>LN902846.1:764791-6079791 GCA_000469725.3 Echinococcus multilocularis | reverse complement strand
TGCAGATGATGGCGATGGGGATGGGCATGGGGAAGAATGGGTGACGCAGAAGGTGGTGATATGGCCAGGGATGTGTAAGGAGGAGGAGGAGGAGGAGGAGGAAGTGGTGCTATCGTGGGTGGTAGGGTAGTGCAGAGGAGAGTGGAGGTGTCGGCCTTGTGGCCTAATGGATAAGGCGTCTGACTTCGGATCAGAAGATTGCAGGTTCGAGTCCTGCCAGGGTCGTCGTGAGTGTGACCGTCTCCACACCACCTTTTCTTCGTTGCCTTTTCACCGCGCCCAACAACCAACGCTGTGCAGTCGGGTAGTCAAGCCGCATGGGAGGCGTGAGTATGCGAGGTGGGGAGAGGAGGGGAGGCGGAAAAGGTGCACTGGCCAGAGAGGGGCTCGAACCCTCGACATTCGCGTTATTAGCACGACGCTCTAACCGACTGAGCTATCCAGCCACTGCCCCTCCCCCCTCCTCCTTCCTTCACGCACGCACTCACTCACTCCTTTCAACAGGATAACACATCATGCCATGCCATGGCACAACTAGACATGATATCATGTGCAATAGGCGAGGTATGGCACAGTGCGGTGCAGTGCGTTGCAGTGCAGTGCAGTAGCGTAGAGTGAGTGAGGTGTGGTGGTCAATTGCATGGATGGGAAGGGAGGGTAGCACACAAGCAGCAGCGGCAGCAGCACCATCATCATATTCGTTACACCGGGAAGTACTTTTCATTCCCTGCCATATCCTAGCGTTTTTTTTATGGTTCATAATTTAATTTGTTAGATTTCCTTTTCTTGGTTTTTTTATTTATTTTTTTTTATATCCTTTTGTATCTCTACCATTATTTTTTTCGTCTTTGTTTTTTTTTAATTGCCTATTTATTTTATCGGTTTCTTTTCATTTCTGCGTTTCTCTCCTTTTTTTATTTTTGTTTGCTAATACGAAACAATTTTTTGTAGGTATTTTTGAATTGGTTAACTTTCATATTTGTATTATTTTTGTTTTGATGCCTTCTGCTTGGGCATTATTTGCCTTATTTTTTACAATTGATGTTGAATTGATGTATTGGTGCCTGCTTGTTTGGACCGTGCCTTTCGTTTGCTCCTTTCTTCATGCCTCCTTATTTGCTTTATCCATCCTTTAGATTTCCTTCCGCTTATCTTTATCCTTTGTTCATGTTACTTTTATTCGAATTATTTATTTGTTCTTTTGTCTTTTGAATTTTTAACATATCTACTTTGTTCACTTTTCGGAATCATAGACGCTCCTATTTCTCTTTTTATTTATCTTTCTTGTTCTTTTTAACCCTTCTTTTATTACCACAATGGATCGTCGATGATTGTCATACACCAGACCCAGAATTTTTTCTTTCATACCCTTTTTCATGTCACATAACACCAATGCCCACCTCTCGACTTATTAGGCCTTTGACAAGGTGCACAACAAATCGATATCGATCGTCTTCACATCTTGACGCGACAGTGCATTAATGTCATTGCCAGACTCTGTCTATTTGCCGCGTAATTTGCACTGTTTATCCTCGAAACACCATTTATGCCTTCGTGATTACCTTTAGCTAACAGGGGTGCTATAAACAATTGCAAGTCCTCCGTTTTGATGAACCACGCAACGCCCTGCGGAACGCCTTTCACCCCGCAAGCTGTGCAACCTTTCTTACTCCACCCATCAATATTTCATGGCAATCCTTATTTCCGATGCATGTTGAGGCGTAGTTAACCATACTGAGTGTTCTAGTTAAATAGGGAAACCAATACCGATAAATAAGCCCATTATTTAAAGCGATTTTTGCTTACAGAGTCAAGGAAAATAACAAAGCGTCACCAATATTATTTTACATACTAGGACGGAGTTCAACGAAGCATAATACATGGCTATTCCCTTAAAACTTTGGGGAAATGTTCCTACAATCGTTCATGAAACGCGTGTCTATCCAAGCTGGTAAAGACAATCGTCCTAAACTAGAACTTTGCAAAGAATTTCGTCTTTTCGTTCGAAATAGGTTGAAGTAACATTGTCCAGAGATCCCGAAGTATCGAAAATCTAAAATAGGAAAGTGTGAAAATTACATCTTAGTTGAAAGCTACTAGCATTTATGGGTTGACGAAAGGATAAGACTGCTCTTCTTGTTTACTACCAGTGTCACATGTGTGTGGTACTCAGATATTCCTGCTTCCATCCAATGTCACAGATGTGTGACATGTGGCTTCTACTAATTTATGATAACTGTATTTCCTCAAATCATTAACCAAGGGATTGCCTGAGTTTGAAGCAGAAATAATGAAAAAAGCTATTCCTGGAATAAGGATAAGTGCATTTTTTACTTCTAAACGAACGCCTCGATTATGCAAATGTAACTAAGCAGTGTTAGTGACAACCTAAGGAGAAAAAATTGGATGCTGGGGCTCAACACTTTCCTGTGAGAGACCCTGCCAGCGCACATGTTTGTAGTTGTGGCAAATTGTAGTAATCTGATTAAAGATATTGAAGATACTCACCACAACAGGAGCAAGACAATACTCGGAGTATTTTCCTAGTAACCATTCCTCATGAAGTCTGTGTACCTCTCTCAGAAATTCCTAAAAGTAAAACTAAGAGACTGTCCAACCCAACAGTGACGTAATAATGAAGCAGCTGCAAATTCGTAGAAAAATCTTACAATCGACATGGTATCCTCTCCCGTTCGTTGACGCCTTCGAATTCGTTTCACACAGACCTCGGGTGTGGAGCGAAGATAAACTAAAATAGAGTTCACTGCTTCTAGATCTTGTCGTCTTATCAGTAGGACATCATCAGCAACAAGCTGTAGTGGTATTGGCAAAATAGCATTGATTCATGGACAGACATTTCTGCTTTTAAGAAAATAATTTACCAATTAGATCCAACTTAAAAATTGGCAACTGACAACTCCATTCGTAATATTCATTCAGAATTTCGCAGTCACCATCCGTGAGAACACCACTAAAGATATTCAACACCAAATAAGCTAAGCAATCAATCAGTTGAACAGACAAAGGAACCAAATTATACTAACTTTCGTCGATTAACCTCTGTGAAAACATGGCGGTTACTGTAAATAGAACGCTCAACGAGCCGAATTTTTGAAGTCTAAAGACATAAAAAGGTTGTCATTGCAAAATAATTTTAAAAAATGTTAAATTAGGCTAGGTACCCTTGGTGCCGAATGCTGATTTGCCAACGTCACCATAAGTTGCGCACGATAGGGAGTATTCCACCTAGTCGGATTACTATAAAAATTATCCTTTTGTCATTTTGTTATAAGAGCAAAGGTAGTTACAAATAGGCGAAAGCCTTTAACATTATTCCACTGATCAATAGGCTCAGGAAAAACTTCTACGTCTGGAGAAAGGCTCTCAAAATAGCGAAGAAATGTCGTTTTACCACTACCAACATTGCCTTCGACAGCAATTTGAACAAATCTGCGCAAAAATCTTCGTGAAGGAGCATGCGAATCACCTGTTAGCCATTTGGAACCAACGATAACTAACGGAATAGCGCTTTAAAGCATCAATGGAATTTGACTAGCCGCTCTAGCGCATTGACCGAGAAAGGGCGTCTCCAGCCAATGAAAGTTGGCGAATTGGCGACACTCGTAATAATGAAGACTTCAAATAATATGTACTCAATTGCAATTAATATTTGTCGGACAAACCCACTAGTGGTAGCTACAAAAAATTACTTTTTTTGTTAATAGGCCTAACTTTTGAATTTATCAAAATGCTTAGTAAAATTTCGCAAAGATGCTAATATTAATTTGAATTTATTCGACCATATCAAAAGGGACAGATTTTTGTTACTGCATAGTGTACCAATATACTGCTGTTTACTGTGCACCCAAAAGCAATTATTTTTATCCACTCCAGGAATATGAAATTAGATACACTTCAGTATTTACTACAGGAGCAAATATATGTTTATCAAAGAAATTTTTCGGAGGAATAGTCTTAGCTTACAATTATGACTATGAATTTAGTGGCTCCATTATTTTGTACTCGTATTATGGGTTGAATTTGTAGTATTCTGGTATTCTCTGTTCCTATAATGTCTCGAATTCGTCAATTTCACCCTTACCCATTATTCAGTTAAAAGTATCCTTTTATCCACCTATAGCATACAAACTTTCGGCTGTCATAGTAGCCAAAAATTTCATGCCGTTATTCGACCATCAAACTTATTACTTGTCAGTACCAGCCCGAACATCACGTAAGAGGGTAACAGATTTGGCGTTTCTCGCGTCAGTTTCTGCTTTCCAACTCCTGGAATGGGATAAGTTTAGAGAAGATGACATTTTAAAAAGTAGGTTTTGGAGTTGTCAAGGTTTAAAAGAGATGGGAATTCTTTTCCTCCTGAGGGGTTAAAAACGACGGTTTCATCATGTGTTTGGCATTACCTCGACGCTCCCCATTCTGATGAGTTGGAAGGTGTAAAAGTATAACGATGTCTATACTTCTGGACATCTTTTTGCTTTCAGGGTTAAATTATGGAATTGAAATCGATAAATCTAAGCCTTTGTTTGATTTCAAAGTATTTTTATCCAAAATTTAATCCGTGGTAAAAGAACATCCTTAGTAAATAATTCTAAGATTTAGATCAGGAAAAACTAATGCATTTTAGTCCGTTTCCGTTCCCGTAGATCATTCTAGTTTTCGGCGTTGATAATCGGGAAGTCTTAGCCACTGAGATTGGGTCGACAGCTCAATGTCAATGCTCAAAGCCTTTTATCGCCCTCCCTCCATCCCTCCCACCCTCCTGCACAATCGAGGTAAGCGTTTTTCTATGCTAATGCCACATTTTCGCCCTTTAGTTATGGATTGGTGTCCCGCCTTTTTTCCAAAATATCACTACATCTTACGAAGTCTCAAAGTTCAATTAATCGGCTCCAGTACCTCAACAACAAAGGTCAACCACATAAACTCATCAAAACAGGACTTTCCATCCTCCTCACGCAGTAGGCCTGGCCAGACAGCTGTCCAACTGGCACTTTTCAATTGCAGATTATCATCTAGTCTCCCCTTTCTTCATCCAAAGTCACCCCACCGCCACCCTGTATAAGACGGTCTCATCTCTGTCTAGACGTTGAGTAAGTACAACACAACCCCGATACGAAGCGCGCGCACTCCCACCAAAAAATTTTTTAAGACAGTCGTCCCCTGAGCAATCGCGATGGCTTAAGGAATCTATTTCTGAACAGATTCTTCCTGTATATGCCAAACCGCGTTTATTCATTGTTTTCTTTAATTTTTTATTAATCCATGGTGCTTACTGTCAGAATGGAGTTGTCTAAACAGTGGTGGTGGAATAACTAGCCAGAACGATGTTTCGTTAGTACCTCAAAGTATTTGTGCGGCTGCATTGGTGCCACAATGAAATTTCATGCACAGAATCACTATTGAATGGAAAAAGAACTTGAGATTACAAAAATCGAAAGGATTTTAACCTCTCTAGAACTGACCGGAAGTCTTCAGTCATGAAACGATGATAGTCGTCAATTGACAACAATGACCTTCTCATAACCAAGGTGGTGGTAACCAAAGCCCTGTTACCATCATCCAGCACAAGCACCACATTTGGTAAATGACGCCTTACCCACCAGTCTATATTCATCATGAGCCTTAGTAAGTCAGTTACTCACTGGAATACCGTAAACAAAGCGTGTCCCGATGTTAGACCAATCAAACCAGTCGTCATTGGGACAAGCGTAGGGCAGGGGCATCAGCGTACCTTTTTGTTTCCTATCCCTTTATAATAACCTTGTCCTCTCATAGCGTTTTTTTGTCACAACTCACCACCTATAGACTTTGACACACCAAATTCATTTGCCACGCCAGCTGATCGCCGAAAAATCGATAAGTGTTTGATTATTTAATTAAAAAGTTGCGAAGTAATGAAGAAAACCGGAAATTGGTTCATGTGGTATCATTTAACCTTGAACGAGCACAACTCTGAGGGGGGGGTGGGGGAGAGGTCTGTAAACGATTCTGCCTAAAGCGTTAAATACACCACCCCAACCCCCTCCCCCTTCCTTTTCTCCCCCCCCCACAGAACAGGCCTTTTATCTACCGACGCGACGATAATTTATTAACGTAGCTGCCTTCATGCCACTACGAACCGGGGTAGCTTATTGAAAAGAGCGACGCAAAAGAGGTTTTAGCAAATCAAGTATGCTGGACAAATATAAGTAAGCGCCACTCGTTGCGTCTAGTCTCGAAAATTGGCCTCGTCACTCCAACCGACTACCCTTCAGCATCAAACACCGCAGCAACATTGAAGGTTGCTGATATCAACCACCCGATGAGAAAGGGGATATCACGATGGTCCTCCAAAGCAGAAAGGCGTGCTTGGCTAATAAATATGCCAAAAGAAGGTAGTAATCACTTGGAGAAAGATGTTCACCTGATGTTGGACCAAGAAGGTCACTTTTTATCACAAATCATTCAGTAAACAAACTTCTTTTTTGAGAGAAGACAGGAACAGCTAAGTAGTCCTTCAAACAGTGGAAGGTATTTACCCGACCTCAGTGATGTTACGTTATACATGACCAAAAGATCATGACGTGATAATGTCAATAATGCCACGCAAATCCTCGTGATCAAGATCAAAGAGTTCCCTTAAAGCTGATATCTCCCCCTGGGAGTGGATCACCATCAGGATCAAATAGCGTTTCATTTGTACCACTATGAGCTACATCTCCTCCGAGTATTATGAAATTTTTTGTGCTAGAAGACTCTGCCGCCTTGCAACCAAGTTTAGCGCGTCTCGTAAAGCGGACCATCTTGATCACGTCAGGCCATTCGAGGTTACAAAAAGACGCTACAGCAAGCGAGAATGAAGAGAATGAAGGATTTTGATAGACCGATGCTGATGGAGTTCCGTGAAAACATTTGCCTATTTGTTTATACAAACAACACCAAGTCGAACCTTGGATTTTCATTCTGACTTCAGTCCCTCTAATTCACTTTGTTGATAATTATAAACTTGGCTTCAAAGAGGTATGTGGGATGTGGGGGAGATGTCATGTGGTCAGATTCCACTCATTCAGGGAGGGCTTTGACGAATTCAATACCGGCGTAAAGAATTTGTGATTTGATGTAGGGTGCTTTGAAGTATTTCCTTATGCATCTTTACACACTCAGTAATCCACACCAGATGTCTTTCTGCATTATTAACAAACTGATCCACTGTGTAGCCACCGAGGTACCCCAGGAACCAGAGGAAGGCATATGAATCCCCAGTAGTAGCTTCATTATCCTTATTAACACACACCACTCTTGAAACATCAGTAAGATTTTCTACCCTTCTTATATTCCACCATTCAAGGGAAGTGAATGAGGCAAACGAATTCTAGTAGTGACTTTAGCCTCTATGTCGAAGAAATGGAAGGCTAGTAGCGCATTTGGGAAGATATGGTCTCCTTGCCACCAACGTGGTTGTCAAATCACAGGAGAATTCAATGGTTCACACGGAAAGATTGCACACACCCTTAAATAGACACCCAGACCCCCATTGCGAAGGCGTCCGCCGCCCCACCTCGGCTTACTCGCATAAAGTTGCCAGATGAACCCTTCTCGCTATTAATTTGAAGACTGAGCCATGCCGCCGAAACATGTCTACGCCACCTATATAACCCCCTTGCCTGAAGATACACGCATCCGGGCCTGCAAGCATGTTGTTTCCGAAAGGGGTATGATTAATACCGCTGTCGCACGATTGGGCCGCCACGTGAAGATACACACTCACACACAAATTTGGGTTTTTGGAGGTCGTGTTTATTTATGGTGAGAGGTTGTTCCTCACCCTCCTCCCCTCCCCTCCTCGTCGGTGGATAAACAATCTGAAGTGAGTTTGTAAAGAGGAAGAACACTGCTGACGCCAACTTGGTGGTAGCACCTTCATGAGGTCGGTAGATGGACCCATTTTGGTCATGTTTTATCAACATTTCTCTCTCCTGTGACTCCAAAGCATGGTGTGACCTGTCCAGCCGACCTCATGGCAACTTCTCAATTTCCCAGGACAAAAATCACTTAGCGAGTTAGGAGTTATTTGGAAGAATTACACTTTTTTATTTGTATCTAATGCTGGTGTGAACAGCTTCGGTCCATTACAAGTCTTTGCCTCCAACCCGGCTGTGCATAAATTGGCGCTGATGTTTCCTTCCTCCCTAGTCCAGTAATAATAACCACCTCCAACCTTCCAAATTTAACCTCACTGGGGATAGTGAAGACGCCGTGGAGATGCGCAACACCCTTTATATCCAACGAAGAACGCTTCCGCTTCGTAGAGCGAGGAAATTCCACACAAGGCAGGAGTCTACCGTAGTGACAAAATATGGTTACTCTCGTACAGGACAGGTGATAGGGCCAATTCCTAGATAATGACCAGCATGCTAATTTTGCATCGGACAACCTTCAATCGGTTACTCACAACATCATACGACGACAGCGAGAATCACAACCTGCGGCGATTCGGGAGCAAGAGAATAACCAAGTAAAGGTTAGGGATAAAAATGAAAGAATAGCCCAAGCAACCACCTTGACCACACGCCTCATCTGATCTCTAGGTACCCACATGATACACCGCAACAACCTGCAGTGTCACTGAGCCAGAAGGCACGAAAGATACAAAGCGGGACGAAATAGCGGTTCTTACCGTTTCCGCTGCCTTACGACGGGGATTAGTACACAGAAACAGCCTCAACAGCCAAACTGAGCTGCTAGCACAACCCTCATAATACTGTATGAATCTGCATGCACCAATTCGTCGGAGGCACTTCAGGATGCCTCGACTCCGCGCCTACCCGATACCTCTGTTGAACTATTCGGACTGATCGTCTTTAAATGGACCAGTTACAAACTGAAAGGCGTAGCTCCACTGCCTACAACACTTGAATACTGAATACCTAGCATTCAAAACATTGGTAGACCGGTGTAGCTAGAAGGCCACTCAGAATCGGGTGGACACAATGAGGAATACATATGACCGCAATCCAAACCCACGCATCCAAGTGAATATTGTCCAAAGAGAACAACTGCCCCACCACCTACAACGCGGACGACACACGATAAAGACGGTAGAAACGGCAGAGTAGCTCAATCAATTGACTTTTATTCACTATTGGTAGCACCGCCGCACGGGGACATCACCGCATGCACCAATCGTCACGGTGCATAGTATAGTGCACAGACAGGTCAGTAGTAAATGTACACACTCTACAGCACACGCGGCCCCTTGATTGGTCATGCATTAGTGCAGGCACACACACACTACGCACATGGGAATACGACAAAAGCGTGTGTAGAGTAATGGTATTACTCAGTTATGCCGGCGTGTTTGTGGGTGGGTAGTGTGGCGTGTGCGTTGTCACTTGACAGGACGAGCGAAGCGGCTTTTCTCGCGTTCTGAGAGCGTTAATTCTCTAGTTAAACTACCGCCTTCTGAGATCGCGATTACAGCTGATTCCTTGTCTACGAACTTCGTCTCTATTTTGTTTTGTTCTGTATTTTTATGCCTTTTATGCATTTATGCTCTTAGCATGCTGCAATTCCCGCGTCAATAGTTATTCTGGTTTTAGAAATGACTTGGTGATCGCGAGACGCTAACTTTCCTTGCCTTACCGACGAATTTGTGATCTGGAGGTCTTGGCGCTTGTCGAAATCGAGATCTTGGAACTGACTGAAAATGTCTTCCGCGTATCGTAGCCTGCGGGACGTGCCTTCGCTACGGTGTATGTGCGTAGACAGGTCTGGTCGCTTTGCTTCAGATTTGGTGGCCAAGAAGCGTGTAGAAATTCTGTAAGATTTCATGCTAAAGCTTTTGAAAATGGTGACGGCTTAATTTTACTAATCGGGCGCCGAACAGCTCGTTTGTAATAGTGTTTACCTGTGGAGGTTGGGTGTCTGTTTTACTCCCTTTTTATCTGCCCCACATAGTCGACAGGCGGGCATGGGGCGCGACTAGGTGACTGTGGCGTTACTCACAGAGCGCTCCCTGGGAGAATAGGAAAATCGATAAGCTTGCACGCATGGGCGGGCGTACGTGGTGGCGTCCTCGAGTCCGCTCTCTGTCGCGTTGTCGATCTATAGGGCAGCGTTCACCGCGCAAGCGCAGTGGTCCGGTAGGGTGCGGAGGTGGCGACATCGTGAGTTTGTCAGCTACGCTTTGAAATGATAAATTGCGCCCACAGGGTGACAATGGCGTGCGTCTGCCCAGGACGTGACTGTCTACCACGCGGCGGGTCGTAAATGCAAACATCCGGCTCCTGTCTGACCTCTATCGAGGCGTTTTGTGTCCTTCCTTACGGAAACGTCTATTCGGGGGAAAATAATGATGTTGGGCTTCCGGAAGTGCCATTTTGTCATTTCTCTTTAGTTCTTTGAGTGCAATGTGGGAGAGTTGCAATTAAGCTCTCCAAACACCTAACTTGGGCATTGGTGAGCTCCTCTGACAGCGTACTCTGTCGGATGGACAATTTGTTTTTTTTGTTACTATAGTGTCATAAGAAAGTTCTACTATGCCAGCTAGGCTGATAATGAGGTGCACCAATGTTTGAAGTTGGAAAATATGGTGTGAAATTTAGGTGAAGCTGATTTTGAAGGTTAGCACCTTCTCCGACATTCCTGTGTGGTGTATTCCACTTTATTTCTCTTTACTGCAGCGCTGGCACTCTATTGAAGCACCGTGGCGTTGACAACCACAAGTTTTCTTTTCATTGTGGAGATAATGGATCGACGAGTGTAATGTCTGGATGCTAAGAAACGTTAAGTTGTTTGTCGGGACACGTCACGCATATGTGACGCAGGTGGCGGACGTTATTCGGAATTCAATCATGCGTCTAATCGACACAAGTATTTAGCTAATCTCTACAGCTGAAATAATTCAATATGTATAGTTCCATGTTGTCTTCACAATTTCAGCATTTCTGCTCAGACCTGCATACACAGCCATAGAAACACACACAAATGGAAGCTTACGTGGATGCACAAAAAAACATGATACAGAGGTCACTGAAGTTCACATAAATTCAACAGTTCTCGTCAAAACATGAAATTAGAAGGATAACAGAAAGTTGCAAAAAAAATTCTCCAATCCACAAACATCTCCGTGTACTTGCGTCAGCGCCTATATTTATCCTCATTTGTTTGTGCCTCTTTCTCTTCACCTCAAAGTGACCTCAATGGTGGGGGAGGGTGAGGGGGCCGGCCATTTCAAAGTGCATAAGCCAAAGAGAAAATTATAGCGATTAAAAATAACACAGAAGTCATTTGGAAGTGAAAGGCACACGGGACTTCGACCACTGTTGTGAGGCCTGGTGGTTAGCGCATCTGCTACCAGATTTGAAGCATCCCAAAATTGCCTTGCAGACAGATTGGCTGTATTTAGAACACTAAAATGGATGCAGGATGTTCTGTGTCTGCTAAGAATGTCAATTTTTAGTGTTTTAACAGTGTAACTTCAAGTAGAACTACCTCCTGTGAGTTGGTGTAGTTTGATTTCCTCTAAGGCAAATCCTAGTTGAAGACGTGTTACTTGAGATGAAGGTGACCTTCCAGCAAATTGCCCTGATCAAACGCCAAAAGCCACTTTGAAGGAGAATATTTCAGGTGCAAATTAATGTCTCGAGATTATACGTGGATTAGACTCCGGTGTGGCCAAAACATTTTACAAATCTATTTGAAAAATTGGTTAGAAATCTGAAAAAGAAACATTTCAAAAAGCGGTTTCAATTTGGCTGACTGGTAACCATAGCGATTTGATTTTCTGTTTAAGTGAATGCTAAGCTGTTCTCCGCAAGTTCGGCTTCCGCCCTGAGTGCGTGACCTTCAACTTGTGTCAATGGCCTTCCAGACCGACAAGTTCTTCGTTTGCCGCCTTCGTTTGTTACGCCTTCAGTGAGGACACGGAGCTCTGCATGATCTGCGATCCAAATAATGCGTGTCATAGACAAAACGCTGGCTAAGTTGATAGGTTATAACAATGTTAAAGTTTGTAGAACGAATTTAAACCACAGAACGTGTTTCTATGGTCAATTTGGGAATTTTGTACAGATGGAGCAACTTAAACCTGTCATGTTTGGCTGAAAAGGCGGAAAGGTTGCAAATTATTGTGCGGTTGATTTAACGTGAATTAGGTGGGTTGTAATCTTCAATACTGCTCCTGCAGGTCGAACATACGGAAAAGAAACTGATTCAAGCTGAGTGGGACAAAGTTTAAAACTCACTTAAATTATGGCCTCATGATGACGTGCCTTAGACGTAACTAAACGCTCTATAAAGTCCATACGACTGAATAGAGCTTGACAATGAATCCAGAAGAGTGGTGGTTGAAGAAGAAGGCTCCGTATTGACAAGAAGACATCTGAAGTAAGCAGTATCCTTATGCGGGTATTCAACGCCCCGATGTCAGTTAATCGTTGATGGGAGTGAACGCTCGAACAGTTCCAAAGTTGTTGGTGTGTGCCAGTCCGGGTCTGGTAGACATCAAAACGTGCACATCTAGCCCTCCTTCAAAGTGGAAGGACGAAGATCGCTTAAGTTCCACTGAAATCGTCTTCTGATGAGTATTAATTTATCGAAAATGTTTAGAAAACCCTCAAAAGCAATGCATTCCTTTTTTCTGTTGTGGAAACACAAGGCCAATTCTCACAACTTTTTCACTTAAAATAAGCTTAAAAGTTTGGATGGCGATTTAATCCTTTACGAGGAGTCCCAGAGAAAGTTATGAGAATAAGAGAGTAAAATGCGGGTTTATCACCAGTTACCATTGACTGGGAGAGAAAGACAAAATGAGAGAATGGTATCCAGGTCATAATTTCTACAGTCCTTTGATGCCAGGACTTGATTCACAGCATTATTTGGGTAAAATTAACAGGCATTCTTGTATCCTGATTTATGTACTACTAGAATGGACCAGTTTTTACAGAAACCCAGGTTCCCCTTCGATTGGGCGCTGTTTGAAGAACCGGAAACACGAACGCACGTACGCACCCATCCGTACCCGCACATGCATGCACGCACGCATGCAAAAGAATGGCTGCGCACACGCAAGCCGGTCTGACTCATTCCCACCCGCTATGCAATCCTTTGATCAATAAATCGATCTAGCGCCAGGCAAGCGGTTACCCTACAACAACCACATAGGCGCACGCTAACTTACAAGCTCCGTCCGCACATGCAGCTTGATGACAGTGACAAAAATTACGTACCCAGGCGTAGTTACAACCGCTGACTTTGATATCCAGTCCGCTCTTCCAAAAATCGACGACAGGCATTCCGGCAAGGCAACCCCCCGCGCCCCTCTCTGCCCGCACCATGACTACACATAATGCTACTACTCAATGGGCTTGAGTCATACAGCGAGAGATGACGGAGCGGGAGTAAACACCATATTTTAAGTCGTGTTAGTACAGGTTCTCTCTCTCTCTCCATTAGCCGTGTTTTTACTACTGGGCCAAAGCATCTTCACCCCACACCATCCCCACAGCTTGAACGGTAGGGAAGATTCTAGATGCTGGTGGGTAAAGAGGGTCATGCTGTCCAGAAATGGTGCGTAAGCTGTCCTTTTGTTTATCGGATTTGGACACGGGCCAGTGAATGGGTTACGTAGATTAGGGCTAACGATTTAGTAACTCCCAAAGCATCACAGACGCTGGAAACTGGAAATAGCCTGGATGTAAGCGGGAGAGTAAAATGGGTAGCACAGTAACGAAATGCTACCACTTTGTTTTGCGCCTGCCGCCTTGGCATACGAGTGATCCACGATGGTTCCTGTGATCCATTCTCCGCGTTGTTGAAACATTTTCCATCCCAGGGAGAAGGCCCCTGAATTTTTAACAATATTGGTGCCTCCCAAAGATTCCGTTGTGGCGAATCGAGTTGAAAATAATTCTTTAGGACTAGACAGGCGTCAAGGGGGAGATTAAATTACAATTTAACTGACAATGTTGAGGGGAATAATCCAGATTCAAACGCCTTTGCCCAGACATTTACTTGTGTCGTGCTCAGATCTGCAAAACGTAGATTGTTGCCAGATATTCAACATGCGTAGCTCATTCTTCCTTCAATCTTGCCAACATTTGCATTCCATAGCTTTCACGTCAGTGTTGCGCGGTAAGCCGTCACTTTGCTTGGATGGAAATTTTCCTCGGAGCATCATATTTTTCACAAGGCATAAAATGTCTGGAACCGAACCCTGAATTCAAAGTACGAAAGTGTGGATATTTAAGCCGATTTAAAGTTTTTCTATGACCTCTCCTACAGAAGGCGGTTCCGCGATTGTGCAAGAAGTTGGAGACAACAACTTCTATGCTGTGCCATCTGCTGTCAAACTTACAAGATCGTGAATTACCGATGACTGCACTGTCAATGGTGACTTTTCTAATCAAACATGCACAGTTCTCTGCAGGAAAATGTTTTTATTTTTGGGAATTGTTTAATATTCTTATTTCCCTCATTTTCAGTGTCTTCTCTCTTCCAAAAATACAGTGTTGGGACCAACTGTCATATTTCTATGGCAATTATACCAGCGATTTCTGAATCCTGAGGCGAAGATTTAACAGCTAAAACTCAGTGCTCTAAAATTTTGCAGCCAAATAAAACGAGTGCCCTTGTTCTTACTGATGAAGAAACGCACTACTGAAGTCATAAGTAGTGTGTTACTGTTTACAGAAAGTCACAGTTAACACCAAAATGGGAAAGTGGAAATTAATTTTTTTTAAATGAAACTTCACGTCGATATTGGCGAATGCTAATTTATGCAATTAGAACAAAAGACCAGTCCTATATCCTGCTTCATACTACTTATATTCTGAAAGAGTAGCCTTATCGCAGAGATCAAGAAAGGGCTAAATGCTCACTTTACGCGGTCAAGTTAATAAATCTC
Source organism: Echinococcus multilocularis (assembly GCA_000469725.3). Taxonomy (NCBI): domain Eukaryota; kingdom Metazoa; phylum Platyhelminthes; class Cestoda; order Cyclophyllidea; family Taeniidae; genus Echinococcus; species Echinococcus multilocularis. The sequence continues at coordinate 6,064,886 of LN902846.1, read as the reverse complement.
GGCTTAAACAAACAATCCGACGGAAGAGTGAGATCTCACCAGTTCATACAATTAAACTGTATGCTTCATGTAACAAAAGGAGCAGCTTTGTAAAACCTTTTATACAATGAAGCAATCTTCACCTGGAATCCATACATAATCCATCCCAAGAAGATATAAACTTGCTACGAAATTCGCTTTTTTTAAACACATTGCCTCAAGAAGCAGAAAACCTGTTTTCTGCTACCCCTTTGACTCTTACAAAAAATTTGATGACAATCACTCTTAAAAATGCCAGAGGAATGTTGAGGATGAGAATGAAGTGGTATCTTAACTTAAGCGCGCATATCTTCTCACAAGTCTGTTTGGCGGGTGCGTGAGGTAGGAAGGCCATTCGTCGTCTGGTTGGCCAACTGTGCGACATAATTACTGAGCATAAAGGTCTGGTGTCTAGTGGATGTGCGGCCACCCCACACACACACACAGGCACGCACACGTACAGGAAGCCGACATGGTGTTATGGGGATGGAAGGGTGGTTGGCCCCTCTGTGTAGAGTGTACAACAGGGTAGTACGTACAATGGTTTGGGGATAGCCATTAATAAGCTCGTTTCCTTAATTTAAGCTAAAGTAGGAATGGCATTTCTCATCTCAAGTCAATCAGGAAGCACGACACATTCTTGTCCCGGAGGTGAAAAAGGGCGAAGAAATTGTCAAAATTTCAGGCTTATTGTATGCCATCCATCAAGGGATGTCCTACAAGTGAGACTCGTCTACTCAATGTTCCCTTCCATGATGTCATAGATGTCAACTAGCCTAAATTATTTAAAGCCTTCCTGAGTGGTACTTGCTGCCACCGGATACTCCCTCTCTTCCTCAATAAATACTGCACATTGAATTGTTCACTATGCTTTTAAAGCATTCAAACTGGATTAAACTTGTTTGAAGGAGTAGACAAGTTAGAAAACATCAGTTTCCCGTTGCGTTTGATGAGCGTCTAAAGTACTAGGTAAACATTAGAGAGCACACTATGAGGTGAATTATTGTACCGGTAGAATACATTCACATAATTACAGGCGCTTGACAACACCTTGCACATTTTTGTCGTCTGGTTACTGTGCTATTATTAGGTGGGACTTGAATGCCATGTATTTTCCACTCAGTAGCCTTTTCTTTTCAGTACCTGCAGGAGGCATATTGTTCTCTTTGCGTTATAGAGTTAAGTGCCAAAATGACACGCCTAGCAGTTCATAATCATGATTCTTTGCCATTTTCCTAGGTGCTCACTTTTTAAAACCGAAATATGCCAGAAGCGCTGACAGTCAGACAGCATGGGTGGCGTGAGGCTTTGACATATGTCTCGTGGAAGACTGACAAGTCTGCAATAGCACTGTATGCCACTCAAGTCGACATTTCTGTAACACAACTCTCTACCTCCATTTAGGATCTCCCGCAGTCCATACAGTGTAGTCGGAGGCTCTAAAACCACTCCCCAAGCATAAAGAAACATCACGGGATGATTTTGCATCATTGCATTTCGTCGGTTTTTACTGCTTTTTATGAGAAAGAAGAATGTTCTACGTCGAGCGCACCTCTTATACCAATCCCTTTATCGAACAAAAAACACCACATCCTGCATTTCATCAACTACTCTGTAGGTATTTCTGTGTTACTTAACCGCCTACTTGAGTTTTCCTTGTTTTCATACAACTTGGAAAGGCATCAAATCTTCAAATCATGCACTTAAATCACTCATTTCACATCGCTCCTTCTAGAAGATTTTTTAAGGACGATTCCAAATCTTTCGAACCCGGTCATGCTCTTATAATGCCCTCTAATAAAATCTCATGTCCCAAATCCCATCCAGTCAGTAACCGAGGTTAGTTCGTCGTCTGTTCCACCAGTCTTGAAGCATATTCTTGTCAGCGCAGATTGCAAATAGTTAAAAAGGCTAACACAAACATTTGCTTGGCTGAGGTGGGCTCGATCTGCTAAATCTCAATTAATCCGTTCTAACTAATGGCATCCTTAAGTCATCTACCATCCGATAGGCAATTATTCCGCCACAAAGCCTATACTCAGTTAATTTTAATAAGAAATCAGCCCCCTTAAGCATGAGTATGGTTTAAAAAGGACAATCAAAAACATTAGTAAGTAAAAAAATGCTTTCAGTTATACCCTGCCTCCTTCTCACACGCCAAAATCCAAAAGTATGCAAGCTAAGGCAAAACGCTTACTTACGTAATTTCAGTAACAAGTAAAACAAACGGCGGAAGTTGGAACGACTCTGGAATAGCAACAAGTGCTTTCAATTCAAGCTCATTTAAGCCGTCAGATTTGGGCAACTTTAATTAAGAGACAAGCACAAGTGTTTAAAATTGATAGTTCCTAAGATTTCTATAAGTCAGGTGTCAACCCACCTAAGCTAAGATGATTCAATAATTGTGCCTATTTTTATGGGTCATGCACAGAGAATTGAGTTTTTTATGGTGCATTTTAAAACAGTTTGGCATTAATAACCAATATTTTCTCTATTTTTTATAAAAAGATGAAGCTTTTGTCAAAATGGCTTTTCAGGGATCGTTTTAGGTGTTACAAAAAGTGCAATTTTTGAGGCAAGCCGAGGTCATCAAAGCACCGTCCATTTGCCATAAATGCGTGTTTAGAAAGCAACAGATATTCGTAAGTTTGCTTAATAGAAAGGGATTTGGATGAATTCATTTAAGAACATGTTTCTAAATAGATCACTCCACAGAACAAGTAGGCCAAAATTCTAGAAAATTTGCTGATTTTATTCCGTCAATCTCATGTCTTGCAACAGCTAGGATAACGGCATTATTACATAGTAGGTGAAAGCACTCCCAGTTGTTGGTCTTTTGCTTCATGTCATTTCGCATCACATCGTGTCATTTGCAACACAAGCGTTCTAAGCTCATCTAAGAAGTGAAGCGTAGAGAGACAATTTGCATAAATCTGCAAGCAGGTGGGAACAGAAGGGAGAAATTGCTAATCATCAAAACGAATCAGTTCAAGCCAAAGTAAGTAGATTGCACTGAGGCGCCACTTTGTAGCTGCTGTGTTACTAGTTTTAGCAGTGACTGTTAATGTGATGCAGCTAAAGCTACTGTTGTCAACGCCTCGGTTAACTTGAGCACCCATCAATCAAACACACACACACCTTGGCACCAAATTTTGTCACAACACACCTTAAGCATTTCTCTGTCACCATTCCTATCTTGTATCTTCACGACACTGCTACGTGCTGGTTACACTGTTGTTGTTGAATTGTTAAGTCTTTGTAGTTAAATCGCATGGTGCCATTTTCTTATTTACCAAAACCCCTTTCCACAAAATTCTACTTTATTTTCTTCATCTAAAAAAAGTTGCTGGTACTCCTTCCTCGGTCAATTTTATTGCCACACCACTCAATGCAATTGAGGCGTCATTTCGCTCTTTGGCATCAGCAAAGTAAAGAAGCAGGCGTTCATTCAACCCCTACATCCCCGTGCATGCGTTTTCCATTAAGCATTGACGCACAAACGGGGAATTCCTTACTAGCAAGGCTGTTTCGTTGTGTCCTTTGATAGCAATAATAACATTCATTCATTCAATTCCTCACTCTCACTAACGCACTCATTCACGCTTTACTTTCAGTGGTGCGTGTCTACGCAAATCACGTCCCTGGTTCCATATTTTATGGTAATCACTGGTCTCTTGGAGATAGACAAACATTGCAAATGTAGTCTTCACACGATAAAGCCACCCTAAAGTCCTACTTCTGATACATGTTCGAAAAAGCTGAAGAGGCTTTCTTTACCATTTGTGTTTGTTCCGTAAAATTAAGGACTGCCCTGAGTGATTGGTTGTGGGGACAAAGCTGTGTAGGGCATACCGGTGTTCAGAGAAAGACTACCAATGTGACCCGCGCCAGTTTCGTCTCAGCTTCGTTCCGACAATCGCTAGTCGTTGATTTGTTTTTGGGAAGATGATGTTTTTTTACCATCTGAATGGAAGTCACAACCAACAAAAAATACATCTATTATAACACTTGAATCTGAACGCAAACTCAGGCAGCGCGGGAAGCATGGTGTGTGCTAATACCTGCTCAATTTTAGTGATGGCACAGAGTAGAAACCACGCACACTTCTACACGTTGATTGGCTGATGGCGATCACTGGTGTGTGTTGAGGCTCTCATATCGGCACTAAGGTGGTTAGTTGCGGCACCTGCATACAGGAGAAAGGACAATGGGGTTATTTTTCTCTAAATCTTCAAGCAACACCAATGCGAGCGCAGGACAAGAACATGAGACCGTGTTCCAGCAGTTCACGAACTCTATCCGTCGTTCATTTCGCTCCAAACGGCCTGATGCGGATAATGCTAATCGACCTGGTCTGCATAATCAACCCTTAGCCGAAGAAATGACAAGAACGACAACTCGAGTGCGTCTACCCATACCAGAAAGCTTCCATCAACAGACTGCTGCATCTGTTTCATCCGTGACAGCTTCCAAAGAGATTTCGGAACAGCCTGCCAATTGTCCTACTCCTGCTGAAGCCAAAGTTTCGACACCAAAGACGCCAGAAGTGGCACCTGCTATCGCAAGGACGGTGGAAGCACCGCAGCATACTGCTTTCATTCCCGAAACACCAAAGGATTTGAAAGGGGATAGGGAGAGGGAGGGAGAGGTAGATGCAGCATTGGATGTGTTAAAAGGGGTCATTCTTGAGAGAGAAGAGCAAGAGGAGAAGAAAGATGACAAAAAGGATGAAGAAAAAGACAAATTAAACCATGTGGAAGGTATCCTTTCCCAGTTAGCACCAGCCGATATATCTGATGAGGAATTGCCTGAGACAGAAGAACCTGCGAAACCAGCAGTGAGTCTAATGGCAGCACTGGAGAGGCGAAAGGCGATAAAAGAACAAAAGGAAAAGGAAGAAGAGGAAGATGATGAAGAAGAGAAAGAAATGCCCCTTTCACATGGAGTGACTAATGTGTTAGAGAGCATAGCTGTTCACTCATCATCCATTAGATCACGTGAGGCTGCTAACTTGATGGCAACTTTCACAATCCCACCTCATTCAGCATCGGAAGAAAAAGAAGAGGAGGAAAAGGAGGAACAGGAAGAGGAAGAAGACAAGAAGGACGAAGAGGAGAAAAAGGAGGAGGAGGAGGAGGAAGAGAGAGAAGACAAGAAAGAAGGTGAGGAGAGAATCAAAGAGGAGTTGGAAAAGAAAGAAGACAAGAAAGGTGTCGAGGAAAAGGAGTAAAGTGGAGGGACGAACGTCTATTCAGAGTTATTTACCTGCCTATTTTATGTCCACCGTACTTTTGCCTATAATCTATATGTAGCCACTTCTCCACCCTTTTAAACTCTTTTCTTTTGTTGTTAGTTTAGGGGGATTAATTTTACCACAAGAGAAGGAGTCATATCTTAGGCGAGGCCTGATTTGCTCGGTTAGATTAAGCCTTACAATGACCTCATGAATACCCTTTATTCCAAGTGTTTTTCACTTTAGTTAGCATTCCATCTCTGCAAGGGTCTTTTTCAAGCTGCAGCGGTTTAACATGGATGATTAACAAGACACTATGCAGTCCTTTCAACCTCGGATTTGCTGACTTGATGGGTGCAATAACCCCACGTGAGAAGTTAGCTCTTAAGCAGGTAGGGCTAATTAAAATTGCGTAGGGAAAATAACGATTAAAAAACACAGCAGAATCTAAGGCTATACACAGCATGTTAAACAAGGGAATGCAACAGTTTGAGTTGGTATATAAACCTGCAGGGGTAAAGACACTCGAAGACACTGAGACTGAGGCGGTTCAGGAAACCGAAAACCATGTCCTCGAGGTAGTTTAGACACTTAACTTGACACAAAGAAAGTGGATAAAAACCTTATTATTGTAGTCAGTGAGACTATGCGGTAGCAGAATAGTGACAGGCAGGCGCCTGTTTAGCAAGATCCGCAAAAATAAAAATTTGATGATTTTTACAAAGAGAATGGGAGATGTTCAAATATATGGGTGTAGAAGCAGTCGCAATTGCAACTGCCGCGTAGTATTCGGAGTTGACTTGCTACATGAATTGGCATAGTGACATATGGGAGCATACGAATGCATGCCACTGTCTGCACACATTCACAAGCTCCACAACGGTGATCCCGTGGGTTGGTGTAAAACAGTCTCTCCGCACCACAGTGGCCATTGCTGCAATCTTTGCTACATTCTGCCAACTCTCAACTCGCTACCTTGTCATAACTTGTCCATCTAGTGGCACTATTCAGTCTCGTTTGCATCCAACTCTGTCTCACAGCATTTGGAGGTGCTGTAAGTGAGGTGTATGATGGGTGGTCTGTGGTAGCAGAGCCCGACACTTAGGTACAAGTTAAATGCATTGGATTCGAATCTGGTGATGACTCCACTCACTCAAGGCGAAGTGCGACGCATTGTGTAAGAAGCCTGCCCCTCAACACCTCACACAGTCCTGCAAGGTGTAGAGCACAACAACAACACCACAACAATCCAGTTGCATCTGAGACATTTTCATCAACGTTGACTGATAAAGTGGAAGTGGAAGCTACCATGGATGGTAGTTGCCACCTGCATGACATCTATCGAGGGATGACATAAAAGCAGTCCGAAATGTCACCAAATTGACCTTACGGACTGACCGACCGACCGACTGACTGAATGACTATGATGAGGGATGGCATTCGTATTTTATTCTACCATGCCATCACATATTCAATCTCATTCACTCACCGCTTTACTACGCACGCTTTACTTCCCTGGTGCGCACCACTTCATTCATGCGGCACTATCCTCGCCTTTCCAACTACCCCTTTTCTCTGTGCGTGCCTGTTCATGCCTGTTTTGTGAACCACAAATGCAACCATTCACCATGACTCACCCATTTGCTGACAATTTGATAGCAGACCCTCGCTCTGACTCAGGCACCTCTCACATCCCTGCTTCCTGCACCATCACCAAATGTATCACAACTAGAGTTAGTCACGCAGCACCAAGTTAGTTTTACCTCTACGAAGTAGTGTAAGACCTCACACCTTATGTAGTAGAAAAATTTATCTGTGGAAGTATTTTCACTGGAATTTGAGAACAAAAAGAAGAGGCAACTTCACATGACCCTAAAGTGTGCGAGTGAGACCTCCCTTTCCGAAGGCTATGAAATCCCAAGATTTTACACGGAACCGGGTGGACAGTTGGGAATTAAGCGGGGTGGAAGGGGGGGGTTTGATTGCAACAGGAATGTTTGCTTCCAGGGCCAAAGCATTTAATGGAATTGATTAAGAGAAAGACCTGCATATTCTACAACACCTAACCTTAACCTACGCTACATCACTACACTTTACCATACTGAATTATATTTAAATGTACTGTATCATACTGCTCAGGAACCCACCTGGCTGTCTTTTTGGAACACGGAGACGTACCCAACCTCGACGGCGTTGCTTGCAAAGTGATTTCTTTGGACAGTTTGTGTTTATGGAAAAACGTCAATGGTCACAATTCTGTCGGGTGTTCCTCCTACAACCAAGTAACGCATAGATCGTACTTATTCTGAAGCGGTCTAAGTGATTAAAGTATTCGCGCATTAAAATGTTAGTCGAATCAAAAGTATTTTACCGTGATGAATTTAATGAAGGGAAAGGGGGAAAGATATCATTTGTGTTATTGAAGATTTTTGGTATTTTTAAACTAAATTGGAGAGGTTCCAATGACACCTGAATGTAGGATCCAAATATGCAGTCGCTACACGTAGTCTGAAGATATGATACTCTCCTTCCTGTTATCGCTTTTGGAGGGACATCGTCCAGTCGTCAAAACCATCCCCCCATACATCTCTTCTTGCATAGGTTGCAACATTCAGAAGCCTCAAACAGATGCAAATTTTATTATCACCTTTGATCCCATTCCATTCCTTAGTAGATTACTCTTCACACAGATCCGTTTCGACCGAGGTAGAAGGGTGGTCACAAGGAACATTGGAAAACTCTATGAAGTTTTTCTTATCATACATTTGACTATTCTGGCACTAAAGTCTTGCGTTTAGCTTTCCGGCTGTGTTGATAGCCTTCCAAGCATCTCTAATTTAGTAAAAGACTTAAACCCTCCACTTTAAGAACTCCAAGTATAGGCCATCTACATCACAGTAATCTTATAAAGTACTTTATAACAAATTTCAATCATTCCTGTAAAGCACCTTTGCAGCCCTAAAATCATTGATTAATGAGAAATGATTCTCCTTAAAAATTCAACTGACTACTCTTTGGTATTATTTCAAAAAATAAGACAAGAATATTGAATAAAATAACTCCTTTTAAAGCCATTTTTTATCAAATACAAATAAGATTAAAAGAAAATAAGTTTGTTAAGTATAATTTAAATGTCAATTAAGTTTTATGAGGTATGTGCAATTAAGTTGACAGGTTGCATCGTTGCCACCATTGCCAGCAATCATTGTGAGGTTCAATGCTAATTTATGCTAGCTTAGGCAAAAAAGTTTTGTTTATTTTAACTTACGTCTTTCCTGTGCAGTTTGAGGCGTAAAATCAAGATTTAAGGATGAGTGCTAAAATGGCCTTGATTGTATATACCCCGCCTCCAGTTGCTAAGGTAACCATACTGTCAACTCTTTGTTGTAAAATTTATTTAGAAGTCGTTCCAGGTAAGAGAGAAGAAAGGCCACACACGCACACACTTTGGCACTGACACTTGTCACAACACACCTTGACTCCCAATCCGCACCGCATTCTAACGCCTATCTACACGTCAATGATACGTGTTAGTGACATCGGTGTTATGGCTTTGGCAAGACTTTTAAGTTAAATTACAAAGCGCCGTTGTTTTATTCACCAAGTTCTTTATGAATAACAGCCTTGATCTCTACATCATGAAAAGGGATGTTTTTACTCTCTCGCTAAGTCTTCCGTCGTTTTGATTGCCACATCGCTAAACACAATCGGGTTGTCATTCTGCGCTTTGACACATTGGGAGCCATGGAGAAGCAGACATGCACTCATCTCCTCACATCTTTGCCCATGAATTTCCTACCAGATTTTAATGCGCAAATGAGAGTTTCTTGCTCACAAGATGGTCCTATAAAAATCATCCAACGTTGACAGCAACATGACATTCATTCACTCACTGACGCACTCATCCACTCCTCACCCCCAGTAGTGCGTGTCTATGTATATCACGTTTCTGGTTTCATATTTTATGGCAATCACTAGTCTCTTGGAGATAGGCAAACGTTGTAAATGTAATCACTGGCGTTTGATTCAGGTGGAAACTATTTCTACCAGTTCACTGTAAAGCATATCCTACAACTAGATTCCTTATTCTCTTGCATTCCCCTTGGCTGAAACATTTGTAGCCGATTCCGGAGGGGGACTAGGTTAATGTTTTTAATATATAGAACATAAAATACTTTTATTTAGAGCCTTGCACAGTGCAAAATCGGTAAATCTTTCCCTGCCGTAGCAATCTGCAAGGAGAATGGAAATGCTGTTTGATGAAATTTATGAAATTCAACATTGACTTTAAATGCAAACGTCTTTAAGTCTTCGCCTTCTTTTGCCTTCGGCGTCCTCCTTCTTCTGCGAGTGATTTGTCTTCCTTCATGATAGTATGGCTTACCAGGGTATCAGAATATTTTTATATCTCATAAAGCCGCAGTCAACTTAACTGTGCTTTCAAAGACTGAACCCCCTTCCATTAATGAGTTTTTACACGGGTAATCTTCATGATACATTGGTGAAAAGTGCAGTCGAATTTGCTCGAAGCTTTGTAGCAACTCTCATTAATGCTTATAAAAAGACTTGCATCCAAATGAAACAACTGAGTTAGGTTAAGGGAAGGAAGTGGAGGGGAACTGCTGATCCTCTTCTATTTAAAGACAATGGGAGTAAAAATGGCACTGCCTTCTTGACAATTCCCCCACTTTTTCCATTTACCATATCTTTTTATGGAACCAAACCACAAGTGAACTAGTTCAAATCTTCCTTCATAATGTTAAGGCAGAAAGGGTGAAAAATGTGGAATAGCTGAGAATGTGACACAGGTTCAATGTTGAAATGTACTAGGAATAGATGGAGTAGCTTGGAAGTGGCAACTAATTTCACGGTTGGAATGACATTTGGACGAAATTGCAAAGATCTGCCTCCCCCTTTTCTTATCATTGAATAAAATTTCTCTTTTCGCCTGATTAATGGTTAAGTCCGACGTCATTGGCATTTGATTCCCCTTTTGGATCAGTGCATTACCCAACCCTTCTTCATTTTTAAACCTGACAGGCATCGGGACAGCGGCCTATCACAGCAAATCAACGATGAGTTGCTTGCGGTAATCCGAGCGCCTTGTACCATCAACCACTACACGAGAAGTATTTAAGAGCTCCAGAAAGAGCACTTCAGTGAACCGACTTTTGGAGCACCAGAATCACAAATTTGACCCGCTAAATATTTGGCTAGCTTCATTATCGTGAAGTGCATGAATTATTAAAAGGGCGTTAGAGGGGAGAGTTAACTTACCCTACTTGAGCTATCAAAGTTTGTCACACTTAAGTAGCTAATAAATTTTAATGCTAAGGCACCTTGCCGGGCTTTTCCTGTATTAGTGATAGACAAATTGAATATCTGTGACTGTCACTTGCCTACTTGAGAATCTGTCAATCTCCCTATTACTTTTTCATTTTTAAGCTCAAGAGCAATTAAAACTTTGCGGTTTTGTGCATTTGCCTCATTCCCCTTGTTTGAAAACACCTTATGTTCGTTAACTGTTGGAGGAACACTCGGCGGACTGTGGCAGTTGACGTTTTTTCATGAGCAAAATCTGCTGGCAAACTCATTCACCAGATAACGCTGTAAGAGATGTGTACCTCTTCTTGTCTTAAGAAGACTTATTTAGGTGGATTTTTGAAGAATGTAGTAAAGTATAGCATAGCTGAGTTGGATATAGGACATTGTTGTATAGTGGGGTAATGTAGGATATGGCAAGAAACGGTTGTTTGATGCAGGAGGCATAAGCCTCCTAATTTATCCACTTCCATTAGATGCTTTAAATCTAAAACCAAACACGTCTTGTGGTCACCTCACTTTCTTCCAAATTGCCTCTTCTGCCTCGTGTGTGAGCCAGAGAGTGTTTTGTTTCTCCAAAAGAAGTTTATATGCGTACTCATTGGCTGGAAAACACGAAGGTGATGCATGAATTGTCCAGAGGTGTGCTAAGTTTAGGCCAGATTAGGCAGCCTTTTTCCTTCCTAAACTCGAGCTCAAATATAACCACGAATATTTTAAGCAGCTGCATTAGATGTACGTCTCCGTGTTCCAAAAAGACAGCCAGGTGGGTTCCTGAGCAGTATGATACAGTACATTTAAATATAATTCAGTATGGTAAAGTGTAGTGATGTAGCGTAGGTTAAGGTTAGGTGTTGTAGAATATGCAGGTCTTTCTCTTAATCAATTCCATTAAATGCTTTGGCCCTGGAAGCAAACATTCCTGTTGCAATCAAACCCCCCCCTTCCACCCCGCTTAATTCCCAACTGTCCACCCGGTTCCGTGTAAAATCTTGGGATTTCATAGCCTTCGGAAAGGGAGGTCTCACTCGCACACTTTAGGGTCATGTGAAGTTGCCTCTTCTTTTTGTTCTCAAATTCCAGTGAAAATACTTCCACAGATAAATTTTTCTACTACATAAGGTGTGAGGTCTTACACTACTTCGTAGAGGTAAAACTAACTTGGTGCTGCGTGACTAACTCTAGTTGTGATACATTTGGTGATGGTGCAGGAAGCAGGGATGTGAGAGGTGCCTGAGTCAGAGCGAGGGTCTGCTATCAAATTGTCAGCAAATGGGTGAGTCATGGTGAATGGTTGCATTTGTGGTTCACAAAACAGGCATGAACAGGCACGCACAGAGAAAAGGGGTAGTTGGAAAGGCGAGGATAGTGCCGCATGAATGAAGTGGTGCGCACCAGGGAAGTAAAGCGTGCGTAGTAAAGCGGTGAGTGAATGAGATTGAATATGTGATGGCATGGTAGAATAAAATACGAATGCCATCCCTCATCATAGTCATTCAGTCAGTCGGTCGGTCGGTCAGTCCGTAAGGTCAATTTGGTGACATTTCGGACTGCTTTTATGTCATCCCTCGATAGATGTCATGCAGGTGGCAACTACCATCCATGGTAGCTTCCACTTCCACTTTATCAGTCAACGTTGATGAAAATGTCTCAGATGCAACTGGATTGTTGTGGTGTTGTTGTTGTGCTCTACACCTTGCAGGACTGTGTGAGGTGTTGAGGGGCAGGCTTCTTACACAATGCGTCGCACTTCGCCTTGAGTGAGTGGAGTCATCACCAGATTCGAATCCAATGCATTTAACTTGTACCTAAGTGTCGGGCTCTGCTACCACAGACCACCCATCATACACCTCACTTACAGCACCTCCAAATGCTGTGAGACAGAGTTGGATGCAAACGAGACTGAATAGTGCCACTAGATGGACAAGTTATGACAAGGTAGCGAGTTGAGAGTTGGCAGAATGTAGCAAAGATTGCAGCATGTGAACCCAGAAAACTGCGTAGTTTTTATAGTCCTCTGTCAGGCGTTATCTGAGCAGGTTTCCACGCTAAATCATGAGAAGCTGTCGCAGTCACTGGAAAGCTTTTTAGCATTTCTGAACTACAGCAGTTTTTCCTCAAGCCTTCAAATCCTCCCCTTTAAGCATGCTTTTAGACGCTTACCGTTCCCTGTGAGTAAACACAACTGCCGAACATTCTATCATACCACGTCGATGATTTCGAATATTGTGATCTAATTCAAGAGGTGATTGGTTTTTCAAGAAATCTTAAAAAAATTTGCTTTTGTCTTTTCATAACTGATATGCAAGCTGAAACCCTTCTGATAATAAGAATGAGACACTGAAATCATAAATTGAATTCTTCCTAAGAATTAATATAACTTGTAGGAGACATCCAAAATAAGTACAGACAGAAAGTAAAACATTCTCTTTTCACAAACTCATGTAAAAGCGTATCACGCGTTTCTGATGTTTGGCTCAGGTGAGAAGGTTGGTGCGTCACACATATGTGACAAATTTTGCTTAGAAGAACGGCATTCTGCACTTCCATTTTAAAATAGCAGCAAAACTTTCTTCGCCTTTTTCTTTTATGTCTGCTTTTCTATTCTTTCATACACGCGACCATGAAAAATGACCCTACTGGTGATAGTGATAACTCTGTCTATGGAAAACCTCTTTTGGCACTACCAATGCTACCATTTTCACTGTTAACTATAGTAATAAATGAGTGGATGTAAGCAGTACAAGAAAGGCATCCAATTGGGAAACCTTAATCGAAATTTAAGCTAAGGTGTTTGCAGATGCAAAAAATGTTCCCGAGGCGACAAATGCCATTTCTACAGTTTGGCATCTTCACTTCCTTCCCCGGACCCATTTATGTTTGCCCCACCGCCATTGCCGTCCGCATAAAGTGAAGAGCTCATTCTCCTAGTGTTTACATTACCCAAATAAAGGAATAGATTAATAGTCGTGTAAGTGGACGGAAGTACAGACAACGGACTGTAAGATGGATGCGATAGGAGATGAATAAAGAAATCCTGCGTCACAAATTAAATTTAAACTCTAACCCAGCTGTAGCTTAGGCACACTGCTATGAATCGCGAAATGGTAGCCATCTCTCTCAGGCCTAGGGAGTCACACATCATCGAAACAGTTGCCGAATGACACTCCCTACCTAACGACTATTTATTTGTCAGTAACTGAAATAATTGTGAAGCAGTAGTTTCAATAAAGGTTTTCAAATATTCTTGCTTTGACAGGGTTCCATGCAAGTCAGTCAGCTGCAATCACCTCCTCCTCATTTCATTGAGCTACCCACTTGATAATCCCAATGCAGGTCAGGCAGATCTGCTTACATCACACTCTTTGCCAGCCGCCAACACACTGAAGTGCGTGAGTGGGTGGGTGGATAGCCGACTGACTGGGGGGCGGAGGGTCAAGTAAAAGTTCTACTGACATTAGAAAAGGTTTCGGAAAGTAGAACATGAAACCATGACCCAATTTGCATTGCACTGCATGCAAATTATTTCTAAATGCAAATAATGCCAGTCAGTGGGACAAAACAACCCCATCAGTTTAGGTGGAGGTACCGACTGTATCCACAAGTATTATTCATTTATTAGGCAAAAGATGCAGTAATATAATTTGTCTAAAAAAGAAGGAGAAAATACAAGTTAAATAGAGGCACCTTCAGTTGTAACATTGTCTTTCTTAATTCACTCGTCTAAACACATATACGATAAACATTGAGGTCCATTTCAACGTGTATACGGCTTTCTTGCCATCGCCTCGTTATAGCTCATATTACTTGAAATTGCTGCGAAATCTTCAACATTATTCCTGCTATCCATTACTCGTCCGGGACTTCTTATCTGTGGTTCATAGGCGGCTTCCTCGTATTGCGAGTACTTTTTCACCAAATCCATCACTCCAGGCCGCCTTTCACCTCCATTCAAACTAGAGCTGGGAAAGACGTATTTTTCGCTCACTCTTGGGTGTGAAGGTCCATTTATAACCTCTAAATAGTGATCTCGAGGTGACAGTGCACCCTCCTTCGACTGCCGTTGACCCATTTTGAATGTCCGTCGGTTTAGAGAACGCACAACGTCACTAGTGTATCTTATTGGATCGTCTGATGACTTAACGGGAATTGTACTGGGGCGAGAGACTACCATTGTGGGGGGAATATAGTTTGGTGAAATGGATTCCAAAGGGTCGGCGTTGTCACTCTTGATGCTGTTAAAGTTGTAAGACTGCTTTCTAGGCGACAATGTGTCAACCAGTTGAATTGGAATGTCGTCCGTTCCACTGGATACCAAGTATGTCTTTTTATCTAATCGCATCTCACTCTCGTTTCGATAGTTCGGACGTAGTGGTGCAGTCCTCTGTGGTGTTACTGACCGTGGTATTGGCGCCTGTGCTTGTTGATATGGAACCACATTCCCGATAAGGTGTTCATCCAGTGGATACTGTCGCTCCGACATCGAATCCAGTGCATACGTGGAGAGACATGAAGTAGATCTATTTCCCCTACAAGTGGAGTAATGACCAACTGATCTATGCCGTTGATGCTGCCGCCTGGATGGTTGACGCCGACCCAAAGTCTGTGAATACCTTCTCACTGTATGGTACCCCGATGTAGCGACATATTGACCCAAGAAAGGATCATAGTACAGGATAGGTGGAGGGGCAGGTGGGTAAGGGTCTTGTGGTTGAGATTGTTTATTCTCCAAAATGGACCCATTTTTCGCCGGAGTGTCTAGAAAACCAGGACCTCTCACAAACACTGGTTTCGCCCAGCTATCCCAACTGTATGAGGAAAGGGGATTGTAGACCACAGGAGATGCCGACTGAGCCTTTGGGACCGGTTTCTGTCGACTAGGCGACAAAACCTGTGAGGGTGGCGATGGTGCCCGAGCAGCCTTTACATCCAGAGTAGGTGGAGGTTCGGATGCTTGACGAGCACGAAAGAGCGGTTTTTTGTTGTGTTCAAATGGTGTGATGTGATTTATATTAACCAGAGGAGAGAAAGCTGGAGGGCGGATCTGTGGTAGACTGGGAGACATAGTGATGGGGGGTTCTTTATCGCTTGGAAATTTCGGAGGTAAAGAATGGAAGTCAGGAGGGATGGTGCTCTCTTGAGTAGAAAGTTTGGAACGAAGAATATCATCTGCTCGAAAAGAAGAGGATGGCAGAAGAGTGACCTTTGCTGATAGTGGTGTTTCTGTTGGTGACCCAGACATTTCTATCTCTGGTTGGGAGTCCGGCTTTTGCTGTTGAGATGAAAGCTTCTTTTGGCCCAGAGATCGGAAGAATTCCTTTACCTTATTCCCGACGTTAGCTGAAAGGAGGGAATTTCGCCAGCGAAGTTAGATTAGGGCACCAGTTATTCGATTAATCGTGCTTCTTAAACAACCCTCGTGATTCTCTAAAAACCTATACCTTGGCAAGAGGTGTGTCACCTTGCCATTGCCAATGGCCAGAGAACATGTTGTACGTGGACCTTCTCAGCCACTTTTATCCGAGACGGCTGATGATGATGTTCAGTCACAATGAGACATTTTAATGTTAAAGAGGACCGTAGATCTGTACGTCAGTGTCTGACACCATTGCGATTATTTCCCGCCACCCTAGACACCTGATTGACCCATCATTGGTCCTACGGGACGATCGCACAAGAGGCAAATTTTTCTGCTAGAATGGAGGCCAGCATCTCACTACCGATGAAGAGGTGATGTGAGCTCTTCTAAAATGATTTAGACGTACAACTACATATATCTTTGCCGAAGCCTTAGAGATAGTTGCGTAAATATACTAGAGGACTTACCGGAAATTCAGTCATTGGCTGATCAGATGCTGCTATAATTTCCCTTTTCAAATAAAAGAATATTAGCGTGAGGAAAACTTTCCTAGTCATCAGAATCAGGAAAAAAGTACTAACCAAAAGGGAATTAGGGCTTTCCACTGGAGAAAGTGGATAGACACGTCAACCGATTGACCAATCGTAGTCGTCCTTAATCAGCCTCAAACGTGATTCAACTACATTTTTATCCAGCGTTCTCTAATTTTCTAATTTAACTTAAAGTACATACAATCAGAAATGAAACTGAATAAAAGAGGGGCCAATAATGGTGGGAGAACTGTAAATTTCTATAAATGAAATGTATTTGATTTATCATTTAACTAACCAATTGCATTGCTCAACCAACCGCAGATGTAATTCAGCTGTTATCTGTTATCGACAAACATATTTGTCTACTGACCATTAAAAAAAAGACAAGATGGAAGCAGAATTCAACAAAACTAAGTGGTGGGTGAAATACACTGATTCATAGTGAGTGATTCGTGATCCCGTTTAATGGCAGAAATACTGAGTTGATAGCTCTATTATGAGATTTTGCAGAAACGGACTCATTTGGCGGTCTCTAAAGTGGATCCGAGTGGTGGCAGTGTATCTATCTCTCACAACCCGTGCAGTTGTCGACACAAGTTACTTCTGTTACGCAATTGCAATTAGTTCTTTCTTTCTCAAAAGAAGGAAATGCTGGGATATTTCTTCAAAACAAAAAACTCGAAATACACAAAAATTTTTCAAAAATACACATTTTTAACCATTAACTTAATGATTGAGATGATTGGTAAGGCTAGCTAACCAATACAGAGCATTGCACACTGACCAGTTCCCCCGACAGACACTTCCAGGCTTGAGAAGCCATGAACCGCCTAGGATGTGGGAAGGCGACTTATGCTGAGACGTGGACATATTCAAGTTGAACTAAGTGTCAAATGGCACCGAGAAGTGAAAGGCATAATTGATCAATATGGAGAGAGTAAGGGTTACAGCATTGCGATGAAACATCTTCACAATAAAACACGGTAGGGTGACTCGGAACAGCCTAACAAGTTACTTTAAGAGGTAAGCTCCACAATTGTAGGTAACAGAAAAAAACAAGCAACGGACGGTATTAGTTTAATTTGTGTTTTAACAAGGTTTGCTCTGGTCCATTCCGATTTCCGTGTCTAGACTTTCACATTGGTGGCAGGAGCAATGCTTATATCATCCGTGGTGCAAGTCTTTCTGTCCATTTGTATGCCACCAAAATCGTGAAGCTTGTAGCGTCTTTGACAGCAGGTCAGGCATTGGCGCAGACCCAGAGAATAGTAACAGCTTTCAGTTTTGTTTAAAAAATCCCGACTCTCAAGAGATTGGATGTTGACTATGTCAAGGATGCCAAAAAAGTACAATTTAGTGGAAATACGCAAGTCGCCTGTTTGGCAGTTTCTTAAAACAATCCTTAAATGACATACAACAGATTATACTAGAGGTAGAATTCCGGTTGAATTGGGTTTGTGGAATGGATAAGATCCATTCCTATTAATTACGTCTAATCGAGGGGGACGGCAGAGAGCACTAAAGGAGGTACCGCATAGGCATACTGACTTATGCGTGCCCATAATTTGTAAGGCGATGTAAATAAACATCCGCGTACTCTTTTGCATGGCCCTACAAGTTGCACCAAGTCGTTGGAGAGAGGGAAATGAAGCATATTCCAGTCTTGGGAGGAACACCATCACCAGCCTTGGATTTGAAAGGCTTCTGATCGGTGCGGAAGGGTAATAACCGGAAGTACTGAGATTAAAGCATTAAACAAGAGGGGAGCTCTGAGCCAAAATAGTGACCCTACTTAGGGCATTATGACTGTCGAGAGGAAAACTTGACAGCTATCCTCTTTGGCGTTCGAGGTCAATGGTTTAAGCTTCTCTACTGTGGTACCCAAAAAAAATCTCAACAAAGAGACATCTAAAAAGTTTCATATAGGTATAAGTCTAGGATCCTGTTGGGAACACATCCTTTGATCAAATGCGGACCCTATTAACATCAAAGCAATCCCTTCAAAATAAAGACGACACCTCTAAATTTCGGCCGGTTGCAAATGGTTAAATAAATACGCTACAAATAATCCAAATTTTTATAAGTAAAGCTTTTTTGGAAAAACTACCAACCTACCAAGTGTACGAGGTTCGAGTAAAAGCCATGAAGTTAGGATTAATGAAGGAAAAAAAAGGCGACTCAGGGGAGGTATTCCAAAGGTCAACTTAAACCGTCACTCGATTCTTAGTTTTTTCCTCCCACTTGTTGACAGACTGATTAGTCGTCAGTACGTACTCCTCTACTTCAAAGCTTTTAACTTGAAGTAAGCACCATCATCAGCTATTCTGTAGGCCAAATCGGCGCTATTTTGCAGTAAAATTACCGCTGCATTTACGTAAGACAAATAGAAGGCAAAGAAGTTCATTTTTATGGGGTCATAAAACTAGGGAGCGAAGTTGCCTCGGTAACTGCAAATTGCCACTCATGACTGTTTCATACATGTTTTTTGCAAAAAGGGGCTCCAAATTTTATAGGATGCTTTTTTGAAACTGCGAAATTTTTTAAAGCCCTTATTCTAGAAAACTTCCTGCATTATTCCCGTTTATCGTTTTCAAGCCTCTAATGAGATAGAAGTCAGTATGGTGCAGTGATAGTCTGTCTTAAGCACTCAATTGTGGCTCTAGTGACAAAAAATTCTTAAGTTATCTCTCCAAGAAAACAATTCGTTTACTCACAAGTCTTAACCAATCGCTTTGCAGCAATCGATCGGCAACTACTGCCACCTGATTGGCCAATGCTCATGTAAGTGCTGGAGGGAGGTCAGACAGGTGCAAAATTCACTCCAGTTATTTTACGCCAAATTTTAGGCATTAAAGTTATCCAGTGGCCCTTGGGTGCTAACTTTACCACTGCTCAAGTCAAAACCTTGTAGGATGAAACAGAGAGAACTTTGAAAGTTTTTCACGTCCGATTAATAAAAGGCGATTCATTCACGAAAAAAACACTATAAAAGAAGAATGTACTAATTTTTTACAATGATGTCGAGCTAAGTGGGGCAGGTTTAAGGGTCAGAATGTTTTAGACGTGTGTCATTAAACATAAACTCTTAAAACGCTCCATTGGTGAGTGAGGCTTGTGCGGCAATTGAATAACTCACGAGATTTGGCTAGGGTGACTACACTCTTCACGCTCTCCATTTTGCTGATGTTTTAACTCCCTCTATGAATGTGTGTGGACTTTGGGTGCGCTTATGTATGAGTAATCGCTTAAGTGGTCTTGGTGAGCAACCATGACCCTGACTGGACGCTAGCCAACATGCAGCCGCCGTTTTTATGCCCTCGTCCATTGTCTACCCAAGAGCAACGGTCAACGGATGCCATGTCGTCCGTGCACCTACTTTAAGAAACTCCTCCTGTTTGTTCAATTATATGTCAAAATATCACATAGAATTGGAGGTTTTTAGGAATAAATAAGGTAGCCAAGATGAGTTTGAATATGAAAAGTCCCTATGCTAATAGTGGAAATGGCTGTGGAGATTATCAATTAGAGAGTCCATTTTCGACAACCATTTCAGATTTGCCATATAAAGTGCTAATTTACATGAGGACTCTTGTAATTTTATTGTCTTAATTAGAAAGAAAATTTGAATTATTATCCATTAATTAATTGTTAAGCTATTTCAAATCAACTTTCAAAGGTAGACAGATTGATAAACGGACAACGAAAAGGTGGTTAAGCGATCAGCTTTAAAAAATTTATTTATAAGATTCGCCCCTGAGAGAAAAGCCGAAAAATGATGAAGATAGAGAAGACAAAGCAGAAGAAACGTACAATTTTGCCTCTTCATGCTTCGACCCTCGCTATAGAACCCAAAGTGATAAGTCTTTACGCTAAAGTGGAGAGACTCGAAACCTGCTGAGTTACGCAGAGGAGCGACCAATCAGGGTGGAGAGAGCAACTCTTTATCACCGTGCCCATTCGTAGTGAAAACAGCGCATGCCACATACATGCACATACGCCGAAAAATTTCAGTGACGGTAACGCATACACCACCTAATCAGACCAGGGCACACCACACAGAGAAGATTTTTTTCACCACCTCTTAAAGTTCACTTTTGAAGGTACAAATTATGCAAGGTTTTAAGGACAGCGATGGGGAACGGAAGAGAGTATTTCTCCCATAGGCAAAGAAAGTGTACAGCGCTGCGCAAATACATATAAATTAGGCACAAGGACCGTGTATTATGCAAATGTAGAAAGAGCCAAGAAAGAATGTTTGTTGGAAAACGAAAGCACTGCCGCAGGACATGGTGTCTTATGCTTGACTAAGGGCCTACCAGAACGCACAGGCATCGAGCCTTACGGGTGGCTAAGACTGCTTATTTCTATCACTGCGTTAAGTGATGAATACCCAAAATTTCGACTCATTTAAGGAAGTCTGTTTCACGCCGAACTGTGGGAAAGAAGTCATAAGACAGTATAAAATTTTCGACTCCTTTTTCACCTCCTTTGACGGGTATCATTTTGAGGCTTTAGACTGATAGAAAACATGCCAAAAAGCATTAAAACACCTAAGACAAGTGAATAGGTGGGAGCTAAAAATGTCAAAAAATAAAGTGTTTTAATCATTTTTCATTGGACCCTGTTTGACAGACCCAAATCCCACGCATAGAGACGTGCCATTTCTAGCTAATCAGGGGGGCGACCTTCACGTTCAGCTAGACCACTGATTTAAGGACTTTTTCGGGTTTAGTAAAAAACAATTGACAAAGGAAAGGCAGCAGTGACAAGATAAACGATCCTTTCGCACACACCGTCATTGGTCTACCATAGAATACAGACTGATCTTGAACGGTCATTTGAGCACCTTGTTGAGTCACTGCCTGTTTGCATGGGTGTGTATGGGCTAAACGGGTTTATCGTAGCATTTAGGAGTAAAACTTCTACAATCTAAAGTTCATTCTTACTTTTTTTGGCATTTAATTTGTTTGGAGGCTTAATTTATTGCTAAACTCCCACAATTACTCTCGGTGAAATCATACCCTACATAGAGATAATGGGAATGCACAAATCGTTTGATTAGGCTCATGCAGAGATTTTACAACTCAAAGCGCTGTATACTTCAAGAGCAACGACGTCAAAAGTGTAAAGGTTGTCTAATTTCTTTAGCTGGAGAATTTTAGAGAGAGGGGGAGGAATGAATAGAGATGTGGGTGATTGGCCGACAACTATAAATTACAACTTTGTCAAATACTTGTTTCAAATCATGTAATATTATGCATGAAGGAATTGATGAAATCTGCGATGAAGCACATTTACTGCACCGGAAAGGTGAATCAAGTTGAAATGCGTAGACTAGAGTCAAGTGACAATTTGGCAACTACGAGTACCATCGGCAGAAGGGGGCAGTTAAAAACATCAGGCATCAGTCACCTAGGGATTTGAGCTTGTTTTTCACAAAAAAATAAACTTGGTTAGTAGAAAAGTGAGGGAAATATGAACAGGAGGCCTTTAGGAGATGGAGACACTTAACTTACCACTGTCAACCGTAAGGCGAGAGAGAGACAAGCCGACTTCTGCCTCCCCTTAACTGGCGGAGTGTGAGATGCCTGAGTGCTTGCCTGACGCGTCTCATTTGTATGCAAAGGTCATGCACCAACTTCTCACCTTTTGGATTGGCCAGATAGAAAAATACTCTCACAGGTACGAAAACATGAAAAAATCACTTTGAGCTATTGGAAAAGTTGCAAGGTCAGCAAGAAAACAACTGCATTGGTTGTTGATGGGGGTGTTTACGATTGTAGTTTCTGGATTGCAGTAAATGCTCGCTTTGTAAAGTGAAACCAGAAAGCTGACAAAATGCACTTTTCCCTTTTTAGCTCCAATTTTGTGTGCTCATAGTGAAAGTCCTCGAGTATTTATGGAGCCAAATCGTCTAAACATATCGTTTTCAGGGCTACTTACGAGGTAACGCCAGTCGTGGGCAGCGGAGGGCTTGTCAACCTGGCGTGTAGATGTCTGCATAGTTTGGGCACAATGGTGCATCACTTCTAGTATCCGGACATCAAAGAGGCTGGGTCAGTTATGAACCTTACTTTGCATAGTCTCGGACGGAGCCATTCTAACTCATTCAAAAGGTATTTATGATTTATTCTTTTGATTTTTAAGAGGAGAGCAACACTTTTTCAAGATTCTCAGAATGTTTAAATTTAAATTTTGAATACTATTTGACTGGTAGAGCACAGTAACACATTCGATCCCAGCGTCACGTATATGTGACACCAAGTTCTCTTGTTTGATCTCAGCATCAAACTTTTGTTTGAATTTAAAACAAGGAAAAATGGTGCAGAATATTCCCGATGTATTAAATACAGGTGGTCAACAGAAGCTTTCAAAGAGAATCAAACTGATGTTTATTACTTCTTGCCACAATTCACGAAACATCATCCCGCGCTTAGGCTTTTCCGAATGACCGACTATCTCTGATGGGGAATGGTATTTGCGCTTTGTTTTAATGTTATTTAACCAAACTATCATATCATTTTTTATCTCTATACCATCCAGTTTTCAAAGACATGCACCATTTTACTTATAAAACACTACGCCTTCTCCATGGTTACGTGTAATGGGCTGCTAACAGACTTGTTTGACGGGGATCTTACATTTATTGGAGGTCATATAATCACTTCTGTTCATTTAATACAATTTAATGAGACTCGAGGGTGTTCACAAAACTTTTCTTGTTAAAAAAATTCGTTAGTGAGAAATTTGCGTCTAGCCAGGACGGGTTGGAGAGGAAGGAGTGGAAAGGTACCGCCGCATCCCTTTGAGCCTCTTTATCTTTCCTAAACGGTACTTTGACAACCACGTTATTCCATGAGAGATACAGATGAGAGTGGGAAAAAAACATTGAGACAGAAAATAGGGCAACTTGGCCGAGGTTACTTGCTTCCAGGGCTAAATTACCGAATGAGGATTTACAACAAAAGTGCAGTCCCTTGCCAAGGAATGACACAAATGATTGATGATTAAGATGTCCTCTACTTAATTTACAATTCTGAATAAATTTTTTTCACTTATTTTATTGTTTACTAATTAATTTATTCCTAGGTATTAAAGTTATTTCAAATTCCTTCGGATATGGTATTCGTGCTGGTCAAATGTCAAACATTTGCATTCATGGATCATCCACCGCCACTCTTACCGCAAGGTAGTAAAGGAAATTTGATGGCAAGTTTCTTGTCATGCACTCTGCATTGTCACTATTTACTTGCAAGATACTGCTCAATAAGGAAACATTTTTTGAAGGTTGACATATCCCACTAAGCAATCCCTCCTCAGAAAGAGCAGTCCAAGAGTCAAAGTAGTCCCTCAAATTTCCACTGTTTCTCATATTTCTCTTTACTCTTGACAGCAGTTTAAATAACCCTCAGATATTTATAAGAAGTGTAATGTCATGGTGTCAAGTTCTTTTTTAATGCACAACTTGACACTCGGGTGTCGCGCTCACAATTGGATTAGAGAGGGGAGTGAACCAAACAGCCGCCGGGATGTAAACCATTGTTCCAGCAAAGGCGCTTATTTATCCTTAATTTTGTTTTGTCTCCTCAATATGACCAAATTCTTTTTGAGTAAAGTTGTCATGTAAATGTAACACACGAGTCTAGATAAGAAGTTCTTGACGTCACATATGCGTGACGACGGTGGTAAATGAGTTAGGGAACCAAAATTAGCCTTAATTTTAACAGCTCATCAGTTTTAAGTAATTTTAATTTTATAGATCCACAGAAGAGGTTTTTTTTCTTGCATGTCTTTTTTCTGTTGCTATTCAACCGATCTCTTAAGATGTATGTCTTCTTTGAGACGTCAGTGCAAGGGCCCTTGTTTATGGGTAGGGTTCATTTCTCCCCTCTACCATCAGCGTTTTTTTCTGGTTACCTGTAAAAGCCTCTTAATTAATTACTATTTTTACTGAAGGTTTTACAGAGAATAATAGCAAAGATCGACTCTACCTAATTAAAGTGTATCCCGTCCCCAATTCCCGATTGACCTTAAAAAAGGGGGAAATGGCACAGAGCTTTCAAATTTGGCTACACTGACTCTACTTCTAATTCTTGAAAGGTAGACAGAATTCCCATTGTATGTGTTTAATTAATCAAAGGTTTTTTTTAGATAAACGGAGCCCATTCTTAGAAATATTGGGGTAAAGCACTTGCAGATGCCATATCATGGAACACATATTTGAATACCCTTAAGCTAAAAACCCTTAGTTATTTAAACTCGATGTGACCTCTTTAACCCTCGTGATTTGTACTTCCATCCTTTGGAAAGGGGTAGAAGGTCATATCTGCAGTTTTACCGATCCTCCATGCATTAACACTCCACCACTCTTCCATGATGGTGTGCTTTATTACAGCCTCTATGGTCATTTACATATTTACAGAGTAGATCAAGATGGGATGTACGTTTTTGATCATTTGGTAGACACCCAAAAGGGTGGAACCAAAAAGGCAAATTTTGAAGATTTTGCATGAAGACCTTTTACTGACACTTAAAAAGCCGGAGGTATGTCGGGAACCTTTATTCCTCATATCTTTTGTCACCTTCTTTTGCATATAACTATGCCGCTGTGCAAACATTCCTACATTGAATAACCTGGAATGTTTTGCTCCTACCCTTGGTCTCCACCATGGCACTTAAAAGGGCGCCATTATTTTGCCTTTGGCACTGAAGCCTACAGAGCTATGAGGTGATTGCCAGCGTTCTCAAGTTTAATCCAACCTTGAAAAGTTGAGCACTCCTTTGGAATGCATATAATGAGTTGAATTTCAAAAACCAACCGACTATAAACCATCTGATTATACTTTTAAATTTTCTGATGAAAGCTACAAACAGAAAAGTTGTTTACAACATCCCTACATCCCCTTACTTTTCAATTTTTTCAGCGTCATTTGGCGTTGACCTATGACCGCTCCTGGAACACAAGTCAGGGGTTCACTGTGGTCAAGTGGCGGTTAAGTCAAGTGCTAAGACTTGGATAACTTTTCTCCCTAAAATTATGCTAGAAAAGTCCTTTATTCCAAACTAATTTCTAGCACCGAGTAACGAATACACAGCATTAAGATCTCAACATGACGGTGAGCTGTTGAGTATCAGTGTCACACATAAGAAATTCAGAAAAAAATAAACGAATTATGCATTAGTCAAATAATAATGAAAATATGGATTTTTAAAGTGCAGAGAAGTTTACTATGACCTAAATACACACTTTATCTTATGGTCTTTTTTTGGTCGGCGTAATAAGTTTTAAGTATTATGCAAGAAACCAGAGAGGTGATACGAATCCTCAAGATTTTGATCTTTTTTGGAAATAAATCAAAGTGCTCGCACAGGTCTGCCAGATGCATACGGAGGCTTAGTAATTCATTTGCATGAATCACTAATGCAGCGATTCACTGAGGTGGTGTAATAAAGAGTGTGGAGATTGGGGAATGACAGTACAAGAAAAGTTGAGCATACGCGAGAATCAGGCACATTATGAGCAAAAAGTCGCCACTTTGTAGCTGACAAAAAAAAACAACCCCTGGACGCTTTTTGGAATTAAAATCGAGGATTTATTAGCATGAGTTGAAGGGAAGGCAGAAAAAGCCTACAGTAAATTGAAACGTTTTTTCGGGTTTTTTCCCCACCTCCGCTACCCTGTTTTGCTGCAGGCTTCGACTCATTCGACTGCTTCCGTGATGGCCAACACAGAAGAATGAGTGTTGATATTGCGGGGCTGAGTACGCTAATAGAGACATGACGGAAGCTTTGTGTCACACTGACATTCCAACGTTGGTGAGTGAGTCTTTTCACCCTTCTGGACATTAAATTCTAGGCTCATCCATTTCCCTTATTATCTTAGTTTTTCAGCTGCTCCTTATATCAAAAAAACAACTGCCTTCAAACCGTTTCTTCTTGCGCTGCCTTTAGGAGCGGCTCATAGTTTAAAACATCAAATAGTCGCATGCACATCCTTTCAAATATTTCAAGTCCACCAGTAATTCTGTCAACCGTGTTTGGTTGATACCGGAATCAAAGGTGCCAAGTAATTCATCAAAAAATTATATAAATCTCATTTATTTCCAGACATAAGTAATGCCTAAGCGTAATGTGTATTTAGGGAGAAAAGAAGTGATTTCAGAGGAATTCGTCCCCCCTTCATCTGGCAAGGGTGAGTTGATAAGAGAAGGAAAGTTCATTTGCATCTTCAAAAGTTAACTGACTCTCTGTGGTACTTTTGATAAAGAAGGAAGATAGCTAGAACAATGGCACACACAATGACAGCCATTACACCACCAGCTATGGCTCCAACTTCTTCCGCCTTTTTGAACTTCTCGTTAAAATCTTTGGCCGAGGAACTGGCATTCAAGCTAGGTGGTTCAGACGGATTTATCTCGTTGACAAAAACGATGATCTCCGGAAACTCCGTTGTACTAACGGCAGTCTCAATCAATGTTTGTGATGTGGTAAGGGTAAAGTTTGTAGAAAAATCGGTTTCATTGCTTTTCTCCGTGGGGTTCACTGGCATCGCCGTGGAGATAAAGTTGAGAGGAGATGCAACGCTTTCTGCCGCATTTGGTAATGGAACGGCTATAGCTAAGGAGAAGGTGAGTAGGCAGAGATGAAAAAAAAGCAATAGCTGCTTAAATGATTCTGCTGATAATAGACCTATTTAATAATTAAGATTAATCCTATGAGAGGAATTTTCAACGCTGAAATGCGCGATATTAAAGGAATCGCATTGGGCGAGGGCTGAAACATTCTGGTGATTTAATGGATATACCAAGAAAGGGAAGTGATTTTACCAAATTAGGCGCAGCCTTAAGGAGAAATATGGGAGTAGGATTCCATGAAACAAAAAAACCGAAGACCTGTAGAAGCCGTAAAAAGCAAACTTCAGAGAAATCTAAAATTATTTAATAAAACCGCAGCGAAAATATTAACAACACTTTTCCATTTAGCTTATTTGCCAAAACGAACGGAAAGAAGTGAATTAAACAATTAAGGTTGTCTCTGCGCCTGCGAAATATACCGTAAGCATGGGCTTAGAACTAGTTGTTTTATCTACTTAATTTAACTAAGTAGCATAAAAGAACAAACTATATCGGTTCCTTGTACTTTACGCAGCTTAACAAAAAAATATTCTTTTAAAATTATTAAAATACACTACAAAATTGTGTTATTTAAGCACAGGGACTAAGAGATACGCAAATTAAGCGAATCATTATTAAATACATACCCAATTAAGGATGTAAAATACATTTATAATTTTCTCTAACTTCACAAATGTTCACCGATTACCACAAATTAGTAAATCAATTTAAAGTGTACCAAAAGTTATTATAATATTTATACTTAATTCGTCTACTAGAGGGGGATGTGGCGATTGTAACGCCACCATACCGTGCAGACAGGAGAACAAGACTACGTGTGCAGGTTAGATGTGGCCTCAGTCTTGGCAGAGAGTCGCGACGTTCTAAACTAAAGGTGACTCACGCCGCTTAGACGAATGTAGGCGCTACCGTGACCTCTACACAAGCCGCCTGATTGGACACCAGGCGTTAGGCATCACCCATAGAGTCGTGCCACTCTTACACAGCGAACAGTTCATGTTAGCTCCCAAGGGCCGTCTCTGGCGGGAGCCTTTGACTTTTCATCCTTTGGTGGTGCGTTATGAGATAAAATAACTACCCACTTGCGCTAATACGACCTAATTCCACCACCGGGAGGAACTAGAAATAATACGCCTACTTAAAAAGGCACTTTCTTACGAAAATTACACACATGCACGCAGTATTTCTGTGGCCTTTTCTCTCGTGGTCTTGCACTATGGATGAAATCCCTGCCGTACTTTCTTCAACAAAATTCTACACCCATCTTTTGTG
The DNA here is from genome assembly GCA_000469725.3 of Echinococcus multilocularis. Taxonomy (NCBI): domain Eukaryota; kingdom Metazoa; phylum Platyhelminthes; class Cestoda; order Cyclophyllidea; family Taeniidae; genus Echinococcus; species Echinococcus multilocularis. Next base: position 6,036,515 of record LN902846.1, on the reverse strand, counting down.
ATTTGAGTGCTTTGTCCTCCCTTGCGATTAGAGTGAGTTATGTTAGCATTTCAGATAGGCCTTTTGTGAGTCTTTGGAAGGAATCCACTTCAACGAACGAGATTGGCTTCTTGACAAATTGCATTTCAAAAAGGGTGGTGTAACTGCGCTTCTGGGCGTCAGTTTACACTATTTTTTGTCCTCTAATGGAAACGAAGAGGATTTCGTGACTTTTAAGTGTTAAATACGCTTTTCATATAAGTGAATAACTCCTTGGCTCAGCAGTGAATGGCGGGGCCGACATCGTCTAATTGGCTGAGGGAGCGTCATGTCAATACAGAAACTTTTAAGTTAAAAGCTGACAATTTCTTGAGCAAATAACTATTGGTTGATTAAAAATTTACTTATGGTCTTATTTGTCTCCAAGAAAAAAAATTTCCAGTCGTGGAATCACAAATCTCCAACACTTATGACAAAATATCTAGAAAGTGGATTGTCACGATAATCCGATTACTCGCCGTAAATGAGATAGTATACAACAAAAAAGACAAAATAAATATAAAAATCAGAGTTAAGAAACCATGCTGTTGTAAAATTTTGCGCAGAGTGTCAATTTATTTTATGAGGCTCTAGGAGGTTTTGACGCCAAAACAGCTAGACTTTCCGCCATACATGGGTACGCTGACTATATTTCAGTAGCAGTCTGGATTATCACATGATTGAAACAAGGGTAATAAAAAGGATTGAAACAGGCAGTACACATAAAATGCATTTATGAGAGCATTACATAACAAAAGGAGAAGGTATGTTTACACTTTAGTCTGAGAGTAGTAAATCGTGGCATTTTGCGCATAAAAATGAAAAGAGGAAAGGGGATGAAATGTATCAATTAACGTTCCCCACCTGCAATGGGAAGGAGGCAGAGAGCAGCACAAAGGAGATCTTCCATTGACATTTTAACTTAGGCTTTAGCTTGCGAATGTCGGTGTTTATGTTAGTTGCTCTCTGTGTGTGGGTTACATATGACTCCCTGTACTGTGAGTCGTCGGCTGTGCTAAGCGGAGGATTGGTAAATAGAGCCTGACAACCTTTGGACTCACCGATCTACTGATCAATCAATAATACATATTTACCAGTCATTTAGGTACAGTCGGTCCTCAGAAGTCAACTTGACAGGAAGACGCATTCACGCGACGAGAATTTGGCGTAGACTTTGCGATTTTGGCGACGTAATTACATGGGGATGAGATATCTGCTTGCAAAAATCGGCTAGAATCTGGAATCTTGAATTAAAAAAAGACACCTTATCCACTTGTTCATTCATCTTTCCATTTATCCTGTTTCCATCTAACCATCCATTCCGTATCCATCTAATTTTCATCCATCCATCCATCCATCCATCCATCCATCCATCCATCCAGTATCCATCCATCCTGTATCCATCCATCCAACTTCCCTGTATAGTGTCATTGGCTTTCACTCTCAGCCCCCAATACTTGGGATTTTTTCTTTTCCCGTTCCCGCCGTCTTATTGACTGGGAGGTGGCGCAAATCACTAATATTGCTTTGTTGGAGCTAAATAAGCCGCTGTACCCCATCCATCCATCCATCCATCCATCCATCCATCCATCCATCCATCCATCCATCCATCCATCCATCCATCCATCCATCCATCCATCCATCCATCCATCCATCCATCCATCCATCCATCCATCCATCCATCCATCCATCCATCCATCTATCAATCCATCCATCTGTGTCTGGACGCGTATGTTTTTCTCACGTGGAGATGAATCATTGCGGACAGCTATGCCACATTCGTCAGATGTTTCTTTCATGATTTGCTTGTTGAAGGAGGGAATCAATTCTAACCATCTAAATACTATCAGAATTAAAATTGCTACTGAGAAGGAGGTTGCTCTGAGTTACTTTGTGAGAGTGTGAAGGCTGCCTGCATTCACTTTGACCATCGGTCATCGCATGTAAGTACATTCAGCTGTCAGGTCCTCTGGGAGCTCTCAATCTCCGTCACTTTGCTTCACGTCATCGTTAATCGTCGGCTTGACGAGTTGATTTCGTACCATGCGCTGAAACAGGTGCGGGTGGTGAGTGTTATACCCTCATTCTTCTTTATGAGCCAAATAGGTGGAGCCTACTTGCTACCCACCAGGTTGTTGGTAGTATCTATACTCATCTACATTTATTAGGCTCTATGACAGTTTGATTAATAAAATGCATCTATGGAATTTGTAAAAAAGTATTTGCACTAAAAACTTGGGGGGGCCTTTGCCGTGGAGAATGATGCCCACTGTGCAGGGGGCTGGGGGATACGCCTCGTTTAGGAAAGCTATGTTCATTACTAGTGCAGAAACGTCGTCCTTTCTTCATTCTATTTCTAAAATTGAACCTCTAAAGTAAAATTGTCTACTTACAAAAGGTATTGTGTAATGGTTTTAGTAGGATATTATTAAAAGCTGTACATCCATCCATCCACATCAATAGAGATTTGTGGGAAAATTTCATTCTGCCCTTTCATTTATATTTTCCTCATTTATTTCTTAGTCTTGTTGTGCCCAATCTGGTACCTTTTTACCACCTACTGAAGGCTTTGTTCAAGCTAATTTTACCTATCCAAACTTGAATAACCGTAACGTTACTACTAACGGCCGTCATTGAAAACACTAAGGTCGATCTTTGTCGAATTAAACAGAATTGAGAAAGCGTCTTGTAAGCTGGCAAATTACATTTTTGTTATTTCTTTACAGGAATGTTTAAGGTAGCTTAGATCACTTGAGTTATATGGTGAAAGAAAAAGCGATAAAGCCCTTTGGTGAGTGAGGATTCTAAATCTACACCAAAAGAAAATTTCCTGCTTGAACTAGTATCCGGTAAGCAACTTCGTTAGGAAGACTGTGGCCAATGCATCTAAACCGTCCTAAGCCGGCCCTTTTTGCTGTGACATTTAAGGTTTTGTAAATTTAATATTTCAAAGCTTTGTGAATGACAAGGTGACCCGATCAACTCTTTACCATGATCCTCCATGCAAAGTAGGCGTTACATTTACAGTTGCGGACTCATGTGCCTATGTGTGGAAGAGGAAAAGGAGAGAGGAATAGAGGAGGAGGTTCAGAGAAGTGAATGATGGGCCGAGTGAATAAACAGATGCGTGATTGGAGGAATGAGTAAACAGTGGATAAATAAATGAAATGATGCTGGGATGAAGGGCTGGCAGTGAGGTGGAAGGTGGGCTGATGGCGGAATGGAGAGGAGGGGAAGTTGGTGGGGAGGAGTAGGTAGGAAGCAGGGAGAAGGTAGTAGGGGGGGAGAGTGGAGAGTGTAGTATAAGAGGTAAAGGTTGATAGAACGAGGTGTAAAGAGGCACTGACGCCAGTGATTGCACGACTTAAAAAGCAGCCGTTTTCGTCCACTCACCAAATCTAGGCTACTTTGGGCCAGCTTAGTACCTGCATGGGTGACCGGCTGGAAAGATTCGGTCTTACTGGCCTCCTTTATTACCCTTTTTCCCCTCTACGTTGTCGCACTTCAAGTCGCCTTATTTCGCCACAGCTACTCCACTCCTCTCTACACCACTCACTCAATTATTTGAGGGCCTGGGATCAGACAGACTTTTGGGGCAGAAATAATGCATGTGAACTGAGGGTTGCCGGGCCATCAACACTCAATTTTTATGCTCCTCAATGACGTCGCCTGTACATCTCGCAGTCTTTTAGTTTTACACCTACTTTCTTGTTGATAAGAAACTTGGCTAATTATCACAGTCACTCCCACTGAAGCCTGCCAAACATGACACGTGAGTTTGCCACTGTTGGCAAAGTTGAATTTGAACACTTCCCCCCTCGAACTCTTTGACTACATTTTTATGAACAATTCCAATGATTTAATAAATGTTGCAAGCAAAGGTGACAACCCCTGGATTGTTTGAAACCCATAGACGTGAGAGAAGTTATTCGTAAGTCTTCCATTTTCAGCAAGACGTTATAATACTTTTTACTTACTACATTGCAGTAAAAGGTCTGCAAGATGGCAAAAAATGCCACTCAGTATACTGTGACAAGTGTGACGATTAGAGTATACCCCTTCCAACTAACTCTCCACCACATTCCATCAGGGAGGACTAGAAAATCCCCCAATCACCAGTCGAATGCTCGACTTCTGATTGCTTATTTGCATCAGTTAAATCCTTATTTTGATTGTACTAGACCGAAAAGCTGTCGAACTTCCTGCCGAAGTCAGGTTCGCCGATTATGAGTCAGACTGGACATTTCAAGATAGTTAAAGACTTGTGATCAACTTTTTAATATAATCTGTTCACTATTTGCTTCATTCTTTCACATTTTATGGAGAGAAGATATGTTTATGGGAAATATCAAAGGCCATTCATAATACAAGTTTTCTGAAATCGCAAATTGATTAAATTAAAGGTCGTCACTAGGATAAAGCCTTGCTGTTAAGGTGCATATTTGAGTTTGAGCCAATTTCAAGGGAAAAAGGTGAACACTGGTTAGTCAATCAATCACTTAAGCAGGCAGGTGGGGAGTTGTTAACACGGGCTAGGCCTGTCATCGTGTTTGTCAGCACCCAACACACGACACGGATGGCAGCTGTAATTTAATAAATCGCGCAACCTAAATGGCACATGACGATTGATCAAATATGAAGCAGAGTTGTTACTTGGGGTCAACACAGAGGTGTCTTATGCTCCACATTGCATGCTCGTAACCATGCTGCCCTTGTCGTGGCAGATTTCGTGTCAATGCGAGGCTTGTAAGGTGCCATAAGTGTCGACTGTAGGGTGAAGCCCTAAGATTTATTTCACTCTTTTAGGATTGCTTATCATCTCCCTTTAGATTTGCCAAAAAAGGGAATTTGAAAAACAGTTTATCGAGTACACATTTACTTCTTCGACGAAGAATTAGATAAAAGATGGCAGCTGCCTTCCGTCCATTCACGCACTCATGCCTGAATGCATTCATCCATCCAGCATCCATCCTCCATCTCAAATCCATCCCACATGGATCCACTCGCAATCACTCGCCTTGCATTTCTTTTTAATTCATCTACAAAGAAAGCTGACTATGAGACTACCTTTTTTGTTTTGTGGTTGGCTAAAGGTCTGCATATTTTAATACATTTTTAGCTTCCGCTCCTCCTTCAAATCAGCGAGGCACAATACGCTTGAACTTTCAATTAGTTCCCTTAAACCAGATGTTCGAATCTATGTTTGGTAATCTTTGCCGGACCATTTTTGTTTGTCCTCTCAACACACTCATTTATCACCCTTGGCTAGGCTACAGTGATACGGTTTTGAGTAGACATGGAGTGCGTGCGTGTGTGTGCAAGTAGAGGATGGGGTGAGGCAGGGAGAGAGAATCGTGATTAGAGTGGAGGAGAGGCTAGAGTTGGCGTGGGATAGGGTGTTGCTCCTTCCCATCCCACGTCTACTAGCATTCTCACCACAAATATACCGACGACAAGCTTAACGACTTTGACACAACCAAACACGAACTCGCACAAGCAGATACACACACATACCTGAGAGTGCTATCACAAAACACCTTTCTGCCACTCTGTCACTGGAACAGCGATCGTCACTCCCCCATCCCCCTTATCTCCCATTTCCCTCCCCAATTTCCCTTCTCTCCTCTGTCTCTCTACTCAACCCGATTCAACTTCAATTAGGCAAATGAACATGCAGTCGTTTGCATACCGCTACGATAAAGCACAGGGGGATGGAGGTTGGGGAAGGGGGAGAGGGAGAAGGGTTGCCAAGATAGTAGAAGACACCACTCGTCGTCAACAATTAATTTGACTCACACGTACGCTGTAATCTCACGCGTTTGTGCTTGGGAGTTGGGTAGAAAGAGGATATGGTAAAAAGTTTAAATCTTTTCACCATGAAAGACTGCAGGATTAGAGGGCGGGATTTCACCTACCCACCTGTAAACGTGAGGAAAGCTACAACCTGCCCATCAGACCATTCCTTAAATACGCATGATAACCAAAGTGAAAAGTTAATCACTCGTACAAGTAAACATCTTTTAGGCTTTTTTTGCTATAAATAACTTTATGTAATTCTAAAGGTGCTTTAAAAATGAATATCACTTTAGGCCTTTTGTGATTGGACGAAGTAAACACGAATAGAGCAATTTAGAATCTATTGAATTTCAAGCTTCCCTACAAAGGTAAACGCAGAACTTGATTTAATAGATTTCTTACACTTTGACAAAGAAAATTTTTTGAAAGGCAAAAACCATTTTTGTGTCAAATTAACTTGTAATAACGTTACCGTTGCTTTGGCCCCCCTCACCTCACCTCCACTCCGCTGCCCTTTTACACAATTAACTTGTCTCCATGACGCTATCTTTTAGTTGAGGAAGAATGGGAAAAATGCAAAGCACAGGGCAAAGGTATGCCCATCCATGGGCACAAGAACTGGGCAACAATTACTCTACCCTCTGTCACGGTCTGACGGTAACTGTATGAGTTGATAGTTGCGGGAGAAGACAGCGTTACTGCAATAATTGGAGTTACTTCACTCGTCTTTTATTTACCATAAGAAAATTCTTTTTTTCTGACCTTGTAAAGTCCCAATACTTTGCTGTAAACGAAAGAAGACATTACTTGGGCAGAATATGTGTCGTGCATGCATGAATTAGCATGGTGCGAAGGTCAGGCCGCCCGAAAGAAATTCAATGGCGGAACCCCTAATTGGTCTATTACCAAAATAGAGAGTTAAACAAACAAGTAATATACTACAATTTTGACGTTTTTGTTGATTTCTGATATGCAAAGCTAGATAGTAAGTCATGTTAAGGTCTTCCAAGCTTTGCTACTTCGTGTGGGAGAAGTGCAGCCGAGTGGTGAGTAGATGACTTAAGGATAACCACTGGAATGGCCTTCCGCCTGCTAAAAGTTGAAGGTCACAAGTTAGTTAGAAAGCAAATTAAAGCCTAATGTGTGCCATCTCTCAGGCGATGTCGTGGGCGACAGCCATTTGCTTAGAACGCCCAATCCTGACTGCTGCAATTGATGTTGTATAAGCAGATATAAGCTTGTTATTACCTCATTCCTTCGACGTTAAGCACGACTTTCTGCGCCTAGGTAAACCAAGTCACCGTGTTTTGTTAGCGGTGACATGGAGTTCCTCATGATAAAGAATAAGGGGTATTTCCGAACACAAGACATCTGCCCTTGAGTGATACTCCACCAGAATCAAGCAAATGCAGGGGCTGGGGTCCCAATCCCCGGCTGCATTCCACAATTCTCCAAAAGCTGAACAGGAAGTTCGACAAGAAGCTTCTGCAATCACAGCCTTGAAGTTGCAGAAGTGGATAAGCTTTAATCGTATTTATTATATCCATTTGCCAAAAGTCTCATAGTAATGGTTCTGAAGTGGTAGAAGAAAAGAGGACTTTGTTGATAAGTACCATACGGGCAAGAGAGTGCCGTTTATCCAACTCGGCTTAACAATGTTTGTACATAAATGATTGCGCCCAGCTAACAAGCTGTATCAAGTCATTCCAATGGAAATAAAAGAAACACACGCAAATGGTTTTCAGTCTCCTGATTGACCAACTGATATGTCCGAGGTATAAATAAAGTTGGGAAATTGTCCTGATCACATGGATTTCAATCATGCTTTTAGTCAATCTGCTTCAAATCATGCAGTTCTTAAATGCATCAGAAGTTGTGTATTATTTCAGCTTAATCATAGTAAGTGTTACTATAGAGTTAAATGTATTATTTATATTTTATACAAAAAAACTAACTTTATGCATCTTCCATTGGAGGTCTATTTAAGCTGATCAGCTACAAGCGTCCTAACTCCTAAGGGTACCTACATGCGAATTTTGCGAACAAGATCACTCAAAGAGTGAATCTGACTATGTACTCCAAACCATACCGCTCAAAACGTAGGGGACAATTTAAGTAGCTAGCATGGTTTTCCAGGAAAACTTCCCCCTTAGGCAATATTTAAAGGCGAAATCGCCACCAGGTTAAAAGATACAATTTAAAGTTTTACAGTGTTGACCTAGAAGTCAAAATGACAAATATGCCTTTCGTAGGATTAAAAAGTTTCAAGTTCTCATACCTCACGCAATTCGTAAACAGTTTACGAAAGAAGCACCAATTTGATAACCACACACCTCCAAGTGCCAGACCTGAATTTTACGTTATAGAGCCCTACACAACTGCAAGTTGTGGTTTTGCCAACAGCCGTTCATGAGCTCCCTGTGTCTACCATAGTAAGAGCCGGATTCTCCCCACCATCCCTCATCACATTTTTACCACCTTCACTAGTAATAGTAACTCTTCACACCCAAAAATGATCATGTTGCCACCAATCAACGCCGCAAAAAGAGATGTCAGTTAAGTGTTTTAAAACACTGTGGTTTAATTGAGTCATGTTACCCACACACACTCCCAGGATTCCGACTCATCATTGCTAAGTTAGTCACTTGCAGTCAATTTGGCATTCAATTGATTTACTTGACTAAAGTATTAATCAATTTTACTTTATTAATAGCATGAGGAGTTTCAAATTAAATGAGTTTAATTAAAATGGGAGTCTCTTAACTTTGCAAAACAAGTCAACGAACAACCGACCGCCCAGCCGAACAAGCAAGCACACCAATAGGCGAAGTTATCGACGCCTGTCAGCCGTGCAATACACAGTAGAGTTCCCAGAAGGCTGTACGATGGTGTAGGTTTCAGGTTCTATCATAGCAAATAGCCATGACAGAAATTAGGAGCAATAGGCTGTATGCCATGTGGGAGAGCCACGTCGACTGATGTCGAGACGGAGGATGAGGTGCGAGCAGCTATAGTGGAATATAATGCGACTTTGATTTGTCCTCTCTGCTATTTTAAAATGTGGTTGGAGATAAGCTGGAAATATAAAGAAGTTAGCTAAACAGCCATGGGTTTGTACTTGAGAGCAATTAAAGAAGGGTCAAAAGGTACCAAAAAGTAGCCGCAAAACTTAGTTTAAAGCAACTTCTTTTAGATCTCCTTTGGTAGTTCTGCATACCTGCGCGTCAAGTTCACAGTAAACTTGTTCTTGAAAATGTTACAGAGACCTGTTGAATCAAAACAGAAAATGTCATGACTGACCCTTACTCCTTTATGTGTCACGCCTTTCAACCAGTACTAAATTGCGTTATGGATTGTGCAAATCAATTTGTCAACAGGTTACGGAGTTTTGATTTAAAACAAAAAAGACTAAAACAAGTCATTTTGCGTCAAAAGAAAAGGAGAAAAAGTAGCAGTTTTGGTATAAACTCAAACGGAATGAAAGGGGAATGCGACTGGCCAATCAACGCTTGGAGCCTTCATCAAGTTGACGTGTAATCTCTCCTCGAAAGATGACTTTAACCTTGACAAGGTTCCACACACAAGGGGCACGTGTGCTGAAATCAAGGTGGTGCATCCATTATATACAAAGTGTGATTAAGTGGAAGTCAGGTTTGACGCACTTGTTCTTCCAAAAGTTTGTTCGATTATTTGAAACAGATCGGCAAGGTCATGATTTAGTGATGCGAGCGAAGTAGGCCAATTGGCAGGTAGATAAGCAAATAGGTTAGTGGTAGAGTAGACGGTTACCTGAGTGGTAGAGAGACGAGCAAAGAGGTGGATAGGTAGGTGGACAGGTAAAAAAAGGTTTGGTAAAATGGATGGGCGAAGATGAACCACAGGAGGCAGCCGTCCGAGAGGAACTTCAAAGACTTATAATTTCGCATATTCTGTGGTAATACACGCGGCATTACTGAAGCCATTCACGTCTGCCCCATTGATAATCATGATGGGTGGCACATTTGCCACTCATGAATCTGTACTCAAAGTAGTAGGCAATGGCAGTTTTAGGGCTTTTGACAACAAGAAAGACGAGGTGAAGACCCTTCAATACATTTTCTTACAGGAGGTGCTCAATCATTCGGTAGGAAGACATTCGGAGTGTGTAAATATTTCAAATATTGTAACCCCAGATGTCTCTCTAGCTAGCATCAATCATCCCTGCAAGCAAACACTTAGCTCATCGAACACCAAATAGACGTATGACTTAAAGCATAACAAAATTGCACAAGCGATGAGGGCTTTTATGCGAGAAGTGAACACAATCACCACCGAAAGCAACACACTTGAAACGATAGTGAAAGTTATCCTTGAGTGGTTTAGGCATGGTGACAAAACTTGTTCCATCAAAGTTTTAACGCCTTATTTATGCATTTTTTAAGTTTATGAGTGCAGCAATAACATACGCAACAAATGGGGCTATTTATTTCTTTTGAAACCCGTTTTTTTCCATTGTAATATAAAAGTCCCGTTTTGACTAAAACACCCCTCGTGATTCGATTCCATAATCCGTTTTTCTGTATCAAGGCAAAATTTTCACTTCCAGGTGTTTACCTTTTTTCCCATCTTACTCCTTTTTAAGCAAAAATCCTTGACATTAGGCCTTATAGTGGGGGTAATAGTGTCTGCTATGTTGATGTGAGCCAAACTGGGTGTATGCAAGCTTTTCTGTGCACGAGTTGAACAATAGCATAAATGAAGTTGTGTTAGCCTGCTTTTCCTTGTAAGCCTATCATCCGTTGTAAGGTGTGGCATTTCTTGCACAGCCAAACATTATTTCTAATCTTCAAATGGGAATGATGACGAGTTGAAAGGGAAGAAGGGGAAAAAAAGGCATAATGCTTTGGCATTTTGGCGAACATTTTCACCAAACCTTGTTTTTTTTTCAGCCTATGCTTTGTAAGAATCTATTGTTACTATTTAGCAGACATCAAACAGTCTGATACACCCACATAAGAAGTGATGGACTTGATAGACCAAGTTGTAGCTATTGCTTAAGCGTCATTATTGAAGCCAAATTGGGATTTGTAAAAGTGGGTCGTTTAAGGTGTAGAAACGAAATTTTTTTGACTTAGTTCTCCCTCACACATTTACACCTCATCTATAAAGCAATTTTGGCAAGAAAAAATTTGTCATTGTTCGAAAATTTACCCTAACCAATCAAATGCCTTGAAAGGGATGCGTCTGACGGTCACATCACCGTACAAACGGTGCTTGAAGTTTTCGGCAGATACTTGTCTAAATCCGCCGGTTTGGATTGCATGCTCTCGTTATTGTTAGAAAAGAGGCCGTTGTTTTGTTTATACACGCGCACTAGCATCGCCTGACATTTTAACTATAGGTGGCTTGAGTGACCCCATATGACATGTGTGCGAGCGATAATGCGACAGAGAGCCAAGACAGCAGCAACAATGTTTGAATTGCCGTAGGTGAGTATTAGACAGAGCTTGTGATAGAAAACGAGGAGTGCATCCGTTTCTGGATTAGTAGAACGAAATTATGGCCTGTTAAATTGCTTGGAACTAATCACCTGCCTGGATGGCTTCAGAGGGTATTCTTTGCTTTTTAACCTACCAAAATCGTTCATCACCAAGATTTAAACCAGAAAATTCCATTATTGCATCACACATTCACTCAGTCTTAATGTGAATCTTTACTAAGGCTTCACTGAAACTAGTCAATAGAGTGGATAGATTTTACACCATTGAATAATAAAATGTTGAAAAGGAGGAGCAGTTTTTAAATATATAACTAAATCATTAATCTGTTTGCGAAACTTTATGCTAAACAGCTGGAGGATCGGCAGCATAACTTCCAGCTTAACTCAAAAAGACCTTGAACGAAACTATTTAACTTCTTTCCACTAGGCCCTAAAAAGGGAAGGTGGCATATTTTTAGCACTTATGCCCAAAGTAAAACATTATCAAGGGTAAGCAAGTCTTCTACATCATCAGTTATTGTCACTAGAGGGTTCTTTGCAAGGCGGCCGTTCCTCCACAAGTGCTGCCAGTGACCAGATTTTTGTCGAAGAAGGTGGAGGAGGAGGTGGAGGTGGTGAAGATGGTGGCATTGAAGTTGGTTCCAAAACCACCTCTTTTTCAAATCCATTTGTTGTCACGCGAGATCTGGTATCTTTCACTACTTGGGACCACAGAATGGAATGGACCTGGCTAGTGAGAGTTCTAGCTATGCTACAATCCTCATTCCAGAACATCGGGGGTAGAGGTTGGAAGGTTATCGATGGTGATGGTGGCGAGGGATGTGGTGGGAGTGTTCGATTCGTAGCATTCCAAGTCAGTCGATTCTCCTTTTTCAGACGTCGTCTTGCGTTGGCAAACCAGGTGGATACTTGAGTTAGATTCATGCGTGTCACTGCGGCCAGCATAACTTTTTCCTCTTTGGTGGGATAGGGGTTCTTGCGATGCTCGTAGAGCCATTTTTTGAGAAGACAAGTTGTCTCACGCGTGGCCACTTTCTTCTTTACTGGCAATCTATCTTCTCTACAAGAAAAAAGGCATCACTTTAAAACGATTTTCATTTGTCTGCTTTATTTTTTAGGATGGCAGCATTGACTGATGACAAACTAAAATGGAGTATTATAAGCACCTTATAGATCGAGACCGGATTTGAAGGACTTGTTGTCATGGGAAAGCGCCTCCCCGATTGCTGAGAAAGGACAAATTCAGACCAATGCGAAGGCTTAGTGCTTCATTCTTTCACGAGAAGGTGCAAACAGCTTATGGAGAATGCTAATCGGTGTTAAAGTGATAGTAGAAAGCAGAATAAAACGGCGGGTATCACTATGCCTACGGATAAATTTGCCTTTGAGGTGCTCCAGGTATGTGAATAACGTTCGCTGTAAGATATCTTTCAGTCTTGAGAAATATCTCTCTTAACAAAATCTCTCCGATTTACGCTGTCTGACAGGGATCATGACGGATAAATCATACCAAAATCCAAATTAAAATTCCATTTACTTCTCCGTTTGTTGGGACGTAATCGCATGGTCTTTAACTCTGTCCCGAAGGCGACTTTACCAATCCCAAGTGCTATTTTTACGGTTGATGCAGGTCACTCATAGTTGAGTGTCGAGAATAACACTTTAAAAGGACAACCAGAGTTAGGGTATTTCATCGCCCCAGGAGAGAATCAGCTATCGCTCACCTCTGCGAGGCGTACAAATGACATCCTAATGGCAAAATATTGCCATTATATTCTATTTCAGACCATTATCTGGCTTAATGCAAGACGATTATTAAAAAAACGCAAAGCCAGTAGGCAGGAGGATAGCATAAAATTAGCTCAATCTGTCACATTTCCTCACCAAACTGAATTACTTAATTTAAGCAACATACAGCACATTTGAGTAACCAGGTGATATTTCCTGAATGTTTATTAAAGAAAATGCAATGCAGTATTTTACAAATTGCTTAACTCCGACTTTGATTCTGAGGCCGCTTAAGTCCTCGCAAATTACACTCCTGCTCAGTGGTATAGTCCTTAGGTCATGCCAGGAGCCTCAACCCATTTATACAACAGTAATATACTTACTACATGATTACTCTGTTTTTACGACTCCAGGCAAGACTCTTGAGGGCACGATAATAATTTAAAGATGTGCTAAAGTAACTAGATTTTGGCTTGTATCAAAAAAGCATAAAATAAACAGTTAAAGGGAGGAGGTTTTACATCACGACATTAACGTTATCGAGCAGAATAGTCAAGTTAAAATCCAACAGTCACCTCAAGGTCACGTGCTAACTCATTTTATTAAAAAACTGTATTAGGCTAGAATTCAGATATAAGAGGTGCACCTGATTTATGGCTTGCTTTTGCCTGTTGTTTTTTTTAAATCAACGGGTCACACCACCAATAAAGCCTATCTGATAATTGGGGGAAAATGACGAACATTGTCACTTTTCACACAATATCATCCCTCTAGTTGCGTCATCAGCAACTAAATTTTAATGACATTATTGCACGCCTATGGGGCTCGGAAAGTGTCTCTTCAAAGAAGATATAAACCAGGTATATTTTTGTTAAAGGCTTATGAATCAAGTGTGGATAATCCACTTTGAAGGTGTATCTTGCCCTACTACATTAAAATTACTGTGTTTTATTGCCTTCGTCTTTTGTACACTGAGCTTGCTAGTGTTTTATTCAACGAACTGTTGGATACAAAAATAACTTCATTTGGGTAGAATGTAGCGTGTCATTTTGAACAGCTTTCAATTGGGCTGCAATGATGGCGACCAATAATTGAGGTAATGTACGCTTCAGAATTTATACCAAATCCTCACTCATGCTTGTATTAGTGTACAATTAATGACTCAAAGCCACATGGATTGTGTTCGTGCGTATCTGATCTAAATGGCCGGGCAGACACATCCAAGGGGATAAGTAAAAATGAGTAAGTTCGCATGAATCTCACACACGTAGATCTTGCCGCATTTTTCTTCTTGACACCCTCAACGGAATATAGGTCTGTTAACAACCCCATTTTTTTAACGAGATGTCTTGTTTCTGGAAGCAAACAACGTAGTTTGCGCCACTCCACCGCCTATCAAACTTTATCTTCTGACTATCTCCTCTGTTTCTAAATTGACCGCGAAACCAATGATTGGCAGCAGTTTGAGAAGGAGAAATAAAAAAGTTCCAGGAATGAAACTGACGATTAGAAGAAGGCGGAATCCCTTCCATCCAAGCTTTCAGCTCACTGCAACCAAGGCCCAAACCTTGTCACAGGTCAGTTTTGTGGTGATATGAGGCAAGAAGTAAACGTATTGCAATATCTTCAGACCGACTCATTATTCCTGACCATTTCTTGACCACCTTCAAACTGTGTGGTACCAAGTGCATAGGTCTAAGCTGTATTTGCCATTTGAGCTTAGGTGGGTGAGCATTCACCACTGGATACCTCTACCCACAGGCACCATGCAAATTAGTGGGGCAAGCATAGACATGAAATGATGACGGAATGTGCATCTTAGAAGTATGGACAGCATTCCTGTTGATAGGTTTAGATGTCTTCTTCAAGGCGCCACCAAGAAGGCGTCGCTGCGAAGTCTACTTTCCTCACTCAAATTGTCACGGACAGCATCAGAGGTATTCAAAATAAATGAGGACGAGGCAACAAGGTGGTATGTCTTATGATAGACCAGCATCTATGATTTCACAAAGGGCCCTCTGCACGCTACTCATGCGTGCAATTTTTTGAGTTTTCTTTAAGAGTATCTACATTTCTTCCAACATTTCCTTCTGTAGATAAAGTGATTAGTCAGAAAGTTCTCGAGGTTCTTTCAATTCATTTAAATAGAACAAAAACGAAGAAACATCTTCCTCTTAAGTGCTGGAATTGAGCTCTGTCATTCTCATCATAAAATAACATTAAATTGTTTCGTACCGATTTTCCTCGATCTCATTGGAGGTGAATTGTAAAGCCTCGCGTTCCTTAAAGGTCTCGAGGGGATTTAAAGTCTGAAAGAATCAAAGGCGAAATAAGTTAAAGAGCGGAAGGTGCAAGTAATTAAATGACAGTGGAGTTTCTCATCAAACCAAATTAACCATGTTCCTACCCTTATTCTTCAATGGGTGGTCCGACTCCCAAGAAATAGCGCAACACAACACTGCAAGTAACTGCTACAACCACCTCCGGCCCTTTCTATCCCCCCGCTTTACAGTATGCATCTTGTCTGTTTTGCTGCCACCGCCTTCGCCTCCCGATGCCAAAAAGTTTTTTTTTTGCATCTAACATTGGTGGGATTTTTTGACATTAAATTAACAGCCTTATTGATGGATTAGGATATCCATTACCACTGCTTTTTTTCGTGCGCAAGCTCTCATTGAAAGTACCGCATTTTGGCAAAAATTTTTTGGAACTGGAACATTCTGTTCAGTTTTACAGTTCTATCTTGGTAGTAATAAACACCAAATGAGGCGTCAAGTCTGACCTCTCCTATCCCTAATAATCATCGTTCATCTCTGGACTGGGTGAGAGACTTTGAATGGGATGTGGTGATGACTAAAGCACCTTGTCGACAAAGGTGTAAAACCCAACTCTCCAAATATTTACTCACAGATATAGTCAAGCACGGTATAGCACGGTGATGGAGTATTCAACTGCATTGGGATTTTGAATGGTGTAAATGTTTTCAGGACCAAACGTGATCACAAGTCGGTTGGTGTCACTCCCAGCCTCGGTAGCTCACAGCCCGTAACACAGTGAATAATCAGTTCATGGAATGCCCGGACGCCTAATTGGCTCACAAAAGGGGAAACTTTACACGCACCGTAAACTGATACTTTTACGAATATTTGAATTTGTCGGTGATAATGGTTTAGGGATACTGGAGGTTCCCACAAAGAACTTCGGTTTTTCCCTAGTAAACTTTATTTGTTCTTTTTTTAAATGCCAAAGTATTGGTTGTACCATGTCACAAATCATATCGTGGTCATGATCAGTGACCAGGCAACTACTCACCGGTAATTTGTCCATGACAAAGGGGCAGTTGGATTCCAGTACAAAGGAGCCTGAAGTTGGTCTTTTAGTACCTACTGGTAGAGAACCAATAGGATTCAATCGGGGTTCTGAAGGCAATGACTTCAAGGTCAATGGAATTTGAGGTAGGCTGCCTTGATCCTCTTGTGATGTCATTGAGATAGAAGACTCACCTGAAAATATAGGCTTTATCTTTCTTAAAAGTGGATTTATTTCGGTTTGAGGAGGTCAAGAATAACTTTGTGCGATTTTATGTCCTGTTCAGTGGGGTGAGCAGCACTACAACAGTATTATCTTCCGACTGGACCCGAATTACATCCGTCCTTCTATTGACTGCTTAAAAAACTTTGGCCCTCTTCACTCTCGTTTCTGTCACAGTTCATTTTCAAGGGTTCGTGATCCCATTTCGTACAGAAGAGTGCGAACTTCGAAGGCCCTCCAAAACTCTGACGAAGTAGACTAAGGAGGATGCGGATGCAAGGTTATCTCGTAGCCGTTCTAATCTTTGTAGATTCTGATGATTATTGCATCTTGGTGTTTAACACACCCCTTTGGTTTCACAGATATCTAAGGCTCTGTCGCAATATTTCCTCTGGGCGGCATGGCTTCCGGGACATGTCAGAAGCCCTGCCCTTCTGCTCGTCTACATTGCATAATCTGCCCTGCTATTATCATACCTTCCTTCTTCAGGAATTACTCCTGGTGCTACACTAAGATATCTGTTAAAAGGCATTAATGAGAAGCTTTCATCAAATTGTAAATTAAATGAAAGAAAAATGATAAAAGTTAAGTTTCACATCGTGTGATCAAACAAAATGCTGGAATACGCATTGAGTCACGGTTGTGTGAGACCGAAAAATTAACATTTTTGATGAATAAAACGTGTAAAAGATCCCACTTTCAAAAAGAACTAGTAAAGAGAATTATCAAGAAATGAGATGACAAACAACTCAACTATTTTAATCGCTTTACTTATAAATAAACATTCTTTGGGGGCCTTCCGATTAATACAGCTCTAATGCATTCGTAAGACTACTTAAATAGAGTTTGATAATGACAAGTTTGACTATTTACTGCGTTTTAAAGCAAGAAGATCTGACTCCAGAAGGGGAATGATATTCTACCTCAAATGACTTTTCGAAATGGTTCACGTTCTAACCAAACGAAGCGACAAGGCTTGGTGATAACAAAGGTATCAAATTGTTTTTTTACAAGAGTTGTGCCCAAATTAGTGAACCCAATTTTGCGTTTTAAAAGTGAAAATAATGAACAGTAAAATGTTGTGGGGAAGCTTTTTGGGTAATCAGAAGAAGGCGATGTACGTGGTTATAAATTGGCAGCCATTTCCTCGAATGTCGATTGAATGTATCTACTGAGTAATTGGTAAATTTCTTTGCCTAGAACAAGGAGCTTAGCTCTATTTCAAAGCTGCAAAACCGCCATGTAAAAGCAGTTTGTCACTTAAGAGGAGGTGGGGTATGTAGCGGAACGGACCCACTGTGGATAGGCCAACTCACTCGATGAAGGTAAAACAATCACGACTGAGAAGTAATCTACTGTGATAGGATACAAAATGACGGCGCAAAAGTAACAGCTGCAACGGGCAAAACAGTCAAAACTACTCATACGGTCAATCATTTGGAAGCACGCCTCCTACCTACCAGACAGCACGACGCATGACCTCATGCACTACGTCCCGCTGTTACGGACTTTTGCGAGGTGTGTCATTCCTTCACGTCATTATCATCTTGCCATTACATTAAACGCTTTGCATGTAAAAAAACAGCTTGAAAGTTAATCCGACATGGAAACTACAAATACTGAGTGCTATAAGAAGATAGAATTCTCAGTGATCCTTCATCTCACGGGAGAATGAAGTGGGTTGTACTTAGGGTAATAATACTGAGTGACCAACATGGTAAGGAGTCGTTTAATCTTGATGCTATAAAATAAATACATGACCCTAATTTAATTATTGAATTAAACAATTGTTTTAGCTTCAAGTGAGGGCGAATGTTGACCTCTGACGGCTAGGATGGTGTCAACAAGTTAAGTAAAAATTGGAAGAGGTCTATCACAAAGGCCAATCTTGATAAGAGGTTCAATTTTGAGATAGAAATTTATCTAATTAGCTAAAAGCACGTCAAATGCATCTAGGTAAATCACAACTCACTCATTTCGATGAAAGCCCGATTTCCACCATCAGCTCCGCTGTGCCTTGAACTCTGCATCGCGGCATTAAATAGATTCCGTAGAATTAGCGGATGCTGTTCCATAAGCCGAAGCCATGCATCTCTGTCGCTGAGTGTCAACTCTGCCATCAATGAGAGTGGCAGTGATGGTAGTTGCAGTGGCGGCTCAAATTCTCCTGCCTCTGTCACACCGTTCAACAGCGGAGTGGATATCGCGGTGCCTGGAGTTAGTTTCATCTTCCTCCCCCCTAGAGTGTCCGTCAAGGAGGTGGATGCGGTGAGATGTGGTGTGAAAGACTGCTTGTACTTGTTGTTACTGCTTCTGCTGCTGCTGCTACTACGCCGGTAGGCGCATAAGTGCGTGCGCGACAAGGCGCGCGTCTATCCTCGCTCAATCGCAATTGAATTCGCGGGGTGCTCGTGTGCGTGCCTTGCAAGTTCACTGGTTAATGGGCGGCCAAGCCGTCACCTTCAGGTCTGGCAACAAATCTTGGGGTGAGTAAGATGGTATAACAGCCTGGGAATGTACTTGTCTCCTTGGGCGCCGTTTTCAATATCTCACAAGTTCTAAAGGTGGACTGACCTCGATACCAATGCTGCACAATCTGATGATCCTTAACATCCTAAAATCTTGCGGAGGCTTTTCCACCTTGCTTCTTTGTTTTAAGAGCCCGCATAAAACAGTATCAAGACTTCTTAAAGCGTAGTTTGAAATGAACATACGGTTGGATGGATTTATCCGACTTCTACTAGAAATGAATTATGTACACGATTGAATTCACATACTCATTTTTTTGAATTTTTCAGTAATCTTCTGTTCAAAACCAAATAAATTGCAATTATCTCCAGATTGAGAATATCTTATTAGCAATTTTTCTGTTTTAAATGAGCAATCTATCTAGGGAATAGGATTTAGCGTAAACATAGTTGTATAATCCAACAAAGAAGTCGTCACAAATGTGTGACTCTGAGTGATCGAAGATTACTTTAATAATATAGGTTTCCTAAGCCAATAAAGAAGCCTTACCTGTCTACCATCAACCAAACATGTCAGCAAATTTCAAACGCTCCCCTTCCTAGCCGTTTTAAAATTTCTGACCTCTCAATTCAAAGACGGATAAAAAGTACCCTAGAAACGCTTTGAATTTCGCCAGCCTCACTAAGGAATCCATCTTGCAGGCACCTGATGGTAGACATTCGAAGTTAACAAAGGCGTGAATTGACCTTATACTTTTGTTGAAATACTTTTAAACGCCGCTGTACTTTCAATAAAACTACGTAGATGATTTGAACTACTGCGATACTCTGTTAAAAGTAAGTATTTTTTCCAATAGTTAAGTGAGAAATTTTATACCAGACCAAGGCTTGCTTCGTGTCAACTTTTTTGCTTTACTTGAGTATTCCAGCATATTCGAAGAAAAATCCATGAACGATAATAAACTTGCTTGTCGTGATGATTGGCAGAAGTCAAGGTCATTTATCTATTAAATTGTCAAAAAAATGGTGTGAATAATGCCAGCAAATTCATTCACGAATAAAAAAAGCGCATCGGCTGCGGCGGTGACGGCAGCTAGTGCCTTCGGTACTCGTGGATAGGCAGAGTACGCGCGAATTTCGCTTTCTCGGTAGGCCACCAATAGGCGGTACTTGCGAAGGTGCCCGCGAGCTCTGATTGGTTGGCGGTACCAGGGAGTATCACGGGATTGGCATAATCCCTAATTGCTATTGGTTTGGTCTAAACTTCGTAATTTAAATTGAATCAGATAGAAATTAAGTCTAAAAATGGAGTGACCTCAGAAAATTTATGAGTAAACAAGAAATTTTTCATGTTGGTTCGATTATATAATTTAAGATTTTCAAATGACTCCACAACTGGCAGGAAACCATTTATTGTGATAAAAAATTAAATCATGTAATGAAACCTCTTATTTTAGAAAAATTTTCTCAAATAGCTTAAAAGGATTCTTTTAATTGGAATGCCTTGATTGTAGTGACTGCACTATGGCTGGCTTCAGTTCATCGCCCCAGTCTTTGTTCAGGCATCTCTATCACTTGATGTATGGCTGATTTTAAGCCATAGAGATCTTCTGTCTCAAACTTCTATTTATGGGTCAAATTTTCCTCATTCAAACCCAATTTATTGAATTTCATCCATTCAAAATGGCAAATCTCCCAACATGTTATTTTTTGTCATGACATAGATGTACCCTCTTAAAATGGTGAAATTGAATATTTCACACGCATGAAGTCTTGTAAATCTGCTCCTCAGCTAGCGCCATTGTGCGCTCTAGTAAAATGTCATACTTATGTATGCACCCCTTCCTTTTTTGAACTCATCTTCATCATCGTAATCTCCACTTTTTGATTCTAGATATTATAGTATGCAAAAAATTTCCCATCTTAAGACGTGCTCGTTAGGCAAAAACGAAGGCGATTGTACCGTAATGTCATTCATGCTCAATGACGTACCACCTAATTCACTGATGTGTTGAGTTGGTTCCAAGTCCTGATTACTGTATGGGGCTAAAAGAAGAAAGTAAGATTGTATTTGGAGCTTCAGTCAGTCAAAAGAATAATCGCTTTCATGCAGACGTTTTAAATACAGACTAAGAGCAATTTGCCCTATAAGTTGGGGTCAGGGTAGACAAATCGGAAGCCGGAGTTAGTATCTCTCCTTCCATGCCAGGTGGCTAAGTAAAACTACTCGATTCGACATAATTTTAGCTAAAATTTATCCTTGGACCGAATTACCTATACAAAACCATTGCTAGTAAAGAAGTGGTTCAAAAATGATGAATGGATAAATGAGCAAATAGCTAACGTGGTAAGATTGAGCTGCATGAATGGGTGGTTAAGGGCAGCATGGGCCAAGAGTTGCTATTAGATCCATTGCCAATGGATCCAAAACTGATGGATAGGTGGCTAAATCTAAGACAGATAGATTAAAAATGTGCGGGGGACTTACAAAAGTCGATAAAATAAACTATCAAACGAACTTATGAAACTAAAGCGACAACTACAACATGCGCTCGCACACCAGAATTCGCCAATTAAGAACAGCTGACCCAGTCGGCACCTTCCGCCGCACCTCTTCGTGATTGTAGGTGAGCTCGGGCGGTGACAGCGCTCATCAGAACACTTCCTTCTTTTTTGGTCCTTATTTTGAGTGCGCATGATAAGCGATATCATGCTTTTTACACAGCTAGTCACGTCTTTTGAAAAAGAAGACAGGTTGCAGACAGCTGTCATTACATCTTGTGTGCTTAGTTTATGTTACTGGGCCTGCTCTAGCATTCATACTTGTTAAAATGATTTGATAATGGATGCGTAAGTGAGAAATAAGCGACTTCCAGATGGGTAAAATAGATAACCAAAAAGATGAATGAATGGATAACTAGGTGAGTGGATGGATGGACTGATGGGTGGGTAGACCGATGGACAAAGGAGGAAGGGGGGAGCTGCAGTGGAAGATGTCAAGCGTATGAGTCTTTCCCATATAGCATGCAGTGGCAACAGATGGTAGACAAAAGGCTCCAATGTATATCATTCGGTTACTTCCTTATATTCACACACTCTTTACAGACTCATTGCAGAATTTACACTGATTTATGACTAATTGGCAGACTAACTTGCGAAGAATGAAAGCGAACATACCAATGGATATCAGCAAATCATTCACCACTCTGATAACCAACCCAAATTTTAAGATAGGCGCCACTTAACCTGACCAGGATTACACCTACCCTGCACATGGGTGGTAAAATACAGTCGTGATTGCTCCCTGGAATTTGTTTACGTACTGAAAGCCAACCTAGTGCGATTGTGGTATCCATGCAACATGGCACAACTCAAAGGGGGCCAAGAAGACTCCCTCCCAAGGCACAGCCAAGGTGGCCAGGACGGGTAGGTCAGCAGTAGAAAGGCGTACTTTTGCGCGACGGCGCAGCATAAAGCCTCATAACTCATGCAGCTGCAAACCTAGCCATGAGGCAACTGCCAATATAGCTGGGACGGAATAGACGCCTCTTCATCTTCATTCTCTCTAAGTGATGATCGGCACCTCTTTCTAGCAAAATTAGACGACTGTATGATAGAATACAAAGCAAGTAAGGCAATACAAACACTAATTTTTAGTGATCGTTTTAAGTTCTTCGTCTAAGCTCGTAATAAGAATAGTTTCTTTGCCCCAAATCGCTGAAAGGGAATAGATTAATTGAATTTTAAGCAATAAGACTGGTCTGGGATATTATCATGCCCCGCATAACTAAAGTGGTTGATTCGAGAGCAGTGAATAAACTAGCTAAAAAATTTACATTATCTGGGTTCATGCAAAATTTATCGAATAAATGGGCTACGCGGACCGAGTATCCTTTAAGATCTTAGCACGACGTTTATTTTATTCAGCGCAAGCCATTCATTACACTTAGAAGAACGACTAATTCTATAACTTTATTTATGCATCTCATGCACTTAGAGGAATGAAGGAGTGAGATAAGAAACGAATAGCATTAAATTTTCACGATACAGATGTTAATGTGCACATTAAAAGGTCTTCTGTGCAGGCAAGTTAGTAGCAGAGGTAACTTCCATTTCGCTATTGCTTCACAATGTCCTGTATTTTTATTGATAGATACATAGAGTTGACCTTATGCAACTTTTGAATTTGATAGTCTTAGCGCATTTGCATAAACGAGTAAGAAAATGGCAATGATAAAGATGATTAGTTACCAGGTTGGGACTAATGAGTATGTTTGGCCAATAACATTTGAGGCCAGGAGATAGTCCTCGACCACGAATGGTTCAGGGGGTAGTCCACGTTGTAGCCAAATAAAATGACTAGTTTTGGTGAAGAAAAAGGCAATGTGTAAGGAGATTTTCTTAAACTTATCAACATTAACCGAGAGGTGTTTTGAAAGCGGAAACTACAAAAAGATGAGAAGTGTTAACTAACAAAAAGTTTGTGATGGTGGGAGCAAAGCAGGTGGCTATCAGATAGATTCCGCCTAGGTTTGGAAGTCTCATGAGTAGAGGAGGCAATCAACGAGATGACGAGATAAAACGTGCTTAAGGGCAAATCATCCGTTGTAAACTACTTTAGTTTCACATCAGGTTGCTTACATATTGCTCATTGCTTTTGGATATGTGTGCGCAGGATTTCTCTAAAACTGGCAGTAATTTTGTTTGAAATATCGGTGCATTACCAGAAAGTCAACGCATTTAGAAACTTATTTTACAATTCCCCCCTTTTTCATATTTAGCTTTGAAATTACGATAAAAATATACGCAGCTGTAATTTACCCTCTCACATATGTGTAACACTTAAACCCACAGTTGATTATTATAAACTTTTTATACTTTAAAATTGTCGAACATGTGTCGCGCGTCACTGGCGGATAATTTGGGCGTCGGACGATTCGTTTTCAGGCTTCTATGCTGACATTGATTCCATTATGCTGATCAAGACTAAAAAACGCGTTCAGCTGTTTGCGCTTTCGCAGCTGGTACGTTACGCTTCATTTCTCTTCCCAGTGCTATTAAAGTTCAACGCATTTTGCGCGAATCTATAATCGTTATTTATTTAACTGCTGACATCTCACCACGCATTTATGAGCTTTTCAAAGTAAATTCCTTTAATCCTAGTTTTGTTTTCTTCGGTCCGTCTTTTCACTGAGACATTTTGTCCGGTATATTCCCATTTCTACTCCTGCGACTCGGTTATCCCTATCTGCTAGAAGACTCGAAAGAAATGCTCAACTATATGTTGCTCAAAACGGATCTGAAACAGAGGTAAAAATTTTTAATACCGTTTTTTGTGTATTTCTGCAAAAATGACTGTCTGTTACTGAGTGATTTACTATTTGTGGGGGACCTTTACATAAGTGCGCAATGTGGTTCAGGGGCAAAACTGCCATTTTTTCTGTACGCACTGCATCGGGGATTACTTAACGCCTGGGAAGCGTCTTCATAGCCAGATGTTTTAAAATTGTAGATATGTGCAAGTGGTTGCGCTTCCCATTTTCGCAGGGCGATTTATCCTTAAAAAAATTTTGTCCCACCGTACGCTATTTGTTGACCTGGCGTCCAGAATCAGGCATGTACTTATGGATCTGAAATAGTGCTCACAGGAATGACTATTATGTCTTCGACCTCGAACCAGTACGGCCAGGATCAACACTGACTGGCGTGCGATAGTCCTTGAAGCGTTACCTATTCAAATATCTAGTCGTGTTTAAAGTCATCTGCGGGGGGTAGGTATTTATAGTTCTGGAATGTGACCATCCGCTGGCAAAAAACTTAATGTGTCATCATATGCTGTTCCATGCACGTACACATCACTGTTGCCTGTTCATCTCGATTAACGGCATTCAGGCTCGATTCCCCCGCCACATGCCTAGGCTATTATGAGCAATAGTAGAAAAAACAAACTTGTCACGTACTATTACGAGTAGGGCTACATCAATAGCATTTTTTTTGAAGTACGTAATAGCAGAAGCTTCAAAATAAACCGGAT
Organism: Echinococcus multilocularis; assembly: GCA_000469725.3. Classification (NCBI taxonomy): domain Eukaryota; kingdom Metazoa; phylum Platyhelminthes; class Cestoda; order Cyclophyllidea; family Taeniidae; genus Echinococcus; species Echinococcus multilocularis. Next base: position 6,011,461 of record LN902846.1, on the reverse strand, counting down.
AGGCCCTGCAGTAGGCATGGACGCTTTTGCTAAATTAATTCCTCTTTGTAATGTATGGGATAAAGCAATCTTTCTTTACACTATGAAGAATGGAATACAACGTGGCCGTCGAAAAATACTGCATAATGACCCAGTTTACCAGTCAGAAAACATTTGTTCTGATCAACATTTTGATACCAGTTGTCATTTTCCACTCAAAGATGGAAGAATCCAGCCTCACAACCAACAGTGTAGAATGCTCCTCTTCCCAACTCAGTCTGGTTCCCATGAACGGGCCTTTTGATTCTTCCTTCTCGGACCTCGGTTCCCCCCGCTCCAAGTCAAGCTCTGATCTTCCACCCGTTGCCGTCCGTTACGTCGGTGATTTGCCCTCAAGGACTGCTTACGAGCATAATGCAACACCCTGTCCTCCCACCATCTTCGTCTTCGACGCAGACCGTGGGGAATTTGAGAAGTATCGATCGGAGGTGGCAGTAGGAGCCGAGGTGCCTTCCTTCGCAGGTCCAGAGGTGGTCAACAAACGGTGCCGACGGATCTTTGCGCGCTGTGATGCCTGGCTTTCCCAGTCAACTCAATTTTATGGCCAACCACCTGAGAGTCAACCGGCTTCTGTGGCGGGAGAGTATGAAACCCAGTCATCAACGTCCTCAGCGGTGCTGGCTGATGATTCGGTTTCACAGGTAGCAGCTAAAAAACTAGCCGGAGTAGTAGCTGTGCAAGGTAAGATGTAATTTTTTGTCACTAGTCGTGCATCATTTGAATTAGCTGTTTTTTAACCACTCTTCATTTTCCTACTCTGATCATCGTAGAGTATAGTACAGGATAGTGAAGTAGGCACGGTCTTGTAATGTCTCATTACAATTATAGGTTTATGCTATAACTTGGCTTTTAATCTCGCGAATACTGATGAGATTGACCATTGGATTCTCTGCCGAGCTTCACCGGAGAAAAGGATATTTTGGAGAGATTGTGAATCTTGTGAACTCTTGAACAAGTCATCTTAAGCGTTTTCATTCTGAACTATCCCATCTGCCTAAATTTACTATCAGTTTGCTGTTGACTGTAATATGAGTTATTCTCAGGTCCTTGCGACGCGAGGATCGTCTGATGTCTTTGAATTTATAATTCCGCCGTTTTGGCAGTATTCAGATGCCATAAATCAGGGTTGATGATACCAGTTTTAATACTATGAATGTGTATCGCATCAAGGTTAAAAATTTAAACCTTCTATAGTCAGCACTTTTACCAATTCGTTATTTTCATTTTTTCACCGAAGTGCATCGAGGAAGTAGGCCCACGTGGACACTGGAAGATGCACTTCAATGATGTCCTGTCAGTTAACTATTTTTCAGTCTTCATTATGAATTTATCGACATTAGCTTTATTTCCTCACAACTTGAGAATGGTGCCGGATCATCAAATTTCGTTTATGATTAATTATTTTAACGGTGAACATAATGTTTGTCGCTGTAAACAGTTATTTTGTCCAGTATTTAACCAGATCACTTCAATCTAAGGTCCTTTCTGGCCAAGGGGGCGTTTTAGCATTTGCTAGAACTGAAAAACTTTCCTATCGAGACGTTTGCCTTCACTTTGTAATTTCAGATTCTACCAATTAGATGCTTGGTAGTAGATAAAAACAGAGAATGCGATTTAAAAGACGGCATTAGTCACTACGTTTCGTTTATCACTGGCATCTCCTCTCACCTCCAGAGTTGACAGATGCGGATAGGATTGCCAACCTGGAGATTGAGCTGGCTCAACTTCGAGCCCAGCTGGCCAAACTGGTGTTCCAGCAGGAGCGCGATCGTATGGGTTTTCCTGCCACCGCAGCTTTTGATGGTGAGAAGATAGCACCAGCAAAGGAGTCCTACCGCGAGATCACTATCACTTCCACCATCACCTCACCCCACACTGCTGTCGACGAGGCTTTCAGTGACTCGGGGGTGGTGGAGACTGCCTCCTCGGGACTTCTTGTGCCGCCATCACAACCAGCGTTTTCTGGGCCCGTTCCACCTCCTCCTCCTCCACCGCCGCCACCTTCACCATCGACCTTCGATTGGCGTAGCAAGCTGTTGGAAAAGAGGGTATTTTAGGAAGACTGAATTTGTGAAGCATTAGTCGGAAAGTTTTTGCGCTTAATAGAAAAGTCTCTGGAGTTAGAACAGTGAGCATTGCGCAGGGTACTACTAACACATTCCACGTCTGTGTTTGTTTTTTTCCCCAGGGTCTCAACACGTCAAAACTGCCACAGCCAGCAGCTAGAGGTGACATGTCCCAAGTTCTAAAGGAGCTTACTTCTGGTTCAATCAAACTGCGCTCTGTGCGTCGTTCCACTGGTGGGACACCTATCCGAGAGCGCGATGTTGATCCCAGGTGGGGAAAAATGCAATTTTTGTCTAAGTTGAATGCACATGTCTTAGTATTGAGTTTACCAACTTACTTGGAAGGTTTGGGTGGCTAGCAGTTTAAGTGATTTGAACTTGAATTCCATGCTACTGTCTGTAATCATATCTTGGAGTAGTTTTTTGTGCTTTCCCCCTCTACACTGTCAATTTGATCGTTATTCAGTTGTGACAATAAAAAAGTTGTCAAGTGGTGACGTGTGAGATGAATGAACTGCTTGTGCATCTGTACTTTTTTAAACTGTAAGTTTATAAATTCACGAATCTTCAAGAAGTTGTCACAACAATATTGCGCGCTTCTGGAGTTATTGATTGAATACTACTCATATCCATTAAGTGGCGATAACATTTTAAAGATACATTTACCACTAGTGAATAGCGTTGAGCTCGCGGCTTTTTTATTGCAAATGATTTTCTCTTCCCCCCTAAGTTAGTTGCGATGATTATTTCTGTCAAACTTGTGGTGAACTGTCTTTCCATGGCAGCACTCGATTCAGTATGGACAGTAAAAAGCCTAACTTTTGTTGGAAAGGAAAAAAACCGGCGCTAAATGGGTACCATGTGGTCTAAGCGAGCTGTCTAATTGCATATTTCTTTTGATTGCGGTTGTAGTAAGCACTTTTTTGTCACATCAAGTTATTTTCCCAATAACACTTGAATCCCGGTAGTGGTTGAGTCTTTGAAGATGCCCAAGGTTTGTTTAGTCAAACACTCATTTAAAGCAGGTGTCATTTCTACCGCCTTGCATTCCTTTTGCACTTGAATAATTTCTGTTGGCTCTAGAGTCCCCTACTTGATTGCCGCAAATGTCCCTTTTTTCATATGCCATTTGTAGAAACTTCTACGTTTGTTTCCTTGGAATTTTTGATGAGACGACTCCATGCTGCTAAACAATTTAACGTTGTCTCTGGGTAACCAAATTTGAGAATGTCACATTGCGTCCATGAAATGTTTTACTTGGATGTGGTTCAAATGAGGCAGTTCACAAGGGCCGTGGAAATATGTCCACAAGTTGGGCACCATTTTGAGTCTGGAAGGATGGAAGAACGCTCAATGAATTCTATTCGCAGTAAATAGATCTTGAATGAACCTCGGAAGGTGAAAGTACCGAATGCGAAATGCCGTGCCACCACTTGCATACCTTTACTTATTAATCAGTTTCTACAGATTCAAGCATATTACAGTCTGGACACTACTCATTACTGTCAATTACATCCTTACAGTTGTCTTCCAGTTGGGTCAACCTGTTGGCAGAAGTCAAAGTTAAGGTATTACGCATGCTTATTAGAAAGTAGTATGATAATCTAAGCCTTTTCAAATATGGTTCTTTGACCCGTCAAACCAATTAACGGTTTTGGTAATGAATACCGCACAAAAGTCTTCAGTGGTAACAATTTTTATTGCTCGCTACTTCCACAGTCGACTAGATCCCACCGAGTTGATTGCACGTGCATTGAAAGCGAAGTTTGCCAACATGCGCCGCGAGTTGGACAGCCCGGAGAGTCCGGAAAGTCTGAAGAGGCAACCAAAGGATGACGAAAACGATAACGAGTTCACACCGCCCCTCACTCCGATCTTTCAAACACCAATGCCGCGGCGAGTTCGCGACCGAGGAGCAGAAGATGCTTTACGATCCAGTGATTTTAGAGCAAAGCAAGGTGCCACTTCTGATGCGGCTACTTCTGCTACATTGGTATGTCTACACATAAATCTCTTAGTTACTGTTCGTTACTTAGTGCGACAAAATTGATACAGATTTTATAGTTTTAGCCAATTGCACAAGTTTTGCATAATCTGAGGAGGAACTACCTTTTGAAGCCATCATCCGACTTAGCTTTTCACGTTGCGTTGCCTTCTGATTTCAGCCTTTCGGCCGTCACATGCTACGTCCAGTAAATCGCGATAAATTGCCCGTCTCAGTCCTCTCGGAACTGAGCTTCGACACCCCCAATTCTTCAAATGCTTACTCACCATAACCACTGTCATAATCAGTGAATCCTTTTTTATAAAGACATCCTACCCCACCTCTTCTCTTCCTTTCATCAGTGCGATCTCCGGAGGAACCGGAACTGTGGAGGCGAAATCGGGTTTCGAACAGCTTAAATTCCGCTTCAAAGTGGAATACTAATTGCAGGGATCTGACAAAAAATTATCCATTCCCCTCCAGTAGCTGCTTTTCATCTGACGAATAGATGACTGCTAGGGTAAAAGGCACCGATGAAATGGTAGACTTTAAGCATGAAAGCCGATCTCGATCAGTATTTTCATGGGAAAAATCGAAATGGGAGGCGTCATAGGACGCCTCTTGGTGGTGGAGTGCTTGTCTTTGCGTTGATTTCTGTCAGATTCGTTCGTCTGACCTTTTTATTACCATGACACTGCCGATCATGGACGCCATTATCTACAAGAATGCCTTGGTCGACAATGTGCTAAGGGATAGCCACATTCCACCTCAGTCTCCTGAAGTGTGATGGCTTCCACCGAGATCAAACAGACGGGGCACAGCCGAGGCTACTTATATTACATCAGTATCGAGGCAAGACATATTTGACACAATCCATAATTGGCAGAAGGGGAAAAAAGAACTTACGGAAGGCAAGAAATAAAGGTAATCTAAGTTAGAACTAAGTAGGCTTAGGGGGCAATTAAGCGACAGAGCCAGTTATGCAGAGGAATGGCAACAAATGCAGCGCAGGTGATGCCGAGGGAGTCGGACAACGCAGCAACTGACATGCTGTACTCACGAGTGTCGGCTTTGGCCTACAACGCAAACGAAAAATTAACCAGTTTGAATAACAAATGAAATGCAGTAAAACAGGCAATCTTATTCGACTTCCAGAGAAAGCAAACAACCCAAAATAAGTGTTTCCCAGTTATGCAGTATAAACTGGTAAGTTCTCGTTCCACGTTTTGGCCCAACTTGAAATCTCATAACTTGGGAGACTTAAATCATTGAGGGGTGATCAGCTCTGATGTAGTATCGACAGATGACAAAATCCTACTATCGTCAATTTAGTACTTGACTAACGACTTTCTCCCCATTACAAGCAATTTGGTTAGCTTTCAAAATTGTAGCTGGGAATTTTTTCAAATAGAGCCAAAGACGATAATTATGGTGACTGAAGTGGAGGTGATTGAAAGGCAGCATACTTCCAGACCGGCATTGGCCAATCAAATCGTGGCCTTGTACCCCACCCAATCAGCGGCAAGTTATTGCGTAGATTACTCTTAAATGGTGCCATATTTGATACCTTTTTGGAAGTTGTAGTGTTAAAGTAAAGCTTTTTCCTTTTCTGCAACCGGAGAATGCGCTTACAAATGTGCAGGTCTCAATCACATCCATTGGAAGGTGATATGGGCGCAAAAAAGAAACCAAGTGTTTATTACTTCACCATAGTAGTGTTCGGGGTCAGTCTTTGCCAAATAGGTAAAATAAATTGAGTCTGAATAATCTACAGGTGAGCCAAATATTATGCCATTGGCATTTTAAGCCAAACCATAAACTTTGGGATTACAAAAAGGAAAAAAAAACATCGCCCTTTTTACTAAGTCCCTTAATGCAACAGTCAAACGCCGCCTGACTTGATGTTTCACCACTGCTTATAAAACGGCTTCAATACATCAAGATTTACTAGTAAGAATGAACCATCTCAGAGCAGCTTGCACCACTTCGTCAATCTATGTGGAAAGCTGACTTGATGCTTGGCCTGGGCCAAATTAAGGAGACTCAGAAATTATGTTAGTGCATAGGTATGGGACGCGCTGACATCTGCCTTTTCGCCTGAGATTACCCTCGTTGTCACTACCTTTGCAACCGCGGCAATGCGTTTTCCGTAAGTGTTAAAAACTATCTTTTATAGACGTGGTAATCGACTTCACAACAAAACAATCTACGCGGATCACACTTGGACTAGAAGATCGACTCCACAGGGTGAGGTTCTTTCTCCCTTGAAGGTCCTTGTGTTTTGTGAATAGATTTGGGTGACACTGTACAATTCGTGCGCCCTCTAAAGAAATGTTCAACTATCAAAGAAAATGTCGTAAGTAAAACGACGATACGACAGCAGAACGTAGAAGTTGAAGAGTCCTAGAGATTGGAAGCACCACTAAGATAATAGTTGTTCTGTTTGTTAGACTGTAGTTAATTCTTCTTGATTTAAAAAACAAATGACTATATTTGCTACACCTGTTTAATCCATAAGCTAGAAAATGGAAGTTCTGTACGTGGATGTAGATTCTGCCAAGTTAGCAAGCAAGAGCAATCGGAACGACAAGATTTGCCGCTGAGTGAGAGTATGGGTAAGTAGGGCCAACGGCATGTGTGTAAACCAACTACTGCAAACAAAGGATGTCTCCATGCTCTCTTATTTGTGGCCTCTTAATAGGCATTGGCAGTGTGATGGTAACTTGTACATTTCAAGTCGTTCTGTGCGTGATATAGACCAGCGTGGGGAACCAGACGAGGATGCGAGTTTGAAGACTCTCTCGAATTATCAGGCGCTAGGCACAAAACACAGGCTGCCAGAGAATCCCACCAAAATCGCATTCCAACGTTTCGGGCATCGCCAGCATCGCTCGAGTCAAGTCACGTTGCATCTGTTTCCTCCCAAAGTCAGTCACACGAAACGACGAAGGCCTTTCTGGTGTTGTAGTGGCGTCGAATTGACCTTTCTTCGTTCCAAGAGATTTGTCCGACTTGTTCGCTTCATACACTTGTAGACATTCGCCCCTACTCTTCACTCCACCCACTCCGCCTCACTTCACCTCACTCGTTCGCTATTCCTACCGCTCCTGCTGTCGTCCGCATGTCACATTACCACTGCGTTGTTCAAACTAACAGATTTTTTACGACAGTTATTCACTACTTTTGTCCGGATTCCGCCTTTGATATCCAGATCTCTGCTCTGCACTTGGGAACTCTTGAATGTGAGCTCATTCACGTCAGTGGCAATTCATTCCCAGGTCATTCATTAGACATGCGTTGTCCAGTTCTTTCGCACTAGTTGAGGAGACTCCAAACCACCTAACTGGTACTTCAATTTCATTGCTGTCAATCTACTTGGGTGGATGTTAGGATCACTGCTTGTTAACCTATGCACACGAATTCGCCCTTTGTAGGTGGCACTTTGTGAAGCAGCCTCAAAGGTTTTAACAAAAAACTAAAGCTCGCAAGCGCCTTCGATGTGACGATGACAATGGCAGAGACTTTTGTCGTGAAAACGGTCACCATAGTGCAGCTGAGATAGCAGTTTAAACAGGTAATTGCACAGCGGATGATGTGGTTCATGAAGCGGGCCTGTGACCACCTGGTAGTGGTGGCCTTGAAAGTCACCTACAGCAAGGCGGTTTTCATCGACTTCAGTCGAAAGGCAGCTGCAGTGGACGAAGGCGCTTGTGTTAATACCGGAAAGTGGCTGTAAGCATGGAGGGTTATCCTCGATGCTCCGTTAAAGTGAGTTGTCAACTGCAGTAGATGGAGGCGACGCATAGATCCGTCCCAAGCTAAACAGGAATCTGCAAATTCTGGGGGGGGGGCGATGGGGAACGACATTTGTTTCCCCTAGATGCATTAGGAGGCGCAAAGTAGCGCTCAAACGAAATTATTTATACCCATTTAAAGGAATTTTAGTGACACGGTGAAGTTTATGCCAAATCAGCCGTTTCACGAATGCTCAGAAGCCACTAATTTACCCCAAAGAGTTAGCTCGTCGTGTGAGTTAAACACAGTAGCTTATTCAAGAAAGTTACACACAGCTTGCACCAACGAGAAAGCGATAGCTTTCTGTCATACGCCGACTATTTTGGCTATAGGGTGTGGGTATGCAAATTTTGTGTGACAACGCAGTCACCAGGCACAAGACACCAGTTATTATAGGCGGCACATACTTTTTTGACTGGCAGTCAAAGTGGCTATGATTCTACTCTCGCACCCACTCCCACCTCTTAAGACTTCCCATTCGCTGTAATGTTGCCTCACTATGCGAGATGAGATATGATAGTTGTACTACTGACGAATGTAACGACGTAGAAAGATCTAGAGTGGAAGTCGAACGTACTGTCCTGAGAACACGATCAAAGGCGTTGACGTAGGCGAGACCTCCGAGGCTGCCCTCAAAGAAGATAATTCCGCAGAAGGCCCCGATATTGTTTGTAAAGGGCGAGATAGCTTGCACAAGGAAAAGGATGAACATGAGGCCCTAGGAGGTGACAACAAAGGAGAACACTACGTTACTTCTCAGGTCTTTCATGTGACTGAAAGAAAAGTGCAGTTTTAGTTGTTAAAAATCGCCTAAGTTGCAAAAGGAAATTTAGACTACCACTAAATAGTCGTGTTTTGCATGCCTCTACAATTCAGTCAGATCTTTGGAACGAAAGTCCTTTGGGTGCCGACGGGCACACAAAATGGACATATACACCTTTTGATGGTTTACCTGCAGTACAGCAAGAGCCCAGATCTCCTTGACGCGGCAGAATTTCAGGGAAGAACGCGAGGCGAACACACCGCACTGATACACTACTTGGAACCTGCAAATTTACGAGCAAAACCATTCAATTGTGAAGTCAGGGAAGGAAGGGCAGCAATGACTGCCAGCGCAAGCCAAAAAGACTTGCCCTCGGAGGCGTAGAAATGGGTTTACGAGGACAGCATATAAATTACAACAAACAGGAGGAAAAACAGCGCCTTAGTCGCTGTCTGCACTGCCAGTAATGGAGGTGATGAAATACTGACCCGTGGCATTGTTGCCTACGAGCGGAATGAATAATTCGTAAGTAGCTGTATTAGTTTTACGAATGAATGCTCAACCATCTACTGCCGCCATAACCGGAAGAAATGATCTACCCACGTCCTGACTTATGATAAGCCTAATTTCTCTCAAGTGTATGCCAGATAGACGTCGAGGGAGGTGACAAAAAGGGATTATCCTGTTGTCAAACAGTGACGTTAAGGAAGAACGTTCCAACTTACCACCTATACTGTTGAGAATGGCTGATCCCCAATCCATTAAAGTAGATCAGTTCATACTAGAATGCAGAAAAAGTGTTTCATTTAAAGAAATGAATAGCACCAGGAGGGTACACTCCTAGCTGTACCACAGTACATTCTACAAGTTGTGAACGCATCATGACAAATTTTAAGATACAGGAGCTTAGGGTGGAGTTTACCACTGGGGTACAGAAGGGCTGAGAGAGGTTAATGGCACATTCGGCATGAACCGTTTTTTAATGGACCGACTGAAGGATGAGTGATGAGAAATGTCTTTTGCTGTTCTTTAAGTGAAAGATTATACCTCTAATTGTTGACAGACGAGCCACTTGCTAACCCACCACCCACTTTAAGGGACACACTACTTGGGCGCTTTGTATATGCGTGTGTACAAATTACTCATTCGCCCGAGGACAAACGACTGCGATTGACACCTGTTTCTTCGATACAACTCGGTATGCAAGAAAACAATATTTTGAGGGTAGCCAGGATCAAGTAATCAGGGAGGAGAAAGTACCTTTAATTAAAAGACAACACAACAACTGACACCTTATGGGGTAAAACTTATCCTCCATATCGTCCGACTCATATTTCTCCAAGAGACAATCATCACCTTTCCCTGGTATTAGTATTAGGCATGTGAAATGCAAGACAGTTGGAAAACAAACATGAGAAGGTGATAAAGGCGACTAAGTTTTCTAATTTCAGAAGACTAGTTTATTACTACCAGAAGTTGTGAAGGATAAGCCTCCTTGGAAATCTACGAGGTACTGTAGTGTGAAGGCAAACGTAGGGTTATCACCTGACCTTCGAAGTTGATTTAAATCAGCTCAAATACACTTGGAATGGGTGATGCGAGAGAGCAATTACAGAGGGAGACAAATATTTGCAGTAATGATAATAGTAATACTTATTTTCCGTCGTTTGCAGTTTCACTCCTACAAAGGCGGTCTTTCAATCATTTCTACTCAGCTCTTCTGTACATCAGTAGCAAACCAATCTATTAATGCTGCTATAGTCTCAAGAAAGACGCAAAGAACACAAACTTTTTAAGAGGCAATTGAATAATAACATCATATAATCGAGATTCAGTTAGAAGAACTTTCATTCGAAGCTACATTGGAGTCATATAAAGGGTCAACTTATTGTATTTAAGGCTTACCAGACTCTGGTTGATGAGATATTCAAAAAAGTAGACCAACATGAGAGGGAAAATAAAAGGAAAGATGGCCTGTAAAAAGACAAAACAGTTTTTTAACATTTTTATCAACAGCAAAATCTAAAAGATGGCGATTTTCTTATCTCGACATGGCATCACGCATATGTATCACGCAGTTTTATCAGTTTGTGATGCGTTTTATGTTTAACCATGTCTTGCAAACAGATTAAAAGAACCTAAAACGATGAAATAGATGTAGAATGCACTTAGTCTGCAGAAGACGGTTAAACCTTTGTAAGTTTATCTGTTGCAATGATTCCATGTTGACATGGCTTTTGGCGCATGCGGTTGTTGACTTGCTGCCAGGGCTCTGGCAGCCAACATGTTAAGTTTGCAAAAGATTTGTAATTTGCAAAAGCTATCACAAACTGAAAAACGCAAAAAGTGGCAGACATTGTTGGAAAAAATATAGGAAATGGGGAAGACGAAAATATCGTTGTCACTCCGATTTCGGGAATTCCACGTCCCATCAACGACTGGGGAATGATTAGTCATTCGGAAGGAATATTTTAAGCACATTGTTACGTGAAGATGGAAAGCTCAGCAACAAGATATATGAGTGGTGTAAATGATTAAGAAAACATGTGCAGGTTTGTCAATGACAAATTCTGACCCAGCGACCACTCGACAGCTACTAATGAGAACATGCGTTCAGAGAGCAGGAGTCCCGATCCGCGCATAAGTGGCCCATCAAGGCTTCACAAAAGAGACTAATCTCTCTCTAATAACGGAAAATGGTCATTCGTAAGCACCTGAAATTTCTGAAATTCAGTACGCACCGAAATGAGGTAAAAACAAAAGCAGGCTATCCTAGGATGATTCAGCTCCACTATCAAACCTTCCCAGGCCCTAGGTAAACACTCGGGTAGTTGCGTAAGACTAGCGGGGGATCAGTTTGAAAATAGGCACAACTCCTGCTCCTTAAAAGTTGCCACTGCTTACCGCAAACTCTGAAGATGGGTTAAAAAAATTTCCTCTTACAAATAGAAGTAGAAAGAGTCAAAATGAGTTGGCCAGACATCAAAAGTAGGCATCAATTTTAAATGCGTTGGATCTGACCAATCAGAAATATACACTGGATGAAAGCCCAAACCTGATTGGTCAGTCGAATAGAAAAATGATCCAGATCACTTGGAAATGGATAGCACACCTTTTTAAATTCCTCATAACGAACTACTTGATAAAAAAGGCAACAAACAAAAAGTGAGTTATTTATTTTGTTTACTAGTGGTAGACTCACCCAAATAATTCGTTTTCTAGTTCCCCAATCGGGTGAAACTTGAGCAGCATTTGCGTGTCCGATCAGTTGATGCGTTTCATTGCCTTCAGAATCGTCGTCTAGGGTGCAAAAAATGAGACAATGCGACCGACTTGGGATGACCGGTACTGGGGCGGGTCACTTACAACTGGGCTCATGGACATCGCCGCCTACATGAGGAGGTGCGGTGGGAAGACAGGTGAGCGGACACCCAAGAAACCACCAGGAGCTACTAGAATGAGAGACTTGGAAGGCTGGAGCAGACGGTTTTTCCAAGACTAGGAAGTACCTGAAATGGAATGATGAGAAGCTGACAACTCACTTTAACGGAGCATCGAGGATAACCCTCCATGCTTACAGCCACTTTCCGGTATTAACACAAGCGCCTTCGTCCACTGCAGCTGCCTTTCGACTGAAGTCGATGAAAACCGCCTTGCTGTAGGTGACTTTCAAGGCCACCACTACCAGGTGGTCACAGGCCCGCTTCATGAACCACATCATCCGCTGTGCAATTACCTGTTTAGACTGCTATCTCAGCTGCACTATGGTGACCGTTTTCACGACAAAAGTCTCTGCCATTGTCATCGTCACATCGAAGGCGCTTGCGAGCTTTAGTTTTTTGTTAAAACCTTTGAGGCTGCTTCACAAAGTGCCACCTACAAAGGGCGAATTCGTGTGCATAGGTTAACAAGCAGTGATCCTAACATCCACCCAAGTAGATTGACAGCAATGAAATTGAAGTACCAGTTAGGTGGTTTGGAGTCTCCTCAACTAGTGCGAAAGAACTGGACAACGCATGTCTAATGAATGACCTGGGAATGAATTGCCACTGACGTGAATGAGCTCACATTCAAGAGTTCCCAAGTGCAGAGCAGAGATCTGGATATCAAAGGCGGAATCCGGACAAAAGTAGTGAATAACTGTCGTAAAAAATCTGTTAGTTTGAACAACGCAGTGGTAATGTGACATGCGGACGACAGCAGGAGCGGTAGGAATAGCGAACGAGTGAGGTGAAGTGAGGCGGAGTGGGTGGAGTGAAGAGTAGGGGCGAATGTCTACAAGTGTATGAAGCGAACAAGTCGGACAAATCTCTTGGAACGAAGAAAGGTCAATTCGACGCCACTACAACACCAGAAAGGCCTTCGTCGTTTCGTGTGACTGACTTTGGGAGGAAACAGATGCAACGTGACTTGACTCGAGCGATGCTGGCGATGCCCGAAACGTTGGAATGCGATTTTGGTGGGATTCTCTGGCAGCCTGTGTTTTGTGCCTAGCGCCTGAAAATTCGAGAGAGTCTTCAAACTCGCATCCTCGTCTGGTTCCCCACGCTGGTCTATATCACGCACAGATCGACTTGAAATGTACAAGTTACCATCACACTGCCAATGCCTATTAAGAGGCCACAAATAAGAGAGCATGGAGACATCCTTTGTTTGCAGTAGTTGGTTTACACACATGCCGTTGGCCCTGCCTACTCATACTCAAACCCAGCGATAAATACGGTTTTTAGAGTTGATGTCCTTGTCTTTGTCACTTGACCATTTGTTGATTAAAAACTCGACAAAATCTACGCCTACCTACAAAATCTCCAATTTCAAACATAGAAAATGGACATCTGCAGTAAATACAATTACTTCATCCATTTGTTTAATTTACAACACGCAGAAAAGTTGCTACAGACTGTAACAAACAGGACGGCAATCATTTCAATGGCGCTTCCAACCTCCAGGACTATCCAACCTCCACGTTCTGGTATCGTTGTGACGTCTAATTCGCAAAATTTTCGTTAACAGTTCACCAGCTCTTCAGTGAGCACTTGGACCATAATTTCCACCCAAATCTATCCACTACACATAAAATTGCCCTTTTTGTGGCGAATGGACCATCTGGAGTCAGGCGGACTTAAACAATCGCGCTATGAATGACCACGCGTTGGATCAAGTGAAGACAATTTTCTCGTCATGGTAAAGAGGAGCACAGAACCAACTGTCAGATCTTTAAAAGGTGATTTCAAAAACTCACATGAAAAGCATCGCCAAGGGTACAAAGGTGATGGCAAGGAGGGCAACCTGTGGCGAAAAAATAGACGTCAGCGCAGCGTACGCCAAAGCACCAACGATGCCCGCGGCTCCTGATCCTGACGACCACGAGGCAAGAACACCACTTTAAAAAAAAGAAAAGGGGAGTAGAGTTGTTTTAACTAGTTGCAAGAAGACGCTATGCTGAAGCAGCGCATCGGTTTTAATTGAATCTCCATTCTTCTTTCTCACGAACTGTGATACTTAGTTGTTAATTTGCCTAGCGGAAAAGGGCGAGGTCGGGGTGATCGTCAAAAGTGGACTTGACCCTAATAGGCGCTCCCATAATAAACCTAAGCAGATTCCGAGTTGAAGTTATATTTCGTAGTCTGAGGCTGGTGGCCTCCTCTCCTTCTGTGGCATTCATTTGGATATGGTATCCAGCTAACAAAATGAGGACCGGGTTCGCTTATCGGTTATACATCTTATTCCAAGGGGTTTGTTGTAAGGTGAATGGCTGTGCATCTGAATGGAGTTTTATCACCAACATGCAGAAGAGTTACTGAGCTGTTAACATGTGACTAGAAGGGTTGGTGACTAGAGGGTTTGAGCCGTATAGTTTAAAAAATGCGTTAGCACTGGCATTTATGTTAAAGTGAAATCTTGATTAACCGATTTGTGACTGTTGGTGCCCCCTTCTACTTCGCTCAACAAAATCACAGTAGCGTATCTTTCGAGTAGTTGTGAAAACCAATATCATTTACGAAAGTGACCTTTTTCAGAACAGAACACGCGTTGTTTATCTGTCTACATGATAGAAAACATCACGCGTTTGTGACATGGGAACGTCGATGAAATCAGAGTGTCGCATACAGATAGGTTGGTGACAAACGCGATAAAACTTTAGAGCTATTCAATTGAAAACACTCAGTGTTGGCAGGGAAAAGGTGCACCAATTCAAGAAAAAAGAAGGAATGAGATTCTTCTTGATCGGAATTCCTGATTGGTATTGTCAAGATCAAGATGGAGGAGATATTGAAGTTGAATTGGGTAATCATGAACTTGAGCAAGGGAGACTTTTACTTGAGAGATATAGTGAGGTGTTGTCGTGACAACTATAGTCCGCTGTTAGTTGCGTGGATCAGTTCTGACCAGGCACAGGTACCGCTGTTCAAGATGGGCAACAATGGTAGTGAGTGAGGGTGTGTGCATGCGTGGAAGAGCGAGTGGTGGAATCGCAGAAGGGACAAATTTTCGCTCCGTAGCAGAGATGACCATTAAAAAAATGTTCACCAAGATTTAGGCTTTTAAGAAGTTGGCACCACGACGGCTTTTCACACCGCTGGCAAAGTGATACAAACTGCTCTAAGATGGCTAAATAGCACTAATGATGTTCGCCATGGCGAGGCTGTTTTACAGTATTAACATATCAGTAGGATAAATTTTGCAGAAATGCAATGACGAGGAAGGTAATACAGTTCGTGCTTTTTTAAACGTATTTCCATTGCAATGTATAGACTTAACATGATCTGATTGGAGCTGAATGCCCATCACATAGTTACTCATAATTTCTAACTTATTCCTATTTCAATCATTTTCAAACAACCCGATTCATTATTAAAATTCAGGTGCGAAATGTTCTCCGCTCTTGCAAAACCGCCGCGTCAAGGGGGAGCTGTCTCGTTTTCCCAATGCAACTCCACCAAACGAATTCCATCATTTACATAACATAAAAGAACTGGTTCATTGTCAGGCTTTTACACGCACCTAAGTTATTTTTTAAAGACAAATGAAAACAAACCTAGAAGTCATTGAAAGGTGGTGAATAATAAATAGAATTTGGCTACAGTGCCTATTTGACGAAGCAGTCATGCAATTTTGACAAGTCAACTGGCAGTCAAAGTCTCCAAATGCTCAAAATAATGAATCAAAAAGACATCGAAAACTTTCTTGTTGCCAAAGCGAAGCGAAATCAGCAAATCAATTACCACTCACAATATGCAGCTAAATTCTTACAAATATCGAAATGAGAACATAAAGTAGTTGAGGCAGAGTAGTCCGTTTCCATCCAATAACTCTGTGCTTGTGAATAGTAGCCGATTAGCTAAGAAGTGTTGGTCAACAGATGAAGGAGAGTTTAAGACCCATTGGACACTTCTCTATCAGCAAACAGGCCAATTAAAACAGCAAAAAAGTGTGTCGAATAAAATCCGACGGAAATTCAAAGCTTTATTGATGATTGTGAAGGCCGAGAATAGGCACATACCTCGCGAAATTGCAAAATATTTAGCACTGAGCATCACAGATGCCAAAACGTGCCAACTTTATCAGCAGTCTACATCTATTCAATGCAAAAATCACTATCACTCTAGCGCGTGAACCAAAAATCAGCTTTAAATCATGCAGTATAACCGAAAAATCACTAATTTGAACATTAATTTTCATTATTTCCCAGGCGATTCAAAAGACTGTTAGCTTAGTGACAGTGACTTACATTCTGGTTTTATCCCAAGCTGAGCAACTTATTACACATAAGTAGTGAATAGCACACCCACTCCCAAAACTAAAAGCTTGACGAGGTATCAAAGTTTGAAAGAGGAGTGTTCTTATGTCAGAAAAAGTGTTATTCCCACTTACGTGTCAAAGAACGCGACCATGGTAAGGAATGTGACGTCACCCAGGCCGCAGGAGAGACTCGCACATACGACGCCTGCGATGGGAGAAACAATTTTGTTAAATATTAGGTACAGAAAGTTAACAATTTTCATATGCCTACATTTTAAATCAAAACGCCCATGAGAACCCCCTAACATTCTTACCGAAAAGGCTAAGTTCGGTCGAGTTGGAAAAGGAAACGATGAAAAACGCGGAAAGCGCGAAGAAAACGGAGAGACGAACCTTAAAACTGTGGCAAAAACTTCACCTGACCATAAATTTAATGACTAAGCAGGAAAATAGGAAAATAAGAAGCGTACTGAAAGTGCAATCTTTGGATAAAAACGGGAGCTAAAAGTTTGAGCAAAAGACTGGGTCCGATGTCGGCTAAGAGAACAGCCTAAATGAGAAGAAGTAAGTGTTAAACGGTGTGAAAAATAGTACTTACCCCGGTCCCCACTACGGTACAATTTACTCGACCATGCCAGTCAGTATCATAACCAGACTTCTAAAACGGGCAGCAAATGCTTACTTAAAAAAGAATAAATGTTTCAAAAAAAGCACACAAACCAATGTTATCAAAGCGGAGACTAAGCAGGTGTAGGAAGGCGAATACTTGGCTTGCAATAGCAGAATGATCGAATGTAGCATACATGTTGTAAGTTTTAGTAATAAAAAGTAAGTAACGCAACTATTCGGGCAACCATTAGCTGGAGTATAGGTCCACCCAAAAAAGAATAACTGCTTTCTAATCAAGCCACTTTGCTTCTGTTAATCGATAAAAAACAACGTGATTTGAAACTGACTACGCACCTTAGAGGTGCCACTTTCCAGAATATCGACAGCCGCGCTCAACATAACGACATAAATAAAGTTGTTAAATAGTCCAAAACACCAAAATGCAATATAATTGCGCCAAATTTGCCAAAACCCTCGGACACGCGCCAGAGCCATATCGGAGCCTTCGAATACATAAAAATTGGCATTTGGTTAACTGGTGAGCAAGGTCAGCAAGCAGTTAAAACAAAATTTTTAAGGCACGACTCAGTAATATAAATATGTTTTTCGTTGTGCAACTTGAAACTTTATAATGCAACAAGCAAGCATGAAAAATATTGCAAAAGTCGCCAAAATTTTCAAGGCTTGCATAAAATTACTATAGTATGAAAACGGCCAAAGCCTAGATAATCATTAATAATTAAGAACAGCAGATGTAGAAGGACATATTTTACTAACCAACAGGAGAGTTGGTAGGCTGCCGGTACGAGGACTGCATTGTCTGCGTAGTTCATCATACAAGTGAATAAAGTGCAATGTATTATGGTCAACTACCGATTAACATGCTGCTGCATTGCAGGATGTCGAAGCGTCTATTAACTTGGGTCTTTTGTCTCATCACAACACGTCGTTTGATACATTATGATTAAAGCTGCAAATAAGAATGCTTTGAGTTTGCTGTTGACAAAAAATAAAATGTTAAGATCGCTTTGTGTCCCAGTTGAGGCTATTTTACCTAACCAGTGAAAAAGAAAGGGAGGACAAACTACTGATGACAGTGCACAAGAGAACCCGGTTTTGATGACATGCTCTCAGCAAAGTGTGGCAGAAGGAATTGCCGGAAGCTGGATGCCAAAGTAAATATCTACTAACATCAGATTCCCGCATCCGAGTGCTGTTTCAGAAATTTGTCTTCGAAGAAAGTCCAGTTCTTCATCAAATGCACCTTAACATCAAACATCTTTTTTATTTCAGCAGAATAACGTTTTGCAACTTTGGACTGGGTGGACCGGTTGGATGATGACACCTCCCTTTGGTTGCATGGGTTGGAATTGTAATCATTCCCAAGGGGCCAATTGCTTCCACTCAGTCATGAGGTTCTCGCATACTTACCACTTTTCGCCTTTAAGGTACATTAAAAAACGTGGATAATATACGTTAACTATAAGTTACCTGTTTAAAACCATGTGCATGACTGCAGGTGAATGACCTCTGCTAGGCCTTCTGGTCAAGAAACATTATGAAGAAAATCCTAA
Source organism: Echinococcus multilocularis (assembly GCA_000469725.3). NCBI lineage: Eukaryota > Metazoa > Platyhelminthes > Cestoda > Cyclophyllidea > Taeniidae > Echinococcus > Echinococcus multilocularis. The sequence goes on along the minus strand of LN902846.1, from coordinate 5,992,888 downwards.
GATTTGTGGAAAAAATCTAGCCAGCTGCTCGGTGCTATTAACCAAAATCTTGTTTTATGTAGTGAACTAGGGTTAGTGGTCCCGGCTTACCGTTTACGGCCCTATTTTGCCCAAAGAATGCTGGAATGCAACAGATGGCGACCTTCCCTTTTCCAATAGGATAAATTACCCTTCGTATACCATCATCTTTAGACCAAAGTTTCAAATAAATTGTTTCAGCATCGTCTATGTGTTTGGCAATATATGACTTCACAAGATCGTAATGTACTTGTTCAGTCGTAGGTAGTCTGCTTTCACCTGCAACAACAACCTATTCACCTCACATACAATTAATTGCTCGTCACTTTAATGAATATTGTGCGTGGCTACGCGCTATTAATTTTTTCTACTTTAGCACCATTAGTTAATATCACGTTTTGAGCCCACAAAGTTCTAAAAAGCAAATTCGTTGACGTCATGCCTGATGAGAGCAAACCATTAAGTTCATTGAAAAAACTTGCCCTTCTAACTAGGTGTAGAGAATGTAGGATGGTATGCACAAGTACATTAAAAGGCCTTAAAAATTGAAAAAATGTAATGTAGCTGGTTGAAGCCCGAATCTTGTGCTGTAATCTCGGCCAGGAAGCGCCTAGCTCTCACGAATGCACATGTCGGTAGCCCTTAAATCTGTATCAAAGTCTTGTTGTTTGGTTGTCCCGGGTTGGGACCATGAAAGAGGGAAAGTACACGTAGGTAGTTTTAATTCATAATTGATTTACACACTCTTCTTTTCTTTAGACCATTATTACGTGTGAGTGTGAATCATCAGAGAAATAACTGTTCTCCTGGAACCTTCACACTTCCACAAGCTAAAAATATGAAATTTAGAACTATTTATTCAAGTTATTAAAATAGAGATATTAGCTGAACCAACCTTGGGGAACCATCAAAACCACTGATGACTTAAAAAAACACTGTAGACCGGGTTTCATGAATAAAATGAATAACACAGATCAACAAACGATATTATTCACACGTGATTTTACAAGGTAGGAAGGTAGGAAGCCAATTCTTGATGCAAGAGCGTTAAAAATCTACTCTGGCTTAAAAATGCCCAAAAGGTTGGAACAGTAGGGACAAAAGTGATTCACCTCCTGATATCCTGAAGAAACGAAGGGTATGAGGAGTAAAAACAGGGGAGCGCTAAAAAAGAAAACAAATGGGAGAGGTTAGTAGAAATACGTTTGCGTGTTATGCGGTAAATTAGAATATCTACCTTATGAAGCAAGTCACTAAACGAAATCATATCTTAGTCTATGTGAATAGCAGGCACTGTACGAAACTTGACGATGAAAAAATGAAGGGCACCAGAAAGGCGGTAGGTGCTCCACAGGCTGATAATATGAAGCCACCCACGCTGCTACTTCTTAAACGGCTGTACAAAAGAAAGAATTCTCCAGCCCACGCGACGTCTCAAGTCTCCACCGTTAATGTAGGAACTTCACACTTTCCGAGCTAGGTGGTAATTTAGTTTATCTAACTGTCACTAAAGTTCTCAATGCTAAATTACGAAAGCTGAGCAGTTAGTGTCTACGGAAGTCTAGTATCGTCAAGGGTGGTTAATGTCCCATCGTCACAAAAAGATACATTACTGGGGCATACATGATGAGGTAGAGGACAAAGAGACAGAGAAACTTGGCGGTGCTGATTTGATTGTCGACAATGGTGTTGACTTTCAAGCGACAAGTAGGACAATATGCGACTCGAGAATCTACGCCAAAAGTCTGGGCACAAGAAGGCTGTGTTTTCCCTTGTTTGGACTCCTCTAAGACCAAAAAGATTATTGATATTGTTCCAGTTGTTTAATCACAAATAATAATTTATCCGTCTAGTGAATTACAGATGATACAGCTCAACAAATGAGTTCCAAGAAAAATAAAACATAAAGTAGTGCTGTGTAGTCATTGATTAGTTTAGCTCAAACCGAATTACAACAGGAGACAGACTGAAGCTAAAGTGTTTCACCGCATGCGTTCAATCGCATTATGGAATGATTTTTACTTAGTAGAGCAAATTCCATGGAACAGACCAGAGATCGGTAGAGCCATATGGGGAGGAGGGGGTTGCTCCATCGTTAAATGAGTATTTCCAAGTGATAAATCCAGGTATAAAATAAAAACACAGCAAATTAGAATAACTTTTGTGATACTTCAAAGATGAATAGCCTGTCAGCATCTTGCAGACACGCCAAATATGGGCATCAATTTTCATGATTTTATTACGTATCAAAAATAACTGCTGAGAAGGTAAAAAAGTTCAGTAAATTTGATATGCTAGCTAAAAAAGAATGCATAGAGTACATACTTAAACGCTATTATCAAGATCATCGGACTCTAATCTGTGGTTATTAATGACAATGACTAGACAGGTAGTATCAAATACAAGTCTCTTAACCACAATTAAAATATTTGTTTGCCTAGTAAGTAGCAGGTAAAGTAACTTAACAAATGCGTTGCAATTATTGTAGCTACGATAAAGTGCTACTGTGTAGACATTGATTTACTACGCTCAAGCGCAGCTTGAATGCTAACAATAATAGAAACAAGGATGTCTGCCTCATGTGTAACAGTTTTCAAACAGGTGCTGCAGATGTTAAGCAAATGTTTCAATGCATAAAATGTTTGGGTTATTGAATGAAACACAATCAGCAGAGTGCAGCAAATTTAACTATTGCAAAGATTGCTTTTACATGGTGAATATGTGTAAAATAGGCTGAAACAAAACAACGGCATACTCCCAAAAATGCCATTAAAAGCAAATTAGTTAACTGCTTAAAGGTGTTTAAAAGCTAGAAGTCTGGCACTTTGCTACTAATTTTGCCCATACCTTGATCCATGCGAAGTGGATTTCAAAAATGACTACCAACGCTGTAATATACCAATCACATGGTCTAAACAATTTCAAGTCCATTTAATATTTTATTTAATAGCACATTTTATTTACAAACGAGTGTCGTAAGTTGGCACAAATAATTACATATGAGGGAAGGAACAGCTGTTAAATATGTGTGATACCTATTTATCTATAAAATCTCTGATGACTGTAATACTCTTCCAGCAGTTTAGTGATGGTAAGTTGATAGGCTTTCATAGCATGATATTTAACTTGCGCAGCATAATTGGCCCGGTCTTAATTTATGTTCAAGCCTTTGGTTGTAAAACTCTTGGTTTTGTCTGCGGTTTCATCTTAGGTCCTCCGCTATCGTATCTTCGTCGGTTGGACTGGTCTTCAGGCTATGCCAGTAACTCATGAAGTACATCTTTGATGGCGTTCAGGGAAGTCTTGGAAATGCTGCAATGGTGACAGTGGTAGGTAGCGAACCCGACCTTAAAGAACAACCATCCTGATTTCTAACGCCGGATGATAAACCTTAACGCAACAGAAGAAGTTCATGTGCTGCAGTTGAAAGAAGCTGTGACAGCTTATGGCAGAAGAGCTGAAATTAACGTCAACCATCGGAGGCCACCCCAGAACCTTGGTCAGCAGGAAAGCTATTAGCAACTGAAGCGGCATTCGCTCCGAACCATCTCAAAAATATTTGTTACGGAGCCGTCTGCCGAAACTGTGTGAAGGTGTAGGTATCACGAACGCGCGATACCTCCTCCACTTCTCCAACAGCTGGAATGAATTCAAATGGATATGGTCGGGTAGATCTGAAGTAGGAGCAGCGTGACCAGTGTTCCTATGACTAACTAGGGTACATTTTCTTAGTTCCAGTAGTATTTTTAAAAGGGATCGATGATGTTGCAGTCATGCTTCTCCTCGGTTACACGGAAATTCGATGACTGGCACGGATGGCTAGTAAGTGCTTTCCTAAAGCACAGCCTTTAGTATTATGACTAAAGCTGGAGTTTGATTAAGGCAATTGCTGAGAGCGTTGCTTAAATGAAGAGATGGGTTATGCAATACGTTGATTGCTTAACTCTCAGCTTCGGAAAAAGCTCACTTTGGACCCCCACCATTGTATTTTCGCTGGGATGGCTGGTCTTCGGGCCATACCAATAGCACTACTCCCTTCTGTGTGTCAAATGTATATATTGTGCCCCAGTATTATATCTCCTTTCGTCTTCCTAGATGTCTAAGGGGTCCAAATAAGAAGCGATGGCAGCATAAGAGAAGGTGTATTACTGACAGAGAGAAGAGCTGAGGCCACCGACATGGCCCTGGGGAATGCTCTTAGGCTGAGGTACAATCTAGGGAGACCGAAGTGACCGCGTAATTAAAGGCAGAGCTAAAAACCTAATCAAAGATTCGCAATATAACGCATCATTTGTTATATGTCATAATAACATAATTCCATATCAATTAATCCAGTGTGTAACAGGTTTACAGTGTAGAAGTTCGTATTTTTCCTAATGTTATCAGTTGTAAATTATTATTTTATTATTTTTATTACTATATTAGCCACTTGAATCGCAGGCAAACTGCTTCCTAATCAGATGTTTGCATTTGCTAAATTAAACCAAGGATTCATTTTATTAAATACCTAGTTTCTAAAGAGCTACTCAAATGATTATGTCAAGTGACACTCTGTCAGGGTTATATTTTGCCTTGTTCGTTGGTTTAGTAACATCTACAAAGGCAACTTCTTAAGGCTTTTGAAGTTAAAATTTCATTTTAATCGAAAAAGGGATGCAGACTTTAGTAGTAACAAAGCCACTAATTCTCAATCTTCCATTATTTTTGTAGCTTAAATTCTTTCATAATCCATACATTTCTTCCTATAATGAAAACCTACCTCCTTTAGTGACATATCATCAATTATTTTTTTATGATTAAACTTAAGTATTTTGCTAACAATCAACTGCAGTAAATTAATGAATGCTTCAACTGTTTTGAGCTGCTTGATCCCGCTTTCTGCTGTTTTCTGGGGCACACAATACGGATTTGATGCCATCCTCTATATGCAAGACATCTGAAGCCCGACAAACCTGACATTTGCAATAAATGGAATGGCGTCGCCTCATTTTCTCTGCATGGGTATGGCTGACACTGTTCCCATATTTGTGCTCACAGACTCCACCGGATCCGTGATCTAAATGCTGCGTCGCCAAGTGGCACGACCTACTCCGACACTGAAGTCGTAGAATAGTCACTGTCGGTTTTGGCGCTGATTGGCTAGGTGGACGGTTTGTAGATTAATTGCACCACTAATTGTCTGTCTCTGGCTCCTTCTCAATCAGTAGATTAGTCTCAGCTACAATCACTTGCTCTTTCGCGTCCTTGCTTGAGCCACAAGCAAGGACGCACAAATCAACTAGAAAATTTTGTGGATTTGATGTTTAATGCAGGATGTCTCCTCGAGTGCCTTGACAAAACAGACGAGCTATAGCTGTCTACACATTTTAGGTAATTTGTTCCATCACCACCTCTTCGCCATGTGCCATAAAACAGTGATGTGACAAATGGATACTTTCTTCCTGTCTACGAATCCAAACTGTAGTGGCTTTCTTTGTCCAGCCAATGAATGCCGTCTGAACCTGGGAGCTGACAAAGTTTACGCCAACTGAGACGTTTGTTTATCAACTCTGTGGATAATAAATTTTTAGACATCTGTGTTGCATTGGTAGAAACACAAAACGCGGCGAGAAAGAAACTTCCGTGGTCACATATCACTATGTAAGTAAATTGGGGAAAGTCTCGTGTCACAAGACGTGAGTAGAGAATGAGGGTGGGAGGTAGGAAGGCGCAACAGAAGTGTAGCCAGCTAAATCGTTTAGATTGTAGCAGGGAAGAAAGGTATGATTCCCTCCAAATTGGTGTGTATTTCCTTCGAGAGAGTGATCTTCAAACTCTGTCATGTTAGCATCCACCACGCGTGTGGATATTTAGGCACGTTTGTGAAACAATTTGGATGCTACCGACCACAAGGAATCACACTTATCTGTAGCCAAAGCCATTGTGCTTTAGATCTTCCTATTCCACCTTTCGAGCAGTCAATTCATTGCAAGAGCGATTCCCACTTACAAGATAAAGTAGCGAAAGTTGGTGAAGAGGATAATAAAGTGAGAGATAGAATCGGAGGTAGTTGTGTCGATGCTTGTTGACTTGCCGTCAGAGGAAAGACCTCAAATGATTGTGCACATCAGAAGTGTTTTGTGTCTCGTCGTAAATGGTACACACTGATGTATTTCTGCACTGCCTTAGTTAGCCGAAAGGGTTAGAATGGATGCATCGTCATCCCATCAAGAGGTTACAGAGTGTAGATTTGACAAGACCTGGACTAACACATAGCTAACTTGTCACCACCAGCTCCAAATCCCTTCTTGAAATATAATATTACTCTACCATACAACGAAGACTGGAGGATTTATTTTGTCCTGCCCGGATTTTAAACGACTACTAGTCTCCCCCCTTTATCCTTTACTTGCAATATTAACTTACCATTAAATAAGGCCCAAGGTGAGGTCTTATACACTCTTAAACTGAGCCTAACATTAGCCCATCCAAATTCCTCATATCCATCCTTGCCACTCCACATCAAGTTGATATCTGCACAGCGGCAAAGTAAAGCACTTTCCAGTGTTCTAGAGGCCATTTGTTTATAAACAGGAAGGAGGAGAAAGAGAGGAGAAGAGAGATGGACAAGAGTTAACGCAATCACAAATGCGAGTGCGGAGGAAGAGGGCAGCAAAATAGTTAGTATTCGTCATGGAATGGATATTCCGGATGCTGTGCAAATCTAAAAGAGACAGGGAGTTAGTATTTGCTCAAATCATGGCTGCACACTTTGACACTGTTTTGACAAACAAAAAAAGCCTACTTCATGTCGTGCTAAACAATAAGTACAAAACTTACGCTGGAAGTGAGAAAATACGCTTGTTTGAATCGGTTCTGTTTAGTTTCTCCATTTCCACATCGGTCAGCTCGAAGTCAAACACCTGGAAAGCACAAAGAGGTGTCATGAGGATTTGGCAGTCAAAAGGCTTGACAAGACACTCTTTTCTTAGGACTTGCATCAAAATTTGACTTGATGCGCTCAGGCGTGACACTTTTGACGATAACAACGATACCTCTTTGAATACCATGACGCAGTAGCACCTGAGCAGGTGTCTTCTTGTGTTTGTGTGCAATTTCGACAACCTTCTCATCCTCCAGAAGCGACTTTACCTCGTCCCTACCAGAAGGGTCCGAATTTGGTCGGTTAAATTTCTCCGGCTTACTTTAGGAAACCAGGACAGCCGAGGGGTGCGTACCCCTCCACCTGGATGTTCTTGGAGTGGCAAAACTCAATCAGCTTCGTGTTGGGACAGTGGATATTGACTTCGACCTGATTCACTGCTGGTGGAATTTTACACGATGCCAAAATACGCTCCAGTTGTCGTTTGTTGAAGTTAGACACTCCAATCGACTTGACAAGCCTAGCGGATACTAATTCTTCCATAGCCTAAGTAGAGGCTTTTACATCCATTTCACGTCTCTACCCTCCACGTATCCTCAATTTTATGATGCTCATATACTATACGGCTTGGATCATTGACATCAAATTCACCATCATCCTTGTGTTGGAAGGAAACAGGCCAGTGGATCAAGTACAGATCCAAATACTCGACGCCGAGATCTTTAATTGACATTTCGCAAGTTGGGCGGACATCTTCGGGTGCGTGTTTGTCACACCAAAGCTACATTTAGAATAGCCAATTTTAAGAACTTGGAGAGCTACCTTTGAAGTAAGGAAGAAGTCTTTGCGTTGAAGATTGTACTTCCTCACGGATGATGCTATCGCGGCACCGATTTCCGGTTCAGTGCCATAGAGCATGGCGCCGTCGAAATGGCGAAACCCCGTGCTAATAGCCACTTCAACGGCTTGTTCCATTCTTTCTTTGGAACCCTATGATTATCATGTAGTAGACAGAATTAAATCTTACAGCGGTTCCAAAGGCAAGTTGTAGAATCTTATGACCACTGCTGAGATCAAGAGTTGGTGTAGGAGCCATCGCTTGCACAGGAGCAACGCGCTGCACGATGCGAGACCCTCCTATCAACTTCGGCGTTTGTGCTGTTGTTTAAGTACCCCTTGTTCATGTAAACATGCTTGGTTTATTCTTCCATTCGTGTGCGAAAAACAAATGCCTCAGATTGAATCATTAATACAAGTGTCACTAACCACCAAAAGCCGAGTGAGCTGACAACCCAATCGCAATATCGTTGTGAGACACAGAGGGTGGAACTGACTTCTCTTATTCTACACTGTTTGTTTTTAGTGATATTAGGCAATTCAATTCTTTGTTGATTTCAGTACCCAGTGAGTTAATCCACATTTACTTTGGTGGTTGACTAGTAGCGCCCGCCTCAACCTCACCATTTTCCAGACATTGGACCATCCCACCATCACGTGTGCAGGATAAAGCGGGCAAATTGCGGTAGGATAGTGGAAAAGGAAACAGAGAGAGGCTCTTAGCTCTCGCAGAGGTGAGATCTGCGATTTGGTGTCGCGTAGAGAAAGGACTGCCGATTTTAGTGGAGCGCTACATCAATGCTTTGTTTGGCTGCCACACCTCACCTGCTTTGCTTCTAATGCATCCATCTTACAGACCTCGCATCTTGTGGCATCCCGAATGCCCACAGATGGACGTTAATGCAGTAGAGGTGGTACAAGTAAGCTAACGATTTCTAAACCATGGAGCACAGGTTCCACCATCATTTCCTAATGCGTTTCTATCCCCTATCAAATACTGACATTAGATTGGCTGATTAGTCGATTGATTAATGGAAGTTTTTTCTGTTGGTACCAAAATTGCCAAAGCTAATGTTGTGTACGTCTATGAAGAGTAGGAAGTAGTCTACTGAAATGAATTAAAGTAGCATGAGCTAGCGAACGGAGTGAAGAACACGGGTGGTTTGGCACCGTTTTGAAAGCGATGGATAGTCTTTTTCATATCACCTAATAAGTAAAGTATCAGGCCTTGAAATCTACAAAAAAAAGAATCCGCACTATAGAGAGTGGGACGTAAGTGTAAAATGTACACGAAAGAAAGGCGATCACTGTCATTTTATCATAATGTCAAGAAGTCAAGTGTGGGATCATTTTGCCACAACGCTTGTATTCCAACTCTCCATTTCCACGCATTTCTTAGAGCGTCTTCTTGCTTATTCTGCCTCCACTGTGCCTATGACCATCACCGTCTAAAGGCAATTTCTACAATTACTGTTCGACTTAGCTCCGACAGCCTAGCCTCTTGGTTACTGTACGTTGTGTGAAAGTAATTTTGCGGTTCGGTCATTATAATAGGTCTAGTGAGGAAGGGAAGCATAAAAAAGTGTACCATTACGAGTGTGGAGGGTGCTTAGAGGACTGCAGACCAGAGGTGTTAACAGGACGTCATTTCACACAAACGCTTTTTTGTCTCAGCAGCGACTACGAGAGCCAATTGGCACACCACCAAGCCCTTTAAAATGTCGCAAGTATACAAGCATAGGCGTGCCCCGCATTTTCTACAGTTAGTCGACATTCACTTGCGCCACTTACGCATCTGGAGTGGTTATTATCCTTCCTGGCGCCAAGCTCACCCGAGGTGCAGCCACCCTCATGCCTATATAAATTGTTGCGTACTTATGGCCTGAGAGTGGATGCTGCATTTGCATAAGTCCCACCGGCATTCAGTAAATGCGCAACACCTAATGCATTCTACTAAAAATAGACCCACCTGTTTATGAGTGAATGAAAATGGTAATCTTTTAAAGGATAGAGTGCGCTTGAGTTTGCTCATACGAATAGTGAGATAAATATCGTATAAGAGCAAATATGTGAATGGGAGATAGGCAATAGAGAAAATAGTAAAAATAAATTGACGGAGCAATTCTAGACACTGTCTAGAGTAAAAGGACTGAGCTGCGCGTCTTCGTGGCAGCTATAGTAAGGGGTATTGAGAACGCAGGCAGGCAGATAAGGAATTACCAGTATTCCAGATAACTGACACATGCAGTATACACAACATAGGTTTTGGTTAGTAGAAATGCTTGTCAAGCAATTAAATAAATATGCGCGGCACAGATTTTACAGTTAAGCAGTTAAACCCGAGTATGTTTTGAGCAAGGGTGCGATAAGTCGGGCCACACAAAATTACCAGTTAAATAAAGATAGTTGAAGCTTCACGAAACAAATGCATGTGAATGTAGTTGCTGATAAACAGAAACGAGAATGGAGGATTTTGTTTGCCTTAAAGCTTAGAGGGCTGTTTATATTTAGTGCAATTTTGTAAATAAAAATTGCATTTGGAATGAACTGTGATGCCCTGAGGAAGGCTTTTTACTGCATATTTTTAAGGAACGCAACGAAATGTTTTGTACTAGAAATAGGCGTACATAAATTATTAGCCGTAGTACAAAGGCAAAAAGATAAGCAAATTTTGTTTATATGAATAAACGGCATATGCCCATTGACCTAATTTATTGCGTTCAAGCGTGCATAGGCAATTTGACGTTCGTTTTACCCCTAAGGGAATGAGCCAGAATCAAAGTATGCTCCTCAACAGCAGTCATAAGATTCCACAACTTGGCTTCGGGACATTCTGCGTAAAGAGATCCGGTTTTGCCTACTATACGCCAATTATAGGCTCCTAGAGAAGTCGTGACTGAAGCGGTGGAGGTGGCTATTAGCACTGGGTATCGCCACATTGACTGTGCTATGATCTATAGGAACGAAAAGGAAGTCGGTGCTGCAATTGCAACATCCATGAAGAAGTACAATCTTAGGCGTGAAGATATCTTCGTTACCTCGAAGGTACTCCTGCTGATACATGAGGTTTGATAACGTGAATGTAGCTATGGTGCGACAAGCATGCACCCGAAGATGTTCGCTCGGCGTGCGAACTCTCAGTTAAAAATTTTGGCCTACAGTATTTGGATCTATACTTGATTCACTTTCCTGCGTCGCTCAAATACAAGGAGGGTGTGAATTTCAATATCCATGATCCAAACTCGTTCAGTTTTGAGTATCATAAAATTGAAGATACATGGAAGGTAGGTTTGTGGAAAGAATACTACCGCAACTTTCTAGGCCATGGAGGAATTAGTATCTGCCGGACTCGTGAAATCGATTGGCGTATCTAACTTTAACAAAAGACAAATTGAACGCATTTTGGCATCATGCACAATTCCTCCAGCAGTAAATCAAGTCGAAGTGAATATCCACTGTCTGAACACGAAATTGATTGAGTTTTGTCACTCAAAGAATATTCTGGTAGAGGGTTATTCGCCCCTTGGCTCTCCCGGTTTTGTTGGGTTCGTTCGCGCATTTCGCCGCCGTCAAATCTTTCGTCAGCTGGAATTCCAACTAAACCGTCTTTCTGGCTCATTTTAGTGACCAAGTAAAGCCAGTATTGGAAGAGGAGAACGTTGTCGAGATTGCTCACAAGCACAAGAAAACACCTGGTCAGGTGCTTCTGCGTCATGGTCTCCAAAGAGGCATCGTTGTCCTCGTCAAAAGTGTTACTCCTGATCGCATTAAGTCAAATTTTGATGTAAGTCCTAAGCACAGAATGCCCTGTCGAACCATTTGATTGTTAAATCCACGTAAAACCTCTTTGTGCTTTCTAGTTGTTTGATTTTGAGCTGACCGATGCGGAAATGGAGAAACTCAACAACACTGGTGAAGTCGGCCGTATTATTTGGTGGCCTGGGTAAGTTGTGTCCATCGTGCTTTATATAGTATAATTGTGCTTCCTGCTTACCAAAATACTAGTCTAGAAAGTGCTCAATTGAATTCCTGAAAGCTCAATATCATTACGACATGTGGGTTGGCCCGCGACGCCTCAAGTATATGCATGCTTTTCTCATCTATTTCTCTCTTCTTAAGCTTTTCAAAACACCCGGAATATCCGTTCCACGATGAGTACTAACTAGTCCGTCGGCATCGTCTTCCATACTAACGTTCGTAATTGCGTCAGTTCTCGCCGATTCCTCTTCATGTCGCCCTTCTTTGCCTTGTTGACCATCGACAAATGGCTAACATAATGTTGGAGCGTGTTTTACTTTGTGTTTCTGTGAATGTCAGTGTGATACGAAGACATTTGGTTGGATTTGAGGCTGTGGGATGGAGAGATATTAGGGCTAGTTGATGGATTGTGCGTAGACTGTGCGTGAGGCCTTGTTTTAGGCGAAGCGCAGATTGGACACGAAGGCAAACCGGTAGGCGTGCCTTGTCATTGTTTTTGTCTAGGTGTGGCCGAACAATCCGACAGGTCTGCGTCAGTTACAAGTTAGCACATGCATTGGCCAATGCATAGGATGCATCCTTCTAGTAAAACGGTTTCTGTCCACACACAAGCGGGTCGAGGTGGGACAGCCTCTTTCTCCCTCTTGACTCAGCAGTCGCGCTCGGAATGCTCTTATGCTGATTATTTCCCTGAAGCAATCGCAAATACTGATGGGATGGACGATCTTACGCTTAGCTCTGTACACGCCTCCTTCAACAGGTAGGCTTTCCCACAGTACTTCCTCCATAAGTCCTCATGGCCACGTAAATTCAAACCCTTTATCCCCAAATACACCATTCACTGGCATTGATGTGAAGGAATGAAATCCATCTATCTTATTGGTCCAGACAAATATTTTGTCCTGAGGAGTGTTGGGGCACCTGCGCCAATCATATACACCTGTCTCTGTTTTGGAATAGAAATGGCACCTGGGGAATGTTTCATGCTGAAGAGTGGTTAAGGGGTCCGAGGGAACTAGCTGTCAGCTCCAGTTGTGCTTTTGATGGAATCCTAGCTGGACGATAGTAATTTAGCTAGGTTGAGAAGGTGGAGAGCCTTAGCTTGCAATTATAGTACAAACTCGATGTGTATTGTTTCGAGTCATTCGATTGTAGTGAGGAGTCTCCCAGACGTTGGGAGCTGTTACCAACGAATACATCACTGATTATTCGTTACGCCACGCTTTAAGAGGTGGCTGCTACCAACCACTTCAACCTCATACACCTTTGCTTGTGTGTGTGTACGTGTGTGATGCAGTCGAGAATCAGCTTCGGGCTAGGAGTTGTTCACTTTCAGTAATAGCTGAGATCCATTCATTCCATCAATCAGCTAATCAAGAGAAAGAGAGCTCTTTACTCACAAGATGGAGTAAGGTAAGGGAGGACTTTGTGTCTCATCGACGGCAGTGAGCTAAGCGACTGGATAGAAGAGAGGGGTTGGGAAAGGAGGACCTATATGCAAGTGTCAAGTGTCAATATGTGTTCATCCTACTGGCATTCGTGGTGGCTCACGCTCACCGACCACCATGCTAACTGTTCCCATATGACTGACAGGATAGTTTGGGCGTGGACGGCGGTTGACCCAGTTCGGAGTTGCATTGCCTGCAGTAGCTAAGGTGGGGTCCGTGTTTATCAAGTCCATCCTCTAAATGCCTCATTACATTCTAAAGTAAAAGCTAGTCAACTTGACATCCTTGTTCTTCTTCTTCGAAAGTGGACTCACAAATTTTTGTTAAAGTGCGTGGTGTGTGGGTCAGTCGGAATCCGAATTGGTGAGTGAATAGACAACGTAGACAAAGGGGGAGATCCGAAGGTTGTGCAACCTTCAACCTGGTAAATTACGACAAGTGGGAGAATGTCCCCCCACAACTGTTTAGACTTTGATCCTCCGCTTTCTTGTTTATATTTATCGGGGAAGTGAATTGATGCTGCCTCAGTGCCAAACGCTAGGGTTGTTGTAGTTAGACCTACTTGCCAGACTGATCGGTACCTTGTGTCCTGGCTTGCCACAGGGCGGACTAGTCTCCATACCACTGGTCACAAATGCAATGCTACGCCGATGTCCTTGTCAGTTTGTAGGTGTACACACCCGAGGAGACGAAAACAAAGAGTACAGGCCTTGGTAAGCGTTTGGAAGTGAGTCCTTCATGCAATTGTCACATCTCAACTTTGATAATACCTCCGTTTTGCTCCTTTCTATGCCTAAAGGAGTGTTCAGTTGGGTGTCTCATTAGGAGAAGCCCAACGATTGAATTGTATCCTACTCGTGAAGGCGTAATTTTAAAGGTCATAGGACCTGATGCAATCTTTCGAACTCGTGTGATGCAAGTTGTACCGGCGGTGACCTGACACTATTTACATTCACATCCGAGGTTGGATATCAACCACTACCTAGCAGGAATAAACAACCCTTACGCCATTTCTTACAAACCAGTAGATTCGACAACTTCTGGTGCCCCATCCGACTTGCCCCCTCTCTCTCTCTCTCTCTCTCTCTCTCTCTCTCTCTCCACTTCATTCTGGTGATGCCTACAGGCTGCCATTCCATGGGAACTTCTCCACTTCACTTCTACAGTGAAACACAAATACTGAGATGGCATGTGGGTGCACACTTCCGCAATCCATTTCTCTTTCCCGGTATGATATCTTTTAAAATGGTCATCATATCCAAACATTTACCGTCCGCAGATTCACATAAACAAATGTCCTCTTTGGTAAAAGTTTGTCCAAATCATAGGTGTGCACTTCATCCATCTACCACAGGAGAAATTTATTGCAGCACGGATTCCAGCGTGGATATAAACTACCAGTTGAACATTTTTTTGTGTGGTAGTTAAAAGGTACTTAGCATTCAACCCTAATACACCTATTCTGTATTTACCTTCTCCTGTTTTTGTTACCCGTCCCCCACTCCAATCTCCTCTACTTCATTGCATTGTAAGAAGGAACGGTAGATCTGGATGTGATAGTCCACTTATTGTTTGTGTGCAAGTTTTTTCCCAACCAACATATAGAAAATTCAAACTTCCGCTTATGGTGTGCTGTCCTACCCACTTCTGAAAACCGGATGTTGCCATCAGAAAACGGATGTTGCCTACGTTGGCATGACGGGGTGCGACTGGGCTGTGACGCTGCCCATTGTACAGACACAAACACGGAACAGTGGTGGTGAGCTGGGTACTGAGGGTGGGAGCACACTTTCTTTGTCAACTAATCAAAAGTTTTGTGAGTCACACAGCTAAGATGTGGTAGCATACTGACCTGCCTAGGATGGGTTGGAATGATTCATATGTTTGTGTTGCAAAGTTGCTCAAAAAAAGCCACTGCATCCAGTATCTCATCCTTACGAGGCTGGTCTCGAATTGTGTGTGTGTGTGCGCTTGTGGTGCAATGGGAACGCAGTTTTTGATGTGGTGGAGATCAAACAATTGGAGATGGGACCGAACCACTGATTGCAAGTGAGTAGCGCACTCAGTTTACCAACTGCCCAACCACAAATAAAGCAGTCAAGGGGAAAAATTGCGTTGTTACGTGAATTTGCACTGCAATATAACACGAGCCCCCAAGTTACAGCAAAGCTTGACCATGGGATGACTTGCGTATCTACATGGCCAGTGTGGAGCGAAGGGAGAGAGAGACGGTAGGAGGGAGCGCAGGGGCAAGGAGGAGAAAGAGCGAGGTGGGGTGAAACTACCTCCCCTTCTTCACTTTCGTATTTTCATTAATGATTTTTGCTAAGGTGATGTCTCTTTACATCTAAAGCAGCAGCGATATTGTGTCGCGTCGGTTGGGGTTCACGCTTGACCTAGACGACGTAATATTGGATTGTGAAGGCTTCACAGAAGCAAAAGTATTTTAAGAGGCATTTCACTGTTCATTCTACAGACTGCACAAATTGCTTACTTGCCTTTTTATGGCAATCACGCCTTCACGGCGATATGGTTTACTGCCAAATTCTTCATTGGCGTCTCCTGTCGTGGCAAGGTGTTGAGCGATCTTCCACCTTCCTGGCATAACTGGTTTGAAGGGAATTAAATAACATCCATTCATGCAGTGACCTTCTGTGAGGGCGTAACGTTTCTAGACGACATGTTCTGCGTTGCATAGCCCACTCCCATGGGTCTTTCGAATCCCACCCACGAGTCAATATCCACTGTGTCCATATGAAACTGCCTTATTTCGGCTATTCCAGGATTATTCTGGTTCAAGGCTACGCACTCCTCTGCTGTCCTGGTTTCCGATAGTAAGTTAGAGTGCGTCAGCACTTGTCAGCTAAGATTCCGACTAACTTATCATTGACACTCCTTGTAGGGGAGAGGTAAAGTCGCTTCCGGCGGAAGGGGCGGTTGTCAAAATCGAGCACAAGTACAAGAAGACACCAACACAGGTGCTTCTGCTCCACAGCATCAAAGGAGGCATCGTTGTTATTGTCATAAATGTCACTCCGTAGAGAAAATTCGCAGTAATACATGGCTTGTCAAACCGATGATTGTCAAGTGATCCTGTCGTGTCCTGCCTTCATGACATTTGGCTGTGCCATCAGGGGTGGTTGATTTTGAGGTGACCGACGCTAAATTGGAGAAACTCAACGAGACTGGTTTAAAAAAGCTTTTCTTCGTGTTCAACAAGTGAATTGTGTACTTCTCGTTTTATGCCGAAAAAAAGTCATCCATGGATAGCCAGAATGGTGCCCTAAATCGTCGCCCCTATTCAACTCGCAGCTTCTCCCTTTGAAAATTTAGCCTTGCAAATCACCCAAAATACTCCATTGCACTAGGAAATCAACTATTTTGCTGTCTCATTCTCCCATATTGTCACCTTGCTAAGCGCCAACGTATGGTCATTTAACTATCCCTCTGTGCTTGAGTTTGCGTGGTACTGCGTGGAGGTGCTTGTCGTAGTGGACGTAGACAGTGGCGATGGGTTGGTAACGGGCCAGTTCAGTCCCTATCTGGCGCATGCAAAGCCACCTCTTCATGAGTCTATTTCATTCCGTATTTGACCCATCTCCTCAAAGGCAGACTGCCTTCCCCCATTCTGGCTTGCCTAAACAATGCAGAAATTGCGCGGTGTGAACCATCAGCAATGAGGCACGAAGTTGTTCTCTTTTATACACACTTGGAAGGTGGTTCTCTGAGGGTAAATCAGGCAATCAAGCATAGTCACACAGATATGCACATCCATTCTGCACTTCATCACCTTTTCCGTCAGCTTATGTTCAACAATCTGAAGCCCGATGTATATGGTTGAGGTACACCATCTTTTATTTGAAGAGCTCTAATGCACTTGATCAAATGCCTGTAATGCGGAGTGGAGAGGTCTCAGTCACAACAGCCTCGGCTACAAATGACACTCGATTCCACAAACCTGTTTTTCCGCATTAAGGATTAAACGTCACCCACTTGACGGATTCGGACGCTATTTTACAGGAATTAACGATTCCCTCATTTGTTACAATCGAGTAAATTTGACTGGCTGCACTTTCCATCATCGTTCTAGCTTTCTTCTCCTCAATCCTTTCCATGACACCCACTTACTCCTGTTTCATGGGAACTTCTTCGGTTCACCGCCACAGTGCATTGTAACCACTGATGTTGCACACCAACATGCGCGTTTCCAGTTTACATCTCACTGGATTCATCGCCTTCATCGAAGCGCTTGTCATGTCTAAGCATTTACGCACCACAGACGCATGTAAACAAATGTCGCAGTTAACATAAATTTAGTCATCTCACAGGTTTGTACCGCATTCATTGACTGCACACAGGAAATGAGTGCAGTGTATACTGACGAGTGGATGGAATCCACACATTCAACAGTGTAATTTTAAATTTGATGATTTTATCATTGTTTGCTCACCGGAACTTTTTAGAACACACTTACTATTTTCACATTTTGGTTGTAAGGACTCTATATGACCCACTTAAAAAGAATATTTTTATGAGTTGTTACCTTCGTTGGCAAAATATCAGTACAAGAATTTGCCTTCTAAATTCGTGGCCAATTTAGGTTTGTCCAGTTATATGGAATCTACCTGTGCAAGGGGAGAAGCATTAAATACATTCATTGAAGTTGATTTACTGACTGGAAGTGATGTGTCTGTGTGTGTAAGTGGTTGACTGAAAGGAGGAAGGGATGCCTATCACAGGTAATGTCGGTGATCGTGTCTGTTATAAGCTTTGCTTTAAACAGTTCAAACTGTAGCCCTTTTTCACCTCACGACTGTGAAATCTCCAGTCCCATGGCTGGAGTGCAGCAGAGACCATTTCTGACTGCATCACTACTGATCCATGGCGGGCATTTTGCCAAGCTTTGAGTTCCTCCCTGTTGACATCTGCACTGGAGAAAGTGGAAAGTGCCATTGATCTCGTTAGTCCGTGGCAAGTCGTATAAACTCTGGCCCAAACGCAGAATCATTTATTGAAGGGTGGGAGTACAAATATTTCCTTAGGCACAAGATTTCGCATCCGTTCCTCTTCGCTATTTTTTCTCGATTTGTGCCACACAGCCACATACCTGGCTGAGTTCTATCCCACTGGTGCAGAGGTGGAAGGGGTACAGCGTGTTCACTTCATTGACATAGACATGTAGGCACCGCAGACATCTGCGCAGCAAAACTTCCTAGATGGTTTACTGCTGCTGCTGCCGCTTCAGCTGCTAATAGCAAGTGTGCAATGAATGAAACTGAAGTGATTGGCAAGGGTGGACGTCAACTACACTCTCTCCGTTGGGCGGATGCACTGCTTCTCCTATCTGCGGCGTGAGTGGCCGCATGTACAAGGGTATGTGCCACCGTAGGACCACAGGTAGTCTGCAATCAGACAAAGGCAAGTGAGTGATTAATCACAGAGAAATGCTACGCCGTGGCAAAGTTGGGAGGTGTTAAAAAGATTCAAGTCTGTATGCAGTAGACAACTGCGGCTGACCAAGTGTCGACAAACAGTCCCAATCACTATGATGACGGCCATTATAAAAGTTGTGTGGTGGTTGTGTTGGTGAAGGCAATGCAGCATGTCTGCCTCACTATAGCAGGCAAATATTAGATTCCCATCAATGTTATTGACATTCTAGTTGCTACAATGTTCACGAGGAGCAGTCAAGAACAGATTCCAATGTCTGTACTTTTTCCACCCCAACGTCTCCTTGAAATCTTCACTGTAGAGGGAGGATGTGGAAGCCCCATAGGATCAGAATCATCTGCCGCGTTGTCTTCTTGTCTCTATACAAAACACACAGAGGGATTTTTGGGGTAAAGACACTCTCACAGAAAACACCAGCATCCTGGATATTTAAGCAAAATTGCAGACTTTCCAACGAAAATAGGAACTGTTGCCACGTCAATTCTCGTTAGTAGTCACTTGTGCAATAGATTGCCAAATATTTAACAGCCTTTTGCGATGATTAGAAATTCACACCTGCAAAAGAGAAATTCAAAGTAGTCGTTAATGTGTCGACAGACTTAGTTGACAAATAAGCATGGGCAGTGGTAAACGTGGCAGCGAGAACAGCAAAAACAATGTGGAATGTTAAAAGCAACCCATTTAATGATTGCTTCCGACTACGCACGGAGTACTTCAGGTAAACGCATCTAAGCGCAAATAGCTTCTCTCCATAACTGATTCACATCTAGCTTGTCAAAGCAGAGTGTTATGAGGGCGGGATTGGCCATGGTGATGTAGCACGACTGATGGTGTGTCATGGAAAACTGCCATAAAATTGCAATGGTGCAGCTTTCGACTCTTTGTGTAGTCCGAAAAACTGATAGTTTGACAAGTCTACACTAGAGTTCCTCTAATTTGATGGCAGCGTTGAGGAGGGTGTTCATATGCAGTGGCATTTGACATCCAATGACCAGGATAACAACAGAACTCCATCAAACGCTTCCATTTGACTGAAAGTCATTCATCAGGTTGGGTAATTTTAACACTCTTTTGGTCACTTTACCCCTTCTGCAACAAACGCTGTCAGCTTCCATGGCCAGAGTTGTCAGCGATCAGTGTCTAAGGCAAGTGCAGGTTTCTCGCGGTATTGGGACACTCTTGGCCCCTCAGTTACAAAGATATCAGTGAGATAATCCTTTTGTTCATTTAAATGCTCCAGACCAATATTGGGTCTGGGTTTTGTGATTTGAATGTAAAAGCAGCCACTCGGCTGAGCACGACCGGTTTGGTTTACCTGACAATCTCCTTGTGGATGTCCAAGCATCGTCTGTGTCTGAGAAATCCTAAAGGTTCCACTTTCTTTTCAAATAGTGTTGGCTTTCAATATTACCTGCATGTTTGACATGTATTGCTTCTGGAACTCTGTTTTGACAAATCGCAGCGTGTTTTCGTGCAATCTGTCTCGACCACAACCGTGGAGTAGTGTACCATGCTGAGGATTCACCGATTTCCTCTTTCAGTGGTTAAAAGAGGACTGGTGATATCAGTGTGCACCCGCCAGCCTCGGTGGCACCCGAAGACGTGTGTTATAGCGGAGCAACCTATGAAGCTAGAAACGGATGGGCCATGGCCAACAAAACCATTTACTTCAAACCACTGGCGGCTTCAGTTCTCCATCCCCATCTTGGTGCGGTAAAATCCAGTTCTCCATGCACACTTACCACCACTTCTCCCACACATTTCTGGCCACTTTGACGAGATTGTCATCCCCTGCTTTGCCTTTTTTGTCTGTCCTACTTGTAGTTTGCTGCTGGTATTCAGTAAGCTGACCCATAACTGTGGCATTCATGAAGGCAATACCAGAAATACCCTAAGAGGTCAAATCTGCTATGCAGGGCACCTGTATTACTCTGTGCATTACCTTCCATGCATCACACCCTAAATACATACTCCTTCATTCCATCGTTCCAGACTGCCACTGAACGGAACATCTCTTTCATTTCTTTATCCATGACAGCGCATGGTGACGATGATCGTCCTTACTATCAGGTAATGTCTAGGAGTATCTAACCCTAATGAAGGTAAGGAACTGTTTACAGTGAGTTGCAATTTCTGTCTCATTTGTTTGTTGAAGTTGGTGTTGCCGCAGGCGTTAGCATGCTCACTTCCTTCTTAGGCCCTTTGTTTGTTTACATAGCAGAGGGATGTACCACTGGTGCCAGGGTACAATACCGATTGCAGAGCTCATCATTTGACATTTGGCATGACTAGAGTCAGTGTAAAGTAGAACATTCGCTTCAATTCTCTTACCACTTAATTGTGCTTATGCTCCCATTTTATGCAGCAGGCTTTCAATCTTGACATAACGCTTCTTAAAATGCATGCAGTAACCTGCCGAGTCTGGAAAACCGCAACATTCCTTCTGATTGGTTAGTGTTGACCAGCAACTCACTTGTTTTTGCGGCCTCCACTAACCGTCATCCCATTTGTTGATGCAGCATATTCCACTCACGTCAGAGCTTGCAGGGCGTACGTGCACATTAGCTGGGAAAGAAGACCGCCTGAGAATAGAAGTGGTACAGCAGGGATTTATTTTTCTTGCAGCCATAGTAACAAGTCCACTTTGTCCTTCGGGCGGCTATCACGAAACTCAGCATTTACTTCTGGTTGACGGAAGTTATTTAAAGCGCAATAGATTCGGGTTTAATCTATTTTTGCTCATACCGTAATCATTCTCCCCACCTTGACAAACAGGTGGCTCATAGCTACTGGATTCCGTAACTTTCTTACCCATGTAGAATTATGAAGTTATCAAGCCTACTCGGATCACCAGTAATTTGACTTGTTGCAGAAAACATCTCAGAGGCGACTGTTTGTTGCCCCTGTGAATGCACATTGAGGGCTATCAACTTATTACCCTCTTCATCACTACTGCAGTCATTTGTCTGCAGTGCAACTAACACCGTGAATGTCAAATGTCTGACCTTTTTGATGGAGCCTGTCAAACATACTGCTCAACCTCCTGTTGTCATGTAATTCTATGTTCAGCAGATCTGAGCACTTTGCAAAAAATGTTGGAATGTAATTGCACAGAGTTACCGCAAGGAGTGGTGCAATTACAGGGCAGAGAAATACTACTATCAGACATTCACTTTTGTAAATACGAGCAATCAGTGACAAGAATTCGACACCTTTCTTGTTTCCTTTATGGCTTACCGGGGAAGGATTGCCAAATATGCTTTTAACAAGGCGTTTCGAGTCTATGCTACTTCAAACCCAACATAAACTGATTAAAAGCCTTGATTATAGGCACCTCTAAGCATGCTCGAGCTTATGCTGTCTCCAAGATTGTTCAACTTGACTTGAATGTGTGTAATGATTATGTATAAAACGAGTTTTCAAGTGTCACCATCTTTCCCTAAATGCGCATTGCCCAGTTTAAGCTGTGCCTTAAAGGCGTTTGTTGCTTTTGTTATTGAGTGCATAACACGTTCTCCCGGAATCGATCGGGAACTCGGGACTTTGCTCAGAAGAAAATGGGATAGACCACTTCATTGTCTGGCGTTTGATCAGCAAAGACTTACTGCGCGTAAAAGGCACCTAGTTTTTCCTACACTAGCCATAGAGCCATGCAATTCAGTTGTTTAATTGCAAAGTTCCATTTTTAGCAAGTGTTTTTGAGAAGGTAAGCTGTAATAGGCCTTCATCATTAAAGTCTGTGTAGCATTGGATAGACAATCGCGTAGAGATATAAGCCATGTCCATTTTTAAGAGATAACAACGGCAAAATCTTTTGTTGGCTGTACTATGTTTGCAACTTGCGCCTGTGTATTATTAGTGGGATCTCTTTAGTCGACTGGTTCCAAATGGTACCAATTTTCATGCATCAAGACTAGCGAATTGCCTTATAAGCAAAGACAAAATTCATAGCATTTAATTTTCAAATCAACAATGTGCTTAACAGCTATTCAATGCACTAACTAAATGGCAGCTGCTCTTGTTTATATGAAGAAATGATTTATAAGGGATGACCTATACACTTATATAAAAACGAATATTGAGCAGCTTGTGGTTTGTTGTTTCTAATTGGATAAGAATGAGTCGAAGTCTACTTCTCAACAGCTGCCATAAAATTCCACAACTCGGTTTTGGAACCTTTGACGTAATGACACTTTCTTCTAGTGTATGTCGATTGTAGGCTGTCAAAACAGTCATATCCAAAGCAGTCCAAGTGGCCATCAGCACTGGCTTTCGCCACATCGACAACGCCATGTTCTATAACAATGAAAAGGAAGTCGGTGCTGCAATAGCAGCATCCATGGAAAGGCACAACCTCAAGCGTAAAGACATTTTTCTGGCTTCGAAGGTACCCCAACACTACTGAAAATTGCCATTCTGGAAGTAGCTTTGGTGTGACAAACACGCACCCGAAGATGTCCGCAAAACGTGCGAACTGTCGGTGCAAAACTTTAACCTCCAGTATCTGGACCTTTACTTGATACACTTTCCTGTGTCCTTCCAAATGAAAGGGGGTGCTGGCTTCGATGTCAATGGGCCCAACTCACTCACATTTGAATATCATAAGCTTGAGGATACATGGAAGGTAGATTGGAAGAGAATACAAGGGTCTCCCTTTTAGGCCATGGAGGAATTGGTTACAGCTGGGCTTGTCAAATCGATTGGGGTGTCTAATTTCAACAAACGACAGCTGGAACGTATTCTAGCAATGTGCACAATACCCCCAGCTGTGAATCAAATCGAAGTCAATCTCCACTGTCTTAACACGAAGTTGATTGAGTTTTGTCGCTGCAAGAACATTTTGGTTGAGGGCTATGCCCTCATCGGTTCTCCCGGTTTCATGCAGTATGTCTGTGCATATCTACAGCGTCAATGCATTCTACGCACACGATTTCAGACAAAGTGTGTTTTGTCCTTTTAGACGTAAAGACAAGCCACTACTGGAGGAGGAGAGCGTATTGGAAATAGCGGAAAGACACAAGAAGACACCTGCTCAGGTGCTTCTGCGTCACGGTCTGCAAAGAGGCATTGTAGTTCTCATCAAAAGTGTCACTCCGGAACGCATCAAGTCGAATTTCGATGTAAGTGTCAAATGTGCAAAGCACTGTCCATGTGGCATGTTCCGTTCTCACGACTTTCGTTTGTGTTTATCGAGGTGTTTGATTTTGAGTTGACTGACGCGGAAATGAAAAAACTCAATGCGACTGGCTCAAAGAAGCGTTATTTTGTATTTCCGTCGTAAGTTCTTGCTTTGTATAACGAGGAGAGTTTTTTTCTACCTACCATAACCCTCTTCCACCATATGCTAATACGATGTTCTGAGGACTAATGAGCCTTGTAATGTATTTGAAGTCAGGTAGGCCCTGTGAATAGATGCATACTTCTCTCCATTCCCTGTTTGATCTTTCAGCCTTAAGGAGCACCCGGAATATCCGTTCCACGATGAGTACTAATTCCCCTCCCGGCGTCTGCCTCCACACTTGCATTCATGACTGCCTTAATCCCCCCTGACCTTTCTCCTCTTATTTATTCTTTTCTGCTTCCGTTACTTTAATGAGTATCTTGATATTTTAAACAGAACAATTAAAAGTACTTTACTTTCTCTTTTCTCATGTGTCAGTTGGCAGTGAATGTGTGAGTGAGTGGCCTGGGATGTGGGGTGGAATGATATTGGGCCGATTGACAGATTGTGTGCAAGACGTACTTTGAGGCTTCTTTTTGAAATTAAGGCATACCGACTGGAAGTAACTTGTGGCAAGAATTGCATTGGGTATGTTACCCATATTCTATTCCACATTATCAATTACCAGTTAACGTGAGAGGGAACCTCTTTCTAATTTTCATTCATCCAAGCTCACTTCTTGTGCTCACCAATGCGTACAGCAATGCATTTTACCCTTCTTTATCAATTTCCTTCGTATTGTGGGGATGACCTTTCGGGACATGAAGGAGAAGAATGATCCTCAATTTACAAGTGAATTAGAAAGAAATCTTAGGTACCTGGCTGACTGAAATCGCTTAAACCGCATTGCATTTATGAAAATTGGATGAATAAAAGTGGTCAGACTCTTAATTACTGCACAAATTTTGTCCGTCGCGGAGGACTGGCGCTCGGGAAGTCTAGGTGCATTCTCTCGTACAAACCACAAACAACTAGGCAAATAGGGCAGATTGGCCGGCTTGGCCGAAGTGTTGGTATCCGGATACTAGGTTGCCTTGCATACGCCGGCACGGACAAGTGAACTTTTTCATTGTATTGCCACGGCAAGTGATAATATCCGCACTACTTCAAACCACCCACTGCGGTATTCATCCGCATTAGTTCAAGGGATTGAGAGTCACTTTCACAGTCCTTACAAAACCGTGAGGTTAGTTTTATTGCTTGATTCTGGGTTACTTTGGATGTACTGCGCTGATATAAGTTGATTATGTTCATCCATCTCTATTTCAAATGGGATTCAATATCTAAGGAATTGCAGCCAATGAAGGAAGGTGCTCGAGGTGTCGGGCAGAGCAGACTGCGAGTGCTGGTGGTACCTTCAACTGGCCAGAGAGTTCTTCCATTGAGACTAAAACTGTTGATGAAGACGATGAAGAGTACCCAATGATTTTACCGCAAGTGGTCGAGTAAGCTTTTCGTGGCGGAACCTCTAGACAGCGTTAAAGGATGGATACCTATCCAGCTGAGTTATAAAATTCACGTTCAAATAATGGCTGGGAATCACTGCGGCACAATTACCCTCCTTATCAGCGAATCAGTCAAGCCTGTTATAAAATGCTACTGTAGACCAAACTGAACTATCTCCTACCCAAGCGCTTCGTGTTGTATCAAAAGATAGACAAGTCCTCCTATTCCCCATCCTGCATGCTTTCAAGTAAAGCCTATACAAGTTTCAGGCCAATTAAAAGGACCTTTACGCAGTTTTTGCGTTGTACTTGTTGCTTTCTTGACCCTTAATTAAACGATTAGAATTGTTTTACGACCAGGCTACCATCTGCAAATGTAAGGGAGACAAGAGTCGAAGTGGAGACGTCGTCGAATGCCACCAGGGAAAAAGAAGCCTAGATAGTGAAAATTCTAATGTGTCACCAAATTAGCTTGAATGTGATTCTTATGATTACTTTAAATTTTTTAAAAAAGAGATTCACCAGCCATCAAGCTTTAGATGCCACAGCAGCTGTCGCGTTGCCGAAAGGAAGTATTGATGATATTTGTAAGGCCGGCTTAATAAGCTGATTTTCTTTTCAAGTAGAAATGATAGAGACAAAATGAAGACCCACTTCTTGTTACCAAAGTTATCCAATAAATTACGGACAATGCCATTTGATGTTGTAATCCAGCATCCATGCAGGTTGTGCTCACATTCCGTCAATCATCCCTTTCTTGCTTTATCGGTTGCTCCGCTATAACACACGTCTTCGGGTGCCACCGAGGCTGGCGGGTGCACACTGATATCACCAGTCCTCTTTTAACCACTGAAAGAGGAAATCGGTGAATCCTCAGCATGGTACACTACTCCACGGTTGTGGTCGAGACAGATTGCACGAAAACACGCTGCGATTTGTCAAAACAGAGTTCCAGAAGCAATACATGTCAAACATGCAGGTAATATTGAAAGCCAACACTATTTGAAAAGAAAGTGGAACCTTTAGGATTTCTCAGACACAGACGATGCTTGGACATCCACAAGGAGATTGTCAGGTAAACCAAACCAATCCTGCCCGGATTGCAGTGTTGAATGTCTTCAAAGAGACTGTCCAACCAGAATACGGGGATTTGTGTCTTGGATGGTGCATTCATGCATTTCCGCCTAAAGTCCACACATCAACTGGCCTTTATCCACAGAGGTTGCAGTCAGACATGCGACAGATGATTTATCGCGACAACCACAATGAGAGCGACGTCAACGGAGAAGGCCAAATGGCACAGCCATGCATGCTTGTTCCGTCGCCTTGACTACACAGAAATCTCCATCCTCTGTGTAACGAAGATGTATTCCGAGTGAAAATGGACACCTCATCGACTGCTTACCTCGTGTGCGATGGGCAATCACGATTCGTTGCTATGAAATGCGTCCATAGTGGGCCACACCTCTGGTTGGATGCAACTACGAAGGCTACATACGAAGGAGAGAAGGGAGGAACATCGGAAGCAGCAATACGCAGAGACCACGCAGAAGGGGCATGACCGAGGACGGTGTTGAAAGGGATGAGGAGATGATGCAATGCATGTCTGCTGGAATCTGCACTGCTCGGCGAGAAGTAGACTGCAGATGACGTGGACCCCTGAGATGGAACCGAGCTCTAACCTGCCTCTATCCTTGATTACCTCTTCACATCCAACATTACTTCTCAAAGCGTAGACACTCTTCTCCCACTGATCTTCCTGTTCAGTGTTTTGGAAAGGTGGAGTGGAAGAGGGAACCCCATTATCCTTTCCACTTATAGGTGGCGTTGGTGCCTTTTTCCACCTCACTCGTCATAGAGCTGGCAATCGGTGCTTCTGGGATGCAAGGAGGGATTTGAGTCAGGTTGAGTGTTAGGGCATTCACTCTGCCAAATTGTCTACCTCTCATGCATGCATGGCCAGTCAATGAAGTGCATCACATGGCTGCCTCAACCAGACTATTGCCCCATGACCATGTGGAGGAGTGAAACACGTCGATGGGCGGGCAGTGCTACACTAGCTGGAGGTGCTTCAAATCGGGTATTTGGAATGGATTCGAGGAGATGGTAAATCGAGGCGACTGCCTTCCATGCTCCTCACAGCCATGCAGGTAGAGTGACATTGACAATGACTCCGCATCTGCATGTTAGAGTGGCGCAAGTGCGACACATTAATGTGTCGGTGTGCGAATTCGCATTCTGTAGACGTGACTGATTCAAGACCAGCTGTATGCATGGCGCGAACCTGGCCAACGGAGGAATCATCGTCCCACTGAATGCACTCTCCTGTGTTGGAATGCGAGTAGGTGGTGTTGCGTGTCTGTGAGTACGTGTGAATGCTTAGCCAAAAGGCGGTAGAGATGTCTGTCACACCCACATTGCACTGCTATCTGTACTGAGTTGACAGGAGATGGCGTTGAGGGTGATACAGCAGTCGTTCTTTCAAACTTCCTGCTTCGTGTTCAGTCACCTGCTCACTTTTGGACTGTACATTCTACGAGTGCTAATGTTGGCTGTGAAGGAGGCAGGATTTCCCTGCTCCATCACATCTGCCTTCATGCTGTCCTAATCAAAGTCCACAGCAGCTCACCCATATCATTGCTTTGCACGACCTGACGCAAAGTACTCTCCTGTGAGTGGTCAACCAACATAATCATGCAAATTTCTTCGCCATAATTTTCCCACGTGCCGGCATCGTGCTGGTGCATCTGGGTAGATGCTGTAAGCAAATGCTGGGCAGCGACTTGTCAGTAAGAGACTGCACCAACTCGGTTGTATGGCGTTGAGTTGGCTGAGTCCTAAAGAGATGCCAAGGGAGCGTTGAGGGCAGGTGTCTTGATTACAGAGGAGATGAGTGAGCAATGGACATTTGGAGGCCACAGACGTGCGTGGTGGCTGCAAAGCAGGGGTCTTCAGAGGGGCGAATCCACATGTCTCAAGTGTAGTAATAGGGTGACCTGAGCATTTAGGTGGGGATTTGACGAGTTAGGCTACACCTCAGATTGATGTGGGGTAGTGGGGAATTTGTGAATGCAGAGACTCTAAAGCCTTTGAGGTTGAGCAATCAATTGGAAGTGAGTGGAAGTTGAAGAAGAAGGCTTCTGTGAGATGCAGGCATCTACAGCACTAGTTGTGGCTGTAGACTTGGAGTGGTCAGAGGTGAGCCACAATTACCGTGTTCATGGTGATTTGGAAATATCGAGGGCTGTTCTACCTTGGAGTGGATGCGGCACTGCTCCTACTTAAGTGACCTTCAGTAGGCTAGCCTGTAGATGAGGGCAAAATGGTTGATGGCAGAAGCAAATTCCTGCCTCCACGTGCAAGGGCAAGGGAAAGGACAAGGACAGGTGCTCGTTTTTATAGGATTCGATTACTTTGTCATCTGTAGACAATTCTGTATCTTGCAAGCTACTTCCGATTACCTGACTTTTGATCTATCGTTGGTGACTTGGCCAGAGACGACCAGTTGTTGGTGGAGGTGAGCTAGGTGAGCTGGTCATGTTAGCCGCAGCAGTGCAGCCAACACAGTTGTTGATCCTAGCCACCAATATTGCTCAATTTCGTGTTGTATTATGAAGCTATTTTCCATAGATTCAAGCCCTGTCTTAGACAATGCTTATATGAAATGGCAACACCATATTCTGATGGTTGCTTCAACTGCAAGGCACTGGAGGCTTTGCTGGCCTACTGCAGCTGTGAATGTGAGCTACCGGTGACAAAGATTGAGTAGATGCTTGGCGTTGTCGTGGAGGTTAAGGATTGCTCTCACAAGTGCCTCTTCGTGTGTGGAGTAGATGCCATTACCTGCAACTGCTTAATTAAATGTCGTGCTTGTGGCCACCTTTGATCATAGGCCTGCCCAAGATGTTGTTATTCCTATACCCATGCAACGAGTAGCGTGTGTGTGAGGAGATGATGGGTAAGGCTGGTGCATGTATGTTACGATCACTGACCTAATTTGCATTGTCACATATATGTGCACTAAACAGAAATCCCACCAACTTGGAATTGGATGAGGGACAAGCTCTAGCATGGACAGGATGCCGATGAGTTTGCTTTGACTGGAGTGTAGACCAATCACTATAGTGCAAAAGGCAATCACGTGCAAATGGAATGGAAAGTACTGAGTTCGAGGTTAGTAAACAGGAATGATGGCAGCAAGCAACCGACGTGACTGCCGCAGACACCACCTGGAGTTCAGGGACTGAGTTACACCTGCTTGTGATAGCCGAATACCAAAGTGGGTAGGCGAATGAGGTCCACGCACGAATGCAAATACCCAATGTGGAAAGTGTAGGCAACACAGGCGCCCAGGCAGTACAGAGTGCATGGAAAGCAATCAGCTGACCGTGTGAGGTATGGACTGCATTGTTGCAATGTCTCATTTTAGCAAATTTTGCGTGGAGTCAAGATGAGACCATGCCAACTGCAATGAGTGACGCATTGCATTCGTTAAGTTATCTCGAAACCAAAGTAAATGCAAATGCAATCACTGGGTGGGGGAAATGGCGAAGTGGCAAAATTGCTTCAGGTTGTGTATTTCTTGGAAGCATCATTACAACAAATTCATGATTTCCAATAACTTACAATACACCAGACACGCCATTCAATGCTCATTCGCCGATGCTATATGGGTCTGTGCCATTTTCAAGGTAAATATATCGGAGTCGTTAACTGTGGTACAAGGAGGCAATGATCAGCAACTTTGTTTATATGATTAAATGGTGTATGGGCGATGACCTAATTTTCTGCAACAGCACTAGTATAAGCCAATTCGCGTTCGTTTTACATCCGAATAGATGAATCTGAACCCAAGTCTACCTCTCAACAGCGGCCACACGATTCCCCAGCTTGCCTTCAGCACCTTTGATGCAATAAGAGTTACGTTTGCCCATTTCACAATGGTTATAGGAATCGAAAGGAAACATGACTAGGGCCGTTGAAGTGGCCATGAGTGAGGGATATCGCCACTTCGACTGCTCTATGTCCTATAGAAATGAGAAGGATGTGGGTACCGCGATAGCGTCGTCTATGAGGAAGTACAACGTGAAGCGTGAGGATATTTTCGTGACCTCAAAGGTACTCCTCCAAATACCAGCCATTTGTTATTGTGAATGCAGCTAATGTGTGAAATGCATGCACCTGAAGATGTGCGCAAATCATGCGAGACCTCGCTTGCAAATGTTGGCATGCAGTATTTGGATCTTTACTTGATACATTTTCCGACGTCGTTTAAATACAAGGAGGGTGTTGAATTCGATGTCCATGATCCAAACTCAATCGTATTTGAATGTTGCAAACTGGAGGATACATGGAAGGTACCTCTGTAACGTGGACGCAAACGTGTCTATGTAGGCCATGGAAGAACTGGTATCTGCTGGACTTGTGAAGTCGATAGGCGTGTCGAACTTCAACAAGAGGCAAATGGAAGTCATATTGGAAGCATGCGCAATCCCACCTGCAGTAAATCAAGTTGAGGTGAATATTCACTGGCTCAACACAAAGCTGATTAAGTATTGTGAGTCGAGGAAGATAGTGGTGGAGGGTTATGCACATCTGGGATCTCCCGGTCTCATGAAGTATGTCTCCATGTGTTCACATGTTGGGATTTCAACGGTAATATTTGTCACGCTGCTTGTAGGGGCAAGGTGAAGTCGCTGCTGGAGGAGGCGAACGTTGTGGAAATCGCACGTAAACATGGGAAGGCGCCAGCGCAGGTGCTGCTGCGTCACGGGCTGCAACGTGGCATCGTTGTAATTGTCAAAAGTATCACTCCGGAGCGCATCAAGGCGAATTTTGATGTAAGTTCGAAGTAACGAATGCACAGTCAAGCAGTTTGCTTGGCAAGTGCTCCTGACATGCAGTGCTCACGTGGCACCTGTCTATGCTATTGAAGGTGTTTGATTTTGAACTGACTGATGAGGAGATGGCGAAACTCGACAGGACTGGTGTGAACAAGCGTCTTTTCGTGTTTGAGATGTAAGTCGTGCACTTCTTTGCTGGTGCCAACCAAATTGTGCCTAACATGTAGCCACGTGTGGGTGGTCAAGTTGGCTCAATGTTGAGCCATTCATTTTGTTTTTGGTCTACCTTTTTTGCCCCTTGTAGCCTAGCGAATTACCCGGAATATCCGTTCCACGAGGAGTTCTGATGGTATGCCATCCTCTCCCTCCTTCACTGGCAATCCTGACTGAGTGCATGCTGGTGTGTCTCTCTTCTTCCTTATTTTGTCACCTTGACAAGTGCTAACGCATGATGTTGTAGCACACACTGTCTTTGCTGATTTTAGTGTGATTGGGAGTGAGTTGAGTGGATTTGAGGCAGTGGGATGGGTTGATGTTGGGTCCAGTTGATAGACTGAGTGCATGGACTGCATGAATAGTATAGCTGTGGGGGAACTGAAGGTTGGAAATGAGGTAGTGTTGTAAAGAAAGTGGTTAGTGGTAGGGCGTGCATTGTCATGGTTGTCTTTCATGGCGGAGCTAAACCATGCATGTTGTTGGGCGTGGTGAGATATTTTAGGGAGGGACTTGGTGTTGATGGTGCTTGCGGAGGAAGAGAACAATTTAGTTGTGGGTTAGCTCAGGCCTTGTCAGATGCGTGGAATACAACCTTCTGATGAGACAAGATACTTCCGCACATGGACCACCTGTCAGTCAGCCAGTATTTCCCAATTCCAGCTTTCCTATCCGGTGTGCAATTTGGTCTGTGTGAGCCATGCACATGGAGGCACGATCTCGTTCCATTCTACACACACGCACGCACCTGACAAATGTTTTCTCAAGAAGACAGGCAAATGACCACAACCGCTTTCGCTTTCAACTTGCATTTCACAATCCAATTCACCAGCCCACATACAAGAATATGAGGCACGAGATTTGCAGTTGCACCACTCAATCCTGTCAGTTGAGAGCTCTCTTGCCACTGAGGGTATGCCTGATGAGTGTGACAGAGACGCCTTAGACGCAATAGTTTAGCTGCAAAAATGAATGAGCTTAATCAAGTGGTTGCAGCAAAACAGCTTTACGTGCAAGTGCAAAACACATGGAGACGTGCAGGTACGTGGTTGATGCCGACATCATGGAAAGTTAAGTTGGAGTTTGAGTCATCATAATTGACGGGAACGAGCATTATCGTGTAGAGCTATCGCTGTCCTCTGCACTGCTGTGAAGTGGCAAGGGAATAGGAAGGAGGCATGGAAGGGAAGAAGTAAGGCGACGATAGTCTTTCACATGTTGACTTCGCCCACAGCTTGTCTGCCATTAGTGAAAGTGGTTAAACTGACCACCGAGTCTGTGCGGCATCACAATTCACCACCCTGTACAGTCTATGGATGCCGGACTGCCTGTGTGTTGATGGAATTTACGGTGACCGAGGCGCTTGTTTATCCTACTCTGTGAGCGGTGTCAATTCGGACATGTTTGATGCCTTGATGGAATCTAAAAGAAAGCGCAGAGAGGAGCAGATAGCCAATGTGTTATAAATTGGCAATCCGTGGGAGTGATGGGAAGGAAGAGGAGGGAGGGAGAGAGAGGGAAATGGAATGCCTGGCTAGAAGTGCAGCTAGTTGAGTCACTCAGACCGCAACATGAAAGCGAGGTGTAAGTTTCTGCATTTGGAGGTTTGATTGTTGTTTGTTGGCAATTGTTCCCAGGCCCATCCATCCAAATCTGGCAGTGGGATGTACTGGTTAAGGTGATACTATTTCTATACCTGCAGTGTAAGGTTGGTAGCCTCCTTTTGCAAAAGTCGGTGCAAGAATTTGCATTCCTCACTTGTAACAGATCGAGGAAACAGTTGAAACCATTTACCACTACTGAATTTAATCACTTGTGTTGGAATGCGGTGTGGATATGTTATGAGTCCGTGGGTGAGTGACTGCAAGTCGAGAGAGAGAGAGATGGTAATCGTTAATGAAGCTGGTGTTGGCGTCAAAGCATCCAAGCACCTGCTCCAATCTCAATTCTCACCGTGATTGATGCAAAGCATTGTTTCTCGTTGCAGAAGAAGAAAAAGCAATTCCCTTCACTTTGCTCTTAACTACTCGCATCCTCCTCTTTACTCCTAGGGCAGTACATTATCCCCAATTAATGCTGGAAGTGTCATGTCCATCCTAGAGGCGCGTAAATGGCAGACGGAGAAGCATGTACCCCTCGCCATCCTTCCATGGTTAGAAACAATTCCCATGCATCTACAAACGTGCTGCTCATAATTGACGTTGCATCTACCTCTCATGTCCTTACTATCGACTGCATTTCAAGGGTTTGCCTCCCTGTAGTTACTTGTGTGTGGACGAATCTCTCTAGTGGAACACCCTCCGAGCATCTGCGAAATCACGGAAACAAACGTTACGGTGCGATCAGGTGCTTTAGATTATCGATGCAATGGGCTTCTCAGGTAAGGACACTGCAATATCTCATTGCCGCCTTTCCTATTGGCAACTGTTCTTGCTATCATGGTCCTCCATCTTACCTCTCTCACCTCTTCTCATCCAACCTAATCAGAGTTGACAATTGTCTCGAGGACCAAGTGCAAGACTTCGCTGACAACTACCCAACGATTCTTTGGCAGTTTGTCTGATGGCTTGCAACAAAGTCGTCTGTCGTGCGATGAACATTTGTTAATTATATTACAAGTACATTTGAATAAACATCGTTGGCACAAGGCTTGAAGATGTGCTTGTGGAGGTAAAATTCCATACCGTCTTGGTGCTGGCATTAAAGCCAGGCGTAGGTGTGTTGTGGTCACCTCTACTTCCATATTCCACTCTCTGTGTACTTAACTTGCCTCTTTGTGAGTTCCTTTTCCATCTTCGCAGATAAGCGGTACTGCGTTGCAGCAGCCATCAACATGTCGCCGATTAGCTATTTTGGACGGGTCCCTTTCTTACACTCTCGGAAGGGTGGTGGTTTTGACAACAAATCCCTGCCTCCCCACAGTTGCTCATATGATGTCGGTGTTGATGAGGCTCAACTAGAGGTTGGTGGAAGTGGCAGAACATATGAGGTGAGGAGGCGGTGTCATTATTTTCCTTCCTACATGATTGCAAATGCATGCCTCCCACTACTGCCGCCCCTCCGAGTGAGGTTGAACGCTTCCTTAACGAGGGCTAATTTCCTACCTCCATGGGTGTTTGTTGTGTCATCTGCTCCATAGTAGTCAAACTTCATACCAGAAAACTTAAGATACCCTTACGTCTCCCTTCTTACCTCTATTAATTATGTCCCGACACCAGATGAATGTCACTGACAGGCATGAGATTTGTGGACCTCACGCCAACGCTTTGTTGGCCATCAGGGGGATAGTGATGAAACAGACGATTTCCAGGTCTTGTTTCTCACAAATGCAACCAATGTGAAGTCATCTGCAGCGATGAAATGCATAAATGTGGTGACCACCGTTGAAATGCACAATTCCGTGCTGACTAAGTATACGTTCAATTGGGGGACCATTTGAAGAAATCGGCACGTAAATATTGGTGCATTTGGATTGAGTAGAAGCATGTCTACTGAAGTTGTGGAGATACTGACTAATTTTTGTCTTTATTCGTTGGTGCATTGTGTTCATCAATTAGACGATGGGAGGCAAATTTATGAAACGGCAAAGAATCCATAAGCTTAAAATAAGTTAGAGCCACATTTTTAGTGGTATTTAACGCTTCTTGTTAGAGGTGTGCCGCAACGGTAGACATAGGTGCGTTAAAAGCGTGCCTTTGTGAAGGGGATTAGCTGCAAGGTTAACGGAATGTACAGAATGCAGGTAGGCGATTAGGCAATCATTAAACTGCAGAATGCCAATACATGCAGCATACCCAGCATAGGCATATAGTCAGTGTGAAATGCTTGGCAGGCGCTAGAATGAGCATACTTGTCATAAATTGAATGACAGTGCTGTTTAACTTTGGCATGATATATGGAACCAGGCTTACTACTTTAGAATTTGATTGCACTAGTCAAAGCCTTGGGAAACAAAGAAAGTACATTAGCTGTTATAACATATCCAACATCCAAGTGCGGCATTAATTGCAAAAACACATGCTATGGCCTAAGCTTTTTCATTTGTAGTGTAATTTCATTAAGAATATTTGCATAGTAGCAACTAATTGTTGTGCCTTCAAATTAGTATTTTTGAGCAAATTATAGAAAATAAAGCACATTTAGAACAAAGAAAACGAGTTTGCTAAAGTTATTTGCGCTGCTGCACAGAGAAGACTGTTGGGATATTTTGTTTATATCGTCAAATGACATACTAGCTGTGACCCCTAGCCTATTTAAGCATGTTGTACCGCTTTTTCTCCTTTTTATTCGGGTGGATGATGTCGAATGGAAATCTGCTTTTCAACAGCGGTCATAAGCTCCCGCAACTTGGATTCGGAACCTTTGGTGTAAGGCAATCTAATTTTGTTCATTGCATGTCGATTGTAGGCTCCCACGGAGGTCGTGACTGAAGCGGTTGAAGTGGCAATCAGCTCTGGCTTTCGCCGCATAGACTGCTCTATGATTTATGGCAATGAAAAGGAAGTCGGTGCTGCAATTGCGACATCCATGAAGAGCCACAGCCTTAGATGAGAAGACATTTTCGTTACTTCGAAGGTACTCCCTGCACATTTGGGATTGCCTATTGTCTGAGTGTAGCTTTGGTGTGACAAACACGCACCCGAAGATGTTCGCGCAGCGTGCGAACTTTCAATTAAAAACTTGGGTGTGCAGTATTTGGGTCTTTACCTGATACATCATCCCGTGTCGTTCCAAATCAAGGAAGGTATGACATTCAATGTCAGTGATCCAAGCTCACTTGTTTTTGAGTATCACGAACTAGAGGATACATGGAAGGTGGATTTGCAAGGGAATATGAATACAACTTTTCAGGCCATGAAGGAATTGGTGTCTGCTGGACATGTAAAATCGATTGGTGTGTCTAACTTCAACAAACGACAAATTGAACGCATTTTGGCATCATGCACAATTCCTCCTGCGGTGAATCAGGTTGAAGTGAATATCCATTGGCTTAACACGAAGCTGGTTGGGTTTCGTCACTCAAAAAACATTGAGGTGGAGGGTTATGGACCCCTTGGTTCTCCCGGTACCAAAAAGTATGTCTGCGTATATCGACATTGTCAACTCATTGGTCGATTGGGATTTAAACTGGCTCACCTTGCGCACTGCTGGTAGCAACTAAGCGAAACCGCCTCTGCAGGAGAAGGACGTTGTGGAAATCCTACACAGAAACAAGAAAACACCTGCATAGGTGTTGTTGCGCCACGGTCTCCAGAGAGGCATCGTCGTCCTCGTCAAAAGTGTCACTCCAGAGCGCATCAAGTCGAATTTTGATGTAAGTATGTGCTAAAAGTGCATTGCAAAATGGGTTGGTTGGTTAGTCGATGTTTTATCGCATTTGTTTGTGTTTTTTGGAGGCGTTTGGTTTTAAGCTGATTGATGCGGAAATGGAGAAAGTCAACAGGACATGTTTAAATAAGCGTATCTTTTTGGCCCCAGCGTAAGTCATTTCCATCCTAGCTTGTGCAACAATTGAACTTTCTGTTTACTGCAACGGAGTTTTAAAATATGGAACATTTTTCCGTTAACATAATTTTTTGTTTCACATCAGTAGCATAATTGCCCCTTTTCTCGTCCATCTCTTTGTGTGTTTCAGTTTTATGGGTCACCCGGAATATCCGCTCAACAATGACTGCTAATTGTTCTACCACCTTCCCTCATCCTGGCATTAGTGTCTACGTTAACACTCGCCTGTTTCTTGTTTTGCACTTTCATCACCTTGGTGAGCATCATTTTATGTTCAATAGAATTCTTGGAAGTATTTCACTTTGTGCTTTTGTAAATGTCAGTGTGGTGGGCAGTGAATCGGGTGGATGAGAGGCAGTGAGAAGGAGCGACATTTGGGCTGGTTGGTGGATTGAGAATGTAGAGCATGTGGAGCATTGATGTTGTTGTGGAACTGATGAAGTATTGACGAAAGGCGACTGGGTGGAAGGAGTGCCTTTTTGTAAACAGTCTTTTGGGTAAGGCTGGGCAATTTTTTATTCCCCCTTCTTGGCTGTAGGGCGGCATTCCAAGTAAGATTTGGTCGTGGCGGGTGGTGAGAAGTTGGATATGGGATGGCTGAGTTCTTGTCTAATGCATGCACAGCAGCCTCCTCATGAGCTAAATCGTGTCCGCGCCTGCCGCAGCTCATCTGCAGCAGTCTGGATACCGCCGTTAGGACTCAGACAATGCAGAAGTCGGTCCATGTGAGCCGTGCACAGGGAGGTACGAATTTTTGCTTTTCTACATATACCTGAGTTGTTTTTGTAGGGGTAATAGGCCAACCAGGGTGAGTCGTAACTACCACTCCTTTCATTTCGCATTTTTTAATCCACTATTCCGGCCTCCTTGTCCTGTTATGCGGCCCAAGGTCATTGGTAGGATCATTTTATCCTGTGTGTGTTGAGTTCTCCTGGATTCTGGGCTCAGTTATTTAGGCTGCAGAACAAGAGCAATTCCTCTATGGTGGTTGAGTTGAAAATGCTCCACAAACACGCATACACACCTACACGGCGAATGCTGTCAGGACAAAGCATCACATTGTAACTTGGAGGTCAAATTATCGACTGAAAAAGCCACGCTCTTTACGAATGACAACCTCCCTTCTACACTAGGCTCTGGTTGGTTCAACTGACTCCAATTCTTGTGTTCTTTTTAGCCCTCGCTCTGTCCACCTCCTTCCCATGACACCCACGCATTATCTTTTCGAGGGATGTTGTACAGTCTGCTTCCACACTGACATGCAATCACTGAGGTGGAACGTTTGCATGACACTTGCCTTTTGGTTCTCGTTAGGGTTTTGTGTCTGCCAAGGCAGTAAACTTATCCAAATATATACTGTTTACAGACTCGCATAAAGAAATGTTGCCTTTGACTTTCATTTTGTCAAAACACAGGTTTGTACCGTGCCCATTAGCTGGACAGAGATGATTTATTGCAGCACTGAATCACAAGCAGACAAAATTCTTCCATTTATCGTTCTGATGACAGCAAGGCGTTGCCCATAATTGAACCTTGAATGCACTTCCCTCCTTTCTTCCCTCTTTCCATTCTTCCGTCCCTCATTCCTTCCTTTTTTTCCCTCCTTCATCCCTCATTTTCCTTCCGCGTTCCATCACCATTGAATTGTAGGGAAGAAGGGTAGCCCTGAGTGTGGCGTGTTATTCTGATTTATCTACAATTTTCAACCAACCCGACTTTGAGAAAGCCCTAACTTCAGGGTGGACATTTTCCATAGGGAGACATTATCCCCATGTAAGCGTGGAAACGTTTGTTGCTCGCGTTAGCAACCAATTTGTGCGCTTCTTGCCACTACTTACCTCCCTACATCATTCCTTTATTTTCGAGCCATATTTTTTTTAAAAACAAGGTTCAATCTGTGGTTTGTGCACAATCCATCAATCAGCCTACATCATGCCATCCCACATCCCAAGTCACTCACTCGCACATTCACTGCCGACTGACACATGAGATAACGCAAAGTAAAGCGCTTTCTCTTATTCCATTGATAATTGCTGAATACTCATCAAGGTGGCAAAAGAGACAAATTAGACGAAGAAAGAGAAGTGGTAAGAGGAGAAAGGTCAGGGGGGATTAAGGCAGTCATGAATGCAAGTGTGGAGGCAGACGCCGGGAGGGGAATTAGTACTCATCGTGGAACGGATATTCCGGGTGCTCCTTAAGGCTGAAAGATCAAACAGGGAATGGAGAGAAGTATGCATCTATTCACAGGGCCTACCTGACTTCAAATACATTACAAGGCTCATTAGTCCTCAGAACATCGTATTAGCATATGGTGGAAGAGGGTTATGGTAGGTAGAAAAAAACTCTCCTCGTTATACAAAGCAAGAACTTACGACGGAAATACAAAATAACGCTTCTTTGAGCCAGTCGCATTGAGTTTTTTCATTTCCGCGTCAGTCAACTCAAAATCAAACACCTCGATAAACACAAACGAAAGTCGTGAGAACGGAACATGCCACATGGACAGTGCTTTGCACATTTGACACTTACATCGAAATTCGACTTGATGCGTTCCGGAGTGACACTTTTGATGAGAACTACAATGCCTCTTTGCAGACCGTGACGCAGAAGCACCTGAGCAGGTGTCTTCTTGTGTCTTTCCGCTATTTCCAATACGCTCTCCTCCTCCAGTAGTGGCTTGTCTTTACGTCTAAAAGGACAAAACACACTTTGTCTGAAATCGTGTGCGTAGAATGCATTGACGCTGTAGATATGCACAGACATACTGCATGAAACCGGGAGAACCGATGAGGGCATAGCCCTCAACCAAAATGTTCTTGCAGCGACAAAACTCAATCAACTTCGTGTTAAGACAGTGGAGATTGACTTCGATTTGATTCACAGCTGGGGGTATTGTGCACATTGCTAGAATACGTTCCAGCTGTCGTTTGTTGAAATTAGACACCCCAATCGATTTGACAAGCCCAGCTGTAACCAATTCCTCCATGGCCTAAAAGGGAGACCCTTGTATTCTCTTCCAATCTACCTTCCATGTATCCTCAAGCTTATGATATTCAAATGTGAGTGAGTTGGGCCCATTGACATCGAAGCCAGCACCCCCTTTCATTTGGAAGGACACAGGAAAGTGTATCAAGTACAGATCCAAGTATTCAAGGCTAAAGTGTTTAACCGATATTTCGCACGAAGCGCGGACAATATAGCATGCTATCACAAGGCTGAAAACAGAGGTTAACTGCCGTGAAGAGGAGGGAGGAAGACTCTACACTCACTTTGTTAACGGTACCAATGCAATGCAGAACACAGTGGTGAGCAGTTGACCTCCAATGTGCGTTATTAGGGTAATACTTTTACAGCAGCTGGGCAAAGTTGCTTGCGATCGGTCGAATTCCAGGCAAGTTGTGGTTGTACACTTGATACGGTAGTGTGCAGAAATGAAAATGCTGCAGAATCATGTTTACATGACACCAACTTGACGCATCTTCGCCATGCTCCGACTAAACTGTTCTGTGCCATGGGATGTTCCCGGCAATTACGTTGCTGTACACAAGGCACTGTTTGCCTACTTGTGTTGGTCACAGGCATTTCAAATCGCTTACGGACTGAAACAGTTACACCTACTCCTGAGGTAACACCATCTGACGCCTGCGCAAGCTCCTGACTAGCCCCCATCAACACCGACAACATACAGAACTGCACATGGGGTAGTGATCTGTTGGAGCATCAATATGCGATCAGTATTAGCTTCAGGGGGTTTTTTTGATAACTGGCAGTCATAGCTGCCTTTGGTGAGTTTGCATCGGAGAACCGGTTATCTGGAGGAAGGAGGATGCCACATGTACACACGCACACATGTAGTCATTGCATTGAGGTAAGTAGAGCACACAGTGAGTGGATTTGTGGATGAGGCGTCATTTCAAACACGCTTACAACTTGTTCCCTTTAGAGCGTAAAAGTCTATGATGCTCATCTTGACAAGTAGGTCTTCAAACAACTCGTTAAAGACGTACAATCAAGCGAATGTGTGTTGGAATGGTCAAATGTTCACTGCAAATCAGACGGAAGTGTTGTTCGTTTTCGCTCCCTACCTCCCTCCCTACCGTTTAATTATTTGACAATGTTTCCTGATCGCAACATTCATTTATTTTAGTGGGTTCGACCACATTCTCCAGGTGGAGATAAACTGCACACAAACAATAATCAAACCATCACA
Source organism: Echinococcus multilocularis (assembly GCA_000469725.3). Classification (NCBI taxonomy): domain Eukaryota; kingdom Metazoa; phylum Platyhelminthes; class Cestoda; order Cyclophyllidea; family Taeniidae; genus Echinococcus; species Echinococcus multilocularis. Next base: position 5,951,854 of record LN902846.1, on the reverse strand, counting down.
TCCAAAGCCATCGTTCCTCCTTGCAATGCAATGAGCAGGGGCGAAGGAAGGAGGAGTGATATCAAAAATAAAAAAGGGGAAAGGAGAGACGTTTTTTGTAGAATTGATTTTAGGTACGTTTAAGCTGTCAAATGCCGGCATCCATCAACTCTCGAATCCGTGTGGCATTAAATGCCCCTGCAGAACGTCGATGCAGTGCTGACATGTGACTTGACCATTTTTTGCCAAACACGAGACTTGTTTACATAAATCTACAGACGGCGAATGTTTGGACATGATCACTATATTGACAGGTGCAATAACGGGAGGGAGAAGTGGATGGAGGATGTGTGCGTGTGTGTCAACATGCCGTTTCAGTAACTATATTTTACTGTCGAAGCCAACCGGAGAAAATCTTGTGGAAGGACTGCCCTTAGGCGCGTCATTGGACTGAAGTGGAGGGAGAGGGGACAAATTGGGTGAGGTAACAGAAGTTAGCGAATCTACTAGAGAGCAAAAAAGGAAGAGATTTATTAATTCCTGCAGGGTAGTTGGTGACCTCCAACCTCGGACGTGAATAAAGGTCGTGGTTTGGCGCTACCGATACAACTAGCATAACACAAATTCAAAGGATTGCATTTGGTCCCATAATCGCAAAAATTGCGACTTTGGGGAAGGAAAACAACTCAATTTTTGGCTTCTGTTAATGAGATACCCAATTAAACACTCCTTTAGGCATGGAAAGGAGGAAAACGGAGGTATTATCAAAGTTGAGATGTGACAATTGCATGAAGGACTCACTCTGATGCACTTATTAAGGCTACAGTTTGTTATTTTGGCCCCCTTAGTTACATACACCTACAAACTGGCAAGGACATCAACGTAGCATTACATTTGTGACCAGTGGTATGGCGACTTGTCCGGCCCTGTGGCATGCTGGGACACAAGGTACCGATCAGTCTGGCAAGTGGGTCTAACCACAACAGCCCCAGCGTTTGGCACTGAGGCAGCATTATTTCACTTCCCCGATAAAGGTGAAAAAGAAAAAAGGAGAGAATCAAATTTTAAACAGTTGTCGTTATTAACTAGACTGAGGGGTGCGCGCCCTTTGGGTCTCCCAGTTCCCTAGGTCATCCATTTACTCTCCAATTTGGATTTTTAACTGACCCACATAGCGCCCACTTTAACGAAACCGTGTAAGCCCACTATCGAAGAAGAAGGATGTCGAACTGTCAAACATTTAACCCAAAATATGGTGAGGGGTTACTTGATGTTTGTTTAAATTGCGGCGCTCATTTGCACTGACAGTAGACGCTTCAGGCGTATAAGTCCCACAATCCCCTAGCAGAGGAACATTACTTAATGTATTCTGCAGAATATAAACCTCATATCTATTCATAAAAGTTGGCATGTTCTCTTGAAAGGAATCCAGAGTCTATTCTTTCGCTTAGACGAAATGTGGGATTGAAAACACCGATAGGCAAAAATTTCAATTAGGGGCAGCTAAAAGGAGGATTGGAAACAAGCAACTATCAATATTTGAATTGGCATTGCAGTAATCATTGTTAGGCGATACAAAGGTTAATGTGTATATAATGGCCAGACATTCAAAATACATAAGAGCAAAATGATTTCGCCTAGAATTATAGATGTGGCTTGAGCCTGTCCAGTTTTTGCAAAATTTCTTTGGAAATATCACAGCGTCTACTACTAATTTAGCTGTGATGAGATCATTGATCTATTAAAAATTTTAAATGAGCGCACCGCACATTTTATATTCTATGAGAACTTACTAAGATCGTTTACTCCACTGTATTGATAAGCTAATGAGCAAGTTTTGTTTATATCGCTAAATGAAACATATTCAATGACCCAGGAATTTTTTAACATATATCGGGTTCGATATGTCATTGTTTTGCGCCCGGGTAGATGATTTCGAATCCAAGTCTACTTCTCAACAGCGGTCATAAGATCCCACAACTGGGGCTTGGAACCTTCGATGTAAGATAACCTGACTTTGCTCATTGTATGTCACTTATAGGCTCCCAAAGAAGTCGTGACTGAAGCGGTTGAGGTGGCGATCAGCACTGGGTTTCGCCACATCGACTGCGCCATGATCTATGGCAATGAAAAGGAAGTCGGTGCTGGAATAGCGGCATCCTTGAAGAAGCACAATCTTAGGCGTGAGGACATTTTCGTAACCTCCAAGGTACTTCTGCTGATACTTGAGATTTGCTATTCTGAGTGTAGCTGTGGTGTGATAAACACGCACCCGAAGATGTCCGATCAGCATGCGAGCTTTCGATTGAGAAACTTGGTGTCCAGTATTTGGATCTTTATCTTGTGCATCTTCCGGTGTCTTTCCATGTCAAGGAGGGTATGACATTCGATGTTTATGATCCAAGCTCACTCGTGTTTGAGCATCACAAACTTGAAGATACATGGAAGGTACATTTGTGGAAAGAATAGTCAAGCACCTATCTAGGCCATGGAGGAATTGGTGTCTGCTGGACTTGTCAAGTCGATTGGTGTGTCAAACTTCAACAAACGACAATTAGAACGCATTTTAGTATCATGCACGATTCCACCGGCTGTGAATCAGATCGAAGTCAATCTCCATTGGCTCAACACTAAGCTGATTGAGTTTTGTCACTCAAAGAACATTTTTGTCGAGGGCTATGGACTCCTCGGCTCCCCCGGTTTCATGAAGTATGTCTGCTTACACTATCACCCCCACTTCTTTCCTCTGATGGATTTCAGTCGCTCACCTTCCACACTGCTTGTAGAGACCAAGCAAAACCGCTTCTGCAGGAGGGTAGTGTTGTTGAAATCGCACACAAACACAAGAAGACACCTGCACAGGTGCTATTGCGTCACGGTCTGCAAAGAGGCATCGTTGTTCTCGTCAAAAGTGTCACTCCTGAACGCATCAAGTCGAATTTTGATGTGAGTCTGTCCTAATAAATTCATTGTTAAACCATTTGTATGTTGAGTACTCATAGCATGGCATGTTCTTATAACATTTGTTTGTTTTTCGAGGTGTTTAATTTTGAGCTGACCAATGCGGAAATGGAAATACTCAACAGCACTGGTTTAAATAAGCGTATCTTTTTGGCCTCAGCGTAAGTCATCCCCATCCTAGTTTGTGCAACAATTGAACTTTCTATTTACTGCAACTGTACTTCAAATTCTGTTACATCGTTTTGTTAACATAGTATGTTGCTTTATGCAAGTAGCACATTTTTCCTTTTCTTGTCTATATCTTTGTCTCTTTTAGTTTTGTGGGGCACCCTGAATATCCATTCAGCGTTGACTGCTAATTACACTTCTAGCGCCTTTTCCCATACTGGCGTTCGTGGCTGCGCTAACACTTGCCTGTTTTACGTTTTGTGCTTTCATCACCTTGGCGAGCATCGTTATATGATCCATAGAATGCTTGAATGTGTTTCGCTTTGTATTTTTCTGAATGTCATTTTGGTAGGCTGTGGATTGAGTAGATGAGGGGCAGGGGAACAACCAACGTTGGAAGCCGTTGTTGGATTGCGTACGCACGGGACATTAGGGATTGTTGTTTTGTGGAAATGACAATGTAGCGACAGAAGGCGGCTAACAAAAAGGTGTACATTTTGCTTGGTTTGTCACCTGGATATGATAAAGCAACTTTCCTGTCCTCCACTTATAGGTAAAGTGATAGCTTGTTCGTGGTGGAAGGTGATGAGGCCTTGACTAATGCATGCACACCAACTTCTTCATAATCCAATTCATTTTCGCACCTAACGTGGCTCATTTAAAGCATTTCGGCTACCACCATCATTGCAGAGGTCGGTCTACGTAAGCTACGTACGAGGAGGCACGAATTACTTCCTTTCTTTGCATACTTAAAAGGTGTTTCCGTAGGGATTAGTGGCCAATTAGGCTGAATCATAACTACCTTCCCCTCCATTTCGCACTCTGCCATCCACTGTACCGACTTCCTTGTACTGCTGAGACCCGAGGTCATCGATGGGTCATTTTATTTTGTGTGTGATGAGCTCTTCTGCATTGGATTGAATTATGGGTTGACTGGTAGGTAAAATAGATGAGCCCTAGGTCCAGTTGCACAGACTATAGAAAGTGAGAGATTCCTGTGGAGTGGGAGCGTCCAAATTGCTCCACAAACACACGAACAAGCACACGCTGAATACCGTCTCTCTTGAAGGAAGTGACCACTTCTTTCCTGTGTCAAGATCTAGTTAGTTCATGTGGCCGTATTTCTTGTACTCCATCTAATCCCCTCTCTCTCCACCCTTTCCCATAACACTTTCGTACTTTCATTTCTAGGGGAGTTCTCCAGTCTACTTCCACATTAGCATACAACCACTTCCTTTTTGGCTTTCGCTTGGTTTTTACATCCGCTGAGGAAGTAAACATGTCTAAATATTTACTGACCACAGATTCACACAAACAAATGTCTTGGTTTACATACATTCCGTAAACATACAGCTTTGTGCCCCTCCACTGACTGGACAGGAAGATTTATCGCTGCACTTAATTTTCCGGTGACAGCAAAGCGTTAACCATAATTTAGCCATGAACACACTTCCCTTCCTCCTTTATTCCTTCATCTTGGTTTCCTTTTCTCCTTTCATCACCATTGCATTGTAGGGAATGAGCATAGCTCTAAATGTGACAGTTTTATTGTGGGTTTTCTACAAGTTTCAACCAACTTGACACGTGAAAAGCTCAAACTTCTGCTTAAGAGACTCATTCTGATTTTATTTTACCTCAATCGCCTTGCATGAGTGAAAATGTTTGTTGCCTGCGTCGGCAACTAATCAGAGCAACGATTGGCAGTCTGTGCTTGTACTCGATTCAATTTTGACGGATCTCATGATCCCTACCCCGTCAAATAGAGAACACATCGCTTCACTGCTAAATGCTTTCATTTAATTTGTAATTCTGCCTGCAGGGGGTTGTGTCCCTACAATGAGACGGAAAGAGGCAGTGTTGCCCATCGCTTAACCCATCAGACCTTCTTCACACGGTCGTAATTTCACCATTGTACTTGTAGCGGGACAATTTGTGGATGTGTTTTAGACATCCACATATTCATAACTTCATTCGGGATGTTTTTTGCCTGACGATAATTGACTGAATACATCTGCTCTCCCTCGCCTACCTTTGTCTCCATTCCTCTCTCCTAATTAGGAGATTATCCTCATGCATTCTTTCTCCTCAGAAGGTGACTATTTCCCGGGAAACAAGCGTGTCCGCATTGCATTGTGAACACATCCATTACACACAAACACTTTTGACTAGGCGAACGTAGCTTCATGTGGTTCGATCAAACAGTGCCAGACTTACTGATGCAGGGCATATAGTGGGGTCGTGGATCACTTGAGTACCATCAACAGTGGGTCAATTCATTCAGTTACTCACTTATTTAGTCAGTCAGCGACAGTACTGTCCTCAATTGCAACTTCAGTGGCAAGTATTATCTTAGAGTCAATCAGAAGAGTCTCACGAGATAGTAGTTTATAAGGGACACTAATTGGAAGGGGAGATGGGTGAGCAGTGTTAAGAGGAAGGCTGAATTAGCGAGTAGTTGGACAAGTAAATCGTACCAATACAGCAAAGAGAGGCCAGCTATGCTTAGGCCATCAAGGCTGTGAAAATATGGTCCGCATGTTGGAAGAAACCGCCAGATTGTCCACAGATTTAAAGCCTAATTTGCTAAATAGTTAAAATGTAACGTGGTCTCATTAAGTATGTTCACATGGTCATTGTACTTGTCTGTTGCGATTTGAACCGAACCATTTGTCACGTTGCTTGTAGGGGCAAGGTGAAGTCGCTGCTGGAGGAGGCGAACGTTGTGGAAATCGCACGTAAACATGGGAAGGCGCCAGCGCAGGTGCTGCTGCGTCACGGGCTGCAACGTGGCATCGTTGTAATTGTCAAAAGTATCACTCCGGAGCGCATCAAGGCGAATTTTGATGTAAGTTCGAAGTAACGAATGCACAGTCAAGCAGTTTGCTTGGCAAGTGCTCCTGACATGCAGTGCTCACGTGGCACCTGTCTATGCTATTGAAGGTGTTTGATTTTGAACTGACTGATGAGGAGATGGCGAAACTCGACAGGACTGGTGTGAACAAGCGTCTTTTCGTGTTTGAGATGTAAGTCGTGCACTTCTTTGCTGGTGCCAACCAAATTGTGCCTAACATGTAGCCACGTGTGGGTGGTCAAGTTGGCTCAATGTTGAGCCATTCATTTTGTTTTTGGTCTACCTTTTTTGCCCCTTGTAGCCTAGCGAATTACCCGGAATATCCGTTCCACGAGGAGTTCTGATGGTATGCCATCCTCTCCCTCCTTCACTGGCAATCCTGACTGAGTGCATGCTGGTGTGTCTCTCTTCTTCCTTATTTTGTCACCTTGACAAGTGTCAACATATGGTCTGTAGAATGTTTGCACGTATGGTGGAGGGTAATTTGTAAAAATCTGGGCTCGTTGAACAAACTGATTTTGGGACCAGATGATGGACTGACTATGAACCACACGTGGAGCCTTGCTGTGATAGAAGTGAAAAATGTAAATGAAAATGAATCGACATGGAATGCCTACTAGAAAGGGGTGCGCTGCTCTCGTTTGCCCTCTGGGCAGAGATAAACAACTCTTCAGCTATATGTTGTAGGGTCTAGTTAGACATATCAGGGAAACATATTCTCGGTGGTGTTCGTATAGGATGGTGGTAAGCTGGATGTGGGTAAGTCCAGGCTTTCTTTAAGGAATGCGATGAAATTTCCCGTTGGGACTAAGTCCTACCACATCCAGATTAGCTTCACTTATTATGTCTTTCCCCGCAAAGTAAGTTAAAATGACTATTTTTTGTTTGCTATCGAGTGCGTGCTGCACTAAATTCTATTCTATTTAGTCGATGGAGTCAGAATGTGCCTGTGAGTTGATTAAATTTACATCACCCGAAACACGTGCCTTTCTAAATGCGTGTAATTTTAAGAAAACTGGACATTCATGGGTTCCCTTGCGATGCATTCAAATTGTCTCACTTTGCTTTTGCAAATACCTGATTTTGTGTTGCATACGCCCTAAACAAGTTGACAACAGGCGCTTTTGAAAATTGTAACCTCTAGGCATGTCAGCGGTGTGGTGGTTGCTCCAACTTCTTTTTGTCCTTCTGTAGTTGCTGTTAAAGCCAGTGTTGATGGGTAACAATCGGAGGTTGGTGAAAGTGTGGGTTGGTGTTGGATTAAGAAATGGTACCGTAGTTTTCTTCCTTACTTAATTACTAATGCCTATACACTGCCACACCCTCTCCTCCTATGGAAGTTGAACAATCCCATGACGAGAGTTTATTTCCTACCCACGTCGATGTTTGTTGGGACATCTGCTTCTTGACTGTTGAAGGTAACTTAAGTTATTCCCATAGTTCATTGTGCCAACCAAACAATTGAATGTCATTGGAAGGCATGAGGTATGCACAACTCATGCACACCTCCTATGAACCGTTATGGCAGATTGGTTAGGCGGAACGAATGTGACATCTCCTCTCCAGTAAAATGCAACGCACGCAGATGCAGATAAGGGAGAGTAATGCAGTGATATGGCTGCTTCCCCAGAATCACATAATTCTACTTTTATGAACCTCTCTTCCAACTGGAGGACCGGTCGCACATGGTTCGACATGTAGATTGAGCAAAGTCATGGCGTCACATTTCCATTTAACCATAGAAGGCAGCAGGATGCTAAAGCAATGCCTCTGTAATCTCACTTGTGTTATCGTCACTCTTCCACTTTAAATTCAACGTGGCTAGTAGAGCGGTGTCATGTATTGCCTCTGCAAAAGCACAAGACTGAGACACAGGGAGTAGAAATCCGATGCACCTCTGAAGTCGCGTTTTCATCGGCTTAGGTGCTATAGGACCTGAGGAACCTCCAGAATGAATGACATGAAGGGAACCCGACGACATCAGTGGGACGGTAGACTCGAGGGTGGAAATCGGAATGCTCTTAGTGGTAGGCACATGTTGCTCTGAAACACTACACATGCAAGGAAGGGCATTGCATGGCTGCAGACTAACTGGCTCTCTTCAAACAAGTTTTGCCCACACAGGTGGGTAACATGCATTTCCCTTTAATGTTTTAGCGGAAGGAACTTGACATCTCCTTTTCAGTGATTGTTATGCATGTAGATGGATATACTGAGGGCTAATGCAGAAATGTAATTGATGTCCTGGAATTACTGTAATATATTTCGATTAATTCCTCTACCAGCCGGAATACCGCTTGAAGAGGTCGATACACAGAAATCCCGTCATTTAGATTATGCAAAGTCATGATGGCACACTTTTATTCGCACAAGAAAGGCAAATGTAAGGTAAAGTGACGCCTCTGTGTTCTCAAATGTGCTATCGCCACACTTTCAGGTTAACTTCAACGAGTCTTATGAAGAAGTCCCACATATTGCCTCTTTAATTGAACAAGACTGAAAACATGATCATTCCGCACTCTAAAACACCTTAGAAGTCGAGTTCCATGGACTTAAATTCTAACTAGCTGGACACAAGATGGCTACTGCTTTATATGTGGAGACACAATCTGGGCAAATATCACAATAAAAGTAGAGAAGGGTGAAGAAGATGAGGCAGTTTCAACCCATCACCTTCTCTCTTCCTCACTCCTGCAATCTGTGCTGCATTGTGAGAGCTTGTATTACATTGTGATGCGTGAACATGCAGCAATGGGGTTTTTTTTTACCGCTTGACTGATTTATTTGTGATTGGGCAGTTGGTGAACTGAGTGCGCTACTCACTTGCAATCAGTAGTTCGGTCCCATCTCCAATTGTTTGATCTCCACCACATCAAAAACTGCGTTCCCATTGCACCACAAGCGCACACACACACACAATTCGAGACCAGCCTCGTAAGGATGAGATACTGGATGCAGTGGCTTTTTTTGAGCAACTTTGCAACACAAACATATGAATCATTCCAACCCATCCTAGGCAGGTCAGTATGCTACCACATCTTAGCTGTGTGACTCACAAAACTTTTGATTAGTTGACAAAGAAAGTGTGCTCCCACCCTCAGTACCCAGCTCACCACCACTGTTCCGTGTTTGTGTCTGTACAATGGGCAGCGTCACAGCCCAGTCGCACCCCGTCATGCCAACGTAGGCAACATCCGTTTTCTGATGGCAACATCCGGTTTTCAGAAGTGGGTAGGACAGCACACCATAAGCGGAAGTTTGAATTTTCTATATGTTGGTTGGGAAAAAACTTGCACACAAACAATAAGTGGACTATCACATCCAGATCTACCGTTCCTTCTTACAATGCAATGAAGTAGAGGAGATTGGAGTGGGGGACGGGTAACAAAAACAGGAGAAGGTAAATACAGAATAGGTGTATTAGGGTTGAATGCTAAGTACCTTTTAACTACCACACAAAAAAATGTTCAACTGGTAGTTTATATCCACGCTGGAATCCGTGCTGCAATAAATTTCTCCTGTGGTAGATGGATGAAGTGCACACCTATGATTTGGACAAACTTTTACCAAAGAGGACATTTGTTTATGTGAATCTGCGGACGGTAAATGTTTGGATATGATGACCATTTTAAAAGATATCATACCGGGAAAGAGAAATGGATTGCGGAAGTGTGCACCCACATGCCATCTCAGTATTTGTGTTTCACTGTAGAAGTGAAGTGGAGAAGTTCCCATGGAATGGCAGCCTGTAGGCATCACCAGAATGAAGTGGAGAGAGAGAGAGAGAGAGAGAGAGAGAGAGAGAGAGAGGGGGCAAGTCGGATGGGGCACCAGAAGTTGTCGAATCTACTGGTTTGTAAGAAATGGCGTAAGGGTTGTTTATTCCTGCTAGGTAGTGGTTGATATCCAACCTCGGATGTGAATGTAAATAGTGTCAGGTCACCGCCGGTACAACTTGCATCACACGAGTTCGAAAGATTGCATCAGGTCCTATGACCTTTAAAATTACGCCTTCACGAGTAGGATACAATTCAATCGTTGGGCTTCTCCTAATGAGACACCCAACTGAACACTCCTTTAGGCATAGAAAGGAGCAAAACGGAGGTATTATCAAAGTTGAGATGTGACAATTGCATGAAGGACTCACTTCCAAACGCTTACCAAGGCCTGTACTCTTTGTTTTCGTCTCCTCGGGTGTGTACACCTACAAACTGACAAGGACATCGGCGTAGCATTGCATTTGTGACCAGTGGTATGGAGACTAGTCCGCCCTGTGGCAAGCCAGGACACAAGGTACCGATCAGTCTGGCAAGTAGGTCTAACTACAACAACCCTAGCGTTTGGCACTGAGGCAGCATCAATTCACTTCCCCGATAAATATAAACAAGAAAGCGGAGGATCAAAGTCTAAACAGTTGTGGGAGGACATTCTCCCACTTGTCGTAATTTACCAGGTTGTAGGTTGCACGTCCTTCTAATCTCCTGGTTTCCCTACCTCCTCAGTTTGCTCTCTAATTTGAATTTCAACTGACTCATCTGCCACGTCCTTTCATGAGGACAAGTTAAACCGTTTGTTGAAGAGGACGTAGATGTTGTACAATTTTGCGTGTAAAGCTGAAAATACACCCGAAGAGGTGTCAAATTTCCACGTTAAAATTTGGTGCGATTTTTTTAAGGATAGATTTGACAGACGTGGAGGATGACCTCAACTTGGACTTGACCTTGCCTAACGAATGCAATCCAACTTAGAACTAGGACGGCCGCCTTCCAAATCTAAACGTACCAGTCGGAGGCAGTTTGTCCCCCTTTATTTTCGTTCTCCCAATCATATGCAATCGGCAATCCTGGTGGCCAGTTTGTCGAAGCTACCTCAAATCCCTATGGGATGGATAAGCATTGGGCAAGTACTTTACAATTCCTCTGAAATCAAGCAAGTAAATATAACCATGAGTATAATAAGTCCAATTGCTCAACTTACAACAATGAGACACAAGGCTTTCTCTTACATTGGTTCATCTTTTGAGTGAAGAGCTCTTTTAAACTTGATTAGCTGACTAATGGACTTGATGCATTTCAGGATAATTTGCCGATCTGCTGAAATCAAACAACTCCTAGCCAAAGGTTGAACCCGAATTGCGCCATAAGCATGTGCACACACACACACACACACGTCAAACAAATGAAGTTGTTGTGGAGATAAAGTGGGTGGTAGCAACCGTCTCTTCGAGCAAGGCGTGGTATTTCCGTTGGCTTGCACCAACTCTTATATGATATGTATTGACAGTTGTTTGTCTTCATCAGTTGACATTCCTTAGATGTCATTTCCCACTAGAAACAGAGACAAATGAACATAATCGGTGCAGGCCGTCTTCCTTTGGGGTAGGTGCATTTAAGACCACCCTTAGAAGCAAGAATTTGTCTGGACTTTCATTCATTTACATTTATGCCAACGAATATTGTAGCGGAGGGAGAGAGTTTGAATTTACGTGGCCATGAAGACTTACGGAAGCAATTCTGTGAAAAAAACCCTCCTGTCAAAAAACGTATGAACAGCACCAAGTGCAAGAGGTCCCAATATTTGTGGATGCTCCAGGGGTATGACCACCGCAAGAGCGTCCCAAGTGTGGCTGGAGAACCAAGATGAAGGGAGACAGGCTGCCCTAGGATGAATCGTTTATTTGTGAACGGAAGCTATCTTACTAGAAAGATGCCCTCCATGCATTGGACAATGCATATGTTTACTTGTAACCAACTAATCACCATCCTCCAGACCCAAACCCCGTCTTGAAATATTTTACTATATCTTAGAGCGAAGACCTGGCAGATTGTTTAGCCACACCAAGACAAAAACCATGACAAGGCACTCCTTGCTGCTAGCCAATTCCTGTCGTGTCCCCTTTATTTCCAATCTTTACTCCATTCAACCGCCTCAAATCCACCGAAGTTTCTCCACATTACACTGACATCTGCAAAAATAAAGTGAAACAAAATCAATTATTCTATTAGCCATTTAGTGAGTCAGCAAGGTGACGGAAGCAGAAGAGGCCGGCAAGCGTAGACGTAATCACGAACGTCACCGTGGGAGATGGCAGCAGAACAGTTAATACTCCTCGTGGAACGGATATTCCGGATGCTTTTCAAAACTAAAAGAAATAAAGACACCCAGGGAAAGGAAGCGAATGTACCTGCTCAAAGCGGCATGGGTCTACATGCAAGACACAACAAAGTCGAGTTACTGAAACAGCGATTTTGGCATGGTTTAGGACAGTGCTTTGATAAGCAGAAAGCGCACGTAGTGTGAATAAAGCAAGATTGGCATAACTTACATTGGGACCTCGAAAAGTCGTTTGTTCAAACTGGCCTTGTTGAGCTTCTCCATTTCTGCATCGGTCAACTCAAAATCGAATACCTCGAAGGTACAAAGAGATGACAAGGGAACGTAGCATGCCACAAGCAGTTAGCAATCAAACGATTTAGCAGTGCATTCTTTAAGAGTGACTTACATCAAAGTTTGACTTGATGCGCTCGGGAGTGGCACTTTTGGTAAGAACAATGAGGCCTCTTTGGAGACCATGGCGCAGCAGCACCTGTGCAGGTGTCTTTTTGTGTTTGCGTGCGATTTCGACAACATTCTCCTCCTGTAGAAGCGGTTTCGCTTGGCCTCTGCAAGGAGCGTGAAAGGCAGCTTGGATTAAATTCCAGCAGACGAATGAGTTGACGGCGCTGATATACGCGAACATACTTCATGAAACCAGGAGAACCGAAGGGTGCATAGGCCTCAACCTGGATGTTCTTGGAGTGACAAAATTCAATCAACTTTGTGTTGAGCCAGTGAATATTCACTTCGACCTGATTCACCGCCGGAGGAATTATGCATGATGCCAAAATACGTTCAATTTGTCGTTTGTTGAAGTTAGACACACCAATCGATTTGACAAGCCCAGCAAATACCAATTCTTCCATGGCCTAAAAATTAGCGTTAGCATTCTTTCCACAAATCTACCTTCCATGTATCCTCAAGTTTATGATTTTCGTATACAATGCAGCCAGGATTATTAATGTCAAATTTAAGACCTTCCTTGTGCTGAAAGGAAACTGGCCAGTGAATCAGGTAAAGATCCAGGTACTGGACCCCGAGATCTTTAATTGAACGCTCACACGTTTTGCGGACATCTCCAGGAGCATGCTTGTCACACCAAAGCTATATCCAGAACGTCAAATCTGAAGAATGCAGAAATACCTTTGAAGTAACAAAGATGTCTTCACGCTCAAGGTTGTGCTTCTTCATGGATGCTGCTATTGCAGTGCCGACTTCTGGTTCGTTGCGGTAGAACATGGCGCAGTCGATGTGGCGAAATCCAGCGCCGATGGCTACTTCAACCGCTTCAGTCACGACTTCTTTGGGGGCCTATAATTGACATACGATAGACAAAAGTAAATCCTGTTACATCGAAGGTCCCGAAACCAAGTTGCGGAATCTCGTGTGCACTGTTAAGGGTAATATTCGGAACTGAAGCCATCGAATAGGAACAACGAACAGCACGACGCGAGACGTTCAGGTGAACAAAGGCAATTAGGTCGTTGTTTAAGGCCTTTTGGACCATACAAACAACGATTGCTCATTGTCTTATGTTTGTCAAAAAAGCATTTTAAGTAGAATAGGCTGGATAAAAACTTAACTTTGTTTAGATGCTAAATTGCTCCGTAAGAGCTGTATCCATTCCTACCGTGTTGTTCCCAATTTCTCGGACATGCGAATCATTACTTTGAACCTTCTGTCTTGTCTATTAAAACCATTCGCGATCAGTTGTTTCTTTCTTTTACTCTTCTATTTTGCCTGCAGAAAGTGCTTGGATCAGGTCTGCACTAAGATGAATAGTAAATATATCCTGTTTCGCGCATTACTTTCGTTAACAGAGTTAAATTGGTGATTTTTTAATGGTACAAATTTTCATCTTTGGTTTAGTCTGCTCATCCTAATAATAAGGCATGGATGTGATGAAAACGCTCTTCCGTCTGTATTGTGTGCGGCTTACACGGTTACTTGACTGCTATCCAAATGCTCCATACTGACTTTAAGGCGATCTTGTGCATATTTTTTGCTTTCGATGCTTGAAACTTGAAAAACCTTGATTCTGTTAAACCGTCTTTTTTACAAAAGTGTATAACGCTGCGCATTAATCCAAGTTAGCCGACGCAGTGGCCCCCTCAGTTGCTTTTTATCATTCTATCTCTTCTCTAACCCCAACCAAATGCTTGATCTCCCTTTCCGATAAGATAGCATTTTAGAGCGAATTGATCCGTCCCTACATTCGTCTGCACAAATTCATGAGTACCCGGTCCTCTTTGCGAGAGCTTGTGTCTCACTACCGTAAATATGAAGGACCATTTTCAGTAGGAACTACATCAAACCAGGTACATTGACAGAGCAGGCGTGGCACCTGTGCAACAGACACATCTACTATCGAGTAAGCATGGCGTTTGGAGATGCCGACTCTAGACTTGTCGGTGCCTCTCTTTTTAAAAGTCATTTACATGTAGGGTCGGTGTTTCCAGGCAGTTTCAAAGACGCTGCTACCTTGCTAGTAGTTTTGACTCCCCGCTGTCTCTACTTTGATCGTGTTAAGATACAACGCACATCCACTTCACTACAATACTCGCATTCATTTGATAACTTTCTATCCCATTTCCCCTTTTCTGTTCTTTTTCCCTCCCCTCCCTTCAAAGTTTTAAGTTTGTAATGAAGATTGAAGTCTTTTCAGTTTTCCATCAGTGTTCAATGCTTGCTATTGTTTATGAGACGTGAAATGCTGCGTAATTAATCGTGAAATAAATGCACAGTTGTACTTTCGTTTTGCGCAAAAATAAGATCATGGAATTTTCATACGGAATAAATTGTAGTAAAGGAGAAAACGGACATGGTTCACGAAAGAAGAAATAGACAAAGCTAAAATAGAGGTCGGTCTTCATGAAAAAAGAAGGTTTGTCACGTTTGCTGGAATGCATAACTCAACAGCTCATATCAGATGACAACCATCAACTATGGTCTGTGGTTCGCAGGAAACATACTGCTTTAATGTTATTGGTATCACGTTTCAAATGTTGTCAAAGAGAGCGAGGTGGAGATGGTTGTGCGTAGCCCCACCGACATAAGTGAACAAATGGAACAGGCAGTGGAACCGAATCGGCACCTCTGCACGGCAAATGCAGTACCTTACACGGATCGGTCAAGATGGTGTGAGGTGAAAGAAAAGGAGCTCGTTCACGCTGATTTTGAACTGAGAATGGAATGCCTTGTGGCGAATTCCAGCATCCATTGTGTTAATGTCCATGTTCTATCCACTGACATGGAACAAAGGCCGTGCTCTGATCGATGCCGGATCCACGCATTCTCACCATCTGCACGAGAATCTTTCAACTAAGTAAGCAAATACCCCAACTAGTAACACCTCATCTTGGCAACCGAAATGGGAAACGCCAAGTAAAAGTCCGATCATTCTACCCATGAAAAATGGAACACAGATTTGGCAAAATAGCCATCATTAGTAAAGTAATGAAGGAAGCAAAATCAACTATCAAACTGTAGATTTATCACTCAAAATGAACGAGATCAGTCGTCAGACATCAAAACAACTCATTGTGTATGCCCTCATATCCACGATAACAGATCGAAAGCTGTCAAACTCTTGCCACTGAGGAGTTGTATTTGCAAACATGAGGCACAATAGCGGTTCCAGTGCCAGTTAGCTGCATCGGTAGTCAAAGCAAATTAGCTCAACCCTAATAACACACTTCCCAGGAAGTTCTCTGTTTCACATAATAGAACATGACAAAAGAAAGTTGGGAGTGGGAGATTAAACACCCGCTGTATTAAACGTACTGCCGCAGTAATGGACAGATGACCCTCAGCAAGTAGCCGCTTCTGGAAGAGTCAATCACGATAGGTCGATTGTCAGGTAAATTGAAGTTGTTTGACTCAAAGTTGTCCAAAGATGAGAGAGCAACGGATTTAAGTGAACACGAGCCACCGTCTTTGTCCTCGCACATGAAGGTAGGAACCAACCCCTTTTATGACCAATTTTAAGCTCAACCACGAACTAGCCTACTGAAAAGCACTTAAGTAGGAATAGTGCAGCATCCACACCATACAGAAAACGCTCAGTCAAAGGGATTATGGCGAATGTTGACGATCTCCAACCTCTGACACCTGGGAACACTTCTAGTGCTGCAGACGACTACAACCCCAAGTAGGAGTTCCAATGTTCCAAGTTTCGACTGGTTCCTCGTCTTCAAACGTGCAAGGGGTACCCACTCTTCCCCATTCCTTACATCAAGCAAGGGTGGTGGGATCCCCGGGTACCGACCTCAAAGGCAAAGCCCAGCCTGTTGCTCTAGGAATCACTCGGATCCGTTGGGCAGATAGTCTCCGCTCTCCAGTAGCCATGTATCTGCGCACTGACTGAATCCCCTCAGCTTACTCGTTACCAGGGTAATCAGGACATCCGCCCTGAGCTTCTCGTCTGTAGACTACCCGGTTTAGAGTATGATGCAAATCATGCAACAGACGCACGTAGCACCTCCAGGATGTGACAAATGACGACTCAGTTTATAGCACCAAGTCTATATCATCTCGTCACCGTCGACAATTACGTAAGACGTCCAAATAGAGCAAGGACTTTTGTTTCACACCCTCAAAGAAGAGTACCACCGCCTCAGCAGTACAAAATGCAGTAGAGCGTTGCAAGTCAATTGGGTGCTTCCACTATCCGCCATATTCGACGTAAATGCTGCGTATTGTTGCAGCACATTCCAAGCACCGTTAGCCTCGATGACTGACGTGCACTGACGAACAGAGTACCTTGCCGGCAACGACACAACAGTGCACGCCGAAGATGCGTCCAGGCAGTGGCAACATTTGAGTAATATGGGAGTCAGGTAGCCGATCACACGTCTGCCGATGACGATAACGCGCGGAGCAGTTGTTCACGTAAAGGAATACTCAGAGCGTAGGTCGCCTGACAATCTGATGCACGTCATATCACGCCAGACGAGGTGAACGCACAACAGTGCTCTGATCATTGCCAGGTGAACAGTAAGCCTGATTTAAGAGTAATCAACATCGGCAAAATCAATCCACAACGAATTTTGGACACCAATAAAACACCAGCAGAACGGATTCAGCCTATTATTCTGGTAAAACTGACTACCGAGGCGTTTGCAAGTGCATGAGGCAGAACCCACACGCAATTGAGTTGCTGATCCCCGAAGCCAAGCTGTTTCAGTGGACTCCACTGCGAACCCGTGAGCGAACAGTGTGACCTGCTGTGCTGCTTCTTTGCGCACAAGCACCGTCTCGTATCGTTGACGGGAGTGGAGTTACTAATTTCCGGCTCAATATTAGAAATCTAGCACTTCCATCGCGAAACAGTATTACTGAGATGAACAGACAACTCACATAACGTGTAACAAGAGCAGATTTCCCTAGACTCACCGCCGACAACACGTAGTTCGCGAGCATTAGAAGTGTTTCAATTTCATTGGAATTGACCGCTGCAGGAATCCCCCGAATTACGGTAGAGTTCGCCTCGTGGACACTTGAGCATCAACAGGAGGCCAATTAAAAGGCCCAGAAGGCTGAGGTGTAAACATTCCAAGCTCAGAGCAAGATACTCATAGACAACAAGTAGTGCACGCAGACGAAAAGCGGGATACTTGACCATGATTACGCTTGAAAGGTACAACCGACTTCGACGATCCAAAAATGGTTATCGTCCCCGACAGCCATTGCCAGCACGTATCCATGAAACATGCCAGAGCACGCCGCGACCACGAAAACCTAGTCAGGGTATGGCACCCACCACCTCAATGATTGAACTAATAACTCACAGGCGACCCACTTTGGTACGATGGTGACCGCAAACTGCACTCCTAGAAAGCCCGTGATTATAGAGCAGACACAACGTGTTTCACCGCACCACGTACGCAGATACTGATTATTTATTAGGAAAGTGGGGGAAAATTTCACATACGCACAAGCATGATCGCATGGGCCAAATTCACTTCTCCATCGCTGTTGTAGTACGGTGTTACATGCGTAAAGGAAAATGCAATCCTCAGCCTACAGGTAGACGAAAAAAACTGAATTACTAGCCTGACTTAAAAGGCATCACAGCCTAGACGCCAGATCTATTGGCCAAACTCACGTCTGTATCCACTAGACGGAGGTGGTGGACCACGTCTCGAATAGCCGCGGTCATAGTAGGGACGATCGTCATAAACACCGTATGGGGGAGGTGGCGGTGGAGGGGGTCCACCTCCCGAATAAGGACCATCGTAGCCGTAAGGCGGAGGCGGTGGTGGTGGAGGGCCCATGTACCGGTCGTAGGCGGGCATTGAGTCTGCATCGAAGTTGTTGGCATCGTAGTCGCTACGATGACCACGAGGAGGTGCCGACTACAGATTTGAAAACCTATAAGAAAATCGAAATACTACCTCTAGTGTCTCCATGATATCTTCGACGCAGGCGAAAACATTTTGCGGTTCACCGATTAGCTGAAGCACACGGTCCGTAGAACGAGGCGCAAACTCCTGGTAGATCTTGATTATTTGCATGCGGTGTTTTTCGCGTAGTTCTTTTATCTTGTCCCCGCTCTTACCAATCACTGAGCCAACCTGACTATGGTGAATGAGAATGCGAAGATCCAGGAGCTTAGCCGGATCAAGATCGTTTCCCTCATCGTCTTTTCGTCCCTCCAGTAGGCGCTGGTCAGCATTCTTTGCGGACAAAACATCCTGATAGAAAATGGCAATGTCATGAACATACGATCAAGCTCACCATTAGGACATCGGTTAGCTCTCTAAGGCAGCCACAGATGTTCGGCCTATCACCCTCCATATTGAAAACCCTGAAAGAAAAAAAATGAGGAATTTATCAGAGGAAAGTGGCCATGAATAAGCTTAGTTAGGCGTACTGTACCGTTCTGGGCCCCTGCTATCAGGAATGTGAAGACGGACAGAATACTGCAGTGAGAATACATGTGCGCGGACACACACAATACAGATGTTAGCAAGTGAATACCATAGGTGAATACCATGAGAACACGGGTGGCATGGACATTTTCAGTGACAAACATGGCGTGACATGAGACGGAGATGAGCCGTGGTGTTCGAAATCAGTGGACAATCATCAACGGTGACAGTTGGACACGTTCGATAAGTGGTGACAGGTGAGTTCACGTTCATAAAATGGATAAAAATAAAATAGCCCTTTAGATCGAGGCACGACGTGACGTGTAGAGAATAAAAAAGATGACAGACATGGTACAATACCTGAGCTCGGAGATCTTTAATAGTCTCGCCGCCTTTGCCTATTATGGGCCCTGCCGCTCGACTTGGTATGAGAACGCGAAGAAGTTTGCTTGGGTCGTCACTGCGACGGTATTTGCTGGGCGGTCCATCATCAACAAAACCATTCCCCCGCTTCATCCTGGAAGAAGCTAGTAAGCGAAAACGAATGTGGCTTCGGCGCAATCAAACAACTCTTAACGCTTATTCGCCACTGAAATGGTATTGTTCCCTCAAATCACTTTAGTTTACTAGTAAAAGTGATTGCTATATTTATTTCTATAAAATCAATAGGGTTTTTATTAAAGTGTATACGGTTTAAAAACATTTAGTGAACAATATGACTCAAGGCACTTGTATGTGAAACAAGTGTTTGTCCAGAAAAAATTTGCTGCCTTGCACCTATTCGTATGTTTAACTTGTACCAGTATGAAAGTCGCAGTATTTTTTCAAAGCCACACTTTAAGATTTCCCTCATATAATCAATGAAGGGATGGTCGGGCCAAGAGAAACAATGACAGTGTGTAAAGGAGTGCATGGTACTGTTTCTAGCCAAGCTTTATAGTTCCTGCCCCTGTAATCTTCTTCAGACAATGGCGCAAAAGCTGCCACAAATATCACGAAAGCGATTATATAGCGTCCTAAGACTCCCTGAAGACGAAAGAGGACACAATGCTCGTACAGAACACATGTATTTAGTACGGAGAAGGCGTCTGGGCTATTGGAATGGCCCAAAAGGCCAGCCCACCCAGCGAGGTACAAGGGGGCTAATTCAAAGTGCAGGAGTCGCGCCACGTCAATGCCGAGGGAATAGCCACAATCGTATTACAATTAAACATCGCCCATTGCACAGCAACACTTTAGCTCAATGACTACCCTTAAACATTTTTACACGGATTGTTAATCATGGTTTTTTGAAAAATATCCTTGCTGAGGTACAAGTTCAACTTTTACTAAATGTTTCAGGTGGTCCTTTTTTTACTGCTAACTAGGCTTGAAAATATTTGACAGTTGGACTGCCTTATTAAAATTTTCTATTGCACTGAGAAAGTACAGCTTAAATGCTACCAATTCCCTGTAAAAAATTCCAATTACTTGGTTTCCAGAAGATACTAACATATTTGTTACAAAAATCTACCACGTAATCTTCAGTTTCCGTGATATATCTCGCAGTACGCGCTTCGCTTCCACGGTTTTGGACTACCGTTTAGGGTGATCCATTTGGGATACGGTAGATGTTTTTTGGTTTTTTACAAATATGTTAATTTCTTATGATAGGTGCGAGAGTTCTGAATAGTTTTTCCATTCCAATGATTAGCAATAAAGTACAGCGCGGCTACTGTCTGTTGCGCTTGATTTTAGTATAATTGTATCAACACCCGTCTACTAATTCAGGTGAAGCTTCCATGCGTTTTTGAAGTGCGAATTTTTTTCCTTGCCTTGTTTAGTGTTGTTAAAGTCCACCTTTCATTTTGCTGTATTCCCTCTCCATTCACTTATTGCTTACAATGCTCTTCGATCATTCCGTTGTTCGTCGTCGTTTACTATCGAGCAATTCTCTTAAGAATACCCCACTTTAGAAAAGAACATTTTCAAAATGCATTCTGTTGGTTGTGATTTTGTGTGGTATTGTTCAAATTCTGTCATTCCTATTTAAGTGGTTTTTAAAGGAGGTCTTTAAGTAAATTCATTTTTGATGAAATTTGTCTTGTTTCTATTATGAGAACTTCGTTTCTTAGTTGATCCCATGGACAACGGCAATTCAGCACTCCTCATTCCCCCTTCCCAACGACTCAACGGCGCAGACATCTACAACTGCAGTTACAAGAAACAGTTCCCCACCTCTCATCGCCTTGCCAGCGACTTCGAGAAAAATGAGGCTACTTTGGTAGCAGAGGGAGCCGCGCAGTCCACTCGCCTCTTCCGCAATAATATGAGGATGTTACAAAGGCGAAATATACGCAATAGCAAAGTCCCCACCACCGCCGCAGTCACTACTGTCGCTACCGCAGTAATGAAATCTGAAACTCCACGGTATGCGCTTATGAAAGTTTATGAAGAAGAGGAGGAAGAGGTGGTGGAGATGAAAAAGGAAGATGAGAGTGAAGACTTGATGGAACCTTCAGCCACGAACAATCGGTTGTCCCATGAGGCGTTCCTTCAGGTAGATCTTTTAAATAATTGCTTTCTCATTAATCCTAGAGGTACAGTGGTCATAACCCATCGTCCTTTATTAATCCAGTGTTTGGGGTTTTGGTACTTTGTTTCCAATCGAACGGTGGGGATTAAAGTCCAACGTGGCGCGGACTGAAATCAACTGGTTGTCTTCTGAGGCTTTTGCCCTAGTAACTTTATATATAGAGTCGAGGGAAGTCGTCATTTGTGCTTTCTGTGATATCACGGAACGGGACTGTGTTTCAGGGATGCATATATGTCGGCACCAAGTGCAAACGGATTTTTTAAGGTTTAATTAAAAATTAGGGATATCATTTCACTTTTACTTGAGTGTTGCGTAGTACTTCATTTTAAATTCAAGTGGGATCGAATTATCAACAAATTTGTTCGTTCTTCGCCAGTGTCTCTATGACGGATCGGCCACTGCGGCTTGCGTAGATGCCTCATTGTTTTACTTAGAGCTATGCTCTTTGAAACCAGGAAAGCTATACTTAACCTCCTCTGGTTCTGGGCATTTCACGTCTATTTTGGTGGTTTGAACCCAATCGATCTGTTTGCGGTACGATTTGGCACAGTTATCATAACCTGATGAAAAAGCATGTCACATAGTTGTAAGATTGGACTCAAGCTTCAAAAATATCCATCCTGTCATAAATATGTGACCTTACAGTTAGGATGTTAAATCAGGATCCGGTGGATTCCTTGTTTACTAGTATATCGTTCTCTGAGACGTTCCTTGTCTTTCAATCTGTTCATTTGCCCATTTTGTTTGAAAAAAAGGTGCAGAAACGGAAAGCAAAGTAGTCAGTTGACAAATTAGGAAGAGGACAAGTATAACGCAACCCCTAGGTGCTATTTGGAGTAGTTTCACTGTTTAAAGGTAGAAGACTTGCTGTAAATAGTTGTTAACTAGGATTTATGCTTCCATCCGGGCCAGAGAACAGAAGTATATTCATACACACTCAGATAAAGTGAACATTGAGCGCACTTTGGCTTTGGCATGTCTAATCATACTGTGTTGGTGAGATTTCGAAGGTACTATTTTATATCTGAAAGCGATATTTGTTCTCCTGAATGCAAAATTTTGTTAGGTCTTCCTTCGTGACCAACCCAAGAGCTTGTGAAACGTCCCTTGCCTTCGGTTTACATTCATATCGTCACCAAACTATTAGCAGAAGCAGGCTTTCAACGTTTGATAGGAAGTTAAATTTGGTTGTTTTTTTTATTTATCACACTTTGACTTCATCCTACTATCATACCTGCTCTTAGTGCGACATTTCCTTGTCATCCTTAGACGAAATGGAGTACTCGGTTATTAACTTATACGGTAATTAATCAGAGTCGCGGTTTTGCTAGTATTCGCCTACCTTACTGAGCGTTCTTCAAGATAACTTTACTGCTGGACTTGTAATCCGTTTTGAACAATCACTAATATATTCTTACGAGGATTTTTTTTCTCATACCCCATCGTAGCTACGCTTAGGAATTTGGAGAACAAGTCCACTGTTTCAGTAACACAATTCTTCCCATATGAAAGGTCAAACCTAAAGCGATCTTAACTCATCCCTAACCTTGTGAAAGTAGATGTAAAACAAGTTGGATTTCGCGTGTTTAAAAGGTGAATCCATTGTTTGAATAATTGCAACTGTGCCATTTATCAGTTCGTGTGGGTTTTGGTGCAACCTGTTGAAGTGGCTTTGTAATGCACATGGACTTGTAAACTTGGTTCAATTGGTTATCTTCTTGTAGATATGGCATAATACTCTTTATCCCACTCTACCCTAATTTCTCCCCATTCTGAACCCATCGTCACGGCATAAAATGTTGATTGAACCTGATGGACAGGCTTTGGGGGTGTCTACTCTGCAAGTTGGGTTAAACTTGGTCGAAAAGCTGAGGAAGCTTCCGATCGGATTTGCTGTGTTAGCAGAATGTACCGTTTAGTAAAAGACATAAAGAAAATAATTTAGGACTGTCCTCTATTCTTGTTTATGAGGAATTGGAGTATCACAATTACTTGTGCTAGTTTGTAATTAGCGTGTGAAGAAGAAAACTTCCACTAGTGTAATCCTTAATGCCCACATCAGGCAACCGACAGATGGCGGGCAATGGGCCTGGGAGAGTAATAATTTGGTGTGCGTTATAAAAACCTGAAGTAGCATGTATACTTTTTTAATGGCGATTAAGTGGACAAAAATACCGTTTATAATCTCAAAATGACCCACGCTTTACTACGAACACACATTCTTGAGGAATGCATTGCTTTATTTACACGAGATCGTGCTTTCTTTGTGTGGACAATCTCAAACACGGTTGTTCACTTATTAAAGGCTAGATAATTGCAGGTGAGGTCTGCCTACCTGATATGGCACAACTCTAAGGTAGCCAAGAAAACCTTCACCTTAGAAACAGCCAAGTCTAAAAAATCGGTAGGCAGAAAGTCCTATTATTACTCTCATAAGACGGCACAAGAACCCCCTAACTTTTTAAAACTAACCCATGGGAGGATTAGCAATTCAGAATGAGGAAGGGATACGGTCTCATCCTTGTTGTTTGTGTTCTCCTAGCGCTACTTCAAGTTATTATCACCTTTTCGTGACATTAGACAGTTCCATGTGAAGTAGAAGAGACAGTAGGGAGGCACAAATTAAGATAGGTGTAGACGTGATGGGAGCTAGATTCGCGGCCACAGATATATTAATAATGGGAATTTTCTGTCATAAAACGGATCCCTACAGCTGGATCGAAAGATCGGACACCCTTTTCACTTTCAAGCTACCAGCGTTTACGTGATAGCGGACAGAATGGCTGGAAGTCCGTCCAAGGGATATCAAGTGGTGTAGCGCCCCGAGACATCAATTTGGAAAATGCTTAGTACTTACTACAGACGACATTAATATTACTGTAGAAATCTTCGAAGCTTGGAGAGTCTGCGTAGTTGTATAGTCCCTCTCCTTTTCCATCATAGTCTTGGATGTCTATCCGTAGCTCTTTCTATGTAGGCTATGAGAATATAAACGACGACTTAAAGTCACGCTGGACAGGAGTGGACGCAAGTTGGGCGATTGACAACACCTGGAATGTCTTCAACTTTTGTTATGCCTCTCCTAGGAATTAGCCACCCACAGCAAAGGACGTCTTCCTTCCGTATATTTAACCTTGGTGTTGAGTCACTCAAACTGGACCTACTTCACTGTTGTCACTAATGCAGTGGTTCGGGTCATCCTTAGGGGTGGAGAAGGGTGGTTTTTACTGTATCAATATAGTGGTCTAACCTAAAAGGCTGAAGCGTCCGTGCTGTTGAATAAACATCATGAATGAATTTCACCTTATTACAACGATTTTAAGCCGAAAGATAGGGGACCTTTAGCGATCCGTTGGAAGACTAGTCAGCCTCCCATCTTTTCCCTCCAAAATCAGCGATCAAGGGAGCAGTTAGCTCCTCCAGAAACTCTCTTATCTCAATCCTCCACCACTCACACCGTGTCTGAGCTAAAAGGCGCCCTCTCCACCGCTCTTGCTCGAAATGCGCGTCTACTGGAGCAGCGTCGCACACAAACCACTCAGTACCTCCAACTTCAGCGTCAAGCCGACTCTCTTAGCGCGGAACTGGATGCCTCTGTAGACAATCTTCGCCACCAGCGTTCTCGTTGGGAGGTGGAGAAGCTTAGATCTTCTCTAGAGGCTCGGGAACTTCGTCAACAACTTGCAGAAGCTCTTGCAGCTCTCCAAACTACTTCACATTGCCCGCCCAACAGTTCCACTCCTGTTCATCAAGGTGGCTTTGCTTTTTTGATAGACTTAATACTTATAAATGTGGAATAACACTTAATGTACTACTGCAGTTAAGGGAGGTCAAAGTGAAGGTTGTACTCTATGCGAGCAGCGAAATTTAGAGGTGTCCGCTCTGCGAATCGCGGTGGAACGGCTAGAGGGGGAGATGGCACGTCAGCGGCGCGGAGCGGAGCAAGAAGCAGCTCATTGGGCAGTGCAATTAGCGGACGCAGCAGCGGAGAATCGGTCACTTCGGCTCCAGCTCTCTCGCTCCGGCAACACCTTCTTTTCGAATTCTGCCTCCTCTACCGGTGAAAGCGAGGTGGAAGATAGTTGTATCAACTGTCGGCGATTACAACAGTTGGTTGATGTGTTGCAGGCAAAGGGGGGCGCTGGTGGGGTGATGCCCCAGCCCGATGTTATCCCCGTTTCTTGTGAAGAGCGTGTCGGAGTGTGCGAGGGTGCAACGCAGACGGAATCCATAGATGGTGTGTCTGTTGTCTTTTCATCTCTTGATTTATTCGATCAATTTTGTTTTATAATTCCTAAATCCTCTCTTTTACAGCAAATTATCCTTTCAAAAACGAAGAGAAAGGCACCAGCCTCTTCGAGCTCCTTGAATCGGGTGGTCGAATCAATGGCCCGACTGCAGCTTACCCCGAAAAACAACTAGGGGACACCTTGGGACCTCAACAAGGGTGTAAATCACCTTCGCCACCACCTCCACCTACTCCCTCTCACTCCGGTGACGCTTCTCTAGACGTCTCTCGCCTTTTGGAGCGTCTGCATGTGCTAGAAGCCGAGGTTGAGTCCTCCGCGGATCAATTGAAAGCGAGTAATGACGAGTTCCTCCAATTAAGGGAACGTCTAACTAGTGCTACTGTGGAGAAGGCGCATCTCAAAGCCACTCTTGATGGACTAGATGATCAGGTGATTCAACTGGAGGCGGCGCTGTTCGATAGGACGGAGGAGCTACGAAAATGTCAGGCTGAGCTATCTCACTATCAGAACCCCCAATCGTGTGTCCTAAGGCTGCAGGAGTAAGTCGTTTCTGACTGTAGTCCATTCTCTCTCCCTCTCGCCTACTAGAATCAACTCGTCTTTCATTTTTTTAACTTTTAGTGACTTTGAAGCGTTGGCCAGGAGTCCCCCACGGACCGTGCTGCGTCAGACCTCTTCCCAGTTCAAGAAAGTTGTACTACCTTACGTGGCTATGGCTGCAATCTACCTCAACAGACCGCTTGTTGCCAAAATGCGTGAGTGTACAAACGAGTGTGTGAAATAATGAGTTCCTTTCTTGACCAGAGTATTTAGTAAAGGGAATCTCATTCCCTCCTTAATTGTCATTTAGAAGTGCTTCTCATTTCTCCGTTTCAAGATGAAAAGGATTTACTTGGGTACTCCTTATGGGTCATGAATTTAGTCGTGCTTGAGACACCGTTCCTTAGCAGTGCATAGGAAGCCTAGGTTTTCCGCAACTCAGTTTCAATGTTTGGAACTGTAGTCGAGTAGACGCCTGAACCACTTCAACCGTCACACTGGTGCAGTCAACTTCAAATTCGGCCCATGGAGACTAACTTCTGCTCTCGACGTCCATGCCTGTTCGATAGCCAATGTATGACAGAAGGTTGTTTGCTCTTTGGTGTCATTTTGGGCGACTTTTTTGCTGCCATCTTCAATTTGGTGTAATAGACTGCGTGACTAACTGGTTTGCCTGGCGATGTCATTCCTGAAGGCCCAAGATACGATTAATTTATATCCCTCTTCCTCCACTTTCACTGTTTCCAACGCACAGATGAACGTAGAAACCTGATTTTTGGCATCACCTCAAGAAGCTTAATTTCCATCTCACTTTTTTTGCGTGTATCCTAGGTCACGCTTGCAGCGCGATGAATGCACGCGTTGTCAAGGCAATTGACTATCGACTGGTGGGATCGCGCGGGCCCCGTGTGGTGCTCTTCCTCATCCTCCTCATTTACCTCGCTTTCCTTCATCTCCTTCTTGCCAATTGCCTTCTCCAATGAAACGGACGGAAGCACACACACACGCACAAAAGGCGACGGTGGTGGTAGTGGTTGTCTTTCATGTGTACACATTCACTCGTACATTTTATTTGTGTAAATTGGGTTTCTTCTTCTCACACCCATTGTTATTTATGATTACCGTGTTTAGAGCTACTTGATGAATTTTTGTTCCTCTTCTTTTTGCGACTGCGATAAGACTATGGATATGTGCAGACATGGATGCGATTGCATGCATTCCGTGGCTTGCGTAACCTCCGTATTTGTGTGGGCTCTTGGGGGAAGATACTAATTTTTCCCTGTTTGCGAACACAGTTCATGGTCAACTTTTACTTTAAAAGGCTCGTCCAAAGGAGGAGTGGTGCAATAAAGCGGCTGTCTTCCCTCATCTTGCTCACAATGGAGTAGAGAGATTCGAGGCAACCAGTTCGTCACCTGACCTTTGCAAATTCACGCTAGAAGGTCATTTGACCCTAGATATGACCCGGACATCCGTATGTGTAGGAAGGCTGTTACAAGCATAACATAAACGGAATGCCATCGCGTTAAGACTGGCGGCTGATATCTACGGGAAGGGACCGAGTATTTGTATGTCGCGGAAGTTCAACCGATTCCGTTGCAACCGTCTTCAGTTTACCACCTTGTACTCGCCATCGAGCTCCCTTCCACTGGGCGATATGGATCAAGTGAGGCTTCATTCTACCAACATGGAGGAAATTGGGGTTCGCTAGTTGACACTGGTCAAAAAAAATGTCCAAGTATTTATCATCTCCCTCCACAAACTTTTTTCACTAGGTGCAAGATAGCTGCGAAGTCTGCTTTTACCAGCAGGTTGTCTCTACAGGCAGAAAATTGAGGGGCCTTGGCCACGTCCGTCTCTGCCTCACTTGCCTCCAACTGTGACTGTCTGATGCCATCAAGGGGATGATAATCAGGAGAATTTTGTGCATGAGCCAGCACCTCCCTCCCGTTTAAAAGTACAGCACCTTCTCACGGATTGGTTATGAGGATGTGTCCTTTCTAGAGTTAGGAAAGGGCAGGACCCTATTCAACGGCCATACAGATTGGGCAGCGAGCTTCTGCAGTTCTGGACGGCATCAAATCGCATCAGACTCCGTCCTCTGAAACATGGTAGGCTCGTCTCAGCTCCAGTCGCTCAGCATAATTTGGTAGAGTTAAATCTGCCGACGTGGATGGAAATTGTAGATAATCTCCCAGCTAAAAGAGTATAAAAGCGGGACAAAACTTGGACGGTAGTCCTCCTCAAAAACCGGGAACTTGCTGAAACACCGTTTTCAACTTTTTCTTCGCTTACAAAGTAGTGAAGATTCCCCCCTTCGAAAATGTTGACAGACAGTTTAAACGGCATGAATTACTGTCCGAAGCTTTCACGCGACCTTGAAGTTTTTACATCATCACTAACTTTCGGTCAATAGTCCACTGACGTCCAATGGACAGGAGGGAGGACAGGATGTTTCCATACAAGAATCACGCCAAACTCCCCAACTTCATGCATAAATGAAAAAGGCAGCGCAAATGCTGCTATTAATGACCTCAGAAGTTAACGCTGGTGATTTTTTACTACACAACTACGTTCAATAGCTGGGGTGAGGGAACGGGACTCACCGCATCCAAAAATCGCAATAAACTATACAAATGTGACCTGAAAAGGCTTGTTTATTCGTGGGGCCATGAGTCGGAGAGTTCACATCCGATGACACTCAGGATCCACTGGATTGGCTCATTTTCTTTCCATCCATCGCACCCCATCCTTGGCCTACCATGCAAACAACAACAACAAAGCGTAATTAAGCAGTCCGTATATTCATGCCAAAAAGAATGGGGAAGTAAAAACAAAAGCGAGACCAGATAAAAGTGAATCAACGATGACTATTCCGTTTTCTCACTGCAGAGAAGACTAGGCGAGAAAAGGGTCATTTTGGACGGGTCAATCCAGGAGTAGCCTCGCGAACCAACATCACTACAGCAGGGACAGTTCTTGAAAGGCTGTGTGGAAGATAGAAAGGGAGAAGATGAGTTCCTTTAGATGAAGTACTTCATGATGGACGATAACTGTGGCACCTTGCGCTTCGTATGAAATAATTCTACAATCCTACTCAGGGAATCACCTTGACCGTCACCGATGGCCAGATGTACACCATTTAACTATCCACCCATCACTGCACAGTGATTGAAGTTGTTTTTAGGTGCTCGCCGCGCTACGCAAGAAAATTCGTTCATCAACCCCGTCTCCTACCATACAAAGAAACGGTGCTTTGGCTGGGGACTGGCCCACGAAATGTGTACAACCCCCTACGGGAGACCAAAACCCCTCGTAGAGCTAAGCTTGTAAGTCGATATCACTGCATCTGTAGTCCGTATTCCACTCAACACTACATCGTGAATTGATCATCCCCTTTCTCAATGATAAGATTCAAGTGAGTTATATTGAAAAACTGATGCATTGCAGCAGACGGTTCGAGACTGTGGTCAAGTGGTAAACCTACAGTTAACCGGCTAGCTTAGTCTCTGATCTGAACTGGAACCGGATCGATGGAAACATCCGTCAACCTCAAGATATCTACGTATGAATAACTATCACGAAAATTAATGAAGTCAGTAATGAAGAAACCCAGCACCAGAGGAGGAATTAAACAGTTCCCATTTGAGAATCACAGGCAACCAGTTGGTTGGTATCCCGTCAGCTCGATTTATGTACCTGCTTTAGAAAATATTTAACTGTCAATTTTTTCCGATCAATGGATTTAAGTACCCTTGAAAAAGAAGGAACGATGTGAAATGCATCGGAACGCCATTGTCTTTTATACAGTACAAAAATGTCAAGTACGAGTACATCCACAAGTCCAGCAACGCTAATTTACCAATCTCATGCCTACCATTTTATGCAGATCTTGTCTAGAGAATTATTCAAGGGAATCTTTGATAAATTGCCATTCGCAAGTGTGATTCTGTGTCGCGGGAAAACCCAAGGCACCACAGCGCAGGCAATGGTTTCAAACGTTAAAGAGTGGACTGACCTCCCAGACAAATGGCTTGCTCACCAGCAAAAACAGAAAGTTTTGACCATTAGCTATGGAAGATCAATAATAGATAAAAAGATAGTTAGGAGTAAGCTTTCCAGGTTTCACAATACCATCAATGAAATAGGGCAGATGTCTTAGCCGTTAAGTGGCCTAAATTCCAGCATTAAAACATACTTGAGAGGAGTTGACGATCTTATCCCGAATCTTGGAGATGAAAGAGTCGTTTTGCCATCCCAAAACACTACAAGAAGGAACACCAAAACAAATGGCAACTTAAGTCACCACTGTAAATTTGAAAGTGTAAATAACGAGTGACAACAGACTTCAAGGGACTCGAGAATCCGTTTTTCGATGCGCAATCTGTTGATGACCAAAGAGAATTCTCCTCGACATAGGTCTTAGCACAAATTCCGAATTTCTCAGGTTCCGAGATCAACCTGGGAACACACAAAATGCGAAAATAAACGAGCCTACACTTGTACGGCTTCTGGATTGGCAAATTTCTGAGCGTCATTTGCAGAAACAGCTTCAACTGAAAGGTCGTTCATGATGCAGCGAAGATGGTGAAGCATATGGAAAATTCGTGAAGTACCCGACACCCACTTTTCAAACTCTGGGCCCAAGTCAAGTTCTCCAGTTTGAGGACTCACGTAAGGATGGTAAAAGCCGCGAGGCAAGAAAATTTTCTAAATAGACGAATACTAGTTTTGGTAAAAGTAAATCCTACGGGAGGTAGAACGGACGGAAAATCTTCAGGAATTTCGAGCTTGAAAGGGAAAACGCCGCCGGCATAGTATCCCTTGCGAACGGATATCAATCCATACCAAACTTAAAAAGGCATAGAACTAATGGCATTTAAACCTCACCATCAGGTTGATCAATGGAGGGGAGAGTGTAGATTCCAGGGGGGTGAAACTTCATTATCAAATTACTAGAGTAAAAAGCGTTTGGTCCGAGAACAGCACACCTACTATTCTGACATGATTGAGTACCGGTGAAGGAATTCAAGAGGGAGAACGGAAATGCTAGGGGGATCCGGATTGGAAACTGGGGGAGGCCCGGCTTCCATGAAGGAAGGAACAGCTGAAGTGAGCGGAGAGGTTAGAAATTTAGTTCGAGGCTAACTTAGAGGTTACATAATTGGTTGCAAAATTTAAACGCGGACACAACTCATTTTCTAATATTCTTTTCAAGAGAATAAGAAAATCTGCTTACCTAATTTTCTTTTGAGGGTGTTGTCAGAAGTATGCTATCTCTTGCTTGAGAGCTAATTAGTAGAGCCATTAAAAACCAATAGTTAGAATCGTTGTTAACTTACCGACAGTTCTATGATCTACACGTTAAAAATGCAGAGGGTCTTTCATGTTGAACTCAGAACTACTCTGGAGGCCTTCTAACTTCAGTGCCTTTTCAGTGTTTTTCAGTAAAAAGCCATCCTGCTTTGAATTACGGGAAATTCTTCTCTTTTTCTCATACATACATGGTCCATACATTGATACCAATGAGCTTTATGCAGCTAAATAGCAACCTTAAGTCTTGTGTGCCGTGCCTTTATTATGATTATGACTGTATTATGCTTTTAAGGTCTGATGCAATTTTTAATAGCATGTACAGGCTACATTTCAGCACTATTCATAGCCGGGGAGTGTTTGGGCTGCAGATAGTGGGGTCTTCGTCGCGCGTGGTAGTTGCTGCGCGCACGCTGGAACGATGGCCATGGACAAGGAAATGACGGATTATTTGAACCAGGTTTGTGAAGCATCCTTGGTGTACCTTCTTTGAACTCCCTTAAACGAATAAGAAACCCGGTCTTGCTTCCTTCATGAGTTAAAATTTCTTGGTTGGTTCTTTGCGTCCCGTGATTTCTTGCAACTGTCGCAGAATGCTCTTATTTGATTTCTGAGTAATGTGATTTTTCTCCTCCGCATTCACTTCCTTGACTCGCATAACTAGGTATTGCCCAATTCTAGATGCAAATTAAGGAGACCTCGGATCTCTACGTTCAATGTAGCACCGTTTGTTTCAGTCGTTGTGTAATGAACTTTACTGCCCGAAAGCTCAACGACAAGGAGGTGAGCTCACTTGTTTTGGTACCATATGGCTATTATTTGAAGCTTAGTTCAAGTCTCTCATTCGAATTCCATATTCATAGCTCGACTGCATCGAAAAGTGTACCCAGAAATTCGCTAAAATGAATCAGCGCTTGACAATCCGCCTCTTCGAACTGAACCGCGATGAACTCGTAAAACAGCAGCAGCAACAGTAGAAAACCCTTCCCCTATAACTATGCGTCGACTGGTTCCGCTCGTCGATCGATGTCAATTCCCTGTACAGTACAGTTTTACACCAATAGTTAGGTGCTCGACTCTACCTATATATAAGATTGTCTTCAGGAAACTTGTTTTCGCATTTTTCATCCCTTTCTGGTTTTGATCCACTAGGTTCTTGCGGATGCCCGCAAGGTTCATGTTTTATTATTCGTGTCGAATTTTAAGACGGGATGTGGGATTATAAAAGTTTGCGCTTTGGTGAATTGCATCTACTTCCCATGGGTAAACTAGCTGCTCCCACAGTTTGGCATAGGAACTCTCGTCTGGAGGCAAAGACGATCGTTGATGGTCCTTCTGGTGTGACGGATCCAGAGTGCTTCAATCGCTCGTCTGTCTACGGCGGAGGCCGCTAGAGGTTAAATTGTCCTGACTGAATTTAAAACAAACAATGGCTTCAAAGTGTTACGATTCGCTCTTTGATGGGATTTGATGTCGGGGCGACTAGAATTATGCCCCTTATTTCTGGGCTCTTATCAGTGGCGCTAAATTTATGCAATTCAAGCTGAGAGACCGAATAAAGTGTCAATCCCCTGGAAGGTGGCACGTAATTGTCACAGCCAACACTGTTCCGTTATCCTAACAGCCCTTGTACGTTATCAATCAAGTAGTGTATCATATTAGAAGTCGTTTATTCTGGTGCACAAGATGCAACTTACGCAGGTTCAGGCGTGAAACCATCTTGGATACTCCGTTGTAGCCAGATGAGAAAATATATTTCTTCCCCTAATGTCTATTGTGAACAAGTTGTAGTCAGTTAGTGTGTTTCCTTTTAGAGGTAATTCGACTTCAAAATTGCCTACTGATGAGAGGATAATTCATTTCAGTCAACGAATTCCTCTTAACAGAGTTTCACGTGTGATCCATCAAAGACCTCCTTGCATTCTCCGCATCCCTTCTTGTTTGTCGCTTTCGTCGGCCGAAGTCGATCACTGAAAAAAAATTCAAGAAGTCCCAGCATGTTTTCCGATCACAAATAAGCAGGGAAATACACCTATTATTTCTCATATCCGTAGCTAAGGAAGAGCCCAATTTTCCCTGTAAAAAGTACTTACGCCCAATTTTTTTCCTTCTCTGGGTCTGTTTTTCTCTCTGTTGCCTTTGCCAGACCGCTATATCGGTGGGCTGGCTTCTTTTCATATTTGTAAGGGTCATAACGTCCCGGTCCCGTGAATGGCGTCTTAAATGTTTACAATTTTAGCAGTTGCATGAGTGCCGTAGTCGGATGTGCTCAACACCACTTGAACGCAAAACAATCCACGGAGGTGGACAACTTTGGGGAAATCAGTGAATTAGTCGGATGATAATTAACAAATGTAATTGCTCACCACGTTACCAATCAGTCTGTCGTACTCTCTTTGAGTCATTTTTAAGCCACAACGGGATCCAGTTGGTACTTGACTGGATTTTAGTTTACACCCTTTCCATTGAGATGCTTCACTCGTATATTGGCCGGGATCTAGTTTAATCTTTTGTATCCAAAAATAATGAAGAAACAGAATAATTTCATGTTTGGGAACTTCAGTCTACCTGTTGTATTAATAAAACTTATAACACTGATTTATGGGTTATTTTAATGCCATGCTTGCTTTTTTACCTACTTACGTAATATCAGCAGTTCTGAAGATAAAATCGCTTGAATGAACCGTCTACTCACGTCCTTGTCAATATTGTATCCCAGTGCATTAAGGCAGCACCGTTCTCCATACCTCTTTGGAAACCTGGGCGTTTTGGAAAATACTCCCCTCTTCTTATTCCTTTCACTCTGCATTATCTCCACAAAGGAGGGGACGTTGGTATTTTCTGTCGGCGGATAATCCACCCTCTAGTAAAGAAAATCAAAATTGTATTGACTCGTGCAATTTGAGCCGGCATCTAACTTCCCGTACTTCTCTCGCAAAGTAACCGTGTTTAGGTGGTGCCAGGCGTTCTTCGAAGAGTGAGTCAAAAGTACGGAATCGTCTTTCAAGGTCTTCTAGATCCTGATCCATCGGTGCCTTCAGGGTGTAGCAGGCGGGTCCAACGCCCTCCTAAGAAGAAGTACTGATTTCACCCTTTATTAAGTGCAAATTGGCCGATTTAATATTACACATTTGGTCATCTCAACAGTGATACCTCATCTCACCTTAGGGGTGGGGGTACGATCCACCATTGCAGCAAGAGTCCATGGGTCCAAACCCAGATGGTTAGCTTTTGTTGCTTTTGTGTCCTTGATAAGATCATAGGCCCCCGGTGGAGGTTGACTAGTCTTCCAATTAAAACAATAATCATGTTATTCGTCTCTTTCTAGACTTTAATCCTTCTATACGTCGACGATTGGGCTAATCCGGGCCTAAATTCTTTGTAGCGTTCTCAACAGAAACCCAAAAGCAAAAAAATCATCAGTGTCAGATTTTACATGAAATTGCATCCCTTCTAGATTCAGCATTTCGGTTCTTGAAAGGGTAATATGAGCTCCCGCCTATAAAATAGTCTTGCCGAAGCCAACAACCAATACCGACACTGAGAGTTAGACACAAGTGAAGGAACAATAATAAAATCAACCGTACAGAATATCTTAATCGGATCTTCTTTTCCTCCTTCATCCTTTCCGCCTTAGCCCCAAATGCCGCTCCACATGGTGGTACCCAGGGGCACTTGGGAGGTTTCTCCTGAGGTTCTAGGTCCGCGAGAAAAAGGTCTACATCATCCACTGCGTCATCTTTCCCTTTAATGATAGGACAAATGGTCGCCGCAGCATCATTGATGGCCGTAACACTGATCCGAGGCATTGAGGCCCCCCAGTCCTGTTCCCACTGATGCTGACGCGAACTGAAGAGCACGTAGGGCGTCTTCGAGCGGTTCTGTGCGTTTGCGCCGAGACATTTAAGTTCTTTATGATTATACTTGAACTCGAAGGTTGGTCTCTTTGGAATGAAAAAGAAGCGGCGATTACAGATAGTGCTGCAAATAACCACGCAAGATGCTAGGAGACTAACAACAAAGACTGAAGTTTAGTGAAGAATAAGACATCATTTCATGGTTCAATTAAAGGGTACTAAATCGTATGTCAGTTTTACAGAAAATGACTTCGGTAGAATGAACTTAAATAGATAAAAAAAGTTTAATATATCGGACTTGATAAGAATGACCCCCATTACTATATAAATTTGCAGGAATACATGTGATTTTTTCGTAAAACACAGTGCCTAACATACGACAAAAAATACAGTATGCTCATCTGATAAAAATTCAAAAGAAAATCGTCTATTCTTCCTAACATACCCCACGTAGGGTCTCCAAATAATGAAGTCCCATTAAATTTGGATGCATGCCGCACGGAGCAAATCTGGACATAACGTGAATCCCTTAAGACGTGTACCTTGCTGATTTTGAAAACGTGTGGCCTTTACTTAATGAACATGGCTTGGGAACATTTGTCCTTTCATGATCATTAAAAATGCGCATTAATGCCTTCATGGTTTAAAGTTTTGCTGCAGTTAAGATAGGCTTCTGATGCCTTATGTGTCTCAATTGAAAAGTTAAAACACTGTTTCAAATATTTTTACTGTTTTTACTTCGCAAATGATTTTTGAAGCTTTGTATTTATTTTGGCAATGAGTTAAAGGGCAAACCTGCTACCTTCATTAAGTCAAACCTAAGGATATTTGACAATGAACATGACGGTTGAAGATAGATAATATGTTTAGGGTCATAGTAAGAGAAATTGCTAATGACTAACCTTTACTTGGCAATATTGTCAAGCGATCTGGGTATAGGTCTCAGTTCTACCAGTAAGTGCTTCACTAATTGTAAAATTCTTTATGAATTTAAGGCATTTTCATACTCCATTACTCGATGGCCGATGACTCTCTCTACTTAGAATAAAAAACAAGCACTATTTTTTTGGTTGCATTATTTTATTGACGTTATTAATGTGACTTTTAAAAGCGTTTCACGATATGTTGATGTTGATGGGCTGACCCTATTGTGTAATACGATAGTGGTTTACCCCTCGGTTCTGGTGAGGCGCCACATTTGTACTTTGAATTAGCCCCCTTGTACCTCGATGGGTGGGCTGGCCTTTTGGGCCATGCCAATAGCTCAGACACCTTCTCCGTGCTGAATATATATATATTCTGCCCTAGTATTGTGTCTTCTTTCGTCTTCAGGGAGTCTCGGGACGCTACAATTGTATTAGTTATGATTCTCCCACAGGACTCTTTCAATGTTATTCGCGCGTAAAGAGTACACCATAATAAATAGTGCCCTGTGATGCCATACTGAACTAAATAATTCACTGTAAATGCAACTGATTCTTGCCCAAAAATGCAGCGACACTGCCACATGAAAGTTTGTGGTGTCACAGAATTCCGGTGAAGTTGAAAACAGACATAATAATGAGGTGGAATTTGTGCCATCAACTTACAGAAGGGATTATCACTGCCTGGAATGCCCACAAACCGGGCCGTCCCTTGAGTTTACAACGGCAGAGCCCTTAAGTAGCCCCTCTACCAAAACCGTGAGTTTAACAAAAAGTTAAAGCATTGGAAGTAACAACGATTATATGTCAGTATTGGTTTAACCTATTCTCCTGGTATTATAATAACTGCGCCTTTCTAATGATTAAGAATGCAGACACTTTTTCGGTCATACTTGCGCCTTATTCGTCACTGGATCTCCAGGCTAGCTCGGGTTAAATCAAGCGTTTTTCCCCAAATAGAGAATTAATCTTTCGCCTCCTTCCTTCCTTTTTCCAATTTTCTACATATAAGAGGGTATTTTAGGCTAATCCATTTAAGCTGGCAAATAATGTTACATGCAGCTTATTGATATATCAAAAGCATCTCTAGGCCTAGTTTCCTTTTTACCTTCATGTGTAAGTACTTATAAAATTAAGTCTTCCATTCAACTCCTTCTATTCTTTTGCTTTTAACAACTCATTCTACGCCTTAATTTAAACTAGCTGCATTTCACTTCTGCTGTGCACACCCTAGGCTCGACCCCCGCATCTCATTGATTTTTACGTCCGATGACTGCACAGACGCACGCGTGTGATTCACACCCCCGTGAGAGTCCTTCCTTGCAATCAATAATCGATAATCTCAGCTCCTAATCGTGCACGTGCGAGGTTAGATACAAAATTGCTGAAACCCTCACTATGATGTAATTCGTACAGCGATAGAAGGATCTCCATACCGGTTAAATCCACTCAGAAATTGGCATTTTTCTGGGGGTGTTGCCTATGAAAAAATGCATTTTCATTCATCATGTGAAGCAATTTCGACCATCCACTTTTCGTTCTTCTTTAAGTGATCATTAAAACAATTCGAGCATTAAGATTGGGCAAGCGTCATTTTTGAAACCAATTCCTTTTTGATTAGATTCTGCTAACTGCCCCCCGAGCTTCTGATTTCTCCATCAATGAACCACTTTTATTAATTCATCTCATTGAAACCTAGCATTAATTGTTTTTAGGATTTCAGTTCAAACCAATCACAATTAGGCAGTTATGTCAATTTCATTGGTTTATTGTGCCAACAGCTTGTTAATTGGTTGAATTTTCCCGCCATTTATCAGATTAACTGACAATACAAAAATGCATAAAATAATAAAATAAAACAAATTCATTAAATTAACAGACTTACAATTTTACCCTAATTTGGCCTCTTAAATGGCAGGTAAGAAATATTATAAACTATTTTAAGCCAAAGTTTTCCACTTGGATTTTGGAATGAGTGTGTGGATTTTCCGACACGACTTCATAACTCATTTGTAATTTGTCACCTGTGTGCCAAGCCCCCAATAAACACAAGTAGGCTTCGTTTATTTGCTCCTAATATTCTTTTTAAAGCAAAGATGCAACTCATCAAAATTCATCATTTTATGTAATTTTCAATCTACAGGAGAAGCTTTACTTCTCCTATTTCATTGTGGAAATAAAGTAGGCGGTTATCATGTAAAAGTTCGAAACAAGCTCAAAAAAATTGTACCTAATTCTATAATGCAACAAATTTCGATCATAGCGAATCATTTTTGCATGAAGACTTGTACAAACAGTGTTGTGGTAGATTGGCGGGCAAGTTGACAATGACAAGTGAAATAAAAATAACCCCCTCGCCTTGGTAATTATACACCAGTAGTATTGACACCTGCCAAATGACTCATAATGGGCCTCCATGGGCTTTGAAAAGGCAGTAAACAAAAATTGGCATTATGAGTTTGAGAAGATGCCATGGTGACAGGTGGAGCTTTATGCTATTTGAAAGCTGCAGTGGCCTGAAATCAACTTTACAACGGCTAAATAGATATCACCTCTCATCTGTCAAAATGCGATGTGCTTAATGGATCGGTAGGATGTGCTAATACCTTCATCATTTACCATTTAAGTCATTCCCTCATCCATTCTAGCTTAGGCGGTCTTCCGTGACATCTAGATAGAGCCAGCATTGTCACACATTGTGTGGACACTTCTGCTTCTTGAGGTTTGACAACTTCCACGTCGTCGGACGTGATAGGCGGTGCTTGTATGGACACTCCCCTCATTTCGTTCGTACTGTTTACTCCCTTTTCGTGAGGTGCCACTTAAATGGACGGCGCTGCCAACCGTTGCGATGCACATCGCCACACAACTCGGTGCTGAGCCGTCACTTTACTGCTAGTCAGGCTCATCCATCTATCCACACGGTCTTTGCTGAAGTGAGATGCGACACTGGTGCGATGAATGCCCTGATTGTACCACAAGTTGCGTTTGCTGAAACAGCGTGGTGAGTGGGCTGCAGCCCCACTCTGCCATCCACACCCACACACACACATACACACACCCACAACCAAAGCAATCATCCTGACCGCTCCCCTTCCCACGAGGCTGCTTCGTGTCCCCTCACCTCCACATTTGAGATTCTCTCCAAATGAAACGGACGCATTAATGCAGAGGCTGCACTTCACTCCGAGGATTTCAGGCTAGAGATTTGGTGCTATTCTACAGCCTGCATTCTACAGCTCATGCCCACGGTATGATGTGCATTTCAGGTCAAGGCAGGATGCATCCCTTCCAAGCCATATCCACCCTCCCACTGTCAGTGATGCTCTCCGAAATTCTGGGTCCCCTACCCTACCCCCATTCTGCTCTTTCATTTACATGCATTTTTGTTGTCGACTCGCACAAATGGTGGCCACACGCTAGGTGAGCATTGTATCCTCCATGAACAACGACAGCACCCACTGTTCTCGTTCATGTTGAAGACACTCAACACTTCTCCAATGACCAAAATTGAGGCGCTGCGTTGGCGTTGCCTTCCTCTTGCCATTGACGACACCTCGATCATGGCGCACACTTGGATGCTGGTCCTACCCTGTCCTGCCACAGGTCTGGTTGTCACAGCATGCCAGGCAAGTATTTCCACCCTCACACCTCACCCCTCATTCAGCATGCATGGATGTGCTGCTGCAGATGAGAGTGAGAATGAAGATGATGTGGTGACAGGGATGGCAGAGAGGGCTGCACAATGCCTCTGCCATAAATGTGACCTCACACTTGGCAGAAAACTTGGCGAATGCGACCTCACAGCCTCCATCACCACCACCACCACCAGCATAACCCGTGCTGACGATGATAGTGGTGGTAGTAGTGGCAGTGGCGATGAAGCCAGATGGTTGGTGATGCCACAAGCCATGACGTCGGGCCAGCTGTGTTCACCTCATATGTGCCACCTCAACACAAAACAAAATTAACTGAAAGGAGATGATTTGAGACAGTACGCAGTCGGCGACCCCACTCTAAATCAGCCTCGGTTATCGGTAATCCCGAAGTTATGACGAGAAAGATGAAGGATATGGAACAACGTAGTGTAGTGATATGACTACTTTAGGCCATTTCCCAACTGCTTTTCTCCTCCTCTCGCCCATCATCACACTCCCCTCCCTTCTCCCCTCTACTTGCCTCTACCCTGCTCTACTCCAATCCGACCTCCTCCACTCTGCTTTCACCTGCTCTGCTCTACCCTCATCCACTCTGTCCTGCATGCATGTGCGCACCTCGGCTTTGCCGGCCTATTGATTCCACCGATCGATGATTGACTATTGGAGCGTGCCATTCACACAACCTCCCCTCCCCTCCCCCTTCCACCCATCCACCCACCCACCCACCTCCTCAACCTTCGCCACTCTACTCCACTCCACGCCCTCGTGAGTGAGTGAATGAGTGACACTCTCGCACATCGATTTCCAATCTTCGATTCGCCTTTCGCTCTCAATCGTTCACGTACTCCAACACACCATGACGACGACGATGATGATGATGCCACTACTACCGGTGATGATGCTGATGACTGTACCATAACCCACTCTATTTCCTGTCCACGTCAACGGAGGTGGAGAGAACTTCTGTGCTCCAGCAGACTTCACTTCTCAATCCTCACTCATCGAAAGAGGGAATCCCTCCTCCCTCACCTCCATCCCTTCCTTCCTTCCTCCATGTGTGCACAAACCCGCCTTCAATACAGAGCTACAACTCACCTGGTGTCTCCCTTCTCCTCCCACCCAACTGCTCTCACTGCTCCCACTGCAGATCTTAGTCCTCACCCCCAACCCATCATGCCAAGGTGACATGACCAACAATCTGTGGCAATTAAAACAAATGCCTGTCTAAGCACAGGCACAGATTGTGCGTAAGCTGAAAGTCTAACGCAGTGTCGCACTACTCCTCATCCCATTTGTTCACCATCAATCCCCACTAACACCTTGTTCCAAGTAAGTAAGTACATCGAAGAAGTGACACCACCGAAACACCCTCCCCATCCTCACATCTGGTCAATTTCCTAACCTGTGCATTTAGCAAAGCATACCGTTCACCACTGAACATGCACTGATTTCTCAGTACAATTGCTGACACACAAAGTGACGAGTGGACAACAAACTGTCTCAGTAGAGTAGGCTCGTCAATGTCCACTTTGATGTTACGTCCTAGCATCAAGGTCATTCAGCTCGAGCCACCATCAATTGCTATCAAGCCATCCGTTTCCATGTGACGTGGATACACACATGACACCTCATTTGATTTGTGACCCCGTAGCACATGCGGTCAAATGCATTGAGGCCCACACCACCGTATTTGAGGGAGAGGTCAGACGAGACAAGAGGAGAGGAAAGGAGAGGAGGTGTGTGCACTAGTGATCGGTGAATCCGGTGACGGCTTGACATACGATGATTGGGGGTCAATGCCTCACCATGGTTTGCCCTCAATTCGGTTTCGATGCAACCGAGAACACCGAATGCTCGCTTCTGTTGCAGCCTCTCAATCTCCAATGGAGACATGACTTGTGGCACAATTCATCGTCGAACACATCCAACTTATATTGGGGGCACGAAGATCACCCCACATTCGCTTGTTCACCTCCTCCTCCTCCTTCGCTCAAGTACTGAGGTCGCGTTTACTGTGAGAGGAGAATGGCACCCTGAAGAACCGCTTACTCGTCAGAGGAGAGACGACGACGACGATGCGAGGAGTGGAGGAAGGAATGAATTTTACTTGGAATGTGCTGACTGACTGGCTACTAGGGGAAAGGATAAGCCATTGCTGATGTGCTTCCTCACTTCCGCTTACGGTGACCCCGATTATAAGTCCTATCGACAACAACATCAAGTGTGCCGACCCACCATCTTGCTGTTACCAACGTCTCAACAGGCATTCACCACCACCACCACCACCACCACCACCACCACCACCACCACCACCACCACCACCATCATCATCATCATCATCATCATCATCAACAACAACAACAACAACATCATCACAACAACAACAACTACTTCCACATCTACCTCTTCCCACTACTTCTTCCCCATCTCCCCTCCCACTCGTCTCTTCTCTCCCCACAGACGATTTCTTCTTCACTGCATCGTTAGCAGACCATCTGCAGACTTGACTCCACTTGACTTTGCATGAGAGGAGGTACGTGACCACTGCAAAGTACTCCAATGCGATGGCGCACGTTCCCATGTAGAGCAGCTTCCACTCCACTCCAACGCACTCACACAGCCACTCACCTCCACAACTCCACTTCACTCGGTGAACATCCACCAACTCGTGTTCTGTCGACATGGGCTTTGACAATCCTCCCCATATCTCGGAATGGTGTCAGATTTGGATGCACATGAAATGCCGCGACAACCTCCACTTTCTTATTTCTCTGAGTTTCAACTCCTCCCTCTCTTCTTCCACAATATGCTGTTGGCACACGACATACGTCTACTATGGAACACCGTCCCCATCTAACTCGTTCTGCCACACCATTTCCTCGCACTATCATCCTCACCTGTGTTCTTGAACAAGTCCCATTTCAGCCGACCTCTCCAACAGTTGTGGCATTTGATGTTGGTGATGTTGCTGCTTCAAAGGACAATACATGGCTGATAGCACAACATGTTCACCAGTTGTACCCTGCCTCGATGCTCTAACCACTCCTTCA
The DNA here is from genome assembly GCA_000469725.3 of Echinococcus multilocularis. Classification (NCBI taxonomy): domain Eukaryota; kingdom Metazoa; phylum Platyhelminthes; class Cestoda; order Cyclophyllidea; family Taeniidae; genus Echinococcus; species Echinococcus multilocularis. Next base: position 5,908,760 of record LN902846.1, on the reverse strand, counting down.
AGTCACTCAGCTCAATCAAGTGATGAAAGCTCCGTCACTTTCGCAGTGCTGTATATTATCAACTCCTTGGGTGTAACTCAACATCAGTGCTTTTCAGCCAACATATAATTCTTGAACCAGTTGAAAGCAGGCCTTCCGGATCCTGGGAAGTCGCTTGCGCTTTTACGAGATTGTGCTATCACATGTGCACTTCTACTGCAACACTCATCTTTCTCACGTCTGATTGACCCTCTGCCCACCAGCAGACCGACAACTCGTCACATGATCATGCAGAGCCATCTTCAAGCGTCCATGCCAAGTGGGGGACAATGTCAGTACCATCCAATTAGCTGCCTCACTTTTAACAATCTAAAATTTTTTCTTCGGTAGCTAAAATTATTTATTATGGTTAAACTCGGTAAAAGATGGCACAGTAGGTGCATTTACTTCACTTAGTTCCATTATTTTTGCCAAGTTGTTCGAATGGATTTATTTCCAATTATTTGAATTGTTTTATTTCTCTTCAAAAAAATCACAGGCAAACTGCTGTCGACAAAATGTTTCTCTCTACTCTTTTCAGCGGTTTTAACTGAAGGCGATTAATAAGGTTGTCCTTTTATATTTCATCTCAAGTGTATGCAATAACATTCCCCATATGTATGTTTTAAAAGTGGCAAAATTAGGTCAACAAGCGCCTTCCTGATTGGTTTAGATGGGCAATTGTCTTATAGGCAACCAATCACATACAAGCTGTGGCAGATTTCATGAGCTTCCATATGCCACTGCCACGCCCTAACGCCTGCACCTCAACTGCCTAAATCACCCTTTTCACTTATAATGTACACATTTATTCTGGTAACAGTGCTTCTTGATTCCCCTAGTTCATATTCTCTCCCAGTTGTCCGTTGGGAATGACCAGTACTTGAAGAAATGTCAAGAGAACTCGGAGACAGAATTCCGCTGTTCCGCTCTAAAGATTAAATCCCCTTTTGCGTGGTGGTGTCTAGTTCTAACTACAGCTAAGAAGACTGCTTTCTTCGGCGTTGTGATTGCTTTTCCTTCACATAAGCTTCACAATACAAAGCAGACGTGGTCGCCTTGAGTTAGTGGTTGATGTCCTTGAAGTGAAGAAGCCGTGAGAGTTTGTCAGCCTAACGGATGCTGGAGCAAATAGAGCAAGTCATTCAGTCGATCGGTGTCATTTTAGGGCCCTTGGGAGTCTATTGACGACCCCTCTTCCCGTTTCCTTTGGCGCCATCACAACCTCTTGCTGTAAGTGGAACTAACTTTTTTACCACTGATGCTGAACACTACTGAAAGGTTTTGTTACGTTGCCCTGCTGCTGTGGAACCTTCTCCAATTTTTGGGAGGAACAGATAGGCACAAATCACATTAGTTGTTGTGATAAGAAGGTTCAAAGGAAGGGTTGGGAAACAGTAAGGAATACAAAAAAAGTTTCATACCGATGGACTGATTCCAGTGTGTCTTTGCGTACCCTGCGATTAGACCTTCACGATAGCGGCATAGGACTTCACTAGTGCAATCAGTCTTCCACCTAAGTCCGGGAGCAATCCTGGACTTCTTCAAGAAGAGTGAGCGTAAATCCGTCAGAGCGAAGTGCATGCAAACCGACACAGGTGATTTTAAAGTGGCAGGTGGGTTTCAAGTAGTTGACATGCTTGAACACAGCCCAACTGCCATCATGCGAGCTACTCCAGCAACCAGAACAAGACACGTAGCAACACGTCGGTGCGGTAACCACCGTGGCCACATTGATCACAGCACCCGCCGGCCTAATTTGCATAAGGAGCGCACACGCACACGGACACCCATGAACCCCTAATCTGCAATTTAAATTTGCAGCCCTTTCCTTTCCCTCTCCTTCTCCCTCGGCTGTTGTTCATTTCTCCGAGGTGCTAAAACGGGAAGTGGGGGAAGGTTTTCTTAATAAAAAGCTGCTACATTATCCCCAGATAGCGAGAGAACAGGGGAAGAGAGCGAGATGACTAAACATGCGTCTATGTACAGAGAGATATGGCATCGAGGAATAAAAAAGATATGCAACATCGACGGGCCTAGATGCGCATGGGTATGATGCGTTTCTTGGATCTTCGCTTCAGTTTCAGGAGGGTGAAGAGGTTATCGATCTCCGTTTGGACAGAGGGAACGGGTAGGTGGGGTGCGGTCACTGGCACCTCATTCGACGCGGCAGTTGTCTTAGCTGTAGAAAGAGGGAGAGAGAAATTGGATCTAAAAATAAAGAGCGCAGTCCTTGGCCTCTCTCTGACACACAACTCACAAGCTAGTCGTGCCCTAAGAGCCGTTACAATTTCTGGATCCTCGATGAGCCTTTTGAAGAGATGTATGGTGTCAATGAGGAGGGTCTCCAGATCTTCCACAGTGTTGATCTTCTCCTATAAAAATTAAAATATACCCATGCGTTTATGATCTAAAAGAAGTAGGGGTGAGCGGTTGGGCAACTCACAGGAACCGTAGTTGAGCTAACAGGGGGTACGAGTCGTCGCATGGTAGTGATCGTCTGGTCCAAATGGGCGATATCCGCAAATCGAAGGCGTCCAGGTTGGCTGGAGGCCCGTATGATGTGCAGAGCTCGTGCCTGTCTTGACATGGGGGAGAGGTTGGGCTGAAAATTGAGATCGACAATCAAATTCGTAATCGTAATCGACGAACAGGTTGCCGTAATATGCGAGAGCAACAACATTTCCATAAGGTTTCACCTTTAATTGCTAGCAGAATTTCGTACTTCAGCGGCTGAGAAACTCAGGGATGAAACATTCTCTAGTTACCAGGACGATCGTGACTAAAATGACGTCCGGGCATCGTTTCAAACCAGACTAATGCCCAACCGCCAGCCACCTCAATACTTGGTCAGTCTTCTCCCCTCCCGAGGAAGGGGACCAGATTTTGATGTTAGCAACCAGTGCTTACACACACCCCATTGTTCCGTGACATGTGCCTTTGTTTGCCGCTATGGCCAGATTGGTTGCCGCCCCGACAACAACGCCATATGCTGTCAGTGTAAAGCTGAATGCGACTGGTGTCGATGTTGTCCATGTTGCCATGGCACTTCTCTGGGGCACGAAAATGCGCGTTAGTAGACGGGTAGAGGCAATGCGATTTTAGAGGAAAGGGGACTGAGTCACTCGCACGGACGCATGTGCACAGAATACCCAACTTCTCCGTCCATCCGCTCGCCCATCTATATGCGTAGTTGAGAAAACAGGTTGAACTGAATTTCATCCGCATCAGATGCGCCAGTTTATTGATGCCTTCTCCACCTCTTTCTCTGCCGAGGGCGCCCCGACGTCGTGGCAACAGGAAACCGACAGGTCAAAAAAGAACTGTGCTGGTACAGCACGGTGAAGTGGACATAAATTTGATGAAATAAAGAGGTGAAGGAAGGGAGGAAACAACATTCCACACTACCCCTGATCACGTGGTTGCTATGGCGGCTACGTCATCACCTGTGGTGGATACGTTTAGACGTGCTTCTTTTCACTGTCAGACTGGAAATTAGTGAAGCATGTGTTTTGATATTAATCAGCTTGTGTATTCAATTGAGTGGGGCTTTTTTGGTCTTATGGGATTGAACTTCAACGACGGTGCGAAGAGGTCCCGTCCATGCTACTTGAGCTGCCAGTCCTTCCACCTTTGCAATAAAACTACTTCAAGGGGTAATTCGAACACCACGAAAATCGGAATAAAGACTCCAAAAAACGCCTTTACGAGATACTGACCTTATACGCGAAGAGAAGGGATTCAACCAAAACGGGAAGAGTGACCAGGTGAGGCTTAAGAAGTAATTTTGAAAGGATAAGAACGCACTTGTTATAATAAAATACCAAATGAACGCCTTGTGATGCTGCACATTCGTTCACTGGGCAACGGATCAACATCAAAGGAAAAGTGAGATAGGGATCTGGCGTAGTTACTAAAGTCACGTGTTTTAATGGCCCCCAGACGAGGTCCGAAAGTGGGACGGTAGGCCGGAGCCCTGTGCACACACCTTTAATAAGGAATTAGAGGCCCTAATCACAAAACCCCTGATAATTACTTGACTCGCTTGTGTTTATTGGAGATGTGCAAGTTTCAAATGGCGGGGCGAGTCAACGGCTTACTAACGAACTGTTGATTAAGGCAAAAAAGGTAATTCGCCCGTGAAAAAGTGGAAGCCTTGAAGAGTGGCCAACCCACCAACCCTCTCCACACGAAATAAAAGTTGTGGTAAACAAAGTACTGAAATTAAAAGTTACCGTAATATTCATGCTACCTTTTCTCTTGTAATGAGCAAAAGGATTTCCTTAGAAGCTGTCTCATTAAACATTATACAATGTCAGTAATAATGTTAAAAAAGAATTAAAACTGTAGAGAATTCGAAGCCAATGACAGAAGCAAAATTGAGAATCAAATTTTAAGGTCCAAAATTGCTTCATCGCTCGGAGGAAACAGTGACTCGATCCGGGTCTCACCCGCAAATGCCTCTGACGGGCTGAGTAGTTGGGAGTACAAATGAGCTCTAGATCGAGTAGAGAGTACTTATAAAGTTCCATGGTGCTTCTTTCCTGACCTCATTATGAGTTCTAAAGAGAAGAATTAAAAAATGTATACCCATACTTTAGCAGCCCAATTATTCGTCAAGTCAGGATTTTGCACTAAGGTCTCTCTACCGGATCATTGGAAGTGCTCTAAAGGCTTGTCACTTGCACCATTGAAATGATTACCCTAAATGATTTCAGTCTGTAGTCTGCAAATTCGTGGATGGGACCGCCATTCCAGAATTTCGATGCATAGCACTGCTCGGGTGAGGGAAACTTGATGAGGGACACGCCACTTACGGTGATGGTGCATTATTCATCTTAATGGACTACCAATTGCTGTCCCCTTCGGACAGATATCGCAAGGGAATTCCAAGCAGCCTGTCAACCGATTGACAAAGCTGTCAGTTTAGCCAAAATAATCCTTATAGAAACGGAATTGCAAAAATGTAGAAATCCTCCAAAGGAGTCTCACTGGGAGATAGAATGATTTGGAGGTATAGTGCCTCAGAGAACTACACAAGCTCGCCACCAGTGGCCTCCATTTGGAGACGGACCCAAGCACCCAAGTGCATTAAAGATTTGTGTACCCATCTGACGGATATCACAGCGCCTGCGGCGGTGGCATATGCTGACCAAACCATCAGCACAGGGTCCACAAACCATCTGTCGCAGTAGGGTGTGTGTGGGTGGGTGATAGGCGTCACTCGCTTACGAACGAATGCAGAGGAGGGGAGGCAGGGCATGGCAATGGGGAAACACGTGTCGCCTGCAGGCACGTGATGCTCAGCCATGCGGGTACACTGTCCCACACATAAAGCAGGACAGGTGCCACCCCGTCTGAGTCAGTGCGCCTCCACTGCGTCCCTGATTTCCTTTTCCCCTGCCTTCTTGCAGCCCCTCCAGTGTGTGATTAACAATCCATTTTACACAGAACAGGAATTCTGGTGAATGAGGGACAGTGATCGGAGTTTAGCCTAACTAATCTTGATGAATTTGAGAAAAGAAATTAGTCAGTTATCTTGCTTCGTTGAATGGCTCTCCCCTCACATTCTGTAAGCATTCATTCGGTGTGGAACAGTTTTTTCGGAAATAAAACAGAAAGTTCGGATAAAATTTGAAGCTCCCCTTGGAAGGGAATGTCCGATTCGGATGTCTATTCCATGTCACAAGGAATTCTTCAGGTGTAAAACGGTATTTTAGACTCTTCACACATAAAATGAAAGTTCTACTCCATGAATGCTACGAAAGATTTGGTATTGAATGGGAAATCACATCATGGTAAAACTTAGTCAAACTGTCCCCTGGGAAGTGACAAAAACGGCTTTACAACAACTCCATCGTACCCATAAAAATTGCGTCAGTCCATTACATCTGCCTCCTTCCTCACTTTATAAACTGGTTCTCAAAAGTAAAATGAATAGACACTATAACTGATTGAAATGGAGCCTTCATATTTGTATTTCTCATCTCCTCCTGTGAGATGGAGCATTACGACCTAGGAGGTTTTTGGGTCGTAAACTCCTTCTCTTTTGGAGTTCAAAGCAAAATCTGACAGACTAACAACTAAGGTGATAAATGAAGCGTTGATGTAAGAAATGTGAGGAAAAATCTTTAACCTCTTATTTCATACAGTGAATAACAGGAATTCTGGTAAATTAACGACCTCGAAGGGGAGTACGCCGCATTAATCACCGATTCATGGGTGGAGAAGTTCGGCAACGAGGGGATCAAGCTTTGGTGAAATAATTTTACAAATCACAGTTAAAATCAAGTTAAGGATTACATCTAATCGACAAGCTTGGAGATTTGTGCTTTGGTTAAGCGAAGGCTTAGTTTGGTTCATTAGTTCTGCTCTACCGGCTTCAAAAAGTACTCCTTCGTTCAATTGAACTGGGAGGAGTAACCCCCACTAAGTTTGCCATTAGTCAGCGGATAAATACATTGATTATTCTACTATTCCAGACTAACTTTCCGTGAAAAGTGGGGATTTCAGTGGAAAATTTAGGCAGAACTATAAATTTGTAGCAAATTTTATGCATAGTGTAAAAAAAGTTTAGGTAACTCCTGAAATGGGATTTTAAGGTGACAAAAGACGATGCATTTTCAATTTTATCTGAGACAGTACTAGGTCATAAATATATTCAAAAAATAAATTAGCTAATGAATCCCTCAAGATCACGAATTTTATTAACTTCTAGAGGTCTAACAATTTCATCAACGACATCAATACCCTTAATTAGAACATTTAATTTCTAGCATAAAAAGGAAAATATTAGTTAATACCCTAATAAGAAGTTTTTTATTAGTGGGAAAATGGGCATAAAAGAGACAGAGGCATACCGATGACGGCATTGGTAAATTCAGTGATAACTTTCCTGGGCAGTGGATAAGCGTCCGCAACAGACCACGCGACTGATCAAATGAGGCCACGCGCGTGCGCGTAGCCAAAGCCCACTAATCCGCTGCAAGGAGGGCCCAGCAGCCAATAGGTTAAGGGCGCACGTGTCTGCAGGAGAAACGGATTGGTTTACTGCACACGTACGCACGCACACATTTGCTCCATATTGCATTAATTTTTCCCTCCCCCTTAACCTCCCCTCCGCCTTGTGGGTGCACGCGCACGTATGGGATGAGTCATCGCTGTTCGCCAAGAGTGTTCGCAATATGGGGCGAGGGCGGGGTCCCATCAAATCAATGCTAGAGGGAGCAGCGACATGGGAATATGTGGGCAAGGGGCGTGGGGAGGGAGGGGTGATAGAAGGGGGCATACATTTCTTTTTTGGATGTGATGGGAGAGTCAGGTGCGCCACTACCTAGGAATTTGTCATCTTCCCTGGGACCGGGCTTAAATGATGATGAGAAGCGCGCCTGTGGAATTTTTGAGTTGGAAAGGGCAATAAATTGGTGTATTTTCCAGCCAAGATAAGCGTTTCAGAAAAGAGGGGAAACTTTGTGTTTCAAGTTTTTTGTCACAAATAATCCGTATGGACAGAAAAGGGGAATTTTGACTCCTTTTTTATGCCGTACTACACTCCATCAATTCATCTCAGTAATTATTCCTATGTTATCCAATTGGCGAAGGTAGCAGATCGTCGGATCTAACCCCCTTGATCGAATAGTCTTATCGCATTTTCAGTGTGAGGTTGAGGCGTTTCTGTGATCAAGACTACGAAGTGGTTATGGGTAATTTATCATCAAGGCATTACTCGTAATGTTCGTTCCTCTACCATGAATTACGGCAGTGCTTACTGTAATCACAAAAACTATTTTCCCTTCTCTCCATGAGATTTAGGCTTAATTATGTAAGATCTAATCATCAGTGATTTTAAAAAAATTAGGGTGTTCCAGATACCCCGAAAATATTGCATTTGCCTTCGAAATGAGGAAAATGGCATTTGCATAGAGGATGGAGAGGCTGTGACTTGCATCCTATTGGCCAGTTATGGCGCGCCAGCTACCAATCTCAACCAATCATAAAAGTGACACATCAGAAGTGATGGGAAGAGGGTTATTCATGGGAGTTTATCAAATTTAGCCAGAAAATCTATGCACTTTTTAAGAACCAAAAATTAAGAGCTATTGGCCGTATTAAGCTACTCAGCTTTATTTTTATAAAATATAAGGAAACCACTTTGCTAAAATATTTTCAAAAATAAACATTAAAAGGGGCAGCTGTAATCATTTAGTCGAAAGCAACATACTTGTACAGATTTAAAATGAAATTAACGAAGGAAGATGATTAAAAAGAACTTTGTTGGAATAAAATGTTCGCACCTCATGCGTCATCCTTCGCTAAGGTCGACGTTAAACGAATAATCTGGAGACATGGAAAAAAAATTGGATTAATTTCCATATTCTAGGGATAAAGAGGCAAAGAGGACGGCAATATGTGGACATGTGGAGAGTTGTTAATCGGTGGGCAGAGGGTCAATCAGACGTGAGAAAGATGAGTGTTGCAGTAGAAGTGCACATGTGATAGCACAATCTCGTAAAAGCGCAAGCGACTTCCCAGGATCCGGAAGGCCTGCTTTCAACTGGTTCAAGAATTATATGTTGGCTGAAAAGCACTGATGTTGAGTTACACCCAAGGAGTTGATAATATACAGCACTGCGAAAGTGACGGAGCTTTCATCACTTGATTGAGCTGAGTGACTTGAAGGAGTGGTTAGAGCATCGAGGCAGGGTACAACTGGTGAACATGTTGTGCTATCAGCCATGTATTGTCCTTTGAAGCAGCAACATCACCAACATCAAATGCCACAACTGTTGGAGAGGTCGGCTGAAATGGGACTTGTTCAAGAACACAGGTGAGGATGATAGTGCGAGGAAATGGTGTGGCAGAACGAGTTAGATGGGGACGGTGTTCCATAGTAGACGTATGTCGTGTGCCAACAGCATATTGTGGAAGAAGAGAGGGAGGAGTTGAAACTCAGAGAAATAAGAAAGTGGAGGTTGTCGCGGCATTTCATGTGCATCCAAATCTGACACCATTCCGAGATATGGGGAGGATTGTCAAAGCCCATGTCGACAGAACACGAGTTGGTGGATGTTCACCCAGTGAAGTGCAGTTGTGGAGGTGAGTGGCTGTGTGAGTGCGTTGGAGTGGAGTGGAAGCTGCTCTACATGGGAACGTGCGCCATCGCATTGGAGTACTTTGCAGTGGTCACGTACCTCCTCTCATGCAAAGTCAAGTGGAGTCAAGTCTGCAGATGGTCTGCTAACGATGCAGTGAAGAAGAAATCGTCTGTGGTGCAGTGAAGAAGAAATCGTCTGTGGGGAGAGAAGAGACGAGTGGGAGGGGAGAGTGGAAGAAGTAGTTGTTGTTGTTGTTGATGATGTTGTTGTTGTTGTTGTTGATGATGATGATGATGATGATGATGATGGTGGTGGTGGTGGTGGTGGTGGTGGTGGTGGTGGTGGTGGTGGTGGTGGTGGTGAATGCCTGTTGAGACGTTGGTAACAGCAAGATGGTGGGTCGGCACACTTGATGTTGTTGTCGATAGGACTTATAATCGGGGTCACCGTAAGCGGAAGTGAGGAAGCACATCAGCAATGGCTTATCCTTTCCCCTAGTAGCCAGTCAGTCAGCACATTCCAAGTAAAATTCATTCCTTCCTCCACTCCTCGCATCGTCGTCGTCGTCTCTCCTCTGACGAGTAAGCGGTTCTTCAGGGTGCCATTCTCCTCTCACAGTAAACGCGACCTCAGTACTTGAGCGAAGGAGGAGGAGGAGGTGAACAAGCGAATGTGGGGTGATCTTCGTGCCCCCAATATAAGTTGGATGTGTTCGACGATGAATTGTGCCACAAGTCATGTCTCCATTGGAGATTGAGAGGCTGCAACAGAAGCGAGCATTCGGTGTTCTCGGTTGCATCGAAACCGAATTGAGGGCAAACCATGGTGAGGCATTGACCCCCAATCATCGTATGTCAAGCCGTCACCGGATTCACCGATCACTAGTGCACACACCTCCTCTCCTTTCCTCTCCTCTTGTCTCGTCTGACCTCTCCCTCAAATACGGTGGTGTGGGCCTCAATGCATTTGACCGCATGTGCTACGGGGTCACAAATCAAATGAGGTGTCATGTGTGTATCCACGTCACATGGAAACGGATGGCTTGATAGCAATTGATGGTGGCTCGAGCTGAATGACCTTGATGCTAGGACGTAACATCAAAGTGGACATTGACGAGCCTACTCTACTGAGACAGTTTGTTGTCCACTCGTCACTTTGTGTGTCAGCAATTGTACTGAGAAATCAGTGCATGTTCAGTGGTGAACGGTATGCTTTGCTAAATGCACAGGTTAGGAAATTGACCAGATGTGAGGATGGGGAGGGTGTTTCGGTGGTGTCACTTCTTCGATGTACTTACTTACTTGGAACAAGGTGTTAGTGGGGATTGATGGTGAACAAATGGGATGAGGAGTAGTGCGACACTGCGTTAGACTTTCAGCTTACGCACAATCTGTGCCTGTGCTTAGACAGGCATTTGTTTTAATTGCCACAGATTGTTGGTCATGTCACCTTGGCATGATGGGTTGGGGGTGAGGACTAAGATCTGCAGTGGGAGCAGTGAGAGCAGTTGGGTGGGAGGAGAAGGGAGACACCAGGTGAGTTGTAGCTCTGTATTGAAGGCGGGTTTGTGCACACATGGAGGAAGGAAGGAAGGGATGGAGGTGAGGGAGGAGGGATTCCCTCTTTCGATGAGTGAGGATTGAGAAGTGAAGTCTGCTGGAGCACAGAAGTTCTCTCCACCTCCGTTGACGTGGACAGGAAATAGAGTGGGTTATGGTACAGTCATCAGCATCATCACCGGTAGTAGTGGCATCATCATCATCGTCGTCGTCATGGTGTGTTGGAGTACGTGAACGATTGAGAGCGAAAGGCGAATCGAAGATTGGAAATCGATGTGCGAGAGTGTCACTCATTCACTCACTCACGAGGGCGTGGAGTGGAGTAGAGTGGCGAAGGTTGAGGAGGTGGGTGGGTGGGTGGATGGGTGGAAGGGGGAGGGGAGGGGAGGTTGTGTGAATGGCACGCTCCAATAGTCAATCATCGATCGGTGGAATCAATAGGCCGGCAAAGCCGAGGTGCGCACATGCATGCAGGACAGAGTGGATGAGGGTAGAGCAGAGCAGGTGAAAGCAGAGTGGAGGAGGTCGGATTGGAGTAGAGCAGGGTAGAGGCAAGTAGAGGGGAGAAGGGAGGGGAGTGTGATGATGGGCGAGAGGAGGAGAAAAGCAGTTGGGAAATGGCCTAAAGTAGTCATATCACTACACTACGTTGTTCCATATCCTTCATCTTTCTCGTCATAACTTCGGGATTACCGATAACCGAGGCTGATTTAGAGTGGGGTCGCCGACTGCGTACTGTCTCAAATCATCTCCTTTCAGTTAATTTTGTTTTGTGTTGAGGTGGCACATATGAGGTGAACACAGCTGGCCCGACGTCATGGCTTGTGGCATCACCAACCATCTGGCTTCATCGCCACTGCCACTACTACCACCACTATCATCGTCAGCACGGGTTATGCTGGTGGTGGTGGTGGTGATGGAGGCTGTGAGGTCGCATTCGCCAAGTTTTCTGCCAAGTGTGAGGTCACATTTATGGCAGAGGCATTGTGCAGCCCTCTCTGCCATCCCTGTCACCACATCATCTTCATTCTCACTCTCATCTGCAGCAGCACATCCATGCATGCTGAATGAGGGGTGAGGTGTGAGGGTGGAAATACTTGCCTGGCATGCTGTGACAACCAGACCTGTGGCAGGACAGGGTAGGACCAGCATCCAAGTGTGCGCCATGATCGAGGTGTCGTCAATGGCAAGAGGAAGGCAACGCCAACGCAGCGCCTCAATTTTGGTCATTGGAGAAGTGTTGAGTGTCTTCAACATGAACGAGAACAGTGGGTGCTGTCGTTGTTCATGGAGGATACAATGCTCACCTAGCGTGTGGCCACCATTTGTGCGAGTCGACAACAAAAATGCATGTAAATGAAAGAGCAGAATGGGGGTAGGGTAGGGGACCCAGAATTTCGGAGAGCATCACTGACAGTGGGAGGGTGGATATGGCTTGGAAGGGATGCATCCTGCCTTGACCTGAAATGCACATCATACCGTGGGCATGAGCTGTAGAATGCAGGCTGTAGAATAGCACCAAATCTCTAGCCTGAAATCCTCGGAGTGAAGTGCAGCCTCTGCATTAATGCGTCCGTTTCATTTGGAGAGAATCTCAAATGTGGAGGTGAGGGGACACGAAGCAGCCTCGTGGGAAGGGGAGCGGTCAGGATGATTGCTTTGGTTGTGGGTGTGTGTATGTGTGTGTGTGGGTGTGGATGGCAGAGTGGGGCTGCAGCCCACTCACCACGCTGTTTCAGCAAACGCAACTTGTGGTACAATCAGGGCATTCATCGCACCAGTGTCGCATCTCACTTCAGCAAAGACCGTGTGGATAGATGGATGAGCCTGACTAGCAGTAAAGTGACGGCTCAGCACCGAGTTGTGTGGCGATGTGCATCGCAACGGTTGGCAGCGCCGTCCATTTAAGTGGCACCTCACGAAAAGGGAGTAAACAGTACGAACGAAATGAGGGGAGTGTCCATACAAGCACCGCCTATCACGTCCGACGACGTGGAAGTTGTCAAACCTCAAGAAGCAGAAGTGTCCACACAATGTGTGACAATGCTGGCTCTATCTAGATGTCACGGAAGACCGCCTAAGCTAGAATGGATGAGGGAATGCTTAAATGGTAAATGATGAAGGTTTTAGCACATCCTACCGATCCATTAAGCACATCGCATTTTGACAGATGAGAGGTGAGTTCTATTTAGCCGTCCAAAAGTTGATTTCAGGCCACTGCAGCTTTCAAATAGCATAAAGCTCCACCTGTCACCATGGCATCTTCTCAAACTCATACAAGCCAATTTTTGTTTAGGCCTTTTCAAAGCCCATGGAGGCCCATTATGAGTCATTTGGCAGGTGTCAATACTACTGGTGTATAATTACCAAGGCGAGGGGGTTATTTTTATTTCACTTGTCATTGTCAACTTGCCCGGAAAACTTGGAGACCATTTTTTGTACAGGTGTGAGATTAGACATATTTTAGCAGTAAAACAACTGAGAGAATGAGAGGGAGAATCTACTTTTCTCAATTGTTTTTACAATAACTTTCATCCGAAGTGACAAAAAAATTGCACCACATTTTGAGTTGATTCACTGGCAGCTAGAATTCGCTCATGTTTACTAAAATAAAAGTTACAAATGAAGGGGCGGCTATTTGACTTCAATGATGATTGTGCTCAAACCTGTCAAATTGCCAATGGCAAATCAGAATGGCACCACACCCACATCACCTCGGTGCCATGTTCAACCTTGGAAAATTTTACAATTCACTTTAACAACTAGGAGGTCAAGGCACGGATAACATCAAAATTATGAGTCATTTTGCCTAAATGGAAGGGGAATTAAAAAACGCGAAAATTAAGGTGCAGAAGCCACGAAGCCACTTCGAGATAGAAGGGAGGGGAGAGAATAGAAAGCAAATCGGATTTGAGGGAAGGACAGTAAATTTAAGCCGACAAAGAGGATGCGAGCAAGGGCTCTTTAATGCGTTCCCTCTACGGTGTTCCAGCGGCATCGCATTTCCACCTCGTGTCCCAACAGCCAACTTTACCGAGTGCCTTCCACCATCAAGTGATCACTTGGAGGTGCAATTCGAAGACCACGTACCACATTAATAAGGGAGATTGTTCAGTCACCCTCGTCCCATCCGAAGTAAAATTTCCCTTTTCAAGACTGTCCTCATACGGGAAATATGGCATGCCGCAAGTCCATCCAAGTAGACGTCAAGGCGCATCAGTACGAAGACGTCGAACTGCAAGTGATGTTTTCCTTGCGGTAGCCAGTCCACAGCATTGTGCAACATTAGGTGGAGGTACCGAGGGCAGTGATTAAAGGCAATGTACAGAGTAGCTTGATGACAAGTTCTGCTGAACAAGCAGGTCGGTAATGTTAGCAATCAACTTACTTTGAATCAAGGTGTGGGCGATTTTGCCAACAGGTTTACCAGGAGGAAGTGGCAAAATCTGGAGGGGCCGAGACCTGGGTGTTGTGACCTGCCCGACTCGTGAACTTGATGAATGATGATGAATAGGTGGATACACACTAGTCGATCGGCACGCTGCGCCTTGTTGTGCTCTCCACTGTCTTCTTGCCAATGTCAATTTCCAACCTCCTGCTACGTCTGCAGCTGACACTGCTTTAACTCCACAGATGTGCTTCTAGTCCTTTGACTCCACTAACCCACCCCAACTACCCACGAAGGCTGCAGTAGCTTTGTTGTAGTATCTTGACGTAGTCAGCTGCACAGGTCTTGTGGAGAGTGAGCTAGTGGAACCGACAGCTCAGTAGAGGTGTAAATAACTCCGTTTGGCTGACAAGTCACGTGATGGCAATGCCTTGCGTCCACAAACGTTCTCCATCCACCCTCAAGCAAGACAAATCGTTTCGCCTGTACTCAATCCTCCGTCGTGTGTTGTCGGTGACGAATGAGTTGAGATTGACGTGTCAACATCCTGCCATAACATTCCATATGGATGGTGAAATAAGTCAGTGACAGCCACCTTAACAGGACAATGAATGTCCTGGTGGAAGTGGCATGCCCGATGAGTTCCATTCACACGCACTCGTAAAACACGAACATCGGTGGTCAAGACTGTCAATTCGGTTCGTGCTCCTCACTTCTTTCACAAAGTTTGCAGAAACGTGCTGTTCACTGCACCGCACCACACCGCACTAAAGCGCACTGCACTGCACTGCCCTTGACATTGTTTGATGACTGACCGACGGCCTAGATAACAGCATGGTCCATTGAGGGGCTGGCAGGCCGACAGACTGACTAATGGTGAGAAGTGTCCTTTGTTGAGTGAACGAACACACCATCGATATGCTCAAACGATCTACCAACACCACCATCACCAACACCGCTTCGTCTCCACCACGCTGTACTAACTTTGTCTCTCTCACTCCCCCACCTCCCTCCCTTCCTCCCTCCTCCCCCCTCCCCCTCCCTTTCCCCCTCCATGCTTGTGCTGTTTTGCACACGATTGTTCACTTCTCATGGTTTATTGGTTCAGTCCTCATTAACGGCAGGTGGAAAGCATCTTCTACATGGAGTACACCTGCACAACCGCATAACTTAGTGGCATGTGTGAAACAGAGCTGAACGAGTGACTAACGAATCAGTGGATAGGAAGTCAAGTCGTTATTCCTACCAAACAGCGCACCTTTTGACAGCAGGGAAGCCTCGTTTTGAGAAGACCTACACCGCAGTCATGAGGAGGTGGAAGCAAACGCTGTTCCTGTTCTAGGTTCAGCTTCATCCTCGTCTATATTCTCTCCAGTCTCACCGTTATGTTTCAAGTCTCCAGCTGATGATCATCACCCTCGTCATCTACCTCGTCGTGACATTGACAGTAGATAATGACATGGCCACAATTGATCGCAAGATGGAAGAGGCAGAGAACAAATCTTACCTTTCCTAGTGAAGTAGAGAGGTTTGAAATGGGTGGATGAAGGTATGAAAATGGATGGATGCGGGATGGATTGATACGGGGTAGTAACAAAGGCACCCTAACAATTCGATGCTTCAGCATGCTTTTTTGCCTTCCATCCTACTGTAATAGCGGCATTTAAGATCAAACATAGATTCATCAATTTATAAACCTCCATTTAAAGCATTTGTGTCGTGGTAACAACTGTCCAAAAGCTTAGTAACACAAGACCATCCCCCTTCTTTTGTAGATCAGCACGCGCTTGTCACTGACATAACCATACAAATATACACGTTGACGACATGTGGCCAGGTAGTAACTAAGACTACCCGGGTTCACCAGTTACTCATTCACTTGTTTTTCGAGGAAGCGAAAACATGCATTGGTGGTTTTGTTTGTTTTAATTAATCAAGTACAGGTACAGCTTATTCCTTCCCTTGCCTCCAAACTTCTGTACAAAGTAGAGGTTGATACCGAATTTCCACTCTTCTCTTCCCTTAAAATCAAACCATGAAGACTGTTGCTAGAGGCCTAGGAATTGTAGTTTTTAACTATTTTTAGGCACTAATACCCTCAGAATTTTTTAAAGTATGTGGTATAAGGGTGAGATTGAAACTCCGTAGATGGATTAAGCAGACTCTCTCCACAAGCAAGATAAATCATAACATGGGGGCTCACAGCATCCTTAAAATCCCGTCGGGGAACGGTAAATTACAGTCATTGTGGTTGCTTGGTTTTACATCAGTAGAATATGCAGCCTTCTTAAAGGTATCTAATGAGTGGGAGGCAAAACTCCTTAAATTTATCTGGCTAAACCCTGCAATAAGTTGCTTTATCATGCAGATTAAAAATATGCCATGGTTAAATCTTAAAACGCGCGTGAAAGTGAGCGAGGATAAGTAGATGGACAGCCTAGACAAGCCCTATGTCTCGGTGGGCAGCAGTAAGCCTTAATGGTGATCGCCTAATTGAATAACAGTAGTATGTGCAACTTACCTAAGTCATTTAATATTAAACAAAGCCCTCAAAGTCATTTGGCGATCCCTTCATCTTCATTTATTTCATTGTCCAGCTTTTGGATTTCGTCACGGTTACGCCTTCTGAGGCGCGCGTGTGAAAGTGACCGAGTAGAAAATCGATAGTCAATTTTCAGGGGCACTGTACGCTCACACGCCTCGCAAAGCGCACGTCCAAATGCGCAATTATCGATAGCCAAAATCGATAGACGCTCGTCAAGGTTGCGAGGCATGCGCGGTCTTGCCCGAGAGAGCGGCCTTTAGGGGCGTGCACTCTCACGAGAAGCGAGTGAAAGGGGAGGGAGATAATAAAACCAATTCATTTTTTAGTTTCTCAGACAAAAAAGACTCGTAAACCTGTCTGGTATGATACGTCCGTAGAGGTATTTCATTCATTGAAAATGGTACGGTTTTTTCCATTTGTACTCTCGCATTGGGGTTAATTGGTGCCAAGAAGAAAAATTCACAAGGATGACAAATTCGTAGCCATGGCAATATGTCTACAAAAGGAAGACATAAGCAAACGAATTTCAAGTTTTCTGTAAACCAGCCCCTAGGCAGCCCGTGAGAGTCCAGTGATTTGTAGAGCAGTTAAGGAGTCCGCATTTTTAAACGCCAAATAGGTCATTTTAGTGGAGCCAATTTGAGTCCAGTGGTCGAGAGTGGCGATAGCGATTGAAACCTGTTTTCGCCTCCCTTAATTTGGGTCATTTAGCCTTAGCTCGGATCAGATCAGTTTCCTCTTTCTTTTCACAAAATTATGGAATGGCGTTTTCTGTAGGATGCTCAACAATAATATGTGTAAATTGCTGCAATGAAACTCAAATTTAGACTTATTTTGGCATTTTATTGTATATAATGACAATTGCGGATTTGTGACACCTCTCAGTGCTCAATGACTCAAGAAGACCGGCTTTTCGCTACACTCACATTGATTTGTTTTCAAGAGCGAAAGTAAATAAAAACGAAAACTACAGTACGTGGTAAACAAACGAGGAGAGAAATACTTTGTGCTGTATTTATGCTTCACAAAAATTCCATGGCGTCTCCAGTCCCACGTAAAAAACCTCTTTCGTAGCGGGACGAGGTTGATTTTGAAACGGATCAAAGTGATGGACGACTATGAGGAGGGATAAAAAGCCTTCTAAAAAAACACATGTTTTTCTTCGACGGCCTTTTATTACCCCTTCTCTCCTGCCCTCTCTTTGGTTACTCTCGCTTCAGATGGAATGAGATTCCCTGTAGCACCTACTCCTATCAACTCATTGCCTACTTATATAATTAAGTAGCAGGATGTTTGAGTTGACTCCATTTGAAACAGGAAAAATAGTTAATTTGAGATATTTTAAGTATAACGCCAATGCAATTTATTTGATTTCTTCAGTTAAAAGACAAGAAAGAATATATACATTCATATGACTCAATTTCCCTACTTCAGGTGCTTCTAAAGTTGCTAAGAGGCGTTGCTTC
The DNA here is from genome assembly GCA_000469725.3 of Echinococcus multilocularis. Taxonomy (NCBI): domain Eukaryota; kingdom Metazoa; phylum Platyhelminthes; class Cestoda; order Cyclophyllidea; family Taeniidae; genus Echinococcus; species Echinococcus multilocularis. Next base: position 5,890,689 of record LN902846.1, on the reverse strand, counting down.
CTGATAAATTGTTTCACAATGGAGTTACAGAGCCTAGCTTCAGTTTGTTCCATTTCAACTTCCCTTTTATCCTTCATTTGTCACTTTCGTTGCATACTTAATAATACAGTTGTGGAATGCTAATGGGGAAAGGTGGAAAACATCACTTAGAGGACCCTGTGCCTCTTCTCAGCAGTAGGTTTTGACCTGCTATGAGGTCCTTCGCCGCACTGTCATGTCCGACTAATTTGAAGTCCTGCCTATCTCTTAAGAAGAAATTTTATTTTCCACTTCGATTCTGACTTAAAGCCGTGGCCTGTGAGTGTTTGGTAATCTGACTTTCTAGGTTACCGAAAAACTGTTACGAGACGCAATGGGTCATCTACCGTCCATTCTACCGACCGACTAGCAGACAGTGGCTTAGATCCACCGTTCTTTGGCTTATGGGCACCACTCTGCTGCCAATGCTTACTGCTCAGTCTGTTCATCAGCCGGTAGCCAGTCTGGCACAAACAATATGACATGGATCAGAGGAGACTTTCATAATTCACATCAAGTCGAGGCGTATGTATGTGTGTAACCGCTGTCAGGCAGACAGATGGAGATAGGGGGAGACAGGCAAAGCAAAGTACAGGCAGTAAGGCAGAGAAGAAGCAGAGGTAGAAGGACACAGATGAATGTAGTGATGGTAGAGGGAGAGAGGAGGTTTGCGAGGAAATTTTGGTACGCAGAACGCGAAATTGTATCCGTGATGGTCTAGCGGCTCGGATTCAACTCCAGGTCCGAGGGGTGCTCTTTGACTGCTTCCACGGTCACCGAGGTGTACTGCAATCTGCCACAAACCCAGGCAGCAGAACACCAAGCCAGATGCCAAACAGTAAAATGGATGAATTCATTGCTAGGAGTAGATGATTTTTGACCTGAAAACGGTTCATTTGTCTTTGAATTTCACCACCAGAAGGTAACAATTCAAAGTATTTCTTGACGGCAATGTCTACTGTCACATTTTCTCCGTCAGTGAAGGGACAAAGTTGACGAGAGGTTCCTACAGCCTCACAACCGAGTTGACGTACATTTGTTCAGCAAAAGAGGTCAATGTGCAGCCATCATACCCATCAAACCAGTATTTTATGGTTTTTTAGGGGTTTTAAAATCGGAGTAAGGTAACAGAGTACACAATAAAGTGTATTAAAGCGGTAGGATATCCAATTTTTGGCAGTCCATGACAAAGGTGTGGATTTGAACACTAAGATATGTACTTGTCATGACAACACCGAGAGCTAAACTGTTGACCTTATCAACTTTAGGGTTAACACTGCCCAAAAGTAGATAAACCTAGTCAGTAAATGATAATTAATAGCTTTGCATCGTTTGGACCCAATTAATTGGTGTTGGGGAAAGGCAAAAGTCGGAATTCAGCAGTTGGTGGGTAGTACCCGTCTTTGTGCCCAAGTTCAAAGCCCAGGGAAGAAATGCACCGGATATGCATTTTGTAGATTAAAACAAACAACAGACCACATATACGTGTTTTTGTTTACTTCAAATCCACAAGTGAATAAGCAACAACGGAAGACGGGTGTGCGTTTTTACTACCCGGCCACAAGTCGTCAGTGTGTGTGAGTGTGTGGTTTTTTTCAATGGCAGCTGTGTACGCCTACTAAAGAAGGGGAGAGGGATTATATTAACGTTTTTCGACAGTAGTGTCCAAGCCACGAACAGATAAATGGGCGATTTGGATCAACAAATTCGGGTATGGACCAAGTTGAACACTGACACGACAAAAAGAGAGGCAAACAATTTCCTGAGACCTCAAGTTAGTAGGTGGGCCCCCATTCAGTTTGAACGTTATTTCTAGGTTTATTTGTTAATTTGCAATTAATCGTCCATCCTGAATCCATCCAACCACCCATCCACCTATCCATCGTGTGTCCATCCATTCTGCAGCCATCCATCCATCCTGTGTCCATCTACCCTGTATCCACACATCCATCCTGTGTCCATCCCTTTTGTATCATTTTGTAATCAATCCATTTTCATACCTTCATCCACCCATTTCAAACCTCTCTACTTCACTAGGAAAGGTAAGATTTGTTCTCTGCCTCTTCCATCTTGCGATCAATTGTGGCCATGTCATTATCTACTGTCAATGTCACGACGAGGTAGATGACGAGGGTGATGATCATCAGCTGGAGACTTGAAACATAACGGTGAGACTGGAGAGAATATAGACGAGGATGAAGCTGAACCTAGAACAGGAACAGCGTTTGCTTCCACCTCCTCATGACTGCGGTGTAGGTCTTCTCAAAACGAGGCTTCCCTGCTGTCAAAAGGTGCGCTGTTTGGTAGGAATAACGACTTGACTTCCTATCCACTGATTCGTTAGTCACTCGTTCAGCTCTGTTTCACACATGCCACTAAGTTATGCGGTTGTGCAGGTGTACTCCATGTAGAAGATGCTTTCCACCTGCCGTTAATGAGGACTGAACCAATAAACCATGAGAAGTGAACAATCGTGTGCAAAACAGCACAAGCATGGAGGGGGAAAGGGAGGGGGAGGGGGGAGGAGGGAGGAAGGGAGGGAGGTGGGGGAGTGAGAGAGACAAAGTTAGTACAGCGTGGTGGAGACGAAGCGGTGTTGGTGATGGTGGTGTTGGTAGATCGTTTGAGCATATCGATGGTGTGTTCGTTCACTCAACAAAGGACACTTCTCACCATTAGTCAGTCTGTCGGCCTGCCAGCCCCTCAATGGACCATGCTGTTATCTAGGCCGTCGGTCAGTCATCAAACAATGTCAAGGGCAGTGCAGTGCAGTGCGCTTTAGTGCGGTGTGGTGCGGTGCAGTGAACAGCACGTTTCTGCAAACTTTGTGAAAGAAGTGAGGAGCACGAACCGAATTGACAGTCTTGACCACCGATGTTCGTGTTTTACGAGTGCGTGTGAATGGAACTCATCGGGCATGCCACTTCCACCAGGACATTCATTGTCCTGTTAAGGTGGCTGTCACTGACTTATTTCACCATCCATATGGAATGTTATGGCAGGATGTTGACACGTCAATCTCAACTCATTCGTCACCGACAACACACGACGGAGGATTGAGTACAGGCGAAACGATTTGTCTTGCTTGAGGGTGGATGGAGAACGTTTGTGGACGCAAGGCATTGCCATCACGTGACTTGTCAGCCAAACGGAGTTATTTACACCTCTACTGAGCTGTCGGTTCCACTAGCTCACTCTCCACAAGACCTGTGCAGCTGACTACGTCAAGATACTACAACAAAGCTACTGCAGCCTTCGTGGGTAGTTGGGGTGGGTTAGTGGAGTCAAAGGACTAGAAGCACATCTGTGGAGTTAAAGCAGTGTCAGCTGCAGACGTAGCAGGAGGTTGGAAATTGACATTGGCAAGAAGACAGTGGAGAGCACAACAAGGCGCAGCGTGCCGATCGACTAGTGTGTATCCACCTATTCATCATCATTCATCAAGTTCACGAGTCGGGCAGGTCACAACACCCAGGTCTCGGCCCCTCCAGATTTTGCCACTTCCTCCTGGTAAACCTGTTGGCAAAATCGCCCACACCTTGATTCAAAGTAAGTTGATTGCTAACATTACCGACCTGCTTGTTCAGCAGAACTTGTCATCAAGCTACTCTGTACATTGCCTTTAATCACTGCCCTCGGTACCTCCACCTAATGTTGCACAATGCTGTGGACTGGCTACCGCAAGGAAAACATCACTTGCAGTTCGACGTCTTCGTACTGATGCGCCTTGACGTCTACTTGGATGGACTTGCGGCATGCCATATTTCCCGTATGAGGACAGTCTTGAAAAGGGAAATTTTACTTCGGATGGGACGAGGGTGACTGAACAATCTCCCTTATTAATGTGGTACGTGGTCTTCGAATTGCACCTCCAAGTGATCACTTGATGGTGGAAGGCACTCGGTAAAGTTGGCTATTGAAGCCGCACAAATGCTTTGATACAATTTGCTGTGTACCTTTCTGCAATGACTTAATATGGCAAAAACTTTCGCTACTGCGGTACTCTTTCTCATGTTTTAGTGCCCTACATTCCACAACGCCCTCAGAAGGCGAGTTTGTAGGGTTGTAAAGGCTTTTCTTTGGGATGGTGTGAGAACTGCACGTACAAACCAGAAAGAGTTGACGAATTATCTGATTATTTTGACAACTTGCCACCACGTCCAGGATGACTCTATCTTAATGACAGTAAAAAACAATGTAACTTTAATGATCTGATGGAAAACCCTCTTTTTAAGAATTTGCGAGGGCTAATGAGCCAATAAGGGAAGTCTTATTCCTACAAGCTAACGAGATGAGGTTTGATGCTTTAGAATGGGGAGAAGAGAGGGAGGATAATGTTTCATCTCTCTTTACTATGCGACGACTCACCTATTTCAGCATTTAGACTTTAGAGGATCCGTTTTAATGCGCACCCACAGACACAAATGTCCTCCACCACGTCGGTTTTGTAAATTCAGGTGGGAGATGGAGAAACCAAGATTCAAGGGAGATGTCTTCAGCATCAGAGTCCTGCCATCATTCAATAAAAATAGCAACCCACTCATAGGAGGTGAGGAGGAGCAGGAAGTGTCAAATCAGCAAACCGTTTGCCTTCGCATTTGCCATTTTGGTAGGTGCGCTCCCAGCCGCTGAAGTTGGATGATGAAATTTCATCACCTGTAGGAGGGTGACTGCTAAGATCAGCCTTGTATCAGAGGGACCGGCATTGTAAAGCGCTGTCGTAATTTAAATCACTTTATTTGAGTGATATTAAAGTAGCATTAGGACGCGCCGCCTTGGCTGGCATTACTTCGTATCCTTATCCTTCCTTCTGCTACTCTTGGCAATTTCAGTAGCAAATGCCAACAGCTTGTCAGCTCCTGTGACAAGTCTAGGCAAGTCTTGCTCAAGCCTACTGGACAAGTTTCATAAGCATTGAGAGTTCTTAGGGGGCAGAGAACACAAACAATGCAGGCCACCTTACAGGAGGAAATGATTCGGCTGGTTGGTGATACAAGAGCCGATCGAGAGTTACACTGCTCTGTCAACATTACGAAGCCTTCGGAGTTTCGGAGTAAGGTGTAAGAAAGGTTTAAGTGCTGATAGAAGAGTTGCAAGTCTCGACTGCCTTCGACAAACACTGCAGTCTTCTGTACTGGAGGAAAGCCATTAACAACTGAGGCCACAATAGCTGTAAACCATCTAGAAAAGCACTCTTCGGAGCTGTCTACTGCACCTACATTAAGGTGTCAATTAAGTGAATACACCATAGCTCCTTTACACTTTCACCAGATGGATAGAACCCCAGTAGATTTGGCTGGGCAGCATTGAAGTGTAGAGTAACTAATCCAGGAGGAATTGGGGGCGCATCCTTACCTCTTGAAAACTCTAAACTCCATCCTTGATTAAATGACTCCGCTTTTAGGCCTGCATATTCCTTCTTTCCCCAACACACTTCTTCAACATGACAAAACTCTAGATCTAGTGAAATCACAAAGAGAGATCCGTGACGTTGTGGTTAAACCTCTCCTCAGTTGCATGGGAATTCTATACCTGGCACGGTTGGTCCATGGGTGTTTTTCCTTGCGGCACTGATTACGTTTCGGTGGACGACGCAGGAGGTCGGCCAAGGGTAGCGCCGGGGACTATGCTCAAAGGAATGGGGGACTGTGTTATACTTTGTATAGTTTTGTTTTTGTGAACAATTAAGGCTTCGTCTTTATACTTTCCTTGGAGGATATGGCGGCCAGGCCATACCAGTAACCCCCCGTCTTTTGGCCGTTAGTGATGCAAAATCTGCTCCTGTGAAATTCAAAACGTCCTCAGATAGAACCAGAGATGCCATGATGACTTTACCTTAAGGACTAAATGCTGCCCACTCCACAAGTGGTGGAACAGGCAGTGGATTTGGTGGAGATGTCTATCTCTCTGAGGGACCGGAGTTCGGCGAGCGGTACTCGGGCAGATGGCGTTCCACACAGCAAGCAAAGCAAGGAAGATAACTTTCATGCCTTCATTGCCATGATAGAAGCCACAGTGTTTGTACCGTAATTCAAAGCCGTTCTTTCAGGGATGACTTCGTCTAAATCAAAATTGGGGCGATGTGCAAAAGTCAATCCACATTCAACAACTTTCACTAATCTAACCATCACAAAATATGCACCATACAAATTTTTTTGATACTCTAATTTCACAGCATATTTCTTACTTGAAGACCTAAATTTCCCAATGCAGAGGGTTGTAGCCTCAAAAGCGATTTTCAATAGGGTATTTTGAACTTCCAGACAAAAGAGACCTTCTGTCACCATGTTCTTTCTTTCCTTCCGACGGGAGAGTAATAATTTTTTTATTTTTAAATGCGGACTCGAATACCGACTACTTATATACAGTTGGGGCGCGATAATCCCGTGCACATCCATTATCTGGAGTGCCGAGTCGTGGATTAGTACAGTCCTCGTATATCAATATTACGCTGAGTGGCCTTGACCTTACCGCCTACATGCTATACTGGCTAATAAGGAGACCTCAATCAGAGGGCAAGTCGAGGGAGGTTCTAGAAACACCGGTCTAATCAAAATGGGAGAGGGAGGACTTTAATACCCACTGCATGTGTATAACCAGAGTAAGATACCCACAAGAGCGTCTATTGGCTCTAGTGTACTTAATGACCTTGACCTTACCATCTTTACATGTAATGAGTGAATGAAGAGGCGTCAACTAGGGGGTAAACTGAGGCCTGCTCTTGAATGTTCGGATAACCAAATTTCCGGACAAAAAACTTTACTACTGCTTAAATAGAAATGTTTTCTAGAGGTCGTAGATAACCTCGAAGATTGGCAATTTCGTTAAACAATTTCAAAAGATCTTTTGAAATCGTATTCAGCACATTTTGTTCCCTTCACTCTCGCTTTTGTTAGCTTTAGATTCCTGGAACTGAATCTACATCTATCCTAGCTGGCTACAGATCACGTGCCAGGGTGACCTGAAACAAACACCGATTAAGTTGACAGCTCAACGCTTGATTAGAACCGTGGGTAGGGGAAAGGCGTACTGGAGAGCCTTCATTATCACTGGTGCTAGCAAAACAACACCAGCTGAATCAACAAGGTAGGGGGATGAGGAGAACGAGATGTTTTCACATGTAGTGTTTACTTTCTTGATTGTCTCCCATTGTATGAATAGACAGACGCCTAATTAGTCATGTGGGATGGATGTGCCAAACAGTTGCGGATAAAGTGATAAAAATGAGTAAGATAAAGCTAAAAAGAAGTGGATTTTTACATTAGTTTAAATATCAGGCAGAAGAGGTATAGAGTTAACTGGAATGGGAAGCCGAGTGGTGTTCCGGTCAAACGGAGAATTTCAAGCTTGCCAAAGATAAGGACGTGAAAATCGCTGCAATCGGTGTATTTATTCACGCATTTTATTATCAGTGTTTAAACTGGACGCTCCCCTTCTCTTAATGTACATTTTTATTGTGGATTGAAGTGATATGACACTCTTCCTTATTGCACCATGATGCGATCCGATGAAGTCCCAGACCGCATTTTACAAGGCATCTTTTAATCCAATACAGAATTTAACCCCTCCTTGTAGCTGGAATACCCTTAAGTGTTCGTGTGCAACTAATTTGTGGTTTTCAACCGTTGCCCACTAGAATTAATCATCTTGGCAGTTTGTGTGGGCCATTTTCGATCAAAAACTTTGGTCACTTTGTCTACCATTTTGTTAGATGGTGACCAGAGTAGACTGGTCCGTAGCGTTTGAAACAGTCACATCTGGCTCCTGCTGTCATGCCTCTATGTGGGCGTAAACACAAAACACCCGGTTTGACTTGAGCATCTTTTGTACCTATCTTTACCATAATTTGGGTTGCCACAGAGAGAAATTTTGAAATTAGCTCTTTTATTAATGTCATCGTCCTTGGTACCTTCAGCCAATAGGTCGGACACTTTTAAAGAAAACCTTACAGCATCAATGAGGTCTGTGGCATGCTTTTCCCCATTTCTTCCCACAGGGTCTGCAACAGCCTCCATCCACGGGCTGGAGATGGAGGACGAAGTTTACAGTGTACTCCATTTAGGCATGAAAAGTCAACAATGCTGGCTGTGGCAAGCAAATCCGATCCCAAAGGGCAACTACTCCTACATCTATCATAAATCCTAACAGAAGGGTCGAAAATAAATCTTTTTAGGCGACAGGCGGACAGATTGGATCAACCTCGTGGCTAAGACGGAGCCGCCAGTTCCCTAGAGGTGGGAGGAGTGGAAAAGGGTGAAAAATTCTTTCCTTGACCATTCCTCTCAATCCTAGGCTCTGAAATTGGAAGTAGAAAGTAAAAACGACATAAACAGTACTAAGATTTCCCACCAATGTACTTTGAGGAGTTCTTTTGTTAAATGAAAGACGGTTTAATGTACTTTCTTGGGGAGGGAACTCTTCATAAGCCCTGGAGGACTTATTTACTGATTGTACTTTAAAGGTACCAAGTGGTGATTGATTTAAGGAGGCTGCCCTGTCAAGTTACCTCATTAATATTTGACTTGCGTGGTGATAGAACTGTGAGTTGACACCCCATCAAGTGGAAAGTGGGGAGGTGCACTGAGAGGCGCAGAAATGCCTCCTACTAACAGCTGCGAGGAAGAGATATCAGAAAGCTGAATAGGCCACGGGTTTGGTGATCTACATGTTCCTGCATTTGTCTTGGCTTTGACTGGTATGTGGTGAAGTGGCTTTTCAGATTACCCCGAATCCCACTAAATGAAAGAACGAGATATTGACTATTCCCAAACAATCCCCATCCCTCTCTCCCCTTCCCGACCTACTTAGTCTCTAGGTGGGCGGTGTTGGCCTTATGTATGGGATCTCCAGATTACTTTATCCACTACACAATGGAGTGAATACCAGTTTCTCACAACTGCGGTCCATCAACTTGCTGGAAGGCAGTAAAACTTAAGGTTATCCCAGAACCACTTCTTATGGTGAAAAAGCCTGGATTAACCAATCACTTCACACCACCTTAAAACTCACATATTAGAAGGCCTTATTACCAGAGTCGAGGACAGGATGGAGGGAAAGCGGGCGGCAGACGGTTAGGAGGCAAACAGTGCATCAACTTTTTCACCTCATCCCCTGTGTCTTCTTTAGGCGATTGCCAGCACCTCCTGGTATCGGATAACTGCATGGAATAAGCAATAAGTGAAGAGTACAGGTGACTGGAATCCAAGCTGTTTGCGCTCGGGAACAAAGTCTTGTGTCACAGTGACATGGGTACCAATCATGCGTCCCTCGGAGGGAGGATGGCAGATTATAGTAATAAAGCTCATTTAGACCACTGAGGCGTCTTTTGTGGCCTCATACTTTGCCCATTCGCTGCCAGCAGTCCGGTTTACAGGTTTTCAAAGGTTAAATCACTTGTCAACGCACTCATTTATAGGACAAACGTTAGTGAAGGACCTAGATATCAGTTTTAGAAGTTAGATTCTCGTTTGAGATGGTCGGGATCACATTAGTGACTAGACAGGCTTCAATAGAGCTCTTCAGTAACGTTTTTAAGTAATCTGGGCCGGAAGAATAGCTTATTTATACTTTTGAAAACTATGACGTCTCTAAAAAGGCATCAGTTAATGGATGAACTACTGGCGTCACAAATACGTGACATGCGCTCTTTATCAGGTTGCTGTAGCTACCAAAAACCCACGTTTGGAGAACAATGGCAAAAGACTGTGTGCAAAACTACGTTCTTCGTTTGAGATGAAAAATTTCACCTCCATTTAGTCATGGAACAACTGCAGAATTGGTCACTTTAATACTGCAAATGGTGCGTGGGTCGGTTTATCTAAATGACATATCTGGCGAGAACCATGCTACACAACAGAATTAGGCAAATATCAAAAGTGGCAAAAAATGGCCTTTTTTAGGCGGAAAAATCACTCATACGGAGGCGGTACGTCCATTCTTCAGAATGAGGAATGACGTCTCTGACAGTACATTTCTCTAAGTTTAGCGTGGCTAGACTTTTTATTCCTTATTAACAACGATTAATTTACATCCCTATCAACTAAGAAGAAGTTGTCACGGGAGGCCAAGTAAACGGGTTTCACATGTCATGCCTCAACAATAGGTGACAGTTTGCTTGCTTGTCTTCATTTCGTTCCTTCTCCGCCTATCTTCCACGAATGCTTCCTGCATTCTAATTTATCTTCCGACTGATTACAATTGGGAAGAAACGGCTTTTTTAGTTAGCCAACATATCATTGGTTGCCCTCACACTCCTCACTCATTACTCCACACCCACCTCAACCTTCCAGGGCAGGAACCACTTCATTCTCTCAATACCCTCCTTCCTCTTAGTTGATTCCTGTGTACGGTGAATTGCCAACGAAATGGTTCACCGATTAGAGGCCAAAAATCGTGCCCCAGACGAAACCAATCAGGGGAAAAATACCTCAAGTCGGGTGAAGATTATACCTAGGCCCTTCAGGAAAGAGGTTGCAGTCTGTGAAATAAACAGCAAACGCCAGTAGACGGGTTTTTGAAATGGCAGTGCTTTATATAGTTGTGTCGGGACAGGGTTTCCTGCTTGTGCCTATCTGCCACGTTAATCTCACTTTAGTGCCGCCAGCTAGTAGAGAGGTAGAAGAGGTATCTTCATACAGGTAGCGTTAACAGATCCGCAACAAACTTTTGAAATGCTTCACGGATAGTTGTTGTCGGTAGCTTTCCTGCACACCACGGGACTGCGATAGTTGCCGAAGGTCGACTTCAATATCACAGCATCTGTTAAGGGTTGCTCTAGATCTTCGCATCTATGGGATACGCTTTTTTCCGTTAAGCCAAGGCTGATCACTTAGTGCTAGAAATCATGGTAAATGTCCCTTAGGATGGAGTTCTTTCTCTACTGCCACCAGTTCAGCGCGTCGAGACATTCAGATGGCCTGAGAGGCTATCAATATGGCCCGGAGGCAGGTAGAATAGATTAGACCCACGAACTCAGCCCGTGATAAGTTCTGTGCGAGGTAAAGCCACCTCTCTTGAATCACTTCACTCGTACAGAAGGACCCCTCTATTCAGAGGCTCTTTTAAAGGTAGTATTTAAATGCTAACAATCGTGTGCCACTTCAGCAGCAGAAGGTTTTGTACAAAAGGCGCGCAGTTTTCCTCTCTGTCGAAATAAATTTCCCAATTGAACTTAAACACCTCTCTCAGGTCCAAGTCTTTTAAGTCAACTTAGCCAGCATACTTTGGTTTCCGCCTTTGCAAAATTTACCAAACCGGGCAACACATTTTGATTTTTTCGACAAAATATTTGGAAAAAACAAGCATCATTCTGCTCATATGTCTAATCTCACTGGGCCAATGGTAAACCAATGAGATATGGGCGAAACCCCGTCACTGCATTGTCAAAACATTGTAACAACGGATAGATGAAAAAATTATCCCATTTTCTTTTTATACAATTCATTACCGAAGTCGTATACCGAAGTTGTTCCGAACTTCTCCTATTACTTTTCATAATTCTAAAAGCATGAAGTTTGGGGTGGGACCAAGGCAGGACACTTCTGTCTTTTCGTACAAATATTCATTGGTTTCTTAAAATAGGATTAATTATGTCTCAAATATCTACTTGCTTGAATTGTTTACAATATAGTGAAGACATCCGGTGACCAGAAGGATTCACGAGGTAAGGACTGCCCAAATCCATGCATAGCACTTACCAAACAAAATGTTTGCTTACTGCCAATTCCACTTTAGCAATGTTTCGTTCTTCTTGAGGGAGAAAAATCTAATCCAAGTCACCTTTTCTTTTATCCTACCTCTATTGCCCTAGCGGTGCCTTTAATTTTTCTGTAAACATGGGACGGCGTCTTATGGCTGCCAAGACGAGGTGATGATCAAGACGAAGGGAATTATCACCAAAGGAAAACAGGATGTGAGGATGCTGTCTGCCTCAAAAGTGGGGGCGGATAGTGGGAAATTCAGTGGGTCGGTTGAGGATAAGCGAAAAAAAGCATTCCTTACAAGTTAGCTAGTCAGTTGGCAAACAGTCGTTCCCAATGACGCCGTTTATACACAATAGGTGAGAAAAAATAAAAGAAAGGTAGGTATGCAAACAAAATGACAGTCTCTTAAAATGAATATTACATGTTTCTGATGCATGGCAGGTGGGGACCATTGCCTTGGGTTCAACTAGGACGACTTCCTCTTCGCAGATGATGCGGTTGTAAGCCAACGAACAGAAGACCTTGACATTAGTTTCAAGAAAATGGACTACTAGAGGCAACCAATTCTTCATTACGAAATGTTTGCTGCTTTGAAACCGAGGTAGAACGCATATATCAGGTCCGGCAAATGCCGTGTGATGCAAGGGTCAAGGTACTGACATATAGGTTACTGCATGCATCAAGTCAGTCCAGTGAGCTGGACCGAAAGCAGTGCGAATTTTTAGTTGCCTGCGTGAAATACAGAAAGGTTACTCTCAGTCCACCATTATTTGAGGCTTATCATGCAACCTGTCAGTCTAGATCTGGGCTGACAATAGAATATAATGAGCAAATTGTGCCAAAGGAAAACAAATATATCTTTCTTCATGAGCTATGTATTTTTGTTAAAAGGTGTGGGCGTAAGAACAAACTCACCACGAACACAATCTAAATTTGCTGTGGGGATAGAGCTCTCCCCACCGTGGAGTTAATCTCAAGTAAATCGTAGGATTTATTCTGTTGCAGTAGATGCGAATAGATAAAGAGGGAGGAAATGGAGAATATTTGGCAAAACAGGTAACTTTGTTGCGTGAGAAGACTTGTTCATGGGCATACCGCATAGGTTTAAATGGTAAAATTAAACTGAAGCACAATGTAATGAAAATTGGCTCCTTGAGTAAGAGTACTAAGTGACGAATTCATTTGATCCACATCCTGAATTATAAAACATTTCAGGGCTTGTAAATAATAGCAATTTTGGATTCAAAGCAAATTTAAGCAAGGAAAGTAATAAACAGGATGAGTACCGACAATAGTTCAGTCGAAAAATTGAAGGCACTGCTGTGAACTCAGTCAAAATAGCGATAATTACTAGGCGACTTAAACATGACAAACGACACTAAAATTAAGGCCATTCAGTGGCCAAAAAGCTGACCCTTTTCATTTTAGTTAATATTATTATTCTAAAACAAATTGCAGTTAAGTTGTCATAAAGTTGCTAGAAATTTTGTTCTTATGGAACCAGAACGTTATGCATGTGAAGAATTATATTCCTTCAGCTGTCATCCCTAAAATCCCTGTTGGCGCCTAATGGAATTTGACTAAATTTTCCAAAAGAAATCTGTCCTCTAGCTTACTCTTTTGAAAGCCCACCACATTTTTTTAATCGCTTTAGGGTAAAAAGTGGACACCAACTTTGCGTTTTACTTGCGAAATCGACTTCATATCTACTGTAAGTGTCCAGGCGATTATGATGACGCAGTAGTTAAGCGAAATTTTTTATTTTAGCACTAACTACACATCAGAGTATTTTACAGGCCAGTTTCCCAATTTCTTTTAGTCTTGTAGAATATTACAAGTAGAACATGCAGTTCCTCAACATTGTCGGCACGTAAGTCACAGAAATGCAAATCTTTTTTCGAGTCCTGAAGGTGGCGAAAGATCACGTCACCACGTGAATGAGGTTCTTCATTGACCTAAAATATAAAGGTGTTTTGTAAGTCTAAAGGAAGCCTTCAAAACGTTAATTTCACATGCTCTGAAAGTGTTTTTTTTGGTAAATTTTGTGGGTGCTTTTAATTATTTACACTGCAGTGTTGTTTACTTACAACTAATTCTGTGCTTTATTTACAGCTTATAAATCTCGTTAGTTTCTTTCGGAAAAACAAAAGGATAATTTTGATTAATTTGTCTTTATTCTTTAGGACAGTGACTTCCAAAGGCTAGTTCCGTATGTTTGTGTTAGCCATTGTGTTCAGTACTCAGTATATTCTCACTTTGAAAAACAAATAAGTACAACTTTCAAACACTCCGATTTTAGTTCCCAGGACACGGGCTGATGATTCACATTTAATACCTAGCACCTTATCGAAACCAGTACAGCGTTTCACTTTGACATTTATCAAGACTGGATGGCTTCATTGATTGCCAAATAGGCAGGGTACAAGGTATCATCATTCCCTAATCGGAATGATGATTTTTGATGCTTTAATAAAGAATTTGGTCAAAGGACTTTGGTTAAAGGGCTTGCTGTTACGCACGAGACTTCTCGTAGGGCATCGCCATAGATGACTTTTCGAATAATGCGTTTGAGGAGGAAGTACTTGGAGATGGGGTTGACGCCCCGTATATCGGTGTATCGGTCACAGAGCCACTTGAGTTCTGCCAGGAGGAGTTTACTCTGCATCGTCAAAACTTCATTCTCCTCCTTCAGTTGACCCAAATCACTCATCAACTGTTGTAAATCAACCCCTAAATGAGGAAAAATATGGTGCAAATGCCTTCTAGTATTATTTTGAGGGTTTTGTGCCAGACATAAAATTTCCTAAGCAAAGTTAGTAAACATCAGTCAAGTGGCAATTAAAAGGTAGAGCAATGGTTTAGGAAGTGCTAAAAATTTCTCCTTATCAGGTCAAAGGTTTATTTTCTTGCAAACAGGGGTTCGATTTCGATTAACTAGGAGAACGTATCTTAAACAATGTCGTGCAATGTGTTTTTGAGGTGTAAGAACCTGCCTAGTCACCGATACCGCTTCTTGCAAAAAGTCAATGAGTGGTTCAGCCACTTGAAAGGCAAGTAATGAGTCTAAAAAGATGGGCGATTTTCTTGTCAAATTCACGTACAAAATTGACCTTCTGTAACGCGGTTACCGTGACAACAGAGGTCATGTTGAACAAAATTAATGTGAAAAGCAGTATAAACCTTTCATTTTATAAATAGGAACTACTTTTTGCTTCATCTTTTGTCCAATTCTGAGAAGAAATTTCATGGAAGGGGAAGGGGGAGAACGTATTCAATAGTTATTCTTGTTTACAAATTCCTTTTTATTGAAGATAAGGTAAAGTAAGAAAACTAAAATATTTTATTTTGCAAATTAGTCCGATTTTTCTTAAAGAACATGATCCGCTACAAAGAAAGTATGCTATTATACAAGGGCGTATAGAAAGGTACGCGTAAGTATACCCATTAATCTCTCTTGTGTATACCCTTCAATCCAATTCTTACCACTGTGGGGGAGATATTTTTTGTCGAGCAAAATCGTTGCTTTCTTCTCATTAATTTATTATGCTTGTCCAACTCGTTCATGAATTTTTTCGTACTGAACTTCATGTCCCATTAGGGCTAATGAAGTAGAAAGGATGCAGCTGTATTTTGCTGGACTTCAACAGCTACACGATCTCCTAGCGAATAATTTTATTTGCAGTGCACAACACTCAAAGGCAGCCTAGTTCAGTCCCCTGGGGATGAAGTAGTGTGCTCCCCACTAGCATGAGTTGGTGACAGTGGGTGGTGGAGTGTTGAGCAAATCGTTTGGAGATTACCACTGAGGTGTTTGTTTGCATTCCGAAATACTGGAATACAAGAGCCATCCCTAGTTATTATTTAATCTGTCAGTCACTCAGTCATTAAGACAGCCAGCTGTCCACCCCCAACAATTCACATTTATGGAGACATGTCTAGGAACTGACAAAGAAAAAACTGACGGTCCTGTCAGGTGCCAGTTTACTTGGCTTCCACCACAAATCACTCTTCTAGGTCGGCGTCGGTGAGAAATGTGTGGTTCATCCCCATTCACAGTTAATACTAATTGAGGTTTTCGTCACAGCAGTCTTGAGTGAACGCCTTAGTGGCAAGACACACTCCTTCACGGCGAAGTGAGGACCGCCTTGAGATTGCAGTGGTGATTTAAAGCCGAAGTCAAAGCGATTTTAGCGAATTCACACCTACACTTGCTATGCAGTCTATTTGTGGAAAAACAGCTCTACCTTTGCATTTGAGGCGAAGTAGGCTCGTATAGCCAACAAGTTGGAATCCAATCCAACATATTCAACTGTCATTATGACATGCGAGTTTAAAGTGGGCAGAGGCGAGTGAAGACCACAAGAAGGAGTGCCAAATCAACACCATATGGACCTTGAAATTCAGACATACAAACAGGCAGATCAAACTAGTCGTGCATAAAATATTTTGCTAGTTGAACTAAAACCCGTAGACAGTGTTATAGTACTGAAAGGATTACGTACTGTCAAAAGCCTCCTCCTTTTTTCGGAAGGCTTCAGCCTCTTTCACCCGACTGCCTATCACCGATCCACGCCTTATGGATTGCTGGAAGCTGTGATCTGATTCACTTCCCCCATTCTTCGAGTAGTACATTGCCACATCTTTTGCCACGCTGGAATGCACTGCACAGACTTGCAGGAATAAGTGAGTCCTCTGTATACAGGCCCTCAATTGCTTGAATCTTGTTAGTGGCTGTTTGTTCTTGGACGTCTCATAGACCTTTTCAATATGCTCCACAAGACTCATAATCTCCCGGAACTCACCCACCAGGGCCATGTGCAGATCCCATGCCTGAAAGAACTCGGGTTGGAGGGACTCTTTTCTTTTCCAGCCCAATAGACAGGACAGTTGGTCCAGTTTTGTGGTAAGGAGGTCTGAGTTCTCCGTCTGCCCCGACAGAAGGGCTGTTTTCGGGAGGTGGAGTGGAGATGCAAAGGATGGTGAAAGTGCTCCGATTCCCTCGTAAGTGTGCCTTCGAATGGTCTTTCCACTCGGGGTGACTGACTGTCTTCGAGGGTGGTTGGTGCTTCTGTACTCAAACCTGTTTGAGTAGTGTCGACCTGTTGACCTTGAGAAGAGGTTAAGCATTCTGTAGGTCACTGAGACGGAGCTGGAAGTGGAATGAGAAAGTATAATGACCAGGTTTTAATTTTGGAAAAGGCGATTTTCTGATTGGTTGATGGAGGGGAGCTTCTCATTGGTTAGGTAATTAAGCACCCACTGTTCTGTTAGGATTTCTGATTAAAAAGTAGAAGGATTTGTCTAAATCCAAAAGAATCCATCTGCGTATAAATGGCTGCAACAATACAAGGCGTATCCATCCATCCAGCTGTCCCGTACCCATTCATTTCTTGTCCATCCATCCATCAATCTCTTATCCATCCAAACATTCCTTTATCCTTTCACCCACTCACTGATCCCCCGTTCATTCACGTAATTTTGCGCATAATAGAGATTTGTTTGTTAAAGACACTTAAAAGTCCAAATTTTTGAAAACAAACTTTCTTGATTTTTATTTTAGAAATAGCAAACAGGAGTGAGTCAGTGGGAAGTAAGATCTGTGCTTCTAGATACTAAATCCCATGCCGCGCTTGGTGGAAGAGGAGCGAGAGGGAGGCTGTCTTATCCTCATCCGCTTTCTCCCTCTTTCCTTGTTGCTTCTTCTCCCTGTAATAATTAAGAGCTTTCCTTGTCGGTGTTTGACAGTCAATTGACAATTTGGAAGTGGCTTATCACGCTTGTTATTTTTTTGCTTTAAAAGCCACATAAAACGTTATAAAATAGATTTAGTGTCAGGCCTGTGCCTCGCTTACAAGAAAAGGGCAATATTTTCTGGCACTGTCTTTGCAAAAATTGGAGAATAATGGTTTGATACAGAGGGGTTCAAATCAAAACGGGAATCCAAACTCAACGACACTAATCACAGTGACAGATGACAAATGTATCCTAGAGCTGCTCGTCACGGCTGACGCACTTGTTGCAAGCCTGTCCAACTCACCTCAGTTGCTGTCATTCAAAACAGGGAACAACAGTGATGGCACCCCACGGAAGGGTATAAGTTGGCAAATAAAGTGTCTTGTCAACGAACGTGTACAACTGAAACTCGTAGATAGTCGCTCCACTGAACCGCTCAGCTGCAGCATCTTGGAATGGTTAGACGAATCTTAACCGACAGGTCAAAAGTCACTCCTGTGAGGCAATGTTTGGCATGCGGTAAGTTTGATCCTGGGTAATCAGCTTACAATTTTTCCTTGAGAGATTAAATAGAACACATTGGCTTACAGACATTTTTAGTCCTTAAGATCTGATGACCGCATTATGTCCACAAGGGTACTATTTTTGGGAATGACCTTGAATCACCTAATCCTGGTTTTGGCCTAAACAATTTTTACAATTTCCCGTACTCATATTCTTCATAATTAACGACTGAAGAAATTGAGTTAAATTTGGTACTTTCCCATAAAAAAGCATTTTACTTGTGTGGAAGGCCAAATATTCATTTTAGCTAAATGACAAACCAGGCGATGGATAGACCCTCCCTGGAATGACCTTAAACCAGCTTTGAGGTGGGGTGAAAGAACTGTGGGGTCACCTTGCCTCTGGGGTAGTAAGATTTCCCTTGTGTGCCTTCTGCATGCATAATTAATCTCGACTGTCATACTCTCCAACGCGTTACCTGCCGTACTCCTCCTCCTCCTCCTCCTCTTCTTTCAAGCTAATTAGTCCCTCACGACGCCCCCAGGCGAATTTTAACCTAGAATACCGTAGACCAAATCAAAGCTGTACATTTTGGGTTTTTCATTTTCATTATAAACTATTTTCTAACTAAATACACACGGATCATGCAAAATTTTTAGGGAAATATCGGTTCTTTACTTGATAGTTACAATTGTCACATTGACAAGTTGTTGATGTGACTCCCCTCCCCTCCTCGGCGTGCTCGTCTTTATTTCTGATTTAAAATACAAAAGAAATGATGTAGAATTTGTGGCTTTTTTGGAGAATTTTAAAGTTAAGTAAAAGTTATTTTAATCCGGCACACTTTACTTTTTGACAATGCGACATTCCGTTCATCTTCTTCGTAAAATAATGTTTTTATCAGTCAGACATGGAGAGGAAGATATGGACAGCGTCTGGATTGAATGTTATGCGACTTTTAACAGAACATTTTGTATATTTTAAACGGGATTGTCTTCAAAGACATCGAATCCATTCATTAGATTCCATCCATGTGTTACTCCAGCCAGGGAGAAGTGCAGAGGTTGGCATGCACCCACTTGGTGCCTTTAAACCAGCAATCATTCCCAAATTGCCAAATTGGTTCAGATTAGGAGAATGGACGAATGAATGGATGGAAAGACCTCATCGAGACTTCGCTACCAAGGAGGATCTCGACCCTCTTTGATAAGCACTTACGTGTTCTCGTTAAATCAGCAGATCATGACGACCGTGCTGAATGCCACCTCGATAAAAGCAATGGAGCGTTTCCACTGAACTTATATTTTTCTAGGAATTAATCCTTAAAAAGAACCCTTGAGCCATATTATTCGATGATAGGGTGGGTAGAGAAGTGTCAGAAAGTACCTTATTCGCATCCTCGGTATTCTCTTGATAGCATCTTCCTCTTATACGGTTCCGTAAGAGGGAGGCGAGAGAAGGAGATAGTTGGGCAATAATCTTGCAGAGGAGGAAAAATAGTCAAGGCTAGGTCGTTTACACCTAATGGAGAGGTCTCTCAGCAGATACGATTCGTGGCTAGGTTAACGTGGCTAGAAATGAAAATCTGGACCTCTAAAACCCATCTAGAGGTCTTATTGTATCTACTTGGTGCCAACATCTGCGTCACAAAAAGAACCGGTTTAGTTACTGTTTTGTAAACTGAATGAAGGGCGGAAACTTCGATGCCACCTGAGCCACGTCACACAATTCGCTTTAACCAGTGTCCACGTGTGTCACACATATGTGACACCGGGAAAGAGAGTGCCAAATTAACAAACATCTCATTCAACATCTAAAAATGTCTTTGAAAGCTCAATAAATTCACTTGCTAGTAAAAATGCTCATTTTTAGTCATTTGTAAGCATCAGCTCTTTTTGGTGCCAGACATTTCACGGCATCAAACAAAATGCAACAGTTGGAGGAGAGTTGGGGTTTTCTATGAATAAAAAATACCTTTATGATAATAAAATTTTGAAATAACTGGTGACCCGTAGTGTTAAGGTCATGCTAAAACGGAAGTTTAACCAACCATGGCAAATTTCTCGTAAATTCATAAGAGACACCTCAAAAAAGAATTCCAGTTAAAATGCCAAAGAACGACAGCGACACTCTCAGCTAATGCGGAGATATTGTTTGTGCATAACTTCTGTGCCTTATAACCTCTTCCAGGGTGTGCCGGACTTGTTGGAATATGCTTAACGCTACAGTCTGCCAAAACTACGGTTACTTTTAAAGGTGCTTCGAGAAGGGCCTCCATCTTGACTGAGCTAGTCGGTCAGTGCGCTTTGATATCTTGGAATGAAGGCATCTAAGCCTGATGGTCAAAGGTGCAGTGACTCGTAGGAAGACCAAGACGGTGATATTTTAGTTGATCAGCAAGGGATGCAACATGGCAATCTGCAGCTTAGCGGGTATTCGAGCTGCCAGGTGTTGCAAAGATAAAAAAACTGACCCTTGTGGATGATTGCGTAGCATCAAAGAGGATTGAAACGGAGGGAAGGGGACTGAATAGGAAACGACATTAAAGGAAGAGTTCGATGTACAGGCTATGGCGACTGCAAAGCGTCATACAGTCTTCAATACCAGACGGGTAATTTGTAGCCAGTCCGCCAGACAGCCAGCGGTCCACCTCCAACAGTTCGCATTTAAGGAGGCATGTAAAAGAAATGAAGGAGGAAAAACCGACAATCCTGTGAGGTGCTTATTCACTCGGCAATCACCACAATTTTCTCTTCTCAGTTGACATCTATGTAAACCGTGTGTTTCATCCTCATTTTTTACGGTTTTTGTCACAGTAGCCTCAAAAAGACGCTTCAGTAGAGACAAGCAATCCTTCATCGTTGAAAACAGAGGGCCATTTCTGGAACTTGCTGCATCACTTTATTGGTGACTTAATGCCATAATCGCGCAAGTTTCAGCCATTTCTAAGCAATCCAAGTCTGACAATGATTTTCTGCAGCTCCACGAACGCGATTTAGCCGGTGTTGTTTACCATGAGACCTCAGAATTGGTGGAAATCAGGGGAGGTCACAAGAAAGGGTGTCACAAGGCTGGCAGACATAGGCATGTCTACCTAATCTGTATAATGCATGCATTTTAAGATCTTCATAAATTTTACCCATCCATGGAAGTCAAACGAAGGCATTTCAGGCGGCTCAACCGATCACCGCTGGAGCTTTTTTAATCACTACCTTCCCTCTTCCACAACAACGACTTGAAGTTACTCATCACTCAACCGACAAATCTGATCAGTCACTGAAGGAACGAGTTGACATTCAAGCCGCCTTTTGTTTGTATCTTCCACTGTCCCAAAAGTGGCTTTAAAGCGGCTCATTAGAACCGCGAGGCTATCATGCATAGCAGTGACCCTCAACTTTTAAGGTCCTCGGTCAACATTCATTAAAAACGACTCTTCAAGCATACATACTCTACTTGGGCAAACCAGGTAAAAAGGCAGGAGATAGCCCGGAGAATGAGTAGACTTCGATGGAGCCACTCCACGACGGATTTGGCAAGAGTGGTCGAAACTTTCTCTGGAGGATGGGATTTTACGGTACCGAGAAGGTGCTCACTCTCCTAAGCGTCTGGTGGTTCCTGGATCACTAGTACAAACAGTCCTGCAAGAGTTACACGAGCAACTCGCTCACGTGGGTGAAAAGAAGATATTAGACGCATCGAGTAAAGGATACTGGTGGCCCTCGCTCACCCTAGACGTGCGGGATTTCTGCCGAACCTGTACCACTTGCAGTGGTTGTAAAAACCCCCAACCCACAGCGATGGCACCTTTACAACCCATGCCTACCGGGTTCCCAGGGGAAAGAGTAGGTATAGACATTATGGGTCCTCTTCCACCCACCAAGAGAGGAAACCGATATATCTTGGTTACGGTCGAGTACTTCACGAAAGCGGCCGAGGCTGAACCTATGAAGTCACACGACGCTGAAACGGATGCCTCAGTTTTTTCAATCGGTGGATTTGCCAGCATGGAGTGCTTGAATCCGTTCATAGCGATCAAGGCCCTAATTTCGAGAGCCGACTCTTCATTGAGCTACGTAAGATGTGCCGGATTTCAAAGACACGCACAACACCTGCACATCCACAAGGCAACGGCCAGGTGGAAAGAACGAATCGCACCCTGATCAGACTGCTGAAGGCCCTCACTAAAGATGCACAACCAGATGACTGAAATTTGAGTCTAGGTCGCGTCCTTCTAGCGTACAGAGCCACGGTCCACACGTCAATGGGTGTTTCTCCGTTCAAGATGCCCACAGGTCGTAAAATGAGAGTGCCTTCGGACATCTTCGTGCCAAACACCAACGGATCAGCCGACAATGTTCCGGAGTATATACTACGCCTGAAAGAAAGCGTAAGAAGAACTTTAAACACCGCACGCAAACATTTACGACTGTCTTATACCAGGCAGACGAAATATTATGACCGACATTGCCGGACGAACGTCTACCGAGAAGGCGACTTAGTGAAAATTTACAGGCCGGTTCCCCTACCTGGAGCACACCGCAAGTTCCATCACCCCTAAAACAGGGACCCATTTCGGGTGGTGAAGGCGCTCTCTCCCACAAACTACCTCGTCCGCAACGCACAACTGCGTACCCAGTCGGTAACCGTTCATCACAACAAGATGAGACCATTTAGGGGGCCACCTCCGGTTGGTTACGAAGATGAGGTTTACGTCCTGACCGAAGACAGGAGACCGCCGGTTAGGAACCTCAATGGGAGCTCATAAGTGGTAGCACTGGGGACGGCGCTAAAAGGACGAGGGGGCTATGTAATACTTATGTTGTTTTAATGTGTATTTCAGGGAGGAGGCAACTGGATCGTCCTCCCCCTTACCTAGTGACTACGGCTCCCCTCCCTCTTGAATACTGTATTTTCCCTATCCATCTTGCCGTCTTTAATAAAGATGTCCAAAGCAAATCAACCGGGCTTGTCTAGGGATCGGAAAGTGGGGACCGAGGAGCCTCGCTCCACATCAACCCTTTTATGTTTAGAGTGTTGCTTTCTCTACAAAACTGTCACTTGCGTCATTTCTTTTGCTGTTTCGCACATTTATATTCAGTCAAAATTTTCCACTAACTGCTTTACTAAAGCCAGCCTTTCGACGGCGAGAAAAAGCATCAAGTTTTCAATATATTCGGAAGATTCAAAACCACCCATAACCTGCTAGCCACCATCAAATCTGCCAAAAGATTGGCAAAAAAAGGAGCGTTTTTTTTTCTTTTAATCGTCAGAATACAGGGACCTGACTTTCCATCTGAATCTCCTCATTATGCACCGATTTGCTAGTCTCTACACTGCTTGTTAAATCCAAGGCAGCTGTAAATAGTCATCTACTTACTTGTCCCAGTAAGATGTTTCTTCTCTCAGAGGTGTTCCGTTTTGTACATTCTAAAAATCACCAAATTCCAAAACTTTACTGACCATTTGCACCGAGAACATAGACAATTCGAAATGAAGAAATAGAGTCTTAGGCAGGTTATGCACCGTTGTTAGTTACACTCAAAAAGGAAATTCGTCAGGCAAATTCTAGTCGATTTTAAAAATGCTTTAAAAGATGACTGCTCCCAGCGTTGTGCCAAACTCAAATAAAATTTCGCTTTAGACAAGCATTTGCGATTATGAAAATTTGTACGGAGATTTTGGTTTCGAAAAAGGAAAACAGGTTAGCTAAATAGGCATTTGGTTTAGTAATGATTTAAGATATTTTTCAAGTTTTTTTCTGACAGAGACGTCTGAAAATAGAAAACGCACCTAAAATAAATAAGGTAGAGACCAAAAGAGAAAATAATATAAATAATAATTTGTAGTTAGCAGAAGTTGCAAAATATTCTAGCCTACAATTTAGGTTCGCGCAGGAATTGTAAGCTCCTTTTAATTGATTAAAAAAGGCGCAAATCATTAACCGCGAATTATTAAGAACTAATGCCGAAGCCAACCAACAGAGAACTGACTCATGACTATCTGCCAATCAGAATATTGGCCTAAAGTAGTATAAATAGGCTTGCGTAATTTTTTATTCGGGAAAAAGCATATCAGAACTTTGAATTATGCTTTTCAGAGGTTAAGGATTGTCAAATCAAATTCCTCAATTTTATTTTTGACAAAGACAACCAGTAGGCCTGAGGAGAAAAGCTTTGCGCTCTAAATTAAGGGCTAGTGTCAATGAACGAGGTAGTTCAGGAAACTATGCCAAATATTTTTGTCCACAAAGCGATGTCGAATGACAGTATGTTACGGAGGGGAATTGCTTATTTACTTATTATCTCCCTGTTTTTGGACCATAATTTATGACCGTGTTAACTGTGCTAATAATAGGAGCTAAGAGGAAGGCAAAATAGGAGGCCTTATTTTATTCTGCTTCTGTCAAATCAAGTAAACACTTTTAGGAGTAAAGCAATTATTTCTTCAAATTTTCTACGAGATGACTTCTTCATCCAAGAATCCCTGTGACTTGCTAATCAAGGGAAACGAGATCATTTGTTCACCCCTTATAAACCAGTATGAAATTAATCATTATCCGGTATAAGTCCTAACTGCATAGTAGGCATATTTGCATATATATTTCTACTGTTTGACCAAATCTCATGAGCTTTTTTATAAGGGAATGTTCTTTTTCTGAACACTATGCAAAGACAAAATTATGTTTAGTTCCCTAAAAAAGATGAGCAAATAATATAGTAATGGATCGAAACCAAATCATGCCAATTGGGCTGAACAAAGGTGATTGAGAGTCAATGAGTGAGGTACTTCCTTTGGGCAAATAACTAAGAGGGATCCAGACACCTGTAGCTAGGTTCAAAATTGTATTAATTGACCATCTGGCTAGTTGAGTCTGCCATTTGACGTATTCTTTGTGAAAAGTTGGCTGGCATCTCCAGATGAGGGTGCCTGTGGAAGTGGCGAACGAGCTGTACGGAGGAGAGGCAGCAACCTATCAGACGTGTTTAGTAAGGGCGAAAAATTCTCCCTTGCAGAATCGTCTTTGAGTAAGTTGGAGAGGTGGATATCCGTTAACCTCCTACTGGTGCTTGACTAATGATTAGTTAGCTTACGTAACAAGACACTGGTTGGATGCTTATCTTACAGGAAAAGTGTTTTGTTTTGCTAAAAGCTTCTTTTTTCTCGTGAAAAAAGACCTTACTTCTTATCACATTGTACAAATCATGACTTTTAACCAGCAAATCAGGGAAAATCCCAAACTAATCCCTTGTTAGACTCACCCTTGACCTCTACACCAAGTTGGCCTTCTTATGAAAAAGTACTGTAAGTCATACCAGCTTTAGCCATTGAAAAAGATGCATTTAGACACGCCAGATGTTCTCCTATGAGTTGATGGTGAAATTTAATATTTTCCTAGTATTTTTTACTGCCTTCAATACATCTCTCATTCCAACCAATAGGTTCGTTGAATATGAGGTCACAGTGCTCATAATTCTTCTACGAAAATGAAGTAGAAAGGAATATATATCAAGATTTCTCCCCTTACCATGGTAGAAAGGGAGAGTCTGAGAATGCATAGTAAAAATGTTAATCTCAGGGGACTCGAGTGTACAGAGGTGAGGTGTTTTTCTAACTCTTAGCGCGAGGTTGAATCAAAAACCTCTTATGCCCTATTCTTCACCCGAAATCAATTATGTATTTTGTTCGATGACCTGGCTACTTAACATTGTGGCTCTTCGGTAAAGGAAAGCAACGAATGTGATGGATGTCTTGCAGGGACAGGGTAGAAAAAGCCCTCAGTGTTGACTGATGCGTGCGCCGAAGGCACAAAACCATCTTTATCGATGAATCTGCTCCTTATTGGAGACAAAGTTCCCTTTGAGAGGATCGGAAGCTTCAAAATACGCCGATGTCTTCAAACACTACTATATGGGAATTAAGAAGGAAGAATGAAAATGAGTTCCGTGAAAGGGAGAATAGCTTTAGGTGAGACTACTACCTGTGTACTACTACCTGTGTAATACCTTTAATGTCAGCTCTGAGGTAGGACTTCATATAGCCACGTAGATATCCACCAGGTTGGGAGCACAATTTGGGTACAAACAAGGATGGTCACAACCACAACTGCGTTAACAACCACTACCACAAGTAGCAGCACCATCATCATGGTCGTTGCAACGGGAAGTACTTCTGTGCCACAGAAACACTCACAGTACCGCCAAATTGTTGCAAGGAATGGGCCGATGCAAGGTGTTATGCTGGGTGATTGGCTGTGCAGGAAGTACATACTGATGCTGCAGATGATGGCGATGGGGATGGGCATGGGGAAAAATGGGTGACGCAGAAGGTGGTGATATGGCCAGGGATGTGTAAGGAGGAGGAGGAGGAGGAGGAAGTGGTGCTATCGTGGGTGGTAGGGTAGTGTAGAGGAGAGTGGAGGTGTCGGCCTTGTGGCCTAATGGATAAGGCGTCTGACTTCGGATCAGAAGATTGCAGGTTCGAGTCCTGCCAGGGTCGTCGTGAGTGTGACCGTCTCCACACCACCATTTCTCCGTCGCCTTTTCACCGTGCCCAACAACCAACGCTGTGCAGTCGGGTAGTCAAGCCGCATGGGAGGCGTGAGTATGCGAGGTGGGGAGAGGAGGGGAGGCGGAAAAGGTGCACTGGCCAGAGAGGGGCTCGAACCCTCGACATTCGCGTTATTAGCACGACAACCTAGCCAATAAGCTGCCATCCAACGCCTCCCTTTTGATTTTTGCTAACACACTTACCAACTACCGTTGTTATTCCCACTTTTTACAGGATGCTATATTATGTCATATCTTGCCATATGTTGAAGTAACACAAAGCAGGCAGGACGTAATTAAAGACCGAATGTATAAAGTAAGGTTTCGAAAAAGAAGCTACCCATAATTCTTTACAAATACTCCTAACAACTTGAAGATGTTTCAGATATCTTAAATGCTTTTTCACAATACACTTACTTATTGTCCTTCTTATTCAATGACTACCTCAAGGCTTAAATTTCACCCCTAAGCGTTTCCGCTTTTAGTATACTTTTATCTCCCAACTGCCTTCATTGTTTGGCATGCGATTGCCTAATGCCGGTGTCAGGGTAGGCCAGAAACATACCGAGGAGGGATTCTGGTGGGTCTGATATAATCTTACTCCTTCCCATCCTTAGCTGTGGTGTAGAATCTGTCTGTCTGCAACTTGTGCTATAATGATGGAGGAAGCCTTTTGTTGTCCTGTAAGAATGGAACTTTCTTCCCCTTACTTTACTAGCTTTGACTGTTCTTACGCATCTCCGATTTGCATCAGGTAGATCACAGCCGTAACTGTTTGACAGGTTGGTGACGATTCAAAGGAGAGTGCTATATCACCCAATTCACTACATCCACGGAGCAGAAAGTCTTCGGGAAGTGGGGCGGGGAACGATTCGTTCTGAGGCGGCAAACAACGCTTTTAGAAAACTAAAAAAACCATTTTTTATTACAAGTTAGCCATTTAGAAAGATAGCAACAAAAAGCCTTTCCAATGGGGTGTTTTTATAAGGAAGGTGAAAGAAGTAACAAACAATTGATGGTTCCTGAAGCGTATTTTGACCTATTAATACGCAGCATGGGCAACTCACTCGATTAACTCCCATCACGACCTTTCTCACCGAACAGATAGCGTAGGAATGGGGCATCACCTATCTGTTATGGGCTATAATAGACAGAGGTCTCTATGCGCCTGGTCAGGATCCCCCTGAGCTTTCAACCGGCTAGTCAATAGGCAAGACTTCAGAGCAGGTGTTGTTACGTGCTGGGGTAGGGTCAACCCAGGGAGCACTGAGTGCGACATTATCCCTCTCCGTGCCATACCTTAGCGACCTTGGATTTTGAGGCATTAACAGTGCACTTTTGAGGCCTTTGGTACGGAATAATTAGCTTAGTAGACAAGCCATCAACCGGAATTTCTGCATAATGAAACAAGGGCGTTTCTTAAAGCAGTGGGCATTACAGATGATTGGATGTTTCTTCATCCAACTTGTCAAATATCACTGCAAGTGTACTCGATGCCCTAAGAGCAAGATCTTAAATGGAGATTAGCGAGTAGTGAGTTGGGATTAGCGAAACGTCCTTTTGCATTTCCATCAGAAATGGAGACACTTCCTCGGCGTAACACTGATCCGCCTTTGGAAAATTTTATCATTAATGCCCCATTCATTTCACCTTCTCTCGGCTCTGCGTCCTGCCATCGAATGAGGGTGGGTTCGGCGAGCAGACAGGTTCAAAGTAGGGTGAAAGGAGTAACAAGCACCTGAAAGACTGACGCACGTCTACGTGAGCTGCAGCGAGGTCTCTCAACCCTCTGATGAATGGGATCTATGCTTATTGCTTACTGATGAGCAAAGTAACCAGGAGGCAGGTGATGTCAAGTATGCTTCAACGCTTTTCCGAGTAGACACAAAACCTCGCAGCCACCTCCGACTCACTGCGTTACGATACTCACGTCAGTTGGGTAGGGAAATTATGCCATTCCATCCTCGACTGATTTTGGACTTCCAACTCGTTCAGCGGTAGCGCAACAGTACCATCGACAGACTTCCCCATATCATCCTCGGTGGTAACTCACTTACGTCACTTACGTCTGCACGATCAGAAGCGCTAGCCAAAATCTACCCCTTCACAAAAATTTGACAACATTTAATAAAGACGCAAAGGAGGCTCCACCTTTAAACGGAAAAGTCAATTACTAGAGAAAGACGTCTGATGTAGGTGGGTAGAACTGTAAAAATACTAGGAAGAAGTGCGGCAAACGCCTCAGAAATGCTGTAACGCCTTTGACTCTTTCGCTGTTTCATTCCGTCAAAGCAAAGCCACTAATTGGGGCAGTTGATTCAAGTCCGATCTTTTGAATTTGTCCGGGAAAAAAACAGATGGTAAGTCATACAAACTACTTCACTCACGCGCTTATATCCAAACAACTATCATCGAGTAAAGTGAAACATTCCAGGGGACAGCCTGTCCCAATTCGTCATTGGTACTTAACGTAATTCCACTTTTCAAAGTCGTCAGTGCATGTGAATTGTGATTTTACGGTTTCAAGCTCATCAAGCCGCAGGTCGTATCAAGACTGTCATCTTGGATCACTGACAGACACATGCCTGGCCATCTTTGGAACTTAGACACTATTCAAAAGCATCACTGGCTAGTGGCGTCCTCACCATATTAGGCCTGAGGTCATACTCATGGATTCAAAATTAACAAATTCGTTCACTATCACACGCCGACGTTTGTCACCGCGTTTAGGACCGCCTAAACTAAACTACGGACTGTGCGTCAACTACGGAGCACACAAACCACAAGATCATCCATGAGGTCTTCATTCGCTTTGAATTCATCGCATAAAATGACCGAATTCCTAAGAGCAGCCACAGTCACCTACCTGAGGAAGTCCATCTACTGTGTAACGGTTATACTAAGTCAATGGTTTTATACAAGGAGAAATCATGGAAGTCCTTTCTTCTACTTGCCCACATCACCGACGCCGTCATTTGTAAACAACGAGACAAGAAAGTACGTATTGGAGTTGACAGCGGTGCTGACGCTACCATCTTGACAGCATTCTGCAAGACACTGACGCAGTGGATGCACAAATCCTCTACCCAGACTCAGAGACGCTGAGAGGAGACTGAAACACGCCTCTGCTGGTCCCCGATGCAAACGCAGAGCCTGGGCTGTTATGGGTGAGGAGGCCGCGACAGAAGCACCATCAAAAGCACCGTCAATATCACTATCATCACCAGTAATGACGTTATTGAGGAGTGGCCAGTGAATTCTCAGGAGAGTGCCTCTTGAGGTGCCCGCCAGGAGACTGTTCTCGGGTGCCCAGAGCAGCTGTTCCACACTTCCGATTAACAAAGCTGGAAGGCAAAAGGCACCGTTGAAGAGAAGCACGGACTCGGCAATAACTGAAACACGATTGGTCCAAAAGTCGCCATGGAAAACAGAGAGCTAATTGTGAAAGGAATTTATGGCACTGCAACAGTTGAAGAGCTATTTTATTAGGTATGATCGTAGTGACATTGGCAGCCGTCGGCCAATCTTAAGCGATACAGATCAAATGTAAGACAAATGAAGCAAAGAACCATCAACAATCCTGCCACAAGTAGCACTTTTATGCAACGATTTGACTAACCTCGATTGTCTTGGTTCCTGCCACTATCCCAACTGGCAACTGTCTCCCCTAATTCTCTTAAAAGTGGTGCGATTGCCTGGTGCTAATATCCAATGGAAATAATAATTACTTGAATATGAAACCTGTCTAGGCGAGAACCAATTTTTCTGCATCACTCATATCAAGCAGCACTAAAAATTGACCTGCACACCACAAGCTCAGGCAGCATTTCCAAATAGTGATCGGCGATTGGGGAGTAGTGAAAAGTCATTTTGCACTGCTGTCAAGAGTAGAAGAACTCTTCTCGGGGTGATGCAGCATCTACCTTGGAGTGATGTTATCTCCATCTCTACCACCATCTCTTGGCTTTATGTTTTGATACTAGCCCTTCGCTAAATGACTGTCATGGAACATATTAGACAAGGAGCTTCCACCGCGGCGCCGTCAGCGGATGAGGGTGGGTTTGTAAGGCAGCCAGGCTGGTATCACACGTATCTGATATGTGGGTGCAAGGAGGGTTCAAAGTAAGGCGAACGGAGCGTGAGGAGAACATTAAAGGATATCGTGCCTATAGATTGGCGTATGCTGTGCAAATTCCAAAAAAAAGTCCCACGAACGTGTTTGTCACACACCGTTTAGCCTTATCGAAGGCTTACCATGAAATATTCACTGAAAAGATGTTTTAGTTTGACACTTTTTGCAAAAAATAATTGCATAAAATTCATCCAAAACATCGGTCAAATTGTTTGTTCGTCAAACCTCACTATTAGGCGTCTTTGTGAGGAACTCAAAAGTGAAGTAGTTTATGGAACATTTGAAGCAGTTACTTCTACTCTTACAACACGAGCTGTCATGTCTTCGACCAAACACTGCAGAGGCAACTGGCGAAGTTGACAGTCTTGCTTGTGGCATCAACAAAATACCTCAGATTTCTAGCATAATCCGCACTACTGCCACCAAAGTGTCTCCTCAATCACAGTCTAGTCACAATAAGGCGCACAAGTCAGGAAATCGCTTAGCCGACCCGCTGAACGCAGGTAAGAACTGGAAGAATAATGCCAGGGCTCCATGTCACCATCGTGGAGACCTAGTCGAGAGGCATCGAAGAGACTCACCTAATTAGAACAAACGTCAAGGAGCTGCAGGCTTCCCGTACTTCTTGCAACCGTTCTCCTTTATCAATCATTAAAAGGGGCGATTTAATGCATCTAATTCCTTCGATGAGACAGAAGCAATGGTACAAACTCGAAAATGAGTTTCATGTCTTCACACACCACATATCTTGCAATCTAACTGCCAAATAAAAATTGAGGAAATGATACTTGGGAGGTTTTCTTAAGTGGCCCAACCCTCATACCAACATTTGGCGGAAAGCAAAACTTATTTTAAGCTTCATTATTTGATGTTTCAATGGTTTAAAATGAGTAAATGGATACGGGATTGATGATCAGTTGCCTTTCACTACGCAGCCATTTGCAACGCCTTACTATCCACCATCCTGATGCCAGCTCGGTGGTGCCTTCCGCATGGCTCATTTTCCAGGCTAAAAGAGCCTACCCAGACTTCTCGCCCCAACCCCCTATCAACGCACCCTCTTTCGTATTTGTTGCCTAGCCAAATCATCGCCTCTCTCTCTCATAGTTCCACCTCTAGTCTCCGCTGTGCTACATGGCTTTAATTCTATCCGCAACAGCGGCTCAAGATATTGTAGGTGGTAGGAAAAATGCCTTCCCAGTGCCTTTGGAACAGGAGAAAAAAGACTGCTAGGGAAATGGGACACTTAATATCTAAAACCCAGACAATTTTTTGTGGAAAATACGTAATTTGCATGAGAACTGAATTCGTAAATTTAGTTCACTACGAAGGAGAAAGGTTGAACGTATGCTCGGGATTTAGATATTCCACTTTTGATGCCACTCATGCCGAGTGGGAAAAAATTGAACTTTAAGCAAGAGTAGGGAATTATTTCTGCCCAAGTAAAGACTCACTATAGAACATTTAGGCTGCTGCAATGAATCGCACGTTTACATGGATGCACCACTCAGACACGTATGGGTCTATCGGCACAGCACCCTTTTACATGCTCCCTGCATTCTCTCTTCACCCTACCTTGAACCCTCCTGGTACTCATATGTCAGATGAACTGACTTGACGCATGTCATGCCAGCGTGTCTGCTTTACAGATCTACCTTCATCCGCTGACAGCGCCGCAGCAGAAGCTCCTTGTCCCATATGCTGCATTACAGTCATTTAAGGGAAAGCCAATATCAAAATATAAAGCCGAGAGATGGTGATAGAGATGAAGGTAAAATCACTTCAAGGTGGATGCTGCATCACACTGAAATGGGAAGGTATTTCATTCCTAATAAAGATACGAAAAGACGTTTTGCGATTAGGTATTCACTACTCACTATTCGCTATTTGGAGATATCACTTGGGCTAAGATGCACAGGACAGCCTGCAGTGCGGTTTGATGTGAGGTATGATGGAACACTCGGTCAAATTCCATGATGTCAATTGGGAAGAGGACATCGCGATGAAAGCCTACAAACCACAGCAGATCGCAATGAGCTTTAAGGAGCACCAATTCGTTGTTAGCTGCTTTTCGACACCCCTCATAAAGAGCGACCTGACGCTTCCACATATGCAACTGACTTTCTCTCGGCATTAGATGAGCAAAAAATACGAAGTAGACAATATGGAAAATAAGGGCACACTGAAAGCAGAAGTATTTAGGATGGGGACTAGGTTTCTCACGTCAGCTGAAAAAGTCAGGCCTTAATTTGAAGATAATAGCGACTAAACGTCCTAATTTGAAAGGACTTGATATGCCTATGCAAAGGGCGTGGTCGCTATTTCAGCAAGCAAAACAGGTTTCAAAAGGTCCTCCACAACCAACAATTTTTTTCAATCAAAAACCACCGAAAATTATTTGATTGCCCCCGCCCCAACCTCCGGTTTAATGCAAAATTTGTAGCCTTTCATAAGCTACAGAGGCAGTAGAAAAATAAACTGCAACCGATATTTTTGCCTCTACAACCGCAGAAACCCCCCGACCATAAATCCTACATGCATCCAGAGTTACCAAAGCAAAATATATGTTGCTCAATGACAGCAAATTTTTGGCAGTTAATACGCCCTTGAACCACTCTCCTGCCTTGGAAGCATCTTTATGAAGCCGATCAGTGCAGGCGATGAACGATGGCGTTTGATGAGGCGAGAATATTGCCGCGATGAGGAGATTCAGTGAGAAGCCGACTTCTGATAGATGAATATAATTTTTGCAAGGGATTGCTGTCACGCGGGAGGCAGATTTGACCTGAGACTGGTGGAGCGGCTTTCAACATCTCCAGTTCGTGTAGGCGGAAACATCCACTCATCTTAAATTCCAACTGCATTTGCAGTCACATCAGCAGTCCAACTGCACAGATTTCTTTGATTCGAATACTTTTACCGGAAAAGGTGGGGTCTTGGAAAAAAAGCTTTCTGACTTTTTATGTAAAAATGTGTGAAGCGAAAAAAACCTCATTCGCGGATTACGCACGGCTGTTTCTCAAGCCAAGAATGAGTCAAACACGAGACTGGAAATTTCGTGAAGGAGGTGTACCGTCAAACATCCAGACAGTGCATTAGGAACATCCTGCCTCGTGAGTGATTTAATTGATGGCATTCATTGTTTGACAACCGTCCAACTTCTAAACCAGAAATTGAGATAAGAGGTGATTTTAGCTGTGTTTAAACCGCAACAAAGCCGATTCAATTTGCCAGCATTCTTATCTGTAGAAATATTCATGTTCCTTTGCTGTTTTGAATCTTCCAAAGCCAAGACAGGAGCGCGGCTAATGAGATTTCTTTGTGGATCAAATTAAGAAAACAATTTTCGTCAAGTAATTATCAAATTCTCCAAGTCAAATAAAAATAAAGTTACGTGTTTACCTGACGAACTTAGCAAAGTCTTCCCCTTATTTCCGTTCACAGAATGTCATGCCAATTCATCGCAAGAAAGGAATGCAACTTCGGGTTTTCAGATCCTAAGAACTCTCAGATCAGTACTTAGTCATAAAACGAGATTCATAGTTACTTACAAAAAATATTTCTCTTCTTATAAAGAAGTGAAGGAAAGCCTTACCGGTATCGGAGGAGGAGGTGGAAGAAGCACTGTCATAAAGGTGGATATTTTCACCCCCATAATCGAGCTTTACGGACTGCAGTGGGGTCCGCGTATGAACTGACCAGCAGACAATTTCACCATCTAGAAATCCACAAAGAGGGAAAAAATTAGAAAGCTAAAAATACAGTTAGGAAAGGAAGCAATATTTGTGTCCGTATTAAAATAGGGGTTGGGTCTTTAAGCAAATCTAACAAAAGCCAAACCTTTTAAATGTGGATGGTGGAAGGAGTTTTTGGGTCAAACCTAGACCATTAATTTGACAGATCTGTGACAGGAAGACAAGCCACCGTAGTGATACAACACGGCGTTGTAGGCTGTCATAACTCATAATAGCTGGACAGTGGCTAAAGTAGTAAATGAGAAAGGCTGACAATAGTGGTAGTGGGTGCATGACCATAGAGCAGCGAACAATGAATACAAAATTGTCGACACCTAGTCATTTAGTAAACCTCAAGGAGAGGAGAGAAGGGCCAAGTCCACCCACGGAAGGACATTCAAATGATTGTGCAGCTTTCAGTGACGACCCCATTTACAGTTGTAACAACACAATAGTGACTTCTGTGACAAGTCCACCCGCAGTGGCATTGTAAAATCATCATTCACGAACATTGAAAAGTTTGGACGCGGTGAGTACCGATAATAAATTAAGCCATGCTGGTAAATCTTCCAGATCAAAAGAGCAGTTAAAGATTGAATTTAGAGCAGAAGACGACTTCAAAACAGTAAATACAATTTGTGTTCCCCCAAACCCATTCCCTTCATTTAAAAACACGATCAATTAAAATTGTTGGTCGTTCAAAGAAAACTTTCCAGCTTCTCGCAATTCGGCCTAAATACCGGTCTCCCCCACCTCCCCCTTGAGCCCTTCCCTTGCGTAGATAACGGAGCTACTTCCACATTTTGTTGTAACGCCATAGCTGCTTGTAACTCATTCAGAGAACGTGAACTTTTATGCACAAGTGGATAATTCCATCACAGTGGTGGTAAAGTTGCTCCATGCATTATACCCGAAAGGCTTGGAGCAGTCTAATCCAGATATCGTCAATCAAACAGTTAAGGAACTTTTTTGAAGAAAATTCGATAGGTTGACAAGCAATGATCCACAGAACATTGAAGCAAAAATGACAATATTTTAATAAAGTAGGCAAATGAAATCGTGCGGCTGTTTGGATGACAAACATAAACATTTTATTCATTCCAATAATCCCCATTAGCCAATTACGATGAACGAAATGTCTCCAAGACCCCAACTATTCCTATGACTTTTACTCTTCTCAGCCATCTCTTCCATTTCATGTATGATCATGTCACGTTCCAGCGTAGCCAAGAAGGGATGCTAATCGCCACCTGGAGAAATATCATCCGTTGAACAAGGAGGATAGGGCGTTACCATCCTCTCGTCCTAAGGGACTGTAGGAAATCTTCTCATGAGCACGAGCTGCGTCGATACGACGTCCTGTGTTGTCTTGCAAGAATGAGAGTGGGATTTTCTTGCCACGACTTTGCTAGTCCTCCAAGTTGTGTCAAGTTGTTCAAAACAAGGAAAGGATGCGAGTTCAACTTCTCCGAATGAGCGAACGATAAAAATATGCTTTCAATTCCGGTTAATGAAGAGGTGGTTTCACTGGAATTTGATGCACATCAGGTTTTAAATAAACCCCAGCAAAATCCTTCATTTAAGATAAACGGAAGAACATGAGTTATTTGTATTTTATAAGAAATATCGAAAGGATAGAGGGCTAGAAGCAAACCAGTCACCAAGTAATTAATTACCAAAAGCATGTCCACAAAGTCTGACCAAGCGGACAGATGCATTTGCTCTTTACTGGTCAAACAAAGCCGGATAAGGAAACCTGCAGTGGAGCAACTGGTCATTCTTTCATTCATATCTTCATTCATCCCTCAGCTATTTGTTCAACCATCTCGGGTCCGCCTAAACTATTAAGCATCTGTCAACACATTCATCTGTCCCGCTATCCTACTTATCCATCTCTCTGTCCCACCATCCATTCATTCAAACGTGCATCCCTTTAACCACCAACTTAATCACCAGCCAATCAACCACGGATGCGACTCAGCAGCCATTCGTTTACTTTAGTTGGTGGAATAAATTGATAATCCAGGAATTTGACCTCATATTAACACTATGCGAGAATACGGGATGTTTATCATTAACCAATTCTAAAATAGAATCGTACTCTTCAAACGTGTTCCAGGAATCATCTTTCCTTTTGTTGGCCTTAAATTACGCAAAAGGTAGTGGCTTGCAAGTGAGCCATTTAGATCAATCCAAATTGACAACATTCGATTGACTGCTCGCCAAAACAACTCTATGAGCAAATTGTCTGTCGGTGCCAAAGATGAACCGAGGAATTTCATCACCATCTGACTGCTGTATCTTTTATGCATGAGGCAAACACCGACGAGATAATTGGTGAACTGATGTAGTAATTAAAATTAAAGTTTATTACCATGGCACAAGTAGAAAGAAAAATATAAAAGAGTAAGATGAAGTAAAACCGATGATAAGTAAAAAGGTAAATAAGTCACAACTTGAAAATCCTGGATGGATGCAGTGTGCGTCTACGAGTTATCTTTAAGGAATCCTTACCAGGATACATGTATGTCCAAGCCCTATCCAAGACTGAACCTTCTTTACCATCCCAATTTGAAGTGATGCAGGTCACAGCTGGTGACTGGTCACAGAGGCGTCCGCAATTGTGTGACTTTTGCGACGTCTTCATTGCCACCGCCAACGATGCGCCACCAGTTGGGGCCGCTATTGTTGCCTTCCACGTTGCAGTCTGCTGCCACGTGTCCAATTCATCCACACGCTGAAGCTCCGTAATAGTGGACGAGGTTCCACCCAGCCAGAGAAGTCTAAGAGTGAGAATTAAATGATGCACTGAAGTTAAAAATTGCATTCGAGCATGAAACATTTGATCCCAAGAAGTGATGGTCCGTTTTAGAAGCTATTTATACCAGTTTCCTTTGGATTTTTGTTTACTATGAAGGTGGAAGGTAAAATTATCAACAAATGTCTTTGCAAAGGAAGAGAGTAGGAGGGAAGAGGGATGAGTGCAGGACAGATGGATGGAAGTACCCCATGTGGATGAATCATGGAGGTAGGTGGGTGCATGGATTGGATGACATCTAAGGTAGGAAAACTACGAGGACAGGGAGAACTATTAATTTATTTACCAAAAGAGTGCATCGCAAGGTAGAACATCAGGAAGTAAGAACAAAAACTGAAGAGATGAGTCAAAGGTTAGATTAATAAGTGAGGTGAGAGAAGAAAGAGGGGAGGGAAAGATGAAATGGATGAATGGCCAAATGAAGGAACAACTTGATAGACAGATTGCTGGTTAGATGGGTTGAATAGGAAGGCAGTTGAAGGGCCATCGTAAAAGGAATAGACCAAGTGACCAATCCGAAGCAAACAGATGGAGTATGGGTGGAGAGTGGTAAATGAATGAATAGAGTAAGGAATTATTGTATAAAATTGGAGGCAGATGATCAGTAACCTAATCTACACAACTACCCAGATTGTTTGGAGTGAATAGCTAGGTGTGTCAGGACTGAATGGCGAAGGAAAGAGGGATGAATGGATGGTCACGTGAATGAATTTGAAAAAATCAAATCAGGAAAAGATCAACGGACGAATAGAAGTGTTCACTATCAATAGATAGATAGACAGACCGCACATTGGACGTTGAAAGGAGTGGATAGATTCGTGCCACAAGCAAAAATGAGCCTTTGTAAATGCACATCAATGGATCTGAGATGGAGCTAGGTTGTTGAGCAAATAAAAAAAAACGGAAGAAGAAGAAGACGAGCCATTAAAATTCGTGCAAAAAAGCCAAAAAATCCTCACCCTTTCGAGACGCGAACGCCACATAAGTAGAGGCTTGAGCTGGAAAGCTGTTTCACGCGTCTACTCTGTCGCAGACTGTTGAACGACCACTTGATGACAATACCAACGGCAGTGGGGGCAGAGTCAGCAGAGCCCACATCACTAAGGCGAGCAGAGTAGATCCACCCCGTCGAAAGGCCGAACACCACCGAGCGGTAGTCTACATTGAGCATCCAGATGCAGTCGCCTTCCATGGGAGATAGTGAAGCTTTGGTCAAAGATGTACAGGCCAACAGAGACAGCGAGGAGATGCTTTGAGAGGAAACAGGCACAAATGCTCGCTCAGAGGAGTTCACTGAATGATTTTCAAAGTCTTGTTGCACATTGTAAGTAATAACGAGCACCTATTCAGTAAACGTTATTCCAAGGATAAGCATTTGATAGTACTGAATAAAATTGTGAATTTGAACGGACGAAGAGGCGTCGGAGGAGAAACTTGTACTGGTAAATGGGATTTCATCGGCCAATCAAAGTTCGCAAATTCAGAGCAACAGATTGGTGGATCATAAATAGATGAATGCCGACATTAGGAATAGATGGAGAAGACGAAGAAGGCAGCTGGTTCTAGATAGATTTATTTAGGAGAATAAGGAAAAGAAATGACTGGATGGTAGAGCTTGAAATGGATAGACAGGCCCATAATGATTTTGGAAAAGATCAAGGACAGATAGGTGGGTTCAAGGTGGCATAGATGGGTTAATTGATCCGAAATGGAGGCTTATGGCGTAGGGATAGTCGAACGTGCTAGGAGAGGAGAAAATGGACAGAAACTATTGAGTAGGTAGATGAATTTATGAATGGATGATGAGGCAGGTGGATTTTTTAAAGAGAGGTACGAGTAAATAATCGGAGAGATGGAGCTGACGAAATTAATGCGTAGCCATTCCTTAATCTACGGATCGTTTACGAGTCTTGATTAAGAAATGAGTATATGGAGATGCGGATGGATAGATCTGTGATTGACGAATGAAGAAAGACGAAGGTGATAAATCTCGAGTTAGAGTATAAATGAAAGGGTAGAAATGGATAGAAGCAGTCCAGTTGAATAAATAAATCCGATTTGGATGGATAGATAGATGAGTGAACAGACGGGAGTTGTATGGATTGGATGAATTTCAAAGATGAGCAACTTGTACAACAAATTCTGAGCCGATTCTCTGATGGATGAATTGGCAAACTGGGGAGCGATGTATGAAGCCAGGCTGTAAAGACGGATAAATGGATAGAACCGAAGTAGACAGATGAGTGGATGACTGAATATATGGATCTGGAATGGACGCATGGACACAAGGATAAAAGGATACATAGAAGGTAGATATGTGTGATGCACTAATGAATGAATGAAGTAGGACTAAATTCGGTGCGTACAGATGGGAGAAAGTATAACTTTGCTGATCCGGTATCGTCACCTATCTCTCTGTGAGTCGCTTACCTGAAAGCCATCAGCCTTCCCACTGAATCCGCACACCATAAATGTCCGTCGGCATCCACTGACAGTGCCACCGGATGTCCCCCATCGTATAGATTAAGCGGAAGTGAGGAAGGTGATGGTACATGGTGGCGCCGTTGGCCTTGGTTTCCCTCCCGTCGAGACGTCCAAGAACAGGCAAGACCACAGGAGGTGGAATTCAGCGTCTCCACTACCGCCACCAATCGTCCTATACGATTGGGAGCTGTGGACTCGAAAAAAGCATCTCCTGACCTCTCAGGATCAGGTTCTGACTGGACACTGTAACCACCGATCCAGACACGACCTTGTAAATCTGAAATCAAAGACAAAAAGCGACTCCAAAGTTATATAAATGCGTAAATGCATTGTAGCTGGAAGCTATCCGATCTAATTGCACATTCAACTGCGTGATTAAAATTCAAAACAAGTCGGACAACTTCAAATGCCTCTGGGGGCTTACCAGTTATTGCACAGGTGACCACTTCAACCGCATCAACGCGTTGGACACTATGGATCGCCTCGAACCCCGTCTCCACCGCTATCGGTAGGCGTGCCTGTCGCAAGCACTGAAGACCGGACACCTCCGACAGCGGAGGAGGCGTAGGTGGAGGAAGTGGGCGCTGTGTGACCTTAACAATCGAGGAGGCCTCAGGTCGCAGTTGGGGCTCGTGGGACCAGCAGAGGCTCATTAAGTCCAGGTAGGCTGCTGGGCAGTGAGATTTGATCTAGGCGGATACGGGGAGAAAAATAGGATAAGAAATAAAACGCACTTAACGAGGTCAGTGGGTTTGTCTGCTAGCTTACCAATGCTTCCCTTTCTACTTCTCCATCCGTCTACTTGCCCACTACTCTATTCATTCTTTAAACCCCCTGTTTCTTTGTCTGACGCTCTATTTTTCTGCTTGTTTTTTGCAATGTGGCTCTCGATGACCCAAAGCCACCCAGAGTGTAAAGCGCTGGATGAATATCAACATTAAAACTGAAACCGAATGAAAACTTGGTTCTGGTTGAAGCATTGCCGATGCTAATTAACAGGGGTTGGAAATGACCAAATGATCGTCCGTAAATTTCGCGGTAATTGTTGCTATTTCAATGTCATTTGAGTACAGTGGTGTGGAGAGAAATTATCTACTCCTATCAATAGGCCATGGTTACAATAATAAATAAAACTACGAAAAATGTCGCAGCAGTGTCACTTAAAAGCAATTGTAACAGCATCAGCTACGTATGAAATGTCCGGTTTAATTGTAAAAGGCTGCCACAACAATTGACGATAATGCAGTGTAGACCACGGCGGAAAACATCAACAGGCAGATTGCTGCGCAGCATGAAGGACGGTAAGTTTTCCGACGTTCCGGGTGGTAAGTTCCTTTCTACCAGGTAATTTCAACTTCAAAAATAATCCAGGTGAGAGTTTGGAGTTGAGGTCAAGGCAAGAGGAAAGTAATTATACATTCAACTTGGGACATGCACCGATGCACAGATGGCAAACTGATAGTACGTAGGCTTCTGTATGCAACAAAACGGGTAATAAAATAACTTGTTTAAAGGAATAATGGGAGCAGTGGACTAACCTTAGCTGGAATATCGGGTCTACCACCGGAGAGGATGTGTTGATTCAGCTGAAATCGCAAGTTTGTAAAACCGCGATAGGGCAATTGAAATTTAGCAATGCTAGCCATCAGAATGCCCAATGCGTATATATCCACCTGCGAAAATGAAAGTTCAGAAAAGCGATGGATACAAGAAGGATAGACAGAGGGTGAAGAGATGGGAAAGGTGGATGGATCTGGGACAGATGGTTAGAGTTGGGACAGATAGGTAGGCGAATTGATAGATGAAGTTGGGGCGAATGGGAACATCAAAATGTCTGTCCATCAGTGATGAAAGCTACCAGAGGGACGCTAAAAACGCGTCAAATAAACATGCATTTAAGATCAATCAGAAGAGGCTCACCTTGTGTGAGTAAGTCTCCTCTCCAAGAGTAGCCAAAACTTCAGGTGCCATGAATCCGGGAGTGCCAACATAGCCGCGACAGCCGTCTAGACTCGCTCTCCACCTGCTCACTCCGAAATCGCCTAACACAACTTGCACCGTTCCTGGACCGCCCCCTCTACTGCCTTCGAAATTAGAGGCGGGAGTGGAATTGATCAGAGTGCATCCCCATCGCTCCCTGCGCGTGCCTGTGGTATTGGTTGTGGAGGTGGTAAGAGGAGGAGGCATGTGCCAGACGAGGAGATTGTCAGGCTTTAAATCTCGATAGACAATACGCACACGGTGGAGATAGGCTAGCGCCGTGGCGACCTAATTAGGTTGATGATCAGTCGTAAGATAACGTTGACATCCACCCACCCAACCATCCAATCAACTCTACCTGATGCACCACCATCGTAAGGGTGTTCTGGTG
The DNA here is from genome assembly GCA_000469725.3 of Echinococcus multilocularis. Taxonomy (NCBI): domain Eukaryota; kingdom Metazoa; phylum Platyhelminthes; class Cestoda; order Cyclophyllidea; family Taeniidae; genus Echinococcus; species Echinococcus multilocularis. Next base: position 5,848,647 of record LN902846.1, on the reverse strand, counting down.
AACTGGGTAGATGCCATCCGCTTCATAGATCTTCTTCATCTCCTCCATCCAATCAGAGAGACTGCCCTGGGGTGCTAGGGGTAGAAGGAGAGAGAGGGGGCGAGGCGAGACCACACCGATGCAAGAAAGCAAGTGGTGACCCAACATCGCGGATGTGATGCTGTTGGCAGCAGAGAAGAGCCGCGGACGCGTGTGACAGCGCGCACTGCGACGGACGACGCCGCGTCGGAGAGAGCGAAAACTACTTTGTGAGCGAAATGGGAGTTCGTGGGCGGCGCTGAAACCGCCGCCGATGGTGATACCGGGAGCAGAAGTACTGTCTTCACAGACTCGCATGAGAACGGCGAGTTCAGAGCGTAGTTCCTTAAAAACCAGTGATGGAAGAGTGAAAAAGTATAGTAAATACAGAGAAAGGAGAACTATTTGTACAACAATGTTCCGTTCTTGACGCCTATATGTCTGTCAGTTCATCAGTCTGTAACTAAAATGATTTTTCACCAGGCTGTCAAAACGCATAGATGAATGGATAGCGGAATGAATGTAAGGAAGAGCAGGTAGATGTGTGTGTGGTAAATGGGTAAATCTGGAATGAAGAGACGAAGAGTAAATGAACAAATAAATATTTAGCTAGAAGAATGAGTCCGCTATGGAGAAATGAATGAACGCATAGATTAATACGCATATATCTACTTATAATTCTATGGCTAGGTAATACCAATCAAATCTTCTAGGTATTCCCAAAACCATCACCCACTTGATACGCAGTGTAGCACGATTCAACCGGTTGCAACGACCATCGCCGCCTCTCTTGTTTGTATAGCGCTAACGCCACTCTAAGGTCAGCCAGACCCATGCGGTTGGGGTGAGAGTGCTGGTGAGTGTTCGAACTTGTGGGCTTTGCTTCCGTTCCCGCCTCACCTCCGCCCTCCTCTGTTGTTCCCGCTCCTTGTTCCTCCTTCTCCTCAGTATAGGGCTGCCAATCACTCAGACGAATGTCTACCTGTTCCGGATTGATAGGTGAGCAAATCTTCACTCCCACAGGGACCTAACAGAGGGAAAAAAATGGATTTTTCTTAAATGAAGAATTGGTGGTAAGGCCTGTTAACTACAGGGAGAGAAAAAAATATACTTCCCGACAGTCAGCAATTTATCACATCAATCGCCACAGATCCACCTGTGCATCTTTGTATTCCCTATAAGTCCAGGCGCTCACTCATCACAAATCCGTTGATTCATACTTGCATCCAGATTAGACAAACCTACTCCATCACTCATCTCCCAAATTCACTTATTACCACAAATCTGTCAATGCTTGATTCAGAAATCACCCATCCTCCTTCCATTCACCTTAAATTTCCCTAGTCATTTATTTAACCTTGAGCCGTTCACAGGGATATAATAAATCATTTTGCTTCTCAACGCTACTGGATCAGTCAACTCTCCCTTAATCCAACTTTTTCCCAACTGTTCAAAATTTACCCAACTCTAATTTCCTTTTTCCCATATCCATCTTAGAGCCCTTTCTTTCTCCTTTAATCCACTCAATATCAACCCCAAAATGCATCAATTCGGAATCGGTTCATTAACTCATATTACCACCCATCTCTAAACACTTCATATTGTACTCAACTATTTACTTATTCTTTCACCTATTGCAGATTCAACCATTCATTGCTCCATTTATCTCTAGCACACTACAGATACGAGAACCCAGAACTAATTAATTGGCCCTTCTTTCTTCTATCTCGGATAGAAATATTCTTGAATTTGTCCATTTCAGATCCATCTATTCAAAACCTGTCCATTCGCAATATGGGGAAACTAGAGGAATGCCCTCTTTAACTAAGTTTTTAATACGCCGATCAAATCTACAGCACAACTCACAACTCCCAATTCCTTCTATTCAAATACTCCATAAGTAGGTACCCACCTTCACCAGATTAAGCATCGAATCGGTGGCGGAAGTGACGCTGGCGGGAGAAGAAGAGCCAGAGAGGAAGGCGGAGCCAGCAAACACAGAACCGAAAGTCCCACGGCCCAAAAATCGTTCCAACATCACCCGGCTGCTCGATACTCGCATATCCTCTATTACATCCATCAAAAGAAGATCGGGTGCTGAAATACCGTAGTGAGTAGGGCTTTTACTGGGGCCAGAATGGATAGGACAGGGAAGCGATTCATTGCGACCAAGGGCACCGACATTGGGCTGTTTTCGTGCAGGTGTCAGGAGCCAATGAACCATTTCCTCTACTAGAACGCCGTACACCACGCGTTGTCTTGAGGCAAAAGATTACCATTATATGGTTTGGTTTTGGATTGAAAAACACCTGAACACCCCAAAGCACAATCCAGGTAAGGTTGAAAAACTCCTCATAAGTATTGAATAACTATTTCAAAGAAACTATCCACTTGAAAATGACAATGAAGATAGCTTTGAACACAAGATTAGTCAATTTTTTTTCAAAAAATACATTTGAAATGATCTTACTTTTTCTCGCGGCATTCTAGCGACTCATCACCGGTATCATCTCTGTTCCCAGTTTCGGCATTTAGTACGCTATCGAGAGTAGACACAACCTCTCTTATTTCAGCATTTTCTCTACAGGATAAAAATAACAGAAATCGCCAAAATGACTTTTAATGAAAATAAGGCGCCTACTAGCAAAGTTTCAGCACAATGTAATCTTTCCTCAAAATGTGACCTACATTTGTGGTGGTCGAACGCAGTCAGTGCAGGGAATAACGCGATGCACGAGATACTCGCCGCTACTTGATTGGTTAAATCGCGTCCCAAGGTCAGGATACCAGTCCAATAAGAGGCAGTCAATGTGATGCACGATCTTTAGAAAAATTTACGTAGTAATTAATAAAAACCATGGTAAAGAATTGCCTTAAATTCTAAGTTTAACCTGACATTATATCTGAGCTGCAGAATGCTAACCTTTGTCAAAATTTGAGTTAGTGTACGACGATCGGGCTCGAGAGTCCAGGACTTCGCGGAATCCTTCTCCTTCGTCGTACCACGATACTCAGGCCAGAAAATCGAGAATGAAGGCATGTGCAGCTGGATCAGACAGTATTTGGAAAAGTCATCTAGAACACGACAAAAATGTCGGCAAAAATACCGTCAACTTGACCCAACCGACACATACCAAATGGCTCAGCAATTAGTTTGTCGAACTTCACATCCTCTGCAGATACCTCAATACCACGCAAGTGCTCCCTATATTGCTCAGAAGAGCCGGTGGAAAAGCGCAAGAGACGGAGATTCCAGCCTTTATAGTCAATGTCATCTAGCCCTCCCAGTGCGCTCTTTTCATCACCCGTCATATTCCCTCCTTCATCCTCATTTAGGCAAGCGTCCTTCAAACCGATCTTTTCGCTCACCTCCTCTGCGACTTCTGTCTCCTCAAGGGACTATTTTGATGAAAAAGAATAGATAGATGGGCATGCAATTTGGTGATAAATGGACAAATTTGGACTAACTTCTCACAAGACAAATTCAAGCATTTAACAAACAAGCCTGCAGCTGATTGAGTGATTGATTGCCCAATTTCATGATATGCATACAGAAATGGACAAACAAGGATGCATAAAAATGGGTGGAGGATATTTCACCGCCATGACTCACAGCAGTCACAAGGGAGACACGATTCCCAACCTGTTCCAGTGTGAATACCGGCACAGCACCACCGGCGAGGGTCAGCTGAATACCCCGTCGAGAAAGACTCCATCCGCACTGAAGACTTCCAATTGACGAACCACCTTCGTCAGCATTTGATGGCATCTCCAGACAGAGAAGACTGGATCTCAGTTTGGGCGGTATGCTAGCCAGGTTGTAGAGATGCCTATGAGTAGAAGAAAAATCGTCTTCTAAATATAGAGATTTACCATTAAACCAGATGATTTCGTAGTTGCACTACACACCGAATTCAGTCGGCCACTCCAAACACCACCTTTTATCGAGATACCAGCTAACAATGACACTAAGTACATGAAACAACCTGTAATGATGAACAACGCATTCTGTCAAAGAAGGTGTCAAACTCTCCGACATCTACACAAAGCTTCTGGTACCTCTATGTTATGCACCCTACAAAGGCGACCATCCAATAACCTGTAGGTCAGTGATTATACAATTCACTGTTACCACTATAATAATCACTCCTGCGTAGAATGTCGGCCCTTAAATAAACGACACCTAGACTGTTCTGCAACTACGAAAGAGAGGAAGATTTCTGGAAGAATGATCTCACTACAACAATCATTTGCAATTCCGAAAAGTTGGGGCACCCGGGATGCCGCACTGATAAGTCCTTCTATGCTGAAGCTGTTTATTAAGTATCAGCGAAGTGCTAGGATAGGTGTGAGGATGTCGTGCCCAATCTGATTTTCTCTTGATAATTCAAAGATCCCGTCTTAACTTGGACGATCCTCGTACTGAGGAAGCAAAAACAAGCACCTAATTCAACTACCAAACACTTATACTACTAGTGTAAAATAAGTAGACACAGTCCGAATGTGACCCACCCACAGACATTGTTGAGATCAGTGTCGGTGAGAAGACGGGTGATGAGTCGTGTCCAAAATCCAGCAGGCACATAGGCTAACGCGTAGACACGCAACACCTCATTAGCCCGCACTGCAGCACGCAGCCTCCACAACGGCGTCTGAGGCCGTAGAAGGGTGGTGGGCCAGCCACCTCGAGGGGTGGGACGACGCATTCGATCGTTACGTTGAAAGAACGATGCGGCTGCGGTCGTACTGTTAGTGACAGTTTTCGGTTTACTCAAACGGAGACCCCGTGGAACTAGATTGTTCTAAAGACCGTTGTATAAACTGCAACAAGGCTTGGGGGAAGTACTGCAGCTCAAAAATTAAGCGCTTAAGAAATCAAAAATAGGAAAAGTCCAAAACACGCTTCATTCAAAATCAATTGAAATGTCACTCCAAACCTACCTGCCAGGCGGCAAACTTCGAGAAAATGTTATGCCGACGAGAACTTGTTACTTGTTCCGAAGATTGGCCTAATTGGTCCTGAAGATCGCTGGCTAGTACCGGCTGTGATGGTGAAACCGAAGCTGCCCACTTTTTTCCCCGTGGAAGGGTAAAAACTGAACAGTTAAGGGGGTCCGAATCCCTTAAAAGTCCTTCCAGTTCCACCTCTCCCTCTGTCTCATTATCCATAACCGGATTCAAAGGCGTAATTCGAATCTAGAGTAATTGAATGGAAAGCCTGGAGGGCGACCTACTTGTCTGTTGGAAGCAACAATATTTGCTGAATTTCTAAGAGGCAGCAAAGCAGGAACTAGAAGGTGATGGGAGTCAAGTGGTGCTGCCAGCTCAAACTTGGCTAACAGCCCGACCAGATAGGTGAGAGCGAAAGATACTTCCAGATGTTGGAAACGACGCATTATACGATCTGCGTCCATGGAAGAGGCCTCGGTGGAAACCATGGGAACGACAAGAAGGTCCTTCAAACGCGAAAGCTTCAACACACCTATAGGGGAGGAAAAAGGAAGCGCTGTATCGCATGGTTCGCCTACACATTGCTAACAAATGTGCATTCAGATGACCATGGAAAGTCTTCGTTGTTGCTAGCAGCGTCAAGCAGACCCATTACAAACCAAAAAAAAAGCATTTCTACGGTTGAGTAATACAGAAAGAAGGCGACTCCCACAGATGGATGAATATGCTAAGACAAAAAAATTGTGTTGACTTTCGGCAACCATCCCAACTTCAAGCTCTGTAGAAGGCTCGACAACAAGTCGATGACTCATTTAAAGGAAGCCAAATGAGACACTTACAGTGGTGGAATGAGTGCATATTTGACTGTGCTGGTTCACTACCATTTAAACCGCCAGAACTTCCATTTTCAACGAAAATACTTACAGACAAGCGTGCTTTACAATAACCCTAGAAGTATTTCATACAACAGGAGAGAACAATTATATAAGCACAAAATAGGTACCAGCTCGAGTGGGAGCCGTGCTCGGGGTGATCAGAAGTCGCACTAGAAGATCACAGAGCCAAATGGGATCCAGAACAACGGCACGACTGAGATTGGAAAAATAGAGAAGATGACCGATTTCATGGAGGAAGGTTAGGGCAGAACGGACCTCCTCGGAACTGTCGAATCCGCTGCTTGCCTGTAGACGGCTATTCACCTCGGTTCTAAAAGCATCGAGATCAAAAGCAATAATCAAAGGGTCAATGAAATTTGCCCAAAATGGGTGGAAACAAAATAAAAAAGTTAATTTGATAAAAAAGACGGACGGATAAATGAATTTAAAGTGGTTGGATGGAGGGAATGGATGGGTGAATGGATACGAGAGAGATGAACATAGGACAGATGTCATTTGCCTTGCACTTCTTAAACACTTTTCCATAAAACCAATAACGTTTTTCTAATCTCCACACCTGTTTAATGAGAACGTATTTCACTTCCAATCCAACTATTGTGTTATAATACCAAAATCACCATATTCCTGACCAAAGATTTGGTACAGTACGTCATGCTATTCGGCTTTTCAACTGAATGAGCACGACGAATTGCGCTATACACGAAGCTGGCCAATCAAATAATCAGTTAAAAAATCAACCAATCAAAACCTCGTGTTAATCCACATTGAGCACAACATAAAACATCTGCGTTTGTAAAAACTGACTTCATTTGGATATAAACATCAATAAGAGATCAAAGCAGGAAGGAGTTAATTTCACTTAAGTCTTTAGATAGTGTGACAAGCGCATACCAGCTCATGATCAAACGATTTCCTGACCAAGTAAAATGACCCAATCAGAGTAATCACTGAGCCAAAAACCAGGAATCGGTTGGACAGTTGATACATCCCCCAAATGATCTTTAACTTACACGTAATCATCCAGACTGACAATCGGTGGGATGCCAACACGATGAAGATCACTTGCAAGGTCACGCGTGACTTCCTCCAGCTCATGATACACCAGCGGTACAGGGAAACTCAACAGCCTTTGCCGGCCCGGTTCAAACTTTGCACCAATTATTGGTTTTCGAACTGCAAAAGGGTGAAAACTAAAATCGGACCCCTCAAGTTAAAAGTCAGCAACATATTTACTTTACCAGCTTATGGCAACCATGCTTGAGTCTGATCACGTCTTAAAAACAAAGTGGTTGAGCTTAAACCAGTAAAATAGACGCCTATTGTTGCTAGTCTCATCGCAGACTTTAATTTTCAAATTACGCAACCATAAATGGAACGTATCAGGCGCGTACATGGTGGCCGTAGATAGTTTGCGGAGTGGTGAATCGCCGTGACGAGGTGATAAAGAGCCTCTCTGTTGTAATTGTCAGAGGTACTGTAACGAGAATCCACAAGGAAGTGGCCGACGATTTGTTGTGACAGGCCCATCGAGGCGGGGTCAGTACACCGAATAAAGCAGCGTTCAGCTAGGTTCGAAACCTCCAACGATGTCGTTGCGTCAGCGTGGGTGGCAACCACCAGAACGGGTGCGTTCGATGCTCTAGTCTGAGGTAATGGGAGAGGAGAAAAGTCACCTTTCGGTTCAATAAAGCCGGCGTCTTTGGTCCAATCTATACGGTCATATTAGTGCCCGCTAAGACTTACATAGAATTTACATAGAATTTTATGGGTTTCTGAATTTCCTACACAAGACCGCAAAATATCAATGCGGTAGTCGACAATGAAACGGTGGAGAGGGTTTTTAAGTCCTGGATCTTGTCTAACGCTAGAGTCCGCCCCATCTCATGTAGTCTGCGCAACCTAGAAGTGGATAGCCAAAAAGTTCTGCTGATCCCATCAGCCGTCCGGCTCCCTTGATTCGCATTCTTTGAGCACGCCTATGTTTGAAGCGTCATTTGAAGAGATGTGGCGGATTGGTGTTGTTGTTGGATCTTTACAATCCCCAGTCAGAGAGAGAAGCTAAAAATCCCATCAAAGGCCCAATCGCGTCGTAGTTACACTTTCAGTGTCTCAAGTATTAACACCTACCTGAATAGCTACAAGATGTCTTGCGACCCCGTGAAGCGCATCTGGTGCGTCCATTGCGTTCCATACCACCACGTAGATGGTACTCCGAGACATGGAGAACTGTTGAACCGCTGACATGACACTTTCCACCTCCTCCACCATTGCTGCGATGGGCGACGATGAATGAGCGGATTCAGGACTCTTGAAGTCCCAGACCGTGAAGTTAACCGTCTCCGTCCACTCATTCCGCGCACGCTCCGTGGGACAGTGTCGAGTGATGCTAAGTGGGGTCAAGGTCACACTGGAGGTGGGAGCCGAGTTTTCTGCGTCCTGATAGTTCATTTGTATTTGAGTTACCAAGAAGGAAAGAACAGTGGAAGAAAATGTATTGATACGAAGTGCTTTGCGCTTGGCATCTCCCCTGAGGATGCTTGTAACCCCAGAAGAAGGCTTATATCACAAGACTACAGACAGCCAAATTTATAGAACTTTCTAGAAGAAGCTTGTATTCTGTACCATTTCTGGTTGGCCGATCCCCCGTATTAGTGCACTTGAGGTGTTTCAATACTTCCTCTGCTGTCCATGTTACTTTAAAAGATGTAAATAGGCCGCGTTGGGGCAGTGAAGACCTCCAACGTGGAGTTCTTGCCATTTTTTGCTCTTCTGGATGGAATAGCAAATAGTCAATAGCCTTATTCTCCCATTCCAACTTCTCAATCATGGGTTAACGAGCTCGCCACGAGGGTGTCACATAAATGGCGCTCCCACTTCCTTACCTAAGCTTGTATGTCACACGTATGTGACACGTTTATTTGGAAGGAGAGAAGGGAAAAAAGGCCACATTGTCATGCTAGAACAATCGACCACCTGCTACCACATTTTTCGTCTCGTACAATCCAACTATGAGAGCAGCCTGGATAACTTATTGAAACTGCCGTTTTTGTGATAAAAAGTAGTGTTAAGACCAATAGGGTTGTCTAGAAGGATGAAAGATGCTCCCTAATGACAGCATTTCGCATCTAAAAAGGGTTCTTTTCACTGACCACACCTCCTACAGATGGTTACTGCTGCAAGAATCAAATATTTTTATTTGGTAAATAGGAAAAAGATGAAAGCCAAAGTCAAGTTCCCCAACTAAATACTTAAGAGACTCAGGGTACCTTTATTTCCCGACGAGTGACCACTAGTTGAGTACTGATGAGAAGATGGCTCCATTCTCGCCTATTTACAGTATTTTGCCTGATCCAGGCCCCACAAGGACTACTGGCGCACGTGCAGTCTATCCATAAGTGATGTTGGGCAAATGAGGGAATTGAGGTAAATTACGAGTTTCAAGACGTTCGAGATTGTTTGGGGATTCAAAACAAAAAAGAGGGCTTCTAAAGGATCAAATCAGGAAAGATATATAAGGTGGCAGACACTCCTAGGCGAAAAAATGACTTTTAGGGGAGAAAAATACGGAGAAGATCGATGTTGGTGATAAGGACCTGTTGAAACGTCATTACGGTTGATTTGACTCGGAAATTAGGGGTTTGTATGACCTAAACTATGCGAAAATATTACTCAACATTATCTCCTCTCGTCAGGCAGTGCAATCTAAAGTCTCCCATCATCACCCTCTGTCTGATGCTGGATAAAAGGGTAAATAAATATGAGGAAATTTCAGCCTCTACTTCGTGCGTTCAATGTAAGACTAATGCACTTAACAGTGAAGATGACGCCGCAAAGCCAAGATGACGACCGAAACCGTGTACTAAAAAACACGCGACATCGAAAACGCAATTGAAATAAGCATGCCTTTGCGTCGGCACTTTAAGCACTTCACGGACTGCGCAAAAACAGTCTTCATTCAAACGTTCCTTTCGATTCAAAATGTTATTCCTGTTGGGAAAAGTAGTTGTGTTATCATTTAATCTCAGCACTTTACAGGATATTTCGCATATTTTACTTCAATTTGAATGTGTCAACTTTGACTGGATATCTGATAAGCACGAATTACTCCTAAGACCTTTACTACCAACGTCACATATAAGTGACAGCAAGATTGTTCACCTAATCCTAGCGTCACAGATATGTGACATGCCTTCATCACTGTATCATCACCGGTTGCACAAAATCACGTGTAGGTAAACAGATTGGTGGAAGTACTTATGGTTCTGCGTCCCCAGTTTTAGAGGTGTATTTAAACCGGTTAACCAGGGATTCGTGACTACAGTTGGGCTTGAAAACCTTCCAGATACAAAGGGGACTAAGGGCAGGATCTTCACTGGTGTCTAGAGGGTGACTCAAATTTACCAGAATGAACGATGCAGAAGAAAAGTGACTTAAGGTATGGAGGAAGATGCAGAAAACATCAAATTTGAAGCAGTTAAACAAGGGCTCACTTGAACGTCTTGACCTTCTGAATGGAGAAGGGCTTTCAGTAGACTGGTTTTGCCCACTCCTCGTGATCCAATTAACATCAAACGAACTTTGTTGTAGGGCCTTGAGCTGAAAAAAGGGAAAAAATAGCAATTCAAAAAGGGCTTACGATAACTTATAGTATGAGCAACTCAAAGAGAAGTAGAGTGAATTCCCCTTGCTTCTAATTAAAGAAGCACAATTACATTCAACGATGTGTGGACTATTTGAAACAAGAAACCGGCAAGGTGAAAAGATCAGAGGAGATAGACAGATGGGCTGATGAGTAATGATCGAGGGAAATGAGCTGAACTGTAGCATACCTGCGCGGCAGCGACTTGAGGTAGTCCAACACTGTCTTGGTGTTAAGGATCGGCATAGCAGGAGACGTGGTGATATTAGCAGTACCAGCGGTGACTCCATCCGTGAGAGTTGACAGGAGTGGTGACTTTCCAACACGTCGACGCTGATTAATGATGGCGTGTCGACTGCTCTTGCGAAGAGCGGTGTCGTCACCAGCTCGGATCTCCCGCACCAATCGCTCGTAGGCGGGTGTGTTGAAGAAAGTCAGAGATTTTAACTTGCTTAGACGCCATAGATCTGGAGGTAGCTAAAATAGAAAGCCTCAAGTGAATGTCACACCGTTTAATTTGATAAACTGGCTTTAACACTATTTTTCGACCTCCAGTGAATCAGGTGATCATAATGGTGATACACGGTCCCTCCTTTGGCCTCTTGACCTCTTTTTAAATCCTGTGACATCCCCAAGGGCTAGCTCTCATGTCTCTCATCTCTTCACTGGAATACAGAGGCTTTTGTTATTTCTATTAGGCATCAAACTGAATCAACTGGTTACGATGGGAGAAAGACGCCTGATATAAACAGCTGAGTCCACAGCCGCTCGATAAAAATGCAACACACCTCGATCAAACTTGTGCATCCATCCAATTCAAGGGAGGAAAGCTTCTCCAATCGACACACAGCCGATCCCAGACTAATTAAATCTGTATTTCCGGACAAATCAAGACTTGCCAACTCTGGAAACCATAACAGCGCTTCTCCTCCACTCTCATTCTGCAAGAAAATTCAAAAAATTGCGCGATAGTGATGACGCAAAGGATGCTGCTTAAAAGCTGTGCGAGTAGCACAGAGAGTTGGTCAACTTCCACACCTAGTAAGAGAAAGTGCCAGTCTGAAGAAACACTTTGAATAAGAAAAAAGGAAGTAGGGGATATAAATCGCTGCAAGAATGGCTAAATATCCCCCTATTAACAACATACACCGTGAGAAGAGACTGGGTTGAAAACGGAGATACAGTTGCCTCGAATGTTGAGGTGGAAAAGATGCTTCAGTTGGCCATCCGAAATCACCGAAGCTTTCTGCGCCTCGACGTTTGAACTAAAACGTATCAAAGAAAAACATATATGTGGAAATCTTGTTTAATTTAAGATTTCGTAGGCAAAGAAGCAAATAGGCCAAAATAGACACGTAAGAGAGGAGGCTCACGTTTGGAATCCTCCTCCTGCTTCACCACCATCACCTGCATTTCGTCCACCCGCCACAGTCGAGATGCGATTGTTGGAGAGATCTAGATGAACAAGATTAGGCGGAAAGAGGGCAGGAGGGGGAAAAGGTCCAGTCAACCGATTCCCACTGACATCCAGGCTGGTCAGAGCAGGTGCCAAGTGGACCAGACCTAGGCCACCCTGCAAACCTTTCTCATCGCTCGTCTGACGAGTTGAGGTAGGCTCAGCGAGTGGAAGGCGAGGAAGACGGTTGCCTTGGAGCCAGAGGTGCAGTAGACCCCTATTCTGATGACCCACGGTGCCGGGATCATCGATGATGATTGCGGAGGCTATGAAAAGTGCGTGCCTTAGAAGTGTGAGTTGGGTAGTAGATTGGTTGGAAATAGCCAAAGATACTTTGTAATAAAACGTTACAAAACGCACGAAAAGTCATGTGAAAACAGATAATTAGGGGTATTGTGAAATAGGGTTTCATATGGTGACTAAAGAACTCACCGGAGCTCGGAATTCCAGCATCTTTGGTGCAGTTTAGCATGGTGATAAACTGAATACTATTTGGAAGGTGTGGTAGACAAGAGAGATCCCTTGCTCTGTTCACGTTCTAAAGGCAAGAGACATTGTAGTGACATTAAACTCGGTCATCTTCGCAATGAGATTCAAGTCCATCATTCTCTCATTCATGCCTCAGTGGCGGATGATTTTAAAGTGCTCAGCTACCACAGTTTGCGACACGATGACCAGCGTCGAAGCATGTATAACGCAACAGCAAGCGTCGAGAACAACGCTCAAAATTGACTCACCGGGTCAGGAGGTGATTCAGATCGGAGCACAGCCGCACTCAAAACCTCCTCAATTGAGGCTCGTGGCAGTTCAGTGAGGCTATTCGCACTCAGATCGAGACACTGCAACTGTCTGGCCAGCCACATTTGTCGCGGCACACTCCGCAATTGATTACTACACACTCGAAGGATGGATAGACGAGGCGCGAAAGTCACCGCACCGAGAGCTCCACCATTAGGTTTGACAACTCCGCTCTTTGCGCTGGCCAATCTATCGCGCATAAGGGGAGTTCCGCCTCCTTCATTAGCTCCAACCACAACACCAAAAATCCAAGGAGGAAGAGTGATGAGAGCATTATTTGACAGATCTAGGCGGGTCAAACTCGGAGCTAAGGTTGTATTTGCAGTGAAGACCGACGCCAGTGAAGCAAAATCAGGAAGCGCTACAATGTCATTGTGACTGAGATCCAAGTCCTGAGACCAAGAAAAAGGAGTGAAATGGTTTTTATTAAGTCTACAAAAAGCACTCTCAAAAGACTACTACCTGTAAATGAGGTAGCTGAGTGAGTAAACACATGGGTATTCTGGAGATGGCATTGTTTGAGAGATTGATTTTGGTGAGAGCCTCTAGGGATGACCAGGAGAGCCAATCAGTGAGAAGGGTGCTAAAAATGTCTGGATCTCGAGCATCAGCATTGAGGTGTCGACACAAGAGACGGTTGGACCAGTCTATCAGCGTCTTATTGGTTCGATGTTGCTGTTGAAAGAGCAAACCCCCAACTAGGTTGTAGCGTTGAGAATCTAAGAGATAGTGCAGAAGGCCGTTTTCGACGGATGCCTTTCGAGTTTGAACGGTGGAGAGGAGAAAAAGCATTTTTTTGGCGAGCTTAAAGGTTTAAGAAAAGAAATCAGATAGTATGATACACAAAAACAGGAATGGAATGGCCTTGGGCAATCAGCACTACGGTACTCTTTATTGGGGTCTCTGCCGATTTCCCCTCCTCTTTAACAAACCCTCATGTCAGAGAACGTGGATTGAACTGTGTGGAAGCGATTTCGACTTGTCTGCTACACAAAACAAGCTCATCTCGATAACATAGGAAATAAGAGTCACAGGAGCTGCCAGGCATTTCGCGTGCCAGTAGATGGCAGACAATAATTTGAAAGACCCCATTTACGTAATGATAAACTTGGTCTTCGGTTCAGGTTCATAACCTGCCAGACCCTCTGCTAGGACAAGTGAGCCACTTTGTTCCGTATAGAGTCTCGTTGGTTACCTTCTGGGATCTAATCCAAATAAAGTGAATACGAACAAGGGCAAAAGAATAACTGGTTTTGTTAATCGCCTCGGACAAAGTTGATAACACCTACCAAAGGTCCTTCGACATTCAAATGGTCTAGGCAGCAAGCCAGACCAGCTGGACTGCAGAGGAGACTTGCGTAGGCCTGATTCGCCAGTGGTTGAGCCTCATCAGTGACTGAATCTGATTTTATCGTGGAGGCATCATCGTGGTAACAGATGGTGGAGACGGCGGCTTCTGTCAACCAATCGGCATAGTCCTCTGGGGCCTCCTTCACGTAGGTCAGGAGACACTCGACCAGTTCTGTGTTTCTGCAGAAGAGGTAGGTGAGAGATTAAACTGAGTACACAATTTAATGAGTTTGTGTTAATTCAATCAGCCTGAGCTTGAACAATTTTTAAGGACTCAGGACATCAAAGTTTGGAGCTTAACCAATTGGTAATGTTAGGACCGCATCTGAACAGAGGCAGAAATCTCTCACCCCGTTATAATTGCTAAATGAAGCGCATTGAAAGAAGCATCGAGGAAGTATTTGCCACCGCCACTACCGCTGTCGTTGTGTTGGATAGGTAGTACCACAGAGTTCGCTCCATCTTCCAAAAAGTGCCACTGAAGATTCACACTGCGAAGAGCCTCCACCATAGAGATGGACTTCAAAGATGCTGAGGCTGACGATGCCATCACAGGAAATTCCTCCACCCCCACCTCCTCCTCCTCCACCTCTTCATCCTCATTTCCGACGCTCGGGTAGTCAAGAATAGCACGAACACAGTCAACGTGGCCGTAGAAGGACGCTATGAGGAGGGCTGACAAGCCGCAGTCTTCAACGATGTCCAAACTGGAATGCAGAAAGAGATGCTGGTAATCAAAAGCCTTCGTGCTTTATCGACTCAAGAAAATACTATTTCATCTCTTCATTTAGCCAACAGCCGAACCATTTCTAGCTCATATTCATTGTGTCCCACATTACTGCGTGCATCCGCATAACAATGTGTCGACCCATCCACTCATCAATGTTTGATTCACTCAGAAATAACCCATTCCTGAGTCCCTCCATTCATCTATTCCAAATCTAGTTGCCTACCCCCTCTTCCATCTACCACAAATACACGCACCTTCTAACCCATCACGGATCCATTCAACCCAATTACATTAAGTCTACCTAAACCTGCTTGTCAATGACCCAATCCCTTTCTGAATCACTTGTTTATCTGTTAATTAAGGTCGCCAATCCCCTTCTCCGCCCGTCGCCGCCTTGTCGATGCCTTTCTCTTATGCTACCAAGTGAAAGGCCTAAATGTGAATAAGACTTAATTAAGGAGCCATCTAGAGATAAACCCACCTTAAGAGAGGCTTAATTACTTGAGTAATCAAGTATTACCGACTTGATTTGATGGTGATATTATATTCTAAGCCATTTGTGGTTAACATTTGCAGTGCAATTTCGTAATGATAGCTGGAACAACTGTATTGAATTGACTTGCTCCTCGCTCATCTCTACTCAGGCTGTCACCTAGACAACTTATCCCCCGACTCCTCTAAACGTCTATAATACCTCCGATTTGTCTACATTTAGGTCATTTACAACTTCTGTCAATCTTTCATCCATCCCTAGCTCACTTACTCATTCATCTGTGGTCTACTTCCAAACTCGAGTGTCTCAAAACTCATTCAGAAGCAAAGAGAGCACCACACAATGAATTTTATCAATCTGTCAGTCTACTAATTCCAATTTAGAAGAATGGAGGAGCAGGAGGACGAAAAAGGGGTAATAAGAGGAAATTCAATCGGAATAAAAAGGTTGGCATTTCTCACCTCGCGTTGTTTGAGGCGAGAAGAGCAGAAAGCATCTCAAACCTGCCAAGAGCGGCTATCAGATGCACAGGCAGGATGCCTCCAGCGCTCGGCAGCATCAACAAGTGGGGACCCACCTTGAAAAAGCAGGGAAAAAGATTAATCGAGTTGTAATTGATGCCAAAAGCTACCCTTTTTGGACGGCTCACATTGGATAGGTCAAAAACCTCCTAGGTTGATCAACTTAGGGGAGCCAAATCTTCCCAGTATTCCTGCTTCAAAAGGTTTAATATTTGAGAACTCTGGGGAAGAACCCTTCCCGACAGTAATTTAAATAATATGCAAATTAATTCTTGCAACAAAAAGTTGCTTTTGATAGCTAAAGGCACCTTTAAAATCTGTAAATGATATCAGTTTTCTGATAGTGGTCTTAGTTATTTTTCCAACGAATGGTCTTGGCGTGATTGTTTACCAAGGACTTGGTTATTCATTAATATCCAGTAGCCAAAGTAGCCTAGTTGACGAGTGATATTCAAATAAAGTTGTCATTTTTCTTTATTAACCAAACGGGTAAAAAATTTCCCTTATTCTTAATCCTGACTGACCAGATTCAACTGAAGGAGTCTCAAGCACCACTATTTAAATGCCCTTTGCCAGACAACTAACTGATTGGAATACAGTTACTGCTTAAGTTTAAAATAATCTTGAAGAAATACAGGAAAAAGGAATCGGAAATATGTATTGAAAACCCCCTTAAACACCGAAATCTCATAAACAAACCAACTCTGTTTTCAGCCAATAGTAGCAACCCAACCATTTGCCGCCAATCTGATTGGTTCCTTTTAACTAATAAACAACTGTTAATGTAACCTTCCAAATGTACCGCCACTATTGGTCAGACCAATATAAAAACGCCTTGATCACACCACCTATTCATCCATAACGCCTTCAAGACACACCACTAGCTGCTATTTCATGTGTGTGCTTGATTTATTGTCGGCTTAACGCACGTATGCCACTCCACATAAGCAACCTATCAGGGCAGTTCTTACCGACTAGTCACTAAACAATCACCTCCGCATCAAGAATACTTCAGTGTCACTAAGGTGGTTTAATTCCATTTAGTCATGATTTAATCATACTTGAGATCATTTAAGTACGTTAAATGCGAGATATTCTAACGGGTAAAGCGAGACCACACTAGCAAAAATGAGAGTCAAAGCAGTAAAAAGCTCCGGTTTCTCAAACAGGTCTTAAAAGCCGTCTTAGAGAGTTGGTCTGTATAGAAAGTGCTTCAAGGAAGAGGAGCATACCAAGAGTAGCGATAGTGCTGAAATAGAACATGGCGCGCCGAATTTGCAGAAATGTGCCAAGAAGTATGTATTTTATAAAAGCGGAATTCCCAAACAAATTGCAACTTATTAAAAAATGCCATACATTTTACCATCGAATACATCAAAAAATAAAAGCGTTTTAGAAAACTCCCCTGATCTAACCAGAAAAAGGACCATGTGAACTTATTTCGCTAACTTATGATCACTTCAAGCATTTGGCCGTCGAATTTCCAACCTTCAAGACTGGCAATACTACCAGGGGCAAGTAAATTATTGCTATTTTAAGTGTACACAGTAAGGTGAAGTTTTGCCACAACTTTGCACCTAGCGCCATTCCCAGGCCGAATCAAGGCGTTAGAAATTAAGTACGTTCTCGAGAAACTAGTGAGACGCAAGCTTTCAGTAGAATTCCACCCTTGTAAAGTGCTTTTGTCCATGAAGGCAACAGCCTAGTTTCAAGCGCCTCCGTTTCCGCCACACCTTTATTTTCCGCTGGCCTTTTTTGGTTCGCATGCCGTTGCTAATTGGTGAGAAAATATGGAGAAATACTGAAGCATATGGAAGATGGAATGAGACAGCCCAAAGTACAAATCGCCTGAAGAAGGCTTCCTAGCACACGTTCAAGTCGCATTGAGTAGATGTAGGCAAGAAACTAGCAGAGAAACAATTGCATCTACAGCACACCAAATGCAAAGCAAATACATCTTCCAGGGTGGTGAGGTGTGCCGGGGATAGTGAATCATATAGAGGAGGGTCGTTTGTCATCAAAAGTCATTTAGGAAGCAGTAAAAAGCAGTAAGAACACTTTTATAACTTACATGAAAAAAGTGCTGAACAAATAAATAGTTTCGTAAGTTTTACTTTCATCTGGTGCTAGAAAAAATGAAGAGGCTAAACAGAGTAAACAAATTGCTGCCGCTTAAGCACTTTAGAGAAAAAATATGGTGCGTTTCGCCCCCGGAAGAGTAGGCTCAAAGACGCTGCTATAAGTCAAGAATTAAGGGTGTTTTGACAAAAAACAGTTTTTACACCTGGATGTCACCAGAGTTTAAGACTACTGAGAATTCGCCTAGAAATGACTACTAAACGTCAACATCGACAACCACCACCTTTCCTATTAGTAGGCTGCAGGGGGCTTCCCTACAAAGGAAACCTTTACCGATATCCTTCGCTTATGCCCGTGTACCTAGAATAAGGCTTTAGAACAGAGAAACGCAGTCAAAATAGGCATCGTCTTGGTTCTGAATATGGAAAGGCCTATGGGATGAACCAAATGTAAGAGCAAGATGGAGCAACTTCGACATAAAAAAATCTACAACCTTTAAAAAAGCTATTTGATAAATAGGGCTTAAATTTATCCGAACCTTACAAATGCTGAGTAATTCCAGCAAAGAAACCATTTAATTATATGAAATCAGAAGATCAACTAAAAATTCCAAACCTTTCAAACTTTTAATTAATTCAACTAAAGTGGTGGCTTTTTGACCAGACCTTGCCTTTAGCACCTCTGAGGCGAAGGATGCCCTGCGGGCCCTACGTGATCGCTTCGAGGTTTAAATGATTGGTTCCTCGCCCCTGTGACCTTGAAACCAGCCAAGGAGAATAGCAGCAGTCCTAGTACAATAGAATACCTCGTTTTGTTGTACTCAGCATGACACCCAGGGTTCTCTTAATTTTGCGGCCTAGGTGTTAATAAAATTCACGAAAATTCAATTAAATAATGGAAATTCTTTAAAGCACTTCAAGGCTAAAATCATTGGGTTGTTTGCTTCCGCAATCACAGGTACGAAATCAGTGAAAATTAGTAAAATCGGTCAAATATGAACCACTCCGACAGCATCACCATCAAATAACAACTGTTCAAATTAATTGATAGCATGGGACACAAAAAATGGATAAGAATTCAGCACTTCAGCGACTAAAGAAGACTATGAAGTGAATGAGTGCCAACCAGCTATTTTAAAAGTTGGATTCACGATTAGTTTATGCCTCTCGCCTTGAAACACATGATTGCAGACGGTGGCTTTTACAAGGCGATGAATTCTTGAAAGTTTACATCAAACCGGGGCTTAGCATATTTCCTACCAAAGTTACCTGTTTATGTCATGTGTTCTCTATCAGTTTAGAGGTGGTAACTATAGTGACCAATCATATTAGTTAAGCTTCATGCTAGCAAGATAGATATAGGATGTTCTTGAGTCGACAGTAATTACATTTCCTTCCGTCATTAAGCAACAGTTTAGCTGGAAAATATAACAGACCTTGTTATATCCGAGTAACAAAACAGTCGGATGAGTAGCGAAAGTAGATTAGGTACTAACATTCTGCTCACGGACGTACCCAAACATCACTTGCTCTGGACTTCCAAGGAAACATCCTGGATCGGTCTGACAGTGATACAAAAACGGATTTAAGTGGGTAATTATTATTATACAGGTTGAGGTGAAACAACCAATTTGAGCTTCCAAACGCGTGAAGCCCTCCAGCAAGATGGAATTAGCAATTGTTCCGTACCCATGACCTTAAAATAAGTCAGCACATTTTATGACTTCCTGGGTGGCTATTAAAGAGCAATTTTTCGCATTAGGTGCTCTAATCAAAGATTTCAATTTTAGCTAACACTGCAACTACCTTAACCGAACAATGGGAGGATTAAGAGATTAATTGGTGCTACTGATGATCTCTGGATTAGCAAAAAATCCCCATCTTTAACCAGACACTTAAAAATTTAGTACTTAGGACTGAAAGGACCTTGACTAAGCGACTGAAGACATCACCAGCCAGGAGATTCCTTCGAATCGCCGCTAGGAGAGGGGTGTCGTCTTTGGCGTGTAGAGCGACTTCCAACCACCTTGCTCCAGTGGGGCCTCCAAGGCACCATTCTATAGGATTTGCGCGTTTCTCCTCCACTCTTTGATTAATACCATCAACAGTGGGAATTGCCGAGGCAAGGTGACTCTTGGAGGGACGTGGGACTGCCTGCAGACGAAATCCGAAGTCCAAAAGCACGTTGATTATGGCGAAATCGCCCCTCTCTATGGCCCTGAAAGAAGCATAGGGGAGAAAAAATGCCAACATGAGGCTCCAGCTATATGTCCTTATGAACCGCTAATATTCATGTGTATGATGAGTGGTAGTGCCCTAAGGGGAATTCGTTGCGCTCATGAAATCATTGGGCAAATTGGACTCAAAATAAAGTCAAAATAAAATGATCGGAGAACTCCTCTGGGATAATAATACTTACTAACGGACGGGCTCCTTCGTACATCGTCACTCACATAATCAACATACGGTTGAGATAGCGCTGAGTCAACTGAGCGGCTACATTCCGAGCTCGCCGAGCTAGAAGGTCGGTCTCGAAGATGGTTGCTTCCCCACCTACCCCACGAATTTGTTCCCCCACTGTGAAGATAGCATTCAACGCCTTTTCAGCACCCTCCGCAATCATGTTAAAAAAATTGCGTCTAGATGAAATGCTGTGGCGTTGAAAAGATCCTGCGGAACTACGGGGACGTGCTAAAATTGAATCTGCTTCCATGGAGAGGAAGGTGAAGTCGTGAAGGTCTTCGAGTTCAACAGATTCAAGGCAAAAAGAGAGGTCAGTGTAGCTTCGGTATGCGCAGTTAGACGCAGTAAAAAGTTTCAAAAGGCTTTGAAGAGTATCCACATCACCAGAGACTGAAGCTTCTTCCAATTCTAACGAATGATCAGTACACCAAGTGGCCCAACTTACTTTGGAGGAATTTCGCTAAAGCAAAAAACAACTACTCTAGCAACTTTAGCAACAAATAAGTGACAAGTCCAAAAATGGTATCTTTACTCACTCCAGGAGGAAATAAGAAGACAAGCAATGTCGAAAATAGCAAAATCAGACTCTGAGGTCGAACCGAGGAAGATATTCAAAGTGTCATGACAAGTAGATGGGCATCGTTTAGCACAGCACAAGGCTAATGCACCAGCAGAGAGGAGTATATCACAGGTACGCAGGTCTCTGGTGTGAATCGCACGATGCAAGATAGGCTATGGTTAAATTGTAGAAATAAAACATTTATTTGAAAACGATGTGCATTCAAGAAATAAAGTTGCAATTTGACCACGTACCACGCACAACCCGTCATAGTCAACCTTCTGATAAAAAGGAAAACCTGCAAGAATCGGTGCTACTTTTACTTTCTAACCTTTAGTTGATACCGCAGATTTGAGGAATTGATGTTTATGCTGGGAAACAGCCACATGGGAAACAAAGCATAGAGTGTCAACATTCTCGAAACAAGGAATTTTTCCTTCAAGTTCTGACCATAAGCCCTTCTCTATACAATCTGATAAAGCTTTATCCGCAGAAATATTCATCATTCTTAATCCACCAATAACATCACCAACCCTGATAGCCAATAAATTTTAAAAGTAGGGGTTCATGTTAATTTATATAAACTTTTGATATATTTTGGTAATGCACCCTAAATGCACAAACTTTTTTTGCATTATCACAATAAATCACTTTTGTGCGATTTTATACTTAGAGCGCTTTGGCGGCTTTGCTAAGGCACTCGTTGTTGCAATGCGGTTTTGTCCTTATCGGTTTTCCTTATCATTTTGTAGCTGATACAAACTGCTAAAATTTGTGCAGTCAATAGTCATCAAGATAAGTAAACCTTTTTAAAAGGGTTTTTTAGTCCCATGTTTTTTAAAATTTGGCCTAGATATCCTATCGTCCTATTCGGCTTTGGGTGTCTACGCCGAACAAGTATTCCACGAAATTTTTTTATCCTTGTATTAAATTTGCACCACTAGGGTTGTATGCATGCCGCAAAACTAAATTAATATAGAGTAGCTAAATCCATAATTTACCATCATTTGCAAACTATATTAAAAAAAGGTTCACTGGTTTTGCGCCGGTCAAGACTAGATGATACATCTCGATATGAGCATTTCAAATCCCATTTGGTATTTGTAAGATAATTGGTCTAAAACTGGGGCTAATCAGTCAATGACAACCCCGAAAATGGTTTTATGGGCAGTTTCGCATCTATTTCTTCCTGCAACTTTGTTCACCTTTATAGTACTGCCCACTATCCTATCCGTGATTCTATCAGCTAGTCGAGACGATGAGGTAGTATCGTCAATTCGCGCAAGCATTATTATACTGGTACCGTAGGCAGAACCATAATGGACCTTTCCAAATTGCTCAGCTCTGATGACGCTTTACTTGCAGAAGAGATCGGTGCAATTGCCAGGGGCGAACGACAGGTTTGACGCCTGTTTAAGCATACTGCATATTTGGCCATCCGTGGGAAAAACGCTTCTTTCAAGACCTCAGGATTCTGTAATGAGTCACACTTTGACCTGATTCTATTGCCACTTATATCAACGCAGCGTGGTCACTTTGCTCCTCTACCTTCATTATCGTACCCTTGGAGGTGTGGAAGACATAATGTAGGACACTACAAAGAAAGTTTAATAGGGAATCTGAGCTTTCCTCCCCAACAATGGATAATACCCTCACAGTCAAGACCTTGACCCAATCTACCCGCTTGCCACCTAAAAAGGTGCGTTCAAACAAACACGTCTCACAATCAACATCTTCCACAACGAAGTGGGTGGTAGAAGCTAACCAATACCTACCCCCAGATAGATGACCTGACAACCGAATAACAACACCAACACCTAGCCGATCCAATTACTTACCCTCAGCCCAACCAACCAGTCCAACCAATTTAAACAATCCCCTCCAAAACCCTAGTACATGCTGACAACATGTCAAAACACACATCCGTCAACAGACAGACAAATCCACAAAGTCATCCACAGAGAGAGAGATATGGAGGCAAACTGTCTTATTTACACAGGGGAGACAAGGGGGGACTGCAACAAAATGAGGAGAGGTAGGTAAGGCGACGAGTTGAGCCGCATCACTATAAATGCATTCAATTCCCCCCCCCCCCTATTGCCCCAATTTGCCTCACGAAGGGGGCGTGGCGGTAGCGGCAGCAGTGGAGGCACGGAAGCGTTCAATCATCTGCATCGCCATCTGTCGATGACCCAGGGGGACACTCTCCGGTGGGATATACACCACAGCTCCATTTGCCTCAAGTCGTACTGGTCGCCCCTCCTCCGTGAAGAGGGTGTCGTAGAACCGAAATATCCGTCGTGGTCGATGTGTCGACGGCTGCGTTGGCGGTGGAGGTGGCACACGCCGTATGAAGATTGGAGAGGGTTGAGTAGGAAAGCGCGACAGTGACGGCGGTGGGGAAAGGCGAATTCTAGTCGTGGGGACAGTGATTGTGGATGGATGAGGAGGATGGAGAGGGTGCGGTGATGCGACATGGTTCTCTACCGAGGATATCGATGTCTTTGGTTGAGATAGTGGTTGGGATTGCGTCTGAGTCTGTAGTGTCGGCGATGTTATTGACACCCGTGGTTTTGGCTTTGGCTTCTAAAATTGGTAGGAAGCAATTATCGTCACCATTATGAATCGACCTCAGAAAAAGTAAAAGCAGGAAAAATAACGGTTGGTGAGAAATCGGAAGAAATCCAATGAATAGAAGGTTAAATAATGAAATGATGGATCCAGGATGGGTAGGCGGGTGACAGAATAACTAAGTAATTACGGCAACCAGCACGCTAATACTGACCTCCACTGGCTTGGGCTGTCGAGTCTCGATGTCCTTGCGCAGCAGCAGCCCCGCCAGTCGTTCAGCAGCGAGGCGATCCTCCTCATTGTCCTTTGCCTCCTCCTCCAGAGCATTCAAGGAGTCTGCTAACTCGGTCAATGAAGCCAGCGCCTCCTCGTGCAGACGCAGGAGTCGCATGGCGGAGGTGGGTTTTGACTCTTTCTCGACCTCCCGCTCCGCCGCTCCTGCTACCGCAGTCGCCTCCGCCCTCGACTTGCGGGCGGACTTCCGTGGTCGTGGAGTCTGTGATGAAGAAAGACAAATGATGGTAGAAAACCCCGATTTAATATTCGACCACACGGCCCAGTAAATAAGTGACCTAAAGAAGTGAAATCAGTTTCAAAACGAAAAAGGACAAGGTAAGGCAGTGAGTGCAGAAGAGCAAAACAGACTCACTGAAAAATCCGATTTCCGACGTTTGTGAGGATTCTTCGACGGTTTAGTCTCAACCGCCTCCTCCTCCTTCTTCGGTTTCTCCACTTCCGCCTTCACGACCTGCTGCTGCAACGCTGCCGTCAGCTGCGGATCGGCTTGGATTCGCTTCAACACTGCGTCTCCCAACTCTGCAGCAATTTGGTCGACGACAGCGCGGAGGGTGGAGCAATCATCATTGCTGGTAGCGGTCTCCACAGTTACACAGGCGGTGGAGAGCTCGATCAACAACCGCCGTCCGGTTGCGAGGCGTGAGGCGATGTCACGTTGAAAGACGTAAAAAGATTCCAGATCGTAGACCACGGTGTCGAAGCAGTGACTCGTATCAACCTCGCTCTCGGCCGCTTTAGCGATCTGTGAGAAAGGCAATGAAGGGGACCGTACTTAGAACCCTAAAATGGATGATGGATGGAAGGATAAATGAAAGGGCACAGACAACCTTCATCAGAAACTCAACTTATCATAATGGCTTTACCGCAAAACAAACAAGAAGGTGAAAAGTGCTCCGATTTTGGCACAACTTACTAACTCCCCAACTTCTTTAGCCTTTTTCTCTCCACTCGACTCCTCCTTCACCTTTCCGAAATCACTGATTTCGCCTCTATCATTGGTGGAGGTGATCGAACCATTCTTCACGTCCTCTACTTTCATAGTGATGAAACCATTGCACCGCGAGAGCGTGGAATCTTTGACCACCGTCCCTGCTGCCACACTTTCCCCCTCTTCTTTCAATCTATCGACAGTGGGAGTCATTTCGTCCTCACTAAGAGCTTCCCGAAAGGGTGTCGTACTACCGGTGCTGGCACTACTGCCATCGCAGTCAACGTCAGGGTCGTCCTTCTTCAGCACTCCGTTGGATTGAGGATTCACGCCTTTTCTTTCTTCCTCTTCAGAGTGATGGAGCTGAATTGCGGAAACAGGAGTTGAATGGGACTGGGAGGAGACTAGGAATGATCGCGTTAAGGTATTAAGCCCTATGGGTTCCTCAGCATTTCATTTACACGACACCTCCGATGTCAACTTTCAAGGAATGAAGGCAAGACACCGAACCATTTACTAAAGCTTAACTGGATTATCAAACAGGCAAAAAAATTGAGTATTCGCGGACAAAAACATTCAACATGATCGGCGTAGGGTTAGAGCTACGCCTCACCGATTCAGGCAAGTTTGAATCCTCCTCTCCGTCTTCTTGGAAGAACTTGGGGGGATTCGGAGTGGGAGCCCCTGAGGTATTCGTGAAAGTCGTTGTGGACTCGGCCAAGGACGCAGAACTATCCACGACTCGTAAAGAGCTCCTCGAGGAATGGCCTCCAGCTAGAACCAGGGAAAAGTAAATGGGAGAGTGAATGCTCAAGGTTCAGAGAGGAATTGGAAATTTACACAGGTTCGAAGAAAAAAAGCCAAATAATTAGCCACTCACTCTGCCTAGCATACACAGCCGACGCCGGGACTATACCGCAACAGATCTTATTTACAAATGCAAAGTCTGCCAACTTCACGTCCATACTAGGCTGTGCCGGTTCCACCGCCTTCCTTCGTTTTACTTTAGCTTTTGTCCTCCCTTTCACCATCTTCGAATCCTTCCCGGTGTTTTGGAAGGGCTCCATGATGACCGTCAGAATGCGCATCTTTGATTTCTCCTTCTTCATTGCTTTGCGGTTATTGCTGATATCTCGTTGCTTGCTACAACGGGCACCCAACACCTCCACCTCCCGTTTCATCAGAGTCAGGAGGTGGGAACAAACAAACTGAGCCAGTTCTGGTTCCATCCAAGTAGGCAGATGGCCCACCGCACCAGGAAGCGAAACGGGAGGATCGAGTGTTGGAGGTGGCGGGGGTGGACGGCGCAAAGATGATGAGGAGAAATAATCGTCATCAATGATATCGGGAGGGGGAAAACGGTACTGCATAATACGCGGCGTCTCCGAAAGCATTACCTCAGGAAAGTGGAAAAAGGTGAGACCTCGAAAGGCATCAAAGCCAATGCGAGTGGGACGTATGGTCCCCCAGTCGGGGGTCTTGTCCACGGAGGAGCGGAGGTTTTCACCCGAAGCAAAGTTACCATTGGAAAGCTGGAGGTGGAAAGAAGTTGGGTAAACTTTTACATTCATTTAAAAATTTATTCCCACAAAACGTGATTGAAGACATTATTCAGCATTCATCACCACCTTCCAAATAACTACTTAATCTGATTTGACAAAAAGGAGACGAAATGTAGGGAATGCATGAAGTTCCGAGTCTAGTTTTCCAGTCTCTCATTGGCTTTACAATAAAGCTACCCGTAAAACTTGATGCTGGGAGACTAGGAGTTGCGCAAAAACAGTTACAAACAAACAAAAGCTTCGTGTAACTGCGGTAGCAAAAGGAATAAGCTACTCACCATAACACTGGAAGCAAGGGCAAGTAGGATATGAGCCTGCTGTTGGGCGGTCAGCTCGTGGAATCGTTTCTTTTCTAAGGGGCTTTGGTCCTGGCCGCAGACGTTGAAGAAGGCCTGCGAGATACCGTAACGCCGCTCCAACTGTCAATGAAAGGAGGAAAGAGGCAAAGGTGTTATTCAAGTGTCCATCATTTTCCAAAGGGGTACATTCTTCTATACTCACTATACCAGAAGTTTCACAGTGACACTTGTAGTTTATCCAGTACTGATGACTTTAAGGAATGAATATGGATGTACAAATAGCTACCTGGGGCCATTGAAGTATTTATTGAATCACTTCCACGACATACCCGAACAGGGTCTTCCATCCTCTTCTCCGTAGGCATGTCCTGATACAAGTGAGCGAGTCGTTCGGCCAGCCGCCGCTCCCACACCTCGTATGGCGGCACTGCCAACGTCTTCACAGTATTTATATGCGAGTTCTGCAGCCGCCTACTGGCCAGTCGCGTACTCTCCTCACCTGCTTCTCCTGATCCCTCCGCTTCATCCTCCTCTACCAACGTCGCCGACGCTGATGATGTCAATCTGGTGTTCAGCGCTTCGCTTCGCTGTTGTTCCTGCTTTTGATTAAGAGCAGCAATGGCACCGTTGACGGTCTCCCGCTCCCGCGGAGTGTGGAGGAGCCTAGAGATGCAGGCTGAGAGGCAAAGGGATGCCTGAGGAGCAGCACAGATGCCCAATTCGAGTTCGATGAGAGAGAATTGACGAGAGGAGGTAGAGGAGGAAGTGGTTAGAGGTAGCATGGCAGACTCCATCGCTGTGTCACCATGGAAAGCGGCTGCAACATCGTGGAAGAGCGTGGTCCCCACTGCCATTGCTTCGCTGAACTTGAGGAAGGGATCCATCAGCCAGAGTAGCTGGAAGGCTTCTAGGAACTGTGAAAAGTAAAGAATGGTGAGCGACCCGTCGACTAATAAAGATGGTTGTAACTGACTCAGCGTTACTTAATTTGCTTTATGATGAATCTAGTCTTCAGCACTACCTTCTCAGACAGATCCTTCTACCTCAGTCCATTTGATAGATGCAAATGATCTAAGTCAACGACCAAAAGAGTTCACTCTAACACTCATGTCTCTGACTCGTGGTCCCAATAAATCCACCAAAGATCTTATTTTTGCATCCAGACTAATTCGTACTTGCTGCCTCTCACGAGTGATAGCTACGCGATTAATCGGAGTCACCGAGATCTTGAGATACATCAAACCAATAGAAGAAGCGTGTCCTCTCGTCGAAGCGTAATGGCGTAAACAACCAAAGGACCACTGAAAAGAAGGGAGCAATGGAGAGCAGGAACTGCTGAAATTGTTCTCCTTTCAAATTATTTGAAAGGAGAAAATCCATGCGCCAAGAATTAACAATTATTTGCATAGGGGAGGGGGGTATAAATAATGCCACCGACAATCACTCGTGAAGATTCTGGTTATCCGTTGATAATGCCACCAGAACTGAAATCTGAAACGACGAAAACTAAATGCTAAATCTTTATTGAAGGGAAGTAGGTCGACTCTATAGTTCTAACGGATGAATAAATGGGTTAGCTTCCGTGCTTCAAATGACTTATGAAGATATCAAAATCGCTGCAAAGCTTCAACCAGTCCTCGCTTAAAACGCATTCGTTGTAAAAGCGTCACCGTAAGAGTTATTTTCAGTTGTCAAGAGCCAAGGGATCGGTACAAGAAGGCGCAAGCCTAAATCAAACAAACTATGACAAGGCAGTATCACGACAGCTGAATTCTAGGGAGGGGAAGACAAAACCGAATATCAAGAGCGTCAGCAAAGAGGCGAGTGAAGAAATCAAATACGAGGTACGGTGAAATAGAGAAGAAAAGTTGAAGAAGGTGACAAACCCAGATTTGAAGGATGAAGAGCAGCACCAAAGACAGTACTGAGTCGTTGAAACACTTACTGAATAGGAGTAAAGTGGCCAAAACAGATTAATCAAGACCCAAAGGACTCATAAAATAGAGGAAACAATCCATCGGTAAGGGAGTGAATGAAAGAACCGGGAACGGGGTTGCTCTATGATAAAACGTCTTGAAGTCAAGACCAGAAAAGTACGACGTTGAGCATCGAAGTGGATGAAAGTGAGACAGGGTCTCCACCAGAGAGACCAAAATATGAAAAATTAACTTCCAAAAAAGTCTCAAAACAGTCAAATTTGAACAATGAACAAACATCCACCAGGTGTACTCTCTTAGTTGAGAAAGAAGTTTTCAAAAAACCAGCAATCTGATGTCAAGCTCCTGCCAGAATGAATGGATCGCGAGGCGCCGCAGAAATCAGACCAAAAACACGCATCTAGGAAGCAATTCGGAATAATCAAGCTTCAGTAATCTACCTCTGGAAGCACAAGCAGCAAATGGTCAAAAGATTTGAAAGATGTAAGCTTAAGAAATAGTTTTGCAGGTTGACAAAACCCACAGCTGAAGCACAGGGCCCGAAGACCCCTGTAGAAGAACAGACTTTGAAGGTATGAAAAAAGAGAAGCGAGGAAAACTGCCAAGAATGAAGACAGTGCAGGACCAGAAAACTAACTTTGGTAACGCAAAAAAATTGCCTATTTCAAAACAGGAACAGACACGATACCAGGAAGCAATAACGAGCATTCAACCTTCAATAGCCACAATTGTTGCCAGTCAATTTCAGTCGCATTAAACATAAAAAGTCAGGATAGCTTGAATTAATGAGATCAGCCGCCTTCCAAACATCAGAAAATTGGAACAGGAGGAAAAATTCCGCGAATAAAAGAAAATGAAAAGGGCTTGAATTTGCCGAAGCTAGTTTCAAGCGTCAAAAAGGTAAAGCATTAACAGAATAACAGGAGAATTGGTGAAGAAATAGCTGCTACGATCCAAAGGATTCATGCCTAAAACATTGAAAAATGAGGTGGCAATAACCGACCAGTTCCTGCGAGATTCACCGAAACCAAGTCTGAAGCATCACTCGTGAGTGCACGGAACAATGTGGACCCTAGAAGTCTATATCCATCAGTACTACAACATCACCAGAGTAGCTATAAAACTTGGAAGATAGTCACCTTCAATGCAGTGAGTAGGCCACAACAGAAACAGGCATCAGAAGATAGAAATGCTTACTTGGGGACACTTTCTCAGCTGAGATAGATGCATCCTAGCCCGCGTGTTCGCTTGCCACCAATCCTTCCAGCTAGCCACCAAGTCAGCTTCGTGCTGTCGGCGTTGCCACTCGGTGAGCCGTGCCACCAATAGAGCGTAACTATTGGCATTGGTAACTGGTAGACCCGGCGACGCCTCGTAGAGGAGGGCGGTGGCGGAAGTGGCAGAGGAAGGGCCAGGGGCAAAGCTCGCCCCACCTCCACCACTCTCTTGGAACGGCATCGAATGCTCCAACTCCTCCATCAGTCCACGTACAGGGTGGGAGATCTGTGAGTCCAGGTTGCCACCATAGTGGCGAGTGCTGGCACGACGACGAATTGGACCTGTGTGTACAAGCGTTTATGCTAAAAATAAGTGCTCAGAAATAGGAATTATCGGTTGAAACGCAGTACTGTGTTAGAACCAGAAGTAATAGCTGAACTAAACCACCAATGCTAACCAAGTGGTATGGCAGCAGTGACAACCATCCAAATATCAGACGCTGAGGTCGTCATTTCAGTAAACCTGAAAACAATTGGCTGACATTACACTACAGAATGTAAGACAACAGGGGTAATATGTTGCTAATGCTACAAGTGATATTTTGTTATGTAACCGCAGGCTGGAATCACCAGGTGATGCCTATTGCAATCTAAAATGAGACAATTACATCACCACAACCAAATATTTTGATAACAAAGTGGGCTACAGGACTTAACGATGCTGTTCTGAGGCACCTGAGATTTAACGAAAGGTATACCACATTGCCAGTACCACTATTATCCCGGTAGACACCCCCCTCTAAAGCTGTAGGACATAAAAAGCCTTAACTTCACTGGCAGTTCTAAATCACTTTCTAGCGTGACAGCTAAAAAAACTTGATATCGACTCCTTTACCATAAAAACTCCAGGTGCTAGCACGAGAATTGCTGCCAGTGTTTGATCTGACCGAGCGAGCGTCGAAAAGTTTGATACCCACCGAACCCCTCATTTTAGGTAGTAAGTTGTGAAAAGCCTGGCTGATTGAGGATAAAGCCAAGTGATGCAACACATTGTGACAGATTATGAAGCATGAAGTGTCCGGATGACAAGAGGATGTAGCTCTTGAGTACAACTCAAAGCAGAGATGACAGCGAAGCACGTGAACAATGCTCAAGTGCTGACGATGACACGGCCTTGTCATTTTGGCAGTAGTGGTATGGTTCAGTGAATCCATGTCACATAGATCTAATCACCAGCATCAGAAATGGCCCCTTTCAATGCTTTTTCAAACTACGCTGAAGATCAACTGGTCAAATTACTTGTCAAGATAACGCAAAATGACTTAGTTAGGCTAATAACGGTAATCAGAGCCTAGAATCTACCTCGGTCGTAGCTTAGTGTCATATATGTGACACTCCAATGTTCTTGCCAACCTGTCACACATGCATGGGTCACACCGTTAAAAAAGTATCTAAATCGGCGAAAAAGGAAATAATGGCAAATAAAAACAGTTGATGTTACATTGGAACAATGAAATGTCAGGACTGTAGTAGTCGAGTTCCCACGAAACCCTCGTGGCGACAGTGTCAAGGGGTCATTTCCAAACAATCCTACACTCAACTTCGGGGAAATCATATAATTCAAAAAGACACCCTTATTCTAACCAACAATTTGTAAATACTATCAACTCTCAGACTCTCGTAAACACGTTACTTAAAATCACACTTTCGGACGATATCAGCCGATCTCATTCCCCAAATTCGAACAGCAACATTGAAATCCACTAGGCGTAACCAGGAGAATAACAATCATGATAAGATAACCATATTCAAGAAGAGATTTCATTGAAAGTCTTGCCAAGGAAAGGATGAATGCCAATCGAAAAATATACCGATAAATATCAAAGCGCAGAGGCAGACACAGATAACAAAGCACCTTTATATAGCGTAGTTAGAAACACGTAAGAGTACTTAAGGGGCGATTGGGAGAAAATGAACTTTTATTTCACATGCTTTAACGGGCTCACAAATGGCAGGAAGGTGAACCACCGATTGGGGTCGACGACTCAGGAACTAACTATAATGCGTGAGCAAGTCAATCGCCATGGCTGTAGATCCAACTGAGCCGCATAAATCGGCATCACCCAATGTGCAAACACAAATCCATAATGATAACTCGACTGCATGGGGCTAGCGCTTCCACCGTTTTGGTACTTCAAAAAACCCAGAAGCGAAAATAGGCTAATCTGATGAGCACAAGTTACAGTAGACTCCCCACTCTTGGCACCGGCAGGGGTTTGTCGGCGACAATTTACCTTCTACTGCTCGTTTAATCTTCACAGCCATTCGACGCACTTCTGACGACAGTCCAACAATAAAAGCATTACACCTAATCGTATCTCAGATTCGTCTTACACGGCTCAGTTTCAAGAAGAAAATGTACAATGAGAAAACAATTGCTAATACAAATCATTAAATGGAAATGCCCACACCGCGTCTGCGTTTTGAGCTATCTTCGCTACTATTATGTAGGTCCACAGGGAATTTAAAAAATTTAGCGCAATGTCCTCCAACACACACCTAAATCGAAGCGAACAAAGATGACGACGAAGTGTCTAGAATTGAGGTAATCGCAGCTTTAGTTGAACCCTATTCAGGATCAGTTCACTAAAATAAAACACACAAAGGCAGACGTACCGTTGTCGTTGGCATCATGGTGCGTAGACCCACACCCCAGAGTCGCATAGAGGGACGTTTTGGCCCGTAACTCTCTGAAGATGAACAAGCACAGTAAGGGAGGATCTGAGGATTATTCCTACCAGAAAGGTGATAGAGTAATGGAAGAATGGCACTCACTGAGGGAGTAGCTGCAGTTTCTGCTCAAATAAAGTCTCCAATTTCTCCGCGATTCGGCCCATACGCGAGGAGACACCGTTGTAGCGAAAACAGTTGACCAAGATGAGCCGGAAGTCACAAACAAATTCTTGCAGGCCGGGGTACTTATTTCGATCCAATTTCTCCGAAACTAAATGTCCAAACAAGTAAGGTGAGAAGTGGGAAAAGTGACCGAGTTAGGTTAGGCTGCAGAGAACGAAAACTCACTCTTTCCTAGCCACATTGGGAAGCGTACGATTTCGTCATATTTCGGAAGATCCAAAGCTTGAGCATCAATCCGATACATGAATGGCAATGCGATATTGGCATTGGATGGAGACATGATGTAGTTAAGAATTTGGCGAGCTATTGCTAACTCTTCTGATGAATCTGCGGAATGGACGCCGGCCATGACTGAAAAAAATAGAAGACTTATTAGAAAAATGCGTTATACAATACTTTCTGATGTAGATTACCCCAATGACTACACTTCAGCATTCTAATCCAACACTCGCATTTCATTCCCTCAATCTTCATGAACTGCATGCGTCTTAAGAAATAACTTAAGATTTCAGTAACAGCAGACTGGCAGTTGAGTGAGTATCGGATAGGGAAAGATCAATGAAACCCAGACGTTTCTACAATGATCTCATACCACGACCGGTAAAGGAAACAAATTGACCACGTTGTTGCATTCTGCGACTTTACCGTTAGTAATGCTTATGAGAGGATAGATGGGGTTAAAACAAAAGCGGACAAACTCCTTAGAAAACTGAAAAGGCCTGCACAGGAATCTCACAACGGAACAAATAATACCGAATTGAGTATGCGGCCAAAGTTGTGAATGAAACAGTGAACAGAGTTTGGGCTTCAGGGTGATCAAAGCAATTAAGTGGCCCCAATTTGGACCAATACGGATCTACTAAACCAGGCAGAAAGCCCAATAAGACTCCTTAAAAGCACTCAGTGCTAGTTTGTCCGCGGGTTTGTCGAGTAAATTAACCAAAAATAAATCATAAAAATCAAATCAGTCACAAAAATGCAGAGGAATCATGCCATATAAAGCAGTGCAAAATAGTTGCATTCAAAATAGGTAAACATTAAAGCCTTTGCATGCCCACCCTGCTTAAATGTTTAAGGCGTCACACAATTTATGCATGCCATCACTAGATCGAAAATGCAGAATTTATACTAGCCAATGCGCAAGCACCAAACACTATGCGCAATAACCTGCCGCCTAATCAACAACCAACTGCAGCATTACCACCGCTATGAAGGCTTTTAAAACAGGTGCTCTGGCAAACGTACAATCTAGCTCAATAAAAAAATGCTCAAAAAACAAGCTAACACTATTTATTTGAAAAATTTTTTGTTTTGACACAAATAAGATGGAATCTTACTTATGTTTGCAGCGCAACGAATTGGAAAAACTGCATAATTGGTAGTGTCATTATTCATGCACAACTTGACTAATATTTAAGGCAAATTTTAAATTATCCATCTGCTAAAATGTTAATGCCTACACAGTATTTGCGTATTTAGGTAACGATAGCCGTAATTTTACAGGTTATTTTTTACCCCATTAGTTAGGGTATATTTATACCCATATTAGATCACATTTCACGAAACACTAGTGTTTTAGGCTATATCTTTGTAGCCCGTTACCCGTGTATCTTTATTCTTTAGCCTTGATGTCCTTTAAAGGAACAGATAGATTCGGTAGTGGTATGTTTACCAGTCAATATTAACTGGGATGAGTAATGTAGCGTCCCGAGACTCCCTGAAGACGAAAGAAGACACAATGCTCGGGCGGAACATATATATTCAGCACGGAGAATGTGTCTGGGCTATTGGCATGGCCCAAAAGGCCAGCCCGCTCAGTGAGGTACAAGGGGGCTAATTCGAAGTACAAAAGTCGCGCCTCACTAAAACTGAGGGATAAACCACCATCGTATTACAAGTCAATCTTCAGAGCCATTTCGGTTTGCAGCTCGTCTCCTCCTCGGGGAAGTCCAATGACCTTCGTATTTTAAAATGAGTCTTTTATGTGCCTCCTACTTCCAAGGTACACTTGAGCAACACAAATGTTGCAGTGAACAGCCTAGTTTCCCCAAAAATGAGCACTTAAGTGCGTCGACTTGATGTCAACGCGAATCATCCCCACTTCCAACTTTTTGAATCCTCAAATTTGACAGCACAAATTTGTGGACCTGGGCTTTTTTCCTCCCTATACGCTGCTATCCGCCACTTGACATTATTCGGGACGCACTTTGCCGACCCGACCTTTCCCTGAAGTTGTAAGAGGCCACAGGTTTATGGTGGAAAATATATTACTCAAGTACTGCTTGGCTGGGGGCCACCGTCTTAGCCTGGTGCCTATGCCACCGAGGAAAAGTATATTTAGTGGTAACTCATGTAATCGCGTAATTTAGCACAGATTTTAACAAATTATTATAGCACTAGTGTACAAAATGCCTCCTTACTTAACCGATTTCTAGTCAAGCAGTCCAAAGGATTATGTTATTCAATTGTATCAGTTCTCTTGTGGTGAAATCGACTAGCAGTTCGCCATTAATGACGTTTCAGTCTCTTTTTCGCCTCACCGCAATTTTTCGCCATTCTGATTATAAGGCTTTTAAGGCAGATCACCAATTTTGCCAGGTTACAAATTTTTGTACACGTTTCTGCAACTTGCCAGGCATGTAGTTGCCTTATTGGTAGACGCAAATGCGTCAAATTCCTCCTTACGATCAATTTTGGTGACCTGAACCCCCAAAAAAGATGCACTCTCTTTGTGGTTACTTGATCTTCTTTAATCGAATTTTACAACGGAGGTGAGGCATTTGACAGGCTGACAGCATGAGTTTGACGTAACTAGGCAGGTGTCATAGAGCCAACTCCAACTCCCACATTTCATCGGCAGACACGCATTAACTTCACCGAATAGATCCTTGCTTACGCAGTCGCTGATTTAAGCAATTGTTCGTCCTCAGTCCATTACAGTAGTGTTACCGTTTTTTTGGCAGCAAAACAATTATGATTTTAAGGCAGCCGCTGAGCTATCGCCTAACACATCCGTAGAGAAGTACTGGTTTTTTAAACAATTTAAAAGCGGTCCTCTGGATGATTGTCTGATCTCGCGGGGAATGTGAATAAATGGTAGACACGGAATTGGATCTGGCCTAATTGGTTTTCAAGATTAAGCAGTTTTCGCGAAAAAAAGCGGAAGCGTTTGTGTAGAACTCGTATTGTGGTGGGGAGGTATCAAGAGCAGACGTCCCTTCGATTCCCCGGTGGTAAGTCTCCGTAGCCATGGGTCTGGTTACTAGTCAAAGAAACGGGGCGTGCTCTTAGTTTGGGTCGTCTGCGGCCACCTCCACCACCGAAGTGGTGCATTGAGTCTGTCCTGAAGCCGTGAAGAACGGTTTGGAGGCTGTGCTTCATGGCAGAAGTGATTGCCATTCAGACGAAATGGCATAGCGGTCAGGCCGCTATCACAATCATCTGCCAAGTTGACACTTGGCAGAGATTTGATCACAAAAGCAGGCAGAGGGAATACGATTCCACTACAGCGACACAGACAAAGAGCTGTCAACTGTCATGGCAACTCGTCAAGTCGAAATCTGACACTGGAATCAACCCTAGGCTCTCTGGAAGGGATATTTGCGCAGCCTTCAAACGTGTTTCGAAGAGTCGCCATGAACGCAACTCAAGGGCTAGCCTCAAAAACAAGCGTCTCTCCCCCTCCTGTCCCACATCAATGACCCAGACACCGGATTATCGCATGGAACCGTGACCCTTGAACAGCCCGTCAACCTTTGACTTCAAATAAGGAAGCGACAAGAAGACCACAAACACGCACTAAGGGCTCGCCAGCTGCCTTTCCACACAACACTCGACGCGTCTTAGTCGAGGCAAAGTAGCCATGGCAACAGTGGAATAAGGAGTAATAGTAGCAGTGCAGTATTAGCTCAGTAGCATACACATATTATCAGTAGCAATAGTAATAATACATACTTAGAGGTTAGGAAGGGGTTTGGGGAGGGGTAGGGCAGGTGGAACACCGACCGCCGCAGTTCAGCGTACACCAAATCAAAAGGACTGGACGGAATACGGCTGGAGGAGAGGGGCGGGAATTCAAAATTAGAAAAAAAGGTGAGGGGTGGCGCATTTCAAAATAGGTACCAAAATACCGTGCAGCGGGTGGGTGAGTGTGTGTGTGTGTGCGAAGTGAAGTGGGGCGGTGTAGGCGCGTGGGTGCTCGCGTGTGCAATGCAAAACAGATACACCAACAACAGCAACGGCAAAACAGAAGGAAAGGAGGGAGGGTCAACTCCACTTTATGTGCATTGGAATGGACTAGGAGTGGGAACGAGTGAGGGGCCTCAAGTCAAACGTTGACGCTTCGCCTCAGAGGGAATGATCAGAGAGGTGGCAGTAGTGGTAGCTGTGGTGGCAATGGAGGCCCCCAAACCCGCCGACTGCTCGACACTCAGGCCTGATGCGGATTGGCTCGCATCCTCCTCAAAGGTTGTCACCCGAACCACCTTCCGCATCGGTGTAGCCTTCAATGAGAGTTCAGCTAATCGAACAACCGCACCGGAAGAATTTCAATGGTAACTGAGAGGGCTTCAACCTACATGGGCAACGATGGGCGGCGGAGAGTCACAGCACTCCTGTTGTGACTGCGTCAGTGACTCGCATTCCTCCACCTTAATACACTTCTCCACCTGCTCCTCCTCGACATTCAAATGACCTGTAAAGCCGACGTCTCCATTTGTTGCCTTCTGCGTGGCCGCTGCCGCTGCTTCCGCTGCTGCAGCCTCCGCGGCTTTGAGGAGGGCCGATTCGTGAGCCCGACAAAGCATGGCGTTCTCATTCTCATTCTCGTCACCATCATCTTCGTCCACTTCTTCTTCCTCCTCCTCCTCCACCTCCTCGCCGTCCAGGAATTCCTCCACCATTCCGTCAGCGCCTGCAACTGTCTCTACTTCCGCCTGTCGTGCCGCAGCAGAGGGTGAGGAGGAAGGTGGACGTGGAAAGACAGCCTCGGTCGCAAATGCCTCGCAAATTGCCGCCTCATCAGCTTCTGCTGCAGCCTCATCATGATCCGAGGTTGTCGTTGCTGCCGAGGTCAAGATCGCTTCAGGAGTTGCCTCAACCTCGACTTCGGTCTCCCCTTTCACTAAGTGACGAGGTGGTACCGCCTCCTTGACAGCCGTCAAAACTGCCTCCAGCTTGCCTCTCCCAGTAGCAGTAGTGTTGGAGGAGGAGGAGGAGGAGGAGGAAGTGGTGGGCAGATCGTGACGAGAGCGCCGAGACTCGATTGTAGAGGTACCAGCAGGAGCGACGAGGGCAGCCGCAGTAGCGCGAGATAGATTGCAGTGTGGTCGTGTCACTGCCTAAAAGGAGAAATGCGAGGCGATCGCTACCACAGGAATTTCCTACTTGAACTCATACGTCACAAATAAGTGACATGCGTTATTTTCCACGAAGAAAGGTCAAAAGAGAAGACCCACCCTGCCCATTTCGCCCATTACTGCCACCGGAGTCATACCAAGATGCGCAGCGACCTTGTGTTCAACCAGGTAGAAGATGTACTCATCGTAGAGCAATCGAATGAGATGGAAGCTACCAAAGCTGGCTGCGGAGCGTAGTGTGAGGTCTCGTATGACCATAGAGCTGTAAAAGGACCACTTGAGGATAAGTTGGTGTGCGGCGCGAGCGTAGGCGAGGTTGTTTCCCTCCAGCGGGCGAAGTATTCCTGTCACTACGGTATCCAACCACTGTGCCCACTCTTCCAGGCTTGACTGCTTCTGCAGGATGTACTTGAAGTCCTGCTCCAGGTGGGCAACTGTGGCGTCGCTGCATTGACACACCCACGAAGCTTGCTCCTAAACCCAGGCATACAAATTTGCGTTGCTGATACGGGAGGCACTTAATGCAATTCCTACAGGTCCTGAGTCATAGCTTAGAGACGCAAAAATAACGCTCACCTGAACATTATTGAAATCGACACGACTGAGGTCGATGAGCATTTGGTTGATCTGGGTAGGGTTTTTGAGCACAGCACGCGCCGCCTGAGCGAGGTGGTTAAGGCTAGTGTAGCGCCGCAGGGTCTGCGCCAGCGCCGAGACAGCGCCTAACTTGATGCGTAGCAGCACGGGATCCAAATCCTGTAGAGCCTCACGCATCCACACCTGTGAAGAGAAAATAAATGCTGACTTTGTTTGACTTGCGTTTAGCTCTGCCGTCTGATATGCAACTCGAAGTTCACAAGGGACGGGCGGCGATGTAAGAGGGCGACAATGGGTCGCCACCAGTGACATACACGAGGTAGCGGTTTCCATGCATGAGCCCACATCCCACACATATCCGCCGCAGAAAATTATTCAAATCAGAGCAAAAAAGCAAATACCAATAGTTTGCAATACTGGAACAACAGAAAACTTGAACTTTAGTGGTTGATCGCCTTCTGAGATCCTGGTAAGGAGGTGTTATTCACGCAGGCTCTTCAATCTCCACAGGCTTTGATTATCGTCTTTGAGGCATAGCATTCGCCAGCCTCGTGTTCTGCAGAAAGCAATGCGTCCATCAAGGAGCTATGACAAAAGTTAATGCGAAGATGCGATACCCCCTCCACATTCCCAGAAGGTGAAAGTAACCACGATAGACGGCTAGGCAGGCAATGAAGTAAGGTCAAAAAGGAATAAAGAGGGATTGTCTGACCAACTTAACCCAGTGAGAGTAGCAAACTGCAGAGCATCGACCCGCATTGAGGCGTACAAGGTCAGTAAATTTATCCGGAAAGATTTGCAAACAACAAGTGGATCCACAAGAATCAACAAAGCGCATCACTGGCATTGGAATCAAATGGAATCTCAACTCAATGTAAAACAAATAAGCATCACCAACTACGATGTGATGGGCAACTAAGAAGAGTGACCACGGTGAGCTCAAGGGATAATTCTCAAAACAAAAGGAAAAGAGGGAGAGAAAGACGGAACAAACCTCCAGATGTTTGGCAAAGTTGCGAATAGCCTGTGTGAGGGAGGATGGGATGGGTCGAAGGACGTTAGGAATGAGCACTTCGGCGAGGGACTGGTAGAAAGTGTGGTCGTAGAGGCGAATGAATTGGTGCACCACAATGTTCTTCGATAACGCGTACAGCCGATCCTTTGAAAGGGTCTTCTCGAACACCGAGTCCTCCTGCAATGGAACGGAACGTCATGCGTCGGAGATCCATTAAACGGTCTCTTTGAAAGGTCCCTATAGCCCTATCACGGTACGTCAACAATCATTTGGCGTCAATCTAGGTAAACTGCAAACCCACGTGTCACTATTGACGCCCTGTTTCATTTGAATTTGGCGAGTGGAAAAATCAATTGGACGACCTTACAGGACACAGCGCACAGAGAGGAAAATTAACGAATACAGTCGGCGCTTTACCAAGGGGAACTTACACTGCAGTCTCCAGTTCGCCAAAAGGCCTTCCAAGCGAGGGCAATGGATGAGAAATCAAGATTTACCACAGCATCGAGCATATTGCCCGCCGACTGGGCATAGAGGATGACAAATTTGATCAGATCTTTGGTAGGTAGACCATCTAACCCGCCTCCTGCCCCGCCTCCTGCCGACGTCAACCCAGAAGCTCCCAATGCTAATGAAGAAGATGGCACCTTTTTTGTAGAGGTCGTGGAGGATCCTGAGGCATTTCGAACGCGCGGCGACAGTTCCCCATCGTCGGAACCTGTGAAGAGAAGGAAGTAGTCAATTAGTTTCTTCTATCAAGATTGTCTGCCAAGATTTCACTTACCAGGAATGGGTAGCCCAGCTGAACGACAGATCTCGTTTAAGTTCGGAAGAGCTGAGGTTGCTTCACCCAAAAACTGCGCGTGCTGGTGCCTGTTTTGACCACCAACAACACCAAATGTCCGTGTGCTCCCCAAACTACTACCACCACTACTAACAGTACTATCGCCAAAGGCGCCACCGACAGAGGCAGCACCCTGTCTCACTCCTCCCGAAACAGTGGAAGAGGAATTGGCGCCAATGCCACTAGAGGTAGTGGAAGTGGCGGTGGACTTGCCGGCAAGGCTCTTCCACTCCGCCACAACCTCCATACTCTGGCGATGGTAGTTAGGGTAGTGACGCAAAGCGAAGGCCGGGTCCTCCACATAGTGATTCAACTGGGAGGAGGGTTTGATTCGGATGCCGTAGTAGTGATACTTGCTGTTGCCCCGAGTGCCTAGGCGACGAGTGCGCAGACCCAGAAAGACGGAGCGGATAAGTTTACCAAAGGAGGCGGGGTTCATTGGCTCCAGCTTATTTTCGTGACAGTGTTGGAGGTAGTGAAAATAGAGCGTGCTTCGGGGCAGACTCACACCCTCAGCTGTCTCGTAATTTTCCAGCAGCCACTGAACCTGGGTGATCGAACACAAATCGAGGGCGAAAATCAGCCTAAAAGATGGGGGACTGGTGAAAAGAAATGAAGAATGGTAACTCACGGTGACAGGGCTGGCCTTGGCGGTGTGGGAGAGGGCAGTAGCATCCTCCTCAAGTGCCCCAGTAGCACTCTGTAGGATGTAAGTTGTGCCCTGGTGAGTGACGATTTGCGTGGCTCCTCCGCCACCACCACCGACACCCGCAGCAGCTGCGGCCGCTGCAGCACCGACTATAGATCCGCCTGCTCCGCCGAAGCCCGAACTGGCAAGAACCTACAGAGACGAATAAGTCGAATTTTTTTTCACTCTTCCAACCATTTAAATGGCCTAATACAAGTTCCATTAAGATTACTTTGAAGAAAACTTATCCACATTGATTCAAAAATAAGGCAAATGGTGACGATTATCTGGTTGTTCATTGAAAAACTTTAAATTGCCTTTTTCTAACTTTAGGATTTCGCCATCAAACGTGCAAACTGTTGAATAGATGAACGGTCAAGTGAATGCGAAGGAAAAGCCGAAGTCATCCAAGTGGGAGAACCGAAATGAAGGTAATTTCGCGATTTTTTTGGTTTGAAAAGTGAGGATAAAGCTGAACCAAATTGTAAGTTCAACGCTGAAGCTACGCCAATACCAAAAAGGACGAGTTTCGAATGCAACACCATTTTTGAGATGAAGTAGAAGCTGCATTCCAGCGTGATGGTTACCTAGCTATCCATATGAATTTGGCCTAAAAGATAGCTGCTATTCCTTTCCATAGGATATTCTGAAAAGCTAACCTACACTGGAGCGCGCAATACCACTCGTAAGAGGGCAATTATGCATCGAATGGTTGCAATACCTTCACTGCTAGCACCAGGCAGCAAAATCCTATCAACCTGATGGAGTTTTTATGAAATTGCTGAGGAATCTCGACACAAACGCTTACTAGTTCTTAGTTTTGAAGTGAAGATCCACCACATAAGGTGCTGAGCTAGTGAGTGGATGAAGGAGTGAGTGAAGAGATGACAACTCGGATTACCGAGACTACAAATAATTGATAATAATGTACACCCTTGTTTTGTTTAGCATCCACTGAAGTAAAGTCCTAGAAGTTGAGGTGAGATGAAAAACCACAAGAAGCATCTGGAAATACAGTAGGTGCTCAATGCATCCATGCAATGAAGGTAAGGTCCTCTTTTTGGCATAGCATTCATATCAACACCGAAAATAATCGACTGGTGATCTCCACAAGTTAATCAGTTGATGTAACTAGATCTGCTGACTGATAGGCTTAACTTTCGATTCATTGCAGTAGGCCACAAAACCCAATTTGCCCTCAAATAGACAACGGGAAGACAAGTAGCAATCTTCCAAATACGTTAAACACAGCCGGACAGGAACAGTCCAGTGGGGCCTTTAAAGAATAATTCTAACTTAAAATGCAATAAAAGTTTAGATCTTTCGAAAGGTAAGAAGGCAAATTCACTCCATTTTCTAGGCACATTGGCCACCAGCGCCAACAGATACTGTTATGCATCCTTGCAGCCAAAAACCGACGTTGTCGGTAACTTTTTATCACCATCGATGAAGTTTAAAATGAGCACAGCAGTCGGATAGACCAACATAAAATTTTGTAGTAGGCAATAAAGAGACCGACGAGCGAGATGGTAAGTGAATCAATGGGCAGATTCCGTCCAAAGAACTTTGCATCTTGAATAAACACCAAACTGGCTTGGACCAAACCTACTGGAATGGAAGTAGGGGATGTTAAGCACGATATATCTGAAAGTGAATTGCTACAGCCGTTTAAATGGAGGTTGTTTGCACAAAAGTGCTCTGCTTCTGACCTTTGCACCAAGTTGCATTAGAAGCAGAGAGAAGTAGGAAAAATTTCCTCTGTGAGCCACTATGCGATTGGAAGGCATGTCAAGAGGGCGTTAACAAACTGCTTGTTGCATGAGAAAACCATTTATGGACAGTAATTAGCAAGTAATTGATCATACGAAAAAGATGCCACCCCTTTCACCACGCATTTACAGTAACTTTCAAACGCCACAAAAACTTGTAAAGCAATGAGAATCTGTTAGTAGAAAAAGCTGAAAAGTAGCTCATTCTTGTAACAGATTCACATATTTGATTGCGGAAATGTAAGTAACATGCAGTAATTTGAAAAATATCCAAAATATCCGAAAATAATGAAAGCACGAATAAACACAATTGAAAAAAAGACAAGGCGAAACTAAACTAACAGACCGCGAAACCATTTTATCTGAAACAATGCTACTGTTACAAGTAATTTGATGGCCGAAACGGATTGCCTCATGCTTATTCAACCTACAGAGCCGCTATGTAGCTCGGAAGCATCAATGTAGACATTAATTGCAAAAAAATAAGGTGAGGTAAAGCACCAATCCTACCTGTCCACCGACAGTCTGATAGTAGGTTTGGCTGCC
Source organism: Echinococcus multilocularis (assembly GCA_000469725.3). Lineage (NCBI taxonomy): Eukaryota > Metazoa > Platyhelminthes > Cestoda > Cyclophyllidea > Taeniidae > Echinococcus > Echinococcus multilocularis. Next base: position 5,805,153 of record LN902846.1, on the reverse strand, counting down.
ACATACGGGAGTGTAGATGATTGGTGCATACTCCTGGTACTGCCTGAAAAAAGATCCGAAAAAAAAATATAAAAAAGCACGTTGACGAATTTGTGCAGATCCAAGTGCCGGTAATGGTGCGGACGCAGGAAAAATGGAGACAAATAGGGCAAGCGCAACACATCGCGAGACAATTTACTCATAGCTAATCTTGGGTACGGCAGAGGCATGGGAGTAGAGCCGGCGTAGTTGAGTGTCGCCTCTATTCAGAGTCAGGAATCCGCTGGAGCGCACGAAATGGAGGTTTGGATTGGGGTAAGAGGGAAATTTTAAGGGCCGGGGAGGGAAGAATGTCACTTACACTTGACCCGAACCGCCTCCACCACTAGCCCCACCAGCACTGCCTCCACTACCACTGCCGCCGCCACCTCCACCACTAGCGCCACCGCTACTGACAGCAGTGGCAGCGTAAACAGTCTGTTCAGCTGCTGCCTCGATGTACTGCGTGGGAAGGAGGGCCTGAACAGCCCCATTGGTGGTGGAATCCGTCACCATACCGGAAGAATCGGTGGAGCCAGCCGCAGCTGCTGCTGCGGACGCAGTGGAGCCTAGCTTACCGACAAGGAGGTGTGGACTGTTCTGTTGGATAATGGTGTGGGTGGTCACGGGGTTCTTCGAGACCTGAATGACTGTCGCCCCTTGGCTGGAGCCTGGTTGCATGGCTCTCGTAAATTAAGAGATACGTTTACGAAAGCCTAAAAAAGGTAACCTTTTGAGGAGGCGAGATAAATGATGACAATCATGGTACATAGGGAGGATGAACAGTAAACACAGCCAATGAGATGCTTCATGAGGAAAAGACAGGAATTCAAGCAGGAGAATTGTTTGATTTTTCACGAAAGTATTGTATAAGACTCAGCCAGAGAGTCATAAAGATATACTCTCTTTCTTGCGTTAATAGAATAGCCTGTATAATAAAAGTAGCTGTAATAGAACTAAGAAGTAGAAATTACAAAGTAAATCAGAGATCCACAAAATCAACAAATATGGAAAACAACCTGGTTTCAAATCCAAACTCCCATGAAAAATCACTAAAACCAAACACTTAAACACACCGAAACAGCTTCTAAAACAGTGTTTATGGTAGATCCACCACTTGATGGCAAAAGACAGAAAGAACGGTGTACTAGGCAAAAAAATCGAATGAGACGAGCATCTAACGGATCTCTGCCGACTTTTCACCTTTCTGATATACCCAATCAAAGATAACTAGGTTGTCTATGCTTTTGAAGTTAAGCAAAAATTAAGCCACTAAATTGAATATCATTTTGTTTACCATAGTTACGGGGGGCAAAATTGCATAAAACAGCACTGAACTAAAATAATTTTGAAATAAACCCCCAAAATTGACCGTTATAGCTATTTTAAAAGGTACGATACAGTCGCATTGGAAACAAAACAAACAATCACCTCAGTTGATGGGTTACAGTCGTCAACAGCTACCGTGACTATGGCGCTCACTATGGCGTCAAGTGTTTACGGTGGTGGTTACTATAACAATTAAAGCGCGGTGCTTAAAATCTTTTACTGTATTATCGAAATAAACAAAACATATATAAGCAGTAAATGCAAGAGACATATAGTCGCTTACTAAAGTATTATTTTTAAACTGTATGGTGGTAAAATTTTAACAAATTGCGCCTGAAGCTAGGCTTGTTAACCTCAATCCTTCTTAAATTATAATACTAGAAGGGGTGATTAGGCCAGCTATTGTATTTTTTTGAAAGATATTTCCAAGGTTATTAAGTGAATTATTTCCATCTATGCCATAAAGTCGGTTACTGTGCCTTAGCTCTGGTCTCCCCCTCTTTTATGTGTCTACCTAGTTCCTAGATAGCATTTTCCATTGTTACTATATTTTAAATTATCATGCTTATTTCTCACGCAAATTTAGTTCCTTACAATAAACAGTTCTTTAAATCCCCCCTATTTTATCTGCGTTTGATACTTCTGTTTCGTCTGTTGCACTCAGTCTTCCCAAAATCTTCTCAGGTCAGTGTATTATGATGGAACGTACCGAAGTCGTAAAGAGCCTTGGAAGCACAGTACAAAATGTACTACTGGCTTGGAATTGGAGTGAGGATCTGCTGGGATTACTCAGGGGCCAATCCTCAGAATGGAAGTGTGGAACCACGGAGACCTAAACTCCAGCGTAGTCAAACGCGAAGTTAAACAGAATGCTAAACCCATTACACATACCTTACCAATGTACGGAGGAACTAGAATTTTATGGACATGGCCTGGGGTCCAAGCCGTGGAGAGGTTGTGTTGTGGCTGGTCTCCCCTTGCAAGCAGACGACCTGACAACTGAATGTACTTACATGCGATGACCGATGGTCGAAGTAAATGCAGGCAGCCTTCACACTCTCACAAAGTAACTCAGAGCAACCTCCTTCTCAGTAGCAATTTTAATTCTGATAGTATTTAGATGGTTAGAATTGATTCCCTCCTTCAACAAGCAAGTCATGAAAGAAATTTCTGACAAATGTGACATAGCTGTCCGCAATGATTCATCTCCACGTGAGAAACGCATACGCGTCCAGACACAGATGGACGGATGGATGGGGTAAGGCGGCTTATCCAGCTCCAACAAAGCAATATTTGTGATTCGCGCCACCTCCCAGTCAATAAGACGGCGGGAACGGGAAAAGAAAAAAAAACTCAAGTATTGGGGGCTGAGAGTAAAAGCCAATCACACTATACAGGGAAGTTGGAGACTACTATCAATCTTCAGAACGAAATGACAGCCTGATCCAGCGCTTCAGCCAGCCCTGACCGCACGAATTCCGCGCACTCCACACACACTCGTACCATCATCACACCACCACCACCATTACATGGAGGTTTTTCACAACCCTCGGCAGAGAGTAGGGCAGCCACGGGCGCCTTCTCGCTGCAACAGGCTGCACAGAAAATGTGGCCACAGCGCCGGCAGTGGTGGCGTCGACGCAGAAGAGTGAGGAAACGCGCCTTGCACCGAGCGCACTCTCGGCCAACTCGAGCAGCTCCACTCCGCCACCGGCGCACGTCGTAGCTCTCCGCGTCCTCTGGAGTGTCCTCCATGACGTCTGAATCGTCGTTCTCGTCCGTGTCATCAACGTAGCCTACCCCCACGAAGTGATCCGGTTGCCATGGCGCCAAGGGGTAAAGAGGATTCGGTGGGTCCGCGGGGACGGTGTCTTCGATCGGTGTTGAACGGAGGAAGGCGAGAAAAAGGGATCGGGAAGTGGCTAGCAGAAAAAGGAAATTACAATGCATTCTTGTCTCTCAGGTCGGTTGTTTCATTGCGACATTTGACTACTGACAAGCAAGAAAATAAGTTAATATTTGCCTTAATTATCCACAGCTCTAATCTCAAGTTATCAGTTCGTATTACCAGTCTTCCGACTCTCCTGAATCCCTACACCAAGGACGCCTTTAAAGGTACATCAGGCGGTTATACCACCTCCCACAATGAGATCAAACCATCATCTTATACAGACGTCCATTAGAGCTTTACTTTCATTTCCGGCAGAAGACTCGGAAGGAGGTGGAGCAGGAGTAATGTTTTTGTCGACGGTTTGCTTTTTGGAGCCCTCCTGCTCCTCTTCGCTATTCAAGGTAGTCACCACATCAATTCCGACCTCAAGGGGACTGTCTGAAGAGTGCAACTCAACCGCCGTCCGATTAGCCTCGTCGTCGATGCGCCGATGAAAGAGATCCGCGAAGAGGCGTTTGGACGCCTTGCTAGCGACAACCCTATGCCAGTCGAAGAGATCGGCCAGACGGACATTGTGAATGCAGCCATCGCGTAGGCATCCAATTGCTGCTTCGCCGTCTAGTGGGCAAATTGGCTGTAAATCGGGCTGCTGCTCCAAATCTGGCGTTTCATTCTGCCGTGTGGTTGAGGAGGGGTCATGGAGCTCTATAGCAAACTGTAGATGGGAGAGTAAAAAGTAGAAAAGCCTAGACAGTTCATACTGTGGTGGAAAGAAGTAGGACTGTTCCCCTCATTGTTGAGGTACACTTTTGAACCGTTTAGGGGGCTAGCTTGCTCCAAACACATGCCCTATAAAGGTGCAGAAGGAGACGGTAGTTTGAACGAACAGCCCCTTCCCCCTGAATGAAGTCTGCGTCAGGTTAAAACAATGACACCGTCGAAACTGGACAACCTTCAACAGCTGTTCCTAACATCTTGAAATACGTTGATTGTTTAACGCCTAGTTTCAGTAAAGGGATCACTAGGGTGTCCCACCACTGTACCTTTGCCGAATGGCCTGGCCCGTGGGCCAAGCCAGTAGCCCCAGGCCTTACTGAGCGCCAACAAGACATATTTAGTCTACGCTCTAATTTCACGACAAGGTCAGTAAGCTGGAGCACAAGGTAAACTAACAAGTTTGTAGGCTGCAACTAAAGCAGAATAATTGCATGAAAGTCCGCCACTTCTTGCACAATCAACAAGTTGTGAAATGGTAACATCACCACTGACCTGTTGATTGTTTTCGGTGGAAAAGGTAGAATTACAACACAAAAGGAGTAAAACACCTTGCAAAATGTAGAATGACTGAAAAATACCCTCACCATGGTGTGGTGAAGAACTACGGAGAATGACTCGTTACTCAACCATACCTCCAATTAACCAGTGGAAGGCGTCCTTAATGGATGCGTGAAGGTTTCATGACCGCAGAAACCCCCAAACACAGTATGTGGTGGGGGAATGACTATTTCACTCAGCTATACATTCTCCAGGGAGCCAAGACTCCCCCTCGAGTCTTAGCCACCTCCGTTTCCATCCCACGGCTGTCGCCTAATCGTCTCTTCCACCTACCTCTCATCCGATTGTGCGATTGCCTAACGCTGAGGCCAAGACGACGATCATCGCGTGCAGGCGGTGGTAACGCCCTCTTAGGGGGCCAATTTAACGACATCATGGGTCATGTGAGAATAGGGCTTTCCTACCACTGACCCACTGCTTTCTGTTCTCCAGTCCTCACTGTTCCTGCACACATAACCATTATCTTGGCTGCAATATAACGGGAAAAGTTCTCAGACGTGATTGTTCCGTGAACAAGCAAATCACAGTGTTCTGAAAATGAGTAGTGCGTACTTTAGAAGTGTAGGGTGGTGTATAGACCGTTTTAAGAGAACCAATGCAATTACTGTTCGCTGAACCAACACTGGAAGATGAAATCGACAAAGCCACTTCTCACCATAAGTCAGCCAGCCTGCCAATTCGCAGGCGAACACGAGTGTCTACATTACGTTGTCTGTCCCAGCACGCGCCACCAAATCCGAAACTTGGTCACTCACACCCACCAGATTCATGGTAGCAAGGAAACAGCAGAAACTTTCTTGTCTACCTGGTGGTAACAGACATTGTCGACTGAATCGCGTTACACTAACAAATGGGAATAAAAACTGGACAACTCCTGCCAGTTGGCTAATGATGGTCCGTGAAGCGAACAGTCCACGGAACAGCCTCAGTGAAGGACACAAACTAGACCCACAAGTAGGTGCCAGCCGCTGAAACCATCAATGCTCACAAATACCTCATTTCCGGTCAAGCAAAATGCCGTCTTCATAACTGCCACACAGAAGAACCACAAAGTACTGCAAAGGCGCATGATCGTCACAACACAAAGTATAAGTGGCATAAAGCCAGGCTAATAAAACTGCCTACACACCCGAGTGCCTTGTTACGTTACCAGAGGTAATAGCAGAAGAAGGATAAAGAAACCCGATGAACGGATTCCGCCCACGACTGGATGGAGAAAGATGGGTAGAAGAGCTAAGAGACGCAAAAATAGACGAATGGAAGGATAGACATATTCGCAGATGGATGGGTGGATGGAAAGATGGATGGATAGATAGATAGATAGATAGATAGATAGATAGATAGATAGATAGATAGATAGATAGATAGATAAAGGGACCTGCAGTATATCTCTGTACTCCGAGGGATGATTAGCCGACAGATTCCCAGCCACGCGCGCAATGCACTTGTAAATGCAATGGAGGCCGTAGGTGTTCCACCCAAACACCAGGCTGGGAGGCTGCGTGGTAGAACTTTTCACTACTCCTTCTCCACCTCCAGTAACAGTAGCGGTGGCAGCATCAACACAGCGGGCCTCCGCGTCAGAAAGACCGAACGGTGACGTCCAGCAGGCTAAACGCCACAACTGGTCGGCGCGGAGCACGGCCAATTGACGCGAGAGGTAGGTCAAGTCCCGGGTCGACTCAGCAAACATGAAGGGTGCACGACCACTGTGATGAAAAATAATCGGTTAGCCAATTCTCCGAATGTTTAGCAGTCCGTTTTCTGAGCCATTTAACCACCCATTCAAGGTTCTCAGGCATCCATCCACGTTTTTAAGAACGATCAATCAAACTATCTCTATATTTTTAGATATAGAGAATCATGGAAGTGTTTCGTGGGTCATGCCGGGCCCCCGACTTTGAGTTGGTTGCAAACAAAAACGATGTTGCACAGATCAGATATTATCAAACTGGCAAAGACAGATTGACGAAATACATGGACGGTAAATGGAATAGAGGTGAGGACGATAGAAGGGTAAAAAGAGAAAGGCAGGCAGATACAAGTTCAGATGGGTAGAGGGGCAATAAAGAGAGCTAATGCAGAGACGTACCCGGCATTGAGACGATTGGGTCCGATGGGTGAGTTGGGCAAGAGAAGGCATCCCACAAGAACGGCGAGACGAGGCAAAGCAAAAAAGAGAAGAGGATCGCGCTCCGACAGCTGGCGGGCATCGATCAGACCGACGGAAAGTGCCCACTCCAGCGTCTCCGAGAAGAGCACTGCCACCTCCTACAGATCAGAACAATGGTGTAAGCGGTTGTATGTTGCGTCTTATTTCTTCGGTCAATGGTTTTCCAGCCTAAGCCCTCCTAAATGGCCAATACCACGTACGGGTGTGGTTTGATGGGACTAATAATCACCAATAATCCCAAGGCTAATCAAATGTCAAGGCCACGGAAGTCTGAATCCACTGCAGGTCTCCGGCAGCGTTCGGTGTGCACGACGTGTACCGTCCTACCCACGCATACCCGTCTGAGTCGAGGTCTTTGCCGCCTAATTCGTCGGATCAAAGAGCTCTACAGGAACCACATCTACGTAAGAGGACATTAGCTTATAACAGACCACCTAATACCAACTTGCCAAACCAGAGATCCATTTAATCACTCAGATACCCCAAACAGCCCTTGACTCATCCATTCATCACTCTGTATATCCACCCTGCCACCAAATCATTCAATCATAAGTCCATCAAGTAATCCATTAACCGATCCAAGTGGTGGCGAACTCGATCGTCCAGATGCTTATCGGACTCTCCGGTCACTTACTCATGTGCTGACAATCAATCCCTCTGACCCTCTGTCTGATCCGACAATCTGTAAAGGCATCAATTCAAACCCTGTCCATTATTCACCTGTTTCATCCTTCACTCGCATAACAGAAGAGTGAGCAAGCAATGGTAAGTATTCATATCCGATATACTACTACTGTTCGAAAAGTAGTGTGTGGGCTTTGGGAATAGATGCCGCACCCTGATCGAGTACACCTGCATCTATTTCGAAAGAAGGGCAAAGTCCACCCAAACCCTGACGTCATTGAGACAACCTTCTATCCAATGGATTAATCAGCAATCGAGGAAAACTCCCCAAGTTGCGTTAGGCCCCAAAATACAACTTAAAAAGTCGCATTTTGGAACAAAAAAAAGAGAGCATGCCTTAGCAGAGTTGTAAATTAAACTAGGATAAGCTAAGTTAAATACAAACCATGGAGGCGTAAAGGGAGAGGGTTTGAAAAAAGGAGTATCATATGACCTCAAGGCTAACCTACGCTGCCTCTATCCCGCCACACACACACCAGTCAGAGCGTAAACAGTTCAGCACAGCACATCTCACATCGTTGCACAACCTCATCCATTTTAAAACTTTTCGCTCTCGAAACTAAGTCGATGTGATCTAGTTTTTAATAATATCTCTTCTGTAGCGGGGATTTAATGAATGGATGGTTGGATGGGGCCGTGATGTCCCCAGCTACCTCCAATAAGTCGAATGGAGACACCTTGAAAGGCGAAAAACACCGACCGACAGTCGTGTAGGTGATGACAACGAAACGCGACAGCTACTAAGGTGGGTGGGAGAGCAGAGTGAGGAGTGCATTTGAGGCGGAGAAACGAACCCCATGGGAAGTGCTCACTGAAAGGTGCCATGACCGAAAGCGCCACGGATGACTCATAAAAACAAGACAAGGTGTCATGACTCCCCACCCACTTGCCACATTCTCTAAAATCGTCACCAAACATAGTCCCACATCAGTGGATGCATTAGATTACCTCTGTGTCCTCAAGTAATCAAAACATGAATTAAAATTAAAGAGGAGCGGATCCAACACCAATCACACTGTTGCTCGGCCTTGCGTGGAACCGAATTGCCAGAAAGAACTAACACCCTCCTTTATTCCTTCCCTTACCATCATCACACTAATGAGATGCGGGAGATGGGCATCAGTCGTTAGTTGATGACGCAGCTTGCATACTCACCCACGCACACACAATCTTGCGCCCTCGGTTGACAAAGGCGAGTGTGAGGGCGCAACACAGACTTCGTTCTAACCAGGGCGTTTGTCAAGCCTAGTTCCGGGCGTAAAGAAGTCTCTTCAACCACACGAGTATGTGTCCTTATGGCGATATCAAAGTCACATCCATCGGGACGCTCCATTGTTCAACCTAAACTGAACCATGAATCATTGGCCAAGCGGGTCAGCATCTCAGTAGGCGGACAACCAGTCACACTGCCAGAACAATATCATATCCCCTCCCATCACTATCGCAATCTCAACGTCTTTGTTGATGGACAAATTTTTCATCCCCTAAAGGTCTCTGCTTAACATAGTGGGCACAACACAACCAACCATAAGGCCCACGTTGCCTGGGGAGCGAGGAGGAGGAGGAGGAAGAGGAAAGACATTCGTCAATCAAGGCAAGACGATTGTGTTAAATCCAGATGCGCTCATGCTTCTCTTGCCTTCGCCCTCATGAGTGCAATAGCCTCATCATCTCCTTTTGCCTCCTTTCATCACCTTGTCACCCATCTACCCGTTCACGTGGTGTCTTACTAACAATATTACTCACTTAAACCGCTTCACGGAGTTGACAATGAACTGTGTACGTGCTTAGCGCCAAACAAAACTACCTCCTCACTCAGTCATGGGCTTTACTCCACAACAATGCACGGCATCGTGGATACGACCTAAATGATACTGCGAGCACATTTCAAAAGGAGAGAGGTGAAAATGTAGAATGAGTCTGAAATAGTGATGACGATTAAAATGAAACCCTGCATTCATCTCACGCTCCACCCGTCTAGCATTATGCCAAGTAAATGGGACACTTCGTACGGATGATAGGAAGGAGGATGTGCGTGGTTTTAGGCGCACATATTGAAAACAATTCCACAACACACCGCCCAGGACATAGAGAACATGGGGCCAACGAATAGGGCCATTTTAGAAGTTGCCTCTAGAAACCTAATCTTTCATTTCTTCTTCAGGAGTGGTGGATGGATCATGAGTTAATAATCGAGGCGTTTACTATTCCAACGACGTTCAACCATTTGAAATACGCAGATTAATAGACAATTAAGTCAGGATAGTTTTAAATTAAGTAACCGAAGGTTATTGCAGCGCAATACATGCGATTAATAAGGAAGTTCACACGGATTTCGCAAATGCTTGGTCCTGACAATGAGTGGTGTGCGCCCTAAAGGTATGGGGAGGGGACAACCAATGACGCATTCGCTCAATTAAGGAGCGTTGGGGCATAAACTCACAAGAGAGCCATTCCTTGTTACAAGTCGCTCGGTCACTCAGTGGACACATAATGAACATGGAATAGGTTGGGACAGATGACTTGATATCCTTCAAAGATTATCGTCTGTCATCCTTCAGTGTATGGCATATGAACGAGATCCATCAGCTCAGCTTCCAACACTAATTTCCCATTTAATCCAAGTGTAAGCAGATTGCTTAACCACTCGTAATAAACATTCCCGAAAGTCTCCCTCGGGATACCACTCTCGAATTGGATCAACAAAGGGGAAGCGCAGTTTCTCATCATCAAGACTATGAGGATATTCTTGAGCTTTTAAAGTCTTGAAATCAGCTTGTAAAGGAGACAGGCTCCGATCACATCCCTTTCCACTGACATTTAATGGGACTTTTAGAAATGAAAGGTAAATAATACAAAGCAGGAACGAAACAAATTATGGACTAGCGCATGTAAATGAGCACAGGTTGCAAGTCCATGTGAGTCCAGACAAGATGAATCAAAAACCATACGAACATTTTGGATCACCTGATGAAGGATTATCACGTTCTGTTGATCTGTTACAATGTGTGGATAGAAAAGAGGCAGTATTCATAATAAGCTGCATTCAAAGTGGTTTGAGGTAGAGATCATAAAACTGTCAAAAAAGGATTAATATTTCAAGGGCTTCATTCAGTGATAATGGTGAGCGAATGCCCACCAAGAACAATGCAGTTGGACAACAAACAGGGTTAGCAGCAATCACGACCACTTTTGACCAAACTACCCAATCTTCTCCCCACCCAACCATGCAATCTATCCTATCACCTACTCATTCCCGCATTAAACCATCCCACACCCATCCATTCTTTCAATTATCCAACCAACCATTCCTTTTTTTCATTCCATCCTATTAATGATTTACTCAAGTGAAATTCCTTCAATCGGACCAGGACTTCCAACGCTTTACACCTCTGATTATTCTACGTAGAATCGTTTTGGAATGTACTTTGAGGACAAAGCAACCCTGATAAACGAACAGACCTGCACAGAGTCAGCCTCCGCTTCCGTGCGCAGCCTACGTGAGATGGAGGAGACGAGGGCGAACTCAAATATGGCCATGTCGTGGTCAACCTCAATTAGCAATTCCATGAGCGAAGTTGTTTCGTCCACCATCTTGTCACGATCACACTCGTTGGGCTCCTCCGCAGGATTAGAATGAAGGAGGGGCAAGGAGGTGGAGGTAGGGAGCAGGAGACGGCCTTTTGTCACGCTGCACGTTTCACGTCCTGCGTCCACGTCGATGTCTGAAATAGGGCAAGAATTTTAGGCCAATGGAGGGGTCGTACTAGCACCTTGCCCAAAAAACATTGAGGATAATGGAGCTGATTTGATTTGCTACCACACTAATCCATTCTCGTTCGCCCACCCATGGCGCACCTATGCAACTAGTCTCCCAACCCCTCCATACATTTAATCATAAAGCTAATTCTAGACTCGTGTATCTCAGTGCCTTAAGAATTGGCACTAAATTGGCTTTGCGCAGGGTGTCTACGACAATACAATAGCATAGAAGGAAGAAGACACAGTCGTGGACAGCTGAATTGGCGAAGAATTACAACAAAATGGTAGCTTTGCCTGCAATGCTGACCAACAATGGGAAGAAATCACGTTTTAAAGACTAGAAATCATTCTTAAGAACTACTTGCTACCTAAATCATGATCAGAGACCACGGTGGCGCCTATTTCAAGTAGCCTTTGGGTAGATGATCCTACAAAAGCAACTCGTTGTAGACCATCATAAAACCTTTTATGTTACTTCTCAAGAAATTCCTCTCTGACACAACTTGTTTATGAAAGGACGACGCATACCGCAACGAATGAAATGAGGCCAATTCCTACTAGAGTACAAATTGATCGTATTATCCTCGGTTCTGCCTCAGGATTAATGATCGCAAAAAAACCTGTGACTTTTGAAGCAAAAGTGCAACTGCGGTGACCACCGGCGATGACGCTTGAAATACGAAGATAACTATAAGCTATGATTATAGTTAAGCACCTAAACCTCAGCCCTCCGAGTTTTTGCCTCCATCCACGTGACATAGAGCTCTATGAATAGTCCTCCACTATCTCCACCCATCTACAACAAACCAATGCCCAATACAAACACCTCATAGCGTCCTTAAAGATAACTCAACAGCTAGATGAACGCACTACAGATAATTTGAGATGAACAGGGACGGTGGCCGGAAAATACCAGAATGGCTATGGCTAACCAAGCTGATACCGCCATTTGAGAATGACAACTTCAACAGGATATAAACTAATCCCGACAACCTCCGAATATGTTAATAAGACAGATAAACACATTAAAATAAGGGGTTTTCACCGTTAAATCGGTCAGAACTTACGATCAACCTCCGATGTGACAGCTTCCACAAAGAAAGACAAATGGGATGGCGAGGAGTTTCGTCTACTGAAGATACCCTTCATAGTTGTTGTGACAGATGGCTGGTTTCGATGCTGATACCGATCTTGCTTCGCCATGAGCTCCACTACCGTGGCAGCCTGAGACTGGACTCTCGCCAAAGTGGCCAAAAAAGTTCGAGCGATCGGACAAATCGCTATTAGCGAGCGATCACTAGAACAGGAAAGGGTTCAAAAAGAAAGTGAAAAGTGACCTACGTAGGAGCCATATCGAGCACCTTGTTCGCGGTAGAAACAAGGGATTCCTCCAAGGTGGCGAGGTTTAATTCTTCCGTGTACTTCATGCGGAAATGGCGCTGATGCCGCAGTGGTTCGGCCACACATGTCCGGATTAGTTTGAGTAGAGAGCGGCCTAGTCGCTTCCGTGAAGTCTCAATCTGTTTCAGGGAAATTTGCTACATTAAAAATCGAGCACAACAGCCAATTCAGACTCTCTACCCATTAAAACATTCCCTTTAAGTGCCATGCATATGTAAGGCTCCAATTCTCATATCTCATATAATTCAGGCCAAAAAAGGAGAAGAAGATCAATAACATCTGGGTTCTGAGAGGTCATTGCGACCCAAAGTGGAGCAGACGTTAAGGAAGCGTCTATGATAGGACAGGAAGTTTTTCTACCTGTGACGGAGGTATCCATGCTGCCCCATTAAAAATACGCTTCTGATTTTCTTTACCAAGTTTGCAAGTAAAAGCCTCAAAAAGAAATGGTAGCAGACAGCAGGGACAGAATAGAGCCCTGAGGAGGGCACATAAGCTGAAGGTGAGCTAATGACACTACGTAGTGACGCTAGTCCCCATGTGTCCATGTATCGCCAATACCTGTATTAATTCAAGGAAGATAATCAGTCTTAGTTCTTCAAAATAGGTCCTATAGCCTAAAAAAAGTGACATGGTTGGTGCTAAGACCAAGAAATCTATGCTGCAGGTTAAACTCTAATCACCAATTAGTAAAGCAGAATGATTACAACAAGTAAAACCATTACTTCTAAAATTAGCAACAATTCCAGGTTGTGAAAAGATGAATTTTAGAGGTAAAATTCACTTCGAAAATGGCATATGAAATAAACTTACGGCGCCATAGACAATGGAAGAATTAAGGTGCAAAAGCTTGGTCTCCTCTATTTGCGACCGCACAGAACATTCATGGAACCTATAAATTGCCTCTACCGTCGGACCCGACATCAACCATGTTCCCATTGGCAAGGTCTGTAACTCTAAATTGAGTACGGTCTCTTGATGAGATAAACAATAACTTAGTTGAACGTTTCGAGCAAGCTTTTTTGGATAAAAAGACTATTCGGAAAAAATTAAATGCCTTATTTAGAGAGCTACTGTTATTACAAGGAAGGTTCAATTGAGCAAGCCTTATTTTTCCTGTTTAATAATGACAATTTTATGACTTAAAGATTTCCCCTTCTCTGAAAAAATTGCAAGTAACAGACAAAAAGTAACACAATTTCAGAATAAAATTGATTTAAATTATAGCTAAAGTGCATCATTTCAGGCATTATTGTGGTGCCGCGCTAGGACAGGCACACCAAACAGATCTCTGTAGGTGCCTCAGTGCTTTAGATATATTGGGAGATAGAGCAGTGTTAAAAACCCTATAGGCCAGGAAAAGGTAGTAATTTGGTTGTGCATACCATCTTTTAGTACACTTTCTCATGTGTGGATGTAGCATGGAAGAAATTAGCTCTTTGCTAGAAACTTTATCTTTACACCTTTGCTTTCGCACCAATTACTGATTTGTTGGAAACGCTTGGAAACATTGCAGAAATGGTGCTCATTGCTCTAGATCCCTCCTAGTAAAGAAATGGTTTTTAATTCTAGGCACAATAAGTATGGCAGACTTGCAGAGCGGTTGGGAGACCACTGGCACGGTTCCTTATAAAAAACGTGTCCAAGTGAACCCTATCTATTTTTATTTACCATAGTTATTTAAGTCTCGATTTTGTGGAGGGGCCACTTTGGACCCTTCTTATTGTGCTGGCGTTTGGGCTATGCCTGTAGCACTTAGCCATACTGTCCAAGTACCATGCCTTCTTTTGCATTCGACGTGCTGCATTGGTGGCAAGATGACTGGATTTGGCTATCGTATCTTTATGAAGCATTCAAGTAAGTGAGAACGCAATATCTCCTCCACCTCTCTGTTGGCTGAAGAAAACCCAGGTTGATGTATGAGTTCGTAGTGCCGAAGCGCAGAAAAAGATGCAAGGAGGAAAAAATGCAAAACTCAGTCCCCACCTCCACGGAACTCTGATCAATCCTATTCTTTGTTCTATGTCCACCTTTAGGCCAGTGATGGCATGACTAGCGATGGACACGCGCGACACCCAGCACATTCTTCCGTTCTCAAAATCCAGTTCCCATGCAGGACAAAACCAGAATTGCCAAGAGGGATCAGTGTTTTTGAGGCCAAACATCACATTAGTTGTATGTAACTTCGATGACTGGCGCAGATGCCTCGAAGGTGATTTTCTGACAGAACTGCCTACGTTGTAACGGCTAACGCAGAACGCTGACCACTTTGTGTTTAGGAACCATATATTTTCATGTTAAGTCCCTTAAGGACTGGGCAATTTGTTTAGATTCAAGAGAATAACAAGACTGAAAAAAATAATTTCTGATTGGAGCTACCAATTCTACCAAAATTTGAACAAAATACTGCCACACAGTCCATTATTCATCTTTAAATATCTCTGGATCAATTACCAGAGTCGAAATTGCCCGAACTGTTGGATTTTGGGGACTTAAATACAGGCCTCTAAGTTTGCAAAAAATGTGAGAAGAGTCGTTGTTCGACTGCATGTACTTACTTCGCAACGGGGGCTTAGGTAAGCTAAAATGGCAGTTCAAAGTCAAAATGGATTAACTCCGTGTTAAAGAGGATTGGAATTTCGGCCAATTGTTTGCTAATCTATGAATCAACAGGCATACAAACAAGCAATTCCAAGGTCGCAAATTGAGATTAACAACTTTATGACTGCTAAGCTTTGTAGGTCGTTATCAGTATCTTAGATATTTTACTGCCATGGGGACAGCATTTCTACCGAAGCCCCCGTTAATTGTATTAGGATTGATCCAAACAATAGGGACAGGTGCGGCTTCATCCTTTTGGGAGGAATCAAAGAGCTGATTAAACAACCTAATCACAACACCACGCCTACAACGCCTTGATGATCTTGGCTGTTGATATCAATGAACAGAATTTCTTCATCAAAAGACAAGAAAATTGACATCTGTGTGCACTCTGCTTTGGGCGGAGCATTAACGCCAGCTATGCATTTCCTTTGCATGGAAATAATAAAATGCAATTTGCTGTGCGGCGATCTTATCATCTTAAGTGCAACCCATTGAAACAAATGTGCATGTGATGCTTCAATGATTTTACATGTTCCCTCGACGCTACCATAGTGACGCATTCAAACAAGATGACCCATTGTTCAGCTAAAATTAAAGAACTTTAGAAAAGATAATTTTAAGAAACTTAAAACGTGTGTTTTTACTCTCGAACAAACTGGGCTTTTAATCTTGTTTAGCAAAGGCAAGATTTAGAATACACCCAGGTTTGAATGGGTAGATTATTACATATTTTTATTTCTTCATAGAAGAATATACACGTTCCTTTAAGGATTTTGCTGTGGTGTGCAACAAACTTGCTTCACTTACCCTTAAACTATGCTTCCTTTAATGAAATTTGATTTTCAGTCTTAAGATTGCATTGCATCAATTTATTTGTTATATTTGCAGAACTTTGTTTCTCCACTTAGATTAAAATAAGCCTCACTGGTCTGGGGATTTTTTACAACATGCAAAAGGATTGAGGGCTATAGGATTTTACTTCCGGTCTTGCCATTCAGCAAAATTTCAGTCCTAGGAGGCTGAAGATTTCTTAATGTCTAGTAAACCCTTAACCATTAAAGACGGTCTTCTGTCACGCTCTGATATTCCATCCATTGTTAGGCAGGAACAGCTCAATATAGTCTTTAAGTATGGAACTTGGTAATTGCTTATTCTTATTTGAAAATTTTTTGCTTAGCACCTATGCGGCCATCTACCTACCGAATACAAGATTTGACTGAAGTCAAGCTCTTTACCCGAATCTCAATGCCCTTCGTTATCCTGTATCAATACGCTCAGTCAATCAAGGCGGAGCACTCCATGCAGATAATGCTATTTGTATCCTATTTTACCCTATAAGGCAGAGGACCTGTTACAGGAGGGGAGTTCAGGGCATTCGATGCCTAGCTGCTTTCCTCGGTCCGCGCTACAAGTGTTGGAATACTCTGCGCTGTTCGCAATCAGTTTTTCAGCCTTTGCTGCACCAGAATCGTTTAATTGTCCGCTTCCTTTGATCCGCGTTCGCCGCAGCTCCAGGCACTCCTTGTCCAGGCTAAGGGAATTCTCCTTCTTTGCGATTTTCTCTGTCAGTCGCTGACGTTGGCGTTGTAATCCATCAAGGCGGTGTCTTAGATTAACCATGACGGGGGGAAAAAAGAGAACAAAAAACATCCTGACAAATGTGTATAAAATAGACCTGGCTCTAATCTTCCCCAAAGGAATTAGGGTGTAATTCGAACACACACGTTTCTAATTTTGTTTGATTCTTCAGTCAATACACCGACGACAAGCAGGTAGTGCCACCTAATTGGGTGTCAAAACAGGAGCAGCCATTCACCTACGAAATTGCTAGCCAATTAGACGTGAGGTAGGGCATCGATTTTCTTTGGTATTAACCAATCAATGGCTCGGCTTGAATTTGGACCACTAATCATCAAAGACGTGAAGAGAAACCAACCAGCGGAAAAGATAAGGCTGTACCTAATAGGTTTTCTATAAACCGGAAATTGAGGTGAGAAAGAAGTTTTACTGAAAACTCCTAATGATCGTTAGCTAAGGAAAAATGCTC
Source organism: Echinococcus multilocularis (assembly GCA_000469725.3). NCBI lineage: Eukaryota > Metazoa > Platyhelminthes > Cestoda > Cyclophyllidea > Taeniidae > Echinococcus > Echinococcus multilocularis. The sequence continues at coordinate 5,787,909 of LN902846.1, read as the reverse complement.
TATTCAAATAGAAATATAAATAACTCGTCATCGCCTTTAACCAATGAGAAGCATGCACGGATTTGGCTTCTTCACCAATCGTTAACAAGCATGACTGACCAATAGACCACGGCATAGAAGTAAGGAACCAATCGGTAGAGAAGTTAGAAAGGGAACCAATCAATTTCTCCCTCTCGCTAATGAGGAAATCAAAGGAAAAATCAGGCCATTTTACCACGCTTGAGCTGAAAAACTGTGCTGTTCTTCACCCCTACCGACACACAAAAGATAAAGTCGGGTACCAATCAGGGATAAGCAAGAAAGAAAGGCTAAATAACCGAAGCCATTTTTTTCTAATTAGTCAAGAGAACACTAACCGACTTACTTAAGGACGGCCACTTGTCAATAGGTTTAAAAGCATGAACCGCTAAGTTCTGTTGACGCCTAGCTACTAGTAACTAAATACATTCATCCACTGACTGAAAAAAATCAAAACCAGAACTGATTTTAAGTCTGAATCAGGACTTCCACTGGTTGCTAAATCAGAAGGATTAAGTTGATCATTCAGAAGTGACCTACGGACCTACACTGACGTTGTTTGAGCAGTAGGGTCTCACGAGAGGTTGCAAGCTGTCTGACCTCATTGGTAAGGGTGCATTGTGGTACGTCTAGACACAAATCCATTCCAGGACGGTAGGTGCGATTCTCGAGGCGAGTGTGCGCAAACTTTGCTGTCTGCATCTCCGAATCCATTTCCTGCTCCAACCAAGCGAGTTGCTTCAGAACCTCTTCTATCTCCTCTTCAATCTGGCCAAAGGCGTTGTGGGCAAATATAAGACACGATTTTTCCAGTGGCTCTTGAGATGTCGATGTCACGAGTAAGAATAAGTGCCATTTGCAAGCCAGATCAGATTTTATGGATTTGCAAAGAGCAAAAGGGAAAAAAATGCAGTTAATTTTAACATCGGTTTTCTTCCTTCTATTATGCTTAATTCAAACAAGTGTTGGCAAAAAAGTTTAAACAGCACGGTAGAACCCCACACAGGACATCGCGGATACCGACCATTCAATACCTTGTTATGGTTGAAATTCAGTAGATAATGTAGGCGCACACTATTTTCTTCCAGATCCTACGACAGTTTATGCGTCGATTAGGCAGTAAAATATATTTGCTACATGATATCGACAAATATAAAACCGGTATCCATTTAAAGAGTAACGTATAATTCTATCTCATTGTTGAGGGAAGGCGTTGGGGAGAAACTGCGCCTCTTTACGTAAAAAACCGTGCTTAGAACTTACGCCTCTTCTGGCAAAGTCGTTCAGCCGGCGCCTCAAGGTGTTGCAATCGCGTGCAACTTAAACGCTTCTTATGATAAAGATGAGATTATGCCGAAGTCTCTTGCCTATATTCCGTTAAATCAGCAAAATGTCGCCATTGGAAGGCGCTAAACAAGGAAATTCATAGATACTAACCTCCTCAGTTACCGCACTGTCTAAATGTTTTCACTCTAGGCCAAAAAAGAGTAGAATAACTTTATCCCTTGAAAAATTTACTTATAGAATTGGTGCCATCTTTCTGCACCAAAGATTAAGATAAACAACTTACTTGTGCTTTTTTAAAGCAAATAGGCTATATGTCTAAAGTCTAGATAGTAGAGTAAGTGTCCTAATTGATGAAACAAATGTTAAAATTATTATACTCAAGTTTTGGTCAAGGAAAAGCAGCCTAGCCATCTTACTAAGACAGAGATCTCACTCACAACTCACCCTTTTTTTTTGCCACTTGAGTTCAGTCAGAGCCTGTTGCACTTCGTGCGCTCGCTCACGAAGTGCCGAGTCCACAGCATCAGCCTGACCAGTCAGTTCATTGGCGGCCTCTTCAATTAAGTTGAAGATCTGGTAGCGCTGAGTCGTACTCTCACCCACCTCCTTCAGCGCTCTATCATAGTTCTGTCTTGAAAAATTCTCCCATTCTCTCAAAGTTGTTGTGCTTAGGTTTGGTGTTGTAAAAATGGTAAGAATAATTTAGAAGCAAAAGCAAACAACATTTTGCACTACTCACTTAGGAGGAATACGCAAAGGATCAACTTTGAGCGATGCCTCAGATAGTTTTAATGTGGCCTGATTCACGTCAATTTCAGTGGCTTTTCTCTTATCCTGAATATCTCTGCTTATCCTGCTATGTGCGTCTTGCATAAGTAGAAGTTGGTTTAAAGCCTCATCTATTTTTTGCTGCAGGCGCTTTCTATTTTTTAGTAGAAGCCCTTGCTCCTTCCTCAGTTCAAGGTCAACTTTGTCCTCTGTAAAATCTATTTCTCGACGTCTGTCTCTTAAAACTAAACACTCAATGTTACAATCTTCGTGAATCTGCATTTCCTGAATTTGCTTCTCCATTGCTTCTTTGGCTTCGTTCAAGCTGGAAATGCCATGTTCTAACATGTTCTCGCCCCGCTCAAGAAGCTGTGTAGCAGTGTTTAGTGAATCCAGCCTGTTATCCAGTGCTGTTGTGCTTTTATGGTTATCCCACTTCGTCCGCAGTTGGCATCCATGAAGCGTGGTCAAAGCATCATGACGAGTAATTTCTGATGCTTCGCGATGCCAATTCGCACATGCGGTCATCGAATCGTTCTTTGAAAACCAGCTGGGCATCTGATATTTGCATCGTTTTTTATCAAAAGTGGCCATTGCATCTATTTAAATTACGAAATGCTGATGTTTGAACGAAGCGCTATTATTTTTAACCTGAACAACGTAGGTCATAAATTGTGGGACGGACGTACAAACAAACCTATTAAACATCTTGTGTAACATTCAAGTGCTTTTTGACTTGACACTAAGACCTTTAAGTGAGTGAAATTCCGCTTGCTGTTTATCTGATATTTAAGTCCTCTTTTATGAGAGTCCTCATTGGGAAAAATCATATAGTTGCATTTATTTCTGATCCTATATTGTTATTTCCTTCCTACCATTTAAGACAAAGTTAGGCTGGTGCAGATTTTAAGCTACTTTTTCAATGCGTGTTTTCTTTTTGTGTACTTACGGTCCGGAAATGTAGTCAAAAATACTCTATGTAAAACCCTTTCGACTTTCTCAGGGTAATTTAGCACTAGTTTCCGAGATTAAATCTATGCTACAAAAATTAAAAAATCACGCTTGTCTGCGTAGTGGAAGACTATCTGAAACTGTGTTATTACTAAATCTCCGATTCCATTGCATTTAGTTTGTGTGTGAAATTTCAACTACCCTTGACAAAACTGCAAAATAACTCTTCTAAAAGAAGTTGATTGACATTAGAAACAGTCAAACCTAGGTTTCTTAAGATATTTTTGGCAAAAAATACACTACTGGTGCACAGAAGTACTGAGGGCCAAATGGCGTGATTTAAAGACCATGCTGCCGACTGGAAATACAATCCTCGCCGACCTAAGTGCCGTTGTAAATTGAATGCAGAGCTATACAAACTACCAAAGCACTACAGTAGCTCTCCTGGTCTATCCTATATTCGTAATGAACTGCACTGGTAGAAAAATATTTATAATTTGCACAATGCATAGTTTGGAGGTCACTGTTACGGTAGAGGATCCATAGCACCGAAGGACAGTGCAACTCGCGATGATTGATGAGCATAAACCTAGTAGAGGTACTGCATCAAAAATCAGTTTAGGGCAAAAAAACAAAAAAATAATAAATTTGCTATGATTAATGGTTTTGATGCAAGTTCTTTACATTCAAACAATTTTGGTTCCGCTTGAACTAGCTTTTGCAAAGAGGTAAAGCGGCGTTGTTTACTACTACACTCACTACATGTAGCCTCTGAATCAACTGGCCAAAAATACTGCATTTTATGTGCCAGCCTGTCATTTTATCTAAGTGCAGGACCTATCTATGTCAAGTAGTTAAAAATTCATAATTTTCGCAGCCATTGAAAGGTGTCTAGCCAAAGTGTTGTAAACATACCTCTAGAGTTGCCTCAGTAGGTGTTATAAGGTATACGAGAGAGAAAAAATGCTACCCTTTCAACGCGGAAAAGGTGTGAAGGACCGGTAATGCATAGGGAACACGAAGAACCCTATTTCACCATTCCGCAGGGCGAATTATAAGAAATTTCTAGGTGCGTTCCCTAATCAGACTATTCAGCTTTTTTGAAGCTGAGCCTCTGTTTCCAATCAGACGCTCAAGTATGCGAAGTACTGTTTAGAAATAATCCATCGTCCTAGTAATTTAATTTACACTTTTCTGACCTCCCCCTCAGCCAATGACTATCCAGAAATACTGATTGGTGAGTGCCTCCCTTCCTTGGTTAGCTCCGATGTTAAGACGTCAAAAAATCTGCTTATGATATTTATATATGGGGGAGAAATCACCGCCACTTTTTCATCCTTAGACAGGAAATGTGAATCTGACATTTTTGTATAGGGCGAAGTTGGACACAATTTTAATAATTCCAACTTATTTAGCTTTAATTAAGGCCACAAATCCCTAGCCGTTCTTGCTATGCTGTCAATGCTACTCAAAACTAAACATTTCACTGCACGTGAAACCTATTTTAATTTGTTGATCCCCTGTACCAAGTAGCCAATCACAAATAGGCAACAGTGAAAGCTGTTTATTTGAATGATACTTTTAAACCAGCCCCTTATGGCTTTTTTTACACTTTTTTTGGGTTCTTAAAGGGTCGAGTTAGGGTTTTCTCATCCACCCAAAAGCCTCGAAGGCAATCCCACCGCATTCAGGGAGGAGGTGTCGCGAACATGATGACGTTGGAAGCCCTGTTTTTAGCGAACTCAGGTGCCACCAAGACCGCGACTATCGACGTGGGTCTTTGACTTACTTTCCCCTGACGAAGATGTGCGGGCACCGAGGCGGAAAAGCAAGGAGCCAAGACTTAAAAGGTTTCAATTATTTTGTAGTTACCATAGAAATAAACGACGGTTTTCCAGAAAAATCTTGCGTTTCAAATTTCCCACTCAAAGCTTTCTCTACTTACTAAAAAGAGGCTATCAAATAGGCCGGTACTTGCGAGTTCCAATGGCTTGGGGCAGCGACCCGGTCTCACCTGCGTACACTCCCGACGAGGTCAGCGAACACGGGGAACAGACACCTAAATCGACTTTAATAGTGGACTGCGCTCATTGTATTGCCGTGAGATAAGCATCTACACAGGTCTAAATAAATTTTTAACTACTGATTTTGATAACAAGAGTGTATGGGGTGAATAGTAAATAAAGAAGCAGTAAAAATTTTCCCAAAAATAGTTTTCTGCCCATATTTTATAAAAGAGGTAAAAAATACCTAATCATATTTCACACTTTATAGTTGTTTTTCATAAATTGGGCAGAGAAGCGGTTAATTTGTGCGGTAGTAAAAAAATCACTCATGATGGTTTAATTGGAAAGAAGAAGACGAGAGAAGGTGTAATGCTTGGGTAGAATATTTATTGCTAACGTACAGAATAGAAGGGTTGGGAGATTCAATGCATGGCCTACAAACCATTGCGTCAGACGTGAGCGTAATCGCAGAGCCTTAAGTGAACGCGAAACGGAAGGGAATGGTTAAACAAACATTTGCAATACTACACAATCAATCCTTAGCACCCATTTTTAGTGTTTTCCTTTTTTCAAAAAAAACTTTTGTTCCTACTTAATGACATCAATTTACTCAAATCGACAGGTAGGAATGTGCGCATGCTAATCGGTTGATTGGAATAAGGTCACCTAATGAGGTTGAAAATGCATGGACCCCAGAGAGTCATAAGTCTTTATAACAGTCTCCTTCACAGCCATTCTCTTGTGGTCCTCATGCATATATTATTAGGTTGGGCTAGCTTAGAGTGAAGTATGGCCCATAATCAAGAGGAGAAAGATAATTCCGCTGATTTTGCATGTACCACGTCCGCCCACTCTTCTTTCGCAACCTCCTCACCTCCAGCTACCGCATTCGGTCTTCAAGCCTAAAAACTTGTTTTAGCCAGTGTTGCTTTTCGACATCAACCCTCACGATCCGGGAATGGACACTTGAGAACCTTAACTGTCACATCGCCACGGCCCAGGTAAATGTAAGCACCTTTTTGATCACCCTGTTCGCACAATAGTGTTGTCCTCAAAATTTAATCAAATTTTGGCAAAAATTTGACTGTTTAAATAAAATTTGCCTAAGGCCGAACCTTCAAGCATAAGTTTGTACGTCATTTTATTTTTGCTTCATCACTATGAGATTAAAAAACCCCCCAAAGGGTTTAAACAAATTCATTATCAAATCGCGGCTGTCATATTTCACATTGTTTAGGAAAAGAATATCGGGAAATTAGACTGTTTAGGCGCAGAATTACACATTTTAAATGTTTTGTTGATTACCAACTCGAAGTTGCTTATGGCCCAATCAGCAGCACTCGCACACGATTCGTGGACATGTCCATTCAAGGTCACGCGGCCTCTGGCCAATGGAAAGCGTGAAAGGAAAAATCTCTGTCGAGATTTTGTCGAGCGGTGGCTGTGCTGAGCAAGGAACCAGTCTGACGCATGCGTTTCAGGCTTCACAGCAATTGTGGTGCTTAGTAAGTCCAATTCGGCTATTTCACTACTTTCACTTTGATATGGTCACTCAGGCTTTTGCTGTCCATAAAATAAAGGATTTTCGCCTCTTCCACCTTGAGAAGTGCTCGAGTTATTTAACCATTCAAATTCTATTTAATCAATCAAAATAAAAGCACGTTTCTAGCGTTAGAGTGACTTTATTTAAAAAAAATTTCGAAAATGTGCGCGAATGTGATCGGTCAGCCGCCAGGACGAGATCTTGCAACAATTATAAAAATAATATTTATCACTTTAAAGTAAAGATGGCATTCATGCAAATAGGCGGATAAATTTGAATTTTTGAGAAAAGCATTATAAATCGACTTTTTGGATCACAGTTGTGGCGCAAATTCCTGTGCACACTACGGAGGGCATCTTTCACCCTTTTTTGAGCCCAATCCGGTGGGAATGGAGTAATGCCTCATGCTTGCGATGATTTATCTGCCTCGATTAGTGTGGTGATGTAGCCATCATCTAACTGGACACTTTACCATACGGAGAACATCGACTTGCGCCTTGACGGTTAGGCGAAATCACCATTGAAAGTTCCTCTTCCCCTCGCCTCCGCGTTCTGTTTTCATATTACCTTAACGAAGATGCCTAGTAGTCAGCTATCCAAGGCAACAGTTACTGCTTTCAAGGGTTTTTATTGGCCAATTCTTTGCAGATGACGTAGATTGCATTGTCAAGACAGTATAAGGGTGGTGTTTGCTTTATTTGAGTATAAACCGGTCTGTCACAGTTAGGATTACAGATTTTCAAATAGGACACTATGCCAGAAAAAAATATTACCTTTTGATAGGACTAGTGAATAAATGGAGCTGACGCCACTGGATCGAAGCCATAATTACCCCTTTTTACGTTAAGTGCTTCGGGAGAGTAGGAATTTTTCAGAAATCCGGTAAAACAGACTTTACCGATCCTGTAAACAACATATCATAGTTTTCTTATAAATCACCTGAATCTCGCAGCGTTTTGAGGTGCCATTGAAGTGAATGGCAGACGACCTTTCAAGATTTAATTGTCTTGTCATATCTATTAATGACGTGTTTTATATCTTTTAAAAACTGTTAAATGTGTTTTATTTGACCCCATTATCGATTAGCCAATTGCCTTAGATCAACAAAATGACTAAATTTATCGATTTCTAATTGTACTTGTCAGTCGAACAACTAGCTGACTGTCAATCAATGAATGGCCGATTGAAAACTTTGTTATTGATCTCTTTAGAGAATTCCATCTTAAATTTGTCATTTTTGAATAAATTTTAGGGTCAAAGTTAGGCAGGGTTCTCGCTCCTGTTACAAGTTAATCTACATTTTTAATATCATTGCTGGCTAGCCAATAAACTCGTCAACCCGGTTGAATATTTAAAAAGCATGGTGTGACACCATAGATAAACAATTAGCTTCACTCCTTGACACCTCCCCCTCACCCCTCCTCCTCGGGCGCAACTCGCCAACCCCATCGTCTGGGTCTTGATTTTTCTGACAATGGGGAAAGGATTTTTCTCCTCCTAATTTGGTACCTATATCTTTGCCCTCAACTTGATATCCCTTATAATTTTTTGGAAAAAAAATTAACAACCCTGCATGCGTCATTATCAATTAAGTAGACACTTACCAAACAGTCGATAAAACTAGTACCGACTATCGGTCTGGTCTGGTAATGGCTGATAGTATCGATTTTCTATTCAATTAAAGCAAAAGGTTGCCGTTTTGGACAACAATTTAGGTAAGTAAAAGAGGAGGAATTCATCTTCCTTCCCGGTGTTAAAGTAGCCCTGCAACCAATGACAAGCGATTGCGTCGTGAGTGGTAGGAGGGGCCTCTGCGATGTGCCATAATTGTCCATTTCCTCTTCCTCTTTGCGGAAGACAGGCATAATAAAATGCTAATTGTCGACATTATGCAAATAAGTGCATGCCCTGGCATCCAAATAGGTGGTAAATCGGATCGCGCCTTTTGACGGGCGTAGATTTGGGTTGAGAGTTTTGGCACAGGTTACACACCTCAAAACATTGCCCTTGTGAAGAAGTGATATGGTGGAGGAATGGACGAACTGCAGACTGGAGCCACTGGTAGGGCTAGAAAGGAGTTATCACCCATTTGTTCCCACGGAAATGCTTGTGAATTACTTCTCCAACTGACAGACATCGAAAACCAAATCGCTGAAGTCGCAAATCCGAATTAATCAATCAGCAGAGGTAGCACACTGCTTTTTCATTGAAAAAAGTGTATGGCACCCTAGCTTAATTTTATCGGATAAACAAATATGACCTTAGAGGAGTCGAATTAACTCCATTTAATGAAAAGTGACGATATTTTTTGCCACGAGTGGACAGGATGTGACGGTCACCGATATTTTAGTAAAATTTATAGCAAAACGGCGCAAGAATTTTGCGTATAGTATACACACCCAAATAAAACGGTTCTTTCCGTTGGTAATTCATTTCACCTCCACTTCCTCCTCTAATCCTCTTAGTCGCCTTTGCCGCAGGCACACATCCGGCCATGTACCGCCTTGATCATTATCCTTCTGAAATGTGTAGCTTACACCAACAATTGGATACCTAAAAGCAAAGTGGCACAAAATTCGCCGAGTGACCAAATCAATGCATAAAATGGAAATTGCGTACAATTCACGAATTGGCCAATCAGAGCGAGGATTTAAGATTGGGTACATTTCTCCTGTGCTCTGATTGGATGATGCCTAATTAATTAAATAATCAAATACTTGGAAATTGCAGTTTTTTGATAGTATTAGAAAGATGAATGATTAATGGTATGCAAGAGGGTTACAGCGCCATCAGTTTAAATTGGACAATAGAGAAATTTCATTTACTGGCCTCGTCGGTCTACTTAGTATCTTTTTGTAATTCACGTGACCCACCTAAAGTTACCAAATTTGATGAAGTCTGCCTTGTTTTTGTGGTAGTTATTGTGGGACCGCCTCCCAGGGGTAAAATGTACATTTCTGAGCAGGTAAACAAGAGAAATCCATTGATGTGGTGTTATGTGGACCTAAAAAAGTCTGTTGTCTGCAAACTTTATGGAGCCGAAATAGTTTTTTTAAGAATGAACGGCCTTTTTTCCAGTAAAAATGCTGGATTAATAAGTGGGTCCTTAGAGTAGGCTAGAATGTATGCTTGAAATATTAAATCCTACGCATGCACTATAATGGGTCTTAACGCGATGCGACTGGTGACTGAAAAGGCCATGTAAATGAAACTCGCCTCAAGTAAATGCCATCCTCTTTGCTAGTTGGGGAACTTTTATGTCTAAAAGGCGATTTTTGCCACATCGGGTCCAATTAGACACCACCAAAAGCCCTTCACTCAGCAGAGCATCCTTTGGCTTTTATAATACGGGATACAGAACAATTTGGTTTCAACAAATTGAATCAATTTGAAACAAAAAGCAATAGAAATCAAATCATCGGCCACATTTCTGTTTTGTTTAACCTCCGTTCTCCAAGGTCACAACAACTACAGATATGCAAGCATTGAGTGGCGCATACAAAATAGCATTATAAACAAGTTTTGTTTTCATAAGCGCTCTGTTGGTTTACGCAAGACTTGTTTATCTTGCTTGAATTCGGATAAACTTTTGGTCTTTCTCCTTCTTACATTAGTCAGTTTTTAACCAATCAGTTGCCTACATCGATCTTTTACCTAGCCCAACTTCTCACAATGCGTTATTTGGCTAAATGCTGTGGGAATGGTGACGCATCAGGTCCCATCCATATAGGGCAGTTTACTTCTGACCTCCTCTTTTCCTTGGCCACCCTCTTTTGTGTTCATTCTATTTTTAGTTGGTGAGGCGAAACTGCGCTTTGAAGGCGCCCATTCATCAAAATACGAGGTTTTGTTTCCTCCCGTAAACTTTCACTGAGAGGCGATAAAAAGTTTGGCATTTTGCGTGGGACACCCTTTTACTTCGAGATTCTGTCCCTCCCCTCTCTCTCTCACTCTCCGACTGTCAATAACTAGTTGGTTTAGCTTAACGACTAAGTAATGGGGATTGGGGAAAAGAGATCTGTACTCCTTTTGATAAGTAAGTTAACCCTAAAAGCATTATTAACCCCACAAGGTTGACAGTTGGCGTGAGAGTGTTGGTAGGAGTCCAAGTCATCGTTGAGAAGGTCGGTAGGTGGACAAACGAAAATAGCCGCGTAGAATTATTCTCCAGCGGGGCAAACACCGCTCTGCTGCCACAAAAAGGATAAATCTTTTCAGACTTTATTTATACTCCAAAGTGAATTGCCTCTTTCCTTTCAGGATTTTAGTGTAGTTTTACTCGGTTTATGCGTGACGGATGAATATGCGAGAACATGAAGAGGATCTTCTGCGCAAGTGAGTATGTAGTTGCACCAGATATCATTCTACCATCCACCTCCCATCTTTTGTGGCCTCGTTACTCTCTGGGATTACCCATTTGCAACGTTCATGGGGTGACCGAATGCTGTGACACTCGAATTAGAAGCTCGCCTTGGTAGGACACGAGCTCGTAAATCTCACACTTTGTCGCAAGGAATGTGGAGTCTAGCTCTTGGCATTCCTCGTTCTACCGTGATCATGTAATAATCTAATGCATTGTGTTAATAAAAGGTGGTAAATCACCTGGATCCTCGAGAAATAACATAACGGTACAAGAGATGTTGTAGTATCTACACCGCCCCTTGCTCCTACTCCTCACCCTAGGTATCTCTCTCATTCTCATCCTAAAGTACATGTGGTCTTGCAGTGTCTTGTGGGAATAGCGCTTTCTTTCCATTGTTTGATTAGTTTTTCTTGCTTGAGAAGACGTTAGAGTCGGCCCACATTGAGGCGATGGATCTTGGCTTCAGCTGCCTTGGTCTTGGCGAATTTGTAATTCTGTCTGTAGTTGACCCCACACGCGGGAGGTGAGGTATTGCGGGGTGGTGAAGTGGTGCGTGTCTCAGACATGCGGTGAGTGAGTGACTGAAGGAATGCATTATTTAAAGCCGATCATTGATCTGTTTACATTCTAAACAAAAAAAAAAGAACACGCCCCAGCACAAGTCACTCAGCGTTTTTTTAAATGGGGGAGGAAGTGTAGCTGATTCTTCAATAGCCCCTCCGTCATAGCCTCATGTCTATCATTTGTCAGCGCATTTGAAACTCACTTGCCTGTCTCTCACCGCTACTGTTCCATCTGATGAAGGTGTGAAAGCAAAAATGCTAAATTTAGGAGTCTCCTCAGACTGTGTTCTGCCTGTCCATTTGTCTGAATCCCTTCTTTCCGCCTCCATCATGAGGAGGTGGTGAGCCTCCATCCATCCCTCCTCAGCTTCACAAAACACTAAGTCCTTTTTTTGCTGTTTCTCCAACCACAAGTCCTGAGGATGTTTAATAGTAGAAAATTTCCAAACCCGCTGTGTTTTAATCTGGACTTACTTCAACGTGGCGCCCCATTTAAAATTGACCAACCATAATAATTGATGAGCCTGATTTTGACTTCCGCAATGAGGAAGAATCCATGCAAAATAGCAGTCTTTTTTTCATATAAAAGAACTACTTTTGCAACTTTTTTAGAAATTTAGTCTTTGTTATTAACTTTGATTTTCCGATCCACCGCTTCTGTGTTTGTTTTCAAGTGTCAAATTCTCCTAAAAGAAAGGCAAACAATAGGGAAAGATGGCTTCTTTCAAGGAAAAAAAAGATTTAATTTGTGTTTTAAATTAGCTGGGAAAATGGAGGTTTTATAGCAGTTGTCTAATACCCGCAAGTCGTCGTATCTATAAGTGAAATTTTTACTAGAAACAATCTGCATCAATTTTATATTGTGTGTCGTAGAGATTGGCATATTTGTTCAGGAAAACCTCTCAGGTTTTCTCTTTTCTTGGTTCTACTTTTTTGAGTCAAAAGTAATGGCGGTTTTCATGTCTTCGGATGAAAAATGTCAACTTTTTTTTTCCTCCTGTCAGTTATGCTTGCGTGAGGCGCTTACTGCTTCTTGTGTTTAGTTTATTTAAACCAGTGGATACTCAGCATTTTGAAATGATTTCTCACTGTTTTCTCTCTCCTTCTTACCTTTCTTTATCCCCGGGAGAAAAGAGAGAAATGTTATTTCCCCATAACTCATGACAAAAGGGGTGGAACAAAAATTTAGCCAATTTGCTGTTCCCTCTTGTTTGTCACACTAACAGAGTGAAAGAGATGGCTGTAATTGTGACCGCGAGCTCCTCCACGACGCAGTCAACGGCGTAGGTCCGCCCGCCCGCTTGCTCTCGCTCGTCCCCAGCGATGGCATCATTCACTTAGCAATGCAAATTTCTACCACGAAGCGTTGTCTTTTTTTCTGATGACCTCAAGGGAAACAAAAACTCGCAAGCATTTATCTTGAATCGTACATTTTTCACACACGCTTGGAAGGTCAGACGGTGACGCAGAGGACGGATGCTGACAGTGTCGATTTTTTTTTGCCCTTCACCGATCACTCTCCAGATGGAATATTTGATCTTGGAAATTCTCTTTTTTTAAAGGCATAATTTAAAAGATAGCGGTTGTGTGGCATTGATATATTGTGGATTTGTTCCCCTTTTTTGTTGTTCTTGTGCTAAAGACCCATTTAACAGTCGCCTGGCAACCCACTAGGGTAAGGCGACGTTGATCTGATCTGCTAAATGAAATTGTGTTGCGCTTTGAATCTTCCTTGTGGACTGAAGAAGACATAGTACTTGTGCGGATTATGTATTGCCGACGGGTAGGGAAGATGAGGCTGGGTGCCACTGGCATGGCCTGAAGGTCTTCCGCCCAGCGGAAATTCAATCGTACAGCCTTCCATGCCCTTGAAACCAAGTTGAAGAGTTAAATAAACAATCTAAGTACTGCAATGCAAAACATAAATCTAAAACGAAGAAAACAAGTACTCAGATCAGGGATTTCGATTAACCTCATCATGGAGGATGATGCGGTATTGCAACGATGCTCGAATTTGCATCACTCTGGAGCAAATGAGGTTAATTGCACATTCGCCTTCTAATTTCACTAATTAAAAGCTACCAGTTCAAATAAAGGCAAATAATTAAAGTTATTCAGTCCCTTTGCTTTAAAATTCTTAAGTTCTTAAGGTGCATAGAAGTCCATTACTTTTCAATACGAGTTCAAAATAGGCTTCACATCGGGTGTTCTAGAACTCAAAATTTTATTAATCAAAGGAAGAAGATGTCGTAACTGGGACTGCAGAGCTCCCAAGCCTTTGTTGATATCGTAACCAAGCCAAAGGCAGTTTGAAGGGGCATGTATTATTAACACCCAGAAGAGGTACTGAGCTACCAGCGAGGAGGCTCAAAACGCATGCCCGTGGAGCGAAAGCCCAACATGCGGGGAGTCAAGTGTCCGTGCAGTTAAACGCAAAATTAAGTAAAATACATGAGCAGATTTTGGGCTTGCATAAAGTAAAAATTTCTTATGTGGTTAGGTAGGAGGGGATTTCAGTCCCCGCAGGGCCATGCTTCTGGGACCATGTTGATAGTCTTCCAGCTCTGCTCTGCCTGGGTTGTGTGGGCCCCTCCAAGCCACTGGCTTCTTCCGGCTTAAGGGCGACCCGGGAGTAAATCAATATTTTTATCTAAGTGGTCACTAAGATGGCATATCGGCTGACCTCTTTCGTAGGCCTTCTAAAGTTGTTTCGCCCACTTTTGCCTTCCTAGTAAAGCATCGTAAATGCCAGAGGCTCTCACACCTAAGCATTAATTTTTTTAAAAAAATTTTATTTATATTAGGTCTAGAGTGGTATGTTTGTGACCTCCGGAGACTTCCCTGTTATTAAATAAACTAAAATGTTGGAGGTGAGCACACTACTTACTAATATTCAGTAGGGCTAGAAAGCCAGGAGACCATGACTCAGAGCGAACATCACGAGATATATAGAATAGCCGATAACTGGTCTATTTCGAATGGTATAAGACACCATGAAAAAAGAAAAACAGCTCTAGTTGCTACGTCATTGGTTTTAAATAAGAAAAGGTTCTTTAAAAGAGTTCAGCAGATGTCTCCTTCCAGCGACCCCTTAAATGGAGGCATTATAGCGCTCCCTAGTCTTCTTGGCGTCGCATTAAGTTAAAACAGTATGAAGAAACACGCATGACTGAAGTAGAGAAGAGAATTGAGATAATCAACATGGCTCGGTGACCTATAGTGGAGCCCAAGTACAACCTGCAGAGACCGAGATGCCCTCCTACCTATTCACACATTTAAACATAATAATTTAACAAGCAGTTATCTTTTCCAATGTAATAAACTTTTAAAATTACAAAATTTTGCAAATATAACGTGGTTTGCGTCCTAAAATACTTCTTAATTCCCTAAGTTTCCTTTCAAAGGATCGGTATTTGCCCTTTTTAAGAATTTGAAGCACCGATTGAGATAGGGTGCTCGTAAACAGTAAACAATCAAAAGATACTTTAAAAAGGCAGAATTATGCATGAATTTTTACGTTTTTAACCGCAATTCTGATGCCCTTTTTAGGGACTTTTGGTACTTTTTCTCACCCATCCACTGTGTCCGACTGATACGTTAGACAGGCATTACCAGCCCAATGAAATGGACTAGAAGACAATCATTTTATTCCAGATTTTATCATAACTAGTGGAAAATAAAGTCTCCCTTTTTTTCCTTGATGTTTCAAAGTTAAAAAGGTCAAATTTACTCATGCGCAGTGGCGCAATTGTTTGGCCATTTTATCAGTTTCCCACATCTGACTAACAAAAGCCTGTATCAATGAGCATCTAAATTGTTTAAACGAATAACCCACTCATGCGCTGTAAAAATTTTATGCCTAATGTTTTCAGCCAGGAGTTTCATTTTTCCTGCTTTTTTACTGGTCACCCCAACTCCCGCATTTCCGTGATTTATTTCTAGAGTCAAAGTAATTAGCAATGTCTTTTTAATAACTAAGCAATATTCAATAAAGCTGACTGATTTTACCAGGGCAGACGGATTAACCCCATTTTTTATCCAATCAAATCTACTTAAGCAATTATGTTGGTTTTGGAGTAGTAACGTCTTGAATGTGTCATAACCTAATACAAATCTTCTAAGATACCGTATCCAAATAAGAAAATTCACTTGTTTATTTCCTTTCCAATCTTCAGTTGACATTAATTCATGCCAACTTATTAGCTTTCTGTCCAAGTAGCTGATTGGGAGCGTCATTTTATAAGTTATTAAATCCAACTTTCTATCCTTAGAAAATTACCCAATTTTGTACGCAGTAAAAAAATCCTCTAATCCCATGATCGTCTAATTGCATTTGGCTTTCTAAATGTTGCAGTAGAAAATCGAATAAAAGAGGTGACAAGTAATTTTTCAAAATAGAAGTAACTTTAACAAAAAGAATTAATGCCTAAATATCGCCTGTTATCATTGAATAACAAGATGCTTACACTTTTTGCTGTGTGCTACTACAGATGGAATATCCAGTATTCCCTGCCTGTTTGATCAACGACCTCATGTCTGCGCCACGCGATCGGCATTAAGATCGCATCTATGAAATCCCTCCCTCAAACAGTGTTTGGATGCAGAGGAAATCGCTTTACTTTTATTCACATACTTATTTCCATACCAGAAAAAACATAACGATTTCATTGATTTTCAAATCCATGCGTCCGATTGGTCTAAAAATACCCGGTTTGTGCAAACCCAAGCCCCATTTGCCAATTCGATGTTTTAGCCACTTTTTGCCTAAAATAAAAGTTTTTTGGTGTGAATATGTGTCCCATCTCTGAATCCTCATTTTCTTTATTTACTGAAATTTTTAAGTGTAGGAGGATTTAGTGGTCCCTAGTACTGTGTAATGGAGGCAGGCATTTGTTAGGGCACTTGTGAATAATTCAACAAAACAAATTAGACCAAGGCAAGAAATATTTAAGCATTTATAGTTTAATCAAAAAAGCACTTAACACCTAATCCTTTTTCATGCTAAAAAGTTGTAACAAAATGGTGTGCTTTTTGCGTAAAACGAGGAAATAAAATAGATGGGCATATGCAGCAGCTGTTCTCATTGCTGGAAATGGACAATCCACAGCCATTTTTGCCAACTTCTATCCAATCACTATCAGGAAGCGTTCAACTCCATTCGCTGCTGTGAAATTGCATAGCCTTTGATGATTCGGTCAACCATTCAGGCAAGGAGGACAATAAAAGGAGTTTAAAAAAGTAATTGAAAATTTGGAATCATATTGAAAGATTTATTGTGCCAAAAACTAGTCTGACCCATTAAAAAATTTACACACAATATTTTTAGGACTATATTAAATGTTTTATGTGAAAAAAGCTGTGGATTACAATTTTGACTTTTTATTGACTTGTTGTCAATCACCTCAAAAATCAATAATTGATCTAGCTACTTAATAATAGTGACAACTCTTATTTTTTAAGTAAGAAGAACCCTTAAAACATATTTTTTTAATCCTCACTTAAAATTAATTTCCTTTACATTTCGTATTTTTCACACTGTACGCCGATTGGCTAAAAGGCAGACAAAAATTGTGGGATTTTCTATTTTTTCCCAGTCCCACCACTGACGTTATTTGACCCTACTTATGACAAAAAAACAACAGCTTGTCATTTTTGACGTTGATTTAGCACCTTCTTTGCAAGTGAACAGTTAACACTATTGTTTTTGCTGCAGCCATTTGATCACTTCAACGGTTTCACCCTCTTTACTATCTCTTAAATGACTTTATACACTTTATTGAGACACTTTTGAGTGAGGTAAATCATTTTTACTACTCGTAATGTCATTGCTAACAGTTCAAGTTAGGCTATTTAGTCTCTTCCGTAGTAGTTAATTATGTCACTGGCGAGGTTAGCCCGATGGATTCGGAGCCTTTGGAGAAGGTTTAACAAGAAAGAGATCGCAAATTGCATTTGCATATCTTGCAAATAAAATTAAATCACCAATGACAGGCATAAATGAACAGGATAGAATAGCACACACGAATAAATTTGCTTTTCTAATAAAGTAACTTGCAAATCTCGATGCCTTTCTGAGATCTATGCCACCGTCATGGAAGTCGAACCATAGCACATTCAAAAGTAATTGCCATGGTCACTCTACTGTCAGCCACTGCAGTTGAGTGATTGGATCAAAGGTCATTTGTGTTTCTTTTTCCCCTCACAATGGAGATGGGACTTTTATCTCAGAAAACTAATAGTAACACATTTTGGCAAAATCTGATCAGGTGACCTTGTCACGACCTGTCTTGCCAAAAGGTATTAAAAGAATGCAGTTTGAGGCCTTCACTGAAATTTTGACACTCTGTTTATCTACTTGGGCTCTAATGATGTGTAGCATAAATGTACCGTCACCATATTCTTCATAAAGGCGAAAGGTGTCAAACCTGCCTACCTCACTTACATAATACTACCAGGGGCACGATCGGAAAGTCGCTCACAGATCTGCTGATAGTCTAACAGCCTGAGTGTTGACAAGCTCTACGTAGCCGACTCCATTTGATCCTCGGAGGTTACGCCTCAGCAATCGATGTGACAGCAGGTGCCTGCGTGCATGATTGCTTGCGTGTGTAAAACCACCTTAGCCACCAATCAGAGGCGAGTAAATTGGGTTCGGTTGACAATTTACGAGTCTGTACGTGTACTTCACTTTAATTATTTCACACCTTGAGTAAGTTGTCACCCCTTCATAAAGACATGTGCTTTCTCCCCTTTTGGATTGGGCCAAAATTATCTGTGTGTCGCTTTCTACTTATTTGCGAATGGCTGATTATAAGTAGTATGTCTTCCTCCCTCTTCCTAAAGTTGTACATTTTTAAATAATTACTAATTCAAGTCTGCCCTTCACATATTCCAGGTCAGTTTTAGAGGGGCTTTTGCGGAGAAAATAGTTGGTAATATAGGATTGTGATGATTTTTTTTCTTACTTAATTGGGGATTTTTAAGTCATGCCATTCAACTGACTCATGTTAACATCGTGCGGGGTGGTTTCGACAATATCACCTATTTGACAGTTGTGCATTTCGATCATGTGAAAATACTTTGGGTGGTGTGGTTTGTGATACTGCATTTGGGCGCAAGTCACGGGTACGTGCTCCCTATCTCCCCTTCACCGCCTCTTAACTATTTACAAGGTGGCGTCAGGCACTCAAAAATCTAGAAACACTCATATGTGGCTTTTGATACGGTTACTGAATGGGTTCCTTGAGTTGCCTTTATTCACTTCGAACTTGAGATGATGAACTGCAGGCAATGACGAGTTAGTCCTCGACACAGAAGGTGAATTGGGTGGGAAGCCCTTTTAATAGCCCTCTAAACCTATTAGCTTGGAGAGGAGCTGAATCAGGCTAGAGCCAGGAAGTGGCATTGTTACAACTATCTACCCATTCATAGAGGATATTCATGAGCCGTCATTTTAAACCTGTCCTCAATGCTCGATCCTGCGAATCCTAGAAGGGATAGAACAGCCCTAATATTCAGGAATTCGTAATCTTTGCCAAAGAGCCGTAATAATTTCAACATCTTGCTGCTTAAAAAGATTATTCCTCATAATTTTTGATCATCCCGAGTTTTTTTATACCCATTTAACTACGTTTCGGTGGAAGGAGTGTTTATGTGACTTTGTTGTTTGAGTTGTTGACTTTCATGCTGAAATAATTCTAGCCTTAAAAGGAAAATAAGTCTCCTCAACAAAAGCGCCTCGAGGCAAAATTCATCCTGTCGGTATTGCGCTACTTACCTTTTTAAGTAGTAAACACTCTATCATCCGTCTTTTTATTTCATTTTCCATTTTTTTCCAAAAAAAGCTTAGTTTTATAATTTATAAGGCATAGAAGCATGGAAAAGAACAAAATGAGCGAGAATGAGGGAAAGACGTCACTTCCTGATATTTATTGTGAAGTAGACGTGAGGGGGGCGAGGGAGGGGGAAGAGATTGACATGAGGAGTGACTACAAAGGCAGACATGCACACTTGCATACATACACGTCGACAAACAGGTGGATGGGCAGACAGACGAAGACCCAGATAGACTTGGAGACAGGTACACGGACAGACGAACGGGTGAAGGTGCAGAGGCGCCGACAGACGGACCGATCTGCATGTCTGCCTTTGTAGTTACTCCTCATGCGTCACCATCTTTCTGACCATCAACCATTTGCCCATCCAAATTATCGACATCCTTTTTTTCCTCCTTGTTTGACAATGACATGGCTAGTGTAAGCTTCATATATGGAAATTTTTTGCGGTCACGTTTTTTTTCAAGCTAGGCTGGATGATTTGATAATGCGGTTGAGTTGCATTGAATTTGAACAATTAGGTGAAAATTTTCTGGTAAGTTTTGCCTAAATGTTGCTGCGGAAGCACGGCAACCCAGAGAGTTAATTCACTTTGATTATGATCATCAATTAGGACTCAGAAAAAATTCGTAATGTGAAATTTTAATGCTAATAATTATAAACTGAAATTACTTAATTTGAAAAATGTCAACGGCTTTGTGCAGATCAACGAAAAAATAAAAGTGGTACATAGAGGAAAATGAAATGGTTGTCCATCGCGTATCCAAATCATACCCATCCCTTATCCACGGAATGCCCACTTCGACAAGTATGCAGCCATCGCTCCTCTAGCTATTCATCCGCCAGGCATCAATCCTGCATCCAACCATCTATCCATTCCGTAACCATCCATCCTGTTATACATTGATCGAACAAATAATCCATCCATCTATCCCTCCATCCCGTATCCACCCATTTATCCATCTGCTCATCCATCCACCCATCTATCTATCCTGTATTCCTCCATCCATCCTCTATCCATCCGTCCATCCATCAATTCAACTTGTACTCACCCATATATCCATCCTGCATCCATCTTACCATCCTGTACCCATCGATCTATCCATCTATCCACCTATTCATCTATCCATCCTGTATCTATCCATCCATGCACCTATTCATGATGCATCCATCCGTCCATACATTTTATCCATACATTCATCCAGGTATACATCCATCCATTTATCCATTCCTCTATCCTGTATGCATCAATCCATAATGTGTCAATTTATCCATTCATCCATCCAAATTTTATTCATCCATCCATCAACCCAACCCATAATCACCCATCCATCCTGCTTCCCTTCGGCCATCCTGTATCCATCGATCTATCCATTCATTCATCCATGACGCATCTATCCTGCATCCAGCCATCTACCCAACCTCCTTCCAGCCATGCATATCCGTCCGTTCATCCATCCTTCCATTCATCCACCCGTCTATTCATCCATCTTTCCATTCATCCATCCACCCATCCATCTGTGACGCATCTATCCATCCATCCTGTATACATCCATCCATCCCTTCACACTTTCCCGTGTTTTTCTATCCATCCATTTATCCTTCATGCCTCCATCCGAATAAGCATTTGCATATCCTAGTATACCTCCGTCGACTTGCAAACTAAATTATCCATTTTTAAACATCCGTTCATTTATCCACTGAGTCAACAACGCGAATATCCTTTTATCCAAACCATTTCATTTCCTTGATCTCTCCCAATCTCACCTGAGAAAATTCACTGACACTTAACAAAATTTTACTTTTCTAAATGTTACTTTTGATCAAAATGTTACTTCTCGCAAAGTGTCATGACACTGCGTGACAGCGTGGCGATCCAAAGTGCCTCCACAATTTAGGCGATCAATAAACCTAAGAGGCGAAGAATCGATTTTCGGGTTCTTGCCACAGCAGTGACTACACGCACGCACCCACGCGTGCGTAAATGCGTGTGTGCGTGCGGGTGACTCACAGCAGGCCCTGGGAAGTCGTGTCCGCTAACTCGTCCATTGCCCTTCCCTGTTGGCACATTCCATGGGTACAGTAAAGCAAATTTGCTCCTGCGCGGTTGCAGCCACCACCCCATTTGCTTATCACATTAGCACCGAGTTATAGGAGGGGCAAGGGAACCGTCTCCTCTAGGCCTGTTTACGTCTGGTGGTCAAGGTTACTAACTTCTGGTTTATGCCCCTGAGGGAAATCATGCGCTATCACCTCCAGTGACCATCAAGGCGATCTAATTGTATTTTTGGGCTTAGGCCAAGTGTTTACCTCCTCTAAGCTGATTTGCTCGGTGACAGGTTGAACAACTGCGCGTCTAGTAGTCATGCCAAATTAATGTCTGTTTCTAGTGCACCAGAAAAAGTGGGCATGCTCCAGCACCATTAAAAAGTTGTATGTCCTTGCATCTGTAAGACGACCTGACTAGCCTTCCTCTGAGAGGTCCTTTAATTTCTGCCTTAAAAAGCTCACCTTCAACCTTCAGTGGCTATCACAGATCACTTCGGTGATTCTGGAAGAACTCATGAAACATTTAAGAACTCAAAAATTATTTACCTGAAGCACACTCGACCACGCTGAAGAGTTACCAAAAAGTTTTCACCTCCCGAATACCCCCCCCCACGCCCCACCAGCCCCGGATTCCCGTGAGGTAAATAAACAAGCTGCAAGGGAGTTTTTTTCCCCTTAAAAACGATAAGTACCAAATCATATCATTATTGCATTACGCGAAAGAAAGCTTTTGGAGAACTTTAAGTTCATCACTCAACCACGCCAAAAAACGGCAATGATGCCATCAAAACTGCAACAAATTGAGTCACTTTTCACTCGAAATTAGGCCATAAATTGAGGAAGAGGGGAGAAAGTTAACTTGACTAGTCCCCGCGGTGCTTTGAGTACTAATTGAGTCAGTTTTACGTGTACACAATGCGCTAGGGAGAAAAGCGGACCCTCAAGGGCGACGTCGGAGCAGACACGGTGATAAAACAAATGCACAACCTTAATGCGCACGCACGTGCGCACTTGCATGCAAATGGATGCACGCAAAGATTCAGGCCAATGGACAGCGTCCTATCTTTTATTGGCTATGCTAGGTTTCACCTTGAGGCACCAACCAATAAAACTGTGAAATGTGTTTTAGTTCTCATTGACCAATCCAGGTATTGCTATGCCACACCACTCATCATCCAATCAAACAAGGAAGAAGTTTCTGCGATTGTTTCGTATTCCCACTGACGGTAGGGGTAGTCACAGAAATCAAACTGTTTTGAATTCCGGCTCCATTGACGCAAATTCAGGGGAGGAGCATCGAGGGATTGGAAATCACCCCCATCACGGATTGTTTAATCACACAAGACACGAGAAACCGCAGGTTAGTCGGGTGGACAAAGCTAACAACACTCTCAGCCAGCAACAGCAACGACAGGAGCCGGTATTCAATTCACCGACTAAACCTCCTAGACCGAACAAAATGGGCAATATTCACCAGGTGAGTGTAAATTTCGTATGCCCCGCTCTACACTTTTCCTACTTTGAAATGAAAAACAAGAATTCTTGTATCACCCTGACAGATATCGATGCGGAAGCAGGTAAATTCCTCCTCTCCTGCTTTTTTACGCTTAATAACTAGACTAGGTTTAACCTTATTAACAGAAAAAACCGAGTTGTCCTTATCTGTTTGCTGAAAGGAGGAGTTGACTAACGAAACTATTAAAGCATTTTGACGATATTTCAACTCCTAGTCCATTTTCCCCCGATGTTTGCGTCAGCTGTCTTGTCTTTCCAAATAAGGCTAGACCCTGGACCATTTAAGTGTTGTGGTAAGGAGTACTTACTTCATTTACTTGTTCTACGCAAATACGCTGTAAATGTAAACAGTAAACCGTACACATTTTTTGAAGGTCATTCGCCACTTCCACCCTTTTAACGAACAGATCAGGTTTTAATTTAAAACAGTGAACTTGTTAGGTTTTGTAATACTCTCCCTCTTTTACATTCCTGAAAACAGTGGCAACAGATCGTCTCACAGAAGCCGACTTAGCTTAAGAACTGGGTCTTAAGCGTTACTTCATATTTGTTATTCATCAGTTTGGCCTGTTCGTAAATCTCATTTTTTACACAAATGTCACCTATTTCCACAGTTTTTGAAAATTTGTAACCTCAAAGGGATTCCAGCTTAAAGTCTGTAAAGCTTTTGTCTCTGTAAGTATATTCTCGCAGTATCAATAGGAAACTCTTTCCAGGTCAATCAGCTGAAGTCGTTTCAACTGTTCTACTTCCTTGTGGATTACTAAACAAAAAGTCCTGCAGAGACATCTTTCCTACACAGCACCAATCGTAGTGTTTTTCCACCCTTTTCCTTTGCATAGTATCCCTTTTTTCCCCGGAAATCGTATTGTTTGCTCATCATCAGAGTTTCAAGAAGGAAACGGTACTTGCAGTTAAACTCCACCCAGTTTTCGTAACAATCTTGACAACGGGTGCGTGCTTACACATTTCTTAATCACTACTGCACTGCATGTTGATGTGTTGCGTTGTCACCAGTGACAAGGCAGTTGTTGGAATGTTTCATTTACTTAGCTGTAAAGGTGGAAGCCGCTGGTTCATTCAGCCATCTCTTTTCACCACTGATGTTATTTTACAACTCACCCTGTTTCCGTGGCTAATGTTCAGGAGTAGGGTCATCTGTCACATTGTCAAACACCTTGTTTACGATGTCACGAGTTGCCTCATTTTGATTTTACAAGAGAATAGGCCAGGTCACAGGAAAGGCGATTAAACTCCTGCTACTGCTAATTTACACTTTATTTAAAATGAATTAATGCTTTTGCCACCCTTAACTTGCCACACTGCTACCCTGCCAAATGCCTTTCTTTTTTCTTTGTTAATTAACGTTCCAAGCTGCCTGCTCCACGCTGCTCTACTATTCACCGCTACGAATCATACCATTGTTAAAGTGAATTGGCGCCAAGATCATTGATAAGCCCAGAGACAAAGTAATTTTCGTAATGGGTGTAATTCTTTTACAATAATGGAGAGGAGAACAAAGAGCTTGCTGCTTTCTTTGTTTTTTTGCTGGAAAATGATTACAGTCAGTGCTTGCGTCCCAAAATCACTCACCCCCCTTTTATACTTGTCTCTTGTCCGAACTAATTGTTTATTGTCCTGATTGCCCAATGTTCCACTTTTTTTCCTGGTGCGTGTATGTACACTGGTGTGCAGGATCGCACGTCCTTTCAATTCTAAAGCTCTGCATAACTGGACATTGGGCGTGGAGATGGTAGAGGGACGCGGTGGAGTGAAAGGATGAAATTACGCCTTTGATGACCCTTACTAGCCTCGGGGTCTCCGTCACCTCCTCTTTCTCCACTTGACGCAAAAGTACGTGGACGGTTGTCTGAAGAGCTCACGACCTCTCTATTTGTCTCCTTTTGGGAACGTTTCTCGAGTCAAAAATCCTGTAGTACCCCAAAATCTACTTTAAAGATGTACCCAAACTAAGATTCTACCTCAGTGCTTAAGTCATTTTTTAAAACTTGATACCTACACGGTAAAGCGGCGCTGATATTTCCTTTTATGGGTGTTATTTATGGCGGATTTTTGCATTTCTGCGTCTAAGTCTCTGTAGTGATGTTACTCTGTTAGCAATTGCTTCACTGGTATGGGAATTTGGTTTTTCCGTAGTCATTCCATTCAATCTTTTTCTGCTTTGGTGGACCACTTTTTCATTCCTCCCATTTGAACGTTTGGAATGTCCTCCGTTCGGTACACTAAATAATTAACCTTTCTAATTCGCCTTTAGACGAATGCACAATATTCTCAAACGGAAGTTAATTGCTGCTCCAGATGCGCATAGTTTGCTACCATATTTGTCCCAGGATAACAGCTGTTCTGGTAATTTGTGGTGACGGCCAGTCTATCGGACAGAGGTGATCACGTGACATCTTCAGATAGGGCCAATCACTACTTTTGTGATGTTAAAATAACACTATTGTTGACATCTTTCCCTCCTCTCACATCTGCACATTCATTCAGCGTCTTTTCTTTACCCCCACAGTCTCTGCACGAAGGATGTTGTAGGTACAGCCTGCTACTGGTGCCCAGCATGCGCCAGTTCCTTTAGTACCTAACTCTTCACAGAAGGTTGAGTTTAGTGTCCCGACTAGATGCATATCAGGATCAGGCTGATTAGATATTTGAAGGAGCAGCTTCTGAGGCTGTGGGCTAGGTATGGAACCACCACGCCAATGACCATCACGAAAGTACAAAATTATGGGTGATCATATTTGAAATGTCGACTTCCAAATCTCTTAGATGTCTCACCGTGCTTGCAGCCAGCCCTCTACACACACCATAGTGAAGGAGTTAAAGAGCAACACAGAAGGACTGGACACTTGTTGGAGGTAATGTCCTTTGAAGTTCCTTGAAGTACTGCCAGACATTGCGTGCTGGCACCAACGCATAAGCACGTGCCAGACTAGTTGTGGCATTTATTAAACTAAAGGCATCCTTTTTTTTGTTTTTTGACAGCTGTGGATTGTGAGTCTGTGTGTGTGTGCCTTATGTATGTACAGCCCCGCCAAAGGGGTGCGCGTAAACAGTGTACCTTTAGAATCGGCTGAAGCGGAGCAGAGGTTACTTTCCAATAGTTTTAAATCAGACGCACTCCTTCCACCCATTCCTCTTAAAATATGCCGAACTAGAGCTGGCCTTACATTTTTCATCTAAGATTGGTTTTGAACAAGACAACTTCCCTGAAATGGGCTTGGACAGCGCCTCAGTTTTGGTTTACGCCTGGTTTGTCTTGTCTCATGCAAAGCAATGTTATCAGGACTCCTTGAAATCATAATAAACAACGTCTTTGCTGAATTTGGCCTGATGTGCTGCCTTTGAGTCTTAGACTATCAAGAATTCATGGGCAAAAATGTCTTAAGAATCTGAAGTAAGGGCGAAGTAACATTCCTCTCGCTTTGCGAGAGAATCCACGCCCACTTAGGGCACCATCGACTTCAGGATCTGCCAAAACCATTAGGAATTGATCTGGACCCATTTGGAAAAGGTGGCACTGTTTAAATGGCCCTTGAGTAGTATCTTACACTCTCACAGTACTGAGATCCCACACCTACCGCGATTTACTTCACATAAGAGCGTCATAGTCTGGCTCTTTTTCCCAGCTTTTGCAGTTAAAGCCGTTTCTCTAAGAGAAATCCTACCACCTTATTTTCTCCGAGCTGCTTTTGTCTCCACTTTACTCGGACATGTTAGCGTTGGTCCAGCTGTGTCCGCTACGTGATTTAATGTGCCTGTATTTGATCTAGTTCATCGTTCGTGGAAGTCTCCTAACATCGAAGAAGGCTGTTTTACTTTCTATTGTGATCTGAATCGATCCAAGATGTGTCAAAACACTGAAGATAATGAGTCGTCTTTGTGCCACAAAAACAGAGAGACAGAATTTAAACTGGTTCCTTTCCAGAAAGTAAAGATCTAAAATCGACTGTGTGGTTCTGTTTGTTTGATAATCCTCCAAAGTGAATGTAGAGTTTGAACTCCTCCGTCTTTAGCACGGTTTGAAAATTCAGCTTAAGCTATCGCTCTCGAATGCTCTCCTTCGCTGAAAGATGAGTAGACTAGAAGTTCCTCTGCTGACTGATTTTGTGCCTTGAGACATTACATGCCATTCTGAATTCAGCCGATGCCTTTGTCAAGGAGACAAAGATGATTGCTTACTCTTGAATAGGTTGATAATCGAAGTGGTGCTTCCCTAGTAATCAATCTGAAAGTCGTTGTTATTGGCGATCTACCTCCAAGGAAAATTAGAGTAGGAAATTTCGAAGGTTTCGTGTTAAAAGATAAAAATTCGTGATGGGCTGTTTGGTTGAATCATCCACCGACCAAGATTTAGTCACGTGCATCCACGCCTGGGGGTAATGCCTCGATGACTACCTCGGACTAGACAACGTGGATTAAGCAAAGGTACTTACTCATCGAAGGTACATCTTTCAATAAACCCTTGGAGGGATGTGAATGTGTTGTTGCTTTCACCTCTTCGGCATTATTCACCAAAACGTTAGCATCATCCTGTCCCGCGCCTCCGTTTCTCGTAGCTATCGCATCCTTTGACCTAGATTGACCTCATTGTTGCACCTGGGCAGCCGCATAGTATCATGCCAAATCACTATGAAAAAGACGGTTTGAAATCATAACAATGATGCTTCGTTAAAAAGTGAATAAAATGTTTGGATTCAAAGCAAAATTTTGAGGTGTTAACGATGGAACTTAGACTTGCTTGAAGAGATCGGACATATTATGCCCCCCCCCCCCCAACATTTCATTTTTGGCCAACTCTAATTAATTTTTGGAAGCTAAAGTGAGATGACAGGAGATGAGAAGAAAATGTCCTGATTGCTGAACCTCATTCAACCCCGTGGACTCTAGACGTTCGTCACGCCTCCCCACCCCCTCTCCAGTGGCTACTGCTTTGATAATGAGATGCGTGATGGTTGCCTCTTTCCATCCTTCGCCTTTTTTCTAAATAAGCATTTTTTAAGACCCCAAAAGGCTTTCCACCTTTACCTAAAAGCAAATTCCATACGTAAAGTCTTTTTTTTCTTTAATACGATGAGGGTTTTTCCAACCTTCTGCAATGGGTTGTGGAACTATACCAGTCCTTCTGTGGGCGGATACTATGGCTCTTTTCCAGACCCATGTCTTATCACCACGAGATGACTCACATTCAGTGTAGATGGCGGGAGTCGGTGGAGGTTAATGGCAGGGGAGTTCTTAAAAGCAAACTTGCTTTCCTGTTAAAATGACCTCTTTTGCTTGTGGTAGTTCACATTCTTCTTTTCCCAGAGAAATACCAGTGCTGGGGTAAACATGCTCCTTGTTATTTTGTTGAACTAGACTACCTTGAACTTTGCCAAGGTTGTGCGTTTTCTCGATCATTGCATACTCTTCTTTGTGCAAAAAAAACACCAAGCACTCTTCTTCATTGTGTCAGTGCAAATGCGACCAAAAAGGACCTTGACACGTGAATATGGTTTGCGTAATCAAAAACGACATTTTCACACTTTTTTCCTTCACCTCATACTCCGTAACCTTCAAAATACTGGAGTGTACTGGGCTATAGACGAGTTCAAAGCTAACAGTCAATGCTTCTGCGACTTTTCAACTTGTTTTTTTTTTCTCAAGAGTCGTCATGGCGCCTAGAGGTTGGAGTTGCCCTGCATCTGTTGTGCATGGAAAACACCCTTTTGATACTTGGCTTCTCCACTCGAGTACACACTTTGGCACAGATGAATTTATTGCCTCCGGCAACACACACCAAAATGCTTTTTTTTCCATCGTTAGGGTAGGAATTCGCGTTAGACTTGCTTAGAACGGGGAATGGCATGCCAAACAGCTAAGCAGTGGGTCGAATCAGTAGTTTGCTATCGCCTTCTTCCACTTCGATTGCCCTCGGAGTAATCCTTGCCCTTAAGAAATAATTTGTTATAGACGCTTTCCTTTTTCCTCATAAAAGATGCTTCTTTATACCACTACACGAATATGGTGAAGTGGATAGCCTCGCAGCCTGCACCCTGCCTCTCTTACCTTAAGCTCAACTGTTACAAGCAAGTTGTCATAACGTGGCAGCACCTTACGGTGTGTCACAAAGAATGAATGAGCACAAGCATAATCAGGTGGAATGTGTGGTGCTCCTTGATCTAAGGCGGAGGGGCTATCAAGTAGCCACTGGGTCGATCTCACACCCTCATTGCCAACGCTCTTGTCATCGTTTTAACAACGCACCATCCACGGAGGCTGTAATGGCGATTGCTAATTCATATTTACCTAAAACACCTCCAGTTGAAGAGTCTTTACAAATTTGAGCTTCCCCTCCCTCCAATAACAAAGTTGAGGATTAACTTGATTCCCTAGTAGGCCAATTTTCAAATACTTTGTGCAATCTTTGTGCAGTAATCACATTATTTATTTTGCTATCTCTACCAAAGGATTGGTTCAGAGTCAGTGTTAAATTTGCTTTTCAAATCGAATAAATCTTGTTTGCCTCCTCCGTCCTTTATAGCCCATTGTTTGGGCACATGGAGGCGGCAGGGGGGAGGGAGGGAGCAGGCAAGAATGGGAGAAAGCTTTTATGGCATGGCTATAATACAACGACGCAGAAGCAAAGTACACAAATCACTGCGATTAAAGAGCTAGCGTCTTTTGTTACTATCAAAGTGCCATAGAAGATCCCAAAAAGTGTTGGATTTTGATTTGTTGTGTCAAATTATGATTGACTGGTCTATGAAGCTGTCATTTGTCTTTGATAATTTGCTTTAAGCCTGATTTTTTGTGCAGGGGTGGATGTGCAAGAGGCAAAATCTGAATTAATTTTCAAAAGTCATTACCACTGGAAGACGTGGGCGGTTGATTTTTTTGGCTGTGGCAGGGGCTAGAAGAGAAGAGATGAGGAGAATCACATAATGTTCAAATATTTGCCGCTGGCTGTAAGGTAATCCTCACTGTCCGCTTGATCTTTTAGGCATTTTATTTGACTTGCTTGCACAAGGCAGCTGCCTAAAGCTTCTTCTACGTGACACAAGATTGACACAATAATCGCCCAAGGGTATCATCCCCTCAGCAATGTGCAAGTCAACTTGATCATTAATACAAGCCCTTTTGAAATGTGATGTCACATTTACTTCTGCGCAATTTATTACCTAAAGTAAACAAACATAGCCCACTTGGGAACCCCTGCTTCCTCTTCTGAATGTCATACAACAGGTTTTTTGCAGCCTTGGAAGCAAATTAGCCTCGATTTTGCCGCCGTTAGGGTTCAAAGGAAAGAGGCGATGGTACAAAGCGCAGAAAAAAGCACTGCATCGCTGATGGAAAGCCATTATTTACTCCCATGAATAACGCAAGCCTAATTAGGCGGGGATAGGGCTGGCCTTTTAAGTTCGGGTGATTTGAGTCTCTTAAAAAAACCATATTTCTTTCCTGAACACAACTTCTTAGCACTCCCTTCTATGTGCTGCATGACTTCAGGAATCGTCTTTCAACTCTGAATAAAGCCTAAAATTTTTTTCCCCTTTTTTGCGAAACGCCTCCAAGCTTATGTATTCTAGGCTCGTCGTCCCCGCTACTTAGTTATCTCAGTAGTACTGCAATTTTTGCTATACTTCGCGTCTCAATAGTAAACAAGTTACTAGGTAAGTTCTTCAAATCCTGGCTCTAGAACTTACCATCTTGGCTTCACGACTATTCTTGTTTTCCTGCTACTTTTAGTAAGTAGAAATTTCCCGAATTCCTTAGTACTTTGCATTTGAAGATCACTTCAACCTGTTACAGCTACACTATAAATATAACTGCCCTATCCATGGCGGTAGAATAACCTGCCTAGATCAAGCTTAAACAAGCAAAATCGTGAATATGTAACTTCCGCTCTTACCGTTCACAGCTGCATTACCAATAGAGTCTGAAATTCACTACTTTTAGTAGTTAAAAGCAGCCTCCCAGTATGCGCGTTATAAATCTTTCATATTTATCCCAAAATTGACATCACATTTCCTTATCAAGCCAAAAATTACCATTCAATTCAATTTTTTACTCCCACGAGTGGCATTCGACTGGCGCATAGTTGTCAGGAGATAATGAAATTTTCTGGGGTTTTAAAGACCTCTTGAGTGTACCTTTTACCGCTCTTTCACCGCAGCAGTTGCGCAGTCTTCATCTTGAGAAATTTACTATATGTTATTATTGTGAATAAAATGGGAGACTTATTTTGCGCTTTTTGCTGAGCTCTGCACTCCAAACTCTTCTTGGCTCTTAGCACCACTAACAGAATGCACCCTCGTCCTGCCACTTTATGATCACCACCGTTTAACAATTTCTGCAATTCCAAGCACCTTTTGCTTTTCTTGTTAACAAGGACCTAGCTCTTCTATTCCTTAACAGTCCAACTCGACCACTTCAAATTTCGTCATCTTAGACGTTTTGAGTTTGCTCAGTGCTGTGCTTCCGACCTACCTTGATTGAGCAAAAAAATAAAAGAATAAAGCGTCACGTTCAAACTGGTTAAGGATAGCTTAGCTTTTAACATCCAAAGCCGTTTCCTCACATTAACGGCCCCATACTCCTCTGGTTCCTTTTAATTAGTTGTCCTATCATCAACGAACACAATACTCCATTCCAATTGGTTGGAATTCTCGTCATTCTTCGAACAAGGCACATCTCAGCACACACGTATGCGGGTGCGCAGACAGTAGACATTAACACAAAGAAAGTAGGAGCCTAGTCGTTGAAAGTGTGTGCACGCGGTGATGTCTTAAACGCCTTCATTACTAATCTCCACCAATCACCACTCGGCCTTGACTTTTCTTCAAAGCATTGGCTGCAGCCATTTATCACATGTCCTTCCTACACACACATTGGATCTACTTGACCGACTGCCCTCTCCTTCCCCGCCCCCCGCTTACCTACTTGTGCGTGTGTGCTTGCATGTGAGACACTTTGTCACTAGCTTGTAAGCGCATTTCTCGTCTTGTGTAAGTCGTCTGCTATTGCAGATATAATTTCCACCCCTTTTGTATGCGTTTATCTTTCGATCGAATGTACTTATAGGCGCCTCTGTTTTATGTTGGTTCTGTGAGCTCAATCCCTGTTACTTCCCTGTGACACTTTTTTATTGGCAAATTTTACTTTGAATGAGTTCTTTGCCCGCAAGCTTAGGTACTACTGTCAAGTCAAGGGGAATTCAGTAGTGCGCACGGAGTCGTTAAATGTGAGGTAAAATTTTGCACTTAATGCCAGAGGTCATAGATGTCAAAGGTTATTCACTTTAACACTCAAGGCTCCACCACCTCAATTTTTCCCAAGTCTGGCCTGCCATATTATCGATAACTTGTCAATCCCACTAAAAGATTTTGTCTCCTATTCTTTGGCCTCAGAAATGTTCATTTCTCTGGTCATTTATGAGCCTGTTTAGAGTACACTCAAACAATGGATACTCCTTCCATTAATGCATGCATTTATGCGCTAAACGTGCAGATATTATCGCCAATTGGTTGTATAAATCTACTTCCTTTTGACAAGCTTTAGTAAACTATTTTGAGTCTATGCTCTTAGCCCAGATGCACTTTAAATCGCCACTCACTTGAATTGTGAGAAAGTTCCTCTTAAAAAGCCTCAAAGTTGCTCATTTCACATTGTTGGAGAAGTTGGGATCTGTTTCTCCGCGATTTTGGCACCACCACTACAAATAGCATGGGGAAACACACCAACTTATGCCTAAAACAGTTAACCATTGACCTTTTCGAACAAAGTGTTATAACTAAGACGGCATAGTGTTTGGTATCCACATCTCTGCTTATTCTATGTACATTACTTTTATTTGAGGAACGAGAGGCAAATTCCTTCGGATCTCCTTTTTTTACATAAAATCGCAGTTATTCCAGTTCCCCTCCTGTGGTTAATTTCCTGTACGTAGAGAAGGTCCCATTTACCCTTTCCAATTTCCTTGGATTTATTCTTCG
Organism: Echinococcus multilocularis; assembly: GCA_000469725.3. Taxonomy (NCBI): domain Eukaryota; kingdom Metazoa; phylum Platyhelminthes; class Cestoda; order Cyclophyllidea; family Taeniidae; genus Echinococcus; species Echinococcus multilocularis. The sequence continues at coordinate 5,755,019 of LN902846.1, read as the reverse complement.
GGACAAAGAAAAACGGGCGTTTAAGCCGACTGCTCTTCCTGCGCATAAATATTGCCTCTCTACCTCCTTCAGAAAGTAGGCGAGAGATATAGATGAAGCAGCGCATCGGCCACACAAAAGTGTTTGGTTTTTATTTTCTTATTGCCAACTTCCCATTCACTTTGTCATACCTTATTCCCATGATATGAAGTGGACTACTTGGAAGAGAGTAGTCTAGAAATCTCACATCGGCTCTTCAATCCAATCGTTTTCCAACACCAAGTTCCAACTTCCCTCTTAGTCCTTTGCACCTACTTGCTTTCCAATACACAAAGGTAATGTAAACACAATGGCAGCCAGGAGCTTCTTCAACAACAAAGCGGAATTTTGTTTCCTTACCTCGTTAAATTAATTACTGCAGCCTGTTGCTGTTACTATGATCCACGCAGAGGAGCTATAAAGATTTGTGTCCATAGGAGTCCACGAATATCCTCCATTGGGAGGGACATGTAGCTCCCTCGCCCCTTCATCTTATTTTAAGCGTCAGTTCTGGCGCTTCCATTTCTGCCATAGCTATGGAATGTATTGGAATCGCTCAAGATGGAGGCACGAAGGTGCTATTTGATGGCTTCCAACCATAATAAGAGTGGTCTTGTTTTTTTCATAAGTTGAGGTTACTTTCAAAGCTCCGCAATACGAGTGAAGGCATTCCTTCAACAATGTCACAACGTAATATCCCTTGTAGAAATTTCATTAGTTTCTTTCTCTACTTTCTCCTCGAGTGTTTTCCATCCTCTTGCCAATGAAAACAACACATTTTGGGACATGGCAAATGTCGTCATGTCTACTTAAGGCTTTGTTTTTTTCGTCACCAGCGTCTATTTGTCATTACAACGTTAAAAAAGAAAGGAAGATTACCCTTTCTGTGCGGTCAACCACGTTGCCACTCCATTTGTCACAGAACAGTGGCCACGTCACTGTCATCTTATGGCGTACACATTAAATGCATAAACAGTATACAGACACCTTCTTCACTGGTCGGTCAAAGTAAAAACAGAAGACACGTTGGTTCCCTGCGTTCTGAGTCGAACTGCTTGCCATGTCAAGTTCATTGCTACTTATTGCAGAATGGTGGGCCTTACTGGCGAACCCGTGCTTCTTCTTGATTCTAAAGACTCCAAAATACTTCGTGTTTTCTCCGCTACACCCCTTATATCCAACTTGATAACATTTAAGTCAATGTGATTTGACTTTTTTTTTTTTTTTTAAAATCCGAGCAGTAAAGAAGGGTGGAACATGGGTGGGTCTAATGGCTGAATGCTATCCTAATTTATCACCCTTCTGTCACCATTGTTCTACATGAACCTCTCTTGAAATAAACTTTTCTTCTGTCATTGCAATGCAGTTGGTTGCTGTGCCAAAAAGAAAGTCTTCTCGGGTGTCTATGATGACCAGGAGTGGGCTGTTTTTGTTGCCTTAAATGTTATTAGAACTCCCAGATGTCGTTCGGTTCACTCTAAAGGTGTAAAACGCCACCCATGCGTATTTATGGCCGTCCTTTTATTTCACCTATATCCTAGCAATAAAACAATTTTTTGCCTTTTCCAAAATCCTGATGGATGCTGTTATTCACTCGTTGATCCCACCCCACCATCCATTTTATGGCCATTCAACCCGTGCCAATCCATTACTTTTCCATTAGTCCATCCCCCTATCCATTAATCCATTCTATATCCACAGATCCAATCATTACTGTCCCTCCACACCGTTCTCATCCATCCAATCTGTCATTCTGTCCGTCCGTCCAACAATCAATCCACTCTATTTATTCAGTCAACCACCAACTCACTTTTCCTTGGGCCCAATCCTCTTTATCATTGGGCGTCAACTGTTAACCGTTCCACCCTATTCTGTTGGTCAGCCTTCTCACCTTGACGTTTTTTATCAGTGTCGCATTGTTGCTTTTTACTCCTCGTCAATCTCAGGTTACCACGTGGTGCAAAGGTAGTTAATCTCCATATTGCCGATCGTCTGGTAAAGCGAAAAATGTCTCTCCATCGTCAAATATTTTGTTTATGAGTGTTTTGAGCTATTGACGCTGGTGTCTCGGTTGTTGAAAGAAAGGGCTGTTTAGGAGATTAAAGAATAGGTTTTGTAAATGTTTCTTTCGCATTTGGTCGTCATTAATTAAGTAAAACAAGACTTAAATCATCAACATCGAGAGAATCTGTTGACGAATTTCCAGGATAAGTACTGAGTTCTTTCAACATCTTATTTGCTGGTTTTTCAAGCTCACTATGCCGCTCCACACATGTAAATTTGACTGCAGAGTTTTCTTTTGATGCTATCACGACTCATTCGTATGCTGTTACACTTCATTACCCAATTTTTTACAATCCCTTCAACTCATTTGAAAGCTTCTCTATATATTTGAAACTTCTGATAGGCTGTGATGGTACACAAATTCGCTTCCATTTCTACACTTTTCCAATGCCCATTTTGGCGATCAGGTATCCGCTTAGACGACTTTCTTGATTCGATTCTATTTGGAAATTACTTAGGGCCAATTTAGTTGGCACGGGAAGAGGATAAACACGGTGTGAGGTGATTATTTGAGCTGCAAGTACACAATTTCGTAAAGTAGGGAATCTTGCTTCTCATCTCGAGTGTCTTGTGGTGACCCCTCAAACGTTCCAGTATTGCCGGGATCGCAGCACCGATTTTTGACGAAATGTGGGTTAAGATGAGTTGATGGATGGACTTGGGGATGATAGAATGAGTCCGGGGTAGACGAACACCTTTTTTATTACCTTTCATTGGTCAAATGCTTTCAGGCTGCCTGCTGACTTGGTAACAGCTAAGATATCTGTCTTCTTTCATCGTACGTGACCATTTGACGATCAAAACCGCACCTAATGACATCTATAAATCACTTTTGCTCGAAGTGATAGCAGGACCTGGTCTATTAGCTCCCTTGGTGCGTCAACAACGGGCAATCCACCCCCTCACCTAGTCTGTTGAGCTTTCTTCCCAAATTTCATTGCCAACCAGAAGACACATCAATTAATTAACGTTTGTAACAAGACATCAAACATCATGGATGCCAAATACCGAAGCAAGTGCTGCAGATATTTCCATGCTGTGCTTTCGCAATAGTCAATGTGACGTAGAAGAAATTGTCAAATGACAAGAGTGATCTGCAATTTTGAAACCGATTGAGTCTTCAACACTAACTGAAACCTGTCGACAATGATCTCATCCCAAAGTTTACCTCTTCATAAGGGGTATTAACCATTGAACTAAGAAATTGCCGAGGCGGACTTTTTTTTCTCCCGCATTTTTGTAGCACCGATGCAAGGGAGGTATGTTAGATGGACGGAAGATATTATTGAATCAAAGGATTGTGCACCCTCAAAGGCACCACTAAGGCTGACAGTCAACACAGGATGTAGTGCCCCGTGGAATGCTTAGCTGAACTGCAAATGACGGTAGTTATGGTGATGGCGAACCTGTCACACGCTGAACAGTTATTAGTGCAGGAAGTGGCATTCAAATCGGGGGCGAGGGGGTGTTGGCAATGCCTAATAAATTACAAGCTTACTACCCTTTCCTCGTATTCACAGCTCAATAGCAGTTTTTGCTACCTAGGTACAGAATGCTGCATGCTGTACCAACTTCTGTGACTTTTTTCCTGTAAGGCTGACAGTAGTTGTCTATCACGTGTCACTGATGTGGGAGGCCGGGTGTGTTTGAGTACCCTTTCATGCACCCATCACGTGTGCAAGAAAAGATGATTGTGTGGTTGTGCCAGAAACAAAGGCATTGATGATATTCAATTCACTCCTTTTTTTGTAATTTGAAAGGAAGCAACCAATATTTTTCACACTTCTTGCATCGAAATCTAGCCATCGACCTATTTCACTTTATGTCTGAACCTGAACTTAGCGCTGTTGACGGTCGGAAATGTCAAGCAATCATTTGCGCTTTTAATGGGGTGTTTAAGGTTCGGACTTGCCATAACTGGAACAAGTAGAAAGGAAGTAAAGATTTTTAACCTCATTTAAATTTTCAGTTGCTGTGATTCGTTTCATCTGATTCACCGGAGCAGGAGGATGTTACAAAGGAGATGACAAATTTACTCCGGTGTCAGTAGTTGTCAGGATCTAGCGGTGTAGTGTTGGGATATTGCACACCCTCTATCCACTGTGTGCCGTCAAGGATGGGAGAGAGAGGACTGTGACAGTAAATTTGAGGCTGGTGATTCAGTACAGTGATAGTTGACCGGAAATGCGGTTCACAAAGCACAATTACTCCCTCGGTAATCCGGATCATTAAACTCATGACTTTTTACTGCCTCTTTCACAGTTCTTTCATTAATTTTGCAAATAAAAATCTAATCAAATGAAAAATATGTCCTAGAGTGAATAAACAAATTAGCCGTCTGTTCGGGTAATGATGAAGACAGGTAGAGGGAGGGGTTAAAAAAATGCCTAAATCAAATCATGAGTGACAAACGGTACTAGAGTTTGGTAGCACAATCATTACGTAATCGAAGGAACTTGGCCTTTTTACAAGCTGATTTCTGATATGCGAATGAATAAACAGTCTCTTAAATGTTGACGTTCTTGCCTTTGCATGGAGGTGCTGGTGTTGGTCTCCGAGCCTCGACTGCTTACGCTACGTTTTTACCCTCTAACATAGAGGTCCCACAGACTGCTTGAGGGTTCCCTTGTCTATCTGGTCAAATCGACTGCAATCTTGGTTGGTCTGCTGGATCCCTGCACCAGCAGTATTTCTTGAACAGATGGTAACTCCAACGATGCACTGGGAGCCTCATTTTATGACCTCTTTTTAATAATTGATGCGGAAAACTCCCTACGATTCTCATAAAGTTAGATTGACATTGTCATGTATGCTAAGAACGCATAAGCCGAGTAGTCTGAGAATCTAAAAGAGCTGCCATTTTCTCCTCTTCTTTTAAACTGTACTTTGCACTCTTTTGCTTTGACAACCCCATGATAAAAGCATGAGTCTCTGCCGCTGCTCTGACAATTCGTAGCAGGCGTCATTTCATCTAGAGGCAGCCACTGAAAGGTGGCGGTCCATCTCGATCCAATCACAGCTAGCATGAAGGCAGGACCACCTCACACCCATCTCTGACGTTACCAGCCTAGGATCCTCCTGTTTTAATGAATTAAGTGGTGCGCCTTCTTCTGGCTAGCGAAGGTTTGAAGGAAAAACGTGACTCGAAGTAACCCCAACACTCGGTGAATCAGCCTTTCTGGTCTTGGGGGCAGTAGGTTCTGACGGGCAGCGACTGTCAGACACCACCTTCTTGCTCTGCCCTATTTGATGGGCATTTTGCCCTAGTCTATTACAGAGAGAGCGCGAGGGGTAGCTGTTACTGTCACTTCATTTATTGTCTGTCCCTTGTAGTACCCTGATCTCGCTTCTCACCCGTCCCCTTTCACTATCTGCGGGGACTTCCGGGTTTGAATGCCACTGGCTAGCAGCGTCATTTCAATGAGATTGAAATCGTTCGCCCTTAAAAAGTGGTTTTGAACACTACCACTACTACTACCGGCTACCGTTGAAGAAGGGTACGGTAGAATTTGTTGTTTTCCTGCGTCCATTCATCTTCTCAAGACTACCGAAAAAAAAAGATATACGAACAGTGTAATTTTTATCGCCAAAGTGTGTTTCCTTTTTTCTGTCGTTTCGTTCGTTTACAAGACTGTTTTTTTTTCTCCTTCGACATGAAAAATAAAACACCGCCTTTGTTTTGAAACCCCGAAGCAAAGGGCTTTTGAGTCTACTTGACAATGCCTACGCTTTACCGGTTGTCAATGCGAACAACGCTACAAGTTACCATCGAAGAGGTTTAAAGCAATTCCATCCGGTGTGAGGATGCAGCGAAAGTTGATGAATATCTTCACAAGCTGTGAAACTGTTTGTGCGTTACCCAAGAGGTGGCGTTTACTATCACCACTGTTGACTGGCGTCTGAAGGTTATACCGCATCACTGTAGAGATTTTGTGCAGTTGACACTGCAGTTGTTTGGATTATCGTTACTCCACTGATATCAGTGGGATGATGAGGAAGAAGTGAAATTCTATTTTGGATAGCAGTCCATGTTTTTTGTCCTCTAGCCAAGTTTAAAAGCCCTGCCCAAGTATTTAGTTTTACCATTTTTGTGTTTTGATTTCATTTCTTTCATTCCTTGATTATGCGTGCGATACCAGTGTGGCAAAGAACTTATCCTTGTGATCCTATTTGAGAACTGTTTCCGTCGTTCTTGAAATCACTGCATATTTAAAATTTTAAAAGATTGAGACTATTGTGCCAAAGCTCTTAATTACCATTTGGCTAAATGGTGCAATTCAGCGTTCCAAAAAAAGGGCTTGCCTTATTCTCCACATTCTTTTTTTATCGTATCCCCCAAGAGGAGTATCAGAGGAGAGTATCATTTCAATGTGGTCTTAGGGCTCTGCGAAACATGCTTGATCCTTTTGAATATATGGTCATAAGCAAAAATTTTCTGAATGAGTAACTTGAGACATGGTGGCTGAAAGTAGTAATTATTTAGAACTGATCTTAAATGGGTATTAAGGCGTAGAGGCGTGTAACATACCCTGTCTCATGGGACGTCCAAAGCCTGTAAATTTACAGGTATCCGAGAATGATACGCGAAAATACCACCAGACTACTTAAAACTACTTTTAGAATATTTTGACACATAGAGAAGCTACAGCACTTATTGAAGTTCGGTACCAGCGTCACTCATCTGTGACACATCCGTTTGAAGGTAAATTAGGTATTGCTGGGAGGGCAAAGCTAACACAATTTCTACCTCGTATCAAAGTAAAGCAAAATTATTAACTGTGGCAGTCTTTGAGGGGCTTTGGAATTTCTAAGTCGGGTTTTAGATTGAATTTGGCTTTTGGTCAGAACTGCCTGTCAGGCCTAGTTACTTGAGACAGTGAAGAGCAGCATATCAGTAACAGTGTATTTGACTTTGCCACCAACACTCTGAAGACAGTGGTGCTAAATAACACGCTTTACTGCCTTTTTTGTTGCGAAATCTCTCACCTTCCCCAAGTTAAATTAGACTAGTTTTGACAACCCAGTTTCTAGGTAGAGTTTGTCGAAAAGAGATGGGTGAAAAAAACCCCTTCCGAGAAGAATCAAATTGGCCGTAAATTCTTTCAGATTTACCAAAATGAAAAATTGTCAAATTAGGCCCCTCTGCATAGGCCCCTCGTTGATGCTAATTTGAAGGGCTATGGGCGTAGGTATGTCGGTACACGGGTGCGTGTGGACACGCTTTGGGATTTATGCCTCTGTTTTACAGTTCATTTGAATTGACATGCTGACTTTGATCGCTGTTCCCTCTTTCAGAAATAATTTTGGCCACATGTTTTTTTGCACCGAGAAAAGGAGGTCCGATAGCAATGCTTCTAAAATGGAGGGTTAGGGAGAGGCATTCCTATGCTTTTCGGGTACTACACCCAATCAAATACCTACATCAGCTATTTTTGATTCTTTTCTCTATTTTGGCATAACGCCTCCAACCGTCAAGGCGTTGGCATGCATAGCAATCAACCCTCCATAGCCCCTTGCAATCCACTTTGCGGTTGTAGGCATTCACCCACGCTCAAATTCAGTTGGTGAGGCAATTGAGGGGAAGTAGGAGGTAGCGCAATACGTTTGTCGTAAATTACCACTTGCTGCCAATTTTAATTTTACTTCATGTTCTCTCTAAAAGAAGGAATATACCCTATTGGTGATCAACTGCCTATTCTATTTTGCACGTGATTGTGTGATAACATGATCCCGAGAAAAAAAGGTGGTAAACTCTTGGAGCTTGAGTAAATATAATTACAGTAATTTCCTTCCACGCATCATTTCCGCCGCAGAAAGGGTATGAAGTCACGCCTTGTATTGTCTTGCAAAGCCAGCAATTTCTTCCAACTGACCGACTTGCCTTGATTTCGCTGTTAGGAGACGGAGCCTTCCTTGGACTCGTTTCAGCTGTTCCGCAAAGCGTAGATAGATCTCAGTCGTGATTTTTAATCCTAACCTTAAACGATGCCGTCTACAGACACGTGCACAGTAGGTATTACCTTCTGACGATGAATGTTGCGCACCTTAAAAGTTTCCGATGATTAGTAGATAGTGAGTGGGTTGTATGAAGATTTTCTTGAACCCCGGGATGAAGTACGAAATGTTGCTTCTCACCGTGGATCAGTCAGCGAACAAATGGAAGTGGGTGACCTATTTTTACAGGGTAAGAGACATGTAGAAGCAGATATTGATGGTCTTTGAAGCTTACTGTCTGTCTGCCCTTCATCTTTATAGCATATGGAGGGTGAACCATTTGCTTGGCCGCCATCACAACCTTAGTCTCAAAGCCCTGTAATAAATGGTTTTTTAGAAAAGGATGTGTCTCCATCTTTGAGTAATTCATCACCAGAGCCTAATCTTACCCATCATTCAGCTGCTACTCCTTCGAAGAGGTTTTTCTAGCCCTGGAACCGAGTCAAGTCAACCTCGGTTCGGGCTATTCGGTGAAGATCGATGTGGTGAACAGTGGCGATAAACTGACATATTTGTAAGGTACAATTGCTTGTACTTTACAAGTGCCTTTCATGGTGTATCAAGCCATAATATCCAGGTGGATGGGCAATTACGCGCACTTTTTGGGTCACCTGATAAGGTTAAACATTTTTCCCTACTCCTGTTTCCTACCATATCGTAGAAAGGTACAAGTAATTGACAACTTCGAGTAAATCAACTTCAAATCAGTAATTTGGAAGTCGAGGAAATCATAAGAGAACAAAACAAAATAATGTAACCTACTTTTGTCGTCACTGCTCTAATAGCGAACTGTGAGGTTTTAATCATTGGCCTGCTAGCACATTTGCGTGCGTCACAAGTGTGTGACAGATGGTCTTTCTCAATTCCTGACAACTAGTGGTTGCCTAATTCGCATTGATTGATTTTAGCAGCAATAAAGTAACATTGAAATATTTTTAGTCATCACTTCTTCCCTTCTTTAGTAAAATAACTTTTGGTAAAACACATCTTTGTTGGGCTTATGCTGGTGGAGTTCACCCCGCCACTCTGTCAGCGACATGCTGATTTGGCCCATGAATCAAGCAGTTTTGTTGCCTCCTCCTCATTCCCCTTGTGCTTGATCTGATTATCCTTTTAAGGTAAAAAGAGGCATCTTCAATGTAGAAAGGACCTCCCTTTTTTCAAAAAATGACATCAATGTTCAAGCAGGCAGAATGAATGGTGTGGTGATGGGTCTACCCCAAAATCCGATATACTTTGTGGTAATTGTTTTTGTAAAAGAATGTTTGCTTCAAGAATCTTACACAATCAGTTTACTAAAAGTACAATTTTCATGCTTCCTAGAGGAAAATTAGCTGTAGCTTAACATGGAATCTAAAGGAGGCAAGCCTCCAGTCCTCTTCCACATCCTTTCAGATTTGCTTAGCTTCTCATGTTATAAGCATCAATTCATTGAAAAATACGAGGAAAAAATTGCTGAGAAAAATTGTAAATTTCATGGATAACTGCCGTGACGATTGGTTCAGCTCGGATGCATTGTGGGATCTGTCTCTTAAGGTTTTGAATGAGGCATTGGTGAATTATCCATATGGTGGTTTTATCCAACAAGTCATTGTTTGCCTACCAATTAGGTGGGGGAGTGCAGGCGTTACTGTTTTCCTGTGTAAATCATCACTTTTTTCTAAATTAAAGAAATGCCTTTTTTTGAAATACTATGTGCACTTCCACTTTTCCATCAAGGAAAAATTTACAACTGTGGCTGAAAAGAAAAGGAAAGTGCAATTTCAAACCACAGAGGTTGAAAAATTTCTACACATCTACCCGGCTAGGCATGGTAGTTGAAAGTTATTACCGTGAGGGCACTTTTTGGGATATTGCACTTTGCTAGGTAGAATTTTTCAATTTGAATTGTCCGATCGTTTTCCATAAACTCGCTCAGCCCAGTCCAAATGCATCCATCCTGTATCCATCAACCCATCATTAAAATGGGTGAATTTTTCCATTATTTCCACTGTAATTAACTTTTAAGTCAACTACCATTTTAATCTCAGCTCAATCCTGCCACCTATACGGTGTAGTCTATCTGTAAGATTAAATTTAAGTACCAGACAGTAACTTTTAATTTCCAGACTACCAGTCAACAATCAGTCCGCTTATTTATAGCTGGACACACCCTAGCCTCACCAAAGGCATCGTTAGTTCGCCACTTGGCTTTGTTTCGAAATGCGGAAATTCAGTTTCGAAGTGATGCGAACCAGTAGTGGGTGCCACAAAATACGACTTGTTCTAAGATGCAGAAATTCAAATTCTCGGTTCGCTGTTGAGGTGAGAAGGGCGAGGTGTCATTAGTGATAGTAATTGAGGTCTCACAGAAGTGGTGTCGACTTTAAGAGCTGTCAAAGGAAAAAAGACATTCCTCGCTCAATCCATGTTCCTCCTAAAATAAACACGAATTTTTTTGATTTTTTTGCAGTAGAGGTTGAAATAAGACTATTTAGTCAGTGGTTGACCTTCTTTTCATGATAAAAATAGGTGGGAATTTTATGCACCTGCCAATACCAATGATGTTAAAGAAAAAAAAACGAATTTCACTCACTCCAATGTTTATTATTCTGCTTGTTATTGCAGCGTAAGGTATCTCATTTTTTATTTATAATCTCTGCAAGGGCCAATCGGTGAATTCCAGTGGCGCTTCCTCTTCCGGTCGAGCCCCATCCTACGGCTTTGTGGCAACCTCTACTGGGCAAGATCACAGCGAACCATCCACTTCTACAGCCGCCAAGCCACTCCGACCGGCCAACGGACCTACTACTACCTCGAAATACCCTAATACCAACTCAAACACTTTGAAGAGCCCCGTCACACCCATTGCTACCGCCATCACCATGGACCCGAAGGTCACAGCGGAGCTGATGCATCTGAGGTCGATGCTTAAGGAGAAGGACAGACGGCTGGATGAGCTGCATTCGGAGGTGGATAAACTGAGCTCGGTGCTGGAGCAGCACATCGGCGAGTGTGACACTTGGAAAAAGGTAAGTTTGACTGTGAATAGAAGGAGATTCAACATCTCTTTCTACTAGTCTATGTATTACGAAAGTGTGAGCACTAGTGGGCAAAGGCAGTTTTGTCTTTGAATCAAACCTGATCACTCATTAGCTTTCAATTGGTTTGTCACTTATAGCTACACGTTGCCACCTTTGTGTGGTAGAATAGGTTGTGACAGATCAGATGGTTTGGTTTTCATTCGATATGTAGCCGGATTTTGGGTCGAAGGAATTGGGTGATAATATCATTCCCTTCTCACTAAACAACATGGAACTAAGTATGTTCTATTCTACTGCTCGGATGTTTTGATGACACAGCGTTGTTGGCCTTGATGCGGAGCATTGATGAGATTTTTTGACTTCTCATCTATGGTTTGCCCCGTACCCACCCACCTCACTGGAATGTGAATCCTTCGTCCGCAGCAGCGAGTCGATCTGTCTATAGGTTAGCCTTCTTCAAACTACCGTAAAAGCTGTTAGATTTATCTCATTACATCGCCATCAAAGCGTCCAAGATATTTCTATAAATGTCATAAAAGTAGGTTTGTCATGGAGCCAGTATCTCAACGTCACCGGCTTGGAGGGTGAGTGATTCTGCTTATGATTGGGAGGCAAATTGACAGTCAGCGAATTGAAATGGACTGATTGTTAGATTCACGCATGGTCAGTAGGGTAGGCTTATTAACGGGTCGAATAAACGTTGATGAATAGGCGAATGCACACATGAAAGAACTGATGCATTGACATTAACTTGGAGGCGGAGTCTTGAAACACCGGATAAGCACTTTTAATCAGGTCGCTGGTACCATTAATCATGCACCTATCACCAAAACCAACCGAGCAAACAAACAGTTTAACAACCGAAATCTGATTGTCAGTACACTGCCAGCATATGCACACTCACGAAATTTGAGTGAATCAAAGCGGCCTCTTTCCCTTTTTAAAAAGGCTAGAGGTATAGATTCTAACCCTCAAATATCTACTTATCTTGACCCGTTAACCGGTTTAGTGAGCCTAAATTTCCATCGATTGCGTCAACTTGCTACTTTAGGTCAGTGTTTTGCCCATTATTAAGATGTCGAAAAGAACTCGAAGTTTGCTTTGCATGGATGCACTCGTAGCGGCCCGAGAATTCCCTGAAGGCGATTGAGGACATAGTACTTGAACAGAGTAGATAAATTCGACATACAGAAGGGCCTGGGGCTACTGACTTGGCCCGGAGGGTAACCTATAGGGTGAAGGTAGAAGGAAGGAGCACCTAAGTGGCCCGCTACCAAAATCGAGAGTTCAACAAACAATTAAAGTGTCACATAGCCCCTCTCCACGAGCCAATCACGACAGTCTTCTAATATCCATGCAATTGAGAAGACACTTGACCGCAAAGTCACTGATTTCCCCTGAGAATTATATTGAATCTGGAGCTTCGTTCTGTATGAACTAGCCTAAGAGCAGATTCGCTTAACAAAGGACGAAATTGAGCACATTTCCATGAGGGTTGGGTTTCACGGTTATTCCCGCTCTGCAATTTCTTTCTCAATTCAGTGCTCTACCTGGGTTCTATCCAGCTAGTAGAGGAGTAAGAAAGAGGTATCGCAGGTTCACATAGTTGTCATCTCCGTGCAGATACGCTAGATAGCTCTGTAATGAACTTTTTCAGATGGTTCACCGATAGTGTCGCTTCAGTTATCAATAGATTTCCTTCAGAGCACATGACTGGAGTAGACGTCACTTCCAGCCTTTCTGTTAGTAGTCATCATCGATTCTCTCATCCACAGAGAGCAGAATATTCGTCGTTGACGTTCAGTAGAGCTTGGGGCTACTGGCCTGGCTCAGAGGCCAACCCGCACCGTGACGAATGAATAGCGAGCACCCAAGTAGCTCCTTTACCAAAACCGTGATTTAAACAAACAACCGACGCATTACACACTACTTCAGCACTAAATATTCATCCGTCTTGTCAAAATTTGAAATTCAGATGTGTTTTTTTACATGCCATTGGCGCATAGGACGTGGACTTTCTGCATCTTTAAGGCATTGAAATTACTCAGCGTTGGCTCTAATCCATTTAATTCATCTACATATCACTCTGCAACATGCTCTTTCCCTACACTCATTAGGACGAAAAAAGTTTGGACGAAATTGTATGGGGCATCAACTTTGAGGGGTATTTTTTGTAGCGCTGCCATAACAACGCCTTTTGACGTTAATGCATGCAGGATACGCTTGCAATGGTGCACATCTGAGGGGGATTAGAAATGCACTGCTAAATTCTATTTGGAAATTTATTTTTTTATTTATTTTATTCATCTCCTTTATTATCTCTGAGGCTGTCGGAAAATTTGATTGGTTGCGGCTAGAATCCTTGTAAGCGGGAACAGATGGCTGCAGGACAAAGGGAGTGGGATGGTAGTGTATCATTAGGAAGAAGGTTTTCACCTGCAAGGTAAGCGGTTCATTTTATGGAGTTAGATCAATTTCTTACTGTCACCAGAAGTTCCTCGTGTGTCAAGCATGCTGATAGACCTTGGAAGGGGTCGTTTGTGCGGAATGACTGGATCGATGGGTGGATCCAGGGCGAATTTTGCCAAAAGCCACGTTTTGCGAATGAATGGATGATTTAAGAACTGGTGGAAGCCTCAATCCACCGCGAATCGAGAAAATAATGGCCATTTTTTCTACTTAAGCATCCCGTATTCAAGTATCTTCACGAAGAGCATCATTAGGTGAAGGAGAGATTGAATGGATGGTTACTGAATAGCTTGATGGATGGATGAATGGCCTGTAGAGTGGATTAATTGATGGAGAGTTTGATGAACTGAAGGTAGTTCAGAGTGAAGTCATCGATCAGAGTTGACTTAGAATTCATTTGTTTACGATACAAGGTAAGAATTAGCGCTTTTTAAGTTAAATAATATGGATATAGATATTTTTCACTTTTTAAACAGTCCTTCTACTACTCTCCATGGAAAGCTGCAAATTTGCACATGGCAATCAATCCAACCATATCCCCTAGCCCTAGCAGTTGTTCAATCCCTAAGGCATCTACCGGTAATCACAACCACTTCCCGAAGGCATACCTTTCATCTGGACACCAGAAGGGGGGTGGCAGAACGGATAGGTGGATGGAAAAATGGATCACAAAGAAATTACTTCTTTACCCTTTAGCCATTTTCTTGTCTTCATGCCCTCCTCCACTCCAAAGAATAGCTGTCAATTGACACCTGGCCAAAGTGTCCAAATTTCCATTTATTTACTGTTACTGTTTTTTAGGAATTGGAGCAAAACAACACAATTTTTGCCCTTTGAAAGAAAGCACCAATCTCCTTAAGTAAAGTATATATTTTTTCCCGCCAAGAAATTATTAAGAAATGAAGTCTTCGGTAATTTCATCGGTTACAGAGATCGTAAATCTAGTAGCTGGAGAGATCAGGAGAGGATGCTTGGATAATCGGATAACCGGCTGGGTGGAAAGCTCAATGAACATCCTGTGAGGTGGATGACTTGATGATTGGGTGAATGAATGGATAGCTACATGCCTGGATGACTGACAGGCTGGCTGGCCTAGGCGTTAATAGATAGTTTAGAGATTAGGGAACGATCTATCGAACGTTTGAATGGACAAGTATTTAATCATTTTTCCCACTGAGGGAAGATGGCTCGACACTGGAATGAGACGCGAAGCAGGCGAGATTTGCACATTCACTGTACCGCCGAACGTTCATAAGTACCACTAGGCTTTTATTTCACCTCGGGTTTTATGATGTCCAGACACTAAAAATAATTGCGTAGGTGTGCATGTTTGCCGATGGATTGGCATCCATTTAGGTGATTGTGTGTGCCTGCTTGGATAATGTCGTGTTCTCAACCTAAGCAATCAGGAGGTGAGGACTTCAATGTGAACAGCGTTATTGCCGATGCACCGGAGGACGTCAAGTTCACGACCCATGCCTACGCGACCGCCACAAGGTGGTACCATTCTCCTGTACCTATGTTATTTTGGTTAGCCTTGACCGCACGGCGGTTGTTAGCACTTTTTAAGTTTACCGGCCAATCAGGGGAATTGGATGTCCTAGAATGTTCGACTGTTGGGCATGCATAAAAAAGTGGAAGGCTGCTTTAAGGGTTACGGACATGCATAGCGCATAGATGGTGGGTTAGGTGTTTGAATGGCTGGAGCAATTGAATGAATGAACAGCTGGCTAGAAGGAGGGCAGAATAAGCTGACGAAAGGGTTGGCTGGATTGGTTTGCGGTTGGACAAGTGGATCAAGGAGGACTGAATAGACGAGGCACTGACGAATGATCAGGTAATTGGTAAAAAAAGAAGTAGAGAAGTATGTTGACGATTCGGACACGCGTTTAAAATTTATATCGAGTTCTTTTCCTTGTTCACCTGGCCAACCTCTAAACTATGTGGCAGAACCCATTTAGTCATTAATTTCGGCTTAGCGCCTGTCATTAGCGCCTGTTTTCCACCAATGGTGAAGGGCGGAAGAAGTCGTCCATCGTTACCATTTGCAAATGGAAGCTCAACAGGCAGTGATTATTCATTAATTGCAACATGTGCGCGAAGTTTTTGCTGTTGGAATTTACTTCATCTTGAATTTCCTGAAATCTGCTGAAGTAGCTAAACATGATTCTGGGTTTGATTTAACGAAAATCAAATTTTAAAACAGAATTTATAAAATCAGCAAGTATGCCGATAAGTTTAATGTTATGCGTGGATGATTGATTGGAGCGACAGTTGGATACCTGACAGGGATGGAGGTGGATGGTTCAGTAGATGCGTAGAGGGCGGAATGAATTTTTGGATGGATAGTGGAGTAGTTTCATCAACGGCTAGATGAAGGGATGAACAATCCCCTCTATCAATAACCGAGAGCCTTTTCAATCCCCTTGATCGATGTTTCAAATAGTGGGTTCATGAATGACTGAAAGGATAACCTCTACTCGAAACCCTCTTTTCCTCTTTCCATTAAGAATCCCCCCGCGATAGCCGAGAGCCTCCTTATGCGTGTTTCCTCTCTGCGTCGCAACTCCTTCAACACGAACGCCACTGCTGCCACTAACGCCGCTCAGGGTTCAGTTAACAGCTCCGCAACCCCAGGAATGTTGGTGGCGCGATCACCACTCTCGTCCGATGGTTCCGCTGGGGCCACCTCCTCCCCCACTTCAGCCGACGGTCTTGCGCCCCTCCGCCCACCTGCTGTTGCTGGTGCGGGAGGAGTACCGAGCAAACGCCTAGGTGTCTCCGCTGAACCAACCATGGCTGTGCAGTCTACCGCGCCAGTGGAGATTAAGTACTATGATAAGGACGCGAAGTAAGACTCGTTTTCTCGCCCCTTCTTTTCCATCTTACCTCAATCCATTATTGCCAGGACAGATTCGAGAGAGTCATGTGCCATTAACATGCCCATTAAGTCTGATCTGGAAAAAGTGTAGTGAAAAAATTATTGCCCGGATGTTTGTGCTTGTGACGCTTTGGGTTTTTTATCCAGACTCTAAAATCACATAGTTGACATGAGTTTAATCAAAGGCAAATGAAGATGACAATTGAAACAATAAATTTACTTTGGTCTTTTTTTCCGCTGGGGTCGATTCTGGTGTCAAATGTGTTGAAGGCTTTCAGCTCATCAATCAGCGTCATGTTGGTTTCACCTCAGATCTATCACCCATGTGTCATGTGGTTTAATCTGACAAGTTCAAGTCGACTGCCAGAACGGTATACTAATTAACCAGACACTTCCTTGCCGCCCCAAAGGTTTATTCATCGCCGAAGTTTGGAGTTAGTGTCTGTATAAACCATTTCCATCTGCAATGTTCTCAGTTTTAAGACAATTCCAATAATTTTTTACTTTTTGAATAAAAGTTAAGTTAGGCAGATAGACGTGATGACAATTGGTGGCTTTTCAAAAGAATAAACCACTTAAGTGGTGATCACCGTGGTTTGTTTTTTTGTTCTGTGTCTATAAAAAGCATTGCTACTGTTTTTCGGTTGTCTATAGTTTACTGAAATGCTGTCTCAGTTGGTCAATTAAACAGACAATCTCTCCATCTCCAAATGCGCATTTTCCAAAGTGATTTGCAGTTGTTTAAACGCCTGTATTTAATGCCTACTTTATTAATGCCACCAAGTCGTATAAATCAAATTACCAGACAACAATCTTGGTTCCCAAGACGTAAACAAAATAACTTCCGGTCCGTCTAACTTCTATGCGTCACGGTTGTCAATGATTGGCCCACCAGCGTCCAATAGCAAAATCGATTGATCACTGTGCGCCAATTGGGTTCGTCCTAGAAACGTCATTTACGCCTACGTACGTTGTCCTCGCCTTAGGCTCCGTTTTAATTAGAAAACGCTATTTTTGAAACCCTCTCTCCGCACTTCTGCAGGAGGAGGATCTGTGTGGGGAGTGAGACTAGTGCGATAGTGGCAAATTCGCGACATTTTACTACTTGTCAAGTTTTTTGCTGTGTAACGATAAATTTCCTTGCTAATGGGTTCACTACTTTGAAATATTTCACATTTTAAGAAGTACGTGACTGCTTGTTCGAAATCTAATTTGTTTTTCGACAAAAAATGAAGACAAACAGACAGAGATACAAAGTGTTAATGTACAGCCAACTCTCCATTTTCTCCAGACCGTGTAATTTTTACGAAGAAATCTCAACAAATGGGGTTCTTCTATGCAAGAAATATATAAAGTTGTCGAATGTGGGTGAAAATTTTAGCAAAATTCACTAAATGTCATGCGCTTGGAGTCATTTATCCAACAGCGGGGGTATCCCCTATTCCTTCCTCCTTTCCGCCGTTTTGTCATTCAAATACTGTCTACTTGCCCTAATAACGCGGATGCGATTGACTTAGCAATGCCGGCACTTTGTTTAGTCTCCGATTTGAATAAGTTTTGGGGTGTTCCACTAGTGTCACACATATGTGACACACAGCCTCGTGTAACAAAATAAAACAAAGTAAATTGCATGGAAAATAACAAAGTTAATTACAGTTTGGTCCACTGCCAGAGCTCTCAACAGGGAATGGGT
Organism: Echinococcus multilocularis; assembly: GCA_000469725.3. Lineage (NCBI taxonomy): Eukaryota > Metazoa > Platyhelminthes > Cestoda > Cyclophyllidea > Taeniidae > Echinococcus > Echinococcus multilocularis. The sequence continues at coordinate 5,736,877 of LN902846.1, read as the reverse complement.
TAATGGACATTTCCAACATTAATTTGCTGACTTTTATTCATCATGGACAACCGCACTATTGTGCTAGTGCATTAGAGACAATTTCATACCATTTTAACTCTTACGATGCAGTAGGTCTTCGCATTCACATATGCATGGACTGATGTCAATCCGCGGTTCAACTACCTGAAAGCCACCACCCTCCATCTTAAAAGCTCCTCTGGCCTTCGTACAGCGATAGATCTCTTTTGCCTCCCTATGAAAATGCCTGCACCGCTGGAAAACGTTCATGTTCGACGTCATATAAGTTTCTATTTGTAGTGCCTGATTTACCAAATGTTTTGGAACTTAGCGCTTCAGCTCAGTCTCTCCTACTTGGTTAATATTACATGCTTGTGTACTTTTTGGTACCCTAACACCCACCGCATAGCCGGCATCAATCAAATGCTATAACTGCGCTTAATTAAAACCACCGGGCGTCTCCCTGTTTCATAATTTGCCAACTAGATTGCAGGTACGCCAACGCCGCGCGTCCCTTGCCTACTCATACTCTACGACCCATAAAGGCATCAGTATCGATGCCTTGGTCTACTGACTACTCTGGGTGGGAGCTTGGCACGTTCTAGGCTCGTGTGAATAACACTAGTTGACAGTAGAGACTGGGAGCTTTATATGTCATGAACATCTAAATGCCGGTACGGGGCTTGGGTAAAAACTTGACGTGGCTTCTGAATAACGAACTGATTTGTGAGCCGATTGAGAGTCATTGACTGATACCACCTTAATTTTACACATTTTAGGTCGCGACAGGAGATTCGCAATGCCCTACGAAACAACGAGTTCCTCAGAAATTTGGATGCGGTGCAATTGCAGGAGATCGTCTCGTGTATGTACAAGCATAGCATTGTGGAGGGTTGCTACGTCATTCGTGAGGGTGAAGATGGCCATCACCTCTACGTGGCTGCAGGTAAGCTCACCTTTTTGAGATAAATAACTCACACTTCTACTACTTTTGGTGGGGGAGGGGTAGGAGGAAGAAAATCCTAAGCGAATTGACCTTGTTATTTTAAAGTGGAAAAAGCTGAAGTCTGTCTGTAAGCCTCTCTAACCCTTCTTTTTGCTCTCTCCGGTATCTTGCTGGTACAAAAATTTAATGAAAAGAGGTCCACCCTTAGAAGAGGGCAAGGCATGAGAAGACGTTTGTTTTTCAAGGCATCTATTTGCCAGCTCTTCTAAGTAAACCCCAAATAAGGTTATCATCTACATTTGATCGGTCACCTTGGCCCCCAATCCTATGAGTTTTTTTGTGGTAATGTATGTGCGTAACTTGGTAGGACTCCAGGGTCTGCTTATCTATCGCTTGTGTCAGACTTATGGGCATAAAAAATTTGGAAAGACTTAATCATGTGGTTTTTGCAATAAGTTTGACTTGCAAATATAAACAAACGGGTTGGAGCAGATTTTGAATTGGGATAAAAACAATGCACTGTGTGTAATGCTTCAGCTGCTGTCAAATAGTGCAACTTTTTGACAAGTTATGTCTGTAGCATTTGATTATTTGATTTCGACAGATCTTTGTTGATAAGTATAACGTTAGTTAACTGCTCTTTTCACTAAATGGTGGATTGAAATGCTGCTTTTGTCACTTTTGACGATTTATTTTGCTTCTGACCCTTGGATCGAGAAGATTGAACGGAGAAGGGTACCTTGGATTTGAGTAGTATGGGACAGGTTCACTGATTGCTGGAGTTTATGGAGACATCGATGACATCCGCTTTAGTCTAAAAGGCAGTATTCAAACCAACAACACATAAACAAGATATGCGTTAGGTATTTCAGTACTATGTTCGCGTTATGGGCATCTTGCGCTTAATTAATACACACAATCTCACGCGCAAAATCTTATGGCACTCAATTTGTCCATGAAAAGTTGCCTAATCTCGCAACCGACTGAATTGAGAAGTTGGAGTTCAAATGAAAACTACTCCCAACTAAGCATTTGTAGACGCGACATTTCAGTAGTATGGAGATTTTGGACTCATATTTACTATTTTACGTTGAGTTTGACAGCTTGTCTAAAAAAAGTGGGCAATAATACAGGCAGGGATATGGAACCATCGATAGATGACCATTTCAAGGGTGCTTCATGTTACTGCTTAAAAACGGAAAGTTCAAAAAAGTCGACGAAAGAGTTCACTTTCAAGTGACCTTTTCAATGGAACTATTGTAGTACCTCCGAGTCTTCTCTAAGGTCACGACTACCTACAAATGTAGTGAAGAGGTGAGGGGCCATCAACACTAGCCTGGGGACCGTGCCGCAGAGCGGAAGTGCAACCCACGGAGGCTGCATAAACCTTCGATAGAATAAGGGGAAACATTGTGGTTGTTTTCTCAACAATCCTGAAGAAAAGTGCTATGATGATAAGGCCTACAGATTAAATAGCTGAAAGTGTTTAAAACTGTTGCAGATTGACATCTTTAATGTTTTGACAATGCTCTTAAGTGACGACACCCCTGTTCTTGCTGGAAAAGGGATGGGGTGAAGGAGCTGAGTTGTTGAAGTATCTAATAGGACAAAATGAGGCAAAAAGCGAATCTGGCATCTCTAGTCCTTTCAGGCTTTGCACTGACGCACACCAATACGAAATAAATCCTTTTATTAGCTAACAGAAGGTCTGTGAGGCCGGCCAGTATTAAGGCCAGATGGCCATCTCACCCCATGGGAAAGTGAATCCCTGGAGGCTGAAAGGTCCACGTGGTTTAAAGTACAATTAAAACGATGCCCTACACAAAGTGCGCTGAAGAAGAAGGCTTGATCACAGGCTTCAAACCCTTCCAGTCATTGCTAAAGCCACTTTGAATGGAAAAGCGGCCTTTTTCTAACCTTTTCGGTTTCTTCATCTTGCTCCTTCTAGAGGGTGAATACGAGGTGTGGAAGAACGGGAAATACCTTTACACCATGGGTCCTGGCAATTGTTTCGGTGAACTGGCCCTCCTATACAATTGCAAACGCACAGCTTCCATAAAAGGTAGGAGACTTTTGCAAAAAGTATTCTTTTCTCTTAATTAACTGTCCTATCCCATTCTTAAATTGTTGCGTTGGGTAGGGGCTTGTGTGATCCCCATTTGAAGGTTGCTTTAAGCAGCACAAACAACGGCTCCACTGAAACAATCTACTCATGAGACCGGCACGAAGAAAAGGGGCAATAAATCTAAGTCGTACAAAGTGGACCTTTGATTTCAAGGGAGATGTAGTGTTAAACACTTCACGATATTTGACAGTAGGTTGGTGGAGAAATCGCATCGTAGCGAGGGGGTGTTCAACTTCACTGGCCTTATTGCTGCAACAGCAGATCTCCTGGATTTTGAGGTGATTTCACGCATCAAATCCTCTTCCAGTTGACTAACACTAAGGCGGATTTATTTGACGGAGTGGATATGCAGGCCCAACCATGTCAATCATTTAAATAATGTGAAAGGAGAACCCTATTTCTAATCAGGTCATATTCCCTTCCTCCAGTCCCTCAGTAATTTTAAGGCTATCCAGTTGTCTTTTTGGGTTACCAATCAAGTTGATCTGAGTTGGATCCGAGAGCTGGAAAGATAAAATCAAAGTGAGTCCACGTCGACCTCATTCATGTCCTAATCGAAATTTCTATGGTACATACTCAACCCCTCCTTTGAAGAAGGTCATTCAAGGCATTCAATCTCTACATTATAGTGTCTTTGGAGAGAGAGGAGGACCAAAATCCCCTTGGATGGAAGTTGAGTTCACCCATTTAGCTGTTGATCATTGAAAGGGCAAATTTGCCTCTTCAAGGTCCAACGAGATTCCCTTAGCAGCTGATGTCCCTATCCATAGGATCCGGTAGTCTAGGAGTACCTTTGAAAGGACCAAAAGTCCAAAATCAACGCGGATTCCAGTTGAAACTGTTAGTGTCTTCATTGAATAGTGAGGAGACTAGTTTATTCTCCATACTTACGTTTAGCAATGGTCATCCAAGACATGCTCAGCAGTTTAGGAATGCCTTCGGAAGAGGTGACAAGTTTGAGTTAACGTGGGTCAAAGTCAAACTTATTCATAGTTAAAGAAGCAATTTCTGTTTTCTTTACTTTTGGTGGAGGTCATTTGAGACAGTAATATCTGGTTGGATGACTTCAGAAAAACTGGAAGGTTAGACTTTCAATTAACCCATCTCCACACGTTTGAGGAAGTCTGTTTGAGGCATGACGTCTGTCTGTGGCCAATGGCTTTCAAAAAATGCTTTTAGAAGAACAGAAATGATTGACTCAAGACAGAGTGGAGTTGAAAGCATCCGTATGGCCATCAGTGAATAAAGGAATAATTTTTTCACCATCCATCTACCTTCATTAAGGGCGTCTCCAGACGGTGTATTTCATTCAAGATAATGCACCAAAAATCAGTAATCAGCAAACCTTCACTTCTACATGACGAGATTGTTGCTGTCTTGACTTTTATCCCTCATGCAAGCATTTTTAACACTACTTTCCTTCCTTCAAACACGAAAGCGGGTCTCCTTGTTCTATCTGCCTCGCCTAATGTGATTCATGAGAGGCGTTTCAAAGTGCTGCCATTCTTTGTGATGAGGTACAATTCACCGCACCCAAATTGCTATTTAGAACAACCTGAAGTAATTAAACAAAGACAAGCGACTTTTCACTCCGAGATTATCGATAATTCTGAAATATTCTAAATCCGGTTCCATTCCTTGTCAAACTTGATGTCTAAGATGTACATCTCTTTACCCTCACCCCTCCCTCCTTCCTTTGTAGCTGTCAGAGCTGCAAATATCTGGGTTTTGGAGAGAAGCATCTTCCAGTACATCATGATGAAAACGGGCTTGGAGAAGATGGAGGCGAGAGTAAAGTTCCTTTCAAGGTGAGTTCTTCCACCTAACAATCGGGAGTCAGGTCCCCCTCCTCATCTTCATCAGCATCTATCCCGTTTAACTCCTCTAGCGTGCCTCTTCTGAAGGACCTAGAACAGGGTCAGCTTCAACGTATAGCGGATGTTTTGGAGGCCCAATTCCACCCCGATGGCGAATGCATCATTCGACAGGATGAACAGGCGGACAGTTTCTTCATCATCCAATCGGGCGAGGTTGGTTGAGAACCGCTTTTGTCGATTGATGTGTATGATATGTTGCCTTGTGTTCCAAGGACCATAGCACAAATATTAAGGCAGTCTTTCGAGATATCTCAAAAAGTTAGTGAAAAGAACCCGTGTGAGGTAGGGTTGGAAGAGAGGAGGAACTTGAAGGCATGCAGAACCGGCATTAGATGGCCCCCAAATAATGGAAATCTATCTCCTTTTCGACTAGCTTTCTTGAAGCCTCCAAGTGAAATCAACCAGCGAGCTTGACAAAAACGGAAATGACGGTTGTTGATATCTGTTTAGCGCACAGCAGTGCTGTAGGCTCCACAATGTTCTAACATGAGCTGAATGCCCCTACGAAATAGTCGGGACTATCAAGCGTGCGGCTGCGATAGGAACGGAGGGACTGAGAGTGTTGGAGTAATGGGTTAACGAGGTCTCAGGGATGACACCTGGGATCAGATCTCTGTGCACAACTAGTAGCGTGATCAAATGCATTGGCAGAGTTATCAGAAAAAATTGGGCGAATTTTTTCGCTGCAACTTTGTAAACAACCATACTGCGATTAAGATCTCTCATTTCACTTCCTTTAAGTGGACAAAAATAATCATTTTAGCCGATATTTCGAGGTAGACACGCCGTCGGCTGCTACCGCCGACTTTTATGATACACACCCCTTCTGACCTCCAAAAACAATAAAACAAATCCAGGAAATTTCATGATATTTTTTTAATTAAAACGAATTTGTTGTTTATTCTTGTTAACATGACTGCGAACTGTCGCACGATTTTGCAAGCAAAATTAAGATGTCGCGATGTCGAAGGAGTTGAAGAGGGTACCTCACAAGTGGGGTGGTCTCAACGTGGACATAAATTCCACGCAAACAAATGCAACTAATAAAATTAGGCAATGAATCATGTTACCATGGCACACAAACGCAAGAAATTTCTTGTGTAGCATGGTCAAGCAGCCTGTCCTGCAATCTCATCAACTTTTACCATTTTGACTTGGTGAGTCACTGATAGGGCTATGACTTTAGTCAAACCTGAACGTCTAATTCGCATCAGTCCATCCTTCATCCATCCATCATGTATCCATTCATCCACCCATCCACCCTGTATCCACCCATCCTGTATCCATCCAACTTGTATCTATCCATCCAACTATCCATCCATCTTGTATCTATCCTTCCAACCATCCATCTCATCATCCTGTATCCATTTACTCTGTATCCATCTACCCATCCATCCATCTTTTCAAAATTGACCAGCTGATATAATAAGTGATTTTCTCTGCTGCTCCGTAGCTCAAACAGCTTCCACGCTACTGTTACCCTTTTCTAAAGGCTTTTTTCCCCTCCTCTTCGTGCAGGTTCGTGTCACAATGAAGGTAGTGGGTCCAGACGGTGTGTCAAAGGAGATCGAGATCCGTCGGATGAGGAAGGGTGAGTACTTTGGCGAAAAGGCTCTCCTGGGTGAAGGTAGACGCACTGCCAACATTTATGCCGCCTCACCTGCTGGTGTGGAACTCCTCTGCCTCTATCGAAAGTAAGCTGCTATTCCACAGAAATACTCGGTTACTTCATTGAACTTGTGCTTTAAGTTGGGTCACTTTTAATTCCCTCATTTACTTTATTTTTTTACAGAGACTTTCTTGAACTCATGGGCAACATTGCTGATCTTGAGCACAAGGAATATGTGGATCTGGAGCATCTCCAATCACAGGGGTAAGTCCACCTCCTCCTGTACATCTATCAACCCTCAAAAATGACTGATAGGTGGATATCAATTCGATAAAATAGACTGATGGGTGAATAACGTGATGGCTGAACTGTTGAATGCATGGATGTTTGAATGTTTGCAAGGATGACCGAACAGACTGATTGCTAGCTGACAGTTGGATGGAAGAAAATCTGCTCGAATGAATCTTAGTGTGGTTGAAGTGGTAAATCTCTAGATAGACAAAGAGACGGGAGGGGGGCAGATTGGTGTTGTAGTGGGTAACTAAAGAAGTGAGTTGGAAAGTGTGTAGGGAAACAGGGATAAGTGAACGGCCAAATGGGTTGATGAGTCTGTGTGATGGATTGGATGCATTTTATAAATGGATAAATAAGGAGACGAGTGGATGGATGGGTGATGGTGAATTTTATGTCTATCTGTCCATCTATCTTCCAATCCATCGGCTCATCTATCCAATCACCCATCTATCCACTCGTCTCCTTATTTATCCATTTATAAAATGCATCCAATCCACCACACAGACTCATCAACCCATTTGGCCGTTCACTTATCCCTGTTTCCCTACACACTTTCCCACTCACGGAAGTGATGGGTTTGAAAACTGGACAGTTAGTTGGGTAGGCATTGGATGGAAGGTTGAGGAAGTGGACCTCATTGATAAAAGACAGAGTCGCTGGAACTGAACAAATGACTCGATGGATGGATGGAGGGCTTAGTTTTAGGCAGCGACATGTAGATTCGGTGGATTAATGGGAGGACGAATAATTCAACGGATGTTTGGGTGACTGAATGGATGGAAGGAGGGGTAGGTTAGGGACTTAGCTGACGAAGAGGCGGGGGGATGGATAGACGAGTAAATATTTGGACGAATAAATGGATCCGTGATGTGAATGGTGTTTGGGTTGCGGTTCAACACTGGTGGATAGGTAGATTTTCCAATGGATGGATGGATGCGCAATTCTTGGGGGAATGAAGGAGTAAGTCGGTGACAGATGCACATATTGTTGGATTTTTTGATGGATATACGCTAAATGGTTGGATGGTGAGATGTGGCAGTATGATGTGTGACGTCCAAAAAGTACGCATTACAAAGGAGTCACTTTTGATGTCTAAGATGGCACTTTAGCAACAATGCTACCCCTTCTGACCTCCTTACCTGTCTCCCCCCTTCGTAGTCCTAAAACATTTACCATCTGCCACTTCAGAGGCCAACTAAAGGTAGCCCACCCTCTCAAGTTGAGCGAAGATGACCCCACCGTGACCTTGACAGCGGCCAGTCCCACTTCCCTCGATCAACTACTTGGTCAGCGCGATGTCAAAGCATCTGCAGGAGACCGGGTCCAACCACCACCCAGTCGCAAGCTCTACGTCCACGAATACAAAGTTTCCTCCAACCTTCATCTTACTGACCTTGAACGCGTGGCTGTGATTGGCCAGGGCGGTTTCGGACGTGTCGAACTGGTATGTTACCCTCGCCTGCTGCGCGCATTAGACGAAAGTGGTGTGGCACTAGGAGGGTGGGTGGAGGGGGGGGAGTGAGAAAACTACATTTTTTGGATGTGCCATTAACCCATTAGTCTGGACCGGAAGCAATAAGGCATCTATTACTTGCTTTCTCGCTTAACAGAATAAGCATAAATGTGAGTTCAATTGACTATTTGTTTCAACCCGTCGGAGCAGGGAATTCTGCATATTAAAAAGAGCTTCATTTTTTCTCGAAGGCTTCGCTTTCTAGAATCATCTCTTAGCGAAAAGGCAGAAAGTGTCACCTAGTTTGAAGGCATTTCGTAGATTACTGTTTGAAATGCGCGACCATAGTGGACCTTTCGTTTTGGGTCTTAACCATTTCACTTGATTCAGTTGCATGGAAGCTATCACCAGAACTCCAAGCAATCGTCATGACCATTGTATCACAGTGGACTTCTATACTAAATCGCCATGCAGCCTCTTCGGACGTCGGCCATGGCACTCCCGGTGGAAATTCCGCAATCCAGTGGAATAGGCTCATCTTGAAAATTGTAATGGGCTTCGTCTACTCTGATCTACGTTGACAGAGGAGGCCTTACGTCACATGGCATCCGCTTTTCAAAGAAGAAATTAGTCTAAGGCAAACTCCACGTGACAAGTCGCTTCTCCAGATCATTCAACTTCGTTCCTGTCTTGGTCATGACGAGCTGGTGTGGATGTACCTTTGGTTTAAGCGTACAGAAGGGTGGAAAAGCTGGTGGATGCCATTATCGTGGGAGGAGAATTACAAGAGCACAAAAAATTCACAAAAGACTGAACAATAGTCGAAACGAATGCCATATTTTCGTAGAATCATAGCAATCTTTTGTTTTAATATCCAGGTGCGACCAATCAGCGACCACAGCATCGCCTTTGCTTTGAAACGTATGAAGAAGGTGCATATTGTGGAGACGAAGCAGCAGGACCATGTTCACTCGGAGAAGCAAATCCTCATGTCTGTCGACAACTGTTTCATCTGCAAGTGAGTCCTCATTTGTCTTCTTTTTTGCTCCACTAGGTGGTTCATTTTTTGCATCAACGTTACTTGTTATTCTGTCGCGAACCCTCCGGTTCCTCTGTAGAATAGGCGCATTATACAAAGAATGTTCTACCAATTACAACAGTTAGTGGAGAATTCACCGATTCTGGGTCCTTATGTCTGAATTTAAATAAACAGTCAAGTGGTTTCGCTTAACATTCTTTTAGTCCACCCATCCATTCATCCTGTATCCATCTATCCTGCATGCATCCTTTACGGATCCATTTCTTCATCGTTCTATTTATCCGTCATTTGGATCCACCTCTATTACCAAAATTTTCCTTTTTGGAGCAGAAATTTTAACGTTTTTAGCCTCTCTGTATTCTGACCATTTTACCCTTTCCAAAAAAGTTGAGACAGCTACTCTGATACGACAATATCCACGTCTATACGACGATTTTGAGGAGTCGTTGCTGTTAATAAACACTATCAACCAGGTCTTTGCAACAGTCCATTCAAATATTCCTCGGTAATGTACAATCGAGATGTCAATCGACACGGTTTTTGACACAACTGAACTGCAACAAAATTCAATAAACTAGTAGTGTTTGTGATGGATCCAACACTTTCTTTATTCCCAAACTCTTAAACTGAGCCAGGATAGCTGAGTTGGTCGGCTGCATGAATCGCAATGCCATTAAATGTTCCAGAAATTGGGACGACAACCCTTTCAGCCAGTCACTATCTCCCTTCTCCTTTGTGAGTAGTCAGGAGTCAAACAAATCACAGAATCCTCTATTCAGTCAATCTATTGCATTATTTTTTCTTGCCCTCTCTTTGATCCACCAAATTAATGACAACGCGCGTGTAGACGGTCCAGTTGTTTTTTTCTGGTGCGGCGTTTTGTTTGACCAACTGTTGCCTCTTCTGAATCTGCGATATTGGAACACGTTCTACCCAGAATTGAGAAAATAAGCTTAACTTCATTGTTTTTTTTTCTTGAGAGAGTGAAACAGCTCATGAGTGTGGCCTCAGTGATGGTGGTTTGCTACCACCCTAACGGGAAGCCAAATTATTTTCATTTTTAAACTGAGGGAAATCGTACGTTCTTAACATTTAAACAAATTTTTCCAAAAAGCATTTTATTTTTGCTATCGTTTAAACTTTTTCTAAAGAAGGGAATTCAATTTTGCTGAGCCTTGACAACAGCTTCAGCAGTAGACATAAAGATAATTCGGTTTAGCGCACTATTTAATAACTTGTGGAGAGAGTGGCATTGTCCCTTTACAGTAGTCAAGTTGTGATGCAAGTTCCTACGCCCATCTTCATTGCCTTCTTTCACAATAACCGCTTCCGCCTCCCGGATCAGATATGTCTGTCTCTCGTGTAACACGTGATTGACCAATTCATGCATCAGTGTCGGGAATGAATCAAAATCGCCCATCAGAAGAGACCTCCTCACTCTAACCATCAACACAGTTGCTGTGTTTCCGTGACATGATCTCTCAGACACTTCGATGGCGAATTTGTATCTAGCGCTTATACATCTCCATGATTAAACAGAAGGATAGTTGGGTTTTAGCATCTGGGAATGATTACGGACCCTCGACCACCTTCCAATCGGTCAACGCAGACTTGTGAAAAGGTCGAAAAATAAAAGATAAATTACTGTTTCCAATGCTTGTTTAGAGCTCCAGCATTTGCTGAAACATCCTACCATTTGTTTCAGCCCCGTGCGCGACCAATTACAGGTTGGGATATTTGAGGAGGAGGGCTTCCAGAAAAACAAAAGAGGGCAGTGGCATCCAAGTGTATTTACCTCCTCCTGAGCAGCGCAACAGATGGTTCACATCCTTCTCCCCCATCTCTGCTCTCTAAGGCACTGCATCGCCAGGGAGGGGGGGGGGGGAGAGCTGTTTACATTTCCCTTGCCAGCTCCAACTGGGTAGATAAATGAAAAGCAGGCTTCGAGACAAATTGCCTTGTGTTCATCAAACAATTTTGGATGAACTTGAAAATTCCGAAGTCCTCAAATCAATCGCTTCCGCTGGCTCAGAAAGTCAATCGAACCGATGCCATGTCTCAAAGCATAGTTGTTGCAATTTTGTCCGTTCGGAGAACTGCTATATTTAGAGAGTCGTTGGATGACTACTTCGTTGGTCTACTTAGCCAAGGTCTGCTAACACTGGAATCCTAGTAACTAATCGCATACACTTATCCTAAACATTGCATTAAGTTATTTTTGAAGGACCTTTGCCTCATCTGGGGTGTTCTCTCTGTAATTTACTTACTGTATGTCAACCTTTTCTTCAAATTTCTGAACGATTTAGGCTACCAAATATGCAGTATGTCCTTATTTTGGTCAGTGGTTCTTTTTCATTGCTTGCGAAAGCTAAAAAATTCCCAGGGTGGCGTCAGAGACTCCACGTTTGTAGCATGAATAATTTCTTGCAAGCACAGCATAACTCAACCTTCGCACCCTCTTGGGATGTCTTAACGTAAGTTCCGAAAAAATTATTTCTGTACATTCCTTCTGCGCGCGGGACATCACGTACCTTAAACGTCGCTCCATATTTTGCCTGCCTTTTAATGGGGATTTTTTTCCAATGCAAGTTTAATCAAAAGGCGCATTTTTTTCCAATCTCAAGGTGAAATCGGGACTACATTATATAAGCAACTTTTGATTGGGCAGTTTATCGCCCAATCACAGATAGGTGTCTCTATGGATTGGTCAAATTAAAACCGCTTTGATACAATGTGGACATCCATTTACCGCTTCTTATCCCTTCGCACAGACTCTTCAAGACCTTCCGAGACAACAAATTTGTCTACATGCTGATGGAATTCTGTCCCGGTGGCGAACTGTGGACTGTCCTTCGTGACCGGTGAGTTAGCAGCTGTCACCTCGCCTTGGATTCTCCCAAATCCGCATAAAGTAGTGTCTAATCTTCACGTTCCGCATCGTGCAAAATTAATTCTACTTAATGCAAAATAAGTAGATAGACTATTTGCGGTTTTATCGGGGTTGGGAGAGCCGATGACTGTGACGCTTTTCCCTTTGCAGACGCGCCTTCGATGATAAGCTAACGCGGTTTAGTCTGGCCTGCGTGATTGAGGCCTTTGATTATTTGCATCATCAGGGGATTATCTACCGCGATTTGAAACCGGAGAACATGCTTCTAACTAGCACTGGTTATATAAAGCTCGTGAGTTTCCCTTTTGCGACTGACCTAGTTTCCAGAAGTTCTGAACTGAGTGCTTCTAAAATTACGCCATGCTTCTTCCCCGTTATCCCAAAATAAGTGAGAAAAAAAATTAAATAATGTGGACCATCTTGCAAATCTTCAAAGCATATTTTCTTCCCTTTAGTGTGACTTTGGTTTTGCAAAGCGACTGGGTCCCCAACGTAAGACATGGACGTTCTGTGGAACACCGGAGTACGTAGCACCGGAGGTCATCTTAAATAAAGGCCACGACTTTGCCGCTGATTACTGGTCCCTCGGAATCCTCACTTGTGAACTCCTGATGGGCACGTGAGTACACCTAGAATAGAGTGATTAGCTTCGTATGACCTACCCTGCCACACTCCATAATGACATCCCTGAATCTTATTAACTTCAGCCCACCCTTCCAAGCTTCAGAACCGATAAAGATCTACATGAAGGCGCTCCGAGGCATTGAGGCGTACGACCTGAGTCATCACAAGAACATCAGTGTAAAGGCCTATCAGTTCATAAAGCGGCTGTGTCGAAACACCCCCACTGAACGCCTTGGCATGGGTCGGCAGGGCATTCAGGAGATTCGAAACCAAAAGTGAGTCCACACCACTCATTCAAATTAAGTAGACGGCCATAGCAGTATTCGTCTGATACATTGTTTTTGCCGGTTTTAGGTACTTCCAGGGCTTTGATTGGGACGGTGTAAGGAATCAGACACTGCAGTCACCGTTCCATCCCAAGGTAAGAAGAGAGCGATTGTCATTTGTGCAGATTTTTCGGCCTTTTACATTACTTTGTCTCCGCACCCTCCCTTTAGGTGAATGGGCCATGTGATTTCAGCAACTTTGACCAGTTTCCCGTTTCGGACGACCTGCCACCAGACGAGATGTCGGGCTGGGACATCAACTTCTAGGTTGCCTATCCTTTTCCTCTCCCTGTAATCTCCACCTGGCTGAGTGGAACCACCACTTTCGGCACCGCCTGTTATCACCATCACTTTGTCCTTTCTTGATTCCCACTTTTATACCGATATACACATATATATATACATAGAGAGACGAGTGATTGTGTATCACGATACGTGCGTATGTCGCTTCTGACCCGTTCCGTCTCTTTCTTCCATTGCCTTCCGTCCTCTCCTCCTCCACGTACCAAAGCGCATCACAGAAGCCCTCGTCCCATCGTGTCTCTCCAAAATCTGTACCCAGATACTCCTCCTCATTATGGACTCCTCAGGAGTCAAATTTTCCCTCAACAACTTTTACTCCATACGAATTGTCCCGCTTTGTTTTTTTAAGAAAGATTGGGGATTTGGGATTTTGAAGGTGAAGTAAAAACTTCTCTTTCGACGGATAATTGTAATCGACCTTGAGAGTGGATCACAGGGGCACGTAGTGGGCAGACCTGGGCTACGATCATGGTGGGTGATTGCAGACCAAGCTGAGGGTGGCTGTTAGCGGCAATGCCACCAACCAACCAGTAGGGAACAGATTAGCGAAGTGGTGTATTTGCACGGACCTCTCGAGGAGATTGAGCACCCTAGCCAGCGCCACTCATGTGCGTGCGCGCTTGGTGGTGGTGTGGGGCGGGAGGGCTTCTTGCGCGTTGGCTCCGCCCCCCCCCCCATCACCGCCACGTGCGTGCGCAAGTGAGTGGCGTGGAATTGGTTGAAGATGACCGGCTTTTCGATGGACAACGGGCGACTCACACAGGAAGAGAGAAGAGGAGGAGACCTGTGAGTCATTCATGCCTTCTTCCAGCAAGATCTCTTCATCGGCAGTGATGATGATAAATGAGCAAACAGAAGCCAAGCTCTTGAAGATGAACCCTCGCCTCTCCGCTTGCCGCGAATCGACTTTGCGAGAGCTTATCAACACAACGAAATGTAGTGGAGGAAATCATCCAACTGGACGACTAGGTTCCGGGAAGGGCAGATTCGCTATTACCTCGGCTGGTTAAACAACCTGCTATTTCAGATACACCGATTCCCAATCCACGAGTTGATGGAGCTTATACTGCAAATGAAGATTACTCAATGATTCTTTTTGGTGGTACGAAGCTCTCGAGCAAAACATCATGCACCTATGTTAAATATGACGACCATATATTCATGCCCTTTTCCGCCTCTCATATACGTGGATTGGTATCGGAAGCGAATGAGCAACCAAACTGTTACCGAGCTTTGCAATGTACAAAAGGGAGAGGAGTTGTGATTCTTGTTGGATTTGAGATGGAGGACATGTACAAGCTGGCACAAGACATGCCGAGGCTCACCAGCAATACCACCTGTGATATTTCTGAAGGCCGCAGGCGAAAGAACGAGGACAGGACCCAGTTGAAGATAAGCAATCGTAAGAGCAATTACGAAGATCTTCGGTCAGAGATTTGGTGTCGGAAGATCATCAAGTCCAAAGATATCTATGACAAATTTACTCCAACTGAGGCTCGTAGAGCCAGATGTTCTGATTGGTATTCAGTGGAAAGATATAGCAAAAAAATATATTAACTCCTATAACCGTGAGCTCGTACGGTTAGAGGAGACGCCATATCTTCAGAACATCCAACGGTTGGAACAGGAGTGCAAAGTGGAGAATTAAAACGACTTGGCGCAAGGTTCCCAATGGTTGGCGACAATGCTAAGGAAAAATGACACAGATATCCCGAGTTTTCTTCAGAACGTGATCGACATCATGGATTTGGGAAAAAAACCAATCAGTACGGTGTGCCTATGAGGCATAACGAACACGGGCAAACCGCTTATCGCCGGACTCATAGCAGCTCCACTGAGAGTAAGTTGACAGTAATAGTATGCTCTAATCCTATTATTGGTAACTTATGGGTTGCAACGATAACGTGACGAGGTGATCAAGCTGCTTTACAATCTGACAAACTACCCAACAAGACCGTGGCACTGATGGAGAAGTCGAGGATCACAATGACAAAGAACGATGACTTCAAACTCCTCCTTTGTAGCACAAACATGGGGGTAGATGTCAAATACGGCGACTGGCAGTGGTCGCGCAGAATTTCTATAGTTGTAACTGCAAATGAAGACACTGGTTGCCGTCTGTCCGGTCAGGATCGCGATGTCCTACTAACAAGAGTAATACAGTACAACTTAAACTATCGAGTTATCTCGTACCTTGTCGTTGGCAGCATTCCAAAACCTCCTACTGGGTTGTGTACTTGTGATTTATTAGAGTTGCTTAAGAAATATAAATTTTAGATGAATTTGATTTACAGAAGTATAAACATGTAAATGATGGGAAACAATTCATCCCAGAAATAGATGAACGGGATAAAGACGCTCCAGTGGCCGAGAGACGGGTACTGTCGCGCCAAACTCGTGGTGTTAAGGCAGTAGGAGGAAGGGAGGATAAAACCACGGCTGCGTCAACACTTCAAATACCGTTTGGCAAACTGCCAGCCTTTGGCAGTACAGGACACACAGTCACACGCAGGAATCGCTGTATGGTAATCATACCCGGACTGTACGAGGAGAAGGCGGAGCCAAGTCAATCAGCTGCATTTATTTTGAATATAGCCTTCTCGGAGCCTTTCATGAACAAGTACAGCTTCCAGGCGAATAAAGATGAGCTGAGTACTAAGCGGAATGCCGTCAACTCCTTCATGTCATTTGGGAAAGCTCGAACTAAATTTGCCGATTACTATCATCCACTACACAAGCAACTGGTGGTGTCATGTAGGTGAATAAAGTGCAAATTGATCATTCTAAATACATGCTAATTAGAATAAGCAAAGACGGTATCCCGGAAGCAACTTAACCGGTAGCTTGCATGGACATCCTCAAACAATGGAAAGCAGAGATAGCTTCATGGAAATGTTATTATTGGAACTGGATAAGAAGTATTTTTCCATTCCATACCAGAACATGTACCACCAAGTCAAAGGTCAACGTACACAACAAAAAATACTGTGCTGTTGAAGAAATTTCACAACGCAATTGGTGGAAAACCCTATCAATGTGTATACTATGACGCTTATATTGAACAAACGTTCATTAACATGCTCTGTGTTTTTGAGGATGGGCGGCTTACTACTGAATGCGAAGTGCCCGGCGTAGAAATAAACGCAGTGCACTATGAGCGGGGGGTGCTTACGGTTAATGACTTCCTTGTTGGAGTCTTTAGTCCATGCTGTGGATTGCACTTGTGTTTGTGCTTGTACATTCTTCCTGGAGAAGTTAAGACGAAAGTCTTTAAACCGCAACAATTCTTTAGGCAGGAAATTAAGGAGGAAGAAAAGGAAATGAAAATAAAAATAACGAGGTAAGGAGAGAAGAGGAAGCAAATCAATATATATCCATAAAACCCAAAGATGCCAAATGGGCTAGCATTAGCTTCACTATCGGTGCTACTCTTGGCATTCCACTAGAAGCTTTGTCCGCAGCCATTCAAGCCGGATCCCTGCCTACTATTGCCACCATAACTGCAGGTGCTACTGGCACCATAGGTGCCATCACATCCAGCGTAGCAGCAGGCTTACGTCAACCACCTCAAATAGGTCGTAATGCCGGCTACAATGTACAAGAATTGAAACGTCTGATACCTGATGAACAGCAGTCCGGTGGTAGTAAAAGCCCATCTCTAGAGCAGAGTGCCATGGAAATTAAACAGGAAGACATAGACGAAACATCTGTGGAAATTGCAGCTGCTAAAACTATGCATACAACCCCACAAGGTGTTGCATCATCAGCTGGATATCATTTGCCGAATGTCACGCAGCCTCAGATATAAGAGTATTACCTGCCTACCCAGATAACTACATCAGCTAATCCGCATACAAATTATCCCAGTCGACCGGAAACGTGATTTCAGAGAAATCGAAATTATCAAAATTGCCAGGCAATTATGCGAGCAGAGAAAGCAACCGTCTTAGAAATTGAAACAAGACGCTGACATTTGCGCTGTACGTATTTACCGAAGAAAAACTGCGGACGTCACCAGAGATGATAAAAAAAGTAATTTACGGAAGTAAGGTGAACCTAACCTCAGGTCGCATACGAGCGCAGGGTGTTCGACGAAGATCCGAACTCTTTCAATTACTCATGAATCCCAATTCAACGAGCTACGAGCCACTAATGGAAGCAATACGAAAGTGGTAATTGCAATTAAGAAAATATGGCGCAAATGACGCCGAGTATCAGAACATGAAAAGTGCACACGATTCTAAACGCTTGCCTTAATAAACTGTGCACCGCGTATAGTCTTCTTGCTAAAAGAAGGATTATTTGGTCTTCCACCCTAAATAATCCCTCAATGAGGCACCTGTCGTCCGTCTTAAAGCCGATCAGATTCAGTCAGTTCGACA
Organism: Echinococcus multilocularis; assembly: GCA_000469725.3. Taxonomy (NCBI): domain Eukaryota; kingdom Metazoa; phylum Platyhelminthes; class Cestoda; order Cyclophyllidea; family Taeniidae; genus Echinococcus; species Echinococcus multilocularis. The sequence continues at coordinate 5,719,009 of LN902846.1, read as the reverse complement.
CCACTCATGTAAGCACGCGCAGGGTGGTAATGGGGCTGAACCAGTGCACGGGGCGAGAAAACTTACTGCGCATTGCCAGCTCATTAAAAATATTTCATTGCTTTAACTGTGATAACACAAAAATTGACTTCCGGAAGAGACAATTTGTCCTGACCCTCTCAGTTACAGTAGTGTGAAAAATAAGTGAAAGCAGTCACATTATACCTAAGAAAGGTGCTACCTTCTTTAGTAAGGTAGGCATTGTTAAAAACCAATACTAACATATAATTCAACGCCATTTATTACCAGCCATCCAAAACACAAACAATAAGACCTTATAACACGAATAAAATAACATATTAAGGCACAGAAAAAGGCACCACAGATTTTAGTTGCATTTAGGTCATATATCGCCACTTTTAACGAAATTATTAGACTCAACCATCATGTCAACGGTATAATTTAGAATCTACGAAATATAATCGGGCCTCCAGTCCAAAGCTCCAACCTCTGAAATTGACTCACTGAATGAACATAGTCTGCAAGAACAAAAATAACAGTCAAATTTGAAGAGGACATACCAAAAAAACCGCCCTGCCGAGACATCACACACACATCCAAAGATTATTTATTGAATGTGGCATAAGATGCTTGTTTCGGTTAATGGCAGTGGGTATAACAACAAGCCCAACTAACTAGTTTTTCTAGTTTAAATTCATTTTTAGTCAGTAAAGGAAATTAGAATGCATATTGAAAGTGCGGTTGAATTTTTTTTGCAGGTGCAATTTACATAAAGGAAGTAAAGTTGAATTGCGTTTCCAGTGATTTTCTAGCGTCTGCCATCGTAAAAAGAGCTTGTCTTGAATCGGAAACTTTTATCTTTTGGGAATTTTTTGAACATGGGAAATGTGAAATAGTTGTCTGATTGAATAGACGCCTTAGGTAGTAAACGACTAGCTTTGCGCAGGCTTCGTAATAAGGAGTGGACGACTTCTGTCCCAGAAAAGGTGGATATGAGCCCTCATCCTCCACAACACATTAATGTATTCCATGCACTCCATGCAGCACAAATACTAAATGTTCACCTTCATTCACTCGACTCGATTCAAAGTTCTGAAATTTGATATGCAAGTGAGAAAGGAGAAAATTATTACGATTGTCGTGGCGGTAGGATTTGTTATTTTTGGACATTGAACCGGGATCAATGGCCGTATCCTGCATGTTTGAGGCGCTTTTTGAGTTTCATGCTCCTTGCGAACGGAGGAAGATTTGTAGACACTGCCACCAGCTCAATATTTTTGTTGGTTCTCTATTCTGCCGCTGTCTTCAGCCCCCTGGATTGGCTCGATGGGGTATAAGAAGACATATCATACTCGTGTAGCATGGATACTTCTAAAATATCAATGACCCGAAGTAGATGCCCATAAAGCCTCTTCACAGCCCTGAAGAACGTCGGAATAACTCCGGGCACAGATGTTCAATACGCAGCACATCTATAAGAACCGACAAAGGGCCACTTTTTTGACTAACCATTAACAAGATAAGAGGAATGGGTGGTGTATTTCTTCAGACACGCATTCAACCATTCGATATGACAGAGAAACCCAGTAGTTGTCACATAAACTCCCTAAGGGGTTGGTCAAGTATATACAGAAAATGCCCCGAGAGTTGGCTATGACATCACGTTACAGTGATACCCAAGGCCGGTCAAACGCAGTATCCATCTACCGGGGTCGTGCGTGGCACAATCAAAGTTTAGGGGATCTTGTTTTTCTTATTGTGCTTGCTTCCTAGTGGCTCTAATTTACTTTTACGAATTTTGGGCAAATTATAACAGCCTCTGTGCAATTTCCCCCTGGTCACTGTTGTGACCTGATAATTATAAACCACAGGAGCTTACTTTTTTAACCAGAACTTTTAGATAGTTTTGCTGTCTTACAGGCTATAATGAGAGACTCACTTGGTGTACTACGCGGTTATCATGCTGGACGTGAGTAAAAGAGACAGAGAAAAAACGACAAATTGATCATCCAACAGACTTATGAATTCCTTACTTTGAGTTTTGGACTGTTTATTATAATGGCCACCTTGATGTCCTGTGGAAACCGTTCTGGGTTTGTTATTCAGATGCATTTTGCCAAGCCTAGGTTACCGTTGGATGGTCCCTAAGGCGCAGATTTGAGTGTGTACTGAATGCAAGGAAGCGTCAGCCTTCACTCTGCTCAGTATCCTATTTAGAACACTACTGTTCCGTCAGGCGAGAGCAATATCAGTTACGGAAGATGGCAAAAGGCAAATCAGGGCTTGTCCAACACCAAGCAACTAGACCAAAGAGGGGGACCAGTTTGAATTTTTGGATTTGGTGTACTAATGCAGACATTTAATGTAATGTAATCGCGAGTGGTGGTGTTCAAAATGACGGGAGAGCTGCGTAATACCTGTTTATTTTTGTGCATGTTTATAGGGAGCCAGAGGGCATATTGGTAGAGCCTCGTGGCTGAGCAGGCTCCCTCTCGATGCATTTTGATAAAAAAAGTGGAGAAGACAAAATCTGATTTCCTGTAAAACTTATTAGCTGCAAAACACCTTCATTGTGCAATGCGAGATGTCTTTCTCAAGGCATGCGCGTCCCCGGCGTAATGAGCTTATCGGACGACTTTTGATTTCGTAACACTTGAGACAAGTTTAAATGGCAGTAATTTGGGGATGCAGCAAAAAAAATTATTAAACCTCAGGTTAATTAAATTTGGCTTGGTTTTACTCTTAGAAAAAATACTAATGCCACTAAAGATTTTCAAAAAATTCAAATCAACTTCTTTAACAAAAGCTTGGTACAACACAATTTAAGAAATTATGACTGGATTTTTAATATGAATTTGCCCAAGAGTTACACAGTCGTGGACAAATCCCAAAAACACCGCATAAAGCTTGATCAAAGTAGATTTTTGTTTACAAGTTTAAATCTCTGTTCGGTTTTTCATATGTTTAGCACATGAGCATTATTTCATTCTTCTGTTTATACCAACCAACATCAATGCTCCAACGTTAGCGCCAACTGGCATTTACTGGGTTTTTGCTGTCTGGTGGAGTGTCTTTAGCTATGGCGGCATCATTTGGTTTCTCTCTAAAATGTTTTCGTCGATTGAAGCTCTCAACAGTAATTAAGCAAAAACGGTACATGTCTGTTCGCTTGAGTCGTTTCGATTCTGAGATCCTGGACTATGACAAATACTGTTCCACACTAAGAAGTGTCAATGAAACGTAAGCTTTCTATCTTAATGTACGATATCCTCTCAGACTAGCACGTCCATTAACATTATCCGAGAAGATTCTCTATGGTCATCTCTCTGACCCGAAAACGAAAGATATAGTGCGTGGATCTAGTTATTTGAACCTCTCTCCCGACCGCGTTACAATGCAGGATGCAACAGCACAAATGGCTATTCTGCAATTCATGTCCAGTGGTCTACCTCGCGTTGCTGTTCCCACCACCGTCCACTGCGATCACTTAGTCCTTGCTCGTGAGGGTGGTGACAAGGACATTTCCAACGCTCTTACCATTAACAAAGAAGTGTACGATTTCCTTGCCTCTGCCTCTTCCAAGTTTAATATTGGATTTTGGCAGCCCGGTTCTGGGATCATTCATCAGGTGAGGCGGGTCATCATTCCTATTCCTCTCCCCTAGATAATGCTGGAAAATTACTGCTTCCCTGGGGCGCTCATAATTGGAACTGATAGTCATACACCAAACGGTGGCGGTCTGGGAGGTGTATGCATTGGAGTGGGCGGTGCCGATGCCGTGGATGTAATGGCAGGCCTAGATTGGGAACTAAAGTGCCCCAAAATAATTGGAGTTGAGTTGGTCGGCAAGTTGTCCGGTTGGACGTCGGCCAAAGATGTAATTCTCAAGGTGGCGGATATATTGACCGTGAAGGGAGGCACTGGAGCCATTATTGAGTACTTTGGGCCAGGGGTGGAGTCCATATCATGTACGGGAATGGCGACAATCTGCAACATGGGCGCTGAGATTGGTGCTACGACCTCTGTGTTTCCATTCAACGATAGAATGGTGGATTTCTTGAGGGCTACTGGCAGAGGAGACATTGCTGATTTAGCAAGCAAGTACAGGGTGGGTTGTGTACTCTTAAATTTTAAGAAATATCCTTCCTATTCCCATGTTACCGATTTTTCTCTTTGTTGAATTTGTTGCATTGCTTATATTCTTGGAGTTTTTGAAACTGCGCCTTAGGCACGAGGGGAGTTTAAGTCAATTGAGGCCTATCCAGTTCAACGGGAAGGAAGGAGTGGATCTTAAACGATGAAAATTGCATTTATTTCTTTTGCCAGTCTTCTAGTCCATTAATATGCTAACCGTCTGGCCCCTGAAAGAAAGCGTCAGCATTGAAAGTCTTGTTATTTTAACTGAGCCGTCCCCTGGCAGTCTGCTTCACTTCATCATCGGTGCTGCGATGTGAGGTGAATGTTGACAGAAGTGACTGCTGAAGCCGTGGGCTGGGCATGAATCATTGCATTCAAAATTATAACAAGTGTACAGGCCCACAGTTAGTCGACCTGTAAATGTCTACATTCACACCGCCTAGGTGTCTTACTGTTAGGCACTTGATCTTCTATCCTTTCCTTGGAGTCTTCTGTAGGTATACGCGAATTTCACACCTCATCATTACTTTATAACTACACGCCGCTTTACCCGCGCGTATGCAATTGCTGCTCGTATTGGGACAGCCTTGTTGCTACTGCTTGTAGCATTGCCAGGACAGCATCCACTTCAATACCCGTAAAGTTGGATATCCTGGTTTAACCTGAGCTCATTCCGCGGCTCCCAAAATATTCAGTGACTGCATTCGTTATGCATGAAATGTTGAGATCCATAATATTACATTAGTTTAACTTTATTTAGGCTCGCTGAATACGGGCAGTTCGGATGGGAAATGTCATCCTTTGACTCCATCACGTTATTGTAAATTTGTTAAACCAGCGTTTTAATCTCGTGTGCATCCATCCGCAACAATTGAAACGTCTTTTAGCACTGAGTCTTGGCACTGCAACAGTGAGGCAGTTATGGGAGATCTCTCAGTATTCTCGTGCTTATCGGTTATCGGCACTTGGTGTACGCCGTATGAGCACAGATGGTAAAGTAGAGGTAGACGCCGATTCCATACGATCCGATTTAGGTAGAATTATAACAATACTTTTGAAGCATCAGGTGTGAGTGCGTGAAATTCTTGTCGCAATGTGTTGGTATTATTAATTAAATTAGCTGATTTGTCAGTTTAACGGCAGTCGTGTAGACATATACTACCATATGAGGCTTTTAAAAGTTGGAGGAGATAGGTGGTTGGATGAATAACATGAATAAAATAGTTGACTGTGAATAAAGTTCGTTAAAAGTAATACTATTGCTTTTGCGCTTCCCTTTTCCGAATCTTTGTCGAAATCTTTATCTTTTCCGAACCATCCCTTAATTGGTTGGATTGTGCATAGACAGATGGATGGATGCATGAGCGAAGGAATAGAGAAGCATGCGAGCTGGCTTAATGCAGAATATGCTAGAGGCACAGGTTTTGTTTGCACAGTCGATAAGGATCCAGATCTTGCCATTTTTCCCGAGTTCACTCTTAATCGTTTTTTTTTGTTCTTTGTTTCTAGAGCAAATTGCTCTCTCCTGATAAGGGATGTGTCTATGACCGCGTCATCAAGATTGACTTGAGCGAGCTGGAACCGCATCTGAACGGACCCTATACTCCTGATTTGGCTCATCCCATCTCAAAGGTATGTCTCCATTAATTCATCCATTTCTCGTTTTAAATAACTTTTAATAGTACCATGCCAATCTTTGAAAGCGAAAGAAAAGAATGACAAGCTTTCCTTTGAAAGCCCTTTTATGGGTCTCTCATCATATCACTCATGAGATTCATTTAACAAATGTTTTGAGTAATTTTCCATCTTTAGATATCAAAAATGGGTGGGTGTGCACGTGTGAGAACTCATTTGTTTGATTGACAGTTGGTGGAAGATTTGGGTTTGTGTGTTAGCGGGTGCTCATAATGTGAAATTCGTGTCTCATTTTGGACTGCTAGTGGACTGCCTTGAGGGTTGTTGAAGGTACTTCTTATTAGGGGATTTCCATGAGACTATTTAACCTAATAGGGCGCAGACCAGAGAGGTGTTTGACGGAACGAGAATTTGGTTAACCAATGAACGGTTGACGGTTTAAGCGGGAAGTTCCCTCCTTGCAGGCAGTTTTACTGTCACGCTCTGTTACCGGCGACAGGTCTAAAGTAAAACCAAGATGATGGATAATGAGAGTGAGGCGGCAGCCGTATCAGGGTTTGAGGATATCACTACAGTGTATGTACGCAAAGCAGAGAATTTTCAGTGCATGGAATGAATGATCAAGAGTTGGAAGAGATCTTCAAAGTAGTGCTTTCTGTACTACTAAAGTGGTATTTGAGTAGATTTCCATTTTTTAGGCCTTTTTGATAGCCTGCCTAGAACTCGAGGGTTGTGTGATCACACCATTGAGAGGTGATTTAAGTAGGTCCATTTCTTCTCTACTTCATGTAACCCCGTCTTGTTTATTTATCAGTAAAAGCCGCCAATCTGGGTGACTGATCATTGATTGTGAATCACCCCAGTTACTAATGCAGGGGTAACCTAATGTGTGGGTCTGAAGGTATTCCTTCTGCCAAGGTACGGACGAGAGGGGAGGCCATTTGCGGAGCTTCATAATCCCGGAGTGAAGGCCAATTCGAAGATTGCACTATTGTATACTGTTTAGAAAAGGACTTTTTCTGCTTTTCGGGAGAAACATGGCATACCATTGTTGGAGAGCTGTGTACGTGGATGAGATGCTATGAGATCAAGTTGGCTTGCTTGCCTCTGCCGACAAGGTACGGCTCGAGTTATTCCCGCATTCGTCACAAGGCCCACGTGCCTTGAAATACAGAAGGGTTGAGAGGCTAGAGGCAGAACTTTATAGCACCAGATTGTGGGCCGGACATTGGGCGATTGCAAGAGTTAGTTTATTGCAATGTAAAAGCACGCATTCTTAATCACTTCCCCCATCCTTCCCTCCCATACTAGCTGAAATCGGAGGCTGAAGCAGCGGGATGGCCAATGGAGATCTCGGCAGGTCTGATAGGCTCCTGCACCAACTCCTCCTATGAGGACATGTCCCGCGCTGCGAGTGTGGTGCGGCAGGCACTGGAGCACGGCATCACTAAGGTGCCAACAAAACTTATCGTGACCCCAGGTAGTGAGCAGATCCATGCGACGATTGAGCGAGACGGACTGATTGATGTGTTCAAAGGATTTGGAGGTTTGGTGCTTGCCAACGCTTGTGGACCCTGTATTGGTCAATGGGATCGCAAGGTGAGTTGGGCCTGAATGGGCTGTTGTTTTTCAAGCGATTTTGTGGATAGTTGGCAGCCAGGGTGAAGCATAGGTCGATTTTTGGAGGGTTCCACTCTGCTCAATGGTGCTTTTAGTCAGCAGAATGGCTCCGGGGTCGATTGATGGACTCGAAATGGCTGAAGGGTTAGGTGCTCTGTTCATTAGATAGGTATTGGTGGTGCCATTTCTCCTTTTAACCTAAAACTTTTTTTTTCTTATCCCTTTCTTCCTTTTTACCGCTCTTTTGCCTGATGGTGCCTAGGATAAGAAACGTGGCGAACCGAACACCATCGTGACATCGTACAACCGCAACTTCACCGGTCGAAACGACGCCAATCCTGCCACCCATGCTTTTGTCGCCTCACCGGAGATGGTTACTGCTCTAGTGCTGGGCGGAAGTTTGGGCTTTAACCCCCTAACCGATGAGTTGACGGCTCCAAATGGGACGAAATTTAAGCTAAAACCTCCGGAAGGTAGGCTTGATGAAATCTGATTTGGAATAAACAGAATGGTGCTTGGAAGGATGCGAATACTTTGATGGTCAAGTATTTGGCCTATAGGACAGATGGATGAATAGGTGGGCGGTTGAATGAATGGAATAGTGGTGAACTGAGCGAACGAGTGCATCTGCAGATGGACAGATAGACTTACTATCGTCAAGACAACCAGATGATTGGGTGAACAAATGGTTACACTACTCTATGATTCACTGCAAAATCTTGTTGGTGGCACATGCTTGGATGGATGGTTGAACGAAATGGGTTGATGCGCTAATGACTGATGGCTTGGCTAATAGACCGGTGGACGGTAGGATTAATTGCTTAGCTCCCATTTCATAGGCGACACTCTGCCCCGCAACGGTTTCCAACACGTGGACCCGCACTTCCAGAGCCCACCGGCGGACGCCTCCCACGTGAAGGTGATGATTTCACCGACCAGCGATCGTCTCCAGGTCCTCTCTCCCTTCGCACGATGGGACGGCAAGGACTTCCTCGATATGCCAGTGCTCATCAAGGTGCGTGGCAAATGCACCACCGACCATATTTCTGCTGCTGGACCCTGGCTGAAGTTCCGAGGCCATCTGGACAACATATCAAACAACATGTTCATTGGGTACGTCATCGCGGTATCCATTTCAGGTCCATCCATCTGGCAACCCTTCTATCACACAGTCCCTGTTAAATTACTTAATCTCGTAGTAATTTAATTTTTTTTGTCACAGCAAATCAGGTAGCCATTAAGCCAATCAGATCCGCCACTGATCCGGAACACCAATTAGCTACTCCTCCCTCCAGCCAATGAGTTAAGCAATCCGGCCAGTTAACCAATCAAACAGCCAATAAGTCAATAAGTTAGGCAATCACTCAGTAAACTGATAAACTAATTAGGTACACAGCAGCCCATCCAATTAACTACACATCTGATCGACCAATCAAACAATGATCTATTTCTTCTTGTAGAGCAGTGAATAGCGAGAATGGGGAGATGAACCGCGTGTGCCACCGGCCAAGCGGAGAGTGGGACACAGTGCCGGCAGTGGCACGGCGCTACAAGGCTGCAGGAGTGCCCTGGGTGGTGGTAGGCGATGTGAACTATGGTGAGGGCAGTAGTCGCGAGCACGCTGCTCTCGAACCGCGTCATCTCGGCGGTCGTGCCATCATTGTCAAGAGCTTTGCGCGTATTCATGGTAAGACTTTTCTTCTGAGTCTATCTTTGTCGATGTTTCCCATTGGTACATTCATTTGTCTATCGCGAGTTTGTCCCTCTAATCATCTGCCCGCCTTCCAGTTAGTCCGTCTACCGACTTTTCCTCTGTCTGTTTACTTGTTTGAATTCTGCTATTTATGCACCCATCTCAAATCTATCCACCATTAACATTTATTCCAATGCCTATCAGGTTATTCCGTCAATGTCTGCTTACTTATCCGTTTATTCTAGGTAGTTGGATGAAGTGGTGGAATGGTGAACGATTAACTGAGTGGATAGATCTGTAGATTGGTGGATGTTTAAGTGATCTCACGGATCAGGCGTGGTTACCTGGGTTAGCTTATCCGTAGAAGATTGGATGAATAGGCGGTTAAATTTATGGGTGCACGGATAAGAACTGGATTAGTAGGTGAATGAACTGACAGAAGTATGAATAAGTTGAATGGACATAACTGCAAATGCTGTTGGCATCTTGCAAAGTCGTCTGTTTGGCCTACTTCATGATCGGTTCATGGAACTTCTTGACCAATATTGCCGTTGCTTTTTCCCTTCTTTTGTAGAAACCAATCTGAAGAAGCAAGGCATGCTTCCACTGACCTTCGTGAACCCCGAGGACTATGACAAGATTCAACCTTCAGACAAGGTCTCTCTGTTGGATTTGAAAAATCTCACTCCTGGAAAGGTGAGCATCTTAATCTGGCGGTCCTTATGCACCCTTTCCAGTCATCTGTGCGAATTATCTTACCAACGAAGGTGTTAGGTTCTTGTTACTCTTGTGGGAATGAGCGTTTTTTGTTTTGAGATTAGTCCTCACTGACCAACATCACTAGGAGGCAGGTTCCATATGCAGTGTTAATCCCGGTTAGGTAGAGGCTGTTGCAGATGCTGTGAACACATGAGTGGCCCAGCCAGCAGGTAGAACCCTGGGTGAGTGCCTGCGACCCCAGAAGACTTGTCGGCTTCAATTTTCTAGGAATTTCCCTTTTAGTAAATAGTTTCCAAATATCCCGCTCAGTCCTTTCCCATTTGCCGAAATTATGTGCATGTGTTCTTTAAGGGCACTAATAAGTTCAAGGTCAGTCAAATACGAGAAGTACACGAGACCGGATCTACCAGGTGTCGTCAGACTTCTTCATTGGTCAGCTGGCTGTCATGCACGCCAACACCGCATTCTCTTACTTGCTCGTGTCTCATCCATTCATCTTCATTCGTCCCAGCTTGCCAACCTTCCGTTTTCTCCCATCCCATCCTTCGTATCTTCCAATTTGAATAGCCTGCGTCAAGGCGCATCACTGACTAATAGGTAGCTCGAGGGTGGCCATGCAACAAAAAATACGCCTTGAGACAATCGACTGAGCCTCTCTCCCTTTTCCTTCACACCTGTCTAAAATCACCCGGTGCAAATAAACTGCCGTTCGCCTTTTTAGACGGTGCGATGCCGACTGACTCACGCCGACGGTTCAACTGAGGAAATTGAATTGGCCCACACCTTTAACGCCAAACAGTTGGGGTGGTTCATAGCTGGCAGTGCCCTTAATCACATGAAAGAGACCACTTCTTGCCACCAATGACAATCCATCCCATTCCTCACCGCTGCCCTTCCTAATGATACCTGTTTTCCCTTTTCCCTCTCCTCCATTTCTGCTCTAGAATTGTCATATTTGGGATGGTGACCAACTTTAACCTTATTATTTACTATTTTCTTCGAAAAATTGGTCAATTATGATGTATTTGAGTCAATTGCATTGTCATCTGCCTAGGTAGACTGACTGATGGTACTTCTTGCAATTTGATTAGTTAATGCATTTTATGATTTAAAGTGTTTGTTTCCCTAAGAGGCCAAGTCAACCACAAAATGTTGATTGATAAATAGGAGACCTGACACCCTATTTCTGTCGAAAGCTAGGTGTCCCCCATTACTCAAACCGGCCCCTCGGCTTTGGTGGCTTTGTTGCCTAGCATGTTCCTCTGGTGCTGTTGCCTACTTCCCCTAATCTAATCTATGCCATTTACATGTGGCATAAATTTTATCAATGTGGGAATAAAGGTCCTCATTTTTCTCTATGAAATTGGTCTCCAGTTCAAGTAAAGTGGACAAAAAGTGGTGGGTCTCATGAGTCGATTCTGATCGATACGAATCCCCACTGTCTGATTGGCCAATCGGCTTTCTACTAGGGGGGTTTGATTGGCCGATTTTGAGGGTGTGAGGATTTGTAGGACAAAGAAGAGTAATTCCATTTAGTTAAGAAACTTTTGCGTTCTCCGTTGTGTACACCCGCTCACCAAAATGCGTTTTCTTATAAGCACAGCCAATCACCCTTCACCTTTTCGCCTGCGGTTGGTCTGCAGGTGATGGCCCAGTTACAGATGAGACAGGAATCTGCTCCAACTTGATGGCAGCAGCAATTAAACTCTGTCATAATTTCTATAGCTGAATGCAAAACTCTAACGCCGTGAGGGAAGGATGCCTCCTGCAGATGGTTGAATCGGTTAAGAGTCGTAGATGGAAGGGTTAAAAATGACATCAACATTATGCTATTACCCTGAGCTCTTGTTCCGCGGGAGTGCTATTAACAAATGAAGTGTTACCAGAATTGAACCTATGTAGATCTTAACTATAAAAATTAGTGGCAGAAATAAATTTTTGGTCTACATAAACTCACTTTGATATTCGTCACAGGCATGATGGATGAATTTAGTTGAATTAAAGTAAAATGAAAATCAAACATAATCAAGCAAAATCCCATTTATTTAGACGAATAAAATTATTTTGTTTCAAACGCTACTCATTTAGTGGTGCTATGGTAACCTCAAGCAGTCGATCATAATTCAACATCTCAATTTATTTGCTTCAGTGGTGAAGGCAAGAGAACCATAACTTTGCGAAATTAATTTCCGGATTTTATCGCTTTATAACAAAGCGGTCTCATTTACTATACTGCCGAATTACGCACTGTCCGACAAAATGTCCGCAGCGGTAGTCACCCGTGGCGGAGGCGTAGTATCGAGCGCTGTCTTTCGCCGCCTCAGCCCTCAGCCCCGCGCCGTAGGCGACGCCTTTGCAATCTATGGTACTGACGGGACTGTCCACCAGACACTTGGCATAGTAGGCCTGTGGGAATGCCAATACAAAAGGAGCGGCTAGGCAGACAAACCGCGGGGAAGGCAGTCATCCGACGTTATCGATTTTTAGGCGTGCGCTACAAATGGCAGACGCTAGCTGCATCTCGGTGCGTCTGCGTCCGTTTGCATCGACAACCAAGCAAACAAATCCAAATTTTTTGGAAAATAATTGTCAGGAAGGTTGAATATAGTCTAGTCGGTAGTGTTTACGAGCCAGTGAATTTTAAAAATAGGCCAAGTGTTTTAAACTGCATTAACAGAAACTATGAGAGAAATAGCGGAGCTGAGCATTGTGGAACTCACTTAAATGCCAAAAAGCAAACAAATCTTACATTCTGAACAAGCGTTGTGTTGAGTTTCTTGATAAGCCGGCTGTACCAAGGCGGAGTAGACGCATAGTCAGCATCATCCGCAACAACAGCCACTAGGAGGGCAAAAAGGAGGTGCGCATTCACAAAAGTCAGTCGTCTCTTCGGAGCGGACATGTTCTGCCTCCTCCTAACGCGGTTCCATACGACACCTGTTTCAGGTGCCTTTATAAGCTCAAATGCAAATACACAAATGAAGGCGATTGTTACTTCCTCAGACAGTGTTTGCGACAAACAGAAAAGGAATGTCATAAATCTTGCTTATTTGATTTTCTCCTTCCTACAATAGACAAAAAGTTTATTTTGAAATAAGAATACAATCTCTGATAATGTAAAATGTGGTGATTCAACGCGTTACCACGCTTATTCATCTGACCCAACCTCCATGATGGTGGCAAAGAGATGTGCAATGGGTATTCCTTCCAGTTCCAAAGTTGATTGCCTAATTTTAGTGATTAGGTACTTTGTTTAAATAGCACCTCGAGTCAAGCGGACACTTCATTCTTCGCAGATTGTATACTTACAATCGGGCTTATCCTCCATCCCGCCATCCGTACAAAGTGTCCCATTTAATTTGCATACCTGCAAGTGGACGGGATGCACTGTTTTGCCTTACCCACTACCACTATTTTAGACAGTTTTTCTACACTTCCGCCTCTTTTTAAACTACGTTATCGGTGTCATTGACGTCGTAGCCACAACTCAGTGCGGTGTTTTGAAGCAAAGCCTCACACAATAGGACACAGATACCTTTGAAGAAATTCCTAGGGATAATTGAGGTGGTTTTGGTTGGTGTTGAACACGTGCACAGTTCGGTATTTTCCCGGTGAAAAAGTTTGAATGAGTGAGTTGGTAGATGGGTAAAAAAGGGGATGAAAGGAGGAAAAAGAGATGGTGAGTCTATTAGGCACATTGAGCTGAAGGTGAAGGCGGGAGAAGCAAGAATATACCTGAAATTTGAAACAATCAATTGACGAATGTCTCCCCCCCCTCTGCTCCTCGGTCAATGTGGGCCTTCGAAGGGAGTCCTATCATCCTGTCAGTCAAGTAAGGTCCACTGTGTGAGGCACAGAGACCTTCAAGGAATGACAAATTTTTCCGCTTACAAAGATTGCGATGAAGATGGGAGTAGAGATAGTATTACTTGCTCTGGGACAGTGTGACTGGTTGTCCGCCTACTGAGATGCTGACCCGCTTGGCCAATGATTCATGGTTCAGTTTAGGTTGAACAATGGAGCGTCCCGATGGATGTGACTTTGATATCGCCATAAGGACACATACTCGTGTGGTTGAAGAGACTTCTTTACGCCCGGAACTAGGCTTGACAAACGCCCTGGTTAGAACGAAGTCTGTGTTGCGCCCTCACACTCGCCTTTGTCAACCGAGGGCGCAAGATTGTGTGTGCGTGGGTGAGTATGCAAGCTGCGTCATCAACTAACGACTGATGCCCATCTCCCGCATCTCATTAGTGTGATGATGGTAAGGGAAGGAATAAAGGAGGGTGTTAGTTCTTTCTGGCAATTCGGTTCCACGCAAGGCCGAGCAACAGTGTGATTGGTGTTGGATCCGCTCCTCTTTAATTTTAATTCATGTTTTGATTACTTGAGGACACAGAGGTAATCTAATGCATCCACTGATGTGGGACTATGTTTGGTGACGATTTTAGAGAATGTGGCAAGTGGGTGGGGAGTCATGACACCTTGTCTTGTTTTTATGAGTCATCCGTGGCGCTTTCGGTCATGGCACCTTTCAGTGAGCACTTCCCATGGGGTTCGTTTCTCCGCCTCAAATGCACTCCTCACTCTGCTCTCCCACCCACCTTAGTAGCTGTCGCGTTTCGTTGTCATCACCTACACGACTGTCGGTCGGTGTTTTTCGCCTTTCAAGGTGTCTCCATTCGACTTATTGGAGGTAGCTGGGGACATCACGGCCCCATCCAACCATCCATTCATTAAATCCCCGCTACAGAAGAGATATTATTAAAAACTAGATCACATCGACTTAGTTTCGAGAGCGAAAAGTTTTAAAATGGATGAGGTTGTGCAACGATGTGAGATGTGCTGTGCTGAACTGTTTACGCTCTGACTGGTGTGTGTGTGGCGGGATAGAGGCAGCGTAGGTTAGCCTTGAGGTCATATGATACTCCTTTTTTCAAACCCTCTCCCTTTACGCCTCCATGGTTTGTATTTAACTTAGCTTATCCTAGTTTAATTTACAACTCTGCTAAGGCATGCTCTCTTTTTTTTTGTTCCAAAATGCGACTTTTTAAGTTGTATTTTGGGGCCTAACGCAACTTGGGGAGTTTTCCTCGATTGCTGATTAATCCATTGGATAGAAGGTTGTCTCAATGACGTCAGGGTTTGGGTGGACTTTGCCCTTCTTTCGAAATAGATGCAGGTGTACTCGATCAGGGTGCGGCATCTATTCCCAAAGCCCACACACTACTTTTCGAACAGTAGTAGTATATCGGATATGAATACTTACCATTGCTTGCTCACTCTTCTGTTATGCGAGTGAAGGATGAAACAGGTGAATAATGGACAGGGTTTGAATTGATGCCTTTACAGATTGTCGGATCAGACAGAGGGTCAGAGGGATTGATTGTCAGCACATGAGTAAGTGACCGGAGAGTCCGATAAGCATCTGGACGATCGAGTTCGCCACCACTTGGATCGGTTAATGGATTACTTGATGGACTTATGATTGAATGATTTGGTGGCAGGGTGGATATACAGAGTGATGAATGGATGAGTCAAGGGCTGTTTGGGGTATCTGAGTGATTAAATGGATCTCTGGTTTGGCAAGTTGGTATTAGGTGGTCTGTTATAAGCTAATGTCCTCTTACGTAGATGTGGTTCCTGTAGAGCTCTTTGATCCGACGAATTAGGCGGCAAAGACCTCGACTCAGACGGGTATGCGTGGGTAGGACGGTACACGTCGTGCACACCGAACGCTGCCGGAGACCTGCAGTGGATTCAGACTTCCGTGGCCTTGACATTTGATTAGCCTTGGGATTATTGGTGATTATTAGTCCCATCAAACCACACCCGTACGTGGTATTGGCCATTTAGGAGGGCTTAGGCTGGAAAACCATTGACCGAAGAAATAAGACGCAACATACAACCGCTTACACCATTGTTCTGATCTGTAGGAGGTGGCAGTGCTCTTCTCGGAGACGCTGGAGTGGGCACTTTCCGTCGGTCTGATCGATGCCCGCCAGCTGTCGGAGCGCGATCCTCTTCTCTTTTTTGCTTTGCCTCGTCTCGCCGTTCTTGTGGGATGCCTTCTCTTGCCCAACTCACCCATCGGACCCAATCGTCTCAATGCCGGGTACGTCTCTGCATTAGCTCTCTTTATTGCCCCTCTACCCATCTGAACTTGTATCTGCCTGCCTTTCTCTTTTTACCCTTCTATCGTCCTCACCTCTATTCCATTTACCGTCCATGTATTTCGTCAATCTGTCTTTGCCAGTTTGATAATATCTGATCTGTGCAACATCGTTTTTGTTTGCAACCAACTCAAAGTCGGGGGCCCGGCATGACCCACGAAACACTTCCATGATTCTCTATATCTAAAAATATAGAGATAGTTTGATTGATCGTTCTTAAAAACGTGGATGGATGCCTGAGAACCTTGAATGGGTGGTTAAATGGCTCAGAAAACGGACTGCTAAACATTCGGAGAATTGGCTAACCGATTATTTTTCATCACAGTGGTCGTGCACCCTTCATGTTTGCTGAGTCGACCCGGGACTTGACCTACCTCTCGCGTCAATTGGCCGTGCTCCGCGCCGACCAGTTGTGGCGTTTAGCCTGCTGGACGTCACCGTTCGGTCTTTCTGACGCGGAGGCCCGCTGTGTTGATGCTGCCACCGCTACTGTTACTGGAGGTGGAGAAGGAGTAGTGAAAAGTTCTACCACGCAGCCTCCCAGCCTGGTGTTTGGGTGGAACACCTACGGCCTCCATTGCATTTACAAGTGCATTGCGCGCGTGGCTGGGAATCTGTCGGCTAATCATCCCTCGGAGTACAGAGATATACTGCAGGTCCCTTTATCTATCTATCTATCTATCTATCTATCTATCTATCTATCTATCTATCTATCCATCCATCTTTCCATCCACCCATCCATCTGCGAATATGTCTATCCTTCCATTCGTCTATTTTTGCGTCTCTTAGCTCTTCTACCCATCTTTCTCCATCCAGTCGTGGGCGGAATCCGTTCATCGGGTTTCTTTATCCTTCTTCTGCTATTACCTCTGGTAACGTAACAAGGCACTCGGGTGTGTAGGCAGTTTTATTAGCCTGGCTTTATGCCACTTATACTTTGTGTTGTGACGATCATGCGCCTTTGCAGTACTTTGTGGTTCTTCTGTGTGGCAGTTATGAAGACGGCATTTTGCTTGACCGGAAATGAGGTATTTGTGAGCATTGATGGTTTCAGCGGCTGGCACCTACTTGTGGGTCTAGTTTGTGTCCTTCACTGAGGCTGTTCCGTGGACTGTTCGCTTCACGGACCATCATTAGCCAACTGGCAGGAGTTGTCCAGTTTTTATTCCCATTTGTTAGTGTAACGCGATTCAGTCGACAATGTCTGTTACCACCAGGTAGACAAGAAAGTTTCTGCTGTTTCCTTGCTACCATGAATCTGGTGGGTGTGAGTGACCAAGTTTCGGATTTGGTGGCGCGTGCTGGGACAGACAACGTAATGTAGACACTCGTGTTCGCCTGCGAATTGGCAGGCTGGCTGACTTATGGTGAGAAGTGGCTTTGTCGATTTCATCTTCCAGTGTTGGTTCAGCGAACAGTAATTGCATTGGTTCTCTTAAAACGGTCTATACACCACCCTACACTTCTAAAGTACGCACTACTCATTTTCAGAACACTGTGATTTGCTTGTTCACGGAACAATCACGTCTGAGAACTTTTCCCGTTATATTGCAGCCAAGATAATGGTTATGTGTGCAGGAACAGTGAGGACTGGAGAACAGAAAGCAGTGGGTCAGTGGTAGGAAAGCCCTATTCTCACATGACCCATGATGTCGTTAAATTGGCCCCCTAAGAGGGCGTTACCACCGCCTGCACGCGATGATCGTCGTCTTGGCCTCAGCGTTAGGCAATCGCACAATCGGATGAGAGGTAGGTGGAAGAGACGATTAGGCGACAGCCGTGGGATGGAAACGGAGGTGGCTAAGACTCGAGGGGGAGTCTTGGCTCCCTGGAGAATGTATAGCTGAGTGAAATAGTCATTCCCCCACCACATACTGTGTTTGGGGGTTTCTGCGGTCATGAAACCTTCACGCATCCATTAAGGACGCCTTCCACTGGTTAATTGGAGGTATGGTTGAGTAACGAGTCATTCTCCGTAGTTCTTCACCACACCATGGTGAGGGTATTTTTCAGTCATTCTACATTTTGCAAGGTGTTTTACTCCTTTTGTGTTGTAATTCTACCTTTTCCAACCGAAAACAATCAACAGGTCAGTGGTGATGTTACCATTTCACAACTTGTTGATTGTGCAAGAAGTGGCGGACTTTCATGCAATTATTCTGCTTTAGTTGCAGCCTACAAACTTGTTAATTTACCTTGTGCTCCAGCTTACTGGTCTTGTTGTGAAATTAGTTGTAGCACGCTTTGACCTGCCCGGAGATGAAAGCGGAACTAATACAAGTAACCAACGTATTACATGGCCTCACTTTCCTCTTATGAGCGGCATCTCCGGCGCTTCCCCTTAGTCAGCCTTCCTAATCAGCCATCACAACGTAGTCGGCGGGGTAGGGAAAAACATCTACCATAAAAACCTGATACAATTCAAAGATACACAACCGCACCATCACCGATTCCTCTCAGTAATTCTACTGAATCTGGATTCGAGGACAAGGAATGTGCTGACCATCGCGCCTGTCCATTGCTAGTTGGGAGAACGCTGGCCCAAAAGTTAAAATGCGTTTGATAAAGGTCGGAGGTAAAGCAGTTTCGTGGCAGCGAGGCTTCATGTCTGTGCCGCTTAGTCATATCTACCCGGATTCTATCCAGGGGAATTAGTGCTCCCTCGAAATTAAAACCAATCAAGGTATTACAAATGGGGGCATTCGTGTCAATGCTAAAGAAAGGGCGTCCGTCAACACGTTATTTGTCAATGAATTGCCCGTATAGTGGTAAATTTCCCGAGAAGAAAAAAAGAATGTCAAATACACCACATGCCGTAAATCAATGCCACATGAATAATAAAGCAGTGTATTCTTATAATACAATATGTTAGAGTAAATATACGCAATAAAATACGTGAATACGAGGATACACGTGCATTCAGGCAAAGAAATTTCACCATATTTTATCCATTAAAATATTATTTTCGGAGGGGTGTAGCACGTTGCTTGTTGTATTTTGACTACCCGTTATGGTAGCGGGCCACTTAGGGATTTTGCCTTGGCACCTTTGCCAGGTAGCCTGGCCTGTGGACCATGTTGGTACCACCGATCCCTTGTGCCTGAGTATTCTGTCTTCTTTCGCCTTCACGGAAGTCTCAATGAGCTTTCAACGAGAAGAAAGGAAAGGTCTTTGAAATTCAAAACCAAGAAAAGCCTTATTATAGCAGCCTGTTAGTACAGAATTGATGCTTTGTTTAACTTTGTTCAATGATCTACCCGAGCACTCCAGTCGGTGCGGGTTGTGCTACCCCTCTGCCCTCAGGGCCATATTAGTCAACCCTCAACTCTACTGTGAGTTTGTAAGTAGCATGTTGCCTCCCCCTTCCACGAAGATCTAGACCGCCACAGCTCTATCGGCAAACAGCTCAGAGTAAACTATATATAATTATGATGTTACTGACGTTCGGGTTTCTCACTTATCAACGAGAAAAACTACCTCTCGAAGGGAGAATCACCTACCTCCACTCAGTTTTCGTTCACCATCCGTAGTGACCCAACACCGGAGATAATCAACGATACTTTCACTACCTCATTCTTTGACCTCCTGCTTTAGACTCATAGAGAGAAAAGGCCGATTGGAGGAAGACACCTGACGTTAGAGTAGTAAGGAGGATTTACAAATAGGCGGTGTTATAGGAGACCCAAATAGGTCTCCTCCTCGGGGATCGATCAAGCTCACTCAGCCACGCGGTTCATCCAGTCTGCCTGCTTGCCTCCTATAAAATGTATTCAAACAAACACTTATTACACCCAGCCTCTAGTCACTTTGTCTCCTCAGATCCCTATTCCCCGCCTAGCACATAGTCCCCATCTCCCTACCCAAACGCTGGTACATTTTCATCAATGACAGACCCCAACTTCCTCTCCATCAGGTAGTCTGAAGTGTCTGGACATTGTGGAAGTCGCAAAACATTTCGCGTGGGATAGCACCTTTCTGGGATATCTGGTCAATGACTTTTTTTCTTCAGTGAAAGATTTCGACATCCTCACCTCTGAACGCCTCTTATGCGATGTCAGCGTCATAGATGCCCGGGATGAGTGCCAAGATACCTGCATCTGACTTAGGTACTACTAGCCTTGGTGCGGAGCGGAGCACCCACTTCAGCTCATAGAATGCTCGACCATGTTCCTTTTCTCACCTGATCCTCGTTCTAGCTTCCTTCACATCCAGTCCGTGCGGGGAAAGTGTGATTCCACCGAAACCTACATCAAAACATCTACATTAGCATACTGAGCCTAAAAAACTGCTGGGTTTTGCTTAATCAGTCCAGTCGATTGGTAATGGCCGGATCCCGATTTACTTAGTGGGGTCTTCTGTACCAGTCATCCGACTGAACAGTAGTGTGTCACAAGTAGAGGACTGTGCGACGCAAAAGCTGACATTCCTTTGAATTCAGAAAGTGCTAGAACCTGCATCTTACAGGCTATCAAACAGTAACTTAAGATTAGCATTATGCACCCAAATATCTCCACCCAAAATAGGTACGTCGATTAAGCATTCAGTGCGGCGTTTTGGGGGTAAATAACTCAGAACAGTTTGCATAAGGCGCTGAGAAGTGGTTAGTGCATTGCAGATTCCGAAACACTTCACCCAGAACACATAAGGTCTGTCTTTACTCTGTTTCTGACACCCACCTACATTCGTCAATATCCCTACATTAAATCCAATGCAAGAAACCACTCCATACACAGCCGGTAGTGCATCAAATGAAACATATGAGGCAGGTGAAAGGCACTCTTATCTTTATCCTAGCGGTTAGGCAGCAAAACAATCTGAATGTTTTCGTAAAATGGGAGAAGCTCCCATTGTTACTACTTACTAGGCCGCACCGTAGGCAAAGATAAAACTGCAGGAAGATTCTTCCAATTTGTCTGAGAGTTGCGGGGGTGAATGGGAGCCGTTTGGAAGCAAGCACAAAAGGAAAAACCAAAACGCATAACGATTTGTGGTGTGACGCACGCGGCTCTTGCAGGTTGAGGCTGCGTTCGATCAGCAGCTGTTTTATTAGTCAATTAATGACGGTCTTTTCTTTCAAATTCTACCAATCCACTGAAGGAGTTAGCGTAGTACTATGGTGGTTTATCCCTCGGTATTAGTAAGGCTCCACTTTTGAATTTTTGAATTTGCCCTCTCGTACCTCTCTAAGTGGGCTGGCGTCCTGGCCATGACAGTAGCCCAAACAGCTCTTTTGTGCTGAACGTATAATCTGCCCCAGTATTTTGTCCCCTTTCGTCTTCAGGGAAGTATCGGGACTCCACACTAGCGTATCAAAGGCGAGTTCCTCCGACACAATGTGTAGTCCATGTGTTTTACCGGTTTTTGTGGATTCTCTGCGTTTTTTCCGTCGCCGTACCTCATCTCTTATTAGCAACAGAAAAGCTCTAAGGCCAAGATTTTTCATTATTCTTCAAAGTCCGTAAGTGGTGTTTATTCCCCCACTTCAGCGTACCAGTGACTTACACCTCAAGCGCACATCCAAAATAAAGGAACAAAAGTTTCTACTTGAACTTGCTGTTTGACTTTGGTGATAAGTACTTTAAGCATTACTAAAAATAAAGTCTACGCCATTTTTGGCATAGGCATGATTATCTTTAGGGGATAATCCATCAAGTATCCTCTCTAAAGCCTACGTTTTTATTTTTTAGATATTACATGGCACAATTTGAATAAAATGATTAATGAACTGGCATTTACATCTGCCGTTCTTACTTGCAGCAAATATTTCAAACCCTTCCGCTAAGCGTTATTTTTACTCCGCATTAGCAAATTTTTTTATCATTGGATAAAATTCTTTAGTGATTTTGACAATTTATTGGGCAAATGAAAAGTATTTTACAATTGTTTGCTTAAGGCAACTCACATAGTTGTAGTTCACGAACCCAAGGACGTGCGGTCCATTCTATTTTCTGCTCCTGGTGAGTGCGTTGGACGGTGGTCTTGGGTTTTATGGCTAGGTTACTTCAAATAGGACCATCTCTCTAATTTGTTTAGATTTTTTTAACGTGTGAGTTTTTAAAGTTTGATTTGAGTGGCATCACTCAGATTGCACACAAAATTGTACTTCATGTGTACCGAATTGTCTAATGTTGATTATGCTGGTGTTATTGAAGTGACGGTCGAATATATGGCTTTCTTTGCGATTAATGAGACGCGACCCTAATGTTAATGCTTTTTTTCACACTTGCTTACATATATCGTCTTTAGTACGGTCTAGCTTCAATCCCAAAGTCATCTTTCGAATTGTGTTTGGTATTGCTATCCATTAAGTATGGAGATTCCTAGTAATAATATTGGGACAGTGAATATCTTTGTTTTCGTGCTACATTTGTAGTATTATAGCATTTACAAGGCTCACTTGGCTAGGCATAATTGCACTTTCTATGGTAGAATTTGTGACAACTTCACCTTATTTGTTTATAGCACCGTGACCGAGGGAGTCGGATTGATCAATTCACATGTGAAGTTAACTTTTAAATTTGTTTAAATTTTTGCCATAAATTCTAATTATTGGGCTTATGGTTTGTGCTCATTTATTTTTCACTACAACATGTCCGACTCCATAGTCTTTCAATCAACTTTATAGCTTAATCCTCTGGAACATTGTTTGACGTTATTTAAAATTGAAACAGAGGCTAAAATGTGGCACTTCTGCAAAATTTGACTCGTTTTCTCCTTTCCTTCTCTATATATGTGCAATATCGTTGAATTTGGTTGTGTGACCTTTGTTAATCTACAGAAGCACATTCTCATTTAGCCATTTCTGGTTCAATTTTAACCTTGACTGTGTGAATGGCAGTGGAAAATCGCATCCGTCTCTGTTGTCCGTAACTTTTTTGCCAGATTGAACATCATTACGCTTTTGCCTGTCACTAGCGTTGTGCTGCCTAGCTAGTACCAAAAGCTGTCGTTGTATACTTAAATTGTGAGCTTCTTTAGAAATCCTGTGCGGCAGGTGCACTTTAATTAGTCTGTATCTCATTTTGCAGTTTATCGCTGTTGAAAATCATCTCTTTTACGCAAGCCTGCTATGCACATATTTTGACACTAATTTTCTGCCCGTTTAATTTAGTGAAGTTTGATTGCAATTGATTGATCAGAATTTGCCGTCTTCTAATTGGTGTCAAACAATCATACTATTTTTTATCTACTGTCATTTAATGAAACGGCTTCACCATGACTGAGGGCAATTATAAAGGGAGTGTCCCGCAAAAATTTGTTTGACGGTACCATCTGATCGTGATCACGAGGAGCTCAAGTTGTCTTGCGGTAGATGCATTTGCTTACATAAAATGCCGACATTGATTGATGTTAATCTTTACTAGGAATGCAAATGATATCATTATCCTCGTGCATGTCTTTTTGGGCCTTCTAAGTGACTCCCACTTGATGCTTGCCTGTGTATCAATTTAGGCGCTTAGTTCAAAAAACTTTGAGATGGTAGTTCGATCACCCACTTTTTTAGTTGCGCCTCTGTGTGGTTGACAGTATGCAGTTCTGAAGTCAGCCATATAACTCAATAGTCTTGTCATTTTTTAGTGGATGGGCATATCTGCGTCATAAGAAGGTATATAGATGAGACAAACGTAGATAAATGTGCAAGCGAGTGGATTGAAGAATTGGTTGTTGAATGAATGCATGGACTGTTTAACCGATAAGTAGAAGAGCAGGTAGATATGATAATATCCGGTGCATTTGCCTCCCCTGTTACTTTGGAATGCCATGATTCCTTTCTTCAAGTCCTCTCAGAATGTTTGAAGTTGAAATAAGATATTTAAGCCCTTGAATTGCTCAACCTAGCTAATTAGTCCACTTTGTCGATGTATCTTCTGGGGGGAGTTTGCATTCAAGTTCTATCTTCACTATTCTCTGATCGGTTAAAAACAGAAGATCCTTTACGTTTCCTTATTTACAGCTGTCGGTTTTTCGTTTCATATAACTTCGCGTTCATGTTAGCTATTCCTATTTACCTTTATTTCTTTGACCTCCTGACCCAATAGGTCGTCAGGGCATGGCGCTTTTTTTTCCGAAATTGTTCAAAAAATGATAAAACTGTGGTAAGAATTACTACGTTTGACGGTTTATTTAATTTATGTCAATAGAAGTCACTGAGATACTTTACGTTTCCTGCTGCCAACTCATCGAGTATACTTTGAGATGGTTGGATGGAGGTGCTTGCTGTTTCCTTGCCACTTTGATTGCCTTCATCTTGGTCTCATGTCAGGGCTTTCACAGCTCACCTGGGATCAAGGGTACTAAACGCTGTACTTTGTATGCATGTAGTAGCTAGTCACACTGCTTCGCTCCACTTAAAGCGTTGTTTGTGCACATTATCAAGCTTCCTTTGGATTTCACCATTTCCCAGAGTTGTCGGCTTAGAAACGTGGTTCTTAAGAAAGGCGAATATTTAATGAGTTTTAAGGAATTTTTGAAAGTTCAGACTCAAACGTGAGTCACGGATTTGGTAGAGCTGAACTAGCACCTCGTCCCAACACCAAAAATGGCGCCTTTTGTAGTAAAAAAATTTATTAGCCATATGAGATCTTTGTCTTGTCAACTTGCTGCACGAATCAATGAAATTAATGAAGTTTAATGGCTCCTATCGTCTCCGACTAGCTTTCTAATACCGAATCGCCACAAAAGTCAATGGCTAAAGTAGGCTGGGATTTTGGTGAGGACTTTGCAACGGGACCTGCGGTTGTACCAATGAGTTCTGGTTGGCCTACCACCTCATCACAAGCTATGCCGTCGTCCGAGGGACCGGTCAGAATTGGATTCGCCTTTGACGAGGTCGCTGGATTTCCAACCCCCTTGGTGTCACCGGCAGAGACTCCTGCTGGAAACTATATGAATAACAACGGTAGTATGAATCCGGACCTCCTCAATTCTGATGATGCGATTGCGTATTGGACTTCCTCCTCCGACGCGTCGAGACACACACCACACACACGTCACTACTCCACTACTCCCCGCTTCTCGGGGACGCAGGAGTCGACTTTGTCAGAAGGGTCGAAATCGAGCTGTGGGTTGCATTGTCGATATGCATGTTCTCAAGCGTAACAAGAGGTTCTATGTTCTTGTATCTTGAGTGGAAGGGTGATAGTAGGTAGGAATGCAAATTTTCAGACAGAGGGGCGATTTAAATTGGAGATGTAGGCAGATTGATGGATGTATGGATGGTTGACACAGCTGTCTTCTTTTCTCCTCGGTTGAAATGTCACTAGACCTAATTCTGTCTTGAACACTTGCCCTTCATGCCTCCTATTCAGAAGTCGTCTGAGGCTATCTAATTCATACAAAGCCCTGGTCAAGCTAGCCAGCTAGCTAGCTTTCGTGGAGGCAGCGATGGCACCACCCACTTATGCCTGTCATGTCACTGGCACGCTAAAAGTACATAATTTGTTTGAAGTCCCCATTCACACTCACACATACACATGCACACTTTTATGCAACTCCACGCGTGTGATCACTGAAGTGCAATTCTTCGTCTGTGGTGATCGTTGGAAGCCGAAGTGGTAGAAACATGTGTCTTCTTTTATTGGTAGAAGGATATAGCCCTTTTTACGCTTCCTTCACTATGAATGAAAAATCGTCAATATGAGGCGGATATGCTAGTCTAGTTAATATTTTGCTGACATGTCTGAAAGGGAAATAGACCATTACACTTAAGTTTACTACCGATGTCACATATACGTGACGGGTGATTTGTATCACCTTTTGATGCATGTCACAAACAAATCGATTAAGGTTAATACGATAAAACGGGTAGACATCTTATATCTTTAATTTAGGGGTAGTCACATTCGTGGTAGCTGAATCGACTGGAACAAGCAAACGCTGGAGCAGGCAGTGATTCCCCTGACACCTGACAGTGAATGTATTCATCAACCCGTGGATTGATTTGTTGGAAAAAGTAGCTTCACATGGCCTCTATGCCTGAGAAGTGTGTCCTCTCCTTCCCTTGAACTTAATCCCTCTTAGATGTGCATTTTTAAATTGGACCATTGTTGTACACGAGGTGGGGAAAAAGTTACAACGCTGCGTCAAAAAGTGTAGTCAGTTAGAGCTCATTCCTCTCCACCACTTCCTTTTGTAAGAAAAAAATGCTCCGATTGCATAATCTGATGACGACAGACAGAACATCGCGCGGTTGTCACCGTGTTCTCACCCGATTGTAGACAGCCTGGTTAAAGATCTTGGTGACAGGTGAAGTACATCAAAGTCTCTATCCCTCCCCCACAGCAAACTGACGCTCTACTTTACTGTAAAATTATGCGGTTCCAGTCTCACCTTCTCACTTCTGCCTATTTTAGCCTCAAGACAAAACTCCACAGCCTACGAGCAAGGACTCGCGGAGATGGCGGATCTGATGACCACGGTGGACCTGTCGGAGGCGGACAAAGAGAGGATCCGTGAAAGATTTACCCTGGACAAATGATCTATTTATTTACTTACTTCTTCTGGTCTCCTTCTTCCCCCACCCCCATCCTGCCTCGTCCTGCCCTTCACGTATTTATTCCTTGTGTATTTTGAAAAAAAGATTGCCTTTTTTTTCATAATGCATGACTTGATTAGACTCGCATATGCTTTGGTGAAGTAGCTTTTTTTGGTATGAAGAAGATCTGATTTTAACTACTTTTACCTTTTGCATGGGTGTATACGGTGCTGAAGTGTAGCAGATAGGGGAAAATTTATTCTTGCCTTCCTAATTTAGGAGCAAAAAGAGTAGTCATTTCTGATCATGTCTGGCTGTACCTCAGCGAGTGAAAAGTTGGCATTTTTGCCCTTGATAAAGTTGGGTGGACTCTCTCCGGTGAAGGCGCGTATGTTTTTGTGCTTGGAAATTGTACCTCGCCGAGGTACCACAGTCGAGTGTGGCTAATTATAGGTAGCGTGATGCAGTTTTCTTTGTGGTCAGTTCACACTACTGAAGTCGCTGAATTGCTTCTCGAAATTATTCCTACTCTTGTCGCTTAGTGGGTGTAGGAGAGATATCACTTGGAGTGGTGTCGCAATGTATCACAATTAGAGGGAGTTGCTTATAAGTAGGCAAGAGCTTAACTTGTTGCACGGTTGGTTTGTATTACTGAAGTCGCTGAATTAGTTAAATAATTCCTACTGTTGTAATTAGTGGGTGCATGGGGAAGTTAAAATCAAGCAACTAAGCAAGAACAGACTGAATACATAAATTAAAGTCAAGTTCTTCACTTGTGTTTTACAAAAGGAATTAAATTGATGAAAAGTGAGTTGGATGAATGGATGGAGAATGTGATGAAAGACTTGGACCGACAGTTAAAGTGCTGAGATGATCGACTGACCGCGTGAAGGGATGGATGAATTGACAGATTGGTGAATGGGTTTGCAGACTGAAGGTTGAGTGGGGACCTTAAAAGGTAAATAAATGCTTGTAATTTTGGTGACCTCCACTCCATTCATGTTGACCTTACATGTTGCGGCTTTGTCCTTAGTAAGTACCTTGCAAATGACGCAGGCAAATGAATGGATAGGCAGTTCCATGGATGGATGACTGCGTGACTGAACAAATGGATTAATCACAAACGGTAATTTAAATGGTCCAACAGACAGCCAGAGACACAAACAGGCATGAGGGGTTACTGCCCACTCCCAAATTGTTGCGATTCTGGAAGTTAGAGGCTTCCAAAATGGAGGTTTTTACTGCCTCGCTTGGGACCGCTATTCGTAGAGTGCACAAAGGGTGATGCTTATTGCATATTTATGTCTCCTCAAGGGCTTTTGACGGTAAGGAAGACGTTAATGTGTCCCCACGAGATACCGGCTAATCATGACGAGGGGAAACGAGAGTGCGGTGTGTGAGGTTTTCTAAGGATGTGGAGACTGGGGAGCAAAAACGAAGGAGTGCCACAAAAGGTTGAAATATGGACATCTTCTGAGGCTCAGAACACCACCGTCACACTTCTATTAAATACCCACGGATTGTTGACAGCGGCACACATTTCCCTGTCTGAGCTACCATTTTGGCAACCGTGAAAACTAACTAAGAATTAGGTGAAACTGTTTATGAATTCATTCCGCAGTCTATCGGTGTAATTTTCCATACTTAGCGAGTTAAATTTATGGTGGTGAACATTTCGCGACTGACTGACTGTCCTGTCTCACCTCCGCCTTCTCCTCCCACGCTAAACCGTCACAGAGCCTGCCTTCTAGACAAATCCATCCTACCTTGTACACAAAGCCGTGTCTTTGCCGAATGCTCTGGCGCCATCTGGTTCGTATGACGTGATAATCACATTGCCTAGGTGGCTAGGTAGGTAGCTCTAGCAGACGCACCAATGACGCCACCCACGCATACCTGCTGTCATGTCACCAACTCGCCACACAGATCATGCATTTTCAAATGCAAATGCATGTGAAATTTGAAACTGTGGTGGGCGTTGTAAGGTGATTTATGCCGTTTGTTTTTCTTCCACCCTCATCAAAATTTACTTATCAAAAGCCGAAGAGAACGCAACTGAAGCCTAAAATTATGAAACCATGGCATTATCCCGATTTATGTGAGGTTATGTGGTGCAGTTTTTCACAGAAGCTTATAACTGCCTGTCGATATCTGCATTTTTAGCAACGAATCATAAGAAATGTAGTTGTAATAAAAATTATGAGAACAAAAGTGATTTTATTGCTCCTCTGTGATTGCGCAACTACCTTGTCAAGAGGCTAAAATTAGGCCTCAAAACAGGTTGACCGTTGTAACCACTAGGTAGGTGTATTAAGGCATTTTTTTACACAAAAGTTGATAGAGTTTGATTAGATTGAGAGGAGGCAAAAAGCTGTTATAGTAATTCTTTTTGGGAGGGAGGGAGGTACTTCAGTGAATCGAATTTCAACCAATCAGAGGCGAGTATTTTAGGTGAATAACGAGACAGTGGTAATCTGTGCAGTCCTTCCTACTTCTTCTTATTTTGTTTCATTGTTGATAGCAAATCTCTAATCTTCTCGTACTTGTACACCTTCGTGCTTATAGGTGGTGGCACGCACGTCCGCGGAGCTAACGACAGTACCACCGTCAATGGTCAACAGGCTACCGTCCTCCATCACATTGCCATTTTAAACTTCTTCTGGATACGCATTGGTATAGATGCTTTTTCTAAAGTAGAGAACACGTCAAGCCATCGCTGCTATCTACTGCTTTCCGATACCTTTACCCCCTCCCCCAACTTCCCTCTTCCCCAAGACTAAGGCGAGGGACGCTTGTCTGTTTCATTAACTCTGGAAGGTTCTCCTACAAATGAGATAATGTTTGAAGGAGAAGAAGAAGAGGCGTTGGCGGAAGGTACAGGGCAAATGGGACTGAATAAACGACCCAGAAGTGCATCAGGAAGACTCCCTCATGGAATGCTTAACTTGTCAAGAGTGTTGAATGGAAGAAGATTCGATACTTTGCTGACAGCCACAAAAAAAGGAAAAGATGTAAAATTTACGCCAAATTTGAGATCAGCCTCCTAAGGTAGTAGGTGCTAGCAAGGTCTCACGACTACCAATTCGCTTTCCCCTCCACCTTAGACCGTTAGCTGTAATTGTATAACCACCTCTCAAAGAGGCTAAAAATAGGCCCCAAAAAAGTGAACCTTCGTAAACATTAGAGCAACTTTTTTGATACGACAGTTAATATAGCTAAATTTAGTAGCAATGGGAAAAAGTCGTCAATTTTTTTCCTAATTTCTCTTTTTATCAAGCAGATAAGTGAACCGAGCTTGAACCAATCAGAAGTGAGTATTTCAAGGTGACAAGGAGGAAATGTTAGTCCATGCGCTATTTCCACCCATAAAAGTGTAGTCCTTCCCATTTGTTTCGTTTTATGTTTCGTTAATGACAACATGTCCGTGGAGCGAGCGGTGGCGCTGGCATTACCAGCGCAGCGATCGTTAACAGGATACCACTCTCCAGCGATCCTACATTTGTTCCTCCTTCATTCATCTCCAGCTTTCCGGGAATGGTTGCTTGCTAATATTTATACCCTTTCAAGTATAGGTAAAGAGCACGTAGAGCAGTCAATGCTGTCTACTACTTTCGGATGGTTTTGGGTTTCCAAACAAACTCCTAATCCATGCCTGATGTGATGGAAGCTTGTCTATTCCATGAACTCGAAAATGTTAGATTACAACCGGCATAATAATTAAAGAAAAAGGAAATGCTTTAACAAAACACTGCGTAAAAGATCCCGAACAGGTGACTAGGAGGTGCTTCAGGTGGACTCCCTACTTTGGCTGCTTGACACGTCAAGAGCGTCCCTTGCACGAGGCCGACGTGTTGTATTAACACCCAAGCAAGTGGGACTAGTCGTGAAGTCTTCCAAGAAAATAGCTATCATTCACTTAAAGTAGTTGGTGGTGGTAAGGTGCTATGACTACTGATTTGCTCGCCTCATTTCTCATCTCTGAATGCTAGCTGATTGGCTGATGGATTGATTGACAGACTGATGGGTAAATAATCACACCATTTGTCATTCTCAAACACCCCGCACCATTTTACCATCGTATGACTTTATGCTTTGTGGGTAATGCATTCCAGAAGCACTATCTCGGAAGGGGTTATTCACCTTCTGGAAGCCATACAATCACAGATAGAAGCTGTCGACATAATACGGCTCAATACAAACTAAAGAGTTGCTTACAAGAAGGCTAAATATCCACGCAAACCTGATCAGTGATAGAAGGCCTGGGCACTTCTAAACTGAGCTATCCATCCATCTATCCTGTATCCATCTATCACAACATCGACCAGATTTCAGCCTTTCGAATAGGCTATGCTTGTCAGAAAATATGTGGAGTGGATTCTACGAAATCACTCCTCTTTGCAATCTGCTCAAGGGGAGTCATGAGCTTCAAAATACTTTCCAACATGGCTATGAACACTATTTTAATGCATACTTACTTTGAGGTATTTTTCACTAAAATTAACGAAATACGCTTTGATGATCTCTTTTACTACATGTGACAATGGAAATGCAACACTCCTGTCTCCCCTGAGGCGGCAATTAGTCAGGACTGGGAGCCCATTAAAACAATTCCATAGTGTAAGGTAGGTTTTCTTTTTAATCACATCCCTATATGCAAAAATGTCCCATTCTGAGTTTTAATTGGCTTAAAATTAAACCAATTGTGCGAATCACTCAGTAAATAGGTAGCTGCGCAACTAGTGGCTTCTACTTAATTATTATTAGTAGGCAACAAACAACTGTTAAGGGAAATAGTTGAATATGGAGCCCATTTAAATACGTTATTAATGGAAAAATCGGATGGGAAAAGAGCAATAACATGCAAAACTGACGTGCCTCGCAAAAATGATATTTGAGTTTATGATATCCAGCAGAATCAGGGCCAATTTTCGGCGCCGTGTGACATATTGAAAGGAAGTAAATTCAAAAGGATTTTAAATTACTTAGCTCATGGAAATATTTGGAACTGCAACGCATACACGTACCCTTTAAAAAGAAGTAGCTAACTAGCTAAAATAATTTTTTTTTGCTAAAGGCGACATCTCTGTAGCCAGGCACCTAAGCCTGGGACTAATCACAACCGTCCCTGCCCATAAATATACTTTCCAACTGTCTTTCTATCTGGCATGTGATCACGTTGCTGCCCTGTGCTAGTGCCAAGAATTGATGACAGTCGTCACGTGAAGGAGTATTTCCGGAGAGATAATGATAAACATAAGACTGCACCTAACTTCCTCCTGGCCTTTTCCTCACATGAGCACATGGGTAGGATTTGGGAGTGTAGGTGGTCAAGTGTTGGATTGTCTTTTTAAGACTAGGGCCTCCACTAAAATCACTTATTCCGACTGTTTAGGGTACTTGTCAAGACAAATTTTTTTGCTTGTACGCATTTGAATTACGTGGTGCTGCATCGAGCACGTGGATTGCATACAAAATGACGGTTTGGCTTCTAACAAATCAACAAGTGTTGCTTAAAGAATTCAGCCTGCAACGTGGCACACAAGAAGCAGGTAGTCTTGTCAAAAAGAAAGTGGTCAGTGGCTTGAAAATGCAGGGTAGAGAGTGTGGGCAGGCACTTCCACGTTCGTTCGCTTAGCGAACAAAAGCGGCCTCTCGTCACAGGTAAGACTGGAAACAATTTAAAATAGCGTTCCTGATGCACACAAGACAAGGAAGGCCATTAGCAAAGTCTGAAGTCGACGCCAATAACCAATTGATGGGAGGTGTTCGAAAATGCGACATCTCTGCACTCCTGGTGGCTGCAGAGCCTCCACTTCTTTGTGGTGCCATCGGAAAGTCCTCCTTGATAAATTTGCCTCTTAGTAGTTGGAATTCAAAATGCCTCCCACGCCCATATCCAATTAACAAGAGGTGTCATGTCATTTCCGTGCAGCTATCCTTAAATCAGGTAATTGCATGAGCCTTAAAGGCCATCCACCCTCGCGCATTTTAAATGCATGAAGAAGTTGTGCATACTGAACACACAGTGGCGAGGTGCTCCACTACCATCGTCGACATCCGAGTTTCGTAAATGCAACTCCAGACATCCTGCTTCTGTTTGAGAGGACATACTGTGTGGAATGGGAGGAAGGGAGGAGGAGTTTCCATCGCATTGTCTTGACGCTAGTATCGCGCAATCTGCCGATCTCATGCAAGATTGAGGAGATGGCAAATATTGGGCAGAGGTGAGAGCAAAGGTGCAAAGGTGGTGGGTCTGCATATAGTACTAAAATACCGGCTCGAAGCTAACTTTATTGCATCCTTGTAACGTTCTGTGTCTCCTTCCAAGTCATTGCAACCAAAAGAGGAGGTGGATGAGCATGCTACTCACTACTTGTTACGTAGTAGGTTAGAGAAGAGGTGCAGAGACTTGCGTAATCTAGCGTGGAAGTGACTGAAAAGCAGTAATAATAATATAGCACTCCCCTCCCTCCTCTCGTTGTCTCTCCTTTTCTCCATCCTAGCCTTAAGAGTGGATTTTCTTGAGGTCAAGTATAGCGTTGCTATAAAATACGATGGCATCCTACAAACGGGTTCACCAACTACTCTACCTGACTGTTTCCAAGAGCAAGTTTGTCCTTTATAGGTCTGCATTGTTCACCCCCATGTGCGTAGAACTCAAGAGTAATTAAGTGACCTTCGGCAAGTGAACATTTCCACAAAGCAGGTGAACCTGTGAGACTTAAGATTGGGAAGGGTAGCAAGTGGACCATTTGAGGTTCGTGGGAGGAGCGAAATCTAAACAACTGTGATGACATCGACCGTTTTGCAGCTGAGGTGTAAGGAGGGACGTATGCGTTGAACAAGCCTATGTAATGCTAGAGAGAGGTAAAATTATGAAGGGGTGTTTGGCTTAACCTAAAAGCAAGGCAATCTGCTGGCAGTTGCATGGGAACTGTTTACCTTTCAAAGAATAGTTGGAAGCTGAGGAAAGGAGGGATTTTTAAAAGGTAAGCCAGCAAAAACCTATACATTACCTCTCCACTTATTACTATTAATAATTCACACTTGGCCCAATGCTTCTCTTCGACGTAGAGCTTAAGACTGCAATGACACTGAAAATTGCGCAAACAGTGAGGATAGGTAAATAGCATTGGGTTAACAGAAAAGTGATTCAAATCACAAAAATAAGGGGCATTGCAAATTTCATAAATTTTAGTTAGGAAAGGATCTGGGGCACTGTAAGCTACAGTCTGGTAGCTAAAAATGTTTGTCTAAACACAATGTCAAGTGTACAAACCCTATTCATGGTAATGAAATGTAGTACAGACCATTATAGCAAATCGACTCGTAAATTGCACTTCTGAATTGATTTATATATAACGTTTTTGTCTGCAACTTAGAAATATACTGGGTAAACGATATTGGTAATTAAAATTATGTGCGTCATTTCATTTCTACAAACTTGCATTTTGATTTAGATTGTTAGAGTCGGTCACAGTCGGGGCGGATTTTTCCGATTAGTGTTTCTGTTTTCGTTTGACGATGCCGATGTGCGGTGGTTTGACGACTTCTGTACGACCGTCTAATGAGGATAAACAGCTTCTCACGCCAGTTGTAAAAGATTACATCGCTCAGCAGCTCGGCCGAGAACCATCAGAGGTTAAGATTACTGAAGTCAGCCGTCAGATTGTCAACGGAACCAATCACTTCCTCAAGGTGCCTCAAAGTATATTTAGAGTAATTGATTTCGCAGGTTGAACATGATGGCAATTGTTGGCATGTTCGAGTTCATGAGGCTTTACCTTGTTATGGAGGCAAAGTGGAGGTACATAGCCACAAGGTCGCCTCTGTTGGGGACCCCTTGACCTACTTCTAGTCTCCAGCGTCCTTCTCTAAATAATTCTCCTGTTTCCTTGTCGATTATCATTTCAGTTCTCTGATTCGTATTATACTAATGCTTAAATCCCGAAATAGCAACACATTTTTCTATTAGCCCTTACAGGGCATCAATGTTTTCTTTTTGTCTCCGCCGATTTTTCCCCTATGCCATTGTCGCTGCTTAATCGCTTTATCGGGTTCGAAAGTCATGCCCTCTGTTAATTGTTACTCTTGGACAAGTGGGTAAGTCATACCAGTTTGGTGATTGAACTGTGAACGGTACCGTTAATAAAGGACTGCTGTAATTTTATACTTTGTTTAACTGTTTTTTGAATCACATGGTTGATTGAATCTCCAAATTTTGTACTTTCGCTCCCCAGCCTGACCTTTAAGCCATTTCGGTAACCTACAACATCTGTACCTTTACAATATATGTTCTCCTATATTTCTTCGGCTTTTTGCGATTTCATGGAAAACCCGGGAACGCTACACAACCCAACTCCCTCATCACTATTGAATAGTCATTAATGATAGTTTTGACACGATTGCATTTGTCCTATTGAATTGTCATTGTAGATGATTGGTGTAGTACACCAGATTGGGTCTATCGTGAGGTTTCAACAGCATAAGTGATTCGAACCCACGCTTTAGTGAATAACCGGTGGTACTGGGTTCTGCTGAATTGCGTTTCATGGAGAGCCCTGATAATCGTGTCCTCCATCTGTTTACGAGCCATTACACAAGCTGACTGTAGCATGCTGGGTGTTTTCAGGCCTACGGCTTGGTGGGGCTATTTTGGATTATTTATCCACTATCCAGACGAAATACGAAGTATTTAGGTGAGGCTTTTTTAGTGGCAGTTTTGATAGTTGACGTTGCGGTGCTAGTCAGTCAAGGGCAAATCTTCTCGCGAATAACTACAGCGTCGGTATGAGATACACGGTCATAATTTGGATTGCCTTCTTTCTACCGGTTCACCGACCCCTTCACCTGTTGTATCCACTCCCGCAGGCAGATCTCGAAAGTGCGTGCATGTGCTTCAGGAAGTGAGCAACGGAAGGGTGGCAAGTGGTCCATTATTCCAAAACTGGCGCGAGGTCCATTCGCTCAGCACTAATCAACGCATCGCCCTGTGGATAATCTTCAAATGGTCCTCTAAGTCGGTCAAATTACTTGAGGTCAAGGGGACTTGTATTGTTTGGTCGGTTTGCTTTCTGCCGCCTCGGGTGCTTCAATCTTGAGGCACCAAGCACAGCCGCCTTGTTTGCGTCCAGGCAATTCCTCCTCATCGATAGCAAATGCGTTTCTTTCCACCATCTGGTAAGGCAAGGGAACACTTCTACCTTCTAATTTTATTGCTTGAAGGTTGACTATTGAAGGAGGCTGCTTTTTCAGTACCAAAACACCCCTAAAATTGTGCGCAGGCCCCTCCGTCGTTCATCAAACCAAAGTCAGCATCCAACTTCCTTTTCGTGTCTCCACAAAGTGTCACCTTAATTAGTTCTGACAAGTATTATTTCGCTACTGAGACTGCCAGTTGTTAATTAGTACACCGCCCATAGCTAGCTCCTACTTTCCTTCTTCCTCGAGAAAATTTGCCTCCAGTGCTTAGTAAGTTATAAAATCCGCTAAATCTTACATATTTTATTTGGGAGAAAGAAAATTACCTGCTACCCTAGTGAATGCCCCACGGCCACTGATAACGCCTTGAGGGGATTTCAAGGTGGTCTCTCCTCGCCCTTAAAGTGTTACAACACCTTATGGGAAAGCACGAAAGAACAAGTTGCTGCTGTAAACGTGGGAGGAAAAACAGTGACTGGAAGGTAAGTTAGTCTTTTGACAATGGTGGCCGTAAAGAGGGAATGATGTGAGAAGATAATCATCGAAATGTCGACCAAAATTCTCCTTTGTCAAATGTTGCGGGAGGTGTTGGATTTCATTGCGGTCTACCGCTGGACCACACCCTCCCTGGAACAGTGTCGATGAGCCACCACCTCCCTAGGTGGTGGCGCGTCAAGTTCCCAACAGATGGGAAAAATGCACAAGAATTGTTGTTGGAAGGGCTATTTTAGAACACTTTTTTTCTACAAACTCGTACTTTTGCCTCCTGAGTTGATGGCGCCAACATAGTCGTTAGTGATGCTGATACGGCGACCAGGACATAAGTGCGCGCATCTCGACCGACGAGGCGTCAGGACCAGCAGTTGCTT
Organism: Echinococcus multilocularis; assembly: GCA_000469725.3. Lineage (NCBI taxonomy): Eukaryota > Metazoa > Platyhelminthes > Cestoda > Cyclophyllidea > Taeniidae > Echinococcus > Echinococcus multilocularis. The sequence goes on along the minus strand of LN902846.1, from coordinate 5,682,487 downwards.
ATGTCTATTTTATTTCCTTTCTGTGGTTCGCAACATCACTTTGCATTCACACCCGCTTGATCTATTTGCGGCTTGGGGACCTCTCCATTGGCACAAAGACGGTGGCAAATTTGTGACTGCTACAGCTCATCACCCATTCTGGGCACCACATCATGCGATAAGGATGCAAGTATTTTAATTTTGATGAAGAAAATAAAAGGCAAACTGCCAAATTTTTGAGTCATTTACCTGCAATTAAATGAAATTACACTAACAACAAATGCTCCGACGAGAGGCGCCTCCCGCAATACCGCCCAAGTGGTTTCCTCCTCTGACACAAGTTGCGCCCAACAGAGAATGAGGAAACTCACTTGGATTGCTACCAGGAATCTCAAACATTGTCTAGCTTTTGCACTAACCACCATGCCAGATCACTGAGTCTGTTTCGCCGATGGATAGTTTTAGTGAAGTCAACTGCCACTGATGTTGTCCCTGTTGCAAGGATTAGAATTGAAGGCATGCGAGTTGACTGTGGAGGTTGAGTGGATGGAAGACAAATAAATCAGTAGAAGGGGAATCATTCGACGTGCGCTTGAAGAGAGTAGATAATTAGATGGATGGCTGAACGATGAATGGAAGACGAGGTAGTCAAAGAGGAATGGACTGAGCACTGACGAATAGATGGGTGGATCATTAGGGCATGGATAGTCGGGTGGGTGGATGGGTAGATGAATCTGAGATGAAGGAGTGAGTGAGTTTGCAATGAGTGAACAAATAGGTGCCCAAAGTGTTAGACGATTTGCAGTTGGATTCGTGATCGGCGCATGGCTGAATGAGAGATGGATTAGAGATGACTGGATGCAGCATAGATGGGTGAAGGGAAGAGGCACAAACTCCGTCAACATCCGCACAACACAACCCTGCAACGGAAATCCACTGACTCCATGTTATATCACTACACCACTCCCTTTATTGATGCTGCCAGTTGCAACCTATCGGTGTGTAACACCAACTGGAAGGTGTAGATACTCACTCCATCATGCAACGCCTCCATGTTGATCGAATCATAACAGCAGTTCTGTGAGAGCTTTGTCAAAATCCCTTGTACTTCTCACCACAGTGGCATAAGGTGTCACCCTTTCTATTTGGCACACGTCGTGCTGTGTGCTATCACACACACATCGAGATCCTTTGGGCAATGACGTCGAATGAATGCACACACGTGGGAGGAAGGGTAAGAGGGGGGGAGGGAGGGAGAAAGTAGAGTGAGAGGAGGATCAGGAAGGATCCGACATATAGCAACTCAACTCAAGGCACAGATCCACAGTCCAAGCTCCATTCCAGCGGTTCACTGTCAACTTGACATTGTCAGGTGACGGTGCTTTCAACCATGTGTAACCGTTTGGATGTCAGACCACACCGTACCCCAACCGAGGTGGGACATGCAGGCACCTTGTTTGCCAGACATCACAAGTCAGCAGACTCCCGTGTGACAGCTTCGTTTGAATGCTCTGCTTGATTTAAAAGTGAGAAGGTGGTCCGCATTCTTTCTGACGAAAAGTCACATCCACTCCACTGCAATTTAACAATTGAATTCTTCCACTTGTTTCCCATAATCACTCAAATTTATTGGCGTCAACCCACAGGAGGTGACTTTTATCACCTTTGAGAGTTGCTACAACCTCACGCATTCAGTGGGTTGGTCTTCACCTGCACCAATTAATACCTAGCTTGGTTTGATTGAGGCTGAGGAAGAGGCACTTTTCATCAGAATTTGAAGAGGTGTAATTCATTCTTCCATGCGGCTACTTTGACTTGTAAAAGGGACTGAACGGAGGGATCGAAAGCCCCTCTCTGTAATAAGAAATCCTGATTACTGAGTGCAGGTTTATTCAATAAAGTCTTTCATTTTAAGATGCATTTGTTTATTCACCTATTTAAGGTGGCATGTTGAGAGTGGAAACCTCCAATTGCATCGCTGAAGGGGATTTAACAATTCGTTTCCCCATTTGTTGACCGCATTCCAAATCCAGACTTTTCACTTGGAAAAATTCAAAATCACTGGTTGCCGGTCACCAACACTTTTGTTCACTTCTCTGCCTCCTCATTTGACTGCACAACATTCACGTTTTCAGCAGAGTTGTGCAGCTGAAGGTGACATAAATGACAACTTGACTAGGGTGAGCTATCAGCAAAGGTAGTTTTTGCCCTTATTCCAAGTATTTGAAAGTCAATCAAAATTGGGGGAAATTACACGATTAATTTAAATGCGTTAGCTGAATCCTCGCATCACCTGAGTCACTTCACAATCCTGAGTTAAAATGAATTTGCTCTGAAGGTGTCAACTCTGCCTTGACACTTTATTATGTCGTGGTCGAGGTCATGTCAGGTGGCTACCTCCACGACAGGAACAATTATCTCTCTACCATTCCCCATCCACTGCACCTATTGTCAACCTGAACAGTTAAAGAAGGATTCAAAAACTGGTCTTCTTTCTACGCTACATCAAGAAAGCCAAAAGCGCGAGTCAGGCAGTTTACCATTTAAGCTACCATCCCACCGGCAGTAATCTCCCCAATGTGGTGTAGACTGAACGCTGTGAAGGCAACGGCAAGATCCACTGCCCTCCACTGAGAGGCAAAAACTTGCTTTCCATCTCACTTGTGTTTCTACGCTGTCATTTCTGTTTCATATGGATCACTGTCAAGTGCCAACGTTAATGCCACATAAATGGTGATATTTACGATTTTAAAAGACGAGACAAGAATGGGGATGAGGAGGTGTATCCACCTCTTTTACCCTTCCCACTCACCTCAAGAGTGTATCTTCTCACAACTAAGTACGGCATTTGCATGAGAGATGCGGTCGTGAGTTCCGCAGTCTTCTTTCAAATAGTACACCAATCACGATTCATGACTGTTTCCAGGATAAAGTGTTCCCTTAGTCTGCGCAAGTGGCATTCCCTCATGCCGACCAGTATGGGCGATAAGCGCTTGCCCTTCAGGAAGTAAGCACTTCCTGGTGAACAATGTCCACTATACACAGTCAGTAGTCCTGCGGGAGCAGAGCATGGGAGGGGTGGCAAATGGACCATTTGGTCACAATCGATGAGACGTTCGCCCATCCAACGAAGGCTTGAGAGATTGCAATGTTTGTGAAGTGCTTGAAGGAAGTGAGGAATACCAACGATTTGGCATATTTTGTAGAAAATTTGGTCGTATTCCTCAGACCACTTGCGTATGCTCCTCCTCCAGTTGCTGCAAACCACCCATTTGTTGACTTCTGACATGAGTGGAACCGCCCTGTGCATCACTATTGAATTACATTAAGGAAAGTTGAAGAGTCACTCTTCATTGTTAGAAAAAGGAATGGCCTGCTAAACAAACTACCCCATCACTTGGTGATGCATGACCCGCATCCATTTGACGGAGCCCTGTCTTGACAGTGAGCTATTCTTTTAGCCCGTGAAACTATGACTGTGACAGCAGGCTTTGATGGCTCCGTAGCCCGCCCAAACTCGGAGTCGTTAGGTGGACAGAAGTTGAAGCACCCTCGCCCAATACATGTCGACAGAATGAACCCACACTGACGTAAAGGTGACAGATGGTGAAAAGTAGATTGACGCACATCCGCCCGTCTATTCTGCATGCAAGCTAACAAGCGAGACGGGCAGGTATTACCCTCGGTAACCTGGTGAGTAGGCCTGTGAGACGAAAGACTAGTTACACTAGCACTAGCTGTGTAACTACTTCCACCTTTTTCTTTCTCTTCCAACTTTGCCACTTCGATACTCTCCACTCAGCAATGATGTGTCCGCCTGGAAAGTACTAATCAACGCATCACCCAGGCGAAAACTCTGAACATTTCTTCTCGAGTGTTAACTCCTTTGGGGTCAAGATGGCACACGTCGTGCAGGCCCTCCACTTTGAATGCTTGGCAGAGGCAGGATAGTTTCTGTTTTCTCACCTTCTTCATCCCCACACTACCAGGCACATCTACACCGTCAAGGTGTAGGCAATCCCTCCTCAGTAGTGAAAAACGTTCTTCCTTCCACTAGCTTGTAAGGCAACGGAGAACACCTACAACTCTAACTCATCATTTGTAGACTGACTTTTAAAAAAGCTGCCTTCTTATAACCAAAACATCTCAACGCTTTCGCTCAATCTCCTCATCAAAACAAAGTCAGCTCCAGCCTTGGAAAACCAGTTTTCATTTCTTCATTTACCCTTTTCTTACCTTCACGAGGCGTCTTTATGGTTGGTTTGTGCAACGAAATGTTTGTCTTTGGAAGTGGCAAACGGTGACTGAAACAGCGCTAATGCCAATTTTCTGCCGCCTCAAGAGCCTTCACCTGCCGTGCTTAATAAGTTATGAATTCATTAAATTCTGCTAAATATTATGGGAGAAGCAAAAAGAGTACCTGCGCCTATAGCGAATATTCGCAAGATAATAATTGCTTCTTGAAGGAATAGTAAGCAAGCCGCCTTTTTGACACCTTTCCTTCAAGAAGGATGTTATCTTTAACGGCATCAGAATGAAAATAGCTTGAGAGATAAGGCGGTGGATGGAAGATGGTTAAGGGAAGCAGTTCTTTCCCCTGTCCACAATCATAAGTCTCATTCCAATGATGCATTTTGAAAGGGAAGGGGATGTTGAGCAGAACACAGAACTCAGAGGGGGTTGAAATGTCATCGGTTAGACCGTTGGTGTCAGAATTGTGGATCAAATAAAGTACCTAGGATTATTCCATGTTTACCAATCAAAAGTCTCCCATTCTGCACAGAAATGAATGCTCCATTGCATGTTTGCTGCATGCAAAAAAAGCACCAAACCGACGGTGCTCTAATATCTGTGGATTATATGACAATCTTTACCTCCCTCATGCATTTACGCCTGAGAATTTTCGCAAAATTGGCCCAAAAATAAAATATGTAACTTCTTTAAATACAATGTTTTACTTTTTTTAGTGACTGTTGTCCTTTGCTAAAAACAAATTTCTTACTTCTCAGGCATAAATGCATGAGGGAGGTAAAGATTGTCCTATAATCAACAGATATTAGAGCAGCTGACGGCTGCATTTCACTTTTGACAGCAGTAGGCTAAAAGAACCAAGAAAGGGGATAACATTTTGTCAGAAATGCTCAAAAATATTCCTACTTTACTTAAATGACGTGGGAAGTCTTGGATTTCTTGCAAACCCACGCAGAACATTAGCTGTGAGACAGCATAGAGGAGCCCTTATGCGCTAAGGTGGTGGTTTGTCAAGCTCCCAACAGAGGGAAAAAAGGCAATAGAATTGTTGTTAATAAGTCTATTTAAGCAAACACTTCTCCACAGACTTGCATTTTTGCCTCTCGAGATGATGGCGTCAACTGACCCACCCACCACACCACCTTTCGTATCGGCGACGATGACGTGTCCAAAATCGAAGTGGGCGCAACACGGCCGGAGAGGCATCAGGACCAGCGCATGTTTATGTCTGACTTACTTCCTTGTCTTGGTAAAGGGGCATACTTATATGGTAATAGTTCTCTTGTCCATTTCTACCTTAGAGGCCTCTCTTCCGAACCTTGTTGGCATAAAACCAGAGCCGCCACTGAACTTCGTGTTATATTATTCATTTCGGTGACCACACAATGCAACAGCGATGTGATTTTGTTGATTTAATGGGAAAAGAAACCCAAAGCCAATTGTTAAAATTTTTAATTGATTTCCTGTAGTTAGACGAGTTTAGAATGTTAATAAGTGCCCTGACGAGATGCGGCTCTAGCAATTCCACCCAAGTGGTTCCCTTCCCCTGCCGCAATGGACGTCGCGGAGACAACAAGGTAATACCATCTACTATCACAAAGACAAGCTAGAATTTTCCTACTTCCCTAACTAGCCGCCGTATTTAGTCGCCGTTTCTACCTAGCAGATGGGGTGGTTTCCATGCCTGTAACTGCAGCCGGCATCGTTTTGCTGTGGTGGTTAATGCCGCATACTTGGCAGATGAATAGGGCAAGTGAATGGATGCCGGACACACAACCGAGTTGACAAGGTGCTGTTTGACGGATGCTTGGAAGACGTAGACAGGTGGATGAATGAAAGACAAAATTGTGGGAGACGAGTTAGTTATTGATAGGCAAACTGAGCAGTGACGAATAGGTGGGTGGGTCATTAGTGGTTTGATGCATATAACGCCTTAAATATTAGGTGGATGGGTAGTCGGATCAGAGGGAGAGGGGTAATTGAAAGATAGGTATGTCAAAGATGAATGCACTCACTATGGCCATATGGAAGGATTGGTGTGTAAATCCAGTCAACATCCATACACCACAACACTAAACGGATATCCACTGCCTCCTTCTTTCTTCACCACTCCTCCCTCCTTGCTGATCCCATTTACAACGAATCGGCGTGTAACACCAACTGGAGGATGTCTGGAGCAGAGCCTGAAATAAGACTAAACCTCCTATTAAGTGACCCACACATGATGTCATGCAGGCACTCACTCTATCACACAAAGCCTACACCTCAGTTCACCCACGACGACGATTGTGTGAGATTCACGTCAACATCTCTTGACCTTCCAACCACTTAGGAGTCAGCTTTGACCCTTCAAAGTAAACCACATTCACTTTTAATTTGTCGACTTCACATTAAACTGAACTAAAGGTGGCAGAGGCGTGTCAAACATCATGTCACGTGCTAACCCACATACACACACACACCCTTCCCGTAATGACGTAGGAAGAATGCGTAGACGTAGGAGGGAGGATGGGTGGAAAGGCTGTGAAACAGCAGCATAAACACCTGTCCAGTCAAAGTGCAGACCCAGAGTCCAAACGCCATCACGACGATTTACTGTAATTTTTTGTCAAGCCGCACTGTACTCCGAAGCAGGTGGGGGTGGTGGGGCATAGACACGATTAAATCACCTGACAATCAGATAAGTGCATGTGATTTTGACATTTTGTTTAATCGTGTGTTCAGGTGCGTGAGCACTTCAGTGGCTGGTGGATACCACTTCCGCTCTGTTGCATCAGTAACAAGTAGCAAGTTGTGTCACTTGCCATTCGCCATTTTCAGGGACATTTCTCTTCAAACGGAGTCATTCAGCTAATAATATTCTTTCATTTCTCTTCAGGAAGTTAACATTTACCTTCTCTTCCACCATGACACCTTATTTTAGACTGCTCAAGTATTATGTCGCTTCGGTTGTCAGCTGCCTTGTAGTCGAATTTTGAGGATGGCGCGATGGTCAGGATGGTATGCAACACCGACAACTCTCCTCCTTATTCAATTCCAATACAGTCTACCCTCTTCCAGCTCCTTGGTTTGCCATCGAGATTATGGGTTCAGGAGCTTAATTATCTCCCCTCTGCCGCCAGTGCAGAGCCGCTGTTCATTCCTAAGGTAGCAGTAAGGAGTCCCGATTTGGTAAACGAATGAATTAGCAATCTCCACAATGGGTGCGCCAGACTGTCACTGCGGCAACCGAAGCGTGTCACGAGGGCAAAGTTCGTGTGATTAAACTGTCGTTGCCTCAAACCTGAATGTATGATCACCGTAACAGTAGCCTGAATCGTTTAATTTGAGAGAAGGGAGGAAGGCCAACTTCCTGACAAGTAGACGCATAATGTATACCTCTTTTGTGTCCAAGCCCCAAAACTTTATGGAATTTCCAAGACTTTGTGGAAATACTTACTGTTGTAATAGGGCTAACCAATCAGGATTTAAATTTTACCGTACTTGGTTCAGTTTCCTCCAATCACACGCGTCACATATGTGTGACGTGCAAGGCCAGGTTGGAAAATAGATTACCAGCCAAATGTTCTTCGTAATTTGAAGTATGTAGGCACTAGGGATGCCAAATAATGCAAGGTAGTTAAATGGAGAGGCTACTGGTATGGTGCAGAGGTCATGACTCCGACCGGATGTATGAAAGCGGAGCCTTAACTGTTTGCTTAAGCAAAACGCAGGGTTAAGCAAACCATCCAGGACTGACTGTAAAATATAAGGTCAAGGAGGAATAAGAGCGAGACAGAAGGCACCCTTAAAATGTCTGTCACTTTTCCACTCTTCACTGTCATTGCTATATAGAGCCACAGTGGAGTGACATTTTTTCCATTCAAGTGACAAGGAAGTGCCGCGTCTTCCTTTTTCTCCAGCCATCACCATGGACTAGTGAAGAGTCGAGTCTTCTTAATTATTTTACAACTTTTCAGACATCTTTATTCCACTCAAAAGGCATAATGACGCTGCAGTCATGAGGAGACACTTCATCACTAGAAGCAGGCAACTTAGCTCCAATCGCATTTGTTTTCACCTCACTCCTGCTGTCCTACCGTCGCCTTTGTCTCATTCGAGGCCGTCATTTGGAATAAGCGATTTTAAGGGTTTTGCACACTTCAGGACTGGACGGGACGCCGATAACAAGTGTGTCACTTGCCATTCCCAACTAAAGGCGACATTTCTCCTGAAGAGGACTCTCCTAGCAAATGACATCATTTAACTTCTCTTAGGAGCCATATTTCTTAGTTGCCCACACATTGTGTCACTTCGGTTATCAACCGCCCTGTAGTGCAAACATGAGGATGGAGTGATCACTAGGAAGATATGCACCTTCTGTGACTCTCTTGCTTCGAGCCACTGGTGCTTATTGCCATCAAGCCCAAGGAAACAGGAGTGTGGTTGGCTTCCCTCTGTCTGTGTGATTAAACCGTCGTTGTGCAAAACCCGACTGTCTGGCGTCCGTGACAGTAGCTTGGAGTGAAGTTCAAAATGACGAGTTTGAAAGGGTAAAACTCTTGTCAGGTAGGAACATGGCAGTGGAGGTATCTACAGCCCCAGATAGCATCTCGTATTTTAACTTTTTGAAAGAGCTAATGAGGGTGCTGATTAATCCAGCATTCTGAATAGAACGTCCATTTGGGCTTTCGTTGAAGTCTTCTCATAGACCAATAGAATGTGAAGACGCCCCCCGACAAGGACCTGAAAATTTGGCGAGGTCGAGAGTAGTTAAGACTAAAATTATTTACGATTCACTACCCCAGTCCGCAGACGCAGTGCCTCGGTTCAGCATAGGTTGTTGGCATTGAAGACCTCGCTCTCCCAACATCTCACGGCTTAACGAAGCCGGTAGGAGCAACGACTGCGTCTATGCTCACAAATAAACAAAATTTACGGGCAATATCACATTAAGGCCAAAATGGCTTACCATAACGCCATTTCCTTTTTCACCCTTGGGGCATTACCCAGCCTAGAAATGATTCGCTCACTGCCAATGATTGTTCAAAGTGTAATCCAAATTCACTTTTTCCAACTCCTTTCTTGTGTGTCCCTTTAGAAAACAATATCGTGCATGAAATTGTTCTCAATTCCCACCAACTATCATTTCATTCCATAGGGTTGGAAAGAATTTTAGTGCCATTCATGAAAAGAGATGCCTGAGTAGATTATCTTTGTTAATTCAGGATGGCAATTACCAGGATACATTAACAGTAGTAGCACGTCATCGCCACTTTTACGTCCTTCTGCTGGTGCCTCATCCATTTCTAATCTAACTGCTGCTTGTTCTACTCTCGTCTACGTGTGATCACCTCCTCGGTGGTGCGGGGTTCCACCCAACCCGATGGCCTGAGATGCACAAATCCATACGCGTGAAAGTAGACGCAACTCCACAGATGAGTAGAATTTGGAATGTTGGAAGGATTAGGAGACTAAAAAGTTGGTGTAATTTTCAGTCCCTTCTTGTAAATTGTAGGGTGTTGAAAATGAATGGAATCGTCCTAGTGTGTACAAAAAACAGATGCCTGCCTCGATTAATGTTGGAAGAACTGGCCGACAGTCAGCTGAATTGGGCGACGAACGGTGTGGGGGAGGAGAACCATCTATGTCGACAGCATGAAAACTCCCGTTAACTGCTGACGGAAGGCCGGTCCCCCCACAACATGTTCATTTTTTGGAGCAAAAAATTGTGCTTCCCTGTAATTGTTTTTGACAACTAAATAGGTTCTTGCAAGTTTGCAATTTATCAACCTTTCTCCAACAGATTAATCATTCCAGTAATCAGCATGGTAAATTACAACAATTGCCTCTTCATTGAAACCTGCTATCTTCCAACCGTTGCGCAATGCTTGACGATGCAGTTCAAGGAAATTTGGCTCTTCTCGAAATTTGCCACTCTTCTTCCTTTCCAATGAATGCAGTCGTCAAAGAGTTGTTTCAACGTCGCCAACGGTAAGCATGCCTTATGATGCAATACAGTCGTTGACATGCAACTCTCGAGCTGGCGTAGCACTGGTGACACGTAAATCGCCGTGATTAAGCGAAGGAGGTTTCAACAATAACCAAAACTGTTTGAGTGATTGGTGGTACTAAATAGAGGTTAAAATAGAATGTGATGCACCCCTCCTTAAGAAAACCATATCAGTGGGTAAGAAAGTTGATTTAGCAGCGCCATGAAAGGCTGATTGGCTACAACCATGTGTGAGATGCTATTAAAGCAAGAGTGCTTTCTGAACTATGGAGACTAAATGACCCGTGCTGTGACACAGACACGTTTCTTAACTTTATGGCATGTAGTAGATGAGCAAACGATAAATTGCGATGCCTGTTCACTTAGCAATGCATCTCCACCAAAATACAATGTCATAAGCACTAATTCGGATTAAATAACTTAGAAAATATGCCATCATTTTTGCACAGAGCTTTTATTTTTGTCTTAATGTTAAAGAAACTGACCATTTTTAACCTTTTTTCTATTCATCCGCGTGCGTCACACATGTGTGACGTGGAAGAGAAGATTAGAAAATAGAATATAAACCGAATCTCCTTTGCGATCCAAAGTATGTAGGCACCATAAAAGCCAATCAAGGTAAAGTAGTAAGCGAATTAAGCTCAAAGCCTTGTCTTTGGCAGTAAATAACCTAACTCTGGCCACATCCACTTAATCTCAGGCCTATTTCCTAACTGGTTCATCCTTTCCCTCTTCTTCTATCTCTTCCTTTATCCTCCCATTTGTATGGCCAATTTCAGCATCGGTAGGAAGCGCAAATTCTTGCATTGGGTAATCTGACAAAAAAACACAGCGCTAAACGGGAAACAGCAAGAGGCGTTTGTAACGCAGTGCCATAAAATAATGCAGCTGCAGGCGAATTTATAGCAGCTCTGCGAGCAGGTTAAAGTCATCTCTAGAGAGTTGAGTTTAATCAACTCGAGTGACCACGTATAACAAGTTAAGGAAAGTAATCGTTGAATTACAAAAAGCGGCTGCTATTTTTAAAAATGAGGAATATATCAAACAGAGTATTTAAACAAAGTTGCTACTTTACAGTTACTTGACTTGCATTGTCTGGTAAACAATGTGCCTCCATGTCCCACATCTGTCAGGGTACGGTGTGGCTCGATATTGAAACGGTTACATGGCCAATGACACAGTTACCTGTCAATGACGAGAAGACAGCAAATCGCTGGGATGGGGTTTGGACTCTGGATCTGCAATGTGATTGGACAGATGTTTAACTCTGTCATGGTTTAGAGCCTTTATGCCCACCATTTCTCTTTCCCTTCATCCTTCCACTACCCATCCCTCCTTCACCACCTCCCGTGTATTAGCATACAACATGACACTTAACATGCCCCCTTCACCTCCACTCAATCATCATGTTAAATAGACAAGTTAAAAAGACATCTGGGTCACTTTTCAGGGTCGTATTTGATCCCTTGGTGATCACAAAGAGATCAAAGTATTTTGACAAATACCACACACAATTGCCAGGATGATTCAATTCACCTAGAAGCGTTGCATCCTAGAGGGAATACCCACGTAGTCCTGTTAGAGGCTAAAAATTTGGAGATGTCATCTTGCTTCTGGCTATGCTGCAAACACCTTCCGGTTGGTGTCACAACTCGAAAAGTTGCGACCGGCAGAAGCAACAAAGAAGAGGTAGATGCGATGAAAAAGTAGGCAAGCACTGGATTTCCGTTATGGTGCATGGAAGTTGACGGGGTTTATGCACCAATCCATTCGTCAATCAAATCTACGTCTAATCCCCCTTGATCTATTTTCCCTTCAGCCATCCCTCTTTTTAATCCAATTACCCGTCCTCCCAACATTTAAGGCGCTACTCTGAACCCACTAGTCCATCCATCAAACCACTAATAATCCGCCCATCCATTCGTCATTGGTCAGTTTACTAATAATTGGATAGCATATCTTCCACCTTTTCGTCTTTCATTCATCCGTCTGTCTACGTCCTCGAAGCATTGGCCAAGCAGCACCTTCTTAACTCATTCGTGTGTCCGGAATCCAAACCCTTGCCCTACTCATCTGTCAATCATGCACCATTAACCACCACAGCAAAGACGGCCCCTGTGTCAATTGTTTGGCTTTAAACAGACCATCTGCAAGGCAGAAACGGAGACTATTCACAACGGATAGGTAGGAAGGTGTGAAAATTTCCCGGTTTCTTTGTAGCAGTAGATGTGGATTACCTAGTTCGCCGTAGGGTGCAAATTGCGGCAGAGGAGAAAACCACTTTAGCGGTACTGCCAGAAACGCATCTCATTAGAGCGCATTTTAACTGGGTAAACTCCTTCAAATACATCAAATTAATACAAAATTTTGTCAGTTTGCTTCATATTTTCCCCCATTAAATCAACAAATCAAATCTTTTTTTTATTTTGTGGCCATCGAAGTAGGTGATATGACACGAAGTCCAACGGCGAGTTTAGTTTTGTATTACCGGAGGACTGGAAGAGAGGTATCAAAAGTAGAAGTGGACAGAAGGGATATTTGTGTAAGATAATTTTTTATTGCCGAGAGAAAGAAGTAAATTAGACATAAATAAGTGCTGGTTGTGTTGTGTGTACTTTTGTTGTAGTCATGACATTGTCGCCAATACGACACACCTTGCGACTTATTCTTCATCCTCAATGGTCTTTGATAAACAAAAAGACAAAACGCATTTATTCAAATAACGATTGACCTGTAAATACAAAGTTGAAAAGGAAATAAGAAAGCGATCACACTGGGACCTCATGATGAAGGTCTATACATCTTGAAAGGCATTATTCTGCCCTACAATTTGTTTCTCTTTCCTGAAAAGTTAGGTAATACCTCGCTTTTTTCCTCTTTCTCTGCCTTTTTCCTCTGTCAGGAGATTCTACTTACCACTTAAACAATGTAACTGATGAAATAAAGGAGGCGATTTTGTTAGCTTAAATTGTCCACAGTGCAGTTAAATGACTTATTTGACAGGCCTCCAGTGCGTCAATCCACTAATCACAACATCCGTCTTGCAGTGCCTGTGGATGGTGGTTGTCAAACCGGAATGTGGAATGGATTCCACATTTACCTTCAATCTCGGATTGCATTCAGTTAAAAAAATAAGATTACAGAATTTTCTCAAACCTCCTTTAACAATGTTTTGCCATTTTGGAGCTTACTTAGTTTTTCAGAGAGGCGATTTACTTACAAGCGCCGTCATGGCGTGGAGGTTGTTGCAGACTCAGTGGGAAAAACAATAAGTGGAGGGCGAATAAACCTTTTATTGATGGTATGCATAGAAATGGAAAAGTGGGAGAATGCAGTTGCAGAAAAGTCAGAAAAAGTCTTGATTTCGTCTTAGTCCAACCACACAGCACACCTGCTGTGGACTAGCTTGAATGATTCCTACCTTCCAAAGTAGCTGCTTGTCAAATTTCCAAGAGAGGGGAGAAGGCGTAGAAATTGTTCTTGGTAAGGCTTTTTTAGCATGCCTTTCAATTCTCTAGGCGATAGCACCAACTGACTCACCCACCGTACCGCCTTTCGTATCGTCGACAATGTCGTGTCTGGACCAGGAGTGGGCGCAGCTCAGGTGGACTGGCGTCAGGAGCAGCATTTGTTGTAAAGCATCAAATTCTTGACTGCGTGAATAATCATCTACCTACCAGGGAATTGGCTTTAAACGGGTTCCAGCGGAAGAAAACTGCTCCTTAGAACACACTTTTTGAGTGGTTACAATACATTGTTAGGATGCGATAGTGTGTTTAGGTCTATTGAGTGCGAGGAGAGTCTGCAACTTGACGATGCTTCACCCCAAGATCCTCATCCTCCTGCTCAGAGCGTTTCATCCGTGAAAAAAATTGACTCTCTGTTGGGGTCTTACGATGGGGAGCAATCGTCGGAAAGTAAGTCAATTGGACTGAATTCAGTCGCAGCTAAACGCCCACCTCGTATAGTATGATGAAGACAACAGCCTTGGCGTCATCCAGAAAAATTGTCGACCTACGTGGCATTGTGGTGTAGTCCATTCCATTTAAAAAGAAGCCCTTTCCGAAATAGAATTGTATAAGAAACTACTTAAACCACCTGATAATATTGCCACAATATTTGCACTTTCCATGGAGTGAGTATTCTAGCTTTCATTGCTTTTGCAGGTGATTTCGGGAAGCTTAAAAGGAAACATCGTCATTTATGAAAACCATTTTTCTTTTCTTATTTGGTACTGTCAATTCAGTTATGGATATCCTTCATCAATCCATTTTGTAGTCAGGATTGAAGGAGCAAACGGACCACCAAACACCACCTAGAGGTTGCTGACGTTCGCACCGTCAAAATGATCGTTTCAAGCACTGTCCATCTATCCATCCATTAAGTGACCATAAAAGCAACGATTACCCTAACAGCTTGAAACATTAGCTCAAATCGATTTCTGCTGTTGACGCAAGGCTTAATGCAATCATTTTGATCTATAACCGATAGACGAATTCACATGTCACGTATGTGTGACGTGTAAAGTTAAGCAAGGATCATAAAACCGGTGTGTCTCATGATGATGGCAGAAAACCTGCACTTTACTCTTGCATCAAGTTGAGCTATGCGCCTTTGTCGTTTTTGCGAAGTGCTTTGTCCATTCTCTACATCCAGACATCCATTGCCCATTGCCATTCATATACATTCAATCGACAACCATGGCCCCATGTGTAGTTGTCATGGCAAAGGTAAAATTGGCTGTAAACATGGACGCGGACAGAATGTCCGTCTTCCAAACAATCAGCACTGCGCCATTTAGCAGCGGTAAGCAAAAGAGTAATTACCTGTTCCTAGGAATTGTGCACGAATCCCGGCTCATGCCATAACAAGGCGTGTCCAGTGTTGACGCAGATGTGCACGAACAGACTAAGAGGATGAAATCGGTACTGGGAATGCATTGTGGGCTGGGGTGTTGGATCTTATCACTTGATTTGCAGTAGCATATCATCATTAGCCCTCAATGTCCTCCTAAAAAGTTGTTTGCCCCTGTCATACCCCTCCATGAAGCTGTGGATACGAAGAGTTGATGAGGCTGTTTTACCCCACAGCTAGATGCGAGACGGTGACAAGTTGCTGACAGTTGGTTGAGTAGTCGCTGATGGCAAAGGCAGTGTAATCTACACTGTCAACTTAAGCAGTCGCGTTAAAATTTGTATCCACATGTACTTAGGGCCTGCAATTGAACGTGCAGAGTTGAGCCCAACCTGACAATTTTAATTTTGAGTTGATTTATGACAGCAACAAATGTGGACTTTGTGATTCCATCCTATATTTGACCAAAAACACTATCCTTTTTTCCTCAGCCCACTAATACAATTTATTTATTTACAACGCATGCATTGGTTAAGGAATAGAGGGCAAATAGATGGTTGGGCGGATAGAGAGGTGGATAGTTGTTGGATGACCGGGTGGATAGATGCGCACGGAATATGCGGATGGATAAATTATTACTTAAACTTGATCCCTTAACGACCTCCATTAAGCAAGCATCCATTAGGTATCAGGATTGTATATACATTTTTTCTTCATCGATATAATAGGCTTTTACCTCAGAAGTACGAACAGGTGGCTGCTGAATAGACGGGTCAGTGGATGAGTGAATAAAGGAATAATACGAAAATGGGCGAATAAACTAATGAAGCAACAGATGAATAGAAGCTTGGATAAGTGAGGTGGCGAAGTATGATCTGACGAGCAAGCCTCGATTATACTCGATCAGCTATATGACGCTGCTTATAAATGCTCCTCTCCGCTCCCTAATGGCTACAACAGCGGCTCACCGATTTCTACAATCTGCTCTTTCCACCAAATTACTTTTCGATTTTGGCATTCCGTGGGCCACCTCCTTCATTTCATTTTAAATATGCCAGAAAAACAAAAGCAGAAGGACTCTTTTGGCTTAATTTGCCCTAGTCACAGACGTGGTGTCAGTAAAGTCGATGATTTTAGGCTGTCTGCCAAAACAGCACTGACAAAAATTGCAGCTAAGGGTGTAAAAATCAAAAATAAGGCGAAAACAGCAACATTGATCACCCAGCATCCCCATTGGGTGGTAAGGCAACCTTGACGGAGCATCAACAACCACCGCCCATTTATGGTGCAGTGCAGGTTCTGGTGGTAGGCAGAAGTCAAATACCGTCTTTGATGATCCAGTAAAGTTACTTGCTACAACACCTTTTCGTAGAGGGTTTGCGGGAGAGAAAAGGCATTCCACATTCCCAATGCGCAAACAAATGATCCCTAACCTTTCCACTTGGTTGCCTATTATTCGTCTTCATCCAAATCTTAGAATATTCACGGTGAAGGAAAGGGATTAAATTAAATAGATTCTGTGGAAATGCTTGAAGGGCTCCATTTATTCATATTTCGACCATAGAGCGAATTGGAGGGGTAACTTTGAAGAAGAAGAACGTTGATTGAGAAAGGTAGGTACCTACTGTCTAGGTTGAAAGCATACAGAAGGGCTGAGGAACCAAAAACCTGGTAGGACCACCGCGTAATGACATCTTGATGATAACCACATTGGAGGTGATTGAAGAGTCTGAGTTGTGGGATACGCACCTTACACAAACCACATGCTTTCCATTGAATAGATTCCTCCTTCAATCAGGTGTCATCCTTGGTTCTGCCCAATCACTCTTCTGTGCCAGCCGCCACAACTTCTCTTATGAGCATTAATGAAGCTCAAACAAGAGGGGAGAACGGTGCGGAATGGGTTGTTTACTGCGAAACTGGCGTTGTCTGCTAGTGATGCAATCGAGATCTCCAACAACTCGCGTCTACTGTGAGGTGGACCTCCTAATCGTGTGGCTGGCAATAATTGCTAATGACTGCCAAATGCTTACAGACAGGAAGAGAGCAGTCGCATAACCCCTCGCAAAATAAATGGCTTCAACTATAAAAAATCGGGGGTGGTGGTGGTGGCAGAGCCTTGGATGTCCCTCGTCTGGACATACGCACTTCTTCCATTCTTTTATTGTGAAATCATTAAATCGGTCATTTAGGTAATGCCGATGTTAGAGTCTCAGATGCGTAAACCCACCAAGCCTCCAATCACACTGCCTTAATTTGCAGACGGATAAGCACTCGACTGCAGGGTGGACTACCGAAGACACAGAATGGTTTCCTTTTCGCCTCCTCATGGCATTTGCTAACCTTGACCTAATGGACCTTATTACTATCTTTACAACCTATCAGTGAAGCTTGACGAGAACACTGATTTTGAAGCGTGAAGAACATCAAAAAGGAGCGATGCCTAGCGTCATAGATAGCAATAACAAAATTTGGTCCTTTGATGTCCCTAGGATTGTAGAAGTGGATAATATAACACACCGCCTAGAAGGTTTACGCATTTGAACGCAGCCTTCAGGTTGTTTGGCAGTTTAGTGATATCACAAATTCTCTTTGAATGAGATAATTGAGGGCTATTTTTTGCAATCAGTTGTCACCATTCTTTCCTTTATTTCAGTCCCTTCTAAATTGTAATCTCTGTAGAATGGAATTGTCTTACGCCTCTATTTTCTTGACTAACCAAAGTTTAAACTGATGTAATCCATGATTGCAGCATCAGTTTTCTGTTTAAGTGGATTAAAGGTCCACTAAAAGGTATAAAAAGGTAAAATATACCTACCCTTTACCGCCTTTACGTGTTGATGGAAGGAGAGGAGGTAAAGGGCTACTTCTGCATCATTCAAATATGGAAATCCGTCTTTACTATGATTTTGTGTAATAACAATAGTACTGGGTAAAGAATTGGCGGTTGTTTTAGTGGTGTCCTTAACCCCGCTCTTTGTTCTCTCTGGTCTGATGGTGGACTACCAGTCTTCTAGCCCCTATGTTGGTGTAATACTTGGGTAGTCCGCCAAACTTTGCGCTCACTTGATGCTCCTAGGCATGACAGTAGCCTCTCAGCTCTACACGTCCCGTCATAGGGCCCTGACGCCTTACAACTTCAGGATAGACTCGCGGTATTGTGTGGGTGTTGCATATAAAACCACTTCTCTAGTCGTGTGCCCGACGACGCTGCTAGGAGGAATTCGACAGTCATGAAGGCTGCAATGCGGTGGGAAGTGCACTTCTTGCAGACAATTTGACATTACTGATAAGTTGGGAATAATTATCCAACCTTTCTTCGCAGTTATGTCCTCTACTAGCGTAGCATGAGTTATCCTGTTATTACATGACCAAAATGTCGCAACAATGACTGCTTTACAAAAGCTGCATGCTGTGCTTGCCATTTAGAGCTAAAGTTTTTTTACCAGAAAAGCCAAACTAAGATCACCTATCTCCTACTGACGCTAAACCCAATCATGCAAATGCTTACATTTCAGGGTGGATCTAATAAGTAAAGAAAGGAAAGAAAAAGATTGGTACCATCTCTTTTTTTCCTTTGTTTCCTTTTGATATTTCACATATTGGCATAAACTACTTAAGTGATCATGCAGTAGGGAGGAGGTTGTTGGGGAAAAAGTGGGTAATCAACGTGGAGATGGCCAAAGCCGTGTCAATTACCATCGTTAGCAAAATTTTGCGCAAACATCTGTTTTCTGGCATTTGTCATCGTACTTTGTGCCTACCTAGTATAATTTGCAAAGATCAAGTAATCCATGACCTGTTTTCTTACCTAACCTGGCACGTCACACATATGTGACAGTTGAAATTAGGGGAAAATAAACTAAGGCGGATAAAAAAATTTGAAAGTTAGTTTTTGTCACATTAAAACAGCAATGAACTCTTTTAGTTGTGACAGTGCAAATTTTCCAAGTCATCTGATCAAATTTAGTGCCTCCGGTATTTAATTCTAGTTACGGTGCATTTGATGGGCTGTCGTTGAGCGACGAGGTTTCGCAAATTATCGTTTGCTTATCTGCACCACTTGCTAAAGTTAGTGCTTATGTGTATTAAATTACTCAGCCTCTTCATTGTCTGTCATTTCGAAAGCCGTCTCTCTTTGATGAAGTCCCGCCGATGTTCGTGGTCAGTCAGACTTTCGGGGTGCTTTCATGCCCACTGCTGCGCTTAATCACGAAAGGGTGCACAGCACTTGATTTATGCTTCCTAAAACTCCTAAATATCATTTTAACGCTTTAGAGGTTTTTTTGCTTTGATCACACTTTACATAAGTTGAGATGCATAGCGATTAAGAAGACGTCCTTTTCGTGATCATGACGAATTGTGTAGCACCAATGACACGTCAACACGGGGTTAATGTGTTAACGACTGTACTGCATCACGAGTAATACCTAATGTGATCGATGTTGGAACAACTTGTTGACAATCACATCAAATGGGAAAGAGGTGGCCCAGTGAAAGTCAAGCCAAGCCCATGTGGGTTACATCAACACGCATTAGCTACTGATGACTTCAGTGACAATCAAGTCGTTGTTCTTTGCTCTTTCTACCTAATAAGAGTGCCTATTGCAACAGATTCTGTCAACTGCTTGAATAGTTGATCGCCGATGAGTCGTTAAGCGGACACGCGTGTCATCGGGTAACCCAACACGACCCACCATCTCCCCATCAATCCCCACCTTCCAAGCCGATCACCACTTCATGTTCAGAAGACGTTGCGATCTCATTCTCCTCATAAAGACAAAAGTTGCTTATAAAAATAGATTTTGTTGCATGCTTATGTTATATTGGGAGAAGATAAAAAGTTCTTAACCTACAGGAGGCTATTTATTTGCTTCTGAAAAGCCATGCATGAGTATAGATAAAGACACTGCAACGAGGCCTCCTGTCTAAAATCAGTTGACAACCCATGTGGCGGAGGCGGAGTTGGCTAGCCTTCACCATGCCTTTTCCAATCCTGATGATGTGACTGTCAACGGTTTGTCGCTACAACCCTCACGCTGAGGCTACACTTTATGCAGCACAGTCATTGACATGTTAAACTCGCAATGACTTGTCAATGGTGACACAAGATGCATCTAAATGAGCGAGTTATAAACGGAATTTAACATCTATCCTACTTTCTTTGGGTTTAACTTGCATTTAAAAGATTTCGTTGGCTTTGCAATCTCGACTATGAACGTAGGCAGGCTTAAATCGCATTTAACTAGTTAGTTTGGCCGACATTTCGTGAGGAGAGGGCCCAAATTTGAGAGAAAGGCGTAAAAACTACAATAAGTTGCACCGTACAGAAATCCGCGCTGTCATACGTGCGTATATGAACGATTGAAATTACTTTACACTTCTAAAGTTCTACAGAGTTAACATAAACATCTTCGATCACTTGATCCTGGCAGTTTTCCAGTCTTTCCTGTTCTCTGAAATGATGTCTACTTCGGCACTTTCGAAATCGTAGAGCTCGGGTCACACCTGAAGATGGGTTACACTATGCCACAACCTTAGGTGGCAGGGACTATCAACGGTATGGGTGATTCCTCGTAAAACCATAGCGGTGCTTAAACCTAGGTATCTGGAGGGAAAGCAACAGTTGGATGCACCAACACAACACAGATTGACCTATAATATGGATGAGGCAGATTAAGAAAGGACAATTTTGCATGTCAAAGGTAGTGACAAAGCACTACAGCCATTAATGCGTTCCAGTGTTCATTGTCTCAGTTCATTCTTCGAACATAATCTCGGGCATCGCCCTTTGCAAATCGCACCACTCTTTCCCTACTTTGTGGAATAATTCACCGCAGATTTTTATTTCCCAACCTCTGACTTAGTTTTGTCGGTAGAGGACAAGTCAAGGAGAAAGAAAAACGCTTTTTGTGCACGCGACTGCTCTCAACAAGGAGGATCAGAGAAAAGATTTGGAAAAAGCAGGTCATGGTTTGCATCTATAGAATCACTTCATTGTTAAGGGAAAAAATGAAATGCACCACTAATTGAATTTTGAATAATTCTTCTTTGGCTAGTAAATTTTTTCCTTTTAACCAGAATAATCAAGCAACCGGACCTTGAGACAATAAGGTTTTCAGTGCCGGCAACGTACTCCTAACTGGAACACAGTGTCAGCGTGCTGGGGTGGTGAGTCGGGAGCTGATTTCATCCTCGCCCAATTATTAGTTCCTCGAATGACCTTGACCCCAGAGCAGTTTATGTAGACGGTCAATGATGGGACCTCCGTGAGGATTCAAATAGGAGCATAACCCAAAATGTCAGGAAAAATAAGGCCCTCCAAAAAGCGGTCAGAAAGCTAAAACGGGAAAATTTTCAAGGGTTGTGTATACCTCGACCAACTTAAAAGAGGGAATATTTTGATCCTCACCAAAGCCTGAGTAGTTTATTCTAAAGCGCACCCTTTGGAGTAGAAACGCCTTAAATGCCAAATTGGATAGATAGAATACATTTCCTTAAAATTTTATATCTTTTCAGCTGCAAAATGATATCTGCAGAAGATTTTTTCCATCCTCAGTTAATGGGGTAGGTTAAATTTAGTCCAGTATGATTAACAGCTTGACAAATTAGCATTATTAAAGTAGTACTGTTTCTGTCAACACTTGAAATGCGTACAAAGATTTGTGAGATAGAACAGGCGATTTCACATCCTATGTCTCCTTGACGAGACTTTTGCCCTCCTTCCCGCCTTGTAGAAACACTCCAGGCTACCGTCATGGAGACGAGACAGTGAGGTGTGCAGCGACTACAACTGACTCACACGAACTTCGTCGTCGCGACACACTTCGGTTGCCATATTGACAGTCTGGCTCACTCTTTATGGAGGTTGGTGATTTTAGCCTTTTACCTTAGTGGCAGGCCTTACTGTTGTTTCAGGGATGACCCACGGCGCCGCATTTGTGACGTTATTGAAGCTGGGCACCGCTCTGACGATCACTCCTACCTCGTGCCCTGACCATAGGGTAGTTAATAGCCGAAGCGACACCAGATTTGGTCAAATTATAATTAAGGTGGTATGGAGAAAGAGAAGTGAGATGAATTTTTCCAAAGAGAAAGTAAAAAGTAATATCACTTGCCTGATGACTGCTTCAGGGGAAATGTGTCCTCCAATGGCGAATACAAAATGACTTGCATCTGCTTTTGGAGCCTCGTCTAGCCTCAAGCAGTGCAGAACCCGTGAAATCTTCTATCCCTTTCCAAATACAATTTGCAAAGAGGTCAGAACTCCTGATATAAAAAAACTGACAAGACGCATTTCTGACTCTAAGCTCAAGTGTTTCTCATCTTCACCAGACAGTTAGTGAAGCCTGTTTTTCAATCAGGACTACGATCTCTGAAGCATCGACAGAAGTGGGTTGATCAAGAGGAGGCAGTGACAGATCGAAGTGCTGAAGAGGATACCAAGAAATGTAAGGCAGGCCATTAATTTGTCTGACATTTCAGAGTGTTCTGTAGCTAATGTACACAAAAAGGCGGGTATAGACGACTCGCTATTGTTTTAAAAAACCCCTGTTAACCGCGTATACAAGTTTAGGATAGCACAGTCAAGATATCACAGAATGGTGCTTGTTTGAAATTTAAAAGCCAAATACGCCGGCTTTTAGGTACCTCAAGTCTTGGTGGACATCGTGTTGCTATGACTTGGCATTCGTGTACACAGCTTTTCAACTCCTCTGCACCTACCTCCAGATGAGTCTTATACAAATGTCTGACTCCTCAGTGCCTCGTAGTAGAGGGACTTACAACCCCATTGAATTTTGGTAGACTCTACAATAAAACAAACTTTACGATAAATTTGTGTTCAAATGAGCAGGTGGTGCGGTCTCGGTGGCACCCAGCGTACTTTATGACGTCCACAAAAATGTACGGAGTACTCAAGGTTTCGATTGTTTTTTGTTACACCAACAATTGTTCAATCAGCCACCCATTCCCAACAGGGCACAAAGTTGGTGCCACTTCACTTTCATAAAGCTTTCGCCTTAGAAAGAAATCAAGGTATCCTAATCAACCTCACTTCTGTGCCACGTACTTGCAGGCTAAATATCCTAAATCATTTCTGATTGTCTGGTGGGGGTAAGGAAATGGTAAAAACTGTCCCATTGCCTCACGTCCTCCCCTCTATTCCAAGGTTCGCCTCTATCCAAAGGTCAAATTTGCGGAAGTGTGAGGTCTTGTGTTGTTTTGTCGCATGAGACGAGCATTACTATCCTCTTGCATTACCAGCAAATAGCTCTGACAGCTATTTTCTGAGAGGTTTCCTACAGAGGGATAAAAATAAGGCGAAATTTTTTTGGCATTTGTAGTCTTGTGGGTGGAGTGCTTTATATCTCTGAAAATTGTGCTGTAGATAGCGAAGGAATTGTCTGAAGATAACCAGTAATGACTTTGAGTAGCGCAGGAATGAAGGAGGTATTTCTTATTAAAAATATCCAGCTTTGCATGGCAATAAAGTCTACTATGTGCTATCTTTTGCCGAAGTAACTCACGGGGTTTGCCTTAGCTTGGCTTTTACCACATCTCTTCCATCTCGATTAAATTAGATCTCAACAGTTTGTTTTAGTATCGCCTGTGTTGGTGAGCACAGTTATTGACACACCAATCTCGAGTTGACATGTCAATTTATTTTTCATTTTCATTTTCCTCCAATCGCAAGCGTCACATATGTGTGACGTGCGAGACCAAATCAGTTGTTTCTTCTAATTTTGAGTATGTAGGCACCAAAAGACGAAAATTAATTTGAGATAATCAGTCTTTTGGCTACTTTATTTTGCTTTTGGAAACAAAATTTTGCCTCTAACCGCCTCTGCTTTCATCCACAACTTCTTTCCCTCTTCCGCTTCCACACCGAATACGATCATTTAAGTGAGTTATACCAGAAAAGGAAATGCCAGAGGAAAACAGACAAAAGAGTAAGGTTATTTTTCCCCTGCTTTCTCCCTTTTACTGGTCTATCCCAAAATGTAGGAATCTGCGTGGCTAGATTTAGCGTCGGTCAGAGGCAGGAGTCGGGATTGGGTTTCCTGGCAAAAAAGATCGAGCATTAAATGGAAAACACAACGAGGAGCTTTTGTACCACAACCGTTTTGGTCAGCCCTCGCAGCAATTTGTTAGTTCACTAACCGAATAATCCGTGATGCCCCAATGAAAGTCAATTTTTTATTACTTGTTTTAAAATCTGATAGCATGCCATTTTTCACCTTGAATGGTTTGAGAGGGCTTTGAGGGTTTTAGTTAATTTAGACGAAAAAGAACAGCCTGCAGTGGCAATATTTAAAATGATGATGATGGTATTGCAAGCGAGGTGTATCGCTAAGTTGCTTTCTTTCTGCGGACTGAGAGGCAATAATTACGACTGCCAATCTGGCATTGTATTTGTGTCCCTAGGTTGGACTAACCTCGGTGGTTAGACTGGAAGCCATGTAAACTAGTCACAAATTCGTCTTTGCACCTACTTTTGACACTATAATGAAACAAATCACCAATAAAATGGGACTTAAGCTTCCCATGTTCATCACTTAGAGTGGAAGTACGGTAGTTGAAGTGGATGGTTAAGGGAACTACTCAATAAGTGATGAGCTAAATGGATGAAAAAATATAATAAAAAAGGCAAAGTAGGTGCATCATATGGGTGGATGTGTGGATAGGTAGATAGATAAGAGGAAAAAGGGAGGCAGGGTGAGGTGGAAGGATGGATGGATGACAAATGATCGAATAGATGAATGAAACTGCGATGGTGGATAATGAGGCGATGCGTTGCTGTACTGGTAGAGAAGGTATCAATGTGTAAAGATTGTGTGATCAGATACGCTTACTAAGTGTTTTCTTTTTAAAATATCAAACCGAAAGCCCTTCCCTACCGCGACCCAAATGCGGTCACTTGGTATCATCCTCACAGCGCATCACCTTCCATTGAAAGTGTACTGATGCATGAGCCCGAAGCATGAAACTGGACTGCCAAACGTACATACCTGCGTCATCTTATGGGGCGCAGTGTGTTCCCTTACATTCCATCGTGTCAACTCATATACACTGCAGTGACTCAACAGAACATTCACGCCAAAAGGTCCAAATCCACTAAGTTATGCAAAGATTGAGGGCGGGTTTCACCGCCACTTTTCCTCCTCTCATCTCAGCCATTGATTTGACATTTACTTTAACTTCGTGATTAGTCAATCGTCCACCGTAAGTGCTACTGTTCTCTGCTTTCATGCGTTAAAGTATTCCTGCCTTCAATCGCATTATGAGACATCATAAACATTTGCTCATTCTAATGGCGCTCCACCTCCTTCACCTCGAACTAGCGCATTTCCTAGGATTTCTCTGCGGATATAGCCTTTCTTCTGCCACATCGCTTGCAGTAAATGCCAACCAATCTCACCGTCGGCAAATACAACCTCTTTACCTGACATACAGCAGCATGAACTTTTCTCTGTCCTGCCTCCCAACACTAGTTGCATCAGTCACCCTGGTCGCGCATGTCTTCGCCGCATGTCGGTGACACGAGGGATGAATGCACTTACTTCTGCTTCCATTTGACACCTTTTTACTCAGTGCCTCAATCGAAAGTGACATGGGGGTACATCAGGTGGTAGGTTTTACATAATGCAAATCCGAGGCACAAATTGCAGATGAAGGCGAAGCACGTCCTGGCGAACAACTCAAATGTCCACACATTGCATCACAAACAAGGCTAGTCTCACTTCAGTGTCACGCCCACTTTCGTTGCTTCATTGCGTGCTTGTAAGAGAGTGACAGTCTGGCTACTTACCCACTTACGCTGCCACAGCAGACCACTCACCCAACGCAAACACAAGCCTCTGTTGCCGTCACTGTCACCGCTTGACAGTTGTGCGAACGCCCAAACATTGATGATGCTTGCAGTATGACTACTGCAGCATTCACCAACTTCATTGGACAGCAAGTAGGTCAATGGGTCAAGTGACTGCCTCATCCCATCCACTTCCATGTCCGAGCAGGATGCATTGTCCGCTGCCATAACTGTCTCGCCACTACACAAGTAGCACTCACAGTGCACAGAGATTCGTGGAAAGGGCACATCCACTTCCAACATCGTCCACTTCACTGAAACAACATTTCTTCTTTCCACGAGCTTCGCTTAGTCCAACCAGAATGCAGATGGTTGGTCGCGGCACAAGGCGACGACTGTTGAAGGGCGCGCACTGCCTCACATCTCACGCACTAGGACGATGAAAAGCGCACACTGGTGAAGGAGGGATGCTGTCTGAGTGAGCACTCGCCATGTCCCAACTAGAGGCGTCTCAGTGGAGAGTGGCTGGTGAAGTGAAGTCAGTGGAGCCCTGTCTGCCCGACTGTCTCTTTGTCTGCCTGCCTGCATGCCTGCCTGCAAGTGGATGCATTTGTGTCCACTCCGTTTCAATCGCATGCTTCCAACGAGTAGGCATGATTCATTTTGCATGTGAGGAAGGATTCCTCCACTCCGTTCCCATCAAAGGCGTCTTTTATCCACTCAGCACTGTGGAGTGCATTGGTCACCACTCTACATGCGAACATGTAGTGTCCACATCTCAGTTCGTACTGTCATGATTGCATGCCTAAGAGAATTTGACAAGAGCACATGGAGATGTGTCTGCCACACCACACCGATTGTGCGGAAGGTGTGAGATGGCACCGCGTACTGGCGTAGCATCAAAGAAGAAGATGTAAATGGAGTGGGATTTCATGTTGACTGTTCTTGCAGTGGGACAAATGTGAGCCTAGCACGCTGAAGCGGGTGAAGGTGTTGGAGATCCTTCCCACACTGGGTCATGCGTGGTACGCATGAGGGTGTGTGGTTGTGTGACGCCAGCAAAAGCGCGAATCAATGTTAGTTCAGCAGTGTGCCCGGAAGTCTCCGAATCTAACCACTGATGGTGATGTGCCGAATGAAATTTGCTTCCACGTTCGTGCCAATGCCAAACTGTGTCGGTGAGATTTGCATTTTGTAATTTGGGATTTAAAATTAGTTGATGGTGCGATGCATTGTATTGCGGCCTCGCCCCACAGAACGAGGCAATAAAAATTCAAGCCTTACACAACGTGCGGAAATGGCAACCTGATGGGGTGCGCTGAACATTCACCAGCACCCACTTCACGCAGATATCACCACTCGACCGTTTCTTGTCTTTAATACTCCTTGCATCCTCTTCATCAGCCAAAAAAACTGATTGATGGCGGTTATTTTACCAAAGGAACTGTCTAACGACAGATGCTTGATCCTCTGGCCTCCAGTTTAGTTCGGCTGCCTTTTGACTGATCCGCCTCCTTGGCCTGCTTTCCAGCCAAACATCGTGTAATTCGCTGCCTTACACCACAGTGATGAGATGCCTCCACACATCAAATATTCAACACAGTAAGAAATCTCATGTCCACTTCTTCTAACAATCTATTGCTACAAGTGCCTTCACTCTGCAATTTACCATGGATCTGCATTGCATTGATTCGGTACTAACAACTACACAAAATGACCTCCATGCAATTCGGTGGACAAAAGCAGCTTGTCACAAATGCCTCCTTCCACGTCGGTGCCATTCGATTTTGCGATGACTGGCCAAAACATTAATCGGGTTGAGGAGTAAGGTATGGTGATATAGAAGGGGTGTCTGTGCAGGCGACAGATTTTTAACACATCCGTGAACATGAGCCACGTTGAAGTACTTGACCACATTCGTGTCTTTCCTCCAAACGGGGGGTGTCAAATATTGTCCTGATTTGTGTGGTTTTGTTGGGCGACCCGATTGCTCATGTGGACGCGCACGAGAGCTGTCACCAAAAGATGAAGGTGACAGTGAATGTGTTAAGTAGATTGGATGAACAAGAAGGGCACAAGGGTGCAAGGGCGCAGAGTATCCTTCTCTTCAATCCTACATTGACCATTTGGTATTCAATATGCATCTGTCAATGATTGTGGATGTAAATGGAGAGCTGAAATGAATCGCCACTGCCGTATGCCGTGTCCAGCATAGAGAAGGAAATTGACGTCTGACAGCTACTGCTATTAATGTCACTCATACCCGCTACAATTAGAAAAGGTATCATCAGTGGGGAAAACAATGAGATGAGGAAAGCTGTGCTACATCTTGATGCAATTGGATGCCACCGGATGTTGTTCAAGAAATACCTCATATTTCGAAACAGATGGAAGTAGTCAGTAGTCACTGATGGATCAGGGTGAAAGCAGCCTTATTTCTTACACACCAACCCGGAACTCTCTCCCACAGTTAACCTCAGCTATGGGAAGAGTTGGGCTTCAGTTGGGGTGAAGGAAATTTACTGCATTATCCTCCTCCTCCTCCTCCTGGACTTTCTCTGATGTTTCATTCGCAAGTCGGTATTCTCCTTTTATGTCCTCAACTAATCACACACCAGAGAGAGCAGGAAGATGCAAAAAGAAAGCGGAGACGGGTATGAGTAGGTCGTGTCCTCAAGGGGAAACATTGTCTTAAGCTTGCATCCTGTCGGACCAGGATTAAGGATGCTAATGAATTTTATTTATTTGTGTTTTTCTTCATTTCAAAGGCCTTCTGCAATTTGACAGTCCTCTTCCTATCCTACCTACCATCTTCTGGAAGAACTGTAGGGAAGCTTTTACTGTGCCCTTCCTTCCTTTTTTGGTAGAAGCTTAATCCAATCTAATGGAGAAAAAAAAACAAACGCACTTAAACTAGTATACTCCAATTCAAAATCTCTACACCCCACGGAGAATGTGTTAAAGAGTAAATATTTTTACGACTAATTGGTGGAAAATAAAGAACAAGAATTTTCTCTCTGGGAAGAATATAACAAAAATTACCTTTTTTGAGAAAAATCTGGAAATATTAACCTCCATTTTAGGACTCTCAAGAGAGAGCAAAGTCCACCTTACTTTACACTTAAAATTAGAGGTTGCGCTTGATTCAGTACGCCGGCTGTCGGAATCTGTCTCAAAGGCAAATCGTCTCCCGGAAATCCACTGGCATAATTTCCCCTTCTTCGGACAAATCGGCGACGCATGCCTGCCGAAATGGTCAATACAACTGCCCTTGAAAGGGAAAGAAAGGCACGCAATTGTCCACGAGCTAAGTAAAAATAACCTCCAATTCACCTAGTCTGTCTTTTGACAAATGAGTTGGTGTACTTGGCAGCGGTTATATATTGAAGAAGCACACGCGTCACATATTTGTGACGCTTGAAGTTCTCAAAATAAAAAGGAGAGGAATGAAGAAGGGTCTGGTGATAATTACTCAGAATTCTAATGAGAATGGAGAAAGATGAACATCTGATTCATTTGTTCATCAATTCAGTTTTGTACAAATAACCCAAAGGACCAATACATCATCAGCTTTACTCCTTTTCCTCTCCGACCTTCTGTGGATTCCGAAGGCTATTCAGCGGGGAAGAGGTTACGCTTCCTGCGGCACCGTCTTTTTTCTGCAAATTTTGTGCATCCTTACATTTACCATCAACATCTTCTTCGTCCTCATCTTCATCACCATCAGCGCCTGGAATGGAGATTCGGTGACCTAAGACGGCCTTTATGTCCAGTCCTTCAGGTGTAGCCACTTCTTTTCGTTTGCGTTCAAATTCCTTGCGTTTGGCTAACTCTTCTTCACTTAGTTCCTCGCTGTCATCATCATGTGTCACTATGGGAATCACCTGAAAATAAGAGGAATGTTTTAAAATCAAAGTTCGATGGGAAAAAAGCTACTCAATTCATGGACGGAAAAGCTATTTATGTCATCTCAATCACTTTTATGCTTTAAAAATTTGCAAAAATGACGGAAGGGTAAGTATGATCTATGTTTTGAATTTCAAGAACAATTATTTGAGAATGCCGCCTGGTCCGGTCAGACTCAACCCCTTTTTATGGGTTTCACGGCAAAATAATGTCATAGCAGCGTTTTCGCTCCTACAGCTGCACAAGGTAGCTCAAAAATTCATTAAAGGGAGAAAATACTTTTCAAAACTAATGAACAGAAGAGAGAAGCACCAAATCCTCGGTTAGTAGCCAAGCAAGAGGATGATTTGGTGCGTTTCGGCTTCCACAGTATAGCGGAGGATGCAACACTACCCCATCGAAAGTGGTTTAAAAAGCGATAGTAAAAGCGTGCTTGAATAAGATTATAATCCACAGTTACACCAAAAGGATATCAGCATGACAAATTATACCGAAGATGACTTGTTGAAGCCCCTTAGAAGTAGACTGACTGGAGCAATTCAAAATCGTCCCATTTCTCTACCCATAGTCGATGCAAGAGAGGATTTAGACGAAGTACTGGCCCCATTACTTAGAACCAACTAAAGGTTACATCGGTTCTAATGAGGAATCTTTTGCATCGGCGCTTAGCAACGTCCAACCATTATAACCTGTTATATTAAGCTGACGTTAATGAATTATTCATTTACCTTCGGACATTTGGATTGCTTCTGCAGAAAGGAAGAGAGTAAATTGAAAATTTCCTTACAGCTTCTTTAGCTGATGATAGAAAGAATGAAAAAAAGATTACCAAATTGCAGAAATAAAAGAAAAACACAGATCTGGAAGCATCCATCATCCATTTTTAACGAGATACAAGCTTGGGACAATGTTTCCTTTGGAGGAGACGACCTACTCCTACCCATCTCTACTTTCGTTTCGCGTTTGCCCACTCTCTCTGGCGTGTGATTAGTTAATGGCATGGAAAGGGGATACCGACTTGCCGGAGAAACACAAAATAAAGTCAATGCGGAAGGGGAAGTGAAGGAAGAGGATGATGGAGCAACTTTCCTTCACCCCAACTAAAGAGCAACTCTTTGCGTAGCTGAGTTTAACAATGGGAGAGGGTTTGGGGTTGTTCTGTAAGAAATAAGGCTATCTCTGCACTAATGCACTAGCGATTACTGATTACTTGCAACAATTGTGGCAGGCTTTAGTGACATGACATGCAGCAGCTGTCACGAAATGCAAATTTCACCGACACAGTTTGGCATTGGCACGAACGTGGAAGCAAATTTCATTCGGCACATCACCATCAGTGGTTAGATTCGGAGACTTCCGGGCACACTGCTGAACTAACATTGATTCGCGCTTTTGCTGGCGTCACACAACCACACACCCTCATGCGTACCACGCATGACCCAGTGTGGGAAGGATCTCCAACACCTTCACCCGCTTCAGCGTGCTAGGCTCACATTTGTCCCACTGCAAGAACAGTCAACATGAAATCCCACTCCATTTACATCTTCTTCTTTGATGCTACGCCAGTACGCGGTGCCATCTCACACCTTCCGCACAATCGGTGTGGTGTGGCAGACACATCTCCATGTGCTCTTGTCAAATTCTCTTAGGCATGCAATCATGACAGTACGAACTGAGATGTGGACACTACATGTTCGCATGTAGAGTGGTGACCAATGCACTCCACAGTGCTGAGTGGATAAAAGACACCTTTGATGGGAACGGAGTGGAGGAATCCTTCCTCACATGCAAAATGAATCATGCCTACTCGTTGGAAGCATGCGATTGAAACGGAGTGGACACAAATGCATCCACTTGCAGGCAGGCATGCAGGCAGGCAGACAAAGAGACAGTCGGGCAGACAGGGCTCCACTGACTTCACTTCACCAGCCACTCTCCACTGAGACGCCTCTAGTTGGGACATGGCGAGTGCTCACTCAGACAGCATCCCTCCTTCACCAGTGTGCGCTTTTCATCGTCCTAGTGCGTGAGATGTGAGGCAGTGCGCGCCCTTCAACAGTCGTCGCCTTGTGCCGCGACCAACCATCTGCATTCTGGTTGGACTAAGCGAAGCTCGTGGAAAGAAGAAATGTTGTTTCAGTGAAGTGGACGATGTTGGAAGTGGATGTGCCCTTTCCACGAATCTCTGTGCACTGTGAGTGCCACTTGTGTAGTGGCGAGACAGTTATGGCAGCGGACAATGCATCCTGCTCGGACATGGAAGTGGATGGGATGAGGCAGTCACTTGACCCATTGACCTACTTGCTGTCCAATGAAGTTGGTGAATGCTGCAGTAGTCATACTGCAAGCATCATCAATGTTTGGGCGTTCGCACAACTGTCAAGCGGTGACAGTGACGGCAACAGAGGCTTGTGTTTGCGTTGGGTGAGTGGTCTGCTGTGGCAGCGTAAGTGGGTAAGTAGCCAGACTGTCACTCTCTTACAAGCACGCAATGAAGCAACGAAAGTGGGCGTGACACTGAAGTGAGACTAGCCTTGTTTGTGATGCAATGTGTGGACATTTGAGTTGTTCGCCAGGACGTGCTTCGCCTTCATCTGCAATTTGTGCCTCGGATTTGCATTATGTAAAACCTACCACCTGATGTACCCCCATGTCACTTTCGATTGAGGCACTGAGTAAAAAGGTGTCAAATGGAAGCAGAAGTAAGTGCATTCATCCCTCGTGTCACCGACATGCGGCGAAGACATGCGCGACCAGGGTGACTGATGCAACTAGTGTTGGGAGGCAGGACAGAGAAAAGTTCATGCTGCTGTATGTCAGGTAAAGAGGTTGTATTTGCCGACGGTGAGATTGGTTGGCATTTACTGCAAGCGATGTGGCAGAAGAAAGGCTATATCCGCAGAGGTAAGGAGTAGAATGTGGAAGAGCAACCGCAGTAATGGTATCGCATGTTGAGATAGAAGACAGGAATACTTTAATTCAAGAAGGCAGAGGACACCAGCATTTAAGGTGGATGGCAGACTAGTCATGAAGCAATGGCTGAATCGAGAGGAATGGATTGACAACACTCACTTCTCCATCTTTGCGTAAGTTAGACGCTTTTGCGAATTTAATGGATTTGGACTCCTTGGCGTGAATATTCTGTCGAGTTTATGTTTTTGATTTGGCTAGATGGAGTATGATAAAAAAGAAATGGATTCGAGAAGTGGACGCAGATGTGTCTACTAGGCAGTCCAGCTCCAGGAATTAGGCTCATGCATCAGCACAGCTTCTTCCGCCTCTCCACTCACTTGAAGGTGATGCACAGTAAGTTGGTACAAATTGACTGCTTTGGCGCAGCAATACGGAAGGACTTGTGGTTTGACGCTTCAAGAGGGACACATTCAGCAAGCAAACTTGCTTATACAATTGTTATGGTTAGGCGCATCGAGCCCTTCGAGAGCAACACGTCGCATCGTTATCAAACATCGCATCCTTTTCCATTCAATCAACTGTCGCCTATCCCTTTTACCTCTACCTATATCCATCCATCCACACATTCGTCTATCCCCATGATGCATCAACCTGGACTCCATTCCATCTTCTCTTCATATACTCTACTCTATCTTCCGTATTCCCACTTTATGTATTAAACATCCAAAATTCTCCCGACCCTATTGAGGCAGCGAATGAAGGTAGAGGTAAAACGAGATTGTGATTAGTTTAAGTGGCTTCCAATCAAAACATCAAAATCGGTCAAATCGAGGGACACAAATGCGATGTCAAAGGAAGCTAAACTTGGAGGTACTCCTCACTGGCTCCTCATCCAGTAGCTGCTGTCGCACATTACTAAGTGTAAAACACTTTACAGACATTTTGTCGTCAACATCATGCCAAACATTTCTTATGTTGTCATCGCTGCCCCCACCGATGACTTCAAGTGACAACAATTTGTTTTAATTGTTTGAGTACTTGCACATATCGAGATTCAATCTACGAAATGATGGGAACAATAAAAACGACAATAGTGGTACGTAATTTCAAAGGCAAGTTTTTTAACATGTGCTGAACAGATGTGATGTCGGTGCGACCGTCTGTCCTTATGATCCGTGCGATCCTTCCACCTATTAAAGCAACCGTTCAAGAAGCATTCAAATCCACATTTCACGCATCCACACTCACTTCCATACACACGCGCACCTATCGAACCGTGGAGGTTACAACGAAGGGTCCTAGCCAGTTTATTTAGACCGTGCACAAAACACATGCGACGCAGGAACCTAAATTAATTGTGCACTGTCGTCATGTCCTAGCTACCTTTGTGCTTGCGAGACCTGTCGCTGTTTACACGTCCTCTTGCCCGTCCTGAGGCACATTCTGAACGAGGAGTAACCACAATCACGCACACATCGAAGTCAAGAAAGGCCTCAGTATTCGAATGCATTGCTTGACACGTGAAGTGGGATGACGCACACTCCGACAGTACCAGTTAGTATGCTATTTGTGGAAGTGTTATGAACCAGGCGTGAAGAGCACGAAGCAAAAAGATTCAAGACTAATGAAGGTGACCAACTGTAAATTGTCCATCCTAGAAGACAAATTTCACCTTAGTTATAATCAGAATCACAAGTGGTGAGGAGCAGCGAGGTGTTTGGGAGACCATTGGTTCTGTGAACTGGGACATAGTCGGTAGTGAATGGTGTGGATACACTGAAGGCGATTGTGCCGGCGGTGTTCTGGCATTGATGGTTTCCCACTTAACTTTACGATGATTGTCTCATAATCGACTGAAGAAGTTGGGATGGTGACTGAGGAACGGAGAACGCTAACTCCAATCCTTACTGCCTCTGGTTTACATTCAACACAACTTCACCTAGTGATAGGCATAAAAACACAAGATCACCTTCTGCTCGAGGGATGTGCCTGCTCTGTGGAACGGTGCTGTCAAACAGTGCAGCCGGTTGAAGGTTTACACATGCCATGTCTTGACATTTAACTTAAAACATTTTTTTCCTTTCGAAATAACCCAGGCTAAAAATTATCAAGCTGATGCGTAAAAGTAAAAAGACTCGCAGTAGAAAAAGGAATTATTTTTATAATTTGATGTCTCGCGGTCACTCGCCCGCTAAATGGTTCGGGTCATGCCATCGCCTCGCCTCTGCACCGCCAGTACTGACTCGGTACGCTGGCTTGTGTCTCTGTTGCGCGTTGATGCCCTAATTCCTTGAAGATGGGCAACTTCGCAGTTTATAGTTTTTTTACGGCAACTCTGACAACTTGGCAACGCCTTTTTTAAGCCCAAGAGGTGTGTGCTTTAAATGCTTACAAATTGAGAAGGATGAATGCAAGTGCTGCTTAAAAGTACAAATGGTGATTCAACCACTTGACACTAATGAAGGCATCTTCCCACTTATTCCAACCTTTTTTAACTAAATTAAGTCGTTTATGCTACCACGGTGGCTTCATCGTTCCCTCGTTATTTTAAAACTCCGCTCTCCTGGCATCCATCTCTGCTGCCAGCGCTTCGATTGTGTTGGACACTAATTCCCAGATCCGTGGGTGTAATGTCAAACCTACATTGGTGGCGGAATCGGAGAGCCTAGATCAAAGAAAAGTCACTTCCGCTTTTTGATGATTCACCACAATGCCTCAACTGGTAGAAAGAAGGCATTTGATGTGAATGATCCCAACACATCCACTACACTGACGCGAAAACAGTGGAGAGAGTGCAAAGGTGGGACAGCAAAGGGGACCCAAGCCTGAGATACTACTTGGTCTTAGGAATTACCCAGAATGCATTTCACTCTTGAAGCGTGTGTCCACGAGAGAAGCGATTGACACTGAACGCGCACGCTTTGGGTGGTACTTATCCAAGCAAATCTCTCCTCAAACATGCGTTATTTTGTAGGCTGCCTACTTTTGGTCTCCTCACCTTGTACGTCTGCTCATCACAGTCAGTCCTACAACCTCTCCTGCTCCCCTGTAAGTTAATCAATCTCCCACCATAATGGTGCAGCTTTGTCAGGGGAGGCTTCAAGGCTCCAAAGTATCTAAAACTTTTAAGTAAATAAAAGGCTAATGATATTCCAACTCAACTCCAATCTTAAAATTGTTTTCCGTGAATAGTGGAGATTATGGAGGGAATAAAAATTCTGCTGTGCTCAGCACCTACGAGCGAATGATTAAAACATCATAGGAATCACCCTCCCCCCATTTCGACCGAGAGGCCTTTTGAAGGAGAGCTAGGTGGCATGCAAGAAAAGTTCGCCTCATAAATAATTCCTGCCTTACAGGTAAAACCGAAAAAAGGGATACGAAATATCGACCTTTATGTATGGGCATGGACCTGTAGAGGGTTTACTCAGTTTGTCACCTTTTAGTAATGACAACCCCATAATATTGACAGTGAAATTACACCCTTGAAATGGGACTTTTGACAACGTCAAACTACTGCTTTCCTTATGGCAGAGTAATCGCGCCCATTTTTGTCAAATTTATTAAATCACTGAATTTTCTTCTCCACCATTAAAAGGGAACAGCGCCTATCATACTGTTACGCAACAGTAGAGGCGACTCATTCAGACTAAAATTACACTTTTTTATGCTTTTCAGCCACGACATCCATCAACATTTTCGCTATGCCCGGAGGCAAAAAAAACGGTCGCGCAACGGAGCATAATGGCCTCACATTCATACGAAAGTAACAGGCAGGTAATTGCCTTTACCATGGAAACAAACTGGCACTAAAAGCGGACTTTTTGCTTCCCGTACCATGTGAATTTGGCGTCTTTGTAACGCTACATAAAGCGTTTTTGCAGAATTCATTCTCTCGTGACATAACTGTGTCCAAACAGACACTGCCTGAGAATGTTAACAGGCAGGAATTTGAAGCAGAAAATAAGTGAATAGTTAATACGCTGGTTAGCGGTTTGAGCGACAGGTTTCATTTTAGTGAGCATTGCTGAATCTGAAATGAGGCAACCCCATGGGAGACCTGACCTCCGACTTAAATGTGAAGAAACTTGACCCCTGGCCACTAGCCTTTGCCAGACAACCAATTACGCCTATTTTCCAACAAGTTTTTAGAGTATCAAAGAGGTTATGTTCATCGTTCTGCCCTGTGAGGTGCGATTAATGTTTGTGGATTGCCTTCATCCCTCGCAAACATCTGACTGAAACTACTCAAAGCTTGGAGGCATTTCATCGTTTGAAAAGTGGGAAATAGAAAACAAAAAAGTCATTGTTTGTTTTTAACCTACCTGTTCCAGAACAGGAGGCGAGATAATCGGTTGACCAGCCATTTCCGTGACGAATTGTTGAAGCACACCATCGTCTTTAAAACTGGCCCGTTTGGTGTAGAGATTGTACGCACCGAGATTTACTAAAGAAAAAAGTACCAAAAAGCAGACGTTTTAAAGCAATTCTTTTTTTCTGAGAAAGAATGGACAGCACTCAGAGATTGCCGAAAAATTTAAGCCTTTTAATTGGCTGAGCGCTTAACTCCGGAAAAAAAAAGTTGGCAGTTCTATTTCTCCGCAATACGTCCACTCTGACTCGGCCAACTTTATTGTCCGCGGAAAAGCAACTTTAAGGATTACCAATATCTCCGTTTTTGTTCTAGCAAATGTTCATCCCCCTCCGTCTCCTCCTATTTTGGTAGAATCGGGATCGAAAAATAAGCATTTAGCTGGAAAAAAGGGAGGTGGAGATGATGCTGACGAATTTCAACATCCTTCTCAGTTGATGGAATACCTACAAACATGCTAATTTATTTTCTAAATTTAAAGTTTATTCAAACAAAAGACGTTCGTTTCCATCTAAATTGCATTCGCGTCATTCTAATGGATTTTCCTCTCCTGCCAACAGCAAAAGCCAAACTTATGAAACGAGGAGCATTAAAGGGCTCCGTCAAAGTAGAGAAAAGGCGGAGTGTCCAGCAAAAAATTTTTTATTCTCGCACTTTACTTTTTTCTTTCAGCCTCAAGACCCAATTAGGCGTGCCATTTGGTAAAGGAAGGTGACAATAAGCAAAATTCTGAGACGAAAAAGGAATTTAATCCCCTTTTCTGCTTTTTATGACCTGTGTAAACTGTTAGAGAATAGGGTGTGAAAAGAAATTTGCACGGTGAGAGTACCTCCAAGCGTAATATAACGTGAAGCTCACAAAATCCCTCCCTCCTTCTGGCCCACCTGGATGTGTCATTTCGCCCCATGCGGGGTAATACCGGGTTGCATTCAAATGTGTGGTTTATTAACCCCAGCAAGAAAGCGAGAAAGAGGCCGCTCAGATCGAAAATAGTCGCAGTTGAGGGAACACCTCATCAATCAACGCAGCTACATACGCTGCAGTCGACAAAGTGGCGCGATTTTATTGGTCCGCCCGTTCTTTGTTTACTCGGCTGACTTTTATTCACTTCTGCAGTAAGTTAGCGCCAAACAAGGCATGGAATGGGAGGTAGGGAAGGAGAAAATTCGACCAAAATTGCCACCCGCTTGATCCTGTATGTCCGTGTATATGTGCGAGTGGAGGACTGCTTCAAATGAACTAATGCGTAATTCGTTGGCAGAAAGCAAGAGCTATTTTTAATGCCTCCTAGGGGAAACGAAATTGTCTAATAAGAAAAAGATCTTGTGATCAAGTTGGTGAATAAAAAAGAAAGACAGTCTGACTGAAAACAAAAGCATATCCTGTTAAGATGATAATAACATGATAGTCGTTCTTGAAAAATAATCCCGTGAATTTTGACTACCAACGGTAAATTCACATTTCATGAATTTTTTGGCTCTTTCGGTGAAAAGGCACTACGCTGTTACCTTTCGCTTACCTAGTAATTTGAGAAAGTTTAAAGTGTCAAACTTAACTATTCCATGCAAAAAGTATCTTTCTTTCCAATTTTGTGGGGCAATGGCGCTTTAAATCGAAGGCTCCCACCTAGCTAGCCATCAAACGGGAAAAAATTCAAGATTTTCAGGCAATAATTCTTTTTAAAATTTAAAATCAGTCAAAATTGGGGTGGAAAAAATTTAACTCAACGGAAATGGTGAGGCATGCATTAAATCCACTGAACCGGAAGCCAACTGACCGTTTTGCAGGCCGCGGGTAAACATCTATCTACACTGGATGCGAAATAACCAGTTACACTTTTGCATACTTAAACAAGAAAATGGCGAATTGGAAGATGGAAGAACCTTGCTGATAGGAAGAGGAGAAGGGACGGATGACTGTAATCCGCCCCGTGGGCTTGGCAGCAATGCCGCCTCTAGGACAATGCTGTTAGATAGAAAAGAGGGATGAGTGACAAGGAGGAAGTTTATTTAAAACAAGGCGAACTTTTGTGCATGATTTGTGAGGTGACGTGGATTAAAATTTACGTTAAATAAGGTCTTCTTATGGTAGGAGTAACGCGCCGTGGTGGTGCTGATGAACTTCTACTTGTGCCTTGGGAACCAACTTACCAAATTTACTGTCCCGTTAAGTTTACAAATCCTCCATTTTCTACGAGATTGAAGATATTGATTTAAAATTATGTATTTTTCAGGTGATTTGGTAAAAAAGTCGGCCTGCAGAACTATAAAAATAATTTTTTTCTGCTTTCGAGTGGGAACAATGGAGAACGTAACGATTCCTGTGTTACCTGAAGAATAGCAGATGGTGGGCGGCTTCTAGCATGCCCTTGTAAGACTTTACTTCTTCCAAAAGACCTACGGGTGTGGAAAGAACTCTACCAGTACCATGGAAGGGGGCTGGCGAACTGCTAACAAAGCGCCACATTCAGAAAGGGGACGGCGAATCGCGGGAGATTTGACAGATCCGCGTGGTGGTATATGCCTTGTCAGTCACTTCATTTGATGCCAGTGATGTCACCCCATCAAAATTTCACTGTGGTGACTCATTTACTGAATTTGAAGGCTTTGATCCTTTGTTTTTTAAGAGGTCAGGGTAGTGCTCCAAATACTTCTCAAAAATTTGACAAACTGTATGGTGGGCTAGGAGGAGAAATCGCCCATTATTAAAGGCGATTTTAGTCCTACAAATTAATCACACATCATCCTGGAGCCTTAAGTTGAGAGCATGCTGAGGTGAAAGTAGTTACAGCAGAAGCTGTCCTCCGTGATTACTTGATCCGTTTCAGCTTCACCACACTGCTGATGTTAATCCCTCCGCTCATGATGGCTGGTAATAAAAGCCTGATCTTTTATCTCAACGGAATAAATACGGAATTTATACGGGTTCAGAGCTATGGACAAACTATCTCTCTCTTTGGCTCCACTTATCTCGGCCATTCAATGGTTTTTCCCCTTAGGAAGAGATCCAGGGCATTACACTTTTGTCAATCCTATTTACAACCTCAGTATTTTAGCCCTAAGGAAGATTCCAAGCACCAGGAGAGATCGACTTCTTCTGAATTGGAACACTTAATTCACGTCAAAGTGCTGAGTCAGTGTTTCTAGACTCAATGGCTACTCAATAGCCAAAAAATAAGCAGCTTCCTTTTCTCTAATTGCAAGTAAGGGAAGGGTGGTAAGTAAGCAAGTGTTGCTTCGCACGATAACATCTTTCCTCATGCTTTCTCCTGCTGCTCTAGGGTAAGTAATAGGAAACAGTGTTGCAAATTAGCTTCAACTTGACGGTGGTAAATCTGTTAATCCGTAAATCTCTTATTTGGACACAAAGGGTTGACGTTAGTGTATTTGTTGATCATAAACGCCGTGTCACTGTGTAAAAATGTGTTTCATGTTTTGCTAGCCACTTGTCGAGGGGAAAAAAATTGAAAAATGTAAAAATTTCTCACACATGGGCATGCATAAGATTCCATTTACTATGAAGTTCAAGGATTAAGCTCTCTTTGACTATTTCAAGCCAAAAGGTTAACAAACAAAGAAAGTGACTTGAAGGTTCATTCTTTTCAAACAAAACTAAACACGGAAGGCAGTTTTTGGGTTTGTCTATTCACTCATTTAAGTTTTTTCCCTTCGGCTAGTAGAGCCACCTATGCAAAAGGAAAAAGCGCATGTTAATCCGATTAAATTGCGAAGCTGGACACCAAAAACAAATTTTTTCCGTCCCAGTATAATATGTTAGTCCTCCCCATTATTAATCTTTGACACTCCTCTATGTGCGCTCATCGCGTGATGGTTTGTGCTTCATTACGATGAAGCAAATTCAAAAAAAAAGGGACCTTCAACCCATTAAAAACAGTATGAACTAAATTCTGTATCGTGGTTGTACAAACCCACCTTATGTGGTTAACGACTTACACAGTACGTGTCTAGACAGAGTTGTAAAAGAAAAATGTTTTATTTTAACTATGATGGCAGGCAAAAGCGTTTTAAAACAAAACGAAACTGAATAAAAGCTGTTGTTTAAAGAGGCACTTTATCTGTTTGGACTTCGTAAAAACTTTGCCTTAAAAAAGGGTAACCCCACTTGACTCAAAGAAAATCAAAACCCAATTTATTTTACTTGCACTTCTGTGTATTAAAAACGCTTGGTTTTAAATTGTCAATAAAGACCAAACAAGAAATAAGAGTCAGTTATTTGTCGTCACTACTCTACACAAAGGAATCACAAATTTAATTTTGCTAGTGCGTTTGTATTTTTATTACTGTTTTACTTAAAGTGTAAAAAAAGTAACACAAATAATTAAATGTCGTGGTGCTAACATAAAATAAAGACATCATGTCAACTTATGAGCAAACAGAACGCTGAAAAAAAAACCATGGAGACAAAACCTTAAAGTTGCCAGACCCTCATTATCAGACGGTAAAGATAAAAAACAGCATAGTCACGTCAAAATGCGTAAGCTGTAGGCATTAATGCCTGTGGCAATACATAGTTCAGGGCAGCCGTTGTAAATACAAGTTAAAACCACGAAAATTTGTCCCACATTAAACAAGAACGTTTGACCAAAGCAGACTAAATAAAAAACCTACTGTTAAGCTCATGCTTTGGCTTAAGAATACTCTTGGTTGCGTGTCCAGAGTGTTCCGTTTCTGAGCTCATAGTTAATAACCTCGCATTTATGCCACCTGACCCGGGTCAGCAGATTTTAAAAACTTTCGTTTGGGCGTAGGTCATAGAAATGATTAAAATAAACATATCCACATCTAATGAAAGAATAAAAAGGCAGTAATCCAAACTTGCTGCCAAAGTACTTAATTATAATTTTGAAAATGAAAATGGAAACACCTTTACAGCAATAATACTTGTTTTTCATAGTATTAAAAAATTTCGTATTTGTGGCCTCTTAAGACCTTCCTAAAGACTAAGCAAGGCACAGCATCCAGGCAGGATACGTATATATTTACATAAGTAAGCATTTGGGGTTGCTAAGATAGCCCAAAGAATAGCGCAACCAGAGAAGCTACAATGACGAGGAACCTTACTGGCTCTGTTAACAAAATAGAGAATGAAAGCACCATTAAATCACATGTGTTACCATTTTTCTAAAAACTGTCTAGACCTCATAAATTTACCTGAACTAAGCTAAATGGGGTATATTACAACCTAAGTAATTACCAAATATCACGTATATTTTGAAACCTAATTCTGTAGGTTAGTGCTTGCTAAAAGCTTTTGAAAATCGTAACTGCTATCACTACTTTGCAGTATTCAAGAACAAAATGACACTTAAAATGCCCCTATTTAGTCCTTGTGTAGTTTGTAGCAGCATCTCCTGCTCAAGCTGTTACTGCCTAGTGGGATTTTGCAGTATTTTTCCCTTTTTACCTCAATTTTTTAAGCGCTAGTTTAATACAACAGATGGTTATCTGTCGGTATTGGTGAGGAGCCACCATTGACTTGGCCACTACACCACGCTACATTGGTGGCAAAGGAGAGCGAACCCGATCCTCGGGGACATGTCGTCCGATTCTCACTGCTAGGCGAAAGAAGTGAGTGTGCCATGGATAAAAGATTATGATGGCCCTAGACAGAAGATCCAAAAGTGGTGTATCCTTCTAACATCCATCTCAGTCCCGTGTTCTACAGAAAAGCTGTTAACGATGGTAGTGACAATAGCCGTGAACTATCTGAGAGTTTCCTTACAGACTTTTCTTATGGTACCTGTAAAAATCTGCTACTAATATGACTTTACGCTACCTTTTTATTTTCTTACTAGCCAAACAGAGTGCAATAGATATAGCTGAGCAGCCCCGAAGTCAAAACAGCGCGACAGGGAGGAAGAGACTCGAAAAAAATTCATCCTCCCCTACACAGATCTACTTTGGAGCCATTGTTCTTACTTACGTCTATAGACTCGTATAGTAGCTAGCACAATTTTACGTTCCTGAATCCATTTCCTAGACTTTAGATATACCTAAGTTACTGAGAGGGGATGGTGCCGTTGCGGTCAATTATCTCCTTAGTCGCATGGCCAAATTAAGGGTGTTTTCTTACAGCACCGACTATATTGCCGTGGCTGACGCTGGGGGTTGCTCATGGAGAGCGCCCGGGAGAGGTAAGGCGCTATCCAAAGCTATGATTATTTATCCCTCGATTTTAGTGAAGATCCACTTCTGGCTCAGTTGTTGTACCACGCTATGTAAACTAACCTTCAAGCCATGCCGGTAGTTGTAAAACCTTCTCTGTAGCCCGTATGCATATTCCGTCCGAATATTGACTTCCTTCGTCTTCAGGGAGGACTCAGGATGTCACACTAGTTTTCGCCTCTACTAAGATTGCCAAGATTTAGGTTTTAAAAACGTTTGTTATTTATGTTTGCTTGATTCTGCTTTTAAACAGAAAAACTTTTGAGTTTATTTTCAACTGCGGGACCTGGCTGCCTCGCGATCAATTATAAGCGCCTAACTCCTGTAAGATGGCTAAATGTGTAACAAACCATGCATTCTAAAACAGCTTAAAATGCAAAATTGCAATTTTATTAGTTTTGAGCATGTGATTTTGTAGTTCCACATAATTGTCCCAATTCCAAGCGTCTGTAAGTAGTAGAAATGCTAACATGGTCCCTACCTTAGTGCAGTGTTGAATCATTTATATTCAGATAGCTACAAAACTTGTTTTGCTATAATATTTTATTAAGGTCATTAAAAAGATATTTGTAACCTTGAAATTTGTTTAATGCCTTTTGGTGAGTAACCGCCGAGTTAGAACTTTCTGTGTATATGATTTCGTGACCGGTTGAGAGGTTCCTGTGCAAGTTTGGTCTTTTGTGCACTCTCAATTTCTTTCTCATCAATAACTGCAAAAGGTATCCTTTTCCTTCACTTCTCGCTATTCCCCAGGTCATCCCTTTGTCGACTACATTCATGCACGTTGTTGATGTTAGTCGAGTTTGTGCCCGTCACGTGATCAAAATTGGCTTCTTCCCTTTTCCCCTTGTGTATATCAAGTAAAATTTCGATGTGGATATATTAGCGTTTTTCAGTTTGCTTGCATCCTTCTCTTGTCGATCAGTAGCTTTATGCTACTTCGCTTTCGTGGCTACTTACATTCCCCCTTCATGTGTCACCAACGCCTGTGCTTCTAGTCATTGTGGATAAATTTGTCGTTTTTTCCATTTTTTCCTTTCATATGATTGCAGTTATCTTTCTCCTTGAAATGACGTTCTTTCTTTTTAGACTCATCTATTTGAAGGTACCTGGACGTCCACGTGAGTGTTTTGGTCAGTTCTTAATTGTCAGCGCCTTTTTTTTCTTTTTTCGCCAAAGTTAAATTCACC
Source organism: Echinococcus multilocularis (assembly GCA_000469725.3). Taxonomy (NCBI): domain Eukaryota; kingdom Metazoa; phylum Platyhelminthes; class Cestoda; order Cyclophyllidea; family Taeniidae; genus Echinococcus; species Echinococcus multilocularis. The sequence continues at coordinate 5,638,035 of LN902846.1, read as the reverse complement.
TTTTGGCCGGGTCTGGCTTACTCGTTCAGATTGGTATTTCACACAGCCCCTAATCCTAGGGTATTTCATAGGTGTTACTCAGTTCCCTTGTCTAATGTTAAATCCAAAATTAATTTGGGTTTTTATGGACAAGTGCATCGGATTTGACAATTACGTGAATACAAGCGCATCATTTAAATTCTGCCTAGCACCTGATTGCTAAGCTTTGAATAATCAGGTATTGTTTGCACACCCTGCAGACATACATAATAATCCATCTTTGATGTCTGTCGCTGCTAGTCTTGTTAATTACCGTTATTTTGCTCACCCTTCTCAACTATTGGTTCCCTTTCATGTGATAAATGCGCTTCATTTTTGTCATTTGCTTTTCTTCATTTACGCCATGCCCATCAAATGCCTTGCTCTCCCGTTCCTTAGCTCATCGTCTCTCCAAAGTTCCTATTGCTGCAGGCAAGGCATTCAGCGCCTTTAAACACCAGATCTACCTAAGTAAAGTCACGATTTTACATGCATCGGAGCGTGACTCTTAAATTTTTTTTTGCGTATTTGAGTTAAGACTCGCTTATTCGGCTTCTTCGGTCTTAATTCCACCAAAACCCGGTCATATAGCTCGATACCTCTGCACACTGCTTGAGGGTGAACAACTTATTCTTCGAGGCTACTGTTGCATGATGTACGCTGCAGCGTCTTCATCTCAACACTATCCAAGTGTTTTAACCTCTTGCTAAACTCCCTCCGGTCGGTAGCGTTATATGCAGGACCGCAACTGCTTAATACCTCTCTTGTATCTAATTTTTTGGACTTGATGTAATGGCTTGAGAACGTGGATGCCCCCTTGAGCATTTGACCATTGACCAATGTCAGTTCCGCTATTTCCAGGCTTCCAGCGCAAGCAAAATATTTTTATCCAACCAACCCCCTGACTAGCCCTTTAAATGTACCCTCGGCCAGACAATGAGCAGCTTTCCATTATCGATGTCCGATTGGCTAAACTGCTTCTCGCGGTATGAGTCATGACATCTGCCATACGAGAGGCTGGAGACAAAATGATGGTAGTAAGGGGAGAACACGGTAAGGGAGGGGGGGGGGAGATGGTCCAATTTTAAAGCCATTTAAATGTCCTCGTCACGCCAGTGCGATTGTCCCGCCGCCCCATCGACTGTATCGATCGCCTCGGCCTTCGCTGTCTTCGAGGCAAAAAAGCGGTCGCATTCAGCTTGCGTGATCTGCGGAAGGGCTGCATGATGACTCTCTTCAAATGCTACGACTTCAGTCAATAAAGTTTCGGTCGTGTGAGCTCTAAATAATCGATATTAAGCCTGTGACGCATTTCAATCGATAATGCGACTAGGGGTGTCGCACTGCCATGCATGATTAAAATCGATTTTTCTCCCTCTCTCTCCACTACTCTGTTTTCGTGTCAGGCGCGCATACACTGGACGCGCCGGCACACTGCACACACCCAGCATGACAAATAGAGCAATCGAGGTGGCGATGCCTAGTGGTCTCATTATTGATTAGCCGTAGCAGTCACATTGCTGCCAATTGCAAAGGCACGAGGCGTTCCCATATTAGCAGCCTAGCGTCTCTACCACCGCGCCTCGCTAACTAACGTCTATTTCTCGCTGGCATTCTAATCGATGATCAATAATGATGTCTTGTTCGCGCGCGTGCGTGTGCGAGGTGTTAGTGGTGCGCACGTGTCTCCCCTCAGTCGTGCCTGAGCGCGCGTGCCTAATCATTCATTCAGGCATACGCATATAGACGTGCGCTCTCTTGCGTCGTTCGCTCGTGCGCGCGCGTGCGTGCACATCAAAGATCGATCAATAATAGACGTGCGCGTATTTTCATGCGCGAGCCAACTAAAGTGCGCGCGTGCGCCTACTGGAAAAATCGATGTATACCCGGAACAAGCGCGTGCGGACGTGCTAGTGTGTGCGTACGTGCGTACGTATGTAAGCGCGTTTGTGTGACTGGTCAATTGGCCTCGCATTGATTGCTGTTTGCGCTAGTGCGCATGCCTTATATGTGTGTGGTTTGTACAACGAGCGAAAACAACTTGGCAACTGCATTTTGTGTGCCCTCTTAGTAATTATCGATTCGCTCAGTGTCATTCATTCCCGCGTGCTAATGTGTACACACATTGTTCTGACGTGTGTTTGTGTTGGGCTTTTTGAAAAACCACATCTCGCTCGTGCATGCACACGTAATGGATTAGTGATTCCCAAAGCGTCCTCATTCTAACCTCATCCTGCAAATAGGTCCTTGCACATCTGTCATCGATCTGTTAGGTCACTGCGCCATGCATTTTGACTTGGCGCCTCTATTTCGGTCGTGAACTCAGGCGAGTTCAAATATCGATCTTTTGAGCAAGGCATGCTTGCTCTTCGTGTTGAGGGGTAGAGATCTAAATTCCTACCTCAGGCATGCATTATTGATCAAGAGACTTCCGTCGGTCTCAAAATTCTCACGGTTCGAAGTCGATACTTGAGCTGCTGTCTACGCCTCACATTAAGGGCGAAGGAAATCGATCGCGTAAACCGGGGTTTTGGAACTTGGGGTGAGTCAACCTGTGAGGTTTAAGTCGGTTTTATTACCGCCTGTCAAAAAGTGCAATAAAATTGTGTTTTAGTTTAATTGCCAGTGAGAAAATAATCAATACTCTTGTTCTCAAACTACGCTCCCATCTACTTGTCTCTCTTCACTTTTGCAAAACTACTTTGGCCTTTTTTGGTGAGGAAAGTGAAGGTGAGAATGATTTTGTGGTGTTAATGCCTGTTGAATTCATTAGTTGTAGAGTTGAGTTGGCGTAACCTTTCGACCTCTTTTGCGACATCTGGTGACCGCCTACTTATTTTATTTCAGTAAAGAATAATTTGCTCTCGTGATTTTATTCCCCTTGATTGAGGTTCCCGAGTTGTCCCACTCCCCACATTAGCATTTTGGCTCCCCCTTTGAATGAATTGACTCAAATCCAAATATGTTTTATTTGATTTAACCAGAAATGCTGCTGCCTGGCTAATTTTTTAACTATGTGTCACATTCTGAGCACGTGAACCCATCATATGTTGGCTGCGATCTGTGTGACTCCCCTGGTCGATTATGATCGCCAAGTCAATGAAGCGAGTTCAAGGACAGTTGTGATTTGTCATGCATGAAGGCGACTATTCGCTTTGTCCTGATTTGCGGATGAGGGTAAGGTCAATGCGGGTAGGCCACATAAGTGCTCCATAAAAGTCCGGATTTCCTCCGCTCACCTTTGCCCATCAGGTCGGCCAGGTCACCGACTCGTCATCGAGGGCTTAGAAACTGAGGCTTTTTTGCGATTAGCTTGATTTGTCTCGACCACACGGAATGCATTTTCCACCATCAGTAGCTGGCTTGTCTTATTGAGGAAGTTGGAAGTTTTGTGCAGCCAAACCCTGAGTTTATTTCGTTCTTATGATTTAATTCCTAATGATGTAGGAACTTCTCAGAGCCTTTGTTCGTACAGTTTTGCTCCCTTTTGATCCTTCAAATTAAAGCATTTGAGCCGTTCAATTCTTGACTTTTTGGGAAACCAGGCTACAATAGCTCCCTTCTTAGTCTGTTTTTTTTTCAAGATGCGAACACTGCTTTGCTGAACTCCTTGGTAATCTGGAGCTACTGAGTATAAGTTTCTTCCCAATGCTCTGGGCATGCTTAGCTTGTCGGGTACCTCAAAGCTGCATTGTATACCTTTGGAAAGGATGGATTAGCCCCGACTCTAATCTCCTTAATTTCTTTTTATCAACATGGAATTTGGTTGTTGTGCTTCCTTAGTTTCTGAACCAACTGGACTTTCGTTGTTTAGGAACCGATAGGAATCTGGAGATTATGGGCTCCCCTTTTCCTTTATAACCGTGAGTCGATAAACGGTTAAGAGCTACACCTTTTGTTTCAAAATTAGTCGATCGAGTCAGTGATTGCACTAGCTGAAGGTCCACGCCTTGAAACCGATTTTTATAAATGATAGATTCGCTGGAATTAAGGCGCATTCCACCTTACTCACTGGGTGTTTGACTGCGTTACCTATGAACTGATTGATCGTCATGTTGTTGAGGTAATGGTAATGTACCGGATTTGACTTATTTACTAGTAAAATGCGCAAAGTTGTTAATATCCTGAGAAGGCTGTATTAGCCTTCCCTGTCGACGTCATAGATAGCCATCGAAGGCTCTCTCAGGTAATGGTAGCCGGCACTGGTCATCTTTTAGCTCCTGGAATTTCATTGGTTGGAGGCTTTGGTTCACCCTTGCCAGACAGCTCGACCGAATCGAAAGCTACTTTCGCTAAGCTCCCTCCTATCAGCGAATTTCTCAACTCTCAATTACCACGCGAAAATTCATTTGGTTACGTTGAGTACTTGCTCCGTGTAATTGTTGGACTGCTCCACTTTCCATAACTGTTAAAACTCGCAGAAGGACTCACAGCCATAGTTTGTATCACTGGCGCGATGTTGTTCACTTTCAAGCATCCATACTTTCCGATTCTCCGTAGCGTATTGACTGCTCAATCCACTTTAGCGGTTTCTGCGACCCCAAGAATCTGCCCCATTCATTCACTGAGGCGGGCCCTCGTCCACTTTGGCGTGGTGTCCGCTCTAGCTTTCAGACTTCGTTGTCGAATCAAAAAGCCGAAGTGACCAATCACCGAACGAGTCATTGGCAGGCACGCACGTGCTTTGTAGGCCAGACCCTATGACTAATTCACTCACTAGCACGCACAAACAAGCACACGCACTCCCGTCGCTCGAAAAGTGAAAGACGGGGAGGTGGGGTAAACACAGCGACAAATGATTCACACCCATGCGCGCCGTGCTATTGATTTCCACAAGCCCGGTAGGGGGTGGGGGGGAGGAGGGAAGCAGGGCGTCGGTTGTGTCCTGGTTTGACAACTCCCTCTTGGAGCTGGCTTATTTTTCGTGTTTGGGTAGATCCTATCTCTACAGCACGATTTCGTCCCATGAGCGTTGAGTAAACGAGGTTACGTGCTGTGTTGTTCAAGAGATTCGTACTTTTGTGGAAAAAGGAGTTGATCCGTGCGACTACCCTATATGCCAATTTGCCTGACTTAATCGCCAAGATTTTTCGTGGTAGTACTTAAATTTCTCTCTAAGCCACTTTTTTGACTCTCAAACCCAGCTTTTTGATTACGGGAGTGCTGATTCAAGTGGCCTTTTCACTACAAATCCCAGCAGTTGCCCATATCAAACCATCTTGGCAATTTGGTTAAGGGGTAAACTTCAACCATCAAGACGGCTGTTTGAGTTTGATTTCACTCCTTGTTTCTGTGCTTTTTTTGTGAGGTAAGGCTGATTGGTGGGAAGGTGGGCATAATAAAGGCCTCTTTTTCGGTGACTTTCTCCGGATTTGGACGTTGGATTTAGTTACTTAAGCTAAAAAGTTTCGACGAAATTTGCAGCACTACTCAGTTTGAAACTTGTTTGAGCTCTTGGTTAAAACGAAACGCTTTCAATTTCTTAACTCCTGTGAGCGCTAGTGATTCAGTATTGAATGATATCGCAAAATCTGCTGTTTTTCGTTTTGTATCCGTGCTCCCAGTGGCTGAAGGAGGGGAAAGGAGGGGGGAGGGTTTCAAGTAGTATCTTTTTTCAGGATGCGATTTAAGGGTTTCAGAAGCTTGTTCTAGGGCTTGAAGCTCCTATACTGATGGCTGACTGGCTTGGTTGTGAGTACAAAGGGAAGTTTCATGGTAATGTTTGAAGGCGCCAAATTTCCTTTTGTTGGTATTCCTTACTTCTTTCTCCCACGAGTTGTTTTTACCAGCCTCAAAACACTCGATTAAATTGGTCATTTCAAAGCGTAGAATTTCCTGAGCAAGTGTTCTTTCAAGGGGTAAATTTTCTGTGTAATGATAATGCGAATCACATTCCCACACACCTGAAGATTCCCCTTTTTGCCGACTTCACAAATTTCACCATCCCAGGGATTGGTAAATGACATTTCGAATGTCTTTCGAATTGTGGATTTTTCTTCGGTAAGCCCACCGACCAGGTTATTCATGCGTCTCTGTTTTCACTGCTCTTTCCACTTAATCCTCGTAGAGACTGCATTTTGAGCCGTTGGAATGAGTGGTCCGGCTGGACCGTGGAAGCTCCTCTCCAGCTTATGCCTGTGTTGAAATATGGACCTTGGTTAACTCGCTTCAATTGTAACAGAAGGCCTGAACACAACATGAATTTCTCCCTTTGGTAAATCCAGTTTCTTGTTTTTTTTGTTTTTCTCTCCCTGAAACAATTGACGCGGACATTTCCAGCGAGGATTTACTTCCCCTGCAAGCGCCTTGCTCTTGTTTTTCAATCCCAAGAACGGTTTGTTTACCCGTCGTGCACGGAAACTTCGGGGACGTTTGTACCTCTTATTCCCAAATTTTTGAGCATAAGCTACTACCTTGGAAACAGCCCCTGTCACTAGGTCAGCCTTTCCTTTCTTCAAGCTTGGATACTCTCAGGCTTTTACTCACTCGTTTGGTCACATGTGAATTTCGCCTTGCTGGAGCTAGTTGAATCTTTAGCCATCCCATATCTCTCATTTTGTAAGTTTGAAAGCTCCACTTCATGCTGTTACTTGGAGCGTCCTTTTATTTTGCCCAAAGTCCCTAAAATAACGCTTTTTTAGGCAGTTTTTATGTCTCAGCGAAAAACTCTCCCCTTCGTGATGCCATTTGAACTACTGGTGGTTAGAACGACACTCAAATCTGACACCTACATGGTTGAAACTATTCAATCACTGCTTCCAACCGATGGAAAATGTCCCTGGTTGATCCCAGCGTCTACTACCGATTCAGCTTGGTTTTTTGCTCTCAAAGGTACTGGTTCCTCTGACTCCTTGTTTTCCTTCCTTCACCGCTTCACGGGGCCGATTGCTATCTACTGGGTGGGGTTGTCTCTTCGGTTTCAAACGCACCCGCTACGGTCAGTCGATGATCGGCTGCGCATTTGTTGGTCCACGTGGCTGCCAAGTGATCCAACTCCTTTTCAGTCAACTCTTTTCCTTTACTAGTGAACTTTGTGTGTTTGATGCAGTATGGCTTATCGCCACTATTCTAGCGAATTTCTCGTGCGATCTTTTTTTCTACCCAATGTTGTGTCAGACCGAGTTCTAGTGAGTCATTGTTGCTAAAACAATTTGTGACCTCAAAAATTTGTTCTGCTTTCGATTCAGCTGAGTCTGTGACTCGAAATTTTAGTCTAGCAGTTTTTTGTCATGCCTGTTCATTCCAGAATTCTGCGATTTTAAGTTTTTCGTTTCGTTAAGGTTTTCGTTTTGATTGGCTCACCGCCTCATCTAATCAGTAGAGACAGATTAACTCTAGAGCACTGCTTGATTTGGTACTCGATTTTATCAGCTTGTCCTCCTTTGCATTCTCACAACCGTTTCCTCACATTTTTTTTTCTGAGCCAGATGCCTTGAGCTTACTCTCTATTCGATGTTCATCTCCTAAAATTTCACTGAATTTAATGCAAATCTTGTGAACCCACATTGCATAAAACTCATTTCATCCTGCTTTTTTTATCCCATCAAAGTCTTCGCTGCTCTCCTCTTGATTTTGCTCGATTCATCCGATCTAGTAGCTTTTAACCAATGCACTCGTTACCTAATCGGTACCGGTTGCGCACTCTCCCCCAATGCGTCGGTCCACATGAATGTCAAGCTATCATTGGACCCAATTCTTCTCGTTCGACGTGCTAACCGGGCTATCGTCCCTCCCTTCTTCCCTACAGGTGTTGCAAATTTTGAGGCTGTAATGCTCAGAGGTGAGGAGACGAAATCCGCAGTTACAGGTGTCGATGTCAAGGTGACGCCAACGACGACGGCTGTCGGTGGTGGACCCGTCGCGGCCACCACTGCAACAGGTTCCGGTCAGCTGGCGCCGATTCAACAGCAGCCCTCCGGCCAGCCACGACGTGTCCGTGATGAGCTAGATCCTGCACCTCATCACACGGCGGCAGATATCCGAGTGTTGGAGATACTCAAACGAATTCGCGACTCCGGCAGTGTTGGTGACGACAATTTTGACAGTGAGTCACCTGGTTGACTGGTAGTGTAATGTCGTGCCTTCTTAAAACTCCGCCGAATCGGCGCAAAGGGTTCCAAAGGCCCGTTCAATTCAGCTTGTTTACCTCGAGTTTCTCATACTGGGTATTTGAATTCTTAAGCGAGGAGTTTTAAAGGAAATGTTTATTTTGGTTGCAGTTTGAATATGTCTATCTACTTCAATGGAGGAGCAACATCCGTCCTTGTGGTACCGCTAGAGTTATTTTCGAAGCTACGTTAAATCGTAAATCATCTTACTTTCAATTCGGTTAGGCAAGAACTGTACGGTTTCGGTTGTTTTTTTATGTCCAACAGGGTCCAAATTCTTCAATAAACATAGTATTTTTTAACGAAAGGACTACAAAGGGCGTTTCATCCCACTGACTCAAATATAGCTGCTGTCTCAATGCTTAAGTCACGGTTCTAGCAGCTCTAGGCCCTGGATGATAGTGGGCATAGGGCAATCCTTTCGTAGTTCAACTATTTTAATTACTTTCGCGTCCGATTTTTAAGAAAGTAGGGCGTGTGATTTTCAAAGGCGGGACTTTATCTCACTTTTTCCCGCGGATGTTCGGATAATCTGAGTAAGAATAAGTAGTTAGGTAAAAAGAGCAGTTGGAATCAGGAATTCTAGGTGAAGCACTAAAGATGTTTGAATAGCTTGGCAGATGATCAGCCGCTCCAGCTGTAGCGCCGGTGAAGCTTCTGAGTCGCAGGTGATGATGTGTGCGGCTGTTTTGGCTATTTTCCTTCCAAAAAGTCCTGTCGATCTCCCCAAAACCCTGTTCTCTGATTGCAGATTCCAAAACTGTTTTTTGTAGGTTATATTGTTGAGATTGGCGTGACAAATGGTTGATCGACCATGTTTTTTTACTAACGTTTCCGATAAATTGACCTTTTTTTCCTTATTCTTGTACCTGGAGCAATCGAAATTTTTAAATAACTTGATTAGTCTGAATAGGAAATCCAAGAGCACACTGTCATGCCTAGAATTCGGTGTTTAGAAATCGGGCATCCCTGCTCTTTCGGCCCTCGGCTCGCCTTTGAGGCTCTCGAAATCTGTGGGTGATATTTGCGGAAAAAAATCCGGTCAGTTGATTTTGAAACGGTCTAAACCGGGGTTTCATGGAAGGCGCCTTCCTTCCATAGCTGTCTGGATAGCTAATTTGTCGTCCCACTTGCTACTTTCATAACGGTCTCCTTTTTCCCTTGTCCCCAGAATGTCCATGACAAGTGTTGAATGTTCTGTAAGGGGCTCTCGGAAGGAGTGGCTATTCCGACCCAAACTTGCGAGACGTTGGAATTTTGGAGGCAACTGAGTAATTGCCAGCACTGTGGCGGCACGTACCATCCATAGTTGGTTTATTTGTAAAATCGCAATTTCTTGTCGATCTTCTTGCTCGAAAGACTTAATTTTCGGCACAAGGAGTTTAGAAAAGCCTTTTTTGACACCGCCTCTCTCCACATTTGGGGAGTGCGGGGATTTTGGTAGCATTCCTTTATGACTGCCTCTTTGGCGATTGGATTACTCCCGAGGTTTCTTGTAAATCTCAGAATATCGTCAACAATTGTGGAGGCATAACGTGGTAGGCTGGAGGCTGTCTTCTACTCTTTTCTGATTTCCATATTTCAAATCGGACTGCGGTCAATCCAATTCGAAGTGTACCGAAGCTCCTGAGTCAAATCATCTAGCGTCTACGTCCAATTATCCCGCGTTGATGCGCAGATTTAGCGATTTTGGGAATCCTTCACTAAATTTAACTGCATGACTAAACTAAAATCATAAAACAATGATAGTACTACCTCTAGAAGGCTTCTGAATTTGCCAGCACCAAATGGATTGTCTATGGTCGTCCACTGGTCGCTCCTAGCGACCGACATTTGTTTTTCTTCCTTAAGGAATGTTGTAAATCTGCCTGTCTTCGAACGCCCAATGTCGCTATGCTTCTATCAATTGATTGTCAGTTGGCAAGTGCATTGCGTACTAACTTTGTCTGTCACCAGTCGGTTTTTCAAAAGCCAACCCATCACACCTTGGATGTTCACTTCTTATCACGGAACACTGTTGTTGCTGGTATTCTACGCCGAATGTGTCCTCGCAACTCAAAGAGCGGTCTGTTAAAAATGTAAAGGGTCCGATCAACACTCACGCTTAATTGGTTTATGGAAGGGTATCGTGCCAACCGCCATTAAGGTCCTGCCGGTACCGCTTTAATGCTTCTTTTTTCCCTCTATCTATGCTAAAATGCACTTTTGTAATCGTCATCCGTGTTTATGATTATGGTTGTTCATCCCAATATGAATTTCTTTTGGTCAAAGACAATCAAGACCACTTTTTTGTGGCGCATCTCAAGGGCTAGCCCGATTAACTCCCAAATTTCGGGAACATGTTATTTTTGAATAGGTTATGTCGGATTGGTCGGCAGTACTTTCGCCCACAACGTACTTTCACAAACTTGTCAAGCGATCCACCTTTTGTTCGGTTTGCTGAATTGGGGCAGATTTGACCAACAGTAGAAATCAAAATGCCATTCAGAAACCCATCTACAGCCGTGGCGTGGGTTTTTCGTGCTTGACCTCGTCCTCATTCGTTCAGCTGCGACTCCAAGTCATGTGACTTTCAGCTGGACGTGTTCTTGATGGTACCTTTTGGTTGGTTTTTCTTTTGTCAATCCAACTCCACATGACTGCCGTGCTGGTGGTTCGGTCACACGACAAAGTGAATGCTGTCCCTCCGCCGTGTCGTCTAATTTCGAATGTATCATTTCAACGTGGAACATTGAACATTGACACGTGCTCTATATCACTAGTACGAATTCGTATGTCGCGGAGAAATTGGTTGATTTTGAAGCAATAAAGTGGATGCCGGATCCTCTTTGAAAATAACTACCGTTTGAGCATCATCAGTTGAATTGGCCACTTTGACAATCCAAATGTTGGTTTTGTTATTGAGGTGGGGGAGCTTCTAGGATGTGATGACCGATGCTACCCCCAGGAACCTGATATAGAATGTGCCAAAATGACCATATCTGGTTCCAAATAGGAAGTCATGCTGCCTCAGCGTCATCGCCGTTGTCGAGAGCATTACGATAACCCAGGTCTTTATGCTGCAGTTGCTCTCACTTCTATTGTAATAGCGGCTCCAATTTTCCTCTCGTACGACATGACTCAATTTTTTGGTTTGAATCGCCTTCCTCGAGCTGTTAACCGTCATAATAGCACAGTATACTTGATTAAGCAAACGTCAATCATTTCATTCTTTGAGCCGATTCGAAGGAGATGCGTGTGTTTATCCACCTACAGTGGTTGCTTTCAGAGAACCTAACACCTTTCGCCTGTCTGATGGAAGTACTGGGTTGTGCACTTCACCTAGCATCGACAAGGGCTTCCAAAATGTCCAATGTGCCAATACTCTTCCAATCTTTGTTTTGGTAGTAAATCGGGCAAAAGGGTTCGATTCACAAAGACCGGGATACGGCCTTGTCATTGAACAGCACTTTGCGTGGTTTAAGTAGATCTCGCAGCTTTTCCATTAAAAAGCGGTCAAAAGAAGGAGCGACTTCACTTTAACTGTCACCAAAAAAATGACAGTCTTCTCAAGTATTTGCAGCCACTGCCTTTCGGTTCTCCCTAGAGTGAGTAGCCTTAAATCCCACGACCTTCCCTGTCACAAACTCGCACAGAAGGGATTCAAGGAGTGGAATTCAACGTCATTCTCTTTCCCTTACGGGATGTAGTAACACGCACTTGATTAAAACCTTCCGGCCTGTTCTACCTGTTCTACGGTGGAATCTCAGGAATACATCTTCTGTCATTTGGTGGGGAAAAAGCGAATCGGTGAAAACAAAGAGTACGAGGCTGACTTCAAATTCTTCCAAATCGACTGCCTTCCAAGGCCACGTAGACATTAGGTCTGGACTTCTAAGTCTCGTACTTTTGTTACATCTCGTGCATTTTACCACCTTACGCCTGCAAGCATCTGATTTTATCTTTTGCTAACTTTGAAGCAATTTTTCCATCCAATAATTTTACTTCTAATTGCGGCTCGATTTTCTGATGCTTGCGTCGTTATCTCCTTTGTTGCGTCTTGACAAAATAACTTCTTAAAAACTATTTTGGGGCAGATATGCTGTGAGGCTTTTTCTTCTGCTATAGCAATTATTAAGCCTTTAAAATCCCTCGGTGGTTATGCCTCTCCATAAAGCGGCTCAGTTTTCGACACCATTGAAAAGTCGATCACCTTGAAGCCACTTTCTGTATTTCGCCAACTCCGCAACTAGATGGAGCCTAGTTTCTGGCGTCTTTGTTCGATGGCGAGCAAATACGGATGAAGCATTCAAGCGGAGAACGTGGGACTTCCATCTGCTACCAGAGAGATTAGTACTTTGCTTTGCATGAGAAATTCTGCACCTTATGCTCCTTCTCTTTTAGTCTGTTGAATTTTATATAATTTACACCTCTTCCATGAGAGCTGAGCAAAAAACTACTCAAGTTAGTTGGAGAAGAGTTTTTCTGTTCCCTCAAAGCTCATTGCTCTCAAATGTTTGTTTTGGTGCTTCGTCAAATCCCCATCTTCTGGGCCTTTAATTATGCCGACGGTGGACATCGCTCGTTCCCACGTTGAAGGTCAGTTAAAAGTGCACATCTTGGCAAGGTTGTTCTTTTTTTCGTGAAGTGAATAGCTATCTTCTCGTTCTAGTTCAAAGGCTGTAGTTTACGCATGTCTGAAATGAAACAGTCAAATCTCGGCTGCTGTCAGGAAGAGCTGATATATTTGAAGTCAAATTTTATTAACTGCCACATCACAATTCTGAATCTTCTCAGCACTGAAGGTAATATTTGACGCCTCCATTCGTACCGTTTGCTTATGGCACTGATTTTCAAGGTGTTAAGACCCGCCTCCTTGACCTTGACCTAGCTCACCACTCAGGTGCATGTGTGTTCGCTGCCAGAAGCATCTATTGGCCTCCTCCTCCTCCTTAGTCAGCTCTTTCCTTGAGAGGTCTTCCCGATTCGCTTGTCAATGCCTGCTTGGAAGTCCTTATTACCGGTCTTGCCATACCTTTTCGTTATTCGAGTTAGTTTCTACCCCTGCCTTGAGTGTCATTTAAAACTTCTTGAAGTGCTAAACCACGAAGCCTTTCTACTGAAAGGTTTAATCAGTAGAAACGCTTGATTTAAGAGCGCAGCAGGCTGAATAGCAGCGATGTGCATGTTTTAATGGTCATTTTTATCCCTCTTTTTCAGTTCCTCCACCCAAACGGAAACCCGGACGCACGAGAATGGGTGAGTCCTTTCTCCTCTTGCCTTGAAAGGCTAATTCCTTCCAGATGATCCCTTTAGTGGCTGTCTTTACCGTCATGTCTATTGTGCATATTGATGGTGAGCGATGGTTGGGTTTCCTCATGTTAATAGCTAAATCTTGTGGTGAGAAGCGACTACAAGCTCATATAATGCGGCTTGGTGTGACAAATACGTTCGTAAAGGATATTTCTGGAATTTTTCGTGCTTAAAGCGCTCTAAGTTTGAGCCAAAAGAACGAGATCGCTCACAGACCACAGATGTCGCCCGTGTTATATGATGCGTCACTTTTCTACGAGCTCTTTTTCTATAAAGATGGAATTTTGTGCTACCCGTCATGTTTGTGCAAGGTTCTCCTCAGTTGAGGTATCCCCATGACCCTCTTGCATCATTGGTCAAGCTCCTTCCGTTTCTTTTGCATCATACTGGCACTTTTTAACATCGAATGGACTATGCGATCTTGTCGTGTATTTCTCACTTTCCCAGTTTTGCAAAGCTTAATTTGCTTAACCGTACTCCTCAAAAGGCCGTCCATGCAATCATATGTAACTGACCCTGATGCTATGTGAACCGTTGTGTTTACTTTAATTAGTCTTGCCAAAAGGTCAGTGGTTTTTTAACCCTGAAGTTCATCTGGAAACATCGTTAAGTTCAGTCGTGGTCAAGCAGAACCACGTGGAACTCTAGTTCTGCACACAGAATTTCCACTGACCTTCAACCGCTTGTCTGACATGTGCTTTCTGAACTTGACAGTTCGATCTTGCCTGCACGACATCCGCAGATCTGTTTAAGTTAGATCATGTATCCTCGATCCAAACCACTGAAATGATTGCGATCAACCGAACAATAGACTGCAATGCTGCTTTGTCAGTCAATCAAATACGCCCAGCGTGAAGGTGTCGGTAGATAGTGCCGAATTTGTTTTGGGATGCGTGGCTGGACGATGTTCTACAGCGAGCGCGGGACATTTGCCCACAAGTTAGAGTCAGTCGTCGAAATACACAACACAAGTCGGCTTTACACAGCCATATTCCTTACTTTTCACTTTCTTGTCGTTCCTCAGGTCTTCGTCTGTGTTGCTCTCACCCTCAGCAGCGCGGGGAGGTAGTGAGCATTCATATGTGGCACGGAACTTCACATGACTATTATATCTATTTCTTCCGCGGACATATTAAAATCATTCAACCCTGGTCTCGTTTCATTGCTTGTCGTCATGCTCAAGCTTGGAATTGGTTCGCTCACTGCTCTCATCGATGTCATTCAGGAAGTGAAGTAACAACCGACCAATAGAAGGTCAGTGAAAGTAGCAGCGTAGGGCAGGTTTCTGTCATCAGCGTGGCAGTCGATCCACATGGACCTGGAACATCGCTTAGCCCCCTAGTTACTGCTGGATTCGAAGGCACTGAATGTTAGACTATAAAGTAAGCCAGAGGTTAATACCCGATTATCATTTAAGCAGCACGGGTCAAGGTTACAAGGTCGTTGAAATAGTGCTAAGTGATATTGACCGTTTCAGAACGTCCTGCGTTCACACGACAGGCGCCAGCGCCAGTGCTACCACAACCCCAGGCAACGACAACAACAACCACAACCTCAGCTACAACGACAATCTCCCTTGATTCCTTCAAATTGCCCCTTTCCAGTCGCCTGGACAGTATCCGTCCAAGAACTACCACTTCAGCTACCATTCCCAGCCAGCTGAAAAATGGAACTCCCACTCCTCCCCCGGCCATTGTACTCGCGACCACAAATGGAACAGCTGTCCCCGTGACCACCGGTTTGGTTGCTACCGCCGCTGCTGGTGGGAGTGTTACGGCCCCAACGGCAGTTGCAGTAATTCAGCAGAAGCAGGTGACGACAACGACGGGATCGACGACGGGTCAGCAGGCGCCACAGTCGATTGGGCTAGAGTTGATTCTCCCTAATGGGCTAAGAATACCGGTTTCTGCTACTTGTGGTTAGTGTTAAAAGAGCTATTCATTGATCCATTTTTAGCCATGGGTCTTGTCCGTTTATTTGGCTAGTGGTCCATTTGCTTGTTTAGCCCCATTTCTGCATTTGGCCACTGTCTATGCGCCTTCATTTGTCCTTGGACTTTCTAGGAGATTACCCACCTCGTAATTTGGTCTTTCCTCTATTCCGTGCGCCATTTTGTTTATCAAACCGCCCAACTAAGCATTCCTCTGTTCAATTGGCCAGTTGATTCACCTTTCCAATTTTCCATTTGCTATTAACGGGCCATTCGTGCCTTCACACGCCTGTGGATCTGTTCTGCGGATCCGTTCCCCATCTCTCCCTAGCTGTTCATCGACCTATCTACCAACCATTCTGCCGACTCCATCCATCCACCATCTGGCATCGGAAATTTGAGAAGGTCTTTTTATTACCCCGTCCTAGCTAAGTCGGACACTCTAAATTTACTCACCATGTTCTTATCTCTTTCTCTCCAATCGTTTTTCTTACCGACCGTTCATATATTCACCCGAATGTTTCATCTCTTGGTTGAGAAGTTCTCCCTAGATTCAATAAGTTCTTTCCCTACGCTTTTAGCCAAGCCCGACGCACCAATTCAACCGACTACAACAGGGATAACAGTAGCATCCACTGGAGGCGTGCAGGTGACAGCAGCGGTGAATAAGTTGTCATCGACAGCATTACCAACAGCGGTGGCACGAACAACAGCATCAACAACAACGAGCACTTCGCAACAGATCTGCTCCTGCAGCCGATCAAAGTGCCTAAAGCTCTATTGCGAGTGTTTTGCTGCCGGGAGGGCCTGCGGGGATAGCTGCAACTGTCGGCACTGCTATAACAACCTTGCCGACGACATCTCGAAGCAGACTCGCGATGTCGCTATGCGGACTGCGCTCTCGCGAAACCCTCTCGCCTTTAAACCCAAAATTGGTGAGTCGGCCCTTTAGCCCCCCCTTGCTCTGCAACCTCTCTGTCTCTCAGTCTGTCTGATTGCAAACACCTGTCTTGACTCATCCTGCCACCACTCCAATCACCTATCCATCAATCTCTCCTTCAGCGCACCACTAGTCGGTCAATTAATGACCATTTTGCCTGTCTATTCACCGCTAACAGGTTCATTGATGATTTCAACCTTCCTTCATACCGAGCCTGTTCGACACCTCTAAATCCGTTTCACTGTCCACTGACCGTTGTCGTTTTCTTCACACAGAAATCTCGGGAAAACACGTGCTGGGCTGTCGATGCAAACGGTCGCACTGTTTGAAGGGCTACTGCGAGTGCTACCTTGTGAGTTAGCTTTCTTTCTTTCTTGCTATTTGAACGTTTTGGTTGCTTTACACGGTGCTCACTTCTGAATGAGGCGGCCTTACTGGATTTTGACAGCACACCTCTTTGTGGCCTCTTTATCATGGTAAATATTTACCAATTTTAAAATGCACTTTGCCGCAAAGGAGTTAAGGACTCCTTTCCGTGGTGGCGTATCTCGATCATATTTTGCCAGCTTTGATTGAAGCTGCATCAGAACTTCCTCAACTCTTGTATGCTTCAGGGTCGTGGGTTTCAGGTGTTCATTACCATGACCAAATTCAAGTTCTGGTTGTTTTCATCCCACCTTAAAGAGGTGGAATATTCGAGTTGCGCCAGCTTTTATAGGAAGGCATGTGACGGTACGGGGAGGCTAGGGGGCTAGGAACTCTAGCGTTGTAGGATGAAAATGTCGATGGTTCAGTGGATTTTGAACACATTTATTGTTCATTGGCACTGCTTCAACTGATAATTCGGTCCCAAAACCGAGCCTATTCAAGAAAAGAATATTTCAGCAAGAATACATACGCGAAATTTATTGACTATTGAAATTTTGAAGAAAGGATAGTTTTAAACTGACTGCGGTTACGTGTTTTCCCTGTTACTAGGCCAAAATTCCTTGTAACCAACGTTGTCGCTGTCTCGGCTGCTCCAACGAGGAGACAGCGACAACGAACACCAACACGACGGCAACCACTACTACCACCACTAGTACCACCTCCGTCAATGATGTTGCAAATGCGACAAGCAAAACCGCGGCTGGCGCGGAGTCCTTCAAAGAGGTGAGTGGTTGCAGGGGGTTGATACCGCTTATCTATCGCCTCCTTGTGAATGCGTCAATCAATTTGTCAGTCCGTCCTTCCACTCCTGGTTTATCATCCACTCTCGTACCTATCTATCTACCTATTCATCTATTCCCCCGTTTATCTGACGGTTTATCCGTCCACTTGTGCTTCCTCGACTCTTCCATGCACCCATTCGTCCCCTCACCTATTCATAATCGAGTCTTTTATGCGTCAAACCACCTGTCCATTCGTCTCCAACTCATCGTTCATTCATCCTTACCCATGCGACTGTCGTTTTATTTCAATATTTTCATTCTCATCGCCGTTATTTCGCCCGGGTATCCATTCACCCAGACTCATTATTGTGGTCGCATGCATCATTATCTGTATCCGCTTGAATGTGAAATCAATCCTTCCATCCATTTGTATTAATCATCGTTCTGTCACTGGACTCAATTCACCGTCCATTCATTCATCAATCAACCCAATCGCTAATGTCTTCATCTTCCATCTATCAGCCATGTGTCCCTCTATGAACAAATCTGTCCCTCTCCCATTTCACCTGTTCGGCAGTTTGATTTCTCCGTTCATCTACTCTTTTACCTACCTTTCACTTTGTTCATCCATCAGTCTGCCTTCGTTTCACGTCTCAGTTTTTACAAATGCCTGTTTGTTGGGCTTTGCGCCATACTGATATTCATTTTAAATAATTAATCTTTTATTCGTCCCCCTAATTCTCGTTTCATCCAACCTACAAGACCCAGGTATCCTGGCTCGCCTCCCTGGCCACCCGGCAGCAGGTTACTGCTGCTGCAGCGGCCGCCGCTGCTGGCTCTACAACGACCCCAATTGGTGTGGTTGCCACTGCTGCCACCACTACCACTACTTCCGTCACTGCTACTACCACCGCAACTCCCTCCATCGCTGCCACCGTCACCGCTGTCACTGCGACTCCACGCACCATCACGTTGAATGTGCCTATCAAAGCGCTGACTGCGGCGAGTGAGACTGGCAGGTGAGTCCTTGACCTGATGGCACTGGGGTCATCTTTTGATGACCAATGCATGTACCCATTTGTGTAGTGTGCTTCTTTACTCCAACGTTTTGGGATAGCGACGTTTCGGAAGGTTACTATCTGTCATCTGCCTTCCATGCTCATCCGTTTCCTGAGCTTCCACCGCTTTCTCCTTCTTAGTTGGGATATGATTTAGGCAATCGTTTCATCACTCACATTGGACAGCACCTCAACAAGATGATGCTTCAGAAGTTCATCTTGAGCGATATTTTTAACAGCAATGGGCAATGCTTCATTGTTACGAAGGGTAGAGGAACTGGCCGAACATGGAGTGCTTGTCTGAGTGACCCATCACCCAACTCCCATTGTTGAAATCGTTCAACTTGAGGAGGTAGGCGGCCCTGCTACTCCCTTTTGCACCTTCTCCAAGTGCCATGCAGCACATGTGAAGGGAAACTTCTGCAGCTTTTGCACTGAGGTGGACTTGGTCCGCTAAGCAGACGAGCTCAATTCGCCTTCATACGGTCCAACCGCCTTTCGATGAGGGTTTTTAATGGCCGAGAAGGGGTAGAGACCGCGAGGGATGATGCCATACCGTGCCGCACATAAACTATTGTGCGCATGTTAATAGGAGTCACGAGCTTTCTGGTCGTCTGATACAATGGAAGGGATGGCCGGAATATGGATGTTTCTTCGAGCCACTGAACGGGCTTCTTTCCAGTCCGATGTGTTTTTGGTGTATTTTGCGGATTTTGGTGGCATGCTCCTTGCTTCTTGTGGTTTCCAATAAGCTTTCATTTTTGCTATAAACATCTTAACATGGAAGTGGCTCATTCATCTGTGTTTCTGAATGCTCCTCAGTGCAAATAAGTTTGCACTTGGAATGTCTTTAGGCAGCCATTTGTACCATCTGGTAAACTTGGAGAAGCAGTTACTCAAAGCCTTGCTTTCGCTCTTCTTGCGTATTTTGAAGTGGTTGCGCCTGTAATTGCTGATATGTGACTCTCACTTCCACCCTTCCTTTCGCCCATTTCTGGGTTCCACCGCCTATCCGCCTTTGATTTGTCCATCCAGGCCCACCTCATATGAGCAATAGGGTGTGCGCCTATGCTCTATCCAACAGTCACTTAATGCGTTGTTGTTTTTGTTGAACCTTAGAGTGATTACACACCCGGCGGGTTCCTCCACAGATCTCCCACCCCTTCTTCTCCATCAGTCTTATCTTGCTGCTGCTGCCGCCGCAGCAGCCGTGGCAGCAGCAGGAGGCGGGAATACGACTCAACAGGATCTGATCAAGTGCCTCAACACTGTCCTGCCTGCTGTCCGGTCTCAGCCGCAGTTGCAATCTCAGACTCCTCACTTTATCATTCCTGGTGTTGTTCAGGCGACGGTATCGGCTGGCAGGCCGACCGATACTCCTACAGCAGAAACGACGACGCCGGCGACGGTAGCGGCACCCGTCTCAAAACTATCTCCACCGTTTTCCATAGTGGTTAGTCTCAATCAGTTGAATGAGCTAGAGGTGGTCTAGTTGTTGACCGGATTTAAGTGGCACTGTGGTACTTAACAAATCGACAAGCTGGGGAACTAAGAGTGTTGGTGAAGGCCAAATGTTGGAAGGCACAACACCCCCTCGTAGGAGAGTGCAGTTTCTACGACGATTGCTTTACTCAAGGACATTTGTCCTGGAGAAAAAAGTGGTCAAATGGGATGGGCGGTGTACAGTGGTCCCCCAACATCGCATTCTTATTCTTTGCCGCTTTTTTACTTCTATAGTGTTTCTGCCTTCAAGAGTTATCTTCAGGCTCTTGTAACCTTGGGAGATATCGGCTCTTCAGGTGGGACTCAGGAGCCAATATTTGTGAGCTCTACCTCTCTGGAGATCTTCAAGTCGCCCATGCTTTGTCTCGTTTCCCAACTGAGGCTGGGACTGGTGCGCAAAGCCTACTTGATTTCGACGGCTCTTCGCCCTTGAGTCTGTAGATTTAGCCATCCATAACTGATGCCTTTGGTCTGCGACATTTAGATAGTTTAGTGGGCAGGATAAAAGCGGGATTGCCCTTCTCCTTGATCGAGTTGGCTGGCTTAAGAAGACATGCGAGTCTGGTAGTGGGTTGGACCTGGCGACAATTAGCACAAGTGTTTTGAGAAGTAGTACTCACTGGGTTTGAGTAACATCTACGCCACCCTTTCTTTCCAGACAAAAACGGAGAGGGTGGAAGAGGACGAGGTTAACAATGGTACTACGGCTTCAGCATCCGAAGCATCTCCAGGAAGGCTAAACGATGATAGCGGTGATGATGATGATGATGGCAGAAATAACATCGACATTGGTAACGGGGAGGATGTGGCCGAGGAGGACAACTACAGTGGCTACACTGAGGAGGAGTTGGCCTTCATGCACCGTCTTCAACAGAATCGCAATACCACTGCGGCTCCTGCCACTGGCGTTTCTCAGGTGGGTCATTTTACGTAGTTTTGTTGTGGTCGATCGTCTTCTTCCATTCATTGAGCATGTCTTTGAACTTCGGGAATTTTTAGCCGCTACCGATTTTTTCCATCTGGATGGGTTGCTTATGTTTGTATCCTCTCCCAACGGGGAGGGCATGGCAGTTCTGCGGAGCCCAGATCTGTTTAGGTGTGAGACAGGCTGTAATCGCTCACCACCTTTTTTCGTCTTGAGCTGACTAGACCATGAATTGTGGGCGTTTAGCAACATCATCAACATTATCTGCTCGGTTGAATGTTGATGCATCCGGAAGATGGCGGAGGGTCATCAAGCTGTTGCTTGATCTGCACAAGAGGCTGTCTGCCTCATTACATTCGCGGCTTCGATGGGAACGAGTGGAAATGTTTGAACTCGGAGCCTTCACCGTGGACGTTAACTTTGTTGATGAGGAGGCAACCAAATTTTGTTTCAAATCTAAATGACTGGTGCTCATAACCTTCCCCTTGACTGAAAACGTGCTGCATTGAAAAGTTTCGCAGCAAACTGATGTCCACGGAGATGCTCATCTTTGAAGTAATGCTAAAAGCCTACGATATCCACGAAATTCTACCCATTATTGATTTTGGCTGTCATCCTTCGCGTTGTCTTCGGTTGAGTTGAATAAATTCGATAAGCTTCCGCTGTCAGAAGCTTGAGTCGCCGACGGATTCAAATAAACGATCCACTCATCTCGTCGGTTACCAGAACTGTGTTCGAATACTCTATTTTCGTTTGTCGGGTGGCTGGCATTTCTCCAACAATTCGACATTAACTCTCCGCACTCCCTCTCTCCGCTAAGGTAATGAAGAAAGAGGACTTCACAGTCGGTGACGACGCCACAGTCGCTGCAACGCGCGAATCACCCCAATCCCTCGCCTCCAGTAGGGATGAAACGGAGGAGCCACCGCCGCCTCTCCCTGAAAGTCTTTTCTCTTCTTCCTCCCCATTCTCCTCTTATTGCTCTGACGCTGCCGACCCTTCCGTCACCGCCATCCTCTCTGGTGTGCCGTTGGTAACACAGCAGTCACAGCTGCAGGCACCAGAGCCTGGAACCACCACTGCGTTGGGGCGGACAGTCCAGATTGTGTCAGAGGATAGGCTTCCTGTGCTCTCTCACTCCGCACCGCCGTCGTTGGGTCCTGATTCGGAGGAGAGACTGCTTAGCGTCCGGTATGTTGTTTTATCTTGTTGAGGCATCTAGGGACATTTTTTCAGTTAAACTAGATACTTTGAAGATTCACTGTACGAAATGGAGTTACTTTGGTAGCCGATGTGTTGCTCCAAATGTTGGTTGTGACGGTTTGTTGAGGTTGTGCTACATTTCCTGCGTGGAACACAAAGCGTTACTTTCACCTGGTAGCTGAGGGCGTCTGCGATGAATCGCTTGCTTTCCGCGAGTCTAGAATTCAAAGCCTGCTGCGTGGTCCACGGAATCTGTCAACTTGATGCTGTAATGAGTGAGGAATTGATCAAGCAGAATGCCTGACAGGTTAAGTGAACGCGGATTTCACTCGTGACTTGTGGCACTTCACCTACTTTATGCCTTTTCGGTCACTTTGTCGGCCATGTTAGGCAGCTATCGGTTGGCTAATCGAAATTCAGAAGGACGCGACTTAGGAACGAAATCACGAATGCTGTGCGAGTTTTCATCCAAGAGGAGGGGTACAAAGTAGACGTGAAACTTGCGCTTTTGCAAAGGGAATACGCCCACCACTGGTGTGAATACGCATGGTGTTTGGGTGCTTCTCCCTTTCGCCTTGTCTCATCTTCAAACACTGTTGGTGAAATTGCGAGCGCTGATTCCATCAGAGAATCGCGATGTAGCAGTATGAACGCCTTGAATGCGAGCAAGCGATTGCTTTGGTAGGCTTTACCCTCCACCACAAGTGCGTTAGACATCTGAGATGACGCCAGGGTGGTGGGCAATATGGCATTGGGCTGAGACGAAAGTGGCTCTCGTGAAGACTACTTTGCAACGTTGTTATCAGTTGGGACGTTGGAACCAATTCTACCGTCCCTTTCAAAAGGGGTTTTGTTGGAGAGTGTTCGGCGAGGCGAGGGTGTAGCAGCTAGGTAACAGAGCATGGCATTCGTGTACGTTGTCTGTTGGTTTCGGGGTGAAGTTCTTTTCAAGCGGAGAAATTCTGTCTTGGCGATGAGCTTCGAGGTGTCGCGTGGAAAGTACATCTGAGCTGAGATCGTGACGGATGATGATAAAGAATTAAATGGCGTCATTTCCATTCCGTCCAGCGAACAGCTTTGATTGGTCCATAAGGCTGCTCGGATCACAAGCTTGGATTTGACGCAACCTTTAACCTCATTCTACAGTGCCCGCATATTCTTGCATCATTGCAACATCAAAATTGCGTCGTCGAGAGCGTTTTAGGTGCCAGCAATCGCCAATTGTTTTGTAAATTTTGACTGACATTGTTTTGAATGACCATCATCATTTCTCTTGCAGTTGCAGCGTGCTGGAGGCGCGTTTCTTGCGTCGCAAGATCGATGAGCTGGAAACTCAGGTAAGTCGACTGACCCAGCTCATCCGGACTCAGGGCGAGATGCTGAGCAACCTCACTGAGATGATGCAGCGGCAGCAGCAGCAACAACAACAGGCGCAGACACAGCATCAGCAGTGACACAAAGGCGACTCGCATTCCCTCATCCATCCATTCCTTTCTTCCTCTGTGTACATAACACTCGCGTCACTTTTGGGTGGTACGACGCACCACTCCTTCACCTTTCCTAGTGAATGACTGACTGACTGAGCTCTTTGACAAACGATTGCTGTCAACATCTTCGTCCATTATACATTACCATTATACAAGCACACGCACCTCTCTATACGTACATATTATAAATATTATTGTATTCTAATGCTTTATATATATAGACACGTGGTACAATAAAAAAAACACGAGAAAAAAGGAACCAGTGGCTTTACTACTGTGCCTTTTGCTTCGCAGGGTGGGTGGGTGGAGAAGGGGAAACGACGGTAGTTCCATTGGAGCGCGAGACAACGGGGGACGGGAGGGAGGATAGGACCTGTTGCTAGAGCGGATATGTGGGCGGTGCGACCTTTTTTTGCCCTCGGGATGGTGGTGGATGGCATTTGACCTAATAAAAGGTGGAGAGCTGTGTTTAAACGAGATTCCTTTTTACGACTGCGAGTTGGGATGGTCGAAGGCAAGGTATTTGCCTAATTTGTTGGAATGAAATAATACTTGTGGGAGGGGGGGGCGCCATGGACTGATGCTATAGAATAGGGAATCATAAGTGGCAAGAGTTATGAAGAAAAGATCGATTTATGGTTTGGGGATGATTGAGTTGAAGGCTGCTTTTAATTCACCAGACGCATCGTTCCACGATGCATACAGGAATCGTGGTAGCTACAATCAGTAATAGGGAGATTTTAGTTTGCACGCTTCAGGACAATGGAGGTGTGGTTAGGAATAGCAATTCCACACGAGGAAGTTCCAAGTCATGGCCACCTTTTATCAGGCAATAGTAATTTGTCATGGAGTCTTTGGTTAGTGTGGACCCTCATCAAAAGGCGGTTGGACCGTATGAAGGCGAATTGAGCTCGTCTGCTTAGCGGACCAAGTCCACCTCAGTGCAAAAGCTGCAGAAGTTTCCCTTCACATGTGCTGCATGGCACTTGGAGAAGGTGCAAAAGGGAGTAGCAGGGCCGCCTACCTCCTCAAGTTGAACGATTTCAACAATGGGAGTTGGGTGATGGGTCACTCAGACAAGCACTCCATGTTCGGCCAGTTCCTCTACCCTTCGTAACAATGAAGCATTGCCCATTGCTGTTAAAAATATCGCTCAAGATGAACTTCTGAAGCATCATCTTGTTGAGGTGCTGTCCAATGTGAGTGATGAAACGATTGCCTAAATCATATCCCAACTAAGAAGGAGAAAGCGGTGGAAGCTCAGCAATTGGACCCCAAGCACGTGCAGATGTCGGAGAGTAAACTTTTCCAAACCACATCCTCAACACTTCTAAGCCACCTCACTGGCCCATGGTGTCAAGCGCCACAGATGCAATTATTCACTTGCTGCTAGCTACAAAGCTTCAAAACGATAAAATGATACCGAATGTTGTGGGTTGCTGCGAAAAGATCAGATTGCATCGTGGGCTTCCACCATGAAATTGTTGATGTAATGCCTTCCAATCAACAAGTTTTATCTCTTGGATAAAAATAAAAGTCGTCACTTAGGGGTTGTTGAATGGCAGGCAGTTATAACAGAACAGGGTCGCAAGTTCCCACATCGTCGCCCAAGCGAATCGTGAATTCACATTTAAAAGTGCCAAATGATCAGTTCTTTGGTAATTAACGAAATCGCTGGAATAGGAAGAAGTCTCAACAGAAATATACTAAACAGAGAGCAGTTGTTGGAATGGCAGGAGACTTGTATGTTACAGAGGGTTAGAGGTACTGCCAAAAGGCTGGATGTCGCGGAGCCACAACCCCCTGCTACAAGTCTGTGAAAAGGGATCTTGCTATAAGCATGCATTCCCTTGAACGATAATTTGGAAGGAAGGTGGGATCACGAAGAACGTTGCGATTCCACTAAGGATTTTGGAAATAAAGGGAACAATGAAACGTTGATGGCAGAAACCCGTAAGTTGTCTGTTCTGCCTGAAACGAGGAATTACAGTTGAGACGTCTCAAAGCAGGGCAAACTTATTCAAAAAATTTATCTGTCAGCAGGCCTTCGGACAAAGAGTCAAGGAGTAGGCTCCCCATATGTCTTATTTTTTCGCTGTTCAAAAAGATATTAACAGGAAAGTGAGAAAATTAAATGTCAAAATGTCAGAAGGTCTACAAAGTGCTGTTGGTGCTACTGCAGGTATGTGTTTAAAAAACTCCTCAACTAATTCAAATCATTTTTGCGAGAGGTCAATTTTTTTTTGCCCTCAGGTTTGATTGAAGAGATGGTTGATTTTAATCAGCCACTAGAAAAAGCCGTTGATGATTTGTATAAGCCTCTGAGAGCAACAGGCAATCACAACTTAGAGGGAGGGCAGAGAGAGCTGTTCCTGCATCTGACAAGGCGAATTTCTATTTGCGAGGCCTTGCACCCGATTCATGTGACGAAAAGCATACACTTGTCAATCACATGGCATACGAATTGTACCTGGCGGATGCCAACAGACGTCATTTCGCTAACTGGGTGCCATTAGACGTTTTCGGCAAAAAGAGCTAAAAAAGGACATTGGTACTTCAAACAACACAGGTGCATGGGCTACTTCAGCAGATTTTAGAATGGTTTAAATGGGTAAAAAATGGTCAGCTTCCGTGGAAACTTATTTAAAGATACCACTATCTGTCACTATGGTCAGATGTGCTGTCTTTCCGGCATTTTTTAGCACAAATTTGAACCAAACTTTAGATAGCTTTCTTGAAGATGAGTGGATGAAAAAGCCATTTACCTCCTTAAAGGTAATTTCATCCATTATTTGAATTCTTGCTGGGACACTTCTAACACTAGAGCTTATTTAAAAAAGGTTAGGAGCTACTGATCTCTACAATGGGGGCAGATGCCGTTAGCTAGGAGTTTAGACCTCCACAAGCTCCTTTTAAGAGTAGGGGCATTGCTCAAGACGATCGTTTCAGGGTGGAAAGCCTACTTTATCTCTTGAGAAGGTAATGTAGGCGGCTATTCCAAGTCACCATGGGAAAATACAAAATGTTCTAAAAATAGTATTCAATCCAACCCAAGGCACAAATGGGTAAATTGTGAATGCTCTCAAAAATATTCCTTACTAAAAAAGGCCACAGAACAGTTTTGGGATGTTTTGGGGGCTTACAAATGACTAAGAAGACGGCAGTCACGCACTTGACAGTAAGTGATGTCTTGCAAAGAGGTTTCTCAGCTACTCTACACACGAATCGGTAAGTCACTTAAGGTAGTTTTCAAGTCACATCATTTTTTTATTTAAGAGCCCATAATCAAACTGCCTAAATGATTAAAGCAAAAATTGGGAGTTCTGTCTAGTGCCCACCAATGAATCATTTAACTGAATGCTTCAGTATTATACAGGGTTAAGTTACTGCAAACAAACTCGTCAAAAAGATGGGAGTTAAGCGTTTTCGGCCTAACGGTAAGTCTCATTTTGCCAGTACTCTTATTATTCTAACAATTGGAGGGCATCCCTAATTTTCCATTTACGTGGAACCGTGAAGCGCTGGTCATGTTCATAACTCTGGCAAGGATAGAGGTGAGAACTCTTAGCGCAACAACTCAAATAGGAGACAGTGACACACCACAGAGAGAGGTCTTTCAATCACTCACCTTAATACCACACACAATTCTTCATTCAATGCTCGGATTTCATTTAAGCGATGACTTTATTAGACCAGCAATTAAGTAGATTGGCGAAAAAATCCCACTCTTTATGCTAAGATTTTGAAGAGTTGGAAGGAGAAAAAAGACATCAGTCATGGAACACAACAGTGGCGACAATAGGAAGCTTCATTTCAGCACCCCAAAGTTGGAACTTTTCGTCAAAACACACTAAAATTTACACAAATCCGAAACGTCGATCTTTAGGGCCATTTTAAAGAAGCAGTAAGAATTGTATTCAAGACAGCCAAAAAACAGACTGGAGATGGACAGCAGCAGCCGCAGTTGACTGGATACCACATGGAAACTTTATTTTTCAAATTAAAATAGGTTTTACAAAGTTTGCATTTTTCAAGCAAACCTGGGAGCTGATACTGCAAGCCGAGTTTTCAAGAGGCTCATAGTTGGTTTAGGTTTCCAGTTCCAAAATTATAAACTGGAGATTTTTTATCCAAAGCCAATACATTAAAATGTCATTTCTTAAAGTTCTGAATAGAAACTAGACAGTTTTCTTCCATTGTCTTTAAAATGAACAATAAATCAAGGAAGTCACCTGTGATTTCAAATATAGCACTAGACTAGATTGAAACTAAATCACTGTCGGGACTTTTTGAGTAGAGAAGCAAAGGTAGGTGATTCCGTTAGTTGAACGGACATAAATTTTAACATAAAATCGACTCAAAATGTGATGAATGCCCAAGGACTCACACTTTGGTCATACTTCACCTTCCTCAATGAAACAAGAACTAAAACACCCCATTCAGCGTTACTATTCAAGGAAATTTGAATTTCAATCACAAACTGTTTAATACAGTCCGTCGCCCCTCTTTCAAAATTTATTAAACCATTTTATTAGTGGATCACTAGCAAGAGTGAAGTAATGGCAAGAATTTCGCTCATTAAAATGACTCCAAAATTTTAAAATTAATTACTGGACCTCAATTCTTTGATCAAACAAACTCTAGGCAAAAACTGGAGCTAAAACTTGAACGATGACAAAGCTTAATAAAAAACCTTGGTAGTAAACATGCATTTTCTTTCAATTTTAACAGTTTTAAAGGAAAAAAAACAAAACCCCATCTTCAAACCATTTGCATACAAAAAAATTTTTTAAGAATTACCAAAATTTGGCACACTTACCTGTACATTAAAAGCAGGGCCTTAACATTCACAAAAGTCGTTATGCTCACGCATTATGAATAAGGAAATTCTGGGTAGCCCAACATCAGTAAACAAGTTATACAAAGGATAACTAATTAACATTTTTCACACCTTCAGACAATTGATATGCATTCTAAAGGATTCCTTTGCATAAAATGATTATACTTCAGGCTCAAATGATTTGGAAACTTCTTTTAAAGAAACCTAAGCCAAATTATTTAACTTGGACAAATATACCGCGGAATCGTTTTCCACCAAGATATCTTGAGGTGTTAACTCCCTAACAGACACTTCCTGCAGATCAGATCCGCGAAAAATAACAAAATCATAGACTTGAGGGTATATTTGATCACCATTTGCGGATTTTATCACACGAACTACAATAAACGAACAAAACTAGATACCTTTCGAAAGGGTGACTGTGTGGTGTTTGGTGTCAATTGCATGCAATTTGCCAACATAACCAAGACCCGACTTTGAAACGATGTTCAAGATTTTATTCGAAAAACGACTTCCCATTCTTGGGTCACGACAACCAATTAACCATTCAAAACTAGCGCACATAAGGATTTTATTTAAGCCGCATCACAGAACAGTGAATTTATAAAAAGTTTACAGCAAAATGTAAAAAAATGATGAAAAAGAAGATATGTTAAAACTGTCAAAATGATTTACTGAAATAAATTTGTGTCTAGAGGCTATTTTTTAATTTAATCTACAGATGTAATAATTTTTCTAATAACGTTTTATTGATGGCTTTTTTATGATGAGTGTGGCAATAACAAAGTTCATAAACTTTATTCTTAGATTGGTCTTCTACACAAAATTTCACGGCTTTTTACAACTACAAAATTAACTTTTATTGCATTTTTGTGGTTTGGGACGAAATTTTGAAGCGATTTTACCAATGTACTGAACGGAATTTTACTTGACATTTTAGTGGTTTATTAATACAGCCGCTTATACAAGGTCATGGATCAGCTGTTCCAAGATAAGCGTTCACTTTGACTGCCAGTTCGAGCTGTTATCTCTCTCAAATATGGGTAACTGCTTTAGGCACTTTTATCGAAACTCCAACTCTTCGGAAGATGTGCACACGCGCAGCGGTAATTCTTCTCCTACTAGACCTCCAGCTTGGTATTTGGTAGGCTATTCCTGTACCGTCTCCGCAAGCTTAAAGTTCTTGTTACTCCAACAGTTACTTTGGACTTTAACTAATGTTTTGGAAAAAAATTTAGTGGTGCGTCATTTTTAATATGTAGCTGCGAATCTTTTTGGATCTGCACTTAATTTGTCCGTTTGTTCTAGGTTGTCATGCCATCACCGAAACTCCTAGTACTGCCATTATTAACGAGGATTGAAAATAGGATAGCCGACTCTAAATTCAGACAACCTTGAGAGACTTTTTTGCTCTTAGTTAAACTATTGGGGTGAATTTTGTTTTATTCTGGATACTCGATCCCATTGCGGTAATAATGGATTTATATCTGGTACCTTTTCTAATTCTTTGTTTTAACACGGTCATGAATTAACGAAAGAATTCTCTGGAATACATACCTATGGTAGCAAATAGACTTTGGGTTTCAACTGATAATACTTTACTTTTTGCAGGAAAATGATCCTATTCTTCACCCAGCTCCCGGACTATCAGTTCCCTTCTCACAACTCACTGAAGATCAACAAGTAACCATCGCAATGCGGATGGCATTAATTGCTACCCTACCCATCTTCATCTACGATGATAATGGGAATGATAAGCTACCAGAGTGAGTCTTTGTTTATTTTTATAGGCTCTTGTGTTGTCTCGAATTTCAGTCAGCGGTCGAATAGGACTCGCTCCTGCTTAATTTGCATTCCCCGCTGTGGTGGAAAGTAAATCATGTTTGAGTTTTTCTACGACTTGTGCATTTTTGGCCCTATACTCCAAACCGCGTTCTGCTGCTCTTTATTCTAAGGTTATTTTGTGCTTTTGGTCCGATCTATAACTCTAATCATTCATCACGGTTACTACGACAACTGCGACGCTAAACTTTGATTGCCTTTGTTCTGACTGAGTAGTTCCTCTCCTCACACTTATAAAGAATGCTTTAGTGCGTGTGTTGGAGACAAAGTAGATGCAGTATTTTTTTTGCCTCCCATTTGCGGTACTCTGAGAAGCTCAACAGACGGGAGTGCTGTTTCTCATAAGACTAGGTATAACACCAATAAGATGTTACCGCTCCCTTGTACATAAAGGCACCATATGCGATTCTTCCTTTTATATCAAAGATTTGCCGTAGTTGTATTTCCCCTAATTTCATACTTGCCTCCTAAGCTACCGCACTAATGAATGTTAACGTGTGCTTAGTCGTGCCACCAAATCCCTCGTTCACCATTATTGCATTCATCATTTTTTTCAAATAAAAGCATTTTTGCCGTCCATTTGTCCCCTACTGGTCGTCATGGCAACAAGATTTCAGCTACATCTTTCTTTTATGCTTTCTGTGTCTTAAGCTTGCCCATTCATGTCAATCACACTGAGTGTTGAGTGGATTTATGGAGACCTTTTCTGGTTTTTCAGTCCAGTTGTCCACTCTACCCGAGGGATAAAATTGCGCCTCAGTAATGCTAACAATTACTGGATTAGTTTGGTTCCAAACCATTTGGCGCTTATTCAGAACTTGTGCGTTTTTTTACTTCCTGATAAACATGAAATTTGACTTATTCTCGATTTTTATAAGGCTCCAAACAAGTCAGTTTTCCCATCCTTCATTTGTTTGGCTAAATACTCGATAATTTGAACGACGTATCCGATTCTTGTGATAAAAAAGGGCTTGTTTTCTTTTAAAGGCACAAATTTGCTGAACACTTGTAAGACCGCGACAAGTATTGGACTGTGAAGCGGCTTCACTTGATTGCTAAATCATGTGAACTGTTAGCTAAGGTTAAGGATGACTTGCCCTCAAGACTAATCAGTTAAGTAATCATTCAGTCACGCAATTTGTGGGTCCAAAGTGAGTTCATTTTTGGGCCGAATCTTACATTGGTGTGACAAGTCGAGAGAGCGAACGAAGACTAGCGACAAGTAGTGTGTCGGTGTGTTTATTGTGTTTATATGTGGGGTAAGTGGTGGGGGCGGATGCGGAGGTAGCGCGCATCACATATCTGTTTCCGAACAAGCAGGTACGTAGATGTGTGCACGTGTGTGTGTATATAGTAGAATTCACACCTCACTCTCCTAACTTTTGCATTCTCATCTTTCCGCATCTCTTCCTCCTTCAGCGGGAAATCAACTGAGCATACTAAAATTGCTCATTTTGCTTCTTCGCTCTGTGCTAGTCTGTGACCCTTGTGTAGTTTTCCTTCAAGCGGAAATCGTTTGACACCGCGTGTTATCGGGACCAACTTTTGAGACTTTGACCTTGACCCTTGTTTGATGACCAAGAACACAGGCTGTGGTACTGTGCAAAACAGTAGTGCCGAAGATAACCACGGAGATAAATTTCACTATTGTAGATTGTGTAGAGGCGATGGAAGGTCAAAAGTCGAACTCTATTTAGGGAGGGGGTTCGTTTGGAAGGTACTGCTGAGGTCTGGACACCCTTCCACAATCAGCAAATTTCCTCATTTTTGTTATATTATTTTTTAAGCTGGATTTGAGTTGGGTTATAATACACTTGCTGTAATCCGAAGATGTGGTTATCCAGTTACTTTAAAACAGCAGAAGGTCTTACTGCGTCTATACTGGTAAACTTATTTCCGTTGGCTCTAAGTATGTTGGAAGGTTGGAAAAACCAATGGGCCCATCCATCTTGGGACGTCATCGTCTTTCAGGGCACTTTCTGTACGCTCCTCTGCACCAGGGAATTGCAACATCAACAGTAGTCGAGTGGGCATCAAAGACGACCTGACTAATTGACATCTTTCAAGTCTAAGGATTCATCAAGTAACTATTTTTCCATAAGGCGGAACATCATGCAACAGGAGGTTTATTCTGGATAAACACTTGCCTAAAGGTCACAACTACTCCCTTTTCGATCGGTAGTTGAAGCTCTCTCATCACTCCAACAGCTCAAAGCATAACTGTAGGTGCTGCTCCCTCCCTTACGATTCGTCAATGTGGGACCGCCTGCCTTGACCTTTGTGCTTCCAGCCTTCAAGTTGGCTCTGGGGGTGTTCTTAAGGCAAATGGGTTGGGAAGCGCATCTGTTGCAGGCGTGTAGAATGGCCTGGGGCACTGTGGTGAGGCTCGAATTTTGGCATATTGAAGGCATACGCAATTAGAATCACCAGCCTTCGGCTGCACAGGCTCCAGTCTGCAGAGTGCTTTCCGCCACCCCATTTCTGTCTCAATCACAACAGGAGTATGAACGCACACTAATTTCGCATCACAGTGAGATGACTGACGACTCTAACATAAGTGGCACTTCTTGTGGGTTTTGGTGGATCCACTTGTTGCTACGTCCTCCTTGCTAATTGCCTTGTGGAGGTATTTATTTGCTATGCATCACTCGGGGCTAGACATCCCTCTCTCTTGCTTACCGATCATCTCTCATTTACCTGCTAAATAAGTAATAATTTTATTTGACTTTTAATCTCTCAGGTGTGTTTGCACCCCAGAGGTTGAGCCAATACCTCTGCACTTAAGGGAGGTTGGGTGTAGTTTCTACAGTCAAACAACGATTTTCTAAAACTCAAATGTGACGAAACTCTCAAGGAGGGAATCTGCTTGAATCACTTATCGATTTTAAACCGTTTTATGATCCTACTTAATCAAAACTACTGTCAACAACGATTTGGTGTATTGTGGGGTTGGTCCGAGCCAACCGCCAAGCCTGGAGGTATCGAAAAGACCATAGGAAGGCGGCGGAAACTTGTCCTGCTTCACTTCTACACCTCCCCTCCTCACTCCCTCCTCCGACAGATGCGTGATCTGCATGTGCGAATACGAGGCCGGTGATGAGATGCGCAAGATGCCCATGTGTTCGCACATCTTCCATCGCGCCTGCATCGACGACTGGCTGACGCGTTCACTTACCTGTCCCTCCTGCCTACAAGAGGTTCCCGTGCCCTCTTCCACAATCCCTACCACTCCCACCGCCGCCACTGCTTCCACCACCACGGCTTCCACGACCGCTACGGCTGCCGTTGCCTCTACAACTGCGGGGCACATTGCCACTGCAAGCACTGGAAGAGCAAGCGGAGGTGATAGGAGCCACTTGTCCGGTCCCTCAATCACCGATTTAAGAGAGGAGGCACGGAGGATTAAAAAACGATCCAAGGTGCTTGTTTGCTTTCTTTTCCGACCATTTTTTTACTGCCTTGTTGACACTGGTAATTAGAAGCCGATTTATTTAAGTGTTATTGATGGGAGCTTTCAAATGAATTTTAATGGCCCAAAAGTGTTGCTTATGGATTACTTGTGGTACCTACTTCAAATCTACTTTTTCCTTATGATTAACCCTCAGTTATCGACAATTTTGGTCACTTCAGGTCACTGCAAGTTGGGTTATTTCAGTAGTACCGGTTAGAGGTTTAAGGTGAATTTGAAGCTTGATGAAATTTTGTTGTAGGTCAATCCCAGTAACTATTTCATCCTGATTTCTTACTCGACTTATTTTTCCTCTGATAAATTTTGAAGCTGAGTTGGAGCATTTTAGGTAGTGTAGGCATAAGCCTCCGGATGCGTTTGTGCTCGAATAAAATTATCATTCGTAGCCTGATTTGCCTGGAAAGTACATGTTAGAAGCTTTCTTTGAGTCAAGTTCCCAGCTAAGATGCTGCGTGATTTTGAATTGAATGCATTTTTCAACATTGTTAACAAACGCAAATTTCTCATGCTCTACCCTCTCCCCCCCATTATCGGGCTGGTTGAGCAAACTTACTTATTTAAGTAGTATCGGGCCTAACACTCAGGTAGTGTTTCTCATTGGCTAGAGTATCAGTAATGTGTCCGTCAGATTAGTAGAATTTGTGGTAACAGTAAGGGGTGGTTCTGATTTTAGTGCTTTCAAGATGTTGAGTTGGAAATAAAGCCCGTTAACTATGCTACGCCTGTTTCTCTCTCGAGCTTCTTCAATTTGCCCAATTTGGGTGCACAGGGTCACCGCAAGCTGGCATGGTTAAGCAGTGTAAGGAGTTTAATACAACTTGGGGTAAAATGTTTGTGTCAGGGGTTTTGTTTATGTCGTTTTCAAGATCACTTTAAATGTCAACCCAGGATTTATTGAGGCATGTAAAGTGTTGCGGCTGACTTTTAATTTATAGGCTTGCACTAAAGTTAATAAGACTAAAGGCCGATTACCAAAAGTTTTAAGGTATAAGAGCCTCCTCAGATCGGTTAAAAGGTCCGTCATAATCCACCTGGATTCGAACTTGCAAAAGGCTTGGTCTGAATAGCGTCTCCGACTTAAAGTCGCCAAGTCATTGCATTTAATGTCGATTTCAAAGCTCACATTCGTGTGTTTCTGCTCTCATTCTTTGATTCCATCACATGAGGCAATTTGGTGGTTAAAAGTTTAGGCAGCATGATGATTTGTTGGGTCCAATGCCATAGAAATTCCTCTACATTCTATCTCTCGAAGGTCTTGAGGATTTGCAGTGTAGCTTCTGAAATACCCTTGACTGGACAAAGCTCTGATGCCGTTTTAAAGTATAAAAGACTGCTTAAAGCACATAAATCTATCATTCGCCAAAGCACTGTGCTTTAGCTTATTCTTAAGCGGGAAAAGTTGAGGTCAACATCATCTACTCCCGTAAATCCAAAGGAGAATCCCATGGTTCCCTTTAAAAGCCAATTTTTTACACCAACTTGTGTTGTGGAATCTCCCCCGGCTTCACTGTTTCATTATCATTGCAATTTTCGAGCCCACATTTTTCCACGCATCAGTGCCTTATCCTCAGATCAGATCCATTAGACTAACATTGCACCTCTGCCTCCCCCAACATCTTATTTGATGTTGTGGGCTATCTACAACTATCCGGAACTAAAGGTCCAAAGTACTGTAGCAAAGACAAATTGGAGAGCTGAGCGTTTGATTTACCGACGAGTTGCCTTTACGGTCATCGAGAAGTAGGTCAGGCTGCTTCAAGGCATTTTTTGGAGCAAATACGCGGGTCGAGTTTAAAGATCAAATCACGCTTACCCGGAGCCAGAAAAAGGCACGAATCCATGAAGTTATTTAAAGTGCAAACCGAACGGCAAATATTTAAGCGCAGGTTGTTCTGAGGATGCGGCTATCTCTCAGAAACCTCACGAAGTACAAAGCCACTGATTGGGTAAAAATTATCGTGGGCTCAAAGTAAGCCCACTATCTTTGACATTTTCTCCTCATGCGTCGGTGACACAATTATTGGGATACCAACGGCAAGGTTAGTAGCTATGTGAAGGCTCTGCTACTACTTAATTTATTTCAGGAGCACGTCTCACCATACATTCCTTCTCAGGAACAGCAGGTGTCGCGTTCAAGGGAGGAAAGGGAACTGCGGCGTTTCCAGATCCCCACCCTTTCCTCTTCCTCCTCTTCCTCCTCCCCCGGTCCTTGAATTGATGCATACACTTAGCCTACTGGAAGTTGTTTCAGTAGACGGACTTCGCTGTTTTTTATACAAACTTTAATTGGTACTTTGTACACTTGCTGCGAGCTACTGCTTGTTTGTTTGTCTGTTTACTTACTGGTGCTACTTCTTCTTGCCGAGATGATGATGTGCACGTGTAAATTTCCCTTTTCACCTCTCTTTGCCATGGCTTTTTCTCCCCCCCTTTGTTTTGGTTCTGAGCAACCGTTTATTACTATATTTTAGTAAGTAGCAATTTTGTTTAGGAACTAGTCTTTTGAAAAGCAATTTAAGAGTGATTTGCAGTTGAGCTCGATTTAGTAATTATGAGTGTGGTTGATTTGATTTGAAAAATGATGTCCATGATTGATTTAGTTTGTAAAGACACTGTCAAAGTATTCAAGTTCATAGCATTATTGCGAGTGCAAGTGTGCTACTTAAATACAAATAAGTACGAAATGTATCTTATGGGACGATATGGAAAGGTCAATTTCGATTGGATGGGGTCGCGCGGTACTAGGCAAAATTGAGGCAAACCAGTCATACTTATCACGGTTTGCAGTGGATGTTTTGTCCACGGTAAATTGTTCTATTGAATAAGAGGTTTTTGGGTCCCAAGTTATGTGGCATTTTGGTGGCTCAAATGGATTTGAGAAAGGTGTGGGCTGCTGTTCGTTCAAATTGTGCACTTATCTAAGCCGCCATTTTGTTTCCCGGTGCATAATTTGGATTGATTTTGATTCTGCTTGGTTATTCTTTTCTATCCGTTTCTTGATAAAAAGTTTCATTTTATTTCTGACTGACTAAGGTCGTTGGTAGCCGGAACCTGCAAGGCCTAATTATATTTTTCATTGAGCACCTAAATATTTTTAAGTGCGTCTTCTGTCGACCACATCTTCTGCTCTATCTCTGTGAATTAAACAAAGTTGTCTCAAATTTATCCCGACTGATTACCTTTCCAACTGCGGCCATTAACGTAGAAGATGTGTGCTAGAACAGGAAGACAATGTCGCGTTTTTATTTTCAAAATACCAAATGTGACGTATTACATCAGGGGCTGGTGACCTCAAGATATCGATGGAAATGTCAAAAATATTTGTTCTAAAAGTCAACAAACTAGCTATTGCTTTATTTTTGGGTATTACTGACTTTTTGAGTTAAAAAGAACCTCCATAGCAAGGGATCACACATAGCGATATCATTGGAATGGTGAGATTTGTCAGTTTTTACTTGTCTACTAACAACTATTTCCTCAGTTTTGTTAGTCAAAGTGGGATCCTCTTGGCCATCCGAATCTTTGTAAAGACCCTACCCGTTTAAAACACATCGGTATTCAACAATCTTTCACCATTCAATATCGTCCTTCTCTCTGTCTGAACGGAACCCCCCTCTCTCTCTCTTGAAGCTTCAATCATTGTTCTGGATGCTTATTGTTTAGTTGTGTCTTCACCTCGCCAAACACCTCATTTGTTTGTTGCGTTTAGCGCTACTGCATCGGGCCGTTTTACGGTCAGTGGGTTCGTAAGGTTGATCAAGCGCAAATTCTTGACTAGACAACAAATCACCACGGTAAATGATGTATTTAGATCATGGACCACCCTATTTTTCAATAAAGTGTACGTTGTGCTCCTCATTGCTTGCGTTAGCACTATGGAGCAGACTTTCAAGGCTCCATCTTCTCCTGACTGGTGACACGCTCTTTGTCAGCATAAATAAGTAGTATGTAAAAATGGTTCGCCAGAAGTGGAGTATTATTTTTTAAACAAATAGGCTCTGATTGATTACACAGCCTCTCCTTTATACTGCGTTGCATACAAGACGTATGGATGACAGCAGAGGGAATTCTGACAAGTCGAAATAAATATATTAAGTTGTTACGACAAAAAGACTTTGCTGAGCACCTCGTTGGGTGTGAGAAGCACTAATTAAATCTACCATCCTTCCCCATCGAGTTTCACTTCTTGTCCCAACAAGGGACCACCACAGTTCCAGCTGCCTTATCTTTCTTTTGGCCCTCTTTTTCGATCCGTCTCTTCAATTTTTGGTCTGACCACGCCAGAAAAGTGAAAAATGGGGGATGGGAATGAGGTAGAATCCTTACGTCTTTCTTCCGGTAAGTTTCCCACTTCAAAAGGCGATTCTTCATTACCAGGGAAGGAGGAACTTCCTCAAAGTGATGCAACATCCTTGCACATTTCTGGGTGATACAGCCTACTGCCATCCACCACACCCCCTTCAAATGGGAGACGTCACAATTGACAAGTGGCTTCTGCATTGTTGGAGCCGAGTTCCAACTGTTTTGAAAAGGGGCCAAGTCAAGCTCACCTTCGTCCGGTTCCAAGCGGTAGGATGGCGGTAGCAGGCACAAGAATGCGTGCCGTACCGATGGAAGGAGGCAATTTAAGCCAACCTTTGATGTGCCCACGTGAACAGTTGTATCCACTTTACGGGTACCTGCAAGTTGTAATTCATGCGTTTGTTCGTGTGTATGAGTTATAAAATAGAGATATTCATCAACACATTTACGCAGTAAGCACCTAATGCTCTTCCCACTGCTTTCGTACCATGTGGAAAACAGGTATAATGAGGAGTCAGCCAGATAGAGGTAAGTCCGGTTTGTTTAATTTGCGAGTTTAATTGAACTTGATTTCATAACTGCGGAAATTTACGGTGTGAAAGTTGCGTGATATCAGAAAATCTCATCCATACTTGCATGATATACCAAGTACTGAGAGATACGCCTCCTCCTCCTCCTCCTCCTCCTCCTCCTCCTCCTCCTCCTCCTCCTCCTCCTCCTCCTCCTCTTCCTTCTCCTCCTCGTCTCGAGCAAATGATGCATGATGCCACTGAACCAAATAACTGACGATTTTAGGGTTTGGAAGTGTGCTGAAAGCTGTTTCAAATGTGAATAATGGAAGAAGGGGGGAGCATTGAAGCTACGGTGGAGGCTTACATGCGAGACTCTACAGTGTAGGTGATTCTCACCCACCTGACATTCACTCGCTTACAAGTGACAAGACCAAAGAACTGTCGATTTTTCTGTCCTCTTCATTTGTGCAACTAATTACCGACATGTAATGTAATGAGACGTGGTTTTTATGCCGCCTTTTGGGGTTCTTTTTAGCAAAGACAGAAGTCGTTGAATACCTTCACTTACCACACCTTCACCAATACTCATCCCTTAATGCGGGGAGGCACATCACTTCATCATCACAATAATATCTCTACTCTGTGTCTGTGTGTGTGTTTTGTGTGGCAAACCGCAGACAATTCGGTCGGTGGGAATGGTTCGCTTCTCCTTGATGCAGATAATCAAGTGCAACACGAGGGTCGTTCTACAAGAAGTAGTGGCAAGTAAATCACTAGGAAGTAAGTTCTCCTTGCCTCCTCATAAGATATTACAACACCTAAACTCCTCCTGTTGAAAAAATTACCCCTTGAGGTGATCCGCACTTTGGAATGCGAGTGAAGGGAAGAGAAAAATACCGCCTTATTCTCTGTGTATATTCTCCTAATGATAGCTGAACAATCTCCAAGCCATTGCTGCGTGAGTACATTTTTAAAATAAGCGGACAAAAATGATGGGGAAGAGAGGCTGCTCTGGTGAAGAATTCTCACCAAAGCAGATTTTTGATGGGAGGGAACAACAGTCTTCAATGCTGGTCATTTCATCCGATAAGATACTTGAATAGACTTTCATCTCTTGTTTAACTTTCAGGATAAGATCCGCGCCAACTTGTCACCTTAGCAGGTCGAATGTGTTAGGGATGTCCTCAACCCCTAAAAACATCTCTCCATTTAGAACCTCTAGAGGTCCCCTTTTTTTAGGCCAAATGACAAACCCTTGACAGCATCTACAAATTCTTGCTCCCTTCCAATCGCTCGGATTAGTCAATACCACAAGCAGGAAGATTTTAAGTGCGCTATTGCTTACCATGAGGTCAAAACCAATCTCATTGTCATATACACAGAGCCAAAGAGATACGCCATGTCCTCAATGGTCAGCCCGCGTCCACACTGAAGGCCTTGTCTCCCAATTCTGTTTGTTTGCAACTCGACAGGATTCATTTTTCCTACAAGTCAACAAATGTGCATCGGTTTATGACACAATGAATGAGTTTGATGAGGTTTTGTGCAACCAGCTCGGCCGATATATCATCAACAGTTTGTGCTAAAAATGCGCTACAAGGGTGCAAAATTCTTCATTTGAATAGCTAGATTCTTGCATTTTTTGAGATTCTTTCGGTAGATATCATCTCTCAAGCGACTAAGTGGATGTTTGAAAGTACTTCTCCACCTGTCACACAGACATGTCATTTGCCACTCCCATTGTCTTCGACGACAATGCTAACTTAATCAAACGTTGATAATCCAGAAAGGGATAAGAGGATTTGTCCTTACTCTACGTCTACTCACTACTCCTTGAATGTTGTCACGTGCATCTTTTGAAAAATTTGTCCAGGCAAGCCATGTCAAGGCAATGGAAGGTAAGGCCACAGCTGAATAGTAAGTAGGAAAGGCAAGCGTGATCGTTCCTCCCTGTGGTGGCATTACTTTGCTCCAGGCACTCAACACCCATGCCACGTCAACTCTACATTGAGGTTTACGACCACCAGGTCGTTACGTGTCCTCTCATTCCGATATGAGATGATTTAACCTGATTGAAATGTAATGAAGGTATAAGAGGAAGAGGAGGAGGAGGGGGAGCCTTCTACTGGCCATCTGTCCTCGCTGCAAGTAACACTGGTGGAGTGCTATGGCTTGAGGCAGTAGAGCGAAGTGAAGAACCTCTACCGTCTGCCAATCTCTGTGTCGCAGGGAGCGTCTCTGCCTCAACGACAGCTTTTGCTCATTTAAGTGAGCGATAACCTTCCTCTCACTTGCTCTAATCAGGAGCTAAATGCTTGAGAAATGAAGCATGGGGAAGCTAGAGAGACGAGTGTTCGTGGTATGACCGCACTTTATGCCGATAAGATCGTAAAGACAAATTTGAATTTAATCGTGTTCACCGCACTCGGTCCTTTTCACATCCACCTCACCTCAAATTTTTCCTCTAAATG
Source organism: Echinococcus multilocularis (assembly GCA_000469725.3). Lineage (NCBI taxonomy): Eukaryota > Metazoa > Platyhelminthes > Cestoda > Cyclophyllidea > Taeniidae > Echinococcus > Echinococcus multilocularis. Next base: position 5,596,984 of record LN902846.1, on the reverse strand, counting down.
GGCAGAAAAGGGGTGGCACATTTGTCTGGCGAAGCGTTTTGAGCAGGTTACTCAAGTGTTTTCTTCCTCCCTCTTCAATCGATAAACACTTCCCAAAAGGCTCTATAGCCTATTCTAACAGCAAAAGAATACGTGTAGAAAAACAAAGTTGTAGATGCAAAAATTTGGCGTTTACTCCAAAAAAGGGAGTAGCACTATTTCTTTTCTATCATCGGTCTCAGGCATCTGGATTGGGAAAAGTGTTTAGCCATCGACACTACGTATTGACGGAATGAGGAATCAGACTGAGGTTGGTGTGGAATCGGAGTCTATTTCCACCAGGGGATCACCCATTCGGTTCCACTTTGCCTCTCACCTCCCACCAAGAGGTGGCTTCAAATAGTCGTGGATAACAATAATATCCGTCCTGTCAAATTCATATTTTCAGGGACCCGAGACTGCCCTGACGACGAGGGAAGGTAACCTACCTCGTCTGAGGGGCTACCGTCATGGCTCAGAGGCTAAGCCCACCTGTCTGAACCGCTAGACAGGCGTGTGTGTATGGCATGTATCGCCTATCAGTCAATCAGTAGGATTTTGTTGTTCCATCAACTCGTCACGTGTCGCAGCCAGATTGGTTGAGCCGAATGACAATAAAATTCCCTCAGGATGATCATACTTTAAGAAATTTAGCACTTTGATGGTCCTTTTAGCGAGTAACAGTGTAGGCGCTGGTTGTCTTTGTGGCGATTTGATGGGATGTTTCGCTAAATGTTTGATATATGGGGGCACCTTAATGTCTACGAGTCTGCGCGGCATAGGCTCAGCTCCCTAGCCCACTTCGCCTTGGGAGGAGAATTTACAGCCGTAATGGAACAATACAACATCTGCAAGGTAGTCCGCCTTCGGCAGCTCTCCCTGTCTCGTGCTCTACAGAGGAGGTAGCAACGTCTAAAGTGACACCAGCCGTGAAACATCTGAAAGAAGATGACGACCACGTGAATACGCAATACCTCTTCCACCTTCATACCAGCTGGATAGAACCTGAACTGATCTGACTAAGCAGTACTGAAGTAAGAATTAGATGATAAGGAGGAATTAACACAAGACCTTACCCACCCCTCCTAGGGAAGTGTTATAGCTACTAGCGACGGCGATACCTTATGGTCAGCACAGTTTTGCGTGCCCGAATCCAGTTCTAGTACAAAACAAAACTCTAGAAACAGTCGGATTGCCAAGAGGGATCGGTGACGTTGTGGTGAAGCAACTTCTCAGTTTCATGTAAATTTTATGACTAACGGAGCTGATTCGTGGGTGTTATTCTTACAACACCGATTACGTTTTTACGGCTGACTCAGAACTACTACGAAGAGGAGCGTCGAAGACTGCACTAAAAAGAAGCGGGTGGTTATATAATACTTTGACTGTCCGTTTAACTCTCAGCTTTGGTAAGCGATCTAGCCTCTGAGCTGTGCCAGTAGCGCCGATTCCTTCTCCATGTCGACAGCGTGAATAAATTAAATGCTTTACACTGTCAATAACTCTTCTCTTCTGCTGACATTACAAGTGTCGAAATTTCTAAGTCCAAATGTGGAAAAGTAGTCCAATGCGTGATATGATAGAATCCAGTTGCTTTTCCTGCCCTAAAATGAGTCGAAAGGATGAAGAGAAGTGGATAACCCACCACGACATTAATCAGTCGATCCAAACTGGAAGCAAGTGATGCTCTAGTGCTGGAAGATAATCCCAGTTTTAACTCTAAAAATGAACTGCATGCCTCATGGGAGCCAGACCAGACCCGCGACCAAGGTGGTAGGGGCTGGACTGAAAAGAACCTCACCGGAAGGAAGTGGATGCCACCTTCCACCTCAAACTATACGTAACTTGGTGGCAAAAAGGCTTGCCTTTGATGCCACCCTGACCATGTTGGAACAAGTCAGGCAAATGTGAGGAGCTGAAATAGTTCCAATGAACCCATGCACATCTGCAAGCAGCTCTGTAGTAACTATTTGGAAGGGCCGCGAAATCGGTAGCAGAGGTTGCGTGGCTGAGGCCCCACCCCACCATCAGGAGGGTCAAATGGCGCAAGACGCTGAAGCACCTCGTTTAATTGTGTTTGCAATCAAAAGGTACGTCCTTCATTTGCTGTAGCATGACCAATTAAATTCGTTTAGTCGTGTCTTTTTCTTCCAGTGGTTGGATTACCCATTCATCTAATCTCTGCTGTCAAATTGTGCACCTTACAACTTTCTTAAGGCAAATTCTGACGAAGCACTAGTAAGCAACACCGGTCTATCTGAGATAGACATTCAATGTTTGGAGGTAATCACAAAATGTGGAGGTTGAAATCCGGTAAGTCGCGCCATGGAAGGATTATCAAAATATATCAACAACTACATCAAAAACGATCGTTCATCATGAAGCTGATTAGGGATTTTCTGCAGCGTAATGAAATAATGCCTTCTCCACTATCCTTGTAGCTGAATGGGGGCCAGACAGTTAGTCAAGAGTCGTTAAAAGGGGGAACAAGTAATCAAGGTGAAAGAACTGCAGCATATTAGCTGCAAGAAGCTACTTTAAACTACTAGATGACACAGACTGTTAGCGAGTAAGCTACGGCATTGATATTCACAAAGAGAACAGAATTGCTGGTCCCCTGAACGCTTTTAAAGCACTGGGACCAAACGATTTCTTGCTGCTGACTCGTGGATGTCTTTTAAAGTATCCATCCCTTCGTGACTGCCGACTTTGAATAGTGCCGGGTTGTAAGACTGAAGAGGGAATGGCCATGTAAGTAACCGTTCGTTTGTCATAACTGGGTTTTGTAACCTCCGCGGTCATGCGCGGGGATTCCATTATTTCTAACCAGCTGCCAAGGTGTCCGGAGGGGGTTCTGGTGGTACAGCCGCATCCAATCCGCAAATGGTATTCCCCTACTCCTCAAATTAAAGTGAACCACTGCCAAAAATAGGCGAACCGGATAACTTTATTTAAGCACATAGGTACTGCAAAAGGGGTACCTGAAGTAACACGATGCGTGACCTGTTAACCCACTCGAGGCCAGCCCCCCCAGCCATGACCACCACACAAGCAGCCGAGTCATCCTGTTTGGGAGCTGATGTTTGGTGAATGACACCGTTGACCAGTGTAAGCGTGGACAGGGGCCATACTATCGGACAACCGAATAGCGCATCAACTTGTCCTCACATCCCTATTAAAGCCCATCGGCATTCTCCAATAGAATTTGGTACGGATCGCACGTATCAGCTGCTTGGTTTTGGCCTTGAGCCTTGCTACATTAGACTATTTCCTCATTTCAAGCACATTGCTTCGGCCGTTTATAGGACCCCTACTTAGGGACAGGTGATTTAAGGGGATAAAGAGGAACGGGTGGGGGCGGGGAGGGAACAGGGTCCGCCTAACAGATGATTGGTCAATTAAATGATTTGTCAATTGGGAGACAAATGAGTCAATCTCTTGCCACGTTTTTGAATCATCTTTCAGTAATAAGAAAAATTAACTGTTTGCTGAGCAAAATTCCAGTTATGGACGACGTTTTGATCGGTAATTCTCTTAAATGTGTAATGATTGATCGTGTCTGAGTGATGTAGTGTGCCTACTTCCGCCTGACAGGGGGACCAATCTTGACATTTGGCGCGCGAGTTGTCACCCTGTAATTAAGGGCGAATTATGCGCACAAGAAGAGGTAGCTTGAGGTCTTGTGAGTTGAAGGTGTTTTATTCCACTCTGAGAAGCCCAACTCCCTCAATCGTCAACGCGTGCGCCGACTAATTATGTGCCACAGCAACAAGTAACCTCGACACTGACTCACGGAAATGGATAAAGACGACACCGTGACGCCTCAATTCCCCCTTGGCAACTGTGTGCAACTCGATTGTGTCAAATTACCTACTGCGGAATGCTCTTGCCCTGAGGTGGTGGTAGTGGTGGCATTTCCTTCTACAAATCCAATAGCCAGGGCAGCCACTGGGGCTTGTAGAAGTTTTAGACAAACAGAGTAATAAATGATTTCAAAATTCGGTATTTTTGCCTTCATCACGGTTGTGGAGAAGTCTAGACACCCATCCGTGGTATTAGTAGGTCATAGCAATTGTGCAACGCCTTGTCGTGACTAATAGGTGTGATACAAATTCATGCAAAAAATACTTAAATGCACGTCATTTTTTCCAGACTTTGAAGATGATTAAACCTTACAGCCGTGTGCGCATATGCGTGAGAGAGCGACTTGAAGTAGTTCAACAGGAGAGGTGATTGGTTAACCTTCAAATAGTTATCCTGATTCCACTAATTTAGGGTCTTAAATAAGCCAAAATTTTGGATTAATTAAAGGTTCTGTCAAAATACTTTTTTGATCCCTCAAACGGTAATTCTTGGGGTGAGATTAGGGGTGGGGATAAGGATGTAGTTTTGTGTAAATTGGGAGAAAATGATTGTTCGGATCATTATGATCTATCGAGTGCGAGATGGAATAGGTGAGATTGCTCGTTGGGTGTGAGTGGTGTTGGCAAGCGCTTGACAAGGTAAGGAATAATTAAAGGAAATAATTCCACACCCCTACTGCCTTGTTATCTGTCTGACTTATTGCTTAGTAAGTAGTACGCGACAACTATATATTCATTTTGTATTTGATCGGTAGCGCCGCCTGAAAGGCGTGACCACAACAGCAGAAGTTGATATTGTTGCTCCCGTCGTTAAATCCGGCGGTTTGACACATATCCAGCCATCAGAATCTGAGTTAGAGGGTAATGAACTGTAAAGGATAAAGCATCAACAGGATTGCATTCAGTAACCATTACGGAGTCAGACACTAAAGCTCTTCTCCAAGAAATCTCTGTAATCATCCATCCCGGGTACATTTAACAAGTATCTATCCATCCATCCATTCTGTATCCATCCTTCCATCCATCTATGCATTCTGTATCCATCCATACATCCACCCATTCTAGCACATATCCATTAATTTTATGGATCTACTGATCTGCTTCTTGAAGCACTAAACTATCCACCTGACTTTCCTTTCCACAAGCTAGTAGATAACGTTTTTGCTATCACTGTTAGTCATATTTAAGGTCTCTATGCTCATACTCGAGATTACATTACGCAAATGAGTGTAGCTTTTTCACTATCAGGTGTTGACAGCTACTGGTTGCACTAAACGGTGTCACAGAGAATGGCTGAGCAAAACCATTACGACAGATGTAGGCTTATGTTCTCAGTCTCGAAATAATAAAGTTTTTAAATTTTCGAGTGGTGGCAGCAGGTGAATTGGTTGGCTCGCTAATTTTGGCGATGGTATTACCCTGCAACGCTGAAACAATTGTGTGGGTTGTTTTGGTGGTAGATTCACCTCTAAGGTGATTGCAATTACCAAGATGTTATTAAATGAGTTTTAATGTTACTAACTCTCACATGCACTTTATATTTTCTGGAAAACAGAAATGATAGGCGAAAAAAAAGCAGATACCGGTCGTGTCACGTGATTATTTATGTCTGATGCTTTGGCTGCGCCTGCTGGTCCGCATGCCAGTTGCCGGATGGTCATAAAAACGGGCGGATCAATCCCACCAATAAGTAGTCCACTCTTGTAAGCCGGCTACTGTGTAGAAAAGTGTGTCGTAGGCATAGTATGCATGAGACTTTTCCTTTGTCTTTCCATCAATAAGTGAAGCAATAGTTCCACACTAGCAGTACTGTCAAAATGACGGCTGTCGAGTGCTTCAGCAGCAACTAGAGCAACAAAAAAGTTAAAGTAGCTCACGAAAATGGACAAATGAGTATTTCATTGAAAACTTGTGCTTCCTTCACTATCGTCACCAGGGTGCACCAATCGTTTCTCCTCAAGAACGTAATGTGGTAATTGCCAGCACATCGACCAAGATTTAACATCCTAGAAATGACGATTGAGTAGAGTGTTGCTGGATCACCTTTTCCACAAAAAAAAGATTCGTTCAGCGGAGGAGAAGGCGCGAAATGCGTCACAGACGCCACATCGGAATGAGAACACAATGTTTGCGTCAGCAACGGGAAGGCGTCAGCTTGGCACTTATGCGCATCTCTGTTTACAGACCATCAACTCCCCTGCACATTTATGACCAATTTCTACACAGCAACGCATATACAGTACAACGTCAACGGGCAGATCCAGAGCGCCACTACGCATGACATTTGCAAGACTAGAAGTACGATGGTGCAATCTCAAAGACCCTGCGACATTATTTCTTTACGGAAATATTTACTCGCATTCATATGAAGTGATTTGATAAAATAATTTCAAAGAGATGCATTTGAAGAGATTTTTCGTGAATACTTATGGAAAATGCCCAGACGCAGGCACCACGAACGAATCTTGCACTAAAGAATCGGCAAGCTAGAATAGGTACACATGCAGTTTTGTAATCCACAGAAGCTCTCTGCCGATTAAAACAATAAATAAGACTGATTTACAAGGTGAGGTCAATGCGAATTTGCTTGAATTTGTACGATTTCTGCGAACTTATTAAAAGTTCCGGGTTTATGTCAGTAAACAGTTGTCTAGTCAAAATATTCTTTCGCAACAAATTAATAAAATTGCCTGTTTTACGCGTTAATCTTATTGCATTTTGGTGTAATAAACTCAGCAGATTTTGACTTTTTCACCAACTAAAAACGCTTACTAGAACGGAACTTAAAATACTGCTTCCGTTCTTGTCACAAATTGTTTACTCTCACTTCAGGAAATAATGAACAATTATCAACACTGTAAAAAAGTGATGTCCAGTAGCTACGTACAGGGTGGTTACAAGAAAATACTACGGCCAAAGGTGGCTTATTTAATCCACAGTATAAAGTCTGATATGTTTTATCTGCTGAATTAATCACCACAACTATCTATAGTCTAACATCCCTTCTCAATGTGATACGCAACTGTTACATAGCACTTTTCTCTAAATGCAAGTGATGTAGTTCTAAATAGCCCCACTTTCCCCACCGTCTCTGAGGCGTAAGACTGAGGGATCGGCAGTATTAACGCCATTCTCGCTCGAAGGTGTAAGTTTTTCCCTAGGTAAGCCTTAAAAATTATTTGGCATGTAGTTTAACATTGGAGAACTTTGCTTTTGCACAAACATCTCCGAGTTGTTGACATCTTAACCTAACAATATTTAAGCCGGTGGCCACACCCAATTCTTTGTCATCAAGATTGCAATTCAACATCAATATTTTAGGTATTAGTCACTGAGACTAAGCAAATGCTATCTTATCTGGTGATAAGTTAAGCTGCAGCAAGCCCCAACCTCTCCAAACGCCATGCTATAAATATGGTGAAATACATCTTCGTTGTTACATCTACACATAGTTCTAAATGGGGTTAAAACTCGAAAGTGATCAGTGTGTATCCTTTTTTGCGGGTGTGTTTACACAATTTAAACACAATTAAACATTTAAACAAATGGGCCATTGCCACGAGGTACGCGGGAAATCACACCAAAATTAATGGTCACGTGACACCGCTTTGTTCAATGAATTAAAACAGCTGAAACGCCTTGTGCAAGCCTGAGTGGATTTTGCGTTTTGAATGAAGACTTGGACGTTGCAACTGTCTCTAAGATCACCATTTGGTCGTGCTTACCAAGGCGTTTTAGGCGTGAAGGTAGTAATTGTGTCATCATTAAGTCGGAGGGGTAGAAGACTCTTGGCATAGGGGAAGCTTACGCAGGCCTGCGAAATTGGGTATACAATCAAAACAAGTAGTATTCTGCTACAGAGCCGCTGTTTTTTTTCGGAGGTCGACGGTGATACTCCTAAGGGTCGCTTTTCAACTTTAGTAGGTAGATGGAGGATCAAGAGGGAGGAATGGAGTCCCTGCAATTCCTCATCAGTAGTCACGCATCTGGTAGATTACAAACGAATTCACCCCTCATATCCTGCTTACGGAGTGGATTGTGGAGAATCCCTCGGTGACGATCCTCTATTGCTAAAAGATTTTTTTTCATCAAAAATGTCCTGGCCAAGCGTTATTATCCAGTCTTTGAATTTACTGTCATGGTGAACTGCTAGGCTACCTGTTGGGGCTGTTCTTGGCTCTCGGCGAAACAGAAAGGTTTTGGGGACCGCAGGTCTTACGCCTTGTTGCCGGGCCCCGAAGATCTAAATTGTTGTTTCGTTTGACGGGTTTCGGCTAAAGCTATCAACAGCGTATTGGCTGCTGCCCTGCAGCCCACAGAAGGCCCTAGCGGTCATCTAAGCATAGTTGGGGGGCCAGCGGCCCCAAGAGCACCACAGAGCGTCTGTAGCTAAAATCACAAGCCAAAACGAGGCATTGACTGCGTTTAAGCAAAAAAACAAGACTTGTTGTTTTGCATTTATGCAATGACAAGGCGCGCCACTGTCGTGGCACCATACAGGCTAGTCATGGGTCTAATATTCGGTTCGCCTGTCATATACAAGTCCAAACAACACTTAGTGTAATGGCAAGTAATCGTAGTAGTGTGTGCAAGAGGCATTGAACAGAGATGCATAATGCGGTGAAACAACAACTGTGGATATCAGCTGCACTGCTCATCTGTGGTAAGGCATTTTAGGATGGACCATCAAGCCTGGGGATGGACCGGTTTTAACATTGCACAAGAGATTGAAACCGTAAATACAATCTAACACGAGCATTGAGTATCACGACCTCTGATCGCCTTTGACCATCACCGAAGGGCTGAGTGGTACACCAAGTGAGAGGAAAGTCGTGATGAATGCCGTTAGAAGCTTCTAAAGTTCGATGGGTGCATCATTTCATGCTGGAGTCAAGACAACCATAAAAGAGATCAAAGTGGGTCAAAATCAGCGAGATATATCGAATAGGGGAAAGCCACTCTCTATCCATAAAAGTGTCCTCTTCCAACTCAAATAAAATTAAGGGTCCCGGTTTGACTCGAGCGCCCATTTTACTTCACTAAGGTGTAACAAAATCCTAAGGCAGGGATATGAAAAGTGTTGACATACAAAGCTGTGTAGATGAAGTGATACTGCGTATTAGAGGGTGCTACTGAGTTTGTTCTAAACAAACACTACCTCACACCACAAAGGTGACTCGATTTGAGCACTCCAAAAAACCTCCAAGGTCATCTCATTCACACACAAACAAGTATAAGGTGTCATTTGTCAAACCTGTCTTAAGGAGACGCACTTCTCTACGATGGTGCGATGCGAGGCGACATGTCTGTGTGTGTGTGGGTGTGCCTGCTGTCTGAGTCCACCCGATGTAGTTGATGTTTTGATGAGTCGGCATGGATGAAATCCCAATCGTTCAAACACAATTTTTAGTAACGTCGGTTAATATGACATCGACACTGCGTTCCCTCTCCCGTGGGAGGTCCGGTGGAGATGTTCACCAGTAAAAAATAGGCTCATTTGCATTAATTTGTTAATCCTACAGAAAAATTATAGGATTAGCTTACTTTATTTGTGAAGCTAAAACTTTTTTGTTTGTTTTTAACCCGGTATCTTCTTCATTCAGGCCTTCAGAGTGGCTATCCTGCTTTAGGTATGAAATGTCGCATAAGAGATAAATCATTTTTACATCCAACTAACAGTGCAAAACGAATAGTTGTTTTTGTTTTCACTTTGCATTCTAAGTACGCTGGCTTTTTAATCTTTTAGCAAACTTTGTGCCTGTCATTTCTCCTCTGCCTACATGGAATGCCACACCGTTTAAAGTCTTTGAGGCCATCTAGGCGCTACAGCGTGGGCAAGTAGAACACACCTAAGACTAAGACTGCATAAACTCTTTTCGGTAAAAAAGTGGGGGAACTTGTTAGGACAGCCTGTATTTGACACCAAATAACTGACCAATCAGAAACGCGCATTCTTTTATTGCTCCGGATCTGACCTGCAGCCGTTCTACTGTTTACGTCGGTCATTATGAGGTATAACATAAGACTGCGTACAATACCTGACGGAGATTACCTCTTGTGTACCAGTCAGGCAGCCTATTTGGGGGCTTTTTATTCAGAGTAATGGGAAGGTGTGACAATAAATAGCACAAAAGATTGAGCAAATTTGCTGATCTTTAGATATTATTTCTTGCGAGTTTAGCGAATCAATGTCATGTCTTGTTAGTTTAGATGTATGATTTGTTCCCATGTGCTCTTTTACTTTGGTTGATTTAACAAAGGGGAGATGATGGTCAAAACGTTGGCACAGTTTCCGGTACGCTGTAACTGTAGAATGCATGCAGAGCAATGCCATGATACAATTTCGTCTCTCCGTCCGTACGGTACACTTTTTTTGGCCTCTTCGTCGCCTTCCCACCTGGTGGGGTCCTCATCTTGTAAGCTGTTCAGTCAACCGAATGGAGGAAAGTTCATTGAAAAACATTGAGCCCAGTCTAGAAATTGCAGAAGCCACTCTTCGAATTTATACGGGAGTAGTTGAAGACATTGCTGTTTGTGGTGGAAGAAATTGTCGGCCAAAAAGTACTTGTGTACCTTTAATTCTAATGAAGAGCTACTTAGACGTAAATGTTGCATCATACAGAGGAACACACTCCTCCTCCGCCTCCTTTTGTCGATATCACAAACCACTGAAACAATTGATGCATGGCACCACGGAACCAAATCACTGCCTAATCACGTGTCTGGAAGTGTGCTGAAAGCTGTGCTCGAGGCGATTGAGGAAACAATCGGTGGAAGACAACAGCAAGTGGCAATTATGAAGCAACGGTGGAGTCTATTAAGCGACAACACCAGGCAAGAACCTTCGCTTTGCAGGTAGGTCATATCCAAATGACATGCGTTAACCAACAGGTAACGGCAAGATCAAAGGAGTCTACGTTCTGTAGTTCTTTTCTTTCGCATACCTTCATGAAAAACGTCGCGTTTGGACGTCTCCCTGACACGTTATGCCGTGGTACGTGACCTTCGTACCTTCTTTCAGTGTTGGTTCAACAAGGGATGGTGTAGTTGTTTATCCTTTACCCACCTGCCCGCCCACCACACCTACTTCACAAATCACTCCTCAATTCGCCGAGACGTGTCACCACCGCGCAGCATGTCTGTGTGGGTGTTTTGTGTGGCGTACTGCAGACACATCAATCGGTGGGGATGGTTCGCTTGCTAAAGCTAACAAGCCTTAGGGTCGGAGTCTATCCTTGTGATCAAACCACTTTAATTGACGTCTGCCAAGCTAAAAATTAGTCGGTTCTCCTGAGGTTATGCAAAATTAGCTGAAAACACTTCATTCTCTCTTGCTGGCTATTTAGTCACACTTGGCAATGACGTGGGTGTTGAGGACAGACGCGTTTCTAACCGTCTTTTTGATGACATCCACAGCAGTCACTTTTGCTTCATGGACTTCTTTTGCGGGATGCAAACACCGAAATGTAGGATTGGTGCCCATCCACATCATTCCGCTCACTCCTTCCACCAATGCGACGTGGTGGGTCGCTTCGATGGATAAGGGAGCTGGTAAATCTTCGAAAGAACGTGATGGTAAACAATGCCCGAATAGCGCCGGCAAAAACCGTGTAGTTAAAAATGATAGTAAAACAAATACCATTTTGTCAGAAAATACAAGAATTATCTTGAGAGGCAGGATTAGTATAATCCAGGCAGCATAAACATCCCTCTGGGATATTCACATGAGCGTTTCAAGGGGAAGGCGGGTTAGCCTCCTCCACTAACTGGCCTTCATTTCATATAAACAACAAAAATGTGCCATGTTCTTTAAATCATCCCAAGCTTATTTTTTTATTTAAAGTTCATTCGCAAACATGGGACATAAAGTGTAAACATTGCGATGGCACTGACGCACAATTCAGATGCTGTTTCCATATATTTAAGAAGCAGTTAGGTATTTTCCGAATCTAGGGGAAGATTTGTGCGGTTTTTGTAATAAAAAAATAATTGCAGAAGGATTTGGGTTTTTGACTGTCTTATCTAGTTGAAATGTAATTGGTCATTAAAAGAGATGGAGAGGAGGAGGAGGCGGAGGAGGAGGAGGAGGAGGAGGAGGAGGAGGAGGAGGCGTATTTTTCATTACCTGAAGCAGCATCTACCGCTAAGTGACTGCACACCAGAGTCAAGCAAACGAAAGGTAAGTCTGGGTGATCCTTTCTGATATTTCAACTGCTACACCATAACTTTGAAGAGCGATTTTGGCAATTTTAGAAGCAGACAAGTTAAAATCCGCCTCCATTCTTTCGACTCGCCTTTTTTTCGATATAAGAATTCCACCTGGTGGGAAGGCGGTGGAGAGCATTAGGCGACACAAGAATGCGTACCGAACTGACGAAGGAGAAGGTCGTGCATCGTACGCATTTTATAAGCTCCAGCAACTGAAAACAAACTGCTCCAACGAAAATGGCGCCAGCTATTTTGCTCGTCTTTTGCATCTAACTGAACAAATGCCGTCCTTTCTTATCAGTCCTTTTCGTCATTACACTGTTTGCGCCTTGAATTCGCTTCGATCAAGTGTCCTTTAAACTCATTCATTTAAAGGCAGTTTTTATATAAAATAGCGACTTCATCTTCTTTAAAAAGTACGAACCGCAGTTTTTAGTTACTGAGTAATGAAGTAAAGGATTCATAAGCCCGACTTATGAAAGGTGTCTATATTGTGATGCGTTTATTTTCCCTACAAACCTTGATGTGTGGCTCCCCTCGCGATCATTCTCATCTCCCACTTCACCTTCCAGTCTATTTTGTACAGACAAAAAATTTAATGAAATTGTGGTCTTCTGATTTTAAAATAAGGGGGAAATTGGCGGTGGTATACTCGCCGGTAGATATGGTCACGACTACCCATCATGTCCCCCAGGTAGCCGTCCACGATTAAGTCCTTTCAAATTTAAGCGAAATCGCTCGTTGAAGAGCAATACAATAGCAAATTGACATTTATTTCCACTCCTCAGTCAGACTGAGTTAGGTAATCCACTAAAAGTTAGAAAAAAGGGACCCGGTGATTGGGAGATAACATGAAGAAGGGATTGATAAAATGATCGAAACGATGTGAGTTTGATTAGGCCACTGGGGATGGTGATGGGTGGGATTGCGTGTACGACACATGAAACAACTTTCATGCCATCGACTAGCCTCTGGGGAGGGAACTTGAAAGGTAGGAGAAACTGCGTCACCAGCGGCCTGTCACAAGAGGATGGGGGTGGATTAAGCGATCTGAAAGATTTAGAAGCGTAAGCACAGCCAGTTTAACCTAAATAGTGCACTCCTCCACGAAACAAATGCATTTTTTCCGGATTTATTGGAGAAGAAGTAAGCCAACCACAGAATCCTTCTTTGGCTTAAAATGTACGCTAGTCAATGTGGCGAGCTCTGTCAGAGTTGTCCTTCACGCTCTCCAGGATCAGCCCCCGGTGTCGAGCACCGAAACGCGATGAAAGCTAGAAATAGTTGTGATGACATTTAATTTCAATGTCAGCGATACGTCTTACCTGTACCGATGGCTTCACCGACCTGCACATTTTATGTGTACTGCATTGCAGGAGATCACTGGCTTTGTACAACTCAGGGTCAGACGATATCCTACCTCTTATACTAATCATCTCAATTTCTTCAATTGGCAAAATAGGTCATTTTTCTCGTTGCTAGACCATCACAAGGCAAATAAAAGAGGGGTAGGAATGCAATTACTCGGGTCAAGGTCATTCTCAACTGGAGGCAAAATGTTTTATAAAGGTAGAATTTTACAACAACTTTATCTGCGTAGGAAACAATAAATGATCAAAACTAATGTTATTAAATGATATTGAAAAGGTTCAACACTTATCACTTGAATACGCTTGCCGTCATAAAGCTAGATGAAAATTGTTTAGGTGTAACTAATTCATCTACCGATAGAAAGCTTCAAAAAGTGAGGATGCCCTCACATTGAGAACTTTCAGGTTCTGATTTGATCACTCGGTTTGTGGTGCACAATTCAGTGCAAATGGTAATCATGAAATCTACTTGATAACCTGCGTCACATATATGTGACACCCAATCGAAGTAAGTGAAAAATCGGGGTGTCACATAAAAGTGACACTGGAAGTGGAAATGCATATAATGCATTTTTAGAAAACATGCCCGTGGACTCACTGAGGCTTTAGGGCCGTCATAGGCCACTTCAAGATAAGTCGCAGAAGTCCCTCCTACACAAGCACAAATGTGTCTGCAGTTGCTGTGAAAAGCTTATTGTAAATATGTATCTTCTTGTTCTAAATACTATTCCAAACTGATAGGGAAACCAACCCGACATATCATCAAAGCGAAATCTGCAAGCCATCACCTTCCGAGTCTGAGAGACCCTCCGGTACAGTTGCCATACCTGAGATCACTTTAATCCTTTTTTGGTCTTTTTAGGGAAAAAAACAAGTAATTGACTATTATTCCTAGAGTGTGATTACAAAATTACTTGAGAGTAGCGGTATTATCATGCACAACTTCATGAAAGTTGCTCCAAACCACGGTTAAGAGGTGTAAAAAGGCGGCGCTTTTTTCCCTTATCTTTAGGTTAAACTACGAGAAATGGATAAACGCATAGTACTTGACCTTTAAATCTAAGCTAGATTCTCAACCAAATGTCTTGCAGTAAAACTTTGTTTCAATCAAGCATGAGATACTCCAGAGAACACCTTCTTGTCAAGGTATCCATTCATGTAACTTCCGCAGCTCCTCTAGTTCTTCCACACGTTAATGCATACACCTTTTCTATTAATGCGCCTTATGACGAAGTCTAGATACGAACCGCCTCAAAGGTTGGGGAAAGGAGGCGTCTACTTTGGGCGAATAAGTTTGCGAGGCCTCAGCATAAAGGAGCCATCGAAACCGCTTTGGCCTAGGACAGGCACTCCGATTTTGAGGTAATCGAGGAAACGGGTTTCACTGGGTCGAGACCGTTTCGAAATGCATTTTTACCATAGCCATGACCACAGAGATTTATGTTATGATCTAAGGTCATGATGCTTCCCTTTCTCGGGTTTGCTACTGGCGGTTGACCTCGGGGATCTCGTTAAGTCCCATTGCCGCTCGCCTTGCAGAGAACGCGATATTCAGAAATCTCATATAAAGCTATAACACATACCTCTACCGATAGAGGCAAAAAACTGCCTCCGGTCCTTCTGCGCAGTCATCTGAAATTTACAGGAGGACCTGTCTCCATGGCGAACACCATGAACGACACTTAAAGAAGAGAGAACAGGGTAGAGAATAATTGAAACTCCTAGCTTTTCATAGCATGCTGTGACGAGCTACTTATCCATCGATGGTATACTAAAACAAGGCCTTTGTCTACAACAATGCGCCTTATTACGTCTTCAGGGATGCCACAATTCAAACCAGTCCTTTCCCACTTCACCTGACGTTTCTTTGCCCTTCGTCCGAAACACCGTTGACATGCTTCTCCAACCAACCAGGCATCTGAAAAGGTAGCTGCCAAGGCGATCTTTGAAAAAGGAAGAAGGTAAGCTATAGTAAAAGCATCTATTTCATCCTTCCGACATCGGGAACGTGAGTCAAAAAAAGGAACAGACAGCAAAAGAAGTTAGAAGCGTTACAGTACGGCACATCTCACAATACAATACTTTCAGCATTGGGGATGTCGATGAATGGGTACTCGGTGAATGGAAAGATGGATGGAGGTGATACAGATTTCTCTTCGTGCATCTCGACGCTAAAATGCAAGAGGATCTGAGGATTTCCTTCTAGTGTTTTCCTGGAAGATATGCCTTCATGACTGCGTCATAGCAATAGCAGTTGTAATTTTGTTATGGCTTTTGGTACCGGTGCCATCTTCACCACCATTACTGTTCCTGTTGCCGTTGCTCTCCTGTACGAAAATAGTGGATTCATCGTCGTCAACAATGTCCTCGGTGTCTTCATCGTAGACTTGGGAGGCGCCTTGCATCGGTGATTGATACAGCTCTGTCTCTGAGCTCGTCTGAGTTGGAGGTTGAGCTGTGCTGCTAGCAGTAGTGGCTGTAAGTGACAAGTCTCCTTCCAGGAGAAGGTTTCCACGAAGGGCACGAACCAACTGTTCAGTTGTACTCTGTAGGTATAAAAGAATGGCAGCAGAATGACAGCGGATTCAGAAGTCCTCTCTACCTCTGCCTCACATGTGGTTTGAAATACTACTCTGCTTCGACGACGACAGCATGATCTGGAGAATCGTTTAAGCCTTCCGAGTCTCCCGTGATTTACCCTCCTGTCCCTTCTGCAGACTCTTAAAAAAGCTACTCTAAGATGGACATGCCTTACAACTTTTGTAGAAGTAACTTGAGAGCTGCATCTAAGTAGGGGGAAGCAGATAAATGGATGTTATCATGCTGAATATTTTGCAATTGATCCTTCATGTGCCACAACCTTCAGTGCCTACCTTCTGCTGCACCATTATGCCTTGGTCTGCCGTCGCGGAAGCGGCAGCAGCAACAGCCGCAGCAGCAGCGCTAAAATTGTCCACAGAGGCACCGAATTTCTGCAAGTTCGGTTCCGACGCTCGACGACTTAGTGAGTCGGAACGACTTCGAAGGAGTGATGCTGTGAGGTTTGGCATTTGCGAGGAGTAGCCCTCACCACCTGTGGCGGTGGGGATAGTAGTGGTCGAGGGGGATGGGATAAGGGGGGAGGGAAAAATATCATTCTCATGAAGGTGGTAGTAATTTTGAAACTGAGAGTAGAACTGTGTCGCGGTTATGGGAGTCGATGTGGAAGTGAAGGAAAGCTCAGAAGACCGATTCATGAGAGAATTGCCGGCCAGGAGGAGACCGGAGGCAAGAATGCTGTCATCGCGGGTGAATAGTCCTGTGCCGGAGTTTTTAAATAGGGATAGTCCGTCAGCCATTGGGCTAAAGGAAGGAGAGGAAGGAAGATTGTACTCAGCAATTATTGCAGTGCACACTTTGGAAGGTGGACTTGATCTGCATCTACCGATTCATGAATCTGGGCAAATCTGTTTGCATCATTTATTATTTGTGTTGATCCACTTAAATTTACCACTTGGCAAAGAACCCCATTCAAACAAAGTCCACAGACCTACTGATAAAGCTTTACACACCTCACCATTACAATCTCGGTTGATTTCATTTGCAGTTGGCGTGCAACTTCTTGGGTAAGGTCAGAAGTAAGGATACCTTATGCGCCTTCAGCCGTCGACCTACTTCAGCACTCGGGCGCACGGTAACTTATGGCATGTCAGTGGCTTTGTTTCATTCCTCCAAATGCTATAACATCAAGTTTCAGACGTTATCTTCACCCCTCTGAATACGGCCCCTCAATAATTTAAGACCCGCGCCCTGCTAATGAAGCAGGCTAACCAAGACACCTACTGCTCACAATGATTACAAAATTCCCTGAACCACTTAAAGGACCATTGACAATAGACCTTTAAAAAGGGGAATTCAATTTCTGGTCCCTTTAGATAGAGGGGAATGGGAAGAACTACCTAAAGAAGTTTGCTTTAGATAAGAGTGATTCAGTTTTCACTTCCTGTCTTCAATTCTACCGGTATCACCGGTCCCTGAATACCCATACAAATTAATCAGCAGTTCTGATGATGTTGGAAATTCCACTTTTACGTTACGACCTCAGTTAGAGGGAATTGATGAGACGCAATTCGCAAAGAGCCACTCTGTCCTCACAGTGACCTCATTGCTTCGCTTTGGACTTGGCGTTTCCTTTTTCTCCGGAAAAACTCAAACATCACCTATTTTCTTCACTTACATTAAATGAAGCTCTTCGAAAGATATTTTCACGTTCTCCCAACTATCGACAGGAGCATGAATAAGCATTGCTGAGATGGTGTTGACTCCACAAGTGTTGATTACGCCTTTTCAGCATATACCAACTTTTCCTGCGTGTGGCTGTGGCTTACAGCCAATGGCTTTACTGCCGCCACGTCAAAGCAAAAACCACGACGACAGCCACAATCTGGGTGGGCAGTGCTGTCTGGTGTATCGTCTGCTTTGAGTCGTGGCTTAAACCTAGCCGTCCGGGGTGCGCGAGAACTGATTCTCACTTCACAAGAGAGACGCCAAGTTATTTTCGTGGAGGGCGATGGAGTGGCTGCGTTAAGGGAGTACAAGTATTGTATGAGGAAGTTTGCATTTCTTTTGTGGCTTTTTTGAGGGAAAAAATCAGCCATCGAAAAAAATGGACTTCCGAGGAATTGGACGAAATTTGCTTCCACTACTTCCTTCTTTTATTAGCATTTAAAAAGCCTTTATTTTTTGCGGATTTCTACCGCAGAGCAGAACTAATTTTCGTAAGACTCAGGCTATAAAAAAAAAAGTGAGGAGCATATGCACATTTAGCCACAAATTACAGGGTGGAATTTGAACTTTTCCATCCTCTGGTCTAACACCTGAAAAATAGGCTGGGCTGTGATTGTAGGTTAAGTTATTTTTGCCCTTTGGTATTTAAACATTTACCAAAGTTCGGCCCTTAATAAATTCATTCACAGTTGATCGCGTCACTCCCACTCATCCAATGGTCTACCACCTTCACCTGTGCTCTTTGTGCACGGCGACGCCCTTCTCGCGGTATGATCAAAACAGTCGAACTTTTGGCAGTTTTCCGTGCAGGCATGCGTGCATTGGCCCAAATCTAGGAGAGGCCTTTGGGATGGCAGTGGTAGTAACAGCAGCAGTACACCGTTGTTTTTGTTTTTGTTCTTGCAGTTGAACTTGTTTATGTGTGTGTGCGTTGGTGCGCGCCCGTCTACACACTGACGGTGTGCTGGCGCGGGCGAGAGCTGAGTAATCACTGGAGTCTTGTGCCTCCCTTGAACAAGGGCACTTTCCGCAATCAAGGCCAAGTCGCATACACATGCACACGCAGCGAGTTGAAGTAAAGCGTGGAATGGAATTCCTTTCCAAAATAAAGCCCCCTCCGAGGAATATTTTCTTCACACCCGGGAGCCTCTAACCAAAATTTGTTTTGGGGGGAACAAAAACATTTTTCTGTGGGATTGCTTGTTCCGCTCTTTTGTTGGAAAGATTTAAATCACCGTGAATACAGGTCGGTAAGATCGGTAACCACAACAGAAAAAATGCCATATTTAAACGTTGGCGGGGGTTAGAGGCTTCCAGCGGTCTCCCTGGAACTGCATTTTGGTGAATTCCTACTTTATCAAATCCACAAATATTTAATGAATTGTACCACCATATCTTCAATTCACAGAAGCAGAAGGCATATCCAACAGTAAAAAAAGACCATTTCAGCCTTATTGATTGCCACGGCAACTAACTAAATGCCATCCTTGAAAAGTTTGAGTCCCTTTCGCGGAAGAAAAAAAAACACTCCGCTTTTCTGTTTACCTGGAGGAAGGATTTGAGGTGAGGTGGATGCGGAATAAAACCAAGCGTAGTGAACACGCCTAAATTGGAATTTATGCCTTTGAGATCCTACCAACTTGAAATCTGGTCGTACCGTCGTAGCCCAATCATTCAGCACCCAAGTGAAGTGAGTTAGAGGGAGGTCGTCGCTCACTTAAACGAGCAAAACCTGTCGTCGAGGCCGTGACGCTCTTCATGACACGGAGATTGGCAAACAGTAGCGCTTCTTCAAGTCGCTCCATTGCCTCAAACCACGGCAATCCGCCAGTGTTATTTGCAACGAGGACAGGTGGACAGCAGAAGTCTTCTTCTCCTTCCCTTCCTCAATCTTTACTGCACCTAGGTCAGGTCGTCATGTCATGTCATGTCAGAAGGGAGACAGATAACGACCTGGTGATTGTGAACCTCAATGTAGAGTTGACGTGGCCCGGGTGTTGAACGCCTGGGGCAAAGTAAAGTCCCCACAGAAGGGAATGATCACGTTTTCCTTTCCCACTCACTACTCAGCTATGGCTCAGCCTTCCATTGCTTTGACATAGCTTGCTTGGACCACTTTGTCAAGGGATGCACGTGACAGTACTCAAGTTGTTATGTGTAGGCGTGGAATAGCAAAACAACTCTCCCCACCCTGCTTGAGCTGTCAACGTTAGATTGAGTTTACATTGATGTTGAAGCCAATGGGAGCAACGGTGAAAACACAAATGTGACGGTTAGGTGAATGCCTCGAGGGAGCGACACATCAACACCGCTCTGTCAAGTTAGGTTAACTTAAATTTGCCGAACCAGTTTCCCAGTTTTCGCATCCAGCTACTGACTGATGAACAAACTGGCTACTTCATCACACTTGCCAGGAACCCCGCGAAGCCATCTCTCAAACTGTGGCTATTTTACTTCCCAAAACACCTTTCCATTCCTCACCAAAAGGTGATTGGGTGTTATCCGGAAGCGTATGACTTGTAAAAGGGCAGTGCAACACCGAAAAATGCCCGTGTAATCATCCTATATCGTCGACACTAGGAGAGATTAATTATTCATTCCTGTCTGCCCGTCTGCATGCATAAGCGGAGGCAATTGATGTTGTTGTTGCTGTCGCCGTTGCTGCTGTTACTACTATCAACGGCTGCGTTGCTGATTTACGTCACAGATTGGAACTTTCTAGTCTCTTTGTCTTCTTCTTTACCATCTCCTTCCTCGTTTTGGCATACACAAACACAAAAACCGAGACAAAATGAGACACTGCAGGGCGTAAGGCGATTATATGGTGCGGGTGATCAAAACACTTCTAGTCACTTCACACAGTTACAAATGCGACTTTCCAGTCGATTGTGTGCATTCGAGAAACAACTTTTAGTTGATGAAAATATGAATAGAAGAGAAGACGCATCACAGGTGGTGGCAACGATACCTTTTTTTTAACACCGATCACACCTCTAGAAGGAGGCATTTTTGCAGTCCATGAAGATGATTTCTCCTTTTGTGAGTTGTAAAAGAGGTAGATCTCCTCCTGATTCCCTGGCTGACCTTAAAAATGCCCCTCGATAGCGGTCCGGGGCACCAAGACCGGTTAATTGCCTTTTTAGAGATAAATGCTACGGATTGTCTGACGAGGTGAGAATGTGGCTACCCGCCTACCTCCTTCGTTCAGAATCAACTTCACCCAAGGAGAATAGCCTCTCCGATAATGCCTCACGTGGAGTGATGGATAAAGGTCCCCCTGATTACTCCAAGAAGGTGGCGCCTCCCCGCACAAACCATCTGTTTTTATGAGGTAAAAGGTGAGACCAAAGGCACTCCCTTTTTTTCATCTACTTTACTGCATCATTCACTGCCTTGAGTTCGTGATTTTCCATGTATCTATGTGCAGGCACCGCTTCAAAACAATGTGAGAAAGGAGGCATGACACAGTCGTTTTTTGAGTAAGTGGCGGAGGGTTACAAAACCAACCGAGACCGGTCCTTTAGACCTCAAAAGGGGAAGTTTACTCAATGAAATTGTGGGGACTTCTTTTTTTACGCGCTCTCGACGACCAAAATAGAGGCCGAGACAAGAGAGAGGTCATTGGAACCACCCTTTTGCAATGTCCTAGATTCCAAATTTGCCTACTTCACATCTTCGGAGTTGGACAGATTGGCAACTTTTCAAGAAGAAGCCCTAAAACTCCTCATTGGTCAGATCAAAAATAACCGCGCAAACTAACTGCGACTGAATTAGGAAGAATTTCTCACCAGCCAAGCGGAACCGCATGAGCATGTCTGGAAAAAGAGGGAATGTAAAATTACTTTTTTCCTCCCCCGTGCCCTTACAAGTGGGGTGTCGCGGAATACCCATTTGTTCTTTTGCATGCACTTCATCCACTTGTATCGAATGATCTCGAAGTACCAATTTGCCTTTTTTAAGAAAGAAGGCATCTAAGCGTAAAAATTCTGCAAAAAAAATGCGAAATTTTCTGCAGCCTCTACGACAGGAACATTCACAGATTGGAGGGAGAATGATCGGGGTGGAAAATTTACAATTGTTTATTAAACCAAATCTGTCAAAGCGAATAATTCTTCTAGTGCCTTTGACCATTTCTCTTCACTGCTCAGCTTTGTAACAGTCAGGTTCCCTCATTTCCACAAATAATGAATTTTGTGAGTATATTGTGGACGTTTGTCAGCATTACTGCATTTTTGGATGTATGTTATGTATTTGTACGAGCGTATCCTTTTGGATGAGAAGCGGTCAGTATACGTCAACCTCAGGGCTGATCGCATGCTACTGACCCCCGAAGGGGGGGTGCACGAGCTCCAACCTCAATCCCCTGCACACGCTTTAAAATATTCATCAAATAAAAGATAGCCTCCTCCATCCAGTCCGCTCATTCCAGACGCAGAGAAGAAGAGGTGAGAGACACGTCGTACCTGCTACAGGTAATCACTTTGAGCGGGAAACAATCAGGCTGTCAGCCGATCAAAAAAGTTAGCGCGGTGTTCGGTGGGGACTACCTGCAATCACTTCTTGCAAAATTTAAGCGATTCTTTAAATGCATGATGTGGGATGCGTCCATCGTCTACAAGTCTGATTCCTCATTTCATGAAGCGGTCGGTCCAACCGAGTGGAGGTGATTCCAGCCTGCCTGCTCTTCGAAACGAGGTCAACTCCGTCGCAAAAATGCAGAGACATTGGGAGAAGATTTGATGCGTGGTGGTAGAAGATGTTACCTCAAATCAGTTTGCAATGATGGATGGATGGACACTCCTTGCCGATTGCGCAAGTAGAAGTGATGACGAATGTGTCCAGAAATTTGCCGAGGATGGTGTTTAACGCAGTAGCACTTGACTCCTCTTCCCTTCCCACGTACAGTTATGCATTTGTTGGCTGACAAAATGACTGACACATGACAAAAAGTGGCTTTTGCAGCTTACTCCAAGCTTCGTTAAGTAAATAAGCCCACCTTCCATAGGATCCACTCACTTCAGGGGATACTCCTTCTCTCTCTCACTCCCTCTGTTTGATACAACTTGACGATAAACAGCTGAACACAGTCAGAACTGGTGATTCAGCAGGCAGGAAGCTCCCCTCCTCCAGCATGACGATGTCTCATCCTCTACCCTTTGTGAATCCCCGATGGTGTTTCTTTAAGTTTAGGGTGATTAGCACCTTTTCTTGTCGGTAGTACACAAACACATGACCACATAGGTGGAAAAATAGAAGTGACAAAGAAGCTGATGTGGCCAAGGCTAGATTATTGCCTACTTCCGGAGGCAAAACACTTAAAAAAGGTGGGATTTCCAACAAGCTCGTACTTTGCTGAGACAGAATGTTAGACTACACTTGTGGCTACTTCAATGCGGAAGCTCTCGTAGGGGAAAAACGTCCTTACAATGCAAACACAACTTGGTGCTGCTGTTTTGATGGCGGATTACAACTTTATTTTTGAATAGAAAAATGCGTGCATTTCTATTTCTCCTCTTTTTTGCAGACAAAATAATCTGGCGGCATAAATACGCTATTGATTTAAACAAAAACTCCAGTGACAATAGTAGTAATGGTCCAAGAAAAGTGCAGTCGTATCGGACCCTCAGGAATGAGGCGTCTGACAAAATGTGACAGCTGTCTTCTTAGTTTTACTGTTACTTAGTGTGGGATGGATGGATTCCATGTCTATCCTCGAAGCAATCAATTAAACATCAAGAGAAGAGCTTCCGTCGTGTGGGTTCGACACACTATTCGGGTAATGTTCAGCTCCAAAGAGTAGTCGATGAAAGATAACGATAATTAGGCAAAACTTTGACGCGGAAGACTCGCGATTGAACAAGGTTTTAATCAGTCACACACTATTGATACTCAAAGCCAACTTACTCCTTCGAAAGAAAATTTGTTTCACTCGTGGAATCGGTATTGAAATTTGAAGCCGCAGATGTTGAGAGAGAGTCATGGAGGTTGAAGAGACGCGAATGGTACCCAAGGGAAGAGGAGGAGGAGGAGGAGGTATTTCTATCCACTTGGAGGGTTGAAGAGGCCTCTATGACAGTAGACGATATGTTGGGAGTTGTGGTGGTGGTGACAGTGGTTCCAGCAGCAGCAGCAGCAGAGGCGGTGGCAGTGGGTCCAGAATTAGGTTGTGGCGAGGCACCACTAGCTACGTAGGCTGGAACGACGTAGGAACGTTGTCGTCGTTTCTGGAAGGCCTTTACTACAAGGTGTGCCTCAGAGTCGGGATCCAATCGCCAAAATGCCCCCTTGCCTGGCTCCTCTTGCCCCCGAGGGATGCGGATGAAGTAGCGGTTCAGCGAGAGGTTGTGACGAATCGAATTCTGAGGGGAGAAAAGTCGATAATTCCCCATTCCAATGTATCGATCTCACATATTAAAACCGTGACAAAATCAATATTTTGGAACATTGAATTCAAAAGGTTTCTTGGCTATTAATACAGCAAATTAAAAATGCTTCGAATGTCTTGGATTGCAGTTTAGGGCACATGACGTGGCTTAAGTAACCTCTGGAAGTGGATTACCGTTGGAAAGATGATTCGCCACAAAGAGATTAAGGAATACTCAGAATAGGAGATCTTTGGGGTCTCTAGAGCCGGTAACTTCTGTACTTTTCATCATTGAAGACGCCCTATTCGCCGATATTTACTGAGTATACTAGTTTACAATACAACACATGGGTAAAACACTTAAAGCTGGAAATGGTGGAGAATGGTTGTTTACACAGGGAATCAAACAATGCCTCCCGCCTTTATGGGTGATAAACAAACATCAAAAACCCTCGAGTTCATCCCATATAGAAGGTGTACTTTCTTAAACATCTGTTCGTGAATGTAAACAAAGTAATCCACCCTCCCCTCCTTCACAAAACGGCCTTTACGTCTCGTTTCAAGGGCTGGCGCGTTGTTGCGCACTTCCGACAGTCGGAATGACGCACGACTTGGGGGCGGTGAAGACAAAGAGCTGAAGAGCCAACATGGATCAGTCAAATTGGCTTCCATTGTGGTTGAAGGAATGAATCAGCGTTAAGTTCATCCAATTCAAGCGCATTATTAGTAGTGAGAACTGTTAACGTGGTGCAGGGATTAATCAGATATTCAACTATTCTTCCAAATAGTTGAGAGGATAAAAAACGTCTTTGCAGGGACGCTGTTTAGTATGCATGAGGAAAGTCGGTCGTCTTAGAGAATGTCTGGAAGGTGCATCCAGTCAAATTGCAATGCTGAGGTCTCGGAGAGATGATATTAATTTCCTTGTCTAACTAGACACAAAAAGGCGCTTCTAGTACCATTGAAGGTGGTGGCGTTGACCGGGCCTAGGTCAACCAAACTGAATCGGCAGCATTGGAAGTTTCTGTGAGGAAATAGGTTCTGAAGGTAAAGATGAGTACGGTGCTTGCTCCAGTACAACTAAATCAAAAGGCATTAGAAACTTCATTTCGCCTTTGAGGTGAGCCTTTCCTTGAACCACCTTCAGGAACTTTGCTATCAGTATGATCGCAGGGTGTTGAGGTAGTTGTGCTGTTAGAGCTCTAGGTGTTGGTACACGGCTAAATCCTCCCCTTTCTAAAGAAGATAATTGCTATTACTCCCTCAAACCGTAAAATGATGGCCAAAGGTCCTAAACAGAACCCAAACCTCGAAATGAGGTCATTCATCGGGAAAATGGAACAAAGACGCCGAGCCCAGCACACCAGAGGGGATGGATGAAGGAGAGGGGGCGTAAATCACTCCCATCGCCGACGTTAGAGGGGATGGTGAGTGCGAGAGGAAGGATGCTCTGGAAACCACTCGACGGAGTGATCAATTGAGGTGTAACCCCCCTGACAAGCAAGTGTTCCAAAAGGCGGAGGTGGAATGAAGGAATGAATGAATCAGGCGGGAGCTGAGACGCACGCTCCATCCAAATAACTTTTTCAGGCATGATATCCATCCCCACGACGGTACTTTCTATCGTATTCTCTGCTACTTCCCATCCCTTTCGGAAGTGATTCTACTGCGTCTACCCTGCGAAAAGTGTTTAACACGGTTCCAAGGCTTGAGAAGCCGTGGTAGCACAACGAGGCACCAGAAGAGCGTGCCACTCAGAAATGAATTCAGGTGAGGTATTAACCAAAGATAGAGTTACATCATCTGGGAAGGTCGTCATGATGACTACAGAACAAGTGATTCCCGGATGACGTGCATTGACAGACTGCCAATTCATTCTTCACTTCTTCCATGTACCCTTCAAAAAGTGCCTCTATTTTATCACTTCTTGATGAGATGAGCCAACATTCCGTCATTCATCCCCCCACCACTTCATCATTAGAACTTCCTACTTCCTTCGTGTCTGGTGCAAACTATGCCTGACATCTGCCCATCTACTCAATACAGCTGAAAGGTGCGCAAGGAGAACTTCTTCCAAGGAGAGCTAGAACTAGTCAATCGGTGAGGGGAAATTTGCCCTTTCATTCTTACTAGATAACACACAATGCAGGAGAGAGGAAGATGCCATTCTTCTGTCTATACGCCTTCAACCTGCAAGCGATGACAAACGCCTTTTCTTGGTCTTAGTAGTAGATGGGTGGATGGATGGATGGGTGAGGGAGTAGACGAATAGACGGCTAAGTAGATAGAACGGTCCCACTTTTGCCATATTGGGAAGTCTTCCCTCAGTAATGGCACATCGTTACACTCTCTCGCCTTTTCCCTCTTATCCAAATACAGAAGGCCCACATGAGAGAGTAATTACAAGAAGTGTCGACAATTACCCTCCCAATATGACGGGAGACTGTGAAAACAAAAAATATTCGTTTTGTCTATGATGGCGTATTCAACCATCTGGGGTGGAGCTCTGCTGCAGGTCTGCCATCCTCTCTGCAGGTTTATAATAAAACTACTTCCAGACGCTTTCAGAACCGGTAGTACCTCCTTCGAGTGTCACAACTCTACCTTAAAGCTGAATAACTTTAATGCTGCAGTAAGCACTAGGGAACCAACCTGCCAGCCCTTCTGACTCGGTTTGTAATAGGGGAACTGGGTGGAAATGTAGCTGTAGATGTCCGCTAGGGTCAATCTTCGATTAGGCGCCGAGACAATGGCTTGGACAATTAGTTGTGCGTAGGAGTAGGGCGGCTTCTCGTACACTGTGCCATGTTCCACCGTCTCTGTGGTACCCTCCAAATTGGAAGCCACTTCTTCGTTTGCCGTTGTTGAGAGGAAGGGCGATCCAGTACCACCAGGTGAATGGGACAAGCACCGGTCGGGGAATATTGATCGATCCGAAGGTCCTGAATGGGCGTTCGAGCTGTCTGTTCCGTTGGGTGTCTGACTGCAGGTGGTTGAAACCTTCAGGGGACTTCTTGAGTAGGCTGCAAGGTGGGATAGCATTTCTTGTGAGTTTGTTGGAGATCCGAATTGGACAATCATTGTGAGAGCTAATGTAACCACGCGAGCCCTTCCAGGTTCTCTTCAGGTTTATGACCTCCGTACGTACCTTATTATCCCATTAAGGATGGTATAGGATGTAACATCTGTAACAGAAGTTGGAGACCCATTTACAAAGAAGAGAAATCTGCCCAGACCCAGAAGAGAAGTCTGTGCATCGGAACGGCGTCAATTTCTGAGTTCACTAAAGGGGCGAAATTCGCACTGACCCTAAAGCAAAACTAATTATCCTCGAACTCAAATATCGACAGCCTAGTCTGAGGGTATTACCTACCCCTCTTTCTACCAAAAAAGCGATTGATCCATGGGAAGTGTGAATGTATACGCCATAGAAATCCATCCAGACGAGTTCTTCTTCGGTGCAATGCGCCATTCTGGAATTATGACCCAAAGTCCCCAGATGCGTAGCATCAAGCCACTGTGCCATCTTCATTCCAGTCTTTTCAGGTATTGGGTGGTGACTTTATAAAGCATCTGAAAGTTGAAGGTGAAAATGTAAATGACAAACGTTACCATCCTGATGCCATGCCGATCCAGTTCATGGCCGTAGTCATTTAACCCTTCTATACGTCTGTAATAGGCATTATTCCACAGGATGCCTGACTAGTGGCACTATGGTTTTTGTTCTAAGCACTCAACTTAGAACCTCATTTAAAAAGTCCGATTTAAAGAAAGCTACAAAAGCAAGTCCCATTGAAAGAAAATGGAAATAACGTTGGTAACGAATCATATGACCCAAGCCGGCATATGACAGGCATTTTTGATGTCGCCTATTCAGCTAATGCAAACAATGGCAAGGACGGTGTCCAAAAAATGGGAATAAAGGGGGTCTGTACGCCAGTTGACATCCACATTTCGGTAGCCACGGTAACATCAATAACAACAACACCAACAAGATCAACAGCAACAACAACAGCGCGACGATAGCAACAGTCAGCAACTAGCTAGCCAAACAACCGATATGCTGAACAATCATCCGCGTGAACTGTTACAAGTGTTTGCACTTCTCATGCACCCGTTTGTCAAAAAAACCCGCAATCACTTACTCACCCACACACCCACTCAGGCGAGGGTGTGGGATGACACAATCACAGGGGCGATCAATGTTACAAGAATGCGGGATCAAAAGGCAAATTTATCTGGGGCGGTGTTTTCCTTTGCTAAAACCGGCGGCGATGCACTTCTTGCGTCATTGGCAAACGCGAGCGCCCGCACGCACGCGTGCAAGCCTGTTCTTTTATTGGAGGCAATGACGTCACTACAACAATGCGCACGAGAACGGCCTTGGGCAATGACCAATGGGATCACGAAGACGAAAAATGCACTGTTTTGTCGTCGGGTTGGCAAATGTAAACAACATGGCATGTGCGCGCACGTACTTGTGAGTGTGCGTACCTATACCTCACCGCGCTAGCACAGTCGACACAAAGCTGGGGGGGGGGGGGGGTAAATAACAGAAAAGTGGGATGAAGGCAAGAGGTATGCCACTGACCCGCGAGGAGATTGGGGAAACGAAGAGAGGTCGGCTGGTCAGCAGTCGTGGTGGTGGTGGTGACGGTGGCAGCATCTAGGCGTCGGGATTTGGTTTGATTCGAGTTTGGAAGAAGGGAGTCGGGTGGAGAACAGGGCTCCGGTGTAGAAAAGGGTTCGGTGGAGTCTGATTTGCACCGACAGGAGGCTACTGCGTTGGCGATGGAGTCGGTGATTAAGGTGTTGAAGGACTGGACATTCTGTTTCCTACCGAGACGGGTTGGATTTTCGTCTTCCTTTATTGAAGGCGTCAATTTTTGCCGTCTGGAAATCAAAAACAAACACATAGACTGAATTTCTACAGTTTAGGCTTTGCTTAGTTCACAAAAAATCACAGATTTTCAGCTTTTTCTGCAAGAAAAATCACCGTAAGCAAATTACCAACCTGCTATCGATTTTTATCACGGAGTTGGTGGAACCCTCAGGTGAGCCACATTATTGATTTTTTTAACTGCCAATAATTTTTAAATCACCTTTAAAATGCCATATCTGAACTAAAATTCTCGCTGTTTTTTATTCTACACCTGCTCAAGTGAGCGTTCGTTAGGGCGTACAAACGAAGGCGGTCTTTCTTAGCTTCAAAACAAGCAGCGTCCATGACATGCCATTGTCAGACAGTCTTTTCGTCTGCTTACTTAAACAAGAGACGAAACATTGTGTGACAAGTATGGAGGTCAAATATTTGCTCTCACGTCAAACATGTGAATAGAGTGGAAGAAATTGTGCATTAATGCACCGCTACGACGTCTCCGAAAGAAAAGAATTTTCCGACCCATTTTGTGTAAGAAATACCTGATATTACTATTGTAAATGGTTTTTTTCAACAGGATTATTGCTGTCTGGCTACTTTTTGGATGGGGAATGGATTAGTCATCACCGACAGACCTATTCCACTTGGCGGTGCTGGATTGAGGCTCCACTCCTTTGTGATAATGTGCAAATAGATGGGAGGTGGTGGAAAAGTACACAAGCCTACGAAAACAATGATGTTGCGCAAGTTGTTGTGCATGTGTGTGATTTTTTTTTCGTTATTTGTGGCGCCACTAAAGTTGATCCCAATTTGCGGTCCTTAGTTGAAATAGCGCAGCTGTTATAACCGATTTTTTTGAACCAACCGCGTGAACTCGACCAACCACGAAAGAGGACAGAAGTACAAACAAAGTGGTTTCACAACCTTTGAAGTGGAGGATTTGTTGAAGAGATCTACACATAAATAAACCAGTCAGTTCTAACGAATCAAAGACACAGTTATAATAATCTGCATTTATTTGAACCATGAGAACTCGACCAATCACAGACGCGGATAAAAGTTCAAATTCAATTGTTCCAGAACTTTTGAAGTGAAGGATGCGTTGAAAAGATCGACACAGAACTGAACTATCAGGTCCAGAGACAAAACAATGGAGTTGTGATGATCTTCCAAGGCGCCTAAGAT
Organism: Echinococcus multilocularis; assembly: GCA_000469725.3. Lineage (NCBI taxonomy): Eukaryota > Metazoa > Platyhelminthes > Cestoda > Cyclophyllidea > Taeniidae > Echinococcus > Echinococcus multilocularis. The sequence goes on along the minus strand of LN902846.1, from coordinate 5,566,831 downwards.
GGGGAATTAATAGAAAGTCCCCACAGAAAGACACCCAGTGGATGCAGGTGTCAAAACACCAGAGTTGTGACAACAATTTTTCCTTGCGTTCATACTGCTTGAACACAATTCCATTAATTATACATGATTTGGGGTTTGTGGGTAGTTGGAAAGCTTCCAGTACGGCCCGAAATTCGGTAAAAATGTGCCACTCCTTTGTGAGTTTCCAGTGTCTCTAAAGTGGACCAAAATGTAGTTCGCCGGCCGGTACACATCTGCGCACACAGCTACACACACAGAGAGAGGAACGCAGACACGTCAATCAACTCAACCCGCAAACAAGTAGGCGAGTCCACTTTTATAACAGCGAGTCGCTCAGGCATCCACGTTACACAACGAAACAACTGCCTTTTAGGAGGAAATTTGGGAACAATTTTAAAGGTAAGAAATTTGTGTAGGAAAATATGATCCCAAAACCATCAGCAGGTTAGTGGGAGCATAGACATCGTACTTTTTTAACCATGGAAAGCGGCAGAGATTAAAAACAGGATCCCAATGGGCTCTTCATTGGAGTTTGAATGGGAAAAGTGACCCCTCCACTACGCCCTTGGCTACCCCCTTTCCGTGCTTTGTTTATGTCTCGCTGCGCTGCCTTGCCTTGCTGTGCTTCGAGAAAAAAAACCTCCCCCACATGCTCACTGCCTCACTAACACGCACGCGCACGTCCTATGGGCTGAAATTGTTGTCGCTACAGCAACGCAAAAGTACGGTTCTTCGCAGGCAGGCAGAATTTTGTAAACAAAAACACCCAAGGTTCGAGCGGGTATTTGAAAAGCAATTATTTTCGAACAGAGCGCGTACCAGCCTCCCAACGCTCCCATTGGTCGGTCTCAAGGTCACTAGGTAACCATTGCTGCCACTAATGTTGTCTGCGCTTGTGCGCGAGTTGTTTCATGTACTTTTGAAAACACACGCGGACGGACGCACAGTGGCGTTTTTAATAACCTTTCGTTTGGACGACTGCGTTGTTATTGTTATGCTCCCTCTAATATTCCTCCTCCTCGTCTAACGCTGTTTACGAAAACACAACTCCTACTTTTCTGGCCTCCCCCTTCAAGCTCCTCTTGTTTTCGTTCTTGGGTTATTTATACATCTGGGGAAGTAGAGCAGACTACTAGCCTTCGCAACTTGTCTGGTTTCAAGGCCGACAATTTTATGCGTTATTAATCGGTTCCCTATCATCAATTGCCCACTCAATTCCGCTCCACATGAGGTCAGGTTCAGTGACCTGATACACTGCGCTCCGATGCGCTATGTCGTGTGCTGAAAAGTTGTAGCGGTGAGGGTGGCACAGCAGCAGCCCAGCTTTCTAGGTCAACGTCAGTTCATCAAGGTCACTCTGCATACGTGTTTGTATACACACAGATGTGTTTGTGTGAAAGGCCTTGAAGATTAACAGGAATCAAGAAGTGTGTGGAAGTAATAATGGTGCCAAAATCCGAATTACAAAGGGGCCAGTGATGCGATGTAATCTGTGGGGTCAATAAACACGACACAGAAAATCACTTCCGGGGAAATTTATTTGCATTTTGTGAGACTTCCGGAAATATTCCAACGTTTAGTAACTGGAATAATTTGAGAACGGGATAAAGGTGGAAATACTTCATGGTTTAATTAAATGCATATCAAAAAAGAAAGTTGCTACTTATTTCAATCTTATAATCGTGACAAAAAAAACAGGAGGAGAGGAAGTGAGTAGAATTAGACTGAAGCAAAAAGCAGGTTTTAATAGAATTTTGATATCAAAAAGTCAATGTCGGATATTAGGTTTCAAAAAAATTAAGTAGTGAGAGGATGTTAGAAACTAACAAATTACGAATTTTGAAATGTTTATTCTATGGGCGCAGTTATTTATAAACATTGACAAATTAGGCGAAACCCACTAATCAGGTTATTAGAGGCAAAAATATTTTGCAGCAAACAACCTTTTTAAATACAAATTGCAAAAGGACGTACTTGTCACCCGAAACATCTGGGATTTCTGAACCATACTCAGTTAGACCGGCAAGCTCAGCAGAATACCTCCAAATTGTGCGTTTCTTTGGGTGTCGTAGACTCGAACTGGGATCCAAGATTTCAACAACAAGCGTGATGGGCGTGCTTGGAAACCTAAGACGACAACTAAAATAGGAGTTAACAGATGATACAAATACTACCAGTTGGGCAGCGGAATGAGGTCTTCACTAAACATTTGAAATTCTTCATCAATAAAAATACCATTTTTGCCAAGAATACGAAGAAAAAGTGACCCATTGATTGTATGAAGCTCGAGATGTTTTCGGGAAATACAGACAGAATCACCAAGACATATATCAGTGGGCAACTGACTTCTCCTACCAACGGTTATAACTTCTTTCTTTAAGCAATGCGTAAAATTCGGTCCTGTAACTCGAGTATACATTAGTCCAATTATTTTTAAGCTACTAGGACCAAAAGTGGTCAATCAATCCGGCGCACGTTTACTAGACGATATTAGAAGCAGCGGATATGCCAGAAAAATGCATGTGTTCCGCTGTTAGCATTAAGGTCAAATGCATTGTATTTCATAATACTAAACACATTCAGATTTTAAGCAAGGGGTCTATAGAGTAAACTTGTTAATTTCAGTGCTTATTATTACAAAATAAAAATTAAACTAACTGTTACGTGCACTTTGCTTAATGAGAACAGTTTATTTTGAATGAGTTTGGGTTATTGAGCATACTTTTATGATATATCAGCAAGGTTTAATTTTTACACTTAGCATGCACTACTTTTTAATAAATTTTTGAGTTTTTAGCCTTCTTACTTTAGAAATTACAAGGTTTTATCAACGCCTGCATTTTTTACAAAAGCCTGCAATGCATTAACGCCAATGGAATGGAACCGCATTCTGCATGTACTAGTAGATTTTCAGCCCTCGTAATTTTGCTAAGTAGCGATGTGAAATGAATGAATCCCGAGAAAGGCGTTTCTAAGTAAAGGCGTCACAAAAAACAGACCTCACCAACTCCAACCCCGCTTCGTTCCAATTGACCTTCGCACACCTTCCCGACTCTTGCTCAACACAGACAAAAGTAGAAGTACAACAAATTTATTACCCACACATTACTCAAATCACGCATATACAAACGACAGAACTACGCAAATCAAACATTAAAATCGATCCGCTTTGCCTCATATCCCGCGTTCCCCACTAGTGTTACCGTTTTGCCACTCTCTGCACCGCCACTACCAGCTCCCACGCCCGCTCCACCCGGCGCCGCAGCATTCACCACGGTTGTGAAGGTGGTGCCGCCTGCCGTCGCTATGGTGACTCCAGAGGCACGTTTAAGACCACTAGCCACAGAGGCACGTCTTTCCGCCGCCCCAATCATGGTGTTGAGTTCGATAAGGTCTTTGCTGCTCCCCTTACCTACGGTGATGGAGATACGTTTAGGTGAGAGGGTCTGGCCCCCAACACCAATGCCAGTTTGAGAGGAAACCGCAGCAGCAGCTGGTGAGTGGTGAGTGAGACCGACCTGTCCTGGGGCGTGGAAGTGGTGTGCTTGTTGTGAAAGCTGCTGGGCTGAACCTATGAAGACGTTGCGAGTGGATGCCAGACGTCTAGAAGGGAAGGGGGGAAGAAACCATTTTAAGGGTCCTCCTGTCAATAGGTTTAGCCATTTAATAGTACATTCCCGCAAAAATTCCATTCAAATGCAGCTCCTGTCTCCAAGTTTCTATCGATATAACCATTTTTTTCATCCATCAAAAGTCGATTTATCTATTCATTCATTTGGTTATTCAACCCCTTTGCAAACTATTCATTTCTGAATTGAGTGCCTTGAGGCTTGCAAAAGCTTCCACATACTCAACTGGCTTTAGTAGCAATTACCTAGCCGGTAGAAAGCCATCGTTGGGGAGTGCAGAGTAACCTCCATGCAGCGCCTGCAGAGCCGAGTGCGAATGCACAGTAGCAACTGCAGAGGTAGTCGTGGCAGTAGTAGTGGTCGAAGTTGAATGCGGTGCCGGTAGTGGGGTAAGCGGAGGCTGCGTTTTCGACGCGGGATCAGAGCCCGCACCGACGGTGCCAGCAACGGCAGAGGTTGCAGAGGGTAATACGAAACGTTGTAAAAAGGCCTCCACGCGAGCGAGGAAGACGAGGTTGTAGAAGCGAGTCAGATCGCCACGTTCTTCAATTGCCTCGGTGTCGGTGGCCGCGGAGCGACTAATCAATACACGTCGGTAGGTGTCTCGGCTGGCCTCTGGTTGCATGCGGTAGGCCTGCATGAAGTGGGTAAGCAAATTAATGATGCAAAAAAAAGGAAAGTAAAGCATTCAATTTCAACCATCGCCACCTACTTTTATGATCTCCACCAGACTCAGAGGTCTTGCATTACCTGGCACCCCACCACCACTGGCAGTTGCCTTGGCGACCCCATAGAGACAACACAGAAGGATCTGATCCAACAGGCGGTCTCTTAACAACTCCGTCTCGTTCACTAGCACGTGCTCAAATGTCGTCCATGCCCGGGCTAGCAGAGGAGCTGTCGCTGTCCCCCCTGTTGCAGCTGCTGCGCCCGCAGCTGATGCCGCTGCACCTGACGACGACTGAATTCTCTCACAAATAGCTCGTAACCTCGACGCTGCCAGATGGTAGACATGACGGAAGAAGATGGCCACCGAGTCATGTCGTAAGGGTGGTGGTGGCGCCGTCGCCGTCGTTGTCGCCGACCAGAGTGATGTACCTCGGGGATCCACTTCAGCTTCAGTTGAGGCATCCATCCCCTCCTCTGCCCCAGATGCCGCCACTTCTGCTTCTGAGGCAGCGAGAAGGCTGGCAGCTGCACGGGCTGACTCATCCTGGTGCTGTTGCTGGAGTGTTGTGGAGACGGTGGGGGTGACAGCAGAAGAAGCCAAACGAATTTTCTTGGCTGGAGTGATGGAAGTGATTCCACCGGATTGGTTAGGCGCCGGTGTGGTAACTAGTAGCTCCCGACGGGAGAAACGACCCACGATGCTCTGTAGAAACAGAATAGTTGGCAAACGCCATTTATGGTGCCGAAATTCCCTATCTGAGCCCAGGGTCATAAATATGTAACTTTGAGTTTAAAAGAGCAACACAACTGAAATAACCACAGATGGCTTCCCACCTGGATGTCGAAACAAAGTTAGCTTTGTAAATAAAAGGTGTTTAACCCCGTACTTGAATCGTCAAGGGCTAGGAGGTCAATCGTCAAATTATCCAATTCCGCTTACTACAATCAAACGAGTAGCCATTCGCTCACCTCATCCAACTTTTCCGGAGGAAATATCTCCTCCACCGAAGGAACAGTAGATGTACGAGAACCCGTCGCAGAACCACACTGAATGGTAGCCCAAATCGAGGAAGAGCTTCGCCATGCATGCTCACCCAAAATCCCCTCCACCACGGAGTTTAAGTACTTCACCAGCTCTCTCGGCAATTCCACATTCTTTACAAACACTTCCACCACCTTGTAAAAGGAGATGGCATCAAATGCGAGAGCTTCCAGGATCCAGGGGAACCGCCGACCCCCATCCTCCTCGCAATTCACAAGAACAACTTCCAGACAGCAGGCGTAGAGAGCGCGATGGAACTCCTCGGAGCGAACAATTCCTCCTCCACCGCGTCGAGACTTCTCGTCAGCGAGAATTGACTCCAAACCGTAGTAGTAGAGTTGTTCAGCCAAGTGACAACGATGTCCGGCCGCATCGGTGGTGGCCGAATTGCCGCTAGCGACGTAGGCAGCGGTGAAGTCGTGAGAGAGGCTCTGAAGACGTGTGCGGATGTTGGTCAGTGGCGTCTCGTTAGTGACAGTGGAGCGGATGAACTCAGCGAGAGTCTCGCTGGGATTCCGACTACGACCGGAGAGGAGAGCTTGAATGTGATGAAGGTTTTCACTGCGTGTCTCCGGGCTGTTTAAGCCCACGAAACCGCTCAGACTGCCCATCACAGGACCGTAAAGAGCGCTGTCAGGTCGCGTGGAGCCCATGTAGAGGCCACTGCCAAGACCTTCATTTCCTGTTGCTTCTTTGGGTTCTCGCTGCAAAAAAGAGCTCTTGTCAATGTCACTCAACCATACAACTCTCTATTTGGAAGTGCACTACTTTATTGAGGTCTGTAGAGAGAATAAATCGCAAAAAACGGTTTTGGGGCCCCACAATCCCCATAGTTTGAGTCCGAACAGGCTGCATGGGGGACCTGAGCTAAGACCGTTGATCAAGGGAGAAAGTGATAGAACACATCTGAAATAGACTTCGTAGCAGTAGTTCACCTGGTGAATGTCTGTAGTAAGGCTAGGCAGAAGCATCATACATTCCTCTTCCAACACTAAGTAGTCGCCTGCTTAAATGACTCACAGTCGTGTATTTGGCATTGCCCGAAGCACTGGGCCAAGCAGAGCCAATTTCTTCAGCAGCATTTGGACTAAGGAAGATGCGTTCATCAAAATCACCGGTGCCGAGGATGTACTCCTCATAGTGGTCATTGAGACGCTGCATGGCGTTCGCAAAGTTCTCTGGACGCAATAGGTCTGCTGGCCCCGGAGAATGATGTTTTGACATATCCTTAATTGAAGAGAAGAAACAGGTAGATAGATCCAAAATGGATAGGAGAATACAGAATGGCTTGATAGCTAGTAGATGCATGGGTAGATTTCAGATGAATGGAAGAAATCTAACCGCCTACTTATCAAAGAGTTAATTACTAAGGTGCGAGAAGTGAACGAACGTCGCTCACTTTTTCGATGAGTCTTGAGACGTAAGGCCGAAAGAAGTGCTCCTTAATCGCCTTGCATTCCACAAAGTTTATCCCATTGTCCTCACAAATGTAACGCAACATGCAGGGCATAGCAATTGCATCCGTTGCCACCGGAGCAGCAGCACTAAGAGGACCTCCCGTCCTTCCAATGCTACAACGGTAGTTGCGATTTAAGAGACGTCTTCCACCTCCTACCAGCAGTACACCGAGCATCCAATCAAGACAGCAGGCGAGGATGTAGAAGGAGTTCACTAGATCATCTGCTACTGCTGGAAAGTTGGCCCGTGTCTTAACGAAGAGGAGCCAGATGAAGCGAAAGATGTCCACAGGAGTCACACTAGAGGGATCTTCAGGGAAAAAATTCTAGCAAGTCACCTCTCGAAGGTGTAGGCAACAGAATCGGCAACTATTCAAAATAAAAGCTCAGTCGAATACCAGGTGATTAGAGAACCAGAAACCCAGTCAACTTATTTCCTGAGGTGCCACAAGATACACCAGTCGAAAGGTAACCAGAACAGGCCTCCATGCCATCAGCTTGAAGACTGACCTGAAGGAGACCGTAAAGAAGTGAAGATTATGTTCAAAAGAAGGAGCGTATGCGGTAATGACAAAATTTGCAACCCATGTTTTTCGATTGTCGCAATTTCGGTTTCCTGCTTGGAATCATGTCACCCTTTCCATGCCCCTAATCTCCCTGACCTGTACGCCAGTACTAAACCTTTCGCCTTACTAATATGGGTCGTTACGTCTTCAGGGATGGCCACAAGTGGCATGTAGGTGGCAGTAGCAAGCAAGGTCGAGATGGGTCAAAAAAATCCTCATTTCGCTGGCCGGATACCAGGTCTAAACGACAAATACGGTGAATAGTGAGAGTGGTTATACCTGAGGAGAGTGGTAAAGAAAGGGCTACCGAAGCCACGTTTACTTTTAGCAATCGCCCTAACCCCGTGTTCTGCAATGAAACAAGCAGCAACAGGACTGACCGATTTAAAAACCTCCATCACCGCACTGCCACGCTCAACGGACCACCTCCTCGGCATTACTATTGAATGAAATAAACCCACTTTGACACTGTAATACATTCAGTTAAATAGCTCTGCTTTGGGGAAAGCACGTAAATGAACAGCGATGGTTAGATGAAATATACCCGTGACGGCGACAACCCTTCTTGAGCAAAATAAGGGTAGCGACTCCCATAAATAAAGCTGTTAAAAAAAATCATGATGCATTACCCACATCGAGACCAAATCTCTTCTCGCCTAAATGGGAAATAAGCATACGAACTTCGTTCATAACTCGTGGGTAGATTTTAAGGTGCAGACAATGGCACAAATTCTTCAGGTTCCTTCCTTGCTGCCACTGCCTATGTGACAAAGTTTTCTGTTTGTGTCTGCAGCGTCGCAACTCTTCTGCACATTTGTTTAAGAGTGGTATGCCTTATTATGTCCCGAGCTTGACTATGTACGTTACAAGCAACTAAAAAAAACACCTAAAATAACTCACCAACATCAGCATCGGCGTTCTCGTCTCCATCAAGATTGCTGCCATCCAAGGCGCAAAAGTACAAAGAAAATGCACGAGAAAAGTAGCGAAAAGCCACTGAGGAGACAGCAAATTGACGCTCTAGGCGTTCAATGCGATCATGCATATCATCAGACATCTCGGTCATGTCAGACCATTTGCGAATGCGGTGGAAAAATTGTACCAGACTCATCTTCGCCGTGGCAAGAAGACGAGTGAGGGAGACGTAGGCGCTCTCCAGCACCACCTGACCGGAGGCGCTATCTGTAGTGGGTCGACGGCAGCACTCGTAGAGCGAGCAAACCAGCCATTGAAGTTGGTCACCCTCAATGGAATAGTTTGTCCAGACCTCTGTGCGAAGACAAGTGCACAAAAGGCGGCAAGGTGAAGTACACATTATTGCACCACTCCCGAATCTGGCCAAAACTAACTTAAAGGCTGTCCGTTTGGTACACAATGAACTCACCTCCCTAAATGCAAATGAAGTGCAAGTACCCATCTATTCATCCGCTCAAAGCCTTACGGCTGCGTGAATTGGCAGCTGTACAAGTTGACAAGCATTAATATTCATTTGATTTGTCAACAAAATTGGGGCTCTTTGGGAACAAAATAATCAACTTTGGTTGGGTGGAGACAATAGAGGATACGAAATGAACAGACTCAAGGAGGGAACAATGGATTTAGGGCAGACAAGTGGACTACATGTTCAACCTACAACTTCTAGCATAACCACCCATTTATTTCTTCCCCTTCGGGCGATAGCCCATTAACCATAAAATAACCCAGCTTCATCAGTAATGGCACCAATGAGACATAACATCCACCGAACATGAAATTTTAGAGCTAAATAAGCAACTCAATGTTGGGGAACAAACGGATTGTGATTCTCACCAGTATTTATCAAATATGAGTTCCACTTCGCACGATTATAATGTAAAGGAGCAAACAGCAACCTAAAACATCTGCTAACAAAGTTAAAAAAGAATCTGAGACTAAGATGCTAGACGACATGGAGGGGAGTCGCTTGAGGAAGCAGCAGGTGCATCTATCCATTTTCGAATATGTGGGAATTACTACAGTACTGGCTGTTATAACTCCGGATTACAAAAAAACGTCGAAGCGGCTGAGTCTAATCCAGCATAAGATGCAACCATATATAGGCGTTTAACCGGAATTTTATAAGCGAGATATCAACACATTAACTCCAAAAATGTCCGAATTCTCAAAGCAGCACTGGGATAGAAGCATTACATTTTGGCTGTACCTAATTGTTTAGAGGCCTTTTGAAGACGTATCAAGTACGAAACATCACATTCCCTCCAGTGATAGGCTTAAACGCAATCGATCAATTTGAGAAATGTTTTTTTGGGATGTGCTTAACGATGCACCACAACTTCAAACCAATATTACAAAGCCACCCAGTAGTTTTTGAGAGACAATGGATAGGTCATTTAGAAGTTCAAGTTGGACCCAGATTACATGTGTTTCAGTCAGCATATCCGCCAGTCTCAATGCACCCATAAATTAGTAGCCACAGGAGTACCTAATCACTTAAAAGACCTCAAGCGCACAAAGACAGAGTTTAAGCAATTATTACTAGATAGCCGACATTCGGAAGGCTACCCAGCAGCGGAGGCTCTTAGACAACATGGTACAGATAAGCGATACTAAATGTCGGCTATGAGAAACACAGACACCACAGGCAGCGCACAAGGTTAGGTGCAATATTGGATGCTTTATCTTCCAACAACTATAAAGTGCAATACTTTGGCGGATGTATTTCGGTGCATTTAATATGCAAAAAGACGAATAGCTGATAAGGCATGACTTCAGTGTTCAAAACAAAAGATAAACCAAGTTGACGGGCTTGTAATCCCGTAAATCTGAAAAATCGTACACAAAAAGACATCTGAAAAACAAAAATAAGCAGCATTTAAAAAGCAAATTGACATAAATCCCTGCAGTACAACCAGAAATGAGAATCTTACTCACCTTTGTATTTGTCCCATGCTTCCTCACGGATGGCACCTTCTATGCATAGAATTTGACACAAATCCTCAAATCGCTTTTCGATAGGCTCGTCAACGTCGTACATATATAACGAGCACAAGAGCAAGTGAACAAAAGGCACACCAATACAACCGCCCGCGTAACCCACAGTTCGAAAACAAAATTGTAGACTTGTTTTACTGCATTTGTTATGTTGACCAAAATCCCTACATAATTAGAGGAAAATAATTATATAGCAAACTTTATTAGGCGTCTTAAGAATTACAAAGTGCATCAATGGCTAGGCTAAATAGGAACTCACATTGAACAACACTGCCTAATAAACAAAACGGTGATTCGCACCGGCGGAAAAAGGCAGTTTTTGCTACTGATGCTTTATTCAGATGACTTAAGCAACCATAAAACCTCATTTTTCTGGTTTTTGTACTCCTCTAAGATACACAGAAGTGATCTATTGTGATATGTTAAAACCTTGTAATTCGACGAGTCAGCATTATACTAAATGTGAATAACAGGCAGGTATATGGAGATCTTATCAAGTCTTTTGTGTTTTTACCGAGAGCTTTTTCCACAATTTCTTTGTAAACTGTGAACTCACTTGCTCTTTTTTCGGGCCAAATTTTAGTTCCCAGGCCCCTCCCTGAAGTCAGAAGAGGCCATATTTGTGCTTCAGAAAATGTATTATCGGTGCGCGGAAGGACTGTGCTCTGCTACCGTTCCCCGTAGTCCGTGGCGCCAAGCGGATGTACTCATCACGGGGACGTAAATGCTCGCCTAATCAGACGCAGAGATTAGACGGACTATCAAACTATTGCAGAAAATCCGTTTGTATTTTGTGCCTCTACCAAATGCCTCATAGGCGAAACTTTCAACCTACTCGCTTACCTGATGATCGTCAGGAGTTCTTTTACCCCCAGCCCTTGTGATTTGATTGTTCAAGCTTTACTGTTTTTGCCGTGCTTATTATCGACATAAACTGTGTTTCTCAATGGGGTTCTATCTGCTTAGTAGATCGCAGTCCCATTTGCGGCCTAACCTTTAAAGAGTTGACAAATCGTTGCAGCTAACAACGCCGTCTGAAGCACAAAAACGCACGTGACTTAGTCTTTAGGGAACGAGATGAGGCGGTGAGTGCTTTGGAAGTGTGGAGCGGGCACTTGATCAATCGGAAATAACCAGTACCACATGCGCTTGTTTGGCAAAAGCCAATTCAATTCTCAAATCAGTCAGCCAGTAACCTGAAAAGGATGCATTTTAGGTCCCGAAATTGGAAGGAGGGGAGGCTAAACTGATGGCTGTGTATACTATCTTTCTCCTCTAGTAATACGCATTATCTCAATTAGCCTACCTCCCATTTATTGAGGCCGTGAATAAGTTGTTGCATACACACTCGCATCTCTATGTTATTTCGAAGGTGTAAGGGCACAAACGAAAAGTTAGCCTGACCAGTTCACATCTGTGCTCCATTCTGGGAACACCACAGTCAGCTAAACCGGACACGGCACGAATGCCCTTTGTTCACCTGACAAGTGACAAGGTACGTCAGGTAGGTCAAATCACGATCTCTTATCCAGAGTAAAAATACTTCTTGGATTCAAAAAACACCTCATTTTGTGTATTGAAGAGCTGCGTCTCTTTGCATCATAACCGAGAGTAAATGGGCACCGACCCAGAGGCGGGAATGAAATGCAATTTCAGGGAGAGTGATGCAAAATATCAAACTGGTTTGGTACTGCGTCCCTGCCATTAACCCTGATTACCGGAATCACCGAGGTATAGACACCGCCAAAGGCGGTCCCCCTGAGTGCTCTCTCTCACACAACTTGCACTTCGCAATTTGGTCGCGTCAAAGCAAGGCCTGCGTTATGGCTGTCCGTCTATATATATCTGCCTGTTGTGTCGTGTTGTCCGTCTCAAGCGCCAACTCCAATGCCCCATTTCACCCTGACGAATCATTTATTCTTCCTTATTTACTCGAAGTATTATTGAAAGTGGTTGGCGGGAAGCAAACATTCGTCGATCCTACCATCGAACGAAATGGAGCAACGGTGGGCTTCCAGCATAGCTGGTACTGGAACCGTAGGATCCTATTCAAGTGGGGATGAGAACGTGCGGACGTTTCAGAGAAGATGACGAAGATAAATATCGTGCCTGCCATCACAGTGGAGGCGACTGGCAGCATGCAGACTCAATCCTCCACAAGAGACGCCTTTCTTTTCTGACGTCACGGCTTTGTATCCAATCGGTAAAATGAAGAGTGGACTCCTTCACTCAGTTCACCAAAAAATTCACCAAGTTTAATCTCGCATATTCCCGAAGATGTGGTATGACCTAAGAACCAGGAAGCAGCTTTATTGTAGGCATGCAGAAGGATCGAGAGGATGGCAGCGGAGCTGCATCCCTGTCACACATCTCCCGTCATTTAGAATTATGTATTTGAGAGAATCCAAATCTATAGTGAGCCAGAATTCACGTCCATGTGATGCATTTTTATCATAGCATGGATTGCGAGCTGTTGGACTTGCTTTCTTCCCTTCTTTCCAATAGGGATTCACGTTCAAGGTGCCTCCAGGCAAGAGCGTCGCCCTCGTCGGTCAGTCCGGCTGCGGGAAATCTACCCTCCTCCAACTTGTCCAACGCTTCTACGATCCCTCTAACACCGACATCACTGAAGGCATCATTCTTGATGGCGTTAACGCCCGCACTCTCGCACCCAATTGGATCCGGCGGCAAATCGGAGTGGTTTCGCAAGAGCCCAACCTCCTCGATCTCACCATTCGTGAGAACATCGCCTATGGTCTAAACTACCGTTTTGAGAACCCTGAAGACACCACTGCTGGCGTGCCCATGGAGGCAGTCATGGAGGCGGCTAAACAGGCGAACGCGCACGACTTTGTCTGCAACCTGCCAGAGCAGTACGAGACACGAGTGGGGCCACGAGGATCGAGGCTGTCGGGAGGACAGAAACAGAGGATAGCGATTGCCAGAGCATTGGTCCGGGATCCACAACTGTTGGTGCTGGACGAGGCGACGGCGGCGTTGGACAATGAGAGTGAGAGAGTGGTGCAGGCAGCCTTGGATGAGGCGATGAGGCGGGGTGGACGCACGTGTCTGGTGGTGGCACATCGACTGAGCACAGTTGAAGCCTGTGACGTGGTGGTGGTGTTGGAGCGAGGGAGGGTAGTGGAGTGGGGCACACCGAATGCCCTGTTGGGGGCGAAGGGAGAGTACTACGATCTCCACCATGCGACATAAATGAACTTATTTTGGTTGAGACGCTGCTTATTGATTTAATGGCACAAACTGTCGTTCTACAAATGAAAACATGGTTTGTATAATTTTCAAATCCTTCTTTTGTAATGGTTGGATAAGGGTACAAAACACTAAGCAGAATGCCAAAGCTGGACTTACCAACCGCACTCAACCCATCATCGTTTATCACAACGAAATGCGTTTGCAACTTTGACTGGATGAGATGAAGTCTGCGTACTGATGGATGAAGGAAGACCACCGGTGTATGTCGAGACCACCCGTTAGGGGTCAATGAAGGCAAGGGGAAGTGTATTCTAAACAAGCATAACCCCGACCATTGCATCCAGTTTGTAATACTACCGAGAAAGAAGGCCTTCATCAAATCACTCCACTCGTTCAAAAGGGAATGAAAGTCGAGGCGGAAGAAATAAATTCCAAATCTCTTACAATGGAAGCCTATATTTCATTGTTTTTAGAAAAAAATTGGAAGGTAAAAATGCAAAACCCAACTTAAGCTGAGAAAAGACTGATAGGTGATAGACGATAAGAAGGTAAGTACGAACTCCAACACCAGCGATCGCGGATCTCAAACCATCGCTCTGGCAACCACAACCCCTTTTTTCTGGTCTCCCGACAGCGTGGATCCTCGCGGTGCCACCCATGTCTTGTAATGGTCTGGCAGGTTGCTGATAAAGTAGTGGGAGTTGGCTTGTTTAGCCGCCTCGATGGGCACGCCAGAGGTAATCTTCAAAGTTGTGAGATCGAGGAGAATAAACTGTTGCAAGACCACATCGAAGTTGAGAGGTTCACTGACGCTAAGGCAAAACTGGAAAATGAATCCCGTTGATTTAAACTACATTCAAAAATCCATGTCGTTCTTGAAAAGAAGCCTGTCAGCCTGCTGCTAGTGAGGTAAACTTGGTGCTTTACTCTTACAGTTCAGCTTTCATTACCCTTGGACCAAGCAGATGAGTGGAAAGAGGTTGGAATTTACTGGGTAGCGATAAAAGAGGCGTACAGGTATCTCGAACAAGCGTTTTCGAAAGCTACTCCTCCCCAGAGATCGATGGCGTCCTGCCCTCCACGAGGTCCGAATCTACTGGCCGCCTCTCGCCAAAAAATACATTCAAACAAACATGGACAAAGCTGTCATGCGCTTCTTCAATTTTTTTTATTTAAGCCTCAAAGATTGCTGTTTGGTACCTCGTCAAGGTGGTTATGGAAAAGCATGCCCAAAATCGACCAAGTATTCGTCGGAGCCTGCATCCAGCATTTAAATAGAAGACCGCCAGTCTGCGACAGGCACGTTTTGAGCAGGTAGAAATGTCAAACTTCTGTTGACATGCTCAAATGTGACCATGCCAGACTGAATAGTTTAACTTCACATTCCCTTCATCCTTTTTGGATTTTGGGTCGAGCGAACCACACTTGTCTTGTTCCACCATCTAACACTACCAATAACCAAAGGCCAAAGATCATTCACTTACTATATATAAACCTAGCTGAATGTGCCTGGATGATGACTCACAATCAAGCAATCTCAGTCCTACGGCTACCAGACACCCACGCACTGATCGTGCCGCCTTTCCCCACCCATTACGTCGGTTAGTGAAGACATCCACTCTCTACTCCATCTACCTCTCATCTGGTTCGCGGTGTCGATAGCATCCACGAGACTCACTGATACAACACCAGGCCATAACAATTGGCAATCCAGTCTACAACAGCCATCGACGCACTTCACAACCAGTGCCACCAACCACGTCTGCTACTCTTCTCGGCAGAGAGAGAAGTCAACGACATAAACACTGGCTGCGTGTGCTGAGTCATTAGCACGTTCACTGCCAGCATCACAGGGGTCGCCCCGATTTACTCACCTCACTCCGGCCTCCGAATCACCAGTATGTGCCGTCCGTTCTGTGTCACCTCGCGATTGTTGGTGCCACCAAACTGTGTGACACGGACAAATGTATTCAGCCTGAAGCAACAAAGTACGCCCAAAATGTCATTCGTCGGTGGATCACTATTCCCTTCTAATCAGTGAGCAGCAGTTGACTGGACAATCTGATGACGCAATCGTCGGTGCCACATCAGAAATAACATAACGCCTGAGTGAGTGGTTGTGGTGGTTGATTCCCCTCGGGAACATTGTGGTAAAGCAGCATTAAAGGGCAAAATGTTCACCTCCAAATGGATGCTTGTGTACAGTACTGTGCAAATAATCAAGGTCCTGTGAAAACACGTCTAGTCTATCATCAACGCCACAACTTTGGCATCTCAACAAAGTGGTGGCCCATTGTTGCCAACGGATAGGTAAATGGGTGCGGAGCAGAAGACACTTCTAACGGTCCACCTTTAAGCTCATATTCATCACTTCGAAGGTTATCACATTCACCTCTTAGGTAGGCTCATCAAAAGCTAGGCAACTTTACTTCACTCTTTTGACTACTTCTCACAACGTCCACTACTTTGTTGTCTCAATGGACTCTTTTAATCCAGTCACATTTACAAGCAACTATATTTTGTAAAAACAAATCGACAAAAGAGAAGGTAGAAGGCAGGAGGCCAACTCAACTGGTCCACATAGACACGTCTCATTGCCAAGTCAGTCTACTCATCAGTACACCTCATTGTTCAAAAAAGTGTAAACCTAACCATCACACAATTCGGGACAACGCGATCAGCAATTCCACGCAGACTTTCCTCTCCCCAATAGTGACTCGAGGTAAATGTGCCCCGAGCATACTCTTTTCCGAGCTACACTATTTAAGAACCAACAAAAACATACTCTTCTTGCTCTCATACACCGAAAACTAACAGCTACTTCGTTCTTTTAAACTCAATCCCCTTACAGCACTCCGATTCACGACGCGTGATGCAAGCGGTTACCAAGGCCTGGTAGGGAAGATGTGACAGAATCCTTGCACAATTACGGAAACCACCAAAATTGAAGCAGATGGCCAGCAGTAATCGACGCGGAAGGGTAGAAACCACACGAAACCAAGAGGGGTAACGAAACCTCCTGGCACTACGCTTGAAGAGCCCCTCTTGTGGTCACCTAATCCAGCCAAAAAGAAGCCTTTACTCATTCGATGAGAATTCACTGCATTTCTCAACAATAACCCTCAACCCAACCAAAACTCATCCGTGTAGAATGCTTGCACCATTATCACCAATTGGCCAAACCNCACTNTTGCCACCATCATTTACCAATATATCTTCTTTTGAAGCTGTTGCGGCGACATATACCTCCGGCAATGACTTGAATTGTGAAATCTGGGCACAACAAATATCATCACTTCATTACATCCTACCCCNACAGAGCGTCTNCGAGGCCANGCCATACCATTGAGGTCTAACAGATTCTGACTGTGAAACGTCGAGACGAANACCCAACTTGGGTGAATAGCCAAAAATTCAGACAGTTGCCTACTTNGAGCAAATCTGTTGAATTCCAACTGTGGNCTTGGGCTGCTCCATATTGACAAGTAGTGAAGTAGTTCGAGAAGACCCTGCTGACACCTCAAGCAGGAAGAAAACCTGGCACACGCATAGAATAAATGTGCAATGGCCGCAAATCTTGATGCCAGCTGAGGTCAGGGGTTGGAAANTGGTNAGGAGTGAAGAAGGNTAAAACAAAACCAAACNCAACACCCTCAAGAAACTNGCATGTGAAAAANCCCCCACNCAGTAATGTNCTAACCCNACCNAACATNCAACATGTCCACNGTGGGANTCCNATAAAGGNCCNTCCAAANTANTAAGGNCTAAAACAGAAANGAGTANGGGGGTAAAAGCGTGCGGCTAACACAAAAATTAGGAAGTTCCACGGATCCACGCAATTTCTACGCTGGGTGTTCGAAGGAAGAATAAACATTGTTCAGAATGTCCAGAATTTTCAGGAACCCCTAGATTTAAATTCCGCCCAAAAAACCAACGAATGAGAAGCACGAAAAAGGAGTGTTACAGAACCCGTGAGATGCTGTTAGTGAGGACCTAGCTCAAGTGGAACAACGTGGGAACATGTAACCGGAAGATTTAGCATCTTTCCAAATTAGTACAAACCTACATCAAAGAAAGTCGATACAATATANAATGATGAAAAATAATGCAAGGCATTAGAGATAGAGGTCTCATCGCAGTTGCTCCATTAGGGAAATAAATTGCCATAGCTACAATTCAGAGGAGTCCCTCCACCAAAAATCAACTCCACTGAGGGGCTAATGCTTGAAACAGAAAATGTCCTAGAAGAGATGGGTATCAAGTGACATTTAAGAGGTCCCACTAAAGCAACTCCTGTTATGCACATACTGTTGGCAAATAAATTGGTAAAAATTTGTCGAAGTATACGGCAGCCACGGACAACACCTAGCACCATCTCGTCTACGTTTTCGACAACTCCCAATTTACACTAAGCTCGATTCAGAAAAATATCACAGCNTTTACGAATTACAATAGTCATCACCCAATCTAACCCCAACATCTTGTCACATAAACGGTCAATTGACCCAAGTACAATGCTGAGCAAATCTTACATTGCAAGTCCAATTGATAAATGGATNTAGNAAAAGGAAGACGGGAAANATAAANGCAGAAGCAATGCCATACATCTACAAGCCACCATCGTCAACTANACCCTCCATACATTGCACTTCCATTGGCGTAGCACGAGGCAGAATTCCAGGGTCAGAGAAACTCGTGCGAAGGAGCACAATAAAGACAAAGAGGAAGAGCACGCCCCCAACAGCAGGGACGGCAGGACTTAGACTGGTACTGAGGTGGCGCGCGTCAAAAGCAAAGAAAAGACCACTCAACCCGAACAGGAGAAAGAGGGTGATGTAGAATAGACCCAACTGTTTACTCATCACACAGTGGCCTCTGCACCCAAATCGATTCCGACCCGGATGCACTAGATAGTAGGGTAGGAGAGTCTTCTCATTCGGTGATGGCAAAGGGCGGNACTTGTGTGTGAAAGTGGGAGCGGGAGAANGCCAGTCAGATGGGTGAAACTGTTGGTGTTGGAGTGATCCTGCTCGTAGCTCGACATTTCACAGGNTATAAGCAGATGTCTACTNCAAAGCATTTCCGGTAGNAAGTTCCGNTGATCATGAAGGNCGTGGANGGCAAATCCNAGACTTGGCATACATTTGATACAAACCCAAGTAATCTTACAGTACAAATGTAAGCAGCGGGGCAGCAAATTGAGCACTTAGGTTAAATCCGTCCAGTAGTTGAATATTAGGCTGAAGATGTCAGAAAATAACTATGACCTTTTAAACTATAATTCGATTTAACATCAACTAAAAGNGGCAACTTNTAGGCAAAAATAATTATCACATTTATTCTTTTAGGTAGGCCTATTAAAAGCCAGACAACTTTATTTTGTCCTTTTAATTGCGTCCCACCCCTTCCATCATGTGACTCTTGATTTTAGTACCATTCTTAAAGGTAAGGTAGAAGGAGGGAAAACAGTGCATTTTGTCAGTGTTAACATGTTTTTTTNCCTTATCAAATTGGTCACATTATCCGTGCGGGAGATTAAACTGCGAAGATGACCTCGTGGGGCTGAATCTATTGTTACAAAGTTATTGGCAAAGACGAAAGAACGCATATATTTTCTTGATGTAGAGAAGGACATAGAGACACTGGCATCGCCAAGTGGCTAGCCTACTCAGAGGAGGTATGAAAGCGGAGCATCTAAGTTGCCCCTCTGCCATAGTCAAGGGTCAATTAAGCGGCCAGCCTATTACACGTCCCTACTCATCTCTTTTGGTCATCATCCTTGGCGCTTCTCTTGGTCAACCTACCCCATCAGTCATCATGCTTTTCAAGCTAGAAGGGTCAGTGATAGAATTTTCATGCAACCGCGTAGATACCTGACCGTAACGGCACTGACCCCTCTTGGCAATTCTATTGGGTCCGAATTTTCACCTTGTGCGGGAGAAGGAAGANACGGAAAAATTCACTGGCTTTCAAGGTCATCCACATTTGATCGTGTAAACGCTGGCCTGAAGGCAGATTCACGCAACAAAGGACCGAATCAATTACAGTTCCGTGGGATTTGGTGTCGCGCNCTACTGCTACACACCACTTTCCTCTTACTTCAGCGCTGATCAGCCACAACTATCCCAGCTTCATCCTGCTAGTAGATGGTTAGAAATGTGGCTTTTTCACATATTTGCTATCTTCATGCAGACACCGTAGACACCACTCCAATGAAAATTATACANTCCTTTTTGCAGAACATGGGACTGGGATAGTTGCCGAAGGTGGGCTTTACTTGCAGACCTTCCACTATGGGCCGCCGGTAGTTCTCCCATCAGTAGGATATGCACTTCTTCCTCTCCGCCAATGTATACCACCCAGCAGTAGAGGTGAGGATAGATGTCCTTTTATATCACCTTCGCTTTTTACTTCAACNCAATGTAACGTCTCTAGACTTTTCTGAAGAAAAGGNAAGACATAATACTCGGTTAGATTATGCACTGCAGCCGATTAAAGACCACTGGTATGACTCAGAGGCAGGCTACTTTTCTTAAGTTTGACGGCAGAGCCCGAAGTCTCTTCCTTACCGAAACCGAGACTTGAACAATCAATATCTTACACAGAAAGTCTTAGGGACAATATCACTCAAACTGCTACAGCAAAGGTGACGCATGTTCAGCGTTAATGTTCCACATATAGAGAAGTGGCACAATATTTAAACCTTTTTGGTCGCAAAAATGCTCTTATTTCATCATACTAAACTTCCGTCAAACGGATGGTACACCTGAAAGGCTGAGCTAATAAGCACACTCACTCACAACAACATTATTTTCGACTCTGAAAGTGTGGCGAATCCNATGAGGCAGCTTGACATTACAGTAATTCAAACTACAAACAATTAAATTAAATCCAACGGTAACATTTCTGCTGAAGTGTATAAATATGTCCGTTTTTGATATTATATTCCTAGAAAAACTGAAACTGCATCAAAACTAGTAGAGGNCAGATAAATTCTCGGATTGGCGTTATCTATCATTTAATTTGGCAATATTATAATGCATTTATTATACCTAACTACTAAATCTTAGCCCTACAAAAATTGGTTGACTGTGTTTAAATGACGCGGTCTAGTAAATGATGGNTACACTTTTTGATCACGCATTTAAGTGGGGTGTTTCGCAATGTACGAGGGGCTAACGCCTGACAGCATGGATAGCGATTTCCAGGGGTAAGTTTTCGCTTTTTTTGANNACTTGCATGTCCAGAAATGAAGCAGCCNGTTCGTGTTCGATACTACCAACTGCTCAAATACGCCTCATCTTTCGAGATTGCTATGTTCATCATTGGTTTAGTCACCAGCGCCATGATTGGCGTCTCCATGCCCATCTCTTTCATTTTCTTTGGAGATTTAGTCAACGACTTTGCTTCTCCCACCTCTAGTGCTTTTGTAGTAACCATCCAAAGAATGGCCATATTGGGGGCCGTCACGTTCGTAGTCGCCTACATTCAAATGTTCTGTCTACAGTTCAGTGCTCGAAGACAAGCAAGGCAAATACGGTACCTCTTCTTCTCGGTTAGTTTAATCGTAACAAATCAAGCGTATGTATTAGAATGTTTTGCGACAAGATGCAGCCTGGNTNTCGANCACTGCAANATGTGGGTGCTCTTATAACTAGACTGNACNTGANAGGGGTAGACAAGGTGGAAGCAGGAGTGGGCGAAAAGNGCGGGTTTGTNNNTTGTTCAGAACCTCNTTTGTCTTCATCGGTGGNCACAGTAATCAGCCTAGTGAAAAATTGGGAACTGNGCACTGGNTATCAGCTGCTTTCTTTCCTCNNTTGTGGGTGGTNTCCTTTNNGCTGCCATAAGGAATGTGTGTCGTAAGAAAACTGAGTGCGGAAGAACGTGCCGCCTACTCGAGAGCCAATGGAATTGCAGGCGAGGTGCTGGGAGCGGTGAAGACTATCTTTGCGTTCGAGGGACAGGCACGGGAGGCTAAGCGCTACGCGGAGGAGTTGTCGGGGGCAGAAAAGGCTGGACTGAAGCGCTCCACAATCTTCAGTTTTGGTAAGAGATGATAGCGGGATGCGTGAATTGCTCCATTAGTCCCTGCTTTGGTAAAGTAGCGTTTTTTTCATAGGTATTGAGGCATCCTTGTTTTGGTGAGGAAGTTGGATTGTGCCCGTTATAGGTTATCGTTGCCTTTTAAGCGAGATTTTGTGTTCCTTGCAAATAGTGTTGTTATATGGGAACGTTGTTGACATTGCTTTGGGGGCTAGTATGGGTTTAGTCAGGTGCGCTTTTGGGGAGGATCCTCTTGTCATCATAATTAAGATTTTAACTTTAATTTGGGATGGCTTTCCTTTCATAGTTCTGGAAACGACGGATGCGACTATCTATGTGTTGATGGCGGTGACCTTCTACTACGGTATCGACATGCTCGGACGAGGCACAGTGGACCCGGGCCAGATCATCCTGGTGGTGGTGGCAATGCTCTTCGCTGGGGCCTCAGTGGGTCAGGCCTTCCAGCAGTTTGAGCACTTCAACTTTGCCGTTACTGCCGCTAGTGAGATCTTCCCCATCATTGATCGGGTGAGGGCGATGTGCAACATTCGGTGATTAACTCAACCCACTTCATCTCTCCTATTACTCGACATTTGTTCATCGTGTTTATCCGTCCATGTATACCGTTTATCCTCTATTCATTATTTCCATTCACGTAGATGTGCGTAACTTCTCATCACTTTCTCGACTATCCATTCATGTTGACTGCCGTTCCGCGTCAATTTTCCCATGTTCATTCCACCCATCTATCTATCTACCTTATCTCCTTTCCACACTAATTCAACTTAAATACCCCCTTAGAACTGGGAGTTGCAATTGTTCTGAGATTAGAAGCATCTTACACCCNTTTTTACTGTATCACGATGTTTTCTAAACGCTTATCGTGATGATACTGCGATGCTGTGTTTGGAGATGCTGCGATGGAGATGTCAAGCATATGAAGCTGGTGGTGAATATGTTGAGGCACTTGGTCAATTTAGCATCNGACGGTTTATCCATGTTACCCTCCCTCTGCAGATTCCTCCCATCGACAAGATGGCTAACGACGACAAGGTGCGCCTCTCGACCCTCCAATGCGACATCGTCTTCGAGGATGTGTCCTTTACCTATCCCACTCGCCCTGACGTCCTGGTCCTCGATCACTTCTCGTGGCACCTCCGACCCGGTCAAAATCTCGCCATCGTCGGCGCCAGTGGTTCGGGCAAAAGTACGTTGGTTCAACTCCTCCAACGTCTGTATGATCCTGACTCGGGTCGGATCACAGTTGACGGTGTGGATCTGCGTGATCTTGACCTGGCTTGGTGGCGATCCTGTCTCGGAGTGGTGTCGCAGGAGCCCACTCTCTTCGCGGGCTCATTGAGGAAGAATATCTGTTTGGGGAAGCCAAATGCCACATTGGAGGAGGTGGAAGCAGCTGCCAAACTGGCACACGCTCACGACTTTGTCTCAAGGTTGCCCGAGGCTTACGAGACTGTATTCGTGGCACAGGATGGTGGAGGGGTGATGTCAGGAGGTCAGAAGCAGCGGGTGGCTATTNGCGAGAGCTCTTATTCGAGATCCGAAACTGCTGTTGCTGGATGAAGCGACATCGGCGTTGGATACGCAGTCGGAGAAGGCGGTGCAGGTGGCATTGGATGAGGCGAGGAAGGGTAGGACAACGGTGACAGTGGCGCATAGACTGTCGACGGTGCGAGACGCAGATGTGATATTGGTGATGGAGAGAGGGCGCGTGGTGGAGGCGGGCAGTCATGAGGAGTTGATGGTGCGGGCTGGAGTGTATGCCAATTTGGTGATGCGTGGAGTAGGTTTGACATTTGGAATTGCTGTCGATGCATTCCCTAGAGGACGCTATGCCTTGCAGACACAATTTATTTTGATTCAACACCTTAGTATTGCATTGTGCAAGAAGTAGAAGTGAGTGGTTGATTCAATGCCTTTTTTAGCTGAAAGAGAAGGAGGATGAATCAGATGATGATAGTGACGACGACAATGCGGGAAGCATCATCAGAGCTACTCAACAGGTTAGTCTTTCGAAANAGTGTGGTTCACTCGTTGTATCTCGTACTTACGCAGTCAGATTCACCTTCTGGACTTCTGTGCAGTTTTATATCATTTCAACTGATCAGGCATTACAAATTTTGTTACCGGATTACAAGGGAAACGGAGGTGATCACTGCTCTGCGTTAGTCCGGGAGGAGTTTTGAAGGTACCGGCGGGCATCATGGGAGCCCATTTGAATGTGGGCTTCGAGCTGCTTGATGACAGAGTCAAAGATACTTATCTTTACTACTTTCATTGGGCAGTTGCGTTGATTGCTTTGCACAGGTTGACCTGTTAGTCATTNTTGATTAGAAATAACGGTCAAATAAGTTGGTCTTTCGATGTACTTTTTAGTTGACATAACTATAATGCGTTTTTGCAGTTAATGATTTGCTGTGCGGATCGCTAGGCTCGTGAAAGCGTGGGAGGTTAGATGGGTTATTCTGTTGTGCACGTTTTAGGATGAAGGCAAAGGTGATCTGAAGGAGGTGAGTCTTTGTTTGATGAGCCTTTATTAGTCCCTGATCAGTTTGGGCAAAATGTCCCCTAAACTTCGCAAATTTGTTTTCCTTAGCTCGATGAAGATGGTGATGTTGAAGGGAAGACGGTCGTGTCCTCACTGAGTGAATCGGTTGATGATATCGTAAGTTGGTTTTGGAGTGTNCAGTAGATGTAACAGGCAACAGGACGTGGAGATCGCTCTTCGTATTCCTCCACTGGGTCCAGAGGGAGTGGTTTGTGTTCCCTTTGTTTGCATTGCATTTCCCGGTTGTCTTTTCTTAGTTTTCAACTTCGTATCTGAGGTCTCACGACTCGTTTCTAGGCAACTTACTTTGTGACCAAGAGGGCTGCCGACTCACTTGCTTANTGTGACATTATTATGTGGGCTGAATGACTGAATGAAGTGGTGGTTGGGTTTTCAGAGTGTATGATGAATGGATGGGTGGGCAATATTTTGCCGCAGATGACTGAATAGGTGGGTGGACTGATGTTTGTGTAGGTAGGTTGATTGATTGATGGGAATGAGCTGTTGGGTGTACAAGCAGTTCGGGAGAGCCCTGAGGTCCGTTGTCTCCATGACAGTTCGTTTTAATTACCGNATATTCCCTACTTTGTTTTATGTGTTAGATAGTGAAGAAGAAACCGAACACCCTCTCGGAGCTCTTGCGTTTAAATGCACCAGAGAAGTGGTACCTCGTCCTGGGCTGTATCACCTCCGCTTTGATCGGTGGAACGCAGGCTGCCTTTGTTATTGTCTATACCGAGATATATGACGTACGTGGTGCTTNCTTTTGAACTCCCTCNTCTCCATTTGCTTTTTTGACCTTGTCCCCTTTTAAGGCAGCGACGTTTTCGACATTTCTGTATTCATGCTTAATAATTAGTTAGTTATTAGACGTCCCACCCAAAGGCCATTTATTAATATTACTTGGACAGTGAATTTTCATTTATAAGTTGCGGACATGCTAGCTACTATGGTCGCAAATATATGACCCGAATTCATTATGATCATCTCATGGTTGGCTGTTGCACCAAACCGTCTGTCGTAATCAGTTTGATTGAGCTCAAAGCGATGGAGAAGGTGTGGATGGTTCATGGTTGGAGGACAATGCCGTGTTTTTGGGCTTGTATAGACCNGGTTGGGCTGTTCCGTTGGGTTGTTCAGTTGTTGGCGTTTTAATGGGCATCCTTGTAGGCAACTCGTTAACAAAACAACATGGGGTNAATGCNAGAANGCNAGCNGGTGNTGTCACTACCTTTTCATTTCGCTGACTTTAACAACATGTACGAAGTGTTGTGGTTGGTAATCCGCGCGTAGCTTGAGGGGGTTGAGTGTGCCTGGTGCCCTTCCTTCCACTCCGTAGTTGCTATCACTTCGCCATCCACCGCGTCGATGGCAGGTCAGATTTGCCAACTACACGACACGTGCCAGGGCGAAATGTAATTGTTCGCTTGCAGCCACTTTGCTGATGTTATCAACTTATGTTGAGTGGTGCAGGGTTGCTGAAGTATCACTCTGAGCACTCAGCTGGTTTCCTTCTTCTCGGGTGCTTCATTTTTGGGATTCCTACAGTCCGTGAGAATGGAACTTCCTACTCAAGCTGTCGACGATGCGTGTATGAGCTGGCCACATGCTCGTCTCACTGAACGCTTTGTGTTTTCGTTGAGTCTTCGAGTTGTTTTGTATTGAGTAGTTGCACAATGCGGAAGGCATAGTTGAAGAGGAGCGGCATCAATTGCTCAATCACTTTCACCTCAATTTAGTAGAAATGGATGATGGCAAGACATTTCTAAGGAAGAAGATGTTNATAGTTCTTGCTTAAGACAGCTGCTGCATTGGTCTCGGGGAAAAATATTGACCACTAAGCGTGGAGGCTTGGATGTGAAAATGTGGTGTCCCAAACAAATGACATTGTGGAAGCGTGCATGTTGGACCGAGGTGGATTTAGTTCTTTCTCCGTTAGGCAGTTTTGCGTGAAGTGGAGGAAAAAGACAGCGAATTGTTGATAAATTTAAGTGGTTAGGTGTGTGTATGTGTCTGAGAGTTCACTTCTGGTTCATGCTAGTGCAGAAATGTTGAGTGTTCCAGCTGGTTCGTTGGTTGGTTGGGTGATAAGATGGACGAGTCGATGCTTGAATGTATGCACTGGGGTCATAGATGCCTGGGAGACATAAAGCATGTGAAGAAGTGAAATGAGGTGGATGCAGGGACAGTTGCGCGCTTGACCTTATCCCTCTCTGTTCCCCCTCCTTTGCAGATCTTCCGTGTGGACGACCACCAAACACGACTTGATCGCACCTCCGTCATTTGTGGTGCTTTCGGTGGTCTAGTTGCCATTCGTATGATCTGCTACACTCTTAACGTGAGTCTCATCACTCCACCTCTTCGTATTAATCTCATCATTGTCAATTCATCCTGCATTGTAAGGCATACTTTGAAATCAGCGTCGGTTTTGTGCCTCTGAGCACAAAATATTGAGTACTTGATTTGCGGCATCTATGCGTAGATAATTTTTGGAAGATATGAATTCTGCAAGAAACTTGCTCCTTGTTGCGTTGTTGGCCTTCAAATCTCTACTTTGTGTCGTGCACTAACGAATGTTTGGCGTTGGTCATATTTCACCGCTATGGCACTAACATACCTGACTAGTTCATCACAGAGGTACTTTGTGGTGCAAGCGTTTAAATTTGGAGTAATTTTGTCGAGCGCGGTGAAGGCATAGAAGAGAAGGTTAAGGAGATTGAGGAGGATGCCATGTGACCTCTCCTCGTTTTGATTGTCTGCTGTGATGCTCCCGGCTGTAGTGCACAATTCCCTGTCAGCCATTGCAATAACAGTAGCAACATTGTCAGCCGGTGGATACATTGAGGTCGTCTACACACCTGCTCTGGAGCGTGGATTTTGACACGATGTATCCTTCATACGCCAATGATAGGAGATGGAGACCTACTTGGAAATTGATGTCGAAGTGGTTGATATGTTGCGCAGAAAGTTAATGCATGGCTCTGCTTGGTGTTTTTCATTCTCTTACATAACATCTCGTTCCTGTGAGTCATCACCGCAAGAAGGCATTTGAATGCCAAGGTAGTAGATCATCTCGTAGATTTCGATAGGTTTTATCTGTCACATTCTCTGTCGGTAAAGTACGCAGAAAAACTGTTCCACGATGCGCACATTTTGCCTGCTAGTCGCATATGAGCCATTTGTCAGTTGGAATGACGCCTTCTTCCATGCTGAGGAACGTAGGTGGATTTCTTTGAAGGTCCATTCCTCTTCGTTTAAGTGTCGCCTCACCTTTCCATCTGCTTGGGTTATTCCCCACTTATTTGCAATNATGGCAATGTCAAAGTTTTAAACCACAAAACATGATGGATGATTGCATCATTCATGCTTCCTTCTTACGCGGTTAACCTGCTTGCGGTATTTTCCAGGGCTACGCGTTCGGTGTGNACAGGTAGTCGTTTGACAACACGATGTCGAATCCTGCTCTTCGAGACCATTCTCAAACAGGTGTGTTGACCCATCTTTGAATTGTTCCATAATTTGTGCTGAGTTTCTTCTGGAACTGCTTCGGTGGTCCCTCCTATGGGTAATTAGATTTGTGAAAGAGGGATTAATGGATGAATGGATGGTTAGATCTGTGGACGAATGAATTGAAGATCGGGTTATTAACAGAACAAATGGTTGAATGAATTGACAGAGGTACCGACTTAAAANGCAACGGCTTTGTACCAGTGGCCGCCCGCATGTTTGGCCNATACNTCATCTGTGTAGANGGCCAATGGTTTGTCAGGCCATCATCACACCCAACAAGCAGGATGGCACGNTTCTCTCCCGGTTTGTCTTTCCTCGGTCATAATTGGGCCTCGGCGAGTACACAACACGGGTAAAATAAAGCAATAATTGAATGGATGAAGAAGCAGTTGTGTGAATGCAAAACAGCAAAACCAACTTAGCCAACGTTGTCACATTGCTTTCTTTTTGAAGGAGGTTGGATGGTTCGACAAGCCAGAGAATCAGCCCGGCGCCCTGACAGGTCGTTTGGCGGCTGATGTGCCAACGTTGCAGAACATGACGGGTCGTCGACTGGCCTCTGTGCTGGAAGTGTTCGTTTTTATCGTCGCCTCTCTCTTCATCAGTTTCTTCTACAGCTGGCAAATTGCCCTTGTCTCTCTCGCCTACCTCCCCATTCTCGTAATTGCTGGCGCATTTGAGGTTCGTTGGCGAAGTTTTTCCTTCCTCATTTGTGAATGGAAGTGCCTGAATAGCTAGATGAGTGACTAAGTGGATTCGTGAATAGCTGAGAATTGTAGAACGTTTCGTCCATGCAGCCTTTTAGAAAGCAAACCTCTTTTTATTTCCATTCGTTGAATAGTTGGCTGAATGGATGGGTGTATAGATGGAGCGACTACTTCTAAGTTGAAGAAATTGAGTGGATGGCTTGAAGGCCAGTCTTTTCTTGTGTATACGAGAAATGGCTGTCAAACACAGCTTCGGCCAATGTATTTCTCTTACTTTTAGTAAAAGTATCCGTCAACATTTGCCACCCAATTTAGTACGTTAATCAAAAGTGTAATAGATGCATAAAACACAAATATTTTGAATGTGGTGAAACATTGTAATGCACTGGGAGTGCCTTGATCCACTCTCTACTCCATCGCTGGTCTTNGGTATGTAACAGCAGATAGAGTTAATTACCNTGACAGTAGATGCCGTTGGAATGCCTCTTCCATNGGGGAGTCTTCACAGGTCTCAGTCATCCAGAGTAGATGCCTNCTCTTCGATCGCANCACAGTTGGNTTTGTTTATACAAAAGCCATNCTTTGAAGCNACCTGTAATAGTGTATGNGTTCATACCTCNGCTCAGAGTGGGCTTGTATAGGCTGTCACAAGTGCAGGGGTGGTGAGGTGTTAAATCTGTGCGACATTGAGCAGATCCGTGTCGTACTGAAAGAGCGCACAAATGCGTGTATGTGCTCGGTCATAAGTCGGTGCTGCCATTGCAGATGCAGACTTGGAGCGCAGAGGTGACGCAAAAGAGCGTGAAGGGTGCGTCTTTGGCACAAGAGGTCTTCTCCGCCTCGAAGACTGTTTGTGCCTTACAGGCTGAGGGGTATTTTGCTGATAACTACGCTAGTCAGGCGCTTCTCTCACATTCGTAAGTTGCGATTTTGATGATGGCGATATTTTATGGAAGAAATGTTCAGCAAATCGTATCCATTTGGTAGGTTTGGTTTGTTCATTGATAAACAGTTGGTCGACTGATCAGATGGATGGAAGAATGGATAAATTAACTTCTGAGAACCGGTATTGTAATGATGTTGAGTTGGATGGATCGAAGTCTAAGTGAATATTTGGCTAAGTAAACGAACTAATCGTTGGATTGATGAGTGCTTGACTACGGATTCTAGTTCAAGCGGACGGTTGGTTGATTGGCTGCCTGGATTGCCACTAGGATAGAGGGCTACTTAAATCAATGGTCAAATGGGTGAGTGAGTGGAGAGTGGTATGAGTGAATGCGTCGACGTCCCGTGTGGTGAAAAGTATGGTACCGTGGTCAATGGTTGACGTGAAAAGTAATTATGCCGGAAAATTGTGAAATCCCTAATGTGGTTGATGAAGGGGTAGCTAAATGGGAGGACGGCTTGTTGATTAGCTGGATGGATGGATGTTTACAGGGTTGAATTGGTGAACCGAGTTTATAATTTATGCCTTGTCAGATGAAATGGCTCATTAGGTGGCTGGATTGATTAGTGGACAACCATTGTTTGCACGGTTACAAGGCGACTTCCCCCTCATTTCCCTTCTTCCTGCTTCATAGCCAAATCCTCAAAGGCGTGGCACGCTACGCTCTGATGAATGCCATCGCCAATTCGCTCATGGGCTTCGAATTCAGTGGTGTCTTCTATGTGGGTGGAATTCTCATCGAAAAAGGCGCTATCTCCATGCTGCAGCTTTGGAGGTATGTTCTACGAACAGGTCAGGCATCACCGGTTCTNCAAATCAAGTGCCAAANTTGATCAGATGCCAGAATTCTGCCAGGCAATTGATCGGCTTAATATATAGGAGCATNGATGCAAGATGTCCNAAANAATANTNGGAAGTGTGTTTAATTTNATGGCCTTNCAGANTGATCCCGATTTGTGGTAATGCGGATTGAGTACCACATTTTGAAGGTGCGAATTCGATTTTAAAAGCCCGTATTCTGTCTTTTTCTGTAGATCTTACTCAGCCATTAGTTTCGCATCCTCCAGCCTCGGCTATGCGGCGTCCTTTGTGCCCGACGCCAAGAAGGCATCAAANGGCGGCGAAGGCAATATTTGAAATCATTCATCGTCACCCTCATCNTGCAGCCTGATCATGGCGAGTTCCCTGATCGCTCCTTCACCGGAAACGTCGTTTTCAACAACGTTCGCTTNCCGCTACCCTACACGCAAGCAGGTGCCTGTGCTGAAGGTGAGATGAGTGGATACGAAGTTATGACATCCTCATGGATGACATGGGTGGTATTATGCATTGGAGTGGAAACCGAATCGCTGTGAAAGTGTGGTGGTACTGGAAAGNAGTTTGTCATTGATGCAAGGAGGGATGAAGGGTGTGAACATGGTGAGAATATCGTCGAACCAACACGGTGACGGNAGGCCGTGCACTGCGAAGAGCCCNATGTGGTCGGNTCAAGTGTACAGTTGGAGCAAATGTCATTTTACTACGAGGCTATATTCGCAACCCTAGTGTTTGTGATGTGTGTGTGTGNNTGTGTGTGTGTGNGNATGGAGGTAGTTTGAAAAGGCTTGTGACTTGCCAACCTGACTCGCGTTAGTGCGTGTAACAGGGCTGGCGAAGAGCCTCCTGTTGAAAACGGGGTGAGGTGGAGGGATGATTTGCGTGAGGCCAGGTCACGCGCACTTATCTCTTGTCTGGCCTAACAACGAAGACATGAGCGGTTTATTTGTTGTATTGACCTCATGCCTAATGAAGGAGATTAGTGGTGGAGGTGACATGTCGAGGTCTTCAAGCTACACAGCCTGGTGCTCAATGTCCTCTATGGTTTCCGTGTTGTGCCTATCCTAAATACGGTAATGTTGAGTATTCAAGCTGCACGCGAGACAGAAGGGAGGATCAAGCGATGGTAGCTGTTCGCCACACCGAGAAGGCCTTCTTTTCCAACGGTGGCGAAGTATTTCCTGACTTTTGATTGGTTCGCTCGTCGTGTTCTCTTGACAAACTGGGTTGTGAAATGTTTTTTTTTGATGCGGATAGTGTAAGGCTGGTGGATGTTGTGGTGTAGACACCTGTTCAACTCCATTCGCATTTCTTGGGAATACGTGATAAAACTTGCCATGGTGTTGCCATTTCAGCCTCCTGTAGCATTGAAAGGCTTCGTCTCTCCCATGAGTCACTCATTCATGCATAGTCGACACGAATGTAGTGCCTCTTCTCCTTCTTNCTGTGACGTTATGGCCTTGTATTCAGTCGGTGAAATGGGGATCAGTCTCCTTGATTCAGTTCACCAACACTTGCACNCAAACTTAACCCCTTCAAACATTCTGGAAGAGGCTGCAAGACGTAAGAATCATGACGCAGCCTTATTGCAGGCGCAGAGGAGGGTCAGTGGTCTTGTAGCAGAGCTGCATGCCTACAGTGTGAGAGATAAATCGTGGAATTAGTAAAAAACTAACCATGAAAAGGACTCAGTTTCACACGATATATTGTCTGCCATAGGCAGGTTTTAAGAACGGAATGGACGTGGGTCTTGCCTCCCTCCGGGAAGCATGAATTGCACATTTGTGGTTTCTACTTCTTCTCCTCCTCCCCTGCAACAGGGCTTCACATTCAAGGTGCCTCCAGGCAAGAGCGTCGCCCTCGTCGGTCAGTCCGNGCTGCGGGAAATCTACCCTCCTCCAACTTGTCCAACGCTTCTACGATCCCTCTAACACCGACATCACTGAAGGCATCATTCTTGATGGCGTTAACGCCCGCACTCTCGCACCCAATTGGATCCGGCGGCAAATCGGAGTGGTTTCGCAAGAGCCCAACCTCCTCGATCTCACCATTCGTGAGAACATCGCCTATGGTCTAAACTACCGTTTTGAGAACCCTGAAGACACCACTGCTGGCGTGCCCATGGAGGCAGTCATGGAGGCGGCTAAACAGGCGAACGCGCACGACTTTGTCTGCAACCTGCCAGAGCAGTACGAGACACGAGTGGGGCCACGAGGATCGAGGCTGTCGGGAGGACAGAAACAGAGGATAGCGATTGCCAGAGCATTGGTCCGGGATCCACAACTGTTGGTGCTGGACGAGGCGACGGCGGCGTTGGACAATGAGAGTGAGAGAGTGGTGCAGNGCAGCCTTGGATGAGGCGATGAGGCGGGGTGGACGCACGTGTCTGGTGGTGGCACATCGACTG
Source organism: Echinococcus multilocularis (assembly GCA_000469725.3). Classification (NCBI taxonomy): domain Eukaryota; kingdom Metazoa; phylum Platyhelminthes; class Cestoda; order Cyclophyllidea; family Taeniidae; genus Echinococcus; species Echinococcus multilocularis. The sequence continues at coordinate 5,534,266 of LN902846.1, read as the reverse complement.
AGCACAGTTGAAGCCTGTGACGTGGTGGTGGTGTTGGAGCGAGGGAGGGTAGTGGAGTGGGGCACACCAAATGCCCTGTTGGAGGCGAAGGGAGCGTACTATGCTCTCTACAATGCACTGTAAATTAATTTGAGTTTATCTTCCCTCTTCAATGTGATGTAACTGAGTTTATTTTGCTTTGAAAATAGATTTGCTTGCATCAATTTCTACCTTGCGTTCTGCTCTCACTGATTATTTGCTCAATTTTAACGAGTTGCAACTAATTGGCGCAAGATCTCCTACGTTGGTTGGGTTGGCTTCAGAACCCGCATTTCTTCCCGTGTTGGGTTCTATTGAGTAGTTCCATCAGGTCAACCGTGGGATTCATCCGGTTGTGTGTTTTGGACAACTGCAACCTGTGGTCGTTTGAAGTGTGCAATGGCGGAATGGAGCTCTGCGACTGTTCGCCCTGTTCTTCTACACACTAGCCTTCTCCTGATTCCACCATTTGAACGCTTTTGGTGTGGTCTGGGACACTGCGTTGCCGGTTGCCCACTTTTTTTCGTAGAGAATCAATTAGTTTCGTAGAGTCGCAAATAGTGTCGATGTCTGAATTTGTGGAGTCTCCAAGAGTTCAGGCCTTTCGGAGGTAACCCAACTACTGCTGTTGGTACATTTCAGCGTCCTTCATACCTTGTCAAAAATATGAGAGCTTTCGCTTGTGAATCGTGTCACTATGAACTACATTACCCTCTGGCGTTTAATCCATCTTCTCGCTTCTGTATGCTGATAAGCAGTGCAGCAGGACCTCCGTTGGAAGCTCAAAGCTCCCTTTCCTTGGAGCCGCCCAAGAAGTAGTGAAGATGTCTATGGCATTGCTTTCAGTGGAAGTGCCGTACGCGACCTGCTTGACTTAGCCCAATGACATTTGATTTTCAATCGACGCATTTTTGGTGGACAGCAGCCTTTCCTTGTAGAGGCCTCGTGACAAAAAGCCCTTAGGAATGCATGAGGCTACCCCCGAGTTGTTGGCAAGGTCTTAACATTTCCACCAAGAATGAAAGGAGGTTATACCCCAGGTGCGGCATTGCGGCGTTGTTTTTCATCCATCCATCCACCCATTTATCCCACATTTATCCATCCCGTGGCCATCCATCTCGTACTCATTCATTCCTCCATCCTATAGAGGCATCGTGAGTTGTTGACAAGGGCTCAACATTCCCATCAGAAATGCAAGGAGGTCATGGAACAAATGTGACATTACAGCAAAGTTGCTTTTTCTTCGCTACAAATCACATGACAGAGGCGTGCGTATGGGACACACAACGGTGTCACCGCCATGCCGATGGCTCAGGTCACTGCATGATAAAACATCTACATCGTCTCTCTCACCCAAACGTTTCCGCAATACGTCATTTTGCGCAGCAAAAACACCTTCCACTGTCATTTATTACTCAATGTTATGAATTGTGTGATTTTTATCATCGAATTGTGACTTGTGTACAGGAGTCCCCTACTGTGGGGTGTGAAGTGTCGTCCTGTGAGACGGTGCAGTCGAGCAGTCAAAGCACAAACACTTCATTCATGAGGGAAAGAAGAAAGAGACGAATGATTCACAATCAATAACAAGCCAGACTGTCAAGTACAGCGCTAGATTTGAAGGTGCTTGGCAAAAATGCGAAATCTTCCTCAATTGAGGCATTTTGAGGTGAGAAAAGAAGATCACCTGTCAATCAGTAGGTGAGCAAGCAGGTTGACAACTTCACCCATAAGGCACCTCATGTAAGCGGAGAATGCAAATGGATGTTGCTGTAATGCCTGCATTCAACCAAGCGGACATTGAAATCCCCTTGGATTGCACTTCCACTCAGTGGCATGACATGCCACTGCTGCTAACGTGCCGAGAGGCTACAGAAGATGATGTTTACTTGAACCAGCAGCTGCCTTTTATCTGTTACTGATGCGACTGAGTATTTTTAATTCGTTAGTCCATCTACTCATCCATCGAGTCCGAATCCAACCATCAATCTATCCATCCAGCCATACATCTCGTAGCCATTCATCAACCCATCTACTCTGTATCTGTATCTCCTGAACTCATCCGACAATCAGTCCCGTATCCACACACACATTTATCCATCCAGCATCCATCAATTTCGTATGCATCCATTCTTCCCCTTATGCAAAAAATTACAAAAATTAATAAGATATGTGACAATTCAAATTTTATGATAAATTTGAAAGCTGCTTACTTTTGTCGAGCATTAAATGCTTTGAGTGGAGAGCAGAGTTCTTTGTGCTAATTACAATAGGGCCATTTTAACTGTGAACTCTGCACCATAAAAGGCAATAAATTATAAAAACTGCCCCGACCCCTGCAATATTGCTACTGAATTAGTAAAAGTAGACACCAGTATAAATCAAGAAACATGGATAATTAAATAATCATGGGGCAAAGTTTCTAATTATTCATCTTTGGTGTTTCCAGGCTTTAACAGTTAATGATCTACTTTGCACCAAATTTAGGTCACAGATTTGCAAACCATCACTACTTGCATCTGGAATATGCTAAAAGGAAAATGATGACATGACTGCGTGAAGGAATTTATGGTTTGGTCTCATGAGATACTGACGCACAGTTACAAACGGTGCCAGTTTGCGAGGATGACATTTCTTTGTCCTTTCAAGTAAACGTTTATTTTGTAAGCATTCGATGCTCCACTTGACACCATTAAATTTAAGTATCTACTGAAAGCCCTACGAAACAGCACTCCAGAATTCCAAATCTTCATCAAGGTGTTAAAAACAAATAAGCTAAATAGCGCATTTATTAACACAACTAGTTTGATCAAGCATACAGCAACGTTTCCATGACACTTTCAAGGTCATGCCCCACGCATGTGTGGTTAATGTTTAACGCATGTTACTAGGTCCCACGAAATGATTTCCTTTCAATTTTAGGCAAACGATTACCCATCATTGCAAATCATTGTGAGACTCACGTTCTCATTTCGTTTTCCTCATTGGCCAGTATCGCATGCAGGTCAAGGCCAACTGGGTTGCTTTGACGACACAGGAATGGGATCCCCACGTGTTTGGTGGTTACCTAGCCGTACGCCCTACTTGTGCATATAAGTCGGGAGTATCCATGTCCGCTCACATTGCCGACTTGTCAGGGCACAAGCTTGATCACATACTTGCGGCTTAATGAAAGCCATAGGGTCATGCCACAAGACAGAAGTACAACCCGTCGAAAGGAGTTTGGTAAACGACTAAATAGGTGCTAGGTCAAAATACGGCGGCCGTTTTCTGCTATTTTTCACTGTGGCTCCTATCGCGGTTACGCTCCGGCTTCATTAGGCTGTAAATAACTTCGGCACAGGATGGTATCATTTACTGGTTTTGCATTCAGCATTCATCGCTTTTCCCAACCCTTGCATTTAAACGTAGGCGTGATTCACCGAAGGATGCACACAGACCAGATGGGTTGAGGATGAGTGTTGGTCTTATTTCCAAGATTTGGCATGGCTTTCGACAAAAGATAAAGTGATGATTAGGACGGTGACACCTCAGTTCTCGTTTTCTTTGGACAGCACTTGGTGCTAAAGAGCGAAGAGAATGAACAAAATTACTAGGGGATCTGGAGATGGACACAACACACCTAGCACGGATAAGTGCATTGCTAATAACGATCCACACTTGTCTAGGCCTTCTCTGACTGAATAAGGTTATATTGGACAAGAAAGGCAGGGGAAGGGGATGTAAAATCGCTATTTAATATTTTGAAGTTGAGTATGAGTGGTGTTGATATCGAGCAATGACATTTGCTTTTGATATTTAGCCAAGAGTAGAGTGTAAACATTGAGCCCCCTTTTCATTTGGCTCAAAATTGTGGAATGAGAGGACTGGTTAGAGGAAGAATTTAGGCGCTGTTCGAGCCTGCGCTGTGCGGATGATTTGATTTTCATGCAAAAATTGTAGGTTGCCTCCACCTGCTGCCTCCTTCTCCTAGGAATCGATGGGCTTGGTCCAATTGTCGCCTATAGGGTGGTCTTACATTAGCGTGATACAACGGTAGTGAAGCCATCACTGTTGTCTCGACGATTTCGCCAACCAAGTGTACTCATCTCTGATTCAATCGGCACTATGCTCCTCTATCACTGCCTCGACTTATTACAATATTATCAAAGACTCCTGTCAACGTATTCCACTGAAAGGCTGTGTTTTAAAATTGCGAAATGGCAACGTTAACAAGAGCAGGAGCAAAGCCTTTCCCGTCCCTTCCGCCTTTTAATTTCAGGCAAACATTGAACTTCGGCATTCCTTCATGCCTTCTAGTAAAAAAGTAACATTTTCGAGCAGCTCACCAAAAGATCGGTGCACTCCGTCCGCGTCATTTTTCATGTCTAGCCGGCCAAATTTTCGCCTGGAGTCGTGGCGTTCAGTCAAATGGCGGACTAAACAAACGTTCGGTAAGCATGTCGCAAATTCAAGTGTTCATCAGCACAGGCACCCAATCCCTCCCCCATTTAGCCACCTCTCTTTCCAAACCATCCCATAGCGTGTGCATCTTCCTCACAGTGAGCCTGTACTTACTTCCGAACCTCTCTCCGGCACTTTTCTTCATTGAGGCTATAGAAAATGTGCTATGTATCGGGAGGGAATGGAACTTGCGAAAGGAATTGGCTAGTATTTGTAGAGTTGAAAAAGATACACGAAAGTAGCTGAAAGAACGAGGGACAGCAAGCTCAAGCGCAAGCTTCTTTCGACTTCTGGGGAATCCGGCGGTGCTAACCTCATATGGAGTTGAAATACTGGTTCAAGTGTCGTTACGTCTCCACAAAGATTTGTTTCGCCTCGTCTCTTTCTTGCGTCACCATGGTTTGGTGGGTGATATCTTCCACTGGTTTATTCAGACAAAGTCTCACCAGGGTTGTGCATCTTCCGTCGCGAAGGGGGACTCCCAATCGCCTCCAGTGAGACTGACTCCACTCGTGGGGAATCAGTTGACAGAGTGACACAGGCGTGTGAGAGAGAGAGCTCCAGACTGCTGCTGTGAGCTTCTCACTCCATTAGTTTGTTCTCAGAACGCCATTGGCACACAGGTTCACTCCAAAGCACTACTACAACCAACACCGAAAAAAACACTTTGAATGTCAATTAATTTCTAGACTCATCGACCTACTGTTCAACTCCGGTTCCATTAATTACAATGATTTATTTGCATCCACCTAGGCCTCAGCCATCCCCTATGGTTAATCCATGCATGATCCATCCCTCCTTTCTCTCCTGAATCCATCAGGTCAACAGGCCATGCCCGAAGCATTCCACCGTCTACCCATTCCAACTCCACCAACACACTGATTCGCGTGTTCATCCCTCAAGTCTTCTACTTTTGGCTTCATTCCTCCCTTCAACTCTCCACGTGCTCATGTAACCTAATGTTATGGCAGCCCTCCTCTTTTGTTCATTCATCCCTTCAAATTGAAGCAGTAATTAGTGCCTTTGTTTCATTAGCCAAAGTCAAAAAACAGGCTGTATTTGGCCCCTATGATATATGCAGATACAATTGCTGATTTAGCTGGTTATCAGACCGCAGAAGGTGAAAGAGAACCCTCTAATCCTTGCACATCACCCTCCAAATTTATGTATTTTGGATTCCTCGGTGCTCACTTCAACCAGCAACTTCCGTTCATCCGCATCCATCCATCACGAATCCAACCCACAATCTATCCGTTTGTCCATCGCGCAACCACTCGTCCATTCCGTATACACCCATTCATCCATATATCCCGTGGCCATCCATCAATCCATCTATTCAGTATCCACAGCCCATCCATCCCGATTCCAAACACCCATCCATTCACCCCGTATTCGTTCATCAATCCGTCAACAAATACATCGATTTATTTACCCCTAATACATTAACCCGTCCATTTTCAATCCATCCACCTTCACTTTGGAATTTCGTTATTGTTGACACCAGAGTTACAACTGGACCGGCTCGAATGAGGAGGGGAAGGCGCATCTGCTGTGGGATGGGACGCTTCCCATGGAAAGTTTCCCCATGCAAAGTATGTCCTCCTTTCTGCATGAGGATGATCAATCAGGATTCAGCACAATCCCTCACAGTCAACTTCACGGACACACAGCACACAACTGCTAGAAGTTGAATCCAGTCGGAGGAATAAACGGCAGTGCATTCTGGAAGGAGTGATACTACTAATTCATCCTTGCTGAGAGTCTGCTGAAACAAATTTCTTCATTTCCACGTGTCCAGTTACCTCAAGTAATGCCAAAAGTTGACAGCACCATTCGCTCACTTCTTTGCCTCCTCTTCCACTTTCAGTTAACAAACCACTTGGTCGAGATCCTATGGCCAATCCTGAGTGGGTAGCACCTCCCCACTCCGCAGTGAGCTGCACCCGCACATCCTCAGAGCCGCCTTCACATCTCCATCCATTGCACTACTTTTGCTCCATGACATCTTCAGTATTCCCCAACTCCAACACTCGCAAAAGCGCAAGATTTCGGTTAACTTGAATATTTACTCGCCTCTCCTGCTGCGCTCCACCACACGATTTGCGATAAAATCTGCCGCGCTCTCTCCTCACACCTCTCCAGTTGGCAAATGGATGTCCTTCCGTATGAGCAGGACTTTGCTTCTTCGGTTATTCGAGCCCTCCGTTTAATTTAGGACACTAAATCAGAGCAGAATAGCTGTTTGACAGAGCTAAAGTTGGCATAGAGAGGCGAGGAAGAAGAGGAAACAGGAAGTCAAGGCACTTCCTCACACTCTGAACCTTACCCGAGTTTCTCAGAGGAACGGCATTTCTACCTCTAGTCCGTAGAGCACTCATCTTGAACTTTATGAGCTGAAGCCTGATATCACTAAACAACAAGCTCTTTCGGCCACCATCGGTCACTTGCCTGGCCCCATGCTGAAGTGCTTCCACCATCCCCATTTTAAGTTGTTTCACACCCTAACTCGCACTACTTACACACGAAATAGTGTGCCTTACGATGGTACTACTTTGCCACTTAAAATAAGAAAAGTATTTTTGCTATCCCTAAATGTTGTAATATTGAAGTCAAGTAACTTCTTTCCAAATGGCAACCCCATTTTTCTAAATATAAAAAACTGCCACTTTTGCAGTGTTCTGTCAAATGTCGAAGACTGCAACACGAAGCTCCAGAAGTCGCAAAAGCATTCACGCCTACGTCTTCTGTGCCAGCAGGTTCTCACACCTCCTCGCCCTCATTTCTCTCACTTGTCTTCCTTCCCATGCGATGCCTCAATCACGATGACAAGTCACAGACAGCAGAATTGCAAACATCGGTAACCAAAGCAAAGTCAGATCAAATCTACGAAAACGTGTTTATTCAGCAAATAACTTGTGCTACATTCTATGCAGAAATAATTTTGTTCGTGCGGATGAACTTCAGTGCAACATGGAATTATGTGCAGAAGAACGGACGCCAAACCACTCACCATCCGTACGTAGCCTTGAAACATCGCCATCTGTACTTTACGGCCTAGTAGGTTGAATAATCCACTAAAGGTGTCATGGAAGGAATGCGTGGAATGGAGGTGACTGCAGCATTCAAGTGGTCGTCTTCTCATTGGGTAGAATCCTCGTTCGGAAATTCAGACAAATAATCGGAGCAGATGGTCAGAGAGGTTCATGAGTCCGCGGATTTGCCAATGACCAACATGTTCAACTAAATGGAGGCAGAAAATGCTCAAGGTTAGATCGCAAATGAATTGCCAAACTCATATAAAATTGTAGTGGTTGCGTTTCCGCAGCAAGGACACTGCTGGCAGAAGACTACTCGACCGCAGTCATGCTGTGTCGGGAAATGCGCGAAGACGTCCTATTCCACGTAAAAACGTCAACTACTTGACCCCATGAATGGTTCCTGCCATGGCGGTAGCCCAAACATCTGGGTTTCCACACACACAATGTATACCCATGAGAAAGTTTACGGAAGCAAACCAAAGGATTTAATCCAACCGGTTTGGGCATTCATGCCACTCGGTGGTCCCCTTCATGTGTCAGACATGACCTATACTATCCGCTTGTAAGTGGGCAATGACAATAAATGAACCTAATGCAGATCACATGGTGCGGGTGCTGCTTGCCCAAGCACTATGGGAGAATCCAATCCATTTGCCACCAAACCATGGGGTGTTTGGTCTTCTTCTGATCAATCTCGCACTATTGAATTCACTTCGCGCTCAGTGTCTACTGTGCTTCGGCATTTCGGGTATTAGGATCTGCTTTAATTCGGCGCAGCTCCTCTTGTGGAGACACAGAAACATCTGGTGGGAGTTCAGACCCTCGGGCTTATTAGCTGCATTTCTGTTGCCAGGGCAACCAACAAAACTTCCATTTCGCACTTGAATGCATAATTATGGCAGAGCTCACACATAACGTTCACTTATGAGAGCTGAAAGAAATTGGTGAATGCACCAAAGCTTTCCGCTTGTGTGATGAGGATTCGACATGACGCCCATACTGCGGACCTTTCAACAATACGCTCTCCGCAGGTCTTGTGGTGTCAGTGATTCCAAGAGACCTACCTGCTGAACAAAAGCGACGTCTTAGTTATTCTTATCGTCAGTCTCCTGCTCCCCATGACCTCTTGCACATCCAGCATCACGTCATTCTCGTCTTCTACATCAAGATTGCTAACATCCAAAGCGCAAAATTTTACAGAAAATGCACGAGAAAAGCTGCAGAAAGCCACTGAGGAGACGGCGAACTGATGCTCCGAGCATTAAATAGAGTCATCTTCGCCGTGGGAAGAAGACGAGTGAGGGGGAAAATAGGCACTCTCCAGCATCACCTGACAGGAGGTGTTATCTGTGGTGGTCCAACGGCAGCACTCGTACTGCGAGCAAACCAGCCATTCAATCTGGTCACCCTCAATTGAGTAGTTGGTCCAGTCTTTTAGGTGAAGAATTATTAACTCTGGTTAGGCGGAGACATATGGATTGGATAGATGGAACGAGGAATGAACGGATGCATGTCTAGATGCGGCTACCCGGCAGAAATGGATGCGGGATGAACAGATCTATGGATGGGCCAGTGGACCTAGGATGGACAAGTAGACCATCTGTTTAGTTGTCAGCTCCCAACTCAACTACCTATTCGCTTCTTCCCCCCTCTTATAATGGCCCATTAACCATAAAATAGCCCCTCTTCATCAGTAATGGCACTAATGCAACAAACGGCATTCACTGAATATGAAATATCCGAGGTAAATAAGCAGCTCAATGTTGGAGAAAAAATGACTGAATTTTGCACCAGTATTTTCACATACGAATTCCACCCCGTGTAATTATTGTGCAAAGGAGCAAAAATCCCAACACATCTGCTAGAATTAACGGGGCAAATAAAATGAAGGGTTCCACGTGAGGAAACCGCGGGCGCAGATGCCCATCCCAAACTATGTGGGAATCTGCAGGGTTATTATTAATATGACTGCGGATTCGAGGGTACTGGACTACCTACAGCAAATAACAACTAAAACTACATCCAAGCAACTGGATAGAATCCCGTGCAAAACACAAGAAATCGACATGTCTAACCAGAACTTGATAAGCGATGTATCAACACTTGAAGTAGGGAACGTCTGAATCCCCAAAGCGGCACTAGGCTTGCAGAATTCCAATTTGTATGCAGTTAACTACTCACAGATCTTTTGAATCTGTATCAGGTGCGGAGCATTCTATTCCCTATAAGGCCAAACTTAAAAGCAATCAATGTCTGTAGTACATCAATTTGAAAGATACTTGCAATGCCGTACCGCGACTTCAAATCACTTTTATAATGTTATGCATTTTTTAGCGTAAGGCAGTGGTCAGTCAATCAGAAGTTCAATCTAGGCCCCCCAATCTCAATATACTCGCGAGCTAGTGGCCACAAGGATGCCGGATCACTTAAAAGGATTCAAACGTAAAAAATACATCCTACCGGATGATGAAAGAGGAAATGTCCACGAAGGTAATGCCTCCGGCTACAGTTACAAATGCATTCCAATACGGTTGTTTTACAATAATCTGATGCAGTACATTCGGGCTGCACCAAAAATTACTACGCGAATCAGCATTAGCTGGTCTGCATTTGTAGACCTACTCAGCAGTGGAGTCTCTTACACAACACGGTACAGATAAGTGATGGTAAAAGTCGGAACTGAGAAACATAGACACCAAGGCCAACGCATGAGTTCGGGGGCAATATTGACTGCTTCATTTTCCAACCATAAATGTAACAATATGACAAATACGCCTCGATGCGTCCGATATGTGAAAACGAAGAATAACCGATGAAACGTGACCACGATGATTAAAATACTTCGAGATGAAGATCGCATATTGAAGACAAACAGAAGCTCATTAAGATAACTGGCATAAAACCTCCGCAATTTAAGCAGTAGTATATAGACATCCTAAAAGCAAAAGCGCGTATTACTTCAAGGAAAAACATACTCAATTGGCGTAAAGACGCAGCAGCATAATCAAAACTGGCAATTCCACCCACCTTTGCAATATATTCCACACCTCTCCACATACAGTGCCTCCTATACGTAGGATCTGACATGGACCTTTAAATCTCGTTGATAAGCCCACCCTCGATGTACGCATGCATAAAACAAGAAAGTAACCGAACGAAAGGGTACACCACTGCAACCTCCCGCGCAACTCGCCTTTTGAAAGCGAAATCCGAGCCTTGTTTTAGTGCATCTGAGGTGATGAGTAAAATTTCCAGATTTAGTTGGTAAAATTGCATTGTGGAGGCTTTAACTAGCAATTTTACAAAGATAAGGTGTTCTTACGAGGCTAGGTCAGGTTAGCAACATTATTAAGCAGTGCTGTTTAAAAAACGAAACGGTTACTCATTTCAGCAAAAGTGGCATGATCCGTAGACTTACCCAGCATACTCTAATTGCCTTACCCAGTCTATTTGAGCACTTAAACAGCTCTCTTTCCTTCCGTTGAACATCTATTACACCGTTAATAACAATCAATGAATATTTTTGAATTGAGACATCTTCATTAGGTAACTTCTAGCTATCCTGACACACTTAGCCTCATAACTCTTACTTCAAACGTGAGTAATAGGTAGATTCCATCCCATTCCAAACGTTTTTCAACCTCACTGCTGAGTAACTTTCATACAATGTCTTCTTTTATCGAAAAATCGCTTGATCTTTACTTTGTGCCAAGGGAAATGCACTGCTATCGCGGAGAACAGCCGACACCATTATCATGTAGCGCACTGAGATTTCCCTGAAGACGTTAGAAGACAAATTACTCGGGCAGAATATATACACATATCATTTGACATACAGTCAGAAGGGCTCGTGTCTTCTGGTGGCATGGCCTGGGGGCTGGATCGCTTGGCGAAGGCACAGTGACGGGGACCCAAATTAGCCCCTTTACCAAGACCGAAACTTAAACAAACAACCAACTAATTAACTACAGACCGTGGAGCCTTAAATATCCGCTAGGTATGCATAGATCTACAAACTATCGAAGGACTACATAACATCCCTTTGCATCCCTTGCTTGCATTAAATACCTCACATTTTTTTTATTCTAAACTTGCTTACTTACCCACTCACATTCAAGCGCCCTTTTTCCTAGCCCAAGTGTCTCGACTGAAGGAGGTCTCTCTCTTTTGCCAAGTGCCTTCAGGCCTTAAATTGTACTTTAAATTTTGGTTTGTGATTGATTACGAATCACTCATCTCTTTTTTCTTGCCCTCGGAGGGCGACACTCCACACCCCGCAAATGGGGACTCTTGTACTCAAGTCACTTTTCGATAATGAAATCACACGATTCAAATTATTCTCTACTGCAGTGTAACGCCCTATGTGGTAATATGCACCAATAAAGAAAAAATGATAGCGGGAATTGTTTTCGACGCGCAAAATAGAATATTCCAGAGACACATGTGCGAGAGAGACAGTGTAGCTGTTTTATCATTCAGTGACCCGAGCCGTTGGCATGACAGTGACACCGTTGCCTGCCCTATTCACACACATCTGTTCAATGGGACAAAAAACAACAACAGAGCCGCAATGCCGCACTTTGGGCATGACCTCCTTGCAGTCTTGGTGGGAATGTTGAGACCTTGCCAACAACTCGGGGGTAGCCTCATGCATTCCTAAGGGCTTTTTGTCACGAGGCCTCTACAAGGAAAGGCTGCTGTCCACCAAAAATGCGTCGATTGAAAATCAAATGTCATTGGGCTGAGTCAAGCGGGTCGCGTACGGCACTGCAAATGAAAATGGGAGCAAGCATTTCTTTTCATCATACGGCTAAATGGGAGGTGAAATGCGCAACAACTTCGTTTAAGCTGAAGCCGTGAAGGGATTGATGGGTGGTGGACGATAAAAAGACACCCACGAATTCCACTTTCAAATTTAGCCCAACTTGGTGCGTGCTCAACAATGACCTCGTCTATGCCTTGTTTCATAGAAAAATGAACTCAGATGGTACGGGGACTACTTGCGAACGAGGGTAAATGTGTATGTTCCTATCACATGCGATGAGTGACATCAACCCACCACATCACCAGCAATGGGGTGAGTTCGGTGTGACATCATCGGCGCGACAATAACAGCATTAGAGAACGTCACGGACTAATTGAGGTGGCAGGCGAGCCTGATTTTGGTACTGTGCAACCTCCACAATAGACACATTTGACGTGTATTCTTGGTGTATTGCTTCTGGTGGAGGTGATTTTCCCAATGAAATAAAGCATAACGTCTTGAAAATCCGTTTTCACCTATTCTGGAGTGCCTTTAGTAAAAAGGAGACTTAGACACGGAGACTGCCCAGGTAATTTAGGCAAGGCTTTGCAATATAGCAACAACACCTATCACACTTTTCACAGGGCCTAAAGGGCGTTGGAAATGTGCCAAAAGCAGCGGCCAAGGTACCTGTGAAAGGCCACGAGACGGGTGGAATACCCTGCCAGGGTACCGTGGAAAAAGTAGCATGGAAACATGGAAAACTGGGAAAACCCACCTGATTGCGTACAAACATAAAAACAGTTAAGGTCCTTGTACACCATCCGGGCGGTTGTAGAAAGCCATTTCGCAACTAGACGGCAGAACATGCAGATTACAAGCACTTCCAAGACCTGTACATCTCACGGATTTCGATGGTGACGTGAGACGCTTTGAAAGGACCGCTTCCTGGCTGTCATCGCATGCACCATTGGGAGTGCTCTTCCATTATCACAATATAAGTGGAATTAGGGTAGTTGTCTGGAGGTGACATTGTTTTAGTGCTCCCTCCTCTTAGACACTGCACAAATTCAGTCATACAACGGCCGCAACTCTTTAATGAAAACCAACGGACCATCTGTTGAATACCAGTGAGTAACTGACAACGCAATGCCTTAGCCCATACCACAAGCGTTCAAATGGTGGAATCAGGAGAAGGCTGGTGTGTAGAAGAACAGGGCGAACAGTCGCAGAGCTCCATTCCGCCATTGCACACTTCAAACGACCACAGGTTGCAGTTGTCCAAAACACACAACCGGATGAATCCCACGGTTGACCTGATGGAACTACTCAATAGAACCCAACACGGGAAGAAATGCGGGTTCTGAAGCCAACCCAACCAACGTAGGAGATCTTGCGCCAATTAGTTGCAACTCGTTAAAATTGAGCAAATAATCAGTGAGAGCAGAACGCAAGGTAGAAATTGATGCAAGCAAATCTATTTTCAAAGCAAAATAAACTCAGTTACATCACATTGAAGAGGGAAGATAAACTCAAATTAATTTACAGTGCATTGTAGAGAGCATAGTACGCTCCCTTCGCCTCCAACAGGGCATTTGGTGTGCCCCACTCCACTACCCTCCCTCGCTCCAACACCACCACCACGTCACAGGCTTCAACTGTGCTCAGTCGATGTGCCACCACCAGACACGTGCGTCCACCCCGCCTCATCGCCTCATCCAAGGCTGCCTGCACCACTCTCTCACTCTCATTGTCCAACGCCGCCGTCGCCTCGTCCAGCACCAACAGTTGTGGATCCCGGACCAATGCTCTGGCAATCGCTATCCTCTGTTTCTGTCCTCCCGACAGCCTCGATCCTCGTGGCCCCACTCGTGTCTCGTACTGCTCTGGCAGGTTGCAGACAAAGTCGTGCGCGTTCGCCTGTTTAGCCGCCTCCATGACTGCCTCCATGGGCACGCCAGCAGTGGTGTCTTCAGGGTTCTCAAAACGGTAGTTTAGACCATAGGCGATGTTCTCACGAATGGTGAGATCGAGGAGGTTGGGCTCTTGCGAAACCACTCCGATTTGCCGCCGGATCCAATTGGGTGCGAGAGTGCGGGCGTTAACGCCATCAAGAATGATGCCTTCAGTGATGTCGGTGTTAGAGGGATCGTAGAAGCGTTGGACAAGTTGGAGGAGGGTAGATTTCCCGCAGCCGGACTGACCGACGAGGGCGACGCTCTTGCCTGGAGGCACCTTGAATGTGAAGCCCTGTTGCAGGGGAGGAGGAGAAGAAGTAGAAACCACAAATGTGCAATTCATGCTTCCCGGAGGGAGGCAAGACCCACGTCCATTCCGTTCTTAAAACCTGCCTATGGCAGACAATATATCGTGTGAAACTGAGTCCTTTTCATGGTTAGTTTTTTACTAATTCCACGATTTATCTCTCACACTGTAGGCATGCAGCTCTGCTACAAGACCACTGACCCTCCTCTGCGCCTGCAATAAGGCTGCGTCATGATTCTTACGTCTTGCAGCCTCTTCCAGAATGTTTGAAGGGGTTAAGTTTGGTGCAAGTGTTGGTGAACTGAATCAAGGAGACTGATCCCCATTTCACCGACTGAATACAAGGCCATAACGTCACAGAAGAAGGAGAAGAGGCACTACATTCGTGTCGACTATGCATGAATGAGTGACTCATGGGAGAGACGAAGCCTTTCAATGCTACAGGAGGCTGAAATGGCAACACCATGGCAAGTTTTATCACGTATTCCCAAGAAATGCGAATGGAGTTGAACAGGTGTCTACACCACAACATCCACCAGCCTTACACTATCCGCATCAAAAAAAAACATTTCACAACCCAGTTTGTCAAGAGAACACGACGAGCGAACCAATCAAAAGTCAGGAAATACTTCGCCACCGTTGGAAAAGAAGGCCTTCTCGGTGTGGCGAACAGCTACCATCGCTTGATCCTCCCTTCTGTCTCGCGTGCAGCTTGAATACTCAACATTACCGTATTTAGGATAGGCACAACACGGAAACCATAGAGGACATTGAGCACCAGGCTGTGTAGCTTGAAGACCTCGACATGTCACCTCCACCACTAATCTCCTTCATTAGGCATGAGGTCAATACAACAAATAAACCGCTCATGTCTTCGTTGTTAGGCCAGACAAGAGATAAGTTGCGCGTGACCTGGCCTCACGCAAATCATCCCTCCACCTCACCCCGTTTTCAACAGGAGGCTCTTCGCCAGCCCTGTTACACGCACTAACGCGAGTCAGGTTGGCAAGTCACAAGCCTTTTCAAACTACCTCCATCCACACACACACACACACACACATCACAAACACTAGGGTTGCGAATATAGCCTCGTAGTAAAATGACATTTGCTCCAACTGTACACTTGACCGACCACATGGGCTCTTCGCAGTGCACGGCCTCCGTCACCGTGTTGGTTCGACGATATTCTCACCATGTTCACACCCTTCATCCCTCCTTGCATCAATGACAAACTCTTTCCAGTACCACCACACTTTCACAGCGATTCGGTTTCCACTCCAATGCATAATACCACCCATGTCATCCATGAGGATGTCATAACTTCGTATCCACTCATCTCACCTTCAGCACAGGCACCTGCTTGCGTGTAGGGTAGCGGAAGCGAACGTTGTTGAAAACGACGTTTCCGGTGAAGGAGCGATCAGGGAACTCGCCATGATCAGGCTGCAGATGAGGGTGACGATGAATGATTTCAAATATTGCCTTCGCCGCCTTTGATGCCTTCTTGGCGTCGGGCACAAAGGACGCCGCATAGCCGAGGCTGGAGGATGCGAAACTAATGGCTGAGTAAGATCTACAGAAAAAGACAGAATACGGGCTTTTAAAATCGAATTCGCACCTTCAAAATGTGGTACTCAATCCGCATTACCACAAATCGGGATCATCTGAAGGCCATAAATTAAACACACTTCCATATTTTTGGACATCTTGCATCATGCTCCTATATATTAAGCCGATCAATTGCCTGGCAGAATTCTGGCATCTGATCAATTTGGCACTTGATTTGAGAACCGGTGATGCCTGACCTGTTCGTAGAACATACCTCCAAAGCTGCAGCATGGAGATAGCGCCTTTTTCGATGAGAATTCCACCCACATAGAAGACACCACTGAATTCGAAGCCCATGAGCGAATTGGCGATGGCATTCATCAGAGCGTAGCGTGCCACGCCTTTGAGGATTTGGCTATGAAGCAGGAAGAAGGGAAATGAGGGGGAAGTCGCCTTGTAACCGTGCAAACAATGGTTGTCCACTAATCAATCCAGCCACCTAATGAGCCATTTCATCTGACAAGGCATAAATTATAAACTCGGTTCACCAATTCAACCCTGTAAACATCCATCCATCCAGCTAATCAACAAGCCGTCCTCCCATTTAGCTACCCCTTCATCAACCACATTAGGGATTTCACAATTTTCCGGCATAATTACTTTTCACGTCAACCATTGACCACGGTACCATACTTTTCACCACACGGGACGTCGACGCATTCACTCATACCACTCTCCACTCACTCACCCATTTGACCATTGATTTAAGTAGCCCTCTATCCTAGTGGCAATCCAGGCAGCCAATCAACCAACCGTCCGCTTGAACTAGAATCCGTAGTCAAGCACTCATCAATCCAACGATTAGTTCGTTTACTTAGCCAAATATTCACTTAGACTTCGATCCATCCAACTCAACATCATTACAATACCGGTTCTCAGAAGTTAATTTATCCATTCTTCCATCCATCTGATCAGTCGACCAACTGTTTATCAATGAACAAACCAAACCTACCAAATGGATACGATTTGCTGAACATTTCTTCCATAAAATATCGCCATCATCAAAATCGCAACTTACGAATGTGAGAGAAGCGCCTGACTAGCGTAGTTATCAGCAAAATACCCCTCAGCCTGTAAGGCACAAACAGTCTTCGAGGCGGAGAAGACCTCTTGTGCCAAAGACGCACCCTTCACGCTCTTTTGCGTCACCTCTGCGCTCCAAGTCTGCATCTGCAATGGCAGCACCGACTTATGACCGAGCACATACACGCATTTGTGCGCTCTTTCAGTACGACACGGATCTGCTCAATGTCGCACAGATTTAACACCTCACCACCCCTGCACTTGTGACAGCCTATACAAGCCCACTCTGAGCGAGGTATGAACCATACACTATTACAGGTGCTTCAAAGATGGCTTTTGTATAAACAAACCAACTGTGTGCGATCGAAGAGAGGCATCTACTCTGGATGACTGAGACCTGTGAAGACTCCCCATGGAAGAGGCATTCCAACGGCATCTACTGTCAGGTAATTAACTCTATCTGCTGTTACATACCAAGACCAGCGATGGAGTAGAGAGTGGATCAAGGCACTCCCAGTGCATTACAATGTTTCACCACATTCAAAATATTTGTGTTTTATGCATCTATTACACTTTTGATTAACGTACTAAATTGGGTGGCAAATGTTGACGGATACTTTTACTAAAAGTAAGAGAAATACATTGGCCGAAGCTGTGTTTGACAGCCATTTCTCGTATACACAAGAAAAGACTGGCCTTCAAGCCATCCACTCAATTTCTTCAACTTAGAAGTAGTCGCTCCATCTATACACCCATCCATTCAGCCAACTATTCAACGAATGGAAATAAAAAGAGGTTTGCTTTCTAAAAGGCTGCATGGACGAAACGTTCTACAATTCTCAGCTATTCACGAATCCACTTAGTCACTCATCTAGCTATTCAGGCACTTCCATTCACAAATGAGGAAGGAAAAACTTCGCCAACGAACCTCAAATGCGCCAGCAATTACGAGAATGGGGAGGTAGGCGAGAGAGACAAGGGCAATTTGCCAGCTGTAGAAGAAACTGATGAAGAGAGAGGCGACGATAAAAACGAACACTTCCAGCACAGAGGCCAGTCGACGACCCGTCATGTTCTGCAACGTTGGCACATCAGCCGCCAAACGACCTGTCAGGGCGCCGGGCTGATTCTCTGGCTTGTCGAACCATCCAACCTCCTTCAAAAAGAAAGCAATGTGACAACGTTGGCTAAGTTGGTTTTGCTGTTTTGCATTCACACAACTGCTTCTTCATCCATTCAATTATTGCTTTATTTTACCCGTGTTGTGTACTCGCCGAGGCCCAATTATGACCGAGGAAAGACAAACCGGGAGAGAACGTGCCATCCTGCTTGTTGGGTGTGATGATGGCCTGACAAACCATTGGCCTCTACACAGATGAGTATGGCCAAACATGCGGGCGGCCACTGGTACAAAGCCGTTGCTTTTAAGTCGGTACCTCTGTCAATTCATTCAACCATTTGTTCTGTTAATAACCCGATCTTCAATTCATTCGTCCACAGATCTAACCATCCATTCATCCATTAATCCCTCTTTCACAAATCTAATTACCCATAGGAGGGACCACCGAAGCAGTTCCAGAAGAAACTCAGCACAAATTATGGAACAATTCAAAGATGGGTCAACACACCTGTTTGAGAATGGTCTCGAAGAGCAGGATTCGACATCGTGTTGTCAAACGACTACCTGTCACACCGAACGCGTAGCCCTGGAAAATACCGCAAGCAGGTTAACCGCGTAAGAAGGAAGCATGAATGATGCAATCATCCATCATGTTTTGTGGTTTAAAACTTTGACATTGCCATATTGCAAATAAGTGGGGAATAACCCAAGCAGATGGAAAGGTGAGGCGACACTTAAACGAAGAGGAATGGACCTTCAAAGAAATCCACCTACGTTCCTCAGCATGGAAGAAGGCGTCATTCCAACTGACAAATGGCTCATATGCGACTAGCAGGCAAAATGTGCGCATCGTGGAACAGTTTTTCTGCGTACTTTACCGACAGAGAATGTGACAGATAAAACCTATCGAAATCTACGAGATGATCTACTACCTTGGCATTCAAATGCCTTCTTGCGGTGATGACTCACAGGAACGAGATGTTATGTAAGAGAATGAAAAACACCAAGCAGAGCCATGCATTAACTTTCTGCGCAACATATCAACCACTTCGACATCAATTTCCAAGTAGGTCTCCATCTCCTATCATTGGCGTATGAAGGATACATCGTGTCAAAATCCACGCTCCAGAGCAGGTGTGTAGACGACCTCAATGTATCCACCGGCTGACAATGTTGCTACTGTTATTGCAATGGCTGACAGGGAATTGTGCACTACAGCCGGGAGCATCACAGCAGACAATCAAAACGAGGAGAGGTCACATGGCATCCTCCTCAATCTCCTTAACCTTCTCTTCTATGCCTTCACCGCGCTCGACAAAATTACTCCAAATTTAAACGCTTGCACCACAAAGTACCTCTGTGATGAACTAGTCAGGTATGTTAGTGCCATAGCGGTGAAATATGACCAACGCCAAACATTCGTTAGTGCACGACACAAAGTAGAGATTTGAAGGCCAACAACGCAACAAGGAGCAAGTTTCTTGCAGAATTCATATCTTCCAAAAATTATCTACGCATAGATGCCGCAAATCAAGTACTCAATATTTTGTGCTCAGAGGCACAAAACCGACGCTGATTTCAAAGTATGCCTTACAATGCAGGATGAATTGACAATGATGAGATTAATACGAAGAGGTGGAGTGATGAGACTCACGTTAAGAGTGTAGCAGATCATACGAATGGCAACTAGACCACCGAAAGCACCACAAATGACGGAGGTGCGATCAAGTCGTGTTTGGTGGTCGTCCACACGGAAGATCTGCAAAGGAGGGGGAACAGAGAGGGATAAGGTCAAGCGCGCAACTGTCCCTGCATCCACCTCATTTCACTTCTTCACATGCTTTATGTCTCCCAGGCATCTATGACCCCAGTGCATACATTCAAGCATCGACTCGTCCATCTTATCACCCAACCAACCAACGAACCAGCTGGAACACTCAACATTTCTGCACTAGCATGAACCAGAAGTGAACTCTCAGACACATACACACACCTAACCACTTAAATTTATCAACAATTCGCTGTCTTTTTCCTCCACTTCACGCAAAACTGCCTAACGGAGAAAGAACTAAATCCACCTCGGTCCAACATGCACGCTTCCACAATGTCATTTGTTTGGGACACCACAATTTTCACATCCAAGCCTCCACGCTTAGTGGTCAATATTTTTCCCCGAGACCAATGCAGCAGCTGTCTTAAGCAAGAACTATAACATCTTCTTCCTTAGAAATGTCTTGCCATCATCCATTTCTACTAAATTGAGGTGAAAGTGATTGAGCAATTGATGCCGCTCCTCTTCAACTATGCCTTCCGCATTGTGCAACTACTCAATACAAAACAACTCGAAGACTCAACGAAAACACAAAGCGTTCAGTGAGACGAGCATGTGGCCAGCTCATACACGCATCGTCGACAGCTTGAGTAGGAAGTTCCATTCTCACGGACTGTAGGAATCCCAAAAATGAAGCACCCGAGAAGAAGGAAACCAGCTGAGTGCTCAGAGTGATACTTCAGCAACCCTGCACCACTCAACATAAGTTGATAACATCAGCAAAGTGGCTGCAAGCGAACAATTACATTTCGCCCTGGCACGTGTCGTGTAGTTGGCAAATCTGACCTGCCATCGACGCGGTGGATGGCGAAGTGATAGCAACTACGGAGTGGAAGGAAGGGCACCAGGCACACTCAACCCCCTCAAGCTACGCGCGGATTACCAACCACAACACTTCGTACATGTTGTTAAAGTCAGCGAAATGAAAAGGTAGTGACACACCGCTGCTTCTGCATTACCCCATGTTGTTTTGTTAACGAGTTGCCTACAAGGATGCCCATTAAAACGCCAACAACTGAACAACCCAACGGAACAGCCCAACCGGTCTATACAAGCCCAAAAACACGGCATTGTCCTCCAACCATGAACCATCCACACCTTCTCCATCGCTTTGAGCTCAATCAAACTGATTACGACAGACGGTTTGGTGCAACAGCCAACCATGAGATGATCATAATGAATTCGGGTCATATATTTGCGACCATAGTAGCTAGCATGTCCGCAACTTATAAATGAAAATTCACTGTCCAAGTAATATTAATAAATGGCCTTTGGGTGGGACGTCTAATAACTAACTAATTATTAAGCATGAATACAGAAATGTCGAAAACGTCGCTGCCTTAAAAGGGGACAAGGTCAAAAAAGCAAATGGAGAGAGGGAGTTCAAAAGAAGCACCACGTACGTCATATATCTCGGTATAGACAATAACAAAGGCAGCCTGCGTTCCACCGATCAAAGCGGAGGTGATACAGCCCAGGACGAGGTACCACTTCTCTGGTGCATTTAAACGCAAGAGCTCCGAGAGGGTGTTCGGTTTCTTCTTCACTATCTAACACATAAAACAAAGTAGGGAATATCGGTAATTAAAACGAACTGTCATGGAGACAACGGACCTCAGGGCTCTCCCGAACTGCTTGTACACCCAACAGCTCATTCCCATCAATCAATCAACCTACCTACACAAACATCAGTCCACCCACCTATTCAGTCATCTGCGGCAAAATATTGCCCACCCATCCATTCATCATACACTCTGAAAACCCAACCACCACTTCATTCAGTCATTCAGCCCACATAATAATGTCACATAAGCAAGTGAGTCGGCAGCCCTCTTGGTCACAAAGTAAGTTGCCTAGAAACGAGTCGTGAGACCTCAGATACGAAGTTGAAAACTAAGAAAAGACAACCGGGAAATGCAATGCAAACAAAGGGAACACAAACCACTCCCTCTGGACCCAGTGGAGGAATACGAAGAGCGATCTCCACGTCCTGTTGCCTGTTACATCTACTGACACTCCAAAACCAACTTACGATATCATCAACCGATTCACTCAGTGAGGACACGACCGTCTTCCCTTCAACATCACCATCTTCATCGAGCTAAGGAAAACAAATTTGCGAAGTTTAGGGGACATTTTGCCCAAACTGATCAGGGACTAATAAAGGCTCATCAAACAAAGACTCACCTCCTTCAGATCACCTTTGCCTTCATCCTAAAACGTGCACAACAGAATAACCCATCTAACCTCCCACGCTTTCACGAGCCTAGCGATCCGCACAGCAAATCATTAACTGCAAAAACGCATTATAGTTATGTCAACTAAAAAGTACATCGAAAGACCAACTTATTTGACCGTTATTTCTAATCAAAATGACTAACAGGTCAACCTGTGCAAAGCAATCAACGCAACTGCCCAATGAAAGTAGTAAAGATAAGTATCTTTGACTCTGTCATCAAGCAGCTCGAAGCCCACATTCAAATGGGCTCCCATGATGCCCGCCGGTACCTTCAAAACTCCTCCCGGACTAACGCAGAGCAGTGATCACCTCCGTTTCCCTTGTAATCCGGTAACAAAATTTGTAATGCCTGATCAGTTGAAATGATATAAAACTGCACAGAAGTCCAGAAGGTGAATCTGACTGCGTAAGTACGAGATACAACGAGTGAACCACACTTTTCGAAAGACTAACCTGTTGAGTAGCTCTGATGATGCTTCCCGCATTGTCGTCGTCACTATCATCATCTGATTCATCCTCCTTCTCTTTCAGCTAAAAAAGGCATTGAATCAACCACTCACTTCTACTTCTTGCACAATGCAATACTAAGGTGTTGAATCAAAATAAATTGTGTCTGCAAGGCATAGCGTCCTCTAGGGAATGCATCGACAGCAATTCCAAATGTCAAACCTACTCCACGCATCACCAAATTGGCATACACTCCAGCCCGCACCATCAACTCCTCATGACTGCCCGCCTCCACCACGCGCCCTCTCTCCATCACCAATATCACATCTGCGTCTCGCACCGTCGACAGTCTATGCGCCACTGTCACCGTTGTCCTACCCTTCCTCGCCTCATCCAATGCCACCTGCACCGCCTTCTCCGACTGCGTATCCAACGCCGATGTCGCTTCATCCAGCAACAGCAGTTTCGGATCTCGAATAAGAGCTCTCGCAATAGCCACCCGCTGCTTCTGACCTCCTGACATCACCCCTCCACCATCCTGTGCCACGAATACAGTCTCGTAAGCCTCGGGCAACCTTGAGACAAAGTCGTGAGCGTGTGCCAGTTTGGCAGCTGCTTCCACCTCCTCCAATGTGGCATTTGGCTTCCCCAAACAGATATTCTTCCTCAATGAGCCCGCGAAGAGAGTGGGCTCCTGCGACACCACTCCGAGACAGGATCGCCACCAAGCCAGGTCAAGATCACGCAGATCCACACCGTCAACTGTGATCCGACCCGAGTCAGGATCATACAGACGTTGGAGGAGTTGAACCAACGTACTTTTGCCCGAACCACTGGCGCCGACGATGGCGAGATTTTGACCGGGTCGGAGGTGCCACGAGAAGTGATCGAGGACCAGGACGTCAGGGCGAGTGGGATAGGTAAAGGACACATCCTCGAAGACGATGTCGCATTGGAGGGTCGAGAGGCGCACCTTGTCGTCGTTAGCCATCTTGTCGATGGGAGGAATCTGCAGAGGGAGGGTAACATGGATAAACCGTCGATGCTAAATTGACCAAGTGCCTCAACATATTCACCACCAGCTTCATATGCTTGACATCTCCATCGCAGCATCTCCAAACACAGCATCGCAGTATCATCACGATAAGCGTTTAGAAAACATCGTGATACAGTAAAAAGGGTGTAAGATGCTTCTAATCTCAGAACAATTGCAACTCCCAGTTCTAAGGGGGTATTTAAGTTGAATTAGTGTGGAAAGGAGATAAGGTAGATAGATAGATGGGTGGAATGAACATGGGAAAATTGACGCGGAACGGCAGTCAACATGAATGGATAGTCGAGAAAGTGATGAGAAGTTACGCACATCTACGTGAATGGAAATAATGAATAGAGGATAAACGGTATACATGGACGGATAAACACGATGAACAAATGTCGAGTAATAGGAGAGATGAAGTGGGTTGAGTTAATCACCGAATGTTGCACATCGCCCTCACCCGATCAATGATGGGGAAGATCTCACTAGCGGCAGTAACGGCAAAGTTGAAGTGCTCAAACTGCTGGAAGGCCTGACCCACTGAGGCCCCAGCGAAGAGCATTGCCACCACCACCAGGATGATCTGGCCCGGGTCCACTGTGCCTCGTCCGAGCATGTCGATACCGTAGTAGAAGGTCACCGCCATCAACACATAGATAGTCGCATCCGTCGTTCCCAGAACTATGAAAGGAAAGCCATCCCAAATTAAAGTTAAAATCTTAATTATGATGACAAGAGGATCCTCCCCAAAAGCGCACCTGACTAAACCCATACTAGCCCCCAAAGCAATGTCAACAACGTTCCCATATAACAACACTATTTGCAAGGAACACAAAATCTCGCTTAAAAGGCAACGATAACCTATAACGGGCACAATCCAACTTCCTCACCAAAACAAGGATGCCTCAATACCTATGAAAAAAACGCTACTTTACCAAAGCAGGGACTAATGGAGCAATTCACGCATCCCGCTATCATCTCTTACCAAAACTGAAGATTGTGGAGCGCTTCAGTCCAGCCTTTTCTGCCCCCGACAACTCCTCCGCGTAGCGCTTAGCCTCCCGTGCCTGTCCCTCGAACGCAAAGATAGTCTTCACCGCTCCCAGCACCTCGCCTGCAATTCCATTGGCTCTCGAGTAGGCGGCACGTTCTTCCGCACTCAGTTTTCTTACGACAAAACCAACGGCAGCAAAGGAACCACCCACAAGAGGAAAGAAAGCAGCTGATACCAGTGCCAGTTCCCAATTTTTCACTAGGCTGATTACTGTGCCACCGATGAAGACAAAGAGGTTCTGAACAAACAAACCCGCCTTTTCGCCCACTCCTGCTTCCACCTTGTCTACCCCTTCAGTCAGTCTAGTTATAAGAGCACCCACATTTGCAGTGTCGAACCAGGCTGCATCTTGTCGCAAAACATTCTAATACATACGCTTGATTTGTTACGATTAAACTAACCGAGAAGAAGAGGTACCGTATTTGCCTTGCTTGTCTTCGAGCACTGAACTGTAGACAGAACATTTGAATGTAGGCGACTACGAACGTGACGGCCCCCAATATGGCCATTCTTTGGATGGTTACTACAAAAGCACTAGAGGTGGGAGAAGCAAAGTCGTTGACTAAATCTCCAAAGAAAATGAAAGAGATGGGCATGGAGACGCCAATCATGGCGCTGGTGACTAAACCAATGATGAACATAGCAATCTCGAAAGATGAGGCGTATTTGAGCAGTTGGTAGTATCGAACACGAACGGCTGCTTCATTTCTGGACATGCAAGTTCAAAAAAAGCGAAAACTTACCCCTGGAAATCGCTATCCATGCTGTCAGGCGTTAGCCCCTCGTACATTGCGAAACACCCCACTTAAATGCGTGATCAAAAAGTGTACCATCATTTACTAGACCGCGTCATTTAAACACAGTCAACCAATTTTTGTAGGGCTAAGATTTAGTAGTTAGGTATAATAAATGCATTATAATATTGCCAAATTAAATGATAGATAACGCCAATCCGAGAATTTATCTGCCTCTACTAGTTTTGATGCAGTTTCAGTTTTTCTAGGAATATAATATCAAAAACGGACATATTTATACACTTCAGCAGAAATGTTACCGTTGGATTTAATTTAATTGTTTGTAGTTTGAATTACTGTAATGTCAAGCTGCCTCATGGATTCGCCACACTTTCAGAGTCGAAAATAATGTTGTTGTGAGTGAGTGTGCTTATTAGCTCAGCCTTTCAGGTGTACCATCCGTTTGACGGAAGTTTAGTATGATGAAATAAGAGCATTTTTGCGACCAAAAAGGTTTAAATATTGTGCCACTTCTCTATATGTGGAACATTAACGCTGAACATGCGTCACCTTTGCTGTAGCAGTTTGAGTGATATTGTCCCTAAGACTTTCTGTGTAAGATATTGATTGTTCAAGTCTCGGTTTCGGTAAGGAAGAGACTTCGGGCTCTGCCGTCAAACTTAAGAAAAGTAGCCTGCCTCTGAGTCATACCAGTGGTCTTTAATCGGCTGCAGTGCATAATCTAACCGAGTATTATGTCTTCCTTTTCTTCAGAAAAGTCTAGAGACGTTACATTGGTTGAAGTAAAAAGCGAAGGTGATATAAAAGGACATCTATCCTCACCTCTACTGCTGGGTGGTATACATTGGCGGAGAGGAAGAAGTGCATATCCTACTGATGGGAGAACTACCGGCGGCCCATAGTGGAAGGTCTGCAAGTAAAGCCCACCTTCGGCAACTATCCCAGTCCCATGTTCTGCAAAAAGGATGTATAATTTTCATTGGAGTGGTGTCTACGGTGTCTGCATGAAGATAGCAAATATGTGAAAAAGCCACATTTCTAACCATCTACTAGCAGGATGAAGCTGGGATAGTTGTGGCTGATCAGCGCTGAAGTAAGAGGAAAGTGGTGTGTAGCAGTAGGCGCGACACCAAATCCCACGGAACTGTAATTGATTCGGTCCTTTGTTGCGTGAATCTGCCTTCAGGCCAGCGTTTACACGATCAAATGTGGATGACCTTGAAAGCCAGTGAATTTTTCCGTTCTTCCTTCTCCCGCACAAGGTGAAAATTCGGACCCAATAGAATTGCCAAGAGGGGTCAGTGCCGTTACGGTCAGGTATCTACGCGGTTGCATGAAAATTCTATCACTGACCCTTCTAGCTTGAAAAGCATGATGACTGATGGGGTAGGTTGACCAAGAGAAGCGCCAAGGATGATGACCAAAAGAGATGAGTAGGGACGTGTAATAGGCTGGCCGCTTAATTGACCCTTGACTATGGCAGAGGGGCAACTTAGATGCTCCGCTTTCATACCTCCTCTGAGTAGGCTAGCCACTTGGCGATGCCAGTGTCTCTATGTCCTTCTCTACATCAAGAAAATATATGCGTTCTTTCGTCTTTGCCAATAACTTTGTAACAATAGATTCAGCCCCACGAGGTCATCTTCGCAGTTTAATCTCCCGCACGGATAATGTGACCAATTTGATAAGGAAAAAAACATGTTAACACTGACAAAATGCACTGTTTTCCCTCCTTCTACCTTACCTTTAAGAATGGTACTAAAATCAAGAGTCACATGATGGAAGGGGTGGGACGCAATTAAAAGGACAAAATAAAGTTGTCTGGCTTTTAATAGGCCTACCTAAAAGAATAAATGTGATAATTATTTTTGCCTAAAGTTGCCCTTTTAGTTGATGTTAAATCGAATTATAGTTTAAAAGGTCATAGTTATTTTCTGACATCTTCAGCCTAATATTCAACTACTGGACGGATTTAACCTAAGTGCTCAATTTGCTGCCCCGCTGCTTACATTTGTACTGTAAGATTACTTGGGTTTGTATCAAATGTATGCCAAGTCTGGATTTGCCTCCACGCCTTCATGATCACGGAACTTCTACCGGAAATGCTTTGAGTAGACATCTGCTTATACCTGTGAAATGTCGAGCTACGAGCAGGATCACTCCAACACCAACAGTTTCACCCATCTGACTGGCTTCTCCCGCTCCCACTTTCACACACAAGTCCGCCCTTTGCCATCACCGAATGAGAAGACTCTCCTACCCTACTATCTAGTGCATCCGGGTCGGAATCGATTTGGGTGCAGAGGCCACTGTGTGATGAGTAAACAGTTGGGTCTATTCTACATCACCCTCTTTCTCCTGTTCGGGTTGAGTGGTCTTTTCTTTGCTTTTGACGCGCGCCACCTCAGTACCAGTCTAAGTCCTGCCGTCCCTGCTGTTGGGGGCGTGCTCTTCCTCTTTGTCTTTATTGTGCTCCTTCGCACGAGTTTCTCTGACCCTGGAATTCTGCCTCGTGCTACGCCAATGGAAGTGCAATGTATGGAGGGTTAGTTGACGATGGTGGCTTGTAGATGTATGGCATTGCTTCTGCTTTATTTTCCCGTCTTCCTTTTCTAATCCATTTATCAATTGGACTTGCAATGTAAGATTTGCTCAGCATTGTACTTGGGTCAATTGACCGTTTATGTGACAAGATGTTGGGGTTAGATTGGGTGATGACTATTGTAATTCGTAAAGCTGTGATATTTTTCTGAATCGAGCTTAGTGTAAATTGGGAGTTGTCGAAAACGTAGACGAGATGGTGCTAGGTGTTGTCCGTGGCTGCCGTATACTTCGACAAATTTTTACCAATTTATTTGCCAACAGTATGTGCATAACAGGAGTTGCTTTAGTGGGACCTCTTAAATGTCACTTGATACCCATCTCTTCTAGGACATTTTCTGTTTCAAGCATTAGCCCCTCAGTGGAGTTGATTTTTGGTGGAGGGACTCCTCTGAATTGTAGCTATGGCAATTTATTTCCCTAATGGAGCAACTGCGATGAGACCTCTATCTCTAATGCCTTGCATTATTTTTCATCATTTATATTGTATCGACTTTCTTTGATGTAGGTTTGTACTAATTTGGAAAGATGCTAAATCTTCCGGTTACATGTTCCCACGTTGTTCCACTTGAGCTAGGTCCTCACTAACAGCATCTCACGGGTTCTGTAACACTCCTTTTTCGTGCTTCTCATTCGTTGGTTTTTTGGGCGGAATTTAAATCTAGGGGTTCCTGAAAATTCTGGACATTCTGAACAATGTTTATTCTTCCTTCGAACACCCAGCGTAGAAATTGCGTGGATCCGTGGAACTTCCTAATTTTTGTGTTAGCCGCACGCTTTTACCCCCTACTCTTTCTGTTTTAGCCTTATATTTGGAGGCCTTTATGGATCCCACGTGGACATGTTGATGTTGGTGGGTTAGACATTACTGGTGGGGGTTTTTCACATGCAGTTTCTTGAGGGTGTTGGTTTGGTTTTGTTTTACCTTCTTCACTCCTACCATTTCCAACCCCTGACCTCAGCTGGCATCAAGATTTGCGGCCATTGCACATTTATTCTATGCGTGTGCCAGGTTTTCTTCCTGCTTGAGGTGTCAGCAGGGTCTTCTCGAACTACTTCACTACTTGTCAATATGGAGCAGCCCAAGCCACAGTTGGAATTCAACAGATTTGCTCAAGTAGGCAACTGTCTGAATTTTTGGCTATTCACCCAAGTTGGGTTTCGTCTCGACGTTTCACAGTCAGAATCTGTTAGACCTCAATGGTATGGCTGGCCTCGAGACGCTCTGTGGGGTAGGATGTAATGAAGTGATGATATTTGTTGTGCCCAGATTTCACAATTCAAGTCATTGCCGGAGGTATATGTCGCCGCAACAGCTTCAAAAGAAGATATATTGGTAAATGATGGTGGCAAAGTGGGTTTGGCCAATTGGTGATAATGGTGCAAGCATTCTACACGGATGAGTTTTGGTTGGGTTGAGGGTTATTGTTGAGAAATGCAGTGAATTCTCATCGAATGAGTAAAGGCTTCTTTTTGGCTGGATTAGGTGACCACAAGAGGGGCTCTTCAAGCGTAGTGCCAGGAGGTTTCGTTACCCCTCTTGGTTTCGTGTGGTTTCTACCCTTCCGCGTCGATTACTGCTGGCCATCTGCTTCAATTTTGGTGGTTTCCGTAATTGTGCAAGGATTCTGTCACATCTTCCCTACCAGGCCTTGGTAACCGCTTGCATCACGCGTCGTGAATCGGAGTGCTGTAAGGGGATTGAGTTTAAAAGAACGAAGTAGCTGTTAGTTTTCGGTGTATGAGAGCAAGAAGAGTATGTTTTTGTTGGTTCTTAAATAGTGTAGCTCGGAAAAGAGTATGCTCGGGGCACATTTACCTCGAGTCACTATTGGGGAGAGGAAAGTCTGCGTGGAATTGCTGATCGCGTTGTCCCGAATTGTGTGATGGTTAGGTTTACACTTTTTTGAACAATGAGGTGTACTGATGAGTAGACTGACTTGGCAATGAGACGTGTCTATGTGGACCAGTTGAGTTGGCCTCCTGCCTTCTACCTTCTCTTTTGTCGATTTGTTTTTACAAAATATAGTTGCTTGTAAATGTGACTGGATTAAAAGAGTCCATTGAGACAACAAAGTAGTGGACGTTGTGAGAAGTAGTCAAAAGAGTGAAGTAAAGTTGCCTAGCTTTTGATGAGCCTACCTAAGAGGTGAATGTGATAACCTTCGAAGTGATGAATATGAGCTTAAAGGTGGACCGTTAGAAGTGTCTTCTGCTCCGCACCCATTTACCTATCCGTTGGCAACAATGGGCCACCACTTTGTTGAGATGCCAAAGTTGTGGCGTTGATGATAGACTAGACGTGTTTTCACAGGACCTTGATTATTTGCACAGTACTGTACACAAGCATCCATTTGGAGGTGAACATTTTGCCCTTTAATGCTGCTTTACCACAATGTTCCCGAGGGGAATCAACCACCACAACCACTCACTCAGGCGTTATGTTATTTCTGATGTGGCACCGACGATTGCGTCATCAGATTGTCCAGTCAACTGCTGCTCACTGATTAGAAGGGAATAGTGATCCACCGACGAATGACATTTTGGGCGTACTTTGTTGCTTCAGGCTGAATACATTTGTCCGTGTCACACAGTTTGGTGGCACCAACAATCGCGAGGTGACACAGAACGGACGGCACATACTGGTGATTCGGAGGCCGGAGTGAGGTGAGTAAATCGGGGCGACCCCTGTGATGCTGGCAGTGAACGTGCTAATGACTCAGCACACGCAGCCAGTGTTTATGTCGTTGACTTCTCTCTCTGCCGAGAAGAGTAGCAGACGTGGTTGGTGGCACTGGTTGTGAAGTGCGTCGATGGCTGTTGTAGACTGGATTGCCAATTGTTATGGCCTGGTGTTGTATCAGTGAGTCTCGTGGATGCTATCGACACCGCGAACCAGATGAGAGGTAGATGGAGTAGAGAGTGGATGTCTTCACTAACCGACGTAATGGGTGGGGAAAGGCGGCACGATCAGTGCGTGGGTGTCTGGTAGCCGTAGGACTGAGATTGCTTGATTGTGAGTCATCATCCAGGCACATTCAGCTAGGTTTATATATAGTAAATGAATAACCTTGGCCTTCCAGTTGTTATTCATACTGTTGGAGTATATTCTCTTTTTATATGGCTAAATCAGGAAGGGCTGAGCGAAAGCCTTACTCTTGCATGTTTTAGAAAATTGCGCTGGAATATATTTTTGTGATCGCAGACATTCTTAGCAAGAAGACTGATGATTTTCCTTAACTGGGAAGGTGTAGTAGTGACTTGGATCTTCAAATCTTCCGCATTTGGCGAAATTTTTTTTATGAATGGTTTTTTAATTGTTTTTAGAGGAGATATTTGGCTCGGTGGATCAGCAATACCCCCGCTCTACAATCCCCAGTCGGGAGATTAAGATTCGGGACTTCCCCTTTAATCAGGTCTACTGCCACACTTGTCGCATCTATCGGCCACCGAGGACGTCGCATTGCTCAATCTGTGATAATTGTATAGGCAAGTGATGACTCCTGCTCTCTTCTTTTTTCCCATTGTGCATAACCAACTTGCAGATTACTTCAATGGTGGGTGGGTTAAGTCGTAGTTACATGATTGGAGTTTGGAAGTGCAGACTTCTTTCGCTTTTCTTTCTGTTCAACAGGAAATAATGGTTTGTAAAGATGAGGGATTTGATAGCCCTCTAAGTTTAATTGGTTCTCAGAACATCCTTTAATCGGTGACCAAGTCTGTGGGACTTGAAGCTGCCTCGTTGGCACTTGAGAATACTGCATTTTTAGCATTAAAGAAAAGTATCAGAAGTTGGTTGGTCGTGGGCTGTGTTTATTCAACGTTGATGCGAAAGCAATGTCGGTCGACTTGTGTGTGCTTTCAATTATTTTTATCTACTGCTTACAAATAATAAAGTCGCTTTCTGCTAGTCGTTGATGTCCACCACTTTTGCTGTACCTGGTAGTTTATTTTGAGGGTTAAAATTGCGTGCGAAATTCAACTTATCCGTTAAAAGACAGGCACTTTCAGCTTAGAGGGCAGGAGGGAGATGCTGCCTCTTCCTCCTTCTCCTTCTGTTCCTTATTCCATGCATTCCCCTAATGCTACTCCTTCGAGCTTCAAGTTATGACTTTTATCTTTTCTGACTAGTCAATTCTACAACGACATGGGGAAGAGGAGCGACAGTGAAGTAGCGACGGAGGCTGTTCCAGACATTGGAGGCTTGTAGATACAAAACATTGGATACATTCAGAATTGGGAATAGGCTTGCAATTGGTTAAGATAGCAAAGAGAATATTATGGGGAGCTTTCTGCGTTTCTTTGACAATTATTGCGAAAGTTGGTCGCAGGCTTGAATTTTATCGACTGTTTAGTTGCCTTATGGCAAGGAATTACTCAATGAACAATACAGAAGTGCTTTCTTGATGAAATCTGTGTTGGTGGTTGTTGCGCCTATGGTCGATCATGTGTGTGTTTTTGAATGTGCATGATGGACTTCGGTTTGTGGATCCACCTATACCGGTGTTGGTTACAGGCACGTGAGAATTGTGAGTGATCAGTTTTGCCTCGCTTACTGTGATATTGAAAAGGCGTGTCACTGTCATCTTTCAATTTGAAGTTGGAGCGCGGGATGTTATTCTGTCAGTTTTGTCACAGCTTGAGTTCAACACAGTGAAGTAGAACATGTTGGTTGAGTGGGAAAGCCATGTTTTATGATGAGCAATTAGGGAAGGATGTAGCAAAACCGGATATATTCATTTGAAATCACGTACGAATTGGCTGTACTGTGACGGTGTAGTTAAAGTTTATCAATGTTGTGCTGATTTGGCTTAACAACTGTTATTTGTAGCTGATATAGTTTGATATAGAATGCTTTGTCTTCGTGTGGTACGAATAATTTTTAGTTTTTAAATCCCCGTCAGGGTTCAAATCGCTTACTGACCGAATCCTACCTCACTGCCTTGACCTGAGGGTTCCTTTGTTTTCGTCCAGTGGATGACGCAAACAAATGGCCTGTTAAATTGTGAACCCCCCATGACTCTCCCTAAGTCGAAAGAAGACACAATACTCGGGTGGAATATGTATTGTCGACGCACCGAAAAGCTTGGAGACTGTCGGCGTGGCCTGGACGCCAGGCCACTCGCTGCAATTACAACCGCGGAGGCCCCGGGTGGTCTGTTACCGAAACTGGGAGTTACACAATTAATTTATGACATTGTCCCTCTCCTCTTTTGAGCGTCGCCCCCGACGCGCTCCTTGGTCAATTTCCCGCGTTGGTAGTCACAACTTAGTTGGTGCTGTAAGAAAAACTTCCACACGTCGGCCGTTCCTGTCATCGAATTCCCATGTAACTGAGAAGATGCTTGACCGCAATGTCACTGATTCCTCTTAGCAGTTCTGCTGGATCTGAATCTTCGACTTGTATGGGAATTGTATTTGAGGCGAAGGGATGCTCTGGATAGTAGAGAAATGGAGGGGGGGTATCACATTTTCGCATAATTCATATCTTCATAAGAATAAAGTGGGCAGTTCTGTAACGAACATTGCAGATGGTTAACAGCAAGTTTCGCTTCTATTATTAGTAACTTCCCTGCTAGGGGTCTTCACTAATTCTTCCATCCTCAGTGTATGCACTCCTTCCGTCCCGGTAAGATTTATCACCCAGAAGTTGGAATTTGAGTGGTTGTCCTTCAAGACTCGGTTCACTTTCCCCTGTCACCAATGCAGCGCTCCGAGATTTTCTTGAAGGCAGGATATGTATTTTTGACGTACAGCAGGACTTGGAGTTACTGGCTTGGTCTGAATACCAAGCCGCCCAGTGGAAGTACAATTTTTGAGCCCTTCAAGTGGCCTGTTATCAAAATTGAGAGTTAAACAAGCATCTAGAGCATTACAATGGGTCTCACCTTATTGCGTGCCTGGAATTTCTTTTTACGGTGAGAAAATTGGATCCATCCTCTTCGCCGTTTGGTGTTGTGATGCAAAATTCACTCGTCATCACACTTCCTACATCCACTCTACTCAAACGAGTTATTTTTTTTGTGGGTGAAATGGGTACTGTTTTGCATACCTAACGATTTGAGACATCATCACCGATAGATGGATGGATTGGTTGAAAGATAGTTATAGCCAACTCCGCGGAAGTGAAAGATGGATGGTTGTCAGTCCGACTAGTGGTGCATAGCAGCACTTTTTCTAAGCCTTGGACACTCCAAATACCCTTATTGTTGATTAAGTTTTAAGATTTAAATCTCGCCCCTCCATCTTTTCTCATTTAATTTATCTCTGCGTATTGCTGAGCCTTGCACCTTCTTCCATACTCCACTGTTGGTCAAGAACTGTAGATATGCTGAATGCGTGCTTCTCATTTGGCTAGCGTAGGGGCATGTGGCCAGTGGCTCCTTTTGGCGCAGTTTTCGCTATCACTTCTCTCACTCGTACACTTTCCCACTTTCTTCAGAAATTCCGCTGACTTGGTGTCATCCTTCTACTGATAAGAAATGCTGTTTACTTTGATGATAATCAATTTGTGGTTGAGTCTTCCTTCAGCAATTTTATCAGATGAATCGAGACTAACAGCCGATCGAGTGTTAATATGTCTGAATGCCACCGAGATCATTGCTACTTGTGTTTTGGTCTTTTATCAGCAGTAGTATTTAAGTATTCAGGTATTGGAGTTTTATCCCCTCTCCTATACTACCCGTAATCGGATGTGGATCCGAGAATTCTAGCGATAGTCAAAGCTTTTTATTAATTTTGAATAATATCGATACTGATCTGAGTAAATGCTGAACCACTCTGGTCTAATACCCCCTTCTTGGTATTAAAAAATGTACGAAAGTCATTTAGGTACTTACAGCGTTCAACTAATGCCCAGAAAATAGCTCCGACAAAACGCGTTTTGTTATTGCGGTTGAAGCATTCTAAGGTGCCTGACGTGGGTCAACTTTTTGAAATCTCAAATGCCCCCCCCCATGGCTGCGTCCGCTGTTCCTGCAGAAAGATTCATTCTTGGCCCAATTTAATGACAGATAAGTTGAGTGGACGAAGGGAAAAGAATTACATACTCGGCGGAATGATTGCTGTGTTATGGATAGGAAACCCATCATGGCCGGAGTCGTCACTGACGTATGTGCGTTCGGGTACATCTTAGACTGTTCAAATACCAAATTCAAAGGTTTTGTTGTTGAGACCTACCATTACCTTTCGCACCGTGCTGGGCTTGAAGATGAGCGTGCAGAGTCTTCACGAGTTTCACGTCTTCGGTGTCATCAGCGCACGCCATTCTATCCATGCGTCCACCAGCCATGTTGCTCCACAATCTTGTTGAACGGTGTCCGGGTGGTCCTACTTGTTACATGCGCCGGCTACTAGTGTTTTCTAGAACGCATCCATCACTTAGAATTGCATGCAGCAACACCACAATAGCATCCTGCCTCAGAAATGTTTAAATCAAAAGATCCGTTTTTATTTATAAATGATCCGACAAGTGGCTTATCTTTCTACTATTCATTTTTTGCAATTTTTCAGCAGCAATGCCTGTATGAAGTGGTGAAACTTATTGCTTCTACATTATATTCCCCTCCATCGTTCTTCTTGATAATCCCCTCCATCTCAACCATTCATGTATATTTTCCTAGTGTTTTGTTCATTAAGGGCATTGGATGGAACACGTTTCCTTCTGTGGTTACCGATGATGTGAAATTCTGGTTTGTTCAGATGTAATGCTGCATAGAATGCACCCGGGATGACCTGATGGCTTGATGAACAAATTGTTTGGCGAAATGGGGTCCCAGCAAACCGACAAACGCGCAATGAGAGGCACCTTTGAACTTTGAAAATGCCACGGAATGGAGGTGACACCGAAGTGGCAGATGCTGAGCTGAAAGCAGCTTTAGCTGGTGGAGGTGTCAAAAACACCCATTCATCTCAAATAACTTCTAATTTTCCCACTGGAATGTGTGCTTCCCATTCTGATCGTCTTCAACAATTTGATAACGTAGAGGAGATCGATGCCTGGATATTTTTGAGGTTGCTAATCACGTTCGTACCGTTGGATAAGTAAGAATCAAACAACTCCAATACTTACTATTTCAAGGTACATGTGTAGTCTTTTGCCAAGTAGGCAAAAGCTTGCGATGATTAGGGCTTTTATCAAACTTTTTGTCCCTAGAAGCCACCGCCACCACTCTTGTCATCTCCCATTTATCCGCCAGTTTTCTTCTCCATTCCATGTCGTCACTTGGTTTTTAATTCGTAGTAGTACCAAGAAAAGGCAATAATTACTTGGCCCTTGAAGAAATATGATCATGTTGATGGGGCGGGTGGGAATGAGGTAGTATCTCCTTACCTTTCTCCTCCCTTCCCCAAGATGAGGATTTCCTTACACATCTTCGTATTGATATTAAGTGTATTAACTTTCATTGGGTGGGTGGAGAGATAGATGGATCCCTGGTGCAACGATTTGGCCTTCAGCAGGTGAACAAGACACGAGTAACCCACTACGGCACCTTTAATGCAGAAGTAGCTTATGCGACTGAATTGGTGTGCCGCCTTAAAATCGTGAGTTGCTTACTTGTGTGGTGAGGTGGTGGGTTGACGAATGTTTGAATGAATTTAATAAGTCATTTCTCATTATAAATAAAGTAAAAGCAGAGGGTCTTTATTAGGTGACCGACGGTATTTAGATGGTGTTTGAACCCCACCGCCCATCACCTGCTAATGAGTAGCATTTGACACACATGTGTGTGGGTGATTAGGTAGGTGTGACAAGTCCTCTGAAATTTGCTGGATTTCATGGTGGCAAGCTGAACCTAAAAAGTACAACAACTTTTTAGTCACCTGATGCTGTCATTTGAAGTAAACGCACGTGAAGTGTCACTGAAAGCGAGAAGTTAGTCTTATAGGTGAGCTAGCTACTCACATGCAAGGTAGGAGACAAATCCGAGCAGATATTTTGAAGTAGTGCAAAAAACTGGTATCACTGCTATCAGCTGTGACACGTAAATTCAAAATAGCAGTGGGGGAAAGATTGAGCACAAAATGGCAAATTTCGTGTGCATCTGACCTTAAATGTGTCTGCGTGTTGTCTCCAACCCATTTTGCCAAATTTTTCGCCGCTTAAATGCACACTTTTTTCTTTACTCCACAGAGATACATACACAAGATGAGAATTTGACAAGGTGTAAGGCATTTTCACATGTGTGTGTTAATGAGGCGGTGTGTGCGAGACGTCGGATGATGAAATGTCGCCTCCACGGCATGAATAAACTATCTGTTGTGTTTGAAGCTAAGCTGGGAGGGGTTTATTCAAGCATCTCTGTGTGTGTGTGTGTACCTGTGTTGTTACTTTGTTTGTGCAACTGCTGTCAGGCTTTTTTACGCGGATCATTTTAGTCTCTGGAGTCGTTTCAATTTCATTGTTTGTTTTTTGGGAATCTAAATTTCTCTTTTTTTTCGTACTCCTTATCATCAGCATGCTTAGAACATTTTCGTGCGGGATGTTAGTTATATCTACTGCTATTTCCCTTTTCCCCAAGGTAATTTGAGGAGATAAGTATACGAAAATTGGGAATTTCAAGACGACTATGACCTCTACACCCTGTACTGTTCTTGGGTCGCAATCAGTCAACACCAGACACCGTGTCTCCGAGGTCGTACTCACCTATACGCAGTTTACAACGTCAGCCCACACGAAGGTGGCGTGAGGCTGAGCTATTGAGCATCCAAATTATCCTCGAAGTTGCTATATTGACATCTTAGAGAAGGTAAACAGTAGGTGGCACAAATAGAGCCTCGTGGTACTTTTGTGGGGACTGAATCATGGAAAACTGGAAAAGCCTGCGTAATTTCTTTTGTTATACTTTCCTTTGAATGTGGTGCTCATGATTGCCCTTCTGCTTTGGATATAAAAACGGTAGTGGAATGTACTAAAGGCGCACACGAGTGGTGGGGTCATGTGGTGGACTTTTGAATTCACCCTTACTGCTTGTATCAGAACGACTTTTTATGGACGCGTCTCCTCCACGCATTGGTTATGAATTAACAAGGATGATTCACGAAACCGTTGTCTTCATTCGCTCGTTTGTTCTATTATTCATCGCCCTTTTCGCTCTCTATATACTGTCCAATCGTCCACCTCAATTACTTTTTCGGCACTGAAACATTGAATGTTGGTTGTAAACTCGCCACTTTTACTGTTGTCACGGTTATATTATGGGTGGCTTTGATATCCCTTCGATTAGGAGTGTCCTCAAATTTTACATGTACTCAGTTGATATCCTCCTATTAATGAAACTTTTGCAGAGATCGCAGTCCTTGAGACCAGGATCACCGTCACTTTCAATATGGTTACCACCGATGCAGCTGCGGCGGAGTTACTGGTGGGGGCTGGATTGGAGATTTGTTGTATGGGTGAACGGTATCAGCGTGGGGAGCCAAACCACGGCTGGAATGCTTAATTTCAGAATCAAGAAAGTTAGTAGACTTCCAATTTTATCAGCCGTAAATGATTTCACACTCGTACGCCTGACAAGGTCTTTAAGAGTTACTCAGACACAACAAATTTATTTGGTAAGGTGCATGCAAATCAGTTTCACGAGGTACTCAGTTGCAAGCTTCTTTCTTTACCCACTTTCTTGTAGAGTAGTGAAATGTTTGCTAATGTCTTTGTCTGAAGTTAGAACACTTGACTTGCACTTTTTTGTTTCCTTAGATGTCATCGGAAAAAGCATTCGAAAAAAATTATAAAAGTTACAAGAAATGGCGTCCCAAAAAATGAAACAAGCACTTTTGAATTCACGAAGTCTGCTTGAAAAGATGCATTTTTCTTGGTTTTTTCTTCCACTGCTTGAAAGTTTTACGTCTAATTCTGATCACTGTTAGATTTAAGAAATATAGACTTTTTTCCCAAAATTGAAGTTTCAATCCGTGTTTACTATCTCGCGATTCTTTGTCTTGTCTTTATGTCATCGATGGCTCGACCATGTGTCCATTTAGGTGTACCGAATCTCTATTATTAATCCATCTATGCGACTGAGAGACGATACTTGACTCGCCCACTGGCAACTCCTACCTTACCAGGCCCCGATTAGTTCGATTTTTTTGTACCTTCGCTTTTCCCCCATTCCCATTGGTTAGCTCAAGGCCAATTAAAAATAACGTAATTGTCTGATCTTTTTTATTCTTCTTTGCAGAACGTTTCGATCACCACTGCCCGTGGGTAGGGAACTGTGTCGGGGCACGCAATTACCGCTACTTCGTCATCTTCCTTCTGAGCGTTTCTCTACTTTGTTTTTACGTCCTTTGTTTTTCCGTTGTCAATGTTGTCATTAGTGAGTTAACTCACCTTTAAGACATGCTATCGCTTAGTAAGGAGTAGGGATTTGCTTATCTTCCATCTATTCAGATTTTGGAAGTTATTCATTAACACTAAACGTCTAGCATGTTTATTTTTCAACCAAACTAATGTTGTATTTCCCTAAGGAACATGAATGTGAGTAGCCTCCCTTTTGGGCGTAAAAGTAATTGACCACGGGGTGTGGTTTGATGCTAGACTTTTAATGCTTTTCCTTCAGATAAATAGGAATCGCAATTTATATCGTGTGTTGACCATAGTTTTCGCTTATATTTTAGGATTGTTGCACAAACATTCTACTTATCAATTGAAGTAGCGCTTATCGTCCGTGTTTTCTCCTTCCTTTCAGTCTACCAAAACACTACAAATATCCCCGATACGGTGAAGCAAACACCCGTATCATATCCTTTCACTTACCCACTGGTCTGTCACAGACGGACAATCACGTTGTTCTTTTTTACCTACTTTTTTATAATGAGGTAGTGCATTGTCTCCCCACACTTGAAATTCCTTAACTTGTGCGCGTCTATTTGTGCACATTTGTAGAGATTCCCTTCACCGTCTTCCTTTACCTCTCGATATCCGGTCTCACATTGTATCACATCCACCTTAGCTGCCGCCAAATTTCTACCCATGAAGATGTAAGTTTGAGCTAGAACTACTATTTAGAAAGTGTCGGTAATCGAAGTGCCAAGTGACAACTTGGTAGTGTTTCTAAGGCATTAATTCAAAAGACTAGAAGCCGTGGAACTGGACTAAGGTGAAATTTTTTGATTAAGGCTTATAGTTTTTCCGTTTTTAGATTCGACACTTTCCTAAGACACTGCGTCAAACGGGTCGAAAGAACCCCTTTTCCAAGGGCAACGGCCTTGTCAATTTGCTCAGTGTGTTGTGTGGTCCTGCTCCACCGAGGTTTGTTCTGCCATCGGTCGATGTTTTTTCCTCCCTCATAATTAATATTTTTCGACAATAAGCCTTGACACCTGATGGAAGACTTGAGTCACTCCTAGGAATTGCTTGAGGAATGAAATAAATAAGAAGGCAGAAGGGTCCGCATATCTAAATTGAATGGATTTGAGGAGCCAATTGGTGGTGCATTGAATGACCACGCATTTGAATATCGCAGCCGTTAAAGGCCAGGCAGTTGGAGTGGTCAACTTGCTTGTACTGTTGGGTGTCTCGAAATCACTTTGTGAACTGCGCATCTGTTGCAACTGTCAAGCAATTTGTGTCAAAATTAAATTGAACGAACTGTATTTCCTTAAATCTGCCGTACATTCATGAATAGCAATCGAGTGTGCTGTCTGTTGCGAAAACACCCCTCACCATAGAGCACACTAAATGTGCTTTAAAAAATCTTTTTTTTCAATTTATAGGGATGAATGATTTTCCATCGTTTTCACGTGTGCTTTTTCACCCTAATGCAGTGCTCTGAAGGCGTGGAAGTTAGTCGATCCAGATGACGTTCGGCCTCCGGATTATTCCATGCTCTCATCGTCGTCGCAGCCTCCACGCTCCGTTGAAGATTTCGTAGTGCCCCACAAGCAGTCGGTCGCCATTCGACCCCTGCGTTTTGACTCCAATAGCCAACATGGAGAGGTCTGTCCATGTGAAGTCCTCTTTTGATTCTTTATTACTTAAAAAGTTATGCCTGTGTCACTAGTGAATACAGTAATGTGGGCTTGCCTTAAGAAGTATTTTGATGAGAATGTTCCATTTCTCTTGCGACTGGGATTGCGACCGTTGCTTGTCTTCTACAAGGAGGCAATTCATGAGACACCTCAGGATGATGGATAACATTGTTTTTGGTGTGGCGCGAAGGGGTAGTGCTTTGTCCTCAATTCCTCGTTGTTCTCTACAGTGGTTGAGGAGAGTCGTCACAATTTGATGGCACTAGATAGGAAGGAGGTGTTGCAGTCCCCCTTTATTCAAGAAAGTTGCTGCATCGCGTAGACCTTGAGTGGAATTCACTTTTGTAGGATGATTGGAGAAACAGGATTGGTGGTTACCCTCGACAAACTCCAAGCACTACTACCACTATTATTAACCTCAATTCTGTGATCTCCCAAAATAACGGTAGGTCAACACTTGTTTGCTATTTTGTAATAACTGATACGGGGTTTTTAAAAAGACTTAAGCCTTCACTGAATTTGAATAAAAAAGGGTAGTCGGATGCATCGAAAATACCTTTCTTTCAAGGACCCACCTAGTCATTCCCGACCCATCCATCCAATTTTTGTACTTGTCCATCTGTCTGCCTTCGTATGAGGTAATTTGATGGGCAAACTTTTTCCTCCTCCTTCATTTTAGTCATACCAGAACCACAATCGCAGTCGTCATCGTCATCGACGAAGCCTCCTAAAAAGCTGAGGAAAGTCGTGTTGGCAGATGAGTTGGACGAATACGGTGATCGAATACCGAACACGGGATTCGCTGGACGCTCCATCGTCTCGGCGACAACGATGCTACCCCACCGTGTCCCGCCCTCATTCTCAGGCTCAATTGACCAGCCTGACA
This sequence comes from Echinococcus multilocularis, assembly GCA_000469725.3. Classification (NCBI taxonomy): domain Eukaryota; kingdom Metazoa; phylum Platyhelminthes; class Cestoda; order Cyclophyllidea; family Taeniidae; genus Echinococcus; species Echinococcus multilocularis. The sequence continues at coordinate 5,492,189 of LN902846.1, read as the reverse complement.
ATTGAAGGTAACGGTGAATGAGGCAACTTCTATGTGCTGCTCCTGGGTTCCCTCTACTCCCCATACCATCTCGCCCTACCCATGTGTAATATTTGCATATCTTATTTTTTTGTGCTCTAGTTGCTCCTCTCTTCACTTTCATTGGGTAGATGGATCTCTGAATAGGCAAATTTAAGGGGCGAAATAGCCGAATAAATACGGTAGGAAAGATAAAAGAAATATTAGTCAATGACATCCGTCGTCGTTTTCCCCAAGTAAGTGGGTGATTAGGCAAATTTTATTTAAATAAGATAGGGCTGGATCCAGAATAGGATCACGTCCGGATGGATGGAGTGATAGATGGCTGTGTTTAGATTGGCTAGAAGGCTAGACCTGGGTAGAGTGTTTAAAGAGTGGATCAGATCCAAACGAATAGGCGGGTGGTCAACGGTAAATGAATCTGATTACATAGATGTGTACTCCAGGGAAAGCGACTAGGTGGATGAGTTTATGACTGACAAATAGGCAGATAGGGAAGGAGTTCCCCAAACAAAATTACCAAGTGATCCCCGTTCAAAAAAAATTTCAGTTACTGGGATGTAATGCGCTTGTTAAATTTTCTTTGACTATGTCTATGGAGCGTCATTCGATCTCTGTCGAATAATTAGGAGCGGTTGAATCTGATTGCCTGACGTTACCCCTCAGAATACGAATTTTGATTCAAAGCGATTTTAAATAATTCATTTCCTGAAGCACTTCACTGTTATGATCCAGAAGAATCCAATCAATCATGTCCCATCTCCTTCTTCCTTGAGCTATTTATTTCTCCATTACCAGCTCGTTTATGTTTTCAATCTTGAATATTTTGATCAAGTTGCGAATTAGGACTGTGCTGTTGTGTGGATGGTGCCAAGGGAAAGTCGTGTAAAGCTGTAATTTATTAATGCGTGACTGCAGGGACAATGGGGATTGGCGATTTCACAGGAAGAAGCCGGAATGGCTGTCACGTGCCTGACAGGAGGTGAATCAAATGCGCTTTGCTGAATCACCTTCCACAATGTCAGTAGATTAGGGCAGCATGAGGCCTCAGGTTTGAGGTCGCCTTAATTTCTCATCCGCCTTAAGAATTTATTAACAGCGCAGTAGTAGTAATAGTCGGGTCATTGCAACCGTCCACCTTTGAGGTAGAAGAGGCTCTTCCATTTTAGAAAGCGCTTACTCTCTATGGTCAAGATCGCTGGAATATATCGGCAAGTGATTATTGGTCAAGCTGGCCACGATCTCCCATACTTTCCCCTTTCGTTGTCATTTCCATCTAATAATGCATGGAGACACCGAACTAGTAAATTAGGCTTCTTGACCAATGGCCTGACACCAGTACACTTAAAATTTATCGGTGATTCGAGGAAGGAGCAAGAGATGCGAGATATTTAGGGATAGTGATAAGCTACTATTCAGCCCTTGGCATATCTTGGACATCGTCTTCAGCATCAATATCTACTACTGCTAAAGCAGCAACGACAGCACTGGGACAACTCTGGACACTTTTTCTAAAAATGGGAAGCCGTTACTTCCCCATTATCTTGGACTAGAAGTCAAACTGTAAAGAAAGCATAGAGCATTCTCCTTTCAGAAACAGAGGCACAAGCAGAATAGTAAGTTTTGACAGACTAATCAAAACCAGAACGCATTCATCTGCACTCACATCGCCTTCACTTATACGTTGACTGAGGGACGAACGAAAAGATCAAGATCAGGGTCGCTCGCGACAGTCCTGAGTTCTTATGACTAGGCGTGTTTGCTGGGCATTGTAGATGAGAAATTTTCAATCGTTTTTAGCTTCAGCTATCACTATTGCTGCGTTTGCTAGCATTCTAAATGGAGAATGATGTAGAGGGGGTGTAGTGGAGGTTAAGGGGTCTATATATCAAAAGAATAATAATGATAGGAGCGTAAAAAGTAAAGGCAGAAGTAGTAGCGACAAGGTACATCTTTCCATTAGTTACACCTATTTTTGTTAGCAGTTGTGGAGGATCCAGGAGAGGATTTTGTCAGTGAATTCTTCAAGTAGAGAATCGGCAGAAAGACGTCACTCAATCTGATGAAAAATTTGACATTTTGCAGGCACATCGTAATCCATGCCTTGGGCTAACCACTGGAATACAAACTGCAGCTCAGTAGAGGTAATGCTCTCTAACCCCTGTCTATAACAGAGCACTTGGGTACCTACGTTCAAGCTGTCTTCTGCACAATGTTCCATGGAACCGAAATGCACTATTTTTCGAATGTTTACAGTTGGCTTGTTCCGATGCTGCCGCTCCTGAGTAAGAGCTGCGAAGAAGAAACACTACTGTTGACTGTGGAGATTCGTAGGAGAAAGGGAATAGGAAAGTCGCTTTAGCACTGGTCAGAAGTGGAAGATGCTCAACAGACCCACTAAATCAGATACAAAATCTGCCCAGGATTGTTTTAATTTTAAAAAGTATCTACAGGCGGAGAAGACAAGTTGAGGGCGAAAGCGGCTCAATTTTAGTAACTGTTTACCCAACCTGGAATTTTTCTCCATGACTGTTACGACGAGTGGAGCTTTATTCGAATGGGCTTCGCTGTCGGTAGTTGTTGCACGTTAGAATAGCGACCGAAGCACCATCACTTCTGATGGAGGGGCTGCAAGGGGCAGCCTCTTCCCTCCTCCCTGCTACCAGTTAGAGCTAGAAGTCAATTCACACTGTAGACAGCCGGATGAAGAGATTGTGACCTGATGAATGGCCACATGGCTGGTTATCTGCAGAGGCAGTGAATAAACTCACAGAACAAGAAAGTTACTTCTAGTAATCGAGTTAGGCGTCAAGAAAGTGGTCTAAGAGGAGTTAAGCTGAGCCTGGCTGATCTGAAGTGAGATGAGGTTATCTGAAGTCAAGGCGGTAGACACCGATGATTTAAAATGACCACTTTTCGAATCATTTTAATGCAGTCCTAGGCAAAATGAGCTCTTTACGTAGCGCAGATTAGCGGTATTATGTGCCGCCTAAATTGCATTCAACTTCAGTAAACGTGTTTAATATCGCCAATTCACTTCAAAAACTGCCTTCATAGAGGGTAGACTTAGCAGGAACAGCATTTTCATCGTCTTATCTGTTTTTAGTTCTCTCCAATTTTCGGCATTCACATGGATCTAAACAATTTCCTCCCTTTTTTCATTTTATCCCTCCTACTTTACCCCATTTGTGAGCCCCATGTATCAGTCACAAAGTCAAATGTCTGCTGGCATATCTCAAAGTCAGAATTATGTTTCAGCTACTGTGGGAAGTGGTAGCAACGTTGGAGCACCTCATCCAGTTGGTGGTGGTGCTGCATCCGATTTGGCCTCCATCCCGTCATTGAGCTTTCAAGACCCTCAAGGATTTTCCGAACCTGGAGAATTTCCAGCTTTGCAGTTTCCTCCAAGTTTTAACTGACACCTTTGCTGTCAATGCAGCTGGTGGTAGTGATCCGAATGCTAGCAATTTGGTTTCCTCCTCTGCAACTCCCACTACACTACCTTTTTCCACCAATCCTGCGTCGCGACAAGCACTTAATTTTACATTAGGCGGAGAACTGCCGAGCAGCGAGGCGACTCAGTTCAGTGATTTGTCTGCCGGTAGACCCAATCTCAGTGGCTCCTCGCAACAGCTGGGTGACGACTATGCCACCAACCTTCTCTGCAGCATAATGCGCAGCCAGTTTATAATGCTCGGCCTGCTTAGGCTAACTCAACTTGATCCCTCCTAGAGTGTATTCTTTTTAGGATCTGATTTATTCCTTATTTGGACAATCTACACTTTCCTCCACCTGGGTAACCAGTGCATGATTTTATTTCCTTTTGCACAAATGATCTATCATATTTCTGATTTAAATCTGTCCATGAATACCTCTGTCCATCGTCGTGAGGAAATTGTTTTCAGATCCAAAACAGGCTATTAGAATGTGGTCATTAATTAAGTTGAGTGTGATAGAGCTTGACGACCTGGTTTTCCGTAAAAAGAACAATCAGAGCACGGGTGTTTGGGGTGGCAGTACCTGTCGCACATTTAACTGCCTGCTTTGTATCCGGCATTTCAACGTGGGACTGTGTTTGAACGTTTTCTTCTCATTTGGAGAACAAAATTGGCATGGATCCAAGTTTGCTTATAAAAGCCTAATTCTTGGCTGCGACTGAATTTTAACGAAGCTGTTTGTTGTGGCTATTCTGATGATGGAGCCACATTTAGTTATTCCTAGGACATCAATGCGAGAGTCCTCACTTTGCATCACCTGCGATTTCTCGACCACTTAAGGTCTAGCTAAAAAGCCGGTTCGCCTTTGAGCGGAGAAAGTCTGTTGGATAGTTTCTGTCCATTCAAATAGCTCCAATCTTCCTTAAAGACAAAAATATTATTGTCAAAGTACATTAGAAAAACACATCTTTTAAGAAAGGCGAGGAATTTTGCTATACGTTTAGATCAGGTAGTAAGCTGCGTTCCCCACTAGACTACCTGATAATCTGACTGACATCCATAGAACTAAAAAATTACCATCTTGTGAAAATGTCACCTCCTTTATAGGAGATCTGTCAAACAAAATGACTAGCACCATCACTTCAAGCAACGTCTACCACACTACAAGGAGACCTCAGAGCTGCGACTATACGGCTCGTTGTTTGGGTGTAAGGAGCAATAGATAGGTTTCTAAGAGGCTACAGATTCTACCTATCTACAAGTTATTCGGTTATAGTAGCTCTGCCTTTAAGATGATTCGTAGTGACATAAAAGGTTCATGAGTGCTCCTTCCTCCGTCACAGACAACCACACCGTTTTTTCGCCTCTCCTCTATCCAACCAGCTCATTTTGCCACCTCATGATGTGGACTGTAATTCGCCTTCAGAACACCTAATACGCAATCAAGTTGCTGATTGCCTTCCTCCTGACCTTCCACTGGATCAACTCTCCATTGCAGCTCTCTTTTGGGTATTCTACAACTGCGCTGGCGAGGAAATATAACTAGTCGCCGCCAAGGGGCTGTGGATCCTGACCTCTCAATTTTGTTTAGTTTTTATACATTATCGGCCTGTTACACCCCATACTGCTTTTAGCTACTCCAAAAGTTGGAGCCTAATAAAGGTGAAATACGACTGAGAAAAGCTATCATAATTGATTTCTGACTGCAGATACAGTCGAGGGTGGCGGTATCACAGGACCGCAATGCAGTTGATTTTTCGTGTCTCTGACTGCAATTTTTAAAAATAATTTAAAGCATGGTTGTTATTTTTTCTGGGATCCACAGGCTTCAAAAATTAGCATTAAACAAATGACTGTCGACTACAACGAAATAGACCTCACACCCTCCACTTACCAATTGTCCTCTCCCACTCTCAACGTCAGAGTGCAGTCCATACCCTCGTATTCTCACCAACACTAATGAGAGCAGCAGTAAGAGTCCACCGCGCCTCGGGTCGTCACTTCTTTAGCTTCATCCCCATTGTCGTCGGCGTCGCTATCGTGTCCTTCACCGACGGTGCAGTCATAGCATATACCATGACAACGACTACAATGACCGTACCGTGGTCCTTATCTTAGCCTACTACAACTCTCAACCCACTTGCCTCATTCCCTAATGCATTTACCCTTCCCCTATTTGGCCTTCTTACCATCTTATCAGGCATTTATTGATAACCACTTGTATGTGACAATTTCCTCACCCCCTTCCAAGGATGTGGGTACGTGCATTTGTGACTTTGGTAATATTTAAGGCGGTTCGGCCCTGTTATACACCCATTTGCCTTTTTTGTCATATTCACTATCCCTGTTTTTTCCTATATATAATACGCCTCTTTCTCTCCCTTTGCGTTCTCCACTCAGCACACTAACTACGACAGTAGCAGCATCTTACAGTTCATCTCACATGTCACAGCATGTGAGGAATGATAGAACTAACGTGGAACTTGGAGCCTTTAAATTGCTTAAATGCCTAGATCTGGTCCTTCTCTCCGTATTTGTAAATGCATGAGCGAGGAAGATGGCTTCCTTATTAGCACATTTTCTAAAAATGCAGTTCACTACTGGGTAAACGGGTATTCGTTCTATTTGTGGGAAGAGTGGGGGAGGGAGACGAGGTGTCCCATGTCTTCTTGTCACAGCTGGGGCTTAGCATGTTATTTTGTCGGTGTGTGTGCTTTGTCTGGGTACCTTTCCATGGTCTATTTCCATTGTGGTACATTTTGATGTCCAACAGAATTTGGCTACATGGCTGTCTTATCGTAAATTTCTGCCTCCACCTCTTTTTGGTAAGAGTGTAAATAAAAAAGTTACTTAAGTAAATAGGTATGCAGAGCCAATATGTGGCTTTGTAATAAGAAGGAAGCCTGTTGCACTGTTAATGCGCAGCCCATTTGTGAGAAAAGAATAGTAATGGGCTGTGCACTAAATGTGACACACTTCTGATTTAGGTAAGTAAACTATGTGTCTTCTTCCACACCATTATGGCATGTTGCGATGAGAGGGATACTGCACACTGCGAGCTCAGAAGCGTCGGTCTGACTTGACTGCTGCTTGAACGTGGGCTGCATCTTACGTAATGTCTGAGGTTAATTTCCAGCTTTATCCCTGATACTTTTGCTGCCTCAAGGGTTCCATGAGAGACCGCATCCTCGAAGACAAATTCGTTTAAATTGTTAACTCTTTCCAAAGTAGGCAGCCATGGTTGGCTTTCTCTGATGTCTCCCTGAGGAATGAATGGATGAACGTGGCACTTTTACATTGATCACTGGTTGATAAACTGACTGTCTGATGAGAAATGGGTTTCGCTGCTCGGCAAGCGAAATAACTATTTTTAGCCTCGTGTGATCCACTTACTACCTCACTGCTTATCCAACACTTCTAAATCGCCAACCATTTCATCCGCACCGCATTATTCTTCTTTCCCAGGTGTATGTGGTCGACAAAAAAGCAAATTCTTAGCCTGCCGAATCCAAAAGGTGACATCTAGAGACGACTTATCTACCCACCTCGCTTTCTTTCCGTCAATCAACTCGGCACCACCCACTCCAAATCGCACACGTGGAAGATGATAAGGAATAACTTCTTTTTTGAAGATTAGTCAGAACTAGTGACTAAGTCAAGTGAATGGGGACTATTGATTCGGTGGGTATGATTTTTTATTCTTACTCGCCCTCTAGCTGGTCAAATTTATTCACTGCAACGCAATGCTACACTTCACAGCACAAGCAGTCTCTAAACCGACCTGTGGGGAGGGTAGAGGGGGGAGGGGAAGGAAGAATCAACCTCACCTTCATTTCCATTTTCATACCTAATTTTTCCCTAATGTTACTCCTTTGAGGTGGGAAAGATTACCATCTCCTTTCGATGCTAGAATTAGAGAGGGAGTTTGAAAGGTAATCAAGAATCAAATGCGGTTTGAGGCCAATTTGCATTCATAGCCTCTAGAAGCTAATAGTAAACTTGCTTCCCCTCATGCTCTAAATTATTGAAAATGAATGTTTTACCAGAAAAAAGACACTCTAAAGAGACCTACAAAATTAATGACAATTTAAGGTAGGCTGCCTGAACGTGATTTCTCCGCTTGAAAGTAAGTACATGGGACAATTCCATTCCATGGGGGAAGTAAATAAGTATAGGAAGTCTAATTAAGGAGGCTAGGGAAGAATTTGTTACTCACTTTCAAATAACAAATGTAAGTACCACCTGCAAATGACTGACTTTTGAATAAACTTTTAATGAAATGACGGGTAGGCTGGAGGGTACGAAGGCTTCTGGAGCTGTTTTATCTCTTCTCTCTACTGTCGCCAGCTCAAATTGATAACAAAAGCAAGAGAAGAGTGAAGGAAGAGGAAGATTCATACATGTTCTTCATGGAGGATAAAGCCGAATTGCCTGGAATACCAAAGGAATTACACAGAAACGGGCGGCTTCATTTATATCTGTGAAGTAGATGACAGGGAGATCAAATGAGAAACAGGAAATATTAACTCACTGAAATTGAGATGATGGAATGTTGGTGGGGAAGAATGCCGCTGAAGACAGGGTCCGTGTCCTCAGTGCGGTAAAGGGGAAGGAGGACAGCGGGTGGGCTTCAGTTACCCTAACACGATCAGGAAGGGAAAATGCGGCATCAGGCATGGCCAGATGAAGGAATATAGCTGAGGTTGCCGGATCGTTTTCCCCGCTCTTGGTCTGCTAATGGGTGTCTGCCAATGGACATTCTTACTTAGAGACACAGGACGTGTCCATAAGCGCCTATTCTCGCTACTACAACTACACGACGTAGGTGTGTGAACGGCTGAGAGGAAGGAGAGCTCAAGCGTGATTATGGTTAGTTGAGGCATTCCTGAACTTGACATGGTCGGATGTCTTTGTGAGATGCAGAGGTAAGAGAGGAATGCTTAATACATTTCAGCTGTTCCCAATGCTGCTGCTTTCAATACCAGTCCCTTAAGTAGGAATAGATGATAATAATCAGCAGTGGAGAGAAGGAGTTCAACATGAGAGAGGAAAGGAGAGAATAGTAGGTCAAACAGAGAAATTCACGCAGAGGAGGAGTGGTAGAAAAATGAACTTAGGGGCCTGGAAGGGGAGGAATGCAGTAGGCCTAGAAAAAGACGTCTACAATCTCATCCCCCACTTTCCTTGCTATCACCCTTAGTGCAGCTGCGTGAATTTCTCCCACTCTTTCCCCTATGCTCATTGATGCAAGGGTGTGATCCAACCTGGCTCTCCATGTGCCGTTCGCTTATGTCTATTTTGGTGGACAAAGTTGATGTCTGATACTTCACCTCTCTCCCCAGTGCTGTGCACATGCCTTGCAGAAGAGGCAGCATCGACAGCTGCGCAAACCCGATTTGTCGTTCCCTTTGTGATGGAACCATTGCATATGCACTTAAATTCAGTAGTGGAAAAGTGAAACATTGCAATGATGGTTTCAAATACACTACGGTAACTGGAGTTCTTGACTCTGCGGATGCAGCGCAACATAAGCTGAAAGAGGTGACAACGGTCTGTGAAGTGACCAAGACTTCAGTAATGCTACAGTATAAATGCCTATGCAGGACTAAGAAGACAGCGCTTCTGCTATGGTTTACTTTTCACTGAAATCGCATTCAAGCAATGTTTTGGAAATGTCTTGTCAGTTGAGTGTGTTTCACTTTTTAACTAACTGGCATCTAAGAAGTCAGCCGCGAGCATGGAATGTTTGGATAGGTCTGCATACGCCCACACCAACCTCCTCAACGCATGTGTTAACTCGACCCCCACTCTCCTCTTCGACCTCTCCGATTTCCCACCAATTACCACATGCGCCAATCGACCACACGGCCAAGGCACACCAGGCACCTCTCAATGTGGTGTTAACGTTTCAGCTGTCGAGAAGGGAAGTGGCAAGTGTGGAATAGTCCGTTTAGGCAGTGGTGGTGGCGGTGGTGGTGGTAGTGGTAGTGATAGCAGCAGTGCTTACAACCACACAGTCCCTCCGAGTTCCAACAGGCAGACAAGTCCACGATTCTCCATGGATGAGGATTTTCCTGCTCTACCGACTACCTCTCCACCCTCATGATGAAATGAATGGCAAGTCTTTTATGTGGAGTTTCGAAAAGATGGATTGTGCAGTACCAGAGCGTACTGTCTACAAATTCTAGTGGTGAATTCCTCCATGATCAATGCTGCACTACGAATATAATGCCAACTTTTAAAGTGGAAACTTACTTTTCGATGCTGAAAGTTTGTGATTACAGAGAGCTTAGCTAATAATTTTGTCCAGGAAGTCCATTTGTCGTCTCCATATTTTTCAATCCTGCACTCAATCTCCCGACCAACAATCCAGCTTGAAATAAAGCTTTTACTCCCCTTCTCCTTATCTGCACATCTCTTTATCCCAGGTTCGTCTAAATATGGCTCACCCGGCCCTACGTTTCTCTACTCAACACAACCTGCGTCAACAATGCCTTCCTCTTTTCTTCTGGTATATGATAAAATAGTGACCAAAGCCATATGAATGGCGATTGGTAAATGGTAAACGGGCGAGATGAATAACCTAGTCCATATTTCCATCTAGCTAAATCATCATAACTCAAGACTATTCCATTTTAACTCAGTCCACATTTTTGCACCTCATGCAGTCGCGTATCTTACGGATGGGTGGAAGGCAGAAAGTGTCAGCCTCGTGTTCTTTCTCTTAATCATCCTTTGCATTATCTTGGCACTATCTCTATCAGTTCTATGTGATAACCACATTCTCACTTTGCTTACATTAGACTGGCAAGTGACTAAACACGAGGAGAAAGAAGTTGAGAAACAAGTGAGATAGAAGCAGAATTGAATAGAACAAGGAGATTTCAGCTTTTGGCGACACAACTTTAAAAATTAAATGCGAAGCGTAGTAGGCACAGTTGTTCAAATGTCATGAAGAAGTGGTTCATAGCCTCATTTCTGTACAACTCACAACACACTATCACAAAGGCACACCAAAGTGGCAGCCTCCTTGATCTCCAAATCGGGCAAAACAAGGTTCAAGCAAAGACAAGTCACGACACGACGCGACACAAGACTTGTGTCGCATGATCTGTTTCCACCCATGTCGCCCGTTCTCTGCTTCAAAGCACTGCGACCGTGGAAGGTGTCTTCTGACGCCAACTGCTCCTCACTTCAGCCCTCTGCACTGCTGCGGTTGCAGGTGGAACTGGAAGGAGCATGCGCGTTAATGGTAGCACGGTTGCCGAAACTTACCAACAACACAACCCTAACCCATCTTCATGGCGCTGAACGCTTTGAAGAAGAATGAATGATTTTCAGCCAAACGAGATCCTACTTATTCACCGGCAAATACCAACAAAGCTTAATACAATAGTAGGAATTGTGTCAAGATCTGACCTTGCACAGTCCTGCCAGGAGAACATGACACCGGTGTAAAGCACCCAAACAAAACCCGTCGTTATCTCACTTAGCACTGAATCTTTTACGACGTAAACAATTTCATACGTGTGTTCAACCTTTACTACTACCGTTTCAGTAGTGGCAGGAAGGGCGTTCGAAAGTACAATTCATGTTTTGCATCTGGGTCCGCAGGCGAGACCACCGCCACTTGATGCAACCTGGTGCATGTGACGAGCTGCCAGATAGTCTCAAGGCACACCACCTCAGATCTCCTCCACTCAGCTCATCTCATTCCACTTTCAGTTAGCCGCACAGCGCATCTTCCTCCTCTCTGACTGACCGAATCACGCAGCAAGCGCATGACACGGATGGTGTCATGCTTCTGGAATACTACGTCAGACATCGCATTGCAGGTCATTTGTCAGCCAAAGAAGAGGTGAAATTACAGTTCATGTCACTCCGTGATGTAAATGTTGGCCCACCGTGCCTCGTCTTCAAACACTATCTGGATGGCTAATGGTGCAAACTGAAAGGAACAACTGCCATTTGGTGGTCCTGGATTCTCTCCACTACCCTTCCTACCCCACCCTACCCACATGCACTATTTGCGCATTTTGTTATATTCTGTGCGGTGTTCTCTCCTGCCCACCTTCTCGTAGAGTAGACGATTGATGGACAAACGGATGGATAGACTCAACGGACTAACGTGCTGATTGAATATGATATGAGACATAAACGCGAAATTAGCCGTCAAACTCTGTCTTGGTTTGTCTAAGGGAATTGATATTTGCTAGGCGCAGCTTAGAGCAATTTCCCTTCTGAACGCAGTGCTTCACTATTTCTTATTTCTTTCACTCAGCTCATCCTGTGACGACAGCTAATTAAAACATGGCATGCATCGCCTTCACAAGCATTCGGGTCTACAGTGGGTCAGTGATGCTCTTGCTAGGCTGCATTCTTGCCATGTTGAAATGATCACCCCCTACTTCTGTTTCTTTGCATTCACGCTGGGAGTGTTGCGAGCCGCTGCATACAGCAGCACACTTGCCCACTTAGACGCCCACATCTCTCATCTCTTGCCCTCTCCCTGACTAGCCAACAAATTAGTATGCACTTATTTCAGACTGGGTACACAGAAACAGTTGTCACGAGAATCATAACAACCACCTTTGCACACCACAAATCTTTGCTTTTGGCAATGAAGCTCAATCCACAAGCGCGGTGTCGCTCCGCAATTCGTGATTGAAACAACAAGGAAAGTGGAAGGTGTAGGCGCCTGGGGTCAGGATGACTGCACACCACATGTTAACTTATTGAGGCGGATCTTACCAAAGAGAGGAAAATTTGCTTTGCAAGTGCACTAGATCCTCCTCCCTGCCACCTAGACGGACTGTTTCTACCACCCGACCACTGCTACTACTACTGTCACCCTATAACAGCAATTAGAGTTAAACAATGTGTAAAGGTGACTTGCATCCTGACTCCACTTTTTTGACCGAATCGACTGATATTCTGGCTAGTGGTAGCGTGATTGAAATGTGAAGGGGTCGTTTCTTCTGCCGGGGTTTGACATACTTTGAATCTTCGCATGTAAACACGCATTTGCGTGCAGATTCAGTGACTATCGTGCGCATCTTAGCGCAGGTTGCACACTGAACCAATCAACATTACTGCATGCCTTTTTTTAATCCACCGCCAGTGCAATGCGGTGTTTTGTCGGTTAAGGCCAAGAATAGTTTCAGCTCACCTGCACATCCCTCTTGCGTTTTCTCGCTGATGCAGCACCAGCCTTTTCAAAGCTCGGTTGTGAAGTGTTACCACGTCAGATGGCAAAGTGGACAACCAGTTAGAAGCCTCTCATTGCAACGGTTAAGCGATCAGTCCTTGAATAAATATCCCGACAGAATGACTCAGCAATTGAACAGCAGCGTTGCAGCAAGGAGGAATTTTTTGGTACGGCCAACCAATCCTTCAGGGCGTTGAGTATGAGATGGAAAACCCAAACCACCTGCCAGAATGTCAGTCTTGCAGTTGACTGCTTCTGTGTGGCAAGATGCTGGAGTGAAAGTGGCAGTCAATTATTGTAATCTGTGAGGCTGTGGTACTTTCCTGAATCGAGCTTGGTGTAAATTGGCGAGTTGTCGAAAATGTAGACACGATGGCTCTAGGAGTTGTTCGTGGCTGCCATATACTTCGGAACTTTATCACCAATTTATTTACCGATGCGATGTGCACAGCAGGAGTCGCGATAGTGAGACTTCTCAAATGTCACTCGATACCCATCGCTGCTGGCGTATTATCTGTTTCAATTACATGGCCATCAGTGGAGTTCGTTTTTGGTGGAGGGACTCTCTGGTGTGCACCTGTGGAAATTCGTTTCCTCATTGGAGCAACTGCAAGGAGTCCTCTTCGGTAGGTGCCTCCTGTGGACGAGATGCATTTCGTCAATCCTCATCGAGGAGCATTGCAGTTGGGCATGACTCATCAAACTTGCCTAATGAGTACACCAGATCTGGAACGCCGAGGCATGCGGCGAACGACATGCAAACACCTTCCTCGTCTTTGCAACAAACTCATCATGCGAGAATATTTCGTCATCTTGTGTGCTGTGCTTAGAACCGCCACGCTAGGAGGTGATCCCACTCAGTTTCATGATTTCTCTTTCCACTTCTTAACAGTGTCTCCTGGGCGAGGCCATTGCTTCCCCATTATTGAGCGGTTGCACAGAGCTCACCGAATGAATTCTGCCCTACACACACACACACACATGTAATTGCCATGTGCATATTTGGCAATCCTGCACTCACCCACCCACCCATTAATCCAATCTACGATCACGCATCAACTTTTGTTCGCCCCACCTAGACATCTGCCCATCCCAATTTCTTCTTCTTCTTATGGCTCACCCGCCTCTACATCCCTCTACTCAACACAACCCACTCCAATTCGATACATCTGCAAGGTGGCCAGAAATGGCTCCTCATCCTCCTCCTCCTCCTCCTCCTCCTCCTTCTTCTTCTTCTTCTTCTTCTTTTGGAATGTGAAGAATTGGTGACCAAAGGAGATCGAATGCTCACTGATAGATGCTGAACACGTGAGAGAAATAACGCAGTCTAGCACTCCTTCTAGCAAAATCAATTCAATACAAGGCTGTTCTGCACAAAGAAATGCAGCATCTCACGCTTCACGCAGTCGTAAAACATTCCCACGTGTAGATCGGAAAGGAGAAAAGGCATAAGGCAAAAGGTGTCAACCTTGTCTTCATTCTCATCATCCTTCTCCGCACTGTCTTGATAACAGCACCGCCAGTTCCATGCGACTACCACCTTCTGGTGATGTTAACATGAGGCAGTCATGTGACTCCACTCGACGGGAAAGAAGTGAGGAAGAAAGGGAGGTAGGAGCGGAGTTGAATAGAAGAGAGGAATTCTCAGCTTTCGTTGACAGAACATAATGATGAGGTGCGATGTCTAGCTAGCACGATTGCTCAAATGTCATGAAGAAGTGGTTCATGGCCTCATTTCTGCACACCTCACCACACACTATCACAAAGGCACACCAAAGTGGCAGCCTCTTCGACCTCCAAATCAGGCAAAACAACTCCCAAGCAAAGATGAGTTACAACACGACACGACTCGACATGAGACACCGAGTCGCGTGCCTCATGATCGGTTTCGACGCACGTCACCTGTGGTCTGCTTCCCTGACTGACCTCATCACGCAGCAAGCACATGACACGGATTGCGTTGTTCCTTTAAAATGCAATCCAAGTGAGTAAATGCTTGCGAGTCAGTGGGAATACATAAATCTTCGTGATACAGGGGAGAGCAGTTCCCTCCTAAGCACAATGCACCATCTATCATAAGGGCACTCATCACTTAACTCCATACACTTATCATTGTAGCACTGTGCACTCCGATTTCCTCGTCATTTCTCATTTCTTCTCTCCATTTCACTGTGCGACAGTCACTAATGCAATCGCATCCATGAACTCCACAAGCATTCGTGCCTATATTAGGTCAGCAATGCACTTTTGCAATAGTGGAGTGATCACTCCCTTACTTCTGCTTCTTCCACACTCTTACCGAATCAGACATCTACATCTCTCTGGGCGAAGACGTTAGATAAACCCCATTCCTGAGTTATTGCTGAAGACAAGAATTACGAGTAGCATGCCCGGGTGACGTCTTCCAGCTGCAACACCAAAGCCACTGATGTGCTTTGACGTGCGTGTACCGCGGTGACTTGCACAACCATACGGTGGCACCCATGAGGTACAGTGCTAACCCCACTGCAAGAGTGTGCTTTCAAAAGACCTGCCTATTTGACTGCCTAGCACACCACTTGGAGGCTTTGACAGCCACAGCCATACAGCCACACCTGATGTGCACTTTACCACAGTAGTAGAAGAAGAGGGCAATGGAAGGAAATTTCTTCTTCTTCTTCTTCTTCTTCTTCTTCTTCTTCTTCCTCTTCTTCTTCTTCTTCTTCAGTTCTACAATTAGGAGACTCATACACCACATTGTGTGGATAAACTTAAAAGCGTACTCTTTTGTCTTCCGATTTGAGCAGAAATCTTGCAACAGTATCAACTTATCGTTACTTACAGATCTCGTCTCTTCTTAAGCAGTGAGTCGTCAGATGGGGGAGTAGCACCATCCGCTCATTTTGACTTGGGGCAGAGGACGGAAAGAGTAGGAGTCGAGCAGTAAGGGACCTCAGGTCATTCATAACTGCAATAACTAGCATGTCGGTTATCACCATCCAAATGGACGAACATTTTCGTCTCCTACCACAGTCTTTCATCATCTGTGAATCAAGACATGCTGAATCCTTCCATCTCATGTGAAGTAGAAGAGGTGAATGCACAATTATTAGCCGGATGAACAAAACCAGTGTGAAATAATTTTGTGCTTATTTGCATATGAAGAATGAGGCAGGTGTGAGTGACTTCCAACATCAACACCGTCATCCTTGCCTGTTTGACGTGCACTCGTGTAGATGTGAGATGCTACAGACAGGACTAATCAGAAGGCGTAGGCGCCAAGAGAGAAAAAACCTGCCTTTACCTGGATAGGGTAGGAGAGGAGTGCAAACAAATGAATTGACATTCAGGAAAGAGGAGGGGGGAGCAGGCGAAGACGTACTCAAAGCGTGGCAATGATGTCGTTATAATGTCGTCATCAGTTGTCTCGGTGGGTGAGGATTTAAGAAGAGTAGCAGACACGTGTAGATTGACGAAGGCGATTAGAATTCTGGGGGCGTCAGACAAAGACAAAGTACTAGCTCCGGAACCACAACTAGAAGCAGCTTCTGCGCCACTAACGTGCTGTCCAAGTGGATGGGTGAAAGGGTAGATTTCTGCTAAATTGTGTAGAAAAGTATTGGAAATGGAGGGATGTCCAGATGGCTAGATGACCTGATTTCGGGTAAATTTGGCTCAGATTAAGGTAGGCTTAATGTAGTTAAGGAGGGCGTGGGTGTGTGGGTGATTTCAAGATATCTGTTTTGGTGTGTGGGTGAGTCCTTGACTTACAGACTAGCAGATGGAGAAAGACCATCATCATCGTCATCATACGGTCACACGCAGAATGTTTATTTCGAAAAGCACCTTTTTGCACTCCTAGTGGGTGCGGAGGCACTCCGACAATCACAAACAAGACCACCACAACAAATACTAGCAAACCGAAGGTGCCACATCTACTTATCTACTTATGAGTGGGTTCTGCATTTGCGCAAAACGTCTGCTTCTTAAAGCGAGACTTGTCTTTATGAGGTGGTCATCGGAAGGCGTATTTCAACTTGATGCACAAAATATCGCCAACATTTATTCGCGCTTGTTGAAAACAAATAAGGAGCCCATAATTGTGGGAGTGGGAAGTCGTTTGCTGTAGTTCTCCCTTCCAGTTGCACACTCAGACACAGACAGGTGTAATTTTATATTCGTGCCAGAAGGAAAGGATGAAAAGTTCAATTCCCTATGTGTTTGGAAGCTGGAGGAAGTAAAAGTAGCCTCAAGGATCGTAAAATCACATCCACACCATTAGACAAACGCTCAGTACTCACCTGACTGCTCAAAACCTACGCTCTCCTCCTCCTCCTCCACCTTCATCCGCTCAGTGTGAATTTAAGGAACACTCTGCGCTTATCCATCAATCCCACACTCATTTTTTCAATTCCGGCTGGTGTCGCCCTAACAGCTCACATCTTATGCCTCCACTTTGGTAAGGTTTTCGTAGATAACAACAACCACTGAAATGGTAGCACTGAAATTTAGCTAGGAGGTTGAAAACGCTTATCAGATTATCTCGAGCATGTCGCATAGAAGGAAACAGCTACCGTTGCCATGAATGCTTGTGGATTTCTCGCCCATTTCTGAGCACGGGTCTATTATAACAGGGATTGGTGTGATTGAGGAAAGGTGAAAGCAATCTGCATCCTTGATTTTGAAGAAAGACAAGAAACGGTATCAGATTGAGGAAAGCATATCACAAAGACTCCCCGAATCTGGGTTTCTCAGATAACGCCTAAGTCTGCGACCAGTTGTACTTCTGAACCCATCTGTTCTCCTTCTCCATTCGCTTCGTCTTGCTTTCCTTCTCAACCAATGTGTAACTACAGAGGGTGGTTTGGCATAGCCTAGGCAAGCAAAAATGGGTCCACACTCGGCTGCTCTCACTCGCCCTCTAACTAATCACAGCCGCAATAACATTCACTTAATTGGTAAAGGGACAATAACTAGTGATGGATATTTGGGTAAATTAAGAAGTCAGGGGCAAAATGTTTGCCTCAAATCTATTTGTTTGGGGAAGGTTACTCTTTTTGACAGGAAGTGCAGCATGCTGTTTCTTCTAGTGCCTCCAGGAGAGTGATTGATGTAGGTGCCACGCCATCCAACGATGCGCCCCGGCACATCTCCGTATTCAGCATACAGAAGCGTCTGGGTCTACTGGCCTCGCCCGGAGAGAGACCAGCCCGGCCGGCGTAGGTGCATTGGCCAGGACACAAAGTCACCCTCTGCCAAAACCACGAGTCAATCAATCAAGGCCTTACAGTAATAAGTCAGGTTAGTTTGAAGGCGAATTTACTGTCCACGTAGAGAATGCTTGGAAGGTGAAGTGCATGCGTGGAATGTAATGTGGAATGGAGGAAACTGGGGGTGCGAAGACCGAAGCGCGTGCGCGGATAGTTGTAGAGCTCAAAAATGCTCTCCTACTACCAGCACTGAAACCGCTGGCCAAATTCCTACGAAATGCTGCCCACCTGAATGGATCCTTGAGACCTAACTACGCAGGAATGATGATACCCGAAATTCTTCTTCTCCATCCAACCCCATCCAAGCCGACACTGCCCAACGCTTCACCAGTTTATCTCACCCTCATTGCTCATGATCCACAGGCCTATGCGTTTGGTCCGGTTCCACCGCTTTTCCCCTCCCACCCACATTCAGCCGTCTATCCATTCTAGACCTGCCTGCTCATCCATCTAGATATCTCCCTTGCCTCCCTTTACACTCCCACACTTCTCGCCCTCGTCTCCCATCCTTGGCGTGAGTGTCATTACACTCTGTCCTTCCCCTCTCACCCCACAATCATTCGTTGCGCAGCTGCATGAATTGCTCGCCCTCTTTTCCTCATACCCAGTGATGCATGTGCGAGATCCAACTTGACCATCCCATTACCTGTCCCTCTCGCCTACTTCAATGCACAAAGATGACACATCCTATCTTATTCCTTCTCCCTTCCCTCGGCCACGACTTCCCAGCAGAGGTGGCGTCAACAGCTGCACAAATCCCCTTTTGTTCAAACTACCCCGTGTGTGTGACAATTCAGGGATGACGAAGTGCAGAAGAGGAGTGCGTGACCCCCTGTTGGTGTGCGGGAAAAGGTGACTGCACTCAGACCAGTTTGCTCCTCAGTCTCTACTCTCGGCTCCACCACTTCTGTCGGAAGGTAGATGAATGGTGATTGGGGATTTTGTCCCTGTGTATGCAGCACAGAGCCAGTTGCAAGAGGTGGCAATCATCTGTGCAATCCGCCAGACTTCACTAATGCTGCTGGATAAGCACTTGTGCAGGGGTGAGAAGAGAGTGCCTCTGCTATGGCTTGGCTTCCACTAAAATCACATTCCAGAAACTTCGGAGAATGTTTTGTCAACCGAATGCAATTTGCTCTTGGTCATGCTGAGCTCATAAGAACGCAGCTTAGGATGATCTCAAATTAGCTCTCCAACTAATCACAGCACCAATCACCTTGAGATGAACCGCAAAATGCAAGAACAGGTGCAAAATGACGCGTTAAATTCGAAGGAGAGAAAAAGCTCATTTAATACAGTTTTCTTGAGGAGATTCATTGACTTTGACTAGACTTGTTACCAGTTACTGTTTTAACGCCTAGAGGAGGGCGAATAGAACAGCTGCTGGGCCACCCAATAGTGTGCATTGTCCCGAGTCCTCCTTGAAACTGCAATGGGTTAAACCGGTTGAGAAGAAAATTTACCATGTACGAACAAAGTGTTTGCAAGGCCAAGGGCGCATGCGGATTATGATGTGGAAGATGGAATACCGGAAGTGGAGAGAGTGAAGTGCCTGTGTCTGCTGGACCAAACATAGTGCACCCAGTCGTCCATCTCAAGGTCCAACACCTATCCTTCTTCCTGATGGCCTTATCTATCTGCCCCATGTTCCCTTACCACTGACCCTACTACCAATTCGTTTGGTGCGCATACTACCTTCACACATCGCAGGCCGATCCGGCCCCCCAGTTAATCTAGTCCTGCCAATTCACCCACCAGGACATTCTTCCACTCCACGCCTCTTCCTGCTTCCTTCAACTAAAATCCACTCTATCATCTATCCACTGGGGGAGAACGAAGACAGTTGCCATCATTTAATGCATCCATCACTTTCCATAACATATTTGACACGGAGTGAACTGGAACTTACTTCCGCCTTTCCTTTGGCTGGCCAACGTATGCCGCAAATGCATGACACGAATAACGGTGTGCATCGGCATGGATGTCATCTTCCGCCTAATCCACCACTGAAAGAACATTCACTGGCGTCACCCTCTTCTGGACCTTCCACATCTGCAGCTGGGAGGTGGTTCAACTGTCCAGGGGTACGGAGTCGTAAGTACCTCCCTACCCAGTAATCTCAGTTATTTCCTGATCTAGACGGCCGCATCGTGATATCAATCTACTTGATTAGTGACTGCACTTTTAATTAGAATTGGTGGAATAACAAGAAGAGGAAGCAGCGCATGTATGTCTGTGCGAGACGATGCAGTCGGTGTTTTGCACTGGCGACGTGATGGGTTGAGGAGGTAAAAAGGAGCAGGTGAAAGGCTAGAATCGCCACCAATACGCACATCGCCACTACCAGCGGCGAAGACGGGACCACGGGTGCAGTACTGTCTAGCACCCGCCGTACTACGAGAAGGCTGACCGGCTAAAAGCAGAACCGCTACCACCATAAATGGGAGGAGATTCAGCGTTGCCATGGCCTACTACGGACAGAGGAACATTCTCGACAATGCAGACTGCTTGTCCAGCCTGATTCAAGTGGTGAATCCCCGAATTCAACAATCGGAGTAAAAGCAGAGGAATACAATTCCTGCTCATTTGCCACTTTGACTAATGCACAGAATGTTCGTGGTAAATCTCTTGGTCTGACAAAAGCTGAAGAATTAGACAAGTGGAAGTGAGTGTATTCGCTGGAGCAGAATTCGTTTCAAGTGCTGCAGTTCAAATCTAGGCTTAGAAAAGGTATCTCTACTCTGCTACACCTCATTGCAAACAGGGTCCAGTCAACAGAGGATAAATTTCCATCCTCCGAGAAGTGCTCATTCCCAATCACCATCAGCTTCCACACTGAATAGTCGTCCTTCATCTCAGCTCTCACGCAGCACAAGCATCGGCACAAACCAAACGCAGATATTCGGAAAGTAGTGTGTCGATTTTGGTGTCATGGCGCATCCTGCAAAGCACTGATTGTCTTTACTTCTGCAGTGATTCCGCTTACATGTCTCTATGCCAGAAAACACAGGTAGTCGCCTTCACCCAGCTGCTCTTCATTATCCAGCTGCTAATAAACAGAGCATGGGTTGGTCCACCAAACATTCCTTCTTGCTGCTCGCATATTTACATGGGTGACCAACCGACGTGACCTTCGTCCTCCTCTTATTCCACCAGTCCTGCATCCGAAGCGTGATTGTGGTAGAGCGACAAACCAAACAACGAATTACAGTCGATGTTGAGACTGACCTTGACCACACCCACACACATGCATGTGATGGCGACCTTCGTCCCTGAGGTCAAACATTCATGACTCACACTCACGCTCACACACATTGGCCAGCTCGGCGTATGCTCACTCTATCCGCCACATCGACAGCTGGCAGACGTGTCGCTCGTCCGTCCCTTCTGCATCTTTCCAACTCACTTACATATGCGATGGCCGAGACGGCACAGTAAGTTGCACACTTCCAGTTGATGTCTCCTGTAGACGAGATGTACTTGATCAATCCTTATCGACGAGCACTGCGGCTAGGCATGATTCACCATCCTCGTCTAATGAGCACACCAGGTCTGGAACGGCAAGGCATGCGACGAACGACGCGCAAACATCCTCCTCGTCTCTGCAACGCACTCCTCATGCCAGAGTAAGTCGTCACCTTGTGCGCTGTGTTTAGAACTGCCACGCTGCGAGTTGATCCCCCTCACCTTCATGTTTTCTCTTTCCACTTCTTCACAGTCACTCCTTGGTGACGCCTGTGCCTCCCCATTATTGAACGGTTCCAACAACGGTAGTGGCCACGGTCAGGCTCCTTGCTCCTCCTCAATTACTCAAATTAGGGGACCCACCGCTGGTGGAGGCAAAACGACAAACATATTCCATCGGAATTATAGGATAAACAATAGGGAGTATAACCGCCATCCTCCTGCAAGTGGTTCATGGCCTACCGTAACGCCACAGCAGGGTAGATGCAAGCCTCCTCCACTCACTCTAGTGGGAAGCACAAAGTACTCGCTGCATTCTGTGATACCCCACCCTTCGCCTCTATTTAGTCCTGGAAGCAATGCCAACTCGTTACTGGCACCGAAGAAATCAGTTGCGAGCATGGAATGTTTGGATAGGTCTGCATACGCCCACACCAACCTCCTCAACGCATGTGTTAACTCGACCCCCACTCTCCTCTTCGACCTCTCCGATTTCCCACCAATTACCACATGCGCCAATCAACCACACGGCCAAGGCACACCAGGCACCTCTCAATGTGGTGTTAACGTTTCAGCTGTCGAGAAGGGAAGTGGCAAGTGTGGAATAGTCCGTTTAGGCAGTGGTGGTGGCGGTGGTGGTGGTGGTGGTAGTGATAGCAGTAGTGCTTACAACCACACAGTCCCTCCGAGTTCCACAGGCAGACAAGTCCACGATTCTCCATGGATGAGGATTTTCCTGCTCTACCGACTGCTCAGAAGCCCACAACTCCTCTCACTATCAATGAGAGTGTTGATGGTGGTGGTGGTGGTGGGTTGCGTGCTGCTGCTAATGCTCCCAATCCGACTTCCTCCTCCTCCTCCTCCTCCACCACCACCACCACCGTCTCCACATCCTGCAACGTTCCCTTCTCCAATTCGTCCACATCATCAACCACTGCTGCATCAGCCGAGACCGCGCATGACAGCCAATCAGATCATCAAATATACTGTGCACACAACGACACCACGTCCTCCACAGGGCCGAATTCTACAAGGCCTGTCCAATTCTTCGACAATCATTACATCAGAGGCATTCCCAACGACATGGTGCAAAACCAGTTTGGAATGCTTGGTCTGCTTAAGCTCACGGAAATCGAGTCGCCTCTAGCCGCATTCGCGCCAGGATTCGATCTCAGCAAGACAGACTTCGAGAACTGGCCTCCACCTGGGTAAGTCGTCCAGTCCCATTGAATGGGTAGACAAAGAAGTACTCTCACCTGAATCAGGGTTGTGTCGTGCTGGTCATCGTTTCCAAACAGTTACACCCTCTTCCTCCTCACTCGTCATTTCCTTTCGATGGCATTTCATATAGTAACGCTTCGTAGCATATGCGATTTGTAGCATGTCTTTCTCGTCTTCAGCGATATGCACAACATCATGGCCTCGCCTTTTTCCAACCAGTTCATGCTGCCACCGCATGACACGGATTGGCATGTACCTGCAGCCTACCGAATCCGCCATCGGATTGCCGATCGTCTTCCTGCTGATCCTCCACTGGCCAAACTCACCGATGCAATCCTCTTTTGGATATTCTACAACTGCTGTCGTGAGGAGGTTCAATTCGTCGCCGCCAAGGAGCTGTGAGTCCTCACCTCTCAAACTCCTCTCCTCCACCACACGCATCATTGCCCTCTCACTTCCTCATTTTCCTCCCAACTCCTTTAAACCATCCAACTGGCATGGGCTAGGAGGGTGGGAAATCACCGTCACCATTCATTTCTCACTACAGATACAATCGCAAGTGGCGATATCACAAGAGGAAGAAGCGGTGGCTCACTCGTGTGCCTGGCAGCGAGGTGATGCGAGACGACACATCGGAGCAGAGCACGTACTACCTCTGCGGGACCGCTGGACTCGGCAAAGGTGCTTCGACAAATGACCATCCAGTACTCCGACTTGGACCACACACCCACCACCTACCAACTGTCCTCCCCCACTCTCAACGCCACAGTGCAGCCCATTCCCCCGATCCGCCATCGCGACCACCAGCGCCAACAACGACAACAAGAGCCACAGCAACAACAGCAGCAGCACAAGTAGGAGCAGTGACACTGTGGTAGATGAATCCATCCAATTTTGTGCAGACGGCATGCCTACCCCGGCTGCCTGCAATCGTCACCACTATACCCAAACTGTTGCCCACACCCCTGGTCGTCGCTGCTCCCACCAACATCGTGGTCACCACTACTGTCCTCGCCCTTGCTCTGTTCGCCTCCGACGAAACAAGGTCAGTCAAGGCGATGCAAACTAATGCGGCGACAATACCACTGTCCTCGTCTCAATCTGCTGCATTGCTCTCCATTCCTTGTCCCTTTTCCCATCTCTTCACCTGAATGCATTTACTGCTATCCATATTCGCTTCGTAGTCATCCCACCCCTTCTCTACATTGACACCACCCCAAAAATGCACGAGATTATAACAACCGTATGAATAGCATGACCGACCTCCACTTTTATCTTCCTTGACCATCCTTTCCTTCACTGATACGTCCCCTTTAGATAGCTGAGTGTGGATGTCATGTCAGACAATTGGCGCTGCTGCTGCTGCTCGAACTGCCAAGACTAGAATCACTTTACATAGAGTCCATCGTCCTGCTTCTGGGGTGGGTATTTCTCCCTTGTGTGACCAATCTTCAGGTCTGAATAACACGAGAAATAAAGATTTTTGATTTTTACTAATAAATGTAAAATGTTAACCTAATATTGACGATATTCTGGCTGCACACCCTATTTTTGTCATACACTTGCAGTGTGCGTTGGTCAGTGAAAGGTAAGGTAGAAATGCGCTTCAGTTTACTCTGTGACAAGTGTATCATGAAGGATATAAGGTCCATTAAACGATGGCTACCGTATTCGTTCTTCTCAGTAGGTGGAAGATTGAATGAATTTTAGTAAAATGGGGTAAGAAACGATGTGGAATGGAGGAATGTTCTGATGGATGGGTTGGTAGGGTTAGAGCGCCTAGGGACTGGACCGGCTTAAGATGTGTTAAGCTGGTATTCACGTTAAAGAAATTGGTTGTAAGGTCAGTAGTAGAGGAAAGTGGAACAGATTTATAGGATTGTCAGAAAAGGTGCGAATGCCTCATTCCTTTTACTGGAGTTTGATACACTATGAAGGTGGTAATGCAACCTAACAAGTTCGTGCATTCGGAAAATGACAGTGGACGAGGACAGCTGGTAAGTGTCGGTGAGCCGTGTAGATCAGCGCAGAACACCGTCATAACATTAGCCCCTTCCTCCAGCAAGACTCATTCCCTCGGTTGTAGATACAACTACCCTGGTCACCTCTTTGATGCGACTTGCATTCGGGTACATAACTCAGCCATTCCGGCTTTCCCCCTTCAAATCGCCAATCTCGGCTACCAAGGTGCCTTGATGCTCAACAACCAACGCCTTTAAATTGGATGAGCATAAGTCGGCGTTGGTATAGCGCATCGTCCACAGTTTTTGGTCACATCTTCTAATATCAGCAGAGGAACTCTTCTTTTCAATTAAAGCAGACCTTATCACGCGCGTTCTCTCCCTCTTCACAGCTCAGTAAAACACCGTGAAACCGTCATCAACAATGCATTCCTCCACTTACTTGCTCGCTTGCCTATCATTAAGGCAGACATTCGCATTGTTCTTTGTGTGCCGAGATAGCACGTTGTAGCTGCCCTCCCACACTTGAAATTCATTAACTTGGCATCCATGTTTATACAAAATTGTGTCGATTTTCTTCACCTTCCTTCTCTGCTTCCCGATATCCATCTTCCTCCCATTATTTTACTGTCTTTGCTGCCAGATTTTTAACCACGAAGAAATAGGGGGTTGAATCGTGCCGTAAGGAAGCATTTGTAGAACCGTTAATTTGAAGAACTAGAGGCCATGAAGCTTGGCAAGGGTAGAACTGGACTATAAAGTGGTGATTTTCTCTTTCTATTTAGACTTCCCTAGGACACTAAGTCCAATAAGCCGTGGGAGCCCCTTTTACAGGTACGATGACTAAGTTTAATATACCCTGTGTTTTGCATGATTCTCCCTTACCAGCTTTCATTATCAGGTCACTTGATGTTTTTCTTATCTTGTAATTAATACTTTGAACATAACTGTGATAATTGGTGGGAAGAGTAATACGCAAGGATGATTTGTCAGCACATAAATGGTGTCGAGGGAAGTGGTCGAATATGGAGTGATATGTTGATCTGGAGATACTCTTCATATTGTGTAGATTTAGCATGCAACGGTTGTCACCCTCCAAACGGACAAACATTCTCAAGTCCTCTCCACAATCTAGCATCATTTTGATACCAAGGCACAGTGAACCCTTCTCCACCTTGTGAAGACGACGAATAAGAGGATGCAGAATTAGTAGCGTATAAGTTAGTAAAATTGTGACAAATTTTAGTATTTGTGCCCAAATGGGCAAATGGAGAGATGAAAGTGATTTGTGGCATCATCGTTGTCATTGGTTACCTCGTGTGCACTCGTTCAATTGTGAGATGCCGATGTGAAGAGAAAATGGAAGGAGCAAGAAACGGCAGAAGAAGATACGAATCCTAGAGAAGGCAAAGGTGGAAGTAAGGCAAAGGGAAGGAAGGCGGTTGCATCCAAGAAAGGAAAGGTTAAAATGAGTAGAGAAGAGAAGGAGAAATTCAAATCGAAGATATCTTCATTGTCTTTGTCATGACGTTGTCAAAAGTGGGTACTCGGACGTAAAATTAGAGAACGGTGGTAAAAGTAGAGACCCAACTTGTAGAAATAAATAGGAAAGTTTTCGGATTAATGGGGAAGATAAGATTGTTGAGGAAAGGGAGGACAAAAGATTAGCTCTAGAATTACAGCCGACAGCAGCTGCAACAGCGGCAATAGAATCAGCAGAGACCTGAGCAATCGGTAAGGCGGATGTAAGGACGTATCCAAATGTTATATGCGGTTAAAGTGGTAGAATTTGCAACAGCACTACAAACACCTCTACCTCGACCTAGTTTTGCTATTTCTAATTTTCAAAAAACGTTAAAAAAATCTCAATGTCATGACGAAGCTGCGGAAATCAGAGGAAATAGCAGGCAAATTCAAAGGAAAGTATCCGTGTTAATGAGTTTGACGTTAGCGTTTGCTGGAGTGCTTTTTGGGTTTGATTAAGGTCCTGAAGTCAATTTTTTACATTTTGTTAAACAATACAGAGCAGAAAGGGCCTCCATGAACGGAAATTCTTGCCCTAACCATTAGGCCAGCACTTGACGCTCACCTAGCAATTTGACCTTCAGGCTCTCTTTGCTTTTCCGCTTTCCTTTAGTCTGGATTAAGCTGTTTCCAAGCCATTCACTCACCCCTTAATCCTGCATCGATTCGTCCACTCACCTATTCCTAATTTCTTATTTATATCCATCCTATGTTACACCTCTACTCATCCGTTCACGACCTTTCCCAGACATCTTTCTGGCCTCATTCCACCCTTGCTTTGGTAGCTGTTGAGTTTAAGTAACACTGGGTAATTAACTGAAAATAGCAGAATTATCTTTATCACAAAACAGGCCAAATGATGCATTTATCTACGCTTTGGTGTATTTTGCCATCCTATTCGGTGAGCTTCACAAGACATCCACTTCCCCTGCGACGCATGACAGCGTTTTACTAGCACAGGATACCACGACGATGTGCTGTCTGAGTACCGCATCCGCAGTCGCGTTAGAGGAAGGGTGTCTGCGGCTTCCTTGCCAAAGGCACTCACTGAGGATATCCTCCTTTAGCTTCTCAATAGGCGTCTACTAGATAACCACCGGATGTGAGTCATTTTGTTCAAGCCTGTCCCATCCTTTCTGCTTGCAATCATCAATATCTTGACCAATTCCTACAGCCAGACTGCACTTCGGTCAGAACGGTACCATATAGGGCAGTGTTAAATAGGGAGTTGATGTTGTCTGTCTGCAGGCACAACCAGAATCGGTGATCTCACACTAAGAATCTGGAATGGCATAATCATGTTTCTGAAAAGCGGAGAGGGTCGATTGAAAGTCTGACTCCTACAAACTTTGAAATACGTTTAACTGAGCGAATGAGGTGAGCAAACGACAGCATGCTACACTAATTTGAACTAATCAACCATCACATACCAGCCAGGTACCACCATACTGGATTGTGTTTGTCGTTTAAAATCAATCATGATCGTTTCTCTCCTTATCCTTACTGTATCTACAAGCCTCCAATGTCTGGAACAGCCTCCGTCGCTACTTCACTGTCGCTCCTCTTCCCCATGTCGTTGTAGAATTGACTAGTCAGAAAAGATAAAAGTCATAACTTGAAGCTCGAAGGAGTAGCATTAGGGGAATGCATGGAATAAGGAACAGAAGGAGAAGGAGGAAGAGGCAGCATCTCCCTCCTGCCCTCTAAGCTGAAAGTGCCTGTCTTTTAACGGATAAGTTGAATTTCGCACGCAATTTTAACCCTCAAAATAAACTACCAGGTACAGCAAAAGTGGTGGACATCAACGACTAGCAGAAAGCGACTTTATTATTTGTAAGCAGTAGATAAAAATAATTGAAAGCACACACAAGTCGACCGACATTGCTTTCGCATCAACGTTGAATAAACACAGCCCACGACCAACCAACTTCTGATACTTTTCTTTAATGCTAAAAATGCAGTATTCTCAAGTGCCAACGAGGCAGCTTCAAGTCCCACAGACTTGGTCACCGATTAAAGGATGTTCTGAGAACCAATTAAACTTAGAGGGCTATCAAATCCCTCATCTTTACAAACCATTATTTCCTGTTGAACAGAAAGAAAAGCGAAAGAAGTCTGCACTTCCAAACTCCAATCATGTAACTACGACTTAACCCACCCACCATTGAAGTAATCTGCAAGTTGGTTATGCACAATGGGAAAAAAGAAGAGAGCAGGAGTCATCACTTGCCTATACAATTATCACAGATTGAGCAATGCGACGTCCTCGGTGGCCGATAGATGCGACAAGTGTGGCAGTAGACCTGATTAAAGGGGAAGTCCCGAATCTTAATCTCCCGACTGGGGATTGTAGAGCGGGGGTATTGCTGATCCACCGAGCCAAATATCTCCTCTAAAAACAATTAAAAAACCATTCATAAAAAAAATTTCGCCAAATGCGGAAGATTTGAAGATCCAAGTCACTACTACACCTTCCCAGTTAAGGAAAATCATCAGTCTTCTTGCTAAGAATGTCTGCGATCACAAAAATATATTCCAGCGCAATTTTCTAAAACATGCAAGAGTAAGGCTTTCGCTCAGCCCTTCCTGATTTAGCCATATAAAAAGAGAATATACTCCAACAGTATGAATAACAACTGGAAGGCCAAGGTTATTCATTTACTATATATAAACCTAGCTGAATGTGCCTGGATGATGACTCACAATCAAGCAATCTCAGTCCTACGGCTACCAGACACCCACGCACTGATCGTGCCGCCTTTCCCCACCCATTACGTCGGTTAGTGAAGACATCCACTCTCTACTCCATCTACCTCTCATCTGGTTCGCGGTGTCGATAGCATCCACGAGACTCACTGATACAACACCAGGCCATAACAATTGGCAATCCAGTCTACAACAGCCATCGACGCACTTCACAACCAGTGCCACCAACCACGTCTGCTACTCTTCTCGGCAGAGAGAGAAGTCAACGACATAAACACTGGCTGCGTGTGCTGAGTCATTAGCACGTTCACTGCCAGCATCACAGGGGTCGCCCCGATTTACTCACCTCACTCCGGCCTCCGAATCACCAGTATGTGCCGTCCGTTCTGTGTCACCTCGCGATTGTTGGTGCCACCAAACTGTGTGACACGGACAAATGTATTCAGCCTGAAGCAACAAAGTACGCCCAAAATGTCATTCGTCGGTGGATCACTATTCCCTTCTAATCAGTGAGCAGCAGTTGACTGGACAATCTGATGACGCAATCGTCGGTGCCACATCAGAAATAACATAACGCCTGAGTGAGTGGTTGTGGTGGTTGATTCCCCTCGGGAACATTGTGGTAAAGCAGCATTAAAGGGCAAAATGTTCACCTCCAAATGGATGCTTGTGTACAGTACTGTGCAAATAATCAAGGTCCTGTGAAAACACGTCTAGTCTATCATCAACGCCACAACTTTGGCATCTCAACAAAGTGGTGGCCCATTGTTGCCAACGGATAGGTAAATGGGTGCGGAGCAGAAGACACTTCTAACGGTCCACCTTTAAGCTCATATTCATCACTTCGAAGGTTATCACATTCACCTCTTAGGTAGGCTCATCAAAAGCTAGGCAACTTTACTTCACTCTTTTGACTACTTCTCACAACGTCCACTACTTTGTTGTCTCAATGGACTCTTTTAATCCAGTCACATTTACAAGCAACTATATTTTGTAAAAACAAATCGACAAAAGAGAAGGTAGAAGGCAGGAGGCCAACTCAACTGGTCCACATAGACACGTCTCATTGCCAAGTCAGTCTACTCATCAGTACACCTCATTGTTCAAAAAAGTGTAAACCTAACCATCACACAATTCGGGACAACGCGATCAGCAATTCCACGCAGACTTTCCTCTCCCCAATAGTGACTCGAGGTAAATGTGCCCCGAGCATACTCTTTTCCGAGCTACACTATTTAAGAACCAACAAAAACATACTCTTCTTGCTCTCATACACCGAAAACTAACAGCTACTTCGTTCTTTTAAACTCAATCCCCTTACAGCACTCCGATTCACGACGCGTGATGCAAGCGGTTACCAAGGCCTGGTAGGGAAGATGTGACAGAATCCTTGCACAATTACGGAAACCACCAAAATTGAAGCAGATGGCCAGCAGTAATCGACGCGGAAGGGTAGAAACCACACGAAACCAAGAGGGGTAACGAAACCTCCTGGCACTACGCTTGAAGAGCCCCTCTTGTGGTCACCTAATCCAGCCAAAAAGAAGCCTTTACTCATTCGATGAGAATTCACTGCATTTCTCAACAATAACCCTCAACCCAACCAAAACTCATCCGTGTAGAATGCTTGCACCATTATCACCAATTGGCCAAACCCACTTTGCCACCATCATTTACCAATATATCTTCTTTTGAAGCTGTTGCGGCGACATATACCTCCGGCAATGACTTGAATTGTGAAATCTGGGCACAACAAATATCATCACTTCATTACATCCTACCCCACAGAGCGTCTCGAGGCCAGCCATACCATTGAGGTCTAACAGATTCTGACTGTGAAACGTCGAGACGAAACCCAACTTGGGTGAATAGCCAAAAATTCAGACAGTTGCCTACTTGAGCAAATCTGTTGAATTCCAACTGTGGCTTGGGCTGCTCCATATTGACAAGTAGTGAAGTAGTTCGAGAAGACCCTGCTGACACCTCAAGCAGGAAGAAAACCTGGCACACGCATAGAATAAATGTGCAATGGCCGCAAATCTTGATGCCAGCTGAGGTCAGGGGTTGGAAATGGTAGGAGTGAAGAAGGTAAAACAAAACCAAACCAACACCCTCAAGAAACTGCATGTGAAAAACCCCCACCAGTAATGTCTAACCCACCAACATCAACATGTCCACGTGGGATCCATAAAGGCCTCCAAATATAAGGCTAAAACAGAAAGAGTAGGGGGTAAAAGCGTGCGGCTAACACAAAAATTAGGAAGTTCCACGGATCCACGCAATTTCTACGCTGGGTGTTCGAAGGAAGAATAAACATTGTTCAGAATGTCCAGAATTTTCAGGAACCCCTAGATTTAAATTCCGCCCAAAAAACCAACGAATGAGAAGCACGAAAAAGGAGTGTTACAGAACCCGTGAGATGCTGTTAGTGAGGACCTAGCTCAAGTGGAACAACGTGGGAACATGTAACCGGAAGATTTAGCATCTTTCCAAATTAGTACAAACCTACATCAAAGAAAGTCGATACAATATAAATGATGAAAAATAATGCAAGGCATTAGAGATAGAGGTCTCATCGCAGTTGCTCCATTAGGGAAATAAATTGCCATAGCTACAATTCAGAGGAGTCCCTCCACCAAAAATCAACTCCACTGAGGGGCTAATGCTTGAAACAGAAAATGTCCTAGAAGAGATGGGTATCAAGTGACATTTAAGAGGTCCCACTAAAGCAACTCCTGTTATGCACATACTGTTGGCAAATAAATTGGTAAAAATTTGTCGAAGTATACGGCAGCCACGGACAACACCTAGCACCATCTCGTCTACGTTTTCGACAACTCCCAATTTACACTAAGCTCGATTCAGAAAAATATCACAGCTTTACGAATTACAATAGTCATCACCCAATCTAACCCCAACATCTTGTCACATAAACGGTCAATTGACCCAAGTACAATGCTGAGCAAATCTTACATTGCAAGTCCAATTGATAAATGGATTAGAAAAGGAAGACGGGAAAATAAAGCAGAAGCAATGCCATACATCTACAAGCCACCATCGTCAACTAACCCTCCATACATTGCACTTCCATTGGCGTAGCACGAGGCAGAATTCCAGGGTCAGAGAAACTCGTGCGAAGGA
Organism: Echinococcus multilocularis; assembly: GCA_000469725.3. Lineage (NCBI taxonomy): Eukaryota > Metazoa > Platyhelminthes > Cestoda > Cyclophyllidea > Taeniidae > Echinococcus > Echinococcus multilocularis. Next base: position 5,460,040 of record LN902846.1, on the reverse strand, counting down.
GCACAATAAAGACAAAGAGGAAGAGCGCACCCCCAACAGCAGGGACGGCAGGACTTAGACTGGTACTGAGGTGGCGCGCGTCAAAAGCAAAGAAAAGACCACTCAACCCGAACAGGAGAAAGAGGGTGATGTAGAATAGACCCAACTGTTTACTCATCACACAGTGGCCTCTGCACCCAAATCGATTCCGACCCGGATGCACTAGATAGTAGGGTAGGAGAGTCTTCTCATTCGGTGATGGCAAAGGGCGGACTTGTGTGTGAAAGTGGGAGCGGGAGAAGCCAGTCAGATGGGTGAAACTGTTGGTGTTGGAGTGATCCTGCTCGTAGCTCGACATTTCACAGGTATAAGCAGATGTCTACTCAAAGCATTTCCGGTAGAAGTTCCGTGATCATGAAGGCGTGGAGGCAAATCCAGACTTGGCATACATTTGATACAAACCCAAGTAATCTTACAGTACAAATGTAAGCAGCGGGGCAGCAAATTGAGCACTTAGGTTAAATCCGTCCAGTAGTTGAATATTAGGCTGAAGATGTCAGAAAATAACTATGACCTTTTAAACTATAATTCGATTTAACATCAACTAAAAGGGCAACTTTAGGCAAAAATTGTAATAAAATTGCTTTAATTTTGCAAGCTGTCAAAAGTTATATATTATTTACTTTTTAAACAGTTCCATCACGAATGTGTAAACGTTGGAAAGGTAGATATATTCTCTAAACTACTGGAGTCAAACAATAGTGTAGCTGTATATTTCGCTTGAGACAAGTAGGCATTTCAAAGCGAAGATGTTATTTTCGTGGAGATACATGAAGCCCACAAATGTATCTTTCCACACTCATAAAATATCTACTGCATTCCCTTTTCGGTTATGTCGATATCATGCATGGAGAAAGATAAGCGCAATTTCAACTACACCTCTGGTTAAGATGTAATGCCTTGAAGCTCCTCCGAATTCGGAGCAAACCGCTCCAACGTAGAGAATGGGTCCAAAGCCTGCTTATATGTCTACAGTTCAGTGCTCGAAGACAAGCAAGGCAAATACGGTACCTCTTCTTCTCGGTTAGTTTAATCGTAACAAATCAAGCGTATGTATTAGAATGTTTTGCGACAAGATGCAGCCTGGTTCGACACTGCAAATGTGGGTGCTCTTATAACTAGACTGACTGAAGGGGTAGACAAGGTGGAAGCAGGAGTGGGCGAAAAGGCGGGTTTGTTTGTTCAGAACCTCTTTGTCTTCATCGGTGGCACAGTAATCAGCCTAGTGAAAAATTGGGAACTGGCACTGGTATCAGCTGCTTTCTTTCCTCTTGTGGGTGGTTCCTTTGCTGCCGTTGGTTTTGTCGTAAGAAAACTGAGTGCGGAAGAACGTGCCGCCTACTCGAGAGCCAATGGAATTGCAGGCGAGGTGCTGGGAGCGGTGAAGACTATCTTTGCAGGAGGCTAACGCTGCGAGGAGGAGTTGTCGGGGGCAGAACAGGCTGGACTGAAGCGCGCTACAATCTTTAGTTTTGGTAAGAGAGATGGTAGCACGACGGCACGATGGCTACACTGAGACCATCCACACACCCGCTCTGGAGCGTGGATTTTGATAGGATGTATCCCTCAAACGGCAACGATAGGGGTTGGAGATCTCCTTGGAAAGTGATGTTGAAGTGACTGATATTTTACGAGGTAGTTATTGTTAGGCTCTGGAACGTGCTTTCCATTCTCTTTTGCATGTCCTCTCGCCACCGTGAGCCATCATAAAGGGAAGGCCTTAGAATGCAAAGGTAGTAGTTTATCTCTTTGATTTCAATAGATTTCATCTCTTACGTCTTTTGTTGGTAAAATAAGTTGAAAAACTGTTCTAAGATGCACATATTTCGTATGCCAGTCGCGTGTGAGTCACTTTTTTGTCGGAATGTTTGCCTACATTCTACATCCGTTTGCGCATAAATTGGTAAATAAGTTGTTTCGTGAGGAGACTAACTGCCTTTATACCCAGTCTCCTTTTATAAACGTCATTTGCCGATGGAAACGGCATCTTTTATGGCGAGGAATGTAGGAGAATTTCTTTGAAGATCCATTTCTCGGAGTTTTAGCGTTGTCTTACCATCTGCCTGAGTTATTCCTCACTTATTCACAATATGGCAGTGTATCGAAGTTTTAAACCACAAAACACGATAGATGATCGCTTGATTGATACTTCCTTCTCCTCCTTACGCGGTCACCCTGCTTGTGGTATTTTCCATGGCTACGCGTTCGGTGTGACAGGTGGTCGTTTGACAACACGATGTCGAATCATACTCATCGAGACCATTCGCAAAGAGGAGAGTTAATCCATTGTCTTAATCGTGTGGGCTACTGCTTGACCGTCAATCCTTGATTTGCTCCCTAATTTGTGTTGGACTTCCTTTGAGACTGCTTCAGTGGCTCCTCCTATGTGTGAACAGATTTGTGGGAGTGGAATTAATAGTTGAATAAATGGATGAATGGGCGGTTAGATCTGTGGACGAATGAATTGAAGATTGGATGGATAGAAGAACGAACGGCTGAATGAATTAACAGGGGTATGTGTGGAATGTTGAGAGGGTATTAGTCGGATTGTTGGCTGCATGTAGTTTGCCTGACGGCATTGGCGACGCGCAAAATTAGCACATGTTGGAAAGCACGATTCGTGTGACAAGTTAAGGTGACGGACGGATGGATGGATGGACAAGTAGGTGATTTGTAGGTCGCATGCACGTAAAGCGATTATGGAATTGGCGGCAGTACCAGCACATGTGCAGGTTGGAGATGCTTGCATTGAAGACGGTCAATCCGATCCGATATATTGCAGATGAGTGACTGTGCAGTACCATCTGGTAGTACCGAGTTGAAAGCATTGGCTCTGTACGGGTGGCCGCCTGCATATTTGGTGATGCTGATATGTGTAGAGGCCAATGGTGTATTAGGTCAACATTTCCAACAAGCAGAATGATATGTTCGCTCTCAGTTTGGCTTTCTTCGGTCATAGTTAGGCCTCGTTGAGCGCACAACACGGGTAAAATGAAGTATTAATTGAATGGATGAAGATGACATTAGAAGGGAAGAAATTATAACATCCTTGTGTGGTATTTAGGCGGTATAATATATTGTAATGGAAACAGGACCGCTCTTAAAGCATAGTGGTATGCGACAACGTTTGTCATTCGCCACATTACCGCGAGATTTGCCTTGATGCACTGAGGTTTGAAGTTGAGAGACGCTTCAGCTCTAATATCTGCTACTGAGGTCTCGTTAATGGTTTCTTACATAAAATGGGACAAATTTGGAATTTAAATAAGAAATACCACCCCCAGAATTGGTCCTTACGACTTGACTATGCAGCGATATTGATACCCATGAAACACCTAGATCAAATCTCATCAAACCTGGAATCACCCATTGCCTATTCACTTGGTCCAGATCCACCTTTTTACCAATTCCACGCACATCTGGCCATCAATCCACTTCAGACCCACACTCTGCCATCAGGACGCGCCTATTTTGGATCCCTTCCTGCATTATACTACTGTAACCCACTCAATTGTCCATCCTCAGTTGATTAAAGGCGACGACTGACTTCTTTGGATAGTATTGCATTGGTCCTTCATGTCATATGCGACCAATGATTTGACCCTTAAATCTATTTTACCCCTTTGTCCACCCATCCATCCATACATGCATCTACCCAATGCGAATGAAGGCATGCGAGGTGATGGCACATAAATAATGTCAAGATGTGCTAAGATTATATGCAGGTAGAGCAAAATACGGAGGGTAGCAGGAATAACCCATGTCTAGCACGTGGCAGATGCACCTTCCACGTTCATCTTCAACCCTCGAATTAGTCGATGGAGACTGTGTGTGAAGGCGAGACATCGTGCAGCGTCGTGGTCGGCGTCACGGAGTAAACCATACGGTATTTCCACCTCCCCTTTGACTGACCAACGCATGCTGCGAGTGCATGACACGGATTACAGTGTGCATCTAGAATACTGAGCTTGACATCGGAATGAATGTCATCTTCCTCCTGATCCACTATACGAAAATTCACCTATCAATCCCCATTTTGAACCTTCTACATCTTCTGTCAGGAGGAATTTTAGCTGTCAAAAGGTAAAGCGTTGTGAGTACCTCCCAGTTTCAGCTGCACCTCGTCCTTACTCGTCAATCGGTAAGTTAGTTTGGTGAAAATCGGAGGGGAAAAACTTATTTGTGCTGATCTGAAATGAGATAAACTGATGTTCAAAAACATCGAAATGGTGGAAACTAATGATTCAAAATGACCAGTTCTGGGGTAAGTTAATTCATTCCGCGATGATTGAACACTTTTATAATGTAAATTAGCGATTTAGAGAGCCCACTTCTGTGTTTAGAAGTGGTCCGTAATTGTGTTGATTTGTCTAGAGCTTGACTACCCAGATGTCCACGAAAAAACATAACCATCTAAGCATGGGTATCTAAGGTGGCAGCACCTGCTATTGTTTATTTATCTGCCTGCTTCGCACTCAGCAAATCATTGTAGCATTTAGTGTTTAATGGCTGTCTTCCTATTTATAAAAACAGAACAGCCTCTTCCTAAATTCGCTCTTAGGGGCGTTGTCTTTGAATGTGACCATATTCCAAGGGTTGATTGGTTGGTGGCTATTCTGTTAATGCAATAGCGTTCATTTCGTTGGTCCGATGACTTAATGGAAAGCCGCTTCTCACTTCATATCTGATGTTATTTTACTCTCGCCGAAGGTTTGGCTGAAAATTGGATTTGTCTTGAAGTTGGAAACGCCCGATGCACGGTCTCCATCCATTCGAACACCTGAAAACTCCTCTTAAGGCAAAATTTTCTTTGTCAAAATTGCATGTGAAAAAGACGAACAATCCAGTTTCATTTCTGGTTATACTGGAAAACTGCTTTTTAAATAAATCACCGAAAATTCTGACTGAGGTTGTGTAAAGCTGTGAATTAGTTGTACTGTCGAAATGTCATTCGTTTCAAGGGTGGTCTGTTTCACTGCACCGTTAGCATTTTCCACCTCACCATTATTTGCATGTCAACACTTAATGCAACGTCAATGACATGCTGATGTCTGTCACACTACATGGTGGTAACGAAGCTGGCACCCCACAACTTGTAGTTTAGGTGTAAATGGCAGAGAGTCGGCTTACAAGAGGCCACATATTCCACCTTTCCTCATGCCATCCCGTCGTGGCAGCTAGGCTGCTAAACTGACCTGCCTTATGGTCAATTTTAGTAATAAACATGGTTGGCGGAGGCCCCTTCTCGTTTCCAGAGAACCGCATGGTGGTTATGGCCCTGTCCTTACCGGCTAGTGCATGGTGGGACCTCAGTATATGGGCCATAAGGTGCATGCAGAGAGCCAAATTGGCAATTTGATTGCAGGACGTCATTTTCTGATCCTCCACTGAAACAACTCATTAGTGAAATTCTCTTTTGCCTACTCTACAACTGCTGTCAAGAGGAGGCTCAACTGATCGCTAGTGAAAATTTGTGCGTCCTCTCCCTTTAACTTGCCCTTTTCACAAATTTGTGGCTTATTCAATCTCAATTTTCCTCGTACAGCGTTTGAACGATAGAGTGCAGTAAGGATAAGGAGAGTTGGAGAAACGATCATGATTGATTTTAAACGACAAACACAATCCAGTATGGTGGTACCTGGCTGGTATGTGATGGTTGATTAGTTCAAATTAGTGTAGCATGCTGTCGTTTGCTCACCTCATTCGCTCAGTTAAACGTATTTCAAAGTTTGTAGGAGTCAGACTTTCAATCGACCCTCTCCGCTTTTCAGAAACATGATTATGCCATTCCAGATTCTTAGTGTGAGATCACCGATTCTGGTTGTGCCTGCAGACAGACAACATCAACTCCCTATTTAACACTGCCCTATATGGTACCGTTCTGACCGAAGTGCAGTCTGGCTGTAGGAATTGGTCAAGATATTGATGATTGCAAGCAGAAAGGATGGGACAGGCTTGAACAAAATGACTCACATCCGGTGGTTATCTAGTAGACGCCTATTGAGAAGCTAAAGGAGGATATCCTCAGTGAGTGCCTTTGGCAAGGAAGCCGCAGACACCCTTCCTCTAACGCGACTGCGGATGCGGTACTCAGACAGCACATCGTCGTGGTATCCTGTGCTAGTAAAACGCTGTCATGCGTCGCAGGGGAAGTGGATGTCTTGTGAAGCTCACCGAATAGGATGGCAAAATACACCAAAGCGTAGATAAATGCATCATTTGGCCTGTTTTGTGATAAAGATAATTCTGCTATTTTCAGTTAATTACCCAGTGTTACTTAAACTCAACAGCTACCAAAGCAAGGGTGGAATGAGGCCAGAAAGATGTCTGGGAAAGGTCGTGAACGGATGAGTAGAGGTGTAACATAGGATGGATATAAATAAGAAATTAGGAATAGGTGAGTGGACGAATCGATGCAGGATTAAGGGGTGAGTGAATGGCTTGGAAACAGCTTAATCCAGACTAAAGGAAAGCGGAAAAGCAAAGAGAGCCTGAAGGTCAAATTGCTAGGTGAGCGTCAAGTGCTGGCCTAATGGTTAGGGCAAGAATTTCCGTTCATGGAGGCCCTTTCTGCTCTGTATTGTTTAACAAAATGTAAAAAATTGACTTCAGGACCTTAATCAAACCCAAAAAGCACTCCAGCAAACGCTAACGTCAAACTCATTAACACGGATACTTTCCTTTGAATTTGCCTGCTATTTCCTCTGATTTCCGCAGCTTCGTCATGACATTGAGATTTTTTTAACGTTTTTTGAAAATTAGAAATAGCAAAACTAGGTCGAGGTAGAGGTGTTTGTAGTGCTGTTGCAAATTCTACCACTTTAACCGCATATAACATTTGGATACGTCCTTACATCCGCCTTACCGATTGCTCAGGTCTCTGCTGATTCTATTGCCGCTGTTGCAGCTGCTGTCGGCTGTAATTCTAGAGCTAATCTTTTGTCCTCCCTTTCCTCAACAATCTTATCTTCCCCATTAATCCGAAAACTTTCCTATTTATTTCTACAAGTTGGGTCTCTACTTTTACCACCGTTCTCTAATTTTACGTCCGAGTACCCACTTTTGACAACGTCATGACAAAGACAATGAAGATATCTTCGATTTGAATTTCTCCTTCTCTTCTCTACTCATTTTAACCTTTCCTTTCTTGGATGCAACCGCCTTCCTTCCCTTTGCCTTACTTCCACCTTTGCCTTCTCTAGGATTCGTATCTTCTTCTGCCGTTTCTTGCTCCTTCCATTTTCTCTTCACATCGGCATCTCACAATTGAACGAGTGCACACGAGGTAACCAATGACAACGATGATGCCACAAATCACTTTCATCTCTCCATTTGCCCATTTGGGCACAAATACTAAAATTTGTCACAATTTTACTAACTTATACGCTACTAATTCTGCATCCTCTTATTCGTCGTCTTCACAAGGTGGAGAAGGGTTCACTGTGCCTTGGTATCAAAATGATGCTAGATTGTGGAGAGGACTTGAGAATGTTTGTCCGTTTGGAGGGTGACAACCGTTGCATGCTAAATCTACACAATATGAAGAGTATCTCCAGATCAACATATCACTCCATATTCGTCCACTTCCCTCGTCACCATTTCTGTGCTGACAAATCATCCTTGCGTATTACTCTTCCCACCAATTATCACAGTTATGTTCAAAGTATTAATTACAAGATAAGAAAAACATCAAGTGACCTGATAATGAAAGCTGGTAAGGGAGAATCATGCAAAACACAGGGTATATTAAACTTAGTCATCGTACCTGTAAAAGGGGCTCCCACGGCTTATTGGACTTAGTGTCCTAGGGAAGTCTAAATAGAAAGAGAAAATCACCACTTTATAGTCCAGTTCTACCCTTGCCAAGCTTCATGGCCTCTAGTTCTTCAAATTAACGGTTCTACAAATGCTTCGGGTGCCCTAGTTGGTATACTCCGACTAACTCCGACTCTTTTCAACCTGTTATTCCAGCCTAAATTCACTTCTTCGTGGTTAAAAATCTGGCGCAACAGTAGAAATAATGAGGCAATATCGGGAAGCAGAGAAGGAAGGTGAAGAAAATCGACACAATTTTGTATAAACATGGATGCCAAGTTAATGAATTTCAAGTGTGGGAGGGCAGCTACAACGTGCTATCTCGGCACACAAAGAACAATGCGAATGTCTGCCTTAATGATAGGCAAGCGAGCAAGTAAGTGGAGGAATGCATTGTTGATGACGGTTTCACGGTGTTTTACTGAGCTGTGAAGAGGGAGAGAACGCGCGTGATAAGGTCTGCTTTAATTGAAAAGAAGAGTTCCTCTGCTGATATTAGAAGATGTGACCAAAAACTGTGGACGATGCGCTATACCAACGCCGACTTATGCTCATCCAATTTAAAGGCGTTGGTTGTTGAGCATCAAGGCACCTTGGTAGCCGAGATTGGCGATTTGAAGGGGGAAAGCCGGAATGGCTGAGTTATGTACCCGAATGCAAGTCGCATCAAAGAGGTGACCAGGGTAGTTGTATCTACAACCGAGGGAATGAGTCTTGCTGGAGGAAGGGGCTAATGTTATGACGGTGTTCTGCGCTGATCTACACGGCTCACCGACACTTACCAGCTGTCCTCGTCCACTGTCATTTTCCGAATGCACGAACTTGTTAGGTTGCATTACCACCTTCATAGTGTATCAAACTCCAGTAAAAGGAATGAGGCATTCGCACCTTTTCTGACAATCCTATAAATCTGTTCCACTTTCCTCTACTACTGACCTTACAACCAATTTCTTTAACGTGAATACCAGCTTAACACATCTTAAGCCGGTCCAGTCCCTAGGCGCTCTAACCCTACCAACCCATCCATCAGAACATTCCTCCATTCCACATCGTTTCTTACCCCATTTTACTAAAATTCATTCAATCTTCCACCTACTTGAGAAGAACGAATACGGTAGCCATCGTTTAATGGTACCTTTATCCTTCATGATACACTTGTCACAGAGTAAACTGAAGCGCATTTCTACCTTACCTTTCACTGACCAACGCACACTGCAAGTGTATGACAAAAATAGGGTGTGCAGCCAGAATATCGTCAATATTAGGTTAACATTTTACATTTATTAGTAAAAATCAAAAATCTTTATTTCTCGTGTTATTCAGACCTGAAGATTGGTCACACAAGGGAGAAATACCCACCCCAGAAGCAGGACGATGGACTCTATGTAAAGTGATTCTAGTCTTGGCAGTTCGAGCAGCAGCAGCAGCGCCAATTGTCTGACATGACATCCACACTCAGCTATCTAAAGGGGACGTATCAGTGAAGGAAAGGATGGTCAAGGAAGATAAAAGTGGAGGTCGGTCATGCTATTCATACGGTTGTTATAATCTCGTGCATTTTTGGGGTGGTGTCAATGTAGAGAAGGGGTGGGATGACTACGAAGCGAATATGGATAGCAGTAAATGCATTCAGGTGAAGAGATGGGAAAAGGGACAAGGAATGGAGAGCAATGCAGCAGATTGAGACGAGGACAGTGGTATTGTCGCCGCATTAGTTTGCATCGCCTTGACTGACCTTGTTTCGTCGGAGGCGAACAGAGCAAGGGCGAGGACAGTAGTGGTGACCACGATGTTGGTGGGAGCAGCGACGACCAGGGGTGTGGGCAACAGTTTGGGTATAGTGGTGACGATTGCAGGCAGCCGGGGTAGGCATGCCGTCTGCACAAAATTGGATGGATTCATCTACCACAGTGTCACTGCTCCTACTTGTGCTGCTGCTGTTGTTGCTGTGGCTCTTGTTGTCGTTGTTGGCGCTGGTGGTCGCGATGGCGGATCGGGGGAATGGGCTGCACTGTGGCGTTGAGAGTGGGGGAGGACAGTTGGTAGGTGGTGGGTGTGTGGTCCAAGTCGGAGTACTGGATGGTCATTTGTCGAAGCACCTTTGCCGAGTCCAGCGGTTCCCAGAGGTAGTACGTGCTCTGCTCCGATGTGTCGTCTCGCATCACCTCGCTGCCAGGCACACGAGTGAGCCACCGCTTCTTCCTCTTGTGATATCGCCACTTGCGATTGTATCTGTAGTGAGAAATGAATGGTGACGGTGATTTCCCACCCTCCTAGCCCATGCCAGTTGGATGGTTTAAAGGAGTTGGGAGGAAAATGAGGAAGTGAGAGGGCAATGATGCGTGTGGTGGAGGAGAGGAGTTTGAGAGGTGAGGACTCACAGCTCCTTGGCGGCGACGAATTGAACCTCCTCACGACAGCAGTTGTAGAATATCCAAAAGAGGATTGCATCGGTGAGTTTGGCCAGTGGAGGATCAGCAGGAAGACGATCGGCAATCCGATGGCGGATTCGGTAGGCTGCAGGTACATGCCAATCCGTGTCATGCGGTGGCAGCATGAACTGGTTGGAAAAAGGCGAGGCCATGATGTTGTGCATATCGCTGAAGACGAGAAAGACATGCTACAAATCGCATATGCTACGAAGCGTTACTATATGAAATGCCATCGAAAGGAAATGACGAGTGAGGAGGAAGAGGGTGTAACTGTTTGGAAACGATGACCAGCACGACACAACCCTGATTCAGGTGAGAGTACTTCTTTGTCTACCCATTCAATGGGACTGGACGACTTACCCAGGTGGAGGCCAGTTCTCGAAGTCTGTCTTGCTGAGATCGAATCCTGGCGCGAATGCGGCTAGAGGCGACTCGATTTCCGTGAGCTTAAGCAGACCAAGCATTCCAAACTGGTTTTGCACCATGTCGTTGGGAATGCCTCTGATGTAATGATTGTCGAAGAATTGGACAGGCCTTGTAGAATTCGGCCCTGTGGAGGACGTGGTGTCGTTGTGTGCACAGTATATTTGATGATCTGATTGGCTGTCATGCGCGGTCTCGGCTGATGCAGCAGTGGTTGATGATGTGGACGAATTGGAGAAGGGAACGTTGCAGGATGTGGAGACGGTGGTGGTGGTGGTGGAGGAGGAGGAGGAGGAGGAAGTCGGATTGGGAGCATTAGCAGCAGCACGCAACCCACCACCACCACCACCATCAACACTCTCATTGATAGTGAGAGGAGTTGTGGGCTTCTGAGCAGTCGGTAGAGCAGGAAAATCCTCATCCATGGAGAATCGTGGACTTGTCTGCCTGTTGGAACTCGGAGGGACTGTGTGGTTGTAAGCACTACTGCTATCACTACCACCACCACCACCACCGCCACCACCACTGCCTAAACGGACTATTCCACACTTGCCACTTCCCTTCTCGACAGCTGAAACGTTAACACCACATTGAGAGGTGCCTGGTGTGCCTTGGCCGTGTGGTTGATTGGCGCATGTGGTAATTGGTGGGAAATCGGAGAGGTCGAAGAGGAGAGTGGGGGTCGAGTTAACACATGCGTTGAGGAGGTTGGTGTGGGCGTATGCAGACCTATCCAAACATTCCATGCTCGCAACTGATTTCTTCGGTGCCAGTAACGAGTTGGCATTGCTTCCAGGACTAAATAGAGGCGAAGGGTGGGGTATCACAGAATGCAGCGAGTACTTTGTGCTTCCCACTAGAGTGAGTGGAGGAGGCTTGCATCTACCCTGCTGTGGCGTTACGGTAGGCCATGAACCACTTGCAGGAGGATGGCGGTTATACTCCCTATTGTTTATCCTATAATTCCGATGGAATATGTTTGTCGTTTTGCCTCCACCAGCGGTGGGTCCCCTAATTTGAGTAATTGAGGAGGAGCAAGGAGCCTGACCGTGGCCACTACCGTTGTTGGAACCGTTCAATAATGGGGAGGCACAGGCGTCACCAAGGAGTGACTGTGAAGAAGTGGAAAGAGAAAACATGAAGGTGAGGGGGATCAACTCGCAGCGTGGCAGTTCTAAACACAGCGCACAAGGTGACGACTTACTCTGGCATGAGGAGTGCGTTGCAGAGACGAGGAGGATGTTTGCGCGTCGTTCGTCGCATGCCTTGCCGTTCCAGACCTGGTGTGCTCATTAGACGAGGATGGTGAATCATGCCTAGCCGCAGTGCTCGTCGATAAGGATTGATCAAGTACATCTCGTCTACAGGAGACATCAACTGGAAGTGTGCAACTTACTGTGCCGTCTCGGCCATCGCATATGTAAGTGAGTTGGAAAGATGCAGAAGGGACGGACGAGCGACACGTCTGCCAGCTGTCGATGTGGCGGATAGAGTGAGCATACGCCGAGCTGGCCAATGTGTGTGAGCGTGAGTGTGAGTCATGAATGTTTGACCTCAGGGACGAAGGTCGCCATCACATGCATGTGTGTGGGTGTGGTCAAGGTCAGTCTCAACATCGACTGTAATTCGTTGTTTGGTTTGTCGCTCTACCACAATCACGCTTCGGATGCAGGACTGGTGGAATAAGAGGAGGACGAAGGTCACGTCGGTTGGTCACCCATGTAAATATGCGAGCAGCAAGAAGGAATGTTTGGTGGACCAACCCATGCTCTGTTTATTAGCAGCTGGATAATGAAGAGCAGCTGGGTGAAGGCGACTACCTGTGTTTTCTGGCATAGAGACATGTAAGCGGAATCACTGCAGAAGTAAAGACAATCAGTGCTTTGCAGGATGCGCCATGACACCAAAATCGACACACTACTTTCCGAATATCTGCGTTTGGTTTGTGCCGATGCTTGTGCTGCGTGAGAGCTGAGATGAAGGACGACTATTCAGTGTGGAAGCTGATGGTGATTGGGAATGAGCACTTCTCGGAGGATGGAAATTTATCCTCTGTTGACTGGACCCTGTTTGCAATGAGGTGTAGCAGAGTAGAGATACCTTTTCTAAGCCTAGATTTGAACTGCAGCACTTGAAACGAATTCTGCTCCAGCGAATACACTCACTTCCACTTGTCTAATTCTTCAGCTTTTGTCAGACCAAGAGATTTACCACGAACATTCTGTGCATTAGTCAAAGTGGCAAATGAGCAGGAATTGTATTCCTCTGCTTTTACTCCGATTGTTGAATTCGGGGATTCACCACTTGAATCAGGCTGGACAAGCAGTCTGCATTGTCGAGAATGTTCCTCTGTCCGTAGTAGGCCATGGCAACGCTGAATCTCCTCCCATTTATGGTGGTAGCGGTTCTGCTTTTAGCCGGTCAGCCTTCTCGTAGTACGGCGGGTGCTAGACAGTACTGCACCCGTGGTCCCGTCTTCGCCGCTGGTAGTGGCGATGTGCGTATTGGTGGCGATTCTAGCCTTTCACCTGCTCCTTTTTACCTCCTCAACCCATCACGTCGCCAGTGCAAAACACCGACTGCATCGTCTCGCACAGACATACATGCGCTGCTTCCTCTTCTTGTTATTCCACCAATTCTAATTAAAAGTGCAGTCACTAATCAAGTAGATTGATATCACGATGCGGCCGTCTAGATCAGGAAATAACTGAGATTACTGGGTAGGGAGGTACTTACGACTCCGTACCCCTGGACAGTTGAACCACCTCCCAGCTGCAGATGTGGAAGGTCCAGAAGAGGGTGACGCCAGTGAATGTTCTTTCAGTGGTGGATTAGGCGGAAGATGACATCCATGCCGATGCACACCGTTATTCGTGTCATGCATTTGCGGCATACGTTGGCCAGCCAAAGGAAAGGCGGAAGTAAGTTCCAGTTCACTCCGTGTCAAATATGTTATGGAAAGTGATGGATGCATTAAATGATGGCAACTGTCTTCGTTCTCCCCCAGTGGATAGATGATAGAGTGGATTTTAGTTGAAGGAAGCAGGAAGAGGCGTGGAGTGGAAGAATGTCCTGGTGGGTGAATTGGCAGGACTAGATTAACTGGGGGGCCGGATCGGCCTGCGATGTGTGAAGGTAGTATGCGCACCAAACGAATTGGTAGTAGGGTCAGTGGTAAGGGAACATGGGGCAGATAGATAAGGCCATCAGGAAGAAGGATAGGTGTTGGACCTTGAGATGGACGACTGGGTGCACTATGTTTGGTCCAGCAGACACAGGCACTTCACTCTCTCCACTTCCGGTATTCCATCTTCCACATCATAATCCGCATGCGCCCTTGGCCTTGCAAACACTTTGTTCGTACATGGTAAATTTTCTTCTCAACCGGTTTAACCCATTGCAGTTTCAAGGAGGACTCGGGACAATGCACACTATTGGGTGGCCCAGCAGCTGTTCTATTCGCCCTCCTCTAGGCGTTAAAACAGTAACTGGTAACAAGTCTAGTCAAAGTCAATGAATCTCCTCAAGAAAACTGTATTAAATGAGCTTTTTCTCTCCTTCGAATTTAACGCGTCATTTTGCACCTGTTCTTGCATTTTGCGGTTCATCTCAAGGTGATTGGTGCTGTGATTAGTTGGAGAGCTAATTTGAGATCATCCTAAGCTGCGTTCTTATGAGCTCAGCATGACCAAGAGCAAATTGCATTCGGTTGACAAAACATTCTCCGAAGTTTCTGGAATGTGATTTTAGTGGAAGCCAAGCCATAGCAGAGGCACTCTCTTCTCACCCCTGCACAAGTGCTTATCCAGCAGCATTAGTGAAGTCTGGCGGATTGCACAGATGATTGCCACCTCTTGCAACTGGCTCTGTGCTGCATACACAGGGACAAAATCCCCAATCACCATTCATCTACCTTCCGACAGAAGTGGTGGAGCCGAGAGTAGAGACTGAGGAGCAAACTGGTCTGAGTGCAGTCACCTTTTCCCGCACACCAACAGGGGGTCACGCACTCCTCTTCTGCACTTCGTCATCCCTGAATTGTCACACACACGGGGTAGTTTGAACAAAAGGGGATTTGTGCAGCTGTTGACGCCACCTCTGCTGGGAAGTCGTGGCCGAGGGAAGGGAGAAGGAATAAGATAGGATGTGTCATCTTTGTGCATTGAAGTAGGCGAGAGGGACAGGTAATGGGATGGTCAAGTTGGATCTCGCACATGCATCACTGGGTATGAGGAAAAGAGGGCGAGCAATTCATGCAGCTGCGCAACGAATGATTGTGGGGTGAGAGGGGAAGGACAGAGTGTAATGACACTCACGCCAAGGATGGGAGACGAGGGCGAGAAGTGTGGGAGTGTAAAGGGAGGCAAGGGAGATATCTAGATGGATGAGCAGGCAGGTCTAGAATGGATAGACGGCTGAATGTGGGTGGGAGGGGAAAAGCGGTGGAACCGGACCAAACGCATAGGCCTGTGGATCATGAGCAATGAGGGTGAGATAAACTGGTGAAGCGTTGGGCAGTGTCGGCTTGGATGGGGTTGGATGGAGAAGAAGAATTTCGGGTATCATCATTCCTGCGTAGTTAGGTCTCAAGGATCCATTCAGGTGGGCAGCATTTCGTAGGAATTTGGCCAGCGGTTTCAGTGCTGGTAGTAGGAGAGCATTTTTGAGCTCTACAACTATCCGCGCACGCGCTTCGGTCTTCGCACCCCCAGTTTCCTCCATTCCACATTACATTCCACGCATGCACTTCACCTTCCAAGCATTCTCTACGTGGACAGTAAATTCGCCTTCAAACTAACCTGACTTATTACTGTAAGGCCTTGATTGATTGACTCGTGGTTTTGGCAGAGGGTGACTTTGTGTCCTGGCCAATGCACCTACGCCGGCCGGGCTGGTCTCTCTCCGGGCGAGGCCAGTAGACCCAGACGCTTCTGTATGCTGAATACGGAGATGTGCCGGGGCGCATCGTTGGATGGCGTGGCACCTACATCAATCACTCTCCTGGAGGCACTAGAAGAAACAGCATGCTGCACTTCCTGTCAAAAAGAGTAACCTTCCCCAAACAAATAGATTTGAGGCAAACATTTTGCCCCTGACTTCTTAATTTACCCAAATATCCATCACTAGTTATTGTCCCTTTACCAATTAAGTGAATGTTATTGCGGCTGTGATTAGTTAGAGGGCGAGTGAGAGCAGCCGAGTGTGGACCCATTTTTGCTTGCCTAGGCTATGCCAAACCACCCTCTGTAGTTACACATTGGTTGAGAAGGAAAGCAAGACGAAGCGAATGGAGAAGGAGAACAGATGGGTTCAGAAGTACAACTGGTCGCAGACTTAGGCGTTATCTGAGAAACCCAGATTCGGGGAGTCTTTGTGATATGCTTTCCTCAATCTGATACCGTTTCTTGTCTTTCTTCAAAATCAAGGATGCAGATTGCTTTCACCTTTCCTCAATCACACCAATCCCTGTTATAATAGACCCGTGCTCAGAAATGGGCGAGAAATCCACAAGCATTCATGGCAACGGTAGCTGTTTCCTTCTATGCGACATGCTCGAGATAATCTGATAAGCGTTTTCAACCTCCTAGCTAAATTTCAGTGCTACCATTTCAGTGGTTGTTGTTATCTACGAAAACCTTACCAAAGTGGAGGCATAAGATGTGAGCTGTTAGGGCGACACCAGCCGGAATTGAAAAAATGAGTGTGGGATTGATGGATAAGCGCAGAGTGTTCCTTAAATTCACACTGAGCGGATGAAGGTGGAGGAGGAGGAGGAGAGCGTAGGTTTTGAGCAGTCAGGTGAGTACTGAGCGTTTGTCTAATGGTGTGGATGTGATTTTACGATCCTTGAGGCTACTTTTACTTCCTCCAGCTTCCAAACACATAGGGAATTGAACTTTTCATCCTTTCCTTCTGGCACGAATATAAAATTACACCTGTCTGTGTCTGAGTGTGCAACTGGAAGGGAGAACTACAGCAAACGACTTCCCACTCCCACAATTATGGGCTCCTTATTTGTTTTCAACAAGCGCGAATAAATGTTGGCGATATTTTGTGCATCAAGTTGAAATACGCCTTCCGATGACCACCTCATAAAGACAAGTCTCGCTTTAAGAAGCAGACGTTTTGCGCAAATGCAGAACCCACTCATAAGTAGATAAGTAGATGTGGCACCTTCGGTTTGCTAGTATTTGTTGTGGTGGTCTTGTTTGTGATTGTCGGAGTGCCTCCGCACCCACTAGGAGTGCAAAAAGGTGCTTTTCGAAATAAACATTCTGCGTGTGACCGTATGATGACGATGATGATGGTCTTTCTCCATCTGCTAGTCTGTAAGTCAAGGACTCACCCACACACCAAAACAGATATCTTGAAATCACCCACACACCCACGCCCTCCTTAACTACATTAAGCCTACCTTAATCTGAGCCAAATTTACCCGAAATCAGGTCATCTAGCCATCTGGACATCCCTCCATTTCCAATACTTTTCTACACAATTTAGCAGAAATCTACCCTTTCACCCATCCACTTGGACAGCACGTTAGTGGCGCAGAAGCTGCTTCTAGTTGTGGTTCCGGAGCTAGTACTTTGTCTTTGTCTGACGCCCCCAGAATTCTAATCGCCTTCGTCAATCTACACGTGTCTGCTACTCTTCTTAAATCCTCACCCACCGAGACAACTGATGACGACATTATAACGACATCATTGCCACGCTTTGAGTACGTCTTCGCCTGCTCCCCCCTCCTCTTTCCTGAATGTCAATTCATTTGTTTGCACTCCTCTCCTACCCTATCCAGGTAAAGGCAGGTTTTTTCTCTCTTGGCGCCTACGCCTTCTGATTAGTCCTGTCTGTAGCATCTCACATCTACACGAGTGCACGTCAAACAGGCAAGGATGACGGTGTTGATGTTGGAAGTCACTCACACCTGCCTCATTCTTCATATGCAAATAAGCACAAAATTATTTCACACTGGTTTTGTTCATCCGGCTAATAATTGTGCATTCACCTCTTCTACTTCACATGAGATGGAAGGATTCAGCATGTCTTGATTCACAGATGATGAAAGACTGTGGTAGGAGACGAAAATGTTCGTCCATTTGGATGGTGATAACCGACATGCTAGTTATTGCAGTTATGAATGACCTGAGGTCCCTTACTGCTCGACTCCTACTCTTTCCGTCCTCTGCCCCAAGTCAAAATGAGCGGATGGTGCTACTCCCCCATCTGACGACTCACTGCTTAAGAAGAGACGAGATCTGTAAGTAACGATAAGTTGATACTGTTGCAAGATTTCTGCTCAAATCGGAAGACAAAAGAGTACGCTTTTAAGTTTATCCACACAATGTGGTGTATGAGTCTCCTAATTGTAGAACTGAAGAAGAAGAAGAAGAAGAGGAAGAAGAAGAAGAAGAAGAAGAAGAAGAAGAAGAAGAAGAATTTCCTTCCATTGCCCTCTTCTTCTACTACTGTGGTAAAGTGCACATCAGGTGTGGCTGTATGGCTGTGGCTGTCAAAGCCTCCAAGTGGTGTGCTAGGCAGTCAAATAGGCAGGTCTTTTGAAAGCACACTCTTGCAGTGGGGTTAGCACTGTACCTCATGGGTGCCACCGTATGGTTGTGCAAGTCACCGCGGTACACGCACGTCAAAGCACATCAGTGGCTTTGGTGTTGCAGCTGGAAGACGTCACCCGGGCATGCTACTCGTAATTCTTGTCTTCAGCAATAACTCAGGAATGGGGTTTATCTAACGTCTTCGCCCAGAGAGATGTAGATGTCTGATTCGGTAAGAGTGTGGAAGAAGCAGAAGTAAGGGAGTGATCACTCCACTATTGCAAAAGTGCATTGCTGACCTAATATAGGCACGAATGCTTGTGGAGTTCATGGATGCGATTGCATTAGTGACTGTCGCACAGTGAAATGGAGAGAAGAAATGAGAAATGACGAGGAAATCGGAGTGCACAGTGCTACAATGATAAGTGTATGGAGTTAAGTGATGAGTGCCCTTATGATAGATGGTGCATTGTGCTTAGGAGGGAACTGCTCTCCCCTGTATCACGAAGATTTATGTATTCCCACTGACTCGCAAGCATTTACTCACTTGGATTGCATTTTAAAGGAACAACGCAATCCGTGTCATGTGCTTGCTGCGTGATGAGGTCAGTCAGGGAAGCAGACCACAGGTGACGTGCGTCGAAACCGATCATGAGGCACGCGACTCGGTGTCTCATGTCGAGTCGTGTCGTGTTGTAACTCATCTTTGCTTGGGAGTTGTTTTGCCTGATTTGGAGGTCGAAGAGGCTGCCACTTTGGTGTGCCTTTGTGATAGTGTGTGGTGAGGTGTGCAGAAATGAGGCCATGAACCACTTCTTCATGACATTTGAGCAATCGTGCTAGCTAGACATCGCACCTCATCATTATGTTCTGTCAACGAAAGCTGAGAATTCCTCTCTTCTATTCAACTCCGCTCCTACCTCCCTTTCTTCCTCACTTCTTTCCCGTCGAGTGGAGTCACATGACTGCCTCATGTTAACATCACCAGAAGGTGGTAGTCGCATGGAACTGGCGGTGCTGTTATCAAGACAGTGCGGAGAAGGATGATGAGAATGAAGACAAGGTTGACACCTTTTGCCTTATGCCTTTTCTCCTTTCCGATCTACACGTGGGAATGTTTTACGACTGCGTGAAGCGTGAGATGCTGCATTTCTTTGTGCAGAACAGCCTTGTATTGAATTGATTTTGCTAGAAGGAGTGCTAGACTGCGTTATTTCTCTCACGTGTTCAGCATCTATCAGTGAGCATTCGATCTCCTTTGGTCACCAATTCTTCACATTCCAAAAGAAGAAGAAGAAGAAGAAGAAGGAGGAGGAGGAGGAGGAGGAGGAGGATGAGGAGCCATTTCTGGCCACCTTGCAGATGTATCGAATTGGAGTGGGTTGTGTTGAGTAGAGGGATGTAGAGGCGGGTGAGCCATAAGAAGAAGAAGAAATTGGGATGGGCAGATGTCTAGGTGGGGCGAACAAAAGTTGATGCGTGATCGTAGATTGGATTAATGGGTGGGTGGGTGAGTGCAGGATTGCCAAATATGCACATGGCAATTACATGTGTGTGTGTGTGTGTAGGGCAGAATTCATTCGGTGAGCTCTGTGCAACCGCTCAATAATGGGGAAGCAATGGCCTCGCCCAGGAGACACTGTTAAGAAGTGGAAAGAGAAATCATGAAACTGAGTGGGATCACCTCCTAGCGTGGCGGTTCTAAGCACAGCACACAAGATGACGAAATATTCTCGCATGATGAGTTTGTTGCAAAGACGAGGAAGGTGTTTGCATGTCGTTCGCCGCATGCCTCGGCGTTCCAGATCTGGTGTACTCATTAGGCAAGTTTGATGAGTCATGCCCAACTGCAATGCTCCTCGATGAGGATTGACGAAATGCATCTCGTCCACAGGAGGCACCTACCGAAGAGGACTCCTTGCAGTTGCTCCAATGAGGAAACGAATTTCCACAGGTGCACACCAGAGAGTCCCTCCACCAAAAACGAACTCCACTGATGGCCATGTAATTGAAACAGATAATACGCCAGCAGCGATGGGTATCGAGTGACATTTGAGAAGTCTCACTATCGCGACTCCTGCTGTGCACATCGCATCGGTAAATAAATTGGTGATAAAGTTCCGAAGTATATGGCAGCCACGAACAACTCCTAGAGCCATCGTGTCTACATTTTCGACAACTCGCCAATTTACACCAAGCTCGATTCAGGAAAGTACCACAGCCTCACAGATTACAATAATTGACTGCCACTTTCACTCCAGCATCTTGCCACACAGAAGCAGTCAACTGCAAGACTGACATTCTGGCAGGTGGTTTGGGTTTTCCATCTCATACTCAACGCCCTGAAGGATTGGTTGGCCGTACCAAAAAATTCCTCCTTGCTGCAACGCTGCTGTTCAATTGCTGAGTCATTCTGTCGGGATATTTATTCAAGGACTGATCGCTTAACCGTTGCAATGAGAGGCTTCTAACTGGTTGTCCACTTTGCCATCTGACGTGGTAACACTTCACAACCGAGCTTTGAAAAGGCTGGTGCTGCATCAGCGAGAAAACGCAAGAGGGATGTGCAGGTGAGCTGAAACTATTCTTGGCCTTTAACCGACAAAACACCGCATTGCACTGGCGGTGGATTAAAAAAAGGCATGCAGTAATGTTGATTGGTTCAGTGTGCAACCTGCGCTAAGATGCGCACGATAGTCACTGAATCTGCACGCAAATGCGTGTTTACATGCGAAGATTCAAAGTATGTCAAACCCCGGCAGAAGAAACGACCCCTTCACATTTCAATCACGCTACCACTAGCCAGAATATCAGTCGATTCGGTCAAAAAAGTGGAGTCAGGATGCAAGTCACCTTTACACATTGTTTAACTCTAATTGCTGTTATAGGGTGACAGTAGTAGTAGCAGTGGTCGGGTGGTAGAAACAGTCCGTCTAGGTGGCAGGGAGGAGGATCTAGTGCACTTGCAAAGCAAATTTTCCTCTCTTTGGTAAGATCCGCCTCAATAAGTTAACATGTGGTGTGCAGTCATCCTGACCCCAGGCGCCTACACCTTCCACTTTCCTTGTTGTTTCAATCACGAATTGCGGAGCGACACCGCGCTTGTGGATTGAGCTTCATTGCCAGTAGCAAAGATTTGTGGTGTGCAAAGGTGGTTGTTATGATTCTCGTGACAACTGTTTCTGTGTACCCAGTCTGAAATAAGTGCATACTAATTTGTTGGCTAGTCAGGGAGAGGGCAAGAGATGAGAGATGTGGGCGTCTAAGTGGGCAAGTGTGCTGCTGTATGCAGCGGCTCGCAACACTCCCAGCGTGAATGCAAAGAAACAGAAGTAGGGGGTGATCATTTCAACATGGCAAGAATGCAGCCTAGCAAGAGCATCACTGACCCACTGTAGACCCGAATGCTTGTGAAGGCGATGCATGCCATGTTTTAATTAGCTGTCGTCACAGGATGAGCTGAGTGAAAGAAATAAGAAATAGTGAAGCACTGCGTTCAGAAGGGAAATTGCTCTAAGCTGCGCCTAGCAAATATCAATTCCCTTAGACAAACCAAGACAGAGTTTGACGGCTAATTTCGCGTTTATGTCTCATATCATATTCAATCAGCACGTTAGTCCGTTGAGTCTATCCATCCGTTTGTCCATCAATCGTCTACTCTACGAGAAGGTGGGCAGGAGAGAACACCGCACAGAATATAACAAAATGCGCAAATAGTGCATGTGGGTAGGGTGGGGTAGGAAGGGTAGTGGAGAGAATCCAGGACCACCAAATGGCAGTTGTTCCTTTCAGTTTGCACCATTAGCCATCCAGATAGTGTTTGAAGACGAGGCACGGTGGGCCAACATTTACATCACGGAGTGACATGAACTGTAATTTCACCTCTTCTTTGGCTGACAAATGACCTGCAATGCGATGTCTGACGTAGTATTCCAGAAGCATGACACCATCCGTGTCATGCGCTTGCTGCGTGATTCGGTCAGTCAGAGAGGAGGAAGATGCGCTGTGCGGCTAACTGAAAGTGGAATGAGATGAGCTGAGTGGAGGAGATCTGAGGTGGTGTGCCTTGAGACTATCTGGCAGCTCGTCACATGCACCAGGTTGCATCAAGTGGCGGTGGTCTCGCCTGCGGACCCAGATGCAAAACATGAATTGTACTTTCGAACGCCCTTCCTGCCACTACTGAAACGGTAGTAGTAAAGGTTGAACACACGTATGAAATTGTTTACGTCGTAAAAGATTCAGTGCTAAGTGAGATAACGACGGGTTTTGTTTGGGTGCTTTACACCGGTGTCATGTTCTCCTGGCAGGACTGTGCAAGGTCAGATCTTGACACAATTCCTACTATTGTATTAAGCTTTGTTGGTATTTGCCGGTGAATAAGTAGGATCTCGTTTGGCTGAAAATCATTCATTCTTCTTCAAAGCGTTCAGCGCCATGAAGATGGGTTAGGGTTGTGTTGTTGGTAAGTTTCGGCAACCGTGCTACCATTAACGCGCATGCTCCTTCCAGTTCCACCTGCAACCGCAGCAGTGCAGAGGGCTGAAGTGAGGAGCAGTTGGCGTCAGAAGACACCTTCCACGGTCGCAGTGCTTTGAAGCAGAGAACGGGCGACATGGGTGGAAACAGATCATGCGACACAAGTCTTGTGTCGCGTCGTGTCGTGACTTGTCTTTGCTTGAACCTTGTTTTGCCCGATTTGGAGATCAAGGAGGCTGTCTCTTTGGTGTGTCTTTGAGATGGCATGTGATAAAATGTACTAAAATAAGACAGTCTTGGTGTTATGAATCAAATTTGTGGTTGCCGAATGATCATTGCAGAAGTTTTTTACATGGATGACCGGTTGTGTGGTTCAGAATGAGTAGACTCAGTGGACAGCTTAGAGAAGGCCGTGTGTCATTAATTGCTTGCAATTGAATATCAGATACATCAAATATATAACTTATCGTTCTAAATAGTCTTTCCAATTATCTTTACTGTAGTCATGCCCTCACACATCCATTGGCACGTCAATCCACTTCTTACCTACCTATCTCCTACCGAATCCAAACAGCCACCCTGAATTAGTCCAGACTTTCAGACATTGAAATTCTTATAAGCCACAAGAATGGGTGTTGCGATTGAGCAATTTAAGTCTTGCACGTTCCATATTACCACGTCTGTAGATGGCGAATTGGCGGAGAAGGAGGAAGAATCGCTCCTGATCAGGCTATCTCATGTGAAAGAGTCATGTCGTTTGACATTTCCGCATCGAAATAAAGCAGCGCGACACCACTGCTACATTGACACTGCCAAGGTGATGCATGGAAATGCGTTTCTAGAATTTGTTCACTAAAAGATCTCCTCCGACTGACCGACTTGCGTTGCGAGTGCCCAACACAGATCGCAATATGCCTTTAGACTACCAATTTAACCATCGCAATTGGGGTCGTCTTCCATGGACATGCAAGCACCACTTCAGAATAAGGTGCTAATAGAAGTGGCTAGTAATTACAGCTCCTTACCTTTCGACAGTTGGACACTTTCCTGACAGCAGGTGTAGAAGGTCTAGAATAGGGTTTGGTGGTTGGGGTTTTCCAATGGTGGATCAGGAGGAAGTTGCCCTTTCATTCTGCTGACAAGTTCGGCATTCTGGATGCACCCAAATGAAAAGTGGGATTGCGGTGCAGTTTGCTCTGTGTGGCAACGATGCCGATGCACGGTATTTCGTTTTCACGCACAGTCTCCGTCAGCTAATCGGAGAGTTGATCTCCCTGGATTCATTCTTCCATCCTCAATATTCTGCCCCATCCACTTGTAATTCTAGCACATCTTAGCATGTTTCTGTACCAGGACCTCGCCTGTCTTCATTCACATTTTGTTAGACATGTATGGATAGGTGGGTGGATGGACAAAGGAGTGAGCGTACTAAAGGGGTAAAATTGGCGATCAAAAATGATATGAAAGACAAGCACAACACTATTTAATGCAGTCAGTCGTCAATTTACTCTTGCTGAGGATAACGATTGAGCGGGGTGCAACAGAATAATGCAGGAAGGGATCCAGATCGGGGTAGTCTAGATGAGCAAGTAGGTAAGTGTGCGTTGGAAGGGAAAAGGGTGGAACCCGACAGAAATGATATGCATGTGTGATCATGAGAAGTGCAAGTGGGACTAAATGGCGGAAAAGATTCGGGATTGAAGTATAAGCGCCCGGATTAAAACAGTTAATCCATATTGAGCGAATAAATTCTGCGTTAACGCAGAGCCTACTTATGAGAAAATAAGTAGAAGTGAAACCTTCATGATACCGGTATTTGTCGTGGTGGTATTGGCTGATTCTTCGTATGACGCAGTAATAAATGCGGACCCGTAAATGATAACTTTTGAAATGGATATTTGGTGTCTGACTATATGATGATGACGTCCATTCTCTATCTGCCAATCTGTTAGTCCTGGGCTCACCCATCCACCAAACCAGATATCTTGAAATCACCGATCTACCCACTCTCTCGTCCTCTACATAAGGCGTATCTTAATCGCCTCTTCGTTTGGTCCGGGTCCACATTTTACCCGCCCTTTACCAAAGTCTGGTCATCTCGCCATGATATCCCTACCTGCTGATCCATCTCGACATCCCTTCATTCTCAATTCATTCCTACACTATTTAGCTGAAATCTACCCACTCACTCCTCCACTTAGAGAACACGCTAGTGACTTCATGTTTGTCTGATTCTCCCAAAATCCTGATCCCCTTAATCAATAATTTCCACGTCTCTGCTACTGTTCTTAAATACCCACTCACCTTGGCTCTGCTGCCTACCTCCACCCCATTAAAAAATGGCTTTTTACTCTTTATTTCCCTGCTTGCAAGTTTATTTTTCATCAGCATATAATATCTACACATGCGTATATCAAACAGGCAATGATGTTGTTGATACTGAAAGGCACTCACATGCATCTCTTTCTCCTCTTGTGTAATAAACACAAGCCTTTCACACTTTTATTATTCAGCTGCCTAATAACTCCGCATTCGCCTCTTCTACTGCATATGTGATGAAATGGCTCAACATGCCTTGGTGCACGGATGAGGGAAGACTGAGGTAAGAGAAGAAAATATTTGTACAGTTGGACAATGCTAACCGGTGTACTTGTTGTTGCAATTATGAATGACCCAAAGTTACTTATTGCGTGATTCCCACCGCTGCTGTCCTCCATGTCTAGTAGGACTGAGTGGATATTGTTACTCTCCCACTGAAGGACTCTCTGCCAAATAATAGATTAGTTTGTGAGTAATTATAAGCTAATTATGCTGCAAGATTCCTGCCCAAATTAGACGACAAAAGAATACCATAAAATGTATTACTTGCGAGTCACCTGATTATAAAACGTGAGAGAAATTCTTTTCCATTGCCCTCTTCTTCTACCACTGCGGTAAAGTACACATAAGGTGTGGCTGTGTGTAGATGTCAAAGCCTCCAAGCGGTGTGTTGGACAGGCCCTTTGAAAGCACACTTTTGCAGTGGGGTTAGCAGCTGTACCTCATGAGTGCCACTGCATGAGTGTGCAGGTCAATGCGGTATGCGCACGTCAAAGCACATCGGTGGCTTTAGTGTTGCAGCTGGAAGACGTCACCGGGACATGATATTTTTGCACTGAGTCCGGTTTTTGTTGTTTGTAACTTTTGTAGAGTTAATGCCAAATCTACGTTTCCGTTTTCATAGCTCACGATTACCGTGCTACCATCATCACCTACGCTTCTTCACAATCCGCTTTCAACCACTGTAATGCAGAGGATTGAACAGAAAAGCAGTTGCCTTGGGCATAGGCGAGGACCGTCGAAACCGATCATGTGACAAGTGTGTCAGTGTGTCGTGTCGCGACTCGTCTTTGCATGAATATTGTTTTGTTTTATTTGGAGGCCAAAAGGGACGCCTCTTTGATGTGCCTTTGAGACGGCGCATGATAAGGCGTGAAAAAATGTGTCAATCAATCATTTTGTCTTAGCATTTGCTCAAGGTTGCTGTTATGAGACAAAATCATGGAGGCAGTATAATAATTGCAGAAGTTTTGTACATTCATGACCGGTTTTATGGTGCGGAATGAGTAGACTCGATGGACAACTTGAAGAATGTCGAGTGTCATTAATGATATGTAATGGAATAAAAGTTATTTTAAATATATGACCTATAGTATTAAATAGTCCTTCTGCTCATCTTCATTGTAGTCATATCCCCACACATCGATCAGTTCGTCAATTCATTTCCTGCCCATCTATCTCCTAACCATTTTAAATGGCCACTCTGATTTAGTACAAGCCTTCAGATATTGCAATTTTTATAACTTACAACAATCGGTGCTACCACACCTCCACCGAATGTGTCATAACCACGTGTAGTCAAAGGCCACAAAACAACGGAAGCGAATGTGCTATACACGTTACACACCATCCGAGCACATTGCAAATTACTAGGTGTGAGGATGGCAAATTGGTGCAGAACGAAGGAGAATCACTCCAAATCAGGATATCTGATGCGAAATGGTCATGTCATTAAACATTCCTATATCGAAATTTAGCAACTCTACACCACTACGACATTGACACTGACAAGGTGATGCATGGAATTACTTTTTAAAATTTGTCTACTAAAAGACCAACTCATCATTGACTTGTCAACACTATAAAATATTGAGTAGCATGTGGGCCTGCCCAATGAGGTGAGGCAAATAAAAGAGTAAAAAAGGGTAGAGGAGAGGAGAAGTGCATGTATTTACAAAGCAGTGGCTATACAATATAAAGTAGCTGAGAGAGCGCGAGTGGCAAAATTAATGTCGGTGGCAAAGGTAGGGTATATTAGCAATTAGGGAGAATAAATTAGTGGATGAGGATGAGGAGGGGAGTGCTGAGGAGGGAATGGTGACGGAAGGGAAGAAAAGAGATATTTTGGAGGCCGTCGATGATGGTTCTGTAGCTTCAGTCTTCCCTGCAGTCGTTGCAGTTGGCTCCGAATTCGCTGGTGATGATGCTGCCACAGTGAATTCAGTTAGTGATGTTTCATTGTTATCTTCAGTAGTTGTAGTTGCCTCTGTATTTGGTGTTGACTATGCTGCAGCAAAATCTGCTGGTGTTGTGTTAGTGTTATCTTCAGTCCCTGCATGTTATTCTGCATTCGTTGATGATAACACTTCAGCATACACCACAAAGCCGACAGCCAGAGTGAAATGATTTTAAAAAACTTCATTGTTAGACTTAAATTTGCAAAGTTCTTTTATGCACCTGCTCTTTTATAGTCTGCAATGACGAGTGAGTGTCAGTTCACGAGCTCGAAATGACATCATTTCTTACGCTTTCAATTTGCACACGTCAAGCAGACAGGTGCTCTCACTCCCACCTGCATCACTAGCGCATAAAACCCAACTTGCAGTGACTCCGTGGTGACTGCATTAAACCAACGTTTGTCTAGTGTTTGGATGATTGCTCCACTTCCTCTACATTTGACATGACGCTGGTAAAACGCTTGCTTGCCCGTCGCCTTCATGAAGCCCAACATTCGTCTGCCAGTATAACCGTCCGTGTGCACACCCACGAGTACATTTATCCACACCTTGCAAGGTAAAACGGAAGACGGACTTCATTTCTAACTCTGGATGTAAAAGAAAGTGGTAAATGGCTTATTTGAGCATGCTTACACAATTTTAGTATACCTTAAGACGGTGAGTGCCACCTCACTGAGTTCATTCAAACCCTGTGCCAACACTTTCTTCCTCCGCTAATCCAAGGACTTATCAATGAGTTATACAAATGTGGAGGAATGACTTCGCCAGTCAAATTTTTGCCTACGAAGATAGAGGGGAAAGCAAGAACAAGTAGACAGGCTCGAGTTGACCAAGTGGTTCCGAATTAAAACAGTACGGGAGGTTAGTTCTTAGTGACCTTTTTGCATTCAACGCTGTTTGGCTAGATTTCACCACTTTTCGATCAGAATCAGGAGACGTCAACTTCTCATTACCTCAGACTTAAAGTTAGTCCACAATGGAAGCATGGAACACTTGCACCGCAAAATGAGCAGTACAATGGAATGCTGTCTATGTGATGGGATTTTAACTTTGTCACATTTGTTAACACCAACGCGCATTCGCATCCTCCCACGCCTGTCTAGCACCGTCTTCCCAAGTGAATTGATGGTTGGGTGGGAACGGATTTAGAAGAGGGAGATGTTCAGATGGATAGGGGATGGAGTGTATAAGAGCGGATCAGGATCGAACGAATAGGTGGTTGGATCATGGAAAATGAACCTGGGTTAGTTAGATGGCGCATCGTCATATGGTCGGGTCATGAGGGTCCACTCAAAGGGTAGTTTTAACTATCCGAGTGCCAATTGAGCCCGACATCGTGTCGGGGATCACGAGTGAGGCCACTTCGGCAGATACAAGATGGAAGCATCACCCCTACCACCCATTCATGACTGCGATTCGCGTTAGCGCAAAACCTTCGTGACTGAGACTAAGTCTTGGCGTGGCAAAATAATCTGGACAAAACGGATGTCCTTCAATGCGCAAAATTACACTCACTGGTATCTAACATCTCTACAGCAACACAAGAGCCCTTCAATCCCTTCATACCAAGCAACTCCACCTTTGGCCTCACATTTCACAAATCCCAATTTCCCTTCACTCTCACACCCCATGGATTTATTTCAGCTTCCAAGTTCTGGAATGTCATGAAATATGGTATGCAAAGGGCGAGTGTACTTCTGCTTCCAATCCAATTACCACATCTAACACTTCCAATCCTCCTCATTCTCCCAGATTCGCATGTTCCCATAGTGCAGAGTGCCTAGATCTCAGCATCCTCTGCTGCAACAGCTACTGGTGGAGGTGATTCTAGGTCGAACACATTTCCCCTCATTTTGGACGGTCGTCGATGATGTCTCCACGTTACGCATTTATTAGAGCTGTGAACGCATTTGCCTGGTCGAGCACGAATCCGAGTGTGTGGGGTAGTTTACACACTTTCATCAGTCCATTGGACACTGAAATGTGAGACTTGGGGGAACTTCCTACTTTACGATTAATAGACTTATTATTTTGGTTGTGCACCTAGCTGTAGAGGCACTTTGGGATTCTCCTTCTGAATTTTCTACTTTCCACGTACCAGTCCAGGCATGGCTTTGGCATTTCTCACTGTAAATAACAAGTTGCCTCCTAAACTGACGTGACTCATTACAGTTTCGAGGATGACCTGGGCCACTGGACATCGTTGACTGACACAGCAGCCAAGGTGCTTACTCTCCTGATTACAAGTGCGTTAAGGAAAATTTCGCCCCAATTTGCATTTGGAATCTGCAATATACTTTATACTACTTAGGGGACATGAGTAAGACCAGCCAAAATACACAAGCTACTACTTGCTTAAACTAGGTTGAACGAAATTGTGCGGATGATAAATTTTAAACAGTGGCTTAAATTTTCATTTGCTGGGAGGAAATCACAGCGGAAGCACTACCCTCTCACTCCTGCCAAGATGGTGTCTTCGAGACTCCACAGATGACTTCAGCCTCGTTATCCTGCTGTGCTGCATACACGGGGGAGAGGTAAAACAATCACCAAAATTTTCTTTTCCCAACTGAGCAGATAGAGTGAGGCGTTCCTATGGTGGGAGCATCAAGCATGTGTGCACTCACAACCCTCCCAAATCTCCGCCATTGCAAAGGTACGCTTCGTCATCACTGGATTGTAGGGCGCACTAAGTGATTTGACCGGAGAGGGGAAGGAGGCGCTTTGAATTTGCAGAGATGCAGATGCTTCAGCTGCTGCAATTCGGGCAGCACAGCAAAGGGAGGGGATGGAATTGCATACACCATCTTCGCTCATCGAGGAAGTCATGGCAGACCGGAACATGGATAGTCGTGTGTCATTAAGCATTCGAGAAACAGGGTGAGGATTTCATGCAGCCACACAAGGAATGCAAGCAAAACGTGTAGAAGAGAATAAGTGGTAATCGCAATCACGGGCTTCTAGACGAAAGGGAGAAGTGCGGGAATGTAAAAAAGGCAAGACGGATGTCATTGTCGTCGTCATCAGCATTGTTGCTGTAAGAATTGTGACAACTAGGATGGATTAGGGAAAAGTGGATGTGACATCGATGCAGGTAGCTGTAAGACAGCTTGTTGGGATTGGGTGGTTGTATTATTTTATTAGCCGACTGCATTCCTTCCCATTCGGCTCCATTTTGGCCTCTGTACCACCGTCACTCCCCTGCCATTGCGCAAGCGTGTCTATGTCACCACTTCTCCTCCTTATATCTTCCTTACTGCTTTCTTCACTGCTGGCGAAGATGCTTCTCCCTACTACTGCTGCTCACTCCTCACCTCTAGCAGTTGCAGCTGTGGATGCAGTAGCAACGATTGACAATTCGTTACTCATTGCAGCATTCCACAGACACCCACAAACATGGCAAAACCTGGAACATCACCATTAATCTTGCGGGCGTGTCCCACAGCAGCCGAGAACTCGTTATCACTAACGCATCTGTCAAAAGCGAATTTCAACTGAAGAGACAGTTAATAAGTGTACCTCTACTTCTGCCCTTACAATCATTGTGCTCTATTCTTTCTTCGTGGTCCAACTTCTGGCCTACGATAATGGAAGGGGTGTAAAGAGCTAATCGTGCACCGCCGCTGATGCAGCGGTATTAGCAGCAGTGGTAGTAGTGGATGCTGCTGCGATGCCAAAGTGAGCATTGAAGACACGGCGAGGCCCAATCAGTAGTGTCTGTCAGCATCTCCAAAGAGCTCCCATCCAATCTTCTTCTCTCGGATAACCAATGACACTGGCCTCCACCAGTGCGAGAGTAGGTGGACATGAACCGCGGATAGAAGAGCCGTTTCACTCACATTTTGAGCTGTATGCTTTAGTCATTGACCATTCAACTCAACCCAG
Source organism: Echinococcus multilocularis (assembly GCA_000469725.3). Lineage (NCBI taxonomy): Eukaryota > Metazoa > Platyhelminthes > Cestoda > Cyclophyllidea > Taeniidae > Echinococcus > Echinococcus multilocularis. The sequence continues at coordinate 5,428,861 of LN902846.1, read as the reverse complement.
AGCTCCAGTACCTCCCCGATTTATAAGATGCAAATGGCACCAAAAGTGCAACAGAAGGGCGCCTCCGGTCAAGCTGACTAACCACCACATTCCAATACATTCAGGTTTACTTGACCATGGCTAGTTAACGCCTCCAAAGGAGAAAATCCACTTCCATAACCCGCAGATTGACTGCTCCTATAATCCAACTTTTGCAATTCTGAAAATGCATTCAAGTGGGGACGAAAATCGAAGGTGGTCCGGAAATTGTCCACTCGCAATGCTTCCTTGCACTGACATTCTGACGGGCGATTTGTGTGCAATGGAGCAAACCTTCATGCTGGTGTTTAACAAACCATGCAAATCGTGGTGTAGGTAAATAATTTGTTTTAGCTTCGATGATTGCAGAATGCGTCCCGAGGAAGGTGCCTCGTTAGAACATTCGTGCTAGGGACGAATTGCCTTTTCGTGTAACGTTGTGTCACTAAAAGCCGAGAGAAGGCCTTTCCGGATCAACACTGCTCCCATCGACTCGTGTGTAATTACTTGACTGTCTGATGTAAGGATTGCGAGAAGGTGGTACTTGCATAGAGCCGACAGAAATAATACCAATGGAATACGAAGGAGGATGAGAGAATTGAAACCGAGGCTCACACTTTCCACCTTCCGTCTTTCCTCTCTCTCCCTATCTAGCCAAGGACAAGTTTTGCGACTGCACGAGGCACGAGATGTCGCCTTGCTCTCGGTAAAATAGCTTTGAGTTGCGTTGACTGCCGTTGGTTAGCGATGATTGCCTAAGCCACGCTTGCCCAATGTCCGGACGATTGCCCCACTTCCTCTACATTTGACATGAGGCTGTTTAAACCCTTGCTTTGAAGTGAGGATATCTGTGACCGCACAGCCTTTGATTGCTCCTGCCTGTCGTTTTCATGAAATCCTACATTCGCCTGCCCGTCTGACCGTCTGCGTGCACAACTTGCAAGGGAAGATGGAGGAGAGACTCCATTCCTGACTGCTGATGGAGACAAAAGTAATGAACGGCTTATTTGAGCAACTCTCCATCCACTGTGCTCCATTTCCTTGATATTTATTGGAAAATTCCACTGTCTCAAGTCGGTGAGCGCAAAGTGAAAGAATGTCAGCAGGTTAAAACCACAATGATGCTGAAGGGATTAGTGGCTGGATTCCACTGAATACGTAAAAGTAATGCAGAACACGAGTTCTTCTGAAATTGATTTAAATGGTATTACGTGTTCTCAGGAGGCGACCCCAGACAATGCACAGGTTTAGATCATACTGACATGGCGACAGAGATCGAAGCGCCTCTTTGCGATCAGCAGTCAAGGCCAGTGCAATGAAAACATCGCATTGCAGTTGCTGAGGTAATTGCATGCAACTCAGGTCTCCTAGTAATAGTGATAATGCCTGGGAACCCACTTCACCATTTCGTCATTTGTCCCTTCTATGTGCACTCAGCCATCTACCCATCAACACAAAATCCCTTGTCTTCCCACTTTCGCCAAATCTACACGCCTACCTATCTGTCCACCTGTCCATGTATCTAACTATCTACGCCATGTTTCCACACCATTGAATTACTTCTCTATCTGCTTGTTTCAAAACATTACTTTGTCTACACCTAACGATAGCACTCTAAGCATTCCAATTCTCCCTACATATCCATCCAGACATGATAGTATTTTGCATCCAATATTGCCACCCAACTAGCAACTACAGTTTACATGTATTCCGCGCAGACGATGTGATCCCCAAATCCACCTATTCATTTGCCGTTTGATGTGCATTGAAGTCTGGGACTAAAGAGTTGCCGGATCATACCTAATGAGGCATGCTAGACTACCGCAAATGAGTAGCGACGGCATATTGGAGGGATGGTAGAGGGAAGGCAGCGACCAGCACGTAGTAGTTCCGCCTCTCACCTTCAGTTCTTCAGCTGCCCGTCTAGTCAATGGAGACTGTGTGTGAGGAAGAGACACTGTGCTACAACGTCACCGTCACGAGGACGAAAGGATGTGCAGCGAACCACAAGCTCCTATTCCGATCATCGTGCTCATCCAACCCATCTGCCATCACGACATTCCTCAGTTTTATCATGGCCTTATGGATAAGGTTCACGGCTATGCCGGAATGATGTAGCCTGTAAAATTAATGCATTTGAGGATGGGCAGATGGACGAAGACAGAATGGATGGAGTTGCCAGGGGTGACTGATTCGAATCTGTGAAAAGTAAATAGGACGCAATAGAATGTGATATAAATGCAAGGCAAGTGGATGGGAGGAAGGCAACAAAAGGAAACCACTGAAGTTTCTGACTAGTAACCACAATGAAAAATATTCAACGATTGACAAAATTTTGCTGGCTGGAGTAGTGAAGTTCTTTAATGAGCCAATGCGATCCTGGCCTTCCACCAACTTCAGTCGTTTTTGACCTAATCAACTAATTGCTCCAAGGATGCTGAACTCTTGACTTGACTTGACTTGACACTTGACTTGGTGCATGGTACATGGTTGGCTAAGTGCATTTGACATGGCGACGGTAAAAGAGGAAAGCCGACTCGGGTTATTGGCACCAACATAAGAGGAGCAGACGAAACACCAGAATCGCCGTCAATGCTCATCTCAGCAGTTGCAGTGCCAGGGGATAAATGAGAGTGGTTTAAGTGCTTAAAAATGTGAAAGTTGCTACTGACTTGCAATAAGCGGCGCATCACAATGTTGAACAAGGTGAAGGATGGTTAATGGTTTACGAGACCACTACTATAGCAAATGGGGCGCGCTCCATTGTTACACGGCTTGCTGCAGACTAGAGGCAATTTCCCACTGCAACACTGCCCGGGCGAATCTGAACCAAGTTGTGGGTGCATGAAATCGGTCCTGACAACGACTGAGTTGTAGGAGGACAGAGCAAGAAGCCGGTGAAGGCTCTTTACAGCCACTGTGACACTGCCACGAACGTGATTCCAACGCAAGGGGACTGGTCAAACGACCTCCATCTAATGCACATCTCCCTGGGGAAAATAACCCGGGGAAATTGCCTCCAAAGGGGATTTATCAGAAAAGACGGAAAGGCGTTCATTCTACTCTGCCTGTTGCATGACGCGGAGTGTATTCAACACCACGGCTCACCCAGTAATTTCCCACATTTGTCAGCAAACTATGCAGTCTCGCACCACAAGTCTTCGGAAATATGCCTCCAAACCAATGGCAGCTTAAAGAATTAGGCAATTTCACTGCGAATGGAGGAGACTCCAATATTTCTTAGGGGCCAGGCTCGCACTCCTTCGTTGTGCTAAAGAAGCACAGTACATTCGTCCTTTCATGATGTCCACTCCTGATTACGTTAGTTCCATCCTTTGACACAGAAAATGTCCACTTCATTGCAGCCCCAACGTTGAAGGTATCCAGTTAAATGATTCTTAATTTGTTCCACGAATTAGGTTGTAGCACTCTTCGCACTACCAAGCCCAGGTAAGCAGGTCATTTTGATAAAAATTTTACCTTCAAATCCATCGATAACTGCACCAAATATGCATGGAGGTGAGCTCGCAATCATCAAACAGCATCTCAAATATGGACAACAGACTAGGTGTCAGGACACCGAGCAAATGACACACATCAGATTGGACCGCCGTCTTTCATCACAGAACAGCGCTCTCACTGACGATCGGAGCATTGTTTGTGTGAAAATGGCTGATGTATTCCTTCGCATTATGCAAAATCCTCCACCAACTTAATGTTTTCCACCCAGTATGGATAAATGAACAAGTGGCCAACATTAACCAGATGCTTGGTTGCGTCGACTGGTAAATGAAGCCCCAAACCCTCACCTACAGAGCTCAGTCATGAGTGCTCTAGAGTAGCGCAACAAGTTGTCAGTCAGCATACGAGATCAGGAGATCGTCGTAATGTAGAGGAAAGCGTCACAGTCGGCCATCTGAGTGAGAGTCGCAGTATGAGAGAGTGGGTCTTCGTGGTCATTAGCGCCTAGTAGTATGACCATATCATGTCAGCGGTTGTTGAGACACAGAATGCGATACTATCGTTGTCCGTGGACAGCGATGACACGGTACTTAGGCAGCCAGCGATCGCGCGTCAAAATAGTCACCGCGTATGCTCGCAAAGTGCGTTGTGCAGTCAGAAGATACGTATCGTAAGCTTCTCAGTGCGCTTGGCAGGGAGAGCACCACCACCGCAAGGTATCTTGCCGTCACACAGAGTGGGCAGTGATCAATTGGTCAGTTGAGGGTGAAAGTGAAGGAGGCAACTCATGCATGCAATCGTCCTTGCCATTCCACCCTACCCGTGTGATCAGCTTGCATGTCTCACTTCATTTTGTGCATTCATCGCTCCTGCTTTTACACCCATGGTGTGGGTGGGTGGAAGGAACGAGGAGGAGACGATTGCTGAACGATGGTGATACAATGGATGAACGCAATTGCAGCCAGTGACATCTGTCTGCAGCTCCTGCAAGTGAATAGATGATCGGGTGGATTGAAGTTGATTAATGAAGAAACTGGTCCGGAAGTGTCTGCACAACCCACTGAAAATCAAATGAATGTCCCTTTTGCACGAAAGTGGAAATGCACATTATTTCCACCTTGCTTCAAACACACCATTATCCCCGTTGTAATGGATTCGAGTTCTGAAATGGCTGTGATGTCTGCGAGCATTCATGGCAGTGGTAGCTGATTCCATCTAACCAACCACGATCTACGTAATCTGGTGTGCCAGTTCAACCCACTCCACGCATTTTAGTGCCATCAGTCACTCAATTATTGGCTACACAGATTCCTCATGAAAGCAGGGGTGAGGACGTAGATACCAGCACCAGAACCACTTGTACCTGAATAGCGGTTGTAGCCGAAGGATGTGGGTTTCAGAATGACTTACCGCGCTCTTGCGTGCATAACGTCATTTTGTACTGTGCACGTGCTCCACCTCTCACTCCTCTCATTTCGGAATCGACCATCGTAGAAATGCTCCACAGCAATGCACATCGCTAATCATCCCACTTCCTCTGTGTTGGCCGACAATGATTCTGCATCCACACCTTATCCTTCCTTACATAGGAAAGAAGGGTTTACAATGCCTTGGTGCCCATATGGTAGGATGTTGGGGGCAGGCCAGGGAGCGTCAGTCTGAATGCATGGTGATAAATACGCTTCGCTAAATCGTAGGCACACAGATAAGCGCTCTTGAAATTGATGTCCTCAAACGGTTGTGGTTGCGAATCTCACACCATCCCTTGGGTTCATATTGATGCTGTTGTCACTCGTGCCCATCACGAGCGATTAATTGATGCCATCACATCATCAAAGAACTCACTACACAAGAGACAGAATGGGATGGCAAGAAATGCGAGGTCAATGCAGCCACAAGAGGCGCCACGAGTCACAAGCAAGGCTGAAATGAGAGGGAAAAGCAGCCGAGCTCTCGGATGGATTCAAGAGGTGTGGTTCACGATAGCCATCTAAGTACATAATGCGGAAGGATTGCTTTTGCCATTTTCTTCTCTGATAAATTATGCATGTGCAGTAATGGGAGCCTCTAACAGGTGTGATAGACATTGGTTTTAGTTGGTGTCTCTCACAGACGAGGTGACTCCCTCGGCACGTGTGAGCTAGTGCATCCTCCCGTCAACTGCCATCGTAAGGTCGCGCAAGTGAAGTCGGCATGCATGATTCAAATGTTATCCGCAGCTGTGGCATCACAGAATACAGCAGTCACCCAAATATGCTATTTACAACCTCCGCCTCCATCGCAAGGCAGGAAAGATATCTTCATTTCATTTTCGCCTCCCCACGTTAGGACAACTGAAACTGCAAGCATGCTACTGTCTTTGAAGCAGACATTTATGCAGAAGTGGTCTCCTGAAGGTGTCCGAACAGGCGGGTTATTTCCGCCTTGCCTCAACCACACCGTTCTCTCCTTATAATGGAACCATTTTCAGAATTGAGTGACAGGTCCACGAGGATTTCTACTAACAGTGGTTGTTTCCATCCTTCTTACCACATTCGGGATAATCTGATGAGCTTTTCAACCTCCTTACCAAAATTATGGTGCAACCATTTCAATGCTTGCTGTTGTTATCCATGAGGACTTCAAAACGGAGGCATGAGACGAAAGCTGTCGGAGAGACACCAGGCTCGGCACGCACTTCGCTGTGGCAAAGTCTCACTTCGACTGCATCAACCAGCTGGAATTAAGCATACTGAGCATGCAAATGAGTGCCAGATCAAGGAAATGAGTGCATGGTGTTGGACGGTTAAGTGAACATTGAGTGGACAAAGGAGGAGGAGGAGGAGGAAGAGGAGAACGTACCGTTTGAGCAGCCAGATGAGTAGTAAGCGTTTGTCGAGTAGTTTAAGAGAGATTTCATCTTCCTCGAGGGTGTTTCCACTTTCTTCTGCCTCAAGATACATGCATAAGTGGACTTGCTATCATTTGGTGTCTAGTGGGAATACAAAAATAACCTCGTTTTCGTGCCAATGTGCAAGTGGAAATGGGAATATTAGCAAGTAACTTCCCCACCCTCATCATTCCAGGCGTTCTTCGTTCGATTTGAACAACCTTGAATAGATGTTGGTGACATTTTGAGCATGAAACAAAATGCGCCTTCCCATGTGCATCTCAAAACGACAAGTCCCGCTTTTAGGCGCAGAAGCTTGTGTAGATGTGGACCCTACTAATAGAAAAATAAGTAGCGGTAGCATTTTCAGTTTACTAGTACTTGTCGTGGTGGTCTTATTTATGATTCACTGAATGACTCCGTACCAACTAGGGATCCAATAATTTGCAGAAGACAAAACGACACGCCTCCAAGTCCATCCATACAATGTGGTGCGTGATAGTGACCCAAGTAGAGAAGGTGAGATGAAGCCTTTTCCATTGACTCCTTCCTCTGCTGCAGTAAAAGTGCGCATCAGGTGTGGCTGTGTGGTTGTGGCAGCCAAAGCCTCCAAGTGAAGTATTGGGCAGTGGTTTGGGCAGGCCTTCCAGAAGTACACTCTCACAGTGGAGTTACCACCCATACCTCATGAGTGCCACCACAAGGCTGTGCGAGTCAATGCTGAATACGCACGTCAAAGCACATGGGTGGCTTTGGTGTAGGAGCTGGAGGACGCCACCCACACTCGCTATTCGCAATTCCTATTTCTTCAGAAGAATGACAGAAATGGGGTTTTACTTGCATCTCCGGCACTGAGATGAGCATGTTTGATTTGTTATGCGTGCTGTTGTATGCAGAGGCTCAGACCACTCCTACCTCACAGGTGGAAGAAGAAGACGTAGGGCAGTGGTCAGTCCAACATTGTACAAGCATCACTGACCCACTGTGGGCACAAATGCTTGTGAAAATGATGGGTGCCGTGACTTAAGTAGCCGTAAGAGGATGAGATGGGCAGAAGAAATGAGAAATGACGAAAGGAAAGGGACACGTGAATTCGAGTGATGACTGCCTCTATGATAGACGGTGCATTGTGCTGAAAAGGGAAACTACTCTACACTGCACCACGATGATCTTTGTGTCTCCATTGACACGCAGGTATTCATCCACCTTAACCATTCATACCACATTTGACAAGCAACACCACCCGTTGAGTCCACCCATTCATTCACCCATCTCCACTGCATTCTGCGTGAAAGTAGGCAGGGGAGAGCACTGCACAAAATATAATAGGATGTGCAAATGAGAGGGTGGGATACGATGGGTAGTGGAGAGAATCCAGGACCAGCACTTGGTGGTTCTTCCTTTCAATTCCACCTTCAATCCTCCGGATTGCGCTTGAAGGTGGGACAACTTGGGTCGGCGTCGTCATCGCGCAGCGAATTAAACCTTGACTTTGTCTCTCCTTTGACCGACAAATGACACGCAATCCACCGTTTAAGGTAGTATTCTAAAGGCATAACGCGACCCATGTCACGCTTGCCACGTGCTTCGTTCAGTCAGAAAAGGGGAGTGGATGCTGCTTGGCTAAGTGGCGGTGAAGGAGAGAGCTGAGCTGAGCCAACACGATGTGAGGTGAGGTGCGTTGAGACTATGCGGGAGCCTGTCGCATGCATCAGGTGGTGCTTTGGTGGTAGTTTCTCTTTGTGACAAATGCAAAGGATGGTTCTCACCCGCCAACCCTGCCGCGAAACATGAATTGCACCAGCAACCGCCGTTTCTGTCACCACTGAAGCAGTAGCAGCAAAGGGTGCACACACGCATGAAACTGTATACGTCAACAAAGAGTCAGTGTGTTAAGTGAGACGACGAAGGAATTTGTTTGGGTCGTTTACACCCGTGCCGTGTTCTCCCCGCACGACGATGTAGGGTTGCCTCCGGACAGTTTCCACGTAATTGGTTTAGGCTTTGATGGTATCTACTGATGTATACTTGGGATTGTGTTTGACCGAGAATCGTCACGTCATCTTCAGGGCTGTGATGCGCAAAAAGATGAGTTGGGTTTGTGATGTTTATAACTTTCGGTAACTGTGCCACCGTCAATCGACGTTGCCTCTTCCAATTGCACTAGCAACTGCGACAGTGCAGAGGATTGACCTTGGGAGCAGTCGGTGTCGCATGGCGTCAGAAGACACGTCTCACGGTTGAAATGCTTTGGAGCAGAGAACGGGCGACGTGGGTGGAAAGCGATTATGCGACGCATGTCTTGTGTCGCGTCATGTGACTCGTCTTGGCATCGGGATTGTTTTGCCTGATTTGGAGATCGGAGAGGCTGCCACTTTGGTGTACCTTTGAGCTGGCGCTTGGTACGAAGCAGAAATAATGAGAAAATAAAAATGATTTTCTCATGTCATTTGTTCTACTTTGTTATTATGAGGCAAATTCATGGATGGTTAGTGATGAACCAGTTTGTGCGCACAGAATGAGTAGACCCGTTGGACAGCTTATAGAATGCTGTGTACCATTAATGGCAAGTAATCAAATAGGAGGTATTTCGAAGAGATGACTTATTGTATTAAATAACCCTTCCCCTTCCCTCCATTCGCTCATCAATCCATTTCATACCCACCCATCTCCTTACCATTCCAAATAACCACCCTCAATTTGCCCGAACACTCAGCTGTTAACATTTCTATATGCCGCAACAAAGCGCGTTACCCCACCTCCACCGAATGTCATTATTTCATGCAGTCGAAGACCACACACGAAAGACAGTGATTGTGCTATCCAAGTCATGTGCTGCTCGAGCAGTTAGAAATCTTCGCGTGGAAATAAAGAAACAAGACACCACTACGACGTGGACACGGCCAAGGTGAGACACGCAATGCATTTATTGCATTTGTCTACTAGAAGACCCCAACTGTTCATTGACTTGTCGACACCACAAATGCTGGAGTAGTATGTGGGCCTGCTAAATAAGGTGAAGTAAATGAGTGAGTGGAGGAGGGTAGGGGAGAGGAGAGTGCACGTATTTTAAAAGCCGTGGTTGCACGAATCAAAGAAACTGGGAGAGAGAGAGAGTGGTGAAATTAATGTCATTGGCAAGGGTAGGGCACATTAAAAGTAAAGGAAAATGAATTAGAAGACAAGGAGTAGGAGAGAAAGAGTGCTGAAGAGAGAAATGGCAATGGAGGGGAAGAAGACGGACAATTTGGAGCTGGTCGGTGGTAGTTCCGTTGTTTCAGGCTGTCCTCCAGTGGTTGCAGGTGCCTCTGTATTGGCCGGTGATGATGACGTTGCCACAGCGGATGCTATTGGTGATGTTCCAGTGTCAGCTTCAGTCGTTGCAGTTGCCTCTGTATTGGCCGGTGATGATACATCTTCAGCATACGCACTAAAGGCGACAGCCAGGGCGAAAAGAATTTTAAATAACTGCATTGTGACACTCGACTTCGTATACTCCTTTCAGGCGTCTGCTCATTTTATAGTCTGCATTGACGCGTGGGTGTCACTTCGCGAACTCCAGATGACATCACTTCTTACGCTCCCATTTTACACACCTCACGCAGATCGGTGGTCTCACTCCCACCTGTACACACTTGCGCACCACATCATCCCGACTCGCTCTCCAACTGCCTCAGAGCATCGACAGTGGCGACACTGCATTGCTCGAAATTCGAGCTCTCGTTGCACACAGCGCGTTTGTTGAGAATGAAGCCAACACTTTCTCACCATCAGAACATACACACACTTTGACTGCCAAATTAAACCTTTGGGAAATTCGGTTTGTCTGTCCACTTTGGTCCACCTGAAAGGCCAAAGCACCTAAGTGAATTTACTTCCGTGATGTGCTGCAACCCTAGGCCCCCCACGCCAACTGCATCAGGCAATTTGAAATGCTACACTTAGGCTCATCCACCCACCACTTTGGAGCCACCATATCCAATGCAAATGTAGTGTCATCGTTTCCGCACGTGAGGTTGCACATCTGATTAGGACCATGTGGTGCGCAGGGGTGTACAGGCGTGATCCACTAATTGTGCTCATCACCCATATTCTCTTCCACCAGCAGGTTCGCGCATTGAGTCTACCCATTCATTTTTCCACCCACCCTCCACTCTACGTTGCGCAAAAGAAGGCAGGAGGTGAGACTGCACAAAGTAGAATGGGATTAGCAAATAGTGCATGGAGTGGGGTGGGATACCAAGGGTAGTGGAGAGAAGCCAGGACTAGCACATGGCAGTTCTTCCCTTATTCATGGAGAAGAATCATTGTTCATGCAAAGGAGTGGAAGGAGTGGATGGGTGTGCAGGGCTGTGGAAGGAAAGGCGGTGAAAGTAGACGGAAGAGACACGAAGTGGTGAGGTGGCGAGTGCACAACAGTACGGTGTCTGCGCGAGCAACTGAAATTAATCCAAATAATTTTGATGCTGTGGTACTCCATTTTTCATTCATCCCTCAAGAAATCACCCCTCCCTCCCTTCCTCATCCCTCATCCCTTCCCTCATCCTCCCATCTTGCCTTTTCTACACTTCTTCACCCACCTGCTAATCCCTTGCTGTCATGACTATGCGGTGGAAATTAAAGTGTGGGTAAAGTAGGATGATATTGAGAAAGAATAGCATGATGAAGAGGAGAGTCATATGTAGCAGGAGTGGTGACATCGCTTTGGCTATGGTAAGTTGGCGATTGTTCGCTTCAATCTGCGCATTCAACATGTGCTGGAATCAATCAGTGCCATGTAGCACCTTATTTCTACCGATACCTCGCGTCAGCAGGTGTGTACCTGGCAACAAATCAGTCACATTCTCAAACAGGAAGTGCGTGGAAGGAGGGTGTCTGTTGTAAGTAACAAAAAGTGGTGACACGATTCTATCTGCCACGGAGAGAGCCATGCAGTGGAGGTGTCAGTGGCAATGAATGAAAAAAGATAATTTTACAGTGTCGCAGGTGAACTTTACGTTTCCTTATCTTCTTTGACACGCCTCCTTCTAATTTTTCCCACAATTGCATGGTGGTTATTTCCTTCTTTTACGGGTGTTAATTTGTGTGAGTGGAGAAAAATGGCTTAAGAGGGTCATGTATTGTGCTAATGTAAAATATGACAAACAATCAGAGTGTTGATTGTAAATTACATTTTGCTTACTCCCCTTTTTCGCCTTGGCATGAGAACCGTACCGCTATACGAAATCGCATTCTACAAATGCATTTTGTTTTGCACCAGAGTCGACAGGCGAGAACTAGCCGTTGCGATACTACTACCACCAGTTGGCCGAAGAACATACATCTCCCTTTTCTTACTCGCAATATCACGCACCAAGCGCATGACACAGATTGAATTGTGCATTTGAACATAGGATTGCGGGCATAAAAGAGGCAAAATTGGGTTCAGTTTCCCCGTGTTGAAGGGAACAATCGTTTTGTGCTGGTCCCGCATTCTATCTCCTGCTAATAAAATCACCGTCTACCCACATATACTACTTGCACATCTATTTTTACTCTGCGTATTGATCTCTGCTGCCTTCATTCTCCCAGAATGGCGTGTAGTTGGATGAATGAATGGGTGGACTCAATAGGCCGAATTGATGGTCAATTGTAGTAGAAAGGGTATGGGCATATTTAGTGGATGACCTTTGCCCATGTAAGTGATGATGTGTGCCAGTAGCGACACGCAAATTTCCGTAAGGCAGCGGAGCCCATTTTCCCTTCCAGGCAGAATGCGCCTCCTACCAACAATGAAACCCTCACTCAAATTCACATTTGCTATTTCTAATTCCCCCTTTCCGTTCCATCTAATGGCAGTCATTAAAATCATCGCATTCATCATCTTTACAAGAATTCGTGCCTACAGTATGGGCTAAGAAGTAGCATAAACCTCATTTCTATAATATTGCTGACGTCTTTCACCTGTTACACTAAAACCACCCACGTGCATGGACTCGCACAGCCTTGAGGTGGCACTCATAAAGTGCGTGCGTTACCTCCACTGTCTGACACATTACTCGGATGCTTTGACAGCCACAGCCACACAGCCACATCCTACAGGCACTTAAACCGCAGTGAAAGAAGACCACACAGGTGGATTTCTCTCACGTTCTACAAGTAGTTGACTCGCATTGACTTAAAAGCGTGCAGATTTGCTGTCTGATTTTAGCACAAATCTTATCACAGTATCAATTATACACTGATTGCAGATTGGACGGATACCCAGAAGGCCAGATGACTAAGTCTGTTTGGGGGAGGAATATGTGGATTCACACCACACAAATAGACGACTGTTTGGCTAATTAATCTACCTTAGTTAGATACACGCACTAACAAGTCTGTGTGCACTTCTATCAGTTCAGCTATACACATCCTGCGAAGGGAATATGAAGGAGAGTCTTTGTTTTCGGCTTTATGGAAACAACGATGGTGAATTGTATGTTTGAGCAAGTCTTCCCACATCATTCTTGATTTCGTTGATATTTGCCAAGTAATTCCAATGAGTCTTAAGGCGTTAAGTAAGAACTGGAAGAGTGTCAGCAGTTCTAAACTGTATTTCTGTAATTTGCCCAAAGGGTGATGCGAAAAACGAGCTCCTATGAAATTGATTTGAATGGCATTTAGCACCTCAAGAGCCTTTTCTAGGCAAAGTAAGGAAGTAGGGCCAGCAGCTAAAGCCACTGCAACGAGTGCGTCAAACTTCAGTCGTGCACTGATAATGATGGCCTTGAACCCCTATCAAATCTACATCGGCGGAACAGATGTGTAGCTCTGGGGAAAGTAAGTAGGTGGGTGATTCTAAGTTCTCAAGATTAATGGATGGGTAAGACCGAGACTGACGTACTAGCAGACGGAGAAGCACTTCGCCTAATAAAATTAGTAAATTGTGGCTGAGGCCATCATCATGTAGTCGGACATCGAATTTCTATTTCGATGAATTTTCGTTGTGGCGCAGTGAGTACGGAGCCATTCATGGTTTTATAAATAAGACTATTACGACAAATACTGGTACATTGAAAGTGCTTTTTCAACTCGCTTTTATGTGAGTGGGTACTGCGGTTAAGCAAGACCTCTGCTTGCGAAATCAATACTTAACTTCATGCGATGACCATACGAAAGTGTATTTTCATTTGTTGCACAAATAATATCGAAGACAATTTGCAGATGTTGTTCAAATCAAATGAAGAACTCCCAGAAGTATGAAGCCTTGAAAGGTGTCTGATCTAATGCTCCTTTTTGGTTGTACATTCAAGCGTAAAAGGGTGTAATTTGATTTTAGTGATGGACGGAAGGGATGATATTGTCAGTTGTGTTCGTATCTTATGGTAGCGGGAAAACAACAGCCTCGAGGAAAGTGCAATCTCACCCAAATCGTTAGGCAAGCACTTGCAGTCCTCTCCTCCTCCTCTGCAAAGGCAATAGGCTCTGATTTATCTATCCAGTCTCTAATCACAAGTTTATTTTTGATCCCTACCGTTTGATGGAGATAGCGTGAGATGTCAGCATTCGCCAAAAGGCTTTTCTTTTTAATAGCCGATGCACGCAGGCGATGTTGGACGCCAAACCAACTAAGTGAGTGTCGAGCTGAGTGCATTTTCCACCACATTCCTCTGATGCATCTAATCTAGTTCCTTCCTTAAAGATAACAAAGACCTCATCGCTGCTTTCATGAGGAATCTGCGTAGACAATAATTGACTGACTGATGGCACTAAAATGCGTAAAGTGGGTTGAACTGGCACAACAGATTAAGCAGATCGTGGTCGGCTAGATGGAATCAGCTACCACTGCCACGAATGCTCGCAGACATCACAGCCATATCTGAACTCTGTTCTATTATAACGTAGAGAATGATGTGTCTCAAGCATGGCGATAATAATCTGCATTTCCACTTTCTATAATTACGGCGACAAATATCAGAGGAGAAATTAAGCGTGTCTCTCAATAGGCTGAAATAATGACGCTGAGGGTGAGCAACACAAAGTGCTCTGCATGTTTAACACATAACAATCTTCAAGGTATTGTGTGCCACCTTCCAAAGACTTGAACGACCCACCACCTCCTGGAGTTAAATTACCCCGGGTCCTCTCCATTTATCTTTGCTTATCTTATTTTTCGTAAAATATACAGGGCATCTGCATCTCCTTTAGCTCATAACACCCCATTGTTGACACATTATGGCATTCAAGGTCCATACGTTATGCCTATATTGCCATCGCATTACAACCGATCCACCAAAGATGTGTATGAACCTTTTCTTGTGATGCCATAGCTCTACGGTGAATGCGCAGACCTAAATCAAAAGCATTCTTGCGATGAAACAGCTGCATGCATGCCACTGACACCTCCACTGCATGGCTCTCTCCGTGGCAGATAGAATCGTGTCACCACTTTTTGTTACTTACAACAGACACCCTCCTTCCACGCACTTCCTGTTTGAGAATGTGACTGATTTGTTGCCAGGTACACACCTGCTGACGCGAGGTATCGGTAGAAATAAGGTGCTACATGGCACTGATTGATTCCAGCACATGTTGAATGCGCAGATTGAAGCGAACAATCGCCAACTTACCATAGCCAAAGCGATGTCACCACTCCTGCTACATATGACTCTCCTCTTCATCATGCTATTCTTTCTCAATATCATCCTACTTTACCCACACTTTAATTTCCACCGCATAGTCATGACAGCAAGGGATTAGCAGGTGGGTGAAGAAGTGTAGAAAAGGCAAGATGGGAGGATGAGGGAAGGGATGAGGGATGAGGAAGGGAGGGAGGGGTGATTTCTTGAGGGATGAATGAAAAATGGAGTACCACAGCATCAAAATTATTTGGATTAATTTCAGTTGCTCGCGCAGACACCGTACTGTTGTGCACTCGCCACCTCACCACTTCGTGTCTCTTCCGTCTACTTTCACCGCCTTTCCTTCCACAGCCCTGCACACCCATCCACTCCTTCCACTCCTTTGCATGAACAATGATTCTTCTCCATGAATAAGGGAAGAACTGCCATGTGCTAGTCCTGGCTTCTCTCCACTACCCTTGGTATCCCACCCCACTCCATGCACTATTTGCTAATCCCATTCTACTTTGTGCAGTCTCACCTCCTGCCTTCTTTTGCGCAACGTAGAGTGGAGGGTGGGTGGAAAAATGAATGGGTAGACTCAATGCGCGAACCTGCTGGTGGAAGAGAATATGGGTGATGAGCACAATTAGTGGATCACGCCTGTACACCCCTGCGCACCACATGGTCCTAATCAGATGTGCAACCTCACGTGCGGAAACGATGACACTACATTTGCATTGGATATGGTGGCTCCAAAGTGGTGGGTGGATGAGCCTAAGTGTAGCATTTCAAATTGCCTGATGCAGTTGGCGTGGGGGGCCTAGGGTTGCAGCACATCACGGAAGTAAATTCACTTAGGTGCTTTGGCCTTTCAGGTGGACCAAAGTGGACAGACAAACCGAATTTCCCAAAGGTTTAATTTGGCAGTCAAAGTGTGTGTATGTTCTGATGGTGAGAAAGTGTTGGCTTCATTCTCAACAAACGCGCTGTGTGCAACGAGAGCTCGAATTTCGAGCAATGCAGTGTCGCCACTGTCGATGCTCTGAGGCAGTTGGAGAGCGAGTCGGGATGATGTGGTGCGCAAGTGTGTACAGGTGGGAGTGAGACCACCGATCTGCGTGAGGTGTGTAAAATGGGAGCGTAAGAAGTGATGTCATCTGGAGTTCGCGAAGTGACACCCACGCGTCAATGCAGACTATAAAATGAGCAGACGCCTGAAAGGAGTATACGAAGTCGAGTGTCACAATGCAGTTATTTAAAATTCTTTTCGCCCTGGCTGTCGCCTTTAGTGCGTATGCTGAAGATGTATCATCACCGGCCAATACAGAGGCAACTGCAACGACTGAAGCTGACACTGGAACATCACCAATAGCATCCGCTGTGGCAACGTCATCATCACCGGCCAATACAGAGGCACCTGCAACCACTGGAGGACAGCCTGAAACAACGGAACTACCACCGACCAGCTCCAAATTGTCCGTCTTCTTCCCCTCCATTGCCATTTCTCTCTTCAGCACTCTTTCTCTCCTACTCCTTGTCTTCTAATTCATTTTCCTTTACTTTTAATGTGCCCTACCCTTGCCAATGACATTAATTTCACCACTCTCTCTCTCTCCCAGTTTCTTTGATTCGTGCAACCACGGCTTTTAAAATACGTGCACTCTCCTCTCCCCTACCCTCCTCCACTCACTCATTTACTTCACCTTATTTAGCAGGCCCACATACTACTCCAGCATTTGTGGTGTCGACAAGTCAATGAACAGTTGGGGTCTTCTAGTAGACAAATGCAATAAATGCATTGCGTGTCTCACCTTGGCCGTGTCCACGTCGTAGTGGTGTCTTGTTTCTTTATTTCCACGCGAAGATTTCTAACTGCTCGAGCAGCACATGACTTGGATAGCACAATCACTGTCTTTCGTGTGTGGTCTTCGACTGCATGAAATAATGACATTCGGTGGAGGTGGGGTAACGCGCTTTGTTGCGGCATATAGAAATGTTAACAGCTGAGTGTTCGGGCAAATTGAGGGTGGTTATTTGGAATGGTAAGGAGATGGGTGGGTATGAAATGGATTGATGAGCGAATGGAGGGAAGGGGAAGGGTTATTTAATACAATAAGTCATCTCTTCGAAATACCTCCTATTTGATTGCTTGCCATTAATGGTACACAGCATTCTATAAGCTGTCCAACGGGTCTACTCATTCTGTGCGCACAAACTGGTTCATCACTAACCATCCATGAATTTGCCTCATAATAACAAAGTAGAACAAATGACATGAGAAAATCATTTTTATTTTCTCATTATTTCTGCTTCGTACCAAGCGCCAGCTCAAAGGTACACCAAAGTGGCAGCCTCTCCGATCTCCAAATCAGGCAAAACAATCCCGATGCCAAGACGAGTCACATGACGCGACACAAGACATGCGTCGCATAATCGCTTTCCACCCACGTCGCCCGTTCTCTGCTCCAAAGCATTTCAACCGTGAGACGTGTCTTCTGACGCCATGCGACACCGACTGCTCCCAAGGTCAATCCTCTGCACTGTCGCAGTTGCTAGTGCAATTGGAAGAGGCAACGTCGATTGACGGTGGCACAGTTACCGAAAGTTATAAACATCACAAACCCAACTCATCTTTTTGCGCATCACAGCCCTGAAGATGACGTGACGATTCTCGGTCAAACACAATCCCAAGTATACATCAGTAGATACCATCAAAGCCTAAACCAATTACGTGGAAACTGTCCGGAGGCAACCCTACATCGTCGTGCGGGGAGAACACGGCACGGGTGTAAACGACCCAAACAAATTCCGTCGTCGTCTCACTTAACACACTGACTCTTTGTTGACGTATACAGTTTCATGCGTGTGTGCACCCTTTGCTGCTACTGCTTCAGTGGTGACAGAAACGGCGGTTGCTGGTGCAATTCATGTTTCGCGGCAGGGTTGGCGGGTGAGAACCATCCTTTGCATTTGTCACAAAGAGAAACTACCACCAAAGCACCACCTGATGCATGCGACAGGCTCCCGCATAGTCTCAACGCACCTCACCTCACATCGTGTTGGCTCAGCTCAGCTCTCTCCTTCACCGCCACTTAGCCAAGCAGCATCCACTCCCCTTTTCTGACTGAACGAAGCACGTGGCAAGCGTGACATGGGTCGCGTTATGCCTTTAGAATACTACCTTAAACGGTGGATTGCGTGTCATTTGTCGGTCAAAGGAGAGACAAAGTCAAGGTTTAATTCGCTGCGCGATGACGACGCCGACCCAAGTTGTCCCACCTTCAAGCGCAATCCGGAGGATTGAAGGTGGAATTGAAAGGAAGAACCACCAAGTGCTGGTCCTGGATTCTCTCCACTACCCATCGTATCCCACCCTCTCATTTGCACATCCTATTATATTTTGTGCAGTGCTCTCCCCTGCCTACTTTCACGCAGAATGCAGTGGAGATGGGTGAATGAATGGGTGGACTCAACGGGTGGTGTTGCTTGTCAAATGTGGTATGAATGGTTAAGGTGGATGAATACCTGCGTGTCAATGGAGACACAAAGATCATCGTGGTGCAGTGTAGAGTAGTTTCCCTTTTCAGCACAATGCACCGTCTATCATAGAGGCAGTCATCACTCGAATTCACGTGTCCCTTTCCTTTCGTCATTTCTCATTTCTTCTGCCCATCTCATCCTCTTACGGCTACTTAAGTCACGGCACCCATCATTTTCACAAGCATTTGTGCCCACAGTGGGTCAGTGATGCTTGTACAATGTTGGACTGACCACTGCCCTACGTCTTCTTCTTCCACCTGTGAGGTAGGAGTGGTCTGAGCCTCTGCATACAACAGCACGCATAACAAATCAAACATGCTCATCTCAGTGCCGGAGATGCAAGTAAAACCCCATTTCTGTCATTCTTCTGAAGAAATAGGAATTGCGAATAGCGAGTGTGGGTGGCGTCCTCCAGCTCCTACACCAAAGCCACCCATGTGCTTTGACGTGCGTATTCAGCATTGACTCGCACAGCCTTGTGGTGGCACTCATGAGGTATGGGTGGTAACTCCACTGTGAGAGTGTACTTCTGGAAGGCCTGCCCAAACCACTGCCCAATACTTCACTTGGAGGCTTTGGCTGCCACAACCACACAGCCACACCTGATGCGCACTTTTACTGCAGCAGAGGAAGGAGTCAATGGAAAAGGCTTCATCTCACCTTCTCTACTTGGGTCACTATCACGCACCACATTGTATGGATGGACTTGGAGGCGTGTCGTTTTGTCTTCTGCAAATTATTGGATCCCTAGTTGGTACGGAGTCATTCAGTGAATCATAAATAAGACCACCACGACAAGTACTAGTAAACTGAAAATGCTACCGCTACTTATTTTTCTATTAGTAGGGTCCACATCTACACAAGCTTCTGCGCCTAAAAGCGGGACTTGTCGTTTTGAGATGCACATGGGAAGGCGCATTTTGTTTCATGCTCAAAATGTCACCAACATCTATTCAAGGTTGTTCAAATCGAACGAAGAACGCCTGGAATGATGAGGGTGGGGAAGTTACTTGCTAATATTCCCATTTCCACTTGCACATTGGCACGAAAACGAGGTTATTTTTGTATTCCCACTAGACACCAAATGATAGCAAGTCCACTTATGCATGTATCTTGAGGCAGAAGAAAGTGGAAACACCCTCGAGGAAGATGAAATCTCTCTTAAACTACTCGACAAACGCTTACTACTCATCTGGCTGCTCAAACGGTACGTTCTCCTCTTCCTCCTCCTCCTCCTCCTTTGTCCACTCAATGTTCACTTAACCGTCCAACACCATGCACTCATTTCCTTGATCTGGCACTCATTTGCATGCTCAGTATGCTTAATTCCAGCTGGTTGATGCAGTCGAAGTGAGACTTTGCCACAGCGAAGTGCGTGCCGAGCCTGGTGTCTCTCCGACAGCTTTCGTCTCATGCCTCCGTTTTGAAGTCCTCATGGATAACAACAGCAAGCATTGAAATGGTTGCACCATAATTTTGGTAAGGAGGTTGAAAAGCTCATCAGATTATCCCGAATGTGGTAAGAAGGATGGAAACAACCACTGTTAGTAGAAATCCTCGTGGACCTGTCACTCAATTCTGAAAATGGTTCCATTATAAGGAGAGAACGGTGTGGTTGAGGCAAGGCGGAAATAACCCGCCTGTTCGGACACCTTCAGGAGACCACTTCTGCATAAATGTCTGCTTCAAAGACAGTAGCATGCTTGCAGTTTCAGTTGTCCTAACGTGGGGAGGCGAAAATGAAATGAAGATATCTTTCCTGCCTTGCGATGGAGGCGGAGGTTGTAAATAGCATATTTGGGTGACTGCTGTATTCTGTGATGCCACAGCTGCGGATAACATTTGAATCATGCATGCCGACTTCACTTGCGCGACCTTACGATGGCAGTTGACGGGAGGATGCACTAGCTCACACGTGCCGAGGGAGTCACCTCGTCTGTGAGAGACACCAACTAAAACCAATGTCTATCACACCTGTTAGAGGCTCCCATTACTGCACATGCATAATTTATCAGAGAAGAAAATGGCAAAAGCAATCCTTCCGCATTATGTACTTAGATGGCTATCGTGAACCACACCTCTTGAATCCATCCGAGAGCTCGGCTGCTTTTCCCTCTCATTTCAGCCTTGCTTGTGACTCGTGGCGCCTCTTGTGGCTGCATTGACCTCGCATTTCTTGCCATCCCATTCTGTCTCTTGTGTAGTGAGTTCTTTGATGATGTGATGGCATCAATTAATCGCTCGTGATGGGCACGAGTGACAACAGCATCAATATGAACCCAAGGGATGGTGTGAGATTCGCAACCACAACCGTTTGAGGACATCAATTTCAAGAGCGCTTATCTGTGTGCCTACGATTTAGCGAAGCGTATTTATCACCATGCATTCAGACTGACGCTCCCTGGCCTGCCCCCAACATCCTACCATATGGGCACCAAGGCATTGTAAACCCTTCTTTCCTATGTAAGGAAGGATAAGGTGTGGATGCAGAATCATTGTCGGCCAACACAGAAGGAAAGTGGGGAATGATTAGCGATTGTGACTTTTGCCTGTTGTGCATTTTCTACGATGGTGCGATGCCGATGATGAGAGGGGTGAGAAGGGGGAGCAGGTGGACAGTACAAAATGACGTTATGCACGCAAGAGCGCGGTAAGTCATTCTGAAACCCACATCCTTCGGCTACAACCGCTATTCAGGTACAAGTGGTTCTGGTGCTGGTATCTACGTCCTCACCCCTGCTTTCATGAGGAATCTGTGTAGCCAATAATTGAGTGACTGATGGCACTAAAATGCGTGGAGTGGGTTGAACTGGCACACCAGATTACGTAGATCGTGGTTGGTTAGATGGAATCAGCTACCACTGCCATGAATGCTCGCAGACATCACAGCCATTTCAGAACTCGAATCCATTACAACGGGGATAATGGTGTGTTTGAAGCAAGGTGGAAATAATGTGCATTTCCACTTTCGTGCAAAAGGGACATTCATTTGATTTTCAGTGGGTTGTGCAGACACTTCCGGACCAGTTTCTTCATTAATCAACTTCAATCCACCCGATCATCTATTCACTTGCAGGAGCTGCAGACAGATGTCACTGGCTGCAATTGCGTTCATCCATTGTATCACCATCGTTCAGCAATCGTCTCCTCCTCGTTCCTTCCACCCACCCACACCATGGGTGTAAAAGCAGGAGCGATGAATGCACAAAATGAAGTGAGACATGCAAGCTGATCACACGGGTAGGGTGGAATGGCAAGGACGATTGCATGCATGAGTTGCCTCCTTCACTTTCACCCTCAACTGACCAATTGATCACTGGCCACACTGTGTGAAGGCAAGATACCATGTGGTGGTGGTGGTGTCATTGCAAAGTGTACTGAACAGCATACGTACGTATCTTCTGACTGGACAACGCACTTTGCGAGCATGCGCGGTGACTATTTTGACGCCGGATTGCTGGCTGCCTTAGTGCCGTGTCATCGCTGTCCAAGTCCACCGATAGGATCGTTTTCTGTGTCTCAACAACTGCTGCCATGAGAAGGTCAAACTAGGAGGCGCTAATAAGTAGTAAGAGCCTCCCTCTCCATCCTGCAACTCCTCACCCAGATGGCAGATGGTGAAGCTTCCAACCACATTACGACAATCTCCTGTTCAACGGATGCTGACTGCCAAAGTTGTTGAAGCTCCTCGAGAGGCACTCTTGACTGAGCTCTGTAGGTGAGGGTTTGGGGCTTCATTTACCAGTCGACGCAACCAAGCATCTGGTTAATGTTGGCCACTTGTTCATTTATCCATACTGGGTGGAAAACATTAAGTTGGTGGAGGATTTTGCATAATGCGAAGGAATACATCAGCCATTTTCACACAAACAATGCTCCGATCGTCAGTGAGAGCGCTGTTCTGTGATGAAAGACGGCGGTCCAATCTGATGTGTGTCATTTGCTCGGTGTCCTGACACCTAGTCTGTTGTCCATATTTGAGATGCTGTTTGATGATTGCGAGCTCACCTCCATGCATATTTGGTGCAGTTATCGATGGATTTGAAGGTAAAATTTTTATCAAAATGACCTGCTTACCTGGGCTTGGTAGTGCGAAGAGTGCTACAACCTAATTCGTGGAACAAATTAAGAATCATTTAACTGGATACCTTCAACGTTGGGGCTGCAATGAAGTGGACATTTTCTGTGTCAAAGGATGGAACTAACGTAATCAGGAGTGGACATCATGAAAGGACGAATGTACTGTGCTTCTTTAGCACAACGAAGGAGTGCGAGCCTGGCCCCTAAGAAATATTGGAGTCTCCTCCATTCGCAGTGAAATTGCCTAATTCTTTAAGCTGCCATTGGTTTGGAGGCATATTTCCGAAGACTTGTGGTGCGAGACTGCATAGTTTGCTGACAAATGTGGGAAATTACTGGGTGAGCCGTGGTGTTGAATACACTCCGCGTCATGCAACAGGCAGAGTAGAAGTGAACGACTTGTCATGTCTTGTCTTGATTAAATCACCTTCTGTGAGACAACTTCCACCGGATTATTTACGCCAGTGGAGATGTGCATTCAGATGGAGGTTCGTTGGACCAGTCACCTTGCCGTTTGAATTCACGTCGGTGGCAGTTGTCACAGTGGCTTGTAAAGAGCCGTCACCTGTCTCTCTGCTCTCGTCCTCCTACAACTCAGTCGTTGTCAGGACCGATTTCATGCACCCACAACTTGGTTCAGATTCGCCGGGCAGTGTTGCAGTGGGAAATTGCCTCTAGTCTGCAGCAAGCCGTGTTAACAATGGAGCGCGCCCCATTTGCTATAGTAGTGGTCTCGTAAACCATTAACCATCCTTCACCTTGTTCAACATTGTGATGCGCCGCTTATTGCAAGTCAGTAGCAACTTTCACATTTTTAAGCACTTAAACCACTCTCATTTATCCCCTGGCACTGCAACTGCTGAGATGAGCATTGACGGCGATTCTGGTGTTTCGTCTGCTCCTCTTATGTTGGTGCCAATAACCCGAGTCGGCTTTCCTCTTTTACCGTCGCCATGTCAAATGCACTTAGCCAACCATGTACCATGCACCAAGTCAAGTGTCAAGTCAAGTCAAGTCAAGAGTTCAGCATCCTTGGAGCAATTAGTTGATTAGGTCAAAAACGACTGAAGTTGGTGGAAGGCCAGGATCGCATTGGCTCATTAAAGAACTTCACTACTCCAGCCAGCAAAATTTTGTCAATCGTTGAATATTTTTCATTGTGGTTACTAGTCAGAAACTTCAGTGGTTTCCTTTTGTTGCCTTCCTCCCATCCACTTGCCTTGCATTTATATCACATTCTATTGCGTCCTATTTACTTTTCACAGATTCGAATCAGTCACCCCTGGCAACTCCATCCATTCTGTCTTCGTCCATCTGCCCATCCTCAAATGCATTAATTTTACAGGCTACATCATTCCGGCATAGCCGTGAACCTTATCCATAAGGCCATGATAAAACTGAGGAATGTCGTGATGGCAGATGGGTTGGATGAGCACGATGATCGGAATAGGAGCTTGTGGTTCGCTGCACATCCTTTCGTCCTCGTGACGGTGACGTTGTAGCACAGTGTCTCTTCCTCACACACAGTCTCCATTGACTAGACGGGCAGCTGAAGACGAAGGTGAGAGGCGGAACTACTACGTGCTGGTCCTGCCTTCCCTCTACCATCCCTCATATCCCGTCCTACTCATTTGCGGTATTTGCATGCCTCATTAGGTATGATCCTGCAACTCTTTGTCCTGACTTCATTGCCATAAAACGGCAAATGAATAGGTGGATTTGGGGTTAACATTGCTGCGCGGATACATTGTAAACTGTAGTTGCTAGTTGGGTGGCAATATTGGATGCAAAATACTATCATGTCTGGATGGATATGTAGGGAGAATTGGAATGCTTAGAGTGCTATCGTTAGGTGTAGACAAAGTAATGTTTTGAAACAAGCAGATAGAGAAGTAATTCAATGGTGTGGAAACATGGCGTAGATAGTTAGATACATGGACAGGTGGACAGATAGGTAGGCGTGTAGATTTGGCGAAAGTGGGAAGACAAGGGATTTTGTGTTGATGGGTAGATGGCTGAGTGCACATAGAAGGGACAAATGACGAAATGGTGAAGTGGGTTCCCAGGCATTATCACTATTACTAGGAGACCTGAGTTGCATGCAATTACCTCAGCAACTGCAATGCGATGTTTTCATTGCACTGGCCTTGACTGCTGATCGCAAAGAGGCGCTTCGATCTCTGTCGCCATGTCAGTATGATCTAAACCTGTGCATTGTCTGGGGTCGCCTCCTGAGAACACGTAATACCATTTAAATCAATTTCAGAAGAACTCGTGTTCTGCATTACTTTTACGTATTCAGTGGAATCCAGCCACTAATCCCTTCAGCATCATTGTGGTTTTAACCTGCTGACATTCTTTCACTTTGCGCTCACCGACTTGAGACAGTGGAATTTTCCAATAAATATCAAGGAAATGGAGCACAGTGGATGGAGAGTTGCTCAAATAAGCCGTTCATTACTTTTGTCTCCATCAGCAGTCAGGAATGGAGTCTCTCCTCCATCTTCCCTTGCAAGTTGTGCACGCAGACGGTCAGACGGGCAGGCGAATGTAGGATTTCATGAAAACGACAGGCAGGAACAATCAAAGGCTGTGCGGTCACAGATATCCTCACTTCAAAGCAAGGGTTTAAACAGCCTCATGTCAAATGTAGAGGAAGTGGGGCAATCGTCCGGACATTGGGCAAGCGTGGCTTAGGCAATCATCGCTAACCAACGGCAGTCAACGCAACTCAAAGCTATTTTACCGAGAGCAAGGCGACATCTCGTGCCTCGTGCAGTCGCAAAACTTGTCCTTGGCTAGATAGGGAGAGAGAGGAAAGACGGAAGGTGGAAAGTGTGAGCCTCGGTTTCAATTCTCTCATCCTCCTTCGTATTCCATTGGTATTATTTCTGTCGGCTCTATGCAAGTACCACCTTCTCGCAATCCTTACATCAGACAGTCAAGTAATTACACACGAGTCGATGGGAGCAGTGTTGATCCGGAAAGGCCTTCTCTCGGCTTTTAGTGACACAACGTTACACGAAAAGGCAATTCGTCCCTAGCACGAATGTTCTAACGAGGCACCTTCCTCGGGACGCATTCTGCAATCATCGAAGCTAAAACAAATTATTTACCTACACCACGATTTGCATGGTTTGTTAAACACCAGCATGAAGGTTTGCTCCATTGCACACAAATCGCCCGTCAGAATGTCAGTGCAAGGAAGCATTGCGAGTGGACAATTTCCGGACCACCTTCGATTTTCGTCCCCACTTGAATGCATTTTCAGAATTGCAAAAGTTGGATTATAGGAGCAGTCAATCTGCGGGTTATGGAAGTGGATTTTCTCCTTTGGAGGCGTTAACTAGCCATGGTCAAGTAAACCTGAATGTATTGGAATGTGGTGGTTAGTCAGCTTGACCGGAGGCGCCCTTCTGTTGCACTTTTGGTGCCATTTGCATCTTATAAATCGGGGAGGTACTGGAGCTCTGGGTTGAGTTGAATGGTCAATGACTAAAGCATACAGCTCAAAATGTGAGTGAAACGGCTCTTCTATCCGCGGTTCATGTCCACCTACTCTCGCACTGGTGGAGGCCAGTGTCATTGGTTATCCGAGAGAAGAAGATTGGATGGGAGCTCTTTGGAGATGCTGACAGACACTACTGATTGGGCCTCGCCGTGTCTTCAATGCTCACTTTGGCATCGCAGCAGCATCCACTACTACCACTGCTGCTAATACCGCTGCATCAGCGGCGGTGCACGATTAGCTCTTTACACCCCTTCCATTATCGTAGGCCAGAAGTTGGACCACGAAGAAAGAATAGAGCACAATGATTGTAAGGGCAGAAGTAGAGGTACACTTATTAACTGTCTCTTCAGTTGAAATTCGCTTTTGACAGATGCGTTAGTGATAACGAGTTCTCGGCTGCTGTGGGACACGCCCGCAAGATTAATGGTGATGTTCCAGGTTTTGCCATGTTTGTGGGTGTCTGTGGAATGCTGCAATGAGTAACGAATTGTCAATCGTTGCTACTGCATCCACAGCTGCAACTGCTAGAGGTGAGGAGTGAGCAGCAGTAGTAGGGAGAAGCATCTTCGCCAGCAGTGAAGAAAGCAGTAAGGAAGATATAAGGAGGAGAAGTGGTGACATAGACACGCTTGCGCAATGGCAGGGGAGTGACGGTGGTACAGAGGCCAAAATGGAGCCGAATGGGAAGGAATGCAGTCGGCTAATAAAATAATACAACCACCCAATCCCAACAAGCTGTCTTACAGCTACCTGCATCGATGTCACATCCACTTTTCCCTAATCCATCCTAGTTGTCACAATTCTTACAGCAACAATGCTGATGACGACGACAATGACATCCGTCTTGCCTTTTTTACATTCCCGCACTTCTCCCTTTCGTCTAGAAGCCCGTGATTGCGATTACCACTTATTCTCTTCTACACGTTTTGCTTGCATTCCTTGTGTGGCTGCATGAAATCCTCACCCTGTTTCTCGAATGCTTAATGACACACGACTATCCATGTTCCGGTCTGCCATGACTTCCTCGATGAGCGAAGATGGTGTATGCAATTCCATCCCCTCCCTTTGCTGTGCTGCCCGAATTGCAGCAGCTGAAGCATCTGCATCTCTGCAAATTCAAAGCGCCTCCTTCCCCTCTCCGGTCAAATCACTTAGTGCGCCCTACAATCCAGTGATGACGAAGCGTACCTTTGCAATGGCGGAGATTTGGGAGGGTTGTGAGTGCACACATGCTTGATGCTCCCACCATAGGAACGCCTCACTCTATCTGCTCAGTTGGGAAAAGAAAATTTTGGTGATTGTTTTACCTCTCCCCCGTGTATGCAGCACAGCAGGATAACGAGGCTGAAGTCATCTGTGGAGTCTCGAAGACACCATCTTGGCAGGAGTGAGAGGGTAGTGCTTCCGCTGTGATTTCCTCCCAGCAAATGAAAATTTAAGCCACTGTTTAAAATTTATCATCCGCACAATTTCGTTCAACCTAGTTTAAGCAAGTAGTAGCTTGTGTATTTTGGCTGGTCTTACTCATGTCCCCTAAGTAGTATAAAGTATATTGCAGATTCCAAATGCAAATTGGGGCGAAATTTTCCTTAACGCACTTGTAATCAGGAGAGTAAGCACCTTGGCTGCTGTGTCAGTCAACGATGTCCAGTGGCCCAGGTCATCCTCGAAACTGTAATGAGTCACGTCAGTTTAGGAGGCAACTTGTTATTTACAGTGAGAAATGCCAAAGCCATGCCTGGACTGGTACGTGGAAAGTAGAAAATTCAGAAGGAGAATCCCAAAGTGCCTCTACAGCTAGGTGCACAACCAAAATAATAAGTCTATTAATCGTAAAGTAGGAAGTTCCCCCAAGTCTCACATTTCAGTGTCCAATGGACTGATGAAAGTGTGTAAACTACCCCACACACTCGGATTCGTGCTCGACCAGGCAAATGCGTTCACAGCTCTAATAAATGCGTAACGTGGAGACATCATCGACGACCGTCCAAAATGAGGGGAAATGTGTTCGACCTAGAATCACCTCCACCAGTAGCTGTTGCAGCAGAGGATGCTGAGATCTAGGCACTCTGCACTATGGGAACATGCGAATCTGGGAGAATGAGGAGGATTGGAAGTGTTAGATGTGGTAATTGGATTGGAAGCAGAAGTACACTCGCCCTTTGCATACCATATTTCATGACATTCCAGAACTTGGAAGCTGAAATAAATCCATGGGGTGTGAGAGTGAAGGGAAATTGGGATTTGTGAAATGTGAGGCCAAAGGTGGAGTTGCTTGGTATGAAGGGATTGAAGGGCTCTTGTGTTGCTGTAGAGATGTTAGATACCAGTGAGTGTAATTTTGCGCATTGAAGGACATCCGTTTTGTCCAGATTATTTTGCCACGCCAAGACTTAGTCTCAGTCACGAAGGTTTTGCGCTAACGCGAATCGCAGTCATGAATGGGTGGTAGGGGTGATGCTTCCATCTTGTATCTGCCGAAGTGGCCTCACTCGTGATCCCCGACACGATGTCGGGCTCAATTGGCACTCGGATAGTTAAAACTACCCTTTGAGTGGACCCTCATGACCCGACCATATGACGATGCGCCATCTAACTAACCCAGGTTCATTTTCCATGATCCAACCACCTATTCGTTCGATCCTGATCCGCTCTTATACACTCCATCCCCTATCCATCTGAACATCTCCCTCTTCTAAATCCGTTCCCACCCAACCATCAATTCACTTGGGAAGACGGTGCTAGACAGGCGTGGGAGGATGCGAATGCGCGTTGGTGTTAACAAATGTGACAAAGTTAAAATCCCATCACATAGACAGCATTCCATTGTACTGCTCATTTTGCGGTGCAAGTGTTCCATGCTTCCATTGTGGACTAACTTTAAGTCTGAGGTAATGAGAAGTTGACGTCTCCTGATTCTGATCGAAAAGTGGTGAAATCTAGCCAAACAGCGTTGAATGCAAAAAGGTCACTAAGAACTAACCTCCCGTACTGTTTTAATTCGGAACCACTTGGTCAACTCGAGCCTGTCTACTTGTTCTTGCTTTCCCCTCTATCTTCGTAGGCAAAAATTTGACTGGCGAAGTCATTCCTCCACATTTGTATAACTCATTGATAAGTCCTTGGATTAGCGGAGGAAGAAAGTGTTGGCACAGGGTTTGAATGAACTCAGTGAGGTGGCACTCACCGTCTTAAGGTATACTAAAATTGTGTAAGCATGCTCAAATAAGCCATTTACCACTTTCTTTTACATCCAGAGTTAGAAATGAAGTCCGTCTTCCGTTTTACCTTGCAAGGTGTGGATAAATGTACTCGTGGGTGTGCACACGGACGGTTATACTGGCAGACGA
Source organism: Echinococcus multilocularis (assembly GCA_000469725.3). Taxonomy (NCBI): domain Eukaryota; kingdom Metazoa; phylum Platyhelminthes; class Cestoda; order Cyclophyllidea; family Taeniidae; genus Echinococcus; species Echinococcus multilocularis. Next base: position 5,399,446 of record LN902846.1, on the reverse strand, counting down.
ATGTTGGGCTTCATGAAGGCGACGGGCAAGCAAGCGTTTTACCAGCGTCATGTCAAATGTAGAGGAAGTGGAGCAATCATCCAAACACTAGACAAACGTTGGTTTAATGCAGTCACCACGGAGTCACTGCAAGTTGGGTTTTATGCGCTAGTGATGCAGGTGGGAGTGAGAGCACCTGTCTGCTTGACGTGTGCAAATTGAAAGCGTAAGAAATGATGTCATTTCGAGCTCGTGAACTGACACTCACTCGTCATTGCAGACTATAAAAGAGCAGGTGCATAAAAGAACTTTGCAAATTTAAGTCTAACAATGAAGTTTTTTAAAATCATTTCACTCTGGCTGTCGGCTTTGTGGTGTATGCTGAAGTGTTATCATCAACGAATGCAGAATAACATGCAGGGACTGAAGATAACACTAACACAACACCAGCAGATTTTGCTGCAGCATAGTCAACACCAAATACAGAGGCAACTACAACTACTGAAGATAACAATGAAACATCACTAACTGAATTCACTGTGGCAGCATCATCACCAGCGAATTCGGAGCCAACTGCAACGACTGCAGGGAAGACTGAAGCTACAGAACCATCATCGACGGCCTCCAAAATATCTCTTTTCTTCCCTTCCGTCACCATTCCCTCCTCAGCACTCCCCTCCTCATCCTCATCCACTAATTTATTCTCCCTAATTGCTAATATACCCTACCTTTGCCACCGACATTAATTTTGCCACTCGCGCTCTCTCAGCTACTTTATATTGTATAGCCACTGCTTTGTAAATACATGCACTTCTCCTCTCCTCTACCCTTTTTTACTCTTTTATTTGCCTCACCTCATTGGGCAGGCCCACATGCTACTCAATATTTTATAGTGTTGACAAGTCAATGATGAGTTGGTCTTTTAGTAGACAAATTTTAAAAAGTAATTCCATGCATCACCTTGTCAGTGTCAATGTCGTAGTGGTGTAGAGTTGCTAAATTTCGATATAGGAATGTTTAATGACATGACCATTTCGCATCAGATATCCTGATTTGGAGTGATTCTCCTTCGTTCTGCACCAATTTGCCATCCTCACACCTAGTAATTTGCAATGTGCTCGGATGGTGTGTAACGTGTATAGCACATTCGCTTCCGTTGTTTTGTGGCCTTTGACTACACGTGGTTATGACACATTCGGTGGAGGTGTGGTAGCACCGATTGTTGTAAGTTATAAAAATTGCAATATCTGAAGGCTTGTACTAAATCAGAGTGGCCATTTAAAATGGTTAGGAGATAGATGGGCAGGAAATGAATTGACGAACTGATCGATGTGTGGGGATATGACTACAATGAAGATGAGCAGAAGGACTATTTAATACTATAGGTCATATATTTAAAATAACTTTTATTCCATTACATATCATTAATGACACTCGACATTCTTCAAGTTGTCCATCGAGTCTACTCATTCCGCACCATAAAACCGGTCATGAATGTACAAAACTTCTGCAATTATTATACTGCCTCCATGATTTTGTCTCATAACAGCAACCTTGAGCAAATGCTAAGACAAAATGATTGATTGACACATTTTTTCACGCCTTATCATGCGCCGTCTCAAAGGCACATCAAAGAGGCGTCCCTTTTGGCCTCCAAATAAAACAAAACAATATTCATGCAAAGACGAGTCGCGACACGACACACTGACACACTTGTCACATGATCGGTTTCGACGGTCCTCGCCTATGCCCAAGGCAACTGCTTTTCTGTTCAATCCTCTGCATTACAGTGGTTGAAAGCGGATTGTGAAGAAGCGTAGGTGATGATGGTAGCACGGTAATCGTGAGCTATGAAAACGGAAACGTAGATTTGGCATTAACTCTACAAAAGTTACAAACAACAAAAACCGGACTCAGTGCAAAAATATCATGTCCCGGTGACGTCTTCCAGCTGCAACACTAAAGCCACCGATGTGCTTTGACGTGCGCATACCGCATTGACCTGCACACTCATGCAGTGGCACTCATGAGGTACAGCTGCTAACCCCACTGCAAAAGTGTGCTTTCAAAGGGCCTGTCCAACACACCGCTTGGAGGCTTTGACATCTACACACAGCCACACCTTATGTGTACTTTACCGCAGTGGTAGAAGAAGAGGGCAATGGAAAAGAATTTCTCTCACGTTTTATAATCAGGTGACTCGCAAGTAATACATTTTATGGTATTCTTTTGTCGTCTAATTTGGGCAGGAATCTTGCAGCATAATTAGCTTATAATTACTCACAAACTAATCTATTATTTGGCAGAGAGTCCTTCAGTGGGAGAGTAACAATATCCACTCAGTCCTACTAGACATGGAGGACAGCAGCGGTGGGAATCACGCAATAAGTAACTTTGGGTCATTCATAATTGCAACAACAAGTACACCGGTTAGCATTGTCCAACTGTACAAATATTTTCTTCTCTTACCTCAGTCTTCCCTCATCCGTGCACCAAGGCATGTTGAGCCATTTCATCACATATGCAGTAGAAGAGGCGAATGCGGAGTTATTAGGCAGCTGAATAATAAAAGTGTGAAAGGCTTGTGTTTATTACACAAGAGGAGAAAGAGATGCATGTGAGTGCCTTTCAGTATCAACAACATCATTGCCTGTTTGATATACGCATGTGTAGATATTATATGCTGATGAAAAATAAACTTGCAAGCAGGGAAATAAAGAGTAAAAAGCCATTTTTTAATGGGGTGGAGGTAGGCAGCAGAGCCAAGGTGAGTGGGTATTTAAGAACAGTAGCAGAGACGTGGAAATTATTGATTAAGGGGATCAGGATTTTGGGAGAATCAGACAAACATGAAGTCACTAGCGTGTTCTCTAAGTGGAGGAGTGAGTGGGTAGATTTCAGCTAAATAGTGTAGGAATGAATTGAGAATGAAGGGATGTCGAGATGGATCAGCAGGTAGGGATATCATGGCGAGATGACCAGACTTTGGTAAAGGGCGGGTAAAATGTGGACCCGGACCAAACGAAGAGGCGATTAAGATACGCCTTATGTAGAGGACGAGAGAGTGGGTAGATCGGTGATTTCAAGATATCTGGTTTGGTGGATGGGTGAGCCCAGGACTAACAGATTGGCAGATAGAGAATGGACGTCATCATCATATAGTCAGACACCAAATATCCATTTCAAAAGTTATCATTTACGGGTCCGCATTTATTACTGCGTCATACGAAGAATCAGCCAATACCACCACGACAAATACCGGTATCATGAAGGTTTCACTTCTACTTATTTTCTCATAAGTAGGCTCTGCGTTAACGCAGAATTTATTCGCTCAATATGGATTAACTGTTTTAATCCGGGCGCTAATACTTCAATCCCGAATCTTTTCCGCCATTTAGTCCCACTTGCACTTCTCATGATCACACATGCATATCATTTCTGTCGGGTTCCACCCTTTTCCCTTCCAACGCACACTTACCTACTTGCTCATCTAGACTACCCCGATCTGGATCCCTTCCTGCATTATTCTGTTGCACCCCGCTCAATCGTTATCCTCAGCAAGAGTAAATTGACGACTGACTGCATTAAATAGTGTTGTGCTTGTCTTTCATATCATTTTTGATCGCCAATTTTACCCCTTTAGTACGCTCACTCCTTTGTCCATCCACCCACCTATCCATACATGTCTAACAAAATGTGAATGAAGACAGGCGAGGTCCTGGTACAGAAACATGCTAAGATGTGCTAGAATTACAAGTGGATGGGGCAGAATATTGAGGATGGAAGAATGAATCCAGGGAGATCAACTCTCCGATTAGCTGACGGAGACTGTGCGTGAAAACGAAATACCGTGCATCGGCATCGTTGCCACACAGAGCAAACTGCACCGCAATCCCACTTTTCATTTGGGTGCATCCAGAATGCCGAACTTGTCAGCAGAATGAAAGGGCAACTTCCTCCTGATCCACCATTGGAAAACCCCAACCACCAAACCCTATTCTAGACCTTCTACACCTGCTGTCAGGAAAGTGTCCAACTGTCGAAAGGTAAGGAGCTGTAATTACTAGCCACTTCTATTAGCACCTTATTCTGAAGTGGTGCTTGCATGTCCATGGAAGACGACCCCAATTGCGATGGTTAAATTGGTAGTCTAAAGGCATATTGCGATCTGTGTTGGGCACTCGCAACGCAAGTCGGTCAGTCGGAGGAGATCTTTTAGTGAACAAATTCTAGAAACGCATTTCCATGCATCACCTTGGCAGTGTCAATGTAGCAGTGGTGTCGCGCTGCTTTATTTCGATGCGGAAATGTCAAACGACATGACTCTTTCACATGAGATAGCCTGATCAGGAGCGATTCTTCCTCCTTCTCCGCCAATTCGCCATCTACAGACGTGGTAATATGGAACGTGCAAGACTTAAATTGCTCAATCGCAACACCCATTCTTGTGGCTTATAAGAATTTCAATGTCTGAAAGTCTGGACTAATTCAGGGTGGCTGTTTGGATTCGGTAGGAGATAGGTAGGTAAGAAGTGGATTGACGTGCCAATGGATGTGTGAGGGCATGACTACAGTAAAGATAATTGGAAAGACTATTTAGAACGATAAGTTATATATTTGATGTATCTGATATTCAATTGCAAGCAATTAATGACACACGGCCTTCTCTAAGCTGTCCACTGAGTCTACTCATTCTGAACCACACAACCGGTCATCCATGTAAAAAACTTCTGCAATGATCATTCGGCAACCACAAATTTGATTCATAACACCAAGACTGTCTTATTTTAGTACATTTTATCACATGCCATCTCAAAGACACACCAAAGAGACAGCCTCCTTGATCTCCAAATCGGGCAAAACAAGGTTCAAGCAAAGACAAGTCACGACACGACGCGACACAAGACTTGTGTCGCATGATCTGTTTCCACCCATGTCGCCCGTTCTCTGCTTCAAAGCACTGCGACCGTGGAAGGTGTCTTCTGACGCCAACTGCTCCTCACTTCAGCCCTCTGCACTGCTGCGGTTGCAGGTGGAACTGGAAGGAGCATGCGCGTTAATGGTAGCACGGTTGCCGAAACTTACCAACAACACAACCCTAACCCATCTTCATGGCGCTGAACGCTTTGAAGAAGAATGAATGATTTTCAGCCAAACGAGATCCTACTTATTCACCGGCAAATACCAACAAAGCTTAATACAATAGTAGGAATTGTGTCAAGATCTGACCTTGCACAGTCCTGCCAGGAGAACATGACACCGGTGTAAAGCACCCAAACAAAACCCGTCGTTATCTCACTTAGCACTGAATCTTTTACGACGTAAACAATTTCATACGTGTGTTCAACCTTTACTACTACCGTTTCAGTAGTGGCAGGAAGGGCGTTCGAAAGTACAATTCATGTTTTGCATCTGGGTCCGCAGGCGAGACCACCGCCACTTGATGCAACCTGGTGCATGTGACGAGCTGCCAGATAGTCTCAAGGCACACCACCTCAGATCTCCTCCACTCAGCTCATCTCATTCCACTTTCAGTTAGCCGCACAGCGCATCTTCCTCCTCTCTGACTGACCGAATCACGCAGCAAGCGCATGACACGGATGGTGTCATGCTTCTGGAATACTACGTCAGACATCGCATTGCAGGTCATTTGTCAGCCAAAGAAGAGGTGAAATTACAGTTCATGTCACTCCGTGATGTAAATGTTGGCCCACCGTGCCTCGTCTTCAAACACTATCTGGATGGCTAATGGTGCAAACTGAAAGGAACAACTGCCATTTGGTGGTCCTGGATTCTCTCCACTACCCTTCCTACCCCACCCTACCCACATGCACTATTTGCGCATTTTGTTATATTCTGTGCGGTGTTCTCTCCTGCCCACCTTCTCGTAGAGTAGACGATTGATGGACAAACGGATGGATAGACTCAACGGACTAACGTGCTGATTGAATATGATATGAGACATAAACGCGAAATTAGCCGTCAAACTCTGTCTTGGTTTGTCTAAGGGAATTGATATTTGCTAGGCGCAGCTTAGAGCAATTTCCCTTCTGAACGCAGTGCTTCACTATTTCTTATTTCTTTCACTCAGCTCATCCTGTGACGACAGCTAATTAAAACATGGCATGCATCGCCTTCACAAGCATTCGGGTCTACAGTGGGTCAGTGATGCTCTTGCTAGGCTGCATTCTTGCCATGTTGAAATGATCACCCCCTACTTCTGTTTCTTTGCATTCACGCTGGGAGTGTTGCGAGCCGCTGCATACAGCAGCACACTTGCCCACTTAGACGCCCACATCTCTCATCTCTTGCCCTCTCCCTGACTAGCCAACAAATTAGTATGCACTTATTTCAGACTGGGTACACAGAAACAGTTGTCACGAGAATCATAACAACCACCTTTGCACACCACAAATCTTTGCTACTGGCAATGAAGCTCAATCCACAAGCGCGGTGTCGCTCCGCAATTCGTGATTGAAACAACAAGGAAAGTGGAAGGTGTAGGCGCCTGGGGTCAGGATGACTGCACACCACATGTTAACTTATTGAGGCGGATCTTACCAAAGAGAGGAAAATTTGCTTTGCAAGTGCACTAGATCCTCCTCCCTGCCACCTAGACGGACTGTTTCTACCACCCGACCACTGCTACTACTACTGTCACCCTATAACAGCAATTAGAGTTAAACAATGTGTAAAGGTGACTTGCATCCTGACTCCACTTTTTTGACCGAATCGACTGATATTCTGGCTAGTGGTAGCGTGATTGAAATGTGAAGGGGTCGTTTCTTCTGCCGGGGTTTGACATACTTTGAATCTTCGCATGTAAACACGCATTTGCGTGCAGTTGGTAAGAGCAAATTATGGCAGAGTGCAAATGGTTGGTGAATAATGCAGATGTGCGTAGCACGCCACCACTGCCTTGACCTCCTTCTTCCGTCAAAGTATATTCCTATAGAGGTATGTGCTACACTCCTAATCATCCCCTACAATCACCTCCCTTTCAGGCACATTACTGAGCCATTCCACTTCTTTCGTATGATATCACCGAATTCGGATTTTACTCTCTAGCAGTTCTCATGAACTGTCGGTTCCGCGCTACTTTCCTCTGGTGACATCCACACAAACTCACATTCCAGACATGCGATTTGCTTAAGGTGTTTGTGGTTGAGTGCACAAACATCCGCAAGTGGGGAGGCAACTGAGCCAAGGCAGAAGGAAATGTGACAAGGTTGAGCGAAATAAATATCCTTAGCAGTCACCTATTGGGTCGTCTCCTGGCGCCTATTGTGGAAGTCTGAAAAGAGGATTTTAATAGTGAGTACTTGCAGTGGCAACTCTGATGTGACACTTTCTGCATTCCCATCGCGGATTCGATGCTCCGGCAGCACACCGTAATTCTTGGCCCGTGCCGGTATTGGGCTTTCATCCGCAACTTCAATTTCGCTCGACAGAACATCAAATGGATTTCTCTTATTTGTAGCAGAGCAGTGCTGCAGTAAACGAGTTTGTTGAAGGTGCATTGAATTGCAATTGGCATTTGAGGAGGCAACTTCAGACAACAGAATGAACTTGGTCCTACTTACAAGACAGCAACACAGATAGAATGACATTTCTCAGACTGACAGTCGAGGCCAGTAAACGGCTGTGCAATGAGTGTATCGCATCCCACACAACCATTTCATCCGAAATCACCCACCTACCTACTTTTCTCCCATTCGTTTAGTCGCATTCTACTGTTAACCATCTCATCCAAATCTGACCATACATGGATTCCACACTCCTTTATTGTTTGTTATCTGTGCAATTACCTACACTACATCCCTTTTATATCATTCCACTTCACTTCACCCAAACGTCCCCCCACTTCGTGACCGTGGAGGCACATGTCATTGCCTGAGATTGTGTTCTTCCCTCATGCTACGTTCGTTCAGTTATGTTTCCTCTCGAATCAACCCATTCATCCACCTTATGAGAAGGCAGGGTAGATGAATGCAGGAGGACATGAGAAGATGTGTAAAAGGTACACATGGGTGGGGAGGAATGTAAAGAGTAGTAGAGGGAACTCAGGGCACTACATAGCAGTCACACCTCTCGCATTTATCCTCGCCTCTCTGCATGGTCAATGCTGACTGTGTGTACAAGCGAGACACCGTGGGTTGGTGCCATTATCATGGAGTACCCTAAAATGGCATATTTGCCTCTCCTTCGACTAACTAATGTACATTGCAAGCACACTGCAAGGATTCTGATTTGCCTCCAAAATGCCAAAACAGTCGTCTAATGGTGGGTCACCTTCCTCCTACTTCAACACTCGACTAATTTACCGACCAAACCTTCATCGAGATATTTTACAACTACTGTCAGGAGGAGGTTGTGCTAGTGAGCGTCGAAGAGTTGCACTTGCCGCCCTCCTCAACCCTCTCCTCCTCAGTTGTCTTGGTTATTCCCTGCAGCAAGCGATAATATTCTAACATCAGTATTGTTGATTGCTGACTTCACTTTCAATCGGAAGTGGAGATATCATAGGAAGATGAAGAAGTGGATCATATGTGGCCTTGGGAGACGACCTGCAATCCGATGGCCAATTTTGGTACTCTAGGGTGCATTGCAATCTGCGCTAGGCATCCGCAGCGTGATTCGGTCGGTTGGTGGAGAGGCATATATACACTGTGTAGTTAAGTGCGAATGAGGTGAGCTGAGGTGGAGTGAGTTTATCCGAGAACACCGAGGATTCGAAATGAGTACTACTGGAGTGATTCAAATGCATTGGGAGATGAATGTCTTCATTGAGCAACGGGGTATGGCGGCATAGAGGAGCGACCTGGATGTTCTGGCATGAAATGTGCCGCCCGAATCGCATTACCTCAAGTAAGCAGGCCTTCCTTCACTTGTTTACTTCTTCACCTTCCGTTGGAAGAGAAAAACATATATAAAACACTTTGTGTAATCATCAAAGCTGCATTTTCTGCACTGCTCTGGAATTCTCTCACTCAATTCATTAATCCAGGCAGGATATCTGCCAATCGTACACTTGATCTCTCCAACCTTTCCCCAACTACAAACTGCATGAATCAACCACAAAACTGAAGTATCGTTGTCGGTGGCAGCAGTGAAGCATCCCTTTTAGTTGGTGCGGTGATGGAAGTGGTAGTTGTAGTTGTGCTGCAAGTTACAATTAAGTCTCATTCTTCATGCCCAACAATTGGGTTCCTCTGGGATTTTCTGCAAAATAATATTTTCAGGTTTGTTGTTTGCTTTGAGTTCAGCGAACGCCATTGCTATGAGTGCAGCTAGCGGTAGTGATGTTTGAAGTGCCCTCACCTCACTTCCATTTCAATTTCCACCACACTGCCTTTTGTCATTATTCCCACGTTGGGACAATCTCCTAACGTTGCAACAGGCAAAGCACTGCTGAGGATTTAAGGGGTCCAGTTTAGCAGTATGACAATTGATGATGCAAAGTCCAGTAGCTTCTTACACTAACTGCTTGACATCTATGCCACCTGCATCGCTAAGTACACGATGGACAGACAGTCTGAAATGACTTGTCTGACTAAGCTAATTCAAACCAAACCCTCCCACCTCCCGTTGCGACACTCGCTCCCGTACCAAATCTGGCCTCTCCAGGAATCGTCAACTGGTTTTCGCCTGGGCTACCAGTGAGTATTCCATTTTTCCTTTTACTATTCATATATTTTGCTCCCTTCATTTGCGTGTTGTCACTTTGCGAAATGTCACTGACATGCTGGAGACAACAAGGCCATTATCGCTTGGCTTGCTGTCGTGATAGCTCTGCTGATAAATTCATTTGTCTGATTATGAGTCTTCGTGGCACAGGCTGTTGTTGAGCACCCATTCTTCGTTTCCACAAAGCTATGAAGTGTCCTTCCTACTCCACTAGACAGCCATTGCATTTTGCAACCCCAACACATAAGTCACAACACAGACCGGCTGTTTACCACGCCACTGAGAATGCTGCTGACATACTGATTAATAGGGAATCGCACACAGCTACAAGAACTTGATCCTCCAAAGGACGGGCGATGGATTTGTGAAGAGTGCAACAGACTTGTCACGTAGATCTGCAGCGCAGTCTCGGTTGATGTAACCTTATGTGGAAACACTGACGGAGGAAAGAAAGCTGTGATGTACATCACGGAATAGGAAGTGGACAAAGATGAACTAGAGGCAATAGCATCGGCACCCCTTCCAACACCACTTTCAGGCACGTTGGTATCGACGGGAGTTGTGAAATTCTGAGCGATGGGTGAGGTAGGAGTTGTCTGCCAGTTGGACTTTGGGTAGATGGTGTGGTTGGAAGTGACACTGCTACCAAGGCTTTTCGCTGTTGCCATCGCCCTCACGAACATTCTGGCTTGCAGCGCGTCAGTGATGGTTATGTTAAATCGAGCCTATCCAATGTTTACATGTTTATCTTAATGAGGGAGTTCCATGCCACCGCGTTGGGGTGGGAGAAGCTGACACTTCTCTGTCTCCTCACGGAAAAATGCATTTCCCCACCTGCCTGTCTGCCTGATTCAGCACCTCAAAATTCTGTTCCTCCATAAAGTTTGTTTTCCAATACACCAACCCTCCTACCGATTCACTTATGATCTTCTCGATTAGTGAAGTCGAAGCGAAGGCTTTAATTCCAGCTTTTAATGAAGACAAAATATTATGAATGGCATGTTTGAGCACCACAACCAACGATGCGATTCGACCCACTCGTGCCATATTCACTTGCACCACCTCACAATGACAGCCAGACAGGCTGATACACTGGTTCACGTGTGTGAGGGTGTCAGCTCGACTGTGCGAGCAGAATTCCAAAAGTCCCGCTTAAAACCACTGCTTAGGCTCCTATCCGAGGCTTCGACATCCACACACAACCACACTTCAAAGCATTTCTTGCATTTGCCGAGTTGTGAAATGAGGCACCACATGTTACCTCAACCGAAAGCATGCTGACTAGAGCAGCGAAGTAAATGAGAGCAATGAATATTTGAATTCTCCCCTCTACTAACTCTGGTGGAGGAAGTTGCAGACAGTTCAATCTGCGTTGATTTGCACCGGTAGTAACGTCCTTCAAGAATGGGCCAGCCGAATAGCCTGAACCACGTAGATCCACGATTTGATTTGATGAAGGCGCAAAGTGTTCCCGGTAAATCCCTTTAGTCAGGAGGATGTTGAAGAAGAAAGCAAGTAGAATTCAACGTGTTTACTGCAGCTGCAAGAACTCCAAACAGTGCAGTTCACTTCCGATTTCGCTCTACACTGCCTAGGGCCCCATAATCTTATCGCATCGCACATTAGACCAGCGTGGCTCATCTCATCTCAGAACTCCCCTTGGCACACTGCTTCATTGCTGCAGGCATTCTTCCCTGTAGAATATCACCTCACTTTCTTTTGATTCTTGCAGTGCCTCTGTAGATAACCAGCCATGTGGCTATCGCCCAGGTCACAATCTTGCCATCCGAGTGCCTCGGTCATTCCAGTACCCGTCTACTGTCACTACTACTCTAACTGGCAGTAGTGAAGAGGGAAGGTAGTGCCCCGAGCAACACGGCTTTCCACAGCGCATTCATTCAATTGCTTTTTCACCGAGCAGTGAAACCTAGCATCTCAAGCCATTTGAATGAATGCACAGCCAATGAAGGAATTTAGGAAGTTCTGCTTGTTTTGATAGTCGTTGAAAGCAAGTCATTTCGCTCGCAATTTCACTTCTTCATTTACACTTACTCTTCTGTCTTGAAACACCTCTGAGCCGACGTGGTACCTGAACAACTGCACTTGTTTATCATCTCCATCCCACTTCCCACGTCCATTGACAAATATTAACGTGAATTCCACCTTTCTATTCTCGCCTGGATCCCTCCACACCACCCTAGTGGCCCTTCTCCACAGCTCTTACGCAGCAGCAACGCCATCATGAAGAAAAGCTGACTGCAGATATATGGAAAGCAGAGTATTTTGATTGCGTGGAACATTCACCGTTGCAGTAATTTGACTCCCATGTCAAAGTGTCGCGAATTGGATAGAATTATCGTTACCAAACTCCAATTTATAGTGGAGTGATTACTAAGTAGAGAATCGACTGGTCCTCCACCCAGTTTCTGGTACTACTCACCCCTTCACATCAATGATTAGCAGACACATCGTTTGTCCTCCTGCCTTTCAAATTGCTTCGCATCGAAGAATCGCAGTCAATGTAGCAATTGACGCTGAAGGTGCCCACACATGTACATATCAGAGTGACCTTTCGTGTATGAGGTCAATCGCCATGACTCACAACCCCATATATGCGTCAGCCGGGCGTATGTCTATTTATTCTACCACGTCAACAGCCAGCACACGTACTGCTTGATCGTGTTTTGCCCAGACTATTTACAAAGAGGCTATGTGACGGCTATTTATGAATAGGCGCAGTTGGGAGCACCTTCCAACACGCCTACAAAGCTGATGGCCAAGACTAGGCAAGTGGGTTGTCGCCTGAAGATAAAAAGGGGCGCAGCGTCCTTCTTCCGGATTTGTGCATGATCCTGCCAATTTCCCTCCACTTCTGACCTCTCCTCATCAGTCTCATGGCTCTGGTTCATCAGGCAGCTTTCAATGTCCAAAGCACGTTTCAGCAACTGCAAGTGATCGAATCAGTGCCGCATCCTGTTCAAGAAGCGGGAACGATGGTAGCACTGCCCCTAACAGAATTTGTGGTTGGGGTACACTGAGGTTCAATTTTATTTACCGCTACTACCACAAAAGTCATACTTTGTATTTCTTGATTACCTGAAAGTTGACTGGAGCTAGACAGGAGTTATGTATGTATTTGTCACTTCCTCATAAGGTGATCTGCTCAGTTTCAAGCAAAGAAAAAATTATCCTTTCGCACAATTTTTGAGCATTCATGCCACCACATCAGTAACATGCTTTAGTGTCATTTCCATGTGCTGTTGCTTCAGGAAACGAAGACATTGCCACGGGCCTTGTTATTTCTGACCAGCTGCACCTTCTTCCACATCCCTGGTCCACATCCTGTGGTAGCGCTCTTCAACGCAATGGATCTCTGGATGGTGCATCTTCGGAACCAATTTGCTTTTTAACAATTTGTGGGCATCGCGTCCTATTTGTTACCGTGCTCCACATCTTCTCCAAGAAACACGCAACAACTGAGGGAAAGTGTCTGTCTCAGACAAGATCCAATCACATGCATTAGGTTGAGCTGACGCTTCAAAAGAAGAGGAATGCAGTGGAAAGAATAGCCAAGTGTATTATTCTAATAGACCAAGGCAAAGCTACGCTGAATTTTACTTAAAATTACTTCACAGCATTGGAGTTCAATCTATGTTCTACGAGCATTGCGGTGGAGGCCGAGTCGGAGGAGGCTGTTGGACAGCCCTCCACCTGTCATCAGCAGCGTCCTTGGTAGTAGTAGCCGCTTCCACAATAGTTTTCGTGACAACAGCTAGTGGCTGGTGCACTGAACCCGTCTATCCATCCGTCCACCCACCCATTCCACGTCCATTCATCCATCTATCCATCCATCCCTCCCTGGTACGTCAAAGGACATCCACAAAACTACTTGTTGCAGAAACAATAGACAGTTGGGTTGGAAGTGACCTTTTGTTAAACTTCAAAACAGCAGAGCTACGTGGAACAAGACACGAAATTAACTTCACCCATCAAGTACGATGCAGTCCATATTCGAGTGGCAGTTGAGTCAAATCGGCACTGCAGGAATTTTTCATTGTAAAGCTCTGAGCCTTCTCTTGCATCGCAGTGACTATACTGGCGTGGAAGATGACCTGTTGCTGACAGAGAGGCGAAGTCAGAACTGCGAATCCTTCAGCACACAACGCATTACCACTCGTGCACACGCTTTGCTGAGCGCGAAACTGAAGGTCCCACAATGACTCCATCACTCGCCACGTTCATTCATCTACACACTCACCTAGCAAAGACCACAAGACCGCCAGCTAGCTGAACTCACTTGACCATACGAAGAAACTATCTGGACACCGAGGCATGGAGAAGTGGCAAGACAATCCCTTCCACACTGACAAGGCAACACTTGAAGCTCCAACTTAGAAAGGAACAACATGAAACATCTCCTCCTCACCCTTCCACAAGCACAACAAATACATCTTTAGCCAATAGAGAATTGTACTTTCGAAAGATTTGCTAATGTGAGTGCGCGCACACATGCGCGAGCGCACATACAAACAGACAGAACGAGGTGAAATTGCGACCACCATGGCAACAAGTTTCACGTCGATATTGTCATTGATGAGAAAGAGGAAAGAAAGGAATTTTCATCCATTCATAGTTGCTGCTGCTACTGTCACCGCTGGTGTGCTAGCTGAAGAATGCAAAGGGAGAAAGGGAAGTGGTACAAACAGGAAAAAAATAGGGATGATGAGTCCTGTATCCATTCACCCATCCTTCCTAAAAATGAGGAAGTAAAGCGGACGAAAGAGGTAGGTAGGCAGGTAGGTAGGTGTATTACAGAGCTGAATTGCCTCAAACATTTCCGAAGTCAATAAATACACGTACGCCTTCTTGGGAGGAGTGGAAGGGGGAGGAGAATTTACACTTTCGCGCAACGGTCGATGAGTGGCTGACAAGAAGGAGAAGGCCAAAGAGGAGAGTAAATGCATTCAGGTGAAGAGACGGGAAGAGAAAAGCAAGCAAAGAGAGGAATGCAGCAGGCTAAGATGATGACGACGGTACTGTCGTTGTAACAGTTGTTATGGGATCGACTGAGCTCGGGCCATTAGAGGAGGACACAGCAGCAGCGGCGACCAGGGGTACGGTGGAGTCGTTCACTTTCAACTCTGCTTTCCCCACTGGCATCTGCTGGGATACACCAATTGTTGGTCCATTGGGCAGCATCGAGGAGACAACTGACAGTTTAGAAGTGTTAGCCGCAGTTGCAGGAGGTCGAGGAATGCGTCCGGTCTGCGTAAAATAGGTGGATCCACCTGCTCCACTGCTGCTGTTAAACATGTGTTGTTGTTGTTGTTGTTGTTGTTGGTGGTGGTGGTGGTGGTGGTGGTGGTGGTGGTGGTGGTGGTGGTGGTGATAAATCGGAGGTATGGGCTGCACTCTAGCGTTGAGAGTGGAGGATGACAATTGGTAGGTAGTCGGTGTGTCGTCCAGGTCAGCGTAGCAGATGGTCATTTGTTGAATCACCTTTTCCGAGGCCAGCGGTTCCCAGCAGTAATAAGTGCCCTGCTCCGAGGCGCCTTCCCGGATCACATCACCTCCAGGGACGGGGGTGAGCCATCGCATCTTCTTTTTGTGATACCGCCAATCTCGGTTGTATCTGCATTCACAAATCAATCACAATTGCTCTTTTTGGCCTTACCAGACCCTATCTTTCTAAATCATTGAGAGCAAAATGGACGTAACAGGACGATAAAATACGCAAGCTCGATAAAAGTGAGTAGGCAGGACTTACAGCCCCTTAGCAGCAACCAATTGAACTTCTTCGCGACAGCAATTGTAGAATATCCAAAAGAGGATTTCATCAGTGAGGTTTTCTAGTGGAGGGTCAGAAGGAAGACGGCTTGCAATCCGACTGCGAATTTGGTACTCTGGAGGTACGTTGTAGTCCATATCATGAGGTCGCAACATGCACTGATCAGTCAGGGGAGAGGCAAAAACGCTGTGTAGTTCGCTGAAAATGAGGAAGAGGCATTCAAAAACCGCCTATGTCACAAAGAATCACCATAAAGTAGACAAATTCCTCGGCACAGTTACCATGGCCAAATGGCGTGTGAGGAGGAAGAATGGATCGCGTTCTAGAAACCAATTCTCTGCTATTCACACTTGAACACCAGGTGGTGCAATAGATGTTAGCATGACAATGACGTTTCGTGACGTGACAACGTGCAAATAACAGTGAAATTGCAAGTGCTAGTAGTGTAGGGGAGTAGACGCTGAAAAAGTGACCATTTTTTGAAAGAACAGGTCATTTGTGAAGAAAATGACATTTTCATAACATAAACAACTTGTACTCCCACGAATTTCAATCAGAATTACAGCTGGTCCAGTAGAAAACAGTTTCCCAGTAGATCAGGGAGAATAGCGAGATTCCTCATCGTTTTCAAGAGTCGCACTTATTTCATGCAAACATGGCAATGCCAATTTCACCTTAAAACGAGCTAATAGGTAGTTGAATGGACTGAAACCACCTATTAGACTTCCTTATCCCGATAGCAAACCTGCTTCTTCGCTAAACCTTGGGTAACCTTGGCATTTGATGCTAATTGAGAGGTGGCTTTCCTTGAGGTCCCTAGACTAACTGAATTAAGGGGGTTTTACTAGCAGAATAGCCAGTCGGACCCGAGAACAACGCCTACACAAGTGATTTTGAGTAAGCAAATTTAATTCTCCAAACGCAGTCCAAGAATGATTTGCTGGATATAAACAGTCAGCTGAATGTGAGGCGGGTACTGATACCTCAAACACCCATACCTGACGGTTCCTTTTCACGAAAAACTGGCTGGTCCAGCTCAAGCAGTCAACCCAGTTGGGGCCTATACACCACAAACCTAGCTTAGATCTGAAAACAATTTCCTTGGAACCATGGGCAGGAGGATTATTGGACAAATTAAAATCAGGAACATAGGTCATTGAAAAAGAAAACCAAATCACAAGTGTTTACCCAGATGGAGGCCAGTTGACAATGCCTAAAGAGGCTAAATTTAATCCGGGAGCGAGTGTTTCGAAGGAAGGATCGATTTGAATTAGCTTAAGCAGACCAATCATCCCAAATTGGTTGTCAATCATGTTCTTGGGAATGTTGGTGACATAGTTGTCGCCCAGCAATTGCAAGGTGCCACTGAAATTTGCTCCACCAACGGACAAACTACCACTCTGAGAACGCTGTACTCGATGAGCTGCCTGATTCTTCAGCACTGTTTCGGCAGATGAGGCGTTAAGTGATTGACTCGACATGGGAATGGTGACGGAGGGTAACGCAGTGGGGATTAGAGAGGAAGGAGATGAAGCACCAGCACCTGGCCCACCACTACCGCCAGCCCCACTGGCAGTTACAGCATTTTGAGAAATTTGAGCAACCGGCAAAGCGGGGAAATCCCTGTCTATGGAAAATTCCGGTGAGGCCTGAATGTTGGACGACGAGAAGGAGGCTTGACTGGAAACAGCACCACTACTACCGCCACCGCCACCTAGAGGAGATATCCCGCTATTGCCACCACCCTTTGCAATAACTGAGACGTAATTTCGACTTTGAGAGCTGCCAGCAATACTTTGGTTTTGCGATTGATTCACAGAATTCATAATTGGGGGAAAATCGGAGGGATCAAATGCGAGACCACAAGAAACGCCCGGGTTCATGAGGTTAGTGGCGGTGCCTACAGAACCACCCAGCAAGCCCATACCCGTGACGGACTTGCTTGGACCCATAAAAGGTGGTTTGGAATTGTTCACAAGGCCGGACATGAGTGAAGAGATCTCAGAATTTACTGCGTGGTTCATACTTCCAATTCCAGTGAGCAAAGAAGGCTCGGAAATACCTCGTTGCGGTGTACCATGGAAGTTTGAACTGGGTCCATAGGGGAGAAGGTTCAAGGCAACGCCGTCCACACCGGAATCTTGATTGTAAGCATTTCGCACGTTGGCAACGTTAGAGTTAAGTCCTTTTAGTCGAGTAGAGGACGAAGGACGAGGAGCATAGTTGAGTCCAATGCTTCCACCCAATCCGCCTAATGACGAAGAGCCACTTGCGTTACTCAGGAGCGACTACATGGTTAAAAAAGCAGACATGAGTTTGCAAGGAACCAACATGTAGCGTGGGACCCTGTTACGAATAACACAAAGAGTCAACACACCCTTTTATCAGCGCTTTGTTGAAAGGACGAGGAATTCTTGTGCGTATCGTTTTGCATGGTTCTGCCCATTCCTAATCTGATTAGTTTAGTAAAAGCAGGATAATCAAAACATACTGGGCTGCACTATTCCAAGAGGATGGATGATCAAATGTATTTCGCCTAAAACATTTAAGTCAAAGAGCGCAGCTTACTGTCCAATACCGGCCATACGATGTACGCATGTGCTTGAAAGAACCCTTTAACTTGGAAGTTTACAAGTATCGAGGAGTTAACTGAATTGGAATTGTAGAAAACCTAAAGATTAGTACAAATAAATATTACAAAATGTGGCCATAGGGAGCTTAGAAGGTAAGGAAAAGAAAACCAGGAACCGTACACATACCACTAAATTCTTCTATGTCCTTTTGTTTAAATACTTGGTGAGTTAAAACGAGCCCGACCTGAAGCCATTAGTTGGCTTACCTAGTGATTGCTTAAAATGACAAAAAGAGCACTTGTTAAGTGCATTTTTACCCATACTTTTGATCACTCATTATGCCAAACCAGGTAGATAATCACCTTCTATATTCATTTCAGCAGATTTATGCATCTACAACTCCAAGCCCATAATAACTTATATAATTGTTTCAGAAATGATTAACATTACATTGCAGCCTTTTTTTAATTGGCCAAAACATTGCTGCCAGTATAAGTTGGGCTCTTGACCTCGTTTTTATGTACCAAATGCCTTTACTGTTACTGTTTTTGCCTAAGAAAATAAGAACCTGAATTGTTAATCACGACCGTATAGTGTGTGTTTGTTTAAAACGTCCTCCTTAAGCTTAAGGTGGGTAGCATATATAAACCCCGTAATGGGTCGAATGTCATCGACTTTGAGGAAAAAACATGCCTTGAACACCTTGACCTTGGTGCCTGTTCTTCTCTGTTTGTCAATAGTTAATAAAACATGCCCCTGTAGGGAGAGACTCGTCGATCCCTACTTCCCTGTTCCAAGCCTTCTTAAGAGAGCCCGGTTGGTTCAACTTGAACATATTCATTAAAGAAGTAAGGATCGAGAGGGGAAGTACAACGCTTAAGAAGGAGGGACTCGCAGTCACCAGGTACAGGGGAGAACGATCCTGTCACGAGGTTCGTATTTCCTGAATGCCCCCTCCCTGAAAGGAACATTAAAACATTATGAGTATTACAGTTCCACTTGTTCCGTGGGTGTGGAGGACAACGGTGGTAGTGAAGAGCAGCACCCATTGCGGTTGCGAAAAAAAAATCTTTATAGGAAATTAAACAAATCGTAGAACGAAAAGTAGCAGCTCGGAGCCTGACTTGTTACATGTTATCCGTGATTTCGGTGGGACGTCGTGATGCCCACATTTTGCAAGCCTTGTGGACTTGCTAGATTATGGAAAGATATGAATCTCAAATTTACACCGTGGTGGTTTACTGGTTAAAACGCAAGTATCACATTGTCTCCAAAGAACCTGGAAATAGACCATCACTACGACCTTGTAAATCTCAATTTGCTTTACCAATAGATGAATACTTGGTCATTCACTTAATTGCACTTCTGCAACCTATCTCTATCCATTTTCAAAATTCGTTGCAAATGATTGCATTTTTGCTTTTTTATTTGCTTAATTTTTTGGCATTTTTATTATTACACAAAAAGCGGTATCTACAAGTAACATCGGATATATTGTTTTGGTGGAATTCAACCATTTTAAAAAATTTACATTTTGCAAATGTAGTTTTAATTTGTAGCATTTTTGGTACATTACGAAAAATTTCCGCGTGTTATCCGAGTCAACCACCGCAGGAAAACAATGAAGTCTAATACAATTTCTGCTTTTGGTATGACTAATTGGTAAAATCTTTATGATTCCCCAGACCGTGATCTTGTTCATTCCTCTGTTGTTGATGCCTCCAATATAAACGTTCTGGCCAAGGATTTAAGTGGCATACGTCTCGAGGGTAATCCAGAGGTAGGGTTTTCTTTTGAATTTTACATACTCGACAGATTCAATGGCTCCTGAGAACCGTTGGTTTCATCGATCTCACCACTCTTGCCGGTGATGACACTTCCGCCAATGTGCACCGTCTTTGTGCCAAAGCTAAACGCCCTCTAAGCACGCCAATTCTGGACAAACTCTCCGAACGCTATGGCTTAACCCCAGGGGAAGTTCGTAAGCCTCCTCTACTGTTTGTAACTAGCAAAATTCAGGAACTGCTGCTGTCTGTGTCTACCCCTACCAAGTGAAAACTGCATTGGATTATCTCGAACGAATTGGCGCCTCATATATACCCATAGCTGCAGTTGCTACTGGCTTTCCATCGGGCCAATATTCTCTCAAATCGAGGTTGGAAGAGATCCGCTATGCAATTGATAGTGGAGCCTCCGAAATTGATATTGTTATCAACCGGACTCTTGCTCTTGAAGGCAGATGGAGAGGTAGATTCCTAGTTTCCTTTTCTAGTTGACAATTAACTCTCCTCTAGATCTGTACGATGAGATTTGTGCAATGCGAACGACGTGTGGAAATCGTGCTCATCTCAAGACCATTCTTGCGGTCGGTGAATTGGGTTCCTATGCAAATGTCTACGCAGCTTCTATGACATGCATGCTTGCTGGGGCTGACTTTATCAAGACATCTACAGGCAAAGAGAGCACTGTTAATGCGACTCTCCCAATCAGTGTTGTGATGTGTCGTGCCATTGCGGATTTTCAAGACACTTATGGCATTAAGGTGTGTGATTTCCTCCCTCTTACTTTCCTGTGAGGTTCGTTTTTGTGGCATTTCTGGGTTTCATGTTCGCCTTCTGTTTTAGGGAAGATTTCATTCTGGTTCTATGATCATTTTCTTTGTTTTTGATTCTTTAAATATCCCATATCGGTCTGCACTTACCGCTTGGGTTACTTAATGCAGAAGTGCGAATTTCAACATTTTTTGTAATGTGTCTATCAGAAATAGGAAACCAACCTGCTTTTAATGCATATTTGTCTCCGTCAGATGCCAAACGGTCGAAATCGCTGTCTCTATGGTTACTTCTAGGGCTCTCAATCCTATCTAGATTAAAATGTAGGACAAATTGTTTTTAAGCACAATAGCCATCTACTTTTATCAGCAAAATAACAGACGATCATCTCAACACTGGTGATTTGTCTTATGTATAGGCGACTGGCAGTTCAACTCAATGCTCGTTTATTCTAATTGATGAAACCGCTTCTGGTACTTTCCCTTCTTCATTGGGCCTCGTATCCAAAGTTATATTATTTATTAGCTATGCTTAGTTATTTACACCTCATATTTCTTACCGTGAGACGTCGTTTCACTATATCTCGGCATTATTTTGGCAATTTCAGCATGAAAAGGATTTCAGCCAATGGTTTTGTGGGATCTAGAAGATGGGCTCTTTTGCTCACTGATATTCACTCTATCGTACTTCTTGCCAAAAATAACCTTTCCTAGATTTCGCGGCTGTTCTATGTATTATGAACACTTTGCCGATTACGGTACTTTTCGTCTTCTCATTTCGTCAACTTTGTTTTTGGAAGTGAGGAAAAGTACATGCTCTACTAATGTCACAGATGTCGTGAGTCTGCACGTCACACGTCTGCAGTAGAATTGGTCGATTGGGTAGTGCTCGTTAGTGTCACATTTGAGGATTCGAACATCTAGGTAGGCTGTGGTGGTCTGCTTCATTTTGAGACTTTGATACCAAACGAATTAGTCTAAGCATCACTTTTTCGAACTATGTGGTTTCTATTCGGTGATATATGATTCAGCATGTTCCTCGTTATAAAAACGGTATGATGTGTTTTCATTTTAGCGTGGTGCCGCAAGTCTTTGTCATCTCTAATAGATTTTAGTTGAGTTGACCCCTTAAATCCTAGGGGCTGCAGCTCTGGATGTTTCTGAAAGTACCTCAGAATGATGCCACTCTGGTATCAAAATCCTGTTGCCTTTGGGTGGGTTCCCTTGAGGCACTTGACTGTGATGTGTATGGCATTGCACCAGAACTCCTCGATATGCTTTGCACACTTTTGAATGTCTCTCCGAGTATTGCCTTTTCAAATAGGGCTAGCTTCTTCCAAAAACCTTTTGCTAATAAATTTATGAAACTGGAGATAGTCCAAATTAGGTCTTCAGATCGTTGATTTTATTACAAAAGCGATAATCCCTAAAGCTGATCAATTTCTGCTTCTCTTTCTAGGTGGGCTACAAGCCGGCAGGTGGACTGAAGACCTGGAAAGACGCACTGGAGTTCACGGCCTTAGTGCACAGTATGCTGGGCCCGGATTGGGTGAACTGGGAGTACTTCCGTATCGGAGCCAGCTCTCTCCTCGGTGGCATTGAATCGCGTATTTACAGCCTTCTACACAACACAGCGCCGCGTTCTGGTGACCTGGCCCTCATGTAGCTCCATTCTATTTTACCTTGTTGATTCACACCGTCCCTGTTCATGTGTTAGGTCGTGTGATTTAGATCTCCTGTGTGTAGATTTTTAATAAATTTAGGAGTGCATTTTTCTACCACCGGTTATGGCTTCTGGTTTGATATCGGTTCATTGCAGTTCGTCAGGACTGTGCCCTATCTGCTAGAAAACGGGTTTTCTCAGATGAAACAGTCGTTTTAGCCAACTGGAGGAGTTTACGAGTTTCCAGTTGGATCTGACGACAAAGCGGGTGGAATATGATGTATTACGCGTTGGTTGATGCTACTCCACCTTTTTATTTCATTTTTCCCGTAGTATGCATGTTTTTCATGTGCAATCCGCAATCTTGGGAGGAGTCATCCGACTTATTTATCTTGGGTCCTCTTAATTGCTTGATGATAACTCCTGTCGCTTTTAATTATTAAACAAGGAAATTCATAAATGATTGAAAAGATGTCGGTACAGAACTCGTTTGAAGCAGAGTTGCGCACCGGGTCAGCCGAAGGCGCGCTCGATAATTTCATTGGTTCTGTTTAAAAAATACGACGGCAAGGGCAATGGCTTTTCCACTCGCTGAGATCTTCCGAGTCATCTTTGAAGAATTGCATCGACTTGTCACTTCTATTCATTGCCGCAGTAGAGCTTGAATCTTTTTAGCATAATCTCATCAATTGCCAAATCACCAATCCTGTCAAGCATTGATCGCTGCTTGTCAATCGTGCCATTGCATAACATTCAACTCCGGTCAAGTAATGCAGCAGAGTGATCGAAGATTGTAAAAATCCACTGGGAGAAGGCTAATTAGAGCTTGAAAACAAGGGTTGCATCTTAATTAAAGCCTTTCCACCTTCTGCTACTCCTGCATTTAAGCGCTTCTCCATACAGACGTCTTCTCCTTAGCACATTTCACTCCACACACCCAGGGCCTTGTTGATGTCATTGTACTTTTAAATGCCTTATTCTGTCGGTCTCTTGTTTACAAAGAAAAGCGTTTTCAATAATATCTAGTGTATTAGAGACTTTAAAATGTGTTGCAACTAGCCAACATTGAATCCGGCCTCTTTCAAGGATACTTTAATGAAATTGTGCCAACTGACTGATCGGATATCTACGTGATCGTTCAGTCGATTTTTGACCACCGGAGGTTCGTTGCGCGCCTAAATGAGTGACCTCTCACTTTGCTCCTTTCGTCGTCGTTGGCGTCAATTTTCCAGCTCTTGTGGAATTTTTTTTGGCGGATCTACTTCAAGACTTGAATGTCTACTAACAGCTTTAGAGATTATTTGGTTGTCATATTGCTGGCAGCTTTGGCAGGAGGGTTGTATCATTTATGTCATGGAAGAAAACCGCTTCTGCTTCTGCGGAGACTCGAAGGAGATTGGATGTTAGAGACGACATTCACCGCCAGGCTCTCCTGGGCTAATCCATCACTACAGCCCCCTGGAACGTTGAACCGGGGTAAACAATTCCACCGCACCTCTACAGCTTCTAAGAAGATGGAGTTATCCCCAGACCGAGAATAACCTACAGCTCTTTTCTTATTCAATCCCAACTATTCTGCTGTCAGCACGAAAGTAAAGGAAAACCCGGGGTGTCACATATGTGCGACGCTGACGGTGAAGATATTGAGTGAATTTTTTTTGCAGCGGGTGTTGCCATGGAAAACAAGAGGCATAGGAAATGTCTAACCTTAAGCGATGTAGGAGCAACAAACCTCTATCAGTTCGGAAATCTCCTCCTTGCAACAGTTGAGCATGACATGATCTTCGGTTCCGCCCTGTGAGGTGTTTCTGTGCACGCGCCTGCCATTGTGACGAGCGGTATGGAGGTGTAACCGCAGAGCGTGAAAAGCTGCCGAAGGCAAATCTTATTCCTCGCCGCATTGCTTGCTGCCTCTTCCTCCTCGTGTAGAACATTGCACTTACTGTTGAGCCTCCAATGAATATCAACGTCGAAATGAGACACGGCTCTGCTTCGAATGTAGGCTTGAACAAGTGAGTTTTCCCAGCCACCCATGTTATCAGACCCCCTCAGTCCCTTCTGCACATTGATGAAAGCGTCAAAACGTCTTCGTGAGCAACACA
The DNA here is from genome assembly GCA_000469725.3 of Echinococcus multilocularis. Classification (NCBI taxonomy): domain Eukaryota; kingdom Metazoa; phylum Platyhelminthes; class Cestoda; order Cyclophyllidea; family Taeniidae; genus Echinococcus; species Echinococcus multilocularis. The sequence goes on along the minus strand of LN902846.1, from coordinate 5,375,103 downwards.
GACGCCACCTACCAACCATCAATCGTCAAAAGCCGCACCCCATCTCAACTCTTTCTCTTCCTTATTCTCTCTGTGGGATGATTTGTACAACTGAGTTGGAAAGTCTTTCTTACACACGCTTTGAATTTCGGGATGGTGGAGGTTGGGGGGTAAAGGAGGGAAACCAGACGGAGTAGGAGCGGTGTGTTAGGGGGTGTGGTGGGAGGATGCTACAATGGAGTAATGACTCGTCTACATCTTCCTCTCCTTCGAGTCTGGCGGTAGTAATACACACCAATAATGATTATAATTGGCAGAAGGGCAGGTGGTAGTCGGGTGGATGGACTGGGTGATAAATTGTGAAGGAGAGGAAGTCAAAGATGAATTGGAGTGGTGGGAGGATGGAAAGATACATCGAGAATATGCCACTCCACTTCTTACCCTCATCCTTTCCTCTCTATATTCATTCCTTTACAACTTCTGCGAGAGAGACCATGGAAGAAAAGTAAAAGGAAAGGAGGTAAAGAGGAGGGAAGAAGATCTACACTAGATGAGGTGGTGGACCGACTCGATGAGGATGTCAGGCAGTGGTGGTGGATGTCGTGGCGGTAGTGAAATCTTCCGTCTCCTTCGACTGTGCCTGTTGTTGTGACGTCTGTTGTTGATGATGGTCGTCAGCGTGGATGAGATTGAAGTACCAATTGCGATTGTACTCCAACAACTCAAGAATGTCCTGTGCCGCAGGATGCACCAAATCGGACCACATCTCCCACAGAGGGTGTGAGATGAAATCGATGAAACTGACCTACAAGACAATGCATGGAAGGTGAGCTTCTAACTTCCACTCTAAACAATCCGCCATTGACAAAAAAACATGGTACTACTATGCTAGGTCGAGTTATTCCGTCCCAATTCACACGGGTCGCCCTTATTTCCATGTCTGGACAAGGGGAGTGGATGGGTGAGAGGCCAAATCTGACGATGGAGTCAGGAATTGGACTAAAAAGATGGCTGAAAATGATGGCGGGTTAATAAAAACACAGCACACATCCGAATTTACATCTAAGCGTCGGAAAAATGAAAGGGAAGGGTCGAACAATCAAGTGCATCTAATTGGGGCTTTAAAAATTTTTAAAAGATGAGGGGGTAGATGTAGCCAAAACCCTCAGGAAGAGGAATACAGAGGAATTAAAGTATTTACTACCAATGTTAATAACACTAAAGCGGATCCGTGATCCTTACCCAGAGGGATAGAAGGGCGCTACCAATACCCCTATCCCTAGCCACTTCAATTTCTATTATCTCACTTTCATTTCGCCTTTGCCTCCTCTATTTCCAATGTGATCATGTAATTGTCTAGCGCTAATGCCCAGAAAAGATGATAATCCCTTTAGAACTCGTTGAGACATCATCGAGGGAATGGGGGAGTGAGGATGAGATGGTCTCCTTCTTCCCGGTCAGTCTGTCAGTCAGAAAGCAGTGTAGAATGTCAAAGGGAAGAAATAAGGACAGCCTCTGAAGTCCAATCGCTTATCTCAAATTAACCTGCCAATAGTGACACATTTTGTAGGGCAGACAAGCTCAACTACCATCAATCAGGTTCAATCAATGGAGTGTACAAGTGAACGGGAAGAGTGGTGCGGAGGACAATAAGGAGGGCAAAGGATAAACTGACACCTCCTCATCCATGCATCTAAACGATTGCGTGTAATTTACAACCTGCCCCTACAATTTACAATAAGTCATTGCAGCGAGGTCTAACGAAAATAGCACGGGCTTTTTTCAAACATTGACAGTATTCCCTTGATCAACACCCGTATATTTTAAAGATGAATTCAACCGCTCTGAAGGGGTTTAAAGTTGACGCTTCTGACAATTTCGTCCCCTATGCTTCGCTATTAGCACCAATAATAGCACAGAATGCGAGAGGAGGTGGAAGAAAAGTACCTGAGATTTTTCAATAGTGGCAGTTTCACGATCACACATAGGGCTGATGTCGAGACCGGCGGCGCGTTCTCGGTCACCTTGGAGGAAGAACTCATCCATGAGACGGTGCATCCACTTGGTGTAAAGATCCAATGGCTTCGCTGTGTTAGACAGATCCGCGCAGTGCACCATATTCTGTAGGATCTGGGGGTTAAAAGCAAAAAAAGTGATCTGGCACGGACATAGGGCGATTCGTCAATTAAGAGGACCTACACTGATAGTAGCAGTTTACCAAGAATCTAACATGCAGTGGCTATGAGAATAAAGAATCACATTTTCTCATTCCAGAAGCTAAACGAAACAATACTTCTTTGGTTCAAATAGTCGCCAAACTCGGATCAACTTCTAGCTCATTCATCCCTCCATCAATCCACTCATGCATAAATTTTAGATCCGTCCATCCATTATTTGTCTAGGACTTATTCCCTCATCCTTTAAATTCACGATTTGCAAAATAAAAAACCATTAATTAAACAACCGATGGCAAACAACCCTCAGAGATGGCACGATAAATATAAACAATGCTTGCCGAAACATTAGTAGCGTTTAGTTACATCAATTCTTGAAATTTACAAGGGATGTCGAATTCGCTGGCAAAATTACACACCAGCGCACAGAACAACCTTTTGAACTAGCGTAAACTCTAGAAGTGAATAGCAAACAATACGGCTTTCGATATTTTCTCTAATAATTCTACTAAAATGGTGCTCCATACGGAATTCCCAGCTAGATCAGACAGCTCGAGCACCTTTACACGCACACGCCTAGACTACATGCGAGTGCTACATGACATGATGTCTCCAGTGCGACAAGATACACCCAAGCCACACCCGGGACATGCTAGCACACAGAGTCGCGGAATTGGCCGTCTACCTGCATGCGGTCTGTGTAGTTGTCGAGATTGAGGATGCCTGAAGCGGCCACCTTCTTGGTTTCCACCATGGTCTTAAGGTCGGCAAGCAGGGACATGTGTTTCGACATATCCGTGGAGAGCACCTAAATGGGATCATAAATCGCATTACGTCATTTAAAAACAAGCCTTACTTAAATTAATTTCAGTCGGCAAAGCATTTTAAAATTGCTTGTTCTAATCATAAATAGTAGGCCTTTATTTTCCCTTTTATTTGAATGAAAATTATTTAAGAAATGACATACTAAACCATTTCAAAGTGTAGTTACAATGAAAGGCCTCTCGGTGACTTAAGACCATAGGGTGTTAATATGGAAATTCTGATTTTTTTAGAAAACCAAGTATGTATTCACTGCCGCCAATCACAATTCGAGCCAGAAAAAGGAATCGGAGGTACACCAAGCTTCAATTTAATTTTCACATTCTGTCTCTCTTGGGACAGTGAATCAAACGCGGAAGACGGGAGAACGTGCTGTTGACAGTGCTAAAATCCAAGTAATCAACGAATTCTCACAAGGCATATTTGGCTACTGAGTTAAATGAGATTTTAGTGGAAGCTAAGGAGAATCTAGGTCAGTGCCTACGGATTCGAGCGATAGGTGCAGTCAAGCGATCTGGCTCATAACAGCTCATAATCTCTTTCAGCTGTTTCAAACTTCGCAAGAGAAATAGTTCAAGCAGGAACTACTACTACTTGGATGAAAATTTCAGGGTCACTGAGTCAGACGCAATTAGATAGTTTTTTAGAACAAAGGTGTTTTAAACGGCACCAAAGCTAGTTTTATGTCAAATAATGCTTAACTTCGATTTAAAGTTATTCAAATAAATGGATTTACACGCTCTCAATGTGGATAGTTTGGGATAACCGAGTCCAGTGAAGGTTCAGTCTTCTTTATGGAAGGGAAACTCTAGAGAGGCCAATTACTCCAACTCGGTGACCTCGAGGCAGATAGAAACACAAGCTACTGATGTAGTAAATTGAGAATCCATCAGTGAAACAAAAGTCCGGTACTTGTTAGAGCGGCAAACTTTTCTAGGGAGAGTTGAAGTGAAGGGCGCAACAAAATTAGTTCAGGCTTGATTGAACTCGTGGAGTCGAGTTAGAATGGACAGTAATTATAAGGCCAATTCGGCACCTCTAATAGAAGAAAATCACTGAGTGATTCCTCCCCGGGAAAGTTATGATTTATTTTCGAAAAATTTGACTTAGAATCAGAGCATGAGACGAGATAGAAGAATATGTTACTTAAAAGGCTAAATCAGCGTCTCTGATATAATCAAATCACAATATCTCTCTCTGATATTACGCCTGGTTAAATGAGCCAAAGTGGAGCCATTAAAGTGGGTGGGAAGTTTTGCTACTAACAGAGTGAACACAGTAACTTCAGGCTAAATGAAGATGACAAGAGAACCATTTGTGTTGCTGACTAGGCGTCCTCGTATTAAATGAGAACTTAGTGCCACATCGGCGCCACTAAAGGGAATGAGGATGCATGCTCCATAATATAACCATCTCATTGTGCCTCAACTCACCATATCAATGACCATGCGCCGGAAGGTGAGGCGTTGCTTTCGGGTGAGATTCACGAGAATATCGCAACCGGGAAAGGTGAGCAAATTGAAGGCCACTGCCAAATGATAGTTTTCCAGCACCGAGGCGTCATTGTACAGTATCGCCAGTGCATCATCTAGAGTACAAATAAATCACTCACCTATAGCCTACTCAGTAGCTTGATTATCTTGATCTCGACATCCACGGACACATAGACATACACTGTTTACCATTCAAATATTTAATTTTACTTTTTAATTTTTAGTCAAGGGACTTTCATTTAATTACAAGTAACTGAGCAGCGCCTTTAAGCAACAGTGTAGAAGTCAACTGAATTAATACAACCCTTTGTGCTACGAATTTCCAATGGCGGTTACAAGTTACTTCTTAAAAAGGAGGGTAATTTATATCTGGCAATTAGTGTTAATAACCTCAAAAGTGGAGCACCATTAAAGCTTTGCGTTGAAGGGAACGCCTTTAGTTTATTAATAGAGAATAACTGGGAACTGATTACTAGCACCTCTATCTTGACCAGAATTACTGTTCATTTATGAGCCAATTGAATGTCCATCCCGGTGTTGACTAATCGTGGGTTTATCGAAAGTCTCCCTGCTTTCAAATTCCCCCCCTCCCTCTCCCTCACCCCTCCCACCCACTTCGAATGGATGACGATCTGAGCTGGGAAACTGGCCCGATTACGAGCCGGCATTTGATTGGTTCCAGGCAATGAAGGCGAGATCGAGTAGCCAATTGGCAAATAAGCCAGTCATTTATTTGATAAAATTTTTCAATCTTTTTCCTTCCTAAATTGCACTACCTAAAAGGAACTAATTAATTGCGCGATAGGAGGGGAAAAGGAGGGGGGAAGGCGAATGAGGAAAATCACCCGTTAAGTCAGAAAGTGGGCAAATGTTTGGTTTTGAGAGTCGCTTTCGCCGTCTTGCACAACTTATGATGCAAATTTTCCTTGTGATGTTTGACGTGATTTATCTCGCTTCAACAAGGTTGTTCTGTGGTTGGAAATAAAATAAGGAGAAATGTTATTACAGTTTCTAGTTATTAAAAAGGGGTTTTAATCTTCGTGGAAGTTTATTGAGGAAGTTTGGACACCAGTCAAAAAATAAGATAACCACTCTCCTGCAAGGGATAAGAAGAATGAGCTGAGAAGTTTCAACGGGATCCGAAATTATTAAGAATTCTAGCCAAAATACGACCGCAATAATAAATGTCCAAATTTGTATCAGGACAATCACAGTACCATTACAGGGCTGCTAAAATTTCATACAAGTCCAAGTTCGTGCATGCATTTATCTATCAAAATAGACAGTTGCGTAACGGTGGCAGTGTGACAATCGTGCTCCACTTTTTCCCTCCAAGTACAAATGTCGTGAGACTAAAAAGTACGCAAGAATTTGTAAAAATGGGGGTTTTAAATCTGGTAGCAACAGTAGCGAATATGGATAATCAAAAGGAACCAAAGAACCAAATGTCAAAGAAACAGTGATGTAGACCTCAGAAGCTTCACTGCTTTTATTAAACTGTGGATAAAGAATGACAAGAAGGACTTACTCGTATTGATAAGGTATTGGTTGGTGACACCGGGATGATTCACGTCATGGACGGCACAGGCAATGATCACTGCGGCTAACTCGAGGTCAGTAAAAACGGACTGGGAATGGAAAACAAAAGTTTTCATTTTACTACTTTCTCTCTTACCGGGTCAATTAACATTCAGGTCGAATTAAGGGCATTTATTTGAATCCTTACGACTACCTCAGAACCTAGTTTACTCGTTGAAATACAGTTCCGAGAGATTCAATCTATCATTTTTTCACAATTTAAATTCACATTGCTTCTCTGATTATTTCATGTATAAATGACGAATTATGGGATGACGTCTAAGCGATTGCAACAATACTCCTCCGACAGCAGTTGCTCAGGCACCGCCCAACACACACGGCTAAGATCAAAGCCTTCATGAGATGCAGGACAAGGGAAATTAAGTGTATGTCTGAAATTTCTTCAGCTGTCATCCTCCTGTTTACTCGAATCGTCGATAGAATCTCCACCTCCGTAGTCGCTCTGTGCCTGCAGCTGACTGAAGGCGCAAAAATCTACGCACCTGGCCACTTTTCCCAGGCACGACTTTGAAAGGAAGAAACTTACTCTCCACTGAGCACACATTCCAATGAAGATGAATTTTTGCTTCTGCACCAAGCATTCCCTTTAACCCACAAAATATCATGGACAGCACTAAATAATTCCTTACCTTCAAATTAAAGTTACGCACAAGTTTCGCAGCTCTCTTCACTCTAGGATGATAACCCCCTCTTGGTAGCACAACCAGTTTAAACTCTATTTTTGCGATCAGATGAGGTCACTTTAAAAAGGTTATTTAGCTCCCCACTCATTGGACTAATTCATGATTACCCAAAGAGTAAAGAAGCAATAAGTTATTGTAGGTCCATGGGGACTCATGCTCAAAGTAGGCATTAGTTTAAAATCAGGGTTTTGACAGGACGCGTCAAGCACTGCTTTGAATTCGTTTCCCTTCCCCACTAACGACAGAGTAGACGACCCTGATTTATCAGGGTATACTAGCTTACTCCAATGTCACCTTCTAGTAAATGGAAAATACCGCATCTGGGAACCACAATGGTCTCAGGTGACTTTAGTCAGTCCATTCGCAGAATGCAAAGAGGAAATTGTCTTTTCACCACATACTTTGTTGTCCAGTCGGATTAAAAATGTTCATCGAAGATGCAATTCTTTAATAAAAAGTTCCCCAGAGGTTTAAAAAACGGCAAACTATCTCAGATCTACAAGTGATACTCAATGGGTCACTCATGGAGATAACTTTTCATTATTGACCGGTAAAAACTAGTCTCAAACACTCGAAATAATTCAGAATTAATGAACCAAAAATTGAAAATCCGAAGTCGCATCACCACGAGGTTATGGCTACAGCTTCATTTCGCGCTAATGACCACATCCAACATTTATGACTCAACAAAGCATGTCTAAATAAAACTTGCGTGTCAGGGAAATCAGATAACAATTAATTGAGTTGGAATTTTCGCAGCTTGTACTCGGGAGGTGATTGATTGGATAGGCTCAAGGTCATGGCTACTTATCGACCCCCGTAATCAGCTGGCAGTGATCATGGAGGCACATGACACTGTCCACCCTCTTTACCCCTTTTCTCCTTTTTACATTGCCTCACACCAATCCCATACCTAACCGCGCACACACGCGCGCACGGGATTTGCAATCGATCGTAAGTGCGCCTTATACGCTGACGCGCTGATTGGTGAAGAGCAGCGCTGCCCAATGGCGCAGCTTCCAGGCGTACACGTACGCGTTGTTTTCTTCGGCCTCGATGCAGTAGTCGTAGCCGTCATCCTTCGTCGTCAGCGTGAAGCAGACACTTTTAGTCACCCTGGTGCGATGACTGCTAGCATGTAGCGCTGAGGCCATTGACGCCTCTTCTGCTTCAGTTGCTGCTTCTGATGCATAAATGCATGCACGAGAGTTAGCGAACTCGAGCTCACAAAAGGAACACAGCTAGTACAATTACTAAAATTCGAGTGGAATCACGAATGGCTAGCTCACTAGATTTTTGTTTTGGTTTAGACTACAACGGCTGTAGGTGTTATGGTCGGTAGCATAATGGCTGTTATGGCAGCAGTCGCACCAGATGTCTGCCTCTGCGTGCATGGTTCCAGTCATGTCTAGAGCGTAGGCTCCATCCATATCCCCAATTTGATAAACTCCTTTTTTTAGGCGTAATCATGTAGGTCCTTCCAGCTTCACGTAACTTGACCTACCCTCCAGTGATATGGAGCTCCGCAGCCAGCCTTCTAGCTCTTCCGTGCACTCATCCTAACCTGCTTCCAGAATCGAGAGGATTTATAATGCGTGCACAGTGCGTGTGACACATTGGTGGAAGAAGCCGAAAGAGGGTTCACGTCCTCAGTGGAACAAAAGCAGGACTACAAAAATCACACAGACTCCTGACAACTCTTCCACTATCAAATTTTGCATCTTTGCAGATCCTGGTCCAAAAAGCGAACTGTTTGCATCATCTCAGTAAATGAGGAGTAAAACCAGCACATCAGAAACCTACCTGCGCTGTAATGACTGAAATCGGAATGGAATACCAGAGAACTGAGTTATAGTTTCTACGATGTGCTCCCCTTAAAAAACATTGTCTAGCTTCGATCGATAATTAACAGCCCAGCTTTCAAGGGCGCGTGTGACACTGTCAAGATCTACAAGATGTATCCCTAACGTTGACTTTGACAAAGTCATCACGTTGCTTTAGTCCTTGTTTCACAATTTCAATCAAACTGACGTAGGAGATTAGGTACAGGAGACACCGAGAAAATAGATCAAAAGGATAAGACCAATGTAGACCAAAGGGAATTGTCACTACTCACGACTGCTCAGCCCTCGTTGATTTTACCTTCACGCTTAATTAACAAAACTCGTCTAGTGGCACATAGAACTGCCAGCATCCCAGCCCCTCCACGCGCTAATGATAAAGCCTATTTGGGAGCCGGGTCTCTCATAACGCCTACGGAAGTAACTATAGTGTCAGTATACATTTCTGGATATTCAAAAGACACGCATGCAAAGGACGTTTACGGCAAATCAGGAATTTCATTCGCCCACGCTTTTCGCCAAATGGAATACTACCCTCGCAGTAGCTAGCACAGTACCATGGTGACGGCTTTTCCCACTACTAGTAGTTAACACATAGTGTCTGGTCAGCTCACTTCAGTCTAATCCATTCGTTCGGCATCAGCATCGTTCATCAAGGCGACAGGTCTCAATAACAAAGTTACTGAATGCCGATGCCTCAATGCATGAGTCCATGTATTCACGCCGCAATGTGTGTAGTGTGCCCGTCAAGACATCAAATCCATCGAGCCAATTATCTACACATCGCATCTACAAGTGTCTTCAAGCACAGTGAGTCATGGTGATAATGACGTTGACGCTCAGTGCCTCGAGGGATCATCCACTCGCACGGTCAGTAATAAAGCATTGAAATGTAAACACATTAAGGACAGTTGGCCACATGCCTGCACCAAGGTCAGTCAGTGATGATGCAATGTGGAGGTGTCCAGGCCACTGCCTTGACAGACAGTCCTATGAACACACATCTATTCAGCGCTTGGTCTCAATCCTGGAGACCTGATTGCCGAATAAGCTTTGGTGAACTTGCAAGAGGGACGAGTCCCTCTGTGGGAACGGCAAGCATGATAGTTTACTAAGATTTGGTATTTCAACTAGTGGTGTGTACTGGCTACTAAGAAAAGCACACTATCCCAGAATGGTCCTCCCGTTCTGACAAAGTTTTCCATGTATTCGTTGTTAAAAGTAGTGATAAGCGCATAAATTCAATGGGAGGCAATATTAAAAGACAGATACACTTTTCACACTCTCAAATTTGCTCATTCCTTTTCGTGGACATGGAAGTCCAAGCCATTTTTAGCCCTTTACAACCTTATCCAAAGAAATTTAACTCACTCTGCCCAATCCTCTTATTAGTCAAAAAATAGCGACTAATTGAAAAAAGTCTTACGTCAAGAGCGGGAGCCTGCAGAAGCACATGGACGGATTGAACGACATCGGCAGCGTGAATTTTGTTGTGATAGGGGGTGTAGGCGTTGTAATGCGACTCCACTGATCGTAGATATCGCAGGAGGTTCCAGTGGGGAATTTTGAATTTATTTATCAACCCGCGTCGCTGGAAGGAGTAAGAAAATAAACATAATGGCATCAGTAGCCACACATTCAATCCATTATTTCCTCACATATGATTGTAATGTCCTGAATATTTCGGATCGGCTTCGAGATCTACAAGTGGGATCTAGTATTCCCTTGGTTTTGAAATTCATCAATCAGTTGCATTTCTTACAGGGAGTAGTATACCTTCACTTCAACCGAATGACTTTTGGAATTACGGATTGATGAGATTAATTTATGACCGGCTTGAAATTATCATTTTTTAACTCGAAATGAATACGCGGGAAAAAGTCCTCAGAAATCCTTGTTGAGGTCCATGATGTTTGGAGGCAGTATTGTTCATTTTAGACACAGTTAACTGCTTTCCTAATCCAGAGACCTCAAAGAAGAGAATGAGGCAAAATTTGGCTGAACTTTCTGGCCTTATCCTTAATTCGCCCTTCTTCATCTCCCTACGCTAAACAAATTTTTTTTGGGAAAATACTTGACAGTTCTTTTAGAAATTTGTCTGATGAATTAAGCATGAATCTTGTCGATTAGAAGTATTCTAAGCCCAAGCCCTCCTTCTCCTCCTTCTCAACAAAGGGTAATGACGTAGTGGAGGAATTCTTCGCCAGGATCTTTGAGGTGATGAAATAATCTAGTCCATTATTGACTAGATTAAGTTCTGCCTTAATCCCGCAACTTCAAAGAAGTGAAACTATAACAAGACAGCAGTCGTTAATCCTACCACCTTAAATAAAGGCCGTCCTTGGATAATCGTAAGTGGATATTAATAAAGTCTATAAAGGAATTTCATCCCGTTCGGCACTCATCCATGAAAGTGGGGGATTCTGGAGCATTTGCAGATGTTTGAAGACCACCACTTCTGGTTATTCAGTAGTCTGAGTGAGGGAAATTTCGTTTTTCTTTTCTCTCCTACTTCATTTTCGGCAAAACTTGCTTTACTATATGGGAGGGATAGCCCAAGAGTGTCGCTTTTCACTACCTTACCATCGAAGCAAAACAGCGTTTCCTTATCTCCCAACCTCTCCAATAGAGCGTGACTTAGTTCCATTTGACAGAAGCAGAAGTGTTTGCTTTGGTACAACTACAAGTGGTTTGAAGGTTGGGTGTTTTATTCGTGAGAGGGGAGGTGGGTAAGGGAGAAAAAGACAGCTGTATTTTCATCCTTCATGTTAAACATGCACAAGCCGCTGTCAAGCGATGTGCTAATCAGACGTCTCTGACGAACAAGAGGTGATAAAGACCTATACCCTCTTCCGTTCCTCATTGCTACTTTCCTCTCTTCATTACGGGGACAATTTTGGCTGAGAAATTAAGCAGTACCACAATAGTTGTGATACATCTTGTAGTTCAACGGCCCCTCAAGCCATTATCCTGACTTGTAGTCATCGAATTTGACAGGTAGCAACAATCCAAGGAAGCATCTGCAGGAGGAAGCTCTTTGTGGTTTTTAAGGTGGTCAGGGATTAAGTACTTTATCCTGGAATGAAATGAAGAGAAATTCAACATCTTAAATGACTCAAAACAGGGAAGATGCTACGCGAGACATCACATCTTTTATACCCTTATTTCGACTCTTAAAATCGAAAGTATTTGATCTAATCAGAGTCCTTGGATTAACTATCTACTTTCCTTAGCTGGCGCTAGACTTGAGAGTAAAGGAACATTACAAGCTTCACAACGAATGCCAAATTTTGAAAATTAACAACCATAAACCCGCTTTTACGGTAAAGACAAAGATTTAATCAAAGGAATTTAAGCGCGCGCACACGAATACACTTATTTCCGCCACAATCATTCAGGTCTTCAAAATTTGTTCATTCCACGGATCTCATCATACCAACCAAACAGTTAGTTGCCTAAACAATGCGAATCCAGCCATGAATAAAAAAGCGCCCATTTAGAGTAAATTACATATTGAAGGGGGGATGGGTTGGGCCTCTCATGTCCAAGCTCCCAAATGAGTTGTAAAAACGCGATCTGAGGCGAATTGTGCGGTATCAGTAATTCGGACCAACTTAGTCGATTGGTTGACTGGCGGATCAATTGTCTGATTGGACAACTGTGTTGACAGCATTTTTCGGCTCTTTTCCTTACAAAATAGTCATGCAGAACATGATTTCCTTTGTAGATACGCCGCGCCGTACCGAACTTTCATTCTGGCAGTCAGATTTGCCTCGGAAAGTGAGCTTCGTGATAGGTCTAATGCGGTTTATGAGTTAAAAACACCAAAACTGGAAGGAAGTGGATGCATCTATCTGTCCAACTATCACTCTGTCCATCATTTATCCACCTACTGGTCTATCCATCTACCCGTTTTCCGAGCTACTCGTCTAGCCGTCCATCCATTCGGTTACAATCCGGTAAAACTATATTAAACCACAAGTAGCCAGGCGGCTGCATAAAATTTTTTATTTCATCCAAAGAATATAAACAACTTAAATCCCGCTTCGAAATTTCTTTACTATCGGTGAAATTACTACTAAGCATAGTCTTTCCCTTACTTCTCAATTATACCAGCTTTTTCTAAGTTGTGAATGAACCAAAGGGATTGTTAAAAACATCAATCGAACAAAATTCTAACAATTTCTATTTCAGTGCATAATTTATAGTTAAAGCAAACATTAAAGGTGACCTTAATTCAACCAATCAAGAGCTTGGCACCTACAAAAATCTTTCCTGATTTGCACCTCCAACTTTCGCAGCCCTATTCTGTCCATTTGTGTTTCGTGCCTTCTTTCAACTGGATGTCAAATCTGTTTCCCCCTTAATACTCCTCGCTACCAAATAATACCTACTTCTGGTCGTTTTTAGTGTTAAATTTACCTTATCATTGGGAAAGTGAATCAAATAAGGGACATAGTAAGGTCATGAAAAGCCTAACCAATGGAGTTTACCAACCTAGAGGAGGAACCAATAGCGTACACTCACCTTGAGGATTGTGTAAGTGACGCAGGTTAGGGGATTAGGGGTACACTCGGCCAGTTTAAAGATATCCATGCCCCACTGATCGAGACTACCTTCCAGGAGCTGTAAAACAGACAAATTGACAGGATAGATTTAGAGGAAAACCTTTCAAGTAACTTAATTGAGATGGCACACGTGATTTTTGCTAACCAAGATTCGCAAAGAAGTGTTTGAGTATCATTGCCAATGTGGCGTGCTAAAACCCCTTGTTCAGAGTTCGCAGCAAATGTTAAAGTAAAAATTTAATCGACGCCTTTTGCTTTAATTCAATTGTCATTCCAAATGAACGCAAAGCTGAAAGTGCTTCAGGCAATCTTAAAGCCACCGGAGCTAATGCTTCCCACGCATTTTCCATTGGGTTTCGCGAATGATTCGCATAATCATGGACCCCAAATTCGGTTTATTCATATTTAAAAGGATAAAGGAAGACCACTTTAGTACTGGTTCGCTCTAAATCGACCAAATTGGTGTTCGTTGAATCGCCTACTGTACTGACCTTATAATTATGCAAATGTCCATTTATCTCTTATTCTGCGTAAATAAAAGCAACGATTTATGGCTGAAAAACAGGAAGTTTCGTCTCATAATGGCATATGGAGCATACTAGATTTAAAAAGTCGCCCATCTTTCAGTATTATCTTCCGAATAGATTGCCCTCAAGACAATTCAACGTGAAGAAAAAGCACCATTAAGGCCTGCGGCACGCAGTACCACGAATAGCTAATATTCATTCGATTTTAAACACCATTATCAATCCCGTCTTGAGGATGGTTGTAATTCACACAAGACCTCGATACAGTCGGAGCGGAAGAGCTCAAAAGAAGAAGGGAACCCATGCACTGATTTGGCATTGAGTCTACAACCAATTACGCGGACTCTTCAGGCCACGTAGATTGAACTTCCGTCTCAGCGGCCGGGAGGCCAGGCCTATAGCCTGCTAGGCCCTCTCTATACATAAAGCACCTAATTTCCTTTACACTGGAATGATCTATTGCAACTTCATGGAGGGCTCGTTGTAGGACAATAAAACTGAAAAAAAAACAATTTGTCCAAATAACTTTGCAAGTTTTGCATGTCACTTTGAAAAATTTGGCAAGTTAAATTTTTCCAGACTCAGGGCTCCAATTTATGGGAAATACGTTGTGAATTGCACCTCAAAGGCAGTAGAACAATTTCGAATTACGCTCCCTCATTATGTAAAATTTTGGGATTCGAAGTTCACACAGCACTAATTCAAAAGCAGTGACTACAAAGTTGACTTCAGCAGGCACCCTGAGAAATTTGTAATTTCCATTTCACCCGTTTGCACCAAAAAAAAGTACGGGTTTATTTTTGGAGTTCAAATAAAACCCAAGACCTACAGCGCTCGAAATTCAACCAGTATAAAAGGCTAGTCATTACCGTTGGCCTTTTAAGTCAGAACTTGGGATAATTTTAAGCCCAACTACTCTTCTTCCACTTTTTGTTTCCCAAAAATTAATGAAAACGACCAACTTTTGAATCGAACCACTACAAAAAATATGAGCTAGTAAACGCTGCCATTTTTAACTCTGAGACCAAATTTTTTTGGTCAATTCTATCGATACGCCCAATTTTGAATTTCCAAGAGCTAAAACAAATACAAAGGCAGTTCTGAATCCAGGCAAGCGTTGCAGGTGATGAAAACGGCATCTACAGGAGGAACAGTCGCAGTAGAGTAGTTGTGGCAACCGTAAAAGCGCATTGCTCATGCAAAGTACACCTTCTCCACCTCCTCCTCTATCTCTTCCTCCTCCTTCTCTTCCCCTTCCGGCATACTCTCCCTTTTCTCTCCACCTAATGCGGAGCAGCGGGCTGGTGATGACGCAAATAGGGCCGTACCGAAAAGTACACCACCGTTTGCGCTGCGAGGTCATCGCATCAACATCTCAGTTCGTTTAGGACTGTTGCAAAGCTTTCGGGCATGGAGGCATGCAAACTTCCATCCTCATCACAGTGGTAGATAAAATTAACTATTGGACAAGGGCTGACACCGTTTTTGGGGCATCGTGTACGATCAAACTTCTAGTCGCCTAGTTGACAGCTGTCAACCAGGCCCAGGGTAGGAAGGTGAAGTAAATCAAATAATTTTTGGTAGTACAATTATGGTACTTTGTTGGGAAGAAATAGTGGATAAAGAGGCCAGATTTTGCATGACAAAGAAAACACTAGACGGGAATAACGGGAACGAAAAAAAGCACATCTTCAATTTTAACTGGCTGGTCAACCAAATAATGGAAAATAAGTACGTAATTTCACCCTCAGATGAAAGTATTGCCGATTTGTAAAGTTGTTTGGACTTCTCAAGGGGAAAATAGAGTTATGTAGCTTAAAAATGCACTGAACTTCTTTTAATATATGTAAACAATGACAGACTGGGACTTGTAAAACTGGTCATTCACTTCAAGGGTTTTTTATGGAATGGATAAATAAAGGTGATGTAAATTAAAAGGTTAAACATGGAAAAGGGAAAATACTAGTGACTCAACATTTTTCAAATTGTACAAAAGGTTTCATTTTAAAGCTACCGCCAAAAATTGTCAGAAATGGTGATATGGCTTGGGAACCAGTAGGAGATTTGTGCGATCCCTACTAGGATAGGATGACAAATTTAACCACTACAGCTCAGCTATTTCACCGCCCTCCTTAGGATCTCGCTGCTTCAAAACTAAAAAATAATGTATTATTTATCGTTCGCTGATCAAACGATCTGCTTGCAACGGACGACTTGATGCATCCAGTTGTAACAAAGCGATTAGGACCGCGTGTCACATATATGTGACGCTGGAAGTGAACGTGTTAGGAGGGCTTTAGCAACTTCTATAAAATCTAAATACCCTACCTGAAGGAAAGAAACGCTTACTTTAAATTTTATTCCCGAAATATTCCGCCTCAAAACATGAGACGAGGTGGCATGGTCGTCCGGTTATTCACCTTCTGCTGCTTTTCACTTTTCTTCCTCTTTTTGTTTATTTCACCCTCTTAATCACAGCCCAACATGCAGTGGTAGGTATTTGATTCAAATGTCGCATAGCTTAACGTTGTCCATTAAAATCCCTACTCTGTTTCATCCACTTCAGAAAATTTCGCCTGTTTTTGAAAGTATTTTCTTCTTTATTTTTGGACTGCCACCAACCTCTGTTTGTAAATAAGAGGCGAAGTCCTCGTATTTACAAAGCAAAGGTTATCCCATCTGGCAATCTGGTCTGCATCTGGCAGGGCTAATTCCACTTTCACGAGTCAATCCCGTGATTCAAAGACTACCAATGACAAGTTTGTCAACTCATTTAAAGAGCGTTAAGTAAACTGAATATCGTGTCTACTCTTCGTGAAATTGGACTAGTCTCTGTGAAAAGTAAAACAAGCCCTTCAAATTAACCCCATGATAAAATTGTGCTGTCTTAAGTGATTTAACAAATAAATTGTTTAATTTAAAACAGACAGATACTACTTAATAATCCGGTTCTATTTCGTTTGGAAATAATTTAGTCATGTTGACACCTTGAATGACTAATTTCGGCTCATTGTTGATCCTTCAGTATTTATAAACAGAAGCTAAAAGAAAGATTAATCACTGCAGCCCTAGAACTTCATTCATCTAACAATGATACTAATAGCTCTTTCTTTCCGTTCCAACTAGTTTCCTTATAATTAGATGTACCAGCCTTGCGCGAGGTGACAAAGTTGGACGCTCACTTGTGTGTCGTTGGCAGTGGAAATGTTTTCGGATCCGTAAGTTGGTATCAAATTGATTAGAGGTCACTGGAACCCCAAAGCCAACAATGTCTACTTAGTAATTTACATCCCGACTGAGAGAACTCATTGCAACCTGCCTGCAATAGCCAAATTAGAGGAAAAAGAAAACGAAACTGCGTGGTAAAAAGCATGAAATAGTTGCCACGAGCAACCAGAGGCTGAATATCATATTTCTTGTGTGATGTGAGAATTGGCTTTCATCGCGATTTCACCCTCCACTCTACTGCTATTAATATAAACGGCTTTACTTTGATTTATTCTTCTCCTATTCAGATTTGGCATAGCAATGTTTTTCGCCAGGATTCTTGGAAGACATTAACCCCAATTGAAACCAGTGTCAACGCTGACTTATTGGCATTTACTTATGCGCTGACTTGGTAATTCAAGTTCTGCTGGACACGATCCCTTCTAGCAGTGAGCAAGTAGTTTGAAGAACTGGTGAAGAAGAGTTTTAACAACAATGTCGCTTAAAGTAGTCATAGGAGAAAAATTATTAGTCTTTGAGGCAGTAAAATGCTTTATGAATTGTGAAAAAAGCCTTTCAACGGTTAACAAAATGACAAAGTCGTGTCGTTGACGCCGCTGTGAGACCATGTTTCATTTTGGAACGACTTGATAGCATCATTACCAATTCCGATTTAACAATAAACATGCCTTTAGAGATAAAATTTTTGAGGCTGTCAGCGAGACATTTCTTCCCTTTAATCTTCCTTGAAGCTGTCACTTAATTACGATTCAGTTTCAATGACTACATGGAGGACTAACTGATGCCACCAAGTAGGCAGCACATTGTCCTGCTAGAATTACACAGTAATAACAACTAAAGTGCCATCATGAATCTATTTTTTCTGAAGAAGTTCCAAATTTACATTTCAGTGGGTTTCAAATATGTTAGAGTTAGAGACAAATACACAAAACACTACGTAAAAGAAAGGCACATCCCGTAGATATCCGAATCTGCAATGACCAGAAACTGAAGGATCTTAAAAACTGCCAAATTGAAGACCTTAATTTGAAACATGCCAAATAACAGACTGAAGTATAAAGGGAAGGTAATACCCTTGAGTAGTAGGACAAACCAGACCTAGTACTTCGTAAATGCTCCCGCAATAGGTTTCGTGCGCCAAATGCGTTTAACCACCAGCCGAAGCCAATCCTCTTAACAAAAGGCGCCATTTGGGAAATCTCATTAAAATTCATGCGAGATGTACTGACCCAAGTGCCAAGGCTTCCTTACATTATTCCCATTCCCCACTGACGTCATTGTTGTTGCAACAGCTAGACTGAAGGTATGTAACAAAACGAGGAGTGCTGAGGACGACGGCGGGAACGAATCAATTGTTATATGCCAATGTAATATTTATTTTAATCGCCCTCGGCTATCAAACAGGTTCTAATCATGTTGATTACCTTCCAGGCCTTTTGATGCTAATAATAAACTTTGCTTCTAGATTCAGAAGTGCCTCACCCCGAAAAACAATGGTGAATGCGGTGGAGTAAATACACAAGGAGGGGATTCAATGATCGCAGAATTCCTCGTTGCCCTCTTTACATTTCTTCCCAAAAGGTGGAGGGAGGGGAGGAGCGAAGATTTAAAAGATCAATTTCAATTATTAGAAGCATTATTTTTGTCATCAGACGAACACTTGTGCCAAGAGTTCCGTTAATATTGGGCCAAGTGACACAAATATATGCAAAGGTTTTTTAACAACCTTCATGTGCATACACACACCCTAACGAGATGTTCTTTAGTTCCACGTCAAGTGATTCGAGTACGCCAACCGTGGGAGAAAAAAAAACAGGTCTACTTTTGTAACCTGTTAGATGTGAAACGCCATACTCGTGGTCGGAGGTGGGGGCGTGACAGTATTGCGGAATTCCAAACTCAATTTCAAGTGTGGATCTCCTTCAAATTTCCTTATTCTATATTTGGATCTATTTGGGTGTGGAGGAGATCAAAATCTCTAATTGAAAACGTTGATGATAAAAAAGTGGTCGTCTTTATCTGCTTCAGTGTTTAACCGCTAGGAGGTGGCAAGAAAATACCCGGGTAAGTATGGGTAAACCGTCAAAGTGGAGGAGGAGGCACTGTAAAAAAGTGAGCAGTATGCTATGAGGTATGCAGCTGGGATATTCAAAATGGATCTTTACGTTGAAAGTTCAGCGTCTTGGACGTGAAACATTCGATCCCCTCGAACCAGTGAATGCACAGAGATATTACCCTTGGTCTCTTTACTTTCACCTTTCAGTTTTCCTTTATCCAGATTTCTGTGCACCATTCTTAAGGCAGTCTTCTTAAATCCATGGATAGGCTTATATGAGGCCAAGAAAACAATGTGACATCAAATGGAATCACTAAGCAACGGGATATTTTTCGAGGCAAGGTTGTAGCTAGTTCATAAACAACAAGTTGGTAGATAGAGAGAAAGTTGGTTCTTTCTGATACTTGGCCAGTACCTTAGGATGAAGTCACACGTCACGTGGGAGACAGACCTGACCTGAGGTTAAGGCAAGAGATCGTGATAACTAGTTGAAAATGGATAATGTGGAAAAGGGGGTTTCAAAACCAAAGATGTTACGCGCAAAAAACTACATTTTGGTTTTACAAAGCCTCAAAATCGGATTCAAGTTGACAATCGTAAATGCATGCATCTAACCGAATCTGACATACCCCAATATGACAATGGCATTAGGAATTCCACATCAATATGAGATTGGGGGAAAGGAGACTGAAGACACTCCAAAAATGGACCAACATGTCTCAGATGTTTCTTACAAATACAATCGATCAAACCAAATAGCAGATATGGGATGGTGAAAACAAAGGTATGAGACGCATCAGAAGAGGTATAGTCAGAACATAAAAAGACGACTTTTAAAAATGAAAGTAAATCAAGCACCTCACCTCGGTAATTTCCTCCGAATGCTCAGAAATGACGCCGTAGGGAGGTGGGGGCTCTGGCAGATCCTCAAATTGAGCCACCTTCTTAGGATTTACACCAAGTCCTGTCACGCCGCCATTGACACCCAATATACTCGGCACGAAAGGGGAGGAGACGGAGGCAGCAGAGGATCGATGTGAGTCGGTCAGTCGACCAGGACCGAGCAAAACCTCACTGGGACGCTTTTGTTGGTAATGGAGAAGTAGAAGCAAAAAGGATGAATTTAGTGGAAGCATTGAGATCAGATACGATTTGAATAGGGGCTAGTTTAAGGTATTTTATTATCACTGGATTAAAAAGTCTGCTTGCCCTACCATAGTCCAGTTGCGGCGACACATTTCTGTATCATCAAAGCCGTGTTAAATTATAGACAACAGTGAAGATGAATTTTAAAACCATTAACTCAGCATCATCCCAATTTAATGCAACCAAATTGTATGAGAACTGAAGAATTTTGATAGACGTGTACGTGAATAAGATCCACCAATATCAATGTCCTTTTCCAAGTGGCAGTTAGGATAAATTGGATTTTTGATTGTCCGAGTCTGTAGGATAAAGGTAGCTACTATGGCAGCACCAAAGTTTAGACTGTTTCCTACTAGTGGTAGCGGGCACACATGTCTCGGGTCGGTCCAGTCCATTCGTTCGGCATCAGCATCGTTCATCAAGGCGACAGGTCTCAATAACAAAGTTACTGAATGCCGATGCCTCAATGCATGAGTCCATGTATTCACGCCGCAATGTGTGTAGTGTGCCCGTCAAGACATCAAATCCATCGAGCCAATTATCTACACATCGCATCTACAAGTGTCTTCAAGCACAGTGAGTCATGGTGATAATGACGTTGACGCTCAGTGCCTCGAGGGATCATCCACTCGCACGGTCAGTAATAAAGCATTGAAATGTAAACACATTAAGGACAGTTGGCCACATGCCTGCACCAAGGTCAGTCAGTGATGATGCAATGTGGAGGTGTCCAGGCCACTGCCTTGACAGACAGTCCTATGAACACACATCTATTCAGCGCTTGGTCTCAATCCTGGAGACCTGATTGCCGAATAAGCTTTGGTGAACTTGCAAGAGGGACGAGTCCCTCTGTGGGAACGGCAAGCACTACAATTCAAGAAGGTCTTCGCTTTCAAAAGTCAGCCCATGCTGAGTACCAAGACGGTTTGCCACTTTTTGCCAGGATGAAAGAGTTTACCGGGGAACTGCGTTAGAGTCTTGATTTGACTTAAACCCTCCCCCCACCCCCTCCTCGTACACTTTTCATAATCCTTAAGCAATTTGCAAAGATTGCAAAATTTTAAAGACGGCGAATGTGCTACTTAACAAGGTTTTTAGATCCTATTAACACGCCACCATCCGATTGGGCTAAAATAGCCTCTTAGTTATTGTACCTGTATGACTGTCTCCCCTGCAATGTCACAATCACTTATTCTCGGCATAGTCAACTGTCCAAAGGTGTAACAATAAATAAACACTTCTAAAACACCATTTACTTGAGAAAATGACACTTACTTAGGATGCGAATAACCCAAAACATAAATGACAAGGTAATTTGAACTTAGACCGGTTAAAAATTTCATTAATTGCAGTTACGTGATGTTGAGAAACGGACCTACCCGTAGGAAAAAATTATCCTCAATTTTACGTGACCATAAAATCCTCCACACAATTCTCGGTTATAAACTCTCAAACGTCTGATAAAATCCTGGCTACTTTAACAGCAAGAGATGGGGTCTTTTTGTTTATAGCCAAAATGATCCTACAATCTCTCACAGAACCGCATGCAACCGATTGTTTGGAGAAATAAATTATTTTTTTCGTTAGGTCTTTAGTAAATACCTCAGTAATCATTTGTAACCCAGGAAGCTGAATCTGCTAACTCCTATCCGTCTCACTTTAGCATTATGGCCAAAGTAAGTGACCGTTATGTAGTTTTTTGCCACGTAAAGCTTAGAGCATGCCTCTGCTAAATGATATGGAGGGCGGATCTTTGGTGCTCCTTTTACCTCGGAAGCTGCAGCGACGGCAGCCAACTTCTGCGCCGCAGTGCGATCCAACCGAACAATCACTGATGACGGTAAAAGCGGTCCCTGTTGCCCTTCCTGTTGCCCTTCCTGTTGCATTTTCCAGAAATCTGCACTACTTCCAGCAGTGATTGTCTTCTGTTCTGTTATACCGACACCAACATCGACAACGCCAACACCGCTACTAGTAACGGTATCTGCAGCCTTAGAGGCAGCAGCAGCTGCCGCAGCGGAGGCAGCTGCTGCTACTGCTGCCACTAAAGCAGAAGAAGCAGCGACAGGCTCATTGTCATCCTCCCCATTGGCGCCACCGCCATTGCCGCTACTACCGGGCAACTGATTGTCGGCGGTTTGTTCGTCCTGATCCAGAAAAGTGGAACATATGTACTCGGTGATTTGGGAGCTGAGCTTATCTCCGTCATACACTTGACTGAGCTCCTTGTTCAGCATCTTTTTGAACTAGAGAATGAGTGGAAAATAAGGGTATTAGGAAGCTCGCATTTATTTCGGAAGCATACCTGCTTAACTTTCGAATAAATGTCAGATATATGTAAATATTTTCAAGAGGTGATTCATACATCACTCTGAAGGAAATCGTGAATACCCAGCCGTCTAACAACAATATCTGCATCAATTCATCCCGTCTATTCTAAGTTCGTGTCATATAGAATGCAGATCGTAAACTATCCTTCTGAGGTGCCGGTATAAGATCATTTGAGGTTATCATGCTACAAGTAACTAGCGATCCCTTCGGGAAAGGCTTCCTCCAGAGCGGAAAAAAATAAGACGAAAAACCTACGCTAGACAACGAAGAGATCTCTAGCTTTATGATCCACAAAATGGGAAACCTCGTTGAGATTCGGAAGAATCTTCTGAGCTGATCTGATTCTTCAAATTTGAAGAGACTCTCCAAAATCAAATGGCCTTAAATACGTCTTTAGTCTCTTCTGGTCTCGTTCATCATCTCTGTGATATGGCCTTCACTTCACTACATTTCGAGTCATTTTGGATAGCAGCCCATCAACTCTTCGGAGAAGCCTTGGACAATGCAGAAATCAGTTCGACAATCTGGATTCAGATGCCTACTATGAAGCCAATTATAGAGGAAGACGAGTTGAGGACAAGGTCACATTCTAGGCAAGGCCAAGACAATAGACAAAAAAGGTGTTTGAGTAGCAAAGGGCTTTCATTCCATTCCATTTCCAAAACACTCATCACCAGTCCACAAACAATAGTACTTAAAATCAAAAATGCCAAAATTGAGTGCACTTTTGTTCTCCTCTCCTCCTTCTTCCCTCCTCCTTCCAAAAGTACACCTCAACTCCGGTGCTTTGATGTATTTTTTGCTACCAGAAAAACCCGTAATTTAGAGGCAAGTAGCAGGAGGAATCACGACAACAGGGGTGCCATGTGACATGCCTCAAATGTGGTATTCATCCCTTACTTTTCTTTCCTTGGGTTAATTAAAAGTATCATTAGGAGAACAAAGACACACACAAACACAAAGGCGGTCTCAATATTACTAGAATTACCCTGATGGTGCCATTATCTTGAGCATAATCACAGTTTTTCCCCCTTTTCAGTCCCTACCACCACCTCCACTTTTAAAAGTTGTGTTGGTCAGAAAGAGAACACATTTGGCACTTTGATTCCGTAATCACAGTGAAATCATTAGTGGCGCACATAATGAGAGGTGGCAACCATGGTAAGATGGGTGCCGCTTTGGCATGTGTATCACGTCTCCTGCACAGGAGAGGAGAAGATTGTGGGATAAATTATTCAGGTGGACACTAAAACAACACGATCTCTTGCCTTATAATAAAAATGCAACAAGATGAGTTATCAGGTGGTGGCTATCCAGCCGTAATTTAGAGCCCCCAGACTAGTGAAATATTCACAAACTTCTCGCTTATTCACTAAAAAAAGAGATTAAAATCAAGGAGCCTTTGAATTTTTGCTGAATTATCAAGAATGTGATTTGGAAGACGTGGATTGGTACTAATTCGAAACAAAGACCGTTTTTCACCAAAGTAGACGATCCACTCTAGTGTTGGATCATCCGCGTTATAGAAATCTGCAATTCAAGCTATGCTCTCTGAATTGTCACCTGGAGTTTTTTACACTCTAAAGATGGGTTTACGGATCCATTCTAATGATGGGTAATACAAGAGCTGGACAGCTGAGTTGTCAAAAAAACTTCGACATTTACCAGGAGAGCTATAAGTCTAAAATCATCTCATTTTTAGTGGACAAAAAAACTATGTCGGTCCATTTTCGATGTATGCATAGGTTGCTTGCAGACTTTGGTGCTACAGGCATCACGCTTTTACCTGAGGCCCGGTACCACAACTACTTGAATTACATTCTTCATTAGCCTACGACACTCAAATACACCACACTATACTGGTGATAAGTTGTCTGAGTTTAGAATAGCAAAATAGCCGTAAAGTTGTTTTTTTACCAGAGGGCACTTGTATTATATTACTTGATCTGGATAAGAAATATCGTTTGAGGGAAGAGATGACCAATTTTCCACTATGACTGATAAAAACGGGCGAAGTTGATAACTTCTGACTTCCTCCTATTGCAGGAACCAAGTTTGCTAGACATCCAAAATTCTTGACTCCTATCAAAAGCTTTAATGAAAGGATACTCATCCTCCCATTTGCTGGCTAGGCAAAAATGCAGAATAAATACCTATTCAGGATGTTTGATGGCATGACCTACTCAAAAACCCATAGTGAGTTAATAGCTGTCAATCACAGATGTTAGGTGGCAAAAATCCTTTTTATTTCTTAGGAGGCTAGAAATTCTTTAGAACCTTTTGTTTATCATGTTTTCGTCCACTTCATCTCAAAGTCAAATAAAGAGTTATAGAGCAAAAAAAACGTCAAAACTTCTCTTGAGTTTCTATTGACCAGAAAAAAAGGTACTTCACAAAGTTAAAAGTTTATATTTCTTCAACCGATTCTCAGAATGAGAAAAGAGGAATGGACAATCTAAATTAATGCAGTCTGTGGATGCAACGTGATAAAGGCCGAACATGGTGAATAGCCCAATACCACGACATCTTAGTGCTGACGTGGATTGCAAGGGAATGCTTAGAAAGGGATTGGAGACAGACAATACCAAAGTGTCAACATAAATGGAAATGGATAGACCTGGAACCGTGTCACTTCCGATTAAGGTAATAGGAGCTATGGTTTATGAGGTAGAATAGTAAATGGTATTTTCCGTGTGGGAAATGGCGAGGGTAAACAAAACAAGTCAGCTTTAAAGTAAATAATCTCTGCAAAAAAAGGACATATTTACACAATCTTGCTTTTTTGGAAGTAAAAGTTTTAAATCGTCGCCATACTTTGGAATGCCAATATCACCATTCTTTCGCGTATCTCTTGGTCACAAAAAATAGTAAAAAATTCTCATGAATTCTCTCAAACTTGAATCTCTGCAGTGTTGTACCGCCTCAAGAGTTTTCTGAAGACGAAAGAAGACCTAACGCTTCGGGAGAATGCGTATTGCTGACCCGAAGAGGGGCGTGGGGGCTACTGGCATAACCTCCATGCCGCCCAGTGGAGGTACATTGGCGGAGCCCTAAGTTGCCCGATGTCAAAACTAACAGTCGAAGCATTACACAAACGCAAAATCACTTTTAAGTACTTTTATTCAGAATACTAAATAAGATCACACCAAATTTTACCCAATAATCATCTGTAAAGCAGGCTTTTTACAGCCAAGGAAAGATGCAATGGTCTAATAGTACCTTATTTTCCTACTCAAAAAGGCAGTTTTTTGCAACCAAAAGCTAGAGATGTAAAAACAAAAAGACTCCGCCTTATTACTCGTAATAAGTTATTCATACTAGGAAAAAATAAAGATTTAAGACGAGACATTTTGAATGCACTAAATGCCACCTAGTAGGCAAGGTTTCAGCCAACTGGTAATCATAAAAATTGGTAGATTTCACATTTTTGGAGCTTTTTTTGCCAAATCAACTGTTAGATATCATCCGTCTGACGCTGGGTTGTGCATGCCTTCGCAGGCGGTAGTTTGGAGCTCAAGCGCAAGAAGAAATACAGAATTTTCAAAAATTCCCTTTTTACCTGGTGTCATGGTCGTCTTATGCGTTAGAAATGCCATTTGTTACCTTGGTAAAAGCACGTGTGTGTGAACTAAACGTATGGCAAGGTGTCAGTTCTTTTGGGAAGGAGAAAAGAAAGCACCATGACCGACGCAATCAACCCATCATGGACTACTCCCTCTCCAAAATAAAAGGACGACGGTTGTTAAGACTTTCCTCACAAGTTGATTATTTTAAACAAGTGGAAATGTGTGTAATACTTTGACTACTTGTTTGACTCTTCGTTTTGGTTTTGTGAAAACTGAAGGCTCCGCCTTTGTACTTCTGCTGCCAGCAGCCCCCCAAGCTCTTGTGCGCATCGGCAATACATAATCGGCCTTCAGGAAAGACTCGGGACGCTGCTTCAAAAAACTCCTTGAAATACTTTATTTATTGAAACACCAATGACATCCTATAATCTTTTCCCAACGTGATACAAGTCTGCTGTGAATGCCACTTTTGCAAAGGATTTGTGTCTAGAAGTAAACAGGTTAGCCACTTCCATTTCCTCACTATTTCTTCTATTTTGGATATGACGGTCTAATCCCAAAAAAGCCAATAGTTATTGATAAGTGCGAAAAGAATACAGACGATGAAGTAAAGCCAGCATCTCCTTCCCATTCCAAATTACAAATCCACCCACTTGCAGTGGTGTGAATAGGAAAATGCCTCCCTCCTGTCTGATCCACTGGCCCCGGCTGGTTCTAAGGGAACGGTTTTTCCTCCACATCTTCAAGGTGCATCGTATCAAGTCGTTGGGTGTTGATCGTACCTTTTTGCCCTTCCATTCACAGTTCACCACACAAAGAGATGGCGTGACCTATGCGAAGGCTTGGCTGACTGCCTTCGAAGTGCTGAGGGGGTAGTGAGTGGATCATTTGGGAAGAATCAGTGATCACTTTTTTGTTCTCTTAACGTTGATATGCAACAAAACGTAATTTCCTGTCCCAAGTAAGTCAGTTAGGAATCTAAGAACAGTGAGGCTACATATGTGACGAATGATGCATGTAAATGGGACCATTTGTCCAGCTTATACCATGACTTTTCCTTCCCCTTTTTTTCAGATACGATCGGCTTTTCGGTTAAAAGCTGGTGATTGATCCTCTTGATACTTTAAGCTTAAATTAATCTAGCCAGTAGCAACACATAATTCCAGCTGATAAAGGAAAGAAAGGCTTCCTGAATTCCCCTGAGCAGGAGATATATTCTTTTACCACCTACCACGCCTTCTCCGAATTATATGCAACAAATCTGATGAAAAGCCTCTACAGCCTTGGAACCGAAAAAAAAATTCGGTTCGTATAGCAGAGGGGCTTGAATCAAGTCCTCCGTTACGTGCTACCGGCATTTTATAACATGGGGGTTTGAAATGGTGTTAAGACAATACAGAGGACATCGGCAGCCCGATGCATATCTATCCAGGGGCTAACAATGCATGTAAACAGTTGTGTGCAATTTGGTGCAGCTAGGTGTACTGCACTTTTTAGTTACCTGATATTATCGAGATTCTCACGTAGAATCGGGAAAAATAAGTGAGGAAAACTGCCATTTTTGAGACAGTTTAGAGTATTTTAAAACTTAAATTAAAACGAATAAGTCTTCCCAAAAATGACTCATAAATGCACCAATAAATAGCGCTTATTCCTCCTAAGTCAAAAGAAACAGATGAAAGATAAATGATGAATGGTAAATGTCCCAACAAAAGTCAACACTTTTAGGAATAATTTAAAATAAAAATGACAGTGTTATCAAGAAAAAGATAAGCACCTAAATAAACCACAAAGTGGGTGCACAGAATGTCAATAGAAAAATAACTGTTTCTTTCTTTCAGAAGGGGGATTTTAAAATTGGATTAATCAAGCTGAACTTCCCCAAAACCATCCAAAGCACTTTTGAACTAGTTAAAATTTAAAAAGTGGCTCAACTTCGTTTAAAAAATCTTAAGACCTCTGAAATGGCTACAACTGTACACAAAAGGGTGTGCATTCAGAAATTGTGCAGTGAGAAAAGGACACAGAGGATAAGTTGTTCAGAATTTCTCCCAAAGAAAAATTCAATCAAACGCTTCTTGATTTCCCCTTTCGAAGGATGGAGAAGAATTCTCGAGGTGGAAAACTTCAACGAAAGTTTGCATTGCTAGGGGCGTATTCAAGCACGGCCCCTAGAGTTGGCGGTGGCAGCAACAGTAGTAGCAGCCAACTATTGATGCAGAAAGAAGCTGCCAGTACGGTCCAGGCCTACGTGTTTGAGTGGATGCATGCGCGTCCATCCACAAAACACTTTTCTCTCGGTCAAAACGCTGCACCACCATTGGCTGGCACGGCCGATGCATCACGCTCGCACAGACATCATGTAGAGGAGTGAAGGAGGGAGCGAGGTAGGTGGATAGGCAAATAGATACGCAGATGATAGGTGGGTAGGCTGATAGATAGATAAGTAGGTAGATGGTTGGGAATTAAAGGCGAAAGTGGGTTACACGTTCCTATTTCACTTCCTCACCACAGTGGCAGCTCAGTAATCAGGAATGAAACCTACTGCATTATCAATTGAGGCCCCATCTTGTTCCTACATTAACCTAACGGGAGGGAGGAGTAGAGATTTCAGCTGCCATCGCTAGTGGAATTTCAGACAATTTCAGGTTAGAAACTCTTAGAAGGAGCTCTCCAAGTAAGGAGTATTAAAACTGAGCAAATTCGATTACAACAATAGGAAGGTTATTCTACCGCATGCAAAATTCAAATTAGGGGTTTCAAGTGGATTAGGTGGTAGAACTTTGACCACAAATGGTTTGAAAAGAAAACTAGAAGAGTAAAATTAACTTCAAATATTTGTTTTGACTTATTACGGTAGGCATGTAATCGTAATAAACCATGCCTATTCCTTCTACTTTCATAAATAGGTATGAAAGCTTGATGTTTTTAGCAAGGTTTCAAGGTAAAGACTTCGAATTTCAGTAATAAGCACTTGAAGAATCTTTTTGAAGGGAATCATTTTCAGCAACCCTTGAGTTGAACCGTAGGATAGTTTGAAAGTTATGCTGTCATCCAATGCATTTTCACGGTCCTGAAAATTCAGAAGTTGCAAAAGCACTTCTTCGACATTCAGAAATGGTAAGAAATGGATACTTTAGTGCCATACATTCTCGAACCCTCAATATTACCCATTTGTAAACAAGTAACACCTCATCACAATTCTACACTACTTTTTCTTATTTTTCTAACGTAAAAATTCGTTAGAAATCTTAGGGTCACTAACCTTACTGGAGGCCATATCACTGACAGATCGATGGGTCTGAATGCTCTCTAGCCGTTCCAGACACCATTCTAATTCCTCCAGGGTCTCCACAGCCAGGCTGTTGGGAGGGTCGTCTGCAATTGCAAATAGGCAAAAATTTCAACCAATCAGTGACGAGTCAGGATAATAGCCAAGTAAAGCACCTTAAACTAAACTGCAAAAAAAATCATTCTTCTAGTAACAAGAAACTCAACGATAGGTATTATCAACCTCCAGGAAACTAATTTCCTATTCTCTCCTATAAAAATCCTCGGAAATATGATTTTAAAAAAAGACAGTAAAACCATGATGCACTTTTGCAAAAAAGAACAACGACGAGAAGGGTGCTTTCCACGAACTCACCGGGACATGGGATTCGACGTGGCTCTTCAGCATGAGAGGTTCCGAATCGGGAACTAAAACGAAGAGGAGAGGGGAAATTAGAGAATAAGCAGAGCTGGAGGCGTGTCAATTTTTAAGGTCACGGGAGGTCACGCGGCTCATAAATTTGGGCCACCCACTGCTGCAACCACAACCATCAAATCCACCAATACCAACGCAAAGCCAGGCAACCTGATCACTGTATCCGCCTCTCCACTTATCTGTTTCTGTGCCAGAGGAAAGTTTTTAGTGGACAGGTAACTGCCTATAGAGGCCGACAACAGTCTACATAGATGCGTCTTCTTTGATTAGAAGGAAAGAGATATACCTTCTACAGTAGCTGGAAGATGAAATCAAGCTGTAAGCGGCAGCTG
Source organism: Echinococcus multilocularis (assembly GCA_000469725.3). Classification (NCBI taxonomy): domain Eukaryota; kingdom Metazoa; phylum Platyhelminthes; class Cestoda; order Cyclophyllidea; family Taeniidae; genus Echinococcus; species Echinococcus multilocularis. Next base: position 5,345,052 of record LN902846.1, on the reverse strand, counting down.
GAAATACATATACCCCTTTACTACTCCTTCAAAGACAGTGGAAGACAAAATTAATTTGTCTCATCCCTTTTTTGCAAAGATGAAATGGAAAAGGCACGCTTCCTTTTATGCGGAAAGAGGAAAAAAGGTAATAAACCACTTTTCCACATTAAGACCTCCAGGTAATAAACCAGTCTTTTAAAGTCTACTGATCGTTTTGACATTGTAACCCAATTTCTTGACTTACGGGTTACTAAACTTATTCACATCAAGTCATTCAAAATTTATTTTATGACAATTAAGAAAAAAAAGGTTTGTGCTAATTGTGATTCACCATTTCTTTGGACTGTTCATGATTTCCGAACCTCATCTGCAGATGGGATAACTGTCCTATGCCCTACAAGACATAGGACATAGATTGAAATACATTTATGATTGTTTACATAATTTTTTAGCAATTAGCACTACTTCGCCTCTTTTTCATTTTTTCCCAGACTGAAGAGGAAAATTAACCCACAGCTGATTAATTCCGTTTGAATGAAATCGCAGAATTCTTCCACAACTTCCGCAAGGCATAAATTTCCGAAGGGTGAATAATTTGAGAAGAACGTAGGCGGGAAGTAGGCAACAAAGCACATCCATTCCAATTCGCTATGGCGACGATGACAGTGCCAGGTCTTAGTCACCTTGGTGGCTTTTATGGTAATGTCCGCTCGGCAACCATGTGAAGTCGAAGGAAAGGAATGAAAAAAAGATGCCATAGAGGGTGGCGGCAGGAGAAAAGGCTTAAACAGTCGTCGCCCAACACGCCGTTTGTATAAACACCTAGCCACTGGTAATGAAGAATTTCTCAGATTATCACAGCCTGATAAAGTATGGCATATGAAGACGAATAGCTTCACAATCTCAACTATTCGCATTGGCAGAATTTGATTGGGCAACAAAGAAAAGGAAGGGTAAAGGAGTAAATAACCTTTTCCAAAACCACACTTGCCCAACCTTGAAAAGAGGTGGGGAGAGAGAGAGAGAGAGGAAAAGTGGGCTTCTGCGCCAAATTAAATTGACTTAAACCTGTCTTTGTTCCAAAAATTTGACCTTTGTCACATGTGCTGTGACAATGTGTACTACAGGAGGAGGTAGGAATCTAAGATATTCAAGACTTCTTTCAACACCATCAATCCTAGTTTAACTATTTTTAAACCTTAAATGTGATGTCTCTTTTGGAGAGAATGGGTTTAGAGTTTCTCCTTAGAAAGTGAATTAATTATTTACTACAGTTTACCCACAACGTGATAACTTCGTCTCAAACTAGTCTTAATGAAAGAACTGCGGAAAAATGCGAAACTTACAATAGAATTTTCTATTTAAAATGGCGTTTTTGATATGTCATACTTTTTAATAAACATGCCAAACAGCATGGCAAATGGGAAGAGAAAAAAAAATGTAAATGCTCCAAAACAGAGGCTTTTCTTTTACCTCCTGAAAGACATGAATATGGAGCTACCGAAGATAACAAAGATAAATCAAAACACTAAGGGGCACACTATTGTGATATTTTAAATAACAAGACACACCCCTTAACGGAAGGAAGAAAACGGAGAAACCATAAGAAAAAAGGAAAAATGTCCAGACCACAGTAGATTGGCGTATTTTTACCGAGGAAGTTGGTGTGAAGGTATGAGACGAAAAAGATAGACATGTTTAATCAATTAAAATTAAAGTTCATAAATGTGCCATCACATGATTGACACCTGCTTGATGGTCGATTAATAACCGACTGTGCCATAATACGAAAAAAGTTAGACTTAAGAACTGAAAGGAGCCAGGCTGTCTCACCCTCCTCTATGCAATCGCATCCACGTGGATATGAAACACAAGTAAACAACAAATAACCCGAGGTAAAACATCAATTCTTCCAGATAAAAAACAAAGGCTGTAATTGGTGGATTTCGTTTAACCACACCTCGTTTACAGCACCCACGCGCAAGCACCCCCTTAAATGAGGGTAAGAGTGACCTCAATTCCACTTATAATAGGGCTCGACCTTCTCTGATGCGATGAACAATCATTCAGGTGAAGAGTTCTGGGAATTCTCCAGCATGTGTCTGGGGCTATGGAAAATTAATCACATACGAATGTACACAGGCAACCACCGAGCTTGAATGGACCAATGGGGTGAAGTGGGTGTTCAAGCCTTGTTAATTCAGTGAATTAGTAGAACGAGGTAATTTGGAGGAGCGAGTTTAACCAGTACTTGCATCTCTTCTTGGAATTACTCCAATCTAGATCACGTGATGAGATGAGGTCGCCTTAGTTTCCGGAAATAGGAGCGATTAGGTGTGGAGACCCATTAGTACTGTCATTGGGCAACATTTACATACTTGAGCTATGGCCACATCCGCCGCCACTTAATCAGTGTCTGAAATGAATACTTTTAGCAGTTACGACCCACGTGACCTGTCTGGGACGCCGTGAAAGCCCCTACAAGGGCGAAGGGGATAAAGAGGGGAATAAGGTTTATCAATCCAAGGTCGAATTATCCTTAAATCTTGCTTTTATTAATCTTCACAAAAATAGACGTACATGGTAATGCGTGAAAAAAAATCCCACTTTGAAAATCAAGATTTATGGCGAGAATTTCCCACTAGCCTTGGGAAAAGGAGAGGGGAGATGGGGGTGGTATTGTGACTCAAAAATAAGCTTCCTTACTTGTGCCTCCACTCTCTACTTTTACTTCGAAAAAACTTCTTTGGGGACAAAACCGACTCGAAGTTTAGTACTGGCATTTGACAGCAACCAAACCGAAAAACTGGGTGGAGAGATAAATGGAACTCCATCATTCGACTACTATTCTTAACTCAAAAATAGTAAAACGCGGTCTTATAGGCGGCGGTGGGTAAGGAAGGTAGGGAGATAAAAAGTTAGAGGCACAAAGCCAAAGCAATTAGGAGCAAGGAAAGTAGAATATGGCATGGTAATTATGTGCTTTCCTCCCGTACAAAGACGGAGGGGAGAAGAGTGAACTTACTCCTTCGAGCTGTGCACATTGGTGAGACATATAAAGTTTGCACGGACCTTTCGGAGACTGGCCAGAATTTGTGCGAACGGTGTGACAATGGGTTCATCGGTATGGCTAAAAATGTAGAGGGAATCACGTCGTGAGCTGGGAGTCATTCTAGCACTTTTCAGGGGGATGGTTTGCATTTGAGAGGCTGTGGTATCACCACATCCTTTCGGTCTGCTTCGAGACATGAAATTGAGTCGGGAAAGGCCACTCCTATCACTCTTTCTAGTTAGCATCCGTTTACGGAAGGAGGAGCCAGAGGAGCGTAATTTTATGAATCCTGTCTTCTTTCGATCCGTAGGAGCACATCTGGAGGAGGATTCGCCTTCAACGGGAAGATCAACTACTAGGGAGCGTGTTCTAACGTCGACAGGATCGGATTTCCTTCCAGGCATCAATTTGCGTCGATTCACCATCCCTCCTAGAGGCTTGTAGACAGCCTGAGTACTGACACTCGAACTCCGCCTACTATGTTCCAGATCCACAGATTCTGCGACAGCTAGACGGGCTGTGGCCTCGACAACTAACGTGGGACGGCGTCCCGTCTCAAAATCAACCTCAAAATAGGGAGTCGAATGTCGTCGAGACGGGTTGTCAGTGGCGTGACCGTTAGACTTATTCCAAGAGGGTCTTCGACAATCGTCACAACACAGACTAGCCAAACTCGAAGCCGGTTCGGTGGTGACTGCAGGTAGGATGTCAACAGAGGACTTGGAATGACGCTGTATCTCAATAATTTTGGACTCTTTTCGGCCTAGGATACAGCAGAATCGCCACATACGCAAGCCGTCACAGAAGGAGTATGAGGTTGTGTGCAGTGCTTTCTGGCTACAAGCAGCGCGTATGTGCTGTTATTGGCCCTGGTATTATCCACAAGTAATCCACATAGTTGAGGGAGGATAAGGAGCGGTAAGTCCAATTTGTAGAGCCGTCTCGCGCGTATATCACCCAAGCTCCCTCCCAAAAGGTGTGAATATGTGTATATATATATATATATATGTATATATCCAACTATAATATAAATGTACTCAAGCGGGTGTTTTAAGAACTGAGCTACTACATGCTCCAGCTAGTGGACAATTTATGTAGTCGCATAGACACATACGCACGCACGTACGCAATGTGTGGGGATGATTATAAGTGGACACACAGACATGCGCACACAAACGTATGCACGTGTTTGCCCTTTCCGGGTGTAAGCGTGCGTGCTCAGGTGTGTGTGAGGCAGACAGGCGCACGTGAGTGCCTAAGCCAATCAGAGTGCCGAGCATGCGACTTATTGGCTAGCCTGTCTTTATACGTCTCGATTTGGGGGCGAGCCAACCACAGCAGCGCAGATGCAAGTCAGTTAAAGCATTCGACCCTCGTCGCCTTCACTTTTCACGTTCTGGCAGTACTGGCAACTGCCAGCAGCCTGTGCTCTGGCAAAACACGAGTGGTAGCTCGTAATTTTGTCCTCACGCATGATAGGGTCATTCAGGGCATTGTGATTTTCCTTCCTAGACAGTTTAAGGTTATCCAATCATCATCGTCAGAATGATCTCTTCCGTTATTAAGTCTGCTTAACATGTTTTGATATCGTTTAACCTCAAAGCCAACTCTCTGTGTTTAACGAGGTCAGCATGAGTGGATTGGTTTATTCTACCTGTTTAGACTTTTCTCCATTAGGGAGAATATTATAAAAAATAATTTTAAAGAGGCTATATGACAGAAAATATTCTAGGATAGCTGCAAAAACGGTAAATAAGGTGACGGCAAAGTTTTGAATAGACGAGCTGTTGTATTGATTATCAATTTCTCCCACGTGGTGACACATGTGAAGCCAATAAATCGATGCCACTCTGACTTCAGCCTGGGTGACGCATGGGGACTCTACCAATTAAAAATTCACAGTTTTTAGTGATTAAAACACTGAAAAATGCTTTTTTTAATCTCAAGTTTGTAACTGAATGATTAGACAGAAATGAAATTGAGCATGAGGTAGGGATCAAGATTATGAATGTGATGCTTAAGTGGGCAATATATGGTCCCACTACTTTGGGCAACCTGTCACCATGATGTGTTTGTCCGCTGTAGTGGAGATATTCGCCCCACATAAAAAAGAGGGTAGCGTTATTTTGTCCCCACATTTGGCTTTATCTTGACTCTGGCAACTCAGCCCAATTGCATTACTTTGCATGCTTGCAAATGTTTGAATGGCAAAAAAAGAACATAAAGCCGACAGAGCAGTAGAAAAATGCTTAGTTTAAAATTAAGTTGTCAACTAATCACCATTTCAGTATCCACTGGAGCCCTCCCACTAACACACTCCACAAGCAACTGATGGAGTATTTCAACAGCATTATCGCAATCTCCAATAGGGGTGTGCATCCATTTAGGCCTTTATAATGCGCGGAGAGTTATGGTTTGAATTAAGAAACGCCTATAAATAGCATTTAATCAGACAGGTAACCCCCATTTTGTGCTGGCTTGCCATTGGGTTTGAAAAGGCTAATTAAAACGAATAAACAGATGCATTCTATCATGCCTAGATAGGAATACCTTTTTTCCACCCAACAGAAAGAGGAGATTATTTATTCACCGCCGTGAGACAATTGTCGTCTATGCAAATTACCATAGGCTAGCACGTGCTGTCTACTAAAATAGCTTGTTTTTCACGTCTCTGAATGGAAGGTGAATGACGAAGATTAAAAGAAAAAATAGGGATTTTTAGCCATGCCTTAGCCATCGAGACTTGTCCCTGTTGCGCAACCAGCCGCGTCGCACAGAAAAGAAAATTGACTTCTCAAATTAGATTTACAAATTTGGACATTTTTAAAGATCAATTTATCTAATTCCAAAGCCATTTATAAAAGTGGACTATTTTTGTATTAAATGGAGGGAAAATAAGGAAATGATTTCGTGCCTCAAAAGCACATTTTAAAGCTTTTATCGTTCACGGATTACACCGCTAAGGTGAGTTATGCTAATATTGAAGAAGTAATAGGTAGTAAAATCGTCATCACTGGTCTCTCTGATTGGCCGAGAATCAGCCAATAAGACATTAAATCAGCCATCATGAATGAAATTTTAGCGTGAAAAATAACCAATCAAAGCGAGGTTTGAATACGACCTCGATTATGTTATTCTACCAGAACAGCGGAGAAACCGCCTATCGATTACCGCCCAAAGGAGGGTGGAAAACGCCGATCCGGTAATATCAGCTTGCCTTTACATACACCGCATAAGTCAGAACCTCTAGGGTTCAAATGGTCTCTAACTTTTCTTGGAATCCAACCCATCCCTGCGCAAGCAATTTAATCAACGAATTCAAATATTCTTGCCAGTGGTTTGTTAGTACTCGGTTCATATTGATTTGCAATTTTATACGTTACAAAGCAGAAATTGAAAAATAATAAACTAGTTCATTTCATCTCAGGGTATGATAATGCAAAACATGGATAAAATAGTTGCCCTCAACGCGGTACTTATATGAAATAAGTAAGAATAATTATATATGTCACATTTGAGTTGAGGAATGCTCGAAAATTTAGCAACTAATTTTGGGAATTTCCTTCCAGCATAGGTCATAAATAACAATCTAAAATGTAACTAACTTTTAAAGTAAGTGATTGTCCTTATTTAAAACTGATTTTCAAGTGAATTTTACCTACTAAATAATCCGTAACTAAAATTGCAATGCGCCACACGGAAATGAGAGCAATTTTTTGAGGAAAAGCATATTTAAAGTTATTATTTATTGTCAAAATAAGGAAGCTATAGACGCAGCTTTTTGACATACTTATTTAGTTTAACATACTCCTTAAATGGAGGTTTAACTTTCCTGCCAAGCAGTCGAATAGGTGGCACATTGTCGAAAATAATAAAAATGTCTTTTTGCCGCAAAATAGCAGAATTGTCTGTCTTTTTTATTTACCCGCACAAAACGATCAAATTTTTTGCCCTTTTAAAATCAGCCTGTGTCGAAGGTATGCTTTGTTTTCCAGAGTGGTAATGTAATGATTTAGTTTGGGAGCTGCTATAGGTAACAATACAGACGTGATAACTCAATGAATAAAGAGAATTTCATTCAAAATACACTTTTTTGTGAACTATAGGCTAACCTTAAGATGTACAAAACCAATTAATTAATCCTGTCCTCACAAGTACAGGTCAAAATTAGGAGGAGAGTACAGGTAAACTGGAATAAACTGTGAACAATGAGATCAAATACATGCCTACCAGCATAAAATTTAAAGACTGCCGTTCCTGGCTTTTTTGGTTTACAATGCGCCAACCGCGATGTGATAGTCGAAGGAGAAGAATAATTAAGGACGACGTTTAAAAAAAGAGGGAGAATAGCCATTGCCGTGCCAGTGGCCTCCCAGTCCTCCTTTACGCAATTTATTGAAAGACTTAAAACCATGTCATTTTTATCTCTTTGTTCAAAACAAATTTAGGTACAATTTCGGATCGTGAGGACAAGTAAATAACTTAAAATTTAACATGACGAAAATTCAATAAACTGCATTTGGCTCCCTCAAATTCCCCAATTCACTGATTTTTTTGCTCATTATTTATCCTGCAAACTCCAAAACCATTTACACAAAACCTTCTTACTGAGTATAATAAAAGTTTCAATTATCTTTCCGGCGATCATCCGGTGGGCGCCTTAACACTTCACTTCTGCCCCTTCCCCTCCCTCTCTAACTTCTGCAAATTCCACTCATGCAAACCCCTACACTACTTATCATTTTTAATCTCTCTGACGAAAATTCTCATTGACAATAACTTTCAAACCTTGCGTTCCGGATCCTAAATTCCATAAATATAAAATCTGCAATGTTTTGGTCAATTTTTTTATTGTAACAGTTCATTCATTTGCTCGGGTAGATGGTTGACGAACCATTCTCAACAACTAAGTCGCATATTTGTCTTTGCGTCTCCTTTCATGCGTGTGTGGAATTTTTTTTCTTCAATCCCAGCCACTGTTCAAATGAAAGAAAAAGGGTCGAAAATGTATATTCCTATTCATCACCAACGTCGACTTTTTATCATGTCATTGAATTATCTCCTGGCTGTCATGCTCACGACAGTTTGCTTGCGTGTGAAAAAAAGCAATATTTTTATTTCCAGAAAGCATTTTAACTTAAATTGCTTACATTAACATACTACAAGGGAAGTCCCCTCTACCGGTTCGATTTTGATTGGTCATTAAAAAGTTTCCCCTAAAAAGTCGATATGGGATCAGGGAGGAACAGTGATCGATAATGCTATAAGTCAAGAATAGCACATAGAATCCTCAAAAAATTATTAGTGGGTAAAATTTCTCATAAAATTTTCCCAAAGTGGGCGTAGATTTTAGGCATCTGGCTCAACTCCACCACAAACACCTCGAGTAAAAACAATATTTCTTATCTCACACAAGTAATCAAAAATGCTTCCTTTGTGTTTTAAAAAATGCCGTGTTAGTTGTATGTTCTGAAAAGCCTCTTTTTTTAGCCGCTTTTGGGTGCAACAAGAAAAAGGAAAAAAATCTTTTACTGTTTGCTGTCGTAGTTACGCAGGTAAGGGAGGCTTATCATTTTTGTTCACCAAAATAAGCCCAAACACCGAACCTAGTGAGGACTCAAGTAAGACACCAACTTCTTTCAGCAGGAGATTTAATTAGTTCTATTCAGCAATCACCACTCCCGAGTAGAAAAAATGTATATTAGCTACGAGTGTTTTTTTGGGGGGGGGGAGGGGTTGGAGGAATAAGAACGACCAACGAAGATGGTGAGAAAAGGAGAAGAAGAGATGCTAAAGAGACCTAACAGTAGACTCAAAAACTACTAAACTGTCTTAAAGAAAGAATTATGAAAAAGACAGCAAAAGTTCAGAAGAAACGAGTTTAATGTCCAACAACTTGCTACGATGTTGGACGGGGAACATTTTTTTCCGGAGGGTGGAGGGAACAGGGATTATTTTGAGCCTTCAAAATGCTTGTAATAAATTATTTGCAACGGTTGTGTTAGAACACAGTCTTCCTTTTTGGGTGCTCTGTTTTTGAACCACTGGACATCTCCCAAACGGGATTAATGGGTTGGACAAAACTGTTTCGGTTCATAAAAAAAATCCGCGCAAGCACGAATTCACTCACGCATATACGAGACAGCTTTAAAGGTATTATCTGAATTTTAAAACATAGGCAGAGTTTTGAATAAGTTCTTTGATATTTTAGTAAGGGTAAAATGCTGGAGTCAGTTCCTTAAAATTTGGATTTTTCTAACCCTTTACCTTTGCCACCAGTTTATTATTATTATTATTACAAGGAATTTTATTACACAGATCGTTTTGGTCTCCCCATTACTTAACGGGGAGATAGAGCAGAGCTCCGCCTAATTTCACAGCGCCACCCTAGGCCAAGAATAAACCTAATTCTCGCCTTGCATGACAAATTCACTTCACAAGAAGGACATTATCCCTCACTTTAGAGACTGTATACCTACCAAATAGGCTACAAACGGCAACTATGCGATGGGGGTACTTGAGTCCAGAAGAATTCATAATAAAAAAGTCAATAAAACCATGACGACTTCAGAGAACTACTTCCATCTCAATTTCCGCTTGATGGCGAGTAGTGGAACAAGATGGCATTGGGATAACTCGAAATAATCTCGAATGAAATGCCTACAATGCTGAAGCAAATATGGAGATTTATGAGTGTGATACTTTCCTGGTGCTTTTAGGGAAATTACTCAAGAAGGGCAAATGGCGGGCAGAATTACTGGCTCTAGATTGTCGATCAAACGAATTTGGGCTGATCAGCATCCAGAAAATGTAATGGCAGCATCAGTGACGGGAGATTTGATTACGCCATTACGACCACAGGAAGTCAAGGATATATCCATAAAGAGGCACAAATGAAACCCTAAATATCCTCTTTTAAGGGTTAACCTATCACAAAGCATACATAGTTTGCACGCTTGTACTAAATTATAATAAATTTTTGGTAAGTTCTTCATTAGGTGACAGAAACGAGCAACAGATTTAATCAAAAGTTTTGACTACGCGAACTCATGCTTCTGTTTACGGAAGGGACATATTGGCCAAACCAGGAAGCCGTCTGTGACTAAATGGGTATCCCGTAACAATCCATTTTACATTAATAGCCACCTGGAAATATGACGAGTTGGTACAATTTAAGAAGCAGTTTCGCTTTTCAAATGGTGCCAATGCTTACGTCATTGTCGCTCGCAATTTCTAAGTAAATGGACACGGCCTTCCTAATGCATAATTAAGCATGCAAAAATAATGTTTTCAAAGCGTTGTGCCATCGTTCTCAAATTCACCTGTTCCCAAGGTACTTTGCCTCGAATTGATAGACCAAACAAGCCAATTAAGTGGAAGAAATCAATAATCCAAACGGATTTCCTTCTAATTGGTTAAAAAGCTGACACGAAATGAATTGGGGTAAAGTATTAGTCAAACCTTAATTATGACATCTTTTTCTCTATCATTGTAGCCATGGGATCATAAAGTAGGTAAATTTCCAGAAGGAAAGAGATTTTATCTTTTCTTCTGTTTTTTTCGAAAAGACGCAAAATAAGGCATAAAATGAGCTCAATTTACTCAGTCTGTTGTGAACAATTAAATGGACACGAAGTAGACAGTATGCTGGTTCGTTTTCCTGCCAGATAAAAGGCCTTTTGTCAAAATAATGATGAGCAGATTTGACAGAAAGATAAAAACAAATGTACTTACACTGACAAGGTGTTTAGTCACCAAATTGATGTAACGTTAAAAGTTTGAATACAATGAAGTCATTAAAACGGTTGGTGGATTTGTAGCAATTTTTAATAAAACCACATTCCCTCCACACTTTGTTGACAACGACGTTTTTAACTGCGCAAAATAAATGATACAGATGAAAAGTTTAATTGAATTCCAGCTCTTCAAATAGATCAGAACATGTTACTCATGAATAAAATAAATCGTGATTTGGTCATAATTTCCTACCTTCAAAAGTGTCACTGTCTGCGGCAATAATATTGGGCGGTTAGTGTCATTATTTACTTATCACTGCGAAAATAAACAGTTCAGTTAATTAAATACTTGACATTTTCCTGTCAATGGGCAAACACATTCAGTTCTTTCTTCTGTGTCATTGTGAAGATTGTTGGGTGTGAGCATAATTACTTCGTCAGTGGTGTTTGGGCGTATGAGAAGGAACTGTCAATAGTGCCCCACCGTTGGTTCGAAATGATGTCAAGGGACTAATAGCCTGACTACTAATGTCAGCAGGCATTTTGAGGCTGCTTGGCAAATCTACGCAATTTACGCTCTGCGGAGAAAGAGAGGGAAAGGAATGAGAGGACGGCAAAATTATCAACGCATTTCAGACTGTGCGCAGTTAAATCTGATTTTTTTGCCTGGCTCCAAAAACTCACTTTTGTTCGTAACAGTTATATTTTTCAAATGACACTATTACTGTTTAGCCTTCGTAAACCAAAATTTGGAGGTTTGTACCATCCTCAAAGCCACGAATTGGTTGCCTTTTCAACTGAAGAGATTTATTGGCGGAAACGAGTTGGTGTCAAGTCGCCCTCGAATGACAGTTCCTCTGTAAAATAGTGGATTTTAGTTAAAAGGAAAAAAGTGGTCTCGATTGGCAAAATAACTCCTTCTTCTGCCTCAGATAAGCACACTTTCAACAGTACCGATTCATGAAAGCCATAACCAGCTGTCATCTGCAAGCAAAGTTGCATGGAAAAATTAAGTATTTGTTTAATTTCGCCACGTTATAGCATAACTTGGTTTGGCGTTTACTGCGCACTTTTATCACGATGTGCAAACTAAATTTCCCCTTATTTACAAACTTTAAACCGAAATTCCCAAATGGGCGAATTGTGGTAAGAACAGGAGTGGCACTGTAGTCGAGTTGGAAATGTGGCTAATTTTGGCTCGGGCTAAAGACAAATCCTGTCAGTCGACATCGAGAATGCATTACATATTCATTACTAATTCATAATAGTCAAGAGCAATCATAACTTGAGGAATTTTTACGCCGAGGCAAAGTGAATAACTAAAATAGTCCTTTTAAATGCAAGAAGAAGCATTTATTCGCCCCAAAATGCTGTCTGACAAATTTTAATGGATAGCACTGAAGCTCTCTTCATCTCCAATCTTGTGATGATTGGCATAAGTAGCAGTAGTCAGCGTAGTTTAAATGGTGATTATCATTGACACGGCATTTTCACAACCATTTTTTAGGACTTTATAGGTTATCTCGTACGCTCAAAATATCGCAGCTACTTTTCTTGTCTCGCACAAAACAAAGCCACAATAAGCTTCGAATCATCACCTCAGAGTTCATGCAGCCTCCAAGATATTACGCCGTGAATCCAAAGAGCGTGACTGCTTTCGCATCCTCATCTGCCTTTAATATTCAATAATCCCAGAAGCCTTTCCCTTTTACATGACGGTTTTAAAATTTGCGAGTGTAACAGATCATTCAAAAGTGAATTAATGCGTAAACCCATTGGACATCATGAAGTGGTAACACAAAATGCCCAGTTTTTGGACGTTTTGTTCAATCAGCAAGTCGAGTTTGCATCAAAAAGTTCCTCGAAGTCGCTGGTTCCCTACAGATCAACTTTTGAGGCGAGTCTTTTCGGTGAGGAGGCGTCGACACCTCTGCTGTCGCATCGATTAGTGAGCGGGAGGTGACGGTGCCAAGTCATTTGTATTCAAATGGCAATATATCCATAAATGTGATGTACTCTATTCCCTTTCCTAATTAGAGTTACTTGTCTCGCACCAAAAGTTGTCTAGTTAATAAAATAATTTGTCAGCCTTGGAATGACTTGCAACTTATTCCACCCCGTTGTCCTCCATGGAATGTCGATAGGGAAGAACAAAACAGCCACAATTGTTGAACTTGGCTTATGGTGGGAAAAATCATTGTGCAAATGAACTGAAATTAGTAACACAGTTTAGAAAGGTGGATGAGAAAAAAAACAACAAGCGCAGCAGTGACAGATGGTGGAAAGATCTGTGAGAGGTAAACAAGATGGGCGCTTTCATGTGGGATGCGCACTGGTAGTGATTGGACAGTCTTCACTTATTGCAAAGCCCCGTTAAAGTTCCTCAGATTTAGTGAACTCATCAAAAATATGTATATTATGGCAAAACCCAGCTAAGTAGAAAAGTTACTGCAACCCTAATTTAAGGTTACGTAAGAGGTAGTCGTGAATGGATCACAAGGGTAGCCGTGATTGTGGTGGAGGAGATGAAACTAAGATTTTATTGCTTACCCCAAAAAGTAAAATGAAATTCGCCACCCCACTCTCGCAAGACCTTTATGCTAGGGCGTATCAGATCGAATGAGATTTTGTAGTTGTATAGGCAGTTTTATCGCTCGGCTAACCAACTATCACACGGACTGAGTTGCCTGTTCGCATAGCAATCAAAGTAGGTTTATTTAAAGAGGATGAAAGCTTCAATCTTCTCGTCCGAGCAACGATGCTAAATTGGTTAGTGTACAAGAAGCACACCTTTTCCTGGGTAAAAATAACGTGACTTCCAACAAAGGCATTAAACAAGTCTCTCTCTAGAGTCCTATAAAAGTCCCAACATACGACCAACAATTTACGATCCCTCGCCGAGTAATTGCAATACCCATTACTAACTGCGCATTGAGAAAAAGGGCTAACTTCTGATCACCGAACTCGCCTTATTCCGAAAGAACGACGAGGGTGGAGGAGACGAGTCAACGGCTTAATTACACTAACTCACATTGCTCTGAAGGATTTACGACCAATCTTGGCGCCTCCTCAATGAGAAAGTCTTGTTGAACCGAAAAAAGGTTGAGAAAGATAAAAGTAAGCAGGTTAGACAACTTGATGGACTGCCATTCGTTAAGTCTCAAATTTGATGGTTACAGTTGCACCTTAGTGGTACTTGACAAGCACGAGAAAGTCAAAATTGAGAAACACTACTGTTAGGCTGCTATGCTAGTGGTTGCGGTGAGTGAGCTCAACCCACATAGCTTTGTTTGATGTCTACCACGCTTAAATGCCATGGAAGGTGGAAAAATCCATTCATATGTGCAAACTCTCACAACTAAGTGGCCTCCAAAGACAAGTCGCCATGTAGAGTTCACTCCAACCCATGATTTTGCTAACTTTATTATCACTTTTTTCGCATAGTTGCTTGTATATTAATTCAAGACTGGTGGTGGCCGGAAGGGAAGGATGATTACGCCCAGAACGGGAGAAAAACTACGTGGTGAAACAATGCGCATTTCACTTGCAAAGGCAAATAGGCGGACATCTCACTTTTCAAGGCTTGGTCATTATCTTAGTACAGTGAGGCCTAATTCAATGTCTATTGCCTTACAAATCTTCCATTGGATTAAAAGTAAACTTCTCTTTTAAATCTCCGAGGACCCTCTGCAATATAGAAGACTTTAAGTCAATTTTAAATACTCTTAGCTAAAACATCGTTCAATATTTATGAAACGAAAAAAAACAGACAAAATTCAATTTAAAAAATATATTTTATTGAGAAAAAGAGGCAGCAATAGCGCATGAAAGGTCAGCTGCACAGCCAATCAGATTTGAGCTTAAAAGAGGCTGCAGTCAATGATAGTTAGGTTCAGAAATAGTAGAAGTGACTCCTAATTTTAAATCCGCTTTATCATTACATGCGTAATTAAAAGAGTTAAAATTACATTTGACAAACTACCTGTCATTTTCTTGCAAACAAGAGGGGAAAATGTTACTCATTAGTGCTAACATGAGCGGAAATATTGCCGTACTCCGTTACCTCCGTAACAAAAGTGATACATTTCAATCCATGCATTGTTAAAACAAGTAACATTTCATACTCTAGGTAGAGGTATTAGGAGATTTGATTAGCCCACCAAAAGGGATGATCCCAGTCTCCCTAATCCAATTCACTTCCACCTTATTCAATAAGGAGGAATTACGGGCGGCGTAGCAAGACATCCGGCTGATTAAATTAATTAACTGAGGAAAACTTTATCAGGATATTATTAACAATTAGTGAGATACCCTTCTAAAAACAAATTTGTATTTTTATACATCACAGGGGAGAGGAAATATGGGAGAAAAAAATGTGCACTTTATTTTTTTTGTTTTTGACAAAGCAAAAAAGATCTATACGAATGACTATACCGTTAAAAAGGTAAAATAGGCATTTTTGCCACTGAGCAGAATCTTCTCGGCAAAATCCACTCAGAGTCAAATCCTATTGGCTGAGGAGGGGGGAACAACCAATGAATTAAATGGATTAGATAATAACCCTTGTCTGGTTGGGAAATTGGTCTTTCCACTGAATGGTGCACAATTCATTAACTCATGGACATAAGAATGGCCTATAGCAAAAAGCTGAGAAAATATTGCAACACTCTAAAATGGAATGGCAAAACAAAACATCGTTTGATTGGCGAAGCGCTCTCCAAGAGGAGACATCCTCAGAGCTTAAAATCAAACGCCCAGGATCAAAGGGCTAAGGAAAAGAGAGTAGAGAAAAAGCAGTCAAATTGGACATGTGCGCAGCGAGTTGCGATTTAATTAGGCGATTTAAATTTACAAAAATATGGACTGTACGAAAGCGGTGACGCAAATCAGTAGAGAGATCCGTAGTTGATTAATTTAGGGCAAGCGCAACTAAAATTTGGCATTTACCACCACCACACCTACTTTTTTCAAATTCAGAGGTGAAAAAATTAGCAAATATATTTCTTTTAATGCGAAAGTCATTTAAAGGTGATAATAAAAAGGATGGTCACTCACCCCAACAGATTAAATGCTAGTACCTGATAAAAAAAGACAGAGCTGGAGCCTCGTGCACATTCATCACCTCCGCTTCAGTCTTTTGTTTTAAAATAAAAAAGACGCGCCGAATAGCGTGGAGAAAAGGCTGTGATGCCCATTTGTAGATGCAAGGAGATAAGGCTACGCAAAGACAGTATTATGTGGTTACGGTCTTGCCATGAAATATGGCCTATTTATAGGGTTAAATCTCCCATTATTTTCCTTATATTTAGGCATCTGTCTAATATTAGGATCAGATAAATAGCTTTATTGTTAGGTAGCGATATACAGTGACAGCTTAGACCTGGGTGAAATTATTGCGGGGTTTTAAGGGAGAAAAAGTAGAACGCATCTCCCGTCGACTGTTTTCTCTTTGTAGGATGCCTTATTTGGATTCGCTAATTGGCTGTTGGCTCGGAAGAGACCAGGAAATTAATCGACTAGCAAAAGTGCTTTTTCTCTGTAAAAACAACTGTGGCTAAATTTTAAGGCAAAATACTATCCCCAGATTTTTAAAAATGGTCTTCTGCCACTAAAAGGTTCTGTAAGCATGCAAAGTAGCAAAGAAATTAATGTATTTGACAGTTTGTACATCTACATTTTTACTTTTTACTCCCCATAGTCAAAATTTGATTCAATAGCAATTGTTATTGATTACAGGATCACAAGTCTAAAGAGTGATTGGTCAATTAGCTGATCGAAGGTCATTCACCTCCCACTTTAAGTACATAGTGTTGCTAGGGCAAATTATAATATATATTCTATCAGGATAAGGGGAAAAGGGATTCACTTGCTCATTGATTACGACTTTACTAATTTTGCTTGTGAATGGCCGGAAACTTTTCTAAAGCAGATGTCTTTATCTTCGGTTTTGGTTATTTTACGTTTAACTTTTGCCCTGAAACGTCTAAAGAGGCACCGATAAGGCAATGAATGAGTGAATGGTAGGTTACATCCACTAAGAAAAAGTAATTTCTTCCGCATCAGTGAGAGGTAAAATATCACATACCCACAGTATATTCCTAAAGATTATGTGCTGTGCAGGGTTCTAATTTTTGGGCAGGGTTGAAAAAAACAATTTATTTGATGGAAAAACATGTTATAATAAGACGAAAGTCAAAGGTGGTCATCGATGGTTTTAAAAAACAATCTGAAATTTTTTCTGCCTGGATAATTGACTTGAACAGGGCATTTGTCATTTGGAATCTGACCTGGATATCCTCCGAACCGATCAGTCCATTTTCTAGTGCGTTCAGAAAGCAGTTTTTTGTTCTTCTATATTTTGCTGGATCTACTAAAAACAAGTGGATCTAAATTTTGCGTTTGCATGAGCTCCAGTAAAATGAATAAATATTTGTTTTCGTTTTAGGAAAACGCTCATTATTTGATGCAGAGTTAAGTCACCGAACATACATAAAACCAGCCGTATAGATGAATTAGATAATTACTGGCGCTTATTTTGACAGGTAAAAATTAATCAGAGTCATCCTTAACATACGTTGGAATTTCAAACTGTAATATTTTGAATTCAGGAGTGGATTGACGTAAGATAGTACACTTCAACTCCATTAAGTAAGAGACGAGTTTATAAAACAAATGAGCATGTTCCCCTTCATCTTATGGTTCTAATACGCAAAATTTCGCACTAACAATTTTGTAAAAGCGCAGACTTAGCTGCTTGGTGACAATTTATGGAGGCCACTAGGATTTACAGGCGAAATGGTCTTTTATGTGGTAAAGATACTTAATTGCGTCCAAGTGTTTACTTACATGGAATTCGGGGCATGGAACAACTCTACGATGGACCATTTGGATTTGAATGCGACCTTTTAAACTTTAAAATTAGTCAATTTTAAGAAATTTTCAGGAGAGAAGAAACAGAAATATGTGCCTTGTACAAAGTGCTTTGCACAAATAGAGACTTGGGACAAAATCTTAAGTGAATTTTCAGCAAATATACCTGTAAACTCTAAATAGAACATATTAATGATATACCGGAGTTAATATAATACGTGAAGAAATGGAGTCAGCATTTATAGCTGTCATTAGTAAATCTAAGGAAAAAAAACTTTTATTTAAAGGATTTTAGTTGATAAATTAAACATGGCAGCTTTATTAAAGCCTGATTAGGGACTACAGCAATTTCCTTCACCTTCCTAACAATTTAAATACTTAAAACTGTGTTTCAAAATTGCAATCTATTAGGAAAAAGGGAAATTTGAGGTAAATTTGGTTTTTGTGGTAGACCAAATTTAATTCTGTGCGATACTTGACAACCGACTACTTTTATTTACCTAGTCATAAGTTGAGTTTGCAATTACAGATAGGCTGAAACCTAGGTCAACCGCTAGTCAGAGACTTTGATGGAGGAAGCTGGATTCAGGTAAAATGTTTAAAAAGTCTTTACTTTGTTGCGCATAACAAAATTTTAAGTTGTTCTACTTTTCCTATATCAAAATTTTGGGAATTCGGGTTTGTATCTTAAAATGTCACATCCTTTGTCTATTTGTAAAAATTCTTCCCTATATTTGTTGTTAACATCGACGCATGAAAGGTAATGCATTTTTAAAAACCTTCCATCAACTCTTTATTTCACTTGCAAAAACAAATGCGTAGGTGGTAAATCAAAACAGTATAATCCAAATATGGGGAAAATATGCAGGCGAAATTGCAATATCCTTCAATTTTCACATTGGGTCTAACTTAAAAGTGATTGCACTTTTGAAAGGATGCATTAACTTACAAATTCACGGCGTCGCCACACGACACAGAAGGTCGGCGAGAGCTATAGGAGGAGGCATCCCCGCTCGAGTCAGGACGGTAGAGGAATGAGGTTCGCCGATTTGGGGTCGGATTGAGGGCCAGACAGCTGGAGTGGACGTCGGAAAAGTCGAAATCTCCCGTATCCTCGCCCAGACTGCTAGTTCTACAAATTGCACAGGATCTGTTTTTTTTAAAGATCTCTTTAAGTAATTGCGTAAATGGCGAACCCGGGAGTTCCCATAGGGCCCTACATCTAATTAGCGGTCCAAAAACTAAAATATAACACAAAGAAGCATGTCGAACTTTGCATATACAACAAACGTTAATATTGGGATGCAAAAACAGTAGAATTCTTTGAATATTGGCAAAGTTTTCGGTTATTGTAGAAGAGAAAAAAAAGGCAAAGTAATTCAAGGATAGATACACTTTCAGGTTGGTAAACAACCACACAAGCCCTCCTGTCTCCTTGTGAATAACCCATAAAACTGAAAAACTTTCCGAGGCCTAAATTTCTTCCAATAAAAGAAGAAACACCGCTTAATTTCCTTCACCTATTATTGTACCCATCCAAGCTAAGGCGTCTTTGCCTTCTCTAAGACGTCAAAAGTGTCAAGGTCTTGTTACGAGTTGTGCGTTTGTATTCATGTGAATATTTGTCAAAAAAAGATCACATTTAAGCACAAAAGTGAGCAGGAAAGGGAAGGTTTTAAAAAAATTAATATTTTCATAAACTAGGTATCTGCTTAACTCTATGACGTTTGATGTACTGCTGGATTAGAATTTATGTCATAATGCAAACTTTGGCAGACAGGAATGGCATAATCAAACCCCGGATTTCCAGTATTAATTAATGATGTGCTCGACAGAAAATCAATAGATGATGTAAAGGGGTGGTGTTTATAGTTTTTTTGCTAGCAAGCTGTTAATGAGTAATAACACAAAAATAATTTGCAAATATTTTGTTATTTCAAAAGAACAGGCCATTTTTTGGGAAAGATAATTATAAAGTTTTAAAATCGATCCGAAAAAATAAATTTGTTTCTTTTTTATTCTTTGAGAGGAAGTACTGGGTACAAAAGACTTTTTTCCTTGACCTGTCATCCATAGAGAAGAAGAAAAGTAGAAAATGCATTTACATGTCTTTTCCTTCTTTTTTGCTAGAAAGGAAAGGAAATCTTTCTGTTGGCTCTTGATTAGGACGAAGTAATTGCTTCAAATCATCTACAGCACTTCAAAGCGTCAAATGAGCATCTAGAAGCAGGGGGCAAGACCACCCCTCCTGAGAGGTAGTAGTGCCCACTTGTAAAATCAAGAACGAAGGAAGTTAATAAAACGAATCCTCTAAATCTATGCAGGTATTTGTACATGGGACCTCTCATCTGGGCGTCATTTAAACAAAACTTGGAAAATGTTGAAGTCTCAGTAAAAAATTATTTTACAAATCAAATTACTAATTTGATTATAAATATTGTGAGAAAGTGCGAAAAAATGGGTGGGGTTGAGATTACCCTGTGTGCACAAGTACAGTTGACATTCGGCAGTTGAATCACAAATGCGGTTGGTTTCCTTTTTTCTTACTTTAAATACGGAAAAAGTTTTCAAAAGGTTACAATCCCACACATTTGGGTACGCAGCATGGGGAGAGGGTGGGGAGGGGAGAGGGGGAGGCTCTTCTGTGGTTTTATGTGTACCACCAATTGTCCCTTTCAATATTCTTACAAAAGGAACACAGAGAAGGCTAAAACTCCATTTGACGAGGCAAAATAATGCATAGAGGCATAAAGATAGTGAGTGATAATTTTTCGCCCCTTGGTTGGTCCCACATAAAAATTATTATTATGTCTCAAAAGAGAGCATAAAATCGCAAGTGGCGTTGCAAAGCGAATAAAAATCTGATTTTGAAACTCCACCTTGGTGTAATCATGTAGAGGAAAGGAAATTACCAAGAACATACTATATCTTTACATATTAGAGAAAATCACAACAAAAGAAGAAATTTAGAAATGTGGTAGGTCTAAATTAAACAAAATTTATATTATACCAGTATTATTAATTCTTCGGGAATAAAATAGGATAATTTGGGGGATGTCTTGACTTCAACTCACGAGCCTGACGTCTTTCCAGAAACCTCATGATAATCAGGTGGCGAGGATTTTATCCCGCTTAAGTGGGTATGTGTGAAGATTCTATCTGAGTACTTTCGGCTGTAAACAGGTTCCCTCAGGCGCCTCAAATGCCGTCCAATGACCTTTGGTTGAGTGACAAGGTTCTCGGCATTCAAACTAACTCTTCGTAGACGTATTTGGTTGTATCGGGTGGAGGAGGCGGAGGAGGAGGCTGACGATGCCATACTCTGAGCGTGTCCTTGGTGTTGTAAATACGACGGCAATCTGCCTCGGCGAGCCCCACAAGTTGACTGGGAGTTCTGCGCTTCACCAGAGGACCAATCAGACTCGCGTGTGGAGATGTGCGCGCTTTTCAAAGGCAGGCAATCGCATTTCGCCATTTACTTTGTGGTATTGCAAATGAGACACACACACACACACCAAAAGGTGCCGGATTAAGCTATCAGAAACCAACTATTTAATCACCTTTTGAAGGATAATAATTGGAAAACTACTGGGGGAGTTATACTGGAGTTTTAAGATGTTTGGCTCTAAGTAGGGGCAAAATACCTTAAGTTCCCTTTTTAAGATTTGCCATCTTTGAACAAAATTGCTCCACGTGATTGTCGCGCTCATGTAAAGGCTAGCAGTGGGCAAAAGGTGAGGGATGCAGGGAGCACTGCGTGGTGGCCAAAATGACCGTTATGGAAGAAACTTCCCAAGAGTTGGCACTGGGGAGTGGAACTATGCTAAAGTAAAGCTATATTTCATAAGCCGCAAATCCTGGTGATCATGTAGGTGGTAAAATTTAATCTTGATGAAGAATTCTGTTTGAGGAATTTTCTTTTTTACCTTTTCTGCTAATCCTCTACCTCTCAGGTCAGAAGAACTGGAAGGCGTTGCTTTCTTTCTCTTCCTCTCAAGGTGGAACGCCCGTTTGGGACTGCTTACTCGCTCTAGTAAACCGGTCAAGCTGAAGGTTCTAAGGATGTCAATGAGTACTTTGTTTAAGTCGGTACTGAAAGAAGTACCGCCAAATTTCAGTAATATACAATTTATATTCCCACCGCAGAGGTTTGCACTTCTAACACACTCAAGAATTAATTTTTTAACCTAAAATGAGTTAATTTTAGTTCATTTACTTTTTCTAATTCCACTTTAAAAGGATCCCGCCTTTTTAAATCTTCATTTTTGTTACAAAAATTCGTTAATAAGGTAATTGACTGACAGAGCGTTAAATGTGTTATAATAACAAAGAAGTGGGTTAAACGAATCTGTTGACATATTTTTGAGGGATAAAAGAGATAGCATGAGCTACTTTAGAATTTAAAAGGGTTTATATAGCCTCGTCTACTCTGATAGTCACGCGAGCTAGTGGCCGATAGTTGTGATACTGCCCGGTAACTTATCTCACGCATTTATCAAGCATTTATTTACTCCAGAATTGCTTTTTTTCTCCATAGCTGACAGCAACTATCATTACTACTTCTGACAGTTCATTTGGTTTACCAAAATCCCCATAAATGGGCCTGCTTGTAAGTCAAAAAAAACACGGTCCTACATCTGGTTAATTGGTTTCACTCATTTTAGCCAACCTGTTTGCGGCCTGACATCTCACGGCCAGGTGGCATACAGCGACAGGAGATGCATGTCACATTACTAGAGGCAAAATGCTGACAAAAAATCGCCGCGTTGTGTAGAAACGACTTGCTGAAGGCAAAAACTACTTTATTTATGCACTTGAGCAATTTCGCATGCAAAGCAACAAAACTAAGCAAAATGTGGGCAGCTCCTTTCCTGTGTAGATAGGCCATGCAAGACGTGGAAAGCATTTTCAAACTGAACAACTAGTGCTTTATTCTCCGAAAGCAAGGAATGCTCTCCCCAGGGCTATTTCACACGGTAAGGTAGTAGCAGCATGATTTCGGTCCAGAGGCGGGGGAGATAATACACTGTGTTTTCATTGGATGTTTAAGGGGGGTTAACAACGGGCGATGAGGTGAGCAGAACGCGTGGACGATTGTTACCTTGTTTAGCATAAGGTGTGTTGCGATAAAATTTTCTTTTTATTTCCATTACATAACTGCAAAAGTGCATAAAAGTTGTCGGCGAATAAGGGTGCCTTCAAAGGCTTTAATCGACGGTGGAAACGATATTGACGAAAGAAAAGATTGACCTTGATTATTTTGCCATGGTGCTTGTCCAAACAGTGCCTCGTTCCGTGTTGGGTGGAAAATCAAAGATAGCTACTACTGTTTTGCAAGTAATATGAAACAATTGTTAGATTGTGCACACCCTAAAAATTGTAATTTAGCCAAAGTAAAATAGCTACTAGTACAATAAAACGTAGCATAGTTTTTTAACAAATTTCATCCCAACCGAAACTTTAGATATTCTTGTTTTTTTAGAAAATAATGCATTGAGAGAAAAAGTGCGATGTTTTGCGTTTTCCTTTACTACGCGGTTATTTAGATGGTAAAAAAATGCTTACTGCTGTTTATTTCCAAAAAATGTGCAGAAGTGTGATTCAATCCAACGACGCCAAAATTCGTATTTCCTTCCACTTATTTTTCAAATATTTTAAGCTCCTATAGAGTGCCTACTAATTTGCTGTGGAATGAGCTTGTCTATTTTACCTGTTAGGCTTAGCCTTATTCCAAATTCGGAGAGGGTTCTTGCCAATCCCGTTTTACAGTAATTAATGGAGGCGGAAAGATAAAATACACTGTTTAAAAGCGGTTTAAGTAATGAAATCCAAAGTAGAAATCAAATGCATTTGGTTTTAAAAGAACCACTTGTTGGTATATAAGGGCCAATTGTTGATTCTCTAAGGATTAATGTCATGAAGAATGTTCACGAATGGCTAATGTGAGTGATGAATGAATTGGTTTTTATCAGCATCATTTGGAAAGTGAAGGTTGTAGTGGGAGCTGAGCAAATGAGTCCCATCCACGAGCATTAACAGATGGCAGAAGGCAAGTCATAAGTGGAGACTGTTTGTAAGTTCTTTTATTTGTGCTCTAGGATTGCTGACTGACTGCTTTGCAATGAGAAATGCTTTTGCTTTTGTGCACATAATTGGTTATCTCCACAGCATTTTACTATTTGCTCAAAAATTTCAAGGCGTAGGCTAACTCATAACCCAAAAAATTGGTCACTTTTGTACATGGGGCAGTGCACATGGGAGGCCGGGAAATTCCGAACGAGCTCTGCCCAGTCCTTACATCCATACCCAGTTTAAAGGCGAGCAAACAAGACTATTCCTCAAGAAGTGGGCAGCAGCAGTGATTGGCGACTAGTGGGTTAGAGGGAGAAAAGCCACACTCTTATTCTTATAGAGCACCTCAAAACAGGACCTCACGTCTCCGATAGCCAGGAAACTGACCCGTGGGAAAACATACTCCGAAGTTGGAGGAGAGGGTAAGTGAGGGAGAGCTGAAGTGAAAAGATGGGGAAGGGAGGAAATCGCTGCCTCTTTTACATCCCCTTTCATTCGTGTTCCTGCTGATGCGACCCTTGCGAGTGATGAAATCAACCTCTCCTTGGTACTGGGTCACTACATGATGGTGATATGCAAAAAGAACGGTAGGAAGATGGAAGTGAAAGTGAAGCATGGGTGACTAAAGCAGGTTTCTGATTCTGAACGCGAAAGGAAACGTCCTACACGCGTGAAATTTGTGGCGTAGCCGTGTCTTCTTGCAAATAACGGATTCCAGATTGTCCTTTTTTTTGTAGCAAATAAAACACCTGCGGTTATTTCACCTTTGTCATAATAGCCACACAGACCCACTTGATTGCCCTCCACTTAAAAGGAAAACAGATTTGCTTGTAGCTGCAATGAGAAAGGTTTGAAGTTTTTTAATATGCAAAATGTAAATTTAATGTGGAGAGGCAGCATGACGCGCTGATATTGGTGAAGTGCGCAACAATTTGGCCCCCAAAATCCCCAACCAGGGAGAACAACGCCACTTGATAGCCCTCAGGTGCTCAAAGGCACTTGCATGACGCATTGCTTCATGTTCTTTAGTTGTTGCACACCTTTCCAACATTTAAAAGTGCCATTGTAATGGAAGATGAAAACATTTTGCGGCTTCGAGAAGACTTGGGACGGCAAACATTCTCCCTCAGCTCTCACTATTTCAGTACTAAATATTTTATTAAATGAATACTAGTGCCTTTATACTCACCTTTGGAAAATTGTGACTTTTAAGAAAAAAAGGTTTTCTCTTACCATATTTTGGTCATTGATGAATTAGTAGGCAGTTGGTTGTCAGTAGTATGTTTTCAATAACAATAAAAAAGAAAAACGGGGAAAGTTTTCATGATTTACCTATTAATAAGGGCAACTTAGAACTGGAGGACTAACTATTTTTACTCCTATCTGCTAAATAGGATCAGAAATGATTAATGCTTTGAATTAATCCCTACTTAAATGCTGGTAGTCAGTAGCAAGTAGTATGTATCCCATCGCCAAAACGGCTCATTACAAGATTGGAGAGGACTCCAAACCTAAAAAAGTCTGCAAAATGGTGCATTTCTAAACGCTGAATATAATGCAATTATTTTTTATTAAAATCAAATCCGTTTTCCATTGTCATAGGCCACCTTTCTGTAATCTTGGAAACTGTTGAAGTAACTGTAGGGCGGAGAAATTTTACCTCTGCTTAAATTTTTTATGGTTAAAGCAAATGTGCCTTTTGGAATCCTTTTAATTTTTAATTTCTTTGGAGCCGAACTTTAGAAAAGCACTTTTACTCAATTTTTTCGCCTTGGGGGGGGGGAGGAGACAGAAAAGAAACGAGATTTATCCGAAAGCGCACTATATTCCACCATCTTTTACCTACTTTCAAGCATTGTAGTAGTTTGGTCTTAAAAAAATGATTGAGAAATTGCAAAAGTGGCATTTGTTTGTATTTTTTTGAGCTTTAATTATGCTGAATGGAATGAGATGCATCACCATGTCTCCACACCTGATGTGGTCTGCTACAAAGTTGCAAGTTGCTTTTAACAATTTTCTTAATATAATCAACTTTGGTAAAATGATCAAACAATTTTGTACTTATTTCTTGTAAAAATGTAAGTTTTTGGGGAAAGAGTAGCTCAATTTTTCGACCATCATTTGAATATAAAATTTTCTTATGAAGCTTGGCTGGCAGTTATCATACCAAGGCATCTGTCATCCATGTCGCAGACTCAGTTTTTTTTTAATTTAAACCAAATTTGGCGAAGAGGCTGCATAAAGATACCGCTTGAACACAGCAATCTTCCACTTCGGGTTTGCCGCCAGATTGGCTCTTGGATCAAGTCGGTGAAGTTAATCAACGAAACTTAGAGGGCATTTTGGATTAAAATAAATTAGATAGCATTTTAAATTCCTAAGCAAAACTTTGAAAGCAAATAATTTAATTTAAATTATTCAAATAAGAAGTAAATTATGGTTTTCCTGGCACTTTACTGCTGTACATACTTCAACGGGAACTGATCCCTCACCTAATGGAAAACGTAAATAAGGTGCGTTGGAGAGGAAAAACCTAGCAAAGTATTTGATAAAACACACCAACAAGATTATTTTAGATGCATATGCACAAAAATGTTAAGGAAATTTGTTATAGGGGTAAATTATCTGCTTGACTCTACAAGGGTTCCTCACTTTTCGCGCCACTTTTAACCTCACCAAAATAGGGAATTATTGGCGACTAAAATCTTCTAAAAATAAATGACTTGATATTTTTTTTGTTTCTACGGTTAGGAAGAGGTAATGATAAACCGATGTCCAACTAAGCCCTCACACTTGATCGTGCATTTAGATGTCTGCCTGGAGGACTAAGAAAAAGGCGCCTCATGACACCCGTATCACAGGCCTGGCCAGGCAGAACACACCACTGTCCTGCAATCAAGTCCAAAATCCAAAAATTCGCTAACCATCTCAATGGTAAAAAGGAGAGAGGAGGGTGACACCTTAAACACCTTCACATGACCCGATGCTCGAATGAGGGCGACATTAAACGACTCGATCGTTGCAAAGTGACGGGGTGGAGGTACCTACTGTCTGTTTTTTCCGTTCCAAAGTCCACAAACGCCATTTTCGAATGTCAAGCGACAGACAAGGGGGAGGGGTGGTGCACGCCGCCCATAATCTACTTCTTTGTCAAATCCTGTCGAGGATAGACAAAATGGTCCAAAGAAGGCTCCGTTCCACCACTAAAAGGGGGGGGTGGGGCGGCGGTGGGAGTCAGACAACAGGAGACCCCCTTTGAAGGTTGTTAATAAGCGGACTTTCCCAAAGGGATAAAACTCTTTAAAAATAATAAATAAAATAGCAACATTCAATGCCTTTTCCAGCCTAAGAGATCAATCTCTTTGTAACAAAAATGTGTGATACCCCTGCTTTAAAGCAACATCCACTCCATTCTCCAAATTAGCGAAAAAATAATAATAATAAAATTATAATTGAATGCTTTTTGACTACCAGCTGACTTGACAGGAAAAAAATATGTTATTCGTAAATAAGCAAAGTACTTTGCTGCCTAAAGTTATCTCACTCAGTTGGCTTAAAGCCGCAAGGCAGCGTGACAGGTCATCGCACATTTCAACATACTTTGTCACCTCGCTATAAGTTGTGGGTTATGGCAAGACCCTGGCATGAATTCGTTTCAGCGCCACGCGGGGCCTTCACACTCCACTGGGCTGAGCCTCTTCTATGTCGGCCCCTTGGAGGGGGAGGGTCAGGGGTATGGGGCGCTTGCCTAGTCCACTGAGACGGATGCCAGAGGCAAGACCAGTGCAACTGACAGGCTTTCGTGTAAATATACAAATCAAGAACCACGCCAAACTAGCAACGAAACCAAATCGTTTGTCACCTTCAAACAACAACGCTTATTTACTCAATAGAGTGCTATAAAAATTGGGCTTGACTAAGAGTCCCGAAGGACTGTGAAGGCGGAAGATGAATGAATATACAGGATTTTTATAAAATGGTCTCCCTTTTTCTATCCGGCAAATAATTTGCAATACTCGCATATATTTTTAAAAGCATAGGTGTTCGTAAAAAATGAGTAAATGAACCGGATGATTGGTTGCGGTGGAAAGTTGGGGATGGTTCCTCCTCAATCAAGTGGCTACGTCAGACGATTTTCGTGGGCCAACAAAATCAAAGAGATTTTAAAAACCTCTTAGAAGCAGGGTCATTTAAATGGGCAAGCAAACCGTTTCCACCCAGTGTAGAGGGTTTTTTAACCGGGGCAAACTCTAGTAGCCAGCTTAAAAAGGTACATGCATTTTAACATTCCATGAGACATCAAGGAAAGTGGACGCCCTCTTGATTTTAAACTTGTGCCTTGGTAGGAATTAAAGTTCTAAACAGTTTTGATAAAAAGAATAGGACAGATCTAGGGACACAAATTAAACGACCCATTTACTGTTTGAGTAAGAACTCACAAATGGAAGGCGTCATTTTGAGAGGACTGTGTTACACAGAAGACGGTAGATCCGGAGCGCTTCCCATCGAAACTCATGATGTTTTTTCGCAACACACCTCGCACGGCACCGCACCGTACCGGACCGCACCAGAACACACTGCACAAAATTCTATTTTAAACATGGGTGTGCACATAATATCTTGGCATAATTTTTGACTGTGCCGCCAATCAAATCCTCCGCAGAGGAGCATGCAATCACGCAATCAGGCACGCAAACACACACACGCACACATCCGCGGTGTGTACAACCATAATCGGAATGAAGGACGCCCACTTTTTAGCCATTTGACGCCACCATGAATTGGCACTTTCAGGCATCCGTGGTGTCACGCACGAGATGCCAAGGTGTGACATCACACACGTCATGTCGGCACTCACGTATTCGAAGTGACATCAGATGATCACGCAAGACTGCTCCGTTGACACTGAACCAGGCGGAGATTTGGTGAAAGATCACTTGAAGGTCTCTTTGACAAGATCAGTCACTTCCGACTACCGACGCCAGTGATCCTGGTGGGTTACGTAGTGGCAAGTCTAGTAAGGGCGCACTGATCTTGTAAAAGAAACCTTTTTCTTTGTTTTGCCATTAAAAATTTGTCTGAAAAATGGCTTACAAAGTTTAAAATCGACTGATTTGATTTGCTTTTTACTAACATTTTTTTTCAGTTCCTAATAAATTAGAATATTTGCGACTGGTTCGATGGATAACAAAGCACAAAGACAGCTTTTCTCTCCCTTAATTTTATTTATTTTGAAAGAAAATTTACCTGCGAAAGTGATTTTTTTTTCCTGCCTTTTAAATTAATTAATGTGGTAAATGTATCCAAGAATGTTTACTGCTAAACCCAATCGAATCAGGAGCAATTCCACGCTGATCTATGACCTGACAACTATGACAGCTTCAATGCTTTTTTATTAATTAGACCCAAATTTTATTTCTTAAAAATGCAACCCATTGACAACTTTGCTTCTCACAAAATTAATTTGGGGACATCAAATCGAAAGGCAAAATAACTCCTGTCAATCAATGAAAGAATTATTTGACCCTACTATTGTTTCTCCAATAGATGTGATCTCATTTTGACAACCTCTGACACAGAAATGCATTTTGACAAGTGGTTTAAAATTGCTAATGCAAATACTCCAAAAATTCCGACGTTATAAGAAATTCCTTCTAGTTCCTTTGATTGAGAAGGGTTTTTTTACCAAAGGGCAAAAGTGAACTTTTTATTTTTTTCTAACCAAAGGCTAGGCATCCATTTTTTCCTAAAAAAATAACAAGATATGCCTATTCTACTTTTTTACTAGATGTTTTTCAATTTCTGCTATATAACAGTAAAACAACAACTTGGCAGTACGTTTAAAGCAGACCTGCTTCTAATATATGGTGACAGCTTTTTTCCCACTTGTTATTTACATAAATAACAACTTTTAACTAAAAGCCATTCGGTAGGCTTTTGAAATAGCAAAACTATTTCAGTATATATTTTATACAAAAATTGCATGACCTCCAACGTCTGCGTAGGCTTCGGGTGTTAGCTGTACCCACATTTCGTGCCTCTGGTCATTTTGCACCCCTCCGCCACGTAGGTAGTAAATCCTCGTTGTCGTTGAGGCACACACTGACTTACCTTGTCACATCATTGGTGACATTAGTGGGTGAAGCCGGTCACAAATCCTCAGTCATGAACGCAGCCATAAATGCGCATTTACCCGAGGCGTGTTGGGTAGGACTAAACCCACGGTGACTGGCGAGTCCGCCTTAACCACCACTGTCAACCGCGCCGATCTTGAAGTGTAAGTGTCAACCAGCCAAGCGTTAATGCTCCAAAAGGAGCTCTTATGCCTTTGTGATGGATGTAATTTACAGGGGATATAACGTCTTCTAGTCCTAGGACCCACCGGAAGACGAGTATCAAGGCACGGGGGACACTAAAGCACCTACTGCTGGTTTTGTCACAGCACTTGTTGCTTGGTGCCCTGTCCCCATCCTTCTCCTCGATAATAAAACAACCAGCCACTCGGATTGGGGATGTGACTCAAATTGGTCCAATCTCAGTACTTATAAAGTTCAGATGTTGTGCCTAAAGCCTGGGGTGGATTATAAACCCCTCTTTATCCAAATGAAGTAATGCCTACGCCTTGGATCGAAAGCACATTTCAGTCCCTTGTATAAATTAGGAAGTCAGAGGCAAATGTTTTCAAGGTGGATAATTTGGAAAGTTGTAGTAAGATAAATGCAAAGGGTGAATTTTTGGGGGAAATCTATATAATTTACCATTTTATACACAATTACCAACGCTCTGAAGTGGAAAAGAACAAATTCAAACTAGTGCCTTTCCATGACGCGTTTAAGATGTACCTAAACAAGCAATACAGGCGCGGATTTATAAAAATAATTTAGCTTGTAGTTTTAAGAAAACTAAGGATGCAAATGCAAAAAAATAGAATAAAGGCCTTTTAAGGAAAACAGTTTTACAACAATTGTTGTTATATTGCCAACGCTTGTAATTTTGACTCCTGCAGTTAAATTTGTAAAAAAAAAAAACTGGACGAATAACACCATATTATATACTGGATTAAAGATGGTGAAATAATTCCTAGTCGATAATTAAAAGTCTGAAAGGAGATGCTTTAACTTATTTTCTGAATGACTGAAAGCCTGAATGATGGGCTGACTAGTTGTCTGAGTGGTGAAGGGAAATGATATCCATCATTTACTTCAACGTCCAAAAAATGCCTTCTTTTGCATGTAGTCAGGTAATTATGGATGAGCTCTGTCCACTCCTTATAACCTTACACAGTTTAATGGCGAGCAACCAAGGCTATTCCTCGAGAAGTAGACGGTACTGATGATTGGAGACTAGTGGGTCAGTGGGAGAGAAGTCTCATTCTTTTTCTTACAGAACACTGCAATGCAGGAACCCACGTCTCCAATCATTAGCAAAGTGGCTCGTAAGAAAATACGCACTCTGAGGTGGGAGGGGAGAGGGAGAGAAGATGCGAGTGAAGGGATGGGAAAGGGAGGAAACGCTACCTCTCCTACATCTCATTCATTTGCATTCCTGCTAATGACACCCTTGCTGCAAGTGATGCTTTTAACCTCTGCTTGATATTAGGTAACCAAATAATGGTTTTATATGAAATGGATAGTAGAGAGGTGGAGATGAAATAGAAAAGGGGTAGCAAAAACTGTTTTCTATCCTGTAAACGAAGGTAAAAATTTTTTTTTATTTTAAAGATAAGGATTTTCCAGATTATTCTCACTTTTTATTACAGCCTACAAAAAAATCTGTGGTTCGGCGAAACACACGAAATTATTCAGCAACCTAGTTAGGCATCCTGCAATAAAAATTTTTACTTGGACCTGAGGAAAAACTAAAAATGCAGCTGTTTTAGGCCATTTGCAAGTGACAATGTCATTTGTTCTTGGAAGGTCCCACATTAAATATTCCCTTCGGTGTAGAGTGCGCGACCGCAATAAAAACGCCAAACTATAACGGGCTATCCCTTCACCGACATGGTCGTTACTAGGTAAGGTATATTACATTTTGTGGCAGTCAACAGCCTTGGAACCCTTGAGCCCAAAACACCAGCTCTTTGACTGTTCGATTGAAGAGTTTCCAAATTCACTCCTTTTATGGTGGCAGTAAAAAACAATTGGCCTTTGTTAAAAGTGTAATATGCTCTGTCTGGAGTTTTTAGTTCCCCGGTAATGGATATGACCTTACGCAAAGGACTTGAGGAAGGGGGATTATCCTTGCGGACGTCTGGAATTGGATGGAGAAAACTACACTATCAGATTGACTAATGCCTCCATTTTGAGTTCTAAGCCTTCAACGATACAACACCTACTTACGCCAAGAAGTCTTTAAGAATCACATAAATGGAGGATCGGACAGTGTTAAATTGACGGGGATGTGGAGTCTGGATGCAGCCCTAACGTCTAAGGCAAAGGTACCTTCGAATAGCAGCGGGCAGAGGAAGCGAACTTAAAGCCGAATCGCATCTGACATCCAGAGATACCTTTTACACGTAACCTCCTCAACGTGGTGGGGGATGCATAAACATCATGAAAAGCACTACGCCTGGAATTGGAAGTCTTCTCTCAGTGATAGAATTCCATCGTGGGATCATTGTTCCTTGATTAAACCTCACTGGAATACCATTGTGGCAATGAAAGAAAAAATACTTATCCCTTAGGAGAATGATAGAGAGCTAGCTGGAAAAGACATTGAAATCCGGTAGCTCACGCAATCTGGCCACCACGTAGGTAGTAGGGTGCTCCACCCACTATCCTCCAATTTAAAACAGTCAGCGCTATTGTACAGAAAAACTTTCTAGAAATCTATCAACTTTCTAAAAAAATTAAATCGCTTAAATAGCACAAATCAAAAAGTGGGCGAATAAAATAATTGCCAAGCTCTTACTTTTTATTCATTGTATTTGACAGGGAGCAGTACTTCTCCGCCGGATCAGAGGAATCCGAGGCCCGGCGTATGTCAATGGTCGGTGGGGCTCGATTGAAGTTGGAGAAAGACATTCTCCTTTATCGCCTGGAACAAGCCTCCAGAAAAAATCACGTCCAGTGGAATTTGGAATCGGTTCAACCAGGGAGCTAAGTAAAAACAAAACACAAAACGAAAGGTGAGGAAGATCACACCCCTTAAAATGTGAAGTCTTGCGCCAACAATACTGCTACCATTTCTGTTGGTGCATGTGTGACATAGCATCACGGATGCTGTCATCGGTGGCACTATCACACCTTCTACCTGTAACTTTACACACCCATACAACCACTTCAAGGCAAAAAAAGAAAATGAGAAGACAAAACAAGGCGCATTGTGATTGGTAGACGTGATGAAGGTCGTGACCTCCCTGAAGTGGAGAATAGAAGCCAAAAAAAAATGGAGTTTACACAACTTCGAGAATTTAATCTTAAATAAGTACAATCTCCTTTAGGATAATTTAATAATTAAAATCTCAAATGAGGCAGAAACGGAGGTGTAGAACTGCAAATGTGGTCCTGCCTGTCACCTCCAAATCAGCCGCCAAGTCTTGGTAATTTGCAAATTTGTACAAACCGCCTCTTTTGATTGGCTGCCAGGCTATCTGCACCCCATTGAGAAGCTCTTCTTTCCATGGCAGGCTGTCACAAAACCCCCTCAACTCTAGATTGGGCGGATCAATTTCATCTGGACCGAGAGCTGACAGCTCCTTCTATGCACCACGTAGGTAGCTCAAAACACCCTAAAGTTGGAAATGGAGGTTTCAGGAGAAAAAAATTGACGACTTTCCGTGTACTACTTTCGAGGGTTGTAATATTGTCCCACGGGCTAGTGACTGATAAGTGACGTCTGTCGGGATGTAATGTCTGAGGTATCTCCCCCTCACTTTTGATTACTATTCATCCATCTCCTTAAAGTTTATCAAATTTTGCAGAAAAAATAGGCTTTTTCTACTTTTCGATGGCATTAATGAATGGATTGTGGTGGTTGTGTGCACAAGGGAATAGTCAAAAAAAATTGACTACTTTGTCACTCACACAGCCTTGAAAGCACATCAATAGACGTGAGAACCTGCGGTACTGTATGCCATTAGCGCGCTTCAAGCAAGACGATCTGGTGAGAAAGTGACACCAACGACTTGAGTGAGTGGCCTTGAGGCGGTGGAAAGCATAGAAATGCGGCTGCCTACGGTGTGTCCACCGCAGGTCGATGCTGACTTATTGTGAAAATGGAATAGGCGCAAGATTCGAAAAGAACGGTTGAAAGGTGTGTTCATGCTTCTTTTGGCCCCAGTAGAAGGGGCGAAAAAAGTGATAAAGTAGAATCATTTCCATTTGTTGCTGCTAGCATGGAGGGTTAATCATAATTTCAATGCCTTGAGTGGCTTTTATGTCAAACAGGTGTGCGGCACCGCTCGCAAGCTGGGGTGACAAATTTGTTGTAAGGCTCTCCAAACACATAACATACAGACCGTAGCAGACGACAGTGGCGAAGTGTGCATGCACAGACTAGTGTGTGCATAAAAAAGGTGTGGAACACCGAGGAAAATCCCGTATACCAGAGACCTCAATTACAGCACGATGGCGGGACCCTCGGTCTCCTAAAAGGAGGTTATTTGAAAGGGGTGAGTGTTTCAGAGACGGTCAACTTTCAACGATCAACAGGCCACCCAGATCACTTCTACCACCACTACCACATAAATCATTCATTCTGGAAATAATTTGTCTGATAGCTGCACCAGACGGTAAATATGCACGCGACGATGACGGAAGCGCTCCAACATAGCCTCCAGATTTTGGCCAGCGTGTAACACAAAGCGCACCTGGCGATCTAGGGGTGGGCTAGCCGTGCTGGAAGATTCTTCTATGGAGAAGCTTTCCTGTAGTTAAACAGTAGAAGTGCACACAACAAAGGTAGTGGGAGAGTATGAAGAGAGGGAGTAAAAATTTTCCTTTTTATCGACTCGACCTGAAGACCGTTTGACAATCTGCCTTCCACTTAATGCGGGTCTTTTAAGCCCCCGGTGAACCAACTTTTATGGCTGAACAATTCCCGCCCCTTTTGCAGATTCGCATTATAAGCACTGTCAGATGCGTGTCGCAATTGGATTATTTTGAATGAAAAAAATGCAGATTGATATAAGAGTTATTAGTATTTAGCAAATGCATATTCATGACAAAAAGGCGAGAAGATTTGGAATTTATTTACTGTTGCATTCATAAGCTGAGAGAAATGTGTTGCTGTCGCATAGTACAGATGTAAAAGGTAGCAAAAAAAACTTGTGAGTTATCACGTCAAAACAGAAGCTCGCCTAATTTTGTTGGAGAATTTCCTTCCCCTCTGAACCAGTACACTTCCCTCTGAAATAAACATTGACTCGCGCCTTAGACTGGGTGTATGACAGCATACCTTTTGAAATGACACTTGATAAAATCTCTATGACAGGTATGCATGCATATTTTTCCTCTCTATTTAGTCTGTAGTGATCCAGCCTTTGTTTAACGTTGGCCACTGGGCCAGAGTAGCAACCTTGCAGTGCCGCTGTGAGATAATGAGTAGTATGCTTTCTTCCTGCTCAGCGAGGACTCAATGAGACGCTACAATTCCTCCCCATGTTATTGGGATGGACAGAGCTAGACAAAGGGTAAATTTTTTCATAAAATGGAGAAATTAAAAGCGTCAATACGGATAGTAAAAAATGCTTTCAGAAATGCATAAATCCATCTCCAAATCGCCCGAAGGGTTTTATCATATTAAAGGGTTTGTTAGAGCTTTGCAAAAAAAATAATCACCAAGTTCGACTAAAAGTTATTGACCAAGGTTCTTTGTTTTGTTCTGTTCTTTTTTGAAAAGCCAATCCTTACAGATGTGCATCAAATGCTTGGACTGAAGGCTTTTTGTCAGATTGCTGTCAAACATTACTTGCCAAACCAATCAAGGCTGTGGTCAGAGCTAACTAATTTGGAAAAAAATCTTTCATTTTGCCAATCCAAAATTACTCCTTTTCTTTACTTCTTTACCTGTTCTTTAAAGCGTACAACTTTGTTCAATGTTTAACTTTTCTAACATCACTTCAGTGGATTTTTTTAATCAAGTTTCCTTTCCCTTCTGGGGTCCGGAATTTTTGTGTCCACTTGGTCCTTTTAAGGATTAGATGTCTAAGCCGCTTCTGGATGAGTTGTGCTGCCGCCGCACCTTCCCCAAATGCCAGAGAGCAGAAGAGGCTTTTGGAGGCAGGCGAACAAGCCGAAATGCCAGTCGATTAATTTCCACAGTCACTTTTTATCATGAGAACTCAAAGATGGAAGAGAAAAATGTAGAAGACACAGAATAAGTGCCACACTGTTAAGACGTTGCAAGCTTTCTAATGTGTTCATACGACTACTCAAAAGCCTCTGACAAGTAATGAGATGTCATTGTTGTAAGGTGAATTAAGGAATGCATGAAACTTTTTTACCGCTCGATGGCTGTCAGCTTCTGGGTGTCAAAAATCTCCCAGCCCTCAAAATAGTCGGAGAAGTTGGGAGGGGGGGTGGATCAGCACTGTGTTACCAGTTTAGGCCAACTTTTGGTGAGTCAAATGGAAGAACTGTCTACCTGCACGGAAAGGAGATATTTGCTGTGGCTGGCTAACTTTGCAGTGTCCACAACAAAGGGGTAATTGAGGCTATATCCACCTCTGGTAGAGTCACTTTAATCTTCTGTGCTGTAAGAAGGCCAGTGACAACTAAAGTGCCATCAGAGTGGAACGGTCAAAAGTAGTTCGTCATGCTTGTTTAAAGATGATGTGTGAATACTGTCGCCTCTTTTGAAGATGAACCCAGAGAGACGGCTGAACGTCATCGAGATGAGGAGATAGTAGTTAAGGGAGGTAGAGGAGTAAAATAACTTCAGCTGTTGCGCCTTTTTAGACAAAGTTCTTTTATACTCCCGCAGTGGAGTATTTGTAGAGGTACAAAACTAGCGAAATGACTTGATCCAGGTCGACGAGGTGAGGAATTAACCCTGCCTTGTGATCCTCTATTATTCCTCACTATAAATTGTGTAAACTCCTTTTTATCATTAAAAAAGTACTTTTTTCCGTTTGTTTCGTCATATTTTGCCCCATGCACCGGTTTTCTGGAGCAGATCATGCGAAAATGTAAAGAATAGAGGAACCGGCATCCACCAAATTCTGTGCACACCTCACACTTTGGCATCGCACCTTAGGTCAACAGTTTTGATGGTAGTGAGCAATAAATAGGAAAAAGACTTTAAAAAAATCTAAAGTTTATCATTAAGGAATTATAAGTCTGTTTGTAAATAATGGGCAGATATTTCGCCATCTAAAAGAAGAAAAGGGAAGAGAAAATAAAGAACATTACTTTCAGTTTGTTAATACCTCAGCTATTTAATAATTCCTGTATAAGTAGGCGAATCAAAAAAAGGCATCTATTTAATTACAGAGTAATATCTCTAAATCAGCTAAATTTTATCTTATTTGGATAAGTACTGCTTGGGCAATACTACTGGCATGGTGGGAGTAGTATGTGCAGGGTGTGACCGGCCCTATATACAACACATGATGCATGCAGCGTTAGAATTTGGAAGGAGTTACTAGGCCTTGGGTGAAAAAATTTAAAACAAGTTCCATTTGCTTCAACAAAACCCTCTTCCGTCCAGCCCATTCACTCGCCTATTCCTCGCCTTCCATTTCCCACCTCTGCCTCTGTCCCATGTCACAGCCGAAGTGGAACAGTGAGAAAGGAGATCCACGTAGGAAACTCACATCTCTCTGCAGATACTTTCCTCTCCTTCTTTGTCATTTTCTTACCCTTCAATCACGGTGTCACAGTCTTGGAGGGATCCCAGTCCGTCCAGAATTGTCAATAACAAAGTACTTGGAAGGAGCTTTAGAGTCTATGTGGCGTTCTTGTCCAGACTTATGTGGCCAAATACCGGTTAGCCGAAATCATACCTCCCTAGGACGTGTGACTCATGTTTCTGGGCCATTTATCATCATCATTTTTTGACGACGGAGCCTCCTCTTTTCACCGAACCAATAGCGTGATTAACGGCCTCAAAACGGAGTTTGGTGGCACGCAGGAAACAAGAAGTTGCCAACCCCGCAAAGCGAAAGGAATAATTTTTTGTTTTTAAAACTTGGCATACATCTATTTTATTTTAAGCCGAAATCCTCAAGAATATCAGCAGTGAAAGCCTAACTGAGTCCAATTTCGGGGGAAATGTCGTTTTGGGGAGCATTTCTAAAGTGCATCTAAAATGGGTAAAAAAATTATGGACAACAAAAATTTGAGGAATTTAGGACCTTATAGAGAGAAGCCAATTTTAATTGGTGCCCCGTTACCCTCGACAGGGCTTGCCTTTCGTCATTGTAACGTCACAATACGAAAAAATTTGCTTTAGTTTTACTTCTTTGTTCTTTTAAAGACAATTACAAAATCCTGTTTGGTATTTAGCTCTTGTTTTTTTTGTTTATTCTGGAAGTTAAAATTTTAAGAGCTGGCAAAATGGTAGACCAGTGATTGAGGAAGAGGGGTAAGGGTTTTGTTTTACTGAACTTGGGATTAAAAGCATAATTTTTGCTGCTTTTGATGTCCATTTTACGGGTGTCCACACAACAGTGCGATTTCTGATTGCGCACATTTATGAAAAGAAGGCGATACCAAAGGGAGTGCATTGCCCCTGCTCTCAATGACTAAGGCATACAAGACATCAGCGGAATGGAGACGAACGACTTTCCTCCTAGGTGAACAAGGGCGCAAAGTCAGGACACTCAGGCGTGTACGGAGTGCTCAATAAGGAGAAGCAAACGAAAACGTGTTGTGGGATATTTCTGCCTCTATACCGCTGGTGTAGATGAGATAGCAGGCTACAATGGTGTGGAGATGAACGAATTTACTCCACGGATTGCGCCAAGCACACCATGGTGGGGGCACTCCTCCAAAGATTTAAGCCTTTTAAAGGTGACCGACTGCACATCCTAAATTCAGTGAACATCTCCGTCGTGACGATTCGCAGAATTAGCAGCCGTTATGGAGGCACTGACGCCTTTCTGTGAATGAACATCCGTTTAGCGTTTGGGGCGCCTATCTGATCACGGACGCCTTGTGGACCTACGGACTGTAGTGGAAGTACACTTCAGACGGACATTTTTAATAGAACTGAAACCAGGCATGAAGTTATGTCACTTCAAAAAGTTGTCGCTTACGCTGGAGGCCATGAGAGACCTTCCAATTTAAGCCAATACAGCAAGTTGATCCGGAATGGCTTGACCTTACAGGTAGGTAGTTCTACTTCAAAGCCACTCAGAATGTTAGCTCAAATGTAGGAGAGGCCGAAATTTCGGTTCAGCCCCATGAACATGTTTTTTCTTTCTATTCTTATTAAATCAATCCACCAGTTCCGGTCTAACGATCCTCTCGCATATTGTGAGGTTCGTGCTAACCAAAAACAACTTTTAATTAAGAGAAAGAATAAAATTCTGACAAAATACTAAGTAGATTATTTAAATTTTTCCAGTTATCCAAAAAAGTGTTTTTGTTGGAAAAATTTCAGAAGCGATCAAGCCAGTGACGTCTGTCATGCGATGGGAAATGCTGTAATTAGTTGGAGAGAAAGGGAATTGTTTTACATTTTTTTACTACCTGTGAAAGGACTGTTGCACTACCAAAAGAGAGGATGAATCAACTCTGGGGAAGAAGGAAATTTTGAGTAATTTTGGATCCTTGACCGTTTGTCCCCTTAGGGTATGGAGGCGTCCATAGAAGTTCCTTTCCCCGTTTATGTGACCTTACGGTTAAATGGCAGATTCTAGGGTTGTCATTTACATGCGTTTCGAGGGCTGAGAAGCCTAGACCACCTTTTAAAACTGAAGCAGACTGAACTAATTCAGTCCTTTTCAAATACCTTCAAGGAGTACGGAACGGCAGGCGCAATAAACGCCGTGTGATGACGAAGAAAGTTATAAGGTCTAGGGGTTACTTGTTTGAGTAGAGAGGTCCCTCAAAGGCGTCCATGCACCTGTCTGTCTGTGACAGTCTCAGTCCTGCATTACAGTTGTCTTCCCAGGAATCAGCTAGTTCGCAAAAAGCTCAATCCAAGGTGAGCGACTGTCCCAAAACCTGTGTTGAGTGGGTAGAGTCCTTGAATCCTTCTTGGGGGACATTTCCAGCCTTTTCCTTCTAACTAACACACAAAAATCAAGTCCACACTGAGTATAAGGAACGTGGTGGCAGGAAATCTCTCATGTGACTAAATGCGGGTGCACCGCTTCGGAGAGTGTCTTCAAGGTACCATCAAATCTTTCTCACTGAGAAGAAACTAATAGATGTATTTTACACTCCTTCAAAGTGACAAAGCCGCCACCGAGCCAGAAGGACTCTGTAAGAACGTGCGCGGACAGGCGTCCTGTCGACACGCCCTCCACGCTTGTTGATGCACATCACACTGGTCTTTTAATCCACCTCCTAATTACTGCAGCAAAAAATCAGACACTTCTTTGTTTGACTTCAACAAAAAAATGTGCAAATTTTGCCCATGAAACTAAAATTAAGCATTTCCTTTTCATACGTCTCAGTCGGTTATTTGCAAGAGTTGACAATTAAGTGAGAGCTCATCGAGGGCTACGCAAAATGGATACCCAAGTTAATGATTAAGCCAGCGACTGACAGAATCTAGGCTGCAAGATAATTGCTCTATCCGCAGGGGTTTGCCAATTATCCCCTAGCAAAAATAATTTTCCCCATTAAGTAATGAAATGGGACTTCAAAAGTGAGAAGTCCGAAACTGCTTATGCTTTGATTTGAAGCCTTATCAAGTCGTGACACCTCTTGCCCCTAAGTTTACCTCTTCTTGAAGGTGCATGTTGGTTGTCACTTAGCGCCGTGGTTAACCTCACTGACGACAAGGAAGAAAGGTGGAAGACTACTGGTGTGACCCCATAATACCGCTAGGAGGTGGATCTACAAATTGGGGAGCGTCAGGACCCCGCTGGATCAAACGCTCATTGACAACGAATATATAGGGCAGTTGTAATGTTTCCTACACAAACGGCAGTAGTCTTGGTTGGACGCCTCTCCACTTAAGCCGAGGAGTAATTTCGCCTTTATTATGTGGACACATTGGCAGAATCATCCGCCCCCGGATAATAAAGCAGGGAATGAGAAGACGAAACTCAAGTGGAACATGCAGATCTTGTCAGCCTTTAAAGAAGGTGGAATCCACTTCGAATAGAGTATATCAACAAATCCATGAACTAGCCGTGCTTGCACTTTTTACCTACACAGAGGCACCATCCTAGCATTAACGGTCAGGCCTTGGAATATATCAGACGTTTATCAGCTTTTGACAAAAGTGGAGAAAAAGATATTCTTCAAGCGCCCTTTTGGAGGACCTGCTTTCAACTTCTTGCAGCAGGATTCCACAAGGTTTGCTGAATGCACGGTTAGAGGGAAGATAAATCCACTAATGATCTTGATAAGAACCCAGTTGACCGTGATTTGGATCTGGTGCTCAGAAATTGGTCGGTTTAGCAAATCTCCCTTTTACATAAATTAATCTTTACAACAGCTTGTCTACTATATTACTTGATTACTAGGTGCTGAAAAAACCTTCTAAAGGATGCGTTATCGCCAGCAAAAGTAGGATAGGATTTTCTCACACAGTCATCATCAATCCTGTTCCTGCAACCACTCTATTCCCCACCTTCCAGATAGGGAGGGGCAGAGGACGTTCGGATACAGAAATAGATTTCTCTTTTTTTCTTTTCTCACCTCCGCATCTTTATTTTGTTCTTAGCTTTATATTAATGCGCCTGGATGTAAGAAAATGGGATCGCCTTTGTTTGGAGGCTTCAGGCTCCGCTGCACATTCAGGACAAGGCTGAGTGCTTACAGCAACTGGAAATATAAGTTGGATGATTCAAAGGCAGACAGTAGGTTTCCTAAAAAAATTACCTTACACATTTTGGTGGCCCTAATAAATATTTAACAAGGAGGTGAGTAAATGCTTGTTCACACACATACACACGGCTAGCCTGCAAACAAGAAGACACAGAAGTTAGTTATTTACCTACCCTTATAAACTCTTCAGCTATAAGTTTTAATCTTTAAGGAGGAAAAAGTCTTAAATTTTTCCTTTGAAAGTATAGAAGAGAGGAGTGAAAAAGGAAATGTGTGGCAGTTGTCTATACGGGCAGCGTATTTCGCCTTTCAATTTCGGAAGAAATGTAGAAAGTGAATTTACCAGATCTTTGCGGTTCTGAGATAAAATATTTGAGAAAAATTATTTTGTGAAAATAATTGCAACTCTTTAGAGCACAAAAATAATTTTAGAGGAGGAGACACATCGACTGAATGGATGCACTAAAGGCTTGTCTGAGCCACCACCTTTGAGGTGACAGGTGGGTAGACTATAACAACCCTAGAACAGACCAGACGTCATCAATTTCCAAGGAGGAGGATTGGGCAAACTTTAAAACTCCTTGAACTCCCCCCTCTCCCTTCTCAATTTACACAATAAAAGATTCCCTCTCTAGCAAATCTTTCCGACCCAATGAGGCAAATCCGAGGGCAGAAGGGCGAAGCAGGCGAAGCATTACAGGAAAACAGAGTTAATGCCTCTCAGTTTAAATCAACTAGTCAGTGGCCAAAATTGCTTCATGCTTGGACTAGACCATCAAAATAAGTACTCAATGACATTTATAATCTTTAATAGCAGATATAAGAAAAATTTTTAGCTGAGACTTTTGTGTACTGCTAATTTTATGGGAGTCTCCTTTTTACTATGGAAAGCGAATGGAAGTAATTTAATACCATTTTCTTTGTGAATCTTATGAATTTATTAAGAATGAAGTTGCTGCAAAGCATATTACGAATATCCTACTTAAACACATTTCAGCAACCAATTTAGTAAAAGGGAATGATTTCTGTCGAGGTGTTTTCTTTTGGTATCATACTTAGAACACAAAAATTTTTTACAGTTTTGGGAGAAAAATGGTAGAATAGGAAGGGTAAACAATAATATAAGAAAAACAAATGGCATTCATATCTAAGGGACATTCTCTCATCATACATTTATGAGTCGTTTTCAAAAGGTGATTCCAGAATTAAAGTTTTCATCTGATTCATCTCCAGACTAATTCCTTTTTTGCAGTAGAATCAAGGCTGTTAAGTTTAGAGTTGCAGAAAGCGATGAGGCCGTGGTGAGAGACATGTGTTGTGGGCTAGTCTCTTCCATACACCGTTAAAATAGATGCTAGAGAAGGCAACAGTCGTGTAAAATTAAGCGATCTATGTCACTGTGAACAAAGACGCTCTGATGTGTACGGAATATACCAAGCGCAGTGCTGTGGTGGTGATACCCCTCAAAAGGTGTTAACGTTTCAAAGGTAGCCGACTGTACTACTCTACGTCTGTGTGACAGTGACTCTCTCCAAAGTGAGGATTCTTAACATTGTCAGCCTCAGTGGTCACAGTAACTCCTTTTCATGAAACAACACTTATTCAGCATGTGGAATGCTTGCTCGCCATGGCAATGCATCAGAGACAGGGAATATCACACAAAAATTCACGAACTTTCGCCGCTTTAAAAAGTTACACCTTAGTGCATGCAAGAGGATAATTTTAGCCGTACTGACAAGATGTTTTTAGGTGTCGTTAAAATCCTGTGGTCAATGTGCAAACGCATCGGCAAGAAGGAACCATGTCCACCTTACAAAATATCGCTATGTTATGCCTTTGGGAAACTCACGGTCCCATCTTGACTTAAGATTCTCCTCGATGTTTAAATTTCATTATTTAAATTTACACAAGTAAAGTAGAAAGGAGCCTTTGAATAGGTTATCTACGCCCATTTTAGTCACCATGACGTTGGGAGTGTGCTGATTGCTATCCAATCCCTCTGGACAAATAATAATGCCCCTTCATGAAAACTGAGATAACATCTTTGAGTCTTTAGGAATGATCTGACCCATAAATATACACTTGGATATATTTGTTTTTCTGTTATGGGTTGATATTTTAACCATAAGGGAGCTTCAGTCTCCGCTCTGCCTGGCGTGACCTTTGGGCCAGTCTTGTAGACCCTCAGTTCTGTTCAGCGTTAGTAAGCAGCATGTTTCCCCCACAGCTACTATGGCCTGTTGCGACCTCAACGAAGGCTCGACAGGACGCTATGCCTAATTTAGAGCTTCATGCAAGGCAATTTAACGAAAGGGAAAAGAGAAGCTACTAAAAGTTTCCAAACAACTACGTCTCCCACTTTTTCCTCATCACTAACCGGATGACGCTGTATATTTTTGCCTCTTCTCAAATTTTTGAGTTACTATAGCAACGAAAAACAAAGCGCCGTGTCAGTGGCTTTTCCTTTTTCAAAAATGCCTCTCATTCAAGTAATATTTAATTTGTGGGGCGGTCCTTCTCTCTTTTCCAATGTTACGTTCTTTCCCCATTAAGGTTGCAACAACAATGTCTTATTTAAATGAGGCCTACGATGCACCTCCTTTGTATGCC
The DNA here is from genome assembly GCA_000469725.3 of Echinococcus multilocularis. Classification (NCBI taxonomy): domain Eukaryota; kingdom Metazoa; phylum Platyhelminthes; class Cestoda; order Cyclophyllidea; family Taeniidae; genus Echinococcus; species Echinococcus multilocularis. The sequence continues at coordinate 5,300,839 of LN902846.1, read as the reverse complement.
GTTGCCATAGCACAGGATTTTTTTCCACGGGGTTTAGTTGGACGCATTTCTTGTCATGCGGATCATCTGTCGATATGCTACTTTAAAGTAAATGAGTAGGTAGCAGTGACCTCACGGCTAATTTAAGATTTATATACAAAATTTTAATATCCGTTTTTAAGGAAACAATAATTTTCGCATGTCTGTACAAAGAAATTTGGCACGATGTTCCTGTCAAAAATTAGGGTGATAGCAAAGGCGCTTTATTTATTAAAACAGAGACCACTGCCATTTAGTTGAGGCAAAGGTTTACTGCAACTTCCATCTCTTTTAAATTGGCCCGTTTATGGAAAAAAGAGAAAAAAAGCTTAGCGGGACCCATTTCTGACTTGTTTCTGTTGCCAAGTCGTAAAAATAGGGCATCATCACCCCTCCTTTCCTTCGCTGTCTCCCATCCTCCCATCCATCTTGCCTTGTCCTCTGATTCCCCACTCGGTCCAGAATGTTTTTCAAGAAGATGGATCTCACCCTGTTACTGTCAGACCTTCAGCAGCTCTGTATATGGTACATCGAAGGCAAGTTCCTCAGGAGAAGAGGCACTGTATGACTTAGAAGTCAGATGTTGGAGAATGATCAACGGGTTACCCGTTTACTTAATGCCGTAAATCAGTCTCTACCTCCCATTACAGGTCAGCCAGCTAAGGAGTCGCTCATTCAACAAACAACTTAGAGCGCTAAGTGTGCAAACAAAATAGGCATTAAAAAATGATTTTTAGGATTTGAGTCGTGTTGTCTACCATCTGTCAATGGGTTTGTGGGTGGGAGCCACTTCTGCTACGCCCTCACCAGTTGAATTTTTCCCTCCTCCCCTCACTGTTAAATATCATTAATAGCGCGGAGGTCTTTGTGACGGAAAAGGAAAGGCGGATCCGTTTTGAACATGATATGCTAGCATTGGATTGATGGTTTAGATTATTAAATTAGACCGCCTCTAGACGGTGGACTTCACGACCGCACCTCCTTCAACTTCGATTCTAGGGAAGCTTCTACAGTGGCAAATCATTAGTGGTGCGAGCGGTCTGCATAAAAGGAAGGTAGTAAAGAGCACCACTGAGAATGTACAAGTTTTTAAAGGGAATCTATAAAATTTGTTTTGTATGAGTTCACTTCTTCTATACTGCCTGAACTAAATCCAATGTTCATGCTTACAACATCTAAATTTATGGATCAGATACACTAGGTCGCGGTTTCTTAAGACCCCTCATGTGACAGGAAAGCATTTACGGATGGTAGGAGGTACACCGAGGTGAGTAGTGTCAGGTTAGACCCCATCAAGTGGATTGTCAGTGCTTTATGCTGTAATCTTGGCGATCAAGCCAATCGACTGACACTTAAAGGGTGGGGGGACTTCACCCCAATGTGATGGTGGAACTGCCTGCAACGCATACAATACGATGTGCTAGGATCGTCTTCCCCACTTTCAAAGACGTTGGAAGGAACGAGGACCGAAAATCGGAACAAGGTGCCAAGAGTTCGGACAGATCGCGGCAAATAGAGAGCATCAAACTGGTCAATGCAGTACCAAAGTTAGCAATTGTCCCTGGTACTTTGTTAACGCTGAATTTGGAAGTCTTCGAGTTTCTGAGTGACCACGGCGAGCTTCGAGAAACACTCTGTGGTGCTGAGGTTTTGGTCCTGTTTAGTGAATTTTGATGCCTTTGTCGGATAATTTCTATGGTAAAAGGTAAAATGTTGTTTCTACCCTCCTTGTACTAGAAGCTTGAGTGCAGATCTCAAAGTGTGACACCACAGACGACAGCTTGAGGCGTTAACAATTCGACTGCTTGAGGGAGCAAGGATGTGGTAACCTCAGTGCAGAATCTGTTCTGATAGAAAAATTTAGCTGCGAAAGTGACCACTGTGTGGGAGATCTAGGCCACACGGATCTCCCTGTTTCCACATCGTAGCTGCTGCACTGGTTTTTGGAAACATCGTACCTGCTAGTCCTTCTGACTGACCCGACTGACTCGAGTGCCATGGAATTGTGCAAAGCTAAGATGGAAGCACGCAAAGTTTTGATCATTTGAAGGTACAACTTGACTGCTTCTTTGTCCACAAGGGATAATTATTCGCCTATCTTCCATGTAAGTTAAAAAGGCCGAAGTGGTACCTTTAAACCTTCTAACAAATGTATAATTGCGTGGATCCTTTGTTCCTTTTCCCTTGACACTACAGCACTCCCTCGATATATCCCTTTAAATCATGGGTTTGTGGCTTTCATTTCCAGGCAGTAATGTAAAAAATAGACAATCAGATGTTGCAAAAAATGATTAAGTGAACCAATTACTTTGGAAAAAAACTAGTTTTTCCATTAAAAAGATCTCTTGTAGTTAAAATTTTAAATCAAACAGACAATGTGGAACTCTGAAAAAATGTATCCAGCTTCGTATTGGCAAATTGATCTCCCTAGCAGTGAGCCGAGCTTGCGGTGAAAGCAGACACTTCTACTCGAAGGTGGGATTTAGAGGGAGTGAGGGTAAGAGCTAGTTATTTAATAAAGGTAAAGAATTCGATGGATTTAAGCAGTATCCACAGGCAGTGCACCATTTCAGGACTTGTTTGGCCTTACCTCCCTAGGCAGCACAAGAGGTCACGCAAATTCCCACTTTCTGTCTCCGATTTTGCAAAACAAAGCCTAAGCCGCATTTTTGGGATGCAGAAACAGTCCGGCGTGATAGCGGAGTGCTTAATGGTAACGAGATAACTACAAAGTCCCGTCTGCTGCCAATTCAGGAGACATGGTTAAACTTCGAAGTAAAATCGCTGCCAATCTCTCCTCCTCAGACCAATCACAAGGCATTAGAAGGGATCTGGGGCAGCTATGAAGAATAGAAAAATAGACTTGATCTGGGCAGCATGTACATCTACTTGGATAGACCAAGTTTCGTCTGCCCTTTCCGGCTCACCCAGAGATCAACTGCAATCTTACTATTAGATTGAGCAAATTAAGCCCTGTTATTGTCAGTGGAAAGTTGTGGAGCCAATCTTATTAAAAACAAAGGATGCCTTATAAAAAAATGTAATTATTTTGGATAACTTTTGAGGTCCTTTGTGCCATCAAATAAGCAAGTGACTTGCTGAAAACTGACTCATAAAAAATCAAGTGCAAACGACAAAGAAATGTTATTAAAAGGTCTTTCTGGAGATATGACATTGATAACTAGAAGAAATTGAGACCTAGTCAACGCAAGCACTTCCTCTAACCTTCCAAAAAACTTGGTGCCTCTGTTTGAAGATCGCGTTGTGCTTCTCTCCCTCCTTCCCCTAAGAAGCCGTATAATGCGAACTTATGTTAGATTTTCGTAGTAATGACACTCTGGCTTAGCGCTTATTGAAAAGACTAAAGATCATAGATCACTTCCTCTTTCCCTCATTATCTACATCGTACTTTCCATCTTCGTGGATTAGGGAGCGTCTGGAGTATTGTAAACGACCTGCAGGTAGGACCAATTAAAAACCGATTAAGGAAAATTTTGAGGATAAGAATGGCACCAATGAAGTTGTCTACTAGATATGGGGGTAAACTACTTGGGACCTCATAAAACATTCGTGTCAATAGACCTGCCGCCAAACCGACTTTTATCGCTGTAGAATAATGGTTATATCGGATGTCCCATTGCTAAATGTGTTTTACCCTCTAAAAATTCTGCCAGAACTAATTAGCATAGTTTTGAGATAAAATTAAATATTAAATTAGCCATTTATAGTGTGAAAAAAGGATTCATAATAATTCGGGAATATCAAAAATATTAGCATCGCACATAATACTGAAAAGAAATAAGTAAGTGCAAACTACGTTCAGGTACTCGTCTGTAGAGCCGCACAGGGAAAGAGAGTAAGGTATCGAGACGGGGAAGGGAGGGCTAATCCACACAGAAGGGAAAATGCATGTGCCTTCGTGCCGGAAAGTGAATTAGCTAGGAGTGAGGGAAGTGATAGAAGGGAGAAAAATTTTCACTACAAATAAACTATATGATAGGTGGTCTACAAACCTCACAAATATTTATAGGAAAGCCTCTTCAGGACGGGGTTAATATTGGATGATGTGTGGGACACCACATTTACATACCTGATCGCAATGGAATATGATGATCTCTCTCCCCCTGCACAACGCTTGAACAGATGGATTAAAATGCTTAAGAATAAAGTGCTATGGGGCAATTTAAGGCGCAAAACTTGCCAAATTTAGCTTTTCATTGGCATTAGGGTTGGGTTAAGTTGAATATTTGTATAATTTGCGATGCAAGGAGACCCTTTGAAGTGGTATACAAATTTGGTTATTTAAGACTGACTCAGTGATTCCACCTGAACTTGGAATCACCCTGTCTACCATCAGCCATTTCATAATCTTCTCCTCTGAGCAAGCCGTAGGAAACAAATAAAGTGGGTTAATCATGTGAAGAAGGACAAGGATTTTTCTTCGTCTTCTTCTTCTATCCTCAGGATACTTTATTGCCGAAGGGCATCCACCTGATTGATACTTTCAATGTAATTCATGGACTCTGTGAGAGTCTCTGGTTATTTTGACATGTTTTGGCCTAAAAGCAAACAAAACTGCAAAATAATGCCACTTTTGTCCATTTTGCGCAGCTTGAGTTGTGAAAATAGACCAAATGGTAGTCTGTCAGTGGTTGCTAAAGTGGGTGATAACATGTTACCAGCATAGCTCGCCCCATCTTTCAAGTTGGGGTTCGACCACTTTGTGATCGGGACTTGTCTGTGCCGCTAGATGACATGAGGCACTTAATTCTTTTTCGTCTTTAACCCTTCGCCGACCTCTCTGGATTGTCGGCATGACCTCTGTAAACACAGTTTGCTTTCACTTTTACAGTGAAATCACAAATCTGGCGGGTTAGGGCTTGAGAACATTCTGTATGAATACTCCTCCCATTGTCTAAATCATGCGTCCTCTAATCATAAATCACGCATTTTCGAAACCTTAGATCCTATCTCACTCTCTACAGCTTTTTGCGAATATGTGTTTCGACAAATTTGATACGCATTTAGTCTAATTTAATTTTAAGCAATTGGGAAAATATTTCTCTTTTATTAAAAATATTAGCATTTACGATGCATCTAAGTGACCGGAAATGAGGGAAGTATTTCGGTTTTACGGATGATCTCATTTGTCACCTAGAATTTATGGAATTTTGTCAACACGAAGTGTCAAGTACAATTAATTACTCTCCAAAGCGAGTTGATGAAAGGATTGATAAGTTTCATTTTCCTTTGGTAAACAGAAAAATCACCTAATAACATTAAAAACCCCCTGTCATCTATTAACACCTGTTCAGCACATATTTTCTGAATAAATCATTTTTAATTTCGTTTAATTTTACACAAAAAATCACTCATTTGTGCAACCTTACGCAGGCAGTGGTTTATAGAATTGGGAGAGGAGAGCTAAGGAGAATGTGATGTTGTTCAAAGCAAAACTTCATGCCAGTTCAAAAAAACTCCTGTCAGAGAACAAAATTCTCTCTAATCTTGGTAAGTCACTACCATAAAAAAGGAAAAGCAATTGTGAAAATCGGAGTGATTTGGTAGGGGTTATCTAGGGTAAGTTGATGGAAAATGTGTCCACCAATGAATAGAAACGTCTATTCTCCTCATTTACGAAATTTAATAAAAGATTTTAGATTGCGGATTTGAAGGGTTTCGTAGTTGCAAAAACTTAAATATCTCTGAACATCCACACTTGTAAGAAAAATTCCATCCAAGTGCATAAATGGAAAAATAAATAAAGCAAGTACGATTGTGTTATCAAAATAAATCTGAACACTTAGTAGCAAAACACCTAGATTTGGATTATTAATGTGACCAGGAGTTTGTTTTTATCAGTCAATTAGCTGCGTCCAGTGCAAATCGCGGTTAAAACACTTGACGCCGGCTTCTTATGACAAGAAGTAAACAATCAACAAAGGAATAAAACCGTGGTTTGTGAAAGAATATGGGTACTAAGCCAAAGGACAAAAACGTACCCGAAAGTGCAAGAGTATTTGCTTCCTTGCTGTTCCGCTGCAAAATATGTGTAAAGGTATAATTTTTGGCCTTCCTTGTTAGAGTAAACACGGTATGCTGAGGCGAAACTACACGAAACGGTTTGACTGTTTACGCCGACGACGCATCTTACCGATTCGTCCGCTCGGTCCAATCAGAACTCGGTGTTTTTTGCAAACATTCTCCTTACTAACATTCTCACAATTTTGGCCTTAAGTGGTTTAAAATTGGCAAATTTTGCCCCCTTGCCAGTCTCATACGTTTATCTTTTCCTGTATCTTTTGTTGCTCCAAACGAATTTATTTGTCACTGATTGGGTGCTCCATTTGGCGGCCCAGTAAACACCACATTAGTGCTCGTTATGGTTGATGAGTAATTATTTCGTTGGTTATTTAAATACTCTATTTCCGATCACTCAGCCAGATAGTTTTTATGATATTCAAATTTTATGGTAAATAGGATTAGAAAAGTCGGACTTGTGCAGATGCCAACAGAGACGTCAAAGTAGCAATCCACTTGGCCTAGCATTCGCTTTAAATGGGCAAGTTAACTGAAGTTTGTCGAAGAGATGTGTTGAACTGTGCGCATTTGAAGCTTCATCAATTCCTTTCTTAAATAAAGAAAGAGAGGGTGTTAATTTGTTTAATTTATTCCCTGCTGTGCCGGGATGTTTGATAAAATCTCGACTTTACGAGTTCTGATAATTTATGGTTAAGCACACCTGTAGAGTCAAACGAGACACATATCTAACCCCTTTTTAATTCAAAATCACAAGTGGATGGGTGTATTACCAAAGGCCTCGAAAGCTTATCCATCTGCCGGGTCGTCAAGCCGTCCAGGTAATGGTTTGATAACTAGTCTTTGAGATCACACTAACGGGATTGGTACAAGATGACCTAATGTGCCTTCTTTTAAAAAAAGATAAATTTTAAGCAATTTTAGAAAGCATTCAGAACTACTTCATTGGTTTAGGCAATAAAGTTCCCAAATAAGGCACAAAACTAACGCAAATTTTGCTGCTTTTGTCTAATGTTCATGGCCTAACAGCCTACTCATTTTCGTCTGCCCTTGTCTAGTGCCAAAGAACAGTGATAATCACCTAAAAGAATACTAACGGAAGAAATACGGCTAGTGCGGGTGAGGAGGAGACGGTGCCAACCTCATTCTCATTTGAAAGCACACGTCTTTTCGTGATTGGATTTTAGGTGGTGTTTGGTTTCAAATCGAAGAGGTATAGCCTAACTGCAATTCCCCAGCCTTTGGTAAGTGAACAACTTTCAGTGATATATTTCGCCCCTAGTCCACCACAGCATGCTATTCTGAAACTGCAATTGTGCGTGCCCCAGGAGAGTGAGATGGACACTGAATGAATTTCTTGGGAATGACCAGTGGCACAGGTGTTTGCTCGACGGACTTCAGGATACAACTCGCAATCCTTATAGCAATCCAGTCTGTCAGCAAAAAACCGAAGAATACATTGCTTTCGTTCCTCGAACTCAAAGCGAGTTGACTTACTAGTCCTCTAACAGAGGCAGTTGGCAGTCAATACGGACATTCAAATGTTTTTTATACCTCTTTGGGGGTCAAAAAGCAACCTTGAATAATCTCTAAAGCTGGAAATAAGCATACCACTGTCTCTGTCATTACTCCAAAGATAATTACTAAAAAAGAGCATTCCATCCACCGTCAAAACACGAACTTTTCACTGTTTAATTTAATTATTTAGTCATTGAAGGCGTGTAGCATGTTTCACCAAGTAAACGTGCCCTTTCATGCCCTCATGTGTTCACGGGGGTAGCCCTAGTCGAACCCCTCCCTAACTTGATAAAAATCTCACGAGTTTATTGAACCATGTGTAGTAAAAAAGAATTAGCAAAAAGTATAAAAGTTTTAACCCAAAAAAAGCATCGAAAAGCCTCCAGCTTTAGGTGTGGATAAATAACTAATCGCTGCTGCTGCCGCCGCAGCCGAGAAATGAGATTGCAGTGATAAGGCACCTCGATGCAGTGCAAAATCAAGCTAATTGGTGGAAATAGTGGAAGAAACACCTTTATTTACACTGCAGCATTCCCAAGTATAACTTTAGGAGGGAATTCAGCTGATTAAACTGTGTCCTTCCATCAGCCAACGAGGTGAGGAGTGGAACAAAAGGTCTGCACTGGGGGACTTTGTGACACCGCGATGACTAACCTGGCAAAGTATCAAAATGCGTCTTTTTTATGACAATGTCCTCTTTAGGCCTCCCTCCACCGTTTTGGCCATCATGAGTCCCCCTACGAATTATGCTTGACCATGGGATAGCAATGAGGGCTACGTTATGCATCGCCGCATCCATTTCACCTAGGAGCAAATGGCGCGACTTTTTGTTATCCCATCGTCTGAAAAAAGAGTAATTTTACTCGATAAATGGAGCTAAGCACTGGATGGTTTTCTCGCAGCCTACTTACCTACAGCCGGAGTATATCCCAAAAGCAAAGTGAAGAGTGTTGTGTCCTCGGACAGGCATGAATCACTGCGTTTACGACTTTACGACCGCCTTCGTTAGTGAGTGCTTCTAAGTTCATCTTTTCTCAACCTACCTCTTCCCTCTGTGACATCTAGGTGTGAGCCTTAGTGGAAATAAATAAGGAGAGGATTTGCTTGCCCCTAATCATCGATGCATCATTCTGAGCTATCCCGTTGAAAGGAGACCCGGCATTAGCTTAGGGGTGTGACACCGAGGCAGTGGCCGAACAGCGGAGGGAGAAGCGCCCTCACCGCAAGGGCCGTAAATATCCAGATCTCTGGAGAATAACAAGCCTCTGTGTATGTACCTTTAGATTGTCAACTTTTCCACAAACTGTGTATAATACTTGCTGGTCTGGTTTTGACATTTTTCGTTTAGTTAAGTTTAGAAATATGCACTCGTGCGTGAGGAGGTGAATATTGCAAATTTTTGAACACTTTGGGGATGATTAAAGGTAATGTCTCAAAAACAGCCTAATTCAGCTTGAACAGTTTATCCTCAGTCTTCTAGCCATGTCGAAGTCATTCTGCTTGGTTCGCCAAATGATTTTAATGAACTCTCTTTGGAATTAGGATGGAAAAGACCTCCGCCGATCTCAAAAGCATCAAATCTGTGGAAAGAACACCAGACATCGATCAGAGCAGCCACAACAATGAACTTGCTGCACGCCATTCGCCTTTCAAAGGTAACCACCCCCTGACTTTCACTGTAATTCCAGAAAAAAGAAAGCATCTTGCCTTTTTCACTTTTTCTGTTAGATTTAAGGCATAGCCCTCTCTGTCAAGCCTATTCAACAGCTTGGCCATTTGCCCTTTTGATGAGATCCTCCACAGATTTACTCGCTGACTAAGTTGCTGACCATGATGGGGCACCTACCCTGGCGTAGTTCCACTTGACTAATACCAGTCGACTGGAAGGAAGTCCTTAAAAGGCGCTGTACGACGGTGGTAGAGGAAGTTGACGAGACTGGTTCTAGACCCTTGTGATCTCCGCTGCACGGCTACATCCAAGTGGCTTAATACCCGAAGATGCAGCACTACTTTAAAAGCAAAATCCTTACTCGCCAAGCACTAAGTAAAAACTAATGTTCCAAACTTACTCAAGGCATAATTTGTGTTCCAATTTAGAGGAACAAAATTTTGAGAAGAAGGCAAGTCTTCCTGGGTCTGGAAGTAACCGTAGAAATGAGATCGCATGACTAACTCATCGAACATCGAAAGTTTTACATCTTTGATGGCAAGGCCAGGGGAAGGAGTTGAAGTCGGGTCAAAGGTCATTGTGTATGGAAAAAGGCAATGGTCTTTCAATTTGGTGATAAAAAATTGCTACTATTTCCTCCATTCTTTTTTTCAAAATAGTAAAAAAGTGGGAAAAATGGGTAATTTCAGCTTACCGCCTTTTTTCATCAAAAATGATACAAATTTTGAACACTTCATTTACTCTCTCTCTGCCTTGTCTTTGTTGGCATAATTTGAGATCCGTGTTTCTTTTTTCTATCATTTAGCAAAGAACGGCGGTCATCATTGAAACGACTCCTGTGCTTAAGACCTTTCCATGCCCGTCTGTCTGAAGGACCGTCAAATGTTACGGGTCAAAAGGCAATTTAATAAGACCGAAAATACAAGAAAAGTTTTGCTTTTTGCCTGATCTTAAGATGCGTCCCTCCTTTTTAAAATGATTAGAAGCTTTGTGCTCTGGCTTAGCCACTAGGCTTACCAAGACCGTGAATACTCTTGGAATGGATTCAATGTCGTCAGTGGTGTAGCTTTGCAATCAAATTCGGGGCTGCAGAATCTTCTCAGTTTTGCATCATATTCCTTGTTTGCCGTTCAAACAATCCAGCACATGGGCACCCTTCCAAGGTCTGCGTTGCATTCCAACTGGTGGATAGCTGTGATCTACTGCGGGTGGGATACAAGACAATTACAGCTTAGGTTTATCCACTTGCCGCTACTTGACTCAAGGGCACACAATTGAAAGCTTTTTGATGAGGGAGAGCAAAACAAAAATGGGTGGACGGGAGGCTCTTCTCTTGCAAGATCTGCCACATGTACCGTGGTATTTTTTCTGGTGGCAATTACCGTCACTTTATTACGTAATCTCAAGCAAAATTAACACCAGGAGAGTGAAACAATCGAGATGTAGGCTAACAGGTGGCCAGGTTTTTACTTTGTTCCCAAAAGACGCACGTGCACTTTGTCAGGAAAATGTTCACTAAGTCCACTTCTTTGGTCATCAAAAACCGTCCACGCTTCTTCTAGCTGCGTTTTAGGCAGTCTCTTTTCCAATTTGTTTAATCCTGGAGGCAAATTTGATGGTTTGGTGATTCTATTTGAGTTTAAAAGAGGGATTCACCACTTCAACCTGTCATTTTGATAAATTTCACTTTACTTTGTCTTAAAGCAAGTTGACAGGTGATCTACCATTCCCCTACCCACCACCAAATTGATTGAACCCAAGAGGAGTTGCTTGACTGCCACTTAGTTGGTGGATATTGCAGTCGTTAATTAAGGACATTTATACTTAATGACTGCCTTTTATTAATGCAGTTAGTTCATACCTTCCCCCAAAAATGCCCAATAGGATGTAAGCGAACGCTTTAAACTGTTAACAATATCCACCTTAGAGGAGAACGAACCACCCCGATCCAATAAGCTGCTTCAATGTCCGAATGTGACATCAGGAATTTGCCCTAACCCTCCAAATTGGCTGAGTTGAGCAAAAATGGTCAAAGTAATCTGCTTGCCTTGTTTGCAACACAAAGTGAGAAACTGCGCTTAGAGTGGTAAATTAAAGCCGTCACATATGTGTGACGCTAGCTGCGGGTGCTTATTCTCGGGGAGCCTTTCAGTCCCTTCTATTGCAATCATCATTTTTGTATCCCAACATTTTAGTTGCTTTGCTAAAGATTTTAAAAACCTGTGATGCAGCATTTTTTTTTCAGAGTACACCACTTCTCATCTCCTTGGGGAGAGTTCGGGCCATGTAATGTGGAAAAATGTTAATCATTTAAGAAATTTTTTCTCCTTTCTAGAGACAATTCTTTGTTATTGTATTTAAAATAACTCTAAATATATAAGTTAAGCACTTTAGAGGATGACAGGCAATGTAAATTCGCTTTCCCTTGTAGCCGTTACTCCATCCAGTTTGTGACGTGTATAGCTGGAAGTTTAAGCGGGCATTACAGTAACACTCGAGAAGTTAAGTCACTCAGATAAATTTATGAATTGGACTTCAGCATTTTTTCGTATTTTTCTTTTGCCTTCTAGTTCAGCACTCGGCTACTACCTTGCTTAAATTTGAACGTTTACTTAAGTAGCATGAAACTTCAACCTTATTTCCTTGGGTAAATTTTGCTGTGAATCTTATATACCACTCTACTAAATGGCAGGAGTTTTAAATCTGCCTTTCCTTTTTTGTTTTCTGTCGGGTTAGTGACGTTTCGCCCTGGGGGTTAGAGTAAACACTCATGTTCTCCTGTGTATGCAGCTATTACTTCCGAGAGACCAGTGATGTTTTTAAGGACCAAAAAATAGCAAATGGTAATCGGTTGCATTTTGGTACCTTGCCTACTCTTTTTTTCCTTGCGTTACTGCAGGGGCAAAATATATTTTAGATTTTTCTAGTGAGTCCAATTTGAAAAAGAGTCGACTAGCTACTTTTATATCAAGCAGTATTTGTTTGGGTGCATAAATATATGTTTAAAGATATCATTTTAAAACATACAATTCAATATGATGAGTTGAAAACTCTTGATTTCGCAAAAGGTGCCCACTTTGTTTTACACACTTTTGCATGTTTTCATTTAGAGACGAGAAAACATCAACATTGACGGATATGCTGATACAGTCTAAACATCTTGGGCGAGGGGCTGCTTCACCTCCTTCTGGGTCAAGCGCAGGACTCAGTTTTGGTATTTAGCATTCGCTATTTTTAACTGCGCTAATCCTTGCCATAGATAAATCTTCTTGAAATTTTAGAAAGGGTTATGTTCCAATCAGCCCAGATCCGAATCAGGCGTTTACCACGATGATTGAGTGGTCACAGGAATGGCTGCTATACGATGACCTAGCGCCCAAATAGGTCAAGCTTGTTGCTGAGACACGTACTTTAGACCATGCAAATGGTGCATCAATCACATGCGTTGCTGCTAAGGGGCTGAGAGTTCCTGCATTGCGCTGTATTTGAAGTCACCTGTCAATGGAAGTAGACCACCACCATTTAGAGTTGTATGCCTTCGTTCACCAACAAGCTTTGTGGAGCACCACAGGAACTGGCATGCATGTGTGTAGGTACTACCATGTCTGTCAGCCACCGTTCACTTGCATCGACCGTGTGCAGACTAGTTTGCAACGCGCGATCCGCCAAGTATCGGTTTGATCTGAACGCCTTTCCTGTCCTCAGTTGAGGTGATGAATATCGTCACTTTGAAGAAGAATGATTAAAAGCAATCAAAAAGAGAAAAATTTTAAAAAAATGATAAATTATGCGTAGATCAGAGGCGTCCGCCAAATTGTTTCAGGGTCCAGTTTGGGCTGGAAAATCATGCAAATGTAGAAGAAATACAAATGGAAGAGGCTGAATCTTCCCTAGGTCCTTTTGGCCAATATTAATGCCTTTATTTCCTTTATAAATCCGCTTTTTATGCCAATTGAAAAACAGGGAAAATGCAAAAGGCATTGCCAGAAATTGTGGGAAAGTTTTTTTCATCATGCAAGAAGGCCACTTCTATTTCACCTCTTTCCTAACCCAATTTTTTGGGTCGGGTTGTTGGAAAGTACCATTGAGTCTTTATTTTAGGCGCTAAGAAGATTCCGTTGGTAAATTCCCGCGTTCCCGACTGCTGCACCCACACATTTTATCAACCAACACGGCCATCAACTTGGCATTAAATTACCCTGTCAGTGTCAACAAGTGTTTCTGCATTATCAAGGAAAGGGATCTTCTCTAGCCTGCGACATGGCCATTCGGTGATTTCTGTCCACATTGCAGGCGTTAGGGTCGTGTGAGAACCATACAATCGCTTAAATGGGCTCCGGTGGTGGAGCTGTTCTTTGCGGTTCCTTCCCATCGAATGCGCAGCTGCCAGGTGGTCGACAGAGACCACGCAATCCCAACACCATGACATCAAGGTGGATGAGAAAAACAGCAGAGATTGAAGAGCCGTGCGGGTGAAGGTGTAGTCTTTAATAAATGTCATGATGGTATAAACAACGGACAAAACTTGCGACTAAGCACTTCTAGGCCTAACATTGAGGACCCATAAACTATCCAGAGTAAACTACCTCCCTTGATGGCTCCACATGAAGTGCCAATCTATCCATCGTATCATAGCTTTCACCTTTGGCTCTAACTGTATAATGTGCCGATGACAAGGTCTTCGATTGCTTCAGAACAAAAAGTGCAACTTCTTTTTTTATTTGTATAACAGGAGGTGATTTTTGCACTCTATGCTAAGCTGCGCCACCGGCTCAGTCACCAACTTGGCGTGATGGGGTTCCATTTATTTACAATTGTTTATTAGTTTTTCACTTTGCCCATCGGCTTCAGCAATCTAATATGCTAAAAGAGGTCACAAAAGGACATCGTGGACTGCAATAATGTGGGTGGTCGAAGTTTTATGGGGAAAGTGAAGTTTGTTGTCACCTCCTTCTCCTCAGGGGCTGAAGAGGAGGCGCGTCTGATCTGCCTGCTTATCACCCAAAAGCGTAGTCAAAAAACCATCAACCGCACCTTGCTAACAAAGGGTTGTCTTCATTTAAAACTTTAACATAAGATATTGCTCTTAAAAAAAACTGGTTAGGATATCGTTAACAGCTTTTTTATGATTCGATGAGGTCGGTATCTTAAGAAAACGCTCTTCCCTTGACGTCGTGTTCTTTAACCTTAACTGTAGAGTTTTTTAAAAAAACATGTATTTTTTGAGCTAAAATGTGAAAAAACTAACATAAAAGCTTTCTTTAAGTGATCATTACAAAGTGGAACTCGTAAATCTTTCGTAGCGCCAGTCAGTGTTGAGTGATGCCATTCGGGGATAGAACGTGAAGAAGAGCATTTAGTAATGTTTGACGCAGGTAATGGGTTAAATTATTTATACCAAAGACAATGAGAAGAAAAACGTTAGCGGTGGAAGCGAAACAAATGGCTTTCATCCACATGCATTAACAAGCAGCACACTATCGATGGTTGTCGAGCAACGAAGGCCATCAATTTGAAATGCATTACATCTTTCATACACTCTACAAAACGTGTTGTACACTTTACATTCTTTGTTAACTGATAAGAAATAGTACCTTTAATTCAGTAGGTGAGCAGACACAGCAGTGGCTGTCTCCATACGACCCATTCCTTATTCACCCCACCCTTCTAAGGTATGCACCACTTCATCCCCACAAGACTTCCCTCGCTGTCTGCGCGTCTGTGGCGAAGGTCAAACAGTTACAGGTGAGATTTACCCTCTTGAAACACTTCATACTTAACTGTTATGCATGAATAGTGTACGAGCACGGACGTAGAGGCCTAACGCTCACCATCATCTATTTTTGATCCCTGTCAGAAGACCCAGGAAAGCAAATACTTTTAAGTGAAGGTTAGGAGTGACTTTCGGTGTACAGTATGAACATCGCTAGAGTACATAAGCTTCCCGAAACTATGATTTTAATGTCTTTTCTAATGAACCTAAAGGTGAGGAGGAGCTGTAATGCCATAAGGTGCATACTAGTAAAGCATAAGTGAAGAAGTCGAGGGTGGAAAATACAAGTACTGCTAAAGTGTTAGGAAAAAAGACGCAAGAAGATGAAAGTCACATTTTAAAGAGAGCCCTTTTCTGATGATTAAAGCACTCTGGGCATTTATACTGCCTAAAAACTTACTCTTGAGGAAGAAGAATGTATAGTAGTTCTCTGATAGGGTTTTTTAAAGCTTTTATTACCTTTACTGACACCTTACAACCACAGGGTTACACATGAAATAGAAAAAAGTAGGTAGATGGTAAACACGAGACAGAAAAGGCGTAACAACCATACACATGCGCACATGCCTCTCCTTCGGCTTACTCACACGGTCGGTAACAAAGACTCATGATTCTGTGGTTAGTTGGCTTGGGAAATCAAAACAGACTGCCCGTGTGTTCACACGTATATACCGCACTTTACAACCATTTCTAAGTGAAAACGTCTCAAACCAACTGTCTACTCTGCCCACTGTAAACGACTCAGTGGCTAAATCAAGTAAGTAGCTTGCCTTGACGCGACAACGACCAGTGGCAATATCGCACTTAAAAGCATGAATGCATAACTAAGTAATTTATTTCATTGCAGGTCAACACGCAAGAACGCAGTTCTCCAACCTAGGTTCCCTTTGAACTATGGCGCAGAAGGTATTTCATCTTCCATTGAGCCGCCCTAGGCATGCCAGTTCCTCTGTCACTGCCTGCAGGCGGCTTAATAAATGGAAAGCAAAAGTCAGTTCAAAATGGCTCCCCCAGCTTCATTTTTTATGAATGACTGCCAACGACTAGTAACGAGAAGACATTATTGCGTGTATATTGCTTCTACTCATTTCCGATGACATGACAATGTTTGACTCTCGGAGGTATTGTACTGCAGGTATAGATTCCACTTGTAGGGGATGAATTGTGTATAAAAGAGGAAAAAATACAAAAAACATCTTAGGAATTTTATTTTTACGGTTTCAGGGACCATCGCGGTGTTGAGGTGTTCTTCACATCAGCTCATCAAGACTCATGCATTTTTGGCATCTTCAAGGCAGACTAGGGAAGCTGTTTCATAAATTTTTGCAGAGGATTTCAGAAAATTTGAGAAATCGAAGCGATTTTTTTTATAAGAAAGTCAAAGTTTGATCCATAAATTACTAATAGATGGAATAATCGTGTACTTCCAACAGGGAATTTTTTCCAAATAAACAGAAGACAATTACGTTGTTGTCTGAGTCCCACTTCTTTTTAAGATTGTTCGCTACACCGAAATGCAATGAAACTTTGGCGGTATTCTTAGGTTAAAATGAACTGGGGCGGAATGATCAACGAAATCACACAGTTGGCATTTACTTGTACAAAAGCGCATTTAGACAAATTTCTTGGCTGCTTTAAAATATGTGCAACACATCTCCTATTTGGCATCTGAAGGGTTTTTCGGATAACGACTTACAATTGCTTGCTTTTGCAAACTGAATTTAACACCCGTTGAAGCAGCCAGAGCATTTGTTGAGTCTGAGCTCAACATTTCTCGCCAACGGAGTGATCATTTGGTGTGATCCTGGGTGTTTACGCCCGTGGGTCTTCGAAACCCCATCCTAAGCTTACTCAGAAGGAGTACAATTAATAAAGAAATAAGGTCAAACGACTTGATTGACCAACGAGTTACGGTCACTACCTACACTCCTGAGGGCTGAAGACCAAAGTCTGTCCAGGTGCGAGTCGACGCATTTGTCAAAGGTTTTAGTTGAGTGCAGCTGGGGTTACTGGCTGACCGTTAATTTTGGAGTTTCAACCAGCACATAGAGAGGATGCAATTGTTTGGTATGGTCCAATCAGAAATGACTGAGGGAGGGTACGACTCTGAAGAATGTCCGGTTGTTAGCAATCAATTAAGGCCTCTCAAAGATCGAAAAGGAACGCCTTCAAGGCATTAAAGATACCTTTAGCAAATTTATGCTTCTATTAAAAGCTACGTTTCTCTTAAATAAAAATACTTTACCTCCTCATTTATTAATAACATCTGTGGATGCTTGACTTCTGCAGATAAGCGAGTGGATTTTTCAAGGGTAGGGGAGAGAGAAGAGAAACTTGACCATGGAATAAAGCCTAGTCAAGTTAGTCCTCCCTCAAGGAAAGTATCTTTTCCTGCGCTCCATTTGCTTCTTCTTCCATTCGATACACATTCAAGTCACTCAATTCTTGTTTTCTTTTTCTCCCAAATTTTATTTTTTCATGTCCGTAATTGGTGTTCCTACCATCTACAACTTTGAAATTGCCGTTTTAACACCATTCACCACAGTTTATTCAAACATTGATATTGTGGACTGGCTAATTAAGCCAGTTAACTTGATTACTTATTCATGGGAAAAAAATTTTGGTTGGTATTTTTGTTTTCATCCGAATGAAAATCCGCTGTAGACCAGACTGCACCTTCCATTCGAAAAAACCTTTGATTTATAAACTTGACTGCATGGTCTCCTCACCCTCCTCAATTTCAACCAGTATCGTAACGTCACGGTGACCCATCCACGCTGACAGACACTCACTTGTTCGGTGTACTAAAGTGCATTACATCTTCAAAAGTAACTTAGACCCTCAAGTCTGTTTGGAGTCATGGTCCGGAAGTTAAAAAGAGGTCGTCGGCCGTGAATGGCCCCATCTGTGGAGACTCACAACACATTGTCCATTGAAATTGTGTTCACTTTTTGGCAGACGCAGTCCTTGTTCCACTCACTGCCCAATGTCAAAACGAGGAAGATATCCTTAAGAAGCTCCTTTATGGTGTCCATTGGCACATGGGTGCATACTATGGTCCAAAGAGGCACTGCTCCCTCCTCCTCAGGATGCTTTCAAGGTGATGAACAAATATTGGCCAGCTTTTTGTGCCCCTCTCTGGGCAATACTTCCTGTGCAGTTCACCTCACAGAGAAATGCAGTGCTCGGAAGTCGCGAGCGGGTTTCAAGACACCACTTAATAGGCATTCCTTGTTCCGTATTCATTTCTCTCTTACTACTGAAAAAGGAAAGAAGGATGGTTACTTGTGATCCACTTAGAGGCTGGTGGGGTAAATGGAGACCACTTGTAAAGCATACCAAACAAATAAGACTGCTGAACGAAATCTTTTACAAATAAATAGCGGATCAAATTATTCAAAGATGCAATTTTTTTACCATAGCTGCTTAATTTTAAGGAAGCAAACAACCTTGCACCAAGCCTATCCAAAAGCCCTACAAACTTCCTTTCTGTCATGAGTCGTAAATGGAATGTGAAATTAAGTGGATTATAAACTGTGGTTTATGTGTGTGCGTGCGAGCACTTTTCATCAAACACACACACAGAAATAAAGACTTCAACGCAAATACATTAATTACCGACAAATGCGAGGAGGTTGAAAGTTCGACATGTGCTCCAAGTCTTCTGACTGGCCGCTGGTGGCACGAGACGGCCCCACAGGTGGTGGTGGTGGTGGCACTTGATGCGGAAACAATTTCTGGGGTAGTCAAACTGCCAATTTTCTTAAAAAAATTAAAAAGAATACTGATGGTTCAATAAATGTAATTATACCTGCTTAATTTGTCATGTCCTTGAAAAAATTAATCTGAGACGTCCGTAGTCCGTCGCTGCAAAAGGTTAACCCTGGATGATAAAAGTGTATGCCAAACCGTTCAAAAACGACAAGTCAGCTTCACCGACAGGAAATTCAATTCAATCCAACAGTTTGATGTCAATGAATGAAGTGCAATACTTTGGTAGTTTGTTAAACTCTCCATTTTTTGGCTACTTCAGCACTTGAGTTTCCACATATTGCACTTCCGTTCAGCGGTATGGCCTTCGGCTCAAGCCGATACCATCTCAACCCTTCTATACTTCAGGAATGGACTTTTGCCATAGTGCTATGACCTCTTATGACTTCTGGCAAGACTCGGATCGCAACAGAATGGCATGCTTCAAGGATGAGAACCCGCATTTAGTTCTCCGAAAAGCCGCCTAGTGCCTAATCAGTAGTATTGAGACAGACACAGAGAGATTTGCCAGTAGGACTGCAACCTCAGTGAACAGTGTGACCCGCTTTGTCATCAATGGAAAAAGAGTGCTTATTTCTCAACGCGTGCTAGCTTTTGGAAGTGCCTAACGTCCACAGAGCCTGTTGCATAATTTCGCGACTTTTTAGGGATCAGTTGGAGAGTTCGCGCCCTGGTAGACTGCTGTAGGCAGGAGCACATCACAGTTGGGATCACCATTGACGTACAGACATACGGTTGTCTTTGAAAGGCCTTCATAATTCAAGCATCTCCCTGTTGATAGGCCGAGGGCTTGAAGTGTTCTGCACGCGGGAATCCATATCCACGGGTCAAATTCATTCGCGTTCCTTCACAAAACACTTTCTCACCCACTTCATGCTGTTGTATGCCCGTCCACGCGCTTCGACTGTTACCATCTCCGCTAATGGCATTTAGACTGGACTGAACTCGGCCTGACTGGACAGTCTGAACTGAATCAGACTGGACTAGACTTAAATCGACTCGACTGGACCAAACCAGAATCGGCTCGATCAGACTGGACTGCGGTCAGTAGCCCTTGAGATAAAGCGGGCTTTCGACCAACTGGTCCATAAAAAAGGTCTTTCAGAGGTTCAGGTAACCTATCAAGACTGTAGCGCCTTATTATTTCCGACTGAAGAAGCTTTGACAACTTTGAGGGTTAGTTATCTCTGTCCCTTTTTCACCGTGATTACTTTCCAGGTGCTGAGGGTAATTTTTGGAGCGATCTAGTGAATTCATGGCCTAGGCAATAAAATTACCCAAAGAATTCCAATTGAGGTGCTAGCTCAGACAACTGGAAGCATCTACAAACGAAAAGTCAAATCATTAGTGAAGCTGGTAAGATAATAAAAAAAGCAAGCATCCATTTAGAACAGAACGTTGTGAACGAATACCTGATGACCTGGAGGCTGATTTGTCTCCCTCAATCATAGCGTCAAGGTGGTGATGCAAATGACAGCTCTATTTACTGCGCTAGCCAAAGAAAGGAAAAGGTAAGCTTTTAAGTCGCATCACATCAAACTTGCCAAAGTGCCTACCGCCAAACTGACATCTTCCGACAGTTGTGCAGCACTGAAAGGTGTAGAGTGAGATTCCACCAATTGGACGCGTGCAGACCAACAAGTTTTAGTGCGAAGCCTCAGTCAGGTGGGCTTTTTCGGCCTGTTTCCAGTGAATAAGCTACTTGGGAGAAATAAACTGCGACCAGGATGGTTGACAAACTGACCGCAACTTCATTTGAAGCGGGAATGTTCTCTTTTAAGATAAACCCATGCTGAGCCTGCTGTTCCAACAACCGAGAGAGCATTTGGCTTAGCCTCTAAGCGGCGTTTATCCACAAAGCGAAATTTGACGAATAAGTTAATAAACAATGACACATAAAAGTGTAAAAAAGAAGTGTTTATGGGATAGGATAAGTTAAAAGAACACTTTATCATTAGATTTGTTTCTATCGGTTTTCTCGACACTGGTTATGTCCCTCTAGCGGTTAACCACACCAAACCATTGCGGATCCCCAGTGGTTCCCGTGTTTCTGAAATTTGTAGAAGATAAATGAATTTATGGACGGCTGGTTCGACTAATGATCGACATCGTGTGGATTTACCCGCGATTTTCTTATAGGTGGATGAATGGATACAGGATGGATGAATACGGGATGGACAAATCAGTCAGTGAACCAGCCGGTGGATAGGGATTGGAAGATGACTGGACGGGTCAATGGATCTGTGGATACGGAGATAGATCAATGCTAGGTAGATGGAGAGAGATGAGTGAATAATAACAATAATTTGGCCATTCTGCCCTGCCTACCTAGGAATGAGTGAAGGTTCTATCCCAAATTCTACGCGGATAAATTTTTACCTACTCTTCAGCCGCCTTGTGAAAAGAAATTTACGGAAAAAAATTGTCAATTCTTTCACTAACACAACGCACATTTTAGAAGTGTGGAAATTGTTTTGTCTTTCGTGCGGTTCAACACACAACAGGGGCATATGGAATCCCCTTATGCTTGCACCTCTGCTTGAAAGAAATGCACCAAAGAAGGGCATTTCTCTTGACAATTCCAGCTGTTAATTAAAACAAATTAGTCAAAACTAAAGCAAGAATTTGAGCCAAGTATTCCAATGTGGCATAACTTTTCATGGCTTAGCACGCAGATCTCGCCCTCTATGAGGTGAGATAAAGGGTAAACTGAGGTCACCGCCCTAAACTTCGGTTCCCCTTCCCTTTTGTAGGTGCGCTAAATGCAATTTTCAAGATTTTCACGGCACACACATCGTTTGAGGATATAAGACATGCGGATGAAAAAGGAGAACCCACGTAGGTAGGCATTCCTTTTCTACTCCAACTCCAACAAGCCTAGTGGTCTCTATTTCACTTCGTCATTCATTTGCCATCCTGCAAATTTCAGCCAACCACGAGCCTAAAACAAATTTGGTCAAAAGCTGTCTGTTCTAGTGATGAATTAAGTTGGGGTCCCAAAATATTGGCTCCACTGCAAAGAAATCTGCATAGGAAAGGGGCGAGGGCTAGAAAATGTTCAACAGGAAGGTCGTCCTGTTCATCGCTTCACTGGTAGGCACGGCCAAGAGTCTGGAAATCGAGTGCCTGGAGGAGTATGCCTGACCTAGAATAACTCCCTTGCATCTCTGTGCCAAAGGGGCCAGGATTGCACCCCATTTCGAGAGGGATTGCTTATCACCACCACTGCAGCATTCCACCCGGAGGTCTGGGAGGCTGCCGGTGTAGATGAGACACCAGGATGACAACTGAACATAGGAAAACCAGAAAGCGTGTGTTACTAAATTCGCCATTAACCTACAGTTTGTACGCCATTCGAATAGCATTTTTAAGGAGGTTAATCAGCGAATCCTCACCAAAATCGTGAGAATTTAACGATACCTACAGCATGTTTACTCAATATTTCCCATGGGATGTTGAAATTTACGTGACGACTTAGACTTAGACATTGAAATGGCTGGTTTTGAACGTTTATATCATAGGATGAATAAATGACTGAAATTTTTTAATCTCGGGTCCTAGAGCTCTCCTTACCTTCAAGCAAGCTGCACGGAATCTTCCATTTCCCCATGTTCTTTCATCGCCTCGTTGTGGCAGTGTCAACAGCTTCCTGACCATTCTCCTCTACTGGTACGCTTTTATGCCCCTTCGGAAATGATTCAACAGTATAACATCGGTGGCAGCGGTCAGCAAAACAGACTCCAATGGACTAGGCTCCGGATTTAGCTAGGTTGATGCCACATCTAAAAGTCACAGACAAATGACACCCTGCTTTCAAATAACTTCTGCATCTTGCTGTTTACAAAGGCTTTTTTCTCTTCCTCTCCTCCACCTCGGTCATGTGAGCAAAAATAAATCCCCGTCTGCCTTGCTGACCGGAAAATTTACGGAAACAAGATAGACGTACTTGCGCACTTCCGTTGTGCCACCGACGAAGTACACAGTCACATCAACTGAATGCATTACAAATGCAGGGTTTAAGAGGCAATAAAAAGCAGCCTTTAACACTAGACAAAGTGAAAGAGACATGGAAGACTGACTTCTGCTTATTCAAACGGAGGATGCGAGTCACTTCACGCTTCGTTAAGTGGTCCTTAAAAAAGGAGTTGACTTTGTGCAGGAGAAAAAAAGCAAAATAGAGTGTACGCTCACCTCACTTGTGGGCAGACAGATTGGAAGTGATGCTTATTTGACTGCTCTCCTCCGTCTCTGCAGGCGTCTTGGTGGTATGGCCTATAGCCTCCCCCAGGCCTTCTGGTTTGCCCTATTACACCTCCTCCTCCTTCGGAGGGTGAAGTCAAATTCCATCCATTTGTGATGCCCCTGTGGAATGCGACGATTGGTTCTTTCGCAGGTCCGGGGAAGAGCACGAGCCAATCACACTTTTCACCATAATCCTTCTCTCTTGGCAACCACAAAGATGTCGAATTGACGTTGAGTCAACCATCAGACATAAACGAAGGAAGTGAGACGATATTGCGACATAGCGGGAGGAATTCCCAATTCCAAGGTAGCTGGGGGACACTTTGAACGTTTCGATACGCTGCGCACATCACCTTCTACCTGCAGACTGCGTTAAAAGGATTGGTTGGCTGAATATGACTCTTCAAACTGGATGACATTCCATGTGACAATACACCTTACTGAATATTGGTCCGTTTTCACCCGGAAAATCTCTTAGACGAAAAAAAATTACTTATGGACCTTCAATGTTATTTCCAATGTTGTTCTCTAACCCCTGTAACACGGACGTGTTAAGTTCCGAGAAGGCGGTAGTCACTGGTAAATTGTGTCGCTCCATCTCGACGGCACGGAAGCATGCTCCAAATTCTACCTTCACAAAGCGCTTCATGTCTTGAGGCGGAAAACAGCTTACCCTTGGCTAATGACATTTCTATCTCACTTTTACTTCTCCCTTTCCCTTTTCTGTCTCCTACGTGATCACGTGTCGAGGTAATGCCAAAAAAGGGTGAAAAACACCTGGGGATTTGTGAATTATTCTCAAAGAAATCTTGAGGGTGGGAGCGCAACAAAACACTCCCCTCTTACCTCAATTTCCCCGCCTCACAGCTTGGTTATTTTGCAGCATTAAGCTAGAGGTATTACGCTGTCTTCCCTCCACCTCATTCAGTAGATCTGACTGCTCCTCAAGAAGAAGTTGTTCCTGCACACCGTCAGGTAGTATGCAACTGCATCAAGTAGCTATAATTGTTGGATGGATCTCAAAAAGTAAATAAGTTGGTCCGTGGTACACCACACTGCTGTAGATGAAGTAATGTCTTAGAAGGATAGAAAGGTTAATAGGTCGTTTGGGGATGAAAAGATGGCAAGCACAAATTTATCAGTTGGTCATTAAACGCCCTAAAAGGAACAACTAAATATTCTTTGGGGTCTATTATTTCTTATCTACTAATGCATGTGGGTGCGGTCCGATTATAGAGCTTCTATCAGGACTTCTCCTTACCAATTGACGTAGAAATCAATGAACTGCTTCATCAATGGTACAGAATCCTGCTTAATTGGGGCCTCACCAAGCCAATCCTAGTTTTCTCTAGACAGTAGCCACCAGTAACTCTTCACAAATAAGAACAGAAGGTCGCCCTGAACACAACTGTTCGTTTCTGGGTAATGCATTGCTCTACTATTGTGTTATGCTGCCTCCAGAAGGAATGGAGCAAAGGCAATGAGAACTTTCCACCATTTTGGAGAAGAGTTAATTTATTCAAAGAAACTACATATCATGTTAGAAGATATTCAAGATTTTTCAAGCTGGCAGATTAATCATAAGTTTCAACACTGCTGTGACTCCCCGAGTTACCTCTGCTAATTGGACCGATAAGGATATCTACAACCCCTGAAGAAAGATAATCCAGAAAATTTCTTGTTGAGTTCAACCCATTGTCCAATAATGACGTGGAGATACACTACATGTACTAATAACCTCCGTAGGATCAAGGTCACTCGGGATAATATGAAGACGTAAAAATTGTGACCATCATGGTACTCTAGCAGGTATATGTTGTAACCTTAGTAAATGCACGTAGGCACAACATTGAAGACCTGCGTAGCACCTGCCTATCTCTTTGTTATTTCGATTGGGCTCTTGACAGCGCTCATCCTCCTACACCTGCGCAGTACACAAAGTTCACCACAGCTGGAAGGCTGTATGCATAAAGCGGACAAAAAAGTGGCGATTAAAGGCAGATATCGGTTTACTGCGCAGTTACCTCCCATTTTTGAGTGTTCACTCCAGTGCTTCTCATGCTTCAACCATCATCAGTCTGCCCGGAGCGGGAATGTGCGTAAGGGGAGATATGCTATCCACTTCACTGGTGACATTACCTGACAAGCCTAAAGTAAGTGGAAGGAGTTTTATCTGATAAATAATGCTCAGGGCCTAAAGATTATCTGCAGTGAGCTATTAGTGGCAAAAGTTGTCTGAAAGCAAGCCTTCTGATATAAACACAGTAAATTCTTGCCTTGAGGTCCATTTTGACCTCCTAAAACCTGATTTCGCTCTGATACTGACGGCGAGACGATACTTAAAACCCAAGCGGTCGATAAAAAGGGAAACAGCTTCAGTAAGTCCCCCCTAGTCCACCTTCCTACATTCCACTCACAACCGTCGTAGCATCTGAGTAACGAAGCACAGGCTGTTCAACTGTTATTGTCACCAACTTTGCCGAATTCCTCAACAATGTATGGCTGCAAAAAAGATTTTCCAAATAAGAGTAATCTTTTAAAAGGCAAAAAATATCTAAAATACCTTTACTTTCTCTTCCAAAGCTGTTTGGTTGTCATAACTTTGGTTGCTGCCAGATCACTTTTTTTCTGCTATTTTAGTCTTTCCTCTGCGTCGACTTTTGCCGACGAAAAAGTTCAGAACATTAAAATATGATGGAATTCTCCTTCTCTATTTTGACTTGTAAGGTGTGCTAGGAAAGGTAAAAGATCTCCGAAACTTATAGCATCGTCTTCCCTAGGGCCCTTTCCTGGTTTTCAAGCTCAAAATGTAACCTTCACCGACAATGAGCCACAGAAAGGCCATCGAAAGGAAATCGTCCTTGGCCAGCCCTCAATTCCGAGTTCGGCACAATAATTGCAAACAGGCAAGACCGGATTTCAGATAGTCACAATTGGTCCCAAGGAGGAGTTTACCACGTCTTTCCGAATGTACAGCGACCCAAAATGGTACGTTGCCTCCCAATCGCATGTTTTTTCCAGGAAAATGTTACCAAGAAAAGTGATTTGTACGAAAAATATGTTTGTTGTGAACCACCCTCCACCCGAGCGTTAACACTATCATCCGAGCCAATCCTTCCGCAACACGCTTTGCTCCGCAAAGGTTGCGATATTCACCACCGGCATGCACCGTCACCGGAAGGTAATGATACGAAATCTCGCTTCAACGCAGTCTTTGTAGATTCAACTCCTTTTACAACTTTTTGAGGCAAGTATCCACGGTGTCAGGTGTTAATAACGAACATCTTCATACTACAAAGTTCAGATTTGGCAAAAAATCGACTGAAAAGAGATTGAGTCACCTCTGTATTGGCCTGGGTCATTCCTGAAGCAGTGATAAGGCCACCGGCCACTGACCACAAAATTAAGGGCTGGTAAGGCAAAAAAACACACAGGTGGGGTAAACGAGACCCAGTGACACTGGGAATAAAAGTACTTTCCAAAATTTACCCCGCAAGGGCTACATAAGGTAAATTATCCATTTTAGCACTATCGTCACTACTGTCACATATGCGTGACGCCCCGACAGTCTGGCGTTACGGACATGTAACCGGTGACAACGGTTGGATTGTGCCAAAAGCGAGGCGGTATACGCGGAATATTCTCAAACTGAAGAGAATAAATCACTTTTTGTTATTTTTAAGCATCTCTTCGACTGGTAGAAAAAAGTGATTATCAACTGATGGAATATTCGAATAATGTTAGCAAATACATTAATTCATCCTGAATTTTGCGTCGAATTTCCGGCTAAAAATCGTCCCTTCTTTATCGACAATAATGATATCAACCATTTCACTTTCACTGTAGCAATTGAAGGTCTCTCCAAACGAATTAACTGCTGAAGTTGTGAAAGATGCAAAACTGGACGGGGCCATTTACCTCTCTAGCCTTAGAAACCACTTCCTACAGGCACTTTCAACCTCCAAGTGGAGGGCAATTCTCCTCCCCTCCTGGTGTAGTCAGGCGAAGATGTCTTTAGAAAACATCAATGTGAAAAAGAAATGGCTCCGATCTTTCAGCTTGCATGTGATAACTTGAAAGACGAGTTGCGTAAAAGACAATCTTTTAAAAGGTCGAATTGTAGGAAAAGTGGTGGTAAGTATGATTCCATAGTGAAATCTTAAAATCAGAAAATTGTCAGCCCATTCTTTTCCTATAAACAGTGTCCCTCGTCTACACAGAGGCATCTACCTTCCAACATGCCCCAAAGAGTTCAAGTTAATTGAATGGGAAATGATGGCCTCCCCACCAAGGTATCGACTCCTGAACTCCCGTCAAAGTCATTACCTTCTTGAGCTAAGTCTTCCTTTAAAGTGACAAACTACCACAGAAGTTCGTAAAATAAACTAGTTGACAAGAAATAAGATAACCGAATAAGGCCGAAGAAACCGTCCCTCCTGTGTCCAATTCCACTAGTTGCCTCGGTTGTACCGTACGTGATGGTCCAACACTACTGCCAAGGAGAGGCGGTAACCACCACCTGGAAGGGTATTGCCAAAGCACTAGGAGTACATGCCACTTGGATAAACTTCCCAACCTTGGCCATTCAGCAGAACACAGATCTGAGATCCGTCCTCAAGGTTGGCGACAAAAAATATCCTGGAGTACCATTTCGTTCTTTGTGGAGATTTTCAACGCCGCAATCTGTAAACAAAATTCGTCCTTAAATGCGTTAAATTTAAAAAGGAAAAAACAAATGAATATTGATTTCACTTTTACAATTTCTTTCGCCTTTTCACTTAAAACAATATGTTCACTTCTTAGCAGTGAAGTCTTTGAGAAAACTTCCTTCCTAAACGGCAAAAGGCAAAACTACCACTAGTGGCATTATCGTGCCTTCCAAAGGACCTTATTTAAAAACATTCTACTGTGATTGACATGTAGATCCTAGATGGTAATGCTAAGTACCAAATCACTGCAATGTTGCCTTGACTACAAGAAACAGTCCACTTCCACGCGGGCTGTCAACTGAAACAAAAGCAATCGAGTATTTTTTTTCCATGTACTCGAAAACACGTACCTCCAGACACAAGGAGCACCAAGTGGTGGCAAAAAAGAATCCGTCAACCTGCCAGCATGACAGTGTGATTTCCTTCCAAATCAAGGTGCCTTTTTATTGGGAGTCCCACGAAGTTCAGGAACGTCCATCCTCCAGCAAAATAGCTTGCAGTGCCTGGAATAAAATTCCTCACAAAGAATCGTTTCTTCTTCTTCACCAAGGTTTTCTAAACAAAGTTGCCTTCCGTAGCGTGAAAATGGGAAGTGTAAACTGAAATCCGCTAGAAATTACTTACCCCTTGAAACCAACCTCCGTGAAGTGACCCAACTGTAACTTAACCTTTTGTTAATTTTTCTCCTTTAACATCAGATTTCTAGACCTCAAGCAAGGGTCAAATTAACCTTGATATGAAAAAGCGCCCTTCACTTCTTGTAGGGAAAATGATAAAAAAAGCAGACGGATATCGTCCGTCAATCTTCAAGCACATCGAGCAGACAACTTAATCACAACCCACTGCAAAACATACCTCCGTTGATGCTAATGTCAATTTTCTCACAAACAATCGTTTCTTTTTCTTCTTCAACAAAAACGCTTCCTCAAGGCCAAACTCTTGACCAGAAACCGGCTTCCAGAGCATGAAAAACGCCAAATTCCGGCCTCAATTCCTTGTAGGTGCATTTCAGTACAGCATTTTCAAGGCAAACATTCACTATTCACTAACTTACCGTAAAAAAGCATTTCAGAGGATCAAGGTAAGATATCTACTGCCAGGGCTTACCAATATTTATTTTTCCAAAAAAGACTGGAGTTGAAAAAAACCGTGCTATAAAAGTCTGTTGCGTGCGGATACCTTTAGTTCCTTTCAAGTACACCTTTTATCTGCCTGGGGACACTCAAATCCAGTTCAAAAGCGACAAGAACACAGAAGCTACAGACACATACACAGCAGAGCATTTATTTTCACAACCATTATCATCATTGTCTACATTTGTAGAGTGCTCGTCGCGTTGCGGACAAAGTCGACCAGAGCAATGGATCGCGAAATCTGCTCGTCGAGCACTGCATGTGAAGCCCGTTTTGCCTCTAACACCGCTTCCATCAACTCCAGTGGTCGATCAGCGTCCAGATGGTCATTGTAGCAACCGGTCTCTGCTGCGACCATGTCGCCAAGGCCAAAGGAGCCACCGTCTCCGTCGTCATCAAGATCAAGGTTGAAATGTTTGGTAGTGATGGTGGCAGGAGCTTTGGGGGGCCGAGCAATCAGGTCGCCGTGATAACGAAGGAGACTCTCCAGACAAGCTGTTGCGAGATCAAAGTCGAGATTTCGCCGAAACCTGGAGGTAGGGTGAAATCATTGGCTAATAGATGAGGAACTGAAGCATCCACAATTAAGGCGTATTTTAGAATAATTTGTGGAAATTCGAGACAAAAACACTAGAGGTTAAAATGTTTCCGCATGAGTTTAGGTGTCCACCAGGCAAGTGGAAGGCTCGCGACGCCCAAATTTTTCCAAAGTAGAGGTTCTCTAAAAACGTAAAGACAGAATTAGGCAGCCTTTGACAACTAGAATGTTTTATATGGAAAAATAGAGTAGCTGAGCAACTCCAAAGTGAACGACCTATAGCTGAGAATTGACGATTCAGGAAACAAAACCCGGGAAGAAAATGACTAGATATTAATCAACTGAAGCCCTTAGAAATTTGCGATTGGTAGATCTTACTGGAAAGACAATAAAAAAGAGTGGAAATTGCTACCATTCGATTAACCAGTCCCGAAGTGAGAAATTAGCGGTGGATTCAGGCTCCTAGGCGATATGAGACAGAGTAGTAAAGACGGAACCATTGCTATTGAATCAAAGATTACACTTTATTAAGGATTCCACCGCTGAAGGAATAGACGATCCCTAATCGGCCAGTCAATCGATTTGGAGCGTCTTGATTGGTGAACAGTGGGGTTAGTGCACAAGGGGCAATTAACGCCTTGAAGGAAGGCTATTTATTTAAAATCCCGAAGTTTTAAGCTATCAGCCCATCTACCCTTTCCGGTTTCCCTTATAAAATAGTAGCCTACACGTTTCGAGTTTATCCTCCAACTGATTTCCGACTGTTTAGTTGATTACTTAGTTAAATCAAGGATTCCAGGCAAACTGACCGATACCACCATCTCCCCCTTTATCGGCTTGGAGGCCAGAATCAATGTCGGCTTCGAGTTCGCAAAAGACCATATCTATCCCTATAAGAGTTGAATTATTCTCCTATTACTTATTAATAATCACCCCCAGGCATTTGACTCGAGGAATAAACGCTCGCTAATGAAACCGCTTCGCCGAAAACTGGAAGAAGAGGCATGAGCGCTTGCTGGTTGGTTGATTAATCGCTTCGGTATGCCTAAGACTTGGGAGTGGTGTATTCGCCCGCAGTGAACACACAAAGGAGGGTACCTAGAGCAACAGTGAGGGAATTTTCGCCTCAATTAATTAAGCGAATCAAATGGTTTATCGGAAAAAAGTAGTTTAGTAAATAACGACGGTGAACCACACCAGAATGCCTAAAAACCTAAAATAAAGTGGTTAGGCGTGCCATTATAGGAGGTTTTTTAGTTGAAAACTACTAACGGGTGAGATAGCTTCCAGTTGAGAATAAAAACAATGCTAACTCCTCATTTCCTGGCTAATTCACTTCAAAATTCGAAGACCTGTGGTTGGCGAAGATGTATGGAAAGGGGTTTAAGAAAGTGCCCCTTTACTTTCACTGCCAACGCCACGTCTCCGTGATTGGCTGATGGACTGGTTGAAGTAGAGATGAAAATACAGACGTAAATTCAGTGTATATCCCCAAGTAGAAGACCCCTCTCTCCCATCCATTTACTCAATCGGTTTAAAACCAAGACATGATTAGCGAGGACCGGTAAAACAACCTCCCCTCCACCCACAAAGTTATATAACACTGGACCTGCGATATCCCCAATCCAAACAGAGGTGCCTCATTTGCAGCTCTACTAATGAATACATATCGTTATTAAAACTGAGCCATTGTTTGGCTATGGAGACACAACAACCCAATGCCCAGTAAAATCACTCGATCACCGTTACGGCATAAACATTCCTACCGCAAGTACGAAGAGATAAAGCACTAAGGTACCACAAGGCCAGTAAAAAAATGCGACAGAAAGTCAACCCCGATGTCACGAGAAAATGAAAAAGAATACTAAAGGTTTAATGAGAAGCAAACATGAGGGTCCTCCCAACCCCTCCCTTGAAGGAGAAAAAGAGCGATCTGTTTCTATGTGGGAGGGTTGGGAGTTCGGAGGTAGGTGAATCGGAATTTTGGCTGACTGCTTCCAGACTGTCGAAATTGGAGAAGAAAAATACACACACACACACATATATATATATATATGCATATACATATATACCATTCAAAAGTCAACCTTTTGCCTTAATGAGTATGAAATGGCTGGTCCTCGCACGCATGGGGATTGGGTTTATATCCCTCCTGAAATTCGTAACGCCCTAGTGGAGGACAGTCTTGAAATCCCATTGTAAGAAGTTGTTATTAGTCTCAAAGGACAATTGACCAAAGCAGTCCAGATAAACTACTGGCCTAATATCACACCAATTGCCATTAATTTTTTTCTGGACAATTCAGCAGCTGCTCCAAGAACGGAATCAAATGTAATCATCCTCTCCGGTCCAAAAACAGTCCAAACCCATGTAAACGCTTGGAGCTTGGCCAATTCGCTGTCATAAACCAATAAATAACAGCGCGCATTTACGACTCTGGGTGGGGGGTCAAAAAATCGAGATGTCACACGTATGTGACAGTGGTAGCAAATGTGTTAAATAACTATTTTCTACAGGAAATATTTCTCTCAAAATGAAATCCCATCATTGAGAGGTCATTTAAAAGAAAACATTCAATGGACTTCAAATTCTGACGACTTGATCAACTTGAAGAGAACTAGCATTAACCGTGTGCGGTGAATAAAATAATTTGAAGAACACGTCCTGATAGTTTAAATGAGGCTTCAAACAGAGATGGTATAGATAAGTTCGAAAAAAATTGAGCATATGACTCCCTTACCGATGCTTTGCTTGAGCCAGTTCGGTGTACTCCACTCATCACACTTCCAAAGACCTTTAAAGCCAATGGTAGAAGTGATATCCACTTCTTGGAGGGTAAGAAGTTCCGTTCTAGTAGGATAGTCTAACCTTGAAAATGACCCATGTGCCATACCAGTAGAGATCGGAGCTGCTGCCAACAATCAGCCCACTATAAAGCAACTCAACTGCACAAGATTTGACCCAGCCAAAAGTACACTAAGTTAGAGGCAACATAGATGAAAATAAAAGGACAATTCTAGCCAAACAGACCTTTTGATTTTACAGGTCGACTGCAAACGTGGATCCGATTGAGAAGGTGCTACATACAGTGGTGAGGGGCAAGTGAGTCCCATTCCAACTACGAAAAGTCGATCAGTCCAGTCCAGACACCGTTAATTCGGATGAGATAACATCCATGCAATATCAGCCCATACAGAGAAAGTCAATTGGCCACACATGGACATTCAAAGCGTGTAACCACCTCCAAGACACTCATATGTGTGTCAGTAAAGATCCCGACATAGATGGTTCCCTTTCCAGACCACCGCCACCACAGCATTTATTTCTATGAAAATTTAGCGCACGGAGGCAGTGAACGAAATAATTCGAAAATGTTAACAATTCTGAGAGGCTAACGCCCGCTGGGTAGCATTACAGCCTTCCACAATGATGAAAAAGTGAAAGAGACTAATTAAGGATGGTTCACCAACACAGGCAAATCCTTCTGAATTGCATCTCTTGAGGCGAGTTTAAACACTAAAATAGGCATATAAATTTAGCAGAGGGTTAACACAGTTTCAAAGCCCTGAAACTCGTCTTTTTATTTTGCGCATAGATAAAATCAGCAAAGTAAAGCGAAAGAACGGCGATATGATGCTCTTTGATCTACGCATTAGTCTTGAAGTTGAGGTTTGCAATCAAGTCAGTGGTACAAATTTTGCTTCTCGCACAAAATAAATGAATATGAGCCAGAGTGAACAGATGGAGAGAGTGTACGAAGCGTTCCTGATCAGAGCCTCAAAGGAAACTCAAACACCACACTCAATAAAAGTTGCTTGACTGAGTGCAATTGCCATTAATCTATGAGTTAGGCACTCTCAAATTATTGCTAAATACATGTCTCAAAAGATCAGGTTAGGAAATCCGGGTCTCACATAACGGTGAAAAGGTTAGTGTTTTGATACCTCGTTTGCTTTACTTGACTGTTATTATTAACCACAGTAAGGCTAACGTCTACCAAAATACCAGCAATATGTGGAAATGTAACCACCCTGCACCTTTGGGGGTCGGCTCCCAGTCAGGTAGGAGCACGCTGTGCCCCTCAGCTTACCCACTCCAAACGGCAAATAAAGTCATCCATATTGAAGCCTTTCGTCATCGGTTGCTCGGATGGAATCTCGATGGTGTCCAATGCGTACACCAAACCTGTTTACAAAAATTATTCGAGAATATGACACTAAAAGCTAACGATGGAAAATAGGCTAAGAATATCACTGGGGTAACTTCATTAATAATAAAAGTATATCCAACAGTCATATTCAGCCCCTAAGCCACTCATCTGCTTTCACGACTTTGTTTGACCTTTCCTTCTTTATGCTTCATGATCGCGGCCACAGCTATTTGGACCCCAGGAATGCTGCATATGCAAATTTTAGAACTTTGTAATTCCTAGGAGAGGTAAGTTAATTCCACTGCTAGGCGCACCTTCCAAAGGGGAGGAATTTACGCTCCAGTACTCACAGGGAGACATGACCCTACCCCCACCCATAATGCCCAGCGTAGGACAAACCACTGCTCCCTTTTCCATTCAACTAGCAAGGAGGTTTTACTTTCATCCCAACCACAAGGTAAAAAGCTCTGCACTACCCTTCAAGGTCACCTATTCTGTGAGGCAAAAAGCAACTGCATAGCATACCAAGAAAGCTATTCCCTCTACCCAAAGTTACCCCTTTTAACAGCTAGAAGTACCAAAAATTTAAAAAGTACTTCTACTTATCGACTGTACAGGAATAAAACATGCTTTGCACGTCAGGCCACGGTTCGCAGAGGTTATGTTGTACATGCATAGGAGGGATCCGAGCGTCCCTTCTTGATAAGTGTGAACGAAATTGCCCATGCGTAAAGTGTTTCATTGCCATAAAACGACTCCGTTTTATGCAAAAAGGCATAAGGCTGATCATTTCCTTCATAAAAAAGCAAAAAATTTTACAAAGCTATATTTCACGGAAAAAAATGATAACATCAAAGTTGGCCCGCCATTGGTCAACACAGGAAACCTTGAACAAACGGAATTTTGAAGATGGCGACATAAAATGAATACGATTTAACAGTTTCCTAAACCAGCAAACCATAAACACGAAAGGGCAAATTTGCGGCGTGACTGCCTCAAAAACGATAGATAAGTTTCTTTCCACCCGATGATCTTATCCAAGCTCTCAAAAGCCCGAAAAATTTTACACTAAATCTGCTTTTAATGCAAAAAAAGGTTATATAAGTAGGGAACACTAGTATTTCATTGGAAAAAAGATTACTTTAGTAGTTAAGGCAACAACTTTCGTGCAAGATTTGGAATTAGGACAACCATGGCCATGTAGTGTGCCCGTCCGTCCGTGCATCCACCTATCGGCCGAACGAGATGACATTTTTGCATCTCAATAAGCGCCAGAACCACGAAAAGTTGTTAAGGTATTCTGAGCTAACAATTTAGGTAAATCATTTATAAAGGTTTATTTTAAACTGTGGTTTGTTTTGGAACGACATAGAAGAGACATGCGATTTGTCATCAGGTCATACGAAACCGTCAGCAATTTATTGAAAAAAAGAAGTACATATCCTTGATAATTCCTGTGATATTCAGGCAGTACGGAACCTCTAAAGGGGAGTGTGTGAAGAAGGTCAAGGCTGTGACCTGAGAGCTTAGTTGCCCGGACATCGTCCCAAGGAGTGGCAAGTCTTGTGCCAGGCTGAAAGAGTTGACGGTTCGCCACAGAGAAGTGGCCATACGGCACATTCAGACAGGACAAATCACTACCCTTCCCTATCAATTTCGCCGGTAAAACCTTCAAACGAATTCTGATCAACACCGTGCATAGAAGGAAGTTCCGGAAGCGGAAGAAAAGACAAAAATGTCAACACAAACCAACATCAACACAAGTCCCAGTGGACTGAAGGTGACAGAAAAGGCGAATCTCAAAGAGGTTTATTTTATCAAAGAAGAAGAGAAACAAACAAGGCCGACTACTTTGTAGAAAACATTAACTGAGCATTGCTTAGCTAGAAACGTCAATTTTATGACGCTGTCTCTTCAGAATAGGCGCGGCACCGGTTAAGCCGGTGAAACCTCGAAATGTCCTCAATTTCATTGGAATGAATGTAAAATTTTAGTCTACAACTATGCACATTTGAATCTGATTTGGCGTATATCCCAAATTGGCATAGAATCAAATGGAATTGGTCATAGGAAAGGAGATAGGGCAGCGGTAATGATAGGCTAAGGCTTCGACAAAAGTGGCTGCCATTTGAGTAGAACAGAAAGGAACAATTCTGAAGAACAATGTAAAGGAATGAGCAGAAAACAGCTCAAAACAAAGGCCATTAAGAGACGGATTACTGCTCTTGTTGAAGTGAATTTTGGGCTCCGACCAAGCAAATAGAGTAAACAAGTGACATTTGCCGCTTTGACGACCTACCATGTGCGTTAAATTGGGTATGCAAAAGGTATACATGGTTTGTTTAGTGAAAAAAAAAAGGCTGGGAAGAACGGAGCAAAGAACGAATAAGGAAGAATTAGCGACTGATAGGGAGGAAATTTCACAGCAAAATTACAAACAAGAAATGTCCTTTTATTAAGTCATTTAAAGGGCGGGGAAAGGGCAAACCACCGCGACTGCTCCTTAGCCTTTGCTATCCCCAAGGGCCACATAGACAATCACCTAATGGAACCGTAGCTTAGAATTTGCACTGCTAAGACAGCAACAGCAAATATTTAGTCCTCATGGACAAAGTGGAAGTAAATTTACTCCCGAATTTTACACCACTTTGTACCCTGGTGGTTGAAAGGCTGCAGGAGAAAAGCGAGTCGGGGAATATGCGAGCCTCCAAAGGCTAGATATGTATAAAAACTGCTTTAACATCAGGTAATTTATAGCAAAAAGCGGTTAATTTTGCCTAATTCGGTGACAAAGTTCTGCAAAAACTTATGCTTACCATTAATATTTTACTAGTCCTGCTTTATCATAGAGGCAGGACGCACTGAAGCAAAGACAAACTGACTTCAAGCAAAAAAGGGTACAATTTTAATTTTCTGTAAGCATAGGCAGTCAAAATTCAACTGAGGAAGCGATGCGACAAAACTCTGAGTTACTGGATGGGCAAAATATTGAACTTCGTCAAGGTGTAATTTTAAAGATGTTCTACCTGTTGAGAAGGAGGCGGAGAAAGGCGGAGAGACGAGCGTAGGGATTGGCGGAAAGCGGAAAATGCTCACCATCACCACGATTTATTGCGGCAAAGGCCTCCATCAACTCCTCCCTGGAAGAGGCCAGAAGACGCACCTCAGCATCCAACGCTGATGGCGTAAGACGTCGCAGACGCGACATTACCTCGTCGCCTTTGAAAGGGAGTGGAATAAGCAGAAGGCATTAGGATGAAGAAATTAGCTCCTTTTGTGATATACAAGGAAGCGTTTTAATGCACTGTGAGTTTTATTTTGTTTCAATGACACCAAAACTGATCGATTCAACTGCTATAGCAAAATTTGAAGGAAATGTAACCATCATCATAGGAGGAACGTATTCATGGAAAAATAAACTTTTTACCTCAAGAATTACAACGGGGCAATTTAGACACCTTATGGTACTTCAAAACGAAATATTATAAGGGAAAACCCGAAGGGTTGACAGTTCAACTATCAGAAAACAGGGAGATCAGGGGCTACCTAAGCACTGCAATTTGGAGGTATAACATGAAACCAGTAAAACCATGTTGGACAAAACAAATTAAATTAAAAAAGAGAAAAGAAATTCCTTACTCAATAGGAACACAAATTACTTAATTTTCAAATGGCAGTTCAAAAATTTTGAGTCGTGTGTTTGATACTGCCCTCGACTGTACAAAAGTGGAAAAAGAAGGGTGAGTCGAGGTATCCCAAAGTCCGGTATACGTTAGTAGCTTGTCACCCAAAGCTTGTGGGGGGAGAGTGAAAGGAGAAAAACAAATCATGAAGGTGAACCTTAAAATTATGTCGTGAGACAGTGAGAGGGTGTCAGTATTTCTGTTGGTGTGTTTTTAACAGTTTGTACACGTCAGTGGAATTAAAGGGGAGGGAGAGAACTACTGGCCTTGGAATGAAACGTGGTAGATGTTTCAGTAACTTTTATCCGCCTTTTTTGTCCTATATATCAAATCAGACGGCCTCACAATGTCGTCAGGGCTGGTGTCCGGGGAGCCAAACTGGTAGCAGAGTTGTGGAACATGCCCGAATTCCGTTAAGTCGTCGTGATGAACACGATCCCGTCCAAGGGTGAGATCCAAACGGATTTGACGCTTGTGGCGCAAAAAGTGCTTGGCATGGATAGTAGAATTGGATTATGGCAACCATTTCAACTTCAAGCGATTAAGCATAGTAATAAACCCCTCCAAATCGTCCACAAAAGAACTCCTTACAACTTCGACATGGAACGACATCTGTGTCGACAGAGCAGAATTTGGACAGCAATGAACCCAAAAAATAAAGTCAGGAAGAAGCTTCGAGAAAGCAAATTAGCTGAATTCTCCATCGAAATCAATGAAATACATCACCGTCTTCAGGGTTGGAAGCCATTTCAATGTGAAAGGACCCTCATATGATCTTCATTTCTGCTTTCCATGTAATTTGAAGTTGTTTAACCACGGTTCTGAATGCCGATGCGGAATGAAAACCGACAGTGAGAGTCGAGGATAATGCTCGAAACAAAACAGAGCCTATGGAAACAGAACGACAGGCATTTTTGTGAGCATACACGATCACGCCAGCCCTTTTTAGAGCCCAGCAGTGGCGTAGAATTCGGTCCTACAAAGATGGCCCCTTCTATAGCGTGATAGCACGACGTGCGACCAGGGAGTCATAACCCAGAATTTGTACGCTCATATTTTAAATAGCATCTAAACGATGGGGTGGGAAGAGATTTTTCACCCTAATCTGATTGAAAAAAAGTGCGCACTTGCGGCGATGAGAGACCTCTGAAGACAACTACAAACTGCCCCACCTCAAATGTAGACTCTATTGTTTAATTCTAACCGCTAGAGCTCAACAAAAAAAATCCCCTAAATTCTGAGCCAAATGGTAACATCGTAGTTGACCAAAGTGAATTTAGCAATATTTTGATGAAAGCCTTGTAACCTTGGACGAGCGCTCAACAGTTAAACACATTCGAAATTGACCAAGACGCAGAATCAAGCAATGGAGTCCGTTGCCACATGACTCCTGTGTTTTGTACCTCCGCGACTTCGGCCGTCCACAGTAGTTTGATGGCAGCCGACTGAGTCCTTGAAGACTTTCTTGAAGCATCATCATCCTTCATAAAAGACAAAAGGTTGGACGAGCATATTCCAACGTGCTAATACCGCACAGCATCCGAATTACCCTCCGAACACAGTATAAGGTATGAGTAACCAAATCAAATTGCTAGAGAACTGTTTAACTTAACGAGAGTTTTGTTGCTATGAAATAGACGAATTTCCCATTTAAATTTGCCACTTCACATCCAAGTGTCCCAAGAACATCCAACTCTTCTTAACAAATAAGTACCAGAGCGGACGAAGCGTCACAATCCTCCATTACTAATGAGCTGCTATAAAGATTATAAATTTGGATGTAGCGACGAAAATCAACTCACACGTCTCATTATTCAACGGATCCTTCAAACTGCCATCTCCTAAAAGGGAATTCAGAACACCGCTTCCGGGATTCAGCACCAGCTCTTCAATCGCCATCTCGCGCCGTCGTTGTTTGTGTCTTCTGGAACCAGCATCAGCCTCCACATTTTTAGGCTCTTCTGAAACTAACTTCTCCTCCTCTTCGTCATCCAGCCATACCATTCCAGTGGTAGTTTCGATGGCTGGCAGGAAGAATGGGAGTTGAGGAGGTCCCATTTCGTCTGTGACTTTCATCGCCTCCGCGTTGCGTTTCTTAATGGCATCTAGTTGAAGAAATGCCGCGAAGAAAGACGGTGGCAGGCCAGAGAGGGTCGCCATCTTATCCTGTAGCTGATCCGGGGAAAGATACGTTGGGGGACTACAGAGAAAGAGATGCTAAATGATAAGCAGGAGGTCAGGCTTATTTTATAACATCCGGAGAAGACACGGTAGCATAGTACGTGCCGAACAAAAATGGTTACGAAAAGCTTATTCTGGAGATGAATTACTCAAAGAAAAATGCATCACGTTCGATACGATCCCGTCTTCTCAGTAATGGAAAGACAGGAATCAGATGGATTTGTCAATAACAAAAATCTGTAACTACTAAGGTAAATAGTGAAAGAACAAAAGTCGAGATGTGCATCTTAGATTACTTGCGGACTGAATAATACGTGGTAAAAAGTGGTTATACCCAAAAGACCACAGCAAGTAAAACATTTGAGCTGAAACCGATGCGAAAAAAGTGTCAGAGACGCCAATAGATGAAGTATGTGGCTAACTAGAGGGCTGTTGAACGTATGCATAGAAAGCAGGCTCCTGCTTTGAAGAAGAATTCGCGATCCCGTCAGGCAGCTCCATCCTGAGTGCAGACGAATCTGATTCCATGTGGGAGATCTGAGCTGAACTGAGATCACAATAATAGGCATTTTTCTATTTAGGAATTTAATAATTGTTTAATTTGAAGGTGGGGAATGTGGCACAAAGGGCTCAACTGATGGAAAAAGGAAACTACTACATTAAGAAACTGGGGCTTATTCGTTAATCTTCTCGTTTATCAAAATAGTCTATCACCTCCAGAAGTAAGTACCATTCTGTTCTGGCAACCGCGTAAAGGAGGTGGAGGGAACACTAAATAAACTACATGGCGTGATCCAGTTTGCCCAGAGTTCTCTAATCTATGCAATGAGGGTCATTTAAAGTACCAATTTACTACATTTTCTGTTTGTATGGACTTGAATCTAGCGCCATATCTACTTGAACGTCATCACATCCTCGGCTGATAATAGTGGTAGGAGAAAAGTGGACATTAATGACAACGTTTGTTACCGGAGCGGTCAAATTCGCCCAGAAACACTAGTACCAGGGCAAATCCAGTCGGTGGCAGTGGAACTAACTCAAAAAGTATGAAATATGAAGTTACCCTAACTGAGGATTCAAAAAACGAAGACAGCAACAGACACTGTGAGACCGCTTAATCTCAACGACATGTGTGGCACTTCAATTGAGATCACAAAAAGAGGATCACCTTTCCTGTCAAACGTGCAATGGCGCCACAAAATGCATCAAATGGATAAGAGGGGAATTGTCCGTGATCAATCACCGACCATATGACCTTAATGCCCACAACATCAATAAGGATATCATTTGCTTGCCTCTGTGTCCATTTTAAAGCGAGTCACAGAAATTCCAAAAAGAAAACAATTACTATTAACAGCAGCTCGCCTGGCAAACAAGTCCAAGGCAGAAAATCGATGGACTTCTTCTGAATGAGCCAATCGCTCGCACAGTTATTCTTAATGCTGAAAAACGCTCAAAAACTCGCGACGAGAAAAACTGTGTTAGCGGAATTCAGCAGCCATGAATTTATGACTTCTGTACAGAGTAACCGGCAAGGGGGTGAACAACACGAAATGGCAAGCTAGTTGTCAAAGGAGGTGTGGACACGCACATTCATTTCGAAGTCGAATAGCTAGCTACTCAATCAGTCCGTGGATCCATCAGGTGGCTGGGCGAAAAACGGACATGCCTCCACACCAAGTATATTACCACAATTCTGAATCCATTTATAAAGCAAAAAAGTGTCATAAAATGACGAATTTCACATCGAGTGATTCAGCAATGAAGAAGCCGTAAGAGCCCATAAGGCCTTACCTTCTACACCAAAGGAACCAGAATTTTGCCAATGGTAATATCAATTCTAGTCTCACTAGTTCATGAGGGCAAAGCGCATGCTGTGGGTAGTTAGATCAACGAAAATTCAACAGTACTATTGAAATCCACATCGAGATCAATTCTGAGTTCGCCATAATGACAACGATGAAGTATATTCAAAGGAATCAGAATCGTAACGCGATGCCTCCCCACAAGGAATAACTTAGCAGGTGGCTTGGAAGCACTTAAATTACAAGGAAGTGGGAAGGATAGTTGAAATAAGAATCCAACTCCATAAAACTGTTCTGTCTAGTGTATTAAACGGTTTCATTTTTGAAAAAAACTTTCCCACAGAAAGCGATGCACACAGGGAATCCACTTACTGTGAAGCACTATTTAGCCTTAAGCAAATGGTCCTCCACACTACGATAAGTGGATCCATCAAAACTGACGCGACGCATTCAAAAGCCCTTTCGGTGCTTTTTTTAAAGCACCTGGTTGACATTGCTGTGATGTCCGGCCCGGAAGACCGGCTAAGGGGAGCCCTGAGAGCAGCGCTTAAAAGAATATCCAATGGTGTGCTTTACTTGCGCAGGGTTCCCAGTCTCCATCTAACATAATAGTTATTTACCTTTTCTGTAAAGCCACTCGCCAAATCGTGCCTTTTATCAAGGAACTCAAGTGCTGTTATTCTACAGGAACAATGGCCACTCGATCAATAAGTGATCAAACTCACCAGATGTCCTTCTCGTTCTTCTCCTCATCGACATCCATCTTCTCCACGTCACCCTCCTCCCCTTCAACGAAATCCCGCTTCGCTGAGAGTCCCTCGGTTGGCAGTTCAGTGAAATCAGCGGTATCTGGAGGCGTGTAATCCTCGGGTAGGGGTTTGAGGTGCAGACGTTGGTAGGTTGCCCGATTGTCCCATAGATAGATGCCGAGACAGGCGGTGTGGGTAGTCGCAAGGAGATCGTCGGCTGGGGAGAAGGCCACGCTGGTAGCGGGCCGCCGTACGCGGAAACAGTCGACCAACCTGTGATCAGTGGTGGGAATAAGGACTATGTTTACAAACTCAGGTAAAAGAAAATGATGCCGTTTGAAACGGCAAAGCAGCAGTTTACTCCACAGCCTCAAAGTAGACGGCATCTCAGCTACTTATAGGGCGCTCGATTAATGTCGCTTAACGGTGACCTCGTGATTATTTTGCGTGGGATTTGCAGCCAATTCATCTATCCATTTGGCCATTACAACTTTACAGATCTATTATTCCCTAAATATTAGTTTATGTAAATGGTAAAGAAAAAACTACCAAGGCCTTTGATTAGACTACTTTAAATTGAGAAAGAGAAGCCTAGCAAATAAACAGACCGGAATGTGCGGTATTTTAATGTTTCACGTAACCATGTATGCAGCTACCCTGACATCTAAGCTATTTAACCCTCGGTTTCGTACCCACTTTGGGATGACGCAGGCCAAAGATATCACTTCAATTATTTGTTATAAGGCCCCGAGAATAATAAGTGGAGCAAAACGCACTTGCAGTCGACAACATCCCAAGTTTTGATGAGTGGGTCGCCACGATGTGTAGTCACCATCATAGTTCCATCAGATGACAATGCCTAAAGCAGATAGGCACTGATCAACCAACCGCAATAATTGTTACTTAAAAGTGGAAGTTGACTCACCAAATCATTGCAGGGATGTGTCACCGAGTTGGGGAAACGACGAAAAATTTGCCGATTCACTGCATTGATTAGCACCACCTCACCGGTTGAGAGAGCGAGCGCCAAAGCATCACTAGAATCGGGAATAAATGGAGTTTTGAACGCCATTAAAACGTCTCAATGTTGTGCTGTACCTTTCATCGTGAAATTTTGCAAATCTTGGCGGTGAGGTGAGAGGTAGGCTGTCGATAAGCTTGCCAGTGGAGAAATACCAGAATTTCACCTCGGCAGGCCCCACTGTGATAAGCACCCGATTGACGTTGGTCACATGAACTCCAATAACACCAGATTCGTGAGCTAGAAGTATGAAGAAAAAGTGAAAGACAGTCATGTTTGGACCAAAAAAGTATGAAATCCTGATCATCAATGCTTCAGATGAGTCTTTTAGTTTGAAATAATTTTCGTAAAAATCGCGGTAAAGAGATGCCTTGTAGGATGAGAGGACGAATGGAGCCTTTTTACAAGGTGATATGGCTAGCCGATGAACCAGCACTACACACACACAGCATAGCATATAGGCAGGTAGTTTGAGAGTGAAAAATTTCCTTCTATCAAGCAATCTCAATCTTGAAAAACGCGTTGAATCTAACTGGTCGGCAAAAATAAGTTTCCGTAACGAAGGCAATTTGACTAATTGATGCCTGACCATTTGTCATTGAAAATGATAGGAAACATAACAAACTGCTGGCTATTCGGCGATCCGTTTCCATTTTACCACAAGACAAACAAAGCAAACTTGAGGGCAATTTGACCTGGGGCATAAAACGGCTCATTCCTCACTATCTAGGTTTAAAGAAATCTGCTCTAAGTTAGGATTTGGAAAAAAGTTAAAAGGGCTGACTCACTGGCGTTTAAAATTTACCTTTTCCATCATTCCCGAATTCACCATACTCTAATCCAGACTGTATGTTGAATTTGACCACATCACCACTGGAATAGCCAATTACCACGAAGTGCCCACATCGTGTCATGCAGAGGCACTGGAGATGGTCAAACATCATCGAAAATAGCTCATTTACTCATTATCCACCAGTAGCAATACAGAGACTTCCAACTTACAGTAGCTATAGTATACCTATGCACGCGCAAAGCCTCGCCCCCTTTGCCGTGGAAACGCTTAGGATCCAACCAATGGCGCCCACGGGTAGCCTTGACGAAGTTCCAGGTGGACACCTGGCGACGGTCGGTGTGGGCAACGGCA
Source organism: Echinococcus multilocularis (assembly GCA_000469725.3). Classification (NCBI taxonomy): domain Eukaryota; kingdom Metazoa; phylum Platyhelminthes; class Cestoda; order Cyclophyllidea; family Taeniidae; genus Echinococcus; species Echinococcus multilocularis. The sequence continues at coordinate 5,256,696 of LN902846.1, read as the reverse complement.
ATGGAGTCCCAGTCGTTAGCACGACCTGGGGATAGAGCGATTGCGGATGGGCCAGGTAGGAGGTAGGGTAGCCGTTGGGCAACAGAAGTTAATCTCTTCGCTGAAGGCATAGAAGGGGAGTAGGCGCGACCCAGGCTCCGATCATAACGTTCATTATAGGTAGAGAAAATCCTACAGGAATGAATAACAGAACAGTGCCGTCTTTGCATCTGTATCTACGCAGGCATTTTCTCTTTCATTATTGGTGGAGCGGATTCAACTCACGCCAACTATCCACACTAATCCCCAAGTCCCTTTCAGATATGTCTTTTGCAAATTCTTCGAGGTTGTCGGTAGTGTCAGCAAGATCAATGTAAAGGGACAAGGTCACCTTCATTGACTGAATACAACACCAGGAAAACATAAAAGGCATCTCATTTAGAGGCCTAAATCCACAGAAATTCATGACGGAAGCACCACGAAGAGTGGCAAACTCTACCAAATAACCGACAATGGAAATAAAATTTGCACGAATTAAAATCGTCATTAGAGAGCTGCTTACAAGGCAGGGGTGAAACATTCGTCCAATGTTCCGCACAATGAAAGGGCTCGTTGTAGAACACCGTCTAGCCCTCAGCACCACTTCCCAAATTAATCCCACCCCAATGGAGTTAACATGACAGAGGGTGCAATATCTCAGGAATGAGAGGCTTTCTAGCCAAGATAAAAATTTACCTCATCACCCGCGTTCTCCGTTACTTTAATGCTACTGAGAGCCTACAAATAGGAGTTCAGAAGACGGTCCCTCATGACTCAACTACTACACTGGCGGCAAAGACTTGTGTACTTGTGTCGCTTTCCAGCTGATATTTCTTGCAACATTTTCAGGGGTGATTTGGACACCACTGAGGAACGAGAACACCAAGCGTATCTGGCAAAAAGCGCTGCCTATAATACGCAAGTGGATCAATTTACCGCAACTGAGAATCGGGTCCACCGGAGACTAGAAGGCTGCCACCAGCTGAACCACCCGTCCAAAAAACTATTTTATTCGGCGGAAGAAAGTGACCACTTCTGATGTGTTTGGTGCATGGCAGGCTGTCTGGGCGGTCAAAGAATGACACCTATATGTAAAAATCAAAATTATCAATTCTATAAGGGATAAGTAGCTCGGATGTAAACAGCGCCATTGCAAAAAATAATCCAGAAATACTTCGGTGGCGAGGTGTTTCGGTTTTATGCTCACTTTGACACAATTGTCAGCACCACTGGAAACCAGAGAACCTGCAGCTTCTCCTGAAGGTATGCAAAACAGGTGGACGACGCGTGCCAAATGGAATTCGTCCGCCTGATTGACCGCACGACAGGTTCCACTGCTCTGCAGCTCCCACATGGAAAGTTGGCCAGATTCAGAACCGGCAAGAAGGTAAATGGAAGCGTTCGGTTCGATTAAATTCTCAATTCCTGCGAAGCGCAGAGCTTCAGAAGCGCCCAACCCGGCACTGTCTGTAGTTGCAAAAACATTGCTATTTGATTGGGGAACCGTCTCAAAAGAAAATTATTACTATCTCTGTTTGTAGAATAGGCCTGCATAGGTACAAAGTCACCATTTATCCAGGTAAAGGAGAGTGCACAGGCCTATCATCGACTAGAAGGGAGTGCCGCCATGGTAAATAGACGAACTCTAGCTTTAAAATGGTATCCGAGTAATGATAACTCCATGCAATGTGAAGCAAGTCTTATGTACCTAATATTTCATCGAGAAAATACCTGGAACTAAATGTAAAGTTAAGTACGCTTCTCGGCTTGTGTCAGCTTTAGCAAGGTTCACGTAGCCTTTATCAAACAATGCAATAGTGATAAAAACGGCGGTTTGGAAACTTAGCAAACAAGAATAAAACTTATCGAAGCACAATATGTAAAGCTAGACCATAATAAAATGAATTTTAGGATTCCCCTTATTGAATTTGGTTAACTTCAATGAAGTACTTAGAGACAATCAAAAGTGTTAAGTCTGACAAGGTCCAACTTTAAGCGTCACTTGAGTTTACCTCCCCTGACCACTAGGAAAGGGGAAGCGTTGAGTATTTACCTTGGGCAACGCTTGGTTTAGACAATGTTAGTGAAATAACGTCATAATGTTAAAAGTAGGCGAGATTATCTTCTCTACACCATCGTCAACAAAAAACAGGCTACTTTATAGGGGGATTTCTAGGGTGAACTCGGTCCAGAGCAGACGCCTACTTATGATATCGAGGAATGAAGTGCCTCACGAAGAGCTGACCACGAATGAGTAAACACAGTACCGGCTTCGACAAATTTAAAATGTCCGTTTTGATGAACCTGGACGTTAAAATGACGTCTTTCAGTTAGCCCTACCGGCTAGCTTATAGAACTCTAAAACACAAATACAATCCTCTCAAAAGTAGAGATAAATCAGGCAGGGAATCAATCACGAAACATCTGTCTTGAGCGCAGTAGAAAGGGAATGCACGTGAATGCCTTCCTAATCAACAAAAAACCTGTCATCGTGAATTAAAACAAATGACAAAGGTCAAAAAATAAGTTTTCTAAGTGAGAGAAAACCTTAATACAGCAATGTACCGGCAACTATTTATCCAATCTCCGAAATGATACACCAAAGTGGTCGAAATCTAAGGTTATTAGCAGTTCAGCATTCCTAAGAAGTGTGGAAATCCAAAGAGATCAAATACACTAAATATCTAACGTTCGGTAGATAGTGAATCAAGACAGTACACAAGTCAGAGTTTTGTGTGTGAAGTTCCGTTCTATGGGCCTTTTGGGTCCTAAAAGTTGGTCGAATACCACGTAAGGGACCTGGGCTAAGGCCGAGGTGGCAGATAATAATGAACTGAGATGGAAACACCCACAACCGCTACTATCACAACGAAACTCAGTCTAGACCTACCCTCAATAGTAAGAATAGAACTCATAAGACTAAAAACAGGGCTTTCACAACGAGGAATTCCGATCAAAAATTGAATGCTGTAAACGGATTCCATCTATCGACACTAATTAATACAAACTTCAAAGTAAGTCAAACCGATTGTGATGCATGAAGGACAATACCATACTGTAAGAAAGCGCAAAGACAAATATAATTTCTAGAAAAAATCTTGCCTGATCGGAACTCGATGGTAGTAATAGCTCCCCCGTCCTGGCCAACGGTGATTAAAGTCATGTCATAACGGAGGTTGTGCAGAACAATCTGTCCATTCCCCAGCCCAATAGCGCAAACATCGAAAGAAGGTGCCTGTACTAGACAGGTAACAGACGAATCAAAGCCTCTGAACCAGTAAATCGGTTTCTTTGCAAGAGTCTTCCACAAATAAAGAGGACCCTGCGAACTACCAAGCAATAGTTTATCACCGTAACCAGTGGGATGACACATTGAAGAGATCTCAAAGGCATTCTCAGGAAAGCTAGTTTGTGTAACACTTTCTAGAGGAGAAAAATTCGGTCTATAACATATTATTACCTCTCGTTTTTAGGTTCCACACGATGAAGAGTCCAGACTCATCGTAAGAGGCCAAATAACTGTCCCAAAAGGCAAGAATCCTTCGGATGGGAGCTGTGTGACCCTCCAATTTAAAAAAAATATGACGAAGACCACGAAACGCGTAGATGACATTCCCGGATGACGCGTAGACGTATGAACGATCGGATGTAAAAGAGGTTATATCGGCTGGTAAACAGTCACCTTCAAAAAATAACAAGGAAAAATAAAACTTACTTATTCCAACGAATCTAAGATTTGGTAGCTGAAAATATTAAACCATCGTTACAAGCAAGTCGAATCAAGTGATAATTATTAAATGAGCATGTACCTGGTAGACGTTGAAGCGTTCTCCGACTGGAACCAGCACATTATATTCCTTAGAATGTGGTTTGTATTTTACAATAAATGGGATATCTGAGGAGATAAGACCAAGTGCCCTATAGGGGCGAAATATTACAGACGACGAAGTCATGCCGCACAAACGCCCTTAGGTATTGGTAAACTGCGCTAGTGACTTCTAGCATCTGATTGGTTAAAACACTTATCTGCAAATTTAAACAAAGCAGAGGATATAACTTTTGCTCATTGTCTATGACTTAAGTAATGCACTATTGTAGCTTCAAACTGCCTGACTTATATTTAAAAATTTTAGGTTCAGGTAAATTGTTTTCTAGGCTTTGTTTAATAAAACGGCAAGAAGTAAAATGAGAGTAAGTATGCAAGTTGGTATTTTGCAACCAAGGATAGTATGTATCAATTTTGTAGAACTTTAACTAAAAAAGTGATTTGTTACATCAAAGTCTCATTTAAAGGTAACACTAGAGGCCTTAGGTGTTTTAACTGAAGCATTCGTAAATTTTGTCAAAATAAGACAGTAGATTCGTTAAAGGAGACATTGATTAGTTGAAGGCAATTCAAGTGGAATACTCGATAAAATAAGTACTGTGTTATAACGTAGTCTTCTTCTCTTTAGCGTCGTCTCTAGCACCTCATCCGGTCATGCATCTTCCTTGACCATATTTTCGTTTAAACTGTAGAAAGATAGCCTTACATCGAAGGGCTAATATTGCATGGCAATTTTAGTACAGGCAGTGGGTCTCATTGTGAACTCTGATTATCGCCGACTCTGCAGTGTTAATTATCCCGGTAAAACGCCTGTCAGTAAAGCATCTCTAGATACTAGACTTTGTTCTCCAGAGGCCATGTCCACTGTGTCATCAGCGCCCCTTGTTGAAGCTAATTCAAAGGCAACATTCAGGTTCAGACCACCATGCTGTTAGGCCTGGATGTCAATAGTAACTTTCAAGAAAATATATTAATGCTTTCGTTAGGTAAAATATGATTTGAGATAACTAGACCTCGATTCACTACTATTTGCTATCTATAACCCCAAATCGAGGGATTTTCAAAAGAGGGGCTCACATTTTTCAACTCCTCCGCAGTAATTTTCCCTCATCAGCACCAAATATCATCCCCGTGATGCAGGACAAATAAACCATGGCAATTCTTAACTTGGATCGGCTTTGTCTATAGATTTTACTTATGTAACTTACCTAATAACCGTTAAAAGCATATGTGGAACAGGTAGTATAGAAACTTTTTCTGAGGCTTAGAAATGCCGGGAAACTATACGTACTCCTGAAGGAAGTACCAACAGCCAAGACTCATCGACTGGCTAAAACAAACTCTCAACGTAAATTGAGGGTTATTTTGCTTAACCTAAAACATCCAAAAATGCCGAATTTTTGGCGCCTACATTATGATCCACATTTCAATTACTTTACTATATTCTTTTAAACGCAAAAAGTGGATGGGGATCTACCATTAATTTTATTCCCACTTAACATCTACCCTGTGATAAGTCTAAGATACTTATACTAGAATATCAGGAAGTACAAGCAAGTGACCTGCCATTCCTTTAGCTTAATTTGCAGATTTAAGGAAGTTATCCCCACGGTTTGACAGGCATTGTTAGTGGTTCATTGCTCTAACATAAAAAAAGGCAATATACCACGGTCATTTCTTAAAGAATTCAAGCTCGCTTCTATTTGGATTTTTTGGCTCTTTTTTGCATCTTTTATAGGCCTCAAGGCCACGCTCTACTCATGTGAAGAATTCCGTGTTTCGATTAGCGGTACTGGCCTGTGTTTGGTCACCTAGGCATGGAGGTAAATATTTGATGGTTTTCTTTTACTCCCTCTTAACAAGCACCTAACAGTGTTCCAAGATTGCCAGCCGAATTCGTTGGTATACTGAAGTAACTATTTATGAATAACTTGTCCATGCAAAGGATGAGTCTCTTAGCATAAAAATAATAAATTGTTCATTTGTTCTTTCCGTGATTTGATTTTTGACAAAAAATACCAGAATTTTGTTGCAGAAATCTCATTTAGGACGTTTATGCATATGGCTGCTTTGTTTGTCGCATATTTGAATGGTTGTGTACGCCTACGGTTAATCATGAGTAGTACTGGTAAAGAGGAGGATTTGCTGTTTACTCACAGAAAGGTTGCTTTGGGTGCTTGTACGAGGCTGGAGTAAAAGCAGTTTAGAGTGAGGAGTCTGCGCAGCAGGGATTAACTTTAAGTGGAAATGTTTAGAAACCCCGATCAGCCGAAATCTCACTAGACGCAGCGAATAACCTGTTCATCGTCACTCGGGCGGGTACTTTCCGCGAGTTATCAATAGCTGAAGAGAGCATCAAAGTTTTACATTTACTACCAACGCTCCCTTTTTTTAAAAAAATGTATCAAAGTATTACTCCCATCACAAAATAAATTCCGAAGTAATTTAGGGACAAAATCCTCGGATCATACCGCCGATGATGTGAGGCCTATTCTTTTCCCATCTCCTTCCTTAAATGCCACCGAAGAAAAAGAGAGATTTTGCTGTAAAAAATGTTAACAGACGCAAATGCCAAACCTGGCCACTTGAATGACTTTACCCGTTTAGATGTCAATTTAACTTTTACTGTTAAAAGATTGAAGAAGGTTAAGTGAGTGAGTAAATTATTTTAGAAGGAATGTGATGCCTGCAATCGTTTTATACAAAGTACCAACCTTTAGCCTTGGATTATATTTAAAATGGGTGGAATTACCGTATAAATAACTTTATGTGGCACACTCTGTCAGTACTTCAAATCTAGACTGTGACATAAAGGTGTTTATTTTTACAGGACTATATTTCAGTGTTGCATCATGCACACTTGTCACCTGTCAATTGCCACAAAAGTAGACGAGTACCGGGATTCGGTTTGCGAATGTGGTGGAATCCGTTACGTTAAAAAAATATGCTACCCATGGGTTTCCTCTGATCATCTGGCAATTAGAAGAAGACTTTTCCAATTCTAAATTTCCACTAAGTAATGCTACAAGAAGAGCTCACAAATAATCGGCGTTCTTGAGCACACAGTAAAACAAAGTGTAAAATCACCATAGAAATCTCCTCCACTTTATTCTTTTTCCTTAATTTGTTTTGCTTTGAAGCTTCGTCCTAAGTGATCCCCGAGAAGAGCTTAGAAACTAGAGGCTGTTGTGAATCGCATCAATTTTTTGCACCTCTACTACGATGACCCTCATGGACACAACTGGCAGAGCCCAGGGATTCATTGGCATCTTGCCCTGTGGGGACGCGTCATCTTCCCCTCCGCCTCACAAGCACGGCATTTGCAAAGCCCCATCTGTAGGAAAAGTTGTGCAAATCCAGCCATTCAACAAATGATGACGTTTTCACCTACTATCACATAAGGCTTTCTGCTATCACCCATTTAGCTAAAATGAACACGAAAAAGGTCCTCTTTTATTGCTACTTTCCTCCACTTACAGACCTTCATAACAATATCATGCCAAGTTTCATGGTGATTTGATTGCCGAGGTCTGGTGTGGATATGTAATGGAAACCATAGCGTTAGCCAATAGAAAACCTTTGGCATGGATTTTCTCATATTTTCTAACATTTTTAGTGTATGTTTACCTGTCGTGCCTCGTCACCTCCCGAATTATAATATAACGCATCGATTCCGCGAATGGTTTCTTGTTGGTTTGCGCATGGACGGTATGGATGCCTGAGTCTCTACAGCGTCATGATAAAAAAAAGAACACCAAACGCTAACCACCTAACAATGCGACATCTCACATTTGAAAGTGACGTCGCTGGTAATGGTGGCAGCAGCTGCTCCACTTTAACAGCTTCTTTGCCAAAGTCTTCAAATCACAAACAAATGTGACCAAAATTAAGGACGCAGCCGAAACCTACTATCAGCATGGAGCAAATCATTCTATACCTATCTTCATTCAACAGCTCCCAAACTAAGTACATAGAACATGGGTGCCACTTTCAATCATTCATTTCATATCCCTCATATGAACGACAGCATTTCTGTCTGGGTACGCTTAACAGGCAGGCAGGGTGGACTCTCCAACTAAGTGGATACCACTCAACTAGACACCATTCATCGTCACCACAACCAAACTTTATTGGAAACCGTCTCTTCACGTCATTCACGTCCTACGATTTACGTGACCAACAGTGACTACACATATGCCCCCCACATCTGCTGGCAGTACATCTACTTTATGATTGTGTCAGCAATACCCTTGGTAGTCATTCAAGACTTTTAAAGAAATGTACAAATAAAGATGAAAGTCAAGTAATGTATGCGTGTTTGAATTGATGTCAATTACCTCCTACTGGCAGTGGCGCTATTCCTCCTCCTACAAAGCAACATAAGAGATGGGAGTCACTCCATCGCTTCCTCTTCTGTCACTTTCATCACTATTCATGCAATGCACAACCGATCATTTTGTTGGATGGATAACACACCACTACCGGCTGATGGCCATGTAGGCACTGCATACTAGCGGAATCAAGGATGTGTCTTGCTGTAAGAAGGAGGAATTACTCTTCAGAATCCATGGTTGATAAATCGTCATGTCCGTTGAATCAAAAGTCACTTTTTCAACGCCACCGTGAAGTAAGATCCGTCGCAATGGTGATGTAACCATGCAGGCGCCTCCATATCCACGCTTTCAATAGCCATCTCAGCGACGCGGCTTCCTTTTCACACCTTCAAGTCCCATCCATATCTTCAGGTAGGCACCTTCTTTAGGTCAACACCAAACTAAATCTGGAAGCCTAAAAAACGGGGATCCAGAAGCCCTCAAGAAATACTGTTCTGCCACCAATGCTGACGTGTCATATTTTGCCGACTTATTTCTTCATTTAAGAACAACGTTTTGTCCAAAATCTCTCGCGAACTTGTGGCATTTGGTGAACAAATTATCAAGTGGGCTGTTTTTTGACCTAGTGCGAGTAATGCTTGCTGTTTTGGAGATGTAGGGTTGTGCATGAAATTGTCTCCCAAATGTACAGAAGAGCTGCCAACTTGCTGACAGGAATAAAAAAGCGAGAATCCTCTTGGTGGTGGAGGATTGTCAGTTCATCTCCTTTGTTCATACAATGTGTTAACCTCCGGATTTTGAAGTAGCGATAAAAGCGAAAGAAAAGTCTTGCACATGAGCAGAGAAATGAGCTTAAAATAGGTACTATTAAGGGTAACGCCCTTTTGTGGTTGCTGATGGAAAAGTGAGTGCATGTAAGTGTGACATTGGGTGGGATGAAAAATTTTACCACTGCACATGATGCACAAGTACCAAAATGATGATGATGATGCTGTTCCATGGAATTACTTTGTGAGTTACCTAATCAGTCGGTATCAGATAGACAGCCACACAGACAGGCAGGTCATGCATGTTACTTAAAAACCGTCTCACCTATCCTTGCGATCGGTGCGTGGGATAGCTGAGTGACCTTTCTACAAGGGATCTCTCATTGACAAGTGGAATGACTGCCATCTTAGGTATTTGACACCACCATCAGTAGAACGCGCCCATTTGTCCCATAAGCATTAATGGGATTTTACGTGGGAAGGATATTTCAGGGCATAAAATACTTACCCAGTAGCAACTCAGACTGAATGGGATTCTAATTTCAAGACTCTTCTCATTTTCTTATGATAAAATAAACAAACCGTCTAGTTTGCTATTGCGAGAGGGAATTTACGCTTTCCATCTGGAAACAATTGTCTTGAGTGGTGGATGCTTAATCCTCCTCCATTTGAAATGGCATGTGGAGGTGTAAACTTCTAGCCAGTGACATCAGCCCTCCATAAGGAACTTGATAGCTCCTGCCTTTCGCTACCAACATAGCGTTGTTGAAATGAGTTTCAGTGTTTGCAGTGTTTGACAGTAGTTGCCCTCAGTCAGGAGCAATGACAAATTGACAGGTTGTAACTATCGAGGGTATAGATGCAATGATCAGTGGTGAAGAGAGGAGACACACGGCTGTTATCCGTACTTTTCTTTCAAAGTGGGATTCAACCACGAAAGCGACAACACGACTGACTGTGGTGGCATGTTGTGACACCTTTATCGCCTACGTGACTTGGCCTTTTGTAAACACTTCAAGCTATTCTGTGAGTCAAAGGTAATCGGTAATACCTTACTAGTGTTGAAGGTACTAAGGCTGAACAGTTGTCCTTCCCTCAGTCACCTTTGTCAGATTAATGTAAGCTTGCTTTTAGCGAGATCGGTTATACGAAAATGGCGTGCCGCGTGGCTGATCGGCGTTGCCTCTCGGTCACGTATGTCAAGTGGAGGGGTTTCTCCATGTCAGGTGCCAGAACACTTCTCCCCCACACGTGTTTGTCTTCCATTCGCCTAAAATAATGCGTGCCTAGTGAATAGTTGAACCAACCTCCACTCCAATCATCGCCTTTCGAAGATGGAACACATTGGTTGGCGAGCCTTTCATCCCCATACACAGGTAACCTTTGACATCCAACCTTCTCATCTTCATGCTGACATCATTTTAAACTACTCAAAAGGAAGGTGGGTGAAATAATTTGGAGGATTCGTTTCTTTGCCTACCGGCTGTAGAGGTGGACATGCTCGACTGTTGGTAGGAAGGTTTTTTGCCCACAACAGCACAGCAGTAGCTTGCGAGCAGTCTACACCATTAACCATGGTAAGCAAACTCCTCCTCACCACATTCACATGTAGTACTCTTCCTCAAATCAATCTCTCTTGTACTGAGATACGCTAACTGGAATTCCTCGTTTTTGGATAGAAAGACAACTCCGTAGTTCCAGGTGACGATGTCCTTTCTTCCTAGAAGGTGTAGTGCAATCAAGAAGATGTGCTTTTGTGGAAGGACCTCTTCCATGGACCAATAGCAGGAGGCTTTGGAGCCATGACACCAGGCCTTCTTGCGGTACTTCCAACCCTCTGTAATACGCTAGTCTTCTAGGAGTACAGCAAATGCTTCTTAGATAGCAGGTGCTAAAGTTGTTTCTGGTGAAAATTTTTCTTCTTCCTGGAGCTTCTCCAGTAGCCAAAATCCCATAATTTGGCACTTTTACGCTTGAATTTTACAATGGGCAGTATTTGTTCTATGGTTCGTCTGCGATAGGGTGAGAGAACGTTCTAACTTGTTCAATTATAACTGTCTTTCAGCAGTCTGAATCCCTGCGTTCCAGTGAGCACGACCAGTCGAACGATTGTAGATATCCTATCCAGGAGTTTCCCAGTTCTTTGATTGACCGGTACAGAGAGGGCTACCTCAATATTTGAGCATTCCGCCTACTTGAATGTGCACCGACCTCAAAAAATAGGCAGACAAATGGAAATACCCTTGTCACCACCACTGTCTATTGTGGTGGACACTCCCATCAACCCTTTCTTGAAGGTTCTGAAAGATGCACTTTGGCATGCAGCGCGGACAAAGTGCGTCGTGGTTGGGGCAACCATTACCTCTTTACTGTTGAAAGGAGACGGAATACGAAAAGCAGTGGTTGCATTTGTAGTGCGAAGAGTGACTTCCCAATTCATCGACCAAATTGGCCCCAAGTCTGTCCACTAATAGCTCGATAATTTGAAGACATCGAAGCCAATTTGGCCACTAACTCGATCGCCTCAACTGCTGCTGCTACTGCTTAAAATCTACAAAACAGATTTGATTTTGCTCGTGGCTACGAAAATATTTTATACAATTTATCGCTGCAGCAGCACAAATTGGTTCCACTGAGCCATCCTCATCTGCTAAATTATGCATTCCATTGACGCACGACTCTCGTATCAAACCTGCCATTCCTGTTAAAGCAAAAAAGTCATTGCAGTACTTTGACGGGCCCGCATCGCACCTTCTTATGCAAAATTTAGCCCCTGTTGAAAGCTCAATTCGTCTTCGCTTTTGCAAGTTATAAAACATCAGGGCACCCTCACTCGTAGGAATACAATCCATTGCTTCTTATAACCACGTTGCTGGCGCGATGATACAGCAAGTATTGTGAAGTTGGTAGGCGCTGCGCTCCAGTGCCATCGACAGAAGACTTTTAGGAGCTTTGCGTGGCAAATGGTGCCGAGAGTCACCAAGGTAAGAGTAATTTAATTACCATATTCAAATTGTCGTCGTGAGTCAGGAAAAAAGTGGTGTTAAGAGTATTACTATCTGTTACTCCTTCCACGATGTAGAAGGCATCTTGGATGAAAAGAGGGAGGTAAGCTAGAAGTGGAAGGGGTTTAGTGGTGGGATGATGATGTCATTGATTATTTTAATGGTTCTTAAATTCGTTGTATGCCGCAGACACATTTTCATTGACAGTGGTAGTATAAAATGGAACAAATTGAATAGATCTGAAGCTGACACCCACTTGTCTGTCTGAGCGGTCACGCCTGTCAGCCAATCTGAGGCAGGCGATGTAGGTGTAGAAATGGGCCAATCACGGTGCAACGCCCGCGACGTTAAATATGCAGACTGTGTTGGGGTGGGGGACTCTTTAGTAATTTAGGTGCTATCTTGCGTAAGTGTCACTTACACCCCATTTGCACAGTTCTTTGTTGCCTCTTTTTGTACTCACAACTGGTTAGGTATGAAATCAAATACCATCTTTTCCTATTCTTCTTTGTAAGGAATTTGGCATTGAGTTTTTACTTATGATTTCCTTCATTAATTTTTATACTGTCAGGCAATTAAAAGTCTTTTTTGTGCACAAGGCTTACACGGATCTTAAGTTGTCAATTTTGGGCTTTCCTTTTTGGTGCGATGCTGCATTAATTATCCCGCTACAAATAACTTGATCGAAAACGCCTCTATTTCTCCGTTGGTAGAAGGTACTTTAAACTAGACAGATTTGTTAAGCGCTTTGTTGCTTCTACCAAACTCTTCATAATTGTTCATGTGTCACTGTGCTGCAGATCCCCTTAGAAATCCTATGGCACTAATGCATTGCCAGAACAGCATTTCCATCTCTGAACCTGATTTATGGTTCTGTGGAGCATCGGGTTCTTTTTTAATGCTTCGTACGTGCGTAATGGCTTTTCTGGTCCATGGTCCTCTCACTTTTTATTTCCTACCTCCATGCACAAAAATAGGCTTTTGTAGAAGCAAGCTGACGTGAAGACAAAAAACGGGATTTCAGGTGTCAAGTCTGTGCAGTCAATTTGCATCCTCCGAGGTGGCATACAGCTTGACAATTTTAGCTTTAAGCAGTTCAAAAAAGGGTGATTACCTCACTCTTTGCCTATTCCACGCTCTTTCAAGTCTTTCTCTGATAACTATGGTAAAGCCCACAAAGTTGGCGTCATTTAGAAGGCTTTAGCCCCACAAGATGCTTTTTTTGACCAGCGCCACTGTTTGTCGCCTTTACCCAACCCATCCATCCCTTTCCTTTACCTTTTTTCTTCATTTATAAATGATCACAATTTAGCGATGAGACATTATTCGCTGCCGATAGGGCAGATGTGGAAGAATGTTGGATGGAAAGAATTTCTTTATCGCCCCCACACTTTAGGCTGATCATTAACTGTTCTTGACCGTGCAATTTTGGCCTTGATGATCTCACCACAAATCTCATACTCTGATCGAAGTAGGCGGATAAAAAATTTCACCAAAAATTGCCAGCCTGTCTTTGACCTTTGACCTAAATTAGCCAAGTGAAATTTTGAATCAACAAAAGTTCTTTAATGCGATAAAAATAATAACTTAGCAACTTATTTTTAAGGCAGGGTGATATATCTTGACGTAAAACCAATAAGTTAATTTTTAGGCTCTGGGTGGTGGGGCAAGGTCCACGGAGTTTATATTTGTCGAGCACTTAGTCCTCCAGATGAGCCAATTGGCAGGCGTGAGTCGACTTGCGACATCCTAATGACGTATGTCAGTCTGCAAGATTGGTCCACCAAATTCTTTGTCTCTCGCCATAGGAACTGTCACCCTACCAAAGTAATCAGCAAGTGTTGATGCCTAAGGCTTAAGTCCCACTTGAGAGTTGATAACAAGGAGAGGTTGGGCTCCCTTCAAGCTCTCTTATAAATCCGAGTAACTTCGAGGTTACTACGCTGATTTCTTTTCTTTCCTTATTTTCTGTACTCTCCACAATTGTTTTGTGTCCTCTGATTTGCCTTCAATGGCTTTTCATCTTGGTTGATAAACGATGTTGAAGCGCACTTGTCTTACGCACCTTACACTAATCTTTAAAAGTTTAGCCCTCAAGCACTCAAGTGTAAAAATTTAAGGGTCAACACCTACATAAAAAAGAAAATGAGCACAATAGTGTTTGAGAGTAACGGCGCCCTTACATCTTGGCGAAGAGCACTTTATACCTCCATGACGCAATGAATCCTTTTGGGCTCGCCATCGGTTGAAGAGGATACTTAAAGTGGGACCAGGTCTATTTTTCCTTGGCGTTCCTTGTCAACCACTGCTATCACATGTTGGCATTGAGTGTCACGATTGTTGCCACTGATTGCTTCGGGCCTCTCCGGTCTCCCACTGGCAAAAAACCTTCTCCTCGAAGATCTTCCGATTTTTTTATTTAGAATCTCTGTAGAAGTAAAATCCAATGTTAATAGGATATTTCCAAATCGAATCAAAAGTGGGCATGTATACTACGGTCAGTTTTATGACCTTCGGATGGCACTTTCAATTAATAGAACAAGTCGATATTTGTTAGAAGAACCCTAAAATCGCCCTTTTTATTAGAAAATAGTACAAATCTAACCAGAAAGAAGGGATGAGGAAAAGTGCTCTAAAATACAAATCGATGGAGTTACGAATAATACCTTTCTATCTTTTTCGACAAATGCCCCTCTTATGACCTTCTCAAAGATGTTTTCGCAAAAAAAATATCTTCCCAAATCCTTTATTACTCTTATATGCGTCCTTACTATGTTTTGGACTTGATTAAATTTTACACTTCCCTCCTTTCCCTGTCCCCCAGCCAGTAGGATGCATTTAAAGCGGTGGCAAAGTGACAGCACCTCTAGCGGGACACCAGAAATTCACATTTACGGATATTCTCCTCTGTACTTGTTTTTTTTGAAAAAAAGCTGATTACACTTTTTTCTATTTTAGGATGGATAAATATATTTATAGAATGGGCACGCTACTGGGCCTTACTCTCCTCTTCCTTCTCCCCTTCTCTTCAGCTGGTGAGATTGGGTTTCCTTTCTACCCCCTTAAAAAACTAAATTGCATAAAAACACTTGGATAGGTTGGCATTTTTATATTAATGCCAAAAACGTTCAAAATCTTTTAGATAAGAGGTGAAATGAGTTAGTAGAATAAGATGGCCTACAAGGTGTCGGATGTAACTAACCACCAAAGCGAATAATTTGGGTCATTCAACTTTAGGCATTTTTAAGTAAGACATGGTAAAGTAAGAGTTAAATAAGACCCCACTTCCTCCCAAATGCGTCAAAAAATGGAGGAGTCCGAAAGTACTTTTTGTGGGACCGGATAGCAGCTAACAGAGGTGACATAAACAGAACGTCAGAGTATTAAGTAGATGGTAAACATTTATTCACCTTGTGTCGAAGCCGAAATCTATTCATTTTTGATAAAGAACAAATTCCTTTACTTTCTTACTAACAATTTTTAAGGCCACTGGTCCTACACAAACGAAAACTCTTCGGAGGAGAAGTGGGGCGAAGTAGCTAGCAAGATGTGCAAAGGATCGAAACAGTCGCCAATCCCTCTCTCCTACGCGGATTCCATCTACGATCCTCATTTGAAGCCTATCGGTGTCTACCAAAACGGCACCTTTGGTGTCGATGAAACCTTTGTTATGAGTAACAACGGCCACACGCGTAAGTCTGTCCCCAGATGACGTTGCACAGGAGACAGGCCTTAAAGTAGATCTTTCTCTTCCCATATTTAGGAAGAAGTCCTGTGTAATCGTTTACAACACAACCACTCCACAATCTTTTTCCTCCACTTCTGAGTAGTCTTTGCTGATTTGTGAGTACCGTCTGCAACACTTTCACAGATCTTTCTTCCTGACTCCTCAACACAACCCTCTTTGAGTGACGTGAGGAAATTTTGTCAGATGGTATTCCATCATGACGAGGGGGATTTCAAAGAGTTTACAGACGCCGCTGAGATTAATTGGTTTGGTACGCCTTAAAGTTGAAGGA
Source organism: Echinococcus multilocularis (assembly GCA_000469725.3). Classification (NCBI taxonomy): domain Eukaryota; kingdom Metazoa; phylum Platyhelminthes; class Cestoda; order Cyclophyllidea; family Taeniidae; genus Echinococcus; species Echinococcus multilocularis. The sequence goes on along the minus strand of LN902846.1, from coordinate 5,240,727 downwards.
TATTCTACAACAAGCACAATTCATGCCGAATTCGCATTGCGTGGGAATTGTGTAGTCAAGAGCAAAGTCACTTATTAAATCACACAGCAAGGCGAAGTGAACTCTTGAGGCTGTGCTTCTCCTTCACCACCTCTTTCCACCTTTCATTTGGGGAGGGATCACCACCCGTGTAAGATTTTCCCAGGCTCTTGCTAAATAAATAGGTTTGGGCTCATCATTTCTTTGCGGACTGAGTAGACGCTGGAAATTTCGGTCTCGCACTATTTCAGTATGTAAGTCTCTACACATTGGGTCATCTGCAGCGGGAAATTTTCTTCTGCAGTTACTTACCACTTTACTGTGTTGTAAGTTTTCTTTGGAGCATCAGAGAACAAGAGTGTAAGGGGTGTTCAGTGCGCCGCACCGCACAGCTGCCTATGTAGGCCGTGTCAATCTGGAAGGTAACTGACTACCCAAGTTCGACAGTCGCAGGAGGCTGGCAGAAATGGCTCCATGTCGTCAATGTGGGTGCCAAATCACCAGCAACCGAAAAAGGCCCCTTCAAGTATTTATAGACCATTTATTGGTGTGTACGTGTCGATTTAACTAGTCAAATCTCCTCCTCTTTCTACTTCTAGTTGTTGTCAACATCGACTCGTGTCACTACTTCTTGAACCTCCAAGATACGCGGGATATGAAGTTCTGCATAACCCAGTTTCACTTCCACTGGGGTAATAAAAGCTCTGTTGGCTCGGAGCATAGCATTGATGGCAAATTCTTCCCCCTTGAGGTGACGTCAATCCATACTACTTACAAATGCACTTAATTTATAAGTAGTTCACAGATGGGTCATCTATAAATTGTGGAAGAAAATTAACTCTAAGTACAGTTTATAACGGTGGCACTCGCTTTCATTTCGAAAACTTAATCATCAACTTGTTTTTTTCTCAGATGCACATCGTGTCTTATGACCAATCGTTATACGCAAACTTCTCGGAGGCCTCTAAAGGGGTGAACGGATTAGCCGTGTTGGGTCTTGTGTTTCTGGAGGACCAAAATATTCCACGCGAAAAAACCTTACTCTATAATATGGGTGCCTTTTTGCAAAAAGTGACGGAGGTCGAGCGCCCCAATCATAAAGCTAACCTCCCTCCTTTCCCGGTGAATGCGCTATTAGATATTGGTGACGCCAATACACGCTACTTTCGATATGAGGGCTCGCTGACCACCCCTCCGTGCACGGAAAATGTCTACTGGACAGTGATTGGAACCCCAGTGCCAGTTAGCCCTCGACAGGTAAGTGATGGTGGAAATGATTAATTGGTATGTAGCTAAACCGATATTCAAGTTAAACCGGGACTACGGGATATACGCGTTAACACCAATCACCCGTAGTAGTCAAAACCTTTCCGCAAAAAAATTCTTTGTTCTGTTTATTTTAGCTCGAGGCAATGCGATTTCTGCAATTCGCTATTGAGGAAAAGGAGGTTAAAATGGCGAATAACTATAGAAAACTGAAGTCGATCAATCCGGCCAACGTTGTAGTTTCTCGTGTGATTTTCCGCTCTTGGAATGGAATACATCGAATGATCGCTTCCTCGCTTATCCTCCTTCTCCTCCTAGTTCCACTCCTCATATAAAAAGCGGAGCACAGTTGACACAGATTTTGCAGGGACTACTTCTTTCATTAACTTTTAAACCCTCTCCCAATAGTTTAATATATATGCTTAACAGACGAACATGAGGCTTCTGCCCATTTATCACTTACCTGCTTATGTAACAGTCAAGTAGACTGCTATCTATCTTAAATGTGTAACTTTTAATGGTGCATAGGAAGCAATATCCCTGTTGGTTTCTCAAATTCATAGAATGGGATCGCTTGCCATCAAGAGTCTTTATATGCATTCCATGGGCTATCTCTCCAGCCCGCTTTTTTGGTAAGAGATGCTGCTTTATTGTGTATTTTGCTGATATTCTTTACATTATACCCCATTTTAATGCAAGTCGATCTTGTAAAGAAGGTGGCAGTCTCTCCAAAACTTATTCAAGTCACACCGGGATTTGTGAGTTTACAAGTGAATGGAAGCCGATTCCGTGGAATGAACATTCTCTACTCATTCCGTAGCTACTGCAAACTATATCTACTTTTGGTAGCACTTCCCCATCGTTTGTGAAACAGCTTTAACCAGAGGAGATTTACTGGTGTGGTTGGACCTCCAGCGAATGGTTTGCAGGCTTTACTCTCGCGCTGGAGGTGGAAGATCCTCATTTCACTATCTCTTTATTCTTTGTCCTGACTACGAGGTAAAGAATCAGGTATCTGACTTTTGCTGTGTGGATTGACTCGGTGATTTGAAAAACCCTTCTGCGTTGGTCGATGGTGAAAAGCGGTTCCGGCACCCATTGTGTTCCAACTTTCCAAATTTACGAAGGTGTAGTGCTTGCTGCTGCTAGGCCAACTCTTTTCTTGCATCCTCTTAAGAATGCTTATTAAGGCATCGAGTTGGAGTCCAGGTGGGTGTTCGATGGGACAAGCTTTCCTCCACAGAAATGTTTGCTGTAAGCGGAAATCATCAGCGGTTCTCTTTGCGACATTTAGAAGGAACTGCATAACGAACACAATACTACCATTGTTGCTAGCCATCTTGATTAACGGTCATCTGGGTGGAATGGCCCACAAAACAAAGTGCGCCAGCCATCGAGGCGTGAGAGGACAGAATTGCCGCCTTCTACTGGTGCCCCTTTATGTTGGTAACATAAAAGGTGGTGGTTGGAGTTAAACCGACTTCACGTTGCAGACCAATTTCGATGCCTCCCGCAGCCTACAGAGAGGAACTAAACCTTCACCTTCCATTGCACCCTCGTATACATTGGATCGTCGGTTTATTCGCACAGAACTGATAATTCAGATATCTGTCAGTCCGTTGATGCGATCTTTTCGGTACATCTGCTATGTCTTCTTGCATCTGTCTTGCGTCTTTTTACTCTATATTCCAACATTTAAGCGTTATGAGCTACTGACCTCCAAACCGGAGTAATCGAGAGCTGAGACCTTGGAAAGACATGATCTTGAGCTTTGACAAGCTGAATGAATTGGGATTATGGCGTGTGGATACGTGCCTGCTGGCTGAATTATTAAGGCTCTAGGATCTTCACCATTCTCATATATTTATATCAATTTAGTTGACCTTGACCTTGCTTCATGCATATATATATATGGCGTTCGCCTCCATGTCCCAGCAGACGACAAAACAAACTCAAAGTGGATCAAAGAGAGGAAGGTTTTAGAAAGTCTAAGGGATTGGATTCCAAAAAGCGACTATCGGGGACTTTATAATGGGACTATTTTTTTAGGAGTTATTGATACCTCAAATACGTTTGTTCCTCAAATCCTGAGAAGAGGCGACGTCTTGAATACCGCATGCAATCCGATTCAAACTGATTGACCAATTAATCTGCCATTTGCCATAACCATAATTCATCGGTTTAAAACGTGCTTCCCAGCGTCAAATCTGTCTCTTACTCATTTGGTATATGGAATTTAAAGAAGCAGTAGCAGAAGATAAATTGTCTAATAAGTGGGATGATTTCTTTCAGTTGTGCAACTTGATTTACTACTCGGGCCCTCAATCGCGTAGCAGTAGCCACTCTCTTGAGTTCTTTCAAGACCACCAGGTAATTAGAGGTATTGTAGCACCCCTAGGCTTTCCTGAGGACGAAAGATGCTATAATGATGGGGTAGAGGATGCATTGGCGGTGTACAGAAGGACTTAGAGGATCCTGGTATAGCCTCTTTTTAAACTGGAATCTATTTAACTAGGATGACGGAATAAGATGTGGCCCTCTTAGGCAATTGCGTAATATCGCATTTTCTTTGGTCATTACCAAGGCACCAATTCGTTCTGCCTCTGAAAAGTCATGGCAATGGTGGGTTGGCGAGGTGATTTTACGGTGGTATGGAAGAGCTGCACTTTTGCATGCATAAATGGCGTTATAGCTTTGCCAACTTTCGCCGCCGTCGTTGTAGCAAGGTGGGCGGAAAAAAACCTGTCGGTGCAAGTGACGTCTCAGCCGGGGTTGGCTTTCGAAATGACAGGCACAAAAAGGTCTGCCGCACCTGTAATGGCAACAACGCGTGGGCAGCTGCATCACTCGGGGACCCTCACTCATGAGTTGTGGTGTGTACGTGCTGTCTGGTAGAGGCTCCTGTCAACATGGGTGCAAAAATCGAGTCCGGACGCATCCACTCGTAGAGAATACCTCATGTGGACAATGTGATGATGAGTTGCAAACGGATGAAATGGGGCCGTTAAGTTAAGCGTAATTTCGTCCGTGGTGGTTTCCGTCCCAATCTCCAGGTTCCGTTTCGCATTATGGCTTGCCGCGGTTTCGGCATCAGTGGTTAAGTTAGACAGGCCGTCCAAGGATGGTTCAGTCTAACTGACAAGGCTATCCGCGTGTCTTGTCATGTTTGTAAATGATCACCGTCAACGCAACGGTTTACAAATTTTTTCAAATTTCTCGTTCACATGCCGCCTTTTTGTGAACTCTCAAGTCTCTATTCTCCAATTTTCGTCAATCTCTTCCAGAGTTCTTTCTTTATTTCTCTTCGATGTGACCACCTGAAAGTTGGGGGTGGTTAAATATTCATCACACCAGCATAGGCATTTAAGAGTTCCTCAGGTTATGGAGGAACGACCACAAGTAAAAAACTCATCCCATCCCAACGGAGATGGATCTGTGCTTTGAACACCCATGCCCCACTCCACAATACCAGGCCTATGATTAAGTGCCTTTTCCTTCCCCTTTGGGGCAATTCACCTAGACGTTTCTCAGTGGTCAGAACCGAAGGGTGAAAAGCCCACCTTCAGACTTCAAGGGCAGCCATAGTGTTGAACAGAAGACATCACACGGCACAGGTGGGTACAACCGCAGTAGACTGCTTGTCTACCCTTCAGTCTCTGAGTAATGGACCACTTAGGGGCTCCGTCACTACACCTCCCCAGTTTTTTTGTGTACGTAGCTGATACATATGCTATCCAAGTGTTATGTCTTCTTTCCTCCGCAGGGAATTCTTTGGGCGCTACACATCCACGTAATGTGGCAAAGGAGATGCAAAACTATTTCGTACAATGATTTATACCTTTTCTGTGTCAGGGGGTCCGTTTTTACTGATCAGCAACATTCACCCCTGGTTAGTGTTCAAACTGTGAAGCAAAGCTTGCCTACAGAAAATGATGGATGAATGAATGGATGGATACAGGATGAGCGGATGGTACGGGATGGATGGCCACAGGATGGGTTAATGGATTTATGCTGAATAAAAGGATACGGGATGGTTGGTTGTATACGGGCAGATGGCCGAAGTCAAAATTTAATGATTTCTCGTATCTTTAAAACTCGGGTTCTCACCTTGGAGGCGATTAAATTAATTACAGATTTGGATAGGAAAGCAAATATTCCTCTAAAATGTCAACTAAATTCACGATTTTTATAGGAGACACGCAAAATCTGGGCGTTTGTCAATTTACAAAATCCTAAATTCTTGGGATTCGGGTGGAGCCTTAAGGCAAACACATGGCTGTGGAGGAGTTTGCAAACCTTATGAGAATTTCATATTTTTTCCTACTTTGAATAGTGAGAACCAGCTTGATGAAGTTCAACAAATGTCGATTTGAAGGTACCTTGTTGGTGGCAAGTGGTTAGCTTACACAGACAACACGACATCCGACTTTGATAATCCTTTAAATTTCACCAAAGTTTCCCGTACTCCTCTCCTGATTTCTCTTGTATAGAGGGCAAGAAACCAATGGGAGAACACAATACGGAATAAGCAACGGAATAAACAGCAAGGTGGGCTAAATGTTTTTTAATTAGAGGCCTTCACCATCTAAATCATGCCTTGATTTGATAGAAATTTTGACCTTGCAGACCGATAAAACATGGAATTTGGTTTTTTTTATTTTCTGCCAATAAAGGACCCGAAAATTCCTTCTAAATTTATGCTTTTGCCGTGGAGGCGGGGCAAATTTTACTGCACTTCATTTCCAGAATGAAAATTTGGTTCACTAGTGCAATGTCAGAAAAAATTATGCGTCGGAGTTAATTGCCATTAAGTAGGCTGAATAAATGGCAGAAATGAGGCCATTTGTGTTTATCTGAATACGTTGCCTAGTATAACTGGCTTGTAATTTTAGACCCTACGACTGCGTATCACCAATAGTTTGTTATGATCGGTTTCTTTCAAACTGTCAATTTAATCATAAATTTCATGCAAAACACGAGCCATCTTAAAGTGTATTGAAATTTTAGTGGGTGGTCCATGCATTACGAGTTCGTTTCAAAAAATTTCGCCTATTTTTTCCTAGTACAATGAGACAGCAAATTTAAGCATGTTATCATCAAACTGCCAGCCTGTAACAGATTTGGCATTCACCTCTTCCACCTTAGCCTTGAATCTCTTAGAATAAATGGACTAATTCGGTATGGGCATTCTTCATTGGGGATAGGATGAACGAGCACAATGATAAGAGTTATGAATGTTCAGAGTACACTCCGCCTTGGGAACAGATGGCGTCCATTCCGCCACAAGTTTCGGGCTCGCTGACTACCTCTTACCTAAAAGACGCATTGCACAGCTCCCTCGTCTTTTTTATAGTAGTCTTCAATGTTTCCTTAATGCGCTGTCCCTGCAAATGCCGTTTCTCGTGGTATTACTTCTCTCGTTTGTACGCCAACTCCATCTTCATATCCAAAAGTTGGTGTACCTTTGTAGGGGTGCATCTTGCGCGGAGGTCGGTGATTGGTTGAGCACTGCGTGAGACGGCTAGCACTTCTTGGAATGCATTTTTGCTCCATGGGTGATTTTACAATTTTTGTCCCATTCCTTTTTTAGCCACAGGATGTATTGTGGGATATCGTGGATCTCTTCTTCCGTGTTCGTTAAAGAAATATCGGTTTGTACTATGGTTTCACTACCTGGAAGCATTTTAAGTGGTGAAACGCCGGTAATGCATGGACTGTAGGCAAGGAGGCTCCGTCCATGGCGTTAATCCCCGTCTTCCGTTTGTACATCCTTGGTGAAAGCTGGTAGTATTTCTCTCAGGGTGCGACTCGTTCTTTTCACCTGTTTATTACCTTACGGATGTCTAGGTGTCTTATATGTCTTAAAAATCCCGAAGTTCGTGCATATTTCTGCAAAGAGTCGCTAAGTACCGTTTCAGGAACTTTGTGCCGTCCATGCCATCGACTGAAGAAAGACCATACGTCTTCTGTCATCAGGGGTTAAGCTTTAGCTGCTTTCGTGAAGCAGTCTCCCATAACCAGAATATGTCCACTTCACCATGTTGTCAATGCCTATGCCTTCCATTGCGAACCCTGTTAGTATGGATTGGAGTGGTGCGGTCGCTGTGAGGTGAGGCTTCTTGAAACCACTGCAGGTGCCAAAGCAATTACCTAATGCATTGTGGTAGTTCGGTGTTGTGGTTAGAATTTTAGCGCTCTATTGTCCGAGCCTCATGTTCTAGGAGGGTACGACCATTGAAAGAGCAAGGCGTTCCTTGAAAAGTTGCCGGTTGGCTGGGTCTTTACACCTTGAATATCTGTGAGACCTGGATACGAAAGGCCGAAGCCGACAGCTGAAGAAACGGGAGTCACCATTCCCCATTCCCATAGACAAAACCGCAAATCGACCAATACACGCCTGTTTGTGGATAGCCTCTGCGCTTAAGCGTATGTGTTGGAATTATGCATGCCGTCAAGACAATCATTTGTGGGGTGGGCTAAGCCGGCAAAATGTCTGTTCTTCTAGTGGCGTGGAACTATAATTCTGGCTAGATCTAACATGCAGTGTCACTTCTGAAGGCGAATCTGCCTCGGTTCCATTCCCGCTTCTTCCGCCCAAAAAAGTCCTTCACCCCTCCATCGCCGACCATTTACACAACCAGAAGTTTTGTACCATCCCAAAATAGGTCAAGAATATTTCGGGCGTCCAAATCACCTACTTGGACTTCTATACATCCATGCCTTTGTCCAACCACCATTTTGTCAAATTCCCCTACACAGCTTAACCCAATAATACCATCCGAGACTTGCCTTCTTTTGAATAAAGTTTTTGCTCTGAAAAAGATTACAAAGGAAATTTGGACTCTCGTTGCTCACTTTTAAGCCGGCATTCCTCTTGCCAATTCGATGTTAACGCATCCAAGCTCGTCTTCTTGCAGTCATGTAGGAAACCTATTAAATTTGCATTAAATGCCACCAAATTATAGTTAATCGCCTGATTTCTGCCTCCTCACCTGCGCATAAAACACGAATTAAATTGGTTCAAGTGGTCTATCCCACTGATCATGTGGTACCTATATTCCACAGCCGTTTGCTAGCGATTGCGGATCGCCTAGTTCGCCCTTTTCAAGCCCAATATCTTACCCCACCATCCTTAGCCTGAAAAAAGGCTCAAATTTCGAGAAAATTGTTTTTTAAGTGGGATTATCGAAACAAAATACTAAGAAGAGTCAGTTGTTTCACACCCCACACACACACATGTGGAAATTAAACCAGAGGGGTCGAACAGATCTTCTGGTGAGGCCTCAGGATCATCAGCACTCCAACCAATCATCTTTGCCTTTGCCAATGATATCCAACTTGTAGGGGCTGTGGTAGATGCCCATGGAGAACTTGGGTGCTCTGCGTCGAGTTAGTGTCACCTGGATGGAGGAAAGGAAAACATGTCTAGTTATAAACTATTTTAAAAGAGTGGAAGGCATTTGGTAACGCCGAAGGCGAAAACCTACGTCGTCTACACAATAATCAGCTGGACCAGGCATAGGCTTCAGGGGGATCGGTAAAGTGGCGCCCATGGAGAACTTGGGTGCAGATGGTTTAATGATCTCGAAGTTGCCGATAGTGTAGTCCGCTGGGCCGGGGTTCTGGTGCACGAAAAGGGGAAAGAGTTGGTGACCTTCTAACAGTTTAAGGGACCACAACCCTTCCCATGAAGCTTGAATTAATACCTTGCCTGAATAAATTCTACTACCTAAGTTTATAACTACCGTCTCACTATATTCAAGTTAATTTATTGAAGTCGATTTCTGAAGCCTCTTGCCGTGGACTCATCAATCTCTGGCATTTGTGCATCCGGCTTAGTGGCGTGGTCTTCTGGCTGTCTGTGGTTGCCTCATCCTCCACCACTTCAACAATGTCTTCTCTTCCACGCCGTCCAGAGTTATTACGAGGTCAGGGAGGATGCTGGGACAGTGCTGATATTTTAAACCTTCTTGATTTTATTTTCTTGGTAAAAAGGGAAGATTTTTGGTCCTAATCACCAAATTTATTTCACATTTGATAGTTAAAAGTGGAAGAAAATATTAACAAAAAATCACCTTTGGTGTAGAAAGACCACCATTTCGGCCGGTCAAAGTGTACTGGGGTGCTGAAGTCTTTCCACTAGTAATATCTGGTCGAGGCAGTGAGTAGGCGTTCGGAGCTGAATTTTAAGAAAGGAACGGGGAAAAGTAGCAACGAATATTTACCTTTTTTTCCTAGCTGTCAGTGAAGAAGCAGCCGAGAGGCTTGATTGGTTTGTCAAATACTGGCTAATGTGGTGACAAGGTGACTCACGAGTTGAGCTGTAAAAGGAACTTCTCCGCTCACAGTGCTATGTTAAAAAAAGTCTTCTTTCACACGAAAAACTTTTTACAACCTTAGAGGCCAGGGCTTATGCGCATCCCCGGAACTAACTTATAAACGAGAAATCGTCAAGTCTGCTTACCGGGCCCGGGGTTTTGAGAAGATCCGGTGCTGCCAGCCCAAACTGGTACCCTGGGGATCTCGGATGCACTGCATTGTCATTTGGAAGGTATTGAGCTGGTCCAGGTCCAGGCGATGAGGAGTCTGGATCTAATCTCTGTTTCAGGCTGTAAGCTGGACCCTGCATGAGACCATGATTGGTCATCTTGCCGTTTTGAGGATAGGCAGCTGGTCCCGGACTAGCCTCATAAAAGAGATTCTTGTATTGATGGCCGAACGAGTAAGCCGGGGCTTTTAAATGAATGCTCTCAAAGTCGTGATCCTTTTCGCCCAATAATGGAGGCAGTTTGTAGACAGGACCGGGACTCCCGTACGTCGCATAAATAGGCACGCGCGGCCGGGTATAGGGATAGCCCAACTTCTCCTCACCCATTTTGGGATACTCGCCGAGTGGACTGCGCCCCCTCCGCTGCCCTATCGATTGGCGCGTGCGCAGGCGTGGCAATCAGTTGATTGTACACGTGATGTGGAAAAGCGCGGCTTATTTGATTGTCATGTCTTTCTGCATCCCATTTGCAGTGAGTTTTGCCAAGTAGAGTGTTTTACAGCGAACTCTATGCAATTTACTTTACTTCTTTATTGTCTTAGAAACTAAGTATAGTGCAGTTTGGAAGAAATGGAGTTTGGTGTCAATTGATTCAAGGCTGGGGCTAGAGGAGATCTCGACTGCATCTGCGGTGCTACTATAATCCAAAGAGTAAAGAAACTGTCTTTTCCTCTTGGGTAAAATAATTGTATCAATTTTGCGGTAGCAGATCATCATGACCTCCTTTTTCGCCACCCAGCTATCGTAATCAAGGCATATAATAGCGAATTCTAAGATCAAGAAAAACCCTGTAATCAGAAAGGGGATAGGTCCTATTGTAGTCCAGAATCTAGGCAAATGGACACCATCCACACGCACTGAGGGGTGGTGACAAAGCTCCCAAAATATCCTCTTCTTGCCCCTTATTTCTTTCGCCCGCGATGGTATAATCAAACACAAAGTAGGGGAGACGATACAAGAGAAAAAAGTCGGCGGTCCTAGACCTCTTTTTGCCTTCTAGGCACACAATATCTGATGAAAATGGAATACGTAGCATCCTAGCACTTTTAGGGGAAGAATTTCCGATAACAATGGTGATCATCTGGCGGTGTAGGAGGCTGTACGAATTTATTTGCATACCCAACGCTTAAATCAAAACAAACAAATTGTCGCTCCTTGATTCGCCTCCAGGTTTATAATAAGGCATTGCCAGGGTGAAAGTTACTACCAGAGGAGGGAGGAGTTGGGAGGCTATAGTCATGCACAGAACGCCAAAACGGGCAACTAAGAAGGTAAGATGACTGAAGAGTCCACACGGTTAGAGAATAAACAACTCTGAGCTACCAATCCTAAGTTGCCAAATCTATTTGCTACCGAGAGATTCGAAATTGTTCAAATTACTGTTTTTAAGTGGTAAGGTTTCAACTTGGCTCAGTTCAAAAAGAAAATTCGTATTAATGATCCAACCTAATGCAAATCCATGTCAGCATTCGAGCAGATGTGCCTTTCAAACCATTATCTATGACTGAGAATTATCCCTCTCAGAGTAATGTCAAATTACAATCCGTAAAAGTCTGAAACGAACCAGGTCACTGTTATTACTTGAAAACATTGCAAAGAGAACAAGAATACCATTCTGAAAAATTAGCACGGGGATGAGACACAAAAACTTAAACCAAATCAAAAGGTTGAGGCGGTAAACCGAGGTCTAAGCAAGAGCCTACCACAGTTTATAAAATTAAGACCAACAAGGTGGTTAAACTTATTTACAGATGACAGATTTTGTCACATTTACTCAATCATCCCCTCCTCTTCATCGTCATAGCTAAAAGTGAGGCTTCCTCCTAATTTTTTGTCCCTTTTCACCATTTCAGGCTTTCTAACCCTCTCGTTTTCTCCTTTTCTCCCACTTCTGTCTCTCTTTTCCCTCATATCCTTGCTATCTTCCTTGGGTTTTGGTTTGCGAAAGAGTACCCTGCCTACAATGGCAATATGGAAAAGCAGCTTGTAAAGTACCACGTACTGACGAAAGAATAAGTGGCAAGGTTTATTCGAAAAAACGAACCAGACCGTTCTGCTTCAATTTCCTCAGCAGTGGGTTTGGTGTCATTTTCCGCACCTGATTTCTTTGTCTGGGATTGTTTCTTAATGAGATTTCGTTGAGCAAAGTCGATGGCCTCAGACTCGCTAACACCAATACCAACTACCACTTGGGGGGCTTCGTCCTCTCTGTCACGCCAATCTTCATCGTCGTCTCCACCACACCGCGGTTGTACCCTCTGTTGGGAGAAACCACACGATATGGGGAAGGGCGGGAAAGACCAAATGTGTAGTTCATAATAAACTCGAATAGATTCTTTGCTTTGGGTAGAAGAATCAACAGAAGAAAGGATTCAGAAAATGAACCAAATTGTCTATCCAAACACTTATCTATGATTAAAATTGAAGGGAATTAGACTGCTTCCGGGCAAAACTAAATTCTTCTCATTAGGAAGCTGGAGAATACAGCTCTGTTAAGTAGAATGGGATTTTAAGACGAATGTAATATTTGCTTATTTTAAAAAAACAAATTTTGGAAAAGATACACAAGCCTGAATCTATTCCAGACGATAAAAAATGTGGCGGAGGGAAATAAGCATCCAGAGGTAAGCGCAACCAGAGGTGAACACTCAAAATCTTGGTACAAATACTAATCGCAAATCGGAAGAAGCGGGCGAGAAAACTTCTACTACTTTGCATCAGTAATGGAAACACAGAAGACCCCTATTGTAGCAGTTAAAACCACAAGATGTATCATCAATCCTGAAAACGATGACTTCAAATATGCCAATTGGAGGAGCAAACAGTGTGATGGTAGAGATGAAAATGCAGCCCAGCATAGGCAATTCAAACCATGGATACTTTCCCATACTCATTTAAACTGCGATGTCAAAGCTAGCCAAGACACCCACAAAATCCTGGGTTAAAATATCTTTGCTACTGATGTAAATCAAGTAAATATATCGTCACCCAAAATGTACTTTGCTCCCGATTGTGGCTTCTGGACGCATGCCGGATCGCTCCCGAAATCGCTTTATGAAAGCCGGCTCCTCCGCATTTATTGCCTCAACACGTCGCTTCTGTAAAAAAATTTAATAATATGTTTGAAGCGCAGTCAAAACCTTCCCCCCATCAAACATCCATTCAAACTGGTCCTGGATAAGAGAAAGGCAAAGGACGGGGCATGCAAACCTATTTATTGGTTATCTGAGTCATCAACCACGATTAGCACGGTTCCCAGAACCGCGCCGATGCTCATCTTTGAATTCGTCAAATTTGCGCGCTTTCGCCCGCTGTTCTTCTGAGTACGCGTCTTCCAGCGCATCCTCCTTCGCTGCTCTTGTTTCCGCTTCTTGTTTGGCCTCTGCAGTTTCCGAAGGATTAATACGTTGCCATGTGCCTCCTTTATTGTTTAAGTTGTTGCCTTTAGCCAGTTGTGGCGGTGGCATCAGCCCTTGTTGAACCTACAGAACCGCATGACTACATTGGCCGGTTCGAGATATTGTTATTGCTTAAAAACAAAATGCACTTGGTCTCATACCTGTAGTTCAACAAAGTGATCAAGAGTCATGGTTGGCAAACTTGGATAGCCGGCACCGAAGACAGCAGCTTGAATCTTTTCCTGAGTGATGAGGAGTGGAGGTTGTCGACTGATTGGGGGAGGGGGAGGAGGAGGAGGAGGCGAAGAGGGCCCCTGCGGCTCTAGAAACCGCAAAAGAATGGCCACCTCCTCACTAATCAATTTCAGCTCTTCAACCGCTGTATAGGCCCAATAGCGAACAAACGCCAAACTTTCTTCCCTCTCAAAACAAATAATACTCGGTTATCAATCCCAAAGGGCCAAATTTTCCTCAAAAGGAGAGACTCGCTTACCAGAACCTCATCATCCACATGGGAAGTATCAAGGAAGTGGAAGTTTTCCAAACGTTGTTCAAGAGCTTTTTTCGCCTTGTAGGCACGAATCTTCTCTTCACGAACAGCGTTAGGATCCCGTCTAACTACGGATGGTCTCGATTTCGAATCAGCACCATCACTGAAGAAGAAAATGGCAGGTACTAAGCACAACTACGAAACCATATTTGGCGCACACAAAAACTACTTGACATTTACTTGCCCAGAAAAATCATGCGCTGTTTGACGCTTTGGTAAGTCGGGAATGCCGTGACATTCGACTAAATCCAGAAACTCGTCATAGTAGGTCTAACAAAATTTGACCAAGACAGAATTTGCATACCTGAGCAAGTTTCAATGTAGCTAGCCGCTCCTCTCGATCGGATTTTTGGCTGTTAAAAAAAGCCAGGAAGGCGGGAAGAGTAAGGTAACGAATTGATTGAGTGGATAGATCCTCGAGTAACTCATTTTTACTAAATAGCTCGAGTTGATTGAGCATCTGAATGGCCTCTTGACATATTGCGCAGCTGTCTTGTATTAACTCCTATGTACGCCAGAAGCAACAAGGTTTTACCATGAAACCAACGACTGAAATCAAGAAAACTTATATAAAAGCTAAAAAATGGAATAAGACAGAAAAACAAACAGCGCGGCACGATCGTAACAGGAAAATCATGGGAATTTATAAAGCATACCTTAAATTTGTCATCTGTTGAAACCGTTCCAGTTTTTTTAATCTTAAGATAATTCCCAAGTGCGCGTGAGAAGAGGGACGACAGTGTGCCTTCGGACTGCATACGACCAAAATAAAGGCTAAGCGGCTTTTCACAAACATTGAAAGACCTCCGTTAAGTAAGAACCATATTCTGCAATTTTGTTCAGTTGTGTTGTAAAATCCATCATATATTTAAAAAGTCATTTAAAATGAACTTGCATTTGCAAATCTTAGGAGAAAATTATCAAGATACATCGATTTGCTGCCAACAATATTGGAAAGCACATGCTTCATAAAGTAGGCATACCTCCTTATGGGAAGTTTTATGTGTAGATGGTTTGTTTACTTTATATGGAAATGCAAATACTCTTTTAATCTACGTGCAAAATTAATCCGTTGCATTAAACTACATTAAATGAAGCAAATTTGAAACATCATTTAAAATCAATGAAAGCAATTTCCACCTACAGGGTTCCTCTTCGTTCAAATGCATTTTGTTCTTATGTAGCTTCTTCAGACTTTTTGGAGACTATGACGAACGTACTATTAGAGCAGCAATGCTTAGGGCCAATGGGGTCGCCCAGTAACCAAAACTAAGTGTTGAACAAACAAAACATTTGGTTTACCTGGATTCTTTAAGTGACAAATAAATCTAAAACTGCATGTAGACAATGGTATTTGGATAATCTGACTGTTATTATTACCCTGGGTATTCCTGAGAGTGCGAGGGCATGGATGAGTGGCAAAGATCCACCATAAAATATGCGCATCAAGACAGCGTCTCAGTTCCCTACATTGATTAGTTCTTTTCTTTAGCTCAGATTACAGTGTTCAAGATGATTATTCACCTACTAAGGCCATCTATGGGTGTCAGGTGTTCCGAAAACATCCTACGAAAAGGTAGTTTTTCAAATGCTTACGGGAATAAAATCTAGTTTGATTCTAAAATCGTATTAGAAGGGGTTAACTCCAACTTCACGCTGTTTAAAAGTTAATGCTACTTTGCTACAGGCAAATTTCCCATATCGTTTGCTGGCCACCAAAATGGTGGCCTAAGAGGAGTGCCATTCAATTAAGTGCAAGATCTAAAATCACTTTGTAAAGATGATATTCCTTACCTCTTTCTACTTTCCATATTACTCTTATACCGATTCTTCCCTCGTCAAGTGATGACGCGGAGGAGATTTCATTATACTTGTGTGATTATCTCTGTTCAGGTGTAGAAAGTACCTCCATGGTAGCGTCATTAAAGTTGCCAAAAGAAGACACTCTTTAATCTATAAGTCAAAAGTCCAACCATATTCATCCACCCATAGTAGGTGGTTTGCTTTATAGCGTTAAGGCTTAATTATCCGACCGTCGTTTTAGATCGGATCTGCTTGCAGTTTAAGCCTTCTAGAAGGGCTGAAGGGCTAGAGTGATAATGCGAGCATCATAGAGCAGGGACAAATGGCTTGCCGGGTTAAATATGCTATTTTATGAAGTTGAACACTGCATCGCTCTACTTCACCTTTTGAGCATTGGTGTCACTACACCTCTTTGTCAAATGTCCAACTTGACTTTAACAGAGCCTTGAGTAATCTGGTAGAACAATGTGAACGCTTGATTAGTATTTTTAGGTTTGAAAACTTATGAAATGGTTCTGACAAAATGGCTAACGAAGCTTCAAATATCCACAATCTGCATACATATCGCTTTCCAAAGTTTATGTAGCCTATAAATTCGCAGAGTTTAAAAAGCGATTCTCTGGGTTTTATAATGAGTTTATACCTAAAGAAATTTAGGAAGTTTTTATTTGAGTTAATACTGAGTTGTGGCAGAATGTGAAATTAGGAAATTTTCAAAGGCAGATGCCACGTTTCCTTTGGCAGTATCACTTCGACGTATTCGTACCTACGCAGTGGATACCTTTGCTAGCAGCATCAAAATTTGTCAGTCGGCTGACGAAAATAAGGCAGCTTAGTTACCATGGCATGTAAAATTCCCTTTGCGTTTTAGATTTGTTTGATAAATGAGGGTCATACCAAGTAATTTCCTTTGATTTTATGTGTACTTATAAAGGTGCTTGCACCTTCTTTTGTTTAATTAATATGTGAAGGTGAATACATGATGGCTTACAGTAGTTCATAAACTTATTTTCTAGCAATATGAAAAGTACGACTCTGATGTTGCATTGAGAGTCACAAACAGGGTATTTAATACTAAGCATATTCAACAAGATAAGAAGTCTGCATGATGGCACGGAATAATCCAATGCAGTTTTGGGCCAAAAAAGGCCATTAGCTAAAAAAGAAACGTATCGGCTTTATGGAATGCACCTCAAACCATTGATTCCTAAATATTTCTATCTCCTAAACTAGAATTTAAAAGGTCTTTTAATCGCTACTATAATATGTACATATTGTTTATATACACGAAACCATACAAAAGGCTGCCAGCTGGTCGCTCGTCCGGGATATACGCACGCGTAGGCCAATTTTCTATTGGTTTTAAATGGGTCTATTATTTTGAGTGCACCATATGCCTTCATACGCCTCCAAGTTATTAAGAACTCTCGTCCTTTGAAAGGCCTTTGGTCCCAATGTTTTTTCAATACGGGAATTGTTTTTTGTTTTTGTGGTATTGGCGAGGAATAATTTTCCTACCTTCTGATTCGCTATATGTGGAGCCAATCACGTACTTGGCTTTCCATATCCCGGCCTTTTTTTACCCGAAGATGGTGCTAGCTGAGCTCGGACGTAAGATCACTTCTGCGCTCAGAAGCCTCGGAAATGCCACAATAATCAATGAAGATGTCCTTAACAGCCTTTTGAAAGAAATTTGCACTGCCCTAATCGAGTCTGATGTGAATATCCGGTTGGTGAAACAGCTACGTGAAAATGTCAAGTCGATGATAAACTTTGACGAGCTGGCAGCGGGAGTTAATAAGAGAAAACTAATTGAAAGCGCTGTTTTCAATGAACTTGTTAGGATTGTTGATCCTCAAGTGAAAGCTTGGCAACCAACTAAGGGGAAGAGCAATGTCATCATGCTGGTTGGATTGCAAGGTAGTGGTAAGACTACCACGGCTACAAAGCTCGCATACCATTACCAAAAGAAGGGTTGGAAGACATGTCTTATCTGTGCGGACACTTATCGTGCCGGCGCTTTTGACCAGTTGAAGCAAAATGCCACGAAAGCCCGAATCCCATACTATGGTTCCTATACAGAGGCGGATCCCGCTGTGATTGCCAAAGAGGGTCTAAAGCGATTTAACGAGGAGAAATTTGAGATAATCGTTGTCGACACTAGTGGTAGACACAAGCAGGAAGAGGCGCTTTTCGAGGAAATGCTTCAGGTTCGTCTATTTCTTTCTGGCTTTAATTATTGGGTTCTTTATTTTAATAGGTGTCCAATGCCATCAATCCAGACCACGTAATTTATGTCATGGACGCATCAATTGGTCAGGCCTGCGAGGCCCAGGCCAGTGCCTTCAAAGCAATGGTGGATGTTGCCTCTGTCATCGTCACTAAACTTGATGGCCACGCTAAGGGTGAGCTTGAAATTTTAATTTTATTGCAAAGGTTTCAACACTCGTTTATGAAGATTGGTAGTGAAGTGTGTAAAAGATGTCGATGAGATCTCACTGGTTTTATTTTTAAGTCGATGTATCTGTCGCCTAATTCCATTACAGCTGCCTTCAGCTTCATTGATCTCAACTTCAGGAATACATGATTTGGAACTGCTGATTAGCAAATGAATTCGTCCTGTTACAACCTGGGAAAATGCGTCATATCCCTCATCAAAGTTAATAATGATGTTTTAGGCGGTGGTGCCCTGAGTGCAGTGGCTGCCACCCACAGTCCCATAGTCTTCATCGGTACGGGTGAGCACATTGAGGACTTTGAACCCTTCCGTGTGCACCCCTTTGTCAAAAAGCTCCTCGGGCTGGGTGATTTGGAGGACCTCTTTGAAAAGGTTTGTGTGTGTCCTCTCCCCCCTCCTCTATCCTTATTTTCTCTATAATTTACTAACCGTAGTCGCAAGCTCCGGTGTAAGAAGGTATCGCACATCGCATTGTAAGGTTCCCCATGAATTTACATTTCAGCCATGTCCTTGAGGTAATTTTTCTTCATTATCCTCTTTTGTGTATTCAGCACCATTAGATCTCACAGTAAGGCCTTATTTGTGTAATCAGCTTTTCTGAATTTGATTGTTCGACCTCACTGCAAATTGGTGTGTTAATGCATTCAATAGCTTTGACAGCTTTTGATGGTACACAATACGACATCGTCCGTGAATTCTCAAAGTGTTTTGCCATTTAGGTTCGGAAGGGTTGGTTTATCTGCTTATTTCTATGATTCGTATCAGGAAGGGGTTATTTGAGTAATAAGTGTTCAAGGCGGGATTGTTTACAGTTGCTTTTTTTAGCCGTATTAGCGTCTTAATGGGTTTATATTACTACCGACTTCTTAATTAGGCTTCCTTCCGTACAAGCATCACGTGTAGATGTCGCCTCGAGTTCTTGCCCTATCTCGCAATCCATAAATGCGTGGAGTTCCTTTTTTTGCTAGATTGACAACTGGTTGTATGAAGGCGTCCCAAAGAGATTGCAAGTTGTTTGTGGCCTGAGAAGAATCACACTAGTTTTTGACCATCGGTTAGAATGGCTAGAAAATAGCTATTGACAAGTAGTTGTAGTAGAGCAATGGAACATCGGGATTGCTGTATGGCTTTAGCTGAGGGCTTGAAAAAGCGTTGAGTTCTGCAGCAGCTATGGTAATTTCAAAATTTGTTCTCAGTGCTATTTCTTCAACTCTTGGATGCTCTACCGTTAACTGGCGTTCAAAGCATTTCAATACGCATATGCTCACAGCGATCGTTTGACTAAGTTGTCCCACATAGCTAACTGTACTGAACAAGGCCACTGAGCAAAACTGGTCAATTTTTCTCTTTTATAGCAGTAGGCCCTTGGTTTAATTGTCATCTTTATGCATCAGTTTTAAAATTGGGCACTTAATGGTTTTGTAGCATTCGTTGAAGACGCTGTAAAGCATTCCCAGTCTGGAAATTCATTTACACCAATGTACAGAAGGATTTAAAGATCAGCGGCATTGCTAGCCTGAAGACCAACTTAGTAGCCCAATCGCGGCAGACTGAAAAGGTCTCTATTCGGTTCCTGATTAAAATACTCCAGCGTTAGCCCCGCTTAATGCACATGGATCACTATTCTTTTCGATGACTTTGATTCCACCTCTTTAGCTATTCACCGCCAACAACAACACGTACTCAGCATCGTCTGTGGAGGGGTTAGAAACGCCTTGGAAGGGAGAGCTAGAATCAACCCTAATCTTTTATTTTCTTCCTACTCTTCTCTCTTATCAGGTGAAAGACATGAAGTTCGATGAGAACGAGGAATTGATCAAGAAGCTGAAACAAGGCGTCTTCACACTGCGCAGCATGTACGAACAATTCCAGAACATTTTAAAGATCGGTCCTCTATCTGCGGTTCTGTCGTCCATTCCTGGACTAGGTCAGGAGCTCTTCACTAATGATCGAGTGAGTTGACTTTTAGTGCTCTATAGTGCATAACTCATCCCCGGATGTGTAATGTGGCATGGCAGTTTGGGTTTGGTATCACTGAGCAGACTGCGAAACTACCTACAGAAATGCCGTCCATATCACCAAGCTGGTGGTCGAACCAAAGAAGCATGAAGGGCCTTTTCCTTTTAAACGTCATCTTTGGTGCTCCCATAGACTAATACTTACCTTGAGATCTATTTTAAAGTTAGGAAGCCGCGTCAACTCCTCCTTACAGCAGATTTTCCCTTCTTCAGTGTCTGGATTTGGTATTCAACCGATGAAGTTCGGTTTGTTCTTCACTTGCATCGGATTCGTTTACCGATTCCGCCAATGAAGCACCTGGAGTCATCTTTAACGAAAAGAAAGTTTACTAGCACTGAAGAGGTGAGAAGGGTTAAAAGGCTATAGCCGTAGACATACGTCCATGCCGTCGAGCTGGTGAACAGTCTGAATAAATTGACTCCGGATTGACTTAGCAACAAGGATGTAGACTTCTCTGCATTGTTCAGCGGCTCAAGTGCTCTCAGATTGCCAGTCCCCATGACTGCCAGGAATGCAATGGTGTGTGCGCCTCCCTTACTTTTGTGAAAACTTCTAAAGTCGTCGCTTTGGGGGAGGGGTTCATCCGTCATGTCGGCTCCCTTACATCCTGCACTGGTCGGTTTTCGTGGAAACACTCATCTAGAAGCAGAAAACATATGCTTTATGGGGCAACTTCTTGAAGTTTCTTCCTACTTCATTCTCACCTTCATTTCGTTGTTTATAATTCAGAATCCGTTGACATTCGGGTGCTGCGACTCTGGATATTTCCAACCGTCCACTGCCTTTTGCAATTGATTTCGGCCCGCTCGGTTACGGTGTGGTGGAATTTGAGCTTTAGGTTGGTTGTCGTCATTCGACAGTTTCTTTGGTCCTTCTGTTGGGAGTCCCCTCGAATTAAAGTAACTGGCGGTGAATGACTTGAAAATGGGGTCCGTTGAAGACATAACCGTTTTGTAAAGGCTTAGGAAAAACAGTTGCATTTCTCTTTAAGGTGAGGCGAAGTTTGATGGAGATACCAAAGTACCCTACCAGTTCTTTGAGGTTACATGTTTTGTTCATGCTTTTAACTGGCAGTGAATCGTGACAGCTTGTCATTCATTTGTTTTTTCAAGAACTATTTGGCACAAGATCACGCGGTTGTGGTGTGTAGGCAGTTGTTCCAAACTGACTTCATGCTTTTTTTTCTTGCATATTTATGTGAAAAGCGCGCTTCGAGTTTGGATTCGGAAATGAATGGCTCTTTAAATTTGTTACAAAGTAAATAGTGGCGAACTTTCGTTTGATTTGAGTAAAACTAAGTTCAAACTTCGACGGGCAAATTGATTTTGAGGCAAGTCTAACGAGAGGGGAGTGTCCAATCTTTTGAAGCTGAAAGACGTAGTTTTCCGTCAGGTCGATCGGCAAACGCACAAGCCGATTAATCAAGCGAGTGTGCACCAGAAAATCTCTCTGATGTCTCGTTGATCAAAAGTCGGTCTGACACACCGAGAATTGACCGATTCAGTCGGCAATATTGAAGGAGAGCCTAAACTCCCAAAAAGCATTTTTTTTTACCCATAAATGTGAATATGGTGTGGACGTCAGTATTCAAACCCGATCCTCACATTATTTGGGAGTGACTTCCCACCGTTCCTTAACATTTTTTAGGAATATTGTCGTCTCTCTTCCCTCTTGGAACCACTAAAGTCTTTCAAGGGATTTTTCTTCCACCCCTTCTATTCATTTATGTAGGAGAGCCACCGCCGGCTAAAGCGCCTGATGACCATCATGGACAGCATGAACGATCACGAATTGGACTCTGACGACGGGGCACGACTCTTTAACCGCCAACCCGGTCGCATTCAACGCGTAGCCCGTGGTGCTGGTGTTAGCCAAGGAGAGGTGAAACAGTTGCTAGTGCAGCACACAAAGTTCGCCCAAGTGGTAAAGAAGATGGGCGGCATCAACGGACTTTTCCAGCAAATGCCTAGTGGAACTGGCGGAGGAAGCGGAAGTGGTGGAGGTGGACAGCCGAGTCTCTCAGACATGGCGGCGGCCGCGCGCTCAGTAAATTCGGGAAAAATGGCAAAACTACAGGCCTCCATGGCCCGTGCGATGGACCCACGGGTGTTACATCAGATGGGTGGGACGGCGGGCCTGCAGAATGTCCTTCGACAGCTCCAGTCCGGTAACTTTGGTGGACTGGGTTCTGGAACACCTTTTGGATAAGAGAATGACTACTTTAAAGTTACTTTGTACCCCACTCCCGTCTCTTCTCTTCCCCTCCCCCCGTTCCTTTTCACGGTATACTAGTCATGCTGTGATGGTGTGAGACAGTATTAATATGACTTGTGATTACGTTGGAATTCTGCTGTAATTCGTTTCATTTATGCGGTGGATGAATTATTAACAAGTGAATGGTGAGGCAGGCGGGGGGGCGGTTGGGTAGAAGGGTCAACGAAATTAATGTTTGAAGAGGCAGGAGAGGAGTAAGCTGAGTAGGCAAGGAGAGTGGGGCCGGTAAACGGTGCGGCCATGCACAGAGGGTATTGGCATTGACAAAGAGTGGGTGTATTGGTTCTAAAAAAGATCAACCCAAAGCCCCTCCTTGAGTTGGTAATATATGTGAATACTTAATTTGATGAATTATTTCAACTTCAGGCAAGACTCGGAACTCCGCATTAGCAATTGCAAAAACCATCAACTTATTTAACAATATGCAAAAGCTTTTCTGGCTTGTGTTGCACACAAAATTAAGTGTAGTGTGGCAGCGAATTTAATGATCCAGGTTATTTCTATCTGCTCAGATGGAAACAACTTATCTTCACCTAAATCTCTGTCACTTGCAATCGTAAAGAAAATTAGGCCTATTATTTAACTTGCAATTTTCTTGCTACTGTTTTTATTTAAATATGATCTGCAATTCTTGTTCCACTTATGATTCCTCTCGCGCTTTTAATTGATTTTCCGTAGGCAGAGCTTGATTTAATCTAGCCAATCATTATGCAACTCCTGTGGAAGCAGTTATATATCAGAGGTGTTGCGCAATGAGCGTAGGATTTATTGTAAGTGACGGGTCTAGTCCTCGGCTTGCGTACGCTTTTCAATTGAAGCTTCCTGTCACACTGACTGTTACCTTATCCTGTTTTGTGTTTCAAAATAACAATTCAAGGTAAATCCTAACCGTAACTGTTATATCCTCACTCGCATTCATCTAAATTCTTGTTGATGCCCAAAGTCATCAAGTACATTGAAGTTGCTCTGTAATGCTGTTTTTTATTTTCCCCTTTAAAAACTATGTTATGTGGTCAGCCTCTTTTGTCATTGGAAGACTTTGTAGGTTTCTCTTTTGGAACAAGTCGCTATCCTACTATTTTTCCCTGTCAGAAGTGGACTTTAAATTGAGCTTCGTTCCTGACCTAATTTTTGCCATGCTATTTTTTGGACGAGTGCTCAGTAGTTTCTACGGATCGTAAGATGAGGTCTGTCAAGATTTTCGAGCATTTTAGCACATGAATAGATTTGCTTAAAAGATTGATTCTAAATTTAAAAAATGGTAGACTGTATTTTCGTTGCCTTTGTATTGCAGGATATGCCCTCACAAGAAGTGTGTGGCCAAGCTAATATGACATTTAAGTTAAAGGTGAAAAGTGAGTTTCCTCTGATAAATTTACCGCTTTTATCAGAGGACAGAACCAGTCTCATTCTATTTCTGCCGCAGTTGCGAGCGCAAAACTACACAAACACACCAGATCCACAGCTCTATCGCGAATCCGAAACCCCATATTTCGCGTGGAGTTTAACACCACATCCTGGGACGCCCCACCCCCATCTGACAGTCCGAGAAACACGGAGCACGTAACCTCCAATCGTGGTGTTACTGCGATCAAAACCGGGTGGAATCCGCATTTCAATTCAAGAACCAACTTTAACATCAACATCAACTCTCATATTGAATTCCTCATTGTCTCGCAGGCTTCTGTGCATGCTTCTCTAAACGGTGGGACTGGGCTAGTTGTCGGCTACTCCCGTCTTGGAATCCGTGATGCTTTGAGAAACCATGGTAATAATTGTGAGTGCCAAACGCGCGTGCTATTACTTTGTACTTTCATTTCATATGTGCACATATACCGATGGCGTCATTGCTGAGTTTTTACTATTCGCCATCCCTTGTTTGATGCTATAGTGCCTGAGCTGTTTCTTAAGCCATCGACGTGCAGAAGAGTCAGAATCCGGTTGCACTAGCGTGAAGGTTGAACAGCAACATTGATTGCTCCTCTGTTGCGTTGCTTCCCTCTTCTCTTGCGCCTTATTTTCGGAACCTTTCGTGATCGCTCTTCTATTTCGGTTATCGCAATGTCGTTGGGTACATTAAACCCAACTATGAGATGTTAACGAAAGTCAGGGTCTGAAGATGTTCTATTCCAACGATAGGGAGATGTGTTATCAAGAGCGAACGCACTTCGTAAGCTGTCCACTTTTTAGATTAATATTTGGTTGATGGCGAATTCACTTGGCATAATGTAAAAACTGTAGTGGCTGTTTCCTGTACATATCTGGGTCATTCTCGACCTATTGCAGCGCAGAAAGGCACTAGATAGTCTGAAGAAATTCTCTATTGTTGCAATCATAGGCAGTTATTCTAAGGACATTTTCAATTCAAAACCCAGTGCTGTCAGTTTCACTAGCCTTTTAAGAGACTTTGAAGATTCGGCCATTCCTTTATGACTTACTGGTGTGCTACTAAAGTGTTGTTTGATTAATTCTTGGAAATATTTTAAAAGACACCTATAATCTAGTTGGTCCGTTACTAGGGAAATATGAAAGTCTGGGAGACTAGCGACAGAGGTCGAGGCTGAAGTGTGGGTGGCTGAAAAGTTCACAGAGTTAACACGTTCCCTCTCAGAATCTCAGGCAAATCAGCCATCACAACCCAGTGTCCATTACTCCAATATGATATAAACTGTTTTTTGTTTTGTTTCCTCCTCTCCACTCCAATTCGTATCCTTTTAAATGTCACTTGCAACATGCAGGCTCATGTAGGGTTGAGACATCGCAGGTATACGACGTTGGTAGAGAGCGTGTCGAACAGGCACGATATATAAAACGAATTAAAAAACCGGACTCATCGTTTTGCCTTTATCTGTGCTTGCTTAGTGGATGATGCGGCCTTCTCTTTGGATATACTGCCCCTGCCAACAGATCAGTGCGTAGACGGTAACACGTTGCCTTCGCTAGGGACGCTCAGCCTCTTCCTCACCGCCTCAGCTACAGCTGTCAACGCGGCAATTGTGGCTGCCAACATTAATCAACGATCTTTTGTAGGTTATTTGCTACGGTTTCATGTGTTCGGACGTTTAATTTTGCTAATGCAACGCATCCATTGCTGGCAGGAGATGTCTGTGGGGCCTACCGAATTGTTTATTGAGGGCTGAAATAGCGAATACGTCTAATCTAACTGCTAATATTTTATGCGCATTTGGAGAAGGATGAATTTAAAAACGGATGCTAGATTTAAGTCGGGGCTTTGGAATTCACAAAAGAGATGAAACTATGTTAAGGAGTTCATTGCTTATTTGTCTACATGATCCCTTGCTTCGATATTTATAACTTCGAGTTTGTTTAATAACCGTAGAGTTCCAGCTTAGGGTAATTTTTTGGTTTAGCCGAACCATTTCACAGCAGCTCGCTTCACTTTGCATGCCTTGGTATCCAGTGTGAACCAATTTTTTTTTCACCGTTCTTGTCACAGAAAGTCTGTTGCGAAGTTTCGTAAAGGCCTCAAGGATCAAACCTTCCATGTGCTGGTCGGATTTTTACAGAACTGACGCTGTGTTGAGGCCTAGGAATCGTCACAGTCCAGGCTGCCACTGCTGGAATTTTGGCCGCCTCCAGGTTTAACGCTTCCGTTCATCAAATGGTGTTTCATGCACCCATGCACTACCATTGTTGTATTGATTTACGGCGTCTAGAGTCTGGCCTGGGGCAGTCTGTTCCGATTGTTACTAAGGCAAACCTGGCGATTCCTACATCGCGTCTTACTATCACGATGGCGCCCATTCGTATTCTTAAATGTGTAATTAAGGCTTCCTGTTTGAATTGAGTGTGTCTTGTGCAAACCGCTTCTGTTGTTCTGTAAGTAGCTCATTTCTAAGGCTAGGACCATCTGCCAGAGTGGAAGTTACTGTCCAAACGGGATAGAAGTACAGTTCGTGTTTTGGGTGTAGGGTGTGTCTAGTCCCACCCTCGCCTCATCAAGCATTTCATCTCCTCGTTGGTGTTTATGCCTGTGATTTACTCCGAGACGGAGCCCTAAACTCACGATCGTCGGAATGTCAGGGAGCTACCCACTTGTAAACCTTGGTTTGATATAATATTATCAGGTGTCTGTTTCTGATTGGCTACTGACCGATGTCACTACCTAAATTTTAAAAACACGACTTTTTCAATTTAGTAAAGTAAATATTTGGCCCATGCCATATCTGCGCATTCGTGTGTGGGTTTGTGTACTTTGTTTGCTCCGCATTGCTAATTCAACTGTGTCAGCCACGTAATATCATGCCAATAACCAACTTCACTCATTGAGCTTAAACAATGAGTTTTTTGATTAGTTTACAACGATCCGCTCTTATCTCAATCTCTCAATACCACAATATCAAAGCGCATCACATTGCCGTGTTTTCGTTCTCAATAAAACTCGATTTATTACAGTCGTGTTCTGACGTTTTGCTGGGGCAAGCTCTTCAGTGCCCGTGTAGCCCTCTCATCTTTACAATGTTGTTTACTCCCTTGATTCACCGACCTTCGCCCTCGGCTTTTTGCGCCTCTTGAAATGTTGTCTGTGCATCAAGTCATGTCAAAATCTGTCGCACTTTTCTGGCTAGGCAATTACCTAAGACACCGATTTTGTGGAACTTGGATCTGCACTTTTTTCGTGTGGAACTTGGATCCAATCTCTTATGCACTTAAGTGGAGTCTCGTGGTTTTGCCCGAAGACAAAAAGTGCGCTAATATGGCGGCTTTTCTGGGGCATTACTTTTTGGTACTGCGTGTTCTTCCGATTCAGCGGCCAATGGTGGGATTAAGTAACTAAACATTCACTAGCCTTGCTCTCAAGAACAGTGAAATAACCATGCCGCAGTGTGGAAATGGGAGGACTTCAATTTTTAGTATTGCCGGTGCATTTCGTAGTACTCGAGTTCCTTGAACCAAACGTACTGCGAGCGCGGAGGAATTCATTTGGGAAGGAAGATAGAAACAGCTGTCCTACTATTTCGAAACCTCTGATCAAATTGACTTGGGAAGGTATCAGTGGTGTCTGTTGGTCTTCCCTTAGCTGTTCGTACCCAATTTTGAGCGGGGGATGTAAGGAGCACTTTGTGGAATGCATCCATCCACCGTCGTTGTTAATACAATTTGTTAATGAGTTCCCTCCCTCTTTCAATTAGATCAGAACTAAGACCAAAACATGGGCTTTTTTGGACCTTTTCCTTTATCAGTGTCTCATAAACTATAGTGGTGTCGTTAACGATGTGTTTTACGAAACAGGTCTTTAAGGCTATTTCCAGTTTCCAGTTTTGCTCTTGCCCCCATTAAAGAGTCCCTCTGGATGCTCTGCTATGCTCCAAACAAACATGGAGGATGAGGTACAAAGACGGACCCTCCAGTGTGCCCTGTTGTGCATCCTCCCGATGGGAAAGGGAGATGCGCAAGGGACCTGTGATTTGAAGTGCGACTTCGGAGTTGATAGGAGGCACAAGCGAAGTCATGTTAGCTACTGCAAACTGCTATGTACACACGGTGCCTATGCTACGGCTGTATTAATGACTGCAAACTTTCGACACAGAATGATTCGCCTTACTTGGATGTCGAACGTGGGCTAACTTCTCCATGATGTTTGGAATGGGTGGGGTTGTGTATGTCGATGAGGCATCCAGGAACAGACATTGGATCCAGGCGTAAGGTGGACTGGAAGACTCCATGACTGGGATTGTTAGTGACAGTGTAGCCGTCCTTAAAGTGTTTGCACTATCGTGTTCAAGTGTTGATCACGACAGAGGGTTGCATCGCCGTGTTGCGCTGCGTTGTACTGTACTTACTGTTGCTTACCCCTTGGACAAACGTTGCCTGGGCTGGACTGGCCTACGATAGCTTCACTGGCGATGGTTGTTCGTGATAGGACACACTGCACTTGCTTCTACGTTCAGGGTTGTCACAGTAAAATTCCATTTATCGTAGACATCTTCAATTAAGAGACTCTGACCTTAACACAGTCTATTGTAGAATAAGTTCCTATTACTCTGATGAGTATTTTTGTTTCTTATCATCGGCGGATTTTTCAAATTCCGATGGACAGTAATGGGCGAGTGCATTTATAAGAGAAAAGCCTATTTGTGAAAGTTATTTTATGCATTTTAGAGGTCCACTCCCACTGCTGAGGAGTCTCGATCATCCACACCCGCTGCCACTAGTAATACGGCGCCCACTAATGCTGTCACCAATGGTTCTTCTGATACCTCTACTACCAACAGAACTGCGACTGGCGACCTTTTGACCATTCCACGTCGGTCAAACGGAGGCAGAAGACGTTCCGCCCCAGATACGGAGGGTCTACCACCGCAATGGGAGCGACGTACCGATCCTTCTACAGGGAGAATCTACTACGTGGATCATTTAACAAAAAAAACACAGTGGGAGAAACCACAGCCTCTTCCAAGCGGGTACGTGATGAATACGTCGTAATTTCTCAGTGGTTTCACGAAGTTATGCCTATTTCGTAAGGGAGTTTTGATTTGCCAGCGTCAACTTCATGAAAATAGAGGTTTGCTTCGTGGTTAAAAATATTTCCTCTGGCTCGATTGGTTGTCCTTCTATTGATATCATCTTGTTCGGCTTCCAGTTTATCCTTTTAAGTAGGTTTAACCCAGAGCCGTTATCTGAAGCTGTAGAATTCATGACCAGATGCTAGTTTATGATATGACTCTACGTCTATTTTATTATTATAGGTTTCATCCTAAGTCAGGGACTTGGCCCACGTAATGTGTATAGTAGCTCTTATTTCCATTATGACCGATGTCGGCTACTCCTAAATGGATTGATGCACATTTCGACAACTGTTGTGGCGTCTTTCATCACTTCTTTGTCTTCTCGTTGCTAGTTTGCCGCAGACGTCAACACTAACGGCTGCACTGAAATCGTTTGTAAATTGGTACTTTTTTCGTGCATCAGCAAGGAGAGCTCCGCTTGTATTTAATGCTTATCTGTTCACAAATCGCCCTTTTAATTCCTTTATTCATCCCTCTTCTAATAGGTTGAGCTTAGAACCAGATGAAGCGGAGTGGAGAGAGTGCGTAAATAATTTTATTTTTGCCTCAACTCGACGCATTTTCAGTCAAAAATCCATTGCTTTTCTTCCGGAAGATTTGTGCTCTGGTCAATGTGGATGCTCTACCTCTGCTTTGTTGGAAATACTCATTTCCTATTCATTCCAACTAGCCAGCCAAGATATCAAGTCTAGTGGATCCGCTTCTCTTTCCTATTTTCGTGTATTGCTCCTCGCTGACTTGTTTCAATAAACCAACAATCCAGCCAGCTACGTTGCCACTTCTGGCAAGCCTACCTCTAGTGGAGTACAACCGTTGCTTATATTTTTCCCATCCGCACTCTTTTCTGACATTTGCTGCAATTAAAGATGCTTTGCTGTGCTTCGAATAAGTATTCTCTCTGGGGGTCCTCTTTGCCTGATCAAATTGCTGCCTAGAGATTCTCTATCGGGTAAAGCTCGCAAATGTCTCAACCCAAAGACAAAGACTGCTTGTCTGACGACAGATTGCTCTGTTTTGACTCAGACCTTGTCCCTTATTTACCCTACCTGTTCAAATATCGGCGTCGTATTTACCCTTTTAATTAGGTTGGTTCTATCACCATCTCCACCCGTAGATAAGGAGTGAGTGATGAAAAACGGATTAAGTATTTGTTTGCTCTTTGAATTATGGCTCGTATCCTCGCGCCTTTTTCTCCTGTGGTTAATTAGATGTCGGTGATTTGTTTTTTTTTTTAGCGGAAGACAGCTGCCTAGATTGATACCCTTGCCCAGACCGTAGGTCTTTCAAGTTGAACACACTTCTATTGTCGTGAATTCCTTGCTTTCCCTTCTACTGAGCTATCTGGGGCTGCTTTTGTCGTTTTAGTGAGTTGCAACCACCGAGATCACCAACTTTGCTCACGTCGTATGTCTATTATGGCGGGACGATGATCGGCCCCATGGGAATTGATACCTTTCAAAGCACTTCTTCACTAGCCAAAAAATCTTTTACCCTTGTAGACGCAAG
Source organism: Echinococcus multilocularis (assembly GCA_000469725.3). Lineage (NCBI taxonomy): Eukaryota > Metazoa > Platyhelminthes > Cestoda > Cyclophyllidea > Taeniidae > Echinococcus > Echinococcus multilocularis. The sequence continues at coordinate 5,210,357 of LN902846.1, read as the reverse complement.
CCACCACTATTGAAGCGCTTGCCTACTAGGGATGTTAGGTAGCTTTGTTTCCTCGATGTACTGGTTACTATGTTCCACTCTTGTAGCTTTATCACAATACTTATTTGCTTTACCGTAGGGATTCACCGAGATGTGAAACCAAATTGTATGTAGACACTGTTTTAGTATGATGCTACCCCATTGTTGCGGTGCAATAGATCACAGTTTATCATTTCGTTTCATGGCACCATGCGCCGTAGATAGCGTTGCATCCTTAGCTTTGCCAACTGCTAGTTTACTGTCTTGTAAAGTTGCTACGGATTTTTGTAGATTAATCACCCTATCAATGGGGGTGGTTTGTTCTTACTAGGTCTGAGTCACCTTCGACTTCGAGAGTTCAGTATGTGAATTAGCTCTTCTTTAATTGTAAATATCGCTGGCTGCTTTAGTTTAATTGCTTTTTAAAATTGTGTTGGTGGTAGCATTGTTCACCACTTCCTTGCAATCAAGTTGTTGACAGTTTACGACCATTAACGTCAACGCCTCTAAACTTTGAGTGAAGTAGTGTCCATTTCACGTCGAGGTGCGGGTCGCTTTGGTTGAGGTAGATATTCTTCCACTGTTGTGGTGTTATTCATCAGGCATTAGTGGAGGCGTCTGCTATATTGCACTAGGTTTCATGCAAAATCAGGGACTTGGTCCCCTGGTTGGATAGGTGTGCTCGTTCTTCCACTGTGGTATTTCCCATGATTTCTTCTTGAACCATTCCCATTGGCCAACACTACTGATGTCATCGCCTGCGCATGTCAGATGTTACTTATTTTGTCTCCATAGATCGTTTCATTTTGATGTACTTATCTTTTATTAAGACAAGGTCACTCTCCGGACCTTTTCGATAAATTCACTCCGTAGCTTGTCAGCTTAGCGCGATCCCTATGCGAATTAACTTTGCCGTTTTTCTGCATTCGCCAAATGGTTGCTTGGTTTGAAGCATCTCTTCGTGCATCATCGTGATGCTTTTTAAAACGACTTTGTTTTTTTTTTATTTTTATGGGCCATTATCTCCTGTTGTAACACCCTACTTTGATTTGTTCGTTTGTAAGCCATAAAAGAATAATTGCTCTGATGTTGCATTTGCCTCAATACTGCTGATGTGTTTGTTTTCCCCTTGCAGTTCATCGTCAAATTCGAACAAGCAGTATGTAAAAACGTGTTTTATGGAATAACTTTACCTACCTCCGTTGTTAAGGCGATTTTTTGATGAGTGCTTTTCTTCCCTTCATTAGTTCGGGATCAAATAAACCAATGCCACTTGACGATTAGGACTAGAACACAGGCTTTTTCTGCGCCCTTTCCCTAATCAGTGTCTTATTAGTCATGGTTTTTTCGGTGGTGATATGGTTTACAAAACAGAGCTTTGAGGCTATTTTCAGTTCCAAGTTTTGCTCTTGTTCCTATTAAAAGGTCTCTCTGGATGCTCTGCTATACTCCAAGCAAACATGGGGATAATCACAGTCTTGTGAAGTAGGATGTAATACAGAGCCAAACCTTCCAATATGTGTCCTGTCACGCATTCTTCTTATGGGGAGGGGAGGTACGCGAGGGGCATGCAAGTTAAAGTGTGGCTTCTGAGTTGATGGAAGGCATAAAGTCATGTTAGCCACTGCAAACTACCTCTTACACCCAGTGCCTATACTACGGTTGAACTAATAGCTGCGAAGTTGCGACGCGGAAAGGCTTGCTATTGCGATTAATGCCTTTTAGAGAAGTCTGCTTTACGTACTCGTTCAGTGTGGGCTGGCTTGTCCGATATGGTAATATGTGTGTCGATGAGGCGTCCAAGACCAGACATGGTGGATGGATGCCTGGGCTGTGGGTTGGAAGGCACCAAGATTGAGATTGCTTCTGAGAGAACGTAGTCGTCTTTAAAATGTTTACACTATTGTGCTTAGGTGTTGGCCGTGGCATGATGTTGCATCGCCGTACTGCACTACGCTGTGCAGCATTGTCTGAAGATTTCTTGTAGATAGCAGTATCTGCGAATTTGGCGTCTTCCGTGTTGCCTGTAAACAGTGGAGCTGCCATCATTGCTTACCATTTGGACAAACGGTGTCTAGTTTGTACTGGTCCGTGCTAGGTACGCCGGCACTGGTTATTCGTGATAGGACACACCTTGAGCTTATTGCTACGCTTAAATTTTCCACAGTTAAATACCTTTTATCGTGAACATGTTCTATTAAAGGTCCCCTTTTTACGTAAGCTCTTTTTGAAGATATTTACTGCGTCAGTAGGCTGGCTTGAGACAGGTTTCGCCTTTCAATAATTACCACTCTTTCTGTGAAGATGATGTGATAGTTCTTTTTTGTCTGCTAGCTAAACTCGCCTCGAATGGAAGATATTTGAATCCTTGATATCCTTCAGTTTTACGTGAAACTCAAGTATCTCCCTATTTTCTTCCGATTTGATGATACGGCTGTCAACTGGATCGCTTTTGGTTTTTCTTTTATGGTCTGACCACTTCCAGATGGGAACGACGACTGGATCAGAACAACCGGGTTTACTACGTGGATCACAACACCCGCACAACAACCTGGCATCCACCGTCAGATCATCTGCTCGACAACGTGGTGCGCTGGCGCCAGTGGTACGACATGCGAGCCGGTAACATGCGGAATCAGATGTCGCAGCTCTACGCCTCCTCTGGCTGGACCAATGGCGCCGGCAGTAACCCAGCTCATTCCATCCCTGAAACACTGGGTCCGTTACCCGAAGGTTTTGGTGAGTTATTCGATATCAGGCTTAGGGATGGGTCGGTAGTGCTTTTTCGAATCCGATTTGCAGTAGCTTTGATTTTTATAAAAACGTTTGACCTTTGGATTTATGGACCGCTGAATCAGTCAATGAAGCCTGAGGTAGCTTTTGTTTCATCTGCTGCCTTGGCTTTTGAAATGTGGTCTTTGGTAACACTTCTAGTTATCGTGGTTTTGATTTCAAATTCCTTTGATTTCGCCTTGTCCTGTTTAGTCCAGTCCCTTTGAGCTTAGTCTTAGGCGGCAGTGAATTGACAGGGATATTACTGGAGATTATACCTTTGTTCGGATCGCGAGAGCCCGCGTACTTAACACCTTCATTACCGGTCCCACGAATACGTGAAGTCCCGGTTTTCGTGCCGAAGATCGCTTGTCACAAATATGTGGCATACGTGCCTTATAAGCCTATAGTAACCGGTTGCTCCGTGAACATTTTCGTTTTCATCATGGTATTTTTCCCATACGAATGTAAAGAAATGACCTCGAAAACTTTTTTATAGACGGGAAGAAAAATTTAATAGTTAGCGTCCCACTTTAGTTGTTTCCGTGCTTATCGCCATTCTATCCTACATGTTTTGCAGCGTCAACTTTATGGTAGTTTTTGGAGTTCTAAGTAGGCGTGAATATGTTATTTTTGGACGCGAAATTCACTGTCAAATCAGTACTACTGTGTGGGTGGTTCACAACACCAATGAACTAGGTGTGTAGTGATGAGTTGAGGCGTGAGCTTTTTGACAGGTGTGTCATGGTAACTTGTTGCACGGTAAGACGTAAAAAATCATTTCAATTGGGTTAAAACATCGTGTGAATTGAACTAGCCGCAGAAATGCTTCACGTTGATTTACGAATTTGAATTTACTCGTCACAAATACGTGACACGTTTTTTTACTTGTTTGTGATAGCTAGCCCCATCCCACCGAATCGTGCCACAAACTGATTAATTGGTTTCAAAAAGGTCACATGGTGGTAGGGTGCTGGCGGTCTGTGGACAATTGCCTTCTTTGTTGTTGAGCAGTAACAGTTGAATTGGTCGTTTTAGCAATGTAATTCTTGGCGTCATATTTGAGCAGTTGGTTTTTGCTAGGGGTCCACGAACATTGTGCTAGCAAGAATGAATGCGCAGCATGGATTTTTGGTGTGGCTATTTGTCCGTTAGGGCAGTATCAACTAAACGAGCCTAGAGTTAACAAATAAGCAGCATTGGAGAAATGCTTCAAAGAAATTTGCGGTCATCCTTTAATTGACGCTAAGTGGTTAGTTTGGTTCTATATTTGAGCAACAGTACATCTAGATAAGCTGTAGTGGTTGATTTTTTTATCTACAATACTTTTTGGCAATATTGTCAAGCAAGAACGGTTCCATTATGGTATTATCAGTCTGACAGCCCTTATTTTGAACATTTTTGGGATTTTTTTTCTTACCTCTCAATTGATGTGGCTCCATCGCCCAAGTTAAGCTAATTTATCTCTCACGATCTACTTTGAACTTCCATGTGTGTGTGGGAGGATAAGGCTAGTTGCCTAACAATCCTCAATTTCCCTCGCTATCATCCGCCTGTTGACATCAACCTGGCGCTGCTTCTATTGAGAGACGTAGTATTTGTCGTTGCTATGACTACACCACGTGTCAGTCCGCTACTGTGTTGTTATTTCTGTAGCAATTGTAACTGCTCGTGTGCATGTGTGTGAATTTTGAATGTGCCTTTTTCTCTCCCTACTTGATCGATACTGTGTGTGGCGAAGTGTAATGTGAAGGTGCCAGTTGTCTACTACCTTTCTGTTTCTTCTTTTTGAGCAGACTTGGAATCTTCTTCAGCCTTGAAAATAAGTTGTTTCAAGGTAAATGTGAAGGTGATATCTTCATAGATCAGCTAGTTGAAGCCCAAGGTCTCCAAACTCGACTCTGTTATTGTCGCCTCATTCCCACCATTTCACCTGAACGAGCTTGAAGGTAGTTACCTACGTTAGTGGACATTTCCTTCAAGGTTACAATTTTGGTGATGTAGTCAGCTACAAGTCAGGTTAAAACATATATGAAGGCGACCCATAGCCTTGAAGTGTGCATGCGTATCATGCGTACCGTACGCAGCGGTAAATGTCAGGCATGTACTTTCCTTACCTTGTATTTCACCGATCTAGTTGTAGTGCGTGTGCTGACCCAAGCCAGACGCAGTCCTTTAAGATGAAGGGCAGTAGCAGCAGCGCTAGTGCACTCATACAACGGTGTGATGATGTTATTTATCATCGAAGACGTGTAACTTGCAGATAGCCACTGAAGACGTCAATCACAGTTCTACTGTAAGACGATTGATGCTAATTTTCCCAAAGACGTCTTTGAGCCGGTGGCAGTCCAGGTTGTAGTAGTTTCGATCCGAGCCGGCAGCAGTCATTCGAAGTTGTGAACCCTCACAAGAGATGAATCTTTCTGTGGAAAGATTGGCATGAAATCATTGGTGTAAATTAACAATTTTGGAAAGTTGCCTCATGCTGACTGCCAGGAGTAACATCAGGGGTGCACATTTCAGCGCCAATAACGAAATAGCGCAAGCTGTTTCAGGTTGGCTTAGTCGCGCTAACAAATCATCCTCTTTCAAAGCTTTGCAGGCATTGGTGAGGTGGTGCAGTATTGACGTGGCAGAAGGGAACTAGATGGAAAGATTAATGCAATTTTTTCGTGGTTTATGTGTTTTGTAGTGGCCTGTATAAACAAGAAAGTGGTAGCATGACTTGACCACCCCTCGTTTTTAATCAGTAGATAGGTAGAGCTGGAGATGTGAATAAACTATTTTTACTTTTCTCCTCTCCCTCCTCTAGAGCGTCGCAGAGACTCGAATGGTCGCGTATATTACGTGAATCACCGGACAAAGACGACACAGTGGGAGGATCCACGCCAAACCACAGTACCGCTACCATCGGGCTGGGAGATGCGATACACCCCCGAGGGGTTTGTCTTCTACGTCGACCACAATACCAGAACCACCACCTTCAAGGATCCTCGTCAACCTGGCTCAGCGTAAGACATCTTTCTTGCTTTTGAGTCCAAAAAGCTGGAATTCGATGGGGAGGGGGGTGATCCCTGTGCCAAAGAAACCCTCTTGGATGGTAGAATTTTTAAATTTCCCACAGGGCCAATAATGCTACTCTAATGATTATTAATAGGCCTTCGGAAGTATACGTATGCACAGACTTCCACTTGAAACACCGTTTTCTTGTCTTGTATTCCAAAGATTTTATAAGACAAATGTGCAACCACGGAAGAATAAAAACTCCTACAAATTAATCAGGGAAATGGTCAAAGCCCAGGTACACAGTCGAACAACTTTACTGGCACTGCAATATTTCGTAAATTTCGGATAGATTCAACTGATCTCGCTCCCTGACTAGCTATGGCAGTACGGAAGGACTAGGAGACTATAATTGCACGCAGTTTTCAACACTGATAGAGCCGCTCGTGAATTAGGTGGTAAATTTTTCGGATACAACACAAAGGTGCCTTTCGGAAACTTCCACCAGATTATTAGCAATCACGATCCCAGATTGTCCAGAAGAGCCTGTATGTTAAGCTCGTCCTTTACCTAATGTGGCTAGCACTTTTAGGGAGTCATTTGACTTGACTGAATGGCAGTAGGTGTGTATGTGTGTTGTACTGAGATCCCAATACTTTAATTGTTTCACTTTCTCAGACAAAAATGGCTCTTGCCTGGGTGTGGAATCAAGGTGGGTTAGGTTTTGTCCTTTCCAGCTACTCCTCTTCCCCGTCTTTACTCCAAGTTAAAGTGCCGTGTATTCACTTACTTGGGGCAAAGGTCTACGGCATTTGGAAGCGAGACCAGCAGTTAACCAAAAGGCAGTCATTTATCGGCGCTTCAGAATGATTGATTTAGATGCTTTAGCCACTTTAATGTGGAGTTCTTTATCATTCCCAACAGGTTCTGAATGGCCGAAGTAGACGCTTGGAGAATAAGTGGGGGAATGAATGGGTAATTGGATAGACAGATGGATAGCTGGATAGAAGAAGAGGTGAGTAGATGAATGGGCGGGAGGGAGCGTGAACGGGTGAATGAATGGGCAGATGGACAAGTGATTGAAAGGATAGATAGGCAAATAGTTGAATACATGGGCGGGTGGATAAATGAGTGTGCCTTTTGCGCCTTTTTGTCACGTGTCTATTGTGGATTTCTTTTTGATGCCGCATCACATTAGCCTAGGCGAGTGACGGCTGTTGTATGTTTTCGGGAGGTGTCAAAAAGTGTTATCGTCCGATTAGAACGCCATCAGCACCCGAGACTTAAAATCAGGTCAGGCGATTGTCGTGGCAACCAAATGGAGGCACTTAATTGGTGAGAAATTCAACCTTGTGGATTGAAAAGGCGGTACGAAGTGAACTGCATTGGGAACAAAACCATTTAAGTAGAGCTGGACGATTTTCTTTGGTGAACTTATTCTATTAGCGTACCACTGTCACCTGTTGTAAACTGATCGAGGACCCGTGTCACGCGCTTGTGTCGTAAGGAGCCAGGTAATTGTCGGGGTGTCACATATGTGTGACGACGATAGCGAAGGTATTAAAGCGACTGTTATTTTGCTAAAAGTGACGGATCTTATCTGTGCAAACCTCCTTAACATCAACCCTCGCCTTTCCTTCTAGGGATTCGAATCAATGGACATTAGATCGTAAGGTGGCCAGTTTCCGCTACCTCTGTCACGTAAATTCAAGCACTGATAAGGTGGCGATTCGGGTGCGTCGGTCAGATTTGCTAAATGACTCCTTCAATCAACTCCTCAAGGTGCCTGCAAAGTCTTTGCGAGGTCGTCTTTCTGTCACCTTTGAGGACGAGGAAGCCCTCGATTATGGTGGTGTACAGAGGTGCGTTTTCTGTTATTGGTTTATGGGTTGGTGAAGTAGTTTGTGCCTAACCCCAACTGCAAATGCTATTTGTCGCCTTGGTCATTCGTCTACCGTGATGTCTTTCAGATTACTTTCAAGATTGCAATTGTTATTTATTGATTGAACTACTGGAAGGCATTTTATTCATTTGGGATCATGAAGGGACCTCAAACTATTGGTAAATGTGTTGTGCTACTCGAACTTTATTATTGGCTGCCTAATAAGAGGCATTTCTTTAACTGTTGAAACGCAGAGGTCAGTTTGGATTGCCATCTCATAATTAACATTCTAATGTTAGCAGCTGCCTTTTCACCTTATTTAGAACATTCTATGATGTCCGAGATCAGGTCACTAAAAGCTCCCTTTTCTCACTCTCTTCGTCTCTCAACAGGGAATGGTTTTTCCAACTCTCCGATCAGCTTCTCAATCCCATGTACTGCCTCTTCGAATACGCCAGTGGCAACAACTTTTCCCTACAGATCAATGCCAATTCTTCAGTGAATCCCCAGCATCTCCAGTACTTTCGGTAAGTCCCTCCCTCCAATGGCTCTGAAGGTCTCCCTATTTACATCTATAGGTTTGTGGGTCGATTCATTGCGTTGGCTTTGTTCCATGGCAAGTTCATTGACAATGGATTCACTCTGCCCTTCTACAAGCGTCTTCTCAACAAACCACTGTCGTTGAATGACCTTCAAACTGTCGATGAGGAGTACTATAATTCCCTTCTCTTCATCCGGTGAGTCGTCCTCTAATTTTATTGATCATAAGTCATTACTTGGCCCCAGGCGAATCGTGGAGACTGTTGGAGGTCTTGCGTTGCGTTGCCATAATAGGACAGGATGGGGTGGCGTCTTGCTTAACGGATTTGATGCGAAATCCACTTCTCACCACATATCAGTCGATCGGCAAAAATCTAAGATGCACAGCATGCTTTCAGACGGTAATAGAAGTGAAGACGGAGGAATTAGGGATTCTCCAACATTATTTTCTGTCATATGCCGAGGCACGACGTGTTGGTAGGACCCTTTGCTTAGCTTCCACGATTTTCCACTCCCGGCTGATTTGGATGGTAAGGGAACTCTTTCCTCAATCCCTTGAACCATCGATGGAAGTTTTTACTACGTTCTAATCAAAAGCGTCGCATTGCTCTTAATGATCGTCAATAGATTGTCCTCCCTCTGGCCGCGATGCATCCGTCTTAAGTGAATCATCACCCAAGCATGTTTTTTGTTCTACTACCCCGCCTCCTCCAAATTCTCTACGACTGTTATGGAAGGTTTTGCCGCTGTACAATCGGGTCAAAGTTGACTCTCTCGAATCTGTGGTTCGATTCAAAATACATGGAAACTAGAGGGGTCTGTACAATAGAGGACCTCACCTATAGACTGGCGTATGTCTATGCCTTAAAATTTATTTAGATAAACAATTGCAGGCGTTTGATAGATGATTAAAGCTAAGTATACCGCCAATTGCACTAACTGTTTTAAATCAGGTCTGTTTTGGTAGTCTAGTTGTTTCTAGAATCCATTTCCGTATTTCGAAGTACTACTATTAGCAGCATCCAATGGGGCGTGTTGAGTTTTTTGCCTTTTCCTAGGTGGAGGGAAGGCTCCAATGTAAACCCTTTAACTACAGCCTATTTCAATCAGCGGTGTCGTGTTTTGATTCAACACTGCTTCTAACAGGGTGAATCTCTCTCGTGACTTGGAAGACGACTTCTATGAAGCGCATGCTAACTATAATGCTGCAATTTTCCTTTGAATAAAAATTTACAGGCAGCGGTTTTTAAAATGGGACTTTCCATACCTTATTCGACTTTTGTAAATTGTTTCTTGGAGTATTATCGCTTCTCTAATGCTAGCTTGAATTCTGTCGGGACGTCTCTGGCAGTCTCCGCAAATGGTGCCTAGGAAATATCTGTCCAAGCATGGTCAAAAGTGGAAGTTATCATACAGTAAATGCCTCACTTTCTGGATAATGGCGATGAAAGTCCTTGTTTAATCATTTTTTGCTGTTTTAAGAGTCACCAGTTTGCTGTGGGAATGGATCATCTCTAGGTGCTCAGCTCTTAGTTGAGGCACTTAGATAGAAGCATTTTAGCACCTTCACTTTAAACAGTGGGGAATTTATTTCCTGCGCTGAATAATGAGAAGGGATTTGGTGTAGTGACGAGTTGCTATTTCCTTATCTAGTCTGCTTTTTGGGTGTTTTGCAACTCCCGATTTCCATTGTTGCAAGAATTTCATTATTGGAGTATCTATGGCTTCGCACTGAACGTTTTTTTTCTGGAGGAGGAGAGGCTTTAACACCTAGATTTGAATTAATCGTTGAATGTTTACGCCTCAACTGATAGTCTTTCCTCGCATGCTTTCTGATATGGCAAATTTTACTAAGGTTGTTGTTGACAGTCAATCTTTGTTACCTATTCGAGTTCCCAAACTTTTTTATGTATGAATAATAATAGAATCTAGGGTGGTTTTTGATTAAGCAGCCCAAGTAGCTGAACGTCCGTGAAAGTTTCCGCTTGTACTAGATGCTGCATTAAGTTCTCACGACCAGGGTTAAATCAAGTTTTTGACTGTTTTTTTTAAGTGTCAGGGTTATTCCTTGATAGCGTCGAAAAGTGGAAGTTATGGTAGTAAGGAAGGGCTGCCGAGCCAATGATTTTGATGACCTGGCAGACTGACCTTTTCGAAAGATTACAAGATAGCAATCAACATGTGGTCTAAATTCCATCTGACGCTGATCGCCGACTTCCCCATGGAACCCAGTTTAGTTACCATACCTCTCTACTGGTATTTGCACCAAGAACATTAATTGAAACCATCCAACCACGGGACAGAACCGAAGATGATAGATTGGCATCATGATAATGTCATGTTTCGCTCGTCAAATGTTGACGACATATTTCGCGTAACCTTTGATACAAATGATGCTTTGGTACTTATGCAAGTTTCGATTTTATGACAGCTCAAAAAGGGATGAAATCCGCCTCACCTTTTTATACAAATTGAAATTAAGGAATGAATAATAACCTCAGCTTTACTGTATCGAAACTTGGATCCGCTATGAGAAGAGCACCGGTAGTGGCCGCCTCAGCTGCTGTAAATGAAGGGAAAACTTGTGGGTGTTGTCATGGTAGCGTCCTCGTACCTCCTCCTCTTCCGTTCTTCCAAAAGTGGATGTACTACTCCTCGCCCTCTCTCTTGTCTCCGTAAAATGCAACCATTTGAATGTAGTGGACTCAAGCATTCAATTTTAATGGTAGCGTTATCATTGGTGTAAGTCTGGGTAGATTTTGGACGTGTGTCCGTATTTCCCGCTATCTATGGCAGAATCCACATGGCTTTTGAGCTGGGTATCTAACCATAGAATCTGGAAATGTCATTCATCTGGACTGGGCACGCTTAGTGCTGGCACCAATGCGCCGCTCTGAGTGCTCTCTTTAGGAGGTGGAGTATTAATGGAGGTAAACGGAATGCTACACCACCAAGACGGTGACCGCAGAGCCTGCGTAGCTAAATGCGTTATCAAAATAAGTGGCACTGTGTTGTGCTTTTCTGCTGCCGGAGGTGATATCCAGGCAAAGTTGATCAGCAGCTTTACAGAAGTAATGCTACTTTTTATCCAGACTCGCTTAATCCTTGGGTCTCCTCAATTCTCAACGGGGACTTGAAATTGATTGTTTTGCCTCCGGCTTGAGGAACTCTGTAGTGGAATGAGGGAGAGGATAAGTTAAGATATCAAAATATGCGTTTTAATCCCTCCTATGACCTTTACTAACTTCTTTTCTTCCTCTTTCCTATTATTCAGTGAAAATCCCATCGACGATGCAGACTTGGAGTTGTACTTTGAGGCGGATTATGAACATTTTGGTCAGACAATAACCTGCGAGCTGAAACAGGGAGGTAAAAGCATCAAGGTTACGGATGCCAACAAAGAAGAATACCTCAGGTAAGTTTCAAGTTGCTAATGGGTTAAATCGGTTGGTGCAAAAGTTCCCTTTCTCACGATTACCCTGTGATCGGGTTTTGTTTTGGCCTAAGATAAAAAATCCACTCTTATAGGTTAGGAGGGCTTTAGTGCGGCACTTGACCTTCTCGTCTAAGTAATCTACTGAGAAAGTTATCAGACGGTTCATGTTGTTGGTACCATCTAAGATTTTCCCCTCTTCGATTGGTCGATTTTTTGTGCCTCAAGGTCTCACAATTCTAATGCAGCAAGTTGAGCAGTCTTTAAGATCTACCTCAAGCAAGCGGTCAATAAGAGGGAGTTTTTTCTCTTTCGAAATATCTAAATTTTTGATATCTTTAATAGCTAAGCTTCTAACTTTCTTTGAAGTGTTTCCGTGTGTAGGCTCGATCTCACCCATTATGGTGTCCTTTCAGCATCATTGAAGGTTTGCATTCCTGAGAGCTTTGTGTCATGCCCATTACCAGTCGTTCTGAGCAAATAAGTTTTCTCCGTTTTCTTAAATCGCTCAAATTGTCTCTACATAGTCTTCTTCGTCTGCGCTTAAGGAGTCGTTAATGTCGTCATTGAGCACTTTGGAACGATGAGTTAGCACACACTGCTATGCGTGAACGTTAAGAGTAACCAGTTACTACAAAAGATTCCCTACTTTCCTCACCACCGCTTGTTTAAGCAGGCATCAGTCATTTCTCTTTTGTACGACACCGTTTTTCCCCTATCCAAGCAAAAATGCTATTCTTTGAACGCACATCAATGCAGGCACTTTTCGAGCTGTTCAGTTCATTCACAGACGACGTCAGGAGGTGGAAACTCAATTTTTATCCTGGACCTTTTTTCTGTTGATGATGGATTTGTATTCTCCACGCACACACACTATTCGGGTAATAAAACCACTGCCTCCACCTTTATTTGAAGCAGGTGACTTTCTTGGGTAGAAAGTACGTTTTGAATGATTCGGGATTGAAAAAGGTATGTCTCATCTTGGCGTTGAAACACTTTCCGTGATTATTTTTGGATAATATTATAGATTCTGCAACTTTTGTGCATTTATTATCAGAAGGTTACATCAGTTGCAGAACATGCGTAATTGTTGTCGGCGTCACTGATCGACACTTTACTATAGGAACCAACCCTTCCGGTCACCCTGAACAAAGAAGGGTGATCCAATAACTTTTTTGGAGTTAACTAAATGAAACTTTTAAGCTAAAATCTCACCCTGAGTTAACTTGTGAACTAACCGTTAAGTGGTTGAGATTACACAAATGAAGAAGCTACTCACTAGATGGCGGCTGAAATGGGACCTCCGATTTTGAGACAGTATTTATTTCCTTTTTGTTCTTTTCCAGAGCCTTCCGCTGCTATGTTCACTAAATGCTTATTGCAGCACCTAAATAACATCTTCAAAGTAGCTTCAAGTTAAAAATATTCTTCAGTATGGCTGAAGCATTCTGGAGAGAAACTACGTTAGATAGCTTCTCAAAACTGCTAATGTGTAAGCGATTACATCCACCGTTCCTCCTATGGAACTTTTGGCTTCTTGTGACGCGATTTCATGACAGGTTGTGAATGCGTTGAGTGGGTGTTTAGGTGGAGGTACGCATTCCACGCTCTGGCTGGATGTTTACAGGAATGGCTGGCGTAGTCGGGGTACCATTGCTTCTGGCATTGTCTCCGCTGTATCGAACGTCTCACAACGGCACCATGCTTAAAGTTTTCTGCATGAGTAAATATTCACCAATTCGTCATCCATCACAAGCTTGCTTGCCACAGTGCCCGGGGTGGACTGTGTCCTATGCCATGCACGTTGGCTGTGGGTAACAGAACACGCTTGCCATTTACTGCTGCTTGTGAATGTAAATAAACGTTAATAAGAGGTGATAAGAACCCGGTTTTTTTGCACCTCTGCTTTTGTGTCGGAGAGCTCGTCGTCATGTGAATCGGTCAGCCCGTGTGCTAGATCCACTGGCCACAGGAGAAATTGCCCCTTCTTTGAGCTGAAGATATTTCCAAATGGCACCGACGGCAAAACTTTTATGTCAGCGTCCGAAAAAAGTTGTACTAACATGGGAGCTGGCGGTTCATGAAGCTTTGCAGTAGAAGAGTAGGGGGCTGGGTGTATCGCAACAAAGCTGAACACGACTATTCATTGCCTCAGATTTTCCTAGTTTATAAAACCTCATTTTCGATGTTCATTTTTTTTTTACTCCTAAATGTTGCGTAAAACCATCTGTGCAGCAGTCAAGAGAGTCAATGAAGCCGTCGGCTTTCGGTCAAAACACAATAATGCAATGAGTGGCATTTTTGAGACGCTTAACCAATGGCAACAAGAAAGCAGTGACGAATTGGGTGTCGCCTTATTTTAAGTGCAGGGTGGAGACAAATTTTTTGATCTCTAAGGCAATCAGTGTACTGGAACTAAGTAGACTGCGATCGTTTAATTCTACGAAGTTGTGTGTATTTTGACACCTCTTGTTTTTGCGTAAATAGGGTACAGAGGCGTTTAATTGCTCTGCCTCCTCCCATTTTTTTGAACTGCAAATTTAGGATCACGTGGCTTCTAGCGATGGCGATATCGTCATTTCATATTACCACGTACTTCGCGCTACAGAGAGCGTGAATGCGATTGGCAACAAGAAGTGTGCGAACAAGTAGGCGTTTTTTTCGTTGATGTTGATATCGTACACCTAAATGACTGGGCTGAAAATGAATGCGGTTGAAAGCAGTTGGATCTAGTTCTACGATGACGTGATTCAGGGTTATTTTATAGGGAAGGCTGGTTGGTGTTTCACGCCAAACGTTTTTTTTTTTCGGGTGATTTCTATCATGTCCTTCCACCTGTCTGTTTGATTATGCAGTTCGAATGTACCAGTGCCTCACAATCCACTATTCATACTTTGTAAACAAAAGTAATTACGCTGCTTGAAGGTGGAGCCGATTCATTTATTCGTTACCCAACTGTCAAGAGTATTGTGGGCACGTTTTATGACCCACTTGAACAGCGTTTGTTATAGACCGTGTCGGCAGTTGTTATAACCTGGAGTTTCTATGCTCACGAGTCTGGATCGTTTCGTGGTGGTTGGTTAGTAAAGAGATCAGTGAAGAACGCCTGACCATGCGTCTTGGTCTGAGTCTGAGTCACCTGGTCTACTTTGTCACGCCTACTTGTAGTGACCGATCGACCTTGGCCTTAGGGTTACCAATTTCCAACTTAAAGTGCGGCTACCACAGTTACAGTCAATCAGGAGGGAGTAGGCCAGAGTCAGTTCCAAAATTGATCTCAAAAATAGCCACGAAGTTAGCAAATTCTAGGAATTTTAACAGGAGGAACCCCGGGCACTTTTGGACTTTACTTACTGCGAAAATGTGAAGTTTTTTCAAGTCGACTTCGCTGTCTATCTTCAATGGTTGTGTTCACCACTTCCATGGAAAGGGCCCATTTCTTACGCGATTCCACAACAGATTGTGTATGTGCTGAGTATTCACGATTTGACATTCCACCCACTGGCTAAATGTTCGCAGGAGTGACTGTGCCGTAGGCTGGGAACCGCTGCGTTCGAGATTGTAGATGAAAGACACGCGGTTGGTTTTGAATGAACTGTTTACGCTATTCAAGCGTCTCACCGGTCTCGTAGTGAACTCAAAGTCTTCGGGGCAGGTTGTTGTTTTATGGCCTTGTTCACATGATACTCCATTCACTTCCACACGCCGCTTCACGTACGCCTGTCGTCTCGGTTAGTCATGCCTGGACTGGTGCACGGCAGCTCCACCGACTGTAAATGTTCATACCGAGGGCACTCACTCTAATCTTCTGCAAGTTTTACTGTCAGGTTCCAGCTTTGACTTGACTGACCCCCGTGAACAGGCATTTAAATCTGACACCTAGCGTCGTGTGCTTGGGTTGACCTGGCGAACATCTATGCCACGTCTCGCCTCACGTGGTGGTTTATTTGTAATGTAGAGCGCTAGGCAAAGGTACCTTTACCCTCCACCGAAAACATTACTAAGGCTTTTTGTGTTCTTGTCCCATCGTGAAGTCAGTTGGCAATGTCATGCAGCTGACCACTTTAGCAATTGGACGCGCTTTATGAGGCAGTAATCTTGGGTACAACATTGGAGCCGTCGTTAATTTTTTGGCAAACAATTAGAATATCTTTGTGTGGAATTTTTTTGTCAGTTGGATTGCTGGATGGAGCTATGGTTGATTCAAAGGTGGATGTGCGCTTTTTGTGAAGTGGGAGGTTACATTTTCTAACGATGGTCAAAGCTGTTTTCTTGACCCACCGGAACGACGATAGGATTTTTCTCCGAATTATTTACAAATACAAACAGGGCTGTGAGATTTCATTTTTTGCTCTGCTAAGGTTTTGAAATATGCATTATATGCATATTTTTCTGAAAAAAATGGGAATATTTCATCCGGATTTCTAATTGGTTAGTTGGTTTGGAACCAGTGTATTTAAATTTGCATTTTTGATTGGTTGGGCCTAATTATTGATGCCTATCATCCATTTTCAATTGTTGAATTAAAATTATTAAGACATTTTTGTTTTGTTTAGTTTGATGGTAAACTGGCGGTTCTCTCGGGGTACAGAGGAACAAATGGAGGCCTTCATGGCTGGTTTTGCCGATGTCTTTCCACTTCAATGGCTGCAGTACTTTGATGAACGCGAATTAGAGGTAGGTTTTTTTTTTCTTATGTCTACTCGTTCGTCCATTTATACCAAATTCATCAATTCATCTACCTTGGATGCATTCATCTATTTATGCTCTACATCCGTGTATCTCTTACGGGTTCCTGCACCCACGTGCCATCTCTCTAGTCGTGATGGGGAGCCATTGGCGAGGATTTGATTTGAGAATGCAAAACAGTTGCCATGCATTTGATTTCTGACGAATAAAACGAGGATGTAGAACATCTAGGTCAGGGAGTTTTAATTGTGAAGACGAATTAAACGAAACTGGAATACCCAGGCATTTGTTTGAAATTATGTTTGTAATACTTTGTGGACGCATTCTGGCACTGGATTATCGGGTTTCTAAATAAGGAAAGCGTGGTTTTATTCACGAGTAGAGAGCAGGATACCTTCGTTCGCTTCAAGTGTCATTGATGAAAGATGCATTTGTAGAGCTTGTTCATATCTATTTGGATGATTCAAGAGAACTCTCTATAGTTTGGATTGATGAATGCAGTGCAATAGGGAGTTGTATGTGCAGGAAGGTAGAAATACGAACTGAGAGAAGAATAGACAGAGCCAAAGAGGCAGAATGAGAGTTAGATAGGGAAAGGGGTAGACAGACACCAGTTCAGTTGGACAGATAAAGCGTTCGCTTTAAACATTCTCCACTAGTTGAAACAGCAGCTGTGCTTTACTTTGCGATATTCGAGATGCGTTGTTGCTTTATCTACCCGCTGTTGACTGTCGCCGCTGCTGCATTGTTGTTGGTTACCTTCCTTCCCAATCATTTTGTTGTCACAGTGGTTACGGTCAGTCGACTCGGCCCCAATAGCGTCAGGCGGAAGCTAGGCTCCCATCTCTTAAAATATCAGGGCAATATCCACTCTCACTTGGGGTGTTATTCAAACCAAATCGGTCTTTTCGCGCCTAATAGACTGATGCTTGTTTATTACTTAAATTATTTAAGTCGTCGAGCCAGTTTAATTCGGATTTAAACTTTGAACTTCATTTTGTTATTTTCCTAAGTCTTGCAATCTTTAAAGATTTACCTCATTGGAAGTTTGAACATGACGTCGCCATTTTTCTAGCCGTTTTGAGGGGTTGTTACTTCACCGGAAGTCGGCTTCCTTTTGTCGATCTGTTTGGAGTGGAAGTATAATGCCTCATTCGTTGGTTTGGCTCTCCAGAAACTTCAGATATAAATTTCATTGA
This sequence comes from Echinococcus multilocularis, assembly GCA_000469725.3. Lineage (NCBI taxonomy): Eukaryota > Metazoa > Platyhelminthes > Cestoda > Cyclophyllidea > Taeniidae > Echinococcus > Echinococcus multilocularis. The sequence goes on along the minus strand of LN902846.1, from coordinate 5,192,821 downwards.
CTTTTGCGACTGATTTCCAACCGAAAACCAAAGAAATTACATCGCAAAGGCGATGGACCTTTTATTTACGCTCAGTTGGCAAAGAATCAGCTTGAAGATTGGTACAAGTTATTGAATAAATAACTCATGTAATTTCACATTTGAGGCAAAGATAGACTGGTTTTGCGGAAATCCATTCTCCTTTTAAATCACAATCTTTCCTATCAATTGATCAGGACCTATAAAGGTCAAGTGGCAGACACCATCTTCTAACTTAGTACAGCCACCCTATGTCAAAAGCAAAGCATTTTGAGGCCATGCTTTGAGGCACTTTTTTACGATGACAGTAGGAAAAATAGAGGTCACGGATTTTGTAAGTGCAGAATGCTGTGGTGATCAAGACAGTTACGTAACTCAATCATCCTTATGTAAAAATTTAGAAATACTCGCTTTCGTTGTAAGTTTCTGCCCATTCAGTCATCTACAGCAGAATTTCCTTCTGCAATACTCTCATGCAAGCATCGGTAATACCTTTAATAGCTGTTTCCTTAAAAAGGTTATTTGTTACTATGGTTTGCGCATAAGGAAGGAAGAATGTGCGCGCTCATGCGCTTGATGGACATGATTTATTGAAGCGTGTAGATCTAACTCACACTTAATTGTATCACCATGGCAAAGTTCTTTGCTGTTTAGCAAGTAGGGAGCACAAGCGAAAAGTTGTTACTTAAGCATCGAGAAACTTTCTTCTCAAAGTGTAACAGCCGGATATGGTGTACACGTTATGACTAGAAGTTATCCGCCCCATGTAATTTGTAGAGGCACTAAACAAGGAGGTTTCTCATTTGCGTGTAGGAGAACTGAAAGACTAGTCATAGAGAAATTTCCATGTCATCGTACTCGGCGACCTAGATGGTTGATTCTGGTACAGCCATGGCGTCTTCCTGCGAAGTGTAGCTAACTTCAATTTAGGAATAGCGGTAGTACGATGGGTTTGCATTCCTGATTTTTAAGGCAAACTGCATCAGGAAGGTGGGAAGGGGGTGGAAGTACTTGGGGCTATGTTCTACGGTAGGTATTTGATGCATGTCAATCGCTATTACAGGCAAAGTAACGGAGGCCTCTTGGGTTCCCACCCGATACTAATGGATCGTTGTGGTCAAAGTCAGAGATTTCCTATTGGCACCTGGTCCCAATTCATTAGTGATCGTTGTGTAGCAAGAGTTGCCAAAATTCGATCTGTTGAATCCTCACAGATTCATTCAGCCATCCCTGGCTGGTATCTTTGTCCTGTAACGTGGTGACTGGCCAAAGACCTCGAGATTGTCGTTCACGTGGGTTGAATTTGCTTGTCGTTGTCACCAATTCATCGCCTTGGGTCTTCTCTCAAGACGTCCTGGGTAGAACTGTACCGCAAATATACAAAAGAACACAGACGGAATACCATGACATCAAGATGATAGGCGAAACCGGTGACAATCAGTTGAAGAAACCTTAAACGCTTATTCCATCTCCTTGCTTATAGATGATTCTCTGTGGGTTGCAGAAGATCGACGTGGATGATTGGCAGCAGAACACGAATTACAAGGACTACACCGTCTCGAGCAAACAGATTGTCTGGTTCTGGAAGGTTAGTCTTTCTCCTGAATCTTGCATATGCGTTGTTAGATCACTTTCTTGTCTTCACAGTCGTCTTTCGCCTAAGCTGTTTTAAGGTGCTCGGGTTTCAGGTGGATCATCTTCATCATTGAAGGCTTTCCTCCACTTCGTAGCCATCTTTGCCTCAGCTCAGCTCTCACCCTCACATGACGCTTGGCTCACGTGGAACCATGACTAAAATCACCTACCAGGAAGGAGTACATCCTCCTACTCTGCCTATTTATTTCAATCGTTGCGGTGTTGTCTTAGTGGTAAAGTGTCAAAAATTGCCGTTGGTGCCACTAATTGATCGGGCGTTGTTTTAGGTGGGGGGAATGGACGTATTTATGGTTTTCTTCCACCGCATCTGCCTTTCATCTTATTCACCACCTTAGTCTCAGCTCAAGTCGCTGACGTGGCTTGAAAAACTACGCCGCGTCGGACCTCAGCGTCGTTTATGCATAGCACCCGTTTTTAACTCCATATAATCCTCTCCTACGAATAAAAGCCAGCAGTAGAAAATTTGCCCACTTTTAAATGCTTGTTCTGAAGTTCACCTCTCATTGCTTATAAATCATTCACGCCAGTTCCACAACTCATGAACTTTTCTTACGCCAGCTATTTTCTCACTCGCTTTCGGTGCGATTGAGAGGGTATGCCGTAGAAATTCATCATCTTGCACTTTCTGAAGGCCTTTTTCGCATCCTTATATACATTATCTCCTGTACCCCTTTTTTGCCGATCCACCTTTGAACTCAGCCTCGGTGCAAATGTTTGTCACAATTTGGCGAACTCTCACGCTCCGGTTCTCATGTGCCAAGACGATCTCACAAACTCTTGTATACTCTTGACGAACAAAAACCTTTGACACCTTTCACGAAGACTGGTATAGACGATTGAAAAAATGCCTTTCTATGATCAAATTCTAACTGATTCCTCTCTTTACGAACTCACTAACAACCGTAACTTTAATTAAGCTACAATTTTGGCACAGAGGGGGTGCTGATCAATATAATTTTTGAAAGACAATCCGTTTTTCTTTCATTCAAAAAGAAGAGAAACGGAATTTTTCCTTACACGTACTGCAAATGCGACAATCTGGAGGCCTTCTCTTGAATGCCATGAGATTGTAATTCTGAGGTCTTCGAGTTTCGTAATGACGTTGACGCTTATTGCCTTTACTGCCTTTTTTAGTTTGTCCGAACCCTGTCCACGGAGAGACGAGTGCGTCTGCTGCAATTTGTCACGGGCACCTGCCGTTTACCTGTTGGTGGCTTCAAAGAACTCATGGGTGCGTCAAACCTTCCTACTTATTTCCTCTCAGCAGTATAACCACGTTGCGTATAATCAAGGAACTTCGTGGCTTTGCTCTGGGCCGAGAAATTAAGCGCACATTTGTGGGGTTTCTTTGTACTTATCCTTCTGACCTGATGGAGTGCATTGGAGTATCTTCCACGAAGTGGGAGTGAAAATAATATAATTAGGTCACATTTTATCATGAAATACTCCCCACTTCTAGTCCTGGCAATGTACCTTTTCCCTTTCGATGAAATTAATCTATTTCACTCCTTCGGCTATAAAGCTACATTTAAAATGAAGTAGGGCAGAAAGCTGAGTAAGTTCCATGGATGTCCCTAACTTGGATCTGCCATGTTATTCGCTGTTGAGAGCAAAGCCATCTGTCAAGCCGAACTTCTCACCAGTGTGCGATCACTGGGCATTTCCTTAGTCAGCTCGTCAAACGCTACATCTGTCGAGGTTTCGGATTGTTTTTACTGCTGAACATGACCTCGGCGTTATTCGGGTGCATCAAGATCATCCTTGGTAAGGAAACTAAGTTAGATTAATTCATCCCAATCACATCGCACCATCATTCTTTGTGAGGAAGCATGACCCACCACCGTACGATGCGCCATAGCATCTTTTAGCTGTTCGTTGTCCACCGCCTTAGTCTAAGCTCAGGCTTAGTTGTGGAAATAAAGTTGTCCGTTGGAATGAATCTTCTTACCCAGTTGATGCATTTATTGCATCACCTTGCTAAGCACTTTGTTAGTTCATTGACGCTTCGAGGTGTAGTTCCAGAATGGCATCTGGTGAATAGCCCAAATCGGGTGCCTTTACTTGTCCACAGCAAAAATCGTTACTGAGGTACGGACTTTTACTCTCTTCATTTCTTCTTCCGGTTAAGAGTCTCGTCACCATACAATCTGTTCTTGAAGTCTCCTGGGCGGGCAGAGATTTCACCACCACACACTATTCTGTGGACACGTTATCCCAGTCGGCTCCCATGACGATTTGTGGTGTCTGGTCTGGACTGTACTGGTCCATGACACCTGCGTAGGCTGTTTTTTCTTCCAAGCACTGCCTTTACACTTTTAAGATCCTATTTTAATCCATGCAACCTTTTCCTTCCATCCGTTAATCCATATGTAGGGAGCAATGGACTGCAGCTCTTTACAATCAAACGCGCAGGTAAGGAGAACGCCCTACCGCTTAGTCACACGTGTTTCAACCGCCTTGACTTGCCACCGTACCGGTCGTACGAGATTTTGGTGGAGAAAGTGACCCTGGCCATCGACGAGACGGAGGGCTTCGGGCTGCAGTAGACCACCTCCTCTTCCTATTCACCTTTCCATTCTCTTATACTCTGATGAGATAATGATGTGGATGATGATGACAATGATATTTTTATGCGATTTCGTGTACTTTCCCGCTATATCTCTCCCTCTGTTCATTCAAATGGAATTATTTGGATAACCTAAGTGATTAATGCAGTGAGGTTGTACACTTCACGCTCTCGTTGGTCCCCCATTGTTTCCAGTCCTGTCCTCATCTCACCCACACACACTTGGTGTCTACCTTTATCATCCTCTCGTCCACTTTTTCCACTTCTTTTGGAGTGATGATTTTTCCCCTCTGCCTCTCTTCGTGTTGTCCGCGTAGATTCGTATCGTATCACATTGGCACTGATGTGATACCCTTGTAGGGAATTTCAAGTGCCTAGGGCTAGTGAGGCGTCTCCTCTAGTGTTATTTATGAACAAAGTGAGGTTATAAGTGCCCGAAACACTAACCAAGGGAATAGTGCAAAACTCTTTTGTGCTCTATACTTTCACCTCATAAGGTGTTGGCTGAATTTGATGCAAGCGAAAATACCTAATGCTAGGGCAAACGAGAGGGGTGTTTCTTGACTTTTGAACTGGCAAAGGGGTGAGCAAAGTGACAGGAAAGCGGATAGGCGGTAAGTAGTTATTGTAATTTTTGATTCGTAGATATGAGTGAGGTCAAGACTGCTAGTTAAATGTACCATAGAAGCCCCGTAAGGTTATGCTAGATAGAAATTTTTTCCCATTTATGATCTGAATTAACGGCTATTGTTGGAGAAACGATCCAATCCGCTGGAGAGCAAAGAATGGCACTTTAAATGCGTTTTCTCCATCTAGAAGGAATGCTTTTCCCCTTGAGGCATCAAATGAAGTGTTTTATCCTACGGCATAAGTTATAGTTGGTAGTTAAGAGGGCAAAAAGGAGGTCAATTATCTAGTCATTCGGTCAACTCGCTGCATAATTTGTTTATCCAAGTGTTAATTTCTTGCTCTGCTTTCCTTTCACGTGTTCGTTCCAGACTGCACTCCCTTACTGGATTGCCGCTCGTCCAGAGTCGGAAAAAGGGGTGATTAAAGAAGCCAGCGAAGTGGCAGCACTGCTTAGCCCTCTTTTCATTTTCAAACCATGGAGCAAACAATAAACACGACTATAATGTAAGGGAGGCTCCAAGGCACTTCACAAAAATCTTTTGATGTGCTTAAAACACCGAGTGGGAGATTTTTTAATTTTGTTGAGGAAGCTGTTATTTTGCATGTGACTGGCAGATCTGTGTATAGGCTGGCGTTGTCTCCATTCCGTTCCATTCCTCTTCCCATGATTAGATTGCCGAGAAATGTGATGAAAAAGTACTGCTGCATTTGGACCAACAGACCACCACGCACCAGGTATTCCCTTTGATTTATCACTTTAAATCGGGCTTAGGACAGCTTAAGTCTATCCTTTTTCCGAATCCATCTATCCGGGGTCTTTTCATCCATATTTGCCTTTTTTCTTTGAAGTTGACCACTCCCTTTTAATCTTTTTTGTCTGTGGACATTGAATGTGACTTTGTGCTGCAGTAATGCTGATGCTTAAGATTTTGCCATTAGCAATATGTTCATGATTGATGATTTGTCCAAAGTGCTTTCCTCCAATTATGTTAAGAGGCGCCACACATTTTATATGGTTGGGCTTCTTATTTCAAGAGCAAGAAAAGCTGTACAGACAGACTGTTTCCTTTCCTACAGTTTTCCCCTGAACTACCTATGCACACCGTGTCAAATAATATAAAATTCATGACGGGATTCCGGTAGGATGCTATCTTTGTAGTTTTAATAGACTGCTTTTCTAATCATTCAAAGCAAATTTGACTCGACTAAATGCTTTCGAGTTTAGTGATGAATTTCACCGTGAGCCATCACCACTAAGACATGGTCATTCTCAGTGTTGTGACAGATGCTTCTTGGTTGATAGTAGTGTGACCCCCTCCTTCCTGTCACTGAGATTGAGAACGCAGCTTGCTGACAAAGTAGGGTGAAGAAATCTCTATAGCCTGATAGCAGGCAAAGATGGGGCTTTTAGTCTGCATCTTAAGTCTATTACTTGACTGCTAAAAGTTGAGTTTCCTCTAAGAAATAAAAAGCGAAAGGGCTTTCCTGATTGTGTTTACCGCAATGTAGGTAAATTTTTGCAATATTCTGTGGAATGTCAATTATTGCTAACGTGCCTATAAGACTGGTGTGGGGGGGCACTTACAACCAGCATAGAGTGATGTGGCAACACCCCTTATGGTAAATAAAATTTTAATGTGCAAATCTCATAAATGATGCAATAAAGGTAAGGCGAATACAAACGATTTTTCACTGCTTTTTTTATACGTGGTGGTGTAAATGATGGTCTGCCAAGGTTTGGAATTTGCGCTGGTGCTGTGAATCTCCGTTCATACTACCCATGCTACTGACCTCTTAACCTATGCTGATATTGTGGTGGACTAAGTCCAGAAAGGCATAGTCACTTTTGCTGAGGCTTTGAAGCGAGATTCTTTTGGAAGGGATCGACTGGTCTTTATAGAGGAAAGGCATCTACTAACAGCAAATATGTCTAAAGGTTTTACACAAACTTAAAAATAACCCAGGCAGACAACTACATTGTTGGTAGAAGTTCCTACGATTAGTCAATGATGTACGAAATTTCCAGTCTCATTTTTGCTCTGGTCTTCCGATCGAGACCGCACTGGATGAATGGCTCTATAGTCTTCTCGTTGTAGGATCAAAATCTGTGTTCCTAAGTTCATTTCACTCCAATCTAAGACAAGGATGAGCTTTAAGCTGTGTCGGAATAACCTTTGTTCAATCTGTCTAGTGTTCCAATGAATTCGGTGAGAAATAATAATGTTGTTTTCACAAACGCACAAATATGATGGGAGACTGTTGCCATGGGGAAAACGTCATAGTATTAAAGTAACGAAATAAACTGCATATATTGGTGATACTGCGGCGTTACGCATGAAATGCAAGGTCTCCTTCATTTTGGCTTCGATTATAACGTGCCTTCCTGTGATTTGCAAATAAAACTGAGACAAACCGAGATGATTAGAAATGCACAATGGGGAGAAATTTATCAAATTTTTCTCTCCTTGTATACACTGGAAATTTTGTGGTGGTTCTTGTGTGCTGCGTCCTCTGCAAGGTGAACTGCACTAAACCATGTTCCATAGCAAAGTCATAATGATGTTATCGCCTCAAACCATAGCCTTAATCGCTACGTTTATAAATAATCATTGTGTCTCCCCTTGACACAATTGACACTAGCCCCACTTAGGTGTGAAATATCCCGACGTCAAAAATATGTCACCTGCAAGTTGGCACTGAAGAGGCAATAAGACATGCTAGCGTATGGTGGCGCTGACCGCCTATGGGTATGCCTGGGATGACACAAGTCGCGGAAACAACACATGCATAATGCCACGTTGGCCTTTCAGCTCTCCACACAACTGTCAGCGGCATGTGACTCCGCTCACACCACCTTCGCCGTTAATTCGCTAATTTTACAGTACATTTTAGGCAAACCCGTTCCTATGTGCGCAACTTTTATAACCTCTTTAGGGATAACTCGAATGCTATAATACTTCCCTTCATTTATCAAATCATTATGCGTAGGCAATTGTATAAGTGGAATGGCAGCACAAAGACACATGACTACCTGCTCAAAGACCTATTTCAACTTTGTGGATAGTTGTACACAATTGGAGAAGGTGAGCACGTGTTAGCTTAGGTAATGTAGTATTACGTCTAAACATTATGGAAAATTTTGGAAGATGACAACTCCTCTTGCCTTAATAAGTGGACTTCTGCTGTTTCAATGTAAGCAAATAATCTCTCTACACTTGTTGGGAATTAGCATTCGAATCTAGTGGAATTTACAATTAAATAGGCTACTAACTGGAAAACGTTTAAAAGGGGAGCAAACAACTGAAAGATTTTTTATTTTTTATTTTTATTTTAATAATGCCTATTTTTAGGTAACCATCCCTCAGTGTATAAAAATAGAATAAATAGTGAGGTAATAATACAATGTTTAAAAGTTCTTTTATTTCAGGGAAAAATCCACCCCCTTCGTGGAGTGTATAACAGTCACTTTGCCTCAGTGATGCAGATGCTCTCAGCATCTCTGTGGGTGGGGTAGAAATCGGCCCCTTTTTTGCAACCCTGTTAAATACATGAAATGACATTAATTAAACAGATTGATAAAATTGATGGATCATTTAAACTTCCTTCTCTCTTCCTTTCAACTAGTAAAATGCACGCACTAAATTAGTTAAAAATGGCGCACAAACTTTGTGGTCAGCCTTTTTCGTTTGGTGAAGGAGAGTTCATTCTCCTTTACCTGTTCATAGCCAGTAACATCAATCGAGCTAGGGGTGTTGTCATTCTTACATTAATTATAACCCCTTTTAATCAACCGCTCATACTCTTATTAATGCCATCTCATTGAGTGGGAGAATTTAAACAGATCTGGCTCTATTACTGATTGTGTTTACTATTCTTAGTAAAAGGTATTAACAGAAGCAAGATACTTGCTCACAAAGCCTCAAGAAACACTCGAAGCTTTTCCCTGTCGAATGAATTGTGGTGGGCATGATCAGCTCCTTGCATGGGAGAGTAGCTAAAATCTAAGTATGCTACCGTAAGAATACATCTGTTTCACTGACAAATGAAAAGTCCGTTCGAACATAATCTGATTAAGAACGATTCGTAAATTTGGCAATTTCACTCAGCTCAGTAGGTAATTCGTTTATAATCCTGAGAATTTTAGTGGCATTTAAAATTAAATGGAAGATCAGGTGATTATAATTTACTGGAAACATTCTAAAGGTGTGAAATTGCGACTTTCAAGTGCCGTTTTTTTCCATTCTTAACCCAGCTGATCGCTCTTGGTATCTTATCGACCAGTCAGCTGTTGCTTACCAATTTCCTGATGTACTTTGTGCAAAATCGATATCCCCTCAATCGGTCGCCGTTTTCTCCTTGGCTGGATTAAAAGTTGGCACTTTTCATGACCCAGTCCCATAAAAATCGTTGCCTTTCACCCTTAAAGGCTCCATTCACTCATTTATTCTACCCTCTTTTTTTCTCAGTCACTCTCTTCCCCATACCTACCTTTCGTGTGCCGATACTAAAGGCAAAAAAGGGGGTGCAAGAGAGTGGAATGGCTTAGACAACTCCTTCCCCTTCAGTAGGTGTGGCTGTGATTGAGTGAAGATTTTGTACAATTCACAGGGTGATGTCAGGGGCCCCTTAAATATGCAAATGCAACCACAAATGTGACGATCGCCTGTGTGCTGCTTTTTTATTGCCTGCAAATGCACTGCCAATGCAGTCGTCAACTTCCCCAGCCTCATTTGCATGCGCTCTTTTTTGTTTTCTGGAGGAGGAGGTGCCCTTCTCTAAGATTTTATGAACAATCATAAATTGGCAAGCCGTGGTACGTAGCTAGGTTTGTGGCACCATAATTCATTGAAGAATAAGCAGTTTGGTAAGCACCTTAGTTGGTTAAATATGACCAACGAAAAACGTGTTTCTATCATTATACCAGCAATTTACTCCAAAAGGATATGAGGAATGAGACCAAAACTAACCAATGGTTTCGACATTAGTATGCCTAATTGGGTCAAAACAGTACAATTTTTATTCTATTTCTTGCATTGTATTTGGCGTTGCTCGTCAGTTGTGCACTCGTTTATTAACCAGGGGTACAATATTTCACTGAATTTATGGGGACAAAGTACTTATAAGCTAATCATAATCGGGTCTCCTTGGGCAATTGGTCCTCATCCAGTCATTAATGCACAAATGAAATGAATTTATGCTCTTGTCTGGATTCCACAACCTCCAGCACACAAGCCAACAATATGACTATGCAGTAAGGAAGTGATAAACGCAAAACCAAACATTTGCATGGCATAATTGTGTCGGCTACATTATATTTCAATTGGCTGCTCAGGTCTCTGTACAATGTGGAACTCTGTTGGAGCCACTACCCCCCCATAACTACAGTTGGAACCTTAATTACCAAAAGGTAGCGAAACTAAAGCACTGGGCTATGATATTCGGTTGGTTTTATTTGAGATTCCAGCCTCAATATTGCTCAATTAATTGCACCCTTAGCTCAGCTTCCCCCCATTCCTGGTGTCCTGAAGCTAGACTTCAAGGAGAGAAATTGTAGCCGTATTAACGGCCTCCTTGTGCTCACACACGCACACATACCTAATGTGCTAAATTCTCCTGTGACTAACTGCACAAACAAATCCATGCAACGACCCGAGGTTGTTGAACCAGGATGACTCATCCGTCTCACACGTCTAATTCAATTACCGAGGCGGCACGGTGGACAAATGAATTACACGCACGCTCACCATTCAGCAGGACCCATCGTGGATGCGATCGATAATGGCATTTGCAAGTGCGTGTGCACTGATGCGTGCGCCCATCAGAGCGCTGCACTTGCACATACGCACGCAGACTGACAGCCAATGACAGTGCGCAACGGAGTGAGCATTGACGCACATGCGTGCTGTTAGTGCCTATAACGCGCGCTTCAACCGTGTGAGCGTTGATGATTCAACCAGAGCAGGCAAACCCATACACGAGCTCACCGCCCTTTCTTTTCATCATTTCATTTCACGCGACCGTGACTATCAGAGAGAGAGCAAAAATTAGGCGGCAGGATGCCAACAGAAAGTGTGGGTAGGAATTACGAGCGGAATCGTGAGAATCGGGCCAGGAGACGACGCTTTAAGGGATCCAATGTGGAGTCGGTTCATGAGGGCCTTGCCAAGACTCCTGCCAGTCTACGACGCTCACGGATCGATATGCCCACTCGAAGTGCTAAAAGTATCAACAATCTGACCCAGCTTGATAAGGAGAGCGGTGGAAATCAGGGTAATAATGCCGGTGCCGGTGGGGGTGGTGGCTTAATGCCCATTTCACGAATCATTAAGTGGTACAGGAATATCTCGGCAACTCGAGAATCAGCCCCACCAGTTACTTCGGGGAAAGTAGTAACTCTGGATCAAAACCCGTCACCTATGCCCGCCAGCTATGCGGGAAGAAAACAAGGGTATACGGGCCCCTTAGGCCTGGGAGAATATGTGGATTCAATGGGCGGAGGTTTCGACGAAATAGATGTGGCAAATGGATCCCCTCAGGTTCCGATAAAATCCCGCTCACTCATCGATATTTCAATGTCGAATTTGTGGGGAGAGGACGAAGAAGGCGACACAGACGGAGATGGTGACGGGACAGGGGGAAATGGGAATTACGAAGGAGGAAGTTGGGAGAAGGTACGGCGGCCTTCCATGTCTCGGGAAAGGCGACCCAACCTCCTGACAACAATATCACGACTCCTTCCGCTGTCTTCGACTCCTTCCAACCTCCTCCAATTTATGGACAGTCCCTCAACTTCTGTCAACATCTACGAGAATACGGAAATTACCTTTTTTGGAAGTTTGGAGGATCGTTGGTCTACGCCGGCTTTTGTGGTGACCACATGCAGTCGCATGCAAAGAGGCGACTTATTCAATGTAAGCTTTCTTGAGAACCATTTATTCGTTCTCTCAAAACACCTCGAAAGGTATAAGCTGGAATATTCGGTAGAGTATTTCTAACCAGCGGAGTGCATACTTCTTTCAGTGACTTCAATTACTTAATTTTTTTCAAAACAATTAACCCACAAACAATTACCATCAATCTTAAGGGTGCATGTAGATGTAATGGAGTCAATTTTTGCAAACTGAAGCCTACTATTTGTCTTCCGAATGGCCTGGAGGCAATTGTTACTTCACCAGGCCTCCATAAACGCTACTTTGAGTGTTTGATAGCAAACGCGAGTGTACTGGACAAAGAAACCCTAAGCATCTAGACCTATTCAGCTATAAAAATTTTTTTCTCTATCTTGTATTATTGGATGTATTTTAAACTGCACAGCGCATGTTTCATGCCCTTCTCAGGTTACGTGTTTATTGAACCTTGAAAAACATCCAAATCCACCCTTTTATCTAGCCTTTGTTTCTATTGCCTTACTACTTAAATTGCCCTGAGTGGTTTACAAGAAAAATGACTCCTTTTAGGGTGGGTTGACAACAACGGCTATTACGCCCGAATGTGACAAGCTGATAAATAACTTTTCTTAAGAATTAATAATTCTATCCAGTATGAAGTATAAACTTACAAAAGAACTGGTTATTGTCGTCAAATCGTCGAAGTTGTTACATTAATTTTCAGGCGTCAGTTGTTTCACCTAGCCCTGACAGGCAATGATTATTTGACAACCATTGACTCACTAGAAATAAGTAGTGATACCTTGAGGGTGGAATCCACTGGCTTCTGACTTGCCATATCGGTAATCACCTGTCTAAAAACAAATATTTGGTAGGCTAAACTCCAAGTCTTGTCGAAGTGATGTCAATTCGTAGGTGAAAACCGAAATTTACTACTCTTAAGAGGCGGTAAATATCATATTTTTCCTCAATCCTCTGCATATACCTTACAAGCATTCGGAATTAGTGAATGCTTGTGCATAATTCTCAAAAGAGCCGTAAACATTTCATCCTATTGGCAATAACTTTTAAATTACATTGGAGATCGGAGACCAGTAAAGATGGTTGAGTACTTTCATTTCAATCTATTCAAGAAATAAGTCGAAATGCACTTTTGATACTTTAAAACTACGGTCAATAATAGTTTTTTTCACCTTAAATATATTTTTAAATCCAATTTTCAGGCATAAACTTCGAGAATGGTGAACATTTTGACGGTATTGTAGAAGTTTTCCATTTATCATAGACATTAGGAACTAGAAATTCATTAGACACGGCAGCAACTTCAGTAGGCGTTCACTGACAGCGTCGCCATTAGGTATGCGCTGTACATTACACACGACGAGGCGAGTAGACGTGTTCTCATGAATTTCTGCGTAGGCGGTCGGCCCTGACCAAACCGGCCTTTGCGTTATGATGGGACATGCTGAACATAGTAACCATGTCTTCTAGGTTTCTGGCACCGCTCTATGGGCAGGAAGCACTTAAACAATCTTTTCGTAGACATTGCACACTTGTTAAAAGGGTGTCTCTTTAAGGGGCATAATCTCTGTCGTTAGACATCGCAACAGCGCACTGAAGTCATTGTATATCCTGTTCACTACCTTGATATTAAAGATGTGACGGGCCTGCTATTTAAATCTCCAATATTCTGTGCTAAACAGTAGACGTTCTTCAAGAAGATTCCCTCTTTTTAATAATTTTACCACACCATTGTGTACTCAGTATTTGTTAAAAAGGTAGACAACCCGTTAACAACTTTGTTGACACTACCAGATGACTAGCGGACATTCATCATCACCGTAGAGTTTAGATTCATTCGATTGAACGTTTCTTCCCTCTTTTCCAACTATCAGGTCCATTGCGTCTCCGATTACCTGGCAGAGCTCAAAGTAACTGCCGAATGGGTGAAGGGAGTGAAGAGTTCTTGCGAGAGTGAACTTCGAAAATACAAGGCAGCTAGAAAAGGACGACACTCACGACGCTTGACTATTCAAGGCAACTCGCTTAAATGTGAATATGAGGCCGAATTGAAGGAACTCCATGCCGATTTTACCGCCTTTCTTCAGGCTTGCGATGCTTTCATGGCCAAAATGGTGAGTGGAGTCGTAGGACTAATTTTGTCCTTCACAACCTCAGAATTAACACGAATACTCGAGTGCTAGTTACTTTAAGCTTAGAGTGCTTCCAAATCTAAATTAGTAGCGCCTGATCCATATTCTGGTAAAATGTGATTTTCAACTTGCCACGGGGGAATACAAAGCGAGAAAAACCGACATTACTGGGGTAATTTGGTATTTTTCCATTTGATCATAATTTATTACTTATCGGTCTTGCATTGTGGGAAAAAGGTGTACATTCATTTAGGCTTTCCTCTGATTTCAGAAGGACGAACTTCGTGGCAATCCGGTGAGCGCAATTTTGATAGCCGGTCACAACGAGCGATTGTTTTCGTAAGTCGGTTGCTTACTATTTCGTTTCATCCTCTTAATTTATTTCTTGATGAAAATCGACACCTCGTTTCATTTGAAAAGTAACTATTACAGCGTTTCACTGATGTCTGGAAAGCTGTGGGACAGAAAGATTTTTTGGTACGATCCATCAATCCATATTTCAACGTAGCGAACTTGCGGTGAACTGATAGCTCACGCATCATGTAATCCAGGATCAGAGGTTTCATGAACTGGACGTTCGTTCACGCCAATGACTGCTGCGACCTGGAATCTACCACAGGAGATGTTGTCACTGAAGGACATACTGCTGAGTGTCTGAGCGCCCCATCATTGTATAAGGTTTTCTTGGGATTTTCTGTTGACAAGGCCATCCGTGGATTTTAGACGCTACTACTTTTGCCAGTGCCCTTTATTGGCTCACGCAGTGTCCCCTCTTACAGGTAAAAAATTGGAAATCCCGATTTGAGTTGGACGGTTCTCTTGTACTTCTTCTTTCAACAGGAAACCTGACAGTTTCCACTTTTCGACCTAATCCACACAATCCTTAAATCATTTTTTTGCAGGAATTGAAAAGCTAGTAGTGGTGCCATTTGTGACAGCTGTCACTTCGCGATAACAGACGCAATCCTACTCTTCCTTCGTTTATCAAGATTATTCATTAAAAAAATTGTGAAACGTAATATTTTTTAGTACAACAACGGAGAAACTAACGTAACTCTTTCTACTAAGGACTATTAGAGATTTCACGACATAGATTTACGGGAATAAAAGATTTTTGGACGAGCAACAATACTTTGGATGTGCCGAATCGGTCAATTTGTCGAAAGGAATTTTCTTTTTTGTGATCATTTGTCAATTCATTTACTCATCTGCAAATTCTTCCTGTTAAATTCTAGACTGAAGAATCTCCTACCAATCACAATGCCTTGTGCCTCAAATGAGGTAAAGAAGACTTCAGCCTACCGTAAATTCCTTTGTGAAACTCCAGCTACTGCAACTTTTGTAAGTTATGCCTCGTCTTGAGGTTATGCGTCCAGTAAATACTTTTGCTTACAGAGTAATTTTTTATAACTCGAACTTTTTACCTCAGTGCCGCAAAAATACGACTTTGTAACTCACCAGTTCTGATTGTGGTCAGTTAAGCTGGCTTTCTACTTTTTCCAATTACAATCGAGTTTTTATATTCAAACCCACAATTAGGAAGAAGTCACAGAAATACCCCCGTCTCAGCACAGTGAAACCCCTCTTTCCGTTGCTAGAAATTAAGACATTCCTTTCCCCTCCTTTTTTTCTACAGAACGCCTTATGCCAAGGTCAGGAGGGTCCCATGGAGGTCTGCGCCTTCCTCTGTACTGACTGTCTTCTCCTTGCCTCCAAATGCCGCCTCTTCAAGACTTCTACCGCCAGCAGCACTAGCAACACCAAGTGGAGCGCTAGCTCAGGTGGTTTTACCACCATCAATAGCCCTCCACCACCCAACTGGACTCCAGGGGTCTTTGAAACTCTTGCCCGTTTCCCTCTCACTTTCCTTGGTGTCACCACCCCTATTTCTGCTGCCTCTACCACTTCCTCTGCCGTCTGCGAGTTGGTGGGCGGAGGGCCGATTATCAAGTTGACACCGCCAGTGCTGTACTCCTCCTCCTCGGGCATCTCCTCCGCGGCGAGCACGGAGGAGGAGATGGAGGCGGGGAGTGAGAATAGCTCCGCGGCGTCGGGTTGTGAGGAGGCGAGGCAGGGACTCAGTCTCTGGTGGCCCCCAGGCAATCGATGCCAGCTTGTAATCAGTGAGGTGCGCTCTTTCAACGAGTGGCGTAACTATCTCCAGACGTAAGTTGTTTTTTTAATGGAGATTTGAAGTTACTTTTGTATCGGAGCTGCTTGCATAAGTAATTCAAATTATGAGTTCCAAGAAACTTAAGTTAAACTCACACTATATGACTTCATAAAATAGAATACTTCGGTAAAATTCTCGTTGCTTCGAGTTTGTCTGCTCTATGGAAATGCGTTTAACTCAATTCCAAAGTTGTAGGAGCTCCTTGCGATGTTGGTGCATCATTTGGATTAGGTGTTGTAGTAGAAGGCACCGTTGGAAATGGTTTAAAGAATTGGATTTTGGCGGTAATTTACTCAATGATAGACACACCGCGCTCTTAAAGATTCTCCATTCTTGATCACGATGAATGGTTTGCCCCTTATCGGTTGATTTAATGTGATGTTAGCGCGTTAATAACTTTAGTGAAGGTGACGCTTGGGAGCAGTGACTATGAAAACCATTGTTTACCACCACATCAACTAGGGGGAAAGCCATGTAAGCTGAGCAAATAGGTCGCATTCACATAGCGTGCAATGAAAGATGACAGACAGTGGACCTCAAGGTCTGTCAGTTCCCTCTTCTTGACTTTATTTTATGAAAACACGTCGTAGACTTTGGATCGTTTGTTGATTGACAGATTTTTAGTTTGAGATGATTCATTTTTTACTTCAATTCGGCAGGCGTTAGGCGAAAGATCATATTATACTACTTACTAAGGCACACAATTTCACCTCCCCAAGATTGTTTTTTACTCTTGTGTATGGGCCTGCAGATGAAACTGTTCGCCCTGAGTTCTGTTACTACTGAAAGCTATACAACACACTCGAGGTCTATCTGTGCACGAGAAACCGGCTTCTCCAAAACAGCCAAAACTAGCTCATCGGTTTGAAGAAAGGCAAGGCGATGTGATGCAATACCCCGTACCACTACCGCCTCCTTTTGGGATAGGATGGGAGGGATACTGCCTAGTCCCTATTCTCGTCTGCTGTATCCACTTTGACTACACTTCTCCAAGTGATTATCACCTTTTTGTGGCATCGAAACTGGAGGAAGTAGTTTCGTGATGAAAGTGAGACAGGAAAGGAAGCGATTAGAGCTGGGTTGTTTTCTATTCCTGTAAAAGTGGTATTAATAACTGACTTTCGGCTCATGATCTCATGATTTGTCTTTGAGGTTCTGACAAGGGCGACGGCTTTATCTTTCCAACAAGACGCCGCCTTGGTTCCTCACCGGAGATTAGAGTTGGAATTTTTTCAGTAGAACGGTAATTCACTCCAAATTGGAAAAAATTTATTCGAAGATCGGTCAAAATTGAAAAAAGGTAAAGGGGTTAATTTGAGGCTCTGTTTGTTTGCTTTGAAAAGCAGTTGAGGTAAAATCTGTTGATGTGACATGGAAGCGCCTCAGTTATACGAACTCAGTAAATCTACAGTTAGTGCCTTCTCTTATGCATGCACGCAAACTGAATGCTTGACTACAGTCCCCGTTTCTTTGGTTTGGAAAGCTGATTTCTTCCTTTTGGAGATTACTTCTTTCTTTTTATTACCAGAAAAGGGGATTAGTTTTGCAGTTAGACGAATTCCTATTCGCTTATACGAGAAGAGCAATCTCTTTGATTCGGTACATCCTTTCAAATGTCTTACCTACATACGGCTTCACGTCACTGTCGTTTGGTTGCGTAGGTGGTCTCAGCCTGGAGTTTCGTACCTTTTACTCAAAAGAAACTGGGTTTTTCTACCGCACATGCACCCACTACCATTGTTGTCCACCCTCGAGCTTAACAGTTCCTGGTCCAGATTCAACAGATCCGCGCCATATAACCCGAGGTGCTTACCACCAAGGCAACATGCCTTTTACACCTGTCAGATTAAATGCTCCAGTTTATTTGAACTCCTTCTCGCTTTCTTATTGCTTTTATTTTTACTCCTAAACAAGTTCTTCACTGATTGTTGCAGATCTATGGAACAAATTCAGAGCTGTTTCGCGAATCAAATACTTCAAGTCAAAGTGGTGAACGGAATTGCCCCCGAAAAAGTGAGTATTTCGCCTCTAAAAAGCTCGATAAAGCTGTGATTAGTACACACCTTATCGGTGATACTATGTAAATCATGGTCGTAAACCAGTATGCTAAATTGTTAATGTAAGAAGTGTACTTTATAAGTACTTTCTCCCTTCACTTAGCCCATTAAAAGCGGGCAGTATTACTTTGTCACAACATCAGGATGCAATATGGGGTGGATTTTTTTGGTTGGACACAAATTTTCCTCATCTTGGCAAACAGCGCCTTCAAAAGGTTGTTGGAACCGGGACATGTACTTATTCTGTGATGAATAACCGTTGGCTTAACTGTATTGAGAGTATGCAATACTCCACTTCTGTGAGAAACATGAAAATGAAATCGGGATAAATGATGCCGATGCTGCTTGTTACAGAAAGCGATGGGGTAATGTCTCCTCCAAATCTTCGACTTGCGTGCATTGACCAATGTGTACGTCTTTTGTCGCAAAGCTTTCAGTTTCTGTTCCGATCTTTCCATACCTGCTCATCAACATGGGATGAACCATTCATGATATTTTCTGTCTGTTTTTCTTAGTGCGGTTATGAAAGTAGACAGCACCCCACACTACCGTTTTTTTTCTTGCAGTGTGTCCACAAGTACCTTCCCCTGAGTCCCAGCATCACCATCCGAGAGTTAAAAGAGAGGGCTTTAACGGCGTGGAATATTGGTGTAAGTCCTCCTTCCCACCTCACACTACTTTACTTCGGTTTGCCTCTCTTAATACTGGAGCCAAGGTGTTGGGGTATATGCATGCTTGCATGCATGCATAATCAACACCTTATTAATTAACCATTTGGCAAGCTTTGCAAAAACTCACTTGATTACTCGATAGCTCATTCAAGATTACCCTCTACAAAGTGTGTGTGTTTTGAGTAGTCCTTCCTCTCGCAATTGACCCTAGATCGATCCATGGAGATTCAAATATTCGTAGTGCCTGGTGGATCTATCTTCAAAGCACTGTTGAAGGAGGCCATACTCTTATCGAAGGTCGGATGTTGAACATTTTCCAGATTTACTTTCAAGTCACAAAGCATGTGGATCTGTAAGTAGATTTATGATTGACTCAGAGAAGGGTGTGAAGGGCGGTTTGTCGAACCAAAATGCTTTCCATCCCGTTTTAAACATTATCTCGGATTTGGACTGGAGTTGATGTGCCGATTCCCGTCACATTGAGAAGGCCGTTGTATCCACCAAAAGAGGTACAGCCTGAAGATTTCGATGGAGTTTATCTGTTACACACTCGGTTGACAAAGGTTGTCTGACGCTCTTCAATGAGCAAACTTTACGCGCCATTCTATTTCCGTAGAAGTATTTGTTTAAAATAAAGCCTCCTTTCCCAAATTTTCGTTATAAGGTCTTATCATTTGCCATTTTTTATTACCTACTCATTTGTCTGGGCTAGTCTCGGTTTTGCGCTAATATTAAATAATCAAACCTTAGTTTATACGACAAGACGTTAACTTTTCACGCAAATTGTTTCAGTTTTTAAATTCCTAAGGATTTTATCCCACGTTTTCTATGTTCACAGCAAGATCTAACGGATGATGTCAAGTAATTTCACGATTTCTCGGCCTTCCCTTATTTCTCTTTCTGCGTAAGATTTGGCTTAGCCTAAATTTCTCCTTTTTAAAATTAGGTGATGGACAGCTTTTCTCACCGGACGACTTTACCCTGTCCAGCCGACTATTAATTCACAGTAGATGCTAAGTCTTTAATGGTTCCTTGTTTCCAAGGTATTGACATGGTGATTAGCCGATCCATTTGAAAATAAGCCTGCTTTGAAGCATAACTGAAAGCTGCCTTTTTCTGATGCCATACAGTTTTGCCACTTGAGTTACCCCTGATGGCGGTATGGGCTAAGGAACTAGTGTTAGCGGAGGGCTGAAAACGTTCCCCTCATATTGCACGCCACCTCAAAACATCATTACCCAAGAGAAAGGACTACTCTTGTTCCTCTTCCTCCTACTAATTAACTTTGAATTCTAGTGATTGGCAATATCATTAATTTCCTTTGTACTGTTTGCATCCAACTGCCGTCCTGTCTAAGAGACAGGCGAATTTGCTGTGTTCTGTTAAATGCATGTGATTTAGTATCAGCTGACTTTTGCATGGAGTGAGGTTGGCAAGAAAATGAAATACGCCATACAGTGGTGGTTTCGGAAGACGCCAACTTTGTGCCATTTAATTCACTGCAAGATGGGTGTGTGTGTGTGTCTGCGGTGACGGCGATGCATCACGTCGATATGTGAAGTCAAACAAGACAATTCTCTACTGACGACTTCGTAGTAAGCTACAAGAAGTGAGCTTTTGCGGGCAGCGCATCCGTACTCGGGAGACTTGGCCATTGTTTGGTACACGGCTTGCAGCGAGATTCCAAAAGTTGCTACCAATTCAAAGCGTTGTGCGTGGAACCGTGACTGGCTTCTTGAAGGTGGCACATTGCTGCTCCGGCGTTTGAGGATAAGTTTATGCACAAATAATTCTTCTTTATTGCAAATTGGTTTCTTTTCAACACCATCGATGTTAGTGGGAATCAACTGTTTGTAGTTAATCTCATTTGCATTCTCCTTTTTCGATTCGCATTTTTGCCCATATTATTTCCAAAATCCAGATGAAACATTTCCTTCCTAATGAGCTAAAAGCGGTTCTGTTTTGGTTTCGTGACCAAGCCCGTCAATGCTCATGAATGCATTTGTTTTGACTGATGAAAAGGCGAGCACATACGTTAGTGACTGGGTAATGGTTGACTGATCGAATTCAGTGTTTCGCTCTCTCTTTCGAGTTGGCCCTCTCTGTGCTTGTGTCATCCGGCTCGTATAATACACTATGTGTGTAAATTTCAAGAGGTTGTGCGCACACCACATGCACACAAAACTGCCGAACCCAAACAATCACTCAGTATTGCGTGGAATAGGCGCTGCAATGATGACTTCTGAAGGCACACAAGCACGCAGCCTCAAGGCTACCCGAGCAGGAAGGTGAAACGGGGAAAAACTGATTTACTCACAGCATTATTTATCGCCCTCAAATTTCAAACAGGTTGAATTCTTTCGGTGTTCTGATAAACGGATTTTTAAATGAACGACTTTATTATAACGTGGCTATCTGCCAATCTTCGGATGAGTGAAAATAACGGTAGATAAGATTGGTGATAAAGACTGAGATTAAGCTTCGAGAAGGCTTATTGCTGTCCTGTTTTTCTCCTTCCTAATGTCAGCAGGTCGACGCTGGGGTAGCCGTTTCCTTTGTTGATCCAATTCGTGGCAGCTTGGAGCTCCCTCTTTCAGGTATTCATTGTTGGAATGACTTGCGAGCCCTGCTTCCCATCATTTTATCTCACTGTATCTCATACCTCTCTCTCCTCCACTTAGATGAGGATAGACCCTTCCTATTAACGCTGTACGTGATCACCCTGACCGGTGAAAAGTCAACCGACGAGGTGGTCGATCTTTTTTCCACTGACCAGACGGACTGCCGCTTCACACCCCGAAACCTCGCCTTTCCTCTTACCCCAGATCGAATTCCGGTGATCTTCATTATTAGGGGTAAGGAGGAAAGGGTTTTTTGCAAGCTAATTGTTGGTAGTTTGCTTAAACAAGCCCCTAGTTGCGTTTATAGTGGCTATAGGGTCTTCTAGTAGGGCACAATATTACATGCAAATTGACCAGTATTTGATTAAATGATGACTAAGAGTCTATTAAAATGTACCTCTACCCTTAAGCTACCTTGGTTGAATTCTAGCCAACTTCATTTTGAGAGCTCTGGTGACACTTTCAGGCTATTTCTCTTTGGAGTAGTGGCCATAGGTCTAGTGTAAAGGCTCCGACGTGATGGATTGAAGTTACCACTCACTATGGCGACAGTTTTTGAGTGCAAGGTTTGTAGCCTTGGTGAAAGCGTTGTTTGACCTTTTAATTCACTGAAGGTCTGAATGTCCATGAATGGAGACTGAGGCATCGGCAGCCGAAGAGCCAACATATTCAACTAAACGGTGAAACTCAGCATCTTTTTAGAAGACTTAAATACCTTCAAATGCGAAAGTCTGACGGGTTGATTTATACACTTGATGGAAAGCTGTTCCATGTCTGAAAGATTGGACAATAGAGGCCGTTTTAAGCTCGCTTTCAGCCTTTTTGTTTGACATCGTCAACACTTACATTTGACGCCTTAGGCCACTTCGAAGGAGAAGAATAGGCGCGAGCCGGAAGAGACATTTGAGGACAAAATATTCAAGCTGAAATAGCACAGAGGCATCACAAGTCCAAAGGCTAAATCTGATTGTATAAAATCCACGTGGAATAGCAAAGTAAGGTAGGATAGAACTCTTTCAATAGGAAAAAGGGTATTTAGTCCTTTACTTCGTAACATAAATGCTCTCTCTTTTTTCATTCTACGCGTTTTGAGCGTAGTTGCGTGACTGCACAGTAGTACTTTTAAAATACGAAAGGTAGGCAGGCAATTTGACTAGTTACTTAGCTAGAAAGCTAGTTAGCTATCAAGAAGAATGTTAGTTTGCGCTTGAACAAGTACCGACTTAAAAGACGCAAAACGCATTATCGAGACCCTTTACGCATATTTAAGGGACCCAAGAAAAGACCATTTTGAGCTAGATATTTGGACTTTAAAGCTATCGTAGACGAGGGGTGACCATTAATATCCACGATGAAACCTCGAAGAAGGTGGTGTATCTACAGAGAGTTGATACAAAGTGACCTTTCCCCCTCATAATTTTGGAATATTAAGGCAAAAAATTGCATCAGATAGCATTGCTGATGATCTGAAGACTCCTTTGAATGGATCCATTTGTAACCCCCTCCTATACAATGGTATCACTGGGATCATCTACCCGACCATCTGATGGGCTCAACTTATATCTACCATTCTAGCAACTATCAAAGACGATGACGACGATGAAGAGTAGTTTTTAGAATTTTTTTCTGTTTTCTCCTCCACTAAGCCAATGACAATAGCACACATTCACGGGAAAAATAAGAATGTCAATTTCCAATTCTACGAGTAATCCACCAGACTCCAACATTTCAGGCGCATTGATTTTGTGCCAGAGACATTTCCTAGGAAGAGGAGAACGAGCCTGCATAGAGACGAAGTAGACCGAAGAATTAGACTGCCATTTAAATTTGTTTGTACTTTTCTTTGTCTCCCTTTCACAGACAGCAATAATAGTAGCACAAGCAGTAATGGTGTCGTCCGCTCTTTTCCCGTCTCTATGGATCACGACGCATTCGAACCCCTCGCACACCTGGTGGATCGCTCGAAATCGATCCTTAACCACGATACAAACCGCACCCATCGCATTCCCCACCTCCATGGTCTGTCGCAGAGCTCGCACAATCTCAGCCCTTCCTCTGCTGCTGCTGGCGGTGGTGTCAGTGCCGGTGGAAAGGGTCGTTCTCGTTCGCGTCTGCGTCTTTATCTCTCTCGAAGCAGTATGTTCGCCCCGGGAAATGACAACGAGGAAGATGATAAGGACTCATCTTCCCAACAGTTTGGCATCTTTGGAAGGCTGCCGAAGGAGGCCTGGCCCGATTGTCGGGTCTCCATGTCTGTGATGGTGTGTCTGGACGATTTTTCAAACTTCTGTTAAGTTTGTTTATATGCCTTTATCAGGAAACATAGGAAGAAGTCGGATTAAGAGAACGGAATTGATTACCCAGGCCTATGTTAACCAATTATGGCAAATCTGAGGGCTGTATGATTCGCAAATGTTGTTGAACATGTTGTAAGTCCTGCTAAGATGGGTTTTTGTTTACCATCAGCCTCCTTAGAGCTACGTGCAAAGGTAAATGACGAGGTCATGTATTTGCTTGCATATCCATCCGTTTCTGGTTTATTTGCTCATGGTCTATCCCGTTTCCCATCCATCCATCCATCCTGGATCCATCCACCCATCCATTTATCCATCATGTTTGCGCACGCCCAGCATAAGTTAGGGACTGACCTGTGGAGCATTTGGTGCCGAAAAAGCAGGTCTTACGCATTCAGACTCTTACGTGGTTTTCTTGTTGGTTTCTAAATTCTTGCAAGGGAGCATTAGCCTTTCCATTGGTACTATAAATAAGTATCCGCTAGTGGATAATTGTCTCCGGTGATTGGAAAATTATGCTGCCTTTTTGTTGATCTCCCTTGTCATCTAGAGTCTCTTCGTGGTGATCTTTTACAAGGGCAGCCTCACGGAGGGCATCTTCCGTAGGTCGGTTCAGATATCGCATTTGCAGGCACTGGTTCAACGCGTGGATACCAATGAGGATCCCCTCATGGCAGAGGAGTGCCCTCCCCTCCATGCCGCCAACATCCTCAAGGTGAGTTGGAGAAGGGGAGAGGGGGGTTGACAGAAAGGCAGATCGTTTTATGTGGGGCGCATTCAAACAGGAATGGCTAGACAGATAGGTGAATAAATGGGTAGATTGACGAGGAATGAAATGGAGATAGGCGGACGCAAAGATCTATAGATGTGAATGCGTGGTTGGTGAAGACTTGAATCCTGGGAAGACAGGTTAATTTGGCATGGTTTGATTGAGAAATTGGTAGATTAGCCATAGATGAATGCAAAGTGGAGGAAAAGATGGATTTACTGGTGTGGTATAGATGGCCAGATGATGAGCAAATATACATTTACAAATAGATTAATCTGGGTAGAGTTTGACCGGTGGAACGAGTAGAAATCTCTAGAATTTAATTCTATGCCGGTCATTTTGATAGTGGTTAAGTGAATCTGACACTCTCGCCTGGATTCGGCGACCACCACTCTTTCAACGATCGGTAGTAGCTCGGGCTGTTGGAAGTTTCGTCGTTTGAGTCTAGTCAAGGCGTTGGATCAAGTCTACTAGTGACATATCAACTAAAAATAGTCAATTTTATTTGTAATTTTCAATATTAAAATTAGCTTGCAGTGGATACACGTTCTATCGAAACCCTACGATGTTTCCTAATACTTCCTCGTGAATTCTTGTGAATGGTTGAATCGCTTAAGACAGTTCACTGTGCATTTTTCTCATGAAGAGGATCTTGGGACCTTTTTAATAAATAGGTGAAACAAACTTTCAATCTTTCTGAGAGCTTGTAGCTGTATAACGTCTAGCTATGATGATTTCTCTCCGTGCTTGTCACTGTTCCTTAGTTTACACGCTTTGCTTCGTCAAGTTGGTGCAAACTCGTGAAATTCTGAGTAGATAAAAAGGCGTTATTTTTGGATACGAATTCCACTGTGAAATTAGTACTACTGTGTGGGCGGTTCAAAACGCCAGCCATTAAAAGTGTTTAGTGATGAGTTGAGAAGTTTTGACTTTTGATAGGCACTTTTACCCTTCCCGAAAGGTGTTTGACGGTGACTGGCTACACTGGAAGGCGTAGAAATTTGTCCTGTGAATTGAACTTCGATTTCCTAGTCTGAGCTTGCTCGTCACAAATACATGACGTGTGTTCTTTACTTGTTTATGATAGCTAGCCCCATCCCACCGAATCGTATCACAAACTGATTAATTGGTCTTAAAAAGGTCACATGGAAGTAGGATTCTGGTGGCCTGCGGATCCCTGCCTTTTTCGTTGTTGAGCCGTAGTAGGTGAATTGGTCATTTTGGCGGTGTAAGTCTTAGTGTCATATTTGAGCAGTTTGTATTAGGGCTCAACTAACCCTGTGGGTAGCAAGAGTGAATGTATAACATGGATGTTTGGTGTGGCGATTTGCCCGTTAAAACAATACCAAGTAAACGCGACAACATCTCTTCCTTTCCTCATTGTAGAAGTATTTCAAGGAAATTCCTGGCCACCTCCTAATTGACGAGAAGTGGGACGACTGGTGCAAAATGACTACCCTGAAGACGGACGAGGAGATTGCAAACTACGCAAAAAAGTGAGTCACTTCATCCCGCTCCCCCCTCAAGGTCACCAATCGTTCCATCAAGTCCACCCACACACAGCTACACAAAAGCAATCTTAAAAGGCAATGAAATTCATTATTATTTCCTTTTAGCGTGGGTTTTTTTTGCTCGTTCTTATAGTGTTTTTGCGTTTATGCTAATGTCCTTGTTAGTCAATGGTTGTATTCTCGCATTTATAATTTTTCATGATCCCAAGTTTATTTTTGTTGACTGATAGACATTTTGGCCCTTTTAATCCAATTATCGTGCTTTAATTTGTCATGAGAATAACCGCTTTAGCACATTTCTTACTCCTTTCTCTTTGAGTGAATGCATGCGGTTGTCACTCTGCGCTCTTGTATCGTCGAGCCGGGGTGAATGTAAGTGTGCGTACCATAACGCGTTGCCATCAGTTTTGCGTAATGGCTACCCCTGAAGAGTGCTACGGGACTAAAAGTGTCGAGTTGGCATAAGCAAACCTCTGCCATGTCTACAGTAGGAGGGCGAAATCACGGGTGATAGAAAAGGTCTGTCTTATCACTTATAAACCCACCCTCTTCTGTCATCGCTCTGCATCGTGGACCATTAAAGTAACCAGGCAGATGGAATGAAGGCAACAATGAGAGGACGATGCAGATCATACGTTGACTCTTCAGAATGGAAAGACTTACAAACCTGGCTGTCTTAGCGCATTTCGTAGACTAACTACGGCATAAGACTTGTTGAGCCGGCTATATCTACCACATTTTTTGTCACTACCACCAATATAGTGCCCTGAGTCATTCCTAAAAAAGTTGCATTGTTGTCGATGTAAAGAAGAGCTGCGATAATATTAGTAGAAATGACGTAAGTAGAGGCCCTTGCCATCAGCGTGAAAAGATCCAAACATCACACAAGGGCCTCAAATAGGATGAATAGGTCAATAATTCTATTTTTCCTCCACTCCAGGATGCTGCGAGAGCTCCCTGACATCAACCAATCCCTACTTACTTTCCTCCTCTTCACCCTGGCTCAAATACGAGTAAACCAGGAGTCCAACAAGATGTCTGTGGACGCTCTGTCTACGGTGTGGGGTCCAAATCTCCTCGAGCGTCCGAACGCTGCACCCAGCTTTGAGGACAGCGTAATGTGCGTCGCCGTGGTGGCCTGCCTCCTTGGCCCCTTCACTGATGCTTACTGTCTGCGCAGTTCTGAGTTCCGCCAAAAGCTCTCCGTTTTCTTCGACGAGATCTGGGGCCAGATGATGCCACCTGGGGAGACGTCAACAAAGCCTCCGCCCGAAGGAATCAGCATTCTGGAATTACCTGAGCGTGAGTCTGACTGGAGCCAAGAATGAAAGTTTACTGTTCATCAAAAAGTGTCAGGATCCTGGAATGTTTAGACGTCAATTGAAACTTATCCCCAGCAAAGCTTTCATTAATGAAACCGTGCTAGACGGATAAATGCTTGCATGATTAAATAAAATGACTATTGTTAGTTGACTAAAGCGTTTCGGTTTCCCTTACTGGAAATTCCTGTTCTAGGTTTATTCAACAAGTGAGTTCCTTATCACATTCAGCACTAAGGAGTTTTTTGGCTAAAATTAACCACCGGATGTATTATAGTCATGGATTTGTGTAATATCGGCTCATAACCATCCTAATAAGTTTTTTCTCCTACTGATAAGCCCACTTGATGGCGGACTGTGGATGACTAGATATTTAGTTCGCACTTTACACGTCTCAAAGTAAGAAATTCGAGCGTCACTTCTGTCTGACTCTGGTAGAGAACGTGCTCAGGATTCAACTGTGGTTACAGATGTATGCCAAGTACTCATCTTTCTTTTGCTTTAGAAAAACCTAAGGAAATCACGTCTTCGAATGGTGCATTGGGAAGTCCCAGGTAAGAGGCTGCTTTTCTCAAGCCTAGCACATGACCTATGACCCGGTCTCAGCGTCACTATCAACTTTGACTTTCTTTTCCATTTTTCACAATGCAGATAAAATTGATTTGGAATGGACGAATCAGCTTGACTTCGCGTTGCCTGTAGCTTCTAGCTAACCCCGGACTGACGTGCTTTCTAAAACATCCTCTAATAAATTTAACGAAACAAAAAACGGTTATTGTGGTTGAAAAGATGGTTGTGAAATGATAAATAAGCATCTATAAGAATTGTTTTTGTTCCATGGGGTGATTCGCAGATCGCCAGTTATGTTCCATTACTCATGCTCCAAAACCCGTGATTGCGCACATTTTCTAGCAAAGAACATCAAAGCATCGGTGCATGTTTAGAATCTCAGAAAACGCTCAACATTTGTTTCCTTTCAAGCGCCTAACCCTTCTCGCCCCCTTTGTTCTATCCTCACGGGTCACTGGGCAAGCTGTTGATCATGTGGTATTCCTTTTTTAGACGTTGCTATCTCTTCCATAAAGTGAATTGGCGTTTTTATCTTGTCCTTAGAATTGGTGACTCTATTTCAATATGATTTTGTTGCATTTTTGCGGTGTTGTGCGATACCAGCCCCATTCAACCAACCGCCGTTTGCTCGCTTATAGCATATCGCGATCATCACCATCACCGCCTTTGAGCAGTTTGAAGGCGTACCAAATCTTGCAGTGTGTCTTTCATTACTGTGGTGTTCTTTTTTATTCATCACAATTTCCTTCCCAGCTGACCACATACTAGTATTTCAGCTGTACAAGCGCAGACATCCTGTTTAGCATTTACCTTATGGTAGCTCTGGTTTAACTAGACAGCTTTTTATCATCGAGATGCCTTATGCGACGAAATTGGGATGGTCTGACAGAACTATCGTCAAGACCCTGACGCTATGCAATAATATCTTATAGCGGGGGCAGTTTGGAAAGCATTGTCAAATAAATTTTAGCAAAATCACTTGATACGCCTCACCATGTGACATTGTCTCTTGTCAGTGATGGCACAAAATACATTCGTCTCGTGTTGCGTTGTTAAAATAGGTGCGTGCTTTCAACTGCTGAAAAAAGGCAGATTTTATCACCACCCCAGCAATTTCTTCATTTCATACCAGTCAGCTTTGTTGATGTTATTTAAAAGTTAAACGTAACCAAAAATCCCATCCCCTCTCCATCCTTTACTATGAATACTGCCTCTTTGTTCAATAATAAAATGTATGACAGATATTTCAAATTATGTTCGAAAGCAACTTACTGTCATTCTTGACTAGTTGTTACCTTGATGTTTCCACACCTCTTTTCCTAGAGAAATTACATATGTCTACCTCTTTTGTTAATGATGCACTGCTTTTATCATTACGTCCAGTTTCCTCAACTGGTGGCTTAGTATTGTAAGCCATCTGGTAGGTGTTCGAAGTGATTAGTTGATGTCAGATTGGTGATGTGCTGTTGTAAGTTCGGCCAATTAGTTTGATCATTCCTCCCTCCACATTTGCTGGATTTCAGGCATCACTCAACTGACTGTCAGTTTCTTGTAGCACATAGTACACTCCCAGGGAGTAAGCTACCACATTTGCTGCTGGAGTCGGAGGAGAAACCTGGTTGTTAAGTGTTTTAACCCTCTAACATAACACCAAAGCTTCCACTACCCAACTGGTCAGTCCAACTGCTGCTGCTGCTGCTGCTACCGCTCAAAAGCTTAAACAGATGCAATCATCAGCAAACCAAAACCATCTTTCACATTTTTTAGCGATTTAAGTTCGACCCATCTATTTGTGACACGAGTTGATGTAATTAGTTAGGAGAAGGGGATGAAGAACACGTCATGTGTGTTCCGTCGGCCTTGGGTAAGACAATCGAGGTGTTGCGTTACAAACATAGCCTAATCGCACATCTTCATCCTCTCCTCCGCGCTCAAAGCCACCACTCTGTACTTTGACAACCATTTTTTTCTCACACACACAAGAGGAGGGCACAGGGTTTGTGAGAATCAGCAATAAAAAACCCACTGGGCTTCGTGCTTGATGCGGCTGCGGCTTTGCCCTCTTTTTACCTCCTGCTACTCTTGAGAGTCGAGCTATAGCAGTAAGTGGTATGCAGAGGGTACAAAGATTTGAAAGGGGCTTTCCTTGTGACGCATTCACACCCATTTTTACTGAACCGCATGCCTTAAACCACCTGAGATGTTTCCAGTAGTCATGTTTAACCCTTCGAAGACAGTATTTGGGCTTTTCCCTTTGTCCAGCTAACTCCTATTCTTTATCGTTTCTTGGGGTTGTTAGGTGTAGAAGTGTCTCCTTCCTCTCACTCCCCCTCTCTTGGAGTTTGTACAAGTACTTAGTGCCGATGCGGGTAATGACATTGATGAGTGTCAGCCATTAGGTGATTTAGAAAGCTGCCAGGGTTTCAATGGGTTAAGGAGTCTCCTTTTTGCGTGAAAATATCGCTCCTAAGTTTGCTTATTTGCGTATGAATTCGCCTAACTAATTTTCCTCGTATAATGCGAATTTCTTTTTCTCATTTCACCATTCAGAGGTGTTTTAAACTTGAAGTTCGTCATAGCTCTTTGAGGAGTCTGTTGATTACTGGACATCCGATCACATGAAGGGGCGGTACGTACGCACTTTATCTATCAAAAAATGTTCATAAGCCCTCATTCATTACGACAGGGGTGGTTTAGCTGCCACGATACACTATCTCCTAGTAGACAGGTCGTATTTTAGCTTGTCATCCTGGCTCCCCTAAATTCCATATTACTAAGTATTGCTTTCTCATGATGGCAAGTGCTGCACCTTGTTATGTCATGCAGTTGGCAGTTCACCTTCATGGCTCTCTCTGATCACCTTTCGATTTAGATGTGCTGGAAAGTGTCGCGTGTTGAAAGGCACTTCAAGGTGGTCTAGCTCTTTAATCCTACTAGCGGGGAACATGTACTGGCTCTAACCATGTTAAACTCTTCCCTCAATTGAAAAGTGACTTATCATTACGTTCAAGGGTGTGAAGAATACTTTAGGGCACCATTTTCACCATCTGAATTTATTATTACTGATTGTTTTTCTGTTCTCGAAATCCACACTTCTAATTTTTGACAGCAATCTTGCTTCACTCTTTGAACTCCTCCACCGCAGGCGTTAGTCCGATGCGTTACTTAAAAACATTGAAAGAATTTTGAAAGTTTGCTTTAATGTTTCATCAAATGACTCAGTCATGGGAAATTTGAAAAATGTGAGAAAACTGTTCTCCATAACTTTGAAATATTGCTTGATGTCATACGTAAACAATATTTTCTGGTTCCCTCTTGCCACACGAAAAATAACGAGGCGGTAATGTATCTGGCGTGCAGGATTGACTCCATGGACATTTTCAACAGACAGACCAATAGAATCCACATCTACCTGTGATACAACGTAAACAATGAATAGTAGCAAAAGAAGAAACTGAAAATACCCCAGACGATAGAACTACATTCATATGGGACCCTAATTTGCTCCTTTAGTATCTTAAGATGCAATGAGGTTTCGGAGTACCAGTTTGCAAAAAGTTCAGGTGTAATCCTCCTTCCAATAGAAAGGGATTTTGGTGACACAAAGGAAGTCTCTCGAAGTTAGCCCTGATACTCATGTGCCTGAATCTACGGAATCACGTATCCACTTACACGAGTAGGTGGATTGCTTACGCCTACCCACATTTCCACCGTTTCAGATCAGTGGAACCGCTACAGGCTAAGGACAAGCGTAATTCCTGGATAATTCGCTCCTCGAGTGCAGAAGAGCCTTCTGAAATGACCTACGGTCTCAAACGTTACTTTCGAACCCTTAAGAAGGACTCCAAATCCTCCAGCAGCCAAGAAAGCGCTGACCTACCACCCCCCATCCCCCCGCGCTACCGACACAAGAGCACCTCCAGCAATTCTTTCGCTCCCAGCCCTGTCTCCCCCGCTGCCTGTACCACTTTTGCTCTGGCCACCTACAGCCCTCCACCTTTGCCGGAGCGCACCTTTGGTCTGCTCCAACAGATTCCTCACACACAGAATGAGCAACGCAGAAAGATGGGTGTTGTGTCGAAGGACACGCTCTCCTCTGGCACTACTGTCGTTGACCGTAGACGCAGCTTCTCACGTCGCCGAAACCCCTCTCGCAGCCCTGTTCGCTCATGCACCATCAATGGCATCGACCAGAGTCTTCGCCCCTTGATGATTGGAGATATTTTTGAGGATTATGAAGGTCTAAATCTTAGTCCAAATGATGTGGCTATTGACCAACCGAAATTAAAGTTGAAGGAAGTTGAAACTACCACTACCCTAAAGCGTTCTACCAGCGACGTGGATGTTCATCCGATGAACAAGCAGATGACGGTTCGAAGGAAGTCACAGAATTTGGATTCGCCACAGTTCCTGGAATATGGGACGGAGCCAGGAGGAATGTGCTTCTTCTGGAACACGGTAGCCGCACGACGCATGAGCTCTAGGAATCATCGATGTGAGACACGTTGGACGTGTGGACTCTACACAGAAGTGGGGGGTAAAAATGACCCAGTTGATCCAAATGTTTCAAATGATTTGGCTCCTCTTGCTCGACGTTTTACAGAGAATGTCACCATCGATAGGTCCAAACCGACAGGCGTTCGACCGCGTCCAACGGCAATATACCTTGAAGACAAGTCGTGTCTGATGTTTCCAGGCTTTCAGAAGACTTCTGCAGCTCCCGAAGTTCCAGCAGGCATCTGTCGACGGATCAGTTCTATCTATGAGC
This sequence comes from Echinococcus multilocularis, assembly GCA_000469725.3. NCBI lineage: Eukaryota > Metazoa > Platyhelminthes > Cestoda > Cyclophyllidea > Taeniidae > Echinococcus > Echinococcus multilocularis. The sequence goes on along the minus strand of LN902846.1, from coordinate 5,160,158 downwards.
AAAAGAAGGTGATGAACGAGACTGGATTGAAGAACTGGATGCTCCGTGGAAGTCTCGTGAGTCCCGATCAGCTGAATTCGACCAGTAGCGGAAGCACACATTTGAGTCGGGGGAGCTCGCACGCTTCCACAGGCTCCAGCACCTCGACAACCCTGGGACCGAACTGATCACTTGTATAGAGAGTGAAGAGATTGCTAGAAAATTTTTTTGTACATACCAGAGAATGGGGAAAACGAGGACTGCGTTGATGTTGGTAGTAGTAATAGTGGTGACCTAAATCGACATGGCTGACCTACCCCTCTTGCTCATTTGCGTGATAGTTTATCAGATTTCCTAACTTTCCTAGCTCCCTCTCCCTTCTGCCTTCTTCCTCCCAATTTGCGACTCGAATTCGCGCCCGAATGTGATTATTTTTTTCATTATACAATGTTTTGTTAGCTGTATACTGTTGCTTTTATTACTCTAGCGTGGATGTTTTTATCCCCTAGTGAAAGGTTGTCTTGCCCATGTCATTCTGCAGATCAACACGACAAATTTGGTGTTTTAAAACTGCAAATTTTTTTGACCATTTAATCGCTTTTGGAATTTAAAGGATCCCACCTGATTGCTTCTGTCCATTGCGCTTCTCAAACGCTTAGGTTGAATGAATTTTTAAGAAGGGTTACCACACGATCTGCAACTGGAGTCTTAAATGATCTGCCGAATTGGGAGAGATCAGGATTTGGGGATCTTGCGGTGTCAAGTTCACGCAGGCAGGCTTTCACTATCAACACGAGGATGAGGCAGCACCTTTGTACGTTATCAGGTAATCAACAAATTTTTATACATTGACTTGTGAAACATGCACTACTTGAATGTTTCGTTAATTGCATTATGAAGGGTAGGTTTGTGTCGGTCTGTCGGTAGAATACCGCCTTTATTTGCGCCCTCTACTCATGTCCTGTTACTTTGACTCCTCATAAAGTAGGGGGTGAGGTTAATGGATGTGATTCAAGACCGTCGCCTCGGCTTCAAAGCTGGAGAGGATGCTTGTAAGGTTTGTAATGCTTACGCCGCAATTTAGGCTCGGAATACTGTGCACCTTTTGTGTGCTGGTGAACTACAGACAACGTTGTTCACCACTTGTGCCTGCGATCTATCTACTCGATACAACGCGGTGTGGCGAGCATTTCCTTTCTCTGCAGAAATATCCGGGTAGGAGGAAGGTCCTTTTATTACTTCCTGCCATACTACTTCATTCTCATCCTCCACGCATTAGCCTGAAGCTATTTCTCTGGGCGATCGGTAACATTCCTCTGGAAGTAGACCATCACCTACGAAATAGAATAGAATAATAGTGAGGAAGAAACGACGGTGGCTGGATCTGCTTCCCTCTTTGTTTGTAGGCGCAAAATATTGCAATGGAAGTGGAATTATCGGTGGGGTGGTGTCTCTCTAGGGGAGCTTTTAATGGTAAGCGCATAGCACCACGAGACTTTCCTGAAGGTGAAAGGAGGCATAATACTTGGGTAGAATACGTATTGTCGACCTAGAGAAGGGCTTGAGGTCTTCTGGCATGGTCCAAGGACCGCGCCGCCCGGCGGACGTATGATGGTAGAACCCTGAGTGGCCCGCATCGCAATTGTCGCAAAGAATAGGATACTTTAAGTAGCCTACTGTTTTGACCAAAAAACTCCTTTATTTGCCTCATAGAAGGTACCTTCTTACTCATTTTCAAGCGACAAATCGGCTTTGAATTCCATCAACTTCAAGCTTAATAGCGCTGTACAAAGGAAGGAGTAGGTGAGGAAGAGAAAGACATAAATCTCCCGAGTTCGATTTGACAGATCAAATGCTCTTGCTTAGGTTTTTCCTGTATTTTTGGTGTTTCACCAGGGCACAATTACCAGGTAGTCGGTTTGTTCGCTTTCGGCGGTTCGAATGAGTGTTTGAAATCTCGGAAGCTCTCCTGGATACACCTGCTTACTTTTTTGACTTGCTCACTCATTGGAAAACCCTGTTCATGACGATATTTCTTCTTCCAAAGCCCAGACCTTTGCTTTTTTTAGTAGTTCCACTTGTAAATTCGGAGCAAAAGCGCCCGACCACCTTTATCATGAGTAACCACCGACCGATAGGGATAGTGGACCGCGTTAGGTGGTGAGAGGAGACAGAATTGGAGGTAGTCAGACAGTCGTAAGGGGTGCTCTTATAGCTCAACTGACGCCGCCACCATAGCGGATCCCCAAATTATAGCAAGCCGTATCAGTATGGAAAGCAATTTACTGTCGGCCTATTGAAGGGTTGAGAGGCTATGCGCATGATTGGAGGACTGTGCCGTCGAGAGGGCGCGCAGCCCTATGAGGCTCGCAGGGGCAACAGTGCTGGGTATAGCATCGAGGGCTGGGTGTCAGTTAGAGATTGATAAGTATTGAAACATCGAGTCTAAATTTTCTTCGCTAACAGTTAAAAACTAGTAATTTTTGATAGGGAAGAGTTGGCTTGACTTGGCAATTCAACATTGCCAATTCGCGTTCGCTGAAATGAGTTGAGTAGGCAAATGCCGACCATGAGTTAAGGAATTTTTTCTGGCAAATGATTATTTTTTTATTACTAATCTGTTTTTCTAAGAAAATGGACTATCAATTGGGATCATGTTAAGAAATGTCAAACCTTAACTTACTTTCCTGGCAGTGGGAAGCCGTAATGGTTTTTGTTGGAGAAAATAGTGGTTACCTTACCCATACTCACTTGGGTGCTTAATTTTGTCTTGCGTTGCACCATGATCCGATTCTGCATTCCGCCTTGGGAGACAGGTGATCCCGTTGGGATAGTCGGGAGGGTCATCACCTTGAAGTTGGTATGAAAGGTTGCGATGTGACTGAGGAGGGTGTAATTACTGGGGCGAAACACCACCGTTCACCAATCCTACCTCAACTTACTGTCTGTATTGCACGATAAACGTTTGAAGTAGTGATGCAAAATCCTCAGCAAAATAGTTAATCAAAAAACTGCTTCAGAGGTGTGTATTGGCCGCTAGACTGGCTACCACCTAAGTTAGTCAAAACTTTCCTTGGTAAAAATGCTTGAGGAAATAAAGGTATGCAGGGTAAGTACAAAGGTCGAAACGGTGGTGTTGAATTTCCTTCTAACATGTTTACTGTTTTCTTTACTTGTGCGCGTAAAAGCATTTGAAAAATTTAAGGCTCATATCGTAACGCCGCAATTTTTTTGCAGTTGGCTTAGTTCCTTCCAGCGTCATTTGTTGTTGATATATCTGCCAGTGATTCAGTGTGTAGTTCGACTACCTGATCACTTCAGTCGCCACAGATTTCAATCCATCTTGTCGGTCAACCCTATTAGCCGTCCGGCCTTCTGCTCTTCTGAAATGACCCATTACGTCTTCAAAGAGGCCGTGAATCGAGTACTATCCATAAATGCAAATTTTGTTTTTGTTTAGTATCCTTGCTGACATTTAGAATAGTGGCTCAGTACTCTTATAAAGTACTCTTACAAAAGGGAAGAGTCCTACTCCCATGTCCCTCTAAACTTGTATCTATCCTTGTTGTAGCTACACAATAATTATGTCCAAACTCAGTCATCTACAGTGTTCTAGGGGTATGAAGGCCAGGAAAGAGGAGATAGAAGAGGTGTGTGCCACAGATATTTCTGGGCACATCAGTCCCACTTTATTACTTGCCGGGAGAGGCTGTCAAAATAACTTTCCAGCTTAAATTATTAGAATTGTTTCTGTAATACGATAGTGGTTTATCCCTTGGTTCTGGTGAGGTGCCACTTTTGAACTTTGAATTAGCCCCCTTGTACCTCGCTGGGTGGGCTGGCCTTCTGGGCCGTGCCAATAGCCCAGGAACCTTCTCCGTGCTGAATATATACATATTCTGCCTTAGTATTGTGTCTTCTTTCGTCTTCAGGGCGTCTCGGAACGCTCCAGTTTCTACTATAACATTTGGCAATAGCAAGTCAGAAAGATTTAGTCAGGCATTTCGAAAATGTTCAACTAGTTGCTGAAGAAGTATCTGTTGAAATGGAATCAAATTCAATCGGGATAATCCTACTGTAGTTTAATTTACAGCAGTAAAGTTGTAAACAACAAGTCATGCTAATTTAGGAACGTTTGTTTTTATGACTGTGGAGCTTTTAATATGTAAATGCTTGCTAACGCAAATGCTAGTACTTAGATAAATCAATTTTTGCCATGCACTTTAAATAAAAACAAAGCAATTTTATTTAAGCTTAGTTAATTTTTTGATTGTGTTTTGTGCAAAGCTGTTTAAAAAATGTTTAACTGATGAAAGCATTTCAAGGTTAGACGGGACGACAAAGTGCGCGTTATGGAGCCGCTTGTTTAGCCTGTTTGTTCACATTCCTCGGGATTGCCTGATGGTTCATGGTATATCTTCGCCGCATATTTAAGCTTTTCCAACGTCCCTTTGCGTCCATGCGTGTCCTTAATGTAGCCGAAAAGAACGAAGCAGCGAAGAATATTGCTGCGATTCTTGGTCGGGGTCGTACGACTCGAGTATGTTTTCTAATCAATTAAAAGGAATATTTGTTCGTTAGCGAGAAGGTTTTTCCAAGTTTAATAAAATCTACGAATTTCCAATGACGCTCAACGGCGCAAGCTGTTTTTTCGTGATGACTTCAGTTTCTGGTCACCTTCTCAACTATGAGTTTTCACAGTGCTTTCGCTCTTGGTACCTCGGTTTGAAAGCTTATCTTATTTTCAGGGAATCTTGCAACCCATTGGCCCTCTTTGATGCCCCCATCGAAAAGAAATGCACAGCGGAGTACGAACCAATCAGGGTATGTTTGTCGTGCTGATTACTGTGGTCTTGCCATTTAGCGAACCCTAGAACGCGAAATCAAAAACTGTTCCCATCTCATAATCTGGACGGATTGCGATCGCGAAGGTGAAAACATCGGCACGGAAGTTGTTGAAGTCTGCCAACGTGTCAAATCCTCTATCCGCGTTTCTCGAGCTCGCTTCTCCGAAATCACACCAGTTGCCATCACCCGTGCCATCAACAATTTGACCACTCTCGATGAGCACGTGAGTCAAGCAGTCGACGCACGTCAAGAACTTGACCTTCGCATTGGTGCTGCTTTCACTCGCTTTCAAACCCTTCGTCTGAAACGTGTCTTTCCTCGAGCTCTTGCCGATCAACTCATCTCTTATGGATCCTGTCAATTTCCAACCCTCGGTTTTGTGGTTGAACGCTTTCGCGAGGTGGAAAGTTTTATCCCGGAGCCATTCTGGAAGATTACTGCTGAGGTAATGAGGGAGGGGGGAGACTCTCGAGCTACTTTCCAGTGGAAGAGAGGCCGTCTTTTTGACCAAGCCTGCTGTGCCGCTTATCACGAGCACTTGTTAGAGGTAGGCCACCTTGGAGACTTCACACGCTTTGTCTAGAACCCCATCGGGAAAATTATTCATGTAGAACGAAAACCAAGATCGAAGTGGAGACCTCTGCCAATGGACACGGTAGAGATGGAGAAGCTGGCTTCACGGAAACTGCGGATTGGCGCTAAGGAAACCATGCAATTGGCAGAGACATTGTACACCAAAGGGTATGTTTCCTATCCTCGAACGGAAACGAATTCATTTCCAAAGGAGTTGGATCTAAAACCGCTGGTGGAGGCCCAAATACAGGACAGTCGGTGGTCAGGTACGTAGTGTTTTTATGCTTTCTGGTCATTTCTTCTACTTTGAGTTTTTACACCTTCCGGTCACCTTTAGATTTTGCGCACAAATTACTGGCTGTCGGATTAAAGCCAAGGAATGGAAGAAAATCGGACCAGGCGCATCCTCCTATTCATCCCTTGAAGGCTGGGACCAACCTTCAAGTACGTTTGCGAGCATTCATTTAAGTCGACCTAATGAAAGCCTTTTCATTGTTGATATTAAAAGTTTACGTTCCATAATATAGGCAAGAATTTCACTTATTTAGCTTTAAAAAGACATCTACCACGAAGATTCTATTTTACTTCTTTAGCAATTTGATACTTGCCGTGTTTCATTCTAACGGTCGGGTAATGATTCAGGGTGTGATATTTTTCAAATATGTTCATGACTTGGTTCGTTTACTGATTTCACACAATTGTTACATCGCTCGAGTGTTATCTCCTCAAAAGTGGCCATTTACTGGTGTCATGCAAGAAAAAAAGCATACACGAAGGAACTGTTCTACTTATAGTGAACTGAATCATCGGGCATAACATGGACCCACTAATGCTGGCTTTCACCTTCTAAGATTGTGTCATTATTATCCGAGAAAGGTTAGAATTTCACATATTTCATCGTTTTTTTTGCGGCTACTATCAAGCATAATTTTTTTTTGCTAAGGGTAGCGATATGATTGACAAAGATGGGACTTCTCCTGATACAATGTATCTCAAATAATCCTAGCATTTATGCAATGAAGTGTTTAGGGAAGAAGAGCTTGAAAAAATAAATTGAGTATTTAATTACTGAGAAAATCGTCTCGTCTTTTGGGACAGTGACAAAAGGCAGAACTAATTGGTTGAGCAACTTCATTGGCTGCGGATATTTTGAATCTTATTGGTACTGTTTTCCGGTAGTCTTCTCTCAGATTTCCACTTGGCGATGCAAATTATTTGCCAATATCTCACCGCACTTTTTTTACTGAAAATTCTTCCAAAGTGTTTGTATTGTTTGAGTGGACCTCAGTTTCCTCGCTTTCCATGATATCTGCATAATTTTCCGACGACCTGATCGGCTGAAATACCTTCTTACTCGGCAAATCATTATTCCTTTTCCAGGGTAATGAGGCGCGTCTGTACGAACTCATCACACGTCACTTCCTCGCCTGTCTCTCGGACGACGCTAAGGGTGCAGAGACCACGGTGCGCCTGATGTTAGGCTCAGCGGATCCTACCGCCGCATCGTCGTTGGATGCAGGTGAAGTGTTTGAGGCACGAGGACTGGTCATCCACAGTCGGAACTACTTGGAGGTGTACCATCCCTACGAGAGTTGGAGTGAACGATACATGCCTGCTTTTAAGTTGGGAGAGCTCGTCACTCCAGACAAAATCGAGGTGATTTTGAAGTTATTTGACTACCAGTTACCCTAAAGTAGACAAAGTTGAAGCGGTGAAACTGAAATTAATAATGATGGAATGGAATCAAATGAGGTGTATGGGGCCAGGGAGGATTGATGGAAACTGAACGAACGGCTAGATGGAATCAGGATGCATGAAGTTGTTTGGGACAACTTTGTGACTAAATATTGGATAAGTGTGTGGGCAAAAAGTTTCGTTATTAATTTATCCATTAGCTAAATCAAAATTGGCAAGGGGAAGACGTGTTGGACCTGGTTCTGTTGCCCTTACGGAAGAGAATGGTAAAAAAAATACATAAAGGAAGAAAGAACCTGCTTAAAATTTACTCAAAGTTAAGCCAACGATTGTTCAATTCTGTAAAAACTGTGGCTATTTACTTCCTCCAGATGATTGAAGGCACTACAACGGCACCGAGTCTCCTAACTGAAGCGGATCTGATCGCCTTGATGGACAAATATGGCATTGGAACTGATGCCACGCACGCGGAGCACATTGAGACTATCAAAAAACGCATGTATGTCGCTCTGCAAGACACCAAGTTCCTGGCGCCTAGTCAACTCGGCATGGGACTTGTGGAAGGTGCGAAAGATTAATTTTTTTGCTGTACGGGCGCATAAGCTTACGTCCCGTTGAGCTCTAAATTAGGGCAATTAAGAGCTAGACTTTCTACGAATGAGTAAGCTGGGTGTACAACGTGTGCGTACGTGATTGCTTGCTAACTATTGCGGACGGAGATTGGTTCCACTTCCACACATTTACTACCTTGGCCTTGGTATTGTGATGATTATTGTGGCATTTAATTGTCTACCTGTACTTGGTACTAGCCAGTCAGAGAAATTGAATGAGAGCCCAATTTCGGGAAAGCGGGGACTTCTGGAGATCCTAAACTGGAACACTTGCTAGGGTTGCAGACGTTACAGATAGTTCATTCTACAACGGATGAAATAGCGTGGAAAATTTAGGTATAATGGAAAAATCGTCTTGGCCTCCTCAGGCTTCCAGATGTGACGCACTGAGCTGTTCTTTGCGTCCATAACAAGCAGCACCAGCAGGGAGGCTATAGACATGACGCAAAAGTCACACCGCCATGACCAGAGCACAAATCGCTGACATTGGGGAGCCCACCAAGTTGAATGCATTGCTCCCCTCCTTCCAAGGGTCATCATCGCCGCTCCCTCTAGTTTCTCCTCCGCTTCGCGCGATTACGATGTAGTCGGTACTTTGAAAAAGTACTAAGAAGCCAGGAATGCTAGTCATCAAGTTTTTACAGAGATGAGATGACCTTTGACGCCAACGTCAGTGATGCGTCTCTGTCTATTCCATTGTATCTGGAATTTGACTTCCCTTAGTGAACTACTTTGAGGGGCAGGAAGGATTCACCGTCTTTGTGTTGTTTAAAGCTAGACACTCTTCAACAATTCCACTTCAAATACCAATGACTGTTTATTGGAAACTTTGTCTAAATAAGTAGAATAATTGGCGCTAAAACTCATGGTTAATATTTTTCTTGTCACTTTGTTGTCATTGTCGATGGCGGCCACCTTTTTCAGGATTGGATTCAGTTTGCTGGGACCCGGTGGGAGAAGGAGACAGAACTGTCTCTTGTTACGTAATCCACATATATCTTCATGCGAGTGCCATAGGCTAGCTCCACAATCGACGTTTTGAAGTCAATTCCATATCTGAATTAAGCTTCAGTTGTCAATGTTCTATCGCGACTTGACGTGTCGATAATGCCATGTAATGTCAATAAATTCGTTTTTGGTCTACCTCAATTTAGGTTACGATTCAATGGATCTAGCAGTTTCAAAGCCCTACTTACGCGCAGATCTCGAGGTCGACTTAAAGGCGTAAGCTCTTCAATCTCCTTGTTTAATAAGATTCATGAAGGTGATGAAATAACGTCTGTTTCTTGACCTGTAGAATATGCGAAGGCCGAAAGACAAAAGAAGGTAATTGATCAGGTCCAAATTCCCCCTTAAAGTAAACATTTTAGAGGTTCTGCAAACCCAGTTGGCCAGATACAAATCTGCTTACGAGATGGTTGTCCGGGAGGCGCGAAAATTGGACATGGCAATTAGTAAGCATCTTGCTCAGGAGGCAGAGAACATTCCAGGTATGCCTCGGTTAAGGAAAAAAAATTACAGTTAAGCTTTTAGAATCCACAAATAACCCCACTGAAAGCAGGAGAACAGAAGCTTACCGGAAACTCTGTTCCTGTCCTTCCTGTGGAAAGGACGTCGTAGTTCGTCAAAAGGGTCCACAAGATCCTATCGACTCTGGTGTCAGCACTCAGTCCTCGGCGAATCGGTCAGTTCTACTGAGATTGGATTGGTTGGGATATTATGCTTACTGAAATTTGATGAGTAGCGTTGACTTCATAGGCCGCGGTGGTTCTTCTCATGTACTGGGTTCCCTGACTGCAAGTTTGCCATCTGGCTGCCTGATGGGGTGACTGCTGCCCGAGTTGTCATGGCAATAGGACAGGCAGTGACGGGAACTCTTCCCTCGGTGCCTTGCAAGTCAGTTGATGGTACCAGTTGTTTTGGCCGTGGCAAGCTTGTTGGTCTCAAATTTAGACTTGGTACGGTGTTGCCGTGTGGATATGTGCAGGAGGATCCCGATATGGAGTGAGTTGATTTGCGCGATAGCATCGCGTTTTTTTTCCAGATTTTGTTTATGTATTATTAAATTTGACATTAAAATGACAAAATGCATTCGGAAACATTAAATTATGGTCTTGGTGTTCCTTTAGAAATCTCATGCAAAAATAACATATCATTCTATCAAAATATTGCTATTTTAAGATTATAAATGGGCGAGGCCTTTTAGGCTCAAAGTCTGATAATCTGTATGGTGGCGTTGAGGATGCTTGCCGATGCAAACATCAAATATATTTGGCAATTTTCCCGATAGCTCTGGCAGTCTGCATACATCTACATGCAACGCATCTTTGAAGATCATTTAGCATTTCTTATTTATTTTCCTGTATCAAGAGCGTACCTAGGCACCAATTTTCCTGTCCATTTCACATCACAGATACGTGACGTGCCTCTTCTGTGACGAGGAATTTCGAATGGCTTTCGGCATTCGCATCGCCTCGGTTACCACAACTCCCCCTGCCCTCTGTTCGACGCTCGCCGGGCAGCAGCAACTGGTTTCTTCCGTCATTCCTCGCCAACCCAATCGTGGATTTTTAACAGCTGCATCATCAGCACAGGTTGGTGTGATCGTATAAAGTTATTGTCGGTAGGTGAACTTCGTTACACTTAGATCAGCGTTGGTTTATACGGCGCAATAGTGGATGAGTTTGTGGATGCAGTTATGACTAACAGAATAAGTACGTCAGAATTTTCTACCAACCACCCTGATTTCATTTTGTTCATCTCTGGTCATTGCGAGGCATTATTTCACTGAGCGAAATCCAAATGCTTCCTTAACTTTAAAATATTTCTCTGAATAAATTCTTATTAATTATGAAACCTGCTGAATTTGTGTTTGCCAGCGTCATCGTGCTGTTCTATGCGTTAAAATTCGGTGCATTTATGCTGCTGCTCTCAGTAGTTTGAGCCTTTGAAGATGCTGCTGAAAGGAAGTGAGTAGGTGCTGCATCTGGTAATCACTAGGGCACGATGCTGAAAGCATTCAACATTTGCACTTGCCTTTCTTACTAGCATTCTAGCCTTCCACCAGCACTGTCCTCTCTCCGTCATTCATTCGCCTTCCTCCCATCTTCTTCGTTCAATGCAAATGACTTCCAAGGTAATGACGGTCATGGTGTCGATGAGAGCAACCCCGTAGTGTGCAGTTGTGGGATCCCAGCTCGTCTCCTCACCGTTCGCAAGGCTGGTCCAAACCAAGGTGAGTTGGTTGCATGAAAATAATTTTTACTCAGTTATATTAAGTTGGCATAAATGTTTACTTCATTTTTTGTGGCAGGTAAAAAATTCTACAAGTGTGGCGATATCTCCAATGTGTGCAACTTCTTCCTTTGGCAGGACTCTTCAGCTGGGAGGTGGGATTAAGTGATTCTGATTGATAATCTTTCTCTTGTGCATCCTGTGGTCATGCCTTGCATCTTTTCTCCCAAAGCAGCGCTCCAAATCACTCTTTGAATGGGGATTCCGGTGTCGGTTTATATAATGAAAATGTAATGTGCTCGTGCGGTCTTCCTGCCGTTAGGTTTGTTGACTCAATTTTAACCTTCGTGAATCCTGTAATTTTGTATCTTGTATATAAAGGATGTTTAAATTTACCGATAAAAGTGTAAATAGGTAGACTGGAGGATCTATAAAACTTCTCGGATAGATGAATGAATGATGCTGTGGTCGGATGGTCGGCCAGAAGAACTGGCTAAGGGGGGAGGGCTTTGATAGTGAATGAATGCATTGATGGGCGTATTAATGATTGCGTCTTTTTTTCAAACTGCACTTCATAGACGGACAGTGAATCAGGCGACAGCCAACCGCGGTCGTCAGTTCCTCGTCTGTCCGAACAGTGCACCCGGTGGTGGCAGTGGCTGTCACTTCTTCCAATGGGCAGACACTGCTCCCACTGGTGATGCCGACCGACCTTCCTCCTGTTCGCGTGGCCCTCGCACTGGCATCAGCACTCCCTCATTTGCTGATCAGGATGAGAGTTGGCCGCCCACAACTCCACTAGGTGGTGCTGGTGAGCCGCGTCACTCGATTCTCATGCTGATTAAACATCATTGACGCTCTCAGAAACTCTTAGTTGTTTAGGCAGCATGGTTAGCAAGATATTCGTGAAGGTGGACTGATTGATGGCCAAGTGGTTGGATGGATGGTCGGGTGCACAAAAATGTCGATTTATGGTTGTAGGACCACCTAAACGATTGAATAGGTGGACCAATGGATTGGTAGTTTGTTGACGGCCGAGCATGCGCTCTAGGAGCAAATCGAATGGATTAGTGGATAGGTCTACCGATGGAGTGATCAAGTGGATTCTGTTGAATGATGTAGCGGCTGGATGGACTCATCAAATATTATTGGATTATGTGAACGAAGGCATGAACAGACGGCTAGATGAAATGATGGGTTGGTAGGTGAACTGAGGACTGACAAGTGGGTTAGATGTTATTTAGTTCTATTGTTTTCCGGATAGTTGTATCCATACATGGACAGACGATCGGGTAGATGCGGGAGTAAGTTGACGCATTAATGAATGGAATATCTAAGTTGGTAGTTGTGGAAACGGTTCTAAAACTAGGCTAATAAATGTGAATGTGGGTGAGTTGAGGGATGATTTGACGCCTGGTTGATTGAATAAAGGGATGAAAGAATGCCTAACCAGGTAGGTGGTGGTTGGTTTGATTGTTGGGCTAGTGGATAGATGGGTGGGTGCCAGAGAAAAACGAATTCCTACATATGTAGATGAAGTGCTGTGCGGGTGGCTCGATGGAGTGATATCTCTATGATTTGACAAGTGAACATGGAGACGTGTTATCATTGATAATCCCTTCTCTTTCAGGCTTCAGAAGTCGTCGTAATCACAGCACTGGTGGCAGCGGTGGCGGTGTTCGCAAATGCAGCATTTGCCACCTTCCCGGTCACACGCGCAATCGGTGTCCTTCAGTCCCACAGGAGTAGGTGTTTTCGCACGCGTATGAGGTCCCACTCTTCCCCCTTCCTTCTCTGTAAATTTTCTCTTTTTGTTTACTCTCCTGTTGGCTTTAGTAAGAAATTAGCCCTGTTGTCCGCCTTTAGTGTACACTTTCATATTATTCAAGGAGACTTTTTTCAGTAAAAAAGGTTTTTATTTTACTGCTTTGCCAGTCGACTAAAATTCGCCTTGTCGACGTTACCGTCTCTCCATTTTTGTATGGGACTGTTGAGAGGCGTTTTTTGGGAGATAGCTGCGAATCGTGTTGTTGAAGGCAAGACTATTTCCTGTATTACGTTTTCATGTTCTTTTGGTAACGATGTTGAAGTTTTCTATCATTTACTGGATTTGATTACCTTCGTTGACCGAAAACATGGCTCATTGCCAAAAGGTTGGTGTAGGTATGTGGGTCTCCATCTCGCCTCTCCGCCATCTTGATGAATGTTGCCTAGTCGCTAGACTGGATAATTTGCTGCCATGATAGTTTGAAATGAATGGTTGACGTTTGATCTCAATGATCCTTGCAATTATTGGTAGTCGTTTGACCTTGTTAATTTGTCGTGCCGGCAGAAGCAGAATGGGTCAGTGAGCGCTGAGGAGAGTTTCCAACATTGAAGTGTTCCTGAAAATGCACTCGTCTTCAATAGGTAATTTGTAGGACAGAAATAAGTTTAAACTTTCACCTTTCTACTCATCTTCTCCTTACCTATTTCCTGAGCTCAGTCGCTATAGCAAATCCAGATGCAAAGTCAATTGAATAGATTCACCACCAGTGGCTACCCTTGGTCTGCAGAAATATGCCGACAAGTGGTTGAAGTTGGTGGAACGGTGGGTTAGGCGTGGGTTGGTAGAGAGCAACAAGTAGATTGACGGGTAGTCGGCTGAACAAATGGTTGGAAGACCAGAGGTGGGGGAGATGGTTGAGATAACAAGTGAATGGATGGACGGTGAGTAAACGGATCAAGGGCGCATACATTGGTGGGCAAATGGATCAGAAATTCCTACATCAGAACATGGTAAAGATGCAAGGCGGGGAAGTAGAGGCTGACGGACTGGAGACCAGTGATGGAATGGAAGTAGAGGTATCAATGGTTTGGAGATGAATGGAAGGTATTGCATAGAAAAGATACTCTGCCTTTTACGCTTTTTCTCCCCTTGACTGACCATGGCTTTGTGAAAATGAAGGCATTCTCAAAGGATGGCAAATACGGTCTCTCCGTAGACGAATGTGATGGTTGTGCGGAAGTTGACTGCTTGTTCTAAGGTTGGAAGCAAGCAAGAACGAAGTCTCAACCTGCAATCGCAGGTGATCCACTGCGTCACTCGTGAATCAGTATGAATGGTTTGGTCACCAGCGCACGCCATATGCGAATGACCCGCCATAGATTCCTGATTCTTCTCATCTGGCCACCCACAGGACATGCCAACGTTACCAGTAAGATTGCAAAAAAGACGGATTTGAAAGCCATGGATGAAAATTGATCGAATGGTGAGACAAATGGACAGAGAAGTGGTGTAAAAATGAGTCAAGGAACTGATAGATGGCTAATCTTTAGGAGTAAAATATATGTTTAAAGGAGTGGGATGGGTACGGGGGAGAAGGGCCTAATATTGGCGACTTAAAGGACTAGGCGATTGTGCGGAAGAAGAGGCATCCTGGAAACTGCAGTGATGGTCGGACCACGAAGATAAAGGTAGATCAGAAGTGGACATCCATCTATTGCGCCTCCTGCAAATGCCAACTTGTCAACTCGAACAATCCGCAAGGAGCTTGCAACTATGGCGTAATTTGGGGATACAACATGGCTGATCTCGTAGGAGCTGGTGGAGTGTTTTTATGCTGCACGCAAACACTCCGTGTGTGTGTGTTTACATGTGCGTTTTAAACAGCGAGGTAATGGCAATGACAACGGGAGTGGTAGGCGTCAATTTCCATGTGTGTTGGCTGTGCGTGTGAAATCTGGCCATCTGATAATGCTGACGCTGGTGAGGTTGATGGTGGCCTCAAGGGAGTAGTTGCCAATCAGGCGACTGAATGCCAATGCAGACGAAGGAAGGCTTCACGAGTGATGTTGACCACTCTTCGATGACAACGTCAGCCTCGTGTAATGTGGCGTCATAGGAAAAGTCCACCTCACCGCCACATGCAGCAGAGTGTAGTGGGGTGTGCGTGAACAGTTGCCTTTGCTCACACTTGTCACTCCTTTTTGTGCCTTCACTCCGCAGTACGTCAACAATGTCATTCTGGATGCACCACTGGTCGTTACCGATCAACTGCTGGACTTCTTCAAGGTGAGTGAAAGTGTGTGTGTGTCTCCTTGCATCGCTCCGAAGCTGTCAAATTGGGACCTGTTTTAATGGTTGGTTTTTCTAAGTGATGAAGGCAACCGTGTGTTGGTAAAGCAGTGAGCAGTGAGGGTGACCGCAAGGTTCAAGTGTCCGGAGTTTGCATTTCTCCAGAACTTAGGTGAAAGGTTAAATGTTTTGTGGGATGACTTACTCTTGAGGCACAAGTTGAAGGCGCATGGACTAATTCAGGTGCCAACGCTAATCTGAGTTGATTAAGAACAGTCGGGAGCGGTGAGTCACGAGGAGAAGTCTCAGGAAGCAGTGTGGGAGGTGACATTCGCTGCCGGACTAATGACTGGTTGATGAAGTCAGTGGCAGGACGTCACGTTGTACAACGCGGCCAGTCTAACGCCAGTCAGTCACAGTGGCATTGGGGCCTCTTGCACTGAGGTCTTTTTCCCCCTCCTCAAACCTTCCTCCAGCGAACCGTCTTTAGTCATTAAATCAAATCACAGCACGCTTTTCGCAGTAGACACTCCGAGTTGGACTAACTCGTCCAGAAGTTAGTGGCTTCGCAAGTGCGTGACTCCACGATCGCCTTGTTTGAGCTTCCGTGCCACATGCACCTGAAATGGGTTCCTTGCCTCAATCGGCTCCTTCAAATAGTCAGTTACGTTCAGTTCGATGGTGCAGTGGGGCATCCGGGTGGTCTGTGATGCGTTCGACTTTTTTATTACACTGTCTGGGGCAAGGAACGAGGTAAATTTACTTTTTCGATCGCCATTTGTCGTCTGGTTTCACGCTCCTCCTCCATTAAACGTTTGGTGAATGGTCACCTTGCAGAAATGCTCTTTCTCTGCGTCCCCTTGCGCCGACTCATGCACCCTACTGTCCCCTTGACCAACTAAACTCCCTGTTTTGATGCTCTCGATTGAACGTTTGCGGCTGGATGTCCGAGTGTATGACGTGGGTGTGCACACTGGAGGCAGGCCAGGTATGTCACGAGGATGTGTGGCTCGAAGATGGTCCACCCGCACCTTTGACCACGTTGTGCTCTGTCAAAATACTCTGTTTGGGTATTTTCATTCTCTCCCAGGTAGGCGGGAGGCAACTTACATCTGACAGGAAGGCTAGGCAGCTTGACTTTCACACTGGACCTTAACATGACCAGACTGGAATTAGAATAGGCAGTTGGGAGATGAGAGTGAGATGGCAAAGAGGTGCATGTTTTCAATAATCCTAGCGTCAGAAGCCTTTATAGGCGCCAAATTCGCAAGACTACTACTTGCATCTTCTTAAGAAAGGATAAGCTGTTTTGGTGACTGCTTCGACTAATAGATCTACATTAAAAAGACTTTGGACAAATTTCACTCAAATTCGCAGAGTGACGTCCAGTTTTTGGTGAAGGCTTTATGAAAGTCAGGTAAACTCACGCAACCCTTGTAGGGGACACTGAAAAATCCAAATTAACTGCAAACAAACAAATTGAAATCGTGATTCAATAAATCACTCTCATATTTAGGACTCCTTCACAGGAAGAAAAAATAATTGCCAAATAATCCACATCGATTTTCTTCTTGGAGAGGCTGCAGAGCTTGTGGGGGCTGACAAGACCTGGTGTTTTATCGGTGGGCAATGAAAACAGAAGGGTGTGATACCACTTCAAAAACTACCAAACTAAACAAATTCTGTCTTGTTTACATAAACACAACCTCGGTGTGAAATCTAACCCACTAGCGATGTCATTTTTCAAATTACTAACGTGATTGTCCCCAGAGCCATTTCAAATCACCACAATAGGCTCACGGGTTGCAGAATAGTCCAAACCAAGAGGCGGATCGCTACAACCACATTCTGCCTAGGTTTTCATGTCAATGTAACTCTAGCACTGTCTCATTGATGGAAGGCACAACTTCTTTTAATTGTACAAGAAAGGATGCGAAATTTGTGAAGGAACCTGGTACACAACTAAATTGTACGAAACATTTATTCTTCTGGTTGCAATCAAAAAATCTTATTTAATGCAGACAAAAAGGGCAATTAAGCATCCAATAAAATCACCTTAGTCAAAGCATCATAATTGGTCGGCCCAGAGGCAACCAATAGTCATAAAGAGACAAGGCAATAACTAATCACAATCGAAGTCTGGTTGTGGTGTCAGAGGCAGATTTTAATGTGAAAGACGACAGTAAGGCGGGGAGGGTAATCAAGAGAAGATTTAGTAGAGACTGGAATTGTTCGAACTGCGAGCGATGGCTTCCGCTTCTCGCGCCTCCTTGGATCGATTTCGATTCACGTAGGCCCTTTTGCAAGAAAAGCAAAAAAAATCCTCAATTTTACAATCACCAGTGTATCCTACTTTTAAGTAACATAGGCGTCCATAATAGAAGCGCAAACTCTTCCAGATTTTGGAGCCTGAGGCATTTAAGACGAATTTGATATACGGCCTTCTCTAATCGTATGTCCTACGGAGCCCTAAATCACAATTAAATAGGCGACAATAGGCAGAGCGTAAATGAACAGTTCAACACGTTTTTATTCAGCTAAGAAGTAAAAAGCTGCTAGTCATAAATGCCCATTGAATTGAAACAATCAAGACGACACAGACACTTTGGAGGACACGAAAAAGTAAGCAAGTACGATCACTGAAAACTAAAATGAATTACTATTGAAATTAAAATCAAAGTTATCGTTTTTTCGTTCGGTGACCTACAATACAACTACCTACAACGTGGTTACGTCTCGGTGGGAATGCAATTGTCCTTTTTAAATACTTCAAAAAATTCAAAACCACGCTTCGAGATAGTGCCAAGGTAGTAAAAGAAGGTAGATGCGCAAATGCTGGAATAAAAATCTCAACCCATGCTGAAACCTTGGCTGTGGAAAAAAGAAACCTAATCTGAATCAGAAGCAGCATGGCAGACGCAAACCCCAATAACCCAGAAAGGTACTTAACTCATTTGAGTAGATACTGCGGTTGAAGAAAAAAAACGATCCAATTGGATGGAGTCATAAAACATTCCAATCGGGCCATGGAAAAAGTATTTACTGTAGTTCGTATCCACCACTGGAATGTGAATAGCTCAAAGGAGAGAGCATAGAAAAAAAGACAGAGTACCAAACCTACTGATTTGCGATGATCCTGTGAATCACTTGACGCGTCGTGACGTCCGAGCTGCTGTCAATTTTGCGAAAAATTCCGCGCCTTCGTGGGATCTGAAATGACGAATTGATTGCACAATAGGTTGGCGAGATAACAGTCTCTAGGATCAGTAGAAGTAGCAAAAAATTTGGTAGAAATGGAAAATCTGACATTCATAAGTTCTTACGCGGGTGAATAGGCCTTCTGGGACATTTCTCTGAGGTAATTGCTTAAAGTAGGGATAAAATCGCAAGCGCATTTAAGCGTATCTTGATTCATTGTCCAATCTTCAGTCACAGGGGATTCTGCCGTAGGATAATAACGTAGTTGAAAAGAACTCCACTTGATAAACCAGTCATCACTTTCACCACATGTTCAGAAATGCCCTTCATTTGGTCAGGCAGGCACAACCAGTAATTACACCAGTGTGCATCAACGACTGACACATTGTGAAGTGCAAAGTTACCTAAGACTTAAGCAAACTTTATTCTCCTGACTTAACAATTATGCGCAAGGTTATAATTAATTCACAACTCTCCAATCGCCACAAAGGGTAGTCACCTAGTAAGCCCATCACAACAAGGCGCTTTCGAATAGTGGAACGTACACCAGGTCTTGCTGAGATAAATCATTCGAGAGCTTTGAAGTTGGTTGCATTTGCAAGACTTTTCGTTGGTCTTTTCGAGCTTGAACCTACACAAAACCCACTCTTGATGATCACCTACTCACAACGCAAATAAGTAGAATTACATCCTGACGGATAATTCAGACAGTGTTGACTCACCGCCATTGGGTCGTCCGCGGAGGTGGAATCGTCCTCGGAGTGCATCCCAACAGCTACCACATCGACCTGTTTTGATTAAAATGGGGACAAAACTAACAAAAAGTAAGTGAATATCGAGAATGTGAAAGACCCTGAGTAATAATTCCACTGATTGGAAAAGAAAAACGAGTTCCCACGTTAGCGCCGATCACCATCAAGGCAATCAAAAAAGAACGCTGACATGGTAACGCATGGACATGCATCCACAGCTTGGCAATTGATAAATGCCGACACCAGGAAGTGACGTGGACAAAGAGACATTTGCGAGGACTAAAGTCGGAGAAATTACGCTCTCCATTGTGAGTCAAAAGAAATTTTAATCTCTGCCACGCAATTTTCACATATCTGTGCATCAGTTTGCGAGGGTGAAGTAAGCCTCAAATTGAATTCACCACTTGTCCAAAGTGAGGGTGTCAAATTGAGGGTGGGTGAACAAGACACAAGGTATGGCCAGCCTTAACAAGGGAAAACGAAGACGTCCAAACAGAGTATTTTGACAGAGCACAACGTGGTCAAAGGTGCGGGTGGACCATCTTCGAGCCACACATCCTCGTGACATACCTGGCCTGCCTCCAGTGTGCACACCCACGTCATACACTCGGACATCCAGCCGCAAACGTTCAATCGAGAGCATCAAAACAGGGAGTTTAGTTGGTCAAGGGGACAGTAGGGTGCATGAGTCGGCGCAAGGGGACGCAGAGAAAGAGCATTTCTGCAAGGTGACCATTCACCAAACGTTTAATGGAGGAGGAGCGTGAAACCAGACGACAAATGGCGATCGAAAAAGTAAATTTACCTCGTTCCTTGCCCCAGACAGTGTAATAAAAAAGTCGAACGCATCACAGACCACCCGGATGCCCCACTGCACCATCGAACTGAACGTAACTGACTATTTGAAGGAGCCGATTGAGGCAAGGAACCCATTTCAGGTGCATGTGGCACGGAAGCTCAAACAAGGCGATCGTGGAGTCACGCACTTGCGAAGCCACTAACTTCTGGACGAGTTAGTCCAACTCGGAGTGTCTACTGCGAAAAGCGTGCTGTGATTTGATTTAATGACTAAAGACGGTTCGCTGGAGGAAGGTTTGAGGAGGGGGAAAAAGACCTCAGTGCAAGAGGCCCCAATGCCACTGTGACTGACTGGCGTTAGACTGGCCGCGTTGTACAACGTGACGTCCTGCCACTGACTTCATCAACCAGTCATTAGTCCGGCAGCGAATGTCACCTCCCACACTGCTTCCTGAGACTTCTCCTCGTGACTCACCGCTCCCGACTGTTCTTAATCAACTCAGATTAGCGTTGGCACCTGAATTAGTCCATGCGCCTTCAACTTGTGCCTCAAGAGTAAGTCATCCCACAAAACATTTAACCTTTCACCTAAGTTCTGGAGAAATGCAAACTCCGGACACTTGAACCTTGCGGTCACCCTCACTGCTCACTGCTTTACCAACACACGGTTGCCTTCATCACTTAGAAAAACCAACCATTAAAACAGGTCCCAATTTGACAGCTTCGGAGCGATGCAAGGAGACACACACACACTTTCACTCACCTTGAAGAAGTCCAGCAGTTGATCGGTAACGACCAGTGGTGCATCCAGAATGACATTGTTGACGTACTGCGGAGTGAAGGCACAAAAAGGAGTGACAAGTGTGAGCAAAGGCAACTGTTCACGCACACCCCACTACACTCTGCTGCATGTGGCGGTGAGGTGGACTTTTCCTATGACGCCACATTACACGAGGCTGACGTTGTCATCGAAGAGTGGTCAACATCACTCGTGAAGCCTTCCTTCGTCTGCATTGGCATTCAGTCGCCTGATTGGCAACTACTCCCTTGAGGCCACCATCAACCTCACCAGCGTCAGCATTATCAGATGGCCAGATTTCACACGCACAGCCAACACACATGGAAATTGACGCCTACCACTCCCGTTGTCATTGCCATTACCTCGCTGTTTAAAACGCACATGTAAACACACACACACGGAGTGTTTGCGTGCAGCATAAAAACACTCCACCAGCTCCTACGAGATCAGCCATGTTGTATCCCCAAATTACGCCATAGTTGCAAGCTCCTTGCGGATTGTTCGAGTTGACAAGTTGGCATTTGCAGGAGGCGCAATAGATGGATGTCCACTTCTGATCTACCTTTATCTTCGTGGTCCGACCATCACTGCAGTTTCATGGCAGTTCTACTTCCAATTTTGTAGTTTAGCCAGCACCGCGGTATCATGGCGACCTCTTCATGGGTACAAGCCCCTGTCCTCATGCACGTCAATCACCCCCCACCCCACACTGGGATGTCCCAGTTAGCTGGCCCTGAGAGATGACGTGGTGTGCCACAATGCTCCTACCAAATAACAGCTTAGTGTCATACACAACGGAAAGATGTAAAAGGGCAATGGAAATTAAAGAGAGGTAGAAAGATAGGAAGTGGAACTCACTCGACAAGCCAATAGGGAAAGAAATCGTTCATCCATGTTGAGGATAGGTCCTATTCGACCAGATTCCAATGCTGCCGTCTGAACAGGAGGAGGAGAAGAGTTGCCAACCAACAAGGAGACAAAGAAAACAGCAAAAAGCAGCAAAGATGACCAAGTTTACGCATGCAATCTAGTTTCTTTCAACATAGGGTGGGTTGAAGCCCTGGTGCGATTGCACCTCTTCCTTTTTCAACACTAATTGCCAGAGCGCAGTGCTACCACGACGATCACAACGGCAATTGAAATTTGGAGGGAATAGGTACAACTAGGCATGCTTTGTAGTCGTCGAGCTTAAAAACCTGGGATTTTAGTACAACCCCATAATTGCTATTTATGTAAAGGCCTTCTGGATGTCGATCAGCAGTAAAAGTGGAACTTGGAGATTTCGACGAGTTCACCCTTGCATTTCTTGAGGAGAGAATTCTTCAGGAAACCACCTCTATGACAAACTCACTCATCCTTAATCCATTTGTCAGTCACCTCTCAAATCTACCCACCATAGATTAAAACTTGATTTCCGCTCCAACCCGGATATTTCGGTCCTGTCTGCGCACGGAAGGGTTATCTTTACTAAGGATGCATTTAACATTTTTTGCGCACGAAAAGGCATGACTGAACATCAGTCTGTCGATGCTTTGCCTATTCAACCTGACGCATGTGACGAGAGTTCGTCTGACCCACGAAAGGAGTTAGATTCCATTCCATTCCAAGGCTGCAGAGCATGATCGTATACGTTGTTGCACAGTACTTGGGGAAGGTGCGGTGGCACAACGTGTTGCTGGTTCACTCTAAACCCTCCACTATCCCACCACCTCACCTCACACCTACGTCTAACCAACGCACCACCTTCATCTCCAAAGGACTACACTAGCACAGTTTGTGGGTGGGCGAATAGGTGGATGTAGAACAGAAAGTTGGGAGATAAGCATGGCAGAAAAGGAGTGATCGCGTTTATTGATTTCCGGAGCCAGAACATTTCAAGTGACACCTCCAACAAGCTTTATCTTGAAAAAGAATGATCGATTGTCATGGTGGTTAAATAAATAAATATGATACCCCCACGAATCCATATGGCCGAGAAGGGAAACCAAGGCGTGCCTTCAAGCATGTAAGAGCTTCGTATCTAACACGAACGATAGCAATGCCGTACTTACGTGCTGCCAGATTCTTCTATCTCCAGATAGAGTGCACACTCTGTAGCAAGAAAGAAACCGCCTCATCAAACCGAGAACGTCAAGAGCAGGTTCAAATCGCTACCACTGACGAAAATGAGGGAGAATCAGTAAGATCCGCGTTATGTTCCCTTGGCTTTTCTCACCAAGCCTTATAACACAAAAGCACTAAACAACTTCGACAATTACCACTGCTGATCACACGGAATAGAATCACATGGACGTATGGCGTCATCCACCATGCACATCCATTTCAGCGATGAGAAATTATTGCCGTGTGCTTAACTAAGTATACGTACACATGCATAAACACACTTCTCTAAGCCCCACGAGAAGGCCGAAGTCGGCCCTTGAGGGTACGCCACAATGTTATGCTCATGGTGACAAGCGCGCAGATTCATAGCCTTTACGACGTTACAACATAAACTTGAGGAAGTGACTAATCCCGATTTAGTTTGCAAGTGAAACGGTTTAGAAGTAAGCACCTTTCCTACGAGTTTGAGGCAAGATCTTATGACCGAGACGTCAAGGCATTGGAGACGGCATTCTAGTTTTAAACCGAGAAGGCTTCGTGTGTATTTTGTCCACCTACTGGATCTAGGAATGGCTGGCTGCAAACGCGACTTGAACACTAAGGCTACCGTTACCAGCGTTGTTGAAAGACTTGCCAAGAAGCCTACCCACCGAACCGGGACTGGTCACAAATTGCAAACTAAAACGTCCCTGTTTGCTGAATTCACGCGGGAATCGACATAATAGGGTTGAAAATTGTTGCACTAGCGTACTGAATCAAGCAGACATTCCAATGAAACAAGAGGAAAAAATAACCCACCTTATCTGAGTGAAGACCAACAATGAGGTAGGTGCCCAACTGGCGACACTTCTCGAGAAATTTCACATGACCGACATCTGTGCAAGGTGTAAACGGCAGTCAAGGATAAAAAACGGTTACTGGTGAAAAAAATTGTCACTTAAGTCAAACCGGGACTTCGGATTCTTCATACCTAGAGGAAGTAAGCAACAGCTGTGTGCTATTGCTGGCAGTCGACTTAACAAGGCAATTCAGACAGCGTTAATCAAAATGTAGACAATAATGATAGTGCGTGGTAGGACGAATACAAGTAACTATGGCGGCACGTCAAATGAGGATTCTGAGCGTGAATTTCTGGTTTGGTGGACGCATCTGAATCGGAATTGAGGGAACTGTGAACAAAATAGCTCATGAAAGTTTGCAAAAGCAAAACGATGGACACCAAAAAAGTCGTCCGTCCTTGACTACTTTAGAATTGAAGAAGCAGTTCGACAGAGAAGGCCGCAATTTTCTGTACCGCATCATTGTGTGTAGCAATATACGGGTGGGCTTGAGTAATTTCCACTTTTTGTCACCTTGGCCAGCATTTCAGCACCGATTAGAGTGAAGTAAACTATTCAGGGAGATTGCATGGGAGAGAATTTCGACTTACAACACATCCCAAAACCTCTTCTTATCTCTCGCGCCCTAAGAGCCTCAATATGAATGAAACATCACTTGCTGTAGGCAGTGATGGGTAGGGGATAAACAACAAAGGATACGCATGAGGTCAAACGCGCCGGGAGCATAGACCACGCGCTCGCCGGCCCTGTGGGCTCGAATTCCTTCCAAGGACGAGCTGTCGCCAACCGCGGTGCCACTGCCTGGTGACATGAATTGAGCTATACGCAGAGCGTTTGGCATGTAGTGCGTGATGCCTGATGTGTAAGTGGAGATGGGAGACGTCTCCGAGTCCTAGAATGGGGAAAAAACAAAATTGAAGTCCGGTATACTACTGGCTAGTGAAGTGAATAGATGCTACCCACTATCATGATAGGTACTTCAGATGAAACTACTTCCGGCGATCATGAATCTCACCATCAGTTTAGTTGGATCCACAGTTGAAAATTACCCCTCCAAATATTATTTTACACACAAAAGCGAATATTGAGCGGATCTAGAACATATGATACTTTTTAGGAAGCCGCTCATGATCTAGGAAGAACAGCTAGGATAAAAATGCAATCACATCACTACTATCAAACTTGGTGGCCTTCTTGTTGGATTCGTAGATCCATTCTTACCTCGTGAGTGATTTAAAAGGCAGAACAGCAGGTCTTAAAATAAAACTGATTGTCTATTTAGGTTACAGCACTGTCAGCGATAACGTTCTGTTTACTCTGACAATACCTCCTACACGTCTGGAATTCCGTACTATTAAATGCGAATTCAGAAGTAACTGCATCACCAAATGGTTAAAGTAATAAGAGGTCATGTTTTGATCGATGTTATGTTAACCAACTTGGGAGTAAAAGTACATCGAAAAGTCATAGAGGGAGAGGTGGGAGGGGAGTAAATTGTACGAATGCCAAGTAAGCATAGACAAAACGAACGGCATGAATAAGCCATGAGAGCTGCTTTGAGGAGAAATCGTTGGTTAGACTTACACCAGAGCCGTTTTCCACATTCGAGTTCCTTGCCTTAAAGTGTCCGGTTGCTCGTAGAATTCTAAGGGAGAAAGATGAAAGGCAAAAAATTAGTGAATAATGTGCATACAACTTCTCAATCTTCCTTCCTGAACCAAATTTTACGAACATGACATGCTCTTGGTCAGTTTGTGCCAACTGGTTACAAAAGATCCAGTCGAAAGGAGACTAGTAGTTGAACACACCAAAGTAGACGCGGAAGGATTTGATTGCAAGGACGACAACATTTTTGTAGGGTTTCCAACAGTAATTAGAGTGGAGCATTCGATAGTGGACTTATTGCCATTCTTAGAACAGCAAAATGTCCGGCCCGTAGGGGGTGTTCTTCTATCCCCTAAGTACCATCGGTGGTGTCAACATGGTTACCTAGCAGCCACAGTCAAGTGGTAATCAGCTTCAAAAGAGTTATGCTACCAAATACCAAACGGTCCCAAGAAATAAGCCATTCGTGAAAGACGTCTACCCATAACGATAGATGTAATGGAAGTGAATGAGCCTTGACAACAAACGCGCAACCATTAATGTTATGATCAAGTTTTCAAGCGTCAAAGATAGTTAATAAGGAATAATACAAGTGCCATTGATATCCCAAAAAAAAACGAGCAACTCACCGGTATAAAAGATCGGTTGTTGATATGCCTTCAGTTCGGCTAACCTCCCTGCAGAATGGAAAGGGTAGGAGACGATAAAGAACGAAAGTGTGGCAACCAAAACAAATTTATCAACTATACACGCCTTATTAAAACAGGTAATTTTAGTTATCAATGTATCTTCTAAATAGATCTGGTTCCAACGATTGCCACTATTGTCAATTAGCTACTTTGATGTGCAAACTTCAAGTTCCAAGCCAACGAAATATCAAACAACAAAGACAGTTCTGAAAAATGCGTTAAAGCAACAATTTACGCATATTTCCCGGCTTTTTTAACGATCTCGTAGGCATCAGATCCATCCTCAGTGACAGAGATGTCATCTGGGTGTGAAAAACAATTTTTGATTACAGTTTGATCAGGATGGCATCGCATGACATGTTTGGACTATCAAGACAAAACTGTTAAAACAAAGTCTAGTTCATTTCAAAAGCTCATCAAGCCTACTTCCGTGAACGCAGAAGTCACAGTTATGGCCTTGTAGGACCTCCAATTGTGTCATGTAAGGGGCATCCTTGACGACCTACGACAAACAAGTGGGTGGTTCAATGATCTTAAAGAGTAAAATCCCACCTCATCAACCCATTTAATGGCCTTCAATAGAATATAGCGCTCTTCCTGGGTGAACACGGGCGGTCCCTTGTGCCTCGTGATTTCCTCTGAAATTCGTAACGAAATGGTCAATTTACCATCGCTGTGGATGCCTGCGATGAGATAGTCACCCAAACACTTGGCCTAGGAACTGCTATTAGTGGAACGGCCAAACCTGTCGAACGAGATTGGCATGTCCGAAGTGCACCATATCAAAGCTAGAGAAAAGGCATTCTGACACAAAAGTTACCACCCGTCAACCCAAACACGAGTAGGCTTCCGCGACTGCATACCTTCACTGGAATGTCAATGAAAGAGATTGCGTAGGTTTAAGTGAGTCATTTGAAAGGTGCGTGCGAAGGTGATAGCCAATAATATCCTTGTATTTGCAATAGCTCCACTTGTAGGTCATTCGCATGATTTCCGTGTGAGCAATTTGACTGTACGTAGATGGACTTACACTGCTGAAAATTGCTTGAAACTAAACAATTAATGGCAAAATACAATGCTCCAATTTCAAGTTAATAAACCATAGGTAATAGTTGAGTTCAAAATCAGTTTGCGGTATATGAATTTACAGTATAAAGTAGAACACTGCTATTAATTAAAATACCTATAATGAATGCAAACAAGTCTTTGCTCACTGCTGGTTAACAAAAAGCCTAAATTTGTGGTACATTACAGTTTTGTTGCGTTGTAAAAATGAATATATGCCTAGAAACCAAATGAAAGAATCCAAAAGATTTTATAAATAAACCCACTTAGTTTTAATCTGCAACTAGAACGTCATTTATCGCTAAATTTTACTGGCTTCCCGTGAGATATTAGCAAAAGTTAAAGGGCGTTGGACGAAACATTGATTCAATTTTTGATTTTAAGTGCGGAAAGCTGCTACTACAAAAAGTAATTAAGTGAAAGCTGTAAAGTATTTGGACACATCAGCTGCGCTTAAAGTAATAAGGGAGTAGAATCTACCATGAAAATACTCGAAATTGGAATCGGCTTCTAATAGACTACGCAGTTTAAGCCGCACTCGATGTCACGGCAGAGTATTGTGAAGCTTGTGTGTATTTTATTTAGCATTATTTTAAGACTAAATGAAAGTGCATGCATGGAATTTCATCGCCTTCTCTCAAAATGCGTGGATGCCGTTATTCATTCTCACATAATCTCCATACTTATAAAATTACGCAATCTAGAATAGAATGGTCCATCGTCTCATTTTCTAAGTGCTTCAAAACCTACTTAAAGATGGCTATTTTTTGAAACATCGAGATGATCTTCTGATTGGTTGACATGTATGTTTACAATTTCCCCAGCTGTCATGTGTGCCGAAAGGAACGGCGAGGACTTCATTCAGGTAGATATGCTGTTTCCTCTACCTGTTTTAATACGCAGCAATGTCTTACACACTGCATACTCGATTTAACAACCTATATTCCGTAGTTTGATTTCCTATTTCACGTCTCGTCCTTCCCAAACCTCACCCTTTTTTCCACCGTTAGGCGTTAATCCTTGGAATGATGGTCATAACAAGTTGTTAGCGTTAATTATTAGTAAGATTTTGTTCCTAAGTCTATGAAAACCCTATTGAATATCTGCTATGAAGCACCATACAACACCCAAATTCTTCGCAGAAAAATGACTTGGAGAATATGCGGTCTAATGTATTGAAAAACCATATATTTTACTGAAAAAATGTCATAGCAAGGACTCCAGCTGCTTACTTACGTGGGTGCTCTTTTATTTGTGCTATCTGTTCAATGTAGACATTCAAGCTTTTCAAGGAATATTGTATTTACCATCCTGTGGAACCCTCCTTTCTAAGGAGTTTATTATGTATTATAAACAGTCATTTACTCGTTTTTATTAAAGTTAAGTGCTGCATATTTGTTGCCTGAAAACTGCATCATTCCTTCTAAAACCGATATTTGCAAGCCTCCCTAAAAACCTCTATTTTTGGTTTGACTGCCATCTATTTTTTTTCAAGGCATTTGGTGCGCTCTTTTAAATTGGCACGGTGGTGAAATGCGACATTCTCTCATCTTTTTCATCCTATGAGGAGGGAACTAGCATCCTTTGACATTATTGTCATACAGAAATGTATTTTTCTTCTTCAAACGTATTTCATTCATTGCATTTCGGATGAAGGAGATCAAACATTCCAAAGCCCCCAACTGTGATGGGGCCGAAGTCATCCTTTTTTTCCGTGTGATTTCTCCAGGTTGATGTTTCGACTGACGAAGACGCGTCAGCATCGGCATCAGCACCAGCACCAGAACCGGCACCGCCACCACCACTGCTCTTACCACAACTAGGACCACAACAAATGCTATCAGAGGAGACATCACCGGAAATAGAAGTTATTCCACCAGTTCTGGCGTCCTCCTCTCCACCCCTCGTTGCACCCCCTGCTATCCAAACCCTTATCATTGACGAGGTGACCCAAGGCGACACAGACGATGATGACGATTCAGATTTCGAGGATGAGACACTGGCGGAGCGTCTTCTCGGTCTCACTGAGATGTTTCCTGAGTGGCTGCGCTCTGCGGCAGCTTCTGCACTTGATGGAACAGTGGTGATGGTGCGCGGCGCCTATTCGCTGTCGCGCTCTTCTGCGTGGTTTGCTGCCTCCGTTATGACGGTATGTATGCTGCCACTAATGTTGGAGCTAGAACGCAACCAGATGGAGGAGCAGGAGGCCTCGGAGCACCGATCGATGATGCTCGGACCGGGTGGAGCGGGCACTCAGGGATTGGCGGGATTCCAGGTCAATATGCCGCTGCTGAGTCCGGCCATTGCCAAGTGAAGTGCAGCCTGTATATTGTTTAGAGAGTTGTTGAATATTCTGCTGATTGATTGCATAGTTTTGCCGTCGATGGTGTTGGGTTTACAGATATGTCACCTGCAGAGCATTAGTTACTGAATCGCCTTGAATACAGTGATCTTTTATGTACTTCACACCATAATACCAGACCGACATTGGTGTCTTGCTCATGTAGCATAGCTCAGGGAGGATAAAAGTCTTGGAAAGTGGGTTTTTTTCGTTCAGCTCTTGTAAGTATGTTGACTGGTAGCATTGTCTCGTGAATTGGTCCTTCTTGGGGATTTATTTTGATCGTTTTTCATCTTGCGACAGTTCTGTCCAATTGTTCGCCATGGCCATCCATTTTGCTCGATTAGCTAGTTCCCATTCAGAAGAACAAGCCCGAGGTCGCGGTCCTTGTTCTGTTTTACGTTTGAGGACTGTTTGCTGTGGCGGAACTCTGCCTCGGATATTTCCAGGCCTGCTTATGTTACTACAGAATGTCACGACCCCTCTAGCCGAGGCTGGACTTCTTCCTTTCCTCAATGTGGTGGGTCCTCCTACTTTGCTTTGCTGAGAGAGGAAGGAAACCAGTTACCAAGTTCCACAACTATTGTTCAATCGATGTTGGAGTTGTCGTGCTTTTAGTCTACTCAAAGGAAGCTAAACTACTCGTCTCTGGAAGCTTGGTACCTGTTTAAGCACCACACTTGAACTGAACTGGAAGAAAAAGAAACTGACTTTACCTTGACTCTGTGGGTCAGAACAGGAGGACTGTTTTGGTCAGATAACTGGTGGGCGACAATAACAGTTTTGGAGCTCAAATAAACGTGAAATGGAGTTGTCTTTCACCCAAAAAGACTGATGGAGGAGTTATCTCTGGACTCTTTAGTGAGACTGTCTGCCATGTTTTAGGGTCGAAAAACGCTAAATTCGCTGTTTCAGAGACCTGCAGATGCGTTGACTGCTCGAGATGTCATCGAATTTTGACGGTTTACTGTCCCGGATATCCTCTCTAGCCATTACGGGGTACACCTAAACAGCGAAGAACTGGGGGGTCAAGGTGTCGTGGAGATTGTCAGACCGGCAAATTGGAAAGCGAGGCCAGAAAAATCGGAGGAGGGTGCAGTCAGATCTTCTGTCAAGATGAGAGGCCCTCCGTTGCAGTTTTACAGGTGTTTTCTCCTTAAGGCCCAACTTCAAAATTTGGAAGCTTGGGGCACCCTTAAATTGGTTCAACAAGTTAGTTCTACTATATATTGCTTACTTTATTGCCTTACACAGGCACATGTCCACCAGATTGGTCCATTGTAACAGCCTATAAACACATGGAACTAAGCTATTTCCGCCTATTTTGGTTGTTTAACTCCTCGTTTTGGTTTTGTGGGCACGTAAGGCTGTGCCTCTCTGTACTTCCGTTAGGCGGCATGGCCTCCAAGCCACGTTTATTGGCACAGCCCTTCTCCACGTCGGCAACACATACTCTGCCCTAGCTTTCTACCCTCCTTCGTCTTTGGGCAAACCTCAAGGCACTAAAGAACATCATAAATAAAATTACTTGAATTGATACAGCGTAGCACCCGAAGTCTCCTCTGAAGTCGTAAAGTCACAGGCTGCTGGCATGCCCATAAGGTCACACCAACTAGCAAAAGTACAGCCCATGAAGATTTAAGCGTCCCGCCAAACTAAACGCAGAGCTGGACAAACTGTTGTGGCACGTACAAAATTTTCAGTCACGTTGTTGATTACTTAAATAGCAATCTACAATTTAGCAATTGGGGAAAAAGTTGACACCACAGAAGTATAATGTGCTTGATTTTATTCTGCGCTCTGGTTACGCCTCTTAAAGGCCAACTCCTAGCATTTGAGTCACCTTTAGTGGGGCAATTTGGTTTTGACCTTCAATCACCTTGGCGTGTACATCACACGTATCGATTTTTTGTCCCGAGCATTGCTCTTAAAGACAAAAAAATCAATAGGGACATAAAAGCGCAGGTGGAAGACGGCAGGGTTCGGTGCTTCTTTCTTCCACCCCAGCCTCCATACCCTCAGCAGGAACCAACGGCTTAGATGAGGACAGCCGTTGCTGGGTAGTGGAGTGAAGGAAGTACAGAGGGACCACACAATTAGGTGTGTTTAGCGTGCGCTTCCTCTTTGGGAGGTGGGGAGCAATGGCGTCCACTCCACTACGAGGATCGTGTAAACTGACAGGCAAATAAACATGCAGTGCACTACATTTGAGCCTCATGTAATTTAGTGCGGAGTACCCCTAATGAAATTGGGCGAAAAGAAATCGACTTTTCACATTTGGAAATTTGCCTCTTTGTTAGCCAGACATGGATTTGAAAAAGGGAAACTTTATGGGAAAAATGCTAGAGAGTGAGCTCCCATGTACCAAAATGCAAGGCATCTCAATTTTCCATCACTACTAGTCAATTCTGTCAAGAAGTAGAAATTCCCAACATATAGCCCTATACTAAGCTCTGCGACCATTAAAGCAAAAATAAAATGACTGGTTATCCAAATGGAGCTTATGAAAGAAGAGGATTACGAAAAAGGTTAATTACCTGCCACTGGTGCAGTTTATTGGCTTGAAAGTGTCTATTTTGAAATTACACGTGACCTCAAAAAGTAGTTGTCAATTTCTTTCCAAGCAAAGACTAGAACACAAAACTTCACACCAAAAATCGACCATAGCTACATACTCAGTAATTAAAACCGCTTAAATTGCCTGGTGGGTACACGTGAATGGTGTATTGAGCAAAAAACTTATAAAATGTCCAATTTAGCCTGCTCATTCCGCCGTTTTGACACATTAGACCGAGAACGATGCCTTGGTGGCAGATCATGTTGTGTCCGATAGGATGACGGCGAAAGTAACGTGTGATGCAACTTTGTACTTACATGGAACTAGCTCTTCTCACAATAAATGCAATCTGGAAAACTATAAGAACTCTAAGTATGGAGCACAATTGCCTAAATATCACTATAACTTGCCTACTTCATACATTTTAGAGGAAAAAATGACCTAGTGCTTATTCCTTAGTACTGAAATTACCAAGATATAATCATGAAAAATTTTGATTAAGAGATAGTTTATTTGTGGAAACAATTCCTGGAAAATGTAATACCAACGTCGAGCGCAGGGTTTAGCCTCAAGGCACCTTTTAGTACTGTGGGTCAAAAACACGAGCGCGAATTTCAGACGTGCCTAAATTGGAGGCATAAACCCTCACCAACATCCCACCGAAAAGTACGTCTCACTTGGGGGGATACTCCATAAGAAAACAACAATCAAAGCAAGCCGGATCCATTCAATTTTGCATCTCCTTCACAGATTAAAGGTACCAAGTGTTCTGAGAACCGGTTTTGCGAAAACAACAGACGACCGGCTTTTCCAAAATTTTCCAAAAGCTCAGTTTTAACTTTGAAGAGATTTTATCAAAAGTCAATGATACAATATGCAGCAGAAATGATGCCAACAACAGAGGAAGAGCAAACTAACAAATAAAAACAATTTAAAAAAGATACAAAAGTAACTCGACAAATGGGCAGAGGTAGAAAATAGACGCTTTGCTTCATCGGGGCGCAATTACAATCGGTGTGTTCACTGTGTTGTAGCTTCGTCGTCTTTTGCTGGGTATGGGGGAATCTGTGGATTCCTGACTCAGTATCTGAATAAAACAAGTCCTACAGATTGAGGATGCAAGATGATAAAATAATCAGAATAGACATAAATATAACGGCCCACACTTCCTTGTTCCAAAGGCATAGGGAAATGGAAGCACAGTATTCAGCACAGCCTAATCAAAGTAAACCTTGATCGAAATGAACCCTCAAAAATGCGATTCTCATAATGGTCATCTTACACCTACATTGTTTGTGATTTGTAACTCTTCTGCAGCAGAAGTGAGACCGTCAACCTGGAGACGAGGTAATTGTAAAAGAGTGAAAAGCACAAATGTCACTTAACGCAAAATTTTCCGTCAATTTTTTTTGCTTACGTCTGTAAGTTTCCCACGTTTTCCCTTCGCCGATATAGCACCGTTTTCCGACCGACCTAAGTCACCATTCTTTAAAAGCAAGAAGTAAAACAGTTAATAATAGGAATGCCGCAAAAATGTAAGCTAAAGATGGCAATTACCTGCAGTTCAGACGACGCAGATGCAGGCGAGAAGAAGCGAGGTACGAGAACAGCCTCAACATGCGCCTTCAGAACGGCCTTATTTCCGCTTTAAGAGAGAAAAACGCACAAGGGTTCAGTAAAGAGGAAAGAATTGAGAAAAGCAAGATCGCCATGAAACAAACCTACTTCCTTCCACGCGAATCCTTCAAAGCACCCTCATCCAACAGTTTGTTGAGGAGACCCTTTGCCACATTCGCCTCAACCGATAGTCTCTTCGCAATTACGCCAACTGAGAGAACGTCATTTTCGATGCACAACAAGATAGCACGGCGAAGGAGGCAAATAGACTAAAAATAAATGGAAATGCGCAAATACAAGCCAAAAGGCTTCATTTTTATGAGAAAACTATTAATCTAAATGTCCAGTACTTTGGCCTGCTCCTCGGTCAACTCTGCAAGAGTTGGATCCGTCTTACTGCCTGCTTCGAGCAGATGGGGCTAAAAGGTGTGATATCAAAATATCAGAATAATCAAGGAAAAGATTCGGGATAAAATGAGTCAAAGAAAGAAGCAGGCTGACCTTAACTTTGGCACAGACATTGCACAAATGCGACTGAGGAATGTCAGCGTCGTCAATTATGCGGAAACAGACAGCGTGTTGCCACTTCTCACAACCATCGCAAAGAATCATGACCCCATCATCCTGAATGCATTTAATACGATAAAACAACGGAAATAGCCTACCAAGTTGACGCCACAGGGGCAAACAACCTCAAATTCCTCCTCCACTTGCTCCTCTGTCTCTGACTGCATCGGATGGTAAGTTGAACGGGGTGTATGGTAAATATTTGAGCTCTTTATTGTGATAACATGCGAGGGTTGTGACTTTGCTTTGGACTGAGTAGAGAGGAAAAGTCAATTAAGCTACATCAGAATACATTTTCAAATGACTTAGTTGAAGGAAGGGTAAGCCTCACCTTTATCACCTCCATAGCAGACTTTAGCTTCTCGGGAGGAGCAATTATAAGGCCTGGGACAGTATGAAGAAGCATGCGTACACTGTGAAAGTCCTAAAGGGGGTAAAAAAGGCAGTGTACTTACCGTGTCGATTGAACCAATCTTGAGGTTAACAGGATCACTCTGAAAGACCATTTCTGGGTTCTCGTCAATTCTAAAGCCATTTGGCATGTAATCACTAGGAGCAGCTTAAAAAAAATAGAAATCTAGGCTGACATTACACAGCACACAAGAAAAAAAATAGGCAAACAGGTTCGTAGCACATCGATCTAGCTAATTTGAGTGTGAACTTTTGGCAAAAAATGGTGCTACCGCAAAAACACTCCCCAGTTAATTTTTAAACAAATTTTGTTACACTACAAAGACCGATGGAGCACATTCGGATCCATACCAATGCCTCCCTTGTGAGAATGATTTAACGATAAGTTAGAACATATCACTGAGAGACAGCAAAAGTACAGGTCAAACTTGAGTAAACCTAAATGATTAATGGCCTTCAAAATATTTAACTTAAAACACAACGAACAAAAACAAAAGCTTACAATTGTAATACTGTAATTTCATAGTCAGCATCATTTTCTTAGGGAGAGGTCCTAGCATTTTCCCAGCAGCCAAAATGGCATTAAGTAAATTTTTTGTCTGCACTTTTACTCTCTCATCTCGGGGAAGGGTAGACGCAGACTTTGCAGAACTAATGTACCTTCAAAAAACGCAATAGTGTACCTTATGGGCTCTGCTTCCATCTCCATGGAGGCGCCTTCCTTGCTATCGTATCGAAATGTGAATGAAAATGACTCCATTATGGTCTAAAATGAAATCAAAATTAAAATAAGACAAACCTTAGGATCACCTGGATTTTCATAAAGAACAAGTGTAGCTTTCCGTAGCTAAAACGATAAATATGACAAAAATCCTACGTATCGCCTTTCAATTGCATCAAAGCATCCGCGGAGCCAAAAAACAACCTTGCAAGTTCCTGGACATGACGCTTCCTCTTTTAGAATTTTTAGGTTTATTCCTTGAAGATTCAGATAAGAATGCGGTATACCTTCAATGTTTTTATCAAAGAACGCGTTATTAGGGAAGAGTTTCCGAACGAACGCAACATTTGAGACAGCCACAGCAAACAGCTTCTTCACAAAAACAAGGGACAAAGTCTCCGTGTTTATTTGCAAAGGAAATGTTTTTTGCCACTTAAAAACATTAAAACATGAATGTGGTACCTGTCCGTTGGCAAGCCTTGGTGCAGTAGCGATAGGCATCCCGGCGACAATGTATTATCGTCAACGAGAGCAGCACTCAATAAAACAATGCGAATGAATAAGTGTACAACAATATTTCGGTTAAGCCTTTTTACATTGAAAGTGTACATGAAGCTATTTGGATCATGGCATAATCCCAAATTGTTTTATCAAGAGTCGTAGAAAACTTGTTGACTTTAAGCTCAGTTTAACTTACACTGAACCTTTTATAATTGCTTAGTGTGCTCATATGGACACCAAATTTCTACACATACTTAGAACTAAAACATACGCAAAAAGTAGGTGCAAATGTACAAGACATTTACCATCAGCGGACAGTTTTATCCCTCATTTTGAGAAAGGGTTGTTACTTTACTGAGGCTCAATTCTAGGCAACAAGATTTAATAACTATGGGAGCTTATTCTATCTCGCACAATGTCTATTCTGCTACTTAAAGCTTCGCGGATAGGCTCATTCTGGGCACCATGACCTCCAAGCAGTACCAGTGCCCGCAGAGCCTTTTTGAATGACTTGCAAAGCTATGCAAGTGCACATGAAATAAGAAAGCTGTGCTAAATTATAATCGTTGGGTCATCTTTTTTGATATTTCAAAATAACAATTAGAATCCCACGATTGTCTATCTGCTGGGTGGCATAGGGACAAAAACAGAATTTTCAATTTTCATGTTTTTCTGTTTTTTCGTAATAATCACGCTCTTAGGGCAAAGGCAGCACTATTTATGGCAGGCAAGGGCTTTGACAAAGTTTTTGAGGGGTGAGTTAGATCACAATAGCTGTAAATTAGAGATCAGCAGTGCTATCATTCATCATTGTAGTAGATGTAGCGCTTGAAGAGTTAAAATTCTAACAACCTAGTTTAAAAATGACTTTGCCCATTTTTAATTAGGACTTTGTTTGTATGCATCAACGTCACTGGATTTGTCGCGTTCTGGCACTTTTGAGGATTTTTATCCGTGTTTAAGACATTGTGCCTGCATTACTTCCGATAATGGCGGATTCTGATTCTTCTGATCCTGTGGGAAGTTATTTACGTAATTGTACCATTCTTGAGGAAGTTGAGAACCTTGATCCAACTGACGAAGAAGTCCGGATGTATGCATGGGACATTGGCATTGACCCCGATAAAGAGGCAGATTTATTACACATTGCCCGCGAAGGTCTTTCCGCTCCAGTTCCTAAGGGCTGGATAGTTCTGCAGGTGCTTGATCTTCGATTTCCTTGGTTTTTTAAGACTTGCCGTCCCCTACCATTTTCGAATGATTATTGGATTTTTTTCATTACATGTGCAAACTTTAAATTTGTCCTTGTGTCTGTTCTTACTGCTAATATAGAGGATCAGGTTGTTGGCTTTCACTGTTCTTTATCTTTGCTACTAGAATCGAAAAGGTTCAGTTTTCTATCAACAAAAGTGTTCCGGTATCTGCATTTGGGAACATCCATTAGATGCCCAATTTCGCCTTCGGGTAGTGGAAGCCAAGTCCAAGAAGTCAAGCGGTCAGAATGGTAAGTTGGGAACTCTTGTGTTGCGTCAGAGTAATATCTTCAACATAACACTTTGGTTTTTTAGTAGACGTGGCTGTAATACGTGACATTTAGCTGGTTTAGGGTATCTTGAGTTACCTCCCTTTGAATGATGCAGCAACCTACCTTCTTTGTTTGCCCATGAAGTGGTAGATTTAGTTTTCCACTTTAGTTATCAGTTGCTTCTCTACATTCGTTAATGTCTGCAGTGAAATCCGGTGAATCGCTCGCGACTGGAAACGAGCAGACCCCAGTGAAAACGGAGACCATCTACCAGGCCTTACCAGAACCTCGACCCTCTTTGAATGTCAGTGGCAGTGAATTCAAGGTGCCCAGTGTACCTCAGAGAACGGTCAACGTCCCCAACACCGATCTTTCCTCCCCAGGGGTGGATAGTCCCTCCACCTCCGCTTCAGTGCACAACCTGTCCGGTCTCAATTTGCCCCATGTGAACATCTCACCTACCGGTAACTCGAAGCAGCGCAAAGTCCTTTCAGAAATTAATGCTGACGATATAGCCTCTGCCACCAAAACAAGCAGTCGGAGGCATCATGGCGCAGGCGAGGACGCTGGTCCAACCGGGCCAGTGAACGTGGTGTCCAGTCTGGCCAATCGATTTAACAATGCGGTGCGTATCTCTGCCTTATCTCAGCATCGATCACAGCGACAAAGACGATACAGTAACAACAACTCTACTCGTCGTCTCTTTGACGATCCTGACGGGGACGTGACATCGTGCCTTTTTTCGCCACCCGAGAGCCCTCAGTCACGTCCTCGTCATCGTCGTGATGGCAAAGTTCGTCCTAGCACCAATGCGACGCCACTGAGGTCCGAACCGTTGGCGTCGCCGGCTGAGAGGATGGTGTCGGAGCTGGATGGAAATCTCAGGGTGCAGTACCTGCTGGAAGAGCAAAAACGGCTGCATGAAAAGATAGCCTTTTTGAAGGTTTGTGAGTGGCATTCATAAACTTAGAGTTTACTCAGATCCTCGGGAAGAGCTGTGACTTCTGAAAACGAAATACTTAAGAGGGTGGTGGGTAGTGTTGTAACATGGTGAGGCATCATAGATAGTGTGATCGAGAGTTCTAGAATTTGCTTAATACTCTCTTTTCAGAGTAGTCTAATTGCTAGATTACCTATTTTTCATTTCCTTTAAAGACGGCAATTTAGTGCCGATATAGAACGTACGTTGAGGCATTAATTCCATTTATGCGCCGAGGCGTATTCACTGCAGCCTTTTTGTGGCTATCTTAAATGAATTGATCATCCCTTCCTTCACTTCCCCTTGGCCTGAATAGTAGTCACAGTTGATTGGGCTTTTGACACTTGATTTCTAGACTTCTTTTTGGGTGATTGAAACTTATTAGTGGAGAACTGAAAGTTGCCAATTTTTACCCCTTATCAGTTGGGTCATGGAATTTTAAATTTGGCAAATTAGACTGAATGAATGGATCATCATGAATTTTCGGGCCGTGACCCGGATGAATGCCTAGAATGCCATGGGTCATCACGTAGTAGACTCATCATTACTTCCCTCACGTGCTGTATTAACGTTCAGCTGGGGACGTGGCTTATACCACCCCCGCTCCTCTGACGACATTTCGCATCTGTGTTAACAATTACTTTGCATATCAAGATAAGGCCCAAACCCCGTCAATATAGCCAATCTCTCTCTCAGGACATCACTTTTATCATTTCGAACTACTGCGCAATTCCTAGGTAATATAAACTACATGGTGGATTTCGTGCTCTTTAAGCGGTAGAAATTGTGGGTCATTGGCGGAGATCAACAGAGGTGATTGTCTTGCTATTGTCACAGGTCACCTACAAGGCGTACAAGCTGCGACTAGCAAATGTCAATACCAACATCAAGATGATCCAATCGGCAGCCGCCGCTACTGCTGCTGCTCCTGTACCTACTTTCCACACCCATCCTCCTGTCATCGGCGCTGGCATCAGTGGTTCTCGAACCTCCCCCGCAAATCACTCCACCGCCACTGCGAATTCAGCTCCACTCAGGCCCACTTCATCACGTCGTTTTACGGCTGTCAGCGGTAGTCAACAGAACGAGAAACACAACCATCCCGACAACCAGAAACAACGTGCACGTTCTATCCAAAACGCTGCTGCTAGCAGAACATCCCGTAGCAATGTGTAAATTCCTCATCGTCAATTGTGAAGCCCACTCCTCCGTTTATCTCCCCTAACTGGACTTCCATTGTTAATGCATTACGCATGTCTGTGAATAAAAGACTAGTATCCACAGATCTGCCATATTGTCAGGAATAAGTTTTATACATAAGCAATTTCCTTTGTGATTTTTCGTTATTTCAAGTTAAAAAGTTGAAATCACTAGGACATTTAACTCTAGTCAATCCAATACTGCTTATTTCGTCGAGTAGCGCTGGGTTGCCTTTTGATTGCTGTTGAGGCGCGCGTTTCTAACTGAAGGCGCTAAAACAGTGCAGGTCCGGTGGATGGATGAAGTCGTCCACGGAAGGAGTATTGATATCGCATGGAGAAAAAGGAAAGTTGATCGGGTCGTCAGGTCATCGGTGGTCTGCGTGACGTAGGGCTAAGATCGAAAAGTTGGTGGGTTAGTTTGATTCCTCTTTAATGGGGGTGTGAATCAGAGGGGTCATGAGCTGCTGATCTAGATGTTTGTTTGTGAGGTCATTATTTGGCAAGTTACATTTACGGCCTCGAGCTGGTCGGTTGACTGTCTTTATTTTGCTTCAGATTTCACAAGGTGCTTTGCCCCAAAGAAAAGTAGTGATTTAGCTGATGGGGCGGTCAACTATCCGCATAATGATGCCAATGCTGATTGAAATCCTTCAATAACAAACAAATTGGTGAATCATCTATTCAGGTAACTGTCTGGCTTTCTAACAACTTTGCAATTCCTCTCCTCATTCATGCTTTGGTGTAGACAATTAACTACCACTCTAGTAATTTGGATAACTTATCAGACGATTAATTTCATTTTTCATCGTAAATCCATTTTTATTGTAAATGCATTTCGCAATCGAGTCCCTATCCCCTCAACACATGTGGAGACCGCATTACTACCCATCACACAAAGGGTTTTTAAGAATCGGGATGGAGGATCCCCAAAAATGGTCGTATAGTGCGTCCTGGAGAGAAGATGAGTTTCCAACCATTTACCTATCCATCCTGTAAACATCCATTCTGATTCCATCCATTTGTCCCATATTCATGGATCCATCCATGCTACCGATCATCTGCATTATATGCAATTTACTGCAGGCTGACATCGCTTAATATCATGACGATCCAATCGACAGCTACTACTTCCGCTGAAGAAACTGCTGCTGTCCCATGCACTTCCTATATCCACCTGCTGCCTGTGGCTGACGGTGACAGCATTGGTGGTCCGGCATCTCTCACACATCGCTCCACCGCCACTGTCAACTCAGATCCTCACTCCTTCTCCCCAATTCTCATACACAACCAGGCTTCCCACTACTGTCCAATTCTTTAATGATCAGGGTTGAGTGCTCCCAAATATAGAATGGAAGGCCTGTTCTGCACAAAAGTAGGCGTGCGTCTCTGATTGGTTGAAGGAATAGTATGGTGTTTGGAGAGCCAATTGGCTGATAATTGAGTTGGCTATGATGCGAGCTAGATAACTAGCTATCTGGATATCTTGTTAGCAGTTGGACTAGTTTGTATCCCGTGAGGCTGTCGGCAATTTGACACTGATATTTTCTCCGGGTTACTTATAAACCAGTTTTCTGCCTCTCTCACTCATATGTGACACGTAAAGTGGCAGCTGCAATTGTTAAAAGTCAGCAGTCCTAAAACGATTGAGTGACCTTGAAATGGCAAAATAGATGTAGCGTAATCTCTGTCTAAAGGTAGTTATATCCCTACTAACTCTAGTGTAAGGTTTTCATTGCTCAGCCCTTCTGTCTCTTTGATGCTTCAAATTCGCGAATGAGGTTGAGGAACAATGACAATGGTTTTTTATTTGCAGAGGGCAAGAAAGGTCTACAAGTCACAAAAGAATCGTGAGAAATGAACCACTTTTTCGTTACTCATTGCAGTCAGTAAGAAAACCTTCATACCTCAGAACCTCGTCATTAATATTTGACATTAAGGTGTGGCAATTTCTTTCAAGCTCTAATCTCCACGTGCTGGTATCAACGTCCCCTAAGGAGCGTAGACACGGTGACATATTTGTTGGCGTTTTACTGTGGCAGGGGTAATGCCAGATACGGGTTGTTGGTTGGCTAGTGGGCTAGTCAGTCAGTCATTCTATAACTAGGATTAACTACCCAAAATAGTTGATTGGTCAATATGGGGGGCAAACCTAGTGGGATAGGAAGCAGTAACACTCAATAATCAGTGAAAGACATGGCAAATTAATCGTGGAATACATACTAACGAGTGGTGCTACCGGCATACCTGCCAACACAATAGCTAGCTCTCTAGCTAGCTCGCATCCTAGCCAACTCAGTTATCAGCCAATTGGCTCTCTAGTTACCACTCCACCCTTTTCAACCAACCAGAGACGCACGTCTACTTTTGCTCAAAGCAAGCCTCTCATTCTATTGGTTGAGGGCTTTTATATAAGCATGTCGGGCGGCATTTGCTGAAGCATGGTTAAAACACAGAGTACGCGACAAGAGGTGAAGAATGGGACGGCATTCTCTGCATCGTTGTCCTTACTGTCGGTGGTTGTTCGCATCTTGCAAGGCGTATGGGAAACATCGTCGGAAATTCCGGACCCTGTGTAGTCTTCCAATGCTATTCCTTGACGTGCAAGGGGGCGAAAACACAAAGCGCAGCATATTCCTCTACGATTGTCTCTTCTGTCCTTTTTGGTGCTTTACTTACGAGCGCCTTCAAAAGCACATGTCAAGATTTTGCCATCATTGTAAAAGACTTTACAAACGCTCAGATGAGTTGACGGAACACCTTAGACTATTTCACTTATATGAGATTTGAGCCCTACGACAGATGAAGATAAATGAATGGGCTGACAATGGAGTTGGTCAGGAGCACATTTACCCCCACGTCATATTCCACGGTCCTTTTTAGGACCACTTAACCCTGTTTGTTAAAGGCCTATGCTTTCTTGGGTAGAGATGGGAAGCCTGTTTACAGTAGGGGGTTTGGAAGAGTGAGGTGGAGGAGTGAGGACCTGAGTTTACAATAGCGATGGAGCGGTTTGCGTGGGTGGTTGGAGCACCATTGTTTTCACCGCCAGCCACGGGCATCAGGAGGGTACAAGATGCAAATGGGACAGCAGCTGATTGGATCGTTGTGATGTTGGAATTGCTGTTCGTTAGTCCAAGCTTTTACGCCTTTTAGATGACCTGTAACAATAGCAGGACAGCAGTCTCTGTTGACCGCCGTTGGTGCGCGACTTACCGATCCCACCTTTTCAGGAACCTGAAACCTACCATATTGTTTACGTCACCTATGAGTTGAGTAGTAGCTGGTCACTTCCACCATAAAACTAACCTAGGTGGTGCCGTCTTTTCACCAACAGTGGCAATACTGATGATCTAAAGGCCTTATTTGGGCTTTAGCCGGATATATAACCTCCAGTCTGAAGGCGTTCAGAGAGCCGATTTAGTTTTGATCTCTTCAAGCAGGCAGTACTATAGCGGTGCTGAAACCGACTCCACGGAGTAACATTTCAATCTCCTTGACAAGCGTGACCCACGTTGCTCCTTCTGCTATAGCCTCGGGTGATTCTGTATGACCAGACGGGACATCTCCAACGCGATGCGTACTACTTGATTTAACACCCAACACGGTTTTGTCAGTTGTACTGCGACTGACTGTAATTGGGTGAATAGCGTCCCACCTATCAGGGATGGATGGGAACAGCTGCACCGACTTCTTCAATTATTGCCTTCGAAAGAATCATGATCAAGGTCAAAGGAACAGTAAACAAGGCCTATGCGAAAGCAACAAACGCGACAATGGTAAAACGAATCCTCCAACTGCCCGCTATGGTCATTTGACGA
Source organism: Echinococcus multilocularis (assembly GCA_000469725.3). Classification (NCBI taxonomy): domain Eukaryota; kingdom Metazoa; phylum Platyhelminthes; class Cestoda; order Cyclophyllidea; family Taeniidae; genus Echinococcus; species Echinococcus multilocularis. The sequence goes on along the minus strand of LN902846.1, from coordinate 5,117,074 downwards.
CCGCAATAAGAAGTCAATTCACACAAACCGCTCCTGAGCGTCTAATTGGTTAGTCGAGTGTAAGCCAATAGTAACTAAGGTGTTTGAGATCAACTACATTATCGAGTAGAATGGCTTGATAACTTCGATACCCCCACCTCTGCTTAAAGCCGTTAAAGTGGCATATGATGTCAATCTGATTCAAAATTTGCTTTTATTTCGCCGGCATATGCAAGTGATGATCTTTTTTAGATTCCTAAGTTATTGGTGTACTTTTTAACCTGGAAAAATACTAGTGCTGGGTCCCTATTTCAGTCGAACCAAAAGCAAATTTAAGTTAGCAGCTCATATTTAGACCAAGGAGTAACTCAGTCCTTTAGGTAGCCAATCAGGAATTTGGCATATAAATACGCATATCTGAAGTTGATTGGAATGTTTAAGGAAATAATCCTATTATGCTGTTTTGCAGGTTGGAGCTCTACAATATGTAGTGGATCAAGCACTATCAACAACAATCTGGATCGACAAGACCAGGATGGAAAGGGGAACTTCAAAACTGTTGTAAAATTCCTCTCGTCTTGCTAATAGCTCCCCTCTTCCATCCAGTACAGCAACGTAAGCAATTTGCAGTCCCTTTTATTAAGCAAGCTCCAAAAATCGCCACAAAGGTGCCTAATTTATTTGTACATCTGAAAGCATCATTGTCACTGACCCTAGTGTTTTCGAAAAAACGACTTCCCTTCCAACTTCACCACTGGTTTTCTTGCATCGTCTGCCACCTTCATCACACAAACAAATCTGCATCTGCGTCCTCATCAGCCACCGTCTCTTGGCGCACTTCCACACCCGCTTTCCTCTTCTCCTTCGGCGGTTGTGACCGATCGATAATTCGTCGACCCATATGCCATCTCGGTGGCTCTTTAGACTTGGCAATTGCTCTCTTTAACTTTGCCTCATGCGCTAACGCCTCCACGTCCTTCTGACGTTGCCTTGCTAAGAGTCTATTGTGTTCATCCACCGTTTTCTTCGCCTTCAGTACTTGCATACGACTGTACTTTGCCAGACTATGAGCTAGGTCGTCGGTGGCTGATTCGAGGACCTTCAACATCATCAGGGTGTCGAGTCGTGTGCTGCCATCAGTGCCAAATATCCTGCAATAAAGTTTGTGGATTTGTTCATGAAGGATGTCCAACAGCTGTCCAACTGTAGGCTTCTCCACCTCTTCATCCAACGCCCGTCTAGTTCGCGATTCTCGAAGCCATGGCGGATCGAATTGGTCGATGCTGCCAAGCGAAAAGACGTCATAATGTTCTAATAAGGTGAACTCCTTTATTTGCTCTCTTGAATTCTCGATTTCCGAAATCTCCTTCATTAACTTAGCAATGATGTCCTCTTCTCGAGCAATGTGATCGTCCACAGTGGTGCGTTCAACGTCGAGCACTTTCTGCAGTCTGGCAGCTTTCAAACGCAGTCGCTCACAGGCTTCTTCCTGCTCCTGAACATTCTCAATCAAAGTTAGGTTATTTGACTCCAACTCAGCTAGGATATCTACCAGATCCTGTGGGCTACGGAAGAAAGTATTTATTGCTGACTCCGATGCGCCTTCCTCTGGTGCAGGAGGTGGAACGGGTTCTGCCACCTCGGCGCTAGAATTTTTATCCACCTTTACGAATTTCATTGCTATGCGCTGGTCAGCAGCTCTGGTTTCCACCAGGGTCTTTGCTACCGAGTCGAGAAAGTCTTTATACGTACTCAGACGCAGGAATTCCTCCTCCAAATTTATACACTCCGCATTCATATGCGCCAGTTTATATCGCGTCCGCTTGATCTTATCCGTAATTTGGACTCTCTTCCTAGTCTCTGAATCGGCTTTCTTAATCGCCTCTGCTGTTCGTAGACAGATTGCCTTCAAGTACTTGTCATGTTCGTCATGTCGAATAATTAGCTCCTTCTCTTCGTTTGCTAGAAAAGCTGCCTCATCCTCCAGCATCTTGTTTAGCCTCGCTATCTCCCCCTCCTTTGTCCGAATAGCCAAATTAACCATGCAAATCTTTCGTCGATCATCAATAAACGTGTTGACCTTGTCAAAATTTTCATCATAGGCTTCAAGAGGGTGTAATCCAGGTCCGGACGAGGTAGATCTTGGAGCTGCACCACCAGTAGCAACGTTCGCAGGACGTAGCATCGAAATGCGATTAAGTATCTCATCGTGTGCCGATTGCGGTAGCAGAGATTCGTCGTAGACACTCTCTTTCTGTGAGGAGTCCCAAGAATAAGAGTCCGTTCCCTTACTGGTCCCACTATCACCTGACAAAACACCCCTTTTTTCACCAGGTGCATCCTTGGTGTCCTTGGAAATGTCCGCATCAATTCGTGTCTGTTCCAACAGTGGAACATTATGCTTACGTCTCGGTTGATAAGTCAGTTCTGGCGGCCCAAATAGCCTTCCATGTGCGTGCACTTCCTTGAGATTCTCCTCGTAGATGAGCTCCTTTAAATTGTTATGTGCTGTGAAGGGTTGGCGATACTGACGTGGAACTTTGTGAGCGACATTGCCGGGTATACGACAGCGTTCCAGTTCACTTTTACGCCTCTCATCTGCTTGTCTTCGCAGCTCTCTGATACGTTCATTTTTAATCATTGTGAAGGTGTTGCCTTTTGGCCATGGTTCAAGCATATAGGCTGGGGCAGGTCGCTTCTCCAGCAGTGCCTTTTCACCGCTCGCCCTGGGCGCCACCAACTTCTCCATGTAGCGCATAAACGGAGCTCTGGTGGGATAGCGGATCCGCACCTCTGGTTTCACTTCCTCGGAGGCCTCCACAACAGGATTGGGAGTGGAAAGAGAGGCCATTTTAGTGCTTAAAATAGAGACCAAGCCTCTTCCTGCCTCCGTTTCTTGTGCATCCGCCCCGTGTCAATGGTTCAAGGTCAAGGAATTATCGATCTCCTACTAAAAGTCGTTTGAAAAGGCAACGTCAGATCTCTTAACAGTTGTTAAAGGAAAAGAAAATACCAACATTTTCTGGAAATTCGTTTTACTTTTTTCAGAGAAGTTCCACAGTTATGCGAATGGGTAACTTGTAGGTAAGATTAGTACGGAGCAGTTTATGTTTTAAAAAAATCCTATTTTATTTGGGCACTTAATCATTCGCTTTTCCTTTACGTAATTATTTCAGTTTTTAGACCCTAATAAATTTCAATACGACTGATTTTGTCCAAATAATTAGTTCTGCCAAATTACAAAGTCTGCTTGGGCTAGACCGAGACTTTTGAGTTCAGAGATGAAGGTACCAAACGCCAAAGAGGCGCCCTTTTACTCCTCCATCGTTAGTTTCATTCAAAGAGATAGCTCTTTGTTAAATCGAGGTTTGAAAGTCATTGCCGTGGAAAAATTTGTTATCTCAACGGGATTCTCAAAAATCAAATTCGCGTCCATTGTCGCCTAACTTCTGCAAAAGGGCTTGCTGTGCCCACCGTCCCCATCCGGAAAAAAGCCGTGCCCTGTGCAATGTTATCACAGGTAATGTGTCCACCGAGACCTTCACGAATAGCCTTTTTTAACATAAATAGGCTTGTCGATTATTTAACTGAGATTGAGCACATGACGGAAGTCTTTTGGTAGGCATGAGTGACTGAGGATTGCAGACATCCGTTGGCTGGAGCCAAATGCTTTTCCATGAATGAACTACCTCTTCTACTTCTGACACCCGCGGTCAACAGTGGACAGACCACCGGACAACATGTGGGCAATAGAAATTACCCATCACTACCACATGTAGCATCGCTACAAAATCATCCTCTTTTGCTCAATGCACTGCCAATAGTCCCGATTTAGCTTGAACGCGCCACACCACTAACAATTTAATTGAAAAATTCCTTTTTTTTTTATAGAAAAATGAGGAAAATCGGGGTTCCACTTGTTTTACTTTCCCTGAGTTACTAATCTTCGGTTTCTTGACAAGGTAGTGGTGCAAAGATTTCATTCACGTCGCTCATGCCACTCATCTATCGCCGCCTTCTTTACCCCAAAACCGACGGTCCTTCCGGACTCATACACCCTCTGCGGTCTTTGAAGGTCACTGACAGAACGTCATCTAATCCTCCTTGTTGGAGATTATTGGTGAGGTCCACCGAAGTGGTTCCAATCCGTGACTGATCTTCTAGCCTTGCATTCACTCAGTTCATTGTGCTGCTTCACCGGATGGAAGACCTCTGTCGAAGAAAGTCAAAAGGGAAAATCGCCTACCTTATTATCTTTCTAGTGATAAGCATACTGCCTTTATGACATCGTTGCCATGTATGCTTTCACCGAGGAGGTAGGTTTAGCTCATTCCTTCCGTCAGTGAAGCGCCGATTAGCGTTTTGGGAGTTAAGCCGCATCTCACAAAAGCTGATTTTTAACTCCTTTTTACATCGAAATATCCCCTATTGATGTGTTTTTCCATTCTCTGTACTTTAATGCTCACACCCTCAAAGTGACAGTGGAAGGCTCTGTTTCTACCATTTATCCCGCTGTAATTCCAACTTTTCTCCAAAGTCCTAACAAAGCTACCTTTCGTGGTTATGTGGCTACATGGGGAATGGGAACTGTAGATTGAAGTGTCCATTGGTAGATCACTGCAAATACAACTGTATCGATTTGATATTTTGTTTAACTGCGTGTGTGTCAAACTCCGCGGGCACTTAAGCCTACTTGTGCCGTTCCACTTACTCACGTTTGTAAGTAGTATGCACTTCCACCGAGTCAAGATCCTGTAGATCTGCCAATCAGCGTGAGTAATCAGTAGATAAGACTTCGAAGCGGAGGTCTTTGCTTTCCAACAGACCTGAGACTTATTTAGAGCATTTAACTACTTTTTCCCTCATGGGGAGTGGTAGCAAGCTTGAGAGTGATCCGGACGTGACAACAGCCAATCAGGAGGGCAAGGGTGGAAGCAAGGGATTCTCGAATGTTCAGCACATGCAGAAAATCGGAAAAGGAATGACTTTCGGGGTCGAGGATAGACCAGACAAAGTGGCCAGCCGCATACACACGTATTTGCAGCCACTTAAATTCAAGAATGGAAACGTGCCACAAGCTACTGCCATCTAGCGGGGACTGGAGTCAAAAATCTCCGCAACATCACTCCTCCTCTGGGCCATTGTGCCAGCTCACAAGGCAAAAACTCTTAGTCGATTAAATGGACAAAGGCAGTAGGGCCTTATCTTCCTTCCCGATAGCCTGACATTTTATCCATGCTGCCAGCCTAGTCCAGACCTATTTGTCGTGTACAACCTTTCGGAAGGTCTCGTGGCCCACGGCAGTACATGGCAATATGAGTAGAGAAAGAGTAGTCACCACAATCGACGGCACTTCCTCTTAAGTAGGCACGCATCACCCTCCCAGTGCAGTCTGCATCCCACGTTAACCTGTAACGTACTATTTTGCTCTGTATATCTACTTTTATAAGCGTATTTGTGTCTAACAAAACGAAGTTATGATCACCTATGGAAGAAGACTGCTCACTTCTTATCGTGCTGTTTTCCTACAGAAGTTGCCATTTTGAAAGTCAGGCGACTCCCTTGAATTCGCGCAAGCCAACCTCGAGAGGAAAGAGTCAACGCCCCATTGCTAGGGTGGTGACTTAACACGCAAACAGACTTAATGCTCCTTTCTTTACACTAAATTGGGCGTTTTCAGCTCGATGATGGTTGGGTGTGAAAAATAAGACGAGCAGGTGGGAGAGAAATGTAGCTTCCAGTTACCTTTTTTCCAATTAAGGAGATGAACGTGGACTTGTGTGAGCCGGAGCCCTGGTCCAGTGAAGTAATTGGATTGAATCGATTCACGGGGAAGTTCCTCATCACCTTCGTTTTTTTCACTTGGCTATGTCTAATGCTGGCTCTCATCATTTCGCGTTGGCTTAGGGCAAAGTGCTTCGAGGAGAACGTGAGTTCATTGCAAATCGCCTTGTAGCATGTTCAGGCCAAGAAGGGTTGAAAATTTGCTTTAAGGAGGAAGTAAAGGAAATTAAATGGTTTGGAGACGAAATTTAGTCTGTCTTACTTCTGGTCATGCATAAAAACACGAAATTACCCATTATCAGCTGTTTTTGGTAATCAGCGCTTCAAAATTTGCGGCAATTCCGTCACTTAATTTAATACAAATGAGTTTTTACATGAAAAAGAGTTCAAAATAAACCAAATCGGATTATCTAATTCCTTAGAGACTTTAGAGCCTAAAAAGGATATTTCCTTTGCTGAATATTTTTGATTTAGTCGGCCCTAACTGAATGACGCAATTTAAATTCGGTACCTCTTATTTACTTTTATTAACTACCACATTTTAAATGAATAAATGTATTAAGAGCTGTTTTTTTATTCGCAAAAGTGAGGACAAAAATATTCTTTTATTTTTCATAGAAAATACTAAGAAAAGCTGCTTTGAAGGTTGATTATTGATACTCAGTATTAAAGAACTGATGCTGGATAAAAACACTCACAATGGCAAAGATTACATCTGTTTCAATTTCGTTTTTTTATTGTCTGGTATCTCCATATTTGCAAAATTTCAAGGCCTTTGACATTCTATACGATCCACCTCTCATACTTTGCAAAGTATCAAAGTAACTGGGGAGCAAACTTTTTCTACATATTCGGGAGCCTTTGTGGATAAAAAGGAGGTTTAAGATCGTGTCACAGCGCCATAAGATATTCCTAAGCGGAAAAGGGACAGAATACTCGGTAAAAATACATATGCATGTATAAATATATGCATAGTGGGGCTACTGGCATGGGCCGGATGCCAGGCTGTCAGGCGAAGATACGGTGGCGGAGGTCTAAAGTGGCCCACTTACCAAAACAAAGAGTTAACCAGAATACGTATGCACTACTTTGTTGCACATAAAGTGTCACATACTGTACCTCCATTTGATTTCAAAAAATCCTAAAGCAACTGACAAAACAAATGCTGTGGACGCATTGTTTTGAGCAAATAATCCTTGCCAATGAGTAACAAATTATCTTCATGGAAAAACAACCTATAATGTGGAAAAAGACACGTGTAAAAAGAAAAAGTGATCACAAAAGGGTATGTAAGTGGAAAATCCTTAATCTAAACAAGGATTTACAAAGGCAAGCGCAATCAACGCTTCCTCAGCCAGACTTAATACTCAATATTTGGGGCTTTCTATCCATTCAAAGTAGAAAAATGACCCACAGATTTGCACAAATATTCCACGGCTACACTGATTTGTGTAACGTCCGTGCAAGCATTATATTTAAATCCACCTTTTAGTGGGGGCGTTGAAACCATTACAGCCAAAATGTTGAATGCTAGGTTTAATTCCTATTAAGTTACCTACGAAAATGCAACCATTTTTAACATGTGAATTTCCTATAGGCATGGCGATCTACGCCTAATAAAATAAGAGTGAGGAAAAAGCCAGATCTAAAAGAAGCCGAACCATTGGAAAAACATTGTAATAAATAATCAAGAGACCTTTTAAATATACTTTATACAAAGATGCAATCTTATGTAAAGAGTGAGGTCAAGTTAGACAACCATACTCTTATTTAGGCCTTGGAGCACGACACTTCCACCTAAGCGCTATTATTTGGAGGCTGCAGCAACGTTTAAAACCTAAGTTGGTTACGATTTCTAGTTGTTTAATTTGCTCTATAAAAGCTTAAAATGTATAAAATTTTGCAAAAAATGACTTATAGTTACTCATTTTTAGCAGTTTGAAGTACGAACTTAAGTCCAAATTAATGCAAATTAATGCTCAATTCCGATTACTCGTTTCAAAGATTATTTAGTCATTAAAAGAAAAATTACTAAACGAGCAATCTGACAAATGACATTACATATAGGGAGATATCGTCCTTTATGCATAGGACAATGTATTTTTTTCTCAATTTGTACTTGGTCATAACTATTTGTGATCAGTATCGCTGAGACGCCATGCCACAAAAACGAAAGCTTCGATCTACACAAATTGAATGCTTTACGTATTAAAGAACCGAAGCATTGTTCACCAGATTTTGGAAACGTTGTGCACAAATAATTCACTCAGGTTATAAGTTTTTAGAAATAATAAAGCACCTAAAACAGTACAGAGAAAACATAAAATGAAGTGACTCTGCTGTGCTTTACCACAACTCATAACTGGTTCAGCTTAAAAGTTAAAAGGATTATCGACATTCCTAATGGAATCCGGCCCTGTGAATTTGTGCTGGAATCGACACCCACGCATAACATGCAAGAATATATGTAGTTTCACTCATGTTCAGGTTTTTGTATCTGTAGGAGAAGACCGAGGAGATTTACCGCGATGGAGGGAGAAGAACCTCAGGCGTAATTGTAGCCTACTTTGTTGCCAAACTCATCTCTTGCAACTCCTTCATCGATACAACCCAAGCCGTGCACCAAGTGATACGCTACCTATTTTATCTCAGTAGCATATGCTACAAGCTTTTGATTCTAATCGTGGTTTTTAAAACAAAGGCATTGTATAGCAGAGATTCCTTTAGTACACACGGAAAACATACATGACAATAAATTAAGAGCTACCAACATTTTGTAGTCGGTCATTGCCTAAATCTTGACAAGTTGTCAGAGAACTCGGACGTCCCGCATGACACTACCAAAGGTGATAGTCTAGATCAATTTGCCCACATGTGTTATCCTTATCATTTTAAATCCTTAAAAAGTTGTCACTCTTTTTGCGCATTTTTTAAATAAATCTATTTGCGGACTTCAGAAGAATCGCATGTAGTTCAACTGTCTCACTTTCTTGTAATACATTCATTCAGACAAACTCCCATCACATCCACCAGGTTCGTTCGATTGGTACAAAGTTGGCTCTAAGCAGTTCAAAACACATTAGAAAGAATCGTATGGGCTTTCAGATGCACATCCACCTCTTGATTCATAATGTATGTCCATAAACCATCGCGTGCGTTTTACAGGACTCCCCGGGTTAACCCAAGTCATTATCGCCGAAGCTCGATTGAGGACTGAGCGATGTTGCCAAGTGACCATAGACTGGGCCAGAGACGGATTCCACGTTTTTTCGCTTATTTATTCGCTAAATGAATTAAACTCACACTTGGATAGAGTTCTTAGAGGCCTTCACGAAGGTTGACTTTCTTCTCTGCCTTTCGGGTTAGAACGGTGTCGGTGGAGCGTACTTCAGTGCAATAGCAGCTTGCGTGGCCACCACCTTGGCGGCACCGTTGACACTGGAGTTGAAAACTAAGGCACCGGGTGCCCGAACCTTCCTACAGGTGGTACGTACACGCTTCGGTACGCCTGTCCACTGCCTTTTCTGTGTCTGCGCCCTCCTTGTCAACCTCGGGATGAGTTTCGAGATCTGCTCAAGTGAGTCGTCCTTTAGTCATATTCTCCCATCAATTGCGAGGTGATTCATCCCAGCCCCTAATTTAGAGAGCTAACAATTGTCCGGTGTCAACTTCAAACCTGAAGATGGGAAGATAAAATCTTAGCATAAGGTGTCCTTTGTAATTTGGTCCATTGGCTCATCCATCCGCCACCAGTAAATGAAGTTGTGCATAGGGAAGAGGGGAAAATTGGGGTTTACAAGAGCCTCCATCAAGGAGGATCACTATGCCCGTTTCCCTGGACAATCATAGCTCATTGAAGTCCTACAATAGAATATTAGGGGGTGCTTGGAAGTGATAATGTAGGCAACATTACCCTGTCAAAAGTGAAAAATGGGTGTTCATTCAGTTCTAGGTCAAATTAACTCAAAGGCCAGAAGAACTAACAGAAAACTTTGCAGTTTGACCACTACCAACGAGTTCTAGAGAGCAAGTGATTTTAGCTACTCACTTAGGTGGATGCTTCCCAACCACTACATCATCCTGTCCCTCACGTTACAATGACTGTTTCGAATTGAGGCAGGGATGACAGCTGTTATAATTGGGGTTACTGATCGACTCGGGTAGCTAAACAACGACAGACAGGTGTGACTCTGAGCCCGGGTCCGTGTCCGCGTCTGCGGGGATTGGCCGATTAGGTCAGGCTTATTAAAAGCAAATGGTTGACCTTGAACGTGGAGGGGTTATTAACAAAATCTATTAGCAACCTGGAAGAAGCAAGGAAGAGCGCGCCTTCCAAAACATTCGGAGAGTAAATAGACGGTATAAACATCAAAAAATTGAACAAGAACGCTTAATTGGAATTGCACACACTTCCATCAGTAAATAATCAGTACTTTTATTTATTTGTTTCACAGTAATAAAAACATTTCTGTCTTGTTAATATTTTTCAGCTTATGCTGTTAGAAAACATCAAATTTCGACGTTTGGATATTTAGGATTGTTTTTGCCTCTTCACCAATTTTTGAAACAAGCATGATGAGTTGAAACTTTAAAAAGAGCTAAAAGACTTCTGCTCTTTCTTTTTTAATGCATTGTGCAGCATAAAAGTTTTACCGGTAAGATCCCCACTAGGATTCAACAAGTGATAGCTGCAAGGACCATACAATTTTTTATTAGCACTGTGTCAGAGAACCAAGAATTTCGTGCTGTTTTTGGTGCACCTCACTGTATTTCATGCCTTTGCAAATGTGTGTGCTTTCACCTGTCAGTGTGATACTGCGGCAATTACTGTACCCTCAGCTACTTTCCTCGCTTTCCTTCAAACCAACCCTCGTGTCATCGCGTGACAGCTGAATGTACCTTCCGGGTAAATTTGGATTTTGTACGTAGAAGATCGCTCCACGTCACATTTGCTGCCAAGATTTTGAGGAGGACATGGCAGCTGAACAAAATGCGCTTCAGAAGTAACTTAAATGAGTTGGTGTGGAAAACGAACCACTTTAAAAGGAATGCCCTGTCCCGTTAAAGAAGTCTAAAAAATTAGTGTCACTGTGAATGAAAATAAAGGAAGATTTATGTGCTCAACGCATGTTACGAAATAAAATAAATAAAATAAATGATTTAGGGGTAAAGTAATCACAAAAGTCGTGGTGGAAGCCAAACAACCGGGTTTCAATCATACCCGAAACAAAGACGACACCAGATTCTCCTCTCCCTTTCCTTAAATTAAAATCTCATCTATTGTAGATAGTTCTCTGACCAACATGGGAAAAGGACTGAAATGTGTAGGCATTCGAGAACATGTTAAGGAAGCAAAGGCGCTACTGGTTTTCTCTAGACGAGCCATTCATTACCACATATTCACTTCACATTTCTACGGCATACACAACATCAATCCCAAGAGACTCTGCTTACTCTGCGTGTCTGTATGGCACACCACAGAACCAACTTACCGAAGATCAACCACCCACGCCTCCAAGGTATCTACACCATACAACCATGGATGTCTTCTATGCATGCAGAAATGACATTCGCCTTCGTAGAAACCAACCAGATAGCTAAAACAGTCTCGGAAGGGAAATATTCTTACTCCTACAAGAAGTCACAGCCAAATATTCCTCACCTCACATCTCGCAACTTGAATTTCACACCTCACCCTGCCACCGAACTCACCCCATGAGAAGATCCTGCGCCACACAGTGGAATGGTAGGGATGGAGGAAGATAGAGTCTCATCTCATTTCCAGCCTCGTTCCTTTTTCCTGATCGAACACCCCTCCGATCTCCGACTGGCCATCAACACTGTTTGGCATTGGACACATCACATCACGTCACATGTCAAGTGAATTTGAGGAGTGGAAGAAAAGGTGGGAGACGAAAGATGAGATGATTACGAGGTGACTAAGGCTAGATTGTTCACTTCCACAGAATGAAAATACATTGAGGAGCTACAAGAAAAACCAAAAGGAAGTGGTCAAGTACCGAGTGACTTGGTTCTGACCGTCCAGTTTGAGGGTAAATGTGTGTAGGTGGGTGAGTTAATTATGGAGTCCACTAGATCAGCTGCTAAATCCAGATCGCAGACCTTCTACTGGGTCGAGTGAATTGGTCTAGCACCCACCATCAGGACAATTCCTCCCCTTTTCCACTGACTTGGTAACTGAGTGCCGCCGGATTTAAAGTTGGACACTAAGAGCCCGCACTCTGGATGAACGAGCTTGTTCCTCTTAACAGCAACCTCTCACATATGTCGTATAAAATAATGCAATCTGTTCTATCTAAAGTCGATGTTCCTTTCCATTGTTTCATATTTCGGTAGACTGTGGTCTAATTAGTTAATGAACTACATTTAAATGAACCCAAAATGGCTCTACCGATTCAATTCTCTAACCAGTCTACAAAGGAGACGGGTCTTTGCCAAGGCTTTATGGAGGACATTAAGGTCTCCAAGTCTTTGTCATGATTGACGGAGGCAGGAGTTTAGGAGGAAAGTTCCCACGATTGCATGTCTTAAGCAGCTTAATTAGTGGCGACAGAGTAGGTTTCGTCAAAAGCGAACCAATTTTAATGACACCACTAGCTCTTTCTTGTTGCCTCTGACAACAGTAAATATCTAGAAGTTTGCTCCTGTTGTCTCGCATTTGAGAAGCATGACTTTGTACAAAACCTGGTAATGCAGTAGATCTAATTTTGAGTTGTCCAAAGAGTCCTTCGAAGTGGAAAGGAGAAGGGAGAAGGGGTTATAGAAGTGTTCAACCTCAGGTAGTAGGAAAGGTGGCACAACCGGGGGCACCCTCTCTACTTGTCTCCTCAAATCGGCTCTCCCAAAGGCAGTTCTTTTTACATCGCTGCAGATTACTTTGAAAGGCTTTTAGGGAGATCCAAAATGCGATAAGGTCTGATTTAAGGCAGCAAGGATGGTTCTGGCTGCAATCTAACTCGAGTACTTTCCTCAATTCTCACAACTACTTCCGATTTGAAGACCCTTTACACTGGAGGACCGTTTTGTTTAGAGCACATTTAACTGATTGAATTGGGGATCCGTGTGGGTAACAAAGGTTTTTTGAGGAATTGGGAGTAACATCTTCTTAGGGGATTGACGGTATTGCCACACTCCCCCGATATGTTGAACTTGGGCGGCATCTAATCTAATAGATGAGTGGATAAAGGATTAAGAGACCACTCAAAGTGCCCAAAGAAAATACCAGGGATGAGGCTTGACATTCTCTTTAACTAATGACTTGACACCTATTATTCCCATTTTATTACTGTAATTTGTTACTCAAAACGTAAATCGACTGCTTCAACCTTTCTTCAATGCCCAAGTCTGGAAGGCAGAGGAGAATTGATGTAGTCGTTAAGGGATCCTTACTAAACGACTGACTCAAACTGTGAATAAAAGACAATTCTTGGAAGGATCTAATTTGTGCAAACAACACAAGCCTTGGTGAATATCGTCTTGTCTTGGTCTTAGCCACCAACTTTCTCATAGTCGTTACCAGTATCTAGATGATAAATCAACTCCTCTTTTTTTTTTCTTATTTCATCACCAACGTACCTGCAAGTTAGCCACTACACCTTTATGTGACATTTCCTCCATTTTCTCCCCGTATAAGCTTTGCGACTCCTGTCATCTTGTTGTGTCCATTGGACGCATGCAGGAACGCGAGTCGACCGTGGGGATGGCACAACACGATCACATGCGCGGTTCACCCATGTCCTTACTCAGGCCTGCCAGGTAGTCAAGATTTAGACACGACTATGCGGTTAAAGCATGTCATGACCAAAACACTTACCGCCTGTATGCAGCCTCCACCTCCGCAGCACACATGATGTGTACACTCAAAATAGACAACTCCTCTGTCCGATCTGGCTGTCTCCCCTGCTCACGTACGGCGCCCACTTGGCCGATATTGTGGTCACAGTTAATTTCCTGTCAGGTCTGTTGCTCATCGGCTAATCAAGACACTAGAGCAACAAGGTAAACTTTGTTGACGTCGCTACAGCTAATAGAAGCAGTTTTACAAATGACAGCAAACAGGATTTGACGTTTAAAAATGCCATCAGGTCGAGATGAACTCAAAGAAGAAAAAGATACCGTTTGTAGCTAATCAGACCTGGTAGCAACTGCTTGATTCGCATTGCGGTTGGCTGTATTTCCAGGTTTAGGGAGATTTGGGTAGTCCATATGACTTTGACCGTTAGAACGACGCTTTATAAAGCCCCCTACCATTGCGTTAGCTCACTATATTGCGAGATGCGGTGCAACAACTGACAAGAGACTGTCATAAAGATTTGCCATCTTTTCTGCAAACCCATTGAAGAGTTGGGTTGGTAAAGGAATACCGATTTGATTCCAAAGCGGGATTTGCGCTGTGCACAAAACTTAATATCACCTTGAGTTTCGCCCCCAAACTAAGGCCACTGATCCTTAAATCTACTAACACTGACAGCTTCCTAATCCTAACTCCGTTTCTTGCTTACTTGAATGCACATTTTGTGGATTTAAACTAGCAAAAGTTCTACATTCAGGGCGGTCAATTCCAATCAGTCTTGTATTCAATCGCCTCCTGTTTTACGCCTATCAATGTCATCCCGACAAGCTTGTAGAGACATCCTTAACTTTGGCATTAAATTGTGCTTTGCACCTACTGCTATTTGCAGCTCTGGTTACAGATTAGTATTTGGCGCTACTTATAAAGAGAATTAGTAGTATACTGTAAGCAGGTTAAATTGTTCAATTTTTTTTGCAAAAAGCCAATAATGCACTTGATACATTGAACAGATCACCAAAGCAATCCCTGAACAATAATCCTCTTCCAACGAAGCACAAGTCTGCTTTTAATTTCGCCATGTAATTCAGTTTTCCTTTTAGTGAAGCGAACTACCTGGACCTAGTCGCATCATTCCTCATCTCACCTCTCCTCTCCTACTCTTTCTTCCACTTCTTAAATCCCCCTGACATGTGAGGTGGTGGTATGAGGTGTGGATTCTGAGATGTAAAAGGCGGGGTGTGAGATATTTGATTGTGATTTCTTGTGGGAGTCAGCATATAACTTTTATGGGTTCACGCTGTCTATCTCCTACGAAGGCAGAAGTCCTTCTTGCCCACTTAACCCATACGTCTCTGGTTGTGAGGAGTGGATAACTCTGAGGCGTGACAAATTGAAACTGGTCAATTTGGTACCTTAGTGCACCACACCCGCACAGACACCAAGTAAGCAGAGCCCTGTGAATCTGAAGCAGTGTGTATTAAGTATGGGGCTGGTCGTTCGGATTCAACCAATGACATGAACTGTACTTAGGAGCAACTTCAAAACCTTAAGATTCGCACCATTCTTGTTTTTGTACAACAGACAGCCTTGATTTGCATCCACGAGGTTTCTTTAAAAGACCTAACACAATACAAGGAGTAGTTTAAGGTAAGAGATTAGTGGAACAGGGCAGGAGGCATTATCTTGCTGATAGACTGACGCATACCTCGCCACGTGGATTTAGAAATAACCACTTCTTTGCCATCTTAAACTCTTTTGCCAGGATCTCTGACTGCTCTCATACAGATCTCTCCCAATGTGAGCAAGGAATTAATCCTGGCGGTTATTATCTTTACTGTTGGTGTAATCCTGGGTTTCGGTGGCATCTCCAGTCTCTTCAGCAGTTCCTATGTTACCACCGCCTTTCTAGTCTCCATCGTGGTACTCACCGGAGATGCCATCTTCTTCAACTCCGGACTATATCCCCTGGGTGAGCAGAAACATTTTAAGTTTTTTATGCTACAAGGAAAATTTGCAAGAGTATGCCTCCTCTTCTTCTTCTTCCGCCTCCCTCTCGGTAGTCGATGGCATCCCCCAGTCACGAGGCTGCTACAATCTGTCCGCCTGTCATTTGAAGGGTGTATCCAAACAAGAGATCACTAAACTACAAGCTCAGCTAATCTTCCCTAATAAAGCATCGTATCAAGTTTTGGGCAAAATATACGATTTAACGCATTAGGATGAAGTGGATATCGTCACAAATCAGTGAAACGATTTTTGGTCCCTAATCATCTGTAACCAGGTTGTCCTGAGAACAAAACCAAATTTTGCACTTCAGAGATGGTTTTTCGGCTCTTTCAGGAGATTGTGAACGACTTATCGCCTTGACAGCTTGCCAACGAGTTCGAAACAGCACAACACCAGCTCTCTCATTTCGGTCACTTCCCGCCATCTTTCATGCCTTAAAAAAGTTTGATGGTGAGTTTTAGCAGTCACTGAAAACTCTACGGCACGTTTGGCAGTGATGAGGACTTTAAAAAGCTTAATCATTTTATTTATTTTTGTGACGACTCTCAATCTACTGTGGCTACTTGAGCGCCCTCAATGCACAAGTACCTAAAAACTTTGATCGAATTTGGAAATATTTTAAGCCACAATTTCTACTTTCCGCATTAAACAAACGTACATAGAATCAAACAAAAAGTAAACAGTGAAAATTTAAAATACTATTTAAGAAATTTGATCACTGAGTTTAGCCTACTGAATTTCCATTTCAGCGTCCTTCGCATAGCTTCTAATTTTTAGACTACTTGGTACTTCTACTGCTTGATCAGTCGTTTTGGCAGGGCGTATTAAGCTCCGAACCTGAAACCAGTGGATTTAACTTGGTAGCCAGTGGACTTTTCTTCTTCCCTGTGGGTGCTGTCTTCGGCACAGCCTGTGGACTGGGCTACCTTGCTCTCAATATGAGTTATGGACAGGTCATGCTCTCGAACCTCATGGAGCGTTTGGGTAAGTTCACATCTCTTACATGAGACCAGCTACCCAAAAAGTTAAAAAAATTATTTTGAGAAAAACTGGAAGGTAAGTAGTAGGGTTTGAAGACGGAGGGGTCTGTGGCATCGAGGCGAAGGCCGAATATCTGGAGGTCGGAAGAGTTTGGAATTTACGAATGCCTCTACATAAGCCTAAATTAACTGAGCGATAAAGGAGTGAAACAACATATCCCGTCTAACCATATGGTTTGACCCCTAGATGCAAAAGAAGTTTTGGCTTCGGAAGGTCTGGATAATCTATGGTGCACTACTTGATGTCCGTATACTTGCCACAGGTCTTAGCAAACTCTACAGCATACTTGTTGTGGTTATTTATAAAAATTTTATTGACTTTAGACGTGTTTAGTGTTTTTTTTTATGGGTTGCCATGGCGGTGGGGTCCCCGAGGTTACCATCAGTGCAGCTCCTAAACAGCCGCCTGAAGTGTAGGCATCCAGTCTGTTTTGATGGTCTGACCAGAGGTCTCAGTTTCTGACACCCAGATTGACTAGCTACACATTAAAATCGTCTAGCTAGCTAATAACAACCACCAGTCTACCACAGGTAGCTCTTTGTCACATCACCACCATTAAGCGAAAGTGTTTACGCTTTTTCGGAGAGAAGGAGATTTGAACTCCTTTCCTTTTTATGACTGCAGGCCTTTTTAGGGAATATTTACTGCCTGAACCAACGTTTCACTGCTGAAACCCTTTCTAACAGACAGGCTTGTTTTAAAACCCGACCCATCAAACAAATTGCCGCCTTTTGGTTGTGTTTGAATGGTGAGCTGCATGATTAAATTCCCTCATGTAAGGACTTTTAGCCACCCACATTTAAGTGGTGGGACGATCTGATGTTGGTGGATCTCACCACGAGACCTTGGGGCCGAAACAACAGAAGGTAGCCCCATTCATTGATGAATAACACCAGACCGTAGACGGCACTGCCGACGCTTGATGTCATTTTTAGCTCTTCTGTCAGGGGCCATCGCAGATCCTCCTTTCAGTGGTAGATGTCTATCTTTCGTCGTGTTAAGGTTTAGCACTCAGCAATGGAAATTGAGGTAGCTGCCCTTTAGGACCAAGTTTGCTTTCCACTATCACCAACGCAGCGCCTCCAGTCTTTTCTGAGGTCATACGAACTCAGACTGACCTGGCAGAAGGATTGAAGAGCCACCAGCATGACAAGGACGCCACACAACCGACTGGAACTGCAGTTTTTGGAAAATTAAGCGACTTCCACTGCACACCCATAGGCAATATAAATTCACTTAACTCCTTACTTCCAGGCTTCTTGTTATGACCATTAAAAATTTTCCCTTCAAGGTCTGATAGTCTATGCTGTGCTGGAGTTCCTCTTTGGTCGCTTCGGGTTCGTGCTATTCAATACCGTTATAATCTGTACAGTGACAACTTGCATCTGCTCAGAAGTAATGGCTATCAGTAGTATCTTTGTCGTCGATGTCTACATGACCTATATTCGGGTAGGTCTACTTAAAATACTCGGCTAATTGAATGGAAGAAGTAGACGCATTTCTCAAGTTATCAAATTGCCTTATTCAGTAAAAGTGTGACTTAAGTGCATTTCGAGGAGCATCAGCTACGACTTTTTTAGTCACGGTCCCCCTCCACATCCAGACATCTTTAATATGGTCGTCCATGAACAGCTACTCTGTTTCACTTCCTCATGGACGCACTCTTCTCTTGCGCGGCTTCAAGATGGGGATTACATACATACTTTGATTGTCCAGAACCACTTGTTGGCGAGATTGATCGCAGCCTCGTCCATTGTTATGGTGGGCTGGGGAACCACCATGGCTTTTGGCGTTACGGAGACAGACGAAAAGTATGTCCATCGTCCAAGCGATCTAAAGTCCCATTAATAAGCAATGGAGCTGCCCGTCACTGCAGTGAAAGATATTGGCCAGTTCAGCTGTCGTGATCTCCAGCTCTCATCAAATCACGCCCACCAGACATCATCGTGTGGAACATCTGTGTGATTCTGAATGAGCAGCACATGCATCACCGGTCCTGATACATCACTGCAATCAAATTTGTCACGAACAGGCACTGTTTGGAGGCACAAACATCTTATAGAACTAAAAACGGGGGGAGGCAGTGAAGCAGCCAGGCTGTTCATGGACGGTTTAGACATACTGACACATCACTCCATACTGAAGGTAACCAGGAGTTAACAAGAAGTTACAATGTAAAATTAGGGTGTAGAAAGAGAGTGTAACAAAATTTGAAGGGAGTTTTGTTTCCTTAAAATTCGAAAATCCCGGTTAGAGGGGAACACCCGTACTTACGGACTGAATCAAGGAACATCAAAACTTAGAAGGCATCCACCTCACCTTAATACTTAAAGTGTTTTCGCCAAATGTAATATCTGTCTGATTTTAGAAAGCAATTTTGCAACCTTTTTTTGTTTTAGCCCTTCAAAAAGACAGAGGAGGTGAACAATTGTGTCTTGTGCGGATTGAGACGCGGTCGTTGCTGTGAGAATAGGGAGAGGTGTCGGTGCAAAAGCATGGCGGCCTGTTTCTACTGTCAGAGGGATGAGAAGTAAGTCTCCACTACCTGACGACTTCCGCACTTCCTCCTTTTACTTTTCACTTTTTATTCGTCCGCTTCCTTTGACGTTGCATCATGCAGACAGCAAAATATTCCAGACGAAATGACCACTCCTCCCTTCCAAAAAGACGAAATAAATAGCCCCAAAACTGATAAACCTCTCCCCATTTCTTTTGTATAATGATAAAATTTTTATAACTGTTGTTTTAAAGTTATTTATTCATTCTCTGGAAATTTTGTCTGCTATTCCATGAACGTCATTGCCATGCCTTTGATCAACCACCTCAGGTCAAGATTCCTCACCTTTTAAAGGCTTTAGAGGGCACTTCCTCTCTGTTTTATTATCTATGGGTATTTTCTAAAGGTTTTTTATCAAGACTGCTTCAAGATGAGCACAGTAACCTCTTATTTTGCCCTTTTTTTACCGCGGAGTGGTTCACCTAATCCACCACGGAGTCAGTCATGTGAGTGGAGCCACAATTTTCCAGGTGAAACTGTCCGCTGGTAGGGGAAAGTGGCAATTCAACTTTTACGAGAACACAAGAAATTGTTAAGAAATGCTAAAAAAGGGGCAAAAATAGCCTTTTTTAAGAAAGTGGACTATTTCCTTGATGGTAGATGCAGCGAGGATGTCTGAAAGAATAGATTTTTTACCCCACAAAACAGGTTTCCCCCTTTACATTAATCAGTCTATCTCTTCCAAGGTAAAGAAAAGAAAATAAGCCAAATGAGAGTGATCTATCAAGTGGTTTGGTTATGAGCAAGTGAGGAGCGCAGATTGTTTGATGGATGGATGCATTATTAAGGCGAAATGGTGAGGCTGATCCCACCCCTCAACTCTAAGGTAGATACTGAGAAGCCCACTTTTACTGGGGAGAGAAACAGGAAGCCTAGCACTTCTTCACTATTTCCTTCACGAAGGGCATTCTTAACAAGCCGAATCCCCTACTGAAAGGTAAATGAGTAGCATAGAAGGCACCATCATTGTTTCCAGATATTTGGATTAAGTTATGAGGACTAAAGTGTGAAAAATCTAGAGAATAAAAAACTAGTTATTTATGAGCACCTGCAGACAAAGAAATTGGAGAGAACGATGATATTTGCAGAGTGAAGAGGCGACAATGAACAGAGTAAGTTCCGCACCACTTTTCTGTTAGTGACAAAGCACTCTGTTTCATAGAGATCACCAGTTTGCTCGCAAGAGAGTGCCATTTCGCTCAGCATGTCCAACACACGGCCAGTATCGGCAGTACATCCAGCATACGAGGAATGTTCGCAACTACGCTGTATACACCGTCCTCGCCGTATTCCTCTTTGGTCCAATACTCCTCGATTTAGTGGAGGTTTGTCTCCATCATATCTGCTGTTTTTTTGTGTTTTTACTCCAAAAACTCTGTCTATCGAGTTATTGAAGGACTGAGTTGGCTTCCGTGCCATCGACGTGGAAGCCAAATCTTACACTAAGGAGTCACGTGAAGACCAACTTAACCAAGTACCAAGACATCCAAACCAGTTGACTGATGGCTGGTGCACTGCACATATGCTCTTAGCATCACAAATGAATGACATGCGCTCCTTACCAATTCATGACGATTTGTTTTACCAAAATGAACATGTCTTATGTGGTCCCAGATCGTCTGTTTCTAGATTTTGCCACGAGATTTGTGTTGAGGAGGAGTTCTACGTCCTCACAAGACTGAGTATACTGTCGAGAACCCGCTGGGAACCGTAGATGGGGGCGGTACTGCTAGATACACATATTACTTCTGCCTACCACCCTAAGTAGCGACAAACTTGCGGCATGTGTAGTTCCACTACCCACATTTCCGGTTCGACCGAAATGTCCGCTGGCATAAAGATCCTTTCTGTCCGACTTCAGGAAAACGCCTTCACCTGAGGCACCGATCACCTTCTTGTAGGTATCACTCATCGACATATGTCACTACGTTAGTGCTCTCTGCGGTCCCTTACTGGGCAGTCTCTACTTCGCCTTCTACTGGGCTCGTGTCACTCCAGCTGCAGTTTTTGCTGGATTCGTTGTTGGCACTCTTTGTGGCATTGGCATCATCGTTGCACCCTTTACCAGTAAGTCGATGGTTTGTCGTCCTTCTCCAAACGAATTTCGATTAAAGTCGTGGAGTTAAATGCTTGAACAGAGGAGAATATCACTTGACAAGGCAGTCTGTTGACACTAGCCGATAAAACTTGCCTGCTTTTGGCGTAAGAGCCTAAATTGCTCCCGATCGATCAAGAATTTTGAAAAACCTTCGATTTAGAAGTCCATGTTTCTCTGTGGCTATGTGCGAGCAGGGAAGATGTGACGTTGGCGGTCCTGATAGCTGGCTTATAGATGGTGACAGACAAAGAAACACGGCCTCGTGTACTTGCCTACATAAAATCCATGATTCCCTCTTTCGTAACTGATAGTGGTATTAAAATTTAAGGACACTACTTTTCACTACTTAGATCCGAATTAAGCAGACATCTATGCGGTACATAAAATTAGGGAAGATTTCACATCTATTAATGAAAAATGGCAAAGCTGAAGCAAATTGCGATTAAAAAGCAAGCTTTACCTCTACGTTTGTTTGAGTTGTCTCTCTTAGACTTAAAATCTGAAAATATACTGTAAATAACCCGTTTCCCTATATCCTTCTCCAGTGACTTCCCTTAGAGCGTGAAATGGACGATGCTCTCTACTGCTCCCTGTATACCTCCCTTCCATTAAAAATCCAAAGCAATTCAATACAATCCATTTCATATTCCTGGTTTGATTTGGTTCCAGAGTTGGCAAAGCACTCGTGTCACATGTTTCACACACCATTTAGGGAAGACAAAATAGTGGGGAAATGAAACAATTTTACTTAGCGATTAATCACCAGATGCTAATGCACCGCGTCTAGAAAGAGTCTCAAACCTTTATTCCAAATAACGATATCTCACATCGAATACGACATTTCACAGCCATCATAGTAATATCGTTGTTGGAAGCCATGCTTAACGCTAGTAAGGAAAAAACACTTGGTTTACACCTATGTCAAGAGGGAAGGGAAAGTGGTGGGGGCTTTGAAAATGAGTACCGTGGATAATTGCAGGTGGTGGTGTGTGTTAAAGTCTCCCAGTCCGTTTAGATTGTTTGATGAACAATTAGCTCATGATAAGAAGTAACTTTTGATTCTCATCACAGGACATATTTTAGTGAGTGAAAGTTTTGACCATTTAATTATTCATCTTCAAACTTGTTCTGTGTGTATTGCATTAAGGGTACACATTTTTAAAAAGACTTCCATACTGAATTGCAGAACTTAGAACTTTTGCTCTACCACACGCGTTCTGGATAAATGCAAACGCATAAAAGAAAAAGGTCCCATCTGAGAAGCAGTAGGACAAAATGCCATTTTTTCTTATAGCTTTACTACAGTTACCCAGGGGAAAATGTTCAACAACACTTTACAAACATTTTCGCATAAACGGTCATCTTCTTTATTTGATATTTGACAATTATACGATTGCATACAAAGTAGAGATTTTGGAGCAAAATTTGGGCCAGTAATGGACAACGACAGTATTCCGCACCTAAAAGAAACCGTTTTACCGGCACAAAGTGGACTTCTCAATCAGACCGTTTTCTGAAGGCATGGTGATTGTATTGGCAAGTGAAAAATTATGACAAGTTTCCATGGGCTATTTATCTGTTTCATGGCCTAAATCGGCTTGTTTCTTTTTTATTAGTTTAAGCCATCAGTTCGCTTTAGCCAAGAAAATGTGCAAAATTCACGTTTGAAAGAAGAAAAGCTTTTCTGCTTTTGTGGATCGCCTTCAGAGCGCCTGAATATAGCTGGCTTTGTCAATAGTAGTCCTCTAATGTAAAATAAATGAATCTGTTATTTCATTTAATTTTAGTTTTATACGACCCACCAAAGTCTACGGGTTTGCAAGTAAGGCCCCTCATTAATTTTGACCGTTGAGTGGCTTAAACAATTGCAAGGCACTCAAAACTGAAAAGGGACTTAACGTCTTTTGTTTGAAAAATGACAACTTATAAGCGAAAATACGTGCGTTCTCATCCCCAACGCCGATATGCTTATTGTTTTTTGCTTAAACACCAGGCTTATAAGATTTACTGTAAGTCGGTAAACATAATTTTGGCAAAGGATAAGTTCAAGACATTTAAAATAACGGTGTAAAAATGCTATTGCAAAATGGTGGCGTAGGAAAGTGGTGAAGGGCAACCCTACCCTTAACTCGCCTTAACGGAGACCTCGTGCGGATTTAAGTCTGTTTAACCTACTATTGTGCAGTCTTGCCTTTTACCAATGGATTTACAAATAGACAATGTAGGAAAAATAGCAATGTTATGACCCAATCCTACTTTTTTCATTTTAAACAGAACAGTTGTCAACCCAGTTTTAGACCCGTCTCCGTCAACTGATTAAACTTACAATTTTATGTTTGTCTATGATTTTAGGGGCAGGCGTTTTTATTGGCTAACGTGCACCAGCCCAGCGGCTGGTCAGCTTATGGTGCCGGAGACTAGCGGCATTCCTGACACGGTTGATTGTGGTCTTAGAGTGATTACTAGAGCATTTAATGTTTCCTAACCGCGATAAATAACCACTTAGAAGGAAGTGAGCAGGTTCCGCTTTTCAGGTTGACTGAGAAAATAAGCACGCCTATTAAAGCGTCTAAGAAGTTAAATAAAACAATTTTTTGGGATAGTAGGCATTCTTAACCAAATAAGCTTTTCCAAGACTTTCCTTCATTACTTATTGCAACAAATTACTAATACTGGAATAAAATGGCTTAGGTTTTTCGTCAGATGAACTTTAGAAGAATGTTTTACGAAGGCCACCACCCACCTTCTTCCATTTAGTCGATTGGGTTTGGTTGAACGGCGCATCCCCGGGCACCATATTGGTGGGCGCTGTGGTCACTACTCTCTTCACCCTCATCACCACTCAACCTCTAAGTGAAGAGGAGGAGCTAGAGGTATGGGAAAGGACCCGCGCCATAGATGATCCTCTCCAGCCCTGGTCAGAGGGTTATGGCAGGTCAGTGTGCCTCCCTACTTCCCTGCCCTTTGAAGCCATAGAATGCTTACTAGGGTGATAAATGGCTTGATGTAGCCCAGGTTCCTTTTAAACTTTTCAAGAAAGTAAAATTTCGTAAAAAAAATGTTTTTTACCACAAGTTGTGGGCTTTGACTCCTCCTCTACTTTGTGCTTTAATTTGGCGGTCATTTGTTTGTTGTCAGAGGCATAGAGCTGAAATGAGGAGATGATTTAATGAAGGCGTTTCGTGATGGAATATACCATACTTCCGTTTTGAATGTCATGTAGTCGATGGGTTGTCCATATCCCCTTTACCCCATTGGAGTGTCTCTTCTCTCCACCTTTGACATTCGACCTGTTTTATTTTGCTTTATTCTTCATTAAAAAAGTAGTCTTTAGGATAAACTATCAGGTCATCATTTGCTTATCTGTAGTTTTGGAGCCTCGTGTATTTAGTGTTATAAATCACTAGAAAAACCTGCCGCTACCTACAGGCAGGGCAAAAAGGAAAGATTGAACTATAGCCTGTTCTAAGCCTGAGATTTATTTGCTTTCCATCCTCACCCTTTAAAGTACTCATTTTCTCCTTTAAAATTAATGTTTCATCCCCCTTCTGCCTCCCTGTTTCTTCCCAAGTGGCGGATATCTCATGGAAAAAAGAACTGCGGAAAAGAATGATTTAAGAATCACGGATTTCAGGCTCATTTACTGACCTTGAAGAAAGGAAAAACTACTTTCCAACTTTTCTTAAGTCAAAATAATGTGTACATTTATCGGGCAAGCGAAAGGTTGTTTGATTAAATGCGAACACAAGACATTCCCGCCGGTAATTGCCTATATGCCTTTCATTTTTATCTTGTATACTGTAAAATTCGCGTTAAATCTGACGGATACGATCTACTTACCAAACCGAAATCCCAGTCTGGCTCCCAAGGTGTAGAGGCAGAGCAGCAGAATGATGTGTCACTCAGAAATAGTCTGAGGAATCCGACGCTGATAATGCACCACGCTAAGACGAGCCCACTGGTCTAGATCCTAAAGAAGAATAAGGTGCAACTTGAAGAAAAACAATTTAAAGGGACTCACACTAAATTGGAAATGAGTGGTGGAAGGCAAAGCAAATAAATCGCACTAATATCCACCAACAGACGGCTTCATGCCATATAGACGGTTAATTTGTCCTTCCCTTCTTCCATCTCATAAAAATTGCGCCGTTTTAGGTCTTACTCGCTAATTTGAAATGGAAACCATTTATTGAGTGTTTTAAGCTTAGCGAAGCTAGCATAAATAACTTCAATTTTTTTAATCGGGTCCACTGACTACCCACCCAAACTTCCCAGCTACTCACCAATGCAGCTCCACAAGATTCCACTTGGGTGAGTGAGTGTATGGTGAGGCTCAAGCACAACTGTTCACCAAAGTTTGGTTACCTGCTGATGGCAGAGGAACACTTTTTTTGAGAAATAAGAAGATCCCGTAAATTGGCAAGAAAGAAGAAAACGTAATTCAAGGTCATATGTTGAACACCGCTGCAAGATTGGCCTGTGTAAAGGCACCGCTTCCCTCCACTTCTTGTAATCGCTTGATGACATTTCTTTGGGTCGCAAATTGTCGCCATTGCGTTGACATAAGCACAGGACGATTGCAAGGTCAAGTGCCATGCAGCCAAGACAGTTGGAAAGCAAATGAGTGGAAGGGGCCCAAGATGTTCAGATGGCTTGGGTGCTTGCTTTATGGCCAGAGGAATTAAACAAACACGAAATACAATCCTCATGCTGGAGAGGATTGGAGTGGCTGGTCTCTCAGCCAGGACAACATTTTAAGGAGCGTTCTGGATTTTTCGCAATCATCACGCGATGTTACTTAATTACCAAACATCCACCCAACAGTGCCAAGGCGCCATTGTTGTTCTTCACCAATTTTGCCAGTATTACCAAAACATTTCACTAATTTTTTGATCAATTTTATCAGAATTTACTTTTTTTAAAGTACTAAACAGTTATGTATTTGCACGGTAAAACAACCATGCCCCCCTTTTTAAGCTCAGCTAATAAGGGATTTATGCCTTGCCCTAACAAGGGAGTAGCCTTTGCCTACTTGTTGCTCTGCTTGCAGCAGTAAAAATGTATTAGTTCTCCTTTTTCTCGCAGGATATTAGCGTCACTTCTCTTGCATTAGGAAATGGGTGAGGGGCCTCCTGAATCGCAGCTAGGGTAATGAATCCTCCATTATGAGACGGTGGGTTAAACTATCCACTACTGCGTTAAACCAGAATAAATATAGACCCTTTTGACCGCCTTTTAAGTTTTAATTTTATCAGCTGAGTAAAAGAGTTATTGCTTAGTTGGCTTTTTGTAAGTATTTAGCAAACACTGCTGGGGATCTACTGATAATGCACGTAAGGCAATCAGTAACATGTTGGTCAGTAAGAAAAATTCCATCCACTTTTATTGACATTTAGCCCGAAATGACGCTATGGAGGGTTAAACATATCGGAAAATTTGCTCTCATTGATGAGTCTGCACTTCACCATGGTAACAACTTTTGCCTAAATGTGTTAGGAGAACAAAGTATTCTTCATGTAAACAAACAATAAATAGGTTTTAAAACTTTCGGTGCCATTTGATTTGGGTAAAAAATAGTGGTGCCTGGTGTTGTGCTAATACATCACGACATTTGTCCTACGGTGGTGGACTTTCTCTACCGATTCAGGCAATAAACTTCTCAACTGACAGCTCATGACACGGAGTCCACATTTAATAATCAAAAATGCATCCACCTAGTGCTTAAACAATCCGCAAATAAAAGTCTGTATAGATTTTTGTTGCGCTAGAAAATCTTAAACCAAACGCGACTATAGATCGGTAAACCCATTTGACATTGTGCTTTCCACCTTGAAGGGACTTGGGCATTCGAAATGCCCATCTGCTGACTGAGGGACAACCGCGTTTGGATGACGTTAAGCGGGCCTTTTCATTTTCCTCAAAAATCCTTAAATATGCTTCTCTCCTACTCCTCATTCTCTACTTGGGAGTTCTGCCAGCTTTTGTTCTTATCCCCGCCGAGTTGTCACCCGATCATTTCCAGGCCTTCGTAAGTACCCACGTTTGAGATATAGTCCGACAGAGTGCATTGACTTGGCACCCACTTTGGTGTATTTTATCTAAGCAAAGGATAAGATCCAAATTTCCATAAGAACTGATAAAATGCTCTTAACTTTAGGCTATGCATGCCTAATCTGGCTTCAACCGACCAGGGCTTAACGTTGCTTTTAGTACTACTAATGCAACTGAGGTTACGGTAGCCAAATTGCCCTTTAAGTATTGGTTGACGAACATAAACTCAAATATTTCTTACCCCCAACACAGGTATTTATCTTACTAACTTGGCTTTCAACGGCCCTTATGTTCCTGCTGATAATTCCACCGGTATTTGCCCTCGAGAAGGCAAGACATGTGAAGAAGGAGAGGAAGGCATCCCAGTATATTAGGAGACATCAAGCAACGATTCGTTCACAAAGTCATTATCTGTAAGTCTCAACCGATTCCCTTTGATGCCTTTCAAACAGTTTGCTGAATTTCATGAGCACTTTTGTCTCTCCAGGTGGGAATTCGCACTGCAGCATGATTTTTAGGCCATATCTGTAGCCTTCTAACTCTTTCGCGCGTTAGTATTACAAGTTCATTTTTACAGGGCTTTAATTTCTTCCTAGGTCAAGGAAAATTTGGGATGCTACAAAGAGAGTCATTTATTTGAAAGTATTTATAAAATAAATTTATAGTACGTGATGCTATAAAAGGTAAATCACCAAAACTATTGGAATATACTTAAATCAAAATCTCCCATTTCAAATGAAGGAAAAATAACCGTTTCGCTATTGGAGATCCGGATATCGTGGAAAGGGCTTGAACGTTTTGGATGGGTTGGAGTGCCCTGGCTTGTTAATGATGGGGGTGAAACGTTTTCTTAATGCCAGTATAATCTGTCTAGTATTTCTTTAAGCATTTTCTAAGTAAGATACACTAATTCACTCAAATGTCAGAACTTTTTATTGGTTCCAAAGCATTGGACCGATCGGTTCTCCAATTCCACAAATTAATTTGCCTTTCTAAGAAACTGGGTTGCCAATAGTAATGACATAATTTTAAAATGAGTACTTTAGCACTACTAAGAGTTCCACCTTGTTCGCTTTTCTTTTAGGCTAATCACAAAAGCATACTTCCGGTCAGTGAAGGAGAGAATCACAAGAGCGTTGCCATTAACGAAGAAAAACAATTAACGTCAGTTAACACCTCCAGTTAGCGCATGTCACTTTCATCGCCTCAATTTTACTGCTTTCGTCCACGGTTAATATTACAAATTAAACTTTTGGAGTGACTTTATATCCTACAAATTTGCGATAAAAGAAGAAGTCATGTTATAGTGTGCAACACCTAAAAAACAACTAAGCTTCTCTTTTTTAACAAATATAAATCAAAGAAATATTGCTGACTTTTGTTTAAGCTTATCATTTTGGGTAAATTTAACCTTACAATAAAGTTTGGGGACTCATCAAATGGTGGGGAGCATTCCTTGCCTGGAAGAATTGTACTGTCCCTGCAGGAGTTAAACTTGCGAGACAGCGGATTCACAATATGTTCCAAAATAATCAAAAGTAATTCGTTAAGTTTTGAGATTTATAAACAGATATACTTTTAAAGCATTTGTTAGAGTCAAAGCTAGAACCTAAAATGTACTTCACTAAAGCTATCAAATACAAGATGCGTTGTAAATTCTCTCGCTAATGCTAACCCACTGTTTAAATTTTTTCAAGTTTGATTTTGTTTACTGTAATTTATAATAGAATAGCTCGATCGTATGATAAAAGGGAGCACACTGACAGACTCACCAACATAAATTGCACAAAATTTGGACCAAATTCACCCTTCCCATTTTTAGCCATTATTTGGAATGTTTTAAAAATGAAAGTTGAGGGTAGCTTGATATTTCGGTACTAAGCTCACGTAGATTGCGTTAATGCACATGAGGCCGGTTTATCAAAGTGACACAAGCATTACATGAACAAATAACCACTGAAAGAAATACGCCATGCAAGCGAAGAGCTCCACGGAGGTCGCCATTCTGCTCTAAGCCTGCATGCAACATAAGCGGTTGCCATTCCCAAACATCGCGTAGAGAGAAAGGACGAGAGCATTCAGAACTAGAGCATGCCCTACCACAAGTCGATTTTGCGCATCAATGCCTTTTTGCACCAGTAGTTGCCAGACAACAACGGGAGTTTGATGAAGGTGATAATGAGCGTCCTCACACCATCTCATGAATAATTCGGTTTAGCAACAAATAGTAGGCGTTTATTTGAGGTCAATTTCGCCTCTTCCAGAGCTCACCTTTCTCCACTATTGGTAATTTTGCAGAAATAGGAAATGGGACGCCGGCGCAAGAGACTCAGTTACCTACATCATTGTTCCTCTTTGTGTCACGCGCTTGTGGCAACTAAGTGACTAACTGGTCAGCGATGTCGGGACTGCTTTTCGCTTGGGTAGATGCGACTCCTAGCACAACAAAATACAGCGCAGTACTACACAGTACCGTGAGTCCACTCTGAAGCCGAAATAAGGCAATAATGGTGCGGATGAATGCTAAAATATTACTATGCAAGGGTACTGGCAGGCAAAAGGCTGTGCCAATAAGAAATTGGCAAAAATCACGGCAAAATTATTGCCGTTTGTTAAAAGTGTGCAAACATAAAGCTTCTCCAAACTTAATAAACAAATTGGCACATAAAATTATTCACTTGTTATTTGTAAAATTCCAAATAGGTTTTGGTAGTAACGAAAAATTTTACACCCAGTGCGTCCACTATATTAAGGCCTCATTTATGCAAAACCTACGCATCAGGAATAGGGAACTTTAAGTTGTAAGGCAATTTACAAGTAAGCGGTTACTCTTCCTTTGATTTCACTTCATTTCATAAGCTGTGAATTCTCATGGCTTCTCTCCTTGTTCTTCAGGCTCAAACCGGTTTGTGAAGGCCAGAGTGCATTGTTAGAGTAGGGGCCATGCTAAAATATGTACAAGTCCTATGGACAATCCATGTTTGGTGAATCCAATGGCCTGATATCTATAATGGTGTTTTAATAAAATTTGTTACCACGCCCATTTTTTCTGTTCATTCCCACTTCGTCGTTTTGATCATCATCTCAGGTACCCTCCTTAGTTATAATTTCTATGGTCTCTATGGCTGATGAAATTTCTACTTCGATGAAGACGGAGACAACTTCAGCCTTTCCTGACATACGCGCCCAGCCGCTCTGCCCGATTGTAACATCATCTTTGTTGTCGGTCTGTAGGAAGACGTAAAAACCTCTCACCATTGGAAACAGTAGTTTGCGCAGTTGACGACTTGTTTTCAGTGACCCACTCCAAGAAATAGCGTATAGTAGAGGAGACTCGGTGTTTGCGAGGCGTAGGTTGCTAGGTCAGCCATCTGTGCTACCTCTAGAACCAATGGGCCGCTGATTTGTCCATGTGCATCATTTATGCGATTAATTCCACGCTGAATGGTTTCTCTTTTCCATGCACACCTCAGTTATTAGAGAACGGGGGAAAAACTTGACTATTACTAAGACTGCAGACGTTTATTTTTTGACACCTTTTCCATGTCTCGTGCATTCGTTGATTTTGGCACTGGCTTGTCGATGGCCACATCAATTGTCAGCATTAATGGTAAGAAATTTCTAATCCACTTCTCTTGGATCTTCATTTTCAAGCCCTTTCATCGGTAAAACTGAATTGTGGAACTATGATGCACTGCCACAACAGAGACTTGCATCATAGGCTACGGATCCCATTGGCTGTGGAGGTTTGTTTCCTCTTGAGAGAAAGGCCTCTGTTCAGTAGTCTCGACCGCTGAAAATCTAGAAAGGTGAAGGCATTTTTTATGCAGAAACCTTATCTGTAATCCTCCGAATAGATCAAGCTTGTAAACTTCTTGCGTTTTTGATACGGAACACTCAATGACCAATCTTGAATTAAGAAAGACCGACTAAAGGAAGAGACTCTAAGATTTTGCGATACTAAGAAAATTTACAAAATTTTGATTGAATAAGCTTTAGTCTCCGCCTCTTGAAACCGGTAACGTTACCTATTTGATGTTTATCTAGATGCTACTTGTGTGTATAAATGGAAATTTAATTGTTTTTTCTTCACTTTTAGTGTACAATTCTCACGACAATAACAAATGAATCTGGTAGTGTTTAGGACATCTTGTTCACGTAAAAATCCACGTTTAGGCGTTGGCTTGAGGACTAGGTGACTCAGCCTTAGGCGTAGGGACACTAAGGGGTCCGAAGGGGGTAATGCACCACTAGTCGCCTAGCCATCAAAAATGAGCATAAATGACGAAAATGATGTAGCACTCTGCCTCGTTTCCGAAGATGAGGGAAGTTACAATACTCAGCCAGAATATGGATTGCCGTCATAAAGAATGTCTGGTGGAGTACTGGCGTGACGTGAAGGCCATGCCGCCCAGCAGAAATACGAAGGCGGAGATTCCAGCATCCTAGCCACCAAAACGAAGACGTAGACAAATGATCGAGATAATGCATAGTTCCCCTCTCTTTTCGAGGGTAGTTCGTGGAGTTCCCATTGATTAAACTCCCGCGTCAATCATCACAATGTAATCAGTGGAGTAGGAAAAACATCCACGAGCCAACAGCGCTACTCATCGGATTTCCGTTCATTAAAGGCGTACTTGACCTCAACGTCACCGGTCTATTTTGCAAATTCTACTGTTTGGGGAGTGGATTTCGAGAGAGAAGAATGTACCGTCCACCAGGCGTGTCTATCACTGACATCACTGAACCCAAAGCAGAGTCGTTTGGTAAAGGATGGGATTTTGCTCAGTTCCATGGGGTAGGGTTTCATGTATATTCCACCTTGCCAATTTTTCAATTCACTGCTACTCAACCATATCCATCTGGATTCCATCCAGCTAGTAGGTAGGTTAAGGAGGTCTTGAGTGTCCACTTAATTGACATCTTTATGCAGATATCGTAGACAGCTCTGTAGCGAACTTTTTGAGCTGTATCACGACTAGAGTCGCTTCAGCTGGTGATGCCATTCCTTCAAATTACAGGACTGCAGCAGTTGCCGAAGGTGGGCATCTGCTAAGGTTGTTGTAAGGCCGCACCAAGCAGGTGTCGCTTATTATCAGATCCGCTTTCCGCTGGCACCGATGCAGAGCCTCGAGACTTCCCTAAAGGCAAGAGAAATCATACTACAAGGACAAAAATGTAGTACCGTCACACAGAAGGTCTGAAAGGCTGCTGACACGGTCCGAAGACCACCGCACCCGCCGGAAGTACAATGGCGGAGTTTTAAACAATCAATCTGAGCATTGCTGTTGAACCACTTTATTGTTAGGCCTGGAGTACTGGCTACAATTCAAAACACATTCCTTTTAACAAGAACATAGATCTTAAGTGTTTTAAGATTTCTTTGAGTAAAGGCATGGAATGCTGAGACCATAAATTTGATGACAGAATTTAACTGTATAGGCGTTTTAAAATTTAAAAGAAGAGGCAAACTTTGGGAAAAGGGCACTCAAGCGTTCCTTGGCTATTAACAAAGGCGCATACACAACCGAGGCTTTGCGCTTAACCCGCCAATTAGGCGTCTTACGTAAGTTCCTAATGGCTTTTTCAGAAGAATTTTTGCTTTTACCAAACTCCTTTTGACAACCTCTGCCTCTTCTTATTCCTGGCTTTGGAATAAATGTCTTGGCCTGGTGAAAAAATGCTCCACAGTCTGAAGAAGTCTTCTTCGTTTGTTTGTTACAGATTTTGGGACAATTTGAACTCCTGTTGAGATTGTTTGCTTCTGTAGGAAGATTTTATAGTAACTTAACCTTTTATAATTTAAAAAGATTTGTAATTATTTGACATTTCAATGAGGTGCCAAGTCTAATTACAGTGATTAATTAGGTTTTTTAGGTATCAATTTGCTGTCAAACAGTGTGATGTCTCTCTACCTTTCCAGGCTTCTGCTGCGTTCGTGATGCCGCAAAACTCCATCTCAGTTTTTGTACACCTATTTATTCTCCCATGAAAGATGGCAGTGATAAAAGTTACCAGCCTTATAGGTTCCACAGCAAGTACATCCGGTGAGTGCGTCCGAACCTGGGGAGCAGGAATAACTTAAATAAACCAGTGGCGACTTTATTAACATTCCTAGTACAGTTGTTGACTACAGGATAAGGCATATGTCTGAAACTATGACAACTGTGTATGCTATTGCTTGTAGCCAAGTCTCACTACCGAAAGCGACTAGAGTGAGAGATGCGCAGGTTGTAGAACGTGATACAGACTTGAGCGCCACCTTTTAAATTAATTCTTTGCTAAGATAATTTGGTTTTGAAGAAAGCGGTACCCAAGACTTCTGACAGCGGTGAAATGGATGTAATTTCTTCCACAGTCCGAAGCAGAAATATGGCTATGGGGACAGCTGAAATCAAGACCAAAAACACTGAGTAGTCAAATACTGCCGCCTTAAAATAATCCTTTATTATTTAATCTTCAGGCTGGAATAAGTCCCTTTCTCTTCCAATATGAATTGATACATCCTCAGGAATAACTAGAGGGAAAATTTCAAGCAAATTTCTCCAGTCTTCACTGAATGGGTTATAAAAGAAGGCAAATCCCACTATGTTGATTTGAGGAGCTCATTTCCAAAGCTCTCTCATCATTTCACATGCAAACCCCTCCATTAACTGGAAATTGGATTGACCGCCGACAATTACCCAAAGGTCACCTAGTTTAACACAAGTGGCGCTGAAATTTTAAAAAAGAATGAGGGAGATAATTGAGTATTTTTGCAAAAAAAAATTAGGAGTAGTTGTAATTATAAATATTAAAGATAAATAATAGTTACTGCAAGTCTAGTATTCTCTCTGAATGTCCTTGTGTGCAGAACTAGCAGATTACACTTTTTTGCTTTTACTTTTCTGAGAATTTAAGGCAAAATAAAAATACTATCCTCGCTTTTTGATATATAGACACCGTTCCTAATCGTCAAACATACATAAATAATCGGTTTTGTAGGACTAGTTTTTTCATTTTCGAGAAATATCTAAGGAACTATTCCTAATTATGGCCCAAAAAACCTTTTAAAGTTAGTCAAAAATAGTCATTTAGAATAATGTGTTTGCTTGATTACATCATTTAGCTCCCTTGCGGTCAATTTTCAGCCCCTCACGGTCGAGTATTTGCTTCCGATTCCCAAGGCGGAGTAGGGGAGCATCCATTCCCATAAGGCTTCGGGTAACGCAAAATACCCCTTATTACATCATGTAAGATGACTTCTTCTAGCCAGTTTCTACGAATCAGGAGTCCAAAACCAAGGGTAAAAGAAAGCGAACATTGAAAACATCACCAAGTCTTTACTACCTCAGTAAAAAATTGGAGGTTTACTACACGGGTGACTTTCCACCACCATTTTTAACACTCACCTTTCTCACTTCTTGAGAGAATAATAAAATGCCTTAAACTGCAACGCAAAAAGTTTCTCAGAAGTGTAAGCACCCTTATTTCTTTACTGTAAGTTGACTTGTAAATCACAAATGTTTCACCACCCTCCCTCTTAATCATTAGGTCGAGCTTTGGACTTGCTCTTAAGGTTGGCCGGAGAAAAGAGCGACTTGATTTACCTTGCGGTGAAAACTGAAGGGAGTCAAAACAGAGTCTGTGCGTAGCCGGTCAAGTTGTTGCTATTTAAAGTGGAGGTTTTTTCCCATCATTTCCTTCCTTTACCTCCTACCTTCTTAGACAACAATCAGTCAGACAAAATTCATCTTTGTTGTGGTGATGGTAACCACTCAGAAATCACACTAGACGATTTAGAACTGGAAAAAAGAAAAAGAACGCATATTATTTAGTAAAGACTTTGGCCCACCTGACTTGGAATGAGAAAGAATCAGTGGCACAAATTTGATCGTAAAATCACTTAATTGCCATTGTGACGCAATAAGCAAACCAGGGTAGGAATTGCTGCTCTATGGCAGCGTTTTCACTCCGGAGGAAGTGAAAATAGCAGGAAAGAAAGTTGACTTAATACACTAAGAAGGGGCAGTAATTATATCCCCTTTAATTCATTATTTGTTTAGCCCTTCGTTTTGGTTACATGGGGCTTGAAGACGCCGTGACTGCACCCTTTTTGGTCGGCATGGCCTGTGGACCACGGCAGTGGAGCTTCCAGCCCTACTGTGCGCCTGCAATGCAATTTCTACTCCAGGATCGCGACTTATTCGAATTCGGGAAAGGCGCGTGGTGCATTAATCAAATTCACACTTTGCATAAATCCATAAATTTGTTGGGTCGATGAAATAAACCCTTCTCATCTCTCGATTTCACCATGTCTATCCACATTCCCTCATTGGTTAATTGTGGCTCCAAAAGATACCTTTGTAAATAATGAAAAAAATGCTTTTTTAGACTCATGCTTATCTAAGACTTGTATTACTATTAAAAAAGACAATTTTCTTCTTTTTTTGCAAGATAGCATTAATTGATATAAACTTTGGCCAATTCTTGACTATGCAATATTTGAAAATTATTTTGGACTTTGAAACATGGATGTTACCTTTCTCTTTATTTGCAAAAATTTTGGTATATTTTCTAATGCTTGCGTCCTTTTTTGTTGCTTTCACTTTTTACCAGTGGGAAGCACAGCATGGGACGCGCCGCTGCACTCCCATTGGCTCGACGTGCACATTGGCCAATGGGGAGGCAGGCAGCGCCACTCGACTTGAGGCCTTACCGACAATGCTATCACACCTCGCCCGCGCTGGGATTATGCCAAAGGCCAGGTTTGACTCATGAGAGCGTACACATGATGACTCCGTGGCTCAGTTTTATAATGGTACTGATTTTGGGTTCTCTAAGTGTCTGTCATTGCACCACACCATCGTCACCACCACCGCCACTCAAGAGAGAGCTTTCGATGCATCAAAGCGCTTCTCAGAAATTGGTAAACACGCAGGTTGTAGGTGAGCACCATTCAGTTCATTTTTTTACATTAATTTCTGCATTTTGGCATTTAAAATCCATTTAAGATCCAAATGTGAAAGTAAATGGAGCAATTCAAATCCTGCAATTATTTAATTGCACTATAGTTGAATAATACTCTTTTTTTTACTAATTTTCTTTTAAACTAATAAGATTTTACTTTTTAAATAAGAAAATATAAATCATGTGCAGTGGTTCTCGGTTCCTCACCCTCTCCCTCGCTCTCGCCGAATGTGCACTACCTGGAGGCGGGATCGTTCCCAATGCCGCAAACCAAAACAGTACCAGCGGCTAAATAAGGCATCTCACTTTCACTTCAGCGGAATGCTTTAGAGTGAGGAACCATAAATGAAGGCGTGGTGGAGTGAAGACAAACCACAATGAGACAATTCGGTTGTTTATGGAGGGCACGGCAGAATTTTCCGCAATTCTGCAGTACAAAATTTGTAAAAGCAACCACCTCTAAATTATACTTTATCTTGTAAAGGTAAAAAAGCATACTTCTTCACGGTAAAAGATTGGGCCTCAAAATTGGGCAATTATTTTGTGGGTATATTTGGAGACGAAAACACGAGATGACGGCAAAATAAAAGATCATAAGTTAATTTGTTGGGGACATAATTTGTAATCAGGGAGAGTCTTGAAAACAAAAGTGCTAAAAAGGTAGCGTTTCGTTGTGGCTTTCAGTAAACCATTAAAATTCGGTGGAGTGGGTCATTTTCTGGTGGATCGTTGCCATCTACTACCCAATGTCTTCGTTGCGGGCACACGCGAAAGGTTATTTAATGTCCCCGCCATGGATGCTCTTTAAAGCAGCTGTAAACGGCCTGGCTGAGACATTTTAGAAGGTGAAGTCCAAAAAAATTTTTGAGTCTTCCAGGTGAATTCACCCCTAACCCGCGCCAGCGGCAGAAACTCTTCCATTGAAGAACGGTGGCCTGATATGAGTCTTAGTAATTAAAAAAATGCCTAACTTGCCATTTTTCTTCGAAATGAAAAATTTTTTACACTTAAATATAGCAGAGGGAATTTGATGTAAAGACTTTCAAAAGTATTTCACCTACTTGGCTCCCACCGAAGTCGGTTGCCTAAGCAAGCAGGTTATGCTCAAGATCTAAGATATTTTTACTGATCTATGTCCCATTTAGACATTTTCGTGGCCATCTGCTTAAATGATGATGAAAAACACTATGAGTTTAAAAATTTGTTCCACATGGCTGCTCCATGTTTCCCACCATGCCCTTTCTGAACTTAACAATATACATGCTACTTACTTCAACAGTAGCATTTAGTTTTCCTTTAAAAAGTGTAAATGTTTTCTTTTTCGACAATTTTTTATTTAATCTTTAAATTCAAAGCCTTTTTTATTTAAAACCCTTTTTTAAGCACTTAATCTCAGAAAATGTGATTTCTGTTGACAAGTAGGTTTCAGGGTTAGTAACTAGAGTTAAGCTATATCTTGAAAAAGTTACCCATACTATTGTCCATTAGAATATTTATTAAAAGGCTATAAACGAAAAGAATTAAAAACATTTGACAGAAATTATTGTGTGACTTTTTAGACCCTCCCAACAATCATCCCGATCATCGCGATGACAAGGGTGTCACAAAAGTCTACTTTGACAATGAGGCTCCTCTGAAAATCAACTGTACCTACCCCAAAACCCACAGACATGTAAGTCACAGGGGCAAACCTAATTATCAAACCAGTACAGGCACATTTTTAATGGCACATAATTCCTGTCCCAGCAACCACTTTACCCTTCCATCCACAGACTCAGATCGGGGAAGAGAAGGCGGACCGCCACAAATTTCACTCAGTATCTGACCGTTAAAACTTAGTGATGCACGAAGCAAACTAGAGTATTTGGAAGGAATTTTAAGCCCGCACGCACTTTTTGCTATCACTTTTCGGTGGAGCACTTCGGCTAAACGTTAAGTCAGTGTGATAAATGAAATCTCTTTCATCCCTTGGCTGACTGCTTTTGTTTTCTAACATGGCTGTTTGGTCTCACCTTTTTAATTGTCTAGCGCATTTGTTGCAGAAAATTGGCTTTTTTTTTCTTGCTTAGATTTTTTAACCCTTTTTTGTTCACCATTTGTGTAGCATTGCGTGTTCCTGCTGCACCGACTCGGTAGCCAGAATGCTCAAGCGGGAGCGATTTCGCAGATAAAATGCAAATGATGTTCCCCCTGTTCTTTCTTTTAAAAAAAGCCAAAAAAGTTGTTTTTTAAAAGCCAAATTGACGTTTTAAAAGTTGCAATTTGTATGTGCAGGTAATATGGGAACGCACTGACCTCATCTATCCCCTAGCTGTGGGCACCCATATCTTCTCCCCGGATCCTCGAATCAGTGTCCACTATCCCCATGAGACGTTGAGTCAGATAATGATTGTCAATGCAACCAAAGACGATGCCAAGAGGTATCGCTGTCAAAGCAGTCCACAAAAACCACCAAAATGTGCCAGTCACATGTGTGTGGAGGAGGATGAGGCCTTTGAGCAAACCTTTCGTGCTATCTATGGTGAGGGTTGTTTACTGGTCCCATATTTGTGGGACCAAAACCAATTTTAGGGCATTATTTGATCCACTAAGTAAGCCTAGATCCGAGGCAAAACTTTCCCTAGTTTAAGGTAACCTTGGAAAGGGGAATATTCATTCATCCTACCCCTATTTTAAGAAATCAGCTAGTGATGTTTTCACACCGTTCTTCCTCATTTCTCCTAAAAACTTTCATTTAAGCTTGTGATGACCTAATCAAGGTCAATTCCTCCATTTTAGGCATAAAATTATCTACAAAGATGCAAGCGATGGACTCTGATGCATCCACGTTGAATGTCAAGTCGTCAGGTGGGTTTTCTCCTTGATTTACCAAAAAATTGCCTCAGACTTAACCGTTCCAGGTCCTTAAGCCTGTCATTACTCCCTCCACAACTAGAAGGTTCTTGTTTGGGCAAAATCACTCTTGATATGAAAGGTATTGCATTTCCGGAGAAAAAGTCTGTTCACTCAGAATGTTGAACGGTGCATTTCAGCATCACTTATTCATACCTTGAGAAAGGGAAATTTTTCACTAATGATAACTAATTATGAGAAAAATTGCCTTCATTTATTGTATTTTTCCTCACTTTTTGCCTTATTGGCAAAAAAATATCTATTTTTTTGTTCCTTTTCCAACACAAAAATTGTTTCCAAGGGGGTAAGAAGGCAAAACTTCAGATTACCTTATATTTTGAGAAAATAGATATCTTTGTATTTTTAAACTTAAGAGGTGCTTATAGTGACACAAGGGTTCCCTAAAGACCTACTCGGGCAGAATATGTATTGTTGAGCTAGAGAAGGGTTGCGGGAATCTACTGGTCCAGCCCGGCAGAGGTACAATGACGTAGCCCCAAAGTGATAACTGACAAAACGGTCAAAGTGTTACAGTACAATTAAACTCAAGGCTTAAAATGATATCAAATAAAAAAGGAAACTATTTACCTTTACTGTGTATCCTCGCATCACTTTAAAGGTTGCAAATGAGAGAGAGAGAGCTGCCTTCATACGTCACGGAGAGCAGTCAAAATTACACAAAACGTAGCCAAAATAGAGGCCAATCTGGAACGCTTCTAGGCCGAAACCCTCGTTACTTGGGTTTAAAGCCTGATGGCCTCCTTAAAATGTCCTATTTACAGGTGTTAAGGGCAGAGGTAGTGCGCAAATTTCCTTCCCCATAAATATTTGTTCACCTCCAAAAGGCAAACCTCGAGGCTTAATATCCGCAAACAGTAAAATATTTACAACTAAAAAGTAAATTTATAAGCCGAAATGTTTAAATTCCATGCACAATTACTCCTTTCCCCTCAAGTTCCTTTTTTTAGACTTGTTCGGTTACAATTGGTCGGATTCCTTAAGAATGACCTTGACACCATCCAATCGGCTGTCGGTCGTATTTCTCAGGCTTTTTGTGCTATTCCACGGATTTACCGCAATATTTTAAAAGAAAAACTTGTTTGTTTAATATTTTATTCACCCGATTATAAATACATGGTCATGGTCAAGGTTCTGAGAGGATCAGTGAGTTCCAAAGATGAAGGTGCGGACGTTGGTCGTGGAATATGCAACCCTTAAAGTCAGTAAAAATCCCCTCAGAAGCAGAACAGTTTCCTGTTTTGTTTTATTAATCAAGCTTAGCTTCCTTTAAAAACCTTCAATCGGAACTTGTTGAGCAAAGTAACTTAACCCTTTATACACCTTCGAAAAAATTACCTATCGAAGTTGCGCTTCTTTTTACTTAGGTAAATTTAAGAAGGGATAAATAGGGCTTATAAATGACCACCAAAAGTGTATATTGTCTTAGTTGATTAGCTGGAAAGAAAGGTGATGCGATGTGGGGCAGCAGAGGAGGTGATGGAAAGCGTGTGGACGCCACCCGACCACGCACACACATCAGGGGCGACAGTTCAGATTGCCACCTTGTTGGCCAAAAACTTTTTGTCTGTCAATAAAAAGCGGATAACAAATCTAATCTACTTCGGATACAATGATTTTATTTGCCTGGCGCAGAGTGGGTAATAGAGGAAACGCTTGCAGGTCAATGGATCAAGGTATTTTTCGCTCAAAAACTGGAAAAGTCAAAGTTAAAATAAATGACAATTTTTTGAAATTTTGCATGATTTGTTAGTTTTTTCTGAATATTCTGCTATTAACCACCCTTGAGCCTGGAAACTTTTTTTTTTCATTCATTCTGGTTGTCAAGGGCTACTCACTCCTCGGTTCAACTTCTGGTCTGAATAGGTACTACTCATTTAGCAATATGGACGATTGGCTCTCTCTAAATTCCCGTTTATTTTTTGTAAAAAAGAACTAAAAACTGAAGTGACTTAAATCAGCCTACAAGCACCTATACATCCAACTGAGTTTCCTAATTAACTTAAAACTTCAGCAAATGAGGCAACAGGCTTTCCCTTTTTCCACCCCCTATCACCTCTTGAAATAACGCAGTAGGCTAAGGCTAAAGGAGATCGCCTTTGGCAGGAGGAACAATGGGCAATTACTTGCAGATCTCAAACAGAAAAGGCTTTGACACTCATTTAAAGGCCGTATTTGTCTCATGCCACAGTTTACAGTTTGGGAGACTATAATACCCAACATGAAACATGATTCTCTCAAAGCTGTCCTACGTGCATTGTAAGGCCAGTTTCCAGGGCTCGTAATTAATCATTTGTAAGGGATAAAGGCAGCGAGTGTGGCCCTTTTGTTTTTGGCTAAAAGCGGTTTTTCTTATGCGGAATTTTTTGATAGACCTTTCAGTTTCCCACTATTAGCTGTCCTTCAGTAAAAATTCAAATTTGCACGCACCTAATACCACAAAATAAATGTGCTTTACCGGGGTAGATAGTATTTGCAATGGTGTATTACTCCAACTAATTACTAAGTAAGTTTGTTGCAAATTTCTGCTGCCAAGGAGACATTTTGATTGACCCCTCTTAACCGAACCCTCTTCGTAATTCAGCATCTTGCTTTACCTTTAAGCCGTTAGGGTCCACAAATTTTCTCGTTTCAAATGGGAATGGGGTTTGACTGTGCTTTGGCGATTCATGGACCACATAATTTAAGCATGACGCAGTACACAGAGCAAGCCGCATTCCATTAGTTCATTTAGCAAATATTTCAATTTAAAAGTGGCACTATTTTTAAGATTCAAGTATAGCAGTACGTCTTTCTTACTACAAACAGTCACATCCGCACCTTTTTCCCTTTGTTTATGGGTCATTCACAATGATACCTGGCATTTGACAATTTTCAATTTTCACATTCGCAGAGGAAAGAGCGCAATTTTTAACTCGTTTATAAAATGGCAAAGGAGGATATTGCCTTTTAAAGCGATCTTTTGACTCCACAAAGGGGACTAAAAGATACCTTAAACGGCTTACAAAACCAGTCATCAGGTGCGATTTGCTGTCGCGTTTTTAGACCCATTCAATCCATCAAACTCCCTAGGTGTTTAATTGGACATTAGCTGTGTGTGTGAGGCAAAAGAACAAATAAAATCAGACAACTGTTTGCTTAAACTGGGATACTTAACTTTGAGTAAATTGTAATTTGCATGATTAAACTAACCACAAGGAAGGTCAAGCGACACCGAACTAAAGCGATTTTGGCCTTTTCTTTATCCTCTTTCGATCGAAACACTGGCTAGACTTTATGCAAAGGCAAGTCTTACTTTTATGTCCTTACACCAGTAAACTCTCTAAATAGGGTAAAAAATCATGGTTCTTGTTTTGTTTTACCGCTCAAGATGTGTTTATTCCCATGGTTTTTCATTAGACTGCTTAAAAATGACAATAAAGCGTCAAAATATCTTTATGAGGGAAAAATTGGATTCTTAGACTATTTTAAGGTTGACATGAATTATTATTCAAAGACGAGATTTTGGCCGAATTAATGTTCCTTAAACTTCTTTTTACAGTAACTATCTCGGGTCCCAAAATGGCTTTTTATGGGATGCCACTGGAACTCATCTGCCGGGCAAATTTCTCCTCACCCGAGGCCAAACGTGATCCACTGATAAGTTTGGAATGGTACCACAATGGCGTTCGTCGACGACCTAGTCGAGTTCAATCGGGTGGTACTTTCATCTCATCTCGATGGGTGGACTCAAATCTACTTGAATCGCGTCTCCTTATCACCTGGATCTCTGAATTGGAGGCTGGAAGGTGGAACTGCGTTGAACGCAGTCATATAAACAGGAGAAGATTGGTGAATGACCCCGTACCAACGCCTTCCTTGTCTTTCGATCAACTGAACCTCCAGATTATTGGTAAGCAGCTGACGCTATCTTAAGCCGATACCAAAAGTAATTTTAGCTACTAAATCTAGTTATTTTCTGTACTGGAAATAAAAAGGCATTAAATGATTTCTTTTAAATGCAGGGGTAAAAGAAACATTTATTAACTTTCAATTTTTAGTTTTTGTTCTTGCAAGTCCATAGACAATGCTCTTTATAGAAATGAATGCCTGAGATTTCATAAATTACATTTGCAGTAGCTAATTCTTGGCTAATCAGTATAGAATTAAAAAGACCTAATACTATCCTTTTGTTGTAAGAAAGGGAGCAAATCCTAAGTGGTTGATTTACCTCACTTACAAGACGTAGTAAATTCATTCAATGCCTTTCGCTTTCAGCATCACCATTAAAGAATATTTTGCTTCTTCGACTAAAAATATAGCACAGAATGTCAGTGTTTTGCAACTTGTATAAAAATAAAAAATAGCTTGTGCAAACATTGAAGGCTTTGAGATCGAAAACCAGAAGTTTTTGTTTGGCTGTACTGCAGAGCAGTGGCAAAAGTTAGGACTGTTTTGAAAAAGGCCTTGAAAGATAACACATTGAAAATTCCAAAAATATTAAATCATTTGAAAAGCAATTTAACTATTTTTTGCGTTTGAATTGCATCATATTATGTGCGATTCTGTTTTTGACCTATTGAATGCACCCATCAAAACACCATCCTCAATTTCAGCTTTTCTTTGATCAGATAAACTATCAAATAAATGACGA
The DNA here is from genome assembly GCA_000469725.3 of Echinococcus multilocularis. Classification (NCBI taxonomy): domain Eukaryota; kingdom Metazoa; phylum Platyhelminthes; class Cestoda; order Cyclophyllidea; family Taeniidae; genus Echinococcus; species Echinococcus multilocularis. The sequence goes on along the minus strand of LN902846.1, from coordinate 5,073,252 downwards.
ATGATTGTCACTTACTTAAATTTAAAAAAGGTATGCACAGCCACTGTAGCGCCTCTGCGAATTTTCGATAAGTCGGTCTGAGGGTGTACTGAGGAGTTTGGTGGTGTTTACTACCCCCATCCATCAAATTGCCGTCAAGACGATAACTCTGTAATTTGTGCAAAAATACTTATGCATCAAGGCCTTAGTTACCGCATTTATTTGAAATAATTGCTTTTGCGTAACAAATTTTAAAACGCGCTACCTCATTAACTCTGGTAGATCACCGACGATTTACTAATTCATATAGTTGTGGCAGAAAAGTTGATAAGCCTTCTGACACCATTTAAACAATTTATTTTACTTTTATCGGGTATTTGTTTGCTAAAAACTGCCATTTATTTTATATCTTAAGACAAAAAGTGCTTTTACACTAAAAAACTGTCAAACCTAACCCGAAAAGCCCCATGCATTTTTCACTTGCTGCCTCAGCAGGCGCTTTGTTTAGAGGATAGATTTGTTTATCGCTGTACAAGTGAAAAAACGTGAGTTGCTCATTCAAAATACTAAATGGATTTGTAATAAAATTTTCAAAATATGTCGGCAACAATGGCTAGCATGTTATCACACTTCAACACTTTCGAAGGCAATTGTTTATGGTTTAATGATCACATTCTTCCGAATGCACAAATTGGGTGATTATGCCTGATAACCTGACAATAGCACACGCTCAAACTTTAGAACTTTTAACTAATGAATAACCTTGGAGTTATTCACAGCTACCCATGTCTATCAGCTAACATTGTGTGGGAGGTAGACGAATACAAGACCACCACAAACGTAAAATTTTTAGACTTTAGGAAAACATAAGTTTTCCATAGCCCCCATTTATCTGCATAGAGAAATGTTAGAGGTTCACTACCTTATCTACTTCCTTAAGGATAGGATTCTTTCAAATTCACGAAAACTTCCTAAAAACACACACCCTTGTGTCATGTGATGACTAGTCTTAACGTGCAAAGATCTCGGACCTAATGCTGAGCTGGTAAGAAAATAATAAAGATATTTTTCCAGATATTGAAAAGAACCATTCTGAGGTTTTAAACTTAGTTTTGCTTGCTAGACGTAACGATGAGTAGCACAAGACTCAAAACTTTGAGCACGTTATGTGACAACTCAAAAATTGAATGCATTTAACCTCTCCGAGTTTTGGATCACCTAAAACTGGTGTGCCAGTGGTGAGGAAGTGATACCAGTTGAAAAATATATTGGAAGAAATACGAGTATACAGTAATAGTATGCAAGTGCTTAGTGGAAATCGGGTCTCTCTTTTGGTATTTAATGTTGACTGCTTGACTGGCAAAGTGGCTGACTATACTCCAAAATACTCGACGTTTTTGGATCTGCTAAATCGGTAAAGCTTCACAGTTTGTGCTCACCAATGCTATATACAATCAATACATAGATATTATTATTGAATATCTTAGCCAAACAGAAATTAACCTTGATAAGTAACATCAGTAAGAAGGAGCGCTAAGGGATGCTTATACAGATCGCCCACGAGAATATAATGCGAAATTGTTCGGTTTTTCCATATTTCTTGCCTATTTTAGTAAGGCAAAACAAAAGAGGCAAAAACAAACTTAAGTTAATTTTTTAAGGACTGTTTTTTACATCTCCTGGGCAATATTAATCCGGATACTTTGCTATGCTCCGGACACACTAAGTTGTGAAATCGGAACCGCTGTTTTCATATTTTTACACAGTAGAGAAGTAAAAAACTGTGTACACATCCCCTGCTTTTTTTTAACAATGACACAATACATCACATTGACCTTCAAGGTGGTGGGAGTTCTTTATCAACATTTAATCTTAAATCAAAATTTATATGCACCGTATGGCAAAATTAAAGTGCGTCTTCACGTCAGCGTCCGTTAAAGTATCTTTTGTAAGCCCTGCCTCTAACAGTCCCCCTTTAACGTACTCTTCGGTGCCAATGCTCTATTACTTACTTCAAAATAAGGGAAGTTTTTGAAGGGAAAGGATCCTAATGCTCTTCTCAAAATTTATACTAGTTAGTCACTTAAGTTAACTTTTTTATTGATAAAACCATCTTTGTATGACTCTTCCTTTCCCAAAATTTCACCAAACAATGCTCCTGCAATCTACCTCTTGCCTTTTGTTTGGATATAATACAACGCAAAAGTGGGCATTTTTCACGATCGAATAAGTTATTAATGCATTGTTACTGAGCAAAAAAAAAGAATAAGGTAACCTTTTTTGGGCACAAATTAAGGTACTGGAATAAAAAACATTGTACTTTGGATCTTGCATTGATAAATGGTGATCAAACCACCTTTTTTCGGTATTCTTTTAAAAGGCTTTTTGATTCAGGTGAACACTTATTATGCCTCTTAAATCTCTGGTTGTGAGTCATGGTAGCAAAAAAAGAACTTACAACACTGCCATGCAGAAGAGATTTTACCACAATCTGAAACCATGCTACAAAGTGGAAACATAAAATGCGCCGACTTAAATACCTGTCTGGTTTAACAGTATTTGGACCATTTCGCCTGCTAAGTGTCGTTTCTTGGGGCTTTTTAACGTCGACCATCACAACGCTCTAGAAACTACGTAGTTTTCAACAGCTTGGTTTTTAAATTTTCTTTGCAGTGCGACTATTGCTCTCAATGCGGCTTATGCATCTCGATGAATCTATACCATCCGATGGGAGCATCACAAACGTCATTGGTTGGTAGCAGGGAAATTAGTCTGAGGGCAGAACTGGTTAATGGAAGGGTGGATTTAAAATTATTTTACGAGATTGGCATTTCACTCCTCCTCCTCTTCCTCCCTCTCCACTCTGTTTGCATCCCCATGCTACCCAGCCTTCTATTTAGACTCCTTCTAGTTAGTAGAGTTGTGGATGAGGTGTCGTTTGTAGTTGCTGACCTCATTCCTGTCAGGAGTCTTCACATATTCATTTATCCATTGCAGAAGTCGCGACGCGACCTTATATTCAGTTACAGAAATTAGAAGTGCTGTCCTTTGAACCGCGTTTGCTTGTGCTTCGAGTCTTTTAAAAGCCATAATATGTCCAAATAACGTGGAAAAAATATACTATTAACCTGCAATAAAGCTGGGAGACTACCATCCAACAGAGTGGTTGCACAGTCTGCTGAGTCTGAAGTGTCCAGGTGGTTTGACATGAAGCCATATTTCACCAAACAATTTGCAACCACTCATTTTGGACAATTTTGATGCCTTTACTAGGCTTTTGATTCACACGTGTAGGTACCTCGTAACCATCAGCTGCCCCTACCATCCTGATTGTCTTCGCCATGCCTAGAACTATCGCAGGATCATCTAACCAACTTTTCATGCTGTGAATAACGTAAACCAGGCATTAGCCGTCACATCCATTGCGAGTAACGTCAAAATGATTTTAGTACTGCTTGTGTCTGGTCTGTCGACTGATTTACAACGTTTAAAACTCCCTCCCTCCTCCCCATTCCGCCTCTTGAAAAATGGAATTAAAAAGACCAATGTCTCACCCATTCTGGTTTACTAATTATGAAAAGAGAGTTGTTTTAAAAATCATCAAGTAAGGCATTCCTCAGGTTTTCAAAATTACCACCAGTTGGAATTACTTCAAGAACTTAGGGGCTCTGCAAAACCGTTATTTTTTGTAATTAGCTTCTGTAGGTCTCTCCACAAGGTGTTGCATTCAACGATCACTTCAAAATGTCTGCATCGGAGGAGAGAAAATGAGGCAAATGTATTTGTCATTCTACCGTCCAAGTGGCATTACCATCCTGACTTGGTTGACACCGATGTAGGGAGGATAAGCGGTTAGTAGACCTTTGCCTCACTCCAAAAATTCACCCGCTGCATCCTTAAATAGCCTTTCGCGACTCTTTTTTTTCTGCATTCCAAAGTGTCTTTTTTATAAACCTCCTCTCACTTGTGAATAAAAATTCTTTTTGACCTATCCAAAGTGGAAAATTAAGTCACAAATGTGTTTATTCATGCGTGGGCATTTCGCACGCGCTTTTTAAATGGGAACATTCAAAGACATGGATGCAGATTTTAATTGAAAACATTAAGAAAGAAGGCAATAATTTGAAAAACAAATGGACTAATATATTTGGCGGTTCTGTTTGTAAAGAAATTGTCCCCCCCCCCCCTATTCAAAGTGAGCCCGAAGTTGTGGAGGATACCTCACAATGGACCAACTTCTCTGTGGTAAAATTAATTTTCCCGACTGAAAGAAAATATCTATAAGAATCTAAAATTGTAGGTCAGATTTTAAAGGCATAATTCTCAATAAAGAATAATATTTGTAGACGGAGTCACTTTTACTTATGTTTTTCTCCATATTATATTTAGAACGGTCCGTGATAAATGCGATAGATCTCGGGGGAGGCCTTACAAGACGCTTCAAACAAGGGAGCCCTTCAGGCTCAAATAAGATATCCCCGACCTGATTCTAGAGAATCTAGGGGTCACCGGATGTTTAAATCAGAGCTGTGTAGTCTGCACCAGAAGGTACAAATCTGTGCTGGAATAAGTAGGACCTGTGAGGCCTGGAAGTTATAGTGTGTCTGAATGCAGACTATTTTAATGGAGTTAACGAGTAAAAGTAAAAAGACCTGGCATATACCTAACGAAGTGTGTAGACTATGTTCAAGTCGAACAGAGACTTCAGATTTTCATTTAAAAAAACAATTTCTGTTAAATTGAGCCTTCAACTCAGTGCAATATATACCACTTCTGTGATGGTTAAGGCAGGTGTTTTAGCCTACAGCGTAGAGATATGGTAGATTATCCTTGGCTAACTTGATCATCCTTAAAGATTCGGATAAAGTGAAATTGTTGACGCGCATGAGTGACGAAAGAATGCTTTCTAGATCACCGAGTGTGTTGTGATGCTCCTTTGTAGTGACCTTCGAAGACGACGCTTTAGAGGCAAGATGGACTATGTGGAAATGCAAGATTGTGGGTAAAAGTTATCATGAAAGAGCCCTAATTGACTTCAAAATGCAGACTTCTTATTTTAACCTTCCCTACCTGATCAATATCTTTACTGATAATCGACGAATAGAGCATGTCTTGTGCGTACTTTGTAAACTCCACACTAAAAGTCATTGATCGGGGCCAATAGGAACGACCATCTTGCTAGTGGAGGCAATTGCCATGGTACAGAGTCTTGGTGGGTAACTAGATTGTACTCTACCTGATACCTATACGCTGTCAACCATGGACATGGAAAACTTGTTCCAGGTAGATAATTTTCCTCAAACCTGCCGCACACTCTGCTCCGCACAGTTCGCACCTCCGCACTTAACGGACCAATCAAATTGGAATCTCGGCAGTAGTTTACACTCCTTCATGCCACTGTCGATCACAACAACGTCTAGAGGATCCTGGACTCTACAGACATGAGTATAACTATCATCAATGCTTTCACGAGGCGAATGTTGACAGGAGTGTCTGCTAAGGCTGCGGTACCACAACCACTCACTGTCACTGACAGGAGTATGACCAAGCTCCTTTGAAAATTTCACAACATACAATTGTCTGATTAATTAGGAAGATCCAACTACCTCATTGTGTTTGAAGTTATCTGTACGGTTAGACATCCTCAAGCTTAGGTTATGATTGATTGACAGCGTCATGACCCCAATTATCCCGCATTGACACGTTTATCAGTTGACAATCACCTAAGCAAGGTTACACTTACCACTACATTAACAAAGGTCTCGCTTTAATATAAACGTTCCTTGCAAATGTATTTGACTAGGTTTTTTCCCATAGGAGGGGCTAGCAGCTTCCATCTGACTTGATTTTTAAGAAACTAGGGGAATTGTAAGGCCAACACAGCCCCCAGACTCATTTATTAGACCACTTATGCTATCAGAGCAGTCATATTTTTCCCAGTTTTCATAAAAGGGTACAAAAAAATCTCGCACTGATTAAAATCTTTGATTTTTTTGTCATTTATCTCAAATTCCACTTCGTAAAGAACCATTATACATCACGTACTCCCATAAATCCCCACAGTTGGCAAAAAAAGCGGTGCGGAGGCGGGGAGCGACTGTCGCCTTTTTATGCTTTTGGCTTATCAGGTAGTCTTCACTTTATGTAGTAAAGTGGGTATAAAGTGGAATTCGTTAAAAAAGGCGATCAAAAAGGCCGCCACACACACACAATCCCGCGACCCTTAAACTAAACCTTCGCACTTCCAGGCTGAAAATCGCTGTTAATGAATCTCTTGCTAGCATCTCTATTGTTCTATTAATGAAGTGAGATAACAAAAGTACAAAAAAGATTAGTTTTTTGTCAGATTAAAATAGGCCTACTTAGCTGACTGGGCAACAAAGCGGAAATGGGCGAATAAAACACGTACGGACTGGTGTTACAATAAAAATACTTACAACTTAAAACAATATGTCTTAATTGATTCCTTTTTCTCACTTCTCCCTTTTCCTTCGAGGTTTATCGAAGTTGGCATAAGTGTCGAGCAGAAAAGTGTCTGATGAAGTGTCTCCTCGGAGCAGGGAAGGGTGGGGGTGGAGAAATCGGACAGAAGGTGTAAAGCTAGCCCATGTAACTGTTGTAGTGTTGTAAAACCCTTTAATTAAAATCACAAAGAGGGAGGAAGGGGTGAGTGTAAAGTCAGGCAGGTAGGGAGAAGGGAGAGAGAGGCAGAGAGCCGAGTCGCGATCTCGCAGGAAAATGGTCGTGCTCAAAGAGGACATAAAACTTTACGGGTCATGCATCAGTCAGTTAATGGGTGTGGCTAAAAAAGAACGAGATGGAGGGAGGTAAGTAGGGCTTGGAAAAGAGCCCAAATTATTTTAAAATGAGTGCAAATTACGAGTTCCTACCGCATGCGCACGCTTTGTGAGGGCAATAAACCACCTCGTGGCTTATGACCACTAAGTTGAAAAAGCTGCACAAATTTAGAGGCATCGCCCTCATTAACAGGAAAAAATTTGTTCCTCTATGTCAACAGACGTTTTCAACTGTGAGGCTTCTTTAAGACCGAAAAAGCTGGACTTAATTTCACACGAACTACCTAAGGGGTGATCCGGGGGGAACACTTAACGGACCAATCAAATTGGAATCTCGGTGAAATACTCGAGTAGATAAGAGGGGGAAGAAAAAATAATTGAATTGACGCATGTACAGGAGTGACTTTGGACATATATGTAACTCCTGGTTGTCGCATAATGCATGGACGGGAGGAGGTCGGTGGGTTTTCTGTGTGCCCGACTGCATTAGTCAAAGCATCTCTTGTTGGGTGGCCTCACATCTTTCATGACCGTGATTAATTGTATTTCGTCTTTTTTGCGCTTTGTCATTAAAAAAATTGGTTTAGTAATTTATTTTTTAGAAAGACTTGGGTTTTTTTGGACAAATATTTGTTTTAAGCACTTTTAAAACCTCCGTAAGCTGCTTGTATGGCAAGCAAGCAGCTTCTTCAGGTCAAAAAAGCACTTTTTTGGATTGGAAATAATTTTATCTTAAAATATAATTGTAAACTTCAAAATTTTCTTACACTTTTGATTTGTATTTTTCCTGCCTTCTTCATTGTTTAATACCCATCCAGCTAGTCTTTTATCCCTTCAAATAATTATAAATCACTACAATAGTTTTTTTAAAAAACACCTAAAATTCTCAAATCTTTAATGTTTTTGGCACGCTGGTGTCATACTTGCCAAAAACGATTCCCATTAGTAGTTTTTCAGGGAATTAGTGACTTGTGACTAGGTCACAGTCCTTCTACGAATTAAAGCTTCCTTAGACATCTTGTTTTTAGAAGACCTATCCACCACCAAATCTTCCCCGCGTCTATTCCCCAACTCCCTCCTCCATCTCCTGTCTCATCGACTAATGCTGTCAGTATGATGATTATCTCTAATAGAGATTTGAGAAAAGTGTGAGTGGTGAGTGTGGGGCAGCACCTTCCCCCTCCCTCACCACTCTACACCCTCCATCTCCTCACAAACAAGTCCAGCACGAGTTTGGGGTGTGAATTCCAACCCTCTGATGTCCTGTTAGAAGAGGACCTCCTGCCAACTGACTACACTGACCGACTAGTTCTGCCTCATTCTCAACTACCTGTCGCCTATCACATCGCCAAATGGGGTGGAATGATTAAAATCTCAACGGTTTCTTTATGGGACTACAAGAGGTGAAGAATTCATGGTGAGGAGTTGCATCAACCACACAGCAAAGAATAAGCATGTGGGAATGATTTGGCCTGTGTCTCAGATGGGTAAGATGGAATGTTGAGTGGAGGGATGTGGTAACCAATAATGTGTTCGCTTCCTCTTTCGCTCGCCTACTAAACGTTGTTGTGTTGAAATACAAAGCCCGTGCCTTATCTAACATCAGTCAGTAAGCCCTATGAATGCCGCGAAATGTTTTTATAACCTGTGTGAAATAAGTAAACAGCCGATAAATTGAACAGCTTTAAGACTAAACTCTCTGCTTCTTCTTGTTAATGCACGGCTCGTGGAAACCACTGGCTCAGTTTCCACGACATTCCCAGGTAGTGTGGGTGGAAATAAATTATCCCGTGAGTCAATTTGTTTCACACAAACTAGTTTTTAAAATCGCTTGTCGATCATGACAGGTAATTATTCCTGACAAAGGGAACATAATTCACTTGTCTTGGATTAGTTTATCCATGAAAGGAGTTTATTTTAGTCATTTCTGCTGGATACTTTCCTCCCATACTGCAGACCTCACCTCACCCAAAAGCTGTGCGTCACGTTGGACAAGTATCTTCTCTAGCTGTGGGTGCGAATTTAGCGGATTAGCCAAAAATACATCCACTAACATTAGCCGAGGGGTCAAGCCAATTAAAAAGTGGTGACGGACGGGGATAAGGGTTCAGGGAAACACTTGCATGGATTTTATAGACCTCCACAAATTGCGAGAGGTCGTGAAGTAAACTGTGCGCGATAAGCGAAACAACTGCTGTAAGAGAGTGGAGTTGGCTTTTAAAATAATCCAAAAATGAAAGGTTCAGAGGCCTCTAAATCCATCAGGCCCATAATTTGAGTCCATTCAGGTTTATGATAAGTGGGACTTTCCCTTGCCTTGGGCGATTTTATTGACCACACAAGCTCCAAAGGCTATTATGCTCTCTCTGACCTTGATAGAAATCCCCCTCTTTATAATTATTATGGCACAGTGCTTTTTTAAAAGAAAAGGACAAAACTGATGCTCAACAATGAATTTTGAAAGAATTTACAAAGTGGGAAAGTCAACACTCCTAATTTGGGGTATTTTAAGCTGCATTCATCTGACAGAGAAAAACATTAAAACAGCGCATTTTCGAAATGTAGTGGTCAAATAACGTGCGATAATATGCAGTCCGCCGAATTCTTATTTTAAGATGTGAGCTAGACTATTTTCTAGGGTAAAGTTCAATGCCTCTTTCTTATTACCTGTTTGTATCTATTCTTCAAAAAAGTAAGGTTGGCAATTATTTTTCTTGATTTTTGAAAGTTTTTTTTTTAAAAAAAATGGGCAGGAAAATACATGGAATTGAAGATATTAACTTTTACGCTAAACGTGGGCCTTCTGCGTCTCTAGCAGTAACAATCTACCTCTTGTACTTTAATTAGTTATTTAAAAAAAGTTAAAAACTTCAAATTACAATGTATGGAGCTAAAACCACACCAATTTATGCTTATTTGATGCATTGGCTCTTAGCGTTTCATACGTGTGAAGTGTTTTAAACAACATTTGGTGATAACGATCTGATTTTTTTCAATTCTACTCAGTTCTCTGAAAAAATAATTAAAGAGATGTTGAATTATTACATACAAAATCGAGAATATTTGGATTTGTGCTTAAATAATGTGTCTACTTACAGCGTCACATATACGTGACGTACGTATATCTGCATTAGGAGATAACAATTTTCTTTTTTGCATTTCCGCTTGAATCGTAAAATAAATTTAGTAAAAACGTAAATTTTAATGGATAGAAGTAGGAACTCCTTGAATTTATGCCCAAATAATACTTTAGCTACCAGCGTCCAATACGTATGACTTGCGCACCTAATCAATTGGCAATAACAGTTTACTTTTCCGACAATTTTACCCATTTATTAAAGAAAGGCAGACAAAAATGTTTAGCTATAATGTGTAATGTTAAAAGCATTTGGGGTTATGCTCATTTAATGCCCCTTCTTTTAGCGTCAATTATGTGTGATGGCTGAATAAAGGTACTGGGTGATAACAGCTCACCTTTTTCATTTTCACTTACGGATCTTAAACAACTCACGAAGAAAAAAGCTGAATTACAGCACTTGAAGATGACTGTACCTAAATTCTACTCAAACAATAGACGTGCCACTTGCGTCACATATACCGGACGCGGATACATAATCATCTGGCGACGGATAAGTAGGCAAACTTGTGTGCCACACACTAGCCACATAAATCAAAAGAAATAAAAAATATGGAATTTTCTTCTTCCAGTTAGAGTTCATTTTCTAACTTTTATCACAGCCCACCCTTCCGAAAGTAAAAACAACGTGCTATTGTGGCCTCCCTTTTCTCCCAGATTCTAACTGCAAATGGCTCGGCAAATTAGAGCATTAATAACTTTTGACGCCTTGATTCCTCAAAAGATACATTTTTTGACAAATATTGGTGAGACAGAGAAACCCAAAAGTTACTTCCGTTGATCGGTTGAAGCAGGGTCTCTGACTTTATCAGGTCCTAAAGTGTGCACACTGTGACACCACGCCTACTTGCCTCCGTGATGATATAATTCTGTGGGGGGAGTTGGATGGTCTTCAAGTGATCATTTACCACTAGCATAAATCCATCCAGAGCTCAGTGACATCAAGGTCTGCTGCTGGACGCAGTCAACCATGGTCTCGAATTTGAAATTGTTTCGTTGCCTAATTAGTCAAATGTTCCTTTTTTAATATTAAAAAGCCTTTTGCCCTTTTTTAGGAATTTAGTCTCAAAAAAGAAATAAATTTGATATTGGGCGGATTCAGCATTCACTCGTTCACCGTTTTCTTTCTTTCCTTCTTCTAAGCAGAAGACAGGCGAGTTTATTCCTCAAAGCCATACTTTGTGCGTCGTTAAGTAATCTTGACATCATTATAATATTTAACAAGAATGCAGTCCTTTACAAACGGAAAAGGAATGACCTCTCTCGACCCCTCCCTTCTCCCTTCCCCCTTCCAAAAAAAGAAAGTACATTTTGCTTTTGTGCGCTTCCTATTGGATCTGCGCCCTGTAGTAGTGTGGACGACTTAATGCGATTTGCCCATCAAACTTTTGACATTTTATTATTCATTTACTATGCTCAAGCCTCGATGGGGCCAATAAACATTCACTTTTCTTTGCCTCCTTTGGGCGGTAGGTAAAATTCCGCTAATTGCGCAGTTTCCATTATAAGTACAAATGTACTTTCGGCCTCCAAATTTCCGTTGAAATAGTGCGCATCTATTTCTCTAACTTGGGTCTCTTTATAGAGGTCAAAACTATTAACTGATTATCTAAAGGTCTTTAAGCGGCCTAAGATGTGGTTTTTGTTTCACAATAGGCTTACCGGAGCCAGAATTGGATGAGGTGGAGAGTAAGTTGAGTTTACTGAGTTCGTTCGCATGAGGCACGAATTATGCATTGTTCTTTCTCCTTCCCTTCTCCTTCATGTTAAACGTAAATGGCATGACTGCACGCATATTTGATATGACAGGTATTGTCTGTCCCCCACTTCCTTATCCGCCAGGAATGAAAGGCGCTTTTTGGTGCCACCGAGACTAAAACGCTCAATGTAGGCGACCTCTTCTCAACTAATCAAAATGCGCTCTCTAAATCGCCATTTGGCTATGGAATGCTGAATGTTCCTGGCTGACCTCTGGAATGCATCACAACACATTTTTGAGTTCCTTCTTAACGTTAAATTAAACATCTGCAAAAAAACTATTTGCGGAAACATACACTACTGAATTTTTACCTGAGTACACCGAAAGTCACCAAAATCAAAATGTTGCATTAATTAAGTTGGCAATAGGAAAGGAGCCTTTTAAAAGACCCTTTATCAGCCTCGCAGAGAGCAAACATTTCAAGCTTGTTTGGCCGTATTAGACCAAGACACTCGATTTCGCCACAATGAGTTGCATGGAGCTCGAAACAGACTTTCGCCTTCATCAATAGAGTGCTGATTTTCTTTTAACAGAAAGGATGTAAACACAACTTCAGAATACAGAGATGGTGATCAACGGATAAAATATTTTCATCCCCCGTCACCTATATTTGACTCTTCCAGTTTTACAATCTATGTTTAGCAATACGGCTGCTTCACATTCGTTCTTCATTGCCTCTGGCTTTATCTTAGGTGGTGAATTAGGGTCCTCCAAGTAGTTCACCTGTGTGCACGACATTGGGTTTGCGGAATTCTGCACTCGTCTTCAATATTAGTCTGGAGAAAAATCACCTCACTTTGGCATCAGATGCGCCTTAAATGGTAATCGATCAAGTGGTGACATAAATTTTGGTTCTATCTTTTACTAGATAATAAAAATGACACCTAAGCCGGAAGATACAACTTATATGCATACTTAATTAAAGAACTAACGGCCAAATGCTGCTTAGTTAATACCCTTACTGAATTGGAAAGGCACTTGACCTTCCATCCGCACTTGCGTTTGTAATTCAGAATATTTGTTCTCGAGAAGATTTGTAAACATGAATGATTTTATGCCAGACCCTAAAATAAAATGTGCATAAAACATTCACCTCAGCGGATTCAGGTCTAAACTCTATATTCAACTTCGCTTCTTAAAAGTTCGGTGCTCACCTCACGGCCACTTTAGTCTAGAGGGTAGGCAATGCCATTATCACGTGCGCGGATGCAGCAAAGTGGGTTGATTGGCGGAGTTTCTTGTGAAGACGAGACGGCCATAAAACCGGTGATACACTCAGGCGCAGTGGGCATGTAAATGGAACAGGAAGTGGAAATGTAGTGCCCTTTTCCATCTTTAAACACACTATGTCTCACCTTTTCCCCTCCTCTTCTTGTTTTACTGCAAACGGTAACTACGTGTAGTTACTTCGTCTTAAACAGTAATGTTCGGGGAGTAAAATTGGGTTTGGGTAACAAGAAAAGGTTAATCTTATACGCTTCTTCAAATATGACTCAAGTCACCTCTCCGGGAACCGAGCGATCCCAAAAAGAGAAAGTGTGAGCTACTTACTCAATTCTGTAGGTAGTTCACCTTATTTTTATTCCATATTTGTAACAGTTGTTTATTTAAATTATTAAGAAATGAAAGATTTGTAGTCTCTAAAGTTGTTTTAAACACCACATCCTATTGTATATAGCAACTTTCCTTTGTCATTTTAATTATTGTCTCTCATCCTTTGATGTTTTCAAGGTTGTTTAATCACGTGAAAGAGTAATGAAGCTGAATTTGAACCAAAAGCTGGCTTCTGCAAAGTCTGATTTTCATTAGAGATGGCCTTTGTGCTAGGCAGGAGTCACGCGTTGTTTCGAATTTTTACAGTAACCCTGAGATATTTTCAAATTTGAAAAAAATTTACAGTTTTTCCTTACTTACAGTTGTTTCACAAAGTGTTCTACATATGGTAATTGTTCCGTTCTTTCTAGAAAATAGTTCTTCAGGTTCTTGAAGCCCTTTGACTGTTTCTTTTTTTCACGAATTCTGCGTCTTGATTGTATAATCGTAGTAATGAACCCACTTTTTGCTTACGCAGAGCCTTGTCTCCATGCTTAAGCGTGCGCCACTGTAATCTCTTTGAGGTCTCCTGTGCCAGTGGATGTTTATGAGTTCGAGATTTATGTCTTCGGTCATCACCACTCCCTACCACATTCACACACTATCACCACTGTCGTCCTTTGCCTCGGTTGAAATTGTCTGGACTGACCCGTAACTGCTACAATTAGTTATGGCCAGCCCACACTTGACACCTGCCGCTACCACGATGGTGAAGTTGTCGTAAACATGTCAAGCTAAAAGCTGCTATTTTTGTTGGACGCTCGTCTTGCAGAGGCTTAGAAACCTCACGTTCAGAAGGAAATAATCCAAATTATGCTTAGTTTTTGACAGTTAAGCTTCACTACCTTGATTTGAAAGCGGGCTAACTGTTTTAAATTCCCTTTAATAAAAGTGGTAAATTTGAATGGCGCCTAATACTATCAGATTATGAGGTGTATTTTCCGATTTGTCAATTTGTGACGAGAAATTAAAAAACGCCCTTTTGTTTTAGCTCCACCACCTCTCGTGGCCTTCGCAACTGCAGCAACAGCAACCAATCCCGAAGTCATCGATCAAAAGTCCTCCAAATTTCGTCGATACCTCCACCTTACAGAGTCGGCAAGCCGATGGAGAAAAACGTCCTCTTTATTGTTGTCTTCAGCCTCGATAAGCTTCTCCTTACCTCTCTTCACTTTATGCAATTCTCTCTGGTATTTACTCAATGTTGCCTAATTTGCTGAGCTGATGGAGAGACGGTATTTCTCCTAAGCGTCAAAATTTTACAGAAAAAATATATTATTTTTTGTAATACGTCTTTAAGAGGAGGAAAAAGGGGATCAATTGACCACACAGCCACAGAGAGACGTTAAAATGATATTGAAAGGATTCACTGTTAAGCTGGTTTGGATAGGCGCGCTTGTACATAGAAAATAAAAGGAATTCAGGAATGTGGTTTCACAAACACTTCTTAAAAAGGATGAGGCTTTGGTGATATAAATGTGGGCAAAAGAATTTGGTGGTATGACAGAGGCTTTACCACAACAGCTGCGCTAATGCTTTCAGTGCTCCAGCCCCAGAACGTTGCACTTCGTGTGGTATGAGTTAATTATTCGGAAAGTGGTAGGCATTCTACACACTAAGTATTCTCAGGACTGGCTTTTGGAGCCGCTGACTTGAAAACACTATGGCAGGCAGCAATCAGCGTTGGAATGTCGGAAATATTCAACTGTGGTTCTCAACCTTACACTGTCTGGCCACTTCTTTTTAGTTTGGGTTTTATGCTTTTGTTTATCACTCGGCTGGCCCTGTTGTATGTGCTTTAGTTACAATTTTGGCCTGTCGCTTTGATTGAGAGTGTCTAGATTGAAGTGTGTGCTGATTTGAAAACATCCTGGGTGCCTGATGTCGGATGGATAGCGCCTAACTGTTTGATCAGACCTCAAAAACTTCTGCTTTTACATAAATAAGAAATACATTGTGAAAAGAGAGCACAATTTTTTTGCTGAAATAATAGTTGTTTCATTTCTCATGGCCTCTTGTGGCCCCCGAAGCATCTGCCTTCTCTGTATGATACACGAAAGAATCTTGCAATATACGTGATTTATTATCATCCTTTAAAGCAAAATTGACGTTAAAACTTAGTAAGAGTACAAAACGATCGCAACATTTAATTATACGTCATGTTTAACTAGTAAAGTAGATAGATAAAATCAAATGCCGCTGATTGAACTAAGAAGAACATATTTAAAGTGAGGTACTGCACACAATGGGAATGGTAGAATGATCAAAATTTTGCTATAACTTGCTTTATTTACATGTGAATAATCAAACCGAGCAGTAAATTAATCAGTGCTACAATTTCACACTTACTACCAATCAAAACACTCTGTACAGCGTCTCATTTTATTTACCTACCAATCCATCTACAACTTTTAAAAACTTGAGCTAGATAAAATCTCCCACTGCTTTTCTAATTAAGATAATCACTTTCAAGGAAAAAAAAGCATTTTTAATGAAATGAGCGTAAAAAGTGGAAGCAGACCAACAGGCAGCAGCTGTATAATGCTTCAGAATAAACACATGAATTATTCGCGCCTGTGTAATTTACATCTCAGTGGTTATTCAGGAAAGCAGACGAGACTGTAAAGGGAAGACTGAAAAGTAGTGCGTTTTCTCCTACGTGAGATCCACTTAGAAAGAGACTGCTGCCAAACTGCGCTGGAATGTCATAAGGAAGGCGTCACGCTGAACCCTCTTGACATAGGGCTGCACAAGTCAAATCCTCCAGTTTTATTGGTTACCTAAATAATCGTTCCATTGACTTCTTTTAAATAAAATTGTTAAATTTTAAAGCTGTTCAAATTTACTCACAGGTTTATTAAGCATGTGGAGCCGCCTTCGAGAATGGCTCATAGTCCAAGTATCTGCCTTTGAATCGGGAATCCACTGTATTAAGGGAAACGTTCAGATTAAAGTGTCCTGTGAAAATGCACTACTGGTTATAAACATTAGTAAGGAAAAAAAACATTAACATTTCACTTTTATCATACCACACCGACCTCCAGATAGCTCACGTAGTCACCTAATAAATCGTCAAGATCCGTAGGTGCGGACGCGCAGCCGGCCTGTCACCATGATGGTGGTAGAACCACGAAGGCAAGTGTCGATAATGCAATCTTATGAGTCCTTTCGGAAGGCGCGATTAGACGTCTCTACTACAAAGGAGGATCTAGTAGTGACAAACATAAAAGGTTTTATGGCAGCAGGTGCAGACTCGCCGTTACATGACACCAAGGCAGTGGTAGATCCATGGAGAAAGGGACATTTTGTTACACGGGTCATTCTTTTTTTGTGCATCACTAGGCCTTCATGCGGTTCCATCTCTTCTGCTAGTCGTATTTCCTCACAAGACAGTAGAGAAAAGGTAAAAGGGTAAAAAATGCAGTTTTCAAATTTTATCAAAGGCTGTTTAATTCGTCAAAGAGGAATTTTTAACAAGTTGTCATGACCTCAGATCATGATGCAAGCTTTTTCTTTCTCACGTCCCAGATACAAAGCTCTTCCTGTCGATAGAGGAGTATGTCAAGACTGACAACAGAAGGGCGTTGACAACTGAACACATCTCAGGCTCTGCAGGACTGACGGCTGCGAAATGGGACCAGATTTCAACGCATTGAAGACGACCTTCAGATGGGAATCAGGATCGCTATCTATCTAGATCGAGTCCGCTTACTGCGTTCACCAAGGTGGCAAGTTAAGTCACCTTGGAAGAGGAGGAGAAAATTTAAACCAGTGCGGAGAAACAACTACTAAGAGTGTCTAAAAAATAGGGACCAGTTTAAGAGGACTATGTCAATTGCTCATTCAGATATTACTTTGAAGAGAATTCCTTTTCTACAAAACTCGAACTTTTTTACATTCCAAAGAACTTAGTATTTGTTACCAGAAACGTCTTAAGGGTATTCCAGAACAGTTAAATGGCCCTTCAATTTATCGTGTGGGTGGCGAAATTCCTAGCCTAGTCCGACCCGTAAATGGCATTGACGCAAGAAAAACAGCGCCACATTCTTTAATGACTTTTGTGCTTGACCCTCTCAGCATCCAGACTTTATTTGAGAAGCTTCACGTCCTTCCAGCTCCTTCGCCAATGCCTCACTCCCTCCGATCTCTGAAAAGGTAAAGTGTGCCAGTCACATCATTTGGTAGACAAAAGTTCAAGCTTTTTGATGAGTTATGCGACACGTTAATTATTTTTATGGCCCTAAAAGGCCCTTAAGATCTCCACTCAAATACAACATTTAAGTCGGAGAAGAGGACTGTCAAGATACTAAATTTCGCAATCCAAAAGGTCTATCAAAATCTGTTTTACTGAAATTCAAGTGCATATGTCATATTCTTGCTCCTTTACTTTCCACATTTTCAGAAGTGGTGATCGAGAAATTCCATTTTCAAGGCCCCTTCATCTTCCTGCGGTTGTGTGAGCAAACCAAGGGGAAGGTTCCAGTAAAAGGGGAGCTTTGTGCTTAAGGCAAATGGAGGGTGACAAATTGTAAAGAGAGCAAATTGCAATCCTTTTTCCCTTTGCTTCGTTTCCCGCTATATGTGAAAGCTTACTCCATCTGTTTAGTAAAAACTGGGATGCAGTTCATTGCATCCCAATAGGTATCTACCTCGGAAGTCTTGCTGAGGCGGTCCAAAGCAGAAACCTGTCTTTCCCACCTTGAAATTGTTCCTGAGGAATGTGTTTAATCGTTCCAGCTGAAAGATTTATTAGTTAGATACTTCCATGATGAGAGCTTATTGCTTCACGTGTTCCACAAAACGAAATCGTTGTCGGACGGAAGCTACAACGACTGGGATCGCCGCTACCTCCTCCCGTTAGCACCACTCAAAGTGTCCTAAGTACCCAACTTTTTTAATCAGTTAAGATTTCTCTACTGTTGCATCAGAATTGGTTAACTTTACGAAGACAGACCTCAGCCAACCGGGAACTGCCACGACCGCGATTGGTGCCGACCGACCGACCGCTTCCTACCACGATCCACTGTCTCACCTTCATGGTGTCATCTGCTCTACAACCGCGTCGCTATTACACGAAATTTGGTTTAAGATACCCAGGCAGAGTTGCCGACCGGCGTTTTGCATCTGCAACTAGGAGCGGGGATAAGGTCAGCGCGGCACTTACTAATGCGAATAGTATCATCACAGAGGGATTCGCTTTTGTACTTATGTCGACTCAAATTTACGATTCACGTACAGAGGAGCGAGATGTTGGGATGCTCCAAAGCGGGAGAGAACTTACTGAGAAAAATATGCCATTAAAACCTCTTTTCCAAGTTAAATTCAGTTTCCTCAATTTTATCTTATTCATTGGTACCTTCCTCGTGTGCCTCCCATCAAGCCATCCCTCTGCTTGCGTCGCCTACTCTTTTGTAGGGCAGATTTAGCTCAATTAAAAGGTAGAGCAGCCATCGTAGAACGAATTTTGCGATTTCTTAAGGCTTATTTTAGTTAAAAATATTTAACCACTCAGGAATCACCGCCTTCCACTTCGACTTACCGAGGAAAATGAACACTACTTTACCACTTTCTCAAAATTCTGTAAAAAAAGGTCTTATTTGTTTATCTAACGCCTATAACTATTGAATAATAGCTTTTCAGAAAAAAAGGATGAATAAAAGATGGTGGAGAACTAGGAGTAATCTTTTCAATTGCGACCTCAGAGGGGCCACTTGGCAAAAATAATTTCTGGCAAGCTGTAAGCAAGTTCTCCCCATTGGCTTCCCTTCCAAGAACAGAAGGTTGTTTTCTCAGTCTCGATGCCCAACTTCTTGGTAGCATTTTGAGGTGTCTGTGACAGGGCTGGTGGTGAGCTGCTAAGAGAAACCACAGGAACGCAGGTCCACCCAAGTCTAGCTGAAGGTCGTTGGTGCGACTTTAGAACAAAGCCTCTCCGAGACTTGAGGACTAAAAATCTCCTAAAAGAAGCACTTTAGGTAGGGTTTACACACGGTAGAAATGGGTCAGCTTGCGTAGTTTAAAAGGGCAGATTATACAGAGGCCACAGTAGGCATGGCATTAAGGAATATTCTGGATCTTTTGCATCGGAAAGACAAAAATGATTCACTCGCTATTTTTGGGGATTTTACCACTTTTGGTGCCCGCCACTTGCTAGAGGTAGTCGTTTTCCGTTCTAGGTCACTTCAACACGTATTACCCTTTCCATTACAAAACCGCCTTTTAGGGCATTTAACCCGACCCCATGAGTCGCCTTGTCACGAAAGAACACTGCTGATTGGTTGTATCTGTGGAGAAATCTGCTGTGAAATAACAAAAAGTATTTCTGCAAAATTAATTGATTTCTTAAATAGCATGCAAAAAAACTTTTTAGAACTTTATTGAAAAAGTTACTAAGTCATTGTAATGGACTTTAGGAAAGCAATGAAGTGGTGTGTTGAGCTCCCAGAAAGTGTAAAGGTTAAAGTTATTGCAAATTTTTGAAAAGCTGTTACCTTTTTCAAAACGCATAGTTGAAAATACAGAAAACTCAGGTTTATTGTAAATAAGAGCTGGGCGGGCTGATTGAAAGGGATCGCTTCACCTAAATAGCACAAGTCCAGTAAAGTAGACTCCTTCTGATGATGTGAAGATATGAATAAGCCTGAGGAGGGACCATAAAGGCTGGTGAACTATCTCCCGAAATGACTGCATGGGGTATCCACATCCCTCCACTCAACATTCCATCTTACCCATCTGAGACACAGGCCAAATCATTCCCACATGCTTATTCTTTGCTGTGTGGTTGATGCAACTCCTCACCATGAATTCTTCACCTCTTGTAGTCCCATAAAGAAACCGTTGAGATTTTAATCATTCCACCCCATTTGGCGATGTGATAGGCGACAGGTAGTTGAGAATGAGGCAGAACTAGTCGGTCAGTGTAGTCAGTTGGCAGGAGGTCCTCTTCTAACAGGACATCAGAGGGTTGGAATTCACACCCCAAACTCGTGCTGGACTTGTTTGTGAGGAGATGGAGGGTGTAGAGTGGTGAGGGAGGGGGAAGGTGCTGCCCCACACTCACCACTCACACTTTTCTCAAATCTCTATTAGAGATAATCATCATACTGACAGCATTAGTCGATGAGACAGGAGATGGAGGAGGGAGTTGGGGAATAGACGCGGGGAAGATTTGGTGGTGGGGGGCTGGGCCGTTTTGGGCTTTTAAGGGTAAAATGTTTGAGTGGAAAACGTGTCTCCTGATAGAGATGGACAAGGAATGATAATGGTGATGCTCCCAAGCACCAAGATACATAAAACCCCTTCTTTGTGATTTGTTTTTGGCTATAAATATTGCTCGAACTTACATAACAGTCATGGACACCGTTCATTGAGGGTTCTGAAACCGTTTCAGTTTAATAGCGACGTAGCGTGAATGCCACCCACTGTAGATATCCAACCCATTAGTTAGACGGGAAGTGTTAACCACTTTAAATTAAATTACTTTATAATTTATGCCGATCTGAGTGGACATTTTAGGTGGTAATCGGGCTTCTCGGGAGAACCACCTGGCTGTAAGTATTTCCTGGCTAAACGGCTACTTCAACAATGGTAGCACTTTTACTATCATTACCACGTGTACACAACGCTCAACATCAGAAACGTGACGCAAGTGCGTCTTTGTTTTTAAGGAATTGGGTGATTTTTAACCGCAGGGCGGATGCCGCTGACCTCCACCTTAAAGGTAACTACACTTAAAATTTGGATTTTGAATGATGGTTAGATCAGTCAGCTTATTTATTTTACTTGGAAGTAGACAAATTAAATGTAGATATTATTGTAACGAACTTTGGTGCAGTGCCTTATTTGTTTGTTAGTTCTCGGTTTTGGTAATGGACTACTTAGGGGCACCGCCATTGCACCTCCTCTGGGCCATGTAAAAGTGCCCTAACCTTTTCTCTACATCGATTATGCAAAATTTACCCCAGTATCATGCCTGTCCTTGAATTCGTGGAAGGCTTGAGGCCCTACATCTGAGGCAGCGAATAGCAAACCCTATCCAAAACAACAGTTATCCTGATTTCTACTATTGAGTGATAAAAATTGGCGGGGCGGAAGAAGTGTAGATGCTGTGGACGGTCCGCAGCAGAGGGCCTGAAAATGACGCTTGCCTTCGACGACCACCCTAGTCCCACGATATATATATATATTTCAAAACCCGTCCTTCATCAAATGACTCAACTTTCAGGCCAGTGTTTCTGCGACTAGCGTTGGACACACGAGACGGCCTGCATATTTTGCCATTCCTCCAAATATGGTTCTCAAATAGGTCGAAACCTCAGATCCAGTAGAATTACTGTTGATATGGCAGTCAATGATCTTCTCAGTTGCAAGCAAATTTGATGTCTGGCGTAGTTGGATAGTGGGCGTTTTTCTTACAGTACCGATTACACTGTGATGGCTAACGTGGGAGTTTGACCGAAAGGAGCGCCAGGGACGATGCTCCAAAGAGGAGAGGGGCTACGCAACACGCTCGCTGTTTATTTAACTCCCGATTTTGTTGAATGGGTTATTTTGGGGCTGCACCATTGTGAGCCTGATAGGCCACCCGGTCTATGGGCCGTGCCAGTAGCCCCATACCCTACTCTACATCAGTAATACGTATTCTGCCCGAGTATTATGTCTCTTCTCATCTTTAGGGAAGTCTCAGGGCTCTAAAATAGCTCCTTTTATCTTTAATTAAGAAAAAACTGTTTTCTTTTAAATATAAGAATTAGATCTACGGTATTCATATTCCCTACGGAGAGATCAAATTCCAATTAACTCTTATTTTAAGATCAAATAGAAGAACATCAAAGCGCAAAACACACTGGAAATTATTTAGACTTACTGAGATAATTTACTTGGGAAAGTAACTAATTAAAAAAGCTAATAGGAGCAGTGAAGAAAATGGAGGAGTACGAAAACCTCGTAAGAATTTTCAAATTCTTGGCCATTTTGAAAAGAATTTTAGTCCTCCGAGTTTTTTCTGAAGTCGTATGTAGTCACAGTAGCCTAATTAGGGAGGACGGAGAGGTTACCGGTGTGGCTCAAAGGCCATGCTGCCGAAGGAAAGTACAATCTGCGGCGACTCAAGTGCTCCGCGCAATTAATTAAAAGGTAATTAAAACAAAGAACCTTATAAAACAGCGGTATGATAGGTGGACCGAATGTTCTGAGTCGCTTCACTACGAATTTACATCTAAGAGATGTAATTCAGTAGCTTGTAATAAACAAATCGAGAGTAATGCCATTACATTCCAAAATCTTTAGCCAATGCGAAGTCCATTTGACGTTCTCCAACCCTGCCCACCTCCCCCCCAGGCACCAATCCAGAAAGTTGACGTGCGGAGATGAGTGATTTATACACCAGTGGATTATGGGTAGGCCAAGATTACCAGTTTGGCATTGTAGCCAAACTTGAGCCATCCGTTGGCAAGGCCATCTACACTGGCTAGCATGAGTGAGGTCACGTCCCGAAAGCCTTTGAGATTATGTCATCCCCTCCTCATGACAAATTTGCGCGCGTGCATGCGTATATTCAAACCGTAGATGGAGGGCATAGAGGGGAAAAATATTCCATCCTATACTGCCATTTTCCATACAAAGAAATATGGCTCAAGCTTTTTTAATAGGCTGGGACAAAGGTAGCTTTGAAAAGTGATTAAGTCCATTGGCTCCTACTCTGCTTAGTTCCGCCTGCATTATTTCAACAACGAACCATATTCCTGCAGCAAATGGGGACACAGGGTATTCCAGATCATGAAAGGAACAAAAAAATGAAGAAGAGTCAAAGGCTTCATTTTGTCTTCCTAGTTGGACAAAAAAAGTGCAGATTGCCTCCACACTGCGAGAGGAATTGAGGCAGTGGTAGCGCCTGCACTTCCTCAATTTCTTTGTCCTACTCTTAAATAAATCTACCTGAATGTGAGATCTGAAGACTGTGGATTTTAATTATGGAAACACACAAATATACTGCACGGCGATGCTTTATCCCCTACTGGAGGTGGTTTATTCGTTTCAAAAAGTGGTTTAGTCTACTTGGTTAGACCATCCAAAATACTAAACCTAGGGAATAATTGAGATATTTGGACAAGAATTTAAGGGTTTACACAGAATACGTGGATACTGGGTGATCTCAACATTGCAGAGCCTAAGATCTCCTTAAATACGAAAGGAAGACATAATACTTGGGCAGAATATGTAGTGCCGATGTATGGAAGGGCCAGGGAGCTGTTGGCATAGTTCAGATAAAAACCACTCCAGTGGAAGTACAAAGGTGGAGCCTACACTACCCACGAAACCAAAACGAAGAGTTAAACAAATAATCGAAGCCGACCGCCTTCTACCCTCCAGAAGGCCCATCACAACTGCAAGGCAGGAGTACTGGCGAGGACTTATACCTTTGATAAAGGAACGAAAATGCTCTTCTATTTCCAATTTTTTAGTCCTCCTTTGAGACGTAAATACTGGTCTACTCAAGTTGGTAGGATGCAGTTGAAATTGTTTTACTGGAGTGCAGTGCCCTTGGGCTGGCATCAGCATCGCCCTTTTAACTTTTGAATACATTTCGCCGGCAGGTTAGAGGAGTTAAATGATTTTTACCCTCAAAAACTTTATCAAACCCAATTAGACCGGGTGATGGGAAAAAGAGCAGTAAAACAGGCCCTTCAGGAAGAATGAGGTGAAGTTTATTTGAATCAGCACCAGACCGTCTGGACCTACACCGAATAGGGGAGCGAGCAATGAGCAAACTTCGGGTAGTGTAGACACCTTTAAAGTAGGCAAGCAAGTTGTTTGAGGATCTGCCATTTGGAGGGCACATTAAGCGCATTACTTAGTGGTAGAATAAACTGCTTTGGGATTTACAAAACAAGCCACAAAAGGCAATCAAGAGGAGGAAAAAGCGCTCAAGCGCACAACGAAATGTCAGCAGATTGTGCAGTAAATTTGACTGCTTCGTTCACCCTGAAAGCATGAGGCGGGGAAGGAGCAGAGCGCATAGCCTAACAATGTCATGCCTGATCGTAGGACTAACATTTACTCGAGATTTTGAAAGTGCGGAGAGAAATGCTTTTCCTTTTTTCTTTTCGTTTGCTATTCTAAACTCCTGGGAGTGATACTGCGATTTGCTGTAAATAAATAACAGTTCAGACCTTCAAAAGCGGTACTTAAACTATAGATGTTTGTTAGGCTCTTTATGAATTTGTTGGTTTTAAGAACGCCATGGTGAGGCACCATCGCACTCTGTCAAAATGGAAAATGGCGAACTATTAGCCTTCGTGGAGTCAAATTTAGAGAAAAAGCAAAAACCCATTTTAAACAAATTGGAGTATATTTAGGGCCCCAAATTTGTGCTTTCCGGTAATTCAAGCTGCAAATGTTTAGTGATGAGAGGATGTTAAAACTATCTACTGTAATACGTTAACTGTTTGTTTAACGCTCGGTTTTGGTGAGGGGCCAATCAGGAGCTCAACTATTGTACTTGTGCAGGGCGGCCTGGCCTCCGGGTCATGGCAGTGACTGCAAAGGCCTACTACATGTTGGCAATACATATTCTGTTCGAGTACTATTTCCTTTCCTGCCACATCTACAAGAGCAGATTAACATTTCCCCTTTGACGTCCTAGAAGTACCTTTCCAGAAACTGATATGCCAGACACCAAGCTGACACGTATATTCGCGCGGTGCCACCTACCTACTTATACGAGCCGGAAAATAAAGGCGTCCAATGACTCGAGTTGGAAATTGATGGCAACTCAACGGTATCCAGGCTCACGTACATAAACACCGGTTTGTAACACAGATATAAAGAAAATAAGAAAATGGACAAGTGTTCTAAAGGGCTTTTGAGGTACAAAGAATGTTTAAAGCCATTCAGACTCAACCAAATAAGTTTGATTAAAAAGAAAAGAATGAGAATTTCATTTGGTCGGCGCAATGCAACGTATTTGGGCTTCACTATTCATGGCCAACTCTGAAACTTTCAGGAGTCAAACTCAAAAAAACATGCTTGGAATAGCCACACTGGGCGACAAAGCCCCTTTGTGAAAACACAGCATTCAATCATTTTAAACAGATTTTATTATGGAAAGAAGAACGATTGTTTGCTGAAATCGCAAACAGAATTTGCCACGTTTTTATAGACTTCAGGCCTAATAACACAACCCATCTAATTAATCGCCTTTTTGTTTAAATTTATCAATTCATGGTTGATGATAAACAATTTCTCAGGTCCATTTGGTCAAAATTTGTACTTCCTTCGAGTAAAAGTAAAAAACAGATAAATGAAACAAAGATATACTAGATGTTTTAAAAGTATGACTGAAAGAATTGTGTGTGAAAATAACATCCACCCCTATCGATGCATCAAGTGGGGCCCTACGACTGCACCTATTTTGTCTCATTCCAAAAATTCGACGAAATCTCCCATTTTCCAGCCCCTCTTTTTGGCACGTGTCGATTCCAAAAAGTATCATTTTTCTTAGACTTTTGAACTTAATGGGAAGATAAAAATTTGCATTTGCACATATCAGGGGTTCGTATTTCACGGAGATTTCCTCAATTTTGGATAAAATGGGGGAATAATTCAGCAAATTATTCCACCATCGAGAAGAAATTTCACTAGCTAAAAACATTGCGGCAATAGGCAGGACAAGGGTACAATTCACGAGGGTTGCAGGACCTGGGTGGTTGTGTACCCATTTAACCAAACAGAAATATTGTGCGCTTCCTTACTTCCCTTTATGCGCGATGCAACAATACCCATATAAGTTGCGGCATAATGGTAGTGCCGTCTATTCTTGACAATGCATGCTACAGAGGTGGGTGCGATCCTCGTGCACTCAAGGCTTTTTTAATGCCAATCTCTCCTCGCAACAAATTATCCTAAAGGCAATTTGAGGAAGACTAAGAAGTGATTCTTTGCTTCGAGAGAAATAATAAGCATTTGCTAGAGGTCTATTCCGATTCAGCACAATCTGATCTCACCTTCTTAGCGCTCATTGTTCGGAACCCAAAATTGGCGGCTTGACAAAAGTCAACGCTGTTTTAGTAAACACGTCTGCAGAGAAGCTCTGCGGCTATCTTTTGTTATTTACTTGGATCGGATTCGCTTACTTCTTTCATCGCCATGACGCCAAAGGCCTCTCTAGCGCCGTTATAAAACGTCAATTTTTTGATAGAACTTTACCATGTGTGGCCTTCATGTGCTCATGGCATGAGAGTAAGGGCATGCCATCAAGGCATAGATTGAAGAGACGGAATTTGGACAGCCCTCGCAGCTAGATATCCAACTACAACAAAGACAAATCTACCGTACGCGCTATAATATTTTCACAGCAATAAAGTTAATTGACCCAGAATATAAAAACAATAATTGTGAGCTCAACTGCCGCAACAAATTTGCCGACGGTCCAGTGCTTCGCCAGTTTACACTAAACGGCTGGGTTCGGTGCAAGCTAGGACGTTTGGAAATTAGAATTGACTCAAGCAAAACAATATGCCGGTTCGAATGCTGAAAAAGCGATTACATTATCGAAAGCAGATAAGCTATTACAGACTAAAGGCCACAAAAAATGCACTTTGTACTGGTTCTCCATACAAAGAAGAGTAAGCCTTGAGTTAAGAGGAGGTAAATAACAAAAAAGAAGGCGCTTCAAAGGCCATATGCTGTTGTGGGGTAGAAAAAAGAAAACCTTCGCACTTCCTCACCTATTACTTAGTTATTACGATTTGACTGCAAAATATCTCGACCATATGCCAGCGAGCAATAAAATTGCATAAGAACTCTGCATGGAACTAGCGTTTAGGAGGAGGAGGTGGGGCTCAGAGGAAACGGGGTAGAAAAATGCGACGTTCTGACGACGAAATATGATAAAAAAATAAGTCTCACATTATCTCTAATAGCAGTACACACTTCCAAGCCCCTTCGCTGCATGACTCATGACGCCTCCCTGAAAAGCCTGCTATCAAGACCTCAGAGGTGCATCAACCACCACAACCTAATCAAAAAATGCACACTCTTGGACGGGATATGTCCTACGTCAAGGTTATTATTTTAAACTCAATTAATCTGTTGATGACAAATGCTTCTGCAACAACTTGTCATTCAACTGATAGGCGACACATGTCACATATATATGATGCGGATCTCGGGTAAGAAAACCACACCGCCAGTGCCTAACATCATTTGACTCCATATTTATTCTAAACAATACAATGTTACAAATAATATAGCACAAAACCCTCTTTGTGAAGAAGTGGAATAAGGCAATGAGGTGAAAATGTGGGCAGGATAGGCCAGATATCTGCATGAATCAAAGTTGTCCCTGGCAAAAAAACACTTTCTTATGCATTGACCTCTGCATTGATTGATTCATCCAAAAGCCGAGCTTCCATACTGTTGTTCGCCTCTTCCACAGGCGATTCTGTGAAGTCCGCCTTGCGACTGTAGAGGTGGTGTTGAATGAAGAAACCGCAGTCAAAAGCTATGGAGAGCAGACCAAGACCAAGTTTCGTTGGAGATCCGTAGACAATGGCCCAATCATCTGCAAAAAAGGAATTAACTTCAGTAGCAGAGGCAACACAAAAAGAGACGCACATTTTCTTTAAATATCATCAAATTCCCAACGTTTTGAGTCTGGAAGGAGAGCAATCGGAAAACCTTCATCCTCATCACGCTGCCTACAGGGAGGTAAAGTGGGTGATTGATAAGAAAATTCAACGCCACTTTACTCCAAGGATTCGCTTTGATAGGATACCCTGCTCGATCAAGAACAACCGGATGCAAGAATTCATGCGCCACCAGCAGATTGTTTGAAATGAAAGGGAAAGAAATTAGACAGGGCTTTCTTGGTATGGAGGTGAATGCATTTTGAACGGTAAAAAGCACTAAAAGGGGCATTTCGTTTATGGTTTGGAGGGACCCGATTCGCTCCCCTTAACGTGTTGATCCCAATACCAAGGATCCATTCATGCCTAGAAATAAGATACTCGTGTACACGAGTGACGACTATTACCAAGTGTCTTCAAATACGGGCTATGGGTTCCAAATTAAAAGAATTTTGACAAATTTTAGAGGTTTTGCAATGCAGAAACTTCACTTTCAAACAACGCAAAATCGTGTAACACATCGAAGTGATGAGATGATAAAAATCAAGACGTCTGGTGACAATGAGAGTGTGATAGGGCGGTGTCAGCCCCATTCGCTCCTGCGCTAGATTTAGTCAACAAATCACAATTTCACGTGGCAATCAGTATTTTTTTTTAGAAAAAGCTAAACTTAATGCATAAATAAAGAGTTTTAATGCCTAGTGATAACCTACTCCAGCGCTCAATAAGTAGTATCACCAGTTCAACTACAATTTCACAGGCTGTCTGTTTAGAAAAGAAGCCTTAAAAATGCTCAAAATGCAAAGTTGTTGAAGACATAAGGCAGCCAAAGTAGTTTGCGTAGTAGTTGTCCTTGTCATCAAGCTGCAGCAAGCCTCATAAAATAGAACTACCATAACAATCTGGAAGCCTTTCAACGCAAGATATAAGGTTGATGATCCGATTCCCCCTTTGAAAAGGCTTTTTTTCTCAGAAATTCTGGAAAACAAAACTTGGCTCTGGCCACCACCCTTTTTAGTTCAACCTAGCTTTCCAATTGGCGATATTCTCTTTTCCATGCAATTAGTCAACAGATGGAAGAAAGTAATGAATCTCATTAGGAGGAGGATGAGGAGAATAAGGAGGACAATAATGCAACAGGCAGTCTCCCTCTGCCTCCTCTTGCGAGCAAAAGGCATCGCCGATATGCGATCTGGAGTTGCGATGTCAATTAGGATGAAGAGACTTTATTCCGGCTGATTGGCAAATCCTGGTTGTTATTAGCGTACAGATCCACAAGTCTCACTGAGGTAGTCCAAGCAACTATTTCTTACCCGTAATTATGGGATCTGAAGAAAGTGATAGCTCTCAAGTGAAAAATGTCATCTTCAAGGCAGGATTAGTTGTCTGAGGATGGAGTAGTCTTCAAAATTGGAAGGCGAGAATCCACAATCAGGAAAAGCTTCTGTCATTTAATCTGTGGTTAAGACCAACAGCGAAATTGATCATGACCCCTGAGACACGAACCGATTTTGACCCAATACCTTAAAGAAGTAAATCACCTCCTTCACGGAGGGAAGAGTGACGTCAAGTAATAATCGCGTAGGCTACATGGGGATATATCGGTGAGAAGTGAGCTTTTGTCGGTAGGAAAAGTGATGGCGCGCAATTTGATGATAATGGACAGAAATAAAAAGCCTCCACATCTCAGACTACGAAGAGACTTTTCCTAAACCTGAAAACTACTATCCAATCTGAGCGAAAGTCGAAAGAGCAGTAGAGGAATATCCTCCAACAAGGGGAGACCGGAAGAATAGCCAGCATCAAGAGCGATGAGAAAACGTACCCAAAAGCCAACTTTCGCCTTTCCTCCCTCTCTCCTCTGTTCATTCTGTGTGCAAACGGAAACAAATCGTCGTTTCACTACAGGATACTACCCTATGGAATGATTAATAATACCTTTTGCTCTGCCTTCTCTCGTTCCACACAAATGTAAGAGAAAGAGAGAGTTGAGATGCTCTTTCTGCGTCTTTTTAGAAAAAATGAAGATAGAGAAAAACGCATAAACCACTCACATAGAAGAGATGAAAAGTGTGAGAAAGAGAATTTGTGAATGGAAGCGTAAAAATAAAGTTAAGGGAGAGATGGTGATTGGTTTCGTGATCACATTACTAAAAAGGGGGAGTTCAAAAGCGTATTGCCTTTTGTGATGGACGTTCTTATTCAGCAGACCAATTTGGGAAAGATACTTAATTGAGGGGAAATTACACGGACGGCCATATTATCAAAAATATAACTTAACCTTACCCAGTAACAGCTGGTCAGCATTAATTTCATAAAAGAGGATAGTCAAGACAAAAGTGAGCCTTCAATTTCACACATTGAGGAGCCAAACGGGGCAGTAAATCCTGAGTGTATCCCCTAAGGGGAGTTAACCAGCTTACGTTTCGTTGACCGAACAATCCACGCACTCTTGATAAAGAGGAGGTAACGGTACGACTGAAAGTTTACTGTGGCACAGCGATGACACACTCAGAGGTGGTGCCTGTGTCGCATCGACAGCCACACGCACGCCTGTGCAGCAGTGATGACTTCAACCCAGCCCGCAGCCTCAGCAGTCATACCTGTAAGCATTAAGCTGCCGGGTGGAATGTGCTCTCCCGGACAGGTGATAGGTAATAGACGAAACACTTTGCACGAGAACGATCTGCACAATTATTCGACATTGAACATCAGCGGTGGGTGCAGTGAAATGGGCTCTCCTAGGACAGCTGCGCAGGGCTGACAAATCCATCTACACTTAAGCTTCCCAGATACTGAACGCTGCAGCATTTGTAACCGACTGCATATATCTACCTCTCAAACCTCACAGTTTATTTTTTTTACATAGACAAACCCAAAAGTCCTGGTTTGACTTAAACAACCCTTCAAGACCTTTACAATTCAACATCAATTATAAAGAATGCGAAGTTAATTTAGGAAACATACTTCACAAAATAATTTAAAATAACAATTTATCTTATATATCGGGAAAGCAATGCCCCCCGTCTTGATACTTCCTTTAGGTCAACATTGATGCAGAAAGGGATTGGTGAAAGGGGCCATGCTTCTTGGAGAACACTGTCCTGCTTCCAGCGAAATCTCCAAGTCAATCCCTCCCGGGGAGAGTAAATCACATAAAAGATGTGACGGTCAGACATCGCCACCGATCACAAAGCGTCTACTATCACCGAAAGACAGTATTCTCCCTATGGTAATAATTCGTGGTGTGATATTTGCTGCCGCATGTCGGCGTTGATTAGGAGCCTATGGAAGAATTGTTCCGATTGAAGTGAAAGATTAACGGCCGGTGATTCCGGAAATTTAATCAAAGGACAAATGGATTGTTCAATAGAAATGTTGTTCACTTAAAATACTTGTAACTACGCCCACTTCAGTCTTTGTGGGTCATGACCCCACCTCAATAGCCCGACCTCTCGTTCGTAGGTATTAGTTTACCAGCCGCTTCGTAGCCTGGTATTAGACGATCACCCCTACCGATTCTCAAAGACCCCAAGCACTACAGTTTACATCTTTGAATAATTTAAAGCAGCTAACCGCTTTAGAGTTGAAATCAACCGTACAAATAAGTAAAACAAATAAGTGGTATATTCTAAGTTAAAAAACTAACTTGTATTACAGAGAAAAAAAGGACACAACTCATCTCTCTCAAAAGTACTACCTTGTAGAATGTCTTGAATTGAAATTCAGAAAAGAAGTGAAAACCACTTGGCAGTCTCTTACAAAGTGGTAATTTTACGATACTACCGGTTTAGACTTTGGTAACACTATCATGATGGATTGTTTGGGATTCTTTTACCATTTTTAGAATCACAAAAAACCAGAGAAATAAAATCAACGATATGACACACAATTGTACACTTTATTACACTAACTGTTCAGCCTTTGCAGTTCCTGTCCCCCTTTTCTAGCGGCATGACTTCCTACCCAGTCGGAAACACCAACTCATTCTTTCGCACAGACAAGAGCCTTGGAGATGACCCTGGACACCACGATTGGTGGGATGGGAGTAAATAAGGTCCAGCCATGTAAAGAACAACTGCGTTGTTTAATCATTACAGCATGTAAGGGGCTTTGGCAGCCACCTCCAATTTCGTATTTTGTGATAAGAGGTAACGCAAGACTTGAAGGGCTTGAAAACACCCATACTACCCACAAACAAACCATACCTAGACAGATGACTGAGCAATACGAACAATGCGAAAAGGGTAAATAGAGTGCTGAGAGGTCCTTAATCGATGCCTCTCTTACTATAAGTCTCTCCTTATAGGGAGGTTTCCCCTCACGACATCAATCCACCCATTCCGGATCGAACGGATCGAGGAACAGGTTATCCAATGAGGATCAGCAGAAGCAGAAAATGAGTCATGAGAGACAGTGGCCAAATGCGTACAAATATATATGCCACAATATGCCTCGCACCTTTCTAGCCAAAAGGTAAAGGTGACCCATCCTCCACCACTATTCCGCCTCTTTACGGCTTTGACAGCGTCCAGGTGGGATGCGTGACACCAAGAGTGTTCGCAGTGAGAGGCGCTATCCTGCTCTGAGCAATGTGGGGTCAGTAAACTGGCACAGACTTTTCATGTAAAAAAGGAATGCCAAATGCATATGATGAGAAGGCTTTTATCCTTCTCTTAAACAATAACTGCACCGCCCCAAGACTTCAAATGGAGACGAGAGGAAATAATACTGAGGTAGAATATGTTTTGTTGACGTCGAGCAGGACCTGGGGCTATGGTATGGAGCGGAGGTCAGGCCATCCTGCGAATAAACAATAGCGGAACCCCTAGATGGCCTGTCACCAAAGTCAAGATCTAAACAAACAAAGCAGTGCTACATTGCTAATCAACGACGTATTTCAGCCTTTCTAAATAAATTGACTTTTGATATTTACAAGGACAAAATATAAGGAGCTGAGGTGCTACTTTTTCTGAAAAGTGGTAAAAGTGTCCCGGATTGCCAAGACGAGAAGGCCATCAGCTACCACCCAAAGGAAAAAAGACGAAGCCACTCACCCTCTCCCACCACCAGTGCCACGAGAACTATCCACTTCTCTAGAGATGTGGATTGATTAGGGTCATCCTCAGAAGCGACAAGTCACTCTGAAATTAATCCCATTTAGAATTCTCCAAATTGTGTTCGCTAGGTGAGAAGGCCTAGTTGAGTTAAATCCTGTCTCGGGACGATGCAATGCTATCTGTCAGTAGAGATGAGATAAAGTGTCTTA
Source organism: Echinococcus multilocularis (assembly GCA_000469725.3). Lineage (NCBI taxonomy): Eukaryota > Metazoa > Platyhelminthes > Cestoda > Cyclophyllidea > Taeniidae > Echinococcus > Echinococcus multilocularis. Next base: position 5,040,092 of record LN902846.1, on the reverse strand, counting down.
TTTCCCCATTTTTTTGACCTATTTTAGCAATTTAAGGCAAAACTACGGTTAGAATCTATCCTTATTCATCGACAATAAATAAATAGAAAGCAGACGTGAAGAGATAAGTTGCAAAGGAGATAACTTGTGCCTCCACCTACTTCTGAGCATCCGTGAGTTGTTTCATCACTGAGGCAGAAGGTGGTGGAGTTGAGTAATCGCAGAGCAAAGGGAAACTAGCTAGTAAATCTACAGCTCCAACCCAGAATGAGGTAAGCGCAAACGATGTTAACACTGGGCAAATTGTTACCAACTTTACAGCAATAACTAATTTTCCTGCGTCTTCAGTATAGGATGGACTCGGAGGGGACTCGAGCGCTCTGATATGACAGTGGAAGTTGTACTACCGAACTGTCCAATTCAACAAACACTTAAACAACAAAGAAGGAATTATTCTCAGTTCAATGAGGGCATTTTACACGTCTTACATGTGTGACGCGTAGGCTCAGGCAAGTGGAAAATTTGAGCATCACACATATTTGACGATGGGAATGGACGTGTCAAGATAGCCCAGTGTAAAACGTTAGCTTCAGCAATAAAAATAGACAAAATTCCTCATTTTGTTTGAATGAACGGCTTAAACATCTTTTCTACAGTAGTATTGTCATCGGCCTAACTTTCTACACCCATGAGGGTAACAACCCCCTCAGGGGCTGCCATGCCATTACCTCATTAAATCCCACCGATACCGATTAGACAGAATTGATCTAGTTACCTTTAATTCGTCAATGCAAATTAATACCCCTGTACTACAGAAATTACTTCGGCGAATTCAACGGGTTTGTTTACTCCGTAGCTGGGACCTTGGAAAATGCATCTACCTATTAAAATGTGGTTAGTCGGACTCTGGACTTTGGAGAATTTCTCCACCACTGCACTTTTGCAGTGCAAGTGTCTCCTTATAACTTGCCATCGCCTCAGTTTCGATCAAAATGACCTCAACGAGTTACCACAACCAAGAGGAAACGCTGACCATCTCCTGGTACAAGATAACCAATGCAAACATTTCATACTAACCCCGTTGATGGTTTCGCATCTCAACTTCGTCTTGCTCGTCACCCATAAACTTGTCTGAGAAGCGAAAGGCCTCAAGCGGAAGCTTGCCAAATGGGAAGGGGGAAGATAACTCGACCAAAGAGGAGAGAGCAACCCCAAATGTTGCATTTTAGATACAAACTTGGTTAAATCAGCATCCTTTGGGCCAGGTGACATGAACAGTGACTATTTTCCTCCATTAGAGCGCATCCCTTAAATAAAATGCATCACTTTCCCCATGAAGAGAAATGACAAAAGGTTTTGTGATTTTAGATTCCATATTCTAGTTGATCGCTTTGCCTCACCGCACTACTTCAAGTAGGCAGTTGGAGCTCCTCATCGACTGATTCGGAAGAAATCGGCTTACTGGATAATTTGGTGTACTTCGTGTGGCTTCTAGATTTCGAGAGAATCCATCTTTCTCTGTCAATTTATAATTGTGTAAGGAAACACAGATCTACTCTAGTTAATAAATCTTTGCCCATTCGAGCATTCCAAACTAAGCTGCAGGAATTGTGGAATCAGCCAGACGCATTCTGATTTACAAATGTATACAAAGACAGTCCTGCGAGACCAGAGAACAAAAAACACTTGGTTTTCTTTCTAGGAATACATTTTACCTGTCACTAATCACGGAGGCACTATTATATGGAGGTTATTCTCACCCGTCCACCCCTTTTTCAGTGTTCATGGTCAGATGTGACACCAATGCCACGTATTAACAAGCCACGACAATGCCTTTTGTCCGGTCGAAGTAATGAGAAAAGTGGGGAAGAGCGTAGAGGATGGAAGATGGTGGATAGGTAGAAGGGAGTGGGGAGGAGAGCAAGATTGGTTAGTTTACCGTGTCTAACGTGGCTTGTTTCTCATTTTATTTTAATGGATCGTGGCAAAATTGGTTTCTTCATCAATCACAAAAGTAATTTTGTTAAAACTTGATTCCTTTCCATACGGAAAGGGGGCATATGGTAGGATTTACTACATGGAACGAAGTAATTTAAGTAGTATAGAAAAAAGGAGTTGAAAAGACATCTTAGTTGCACTCCTGGTGAGTGATAACGCATTCACCTAACCTAGAGATTTATTGCGCTGTTGACTTCAAAATCCAGACCAGATTCGACGTTTCCAAGAGAGAATTTGATTTTGGCGTATTCCAAAAGAACGGATAGGCCTGGTTTACAAGATGCGGGACCTTCTGCACCCAGACAATCAAAGTCAAATGGCTGGGGTAGAAAACAAGTCTGTAACCTCTCCAACGCGCCCTCTTCAAATGCTACAAAAAGGGACACATTGTTGATAGAGAATAAGCGACTTTCACACTGAACAATCGTGGGCTGAGTTGCCATGGCGCGCTTACGTATAGACACAGGAGCGAGAGTTCGAGAGAGGGGGTGAAGGACAGGATCACAGTAACAAAATAAACCAAATTTTCTCATTTTTATATAGTAAAAAAACCAATATTTGCTCTTTTTAATACCTTCCATTCAACCAGCCTCTTGGTTAATCATGAAATCAACGTCGGTCAGGCAGGATGGTCTTTTTTAGCTGTGATTGCTGATGGTGGTCACCAATCACGGTCAGATAGGACAGGGAGAACAATAATAATACTAATACCAACTTGGAGACAACATTTCTATGTAGAAAAGAATAAGAATGACTAAAAAGGAAAAAAAACTGCAGAGCTGAAAAATGATGAAAACAGGCAACAGTTAGAGGAGATGGTAGAGCGAAAGACCGGCACGGTTCACACTTTCTTTAGCTCTTTTTTCGAGCAGGCCGTAACGAAAAGTGGTTTCTTCACTGATCACGTGCACCACACTCTTACCACGAAAATATCTTTTTAGACACAAATAAGATACCCAAAAACAAAGAACTCGTGCATAAAACAAGAAATATTAGTTAGTCCAAACTAAAGAGGTAGAAAGGGTGCCAATCTCTACCCCATTTCCCAGAGAGCTATTGGACGGTGCCCATCGTACGTGTGATTACATTAACCCCTACAGATGTACCACACTGGAAATGGCAGTTACCTCATGACAATAAACCAAACATAGCTGCCTTGTTTGATTGTGAGACAGTTCTAGCCAAAGCCTTAATGACGAGGAAACGCAGACACTGATAGCCCCGGCCAGGTATGCTAAAGTGCAGCTTTACAGCTGCAAAACCGATGCACCACATGTCGATCCGACCAACAACCACCAGACGTTAAAGGAAGGCATAATACGCCGTTCTCTAAGAGCTGCCGATGTAAAAGTCGAGCAATGTTTCTTTTTCAGCATTTAAAATTAACAGACAGTTCCACATCCTAACATTTGGAGCTGTCTAGAGAGGTCATCCATCTACCCTGTATCCAAGTCTACACAAGTGCTAATAGCCTAAGCACACAATCAACTCATCTGGAACTGATAGTTCACCAAATGACTTGAATTGAAGGAAAAGTTGGACCCAAATAACCCACATGAAAAAGAAACGTACAAAAATTATCGCCTGAATTAAAGCTATTTTACTACCTGTAGTTGGATCAGGCGAATCTCAGAAGGTGTCCTGTCCAAGACAGACTAAATTTGTATAGAAAAGTAGTCACTCCTAGCCTCTTGACCTTAATGTATTCCTCTGACTTGGGCGAAATTTCCAACGTCCCTATGTGGATGTCGTTTGCGTAACTAAAAATTAAACATTTATGGGGACAGGAGAGAGAGGGAGAGGGGCAGTTAGCCTATCATAATCAATGGGGGATGAAGTGGATCACAGCTAAGTCTATTTCTTCACCACCCAGACATGGCGCATTTGGTAATATAAGGTAGATAGAAAGCAAAGCATGGTAAAGTATCTCACAAGCGTTTGAACCTATTAAGTATGTCAACTAAACAAGTTTATTTGCCATCCAACTGTTCGCTGATCGTAAAAATGCTCTCCAAACACGAGGCATCAAGCCATCACATCACAGAAAACCAACATCAAAGGACCACAACGTGTTCATTTGACAGCAGACATTATCCAGCCAAATTACAAATATTGAGTCGTCGGTTTATCTAAAGTACAGACAGAAACGACCCAAATGAGATGGCCCAAATGGATGCAAGGTAACAAACTTGCCATCCACTTTAATCCTACTGAGAAAGAGTAATATTTACGCCTAATTTTGGAAGAGTAGACGAGTGGTGGCCCAATGGGAATCGCAGTATCATCTCATATGCGACAAAGTGTATCCAATTCGGCGCATAGTCGGTCATTCTCTCGTGAGAACCAAGGCTTGATCCCACAACAGTGTGGAGCCGGTAATGGGTGCCCAAAAACTCTCTTATCTTTAAGACCAATTCATCTCTGGTTTAAATTTGTCTAATTTTTACTTGAAATACACATGGATTTTTGTTGAGTGGCAATCTGGCAGGAGAAAAGACTGTAACGTAGTGGATTCTCTCTGCATCAAAGGGAAAGACGGAAAGATTGCCTTCTGACCTTGGTGTTTTTAGAAGGGGAATATTACTGGTAACTGCTGGCGGAGAAATAAATAAGCATTCATATTTAGAGGAGTAAAATGCACCGAATTCTTATGAGTCAAAATATCCACGACATACGCCATCTACTGTCCATTATGTGAACGGAGTTCACCGATGACAGGCACTGACGGTAGCATTACAGTTCATATCTATCCCTCTCTCAAGTCGTGTTTTGTGGTGCATTAGCTTTGCTGACACCAAGGCTACGCTAGTCACTTGGATTAAATAACTTATAAGAGTTTCAAATAGTGAAATTTATCATTTGGCAATACCGAGGATGTGGCCGGTAATGTGCTCCGGGGCCTGAGACCTCTTTTAAGACGTGAACCAATTTAGCGAGATGGTGATGGAAAAGTCCTCAGACAAAAAGGCAAAGCTGCGAAATTGTAAAGAAAGTAAATGTCATCCTGTCACATAACGCTCATTCTGCGAGGGAGAGGAGTCACTTATGGCAAATCGAAGCTACAAAGACCCAGCTGCGCAGTCATTGTATGCGGAAAATATCTTGACCTTCACTAAACAGCAACTGTTAATGGTGTCGTTTATTATTTTGCCGGTTGGTTGGAGGTATAATGCCTTTTGTACAGTAGTTAACTAAATTCATGGTTTATTTTAAAGGCACAGTTTTTTTGCGATCCACTTTTACCGATGCAAAGTGTACGCCAGCCAACTCTGTATTAGGTCAAAAAAGGTGAAAAAACTGTGCGTGATCCAAGATTAATTCGTATGAAGTTTTTGATATTTATGGACGATTCGTTTCAGGCCTTAGTGTTGCGCATCTATGTGTACTTTGGGACGGATCTATCGTCTTTTAGCCTGTCACTGGAACATGATGGTATCTGTCAAGCAACCTTTGTTTGGACATTTTTGGATTTTATCCGTTTTTGCTGTTCAGGTGAGCATGATAATTGACATCCACTGTGTTGGGTCCTTCCCGTCAGTTGGGCATTACGCCACTCGTGAAACTTAACTTCTGGGCTTCTGGTTATGATTGTACCGTCATAAAATTAACATATGAACACCTAGGTCTTGTGTGGAAGCTGTTAGCACTACCTTCTACTGGAATCTAAGAGGGAAATATCCTAGCATTAGCTTTCCTCTAGTCTAGGCCATTATTCCATGCCATTCTCTTGTGGGACGATTTGGTGCAATCACGATTATCCAAAGCCGATAGAGAACACATGTCGCCTATTCGTGATGCTGAGCTTTGGAAAAGAAGATCGGGATGTCGCATACGCGTGACTTCCGTAGAGAAAGTGTTAAGTCAAGTATTATTTCATCCGGCGTGACTTTTTGATTAATTTGAATAATTTGGCTTGAATAAATAGTATTTTAATTGCGTTCTTTTTTTGCTTAAAATGCACCAGCCCCTTGTAAGACACATTCCAAATTAATGTCAAGATTGAACAATCTGATACAGGAATTTTCATTTGTGTGATCTAAAGTGAAATGTGAAAAGTGTTTGTCACACGGTACTCATGCTGAATCCATGGGACAATCTTTTGACATCTACCTATTCAACTCATAACACCCAGTTTTAGTAGCAGGTAAAGCTGGCGGCTAGTTTTTGAACATGGACAGTAACTCTATGTTTCCTCCAAATCCATTAAGCCCCATTGATAGCTGTTGATCAAAATGGTGTAGCTAGCTGCATTCCTTTAGAGCGGGGCCTCTGTTGATTAGACAGCACCACCAACTTCCTTCCTTGTGTGTGTGTGTTGGCAGATGTTCATAGGGGAAAAGTGCCTTGCCAACCTAGCCCAACTTTGCTTCTGCTGTTGCTGATTCACGCACGGGCATTTTGAGGTGGTTACATCTGTTTCTACTTTCAGCTCCTCATCTCATCGTTGTTATTGCATAAAGATGCTTCAGTAACTTCGCTTTGGGATTTCAGGATTACAGAACATTGGCGCCTGTGTTTTTGGCTAGAAATGCTTAGTCTGGTGGGTCAAGAGCCCTGGTCGTAGTCGTACCTCTATCTAGTTGAGCATTCTGAACCACCACAATGATTACTTGTGATCACCTGTGATATTGAGCGTGAAGCTTCTTTTTGGTAATCAGTGTCTTGACTTTGTTTCATGTCCTAGTGCAATTCTATTCTAATCTAGGGGCAGTAACTTCGTTAGCATTTTCAACTTACTTGAGCATGTCGCCTCCCCGTCAGAATGAGTTTTCGAAGGTAGCGTCAACTTTCAGGCCGCATTGTACAGGATTGTTTCCTGAAAGGTCTTATTTCAAAGCGTTTTCTTGGATCCTGCGTTCTCTCTCTGCTCGTACCGAACCGCAGGCGGCAGCACGGGGCTTGGGCACCTCTTGAAATGGGTGAGAGGGCATTGAGGGAGTAAGGGCAGTCGTTCGTGCAAGCAACTGTCTGAGTGGTTTGCTGACAGCAGTATGTCCACTATTTAGCTATCCATTCAACGTTTTTGTTAGACATGGAAGAAACAGCACATGTACCGCATCAGACAGCTTTTAAGCCGTAGTCTGTTTGTCCTCACGTCCCCGAGTCTTCAGCAATTGCGCACCTGCTGGACCGTCACTCATCCTGCCTTTTTTCAAGAAAAGGTACCTTGTCAATGATGGTTTTTTGAAACACTAGACTGCAAGAGGATGTATTTGTGACCATTTTATCGATTTGAGGACCTTCTGCAATGTTGGGTCCACTAGTAGAATTAGCACTTCAAATGGCACGCATTGTTGGTTAGATATCCATGCTTTGCCAAAAGAACTGTGCAGAAGAATGCAAAAAGAACTGGTGGTAATGGCAAAGTGAGAGGAGTTATTAAGAGTCCATGGTGATGTATCCTTGGAAAATCTGGGACAAGTTTAAAAACAGACAGAATGAAACGTTAGATTGGCAAGGTCTCCCACAGAGCAGCCTGTCTTCATTATCCGTCCTTCCAATTTGTGAATCCGCGTGGCATTAATGTCACATCAGTTAGGAACATCGCGAAAAAATAATCGCTACGAGGAACCCTTACCTGCAGGCCAAACTGTTATCCGAGTGACCCAGTCGGTCAAAAGGTAATGGCTTAGGTCTGTGAAGAGCTCAGTGTTTTGTTTTCATGGATGACCGCACTCTCTCTCTGCGCTGCAATGATGATGGTGGTGATTCTGTTGTCCATGGCAAACGTGGCTTAGGTGTTGACCTTCAAGAAGGCAGTACAAAAATCAATTGGAAGTTGTAGGCTGTAATGCCTCGCCTTCCTGCCCTGTAGGAAGCTGCTTTGCCTCCGTATGTAGAGGCGGAGGGTTGCTGTTAGCACTTCAAAGATGCAGAAATACTCAAAAGACAATGTGCTCCTCCCACAGTGTCTAGACCAATTTAAAATGCATGGCATTTGATAACTTAATCTGAAGGTAATGCGTTCCACTGTGATATCCCCTTTTCATACTGGGTTGTCATTGGTCAGCATTAGATTTATATAGAAACACTCCGAAGACACCAACTTACTTTCACTCAAAACCAGATTGTTTGAAAGATGATAATTTAGAAAAAAAGGCTAGTTTTGTTATTAAAAAAATAGGCAAACCAAACAGGTTCAAGAGTGGTATTGACTTCCATTTACACTTGTCACTTGCGAGTGGTTGGGGTTAAGATAATCTGTTGACATATTTGGCGTTCTGAATGAGCACCTATGTAGAACGGTCTCATCACTTTTAACTTGAATTATTTGGGAAATAAATGACGATATCATACGTCTAAATGCCTGGCGAGATTTCACAGAATCCTTAGGCTCGTAGCGCGCGAGCAAAGATAGTAAGTAATGAGGGGCCAAGGCTTGAATCCGCCCATCACAACAAACTACTTGCTTCAGTCAGCTCGTGAAATCCATCAGGGATGACATTCTTGATGGCAGACATGAGCTCAAACCGAGAAAAACCGGGACTGAAAAGGCATCACCCAGTGATAGGTCAAGTAGACATATAAGCAGAAAGGGGATCAAGTTTCTCCATAAGATTGAGGGCTTCATGTGACCTTAAAATTAAGAGGGCTCATTCACAGTAAATGGAACCGATCCAAAGTGTGCAGATCTCCATCTGACTGATTTGACAGTTGAGATTTTCTTTCATCACTCGTTTTATTTAAAGGGATAGAATCACCGTGAATAATCAGAATGAGCTAGAAAGAGTACACAAGATTTCGGCTCGAAATGTGGGCCAGCACCTCACAAAGATCGTATCCTAGGGTGGCTTTCAAACATGGACGGATATCCATTGATGGGATAGTAGTCAGCACTAAGACAAAGTGCAAGACCAATTACAAGAAGAAGGTGAGCCTTAAATGCGCTTTTTAAATTGTAATGCATTTGCAGAAGGCTTTATTGTGCCGCCTCAACTCAAACTGCAACGTGATGGGTGAATCTCAGGAGAGGGATTCCAGTGCCACGAAACTGGCATCATTTCAGACGGAAAGTGCTTTTCGCCTGATGAGGTTGTAATTTTCTCCAATTCATACAAAAAATTCACTGTTTTATATCATAAAAAGTGTAGTACCATGTACCCCAAGCTCTAGAATACGGAAAAAATGGCGCCATAGAGGGCAAAAATAACTCCCACACCAATTCTGCTTCATCAATGGAACATCAGGAACTCATAGATTCAAGTTTATCCAATGGCCTATAGAAAGTCGCTATTGCTTTTCAGTCTTGTCAAGAGAAATACGTGAATAATGATATTTAGGAGGCACGATAAAATTGGCCAGCAACTAAGAAGGAGGAAATGGTATCACATGCAAAAGGCGCTTATTTAATTCAGAGATGAAGTGGCAAAGTATCTCAAATGGAAGAAACAGACATAAAGGGGTACTTACTGAAGCGAAAGTCCGGCTGTGGAAAACGACCTTTGTCATTTAGAGATAACTGGAGGAACAAGCGACCAAAAGACAAGTTGCACCTTCCATGAAACCTTCAAAAGGATGATGTCACTCGCAGAACGAAGAATACGACTTCATCGATGCTGAGAGGAAGTAATATGATCCCGAAGTTCTTACTTTGCCACTTATAATTGGAAAAGGTCATACTGGATCACTTCGTGATTGTATTTTTGAAAGAACTGATCAAATGTCACCTGATGACAGTGACAGCGGCTTCAGTTATTCAGCGTTCGTTTCTCACTACGATATTATGCTAGTGGGAACACCAGACCTTATCCGGTTCCACCTTCACAAAAAGGTAAGCTCTGCATTATGCAAATTTTTTCCTCAACATCGTCCAAATACCCTGTTTTGATTTGGGGATTTCAGATACAGCTGAACAATAAGAGGGAAAACTATTTCTACATCATTGAGAGGACGAATTCCAAACGCCAAAGAAACAAGTAATATGAAAGTTACTTGCCGTAGAAGGAAGGTTCTTTCACAACCACGTGAAGTGAAATTCGAATCCTCAAGGCGTAATAATGCGCAGTAGTCACTTTTAACAGGCGAAACTCCGGGGTGAAGAGAAAAAATACAAGCAAAATATTTAAACTGACACAATAAAGAGCAACCATTCTGGCTCCTGGGAATAGTGTCAAGAGAAATGACCATCGTGGATCAGGTGCGCTGTGGGCCCAATGTGGCACTATCACCTACACCATCAGAGAGACCATTCCATTGATTCCAAACTCAGTCAAGCTGTAAATGATATGAGGTACAATTATTTAAAATTAATTATTATGAACCGACAAGAAACCGACTTCACATCGTTGCGACTCCGGTCAAAGACAAGTGAACAGGAGCGTTAAATGTACTGTGAGAGAGGTGGAGAAAGGATGAAATAGAATTCCCTCTGAAAATCTTAGGCGTTCTGGTCAAAATCGGTACATTCATGCATGTCGGGGAGACAACTGTCTCAGTTTGGTGATTTACGAATATAAATGTAGTTCCTTCAATTATCTGCTATCAGATCGACTGTCAGTCTCTTGTGAATTAGGCTTTCGCCCTGGCAGCAATGACGCCCTCCACTTACTCTTCAAACCTTCGATACAATGATACCCAATCTGCTTCCAGTCTGACATGTCTTTTAACGTCTACTCCTAATAAAGCTAGCCTTACAATTCCCAAGTTTGGCCATTGGGACTTGGAATGCAGGCTGTCGATTGAAGAAAAATAAGAACGACAGGATACCTCTTAGTTAAATTCCTCAAAACGAGTCATCGACACAAGAAAAAGAGCAAAGCTATTTTTTTGCTGAAACGCAGAAAAGGGACTTCTTATCGGAACTGGGCCACTGCACAAAGCACAATGCGTCAAGCAACAGCAATGAAAGGCAGCATTGCGTACTTGGCAGGTGTAAATTCCTAGAATAAGGTAGATTCGTTCAAGAAAAAGAGGTGTTTTTTTTCAGGTATAAAAGTTGAAATACAGTCTGCAATGAAATAGGCAATACAACTGAAAGGCCAACGGCTCCCCGTCCGGCACTCTGGACTCCTCTAGGGGACCTTATCAACCACATCTACTACCAACAAGAGAAAGGAGAAATCTTTGCCAGCTGGCTAAACCGGTGGTGGGGTCATGTGCTCAACCGTGGACTCGGTAAAGACTACAGGGCAATGTAAAGCCTGCATTTCACACATCCAAAGGATCTCAAGAATCCGGTCTCGTAGACTTATCTAGTAACCCATATCGTAGTCACGATACTGGATCCCACCAACCTGCCAAACATGTTCACTTATTTCCTCAAAATTCTTAATGTTGGGAATTTACATTCTCCTGCCGATGACAGACAGGACCAGACAATTGTTCTACGAACAAAACTGCGCTTTTAATTTTAAAAGTGCATATGTTGATTAACTACAGATGCAAATAATAAGAACCACAGTCGCCTCCCTAAGTTGCTTCAGGGTGGACAGACTTGTGTAATCCCTGTTAACAGAAAGGAGGAATGCCATTTGTGCTGGAATGCATCGACGGTGGTGAAAATGCTAAATGTAGCGAACAGAAAATGAAGATTAACGGAAAGCAAAAAATGAAGGCAAAGGTTGGGGAAATACCACAAGTCATGGGGCAATTCCGCCCCCATTCTACGCGTGTTGAAAGCCTCACGAGCAAATTAACAACGTGCGATATAGTTACTTGCTACATGGTCGCCATCGAAAGCCCGAGGTTAAACTTTGTCCAGTGATCGACCCTTGAGGTTGGACAGAAAGTTAAAAACATTAGCAAATGCAAGTGTTTTGGCCACAATGGATGTAACCTCACGTAGTGGTGATTACCTTGGGATTGTATATGAAATAAAGCAATGAAGAGTACCTTGAGGTGAGCGAAGAGAGAAGACCCCAAAACCCGAATTCAAAAAGGCACACGAAGATGATTGAGAAGGCTTATAAACAGCAGTGGCAGAAGAAAAGAGGTTTATAAGAGGTGGAGCACAGTATGATGGGTCGCAGGGCTTCGAAGTGAAGCACTTGAGACCAAAAACCTACCAAACGGACTTTTAACCGCAGCTGAAGCAGGGTGGAGGGGTTGGCTCATGCCAGTAGAACTGACAGAACACACATTTCGAGAGCATACTTCACACCAGGCTGGAGATCTCCGATGACAGCGGTACAATAATTAGGTCCTTGCACTTTGTTAGGGCAGCCAAAGTCCTTCTTCCCTCCGTCCTTCATGTCAACCACGTACCCAACCACTGCGCCTTCTCTGAGAGCAGGAACATTCCAAGAGACTTCCACGCTTCTTCTATCATGAATACCCTTGGACGAGTTAAGTTCTCAAATTTCAATCGACCCTCTCGATGGTGTGTGTGGTGTGGACATGACAGAGCTCAGATATTGCATACGAACTTCTCGACGCGGCTACTGAAATAAATATAAGACAAAAAAGACTATTACCATCAGCCTCTAGTCTTTCAATAGACCTCTCGGTAGAGATGAAGATGCCGAGATGAGACAAAGAATTTGTCAAAACTCCGAATTTAGGCTTTATCGAGTTATAATCCTTTGGGATTGGACAGAGAACAAGTGCGGATTTTGGCCACAATGAATGTGGCCTCACGGATATGGTAATTATCTTGGGATAGAAGGGTGGTGTTGCCTTAAAAGTACTTCGATGTGGGCAAGGGAGAAAGACCCGACTACGAAAAACAGCACGAGGTTGGTTGAAGAGGGCTTAAGTGGAAGTGGTAGAGGAAAAAGGGCTCATAAGAGACGAGGCAAAGTATGATTAATCGTAGGGCTATACGAATTCAAAATGGTGATTTAAAAACCCCGTAATCTAACTATGATTTATTATAAACACACACACGCAAGCGGTTTTTAATGAGCTTGAGGCGACTCGAGTGTCTTTAGGGCAAAAAGGATTTCTTCTCATAAGTCATGAATCGGATTGTCTGACAACACCAGATGACTGTGCAGTCAAATAGGTAAGACGGGGGTCAGTAATGATGCCCATTATTTTGGCGTCTGAAGTGCGTTTTAAAATTACTTCATCACATCAAGTTCAAGAGCTTGAACGTGTTGTCATGGCAGAGCAACAGCTCAAGATAATGAAAAATGTATGAACAAGGTCTGCAATCTTGGGTGTAAAAAAAGAAAATAATGAAGAAAACAAGGAATTGTCAAAACGCTTAAATAGCCTCCGGATAAACCTTCCCTGTTTTTGCATTAATGTATGTGCTGCCAAATGGAGTGAAGAGATGGCTACTCAACTCCATAAGATGTAGTTGTAAAAGAATGACATTTTTGCATTGAGGGTGTGCATGAGAATGTGGCAGCCCCCCTCTCCCTCCCCTCAGAAAGCCGAGACGATTCGACCTCTAAGTGTCATGGCGACATGACCACTCGAGAAGTGACTTCGCTGTTACGAGAAATTAGTGAATCGCACTTTGTGGGACTGTTTGATGAGGAAAAAAGGCAGATTTCCCGGTGGAGATCAGCGTCCGCCATGATTTTCATGTAAATCATGAAATTTGTCAAAATCCAGTCAACATGCGCCGTTTTTCGACCAAATAACACTTCCACCTCCTTGTTGCATAGATGATTAATTCAGACTGCTTACCAAAGCCAAGCCAAACTATATCCCCTTGAGATACTTAATCCAAATCCTTGAAAAGGAATACCGTCAACTGATTTATAATGGAAAGAATTATGATTCCTTTAAGGTTGGCGGAGAAGATAAAGTACAAACTGCGTAAAAAAAGTTTTAGATCTTCAGAAACGAAACGAGTATAGACCACTTCCTGGGAACGAAAGCACACTGGCAACTTCACCAGTCGGGTGTCAGTTAATCAAAGTCCGGGAAACTGAGGCAGCCTTTTGTGTGTGAAAAAAATCAAAATTTTCACACCTTTTATACCTGGGTCTGGAGTGACAAGTGGATGCCACTTATCTCTTATCGGTTCATGATAACTAGTTGCACTGAATTGCGTTAAAGTGACTTGAAACAGCAAGATGGACGTGGACTACCCTTGGAAGGGAGAAATACCAAGTTTGTTTGGCTCACCTTTTGAGTAAGGGGAGGGGGTGAGATGATTAGAAAACGCGGAACTTGGAATTATATAAGAATGGTAAAGCCATGTGAGATGCGCTGGTCGGCTGTTCTCCAAAAATCTAGTAGGAGCATGTAGACCCGCATAATTAATAGACGTGGATACTGGTGCTATCATCCTTCTAGGCTAATAATGGGGACCAACCCATTCCCAGGAGTTACACTCATAGGTAAAATTAGCATCATTTTTAACCTTTCCTCTCCATGACTCGAACTATTTTTCGCGCATTTTTGTGGCTGCGGGTCACAAATATGGGTAGATATACGAAGGTGACAGAAAGGATTGCATTTATGCTGCTTAAATAAGACGTTTTCATTGATGAAACAGAATGGCACGTCACTGAGTAAGCCCACTAAGCTCTCCTTTCCCTTGGATCAGGCTTCACATTGGGGACAAAAGGGTCTTCTCATGCCTCACCCATACTACTAACTGCTTTGTAAGCGACGGAGCAAATTTTCAGGGGTGATAGGAGCACCATATCAAAATGCGAAATCATGAGCTTTCCAAACCTCTCTGCTATATTCGAAGAGCTAAGTCTGGAGGATAATGGGAAATTGTCCCTCAAAAAAAAAAACAACTACTTGGAATATTCATTCCAACAGAGAGGATTCATTGTATCGGAAAAAACTCGAGCGCAATCGGGTCCTGCATTTTACTGAACCATTTTAAGAGCAGTTGATTGCGAACCTTATGGATTTACTTGCATATAAATTATTTGCCGCTCTTCCGCCCACCACACTAAGGCAACGGCAAGGCGCAAAGTTAGATGAAAAGAAAAAAAAGGGAAGAGAAATGGAGATGGAGACCAGCTCTCGATCAATTTATACACGCAAACTAGTTGTTGAGAAGAAATTCCGGTTAAACCACCTATGAAGAACGTTTGGGCCAAATCAGGACTTTTGGGCATAGACCCGGAGAGGTTCAATATTTAAATATCCGTTACTAAAACCAAATCGTAACTGGGCAACCAACTTCAATTCATCAACCGTGCTGACATTTCAATTTCCGTGATATTCCTTTAGGAATTCATTATTCATCACGCGTTATGATGCAACCTGCACTCCTCGTTTGAGAGTTCATATTTCATCACACTCCTTAAATTTACTGCAACACCCAACAAATCTGTGATGGTCAGCAGTGTAAAGTTATCTCGGTATCGAGCAGGCGTGCATTTTTTTTTTAATTTCAACTGTTCCTGATTAGTTGTGTCTACTTTTCCCCACAAAAAGACACATCTTTTGCATTTTAACCACACATGCGTACTTCACACATTCAGGATTAGGCGCTCCGAGTAATGGCTGAGCCTTTGCAGAGGTGACCGCTTAGGCTGTGGGGTGGTGACAAAACCATCACGACCGAAATAGTCCCCGATGTGCTCCTATCTGTCAGTGAAACAATGATATTAGCTGCTGAACTCCCCAACACCGCACCGCAGTGTGTATGAAATCTGCGCAAGTAGATATGGCTGGGTTTTTTATGAAGGGCTTTGTTTATCACCACACTTTGGTGGGCTGCTTGATAATATCGTCGCCACAGTAACTGTGGCATAAAAAGGTTCTGGTTTGATCTAAACTTGCCCGAACTGATAAACCGTCAATCTCAGACCTTGGTAATTCAGCTCCACTGCTTTGACGTCACCAGGCTTCGCTCGGGCGCTTCAGCGTAAGTGGTGCAGTGAAAAGTGGCAGCATCGTTTGCTCCCAAGGCATGATGCGACCACTTTCACTAAGGTTTTAAAGAAGGCTTGCATCTAAACTATTAGTCTAGATATTAATGGAAACTGAGCTCTATTTTAAACGACCAAAAACCAGAAGAAAAAAACCATAAAAAAAGTTCTAAGCACATCTCAGTCCTCAGAAATGGATAGAGACAAGGGCAAACGACTGGGTAGAGTCCAAATGGAAAACCTGGGAAACCAAATCATTGGTCCAAGTAATCACCCTTACAATCAGTCACCTTTCTACAAATAGACAACCAATCTGACAACTTGAGGGCGATACTAATCAACCAAATAGAGCAATCACAACACACAATTCATCAGCTGAGGTGGAAGTAACCTAACTCACCACAATTGTAGGCAGCGATAAACATCTGGACGATGCTCAAGACGCCACCAATAAAGTCGAGGATGAAGTTGCCTAGGCTCCACCCGACACAGCTTCGACGACGGCAATTGAGAATCAGCTGCAGGTGAATGGAACGAAAAGAAAGAAAAAATGCAGTTGATACATGATCGTCGTGAAATCGGCATGATTGTAGAGCCTAGCACTGGGTCGGACGTCAAAAATTTGACGATTTCAACAAATCGAGAATTGTAAACTGAGTAGTTATGGGAATAAAGGTGAGAGAAGTTCAGGATACCCCTATTCCAAGTTCGCTAATCAGCATCACATACATGCAATGCCCCGATTTTTCACTTCATGTAAAAAATATGGTGGGTATTCCTTCTCAGCTTATGATAGCGCTAATTACATCAAATAGTGTCA
Source organism: Echinococcus multilocularis (assembly GCA_000469725.3). Lineage (NCBI taxonomy): Eukaryota > Metazoa > Platyhelminthes > Cestoda > Cyclophyllidea > Taeniidae > Echinococcus > Echinococcus multilocularis. Next base: position 5,023,562 of record LN902846.1, on the reverse strand, counting down.
CAAACAGAATATTCTGAGGATAAATATTTCAGCTCTAGGTTTCTGCATAGCAGCAGTCGAACTGAACAGTTTGGCAGTACGAGAATTAGTGCCATGTTGGAACAGCAGAACATCCACGTGGGCTACAGTGTTTGATTTGTGTCTTAGACCCTCAGTGGCGTAAAAAATCAAATAACAAGTAGTGACGGCTGGAAAAACGAATGTGATCCCGGTAAACAGTGGTATTTTGGGGCTATGCTGGTTCCAATATCAGTGCCGAATTGAAATAACTCAATACTATTAAATTTGTGAGACATACAAACAATCTTGTTCAAGGCAACTCTAGCCATACAAAGGTGATCACGAATAAAGGAAAAGAATATTCCTTACAGCAAGGTCAAAAGAGCTTCAAATGGAGCCTAGGAACTGTGAATTGAACTGAACCTGAGTTTTACAGGCTGAAACAGATATTCCCGAATCGTCTTTCAGCTACCACCTAGTGAAATTTGGCGGATAGTCACAGAAAGGCGACGTCTTGCCAACTTGTTCGAATGTCGATGGAGAAGTGAACATGGCAAACTTTGCTGCTGCTGCGGTTGAGTCACGCACGAATATCTTAGGGTGATAGTATTTATTCCTATTTTCAGTTCCACATCCCAACATTGTTTTTCACTAGGACGATCGAATGGATTTCGTATTGGGACCTGGAGAGCACAGTGTTTTGATGCATGCATGTTGGTTAGAAATCCTTAGTCTAGTGAGTCAAGAGACGTGGACCTAGCTCGTACCTCTATCCAGCTAGGAATTCTGAACCACCACAATGGTTACCTGGGCTCACCTGTGATACTGAATACTAGGCTTCTCTTTGATAATCAGTGTCCTGGTGCAATTCCATTCTAGTCTAGTAGCAGTAACTGCGTCAGTATTTTGACCTTACTTGAATATATCGTTTCCCCGTCAAAATAAGCTTTCGAATGCAGCGTCAACTTTTCAGCTGTACTGTGCAAGGTTGTTTGTTGAAGGGTATAGTGTCAAGGTGTTTGCTTGGGACTCGTGCCCCCTCGCTGCCCGCCGAATTCGGACCGAGGCGTGAGCATCTATCGGAATGAGCAAATGGGGACCAAAGATTCAAGGCAAGTCGTTCGCGTGACCAACTATCTGAGTGCTTCTTTGAAAGTGGTATTACCAACACTCGACCACGCATTCAAGATGCTTGGTTGGAATGGAAGGGTTGATGCACTAACTACAGCAGACAGCTAATAAACCGTTGTCCGTTTGTCCCGTTTCGCCAGTTCTTCCGCGATCACATACCTGCTGGGTTGTCACTTATCCTGCCTTTCTCAAGTAAAAGTACACTACTAAGAATGGCTTTTTGGGGCACTAGGTTGCTGGAGGATACATTTGTGATTATTTCAGCGATTTCAAGACTTTCTGCAATAATAGGTCCACCGCTAAAATTTGCACTTCAAATGGCATGCGTTGTTGATTAAATGGCTATGCTTTGGCAAAAGAACTGCGTTGAAGAAGGCAAACAGAACTGGTGGTAATGCAAAACTGAGGGAAGCTGTTAATAGTGCTCAATGGAGTAGCCCTGACAACTGGATGTTGAGGAGTGGCAAGATCTGCCACAGAGCGCACGGACTGCGACGTATTTCTATTATCTGTCCTTCCAATTTGTAAATCTGCGTGGCATTAATGTCGCATAATCATTTAAAAAAAGTAATTATCATGAGGAATCCTCTTCTATAACCCAAACTTTCATTTAAGTGACCAAGTCCTGCCACTTAAAATAGGTAAAAAAGCCACAACTTAGGTCAACAAAGAAATCGGTGCTTCGTTTTCGTAGGTGACCGCACTCTTACTCGTAGGCAAACATGTCATTATATAGAGCATGGCCTAACTACTGCAGAATTCACTTCTAAACGTTTGGATTGATGAACAATTTGAACATTCAGTTTTGCAATGACAGCATCACCACCGCGATGATGATCATGGTGGTAGCGGGTCCGCGGGGGATGCCTCAAAACAGCTACTTACGCAAATCACGGAGAGGCTAGGGCAAACATGACCGAGGTTTTAACCTTCAAGAACATAGTGCTAAATACAACTGGAGGTTGTAGGCTGTAACGCTTTGCCTTTCTGCTCTGTAGAAAGCTGCTTTGCCCTCGTGCGGAGGGCAGAGGCCCTTGCTAGCATTTCAAAGACGCGGGAACTTTTAAAAGATAATACATCCCTTCGGCTGGGTATAAACCAGTTTAAACTGCACGATATTTGATGACTTGATCCGAAGAAAATGCGCCGTATTACAGTACGCCCTTTCAAACTGGCTTGTTATTTGTCAATTATGGCTTAACAGAGAGCTGTTTAGGACACAGCGATCGTTTTCATACCGACTTTTAAATGATATTCTAAGAACTAACTTACAAAGACGACGATTAGAAAGACAGTGATAATAAATAAAGACGCTTTCTGAGTTACTTGAAATAATGAATTCTAGGTGGGAATTTTAACAGTCCCTAGGACGTGTAGATTGAAACAAAACAGGGGTTATTAGGACCAAGTGATTAAGGGTCATTTGAAAAGTGAAGAAGAAGAAGAAGAAGAAGAAGAAGAAGAAGAAGAAGAAGAAGAAGAAGAAGAAGAAGAAGAAGAAGAAGAAGGTGTTTCAAAACCGTCATATGAGCGCGGTCAATCGCGTCAGTATGATCTATTGTTCGAATTAAAAGAACATTATAAACAAAAAAAAACTGGGTGAAATGATTCAAAGTTCTAATGTGAACAGACCGCAAAATCATAACCTCCACTATTTAAGAAGCATTCGTCCCATTCAATCCAAAACGCGAATTACCGATCGATGTCTTGGAATTAAAAACACGAACCGATTTGACAAACCATAATTTTTGGGGAAATTGAAAAGGAAGAGGGAAAATGGTTTTGTTCGGAAGCGACTTATAAAGTATTTTGTCGAGGGAAAGCAAGAATTGGCAGATTACATTAGCATGCTCTACAAACCCCAATTCCCTTAAAGATCCGCATTCCATTACTTGCAAAAAAGGGGGCCAGGGAAGCCCAGGATAGTTGGATGGAATGGGAGATCCTTCTATGCCAAAACAGTTGCACAACCATTAATGATCAGGATGAGATAGTAAGATTTATGCTTTCGATTTTTACCACATTTTATGAGAATCGAAATCCCAGATTGACGTGAACATCACTGTGTCCTACTCCAAAGCGGGAGCAGAGGGTGTTCACGAGATATGCATAACAAACAATAACAAATCTCACCTGTGGAAAGTACTTGACCAACGTGACAAAGAGCTTAACGTAGGAGTAGAGGTAGAGAGCGGTGAGCCAATTGACGACATCGGCAGCTGCCAGGAGGGTGGATGTGAGGACGAAGAGGAGCATCAGACAGGAGATTGTGATACAGGTTTTTGAGACACGCTGGGATCCTCTCTGGGCAAAGGGAGGAAGTGTGCACCTCATGTAGACCGGGATCTTTAATTAAACCTGGCAGCATGGCCACGCTGGTAGTGCGGAGCTCCACCCATTCCACTTAGAATAACAGCAGACCAGACCTCTAGTAGGGGAAATAATCTGACTAATTGCAGCCTGGTTTACTCTATTGCACTTCTAGCATTATCTCAGGGGCTACATCTTTGGCAGCAGTAAACAAGCAAAGGAAACAGAACACAAAACCCGGTTTCATTGGTAGAGTGCTACACCAAAGCGCTACGGAAGTCATCTGTTGTGGCTGTTTATGTATACGCAGACTCAGCAGGTTCACATCTATAGTATCGCCTTTGTTCTTGGACTCCGAGAACTCATTCGGAGGAGGGAACGGCAGGTAACTGAAGCAGGAGAGAATAAATATAGAGCACCGTGTACCATCCCCAAAAGCAGGGCGAGAGCTATGCAGCAGACTGACGTTTGCATTATCCTACATCATAACGTATTCAGGGATATCTTCAAATTTCGCTCCCAGCAGTTTAGACCTCGCATCCTAAGTAATTCAATATCGGTGGAGCAAAAAACACTGATTTCGTCCACAATAGTGTCGGCTCAGGTCTCCCATGTAAGAGACAAACCTTCATTGTTGAGTTGTCTGCCAAAACGAAGCTACACAAACCGCAAACATAACACATTCACAAACAAACTTCAGCATCAAGCAACACTCTGGTCGTTTATGTCCGCGGGGATCTGTCACGGGGTAGTGAGTTCATGAAAAGGCAGAGGGAGCAATAATTGAAGTTAACTTTGCTTACCCATTACCTCAAAAACTGCCAAAATTTATTAAAAATAAAAAGACGGAAATGAGAACTACCAGAGCAGATTTCCGGTCACAAAATGCCCACAGGCTCTCACCTCGAAAAACAGGCACTGAACAATCAGCACCAGCACCATGGCCAGCCCATGAAGACCGAAGAAGAGATCATTTATTGCAACTGGAATGACACTGAGAGGATGACGTGCAAAGTATTGCGCCTAAAGGATAAAGGAAGAAGCAATACCTACTTAATTATTTGAATAGGAAAGAAGCATAAAGCAGGGAAAAAGATCGCCTCACTTAGAGATGGCGTTGGCTAAAGCCTTAGAGGTGGCAAATGACTGCCTTACCTGAATTCGAGGAACAAAATAAAGTCCAATGTTGAAGGCACTGTAGCACGCAAAACCGATGACATTGAAGACGACGAAATCAAAGCTTAAGCCCGTTACACTAAAAAACAAGATAAAAGACCTCTTAAGTGTACGAGCACCTTTATTTACGTCTTATTTTCAAATGCAAAGATGTAATATCGTACGAAAGGTGATGCATCTAGAGCTTCAAACGGATCCTAAACTAACTCAGGGATTGCCATTAACAACTCATGAATGAAAATTAATTTCTTTTATTTGATTCATTTTAACCAGTACATAGAGATCTGCGAGAAATTGTACCCTTTCTTCCTATTTCTAGTTCGATCGTCTCCGTTATTCGAGTAAATGCAACAACTTTCCGCTCCACAAAACTGAAATAAAAATCACTGAACCGGTTCATTGCAAAGCTTCGTAACCGGAATGTGATAGAAGTGCCTCCTTCCTTTGTTAGAAATAAATGAGATCGAGCATTTAGCGTTTACCGATTTGTAGGAAATAAAATTCCAAACTTCACCAAGGAAATGGAGGAGAGTTTCATAAGTCTGCCAGCACGATTACTAAAATATGTCCCCTTAATCCTCTTACCTGGCCGAGGCAGCACAATTGGTGTGACTTTTACTAACTTATGGTAAACAATATCACCAGATTCTGTCGTCAGCAGGTTGAACGAGCTCAAAACAATAAGACGGATGCGGGGTGTTCTTACCTTTGGAATACTAATCTTGCTTCATCCCTGAAACAGAATGCGAATTAGCCAGTACCAGATATGGAGCGCAGTAAACTTTGACATCCAAAGAATCATCACATACTACAGTTTGGACGAAAAGTCGATTCTATTTGGCACGGGATCGTAACGCTTAAGAAGGAAACAAATGACTCGGTCACGGCTATGATAAGCGCTACAAACCTTAAACACTACCTAATGGTGAGACCTCGTCTTCTTTTCCAATTCACGTTGCTCAGTGTATCAAAAATAAATTGTTAGGAATAAACTGTAGCAACACAAGTAGGAATGCTCTTCTAAAACACTGCAATGCCCGTTAACAAGGGGATCACGGAATTATGCATTTGCTTTGGCGTTTCAAGAGCAGTTATTACTATAAATAACAGGACTTAGTTAGAGTATTTAAAGTCCACGGAAGCAATAAACTTCATGTGAATTCCAGCACCTTTAGTGAGGCTGAAAGTGCTAAACTCGTGATCAAAACTGGCCTTTAGTGTCAAGTTTGCGCACTTCATGAACATGTGCATAACACTCAAAGACGCAGACACAACAAATTACGTACAGCTTAGATAGATTATGGCTGCCTGGAAGGCGTTCGACAGCTCGAGACACAAGTCGTATGTAATTTTTAACAAAATTCACCACGTAGCTGCGGTTACCTCACCGCAACTGCACAAACGCCTTGAGATTTGACGCCAGAACGTGACAATTAATGGCTAAGCAGTCATTCCCGGAAAAATATTGAAAGTATTTGGTTATTCCAGCAGAAGATCGCTACAGTTAATAACAAGACGATGTGCAGTGCTATAAGACTCTAAATTAACCAGTAAGAAAACATTGCCCATCCTAAGAAGAGATTCAAATCTAGTGTGAGCGCGAGAACTTACCTTTTCCGCTGGCAGTTTAGAATAACTTGGGGGTAAAATGACAAAGTCCAGGCAAGAAAATAAGCCCAGCCAACAATCTGCTGAAGTATTGACAGCGACTTCTGACGACAGACATTTATGCGTGCATGCAGATACTCAAGACTGCAATAAAAAATGTAAATTAAACAGTGGAATGTATAGAAATCCGGCTCGGCTGTAAGAAAGATGCATACTGCGTGATGTTGATGTCCGTGGAAGCAAGACCGAGCTCAACTGTACCCGGCTTGCTGGTAAAAATGGACATCTGATAGGACTTGTTTGAGCCGCTTTCGACTGTGAAGGAACCCAGCGGTTCAATGGGCAGCTTGTCGGTGGCATTAAAGTGGGCGCCCGCACTGTTCCGGTAGGTAAACGTGAATATAGAGCGATTCGGCAAGGGCTCCCTGAAAGAGGAAGAAAGGCCGCACATCATTAATAGTAACCCAGGAGCTTAGATAATAATTTGCCTGCGTAATAAACTAAAGCTGGGCAAATAATGCTGGCCAAGAAAAATGCCACTCGCAAAGCTCAGATAGCAAGCTGCCAACGAACCTAAATTCTACAGAAAGACGTTTAACCTCCCCCAGAACCATATCAATTGAAGGTGGATTGAAACCAATGTTAGAGCCAGCATAAGAATAGCTCGTAGACAAAAAGCTGGCTATTTTCGAGAGAAGCAAAAAGATTCCAGTTAGAGCCCGAAGCCTAAGTGCTTTCATTCAATTGGTGCAATAAGCAATGTCCTAAGGCACTTTAACACCGTCCAGGCTAAAATTGGTATTAAGCGAGGCGGGTTTCGCAAAGTTGACAAAGTCAATGTTACCCCTTCCCTAGAATGCGTGACCGAGCTATAAGAGCAAAGACATTTTTGAGAATATACAAAAATAACTACAAACGGGCAAAAACATAAACAAACAAAGCGTAGTTAGTTCTAGACAATAAAAAGGAAAACTTAATTTGTACTAAAGCAATTCCGAGGTGTCAACTTGTAATATTTGAAAACAATTGCCTCACCAAATATAGAAAAAAAGTAAAGGCGAAATTTGCACCTGCATGCCTTATCGACAAGTTGGAGTATTTGAAGTTCATGCCTCCGGGGAGAATCCCGATGATCTAGGTTTAACTGTTCCCACAGCCAAAATACAAAGCCAAATGAGCTATTGTATTGCTACACACATATTTAATGCTGCAAAGCTATAAGTCTTTTGCAGACTTTTGGTAAGCCAAAGTAATGTGGGACAAGGTACAGTGATGCAGTATAAATGTGCTGCGGGCTATTAACTCTGTTGCAGTTCTTATTTTGTTCAATCATGCCCTTGCCTACACAGCTAGATGGGTTTTAGAGGCTTTTCTTCTGCTTTGAGGCAATTTTTCAAGTAGTGCAGGTATCTTCTCAATTCTTTAGTGTGCAGGTAATATGTCCTTCCGGAGCACTTCAATTTATTACAAATTTAGGGAACACTCGAGATACTGCGTCTGCTTTTCTTTCACTTCCGTAGTGTTTAGGGCCAAAATTCAATTTAATAACTGTAATGCGATAGTGATTTATCCCTCGGTACTGGAGAGGCGCCACTTTTGTACTTCGAATTAACTCAATTGTACCTCGCTGCGTGGTCTGGCCTTTCAGGCCATGCCAATAGCCCGGACACTTTCTCTGTACTGAATACATATTCCGCCCGAGTACTCTGTCTTCTTTCGTCTTCAGGGGGTCTCGGGACGCTACATAACACTAGTTGGTTATGGCAGTAAGAAGCGCTTAGAGTCCTTATGAGGACGTCGACTTGATGCTCACTTGTGTTGAATTGGAATCCTACATGCATGGTCTGAAGTTCATGGCGCTGCTTCTTTGTCCATTCGCAGCCGAATTGGGTACTAACATGTGCACTACTTCGTATTCGAAAGTGCCTTACTCCCTTGTTTATTTCCTGATTAAAATCTAGCGTCTTTTTTGCTGCTCGTGAGCATAGTAATTTTTTATAATATACTTTTACACGACAGATCTTTCGTCCATTTAGGAGGAATTTCGCAAATGCTGGTTCTTTGTTTCCTTATTTGACTACTAATTAAAGCACAAATAGTATTGGCAACAGATTTTGAAATCTGGTTTAGCTCAGTTGAATAGCAAATTCGATCGGTATTTTTACCGTCTAGTTTTTTTACCTTAGAAGATATGAGGCACTTTTTGCACTTAGTATTGCACTAATTTGACGGCAAGATTTTAAATGTCACCAGTCATTTTGAGTATATTTTGCATTTATGGATTTAGTGATGTCTATTAATATACGAATAGCGAAAAAAGTCAGGAATTTCCGTTTAACTAAACCAATCTCCGTGTCGTTGTCACTAGTTACCTTCTGTTGTATGTAGTGCTCTGGTGCCGATTTTTGACTCTGATCATGTGCTCCACTATAATAAATCTTTCGGAACGAGGACTTGAGACACTGGATTATTCATACGAAACTGCTACTGCAATAATCCTGGATAAAAATGACATTCGTGACATAAATACGATTTCCTTCATGACAAACGTTCAGCAGGTACGATTTAAGATCTAATCAAAACGAGTCCACTGCAGCTTTCAATTGCAAATAATTTGTTAAAAGACATGTATGGGCTGGAAAATTTTACTAATATAACAATTCTTAATCTCGCATACAATGAAATATCAAGAATAGAACGTAAGTTGTATCCCTTGCATACCTTAATTTTACAGACCTGGGCTCACTTACTCACCTCACGTGGTTGAATTTATGTGGAAATCGTATTAAAGTAAACGTATAAATGATTGCATCATGAGTTTATTAGAAAATTGCCAAACTTTCCCACAATCTTGCTTTGAAACATCTGGATTTATCAGAGAATGAGATTGAAGAGCTAGGTGATTTGTCGAAATTATTGAAACTGAAGGTATGTAACAGTCATTTTGTTGGCCATATTTTAGACTCTACTTCTTCATTGTAATCGCATCGCAAGCTTGAAAAGGGCTGAGGAATTTCTCCCGCACTCGTTGTGTATACTGTCACTGGCTGAGAATGATATCCCCACTTTAACGGAGGTAAGCCAATTTTGCGTGGAAGTTTTCCAAAAATTATTAGTTTAAGTCTCTCGTTCACTGCGGTTCGCTTCTCCAGCTATCAATACGGGGCAACTTGTGTGCATTTAATCAGTATCCTTTTGTGTGGTCATCTCCGGTTATAATTAACCTCGATGCTTTCAAGTATGTGACATGCATCCTTTATCACTTTTTGCGACAACTTACTGTTTGTTCGAGCCCAAACAATAAACCAAATGTAGGACTTGATTTGAGGATAATTGCATCTTATCGTGTAGCATTACACAGTTCTGTAAGTATTCTTGGAAGTGTGCTTAAATTACTTGCAACTAAATCAAAATACCAGAGACATATCTGCTGTGCTCAAATTAAAAGCCCAGTACTGTCAAACTCTGCAATCTGTTAAAGTTTTTTAGTCGGTTATTCATGCTTTCTCCTTTACACCGGGCTAAGAATACCCCACAGTCGAAGCTATATCCTTGCATTGCTGCCAACTTTAAACTTTATTGATGGTAATCAACCTCTGCAAGATGAAAGGTGAGCATGGATTTGATGCTTTAAACGAATGCTCTTATTAGATTGTTGGGTGAATGGATAGCGAAATCCGGTGCCGTTCAAAGGTACAATGCTGAGGACGAATTCACCCTCATCGACTTCTTGCGTGGCTTGAAGCTAGAGGCAAGTTTTCATCATCATGGCAGCTTGATTGCGGAAACTTAAAAGTCCCTATAATCCAATGGAATCGGATAACGCAGTTATCATTCTGTTAGGATATTGAGTAAACTTGTTTCTTTTTATCGCTTTACAGTTACCACATCAAGCAGATCCACGATTCTGCAGACAGAGCGACGCCACGCGACGTGTCGGCTGTTCCAGAGGAGCTGTGTTCAAGCGCAGCTTCACTGCAACAAATGGCACCACTCTGCCTACTCCTCGTAGCAGCACTCCTCCAAGATGGCTGCAACGAGCTCGCAGTGCTCAGAATATTACGTTGACTGCCGCTGTCGCCGCCTGTGAGTACTTCGTAAGGTTACAGATTTATTTGATCCTTGCCGTCCCCTTCTACCTTGTTGCCATATTGTGGGTGCGTAGAATTAAAAATCGGTATCCAAAGCTCGCTTCTGAACTTCAAAATGCCATGTTGACTGACCAGTCAACCAAAGGCTTAGTTTTTGCCCATTTTAACAAGTAGGGAGGAATTTTGGCGCAAATCATGGCTTTTTTGTTTCTAAAGAAGCTTTGGCTTGGAGGGATTTGAGAGTAGTTTGAAAGTCCTAAGACAGCTTACTGTGTTGATCAAACAAGTGCGAAAGCTGTTTTGGTTCTAAGTGTGTAGTAATTTTGCAAAACCACAACTAGTTGTACTTGCTGATCCCACGGAAAGCTCCAGAATTCCGAAACTATGTGTTCTAGGGATTGGTGAGATGCACACGGGGATGACTGCTACGCTGTGTGCTGGGAACCACTATGGCTGGGCAACCCATCATCGTATTGTATTGGCCTTGAAGTTACCTCTACGAGTTTGGATCCTACGCGAAACCTCTTTCCTAACAACGCGTTTTTAGTGGAGCCGCTCACTGCCGTCGTTGCATGCCATTCTCGATTAGCGGTGTCTTGACTGGCTCTTGATGATTGCGTCATTTGTGAGCAGGACCCACTTAACACTCACTATTGGATGTAGCACGGCCATAGCTGTTAATGGTGCGACCGTATTTATTCGCTTAAGGTAACAGAGGTGCATCTCACTCTATCTCCCTCTCTTTTGTAGCTACGTGCATGGCTGACTCGATCCACAGTTCTAGGGTAAGCTCTATCCAATGGTGGAATGCTTATACTGTTTACAATTTTTTTTGCAAATTCAGCTATTGGGGCATTGAAGGGTTAGGCATAGTTAAATCGCCTAATTCACCAATCCTTTAGAACCCAAAACCTTCTCTTCAATGTCAGCCACAATTATCTGCAGCCTCCTGTAATGCAATTCCTACTCTCACAAATCCTTGGTATGCTTTTTGATTCGTTTCTTGGTAAAAAGAGGCATGATTTTCCCACCCTTATAACCCCCCTTCCTCCTTGCCAGCGCCCCACACATCCTTCACTCCGACTCAATTTTTGTCCCAATCGATAGCGCTGTAGGATTAGGGGAGGCGGAGGCAGAAGTGACGGTGCAGTCGCCGAAAAACGTCTCACAGACAGTTTCTGTTGACCTGCCTGCGGACTCTCGCTTGCACAGCGAATTTGGACCGACACGGTGGATCGGCGTGATTGTTAAAATTTTTTTACTAACTTTATTTAAGTAGCAATTATTTGTAGTTCGTTTTTGGAATAGATGTGAGAACATGCCAGTGTTGACAGACACTCAGGGGACACATTATTCGCCACAATTTTTGAGGAGTTTGACAGCACTGTCACAAAAATTGGAATCCGCTTCTAGTTTCAATGAAGAAACGGAGGGAGTAGCCCCTAAAGTTAGGTTAGTTTAGTTGTACAACTTTGAATGATATGGCATTATGATATTACTTATCGAGCATATGCTTTCAAAATACGGACGGCGCGTTCGATTCTGAGGTGTGCCAATAGACAGCCTCTGCTTGAGAAGGAGTTAGGAATAATTGATAAGCTGGAAGGTCTTATTTATACGAGACACCACAACGTAGGACATGCCGTCCCATCTCCCGATAGTAGTCTCTCATTCATGGCCTCTTTGGCAGTGGACAATCAGATCTCAAAAAAGGAGGAAGTAAAATGCGAATGGAAACCACAGTGACGGTAATCTGGCTTCTAGACACTAGAAACATAATATAGGGGACGTTCCCATATGTCTCGTTGGAGAAGGAGCATAAATTTTGATGCCTATTACTTCAAGAGATTAAAATGTTTCACTTATTTTTATATGGCTGGTCAATTCTCATTTGAACATTTATTTATGCCTATTTAGTTGCCTCAGATTCCACGGTTAAACGTACTTTTTGTGTTTCCAAAGTCACCTTTTTGGAAGGTAAATTATAATTTCTTCTTTACGTTATCGCTTTTGGGGCAACTTCGGATGTGAAATATCGCAATTTTTTAAGAATCCATATGCAACTGAGCGGGGTCACTAAATTGTTAAATTGATTTCCATCCACAGGCAGTAAAGAAGCTGTTCAGGATGAAATCATTCAGCATAATCACCAATGCTAATTCCATCTTTTGCTTACAGGAAACCTTCTCCGGTGTCTGACGTACAAATGAAGGGGGGTAGTAGCATGCTTCTTAATCATCGTCTGCTGTTTTCGCGCGGCGCCCTCGCCTCCCTTCTTCACCACCGACCTTGTATCACCGAGGGACCTGCTATCAATATGATGTCAGAAAAGGCCGATCATCGGTAAAATGGCCCTTTGTTTTTGAAAAAAAACAGGGTATGTAACTGGTGTTAGGGATTCTTCTGCGGAATGAAACTAATTGTTTTGATATTTCAATGCTCATTTCATGCCTCTTGCTATTTGCATCTTTACTTTTAGATCCAACGGGGGGGCTTCGGAGACCTGTAGTCCTCTATCCGAGCACACTTTTGTCGTTGGTAAGCGTAGCCTGGAATTGGATCGTTTTTAATCACTATTTTTTTTGAAAAAGTCAAATATGGGAAGGAAACGAGAAGAAGTATTACTTATGTTGTATCTGAATTACACTTGTCACGCCCTCTTAAACTGTCCGGTTACGATTTGAAAAAAATCGTATAATACGTGTTTAGATGTTGCAGATCAGTCTAAAATGATTTAAATGGGTATCTTAGTGGACTTTAATGCGCATCAGTCTAAGGTATACTAAATGTTGCGCCGTAGTCGCTTTCGAAACAAGTGGCATTTTGATGGTGAACTGATAAAATTATGTTCATCAATGAGTCCTTCGTTACTTAATTGATGTCTATCAAAACTTTAACCGTGAAGTAATTCCTTACTTTTTTTTTCAAAAGATCCACCATTTGAGTCAGCTAGATCGCCTGAAGGTCTAGAAGCAAGGATCTTGGCGTTACGCCGTCAGTTGGAGGAGCTTCGGGTGTTATCAGCCAATCAGGAGCGTGAACGACTTCGACAGGCTGGTGCTATTCGTCGTCTTGCTGAGGAAGTAAGTCCTTTATTTCAATATCAGTGCAGTTGTTTGGTCTCATTAATGCGGAGACGTGTATTTGCTTAAGAAGTCGTACGAATTCCACCACTTCAGTAACTACTCTACGAAGTGCTATCAATGACAAGTTCAACTGTTGGCAATTCTATGACTATATAATTGCGAGTCGAATTTGAGATTGCTGGTGTCGTCGTAAAGGCCCTCAGAGATATCTAACCACAATTTTGGTGCGTCTCGCCGCATTGACCTGTTGTGAAATGCATGAATTGTCAAGCATTGACAGACATCGGTCTATCGGGTCGGATTTCCTTAGAGTGCTCCACTCTATCGTCTGTACTACAAAATGTGGCTTAATTTTTTGCATTGAGATTGTGAAACTTGGTTGCACAGGCAGAGAATCCTCTCAAATTAGCTGGATAGTGTCCGGCAAAAGTGCACTGTGGGGGTAGCAGAACAATGCACCTTCCAAGTGTGGTTTAGATCAACTATCTTGATTATGACAGCTTATCCTACAAGGACAGGTGGGACATCTTGAGGGGAACTTTCTAATCTTCCCAGCAATGTATATGTACGTGTCACTGTCTGTCAAGAAATACTTCCAGCAATGAGTTATTACAGGACAGTTCGTGAGTCATGAAGTGAATGATTTAAACCAACATTAGTCGGGAAGGAGAAGTTGTGGTCAAAAATCAGCAAATTGGTTACATTCATATGCTTTAACAGATGACAGCAAGCTGGAAGGATGCTTAATTTGTTTTCACTCACTGCTTTCATATACATTGGTGAACGCTATATGCATTTAACACTGTCCGTTTACTGACTGATTGACTTTTGTTGTGAGATAGTTTTAAATTATAAAGTTATGTGGACAAACACAGCATTTTTTATGCTCTAAATCTTCCACTCTCTACCAACACCACACTTCATAGTCATACAGCACTTCATCTTTAGAAGGCAGAGCATGCCTTGTGGTGATAAACAACCGCGTTTATTTCTAAGTGTCTCTCTGGGTGACAAGTTACTACCTGGTACGGCTAGAAAGGAGTACGAATATCTTGTGATCTCATGCCAGGTGCGTAGCTTGAAGGCGTGGAAGGCCTCCGTCCTGCAGCGTCAAGACGCCCACCATCCCGCCGCTGGTGACAGCATACATCATAAATTTCAATCAGTGGCGGATCCCGATTCGGCACCTCAGAGGGTCTGGAGTGTGCACACATCTTCTGTCTCACCTTCGCTCTCCACTTTAGTGGCCATCAACACCTCCTCCACCACCAATGCCACTGCGAATGTCGGTGCATCGACAGTGTGTGATGTGGAGGGACAGGAAAGCGAAGAAGACGAGGGGGAGGAGGAGTGAGTATGATAAGTGGATTTATCGCATATCTTCAAAGTAAATGCGGCGTTGGGTGAATCCAAGTTAAAATCCCCTCCATCAGCAAAGTAGTTGTAATCAGAATGTCATAATTCCTTTTCGACAGTAAATGTAGAGATGGTCTACACCGAAATCTTTTATTTCCTTATTAAATAAGTACCCATAGCTCTTCAGTTTGGCCCCGTCTTGCAAATGTTCATTTTGGTTCTTGATTAGGTTTTAGGTCATTTCAGCGTTCTTTTCGAAGTTTTATGACTTGTGCATCAAGTTTGAATGCAAAATCATTGCTGTTACGTGCGTGCGAGCTTTGATCCGCTTGGGAGTAATAAGACGACCGACTTCAAAACGGACACTCTTGTCTGCCGACGGGATGAGTGAACCGGGATTACGCCGCGTGTGTACGTGATTGGGGGCTGACACCTCGTAGGGACCAGATGGCTCCATTCCCATATATTTCTTACAATTTTTGGTCATGGTCTCTCAGTTATTACTAGCACATTTGGGGTTCACCTGTGCTTGATACTGACTCATCAGGCTCTTGGAACAAAATGGCGAATTCTGGAACATACTAGAATGTTCGTTCTAGTTAGACGCAAGCAGTGAAACCTCTGGACAATCGAGAACGGAAGTCTCTAATGTTGTAAATTGATAAAATGTTGCCCGCGAGTAAACGCATTGTCATTATTTGAAAAGTCGAAATGCTAAACGCTTTGCCTTCTTTCCGGATTCTCACTCCCTAGTAGGCGATTGCCTATCTTCGTGCACCATAAAGCATGGATAGGACCAAGTCTGCTGGTATGGTGTACTTTCCTTAGGCTTCAAGATATTCCCATCCTTTTGGAACCTTAGTTACACAGAATGTTGATTGAAAGTTGTGAATGTGATTTAAACGTGTCTGTATAGCATGGCGGGTGTAAGTCCCCTGCAAGACTATGAAATACCGTTGACACGATTGCCGCCAAGGGCTTGACGAAGGTGTGGCATGTCGTAGTGAAATACCGAGTGGAATGGGATTAATCCATGAAAAGTGATTCGACTACTGAAACGTTTGAAAGCATCACATCGTAACAGGCCCTCTATCCCTGAACAGGAGTGATAATGAAACAAGTGATATGCACCTATATCAGTTGGAGAGGCAAAGTCACCTTGGAAGGCATACAAATGGTTGTCACACGCATCGCCAGTTCCCAACAAGTTGCTTTCATTCACTTCCTTAGCTCACTTTAGAGAAATCCGATGGGAATTTGAGCTTTCTACTGGGACAATGGCTTGTGATGTGGAAGAGCTTTTGTGTTCGAAAGCTTGTTGAGTGAAGTGAAACCTCGTTGGCCATTCTTAAGCAATCTCACACTTTTATTTCACATACAGTTCCATTTCCAAAAAAACTGTTTTCGCTACGTGAAGTCTGATCAGCCAGTCAAGGTCAATCTTCCCTTTGCCACTAAAGGGTAATCAACAACACCAACAAATACGTTAAGGAAAGGGCTCTTTTTTGAAGGGAGGTTAAAGCTAGGCCTCATACCTCAGTCCATCGCTAAAGTTGCCCATGAGAGGGACTTACACTTAACCTTAGGGCGGGAGGAAAGTGTTACCTCGTCCATGTTCATTCCACTCCCCTCCTACTTCTCCAAATGATTAGCATCACCTAATCTTGACATCAATCATAGACAGTGACATGGATGCCTTGTTAAATGGAGACAACAATTGGAAGCACAAGGCAGGGGGAAACGCAGATGTCTGGGGCTATATTTTTATCTTGACTACTGAAGGCAAAACGCATTCTGAAAGTGGAATCTTTCGTGAGTCTGTGTCTTATGTGGAGAGGATGACAGATGGTCGCAGTGATTACCCCAACAAATGCGATACTCATCAATAGTCTATCTGCAATTACCTACGGCTAATTGCTTGCCCCCCTTATACTATCCACGCAGTGCAATATCTGCGGATTAGATGCTGTACTCCGTTTAGATTTTAAAACTAATCTGCACGTAATTTACATTACGCGTCAATTGTCTGTCTAACAATATTGTAAGCAAAAAACGGATATAGTGAACAAAGGAATTGAGCCCAATACAGAAACAGCTAGCGGCGCAGTGGCAAGGACTTTGTTGAAATGAGAATTTATGTTTCATCAGTGGAGGGATGCATCACCTGCTCGTAATGTGGATTCAGTCCATGTCTTAAATTTCATTCATAAACTACTGCTGGTTAATGCTCATTAAAGCAACTTGGTAGCGCCCCGACACTTTCCTGAGGACGAAAGGCTACGTAATACTGGGGCAGAACGTGTATTGCTGGCGTACAGATGGGCTAAGGTCTATCGCTGTGACCCAAAGTTCACGCCACTTAGCAGAAGCCCAGAGGCAGAGCCTTCATTGCCCTCGAAACCAAAGCGGAGAGATGATAAAACGGTCAAAGTATTACAACCTCGGTGTCGTATTGTGATAGAAAGTTGACGCTTTTTTATTGCAAATTTACCTCACACGCGGCTGGTGGCTTTTTGGGATTGTGGCCACTTTAAGTTGTTACGTGCGTAGCTTTCCCTATGTGCACACGGATATATGATTTCAAACGGGCATTAAATTTTTTTTTATCTAATGTACTCCGGCGTTTAATCTCCTTATTTTTGCCTTAGAGTTACCAGTAAAATACGTCGACTCGACTAATTTTTGTGGTGATAGGTAGCTGGGCTACTGCTGTCATTGAGAGTAGAAGCAGTCGAACTGAAAAGCATTTAAAGGTGATGCCATTCTTTTACCGCGTCCCTGTTTTCTTACTTCAGCGTCCGCCTTGATGCTGCCCTTGAGCACTTCTGATAAATGTTGAGATTTAGGTATAAGTTGCAGCACTTTATTCGCTCCACTTAATTATGGGGTCTAATTTTAACCACGTTTGCCATGGAAAATAAAATTGGAGCAGATTGCATCCTACGAATTGGTGATTTGGCTCCAAAAAGTACGTCAGTTTGCTTGAATGATGCATGTCTCCGTTTAAGTCTGCAAGCAAGGGTGCAAAATTTAAAGCTTTAGTTTGCTTACTTTCATTACAAATGTTGGAGATAGAATTTTAAACCACAATAGAGCTTAAAATTTGAAGTTTTAATGCGATTGATTTCACTATAGTTTTTTATGTATGCTTTTGTTGTTTTAGGGTCACGTTGCTGGAAATAATTTGATAAGACCGCTTTGGAGAAGGAGCTGTTGTTGTGCCTCCACTGAGCCTATCAGAGCTCGACGTTTAGTCCTGGCTAAATAAGTTCATGTTAATTTATAGTAGCTACAGTTACTCATTGATGTGCTCAACATTAAAAGACAGTTATTTACCACCTTGACACCAACTTAAAGTTAACTCCATTTTTGTGCAGCGTTTCGTCTGCAGAAGCTCCAGGGGAAAGCTAGCCCTATCCATCACCGTTTTTGCATAATTCATGCCTCCAAGTAATTCTTTCGGTTAGCGCTTGATCACCGAATGATGTATCAGATGAATTTAGCCGTGGAATTGGGCACGGAGTCCTGCATTCAGTTATCGTTTGACAATAACACTTTTTAGCAGCTTCCTTCTCTTGACTGCTTTTGTTTAAGAATTCGCCTTACCACCAAACTTTCCGGTTGTGTCAAGTAGACGTATGACGCGATAATAACTGGCTTAAGAACTCAGACAGCATACAATTCCCAGTAGGCAATTGTATTCGCAGTGAGCCCAACACATAATTAAAAGTCAGGCAAAGTTTTCTGGGAACCACTTTATAGGTGACATGGAAACGTAGGATGAGAAATGGGAGACTTGATGGGGAATGATCAATGATATGTTTGTTGGAGCAAGTCAGCCAGATTGTTAGCAGACGATCGAACTTACCTACTGCCAAATATAAGTTATTTGTGGATATAGGTGCTTTATTCAAACATTTACGTACTTATTATTACTTTCTTTAACAGCGGAAAAATTCCGCTTCTTGATTATTTGACTGGTGCTTTAGACACTCGTTAACGATATCTGCAGGGAGATGAAATTCCACCCGGTTTAAATATCACTACATCAAAGCTGTGTTAGCTTCTGAAAATATTATTATTTAAGGTCTTACCAACATGCATCAGTGAAGAATTCACTGGTTATGTAAATGATTTTGAGTGTTTTAAAAAATGCTTTTATGTTCAGCCTCGGCCGTTCTTTAAGGTTCCATTACCACTGACCACTTGATAACCAATCAACTTCAAATTATATGTGATTGTAAGTTTTTTCTTTTTATGAACAGGAGTCCTACCGATGACTCAGATGATGTCGGTGATGAGGTTGAAGATTTTCCAGAGCCGAGGGCCTCATCTTTGGACATGAACGGCACTCTCTTAACAGCCAACATCTCCACTGACAGCCTTGACACGCATCGCTCGCGCACCTCCACCCCAATGGGTTTTGGCACCTCGTCTACCTACCTGGGAAATGTAAAGATGAGCATTTTGTCTGTGCAAAAAATTAATACTGAAGGTGAAAATAAGTAGAAAACTGATTTTAACCCAAAATAGAATCAACGCACAATAATTTTATTTAATGAATGTCTTTGAGTGGTCCAGAGTCAGCTGCTAAAACGTAGCCTTAGAACCTCAGGCATCAAGTTCAAGTGGGGGAGTCAGGTCTGCCCTTTTGGTAAGCATCATCCATTCGGCCTGGACGGCTTTCTATAGGGAGCATGTTGTACTGTAGTCGCAATTGTTCATTCATGAGAATCCAAGCAATTGCGTCTGTATTTCACCTCCTCTCCGCGATAGGACTTGGGATTGTCAGAAAGACAATCTCTTTTTGAGCAAGAATTATTATTAGTGAATCAGTTTAAATAAAGCCATATTTGGACGCCTGTTACTTTTGTCAGCCGATGTAGTTTATGCGACCCAACCATAAGATGAACTTTTTCTGTGATACGGTTTTCTGGTGGTTAGCTTTTGGCACTTTCTATGGAGAAAATTTGTCTCCATTTAGTAGTTAATACTCAGGCTCACTTTAACATGAAGGCATTTGTATAAAGATCTTGGCATTAATGTCGCAAAAAGGTAAGTATTCACTGCTAATTAATTAGCCCTAAAGTTCATTGGACTACTCTTTTGAGTTGTGAGAAACCTTGGAGATGTTCCACTGTCTTTGATTTGATTTTCACAACGGCTTAGTCCAGGTGCAATTCAGAGGTCACAACATGTACGTTGTTAGGACTTTGTAGTAAAGCTGACCCCTACAGTTCACCCAGATGCTTGCATCTTTGCATATGCCATTAACGCTTGTACAATAGCATTAACTAATTCAGGTTTCCTGGCAAAAGAGTAAACAACTGCTTAATTCTTCCCGGGCAAGGAATATCCGAAGTATGTGTTTCTGTTTTAAACTTTACCCTTCTACTTGGAACTTGTGGATCGGTAAAATCAGTAATCTAAAAGGGATAAAGGACACATGTCACGTATATGTGACGTTGGGTGGTAACGTTTTAATAATGCATGGTTTCGTACCTCCACTACTACCCCGAAAGGCTAAGATTTGTCGGAATCTTGATTACGAAAAGTTCGAGTAAAAAGGCTTATAAAGTTAGTCGAACTAATGTACTTAGTTTTCCGATATAAAGATAATTTCAATTGATGACCGTTTTGTATCATTTTAAGTGCTGTTCGAAACATCGGTGGATGGGATGGGGTGATGCGGAGCACTTGTGCCGTACAGTCGATCAGACTTTTGCACCTCTGAGATGGGCGTTAATTTGCCTGCTTATATGTTGAGTTAAATTCAGTAGTATACCCTCACAGCACCATTAAGTCCACCCGTGTAATACAGTTCGTGGTTAAAACTGTAATGTCACGTTAGTATACCGGAATGATGATCTTTGTAGCCTTCTGCACCAGCTATCAGGGCATCCAGTTAAGTGTTTAGTAAAGCCTTCGCCTTATGGTGGAAGGCTATCACACCGCCCAGAGGCGATTTAAATCGACTGCGCAAACGGTCAGATGGTAAGTCTGCAAGGCGAAGGCATTCAGTTTAGGCAAACAGCTGCATTTTTTAATAAAGAATAAAAGTTGCTGCTGATGGTAGAGTAGCTCTAGATTGACGTACGAGTAGTTTGCAGAGGCAAGTGAGAAGTCATTATGGAAGTAGAGTAAATTGGTTTAACTCACATCCACTGACATTGGATGGAAGATAGAAGCTGGGAAAATTGCCAATTTGCCACGCCCTGGCGATTAAAAACCTAGCTACTGACTGTCTTATGCTGCAAAATGACTTTTACATTCCAACTTTAGCCCCAGAATACTCTATTTGTTTTGTGAGAAACACTGCGGAATCCATTATTCCCATGGACTATCCACTTACTGCAGGCCATACTACACGAGCAAAAAAAGACGAGTTTTAAAGCTTTTTATCTGCCATCTGATGCCAGATGATGGCCTTCACTACAACTTTCCTCACCTGCTTAGTGAACATGTCAACCGCTCGTGTGCCACTCTCCAACTACTCCAACCACCAACAGCATTCAGTTCCTCTGTTTGAAAAGCAGGACAGCCTTCACCTAATAAAAATCTGTGACTAGTTGGTTATTCTGACATCCTATACCCCACCTCCTAATACTTGGCAAAAAATCGAAGAAAAACTTTCTGTAACCTTGAAACCGAGTTGAAGCAGATTCATACGATGGTCTACTACGAGCCGCATCCATAAGGTTCACTCAAGCGGAGATTTATAAAGTGAGTTGAAAGAGAATCGAGCACATAAAATGCGTTCTTTCGGAGACACTAATTTGGGCCTGGTTTATAATACACATAAAATACCACTGTCTTTTATAAGCTCCTGGACGAGTTTACATAAAGGTGCTTCGCCTGGATTCTCGTAAGGCGGTATTTACAAGTCTCAGTCCCCCTGCAAGATGGGAAAGAAATATGCCATCAAACCTAAATAAATGCCTGCTATACCCCCATTGTGCAGGGGAGGCTGTTTGTATTTGTTTGTGCTTTTTAATCCCGCCTTTTTGTTTCAGAACTGTCAACTGGCCTCGGAGTCTATCCTTCTTCCAACCGATGCCAATTCATCCACTTAAGTGTGCTGCCAATCCATCAACATCAGGCAATTGATGTGTCAGTTGTGTGTACAGGCCGAGGTGATGTATGTGATTGGTGAGAATACAAACTGCTTATCGGAGGTAGTTTTTCATGGTTTGCCTTTCAAGAGGTGATTTCATTCCCTTCTCCTCTTTTGCAGATGTCTGGTAGTTTGCGTTGAAGCCCTTGCTGCCTGGAGCTGTGCCGACGTGAGTCGAGTAGCACAGTCTAAGTAGTTGATTGTTCTTATGCACCACTGCCTTTTGTTCCGGTTGGTTGTGTAAACACTGGCAGAAGTGTTTGAATATCTGGAAGCGTCCTGCTTCTCTTCGCTGTTTTTCGGCTCCAGACCACCTCATTTACATGTAGTCCGGAAAGTTTGTCTCTCCACTACCTACTAGGTTTTTTAATTCCCTGGTTTTCTTTAACTTTGATTACCGACGAAGGTATTCTTAAGTCCATATCGAGTAGTTTTTAAGCACCTCTTAACACACCGACAGCCCCACTCCCTTCAGCCTTTATTTGGCGCCGTAGAATGCTCCAACTACTGTTTTTTATACGTCTTTTTCATTCAGCAAATATAGTTGAGAGAAGTCATTTACCTCTAGTTTTCTGCGTCAGAGTTTATGCGTCCGTTAGTGTTGATGATGGAG
This sequence comes from Echinococcus multilocularis, assembly GCA_000469725.3. Classification (NCBI taxonomy): domain Eukaryota; kingdom Metazoa; phylum Platyhelminthes; class Cestoda; order Cyclophyllidea; family Taeniidae; genus Echinococcus; species Echinococcus multilocularis. Next base: position 5,001,077 of record LN902846.1, on the reverse strand, counting down.
AGCCTACTGCTGATTTTGCTCGTGAATTTAGTAACAGCCATTCATGATAAATGACTTTTCCTTGCACCTGAACTTTTTCGAAAAGGGCCATATTTTTAAGAGAAATGTATATAACTAGCTAGATTTTATCATGGAACGTCAGATAATGAAGGGATATTGTATAGGCAGTGGATATTGCCTATCCCCTGTCAGGACACGCTCAGATGGTTGTCAAATGACAACGAAGGTGGAGTGCGGCTCAAAGTCATCGCCACTGAATGATGCCCTGGCGGAGTGAGTGAATTCGACACCTGAATTGTAAAATCTCATAGTCGAGGCCACAGATAAACCATGAATGTGGGAGCCAAAGACAAGAAGCCGCGCTCATTTTAGTTGGTGTATTCGTGATAGCACAGAGGGAGCGAGAAAGAAGCACAATCAGGCGAAAGAGTTGAATTGCCACCGTAGCAACATTGCTGGGAGTGGAGGGGTGTGAAATGTTTTAAACCAAGAAAGCAAAATGAACGAAAAAGGTGGAAAAAGGAACAAAGTCACCTACAGCTGTGCAGTAAGTGCCTGTTTCCACTCAAAGTGTCGTGAGGGGAGTATGAAGGGTAGTGATGGACCATCATGTCTCCCAAATTCTCTAGGGGACTGCGAAGTATTTTAACAGGTAAGTTGAGTAATATGGCGACGTCTGCGATCCGCCTTGACTTTCCACAACGCCCTTCTCTTATTTCTCACTCTTCTCTTTGGTGAGGCAGGCGTGTTTGAATCGCATTCTCCGAGTTCGCTCAACCCACACATTCTGATATGGGAAGTCAAAGACGAAAAGTAAACTGGTCTATTTGATAATGGAGAATGTCGGTGATACTACATATCTCTTCTTATTTTCCATAATGCGTTAAGTTTGAAAGCTTGACCTTCCAGTTGTGTCTACAGCTTAACAACATAGTAACAGACATTTTTTCTGTTTTCGTGGCTTTGTGCAACTTTCATGGAGATGGCAGGTATCCTCCAACCTGTCGATCCATTATTGCCACTGATACGCCATCTCACGCTTGGGTCGAAATGGCACGTTTAACGTGGAGGTTAACACCTTCCCTAACTGATAAGTGAAGGCTGCAGTGACCGGTCTGGCCCATTCCAGGTGGAACTTGCACCCTTAGTATAAGTAAGACAATTTTTTGCTTCCACAGTTACTTCCAAAGCTCTGTAATCAAGAGAGGCCCATAATTCCAAATTTAGAGGTAACTGAGGAAATGAGGTGGGCGGTAGGGAAGGGGGTGGATTCCTACCAGGGTTTAATTGTTGTCTGAGTCTCCCACTGACAAAGGTTCGGCCTTGTTCATAAATGGGGTAGATTAGGTGGCAGAATGAAGCAATGCTTTAGCAGGCTCGAATCGCTGGGTTTATTGCAAAACCGAAGACCTTCAAAAGCCGGTTAATTGTTTTATTCCACAGGCTTTTGGTGAAAAAGTTACATCTCAAATTGCTCTTTTAACAATAAAAAGAGTCGCGGTTGAAAAGCAGTCCATGTTTTGGAGGTAGATAGCCTGTGTTTGAAGCGGATTGCAGGGAAAGTGGTATCAGGGGTTAAAAAAGAACTGCAGTACTTGCATCTCCAACTTTCTCACTTTTATTTTCATGACTGCACATAGTGCGAGACGTTCGTAGTGTCTAACTGCTTCTAAAGTTTGAATTGGACGAGATTTGATGTAAAAGTGGCGCAACTGGCAATTGTGGTGATGGAAATAAGTGACTATAATTTGACATTTGGTATCAAAATAGTAAAATACTATCATCAATTTAGCCACTTGACCAAGTATAAGGGGGTAGTTTTTTTTTTCCAAAAATGAAGAAACAACTCGTCATTTGCTTGACTAGCGCATATACTTTCAAAAATTGTTTATGTCAAACTGGGACTTTTGAGACGATTGTTGGTGACTATAGGTCTCTACTGCATTTGTACAATGATCCTAGAGCCTAATTACCTCCTTGTCAGATCTTTCGCAAAAAAAGAAATAAATGCGTTAACATGCACAACTTCGCCATCAGTAGTGAAATTATTTGGCCTCCTGAAAAAAGGTGTCTTGGAGCGAAGCGCATCAAATTGTACTTCGTGTGACTTTCTCTATATCTTTCGGAAACACGTCATGTGGAATTTTGTGGCAAATTGACTTAGAGTTCTTCAACCACCCTGTCTAATGTCTTACTACACCTGGCTATATGTCCAATCGTGGCACTGTCCTTGAGGTCTCGATCATCGGTGTCGCCATTAGTCAATGGCATGAACACCAGCCAAGGAAAGGTTAATGCGGTTCACTTGCCACCCACTACTGCATTTGATTCCGCCCAAATAATGCCCTTGTTGTTATCGCATGCCTGTAACATTTAAAGTTGCCTTCTGACTTAAATGTTCCCTGTGTAATGCAAAGTGCATGGCAAACGAATAAGTCCCTTAGAAGCCATTACCAATTAATGCTTGATAGGATCCAATGAGATTAAGCAAAAACAAAAAAAACTATCTCAAGTATTGAACCTTTATTTAAAAAGAAGTGAAGAAACGATGGTGTTTTAAATTGGTTAATATATTTTTGGCACGGAAGCGCATCTGTAACCGGATTATTTCGGCGAGCAATGGACCACTTCATTCTGAATGCCTTTTGTGAGGTGTATTGTCAACATCATGCATCTTTTTCAACGTTATCATGTTCATCACTCCCTTTTACAGCAGAGGGTTTGGTAAAGCCACTTATCAGAAGGTAATTAAGTACCCATTGAGAAGGATTTCGGGGTGTCACATACGTGTGAAGCCCTCAAAGGATTCCAACCTCAAGTGTTAGTGTGCCTCACCGCAATGCCTTGATGGCCGGCGCAATTCCATGTTCTGAATCGAATCCCTAAACCAAACAAAACTCCAGATCCAGTCAAGCTGTCGAGAAGGATCAATGACGTTGAGGTCAAGTATCCCCTCAGTTGCGCGCTAATTTAGTGACTGGCACGGTCGGATCGTGGATGTTTCTTTACAGCCCTGACCACGTTGTAATGGCTGACACAGGAGGTTGACCCGCGGGAGCGCCGGGGACGACGCTCAAAAGAGGAGGGGGGCTATGTAATGCGATAGTGGTTTGTCCCTTGGTGAGGCGCCACTTTTGTACTTCGAATTAGCCCCCTTGTACCTCGCTGGGTGGGCTGGCCTTTTGAGCCGTGCCAATAGCCCGGACACCTTCTCCGTGCTAAATATATATATATATTCTGCGCGAGTATTGTGTTTTCTTTTGTCTTCAGGGAGTCTCGGGACGCTACACTACTGCTAATGCGACATTCCATTACGCAAATATCTGGGTAGGCGAAAGGCGGCAATTATGCTTTGGTCCCCAACAAGGCATGCGCCAACATTATTTAAAGCGTGCCGTCCTTTTTGTCTCTTTTGCTGTGGATTTGACAAAAGCTGCTGTGAAAAACAAATCAAAGATAAGAAAACGTCTTCGAAGTTCATTTTAATTGTAAATGATGAGGAATGAAATTTAAAATTTTAAGGGTTAGTAAATCAACCATGACTTCCTGTGATATTGTTGCAAAGGCCTTTGCACAAATAACTTCAAACAAAACTAAAAAGAATTTGCCGCGCCGAATTTTAAAAAGTCAGGACTATAAAATTAATTCCTTATCATCCATTTACCGTAAGTTTCCTTTTTTTAAGGATACTTAGTCTAGCTTTCGAGCAAATTAAAGCCTGAAAAGATGAAAGCATCAAGCCTCACATGATCTCGTGCCTTTCAAAGAGTACGCAAAATCGGCCGCAGTATTAACATTAAAAAATAGTGTAGGTAATTACGGAAGGAATCTTGTTTAGAATGTCATTTGTTGGGTAATCACAACCACTATTTCTCATCTCTCTTTGCACAAAATAAAGACAAGCTGCAGATCCCATTTTTGTGTTGCCTTTTACTTCCAGTAGTCAAATGAAAATATGGCCCTAGACGTCCACTAAGCCGTGCTTTCAATCGTCTCCTTCATTTTATAAGTAGGAGGAAAGTGAAATGAACTAACACGAGCTCACAATTTGTATCCACTTGAGGATTTAGTGCAAGCTCCTCTTATGGGCAACTCTAGCAATAGAAAGAAATATCAAATCCTGCTTTGACTTCCCTTCTAAAAAGATTCCTCCTTTCAACTATAATCTGTTAGGCGCCCAGAAAGCAAAATTTTTCTGACAGTGGATTAGTATGCCAATTGAAATGTAGGATCGGCGTTAAAAGGAATTCATAATGATAGTCAACAACGATTCCTTTGCAATAACAGAATCTGGAACACAAGAGTCACGACGCATCACAAGTCATCTTATTAGTAGAGAAGCTCGAATGTGCACTGCGTTTATTGAAGTTGAATAAAAAGTAACGTAACCTGTTGTAATCTTTTGATGGCGACTATTTGCCTAACTTCAACCACTACTTTGTAAGTACACATCACCTGCTTCATCGTCACTCAAGTTGAGTGTTTCTTCAGACAAATAATATTCCACGATTTATTTAAATGCCTTTCATTACTTTGTCATCGCATACTGTGCTTGGTTCAAGCGTTTCACGGCAGTCTTGTAAACGACTTTTACAGCCTTGAAAGAGTGTTACAGACGCCTTGCCAAGCAGTCAAGATCAGATCACAGTCACAAGTGATTTAATGGTTTAAAAAAAAGGCAAAAATCTTGAATTTTAAATGAAACTACCGTGCCAGTAGACTTGTTCCAAGACGTGCTTTAAGGTACGCCAGCTATTTCATCCTGATAACACTTTTACTTACAGTTATGCTTCATCATTATGCACGCAAATGCTGGAAGTGTCTACATGCCCAGAAAACGCTTCTGCCTTGATTGCCTGCAAGTTTTTCTATTCACAACTAGAAGGACTAGTTCCGTTTCAACAGATTGATGGGTGAGAAGCATGAACAGATACATCTTAAATTTGCTAGTAATCATTACGAGAACACAACTAGTCGTAATGATAAGAAAAACTTAAGTATGAATCCCTCTGATCCTTGCAAGGAGTGGACTCCTATTCAGGTACACACGCGCTCTACACCAGGCCGTATGATCACGTTAGCTGATTGTTTTCCAGGGGATCCAAGCCCACGCACAAACAACAGTTTCTAGTAACAGCAATAATTTTGTACTCTTGTTAGATGAACAAGTCGTTTGACTTAAAATGAATGCTGAAATAGCCTACAGTTAAACTACGAATTTAAAATGTGCGTGCGCTCAAGAATCAACTCTAAAAAAAAGAGATCTGAGTGTGAACTTTTCATTCACTATCTAACAGAAATAGTGACATTCTAGTAGCACCTAGTACTACTTATTTCACCTCTTATTCTGTACTCACCTTTAAGGTGTAAAACAAATCTACAAATCGTACTTACTCTTCTTCCTTTTAGTTTTCTTAACCTTCCTGTTCCTCTGCTTTGCACATTGTCAATGTTCCAACATTCGCAGTGGCATCAGTGATGGAAGTAGTGTTAATGACCATTGGGTCGGAGAACGAAGGGTTTAAGTTGGTTGCATACACTTTTTAGACCCTGTGATGTGCCTAATTAGGATCTGTCATAGAATGGAACTTGTGGTTTTTGCAGTCACTATCAGGGAATGATATATATCTTGGCCCCTAATCCACACAACTGGCACGAGATGACAAGACATTAGTACACCTTTTCGGTTGTGCCAGGTTCTGACTTATTAGCTAGCCAGACATTTTGAAGAGTCCATATTCATTTGTCTCCACAATGCAAGCTCTACCAACTAAGGATGAGTGCTGCTTCACTTCTACATGAAGGGTTTGTAGGGAATGGATAATGTGCAGCACAAAGGACCACTTTTGTGTTCCTTTGCGAAACATTCAAATTCACAGCTATTATTCGTCAAAAATATGTCCGTCATACAATTATTCCGTCAGTTACGTATCGGACAGTCTGGAATTTACAATCCTATCCAACATACGTAAAAACACTAAATTGTGCATGTGATTGGAACTGATTTGCTGATTTTTGACCACAACTTTTCCTTTCCAATTGATGCGGGCCTAAACTATTCACTTTAGTACTCAACAAATATGTTTTGTTATAACAAAGTGGTAGAAGTATTTTTTAACACATAGTAGCATGTAATGCTCTGATGACTAAAGAGCCCTTTTAGAGCTGTTGCTCCTATTTTTGTTGGCCACACTGACAGAACAGACTAATAGAACCTAAATTGCATCTACGTTTGCTGTTCTGCTAACCCACACTACACCTTTTATCAAACGTCTCATTTGAGAAAAAAGCGTGGTATATGTTGGCACGTCCTTCAACTAAGCAAAATTAAGATAAGCTTCCTGTAAATTGTTTCCTTGCCCCATGAAGAATGCAACAGACAAATTACTCTGACTAAATATAGGAAAGGAATGATGCTGTACTGGTGGTACCTTCTAACAAATATCTGGTAAACCAGCGGACATTGCGTAAACAATACCGCATCAAGGAGGAATTTTGTGACTTTTGCTTGCAATGGTCCCCCGTTGAGAGTCTAACAGCCTTCCTTGCTATAAGTCGCCTTGACTGCTTCAGGGATAATGATGTGTCACCCAAACTTTGTAGTGGGTGGTCTGTACTAGCAAATTTGAAATAGCTGTTGTATCTTGTGGTGTGTGGCAAATCAGGCAAGAGAAAAATCCATTTGCAAATGACGTAAAAATGTGCTGTGATGAGGGTTAAGAGGATTGGTCATACCTATGGTTGGTAGACATAATGCAAATATGTAGCTATCAGTGTCTATTTATGCGTAAGTTATGCACAGTTTAGGATGCCGCAACTTGTTTTTATGTCTAAATGTGCCGTCTAGCCCACGTGAGCGGTCAGGTTGCCCTCCCATTCCGACCCAACCGCGTGCAATGTGATGAGATGATGGCTATTACAGCCTCCACAATACAAGTACATCCACTTAAATTGATCAAGGAAGTCTTAAAAAGTAAAATGAAAAATTTTGCAACTCACTTTTAGGAAATGCACTTCCAACTCGATGAAAAGGCACATACTTAAAAGGAAAACGCTTAAGGTATTGCCTTGACATTATTCAGCATGAACAGGCACCTCATAAAAGCAAATCCGCTCTTATTTAGATATTCGTGTACAAATTTAAGTGAAATTGTTCAACAAGCAAAAATAGCTACAATTTTATAGAAACAAAAGGATTTTCTAAGTATTTATAAGAAGAGAGAACACAGTATAGTAATTGTTTTGATTTTCTTTGCTTAAAAATATGAATAAGGGTTTTTTATCTTTATCTTTCAAACCATTTTTATTCGAAGTGGCTAAACTTAGTTTTTATCAAATTACCTGTCATAGCTAAGGTGGATTCACTGCCACCAACTAGCTGAGGTATCCGAAGCAGCGCTACCTGTGCTGACCAAGCCACTGGCTGTCTGCAGTCTTCGCCCCTCTCTACCATTAACTTCAATCCACCTCATGCGCATGCGATCATGGTGTCAAGTGTTGCAGAGGACAGAGGTATTTCAAAAAGCAAATACGATGGGTCGAGATCTATTACCTTTTTATGCTAGACCAATTTCTAATAGCCAGTCAGGCAGTTGATAATTAAACGGTAAAAAGCCCTTTCATCGTCTGATATCAGGCCCACTAAATGTGGCCTATTTGCCTGGATTACGAAGCGATGTTTCTTTCTGGAGTAATGCTGCTATAAACAAACCATTCCCTCATCACTTTACTTCTGTTTGAATAAATAAATGCATTTCGCTATTCTTATGGACCTAGGATTTACCTATTGCATTCATCAAAATAAGGTGAGAAATAGTCAAATCAACATTTAGAAGTATGTAGCGATAGACTGACGACAGTCCATGACCTATGAGGTGGGGTGTCAGTGGTCCCTTGAGAAGAGGATGAGGCTCACCGCACTGGATACTATGCCAATGAGGGAGACGGGTAGAGCCAGGTAGGTAACCAGGGTGGTTTGATAGATCAACAGGAATCGCAGAAAGTTGGGACCATTAAACCAGAGCTAAAAGTCGATACATTGGCGTAACCTACTGACTAGTGGTAGTGCAGTTGTGGAATTCATGTCTGATATGGCATTTACCAGCCCCCTTGGTGTATATCTTTCAACCTATCCTTTGATTGGCCGAATGGCGTTTGAGGATGACCAACTGGAAGTCGTGATTTGGAGGGAAGTGTTATTTCCTCAAATTTAAGAACTTTGTTTTTTCAGCAATTTGTTTGGAGACTAAAACAGGTTTGGGATTCAGCAAAGTGCTTTTTAAATTGTTCACTATCTATGTTATGCTAAATTGAGGGTCATATACAGGCCATCCTCTAATCCCTCTCATGCCTTTTGACCGGTATCCTTGATACGATTTAAAGTCACTTTCAATATAATCTACCTTTGATAATTCTTTAAGCAAGCATAAGGTAAAGTGGACATACCAAATCGAGTAGCGAAATCATTTTTGGCATTTAAGATTTCGCAAAAACAATTCAAGTGATGAAATAATCTAACATAGTTGGGGCCAATTTTTATGGCTTGACTTTTTATGCTAGGAATGTTCATTTTGTATCAGAAATGTCTTGTGCGACCAGCGCTGAAGTCATCAGCTTGTTAGCTGGAGGGCGTTGCAAGTTAGCTCGTTGATTTAAGGTTCTTCAGCAAAATTCGTGGCAAATGCTGATAGTAGGTATGCATCTTGTGGAACCAAGAGGGGACACTTCAGTGTGGAATAGCAACTTGCATGGTACAAGGTGGCACACCCCTTGATGGTTGGAGGACCACTTGGAAGAATCTCTGGAGTTCATCATTTGGCTTTCCGTTAACGTTAACTGGACCTGTTGACCTCCACTAATGCTCACAATGGAGGGGGTAGGAATGGCAACATATTCTCCTTCTGGGTGCCTCTTTGAATCAAGTCAAGCACTGTGACGTTGGAGAGACATGATAATTGAATTCAACCGGGGAATTTAAGACAGTGTAGAGAGGCGGTAGTTAACTTATTCATAAATTGTGCTACGGAGCATGAAAACAAATGTCTGCAAAGGTCCATTAAATAGATGGCCTATTAGACAGTTTTTCTCGTCTGCCATAAAAACCAGCTGCAAAAATGGTTGAGACATGAGTGAGAGCAATTAGCAATGGCTTAGTTTACCGGTGGTAGTTGCTGAAAGAGGGTAAATTTCTCGAACTGCCCAAAACATGCATGTTCCTTACATCTCGCATATCACGTGCAATCGGCACATGTTAAAAAGTTGTAATTTTGGAACAATGCTGTTTTAACTTCAACATGTTTTCTTCCTTGGCAGTCTCTACATTCGTGATACGTCAAAGCAGCTGGGAGGCTATAGAGAATACCCATGGCGAGTATAAAACAAGCATAATAAACATAATGCTCACTCGTCACACATTATTCTCATAAAAGTTTGCCTGATTGCTATTAATGCCACAGAGGAACGACGGTAACACTGCAACGAGGAGTTTGTGCATTTACGCTACTATTTATCATTTAGTAAAACGTGAACATTGCCCTACATCATGGTCAAAAAAGATTTGCTGTGATTTTTTCTGCAATTTTCCACTTAATGTGTAATAATGCCTATAATTCGTTAGTCGAAGAAATGGCTCATCTTTAAGCGTTTTTTGGGTCTTGTCAAAGAGCTGCATTTCGGACAGCAGACAGGAATTGGAAATTTATGCCGTGACCGGAAGTTATTGAAAATTTGACAGTTTACTGTTTACCTATAGAATATAACATTACTAACTTCAACTTTTAAGGCATGTGCAAGCACTTAGAAAGTCATTTTGCGATTGTCATGCCTAAGTCGTCAGGTGACAAACATTTTGGTTCGGATCACTGGCACGACAAGAAGGCTGCATTGAGTCATTCATACCTGCAAGCCATACGTCAACTGGTGCAGTACAGGTTTCGCATATTTCTTGGCTGTGTCTGTCAAGTGTGTAGCAAGCCAGCTCACTTGAAGAACTGGGCGTAACTCGGCTTTCAAAGCGCCAAATGTTTCTTTTCTAGTTTGACGCTTTAGCATTAAAAAGGTGAGACGACAAAGTGTATATCTCAAAAAATTTATCGAAGCGATTTGACTCTGATGATAAGTCATTGAGATGGGGAGTGATGTGGATTCGGAAGGATCTTCTATACTCGACGAAATGCATTTTACATTAATGGGTTAAGAACAGCTATCATCGTGTTTGACATAAATGGTTTAAATCTATATCAGTTGAGAAGGGAAAGAGGCGTGATGATGGCTAAGCAAATGGACTCATGCAAAGGTCGGGAATTAGCGGGCTGAGCGACAGTAAGCTTCACACAAGATGACTTTGACGCTCTGCCTTTCGTTTACGTGTCTTTGGTAGACATTATTTGCTGACTTGCTTGGGGCAAGGAATGGAGAACAAACGCATCATCGGTTACCTCAGAATGACTTACTCTCCACTCTAATACCTCTCTATACTCCTGAAGCAGGCACCCTTCGCATGCCAAAGTCAAAGGAGTATCAATAGGGAAATGCCTTCTTGCAGACCAGTCAGGAGGAGGACTTCGTTATTGTCGCTAAAATTCCTCGTGATTTACGCGATTTTTGGAAGGTAGAGAGATGATGCCGCTTCATCTCAGGCACTACTTTCTCCAGATTAGTGTTACCTTTACTAAAATTGGGACCTGACAATGACATAATTATCATTCAGGAAGAATGAACCGTGTCAAAGCCACATTCATAGGATTTAATGGCAGTCACCAAAAGGTACGGAGAGTGTCACATTCCCAATAGAAAGATCCAAGAAGGTAGATATGCGAACAAACAACTTCAGTACAGCAAATCTCAACATAAGGGTAACCACGACCCTAGGTTGTTTGACAGTAAGTCAAAATTTAACTAGCTCTGGAATTAAGAGAATTTGGGCTTCCAGAACAGAAAACTTCAAACAAAATACTAATAGTGTCTTAAAATTCCGGTAGATCTAAAACTCTACTACCAGACATTATTGTTGATGCTTCACTTAGCTGGTATCTCTTAAAAATAGCGCCTTTAAAATCCCTGTCAAAAAATCTGCTGAAGCTCCTCAATGAGAGAAGATTACAAGCTCTGCTTGACTGAGGTGAGTTGTCCATTTTGGACCTGCTGTGTGTGAAGTCGTCTATATTGGGCATTCCGTTTTTAAGGTTCAGCTCCACGAAGCCTCCTTTTACCAGTTTTCAAATTAATTTCACTTTATGGTTCTGTCAAGACTTAAGATTTCAGTGGGCATACCAATTCTGACTGTTCGAAACATAGTTTTTGCATTCTCAAATCGAAAGTTATCATTTGATGTCTAAAACCCATTCGGGAATGATGAATGCCGACCACTTATCAGTGACTTTGATCACCTTGACCTGAAAATGTCGATTAGGAGCCGTTTGAGGGTGGAAGGTGAATAGAATGTTCTAAAGAAATGAGTTTTAATGGTGATGGTCTTGATTGCTTTCTGAAGTCACTGCTAGAGAATTTGAACGCGTTCAGAAAATAAGGGATCATCACAGCTACTCGGATGCTTAATTGTCCTACTGAGGAATTCTACCCCGTAGGAGTAGCTTTTTGATCGTGTTGGTTAATAGGCTCTTGGAGGGAGGAAAAAACCAACTACCCACGTGGTCTGCCGATCAGATATGACACCATGCTGGCACTAGTAAATTCGACCGATTTAACAGCATGAAGATCCAAGTATCCTTGGAAGCAGTGTACGCTGCATCTCTCATGCCACCAACCTGTTTGCCACACACGACGAGGTTGAACCGGTCATCATAAAATATCCCTTATTTCTGATATTCCATCTCACATTATTGAGGGGCCCGCAGTAAACGCGTCAAAGCAAATCGCAATTTGATAAGGCCACTAGAGATCGAGTTCAATGTCAACAAACAGTTTAGCAGAATTTTATGCTCTTACTCAACGCATGAGTCAAGAATAAAAGCACTTTTTCTGAGAGATAATAGCCACAGAAGCCAAGGAGTGGAATGCCACACAATCCAAACAATGCCCTCACGTTTGATCTGCAGTCAGAGAGCCAAGTAGTGGATGCAACCTAAAAAATATGATGCTAACCGGATATGCCTAACCTAATCATAACTGCAGAATTTTTTTAAAGAGCAGAGTTTTACTCCCAATAATGAAGCAGAGTCTATTCCCACCGACTGACCTTCTAATTTTACCGAATAATTTTAGGGAAAATTCGTTTTTTTACTTTACAAGTGGATTAATTAATAAGTTTTGGTCATAAAGGGCGCTGATTCTACCCGCCCTGCCTGCGATCCTTATCGATTATTGGATTTTACCCCGCAGTGAGCAGCAGTAACGCGCACGCCGCACAATAATTGATAAAGTATTGGTGCGCACAGAGGGTAATAAGTGATACGCTCCCCCCCTCCTCCTCCACCCCCCCAGATGAATGTGCTCCCTCCGGTGTTCTTCTCAGGCAGGCACCGAGTGCTTCATAAAAAGACGCCTTAAGTACCGCAACGCGCATTCTCTCTCTCGCCCATTGATGATGACGATGATAAGGGTGTATTTGAGGTTTTTGTGTGGGAGAGGGGGGTTTCTTTTATTTTTTGTAAAAGCGCAGTCAAATATTTGTAGACGTCGGTCAAAAATGCACAGCATGGAAATGTACCTCATTAAGGCTGCTTTTGGCTAATGAAGCTGACTCTTACCTTAACCCAAATACCTTTTTCTACAACAACACACAAAGCGTAGACGTTAGAACATGAACTCTGCCTCTAATTTAATTATACTTTTCATTTTCCAGAAAATAATTATTTGCTTAGACATACTACTGAAATTTTAATAAGAAGCGATGTAACCTGCTAGAACATGATGAAATCTTGGAGGCATGTTTGAGCCCATACCAATCCATATGTTTTATTTTTTATCCATTAAGATATGTGGGCACTGGTGTGATAGGCCCGTCAACTTTAAAATCAAAGGAGGTGCAATTATTACCTCCTTTTAAATTTGCTACCAACAGTTAGAGAGGGTGAGGCGTTGGAAAGGGTGATTAAAGAGCTGAGTACGAGGTAGAGGCGGAATGCAACTGAAACAAGTGTTTATTTGCCACATAAGTACAATCATCTTTATGGCGGCTTCGTGGGCACCCCTTAAATCATTCTTTGAGTCCCTCTTGTGTGATCTAATTGACTGTGAGACAGGAACGGGGAAATAGTACGACGATCTTGGCATTCCTTAGGACCCCTGAATATTTAGCAGCAAGACAGAGGGGTTTGAAGGTGTTTCACAGCTAGTGTTGCCTAAAAGTAGCACGTGGATGCTGACTCTTTAATGGATGACCTCTTTCTGCTAACGAACATTCATCAGAACTCAAAATCAGGACTGGCGCAAGTTTTGACTCTGCTTGAAGATTCCCCCTTCTGCGAATCTGGCGTCATAACCATCCACAGCCGATGAAGTGGTTAGATCCTCACTAGAGGCACCGTGATACGTCCTGTCTTCATAAAAATGTAACAAGGCATGTGAAAGGAGGAGATTAAAGTCTTTGTGCAGTCAAAATTTGCCATTTTTTCATGAATTTTAACATGGAGGTTTTCTCTTGAGAGTAGAGGGTGAAAAACTTTGTCACTCCTGACGGAATGCCCCACACCAGATTTTGACAGGATCCCCCTAGAAGAACCTCGCTTTAGGCAGTGTTTTACAGCAATTTACTAGTTTGTTTCACTAAAATGGAAAATAATTTTTTAAATAAATTTGTTAACATAATAATATACAGATTCTAATCGTCATCACTGCACTTAAATTTGGCTGATCAAAAAGTAGCGAAAATCGGAAAGAGCTTGTTATTAGCTGAATTTTTTATGGCAGGGCAATAATTTGCACTTGTCATGAAAATATCATCGTTAAATTTTAGAATGTAGGTAATTTTTTCCCATTTTTTCCGCTTTTATGCGTTTAAAATAACCCACACCTCTCCGGGATCGCGGTATATTTCTTTGTCGAAAGGACAAAAAAGAACCGAACTTACCTAATGATGCCAACAATTTGGCAGCGACCTTTTTACCAGTAAAAGTACATATACTAAATGACTTTTTAACAAATAACTATTGAAAAATCCGTATAGAAGTGCTTATTGGAAGAACATTAACTAGGTCTTGCACATCAAGTTGATAGCCTTGCCTTCCAGCTAAACTCCTAAAGACGCCCTGCGAAGAACTCCTGCTGGTCAAGTGGCAAAAAACCTTCCAAATCATGCCAGAGTTTTTCTTCCCTTTCCCACAACTTCTGAGTCACCTTTAATGTGACTTGTCACTTAGCCCTCCGCATGTTAATACAAGAAAACCATCGGTGCTTTCACTCTTTCATCACTTTTTTGCGTGTGTGCGCGTGTCAGCTGTGTGTAGTGCCTCGATTTCTCTCTTTGATTTCATTTTACGCCAGCCCACCAGCCACAGTGTCAAGTTGAAGAGGAGCTACATTGGTTTTGAGCCGCCTCTAGTATCTCATAGGTGTAAGCCAACTTGACAACCAGGCCTCCCATCACACAGAATGCAGATTTGGAGCCTCGACACCATGGTGAGTACCTCCTTCATTACAGCGTCTAATTTATTCATTCAAACAATCACTTCTGCTGTGCCCTCCGTTAACACCTTTCGCTGCCCTTGAATGGTGCACAGAAGGCAATTAAAGGGTTGGCCCAGGGGATAAGGAGGGAAAAGGGTTTAACAGATTTACGGTCAAAAAATTGAGTGTCAGTTAACTAATTTATTTATTTCTCTATTCTCCTGTATACATATTCATGATTTGGAGATCTTTTCGCCATTCTAAGCTGTGAATTGGTTTGTTTTGATGCAGGATATTTTATTTATTTATTTATTTGATCCCCTTTTTAGTTAGTTCAAATTGCTCCACTTTCTTCACCACAAAGTTTCAAGTTTTCATCAGCGAGGCAGTTGAATATTTGAGGATGCAACAAAAAATCTCTTGCTCCCCTTTGTTCTACTCCATCACTTTAGAGAGCTAATCACTTTCTGGTTAGAAAATTTTTTCACATTATAATTTGATATTTTCACACTCTCTTTGTTTTAATCTAGGCCTTAGAAAAACAAAAAACTCTTGGTATTGGTTAATAGACAAAAAATGTCTGTTTTAGTTGTATGAAAAACTTTAAGGTGCCATCTTTTCACGTTATAGATTAAAAGAGAACCAAAAAAGAAATGATTTTCCTTTTTTGCCTCATATTTGGGCATTAGAAGGGGGATGGTCATTTGAAACACGGACACTCCTTCATTCCTTTTGTCAACGAGGAGTGTGGGTTGGGTGTGCCATTTTTGGTGCCACTAAAAGTTGAGGCTGGTCAACTCCTTCACCTCCCCTGCCTCCTCATATGTCACCCTTAGGAATGGGTAGATGGATTTGAAAAAGCATTTTTAATTCTATATTTTAGGGAACCACTACTTCAAAGGTACGTACCTGTGGACAGTATTTCTTTCTTAAAAATGAAAAGTTTTGTACTCTTTCTACACCTATTACTTTTAATAGTTGGGCAGCCATTCGCATCCCAGTTCGGTAGTGGGCCTCATACAATGAGGCGGGAAGCAATTATTTGCTCATAAAAATGCATCAAAGTGCCTTCCAGCACAACACTAAGTGGTAATTTTGCTCTTTACATCAGTCATATCTGTGTGTTTTTTACCATCTTTTGTGTGAATTTATAAGACTCAGCATTGCCCATTCTCAGTGGTATTCGGGCAGTGAGTGGCACACCCGTGGCACTAGCAGAATGGTAGCCTGAAAGTGAAGCTGTGCAGCCTTACCGGCGATTGGTCAGGCTGACAGAGGTCATGCCACCACTCAAATTCAAGTTAGGCCTATTGACTCGCAAAAGCAGAATGAATTTGGATTGAATTTTACTTTATTAATGCAAGAAAAGATTTCTTTATAGTCATCAGAAGTAACCCATTAAAATGTATGGATGGTAGCTGTGAATGCCTCCTTTTAGGTGATGGTCAGTACCACGACAGGTCAAACAGCAAATAAGGCAAGTTTTACTAAAAATAAGGATAAAATAATGAATTTGTATTAGATTTTGGTAAATCCTTTTTTATTTCCTTATAAGATTCCAGTCGGACAGTCCACAGCACTAACGTCGCGTGTAAAGTTTCCACAACTGACACTTACTTTTGAGTGAGGGGGGTGACTATAGCTGCCAAAATATTGCTTTCCTCTTCTTCTTTTAGAAAACTAGGTCAGCAAAAACAACATCCTTATTGCAACAGGTAATAATTCTTCCTTGCGCTTGCACTTGATGTGGGTTAAATTACCTTAAGTTGCCGAAAGAAAAGCAGTGACTGAATATTTCCTTGTAGACGGAGGGGACTTATGCCAGAACAGCCTCTCCGCCTAGCAGTAGAAATCTAGGATGTCAGGTAAGGCGCCTTGGAAATAATCACTCCTGATCCAGCACGTCTATGCAAATCTGTTTCTATGATCTTGTTATTCACTATTCCAGGTGCAGGACTTCGCTTACACGGGCGGAGCATGTACAGTAAGGCCTTGTCGGTGAAATAAACCCTTTAATTTTGTTTTCTTTAATGTCAAATATACAAAAGTTAATTTTAAATTTCAGGCCGTTGGACGATGCACGAAGGAGGAGTTAATAGAAGAGGTATTTCCTTGTTTACAAAAAGATCGGTGCCTTGGGTCGCCTTTTTTCACTTTTACTCGGTTGTACAGATTTTAAGTAAATCAGAGCGAAAACCATCTCGATGGATTATTGTTTTGATACCATTCATCCAGTCATTCCCGCACATAGGCTTCATCTATCAGTTTGTTTGCAATCAAAAAGGTTTGCTATTTTGCCCTAGTTGGCCTCGACTGAATCCCACGATAGACAAGGCAGATTGTCAAACGAATTGACGAGACCGGGTCTCCTGGTAACTGATACCTTTGTATTTTGCAGCAAAATCTTACGCTCTTTGTTTAAACACGCTGGCCTGCTATTGCCCACTTGCTTTTTCTCCACCAAACCTTATTAGATTTATTTTTCCATTTTTCTTTATTTTTAGGTCTCATATAAGCCCCTCGATGAAGTGGATATGGTATGTTGATGTTCTTTAGCATACCTACAATCGCCTAGCTTATTCCATCGCACGGTCATAGGGCTGATCACCCATTGGGTGACTCAAGGTCATCTACTCGTTATTCTGATTGGTTCTCGATCATGGATGATTCAACAGGACAATTATTTTCATCATTAAATTATTTATTTAACTTATAGAATCAATCTACTAAGGAAAAAAGATTAGGCGTAAGTTTCTTAGTTTTTCTGCGCAGAAGCAAATTTAGGACAAAATATGACAGACTTAATGAAAAAATTTGCAGCGCAGTTTTTTTAAAAGAAACATCTCTTCTTTTGTAATAATTACACTTTGCATGACGTAAGACAGGGTCACTAGCAAGAACGTTAATTTTCACTAAAATCTTGATTTTAGGCGTTGGGACGCGGTTTAAGACGTGAACAGATGCAGCAGGTATTGTTATGAAACCTTATGCTTAACTTTTGCCATTTTTCTCTGGAAAATCAAATTATCTAAAACTTCAGTGCGTTTAAGTCTTTTAACAAAAGACTTTGTAGCTTGATTGTTTGCGTTCCGTTAAGTAGTTTGTTCCCTATCTGTGACACCATGTCAAAAAGATCAGCTGTAATTTGGAAGCTTCTTCGAGAACTTTATATGCTAAACAAGCAAAAGTCCTATTAATAAAATCTTTTTCATAAGTAGTCATGAAAGTAGGTAGGCCCTGGCAAATATTGATAGGCGCTTTTACCTTCTCTCCTCAGTAATAATTTTGGATGGTTGGAGTTTTACGGACTCTGCATCATCACGAAAGAAACTACACAAAAATGGCGGCTGGACAGATAAATTTTCTATTTTTTGCAAGATGTGGAATAAATACGACCTTGATGGTAGCCATTCTGCAAGAGGCTTATCTTTTGCTTTTTTTCCAACTTGAACAGACAAACAAAATCACTCCAAACTTACCCAAACCTAGGAAATCAAAAAACCATTTGTTTTTCTACACTATAATGGATTGTTTGGACACTTGCTTTCACCTTTGTAGGCATCAAAACACTCTGGTGGCAAGCGACAGGTTCGGAAAAGATGACACTTTTAGCCAACTTGGATTTCATTTCCCATTTGCTCCCTCTACGAAATTCCCCCTCCCCCCTCTATGATAAAGCCATTTTTTCCCTTGACAGATGGTTGAATATGCCTCCACAATTCATAAAAGCCACACACTTGTGAGTTCAGGCAGTCGTTTATTTGAAAAATACTTTGACACCTCGTGGTTTGAGGTTAAACGGTTTTTTATGGCAGACTAGCGATCAAAATAGGGAACCAGCTCAGAAGGGCGCAGAGGTAATTTGAGTTTTCCTTCCTTTGCATTATGATCATGCCTCACAAACCTCGCGATTTATTCAAACTTAAAAGCATGGAACGAGCGATATTTGGTTTGTATAAGTATTTGTGGAATCGTACAGCTTAATTCAGTAATTCCAGAGAAAAGCTGTCGCTATTTGCTTATCCACTCTGTGTAGCCCTGCATTCAAAGATTTGCCTTTTTAAATTAAAATGGTCTTATTTTTATCGATTTTACTGTTAATCAGTTGCACTATTCCCCTGTCAGGGAGAAAACTTAGGCAGGTGCTATTTTTTTACAGGTCGCTTAAATGATTTGAGTAGTAGAAGGGGAATAGGGTTTAGTTTCGAAGTTAAACCTTTTGCACCTTCGGATTATGGATTTGTGGGTGCCAGAACACCAATAATGCATCAAATTCGGTCATGAATGCCCAAACTGTTCCCCTCAATAATTGCCAACCTTCGTCTGCGATGGTAGTTAAACAAGGCCGTTATGCATGTTCAAAGAGCTCAATTCCTTCTGCTTTATCTACCGAATCGCATTAAGGCCCATGCAATAACATGGAGTTACATTTCATGCGGCGAACTGGGCTCTGTCTGAGGTCGTGATAGGCCAAAGTGGCAATGGAAGGACACACAACTTACCATGGGTCAAAGGAGCTGAGAGGCTGTTGGCATGGCCCGAAACCCATGCCGCGGAGCCTGAAGTGTCCGCGCAGGCAAACACACCCCAAAACAAAGAATTAAACCACTGGGTTTTCTCATTTTAAGGTCAAAGACTAGACGATTTGCCATTCAAATCTTTAATTGCCAACGCCTTAACAGTCCCTAGATGCTTTAACCGATGTCATATGCCATTTTGCTTCATTTTTTAGTTCAAAACTTTATTTCCCTCGATTTTTTTAGGTATTTTTAAATAAATTTTGACATCAAATGTTAATGATGAAGGCGTCTATTTAAGTAGCATTTCAACTTCTTCAACTATAATTTGGCCCCTTTGCTGCCCACTGCCGTGAACTTTAAATGCAATCATCCTTTTCAGATCAGTGGAAAAACGACTCAAAATGAAAAGAATGTCAAAGTAATTCTTCGCAACAATTTGCTTTTCATTTTGCATCATTAATCGGCTTGGAAAAAGAGTAATCTGTGCTTTGTGCCTTTTCCTACTTTTAGCCATCTTCCCGAATTCCGGTAATTTTGTCCCACATAAATGTAGCTCTTGATTGAACTTCTGTTTGTAAACTCAACCACATTTCTTCCCTTTTTGTTGAGGCAATTTCAAATATTGTTATTTACAAATTGAGCGTCAAGTGAAGTAGCTGTGTTTTGCTTTTGTTCACCTTTAGTTGGTACAAGCGATAACAACAAACAAGGTTAGTTTTGAAATCCACGTGTCGTTTTTTGAGGTGTTAAAACTGGAAAAAATGAGATCTTTGTTTTAAAAAGTAGGATTCGACAGATTAAATTGACAAACCAAAGGCGTAAGACAAAAGCCCCCTAGATGGGAGATTTTAGCTTAGGATGGAGAGTCAGCCACAGGTGTGTCCCTCCTCCAAAGAATATAAAAAAAGCATTGTCTGATGCTTTGATTTTAAGGCATTTGCAAAACCCACAGTGCCAGGGAGATCGGGGCAAAACTAGAGCGCCCCAGCCCAAGAATTCTACTTTTTCTCATGCGATGTAGGCTGTCAAAAGTCCCTGACTTACTCAGCTGCTGCTCAAAGAAAATTAATGCGAGACGTTGTCTTCACACCAGGACCATTCTCTATCCCTTTCATCTCTTTTAAATCAGCTTCTTCGCTTGTAACACTTGATTTGATATGACCGCTTGCCAAAGTCACAAGTCGTGCATTGGCGACGCCGGGCTGGGGCGAAAAGTACTTTTAAATTATTTGACGAGTTATGCTTCTATTGGGGCTGTAGAGAGCTCCAAGCCTTTTCCACAGTTGTACTAAGGATGCATGAATGTTACAGTAAAACTGGCTGGAAGGCTATCGACACCACCAGAGAGGGGAGCTACATCCCATGAACGCTGAAGGGCCCGCGCCGCTAGGCATCCAGTTAAACAAGCCACCAAATCAATATAGTATAGTCCAGTATTTCGAACTATTCCTTTTTACGCCATTAACGGTGACATTCCTCAATTTAACCATCGAAAGCATTACCCAATTCCTTTTTCTGCATCATCATTTTGGTAGTTAAAACATCTTTTAAATTTTTAACTGAAAAAAATGATTACTGAGGTTGAATTAAGCCTAACATTTTCTTCTCTTAGAGAGCCTCCTTCACTCAGAAGAAATCCGTTTGTGAAGACGTTGTAAAGAGCGCCTTAAAATTTATTTTTCTTTTTTTCACCAACGCCTGTGCTTATTTGTCATTTTACTTGGTGTGACATCCAATGACGAGAGGGTAGTAATTACCAAGGCATGTGTCAGCCTTTAAAGCCCCTTAAAGTGCCACGTTCGATGCCTCCAGTAGGACACTCAGATTGCTGCTACTTTAAGCTTGTGATGTTAAGCATGTGTAAACAGACTTGGCTCAAGTTTATGCAGGGCCTTGAGTCTTTCCTGAAGTGAAAGGAAAACTTTATACTAGCATAGAATGTGTTGCCAACGCACGCAAGGACTTGAAGAGGAGACTAGTATAGCACAGAGTCCACTCTGCCCAGCGGAAGCATAACCACAGAGCCTTGTTTGTGGAACTAAAATGAAGAGCCAAACAAGCAATAGAAGTACTATTACCATTCAAGAGCGAGACGTGTGGGGTGCTTACTCGCTGGTTAGAGAGAATTAAGCTCTTAGACTTGTCGGTGGCAACGCTAAGTGAATTGTAGAGCGGCATTAAACTTGGCTCATTGGTTATTGCCTCTGAGATCCATCACTTTGTTTCCTTTCAATTCTTTAGGCATTCGCGCCATCTAATGACACACAGCGGGTCAGTCAAGAGGGAATTTAAAATGGAGTCTACTTTTCGTCTATCCATCTGCCGCATTGCAGAGTACTTAAAAAGACCGCGTTCATATGATATACACTTCTATTTTAGATGGCCACAGTTATTGAAAGCCAAACCAATGTAAGTTGCGATGGTTTTTCTATGCCTTCTATTCCGCCATGCAATCACGGTCTCTTTCACTGCTTCCTAGGCAACTCGGAACGCCCCGAATACAGATGCTCTAAGAAATGTAACTTGTCACATGACTTACTTGTCTATGTCTGAATTCCCTCTAAACATGCGTGCTGCGTTTGTTTAAACTTTGCAATTGCATAGAGCTAAAAACTGCTCCACTTTGTTCTCAGGTCTGCATTAATTAAAGAGGCATTGGTTTCATGACTTTTTTATGGGGATAAAGCCAGATGCAACTTTATTTTGTAGGTTAATGATAGTTATGATCCGGAACATACGCAAGAAAAGGTAAACTTGAGTGGTTTATTCACATTTGACATTAATTTATAAAAGTAAAAGTCCGTTTTCATTTTATGTGGTTTAAGAATAAGCTCCGTTTTCTTTTATTACCTTCACTTCTGTTTCACTTCTTTCACGTACAATAGGTTGGAATACGTGGCTTAGTTTGTAGGCCTGGTTTTGTTTAATTGTATCGAAGTCCAAGTTTCTAGGACACTTGTGAGAGGCCTTACTGAAATTCTTTGCTCCAGCCCTTACAAAACATTCATTATGAAGACAAAAAACTCCTAAAACAAAACCACATGAGAAGTTTTTCCTTACTTGTAGATAGCCCAACGAAAATTGCTTGTTGGACTTTTCAAAAAGGTAGCAACAATCAGCCGTCCTTTGCATATCAGATCATGACGTAAAAGTTACTTCATTCCTAGAAATTAGTTACAAGCCTGGGATCTATGATCTCAATCCATTTTGTTTAAGAGGTAACCACAAGAGTTGTTTATTCTGTCATGCTTTTTGTGCCGAAGTATGCAAAGATGCAAGCAAATTGTAAACTTACTCCCCCATCTTGCTCCAAATTGTGTGCCCACCCTTGCGGATGGTAATTGGTTGGTAGACAATTGGCTAAATATCTAAATTGCTATTGATGTCTACCTTAGGGAGCCGAGCGTACAGCAAACGCTGAGACCAGCAAAAAGGTAAATTGTCTTATTACTTTCGTACCTTTTGCATTTGAGTTTATCTTTTCCTGGACTGGTATGGTGTCGTCTAAAAAATATATTTGGTATGCATCTTGCCTGGTGGACCACGTTTCCAAGCAATGTAAGCAATACGTTTTAAATGTGACCTTAAGTGAACACAAATTAGTTAAGGTATTATCTGGCAATTTGATACCGTGAAAGAGCCCAATATTTACTTCTTTAAGTACGGAAGAATCAATCAGCGGCTTATGTGCCTTATTTCTAGTCCAATGCTAAACACCTATTCACCTCATCTCGACTTCCCCTGAGTTTGTTTATGTATTACGCCACGAATACTCTGGAACAAGCTGGTTTAACCAGATTTGCCTTTGGCTGCAGAATATCGAAACCTCAGCCAAGGTGGAAAAACAGAAAAAATGTGTTTTAATTTACTTTTTGTATTTGCGTAGAAATTATTGTACACGTTTTAGTAATATACGTATTTGATAGTTGCTCTAAAAAAATAACATTTTAATTAAACTATGGTTATGCAAAAACAATATATTCTTTGAAGAATCCGAGGATTTTTAAACACCAGCTGGTTCTTCAATAAAGAATTTAAAACTATTTTCCCCTTAGAGCACTTTCCCTATTTGCTTCGTTCGTTTTGAAGACACCTGTTTAATGCAAGCCTAATCAAAATATTATTTTTACTATATGCCCGATTGTAAGATGTACGATGGAAAATATCTTACACTCGAATGTTGTGTTTTAATTCCTCCCAGGAGACTGCCTCTGATGGAGACCAGACCGTTGTAGGTGCACCAACTGAAATACAAATTTACAAATACAAATTTATGCAAACTGAAATACAGAATACAAACTGAAATACAAATACAAAATTTACAAATACAAATACAAACCACAACTGGAATACAAATTTACGCCAGCATGGTTTTTTAGTAGAGCAAAACCATTTACCCATTTCATTTGTAGGCAGTTGGATTTTCGAACATGATACAGGACCTGGCTAGCGTAAATTTATGTGTATTTAAATTATGCTTTTAGTAATTAACATGTTAGCTAGCCAAGGATCTAATTCACGGTACAAAATGATGACATCTTGCTCTTTTAGGCGCCTCAATATTCAGCAAGGGAAGAAAGCCATAAAAGTGTAAGTTTTTATAACATTAATAGAGTTCTGAACTCACACTACCAGACCCTACTAAATTTACATCGCGAAACCCAGAAGTCATGATTCTCTAGTTGATATTTTAAATGAACTATAGTTTGCCACAGTTTAGCTATCATCCTAGCATGCTTTATTTTTCCTGTGGATGTTAATCAAATACACATTCTTCAAAATTTTCGGGCAAGTTACCAAGCATCTAATAGGGGAACTGGTCTTCTTCTACTTATTATTTGCATAAAATTAAACCTATTGATGTTAAATGGTTTCGTTATTACTTTTTAGCCTGCCGGTAGTTCCTTGACCAGAGTAAGCCGTATAATTTTACGAATTGATAGTGATGGACTATGCGGTAGCTCCTGCTTTGCACAGTTCACTTTATTAAGCTTAAAGATAACTTTCCAAAAAAATAATTGGTTTACATTACCTATATTATCCTGGTTCCCTTAAGACTAACCTCGAATGGCCTTACTATTTGTTTAAAGTTGTCAGAACCTTTTGTCCCGATTTTTGCCCGATATTTGATATTTCCTCAAAGGAAACCACAAACCACTGTTCACTTTGCTATTTAGCTTTTTCAATCTGTAAGTGGATTGATGTGTAGGGCACCCGTGCACTAATTCTAACCATGGTGCCTCTTCTGCCCGAAGGCATCTACCTTTGTCACAAATAAGTAATACTTTCGTTTTAGTCGAGTACGATTGACCAAATTTGGTAGTCATATAGTGCATATAGGTTGTTTTGTGGCTGACTAAAGAAACATGAAATAATGGCAAGTTTTCTCTTTTATAATTCAAAATTAAGACAGCGACAATTTTCAAATACCTAGGTTGTGTATCCATTTTCATTTCCAAGTCAAGTCCGATTACTAAAAGGGCGAATGGTGTGTTTTTGAAAGTAGTTAATTCATAACTTTACAGAAAATTATTGTGCTCCTCTTTATTGGAGTAATTCATTTCTGCACATCAATGGCAAACTTGCAACACAAAAAACCGGTTTTCTAAATTTACAGAGAAGTTAGGTGCACTGCCATTTTGTGAGTTTTGTTCTGTTTTGTTTCTAGAAGTTGGCCACAGACGAGAACCATAGACGCGACAAGGAAACAAAGGTAAGCTTTACTAACCTAGCAAAGTATCTAGATTAATGGAAAAAAGTGGCTTAATTGTAAACGAAACAATTGTAAGTCACACGATTGTAGTGTCAACCCATCCACTCACTCTCTTGTGAATCACTTACAACAGCACCTTTGTTTTCTTCATTTGTCAATGCCTCATTTATGATAGACTCAGTACTTACATTGTAAACCTCTTCTCCATTTCCATTTCTAGGAGACTGGGAATCCATCCACAAAGGAAGCCCCCACAAAAGTAAGCAATGCAAGTAACTACTCACCCTCGTCATCATTGCCATCCGCAAATATCCATCGTGTCTAGCGCATTCGAGGTCGACATTAGTCCTCAGGACGTCTTACGGCTACTTCCAAGCTAGTCTGATAGTTAAGTCACTGTGAGTTTGCCCCTTTTTTCAGACTCATTCTTAGTCTCCCTTTTTCTCCACCGCATGAGATGATTTGCATTCCACCGATACGGCTAATAAAGCTGCCATGTCTTATCTTGCCTTGTGTTGGGAGACTCAACGAGTGAGCAGAGGCAAGAGCTTTGGAAAGATTAACTCTTATTTGGCTACTCTTCACGATGCATGTTGTCTTGTCACCATGGGACAACAACTAATTATTTGTTTTATGTCTTGGCATTGAATGAAGTGATGTTTTATGTCAGCTGCAGTCAGAGGATTCAGTAGTGACCTTGAATCCACCCAATGGCAACCTCATGGCTCTATTCTGCACCTGAAATTGAAAGGCTTGATTTCTCACCGTCTATCATGATTTATACCACACCTCCTCGGTATCTGTAATATTTCCACCGAATTTTGTTGGCCAACTTTGGATAGCTAAATAGGTGTTTAGGGCAATAGTGGACATATTCTAGATAGCCGTCAAAATAAATGAAGGGTGCCTCTACAGCTTTCATTTTACAGCTATTTGGTCGTACTGCTTTAACCACCAACACGCCTCAAGTGAGTTAATCACGGTTATTTCCTTCTCCGCTGAAGCATCTAAAAAGATAATAAAAACAACTCTAGCAACATTCGTTCTTCATTTTAACCCCTACTTCTTCTTCCTGAAAAATGAACAGCCTGCTGAACTTAAAACGGTTGGTTTAGACTATCCCTTTTCTTCACTTGAACCCCTATCTACTTTGTTCCTCACTTTCCACCTGTTTTCTATCAATTAAGGCATTGCAGACTGTGGCGAATTCCTCCACCGCAGTGAAAAACAGTACTGCTGTGAGTTTCACCTATTTCCCTATTACCTGTCCTTGGGTGTCATCGCTCTTTTTCTTTAGTACACTGAAAGCGCTGCTATTTTCCATCCCCCACTTTTGTTTACCCTCCTCTCTAGTCAAGTCAGTGATCACTTGATTCTTGTTTCTTTATATTTCTCTTCTGCCTCTGTTGGATGTTTTTTTGAGGATTCGTCCAATCTTAAACGTTGGGTCTTGATTAGTCGAATAATTGGTGGAAGAAAAGTTTTAGGGTAGATAGGAGACTAGTTTTCTTTCGAAAAATTAATAAAATGCTTCCAGACGCTTAAAGAGTGTCAAGGTAGTCCCTCTAGTGAGGTCATACTACTACTTGGTGAATTGGACCTTCTGGTTCTGGCCGCTTCACTCTAGCCTCTTTCCTACTAAAGACTATTGTTTGCGTTTAAATACAGTCACATTAGTAGAATCTCTTTCTTTTCCACCCACTTCTGATTTCCTGTTGCTGACTACTGAGCTTCCCAAGGAGGCAGGACCTGGGGTGTGTGTGGAAGATATAACTTCCAGCCCTTTTACACCGCTCATTTACACGCCTTCTTCCTTATCTGACTGTAGCAGGTCACTAACAGGATACCTTCCTTTTCTTTTGTAGGTAACACTGGAAAGCAGCGCCAATGTGAGCTTTTTGACCATTCACACCTTAGTTTAGATGCTACTTTAGGCGATTGTTTTCCCTTCTCTCAGTAATTAACTTCCCGTCTTACTTATCAGGAGGCGCAAAACACCTCCAAGAAGGAGGGCCTTGGAAGGGTAGGCAATGAACCTTTATCCCTTTAAATTTGTTTTAAACTTTTACTTGTAAAATGCGCCACCACTTTTATAGTTCTCATGGGTTTTATCCTTTAAGTTTTCACAGATATAGCTGTTATAGAGCGGGCGATGAATATTCATGTTTGCTTCGGCTTGACACATTGCTAAGGCATTACAATCCAACCTTCAGAACTAATTGACATTAAGAAGGACAAGGGGAGAGCATAAGTGGGCGAATGCTTAGACTGGTAGATGAGTGGGTGAATATTTACATACAAACTGGAGGATAAGATCTGTGGTAGAACTTTCCATCACCGCGAAGACGACCTCATCAGATATACTGCCTTCTTTCCTTTCTTTTATAGTTATTTAACCGTACGGGTCAATCCACCAGTGCCTTTGGTGTAAGTAATCTCAGCTACAATCCTGTTATATCACCATCACAAAGCGGTTAGCATAAATGTTTTCCGCTCCCCCTCCTTACAGGCAGCCAGGCGTCCGATGAATCGAAGCAAAGTATGTCGTAAAGGCCTTCATTCCTTTGTATTTCATTTACCCAATCATGAAGATGAACATGATCGAATTTTTCTATCTGACAGTAATCTAGTGATGTGACCCTCATTTTCTTGATTTAGACTATTGACTACTCTCTCACAACAACAGAAAGCACCAGTAATGTAAGTTATGACCGGTCACTTTGACCCTCCACTCCTCTCCCCTTGGATAGTCTTGTGAATGCTCTTCCATGTAATAAATGATCTTTCCATCTAGTGTTAATCTTTCAGTCATAGTTTTGACATCTTTTCCTGCATTTTTATCTAATTTGAAGACAACTTCAAGGACTCAGGACTCGACTACAAAGGAGGGCTCTTCAACGGTTAGCAGTCAATAACTTTAGCCTTTCGGCTATGCTCTTTCTACTAGGTGTTGACCTGATCTTGACCTCTCCGACGTTTCCGCCCTCATGATCTACTTTATCAGCTGAAGTATTCCCTTTTTTACCAAGCTCCGTCCCAACTGGAACTTTGTGTAGATAATAGCGATAACTTGTCTTTTCGGTCTCTCTTCGAGACCACTTTTTCCTTCCAGTGACTATGAAACAGAGATGAGCGTTGGATGCCGCTTCCACTGTGCGTAGTTGTAATTAGAAAGACAGGAAAAAGGCGCAGTGGATTAATTAATTGTGGAAGCAGGATGGATGGTAGAAAGAGACAAATAATTGGCCTATCTGTTGTAGGACTGGCGAAGATATGTTAATATGTAGTTGACAGCGTTGACAAGCTCTTTCCATCAAACATAGGCAAACATAGGTGCATGTTAGTTGAGAAGGCATTACTACTTTCAGTGTTATTTAACTTGTTTACCTTCCCCTATGTGCCTTTGCCTTTCCGTCTTCTTTTTCTCAAAAAAACGGCTCACGCAACATTGTTGGGTGTTTCTTTTGTAGACAGTTGAATACAGTCTTACCACAACAGAAAACAGTACCAAGGTGGGTTCGCTGCACATGGACACCTTTTCCATGCCTTATGATGTCATCTCTCTATTTTCTCTTGACCACTGTTTGAACCTTATCTCTCACGCTCTAATGCGTTACCTCTCTCTTTATCACAGGACGCTCCTAAAAGAAAGATAGGCAAATCAATTACTCAGTGGAATGTCGGCTTCTTTTTGCCTAGAAACAACTTCATACCTTCCCTTCTTTAACCGTTCCATTTACTAATCCCTGACCTAGGTTTAAAGAGTCACCTAGGTTCGACTAACCCCATCTATTACGTTTCTGAAGCGACTGGATCTGCTTATTTAAAAGGGTTAAATGAGTATGAGTAAAATAATGGAATACAGACGAAGGAGAGGCAGTGTGTTGAGCAGTTAGAAAAGAGACTCTCTTGAAATGTCTCTCTCCACTGTAGTTGTTCGCTCAGTTTAAGACCATTGATGTAAGCGTTTTGAACTCCTTGGATTCTTTGACGTTCAATAAATTATCCCTGTTCATCAGCATTCACGATTTCATCCAAATGTTGAAATTCAAGGAAAAAATCATCCAATATTGTTCTGCTGAAGAGCTTTGAATATCAAAAATCGATCTATTTATCCACCCATTCAAATTCATCCATTTATCTCAATCTTAAACTAGCACCCATCCTACTGCCATCCCATCAAGGCACCTATTTTCATTCGTAAGAATTTAATTGTCAGTTGCCTGAATTTTTAATTTTGCAGGAACCTGGAACCACCATCAAGAAGGAAAGTCGCACAAAAGTAGGCAATTTAATCAACAAGAGGAATAACTTCTTTTATTTTCCCTCTCCATAATCACCTTCAAGTTCAAATAACAACTACGTCCTCTTTAATAACTTGGAAATTTATGAGGCTATAAAATTGGCGTTCTCATACCTTGTAAAATGACAAAAATAAACAATCTACACGTTTGACAACTGTCTGCCGGAACGGAGTTTCAATAACTTGTTCAAGGGCAATTCATAATTACTCCACCTACCTCGTCCCATTCATTATGCTTTTCTTTTTACTTCCAAATGCAAAGTGATGGGAGGAGAGAGGGAAAAAGTAGGTCAAGACTGACAGACAGATAATAGGTAGCTTTAAGGAAGGAATCGAGATAAGCATTCAAGAATTGAATCCATGCGTCTGGATTTGTAGACATGATCTTTCCGAGTAGTTTGCCTCTTATTTTGTAGTTATTCGGTCGCATCGGTCAGTCCAGCATCGCTTCTACCGTAAGTCAATCGCAGTCCCTCTAACCAATGTCCCAAATGTTTACATTAAACCTGGTAAATGTATCGCTCACCTCAGTAAACATTGGTTATCACCACCGTGCCATGTGCCACATGCTAGTTGCGAACGTCTGTGTACACAGGCAAGCAACAATACATAGACGGAGATGCAGTAGTCCCTTGATCTTAAACAATCCTCCTTAGCATTCATTTTGTCCACTTGCTGTGCGGCTGATACAGACGATATCGTGCTCCACCACAACAACGGCAGTTCCACTCAGTTGGTATTTCCATGTTTTTCGATTCCAATTTACACGAGCAATCTCCTTCGATCCCTGATGTGGAAATATCCTTTTAATTGGGGACTCTGCTCTACCAACCGTTCCACAGGATTAGGATACGATTATGCCCAATCATTTGCCCCATTGTGAATAGACTTAACTCTGTCCCCTTAGTTCAATTTTTTAATCAAGTAAGTTCAAATACCAACCAAGAATGCATGTTAGACAGTCGCAATGAGAGAAACAGAACTAACTTGGGAACAGGTTTCATTTTCATTTAAAGAAGTCCGACAAAACTGGTTAAATTTTTCTATATATTCCACATTCTACCGTAAAAGCATATGTTTTCGTCGTGTCGTAATTCTAGTGTTCTTATTCAGGCACCTAGAGTCTCCAGCACTCAGAATCGAGTGAGATAGAAGACCTTTTTGGCTTTGCGATAGGAACGGCTGCAACTGCTAAATAAACTTCATTTGTCTGCAGGATGTGAAAGGTCATACCACTACATCCACCTTCGAAAGCCACACTGACGTAAGTTACGCATTCTCGATCATTCACACCATTTCCTAAATGAGGCTGCCTGAACATATTCCAACATTCTCACTTCATCCATTTTCGAGTGGTCTGCCTTTATTGGTAATGCATGTCGTTCCTCACCACCGTTGCATTTCTAAAAGGTTCAGCATCCACCTGAGAAGGAGGTCCTCATGAAAGTAAGCAATGAGATGTCAAATACATTGTCACCCATTGCCACCATTCACGATTTCATCATTTACGGTGTCCAATGTCAGAATGAACTTTCATGCATGATTGCAATAATAGAAACCGTATGGGCATCAGAGAGAATGACACAGCCATCTATCTATCCATCCCAAAGCCTAGCATGCATCCCATATCCGCGCATCAATTCATCCATCTATCTACATTTGGCTTTCTATCATCTATCAGCCCATCATTCCATCGTGCGCCTCTTTCTTCACAGCAATTCAATTGTCACTTGTTTGATCTTCTAAATTTTGTAAGAATCTGGAATTACCTGTAAGAAGGAAGGTCGTACAAAGGTAGGCAATTTGATTGACAACTGACTGCTGCCTTCGAACCTCCATCAAATAGGAAAATGCAAATTTATTTTTGCGTATTTCATGATAGATTCCAAATATCGTTTTAGGCCTCTTCTTTGCCTCGAAAATTTAGGTGGCCATGGAGATGTCGTTCCAGTGCCTTTTTATAAGCGACAACTGTCTGTCCACGATGAAGTTAGAATTCCTTATTTGAAGTCAATTCATAATGTGCGTGTCAACATCCTCCCATTTATTCGGCTTCTTGTTTCACCTCCAAGTGATAAGTAATGGAGGGAGAGAGAGAGAGGGGAAAATTTAGGCGAGATCGTTAAGCAGACAATGGGCAGCCTTAAGAAGGAGAAGCGTTTTAATGTTCAAGAATTTGATACTTGCATCCAGCGTGGTGGGTTCGATGTCCCAAAGTGAGTTACCTCCTCTTGTGCAGTTATTCGGTCGCGTTAACCAATCCTCCAACGCCCCAACGGTAAGTCAACCGAATTCCATCTCGTCGTACTGTAGAATCAACTTTGTTGACTGCAATGTCAACAACAAACCTGACAAATGTGTGGTCTGAAATAGAAAGACCTGGTTATTACCACCAATCACCGTGGCATTTTTCCAATTGTTAGTGTTGGAGCGCAAATCCTTGACCTTACACTTTCCTACTTTCCATTCATCTCGCCCAATTGCTGTGCAGCTGTTGAAGGCGGTAGTGCACACTATCACAACAGCGTAGAGGTGCAACAGTAACGGTTCTGTTCGGTCACTAGTTCCATGCATACCATTGGACAGGGTGTGCAGATGGCTCAGCGAGCCTCTCTACCACGCATTGGTATTGTCTTAAATTACATCACTGTCTTTCAAATGCCACGACTGTGGAAAAGTAGGCAAACGTCAACTGCAATATTTGAAGCCTCTGCCAGGTTGACGGTTTCGCAGATTTAGGACAGGGTTAAAACTTACCGTTGGCTCCAGTCGTGAATGGGCTTAGTCATGATTCATCCATCCGATTATTCTGTTCAAAAGTGGTTAAATATTGATCATTGTTGTGCTGTGGACAGCCGTAAGACTACGGATGAGACCATTAATCATCAACAAATTCGTCTCTTGGGGTAGTTTTGTGACATTAGTCAAATTTTTGTGGCATATCATATACTACTGAAATAAGCCATAATTCTTTACTAAATTTTATGATTAATGATCTTGTTCAGGTGCCTGCTGTTTCTGGCGCTCAGCATCAAGTGAGATGAAAAAGTTTCTTCTAATTCTACCGTAAACGCACCGACAAATCCTAATTTTCCTTATTTGTCTGCAGACGATGGAAAGCCACACCACCGCAGTCACAGTCGAAGGTCACACCAACGTGAGTCACGCTTTTACAATCATCCACGATACTGCACGAATGTGAACATCTGTATGTCATCGAATATTCACACCTTATCCATTTTTGGGCAGTCTTCCTTTCCCATTAACGTATACACCTCTCCATCCATCCTAGACCTATTTATCATTCCTGCATCCATCTAATCATTTTACTCATCCATTTTGTGTCCATACATCCATCTATCTATCTGGGTCGCATCCATCTATCCATCCATCCACTAACCCAGCTCGACTTCAATCTTGATCTCAATTGTCTATCACCCTATCATCCCATGGAGGCGCCTTCTTCAATCCTCGGGATTTCAAATAACAATTACCTTATCTTTTGCATATTGTAGGAGCCTCAAACTACATCTATGAAGGCAGGCCTCACAAAAGTAGGCTGTTTGGTTGGCAGTTAACTTTTGTCTTTGCATCGTTATTCAAGGGCCTGGGCAAAATTTTATTTGACATCTATCAGTCTACAATAGCGTTGCGGTTTCCATGTTCAAGAGCAACTAATGATTACCTTGCCTACCTCATTCTATTCTACTTAGTCAGCAATTCAATTATTTCGAAGTACTAAATATTGGGGTGAGAGAGCAAATAAGGGCAAGCGAGATTGCTGGTTCTTTGGTGGGGGCTAAAAGGACGGGGAAGAGATCGACCTTCAAGTATTGCATTTATGTGTCAAGTTTGGTTGGGACGATCTCCTCTAGTAGATTACCTCTTATTTTGTAGTTATTTGGTCGCATTGGTCAATCCTCCATCACTTCTACTGTAAGTAAATTGCATTCCTTCTCCCCAATGTCCCTAATGTCTGCATTAAGCCTGACACGTCCATCACTCACATCAGTTGGCATTGGTATTCATCAGTTTCCATGCTGCACTTTTCATTTGGGGACGTTTGAGCACACTGGAAAGTAGCAGCATATAGGTCGAGATGGAGCAGTTTCCTAATCTTAAACTATTTCTCCTATCATTCGTCTTGACCGCTTGCTGTGCGTCTGTTACAGCCTGTAACGCACTCCTCCAGAATAACGTAGATCCACAACAATGGCAGTTCCATTCATTCCGTAAAATAGTCCTCCGGCTCTTCATCCCCACTCGAATATAATATATTGAAGGATATCTGAGCGCTTCGGTGTTTAGTGATTTAACATTTCACTAGACAAGAAAACATTCTTCTTTAATGTATCTTGCAACTTATTTCGCTGATTAGTAGATAATGTTCAGCAGCGTAATAAGGGGTGTTTGTTCCGTGCCACTTCTAATAAGCAGTGGGATGGAGACACAATGAGGGTGTTCCTATTGTTGACATGCATGAAAAAGCTGAGAGAAAAGGGCATGCACATGCGCCCGCTCACCGGCTTCTGATTTTACGCCGTAGACACGATGGATCCCATTCTCTAGTGCTTCTGGTGTTTTGATTGGCATTGACCAAACTTAAGTCTATTTTAGCTTGATATTTGCCAGTCGGCCACTGTAAAATGTTTGCAAATCAGGAAGGAAAGAGGAGACTTCTAAAACGACGAAATGGAACCACCTCCTGGGACCAAAGCATTTGCAATGTTCGGCAATATCTAGATTACCTCAAAAGGCCGACATTTGTCTACGTTAAAAAGTTAAAGGTGGAACTCGTCGTATAATTCTTTGAAGCACCTAAGCATGTTACTGAAGAGCATCATTTAAGTAAAGGCAATGAGAAGGATCATTACTAATGCAGGCCAGCAGTGAAAGTGATGACACTTGAAATTATTTTATCCACACTTTTGCAGACAGCTACCCCACTTGGCCAACTCACAAGCTCCTCTGGTGTAAGTTTCCTTTTTTCGTCATTAGCCCAAGTACTGTTTTTTTACGTCGACTCCTTTCCTCCCTCTGGTAAACGGCCTCGGGTTGTCAATTGCTCACCAGTTCAAAGGTAATGGCCAATTTTTTCATTGCCTTACGCATTTTTTATTCCTTTTCAGTTGGTTTCCTACTCCGCATCAACTGACACCCAACGCTCACGCAATAAGGATAACTTAGCAAAGGTAACCCCCATTTCTGCTTCTCATCACTCTATTTTTTGTGTGCTTTGTGTGCTTTACACTTTGCTGCTTCAAAGTTTACAGTAAAACCTCGTTCCATTGGGCGAGGTAATTAATGACTCCAACAAACTTGCTCCATAACATACTTTCCGTTTGTAGTTTTTTCAAAGACGCGTTAACGCAAAGGTGGGCAAAATCTCCGATTAAGAATCATTTGTTCAACCAAATTGCAAATGAATTTTATGGAAAAAGTAAAATGGTAAAACTTACCTTCTTTTCCAGACAACAGAAAGCACCACCTAAGAAGCCGATGTGGTGAGGGCATAAAAGAGAAGTTCATTGTTACCGTGAAGCCAAAATATTCTAGGATTATTACTCTAATTTCCACAATACATCCAATACTTTAAAATCACTGCTATATTTATGAACTGGTTCATCTTGAGCACTTTCATTTTTTGAAGACGGGAAAAACTCATGCCAGCCCGTTTGAATACAGCAGAGTTCTTTCGTCCCAACGCTTCCTCTTTTACCTGATTCTCATTAATCTGTTTATTCACTTACCAAAAA
This sequence comes from Echinococcus multilocularis, assembly GCA_000469725.3. NCBI lineage: Eukaryota > Metazoa > Platyhelminthes > Cestoda > Cyclophyllidea > Taeniidae > Echinococcus > Echinococcus multilocularis. Next base: position 4,966,220 of record LN902846.1, on the reverse strand, counting down.
AAACGATCTTCTAGACAATTATCGTTATCTCGAAAATTCCACGGTTTTTTGAGTCAATGTTAAAAGCGAGTGCATTGCTCATGCTGAAGCGCATGCTCTTTAAAAATTCTAGTCTTTATTGTAAAACATCCTTAATAACAGATTATGACGGCAATATCTATTGTAAATCAATTACACCACCGGCCGGGAGGTTTTGCTTAATTGAACAGCAACTTAATGCATTGAAGTATGCTTAACTTCTGGTAGTGATGAACATATTCAAAAGGAAATCGGAAAGGGGCACCCAAGGCACTGCTGCATTGGTGGTAACCAGTAATAAGATGCTCATGGAAGACTTCAACAATTTATGAGATAGACAGGTGGAGCGATACTTCACGCTGCAGTCTACTGACACCACAAAAGCACCCATTCAAAAAATTCATGAGATGTAAACTATTGGACGCGATTAATTAACCCACTTACAGCACGTGTAAAAAGAAATTATGTACACTAGAAATGAAACTGCTTTGGTGTCTCGTGTTTACTTCGGTTGCTATGACAAGTACAAATATGCACAAAAGGTTATTTTCCTGATAATTCCAGCTAAGCATCATGGTTTAAGCCCAATCGAAATCAAAGCCTAACACACGAAATCGGGACGCATATCTCTAAAACAGAAGAGGCCTTGGAAACAATCAAAATCCAGTCATATTAGGACTTATTTGAACCATTGCATGTATGCATATATGTAAAAAGAGAACAGCTTTTCAATTGAAGTCTCGCCAGCGCTGCAAGCGTTAAAGGATGTGGCAGCGTGCAGCATGAAACAACTTGTAACACAAATTACTCCCGAACCAATCCAAATAAAGGAAAGCACTCACGAGTGCCTGATAAAAACCCACTATTCTGTAGCGTCCGAGACTCCCTGAAGATGAAAGAAGACACAACACTCGGGCAGAATATATATATTCAGCACGGAGAAGGTGTCTGGGCTATTGGCATGGCCCAAAAGGCCAGCCCCAGCCAGCGAGGTACAAGGGTAGCTAATTCAGAATACAAAAGTGGCGCCCCACCGGAACCGAGGGATAAACCACTATCGTATTACAATTCAGTAACAAGAACTGAAACAAAGTAAAAGAAGATTAAGCTACTTCTTAGAGATTAGGAATTTAAGGACAGTATATGCAAGATTCAAAAAGCTTCAGGATAATAAGCAGGAAAAACCTTATAATAGAAAATACCACGACCAACAGAAAAAAGGCAAATCATCCCAGATTTTGAAAACAATACCAGGAGGCGGAAGATGTAGTGAGTGAAACTTGTTGCAAAAAATAAAATAATCTTGTTGTGTTTACAGAATATGTGCATTTTATAGCCTTGATTTTATTGTGCGGACAGCCGAAACTATTCTTAAATTTACTACTTTCCACTGTAAAAACTGACATCTAGGAATAATTTTCGTTAAAGCTAAAATGTAAAAATCTTAAAAAAAGTGGTAGTTACGTAAAAATTCTCTAATTTAGCATCACCTACACATTTTGCAATTCTGCTTACAGTTGAGCTTGCACAAACAGGCGGAACCGCCATATTTAAAGTCGATTAGGGTGGTCGAACTACAGTTCTGGTTGAGTGCGACGATTCCCCTAAATCAATATCTGAAATTAAGTTTTGTTCTTTGATTAGGTTTACCTATTGCTCTTTATCTAAGCCACTGTGCTTCTTCGAATTTGCATTTTCTGATCCGCTTAGAAGACTTTTTTGTGACTTGCCCTCGTGTTTGATTTTTTCGCTTCTAATTTGCAAATTTCGGATGCAATTGGCACGGTGTTTTTATCCACCGTTTTTTTGGCTCAATACCTACTGCCCTATTTTGGCGATAAAATTGCTTTCTTTGTGTTGTCTATCCAATTTGGTTTTTAATTTTAACCGGTTTTATCATTCACGCACTGGTATTTTCACTGAATGCTTCCAGTCTTGATTTTTTCTCTCCCTTTTACGCCTCAAATACTCTACAGTTGAACCTTTTAAATCCGGTCTTGTTTTAATCTTACTGAAATTTGTTTTCTGTTCTAGTTACGACAATGTTTAATAACTCTTCACCAGAGTCAAAGGATTTGTCACGTCGGCCGTCTAAAGCAAAACACGCCCTAATTAAATCACCAGTCAGTCCCATAAGCGTTAACATTGCTTTGCCGCAGAGAAAGCGAGCCAAGATCATTCGTTTCACCACCGATGACTTTACCTGGCAATGCTGGCAGTGCCTCAGCGCCTTCTCCAGCAACGTGGATTTGGACGATCATCTGAAGGACTGCGACTCTCGCAACGCTGCAGAAGGTGATGTGATTCTGCCTATGGGGGACTCCCTGCCTGGTTGTCCTTTCTGTCCTCGTGATGGGTGCCAGGCCGAGTCGAAACCCTACTACTTCCATGACTTTAATGCCCATGTTGGGAGTCAGCATTCGGAAGTGAAGGAACTCTCTTGTCCATACTGCACTGATAAGATTCCCTCACCACGTTTGGAAGACCTTACTTCGCACATCCTGCTCGATCATCAGATTCATTGGCGCCCAAGTCCTGGTAAGATATTTTATTTAGCAACTTTTATTATCAGCACGTTTTAATGTAGATGTGATGAAAAGCTCTATTAAGCGCCTTGACTTTGCTTACTACATTGTTCTGTGGTGAGTGCCACGAAATGCAGTATTGGATGACTCGTTATCGTTAGGTTTTTTGGTGAAGGTAAGGGTAAAGGATTCTCATTTCTGCAGTGGGAATTGCAACGCTTCCGCCATTGTAGTTCCTAGTTTCATCATCCGTCAAAGATTTTCTCTAGTTCAAGGCCTATTTTCTGTTTCACTTTAAGGGGATAATTATTACGACGCAGGGCCTCTTTGTATGCCCAAATGATTCACATTATGAGAAGAATGGCATTACTCTTCATAACTACAGACAGTGCCGATGCTCAAAATCGGTCCCGTTTCTATTGTGACTTCCGTAATGGTTTTCTTGGTCTTCTGTATTACTGTTCCATTAATGAACACTTCGAAATTATTTCACGTAATTATAGTTGATGATATCTACGTACATCTGAGATCCAACTGTTCTGCAAAAGAAATTGCACATTTTCGAGACCATTGTAGCTTGAGTGCTGCGACAACTTCATTAATTACTTAATCTCTAGCCTCAATGGTGTACCAGCGCACGGACGATGTAGCTCACCGCGTGGTAACTTGTCTTGGGTGTGGATGGTGCACCTTCGTTCTGCGCGCCCAGGACGCTGTGCAACCACCAGCCTCACTCGCCTCGCACATGTCACGGTGTGCCGGTCGCGGTGCCCGCCTCTCCGTGCCTCGCCTCCCACCCTACCTTCGTCGGCCCACTCAAGTGCCCACGAGGGCTCTCGTCTCTGCTCTCACAGCCGCCTCTGCCAGCGCCAGTCACGCCTTCGCAGTGCGCTTCCCCGGCGTGCGCGGTTATGTTGCCTCCACCTTCGAAGCAACCGCTACAGTCTCTGGCACTTCGTCTTGGACCGTCGCGGTAGATGCGGAGGGCGATGGGCTGCCTCAAAAGCGGCCAAAGTACCAGCCCCCATTAAAGGTGGCTTCGCCTGTGTCCATTGCTACCCCGTCGCCACCACCGGAGGGCAATACCAAATTGGAGGAGGAAGAAGTAAAGGCTAAAGTAAAAGGCGACGAAGAGGAAGAGTTAAAATCGACTTTGGAGGAGGGGAAGCTTACTAATGGAAATGTAAGCAGGCGCGGGGGTTCTTTACATATTCAAACTATTTATTGAATATTGTTGACCGTTCCAGAGGGTGGGCTTTATCTACGTCTAGATTTCATGCTGCCCCCAAGGATAGCAATCTAGTGTACCGTAGGCTTGCTTTTTTCAAAGGATGGTCAGAGGGAACAGTAGCTACTATTTCATGAAGTTATCATCTAAGCTATTTTAACTAAGGAATTTTACTTTAATTGTAAACCATACAAATCTTCCCCGTACACTGTCGACGTGTGTCGCATTGCCAATGATTATATTGTAAAAATCAGCCGGTAGAAACACTATCCACTCAGTGAACCTAGGTACCTTCCACTTGGTCTTAATGTTTTGGGTTTAGTCCGACAATTTGTTTAATCTACAGAGTCTCCGTAGCTAGCTGCCGTCACCGTCATAGTCTAGCCTTATTTTGAGCAACACAGCTTTCCAAACTTTAGTTATCTGGTTTCGCAAAAAATTAATGGCTCTTTTCAAGTGATTAACTCGTGGTGATGAGTGAGCGCAAGTTCGATGCCACCCCATGAGTATGTGAATTGACTGCTAAATAATGTAAGAACATCTTTCTCGTACGCCTCACTTTTATTGCAAAGGCTTCATTCACTATTTGTACTTGCTATCCATGTTAGCAGTCGTTTGGCTTAAAGTCTTGCTTATCTTTCTCTCCGTTAGCTTTGTGGCTCGTTTTGAGCCTTATTTCACTATTAGCTTGGGTAGACTTTGTCTTTACCGATGGTGATTAGTTTTTCTATCGTGGAATTAAAAAATTATACATGTAGGCTGGTCCATTGATTTGCCAATTCATCTATTGATGTGCCTTTTTACCGTGTGAATCTGCTGAGTTTAGAAAAAGTGTACATCATCTATTAATCGTGATTTGCCAACAGTCTTGGATACCTTCGGTGTTTAGCTCATTAACCTCTGCCGCCACTTTGGATATTGGATGGCTTTGGATCAATATACCGCGCTCATCTTCTAAATCGCAAAATTGTTTTGGGTTTGCATACCTATTATCTAGATGCCCCAATATGCACAGGTTTTTGCTGCATTTTTTCTGTACCTTTAATGCGCGGCTACGTCCCTTCGCAATCACTGATGGACTGATGTAAAATGGTGTTTCATTGTATCATCGGATTGGTTAAATGCTTAGCTATAAACCTCGCAAATATGGGAAGACGTTTTTAACGTAAAGATGAGTCGAGAGGCCTACCTTTACAGAAACTCCATGCTGCTCCGTTCAAATTTTATCAATCGCAATGTTTGTTTAATTGACAATTTGATTTACTAAATGCATCACTAATACAAATTCGAGGCTGCTGCATAGCTTCCTTATTTCGAAAGTGGTACGATGACTTCGCATAATGGTGAGAATGCTACCTATTTCATCAGTGGATGCAAGAGGCTACATAATTAGACTTCTTGAATATCATATCCTCCAAAAGGCGAATTGTGTTTTTGTTCGAGTAACTTGAAAGGTGTACTAAGGACTGGATGTTGTTTCTCAGTGAGTTTATTTGTGCACTGGTCGTCTTGTGCAATAGTCTTTACTTAAAAGCAGCGTAGGGAAGAGAGTTCGCATGTTTAATGCTGTGATGTAACTCATTGCGTTTGGGTCCATGGTAAACATTCTTAAGAATGCATCTATTGCACTCCCTTCCCACTCCCTCACTGGCCATTGTGTAGAATCCAAAATTGGGGCACTTGCCAAAGGCCAGTGCTACGAGTCTACAGATTTGGCCATCGATAGTATACGTTCTATTTGAAGCTTAGAATTTTCATCTTCCCGAATCGAGTTGCCAACTGGTCCTACTAATATCGTCCTCTGAGGTGTACATGAATACATAAATACAAGCGCCAGCGAACTTTTGTTGTCAGTATTTAGTAGATCGAAGGGCAGCAGACTATGATGCCGAAGTGGTTGAAGTCGTGTTAATGAATGTCCTGTTAGCAACTCTCGTTGATCGTTTTCTAGGAGCCAACACTATCACCACAACCAACAGCCGAAGCAGAAGCTTTTGTGAAACCGGGGTCAACCTCTCCGGTAAAGCATCCACAGGCAGAGGAGCAACAGCAGGAAAAACTACAAAAGGTTGAGGAGAAAGAAAATGAAAATGAGACAGCAAGAATGGAGAATAAGACAGAAGAAGAGGACGAGCAACCGCCACCACAACAGCAGCCAACGCCAGCACCCCAACCACGCAAACGCACAACAGCAACAACACCGACACCAGCTCCACTACGAAAAAATGCGGTCCCCAAAGGGGTGTTTGATGTGCCTTTGGACTTACCTCCTTCGCCACCTCCCTCTTCCACTACTGCAACAGATAGCGCCAAAAAGGCGGTTTCTACCCGGGTCTACGTGTGTCCCATCTGCGGCGATAATGCGCTATCAAGTCTGCGTGAACGGGATAAGCATCTGCAGGTTGAGCACACTGGTGAACTAGTCTTCCCATGTCAGGTGGGTCAGAAGGCTCAAAACAACCTTGCCCGGATATTTGTGGAGCTGATAGCGAATCGCGTTAACTGTCGCTTTAGTCCTAGCTACTGCTACTGAGTCTTCAATTACATTAACAAGATTATTCTCTAGCCATCTTTCACTTGCTTTCAATAGCTCTGTGGAATGGCATACCCCGTCTACATCGCGCTGCGTCGTCATGCGGTACTCAAACACGCGGCCAACTTCGATGCAGTGCTCTACGGACAGCCTGACATGGAGCCGGTGGAATGTCCTTTTTGCGAGCTCGTAGCCTTCACCTCACCTGAGGTGCTCCAGCTCCATTTGGCCAAAATCCACCCTGAGCAGTTTGAGCAGCAGGCAGTGGTCTCCGCCGTCGCCTCTGCTCTCGCTGCACCCGACTCTGACTCTGATGCTGAGGGTAGTGGTCGCCGAGCCGATGGCGATGATAAAGACGATAAGGACTGGGAGGTGGAGAATGGATCCAAGGTTGGCGGCATCGCCAGCGCTCCAGCTGCTAGCGCCGCATCGGTCATCGCAGCTGCTACTAGGCTTGAAGGCGGCTCCGGAGTGAGGAGGGTTAGGGGAAGAGGTGGTACGCGTCTTTTTTCGGTTGCTTTTTTCCCGTCTTTGGCGGTGTGTTGAGTCGCTTGAGCATTATTGTGGCTTTTATTGCTCATTTTACCTGCAATTCCACTTTTTATTTATTTAACAAGAGGTCGTTTAAAATTTCAAACCTTTTAGGAGTTCTAGTTTTTGTGTTGCTTCAGAATAACCATCTCGGCAGACCTCCTTCTTCGGAGCTCTTTTGGCGATCGGTGAAGTTTCCCTTTTGAAACCACCGCTTTGGAGCAACGTGGACGCAATTTGACAGATACACAATTACTGCCTTAGCGCACCATGTGACTGGGATCTTGAAAGAACTTAAAAACTTTCTCCTATTTTTCATTTTAAGGACGAAGAGGTCGTTCAAAGTCCCTAGGTGCTCCAATCTACACGTCAGCGGATCTGCTGAACGACCCTGATCTACTGGAGAGTGTAGAGAACTCCCTGCAAATGCGCCGGTCCTTCATGCCAGGCCGTCGAGGGCGTGGAAGGGGTAGAGGTCGTGGGAGTGGCGGTACCGGCGCAGTGCGCAGTCGCGGGACAGGTCGTCGTGGACGTCCAAGGGGTTCCACGCGTGCTTTTGGTATTCATGCCGCAACGGCCGCCACCACGGTGGCCACTCTTCACCAGTCTTTGGCGCCAGTTGCACAGCAGCAGCTGAACACATGCACTGTTATCACTGGCGCAGTAGAGGGTGTTGCGGTGGCGCCGGCGTCGGTGATAGATGGAATGGAACTTCCACCACCGCCAAATGCGGTTAGTCAACTGGAAATGGTGTTGGCCCAGACGTCCCCGGACCACGCGCTAGTCACTTGTCGTCTGTGTGGTGCGGAGGCTCAGGTTGTGCTAGATAACGCAAAGGAGCTGTACATTCACATGGAACTGGTAGGTCGCACCTCTAGCGGTTGTCATTGTCAGACTTTCTCTTGCAGTGGACATTCGAATCCCATCGGCGCTTTTTTCTACCCTTGCGTAGGACCACAACCCGGAGTCGACTTGTGAGCAGTTGGGCTGTCAAGCTTGCGGCCGTATTTTCTTTGGTCCACATCACCGTGGAGACCTGATCGGTCACATCCGCGTGATGCACCAAGGACAGGAGGAAGCGATGCCCTGTCCCAATCACGCTGCAGAGGGCGGTTGTGGGGCCAAATTCACCTCCACACGCCTTCGTGATAGTCATCTGCTGATGACCGATGCTCCTGGCTGGTCGTGTCCACTTCAACTGGCTGCTGAAAGCCTCCAAGCCGTCACAGAGGTAGCGGAAGCGGGGGGTGCCGCTGCCGAAATCTTTGACACGATGGTCTTAGCCACGGAAATTGCCGCTGATGCTGTGGGGCAGATGGTTCTGGCCTACGGTTGTCCGCTCTGCTCAAGGGTATTTGTTGGACAGAACTGCACCGCACGGTACCTGGCGCATCAGTCACAATGCGGCGCAGTAGGTGATGAAGTGGTGTCGATGGAAGCGGACCAGTCGCACTCGGTGATGGTATTGGCCACGGTGGCGGACAATACTCAATAGTAGTGGTGGCAGCAGCAGCGGCTTTGTTTTTGTAAATAACTCGGCATAGCCAATTTTTTTATACGAAATTGTCATGAAAGAGTGCGGTATGCATGTAGTTAATCGGTCTGTCTCGACATCCGCTTGATTTAAAAAAGGTTATACTCGCGGCCAATCTATACCCTCCTCACCCCGATGTCGCTATCTATGTAAGTAAGAATGTATGTATGGATGTATTTGGGCGTTAAAACCGCGCTGCGATTGCTGCTACTACTCTTGATCATTGCACTGACCGTTTGTAACGAGGTCCATTTTTCTCTATGGAGGATGAATATACGTATATATGCACAAGTAATTACACGCAGATTATAGCATTCCCAGAGGCGACTTTTCGCTTGTTCTCTCCTCTTAGTTGGTCTCGGTTTGGCCATGGAAACTACGGGTGAGGATATAGACTTTGGGTTCTCGGTTTTTTTTTGCGTTGGCGGGATGTTTACTTCCAAATTTAACCACAAATGAGTGAATTATTGGGAGTGTGTGAGGTTTGGAGGTGCCTCTAGCAATAATCGCATCCGTTGGAGGCGGTGGGAGGGGAGCTGGTGTGTTACTTACTTGCCTTGGGTTCAGTCGCGATTGGTCGGGCTGGGAATCGTCAAAGGAATAGTTGATGTTCATGCAACTCGATGTTTGGAGTTCTTATCAAGGTATGGGGGCAATTTCGCACCATTTTCGGGAGCAAGGCGCAATCTCCGATTTTCCTCTTAACAGTTGTCCGGAGGAATCCTTCCAGGCGATTTGTTGGAGTGATCGATACCGCAATGCTTAATCCCACGCCGACGAGTCAAGCTTCTTCCGAATGTTTTGTCTTGAACCCCAATCTCTTTCATTTTTTATTTCTCACCTGTTTACACCAACTGTGAAAAGGTGAGGAGCGATAGACAGATAACCCAATACCCATTGTCATTTGCCAGCGCATGTGGGTGGCGGCACTTGGTTGGTGTCGTAGGTGCGGGTCAAATTATATCGCAGTCAATATTCTTAACACGTCAAAATTGAATCGGCGTATCATTGGTCGAGGTCAGCGAAAGCAGAGCGCCTAAATTAAGCAGAAAAATTTGCTCAAGTCTACATTCTTGAAAGAGTTATTCTCCAGTTAAAATAAAATTATTGATGGTTTTAGGGTAATCACTCGCGGAGGAGTTCACGCAGTGCCAACCTTCATGGCGAAGCGGCGTTGAAAGCAAATGATGCCCCACGAATATTACAAGCTCAAGTTGGGGAGTTTTGGCATTTTCGTATCAACTGAGTGGCTTGAATTTAGCCTTGATTTTACTGTAAATGATGCACGTATCGAATTGGGTATGAAAAAGTTTTGAATTGTTTAATTTTGTGCTAAATATGTCCTAGAACGCAATTCTTGAAAGGAATAAAAATAATAGTGCAGATGTAAATTCAAAAATTTATTTGGTGGCTTGAGTTTGTACAAGTACCTTGGTGATTAATTTCGTTCTGCGGTGAAAAGGCTTAATATGCTTCCAGGGAAGAGCAGTGACGTCACAATTGTAAAATTAGCATTTGCTAACCCACAACCCGCAAAAATTTTGCCTTTTTTAAAAAATTTTCCTTCTTGCTACTAATCAAATAAAGGGATTATTAAACTCAATGATGGGATTCAGCGGAATTCGTGTACTGGAGTACATGGGCAAAGAGCGGATAGACAGTGCTTGTTTTCTAAACACTTTGTTGCACTTGCTTTGCAGCCCTTGATCACAGCTACCAGCATTCTCAGCAGATGACATGGATTAACATGCACATTTTGATTTATCTCAAATTTTATAATATCCGGCCTTTCCATTGGTCAGTCGATTATGCAATTTGTCTGTGCTTTTAACCAAAAAAATGTTTTGGGAAAGTGCAGCTGTTCCACCTCAAATAACAGAGGTAACTCTCCTTTTTATGCCAGATGAATTTGCAGGAAACGACTCTTGAAGAATTCCTTGATAATGATTACGTCATACAGCATGTTATGGCTCGGTGCACAGAAGTCATCAATTAGTAAATTCGAACCCCTGTTTGGCAATTATTTTAGCCTCTTAAATGCCGGTCGTATATCGCACCTTATTGAATTGGTGGTCGACCAGTCAAATATCGCGTTTGATGCAGTTCGATTTAAGTAAGCTTTATGTTCCTATAACTTGTTTTTTTTTCTTGTTGCTTCAACATCTTATTTACGCAGTCAATATTGCTAAGTACATCTTACATTCAGACTTATTACTACTGGGTTTAAAGTTTTGCCTCATATTTTGAATATACGTTGTGTTTTCTATATGCTATCTCCCTCTCAACCCTTAGACAATTGTTGTCGAAAATATCCTTTTATCTTCATTTTTGTTTTGGGAACCATTTAAATTAGCTAGCATTTACTCTATTCAAACTCCTGAAAAATTTTACCTTTCTTTTCTATCCTAGACGTCCCTCGGTTGCGGCAGAAATCCTCTCCAGTGGTGTTCCCGCCCTAGTGGACTTTCTCGTCTCTACGGGCTGCCAGACAAGTGCCGATGATGCCAATAGTGTCTTTTCTCCCGGCTCTATGCCATTTGTGGAAAGTCTATTAACATTCATAGACACCTCTATGCCGCTCAATCCTCTTTCTGCCGGCTTCTTTGTCAAAATCATGACCAATTTACTCTACTTCAAGGCCTCTGAGGTACGGTTTGAGACCCTAAAGTGCTTTTTGCTTTGGTGAAATTGATGCGTTTTGGCCTAGTAAGTCGGCCGACTGGTAATATTTATAGCAGTTTTAAATCATTATCTCCATTCCTTGCTTTGCGGCGTTTCGGATTTCTTTGTATCTGTATTTCCCGTCTAATAATAGTTTTCTCTTGTTGTGTCATACATCTCGCTTTTGGTAGATCTTCACTCCCCATCAATAACTGAAACCTCTTTATAACCAAGTTTATGCATTTGGCCTATTTTTTGCCTTTTTTTCTCTGATGCGTCTTAAACGGAACATTTTAGTTGGTTGTTCTATTGGCATCTCTCTGCCTGTGCCCGGCTAGCTCAATCATATAGTAATTAGAACTAGTTAATAATGCATTCAACTATTAATTTCACAATTCCAAGTTTCCAAACTATCATATTACCTCGTAGTCGCTGTCCACTCATTTTAAATGGCGCTAATAGTGTGTGCGTCGCTTTCAGCGAGCCCGTTTTGATGTTGGAGGGTTGAAGTGATTTATGTGAATGGCATTATATGACGTGCACTGCTTATGATTGTAAATGCCTACCATGTAGAAGTTGCTGCATAAACTAAGTCTGCTGATATTGATGTTAATAGGTCGCATTAGTGCTAGCCGGGTCACTTCTCTGCATTGATCACTACGAAGTCGAGCCAATCTCTCACTGCATTTTATGCTCTTTCCGCACTCAAAATTGCGCACTGAGGTCGAGTCTGCGCCGAGTTGCTAACCTCCACTGCATCAAACTATCGTAGATTTTCATGAGCCAGGTTCTTTACTATTGGCAGGCTTATTTATTTTTTGCAACGGCCCAACATATGGAGTGCTTTATGAAAGTTTTACAGAGTATGGTATTCGTATTCTTGGTTTACTGCCATTGGTTTGTTCATTTTGTTCCAAGACCAATGTTTGGGATACTGTTCTTAAACTCCTTTAATTTCTGTTCCTTTTTTTCCAACTCATAGAATGAGGATTTATCAAGTCAGTTGACTGAGTATGTCAGTTTTTTGCGAGGGATGTTTGTTCTCGACTCATGTCGCACTGATTTTCTTCCGGTGTTTGGGCTTATTTTTCCAAAGACGTTTATTGCACATCTGTAAACTGTGCGAAAGGCGTGAAGACATTTTGCCACTTTCAATTGACCCATGCACAGTCATCGCTGTAGCCGTTTCCTCCTTCCCAATGCGCAGTGGTCCAGTTCTTTGACATAGAGTTATGAACGAAATACTCAGCTAGCAATGTTGAAGTCCGAATAACCCTAGCATTGGAAGTTTTAGGTGATTATTTTTTTGATGAAGCAATACACAAATGGGTTCGTGAGTTATTTCATTCTAGTTTTTCTCCACTTCAAGACACCCCTTTACCTTTGAGCAGAAAGCATGCCTTTTAGGTCTGTAAAATCAAAGCATAGGCAAGTGCATTATCGCCATCGCAAAGGCTGCCATATTATGGTTATGGTCGGTTGAAATCATCATACTCTGGATAGCTGATTACTTCATTTTCTAATTTGCCGAGTGGATATCTACTTTGTCTTTTGATATTTGCTCAGCAATCGTTGTTTTGCCAGAGTGTTTTCGCTATAAAGTGAAACCGCTATATTATATGGTAGTACAATGCATCTAGATCCGAGCAAAGCGCTCGCAAACGAAAAGTGCTTGGCGCGGAGAGGGTGCAGCTAGCTAATGAATGAAATTACGTTTGTCGATGGTTTGGGTAGGCAATTTCCCTCGAGTACTTTATTTTAGTCCTTATCGTATGTGAAATAAGTAAGTGGGTGAGCCACAGGCAGCTTCAGCAGTGAATGCTAGCGCATTCACTTCAAATCCTACATAGATTGACTGCTAATTCATGGGTATCAGTAATTTGCTGAAAGTGGAGTTTCGAACGCATCCTCGTGCACAAACTGAATAAGAAATTTCCTACTTTTTGACCTTACTTGACCTAATTGACCATAATTGTCAATACGCTGTGCGTCGGATCCTTGTGACTGGTTGTATCGGTAGTGCTGGACAAGGGGCCAAGACCAACTTTAGTGTTTACTACCGGGCCGCCTGCGGTATAAAAGCGACTGCTATTCAATCATGACCAGGAGTATTAACACTCTTTCAGACAAGATGTTACTAGTATCCTGGTATGTTGCGTTTTCCGCTAGCCACACCGAATCATTTTTCAATTGGGGTGGGCTTTCCAGTAAACAAAACGCCATCGAACATTGCTCACGTCGCATTTATAATAAGCAAAAATTTGAACGAGCAGAATTGAGGTCATATCAATCCTCTGTCGATTTCCAGATTTTGGACTGTAGAGGCCCACCCTACACTGTATACAGTCCATACTACCGAAGTCGGCGAACTGGCATCATTGCAATTTATAATAGAGCCTTGTTCGTAGGGCAGTCTTTTTTGAATGAGTACCTTACAAAGAGCTTGACCCTTCTATTAACGTAGCGACTAGGTGTGTAAAACTCCCAGAGGTGTGTGTTGAGAGAAAGTACAGTGAAGCGTGGCGTAGAGTGTATTCTTGTCCCACATCGCACTGTGGGAATCAGTGCACCTCAAAAGGGCGTACCTTTGAAGTCACAGAATGCTTCTTTAAACGATTTATTTAAGGTAGTCGTTCCACTGAAACTCACTGCGGGTTCCACTTTCGTGCAACGTTGTGTCTACAGGAGTTTAAAAGGCCCAGCTACAGTTAACTCCGCTTCTATCTCGACTTTCATCTCCCATATCTCTTCTGTTTCGGATGTAATCATGTGGTCGTCCACTGGTGACAAGAAAAGCTGATGACCCTGTGGTCCTAAAAAAAACATCCTGGGAATAATGAGGAGATGAAGACGAAGATAGAGCAACATTCCCCTCCCATCATAAACTGCAAGCATTTTCCTAGTAATCAAGGTACAATGTCCTCCTGAATATGTTGCATGCATCTCTGGCACCTCGCTCCTCTATCACTGCGAATTGCACGATATCTAAATTCTGTGCAAAATATCCACCTCGAAGGTCTCAGCTTTGGAACCCAGTAAACTCGACTCGTGAGGCAGACAAGCTGGAACCACTTCTACTGAGTCCAGTCAGTTCCTTATGTTTTGATGGCTCCAAAGGATAAAAATAAGGTGTACTATATCGATAAAAGAACGCATATGTGTGCATACCAGCAATTCATACGCTTACCATATCCCCCCGAACTAAAATAAGTGATTGTGGTGGGATGTATGCAAAGCTGCATGAACTCTCTGTGGTCTGCTGATGCAATGTGTGACTGGGCACCATTCTCGGAAGATTAGGATAAAGGCCATAAAAAGTGGGTTTTAAGAATTTGCTCAAACCGCGGTGTCTTACCTCACCTGGCAGCTGGGTCTCGCGTTTGACTAGGCCTTTCTAGTCTAGCAGGCGTGCCAACTATAAAAATCGCATTTAATTTAGCCGAAAAGGTTCATTATACCTGAGCTCTATGAATAAGTAACCTTTGATTAGGCCGAACTGTGATAGAATTGGATTTTTCACTCAGAATATGATGAAATAATTATTTTTCCCAGAAATAGACATTACGCTGTTACCTACCTGCCCTAATTGGTGGTGTGACCCTAAATGGATATTTTAGGTCAGTGCTTTACACCGCTAATGAGGGCTGCGACCTTTTCCTCTCTAATTTGGCACTATCCGGACAAACTCCCTACCGCGGTCCAAATTGGTATAAGTTGTGATTTTCTGCCGTTTTTTTTGACTTACAACAAGTAACATCTATTTAAAGGTTAGGAAAGACATATTTTTAAGTGGGAAAATCGGGTTGAAAACGAAGCCACGAATATGGATACCTATTGAAAGACATAAAGGCTCATACCGGTGTCTATGAAGTAATAATTTCGTAACCAACCCATTGAAGGATTGTTTTATTGAGTCTTGTGGTGCTGCTACTCGCTGATTTTAGTAGTATAACGGTTACCTTTAAAAAAGAAATGGCTTTGCCCTTTTCGACTCCTTGCGAGTAGTATAATTCGTCATCTTTTCAGTTGGTGCCCTATCTGCAAGCTCGGCAACCGGATTTTCTCTCAAACCTACTACGTCACATTGAATCGTCGGCGATTTGTGAATTGCTCATTGAAATGACGCATCAGGATAATAGTCAGCAGCATGCTGTGGCTCAGGTGGGCTCAATACGCATTCCTTTTCTCCCCGAATTGGGAATTTCCTAGTCTCCAGTCCCCAATTGACGTCGACTTTTGCTGTATGCCAAAACAAGTGTTGTTACTCCAGCGACTACTTGCCAGACTCCATATAACTTAGCAATCCAAAAGCCTTGCTATCCTCCCTTCAATGCCGCTGAAACTGTTTATACCCCTAGTTCTTTGAGTAAACTGTCTTTGCATCTTTTTTACGCACATCATCTTTGTGAAATTGATACTTGTTTCGGAGCAGACTATGTGACTCCATGTGATTTCACTGTAGTAGCTCTTTCTAGTGTTGGTGCGGTGCGTGATACGATGTGTTGCGACCTTCAGAACATCACTGATATCGTCTCGCATCGTGGAAATGATTTATTTCCCCTGGTTGGCTTGAACATCTCGACAAAAAAGGCGTGTTTTGACAGAATTTTCACAACTATTCAGGTTTAATGTTTTCTTGAATTGCTTTTTGGGAGTGACTTTCAAAATCTTTAATGAATTCACTCGGTGCTAATGAACTCGTCGGTACTTTTTCTGTGAGGGACACATTTTGTTAACAGTGATCACTCACATATACTTGTCCTTGTTTTTTAACAACCGAACTCTATTCCCATTCCTCCATACAGTGCATTTACTGTAAACCTTCGTTGTGCCAGTTTTATCCTTTTTGTACGCAGCTAAAATTGTTGGCAGTTTCCAAACCCAGAATCAGTCAAGATCGCCAGTCTTCTTGGCATCGTAACCTTCCAAATGTAAAACAAAACGCTTCGAGCATCTAAAATACCTTCTTCCTATCTCTATCCCCCCATCATACGAAAGGTAGCTTCAATATGCAAGTCGCCAATAGTTGACGGAGGCAAATCCTCGTGAATAGTTGTTCATTCCCATTTGCGAGGAGGATTGACGAAGAATTGTGAGTGGTCAAAATTTATTGCCCTATTCAACTCCGCTCTTGCCTATCTCTACCATGGCTTAGATTCACATGCTCTTTCATACAAGTTTTTGTCATCACTTGAACTTATCATCAAATGGTTCTCTCTGGTTTCTGACAGCCGTTTTTGAAAGCACGGGATAGGTCATTCCCACTTTGTATGCGTTTAAGGTCACTACCGGTTTCCGCTTATTGGAGGATTTGGCAACCTAACAGCCGATCAATTCTGCTAGTGATGGTTCAACCTCTCAAATATACATTAACACACTTGATTAGCTTTGGTGTTTCCATTGCTAAACTGACGTCTTTCATACTCATGTACGAAGTAATGAAATTCGTCTTATTTGACTGCTTGCCATCAGAAAAAAGGATCTAAATCGCTTGAACCTCCTTTCTGAAGGTTTGCTGACTATTGTGTTTCCTTGTCCCTTAGTGTTCTTTGTCAAAATCCTTTTGGTTTGTCACTACATTTTAATCATCTATGAATGCCACGGGTGTCATTCATTATTGTCGGGTTGCTGAATAACTTAATAAATAGCATCCCTGTCCCAAAAGTAACGTGCATAATCACAATTGGATTCTATCCCCTCCCCCCGATTTTAAGGATTTGGTGGACAATGTTTTCTCTCCTCATGAGAATTATTCTATTTTATTTACCACAAATCAACTCCATGCTATCTTAAGAAGGCAGTTTTCTCCTATCCTTGCATCGTTGACTTTCTCCCCCTTTGCTCATTTTTGTCTCAACTTTAGTGGTTCCTCGACCGTGACATCATCTTTCAGCTCCTGAATATCCTTTCGCCCAATGAAACGCCAGAGGTGAGTTATTTATCCGGAGCAGTTTAAAGAATTGTTACTTTACCACTCTCAATTAGTTGACTATTTTGGTCGAATGGTTCGATGCAATCGGATAATCTTCAAAGGTTATTTTGATAAGCTTTTGAATTAATCATCTTTTACTCAAATCAGTTTGCAAATTTTCAACCGACGCATCTTCTCCGACTTGGGCAGAAAGTGCTAAGGGAAATAAGAGCCGGCGCGACGTGCATAACTACCCCCAGAGTCCGCCAAGCTTACAGTTTTAGCATTTTTCTAGCCTATTTCTTATGCTGTTATGTCCTTCTTTTGTTATAAATTGAAAAAACCGTTGAGCACTTGCCCTCTCAGATGATAATAGCTTGAGTATCGGTGAGATTTCAGGTAACGTCCACTACGGGGATCGATTTGCTCTCAGTAGTTGGCAGCGGTGATGTCTCACTGACAGTGTACGAGGAAGCTTTTGTCTCGTCTTGCATGTTGTGGAGTTTTGAATATCCTTTAAATCTATTCACTCCTCGAGTCAGGGGAAAAGTGACCATCGCAGTGTGGATATTTTGCAATTCTCATACGGCACCTGTTGCAGTGGTCCTTTGTTGACCTCAACTGCTTCTTAAATCTAGATGGACGTAATTATTTTCAGATCAAAGGCATTCTACGTGTAGCTTTTATTATATCAGTCTTGACCTATTTGCTTGCGACACACCATTAGGTGTGCGTGTGACACTGGTAGTGAAAGTGTTGAACAAATTCCACTTGTGCTGGTTGCCTTGTTGAAGTTATGATGTGGCTTGTGCCAATGTCTTCAATGCGAGAATGTGGCGATTCACTGAGGTGTCAAGCCATGAAGTATTTTTCTGAGAAGTAGCCTCTCTTAAGGCACAACGTTTTCTTTCCCTCAAGGTTTTGTTTAGGTTGTCTTTTGGGTATTCCGCTTTTTTGGCATTAGATGTGTAACTTCAAACAGGAGGCAGGTTGAAACTAACAAGTTTGGGGGGTTAGTTATTTTTCCCCTTATTGGTGTACGTGACTATCCTTTAATGGAACTTACTATGGCCTTACCAGAGCCAATTGCTTTGGAGTTTCCTTCTTTTACAACCGAAGATAGGGGGGAATGTTTTAATTCTTACATGTTACTGCCTTTTAAGAGAAATGTGAATTCAGCTGCACCGTGGACCCGAAGTAATGAGGTATTGAATTAACCCAAGTTACAAATCTTGGCAGCCCAAGATTGATGCCTACTTGTCGTTTTAGATGTTCCGAGAGTTAAGTGTTTTACCTATTTGATAAAGGATGAATACTCGTTCATCGTACTTTGTGCTTTTGTTTTACCCATAGAAAAGCGGTAGTAACAAGTGATAAAAGTCTATTCATTTCCACAAGTGGAATGTGTACTGAATGACCAAACTGTTTCGTGCAGTTCTGGATGCAGCTCACCTCGATGACTTGTAAATTACGTGTAATTGTTTATTTTCTTATGGCTCCCCTTCGTTTGTGCTCTGTGCTTCTTTCCTCTTGAATGCAGTTCGAAATTGTGTGCTTTATGAACTGAGTTGAGCCTGGTTATAGAGGCATAGATGCTTTTCATCAGATTTGGGTAAGGTGTGATCTAAAGTAGCAGAGCATCACGCTCATGAAGGCCATCGTGCTTACAATAATTCACAATTAAAATGTCAAGGAATTGCGGTAGTGCTTAACGTGACGTGAGTGATAGAACGGTTAGTTTACACCCTCTAGTTCCTCTGTAAATGGGTGGCATATGCATTAGTAGGCGAAAACAAGTCCCAAGAGCTACCAGTGTGTTTTTCCCTTCTCTAACGTTTTTCGAACACGTGCATTTCACTGTTCGCTGAGTGACTGCATTGAGATGAGAAATGACTTTTCCACTTTTTTTGACGTTCATTAGGCAGATAAACTCAACAGTGACAGCTCCTAAACAGAGCACCTAGGGCACCTCTTTATCATTAAAAAATCTATTCTTGAATCGTTTGTGATACGTTTCAGTCATAACTGTTCCCTTCCTGCTGAACGCAACATTACGACTGAGACCGGTTTGCTCGGCACAACTCAAAGATGCACCAATACAAAGGCTTTTTAGAAAAGGGAAGGCACAGTTGGTTGTCAATAAGAAGGTGGTATCCCTACAAGATGACACAAGACCTTACTCCTGAAATAATCTCTTATGGGATGAAGAGAGGTGCTACTTCACCTCATTCTAGTACTTCCCCAAGTGGTTATCAACTTTACCTGTCGACACCGGATAATCACGGGGAAAAGTGAGATAGAAGCTGATGTGGCAGTAAGCTTGGAAAGAAATTGTACACAGATTATAATGGTGCTTATTTCAACGAATTGACTACTTCAAGAAGCTCTCTGTAGTCACTCAGTTTTGACCACAAAAAACCTTACTTGATTGTTATGCGGTTCGGTGCAAAGAAGCTGGGCGGCTTGTATCCTTGTATCCTTTCAATTGCTGATCGAAGGTCTTTCACCTCTTGAATCTTCGAATAATCGGGAGCCCCAACGATAGCTCTAACAATACCACTTATCCCACCTTTCTAGTAATCTTTCTTTGAGAAACACCTCCACATTTACCTATCCACTACCATCGGTTAAGACACAAGTCCGAAATTACTTTTTTTTGCTCCTCAGTTCCGCTCTTTCCTCCTAGTGTTTTCCAGCCGGTTCAAGTAAAGTGAAGTGAAGTAGGCACCTGTTCATAGTAAGGTCATCGAATTGCATGCTTCCAACTACTCCGTTGACTGTCTGAGTCACCATTAATAAAAATGTGGCAATCGGTCGTAGCTGAGTGACCGAGCGGGCAAGAGGGAGGGAAAGAGCGTTAGGAAAGGTGGTTTGGAGGCAGTGCGCTACGACGTCTGTCTAGGGTATAAATAGCCCGAGGTTCATGCGCTTTCCTTTAGCGGTGGAAATTTACTCCCAGAGGGAATAGTAGTTTATTTGGGTGTTTAATATGTACCTCTTTAAATTGAGGTGTTGTTGGATAACTGTATGCTTCCAGATTTGATCAGTTTGGGAGTTGATGAAATTCGCTTCATTTAACTACTACAAATACTCTGACTTTGGCTTGATTACTTTTTTACGGAAGGTGACTATAGACAGTCATGCGTCTTTTTCAGATTTTCTCATTCTCCGCTACTTGAATGTTGATGCCCCCATTGTGAACGTTGGGGTCATTTGTGCCTTAGCGGGCCTAACACTGGTCTGTAATTGGCTGGAGAAATGGTGTCCAGACATCCCGTCTGGTCGCATGGGAGGCATGAGCTAAGCCTTATATCACTAATATGGTGATCAAGCTGTCGGATATTATTTCTGGTGCGCAACCTTTCTCTTTTAACCATCGTTCCCGAAGCTCTCCATTGTCTCTCTTCTGCTTCGACTAATACATAGTGGTTGAAGGCGTAGCCACTACTGCTTATCAGGTCGTACCTCGTTCTTTCGTAGTCATCAGAAGATTTTCAAGTTCGTTTTACTTCTCTAACCTAGATGACGCTCCATAGTGGGTCAATTGCTTTTCGTATGAATATTTTGCTTAAGTGTAAGTCCATGCGGACGAGGCCTCATTGAAGTTTCTTTCATTTAGTTGACACTTTAATGGCGTTTAGCCATGTCTCTGAGTTCTTCTTGGCTTCGTATTTCCAAGGGTGGTGTCAGTGCTTCAGATCTCGAAGAGGAGTTGATTTTTGTATGTCTTTCCCGTAAGCACTTCCTTTGTGGAGGCTCCCGATTCGTTCATATTCGGTGTTGCTCCATTACTGGTTGCTTTTTAGTAGTCTCCATGGATAAACCTGATTTCGATAGCCCTTTTACCGCAAGAATCTACAGATCTGACCATTCACAGAAAGTGTTTTGCTTACATGCCTTTTTGAGGTAGTATCCGACTGATGAAATTTTATTTGCTCTCATCCTTTTGAAATAGACATGGATGTAGCATCGTTGCTCCATTTTGTCACATCGGACGAATGATGGAGGGACTTCACGTAAGAATAGGCCAGTCCTGTCCTTAGCTGTAACTGAGGTCCTGGTTGATCAAATGGATAAATGATCGAATTTCCCTATTTCACTTCTACGTCTTCAACAGTACATTGCGAGTGAACTCATAACCGTGATAGTGATTCCAGCCGTGGGCGATTCACAGAATCGAAACGTAATTAATTAGCCTTTTTTGTCAATTTTAGCGTCAGGAATCTGCGGCACGCTGTCTAGTCGAGTTGGTTAGTATCTACCGCAACCACGTTGCATTCAACGCTCCGGAGGAACAGAAGGAAGTCGCAACGAAGACGACGACCACGTTTGCCAACACTACTGAGAATGAGAGATCCGAAACCTTACTACTGGCAAAGTCTCTCGCCCTCCTGGATGTCTTTGAAAGGTGCGTCGAACATATCAGCACTTCAAGATTTACTATCTAGACATCACGTATCGCGTGTGTGTAGTAGTAGTAGAAGCAATAGTAGGCTATAAAATACGTAATCCTTTGCTTTATTAAATCACAGTCTACAAGCAGAGACCGTTAAGGAAGGCATACTCTTAGTCCCCTTTTTACCTGTGTGTCAAAGGTATGCGAAGCCCTGATTTTTCACTCATCTAAGACCGACGCCACAAATGTGGAAAGTGTGGTCTTTAATAGATGGAAGATGTTTTTTTTGCTCTGAAGGCAATTTCATTTCTTCAGTTTTTAAGCAGCATATGAATTGGTAGAATAGATTATTGATATTCGGTGTCGTGGCAACAATGCACCATGCCATGATTGTCATTTTTCTTTCCAGAGCTCTAACTTTTCATTGAAGGTACTGAAATATTTAACAACAGTTTAATAAACGGAAGGTGTGGCATTCGGCTACTTCACGTCTCGCTGTAAGGGATGGGCGGATGAATAGATTTCTTTCAGCAGCTGCATTTGTGATTCAGTTACCTTTAAATGCATCTTTCTAGTGATTGGTCACTTAGTCACCCATTCCTCGGCTCCCCAAACTTTATTGGCTGTTTCAGAACTGGTGACTGAATCAGCAAGCACTCTTTACTCTTGATGTTGCCCCGAAATCCCATCAGGCATTCGGCTGAAGGACTGGGGTTGTTGGAAAGAGGAGTCTTTCTCTGATTTTACAGTCTCTCACGGGTATTTTTGAATTACTCTGCACATGTAATGAAGCCCTTGTGAAAGTCAAGTCGAATTGAGTTTGAACTATTAGTGCAATATTCTTGTTTTGGTACGTAATTGTCCTCGCTATGACAACCAAAACACCTAATTTCTGGAAAGGATGCGCTAATAGGTACGCACGGAAAGTGCGAAGGCCTATCGAACCATATATGGAGCCTTTATTCAGAAGTAAGCTTGTTGCACCCTTTCTTGCTCAGCTTGCCTGTTCCTCGTGAATGCCGCCTTAAATTTAAATTGACCAATGCTTAGGCACCTAGTTGCCAAAATATTGTATTATTAAGGTTTTATAACTTATGGGTTACCCTCCCTCATCTTACGACTACGTTGATTCCAGGGCATTAACCATCACAGATTGTTCAATGTGCGCTAAATTCTTGATTTTAAAAATGTTAGAGAGACCGTGGTTGTCGTTGCCATGGACGCATTCGCCCCTCGTGCAGTGAGCAACCTAGGCTCGGGTGTTGCACGTGCCAAATGTCTACTGAAATAATTACTAAGGCTGTAGGCTGGGAACCGCCAGCGTCTTAACTTCTGAGTAGTGAGGTCTCTTATCACACACCTGCTGCTCTTGAAGTCTGTTGTACGAGTAGTTGCTCATGAGTTCGAATTATGGGCCTTTGCTTGTCACTAAAGGCCGTTCAATGTGCGTGCAGGCACTTGATCCGCCGTGTCGGGAGTCACCTTGTCCCCAACTTGTGCCTTGACAATCAATGTAATGCGACAAGCTACTTACCCCTGCGTGTAGTATCATCACGGTGGCACTCAGTGCTTTCACTGAGCGGTTGCCAAGTTAGGAACCCATTTATTGTGTATTTAGCTGCCTTCTCCGCTTATAATGTAATTAGCTTCTTTTTTGT
Source organism: Echinococcus multilocularis (assembly GCA_000469725.3). Lineage (NCBI taxonomy): Eukaryota > Metazoa > Platyhelminthes > Cestoda > Cyclophyllidea > Taeniidae > Echinococcus > Echinococcus multilocularis. Next base: position 4,943,225 of record LN902846.1, on the reverse strand, counting down.
TCTTGCCGCCTCAATAAAATGATAAAGCTTGAATTCGACAGCCGATTTATTTCACAACTTGTTTGCGCTGGCCTCGCTCATGAAGGGGAGGTGCTAAAATAGATTCTCCCATTTCGTCATTTCAGTCGGCAGTTTCTGTCTCGGGTGTTGGACATCATTGAAGACGGGTCCTCTTCCGCCGCTTGTCGGAACTCCGCTATTGAGGTATTCCTCGCCTGTGTGGACAAGGCTAAGTCGTGAGTAGCCTCCTTCAAACGCTTCACTTTGCTACTTAAGAGGACTGGAAAGACATTAATTCATGGCTGCATTTTCTACCTTCCAGCCCCAATGGTATGCCCTATAGTGCGGCTGACGAGTACAACGACATTCCTTTGGGCACTTTTCTCAATACCCAAGTGCCCAATTTCATGAATCCTCTCATTAGCAAGGCCAACTGTCCCCTCCTGAAGACGCGGACTAGGCGGGTGGAAGCATTGGCCTCCACTGTGGTTATTCCACGCCTTCCCAAACTGTACAGTCTCCTCCAGTCAAACAGTGTTATTGTCTCCTCGGTAGGTGTAGACCCATTTTTCGGAGGTAGAAAAACTAATTTTTTTCCATTTCGCCATGTAGCAACAGAATTACTCCGTGGTGCCAACCACCGTGGGTGTACTGAACCCTCCACTGGGAAAGGGCCGTCTTGCAATCGTGAACCTTATCTCCACTCTTCCTCAACTTCGTCCAAGCCCGGATGAAGAAAGTCTCGGGGGGGGTGAAGGCGATGCATTAAAAAAGGCCCTTTGTCAAGAACACTTTCTGCCTTTTCTGATGGTAAGTTATCCACTGCAAGTATCCTAGTAGTCTTGTAAGTGAAATCGCTCGAGGGCTGGCGTGTTCTTCCCACTTTTGTTATCTGTGCTCATGTTTGCTGGTCTGGTGTGATGTGACAGTACTGTAATGGGTACGGAGGAAACGAGACATGCTCAAAGTAGGGGGAGAATAATGTACGTCCTCGCAATAGTAACCGGAAAAACTGAGGGGAATCTTTAGTGACCTTTTCTTTTGTACGTCATCGATTGTAGCGCCTCTTTGAGACGTATGCCTTCAACTCCCTCCTCCAAAAAGCAGTCGCTATGCTATTTACCCACCTCCTCTCGCCTCCTCCTTCTTCCCCCTCACAGTCACCGTCGAGGAAGGCGTCAGCCGCGACAACAAAGGCGGCGGGCGAGTTGAATACTACTACTTCTGATGTGGATAGTCCTAAAACTGAAGGTAGGATCCAGTAGTTCCTCCTTTTTTGGTTTTGGACATACTTATCATGTGTTAACCAATTGTATGGTTGTCGTGGTTTCTACCTCCTCATGACGGATGGCTAAGTTCTAGTCGATTATAGTTTAAAAAGTCAGTGAAAAAGTGTTATTTCACAGGTTCCCTTTCTTTTAAAAAATATTCCCAACCTAGAAATACTTTATACAAAACACTATTGGGTCTTTCTTATTCTAAAAATTGACTTTTGGGCTGTTATTTTTTAGCTTCTATTTATTCATAACTGTCTGGTTGTGATGGCTAAGCAGACGCGACGCCTAGCTTCTATAAACATCTCTAGAGCCCTAGATTTATGGGTAGCGTTAAAATCGACTGGAAACTCGAAATAAGGGAACAAAACAGCCGCCAAAAGGGTCCAAAGGTATGCTAAGCATCACCTCCTCTTTTTCTTTGTGATCTTGAACCTTACTGTAATATGTGGGTTGATTGTGTGTTCAAATTTGACAAATTTCTTTTGAACCCTTTCTGACCAATTTATTTCTGCTTTCTAAAGATCTAGACGCCATCTACTAAAGAGTTGAATGGTGGGCGCTCCAGAACAGTCGGTACACTCAAAGTCTTCCTCCAATTTGTGCATCATGTTGTACTCAATTCTGTGAATTCTATAGGACTTGTATTTTGATCGTGGTAATATCACTGTAATGGCGATCCTGAAGGTCCTTAGGTTTTTCTCTGATGCATTGTTGCCTTAGAGACCAAGTTTTTTGCACGAGGACGCAACAAATCAGTGTTGGCGGATGGGTATGGTTTAAAACACCTTCTTTGAAAATTCCTCCTGTTTGGAAAAAGTATTATCCTGTAGACGAGGACGGAATCTTTTTTCCCTTAAAATTACTAAAGTTTGGATGGAGCAACAAAGGAAAAAATAATTCCACTAAGCAAATTTCGTAGGGAAGATCACGATCGTGAAGACTCCTCGTCGGTTCGATATACTTTTTCGCGTAGGAGCAAAAAGTAGAATGACTTTGGTCTCTAGCCGACGAAATGCACTCCAAGCCTGCTGTTTATGCTTCATTTCAAGGCATTCAAAGTGTTTAACTCCTCATAGAAATACTAATTCATCTCAATGTCATGCAAATTGACCACCGGTCAAAAAGCTGATTAGCCATGGTGGATCACTTCGCGACATGGCCTCTCTTCCCGACAGAATGTGACAACTTGGCGTCGTTGGCCATGTTCCTTCGAATTTTATCCACTAAATTAGTACTTCATTATGCAAGGGGTGAAATGCAAAATAATTGTTTGTCAACCTCAGTAGAAATTTGACTTCACACTTAAAAAATGCATCCAGCTGCCTATTTGTATGAAGTATGGAGCATAAGTGGCCATCCGTCTGCCGTTATGGCGCTCTTCATTTGTATTCTGCATTCCCCTCTTACTTTCGACCTTCATGTCGTAAAAGGTCAGCTGAACTCGGTGGATGTTGTTGGAGTCTAACCGCTTTGCGTAGTCAATTACGACTCCAGCGCCATGGTAGCTTCTGGAAAATTTCATCAATATTCGGGTGGGGGCAGTGAAGGGAGAACTTGCTGCTCTGCTACCTTTTTAGTTATGGTTACCACATCTTGACAGTACCTATTCGGGCAACTAAATTGGGATAGAAACGGATGCGCTTGAGTCTAGGGCTTCCTATCTTCTAGACGCATAACATTGTATGGACGAAGTGAGATTCGTAGGTAGTTTGTGTCGTGCTGGAAAGGGAGGGGTCAGTGGTTCCAGTGATGATTCTCTCGATGAATAAAATATTTCTGAAAGCTTCAGTTAATTGCTGATTGCAGAAACTTCTTGCATTCACCTACTGTTATGTGCCTTAAGTAGCGTCTATCCCAGATAGATGCAGATTTCGCCCTGAAGTGTTCACTCAAGTCCTCGTAAAGGATTCGCGACTTTCACTGCTTTTATTTAAGAGCAGCATTGTAAACGTACCCCAGATTTGTGCTCCTTCTGGAAAATGCATCTTTCGCCACTGATTATAAGGAAACGGTGCGGTTTTGGATTCGTTTACTTTTTTCTCAACCCGCTATTGTCCTCATCATTTGGAATGAGATAGTATCTCGAGAATGTCGACATTGCGAGGGTCCTCTTTTTTAACTGAGGTAATTGTGCAGTAGAGACATTATCCTTGATTTTCTCCCCCTTAATAACGACGCCTGAAAGAATCCTTTTTGACCTGGAGAAGACTCATTAAATTGTTTTTTTTTTAAAGTAGTAGGCATTACAACCTTGAATCCTTTCCCAACTATCACACATTTTTTGTAAATTTTACTTTCATGAAATATTTTGCTTTTACTCCCAGCCTGCCCATTTTACGTGATTTTCTAATGCTAAATGGTGGCACTTGGAGGTCTCTTAGAAGAATACAGAGGTTAGGGGTTTCATCCAAAAACGTAATTTTTCTCTCCCAGGTTAAACATTACTGAAAGTTCTTGACACGTTATTCTCTCCACGTAATTCCTTATTACCAAGAAGGAGAAGTCCTTGATGCCCCACACACTGAGTGGTTAAGATTGTTTTTTAGAGGGGGCAATCCCGAACCACATCCATTAGGTTGAAACTATATTTTATAGTCAGTGAAGTTGAAATAAACGAGAAGGCATTAAAAGGTGCAGCAAAAAGCACCCTGGCTGGTAAATTGCGACATGTCTATGCTGTATGATGCGTACGCCTTACAGGTTTCTACAAATTATAACAAATTGTCGTCGAAGTGGGTTGCGCCGAAAAGCTTGCAACCTTTTTCTCTCAATTTCAGCGGAGTAGATTAGCTTCTCCTGAGGCCGATTTGAAGTTGTTCACCGCCAAAATTCCATCCCCCTTAACCAGTACTTCTTAAAGCATGAAAAGTAGATTTAAGAATCCCCAAAGAGAACCTATTTTCCACCTATTTGATGAATCATTAGTCGACTGGCAACATGAATAAGTTCCTTTCTAGTCCTACGGTATAAGGTCGGAAGGTTTAGACGCAAATGTAATTTTAGCCTTGTTAAATTTTTGTGCAAGAAGTTCAGTCATACCGAAAAGGGCATTTTATGAGCTCTATGTTAAGTCTGTGAAGTTTTGCCTAAGGAGTGAGGGGATTTAGTGCCTCTTTAAGTGATTCTGACTTCAAATCTTTCCCCATTACCATACCTCGTCTCCTAGGGGTAAATTGTGTGAAAGGGCGGCATGCCACTCTTGTGTCTTGCTCCGGAAGGATTACAATTGACTGGTTATGTTTGTGATTACTTCATTACAAGAAACCGTGCCCAACTTCTGTGCGCGCTCGATAGTTTACACACTAAGCGTATGCATCTTGGTGACATTTGTCAACTTGTCAATTGCTGAAACCACTCTTGACTGCATGTCGCAGTAAATGGGTGCGTACTAGACCTCAAGGCCTGAATGAACTTGCCTTTGTTTTGACCAGAAGGTCAGATTAGCAATAGCTCTCTTTATCCATCGTGGGGAAATTCAAACGATTCGGTTACTCCTGAAAGCAGTTTAAGGCATCAGAGCGCGATGTCTATCACTAGAGCCGCTCCGTCTAGGACAGTTTCCACTGAATCACCTAACTTACGACAGGTGTTCTAATTTCAATGTGATTATTTGGTTGATTTGTGCATAAGCAAAAGGTGAAAAGAGCTGTTGATAAATAGGGCGTTCTGCACTTCTTCAGGAGACGTTAGAAGTCTTGATATAGGCATGCATACCATCCATCTTGGCGGCCTAATTTGCCTTAAGCTTAAAAGGTTTACTTAGCCTATTATACAGTTTTAAAAAACTTGTCATTCTTGCCTCCGTCATCTATTTCCTTTTTACGGGTTATGCTTTTGTTTTCTTTGTAGATAATAATCCCAAGAGCGGCAAGAACAGGGCGGAGGTCCAACTGCCTGACTATTTGGCACGGCACCTTCTTGACGACTGCCACATCGTTGAGTGGATCCTTCGACTCTCCTGCATTCCTAGTAGTCGGTGAGTCCTCCTTCAAATTTAAGGTCCATTTTGCCGATTACTTGCAGTAGTAGATCATTAAAATATGGGATGTGTGGTTTCGATAAATAAGTAGATCTATGGAATTTCATGGTTTGCCGTAACTAGAAGTCACCATTTTTGAGCTGGATGTGCCCATTGCTTCCCTCCACTGCAACTACTTTCAGCTTACTTCATATTGAGCCACTACCTTGGCTCCAGCTCAGGCTTATCTGCCACACACTTTACTCGCCCAAACTATGTTGTTCAACAGTGAAACTTGTAGTTGGAGATTACATAAATGATTGACCTGTCGTCCGCTACTCTGGTCTCTCAATTGTTTTCAAAATTATAGTATTCTCTTGAAATGAAATTTCTTCTCTATCTCCATTTCGAACCCCCCCCCTCCCAGTTTAAAAGTTGATGCTATTCTGACCTCCTTCAGAAAAGTACCTTTTTTATTTCCTTTATCAGTGAGTTTAAAATGGTTTACTTTTGTCCAAACGGTCATTGCTTCCAATTTTGCTTGGAAATTGACTCAGCATTACTCATTGCATTGATCTCAACCCAAGTATGTCCCTTGAATATTTCGTTTTAAAGACCAGATCTCCTCTTTTCAAACTACAATCTGACAACTTGATTATGTCTCGGACTGGCATTCAATTTGCATTTGTATTGTGACAGATAGGCTAATTTTAGGGCTAAACAGGAGTTGCAATAACGCTGACGGCAACCAACCACCATAGTTTCCAAAATCAGCCGAAATGCCATATCTAGATATGTGGGGCGTAAAATCCTGCCCTTAGTCCGATCGGTGATCTCATATTTCATGACCGAAGGTTTTTCTTGCCATTTACGTATCAGTTTACGATTTAATCCAACAAAGAAGCTGTAACATGCAATCAGAGCTGGATTTTCAAGCCGTTTTTTGTTGTGGGATGGATTCTCCGCCATCTCGAAGGTTGAGCTAACGAGTGAATGAACGAAAGGCTAATGAACTGCAACGCACATTATCTCCTCATTATGCTCGGTTGCTTATTTAAAAGGCGTCGACCTATCGCCTACATTATTTGCGTTCTTTCGTGCTCCTGACTCACCTCTAAAGTTGAAATTCTAGAATACCTGACTGAATTGTTGATTTAGACATTGTCTTTTACATATGGTTGCATGTTTAGAAACACTAGCTCACATTGACTGCCTAGATTTAGTGAGTTTCAGATGAAGATACGTTATTATTTCTTCCAAAGTCATTAGGTCAACTGTATCGAGACACTGTGGACGGTGTTTCCCACTTCCCGCTTCTGCTTAATACCCTCGGCGTTACTAATCTACCGCATTGGGATTAGTCTCCTCGAGGGGTATTCCTTATTAAAATATATTCCAAAGGGAGCACTAGTGAAAAATCGTCTGATTTCCCTTATAAAGTTTTTACTAACTTCTAATTGGATTTTGTATTCTCTTGCATGCATTTAGCCTACTTTGACATTGGTTCTAACCCATCAAGAGGAGACCATCTTTATTTGAGATAACTTACATTTATTCCACCAATCGTGTGAATGTAATCATTGTGTGTCCACCTGCTCTGCTTCTCGGATTGTCTGCTCCTACGGATTCAAGGCCAAACAACGAGGAGCCCTCATCGGTTTGCCGGGCCTCCAAAATGCGTCCGAAGCCAGGCTACTCCGGCTACCTGTGGCAGATCGCAAACCTCGTGAACTCGCGCTTCCCGACTCCCAAGTCTCTTGCAGGTCAGTAGTTCATTGTTTGGCTTTTTGAATTCGAGATTTGCATGTTAAGAAGAACTTTCAATAAGGCTTCCACAGTTCGGTACAACACTTCATGTCAGATTTTGGGATGACATCCCAAAATCTCCCTCGCCTCCACCTCCCTATTACTCTATTATTACACTGAATCCTCATCGCTTAACCTTGACATTAGCCAATGACGTGATCACGTGCAGAATAGATACAGTGATGTAAAAGTGGGATAGAAACAGAGGTGATCAGCGCCGTTTTTGTTTGTCTCTAGGAGTGAAACGTTGCGTGGAAGGAAGCCACTCACATCTAGCTTATGTCTCGTTTCGATTGGATTGTAAATGCCACATTGTAATGGTGATTATGTTAACGAGTGAAATAGTTGGAGAAGCCTTCGGCAATTATGGAGTTCGGTTTTTCAGAAAAGAAGAACCTTTGATATATCATTGTTCAGCATTCAAGTAGTGATTATGAACCATGAATTTGATTGCTTACTATATAGTTTTTTGCCCTCTTCACCATTGATCCAGTGTGAGGAGATATCAATGCTCCATCTGTCACTGCTTAATCTGTGATCTGGTGATTGATTAGTTATTGCTAAAGATCTCCCACTTTCTGAATTCAGCAACTTTTTGTTTCGGGTATAACCTTTTATGCACCAATTCTTCATCTCTTCACCTCTGTCATTAGGCCTCCCGCCGGAAGTGCTAACCAACTGGCAGGTGTTTGTACAACGTGATCTCGCCGCCATCAACGAGGCACAGACCATCACCAAGGTAAGCCTAGCCCTGTCCTGTCTAGCTCTTTTTCTAAAACAAAATTATGTGCAATTTTTTAGATGGCGCTGGGTTCTAGCCTCCTAGTATAATCAATAGAAGGATCGGCGATCTTGGAAAAGATCGTCAGGATCTTAAAATTTGTATCCTAAGCGAGAGGTTTGCCATGGGTACCTTTCAGTTTATCAGATCCTTGAGAAATTAGGCGTTTTTTAATCAGGTATTTTCCATTTTTCTAGGCCGATCGGAGTTTCGAGAAACCGGCTCCCATCCCCCTTGGCGCTCTACACATTAGTGAACCCGACTCCCACATGGCTCAGTTGTTTAGCGTAAGAATGGTTTTAATTCCCTTTGGTATCCCATTTAAAAAAAATCGGAGATTCCTCCTCCTCATTTCTTCCTCTTCCTTCTCCTTTATTTAATTAACCAGCAGAATTGCTATGCCAAGATTTGGGTAGGAGGGTCGAATCTTTTTAAGAGACTGCTGTTTTGGTTCATCTAATGTTGGAACAATTCTTGATTGAACATTGGGTGGATGACTGGTTTCAGCTTCACTTTCGGCGCAATAAATTTACTTGCATTGCTTACTCCTGATGGATCCCTTCTATTCTCCGTTCTTTATTCCTCGTGATGGTGGTAGTTGGCCATCATCAACTCCACCACTAAAGGTTTGAGGCGGTAGAAGTTCTATGCCTGTCTAAACAATAGTACTATTATTTCATAAACGGTGAGGTTAAATTTTCCCCCTGATACAAACACAATCTTCTTGGTGCACACTTTGTGGCCTTCTTCGTTATCCCCAGCTACGTTTATTTGCTCCTTCTCCCGTCGTGATCTTCTTTTAGATGGCACCTCAAAATGCTTCAGACATTCCAAACAACTTAAAATGAGCATGCTTTTGGTGTGAATCCACTTGAATACAAAATCTTTTCTGGTATCGAGAAGTAATTTTCAAGCTTATGCTACATGGTAAAAAGGGTTTGTTGGATAGCCCTCGCTTTGGAGTTCTTTATTTTAATGGCAAGATAGGATCGAATGGATGAATGACTTGTTTGAGAGGGCTTTCTATGTGTTGTCCATTCTTCTTCCTTGAATCTTCGTAGGTCATCGCTTCCGCTGTTGCCTGGTTGCAAACACTACGTCAGAACACGGACAAGCACTAATCTGGCCACTTTTTATCTTGATTCTAGATCAAAACAGGCGAATGCCGGTGCTTGTGAATTTCCCTATCTTCTCCCTTCTCACCTCTCCATTCTAATCTTGCTGTTGAAAATTGCTTCACCCCTCCCATTCTCCCACGTTTGCCTTTCAAATTGGAGTGGAGTATTTCGACTCTATATGCACATACTTTATCTCTCCTCAATCATCTAATAAATGCCTCTCATTTACTACCTCAGTAATCAGTAACTAGTCGCAAAGTTGAACGGTGGTGGTGGATTGATGGTCGAGATTCAAGGGGGAAGCTTTCAATCACTCCGAGCTAATTTCTGTTAACGCTTCCTAAAGCATAACCTCGGAGATGTCGTTAGGTTCAGTCGGTTCTGCATTAATTCGTCACTCCAACTGACCAAGTCTGATTGTAACCAAATAAGTATTGTACATTGCTTTCTTCTCTCATTTTTAGCTCCTCCATGGCAGTACCGACCTCCAATTGCTGTAAGTTGACCTTTTGCTCTTTCTTTCCATGGCAGTCCTCATTTCTTTGACTACCTACTTTTATCGCTGGTAGTGGTTTTAGCCGGAAGCAAACAGTAGGTGTCTAGAAACTCGCATAGAATCTCGCTTAAGTTCACTAACTCTTTTCCTTTTAGCACATCCCGATTGGGTTCCGTTGGAAAACGTAACCTCTCCGACACGATCCACCATCTCGACCCCAACGAAGACGCCTTTGACGACGATACCGACAAGGAGGCTCCATCCGCCGTCAGCTTTGAAGGTCGTCGTGGAAGTGATATCGATGAAGATGAGAAAGAGGTGAAGCAGGTGGAGGCAGAGAATAGTGATGTAGAGACTGACAACAGTAGCAATTCCTCAGATGAGGAGGACCTCCAATCCCCACTAACCATCCGTCAGCATCGAACCAATCAGACACCGGTGTTTCTTAGCTCAACCAATGGTTGTCTACCCTTTGTTAAGCCATTGGATACTTGTGAGTCTATCCTTCCTCCAAAAGCATATACTGTTCAGATTTGCCGACCTGAATGATTTTTAAACCTTAACTGCAGATCTCTCTCTCCCAGCAGTCTCACCGTGGACTGCTGCGGCGGCGATTCCCGCCCATCTTGTTGGTGGTGTAAGCAACGCTGGGAATGTCACTGGTGCGGCTACAACAGCTCCTGGAGATGGTGATAGGGGGAGTGTCAACAACCAAGATGAGGAATGGGCTGACTTTGAATCCGCTTCCTTCGGTTAGTCTGAACGCGATCTTGGTGTCTGCCACAGTACTTATCGGGGGTTAGGAACACAATCTAGCTTCATTTTCACTGAAGCATCAGTAAGAACGATTCCGTCATTGGGATCGGGCACATCAACATAAGTGTAGAATTATTTCGGGAGGTATTCTAGGAGGAACAGATAGTATAAAGGGCATCAAAGAGGTATTTCACTGGTGTGAACTGGAACCACTTTCCTCGAACATTCTTGCTGTTCGTGACTACCCTCCCCCTTTTATTTTAGGTGGACAAGGAAATCAATAGGATCCTCTCCCCCTTGTTCGTATCCCTATTGGCGTTTCTCGCCAAATGGCCAGCATCTGTTGAATAGATTCTTTCAGTGCCCCATTAACCTGCCCATCCCTCCACCAGCTCTTCTTACGATCCGTTCACCTATCTACCTTCCGGCCTGTCAATCCCTACCGTCTTGTCGAAATACCTCTTCTGTTAAAGTATTGATTAGGTTGGGGGTTGGTGTCATTCGCAGGTAGTCTTTACCCGTCTAAAAGTTGGAATGGTTTGCACCATCTGCTACTTGTCTCAGTTCGTAGTTTGTGAATATTGGCTGACTGTAAGAGCGAGCTGTGGACCGGAGGAAATTGACAGTCTTGCGTTCGTTTCCGGTTCTTTTTTTGCATGAGTTGGACTCTTTTCTATTTGATTGAAAATGAGGTTTAAGTAAGCCTGGTGATTAGCGTAATGAATCTCCCACTTTCCTCGAAGAATGTCACGATCTTATGCCACAATACTGATTCGTAGGGCACTTCGCACTTTATTTGGGGGTGGAAGAAGGAAGGGACCTATGACCTCATTGTTGTCACCTTTCTCAGTGTCGGTATTATCACTTCTTGGCAATGGATAATCACACGATCACCACTGCATAGGTCCAACAGTGGAGAGACCAATTAGATAAAAGAAAGGGTCTCTGCAATCAGAAATAGAAATAGAAGAAGATATTTTAAGTGATTCTTCACCAATAGTCAATTTTTGCTCAGAAAAGTTCATCAAGCCTATTTATCTACGACCGGTTTTGTAAGTATTATTTAGGTATATTTGAGTTGTAATGCCAGCTTTCTTTAAATAGGTAAATAAATCGTATATGGTCACCAAAGAAAAGAATATGTTAAATGGACACAGTGATTCGCGGGGTTATTCAATAATTCAGCACCATACTTTCAAGAGGGAGGAATAAGCCTGTGAGCTGACTTACAATAGTCGAAGACGCTTCTGAAAAGGGGCAAAAATTTTAGACTCAAGCTACATCAACCTATTGAACGTGGCTATTTTCATGAACAGGAGACGTGTCTGATTGACTTCTTAATTTTCCTACAACTTAAGTTAACTGCTCTGAGCATAAAAAATAAGTGTATATACCGCATTTTTGTCGCTGGAATCAGGGACATTTATTCATTTTTACCACCTCTCTAAAAACGGCTTTTGACCAGAGATACCCAGATGAATTGTTTTAGTTTTTCACGCCAGGTATTCGCTCGCCCTTGAAATACGTCTAACTTCGCAGGATTTGTTATCTGCATTTTTGATGAAAGCGCAGATGCTAGCGAGGAGAAATGAGAATATGTTCCACTTTTTTATACTTCCATTCCCATGTGAATAAAGGCAATAAGACACATTTTGCCTGAAGAAAAGAAGGCAACTTCTCATTACTGAACGGCCTAATGTCTTGGAGACGATTTACCGCTGTTTCCTAAGTATTTGTTTATTTTGTGGTCATTGCAGTACGTTTGGGCATTAAATAAGTTTCTGTGCGTCTTTCAATGCTGCAAAAACGAGAAATTTTATGATTTTTGCCAACGTATCAGTGCAAGATACACTTTGATTTTTATGAATAAATTTGACAAAGTATTTTTTGTGCTTCATTGACTGGTTTTAAGAAGATTGGGCAAAGAACTACGGTGTGGTCGGAACTGCCAATTTCTCAATGCACTGAAGTTGCAGCAGAGGAACATTCTACTTATTAACACACAGTAGCACGGAAGTACCATGCTGCAACGTGTAGGTATTAAAGTATCCGCGTTGTTAAAAACCCAGGGTTAAACAAAATACCATATTGCTACATCTGCATCCATTTTAGCTTGCCAAAAACTGGCACTCTCCCTGCTTAATGTGGTTTGGTGCAACCTTCTTTGATAATCTTTTTCACTAGTCCTATCTACGTGCCTGCTGGTATTTAAGATTTTAACTAGGTCAAAACAGACAACCCAGTTCAAACGAGTCACTTTTAATTATTTCGTGAACAAGGTGGTTAGTAATAGAGGACTGTAAAGGCACTGCAAACTACTTGCAAGAGTTGAGCCTGAGTGATCGAAAAGAATTATCCACTTTTTCCAACTTCTCCAGCATGGATGAAACAAATTGAGCGAAAAAAAAATAATCCAAGAGAAATTTCGCCGAAAAAGCATCTAGGAAACTCAAGACTTGTTCTTCATTACAGCGCAATGAGGGAGAATGTGAATGCCTCTCCCCTTTAAGTATGATGTTATGGGGTAAAAAACCTCTAGTCTTCCAATTTATCCAAACAAGTATTTATTAATCATATAAAAGGAATTACTTCAAGCAAGTTGTTTGTAAATTTTTATTCTGAGCCTAATCACAAGAAAAGGGAGTATTTTTAACAAATTATTTATGTAAATATGCGTATTTTTGCTCATGACCCCAAAGATTCATCCAACCGATAAGTCTGATGTGCTAACTGGATTTAATGTCTCTAAATACCTCCAAATTAGTAATAATGCTTTGTTTTGTTTAATCCCCCAATAAGTCATCCGCATCAAGAATTTGTAATTCTGAATATTTTTACAAAATATTCAGAAATTCCTAACCCTGTCCAATCCCATCGAGTGACTGTCTCGAGCTTCGACGTAACGGAAGAACTTGCAGTAGTCCTTCTCACACCCGCAAGTATTTATATATACACATTACAAAGCGTAAGTTTAAGTTTAAGCCTCAGTTCATTGATTAAAGACTCTTCATTGTGGTGTACAGTAGTTTACACTTATGAACTTGGAACTCATAAAATGTCACCTCAACAAATCCGGCGGACGTGATGTTAACCGAAGCAGGCTCTTCATACACTGCTTGCTGCATAGCAATCGGAGGTAAATTCATCACTTAGAAGTCAGTATAATGATTGATTTAATTCTAATGATAAAACACTGAGGAGAAGGTGGGTGGCTTACACGCAGGAGGGACGGCCATTCATTTTTGTTCATAAGGAATCGAAAGTGTGATTATGGTATCGAGTGCTTTCAGTCATGCTTTATGTAATTGGTGCGGTGATTCGTCTACGTCCGCATCAATTGGCAAATCTATGGACAATGGTGTGAGAGCAATTCATGTCAGGCCATTCTTCTCCAACACTTGTTGAGATGCCCTAGGCTTAGTAGACAAGCGAAGGTTTTCCAGATATGCCTAATCGGCAAGGCAAGTACCAAGTGCTCATTGTTAGCGCTAAGCTCTGAAGATGGGACCACCAAGAGTGTTGACCGGCATACCAGAAATTCTAGACTTTAAAATCTCTCAATTGGTTTGAGAAAGTTTTGTTATTGAGGCTTATTAATGAACACGGCTGAAGAAATATTAAAACAGACTTACTGCAGCATCGCTGGAAATCTTCTGAAGGCATAGAAAGCGACATTAGCTATAAGAACTGAAATGAAAAGACTGGTGCAGTCAATTTCACAGTCGACCTAATGTAAAGGTTAGTATAAATTAATAGGAACACATTTCAGATGTAATTGCTTTGCGCTGGCTCAGGCGTCACATATCTGCGACGCCAGTAATAAACGTGTAACGCAATGTTATTTTAAAGGTTTTTTCTGGTGACAGCTAAAGTTATATCAAAATATATACGATAATAAGGGAGTGCAAGTGGTTGACATTTGTAAAACCAACTACTACCAATCACCGCAGTTACATCTAACAGGCATTAAAAAGCTAGTTCTGCCAAGCAGATAAACATCTTTTTAAACAGCATTAACTATGAAAGTGATACCCTTTAAGAAGACGCATCCATGAGCTCCTTTACTTTCCACGTAACACGATGGCTTTTAAGGCGAGTAAGTTGGTCGTCGCCATCCCTGTCTTGAAGAACCATTTTGCTTTAAGTACTTACGACTGATGAGTAAAACGAAACCCAACACTTTAAATTGGATGATTTCAGAACTTGATCATTTACTGGTGACTGTCAGATTGGGGCTGACTGTTGAGTTTTAGGAGAAAAGAAAAAGCAAGCGTAAGACCATTTCACCACAATCAAAATTTCGTTTCCAACTTTTGCGCCTACAAATAAAACCCCACTTCCTTTGTACAAATTACCGATTCAGAGGAGCAATTGAGAGTGGTGACAAATAGCTCAATATAGGCGAATGAGAGTGTTCATTGCCCCATTCCCCACCTTCTTCCTACCCCCTTCCACTTTCAGCCTTTAACACTGCAGGAGGACTAAGAAAAGACTAAAATTAATTTGTGCACGCAACAAATTCATTGTTTTAGCGTCTCTTACCACGAAATTTCACCAATTAACATGCAAAGTGGGTAGGCAAATAAACTTTCTGTGAAAATATTTTTGCCCCAAGTTAGGTGGGAGTTAACAAGCTGAATGGGAAAAAAGCGTCGAATCTTATTTCGAAAAAAAATAATTCAGAAGGATTGATTATGCAAGCTAGAGTCAGGTGCGCTATGGGTACTTTGTACCTGTAGCCATGACAACGCCTTAATCAAGTGTTGACTCTGCTGTATGACCCTCGCGGAGGTGTATGTAGCCGCCCCACCTCTACTGTACATTAGTAAGTAGTATGTTCTCTTCTAGTTCTTCGACTAATAACGAGTTAAAAAAGTGGGTTGAGGTGCTACATTCAATGCATTTTTAGAGTCTTCTGCTCTCAAAGTGCCTGTTGAAAGGGCTATAGCTCAAGGATAACTGGGATAGGTAGATGACATAAAAACCCAAAATATTTGTACTAGGAAAAGTAGGCCTTTTGCCTGTTTTTTAGCCAAACAGAAAATTAAGTAGTGCACAAATTCATCTGGATGATAAATGCTGTCTAACAAAAATTTTGATGCTTTTAGTCAAAGTGTCAAACAGGTTTGCTTAAATGCACCCTTTTGGTGGCAAACAGTCGGACTATGATACCCTTATGGCCAAGCGAACACCGCCCATTTTAACAGAGATGAATGGGCATTTAAACACTGGCCTCCCCATAAAAATAGGACAAAAGGGGTCTTCCTAGACTCAGACGTCTCGACCTAGAGCTCTGCAAGCAGAGGTAATATGGTGCACACGAACTCTCACGACCAGTCACTGATTTTGTGTTTTAAAAAGCAGCCATTAAATCGCTCAACCTTCACTTAGCTTTTGGGCAATGTACTGTTTTTCACGACTTATCCTCACCGGCTCTCATCTGCTCATCCTACCAGTGGGACAGCCAATCCCAATTGAGGGATCACTGGTCTTCATCCCCTTGACCAATAGCCAGTGTGCACGCAAATTCGTCTCGCACAACGAGCTAGGTAGCGAGTCTGTTATCGTAACCACGTTTCTTCGCATTTCATAGCCATGAAAATTCTCATCCCCATCACCATCACACTCTCCGCACTCTGTCTTGTCAGAGCTGACAGGCGTCAAGAAGTGCCAATAGCTGGCATCTTTGAGGCGGGCTCTGTCGGTGAAAGTGCCTTCTCCTTTGCCGTCTATGCGTATAATAAAAATTCTCACAATCCTTTCTACCTCCTCCCAAAGTTGAGTATTCTCACCCCTCCTCACGATGCCCTCCGTGTGATGGATCGGTTCTGCGACCTCGTCGGTGACAATGTTCTTGCCGTCTTTGTCAGTGAACTTGCGTTTGACGAGGAAGTGAATTGGGTACTTACCAACACGGCGGCAGCGCTCCAAATACCTCTGATCACGACAGCTGATGGAAGGGGAGGTGCGTTTACCCGAAACCTCATGCCTACCGCAACGGAAGCGTTGGCGGAAGTACTGATACATGAGAACTGGACGACATTCGCCTACCTCACCACGAGCATGGAAGGTGTTCGAAGGTTGGGGCAATTGGTGGGAGAGTTAAAAGAGCGGGGAAGTAACTTGAGTTTGACAGAAGTAACAGTGCACTATGTAGGAGTGCGTGGGATGAACGAAAGAGAGTTGCAGGGATCACTGGTAGCGCTAGATGGCGCTCTGAAGAAAAAGGTGGCAAGGCGGGTAGTAGTCGACTCGAGAGTGGTGGAGACCAACCAATTGATGCGGATGTTTTCGAGGATGGGGATGAACAGAGGCGAGTATGAATTCCTATTTGCCAGTCTTAATGTGGCCGACACGGATCTAGTGGACTATATTTACTCTGGAGTTAAGTTGGCCGGATACAGACTCATGGATCCAGAGGTGAGACTTCTAAACTTTTTTTTGGTTTTCAACATCTTTACACAAAAAATTTAGGCTAATAAAGAAAGGATACATTTCCAAAACCCGTGCTACGATATATGACATCGTTGCAAAAAAAGGGAAATGGTGCGTTCGTTCCAGAGCAGACAAGATTAAATTCCGAACCACTTTTCCTTCTTAAAACACTGGTTCTCTAAAATAAAATATTAGCCTGAAATGGAACAGAGAAATGGATCGGAGGTCCCTTTTTAATGCTATGAGGTTTTTGCTGCAAATCTTAGCAACTGAAGCTTTAATGACTTCATGCGACTTCCGTAAAATAGGAAAAGCCAACTGTAAAAGAGGCGCAAAGGAACATCAACCACTGCGAGGAAGATTTTTTTGATGATATGAAATGGAACAAATATCTGCACTGCTAAATTGCCATAATGAATCCCAACTTAAGTGATGAAAGTAAGGCAATAACTACAGGCCCAGAACATGGTTCAGGTTTTGTCATGCAGAAGAGAAAAGGTTTAGTACCCATAATTTGATTAAAATATTTTCTTGAATTTATGAGGAACAAGTCTGCGTTTTTACAATGTCAGATTTAAAATAGAAAAACATGGACTTGCGCATATGTTTGCAGCAATGGTGTCACAACCAAGTTCAAACTCTAGGGATGTAAAACGAGTAAGGTGATTTAAAACCACTCGTGTCACAATTATTTTGGTTACAATCGGCATCACTTGTGACATCTGTTCGCGTGTTCTTCTATTTTAATCGATTGTAGCAATTTTCATCTAGAAACAGCCAAAATAGAGTTAATCGAAGTTCAGGAACCTAAACAACATGAAATAAACTTTGTCTTATTTATTTATTTGGCAGGAGTTTTTACTGATCAGACAGACATGGTTTTTAAAAACTTCGCAGTTAAAATGTAGACATGTTTGATACAAACGGCAACTGGAATTACAAGCATTAGTTTGATCATAGTTTTGTAATTTAAAACACGGTGGAGGCTTTGCCTTCAAACACTGGATGTTGTTTTTTACTGATGCTTCTGACATTCCAAGTAAATAACCCCCACTTGCAGACTTCTTTAAAAAATATAAATACCCATTATTAAACACTGGAAAGGAACTTTTGCTTTACTTATAATCTCTTAGATCTGGTAAAATTTGGAGCCTATTGTGCATCGGCAATAAGTGGTTTGATCTGACTGGTTGTCCGTATTGCATTCATCTGCCAAAAGAATCAACAATTCCATCGGTTAACTGTCAGAAACATTGACAAGTAGCACTTTACATTAAAAGCAGTTCTTTATTGACGAAATCCAATTATATTCTCCTTCAAAAGAAAGAACTTTTGCTAACGAAAAGGGGATTAACTTGTTGTTTTAATTTTTCGTAAATTACGTCAAATTCATTAGTTTCTTTTTAACCTGTCGACTGCTTTTAAACAGAAAAACCCACAAAGGACTTTTAGTGCATTCGACTAAGGGCGTAATCTTCGAAAGACCCAACTATGGCACGAGGAGCAAATCAATTTTGCATATAGTGGCGTTGCTTTACATCATCAATTTAACTGCGTACATTTCATAATGTGCTTATTTTTAAAAAAAATCACATTTCCTACATGGGTTTACGCAACGGTGTGAGGCAAATAGACAGCGAACAGCTTATTGAGGCGTTACCACAGCTACGCCGAAACGTGTCTATAGTGCACCTATATATCTTTCTAAATCAGACTATTTCTCTAAGACATCATTGATTTTATTTATTTCGACTGAGAGGTTGATAGCGTCTGAGGTTAGTGGTAGTGATTCGCAAGATATCACCATCGATATAGAGTCAAATATCCAGTCAGACAACGAAATTCCAAGTCGCCGACTAATTGAATTAATCCCCTTTGGATGGCAGGTGTAAATGTTTAGAACTGTAGAAAGTTGTAGGAAAAGTCTTGTAAAGCCATGATCGTGAGTAGAGACGCTTCCCTCCTGAAATTGATGCATCCAACATTGGGTGATATGTCACTCCAACCAAAATTCTCCTAAACCGTTTGATTTTGAACGGTGCGTCGCTCCACAACGGTAGATTGCATCTCCTCCAAATGCTATACATCAAGTGTTATGAGAAACTTTGCCAACCTCGGATTCGAGTTAATCCAGGTTTGTAAAAGCGGTGGGCTCAAGTAATGTGGCTTGAGGATACGCTTAAGTGAAATCGCATAGCATACGATTTTAAAAAGAGGGGAAAACAGAAGATAGCACAATAAATAACACTGCAGGGATGTACTGTTACTCATCCATGCGTCATAATACGTGAGAACACCCATATGCTTTTCCTACACCCCAACCATTTGCAACAAACAACTGAAACAGGCCGCTGGGAACTTCCTCGATTATCTACTTAATACGAGGCCTCTGGTTGGGCGAGTTTAGAATCCAAATGGTTCAACACTCTTCCCAGCTCTAAAGCATTATTGAAGCATTTCATTTTGTAAAGGCTTTTATTTTCAAAAGCCATGGAGATATGCCAGGTTGCTTCTACAAATTTGAGTTCCATCTTTGAACGGCAACTACTGCTCTAATAGTCCGAAAAGCCACAAAAGATATTGTTCAGCTATGTGAATGCGTTGATCCGGAGTATGTGGTACTTGGGTCTTGCGATATTTAAATTATTACTCTATGCTTAGAAGTTAACAACTAAGGGTGGGCATCTAATTTTTACTTCATTACTAGGGAAGAGCCTTGTCATCTGGCTCATCCACATTGGTCGAGTCCTCAGTTATCAACCAATCGTCTTGTAAAGCAAAAAAATTGTTTTTCCCCATAAAACTACTGTTAAATTACATTTAAATTACTAATTTTTATTGCATGCTACTCACACATTATATCCTCCAGGCTGTGATTCGTTTATTTCAAGCAGTAGAAACCTTCACCTTGTATTCAAGATGGCGTAAAAAAATTTGAAGATTAAAATGGATAACGGAAATTTGATGCTTGATCAACACACTAAAGATTTTTAACTATGTACTCCACCAGCGCGCCGATATGAAACAATTCGCAGCTGAGTGGACCAACTGGAACAGTCGCAGTTCCACTGTACCTCACCTTCCGCCTGTTGCCTCCACTACCACTACCAACTCACCACCTTTCTACCACGCCGCTCTGATGGCCGATGCTGTGGGTCTCTTCACCTCCACCTTGCATTGCCGCCTCCAACAAATGGAGCCCCACCGGGCCAACGCCTCACTAGCCGAACTCACAGTAGCTGCGCTGAAGATGCGTCAGCAGCCTTCATTAAGCGGCGGCAGCAGTAAGAGAAACGGGGGCGGACGATCCAGCTGCTACCTGGGCGGTCGACTAATGTATCAGCACGGAGCTTACCAGGTTCGCGGACTGGGGGTAATTGCGGACCTGCGAAGGCACTTTGTGACAGTCGACGTTGATGATGGGTGTGGAGACATAGGCCTGCGTGGATTGACGGGAGATTTGCGGACCAGCGTGGAGGAACGAAAGGCGAGGGAGCTAGTGCTGTGGTCAGCTATGGACACAATGGGACTGCAACCGGTAGCCAGGGTACTGTCTTTATTGCAGTCTTTAAGTCACTTTGACTGAACTTATTTCCCTCAACGTGCAATTTGCATTCAAAAGGCAATCTTTTGCCAAAATAACGCGAGATAAGATGAAAATAAAATAGGTTTTAAGGAGCTGAGAATGGTTATTTGCCACCTTATTTTATACCGCATTAGCTCTACAGCCGGACCTTTTAAGCGACTGTAGATGAGTCCGAGCCCTCTTGTCTCAGACTCGAGCGATGTTATGATTCTGGAATCCTCTAAACTGGTTCTTGGTAGTATTTTTGGTTGTTAGAAGTTGACATTGCTTAAAATAGGGCTGACAATCATAGCATGGATTTGGTTGCATGCGAATCAGTAAAGGGGATTAATATTTTATTTCCTGCCCCGTGTTTTAAAAAAGTTGTGTCAGAAGATCTGGCTGTCAAGTAACACAAAAGTTAGTTCATGTGTTTCTTTTGTACAAAATTTGATTCGCACATTTAACACTAACTTTTCAACCGCGTAAAGCTTTGGTTTTCCTAACCTACTATGGCGCCACACACTTAACATGCATTTGTTACCGCTATATGGTAACTGTTTTCACCCATATGTACCACAAATTGACTGGTTAGGTCAAACAAAGCTAATCATAATGTTTCTTTTCTTAGATGCATTACATTTTTTGGTCTTCATGTTGTAGTACAAGTATTGGTATCAAAGCAAAATGTCCGTTGATGACCTTTAAAACTTCAGTAAGGGGCGGATTAAACCATTTTTTTACTTGTAGTGGTCTTCAACAACCCACCTTGATTTCGAGGCCTTCAAACCCCCGCACATCACAAAAGGCCCTCACACTACGCCAGGGCCAAGTGAGGATTCTACAGGCGGCGAACGTCTTCCCCAAGTCTGGGAGGAAGATTTTGATCCCTCTGTTGTTATTGATCGACAGCGTCTGTCTGATTACCACAACCGCACCATCCGTGTGGTTACCATCTGGTCTAAGCCCTTCGTTCAACCCAAGCCCCGAAAACTTGGAGCTCCCGAGGCTCACGGCATTGATGGGTTCGAGGGGTTCTGTGTAGACCTCCTGGAGGAAATTAGTAAGATCGTTGGCTTCAAATACGACATTCACATTGTCTACGATGGAATTTTTGGGACGAAAATAGGAGAGATGCCACCACAGCGTGTGGAGGTATTATCAAGGAGGTCGCTAAGTAATCTTGTGGACCGGCGAGTGGAGACTCGACGACTACAGGTGTGGAATGGACTGATTGGAGAGATTTTGAATAACACAGCCGACTTGGTGATGGCACCACTCACAGTGAACTACCTAAGAGCCCAGGTTGTGGAGTTCTCGGAGCCATTCCTCGCCTTCGGGCTGTCCTTGATTATCAAGAAACCGGGGAAACAAAAATCCGGCAGTTTGTCATTCCTCAGACCCCTTTCAAATGCCGTGTGGTTTGCAGTATTTGGCGCTTGGATCACGGTGAGTTTAGGCCTCTATGTGATTGCCCGAATCAGTCCTACGGAGTGGCAAGTGACAACCGATCCAGTGACTGGGAGGCGACACTGCAATCGACGATTTACTTTGGGAAATTCGGTGTGGATTTCCTTTGCGGCGTTTGTACAACAGGTAAGCTGATATACCAATTTCTTTTTCTCAAGAATTGATTAGTAAAAAGTCCCTACTATGTATTGTCAAAACATACTGTGAATGATTGCATAAAGGTTAATATTTTGAGGCATTATATAAATGCTGACAGATGTTGCTAAATAAAAAAGCAATGTTTCAAGCGAACAAATATCCCAACTCTTTCTCCATCCTTTCCCTGCTCCTCTAGGGGGTAGATTTCTCTCCACGGGCGCCTGGCACTCGTATAGTGATTGCAGTGTGGTGGTTTGTCACCCTCATTCTCATTGCCTTTTACACAGCCAACCTGGCTGCCTTTCTGACTATCTCACTTCGTGTGCCTCCAATCAACAGTTGGAACGATTTGCTCAAATCCGACATGGAGTACGGATCGCTCAAGTCGGGCTCCACGAGAGATTTCTTTTTCAACACAAAATTAGAGCCATTTGCACAACTCGGTGCCTGGATGAAACAAAACGCCCACGCTCTAGCTAACAATCTGGAGGAGGGAGTGGAGAGAGTTCGCTCGTCCAAGGTGAGTGCGAATTGACTTTGACCTTGAGGTTCACGATAGAATCAACCGTCTAGGATAACGGCACAAGTAAGGATTGGGGAATTTTAAGACCAAACTATTGACAAAATCTGATGAAAAGGAAATAATGGGAAAATGGGTACGCCTGAGGCGGCTTTGCTTATCAACGAGCTGTTTAACTGCGCTTGACCTTAAAGCCGCCCATTCACATTGCCCGCGTCTGGGAAGGATACCTAGGCCAAAAAAGTCACGCAGATAATAGATAAATCATTCACTATTGTTACGTGATTTAATTGTGCATTGAATTTTCCATTTACCACTTTTTCGTTAAAGTTGTGGTGAGAAGGAATATACTACTATTTGCATGTAAGTAAAAGAATTTAAGATGGTAGCACGTAATGGCAGTATGTAGTTAAAAATAATGCTTTTTAGAATTAGCAGTAAATATTCATTCAAGGAGAATGTAAGCACCCTTTGTCAATTTCTTTCCTAGCCATTGTTCATGTATTTTTTGGGAAGCGGCAGAGAAAAGTTTTGGAAGAGAAATAACTCTTGGTGATTTTTGGTGCGCCAGCAAAATAAATATCATTATACTGTAGCATCATCCTCGTGATATTTACCTTTGACCTAAAGACAAATAAATAGAAATTCTAACAAATTTCCAGCCGGTATCACTTTGTTCTTTAACATAGGGCAAGTACGCTTTCGTGCTAGAGTCCGTGATGAACGAGTATGTCAACAATCGCGAGCCCTGCGATACCATGATGGCGGGTAGCGCTTTCGGCAACTACGGCTACGGCATTGCTCTGCCTCGCAGATCACCGATGCGTGAAGTGCTAAGCGACGCCGTCTTGCGCCTACGCGAGAGTCAGGTGCTCGCCAATCTACGCAAGAAGTGGTGGATTGAGCGGGGCCAATGCTCCTCTACTGCGGATTCTGATAGATCAGCCGCAAATGCTTTAGCCCTGATCAACGTTGCAGGTGTGTTTCATATCCTCGTGGGTGGACTTCTACTAGCTCTGCTAGTGGCAGCGGTGGAGCTCGTGTGGCATGTGCAATGGAAACAGAGGGGTCGGTGGTGGCGACAGAGAAGCACAGTTGCAAAGGTGATAGGAAGGTCAACAAAACTAGGTGCTAAAGCTAGGATGGAGGGCAACGAGGTGGATCCATGGACGATGCAGATGCAGTAGGGTGAAGATGGCATTGAATTGTATTCATGTATCATGGTAAATACTAGAATATGAAATACAGCATGACTATTATCTAATTCTCAATCATGAAGGTCCTATATTCTTCCTCCCCCGCTATAGGAGATGACTCTTCTGCCGTGTTTTTATCGTTTCAACCGGAGTCGTGAAAAAAAGTTAAAGAGTTATTTATTCAGTTTAGCGCGTTTAAAAGAGGCTTAAATATGTACTTTCAAAATCACCCAAAATGTCAGGTAGACATCAGCTGTCAACAGCATCTCTCCCCAGAATCAACAAAGTCATATTCACTTAAGCATTTTTTATTAATTAGGTTCTCTTCCATTTTTTTGTGCCAAAGCAGTGCTCATCTGCAAGTTAACTAAAGAAATTTGTATTGCCTTTTTTGCTAAAACAAAAGTTGACCTAACAACTCTGAACGATTGACATAAATTTGTTCCAAAAACATCCGAAAAGTTGTAAAGAATTTATGCATCCTCTATCAAATTTAGCCCACTTTTCCTCAAAATAAGAAGGAGGGTGCCTGTGACTATAATTCCTTTTTTTTGACGTCACCGATGTCGTCGAGATAGGAGAGATGTTTGCCAAGTGGATTACTTAAACAAACTTGTCCAGATACCATGAAGTAACTCTTGTAAACTCCGCTTATACTACGCACTAAGGCGAGAAGCCACCACATCCACCACCGCAGCAACCACCATGGAAACCGCCATGACACCCACTGTCACAGCACCCACTGCACCAACCATGATCGTGGAAACCACAACGGCCACCGCTTCCACACGGGCACCAATTGTGATCGAAGGAGCCACGGCAGGGCCCGCAACGGATTGAGGGACAGCTGGAATGGGCAAGAAAGTGGTTGCCTTTTTTGGTGCGGAAGTAATCAATCACCCTTTGTGAGAGAATTATTTCTTTAATAAAAATTTTTCATTTGACTTGTTGATTCGTATTAAAAAACAGGAAGGGAGAAAAGAAAGCTGTTGCCATTCATCCCTACATCAAGTTGTTTCCTATGACGCAGAAAGAAGTAACATTTCCTTTCATCAGTTGGAAAAAGAAAACTGGAGATTTTTTTAGTTTAATTTAAAAAGAAACAAATTTTTCGGTGCTCGTGTCATTCAAGTCAAAGGTGGTATCAAATGATCTGGTAACTCAGACTGCCTCTTTGATTGAGCAAATATTTAAGAACAAAAGATAAGGACGCACCCATTCCAATATCCACCGTAGCAAACCATTTTGAGTGAAGTACGTTCCTCCTCCTCCTTCTCTCCATTGAAAAGGTTAGCCTCTAAAATGACTACTTATACACCACGGAATTTCTCACTGCAAAAGTTCAGTGGCGCAAAATCACTCACTCCGCCATTGTCTTTCACCTGACTTTTCGCGTCCTGTGGCTTAAGAATTTCGCGTCACTGATGAGAAGAAGAGCTCGACTTCTTTGATTCCACAAAAGAATTGAATTCTAAAGCTGTCCTAAAGGCCAAAACTTTGTGAGGCCTTTATTTTGACACTTGTAGTGGGTGACAGCACCTTGACGTTAGTACACACCCTGGTAGGTGACAGAAGCAGACCGACACGTGTTGCAGGCTAGGTCAGGAAACGTCAATCAAAAGGTCAGTAAAGAGTGCCGAAGAGTGTCTCCATATTGCCAGCATGTGGTGATAAATGGGGGCTGCTTTTCCTACCATATCCACCATAACTCGGCGGTTTTGACGGATTCTAGTGTGTGAGCGCACTTATTTTTTTAGCTCCAATGCATTCATCTGCATAAGGAAGGAGTTGAAGATGGCGAAGAATTCATCAGTTTGGATAAAAAGCTTTGTGATGGGGACTTGTGTTTCTTGTTGACCACTTCCTCCAGCCTTTCCAAAGCGGAGTTGGAGGAGCAACCTGACTGCAGCTGTATAAGAGGGGTTTCATCATTCCAACTTATTCTTATAAGGCATCGCACGATCTATCTAATCCAGTCTGATCATCGATCTTGAAACTCGGAGATGCTGCCATCCTAATATTATCTTATAACTGTAATAGGAGGGCTTCACGATTTCGAGGTCACCTATTATGCAGTGGATATATTACGTGGATTATAACATCCCTTTGAGCCAGCTCAAAGAGCAGACAACTCTTAACAGAGATGCAGTCTGTTCGACAGGCGTTGCTGCACTTGAGTAATATCTAACCTTCTGGCAGCTCACGACTTTTGCCTCTTCAATATGGTACTCAAGAAGAGCCTTGGCTATGCTGAAATAGCTGCTGAACGGTTACATTTTCGCCACTATCACGACTTTCCCAGTCTTCTAGGAAAAAAGTTCTATCTATAGGATTAACCAAGTTCTTCTGGCAAAAAAGAACATTTTCACTATGGGTGCCAATTCTCCTCTAGGTTTAT
The DNA here is from genome assembly GCA_000469725.3 of Echinococcus multilocularis. Taxonomy (NCBI): domain Eukaryota; kingdom Metazoa; phylum Platyhelminthes; class Cestoda; order Cyclophyllidea; family Taeniidae; genus Echinococcus; species Echinococcus multilocularis. The sequence continues at coordinate 4,917,311 of LN902846.1, read as the reverse complement.
TTAGACTAGCTTGTGAGCTAATTAGAGCTGCATGCTGCTGGACAGACATTTTAACAGTCTCTTAAATAAGTAACTAAAGAACTACTATTTGCTAGCCAGTGAGAATCCTACGGATCATAAAGGCCTTCCACACATTCTCCTCTAATGCTTCGAACAGTAATGCAAACAGCCGTCATTATGGCGTAAAATCACAGCAAGTTTAGAAACTACTGGTGTTCTTGAATCTTTACGGGCCGTACGTCCTCAGGTCACTCTAATACCTCCCTACTTCTTCCATGTTAGTAGTATGTGTTCTTACATAGTACTATGGCTGATTGATATTTTGAAGAACCAAAAAGTTTCTGTGGAGAAAGGGTTCCTAAGTTTTCCTGCAACAAAATAAGAGCTCCTTTAATTTCATCATTTTTTATCCGCGATGCACCCACTCGTTTATAAACCTGCATTCAAAAGCATAGAGTACTGCTTATTGTAATTATTTCCTTCTTTTGTGTATTTGCATCACAAAATGTCCGTTGGGCTTAATGAAAGATATGTGGTGAAGTGGCTCCGAGGATGCAGGAGCCTCTAGTAAAAGTTGTTTCCAAGGGTATGAGCAAAAAGCGGAGTGCGCTAGTAAAATAACGCATCACCCAGAGATGAGGGGTTTAGATTGCTAATGTGATTGCAGCGATGCTTCATTCAAAAGCAGTGGCAGTACACTTATTAGAAAGACCCTCTATTGTTGATCATACGAAAGATGAAGACGCCAGTGATCGAGATTAGCGTTCCTTAGAGATTTTTTTGAGGACTGACTTACGGTAAGCAGTGGCTTTTGTATTCTGTTTCAACATTTCCTAAATGAGCACACATATGTATCATTGATTAGGCCTGTACGACTTATGCAACCCCCATATCTTGATCACACACTCCACTTCATCCCCACATGACTGTCTTCAACTTCTGTGTGTGTATTTGGTGGACTGAAGACTTTGTTGTTCACCCAGCAAAGCTAAAATAATCGAAATGGATCTATGTCCAGCAGTTACAACTTAATGCAACTGCCTCTTGAGAAGCAGGCAGTAGGAACAGAGCAATCTGCTTACAAGGCAATACAAGATCTTACATTTCGCTTCGCTGACTGCAAAACAAATCCAAAAAACTCTTGCTACACCACACTGAAGTGTGGTGGAGGAGGCGAGTGAGAGAAGAAGGTGCCATCTTACATCATTCCCATCCTCATTCTTTTATTACTCCACTCATATTTCCCTAGGTTAGCGGCTCCTCCTCTTTGCATTAGCATTTGACAATCAAATGATCACTTGCGAAATGAATGAGATATTTAAGACATAAAGTTAAGACAGGAAGGGAAATGGGTGGGAATGTTTTTGACTCGTAAAGATAATATCTCGTATAGGAGTAGAACTCAAGACAAGTTTTGTCTTGTTGAGAAAGATTTGCGGATAGCGTATTGCAGCAGTAATTAATTTATTTAGAAAAATTGTTTAATCGCACTTCAATAGTTAATTTTATTTTATAATACGAACTGACAACGACTAACATAATCACTTTAGACTTAAAAAACTACTTGTGCTACTGCCAAGTCTCATAAGAAATAATATGTTTTACAGTTTCTTCCATTGTAACTCGAATACTTCGATTAATTAAACACCATCAAGCCAATTTCTTATTGCCTGTAAATGAACTCACAAAAGGGTGAAAATACCCGTCGTCGACTTTCATAAGATAATTTGATTATAAATTATGCTCAACTCCCACGAATTGGATTTTCTAATATGTAGCTGACGTAGCAATGCTTTGATAGTTAACTTGACTATGGAAGCACTTAAGTCTAAGCAGATTGTGCTTCCTATCACTGGCACTGCCTACGGTCTATGGCAGGAGACTCAGCTCCTCTATACATTAGTAACACATCATCCGTCAATATATTATGATGTCTTCGGGCCTTAGGGGAGACTTGAAACACTACAGAAATCATACTATTTATAATTAGGCATCCGACCATATCTGTAGCCCTAATTACCCTCTACTTAACGAAATCGGTTCGCAAGTAGGGTCATCAAAAACTTGGATCGAGTATTCAATTTAATTTTTGCAATCACATTCCCACCTTTGATTTAAACAAGTAGCAGAAGCATCAATCCACATTGGAGTTAACAGATTTAGAGTCTTCCCTAAATATGTAATGAGTCGTACTGGAATTAAAGAATCGTTTATTCTTAACAAAGAGAAGGACCGGTAGACGCAATCTTGATTGGATAGCTGCACCATAATTGGTGCAAAAGTCTGTAAGGGCTAAAAAGATTAAGGTGTTAGATACAAAGGCAACGTAAAAAATAAAAGAGTTTTCAGGAATACTTTCTAGCAATATAGTTGCTTGCACCAGCCAGTTTATTTTCGATCCGAATTTTGATTGCCTCATTTAATGATCAAAAGGCAAATATTGTTACAAAAAATTTACAGCCGTTTTAGCAGTTGAGTAAATTATAGCTAAGACCTGTTTGTTTTAATGTGTAAGTGACCATAATAACTTGAACTACTTAACCTTGGCTACACAAATCTAAATCCTTTAGAACACGTCCTTTAGGCTATAGATAACAAGCTTTAACACCAATACGAATAAGTCCCTTGTAATTTACAGAGCTTTGGTGTTTCAACTAAGGAGTTGTTTGTATTAATGCTATCCAGCTTGCAAACATGGAAGATAAGGTCAAGTTGCCGTTCTATCTTAACTTTCTTGGGGCTATTTTAAATTTTCAAGAAAAAAATTCAGAAAAGCGGTCGAAATATCATGAGGGGTTTGCCCTGAGGTGTGGCGCTATTTGAGCAGCTTTTTCTAAGCAGCACAAAAGTCCTCTTCAGGACCATTAAATCACCTGACACCATTTGTTAACTTTTAGCAACACGGCATCTCGGTCTTACTAATAGACTCCTGGCTCTCCTTTGAGGACCTGGTCCACCTTCTTGCATACAGGTACGCCAGACGGAAAGACATGATTTTCTGCAATATGGATAGTATTAAACAAAATCACTTAGGAAGAATAGGTCAGTTTTAGCTGATTGCATGCAGAAGGAAGACATTTGTCGAAAATAGCCTGATCTCGGAACAATCGCAAAGGAAGAGTTATTTAGGCCGAGTTGAATAATCGCCCAAATGTTGCTGTCCTTGCAGAGGATGCACCGCGCAGGAGCCTCAACTAAATCGACACTACGTGGTGCCACCAATAACATAGCAAATTCATCACAGACAAAGCCGTAACGACTGTAGCAGGTGTATGACCAACCCGGGTGGTGGGGGAGGGGAATCAGGGAGGCTCAGAACAACCCTTACGAAGGAGTGGTCTAACGTTTAGCGAACACCTGCCTGATTAGTGTGTATTTACGTGAACTTTTACCTCCAACATTTTAAGCGAAACACTACGAAAATTAAAAAAATCAGAAGAAATTAATGTAATGCTTTGGCTGCTTGCTTAACTCTTCTTTTTGGTTACGCGAAAACCGAAGGGCATGGACATTGCTTTATGCCATGTCGGTAGCATCTCAGGCCTTCTATACGTCGTTAATACATTTCTGTCCTAATATCTGACGTCTTTTGCCTTCAGGAATAACTGAAGGCCTAAAGCCTGAAGCATGTTTTTCCAATTTGTATAAATGATTTGAATGAATTCAGAGAAGAAATTTATTAACGAGTAATAAGGGAGTAATGAAACCGTATTTCAGTAGCTTATATACGCCCAGTTACGCACATTGATGTAGATGTTTTATTCTTTTATTTTGCTCATCTGGCGAATTAAATTCAAGTAAAGCACATTTTTAAACGAGTTTACCTTTTCGATTAGTAGTTGGTTTCGAATGGATAAAGTAAGGACCACAGAAAGGAGCGAGGAGGTTTTTGGCTCTTTCAATCTAATCGAAACTCTCGAAGGTGTAAGGATTCCCATCAGTCGTTATAATCGAGGCCAAAAAATCGTGGAATGGCTATTTTATGCTAAAAATCGTCTTTTACATCCGGGCGTTAAGAAACCAGTGAAGGAGCTAGTAAATGCCCTCTCTGACGACGCTCGCACTTACGCTATAGCGGCCGGATTGGATGTCAGCGCCAGTTTTGACACCGTCTTTGTCAAGCTAATCGAAATATTTCGATTTGAGGGACGAAATCCTACCGTATGGAATCTTTTCTCTAAACGTCTCGACAACACTATCTCTGCCAAAGATCTGGCTGCCGAAATTTATAGTATGACAGTGGAGATATTTAATCGAAGTGATAAGGAGACACTCATTCAGGAAACGGCTCTGGAGGCATTTTTAAATGCACTAGGACATAATTTAGCCAAAATTATGCTTCGACAATGTCCTTCCAATATTCATCAAGCCCTAGAGATGCTGCCAAAAGCGAGGGAGATTCTAGCTGCCCAAACATCGTCCCGCGTTCCACATCCACCCAAGCGATTTCTCTCCTCCAAATTGTATGAATATTTGCAGAAGAGGGGAAAACCCCGACACGGTAAGCTCTTACACATTCTGTATTTTTACTGCCTAAGTTACACTGAAAAAAGTCATAGATTACGGAGTTCTGGAACTAAGCTTACAATTATTACATGGAAATGGGAGACTGGAGGTAAAGGTGGCACCATGGGTTATCTCCCTGCCACCGATGGAAAGGCAGAATCTTCACCGTCTAGCTTTAGTTTTGAATAAAACAATTGCTCTTCTCAGGTGCCTGTAAGATTACTTAAGTGCTTTATTCGCTCCCAAGCCCTTGGTTAGACCAGAGTAGCAAGAGGTCAGAGTGGAACTCACTGCCGGATAACCACTCCGAGTTAGGTGAGATGAGGTCAAAGTTCACCGCTCAAATGTAATCGTACGGGAAAGGTTCTTTTACCATTCAGATTGTGGAAGTTAAATTGTGGTTTGTAATCAGCAAAGTTGGCGATATGTTTGTGGTATCGAGGCCTAGATTGACAATTTTATGACCTTCAGGTGTAGTGTCATTCTGATGTTTGATAGGTTAAGTTATCTTTCTTCATCAAAGTAGATTATCAAAGAGCCTATGCCGCGAGGAACTAGTCGTAGGATTATTCAGTTTGTCTTTTTGTGTGTTGCAGAACCCACTCCGGAGGAGATACTTGAAGAATACATGTACGACTGAGATTTGGGGCCTAGCGGGTGGTTAATTATCTCGAACGCCTTAACAACACTGTCTTTTGAGTAAAAAGGTGTTAATTTACTAATCTTCTCTACTAACAATGAAGGGCCAAAAACCCATTAGCCTCTCGTTAACTAGCTCATTATACCTCCTTTGAGCATTGTCACTATCTTCGCCCCAATTTGGTTACCCTCGAAGTCGCTTTGAGGTGCCCGAGGAGTCACCTCCGGTGTATGTGTGGCGTAAACGGGACGTCGCACCACCGGGCTGGGGGCAGGTCAGCGGGAGACAGAAAAAGGCAGCCATAATAGCACAATATGTTTAAGTGGGTAGATTGCTGTTAGTTTGTCTCTTTAACCCTTGAAACCTTTCTAGACCCATATATTTTCTGTCAAATCATTTAGCCTACTAACTAATCCGGCAGCTAACTTGACAAATTGTTAGACTGAAGTCATACCCTACTTCTGACTCTGGAAGGTGGGAATAAGCAGAGAAATCTAAACTTGTATTTTTTGCTACAAGGTAAAGAGATGGGCACTTCTGACCTAGAAACAGCAGTGACCACAACTGCAGCCACAGCAACCGCCACCACAACAACCGTGGTGGCAACTGCCACAGCAGCAACCACCACAACCGCACCAGTTGTGATCGAAGCAGCCACAAGAGGGTCCACAGCAGATACAAGGACAGCTGCAAAAGAGGGGAAAAGGCTGTTAAAATCAATCGTCTTCAGCTTGAGCTCGGGCGTACATTTAATTCACCTCCTTCTAAGTTTTGAGAATCAAACGTCTTCCGACTTCTTGAACTCTTTCTTCCCTTGGACTAAAAAACTTACACCTGGCAACAAGACTGTCAGGTAGTCTGTATTGTCGGTCAAGGTGTGAGTGAGACAGGCACTTAGAAGGTCATTGGATCAAACGCAAAGGTTTAACTACGGTGGAACATGATGCAAAAAAATACGACCTTAAATCAATCCTCATTTTCTCATTTTTCCAAGTATTTAGTTTTTAATCACTTTGTTTGTAAACACATCAAGCCAAGAGATGCGGAAGGGTTAAAGGCAAAGTAAAAATGTAGGTGCAATCCATGCGACAAGTACTGCCGACCTACCCGTTCCAGTAGCCACCACAGCAGGTCATTGCGTTTGAAGCAGGATTATCCCGTTTTTACCTTTCTGAGTTATTAAAATTGTGAGATGAGTGAGGGCTACTTATACTCTACCAACTTTTCCACCGGAAAAGTCCAAATGCGTAGATTTTACTCAAAGAATGCGCCAGTTTGACCTCTGACAGTCCAGCATCGGCGCATCCGTAAAAGTCTAACGGCTATTAATTGCGTAAAATGGATAGAAGAAGCTTCAGTTTCACTGTTTCGAAATTTTTCGTGGGAAGAAGTTTCTAATCATTTAATGTCTTGTAGAAACGCTAACGACCTGAGAAAACCTTATAAGCATTAATTTCCATACAGGCTTGAAGCTATTAGAAGACGGAAGAGTGGGTGGTTTGAAGGTTTCTGGTGCGAAAGCTATACGTTAGTTATTATAAATACATCAGATATTAATTCTGAAAATAACCTCTCCGTGTGGAATGTGAAGGAGGGTGGTGTTTGCTTTAATGATCTCTCTGACTGCGTGGAGCCTTCGGATTGGGACATTAATAGGGGATAGGGTCACCTATCCAGGCCTTCATCCTCTCGCTTCTTCTTTAAGCAAATAACTAATAATTTCGCCCCATAAGTAGGTTCTGTCACATCTTTAGAGATGGGTGGGGGTGTTCACTGAAGGTAACGGTATGTGCACCCAATCCCAATCGAGAATAGTTCAGCCATTGCTGGTCGGCGACCAAACCTTACCTCTGGAATGGTTAAATACGCGGTGGCTTGCACGAAGGGGTTAAGACGGCACACCCTTGTGGCAATCTCTTGAGTCCGAACTCCGCAGAATGCCCGAGAGTCGTGCAAGACCAAGAACCAACAAAACCTACATAGACCTCAAATCAGAGCCTATCGCATTCGCTTCCAAGGCAGCGGTCTAAGTTATGGTCTATCCTCCAAAACCAACCTTGCAGAGGACCCGATTTTCAAGTGTTCGGACCAAAGCCATGGTATCTCCAGCCACAAATAGGGGACATACTTCCTCCAATGCGCAAACACCATATCATTAATTCTACCATCTAGAATCAGACTTGTTATGGCCCAGGCTAAGGTCAATTACTTATAAATTAATACTCACACATTAGGTGACAAAAATATTCACGTATTTCATTGTGAAAAACGGAAAACTGAAAGAGACCTCTGAGACTACCGCATGTGTATGCCTCTACCGCCGTAAAAGAAAACGTGGTATGACACTCAATTTCAAATAACCCTTTGCCCTTAAAAGCAAAAATCATAGATCTGGACACTATCAATTTCGTGCCGAATTTACCTTCCAACGGTCTCCTCTACATTGCACGTGACCATTTAATTTTCTAACGTATGGGGTCTAATGATTTCTAGGCCTCGGAGAAGGGAGTTGGGAGATGCAGAAAACGAGAACGGGGGCGGGATGAAATACTGTCCATCCCTTTCCTTTTCCCTGTCCTCCTCCGCATATCAAATAGAGCTGTTGGGGGGTGTTCACATGGGTTTGATTTGCCGTTAGAGTAGTGAGAAGTAAAGTCTGAAGTTGCCTGGAAAACATCTTATTTTCTCTTAACTCATTCATTAATGCTACAGGGTTCTCAAGTAGCAATTGCGCCAAATTGTAACTGGTGAAGAGATATCCACTCTAATTGTTTGGACTTCAGCATCCAGGCAATTGCTTCTGTAGCCCACCGAACAGACACAGAAGGTAGTAACGACCGCAAGGTAATTAAGTATGTTGGATGAACGAAATAAAATGTAAAGGCCACTTCCATTACAAGTGTGGTGCTTTTTAGAAAGAGGTAAAAATTTGATTCAATAGCCTTTCTTAACTTGATGCGCCATTTCTTTATTGCTTCATGTTACATGTTCTCCAAGCTCTACACGATAGAATTTTACATAAACCTTGCGCTAATTGAGGAATGGGTAGCATTTGTTTTGTAAGGGGGACAAGTCCAAAAACTTCCTGAAGTACCCACTAAACTTCTCATGTTTCAACTTGTCAATCCGATGAGCCATGGCCAAAATGCCACAAATCTGTTAAATCACTTGCTTCTCAATGCAATTTTATTATTAGACTAGGTAGTCGTGTGAAAAACCCATTTTTGTCCCAAGAAATACATCGATACGTTTAATTCATTTAGAATATGATTGTGATACTTAGCTAGACAACAAAATAGTTTTAGGACTTTACCTCTGCCAGTTGAAATAATATGATAATTCAGAGAAAAGGCACAACGATTTTAATGCTTGACTGCTCGGATTGTGGTAAGAGTGAATGCAAGCCTTCTTTACAGGTACTTTTGCGCATTATTTTGAACAAGAGCACAAACAATAGTTTACATCGCAACACATTCACGGATGATTATTCGAAGTTCATGCAGAGAAGCGAAATTTTTGCCCAACTGTTCTTTAACTCACAGTTCAATTTTTGCTTGCAAACTTCCGCGTAAATTGGTTTTCTATGTAACTTTACTAATAATTGCCGCATATTTTAATATTTCGAAAAAGCTTAAGTATATACGAAAAACATTGCGTAACTAGACAGATGTTCAAAACAAATCAAAAAATTTACGATTTTTTTGCTTATTTTGGACTTTGTTTTATGCTGCTAAAAGAGCTATCATAAGTATCCCCTGTTTTAATTGGTGCCAGATCCTAGGCACAATTGTGCCCGTCTTATTAAATTGTCGGTCCACGTGACTTTAGTTCGGAACAAAATAACCCACAAAACCTATGACCAGATATGATTCATGCCATTTTTAGCATTTGCTCGTCATTCTGAAAATCCATAGAAGGGAAGAAAGTATCATAAAAAGTAAATTTAGGAGAAGAAATACACAAACAAATCCTCCTACATAGGACGTCGCCTCTTTGGTTTTGGCTTCACTTTGTGCTCCATAATGGCAGCCTTTAGTCTCGCAATCGAAGATGCCTTATGACTTATTTTCCTATCCGATTCATCCTCTGCAACAGCAATGAGGATGTCTACCACTTCATTCTGTTCTGTTCCGTCGGTCCCCTTTTCGTTCCCTTTTTCCTCGTGTTCTGTCAGTTTCTTTATCCCTTCAGGTACCGGTCCAGCTTCCGGTACACACCCCAAGGATATTTTTTCGACAACCTCAACTTCAAAATCTCCCTCCTTGTCGGCACTTAGACTACTTATTTCCGGCGTAGAGCCCCCTAAACTGGCCTCCTTTACCTCGTCCGATTGATCCAAAGCAGGTGGAGGCTTCGGTTCGGGCTGCTGCAGACCAATTCGGTGCAGCCAGTCACAACAGCTTAGGTCAACTTTGCCTGCTAGAGCCTCAAGGGATTGATTGAATTGGCGCATGCAAATCTCTGATTGTGGCCGTTTCAAAGGTCTATCATCCAGGGTTGTGCGTTTTTCTAGGAGCAAAACAATGTTTTTACCTATGCTTTATTAAGTAGAAATGAGCAGTTGAATAAAGTCCAAACGCTACCACCAATAGTGGATAATACGGTCAGTAAATAACCCACATTTATAAAAAAGTCGGTGCATGGTGGCTTCCATGTGGGTCGCATGTAAGGAGACATTCCCATTCATGGCCAAAGAAAAAAAGATACCACTCTGATCCGATTTTAGAAGAGAGGAAAGAGAGGTTATTAGGATAAGCCTATGATTGTCTAAAAACTTCACTATTACTGAAGCGCCTTATATTCTCAAATAAACCCAGCAATTAATAGAGCCATGAAAAAAAAAACAAGCCACAGCAAAAAATGTAGTGAGTGCACTGACGGAATATACTTTCCCGTAATTAAATTTGTGCGTGTCATAGGCAGTTATTTAAAAGTACTTCATTATTTTGAGGAGAGCAGTTATTTTGACATGACATCTACGAACGTATGGCTTCCAGGTAGCTTAAACATCCACTGCATTTAAAACCAAGTTAATTAAAAAAGGACATTTTCATTCAAGTAAATGATTGATGAGGGCTATTTTCCCTCAGAGTTTTATGCAAGAACCTTAAATCTTAAATGTTTAGGAGGGCAGTGTTATAAAAAACTGCTTAGAGGTCCTAGTTGAAGGCAAATAAATTTTTCGCCCGATTTTAATTTCTTAATGTTAATTATGGGGGAAGTGACGCAGATTTTAATTTTGCCTCTGGTCTGCGTTGGCAATTCCAACTTATTCCAATTTGTGGATTCGCAGTTTATCAATCTTCACATTGCTTTGGCATAAGCCATGTAATACCATAGTCGGTTTGCAAACTCACGATTTTTATGGAGAAGGGCCACTCAGGTGCCCTGCCATCTTACCTTTTTCGGGTGAGCTGGCATCCTGGTCATGCCAGTGGCCCCAAGCCCTATGCACGTCCACTTCCAACTTTAGAAAAGTCTCAGACTCTACCACACGGCGAGTATTTACCCACTACAGGATAAGAATATTGGGGAAAGAAGGAGTTCAAGGGGAAATCGCTACGGCAATCCGTTACTTTTCGCGGCCTTAAGACGAATTTGATTGAGTGGCATCGCTTAAAGTATTTAACATCCCACATTTTTTATTTACGGTCAATATATTGACCCGGTCCGACAAAAGCAAAAGAAACTCCCAAGCATAGAATTTCACCATTTGAGTTATCTGAAGATAGATGAGGTAAAAGCTCAAAGCATCAAATGGCGTGCAAATCACCCTTCTTGTCTGGTAAAGTAGACGGTTGCAGACCCCTCCTTCCTAACTTACTTTAAAGGTATGAGTTGGCTTTCTTGGCTATTTGAATTTGTCCTTGGCGAAACCCACTAGTTTGGAGTACCAAAGTTTCCTTTCACTGAATAGGATTAAATGCCCATATATAGTCTTTTGTTTTTGGCTACCAAGGTGATACTTATACTTATGCTGAACAATATATTTGACGTTCAGTCAAGCTATATTTTTGCTTTTCCTTCTTAAAAACATTAGGCTTCCACTATCAATCGTGCTTTAATCCAGGAAGTCGTAAATAGAAGGAGATAGGAAGGCAATCATATGCAACAGAAGTAGGGATTTCTGGGAAGTAAAAATGCATAAACTGTTAGCAAAGTAGCGACTAAATAGATAATTACTTAGAGATGAAAGATTAATCCCTTTTCTTTCCAACCAGAAGACAATGAAGAAAGGCAGATACCTAGACAAAACAGTTAAAAAGGTCGTTTACGCTGTTCTCACTCTTGACTGGTTATAACTATCTGTTTGAAGGGACAGCCACTCCTTCTCCTCGAACTCGAAGTTAGACCAGATGGAGGAGTATTCTTACTGCCAAGAATTAGCATTATTTTCACTTTTGTATTCTTATCATAGCGAGAGCTCCGATCAGCACGCGGATCTCGGATCCCCTCACACCTCACTATCCATTCCGTAAATCCACATTTAATCTTCCTCCACAATGACGAATTGTAATAAAGTTCTCCGCTGGAGCACGGAAGTACGTCAAATGGAGCGCCGATCGGACGAATTTCGGTCTCTCCACTAATTATCGATCCATCCTCAAATCCAAATGGCATCAACGAAAATCATTGGCTATCACGCTATCATCGACAAACATCGATTTTTTGCCATGGGATACCATGTCACTGGCACTTGGAGCTTGGCACAAGTCCAACATGATCGCCTTGATGTCGTGGCTAACTTCCAGGTTATTAATGTCTTAATTCAATCGAGGGGAAGGGTTGGGAATAAAAGGGTCTGACAGGGAAAGGCGCAATAAAAGATGCGCCCCTTCCATGTTGTGTGCCCTCAGGTTGGGGAGTGAGGAGGACTATTGAAAGTGTTTGAAATAATTTTTTTTGTGACAATCAACTACGTCACTGAACTGCGAAGTAACTAGCAGATCAACTGATTACTCGACCCATATCGGAGACCTCTCATGATGTAAATATCCCTGCAATATTTTTGCTTAATTTACAGACCCATTACATTAATTCTATAATAAGTTTTCAGATTTAAGAAGACCGCTTATAGCTTCGCATGGTAGTTTTAGACGAATCAGTGGCACTTGCGAACTTTTCAATATGCCTTCTCTAAGGAATATACCGAACTCAAGCAGTAGGACATAAAAACACCTCTTCCAGATGAGGCTCCAAGAGCCGCATCCAAGAAGTACTTTAAAATCCAGTTTGTCATTTTTTGATAGCCTCCTGTGGAGTCTTGCTTAAATGCACAGACTCTTTAGTCCCAGCCACTTTCGTGGGACTTAGTGGGCTACATGGTATGTTCCCCCTGGTCTGCGTACCTGTTTATAAAATACTCTTTTGTTGGAACATTTCCGAATAAGGAAAGATGAATGTATGGAAGTTTGTCTTTGTTTCCAGTGAGAAATAAGCAAACCCTGGAGCAAACAGGCAAGGAAGCTAGCTACGTACTTAAATGGTAACTCTAGACCTAAAACTTTATTAAAAGGCAAAAAAATACTTAAACGTCCTGCTTTATGTTCAAAATTCTTGGGAAAAAGTACACTAATAATTTTAATGAAAGTAGTACAATGCAATTACTACTTAACTACTCCTTGATAGCCAATCAAATGACAAATGGCAAGGAACATCGAAAAGAACTAGCTAGATGGAGAAATATTGCAAAAGAAGACCATTTGTTTGCTTTTTAGATTCCAAAGGAGTCTCAAAACGATGACAATTGCCAATACTCTGAGGAACCACTGATTGCCTATTTAGGGTGACATATTTTGGAGTTTACAATCAAGCAAACAATCCCAGTGCTTGATGGAAGGCTCTAGCAGCGCAGATAGGGGTGGTGATTTCCCTAGGGGCGGAATAAGGTGCCTTTCCAACTTGTTCTAATCTGACTGCGCCTTTGCCCTAGGGTAAAACATCACTATTCTACCAAAAGGCTACTCCTGTCAGAGGAAATGATACTTCGGCAATCGGAAAAACTGAGTCTAGAAACAGAAATTCCTCAATTTGTCTGAGTCAAGGTGAGAAAGGGACGCCGATGCCTGTCAAGTACTAGTAGAGTCAATGGAAGCATAGACTGTGCTTCTGAAAAAAAAAACCTACCTTTGACAGTTAGCATGAATGACATTTGACAACGGAGTGAACTAAATCTACAGCACAGATTAATTAACTGGCATGGGGTGTACCTTTCGGTCCTAAAGAAATTTATGAAAGCCGCGGACTGTGGGAGATGTGTCTCCTCGCTTTTCTGTCAGGGAGAAAATGGGAGTACTAATGCAACTAACCCTGAGATGTGATGCTTTGAATCCACTGAAGCACGCATTGATTCTCCTTGTCGGCCATCTTCAAACCTGCCTCTGGCTCCAGCCCCTCGCCATTTTGTCCCGTCCACGTCTCTTTATCCACCCACTTACCCTTGCGATCCTTGTGCTTACGCTTCGAGAGTTCGGCTCCCATATCTTAGCGCTCCTAGCCCTCTTTGTTACGGTGTCTGGCAAAACTGTGATTGCACCGACCCACTGTTATCTACCGCATATGCTAATGCAATTCGACAATTGCTCTGTTGTTATGTGGTTGTTGCTAGCGGCAACATAAACTGTGAACATACGCGTGCTGGGGACAGAACTGGAAATCGGGTGATATGAGATGGTTTTTGATTCAAAAAGAAATTGTAACCTTTTATTTAAATTTTGATTCCCCGTTTCATCGAAGTAGAAAAGAGCCTAACTTTTAAAAGTTTTTGGTGGAGTTTAAATTTTAACGTGCCTGCGGGATCGGTTACGATACTTACAAAACCGGTGGAAATAACGATTGAATCCTTAATTAAAGAGTGATTAAATAACGATTGGAATACACGTGTTCTATAGGCAGTGAGTTGAAAGGAAGTACAATAATGAAGCCTAAAGCGCCCGTGCCACCAAAACGCAATGCAAACTAGACTATCAAAGTATTACAAAGTGTAGTATGTTGGTTTTACTACTGCTTTTAGGAGGCAACCATTGAAACGCAATTCAATTTTTGTGGAGGTAATAAATTCCGAGTTTCCAAGAGACTGGTTGTTTATAAATCCTCAAATTACCTCGATATACGATGACCTCCTCTAACAGATCCCCTCAAGGCAAGGGCCATAATCTGGACGTAAGAGGATGATGCAATAAAAATAAAACAGGTCACTTATATTACCAAGGATTAACTAATCATTAAGTGAGCTGGCACTGTATCAACATGACACCTTAGTATTTTGATGCTCGGTTAACTAGTGCTTTTAGCTACTCGAATAGTTGCGGATACTCATGATGCATGTCTCTGTCACTGCATGAATTTCAAACCATGTTTTTATCCTCCCAACCCTTATGTGGTTTAGTGGCAGCTTTTCTCTTCTTCTTTGCTTTTCACTACCACAGCAAAGACTTGCCGCTACAAAATAGTGCACATAGGGAAAGCATCAATCACATTGGATGTAGTAATTTTGTACTAAATATAAAACTGTGATGGCAACATTATAAAATTTTATATTTTGAGAATCAAGTTGCAGCAAGTAAGTATTAGGTGACGAGAAACACTACGAGTTACACAAGTAATGAAAATACATCTTATTTTATTAAAAATATTCGGGATTATTTCGCCCTTCAATTAGACATGCAATGTACCCAAAAATTACGCTCTGCAATTTTATTATGTAGTTAATTGTAGCAATATATATATATATTTAGCACGGAGAAGGTGTCTGGGCCATTGGCATAGCCCAAAACACCAGCCCACCCTGCGAGGTACAAGGGGGCAAATTCCAAGTACAAAAGTAGCGCCTCACCAAAACTGAGGGATACAACAAGGCAGCTTACTGATGTTGCAAACATCGCTAAGCATCCAACGGATTATATTTCACTCAGAACAAATTTCGACTTATACCGTCTTATTTTTAACAGCTGACAAGGTCACGCAGCAAAACAAATTTGCAGAGCCAAAAACTTACAGGTTGACTTGTCTAAAGAATTTTAACGAAAATAAATCCCCCGCAGAAATAGATTGTTTAAATGGGCAAAGACACCCGGATTTTTGAATCTGGTGGGCTGGCGATATATTTGCAAACAAGATTAGCTGGGGCACCTTTATCCGCGCATATGGATTAAAAAATGCCAGGATCCTTGAAATCACCTACTCCTTCCAAGGGGATCATTGACAAATACAACCTCAGCAAGAGTCACTGCGATCTAACAACGCATTTTGATGTTCAAGAGGCTCAGGCCAACTATTCCATCTTGGATTATTTCGGATTTTATCAGTAATTTACTGAGATTATGCATTTGATTTGCTTTGTTTGTTCATTGCGTTGAAAATTTAACTTTCTGGTTAGACTACTTTTGAATTGTTTCTTAAACATTCTGTATTCGTATGTTGCCTGTTTTAATTTTAGAATGTTTGGTCTTTTTTCCCAACTCGATGGACATTAAGCACCATGTCCTTTGCATTTTCTTTTGCTGTATCTGCTGTAGAGTAATTAATACACTAAACTTCTTTCTTATTTTCAAGTTTAATGAGGATGTGTGCAGCGTATTTAATCCCTCTTAACGAGATTTATTCCCGATGCAAACTTGTTTTTACTTTGCAGCCCTGAAGGCCTTACACATAGAGAGAAGGAGGTGGAACACAAGGTTTGTTGTATATGTGTTCTACCCTATTTTTCCATCAGTTTATGCACCTTGTGTACAAAAAAAATGCATCAAAGGCATGACCAGAAGTATAGCATATTTTTTAGATGAAAGTAGAGGAGTAATACCATTGTGTTAGTTTGTTTATGGGATCTTCACCCTCTCACATGACCATATCCTCACTTTAGGAGTTATATTAGGCACACGTGATCGTGTTTGCGAACACGATAGTTTCATCAAGTTGGCTTTTCAATCTTAACTGGTAAAAGGTCTAAGTTTTCTCTCGACATCCTCGATTTTACCACTGTCGCAATTTCTCTCCTCATGGGAGTAATTTAATCACGCCACCAAACCAAAATGTGCGCGCCTGACTGAGATGCATCCAGGTTCTCTCTGTGATTGGTCGCGTAGCCTCCTCTGAGCATTTTTGCCCTGTGCGCAGTTGCTCGCTGGTTATTCTGTTCACTCACTTTTTTGTCTCCGAGGTTTGAGAAATGGTAAAACCCGTCGACGAACATGAAATTTTTGTTCTATCTATAGATGAGTAGGTATTTTTTCCCTCCCTTTTCCCTTCTCCCCATCTTTCAGTACCGGAAAAAAGATGTCAGAAGGGTGGACAAGTGGATGAAATTCATCCAATCAAATGGATTTGCCTCCTTCTATAAGGGACGCCCCAATGAAGAAGTGAGTTGGATCTGTCTCTTCTTTTTGCCTGTTTTATCTCCTTGTCATCTATGTTGGTCATCCTCTAGTTTTTTTAAGATTTGTTATAACTCTTCCAATTTTAAAGTTTATTCACCAAGACCTAAGGAGCCTCTTTTAAGTCAAATCTTTTTCGTTTAGTTTCATTTGATGCAAATGAACTCAACCTCACTAATATTAGACTTTTACTGTAAAAATGTTTTGAGAGTTTAGACAGCATACACTATTTCTCACTGAAACGCATCCCTATTCTCATTGGGGCTGTGTTAGAGGTCACACTATTCCTATTCTCAGTATTTACACATCTTGAAGGTCAATTAACTTCCATAACTTTATAAGGTGTGCCGGTAGAACAACTACGTTGGGATCTTGGGTTAAGTCGAGACAAAAGTAAAGATAATTTTTTTACAAATGAGGCCTTATACCTTTCAATAGCTGATTTTAGGATTGGCTGGATTTTTTCGCAAGCTCTGCCATTTTTTTTCGAAAAGCTATTTTTTCTCATAAATGATTGCAACAAGTCGGCTTGTGATCGCTCACTATAGGGATTGATTGTTCACAGATTAGTCACCATTGAGTAACTTATTCCCAGAAAGTGTTACAAAAGTCCTCTGCTTGTACTTTGCTAACACTTAATACTCCATGTAATACTTCCTTTCTCACCTTTCATCTTGTTAACAAAAAATAGCAGTGCAAAAATTTTCCACTTTTCGCCTTTTGATGTTTTTTTTTATCCAATAAAAAGCGTGGATTTGGTGACGTTAGTGAATCATGAAGGTTCTCTAAACCAAACTTCCCCCATTCTGAATAGCCGTTCACTTGTATGGTCAGTCAGTGTCCACTTTCATACTGCTTCAGCTTTTGTGGTTCACTTATTTTGTTCACTTTTTAAATATCAAGAATGACTCCCGAATCTTTGCTCTTCTGCACTCGTTTTTAAGAGATTTCTGATTTCGCAGTCTGCTTAAAGTGCGTTTATCTGGTTTCATCGGATCCATCGCTGCCACGTAATGGTTTGGAGCTAAAAATCGGACCTTTAAGGTTTAATTTCCTAGAGGACATAGGAGGCCTTTATAACCGGTATTTAAACGTATTTATGCTCTAATCGGTATATACTTGTTTTTAAGTAAATAATTACCATGTTTGTTTTCACTTAGGTACTGAAAACCGGGGGCTCAAATGGTATCCATCCAAGACATTCTTTACTAAAAAAGGGAACCCTTTTAGAGCCGACAAAAGCGAAATTACAGTGCCTACAGTTATATTAGCTAGCCGAAAGGGACAAAATACTTTAATAAGCAAAAGTTCTTTCAAGACATCATTGGCTTCGCTGTTTCTGCATTTCTGATTATTAAAATTACCGCTTTTTGTTGTGTCACGATAAAAACAGTCAACTTCGTGGATGTAGGGAGTATTTAAGCGGTTGTGTTCCTTTTCCTCATTTGAATGACCCATTTCAAATCGCTGGACAATCACTTCGATGTAATCCAACATGCGCTGAGATGGAGGGAACAAATTTGAGCCTCCCGGATATGCGATGCTGGTGGAGAACATCGTTGACTACAATGTAATGTATGGCTGCTTTGTTATCCACTCCACCGGATTTACCTATTCCAGTGGTATTACCCAGCCCCCTTTTCTACTGAGAGCTGAGCACAACTGGCTTATTTATGCATAAACCAGACGCGAAATCGTAATTTCCTCTCGGAAAAGATTGTGTTGCAGGTACTGACTAAAAAGTACACAACTGATGTAGTGTAAGCAACAGGTTTTGTGTGGTTTTTCACTAGCAGAAAGGAAGTATCAACAGGTCTAATAAAACTATTATCTCCCGCCTCACAATCTGTCGCCCATCGTCCTTTTTTAATGTTTTGTGAATTCCACCCTTATCTGACATTTCGTTCCCCGTTCTCTCAGAGCCATAGGAAGAATGAGACAAGGTAGTATCACTCTTCACCCTCCTCCCTTTCTCCCTCCCTCCTTCTCTCGCACCCTGCAGTAGTGTAGGAGGTGTTCTTGCGGATTTCTTTTCCAGTATGAGCTGTGAGGTCTTGTGTTGTAAGGGTAGAACCCTCATTCTACTCATTAACCAGTTTTGCTTACTTTTCAAGGTGAATAGGCTTTTCTTGCACACCTTTAGCTGCATCGAGTAGCTATATCACAACTGTGATTGTTTGGTCTTCACTGAGTGTACAATTGTGCCTGTAGTGCATCACACGCTACATTGAAGAAGCATAGTCTTGCAAAGATGAAGCTTTGTGTGCCTTCGAGATGTGAGGTGGGTAGTAAGTGGAGGCGCGTTTGCTTAGTGGTAGTCGAAGTTGGACACAAAAGCCAAAGTACATAAAATGAATAAAATACAACCAGTCAATGACCTTTGAACCTTCTCCCCTGATGGGAGGGATACTTTTGTTTTCTGGCTTCCCTAACAGTCTCATTCACATCAAGCATAACCGGAGGTCCTGATCACGTTAATCTTGAATTTAAATACTGGTGCATTAAAGAAACTTCTGTCCTGAAGGAGATGCATCTATCTTGAAGTGAATCATCATCAGAGTCAACTTTTTTTCAATCATTTTCGCTGCTGCACATTCCCAAAATCCTACACAATAGGCTTTGGCTAATGTGGGACCGAGTTACACTTAATTCAGGGATTTATTTTAGTCGATGTCTTATGTCATGGGGGGTTCAGGGTAAGCTAAGACTGTTGTAAAGCACAATAAAGGGTGCTGTACCGGTAAATTGACAGGTACATGCTCTTCACAATGTATGCTCACAAACAGGCGATAGTAGTGAGCTACACCGAAAATCGGAGATTTTTTTCATTACCTAGAATCGATGTGGTTTAATTGACATTTGCCCTCATTTTTCTCTGTGTTAGCCAATTCCATTTCTTTCCGCTTTTATGCATTCGTAATTGATGTTGATGGGTAATTTGTTTAAGCTTTATTTCTTGATCGACCTAACTCCTTACGTCCGGGTAGAAAGATCCTTTCTCCTTCCCCCGCCCTGTTTGGCAATGCTCTCAACATGTTTGTTATGAGGACGAAGAGCTCTAGAGCATTCTCCTTGCCCGGAAGAGGTGTCATTTGCCTTATCGTTTACCGCTCAAATAGGCGATTCTGCCATTTCTTTTTGATTCACTCTATTCAGATAAACAGGATGGCTAACCATCTTAGGTCTTTTTTCTGCCTACATTTACACATTTTATTTTCGCGGTGTAAGAGACTTAGCCATCAATAGCGTTTTCTTCTGCAGGGCTGATAGCTTGTTGTTTCCGGAATGCGGAGATGCTTGCTTTTTGGGGGGAAATTCCCACCTTTACCTGGTCAAGAACGAACACCTTTTACCCTCTGAATTTGAGATATTTTACTTAACAAAAAAATTTCAAAGTACGTTACTGAGCTCGGCCGATTTGACAAGGCGTTTCGAAAGCCCTAGCAGAAGCACCGAAAGTTCATTTACCTGAACGCTTTGTAGTTTCTGCTGCATTTGTCAAACCAGGCAGGACTCTACCAGCACCTTTAAAAGCATCCTAGTGGCACAAATTTTGGTCTAGACCAACTTTTTCTGCACTCCTCATTTCCTGGTCAGTGGGAATCCTATGTGGAGGCTCCATACCTTCTTCTCAAGAACCACCAGCGTTTTGTTTTCATTCCTGTGTTCCGTATGCTATTTCCTCGTTGACCTAACTTTGCCTATTTACTTAAATCCACTTTAAGTAGCACATTGGCAATGTTGCCTTTTTTCCTTACTAATCACAGCTAATCCGACGCGTCTTCAAGGGCATTCCGCCGCGTATTCGACCCCGGGTTTGGCCCATCCTCCTCAACGTGGCCTCAGCTAAACGTGATCGGGTGTATGAGGTGAGTCGATTGGCCATCGCTACCTCCACTTTGATGACACCCTGCCTCTTGTGGCGGTAATTAGATGCACAGGGTAGGGAAGGTCGCTTGAGAAGGAAGGTATGCTAATGTTTGTGCACATAGCGGTTTGAGACATTGTGACTCACTTGTGTGTGTGTACACGTTTTGGCTGGCTAGCAACCAGTTAAAAGAAGCTGGTGCCGTTTGGTGCAAGAGGTTGGAGCTCGCATGGGTGTGGTTTACGTAGAAGCAGTAGCAGCAGCAAGAGCCCCTGTAAACTGTCTGTAGGTTGGTCGACAGGTGATGACTAATCGCACCAAGTTGTGTCACATCATGTGTGTTTACAAGTCGTTGTTTATATCAATTACATAAACAGCTATCAACACATCTCCCGAGACTCTGACAACGAAAATATCAACGTTGACTACCCTTTCCACCCTCTGTGATAATCAGACACGACAGTGACAATGGTGATGTGCATTTAGCCCTATGAAAAGCAAATACCAAAACCTGTCAAACGGCACTGTCTAGCCGGTGGGTTGTCAAGTCCTATTACCTTGGCTGGGGCGAAGTTTTAGCTGCCACAAAGAAGGAACGGATGTCATTGTACGCCTAAAGCCTCATCGTATAAAGTTATCCGCTTCTAACTCTTGTGTAGGGGGGAGGACGTCTGGGTTAAGCTGGGAAATGTGAATGAATGAATGAATCTTGAGGAGTGGGAAGCGCCTTTTGTAGACATTAATTTTCAACGGAATTTGCACACTGCTTCCTACATATAATTAATATTGCGAATTCCCGGTGTAAAATGATTTATCAGTTACGGCTATGAATCATCTGGGAAAGATTGCATCGCTTCTTCATTACTGCGCAAGGCCGTCTTAGTGCCCATCGAGTGCGTGGTTGTGAGTTTGTTAACTTTTCGTAATGGTAAATGTTTGCAAATGATTATGTTCTGTGCTCCCACAACGGATTATGCGTCCACGATTGGATGCTCCACACGTTAAATGAGTAGCTAAGTGGGTTGCCTCACGACCTGCCGCCTTTGGCGTGTTTAAATCATTCAGGCGTCGGACTGCGATCGAGCCTTCCGCCTTCGCGTTCCTCTTGAAGGCTTCTGGCGATGCCTACAAGTTGGGGTTTGATGTTGCCAAGATCCTTTATTCATCACCATGATCTATTGCATGGATGTCCCAACTACCACTAGCGCCTGCTGTCCTCCTTACCGATGTTGGGAGGCGGCATATGCGTCTGCCACAGTCCCGGTTTGGCTTGAACGCCATTCGCAAGTCACTTTGGGTGGTTCCATCCTACTATATTACAAAAATTCACACACAAACAACTCGATCACAAGCACTCATAAGTTTTTTTTGTCAGATGATGGTCCTGTCTTCACAGTCATTTAACACCCCCTCCTTTTTTAGAGGTCACTTAAATGCAACATGGTGAAACCGTAGCCACCATGTTTATCACCTCAATTTCCAAGCCTTACTCACAGAGGTCGAGCAGATAACTTTTTTTCAAACTAGCCAATCACATAGTGTTACCTTGGAGTGTTGTCAAATGGGCAAAAACAGAGGTATCCAATAGTTCAATCAAATTTCGGTTGAAAATAAAGATGGATTACCTTTTCAAGAGTTCCAAAAGTCTGTATAAGTTACGCTTTTGGCAAGAGATGTTGTGAACCTCATGTAACCCTCTTTTTTTGTTATTACCTTAAAGTTTGCTCGTCATTTTGGAGGGGAAAAACTGCTTCAAAATTGATAATCCTGTCCCCCTCCATCCCACTAGGGTAGGGGACTGGGCTTCTGCCGGCAGATGCGATCTGACCATCGTCCTCCTCCTCCCTCCCTCTCCAAATGAGTCCCAACTTGACTTTCATCTAAAGTGTTGGAAATTTAATTATTTTGTCAAGTGTTGGGATTCCGACAGGGAAGTAATTCTTACCCCTCCTTCTCCCTCCTTTTTTGCAGACTCGAATAATCTTGTTTGCTTTTTCTGCTACGCGGTGTTAGTTCTCCTCCACTTTGAACAGAGGTAAATGGCAAATTGCATGAAACCCGCCATCAGTTGATTTTTCTTATCAGATGAGGGTCATCTCTTTTTTTTCTCCAAAATCGATGAAATTTGCAAATGAATTACAATAATTGAACAAAAAGTGAAAAAAATTAAAATTGCAGTATTTTCAGTTGGTTGAAATATTGTGGTGAGTCAACGCGTCCCTTTGGGTTAAAGTTCGCTTTTACTTCTTTTCTCTATTCAAATACAGTTATGCCAGTAAGTAAACCCTCTTTTGTAACGAGTTCTCCAAGACAAGCCAGGAGTTTTGTCTATTTATTTATTTGCCAAACTTTTTAAGGGCCAGAAGTTACTTTTTGTTGTCACCGCTAATCCTCCCCCCAGTGCAGACTCCTTTGTTTACATTACCTCGTGGCATTTTTAGCACGGTGCTCACATGACCAATTGATTTGCGTAAAAGGCTGCATGAATGTGAGAAAATGTAATTTGCTCTTATTTTTCACTGCAAGTGACATTATTAGCATAAGAGGGCCACACGGATTTCCGCATTGCGTCGAACCGATTGGCCCATTTCTGATGTCTGCGGGTCGATGGCAAAGTAGTCATGTTCTTTTTTGCCCCTCCTCCGCCCCTTTTCCCCTTTCTCCTGCAGTGCATCATCTCTTCGCTGTCAGATATGGAAATCTGGTACTTTGGAGTGAATTTCCAGTCCTTTAACAATGATAACTACTGGCGTCAAATATATGTGATACCTCAATTTTTTGCCCATCTTTACCAAATGTCGTTGGGACAGAGTCGTGAAGCACTGCCAAGTTCCGTGAACTTAAATAGTTATTTAAAGCAAACACTTTCTAGTGCTAAAATGTTCCACAAACCAGCATATTATGGTACGTGAAAGAAAATCTCGAAAGAAAAAGTGCTTTTGTGTTGGCATTGTGATAGGTCGATTCGTTTCATTTCATTGCCAATTTATAAAGTCTCAAGCTATTGTCACCCGGTTTTGTGAATGGGATTCGGAGGTGGGGCGCAGTTTAAGCAGGCCAAAAAGCCGTCTTTAATTCATCAGGTCTAACTTGTGTAAAGCCTTCAAAATTGGGATCCTGATCCAGTAGCGAAATTTGCTTCCATACTCGGGCTATAATTTCGTCAATTGGCCCAACTGGCGAACTGAAACCCTCTTCAGTACGCGTGTCACAAATCGTGTGCGTCGCAAAGTTGAGCCTGTGTCTCGTACCATGTGGAGTTGCGGTTTTCTCCCTTCACAACTTCGCGTGATTCGTGGCGCCAGGAGTTTTTGTGCTGCTGGCCAAATTACTTCATTAATGAGGGAGTAGAAAGGGAGAAACCGAATTGTGACGGTAGTCGCGTGCGTTACAGTTAACTTTTAAGGTTGTGCTAGTACTTTAGGGTGGTGGATGAAAGAATTAAATGACTAGAAGCCCATGCGTTGAAAAATCTGTTCTTTTTTTACTGATTTTGTTGAGTAGTGTGGTGGTACTGAATCGGATCGGAGCAGCATCGAGAAGGATGCAGTACCGATCAACAAGGTGCGGCATGCCATTTCCAGGGCGAACAGATTTCCTCTCATCCATGAGAGTGGGCACTTCTCCATTCCACCACGAAATGCTCTGCCACTTCCAAGAAGAGGTCGCAACGCACTACTTCTCACCCCCTAAGCACCTCAGTTAAACCGGTAATGTGGGCAGGCGTTCGAATAGGTTTCAATCCACTTTTCACGTGCCTGATATTCCCTTTTTGTCATGAAACACTCCCAACTTTTTTTGCCATCATATTTCTTTAAATGGTGAAATGATATATTTTTTCCAGCTATCACTTCTTTGCGTTACATCCGTTTGCGTAGACTCCTTTTAAGGTAATTTATGCTCCTCAAACGTTCTTTTTAAACTCGATATCTGCTAAGGACAAATTACTGAAATTGCTATCGGCTTCAATAGAGCACCTAGAAGGCTTAAATTTGTATTTATTTACGACTGTCATGGTGTCATTACTAGTGTCAGATGTCAATGCGTTGCAGTTATTGCCCTCCTCCAGGCAGGGCAGTGGTTTCTGCCATTCAAATTGGGAAGAGGTAGGCTCCACAAGCGGAAGCAGTGTCTTATCGCGACATTAGATGCTTCTCCCTGACAACTCTCTCCCGAGCTCTGACTAGAAAAACGGCTCTTTTACCTATCCGTGGGCGGGAAAATGAGCTTGAGATTTTGTAGTATTTAAGGTGCAGTTTCCAACCATTTTTGAAGGAAAAGGGAATGATGTTCACCACTTTTTTACTCTCCGGAAATCCATTCTCTTTTAAGTCTACTACCCAGGTGCCTCCTTTTAAAAAAGGGGGATAGAATTCATCACAACTCATATTTTAGGGGGCGCATATGTAGAAAAACGTTTACTTCCGTTGTAGTCAAATAAAACTGCTGTCGTAAGCAGTGTGTCTATTGAATTGAGCCGATGATTACACAATAAAAAAGGAGGAGAAATTACCCATCGTTATGGAAAGTAAATGGACTCTAAGAGGGTTAGATTTCCAAGGAGATTATGAATCATGTAGTCCAAATTACATTAAGCTGAGTGGTCTGTGCTTAAGACGCTGGACTGCATTCGTTTTGTCCTTAATGGTAAGAGAAAAGCAGTTTTTTTCCGTCTTTTTCTGAGGAAATTGGATTATTTGTTTAGCTGGCTATTAAGCATGTTACTCGCCTTTGTTCCTATTGGTTGATGGTAAATTAATCAAATATTTCCGTACTACCTTAGATTTTTTTTCCCCCTTTTT
Organism: Echinococcus multilocularis; assembly: GCA_000469725.3. Classification (NCBI taxonomy): domain Eukaryota; kingdom Metazoa; phylum Platyhelminthes; class Cestoda; order Cyclophyllidea; family Taeniidae; genus Echinococcus; species Echinococcus multilocularis. The sequence continues at coordinate 4,892,123 of LN902846.1, read as the reverse complement.
GTGATGAGAATTTTATGGCCTGTTCATTGTAACTGGTCGTGTGTTGAGAATGAGTCAATTTCTTGGGCACCTCCCCAGCGGGAGGCACACATGCTTTTACGCATTCTTCGCCAGCGTCACGTATATGTGACGCCATAACTTTTCGTTTATTTGGACCCAATAGCACGAATCTCTACCGTATATGCTTTACCGGCTTGGGATTGCTGGCTGTATTGAATCCATTTCTGCAAGCAGATTTGATTTTTGTGACTTAATGACAATTAGGCCTTTCAGTATTTGACAGTTGGTGTCATGTTAGAACAACATAGCGCCCGGCCTGCAGTGATGGCGTGAACAAATTTATGGCCATTGTGGTTTAAAGCAACGGATCCCGCATTATTGTTGTCGGTTGGACGTCCAGATTGTTGTTCATCCGTTACCTCGTGCAACTCTAATTCACTCATAGATTTTCATTCTTTGCTTAACTTCTGAGTACTTTCTTCCCCCACACGAACGTTGGTTTTGTGGACATGTTAACCTTAGGATGTTAACTCTTGCAATGCATCTCAGAAGCCGCTAATTCGCCAAATTTGATGCGCTCCGACGAGACTTGCTTACTGCTTCTAATGCATCATTTCATCACTTATTTTAAGTATTTCATCAGCGAGTGCGGTGTTGCGCGTCGCACAAGTGATTGAACCACTTTTTTAGTGCTAATTAGGTTTTGTGATTTTGATTCTTCACAAAAAAATGATTGATTTGATTAAAATAAATTTTTTGTGGTGGAATGGCTTGAAGTCTAATTGGATGACAGGTCCATCGTCATTAGCTAGCTCTGGACTAATCAGCACATTTGGGCTTTGAAGGTGACTACGCAGTGTAATTTTATCATACCAACGCAAATGCGGGATGAATGGAACTGCTAATTTGAAAGCCATTTCTTATTTCTTTACTTAAATGTATTTTCAACTTAGCAGTGTTAAAAAAAACAAATGCCAAGTTCTCTTCTGTCAAAATGTGAACTACTCCACTCGTTTCTTAATAGTTGTCATCAGTATTTCTGGATTTTGTTTTAGTGATTTTACTTCTCAATTGTAAAAATTAATTAGTTTAGCATCCGTAAATTCGCTTATTACCCCCAGGAGGATAAGTCCCTGTGAAGTTAGGCTTCTCACAAACAAAAAGAAGGGTAGTTATCCTCAGATTGCGACCGTCTCACTTTTATTATGTTGTTTTAAACTAAACCACTTTTGCTGCGTTGGGAATGGATATCAACTGAGTTCCATCTTTGAACTTTCGAGAAGAAAAGGGAAATGCGCCGTGATGTGATTAAGCTTTGTGTGAATTTCCGTTTAAATGGCAGACTTTTATCTATTCTAGAAATAAGTCTTCTTTCGATAATTGCTTCCCCTTTGTTATTGAATTGCAAATCTAGCCGCCATAGTAGCACATCACCATCATTTTAATGAAAGTTTGCGTGCTGGTTAGATCTACCGTTAAGACGACCAACGTCCTTCAAAGTTTGTAAAACAGCTTTACTGAGGAACATTTACATCTTCACATTTTCGGGGATCTGTCAAAGTAAGGTAATTTGCAGGCCTTCCCCTCCCCCGGCGTAAATGTCACCACAATTCTGGTTTTTTACGACCGATTAAGCCGTGAACTCGATTGACCTCCCGCCCCCTTCCATAACCTTGCCTCAAGAGAGGGGATGAACCATGAATAGACCGCATCCATTTGTTTGAACTTTGGTTTCGTACCTGAATTTTGATACCTACCCTTTCATGTGTAAACACGATGCTGTACTTTTTCGTTTACCCTTTTTCGCATCAAACTTTTCCTCAAAAGTGTAAAGAGTGGGTGTTGCTGGTTTGCCTCATTAGAAAGTGTCCAAAAAAAGTGTGATTTCGTGGTTTGCTTAGTTGCATGTAGCAGTGAAGTTGTTACCTAAATGTCAAATATACACATATTATGTGGTGTTGTGATGTTTTTTTTTACTCTGTTCATATGGACTTGGTGACTGCGTGTACCTGACGATTTCCCGCTTCAGTACCTATCAACCATTTGAAGAAGAGTTATTCTCGACTCTTTTCAGCCTTTGAAAAAAATTATGGTAGAATTTTTTTAGAGCCCGTTGTCCTTCCCACAGCTGTAAGTACATGGTAAAGGATGTCATGCTTTCTGGTGTCCAATGCCATCGGGGAAAACTGAGCTATCCTGTTTCCCCCATAATTTGCCTGCTATGTGCACTTTTATTTGATTATCAATTGACCTTTCAACGTCAGAGGCGTTGATTCTCCTAGCTATTGCAAGTTTTATTGTTAAAGTAAGCTGGTGGAATGCGGACTGTCCAAAGGCTCCTCTTCATTGAAAAGTGGTGTCCATTCCGAAACAAGTTAAGGTTCGTTGCGTTGCACTTGTCCATCCGGTAGTCGTGCGAGTGGAATTGAGACTGAGATGAAGGCTTTTAATTACAAGAAACTGTGGAGGTTATGCACATCATGACTTTCGGCGTTATTCATACTTCATGCGACCTGCCACGGTATTTCTCTGTAAAACCCTCTATGTCTGAAGAGCGAGTGTTGTTTTTCAGGCCAATCTAATTTCGTATAAACACTTGCCTTTGGTAAAAGGTTGTTCAATGTCCCGGAGCTACTCCTAACCTCTTTTAGCATAGTGAGGTAGTAAGTTCATCTCTTGAGCACAAATAGAAACTCTGTCAAATTAATCTGTTCCCTCCCCCCCCCTCACCGGAATACGTTCACTTCTAGTTCTTATTAGATTATTAGCCTCCTATAGTTTTGCGTTTGTCCAAAACTGCTGCCTTTAAGTCTAATTTCCAAAAAACCAAGCAAATTCCTTGATCCGCATCTGCACCACGTGTGTTTTGAGGTAGTGATTGCAAGACCACATGCACATTTGTCGTTGCGGCCAAAATGTTTTCCCTTTGTTACAGTTGTCCATTTCCTGTGCTTCTGTTTTTAAAGACAGCCTTATGGCTACCACAATTGTTGCCACTGAGGCGGGACACGCAAAGAGGCAGGTGTATTTTTCCCAAAAAATCTTATAAAATAAGCCTTTCAGCGAAATCTCTGATACCAAACTACTCGTGTACTTCCCAATTTTCTCCCCATGCTAAGCACAAATTTAGTCCATGCTTACAATTTGCGTCTGTCATTTTAGCCTCCTCGTAAATATTGCAATGATCATGTCTTTGGCAAGTTTTCGCAGTTTGCAAAAAAAACATCTAATGCCCGGATAATTATGGACATACTCCACCGACTGAACCAGCCAATGAAATGCAAGGGTGTAGTTGCGAATTTCCAATCAGGCCTGACCTTGCTTCTCGATTGGTGGCGACATTATCAATGCAGCCTGTCACATCCACGTTGTTGTCAAAATATCTCACGTTCAATTCACTTTGAAGTCATACGATTCATTTCACTAATTTGATTTTGTTTGTATATTTGCAGACCACGTGATTGTGGATGTCGATTTTGACTTTGATTTTTCGAGGTGGTTAAAGGACGCAATGTGAACGTATAATTAAGCAACGTCTCGATGATGCAAGAGGAGTCAGTTGAGAAATAGTCTTCTAAATCATTCTGGTTGATCATTTTTTTACTGTTGTGTATGATCTGCGAAAAGTAACACTTTCGGTGAATGCGATTTACTCCTAATAATGTGACGAGGAGAACAGTCGGAGCTGGGGGGCCTTGAGGGGGAAAGGGACGAGAGGGATGAGGCGAAAGCCATTCATTGCACCTCTGCTCTTTACAACGTTACTTTTACTGCATCAGAATCTGAACGAAAATAAGTAGTAACGTTTGAGGTTAGAGGAGAAGGAGGAAACGCTTTTAACAAAACTTTTCGCTTACTCCTCCCAAAACTTGCCTATCTTTGAGAAAAGCTCGATGTCATTATCTATGTTATGTAATTGGTACTTTATCTGAAAAGCCAGGAATAGGTAGGTAGAGCTTGGTGAATGCATGGTTAGATAAGTCTCATAATGACTATTTTGGGTTCGCCTGGCGAATTACTTCGTGTGGCGACATGTTTGCCGTCCTTTAAACCCCCCCCCCTGTGCGTGCTGTAAAGCGCTATTTCATAATACTCCCCAAAAAACCTTGTGCTACTGGGACAAACCTTCTGGCGTCAATATTACCTTCATTTTTATGGACACTATGGAAGCTGTTCATGTACAGTTAATCTAAATCTGGAATTTGCAAAACCGTAACTAAAATGTAGGGATTTTGGGGCCAGTCATATATATTTGACTTAATTTAAGTTATTGAGTAAGGGAAATGATTTGTCTAACAAGTTGCAAATTAAATCTGTCTTTTTTGAATGACTCTTAGGCACTGGATCGATTGTGGATCCTGTTTTTCTCCGTTGAGTTATCTAATATCTCAGTAATTTCGGTTTTCTCCCACCATTTGAATTGCTTTAAACATCTACAGATTACGTGAACGTGAACTTTGTTCGGAATCGCTTATTAAGAAGTATTTTAAAAATATTTTCAATGCTGAAGTTGTTTTTTATTTATCTAGTTTGAATCGTACGCAAGCACCCGGCCTTGAAGTAGCCAATCAAATTGCCATGATGGAGGAGAACGTCTGCCCTAGTAATAAGTGGGGAATTTCAGACACATCGACCTACCAGAACCTATGCTCGCCACCAAGTCAGCAGGCTGGTAGCATGGATGGACTGTCCGAATGTTAAACTACTTCCCGTGCCTCCCTTTCGTGCAGCATTACTGCTACTGTGTTGAAATTCACGTCACAATGAGCGAATGCGTTTTGAATTTGTGCGGTCTCTTTCATTGAGGTGTAGGAAACGGAGAGGGGTTTTTTTGTCACAGGCTAACCTTAATCGAGGTTTTATGACTACTCCCTACGCTTAATTTAATTGGTATGCTCCCTCAAGATTTAATTGTTCTTATCTCCTACCCAATGACCATTTCCACTAATTAGGGACTTGTTGCCCAATTTCCCTGATTAAAAGGTAAAAGCAGCCTGGTTGATTAACTTGGACTACTCCAACTATCACAGGTATGTTAGTTTTGGATAAGTAACAACTGGAGCTTCTTTGGAATTTGGTCAAGAAATGCGTCCTCTATTTCGTCTGTCGTTTTGAGTTCCTAATGAACGCTCAGAAATTAGTACAACATTATCTCAAGATGTAGACATCTTCCAAGAACTCATGAAATCATGGAGCTGCTCGGGTATTCTTGAATCCTGATAGGTTACGTACTTCGATTTTCCGCACACTCATCTACGATTGTAGGATTTTTGAAAGTAATTTAATTTCTTTGATAATGTTGCGAAGTACCTACAAATCTAACTTTTTTCTGTAGAACATTTACGGATAAGGTCTTGAGTCCATACTTTCCCTTTAAAGTACCTCCTGAACGTAAAACTATGAGATTGGTCAGACAGGCGGAAGACTTGGCTAAACTTTGATTGGGTTGAGATTAGTCAACGGCAAAAGGTGTCCACCTTTAAAGTAGTCTATTACATTTCTCCCTTTTGAGCAAGTCTGCGAACTCGGTTTAGCTGATGATTATGAGATCAAAACACCGTACAATCCCCTTGAGTCATCCAATGGCGGTCGTCGTCAAGGCAACATAGGCCTATGAATGAATATATTATGATAGCATGGCCAAATGCCGTGAGGTAAGAAGAACTGTACAGTGGCGCTGCTGCGGGGACACTTACAGTCCTCTCTGATTGTCACATAATGCTGATACCTAGTTTTCACGTCGTGGAGGCCGAATTCTTCCCCTCAGGTTCCTATCTCGAAGTTACTTTAATTATAATCAGGTGAGGCCTCCAACTCGCCTATTTTCTTTTGCAAGAATAAAAGCTCCTCTCTAAATACAAAAGTGTTTAATTTGATTACCGATTAGCCACCGAGACATCCAGGACTCTCAGACGAGGTCATGTACCGTGATATTTGATTGGCTAAGAACCAGTTTTACTTCCTCCTCCTAAATGGATAGCATTATCGACTTACAAACGGAGGTCTGAAAGGAAAGAAACTAAATTTAGGTAAAGTTTCAGAAACTTTTGATTTTTGCGCATTAGTTGAGCGTAAAAGTTTTAGCCTGGTACCAGCAAGATGTCCTACGTGAATTGTGCATGTTGACTAACTTTAAGGGCTTTGCAAGTCTTGCTGAAAGTTTCATTTAAGCTGTACACATCTTATTTTAACACCAAACGCCAAAATTTTATTGCTGACTCCGTGGTGTTTTAATTTGTCGGCCTCGTCCGGTTGTATTTACGTCTTTTTAGCGAGTGAACCATTTTATGCGCCATACAAACCCACTAAAAGACAAATTTGTGACTTAGAATGATGCCTTGTATCTTCAAACTTATCTTCTGGCTCAATTCAAGGTGTTAGTGGTTTACTCGGTGCAACCAAAGATGCAGTACAATTCATCAAACGTCACTCCTTGCTCCTCAGTGTAACGTTTCTGTGGCGCGCTACGCCTCTATCATCTTCACAACAAATCTTTGAGGATCGTGGGAGAACTTTGTAACCATCGACACAAAAACCACTTGTGCAATCGGAAATAACCTAATCTGTATCAACAGCCGTGTTTCAGGTGGGTCTGTGGAAGAACTTTGCAACATCCGGCTTTCGAAGATGGGCGTGTATGAAGCCTTTCTTAGGTCCTTTTTAAGTCGTTATTTCAATGAGATGCTCTATGTAAATTGGGAAGTGTTTTGGATGCTTCGATATTATCTGCACTTGCGCCTTGACCCCAGTCCTTAATATCTCCTCGGGGTTGTAGTTTATAACAACGTTTTCCCCGTTCTCTAAGGGGTGGCATCAAGCGTGATCCCCTTTCAGGAGGTGCATTCACAATCAGGGAAGGGATTAAGGGATTTATGATTCTGGTCTTACTGATTGAGTGTACAGATTGTAACACGAGTTGTTCAAAGGGGCACAAAAGTTTGGCTTTGGTCAGCTGAATTTATCCGAACATATGTCACATACTTGTGTTATGTTGATTCAAATAAGTGAGAAATCAGGCCATCATGTATATACGGCACTGATAACGAGCATAATAGACTATTCTTCTCTTCATGTGCTTCAGGATATGCGGAGGTACGCCTTCGCCTCATCGACCTACATCGAGCAGATTGATTTGGACATTAATCGCACCTTCCGTTCCACTACCTTCTTTAATGAGGCCTTCGGACCTCGTCAACAGGTCCTCTTCCGTATCCTTGCCGCCTACTCTATGTACAACACGGAGGTCGGCTACTGCCAGGTCAGTCGTAATAGCCAATCCAATCACTTCTCTCCACCCTACTATAATCATTAAGCCACAAGCCTGAAGAACGACGTACGATCTGATTATATTTCTGGCCAATACTACATTGTCAAGTGGGCTTGATAGGCTTCAAGTTTGGCTATCTGTAGCGGGTGCTTTCCTGTCTTCTTTTAGGTGGTAGCAAAAGCTACTGTATTCCTTATAAGTAGTAGAATAGACCATGCGGCCCATCGTGGTTACTACGGCAATGACGTTATGGAGCCCAAGCGGAAAGAAATGGCTTTATCATTTGTGTACCTATAAAGAGGGTGCGAGCAGAGCTCCGTGCCACTGTCGTCAAGGGCGTTGCACGAGAGCAATGTAAAGTCACCTCTGGTAACGTCCAATTAAATCACATTATTTCGATAGTTACACGGAAACCATCTATATCGCACGTGACTGAAGATTGTCTTTTACACACATAGTGATCATGTTGTGTGCAGATTGAAAGAGGCGATACAATGCTTTGATCTGCAATCTTGAAGTGGGTTGGTTGAACTTTGCAACTCTATCTCATTTTTTGCGGTTTGAAATGGGGGTGTCTGTCTCTTTTGTTAGTGAAAATACTTTCACCTCGTTTCTCTTCCACAGTATGCTATTCATTTTAAATCACGATTATTAAATTCGCATTCAAAAAGGTACTTCTCACTTAAACCATCGACTGACCTGCCATATGTACATCCACAGCCAGATTATGGCCTGCCAAACAGTTCGACTATTGACCTTTTGACCTTTACCTATCTTCTGTTTTATGTATGGTTGGCTGATGCCTCCAAGAACAAGTGATATTTGGATAGGACGGTACCTTTCTCTCCCCCGTCCTAAAGTGGAACCATTTTCAGGGGTCATTTAGGTAGCATTGTCCGACTGGCTGACTAGTCCTGACTGCTTCTCACACCCATTCCGGTTGTCTCGTTTCAAGTAAATAGATTTTGGTGGAAATGTTTGGTTTTCTGCAAGTGAATGGTTACGACTGCAGCCCATCCCGATCGATGATAGCCATAGTCATGTGGGAGTGAAGTGGTAGAGCTGTGGGTACCTTAGAAGTGTAGAAATAACCACTGATATAGTCATCTACTTAACAAGCTACTCTAAAAACAGTGGGGTTTTATAAGGTAACAGAAGTGAAGTACAAGTTGATGACTTATGGGGAACATTTGCTCCCTGTCAAGTCGTATGCTTCGGATCCACTTGCTTAGATTCTACTGCAGCTTTCCAGATCGATCTAGGTGTCAATCACAAGCTGTGATTCCTTATTATTAGTAACCGGGAGTCCTTTGAATTAATTTTTAAAGCATTTATGGGCAGTGCCTTCTGATACTGCAAACTCCCCAAAAGCTTTTACAACTTTAAGAATCGAGTTAAATTTTAGCTCAGAGCCGATAACCTCAAATCACCTCCACCAGATTTAACCGGTACTTTATAATATGAGGATTCAGATCTAGGAAGGAGGTGGCACAGAGGACAGCGGTGCTGTTACACACAACTCTACCCTTTGGAGTGTAGAAATCGGATGTTGCCATAGACGATTGTAACAAATCAGGCTGAAAACTAACCTGACCTTTCGGTCACCTGGCAGCAGAGGTTGCCCGTACTATCTAGCTTAGCATCCATTATATCTATCCTTGCGTGCTTTTCCGTATTCCGTGGTTATTCAATCCTCCGTAATGAATGGCCCACGGACATTAGTCGGTTTAAAACTTGTCATTGACCCCGAAACTAGAAGTCAAAGCTGCGTCACAAAGTCCTAGACTTTTCCACTATGCACCCCGACTTGATGAATGGAGTGAAATTCTAAAGCGTAAGGGTTGGAGACTGTCTTAAGTGTAATGCTACAAAATAAGGACTTTGAATTTTTATTTTTTGTTTGCTTTAAGCCTTCTCCCATCACCCTACCAATCAGTAAGCTTTTCTCAACCCAAAATTCAGCTTAGAGATTGCCTTCAACGTCTCTAGAAACCTAAATCAGCAGCTGTATGTTTCTGCGGGCTATGCGGTTTGTGATGGCTTTTTTATGCTCTCGGAAACGTCTTTTAATGGCTCTGTATTTTTGCCTTGCCTACCCTGGTCTCTAGGGCATGAGCGACATAGCAGGCATGCTGCTGATCTACATAATGGATGAAGAGGAGGCGTTTTGGGCACTGGCACAGCTGCTGGATGGACCACACCACAAAATGCACTGCCTGTTTGTGCGCGACTTTCCGGGCCTGCGGCGCTACTTCACGCACCACGATCGCGTCCTGCGCACACACCTGCGCAAGGTGTGGAAACACTTTCGCCGTGAGCGCGTTGACTGCTGCACCTACGCCTTCAAGTGGTACATGCAGTGCTTCCTTGGACGGGTGGGTTATCCATCTTGTCCTTTGTTGGCTTAGTCGTTTTGGCCGATGAGTGTTATTCCCATAATAAAATGTAGCCTATCGGCTACTTCGCTTTCGGTTGTAGTCTTCTTTGATGAGCCAGGTCAATTCAATCATGAGTTCCGTCGGAAAAAGATGCGCACAACTTGACGGAGCTTCACTATGACTTCATGTCATTTTTGCCTCGTAGCCCACACTTTGGTAATGTGGGGCTAAGTGATTCCTTTAAAAAACGTGACGCTACGTCATGGAGACAAGGCACTGAGCACTCCATCGCATTAAACTTGGATGCCAAAAGGGGTTCATTTCGTCGGTCAATTTATTGTCCTTTATTCCATGTAGATTTTAGAAGTAACCACAGAAGGTAAGAAGTACGGAGGCAACACGCTCTTCCAGAATTGCTTAAAGCCCAAGTGATAAGTGACCCGTGTTGCCTCGATTGGGGATTACGATGCTACACTTCTCTGTCACTCCTTCTAACGTTTATGATGAAGTGTCTGATAAGAAAGTGATTGACGTAGAGGTCTCTTCCACCCCTTCACACGTTTATTGTCTATTTGCATGCATGTTTGTTTGGGCTATACTTTATGACTGATTGTAGGTAAAACTCCTTATCAAATCTTGATAAAAAGCACCACAGATGTTTGTTTTTTGTAGTGTCTTCCTCCTTACTGCCTCCTCACTGAATTATGGCAACGTAAATGAGCGGCTATTGGTTGTCTTCGCTGTTACTTTTCTGAATGATAGATGGCCCCTCTTATGCCTGGTTTCTATGGTGCTGCACACCTCCACATTCCTTCTGCACTTTGTGGCTTTGGAGTTTCCTTCACAAATACGTGGTTTTTGTACTTTTAAAATTTCAGCTCCCCATCTCCCTGACCCTGCGAATATGGGATATCTACTTGCTGGAGGGCGAAAAAGCTATGGTCGCTATGGCCTATAACATCCTCAAAATGCACAAACGTGAGTTCGCGCACACGCCTAGGCGGCCCTAGTCCCAGCTGTACCAACCGATCACTTTATCCTCCCCGATAACTCATTACAGCCAGGTCTTTTTCGAACATTATTTGCACTTCGATCAATCCCATTATAAATCTTGATTGTTAGTGTAGCTACTTAATTCAGGAGCTTTCAATGCTAGTAGTGCAACCCTCTGTAAATGTACTTGTGGAAGATGCTTTTATTCGTCCATGGAGCATTTGTAAATCTCCAGAAATACCTCAAATTCACATATATTAGTAATTATCATCAATGGTTTTACTGCCAACTGCTAAAATGTAAAGTCTATCTACCTAACTATTTTAAAAGTAGCATATTTTATTCAATGTACGTTATTGTCGCAGCCGAAATATAGTTGCTACTCAATTGCCTGATTGTCAGTAACGTGGTTCTTTTTTTCTATGGCCAGAACGCCTACTTCGGATGGACCAGATGCAAATTCTCACCTTCCTTCAGGATGAGCTTGTCCGAGATTTCGGCTTCGATGATGATGATGTTATCGACGCGTTAAAGGATTGTCTAGAGGATCTGCGACGCACCAATATGGACGCCCCTCCACCCCTTAGTGAGTGCCCCTTATGCATATTCGTCCTCACGGCCTTCAGGTAGAATTTTACACCTTACAACATGAATTGTAACTGTCTTAAACATCTTGCGCTCGATTTTTCCCTGCCGAATGATTCTCGATATTTTTCGCTTATTTGGTTCTGTTTTTTAATTGCCACTACCTACTTAAATGGACTGTGAACAGTAGTATCGGTGGTCGGCCACAAATAAGATCTAATTCCAGAGTTTTCTTTGGCGTAACACGCGTGCCATTACCGAAGAAGCAAAAATACGCGCTGATTTGCAATTAGGTTTATTATCAGCTTACAGTTCTGAGGTGGCCTAGGTGTGACCACGATGTTGCCATCAAAAGGATGACTGAACCTGTGGAGGCCGAAGTAACTGGTCAGTTAAGGAGACCGCTTAAACAGCTATCGTTCTTTTGAGTGCCCTTTGTAATGCTCTCTGCCGCCATTCCTATTCTTTGGCCGTCACAAGGTAGTCGAGTGCTTTCAGGTGTTGTTTTTCTGTCAGGGTGAGATGACATTTGATTTCGGCAGCAATAACCCATCCCCTCGCCTTCAATGGATATTCGTGGGGTGTGTTTGGAAAATTTATAGGCTTTGTGTTGCTCAAAGCTGGTTGTCGCTTCACTGAGAATTCACTTCATTCGTCAATCGCTGTTCATAGGACCACTTGCTGAGAAACACAATAGCATTTAGAAAAACGGAAGGCAATTTTAGTGAAGCCGCTTTTGGTATCCATTACCCCTCGTCACTATTCCAATTTCGATACCATTCAGCCATTGGAATGAGCTATTTGCAGAGAAGCACGGATCTTTTACTGTTTGATTCTGTTTTCTCTCCATCGCTGTTAGTGTTATCACAGAATACGAAACTAAGGTAGTTGCCAAAAGTCGACGTGACCTTCGTGCTCTTTCTGTCGGGAGTCTACACAATCACATCTTTCCGTGATAAACATCTTTTATGACCCTTGAGCGCAGTATCTAGCCTGTTCTAGAGCTCAATCTCAGATTCATGGACGGACTCACGTAGGATGGGAATAAACCCCCTATTTATGTAGATATGCAGTCACATTATAGCCTACTGAGATCCCTGTTCAGTAGTCTTGCCTCAAATATGTATACGCACGCTTTTTCAGCGGCAGATATGTTGCCGAGTCCAGAAAGGCACCAGCCACCCCTAGACGTTTGGCAATTCCGACTACACAATGATAACGAATACGAAAATGATGGTGCTGAACGAAAAGGTCGCTCAGAGAGGATTGAGGGTAGATACTCGCGATCATGCGTCGCATGCGGCGGCCGCTTTTTAATCCAAACCCTTCTGCTTGCATGTGATGCACCCTCTTAGCGTGTGAAATCGCTAGGACTAATGTCAAGCTAGAGAAGGGTTCAGTAGTGAACGGTAGTAGATGATACAAAAATAACGGATACCACGTGGTGGCCTTATCCTTCAATTCTCCCGCTTGCATGTGGTGGGTCTACTTAATTGCAGCATGGCTAGCCTCAATGGTATTGGTAAAATGAGTAAATGTTCACTATTTTGAGCTGCTTACATCCACTGAAAGGTAGCACTCGTTTGAAGGCTCCTACTTAAGTACACCTATGAGTATTAGGTTCCCCTCAAATGGAGCTTATTTCTAATTTAGCTGAAATAAAGTGCTTACTTTCTGCCGCTCGCATGCATCGCAAACGTTGATTAGTTGGGGAATAGGCGACCCATGTTCCCCTTTCTTCTCGGGTTTAATTTTAGCCGCCGATATGTTGCCCACAAAGTCGATGGGTCAGGCGCCAGCGGTGTGGGAGGTCCGGCACTCCGACAACGAGGATGCTACCAAAGTAGAACAGAAGCAACAGAACCGGAAATCAAAATTAAAAAAGACCGGTGCTACTTCCCCTGGTGCTGGTGCCGTCCTCGTGACAGTGGACGGCGTTCTGAAGTCGGATGAACTGCGAATTGCAACACCAGGGTCGATGCCGAAGATGAGGAAGCCGTTATCTGGGGTCAATTCTGAGGCATCTACAACCCATAGGAGTCAGCAAAGGCAGTCTTCGTCGATAAGTGTACAGGTGAGGGAGAAAGTGGAATAAATTGATGGACGGATGTTTGGGTCCGAAATATATGACTGAATGGCCAGACATATGGAAGAGTGGTGAATGGAACCAATCCCTCCGTGTTGTTTTCACTTCGACCGTCGCATCTTGGAATCACACAAACTTCATTTTTGCATTCCGAAATGTGACTTCCTTGTCTCTTTGGCAGTCACCTCATTCCACGGACTCTCGACGGCGCCTGCGGGAAAGCCAGCAGTCCACGAACTCCTCCGGCTCCGTTTTCACCTGCCCTTGCACCTCCCTTGAAAACCCTCCAACAACCAGCAATCACCATCACAGCCTACCCAAGCGTAATCCTCGTGTATGTTACCTAGAGTCTGCTCTTTTAGGTGTATTTTAGTAGCATGTTTCTTTAAGAGTTCACTTTCAACAAATTTAGAGCGTCAAGAGCCGCCCAAAGCTATCCATCAGCTCGACTTCGCAATCACAACGACGGCCCAATAGCGAAAAAGCGACAGCCGTGATCGAGGAGAAGGAGGGAGGCGAGGAGGAAAACGTGTGGTTTATCCCCTCGGGAACTGTTTGCACTGCAGCCATCACCCAACCTCATGGTCGAAGAAAAGGCACCGAGCGCCGAAGGAGTTCAAAAACCGTTAATGCTTATCTGCCACCACGAGACTACAAAGTGGTCAAGGAGGTTGATGCTGTAAAGAAAGCTGAGGGTTAGATTTAAATTCTTCTGACGGAAATAGTTTTTTGTGGCCCTGAGTCTATTCAAACGAATAGGGAGAGCATGTTTTATGTAACTAGAGGGTAATGCCACCCCATCCTGGAATCATGCTAAACCACCGCCTCAGCTGCAGAAGTTGAAAATTTTCACCAAAGATGTAACGACTTCCAAAGTTGTCTCCGAGATCGCGTGGTCTCCCCCTGCGAATGATTTGACAATGGGGGAATCATCACCCCTATGGACAAGAAAAACACCCCCCTCGCCCTCCTCCCCCAAACGCACGGTTTATACGAACCTCGGGAACCCAGATTACTTTGTAAGTCGTAAAATATTTGTTGCTTATTTTTTTCAATAGCCTGTTACTACCATTACATCAGTCTGGATCTCATAGTGGCTGAGCTTATAAGGCGGTTAGATGAATCAATGATCGGGATTCATTATCCTTTGTTTATTTTTACCCGTCAGTTCATTGATCACCTTCTCTTTTTGCAGTACGCGCGTTTCTAAGTGAGTGACACAGATTGTGCTGTTCTTGTTGCTTTTGATATTGAACAATTTTCCCCATTAACCACTCTGACTTACTGTGCTGTAGCTCACTTTTTCACGACTGCTTTCAGCCTTGCACCCGGTAAAACTATTTCTTCGTCACGTTGGTTGATTGCTGTCCAATGTCGTGCATTTTTGGGCGTTTAAAATTGGCGTTTCATTTGCTAGATTTTTACGAGTTAAAATATCTACGTTTGTCTTTTCACCAAACTCACGAATAAACGGAAACCAATCAACTAAAATATCAGATGATTGCACCCCATTCAATGATCAAGGCTTCTAAGCTGAATTGTGTACTAAAGATAGCTAAGTAAAGTGATTTTTATGCAGGCAACCTATGTACAGCGACCCCGCAGCGGCTTCACCACCAACAGGGGCAAGGGTGGCAGACATGGCAGTAGTTGTGATGAACGGTGGAGCGTTCATGGCACCGTCTCTGTCTTCTCCCATCCCCCTAGCGCCTGTTCTCCCCTCTATCCTCCTCCATCTCAACACCAAGATTGAATTTCATACCCTCTTCCCTATCCTGCCCGCCAGCTAACTTTTCTTTTACCTCGCGGGTAGTTTGATTAATTGGCATTATGTCTTTCAATGAAATAAAACATCCAGTTAATTAATATCAAGAATGTGTTTTTCTAAGCGTAGGTGGGTATGAGTTGCAATTGTAATTTCGTTTATAAATCCTTGGAAATGTGTTGGAACTGAACTTGTCTCTAATGTCATTTTGTATGAGTTTTATCTGATTTTCTACTTTAAGCTATAATGGCACTAGTAGATATGTTTTATGAGAAAATGGGACTTATTTCTACTGCTGTTTATGTGTGTATCAACTGACGCTTCAACGTTGCACGCCATGTGTGCTTTCCCCCATAGGCAAGTTGGGAGTTCCTGTTTTTGCGTTTCAAGGAGATTGTTTGGACTTAAAACGAGGAAACTGGCCCAAGGTCTTCCCAAGTTGGGGGTAGCTGTACTTTTCGGTCTGTATACAACATGATTTTAAGTAAAACATGCCAGCGAGACCTGCAATTGACTGCTTCAGCGCCTAAATAAAATTGAACAGTTTGTGGGTTTCCTAAAATACTTTTTACTTGCAACATATAAGTAAAAATGTTATCACTGACTAAAGTTTGTCATGCTATGCGCATATATATACACATGCAATCTCACAGACGGCTTCAGACTGGTTGAAACAATGGCGTTTCTTAGATTTTACCTTGGGTTGAGCTTGATTTTCTCCCTCACGCTTGCAGTGATTGGCACACCTCATGGCTTGCTGCCATCCTCCAATTGCTATTGCAATGGCACCAACTATTGCCGGATGAAAGTTTCCATGGATCGGGATCGAGCCCGTCCCTACTGCTATTATTCGCCTTATCCTGCTTCAAAAAATCTGGCAAATCGAGTACTTTGTAAGTGTTTACATTAAACACCACAAAAGTCACAACTTTTCCAAAGTCATGAAACGATCTTGGGATCACTTGAACTCAGGCCCTGGATTTTAGGATCGCTTAGAAGTTTAAATTACCTCCATCGCCCCTTAAATGAAAAGCGGTTTTTTTTGGTAGCTAATAGGAATTGTACACAGCTATTCATTTTTCAAATACCTTTATTCTAAAACAGCTTTTTGGCTCAATGGTCTACTTTAAAACAAACGAATCTGAATTATCAAATTAGTTAGTAGCTAAATGTTAGTCTGGTTTTAAATGACTCCTTCAGATCCTTCACCAGTACTCTATTTTCAAAGGAATACCTGCGGCCTACCGCCGTTTTGGAGAAGAAAGGTCATGCTCAAGATTATCGGTGGTCAGAGGGCGCTTTTACATTCCTGGCCTTGGATGGCAAGTTTTGCAGCTCCCTTTGATACCGCCTTTTTTTGTTATTTACCAACCTCATATGGTTGAAATTGCTCTGAAGACAAGGAAGTCTTCGTAGCTTAGAAAATCGGGCTTATTCGTTCCTTTGCGAATGAAAATCAAACAAAATGAGTATTAAACTTTAACTCCATTATCACAGGCCGGTATCTACCTATTAGAAATGAGTCGAGATCGGAAACGTGGGCCGTACAACACACTGGGCGTTATTCCTCTCTGCGGTGCCTCTCTTATTTCCCCACGACACCTCATCACCGCGGCGCACTGTGTGTTAACATTTAACCTCACGACGGTCCTGTCAGTGCCAGTCAATCACTGGTTCCCTCCACTGCCCTACCTTCAGGCTCAGATCGTTGTGCGTCTGGGTGATCACTACCTGGGTAGGGTAAATGAAATGTGGCAGGAAGATATCCTTGTGGACGAAATACTTATCTATCCCAGTGGGACCAACTTTCTCGAATCTGATATCGCGATTCTCAAGCTAAAGAGACTGGTAGAGTTCTGTGAGTTTATTACGTATTGTAGGCTTTAATCTCCACTCCTCGTTGCACTACAAAAGCCTCCTCTCCTTTTAAGTAAAACCTTTAGGTGGCATTGTTTTGTCGCGTGTCACTACGCCTTGATTTGCCTAACAGACTGTTACTGCTTCTGCTTTTCACATCAGCGACGGGTGTTCAACCAGTCTGCATCCCACCGCCTAACTTTGAGTTGGCCGCTGGAACAGAGTGCTACGCGGTTGGTTGGGGTCTCACTGAAAAGCTTTTTGAGCCAGTACCCAAAGAACTTATGGAGACCAAGATTCCTATAGTTTCAACGGCTGTATGTAAAATCCACTCCAAGTATGTCAAAGAGGGATTCCATACCTGTGCCGGTGGACAAGAGAAGGTAAGGAACAAAGAGGAATTTAGTCTCTGTGTAATTAGACGTGAGTACCTAGATTTGTGATCGCACTTTAAATCTCCTCGCCACTATGCAACTTGTCACAATATCAAATGAAAATCTATTTAAAGGGATTTGATGATGGTCTTATTGTAGGCGGAGTTTGTACACACCTAATTACTGCTGTAAAGTCACCACTCAGTAAGCAACCTAATCCTGAGAGCTAGGGCATTTTCTTTTGCCTTAAGAATCCACGGCATGGTGATAGCGGTGGCGGCCTCTACTGCAAACTTCACGAGGACGACGACCAGTGGTATCTTTACGGCGTGACTAGCTTCGCCACTTCGCTTCATGGACCCTGCGCCTTTGTCTATGTGCCGCGATTTACTGAATGGATCCATAGACACGTTCTTGAATAACACTTTCGTGCCAAAAAAATGGTTCTGTATTTAAGGAAAGAACAAAACTTTTTGATAATGACAATAGCAACCGTTTCATTACAATTACCTATGGGTGAAAACTGACTGGTCCACAGGCAAAAGCCGGTCAATGTGACAGGAAAGATAGGGTACCTTCGTAAAGATGCAATCTTTATCCATTTTTTCATGATACTTTGTGCCCATTTTAGTATTGTCTAATCACAAAGGTAGTGGGGTGTCTTCCCTTCAAGAGGCCCTCATTACATTCCTTTAGTCGGAGATTGGGGTCATCTAAGGGGACAATTTGCCTTCGATGAGTTTTCTGTGTGGAATCCTGAAAGTGAAATTTGGACTACTGCTCTTTTGAAGGGGAATTTCCCAATTTCACCATCAAGTTGGTGGTAGCGGCACCTCGGAGGACATTTTAAGCATGACAGTTAAGTGTAGGCCTCTACATCATCAGTGTGTGTGTGGACCCTGCATGATAAAAGTAGAGGTCATCCACTAATTAGGCCGTCCATGAACCTTCTGTATAAACTACGCTGAATAATTATTATTGGCAGTAAATCAGTGGCAGTGGTAGGCAGACCTGTTTCAAGCGGGGAAGAATCCTGTAATCGTTGCTGTCTAACAACTCTAAGTTGTGGAGGCTCAAAAGAGGATGATTGATAGGGCTTGGTCACACTATTCTTTAGGGGGACAATTGGCACGTGAAGCGACACCAGACTTGAGTGTATTAGAAACGATGGTTTTGGAGCTGTTGCTTTGGAGAAATTCAGAGATCTCACCTCCTCAATGCCCCTAGAAGCTTATTTGAACCCATCCAAACGAACGGGGAGCAACGCGGCCTGAAAAAAGCAATAAGGAGGGGGAAATTGTTGCTGGATGCTGCCTTTCTAGGGAGCCCAATAAATGGCTTCTTTTTGGGCCGGTGCTTTCCTCACCTAGCAACTTACATTAATGAGTATCCTATGACCTTGAATAGCACAAAACCAGTGGATCACCACAATACAGTTCACAGAAAGGACAAAACTGTGGCTCCATCCAAATCGGTATGATTGATAAGTAGAACTCGGATGAAATCCCTTCCTGCCTCAGCGGTAGACTAATGATAAATCCCAGTTTGCAACTGGTAGATAGTTGTTTGCAACACTTACTCTGTTGAAATGCCTCGGTAAGTGGAAGTTTGAGCAACAAAAATGAGAGCCTACATCGCCACCAAGGACGTTAAAGTTGTGCAAACAATTTGTGGAAGGTACATTAAGTCCTGGTGCAAAGACCTCCCGAGATGCAACTGGTAATGCCAAATGTTTGGCATGAAAGTTGGCAGCAATAGCTTCCTACTCTTGGGAACTATTTACTTCGGCAAGAAGTTTAAAGCAGGAGAGAGGGATCGCTACACCGTGCAATTGCGTGATTCAAAGAATTTGTTTGCTTTTATAGACCCACGTAAATATTTGGGTAAATTTGCGCTGTAGGTTTGGTATTTTGCTGGCGTCGTTCTTGCTTCCAAGCCTTCAGGTCTTCTCCGCTTTAAGTAATTGATCTTCCTCTAAATCCATTGAAGCTATTGAGAGATATATTGACTCTACGGTACCCAGAAGTAAAACTAGGACAATTAAAGAAAGAAAAGACCCGCTCGACCTGTTTTATGACTTTTTAGACCATCCTCTTTCCACAGAAGTGATCTAGCTGTAGACCACTTGGTAAGGACCGCCGTCAAAATCACCTCACTTATTCAATGAGGAACTTTTTGTGGTCACAGGTCCATAAATATCTCAAATTCGCACAGCCATGAACCTGTCGGGATGAGGGGATAACACATGGATGTGATGGGAGAATTATTCGACAACACTCCAAGTTGGCCCATTTTTATGCACGACCTTGAAGGTGTTAGCAGAAGAGATTGTCGTTATTGTCGCCTGTGAGGAAAAGTGGATGTAAACTTCACCTCCTCCAATCTGTTCGGTAAGTTAAGCAGTGAAATTGAGGTAGGGCTAAAGTGGTCCAAGGTGTGTCAATAAAGCGTTTCAAGGCACGAAAAGGATCCAGTTTGGTAGAACTTTAACAATATGTTTTGTCTGATAAGAAATGGATTGGGCAACATCGTGAAACAGAGTGATTAAAAGATTTTATGCCCAAAGTTGCGGCTAAAAGGCCACTGCTACCTAATTTCCTTTGGAGAATAACCATCGCATAAATGGTTTGACTTTAAGCATGACAACCTTTGCATGCAATGAAATATGATTACCAAAGAGTTTTGCATAAAAAGAAGTGATCAAAGGCAAAAAATGCTTAAATTTAACTTGAAATAAAGTTTAATATACTACTTTCTTCCATTTCAACAGACTAAATTGTAAGAGTTTGTGCATTTTATTCACATTTCATAATGAACCCTCAATTAGAAGTCCAGATTTGAATTGCTTCTTTCGTTGATATTAAAAATATACTGACATATTATTTAGCCTATGGAGAGGAGATAAATAATGTGGCAAGAATCTGGTCAGAGGTAGTTGTAACCGACAGCCAGATTATTAGAAAACATTGGGCTCTTCAAAGCCCAATAGGAGAAAATTCACAGAACCATTTTGTTTCTTGTAAAGATATAGGATTCTGCACATAAAATCGTTCGAAGATACTATAGTAGGTCGTTAGTGCACTTTGCTCTACGCCTTCACCACCTCTACGATGTTTGTAAATGCCCCTATTGGCATCGCTCGTGTTGCCAAGCTGTTGGCTCCCCTTGCCTTCACACTGAGCTTATTCTTAAGGTCAGATGTGTGGTAACACCTTCAAAGATACCTCATTTTTTAAGACTCTTTTTCATCCACTTCTTGACGTGGAATATTTTGCATATGACCAAGTTATTCCAATGGCAGCTTACATTAAAGTAGGCAGACGGTTGTTTTACAAGACAATATTTCAAGACCAAAAAATAGGAGAGCCGAAGTGTCCCTTTTGTGGGAGGGAACAGGTGAAGATGATAGGATAGCTCTAAAGACCTCAATCGGTTCGGCATCACGACCACCTTTGCCATTAGTTCAAACTAACTAGTTAAATACCCGCCTAAGTTTGATCGAAGACAAGCTGGCTAGAGGCAAAGGCATCACCAAAACCACAGATCTGCTTGCTGTAATGCAGGCTATCGCCTCCAACTTTTTAGTGACTGCCATTGTTGTGATAGCCACTCCTGAAGTGTAAGGGTTGGGCGCCGCAAAGTAGAAGCTGATACTTCTTCAATCGCAAAGATTTTTTGCGTCTTTCGTGCTTCAACGCAAACGTTGAAAGTAATGCCATCTGCAGATGTTACCTCTCTGTCCATTCCTTCAAGATTTCCATCCCTCACAACTTCTACGTCAATTACTCGGGGTCTACAGCTTAATGGCGGCATCAGCAAATCGAGCAAGAAACCCGATCCAATTAAGCGGATTCTACTCAACAGGTAGCATAGAGAGAGTGAATGAATTCGTCGATTAAAAATAGGGCGTCCTCGAAATGAAAAAGGTCCCGTACCAGGTTTATGTCCATACCTTCGAGATCGGTTCGGATGTAGTCAACCAAACCACATCTAAACAATTTTAGCGCATTCTAATGGAACCTTATATGGAAAATCGCTTAAAGGAATAAATTAACAAATTAGGAAAGCTATTTGAACAGTGGTTGACTAGTAAGAGAGCAGCACAGCAGAGGCTAATGTTGACCGCGGCTACGTGTGGCTAGTTGAGTGCTATAGCTTTCTACGAAAACCGACAGATGAAATTTGCTGGCCATAAAAAGAGTTTAACCATTAGGTGCACCTTCAAAATACACTCCCCCACAAAACACTTCATCCAGCTGAGGAAACAGTGAGGCGGATTAAGAAGACTTTCCGCCGTGAATCAAACCTCCAATTTCCTTCCTGTTCCTGTCTTGTGGTTGATTGCTACCTACTCGGATGGTGGTGATAGCCAAAGCAAAGCACTGGTTATGGGAAGCGTCGACAACTGGGTTCGTACTACTGCGGGTTGTATGGCGTGGTGCCCGACCCTTATTATCTGCAGTGATCCTACAGTCCCTTAGGCATTCGGCGAGTTGACAACAAATGTGCTTTTGCCCTTACATAGCCTAGAAAGGAAGTTGGCACCTTGGATAAGCACTTGATCCAATGAGTTTTTACCTGTGAAAGCGAATTGTGGGAGATTCTACGCGCCTTAAACGATATTAAGTAAAGAGGAGGGATGCAAACACTGTTTTGCGTTACTAAATCATGCTTTGAATTAATTAATAAAGTCCTATTTGTTTTGAAGCTAGCAACTGCGTTCATTATGACCCCGCCAAGGTACTAGAAAGCTTTTGGCACACCTGGAACAAACATGCGAGGCGATGTGACACCAACGTGTTGACCGAACCGGCGGCGTACAGATGCCCTAGTGTGACGAATCCCGACCCACAACTATAGTTACACCCACTACCACCCAAAAAAGTCTACTTTGCTCGGTACTATTTTAGTTATTTCCTCACTCTAGGGTTAAAGAGCGCCTTCAGGAACAGAGTGTGCGCAAACAAACAGGACTGGTGAGATCACCGAAGTGTTAGGTGTCCAATCAACATCTCCCAAACTCGGAATAGAGTGGGCCCCACTTTGCAAGACATATTGTCAGAAAAAAATACTACACATTTATTCGGCCACTTAAACATCACAAATGCAAGGGTGAAGAAGAAGGGGAAGGAGGAGAAAGAGATGAACATGATAGGTAGAGGAGGAGGGCCATGAGCAGAAGAGAATGTTAAATTCCTAAGCGTAGAGGAATTGACGGGAAGAGGTAGAGAGAAGATAAATGGGGCGGAAGATTTACAGCCAGGAGGGTTTGAACTAAATAACTAGAAAAAAAGAAGAGAGAGTAATTAGTCAAGTTTATTTTGGCCCGTCACGCTGCTTCTCCCCATGTCATTGCGCTGCTAGAAATTTTCGAAAGGCGGTAACAGAACAATAATTCCACAAATCAGACTCAAAAGGATACA
This sequence comes from Echinococcus multilocularis, assembly GCA_000469725.3. Classification (NCBI taxonomy): domain Eukaryota; kingdom Metazoa; phylum Platyhelminthes; class Cestoda; order Cyclophyllidea; family Taeniidae; genus Echinococcus; species Echinococcus multilocularis. The sequence goes on along the minus strand of LN902846.1, from coordinate 4,869,395 downwards.
GAGGGGTCTCTCCCGAAACAAACACAACTACTACCTTTCTCGTGCTTCCACCATGGTTCCGAATTGCGTCAAATGCTGCACCAAAGAGGTCTCCATCGATATCGTTAGCGGCACTGAAGATAACCCTAGCTCTAAGAGTAGCACACTTCGCATTCGTCCTACAGCACAGAACAGAAATTGAAATGGAATAGCTTGTTCTCAAGAGATCCAATGTGATGCTTAGGTGTGGATGGATGGTGGCATTCAAATTAAACCAGGACTTTTGATTTCACATCCTAAGTGTGTTTTGTAAGCTCCACTAATAGCCAGTGCATATATTGTAGACCACTCGAGACCCCCACGATCAAGCAACAGCGGTTCGGTGAGCATGAGACATGCAAAACGTGGAGGCCAACAAAGTTTCCTTCAACAGAAGGCATGAAATTTGCGAGCATCTACGGAATACTTCAAGCACAGTGCGATGAGGGCGGACTCAGCCACCCATCAGTAAGATATGTGGATGGTGGAGGAAGTTCAGAGATGGCTCTAAGTCTGCAAATCAGTGGTGACCCTTGGCCGTGGTGGTGCAGTTTCCAACCCACAGCCCCGGCATTCTTGTAAACACTTGGCCAATACCTGAGGCTTTTATTCAACGCGAAAAGAAACCAGCAACTTTGCAATGCTACCACAAACAGTTCCAGGGTGGTAAAACCATAATGAAGAATTATTCCATATCTCAAAGCTTTGCATTAGTTGAAGACTGAAATAAATGTGTGAACTCAGCAGTGAACTAGGCCAAAATTCATTTCGGAAGTCTCGGTTCAAAACATTCTTTAACGAAATAACGGTACTCACGATTTGTAATTGCGTTGAAGATCACCTAGGCTGTAGGTTTGTCGAACGCTGGAGGCGTTCGACAGTAGTGCTGACGCTTCACTCAAACCTCGTCGGTGGCCGACCCTGTGTAGAGGTGAAGATTTGGTGGATGTGGTAAAGTCAAAGGGCTGCTGCGATGGTTTCAATAGGCCCTCCGAATGGATGAAATTCTGCACAATGAAGGTAAATCAACGTTTGTACGTCTCCCTAATGATCCAACAGCAGGCTGATCTCAACAGGGCATTAAGTTGATCATGTTTGAAAGCTGATCCATTCGTACTTTTATTGGGAAAAAAGTCTCCCAAAAAAGATGAATCGAAGGAGGAAGGGCTATGATCTGTCAGCGCGAAATGCCACCGCAGAGACACCGACCACCCACCTAGTGCTACTAAAGGAAAGTGGACTGCGTCACACTCGGGGCCTTTTATCTACTGATTCTCAAAATGTGAACTGACTCCACTAGTTTGCAACCAGTCAAGAAAAATGCCTCGAACAGGAGGAGTCCACTTCAATAAAGGATCAAATGAAGAGCTTAATCATGGTTCAAACCATCAACCTGAAAAGCAGTGGATGAATGCGGAGGATTGGGAGGTTTGGCAAGGATAGGAAGTGGCTCTCCACCACTATCACCACCAACGGGAGTGGTCCTCATCGTTGAGGGTGGGTTCATAACTGCCCGTGGTCGTCGACGCGCGATAGACGGTGAAACTGCATGCGTCTTCGTAGGTGTCGTCACCGACGTCTCCGTTGTCGTCAAGGTGGATATGGCGGAGGTACGTATAGCTTGTGCGAACTCCCTGTATAGTGGAACAAATAAGTTGACCCTGAGTGAAGCAACTCATGCAATCGCATAAAATGTGTTGCTGATCATAACAAAAAACGGTGGTAGTTGAACTCTTGGGTGATCAGAGGGCGTACTCAGAAAAAAAGTGCTCCGGACATCGCTTCAAGATCTATCAATCGTGCAAGGCACAAGATATGTAAGTCTGTAGATTTAGTAAAAATCACTTTTTCTCACTAACATACCCGCTTGAATTGACTGTAGTGATAGAAGAGGCAATGGGGTGAGAAAATAAGGAGGACTTGGAAGAGGCATCCATGAGACCGGTGGTTGGCAGGGAAAGATTTTGCCACTGAGGTACCCTCCTGGACTGCCAATAACAATGAAGGCGGTAAACAGAGTTTCAGCGGCATATTTTAGGGAGAAACCACTGTTAAATGAGCATCGCCTAGATCTCTGCGATATAACAGCTATGCTCCCAGCCCTACAGCTCTTCTGATAGTGTAAGAAGGCTTTTGATTAATTCGACTTTGATGAATGACCAAAGCCGATAATAGGCGCCTCATGCAATCAAATTTAAGCTAGAAAAATTTAACCTTCAAAAGCTTCTTTTTTCATCATCCTTTAATAAAGACTCACGTTGACGTTTTGCACCGGGTTTGGTCGTCCGAGGAGGGAAAATGCGAGAGCGGCCACCTGATAGATGTCTGGTCGCTCTGCTCCCGAGATCGTCAGCATGTAATCTGCGATGGTAACACGACACTCCAATTTTAAGCATTCATAAAACAGCCAAATCTAACGAGATTTTCTCGATGAAGACTGTCATCAACTTACAAGCCAAATTTTGAACGAACGACGTAAAAGTGACATTCTTACTGATGTTTTACTCCACTAACCAGTTATTGGCTCTGCTTTTGGTAACCAACCCGGAAGGAATTTTTGTACCCAAGGCACAGTTCTTCAAAAAAGGGTGGAAATTTTAAAATTATTGTTCTTGTAACAAAGAGACAACTTCCCTGCGTATTGCTTGGAGGACTTTGCATCCAGTTAACAATAATAGAGAAAATAGGGGCTAACAAAAGCAAGGAAACGCTAAAGTATAATAGAAAGTACTATGCTCATTTCCTAAGCTAAAGAATGTACAATTGCATTTGAGATTAAAGGGGTTCAAAGAGACACTTAGTCTCATAAAACTCGGCTCTAGAGACTAGGAGGAAGTACTTTATATCACATATCAAAAACTAGCACCTTTGTTGAATAGGCCTGACAAACTCAAATTTTTACCAGATGTTCCAACTATCAACTAATTATGAGCCCATTCTCCTAAAAATAAACTCCCTTATTTAAAAGGTTTTATGAATCCGGCGATTATTTTATGACTGGTGGGCGGAAAAAACATACTACTATCAAAATTTCAGTAGCAAGTACCGTTTCCATTCGAAGGACCAAACCAATACCTCTGAAACACCACCTATTTCTCATTTTAGTCGACGAGACGAAGTTAGAGTCCCCTCTGACAGTCCAATTAAGCAGTAGGATGTTGGTGACTCACGCATTAATTTGAGTAGCCGAGAGGAGTAGGAGGTGGCAGCGGATGCGGGCACGGTGTATCGACCGGTTTGGATGGCCAGGGCGGAACCCGACCCAAAAGGAAGGGCAAAGAAGCAGAGGCCGTAGAGGACGCATCCCAGTGCCCAAATATCAGCCGGCGGCCCAACTGCAACACCCGAGTAGAGGTCAACCATTTCTGGTGCCCGGTAGGCTAGGGTGGTGTATCTATAGGGCAGGGAATAAAGGAAATCACTACTGTAGTTTTCAATGAGGGCGATTTCATTAAGAACTAGAAAGGGGCGTCCCTTTTACCAATAGGACTCAACCGGAAGCGATTTATAACGCACTGCAGAAGGGAAACGATAACGAGCCGCAGAGTCTTGAAAAAGGCGACGGTAGAAAGATTTGGCATCAAGCTATGCGAATTTTTAAATCAATGCCCCTGAAAGCATTGTTAAGGATAGACAAAAGAACATCCTATAACCGTAGAATAGTGAAGAAAAATAATTACAGTCGATCGAACATCAGAGAATTCCTCCGTACATCGTCATGAAGTTTATGCAATCTTGGAGCAAATTCCATCGAAACCTACGGTTGAAGTGAAGGCGCCTTTCATATGGATGCAAATGAGTCACGTTGACTTTGTGTCTATACCGAGAGTGTGATTTTAATACCCTCGACTCCAACCGTGGTTATTGCGACTGCCAGCACGTAATTGTAACATCTGAGGGCACCAAGGACGAGAGGAAATATGTGACATTTTCTCAACTGCGTTTCACACGTACACACAGATTGTATATGACATCAACAACCTCATCGATGCAACGCTCTCACGTTTTCACCTACCTAAGCCCAGCGGCGCTTATGTGCAATGTGCCCTACCCATTTGGATGAGATTGGGTAGTGGATTTTCCCCCGAGACCCCGATGTCTACCATTTTAATATTGTCTTAACCAGTCTTCTGAGAGCATTTTCAGGAGGCTTTTATTCAAGTGCAAGAGCGAATGAACTCGTCGGGAATCAGCAATATTTCCTCATTTTTACCTAAACCTGTGCTATTTGGATTAGTGAGCAGCTAGTTATGCAGTTACATAGGAGTAGATACAAAAGGACTTCTCCGGGTGTAATTAAAGCAATGCAAATAAACACGGGTAAATTAAAAGTAGAAGGATGTTTGTTTTGATGGTGTGCTTAGCAATGCGGGCGACAAAGCTTTCACAAAAGCAGGAAAGTGAGCACACCTGTACAAATAAATCCGTTGGTACTCACCACCAAAAGAGCGATTTCAGAACCTCATGATAGGAAACGCGAAGGGAGCACAACCTAAATTATCCCGTAGCGTACTACTTTGCTTTATTTAACCATTAGACATTTAAACAAGACAATATGAAAAAGGGCAATTCTTCAGCATCCCAGGTTCAATTATTTTAGAGCCCAGAATTTAATGAAGGGAGGGAAAAGGAAGATCCAAATTTCAATGAATCCCTTTGTTAATGTGTACACTGACGTATCGATACTCCGTGACCTTCAGCTTAACCATTGAAAAATGACCAGAGGAGGGTGGCTACCCAATGCATATGATGTAAACTTGCTTGAGGAATTAACATTTACCGATGTGTGAGTGAATGACAAGAAGTTTTAACTTTTGATGGTCAAAAGAAAGATGTGCATGCTAAATGGAGAATTAAGGTAAACAAGAACCACACGTGTGCAAAAATTAGCATCACAGAAATTACCACTTAAGACTTGAAGGAGAATAAGAGGGTTACATTAGCAAAGCCACCGAACCCCCAATTCTACCGTCAAAAACAGACATTTGGTTTCTACACCAATTAATTAAAGCGGGTTGACATTATCCACAAGAGGTAAGTTTGTGAGGTAAAAAAAAAGGTTTTTTATTGCTGGGAGCAAGGGCGAGAGTTGGACAGAGAGAGGCAGGTGGCGAAGCACTAGTGGTTCTTCAAGAGCCAATGAGAGGGCCTATTCACCAGTCACATTCGAGATTAGCAAAAATAAAATTACTTCGTTGCTAGGACAAAGTGGCAAAAACAGCACCAATTGTGCTAAATTGGTGCTGTTTCATTAAGATGTCATTCGAGGCCAGAAAAAAAAGTTGTCCAGCTTTTTGGGCTAAAACAGACGGGGCCAGAAAAAAACCCACACAATGAACTTTGAACGGGGCATCGTGTACACACTAGGGTAACTTTTGATCTGCTTGGACTAGATAAAACTCGCAGGTCGCAGTGAGTTTAACTATTTGTTGTTGATCGCTTTTACATAAGATTTTAGAAAACAAGAAACGATGACAATAACGACATCACTGATAAGCATTATTTGGGTAAGATATATCACGAAGTGACAATAGGAATGCAGATGAAACGGAAATAAGCGTCACTAAATTCACAATTTATCGAGCCCCAAAGAACCAGTAAAACAACAATCTGGCAAAATGGTTGAATTTCGCTTGAAACTGATTAAGTAATTTACCGTTTCAAATTGGATAGATAGAAAAGAAGTGCAAAGCAGCATGAGTTCGTAGAAGCACTAGAACAAGCAAAGCAGACGTGATTAACGAAGTAGAAAAGTAGAAAGGGGACGATCTTTCAACCGAAAATGAAATTCAATGGGCCGCGAAATTGCATTTCACTTGGAACGCCAACTGCTAATTTGATGACAGAGAGCTCAAAGCGCGAGAAGTGGGAGAGGAGAAGGGAAGGGGAGGGAAGCAAAGAGAAGTGAAGGCGTAGAGGTAGGAGAGAGTGTATGGGTAATGCACCACCCAACCAAACGTTTAGTTATTTAAACTGCTATTTACTGCATGGATATGAAGCAAATTTTATCTCATATCAACCGGTCACGTAAAGGACCGGCAAGGAGGAGGGCGAAGATTGGTCAAATAGCAAACAATGAGAAAAGCGATTTCCGCATCACCGTTCCGTCCATAGGGATGTGGCCACAGTTGGTCGCATCGCACTGCATCCCGTTGCTATCACCTCAGGACCCCCACGCGGCCGCCTACCAAGCAGTTGAGCTCCCCCTAAGCACTTGGTCAGAGTGAGGCTCCTGGACAGTGCCTGTGAGTTCATGAGCTTGCCAAATCCACTATGTTTGTTCGTGAAAACACTTTGAAGTGCCTATTTCTATCGTTTTTATCCTCTTCTGTCGTGTCAGATATTTCTTGGCATTTTCAGCCGATGCAATCCCCTTCCCCCCACACTCACGATGAGGCAACTGTTTGGTCCCTCGCGTCTCTATTACAAATGGACGACGCAATTGCCACCACAACGGCATAAAAGGCTTGCCTTTACCTCCACTGAAACGGTAATTCGGCTATTTAAACGAACAGCATTGGTGTGGGTGGTGACTGAGTCGTGTGTCTTGATGTGCTTAAGACGAAGCACACGAGCCAGCTTTTCACTCGAAGTCGGGAATTTCGTAGCTGGACAACTTGAGTATGTGCATTCATCTCAGTCGATTGTTTAAGAGGCCGTCAAGTATACTCGTCAACTGTGAAGTCAACTCGTTTTCAAATGCCAAACTTCACCAATGTGTTAACAGTGACCCCATCCGTTCACTTCCTCTCATATTTTTCTATTCAATTGGATTCGTTGTATGCATCCAGATAACGTAGGAGATTCAAATTTGTGGGGCGTCCGTTTTGGCACATGCCAAGATGTCATCCCAGTTGAGATTCGGCAGTTGCTTGCCAGATTTTCAATCATACCACACCTAGCTCAGATTGGTGAGACCCTACCGATCATGGGAGCCAAGTACTCCCAAATTTTCTTCACAAGTCCTTCGTTTAATGGGCTAAACTAGGAGAGAAATTTACAACAAGCATTAAAACGATATTGAGAAGGATAATTAACTTCAAGAAGGTCATACCTATGAAATAGTTTGAGGTTTCAGCAAGTGCTCCAAATGCGAGAGGACATTCAGCCACCATGTTGAAACAACCGGGATCAAGCATAGGGTTGAGCAGTTAGCCTTCCAGCCCTCATACCAGCGTTATTTATGAATTGCCATTTACAGGAGCATATTTAAAGAATTACAATGGGAATCGTTCGTTTATCGTCGACCCAAAAACACCTTTTATAAATTCTTAGCCATTTATACAGCACTGACAGGCGGTAACCAAGTAAGGTCTTAAAAATACTTCATTTGCTAAAAGAACCACCATTAATGCACATGGTTTCTTTCCGAGACAAATACCTGGAAACGTCACTTTTTTAAGGTTTTTTGCTTTTAGAGGTCCAGCTATGCAAAACATCCCTTAACAGCTTTACTTCAACGGCATTTCTGCCTCCCAAACATGTCTGCTTTCTAGGCGGCTTGTGATTGTGCGATTGTCAAGTGTCAAGACAGGGTGATAACCACTCGAAGCTTGGGGAAGTCACTGAGAGGATGCGCGAGATGAAACAGTACCTCTCTCTATCGTGTAGTTCTTCACAGTGAAGAATGGAGACCTTCCCGCCCTAATGTGAGGCATCCACTCTTGAGTAATTTGTCACCAGAATCAAGTTGTTACAGTCATTTCATGGGTGTTAGCTGTTTAACTTACCTTGACTCGCACATCCTCTAGCTTCATTACACAACATATCACGCAAAAGTGCTGGGAATGAAATATAAATGGATCGCTCGTCCAAGCGGACCCCACATTTGCCAGGAACTATTCTACAGATGTGATAGACTACTCCCCACCGAAATGCACGAGGTACATTATTACCACAAAACTTGAAAGTCCTTCCCGATGTCGCGTGACTCAATCGTGTCACATTGCCTTCCATCTTAGATGTGGTTTTAAATCCCTCCGCTACTACCAAGGGGAGAAAAAAAGTTCCACATTTCTGATTACATAAACAATATTCTATGAAGATTTCCAATCCCTACCATCAAGGATTTTAAACTCCCTAGGCATGACCCTGCTTACATCTAATAACACCTAGAAACACCTACACCTTGGGACACATTTTTCACGCCACACTTTGTCTTGTGTGATCAAACTGCGTTTGTCTTTATTTCAAAAAGTGTTTCATTCAGTCTCTAGCAATTAAAAGGAACATTGTTATGGAGTAATACGATATCTATTCCGGGCATACGTTAGTAACCACACGAGAGCCTCGGTTACCACCGCATTTTGCTTGTCACTTTGATGAGGCTGCATCCCGTCGTCGTCGTCATCGTCGTCTAGGTCCTCAACCTTTTAGCTCTTCTCCAAGAAAATAACTACTGTCTTACTATACCGGCGTCTTCTGCGATGACTGAAAGGCGTTAACAGTAACCAATCGAAAATTTGGGTCTTTTAAGACAGACCTCACCCAGATACTTTGAGAAATCATCCAACTAAACATGCAAATGCAACAAATACTGTTTACAAGCTCAAGTTGTGGAAGAATGATGAAAAGCATATACTTTCAGAGGCAAAAATGGAGGATTAGAGCCAATATTCACCCAAAGTAATGGCCACAGAGTGGATAAATATCAAAGTGAAGAGAATGTACAAACCATTTTCACTTCAATAAGACCGAATTCATTGAGGAATTGGCATCCTCTTGACATCTATCATTCTTTTGAACCAAAGATAAGCAAGGGATTTTACCGGACCGTCCGCGAGAAAGTAGTCAAGACGTTCAGGAACCAACGCAAAAAAAACGATAATAGCCAGGCTAGAGACCGCACGAAGACATCAAAACGATACAGAAGGCCTCAAGTAGTGTCACTAGACTTTTCTCCAGACGTATACACTGAAAAATGTTTAGTGAGTTGGCCTAACCTGAATCAATTGGACCACCACTCCCAAAGCAACTGTGAGGGAGATATCAACAAACAAAAATTAACTTTCAAAGACTTATCAATTCCCGATAATACTGGCGATACTGCGTCTGAAATGAATTAAGACCAACATGAATCTGCATCCCCTCCTCGTTTTTAAAATCGTTTTATTGAGTAGTCACCCACCATTTACGCGTGTCGACAAGTTCTACCGGCTGATGTTTGCACTTGAAAATAAACTTTTGGGAGTCAGGAGCCAGACTCAACAATTAGCATTGGCTCCTGGAGACAAAAAATCCCTTATCCTTACAAAAAACGGACTTAGTAGCTTGTTTACCAGCGGATAAAACCACTGTTTGATCTTATCACAGCAAATGGGTAATCATTTCACCAGGAGGGTAAGGAGATGCATAAGAGGTACAAGCATATCGGTGCAGAAGCGATCTCTACGAAACCCTTTTTTAGCTAGGCATAAGCCTTGGAAGTTGTTAAAAGCTGAAAAAGTTACGTGGATGAACATGAAGAGGTATTCCATGTTCCAAAGAAAGAACAAGTGATAACCACACCCTCATTCACGCTTTGGTCCTATAAAACTGTCATTCCATTTGTAAAAACACCTTCCTAGACATTAGGCTACAAAATTGGATTGTCTTGTACTGAGATTCAAAATTAAAAACTTCCCAAGCTTTGTCATTCCTTTGACTAAGTCTGCCGATCAAAGAATTGACAATGCACTTACTTTTCAATCTCCTCCTGACAGCGAAGAGTTCCATGCTTTGCCGGATGTAGAATCCGTGAGGTAGCACTGCCAAAGTCACAGAGGACAACATTCCTTCGACTGTCAATGAGTAGGTTTTCAATCTAAGGATGGGAAGAGCAGCAGATAGTTTTTGGAGGGTCGAGAGCTCTTTAACTGGTCATGGTAGACGATTGAATATAAATAGGTAATTTGAAGCGTGCATGGGTTTCAAGCCACCCACCTTGAGATCTCGGTGAATGATAGGAGTTTCGCAGTGATGCAGTCGGGAGATGGCTTCACAGACATCGGTAAGGATCCGAAGAATCTCCACCTCCAGAAATCGGAGACCCTTCTGCTGACGCTCTGCCAGGACTTGGGATACAGTAGCTAGAAAAAAAAAAACGATGAAATGAGTAAAAAGGGTGGGAAAATATCAATTCTGTCCATTTAGTCATGGTGGCAACTTGTAGTCATCAAGGGTGGTTAGCATTAGTAAATTCTGGGAATCCAGTACTAAAAGTCATTAGAGACTGCATATACTACCTTCTAAAGGGTTTACGCTGCCCACCTTTATCCCAAAATTGTACAGTTTACGACCCTTTCCTAGAGATTATTAAGACTCCATGGAATGCGGGAAGTCCTGGCTCCTTCAGATAACCCAGCAATGGAGGCCATCAGAATTTGCATCAATTGAACAATAATCCTATCCCTCTCCATTCTTGATGCTTTAAAGGTAAACACCCCTTCATAAAAAGACTTCGCTCCACTACATATTGGTAGGCCTCAACTGTTTTGACAAGCTGCTAGCGTGTGAACTTAGAGGCTGACCTTAATTCCATCCGTTTTGATGAGACCTTGTAAAATAATAGCGATATTTACTTCCGATTAAAAGAAGATAGACGTAGTATCAGACGAGGAAACCATTTTCTTCCGATTTTCGGTAAAGCTGGTCAAAATAATTTGCAGTGGTTAGGGAATGCTTATTTCCATGCATGATGAAGCATAAAGATGCCTCAGTCTAAAGACGCCCTTTATTGCGCTTATTATCACTTTCTTCTTCTTCACTCCACGGAATGTCGGGTGCAAGTCGGTCTTTTTTGATTCGCAAACCGAGTCTGGTAAGGAGGAGGAGGTGCGGTCAACGGCATAGCAAACCAGCACACAGCCACGAAATGACTGAAACAACTTGATTGTAGCGATAGATCACTCAAAGGCAGGTGCACTACGTTAGGGAGGGAAAGCCTCCATCCTACGGCGTGAGGAGGAATCAGACAGGATAAGTGGGATTGTTTACAGTAAGTCGGCATCCAAGTGTCGAAAACATTCACTGCAGAGGGAAAATGGTGGGATTATCAAACATTGATTCCGTTGGGAAGGGATTACTTATAGTAATGTGGTTTACTTCAGCAAGGAATACCTTCTAAGAAAATTGCTCCAATTATCTAATGTGCTTTATAAAAACCGCCGAAACTCATTTATTTACATTGAAGACTGGAGCATTCCTAATAGTAGCCCTCGACAGCTAACTCAGCTCTAAGAAAGGCAAACTTTGAAAGCTCTTCATATCACCGACAAACACTAGTTGCCAAATTGACATTCAACATGCTGAAATGAGAATTTAGGTGGCATTTACAGTATCAATAGAGCCGAGATAGTGGGAAATACAAACAGAACTGTGTGCAGCGGACGGATGGTAGAGCATGGAGATGAAGGTGAGGAAGTGTCCACCCCACGTGACAAGAGTGCGCACCCTCAGACTGAAATCCGCTCATGCAGAATTATCAAGCAGACGGCTGATTAATCACTTGCATTCATTTTACAGGTTATAATCATCCATCCTTGGAAAGCATTTAGTGACCTCTTGAATGTGTTATTCAGGAGCAATTGCAAAGCGACCATCATTCGACGACGCAAACTCAGGACGAAAATCCTTCGCAAATCAACCGAAGTAGTTATAGTGAATCCCTAAAGGACTAAGTTTAGGCAACCTTCCTCACGCTAACCAGTAAAGCCAACAATCTCTGCGTTCAGGGAACACTCAGCAAGAACTGAGTCAAAATATCTGACAGACGCCTTAAGACAGCCCCATCAAAGTTATTCCGGCATATGGGTACGTATAATGAAAAATGGATGACAGAGAGCACTCCAGGGTGAATGAACAGTTTTGGTGGCATCCCGCCTCTCTGTTCATCTATTTGCTTACTCCTGCCAGTGGTAATGTGTCCGGGATGGATTCCTTTTAGGAAAATGGCCATAAAGTTTGACCTTAAAATAGAAAACGACTGCCATTCAGCAAAGCATTGAATCGGTAGGGTACTGAGTCACAGGAATATTGAAATTAACAGCAGAAAAATCAAAGAGTATCTCATTTAAAATCAGTATTTGGTTCATTTACACTATTCCAACCGCATCTGGATAAATAACTCACCTCCCAGTTAAGCAAATGGGTTTCAAGTAGTGCAATCATTGCTGCTGGAAGAGTAAATCAGGAAGTACTGATTCAGTAACCGGAAACGAAAAAAAAATGCTACAGAGACGGCGAGAAGATATTAATCAGGCTAAACCAGAAAAACAGATATGAGAAAGTGTTGAAGATACATCCGACTCAATTTATCACTTCTTCAAGCCAGTAATAACTGCCAAAAGGCACTGGCTCACGAAATTCCGTACAACCGGTTGACATATTTACTTTGGAGCGAACTTGTTGGTGGCAGCTTGAGTACACACAGGCTGATTAATTGTTACACCACCCAGATCCCTTTGTGGTGCTTTGATTTGCCACCGGTTCGCAGTGGCGAAGCGTCGAGCTTAAAGTAAAATCTTCCAAACCGCTAGGTTTCATTTGCGGTTGCAAAATCATCTTTTTTTCGGCTTCACGACTCATCACTTATTAATTGGCCACTTGCGTGCTAATTAACATTCATAAATCTGCTTTAGACTACTAAAGGGAATCATATGGAAAGGTGTGGGAAAAGAGATTAAGGGCAACGCCAACGCGTGAACAAGAGAGCGTATTATACCTCTCAATTGCAAAATCTGATCTCATAGAACTTGGAGGCTTCAATTTCGTCGATCTATCTGTTTAACCGCCTCTAACTATGCCGCATTTGAGAACGAATTGGTTTCACAGTTGATGATCTCTTGAGCAATCGAATGGGATGAACGTGCATACCCAACGTGCCTACCTACGAAATCCCTGACTTCGAATGAAAAGCTGGCTCGTGTGCTTCGTCTTAAACACGTCAAGACACACGACTCAGCCACCACCCACACCAATGCTATTCGTTTAAATAGCCGAAGTACTGTTTTAGTGGAGGTAAAGGCAAGCCTTTTATGCCGTTGTGGTGGCAATTGCGTCGTTCATTTGTAATAGCGACGTGAGGGACCAAGCAGTTGCCTCATCGTGAGGGAGCGCGAGAGGGCCGAAAATGCCACGAACTACCTGACAGGACAAGGGAGGATAGAATAAAATAGGGCAGGGCAGTACAGAGATAGAACCTTCGAAGCGATGCATCAACACGAAATGTAAATTTGAAAAGCTAGCGAACCCAAGCACCCTGTCCAGGAGCCTCGCTTTGACTAAGTGATTGAGGGCAGCTCGGCTCTCGTTAGTGGGCGACCGCGTGGGAGACAGAGATAATAGCAACGAGATCGGATGAAATGGGACCAACCGTGTCCATCTCCCTCTAATGCGAACAAATGGACAGAATGGCGCTGCAAAACACGCCCTCGTTTCTTTTTCAAGAAAACATAACAATTGGTTGTTTGCAATTTGACCACCTATGGTGCTTCCCCGACGCTCTTTTATACAGCCGATTAAATTAAAGTAATATTTGCCCCAAGTCCGTGTGATAAATAGCAGTTTTTGTGGGTATGCTTTGATAGGGTGGTACACTACTTAGTTCCTATGCCTTCCCATTCCTGCTCTTCAGGCTTTCTGTAACCACTTCAAAAGCAAAGGTTGGAGTTCGAAGTGAAGCAAAATTTCACGGTCCAATAGATCTCATCTGTGGGTCCAAACTCCATTCTTTCGTTACCTCTAAATAAACTCCGACATTTTGTTCTCTTTTGTTGTACTTTGCACAAATAATTGCGTTTAAAATCATATTTACTTTGGCTCCCATTCAAACTCAATCCGATTTACTTTCAGCGGAAGTCAAATGATATGGCAGTGGTCGAAATCTATTTGGTTAATCATGGTGGAGCCTTCACCCACTTATTTTAGGTTAAAATGGCATTGAAATATCACTTCTGTCGCATCGGAGATGACGGTAATTCTTCATATTTCAGCACACTGTTTACAGGATGCTGACCTGTAGGTAATGCGCACGGCTAGAGGGTCTCTTGTCAAATTATCTTATTCAGGACGAAGCTGGTTTTAACGTTCCACGACTCAAAAAAATGGGCGATGAGTGATAAAGAAGACATTTTGTATCTGGTTCAACTTGTCCAAAAGGGCGAATGTAAAGTTTGAAGATCATCCTGTAGTTTTTACCTTCCTATATCTCTTTGCTCTGATTTGTAGAGTTTATTCAACGCCATTCACTAAATCTTGAAATAAAGAGAACGAGATTGGATAAGGTAGAACACAGAAAGCGTGATCGCTGCCGCTCGGGCTATGGGCAAGAGGCAACTTTTTCACGTTCTGTCACATGCCAGCTTGCACAGGGACTGGACTACTCGCGACCTGCGGAAAAGACATCTGACAATCCTTCAATAGTTTGTGCAAAAATCCCTTTCACTGTTTTTTTTGCAACTGAAAGAATTTATTCGAGATGGATGGCTGAATCTAGGATGAACAGGTTTCGTGACATGCGTTTAAGAATTGAGAGTCAGAAAAATACAATCGTCGTGTACTCGAAAAAAACCTCTCTTAACACCGAACATTTAATAACCGAAGGCAGGGGTGAAACTAAGAGACAACCACATTACCAGGATAGTAGGTAGTAAGGAGGAGGACTTCATAAATCTCTGACTCCCTCTCAATCACTTTGGACGCCACATAGTTGATTATGTTCTTGTGTGACAAGGAACTCTGAAAAGCAATGCAGCTCGTAGCGAGAGGCGGTGGTGAGAAATACAGGAAAGGGTATAAAACATAGAAAGAAAACCCACCACGATAGTAATTTCTCGTTTTATGTTGGCCAAATCGACCTCGTTGTTAACCAGAGTGCGTTTTAGGGCAAAATGACGTCCATCCGGGGAGCGAACTCGGTAGACTATTCCAAAACCGCCTTGAGAAGGAAAAAGTAAAACACACCTCTCGTTAGCCAAACTGTAAATGCGTTAGCGATAAATCCACTTCCAAACTCGCATGTCTTATAGCGGCCTCAAAGAATGGATACGAATGACAAAGTAATCCTCAAAAGTAGAGTTGTTCTTCTTCCACAACAATGTAAAAGTGTACTATTTAGCACCGAAGCACAAATAAACACCCTAAAAGACTAAGATCAGCTGAATAAAATGCTTTGTGGAGGCATGGGTAGAGTGCATTTTTAGATAAAAAAGATGTTAAGTGGAATGAGAGATGGCGAAATTTCCATTGGAAATAAAAAAAATATTTACCGTTCATTAAAACTCTCAGGTAAAGATTGGCTTTGAGGGTGAAAGGAAGTTAGTTTGAAGTCACCATGGAGGGAGGGCCCTCATTGTTTAACGTGAAAGCGTGTATGGTAAGTGGCACTGCTTGGAGGAGCTTAGCATCAACGTGTCGAGAACATCCACTTTGCGCCTGCATTGCATTGATTTCAAGGGGAAAGTCGTGGCGGAAGCTAGACAAATCACTCTCATCCACGTGCATTAACAAGAAACGACGGACATGAAGCTGCATACCCTGCCAACCTGGTATTTAATACGCCTTTCCTACACACTGTAAAACACCCTTTCTATGCCACTTGTTGTCTCTTGTACTTTACCCCAAAAGTACTTCGTTGAGCAAAGTAAACTGACACATCATTGGTCTTTGCAAAATTATTCACTACGCCATATTGCACCCCCACACCTTACCTACCCCACACTTCTAAGGCACCTACCACTTCAACCACAGAAGGCCATTCTTACCCCTGTGCTTCCACGTGTGGATACCTGGTGAAGTTTAGACAGAAATGGCCACTTGCTACGACCCAAACAACAATTCCTTGTTCCGCTCATGGGTGTGCACCGAAAACTTTTTCCTCCAGAAAGTGATATTCTCACAAACAATGCACATCCTCACAATTCCACGAGACTTGATCGTAACAAGAAGTGAGATTTATATTAGGATGAAAGGAATGTCTCCGTGTCTCACACTATCTACCTTTCAACGTCATTTGCTTCCAACTCCAGGTGGTTCTCTCCTTTCCATGGAATTTGACAATTACACCATCTTAATTCAAACAGCCAGCAAATAAAATGAGACAGAAATGGATAATAGTCAGGGCCAATTTGTTTGTTTGTTTATTGACACAATGTATTATAGAGTGAGATTCACAGGCATGTTTTTTTGCTAAAAAAAGCCGTCATTTTTGAAGGGGAAAACAACTGACTGGCTGACAGCACAAATCGCAAAAGGACAGAATATCCATGGAAGTTTGATTCCTTTTTCTTAAAAAAATCCTTACCGTCAGAAAGCTCCCTATCTATTATAGGCAAGGAGGTTTTCAAGCTCCTTTTAAGAGTTTGTCAGAGCGGAAGGGATAAATCAAAACAGCCTGGACTTATCCAAGATTATCCACCCGGGATGGAGTTAAGTGCATTCTCTGATAGGGTCCATAGTTAGGTGGAAAAAGGAAATTTCTTGGGAAGAGAGCGGAGGGCCAACACCATAATCTTTGTGGAGACCGACACCATGATAAGAATAAAACCTTCTGAAATATGCTCACCTCAGCAATAAGTATCCTCAAATGCCTATGGAATCCCTGAATTTACGATTGATTAGAGGGGAGGAGTGAGAGTATCGAAGGAGGGGATTTCAAGAGACAGCAGAATGAGGAGGATAAGCCACCATGGCATAGGAAATAAGGTGTAAGTCCAAAGGATGCCAGAACGCACGATCTCTCCGTTTCAATAATTGTTTTACCTCAAAAGCTTATTAAGACGAGAGATTAGCGACAAGGTTCACAGGAGAAGCACTGTGTACACTATCAACGATATGCAGTGTTTTTCCTGTACCAAAAAAATGAAGATTCAAAGGTGATTTTAAGTGACAAGGTGGGAGTACATTGGGACAACTTAAGAGTCAGGACAGGTTTAACTAAATGACCGAGTCCGCGTATGAGTAAAACAGATCCACGTAAAAGGTATAAGTAGATAGAAGGAGGGATCACCGTTCGAAAACAGAAAAGTTGGGGAATGATAACGCAGTAACGAAAAGAAACGTCTTTGTAAAGTTATTGGCGTCTTTTTACATATACTTTCCATGCAGTAGTATAGTGCTTTGATCACTTGCTTAAATCTTCGTTTTGATTTTGCGGACACTTAAGTCTCCGCCTTTGTACTTCTGCTGAGCGACATGGTGTTCCCCCACCCCAACCTGATCCTTCTGCACGTCGGCATTACATATTCCATCTTTCAACTTTAGAAAAGGCTCGGTGCGCCACATTGGTGGCAGCGGAAGATGAACCCAATATTAAAGGTCATCTAACCGGATTTCTGCCGCTAGGTGACGGGAGAAAGGTTTGCGATGTGATGATCCCTAGCAAAAGGTCTGAAAATAATGTCGACCTCCGGCAACTGCCCCAGTCCTGTGCCCTTCAGGAATGCCAACAACAAGTGAAGCAAAATTAGCCGAGAACCATCTGGTAATGTTTGTTACGGAGAAATTTACAATACTTGTATAAGGGTGTTAATGAAGTGAAGACGTGATACCACCCTCATCTCTCTACCAGCAAGATAGAACCCACATACACAGGTATGGCTGAAACGAGAACAAAGTGGCGAGGAGCAATAAACGCGATGCCTTACTCCTAAAAACTGGTTCAAACAGCTTCTATTAACCAAGCCCGCTTTTGTGTCAATGTTCTAACGACTAGCGATGGACAAGCGAGATGGCCAGCGCATCCCCCAGCCCATAAATTCAGTCCCCAACGGCATGAAAATCCAGATCCAGTGGAATTACTACGACTGTGCGTCGACTACAGAAAGATAAAGGCAGTAAAGTAGAAGGATGCGTTCCAGCTGCTCAGCATAAATTATTTGTTACACCTCTCACAAGGATCATCGAAAGAAAGCTTCAACGATATTCACAACATCCTACCTTAAGGCCCAACTACAACCTTGACAATGGCATTGCTACTTCGGTCGCTGTGTGCATTACTCGGATCTGGAGATTCTACAGTCTGAGAAGACAAAAGCAGAGAATATGATGATAAGAACTCGAAAAGTACCGTTCAAGGATGAGGATTTGTCAAACATCCTCGAACCCAGTTCCCAACAGGATGAAAATCCAGATCCAGTGATATTGCCAAATGGGATCAGTGACACTATGATCAAATGTCGTCTCAGTTGCACACAAATTCGATAACTGGCACAAGGTTGGTTCAAGGGTGTTTCTTCTCACAGCATCGACTACCTTGTGATGGCCAACGAGGGGGGATGACCAAAATGAGCATGGGGGACGATGCCCAGTGTGAGGGGAGCTATGCAGTACCCTAACTATTTGCTCACCTCTTTGTTTCAACTCGGTGGGCACTTAAGTTTCCGCAAATCGTACTTCCGTTTGACGGCATCGTCTGCAGACCACACCACCAGCCTTCCAGTCCTTCTCCACGTCTACCATACACATACTGTCCTAGTACTACGTCCTCACTTTACTTCAGCAGACTCGCAGCGCTACTATGGGCAGCGTTTGCCAAAACCCTCAAGGGGAAGACGTCGCCACGAGGTCATCTAATCCATTTTTACACACAAATCCTCAACAAGAAAAACTTCTTGTTGGCTATGAAAACTACACTTTCCAGATTATTGCAAGAGCAAAGACAAGAGATTACTTACAACTACCCGATAAACTATGACCGAAACAAATAATCACCTAACAACTAGTCACGAAGTAGGGAGTAATTTCGCCCACACGTCGCTGTCGCCAAGCAGGAAAACTGGAAGCTGACAGCAGAATCTGCATAAGAGAGAACAATGGAAGATCATCACCATTTTGCACAATACTTCCCACAGTAGCAGGCATCACCTTCTTGAGTGTTAGACAATCAGAAACTCGGGCGGGGACCAACTTTAGGAGTTAAGGTGGGAGACTAATTTAAACGTCTGCAGGGGTTAGAATCAGGTAAGCAAAACAACTGGAATAGTTAAACAGGAGCCCTTTCAGACTGTTCCATGTGAAGCATGATTGAAGCGCAGTTTTGGAAGAGCTCTCCATGAGACTAATTACACTTCCCGAGCAAATTCTCATCAGCAATACTAAAAAACTCTTTCCACCAATGAAAAGTTGACAGTTAGGATTAGTTTCTAGGGTTAAAAAAGGTTGCCACAATAGCTTGGAGGGGATACGATGAGCTGAGTTAAAGGATGAGAGAAGCAGGAGAGCCTTAATTTGATAAAGCAATCTTTTTTACAAATTAAGGATAGCAAGTTGATACATCAGCGAATTTGTAAGAATTAATGATGTTAATAATACATCAGTGAAGCGGTGAAAACAAGTTACTTCCGGTCATTCGCAGATTCTCAAGCCCTTGTCAATAATAACGATGACAAAACGAAAGTAAAACAAAGAGAATTTCAAAAGGGGAATGCGGAGTTAAACAAAACTCCACAAAATGATAATCTTTCAGTTGCACAACTTGGCAAATAGCTGTATACATTTAAGGAATGGATTGACTAGAGAAAAAAAAACTAAACAAAACAATTCTGGCATAAAGCATGTAACAATAAGGACAGAGAATTTTTGCATAAAAAGAAAAGAAACCTTAGGGCCATTTTGAAAGAAAACTGTGGAGCCGAAACAGACGAAGCGAAAATATTCATGTTGCTTTTATAAACAGGTTCATTATCCAAAAACATCATTTCAATTTAAGAATTAGATGAGAGTGAATGAGAATACGGGGAGCAAAATCGAAGGCTATAAAAATAAAAAAACGGCAGACTTAAGAAGGCGCGGGGAAACTGCATTTTGATAAACAATGCCCCTAATAGTTGCCGAGATTGGAAGAATTAATAAGACTATATTTCGAAGTCTAACACCACCGGTGAAAATAAAAGGTTTCATTACTGGATAAACAAAACAACAAACAATTATCAACACAAAGAAATTCATTAAGGATGAGATTCTGCATTAAAATGAGAAACAGATCAGCTTAGCTCAGTGTCTTTTGACTTCGGTGTAAACATAGGGTCAGAACTATGACAAAGAGAACACATACTCTCAGTGGGTTTATATGCAGCTGAAATAAGTTAAAAGAGTAACAAGCTAATTTACCGTGCTTCCAATTTGCTCGAGTGGAGAAAGTGGAAATCATCATAGACGGAAACAAAAGAAGGAGACACGTACCCTCAGCAACGACGGAGTCGACAGTGAAGCGCTGATTGTCAATGGCGACCTGTTTGCCTGGCAGAAGACCAACCGAACTGCTGCTGCCAACGCCGCTTCCACCACCACCACTGCCGGCGACGGAAAGGTGCGTCGGACCCAAATCCGGATCATTGTGTGACAAGAGCGCCAAAATTTTCCGCATGAACCCTTCGAAGCGCCGCTCCTTTGCTCTAAAAGCGACTTTGCAAGGGGATCTGGAGAGGTAAAACACAGCGGTTAGAAAAGACTTTTTGATGTCCTCATCACCCCTCTTTCCACATTGATCTGCAGAAGTAGCACACAAGGAATCTTGTCTACTCAGCTTAAATTTCCCAAATCGGAAAAGATTAATGACCATTTCTCCACCTTCCCTTCGCCTTCATCCTCACCTTACCCTAATAATTTGTGCAGACAATATGCAGTGTTTTTATTTACTTGAAATTTCACTTGAAACTTCTTTTTGTACATTTTGATAGCAACCCATAAGTGCTATTTATGCTCGAAGTTTTTAAGACAATAGCTTTCCGAGTAGGCGATGGTTAAGAACTGCTTCTCTTCACCACTTAGATAGGTAGAACGTAAGGGAATACTCTTTGCAGACAGTTAAATATTTAATGGTTCAATGAGTTTCTTTGGCTGAGTAGGTCGCAAAGCAAGCATAAGTAGGGCCCGTCCTTTCGAACCTGAACTTTTACCTGAGAAGTTCAACTTTTCTTTGGTCCTCAAAGGTAATGTGCGTGGATTTTCTTCAATTAACTCTTGGGTTTCAATTTCACAAAAATCCAAATTATTATCTTAAACCGGGTAAAACCTAAGGCAGGCAACGCTCTGACTTGATAGCTTTTGGCGTGAAATCAGTAGAAGCTGCCCCGACCTTAAGCAGATTATCCAAGCATTCGGTGA
This sequence comes from Echinococcus multilocularis, assembly GCA_000469725.3. Taxonomy (NCBI): domain Eukaryota; kingdom Metazoa; phylum Platyhelminthes; class Cestoda; order Cyclophyllidea; family Taeniidae; genus Echinococcus; species Echinococcus multilocularis. Next base: position 4,848,296 of record LN902846.1, on the reverse strand, counting down.
AAACGTGGGTATCTAAGAGTCTTCCTTTGCTGAGGTTTAAACTTGAAACGGGTCGCGCATCCTGTCGCACAGATGACAGGAGTTCCATTGTCCGACGAAGAGGTCACCAGGATTCTTCAGCGCCACAAAGGGGCGAAACATGATTGGCACTGATAGACCCCATAAGAAGCAGAACTTAGCACTCATTAAAAAAGGAATCGCGGTGTTAGATCTTGTGTGCAATAAAAACTGAACCAGGCCCCTAAAGACTAATTATGTGTAAGTGGAGGAAAATTTTTGTACAGTAGTAACCAGAAACCCGTGCTTAAGAATATAACTTAGGATGTACCAACTACTTGCCAAAAATCAAAACATGTTCTAGAAAAGTGATAAAAATGCTTTTGAATTGAGAAGAGGCTATATTTCAGTCCATATCACTATTAATGGAGATATTCGACACTGAGCAAAGGGAAAAAAGGCACTAAAAAAGTGCCAGGAAATACTGGAAATGCGCAACTCTATAAGAAGAATGCACTTCTACAGTCCTCAAAAATTGCACAAAACAATTCACCTGCAACAGCTAGCACTCAAAGGCCGCATGCAACGGCGACCTTCGCTTAATTGGCCATTTAGTGTTACTAGGACGACGTGATTTTTCAATCCTTTGATGAGGTGTAAGTCTTTAGGAAAACAAGTGCAAGTTCATAAGAGACTTAACGCATTAAATGGGTAATTATTATGCAAACCCAAAACCAAAATCGAACTAGCTAAACTCTCCAAGTTATATGAAGCAGTGGCTCAACTATGTTTGTTTTTCTTTAACTATCAAGCAGCAAAAACAAGTGCTAATGCCATAGGTGAGCAATGGTTTCCAAAGTTAACAAAACTCTATCGACACTGACGAGGTCCTAATACCAAGGGTACTACGGATCTTCATTTACATATGCTCAAGTGGGCTTTTGTTATTGCAAATAAGTTGGCCTCCAGTTGTTTGTTAAAAATCCTATTTTTCTTCAATTCTAAAAAAGCGGACAACTTGTTAAAAATAGTCATCAAAAATTTTAAACAATCCGTGCAGTAAAATCACGCAGTGAAAACTTTTGAGTTAGCGAACACTTGTGGAGTAATTCTTTGAAATTTCAAGCCCCACATTAGATGGGATTTATTTGGAAATGCATTTAGTCCTAATAATGATCCTGGAATCAAGTGAGATTATCAGAATATTTTTTCAAACAAGTCAAATGTTCCATGTTCTCTAGGAGCCTCATTTTTGGTTATAAACTTGCAAAACTTAGCCGACCTACACTACCATTGGTATATTTTGCAATCTTATTTACGAATTCAGCTCTACTTCACATTTTGCACACAAGGGGGAAACCTATGCCTTCTTAGAAAACGGGTTATCGCTAAATCAGTGAAAACAACTTTGCGGGATGTTTTGCCTATTGTTTAGCTTGCAATTTCTGTAAAAAGGCCAATTTTGTCCTTGTAATTGTACCTTAGTTGGGTAAGCTGGACTCTGAGCCATGCCAGAAGCCAAAGTCCTTCTGCATGTTAAATGTTTTTATTCTTTATAAGCGCTGCGTCTTCCAATGGCTTGAGAAAAGTCTTAGGGGGTTATGAACTGCTCATTTGGTTCTAATGTACCTTTCAAATAGGAAGTAATGTTTAAATTTGAATCAGGTGAGAGAGCCGTCGTCTCCCAAGCCGGACTGCAACTGCAGTTCCTCCCCTTCCGAAACCGTGAACTTGTTCTCCCGATCCATTTCCCCTTAATAAATATGTCGAAAGTAAATCAACCAGGATGTTCTAAGAGTACTAAGAACAGGAAAAAAAGATTTGTGAGTTTTGCTTTACAATTTTATATGTATCTTTAAAGCAATTAATTTTCAGGTGAGAGCATGTCAACCGTTATGCCCGTTTTTGGCACAGGTACAATTTCTGGGGTAAATCATTTGCAGCATAAATATCTTTATATGTTTTTGTTTTCTTATATAATTTATTGGCATTTTAGCTTTTTGAGGCTTTACTAAAGAAGAAAAAAGGTACGGTACTCGGGCAAAATGCATATTGTAAAATTCAATTTAGACTAGAGCTTTTGACCAAACTCAGAGGCCAGATATTTTAAATATTTTTAAATTTGCAAAAAAATGCAGAAGATTACACTTTATGCCTTAATCGAATATACTCTAGAAAGTGACTTTTTGGACCCATCGATTCAACTTAATATGTGATTGGTTGCTTTTAAGGTCGCCGCGGCCATTTAGAGGAGTGTGAAGTTGCTGACTGATTTATTTTGAATGGGTATGCTGGCTCAGATTCTAAAGGATATGTATATTGAGCCTGAGCTCTTAGAAGAGCTTTCAGAGGAACAAAAACAAGTACTTTTTTGCTCTATGCGTCAAGTGCGTTAGTGTCTCTGTTCTTTATATGTGAAAATTTAGGAACAAGTACGCAGATACAATGAGTGGATCCAAACCTCTCCAGGGCCTGATGAGGGTATGTTCCACCCCATTTTGCAGGTTACGAATTGTAGTATGCAATTGCTTCTTGCATTTTGGTAGTAATATGCTTGTACGACTCTTTGGGATAAATTTACTTTTCTAAACCCGATTTTTCTGAGTTTTCTGGGCTTTTTTCACCCAATCAAAATGTGGTGGTCGTCATCTCCAATATTTACTGCTCGCTTAGTTTTTAATCGGATTTCGACCTTTTACACTCGACTGGACTGCATGCTTGTTTCGCGTCATAGGAATTCTGGTTGTTTTATAATGTAATCACCATTATTTTGCGTTCGGTAGAACTTCTTGGTGTGTCTCAACTTTTTAAGGTCTGGATTTATTAGTGGTTTTTGTGGGGTGAGATATGACGAGCACTCGAGTTTATTTCATGGTTTACTTGCTTTGCTCGTTTTTACCTTTGACTTCATTAATCGATGTCTTAAGCAATCAAAAACTTTTCTAAGTTGATGGTCTTTGATAGCTCTAACAGCCCTTAATTTTTTCCTAATAATTGCTTTGGCATTTGCTTTCGAGCTGGTTTAGCGGCACAAAACCCCTCAGATCCCATTTCCTTACTTTTTTAATGTTTTAGCTACTAATAAAAGTGCAACCAATCACAAGTCCCTCCACGTTTCCTTCGATGTTGATACAAACGGTAATGTGGTGCCTACCATCATTCCAAATACATTTGAGTAAGTTGCACTCAACATATATACTACCTGCAACTACTTCTCAAAATTCCCTCATCTCTTCTACAGATCACCACCCTTGTCCGACCATAGTGGCTCTTCTTCACCTTCTCTACCCTCTCCTCCCCTCCTAAGAAGCCACGCCTCTGATCTCACAGTGCGTTTTACCTCCTTTTTATTCTTCGCTAATCGGCATCCCTCACTTTTAAACATACGAGTGCACAATCCCTCAACATTTGGTGCCTCGATGGTAGGGTAGTTGTGTGAGCGGCAGCGTTACATTTGACAAATATGAATATTTTCGTCTTCTCTCCTGTCATTATCAATAAAAGCCTTATTTCTTGATTCCGCATTGATAGAGACTGTTTTGATAGTTTGAGCTCTTTCTTGCAGGCATATCCATCCTCCTCTTTCCACTAACAAGGCGCACTAAGATCGGCCAGAAGCCGTGGATTTTTTCAGGGTTTGACTTTTAAACAGCTTTCTCTGTATTTTATTGCCGACTGAAGGACTAGTTACCATATTCACCACCAGTATTACATTTACGTGACATGTATTCTTCATCCATGTACGGTGGACATTTGTGGCAAACCGTTTTGCAGGCGAATTGGTTAAATCGAAAGCAACTTCAGGTCTTGATCTGAGGATGGCTGTGCTCATTACTTCTTGGTCACCGTAATTTTAGATTGGACAAATTTTCATGGATCGTGGCGGTCTTTTTTGAGCTCTTTGGATTCTCTTGTACTGTTGCCTGTTGTTGGTGAAATTTAAATGATAAGCCACAAGAAAACTTGTTGAGTGGGCTAGTCGTATAGCATTATTTTCACTTAATGGCATATATGACAAAGCAGGAGGGGTGGGGATCACGCACACCCTTCCATCACGCCTTGGACACGCACGCGTGCATACAGCTATCCGGCCTTGTTGGATTTTGTTCTTCCAGTAATTAATGTGACTAAAAGGTAGGGTTTGTGCAATGGATCACAAAATTTGTAGTCTGTTGATTGTCTTCGAAGTTGGACTTCTTTAGCTGAGGCTCCTCCAGCACTCTTGGTCAATTGCTCCTCTAGTGTTGGAGTTTCTCCCCGAACAGCCTGGAAGAGCTAGGATGCATAACGTAGCAAACCACATGGCTGAATGTGATATAGTGTGGTTTCAAAGTAACGGATGACAAAAAGCCTTCATGATGTCTTTTATCTTAAACACGAAACCCTCAAAAGCAAGTTTGTCGAAGTCTGACGAAGGTTTCATGAATAACACCGATATGACTCAAGCCAGGCACTCGTTGATTACCTGCCGCGTAAATGTTTTCAATCCATTTTACCGTAACTCACTGGGCTTTTGCGCTCTTCACCTTTTTACGGTTCATGCTTCATGGGCTCCGATCCATGTTTCACCAAAAGGTACACTTTTTATAAGTTCAAAAAACCAGTGGGAGTGCTTTATGCTTACAAGTGCTAAGTTTCCAAGAATCTCATATGCTTTCACCCTAGAAAGCAGGAACAATAAACCCAAAAACTTGTTTCAGAAGCCAAAAAGGTGAATCCCTTTTTGCCCTCACCTCATTGTTCAAACTTCAGTCTCTTAGTGGTTGTTGGGGTGTTTTGGCACCAAAATCGTTAATTCGTCTTGAATTGACTTAATCTTGCTGCTCAGTCTGAAATTCCCATTTATGAAAATTATTCAAACAGTTGTAAGACTTTTAAAAAGCCCGTAACTGCAACTTATGTGGATGGAGAGCTGAGTGAACCAGTGCTACTCCTGACATCGGCAGAGAGGGTGACAAAGCCATCCTTGATTTTGAAACGCAGTCAGTAATCAGCAGAATTCAAATCCGCTCAGATTTCCGTAAGGTAATGTCTCGTTAATGCGGCTAAGTGTATTCCTGGCATTTGATGCGTGAGTCATTTCATTTGTGATGCCCTCCTTTCAAAGTTAAGTATGTTGAGAGAGAATCTTGGTTCGCCTTTAGCGGGGAACTTGTCTCTAAAGGCTCAGATGATTATAAGAAGCTTACGTAGAGACCGACACGAAAGCTGACCAACCATTTATCAAGTGGGCTGTGATGCAGGCGACTACAACAAGTTGCAGGTCATTGTGACTAATAGAGTTGAAAGCATAGAATTATCATTACTGTGTCATGATGTCACGAGTTTTATCCAAATCCCCGTATAAAATTCATTTCGTGCGGGTGTGCTGCTTAGTGCGTAACCTGATCGGACGGTTTACCACGATACACCTCTTGTGAGCTTTGCCAAGTGTTCCAATGTTGTTTTCCTGTGCACAGTCCTGTCGACTTTTTTCACTGTGATCAAAGCATAATAGGGATCTTTCAGGAAACCACAGAGCTTGAAGTTCATTAGCACTAATGCTTTCAACCTCCGCAAAGTCTTCAAGTGGAGATTTTTTGGCACAAGCGTTGGAGGGTTAAGCATTTGCTCCACATTAGAGGTCGTTACGCTGGTGACCGATTTTGTCATTGAAACAGTTGTGGGTAATTAAAACTCACTTCAAACTCACGAAGGTTCCCTGATATCATGCCACGTGGTGAGCCAAAAGGTCATGACTAGTACCAATTTGGCTCACCTCAGAGAGGTTAACGCCTTTACGAAGTCATTAATTTGGCAAGTGAACATCTTATGTGGTCTTGGTAAGATGCACTGTAATTTTAAGAGCCAACGCTTCATGGATGCCTGTCTGTTGAAAATTTTATAATGAAAAGTGAGTCTTTTTGCTACTATCGGTCAATTTCTAGGATTGTGGTGTATTTCTCCCTGTCCTTTTGCCCCTTAGTAGGACTGGCTTTGGAAGCGGTCTCAAATAACTTCGCTAGATCGGTTAAGGTGGGAGAAATGGTTGGGCTTTGTTTTATTTCGTTTCCTAAGGTCGTTTGAGTAATAGTTAAAAAATGTACGTTTTCAACTCAGTGAAAGAGTGATGGTGCTCTTTGAATGTATTCCTTTCCCTAATAAAGCATCTTTTTAACTGCTGTCTTGGAAACTCGTAGATGGTTTTTTCAAGGGGGAAGATAAGGCCCCAACATTATTGGCGCCTCTTCAAACGACGCTTACTAGAGCCCAGATGCCAGGTCCTCAAAATTGTTCTTTCGCGAAACCCAGACAAAACGGAAGGTGAACTTTATTTTACTTCATTAGCTGATAAAATTGAGAGGGACCTATTCCAATGTCTAGGTTGAAGAAATGACCAAAAAGCGGGGCCCTCCATCTCCTCGTAATTCGCTGATGTATCAACTTGCTATCCTTAATTTGTAAAAAAGATTGCTTTATCAAATTAAGGCTCTCCTGCTTCTCTCATCCTTTAACTCAGCTCATCGTATCCCCTCCAAGCTATTGTGGCAACCTTTTTTAACCCTAGAAACTAATCCTAACTGTCAACTTTTCATTGGTGGAAAGAGTTTTTTAGTATTGCTGATGAGAATTTGCTCGGGAAGTGTAATTAGTCTCATGGAGAGCTCTTCCAAAACTGCGCTTCAATCATGCTTCACATGGAACAGTCTGAAAGGGCTCCTGTTTAACTATTCCAGTTGTTTTGCTTACCTGATTCTAACCCCTGCAGACGTTTAAATTAGTCTCCCACCTTAACTCCTAAAGTTGGTCCCCGCCCGAGTTTCTGATTGTCTAACACTCAAGAAGGTGATGCCTGCTACTGTGGGAAGTATTGTGCAAAATGGTGATGATCTTCCATTGTTCTCTCTTATGCAGATTCTGCTGTCAGCTTCCAGTTTTCCTGCTTGGCGACAGCGACGTGTGGGCGAAATTACTCCCTACTTCGTGACTAGTTGTTAGGTGATTATTTGTTTCGGTCATAGTTTATCGGGTAGTTGTAAGTAATCTCTTGTCTTTGCTCTTGCAATAATCTGGAAAGTGTAGTTTTCATAGCCAACAAGAAGTTTTTCTTGTTGAGGATTTGTGTGTAAAAATGGATTAGATGACCTCGTGGCGACGTCTTCCCCTTGAGGGTTTTGGCAAACGCTGCCCATAGTAGCGCTGCGAGTCTGCTGAAGTAAAGTGAGGACGTAGTACTAGGACAGTATGTGTATGGTAGACGTGGAGAAGGACTGGAAGGCTGGTGGTGTGGTCTGCAGACGATGCCGTCAAACGGAAGTACGATTTGCGGAAACTTAAGTGCCCACGTGCCATGGTAGTTCTAGGCGTATAGGAATTTAGCTGTTTCCTTGCCCATATTTACCTGTAATGCCATCCCTCCTTCTACCACCCATCTCCTTTCCTTCCGCTGATCGCAACCTATTAGGCGGTGAAATGATCCTTTTCTTTTGGCGCAAGGTTGGGGAAAGTCCACCTAGTTTGTATGGCGGTCACAATAGTGGTGACCGTTTTCTTGTCCTTTGGTATTATTATGCTCCTTGTTTAGTGTAATTTTTTGGTATAAAGGCTGTTGCATAAACAATTGCACGATCTACATTGGATTGCGTCATGTACAGTCATTTTCCATTGGGGCATTACCAGCCCAGCAACGGGACGTTGTATTTCAGTCAGCCAATCCTCTGTTAAATGGTCACTTTTTCGCCCACCCACACAGCAGCGCTCATGGGTGTTTCGAGCCGTCATCTCCGCTGTCGCGCCAGTTTTTTCCCAGTGGAACTTGTTTTTAGCCTAAAACAACGATTTCGTAGTTTATCTTCGAATATGTTGCAGATGATGGACCCTTGCGGACAAGTCTTTATACCTCGTGGCTTTATATCAATAGCACTGAAGGTGCTCGTCAAAGACGCCATACGGCTAAGAGAAAACAGGCATGCTCAAGGTGAAGTGTGTTGCGTAATTAATTAATGGTTTTTTAGCATTGAGGTACTCAAAATGGTGGTGTAATAGGTGATGCTTTCGTGCTGTATGATTCACAGTTCCTTTTTATCGCCCGAGCCCCCTGGAAGGACGTCATTTTTAATGCGCCAACCGAGGCACATCATTGTTTTGGACTGGTAAGAGAGTAGGTTCTTACAAAGACGACATGAACAGAACCTCGCGATACTTGGGTGGGGGGAAAAAAATCACTCTCGGTTGATATCGTTCCGTGACATGTCCACAGCCATCTAGACCAGCTATTCGCCACCTTGTTCCCTTATAGCGACAGGCGAAGTCCTGTCGGTACTGTTTTATTGAAAAGTGAAGCTCCAACGTCTGAGATGGTGTTGCTGTTTTTTTCACTTGTTCGCTTTTATATTCTGATTTTGGGGGATTGGCAATCATCGTCTTGACCTTGAGGGTCCGCTTATCTCTAGTGGGTAGGGGGCAATTGGATTATCCCTTCCGTCTGACTATTGCACCACCACCACTTTTATTGCAGCTATGTTTTTTGTCTTTGGTGAATTATTTTCGTGCTAGGAGGGCTTTCAGCTTTGACTGAGAGGCTTATAATCCACAATCGGTTAGGTAGAAAGGAGTTGCCACACTTGGTAGACATCAGATCACATAATCGTGATTTGAGGAGTCTTCCAAATTCTCTTTAATCTTGATTTGCCTCCAGTCAGGCGTTGTGTGCTATTTCACCCGATTTGTGCGTGAATTTGGGCTTAAAGTTGCAGCCTAATCCGCAAATTTTGCCTTTTACCCCTTTATTCCCTATGCAATTCCACCTTTATTTGCATGATATGCACTGCCAGGCTCTCTCAAGAAGGATTCCTGCTGAAATTTCCCGAAGTACAAAAAAGATTTCACAGAATTTTTGAATACGCTTTGGCTCTATCTACCTACTTTTGAGTTGCCACCACCTAGGTCCTGCCACCCTGCCATGGTTTTCGACTTGCGTCGTCGGAGTTGCGCTCCTGCTGAATGGAGACCAATTTTAGCAAACAGTCGATTCTAAGGGGCATTTAAACATTTTAAAAAGCGAAGATTTTTGTATCTTTTAAATGCGCTTTTAAACCAATATTTTTTATTTCATTTTTTTCTTCTGTACGCGGGGAGGTGAACTGTATCTGCGCTTTCCCACCGGAGCGGAGGCTATCCTTTCATCCGGAATACGGATAAATCCATATTTCTTTTCTGGTGTTGCTTTGTCTAAATTTTTCATTCCTAACCCAAGTGCTTTCCCTTTAACTTCTATGGGACTTTGGTTTGGTAATCGCTGGGCGCATTTCCTGTTGCATGTATTCTGGAGGGAACCCTTAAATCCACCACTTTTGCAGCTTAGAAATTACCTTAAATCCGACAAATCTCTCCACAATGTGAGGGAATTGTCATCAGTTGCGAATATTTTTTTAGGGTTTGCAAACTCAGATGTTATCTTTTGCCTTCAGCTCTTTTCGAATTCCAGTTTTTTCTTGTCAGTCTAGAGCTTTTGACCAGTTAGGTGAATAGAATGTAACTCGTTCTACATTTCTACCTCCCCGTCTCCTCACTTAGAATTGCATGTTGTCTTTGTCTTCGTCTCCACACGCTTTGAGCTCGAGTTCTGTGTTCGAGGCGTGCCGCCTTATATCGCCACGGTGGAGTCAAGAGGATTTTGTTCTCCGGTGAAGCGTCACTATTTTAATCAATCTCTCCTCTAAAAATAGATCCATTTGACACTGTGAATGCGGGTCTGAGGAACTCTAAACCGGTGGCCCAGTTGCCAATACTAACGGTCACATGCATCTGGGCTAAAAGGAGCACGCCGTGCACTCACAAGCCCAAAGCCTCCACCTTTTTCATCAATTTCAGTCAATCATAAATGAGCAGGGCTGCGAGATTTGAGAAAAATAAAGGACTGCCTTGAAGCACTGCATCCCCTCATTACTTTACTTTTAAGAATTTTTTAACCCTCGTGATGTTTCTTGAAGGGTCGACCGTCTACTTTGTGTAGTCGAGTTGGGACGGATTTCACACTTGTCAATGGAGGAAAAAACTTGAGTTACTTCGGTGTGTATGTGAGTGCCGTTGTTATGACGGTCATTAGAAGAGTGTAGCCCCTCTAGTTCGCTTAAAGGAAGTGCTTTGTTACGCGATTAGTTGATTCACGACCCCTGACCTCATTCGACTGACATCGTCACCCACTCGCTTTTCAAGTGGCTGAAGCCGTTCGTCAATTCGGGGCTTGGAAACCACCGTACTTTGGTGGAGGATATAAATTTATTGTCGTGTCGCGTGGACAATGCTTTTGATTGGTCGTCATGCCAAACTAAAGCAATAGAGAATGGAATTGCGATTCAAAAGTTGTCAACTATGTTGTCCCTTTTATTTGAGCAGTACTGGCGGGTTGAAGGCAAAACGGGTGACAGCCAAGGTTCTTTTTCACTACTTTATTTGAAATGGCAAGATTGAGAGAAGTTGCAGTGGCTCATGTTTGGACCTGGCGTGTGATTAATCACTCCTTCCAACAAATCAGTTGTTTTTGTGGTTAGCGGGGGTTAAGATGTGTTGCTCTAGGCTAAAGATGGTTGCGTAGACTAGATGTAAATTACACCCAAGAACGAAAGTTGGTATTTGTGTGTCTTTGGGCCAGAAGCAGTGATTAACCCCTACCGGTATGTGCATTCTCCTGTCCCTGAACGACTTGACGTCCAGTCGGCCACAGTTGCGACTATAAGGACTCTAGAAAGGTCTCTGACAGTGATTTGAGAAGGGACAAGAAGTGTAGCTACCGAGATTGTTGGAAAACCGAACGTGGCACTTCAGCAACCTGCTGATGGGGTAGCGTAGCCACAAGTGCTTGTTTCCGTTTATTTCAATCCATCTCACCCTTAATGGCGTTCATTTGTCGGCGACTTCTGCTTGGAGGCATTCAGGTGATTTACTATTCCACTTTAGTGTCAGAAACGATGGTCAAGTCAAAATTCGTGCTAGAAGAATGTTTTGCCATACTTTGTTGCTGAATAAGGCGATTCAAACTTGATCTGGCTGCATTTTACAAGGCCAATGCGCCTTGACATGGAATTGGAAAGCTGGAAGACGTTAATTTGAGGGAGTCCAAGCTCTACTTTCCTTTCCACTTGGCACCGTGCTACACTTATTCACCTGTTTCAACGCTTACTACCCGATAAATAAAAGGCATTTTTTGTGTGAAAAGATGTTTGCGAGTGATTGCATTTACTGTTCCCAAAGGATAATTCCTCTTTCCTGCACTCTCATGACAGGTGGCTATTCATCTTCTCTCCAAGTTTAAGCCCTGCATGCACTGGTTGGTCATTCATAGGAGTAACTGCTGTGTCAAGAAACGGTTTCATCACTACTTAGACCTTTGAAGCGTTTACTCAGGGAATAATAACCCGGTACCGTACTGTGCTCACCTTGAAGTCCTCTGTGGCTATCAACGGGTTGTACGACCTCGTTCACAAGTGCTTTCACCACCAGTACGTGCTATGTCATGTGAACACACTGACAGTCTCCTTCAAGTCTGATTGATGGGGCGTAGGCTGACTCCTGGTGTGAACGTCATGGTGTAATAGCGTTTTCAAGTCGTGCAGTCGGCGGTCTCAGTTTGGTTTGAACGTCTCTTTCACATCGAACACATTATGTTAGCTTGAATGAGTCCTAAAGGCAACCTTCTTGTCTGGCTTTATCATCGGCACCTTGGACTATCTTTACCAACCAGTTTGAACTGCCTAATTATTCCATTCGACTGATTGGGTGTCACAAATGCAATAGTTGGTAGCACCGGATGAAAGGCATAGCACTACTTAACCTTTATTCTTCAAGGTAGCTCGGCGGAGAGTATCCATATCTTTCATATCGTCACCTCATTGTAATCTATTCTCATTTCATTCCCTCTAGCCTTCAGAGGTCCTTCTACGGCGAAGGCCGCCAACTTTCCCTCCTCCTGAATCACCTACAGGCGTCATTCTCTCTCGCTTCTCTAGTGAAATGCGTACTCGCGTCTCACAATTCGAGGAACCAGATCGTCAAACCCCCAACTGGAAGGCGGTACGTCTGCGTGTAAGACGTCGAGAAGAGGAGCATCGACGCGTTGTCGTCGCAGCACGCCATAGCCTCCATCTTGACGTCCATGTCGGTGGAGGTGAGTTCGTTTGCCGCTTCATCAGCTGGCTGACTAGTTAGATCACTTCTCCATCAATGTATGAAATGGTAGGTCAGGTCGTCACGGCTTCAAATGTCTTTGTCCTTCCGATTTTGTTTATCTGTCTCCTTTTCTGCATCCGTTCTAGCGTCTTGAACAATATGTTGAGTAGGTTGTTGAACTTGTAGCTCTTTTCCGTTCAAGGTTCTCCCAAAGTTTAGAAATGACTTGGATCTTAATTGTCTCGGATTTATGCTATGAATCCGCTTTCGTGCCCTTGTAAGTGGCTTTGAAAAGTCAGCTACCTATGACCAATCCTTCAAAATCGTAGGTAGACGAGTTGCCGTCTTCACTGGTCAGCTGCTGGTACCCTGTTTCTATCTCCTATGGTAGTTGCTGTTGCAAAATAGACACTCGAAGCACTCTGCATCCAGCACACCAGCAGTAAGAGGAAACAAACTTGAGGATCCGGAATTTAGCCCATCCCTTCATGCATCTAGCTTCCTTGATTAGCTACCAAAATTCCTCTGACTTCTTTTCCATCGTATCCTCTCTCAGGTGAGTGCGCACCCTCCATCACCTCAGGCGTGTCCCCTGCGTTGCCCGCCACCAACATCATGGGACGGGGCTTACCTCGTAGCTCTGAGAAACCATCCATCACCGATCTAGTGCAAGCCTGCGCCGCCAGTTCCCAATATGGCGTCACCTCCGCCTCAACCCTCCTGGAGGCCTCCCTCATTGTCCGCCTCCCTCAGTCTAGCGGTGATGACGATGCCGCCTTGACCAACAACCGTTACGGCACATTGGACCGTCTTCAAGCGACTTTCGGGTCGGCGGCCATAATGGAATGGTTTCGGGAATACGAGGCGCCTTATCTTCTGCGCAACACCTTTAAAGATGGAGATGTGCTGCAGATTCCCACGTGGTTTCATGGTAATGCTTGAGTTGGTTGAATGAAATGCAATTGGATTTGAGAGGTGGAACAGTCATTCACTTTGGTCCTTATTGGTTACTTTTGGAGGACTTCAGCAATCAGTGTGACGTAGGGAAACATTTTCTAGCAATTACTCACTTCAAAGTTAAGGACAATCAAGTACGAAAGGATGATGATCTCCAGGACATACCAGTGCGTACCCATCGTCCTCTGAGCGTACTCACATCCTTGGCACCGGAGTGTGCTTACCAATACTGTTACAAGTGTGGTGTTTGAGGTCTCTGAAGGTGGTCTGAGGTGCGAAATGCTGGAATTTGCCTGCAGAAGATCGAAAAGCTACCGGCGCAAATACTACTGTTTCAGCTTCCGTTCATGCCGTCACAAATTAGTCTTTATTTTTCAGATATCTCACAAATTTTGGGGAATCCAACAACAACTTGGCTATTCGTGGAGCCTTTGCCTTAGAGCGCAAACGTCGAATAGTACTACCAAACTACCACAACATCATGGTTCTACCGAGCTTTCTCTTTCAGGCCCTCTAAAGCGCCTTACCACTGAAGCACTGCTCCGTGGTCAACCAGACAACAGTTTCCTGGTCCGTATCAGTGACTGTTTCCTCGGCTACATCATCTCTCACGTCGCCTCCAGTGGTGCCTGCACTCATGTCTTCCTGCATCTACTCAAGCCTCTCAAAACTGGTGCCGACGAGATCGGTACCCGGGAAGAGCGGGAGCTGCAGAATAGCCGTGGTAATGCGGATCTACGGTTCTACCACCTACGGGGTCAGCGAAGGTTTTTTCCATCAATCATTCAGCTTGTCAATTTCTACAAGGCAAGTCATTTTTCTGCCTTGATGCAGAAATAGAGGTATTGTCTGATTCAATAGGCTTAGTAATTCCTATTATTCGTTTGTTTGCTTGAGCTCTTCAAGGCCACCTAGGTGATTCGTTATAGCCCTTTAAATTATCTCTCTAAGCTCTGCTACCACCTGAATGGTACGGTATCCTGTTCACACGCATAACTGAATGTTAATAACTCTTCAACGGCTCACTTTATCCCCTTGGCTGAAGTGGAAACTGACCGTTAAATCTTGTTGACCAAGATAAAGTAGGTCTGTTGGATTTTCATGCCACCTTCCGTCCCAACGTAGCTTCTTCCGCCTGACGATGCTCAAACCCATCTCAATGTTAGACCAGTATCGAAATTGATGTCTGTTGACCTCCGTCTTCTCTGCTAGGACCACTCGATTGTTGACGGGAAGGAGGGCAAGGAGGAGGGGATGTACCTCCAGCATGCTGTCGGTCAATCACTCCCTCCCGTCGCCCCCACCCCTCCCTCTGCCGCCGTATCTTCCAGTCCTCCGTTTGCTGACTACTTTGCTTTTCTCTTTCACCGTAACGATGCAGACGCTGTTACTGCCTTCTAATTATTTTACTAAACTTAAAAAATAAAAAGACCTTGGTAGTAACGGTAACTATGGTGTCATAGTTTGATTAGGGGGGTGGATGCTACTGAAGTTTTGTAAGTAGGTAGTTCTATCTGATTTGTCCGCCTTTAGATTACTTGAATTGCAAAAAACCAAGCTGTTCCCAAGGTAAGTGTCTACTAATAAAATAAGTTCAATCCGCCGAAGTATTCGTCAAGAATGTTCATCTGTGGCTCAGTGTGCAAAATATACATGGCTATAGTACTTTATTTATTCCAAAATAAAATTACGCGGCAAATACCCTTATAACAACAGTTGAGAATAGTTGGCATTAGTGGTTGATATGTAGGCGGTCATAATCCCAAGGACTAGTGATATACCTTCAGAGTCAACCTAACTTGTACGCAAGTGTACTGCTCTGTTAGATTTCATCTAGGCTCATTTCTTAGAACGGAAGTTTTAGAATGGCAGCTCAGGTTGCTTGTTGGGTGGATTGACAGTAACTGGTAGTCTAAATGCGCCTCCCCAAGTCGTTTCTAAAGTCGATGGAAGTCATTAAACTACAGGAAATGTGTCCCTGACGTGCAGAAGTGTTGAGTGGCTACTAGCAGGACCCAAAGGCCAGCTATTGGAGTGTTACGAATTGTCCACTTTATTGAACCTCCCTTAACAAGAAAGTGTGGCGAATTCACCTCCAATTGTCAAACGAATTACAAAGTGACGCTGGTGGAAACCACAATTTGGTTTGCTACAGTTTCATTGTTTAACAAAACCAGCAAACTGTTCTAGACTTAGATAAATCATTGCTACCAAATCAGCCCACTTCAATAAATTACGAATTCAATGAATCTCCCCCATTTGATTCAATTTGTCCAACACACTTCTTCCTCCTTTAATGACTATCACTTCCTCCTCTTCGCCTCCACACCATCCATCATCTTCCTGCAGGGCAGAAAAAAGGTGAGGTGCAGGCCCAACGTCTTGTCTTGTTTGGCTCTGCCGAGGCGTTGCCAACAACAACATTAATGCCCTTAATTATGTGTGCCTGCTTTTTTACCTGTATTTGCAAATATATATGCGGATGATAAATGACAGTCGATTATGAATGCTGTGTGTGCGTGTTTTTAACCCGATGAGAGTCCACATCGCAAGGTCATTGCAGTTGCACCAATCACAGACCACCACTGGTGCTCCCGTGATTAATGTCTTCATTTTTACAGTTTGACATCATAAAGACGTGTTTGATATTACTTGCATACAAATTACAGTCGTCTAGCCTAAAGCACTTAAATAAGCTAAAATCGTTTCAGGTTTACGGATGAGTGAGTTTTCTGCTAGACCCCCTCCGAATGCCCATTCGGTAGCCTATTTGAGGCACGTAGACCCTAGAACATTTTAATTCTGTGCTTGCAACAGGTCCAGCCAGATCTCTCTTCACCGTCAGCTTTGCTCTATGCAGTAGGTAATTGAATTACGTGCAAAGCTTGAAGCCTGTGTGCAAATAGGTGGGAGTCTCAAGAGAGGATGTTTGTCTGTTTGCATACAGCCTAATGATTCTGCCCTTAAACCCCTCCAGGTTTCACAGCCAGTTGTCTAATCTAATGTGACAAAAGGGATTGAGGTTTGGCTGTTTTGCTTCCCATTTTCCTTTACCTTTTGTCGAAAAGCTGAGAGCTGCAGAGGGGAGACAGTCGGTATCATTCGATGTCGGGCCTGGCTAAAATGCAATTTCAGATATTTGCTTGATAAGTTAATGTGAATGCAAAATCTCCATGGCAATTTGAATCAGTGTTTGATTAACCGTTGTGAAAATTCTTAACCTAATGCCACAAGCGTGTCCAAATAGGCAGCGACTCATCGAGATGGTTGCCCTACCGACACTCTTTTTCCTCGACCATGAAATTCAACGCCTGTCACTGACTAAGTAGGGGAGAGCTGTGTGCCTCCCCTCGAAAGTGGCACTCAGTGACTGCTTCGACCGACGAGGCAGTCACTGAAACCACGCACAATCGAGGCGTAAACTTGCAAGGCTCCAACCGCATAAGCGTTGCCCAGATCGGCATAGCTTGTTTGCCATAGAAATGGAATTTGAGGGCACTTGCCTAGGAATCCACTCTCCTCTATCTCGTGCACTCTCATTGCCATTGCTTAGTAAAATGAGGAAAGAGAAGTCAAAGCTAATAAAAAGAAGCTAGTAGTTTCATTCGTAACAAAATGGGGTGTATTTATGAGGTGCATTGAGTATTTGAATGAGTGAACCCAATTCCATACTTGTAGGGTGTCAGTGATCCCCTCAGATTGCCTGTGGACACCCAGTCCATTTTGTCAGGTGTCTTCTGATTTGATTTTTCTGTAATGAAGGAGGTTATGAAGTAGACACTCTCATGACTAAGGGTTTTGTTTATCAGACAGTGGCAAAATAATACACCCGAATTAAGTGACACCACAATCACCCAAAAGTGATTTATTCAACACCCTGATTTGTGCACTTTTCCTACCTTCGGAGGACGTTACGGACTCCACTTTCAGCCACGTACACTGCTTGCAAATGTTACAATTTCCCTCACTTCTCTTTGAAGCTCGCCTTACCACTGGTAGATAGATTGTAAAGCATACTTGGATGTTCGTTTCCGCTGGTTTTCCTACAAGTGGGAGGATGTATCCCACTTCTCTTACTTCACTCCACACGCATCGCACAGCCATCTGCTCCACCTCCTCCCCTTTCTTTTCTACCCACGTTTACACGACTGTCGTGTTTGTGGTACCTCTCTGCCCGTGAACATGCCTAAACGTGTTAAATTTCATGCGCTGACAGCGAAAAAAGGAAACAACAAGAGCGTCGCTCGTGGACCTGGCTGAATCTTTGTTTATTTACTTGCGGTGTGTGGAACAACATGTACATCTTCTTGCCATCTCTAAGGCTGCCAACTGACAGTTATCTTAAGCTAATGAACTTACCTTTCGTTAATGAACTAGAGGTGAGGTCTCTCGCGCTAACATACCACGTTCCTCTCCACCCATTTCCGAATCCCCACTCCCCCTTCCCTCCTCCTCCTCCTCCTCCTCCTCCTCCTCCTCCTGCCCAGCCTTTCCCTCACCTACACAATGATTGCAACCCTTTCTCACACTTTACTTGACAAACAGGGAGCCTACTCACGTATGTATCCAATCCAAATCATTTTCCCTATTATTTCCAAGGAAAAAATAATTCCCGAAGCACCTTTAATTACCCTCCTGTCGGGTAAGAAAATCAGAAGAGGTTTAAGCAACACTACCGCCCACATTGACTAATCTGTCAACCGCAATAGCAACAAAGATATTTGACGCGCCGCCTTGCCGTCTTCGCCTACTTTCACCTTTCCACTGCTACCCATCAGCAACAAGAAGAGGCTTCGCTGTTCGCACTACCGGGAGTTTGTCTATGCAATCTCAGACACGATACACCTGCTGTGAATTAATCAACCATCTGCTTCCAGTGCAGCGCAGCAAGACAATGCAAAGGCGGCTCCGAAAAGGCAAAAGAATGGTGATACTACAATTGATGGAAAAACACAAAACCCCACTCATCTTTCTTGTCCCAGCTGCAGAGGGCAAACAAGTGAAGGAATGTGTGTTCAAGTGTAATCGTGCATGGCCAGCCGACTGCATTTCAAGGTTGCGAGTGCTCACCAACGCCGATTGGCAGTCGCACTGATCTGGAGCCTTACTGAGAAGTCCGTGTGCAGTTCCATTGTTTGGAAGCTTACTGTCCGTGGAAAGAACGAATCGGATTAAGAGTGTCAAGATAGTGAAAGAAATGTAGTAATCGATCTGACACTCACCTCCTTGTGGATGAGAAATGGAGGACGACTCATCGGAGAACATCGAAGTCATGGCTTCCAACAAACCACTCCATGCCAAAAGCACTTTACTGCCAAAGCATTTTCACGAAGAGAGTAACTTATACTTCTTTGATAGAGTTGATTATTTTAACAAAAATGGGGATTTTCAGCTGCCACCAAGACAACTCCTTGGGTGTTTTCCACAATCCAGCTAATCCCAATTGTCATTCTCCTCCCATCGTCTCGGACATGTGACATTGACAATGTCAAATTTGGAATTATAGTGATTAATTTCAAGCCGGAAGACAGTCTAGCAGCCAAATCTCAGCCAACGTCTGCATCGCCAGCATACTTCAGTAAAGCCATCACCTCTCGCAAACATGGCACACACACACACACATACGCACGAACACACACGACCGCACAAAAAGGAATTGGTCAAGTTCCTTGTTTTGTCGCCACCTAAACGCACTTAATTTATGTGGTAATGAGATTGAGGACATTAGTCTGCTCCCACCACAACCACTACCACTGCCGCCGCCGCCGCCGGCACCTCCATCAGCGCGGTAGCTGTCACAAATTTTGTTTAAATCGGAGCCTGACGCTGTTGCGGCCTACACACAGGGTGCGCACGTGCTTCCTCTGGACAGGCACACATGTCCGCGTGCGTGCGTACGTGCATGTCGGTGGGCCTATGCAACACAGACGAGGCTGCATGCTATGTGAGACAAAGTGTGGAGAAAGGGGAAGCGAGGAGGGCATTTGTGTGTGTGGAGGGTGCCAGACATTAATCACTCCCATGACAGGCGCTGCCTGGCTCACTTATTTATCCCGTCTGTGTGCTGAACTGCAACAACGACAAATTTGGGGGGTGCAGTCAGCTCATCTGTTCACAGCCCTGCACACGCACACACACACACACAATTATGCCATCTTCATGTGTAACGCAGTTGACGCACACGCAAATACTCTCACCCAATCAGGAGGCGTGCGTGTGTGCGGTGGTGTGGGTGGGGCTTGACCAGTTAATTAATTAGAAACGAGGGGGAATAAAGGAGGCCGAATTGTTATTATTGTAACATTTATCAACATCAGCAGCAGCAGCATTGTCATAATCGTCGTTGATGCGGCCACTGCTGCAGTCAGTATTGCCATCCTTAGTGTTACAGCTGCTTAGACTACAAACGTTGGTGATGGCTTCGGTGATTTGTTGAAACACCTTGCAAGTGGAAAAAGCCTCCTTTTTACTCCTATTCACCTTATCAATTACGTGCGATTAAGCATAAAGTGAAGTGTGGAAATGACTTATTGGTGCTTCCACCATTGAGTTAGCCACTTTGACTTGTCTTCACTTCATGAAGGAGGAATCGCACAACTCTACGCCGTTGATTAACTCTTGACGTACGCGTGGATGGAATTCGCAATTTTCTTGTTCACATTTCGTTAAGGATTAATCAGCTAAAAACTTCATTCTGTTTCTGAATTCACTTACATTGTGTCCAACTGAATGAACAATTCATTCATATGAATGCTCTTGGCAGGTCGGTTTCATTCCTCTCAATCGACTCGAAGTCGTGGAACCACTTTAGCAACGGCGATAACTAGTTGCATTTTGTGACTTTAATCAACTATTAGTAATGCCTGCCGTCTTTCTGACCTGACGGAGGGTCAAAATCTTCCAACCACCAATAGTTGCATGAAAAACGATGAAAGTTTTGTTCCCAGGTGTTATATGACGACTCTCCTGTCTGGCAGGTGGGCTGCCATTACAATTTGTAACATGAATTGTCATCCTGGCATGAACTTCATCAGAATGGATAGGAGGGACCAGCAGTCCATCACACTGCTTGATCATTGCCAGGAGCAGAACTTGAACCCGTTCTGCTTGGCTACCTATACTTGGGGACAGAAGTCTCCCTTCCACTATTTCAAAAACTATCAAAAACAGTTTCGACGTACGAAGAACTGTCAGGCAGGCTGAGAAATAGTGCCCATCACAACTGATCGTTTAACTGGTAATGGGCATCTCGTGGAGGCTCAAACGCATCTGATTGCTCTGCCTGGCCAAAGATCTGACTGAGAGTCAGCAGTTTCTTTCAGTGTCTTCCAAAGAGAATACCAGGCTCTAATTGAAAAGGGCGCTAAATCTGATTTGATCTCGTCTTTCTCTGTCCACCGCCGATATGAGGCAAATGAAACCTTATTCTTTCGTCCACATTCGGACAATTCATCTGTGCTTTGAACGAAAACAAGTAGTTTTATTGGCAATAGCTTCAGCAGTAAATGCCCTACAGCAAACACATCACTGGGCATATAATCAACGCCACATAATTCCACTTGTCGTTGTTGCTGCACTTGATGGTGTTGCATGATTCGCCGTAGAAATGCACCGAAGTTGCGTGCACCATTCCATTATCAACTGCCATGCCAGCCGAGTTAGGGGAGGAGGTTGTGGGGTGGTAATGCTTTAATTAACCTCCCGCTGGCGGTGGCAGTCAGTCGGCATTCTATCATCTGCCAGTTGCTGCATCTTTAGAGAGAACGGTGCAAAATCAACGACTCAAATTGTCTACGTCAAACTGACATCTAGTGGGAGGGGGGAGGGGAGACCCATCAGACGCGTGGCACGCGGTGAGAGTAAAGAGGTAAATCGAAATGAGGGAAGTCATCCTTATCATTTAGGCTTAGTTGCCATCACTCACATCCGCCTTGTTGTCTTCAAGGCGGCAAGGCTTGCGACAGTTGATAATGAATGCCGGCTTAGGCACTCTTGTTTTCTCTGGTTATACTGATTACCCCGACTGCAGGAGGGGAAAGGTGAAACGGGAACGCCGAATCCACGTGCATTATGACATTGTGGAAATGCGAGGCAGGAAACCCAGGTTGCATAGTCAACATGGGAAGTCGTAGCACTTGAAGATGCGATAGTCAAGACAAAGCAGGTAGATTGTGACATCCTGTAACTTTCCTGTGGAAACAAGGCCTCGGTCAATCCACAAACGTTGGCTGAATCAGGTTCTGAGAGGTAGGAGTGAAGTGTCTCTTATACTATCGCCTTGGCAAAATTGTTCTTCACGGGTTGACGTAACTTCTTGAAAACTAGAAAACGTTTTCGAATTTTGTTTAAATGCTTGTTTTGCTTTCAAATTTACATCTGACTATACGTCGACGCACGACTCGTGTCCATGTTAGTCAACTGCAAATCCTCTGCATGGGAATTTCACGTCACGCCGAGCCACTGCGATCCACTCAACTTAATACTTTATATCAATTTTCATCCCTTCAAATTTGTATTGGATTCCAATTGAAACGTCGCACAATCACTCCTATTGGCTAGTTTGCGGTGACCTTGAACTAAGATGCAAAACAATGATTGGCTTGTGAATTAGCACTCCTGCTTCCTTCCGCAAAGAACGGAACTCACTGAGGTGTAATACTAGACGAGAAAATGGAAGTCATTAGTTTATGTCTAGTAGAATTTGGGAAGACTGTTATTGAATAGAAGATGGTCAAATCAGGTTATGGAAGTCACGAATGAAGTGTCCTTGGCCATATCTTTCCCGGAGAGGCATTACCATTTGAGATGACAAACAGTGCTGCAATGTCGTTTGAGTAATGTCGGTCCGACATTTAAAAGCCCTTTGTACAATTGTGCAACACTAGCGTGAGTCCGTGGATAAAAGTTCATCCACCTACGGGATGGCGCTGGAGTCGACTAGACCTTGATCTACAGACGGAACGCTATCACCCTTTACTCACACCGACGATATTGAACTTAGGAGACTGACACCATGGAATCACTGAAGTCCGGTTT
Source organism: Echinococcus multilocularis (assembly GCA_000469725.3). Lineage (NCBI taxonomy): Eukaryota > Metazoa > Platyhelminthes > Cestoda > Cyclophyllidea > Taeniidae > Echinococcus > Echinococcus multilocularis. The sequence goes on along the minus strand of LN902846.1, from coordinate 4,826,159 downwards.
TAGTATCGCACCATCCACAGCGCATATGCGGAAATGCTTTAAGCTGAGACATGGACGCGGACACGGTCAGAAGGAAATGTTAATCTCCTGCCTGCCCGTCTGCCTGTCTGCCTGCTTGCCTGTTTGCCTGTAATAGTGGAGAGGGAGAGAGGCCATAAGGACGGAACACACAAACAACTTTGACAGTTATAAATGAGTGGTAAACATACCACAGCATTTCACGATGGCCACCCAACTCCCTCCCTCCCTCCCTTTAAGACCCGCCTGTCCCCACCCCTCCCCTACCCGCCTTGCCCAGCCTTAACTTTACAACACCGCTGCTGCTGCTTCTGCTGCAGACGAAGGAGATTAATCAAGTGGAGGCTTTCTCCTTCTTCTTCTTCTTCTTCTTCTTCTTCTCCTCCTCCATCTCCTCCTTCCTTCTTTCTCTCTTTGCTCCTTCTTCTACCCAAGCCCCTGTGCATATACAGTGTCTGTTCGTGCCCGTGCCCGTGCCCGTGCCCACACCTACAACTACACTAGCACCTACACCAGCGCCTATGCGATAACAACAAACGAATTTTCCTCCTCCTCCTTCTAAGTGTGGCGCAGTTAGTCGTCTGCACGCGTGATTAATGGCATTGACTGGGGCTGGAGGGGAGAGCACGACCTGACCACGATGTTGTTTTTGTTGTTGTAATTAATAATAATGGTGATGGTGACGATGATAAATACGTTTAGTTGTAAAGGGGGCGCGCAAAGTACTTCTCCTGTCAGTGAAGAGGGAAAGAGGTTAGTGATTAGTAGAATGTAAAACGGGATTCTTCCAGTGAATGGTCTAATGCTCAGCATTACTTATTATCGACGAGTGACGTCCCTTCCAAATGTCTCTCTTCTCCCCCACTCCCATGCAGACTCTACTGGGGGATTTGTACCAGTTTTATTATTCACTCATTTGCAAATTCACTTCGACTTACTCGAGATGAACATTGAACCATCGTTTGCCTCTTAAGTCGCCATTATTGTGTGGCTCACACTCACGGCGGACGGTGCCTGCCAAATCGCCAATCTGAGTGACGTCAGAAGTGATGGCTTCTACGAGGACATTGGGTGGTCGAATGCCCGTGAAGTGCAAGTAATTGCATCCGTCATGGTGAAATGAATATGTGGTATGAGTAGAAGGAGGAGGTCTAATGACTGATCCACGTAGTCAGTAAAGAAACTGAGGTTTATGGATGGAAAGGGTTGCATGTCATTGGGAAAAGGTTGGTTGACTAGCCCTTACTATTTACCCTCACATTCTGCGTGAGTTAGGGAATTCATCCTCATCCTATTGTAACGTACCTTGTCCAGTGGATGGATAGGCGAAGTGGCGAGTTCTAAAGCTGCCACCACACATTTCGGGGTCATTACTCGTCACTTTGTGTCTACTTTGACACCAATTTCTTCGCACAATGTGAATTTTATCACCTTCCACGCCATAAGCGCGACCTTACTATACTTGCCTCCCAAACCACCAATTACTGCTTTTCATGGTGACTTACCTCTCACCTCACGTGCCCCTATGTAACCACCTCGTACTGATCAAATCAGCTGCCAGAAGGGACTGACAATAAAGCAAACAACATGTCCTAATTATTTGTGGCATAATTTTATCTTTCATTGAAGGTTAAAATAGAATAAACGGAACTCGCTACTTCTACTACTACTGCTGCTACCACTACTAGTAGCACTCCACTTTTCAAGTCAACGTTAATCATCAATGAAGAGAAGAAGGTGAGGCAGAGGAGCTTACCAACTTTAGGCAAATCAGCATCAAAGTAGTGAATTATGCTTTATCTGCTAGAAACGCAGGCCGGCACCTTAATGTGATTTACCTAGCAGTGCCTAGGATTCAAGGTGTTCACAAGCAGGTTGTCAACGTGCTTCAGTAGGATATCTGCTAGCACCGCTCTGTCATGACTCGGACATTCAATAGGCATAAATTAAAAGCACCATCTAGAGAAGATCATCGAACGTCTACTTGTATTAATGGAAGTGCATTTTGGTGCAATGAGAGGGAATCAGGTTGTAAAATCTGAGTGTCCCGCATACATGACTCTGGATGCTACCTTCACAAAGCATGTGTATACACCCATTTTTACGCCACCAATTGCTTGAATCAGGGTTAGGTATAAAAGGCCAAATACACAGTCATTGATGAAGCACTGAAAGGTAGGCTTCCGTAAGAAATATATCCATAATTCGAATCGAATTCACCAAAAGTAAAATCAATGAAGAGAAACTTATTCGGATGAAATGTATGCAAGGTTCGTCGTATCTTCGATGTAGCCCGCTAAAATTATTTGTGATAATGTCCTTTGGGGATTTGTAGACACTTGTCATTGGTTGCGTGTGGGCATCATAGCCGCCAGCGAACTGATTCGGTAGCCTATTTTCGACCAATTATATGCCCACATTTATGCGATGTCGGTTTGACCAAAGCGATTGATGGGTATCCAGGGTCTTCTACCCAAATTTCCTTCCCCCGTATTGCCTTGACACCCCTTCAGTTCGACATTGTCCTTCGGTGGCACTAGTGTTGGTGAGAGACAATTGCATGGTCAGCGTGGTAAATGGAAGACGGTTGTGCATGCAAGTGAAATGGGAGAAGCGGAGGCGGCTAGCACCAGTGCTTCTTTGGCTTAAAGAAGCAGGTCTTATCAAGGTGGACTTGACTATGCTACTACATTACATGAGAAGAGTAACTACCAAATAAGTGAATTCAAATGTCATTTCATAAATCATGGCTTTCCCCAAGTACCGTCATTGGACCGCATGCCTCAAATAATTGTTACCACTCCAATTTTCCTTTGCGTATAGTGCGTCCGTCGGACAATTATGAGATCAAATTCAAAAAAGTAGGCAAAAGCGGGGCAACTGCAAAAAGAAACACTAAATGTCTTCGTGGTGTAGGTGACATGTAGGTCACAGATGTCGATAAACTACCGGTGGCCAGGTAATTTTGCATATATGACACTACAATCGGTTAAACTTCCCCCTTTTTATCAATTTTAACTGCTCTCCTTTTGATTAGATATCCCAAGAATGTAAAACTTGCTTTTCCAAGCAAGGAAGTTTGTGTCACACTTAGGTGCCACGGGCGGCTCTGAACTACTAAAAACGTACTTAATTTCGAGGCTACTGATTACACCTTTGCATTAATGTAAAATGCTTTTACTAAGTGTTTTGCCGCCTATTTGGCAGTTTTGCTGTCGATTTTTTGTCAATCAGTGAAGTTTTATGCTTAAGGCGTGACAGCTACCACCGCTAAAGGTCAACACATGATTCACTCGTGCCATGGGAGTGATTTTGAAGCGTGCGGACGCATCATCTGAACAGGCCGGTATTCTCTAGCACTAATCAATGCTTTCGCATTAAAGACGCCTTCCAGACACTAGGTAGGCAATGAGATGGATGTGGAAATAGCCCAAGCAACTAATTGAAATATTGTCTCCGTTTGATTATAGCATCATCCATGTCAAGCAAACTAACCAACTGTTCAAACTTGGATCATCCACTTTAAAAACTGTAATATGAACCCATTTTGAGGAACATAGTATTTGAAGTGGATGCCCTACATCTATGTCTCTACTGAGCCATTTCCTCCCATTACCCTGAATCGCCTTTCCTCAGAAGCACTTATCCACGGTCAATTGGGTAACAGTTTCCTGGTGTGTATCAGTGACTGTTGCCTCGGATACATCGTCTCTCACGTCGCCTTTAGTGGTGCCTGCACTCATGTCTTTTTGCATCTACTCAAGCCTCTCACAACTAGCGCCAATAACATCAGTAACTAGGGCGAGTGGGAGCAGTGGAACGGAAGTGGTGATGTGATCCATGATTCTACCATCTGCAGGGTCAGTGAATGTTATTTCGTGCCTCTCTCAGTTCCTCAATTGTTACAAGGTGAGACATTGTGCTGTCTTGAGAAAAAAATGAAAGTAATATCTGGTTAGATGGGCCGCCATAATTTCTATTGTTCATTTGTTCGGTTCATTTCTTCAAGTCTGCCTGTTTATTTCTCCATAGTATCTCAAATAAGGGAATAGACAATCCAATGTTAATGACCCTTGAAGCAGAGGTTGACTGTTGAATCGTATTAAGCACAGTAAAGAGGGTCCAGTGCACTTACATGCTACCAACCGTTTCGCAGTAGCATCCCAGGCTTGACGAACTCAAACGCCATGTCTGTGTAAGACTAATGTCCACACCAATGCCTGTTGACCACCGTCTTCTCTACTAGGACCACTCGGTTGTGAACAGGAAGGAGGAGAAAGCAGGAGGGGCTGTATCTCCACCATCCCATCGGTCAATCATTCCCTCCTGTCGCCTCCTCCACTTCCTCCGTCACTGTCTCTTCCAGTCCTCCATTTGCTGACTACTTCGCTTTCCTCTTCCACCGAAACTACGCAGACTATGCAAACTATGCCGTCTTCTGATTGTTATAGTAAGGTTAAAGAAAATAAAATTATGGCACTTGTAAGGTTAACTAGGATGTTAGCATTTAAAGTGCCTTCCTGTTACTTTGGGTTGAGGTGTGAGTGCTGTTGAAGTTTAGTAAGTAGGACGAGTTAGTTTCAACTGAGTTGTCGGCCCTCACATTATTGCCCATAAAATGCTAAGAAATAAGATTCTTTTCTGTAATAAACAGAAGAGACAATTCAATGCACTGTGTCAAACCACTTCTAGAGTTATCAGCAAATTCTGTTACCGTAACTAGAATGCCGCACCCAACTAAATTTTGCCTTAACAAACATTTCACTAGCAACTGGAGACGCTATTTGTGCTCTCACGTTTGAATAAGGTGCTGTGTCTACTGCCATTTGTCAGTAGTATATGCGCACCTCGAGGCGACAACTTACCTTCTCACACTACCCACCGCATTCCACTAATTCGGAAATCTCTCCAAATAAAAGTCAGATAAGAAGTATTTTCCCTCATGGTTGATATGTAGGCGGTCATAATCCCAAGGACTAGTGATATACCTTCAGAGTCAACCTAACTTGTACGCAAGTGTACTGCTCTGTTAGATTTCATCTAGGCTCATTTCTTAGAACGGAAGTTTTAGAATGGCAGCTCAGGTTGCTTGTTGGGTGGATTGACAGTAACTGGTAGTCTAAATGCGCCTCCCCAAGTCGTTTCTAAAGTCGATGGAAGTCATTAAACTACAGGAAATGTGTCCCTGACGTGCAGAAGTGTTGAGTGGCTACTAGCAGGACCCAAAGGCCAGCTATTGGAGTGTTACGAATTGTCCACTTTATTGAACCTCCCTTAACAAGAAAGTGTGGCGAATTCACCTCCAATTGTCAAACGAATTACAAAGTGACGCTGGTGGAAACCACAATTTGGTTTGCTACAGTTTCATTGTTTAACAAAACCAGCAAACTGTTCTAGACTTAGATAAATCATTGCTACCAAATCAGCCCACTTCAATAAATTACGAATTCAATGAATCTCCCCCATTTGATTCAATTTGTCCAACACACTTCTTCCTCCTTTAATGACTATCACTTCCTCCTCTTCGCCTCCACACCATCCATCATCTTCCTGCAGGGCAGAAAAAAGGTGAGGTGCAGGCCCAACGTCTTGTCTTGTTTGGCTCTGCCGAGGCGTTGCCAACAACAACATTAATGCCCTTAATTATGTGTGCCTGCTTTTTTACCTGTATTTGCAAATATATATGCGGATGATAAATGACAGTCGATTATGAATGCTGTGTGTGCGTGTTTTTAACCCGATGAGAGTCCACATCGCAAGGTCATTGCAGTTGCACCAATCACAGACCACCACTGGTGCTCCCGTGATTAATGTCTTCATTTTTACAGTTTGACATCATAAAGACGTGTTTGATATTACTTGCATACAAATTACAGTCGTCTAGCCTAAAGCACTTAAATAAGCTAAAATCGTTTCAGGTTTACGGATGAGTGAGTTTTCTGCTAGACCCCCTCCGAATGCCCATTCGGTAGCCTATTTGAGGCACGTAGACCCTAGAACATTTTAATTCTGTGCTTGCAACAGGTCCAGCCAGATCTCTCTTCACCGTCAGCTTTGCTCTATGCAGTAGGTAATTGAATTACGTGCAAAGCTTGAAGCCTGTGTGCAAATAGGTGGGAGTCTCAAGAGAGGATGTTTGTCTGTTTGCATACAGCCTAATGATTCTGCCCTTAAACCCCTCCAGGTTTCACAGCCAGTTGTCTAATCTAATGTGACAAAAGGGATTGAGGTTTGGCTGTTTTGCTTCCCATTTTCCTTTACCTTTTGTCGAAAAGCTGAGAGCTGCAGAGGGGAGACAGTCGGTATCATTCGATGTCGGGCCTGGCTAAAATGCAATTTCAGATATTTGCTTGATAAGTTAATGTGAATGCAAAATCTCCATGGCAATTTGAATCAGTGTTTGATTAACCGTTGTGAAAATTCTTAACCTAATGCCACAAGCGTGTCCAAATAGGCAGCGACTCATCGAGATGGCTTATGTGCCGACACTCTTTTTCCTCGACCATGAAATTCAACGCCTGTCACTGACTAAGTAGGGGAGAGCTGTGTGCCTCCCCTCGAAAGTGGCACTCAGTGACTGCTTCGACCGACGAGGCAGTCACTGAAACCACGCACAATCGAGGCGTAAACTTGCAAGGCTCCAACCGCATAAGCGTTGCCCAGATCGGCATAGCTTGTTTGCCATAGAAATGGAATTTGAGGGCACTTGCCTAGGAATCCACTCTCCTCTATCTCGTGCACTCTCATTGCCATTGCTTAGTAAAATGAGGAAAGAGAAGTCAAAGCTAATAAAAAGAAGCTAGTAGTTTCATTCGTAACAAAATGGGGTGTATTTATGAGGTGCATTGAGTATTTGAATGAGTGAACCCAATTCCATACTTGTAGGGTGTCAGTGATCCCCTCAGATTGCCTGTGGACACCCAGTCCATTTTGTCAGGTGTCTTCTGATTTGATTTTTCTGTAATGAAGGAGGTTATGAAGTAGACACTCTCATGACTAAGGGTTTTGTTTATCAGACAGTGGCAAAATAATACACCCGAATTAAGTGACACCACAATCACCCAAAAGTGATTTATTCAACACCCTGATTTGTGCACTTTTCCTACCTTCGGAGGACGTTACGGACTCCACTTTCAGCCACGTACACTGCTTGCAAATGTTACAATTTCCCTCACTTCTCTTTGAAGCTCGCCTTACCACTGGTAGATAGATTGTAAAGCATACTTGGATGTCGTTTCCGCTGGTTTTCCTACAGTGGGAGATGTATCCCACTTCTCTTACTCACTCCAACGCATCGCCAGCCATCTGCCCCACTCCTCCCCTTTCTTTTCTACCCACGTTTACACGACTGTCGTGTTTGTGGTACCTCTCTGCCCGTGAACATGCCTAAACGTGTTAAATTTCATGCGCTGACAGCGAAAAAAGGAAACAACAAGAGCGTCGCTCGTGGACCTGGCTGAATCTTTGTTTATTTACTTGCGGTGTGTGGAACAACATGTACATCTTCTTGCCATCTCTAAGGCTGCCAACTGACAGTTATCTTAAGCTAATGAACTTACCTTTCGTTAATGAACTAGAGGTGAGGTCTCTCGCGCTAACATACCACGTTCCTCTCCACCCATTTCCGAATCCCCACTCCCCCTTCCCTCCTCCTCCTCCTCCTCCTCCTCCTCCTCCTCCTGCCCAGCCTTTCCCTCACCTACACAATGATTGCAACCCTTTCTCACACTTTACTTGACAAACAGGGAGCCTACTCACGTATGTATCCAATCCAAATCATTTTCCCTATTATTTCCAAGGAAAAAATAATTCCCGAAGCACCTTTAATTACCCTCCTGTCGGGTAAGAAAATCAGAAGAGGTTTAAGCAACACTACCGCCCACATTGACTAATCTGTCAACCGCAATAGCAACAAAGATATTTGACGCGCCGCCTTGCCGTCTTCGCCTACTTTCACCTTTCCACTGCTACCCATCAGCAACAAGAAGAGGCTTCGCTGTTCGCACTACCGGGAGTTTGTCTATGCAATCTCAGACACGATACACCTGCTGTGAATTAATCAACCATCTGCTTCCAGTGCAGCGCAGCAAGACAATGCAAAGGCGGCTCCGAAAAGGCAAAAGAATGGTGATACTACAATTGATGGAAAAACACAAAACCCCACTCATCTTTCTTGTCCCAGCTGCAGAGGGCAAACAAGTGAAGGAATGTGTGTTCAAGTGTAATCGTGCATGGCCAGCCGACTGCATTTCAAGGTTGCGAGTGCTCACCAACGCCGATTGGCAGTCGCACTGATCTGGAGCCTTACTGAGAAGTCCGTGTGCAGTTCCATTGTTTGGAAGCTTACTGTCCGTGGAAAGAACGAATCGGATTAAGAGTGTCAAGATAGTGAAAGAAATGTAGTAATCGATCTGACACTCACCTCCTTGTGGATGAGAAATGGAGGACGACTCATCGGAGAACATCGAAGTCATGGCTTCCAACAAACCACTCCATGCCAAAAGCACTTTACTGCCAAAGCATTTTCACGAAGAGAGTAACTTATACTTCTTTGATAGAGTTGATTATTTTAACAAAAATGGGGATTTTCAGCTGCCACCAAGACAACTCCTTGGGTGTTTTCCACAATCCAGCTAATCCCAATTGTCATTCTCCTCCCATCGTCTCGGACATGTGACATTGACAATGTCAAATTTGGAATTATAGTGATTAATTTCAAGCCGGAAGACAGTCTAGCAGCCAAATCTCAGCCAACGTCTGCATCGCCAGCATACTTCAGTAAAGCCATCACCTCTCGCAAACATGGCACACACACACACACATACGCACGAACACACACGACCGCACAAAAAGGAATTGGTCAAGTTCCTTGTTTTGTCGCCACCTAAACGCACTTAATTTATGTGGTAATGAGATTGAGGACATTAGTCTGCTCCCACCACAACCACTACCACTGCCGCCGCCGCCGCCGGCACCTCCATCAGCGCGGTAGCTGTCACAAATTTTGTTTAAATCGGAGCCTGACGCTGTTGCGGCCTACACACAGGGTGCGCACGTGCTTCCTCTGGACAGGCACACATGTCCGCGTGCGTGCGTACGTGCATGTCGGTGGGCCTATGCAACACAGACGAGGCTGCATGCTATGTGAGACAAAGTGTGGAGAAAGGGGAAGCGAGGAGGGCATTTGTGTGTGTGGAGGGTGCCAGACATTAATCACTCCCATGACAGGCGCTGCCTGGCTCACTTATTTATCCCGTCTGTGTGCTGAACTGCAACAACGACAAATTTGGGGGGTGCAGTCAGCTCATCTGTTCACAGCCCTGCACACGCACACACACACACACAATTATGCCATCTTCATGTGTAACGCAGTTGACGCACACGCAAATACTCTCACCCAATCAGGAGGCGTGCGTGTGTGCGGTGGTGTGGGTGGGGCTTGACCAGTTAATTAATTAGAAACGAGGGGGAATAAAGGAGGCCGAATTGTTATTATTGTAACATTTATCAACATCAGCAGCAGCAGCATTGTCATAATCGTCGTTGATGCGGCCACTGCTGCAGTCAGTATTGCCATCCTTAGTGTTACAGCTGCTTAGACTACAAACGTTGGTGATGGCTTCGGTGATTTGTTGAAACACCTTGCAAGTGGAAAAAGCCTCCTTTTTACTCCTATTCACCTTATCAATTACGTGCGATTAAGCATAAAGTGAAGTGTGGAAATGACTTATTGGTGCTTCCACCATTGAGTTAGCCACTTTGACTTGTCTTCACTTCATGAAGGAGGAATCGCACAACTCTACGCCGTTGATTAACTCTTGACGTACGCGTGGATGGAATTCGCAATTTTCTTGTTCACATTTCGTTAAGGATTAATCAGCTAAAAACTTCATTCTGTTTCTGAATTCACTTACATTGTGTCCAACTGAATGAACAATTCATTCATATGAATGCTCTTGGCAGGTCGGTTTCATTCCTCTCAATCGACTCGAAGTCGTGGAACCACTTTAGCAACGGCGATAACTAGTTGCATTTTGTGACTTTAATCAACTATTAGTAATGCCTGCCGTCTTTCTGACCTGACGGAGGGTCAAAATCTTCCAACCACCAATAGTTGCATGAAAAACGATGAAAGTTTTGTTCCCAGGTGTTATATGACGACTCTCCTGTCTGGCAGGTGGGCTGCCATTACAATTTGTAACATGAATTGTCATCCTGGCATGAACTTCATCAGAATGGATAGGAGGGACCAGCAGTCCATCACACTGCTTGATCATTGCCAGGAGCAGAACTTGAACCCGTTCTGCTTGGCTACCTATACTTGGGGACAGAAGTCTCCCTTCCACTATTTCAAAAACTATCAAAAACAGTTTCGACGTACGAAGAACTGTCAGGCAGGCTGAGAAATAGTGCCCATCACAACTGATCGTTTAACTGGTAATGGGCATCTCGTGGAGGCTCAAACGCATCTGATTGCTCTGCCTGGCCAAAGATCTGACTGAGAGTCAGCAGTTTCTTTCAGTGTCTTCCAAAGAGAATACCAGGCTCTAATTGAAAAGGGCGCTAAATCTGATTTGATCTCGTCTTTCTCTGTCCACCGCCGATATGAGGCAAATGAAACCTTATTCTTTCGTCCACATTCGGACAATTCATCTGTGCTTTGAACGAAAACAAGTAGTTTTATTGGCAATAGCTTCAGCAGTAAATGCCCTACAGCAAACACATCACTGGGCATATAATCAACGCCACATAATTCCACTTGTCGTTGTTGCTGCACTTGATGGTGTTGCATGATTCGCCGTAGAAATGCACCGAAGTTGCGTGCACCATTCCATTATCAACTGCCATGCCAGCCGAGTTAGGGGAGGAGGTTGTGGGGTGGTAATGCTTTAATTAACCTCCCGCTGGCGGTGGCAGTCAGTCGGCATTCTATCATCTGCCAGTTGCTGCATCTTTAGAGAGAACGGTGCAAAATCAACGACTCAAATTGTCTACGTCAAACTGACATCTAGTGGGAGGGGGGAGGGGAGACCCATCAGACGCGTGGCACGCGGTGAGAGTAAAGAGGTAAATCGAAATGAGGGAAGTCATCCTTATCATTTAGGCTTAGTTGCCATCACTCACATCCGCCTTGTTGTCTTCAAGGCGGCAAGGCTTGCGACAGTTGATAATGAATGCCGGCTTAGGCACTCTTGTTTTCTCTGGTTATACTGATTACCCCGACTGCAGGAGGGGAAAGGTGAAACGGGAACGCCGAATCCACGTGCATTATGACATTGTGGAAATGCGAGGCAGGAAACCCAGGTTGCATAGTCAACATGGGAAGTCGTAGCACTTGAAGATGCGATAGTCAAGACAAAGCAGGTAGATTGTGACATCCTGTAACTTTCCTGTGGAAACAAGGCCTCGGTCAATCCACAAACGTTGGCTGAATCAGGTTCTGAGAGGTAGGAGTGAAGTGTCTCTTATACTATCGCCTTGGCAAAATTGTTCTTCACGGGTTGACGTAACTTCTTGAAAACTAGAAAACGTTTTCGAATTTTGTTTAAATGCTTGTTTTGCTTTCAAATTTACATCTGACTATACGTCGACGCACGACTCGTGTCCATGTTAGTCAACTGCAAATCCTCTGCATGGGAATTTCACGTCACGCCGAGCCACTGCGATCCACTCAACTTAATACTTTATATCAATTTTCATCCCTTCAAATTTGTATTGGATTCCAATTGAAACGTCGCACAATCACTCCTATTGGCTAGTTTGCGGTGACCTTGAACTAAGATGCAAAACAATGATTGGCTTGTGAATTAGCACTCCTGCTTCCTTCCGCAAAGAACGGAACTCACTGAGGTGTAATACTAGACGAGAAAATGGAAGTCATTAGTTTATGTCTAGTAGAATTTGGGAAGACTGTTATTGAATAGAAGATGGTCAAATCAGGTTATGGAAGTCACGAATGAAGTGTCCTTGGCCATATCTTTCCCGGAGAGGCATTACCATTTGAGATGACAAACAGTGCTGCAATGTCGTTTGAGTAATGTCGGTCCGACATTTAAAAGCCCTTTGTACAATTGTGCAACACTAGCGTGAGTCCGTGGATAAAAGTTCATCCACCTACGGGATGGCGCTGGAGTCGACTAGACCTTGATCTACAGACGGAACGCTATCACCCTTTACTCACACCGACGATATTGAACTTAGGAGACTGACACCATGGAATCACTGAAGTCCGGTTTTAGTATCGCACCATCCACAGCGCATATGCGGAAATGCTTTAAGCTGAGACATGGACGCGGACACGGTCAGAAGGAAATGTTAATCTCCTGCCTGCCCGTCTGCCTGTCTGCCTGCTTGCCTGTTTGCCTGTAATAGTGGAGAGGGAGAGAGGCCATAAGGACGGAACACACAAACAACTTTGACAGTTATAAATGAGTGGTAAACATACCACAGCATTTCACGATGGCCACCCAACTCCCTCCCTCCCTCCCTTTAAGACCCGCCTGTCCCCACCCCTCCCCTACCCGCCTTGCCCAGCCTTAACTTTACAACACCGCTGCTGCTGCTTCTGCTGCAGACGAAGGAGATTAATCAAGTGGAGGCTTTCTCCTTCTTCTTCTTCTTCTTCTTCTTCTTCTTCCTCCTCCATCTCCTCCTTCCTTCTTTCTCTCTTTGCTCCTTCTTCTACCCAAGCCCCTGTGCATATACAGTGTCTGTTCGTGCCCGTGCCCGTGCCCGTGCCCACACCTACAACTACACTAGCACCTACACCAGCGCCTATGCGATAACAACAAACGAATTTTCCTCCTCCTCCTTCTAAGTGTGGCGCAGTTAGTCGTCTGCACGCGTGATTAATGGCATTGACTGGGGCTGGAGGGGAGAGCACGACCTGACCACGATGTTGTTTTTGTTGTTGTAATTAATAATAATGGTGATGGTGACGATGATAAATACGTTTAGTTGTAAAGGGGGCGCGCAAAGTACTTCTCCTGTCGGTGAAGAGGGAAAGAGGTTAGTGATTAGTAGAATGTAAAACGGGATTCTTCCAGTGAATGGTCTAATGCTCAGCATTACTTATTATCGACGAGTGACGTCCCTTCCAAATGTCTCTCTTCTCCCCCACTCCCATGCAGACTCTACTGGGGGATTTGTACCAGTTTTATTATTCACTCATTTGCAAATTCACTTCGACTTACTCGAGATGAACATTGAACCATCGTTTGCCTCTTAAGTCGCCATTATTGTGTGGCTCACACTCACGGCGGACGGTGCCTGCCAAATCGCCAATCTGAGTGACGTCAGAAGTGATGGCTTCTACGAGGACATTGGGTGGTCGAATGCCCGTGAAGTGCAAGTAATTGCATCCGTCATGGTGAAATGAATATGTGGTATGAGTAGAAGGAGGAGGTCTAATGACTGATCCACGTAGTCAGTAAAGAAACTGAGGTTTATGGATGGAAAGGGTTGCATGTCATTGGGAAAAGGTTGGTTGACTAGCCCTTACTATTTACCCTCACATTCTGCGTGAGTTAGGGAATTCATCCTCATCCTATTGTAACGTACCTTGTCCAGTGGATGGATAGGCGAAGTGGCGAGTTCTAAAGCTGCCACCACACATTTCGGGGTCATTACTCGTCACTTTGTGTCTACTTTGACACCAATTTCTTCGCACAATGTGAATTTTATCACCTTCCACGCCATAAGCGCGACCTTACTATACTTGCCTCCCAAACCACCAATTACTGCTTTTCATGGTGACTTACCTCTCACCTCACGTGCCCCTATGTAACCACCTCGTACTGATCAAATCAGCTGCCAGAAGGGACTGACAATAAAGCAAACAACATGTCCTAATTATTTGTGGCATAATTTTATCTTTCATTGAAGGTTAAAATAGAATAAACGGAACTCGCTACTTCTACTACTACTGCTGCTACCACTACTAGTAGCACTCCACTTTTCAAGTCAACGTTAATCATCAATGAAGAGAAGAAGGTGAGGCAGAGGAGCTTACCAACTTTAGGCAAATCAGCATCAAAGTAGTGAATTATGCTTTATCTGCTAGAAACGCAGGCCGGCACCTTAATGTGATTTACCTAGCAGTGCCTAGGATTCAAGGTGTTCACAAGCAGGTTGTCAACGTGCTTCAGTAGGATATCTGCTAGCACCGCTCTGTCATGACTCGGACATTCAATAGGCATAAATTAAAAGCACCATCTAGAGAAGATCATCGAACGTCTACTTGTATTAATGGAAGTGCATTTTGGTGCAATGAGAGGGAATCAGGTTGTAAAATCTGAGTGTCCCGCATAAGTGACCATGTTTGCCTATGTAGCGCTGCCTGTTTTTCTGTCCATTTCGTGTGTACAATTTGGTATGATTAAGGTCAAACCTTGTAAAGCTAAGTTTACCTGATTTAAAACCCTAATAATGAGGCTTTTTTGAGGGAAATTGAGGCTACTTTTCTACCCTATGGAGATGTAGAAAGTTCTTTTTCTTATCGGTGTAGCTCATCTCAGTTGCCTGCTTTGTCCTTCTAAGTGGTCCTATAGATGCGTCTGATCATTTGCGTGTCGGCATTATGAAGAACAGATAGGCCTTGGCCTACTGGCTTGATAGATCATCTTCAGCTAATTTTAATTTCTTATTTCATAAATCTCGCTTTGACCAAAAAAAATAGTCAAAATACGACTAAAAGTTATTTCAAAATTGGCCTCAGACTCGTTGACGATAATAAAGTAAGTGGACTCAATTCCAGGATGGGAGAGTCAGATCCATTTAGCGCAGTGCTGGAAAGAATTCGAGGAACCACATATGTTGCCACCGTGTCCTTGTTCCCATCGGGAAGTAACCATCGGTGTGAAAATAGTTTTACATGAATGTTAAAGGGAAAATAAATTACTACTAAGCGTCAGCTAAAGATGAAAGTGTGGATCAGAAATCTTTCGGTTAGGGTCACGGCCAAGGTCGCTCGATAAGTGAGGCACCAACGTTTACCTTGTTGCTATACCTGTAGACCCGCAAATGGATGATTTTTAGTCAGGACCCGACTCATTTACCCGGTAAATGCAACGAAAATTGGCAACAACTTGAATGAACTCTGTGCTGGAACAAAGCAGTGGATGTTTGAAGTTGTATACTTTTTCCTAGTCATGAAAAATGGCAGGTGTGTACAGGCATGGAAGAGGGAAATGCAACAGCGCGGCAGTGGAATAGGGGGTGGGGGGAGGCAAAGCGTACAACCTCTGACGAAGCCCTCGGAAGACTCTGTAATTCTCCTTCACCTCACTTCTCACCTTCCCAATAGACTGGCTACACTAAAACTGCTTCCTGAAGGAGAAGGTACTTTAGTTAAAGGGTCAGAGGATGTCTCCCCCTCCCGCTGAAGCGATTGCAATCGTAGAGGTGTAGGTGACGCTTCCTGTAGTGGTGGAAGGGGCGGTAGAGGGGGAAGAGGTAGGAGACCAGTCGTCAGACTATTTAACAGGGCTGCAAAGACGCTTATGGGAGGAGGAGGTAGAAAGATGCCTTTCTCACTACCAACTCCTCCAGCACTACCACCGCCAGTGTTATCGCATGCACGGAGAGGGAAAAGGGGTAGAGGTAGGCTGGTGGTGGGAGTAAAGTGGGGAGGCGGAGGAGAAAGGGGTGGAGAGTCACTGTCCTCCCCATCACCCGGACATGACAATCCCAGTGCCCGTCGCACCTTCCGTTGGGCTCTTCGTCGACGGAAGTCGCCTCGTCGAAAGTCCTCCACGTTGGCCGGATGGATGCCCCAGTAGTGACCTTTGCCGTTCGAAGAGCGACCTAAAAATGTTCGGAATCCCTCTAGCATCCTCCCTTTCCGTGCTCATCCTTCTATTATCCATCCATTCACAAATTTAGGAATTTATGTAGTCATTTATTGCCCTATCCACTACTCTCCTTCGTCAACTATTCATCCATCCATTCTTCCATCTGTCTAGCCAATCATGTGGCAATTCATCGTTCCCCACATTCACCACGAATTCATCTATCTGTCTATTCATCCACTCATCCGTTTAGTCCTTAATTCATCTTGGATTTTTTATTCTTTCAATTCATTCTCCCTTTCTTCCGTTTGTTCATTCATTCAAACAAGGATCCCAGCTGCTAGCTCTCTTCCAGCTACCGATCAAAACGAAAGTTATTCCTATCAAGAAAGGCTCACCAACTTTGATAAAACAGTCATTCAACGAAAGGTTATGTCGAATAGAATTTCGCCAACCAGGTCCTCGACTGCGGAAGTAGGTATAGTTGACCTGGATCCACTCGTAGATCTCTGACAGGACCATACGCCGTTCCTTAGAACTGAGAATTGCTTTCGCAATGAGACCTGGATGGAGAACAGTGATAAGTCAATCGTAACTTTTGTTCAAGAGTACTTCGTTCACCATAAAAACCAAAAAAGAGAATGACAACGAAAACCGATAGGTTTTGTGAGAACGTTGCAAAGTAATTTTCAAAATATTGCCAATTTCTTCGCAGGGGTGGTACTTAAATAATATTATACTTGATTTATGTACTTTCTTTTTGAAATCCCAATGGTTTGGTAGCTTTTTTGCCATATTTGTTCCCTTCTCATAATTTCCACTTTGCGCACCAAAATGACGGATTCAAAACGTCTACGATTTTAGTAGCCATCGATCGATGAGCAATAATTGCTGACGCAAGCAAGTGCACGCGTGGACGTACAGCGCGAGAAAATCAGCTGATCAGTTGTTAGTAGGAAAAATCTGTATTCCGGAATATTTTGCCTTTTTTCCCATTTTCCCTTTTTTCGCTCTAACCGTCAATTAGATAGAGGCGTGAATGTCCCATCAGGAGAGTCGCTCAGTCGATGACGAGAAGAAGAAGGAAGTCCCCAAATAGGATTTTTGGGATGCATGCGAACATCTGAGCTATCCAAGACTGTTTTATGATAAAATATATTCCTCTTTCCCTTACTGTTATTATGTTATTTTTTTTCATTAAATCTGATGGAAATCGCTCTACTTCAGCAGAGAAATACATAGATGCGAATGCAGATGTTACTACTACTTGTTCCTACTTTCTTTCTGTTGATGCAAAACACGCATTCACAAAAGGTGGTGGAGGAACTGGATGACAACTTACACCAAATTCTGGCGACCTTAATTATTTCGAGGAAAAAACGGCAGTCATGGTACATGCGCATTCATGCAAACACCCTCTGAGCCTCTTCATGCCTTTTTGACATATTCTGCTCAATCTTATTCGAGTAGGTATTTGAAACTGATTTAATACCCTCTTCCTCGGCCTATTAAAAGGCCTCTCGCAGATGCTTAGTGTAGCCTGTGTGGCTTGTGAAAGATGTTTTATCAATGTCTGTAATTTGGCAATAAAAAAAGCATTAAGTTGCAACTACCCTCGGATTAAATTCTAAAATAAAGCAATGAAAAAGGAAGATACGCCGTTAAAGGAAAGGTGTGAACAAAGGCATGCAGTGGACTAAGGTGCGTTAGCTAGATCAAAATGGAGAGCCAAAGAAACCGGTTTGCGGACATAGGTGATTATTCAATGGCCGAGTGTTTGATTAATAGGATCATTAATTCCATGATGAATGAAAGTTCGAAGTAATTTGAATGGATATCACACATCTCCGAGTAATTCTAAATTAGATTCCTAGGATAGGGCATAAAGCGTTGAATTCTGACCATAAGTTTGGTTTCACGGATGTAGGAGCTTATTAAAGACCTTTGAAATCTACCACCAAGGAGGCTATTAATTGAGGGATGTTGGTCATTAGATCAACTTTTACCTGTGTAAAGCTAATAAAAATAAACACAAGTTCTTTAGATGTTAGGGTTCTAGCGTTCTCTATTTGTTTATTGAGGATTCAAATGGTTGCATATGTTGATCCACGTAGATTAAGTCTGTCATCAAACAATTCCTTTTTAACTAGTTTTTAATCGTAATCTGCAAACGCAGCTGTTCGGAAGCCTTACGAGGTCGAATTTCCCTGACTGCTGACGAAGTAAAAGCTCTATTTATGTAAGCTCCTTTGTAAGATGTCAAGCTGATTGTAAAACAAAAAACGCGAAAAACTCTTGTTTGGAAACAACTAATTAAAATTTTCCCAAAATTACTTGCTTACTACAAGTTATGTAAGCCTATTTTTGTGGGATAGCTCCTTCGGACCATTGGGTAAATAAATCTTGTCGCATTAAATGAAGCTATCGATTGAATTCCCAAAATTAATATTTTAAAATTGGACAAAATTTTGCTAAAAAAATGAAGGCAACTAATGTATCAAAACCCTATCAACATCAATGGTGTGATGACATAAGTAACTTTGACAATCAAGAGGTTAAACATTTTCATTCATTCAAAGCTACCAATATGTCACATCAATTCCCCATTTATCTAGACAGCAATATTCTAATCATTAAAGTTTCAATTGCCACCACACGGTTGAGAGGAAACATATCAAGCAACTTTTACAGTGTCTTGCTTTGGGTCATAGCAATCAATTCTTTACCCATAAGTCAGTGTTTACAAACTCACCGATGTAGCTAAAATTCGGTTTTGGTTCATCCTCTTGAGATTTCTGCTGTAACCGGTAATCAGGGAGAAGGATGGAAGTCCCACCAGAAGGCAAACAGAATCCCCCAGTGACCCGCGAAATGAAGGGTACTTCCAAATCGCTCATGCTCGCGGTGGCAGCCAAACGTCCAAACCGTGAAGATGCTAAGCTCGATGGTGTCGGAGATGGAGGTGGTGGTGGTGGCAGGGGTTGCAGAAACCCATTATTAAGCGACTTCAGCTCCCTCATTAGGTAGGATGGAGAGCAGAGGTTAAGCGGTACCAGTTGGCCCCGTTCGTCCATGCAGTCCACCCGCCAGTCTATCAAGTGAACCTTTTAAACATTTAAAGGGCAATAGATGGAGGGTAGCAGAGCTTTTGAAAGCTCCCCAGCCAATCGCAAGCCTCCGCGCTTTTATTGTTACACTGTTTGCATGTTTTGTTTGCTCTCTAGGCGTGCGCGCGTGCAAACAGGAGGAGCGACGACGCGCCCACGCGCTATTGGCTGCGCTGCTACGCTTGCATGCATGAGTGCGCACGTTACACCAAACGCACGGCAGTGATTGATCTACTGCCTCTATGGTGCATGCTTTTTACTAGTAGATGGTTATGTAGGTGGAAAAAAACCACGCACACATTAGAATGAGGGCACTCGGGCTCAATTTTGTGATGAATGGGAGGTGGACGAGGAGGTTCAAATGTACGAGTGTGTACGCAATGTGGAAATGAAAGAAAAAAAGTGGACAAATTGCAAGTTACATGCATTTGTAAGCACACGAACTGTAAGGGGAGGAATGAAGGAAGAAGAAGGCGAGGAGGAGAGGGAAATTAATTGATGATTAAGGCAAGACGTCGGTGCCACGTTGATGATGAATAAGAGACTTGTGGTTGTTGAATTTCGGAAAGGAATTTACATGCATGCAATTCTAACAGCGTTTTTTCTCTTTGTCGGAAATTAAATTATTTTATTTCCCATTCCTTGGAATATTATTCTTAGAAAGGAGTTTTGTTCATTTTTCAACTTATTACCCCAGCTCTTACCGTTGGAAGATACTAACCAATTCCTTTAACGAAGACAAAGCAATTTTTGTAAACTAGGGATTGCAATTCAGTATCAATATTTTCAAGGATTGAATGGAAAGGATTCCTTTTCCTTTGCCTTCCAAAGTCCTACTCGCTTTGAATTTTTTTCGCAGGCAAAATATTAACAGTCAACAAAAAAAGCCTCATGACTTTCACCATTTTGCAGTTTTATTTTCCAATCCCTTATAATGAGTGCCTTTGCAGAGATTTGACTATTTAAAGCTTCTGAACTCGTAGCAGTAATAATTATATTCAACGGAACTAATTGAAGCTGCGCAAGACTTCCGTAAAGACAAAAAACACTCGACTTAAAGTAAAGCTTGGGGCTGTTAGCATGGCCCAGAAACCAGATCACTCGGTGAAGTTACCATGGCGGAGCGCTTAAGTGGCCCCCTAGGCAGAACCGAGAGTTAGAGGCAATCGGTGTTTTGTATAGCCTCTCTCATTTGTAAGCGCCAGCCACCGTAAGGAAACACCCAAAATCCATTTTCGACAGTCATTAAATTTCCATGCATCTGAGGCGATACTTAACTACAACATCTCTGATCCCTCTTGGCAATTCAACTGGATCCGCAGTTTTATCCTAAATGGGAACTTCATTGGATGACAAAAGAAGGTGCTGACCAGCAGTTGTGTCCATAGTGAATTATCGGCACCATGACTTGAAAGCAGAGACACGTAACAATGGGTGGGGTTTAATGTAGTCTCATAGGGATGGGGTTTCGCGTCTATTCCTCTTGTCACGATGTTTTTACTTCAGAGCCGCTCGGCCATATCTACCTATCTGGATTCTATCCAGCTAGTAGAGAATCCAAGGGGGTATTATAAGTTCACATATTTGATTTCTTCATACAGGCATGGTAAGCAGCTCCATCACAAGCACTTTTGGATGGTTCAGGGTTATAAAGGCTTTCGCTGTTAATAGCCTTCCTGTCGGGCACAGGACTATGATAGTTGCCGAAGGTAGACATCAGTTTCAGCCATTCTATTACGAGCCGTCATCGGTTCTCCCATCAGTTGCAAATTCACTTCTTGCGCCCAACTTAGATATATCCCCCTCAGTCAATATCGGGATAGATGGCCTTAAAATCGAATTCGCTTTCCAATGCCACCAGTGTGGCACCTCGAGACCTACCCCAAGACGTAAAAAGCCACAATACAGCTGCAGTATATGTATTGGCATTCAGGCTTGGAACCACCGGAATGGTTAGCACGTCAGTCCACCTAACGAAGGTGCTATGGCAGAGCACCAAGGTGGTCCCTATACCAAAGCTGAGAGTTGAACAAACAGCCAATACATAACAGAAATTGTTTATTTTTCCATAATTTTAGTATCCTTGCCTGATGCTTTTCCTTTAAGGCCTTGTTTTGCAATAGCTTTTAGAGGTTTTCAACTTTTGTAGATAACTGTGAAAATTCAAGGACATTAATTGGTTGTTATTTAGATTGATTATTTAAGATATTATTTCTTAATCCCTACTTTGACAAAAAAATTTAAGTATGAAAGATTAATTGTACAGCTTCATAATTCTTTTTGTAGCTGTTTCCTGTCGAGCCCCAACCGGGCTTTAGCCACATCGGCTGGGTTTCCTCACCACCTATTTGATGTCGCGATGTGATTATGCGTTTTTTTAATGCCAATAAAGGGTGCAGACTACTCTGAGAGGTGTCAAGGGAATACGGAAAACGGAGGCAAGGATAAGGGCAGTGTGGTACTTCGATTTCCTACCACAAGTGTGTAATTCAGATAGTCAGCCAATTAGCTAACAAAAATTTTAAATGAGGGAGCTTTAAAGGCTGTTGCAGTACGAGGATGAAGCCCAATTTCATGGCTTCCCTTGCCGGTTGTTGATGTGACCCTCTTGTTGCCCTAATAATTCGGACACATTATTCTTCAGTTTTTTTAAGCGACGGTGAAGAGTCATCCTTCACTTTAATCAAAATTAGAGGCTATTTTCTCCTCTAAATGAATCACTGTCAAAGATAAATTATTTATTTGAAATCTTATGTGCAGCATGCCGTCCGCCTGTTGCATACCACGCCTTCTACAAATGATCTGCAACAAATTATGCGAGAGGCTGAATCAAATTTGGGGGTAAACTAGTCTTTCAGTTAAGCAGGCATGATGCAGATGCCACTTCCATCTAGCCTGTGTAACCAATAGTTTGTGAGCTGTGAATTCAAAATAAGAGGAGCACAACAAGAAATACCGTCTCCACAGAGTGGCGCGAATCTGCGCTTTAAAATGCAGGCATTTTACAATTCGCTACGAATTACTGCCGGTGATTGTAATAATATGCATCGAAAAGTGCACAACATTTAACCGTATCAAAGACATAACCTTCTTACATTAAAATATCAATTTTATTTGCTTAAAATTATTATTCATACACTGGGCAGTTTATAAAATTTTAAATTTCAGGAAAAAGCAACTTTTGAATGAACAATGGGTAACAAATAATTATTCTTGAGATCGAAAGTCACATGGTCCGAGGAATATTGTGACTGAAATATCTACCCACAAATCCATCTATCCATCCTGTATCCATCCATCCATCCACCCATCCATTCTCCCCCTCCATTCATCCACTATTCATTTATCTATTTATTAAACAAAAGGAACTCTTTGTTTAAACTAAGTAATTCGTCTTGTTTTTCAGTACAAAACTGTAGCCCTTGTGCTGATCTAGACTGTGTCATTAGACTGTGATATGTAGGTATGTTGAGTGTGTCACCGGCGAAGGAGTAGATGGCTGGAAAAGTGAATGGCGATCGTTTCGATGAGTGGAACGCTTCATATTCTTTGTGCGTTTAAAAAGGTGTAGCAGAAACACACTCTCAATGCATTCTAAGACTCATCCTAATCCTACTACCTGAGACTGGAGGGTCGAAAGGACAGTTCATCTTTGACATAGCATCTTTTTAAGGTGTGGAAGTAGTCTTTTATGCTAAAAGTTCTTTTTTAAGATTACAAGTCATGCAATTTTGCAAGTAGTCATATAAGGGATACCTAAAGGATGCCACTGTGCTCCATTCGCTAAAACCTGGGAAATCTCTGCTAGTGGATGCCCTCTTCGGTGCTGCCTGTTGTGCACGCGTCTCCGTTGACTAGTGAACAATTTTTACCCACCCATAGAACTGAAATAAATGCCATGCGATGCAGAATTTACATTGTAGGAATAAGATATTCCCATCCCTAATTATGTCATGGCTTCGAGTTTGGCAAACTATGCCTCACAGCAAAGCCACTTATGCACTTATGGGCATCCCATTGTTTGCTAGACTAACTTAAATGCTACTACACTGGAAAAGGTAGTTTTGTAGCAGAATGTCCTGTGGCTTATTTACAAATATGGCCACTGGGCTACTTCCCTGATGCTACACCTATGCTACTACTTCCCAGTCCTCTTTTGAGCTTATAATAGAGGCACCACCTCACTTGTCCGCTTAGTTTCGCCATAGTGCGTGACTTGCAAGCCATTTTTTACTGTTGTACTGAAAATTTACACTAAAATTCGGCTTTAAATAGACCACCTTCATTGTTTATTCCAAAACGTTTTAATAATTATCCATCTGGTGTGTTTATGGATTAACAGAAAACTGCCTCCATCTTTTACTCTACATAAAACTTATTCTTTTATGCAAAATACTTTTATTCTTTGAACAGAAAAGGGCATCTCTAGGTTGTGACGCAATCTTGAATTGAAGTGGCTGTTAGGTACTCGAGTGCCCGAGTAATCGAGTTACACCAAAACTTTGTAGAGAAATTTTATGATGCAGAGTAGAATAAATAATGCAATTAATAAGTCAGTAATATACATGAAAAAGTGGTTAAGACTGGATTTTTGAATCCTAGCGAGTCCCTTAGTGCGTTCGCTGCGCAACCTCGGTAATAAATATACGCTACTAAATATTGTGAGTAGCAAGGTCGACCACTTGTTCTGCTTACTAGCTAGGGTAGGTGGGCTACATCTCTCACGAAAAAGAGCAATCACCTGAAGTTGGATTTTTGGAAGTGAATGATTTAACGCATTCAATGAGAGCAGCTAAGGCCACACCACCCTTTATGTCAGGGTTACAGTCTAAGTGTCTGGGGAGATAGCCTTAGAAATGTGATCAAAACAGGATAACTTTGGAACATGGTTATATGTCTCAGTATGACAATAACAAAATATAGGTATTTATTTATTGCAGCTATTCGCAATAAGTGAGGATAAGTTTATCGAATGTCATCATTTGATGCCTATATGTTCATTTAACTTCTAAGATCGTAAGAGTGTACGCAGATCTGCCCATCAAGTTGTTGGCTCCCAAATCCATTGTCCTTTATTCATTTCATTATAAAATTTTCCTTATAGGAAGAAGTACCGAATACACATTGCAGTGGGAGACATTAACGCCATGTCAAATCTTGGTTACAGCCATCTCAGGTGTAAGCTGTATGTAATTTTGCATTTTGAAATAACTAATGTGTAAAACTTTAAGTTTCGATAATACTTTTTTAAAAGAGGTATATAAAAGTGCAGATCAACGATAAAACAAGGGTGCTGAAAGGAGGGATTTGCTTCCATCCTCTGATGGTTCATGGCTTTAGTGCTTAAAAGTGTAGGTACAATGAAATCAAATGAGAGTATGCTGTACTAAGAAAGTTTACTGTGATTCTTTATAAAGGAGCACTCATGCGAGATAATTTTGCTTTCCGTAATGATGAGAAGACCACATTATTCTTAATAATATTTATTAGTTGTTGAATGACGATGCCGGGTAACGCTTTTCAATCTCCTACGCTCCGACTTTCCAGGTAATGATTTAGAATCCTGCCAGTGATACTTCTATTACTAGTTGCTTCAACTCCTGTATTTTATGTCTTTGTAATTATGAAATATTTTCCGCAACTGTAAGTCTACATTAACGCTTTAGGTATATTCGCTCTGCATTGCGGCCTTCAGGCCACGATTTCAGCCATCAAAATCCTTTGCACATACAGTACTCCAATATTTTGCGACGTCAGGAAGCATTGATGAGCTACATCTTCAATCGATTCTCTTCCATCAACCTAAGCATGCTCTAAATTGCCTTCATTAACACTCTTAATTGTTATAAGATGTAAGGTAAGGAACACAGTCAAGATAAGAGTGAATTTCTGCTAATGCGTGAACTTTACACCTTGCTGTTATTATGTAAATTTTATCATGTGGATCCCACTTCTCCAGCAATTCCATTGCGCCCGACCACAGCCATAAAATGAAAACAGCGATTACGTTACAAAAAACAAACTGCTATAACAAAAGTACTAGGCTGTGTTGTTTGTTTAACTCTCGGTTAAGGAAACGGGTCACTTAGGTACTCCGCCATCGTACCTTGCTGGGAGGCCTGGCCTCCTGGCCATGTCCGTAGCGATAAGCCCTACCGCACTTTGACAAAGTATACTCCGCTCGAGTTTTGTACCTTCCTCCGTCTTTTGGAAGGTCTCGGGGCCCCGCAATAACGATACTGAAAAAAAAGGGCTGAGAGAAGCAAAGCGGGTAGTTAACTAAATACACAAGCAATAACTAAGCATGCTTACTAACGTAAATTTTTTTGCACAATTTACTGTTTTAGATTAAAAGTTGGCTTTTTTGATAAAATCGACAGCACTTATTTGAACTGTAGTCTAACGGAACGTGACCACATAATCTTCGCAGATAATATTTTTGTTTTACTGCGTGGTGCAATGTCTGTTCTAAAAAAGACAATTTCGTGGTATGGTAGGAAATGCATTGCGGATATAAAAAAGAAGGCGAGGGGCTACTGGCACGGTTTGAAGAACGTCTGCCCAGCAGAGTTGCGATGGCGCGGCTTTTGGGGCCTGTGTAACCAGAAACAAAAAAATCAATCAAATGGTTGCATTACGGTCTTGGTAATTGCAGAATATGCGTACTTCTTTTATATTTTGTTTAAATCTGCACTTGAGTCTACGTAGCTTATACTTAAGTTGGTCAGCATGCACTTCGGCCCATGCCAGTAGCCTCACAGCTCTTCTGCATGTTACCAGTGTAATTTCTAACATTCCACTGTTGCCTCTTGCGCCACAGAATATCGCACGGAAATAAAGCAGAATTCTTGGGTTTTCCGCATAAAAATATCTAAGGGCGTTAATTTTAACTCGCTAAAAGGAGATCAACTTCTTTATTAAACTGGGGTAGTAATTGCTGAACTAAAGCTAAATATAGTTCTTTAGACCAATTTAGCCATATACAGATCCTAGTACAACTTACGAGCTTAAAGTTTTTTACAAAATTCTGGAAGTACTTTACTAAAAAAAGCCAATAAATACGTAAAATCAAAATTTTTATTTTGTTGCATATAGTGTGCAGCGCGCAAATAAATTAAAGGGCGCTCAGCCTTTCCTTTGTTGCTGTTGGCTGTTTTACAAAGGTGAGGCGCTCGTGATACAGCAACCACGTGTGGGATGGTGACTAAGCAGATCAAGGAAAAGGTACAGTCGTCCTTTTACTTAACCACCCGGATATATTTCTATCAGTAAAAATTGTGCCTTTTATGGCTTTGTCTACTTGTTTCTACATAGCAAGTCTGGATTGCCTGCCTGTGTAGGAACATCCAGATAGAGTTTGTCTGTATATTGCTGTGTTTTAGGCCGGCAAAATCGGGAAATCAGTCAAGTTTAAATCAGGAGAAGGTAAGCTGTTTTGTCTCAATGCTCATTTGAGAAATTTAGGGGGTACTTTTAAGGGGTCGGGTCCGAAACCGGTAAGTCAAACTGCCAGATATTTTATCCCCTTGCCGAACGTCCATGTTTCATGAAATCGTCCTCACTTTATGTAACGTTTTTCAACTAGGCTCTAAAAGGGATTTTAAAGAAATCAAGTTCTTCAGGTTACAAACCAGGTAATTAATAGTCATTCATGTATCATTTATTGATTCAAGTGGATTGAAGTTTAACCCTCACCTATCTTCTCTTCCAGGAAAGTCAAGTGACACCAAGGATAAAAAGAAGAGGAAGCCCACAAAGAAATTAGTTTTGGGCAATGCCTTCACAAAAGTTGGCATTTTGGAGATCCAATTCCGCTTTTGTTTGCAGTTTACAATCCTCTCTATATTGTTCTTTTTAGGTGGATGACGTAGTACTGTCGACGGATCAGCATAGAGTGGGTTTTATTTTTGTGTTTAATGGACTCTGTCATCTTTTTAGAGCTCTGTAAAGGGGAAGTCTGGGTATGGAAAGTCCCGAGAAGTATGTTGTCATTTTAGATTGCGCTAGTTGAGAATTACCTTGTCTGTTTTTCTAGCTTTATTATTTCCCTTTTAGAAAAAGAAGGTGAAGCGTAAGTGAATCTGTCTATCTTTTATGCCCTTCGTATACCTTATTCTCCTTTACCAGGCTTCCCAAAAATGTTTTTTTGGGTAGACAGTAGGAAGCTTTCTTACCCTATCAGAGAAGCCTTAATTGGTTCACTTTTTAAGTGAAGACCAGTTTATTTCCGCTTCCCAGTTTGTGCCAAGTAGCATTGCCTAAAATAGCCAGGTAGATCAGGCAAAACTTGCTTTTTTCGGTCTTTGAGCAGTAGCCGAATGGGTCCTAAAGTTGACAATTGCTGGCGTTATATTAAAGCAGTAAAGCATCTTATCTGTGTTAGTCATTTTTTCTCCCATACTCGGGCTATGTTGATGAGCCTCCATACTCCATCACATTTAACGTTTGGCGCGCAATTAGGATGAGAGCTGGGTTTATTTCAGACCTAATCTAACAATTAGAAAGAATTTAAGACTTTCCCAATGGTCAGTTATGGTACGACTTTTAAAATAGCCTGCTTGTTATCCAATAGGCTTTTACACGAAGAAGGAACGGCGACAGGCCCGTCTGACTTCAAAGAAGCATGCAGAAGTGGTAATCACCTTGCTCGCTGACTGGGAGGTGCTGCGTCGTGATACCACGGAGACATCTAAGAAGCATGAGCTCGTGGACAAGATGCTGGCTGCTGCTAAAGTGAGTTGCCGAGTCGCTTGACTGCTATTTTGCTCCAATTTGAATCCTTCTACCATCTAAAGTTATGACTGGGTGACACTAGGCCAAGTAATTTGCTTGATGGTGCATTTTGCAGATGTGACAATTCGCAGATTGAGTTAGTCGGTTTCCTCCAACCACTTATGGTTATGGAATATTCACTCGAATAGCGACCGCTTCATAGGCGCTTGATTTCCCACCTTCCAGACGAAGTTAATGGATCTAAGTCGAGCCCATGACACCTCTCGCATCATCGAGTCAATGCTGCAGCTGGGTACGGAGGCGCAACGATGGGTAATCTTTGCGGAGCTGAGGGACCGTCTGCGCTACCTCGCCATGTCCCAATACGGTAAACACGTCGTACTCAAGCTCGTCAGCTATGGCGCCAAGGAGCATCGTCTCGAACTCTTTAAGGTAATTTCAACGGAGATGGAGCAATATTAGTGGCGTTGTTCCCCTCCATTTGGTGGCGGATGTTTAAGAGCTCCTTTTTGTGACTTCGGTTAACAACTCAGCCGTTTTTTAAGTATTTAGGCGTTTGGAATTCTGCTTCGCAGAGAGGCTTCTTTCGGTGGCATTCTTCGGTACTCCGTCGCCCCAATGGCAAATGCCTTTTGAATTGCCTGTTTTACTGATGTTTCCTGTGTGTTATCTTTCCAGCTCTTCCGAGGCTACGTGGCAAAGCTCCTGCGTCACAAGCACGCTGCTGAGGTTGTAGAGATGCTCTACAACGACTACGCGACAGCGGCACAGCGCGCACTCATTCTGCAGGAGGTCTACGGTCACCAATTTGCCCTCCAACTCACTGCCAACAACGTACAGCGTCTTCAGCAAGCCCTCGACCTCAATCCTGACAAACGGGATAAAATATTGGCCAACCTTAACGACCTCCTCGTCACCATGGTCTCCAAGTAAGCGGGAACACTGTTTGCTTCTTTTCCTTTCTATCCTTTTGATGATATGTAGAGGCCAATAGTATTAACAATTTTTTTTCCATAAAGGAGGTTGGATTTTTGGGTCACTTTGTCGTAGACAGTGAACTTTAAACTAACCTGCTCTAGGGGTCTCATGCGTCTAAGCATTGTTCAACATCTCCTATTGGAATACCTCACCGTCATACTCCAGTCCTCTGACCTCCTCAAAATCCAGACAACCACAAGCACTACTATAGAAACAACTAAGCTCGTCCAGGACATAACGGATCCTACTACAGAGGAAACTCCGACTCCACGTCGCGAGGAGCGTCTCTCCGCTTTAGTCGAGGCAATCCTTGAATCCGGTATCGTCTCAATGCTGCATACGCGCGAGGGCGTGAAAGCCGCCTTGGCGGTGCTCTGGATCTGCCCACCGAAAGAACGCAAGATCCTACTCAAGTCAATGCGAACCTGTATTGTCTCAACTGCAGAGAATGAGCATGGACATATCTTCCTGATGGGTCTTTTGGATTCGGTAGATGATACAAAACTACTAGCGAAAACTATTGTAAAAGTAAGTGGTCAACCCTTCCGAATCTCGACAAGCTTATGTACAATGTGATGTTTAGAGGTTCTGCTGTACTCTGAGTCGTTGCTAGTTGTCAAGTCCATCGACAATTCTTATAACCTATATTGCCTTCCAGGAGCTATTGGAGGATCTGGAGGACGTGGTTTGCCACCCACACGCACGCAAGGTCCTTCTCTATGCCTTGGCTCCTCGAGATCCTCGTCACTTCGCACCTGCACTCATCTCCGCCTGTCTGGCTGGTGGCGACGACTCACCTTTCACCAAGAAGCCTCTCGCTGTGCGGGCCATTGAGCTGCGCGCACCACTAATTGGTTTGCTGCCAGCCCTCCTCCGTCTAGTTACCGAACCGATGGGGGAAGAAGAGGGGGTAGAAGTTGGAGACCCGCTGATTCGCCTCTTTGTAGGCAGTGTGGAACACCCTGCACCACTGATGGATAGAGCTAGGGTGGTTCTGCTCGCGGAGATACTCATTCGAAGGTTGATCGGTTTATCTTGCTCTTAATCATAAAATTCATCTCGTTTGTGTTTTTTAATTACGGTTGTTGTGGCGCTTGATGCTTTAAGACAGGACTACTGAATTCAATAATATTTCAACTCCGACTTAGAAATGATTGGCAATCTTGAATTTTTATGGACCCGGGTCATTCAAAGAAATCCTGCCTTTAAGTCTGTTGAACATACTACTTCTGGTGCCTGCCTGTACCCACTTTATTTTACGGTTTAATTTCCTTTGCTAGAAAGAAAGACGTTACAAATTGTTTAGCCTTCCTTTTCAGCTCCGCCTACGAACTTCAATTCTCCACCGCAGCCAGCTGCTTCAAACGCACCGGGAGCAGAGAGGCCGAACGTCTTGTCGCGATAGACGCAAAGTCTTCCTCCCTCCTCACCCCAGAGGATCTGGCAGTGCTGCGGCAGGCGCGGACTCGCGCCCTGCGTCACTTCGTGACGACAGTGCTGGCCCAGCCCAACTTCCAGCCCATCGGCATACCGACACCCCCATCCCACTTCTCTGCTTCGGTCGAGGCCAAGCGTATGCTCCAGACACAGCGCAGGAAACGTGCTCTCGCGATCGCTGAGGTGGAAGGTGTCAAGAAACGAAAAGTGGTGAGTTGGGTGTTGCTACCAGTGAATTTTGAGATTAGCACTATTTCCAGTTGATTAGTGTCTAGCTGTAGCCCTCTCGTTTTCCCCTTAGCTTCTATCAATTGATATCATAAATGGTCCTCCGTTTCGCTGAGTGCCCTCCGTTTATTCCCCGTGCTAAACATTGAATGAATGCGAAAGCAACAGAATGTCCATGGCCTCGTCGTTTCCAACACTGCTTGATAATTTGCAAGTTGTATAGGCCAACTCTTTTTTCTGCTGTATAACGCTCTGTTACTATTTCACCTAAGGTGATTGTTTGGGGCGTCCAGTTCCTTTTTTAAATGATGGGGGCGTTCACGATCGTTCGGTCGATCGACATCGGTGTTGTGAGGCAGTGATACCATGACCAAGAACGTGTTACGCTTTCTAGTGAAGATAACGCAAAGAAACGGGGATCGTAACGCCCCAGCTCCTAGTAGTGTGCATGCGGAGGCTTCCAACCCTCAAATATTTCTGTTAGTGATGTGCATAAAATGAAATTTCAGAAGAAATTCAACGACATCCAGAATCACAGAACGTTTTAGAATATTCAGGACTCTGGTGTGAAGAGTAAATTAAGTAGAACCTTTACAGCATTGAAATAGGAGTGGAAACTGAAATGGAGACAATCTCAGCAATCTGGTCGTGACCTCTCTCCGCTGTTAATTTTTTATTTTTCAACTCGTATCCATGACTAAATCAGGATTTATGCTGGACGAATAGTTCTGGACTGCTGTTTAATTCCTCCTTTTGTAGACAGTGAAAGCCTTCACCAATGTAGATGAGGAAGAGGATGGGAATGAGAAGTTGGGAAATGCAACTGAACCAATGGACACTTCGACTGCCGATAATGATATTCTCCCCGCAAACACTCCCTTTCTGGAGCGTCTAGAGGGTCAACTGCTTGTCAGTCGACTGTTGCAGAATGAAAAGAAGAGCGATTCACGTAAGTGCAGGTGTCCACGCTTACTTGGTGTTGGTTTCCTTAAAAGCATCCCCATCTTCTTTGCTTGCTGTCTTCTTTTACAGACGAATTTGCTCGTCTCGTGTGTGAACTGGTGCCGGAACAGACCCTGCAGGCTTGGCTTACATGCAACCGGTCGTGCTTTGCTCTGGTCCAGTAAGTCTTTGCCTCCCCTTTCCATCGACAATGAAATGTCTGCCTTCGAATTGGGGGTGCCTATCTTAGTGGTTCGGTGTAGTTAATTGTTAGGGAAAATTTCCTGGTGCGGAACACCAAGACAAGAGGATAAGGTGCTCTTCATCCACTAAACAAAAAAATTTGCCCTAATCTGCCAGGCGTTCGTGTTCTACAAGTTGTTTCAGATCATTTTTATCTGCTAGTAAAGGAAGACTCCATTCCAGAGTGTGCCTTTTGAAAGTGATTCCGTTTTTAGGGGAGTGGGGAAGTCACTTGGGAAAACAGACTGACTAATCACTCCAATGTGTAAACATGTAGCCTCGTTGCTGTCTTCATTGTTGGACGCCTTTCTCTCTGATCATGTTATACACAAGCTCTTGTGCCAATTGCTCATTGCGTTAATTCTACTACCATTTGTCCATTTCTATTGAAACGGTGTTGTCTTCTTTTCTATCTGTTTCTTACAGCCTTTACGAAATGAATGACGAGGAGATATGCGAACGGTTGAGGAAGGTGCTGTACTCTCAAAAGGACCTTATAATGGCTTCTCCATTGCCTGGAGCCAAAATTCTGGCAAAGCACCTGTTCTCGAAACAATGAAAGCACTTGTGAAGACCCATCCAGCTGTCGTGTCTACATATTCAATCAACAGATCACTGTTGCCAGATAGTACATTCTTTCTTCTCCATTGTGCGTGGGTACGTTGGGGGCCCCTCCTATGCGGATTGCGACAGGTGTCGGGGATGTGCACATTTGTCCAGTTTCTTGTCAGTGCTAAGCAGCGACGGATGGGGTGCACGATTTCTCATCAAGAGATCTGCTGTGGAATGACGGTTTCGAACTACCAAAAGCTGGTGTGGTGGTTTGCTGTTTTGTTTATTCGCGTGAGCACTAGAGCCAATGAACTGTACGTTTGCTTTGTAGCATGAGCTTCGGGATTGCGAATGCTGGTGGGTGCAACAAGTGGGTCGGTCTCTAATTTGTTTTACTGAAAACAACATACAGTGGATTATGCATGTATGGTAACGAAAATAAACTCAGGTCAAGTGGGATTTCTCTGTACTAAATAAAAACGTAAGGGAGGCTATATTCACGCATCATGATATCTTAATATTTTGAAACAATTGTGTCCCTTGGAAACTCCGTTAACTTATCTTCCCCGACTGCAAATAGCCATAATTATCCTATTTTAAAAGAGGCTGCGGTCTCTGTAAAAGCGTAGCACAGTCCATTAGAATTAGGAAAAGGGTATTTTGTTTGAATTCTCCACAGATATTATGTTATGACCTTAGCGCCTCCTCTATTGTGTGTAACGGGGCTTGGATTCTCCTATGTAGTGGTTTTCCTAGGCAGGAAAACAGGGCCCTGCAATTATGATTATGGTGACTAACCCAGATACATTTAGCTATTTTAAGGCAAATCGGCTGCCGTTCGACGTCATGGAGAGACCACGTCACTTAAAGTAATGCACATATTTCACACTCCTAAAGCTCGTACACAGGTATTTGAATGAATTTAGGACAACGCAATGCCCTTTATTTCTCGAACAACAATGTCATAATCACCGACCTTACACCTGCTTTTATTGGCACTTTCCCAATCAGAAACGGAGGCGACCCATAAAGAAGGTTGATGGCACTTTTAACTACAATCCAGATGTTTACTGTGATAAATACGATGAAAATTCAGGCACCTGTCCTGATGGTGATGAGTAGGTTCTCTTTGGATAGGCAGAATGTTGTTTGCATCGATTTATTACCTAAAATGCTTCTCTTTCCCACCTAGTTGCCCCTACGCGCACCGGAACGCAGGAGACACGGAGAGGCGTTATCATCCTCGCTACTTCAAGACAGGAAATTGCATCTATGAAACCACGGAGAGCGGTGCATGTGTAAAAAATGGACTTCACTGTGCTTTTGCCCACGGGCCTGATGACTTGCGACTACCTGTATACGATATCCGCGAAGTACAGGATGCCTCTTCGTCCAAGGTTACTGTCAATCTTCCTGCCAGTTTAGAGAAGGAACGGGTGCTAAGCGAGGACCCCACGTGGAATGGTAAGTCTACTTTTTAATTACTTTCGATATTGATTAGGTTAGGCCTGTTCATAGATTTGTTTAAGTTCTTTATGCAAAGGGCAATGAGCTGACTGATCTAATAAAAGTAGTAAAATTTGCGCGCCTTTTACTACGAGAATCAATTGTATTATTCAAATAGCGGGAGCATCATCGTCCTACCTTCCGTTTAAGTTCACAATTGCCCACAAATTAAAGTTTGAAGGTGTGGTCAGTTTACTTTCATACCTAAGTAAGTACGATAACGCGTCGAATGTGATGCGAATATTGCACCTTATACACATTCTTGCTTTGATACATGCTTACGCTATCGTAATTTCATAACTCAACTGATA
The DNA here is from genome assembly GCA_000469725.3 of Echinococcus multilocularis. Classification (NCBI taxonomy): domain Eukaryota; kingdom Metazoa; phylum Platyhelminthes; class Cestoda; order Cyclophyllidea; family Taeniidae; genus Echinococcus; species Echinococcus multilocularis. The sequence continues at coordinate 4,792,316 of LN902846.1, read as the reverse complement.
ACAGCGTTATTAAATCAGAAAAATTTAGCTTTTCGGTCTCCTGTTTATACGAAAAATGAATATTTCTCCGAAATTATTTCCCTTTTGAATAAGAAAATTCGTCTTGTGTCGAAGAAGGGGCTTCCATGCTAAAATCTTTTATTCTTCTCGCGATTTCTTATATCGATTTGTTTAATGAAGCGGTTACATTTATATGCTTATCCACTAAACCCCTGGACTAAGGTTTCTTTTATTCACGAAATGTCGCAAGACTGGTTGTGTAACTAAGGCACATTATCATAGGCTTGTGATTAAGTGGGCAAGATTTGCTCTTATTTTGTCAGGATAATAACGGGGTATTTCACTTCTTTTGCCCCAAATTTATGTTATTTAATTGCCATTTTAACCAGGTTGTGTAATAAATAAATACTTTCTGCTTGTACTCAGACCTCCTTATTGGCCCTAGCTACTAACCCATAAATCGGTATCATGGTCAGCGTGAGCAGTTCACATTTGTATTTATGTCATAAATAATCCAAATGAACTGGATTATGCGGTAATAGTAGCATTAGAATATCTTGTTTACATGGCCGTGCCAGCGCATGGCTGAAGTCCTCAATTCCGCTATTTAGGTGACGAGAGCGTGGCCTGTTTCCGTGTTTCTGTCCGTCTAATTAGCTACTTTGTCTCCTGTTTACAAGTGAGAGTATTCCTCTTCTTCAGAGTAGAAAGGTGGACTTGTGTTTCTTTGATTTACTTGGACTAGATACACCTATTTATAACACTGTTTGATGTAATCAAATTAGCTGATACAATGCAGGTTGAGGTGTTCTAGGCTCTCATTTTAATGGAGGCTTTATTTTTAAAACTAATTATTCAGCTCTTAGCTATGCAGAGTTGTGTGTGATGGCTACTTGATCTGGTGCCTATATCTGCTTTCAGCGCTCACATGATTGTTTATCTGGGGAAGGGTTTGGTGTGTTCCTGCTTCACTATTTATGCAATAGCCAAATTTGTCGTTATTTATCGCCAAATCTCAAGCCGTCTACTCAGCGCAGTGTGGTAACATATTTCGTACGTGCGGTGGAACGACCAGACAGATGTGGTTGGAATATCATCAACCATTCACTGCTTTACTGATGATGCGATAGTGCATTTAGAAATCACCGCAGACAAGGTTTTATGAAGGCGAAGAGGCACGATTTACCATGTATTCTACACAGGCTGCACGTGACGACTTGACAAGCACCAGATTTTACCATGAAAAAGCACGTCTACCTTAGGAACTCTGCCACATCTTTATATTTTGTTTTGCCTGTTTGCCCTACCTCCCTCCAACTAAATAATGTGCTTTGAGAAAGGGTGTAGTTTTCAAAACGGGCTTTTAATGTTTGGCTAATATTGACATGTAGATAGTCATTTTTATGTGTAGGCAAGTAGGAAAAAAGTTACTACTTTTGCTGAGACTTTTTGTTTCCTTTTTTTAACGTACTTTGAGCTCTTGGCCTGTTTATTCCCCTGCATCAGCGATGTTGCCATGCTTGCCATCAGCGTCACGTATATGTGATGCCTCGCTTCTTCTCCATGCCATCAGTTTGTGATGACTGTGATTGCATGAAATCGTGCCACAAATGTCTGGGTTGAGTCTCTGTCTGAGATTGCTAACGCTTTTTTAGCATTTGATCAGTAGTTGGATCGGTCGGTACGGTATCAACGTCCTTGATGCCCATAGATTTCTTTCCAGTCCTCTGCCCAGCGGACGTGTTAAGGAAACAGGAATTTCAAATTAATACATAAGACGCTATTTTGATAGTACTTCCCTTTCACTACATTTTCGGCTCATTTACAGGGCGTAAATGCGCTTCAATTCTCAGTTTTAGTTATGAACTCCTGACAGTAGCGCCGTCGTCGCCTTGACCTTGTAACCCTAAAAGTACACCTGTAACTGGGCTTACTTATTTGTTTACGCATTTATTTATATTGACTGTAACCTACCATAGGCTCTTCTCTCCAAACCTATTCTAGTGCTGCTGAAACAATTTTAAGCTCTTTACAGAAGCGCATTTCTTAGGAGCCGTCTCCCAACTTTATCTCCTGTTCAGATGAATTTCACTTGACATTTTCGCGTTTATTTTTCACAAAACAATGCCCATCGGCTCTTAGAGACCCTGTTCACTATTACTTCGCGTGATTGGTTAAATAAATGAAACAAAGATGCAGAGCAATTACTTACATTCACTATGAAAGTGACATGATTCCCATTGGTACCCGTGACACCTTTGATCAGCCGCTCATGATTCCTTCTTGCAGCGAATGGAGTGTGAAATCGTCTGGATACCCACATTCCTCCCTTTACATCGAAGAAGAAGCCCAAAATAGCCTCCTCGTTTGCTCTGTTAATCGGCTCAACTTGTAGTGCGTGGCTCTCACCCATTCCAAAATAAGTCAAGATCATTCGCCATGTCTTCCGTCACCTTGCATTTGATGTTTGCTGTTCTTTGCTCAATCTACGAACAGCAATTTTGCCTAACATTGAGACGAATGGTAATGTATTGAAGCCCACTATTTTCAGTTTCCCATAACTCCCGTTCAACCTAGTTTATCATGTCGTCGTCTACTTCATTACTCCAGATGATGCAATATCTCACGTCTCTATGGCTTCCCCTCCCATCGTCTTTTACAAACTCAACTTATTTACTGTCAACAATTGCGAATCTTCTCAACGATTGCCTTCTAGGGGTTGTGAAGCTGACTGCATTGCTCCCAGACTGGTGTTCTGTTAGGGCAGCATTCAAACGGTCACGTGATTCCCCCATACTTGGCTCCCGATTGGCTGGGAGGCACTATCACCCTTATTCACATGCCACTGTGATAAGTGCTTTGTGTATGCCCCGACAATTTGTCTTTAACTGTGTTGTGTTCCGTGTATCCCTCTATAAGGATAGATTAACGACGGTTCACGTGGGTGAGGTTTACACGTTTGACCTACTTGACCTTGAAACCAAAGTTGGATCACATGCCGTCACTACTAATGACCGTGAAATTGGATGCTGAAATGCCTTTTGGTTAGCAAGAGGTATTATCATTTACTCCTACCTACAGGTGTGATTCTCGGGTCTACAATGCTACTTGTAACAGATATCAGTAGCGTTGTAGCCCGATTTTTATCTGCTTCCGAGGACCAAATCATAGGGTAAAAGAATCCTTCTGGATCGGAAAAGCATACTCCTAGTAAGGTTTTATTCGCAAATAGAGGTTTAGTTTCATTTAAAATTGCACCCCTGAATTCGTTACTATCTTTCCTCGTGTATGATTTCACCTATTTTGTGTGAATTGAGTGATTATTTTCTGTGTTTAACGCCAACTGACATTAGATTTCACATTATCTTCAATAAACCTGTTGAAATAAGACATGGGCTCCCGTCTTCGCTCTGATTGCACCAACTGGATGATCTTCATTTGATAGGGGTCTCTCCACAGCATTGCTCTGAAGTTGATTTTTGGGAAAGTTTTCGAAGAAATTATTTCGCATTTCTACCAGTACCATCAAACTGTTCTTTCTCCTGTGTTCATTCAGGCCCAATTGGGGGGACTTGTTCAAGCGCCATCTTCATCCTGAAAAGAGACCCCATGGATGATTACTAGAGGTCAAGAGTTCATATAAAACGACTCGCTTGCCGGATGGCTGCCGTTTTTGAACAAGTTAAGAACATTTCAACTGAAATATGCAATAGAATAGGGATTTCGCTCCTTTGTTTAGCCTTATGCGCACTACTTACTTTGTCGCACGATATGAAATATGCTCATTTTTCAGATAAGTTTGTCCCCAGAGGTCGTTTAATTTGGACTGTTGCCTTTGAAATGATAATTTGAGATTTTATTAATTAAAATCCCCCTTTGATTTAAATTTGTGGTGCGTACATGCGTAAGCTAAAACACATTCACCTATTTTCACTCTACATGACTACACACTACACCCTGGTTTTGGCTCTGATCTATCGCCCACGAGGGCACGCGTTCCATTTTCAAGGTTGGAATCATTTGGTGGGGCAAAACGCCTAGCTGAAAGCCTCGACAAACTCACCTTCTACTCACTTGTAAAATCCCCACTACCTAGGTTCCTTATGCATTTTCACGAGTTCACGAAAATGACCACGGGAAAAATTTATTAGTCACATCCCAGTGATGACAACGATTGGCCTTCACTAATAACCACAAGATCAACAAAGGTCAAGGCGAAATATCGATTGAATGAAGCGTTTTGGTGGTTGAGTCACCATGGGGAATTGTAAATGTTCGAGTAACCAAATGTATGCTTAAAATGAGCATCTTTGGATTACTTAGTCTCCCTCGTCTGAGCCTAGCTGTCGCATCCTGTGGCCACCTCTACCCTTTATCCAGGAACGATGCTCCTTATCTCTTCTCTACTTCGATGCTTCACAACCGCCTATGTTATTCTTTTTCTTGCTATTTGGAGAAGCACATGTTCTTCCGATACCTCTCATCACTCTGCAAACGTTTCCAAATAATTTCAACTTTGCCTCCCTTCAACGGTAGCCATAAGTCGACCAGATTTCGACTATCTTTTAGCTTAAAGTCCTCACGGACTCAGCCATTAGCAGTAGGCGCCTTTTTTCAGGCAAAATATTCAGTCGGTGAAGTCAGAATTGTTTCGGCTCTTCTAGGGTGCATTTGAACACAGCTCCCCTCTCCCACCCCCCAACAATGTGGCGTCCGGGTGATGAGACACAAAGCTCTGGAAAGAGATAGGGTGTTTATGCACGAAAGAGGAGGGCTGAATCACAGGCATTGTCAAGGCTCCAAGTAATGAGATATTCCGCTGTTTGCTAGATATGCTTCATGTGATGGCGCGCTACAAGACGGAGTCGTGTCGTAAGCCACCGAGAATGTGCCGACAAGGATACTCGTGTCCCTACTACCACAACGGGAAGGACAAACGGCGAATGCCTGAGCGCTACTTCTACCGTAGTACACCGTGTCCTGCTGTACGACCCGCGGACGAGTGGCTGGACAGTGCACTTTGTGACGCCGGTGATGCGTGCACCTTCTGTCACACTCGTACGGAACAGCAGTTCCATCCCGAGGTGCGTTCTCTCTCTCCTTTCTCCCATGATTCTGCAACAGTTTCTGGAGCTGCGGCCTCTCTGATCTTATCTTCTGGTTTTGAAGTAGTTCCTCGTAGAAAAATTCATTCATTTAACGCTTTAATTCTTTCCCCTTCTTCAACCATTCTTCGTATTCGTAGCTTTACACAGCAACTATCACTAATTCAGGAGAGAAGTATTTTCATGACGCAAAACTTTCCTTCTGGCTAAGTATCGTTGTTAGTAATAGCCGCCGACGCTTCAATGATGTCAACTGACTCAAGCGCTGCTTTTATGGCAATAGTCCTGTCTCGAAGTACTTTTGCTTATCTTCTTTCCTTTCAATCCTTTGATCTCCATTCCCTCTGCAATTGGTTACCATGTCTTCAAGAGTGCTTCCTCGTTCCATGGCATTCCTTAGTCTTTACTCCGCCTATTCCTTCAACTCACTAAGGCAATTTGCCATTGAATTGTAGATACCTCTCCTTTCGAGAGTTGAGCTTTCATTCCTATATACGTACTTTTATTTCATTGTTTCCCCTTTTTTATGGTGTTAATTGCCAATAGCGATGGATTTTTCGACTTCGATGTCTTCTGGTTAAGAAACAGTCCTTATCGAACCATTCCCATCTTAAAATACGTTTGTCCATTTCCTAATCCACGAACCTCAACCTACTCAGTTGGAGGTGGGTTCAGGAGAAGTCCTGGGACTCTAGCAATTCCATCTTAATAGGGTTCCTCTCTTCCCTTTTCTTCAGACTTGGGCTTTCATCATCGTAAGAACTGTCATCAATGTAGGTGTTGGGATCCTTAAAATGCGCCCTGTCTCGAGGTGTGTTCTTGGACTCATTTCGAGATACTTCCTCTCTTTCTGCTTCCTCAAACCGTTGACTTTCATGGATTTAGTGATATCTTCCAGTCTAATGCCCGTACTTAGAGAAGCAGTTCCATTGTTAGATCCTTTTCTCCTCTTTCTCAGCAGTTCTTTGACCAATTAAATGATGTCTTCTAATTTAGTAGTAGAGTTTGGAGGAGTGTTCCCATCTTCATATTTCTTTTTCCTTCCTCTTTCCTCGACCCTCCTTCCATTGACTCAAGGATAATCCTCGGGTTCAGAATCATTCCCCAACGAAGCATTTTTATCTAAAAGTGATTTTCTTTTTTCTTTTACACTTCTTTCATTTTTTTCCACTTATCAAATTCCTTCGTTTTTGATGATAGGTATTATCGACAGGGGGATGTCTTTGGTTCACAAGCAGGCCTTCAATTAGTACATCTTTTTCTCTACGCCCCTCTCTTCCTCCTTCTTTAATCCTTGGGCTACCACCAATTCGAGGTTGTTTATGGGTTTCGATGCAAAACTAAGGTGAATTTTGTCTGTTTTTCCCCTAATTTTTTATTCACTGTCTCCTGGTTCAACAACAACTCGGAAAATTAATCATTCCATCTTAGCGTGCCCTTATCCTTCATTTGTTCTCAGTGGTTTTTTCTAATAGCTGCCATCAATTTAGGTTTATTATTTCACTGTCCTTATTTCTTTTCGCACTCTCCACCCTCTATTCAAGATAAACTCCCCACTTGGCAGGTCTTAGGAATGCGCTGTCACTCTGAGCCACGACCATTTCATAGCGCTATTTAATTTATTTAAACCACTGGATCACTTCCTTGTTATACTGTAAATTACAAGCCCTAAAAAGGCGTAACTATTTCGTTCAGCTATTTTGTCTGGAATGCAGAGCGAGCACAACGCAGCAGTGGACTATTGTCTTTCACCTCATGACCTTGAGCCAACCACTCAGGGAGAAGCTGTTTGTTCTTTTCTTTTTGTATCGAAGTCACAGCGGTAAACATGTCTGCCTCTGCCTACCTGCTTGGAGCATTCCAAGTGGAAATAGGAGTTGAGGTGCCAACCAATCAAAATTAACTTATATCTGCACCAATTGATTTTGGTGCAATTGTTACAGAAGAATCCCTTATTCATTTGAAATATTTTGATTAAAAGCGGCGCTTTCTTAGGTGTTTGATTAGGCCTATTAAGCATGCTTTTTAAAAAGACCCTTTTACATACACTACTTATCTGCGTCGTTGATGGGGGCAGAGGAATACCTACCCTCGACACCGCTAGAGACACTTCCCACAATATTGGAAACAAAGGTTTAAAATGTACTAGATTGGTGGGGGGTGTCCGTCGAGATAAATAGACGTCCCTACCATGGAGCGTTGGGTCAAGCCTTTTATGGATGAAATTTCAAGCTATTCGATGTCTTTTATAATGGAATCAATTGTACCCAAGATTGAAATGTTTGTGGACTATCTTTGAAATTAAATGACGCCAACTCCCACAAACACTCACATCCGATCCAGTAGAAAGATGATAGGGGTATACCCGCATGCTCGGGACGACTTGGGAAGGTTAGACAGATTTACGAAGCCCAATCAGCAGCTGGTCGGTCGTAGCCCAAGCTCTTGACATCTCTGAGTGAGTTTCCTACTTATTTAGCCTCATTTGAGCTTCCTGAACTTGTGTGGAGTCCTTCGGAATGATAGTTTACTGCTTTGAGGCCCAAAATGACTCATTTACTGCCACGATTTCAAAGAAAGATCAACTCCCACAGCCCACATGTTTCACCTTTCTAGCCGACGTCGAGAAGTTTAACATGGTTGAATTGTTATTCCGGAGCTGTGTTTTTCCTACGTGATAGAAGCATATCCAATTTATACAACGGAACGCCTTACTTTAGTGGTGAGAAGAGAGGGATACGTGGGAGACTACCTTGCCCTATTGATTGGTATGGGCGGTTTGGGGCAATAACCCTAGATTTGGCTTAATTGTAGATTTGGCGCTGGTTTTGTTTTGATATTTCAATAATGATATGCTGTTACACCCGTGAGAAAAACACAGTAAATACGGGCTTTGTTTGTAAACGAACTATTGGTCGTCTCGATAATATGGATTAAGGCTCAATCACTCATTGGCAACGTGGACTGCATTAATGGCCGATGTTGTATGCGGACCAATCAGAATTAGCGCCTGTGCGTTTGACGCAGCGATGTCATTGGTGAACGAAGTTTCAAGCTCAAATTTGATGGTTTTACACTAATAATCAGTTATCTTTGTTCTATTGGCTAAGACATTGGTAACAGTGGGGATTTATGTCCAAATAGGACTTAACCATCTGCTTAGTAAAATGGGAAAAACGGCAAATGGCATATTTTATCAACTAAAAAGTTATTCCTCACTTTCTAAGTCCAAAGAACTTTTTTATAGCTAAAATCGTCGTTTTTAAGCGTGTAGTAATCCCTGTTGATTCATATTTTACTGATTTCATGTGCAAATAAGTTACTCCCAACATTGACTGTTTTCATTATCACCGTGTCCTGAAATGACAGCCACGTCGAAGTGTCTGGCCTCTTTATCTTAAAAAGTGCAAATATCTTGGAAATTTTAGGCTGATCATGAGACTACAAGGTGGTGTCTTTTTCTTACAGCCATTTTCAATGCTTACGTAGTACCTATAGTGACTTCAAACATTGATGCACCTATTAGAATGGGAATAACTTTGTGATGGAGCATAGCTTATCAGAGTGGTTGAATTTCTGTTATTAGCAGGTTTGAGCCTAGTTCTTCAGCTGGTTCCCTTTTAGTATCGGTAAAGCAGCCATCAAGCTGGTTTTGAAAGTGATGCAAACTTCCGTATGAGAATAATGCAAATGTGATGGAAGAGTGGATTTCGTGAGTTCTCCCGACAATTTGGCTTGTTTGGGGCCATTCCTGATTGGAGTTTCAAATAATCCCTGACAACATCAAGGTAGTATGAGTAAAGTGTGTAATTGTTATTCTCGATGTCATAATGCTATATTTATTTAGCTGGCCCAGTAATGCTCGTATCTTGTGGTACCTGCTTAAGGCGCATTGAACTTTAGTATGCCAAGAATCACTGCGATTATAATCGCTCCCATATCCTCGTTGTTTGCTTCTTTAAGGTGGTTTATTGTAAGTCATTTCTCGACATTCCGCCACATTAATGTGTGTAATGTGTCTCACTTTGTAGCTCCTCCTGGAAACTGTGTCATTGTCGAAAGGCGTCATTTTAAGCGCTTTCAACTATTACCTCAGTCGAATTTCTGCATTTTGGCTGAATCACGCTCTTTGAAACAAATTAGGGAGAAATGTAGGTTTGTTGGAGGGGGGAGAGGATTACCTATACGAGGATTTCTTTTATTCATGGGCTCCCCCTGCATAAGTTAAGTCCATACACTTTGGAATCATCATATTGTGTTGTAAGGATTCCATCTAAGGCTACATATGGTTGAAATTGGGGCAGGACTATTCTTCGGGCAGACTATCATTTTTGGCCATCACAGTATGCGATACCTCCTTTCCAGCATTTCATTGCTTTGGCTCAGAGCGATTCTCAAGATTTTAGCAGCTCAGTATAACCGTGTCAAACTACTGATGAGTTTACTTTACAGTGTCAAAAGTGCCCTTATAAAAGCGTTCGATCTCACATGCTGTCAAATCTATTCAAAGAGAGATTAGTCGACTACAATACCGTGGTCCACAACTGGAAATGGCTTCAGAGGTGATGCACTGAAAAGTTGGGCCCAACATGGAGGCATAGAGATCGAATTTCAGTTGGCTAAAATGGATGTTTGGGGAATATTCATTTACAGAAAATACTGTTGCAGCACTCTGAGGTTTTCCTCAAGAAAAAGGAAGACAATACTCAGGCAGAATATGTAGTGTCAGTGTACAGTAGGGCTTGGGACTATCAGCATAGTTTAGAGGCCACGCCACCTGGAGGAAGTACAGTGGCAGTGTCCCTAACTGTCAAACAAACAATTCAAGTTTTACGCTTTCATTACATCAATGTTTCATTCCAAATTGGGTGCCAGAATTTTTTGAAAAATAGGGCTTTTTCAATTCTTTCAAAGTTCTTTTTTCTGCTTCAAGCACTTTTATTTCAAATAGACCGGTTTAATTTTAAAGCTTTCACTCGCAGCCAATTCAGACTTGAGTTCTATCAGAATCACGGCTAATCCATTCGAATCCCACATCAAGTAATTCACATTTGGATAATCAGTTTCATTTAATTTAACTTTAAATGACCCGGTGAAATATTCTAAGGTGAGAAAGTCGGCATCACATTGACCACTAAATCGTTTCTTCAGTGGGCTTGTCCATCCGAGTATGCAGCATTCCCGTCGGGAGCACCGCTTAGACAAAGCTGCCTGGACGAGTCAATGAGGTCCATTGTTAACCTCCTCCCCCTTCCCCCCTACGACCGCCGTCACGGGCACCCGTTTTGAAGCCCCTATGATCTACGGACTTTGCTTCATGTATCAAAGCGAATGTGTATGCGCATTTTCTTAACTTTTCCGCTATTTTTCTCCATGTTGAGTAGACTAGTGCTCGGATTAATCCCCCTAATTTGATTTGAGTTTACTTCGGTCCGAACAGCGCATCATAATTAAACTTGTCAAATTTCAGAAAGATCCCACGCCCTCCACTTTCCTTCTGTACCCTGTATACATACCTATCGATGTTGAATGGAGTCTAAAGCTCAGACACTTTGCTTTAGTCCTACTTTCATTTCGCTCTGCTTCCAAAAAGCGTAGCACCGTTGATTAAATCAAAACCAGCCTGGTAAACTTCTTGATAATCTGACTCAGATTTTACCTCTGCCACCCACATGAGGTCAACGTCTTTGCAACTACGCTGGAGTTCAGATTTCACCATCAATTACATCGCCTATCAAGGCAAGCACTACTTTCCCATTTTACCCAGGCAGTCATCGTCCCCTGTATTATCCCTGCGCGGCAAATAGGCATGATTCACTCCCCCAGCACGCGATCGGTTCTTTCAACGCTTGTCGCAAACTGTGTTGGCAGTGGGGTGGTGGGATGCAGTACGCAAGTTGCCCTGGCCACTTTCACATGCCACGATTAGGAGACAGCAGCTAGTTCTACTGCAAAGGCAGTTGCACAAAATGCGCGCTCTAAAGGTGGACGAATTAACTGCCGTTCACCTACCATCCCTTTCAGTGATGGACTTGGGCTAGCCGAGGTCATCAATTGTTGACTGGTGTAGGGGTATTGATAGGTGACAGTGTCAACTGGGGGAAAATGCGTATGTGAAATTGCATATAATCACAGGGGGCACCGGATAGGGCTTGTTAGTCCATCCATTAACCATCATTCATGGACTAAAATCAACAGCTGAGGTGATTTGCCCCCTAATCGACGATAGTTTAATTTACGGCACTTTTGAATTCGTTCATCACTGTGATCAGTTGTGGAATAGTGTCTTCAAATTGCACAAATTTTGCACCGGTGGCTTTATGAGTACAAAAATAAGTAACTCTAATCAGTCAATAGGCTTTGTAGGTTTACATGGTGACCTTGAACTACGGATGATTAGCCACAAGTCAGGGTCACAGTTTTGGACTAGATTGAAAGTTGGTAGTTGGTTTTCCTCCGCCAGTTAACATAGGGGTGCCAGAAAGACTGCAAATGGTCGGTTTTTGAGGGCCCACATAATTGATTGTTGGATTGGCCAATCAAAATCGAAGAAGGTTCCCGACCTTGCTTTGAATTTTTGTAGACGTGTTGCAAAACGAAGAGCAGAAGGATATGAGTTACTAAAGCTTAAATAAACGCCCCTTGACCTTAATTTTAAGGTAGTAAATAGCAACGATGGTCAACGAAATAAGTGGGATTATTTGCATTAATCAAGGGCAATTTAATTATTCGAAGACGTTGATTGGCTTACGAGTCTATTTGCAATAATCCACTTTTGTATTTTACTATTTGAAGTGAATAATTATAAGCAACGAAGGCTTCTATTTTATCCATCGTCCGTAAATGGGAAAAGTTTGTACAGCATGCACTAAAGACAGTCACAAAGTTCACACCCAAGCCTTGATTGGGCGATGGGAATCAAGGCCAACCTAATTTGAGGTATTAATGAAGTCGGGGTTATTTTGGTGGGGAGAGGTGCTTAAATTTGCTTGTCTCGTTTTAGAAATTACGTTTGTATTCCGTTGGAGCTTTGAAGCTCAACCTGACTGCCATCATATGACTTGGGGGAACTCAGACCGGATTTTTTAATCAAAAGCCATAAACTGAATCATAAGTTACAATGTCGGGTGAATGTGAGGTCCCTAATAGGGTATTTCGAAGATCCAATTCATTTAAAATGATACAGCATTCCTAAATTACTGTTGCATGAATCCATCTCTATGACTAGCAAGGTATCTTGGAAACGAAGGTCACGTTGTACAAACCTCGCACCTTGGTAGTTCATTTCTGATACTTGTTGGTAACAAAAGTATAGTGAAACTAGCTATGGGCATCAAATGTCCGTGTTTGTAGCAGTATCCTTCCTGTGTCACTTCGGTTACCCATATTTTCATTGTTCACCCCTCACTCAATTCATTTATCCCATCTTTCATCAATTCATCCCTTCCGTCACCCTCCCACTTTTACATTTTTTGCTATATTTTATCATCCGTTTAAATAGCTGGCAACAATCATTCACTTATCTGCCCTCTCTTCTGAGTGTCCATCCATTTGCCCAACTAGTCATGCATTCATTCACCCTGCTAAACTTTCACAAGGTGACACACCTTTCCTTCTGTCCACTTATTCGATTAACTATTCGTTCATTCACCCAGTTGGGTGTCCACCTTTGATTTAGTCTTCCGTTTTCTGTTCCTCCACCCACCTACTCATCTATCCAGCCAACCAACGGTTCTTGTATACCTCCCTTCACTTCACTACTCATTTATGCAATCCTCAATTCGTCTGTCCAAACACCACCCCTGCCAACTATCTACTCATTTACCTGCTAATCTATTTATAGTGTACATTGACCTCTCCTATTCATTCGATCGGTCGTCTGTTTGTGTATTCATCTATAAACGCGTGCACTCTTCTATTCCTGTCCCCACCCATCCCTTTACTCATCTGTCTGGTCTCCTTTCGTGATTCAGTCCATCTTCCCAATTATCCATCCGTCCAGTCGTTTGTGCCTTCGTGATTCCACCTCCCCATCCATCTATTGACCCCTGATTTATTCATCTGACTATCCATTCCCATTGTCGTCTAATTTTTATTACAATCGCCCCATCCCACCGATAGATCTACAAGTCCACCAAGTGCAACGACGTCCTGAATTCAGGATACTGCCCCCGGGGTCCCTTCTGTGCCTTCGCGCACGCCGACTCTGAGATGACCCTGGGTCGCACCTTCCTCCAGTCGGCCCCAGCAGCGAGCTGCGGGCTGTCTGCTTCATCGCCAAGGCAGCACGACGCCTCCCCTGTCTCCTCCTCCACCTCGGCCTCCTCCTCGGGCGTCTTTTCTCCGGGCATTCGTTCCTCCGTGCCCGCTCTCACATCGCTTCAGACCTCGCACACTTACCCCACAGGTTGGCGGCTAACACTTTTTGACCTGACACGTGTATGTGACGGCCAGATTTTCAATCTAGCTAAGCTTGGATATGGCATGCATATGTGACAGATTTAATGGTCAGTGAATCAGATATTGTCGCCTCCCATTTTGTTTATTCTCACTCCCGTTCGTTTTCAAGAGGCATTTTAGACGAGCCAACGATGTGGTGTTGTGGCGAAGGTCTACTTGTGTTCTTGGTGGGATTTTATGTCACGAAATGCTTCTTTCAAATCGTAAATTCATCATTGAATATTACCGGGATTTGTGTTTTAATCTTCTTTTAATTTGATATTAAAACGTTAGAGGGAGGTTTTCGTATTATGAGACAGGGCGTTGCAGATTTTGCTTTAGAAGTTTGTAAAACATGCTGAATTTTATTTAGATAAACGAACTTTTGAAAAGCTATTTAAAAGAAAGCAGAGTAAATTGCTACCTTTATCATTAAATTCCCTAATTTTCCCAGAAATTGTTTTAATCTCTGCGTGTCCACCTCTGCGATTTGATGGTATTCCTTTTGTACTAGAATTTCAAATGCCAGCGATACCTTCTGCATAACTATTTTTGGTTCTTGTTTAAAATAATTTCTTAAAATACACACTTAATTATGCCACGTCGCCACACTTTCCTAAATTCGAAAGGAGCTTGCATCCTAATTTGCCGAGAAAACACGAAAGTGGCATGATCTTATCATGGAACTTTCGGGTAGGGTTTACTTCACTCTTTTTAACCCGTTTCAAGCAAAATAAGTGTATCTGAGGTTTGCGTGGTACGAGGTAACTGCTAAGTTCTTTCTCACTTAGCACGTTCGTTACCAGTGTCATGCGTGCAACACTCCGCTTTTCCTCCAAAACCCACGTTTCACGAGTGTGACATGTGTCATTTATTGGCTTATTACAACAGTGGTTGAGCAAGATCGTGTCGTGGCAACGGATTAATTAGCTTTGAACAATAAAACATTCTTGTTGCGAGATGAATGAGTACATTCCTGCGGTTTTGGTGAGCATTCAGGTTGTCCGAAACGTGGTGGCAATTGGTCGTGGCGGTGGTGGTCCCTTCGCCGTAGAGACTCGGGCAGCGCCCGGTTTAAGTCTCTAGGTATACTTTAATACTTTGAAATGCTATTTTTGCTTTAAGAAATTCCACTTATTGATGTGATTATCTGTAGCCAAAATAAGTCTGTTTTGGTTAGTAAATCATACCTGTGCTAGATATGATCCAGTATGGTTGGTAGGTGCGTTGTCACTTTTATTTATGGTCCCTCTTTTAATTTGGTACCTTTTTAAGCTACCCAAATTAACAAAAGATGTACCTAAGAGTGTCTTAAATACCTTCCACCTAAATGAGTGGTGTAAATAGATACGCTATTGTTGGACTATTAGCATGGTTAGTCCAAGTTTTCGATGAATGGTAGGAAGAGGGGGGGAACGCTTTTAGTTTGAAGCCACTCGTTGCTAGCCCACGGGGGTTGATTGTTCTGCTCTAGGTTACACCTACCAAACTTGTTTTTGATGGCGAGTGGTGTGGTGTAGCCTAGACAGCGTTGTCGACGTGGCAATGGCCAAAAACAAGGTTCTGACATGCAGCTGTGTATGCAGTCGGCCCCCCGCCCCTACTGCAGTCTAAAAAGTCCCCGTTCCGTTGTTGTCTCACTCTGTGACAGAAGTGTGCATTTCTGTTGACTTACGTGCCTTTTATGGGAAAATCGTTGAGATGGTAAACATCTCACGTGACCTTGAGGCTCTTGATCGTTGACTTTACACTCATCAAGCAATTTCCACCGCCTTTCTTGGTTTTTTGTGTTGGTCCTTTGTAAAATCGGATTTCATTATGTTTTTTTTTCTAATTGGTTAACTAGAATTCTCGAATGACCTACTCAAATTCGAAAAAGCTTACTTTGTAGCAAGACCAATGGTGTGAGGACATGGCTTGGTCTAACTTGAGACATAAGTCCAGCTGAAGAGCTTAAATAGAAACTCAAACAGTATCTTGGAGGGGAAAAAATTGAATTCCCATCCATTAGAGATCTTTGATGGTTATTCTCCTTGTGACAGCTGTGACCTTGCCATCATTTAATCAGGATTTGGGATCGACTACTTCAAGGCAGCCTATCTGGCCACATGCCAATTCATGTCTTCATTTGTCTGAGAACTTAATAAAAACGGAATTCACAATACAAACAATGGTGTAAGATTATATTCTGAATAAACCGCAAATTTCGTTAATTAAGTCTGCCGTCTCAGAAATCACTCTCTGTGGCGGGGTTGAGCAAAACTTAAAACCATAACTTCCACTTTGAGCTGAAAAAAGCCAGGTTGATTCGATAAAAAACAAGATGTAAGGGTTAACCACTGAGGATTAAGAGACAGTACGATTTAGCACTTACTGTTAATCACAAAACTTGAACGGCCGGTCCATTTGTCTTTTTTGCACTGGATTTGAATACGTGACAGGTCACTGAGTAAACACAACTTATGCCATGCGGGGGATCGTCTAGGCAGATAATGCATGACAAAGGATTGTTCTCAGCCCAGGCCTTTATGCTCTGGTATTAAAGTGCTGTGGTGTAAACATTGTGTTGGAAACGCATCTGTCTTGTGGGCTTTTAATTAGACCATCACTTTTTTGGTTTCGTTATCAACGCCTCCTTCTCCTGTTGGTTATTTTGGCTGGTAGGAATATGCTAATTAATCGGCTTAACTTCGCTCCACGGAAACAATCACAGTTTACCCCTTAATACAAATCCCAACAGCAGCACATATACATGAATCCGCACGTCAAAAATATGTGACACGAAGTTGTGCATTTTAAGCACATTAGTTGTGTTGGAAAAATTAGGAGAGGAGGTAAATACGGAGTGATCTCGTTTTTAATGGCAGTTACATTTTTATGCTTCATGAGCGGTAGCAACGTAGTAGAACCGTGAAACATCTGAGTGGCGGTGGGTGGTTCTCCTTTCGGCTCCTTCCTCATAGTAAGTGCGTTTAATGCTAATTAGATTTGTTTAAAAAGTCGGGATTCACATTTTGCTGCTATTTTGGTCTCCAAATTGACGTAATATAAGTGAATGTTTTATTGGGGAACATATTTTCACATTTTTATGGTAAAAGCGAATGACAGTCGTAAGGTGCTGAAAACCTTATGCCTGACTTCCTTCATAAAAAAGCACAGATCTACTGGGCTTTCACTGAAGTTTATCACATTTTTGGCTCTGCTTTATTGAACGGGGCGTAATTTATTCCCTCTGGTGGAGGGTTAGCTGGACCGATAGAGGAACATTGCGATGACAGCGCCGTCAGTTCAAATAGTTGCCTATCTGGTGGTGGTCAATTGCATGTTCCACACAGTGATGCAGTCACGTGGCACTTATCTCCGTGTAACTAGGGTAGGCACTGATGAGGATTTACAAGGTTGCCTACCTCCTCTTTTTCATGCATTTTAGAAGGCCAAAATCGTGGTTTAGCTTGTCGTCAGAGGTTATTTGGATTTGTTTACTGTGAATAATGGATATGCATTTAGTCATAAATAGGAGTATTGTTTATTTTGCTTAAACTTTAAGATCTTCCATGGAAGCGTCCTATCTAATCATCAGGTTGTTACAAGTTATAGGCAATTTCAGAATGAATTATTGGGTCACCTCTTTATTTGCGTAAGTTAGTAAGCCATAAAGCTTTGGCAGAAATTCTGCTTCTTAAATTGTTTCTCTAAATTATCAACTAAATGGGAATCAAGCACAAATTATTTATTTTTGAACACGTAGACACTAGGCGAGAAGAAGTGTCTAATCTCCAGTGTCGGTGAGCTTATTTTCCTGCGATGATACGTGACGCTCTGTTGCGCAATAAATTATGGGTAGATTTTCCTACAAAAAAAATTGTTGGTCACTGTGCTGAAAAGCTAACTTTTTTGCAATATAGTGAAGAGAGGCTGTCCTATTGCTTATGATTATTTTCAACAGACTAACTGACCAAATTTAGAGCAAATGTAGGGGCATATTTGGAAGCTGTATTTGAGAATTTGTATCACCTTTACTTGGGAAAATGAAGGTGCGCAATTTTAGGAAATCAACTTTACGTTGTTGAATAACATTTATTGTTTTACTGGTCGACCAAAATTTATCCACGGGACCTAGCGACGATTCCCGATCCCTAAGTGGTTTCGATCTTGAATATTTCTCTCAAGTTGAGTTTTATGCAAATAATGAGGTTAATTATTTATTTTACGGAAGGTTTGCGCTTAAGCTTTTTTGATGAAATTGTAATTGCTCATGTAATGGTTACCGCCTACGTGGGAGCTTTTATTCAGGTATTTTGTCAGTTTTCGTCCTTTACATTAAAGTATTATGCATTTTGAATTACAAAGACCGTTCTTGTGGCACTTTACAATGTCTTATTTGCAAAACTCTTGCAAACGATTTTTAAAACAAAACTCTTCAAATGTCAAGGTCACATTTGGCCTTACTCGACTCGGGACAGTTAGGCGCGTGTATCAATTGGCTGGAAATGTACATAGGATCCAAAAAACTGAGTTACTCAAAGGTGCACTCTTAAATAAACGTCACACGTACATCCACTTTAAAATTCATTAGTGGATGTGACTTTCCCTTCAGTTCCGTATAGTGCAAAAAGGAGGTATTTGAAGGATTATTTTAGTAGCTTCTCAGTCTCAACATTTTGCCAATTTGGAAATAAAATGCGAATGTTTGAAAAGAAGTAAAAACTAAATTTGTCCCTGTGACTAACTTTGCAAAAGCGTGTTTTTCCAATTAGCTGAATGCAATACTGACTCCTTTAAACCCAAGTTTGGACCGGTGATAGCCCTAGAAATGAATACCTTTACCTTCTAAACTCTACTTCTTTTGAAAAATTATCCTACTTAAGGTCGAAGAGCGATGGATGCATGACAGAAAACACAGGTTATAGCTATTTTTTGACCTCGAATGATAAATAGACGTCACATCTAAACCCAGTTTTATTTCGATATAAAACCTCAATTTGTCTTTTCAAATTGGACATCTATTCTGGTATTTTTTATCCTCTATTTGTTTTAAAAGTAGCCCTATCGCGGTAAGTGCAGTTGGGTTGATGCCATTCACATCTACTTCATCAGTAAGTACGATTTTTTTGTGGTTGTAGACACAGTCCAGTTCTTTTCCTCCAGGGGTATCTAGCGCATTGTGGCCGTGTGCTGTAGCTTCAATGATGACAGCATTCTCTCAATCATCTCTCGTTCACGCATGCACACCTGCCTTTTTTAGTCTCTTAAATGAACAGAACAACGTGCATATACCTGTCATGTGCAGACTGAACACTCAGAACTCGAGTGGGAATTGTTTACCTCCGCATTTAGTGTACTACCCCTCGCGGTAAAAGATTAAAGAAACGGTCAAATTTGACGATCTCTGTAGCTGACGTCGGCGTTGTGGTTTAGTGCAGCATTAGATTTACTTCTCCAGAAAATATTGAACGTGCAAGCTTGAAAGTACGATGGGCGTGCAGGTCAAACTGAGGCCTTGGGGTTATTAAAGAGTTGGTGTTGAGGCTGAAAACTTGTTTACGTGGGTTTCAGTTATATTTACGCACCCACTGCGGTGCCTGGCGCACCCCAGAAGAGTAGCTTTGACACAGGATTTGCCAGTGCGGCAAAAATATCGCAGTTTGGCCTGCACCGTTTGCAAGATTTCATATGTCTATGGATTGTTGTGTTTACTGTTCTCTCGAGATGATTTGTTTTGTGCAATTTCGCAACAACCGAGCGGGGGGTTGCGTGCCCTGAATGTAACTTCAAAGGAATAACTTCCGGGGATGTGCGGTGAGAACCGCCACGCTTGGGGTCGTCACTGACATACACGCGGTCTGTCGACTTTGCGCTTTTAAACTGTTCAAGTGTCTTACTTGTGGGCGTCTCGTCAAAGTCCTCAAAAAGACAATTGTAAGCTTTGTGCCCTAGGGCACAAGAAATTGAAAAAAATGCCGTTTTGATTAACAGTTTCTGGACTGACAACATTTGAGCTGAATATAACGAGTACAAATAGGATACTGGTCTCTTACTAGTCCATGTACTATGGCCATGGCGTCAGGCCTTTTAATAGATTTGCGGTCCAGGATACATGTTGTGAGTCGAGAACCTGTCTCAATTGCAGAACATTTAGTTCGCACGTCCTTGAGTTGCCAATCTTTCCTTTTTATCACAGGAAGAAAGGACGATGATAATTTTACCCTTTTTATCGTTCATCATATGTATCCTGGATTTTGGCCAGAAATGTATGCGAAAGTTCAATTTTATTTCCTATCCTTAATTTCTTTGTCATTTAACTTATTCGCAACGAATACTTCCGTTAATGGAGGGGGATGTAGTTATTTATCATTTCCACCCTGCTCCATCGTAAAAACCCCGAAGTTCTTTCCACTTGCTCTAAGGAGTGACAAGGAAATATGGCTGTCTTATGGCTATTAACTTTTTATGGGGGGAAAAACGTTGGCTTTTCTGTCTTTAACGAGCCTTCATCTACCGTTGTGCTTGTTAGTTGATTCAAAAATTGCGACTGGAGAGGTTGTTAGTAATTGATGATGGCCGACTTGGCGTTTACTCAACCAATTTTCCTTCGCAGCATGGCTTCACCTGTAGATGGGGGCGTTAACAACGCTTCTAGGATTTTCTTCACAATCCTGTCGTTGAATGCTTTTCCGAGCAAATTCTATAGTGTAATTTCCAAGGTCAATTAATGGGTAACAGAAGTCATTGAGGAAGACTTGGACTAAATGCGCGGTGAATTACTTCGTGCCATTTTCTGTGACATTTGCGATGTGGCATTTCATTGGCAAGTAACTTTTTTGGACTATCTTCCAACTAACGTGGTCTCATTCACCCCTTTCCTTTGAATTACATCACTACCTCTTGAGGTTTGAGTACGGATACTGTTGAATCGGAAACTAGAGACGATGACTTGACAGATCTAAAGCTGATAATATCTCTGTGATTCTATTGTTGATACCTACTGTTGATGTCTCGTAATTCTAAAAGATTTTTCAGCGTGGATTTTGTTTTTAACTTCACCATCTCTTGAATGTGCAACTTACATCAAATTGGTTGATATTAGTGCGCTCCTCGTCTATGGATGCAAGGATCTGTCACAAGCAATTTATAAACCTTTGAATTTTGTATACTCCCCTGTGGACAGAAAGGATGTTGCTTCCGGTGAAGAGGGTTTTGCATCACATAGTGGGTGGAATTTCACTTACAATTTGGGTGTCAATTGAAGGCCTGAAAGTAGATGGGAGTGTAATACCTCTTTCGGCCTTTTTCTGGAACCAAAATTCTCGCAATTTTTTATTTGTTGTTTACCTGTTTATGAAGTGGACCCATCCTCGTCATCATCATCATCGTTTATCATAATCAGCATTTGCGGCTGTAACCTTTGGTTGTCAGGCCAACACTTGAATTACAACGAGTTTTTTGAACTTGCTAATATTTATCATAATCGACTGATATACTCGTTCGCTTTTGATTATGGGTCTGACAATTCTTCTTGTCTCCCACCACTGATCCCGACTTCGTTCATCGCAGTGGAACTATTCGGACTAAGGTGGTATAGTTGAACGCTGACACCATCCAATTAGTGATTGTTTATCCTATTAGTTTTGTCTTTGTGTCGCCTCTCCAAGAATATCTTTTTCAAGGCGCTACGCACCTCACGTCTTTCTTTTTCATTGCCTCCACTAGACACATTGCTGAAAGGTCCAACACCTACGTTATTAACCTTTACCAGGTATGGGACATATTCTTATTGAATTTACTTTTCCATCGGTAGGTAGAAACCCTCTTGAATGTAGGTAGAGAGTAAATGATGCAGCGAAATCTTTGAGAGATGCTATCTTTCGTGCAATTCCTTCATAAGTGTGCTTTCCTATTGGTCACAGAAGACCATCACTGGGGTTTTATGGTATAGCTCTTAGTTATCAAAGCATGCACGAATTGCAAATACGCCTTATTTCGTTTTTGTAGAAACGAAAAGACCCTTATTCACTCCCAGTCCTTTAATTTCGTCAGCATCCTGCCCGCTACCCACTCCGCGCCAATTATACGATCATTGACTTTGAATATATGGGTGTAAATACCGTATCAAACTGGATCACATGTTGGTAAGGGAGTTTCTTATTTTTTTAAAAAATGCGACAAGATCATTAATCGTTGCCAGGACGTGTCAGATGGTCGCCTAAGCTTCATTTTCTACTGGCAAGCAGTGGCAACACTTATTAATCAGTTGTGACAAGGGACTGTAATTAAGTAGTGTCGTGAAGTATCAAAGACAACTTAGCCATGGAAACGACACGAATTCATTAAGGTGTGATGCAATGGGTACCTCACATACAAGTCCTTTATATCAGGCCATGACCCCTTCAGCCCTCCTATTTTTCCCCCTTATTGATTGAAAAAGACTGCTGTCAACAGTTAGATGTCAAAAAATTCCCTTTTTGTCAGCATTATCTAATTCACTTGTCTGTACTGGGTGGAGTTGTAACGACCCCAGTCTCGCTCACTGATGTCGATCCTAGGTTCACTGTAACATGGGATTTAGCTCACAACAACCTACCAACAGATCTCGAAGATGTTTTCACTCAGTGTTCTATTGGGGAAAACTTTTTTCAACTTCATCACGGTCTTGTCTCTCCGAGGTTTATCAATCTTTTTATATTTTTTGTGATTTTGCCTTCGAATTGTAGGGTGTTTGCTTTACTCTCCCCTCTCCTAGTTATAGATGCTCCGACGAGTAGTAGACTCCTGCCAGACTGCAATCTTTAGTTATTTCCCCTGTTTTCTCTGCTATTGCCTTCATTAGAGCGACATTTGCTCGGGAGTATATCTCCTTAAAATTCAAGTTTGGGTTTGGCCAAACGGCGTAGTTTCCCCACGACAAACAAACTAGGGCGTCAGTTGCTGCACTTTCGCATGGGCGTTTGTCTTTTTAAGCAAAGTTACATTATCCATGGTCTGATTACTTGCCACCCTCCCCCTCCATCTCGCTCTCCCAAAACCCAATGTTGCTTATTTTAAACAATCTCTGACTCCTGATTGGTCGATGACAAGGTCACCACCAGCGCCTTGGTTCGGAAAATTTTAGTGCACTTTCTCCTGTACCTAAGGCTACCTCATATGACCTCCTTTTCCTGGAGAACAGCCTTAATCGTTTTCCTTGAGTAATACTCACTACTGGGAATGGTCTGTTTGTATACATTGACATTAATAAAGGTTCTGCCGTTTGAGGTTGAGTGGTGTATTTTCACAATAAAATTGATACTATTCATTGCCCATTGTCCAGTGAGGGATTTTCGCCTAAGTTACGGAGATCAGAAGCCATGGGTTTTTGAACTCTCCGATTGGAAACATCAAAAGTATTTAGTAGATCTTGGCTGTCCATTTGTCGATGACTCTTTTGCGGACACTCGAGTGGGCATTCCTGGACTTGAGATGCCTGAGGTACCCATAGAAATTAGGAAATTGAAAGCGTTTTAGCGTGTGTATTAGCGCTGGTTGAATGAAATGATCGTTTCTAATAAACCACCCTAAATTACCTGAGAAATTTACTTCAAATTATATTGGCTCAGTCTCGTTTTTACTAAGGTATCACCTCAAGTCTTTGCTGATGTAATAAACCAAAGTACTCTGTATTGCCAGTATACAAAAAACCCAGAGGCTACTGTCGTGTAGTAATGTAGGGATGTAGGAATGGGAGTATTGCCATGGTTTCATGCCACCATTGGGGTTGTCGAAGGCTTAGTTACGGGTGCACTTCCAAAATCACAATTCTACTATTTACTTCAAAGATCTGAACTCATCAGCTCTGCTAGGAGGCTGGCATTTCATGCCTTCTTTATTGAGTCAATCCTCAATGAATGGTTTTATCATTAGCCTACTCCTTTTCCTCCTCTAGGCGGCCAAAAACTGCGGATGCGCCACCGCAGCGGCGGTGCAGCCGGGTCGGCAGATAGCGGGGGCTTCGGTGGGGCCACTTTTGATCTTCAGGATACCACGCCACCACCGTCGGTAGCGGCTGTAGCGGGAGCACCTGCGCCACCAACGCAACCGTCGATGCTCCCCCACTTCCCTTTCTTCTCACCTCTGATTGGAGCTTTCGGCCGTGGAGCATTCAGTACGGCGACTAGAACCACGGCTACTGGTGGCACCGCCTCCACTAGCACCGCTTCCACAGCTGCAGGGACTGCACAACAACAAGGTTCGGCGGCTCGAAGAAAGGTGTCCATGGAAGCAAATAAGTTCCCGCGAATGAGATGTGAGCCAGTTATTCTGCGTTTACTATTTGGCGTTGCGTAGTGAGGATTAGTGGAGTGATCAAGCCCCGACAATTATATTGTCTCCACTGAAACGATTTTAGGCACTGTTCTGTCATTCAGAAGTGATTAGTCTCCGAATCATTCATGAAGTTGCGGTGAGACACGGAATTCTGCGATTACCTTTGTTATTGGGATATCCAGTAAGACTGAGAAGATAGTAGCAAAGGTGATATGAAGCAGAGTCCTACATCACTGGAGTGGGGGTTAATTCAGAAGGGATGGTGAAACCAACGTGGTCAAATATACAGTGAAATTAAATGGAAGTCTACTGTTTTCGATGTGGAATATTCAAGATAGTAAGTAAGCTCAATGACTGGTTTTGTGCGCATCGAGTGCAAATGGCAGTCTTATTCTAATCATTAGGAGCATGTTAGAATTGGAGCTATAATATAAGTGTTTGTTACTTTGTAATACAATGCAATGGCAAGCATAGAGCATAAAATTATTGTCGTTCCTGTGCGCAAACCTCAGTGAGCCAATTAGGGGACTCGGTCAAGGTCAAGCGAAGTTATTTTGAAGTTTTGTCCCGTATTGATGTCTGCCTTAGTTATTTTGTTATTTTTCTCGAGTGGAACTTAAAAAGTATATTTTTGTTGACCATTTTGTTTAAATTGGGTTATTAACTATACAGTCACAAAAGTTATAGCTCTCAATTTTAATTAGCAGAAGTCCATTCAAAAAGTTATGCTTAAATATGGAAATCCATGTTTAAAATCTGCAGTTACACCGTCACTGAGGTAATAGAAATTCATTTTGATTTCATCCACTTCAACTCTCTGCAAAAAGTTGCATTTGCTGTAATTTCTCCTCTCTCCCAAAGGGAAGCCACTCCTAATTTTTAAGTCCAGACTTACCTTTTCGGGGCCACCAGACGTTACGCACTTTCGGAAAGGGTACATATTTCTACTTGATACTCTTCTTTCAAGTAGAACATCGGACAAACTATAAATAACTTAGATGTGGGAATAAACGAATGAGCATAATTATTCAAAATCAAACGTTTACGCTGACCACCTCTGAACCACAGCAATAACAACGTCGACTCTGACGCATGATTCATTGAAACCGATTACAGCACTGATTGACACTATAATTGTTCGTATAGGTCGCTCCTGTTGGTAGTTTTTTACGAGCATCATTCGCCTCCTGTCAATAAAAGTTGACCATCGACAAGAGTCCAGAGTCGAGAGTCCGGACAGTAGACAGTGGCGAGTTAAAAATTAGGAATCGAACGCCATCTAAAACTGAGCTAAGCTTGGACTATTTTGGTTACAAAGGAGTCGCCCTAGCCGACAGTGTGTTTATAGTAGTAACACTAAAGGCAAGACATCAACACGATTTTGAATGTAGCAGTTTGAGTACCTACTCAGGCCTAAGTTAGCTGGTTGGGTGTTAGTGTTTAATCGAACGCTTATTTATACCCTCCCGCCTTCCCATATGTTTGAATATGAGCGGATAAATTTAGGATTGAAGACTTTTTGACCTTGCTTCAGTCTGGGGGAAAGGCTTAATTGTAGAAAATTATTTCAGTGTTGATAAGAAGTAATGTGCTTTCACCCAATTCAACTCTTATCCATGACACGACGGCGGAAAGACAGTTTTATTTGCCATTCAATCAGTCCTCCAAGAAAGTAATCACACTAAAGTAGCTCACAGTAGCCCATTCGTCGGCACTTTATTCTTCCTTTTCTTCTCTTGATTTACTAATCCGCATAGGCAACCGTTCTCGAAGTAGTTGACTCATGTGAGCACTTGGGAGATCCTCTAAAATTTTCATCTAAACTAGCTTTTCACTTCACTCTCCTTATTTGTCTCCAAGATTATAGTCCACTAGGAACACAAAAAAGGGAGTTTTTGACCTTGTCTGCCCTTTTAATTCAAACTCGAACCCGAAAGTAGTTCAAATAGCCTTGGCTATGCATTTGTTGACACCGGATTTGAGATTCCCCACCTCTGCAACTTTCATTTAACCACAAATTTTTGTTACTCATCTAATTATCATTTCAGTGGGAAACTCTTTACCCTGTTTTCACACACAAGTGCTGTTATTGTCATTAGAGTGCCAGGCCGATTGTCTCTTTCTCCTCATTGGCCTTGGGTAGTCACTTTTTTGGGGTCCCCTATCGAGATGCCTCGTATTTCTTTTCAGTAATTAATTATTCCCGCCACATTGAATGTGCCAACTTTTAATATAGGGCCTGTCTGTGACAGTTTTCGTGATTTTTAGATTTAAAATAAATTATAGTAATTTCTCTCCGAAGGCTCAAATTTTCTCTTACCGAACCCAACGCAGAGCACAAGTTAAGTCTCCTTCTCCAACACCTCAAACAAAAACACCACACAAGGTGGTTGTGTACATTTCTTTTTCTTATTTTAAATAATATCATCACACGTAAAACCTAACGTCAAATCCCGACTGATCTTTTCAAAAATGAGGACATTTTCACGCTGTCATAAGGATGATCAGGCAGTAGGGCTGTCACCCACATCTACTCCCAATCATTTTGTACTTACTTCTTGTTCTGTTAGTCGACGCTTAAATTTCCTGGTAAAATAAATGTATTTCCGATTTTGGGAGTTGTTGTTTTGGATATCCAAACCATGGTGGATATGACGTCGATTTAGTATATCGAATGAATGAACTTACTTGTTCGTTATCGGAGCAAAGTCATACTGGCTGTTTTTGTAGCCTGAAGTATAAATAAAACGATTCAAACAAAATTATGGATCATAGCATTTAATCACCCGGTAAAACGTGGCTTTTTTTCCCGTTATTAACACTAATGTTAAAATGCCATCTTCTGACCCTGAAGGCAGTTATTTGGTGAAAAATGAATGGCAACTTAAAATTAAGTCTCCTTCAGCTGACTGAAATTCTCTGTACGTTCTTTTTTCTCTTCTTCCCCTTTTAGTGGAAAGCTGCGGATCCCTGCTAGAGAGCTACGCACGAGGATTCACAACTCCATCATCCTCCTCCTCATCCCTGACCAATCAGCAACCGGGACAGCAGCAGCAACATCAACAACAACGCACCGGGGGTGTTCGTAGCCTTGGCAAGTGCTCACCACAACCGGTCACACCCTCCTCCTCGTCATCCATTTCCTCTAGCATGCCAACGACCTTCAAGAGCCTCCCACCTTGGTGGGCTGGTGCTGAAGTGAGCGAGCGACAACAGCAACAACAGCAGCACCATTTGCACCACCCGGATAATGAGTATCTCAATTCTCTGGTCACTGAAGAGTTGCGAACTCAACTTACGGTCAGCACAAGTCCTGAGGAGTCGCATCAACAGCAACTTATCAAGGGTAAGGGGTAATAGAGTATTAATTTAACCTAGCTTCAGGAGCTACAATAAACTTCTACAATGCGAAGAAAAGCAGGCACTGTTCAAGCGGGGTTTTAGAGTTCATTTTAACTCTTACGTAGGTAATCGGATGATAAGTTAACCTTGTTAAGTAAATTTGCCGCATCCTATTCTCTCCTTTGCTAAACGGTTCATTGGTTCAGGCGGATGGTGAATTTGTTTGTCTACTGGTTAGGCGTGGTTACTCGGTCACACTCAATTATTTTTTAATTATAAGTTCTGCTTGATCTAAAATGTATCGTTTGAATCTGGTTGGTTGGCCGCGAGAGTACTTTTCAACTAACCTTTCTTAACACTCATCGACAATAATGGGCTAACCAATGAGCGTGTCTCACTAGTTAGCCATTTGCGCTACAGTAATACTAAAATTTAAGAAACAGACAACTTTCTTCCATGGAATTTTTACCATAAAAAAGCAGATATTTGAAAATTTCCCCATCAAAATGCCTCAAGGGTAACTTACAGAACTCACAAATTATCCTCACCCATTGTGAAGCCATTCAAGATCCCTACCCTCCAGTCAATCCCGAGGTAGTCCTCAGTACTTCATACACTTTGCAGCCTGAATCAGGCTTCGTTGCACGTACTGAAGTTGCGTCCTCATCAGCTGTTAAATAGTCCTCACCTATAGGGTTTGTAACGGCTTTTGATCCATTTGTCATCCACTTCATGACAGTGTAATAGGTACTAGTGAATTTTACCTAAAAGTGTAATACTTGCTTATTTTTCGGTAGCCAAATGTAAAAAACAAATAAAGCAAAAGATGAGCACTATAAATATTACGTTGCTTGTATCTATGGCAGTGCACAAATATCCTCTACTCGGAGTGTTACAAGTTTAAAGATTTCTTTGGAATTCGGAAAGGGAAAAAATGATTGCTTCACTGACTTTCTACCCTCCACGATGATTGATATGATTGAGGTGCCAGCAG
This sequence comes from Echinococcus multilocularis, assembly GCA_000469725.3. Classification (NCBI taxonomy): domain Eukaryota; kingdom Metazoa; phylum Platyhelminthes; class Cestoda; order Cyclophyllidea; family Taeniidae; genus Echinococcus; species Echinococcus multilocularis. The sequence goes on along the minus strand of LN902846.1, from coordinate 4,764,137 downwards.
TTTCCACTTTGGCTTGAAAATGCGTAGTAAAGTTATTCCACTATCCACCACTAATCCACATGTTACTATTGTTTTCTAGATGGAGGAAAAACTAATTTTTTGTTTCACAAAATTTCCAACATTCGGAATCTTCTCTTTGTTGAATTCCTTAAATACCATCTCATAGGCTGTGCGTAACGCGTTTGATCAACCTCAATCCCTTAAATGATAGTGGAGCCGCTCTTGATGGAAAGGGAGGGAAGGAGTGAAATGAACATCGATGACATCTTTTAATGGCGTATCCTCCTACATAGTGGTGTTTCGTAGCGCCTGAGTCATCCAGGAAGATGTTTTAGGGCGTAACGGCCTGACCTCAGATTAATCATCGAAGTATAGGACCAAGGCGAATAAAGGCCTCGTACAGTTGCATCAGAAAAAGCAAATGAATACCCTTTTGTTGCATTTTAACCAATATCTTCACGTTCTTGATTTGTTAAAATGACTTTCTTTCTTCTGTTTTTAAAAGGAGAAGGTCAAGAAAATACGAAACGATGACTAAATGCAACTTTGCCTTGCCTTTCACGTAATGCTATTTTAAAAACTTTTTTTTGCATTTTAGTTCACCACACTGGCAGAAAAGTTTCGCTTTTCTTACTTTAGAACAAATAGCTGCATTGAAGTCCAAATCCCATTCTCTGTTCTACCAGCTACCTCCAGTATACTGTCTTAATCTATTACTTTGTGTTCTATTGGAAAAGGGTAAAGGTAACTGACCGCTCCACTCATCCATTCCTCCACCAGACTTCACTCAATCGCCGTTGAGCTGTCTCCTACGCCAGGTGCAACTCTCAAACCAACAGGCAGCGACAGGAGCTGCATCGACACTGACGGGGACCAAACGAGGTTCGGGACTATTCGACGACGATCCGCTGGGCGTAGTGACCGCCTCACCCCTCGCCAGTCCTCGTGGTGCCCCCGCCGTTCCTCCACCATCGCATCAGCCTTCCACCGCCGTTGCCACCGCCACCACCGCTACCTCTGTCTCGGGCTGCTCCGCCTCCGCACCCGTCTGCATTCCATCTAACGGTGGCAATCGTGGAGACATCGAGGCCTTTGATTTTCCTTGCAGGTAGAACCAATTTTCCCTCCCACGGAAGGTATGGGTGATACTCTGTGGTAAGTGGGTCATTCGAGTGTCGTGACTCTTCAGAGAAGTTTGGATCATGCGCGTGATGTGGTGGCGTTAGGTGTGGGTGAGTCTACTGTGTGAATAGGTCGGAGTGTTAATCAGATCTCTTTTCCATACAAATTCGACTTTTACTTTTTTCAATCAGTTAGTCAAGAATAGTAACTCACTGTGGCACTCTCGGCGTACGTCGGAGAAATCGGTGGGCTCCAAAGAGTAGAGAGCTGAGTCAGTTTTTTTTCAGTGCTTCGTTTTAGTAATGCTGATATGCTTCAGATCATTTGTTGGTTCAACAGCTTTGGTGATAAACATTTCAAATGGTTGACCGAATAATTCAGTTATTGATTCAGTCATACAACGAAGAAGCCATTTTGTAAATTGTTTGACTAGGCCTCAGTTCGTCCCGCCTCCGCATTTGCCTCTATTACATTCATCGGTGTCAAATGCGTCGAAGCAGAAGCTTTTCTTTTTTCTCTGTGGGTCGATGTCTCCGGCTTGTCTTCTCCTGAGTAATAGCCCGATCCAACAGTGTCTGTGCAATGAAGTGTAATGGAGCCTAGTTAAGCCTGTCGCAACAGCATTGACCGTAGCCAAAATGACATTGAAAGCGTGTCAGACTACTGCCTAAGTTTCACTCGCGGAGAGAAACAATTTCTCTTGCTTATTTTAGTCGTCAACTCGGTTTAGAGAAACTGGAAGTGGTCGAGCGTAGTGCTACGACTTTGGTCCTGGGTGAGACCAAGTTTGTCAATGAGTCAGGCAGTTAATTAACTTTCCTCTACAGGGAGATGCAATTTCCTGTACTTTTGGTCAGTCCTTGACCAGCAACCCCTTTCTACCAATGCGGATGTGCTTCAGGGTGTTTGGAGGGTCGCTGGGCGTAATCCAATAGTATTTGCCGTTCTGAACTCAAATTGTGGATGAGCCAGACGGTCTGATGTGAATTTTTCAGTTTGTAATCAGTTCTTGTCGATCGTCAACTTGCTCAAGTCGTGTCCCTATACCTCAGAGAAGTTGGAAGGAGATCTAGTCGATATTCAATACTTAGGTCGAGGCCGCGGTCGTATAGCAAGTAAACTGCCCCTATCTACAGTACACTCAACAATAGTAGTCGGTGTTAAAGCAACGGCCTTTAATTTACCTCCAGGTTGCTGTCTTCCCCTTACTCGCTTCTAATTCTGACCAGTTCTTGATTATCAACTCGCTCTCCCCACTTTAATATGGATCGTCGAGGCTACGAGTAGTCAAGTGTGACTCAAAAGAGTTTGTTGTTGGGATGGCGACCTCTTAACTAAACCTAACGTCTGGCCATATTTATTCTGTAGGCCAAAGCAATTCCTCCCCAGTTCTTTTAACTCTTTCTTTATCAGTAACCCGCTCTGGTAATGTTTTCTTTGTTACAGGTTAAGCCCTTCAGCCCTCTTCGTTTAACGCTGATATTTTTTAATCAAACATTTGTTTCGGCTCGACCATTCATTAAACAGCACCATCACTAGCTCCTGTAGAGGTTTCACTGCTACCAAGACTGCGGGTATTTGGTTGAGCAAAAATGTTTCTATTTTTTAGCATTTTGACAAGGTTATCAGCCTTAGTTTTTGGTTTTCAAAGTCATGCCGCTTGTCATGCTAATGCGAAGTTGTTTAGTCGAATACTTGTCATCGGCCGCCACGTAAACCGTCAGATTTTCACAGCTAAGTGATACACTGAAGCTCAAACGATAGTAAGGCATACCAGTGTATGGGAGAAGTTTTATTGGGTGGAATGTCATAGCACCGATGTTAATGGTGTACCCCCGAGGACTTAAAAGCCTGCCATAAAACCTCTCCCTTTTGGGCCGTGATCACAGGAGTGGGGGTGATACAATTAATTTGGATTGTGGTGGGAACGCTATCCGTTTTGGTGGTCATGATACGTGCCGGAGCATTGTTTGGGCTCTCTAAATATCGCGACCTCTGACAGGCAAACTGCATGTGGGAAGATCTATTTGGGGGGGATGGTGTTAAAGGCGATATCTTAAAAAAAACAGGGTAGGTGGCATCATGATTCCAGAAGTATTCCACTTTTGAAGTTGATCTTAATTCACAAAAACCTGATCTGTTTCTACTTGTAATTGTCACCAACAAATCAACATCATTTCAATAATCCTTCTGCGGTGAGTCAGCCAAATCAGCTATCCTTCATTTGGTATTCAGAATAAGTAACCACTCGGGTTCACTGTTTCTAGCCACCGATGTAGTGCTCCGAGTCACCTCATGAAGCTATACCAAAGGGGGAAGCTCATTGATGAGGCAGCGGGGGGACAGGGCAGAACCAGCGGAGATTGAGGAAACCGTATTTTCAAGATCTATTTAAATGGAGCCAAATAATACAATAATGTGGTTCATGGCCTTCTTTATCTGTCTGCAGTTGTGCATGCTGTTGCCGAGGCCAAGGTGGGGGTGGTCAGGACTCAGCCTTCAACAGTGGTGGCACACCAACAGTTATATGCGACTTCGGTGCGGTGGGCAGCACTTCGCTGCACTCGATGACTTCAGAGGGTCAGGACAGCGCTCTCGCCCTCTCTGAGGTCAAGGACGATGGCACACCTGATCTGCCCCTCCTCCATGACGCCTCGGGCACTTTCGGGTCCATGGTAAGTTCTCCATCAATCTCTCCACCCATCCATCCCGGTTCAACCTATCTATCATCCATTCATTCATTTTGGTTCCACCTATCCATCTTAGCTGCATCTCCTTCTAGACTGCTAATTTGCAATCGCGTTTCGAGAATAGGGTGCGTGATTCCAAATTAGAGCATTTATCAACAACTTTGCATTTGTTCAGTGGGATTGGAACCCTGAGATTTCAAGAGACCTAAAAATATCAAAGGCTTTAACTAACAGTACTCAGCGCAGTTGGGTCTCTGGCACGTCTACCGTATGCTCGAGTAAGCTTTGAAAAAACTGCTCACGAGGGTTTTTATGGTTTGAGAATGGTGGTCCGTTCAACAGCTTTCGGTGTTTTCGAATCCATTGTTGCACCATTTCATCAGCTTTATTTACTTAGGCTTTGCAATTTGTGGGTCCTTGATTCCGAGGTTATCGGAGACTTGCGATAAAATGTGGTATTTTTGAAGTAAAGGCCTACTCAACCGGTTTCAGGGTAATTAGATCCGTGGTCGGCCACGTAGCCGTCCCCTTCCATCTCTTTTTCCCGCTTACCTCCAGTTCTTGTGGTTTTTATTTCGAGACTATCGAAGACCTCCTAATACATCTATGAGTGTTTCATGGTTTGACTTAAGTTTGAATTTAAGACACGCCAGCCATCTTTCATTTCCTTCCAGATTCTTCGTTTCATAGACCCATGTCTGCTCCGGCTCAAGGTTCTAAAAACCTTTCATGTGGATTCCCTACCATAATTTTTTTTGCCTCGGTAATCATAAACGGTAAATATTGTGGCTCTCTGTCCGGCTTTCGCCGACTCAAAACATGTAATTTTGCTTCTTGTACATCTTGGGAAAATTTAGTTAATTGTACTTTCTCCCCATTTAATACTCCCAAGAATCAACCGCATTACAATCGCCAGTGAGTTTAGTCCTTATTTGTATTCTACTCAAGTTTAAATCAGCCCAGGATATAAAATAAAAATAATTTTTACTTCAACTTGAGAAATTGGGAATGATAGTGGAGCACACCTTTGACCAATTGGAAGGTTGATTTCCGCCTATCAGATGGGTCGATGTCTAATCTTTCCGATTGGTGAGAATTTTCAGGTCTCATCGCAACATCCTTCATGTTCCATTTTTTCTTTTTCCGGGGGATTAGGGAGAACTTCAAACACATCAATTGGGCTAGCAAAAGCTCTAAATGTGGCTTTGGAATGTAGGTGGGTGAATATTTTGCTTGAATTCCTTTAGTCTTTTTACGCAAAACTTCACAACAACCTCACTGGCTTTTCATAGTCTGTCATTCGGAGAATTCAAATATGCCATGCATTTTGTCAAGGAGAAAACTCCTTCAAAGTGTCCATAATTTTAGCATTTTTACAACCTTTACCTTATTCTGCGCAAACATAGTGACTGGAGTTTCTGTGAATGGATGAATAAATCCCTGAAGTTTATTTTGAACAAAGGACCTTCTACTTTTCTATAACAATGAGTTGAACGGAACCTACTTGGCAAGGGATTTTTTCCCCTGACAGGTTCAGAAACTGACATCAAATTAGGCTATAGTAGCCAGAATTTCCTTCTCGACCTGATGCATTTTGACTCATATTTCTTATCTCATCTGCGATTGATTGAAAATTGTGTGATTTTCTTCTGGTTTGTTGCTAATGAGACTGTGAGCCTTCTAGAAGAAATCAATTGTCTGCTTTTGACATCTCCCCTCTTCGTGGTTCTTTCTTCGATTATTACGATTGCTCACTCCATTGGTCGGCTTAGAAGGTAGGCCAGATGGCCCAATGATGGGCTGTGTTGCCAAGGTCAATGGAGCTCAAGGTTGTAACTCACCTTTCTCTCTCTACCCAACTCTTTCTGACATCAAGAACACTGCTTCGATTGGCTTTCCCCTTCTCCATCACTCTATTCCACGCCCACTTTTCAATGCGGAACAAGGATTTTAGGACCATCCTTTTCCCCATGAACAGGATATGCGCTTTATCCTCTACAATGATTCGCTGGTTCAGCAACAGTGGAGTTAGTTGATTTGGTTTGAATACCAAGGAACTTAATGAACCATTTACTTAATAGGAGGGGCATAAAGGAACATGGCCTATTCTTAAATGCTTGTGAACTCGAAACAGTTTTGTGGGAAACGAAAGTGCGGTGTATCAAACACTGATGCATTAGTCATGAGTGTAATTTTGTACAAGATCATCTAATTTCCCTTAGTGATTTCCTTATATTTAAGATAAGTCAAAAGGGGTGTCACCTTTGATGTACTCAGTAGTTCCTCTGGAAGTGACCTTGAAAGAATCAATCAACGTGAGACGGATTAAATATCCTTTTCGGTCTACTTAGACTAGTTTAATGACTCGTAAAATCCGATTTTAGTAGCAGTTTAGCCTAGATTCAATTAGGGGCAAAACCCTAAGCAATGCTATCATCTTACTTTATGTAAGCTCCGTGCTCAATGAAATCGGAGGTAGTAGACACCTGCCACAACAATAGCATTGAAAGGGCAGACTGTTTTAATTTTGCATTAGAACTAGTCTTTTTAGATGACTCTTTATGCTTAACGTGCTCTGAAAATACCCCTCGTTACCTCGCACTACTAAACTTCGTGTTTATTTGACCTTGAGGTGGCCAATCAGCGTCGTGTTGATCCAAGGATGGGTTTCTTCAATGGCATTGGTGGATTTTCCTCAAGCCAATAGGTGCTCAATTCCCATTTCAAAAACCATTGTTAAGTGCCTTAAAAAGACCAATTAATATCAAGGATTTGTGGTTCCAATAGCGTCCATTCCTCTTGACAAATGACGGGCAGATCTCCCTTTTATTGATGCTTGTGCTTAAATTCAACTACGGAGCCGTCTTATGATTTTGTATCGCTTAGTGAAGTTGAAATCAAACGCAAATCTCTTCACCCAAGTCCTCACAAGTAAGGCGTAGAGTGTCCATGTAAATCTGATGTCACAAACCACCCCTCTCCCAGTTCTTTTGATTTACTTGAAAAGTGCAAATGCGCAGAGGGGCTTGATTTCCCCGCCACGAACGCAAACACTCACGGGTTACACTTGCAAAAATGCGTGATTCGCGACCTTGACGTCTGTCGACGTGGTAACCGTGTGAGAGCGCGCACGCACGCGCCTGTGTCATGCTGTCTGCTACACCGCCCCAGGCAGCAGAAGCAGCGCCACGCATATATGGGAAGGAGAGGCTTGATTTAATGGGATTCGTAAATCAGCTAGACCATTCATTAGCCAGCGAATTAAGGACTGCCGCCACTATCGCGGTCACCTTGAAAATGCCTATTCTGTGTTCCATTTTATTAAGTATCAACAGTTTACTGTTGTCTTTAATGATATTTGTTAAAATCGCTAGAAATTGAAGAACGTCCTTAGTGCTGATTCACTACTTGCTGTTATAATTTGGACTCAACCATTTTAGAAGCTGGAAGTTAATGTGGAATTGTCAAATTGGTATTAGCGAAAGTAAATAAGCAATCCAGATACAAAATTTGAATTTCATAGATTACGATTATGGAGAGGTTTTGGCTGTGGCGTCCAAGCCAACCCTGAAGAAGCGAAAAGCCACACAAACTTACAGGAGGCCTGTGAGACCAGTAGCGGGAAAATTAAAGGTCAGATACACAACTAAACCGAATGCCATTCTACTACGTAGCTACCTTTGATATTTTTAAAAGATAATTGTGTTACGACTTCCTTAATTTCGTGGTTGTTATGCCATTTTCAGCCAGGAATTTAGCCCGGTTTTATAGTTAATAAACAGCCTTTAATGGAATCATAATTTACTAGCGCATTCTTTGTTTTGGCGGGCATTTTAGTCTCCCGTGACTCAGCCACTCATATTAGTTACCTTCTTCGATGAGGTTATTGTATGCCATTCAAGTGAATTCGCCAACACTTTTACCGGCATATCACCTGAGTTACTAGTGCCTAAGACTGCGAGCTGGTTGGGGTAGGTGGGGAAGAGCAGGGCTCTAGACGCCAATGTGGAGACGGAATCTCACGAGACTGGAAAGATTTATGTAAACGGCTGAAATTCTGCCACAGATCAAGTCTTCTCCTGAGCCTCGCACCTTGTGCTTCTTAGAACTACCTCCCCGCTTTGATCTGTTCTGGGATTTAAGTGATTTTAACTCGGCTTTGAGGGCAGAAACAAAAAGGATTGTTTTTTTTTTCAAAACGAGAAGGCTCCTTATTTCTATATCGTGGTTTGAAATGAGATCCCTCCTACTATTATACCTATCTTTCCTTCTCCTTTGGGGGGGAAGTGGGGGGAGAGTCATTTGGAAGCAGGCTTATCCCCTCCTCATTTCTACTTTCAACAATGTTGCCATTATCAAACCGAATTAATTCCTCCAATGGTTTAGGAAGCTCACTTTGAAGGAAAAATTCAGTGCTTTTTTTCCTTTACTATTGACTGCGACATTATCACAAGGCGATTGTCATGGTAGCCACTAGCTTATTAGGGGTATAGCAAGGGTCTTTATTTTGTTCTCCCTTCAGTTTATGCTCTGTCGGTTAAAGTCCAAAAGTAGGTCCAGACATTGTAATGGCGGACTGTCTTGTTTGAGACTGGAATTTGGTAAAAATAAATTCCCTCCTAATGAAGGGGGAGCATAGAAAGTGGTAAATTATTAAATTACGTTTTTCCACGAAAAAGGATCTCAAAATGGGTTTTAGCAGTCCACACCTACGGGTTATTCTAACTTTGGTGGTTATTTAATGCGTGAGTTAGTGCTCCAAGCTTTCGTTATATAACTGTAATAGTCCAAAGCATTCAATTTTCGCGGTCCCACATCCTTGTCGATTTAATTGGTTATTTCATCTTTCAGAGAGCTACTATCGGTCAATATTTACACTACTTATGTGAAAGTAAATTCACAAGTTTTTCATCCAAATTTGACATAATTGTGACCTGCTTCCAAATTTTTAATCGGTCCACAACGTAGTGTCACTCCTGCGGTCTTCGTCGACTCATATAAATTCGCTTTTACTTTACAGTCAATTTCCACATGACTGTTTTTTTTCGCCTCCTTTGCCATTGCTTAATTGTTTAGAAAGTAAATGTATTTTTTGATGCCATTTTTAACTCCAAACCACATTTATTTTGGTACCACCTAACGCAGGGGCGATTGTGATAGCCTTAGTGACACTGTAAGTGGAAAGCCGTGCTTCTTGGATAATCGAGATTGACTCAATTCCTTTTTAGACGTGACTGTTTTCTTTTACTACAAAAACTGCCTTATGAAATCATTTGGAAAGCGAGCCGTAATTAATTTAAAGTCTTCACCGCATTTTTAAGGTGGGAGCACCTAGTTTGGCACCACTGTCGGCGCCTTCGTAAAGTCTGTGGGACCTCAGCTATCCCAGAGGGTATCATAAGGTTGATGGGCCTAGAACCAACTTCATTGTTGAGGTGCTACCTTTTAGTGGACTTGGAGCATAAATAGAATGATCGATGGGCTGCATACATCCCAACTTGACTTAAGCGTCCTTCTTTACATTCTTATTAATCACTGTGAAATGTAATTTTTAGCCTTATTTGGATATTTTTCAAACGTCTATGGGCTTATCTGCCACTTAATTGTTGCAAACTGTATTGTCAGGATTTGTTTGCTAATCAAGATTCACGGCTTATCGAAGTTCTACTGTGAGCACATCTTATGAGAAGCTCTTTGAAGCTTCGCCTTGACTTTCTTCCTCCCGTTGTCCTGCCCTGTCATTGCTAACATGCTGCCTACCACGGCCATTCCCAACTCTTTGAACCGGGGGGAGGTGTTGGGCTATGAAATACTGCCCATAATTTCGTAATTTCATATCGGCATGGTACAGTTGTTGCATGGACGCTCATAATATATTCAAAAGTGACCTCGCTCAACCACTGCCTCTGTTCAGAGCCTGAGGGTGAGATAACTGCCGAAATTCAACGTGATTTTCGTAGAGCTTCTTCTCGACATCCACAACAAATGCCTCTTTCGACGACGATTTGGTGTCACACCCAGCCAGCAAAGTCGGAAGTGTTGTCGTTTCGAACTGAGTGGGCCGATGCCCATTTTGTTCCTGGTGATGTTGTGGAACATAAGAGTTTGGAAGAGGCTCTATCATTTGTGAACTGAGAAACTAAAAGAAACTCCATGCTACCATCTTTAAGGTTGATTCATGGAGTGGGAGTTTGCTTCATGTCAATAATTTTATCCGTCCAACAGAATGTATTGACACCTGTGCACATTAAATTCCCCCTGACGGTTTCGAAGATCCTTCAAATCTGCCGTCTCCAACTTTTCCATGTGTAATGGAACCCACCAAATTGTTTAATGTAGCTCTCTGAAGGCGTCCATTCATCAACCTCCTTGCTACTGAACCCTGTGTTTAAAACGTTAAGTGGCGTCTCAATCACCGCATTTAGACTCCTGCAATTGGCCCATATTTCCTTCACCGTCAGGTTCGCTTTTTCTTTGCCTTTGTACGTCGGTTGAAGTGGAGCTGCTTGCAAGCTTGGTGCGTACAGCCTCCTCGAAAGTGACTCTTATGTTGGCTTCCAATAGGTGAGAAAAAACACTCAGACGTAAGTGCATTACGGTGGCAGTGGATAACCTTGACTAACCTTTTTCTCATTTATTATGAAATTCATAGTTGGGCCTCAGGTGCTATTTTTCTGGTGATGCATTGCATCAATGGTATGAAGATCTATGTTGACATCAGATGACATGAATGGCAGATCCGCTACACTTCTAAAAGGATTCCTCTTGAAGTTGTGAATCACTTCCGATTTCCGATTGTAGACCTTTAATAACCTGTCAATGTTGCCTTTTCATTACAACAGTTGAGTGAAACAATTCTACCTGTTTTTTCTGCAGTTTTACAAATCCCACCTCATTATAATTGGCTGCCGCTTTTTTGACTTGCTTTCGCCGGACAAGCGGCCATTAAAATGGGAAAACTTTTCCTAAAGATGCCTTTCTTGTTGATTGCGAGGCTTTTGCCCAAGCTTCTGCATTTGGTATTGCAGAGTCTCCACAGTACTTCCTTTTGCCTCAACACCGATTTGGCGTTGGTAAGGGGCGTTTTTGTTAAGGACTGAGCAACTGTTAACAAAACTTACTTGAGAAGGTTATTTTAAAGGTCAGAAGGCTGATAAGCATGAGTGAATCGGTTATTTTACCCAATCTTACTATGCCTGAACCACGGTATTTAACGAAGCAGCCACCATGATGGAGGCATGAACCCCGGCCATTAATTTCCCGGCCCGCCCTTCGGTTTGTCAGCCATTATGCTTTATTAAGGGGTAATTCCGAACTTGTTTTTCCCCATTTTCAGCTCCTGGCCAACGTCTACCAAGCTCAAAGCCTCCTGCCTAAGAATCCAGCGTCTACGACGTCATCGGCAACAACGGCGGCAGCCGTAGCGGGAACAATGACGTCAACTGCTGCAACAACGGGATTGGGCGATGTGGACGAGACGAACACCTTCTCACTCCCTACCACCCAATCACCTGTCCTGCTTCATTCCTCGCCTTTCAGTACTACTACCGCCCCCGATTTGGAACGTCTAGCTCTGAGACAGGAGCTGGAAGAGACACGATGCAAGTTAAATGCTGTAAGTGACGTGCTTCTACGTGTCCTCCCTGCTTCCATGGTTAGCTTCTAAATTAAGTCATTTTCTATCGGTGGGTTTTTTTGGTGGATCAAGGGATTAGTTATGAAATAAGGGGATTTTGACTGATTGCTTAGTTTAGTAGTTTAGAACAATCGGCTGTTGCCATGGTCGGCATCTTCTGCAGGGGATGCAGGTGTAATTTTTCAGAACGATTGGTTGAATTCCATTTAAGACGTTTTGCCATTCTTCCATTCGTAGGTGAAAATCCATAATTTTTCCAGTTTGGAACAAGATTAAAGGTCTTTAGCCCTAAATTTATCTTTCATCGTTCCAGCACACAAAAAAAGGTGGAAGGATGAAAATAATTGCCTTTGTTAAACACTCACACCCAACCGGCAAACTTAGGCCTGAACACGAGCTCAAATCACTACATTTGAGCTCGTGTTGTAACCTTGCGTTTTATGATATCACTTTGAACACACTGTGAACAGCTCATTTGTGGCCAAAATAGTTTAATCTTGGCTCACTTTTGAATATCTTTCTATTCTTTATTCTTGAGTCTTTACTCTCCATTGTCTGGACTCTCGACTCTCTGGACTCTTACTGACAATGGACGAATGACGTTTGTTTCAACTACCAGTAAGAACGAATTAGGGCGTCAAGCAGTTTTATAATCTGTTTCAATCCGTCATAGTTCTTGTTGTTGCCATAAATATGGAATTGTGACTGTTGAGATGCCAACCGATTAAGAGCCCTTCAGTGAAGTATTATAAAGCTGTAACTAGCTATGAACAACGCTCATAATTTCTGTTTGTACTTGAAATGATTTTCTATCTCTCCAAGCTTCTGCATTCGTTAATTTCCTTTATTTGTTTATTCCTGTCGACTTGGGTGTGTGTATGTGTTTAACCTCCCTTGTCGGGGGGCTGAAATTCGTAGCCTTCTCAAGAGCGAGGTTCTAAGGGCAAACAAACAATCCGACAGCATTGTTCAACAGTTCATTTGGATGAATTGGAGATGTGTGCATACTTATAATGTGACTTCGTTATGCAACTGCGGAGAAGGAGAGCGGATAACTTAGTCTGGCCTTGACCGAGCATTTTGATTGGTCTACTCTACGTTACTTGCAACCATGGTGATAATTAAATAAGGTATTACGCTTGCGTAAATATGGTAAGAAAAAGCGGTTAAACGACTGTATTAATTGAGGCTTCTCACGGCCTTGTGGGTTGGGTTGAGGGCTAATTAAAATTGGTTAAATATACCATATAATTGTACCCAGGACGATTGTTTAAATCTCTATTTCGGTTGCCTATAAGACTATCCAGAATTTAAATTTGTTAGCTGTATATGCGGTTGATCCCTTAAAAAGTAGCTAAAGTGTACTTGCTGGGTGAGTACTTAATCTATACCTGCTTTAGTACCTATTGACTACTAACCCAGAGGACCCCACTTAGGGCGAAGGCATTATAAGACGGGAGTTTCTGAAGTGGCCTTATTATGGGTGAACAGAAGGGCTGGGCGGCAGGTATTTGCCACCATCGTACAGGCCGAATCATAAAGGACGGCAATGATCCGTGCTTCGGTTGGCACAAGAGGTCGAAACAGAAGTTATTAGAGGAACGACCGTGCTATGATGAGACTGTATCCTCGTTCCATCTCGTGGATTTGAGTCTCAAAGTTCTAGATGCCACGTACACTACTGGATGAAATGCACTGACGCGCACAAAATTGTAGACGATCACAACAAGTATAATTCTATTATGATCCAGCCAACTTATTTTATCCTTTCAAGAGCCTTCAAGATCTTGAAGCACTGCGCTGTGAGTGTGCGGAACAGACACAGCAGACATTGGGGCTGCAGTTAGTGGTGCGTCAGATTGTGATGATCCTTTTTAACCACCTTGCGGAAGTTCGGCGATTGCAGGAAAAGCCACCACTGACACCACCCTCGGCGACTGCAACAGGAACGACAACACCCTCGTCAGCTCGGGACGCCAGTCTCACCTTCCTCAATGATCTGTTGCGTGTGCTGCTCTACGACCCAACAGTGCGATCAGCGCTCAGCAGCGATAGCATCACCGGCTCCACTGGTGCCTCCACCACAACCTCCGCTGCGTCAGTTACAAAACGACCATCCTCGTTGAGACGCAAATCTTGCTCCAATGTGAGTATGCACATTTGTCCTGATTATTATTAATGATGGGAGCATAAATCAACTTGATCTGTTCATCCGCAAACAATTCAAGCAATATAATTGGATGGTGATGTAAGCTATTCTCTGTAGCCTCCAGGGTCGTGGAGTGGCGGTGGAGTCTTGGAAGATCTGGAAGAGGAGGACCAATCACGCCTGGGTGCTATGGAAGAGAACACCTCCTTCGAGGACGATCTTCGACTTACGCTATTTTCCTCCTCCCATCACCACCGACAGCATCATCATCACCACCAGCAGCACCAGCATGCGATTGAACATTCATCCAGCGTCGGCAACATCAACAATAACGGCAATAGCAACATCCTGAATCCTTAGACCGTGCACACCATGGCATTCTCTCAGGGAAGCCGATTCTCTGCATCCACCTGAAACCTACAACTATATGCCTACATACCCCTTCCTTTCCACCCATCCCATCTATCCACCTGTCGATCAGTTGATTGTTTGATTGGTCTAGGCATTTACGTTTTTCGCATAGGATTGTCTCCGTCACCAATGTCACTGTTGACGCCTTTTTATTTATTCTGCTCTTTTTTGTCTCTCTCTTTGTCCCATCCATTTCTGTGTTTTTAGTATCAATTTGGCGAAGAAAAAACCACAAAACGAAAGCAAGATCTGTTTGTTTGCGCGCGTTCTCCTTTTGTACCCATCTTTTGCCATGTAGGCTTTCGACACCTCATTTTGCCATTTTCGCGCGTTTTGTTTGCTGACTTTCCTCTCCTCCTCTCTCGTTTTTTTTTTACAACTGCTTAGACATCCACAACCACCGCCACTGTCACTGATGCTACTAATAATATTTATTATGACTACTACTAATTATTGTTATTATTGGAAACAACACTAGTACTCCTCCTCCCCATCGCTATTTTTGATATTGACATCATGCAGCACATCCACTTCTCCTGGCCCTCACCCTCTCTCTCTGACTATCAATAGCGATCTCAACATGCAGGACGCGTCACTAGATGAATTTCAGTAAGCGTAGATCCTAATTTTACACGTGACTCTGAGGGTGGGTGGATGGGTGTGTGTGAGTATATTTATGACCGTCATACTGCCATCCCTACTCCGCCTCCGCCTCCTCTTCGTCCACCACCTCTATCGGCCCTTCTTTATGTCTGTCAGTCTATTTCGAGTTTTATACCAGTAATGACCATTTTCATTTATTCCCACTTTATATTATTACCATTATCTATTACCTCTATATGATACCTTTATGTATGCCTATGTATGCTAGTGCACGTATGTGTGTGCAATTTGGAATCCACAGACACACACACAAACACATGTCCATGAATCATTTTTTCATGAAGATTTTCTTGACATTATAAAACCACCTCCCTACCACTTAGCCCTCTTCTTATTTGCTCTTCCTTCTACTCTTCGTCTGGGGAAAAAGTGATAAATGCTAGGTGATTTTGGATGGTTAGGAATCGGTTCTCATCAAACCTTTGACGGTTTCGAGCTGGCTTTAGGAGGGCAGTTTCCGTGGTCTCCACTAGTTGGAAAGCTAATGCTGCAGCATATGCAACTCTGAATAACGGGTTGAGCTGATGGAGGATGGAGTTCAGTGCCAATTTCGGTCTTGGGGTTCGTCGATCGTGTCAGAGATCTAGGCAGGAATTAAAATTGGTATTAAAAAGAATTATGGTTAACTTGCAAAACCTCGATCCCCGCCTCAACGTTTCCACTGGTCAGTTCTTATTTTTTGGCCCCTAGATGGACCTTTGAAGAGCGACTTTCATGCAACTGAAACTAAGTTCAAAGTTCGCATCTTCCCTCTACGTTGGCAACCTCTGGGCCCAACTGATTGATAAGTGGGGTGGTGAGAATTTGTGTGGCGTGAGAATACACCAGCCGAAATGTGAATTTAGGGGGAAAAGTGATTTAGGTTTGTGAAGCAGTTCCCAGTGCGTAGTCAACGTCACCACTCTAACATTCTTGGTTTGCCTTTTGAAGAACGGGCCTTGTACAATACTGGCTAAAACTATAATGACCGCATCCTCTGCAAAATAATCTTAGTTATCTTTGTGAAACCAATTAATTCTCATAAATAGCACAAAATGAATGATTAGGTTGAAGAGATTAGAAAGATGGCATTTTGGCGTGTAGCTGAACTTAAACGAAACTTATGTCGTGGCGTGATCACCTCGAAACAACAAGGAATAAAGGGTCTACCTGCCAAGAATGACTAGAGAATGCATAATATATAAAACCGAAGGATCCACCCCTAGAGGCGACGTTAATGAAATGTGTCATCTGATAAAGAACCTGGCTAACCGAGTGGCTTTGTTCCATGAACCACAAAAACGATCAGTCTAGGAACGAAGTACTTTTAGAGTTTACAAGTATCACTTAAGCGAGTCTTTGGCAGGCTTCTAACTCGACAAAGCTAAATGTTAGAGCATAATATTTACCAAACAGGTAATAATAATTTTTTAGTGGACTGTCTTTCAGCTGACACCATTCACGGCACTCATTCTGGTGATGTGCGATATTACGCAGCTCTTCAACTCCCCAAGCGTCATTCCCATCACGAATGGAGTTCTCAACCTTTCCACGAATTCACCATGAATCAACTTCCTGACCTAAATAATTTGTAACGCCCTTAGACGTAATTCGGGTGCTGCAACGACACCCAACATAGCAGTTCGATCACTGCGGAGGTCTGCGAACAGCCAATCGGAAGAGGGATAAATTAACCAATAGTGAGGCTCGTAACTCCGCGCCCGCAATCGGCCCGCTTGAAAAACGACCTGGAACACCTTTCCGGAAACTTTGTTGCATCTGTGGTAAATAGTGCCACTTTTGCAAATACAGGAAATTCCAAAACTCGGTTTCTTAAAAGCCAAAACGTTGCCTTTGGAATCGAGCTAAATGGTGCCTTGAACGTCCTCTCGCTTTTGGACGTAGCCTTTCATTTAATGGGGGCAAAGAATTAATGTTTGTAGCAAAAATAGCATATCTGCCATGTGGATCTTTTTCTAACTTGCAAACTTCGCCGTCTGTGAATGAAGCTTCAAATACTATGCCCTAGTGCTTGCTACACCTACCCGGAGGATTTGTTCATTGTAGTGTGTGAAAATTAATTTTAAATTTCTATTTAAAGCTACCTAATTAAATATTGGGCGCAATAAAGTTCCAGGTGAGAAGTCACAGTGTGGGTTTGACAAAACTGGCTCGTGAAATCCAGCGTCATGTGACTTGCTAGGTGGAGGCGGTTTTTAAAGTTCTGGGACATTGTAGCTGCTCGCACCTGATTGCGATATCGTAAGAGTCACTGTTAAAAATCACATACAGAATCGTCTCCTAGGCACATTTTTAAACAGATCGGTGGAAATGAAAACCTCAGTACTTAGGGTGGATTCGATTGAGAGAAATATCCAACATATAATTCATAATGTATATGATTAAAGGGTATTAAGCAGGAGCAGTAAACCGGTATGGCTGACTTCTCAAAGTAACAAACTAGGGTAGCTTCTCATTAAAGTGACGCATGTTTACCAGGCAAAATAAGTTTTTGGATTTGAGGCCAAAGCTACTACTTTACTAGTTTTTAGGAGTGTCAACAAAGGACCCGGTGAAATTGGCATTGACCTGGGGTTAGTTAGTAACATACTCAACTTGATGCACCATAGAGAGAGGTACTTAGTCAGTTCAAGCGAGGATAAATTAGAAACTGTGATTAGCAGACAAACAACACAGGAGGCTAGTGACGAGGCAAGTGAACTCTGCGGAACCCATCGCCTCGGCGCATAATGCTGGCATCAGTCAGTGAGGCCGTGAAAGAAGTGGGAGCTAAGTGGCCACCAAAAGAGTGAGAAAGGCTAGTTCCCTAAACGATCCAACTTGTCATTAGCCATGAGTCCTCTTAGACGCCGGTACATTTGTCGCGATTAACTTTGCCATTGCACAGCTATTTAAATTATTTGTGCATTAAATGTGCAGTTATTAGACGTAGAGATAAGGCAATACGTGACATATAATGGGAAAAAGAAGTCAAGCAATTTAAACAAGATTGAGTTTAAAGGAATGTTCCAAATTCAGCAAGTGCTTTGCAAAATAGTAAAAATTTACATAAAAATTCATTTTAAGGCGATTTTGGCTGAGCTGTTGGGATATAGTAATTTCTCTGTTGATCTCATTTGCCACAATTTAAGTTCAAGAATATCACAAATCCACTGTCTCGGTTAGTCAAGCAAAATAAGTTTTTAATACAAAAGTATTTATAGGAATTTGAGAAATGTTTATTTTACACAATCAATAAATATTTAATCCAGCCCAAGGACGCTTTAGCAATATTTTAAGGAAAGTTTTAAAGTGCTGTTGAAAAATAGTTCTACAACACGCAAAGCTCACGGTTATGCAAGAAAATATTTTATGCGTGCCCAAATAAAAGTTTCCAAGCCTCAACAAATAACTTTCAAGTAAATGTAGGGAGGATTTTTAACAATTTATGTTAACTAAATAACCATAGCAATAGGTCTTAAAGCACTATTTGACGGAGTGCATGCATTCTACCCCACGCCTTATCTTCATCAGAGAGTGAGACTGAAATCATTACTTGCAAAATCGGTTTTTTATTGTATACCGACAAAGCAGAAAATCATTAAAATTAATACAACGTTTGGCAAATCTTGGAGAGAAACACCTTTTTGAAGTGAAGCTTTAGCGCATGGCCAGTTTTACACATTCACCCGCGTTTGTCCCGAAACTGGGTTCGCGCAATATCCCATTCCCTGATTAAAATAAAAAAGCCAAATTTGATTCAAATATACAAGCTCTGGGCAAGTTTAATTGTAAGCTTTACTGAAGTTAAATTTACTTAATAAAATTATTATTTTGCATTGAATGTTAAATTAATTTATTTAAACTAGGCTGTGCTCAGAATTGCTATTCAATATTATTACACTGAAGGTGGTGCCTACATGCCGATTTTAAATTTTGCGTTTGAACTATGGTTAGACTAGCCCAAAAATTACCAAGTTTATGGCCTGTCGTTCTCAACGTCTTTTGTGTTGGCGCGATTTCAAAAGGGTCTGTGGCTTCTTGTGATATTCGTTTCTCAATATTAAGTGCCTTGTAGGGTCTATTAGTCGTTTCTTTTTACCGGAGCTTTACTCTCAAGTAATCATACTACTTTATTTTCCTAAGGTCCAAGCATTGCGCACCTTTTTAGAGCCATGTAACTTCCATGCATTTTTGCTTCGGTTTTCACTGATCTTACAAAAGTATTTTTCCTATTTTCCCCACTTTTCGTCTTTCGCGTCGTCAGCTATATCTTAGTATCTTTTCTGCTGTGCTTCAGCCTACTCTTTGTTAGCGCAGTTTAGCTTAGATGACGGTATTTTCACAACCTAATGATTTTTTGGAAAACGGAACTGCGAACTGAAAAACGTATTTATACATTGTTTTAGGGTTGTGCCTTTCCTTTTTATAACTGATGCTGCTGCCCTTGACCACTGTAGGGGGTGCGCTCTGCGGTCAGCGGGATAAGATTCTTGCTTGTTTATCGCCTTGTATTTTGTTACTTGTTAATTGTTTTCAGGTGGTTATCAAATTCCTAAGCAAGCAGCCCTAAGTACTTATTTGTGTTGGTGTGCCGATGCTCGCACATGGACTTTGTGTTGATTACGTCTTTGTCAAGGGCATTCTCTTTAATAATGTTTCTAGAGGATAAAAAAGGATAATTTTTTTACTTTAGTGGACCCAATAATGCCAAAACGAAAAAATACCTACAATCAAGAAGTCGGCGACACCAAGAAACTGTAAGCCATTCGTCTACTTCCTCATTTCACTCATCACTTGTGCGTTAGACAGGAATTCGGCAGGGTCTTTTGTTTTGCACCGACTAGCACTGTTTATGTCATTTTGGAGCCTACTGCTTATTGTGGAGATAAAAAAGACAAGTTTTATCTGAGAAATCGTACTGGTTTAAATGCTGTCAATTTCTGTTTTAATGCTTTCTAGAAAACCCTGTACAGTCAAATGTGCGGCTAACATAGACGTAATTATTTTATACTGTCCGCCACCTCGGCACTCTTGGCATTTGTAGTTGCATGGTGATTTGGCGCATTACACTCACTCAAATGATAAAACGCTTCACAATGTCTTTTTCTACGGTTACTCATTCTTTTTTCACTACCCTTCTAATCCGCTCAACCATCTTTTGTGGTTCCGGTTTGTTCAAATCCAGTCCCAATTCAGTACCGGCTACCATTCAGATTTCGAGATTGGGTTGAAGGGATTTTGACAGCCCCTTTGCCACAATTATCCATCGATTCAGTTATCCTCAGGGTATATTCCTTCTAAGAATTTTTGCTGTCATATTTACCCAGCAAAATTAGGATCATTTTTGGGCGGGTTTGCCAGGATTGTCGTGTCTGAGCTCCTCCCAAAGAAGCTTGAAAGCAGCTCTTTTACGAACTTACAGAGTGTGGACAAAGGCGCTGGAGACTTCATAAGCTCACGTATAATAAGTAACAGTCCGTCATACTAATCCTCTTTCAGTAAACGAACAACTCTCCTGTCTGAATCAGCACCAGCCATCTCAGACAACTGGACGCAGGGTATCTCACTGCTGATCTACAAAGACCGAAAAGCAAAGGTCTCTTCGAAAGTGAGTTTTTTGGAAAACGCCACGACATCTCTCCTTCCTATAGGTTCTCGGTCTAGATTTGGACGGCACCGTTATTACGCCAGCATCTGGTCGAGTCTTTCCGGTGGATGCCAATGATTGGAAGTGAGAATTTTGTTGATTCGTCAAGCGAATCCCTTGAATAGGCTCATTTCACCGCAAATTCCCGATATTCTAAAGCGTTTTGCGGATGAAGGCTACGCAATTGTTATCATGTCCAATCAGGTGCGTGATGGTTGCCTGTGCCAGCTAACGCGTTTTTTTTTGCTGCTGTCAACGATTTGATTGTAGGACTTTATTTGTAGTTGAGGCTGTTAGACGAGATGACACGAGCTGTACTAAGATTTTTTGGACAGAAGGTTAAAATGGGAATATTAGAAGTACAGCTAGGTCAGTGATATTTATGGGCTGTCTGTTGTTGTTTATCAAAGCATTCTTTACACTAAACTTGATTAGCTTCATTTTTGAAATATTTCTTCAACTTGTTTGTCACTTGAATCTTCGGTTCTATTGTTACTGTAGGAACAAACGTGACATGGCAGGGATTTTTAGGAGATCAAAAGTTAGAGGTTATTAGTTTTTCGAAGCGTGTCGCGACCAAAATGAAGGCATTGGCAACCGGCGATGTGGATAACCCAAGAGTCCAGCTAACACACTGTTGGACCAGCCAAGGTTGTTTGAAGAGTCATACTTTAGGAGATAAGTTGGTTATTACGTTTGGGATTTGAGCCGAGACCACGGTGGAGGGTAGTGATAACCCCAAAGGCTAGTTTTAGCGGACACGTCCTTCTCGAATCGAATGTAGATTTCAGTCTAACAGTAGTGAGGTGCTTCCTCCACTTCTAGGCAGTTTCGATGGCTGATTAAAGGCTTGGTAGCTTAACAGAGCAAGATTCCAAGTCGAAATAAGAAGCTGGCGGCTGGTTAAATTATCACTGTTTATGTACAAAGCAAGCAGTATATTCCCTTTAATTCGTATACTTTCTTTTTAGGGTGGTTTGGAAAAAATGCAGGATAAGAAGATTCCCGAATTCAAAACTAGGGTTGAGGCAGTATTAAGTAAAATCGGTGTTCCCATGCGGGCCTATTTTGCCATTTCCACCGATGTCAACAGAAAGCCGCGAATAGGCATGTGGCAAGCGCTGGAAGCTGTAGGTTTGAAGTGTTTGCTCTCCCTACTTTCTAAATCTCCTTTGAAAGGATAACGATGGCATAGAAATTGACAGGAAGGTCTCTATCTACTGTGGAGGTGAGCACGGCCCGCTTTATTTAATTTATCTGTTTTCAGACCCCTTTAATTAGGAGATGCTTATTAAAGTTTTGTGTTTAAATTAACGAATTTAGATGCTGCGGGACGAGTAGCTAAGGGCAAGATTAAGCAGGACCACTCGCATTGTGATCGCTTGGTGAGTTGGTTTTTTTAAGAGAAAGGTGACAATATTTTTTTGCAGCTCTTGGATTATTTTTGAAGATATTATTAACCGTAAAGTCTGGCAGTGGGGTTTTAACCAGTTTACAGGAGAGTCGAAAGATTTGCCATAGATATAACTACACAATAGAATAATTTTACTAGCACGTTACACTTCTATTTAAACGTATGTGAGAAGGTTAAATTGTGCTCATGTTGATATGGTACTCTGGTCGTGCCAATTATGCTACCTCTCTTGTAGTTCTTCTGAGTGCCAATAACCAGCTACTTTCGGTTTCGTTTAATGTCTGGAAGTGTCTCGAGCTCTTTAATTACCGTAGTTGGCTGTTATTCACTAACCCTTTGATACAATGAAGGGAGGAGTGGATTCTCAATCTTTTAATTCCATGTTTGTCTGGAAGGGAGTTATGGTTTCATAGCCACATCTCACCTGCGTTGCACTCGGTCTGTTTCTGAAAGCTTGTCATCGTATAAAAAGAATTGAAGGGTTGAAAAAGTGGATTACTTGATCGTAAGCGGGAGGGAGACCTTGCGTAGCATCGCGAATAAGTTAACAAGTAAACCTTGTCCGTAAGAGTAGTGGAAAAAAGTTAAGTTTTCAAGTCATTTTTTTACCCTGCCAGTTTGCCGAAAACCTGGGAGTGCTCTTCAAAACGCCGGAGGAGTTGTGGAAGGAAGGGGAGCGGGTTGACTCCACCTATCCTCTACTATTTAATCCAAAAGAGTTTCAAGATATCGCCTTTTCAACGTCATCCCCTGTACCTCCCCCCTTAAAGGATTTTCCGTCCAAGGGCGCGGTTCTAATTCTCATGATTGGATATCCTGCTTGTGAGTGTACAAGAGACTTGACTGATATAAAGATTATTTATTTTCTCTTCTATCTCACATGGTTCAAGTTTGACTCATTCATCACGTCATATCCTTGGCGGTAATTCTAAATACTTAAATCAAATTCCAGTATAAACCGATGGGTTTTACTGAACGCCTGTCTGAACAAAAACTAGCCCTTGGAAAAGCCAATAACACCAGAATGGAGAAGGAATAGTTCATAAGTCACTGGAAGAATCGAGTTTAATTTTGATTAACTGTAACTAACATAACGGCGCGCGGTACCTGAGAGGGAGGCGAGCGTGTCCGATAGCTAGGTTACATCAACCAATGGGGAGACAATGTGAAAAGAAGTTTTTTGTATCCATCTGTTTCCATCCTCTATCCATCCATCCATCCTGTATCCATCCATCCATTCATCCATCTATCTGTTTGTCCATTTTTCTTTTCGGATTCTACGATAGTTTAACCTACGTGTTTGAATTTAGAAGCAATAATTACTGATTATTTCCTTTTTTACTGGTTTTTTTTGTCATTGCAACTGCCTTGTATCTTACGTATATGACAATTTTTTGTAGCCGGTAAATCGACCTTCTGCAACAACCATCTCACTCAGTTGGGCTACGTAATCATAAGTAGGGTAAGTGGGAATTTTTCAAGCAGCGCTTGTGGGGAGATTTGTTGATAAAACCGGAATTGTAGAGCCAGTACAATAGGCGGGTTGGGCCTGTGTCAATCTTTAGTCAAACAATTAAGAATGCCCTTTATTGGTCTGTGACGAAACAATCTTGAAGCCACAAATTTAGTATTTTTATTTTCACGAGGAACGAATTATGATGGGAACTTTCGGAGTGGTGATGATTGATTGCTAGGCTCTGAACTAAGCCGGAAAGAATTCTATGGAAGATCTAGAGTTCTGGAGGATCTTCATGCAGATGGACATAAGCTGTGTCTCGAAGCGTGGAATCGCATTGTTACGTAGACATTCTGGGAGCTACTATTCCGTTGGCAGTAGCATCACTGCACAGGGATTTTTTTGCTTTTCCTTTTTATTTAGGACGTTCTTAAGGATATGAAGAAGTGTGTAGCAAGATGTGAACAGTTGTTGAAGGCCGGATCCTCTGTTGTCGTTGACAATATTAACGTGACTGCAGCATCAAGGGAGCCCTTCCTTAAAATCACAAAGTCTCTTGGAGTGCCGGCTTTCGCCTGCGTCATGCAGACGAGTTTGGATCATTGCAGACACAACGAAATGGTAAGTTGGAGTGGCGGCATCTTTTTCAAATCACTTCCTAAATTTGAAAAGTGTACGTAAAAGGAGTAATTGTTGTGATCAGGGGGCAATGGCATTTCAAAATGCTTTTTTCTTCACCGAGTATGCCCACTCGTTTGATGGAGGTTTGTGGAATGCGTAGACTGACATGAAAACTAGTCAATATCAAAATACACGTTGATTGATGCATCGATGAAATTGGGATAAATTGATCGGTTTATCCAGAATTCATGCATGACATTATGACGCGAGGGGTCGACTTCTTCGGCCATGGAAGAAAAATTATTGAAGCCTGATTCAAGTAGCTCATGCTAGCCAAAGCCTACTTTATCAGCTTTTCTAATGCCCTGTTTTGGTTCAGGGGATGCTCACAGTCTTGCATTATCGTTGCTGCTTATTATCAACGTTCTTACGTTTAGGAAGAAGTACTGATTTCTTGGGTATCTTGGTGGTGTGTACAATTGCAGACTAAGCATTGTTCCACCTTTCCCCGTACGGTTAGTGGATAGGAATTAAGTGATTTACTTGCCCTCCTTTCAGTTTCGACAGCTCACGGACAAGAATCACATCAAGATCAGTAGCATTGTCTTCAATCAAATGAAGTACGTTTTTTATTGCCTGTATTTTTTGAAAAATAGGATTCCCTCCTTGCCTCTTTGCCACTTAGGAAGCATTACCAAACACCATCGAAGAATGAAGGCTTTGAGGAGATTTTTGATGTTCCCTTTGTCCCTGACCTCCCCTTTGATGCCCAGCGCAGTCTGTACTTTCAGTACCTCTTGGAGAAGTGAATGCAGTCTTTTCACTAACTTCAGCCTCATTTTCATGACCGTATACTTTTGGATAAGAGAACCTCGTCTTTCAGAGTACGTTTCTGCATCGAATTAAAGCAAACGAAGGAATGGGGGTATTGCGAATTTAAAGAAGGGAAATCTGCCAGCATGCCACACTTCGTCGAGAAGGGGTGGGAACGCGGTCCACTTACAAGCTTGCTCCGTGGGTTGCATACACTTTCGCAATCTGAAGACTTTTAAGGATGCATTTTTTGGAGATCCATTTAGTTCGAGAAGCGGTAGCCACTTGGCTGCAGATCGAGAGGTCGCTTTTGCGTTTTATTCAGGTAGTAACTTTAGTTGGGTTACAAAACTGAGAAATCGGATGAGTCCCCGATTGGGGTGTGATTTCGTTATAAATTTTAATTTAGAAAATCCCCTATGTTGTGCTGCCTCCAGATTTTGCTTAACTGTATGATTACGCGGACGTAGATTGTAATTCGGCTTCAACAGGGACTTCGGACCAAATTGATAACCTGACAGCTCTTCCATATAGCAGTACTTTGGGTTATTACCTCACTGATGACTGAGGGGGTGCATCGAACACCAATTCGCGAGTATAAATTTGTAAAGAATTTGTTTTCTATAAATTGTGAATTCCCCAATGATCTGTGGTGACACTGTTATCTTCATTGCTTGGAGGAGTATAATACGAGGGAGGTTTTCAAGCGTACTTGTCGAAGTAGTTCAGCGCTCTAGTCCCTTTCCCTTATAATCTTTATGCATTTTAATTAGAAGCATCGATCCATTACAAATGGGTGAAATCTACAGTGCAGTGTTAACATCAAATACATACCTCGCTATTTATCGCACAAGTTAAACAGAATTATGCAAGTTGAAGAGGAGAGATATTAAGTGTTCGGTTGAATAATAGGAAATTACAAACCATTCGCTTGAAATAAACGGAAATATTTTCGCGGACAAGGATATAAAGTATGCTAAAGTGTAAATAAACCATTATGCAGTGGAATTAGCGTTCAACCTAATTTACAAAGTGCCTCAAATGCAAACACTAAGCAAATTATATTAGGTCCTGGATAATTTCTTGCGGAAATAGAATGTCGCTGCTGTCAAATGTTTAGGTAAATAAGGTGCACATGTTTGAAACCAAATATAGTGACTGCCATCAAATAATTAATTTTTAAATTTTATACAAAGTATGCTTTAAATACACCAAAGGCTCATGTTTCAGCTAACACATCTGGCGTGTGTTATCGGGTACATTCAACGTGATGAGGTGGTGCTTTTTCCTTGATTGCGGCGTTTTTTCGATGTTGGCAGACTAATATGCAGGTTGTGTTTACCGCCTGTTGTCGTCGTCTGCAAAACTGATTTCATGATTTTTGCATGGAACGGGAAGTGTTCTGTGATAGGGTTGTGACACACTAGTTTGTACATTTCTGTAGCTGTTACGAAGTAGCTACTTAGGTACATGCAAAATTGGGTATTATGTGTTGCCTGGGTGGGTGTGTACAGTTTGGTCCTTGGACTCCTTTTTGCGGCCTTAAGCTAGTGGAGTGGGATGGTTGGAGTGCTTGGGGGTTGTGGAGTAGTTTGTACATGGTCATGTAGACAGGATTTTGCTACTCTTATTACCTTTTAGGTGCCGTCGACTTATTTTGGTGCCAAATTGGGTGCAGGAAGATTTCATTTCAAATAAATTGTTTAATATCGTTCCGTGGACTGTTCGGGTCGTGATGTTTTTTGACGGGTGCATGCTTCCAGCGCAGGCTAGATGTTTCTACGTTTGCTCTGTCGCATGCAAGATCTGTTGAATCCTGTTTGAGCCTGGCTAGTCGTCGGGATTAGGGGGATTCATATATTTTCCTAAAGGTCGTCGGGCACGCAACCAGTGCAAAGTAGTTCACTACCTTTGTTTAGATGCGTGCAAAATGGAGTGTGTCCTGTACTGCTTAGGCAGATGCTTCTGTCTAAGAATGGGTGGATATGCACACGTTTCCTGCCTTGGTGGCTGGCCGCAGTTTACCTTTGCTTGGTGACTTGCGGGAGAGTGGTCGATCAGGACAGGTCAGGGTTGGTTTTAACTCAACCCTCTAGGCTTCTGGCACATCATTGTACTGCCAAGTGAGGCTTTCTAGTTTTGCAAGGTAGTGGCGTTTTGGACCCTTGCCTCGTGCGCATGATTGGCAAGTCGAGGTCATTATGTTATGCCTGTGGTTGGTCGTGTGCTTTGGTTCGGCGTGGCCGAAGTTTGCCAACTACGGTTTGACTCCGTTTCATTTGGTTACCTGCGCTTCACCGTATGTCAAACTTGCTCGCGCTTCCGGTGGAGGGTGTAGAAAGAGTTAGTTTGATGAGGTTGACCGTAACTTCAATTAGAGTGTATCGGGGGCGAAAGGGGGCGTGGCTTTGCTGGTCTCTGCGAGATTTGAAGTATCTGGGTGCAATCGTGCTGGCTCTTGGTGAGGTTTGGTGATTACCTGGTGGTGGCCTGGCTCTCGTGGTTCCGCGTGGTTTGTGGTTGCTGCTGTGCCCGTTCCGGGGCTGTGCCACTGGTCGCGATCGCGCCTCGCCGAGTCATCACCTACCCCCTGTCTGCATTCGTAAAGCTGAGGATCGATCCACTACGTGACTCGCTTAGCTGGATTTCACCGTAAGGTGGGGTGGCACCGGTGATGCAAGGCGTGGGGTCTTCAGATTCTGCTAATCTCAGTTGTGAACTTGGGGTCTGGAGAATGATGAGCTCTGCCCTCCAGAGTGTTTGCGTAAATACTATCGCCGTTTGTGCGGCTGGTCTCTCCTCCGTCAGTTGGCAATGCGGAGCTTTTACTGGGCCTGTGAGGGCGTTTACCTGCAGCATACGAGGAACTGGACTGCTACAGATTTTGGCTTGGTTTCTGTTGGCGACATAGTCGTGTTGACACCATCGTCGGCGTGGGCTTCTAGAATAGTTTAGGTTTTTCGTAGATTGGGCGGGGGACTGCTGCTACCCGACCCTCGGTGCAAGTGCCAGTCATCCACCGAGCTAAACGTGCTTTTGTATTTAGCAACTATGTGCGAAATGGTAGAGGTCTAGCGTCCACGGGCTGCTTGGATGCTCTTAGTGGTGCTCTGGGTTGTTTTATGTTCATCGCCATCGCTAGGAGTTGTCCCACAGCCTAGGGGCAATGGCGCACTTTTAGGGCGGAAGGTGTGCTGTTTGAGGAATTACTTAAGCGTTATCGTGATTACTTATAGAGCATTGAATACATTTAGGGGAAGGACGGGCACGTTGTTGATACTAATTTGATCCGAAGTATTAAGGGAGGACCAGCTGCGCTGATATTTCTTAAATGATAAGGGGCCACACTAATTGAACAAAGGAAGTCCGGTAGGCTATTAAAAACACTCAGGGGGTTTGCTTATGAACAGAATTAAACAAACTACGTAATCACCGTAATACATCGAGGCCATCCGTTAAATAATCGTAGGATTAAATTCCCATTTAGCCAAACGATTGATAGGTTCTCTCTGCGCATTTATAATTGTAGCAAGTATTGATTGCAACTGCGGCATTAAAACAAGGCATAATGCCATTTTGGCTTAATCGGCTAATTATTTTCAACTAATGAATGACGTCGTTATTTGACCTTGACTTAGTCGTACCAGCCGCTGGGTTGCTGTATCTAGGTCTGGCGTTCATTCCTGAGTAGTGGTATGAGCGGTTGGATGGAGGGCTACTCTCCTCTTTGTTTACTTGGGTTTCCCAAAGTTGGAAACGTTTTTCTTACCACTTTGGGCCATATTGTTTTAGTCAGCTAATGTATTTTTCGAGAGCGACATCGTCTTGTCCTTTCTTTGACTAGTTTTGGTTAATCAGTTTATTTTCTTGTAAATTATTTTGTATTTACAGAGAGTGCAATTGTTTTTAGCGCATTGCACCATACGGAGATGCCCGCCAAGTTATCCTCATACTTACTTTACGTTGCACTTACGACTGCATCCTTTTATAATATCGGCATGAATCGTTAGGCTTCTGTTCATAATTAAAACACTTCCTTTGCAGACCTAATAAGATTGTGTACCTTGTAAGTGGCTCTTTTCATGTCGCTTAACCCTGAATTACGGAGTTTATAAGCTGTAGTTTTTAGCCAATAGCCTGTCGGCTGCT
Organism: Echinococcus multilocularis; assembly: GCA_000469725.3. Taxonomy (NCBI): domain Eukaryota; kingdom Metazoa; phylum Platyhelminthes; class Cestoda; order Cyclophyllidea; family Taeniidae; genus Echinococcus; species Echinococcus multilocularis. The sequence continues at coordinate 4,735,384 of LN902846.1, read as the reverse complement.
GAAGTTTTGTCGCTTTTAGTTTGCTCTACTCCTTTGGCCATGCAATCGATGATACCAAAACGCGAAATCGGTGCTCTCCAATTCCTTAAAAGCAATCCCGAGTACGATGGGCGCGGTACTGTCATTGCTATCTGGGACACAGGAGTGGATCCTACTGCTCGAGGGCTTCAGATCACCTCGCACGGGGAACCAAAAATTATCGATTTCATTGATGCTAGCGGTTCTGGAGATGTAAATATGTTGGCAACCTTCAGAATCACCGATTCATGGAGAACCATCACCACTTTGACCGGTCGTGTTGTCTCTGTAAGTGGCTTCCCTGTGCGATGAGTAGCATCGTCCACCTTCATGTGATGGTGAGGCACTGCAGTTTTCCGCAGATTCCACGCCATTGGAAACCAGCAGACGGGTTGATTCGTGTTGGTGTGAAATCGGCTGCGGAAATCTTTCCTGCAGCCCTGTTGGACCAACTTCGAGTGGAGACAACGGATCGTTACTGGCGCCCAACGATACAAAGACTCTGTGATTATCTAAAAGAAGCTTCTAGCTCTCCACCCATACAAAATATCTCATTATCGAATCCAGTAACTAATGAAGATTCTGCTGCTGATTGCAGATCTGGTAAGTGTCCGGCTTAGTATTTTGCCGCTTCTGGGCTTTAGTGGCATAGATTTCAAATATGATTTCGCGGTTTTGTTTATTGAAATAGCTTGTTACTTCTGAGTAAAGCTATTTGCTGATTGATTTAACGTTCATCTTTGGCTGACCACTAATATTAATACCCAAAGGCTTCACTTTGCTGCAGACTGATGCCATGGTTGAGTGCTTGGAGTTAGCTTGCTGATTCACCAGACGTTTCGGAGGTGTCTTAAATGGATCATCAGTAACAAGTTCAATTATTTACTGTACTAATATTCCGCTCCATCCTGAGGTAATGTTACAAGTATATGTATGCTACTCTTTGTTAAAGTACTAGACGTTTCTCTTCAAAAGTGTATTTATCCTCTTAGCGCCTAGACCTTTAGCATCCAGAAGAGCCCACTCATGTAAAAAAATTATGTAATCCCCTGCTTCATTTGCTTTAAGGCAGTTTTCCATTGATTCGGCAGGCGTATTCTCTTTATACCTAAAGGTTATCTTTTTCGAGTGAAAAAGTCAGTTACAGGATGTCTAATTTGAGTAACATTGGACTTGCATGATTGTGGTGGACTACTTGCACGCGGTTCTAGAGCACACAGATGAAAGATGAATATCTGAATGATATGACGAAAAATAGATGAGTAAATTATAAACAGAAAGCAATCAATTAAATTTTGGTGACGAAGAGCTCCAAAAATTGGCATCGCGTTTTTCTTCCTTTGTAGAAAAGGATCAGACCGATCGAAATGGAGCCTCGTCTGCGGTCAGCTTCGTTTCTTGTAGGGAGGGAGTGGAGGAGCAAGAGAAAGAGCAAGGCGAAGTCGGTAGGGAGGGGAAGTCAGAACTGAAGGTTCCCCCGATTCGCCCTGGCGCTGCGCCCAACTTTGGCTCCTTTCGGGAATGGTTAGATTCTGTTGATAAGGTGAGCTCTAGTATGCTCTTTGGAGCTTGGATTTAGTCCATTTATGATGACCTTTTAGAGGTAGTTTTGCGGCCCATTAAGGTAACCTCTGCTGTGTGCTGAGGTTGAGAATGAAACAATCTTCATGGCCTTGGTAGGAAAGCCCCTGTTTAATGGTGATGCTGGGTAAGCGAACGGATAAGCTCCAGCTAGATGGACAGTTCACGAAATGGGTAGATGGACATATGCATGACTTGGTGATTGGAGGGATAAATACCTGGATGAATAGATTAAACTGAGTGACGTAGGATGTGTGGATAGATAAATGAATGAGAGCAGGGATCAGGGAGGTTTCGATTTATGCATTGGTGCATGAACAGGAATGGATGGACACATAAAAGATGGATCTATATATTAGGAGAGTATGAATTAACAAGCCACGGGTAGATGGACCCGGTGTGATTCGAGAACGGATGGTTAGATTAAGACCACGAGAATGCGTCGATGGATTAAGGGTGGACAAATAGGTAAATTAGTCGATGAGGTAGTTGTTTTAATGTACTGACGGATAAATGGATGGGTGGTTCATGGGCGGATGAGCAATTGAATCTTGTAATGGGAAAGTGGATTATTAGATGGATAGATGGATGTTTGGAATGGTTGGTTGGCTGCATGAATGTACTGGGTAAAATGGTTTGATGGCTGTGTAACTGGATCATGGAGTGATTATTATTGATGGTGTCAATCGACTCTCCCTGCCCACATTTTTTGTCCGATATGTGACTCGCTGATACTTCCTACTGCACCCTGAAGTAAGTTATTTTTTACTGGCATTACTTTGACTATGAGGTTATCTTTGCCTGTAATATCAGACGGTTTTCGTTCCCTCGGCTTGTCTATCAATAGCATGAAATGAAAAACTAATCAAATAAACGTTAGAATCTGTCTCTATGGGTTCACAAAACTACTATGAAATAAATGAATTCGCGTTTAAATAAGCCCAAGAGCGATAATGGAATTCGGTAAGGAATACTCATATAATTGAAATCATGTACTAATTTTATGTTCCCTAGATGGCACGTAGCGAAAATGATACTGTTACATTTCGAAGAATGCACTTGTCCCTGTTGATATTCGCAGTTACTAAAGTTTTATGCCAAAAAGTATCACAAGGATATAATCAATTGCGCTATACAAACTTCATTTTAAAAATGCACCTGTCGAATGAAAAAATTACTTCGGGTGTTTTTGTTGCGCAATATTCGAGTTTAGACTCTATTATTACGCATAACAATTAGTTTTGAGAGACAAATTATTCAAAATTGAGCTATCTTTAGATCTTTCAACTCTGAATGAAAATGAATGGCTATATGTCCTTATGAGTTATTTTGCTGAGTCTTTAGGTACTAAACCACATTCTGGAATCCACGAAAGGGTGACACTCAGTTCGTCAAAAGGTGCTAAAAGTACCTTTTGCATTTGGCAGGTGGTTGGCAGTTTGACCGTCAGGAAAATAGCGGAAGTATGGACATCGCCGATTGGGACATACTTTCTTTGGATTTCTTAAGTAGGCATTAGCGAGGCTTCTGCAACTACGCGGCTTCTCTGGCAGTATCCAATTACAAAATATGAAAGTTTTTGGACTTTGGGTTAAACTCTCCTGCTATTACTTAGAACTTCAGACATTTGTAATTTGGTCAATTCTCTCAATGACTTTCAAATGTTCGTGGTAAACACTCTTACCAATATTAATTGTGCGCCCATTGAGACATTCGTCTGAGTGGTATGCAAAATGAGCGAAAGTTTGGCTCTATTTCCCTCTCTTCCGATTTAAGACCAAGGACTTGACTGCATTGAAGGGAATGGAGCGTATTTTAGCCATGCTGAACGACCAGCAGGAGTACTTTGTGCCCGTTTTCGATTGCTTCGTTTTCAAGGGCGAGGATGGCGATTTCGTGTAAGTAAAGGTGATTTCTTATGTTCGACCTCGAGCTTTAAGCATTCTGAGTTTACTCAAGTCCTTATTTTTATCGAAATATCTTTATTCATCCATCTCTATTCATCCACACTTTCTTCTATGAAATGACTCACGTATTCGTGATCTGCCCATGTTCAGTCCTCATTAATTTGGTGCATAAATCTTTATCCAAATGTGGTTGCTTTCTTGGAATCCCCACCTAAGCCGCCGAATTTAATGTCAACGGAGAACTACCACTTCTTAGATGTTTCGTTGCAAGAATGCAATCCATCACCGTGACTCTCGCCTTAGCCTCAACAAGAGCAACATAGATGGGATTATTCACTGCTGCTTCGTAATCACCACTTAGTAAAGCAAACTTACCGTGCTTCATTGAAATATTTCATCGATGTGGATGTCTAGTTCATTCAGTTACACCTTTGGGAAATCCAAGCTAATGATTTCCCAAACAATTCCATTCCAAAACAAGTATGTGTATATGGAGCCTTTCGAGGCATCCTTTTGCTGTCTTATACCGCAGTTTTATGCAAAATTTTTAACCTGACCACTTGCTCTCTCCTGGAACATTCCTTTATGGCTTTTACTTAACCTCTAATAGCCTAGCTTTCGCCTGTTTTATTAACTACTGTCAGGACTGTTCCCACTTATATTGCCCTTGTCTTAAACTTGGGGTTGGCTTTGATCATCTGATTTCGAAGAGTATTTAAAGCACCCCCTACATGTGAATCCATCAACCACTCAACCTCTATGAATACATCGCGATGTTCGGTTTGGATCCTTTGAAAAGTTTCCGAATTTCCCGTTACTTGTACAGGAGTTTAAACATTTCCAATTGGGCTTATATATTCTACAATAGGTAATGCATAGATTTGCTCAGAAGTATGTCTATGATATGGTTCATAAACCCCTACTTTACCCTTTGAAGACGTTATTGCGGAAGGGGTTATTGTGGATGCACTCAGGGATTGGAACACTGAAAGGGATTGATGGCATAATTACTGCTCTATATGAACCGGTGTGGAAATGAAATTACGGGCAGGCCGGCAATTCCGCCTTAATTTAGTGCATAATTAAAATATTTCCTGGTCACAGCCTTCTTGCAGGCACTCAATTTTTCCTTAAGCCCAAAGATACGCCTTGTACTCTCGAATGACATTTTATTACTGGAATAGAAGGTTAATAATCAGTCTTATTTTCTATCTCTTTGGATTATATGCTTCGTGAGAACACTTCTACAACTGCGAAGTTTATCTCGAACCTGATTTTTTTCATAATTCCTCATCTAAATTAGGCTTGATTGGGCGCCTTGGCGCAGGTTACTTTGAGGAGGGGCAGATGCTAAAACATTACAATTAAATGACTTATGCGATTGAAATACTTTTTGAGCACAAAGTAGATAGGGGACTTATTTTCTATTTCAGTGCATGCGTGGACGTCAGTCCCTACGAGGAGACTCCTACGAATCTTGCAGACATGCCGTTATTAAAGGACTTCAGCATTGGTCGACAAGTGGCTCACTTCGGAAACGACAGTAAGTGTCATCCCGCCTACTTTCATAGGAGCTTTCATCAGGGTCTTCAGTCGATCCTTCCATTCCCCTGTTGCAGCCCTCCTCTACTTTACCGTCAAGATTCTTGAAGGGGGGAACCTTCTCCAGATAGTAACGAATTGCGGTTCCCACGGGACTCATGTGGCAGCAATTGCGGCGGCGTACTTTCCGCCCTCCGAGAACTGCAAAGATGACGAAGCCTCTAAATCCTCCCATCTTCCAGAAAAAGCCAGTCAGAATGGCGTGGCACCTGGAGCTCAGATAGTCAGCATCAAGATTGCTGATACTCATCTGATGGGCATGGAGACTAATACGTCCCTCCTTTGTGCTGTACGTCGTCTGCCTTTGCGGTTTGGTTATTTGCTAGAGATCAGAAGTATTTGCAGAGCAATAATAAGGCGGTAGGTAAGATTCAAAAGGGCATTATAATCATTGTGAATGTCGAACTGGACTGTAATTAAAATAAGTCTCAACGACTTGCAGAGACTGTTGTTTGCCAGTATCGTATACGGCGCTGCCTGTTTGCTCACCCGGGTGAGGAGAATGGATTTAATCTGACTAACGTGCATCGTGCTGAACTAGCAGTAATTTCCCTCAGGACTTTTTACGCAATTCAATTACTACTTCATCTGCTAAGGAAATTCCACTTGAGGCTGAAGGCTGGACGCCTACATTCAATATGAAAGTTTACTTGGTTTACTTTGATGCGTTGATATTCCCCAGTTGTCTTTGTGATTTTTACCTACAAAATCTTACACCTCCCTGTAAACTCAGGTCACAATGCTATTCTGAAATATGTTGTTTTCACGCCTCATGACTGTCGGCGAACATCGGTTGGAACATCGTCCTTTCCTGAAGGGTTGTAGAAACCATTTGAGCGATCTTGACTTACCATGAGAGTTTTACATTGCTTCCACGATGTGTATTATGTTTACACAAATGTGTGCTATTTTTTCAGTTAAATTGGACTACCAAGCTAAAGTGTGACATCATCAATTACAGTTTTGGGGAGAAATCCTTTCTGCCGAATTTCGGGTGAGTTTCCCCCCCCCCCCTTACTTTCCACCCCACGCACATACGCGCCTGCTCAAACGCACATGCACGTACGCACCTATACACGCAGTCATGCACCGATTTTGTTCCCCTATCACCCCATAGACGCATCTACACTCACCTGACACAGTTCGTGATGCACACCAACGTGGCCTTCGTCACCTCTGGGGGTAACGGCGGACCCGCTCTAGGCACTGTGGGCTCGCCTGGCGGTGCTGTTGATGGTCTAATTGGTGAGTCATTGGAGCCTTACCTTTGGTTTACCTCTTAGAGTGTCATAAGGCATTACCACCCTAGAAGTTGATTTATCAATAGACGCGTTGGGAGGCTTATATCCCAGATGACTTGAGTAGAGCTGGAACAATGACTTTACGCCGCTTCTGCGAGTCATGATTGCGAATTGAATTTTAAATATTCGTTTTGATGCTCTGCTGAAGGCTGTATTCTACGCCAATTCCCTTTGCGTGGAAATATTTACCCCAAAAATTGCTTAATAATCTTAAGGTTAAGCAGTACCTTGGAGATAGTCTGGTTTCACTTCATCGTTATTTTTTTTGCCACTTCATTGTTGTTTAGCAGCTCTTTCTGGCTGTTCCCAGCTATTCACGAAGTGGGAGGGTGTACATTTTTCACATGGCACTTGCCATTCAAGTCTGATCTCACTTCAAGTGTCTGCTCAAACTTGACATGAGGGCAGCAGCCAATGGTCAATAATTTTTGTCTTGGTAGATTCCACAAAGTCAGCTACCCACGGCGGATAGTCATGAATATGGCGCTAAAGCATTGTATCTAGGCAGTGCAATCGAGATCTCCGAATTAAAACAGTTCACTGCCGGTACCACAGATGCCCTTAAATTATTTTCGGAGCCCTTCAACAGCATTACTAGTCTGAAAGGCTGGGTTAGGTGACAAGCAGCCCATGGGGCCGAAATTCCGACAGAATAACGGGAGTCTGAAAAGTCCCGTATAGTCACATCTATATCTAAGGCAAAAACCTTCCTCTCACTTCCCCCACAGGCATAGCAGGATTAGTTGAGGGAGAGTTGAGTTGCATCGACTTGTATCCTTTCCTTCTTTTTTGTCCAACAACTGCTTTTATTTTCTCCCGATTGTTTTCGACTTCTGTGGCTTATGTTTAAGTCGCCTATTATATTATCACCTCCAGATTATTCCTTTTTTATTTCAAAATGCGGAATTGGCTTTTGACAGAGATAATCCATTTGATTGTGCTGCGCTGCTTCTTTGTAAAATGGCCCTAGTTGATCAAATGAATTTAACGTTAGAGATATGTAATTTATATTGAATAATGTGCTACTTAGGTTAAAGTATCTTTGAACAGGCTTTACCTTAAACTGGTGTCATTTAATTTTATCCCTGCTTCAGGGATAAGGAAGCAAATTATCGTTTAAGATCGTTCCACTGTAGCACTTCACAAATGAATTGTAAACTAACAAAGTGGGCTGCTTACAGTGGCTCTGAATTGGAAGTGCTTTAAATTAAAAATGAATTAACATTGATAATATTTGATTTTCCCATCTTTGTATCAATTTGTGGAAGATTAAATAACTCGGAGGTCGCATTGGACATATAACCTAACCGCGAAAAGTACTGATAGCGTCTTCCTGAATTGAATAGCATTGCCTAGGCGACCCGCGAAATGTCTTAAGGTTAAAATTACCAAGATGAATAATTTCACAGAGGGAGAGACCAACCAAGTATCCGGTGTTTTCATTCTGGTTTCAAAATTGAAAACAGCTAAATGTTTCCTTGAGGCTAAACAATTCCAACATTTAAGTATTTTCACTTCAATTGCGCTCAATCTCAGTTAATTTTCACTCCTTTCTAGGTGTAGCTCCCCTCCTGTTCCCCAAAATGATGGAGTACATGTATTGTCAACCAACGTGGAACATTAATTGTAGCAACAACAAGAACAATGAAAATACAACTGTACACAGTGTACGTCGTTATTTATATGATTTTAGCAAAGTTTCGTACTACTCTTCCAATGCACCTTGACTCCGTTAGTACGTGCAAATGTCTTTTTACGAACGGTCATGGTGACTGTGATTCAGTGGCTGATTCACCTACTTTTAGGTACTTAAGTCTATGAAGCTTTGATCGGTTTGTTCATGATGATTAAGAAGCATCTAAAGTCCAGACGCTTTCGGTCATTGCGTATTGTTTCAGGATATTGTTGCTGACTCCAGAACCATTTCCAGCGATTCAGCCAACGAATTGACCAATCCCATGCCCTCGGCCTACACATGGGGCTCCCGGGGGCCTTCACCCGATGGGCATATAGGACTTACTGTCGCGGCTTGTGGAGCCGCCGTGGCTGACGTTGCGGCATGGAAGCGCAGTGCGTTTGACCTTCTCAATGGCAGCTCTATGAGCAGTCCCTCAGTGGCTGGCGGTTTTGGTAAGTTCGGTTTATTTTTCAACATCTGGGATTGCCAAAGCTGATGTTCGAATGAGGTGTGGTGCCTGAGTTTTTCCTGAAGATAATCACAACAGCAAGGCATACGATTCTGCAAGTACGGGGGGGGAATGGAATACCGGTGGCGTGGATAGTCTCGGGGTCGAATATACAAAAAGAGTACGTATAATCCCAGCACACAGCCCTTATTTTGTCTCCGACGCTCCCATTGGCTATACTCTCCCTTCAGTGATTAAAAATCTCCCAGCGACCTATAATCAACCACCGGACACGAAAGGTGATCATATGATAAATGCTCATTTTGTTCCGCATGTTGCATTCCTTGATGCGTCTAGATGAAATCCCTAAAAATACGGCCTCTTTTGGGCAAACCGAATATCAGAGAGGTTCATTTAGGGAGTAATTCTAAAGACCAGAAAGTGGTCTACAACAAACATTTTGCAAGCCGTGGGACTTGCATAGGAACGTTTGCCTAAAAGCAACATGTGCGCAGAGATGGTATCGTGTTCTCAGATCATGATCATAAAACACAGATCGTAAAAATGCTATAGTCAGTTCTTCAGGGCTGTTTTTATTCATTAAACCAGGATCTCGCTCCAGCGCTGGGCATAATGTGGAGTTGAAGACTAAGGTATTTCCGAAAAATGCGATGCCACTTCGATGGCTTTTGTGCCGAGTTTCCTCAGTTTCGGCCGTCCGCAGCCGATGCCTTTTTCCTTTAATTCTTTGATGCAGCAAGCATTATGTGCGCTGCCAGGTGTACAAGCCTTCAAGAATCTTCATTATGCACGTATAGGAAGGTTCTGACATGAGCGGAAAGATATACCCCTGTTTTTTAGATTGGGTATTTGAGCATTCAATTCAAAGTAAAATCCCTCTGCTGGGAAGGCATGCGGCTCTGATCACGCTGTTTACACTCATAGTCTTTCATCTCTTTGCATCATTAATGCGGCTAGAACTTTAGATATTCTCACCTTACCATGTCCTTACTTGTGAATCGGCTGTCGCTTTAGAAGCAGTAAGCTGGTGATTGAGGTTTTTCACCCCAGCAACTGCACTTCTTTACACTTTAACGTCATGCGTTTTACTTACCAATTACAGTTACATAAAATGTGGTTAACCTTCCATTGTACAGTACTGTCAGTACCTTGAATTCTATTCAATGAATTGTCAAAAATTGTACTGAAATATCGCCTCTTGTAAGTTGTGGTCGATCTGCCTGCCATGTTCTGTTTGCATATTGCCAGGTTTATCTGAATGAAAAAACCATTTGCTGAAACTTCCAATTTTCAAATTGAAACCCACTGGTTCAACTGACTGTTCATTAACAGAAAATTCGTGGTAATTATATCAAAATGCCGTAGAAGGAAAAAAAAACAATGAACATGTGCGTCAGGGTTCCTCAAGATACGCTTTTCTTAACTTAGAAGATTGTAGTATAGCTTCATTAGACCATTTTTCACTCCTGTGAACTTGGAGCATTTATGAATAGACAATGAGCGTAGCCCTGTCCCATTAAAAAATTATTTTCTCAGGAAAATACGTTCAAAGTCTGATATTTAAAATCATGTTCCAGTAAATCACGGGGGCATCTTGACCTATGGAATTGTGTGTCATATTCTTGCGTAACCAATCATTGAACCACTGAAAATTCCATTGACACGATAAATCGTTAACTCAGTAACGTTTTACGTGTGATGCTTTCTGCAATGGATGCAGTCAATTGTCACCATTTATATTCAGTTACGTCGTGATGCATATTCTAATCGACTGAAGCTTTCTGCACTATCGGGAATTAATTACCTTTAGATAGGACTTGAGCTGACCATATTCCCACAAAACGATTTACTCCTGATTACAGACGTGAGGAAGTTAATCCTCCTTTCCAATCTTTTACACAGCTCTGGTACTATCAGCCCTGCGTCAGAGCGAGTTTCAACCGTGCCTTCGAGTGCCCTTCATTCTGTGGCGAGCTGCAATCTTCGCCTGTGCAAAACCTCTCTCCCACCTCACTCCCTTGGAACAGGGGGCTGGGCTCTTTCAGGTGGGAGCTACTTACGAGTTTCTGCGGGACATCATTAGGTGCGTGTTGGTGTCAGTTTGAATTTTGATTTATTTGGTTGATCCGGTCGTTTTTGATGACGCAGTTCAGTTGAAATAATCGTCTAATTTGGTCCAAAGTTATCCAGCTCTTATTAGGCATTATTATCTTCACATGAAAGGAGGAGAAGCTACTTCTCGGTTAGTTGTCAATTGGACGTGGAAGTATAGATCTGCTCCTAGAGTGGCAAGTTGTAAAATGCACGGAAAATCCCACGCCAACGTAAAGGGTTGTTTTCATTAAATATGCTGGCCGTTGTGCATAGGACTTACCGAGGTCAATGTTCTTTTATCCTGGGCACATCTTCATTTGTTGCTGCAAAAAAATCAGTAACCTCGGTTTGATTTAGTAAATTAAATGTCAATGTCAAGCTGCCAGTCATAACCTGAACGATCGGTTCCATAGGGTCAACCATGTTGTGGCCCACTTTGTCTCTTGAAGGACACATTGGCCTGAGGACACAAGATGTATTTGTAGGCGAATCGACGGCGGTAATTACAAAACGCAATCTAATTTAAGTCTATCAATTAATTTGCGGGACTGTTAATGAAAAGGGTTGTAATTTGAAATCTTCCCACAAATTTCAAAACTGCAATTAATCTTGCAAAAAACGGGTAACGAGAGCATCAACTTGTGCAGAAAAGCAGTTAAGCAGAATGCATTCTCCCCAAGCCCCCGGCCAGACAAGTTAAATGGTCAGGAAACTCGTTTCAGGCTTTATCGTTTTGAAATACGAATGTTTAAGTCTACGGGACTTTGATGGATTATAAGTGAGTAACCGACATCCGTATTAAAAGCTACTTCAGAAATTGCATGGCCTTCGGGGTCTTGAAGTGACGAGAAGTCATAGTACCTATGGCAGATATTAAAGGATTGGGAGGCCGTGCCGTCGAGCACGAGTACAATCCGCCGATTCTTCAGTGCTCTTATTGTTAAACAAACTGTCAAAGTATTACATTTTAGTAGGAGAGAAACTCATCCTTATGGCTTAATTTAAATTATTTGAAAGAGCTAAGTTCGTACCATTTTCGGTAAGCTCAGAACAAATCACCCCATCACGCAGATAGTATCCTGCCCTTTCACATTCTAATAAGTAATCGCTGTAATTTTTGAGCCATTTAAACCAAAGCTCTGATGTGGAGGATTAAAAATAACCGTCCATTACTATATTTGCATGTAAATATGGAGTAGGCAAAACTACCTTTCCGATGTTCAATCAAGCTTCCTCAGTTCTTCAAAAGGTGTCAGCTTTTTGCGGCATTATCAGAGGATAGGTGGGTTCCGATCACAACTCTATCTCCCTCCGACCACAGGCCGTTGGTACAAGATAGGCTTCGTGTGCTCGGGGCAAGATAAAAATACTAGAAAATGTGTTAAAATTTCCTCTGAAAATAGGATTTGAAATAAACTACTACATGCAAAGGTGAGACACCTTCAAATTGTATATTGTTTTCAGAAAAAAGGTTATGTGCTCGGAGGAGTTCCTATTGGCCGATATTTGGTCGATGGGATTTGTCTTTTGCGAAATCGTCCCATTTTTCGGTGTTTTTCACAGGCTTCAATGATTTTATGGGTTTCAGCTTTTTTACTATTGATCATCATCGTGCTATCATCATAAATACTTTATATTGGCTGTTTTTTGCATTTCTACAGGGTATTATGCCACTAAATATCTTCCATCGTAGTTTGGACCATTAATTTTTCTGCTTTAGCTGTTTTTTGAAATTACACGATGAATTTTTGAACCATCGTTAAAAGTCACTGTTCAGCAGTATAATTAGTATTTTTGTAAAATAATCTTAGCTTCAGTTTACCATACTTTTGCTTACTATTCCATCAGTAGCTTTAACCTTCAGGTTCAAACAATTGCCATTTGCATCAGTTTTGTTTACGTTGGCGACTGGTAAAACCCATTCTCTAAATACCCACAACTGGACAAACCTTTTGAACCTAAATAGGAATGCACAACCAGTTCTGGTAGTTTATCGATTATCTGCGGTCACTTTAGACGCCTTTGATATTCCACTAACAGGCCCAAACCAGCCCTATCACTACCACTATCACCGGTTAATCAACTAGAGTCGCTACGAGCCTCAGGGACACCGACAGGCCCGGCTTATGGTGGCCTTGCTCAGCTTAGCCGATTTTCAGGCTGGCGACTAAGCTGTCACGTCAGCGGTCCTGGATGCATTGTGGAGAACTCCAAGGGTCTTCACAGTCGTGGGATTTGGCTTCGACGAGGTTGGTTACCGTTCTACCACCACTGTAATGATGGTGTCCAGTCCGCTCCTCCTAAAATGTCCTACACTGTCCATCTGGAACCACAATTTTGCACTGTGAGTGAATTATTTCTTCTTTAAGCAACAAATAAATGCCCCGCCATAGTAGACAGTTAGGGTGTCATTTACTGGCGGAGGAATTGTAGTAATGGCTATAGGGTTCAGGGGGTCCTGTATGAAGACTGCCCCTAGATAGGAAAAAAGTCCATGCGATGATTTTGAATTAAGATGAAAAGACATTACAACGATTACAATGGGTCTATCCGTCTTGTCCTCAGTACAAACTTTTTTTTGAGGACTCATTTGGTCGGTATTACTTAAGGTTATGCGAAAGTCTTCAAAAAGCACAATCAATGTGCCAATCCAGATAAACAAATTAATGCCACCCGTACTGTAGAGGGCCCCCATTGGGCTGTGTTCCCTGGTATTTCTACCTACTTATTTATCATTTCTATGGCGCCCCGCCGCTCGTTCCTCAGAAATTCCATGCAGATATTGCATCAATTTCTTCCACGGATATTTTCAAATTGTTCCAACCCGGTATCCTCCCGTTATAAGTCATTATGCAATAACAGAGGTAAAAGGCATTGACCAAAAGTTGGCACGATAATGATGGCCCTGGCTCTGAGTTTTCACCGAATTTGCTATTAAGAATAGGTACTTCTTCTAAAATCCGAGTTCCTGGTTTTTTTTCAAAGTAGTTTCGCTCACTGTTCTCACAAAAGTGGTACCCAAGCTATCTCCAAAGACGTTGTGAAGGCTACGCGTGTGTAAGCGGCTGTGTTGTAGGCGCAGCATAGAGGTCAAAACGTAATAGACTGAAAAGGCTCGCGTAGGTAAATGCGCAGTTATCATTCTGATAAAATTTAGTGAAGCAACAGTTACGTAGTCTGGGCGTTGTTTTGTGCACAGAATTCGATGCTTCTACCATTAACGAGCCTTTCTTTAATTGGGATGTGGATTTGACCTTTGTTAGGGGTTGTCCCTTATTCGCCCATCTGCATCATGCGTATTTCTTCCGCCCAACTGTTTTATCATGCAGTAGTAGAAATCAGAATGGTTGTCCTTCGATATAGGGCTGGCTTTCTTCTGCCACCAAGGTAGCGCCCCAAGACTTTCCTGATGTTGAAAGAAGACATAATACTCGGGCAAAATGTTTTGTCGACATGCAGTAGGGCTTAGGGCCACTGGCCTGGCCCGGAGGTCAGACCGCCTGGCGGATTTGCAATGGCGGAGCACCTCAGTGGTCCGTTACCGAAACCGAGAGTTGGACAAGCAATTAGAGTATTACCGGTAGCTTCTTTTTCCGACCTCATAATTTGTTAAGGTAAACTGTGCTTGACTATTCATTACAATCTGAATAATGGACTTACGAAATGCATTTTTATTGTGCAAATACGTAGTCACTACATAGGGAATCAAGTTTTGGAGGAGCTGCGGAAGGTTTTGATTGGCCAGAGATTTCATTCATTTGGGTTAAGTTTCTTTGGGAACGTTATTAAATAGCTAATAATCAAATGACTGAAATTTATTCCTTACATGTACGCTTGCCACGTTTCTAGCAGAGTTGGATCCTGATTTTAAATTTACTTGTCTTACTTCACTAGAATTTGAATCAGATAATTTTATGTCACAATTTTCAACTCTCGTTAAAAATGCATTGCCCAAATTCAGACAATCAATTCAACACTCCCTTTTCCTCCAGTAGGGTACTTTATTTTTTCCTAAAATTTTGGCACTTGGTGATCGTCGCATCTCCGACTACATTGGTAGGTGTCACTCTGAAAAGTATGGGGTGTAAATGCTGCGGTCTTCAAAATATTGTTTTGTACGAAATCCTACTCAATATTACTTTTCTAGCTATTTATTAACACCTTTCTGAGTTTTTCTTCAATTGTACAAGATATTCACTCAAAACACTTTCTTTTGGAGAAAGGCGTTGCGAAGACTCCCGTAACCATCACAGTTCCCCTGAGTGGTACTAGTTGTTATTTGAAGAATAACTCACTTTACGTTAGTGTAGTGCTTGTATTCCGTTTTGAATCGGGTAAAGATTGTAAAAGGGATTTAATTTATGCATTGTTCAGAACAGCATCCATGTAAGATAAATACGACCTTTCAAAATTTTGTTTGCCAGGAGTTGGTCCACTTATCACTGTCGTAAATGTAGTACCCAAGTTATTCCTGGAGGCACTATGAAGCATACGAGTGTGGTAGCAGCTTTAAAATCAACGTACAAAAGTGATAGATGAGTGCTGAGAAGGTTGGCATGAAGAGGTCCATACAGTCAATATATACAATGGGATCAAGCGTTGTTCTTCAGTTCTGGACTCACTCAGTCAAGTCTGCTTGCCTTGCAGACCATCTCAGCAGAGTTTCGGCGCGATTTCAGTCTGAATCTCAGTGTACAAGTGGGATACCAGCAGTCTGACTCCGGCGACGACATGCAGCGTCCGAATTGGTTGCATATCGCGCCCTTTGTGATGCTAGCCAGTCGCAGCCGCACTTTGCCCCTCTTCATTGATCCCACTGCCTTCGAGAAGGCGTCCACAGGGGTTGTGGAATTTAACCCTCCATCACGAGTACACCACACGTGTGTAGCTTTTGTCAATGCAGATTCGCCGCAACACGAGGTGCTGGCTCTCCTGCCAATCACGATTCAGTTACCCGCGGTGTAAGCTGCATTTTTGTTGAATTATCCTTCGCTGGCCCCTTTCATAATGACACGGAAGCATTAGCATTGTTATCAAAGGTTTATGCTGAATTCAAAACTAACATCTTCACGTTATCGTTTGTGCTATATGGTCAATTTTTTACCGCATAGATTAACTCCCTGGTAGAATTATGGGCGATTTTGTCTGAACATGAAGTTAGCATCATTCTAGCGCATTGGACTGCTGCCCACTTCTTGTAGAACATACTTTGACGTCGACAACGGGGTGTATAGCTTTAAACTGTGCGGCGACTTCTCCTACACCCAGAAGGTCTGTCGTTGGTTTGTTCGCATTCCTCGTGGCTCTACGGCTGGAGGTATGCTTTGCTTCTAATTCCATCCATCCTACTAATTGATCATTTAGCTCTGTGATAGTTAAATATAAAGCATTTTAAATCAAAAGGTTGCATTGTAACGGCTAGAATAAAATTCCAAGGAGATATAGTCTTCTACAATGCGTCCTTAAGTGATCCGGGAATTCTGGCAACGACCGATGTTAAAATGTTAGCTAAATTTGAGAGCTTAGTACAAATCATTTTGCCCAATTTGTAGTCCTCCAGAGATGTGATCAAGAAAAGTTGCTTGAAATTTTCTCATCTTTATAAATAACTTCGTTTGTTGAATTTTAAGACTAGGGGCCTTGGAGGCTAGCATGTCTACGCGTAAGAAATGCCTGGTCAAAAGTCAAATGAGGAAGGATTCTCATCTGAATGCCGTTGATTTTCCTTAATCCTCTGTTTCATTTGGGTTTTCCTCTGAGAACAGAAATCGTCCAATTTCGTGTTTGTTCACGGCCTATTCACCTGTCTGCCCAGCCTGATTTTAGCCCTCAAGCAAGGCGGCATTCACTGTTTCCTATTGACTCGAAACTGCGTGGCTCCTAAAACAACCATGATTACGAATCGACCGATCATTTGGTTTCTCTGTGAACCACTCTTCAATTCTTCGCCCTTTTTCTTACTCGAACCCGTCAGTTCTGCGACTTCGTCGCGTGGATTCTGATGGAGACGTTCCCTGTGCCTTCACCATCTCCATCGTACAACCAACGCCGCTGGGGAGCGTACAAGGTACAGGCTACGAGGTGGTGCATCGGCGAATCAATCTTGTCAGTCGTACGGCCGGCGGCGTCGGTCTGACGGGGCGCAACGAGCCGCCATCCGCCTATGAGGCTGCCTCCGCCGACTTTGTCTTCGCTTTCGCCATAGAATGGGTGTGCGACTGTGTGGAGATCACTGTGGCCCAGCATCACGGCTGTGACACGCCCACCGCCTGTCGTATTAGTGGACGGTTGGAGTTTCATGGGCTGGAAGTAAGACCGGGGAAGCTTGTCTTTGTGAGTTGGGTGTGGTTATGCTGGTTATATGCTTGTGATTAATTTGTTTGACATGCCTGTCTTTCTCTTTGCGTACTTTTTTTTACATTCCATCCATTCATTAATTTATTTATTTATTTTTGTCTGTCCTTTATCCAACTCAGAACTCTATAAATTGATCAGCATTGGTGCACCTTTAGTTTCTCTGCAAGAAAAAAATGGAATTTGCTCAAAACTTTCATTTTGTTGTCATAGGATACACCGAAAATTGCGAACTGCTTTCCCGTCCCAAACCTATTCGCTTGTATTTTTTCTTTTGTCTAGACGCAGACATGTTCGAAGCATTTTATAAGATTTATCCTAAAATCTTGTGTCTCAAAAAGCAATCGTTTTAAATTCATTAAGTGGGTGCAGTAGTGGGAGGAGCTTTATTTATTGTAATATCTAAATCGCAGTCACTGCAATAACTTGCCTCCATACGCTCGCAGAAAATATCTTTTATGTGTAGGCCCATTGTGTTTCTTGTGAACTTGTCTTTTTTAAAATATCATGGTACCAGGAATAAAATTTTTCAAGCTATTTCTTCATCGACCATTGTTGAAGTGTTGGATTTCTTCTTTTTCACTTGAATTTCGTAAAGGTTTATTGGTTTAATAAACTATGGCAGTTCTAAAATTTGACAAGCACTTTAAAGGGGTATTTTCTTGAAAATAAATTTTACTTTCATTGAATTGTTTTGCGACATTTTAGCACTCCTCCCAAACTTACTTCCCCGTTTCTTTGCGCTCGAATTTCGGCCTTGAAAACATAAAATTCGACCTCGAGTCAAAATACTGGATACAGCCTGTCAGGTACGCTTCAGCCCGTAGTCGAAAACAGAATATAATCACTTCTGCCATATTTGCCTAGTCAATTTGTTTGAGTTCAGTACGTACACTTGAATCTGGAACTGGTGGTGTGAACAGGGTCTTCGCTTTTTCCCACCTAGAAATAAGATGTCAGTTTTTACTTCCATGAATGATTACTCACTTAGACCATGACTAAACAGTACTTTGTTCAGTCGTATTTTTTAATGCCTTATCTTCAAAATTGGATCGCACAAACATAGAGCAACATTTAGAGACGCTTTCACCTTTTATTTTAGCGTACTTACTTCGGGGATTTTGACGCTAATATACCTCTATTCTCGATTATATTTATTAAAAAACCAATTCATCTAATCACCATTATAGTAGCTCCAATTTTTGTCTTTCTATGTTCTTTACCTTGTCAAAGGGACCATGTGTCAGAGTTGAAGAGTGGTGCCGTGCGGAAAGCATTCTGAGGTGCTTGACTTTAATTAAGGGGAGGGTTGATCCCTCTGTTAACTTATTTTAAAGACGATGCGCCTTTTTTGGTCGCGTATTTTAAAAGGAACTTTCATTGGATGGAAATAGCAAGTTGGAATTTAAGCAACCAATTCAAAGACCGGAACGTTACCTCGAAAGAGGAGACTACGCTTGACACGATAGTGAGGCCGAAGTTCTTATCAATGGGAAGAATATGATAATCTGTCGAAAACAAAAATGATTGCGTTATCTGTCTTTTAGCATTTCTGACTAGTTTTCTCTTTTTCATCCATTTAGATCCAATGGTAACATAAATAGTGCTGTTTTAATCGTTTCCTGCTATTATTTGAACTAGCCCTAGTCCTTTCATTAAGGTGATTTTGTTTATCCACTTGTTTCTGTGATGTTTAAGAAATTGGTAGTTTTGTGTGTACCTATTAGAACATCAAGCACTTAAGCACCTCTAGCTTGTCCATGGCACAAAGACTAGTTTGATGTGCTTTTATCAAGCTTTAGCCAATTTTCTTGAGTATCCCTTAATAGCTGCTTCACCTAAGCTAGATACTCTGGTATAACACTCTTCCTGTCGATGATTTTGCTTGGCTTGTGCTTTATCACCAAGCACATGAATACGCTGATGAAGCCATTTAACAGTCAAGGGCATGTTGGAGGTACAAGGGATTTTTGGAAAAGGTGAGGACCATCCGCTCTTGATAAAAGTAGTAAGCCAAACAAGTTGATTGAAAGTCCTTCAATGGAGATTTAAGATAGCGGGGCTGATTTGAATTACCTCTTGAGGTCATAAATGTTCAGATTTCCACTAAAGAGGTTTTTTTTTTTCAGCGCGCTCTGCTTGGTAAATTAGGGGTTGATTTTAATTAAGAAATTAACTTACTTCCAAGTACCTTTTGTTGATTGCTGCGTACAGTATGACCTGGTGGAAAACTCACAATGTAGTATTCTCGTAGTCTATAAATCACAGGAAGAAGGAAAGTGGGCGCGTTTTCGTGAACCACTTTGAAATGGAAAGATTTAGTAAAGGACATCTCATCTGGAGATGAGAGTTCAGTTCCATACCTATAAGTCAAAACTGGCCACCGATTGTTGCTTTCTCATTTTAGACCAGCATCATCCTCACGCTGCTACCGAAAGTTGGTCGCCTATGAGGAAGGCTCACTGGGCCTTCCGGGGGTTCACTGTCTCTCCCTCATCTACAACTTCGTCTGCGCAAGTCCCTTGTCTTTTCTCCACTGTTATTGGATGGATCTCTTGATTTTTATGTGGTTTTTATTTGCTGCAGCACTTCAAAACGGATGGTGCTGTCTTCGATTTTCGACGTCTCACCTCACTGCTCTACGAGGCGGATGTTGTGCAGGTTGTCTATCATCTCTATGACGGCTGTGGGCGCTTCAAGGGGGCTGGGTCCTATCAGTCGGTGAGTAGTCACCTAAATAATCTAATGCTGAGTTATTAAGTTGAAAACACTGGGAATGACCTATTTAACCTCTAAGCTATTTAGTGTTCTTCATTTTCGGAATTGATGTTGGTTGCTTAACCCGTACTCTATCAACACTAAAGCACGTGACGTGTTTTTCTACCAATTTTTAATACCACAACCACAGAAGTCTACGAAGGACTTCATCATGATGCGTGTGGATGTGTAGCACCCAAATTATGAAGATGCTATAAGGTGCATGACTTGAAAAGCAGTCTTACTAGAAGCATACAGAGGAGTTGGAAAACTGTTAGAATATCTGTAGTTCGCGTGGAGTTCCATGTTATCCTGCGATACCTGCTTGATTTCCATATTCAGAGATGTACTGAAAGGCTAGAAGCGCTACCTGTATAAGCAGATCTATAGTCGTTCCGATGTCGAAACGGTAGCGTGGTAGGCTAAAGCACAGTCGCGTACCACTATAAGTAGTTAGTGAATGATTTTTTACAGGCAGGGAAGGGGATTCTTTCACAGTATAGTAGGAGGTGAAATTAACGTTGCAGGAAGAATAGGAGGTAATTTTGCTTCTCTATTTCCAATTTCTTTCAGATCGCTAATCCAAAGTACCGCTTCAAGTTAGCCAAAGGACCTCATCAACTCATTGTGATGGTAAATTGTTATCTTTACTGCCTTCTCTATTAATGATGCCATTTCTTAATCATCATATTTATCTCGAAAAACTAACTAGATCCTCTATGCCGACACTATGAAGGTCTCCTACACCGCAAAGGAGTCTGATGCATTAGATAAGCTGGCTCACTACCCCCTCCTCGTTCGTTGGCCTCTTGCTGCGTCTAACGCTTCCTCAACCTGCAGTGCCTCCAACTCCACCTCCTCTGAAGGTTCAACTAGTTGTCAATTCGTTTTGGAGGTCTCCACTAGTCTGGCCACTTTAGCACTGGTGGATGTGGACTACAAGCGGACCTGTGCACGGTTCACTCACAACAGTAATGGTGGTTGTGGTGAAGAAACCGTTGGGGAGGACGGAGGAGGGGATGACCAGGATGCCAATTTGAAGTCCCCCAAGAGGGATCCAATATTTGGAAATTTGCAGAAGTTCCCCACAGTACCTGGACACCTCGCTGCTGGCGAATGTGTGACAGAGGTCTTTGGGGTGGTTGAGGAGAAGTAGGTGTTTTTACCTAACTTCTTTGTTTATTTTGATTTTTTTGGGTGCCTACGGTGTGATTTTATCGTTCGTTTTGTCCCAGCTAGGTGCATCACATTCTGATTGAGTCAATGAAATTTTCTTCTCCATGGACAAGTAATGGGGCTAAAGTATTTATGTCTATCCGTAGTTCTTGGAAAATAGAATGGTTTCAATACTGTCAATATTACATGGAGATAATGTGTCCATTGCCTAGGCAATGCCTGATTTTAGATCAACAGAATTTGTTTTCTCTCCCTAAAAACAAGGGTCACCGCTATCATTGAGGGAATCAACATGGTCTCCTAATGCTAATTGCGCTTTAAAGGATTCTCTTACCATCCGTTAAGGTAGATACTAAGGTACCTCATCTCATAAAAAATTGGAATCTCGCTGTCTAGATTTCGCCTTAAGGACTTCTGTGAGAATTAGCTTTTTTACTATTTTATTGAATAAAGTAGCTGAGCACCACGTATACTCCTTCTCCCATTTTAGTTTCGCTCCCTACGCCATATCGGGTTCTTACTTCGAGGGCCGGGTGGCCTACTACGACAATCGCGACCTCAAGAATACCGTTGGTTTCCCAATTTCTTCGTGCACTTATTTGCCAGCTTTTTGTTTTTTTCCTTAACAACATTTACGGTAGTGAATAGCCACAATTATCATTTAATCAGCAACTAAGTTTTCACCGCCAAAGTAAGTTATAGTGAACCGTGGAAAACTCCAATGGATAATCGTTCACCCATTCTCAATCGAATGTTGGCTTACTCACCTGAAGTTATTACTATTATATAAGTCAATGATTTGGATGGCATTTCTACTGGAATGTTGGTTGTGGAAGGCTAGGATGATTTTTAAGGCTGAAAAGGATTGTCTTATCAACATTCCGATCTCTCTATCCTCACTTATAATAACCATCTAAGTTGGACTGAATGTGTGTTGACGTTATGAGAGTTTTAACAAATGCAGAAATGTGTGAAGAATAATGAAAATTCGAGATTTGTTTAGCGAAAATGAAATAAGAAATAATACGATTACAATCTTGTATGACGACTCGACTGTCCAAAAATGCGCATAACTGTAGCACTCCCAGACTTCTCTGAAGACGGAAGATAATACTCAGGCAGAATGTTTTGTTCACATGCAGAAGGGATTGAGGCTACTGGTACGATTTGGAGACCAGGGCGCCTGGCGAAAATACAATGGTGGAGACCCAAAGTGTCCCTTTTTACCTAAACTGAGAGCTAAATAGTCTGCATATTTTATAGCCCCTTTCCTCTTTTGAGCATCGTTCACAGTGCTCTCCTTGGCCAACCTCCCGCATCAGTCATCACAACGTAATCGATGTCGTAAGAGAACATTTGTGAGCCAGCTGCGCCAGTCATAGGGTTTTTATGCAGTTGAGGCGATACTTGACCATAACATCATTGATCCCTCTTGGCAATTCAACTGGATTCGCTGTTTCATTCTGTACGGGAAATGCATTTGGGGACTGGAAAATGTGTTGGTTATTGAACGTGTCCATAGCTAGTTGTAGGTAAACTGGCCATAAAGCAGTCATCGAAAAAGAGACGGGGTTCGACACAGTTCCATGGGAATAGGACTGCATTGATTCCTCCTTGACACGTTGTTCTCGCTTCAGCTCTACCCAGGCGTATCTGTCTATTTGGGTTCTCTCCAGCTGGTAGAGAAGTGGATGAGGTAGTGCTGCGTGTTCACATAATTGATATTTCCATACAGGTTCGGTGGACAGCTCCGTAACGAGCATTTCCAGATAGTCCACGGCAAGTGTCACTTCTGCTGCTAACAGCTATTCTCCAGGCCATTAGGTTGGGGTAATTGTCGAAGGTGGACGTCATTTTATGATCGTCGTCATATGTTCTCCCATCCGTAGCATATGCGCTTTTTCGCTTCGGAAAGGTTTTGCAGCATTATTGTTCTTTAAGATCGAATTCGCTTTCTGCTGCCACTAATGTAGCACCCTTAGACTTTTCTGAATTCGAAGGAAGACAATACTCGGACAATATAACGTATTGATGACCTACAAGAGGGCTGGACCAGGAGTTACTGGTACAGTCCGGAGGCCAGGCCGTCCGACGAAGGTAGAGTGGCGGAGCTTCCCAGTAACCCGTTGCCAAAAACCCGGAGTTGAGTAAATAATTAGAATAATAAATAACATTTAACCGATCGAAGTAAGCAATTAGTGTCACTTCAGTTTTTGACTGACTGAAGGGCTACAGGAAGCGTTTTTAAACATCAGTGACATTTCACATAAATCTGTTTCCGAAAACTTATTTAAATGAGTTGGAGAATTTTCTGTGCATCTCATTCCTTTATTCATTCAAATGCTGAGCTGCCTGAGTCGATTGCTAACATTAATCTCAGCTTCTTTTTCATGGCGACGTGCTAGATCGTCAAATTTTTATTGTTTGGGGGCTCTCATATGCCTTTCAACCGATTCCTAAATCGCAATTATGTATAGAGCAGAGGCTTGCAGACATAATTTCAAAAGCTTGTAGCGAAACCCCTCGCCAATATTTGTCGCGGTGAGTTTGGTCAATCAGAATAAATTTAGGTTTAATTTTTAGCTGAGTTGAAATGGCCTGTTATTTTTAGCTCGTTGCAACTTGTAGAGTTGTAAAGACTTCGGACATTTCTTAGTTATCGTGTGCGTTCCTTACAGGGGTGTTTATAACTGATTTGTAGCCTCTCCGTATATGGGGAGTATGCTGAACTCAGTCATAGTAGATATCTTCCGTCTATTTCTCTTTGGCGTCTTATTCAACCGATGAAGCCGGAATTGTCATCGTGGTGTGAATTCGCTGAAGTTGTCACCTACGCCGCGCCCACTTTGCCTCTACAGTATAAGACGGCGACCCGGAAGTTACAAGTGGCATAGGTGGTAGCATGAACAGAGATTGAACCTCGGGTTGCTGAAAAACGATGTATTAAGTCGAGCATCACTTCGTCACGCAGTAACGATAAGGTTGTTGATGTGTTGTTATTTTTCATTTATCTCCTTCTTGTGCTACAGGTTAAATTACCTCTCGAAGTTTACGTGGGTCCTCGAGACAGCGGCGGTGCTACCACGCCACCGGCCTCGAAAGCGCCCGCCGGCAGAGGTGTATTCGGTCTGCGCGCCAGAGATGTGTGGCTGCTGCGCTGGATCGCAAATGCTCATTTCGGTCCCGGTGGCGCGTCAAATTGCTGGGTGACGCCGTATGAAACCAATAGTTAGTAGATCTTCACTAACCTTTTTCCAGTTCTGGAAGCTTCATTATGTAAAATTTTCCACATATTCCTTTGTCGGTTGAATTTCATTGAGGAAATCGTTTTAGAGGCCACCGGTTACTTGTGTTAAGACCTAACCTTTTAAGCAAATTTGGTGCAGAAACGCTCATTTTGCATATGTTATGCTTTTTCATCAGTTTGCTATTTCATCTCCTTTGAATTCGTAGGAATATGTTGAGTTTATCCAAGTACTACGGTGTTGTTTGTGATATTTGAAGAACTGCTGATTGAATCCTTTTTTTTCATTGCCAGGTTTGTCCAAGTCTGCATCATCCAAGGAACGTAAAAAGAAAAACGGGGTGCGTTCGTCCCAACATGCACATACATAACTCCCTGCATAAACTATACTGCCATTAAATGCTTGCATTTTCTTGGTTTTCATCACCAACACAATTTCCCTCTTTTTAACCAACAACCATCCAGGGGAGCACCAGCACCAGTACCATCGGGAGCAACAATAAGACAAAGGAGAGCGGCACAAATATCTCCCACTACGTGACCGCACTGCTAAACGCAGGAAGCGATGCCACAAACGCAGATCGTGCGGCAGTATGGAAAGCGGTGAATGCGGCCATGGCGGATCTAGTCACCGCCGCCAAAACCGCTGGCCCAGACGAACACCTGAGCTACCTACTCCCCTCTTCCTTCACCTGCACCGAAGAAGAAGATGATGATGGAGGGATTGGGGCCATTCCACTGCTAGTTGGCGCGTCATCATCTACAGTGGCGACGGCGATAGCACCAGGAGTGGAAGAGCTACAACCGTAAGCGTTTTACGTATTAATATCTCTAGAAGGTTGTAACTCCAGACGTACCAAAGTAATGATAACCATTTAAGGCAAACATCGTTCTTACTGCAAAAACTGTCCCATAGGGCCTCGAAAACAACGGAAGGGGAGACGCCTGTGAAACCTCCGGTGAAGATGCTCACACGAGCGCAAGTAGTGGAAGTGTTAAGTGTCTACGGTCGATATCTCTGTGAGCAGATTACACTGCAGAAGCACTCCAGTCGTGCTCTTGTAGCATTGGACCTCGTGATCACTCGACTTCAGCATCTATTAGGTCCTTCATCACCGAAGGATGCATCGGCAGGGTTAATGAAGAACTACTTTGATGGGGAAGATGCCAGAGTGGCCACCTCAGTGGGGATGAGTGTCGCAGAGGTTGAGCTAGTGAAGCCACTGTTCAGTGGCTTTTGGCTGGCCCACCTCTTTGTGCTTCATCCGCAGTTGCCGCTATTGGATGCATTAATGCGTCTGGCATTTGAGGTAAGTTATGCGTCAGTAGCCGCAGAAAAGGTTTCTCCTCATTTTCCGCCTTAGTAAAGGACGAACGCTCTGGGGTCGGGTTTTCGATCTGGCATTTTTTGTAGATTGGTTATTCGGTTTAAAACAAGTTTTCCAAACGTTTAAAGGGTAAATTTACTTCTTGACGCATCGGCTTTTTAATATTCCATCTACGTATCAACATTACGCAGTATGGTTGTTGTGAATGCTTACTTAAGTTGCTCAGTCTTCACTAATTTTTCTGACGTCGCTATCGTTGCTTCGGCAAATGAGGCCGAAACGGACCTCCTCATTTTATTGCCGTAACATGCGAGGCTGTAATTACACAGCAACTGTTTCGTTTCACTCTGACGGCTACCAGACTATTACCACGCACACAACAACGCAAAGAAGTCACTTTACACCGATTTGTGAGCATCTAGTTACCATTGTACGATTCTTGCGACAATGAAAGCCTTTTTTTCTTGTCGACATGCAAAGAGATGTGACTTGCTTAGGTCATTCCAGACCAGAAATATAGTGAATCCGAAATACTTGCCCACTCTTGAAAAGGTAGAAACATGAAATGCGATTCAAGTTTTTGTCGCGCGAGTTGCTAGGTCCATCGGGTGTGTACCGTCCGATCCCCCTTGACATCAACGCCGCTTCAATGTATGCATTCTTGAGGCTCTGAGTGTCGTAAAGATATCATCATTTTGAAGACAAAATATCGTGTCCACTTGGATCTGTTGGATAAACACTTATAGTCCAGTTTGTGGACAATGGATACGCAGGTTTGAGGTTCCGGAAATTATAACCTTATTCACAGATGAGCCACCTCGAAGACTTAAAGTCCATGTGGACCAAACACTAACTCCTACTGTCAAAATCGGTGCCGTACCATTGCGGGTAAAATACTCTTACCACTTCATGGACTACTAACTTTGATTTGCGTTGTTTTGCTAGGAAGTTTCAACCAAACCTGTATTGGGAAATGTATCGTACACCCAATTTCCGTACTACGGGCATTGACGGGAATGATGACATTCGTGATTTATTAACAATAAAGCTGGCTGAGGTGCACATTTAACTTGAAAATGAGATATAAACGATGCAGTAATTGGAACTGGTAGCAAGGTAGTGCCCCGAGAACTCCCTGAAAACGAACGAAGACATAGTACGCGGAGCTTAAAGGCTACTGGTGTGACTTGGAGAGCAACCCACCCGATGAAGGACAATGGAGACACAGACTATCCCCTTCACCAAAACTGAGAGTTAAATATTCAACCAACGCATTACCTAGCCTCTACCCTCTTTTAAGCGTCGTCTACAACACTCCCCTAGGTTAATTCCCCACGCCAGCCATGTAATAAAGGACAGGCTTAAGCAATTAGTTCCTCCTTGCCACTTGGTTCTCACTTCAGTGCTGCCTAGCCATGTCTGTTAAGCTGGGTTCCATCCAGCAGTTGAAGTGGAGAAGGTACTGCTTATTCACATCATTGATATTTCCATACAGGTGCGGTGTAGAGCTCCGTAACGAACTTTTTCAGATGGTTCGCGGCAAGTGTTGCTTCCGTTGTTAATAACCATCCTGCAGACCACGGAACTGGGGTAGTTGCCCAAGGGAGACGTCACTTTCAGCCCTTCTGTTATGGGTCGGCGCATATTCTCCTATCCGCAGCTTATGTACACCTCCCGCCCCTCTAAGTTTTCGAACCCAGGAGTGCAAATCGGGACAGCTGCCCTTTAAGATCGGGTTTGTTTTCGGCTTCCACCAGTGTACCATCCTGACACTTCCCTAAAGACGAAAGAAGACATAATACTAGGGCTGAATATGCATTGTCTACGTACAGTACGGCTTGGGGCTAGTGGCATATCCCCAAAGTCGGCCTGCTGGGAGAGGGTATAATGGCGGAGCACCTCAGTGATTCCTTTACCAAAATTGAGAGTTGAGCAAACAACCATTACGTTACAACTCCATCTTTTGGATAGTTATCTAGAACTATGTTGGTAATCATTGCAAGATTTATCGAGTCGTAGACGAGTAGCTTGGTAGCAGAGAAGAATAAGATTGAACCAATCTACTTTGACAATAATAACATGACAGTAAATTATTCTTAGAATTGTCATATTTGACTAAAGAATTGCGGAAAATTGTCACGAAGTTTCACTAGCTTCACAGGATTGCGGAACTAGAAATTGAGATAAACCATTGACTTACAAAACAATCGTAGGGTGGGCTTAAATGTCGCTTTGTCGATGTAGATACTCCCATAAGCTCGATTTTGTCCAATATTCTACCTTCCACTGGCATGAACGTACCTTCGCTGCGTCATTCATGCGTTTAGAGAATATTACCCGATGAATGCGCCAGCAAGTATTTCAGTCCACCGTAATAATCAAAAGCAGTCCTCAGAATTCGTGGTAAATTGTAAATATGATGCTCTGTTTGTGCCCGTAGTCTGGTACTTCTGCCTAAATGGTTTATTTTTGTCTTTGGAGACGCTGTATTTGTGGCAACGCGATGCAAACGAACACCAACGTCAATGTAATTGGCTGGATATCACGTCGAAACGTCACACAAGAATGGCTGCATCCACGAAGACACCGGAAATGCTATGAACGTGCGCACCGTTGACAACCTGCCCGAACTCGAGCTCTGCACTATCGTTAGTTGTGGAGCTAGGAGCTAGAATAGGTTTGAATGAAATAAAAGCAACCCTCAATAGAATGCTTACGGTCCTGCCACGAAAACGGCTATCCTTTTCGATTGGATCCTGAGGGCATCATGTTTCTTCTCATGTCGTTCTCAAGTAAATGTTTTGCTTGGAAGCGATTGGCTCACCATCGAATATTATCCAGCCGTTAAGGACCCTCTCCAAAATGAGTTTTACAGTCATCACCATCTCTGAGGACTTTATAAAGCATCTGAGAATAAAGAAGAGGTTACTACTAGTTTAAGGATTAGATAGCTACGGCCATTGGCGGAGTGCCATGCCACCACTAATGATGATCGAAACAGGACCTCAGCAACTGCATTACTATCCGTTTCAACCTATCCAACCCAGTATTTGACCACTGCTTGAATTCTCCCCTTGCAGTTGGGGTCGTCCACAGTAAAGGGAGGGCCGTCACTTGCAGGCATCGTGAACGCAAAGCACCCAGACCTTACACATGAGAAGGTCATTATGGACTGTGCCAGCATTGCTTTTCCTTGGATGGTTGAGGTAAGCCTCTTGGCAACGCTATCCGTGTCGCAGTGGGTCGAGGTAAAGCAAGTTGCTGCATTTCTGTTTCAGCAACTCAAACGAATGGGCTTAGTCGGTGTGGCTAGACGACTGGAGCGTCAGATGCCGTCACGGTTCTCCGCGTTCGATTACACCCTTGTGCTTTCTTGTCCACCCCCAAGTGCGCCTCCCACCTCGCCATCTTCTTGAGGATGGGTGACAACTTTTTTCCTGTCGACTTGGACACGTCCGCGAACTTGATTTTGCTTGTATTTTTCTCCTGCTAGACATATACGACTTCTCTCAGTGCATTGCTTCAAATACTGTGATCGATATTATGAGTCATTATTGTGTTCGTTCTTAAGGTGGATAACGACAGTTGAGATTTACAATAGTACGCGAGACAGCATAGGGAGAGTAAGACTGTAGGTCACCGCAGTGGGCTACTCATGCGACTTTCATCCAATTCAACATTAGTGCCTAGCCACAAACAAGTCTGATGAATAACACACAAATTGCAAAAAAGAACTAGGGGATACGGGTATCTGCGCGTCAAACAAAACTACACAGACCATTTTATTCGATGAACACCGGAGATAATCTACGAAAACGGAACGTTAACTACCGAATTTGAGCTTCAAAGCAAGAATTCATTCAATCTTCGATGGTTTCGAGACCTTGCATGCGCCAGTGTGTTCCGGCAACGTCGCGGTCCCTCAGGAAGATTGCGAAATCTCCGCGTTCATGAAAAAAGTCAAAACCGCTCCACTACAAAATAGATACCTGACGATTTCTCCTACCCTTCCGTACAAAAGGTAAGCGGATACTTTACATAAAGGATCCATAAGTGCAGCAGCACCAAGCATAATCGCGAAAGATGGGATTATTTCGTACCACATAGCAATTTGACGCCGACGACACCCACGAACTGGCTATGCGCACGGCAACATAAGGACGAGAACGAATGTTAAGTAGGCGATAGTTAAAACGGAGACAAAATAGTCCTGTCGTAAGCTAGAAAGCACTACCAAAACTAAAAATTAATACTTTGTCAAAATGAAAGCAGAGGCTCTCAAGGTCTACTTCGTGTGCAAATCCCAAAGGATAGGAGAGTAACTATAATCCACCATGTCGGCACTGCATATTCTGCCTTCTACACTACATATTATGCCTTCTTTTATCCTCAAAAAAGTTTTGAGATATTGCAAGTAAAATAATTTAGCATTCATTATGGACTTGATACCGCATCTCTGCTTAAATATACCAACTTTTTGGCGGATAATGCCAAAATTTTGTACAGACAGGTAATGAACTGCTACTTCTTATAAGCACTCTTTCAGAATTTCTTGGTTAAGACTGTATATTGTTGTATTTGCTCGCGAATAAATGTTTTGCTCAAATAAGGCAGATTTTGGCATATTTTTCATACAAACACTACGCCATATCGTTCTACAGAAGTTATAGCCGCTGGTTTAATAATCTCCTTACTTGCAGCCTTCACCACACCAAGGTTGCCTTGGTACTCGCTCGGAGCTCTTATGCAAAATGGTGAATGTTATAAAAGGCGTGCTCGTTAAAAGGTGGGTTTCCTCTAAGCACTAATTCCATTTAGCGACCCAGCCATGAAACAATTCCTAACCTACTTGTCTGAAAACCTCATTATTGGCTCTCGTTTCGTCTTGTCAGATCTTGACGACTCCCACATCTTCATTGATCCAGTAGTTCTACCCCGCCTGCAGGCCAAAGTTGACGACCTTATGGAAAAGCTCTCTTTCCCCCTTGTTACTGAAGACGAGTAACATCAATAGCATCCCAATATCTCGCGAACTCCGCATTTCACTACGTACCATCTCTCCCTTATCACACTTCCTGACTTGGCGTTAATGTACTTCTCAAAATAGTTTGGGCAGCTGCGTCCTACTCCTTTTCAGTCTTCTAGATCTCTGGACTTACGAATTTACTAGATCCCCTTCGATCGCCTAATACGTGACAAATCAGACACGTCTTTCAAGAAATCCCCCGATCCGAAATCACAAGAACGTTGACTCCATATTTATCTGGCACATAGTTTCATGGAAACTATAGCGAACACGCAGTCCAGCGTACACCAGTGAAGTGGGAGAGCGATAAGACGTGGCAGGTCTAAAATACACTGAAGATACAAAGCATTCCCGATTGGACGTCCCTTCTACATTGTGCCAAAGTAGGACTGGTCAAAGTGGCTCGGAACCACTGGATGTACTTCCGAGGTGACGACTGTGAGCGCTGAATTTCTTGTTAGTACGTTCTTCAGTCCTGCACAAAACAAGTTTAAAAATGTCATGCATGGACCTACCTTTAAACCGATCTGTAAGCAACATTTTACACGATAGAAGTGCTATCATTCGACCTTAGGGACAAACTTGCAGGCCTGGGGCTAAATGAAACCATTCCTTGCCCAGCAGTGACTGTTTAGATTTTGTTTCTCTGGGATAAGGTGAATCAAGTTCTTGTAAACATAGCAAACGTAAATCGAACTGGAATATAGATGGAGAATGCATGATTTAGCCAATAATATCGCTTTGATGAGAGGTAGGTGGAGAGACAGCATTAAGTACTCCCAAACGAAATCACCTTTCATCATACTAACCAATTTTGACTCTATACAACCTGGTAGGATTTTTAAATCACTATTCTAGAATGGGCAAGAAATTCAATTTGCTGGCGAGGCACCTTGCGGATTCGAAAATTTTTTGATTAGCGATTCGAGATCACTTGATCTCCTAAAAATTTCATCCGCATGTGTGCGAATGAATCAAACCACTTGGAGTGGCTGGTTGCGTTTGTTTTAGAATGAAGCCGTTCAACACCAGACGATGCAAATATGAAATTAAATTACCTAAAAGACTGGTGGCACCTCAAAAAGAGTCACAGGTTAGGACGGCGACTAATTAGAGGCACAAGATAAGCTACTTTAAAATACGGTCTTTAAGCGTAGAATGTGGATGATAACATAACATTTTCCTCATTTGACAGGGAACTTGTGGACATACGAAGAGGGGAATTGAAACTGCTGAGATACACAGCACTTTCTGAGATGAAGTAGTTTCATTTAGTCGGGATTAATTTAAGGCCGCAAGATGAGTAATAAAAAGAGGATTTTCCGAAAGAAACTGTGCTGTACCTTGTGGTGATGCGAAAAGCGTGTGGAGGATGACGTTCTCGGCGGAGACGTTGTAACTTCGAAGCAATTCCAGTGCAGTCAGCACAATGTTCCCAGTTTCTAAAGCAGGGGCAAAAGCAAGGCAGATACCCATTTGTGATTTGAGTCCTGAAAACTAGATATAGCCCTGATCTAGAAACACGTTGCACGAATCACACTCAAGAAAACACCGTGATATCTAATAGCACAAATCCCAACAGAAACACTTTCCGGTAAGTGGAGTCAGAGGCGTTGTTCTGGTATGCCCTTATCTGGAAGCCGCCGAAACTGAAACAATCAGCACTGCCTCTCAATTATGGGCAGGCCAAATAGTTTCAACATCCGAAAAAACCACCAAAAAGCAGCGCAAAGAAATGGGGACAATCTAAGTAATAAAAAGGGCTGATGAGTTGGTTCCACACTTACTGAGCGTGGGATACATGAGGAGAACTTTGCGTGACTCAATGCCGGGCGGGAGTTTGGCGTAGACGACGCGCGGCTCGGAGATTTGGCCAAACTCCTCTGAGACGGTGATGAGGATTTTGCCAATCCGCAGCCCCCGACAGCAGTCGCGCAGGCCGCGCTCCATTGCTTCGCCACTGCGCACAATTGAGACGCCGCAGTTGCCGCGCAGAAATTTCAGCCCGTTGTAGCGATGCCCTGGTGGTAGGGAGAGAGTGGAACAATTTTCGGAGTAGGCGTAAAGCAGTATGGGCTTCATCCCGTTGTCGCAAAGACAGCCCATATTTAATTCAGGGAAGTAATGAGGTATCGTGAGACGAGAGTGTGCAACACGACCACAAAACAAGAACACGAAAACCCGTTGCGAAATACTTCAATCCATTGCACTGGTGGCCTATTGGTGAGGAGGGGAACAGGAGGAAAGCCGCTCACTGGGCATACAGGAAAAGCGCAGGCTCTTCTGCTAATGTAAGCGAGAACAGAATTTAAAAACAAGATGAGGTGCATCGTTCCTACTCTTGTTGTCAGGAAAAAAGCCGGGAATCCTTTTCCGTAGTGGAAGAAAAAAAAGTCGGAACCTGCCTAGACTAAGGCGTTTCAAGAGACTTCTAAACGAGGAAAGGTGCATTGATAAACTGGGGTATAACCAAGACTTAAGAACGCGGAAACTGATAACCAGCACTTCATTCAGGTAGCGGATCAGCAATCAGTTTAGGTATTAGTGAACAGGAAGGAAGTGAAACATCATGAACAATGTGACATCGCCCCTTGCAAAGTCTAGTGACTGTTTCACTCACTGGAATTTGGCTTTGCTTCAAAACGTGTTGTTCATGAAGTATGGACAATGACGATTCCCGAATTCAAAATCCAACATCTAAACAGTTGAGAACAAAAACATAGATAAGAATGAAGTACGACAGCAGTGATCAACTTTGAGGACCTTCCAGAGTTAAAAGGACTAAAACAGAGGGCCATTCGGTTTTGCCATTTGGGTGAAAAAATTATGATCGACGCATAATAGGTACTGGGAATATCCTGCCTTGATAAGCCAAGAAAGTAAAAGGCAAAAGACCATCTAATTGCCTCAACCCAGTGCATACCAAAAAGGCCGTTCGAATCTGAGCCTGGTGAACCTGAGGAAAAGTTATTCATTGTTTTGTGCAATGAGTGGAAGACACAAAACACAAGAAATACTAGCAAGTAAAGTGGATGAAAGAGTTGAGGTGAGAAAGTAAACATTGTGCTGAAAAGCAGTACAGCTGAATCAGCTGAGTTAGCAGAGAGATGTGAAAAGATCTAAAAAGAACAACACCTCGGCAAAAAATGAACCGTGTGACACAATTGTAACAGTAGCAAACTGCACGACAGCTGTATAACACGGGGTCTCAGTCTAGCACACTTCCGTCTCTACGTCGACAGTGAACTGCTCTGACAATCGCAAATGTAATTCAAAAGCCGAAACAACTCTTTAATAAAGCAATTAATAGATGCCTCATTTAATGCCACCACAGCAACAATCGCCAACGGAGTTCTGGTCATACTATCTAACCCTTCCCTTCGCTAATAGTAAAGTTACTATCAGAGGCGCATTCTAAACAGCTATTCGGGTACTACAAGTCAATGACTTACTTGATATTCACAAGAGAAATATGAACCGTCAATAACTGCTCAAGAAATAAAAGCAATACTAACTACCAAATCCACTATTCATTAACGAAAATGCAAACCCACACCTGCAGTAGAGGATTTTTAAGATTTCACTGACCCAGCTTACGGTACGGAGTACGAGCATGTTTAGGATATCAGTGA
The DNA here is from genome assembly GCA_000469725.3 of Echinococcus multilocularis. Lineage (NCBI taxonomy): Eukaryota > Metazoa > Platyhelminthes > Cestoda > Cyclophyllidea > Taeniidae > Echinococcus > Echinococcus multilocularis. Next base: position 4,701,217 of record LN902846.1, on the reverse strand, counting down.
AATAGCCACCGGGTGACCTCGGAAAGAGCGCATGTTATAGGTATGATAAAAAAGATGCAACAATATCTCACCTGTGGGAGTTGTAACAGAAACCTCCTCAAAGGGGAGCTGATTGAGACCCTCTTCCATCACCAAACGAATGAGACGATTTGCATAAAAGATGAAATCATTCCTCGTGGTGGTTCTTCAAAAAGCACGAAATTCGACGAAATGAGTAGCAGAGACGAAGTTACAGTTATTTTGAAGAAAGTGTACCTATCTCGCAGAACAGTTTGCATTTCACGAACTTCATCAGTTTGACGAAGTAGGACAATGTTCGTAGAAAATGTTCGCATGACCTCAGCAACCTCAGGGTAGGGAGAACCCTGAAGAGTACTACTACCATTGGCCGTCATGAGACCCTTCACATGTTCCGTTATTGCCTAAAGAGGTAGAAGCAAATAAGTTCATTACTGAAGCCTGTTTCAAAGGCATCATACGAGTAAATACAAGTAAGGGTGATGCTCTCATAAAAGCAGTGCCACAAGGGGTAAAGCCGACATACGTGCAAGGATTTAAAAGGAAGAGGTAAGTCAAGGAGTTAAATTAAGTGGAATAGAATATTTACAAGCATGAGCCCGAATAGTACACAGAAAATAGCCTAATGTCGTATTACTTGCACACGTGAGAGCAGCACACAAAATTTGAGAGCTCAAATGGTGTGTCCATCACCTGCTCAATCATTGAAGCATCACATAGAGCCATTAGACAAAGCAAACACAAATTCGGCGGACAGCACGAGGCTGAAAAATAACTGTTAGTCATGCGCTAAACACCTTCTGTAAGTTAAACAAAGCAGATTTTGAGAGGGGCACAGCTCGTCTCCTCCCAAAGTAGGGGAAAGAATTAACAGAGATTTCTGTTTTCAATACCAAAGCCAGCATATAACTTACATCATCGTAAAAAAATTTCGGAGACAGGACCATAAAAGTTTAGTTTTTTAAAAAAACTTTTAATAAGATTCAATTTTTAATTGCAAATAATAGTTGTGATGAGCTCTCTCAGGATAATTTTTATTCAAGGTATTCGTAACAAGACATATTCCTTGTTTAACTTTGCCACTATACAATCAGAGCTCTGCATGACAGAGGGGTTTTTGCAGAATATATTAATCCGCTATTGGAAACTGGCGCATGATAAAATAGTTTTTATCGCGCGGCATCAAAGCTGTGGCGAAGTTTTGGAAAGGACTTTAGTCATTTTTTCATGGCTTTATATGATTGTTTTACCAGTGAAGAATGCTGTAACAGACGTACTTAGAAGAGCATAAGCATCCCTCGGTAGTCGATCCTGTCCCTTCCACCCATAGTTGGTCTATTTATACCAATTTTGTGCTTTAGTTTGCTAAAAAATATTTACGCTTACTTATGTTATTACTGAGTCCTTGTTTGTTTGTGTCAGCACAAGTACCGTTGCACTTTAGATGATCCCAAATGTGATACCTTCAAATCCTGCGATCTGTTTTTTTTAGCCTACTTATCGCAATAGCCCGGGGTGTACGCGAAAATGAAGACAAACTCATCCCCTCCGAGTGCAGCTTTTCAGGCTGAAATTGTAAACGGTGTAGAAGGTATCACATCCCTACAGGCAAAAGAAGCCATCCGCTCCGAAGTTCTCAAAATGTTGTCGAGAAACCTCAGTTCGCATATTAATGACCTAGTTGACTCCCTGAGATCCGCTGTAGCCCTGTGCAATAAGTTGACAAGTGACGTTGAAGAAATGCAAGAATCTGTTGCAGCATGCGCAGCATCAGTCAAGGAAACCAAGGATAAAGTCCCAGATCAGGTTCCATACCTATATAACTCCTAGACCACTATGTGTCATCGGGGTTTTAAGTGAAAGTCTTGCTTACTTCTAGATTATACCACTGGCAACAACCTCAGCATCAAAGGCACTCTTAGAGTCGTCAAAGGAGCAGAAGCTCCCACCGCATCTTGTCAATAGGCTGCTATCACGAAATTCCCTTACAAAAAGTGGCGATGTCAACTCAAATAAAGTGCGCGCATCATATGCGAAGGCTCCTCAGGATTTCTTCTTGATTCAAGCTCCTCCTCTTCCGAAGTACACTCCTCCGGACATCACTTTGAACCTCGGAGGGAGCATTGTCATCGTTCCAATGCAACCACCACTTATACTATCCGCCTCACCTGCAGTAGGAGGTGGGTTTCATATTTCCAAATTCCAGAGTAAAATTACATAATAGGTATCTCTATTGAGGGCCGGTTAGACCAATCCTCCCTCACAGTGCAGTTCCAACCAGCCAATGTTTATTACCTCTACTCCTATACTCCCACCGAAGGCGACGCCATTAAAGTCCAGCTAGGAATAGCTTGGACCAAGGTATTCCTTTTTATACTATAATTACCATTTGATTGTTTTTCAAATGCTTTCATTTCTCTCTTCTGTCAATGAAGATCGCCGTGATTACCGCACCTAGCCTTCCCCTTTCCTTCGTGGCGGTTAACTTGCCTCCCAACAGCGTGCATTTCTTTGTGATGCATGGCGTAGATGCGCTAGGCAGGACAGGGGAATGGTCAAACATTGTTAAGGCCATTGTCAACTAGGTGTGTCATTTGTATATTCGTGCTGTGTACATAGGTTTGTTGATCTTTTGTCAATAGATTGCTCGGTCTACTCGCTTTGCTTCCGCGTGCCGGATTTCTTTTTAGGGTTTTGTACTGTGCTTTCTCTTTTCTAACAGACATCTTATTGTTCACAGTATTTGGGTTCCCATGTTTTGGTATCGGCTACTGGGTTCATGGAGAACTGTCGACCATACTAACTCCACCGCTCCTGTTTTAATGGTACCAACACGATTACTACCAGAATAACTGATTCAATGGCTGTCCAAATTATTTAAAAGTGCTATTATTATTAGCGACTCCACTTGCTATACCTCTTGGTGTAATCACTCGATGGAAATTCTGCCGTATATTCGTGAAGGTGACAGCGAACTTATCATTTACGGAGAATGAAGAGCTTAGCTTTAACCTAAGCAAGTGGCGTATTCCGGACCGGGATCGGTATAAGTCTTCCTCAATGCAGACTTTGACACAGGTTCTATGCATTTGTTCTTATTTTTGAACGTTCATTTGATTTTTCGGGCATTTGATCTCCGTAGAACTGCTACTTGTCATTATTCATTTATGATGAATAAACCATGACTTGCTATGAAAAGCAGTTGCGAGGTTATTACTTGAATAGTAGCGAGAGAGAGGGAGGATCTGGTGCTATAAGTCTACTTTCAGATTCGGTTCACCGTCAATGTCACAAGGGTAATAGCGAAAACGGTGTTTAGTTGACAGATCATGCTGGCTGTCCTGTCAACTACCGAGTTTCGTCGGGTTTAGGAACTTGATTTAGGGCGGGGAATTGAGCTGGCCATCATCCATGTCCATAGATGGATGTAAGGACACTGGCCTAAAGGTAGATTTGTGCAAGGAATGAGATTTAATACAGGTGCATGGGGGACGGTGGGAAAAGCCTGTAACAAAACATCCAGATGGTTCACGACTGGTGTAGCTTCAGTTGTTAATAGCTTTCCTGCAGAACATGGGACTGGAAGAGATGCCGAAGGTAGACGTCAACTTCAGCCCTTCTGTTAGGGGTCATCACCATCCTCCCATCCGTAGCATATGTACTTCTTCCGCCCCGTTAAGGTTTATCGTGTAGAAGTGGGAAATTAGGATACATGACCTTTAAGATCGGGTCCGCCTTCCGCTGCCACCAATGTAGCATGCCGAGACTTCCCTGAGGACGAAAGAAGACACAATACTGGGGCAGAATATATATTCAGCGCAGAGAAGGTGTCTGAGCTATTGGTATGGCCCAAAGGCCAGCTCACCTTGCGAGGTATAAGAGGGCTAATTCAAAGTACAAAAGTGGCGCCTCGCCAATACCGGGGGGTTAACCACTATTGTATTACAATAGGGTCTCGACTGATATTCAATGAACGTCTTTCGTTTTCAAGTCGACGATTTCCTTTGAGCAATACCAGTTAAATTAAAAATTATTTTCAGAATAAAGCACAATTAAATAAATGTTGTTTTTTGCCACTGTTCGTAGTTGCGAGCTTGTTCTTTGTTACTTCAGTGAGAGATGAAAGGACACAGGCAAGTAAATCTCTCTGACTTTGTAACACATTAACATATAGTATTGCTTTCTGTATTCAAAAAAAATGTTGTGAAAAATAAACCTAACCCAATGTTTCTCGTTTTTATTTGGAGGCTAAAAGGACCAAGATTTCCAATGGAATAAGTGCGTATTTGGAAGTGTGTGCATCCCATAAGCACGAACTGTAACCAAGGCGGCAATGTATTTGTGATTTAGCATTAGAGAATTTTATCGCGCTCCTGGGAGTGATGTACAATCTCCCATGACATTCCACAGCCTTAGTGCTGTGACTTGTCTTGATATACACCTGATCTCGGGAAGATAATGCCTATGAGAGGATTTGTCTTTATCATTTATGTTTCACCATTAATAGAAACTATAAAAGTGAGCGTGAGTTGGTGGTGGCAAATGCAAATTTATTAATATCGAAGGGCAAAAGTGCAATAATTAGTCGTCCTAAGGATCAGAGATGTTCTTGGGAACACATGGAATAGTTAAAATCGACCAAATAATCCAAGTAGAAGTGTGAGGTCTCTGCTTGAAGTATTAGTATCCTGATCTAAAAGGGAGAGAAAGTAAGTGTGAAACGCTTAGTGCAAGCATATGAAATAAGTTGCCATAAGATCAAGAACTAAGTGTGGCACCGAAAACATAGTAATATGCTTAATTAACTTGTACTTTGTTTGCCTGTGTGTTTAATTTTTCAAAAAAGGATGTCTACAAGTGAGGATCCCACTCTGCGCCATAGTTTCTGAGTCATGTCAGTGGAATCCCAATCTCTGTACAGTTACAAAATATGCACTTTGGAAGTGCTTTGGCCCGCTACCATTTAGGGGAAAGACCTGGGACGTTGTGCACGATTTATATCTGGCAAGGTACTTCAAGCACATACAGAGCGATAAAATTTGTATGGTTTTGCTTTCCTAGCGATTACATGATTGTGTGAGGAGTTGTTGCCGTAGCTGTTGCCAGCATACACTGGTGTTTGGAAATATAACAGTGGAGTGTGTAGGCCAAATACCAAGTCTAATCAAATGCAGCGATCTATTTGCTAATGAATGCATAATTATTACAGAGTAAAAATGCACCTATAAAGTTTTTCACCTTTTGTTAAGCACTGATTTCAATCCCAATTCAACATTAAAACTCCTAAGCGAATGCAAATGTATATTCTGCAAAAATTTGGTAGAGGCAGGGGTTACTCACAGTATTCTTAATTACGGTTGCTGACACTGTGCCAAAACAATTATCGTCATTTGTAAGCAAATGATATGCAGAGTCAGATTGGCCACAATAGTTTTAAATAACCTTATACCCCGGTGGTGCTTTCGTAGTCTTCCGGGTTTACGAGAACCGGTCACTAACTTATTAGATGCTGCATCTTATCGTTGATCGCTGTGTCAAATTTTCGAAGTCCCTGAGTCTCCTTTTTTACCTAGTTGGTATCATTGGTCTCTTGACTCTCTCTCAACCAGAATTTAATTATGAAACCTATGTCAGTGAAAATGCGTTGCTAATCGGTAATGCGAAGTTGCGTTTTTACTTTACAGGTCTTGTCGATGAAACCTATGACCCAGAGCAGAACATTTCTAACATAATGAAGGAGTTTATTGACGCTGCTGCAGATAAAACCAAAACAGCCTCCATTATTCGCCGTGAAATGGAGAAGTTTGGCCTTGAAGTTTATGAGCAGAAGTTTATCTTCTCACATAAATTACTTCGAAGTGTTGGGGTAACTAGGTTTTGCTGTGCATTTCATGTTTATTGCTTAGAATGTTTCTAGCTCAAATCTTTACGCTATTATGCGTTCACGCGGTGGCAGCCGTACAGAAGCTCTAGTTGTCATAGCGCCACTTCGAGCCATTGGTGAATCTGAGGAGATCATTCCGGGAACCTACACCTACCTCATTTCTCTTGCAAAACGGCTTAGCAGTAGTTTGTTTTTTGCATGCTTACAAAATCCTAGCTCAACTCTACTGGGCGAAGGATATAATATTCCTTTTCCCCGATATGGAATACATCGGACTGATGGCTTGGCTGGATGCCTATCATGGTGTTAACACGTCTCCCAGTTGGTGGAATGTTTGTCCTTGTTATTATTTGGCTTAGTTGTTCATGGGGCTAAACTTAGAGGCCGTTCGGGTAGCCTTCAAGCCGGAATTGCTCTGAAATTCCCTTCACTAAGCATGGCCCGTTTGGATGTTTCTTTCCAAGGCATAAATGGTGAATTGCCGAATCTGGATCTTATCAACACTGTTGCTCGTTTGGCAAAAAAGCATAGCATTCCTCTCTCTTTGCATGGTCAAGTATGTTTGGAAAAATATGTTCTTTAGGTCTGCTTTAGCTCCAGGGCTTCATTTACTCCAGTCCATTACCAACACTGAAGCAATTGATCAGTTCCATCTGGATACAGAGCTCGGGCTCTCCCTCGGGATTGCACGGTCCCCTAATAAATTTTCAGGTGCCCTGTCTCACTCTTCGTGGCATTTCAAGTCCCTCCTCGACGCAGCAGCTAAACACAAATTATATTCGTCAGATTGGCAGGTATTAAGTTCACGTCTATACTATTCTTCTCTCCTTGTAGTTTGGTTGAGGGATTTCTACGCTGTTTGAATAACCTCCAGGAACGAATGCATCAGTCGTTTTACTATTACCTGCTGCCGGACCTCTGGCATTACATATCCATTGGGGTTTACTCACCCTTCTTCTTTTTAGCTCTTGGAGGACTGCTTTTGCAGGTAAGATGGTAAAGGCGCTTAGACTGGTATCGACAAACTGTGTGCTGATTGCCTCGACTTCGTAGATTTGAACCATTCTAAATAATACACCGTTTCTATGAAGTGCAATTTGGAGGCACAAATACACTTGAGATATCTTTCTTCAAGGTGATCCGAATCTACGTCAAGTTTACTTCTAAGGAAAAGCAGTCCTCCAAGATCCTCACGGCAAAACATGTGTTTGAGAAATTTGATTTTACTTCTTCTACCGTCGATACCACCGACCCTGATATAGAGATCCGACAGCGCCATGCCACCACCGCAAAGACAAAGGCCAGCAAAAATGGCACAAAAACAGATCATGAAGTGAAGGAGGACAAGGAGGGGGGAGAGCGTAACGAGTTTAACATTGCTATCCTCCTACCCGCTGCATCCTCACTGGGGCTGTGCATGGCTGGCGGTGTGGCAATCCACGTCTTTCCTGACGTCCTCTACGCCTACCTCCTCGATTTCTCCGCAGACGACCCCGACGGGGTGTGGCAACTCACCGAGGTCTCCTTCGCAGCCGTGTTTCTTTCCGCAGTTGTTGGTTTCGCTCTCCTCCTTCCGTTGATTGCTGTGGTTAGCGGGAGGTGGGTCTAGTTAGTTCGTTTTTCTAGTAGAGTGCATTTGTGAAATCATTTTGTGCTGTGCTGTTACAAAAGGAACTCCATCAAAAGATTAGGGTGTTGTTTTTCTCTCCTTCGACGCTAGATTTGGCTGAGTTCCATTGTATATGGGTTTCTTTAACTGGTCATTAGGAAACGGTTTTACTTAAAAAACCGGTCGTGTATGGGAGTTGCCTGCCTTTCCACTTGTTTATGCTCATGGAACAACTTTCATGTTGAGTTTCTTTAACGAACAGTGTAACAAAAGCACTTCTAATCTTTCAAATTTCACTATCTTTGTTTAATGACTAGGACCTACCAGTAGTTTAAATCATCTATGACCCTTTGGGAAGTCTGTTTTTAACGTTTTACCTCGGCCAGCAATGGTTTGGAATCATTTTAGCTTAATTTGGTAAGTTGTTTCACCTCCACTTTAGTCGATGGTTGGGTTACGGGCAGGACTGGCGTTTGACCTGCGCCCTCTCCGGCCTCCTCTGGGCCTGTTTTCTCGGTTGTCTCTCACCATTGAACATCTCCGCCGCTTTCCTTCTCCTTGTCGCCGTCGAACCTGTTTTACTCTTCGTTGTTTGCCGCTCTCAGCCAGCGTGCGCCTTTCTGATTGGTTTAATTTTCGGTTCTCCTTTTCCCATGCTATTTTGGTAGGTCTTCAATACCAAGTTGGAGTTACTTAGAGATTATCCTAGTGGGTCCTCTCGAATCTTGTATTCACTTGCTTCCATGGCATGAAGTAAGCTATGCCAATATTTTATTGCATGTAGTAAATCACGATCGTTGACAGTTTGATAATGCATACAAAAGTGCTTCGCTCGAGTCATATACTTTTTTACCTTCCAGAACACACATTTTATGGTGGAATCTATACATTTTCACTGACGATCCTCGACCATCATTCGTTACAGACCACTGCATCGCATCCTCGGGATAATTCTTCTTTTTATGGTTTCTCCACCGGCTTTGGTAATAGCAGCCACGTTGGCGCACCCTCTCGTGCTGCAGTATCCGCCTCCTGGTGCGCTTGGCGTCATCACTACTTTCTCTGACCTGCAGCAGCAGTGTGGTAAAGTGCTCTTCCAAGCGCACATGGAGGCTACAGTGCTAGGTTCATGGAGCTGGAGTCTCCTCACCCTGGGTGTCACTCCACTCTGGCTTTTCGTGTGGACTGGCCTTCTACTCTCCAGGATGTAATCCCATTGTGTTTTCTACAAATGCAGTTTTTAAATGCTTGTGAAGAAGGGAATGGGATATCAGGCTTTTTCGGTGTTTAGACTGATGCGTTCGAGAGTTTTTGTAAAAACCCATTTGACAAGTACGGCCTTGAACAAATAGTGTGGGACCGAGTTTCATGTTTACACTATCTTTTTTAATTGTCAGGTGGAATAGAGAAAATTACAACAATTTCCAGAGGACGGTGGGGGTCTTCCAATAATAATTTGACCTCGTCATGGTAAAGGATTTTACTAATCAGTGCATTTCGTTGGGGAACTGGTTAAGGAAGACTTGCAGTGCGTCCAAGTAATAATAGTCCCAGATATGTCACGAATTGGTTGAGCGGCTGTTTTTGACTGTTTTACCAATTACCGCCTTTGGGGAACAAGGTAACAGGTTTCCCTAGAAGATAGAATGGTGGAGGTCACATGCAGTGTGTCTGGTTATTATCCGATTCTAAAGTGGAGTGCTGTCAGCAAATACTGGGTTTTTGGATGTTCATTTCTAAAGACTGAATGGAGATGGCTTTAGCGTGCCTGGTTATTAATGCTGTAGTGAACGTCATTTGTTTTAGATGGTATCCATCTTGAAGGGAGATGGAGTGTATCTTTAGGTGCTGCTTTGCGTTATCGGTATTCATCTCTTTTGGGATTTTGGAACAGAGGACGGCGGCAAATTGGAAACAATTTCCATGATTGACCACAGAGTCAGTTTGGGTCAAGAATAGAGTTGTTTTGAAAAAGGTTCTCGTGAATACCACCCGCTTTCTGCCATCTTCGCTAATGGTCACACACCTTGAGGATATTCATGGCAGAGAGATTTCTATTTTTCGTTTGTTTCCCACTTATTTGTCATGCTGGTGAACTGAAAGTTTAACAAGTGAGTTGATGGAGACACATCCGAAAAGTGGTGGATTGTGTTGATCTGTTTAGCGACACCCAAGTAGGCTTCTTGGACGTTAGGCTGGCTTGTGGAGTCAGCCTTTGTGGGCATATTCTGACTTAGGTAACCAGTCACTTCCAAGCGGATTCGACAGCCAGTAAACTGACATCCTGGGATTAGATAGAAGATAGATGCCAGCAAATAATTATTTGCGTACATTAAAGTACAAGCCAGAAGTTTGGGGTTTTACCTAAAAAAGTGATTAGGCGCAGTTTTCAAGATATCAGTGAGGTTAGCCACCACATGCTTCATCGATTCATGAAAATTGGGGAGTTAGTAAGTTGGCTCGTGGTGTGCTAGCAGCCAGAGTTGGGGGTGATGTATTGACAAGCTGAATTGGTTTATTTTTACGTGCAACTGCAGAAACCGTTCTGCTTTGGTCCTCTAGAAGTTCCAATTCATGACAAATTTCCAAACATTCGGGCGAAATATGTTCTCGCCTGCTCAAGCAGAGATATCAGCTGGGTACGGTGATAACCTCTCAAAAGTCAAGGTCATCCAGTTGCCACAGTTGTGCGTACCTGAGATCGCATTCAGTCTCGGTCTGTCTCCACTATCTACTCGTCAAGCAGGTTTGCGTCCACCATATTCATTTTCGCTCACTTCTGGCTTCAATTAATAGTCAGTTATGTCGACGTCCTTATCCCTTGAATGCCCGATTGGAAGCTCGATAAGACCTAGGCCACAGCTTATAGCGTAAAGCTCTCCGATGAAAAACCACAAACCTGCCTGCTCCGGATCAAAGCTACGCGTTCTAAAAGCGGCCGTTATTATGACCCAGGATGGAGGGATGGTACTTCAACGTCCTACTTCTTCCGTATTTCTTGTTCATGTCAAATAACTACATTCTATAAGAATACATTGGATGAGACTCACCTCCACCCAACAGATTGTTTGCTCAAGGAACTTCTTCTACGCCTTAATATTTTGGCGCAAATTTGACTTGTTTCTGGAAAATCTGAAGATGATGTTAATTAGCTAAAAATTGCCACACTTTATTGGAATTTTCTTTTACCTGTGTATGTGAAAAGAACTGATAGGCCCTCTTAATGGTCCAGCACTTGAGTGAAGCATCTTTGTCTCCTATAAATTAATCGAAATACCGTCCTCTTTAGTTGGACAAAACTGAGCGACTTCCATTTGTGGGTATGGTTGCGTAGATGTTCAGGTAGAATTGCAACAGAAAGGAGATTTTGTAGTATCTGCTTACGGAGAGTTCAACAGATTCATCCATTATCAGACGCATTGGTTGGGAGGTGATGTCGATCATTTTGACTGGCTTGTCATTCCATTTCCTAAAGAGTCCGGCTTCAGTGTCAGAAATTTGATTAGTAATTCCATTAATATTTAGGAAACCTGTGATAAAAGATCTTTATGTTTGCATCTATTTGCTTGGTAATATGTGAAACGATAACTCAGTCAGACAGAAAAAATCAACATAACAACTTGAGTGATATTAACCCTGAAGTTGTAGGAAGTCATATTTGTGTAGTAGAAGATGTATTACTGATGATGCGCATTGGGACCGGAAGGCTACTGCCACGGCCCAAAAGCCATGCCGGCGAATTGAAGCACAATCTGTGGAGAATTTAGAGCCCGCGTAGTCAAAAGTAGAGCTAAACAAACTACAAAAAACTTGCAAATTCACGAACCAGAAAAGTCTTCCTTCAGTTTATCAAAGTCTGATTGGCCACTATGATTGAAGTGTCCTGGTCTAGTGCAGACACTTTCCGCTTCTGGATCACTGCATCACCGCCGAGATCACCGCTCAGCATTTATTCGATGTCACTACAGCCTCTTCCATCGTTATCTGCTCCACTTGTGTTGCTAACCCGTCTGCGATGCTCATCCCGCGATAAACAGTCCCCTTAACGATCACCATCGCCCTCTGCATCTCAGCATTTCCATCGGGTCGTTCATTTCTTCACGATTATTCACACTAGCATCTATTTATGGGTCTGTTGGGTCATCAGTTTTGTAAAAGGAATAGAGATGAGGGAATCTAAGTTACTTAAAACAATTGCAGTAAATTGTACAATATTTGGGTCATTAATGTATTACATCGGTTGTTTAATTCCCGGTTTTGATGAAAGCGCCAATTTGGTGTTCTGCCATTGTGCCTTCACTAGGTAGATTGGTGTTTGGACCATTCCAGCAGCCTCAAGCCCATCTACATGTTGACAATACATATTATGCTCGAGTGTTATGCCTTCTTTATTCTTTAGGAAAGTCCCAGAGTGCCACGTTGGTGGCAGTGGAAAGCAAACCCGATCTTAAAGAACATCTATCCAGATGTCTACTGCTGGATGATCAACCTCAGTGAAGAGGAAAAATCCATAGGCCACGGACGGAAGAATCGGTTACAACCCCTGATAAAAGGTCTGAAAATAGATAGCAGGATAGCTATTAACAAAGGAATCTACATTATCTGTGAGGCATCTGGATAAGTTCGTTACGGAGCTGTCCACCTTACCTCCATGTAGATATTAATGATATGAAGAGGCACTTCCTCTCTACTAGCTGGATAGAACTCTGGCAGATATGGAAATAGTCTCGAAACTCTATCTCCACGGAAATATATTAACCCCGTCCTATGCTACATGACTCTACCTCTAAGCTGGAGTTCCTACGACAAGCAATAAAATATGTGTGATGATCGGCACCTTCCTCCTTCTTCCAACACCGTTTCCGTACAGGATGAAACCGCAGGTCCAGTCGAATTGTCAAGAGGAATCAGTGACGTTGCAGTCAAGTACCGCCTCACTTTCAAGGAAATTCGGCGACTGACGCGGTTGGGTCGTCCTTGTTTCCTTACGGCGCCGATTACATTGTGACGGCTGACGCAGGATCGCCGTGGGCAAAGCTCAAAATGGAGGAGGGGAGGCTTTGAAACGCGTTGGTTGTTTAGCTCTCAGTTTTGTTAAAAGGCCGCTTAGGTGTTCTACCATTGGCTGGGTGAGCTGGCCCCTGAGCCATGTCGGTAGCCTCAGTACTCCACATTGAGAGTATACATTTTCAGCCTCAGTGCACTAGCATTGGCGAGTTACGGAAGTTTTGGGGCGCTACAATTAGTTCCTACTTATCCATGTCCACAAATTTCATATTAGATTTCTCTGCCTTTGTTCGTGATAACTATCCACCCATCTACTAATCGGGAGGGGAAGATTTCTGTCTTGACTTTGACTATTCATTTGATGTTCGTGATTAGGAGAAATAATAAAAATTTAGATTTGCACGTTGTATCATTTTGCTTCAATTAAGCCTTTGTATTTTCAACATATAAGTAGCAATGTAGTATTTGCTAAGAATTTTTTGATAACTTTATGCAATTTTTTTGCAGTACGAATAAAGTAACTTCAGGCCTCTCAAAACGCAAAATTGTTGCGAGCCCCATCCTGATCGCCGTCTTGTTTTTGGATACAAGCAGCCTAGCTAGGGCTGTCGCTCCCATCTACGTGTTACGGCCAAGCTGTCTAGTCCAATTCGCATGTGATTTTCTGTTGCCAATATGTGATAACCACTTGAAGGAGAACGGGGCGGTGAAGTGGTATTGCCATCTTATGCCCAAAAGGAAATTCTTCCACTATTTAGTGGTATGTTAGGAGAACGATTGCGTCTGTGGTGCCTCTCACACAGGCCAGTGCCTCAAGTGTGGGTTGGGGCAGTAAGCCAAATCACGGGCGCAAAACCATTAATAATCTCGTTCGTTTAATCATGAAATACAAAATCCATTATTCATCTGAATAGCAGTTTGTCTACCTCCCACATTAACCTCCTCAATTCATCTTGGATTGACGTGACATTAGGAACGTAAGTAGTTGTCTTAAGAACTGTGAATCTTGCCTCTCGAACGTGGTGCTTCCATCCTTTGGATCAATTTAGGCAGTTTAATGGGCTGCCGCGACTTCTCCAGACGCTATTCAAAGCTCCTGCAGCTTTGTAACCAAGATAATCTTGATTTGTGAGGCAGACAAGCCTAAATTTCATTCTCCAGGTTCAAATGACACGGAATAAGGCAAAGGTTTAAGGGAAAGGAACATAGTAGAAAGCACAACAAGGAGTACAGTATCATGCCAAGTCCCCACACGTCTCAGTAGATCATTGAAGAGAGCTGAACTGAAAATGGCAAATAAAAGTGCAATGTCTTTAAAATGCTGACCTTTATTTCCCATTTTCTAACAACTCTTAGCTCTGAGTTTTGGTGGTGCAGGAACATGAAGCTCCCCCAATGGACATATGCTCCAGGTCATGACAGTAGCACCCTTCTTTTAGTCTTCCGCTGTGTCCGTAGTACATTTCCTGTTCTAATGCCATAACTTCTTTTCGCTTCAGAGCGGTCTCGGACGCTGCAGTCATTCCCCCATTGTATTTTTGCCCACTTTACTTGATATGTGCGGCTCCCATGACTTGCTGAGTAGCGTTTGGCTTTTGGGCAAACATCTTTTCCAAACAAATATTTGTATTCAGTGAGGTACAGTAACTTAAAATGACCGATTGTAGCAACTTTCGATTCTGGTTATCTATAGGCGTAACAACGCGAACACTTGAAGTTCCGAAGGTAATACTTTCGTTCCACCTTGTCATGAGCTTTTCAGCTCTTCTTCCTGTTATTAAAATACATTTTCTCCCACAGTACTCATCCCAACTTTAAATATGCAATTTCAAAAGACCTTTGCCTAAGATAGATTCCTAATCTGAGGTAAAGATTACTATTTATTCCCAAATACCCTTTCTGTTCACTACTTACTGTTAGGAAGCTCATTTTCATTTCTTGCTATGAGCTATGGAACTTGTCATCTAGTGCTGGTGGACACCATAGAACTTCCATAGTCTCGTTTATCTACCTCAGGCATAAGTAAAATTCTTTTATAGGGAGGACTGATTTGGCGATTCATTTGAAAGGTAAATTACATAGGTGGTACCCGATGTAAAGGGAGCCAGGATAAGCGTTCGCCTCGGAGAGTCATGACGCTGTATGAATCGCCAAGCTCATCTAGCTCAGAGTCCACTTGGGTTGAAAGTGCTGTCAAGTACACTGTTTCAAGTGTTTCAATAAGCCCTCTGGTAGGTATTCTTCCCCATCTTCTTCAGGTCACCCTCTGCTATGATGGACCACGATCAGTCGTGCACATAATTAAACACAGCAAACAAATTAAGTGGCCCGTGAGTTCCCTTACGGCACCCGAAACACCTCTGTGCTTTAAGGATGGCAAAGGGTGGTGGAACGGGTCCATAAAGATGTACTAGATCCCCCATGATGGATTTTTGGCAGTAGTATTAACTACCATAAGCCTAGCTATTCATGTTTGAGGATGAGAAGTTGTCTTATTTCCTCCACAAATTCTTTGTACATATGGAAGTTATAGGTTATCCTACAATGTTCCCACTCAAAAAAAGAGACTTTCCATGCACTAACTTCCATCTGCTTTGAAAGGAGCTTAACAGATGTGCGTCTGACTTTATTGAGATCGTAATAAGCCACATTAATGGGGAAGAAGATTCATTATAGCCGCATAAAACGGTTCAGGGGTTATGTGCGTGATCAACATATCATGCCGCCAAGATGGAACTTCCAACCAGGATGACTGCCCGGTGCGTGCCTTAAAAAAGGAATCTAAACAATTAACCATTCACTAAATTGCATGCCTCACTCACCGTGTTTCATTAAAAGGGAACAAAATGCATTCATTTGTCAGGAGTTTTTATGTTGCAAAATCAAGTTGTAGGTAGACTCAAATTTTTAGCGTTAAAAAGCTAAAAAGTAGCCTTTTTTACCACTTTGAAGGGATAAACCTTTTCAAGAAATAATGATTGACGCGGATTCAAATAAATTCCACAGCTTGTTAACTAGTCAAAAATACTCAAATTGGAAGGTAACTACGTAATCAAATAATGCTTACTTTGAAGAGTGTTTCAAATCGCAGAAATCGGCTGATTCCATTTGACTCTACAATCCACAAATCAGCGTTCCTTTCAACTACTTCCACGACAAAATAAGGTCTAAAGGCGTCTACTAAACGCCAAAATCGTGAGTAGTGTAGAGCTCCTGGGCTTTTCTGAAGACGAAAAGCAGAAAGTGGGTTGTTAACGTACAGAGGCTGAGGTTACGGCTAGTATTATGATCCGGAGGTCATGCTGCCCAGCAGACGTACAAAGGCGGAGTCTCAAGTGCCCATAACTCCACAAGGGGGAGTTGGACAAATAATCGTGGAGGTGGAGGTGAAAGCGATCGAATCCACGCTCAAGAGACGTGTGAAATCATGGGTGTAGTGAAGTACTATGAGTCGTCTTTAATGTTGCAACAAGTCGGAGTACTCTAGAAGGGCATATATTTTTTCCAACGTCCATAGTCAGTACAGTCCCAAGGTTATGGTGCAGTATGGAAGCACAATTTGCGAGGACTGAAGTGCACAATTGTTGTTGGTGAAGAATTCAAACCAGAATAAGAATTCGCTCATTTCTGATGGAGAGTTAATTTTCCCCATTAGCGTTGGCAAAGTTGCCACACCCTAAAAACAGCCCCCCAACTGCCCTGATGAAGTTATGGCATTGAAATCTACCCTAAGCGGACGTATTCACATTAGGGTGGTAGGGCGTCAGCTTAGCGGTACTTATTCCAGAAAATCTCAAATATGCGAAATGTTAATTTGAATGACAATCGAATCAGTGAGGGTACAGCCTGCCTCATGCACATTTTTAGGCCTGAGATGGCTTGACATGTTCATAAAGAGCATCAAAACAGGAACAATAGTGCGGAAAATATTCACACAAATGGAGAAATTGAGGTCCAAAGAAGGCTAATTTCGTCCGATTAGGGAAGACGGTATTTTGCCTCATTTATGGAAAAAGGTGCTACATTTAAATACCAGATCATTAAGCAAGCCTATTTCCTCTTTTTACTGAAATGAGTTAAAGAAAATTTCAACAAAATGTAGCAATTTTCCGCTTTTATATTAAGTATCACCACCTTCAGTTTTAACGATCCAGTCGGTTCCGACTATACCCCAAAACATTTAGGTGCAGGAGAAGTTACATATACTAACAATCGCTGAAGTAGATGTGGGTCTCGTCCAATGTACGTCCTCTGGAATGAAGTTACTTGACTTGTGCAAGAAGTATGGTACATGTAGGACGTTGGAGTAACATCCCTCCAACCTGGGCTACGGTAAAGGCCGCCTTTGGAACGTGAAGCTAGGTTATCGAGCATGTAAGTTTATTGTCTTCTTCCTTGTAAATGAACTTTCAGCTGTGAACTTAGGTTTTCGCATCCACATGGCTTAGAACTTATCAAACGTTTAAGCGGGCATTCAAGGAATAAGAACGTCGGCACAGCTGACTTTATTAACTGACGCAACGAGTTGACGAAAATGAGTGCAGCGAGTGTGTACCTCCCTGACGGCTAGATAGTCAGGAGAGGACAAGATTGAGCATGGGGATATGCTCTCAATCACGCGTAGCTATGGCAAATGGCTGGCGTTGGCCTTTGAGAGAAGTTGCAACTCCCTAGAATGTTTGGTAATCAGACGTAAAATCCGAACTCCTAGTGATCGAACAGGATCGGTCTCCGGTGCCTTGATGCCTTTATTAAAAATGGATCTATCCAACTTACCTCAATGTTACAAATGTCGTGATAAAGAGTTTTATTTCGTATACTTTTCAAGCAAAATTATTTTCAAGCCTTTTAGATCAACTACTTAACAAATGAGTAGCATATGCAAAATAGTTTTAGTTCCTAAGATAATAATGCATATAATGATAGTATTTAATGACCATGTATTTTTGCCTCACCACTTGGTACTGTCTAAATTACTAAGCAAAATGTTGTCCTTTTTTATGATCATCTAAAGCATAAATACACGATCGCAACCTCGACATTGAATTGATTCCAAATCTTACACTAGAAGAGACGTAGGCTTCTTGTAGGGTGCTCTCTCTCCTTTCGAGAATCCATTGTATCCTTCTAGGTGGTATGCACTTCATTATTTTACTCTTCAGAGATAATTGTTCTCACCCATGCTGCTGAGCCATTATTATAGGTGAGGTGAAGAATAAGGGCAAGTCGCCTTTAAGCTGCCATTAGCTGCCATTATCCAAGGGAATGTTACAACCCTTTAATAATACTACTTGAACACGTCTATGGGAGATTAGAAACGCGCCAAATCGTCAACCGTCCCTATTTCAATGCAGTGCTAGCAGCAGATCATGCCTTAGCTAAAAGTAGATGAGGTGTTTGCAATTCGGCAGTTTGTGTAATGGAGAGCCAATTAAAGAAGTAAGACGAGTAGCCCTCGTTACCCACCAACCTGTTAGGGTCGAAGGTATAAGGTGCAACTGTCTGTCGATTGCGCAAAAATGAAACCTTTCACGAAAAAATCAATTCGGTCATCACCTGCTAAGCCGTTAGTCATCTGAAGCCATTAAAAAATGGTAGTTTTAACTAGTTTCTCCCTCAATTTCTCCGATTACTCGCATCCATTTCCTGCGGAATGCCTCCCCTATCATTACTGACGCCGTCAACAATGGAAGTGGTCGAGAGCTTGATGGGGAGGAATCGGTGCCTTCTTTTGTGAGTCTGTGACGTGCATTAGTGCTTTCTTCGCCATGGCAGCCCTTGATGATACGAATAAAGTGCTACCATCGGATTAACATATTTCCACCCGTGTATCACCGGCTTTCCTTCTGCAACCTACCTCGACGAACACTTCCACCCCTCCATCAGCCCATCCTTCCTTCCCCTCCCCTTGAAAATCAACTACCGATGAAGCAATGAAGAAATTATATGCATACTAGGTCAAAAATTTGTTGCGATACAGTTAGCCGTATTCTCCTCGATAGATTTTTGCTAGTTTATTCAACATTTCCGCTTTATCTGTTAAAACCCTGAACCGTAAAATCTCAGTAAGAGAGATATTTTTCCTACACAAAAATAAATTACGTCTCATTTAATTAGAAGCCTAGGTTACTACTATTTCGGTGAACTTGATTACTTTATGCAGACCTTACTTTTGCTTTATATCATTCTTTTAGATGCAATTTATTCTTTGATGAAAAGAAACAGGTAATGTGTTCGCCTCACTTGAATACGTCACTTCAGTTAAGCCCTGTATGGCCATCAGACGGAAAGTTCCGTCAGTACTAAACCGACTGCAAGTAAAATCAAGTTTTCTTATTTTTAATTTCTTTAAATTAACTGTTGAATAGTAGACCCATTTCAATGGAATCTGCAAACAAATTTACAGTGTCAACATTTTCAATGTCGTGAGGTCAGGGGAAAACTCGCTACTTTCAACCTTGAAATGCTAATCATTGCCCGTGTGTTTGACAGCAGATGTCAAGCCTCGAAACTTAATCTCACTGAGTGGAACACACGATGAGGGTTATACAAGAAGTGGACTGCAGGAAATTATTTTCCCATTTGCTACGTATATCGTGGTTAAGCAATGGAAACGCAGCAGTAACCAAGATATCCGCGAGACACAGAACACATCACCTCAAAAGCGGAACCAATGGTGGCCTTTTAGGTACCGCTCGGTAACGGAGACAGCACCAAATAAAAATCCAGGCCTAATGTGTTTGAGAAGGGCTTGAACTTACTGGACGGGACCCTCTGCATTCCCTGTTGTAAGAATCCTGAGGTAACATATTTGGCGTTTTAATGAAGAATGAACAAGTTTAACTTGAGGCTCAAAGAAAAGGTAAAAGCAAACACCTTGGAAAAGCACATATTACTACCATAAAATGAAGTCGAGAGCTCCTTGGAACGACTGGGCTGTCTCGCATTAGTGGGAAAAATATGACTTTCTCTTATGTGTCTTCTTTGACTACAGAAAATTTCGCCAAGACCTCAAACATTGCTTCTTAGGCAAGTTGTGTGTTGTATGAGAAAGGATTCAACAGCTTTTAGAAAATGGACCATTTGACCCACGTGGGGCTCATCTAACCCTCGATCGATAAGCCATCATAGACACGCAGGAGAAAGCATGAGTTTCGGCATTCGACCTTGACCTCGGTGGCATGGACCACCCCTCATACCCTCAGTCCTGCGGCATCTCAGAACGTCGGCTTTGCGATGACGAAGAATTGAAACAAGGAAATCGGGATTGGGTGCCCTTGCGTGATGTGCTACAAGGTGAGGGTAACTATGGTCCCAAAATACTCTTCCATACCCGCCGAGATACTTTTGCGTCTGCTTCTGTGCATGAACGGGTGGATTTGAGTGAAAAACGCGATGATGCTGTGATAGCAAAACGCCGCTTCAACATAGAGATTGCAAAACGCCAAGAAACGCGTGCTCTCTCCGCTGCGTTGCTTTGTCTACGCCGTGAGCGCCTCGGTCAAGTCCTCCGCTGCGACGCGAGCCGAGATGAGCAACATCGACCAAGTCAGCAGGCCTCTACACCGTCTTCACTAATTTCGGCGCTTCCGCCTCTTTCATCGTTGCCACATCACTAAACCATGGTTTGGTCCTTTACAGTTACTGCAATACTTTAAAATAATTGTATTTCTAATGGACCTCCAGTTCATTGAGTTTTAAGGCGTTTGGTGCGTCACGGGGTAATTGGTACGGCAGGCACAGAAATGTCTCAATAATGTTAGGCGCGATTTCCCTAAAAATGAGCTTTTAATCACAGGTCAGTTTTTACTGGAAGGTGAGGACATAATCAGAAGTAGAGAAATTAGTTACTAATCGGAAATTACTTCAGTCGATGGTACTTATTAAAAAACCCATTCGAAGACTGATTGGAATAAGAGAATACTCTCGTATAACCAATGGCTGTCAAATGTCATACAACCCCGCAGATGGGTGGTACGAACTCTTTTGACAGATTTTTCGATGTGAAAATCATAGCTTCTTTTGGATTTGACAAATTGGTATAATTTCATTGATAGTGCCGGCGCATATCTCACCGGCTTTGACTGATCGCTTGGTGGATATGTCATTCGACTAATTTTGTTCGGTTTGAGACTCGGGTACTAGCTACCGTTTCTAGTTCTACTAGTTTCACTCTAATTTCCAGTTCTAACTTGTTAGTTTAGAAGTTACAAATCATTGTTTAATGAACGATGATAGCTTGTAGTAGGCTCATCGGTGAAAGTAGCTGCAAGTGTCATTGCGTGTCTGTGCTAGGATGCTATGTGTGGATGGCGTGATTTCATCAGCGAGTTACTATTCTCTTTATAGGTGGCAAACGGTTTTCAATGGCATACCCTTCATTTAATGCCAGCTTTTCCGCCTAAACCCTCTCAGACGCGGTGTCATTTACTAATGGCAATTTGAAACTCCGTCGCCGAAAGGAGTCGCTTCGCCTTAGGACGAGCACGAGAGTTCCTCGAATAGGTGAGATAAATCAGAGTGTATAGCAGTGAGAAGTTACGTTCCTGTTTTGTTGCTTAAAACAGATTACTCAAGAATTACTGGATCTTGTTGGTCAAACCATTAAGCCAACTGGAATAAAAATTCGCGCTTCTCAGAGGACCCTACAGTTCTTCAGAGACCAGGCTGTTTAAATACATTATCAAAACTTTCATAACTAGTTAATTTTCGAACTAAATGAGTGAGCTACATTTCATCCAACTTATAGAATCAGTAACTCAGAGAATGTATAACTGTCTGTGAGCTCCTCGATGGACAAGGAAGACTGAAGCAGATAAAAAGCAACTTTAATTGAGAGATGTACAAAACTGACAAACGAATCCATAGAAGCCGGGTGGGCAGTCGCAGCGACACTTCTTCCACGGCATCGAGGGCCGCCACAGACGTCCTCCATTAAGACAGGCTGGGAGGCACTGACGCACTCTATAAATGCACGACAATAGGTAAGGTTTCGGCACAACGCTCACGTCTTTCAATGAAGACGACTCTGGCGCCGATAAAGGGAGTGTCGCATAGGTGGCAAAGCAAAGGAGCATGAAGAATAGGGAGCACGGCCGAAGGTAGCAGGTAAAAAACATTTGCGACGTCTCCCGAAAAAGGCGTTACCGCTCACTTTTTAAGGCCTCTATGTACATACGTGCGTGCGTGCATGCGTGTCATACATCTTGACTTTTTTCACCCACAGGAGTCTGTGTTAGTGCTAAAGAGAAGATTTGGCGAGTTACCAACATCTGTTGCAGTAGTATACCATCACGACACCTTCATCGCCTCCAAGGTTTCCATCATCGTGAATTTGTTGACCCGCCATCATTCCGGTCAATTTGTGGTACAAACTCGGATAAGACGACCTCACAAAGAAGTTGTCTGACCTTGGTTTTAGCATTAAAAAGATTTCATTTAAATGGGCTGTCACACTCAGAAGTTAACACTACTCTCCTACCCAATCTAGTTTCGTAATCTACAGTTTAATCGTTCTGTCTCTTCTCTCCCCCATTTCTCAGTGCTCAAAATATAGCATTTTCAAGAAATATACATTTTTGAAACTTTTACTATATATTATTTGAATATACAACAAAAAAATCTAACCACTCCGAGTTCTGGATATCGGAATTAACATCGATCAACGTGGTGTTGGTAGGCCTCAGCGGATTTTCCTCCCTCCTGTGGTGACTGATAACTTCAAGGCAGGTGTGTGCGCATGGGTGTAAAAGGTCTTTCTTAGTTAATGCTGCTGCTACCCAACTGTGGTAACTTGGCAGCAAGGTATGGAACGACTTGTCACCCTGATGAAACAGGTGTGTTGTTGTTGTCACCATCTTGGTCACCTGCGCTCAATGCCTCCCCAAAGCATTGGCGCGTTCTCTTCGAGGCTTTATTAACATCATACGCACAAATAAGCAGAAATTTTGCTTTTGAATGTACCTCCCTCCAGTAAAACCCAATTTATTAGTGAAATTGAGGTAGCACTTCATAAATGCCTCCAACTAATAGGCAACACTTTTATTGTTTTATTAAAACAAACCATTTAATCGAGACTTTTGAACTTTTCGTTCACACTTACTTTAAATAACTTTTTAACCACTTCCGATCAACGGTTACATACTTGAATGGTAGTAGGAGCACTCCTTTTCCAAATATTTTATGCACTTTGAGGCCGGATGTGAGATTTAAATGGTACCTTCTCCCTCTGATAAAAGTTATTTGTTTCATGGTTTCATGGCCTGAATTTTTCACAGATTGGATCATTGTTTGCCTATTTCTTCCTCCATTTAACGAAATCTTATCAAAACAATGTCACTAAGAAAGTTCACATCCACTCCAGAATAGGGCATATTTCACACTTCCATTAAAATGAACTCTATCATGCTTTCTTATGTCTCTAAGCCTAAATTAAAATGTTTCCCCTCAATCAGAGGAATAATAATTGTAATAGACAATTTTAAGAATGACTGAAGTTTTTCACCATTCATTCAGGACGGCTCGCTTAATGGGTTGTATATTCATTTTGTTACTGCCTCGTGAGCTTATGAGTGGTGTGTAAAACCTTAACAGGACCTTTAAATAAAGGCATTTCTAACTGCTCAAACTTTTGATTAACCCCGGATCCTAGATATTGAGTGAAAATTGCGTGTTCCAAATGACGAAATGCTTACACTAAAGTATGAACGCAAGGGTGTGATTTGCTTTTTACAATGGTTAAAATTGTGAAATTTACAACTGTTCTAGTGGCGGTGGATGTAAGGGCTCGTCATTGCCGTGTCATCGCAATCGCTTTCATTAATTCGGTGCCCTACAAATTTTGCCAGGTCTTAGTAAGTAGACACTAATCATCAAAGCCTCAAACAACCGTACGTTCTGATATTTTGTAGATAGCTTTGGACGTTTCCACGGTAAGTTCATCAAATAAACTTAAATGCCAATGTCAGATAATTCTCTGAAATCTCATGAAGAACGGCAAATAAAACTCCTACCCCGTTTTTTGAGGTAGCACCTCTGTTATCAACCGCAACCCAGACTTGCTGTGCATCTGTTCTTGCTTATGATTACCATTTTATGTTTTGTTACGGCAAAAATAGGTGCTCAAGTGATTATAGGAGAAAAATCCATGAATTTTGTTTTAATGAGCAGATTGTAGTAAAATAAAGGAGCCATTACTACTGAAATGTTCGTAAATCAGAGCACCATACCCACATTAGGTGATGTTAAAGTTGACAAAAGAATTCTTTGAAAGCTCTTGATTCAGTGGTGATGAAAGCCTCCTTCATTTAGCTTATAAAACAATTAATTGTGCTGTACAACTGAGTGAAAAGCTTGGTTTCCCACTGACACAATACAGTGCGATTAACCCCTCATACGTTGACCAACGTTTCCACGTTAAGGTGGCCGGGCGTATGTTCAAGATGCATCTGAATGGGAAAACGAGAGTTCTGCTTCATGTTGGACTTATCAAGTGTTCAGCAGTAAGGCAATCATGTTTGTCCAAAAAGTTGCGCTACCTTGAATGTTCAGTCCTTTATGCAAATCATGGCGTTGAGGATGGTGGAGCTTCTTGAGAAAAGCATTGGTTGTGCCGATAGACTTAACAGCCTCACAACACATAGAGTCACCAAGTTGGTGCGTCAATAGGTTGTGCAGGTTTCAAACATGCCTAGATGAATCGGCACTCCTTGTGCGACTGTAGAAGTACCAGTTGCAGGTTTCATCAGGGAAAAGTTGAACACGCTCACTGCTAGCGTTGGCACATCAATAGAACCTACAGAATAGAATAGCGGTTCCTCTAGGTGGCAAATTTGGTTATTTGAAAAGATGTGTTTAGTAAGTGATACGGTTTAAAAGTTACTTCACGTGGATGTGCCTAGATCCCATAGGTATTGCCAAAACACAAATGACTTCTCCAGACAGAGTCTACTTAAAACCTACTTAGCAGACCACTTATTGAACCATGGCCTGTATAAGAATTTCACACTATCTCACAAATAGTGCGCTGCTGAAAGGTAGATAGAGAGCATTATAGGGCGATCACTTTATTAAAAAGGCAAAATCAAAAACTGCTATTTGAACCCCTTCCCCTATTCATGATGCCCTGTTATACTTCGAGAATCTCAGAGGCTTAACCTAAGATATTATTAGTAGCCTTAAAAAGTTACAGTATGATACAAATTTCCTACTCAACAAAATAAATTACTTGCTCTTATATTTAACGCAGGGCTTTGGTTGTGCTGTGTTTTATGCCCACTCTGAACAATTAGGCCATATCGCAAATTTCTTTTTTGGGTCACCTGACAAACTCCCCGAATTATCCTAGTTTTTGGGAAACACTGAGGTCATTCTTAAAGTGGAACAACTACCTTCTACTTACATGGGGAAATTCTCTCAGTAATTAATAGGAAAAGTGGATTTCGACTTCTGTAGCTTGTGATACGTCTGCTTAAAGGTATAGTGGTGAGGAAAAGTCATTCTCTCTAACTGTAACTTGAACATCCCCAGCATTGGCAACGCATGCAGTTTTTACTGTACTATGCGGATTTATTTCAGGCCTATCTTTGGTGGTTATATCGCAAAAGTTAACGTGCTTTCTTGAGGAACAAAAAGGGCACTACTACTTACTGTTTTATAAGTAGCAAATTACATTTAAGTTCGATTTAGTAAAAAGCTGGGTGCTGCATGCAATTCAAAACATCAAATTAACTAGGAGGGTAAATGCAGTTAATTAATAAAAAGATTGCTTCCACAAATTAAAAACAACGAATGCACATGATTTAGTAGACTAACAACTAGCTCGCTACTGTTTCATTGCGATGGGACAATTCTGGAGTGGTTGGACAAAAAACGAGAGTGGTGTCAAGATTTTTCCTACAATTTATGGCAAACGCGTTTGCTCCGCATTGAGTCTGCTCAAGCTTCTACTTGAGTGCTCTAAATAATTGGTAATTTTTCGCAATATTTGTCAATACTTGACTCTGATCATTATTGCAACCATTAGGTACCATTAGCTGGGAATCAGGATTTCAACAATGAATTAAAATGCCTTATTCTTTTCTCTAATATTCTAAAAACGATGCATATTTCCAAGATTTGCATAACATCAGCGAAATTAACTTCAAAAGACAACTTGTAAGTGTAATGAATTGGTTATTTAGCTCTCAATTTTGGAGAAGGGGCCACATTGGATCACCTCCACTGTACCTTGACTGAGTGGCCCGCCTCCGGGCCATGCCATTAGCTCCAACCCTTTCCACAAGCCGACAATACATATTCTGCTCCAGCATTGTGTCCGACTTAGTCTTCAGGAAGGTTTCGGGGAGCTACATTGGTAGCAGCGGTAAGCGAACCCGGTCTTGAAGGATATCTATCCCGGTGTCTCTTGCTGGCTGATAAACCACGGATGGATGAATTTGTGACGACTCACAACAGTAGGGCTGAAGATGATATGTACTATGGCAACCACCCCAGTCCTGTGTTCAGTAGGAAAGTTACTGACAACAGATGCTACACCAGCCGTGTACCATTCAAAATGCTCTTTACGAAGCTGTGCACTGTATTTATATGAAGTTATCAATAATGTGAGGGCGTTGAACCTCCTCCACTTCCCTACTGGCTCGACAGAACCGAGATGGATGTAGCTGAATAGCTCTGAAGTGAAAACAAAGAGACAAGGAGGAATAGAGCCGAAACATTACCTCCACGGGACAATATTAAACCCCAACCTTTGTTACATCACTCCACCTTTGAACCGCAGTTCCCACGAATAGTGCTGGATATGCGTGATAGCCAGCACCTTTCCTCGTACCCGAGTACATTTTCCACACAGAATGAAACTACAGGTCCAGCAGACTAGCCAAGGGAGACCAGTTACGTTTCGGTCAATTATCTTCTCAGTTGTATGAAAATTTGATGTATGGTGCGGATGACTCGCGGGTGTGTTGGCTGAAGCGGGAGCGTCGTGGACGACGCTCAAGAGAAGAGAGGTGCTAAGTACTGCGTTGGTTATTTGAATCCCGACTTTGGTAAAGGTGTCACTTGGGCGCTCCACTAATCGTCGGGTGGGCTGACCTCTGGATCATGCAAGCAGCCCCAAACCCTCCGATGTCTTTAGGAAAGACCGATGTTAGCCCCCATCCCCCAAGCCATGTCCTATCGTTTTTTGGACGCAACGCTGCGAGTTACGCACCCGTCACAATTGTGGAGTCGGTGACAGCACGATTCATCGGCGCCAAAATGGCTATCCACTGTCTGCAGATGAGCTTACCCCTTGAAAATCAGATCATCAGGAGACTAAGCAAATGGGTTTTGAAATCATTTGCTTTGACGCACTACTAAGTGATTTAGTGTGCTTTTACAAGACGCCCGGTGAGGCCACAGCTGATCAAAACGCTATATGCATGCGAGGATGGACCCAACACAAAACTCAACGCTCCAGTAGTGTTTGCTTTTGCATGCTCTTCGTTTTCCAGTCTGATCTCTCAATTATACTGATCGGGATCTCGATGGTGTAAGGTGACATTACTTTACCTTTGAAGTGAAGGGTGTTGGATACATTTAGTAGATTTGAAGAGAAAGGACTAAAAAATATGATCACAGATCTTAAATATGGCCATACACAAAGCCACCTATGGTACAGAACTGTCGGAAGGGAGACCACCCTCCCAAACAGGAAACTAAGGAATAACGACGAACTGAAGGATCAGGCATTTCAAATTCAAAGGTACCGATTTCGAAGTTAACGATGTTCGGGACAAGAATTAGCGCATCGAAAAACTGGTGACGCTGATCATGGTGTCCATCGCACAGCCCAGAGGGATCAACCAAAATTTATCTGAAGAAACAAGATCCACTTAGTTGTGCTATTGTACACAGCTTCCTAGAAAATTTGGACCTTTTAACACAAGTTGTTGAGTATCTCTAAAACTATGTGGAAATATTATCGTCACATTTTATTGTTACTAGCAAACACTTAGTAAAGAGCAACCCAGTCAATTGTCCGTGGTGAGGCTTGCGCCTAGACCCAAAAATGAGCAACACCGAGGACTGACCTATATCTTAACCGAATCTATGACAAATACTCACCTGACCAAGTTCATTGAAAGCGTCCAGATCCAAATTCAAACGAGGTCTAGCTTTTGATGACATTCATCAGTTAACGTACATGTAGGCATTTAAGGGTAACGACTTCGATTGGGTAAATCTCTTACTTTGTTCACGAGAAGCAGAGACGATTTTACGCAACAATGTTGGGCTAAACGCAAAGACCCAACCAAGTCTTGCAATCCTTACAAAAACGCTTGGCGTAAGATCAAGACAATTTTGCAGATCATGGATAGGAACAGAACACCACTATCACCCAACTTTTCAAGAGTGCCGAGACGCTCTTTATCGTTAATAAGAATGCAGAGGGGTAATCAATGTAGGCTTTTTACGGACCAACAGGCAATATGACAAACAGGCGTTTTAATGAGTTAGCAGAATCAAAAATATGAAGAACGTATCAATAAGGTGATGAAAGTTAGCACATAGACGTTAAACACGATCGTACGGCCGTCCTGCAGATCATGAAATAATTAAGCAGAACTTAAGAGAGGCAAATCGTAAGCCTATGCCAAACCTGGGTAGAAAAACGCTTTTGAAACAAATTTATAAAAGGCGTTCGCAACAAATCACATCTGCAGTGAAAGCTCATCATTTCTAAGCTACGTGAGAAGCTTGGGCTAGTACTTAAGTACTTCCCACCTAAAAATAGACAACTCCAGAAAAGAAACGACAGTGGCTTAGAATAGACAAAACCAATATTAAACTGGACAGTGATCAGATAAAAGACAAAATAAACCTTTCCTTAATTTAACTCACCGCGCATAAGGTATGAATGAAAGTGAATACCAAGTCAACGCCATAAATTGAAGAATAGAAAAGAGGAGACAAAGGGGTGCTTTGTGATACTAAACAAAATAAGCCAATAAATTGAATGCCAACTTACGACAGCCGAGACGATTGTCAGTGCCAAAAATACCTAAAGTGCTTAGAGCTCAGTGCATGTGAAATGCATTACCAAAAATAGCGAAACGGCCAAAATCCGAGATTCAGCAAACATTCGTTTACACTGTTTGACAGGACCTACTAAGAAAAATGTGCTGGAATGGAAACGAAGTAAAGAGAAAGAACTAGCGTACCTTGCCAAAGCACACAAGTTTCCAACCGAATAAAATAGCGCGAACAGACTTATACCACGTCCTGGTAAAAGGAAGAACAGGTTACTCTATGACAGATCAAGAAGAGTGGTGCCACATACCAGAAGTGACATCAAGACGCCAAGTACAAAACATGCTGCAAAACCTTTGATTCTTGTTGAATATGAAAGAGAGGGAAAGAGTTGGCCTGACTAAGAACATCAATACGGGATAGGTTGTGTTACATCTGAAATAATGGCCTCTTCATCATCACGTGGTTCCACAGAGAAAATGTTTACGACCCTATCCATTCCAGGAATGCACTAAATGAGCGCATGAGCTAGCGGGTAACCAAAGAAGCTTGAACCCAGTAAAGGTAAAACAAGCACAAATTTTGATATGAAATCTACTGTTACAGGCATAATAAAATTAAAAATAGGTGGTGTGACCAAGACACGTGTACATTAAATTGACATGCTTGGTCATAAAAATTTAGATATGATTAACAAAATCTATATTACAAGTGAACAGCGGTAAGTGCTGTGAACAACTTAGAATCACCTACTGTTATTTGTGCCATTTAAGTGTTATAAAAGCAAAGCAAGTTTAAATTTAATGTTTTAAACCCAAAATACTGAAAGTCAGTAAGCTTGGCGCCATTGTTTGTACAAAAATAAAGCAAACTCTTTGCATTTCGTGTAATTTTAGATGACGCATTAGCCCAAAGCAAACACTGCAAATTTTTTGGTAATAAACTGTATTCTTCCGTCTTTTAATAAACACCCAGAATACATATTGGATAGCGTCCTCAAAGCCATAATAAGAAGCCCAATAAATTTTTAAACCTAGTAATTTGGCCTACTTTGGTTATTCAGTCTGTTCTAGTATTCCTCAACCGTGCCTTTTCCTGTCAACATGCATAATTGAATAGCTGTTTTAGCCCACTCGTCTACCATCTAATTCACATTGCCGCTTTCAGCATCCTGAAAGCGAGGGTTAGGAGTAAACGTGAATAATTGGATGGTGTGGCGTGTCAGATCTTGATAATCTTATGGCGATTGTCGACTTCAAGAAGCTACCAGATGAGTTGAAAAACTACATTCGTGTGCCAAGGGACGTCTTGTTGCGCCTTCGCTATGACTCTCTTCCTAAAACCATCGAAACGCTCCCGCATTTGCCCCGGTGTGATGATCTACTGGAAATGCTTTCACCACTTGAGTGAACTGATCGTACTCATCCTCGGATTTTTAAAGTTTTCCTTTTAAAACGAGGAAGGCAGGCGTTTTGGTACGTTTTTCAAAGCATTTAGATGCTAGTATTTTGTGGTCACTGAGCACTCCGGTAGCTCTATATTGTCGATCTTGGTTTGGTTGTATCTTTTATTGGATCTGTCTGCTGCTGATTCTGATGTAGTGTCACGTCTCGCGGGTTAGGGTTAAGGTAAACATTCCTCTCCGTTAATGCAGATAGGAATGTCGAGACTGCAATGAAGCTATCATCCAGGGGTATCAATACCACTTATAAAGGACGTGTTAACCATAGTATTTGCAACTGTAACCAATTTATGAAATGAGTTTCTAATGAGTATTTTTCCGAAAAAACAGCAGAAATGTTTTGATAGTTTTTACCGTTCCACACCACCGGTACAGGATTTGCTAGGCAGAATTCCATTTGATCTTCTGAAGGTTGTCATATTATTTCCAAATTTTATGGACGAATATTGGTTTTAAGCATTGAAATGTCCGCATTGCACTTCTTCATGACCAACTCAGGGTGTCCTTGTAGTAGGTGTCAGTCGCTTCTTGAGAACTAGGTAGGGACCGGTTCTGGCTCTAGTTAAGAAATAACGAACTTTTCATCGCAATAGCGTAGCTCAGTGTAGGCACGTAGTATATTCTGCTAGATAATATAACTTCTACTTGAGTGCTTTGATTTCTGATTGGGAGTTTCCATACCCTACTCCATTTCCGAACTGCATCTTAACTGGAACTGTTGATTATGTGCGTGAATGTACATTTACTATATTCAGTGAAGTTATGCTTCCGGAATGCGCCCAGGTTCCTACTCCCTTCGGTAATGTGTGCAAAGACTTCTAATTTCACTCATCACTTACTCGACAATGCTACCCGCTTCACTGTATGATTGTGTGGCCAATTTTATTTTACCTTCCTTTTTCCCTCAGTCGGAGATGAAGACAGAAGCGATGATTCTGGTGCATCTGATTTAGTCGGCTCTTAATAAGGCACAGTTTTTGCATTGGTCCTGACCCTTACCCACAAGGATTAACCCATCCCATGTTCAACACTTTCAACTTGAGGACGCTGTTGCTCGCCTAGTCGCCTACTCTTCCTCGTAACTTGCTCCCTCTCCACTTGTACAACCCTTTGCTTTGTTCCTATTTGCCTACTTTTTCGTACCTATTTCCATTCATCCTAAAGCTGTTCATTTCTCCTTCCATTAAGAATCCTTACTTTTATTGCGTATCCATCCGATTACTGGTACTCGATCTGTTCGCCCATGAATCGGTCCATCTACACCGAATCGATTTTTATTGCACTCACGTTTGGCTACAGTACACATCCCACTTGCCCATTTCTTCTACTTTTCTCATGCTTTCTTTACACGGGTTTGACAAAGCGAGTTGTTTCATGTATCTCGGGCACGGGGTTGAATGTCACTAACGTGGTTCAAGAGTCTCTCGGCCTTCTTGGAGTTTTGCAGCGGAGGTGTCCGTCCACAGGAGTGGAAGCAATTGGTACGCCTCTGTCATCACTACGGGCATCTATCCATCACTCCGGAAGTACAGGCGCTAATTGGACTCATCCCTACTACCATCGACATCGGCGTGGCATCAGCCATGCCTATACCTCTCTTCCCCCATCTGTTTTATTTTACGGTGTCTTGCCGGGGTGCCATCTTAGGCGGTGGGGTGATCCAGGGTCTGTGAAAGAAAAATAAGACAAGGTTAAGGGAGGCAGTGTGATTACGCGCGGGTAGTCTTGTGCAGGGGATATTGCATTTGACAGATCTAGTTTGGTTGTGGAGGATCATGGTTGCTGAGAAAGTAGTTGCTTTGGACGGGAGCAGATTGGAATTACGCACGTTGGTTGCCGTCGTCGGTTGCCTGCCTGTGTTGGCTGCTGCCCTAGTTGATTTGACTCCACCACAGCAACCAAGCCGGGTGTGTGAGGCACTGGGCGGCAATGCTTGTCCCCAAACAAAAATAGGAGATATGAAACGGATTGGGGCAGGGGTGAGCTCCGCTTCGGGGGTGCACACGCTATCTTCTGGACTGGACATGAGTTTGCAAGGGATAGAACAGCGCAGAAGTATTTCAGATTTCCTGTTTGGCATAACCATATGGGAAAGGGTCGTCTAGAATCAAGTGTAGTAGACATCAGTTGGGGCGGCCATTCGCGTGTCATCTGCCTCCCACCTAAAAGAGTATGGTTACAGTATTATGCAAACTTTTTCTGCGAATGGCTGGGCCCCTGGCGTTGATTGGATCAACCACTTCTTGCATCATACACCTCACTCGCATGAGCGGTTGCTTGTAGGTGAAAGAAAGGCAAAGTGTGCTTGTTGAAGAACATATGATTGTATTAGGGAGCCGAACCATTGGATCAGGCGTGTATGGGGGATGCCTTGTCTTGGGATGTCTGCGTGGTGAAGTAGTGTGAACCGCACGCCTCATTTTTATCATGTATTCTTCAGTATGACTGCAAGGTTACCCAGCAGACAAACTTGATAGATATTTTGGGAGCAACACGTAAGAGAACAGGGCGGCTTGCAGTACAAGTAACTCAAAAGGAGCTGGTCCGCGCTAGCCTTCATTGTTTCTTCCGATCAAATCAACTTCAATTTTGTTGACGCCTTGGCTTACGAAACCAACAAGCTGTTCGCATTTTCGTAGTTGATTGTCTGCCCTAGTTGAAATAGATACCTTCAAACAATTACTCTACAGGACATTGTGTCAGTCACTGAAACAGTGCTTCGCTGGCACTTGTAAACCATCCTTTTCTACAAAAGTGACACATCCATTAGGCAACGACCATCTAGGGCATTGTTTGATGTTTAATAATGTTTGATAATCTGCATATTAGCAATAAATGATGCAACGGTGTTGATGATATTGTCGCTCCAGCTAGTCACTATGTGTAGAACACTGTGGGTACCCATGTTCGGTGATGGCTTTCATTGTCGGTGGAATCATGCAGGCATGGTGATTAACGCAACTTTCAAACTAGACGGCAGAGTGAGGACCAATTTGTTGACATCACGGTAAGGTCAGTCCAGTCCCTCTCTCAAAATGTAGATATCTGCGTAACGAATTCAATCTCCGCTAGCGATTCTGGATGATGGTGAGCTCCAACAGGCTCTACTTTTTTCTTCTTATTGCAAATCCATCTTTATTTCATCGTATTTATTCGTTTCTCTACTTTCCTTTCGTCTCATTTCATTTATACTATCGCCACTTCACGTGTGATGACATGCTCCTCTAGTAATTTTCTTGCAGAATGCTGCGCGCCGTAATATTACTGGTCTTCCACCCGAACTGACACTAAAATACGTTAATTTCTGAATGGTCCTGTAAGGCAGTTCCGGATTGAAGATGGGTACTTGCAACTCGTCGATCTCTACAAGCAATGGATTAGCACAACAGTGAGTGGAATTGGCTAGACAAGTGTCTGTGCCAAATGCTCTTCCCATGGATCTCGCCAACTACCTTCTGAGACCCACTTGCAGCTATCGAATACCGTATAAGGGAAGCAGACCCCTTCCAGCAACCTCTAAGCCGACTTGGTCGATTCTATATCTGACAGTAAATATACTGCTCTCTCCTACCGCACCAACGCTTAGTGAGACAGTACGGTGACTATGGCTATCTACATTACAAGTTACCTCCTTCCAGGTCACTATTTGCCACGTTCGTCTGTAATGAATTACTGAGGGATACTCCCTTTCATATGAGTTATATCTCCAAACAAGATGATTACCATACCCACTTTGTTATTAGGAGGGATGAATTAATGGATTACCACAGTTTTCGAACACATAAATTTGAAGGCAGCGCCTGACACTTCGACTGTTACATATATTTGATGGGATCCCATGTTTTATTTCAAGAATGACCTAATTGGTCACCTAGACGTCATTGCACACCATCATATCCTACTTATGGCAGTCCTGCCTGATGGTTTGGGTGACAGCAGATGGTATACCAGTTCTTCCCAAATTTATTAGAAGTTTTGACAAGTTTGAGAAGTCGCCACTGGCTACCACATCAATGGACTGGCGACTGCAGTGCCAAGCGTCTTGAACCCAACTATCTCAATGTGATGGAGTTTTTGGAATTTGTCAGTTACGACTTGAGGTTCAAGAGCATTGGCAGTGGCCGCAATGATGAAGGCACTTCAACCAAGTATGGTCTGGATTTTTGGCAATATAACTGATCAACTTTTTGTTTATCAATGAAGCCAGTGACTTTTAAAATGACTTGAGGGGATTTTCAAAGAGTCCTTTTTTACTGCATGGACCTTTCACACCTATCATGTTGGGTGAATTTCCTTTATAGCTTACCCAGACGTTTACAGACTGTTGCTTCTTCTTTGTCAGAAGGAGGCTTCGCAAAGCCAAGCGCATTGTGCCGGAAGCTGTCATTTTTTGATAGAGGAGTCCTAGCGGCTTGACAGTGTAGGCTCTGCGGTGAGGTAGGGGGCTTAAAGGGCAAATAGAATATGTGGCTAGTGACGGCGGAGTCAGTGTGATTAAGCATAGGCAGTCTCTTGGCTTAATCGGAGTCACCTTTACTCAACTCTCAATCCTTGTGAACATTAACCTCGAGGAGTCGCAAAGGCTGCACAAAGCTAATTGCGCAGTCATACCACTCAAGTTTATCTCCTGCTCCTGTAAATATGATCCTTTTGATATCGCAGGCCAAACCACCTTCATTAGAATGGCCAGTAAGTATGAAATTACTTGTCCTAGCAAAACGCCTGCTCCTTGTATACTTGTTCGTTGCAATGTACTTGATACTTTCAAAGTTCGGTGATCCCATCTGTAGTGTATACTCAAAATACGACATCGTATTATGGTACAGTATGGCAAAAGGCAAAAGAGAATGGTTCTGTGACTTGATAAGAGCCGGTTTGTTTCATCCTACTTGTATCAGATTTAAAAGCATTTAAAGGAAAGTTGGTAAAGGTTGTGGAAAGAGTAGCTGGCATAGTTGCCTAGCCAGCCAGGTACATTACTTGATATACCGATACATGGTAGTGGAGAATCGCCTTGTAGAATGCTAACACCTCGAACTTGGAACACTCAAGCAGAAACCAGTCCTGCTTGAGGCATTAATATAAAAGCGTTGTCAAATGTAGACCTGAACACTACAATCGCATACCTTACCACATGGTTTTATTCTATTCTAGTGGGTAGTTTAATCTTATATTTACATGATCTTCCTTTGGCCCGGTCCACATCCTGCTCTGTTTCCAAGCTTTCCATTGATTTCTGAGCAGTTTTGGAATAGGAAAGCATTCGTTATGGTTCTATTGCTAAAAGGGTTGCTTATATGCGTAAATGCACATTTAGCATATCCATTGAAGTTATGTTTACATTTTACACTATTCTTGATCATGTGTCCGAGGTAGGCCTCAGCCTTCAATTATTATTTCCATGGTGCAGCCAATTTTATTTTTCCTTTCTTGTTTCTCCTGGAATCGTAGATGAGCAAGTCACAGTGGGAGATTCTGATGCACTTGTTAATGAAGGCGCCTATTCAGTCACATCAGCGATCCTGAGCCTTACCTTGGAAGGGGCCTTCTCCATCCCACCTTCCCTTGAAATCGCGATCATCATCAACAAATGGTACTTCCAAATAGAGGACGCTTTTGCTTGTCAAGTCACCTACTTAGTCTCTTAAGTCTCTCACTCTCCTCTTGCATAGTCATTTGTTTTGTTCTCGTTTGTTTATTTTTACGTACCTATTTCCATGAACCATCCCATCAGTGGATAGTCTTTGTTTCTTGCACTTGCATTTCCACGATTCAGTGCTCATTTAGACATTTAGACTACTTGCCACGGGTTCGACAATGCAAACTGTTTAATGAGTTACACACAAGAGGATTGGATGATATAAACCCGGCTTTCACTTTAGCCTTAGTACCTAGCTATACAAAAGTTTAATTTTAAACAATGAGCATGAGGTTTCAAAACGCAAAGAACTGTGAAGAGTACCGCATTGATAATGACGCTTGTGTCTTACAAACCCCCACATGTGGCTGCAACGAGTTCCACCAAAAACAGCACAAGCACCTTCGGTCGTCTAGTGCATTTTTGGGTGCCCTGCAATTTAGTAACACCAGATATTGTCAGACTTTAACAACTCAAACCGGTTAATAACATTTGACAACGACGAAGAATAGCTTGCATTTGTGGAAAACTGTATTCGGCAATTTCTAGCAGCACAAAGAATAATGTAACCGCGACTTAAGATTGAAGCCATTGGCACTCAAAAAGCATTCAGTCAAATAGCGGAAAATCCAGTCAGTTAGGCTGTAAGAAATCCCACCAGTTCGACCGATTAGATGCTTTGAACACGAGCTCGTTGTAGACTATAATGTCATCTATTCGATATTCAGACATCAATTCCAATATTCTGATATCTTAGCAAATAAGGATCACCTTTGTAAAAGGGGGATTTGTGCATGGGGTGGCATTTCAGGTATCTATCCGGATTCTGGAACGCATAATATTAGCAAAAGGAAATGTGAAGCTACTCCAAGTAATAGCTGACTGGCAGGGATTTTCAACGTCTTTTTACAAATAAGAAAAAAAGATGAGAATAAAGCAAATATTAGGGTTAAATTAAAATGACCACCTGTCGACCTAAAAGGTCAAGTGCAATTTTATTAGCATTTGCAGTAGGAGGGAGGAGACTTGCGTTTGGGACATATTAGGAGTCTTGAAATTCCCCCCTTTCCTCTTGAAAGTCATCAGTGGGCTGTGAAAATCACTTGTGCTCCAGGTTCTACCACCCCCCGAGCCCACTCGGCTCTCAAATACTCAATTGAAATTGGAAAAAAGTGTTGTAGGGAATAGCAAAATGCATGGCTTATGATAGTCTGGTTTAAATACTTTGTGGTGGTGAGTCTCTCTAGGCGCACCACATTTAGGAAGAGTGTCTTTTTGATTAACAAAGTATTATATGCTTCGTTTGATTATTGCAACCAACAGCGACGTCCAACATGAATGATGGTGCAATAGTTGGTTTACTCCTACGTCAACATTGGAAAAGATCGTGGTGTAGGTCGAATACATGGCTGAATAGCAGATTCAGTCAGTAGGATTGGCTAGCCGTGAATTTACTGTTCTTTTGCGTGGGTGTAGGGTGGTTTGCTGACTGCACTAATTGAGCCACTGAGGTAGATGCCGCTGTAGAATACGACAAAGATCGTACACGGAAACTTGATGGCAACATCTGGCATTATGACCGTTTTATAAACTCGATGGATTCTGCACTTTCTTTCAGGAACGACCAGATTGGCCTCGCAGACATTATAGCACCTCATCAGATATTAATTAAAGCAGTCTTGCCAGATAATTTAAGTGGCACAGAAAATGGTATATACATTTGTCCAAATTCTTATTAAAAGTTTCGATAATTCCGTACTGGCTAAGACACAAGTGGATTGGCGACTAAATTGTGATAGGCACCTCAATGTAATGGAGTTAATGGAATTCGCCCGTTTCGACGTCATCTATGAATGAACCTACCGGCAAGCACAGCCTCTCCCTTCTACAATTGCATGCTTGACTAAATTATTACCATTATTTGTGGGCTTTTTAACGAAGCTAGTGGCTTATAGATAAACTCAGGCAGATTTCCAAAGTACCTTTTTTTCCTGCATGGAGCTTTTACAGTCATAGCGTTGAGCTCCTTCCTTTATAGCTTACTTAAGTGTCCGCGGATTGTTGGATCATCTCCGCCTGGAGGAGGATTTAAAAGCCATATGTATTATACAAGAAGTTACCACAGTCAAAAGTTCTGAGGCCTAACGTTTAAAGCGTCTATCCTCCTTGTCAACGCCCTAGAGTTCCCAAAGTTTCACTCATTGGAAGGTGACAATTTAGATATTAAATGATATTTGGCGTGTGGAAGTTAAATGTCCATATTTTGGGTGAAATAGTAAGATAATAAGCAAAAGCCACTAATTTTGACAGATGGATAGTTTACGGCTTAAAATCAATCAGGAAATTTGTAAGCAAACAAGCAATTTAAGTCTAATCTGGCTAAGCATACGCTCGAAAGTAAGTCAGTGAAATATTTTTCCCGAGTTTACACACTCGTCATTGTGCAGACCCCATTGCATTGCTACCTTCATTTCCTGCTTCGGCAAATGGCTACCTAAACCTTCTTTCCATGGTAACTGTGTGTGGAGCAGGCGAAACATCTACAACACGATGAAATAATCACTGTTAGCATCACGCCTAAGACGGTCGTTTTTCAATGCAGGGGTACGCATTTGACGGTGGAACCGCGATACCTCCAAAATACCATTTCAGCTAGGTCCGCCATGGCAGTGATTGGGTGGGGTGAATTAAATCAATTGACACTTCGCCTTACACCCCATGTTTTTAGTTCAAAAGATATTAGCATGGGTAATCCAAAAGAAGCAATCGCCGAAACTACAGAATGATAAAGAAGCCAGTATTTTAGATGGAACACAATTCGTTCTATCCAGCTGGATTAGTCTTTCCCCTCTCCTTTGTTATCAACAAGAAACGAAGTTTTCGCAATGTGCCTCGTGCTGGATATTTCGATGACTTTTTTCGTATGTGGCACCACTTTTCCTAATTCCTCTTAAATTGGTCCATTCTCTCTTCAACCGGAACGAGACATAAACATAGTCGCAGTTTTATTCAAGAGAAAGCTTGTGCGTCGTGACAAGGTACACCAGCTCTTTACCTTTCCATTTGTTTCCATGCTTGTCCTGTCAAGCAATGCCAGCAGTTGTTTACAGAGTCACAGTTTGTAGTCACTTTGCTATTCTTGGCAATGTATTTCCCGTTCAATGAGTTGCGCGTACTTTCGATGGTTTTGGTGTTGACGATGATCTCGACTGCCGTAACATAGCATAAATTTATGCGCTTATTTAGTTTACTATTGCAACGCTCCCCACTGTAATACTTATGTTGTTTTAATGTGCCTTTCATGGAGGAGGCAATCAGGAAATACGAACCTTGTAACTGGATCGTCCTCTCCCTTACCTAGTGACTGCGGCTCCCCTCCTTCTTGAATATTGTATTTTCCTATCCATATTGTCGTCTTTAATAAAGATGTATAAAGCAAACCAACCGGGCTTGTCTAGGAACGCTAAGGATCGGGAAGCGAAGACCAATGAGCCTCGCACCACACCACTGTCTTTACTTTTCTTTAATTTCATCACGTTCACTTGATTGTCACTCTCATTTATTCCTTATGCGCTACAAGTTAATGCAGCATAGAGCTGCATTTCAGTGTTTTTTCTTTAGCTGTACTGATGACGCCTTCGGTGGTGCACACGGCAAAATATTTCTCTCATTCCACTGCTGCTTGATTGTGAAGCAAGCTGCAACTATTTTTTTTCAATTTTAACTTCAGCTTAATCTAACCTTACAAAACAAGCTTAAATTCTTCAACGTTTTCAATTTTGGCATTGCATTACTAATTTTCTGCATAACGGGTAGAATTTGCCTTTTCGGAGGCTAAAAATGAAACATCCCAATCTTTGCGTGAATCGTGATGGATCAAAGTGCCGTGAAAATA
The DNA here is from genome assembly GCA_000469725.3 of Echinococcus multilocularis. Lineage (NCBI taxonomy): Eukaryota > Metazoa > Platyhelminthes > Cestoda > Cyclophyllidea > Taeniidae > Echinococcus > Echinococcus multilocularis. The sequence goes on along the minus strand of LN902846.1, from coordinate 4,661,690 downwards.
GTACATTGTTAGGCCACAGAGTAACCAGGCAGCCACCAATATGGGCCTAGAGCCGTCTTGCAGAACGAAAAGACCTCCAGAGGTGGGAGGAAACGGACTGCATAGAAGATCATAATGATAAACAGAAGCTGAAGCACTGCAAAAGTTTTCCTTTTCGTTATTTCCTACCTCAGTGTCATGTATTTATCAGGTAGAGTACACCATGTCTTAACAGAAATTAATAGTTGTTTCTCAAGTACTGGTGAGAAACAGATTCCTTTTAACAAATAATGAAATTTGTGTTTGAGTCATTTGTCAAGGAGTTGTTAATCTTGGGCACAAACCTTGCAACTGCATAAAATGATTTAGCAGAGACTTCTAGTTGCCATTGATACTAGAGGAGTAAGGAGAGACGTGCGATATCAGAAGATGGTTGACCACCAGAATGAAGACTGTCAGACAAAAGCAGAAATCTGCGTCTTATCAACCTAACATTGCATGCAGCTTACGAGATCGAGTCAAATACTAGTAATCTCTTGCTCTGGAAAACCATCATCTATCCACTCTGTCATTTATACATGCACGAACATGCTTGTATCTGAGTAGCTAAGGAAAGTAGCAACCGGATAAGAGAGCCTTTGTAGAAATATATGAACACATTTCACTGTGCCACACTGGCCACTTTAAGCTAGGATCAAGAGTCAATTGGGGGGGGCTGCTTGGATTAGAAGTATGTGTTAAAATCCTCGTTATGAAACGAGGAGTCTATTGTCTGGTGCTTGGTAAAGCGCCTGCGGAAAGGCCTTCATGCACCTCAAAGGCTCGTTTGGAACCTCCTAATGCACCAGTGTTCAGCGTCACTCAATGGCATTGGAAGAGTACAAAATTCTCACCCTCTGTTGTAAATCAGAGCTTAACTGCAATTTGTTTGGTTCATTTAATGACTGTCAGCAAATCGACTGCATTCACGGTCTCAGTCACCTCCCGAATGGTCTCAAAAGAATTGCGAAATGTGAATTTGAAGCCTTTTTCGTGCGCTGAGAGATCCTCTTCCGTTAGGACTTCTGATAAGAGTTTTGAAGTGGTTGGAATATTTAGTCAAGTGTAAGTGAAGAAGGTCTCACTGAGACAAGTTAATAAATGAGTCCCACATGGCTGAACATCACAACGGAGTGTGTTGACTGAATCAGTGAGGCAGTTTCTACTGTGGGTTAGTCCATCTTAGAATTCGCTCAGTGTTCATTTTCCGGAATGGTCAAATTACTGCCTTGTATTTCTTTAAACCTGTTACAGTGCATGTCTACGAACCAGGCATATAAGAAATCTGTAGCCTAGGAGTCTGCTGGGTATATTAGGCATACGCCAAGATACGATTACAATCACTTACTTGCTGCAATGTACATCGTGCACGTGGATGAGAGTTACTTGCAAACCTGATGGAAAACTGCCTTTTAGCTAAATCACTTTCAGCTAGTCTCAGTCAATGGGAGTCGACAACCCGGAAAAGCGATGGCCAGCCCACCAAAGTTGTTGGAAGCACGATTATGTTTTCACCACTCATCAGTGTGCATCGCATGGAAATGCTACTATCCAATCGACTGGGGAGGTGCGTAAATGGAAGTGAGACTGACAGATGAGCTTGTAGAAATACGCAAAACCATGGGTTGCTGGGTAGGGCACACATGCCAATCGGCATCTGCCTCTTGCCGTAGGCATTAGTGCACATGATGTCCTGTTAACCAGAAACACCTATCCAACATGAGATGTGCATGCTAGCATGTACACGTCTCATCAAATCGTCTTAATGTCTGTGACTTGGCACCCAACACCTGATTAAAATATGCTTGATATTGAGATTAAGGTAGAATGGAAACCACGAGAAAGTCTCGCATCTGATTGCAATGAAATGTATCATTTGTCGTGTCCAAACTAACGAAATTTTACAGCAAAGTGGTAAAAAGGCAGCACTTCTGAAGCCAAATTCATCTGACGTCCTCATGGTACACTTCAAGAATTGTTAACCCTTTTCTTACTACTTTTGCCCACACTAGACAAGCTTTCTGCTTTTGCAGTGTTTACCGACTGACCGACCGACCCTATGGTCTGCGGTGGTAAACAGAGGATCGGCTAATGATTTACTCACCACATCGTTTTCTGATCAGTGCATGCACTCAACCTCAGGTCATAGCTTTGTTCTCGTATCTGCCTGCTCTCTTACAGATCAAAATACCCTACAGTGATCAAACAGGAGGTCCTAAGCACTACTATCAGCAAAGTTGATCCATTTTCTTGAACGCAGAGAGGATCACCGAGACTCATCCTGAAATGAGTGACTCACAAGCTGTGAATTCGTCAGCCGTCTACGCACCTCTGCTTTGCTTTAAGCTCAAGTAGCTGAAATTTTGAAGAGCGTTTGAGCCAAATCGCCACTTTATTAGCACGTGCATGAAGAAGTAGATTTCTCATGCTGAGTTCAGGGAAAGGTGTCCTCAGCCGCTGACCGGCAACCCATGTGGCATGGGTAAGCCCAGATTTCACTAATCGGGATGACCGACAACAAGTCTAGTGCGTACTTGCCATCATTCCTCGTGATCGCACCCGAGAAGTAAAACTCATAAATGTCTACGATGACAGAGAATTCAACTCAAACTCAATCCACCTTGGCTATGCGGAAGACGCAACAGAGTGCAATAGTTTAAATTCTTCTTAGCTAAAAGGGCTGGTTGAAACCAACTGGAGTAGAGATTAGTTTTGATCAACCACTTGTGCAACGTCTAGTTCCCTCGACCTGAATATTACCTAAGAAAGCATGCTTCAATGCGATATGCAAGACGTTCTAAAGGGGATCTGAGCCTTTGATTGTGGTCAGATTTACCACTTCTTGTATCAAATACACTCATTTATCACCCACAGGGGCAGTTACTTTTGTATGATTGAGGCATAATGCGCTTAGTGGAGTGCGTGCGGTTCCTAAAGGCACTTAAATGCCATAGCATCCATATGTGAGTGATGAAATGGTATGAAATATATGCAAGACTAATTTACGCGCCCCACGGAAAAGGTCACACAGTGCCAAGACAATGAATTGTGAAAAATGACGCGAGGAAGGACGAGGACCACATGCAGCATGATTGACTCGATTAAAGACAACTTATGCAAGTTTCATTGTAAACCTCGTTCTGCCAAAATCCAAGTACAATTTAGCTTTGGCTTATTATGCACATAGATTGCCCACAGTTCCGTGGTTATTAGCAGGCTTCTTTTGAAACCAACTCCTCAAAATAATACTGGCTTCAAACAGTTATTTTGCAGGAAAATATTTTGGGCACCCGAAGACCGCTTGGCTGGGGCATGTGCTACCCTTTTCTAAAAGAGTGACAAATCTACCCCGAAATAGCCACATGAGGATTGCCCTTCCATCATGTCACCTAAGTGTCTATTAGCAGCGAAACAGGTGAGGGTTTCAATGCCATTACTGCTACAAGTGCTATGGGTTCTTATGTTCAGTTATGGCATTCTTTGTCGTTCAACAATGGAGAATCAGGCGGACATGTTGATTGAGTGAGTTTCAAACTAGACGACACGAAGAGAACCAATGTGTTGACAACACGGTAAGGCCAATCTAATCCCTCACCCCTGGCGCTAGTTATTTAAACCTTGTCACTGCTATCACGTAGTCAGTCTGTGCTAGCATCCCTCGATAATGGTAGGCCCCAAGAGCCTCTGCCTACTTCTCGCCATTTATTTATCTTTCGTTGTGCCTATTGGTTAATTTATTTTACTTCCACCATATTTTATCTATTCAATTTTCATGTCTCTTACTATGACTTTTCATCAAATTAGGCACGAATTAGCTCATTTATCTCCGATCTTCCAGCTGAATTGTCAATTAAGATATGCGAATTCCTTGATGCTCCGGATTTGGTGAATCTCTGTATAACTATTCCAACTCTAATGAAGGCGGCACGGGTTGTGTTATAAGAAGGATCACATTTGCAGAGGAAGGGGACGAACCTGATGGCTGTGATTGCACAATCTATTTTGTGCATCCTTCGCAATTCCTCAAGGCTGAGCTAAAAGCCACCATAGCATCTCTTCCACCCCACCAAATATTGGTTATTGCAGTCATCATAAATGTGAGGAGAGATGAGTCAAGTGAGATGGAGTGTCTTGCGAAATTCCCTTGGAGCCTTGGTGGCTTTAATAGTTCTCCTCTGTCCGCTGTGCCAACGAAATGGAGACTCTGGTGTATCAAAACTACATCACTTGATCCGATTTATTGGAATGGGGGTGCTACGACGTGATCTCTAGGAGAATTGAGTTATCTCGAGGTGGTGACTCCGAACTAAAGGAAAGACACTGCACGTGATTGGGCCTTTCACGCATCTATCATTAATGCTGTTATTCTGCTTTCATTTCTGATTTATTGAGTTAGGTGATTAATTAGGAATGCTTTAAAAATCTATGCAATTACCGGATTTAAATTTCGCGCAGTCGTCAGCTTACTTCAATTTTCTCAAAAATATGGGAGGAGGAAAGACTTCTACACTGCGTCCTTCCATTTCAGAATAGAGAGCAGAGACCAATGCATCATTCTCTGGTCAAGAGTCACTTTTCTGTACTGCGTAAATTCGGTTGTTTGGGGTACTCAACTCACTTCACAGCCAGTATTCTGAGAATCTACTCCGAAACCTAAGAATTGTGCTTTTATTCGGAGTAGGACAAGGTCAAATGGGATAACAGCGGCCCTAATCAAAAAGACTCGTTCATTTTATATGTATAGGCATTCATAATTTTCCTAGTCTAAAATTGGATGCGCCATTAACCGTAGTGGCCGCATAATCTTATGATCAGTGAGTACAAACAGATTATCAATGCGGATGCTTGATGATAAAGTTATGCTGCAATGAGGTAGATACCGTTAGACATCCACTACCAGTACTCTTAGACACCAAATCGTAACCGAGAAACTCCAATAGCTTTATCGCATTGAGGCGCCCAGTTTCAAGGCATTTGATACACCGCGATCGCCAATTCTCAAAGCTTTTTGGCAGGGCAGCTTCAATAAACATTCGATGAGGTGCGATAGCATCTAGGAGACCCATTCTTAAAAGCGAATGCAGAATTGCTCAGGTATATATAACAGTCAAAATTGCTGGGATTATCCTCGAATTCGCTTGTTAGGATCATGCTGCTATCTTTTTCCTCGTGTGTGCTAGTACTCATAGTAGTGCAATGGCGATTTTGTGCTTTGATGAAATCTACACGAAATGGGATACCCTTCAATGCAACATCAAAGGTGAACATGTCAAATAATTCAAGGTAATGTAGTTCAGTACCAGACCCAGGTGTGATAAGGGACAGCAATGTGTGCTTTTGGTGGTCATGGTTATGACCGTGTTGAAATAAAGATAAGGCAATGGACTTCATTTACTTAACACAATAATCAATGGCTGAAAAGCGTTTTAGCAGTTACTTGGTGAGGTTATTGTGAATTATATTTGACGTAGGCGTTTATCGAGCCATTTCTAATGAACAACATGCTGATTTACTAAAAATACCTATCCTCAATTTAGAGTAGTCTCATAGGCATTCACTAAATTGAGAGCATTAAGGAATTTGCATATTTTTGATGCCAAATCAGATAGGAGTTTGGTGATTTTATAATATGAGCTATTTTGAACCGAACTTGCAAAAAAGGGGATTTTATTGTGTAAATGAAGCATGGTGAAAGAAAAGAAGCATGGTGACTGTTTGCTGCAAATAGCGAGGTTTAAAAATTTGTGCCCTAGGTGAGATATTCGGTTGACTTCATCGTGGTGTCACCACCTTGGTCCCCTTCCTGTCATCCAGTTTGAAAGTCGCCCAATCCTTACGCCTGCCTAATTCTCCGTTATTTAGCAACCAAGAATGTAATAATTGATCATGCGAAATCATAATCCTCTTTACGCAGTGGAAACATAAATAAACAATGATATCGAAACTGTTGCCTATTCTTAGGTGGTCGTTGCGCCGTTGATTTGTTGCTTCAACAGAAAATGTACCTTATATGTGCCAGCCATGCGGTCTTCAAGTGACGGATCTTTCACAGGCTATCTTTGATCGAATCGTCCATATTGCAGGTGGCCTCATCTTCCTGTGCATCAGGAAGATATATTGTTGTTGTGCATATTGTTGCACTGAGTAGCCTAATCCGTGAGGCGTGCAATTTGGTCTTAATTGTTGACACATGATCAAAGAGAGAAAGTAGGCAATCCATATTAATTTCGTCACGTGGATTTTAGTTCATTTGTGTGTTTTCCCTAACAAAACTGATTTGGAGTAGGGTTTCCTGAGAAGTCGCATACCCTTCAAAAGGCATAAAATGCCTCGATCACACAGAAATAAATGCTTACGTAAATGGGGTGAGTATATGCGTTGCAGGCAGAAGCGGCAAATCCTACAAACGCCAACGACTCCAATATTCCTTGACAAGGACTGCGTGCTGTTTAAAAATTATGCCCACTAGAGTGGTGTATAGAACAAGAATGGAACGATGCACAAGTAATTAATCTTAATTAATCTCTACTGGAAGCGATTACACTGGTCCCTTCTCACACGTCCGCAATGTGCAAGTAGTTGAAAATAATCATACCCCGTTCCCCCTCTGTACATCAAAGTTTGATGGCGAATGAAGTTAGTGTTTTTTGAGGAAAGTTCAATTTCATTTCATTTTATTCAAGTTCGCCCCCTTATTTTCGTATCTGGACACAAACGTCGAAACCCAACATCTCTGTAGATGGTGACTGACGAGCATGCACGTCTCAGGTGTGATTACTCAGTCCTTCTCCCCAGAAGCGTGGACGTGTTCACAGACCCTAGGCACTCTTTGTCATGACGTGTCAGTGCCGTGGTTCTAACGCCTCTACTGGGTTATCAGCCTCACATTGTTGACACCAAACGCCACACTTTCCTTTAGCGTACACCGAAAAATTGTTTTAGCTTAGTGCTATGGGGCCCTGATTGTCTACTTCTGAGTAGATTGGCCCTACAAAACAGTGTGTAACGAGCAACATTATTTGGAAAGGAAGGTAGAGGTTTGTGGACAAATTATGCATTAATTAACAAAGATGTTGTTGTGTCAGCGCAACTGACCAAATATCACCAGTATATACGGGGATATTGGTCTCGTCAAGGGTAAAGCATCTTTACTAAATCAAAAGATTCGGCTCCAGTGCCTACTGTGGCCTCCACCCCACATGCTGGTAGATTGGATGGGTTCACCTTGACGGGCACTAACTGAGGTCGCTTCTCAGTCATTTTGTAAGAAAGTTAAACAAATATCCATGGAATGATTCCCGGACATGGTTATTTGGAAGAAAGGTGAGTCTCTGCTTGCCTCCACATACAAGAGTTCTTTGGTGCTCCCGCTTTGTGTGGGCATAGAGTGCATGTAATCGCTAGCGAAGCATCCAAACAAATGCCCATTATTATCTTCATCTTACATCTCAAGAATTCCTCGTTCTTCCTTAATTTATTTTTCGGTGTCGCTAGTCTTTGCTGACACCACTTGATGCCTCTTCTGCGCAATCACTTGAGTATCTTAAGCACACCGTCACCGCCAGTTTCACCTTTTTCCAGGTTCATCCAGTGTGTTTTAACAGATGCAATTTCTGTCGCATCTAACCACGTCTGGAAATGTAGTGGAAATGCTTGTCTCATCCAATGATGATGATGCAGGATGCACTTTCTCGGCCTTAATGGAATATGGCCTGACGATGCATTAATCTCTTCAGTTTTAGTAAACTCGCTAATCGCAAAACAACCTTCGCTTTGGGGGAACCGGAATTCGCCTTTTCATTTGGCGTCGGTCCCACCTCCTCGATGATCCCCTGCTCCTGTGAAATTCACTCATTGGAAGAATTAAAATAGGCAGACGCTTCTACCTCAAATATGTCTACCCATAATAAGACAATTTTCTTGCTCTGCATCTCTGCAACACGTCGACATACTACACCGAAATCAGGTAATTAACGTTGTTTACCGTCATGTTTCTGCCACAATTTTTGACTTCAAGTAAACAATTGCACCCCACAATTTGCTCCCAATTGCATCGTCTTGCTACATTGGGTGACAGCATTACATCAAGAGGTTAAAACAATTAGATTCCGAATTCTGTGATTTGGCAAGTGATCAGCGATGAAATAATGTCCAGAGTAGGTAGCTATGCGAAAACTGGTGCTTTACTTGTTCTTTGAAGTACCTAGCATAAACCGCTGGCAGAGGCCATACACAAGGCTTCTCTACTTCTTGCCTACCCAACATTTTATCAGTAGTGGAATGACCAAGCACACGTATGAACAGATCTCTAGCGAACCACATTGAGACTGTTAGAAGGTGCCGGGATGAATGTATGGGTTCATAATAGCTGGAAGGGTAAGTAATACCAGCAGTGGTTCCATCCAAAGAGAATCTAGTTGCGTGCCAGTAGCCGAGACGAATATCACTACAGAATACGGATAATTTTCGACTGTCCCTTCTCTTTTAAGAATCCGAAAATCGACAATAAGTTATAAGTTTTGAGTTTAGCTATATGGTAAAGATTTGGGAGCAAGGCAGCCATCTGACTGCACTGATGACGATACAAACAGCTGCAAGTTGGGTTGGTTACTGTGACTATGGGACGAGGGGAGGGCGTAGCCGAGTGTCTACTGTCACTACTTCCACAATACACAACGCGACACATACTGCGCATCACCGAACGATTCTCACACCTGTCACCGGGGGAGACTTCGGTCGCAAAGGCGAGAAACATACCCATCTAGGCTGCACAGCATCTTCTAGATCACAATGCATTCATCCTGGCTGTAGCTCTTGGCGCAGTTCATTTCGCCTCCAATGCCCTTTTCCCTCTCTGGTTCATCTTTGCAGTTGATCACCTTTTCGCTCTTCATCACCCCTAGCTCTCCCTTTTCAGGCACGTCAATGGACCAAAGCATAGAGAACGTCTAAATTTATAGGAAGTAAGGGTAAGTCGTGCATATGCATTTATCGCCTCTTCCCCTCTCCACACCCTCACGATAGTCCACACACCAGCTCCATCTTTGGCTGGTCGACTGGTTCATTGGTTTATTGGTTCATTAATTGCTTAATGTATTTGTCATTTCTTCACTACTTTACCAAGACTTTATTTCCCACGTTTCACTCTGCACTCCACCTGCTTTGCCTCCAAATTGAGATCAACACTAAGTGGTGGGAGGGAGGAGCGAATGAAACAGGTGAGAATGGGGATGGCTGTTTATACAAGAAGAAAACAAAGTGGTGGTGGACAAAGTGAAGGGAAAGAAGTATAGTGGAAGGCGTTACTGAAGATGGAGGCTATTGGTGGCGAGTCATTAGACTTGGGAGAAACCCACACTGGTATATACACTAATCATTGGTTTCATCACATGGGGAAGCAGGAGAACGCTGAGCTTTAGAATTTACATTTGTGAAGTCGGTGAGAATTTCCTTCTGGCTCAACGTTCTTGTACCTGACCACCTATTTGTCAGCATAATTTGCCATTTCTGGCAAAGGAAAGGGTATGCGCCTGGGTGGCTGCCAGATCGGTCTAGTCTCGCCACTATCTGCTATAAGTTTCACGTCATTTTTCTTTCTAGCTCAACACCTTCTGATGAGAATTTATTTAAGTATTTAAGCGGTGGCTTTCTCGATCTTTTCCCCAAGTTATTGGTGACGTAAGCTGTACAGATAGCTCGTCCATGCTGTTCTCATTTGTAAATGCAACCTCAAATTGGAAGTTGGAAATATAATCGACGTTTCCTTAGGTGTTCTGCAACTGCTGTGCCTGTAGAAATCTTTGCAAGGTTTTGCAAGCCACTCTCTCCTCGCCAGAATTTCTGCAGTCTGGAAGAAAAGCAGAAGAAGTCACTGCTGCTGCTGCTTGAAAATGGTTCAAGGTGGAGGCAACCAAACTCGCAATAGCCGGATTATCCAAATAGGTCAGAGCAGAGACGAAATCGTACAGCTACTTGTGCTGAGGTTCCATCGACTCGCCAACTGAAGCAGGGAGGTAGACGCACTCGGCTGCTGGCTGCCGATGCTGTTGCAACTCGCATCATAGTGGGCCACTTTAATCAAAAAACTAAATATGTAGTGACGATATGTAAGTGCACCCGTTGCTGAGGTATCCTGTCTACAATCCTTAGCAACGCGGGCGAACGAAACTTTATCCTCGAACTCTATGAAATGCAGTATGTAATCTGAATGCGTTTCCAATCGAGCCTCAATGTGTCATCATCTTGATGCTCTGTCTTCGCGGATCAGGAGAGTAGGTAAACATAAACAAAGCAAGGGAATGTGAAAGTGAAGAGGACCGACTCACGAGGCTGAGTTGGCTACTAGGGGAGCAACAGAGCCCTCGGAAAGAAAGCATTATTGATGATGGTCTCAATTGCAGTGGAATGTGGGATCGAAGAAGCCTCCTCGCAGGTAAGGCTTAGCGCCACTGTAGAGAAATGCGCCCAAATTGAAGCCCTCTTGATGAGGTGCATAACAATTACCACACTGTTCTGCCCATTTTCAACTGTGAAAGAAAAGAAATAGGCAAATTTAACTTGGCCACGCAATCACACGGTAGGATGGGTAACGCACATGACTAAGAAAAATATGGAATACTTAGGTATAATTCAAAAGTCTGACTTCATCGAAAATAGCGAATGCGCATTCACCCATGTAATCTACCGCCTTCACTGCAGCACCATAACGAATGCCCTCTGATGCAAAACCGAAACCACTTAAATATAAGCTAAAATACTCAGTGAAGTAGAATGCAATCATAAAGTAAATGTATGCAGTTGCAAGGTTTGTGCCCAAGATTAACAACTCCTTGACAAATGACTCAAACACAAATTTCATTATTTGTTAAAAGGAATCTGTTTCTCACCAGTACTTGAGAAACAACTATTAATTTCTGTTAAGACATGGTGTACTGGTCATGCGGAAGTGCGGAAATCAATGAATTGGGGAATAACGGAACGACCCTCGAAAAATAGAATTTTTTTCGACGAGTCATTTATTGGCGCCTCCTCAGAGGGCGAGTAAGCCAGATTTTATCGTGTAGAAATGCAGCGCTACTCAGAGTGATGCTGGAAACATCTCTGGACTCGGACATGGTGTTTTAGGTAAATTATTTACTAACAATTCATTCCACAACCCACTTGCTGTCACAGCTGCATAAGTGAACGCCTCTTTTGTAAACGGTTTGGGGTGCTCTAAGATACACTTTTTTTATGAAGGGGCTCTACGTCCTGATCTACTTTAACGGTTTCGATTTTGAAGGAAACACCACACTGCGCGACGTGACAGTACATCAAAATTGAGAAGCATTTGACAAAAAGGAAAAATAATTGAAATCAAAATGGCTAATTAATAAACTTTTCCATGTTCATGGATAGAATGGAGCAGACAAACTGATGAATACAAAATAAGGAGCCGATCAGAGCCCCAAACGGCTGCATATACAAAGGTCCATTTTCAGCTGATTTGCCCATTATAGGTAGCGGGTAGTTCCCGGAGAAACCAAAGTTTAGCCAAACTAGATAATAGAAAACCATCGAACTGTTCTTCAACCACTGCATATTAGCGTCTACTTGTCTGGAAATAACAAAGTGGAGTGCTCGGTCTCCCCTTTTGAAGCAAAAAACTTTGACAATCCGAGGATGAGCATGATTTATCTACACCAGTGGAGAGAGCATTTCTCGTAGACTACTATATGTGCCTTAGGAAGAGGGTCATTATGATAGTACGACAAGACGTCCTTTAATAGATGGACGTAGTTCGGCATCTCATCTGGTGGCTCTTCGAAGTTGCCAACCGCATTAAGGTAATCCAGATCTGGGAAGCTGCTACAATATTACCAAAAGGGGGAAATTATAGCCGATGATCATGGGATTTACCAAAATGTTAGTCTCATCAATGTTTTGAAGAAGTTTATCTAAGTGGACTCCACCAGGATCCGCGTTAAGTGTGAAAACTCCTCCCACTCTTCATGAAACTCGTCTTCATCGTCTTCGTGGAGAGGTGGATTCGTATCAACATTATCACCTTCTCAGTCCGATTATTCTTTCTTATGAAAAGACACACATTAAAATCTATAAAATTTCTAGCACTGAATTGTGGAGCAAGAATTCTATTGCATTAAAGAAAACATTTGTTTTGGTTTAGCTGGTAATGAGCTTCATCTTTTGGATACCAGTTAGTGCGCCCGTTTACTTGATGGCCTTCCAATATGGATAGGGCTGTGAATATGTTCTTTGTGAAATTGCTTCTTTTCCTTCGCTTATTCCTTTTCCTCTTATGCATCAACTCCAACTTTCTACCACCTATTTCTTCCAACCACTTGCTGCAATCATTTGGATTTAAGTGAAAACCAGTTCAAAGGAGCTAAATTGGCGGTTGTAAACTAAAACTAGCGGAAATGCGAATCGCGGCGAACTGTCACAACTTATTTCGATGATGGTGGCTGTGAAGGATCGGTTGCTGGGACCTTAAACAAGACTCCTTCTGGATGGACGAAGTAGCGGTGAACTGGTCAGGTGCTAGTCTTAATTCTTCAGTTCCCGGCAGTGTTGGGACCAATATCACCAACTCATGAAGCACCAGTGGTTGAGCAGTTATACATTGTTAAATATAAAACTGAAAATAAATCATTTTTAGTAAAGTATTAGGGGACTAACATCATGAATTTCTTGATCATATGGCGGTGTCACTTGGTTGTGCAACTGAATCTGGGAAGACGTCATTCAGTAAGAGTGGGCGCACTAGCGCCTAGAGCGGCTCTTCTGCATGCCGACAATAAGGCTTTAGCCACACTTGGTGGCCTTTAATGAACCCTGAAATTTTGGCGTATTTTGTCTCATCTGCTCTCCCAAAAAGGCTTATGAATTTTGAAGATGTGCACTATGCAAAATAACTTTTGAAATGCAAATGGCAAGATTTGAGGAGCCTCGGGAAGGATGAGTTGTGACAATTTAGAATCCCATTGTAATATACTAGTTCCATCGCCACTATTAAAGTGTTCCTTTTGGTTTATGGGGTGTTCACAAATAGCAAGACCATCTATTGTCACTATTTTTAGAGTCAAAGTTTCGCAAAGCAACTAGGTTCCTGCCAATGTTTTAAGCGGATTTTGCAATTCGATTACTTGATATAGGTATGCAAAGTCCATAAATGCGACAAATTTGTATCTCGGTTATTACGTCCAGAATAAAATCATTTATAATCTTCTTTGCGTGACACTTTTTAAAGGTAATGGTAGAAGCTTACTTGTAGTGTCCAAAACCCGCATTCTTGGGACCATCAATCTTTAAATGATATTTCACAAGTAGAAGTGTCAAATGCAGGAGACCTTATTATACTCCTATGAGCTAATCCGCATTGATCCTTATTTAATATTATCATCTCACAGCAGCATGTAAATGTATTGCTTACATGTGTAAAAGTACAAAATTGTTTTATCAAGCGGTCCTTTTACCCGAAATTCATTTATTTTCCTCTACAAACGCCACTCTTTCGCATGGAGAGTAGAGGTATTTTTTAAACAGCCAACTATGTTAAGTGTATGACATTAACCATCTAACGAAGTTGGAGTTAAATGAAAGGGTGAAATAAAATTCCTTTTTGCACTGATGAGGAGCTTAGCGATGTACACGATAAGCTTCTTTTGCATCACTTCAAGCCATTCAAACGTGTGACATCCAAAAGCGCAAAAATGGTATGCTTATGTGCTCAGGCTCCCAGAATATTCATAATTTCATTCTGCGGATACAGACACAAACAGCTAGATGTGAGTGCGATCCTGACTGGGCAGATTACAGATGGGATCGATTGCTTGAGGTTAACAGATCTTCAACAGACGGCGATCATCCATCCTGACCACAGATTGCAGAGCATCTTGATTATATGTTAGCAGCAGGGAGATATGAAAGAAGTGAAGGAAGCCAATGAGATCATTCTATTCAGTTTACCCATTGTTTAGAAGTCACCAGCGAAAAGGGACTACAAATTCAAGCCACATATTGACGCTTTTGAGCAACCGCTGACAATAACCCGTTTTTGGTCCATCAGCTCCATTTTGAGGAATGTGATTTCCACTGAAACTGTTTTCGATTTCCATGTTCAAGAGATAGGTGAAAAAATTCAACTGTGGCAAAGCAGATGAGCTTGGTTGTTGATTAAGTTCCAAGTTTTCTCAAGGTGCCTAGCATTAGATACCGTTAGGTGAACCACCTGACGATCTCAGCACGATCAATACGCCTTTAGGATTGTACAAATATAACTTCATGGCACATGGACTCAAAATATCACCCTGAGTGTTCCAGTAGAACTGTATCATGGAGACTTATTAATACGCTGCTGTAATTTTATGCTTTAGAGTCTACGCAAAATTCCTATTTTCCATCTCTACTCAGACGATTCCAACAATTCAGTGCTGCTACTAGTGAAAAGGAGTGCATCCTCGCTGAACCAAAAATTCTCATGCCTTGGTTGCATTGCGCAAGAACTTAGTTGTAGACCAGATCACAAAAGGCTGCCATCGCATGTTAATCCACCTTTGCCAACTGGTTCACCCCATGTTCGCTCCGTTGATGTGCTGAAATATCAGCCACCATCCAATTCAAACCCTTTCAAACGTGTCATCATCTGTTTATTTGACATTTGAATCTGGAAACGTGCTCGTGAAAAGAAAATTTGTTCCTTGCCAAGCTCTCTTAATTGAGCTATATTACAAAAAAATTCCTCTCCATGGGTAAAAATTTTACCGTAGAAACCAATGCGTCATGTATGGGTGGGGTCCGAGAGGCCCGACTCCTAGTCCGTGCTAAGAAGGCAGTCTGCAGTCTCATGTACTTGCGTATTCAAGGAAGTAAATTTAAACGGATGTCTTTTAACTTCACCGTTATTATGCCCTGGTATACCGCACTATATCATTGGAAGTAATCACGCGTCTGCTTCCTTTTTAGAGATGAAATACCACTAACGAGGAATTTTGGCTTTTGTTGCAAAATGTGCATATAGGATTTCCTCGTGTCCAAAAGATAAGTGAACAAATATCTGTTAAATTAATACATATTTAGGTAAACAAATATTTCCAGCATATGCTTATAGGTGAATTATGCTTTACAAATGCATACCAGCACAGTAACCGTTCATCTACTACATGCTTTCTTTTACCACACATTTCATGTGACATGACGGTCATCGGAGCATGCTTCACCCAGCCTACCCAAAAACATTCAACCCTCTCCTGCAGTAAATTGAGCCTTATGCAACGTAATATCCCTAATTTAAAGGTGTGTAGTCAGAGATTGACAATAAACGTGATGGCAACATAATCAAGTACAATTAAAGCCCATCCCTTCATGCTGGTGTGGATGCTGAATTCGTCCCAGAAAACAGCATACACAAATCTCATCTCCTCATGTAAATTCCATCATTCATTGATGTTAAAAACCATGAATCTACATTATACAGCTGCATGACCACAGCATTGAGGGAGCATGGACTGCGATTGATTGTAAGGGCTCGATGTGCTCCGTGGCATAACAAATGGCCTAAAGAGCACTTTAAAGAGAAGTGAGCGAGGATTCGGGGGAGAGGAAGTGCAACAGATGCCTAATCAGACAATTTCAACTGCTAATTTGACAATTTTGGCAAGTGAAGAATCGCCTGGTTGGAATCGCCTGTATGCACTTCAAAAGAGTCGTACGCATCGCGTGCAACTTCACGATACCATCCAGTTCGCAGTCGCTACTTCCACTCAGGCGGACAATTTGGTCGTCTTTGGGCTGAAGCTGTTGTGAGCCTTAGTTGAAGATCACCGAGTACTGACAAACGACGTAGCGATTTGACGGTTGGTGTAACCTACTACGGATGCAAGATATTGTTGCGAATTGAGCTGAACCACAGAGGTGTCGAGATGTAAACACTCTGTGCTGACCCCATTTAAGTGCTGACACAGCTAGTTCTTCCCCTCATTAGATGCTTCGAGTATTCTGTTGACTGAGTCATCCAGATCTCAGTACCATACATAAAACAAAAAACGAACTTCAGACGAAAGATTTAAAAGAAAAGTTTTAAGTAATTTTGCAGAACCAAGTAAATGTGTACAAGCACTACATCGATTTGACATATTAATAAAGCACATGAACACATGAAACAACTTTGCGAACATAGTAGTCGTATAAATAATGATGAACCCATACGTAGTGTTGAACTTGTCATGATCCGCGTTACAGGGGAGACCACACTTACCTCAAATAATCACATCTGACGCAAAACGTCACAAGTGGGAGATTATCAACCCTCCGCCTATTAACAGCACCACGGTGTGATTACAAGCCCTTGCTCACATTCTATTTGCTAAAATTCCTTTTGTTTGCACAGGTTATTTTTACCTCCTACCATCTCAGGAATAAAATTCTCCGTCGACCTTTAAACAGTGAACAAATCATGAAGGTCTGAACGCACAATTGATTGTCAACGTACCATTTACCAATTTTTTTGGCAGAAAACATATTCGTAGTCTCGGAACACCACATTTCCATTCGGAATGGCTTGATATTGGAGGCTGATTACTTGCTTGTCATCCAAGTGACAACCACATTAGTAGACTAACGTCAACGAGATGCATGGTACGTGTAATTGGAGTGGCCGATCCATGTCTGTAAATATTAATTCACATTTCCAGTAGCAACCAGAGAACTTATGAAGTTACTGATTTACCGAAGAAATGCACTGAAACAGCTCACCTCACTTGCATCGTACCAGTCCTTGCATTCCTCTCGATGGGCACACTTGGCATTTTACGCGGAGTTGAAACACTTCCGTGTTATCGTCGTATATTTGTCGGCAGGGAGGACGACCAATCCACAAGAGATTCAACAAAATTACATTTCTTGGGTTTTTTGACAACCTTTGAAAAAAACCGTCAACTACCTTCTGTGAAGCCTAATAATAGAAAAGGTGTGAAAAATTGCGGGACAGTTTCTAAAAGATGTCGGTGCCGCAAAACGTTACCTTTCCCTCATGGATCATACCCCCTAAATTGCTGAACTCGTAGCCGTTTTAGGTTCCCATGGGAACACAAATGCCTCTCTCCTTTTACATGCACACAATTTTGTCCAAACGGGTACTCTTCGGTATATCCAACTTTATACATTTGCGTTAATTTTTTTCTTCTTGAATATGGACCACTAAAACAGTTATTAACCTGCGAAACCGAAAAGAAAACAAATCCAATCTACACGCATTTCCTGTCATAGGGGTACTGCACATTATGGTCAGCAGTATTAATTTCCTTGTACTGGCTTCCAAGTCGTTACGTCCCAATCACATCGCAAGGGTATTTTCAAAGGATTCTAACCTGACGCCATGCCTTCGGAACTTTCAACATTGCAAGTGATACCCACTGTAACGAGTGAACACCTTTCACAGAACAATACTGCTTTTGATGATAAGGAATGCAACCAAGTCAAACGTATGCGTGTCTGATTACTGAACGAGCAGCACGAAGTGATGAAACTTTCATCTCGTTTGAGTGCTTCATCCCGCCGCCTCGTGAACAAATAACCGCTACGCCGAGCCCGTTGTATTATCCGCTTTCGTAAGCCCCATTCTTCCTAGGGTGTCACCACTTGAAATACTTTCAGTTCACACCTTTAGGCCGTCTTTACTTCAACAGTGGGTCCAAATATTTCCTGTGAAACCGCAGCAGCAACAACCATATAGGCTGAACTTGCTACCAAGTCACGTCGACCGCAATTGTGATAAACCGTCTTAATGACAGCAGCAACGCATACGACGGCATAGCAACAAGGCTCATACATACAGGTATTTATAAATATGACGAAAAAGGCTTTCAACAAGGGCACCAAGTACTTGTGCACCTCTGCGCTTGATGGGACAAATACAGATAGTGAAGGGAGTACACCGAGTCACACTTACTACTCTCCTTGAGGATTTGCACGTGGGGCGATAGAGATAAAGGGAAAAACAGGGACAAGGATACATGCACGAGGCTCAAAGAGTGTCCTTACCACGTGACCGCCTTCTCTTGTGACGATGCTTGCGATGGTGGCGATGCTTGCGCCTGTGACTCCTCAACTTCTTGTGTCTTTTACTGTAATGAAATTTCCGTAAAGTGTTGACCTCTTCGCTGCAATCCTTCCTTGAAATCTTTGGGGGAGCTGAACCTCCACCATCGGAAGACGAAGGAGGCCTAACGCTGGAGCATTCACCGTGAGTGCGTTTCCGAGAAGGCTGTTGCTGCATCAGAAGATCGGTTTTGGTCATTGGAACCCATTCTACACTGCTCTCAGTGCTTTCACTACCGCTGCTGCTAGAAATAGCAACCGTGCTTCGACTGTGCGCCGTATTACTGGACGAGCTGAGATGACTGCTTTCGTTATCTTGTTTGAAACGGCTACCGCCATTTAAGTGCATCGGCGAATTGGACTTCCTCGTTTTTTGAAGTGGTGACACCTTTCGGAACACGTAAATAATCACTTCTAGATGTCTATTTTTTTTGCAAATTTTACAACTGTGCTAACCAAAAATATAAAGGGTCAGTTGGATTAGCAAGTCCCATATGCCATGAGACGAAGTAACACGAATCAAGGCAGAATTCGATCTCCCCTACCTTTGCACACAGACGTAAATCCATTTTGTCTGTCGGCTTATAGGTAGGGGTAACAATGATACCATGATCACATAAACTTCAGGCATACGAGACAGGGCTAACCGATACCGTTAACGCCAACACCATGTAAAGCCTTTACTTTGGAGGCGATTTAGCACACAAATTACTCAACCATTCACATCAACGCAGCTAAGACTTCTGCAAGACAATAGCGCCAAATTATGGCCCCAATATATCTTCCCATCCTCGCAAGGCAGGTTAAATATCTTATTTGTCGGCTTATAAATATAGGTGTGGACCGAACCTCTGTTCCTCCACGATGAATACAAAAACTAGCCGCTAGGTAGATTTCTGGGGCATCATAAACGGCAAAATCACTAAGTCCAACCTTCTTACGCTGAGCAAAAACGGTCGTTTTATTGATATATCTGCGAATGCAAGCTATACTACTTTGGGCACGGAACCATCGTAATAAACAAAACCAATGAACAGGCTTTAATAGCACAACTCGAAAAAATACAAGGTTTTTCGTGCATCGTCTATTTTTGCCCTTCACGATTAGTAAGCGAAAATTTTGCGAAAGGAGATTCCCAAATACGGAACTCACATTGGTAGTGACCGAGAAAGACCGATTTGCGTGCGAGAGCGATACGTCAGCAGCACCATTTGCTTCATTAATCGTTGCTTTTCCATCAATCGCAGTCTCCACCAACTTTTCATTATCTTTGGAAACGTGGGATTCAGGTGTCTTGGGGACTAAAAAGCAGCAATTTCGCCACTGTCACATGAGTTGAGTTGAACAGCCAAGAAACCGACTATGAAGACGTTTAACTATGTTCAAAAAGTGAAGAACTCGGAAGACCATCGGAACGAGCTTCTATCAACGCTTATTGTTCGAATAACTGACAATAAATTCTTTTCCTAAAAATATGCCTATGAAATCACATGTAATGAGTGAAATTTACTGCGGCGGTCTTAGAAACCATGGAAATGGGTGTGCTGATAAAGCGGTCTCTAGTACTTTCGTATGTACCACTTTTGTTAACATAGATGTAAATCAAGGAAATTCCCTCACAAAAACACGAAAAAAACCACTCAAACAGTAGTAACTCCCACATTCAGACACTTAGTAAATACAGTTGCAACGTTGATAATATCAGGGACAGAATTGAACACGCTCATAGCTTTCCACCGTATCTACTCATCTGCTTGAAAATTCTGTAGCGGGTATATTCATCTGATATACATCTCCTACGCAAAGCGCAAGCAGAACGAACGATTGCTTTCCATGTTTTGAGATGCTAGCGCAACTGTGCAACGATAGGAAACAATTCTGCACCTGGAACACCAACGTACGACGCTGACGAAGACTGAGAAACGAGTGGAGTGGGTTTGGCGAGAACACGGGGGTAAAACATGACAGCAGGTTTGGGTCGGACAGGACCAGGAGGTAAAAGAATCGACGCTACGTCGATGTTTTCTTCTGAGAGAGCTTTCCTACTGGGACCTGATTGTGACGAAATCGACGCAGGAGCCGAACTCAAAGGCTTAGTGTCCGAATGGAACTGATCAACATTGTAACCAACGGAAGTCAGACCTAAAACCGCCTCGGGAGAGGCCTAAAATGTGAGAAAACAAGTGCTATTACACGACGCGTAAACCGAAAAAATACGGCGAGAAGCCTGATACACTAGAAAAAAAAATTTAAAAAGCGCTCAAGCATTGGGCACCATGAACTGACACGGTCTAATTGCAATAGTAAACATTGTTTTGAGCAGGATCAAATCTCCCATATTTTTGCTCGAAGATATAAATCCATTTCTTCCACCAGCTTAGACAGGGACGCAAGTGATACACCTCGTGGACTGCACAAACTAGTGAAACCTGTGGCAGATGGAACGAAGTCAACCAGCAGTACCTAACGCTGTTGACCCTGAGATTCTGCTTAACCTTAGTTTTGGAGGTGGATTTTGCACTTATAGACAATCCTACTGTGCAGTAAATAATCACACCTCCGTAAATGGACTGATTTACCAAAAAATTGGAGGTTAGCCCCTCACTCGCATATAAACACCTTTTAAACCGTCGGGTTGTAGAAAGGAACAACCGAAGGAGGTAATGTTTGAATAAGTGAAACAGTATCCAAAATCACATAAGAACATACCAGCTGATAGAAAAGTAGGTAAGGTGCCTGCCGGAGCACGTACTCTTGGGTCGTTGAAGTCACCTAAAGGGGAATACAATCAACTTGCACCTCCCTTCACGCATTTTGCTGCATTTTACTGTGCGCATCATTCAAACCGCCGCCACACTCATGTTCCTATATACCCACCCATGAAAACAGAACATTCATTAAACGCAATATCCATCATTACTTTTAAAATTGATACCGTCATTGTCAAACTTAATCGTACATCAACCATTTCTAGTAGCAGAACACCCTACATCACTTAGCTGTTTCATGAAATATCACCAACAAACTCACAACGTTATCGTTGTGAAAGAACCACTGGTTCCTGCGCTTGCTAAATGCCACATAGTGACCAGAGCGACACGTGATACCCTCGTGATTGAGGGTAGCGTAGAGATGATATAGCACCGGTGGGCCACTGGAGGGAGTCATGTGGGGACGCATATTGAAGGAGGCGGGGAAGTCTATATGAAAGTCGAGTTTTTGGCTACGTGAAAACCTAGGAACAAAAACAGAAGGCACCGTTGAATAAGTCCAAAATATCGAACTTATGTGCATGTTACGACAGGCAACATTTTCAAATCTCTATAGGTGTACACTTCACCTGCCAAATTATAGACGGAAATGTTCAATCATACACGTTCTTCGAAGACCGTTTTTATTCTCAAAAGGGGTTGGTAAACGAGATTTCCAACACTTTCAAGCCATTCTGCTGCGCGTTAAGTTGTAGCACCTTTCCCGATGGGGAAATGCGCCTTTAAACCATGCTTTTGAATCAGCCATGAGTAGACCAGTAGAGCCTAAGCTCAAAACCACTTCGTCCACCTCACTAACGTGAAATCTTAACGTATACGAAAAGGATAACAAAAGCACTAACCTGTTAAATTGAACTATAAGAATGGGAGGTGCGCGAAAGACGCGACAGCAACGCTTCGCATGTCGCAACTGTTGGCAAGTCTCGCACTTGTAAGCGTTGGCACCTTGAAGTATCTCAGTCTGGGTATAATTAACTAGACATTGCTAAAACAGGGAGCATAAATTTTGAAATCAACCAGTACCATCAAGCGTGAAAAACTTTAGGAACTGCATACCTGCAGACTGCGAGCAAACGTAATATCCATTGACAAATTGAACCATTGGTCGTTCCGAAGAGATACTTTGTGACATGTATTACAGGTTACTGAAAGCAAAGATAAGGGAAAGAGCGCTGGAATGATTTTAAAGGGTTTGGAATAAAAAACTACGGTGGTAATAGAAGCGTTAACCTACCCTCAGAACGCGTAACACCGCCGAAAATCCGGCGAATTACATTCGTATCGAGTATGGAGCGCGGCAACTTCCCGACACCAGTGACCACGCTTTCTTCCATTCGTGAGAGCAAACCCAACAAGTATTCATGAGCATCTTCCTGCGCGTAGACTCGCAGGTTCGGGCAAACAGCTGTGAAGGAAGATACCACAGATGAACCTGCATCAACAAATTAGGATTAAATGACGAAGAAATGATAAGGCTACCCCGAACATTCGTGGCAAAAAGAGCAGGGGTGGTGGACCCGAAGCTAGTTCGGTTGAGAAAGTCACTGCCCGACTGAGGTAAGAGGGAGTGGTTGTTTTGCTGCCCATGCTCCTGAAAGAGCCGAAAAAGGGCACAGAGTGCACAAAATCGCTGGCCATTTTTATTATTTGCGTAGACGCAGACACCAGGTTTGCTGTGTTTCTCCCTGACGAAGTACAGCAATGCACCAGTTGCCAAGAGGCACTGGAGAACCGCGTTGAGATAACAAGTATTGCCAGTATTTCGGAAGCCCAGGTTGACAAGTGGGAGAGCCGATTGAGCATCCTTACAGCACTTAATAAGTTCGGTGTCAGAAAAGAGGTATGGAGCCTTGGGACAACCTGTGAGAAAGCAATAAATAACACGAGTACATTTCTACAATAAATAGTAGTAACACAGTGCGGAAGTACTAAGATGACGCCTATAATCTGTGAACCTACCTATGCTTTTCTCGCTACAAGGATTCAACAGGACCGTCGAATTTGGCATACGTTCAATATGGACCTTGATAATGGTATCCAGAGGTGTCGCCGGCGATTTGTGGAAGGATATTATCTTATTTAAAAGATCCAGTGAAGAATCCATTTTTTGGGATGGGGGACTAGCATTCTTCACTTTCAAAGAGGAGGCTATGGCTGCACTAATATTAACAGACGGAATGTGTTGAGTTGATGCTGAGTAGGACTGAACAGCAACATTGCTGCGGTAATCTTGATGGTGGGGGTTCAATCTGTCCTGCTCAAGTTGACTACCAGCAAAAGACGAGTGGGTACTGGGTTGTTGATACACAGCCGACTGAACACTGAGTGTCATCATTAAAATTCAAAACATTGATGTATTATACAGGTAAACCTAAGGCGGGAAAGAGGAGCTTACGCTACCATTGACCTAACTAATGCGAATCTGAACCAGTAAATGAACAGTCAAAGAAAAACGCGGACAGAACGAAATGGTGCACAGCTAAAATAAGGCAAATTCAAACATTGCTTTCCGAAAAAGCTACAGATAAAAAACCAAATCCAAAAATTTACAACTATACTAAAATAACAGCATTAACTCTAGGCGTTTTCTTAATTAGTTTGCCCTACATTTATAAAAATGTGGTTGCTTTGATCAAAGAGGGAGAATTCCCTCTGTTAATCGCCATTTTCTTAAAAAAACGTGTCGTAAGGAAAAAGAGTTTTTGTAGCACACAAGCACTTGTATTAGTATTCTGGTTTTTTGTTAAATTTTTGTTGTAAATACTTTTACTTGCCTGCACGTATCCTTACATACAAATTGTGAAGGATAGGCGTCTAGAATTACGAATTTCGCTTCTTTGCTTTGCAGAAATGCACGTTTTTGGCTGATAACATTATAATCCCTTCATGTTCCTATTATTATTCGTTTTATTGCACATTGTTTGTAATTTTTTAAATCTTGTTTAATAATTTTTCAGTTTTGTTAACGTGGTTTGATTTTGTTTGAATGTGTCTTCTGGGCCAGATGCGATCGGCAAACAAACCCCTCGCGGGTCGTAGTTGGCGTGTGTCAGTGACGTTTGTGGTGCTTTATTTACTATCGCCCAATAAGGCATGCATCGTCCAGCTTGGCTGCTTGTTCCATGCCTATGAAGAGCGAAGTTGAAGGAGGAAACTACATGTTTGTTGTTGGCGTGGAGTGTGGTTAATTCGTACATATGAAGTTATTTTATTCTCGGATGTTCTTGTTGCTCACATAATTGGTTTCGTTCTCATTTGTTTGCTTCATGTTCGCATAGTTTTTCGGACCCTTGCTTGTTGTCCTCAGAAACTCCCAACCTGCTGCTACACTTCGCCCGCAGAATTCGGAATTCCTTGATGTACTAGACTTTGAATGCTTCTACGGCTATTCTGAGTGCAAGACTCCTGCATTTAGCGGCACTCTAGTTGTCGACATTGACTAGATAACCACATTTGTGGGGAGTTATTCCTACTCAATTGATCGCTTGCTCGACATGTCATTCGAAATTGCTGCGGTGGGTGTGCCGTTGTCATCACGCCTTTGTTTATTCAGAGACTGTAGAAATGTATGTCACCGTGTGTTTTATTACATATATGCACGAAGTGCGTGAACTAGTTCTAATTTGCGTATGCGGGTACCGCTTTCGAAGCTGTCTCATTTTGCTCTTGAATGTCATTTCCATCAATCAGGTGGAATAAGGCTGGACTTGTTCTCCATATGAAGGTTATAGCAGTGCATGCACATTACTACAGCTACAAACGAAAAAAGGTGTGATAAACTAGTGGTTCTTACACCTCTATACATTTTGTTAGCCTCAGAGATGATTCGACGGCTGTCATGAGTATTTTTCCTTGTCGCTAAGCCTTGTTTGTGGTGACCATGATAGACATGAACAGTGGTAGGGAAAATAAAACATAGTGTTGAATGAATTCCACTGGGCACTTCGGTGACTTCACTTAACCTTTTTATAGACTTAAGTCTAGGATGCAGTGCTTTCAGAGCCATGGAACGGAATCCATTAGTATAAAGAGAGCCTTAGAGCGGCACTAGTCGTGAACCATCTGGAACAGTTCATGATGTATGTGTGTATGGTGGGCGTGTAGGTGCCAAATAGGTGAACACGCGGTGTTTCCTCCACCTCTTTACCAGCTTATTAGAACCCAGAAACAGACACGGAACGTTACCTCTATGAAATAATTTTAAAGCCCTTCTTTTCAAATGATTTTTTAGACCAGTGTTCTTGCGATGGGGATTGTAGTGGTGTCGTAGAGCATCACCCATTCTCCAGCAGTGTTTTCCAAGGCACCGGCTACGTTATGGTTAACTTGGGAGGTTGACCAAGGAGGTCTCCGAGGACAGTGTTGCCATCGGACTGTGCCAGTAGCCTTTCAGTTCGTCTGTACCTCAGTATTACTTTTTTTGCCCTACTACTGTGACTTTGGACTGGGGCACTACAGAGGTAACCAAAACGCATACTTGTAGCTAACTTTGACGTTGCATTTCTATCTTGTCGTTTGGTGGTTGCTGTCACGACAGCTTACTTAGCGACGAAAAAGGTAGATGGTTCTGGGTAGTAGCTGTAAAGTATTTATCATTTTGTGTTTAACTTGGCAGTTACGTTCGGTCGAAACAGCATTTGGTGCAATAAAGTACAGAATTTCTTACTACTTATGCAGTCTAATGCGCACTTGTATTAATAAATCCCTTAAAATTAAGCTCTCATCGGATGGAAGGCTTATCGTTCTGCTTTAGGAGTGAGTATTTCTTGTCCTTGTCGTGAAAGTCGCGTCTTTTGCCTTTAGCGGGAGAGTGGGATGTGTTAGCCTAGCACCGTAGTTGGTGGTGTAGTGGTGATGAAGGTTGTTGCGATACCAAGGCCAACGTTGCGGGCACGACAAGAGTGGCCGATGGCCCCAGCATCTCAAAGTAGCTTTCATCTCTCGCTCCTTACCAAATGGCCAATATCTTTCCAATTCACTGGTGTTAGGCCTGGTAGACCGGATTGAACCACGGAAATAGGAAGCATATAAATTAGTTTGCACTATGAGTGGTGCATATTAGGTATGGAGTTCAAACTACAGGTTTAAAGTTTCCCCGCATTGCAACATCGGAAGTGGAGGTGACTAACCATCACATTCGAATTTCCTAAAGTGGATTAGAGGATAGGGCACAAATTCTTCCAGGAATATGAGATCCACTCTTTCACCTCGTAGGTGGAGGGTTCCAGGACCCAGCCACTGCTGCTATTACTCTTTGGATGTCGTCAAGTATGAACAAAAAAGTGACGTGGAATCCGGTGGGTGGCCTTTGAAGTCGAGGTGTGAAGGGTTGTTTGCTCTTGCTGAGATGTGGCATATCCTGAAGTTTGTGCAGATTCACTGACTGTAGAAAGTCTTAACATTTGCCGTGTTGAAACAATCACCATCACAACTTATCATGCATAGGCCTTTCTCGAGGAGACAAGCTGACCCCAAATCGCGCTTTCATAGGAAGTTTTATATCTCACTTATTTCTTAACTGATTCTCTTCGTTCTATTATACCTCATCCCTTTTGTGTACCTCTCCGTGTACCAACTACTAAAATCGTCTATTTTGTCGTATCCGTCACCGTCATAACCATTCTTCGCTTCCTCCCATTATTTCGCATTTGGTATGAGAATGTTCAGTGCTTCTTGATTGAATTGGGAGAAGCTGCGACTGTTCTTACCCGTCGTCTCAAATCGCTACCTTCTGCCCGCTTGCTTGAGCACCTTCAAAGGTCTGTTCCTGGATAAATTCTGGCTTTAGGGACAGTAACATCCCTGCCATTTCAGTCGCTCGATTAATACCTGGCTCTAAAAGGAGGTAAATTTGTGAACAGCTCGTTTGAGCAACGACTACATGCTGCAGTGCTACAGCCAACATGGTGCTCTGATAGAGGCATGCCACTAACTTGGACGATCTCACGTGCACAGACAAGCAGGCTGTTACACTGCTCCGCATTTGTTGGGGGTTAACTTGACTGTGAGAGTAAATTTCCAAAATACCCTAACGACTGCCAAACACGCCTCTTGGGGATTTGGACACCTGCACACCGAAATACGTTACGTGTTAACTTTTGTCAAGGGAGAAGAAGAGAATGGAAAAAGCGCTCTCTTCACATTATATAATTCGATAGCACTTATTCACCACCCTTATTTTTCTCATTAATATTAAAATAGAGATGTTACAGGACAATAAAATGTGAACTGTGCAAAATTGGAAGTTTACATCTCATAGCTTCTTGGCGGCTACTAATTAAACCTCGTGGCAGCAATTATGGAATACTCAAAGGAGAACTTTGTTAATTTTTTTCCGCAGAGGATCTGCAAAAGGTTGACCCGCAATTTGATGGCGATTCGGCACTCCGTTATCCGTGTCTTACGCCGGCAACGTGTTCTGGTAGGCCGAAGAAGTGAAATACTGTATACTTCTCTACAAACGAGAAAGGGGTACTAAAATCCGTATATGCCACAAAACACTGCCATAAGTGCTACCATAAGGGAATGATGAATAATGCGGAAGGTGTCTCTGTTTAGAAATCGTGACTTGCACGGTACAAACCTATTCTGGGTGAGGAAATTTCACCCTCATGTCCTGCACATAGAGGTGATTTTTAAAGCAAGCACAAAAAACGGAACACGTACCCTGTTAGTATTAGAAGACCCTGATTCAGCCCTAATGAATCGCAAAATCCGGTTTAATGTGAGACCTCTTACAATTGTGCGATTTGCTTGACTATTTTGGCAGGTGCTTCTCTGCTCCAACTTTGAACAAAAGCGCATGAAATATGTCCATTAAAGGTCTTTTATCAATGCCAATTCCTATGAGCGATTTATCGACTATTGTTTTATTCTCCATTTTTTGCCTCAAATAACCGCCCAAACCATTGCCTAAAGTAGATCTGGAAGCTTATGACGGCTGTCGGACAAACCTTGAGAGCCTATGACAGACCTCACAAATTAGGTCCTTACTTTTCAAATTAAAAGCATTATCATTTACCAACCAATTGCAGAATATAAAACTACTTGAAAGAGGCAATTACCCGAATCTACCAATGACTGGTGGAAACGGAGAGATTTAATGCACATTTGCCTATCATTGACGGTTAAGTAACGCCATATAGTTGCAACCACCCTCAACATAATGTAAAGGCGTGCCAAGTACCTACTACGAGACGTTATTTGCCTAACCACCTGGTTCAGCACAACATCTGGCTCAAGGCAACCGGAAATGGCGACTAATGAAAGTGGCAGAAGTGCTTGCGGGTTCGCAACTGCAATGTGAGACACTCACTAGCACTTGATTAGAGGAAAGTGTAACGACGCAATGAATTCAACTGGAGCGAGTCTCATTTGTGAAGTATGCGGAAAGTTGCGAGTTATTTGTTTAATAAATGACATTTTATTGGTGTGCTAATGAGTGGAGGGAAAATAGGTTAACTCTGAAGGGTAACATTAAAAGAGAAGTAAAAATTTGTTAGTTTGCAAGGTGATAGGCATTTATCTAAGCAGTTGAGTGAATAATTTAGCTGGAAGGTTTGGCACAGACAGATATGTTGTCTAAATTAATGTACTATTAAAATGGAGCTGCGTACCATGGATTTAGAAGTGCAGAAAAGGTGCAGGTGATTCAAAAACCCAAATTGTAGGTGTATTTGGTCAACTCTGTGGAACAACCCAGTCGAGAGCAGAATTGAAAGAAAAATCAGAAGGAGGACCAAAGGCAGGATGCTGAAGAAGAGCATGTTCAGCAGCATCACGTAAAGATCGCACTGTGTTTTCCAACTACATATTTTCTTCCTAAAGCAGAATTACTTGTCTAAGCACAACCTAATGAGTGATCCGTTATTTGTTTCCCAGATTAGAATAATGCCCGTGACAGTTTGGTACCGTTTCATTTTGGCCCATGAGCGGCAAATGACTGCTCTATATGGTTGTTGGGCAGGTGTTTTGCGTCTGAATGGCTACGGTTTGGAAGCGAAGGTATCTTCTAAGTAGGTAAAGGCGAGGTGGGAAAGAACATCAGGACAAATGGTGTGATCTGTTGATGTCCGCCATATATTTGTAATGATAAGGTGGCAAGGAAGTTAACTCATTTCACATAGAATCGTCCATTTTATCTTTCTCCCTATCCTCTTTCCCACCATGCCTATCACACCAAAAGGAGACCTTAAAGTCGCGTTTGGAGCGGTTGCATGGATCGAAGTCCTCGTCGTTGAAGATGGAGAAGAGCACAAAGGAGGAAATTATTGAGGTCTTGGGAGGAGCGGTGCTGCACATGTGCCTGGCAGCAAACACAGCTCTGGATACTGCCACAGCGAAATTGGAGAAGGTGGATGAGGCCTACCGTGATAGTATAAACTCGCTCGTGCGACAGATTAAGGGCCTCTTGACAGAAGTGAGCAGGATGCAAGATGACTACGCGTCGCTGAAAGGAGTCACGGTGAGTGACAATGAGTGCTCGACCATGTATGGCTAATTCCTTTGACTGACTCTCCTAATTTTTCCCTTCCTACCTACCCTTTCCGCTTTATCTTACCATTCATTTTCCCATTCTCGGATGTAGAATTTGTTAAAAGTGTTTGCAAATCAGAAGCGGCTGGAACGGCTTCTTCATGAAGAAATCTAAGACCTACGCCCATAACACAAATGCAAGTGTCTGATCACTTCACTAAGGCAAGTTTCCCAACCCGCCTCGTTCGTATTTGTGTGCACGTGCCTATTTAGAGTTGAGATTTGAGTTGTGGGTTAACGCTATGTTTCGATGGCTGTTTAAAGAGTGGTAGACAGACCACTGATGTTTTTGCTTTACTTTATTTATAAGATAATTATCAAACTATACAACATCCCTACCAATGGAAGCGAAATGATAAAACAGTTGATGCGATAA
Source organism: Echinococcus multilocularis (assembly GCA_000469725.3). Lineage (NCBI taxonomy): Eukaryota > Metazoa > Platyhelminthes > Cestoda > Cyclophyllidea > Taeniidae > Echinococcus > Echinococcus multilocularis. The sequence goes on along the minus strand of LN902846.1, from coordinate 4,631,894 downwards.
ATAATAAAGAAGGTAAAAATGATGGCGAAGGTGATTTGCATGGGCTGTTCAGGAAATGGACATTATTAGTAAAAGTAGGGTATAGCTAATAGGTATTTTGTTCTACCTTTGTTTAGATTGGACAAAGTATGAGTGACACCAGTATCATCACTTTTGATGGGCTGCTACTTCTCCCGCGAAGAAGGTCCAGCTGCAGCGTTGCAGAAAAAAAGGTAAGCGCAAAAATATTACCGAGTATTTTTTGAATATCAAGTTGCTAAATAGAAGAATGTGCTGGTAAAATTAGGTGGTAGGAGGAGGAAAAATAAAGCAGTTAAGCATAAACTAAGGTCTGTCAGATTTCGCTAGCATGCGTTTAAAAGAAGTAATTACACAGAGAATGCAAGCCAAATAAAAACGATAAAAAAAGCAGTAATGAAAAAAAAATAAAAAAATTTAATGCAAAACGCCTTACAAGCAGCCAAAACAAACAGAGGCATGAGGAGACACTCCTTCAGTTTTGCCTTGTCTCCTTGTGTGGATTGCGTTGTCTGGTGGAAGAAGAGGCTCGCAATGTGTTTGTACATCTCCACGTGTAAACCTCACCAATTAACGCATATGGGAGGCAATGGTGAGGAATCACATTGATGCTTACGCATATCTCGCTTCCTTCAATCAACGTGGTGCCACATGCACATGATATTATTCTCATTCAGCATTCGGTACGTGGCATCCACAACACTCGAAGTAGCTTCCCCTGCCACTGCTGCGCTTTGAGCCACGTGCTGGTGCATCTGAACCACGCCTTTCCCTTCTAATCGCAGAAATGAACCTACCTCCTCCAATGACGTCGGAACCGGTCACCAGGTGGTTGTTGATGGCCTTCCGCCTCTGGTGAGACAGAATGACATTCGCAGCCTCTTCGGTCAATTCGGTAAAATCACCAATGTGACGGTGGATGAGAGCAAGCTTGGAGCTGTTGTGACTTTCTCCACCGAAACGGCGCTCCAAAGGGCGGTGGCAGTGACCCCTCCCCACCTCTTCGCATCTCCATGCCTCTGAACCACAAATGCAGGTGCGGGTAATACTTGGTCATTCACATTCACTTCTCCATTTACCTGTCTCTCCCAATGCTGCTATGCCGTAACTCCGCAATGTTTCACCAACGATAGTCTTATTGCACGCTCCTTGCTGATGTCTGATTTGCGGTGCGTGTGCTATGGTATTGGTGGTAGAAGTTGAGCTCTTTCTGATTTTTGTTATTTTTTTACCTTTTGCTTTTGTTTTTCTGCTTTAGGGATTTTTTTAAATTTAACTTCTCTTTGATTACTGCCTCCATTTCTTGCATAATTTAATATCCAACTGAAGCTTTTTTTCACTGCATTTTGAAGCGCTTCGTGCGTTAGGGGTAATGTGCTTTTTTAAACTGACATGGATGGCGGGAGAGGTGGAATATTAAGGAGACGCGGCGCAACTAACACAGAGACAAAGGACTTGTCTAAGGAGAACGTGCAGCCAGGCTGCCATACTGAGCGTCTCCTTGAGCTGAGATGGAGAAGTGCAATATGAGACGCAATGCCACAGGAGATTCTCAGTGCATCGAAAAAAAGTGCCTTGAATTCAAACAAAGGTCTTAATAGTGAGAACAAATATTACGAGAGCACACCTGGAAGCAACGTCAGTGTGTTTGTTTAAGTCGAAGACCTGGTAGACGTCAAGGAGCAGTGGAAAGCTTAGAACTAGAAGGGAAGCGGAAGGCCTCGCTTTTCCACCGCAACTATTGTCTTCTAGATTGCTCAGCATTTGTTAACTCAGGCGACCAAAGGGGACATTACTTTGCATTATCTGGAAAAGCAGAGAAATCCAGTGATTGTAGGACCTGGTCTATGAAATCACTACTATGAAATACTTCACCGCATCATGAATAGTTTGTGCAAGACGGAAGTATAGATTTGATCGGATCACTGAAGATAGGATTACAGTCCAAGAATGCACATCAGAATTGTAACCGCAAATGACTTGCCGGATGTAGAATAAACGAAGATGAAGTTTGTGTGTAGACATGCGTTTGCGTGCAGTTACCACCCACTAAGCAACCACAGGATACGATGCTCATAATGACGAGGAAATGCTCTAATGTGTGTTGGTTCGAACACACGATTTTGTTTGTGAAATGCGAGCACCTTTCCATTTCCTTTTACAACACGCTTAAGAAGAAGCCATCTGTGTTCCGGACTACACATTGCGTCTGAGAGGGGACATAAGAAAGCTTTCTACATCGCACGCATGCACTCCAGACTGTCTTGTATCAGATAGATGAAATACTACGACAAGCACGGCAGGACTAACATCTATTATGAAGGAGACTTAGTATAGACACACAGACCGAAGCCCCAACTGCAACGTACTGCAAGTTCCGTAACTTGTACACCCAGGATTCATTCTAGGTAGTGGAAATCAAGTCACCTGAAAACTACCTCATCCGCAATGCACAACTCCGTACTCAACCAATAACAGCTCACCACATCCAGATTCTGCCACACAAAGCTACACATACGCTTGGATACGAATACGAAGTCTATACACTAGCGGAAGAAAGAAAGGAAATCACTCGACGGCACAATCAAGGACAATCCATGGGGAGACCACGGTGCCAAAACGACGAGGGACCTATGTGATACCTATTTTGTTTAAATTCGCCTTTTATGTGGGAGGCATTCACTAAATTCTTATTTCATAACAAAGGAGTCGTCAGATATTTGTCAGACTCCCCTCAACTTGCATCCATTTCCGTCAACGTTGACTAACATATACTCTTATCTAACCAATATGTTCGTTCCATGGGTTTGGAGGCCAGATAGGAAGGGTTAAACAGGCCACGCGATTTTTGGCAGACCCCTTCACATTGTGCTTCACCATGCATGGAGATGTGAATATACTCTGTGCATTTCATTTAATTTCTTTACTTTAATCTCACCTTCCTTTGCAATTCGGTGATGTCATAATACCTCATTCTTCTCTCACATCTAGGTCCTCCCTCCTAGTCGACCTCACATTATGGGGCACTTGAATATTTAAAGCAGAAAAACCTATGTATAGTGACAATCATTGCAATATTACACTTTAAATGCTTTCCTTTTAGTGGACTGACCTTCCCGCCATTTCATTTAATCCAAATATACATGCGATTGCATGTTAACCCGAAACGTGGTCTGAATGCATCCTTTGTGGTGGTTGAATGTAGACGCAGCTAGCTGCTGCAACAAAAAAAAATGTAAATAAACAAATTTATACGCGCTACGTTTAGTTAGCGCCCCAGTGTCTTCTTTCGTTAGTCTATAATAATTAATGTGGGAACATAGGAATTCTGTTTGCAATGGTCGCAGGAGTTAAGAGTCCGTGTATTTGGACACTCGTTTGCATTTCATTCCATCTCGTCGATTTTTTGGCAATGGCACAGCAGTCGTGCCACTGCTGGTTATATCGACAAAACAAACCGTACTTCAAGTCAAGCTAATAGCGACGGGTAGAACTGCTCAATCAGGCACTCATTGTAACCGAATCGCAAATCTCATCAAAAATGTGACAGCCAAACGCAAATTTGAGTGATTCCAGAAGATTCGACAACTCAGCACAAAGTTACAGCATGACACCTAGAAGGGGATGTCACTCCGAAGCAGAGTCTCCAAAGCTGCATTTATATCCTCTCATTGAGTGTACTTAAACGCAATTCCTTACCGATTCGCAACTCACCTCAGCGGTGGTAGTGGTCTCGGAAATTTGCTCAGCGACATCTTTTCTTGCAAGATTTACTTATGCAAACTCAGTTCTACCTACGAGTTCTACTACATTTAAGTGAATACGGACATTTATGACTCCGTTATTAGCAGTCGGTACTAGATACCAATATTCTGGCCTATTTGTTCCGTAACTTTGCCAATCATTTTTTCCATAAATCACCTCAAGTTTTGGGTAGTTGGCGCTACATATCTATAAAGAGGACTAACATTATTTTGCCAGAACTAAGGGCAACAGGTCTATCATGTGATTACTGACTTCAAGCACGAATTTGCGTAATCGGTTATAGTAAGAAATGCATAAGAGAACAATCCCGTTAGGCACGATAACAAGACCCTCATGAAGGTCTAAGAAATTAATTAATTTTGACAAAAGCTTTGTATAAAGTTTGCAAATCATAGAAAAATTATATTTTGTTGAGATACCTGAGTCCGCGAAATGGCCATCAATGGGGCATTGGCCGTGGCTGCAAGCAAACAAAAAGCAATGAAAATAATATTTTAGCAGATTAATATTGGAGGGTGTTTTGCACACTTCATGCCAAATTTGCTGTCAAAATGTAATAGAATTTGTTGTATTAACAATTAACAACGCGCCACTTACTTAAAATTCAAGTTTTGATTTTTACTCATCAGTCAGGTTTCACCGCGCAACTGTGCATCCCTCATTGTCATTTCCAGTTCCACAGTGCATGTATTATTTTCAGTTGTCATTATCGTGCGGGCAACGTAATTATGGTACAAAGCATTAGCTCCCATTCAACTTCCCATCTCCTCCCTTTGATTTCTACAATGTTTTTGATTCTGATCAAGATGACACAACACCAGCTGCAATGTGGTTGGGCACTACATGCAACCAAATTCATATAGCCTAGATTAAATGCACTCTTGCCCAAATGATTACACATTAGCCCCTGCTATGACTACTCCGATAACGATGCGTGTTAAGATCAATCGCTCTCTCATGGCTTGACATAAATGTCAAGCGATCTTACGAACATGATAGTTAGCAACTGCTCGGCTTCCCCAAAAATTCCTAACAAATATAAATATAAAGGCGGAATAGATCCTTTATCATTATTTGATACATAAGGGATTGCAGCAAGTGTGTCATCAACTGGTCAGTATGGAGTGGCCATTTCGATCACTCTCAATTCGCTTGCAGATTGCGTCATAACAGCCCCACTGCAGCACACTGCACCATTTGTTGATAAATATCCATCGGTGGCGTTTGATGCACCAGTCGCCAATTCGTTGGATACCTATCGAAACTACCATTTCTCAGAAGGAATTTCACATAACACTCCACTTTACTCGACTTTTCTATCCGCGAATTTATAAAGACTGCAATAACAAGTACCTTATGGGGTGCCAGCAATTTCAAGGGGGAGATCAGATCGTTCTTGAATAACCGCGAGAGATTTGCCAGATAAACTACGCAGTCGCAACAGTCAATAATATCTCGAGTCCACTAAAATGATTTAACCACTCCCTCATGAGCAGAATCATACCTACTTCTTATATCCACTTACAGAAGCACTATTTATGCGCTATAATAACTTGTTCAAGGACCCACTGCAATAATCCAGTGTTCGTATTGCCTTCCGCCGTAATATTTTTTTTCTACTTTCGACATCTAGTTGACATCTTCCTTTGGCATAATGCGGAAGTGCACAGCTCAGTGATCATGCTTTCTAGCAAGGCCGTTTAAGAAGCGAGAACAAGAGGCCGTTTGCTCCTTCTGGTATCGGATGGCTTCAAACGCATTTTGAAAAGTAGTAGGCGAGGGTTGTGGGAAGAGCAGTTGGCAGAGACGCTTGTCTAGCCACGGTCATTGGTCAGTGTACTGATATATGACAGTTGAGAATGGCAATGGTGAAAATATCCACCTCCGACGCGGGACACACAGGCCGAGGTTGATCAAGTCCCGACCTCTCAGATATTCGACATATTTATTCATTTTTTATTCAGGTGGCAGGTGGGTGATTTTGCTTTGCAAAGTACGTTGTGCCTAAATTATTTAGAATAGTTAAAATCGCGAGTGAAATGCAAACTGACAAAGTGAATTTGAAGAAAGAAGAAATAAGCAAACGAGCAAATGAAGGGACACAACGAGTAGCAAGTAAATAAGAAGGACTAAGTAGAGGATAGCGTAGCCTACCATCATCATCGTGAGATGCCAGCCTAGATTGATTGCGTGTCAATGGTGTAGATCTTTAAATAGATAGCGAGTGGGGGGGGGAATGGATTGACCTCACCCTGCTGTTAGCACATTGGTTCATTCCGTGTTATCCAGTCTGAACTGGCCTAATCACCACGCCTGTGTGATTATCCCTTCTGCAAGACTTAACAACCCAGTAGCCGAACATGAGAATGCATAGTCTGCTAAGCGCATTAGAAGTGGCAACAACGATGGCCACACCACCACTGTCAGGTTTACTGCCAGTGGACACGTATGTGATTTGAGTCCAAAACCATTTCTTTAGCAATTGTTGCGTTAGGGATCTGGCCTAATTGCATTGAATTTGCCTAATTTGCCACATGAGCATGTGGTTATTGAAAGCAAACACCGCTGGAGTTGATTTTAAATTTGCCTTTCCCTCATGATTTCATCAATTGAGACATTTGCAATAATTGTTCCCGTTTCCTCAGTTTGTGCATCCGAAGTGAATGGAAAATGATGTCTCAGTACTCACTGAAGTGATATTTCGTCTCTTTTGAAATGCTGTACGATGACAAACCTCATCACGTGTGCATATGCTAAACAAATGACCACCGCACAATTTGCTGAGTTGAATCCATACAATGAATACCACAGCCACACCCATTCCATTTTTTGCCTCCAAATTTCCAATGTTATAAGATGCTAACAAGTGTTTGCCAATCGAATTAGTCACCAAAATATAGAGTAAGCTGATGTAAGATAAATCGTAATTAGAAAGCAATGCGTCTGTTTTCGAAGTCAGTCCAGCAGTGATGGAACTAACATTTCCTTTCATGGCTGTCATTTCGGGGCACAATGAATGCTGTGAAATCGTGTAAAGCTGTCGACATGGACCAATAACTTATTTGGAAGTACCTCTATTTCCTCCGTTTTAAGCTCAGAAATGGCTTGTCTTTGTGCTCCTCTCCGACTGGCCATAGTGCATTAGAGTCCATGACGTGGTTTGACATTAGCTTGAGTGCATATTTTTAGCTAAACTGGGTATTCAGTAGGCGTTGTTAGTCTTGATTTTTCTGGACCTAGCCACGGTGTTCAGACTGGGTCATTCCAATCCCTCTATGGATCAAGGGGAAATCTCTTCGTTTTGGTATATTTTACGACGTTTGCGGAAACGACTCAGTGAAGTACACTGATATAAAAAGGCAAGTAAAAAGAAGACTTCCTCCAGTCTTTCGGTTGATTATCTAACCTTGATGTTACAGAAGAATCGCATCTACTGCGGATTGCTGAGGCCTAGGACCATGAGAAGAGAGCGTGCTCTTGTGCAAATATCTCCAATGTGGCGTGCTGCAAGAAGTCAGTTGATGATTGATGGGACGTGCGACTTCAGTTATTGTACCACTGCGATATCTTTTCAAAAATTCTCTTACTTCACGACTAAGCGCTACCTAATCCAAGGTCCTGGTAACAGCCTAATTGTTAAACAGCATCAAATTATGAGCACAATAGAACGAGGGAACAGAGAGGAAATTCCGCGACCACCCTTATAGAGGGATGCTCCTACAAGCAGTAATTTGTAGATGAGATGAAGTTGGCGAAGTGGATACCCGTCTACAACTTCTGTTCACAGAGGAGATTAAATGTCTCCTGGCCTGCATGAAAACGTGGTCATACTGACATTTGCTTGAGAATGGTTTCTACACTCCTACCAGGAGTCAGGAGGAGGGCGGATGGGAACAGAGTAATTCTGTGCTGTATTTGGACGCTTATTTAATTGCACTTATAAGCAAACAGGCTCACTCATCAAACTTCGCTACTTGCACAGCCAGTTCAATTGCCAAACCTTTCGCTTACAAGTAGTTCATATCTTGCTATACTGATATGGACTTCATTAAAATTTTACCTCACATGTTGCATATGATTGCAAATTTAGTATTGTGCTTTATCGCCGATTTCGAGAACAAGAATTAAGAGTGGAGAATGGAAAAGTGGCAGAAGAAATTTTGTTAGCGTACATATGAGCACCAGAACTATCGTCAGAATGAACAAAACAATTTTCGCTGAGGTATAACTTTTTTCTAAAACTACTGAAGGCAAATCCTTGAAATGAAGATAAATTTTGTGGACCAAGGATCAGTCAAATTTACAACAGAAATAAGATGACTAACTGATTGAACTCGATAGTAAATTCACCCACCATCGCTTCCTCCATGTCCGTAAGTCATGGCTTATTGTAGGAGGCATGATTTGGAAAGAGAGAGTGAAGCAAAATGCAGGCCTTTGCAAGCCGATTGTAGGCAAAGCTCAAATCTTGGCTGGGTGGAGATTAAAAGTAAAGTAGCGTTTCAGTTCCGTGGCACAGCCTGGTGAGAAATGTCCAACACCACACCTATAGTGATCCTACTCCCTTGTCAAATGATTAGGAATGGTTACTAGATAGATAGAAAAAGGATTGGTCCACCACCCACCACCTATTTTGTGTTATCGCTCATCCATTTACATGGTGACAAACAAACATGTCGTTCCTCTCTCTCTTTTTCAAGCGCCTCAGCACCTATCGGTAGTGCGATTGTGGTGAGTCAACAATTCAAACAGTGGTTTGCAGTTGGAGCGGCGATTATCCCTGGCGGTATCAACACGCCCGTTCACGTGCAAGTGACCTTTCGCACATGAGGTCAAGCATTGATGACTCACTCCCACACACAGGCGAGCTCAGCGTATGCTCATTCATTACTTCATAATGACAGCTAGCAGACGTGCCTCCCGTCCGCTATCCATCCTGCCTAGCTGTAAAGAAGACACACAAAGGATGCTTATAAACAGCCAGTGCTAAGAGTATCTTTCAACGTGCAAATGCATCTGATGACCAAGACGGGACAGTAGGTTGCATTAATTCAGCTGATGTCATCTGCAGACGAAGGGCACTTGATCAGTCCTCAAAGACGAGTGGTGCAGATCGGCCTGTTTAGTCATCATTTCCAATAAGTGGACTAAATTTAAAACGGCATGGCATATACCAAACGATATCCAATCATTTCTCTCATCTTTCCAAAAAAACGTCCAAAAGGAGGGTAAGGCAACGTCTCATGTGTTGCATATAAAATTAACAGGCCACACATTGATACCACTCAATTCTATGTGCTCTCTTTCTACTTCTTCACAGACTCTCCTGAGCAGTACCACTGATTCCCATTATTGGGCAAATCAAACAACGGTAATGGGCACAGTCCAGGTCTATTTCCTTCCTACACGACTCAAATCAGAGACCGTAACTATGGTGGAGGCAACATGACAAATGCTCACAATCCAGGCTACAGTATTGACAGCGTTGCCTTTAAGTATCTTCCCCATGGAAATGGTCCATACTTGCTGCGACTCCAAAACGAGATAGCTGCAAACCTCCTCTGCTCACTTCGATGGGAAATATAAAACACTCGTCGGATTATGAGATTCCTCATTCCTCGCTTCTCTTCATTCCTGAAGGGAATGCAAACTCGTCTCCAGAGGGATCGAACAAGTCTGTTGCGGTCATGGGATGTTTGGGTAGGTCTGTGAGCACTTCCACTAATCTTCTCGATCCTATTGTTTCATCGACTCCCGATCTCGTGTCCAATCCCTACGAATTTCCTCAATTTTCAATTGCGCAAAACAAAGGCAAGGCCCAAGCATACCAGGCAGCTCTCAATATGGCAGTCAAGTTATAGTTACTGTGAAGGAAGTGGGTAACAGTGGAACAGCCTCTTCAATCAACGGCGGTGGTGGTAACAGTGCTTCTAACCGCACCCCAAAATTCTCAATGGACGAGAATTTTTCCGCTCTACCAATTGCTCAGAAGTCCACAACTCCCGTTGCTATCAACGTGACTTAGCGTGTCGCCGATGCTAAAGCTGCGACTTCTTCCCCTTCCTCTTTCACCAATCCTATCACAGCCTCCTCCACCACCACCTCCTCCACCTGTAACCTTCCCAGCTTGATTTTATCCAGTCAATCAACCAATACTGCATCAGCCGAGGCCCCTTGGAGAGTCAAAAGACTAATCGAATGAGCGGTTCACAGACTGGTGGTGCTTCCTCCGGAGAAGTGAATTTGTGTGGCTCTCTGCAACCCCTCAACAACAATTAGATCAACGGCATTCCTTATTGCACGATAAACAACCAATTTGGAATGCCTGGCCTGCTTAAGCTCATGGAAATTAAGTCTCCTCTAGCGATCTTTGCTCGTGGAATAGACCTAAGTAAGACAGACTGCAGAAACTGGCCTCCACCTCAGTTGATCTTCAAGCTTTGCTTTCCTCTCCCAGTCGTTATTTGTTGTATGTGTGCATTTGTTCATAAGAATGCTTCCATTTGTTAGGCAGGAGAAAATCTCTCAACTTAATAAAGGTTGTCATGTGGGTCACGGTTTCCTAACATTGACATCCTCTTCCGTATTACTCGGCATTCCCCTTTGGTAGCACTTCTAGTGGAGATGCTTCGCGGTGCATACAATTTTTAGGACCCCATTTGTGTTTTCAGCAAATTACGCAGTATTGTCACCTCGCCTATGGCTGACCAATACACGTTGCTAGCACATAACACGGACTACGAAGTACCTACGGAGAACCGATTCCGTCATCGAATTGTAGGTCTACTTCCCGCTGGTCATTTATTGGAAATACTCATCCATGCAATTCTCTTCTGGCTATTCTACAACTGCTTTTATGAGGGGGTTCAACTGGTTGCCGCCAAGGAACTGTCACTCCCATCCTTTCATTCTTGTCTACTTAGCATGCATCATAGGCATGCTAACTATTTAACTATTTAATAGAAAGCGATGGCAAAATCTGCAATCTTGTAGTGATATTTCTACCAAGGTCCCAAACTATGCAATGATTTTGATTGTAAAACAAGCTAAGCGAGGCTCGTGCTTCTGATATCATCTTCACTTCATGTCAATGATACTAACCTTGCTTTCCTAATATTGCATATCCACCCTCACTATAATTCCCACTATTACTACGCGTTTCGTTTCCATCTAACCGGTTGCATTGATGAAGGAGTTTATAACTGCAGGTAAATGGAAGAAAGGACGAAACTTCCATGGGCTGATTTTGATCACGTTACCCATATTGCAAGTTGTCTTGACCTGCTATGCATTGGCTACATCGTACATTCCATGTTGGTGTGCCGAGTAAGACCGTCCAACAGATGTGTAAAATAGATATGCCGGCGTACACGTAATGAAAGTGAGAAAGTGGGAATGGCATGAAAGCGTATCAGTGGAAAGTTTTAATGGAGAGTGTTTACTTGAAGACGAGTGGTTTGCGAATTTGCTTCCCTGAGAAATCACATGCATTTTAGTACGCAAATTACACTCCAATTACACAAAACCGATTGCTCATGTGGATGGAGTGAGTGTATTCAATGGTGGGAGTGGCAGCAAATCCCACTGAAGTAGACGTAAATGTTCTTCAGAAAAGCACATATGCTACTAAAAAGGAAAACCATTCCAGTAGTATGCAAGCGGAGGAAATTGAGTAATGCACAATTGGTTGCCACAACCACTGCTAAAGTTAACTAGAGCTATGCCTTTTCCACAATACTCCCTCTCTTTATTCGTTACTTTACTTTTACTTTACTGTGATCGATCCAAGGAAGGATCGACGTGCCAATACTCCTTGACTTGCTGTCTCTCGATCTTGCTGACACTGTCAAATATTTACCAGTTTACTTAGAAGCTGTTTTTGTGCATTAAGAAGGTAGTTCAACGGATACCTTGGTTAGCAGCACAGAGATGTCAAATGGGATGTTGGAAGATGAATAGACAAATGATACCAGTGACTGCACTCGGAGTCAAAGGCAGAAAAAGGAGTGAGAATGTTTGCCTCCCTCATTCTCTCGGTTAAGATGTGCCCTATCCCCGAAGACTATTAAATCGCTCAGATGTAACCCAATCAAAACCATGCAGTGTGATATGTTCTGACCACCTCATCACAGTCCACCTGCTTACAAAATGGTTGACTGATGGAAGTGAATTTAGAATGCAGTACTACGTGGCTTGCAGAAGAGGAAGCGGGCAGCACACAAACCGACATGCCAAACATTGGAATTGGCAAGTTCGGTTGGGAGTCTGGCAAGCTTTAATTTGGAACAAATATGTGCATGAATTAATCATTCATACCACCTAATGAGACTTAGGGGTAATGAACGTGAAGAGTGAGTGACGCATCTACTGAAGAGAATTGGCGAGCAGCGATTCTCTATCCGTAGCCATGGCAATCTCCCTCGAAGAGAACACTATACTATGCCGACCAAACAATGCGTGATATGAGCTCCACACCACTCGAAGATGGTGTCGGTCGCAGTACAGCCCACCACCACAGATGTTTCAATGCAATTATCAATACCCCTCAACTGCGTTCATTCACCCACCATCAAATTCATTCGTTTATTCGCATAACACGGCCATAATTGCTACCCGTGTGGATGGCTTCTTGACACATGCATTTCAATTATTAATCTAAGTTGAGCAATTCAACTCAACCAAACCCAAAGTACTGCAACACGTGGGATTATGTTATCCACGAAGGTCAGTGAGTGACTTGGCTTAACGTCTTTGTTACAGTTAAACAAGCCCATTCGTATCTCAAATGAATGCCACAATTGTAGTTGGATGTAACGCTGGAGGGCGTGTGGCGGCTGACGAACCAACTTTGCATAAGGGTCAATGAAAAATCTCATGAGTAAATTGTGTGCTTATCAATAAAAATGCAGCCCTCACAACTCATATTATTTGCTTCCTAAATAAGGTTGTTGCCATTTTCCAAGGGAAGAAACGTTTCTGAGGTTCGCTTGACACCATTAAAGTCACATAAATATGCCTGGAATTGATGCTATTTAGATCGAGGTACTAAGCTTTGTTCTTTGAAGGTAACCAACTACTTGAGCATAAGAGCGTGCAACATCTTTCCTCGCGATGTTGTCAGCGCCGCGTTTTAAGGAAGCTAAATTCGAAAGACAAGGGGCAAATGCATTCACCCAAAACCTCTATGCAAGTGTAGATTCCTGAGATCTCCCTGAAGACGAAGAAAGACATGGTACTCAGGCAGAATACACATATTTGACATACCAAAGTTATTGGGACTACCGGCATAGCCCAAAGGCCAGCCCACCCGGAGTGGTACAGTGGCCGTGTCAAAAGTAACTCCTCACCAAAGCCAAGGGTAAAACAACCAACGTGTTACATATGCTCCCATTTATGCGGTTTTACACAAAGCCGAATGTCTCCATTTTTCCCACAATAACTAGCACTTGTGTAGTTTGCAATGGCTCTATTCTACGCATCGTCAAGTGCAGAATAAATGTATCAGACCTCTGTTAAATACGCACCGTGCACCGTTTTAAGTAAACTCACCATTTTCGTTCATCATACATACGATAAATTCCACCATATGAACAAAGCGAAGATCAAGTGATCGCAGAGATTAGTGGCAGAACAATAGTTAAATTAGAAACAATGCTACGCTAGGTTGATGAAAGGAATGTGTCAAAGGAAGAATATCTCACTGTTGCAAAACGAAAGATGCAACATCAACATTCGGGAATATTCATTAAACCAAAGTGGATAACCCATGCAAGCCAATCCACCTATCATTTTGCTCCCGTTACTCTTTCTACGATATGAATAATTCACGCTTTATATTTGGTCTAGCTTCATGTCTAAGTTAATGGAAAATCAACGCTTTCTCTTTTTATGGAAGATTGTAAAAGGCAGCAAGAAACTGTCCATGTTGCTGTAGCAGTATGAGTGGTGGTGAATGTTGTTGTGTTGCCAACTTCGATGTTCAAGGCATGAGGAAGGGTGGGCATTAGCCTGTTACCATTACCGAATAACTGGCATTTGCGATAAATGCCTTTTCACGATAGCTGATAAAATTGCATTTACTAATACTAGACAGTAGATAGGAACCGCGATTATAAAACCACGTCAACTACTTATTTGTGCAATAAATGCTCAACCCACGCATTTTTTGCTTTTTGGCATTACAACATCGAAGCAACACTAAAAGTCGAAAGAATTTTTGACTGCTGTGAGGGTGACCAACCATCACACTCAAATTCATTCGAGTAGATTTGACAGCAGACAATAAGTGTTTTTCGGATACGCAATATGTCAAATGCGACAAATGCAGGGCAACGACCGCATGCCCTCGATCGTTTTCAACCTACTCAAGTGGCGGTTTAACACAAATAATTCTATGCATTCTATCCATTTCCTATCCAATAAATTCCCTCACCGACAACTACGTATTAAGGTATTTGCTCTTGTGAACCATGTAATGATTGAATTCGTTATCGTTGCTTTTGGCAACAGCATTCAAAATGGGAAGAGACTATTTGTTAAGCGAAAGTTGTGCAACAGATCTACCTGTCTCTTTTTACAAGGATTCGGGAACTTTTCTTAATTATCACCATGAAAACGATAATTTCCCACCGCCAAATACACAATTGGATTCCGTAGCTAAACGGATGTTTGCCTTCTCACGCACGTTTCTGTTTGCATTCTTGAAATCCCCTCCTCACCTTTTGTACACGCTCACTTACTCTTAATTACTTCAAGCAGATGATTGTAAACCAAGGTTGCACACCTTCTTTGTTCAAGAAACATCATCCTCCACCACACGCATTTTATGCACACACACATGCACTGTGACTGCCGCCTGCCATGTTGACTAACGATGCTTCATGTCTGACTTGGTTCACCTACGATATGCACTGCTTACATTGCATGTTATTTGCTACGACAGCATCCATTTTAAAGTCTGCAAGACAAAAGTCCCACTTAAAGTTGTGCCACTTGTTAGTTGATTCGCATTTCAGACAACAGCAAACCTCATTAATTCCGCAAAATATAGGCTGGATTTGCCGTCCTTTTTGGTTATTCGAGGTCAAAGCTCAAGTGTTGCAAGTATTTTCAATGCGGAGTTAGTTCATATTCCCAAAGGGACAATGGGTCGCCCCTTAATTATTTTGACCTACTACAAAGTGGGATAATCTGTGATTTGTGGAATGTTCTGTTTACCTTGCGGATGAGCTTTGGCATTTCGATGGACCACAATTGCCCAAGGTTCAAGGCTCAGCAATTTTGACGGAAGCATAAAATGGCATTCAAATGGACAATCTATGGAGCATTCCCATTGCAAACCCTTACTCAGGGTGTTACAGTGTGCTGGGAGCAGCGCCAAAGGCTTCTACTATTGCCTGAGTATAGTCTAGTTCCAAGATAATGCAGGGCACCTCTCGTGGCAATGTTGGCCGCTGAAATCTGCCTATGTTAAGGAAGAAATTGATAGCCACCATCACGGCTTAGGCACTTCAGTGGCTGCAGACTGCCATATGTACATTATGGTAAGCAAGCTTTGACAGAAATGCCAAATTGTAAATAAGTGTTGAAAGTGGAGCTTAAATGCACAGTACAATAGACACACTTTGATCTCCCTTTACTTCAGCACTGCAGATCACCGAGTTAGCTTTGCCGATATTTCATTGGAAAGGTGATGCAAAGTAGAGGAAAGCGTTTTCTGACACGACAGGAAAAGAGGTAAATATTCGTTGCAATGCGCTTTCACTTTCAAGAAGTCTTCCCGCCATTCCATATTGCTTTGACGGAACATACACTGGCTCGGATGGGCTATGTCATTCGGGTGTACCGAAGTGTGTATCAAGACGCTTATTTGTCGGTCAAAGGACATTTCTGTTCGGCCAATGTCACTTTGATTATTTCCTTTCTCAACTATGCTGTATAAACTGGTGTTTTTAGGGGTGAGCTTGAACTCTGTCGAGTTCCCTAACAGAGTCAACTGAATGGTGATTCAAACGACATCAGCCAGTTGAAGGAGTGAGCGTGATTCTGACACACCTTGAAAGTGTCGCCAATCTTCTCAAGGATCTGGAAAAGAATGTTTTTGAAGTCATCGGCATGCCCAGCAACGCGTGACATGACTATCTTCATCAGAGGCACCTCTATCCTGCTTCCATGTAACGCAACCTCCAGTCATTGTTCGGGCATTCCAACTTCTCCCCAGTTTAAGCAGAACACATCGTCCAGTTTCCAGTTTGACAGAACGTAAGCTGCTATGACGCATTGCACTTCTATGAGTCATTGATAGCTACGATTTGCTATTTTATGACTGCCGAAACCTCAATCAAAACATCCTGGTGAATGACTTTCCCCAGCCGATGTGCATTGCACCAAGTCAATTGCATTTCAGCACATAAACTACACCCATCACTCATTGTAGATGATTCCCTAATGTTGTTTGGTGAAACATTTGCACAGCACGCACACTAACTCAGTGAGCACATAAAACTGCTGCCTCACAATAGCAGTCACTCAGTTGCGTCAATTAAACGAACGAAGTTTTACCCTGATTCACGTACAATCTGTCTTCTCAAAATCTCCCTCTTGCAGCATAGGGAGCATGTGCTGGAAATTGTGAGCTATAAAACCATAGCAAACCAATGGGACTTGGCTTGAGACCGACGTGTATTTGATTGGACCCTCTTCATTGTAGTATTGGGCGTGGGATGTGTGGGGTGTGGTAAGGGGAGGAAGGATCAAATAGTCGCATAAAAAGTGTGCGACAGAGGAATTTCGTGCTCCAGCTCATCTGCCAGTTCAGCTCTAAATTCAGCACAAATACGGTTCATGGATGAAACAATATACACAAACGTCGAAGCAGGCTCCATTCCCGTCTTCCGTTTCAATCATCTGCGTCAACAGGGGAAGTTGATGGATATTGTAATAGTCGTGAGTGAGACATGCCCAATCCTCAAACCACTACTTTTAGACGAAGGAAGGGCACGAGATAGCCGCCCATCGCCTTGTCTTATGCACCCGATTCCCCCTTATTAGGGACAAAATCCTCAGTAATGAAAGCAACCGTATTGAATGGAAGAGGTTCCCTACAAAGTAGGTTTCCATTGGCTGCATGGATGCAACAATATTTAGTATCGTGAAGGCTGCGGTGGATTATGCCTATACAGGCAATGCCAAAGTGAACTCCGACAATGTCACAGGCTTATATCTACTAGCTCACAATCTTTGGTGCTCTCAGTTGATCAGATGGTGTGTTGATTACATGAGAAGCAGGTGGGCCTATTGACATGACTACGCACGTGTGAAGACGCACATTGGCCAAGGGAAGTTGGTCTTTGCCTTTTT
This sequence comes from Echinococcus multilocularis, assembly GCA_000469725.3. NCBI lineage: Eukaryota > Metazoa > Platyhelminthes > Cestoda > Cyclophyllidea > Taeniidae > Echinococcus > Echinococcus multilocularis. The sequence continues at coordinate 4,614,752 of LN902846.1, read as the reverse complement.
AGAATAACATTAGAAAATTTGGAGGAAATGTGGTTCATTGCAAACGCGACTGTAAACAAAGATCTCATAGATGAATGTGTGCCACTAATTGCGGTCATCTTTGAAGGCCTTAGTGACAGTAGAGTGTTTCTCCATCATACCGAAGTTGTAGGCCTCACAGCACTGCTGAATGCCCTACGACTCAGTAGTGTCACCGAAGAGACAAAATTGCGAGCAATTGCCACATGGCTTGATGCACCAATCCGCCTGGCCGATCGACGTGCTCGTGCCAGCTCCTTCGAGCACGTCCTATCAACGGTGGATTTAAAAAGGCTATCCGATACCCCGATCATTGGAATCACCTCAGGCAAATCAGATATCAAATTCTCAGAGGAGTGCAGGTAGGTGATGTTGATGTCCTCGGGCAATGAGGCGGTTGTGATGTATTTTGCCTATTTGTTGCATTTTGCATGATTTTTTGGCCACAGGAAAATACTGGTTGACAGCTGGAAAAAGGTTCGAAGGGTCCGCGCCAGTTCTTCATATCCTTCTAACCATAGCGCCAAAAGCAACTCCACCAAGTATGAATCTTGCAGATTATCATTCCTTATTTGAACTGGGAAGGAGTCGAGCAAAGAAACCCATTTTACACCGTTTGCAGCGTTGTGGAAAGTATCTTCTTCCACGCTTGGGACGAAGAATCTGCTTATGGCATTTTGGCATCGCTGCCGCAACTGCAGGATGTTGGCAATACTCGATACTGCGCGCCGTATCGGAGGAATTGCTCTGTTGCTGTCTTGAAAGGTTAGGGAGTTACTGGTAACGCCATCATTTCTCACTGCTTTACTAAAACCGAAGGGGGTGAACAGTTATTTGCCCTACTTGCAGATAATGTGTACATAATCGGTGGGAAGGACGACGGTGGTAAATCGGTTCCCCAGGTGGAAAAGGTGAATTTGTGCAACGGCCAGATTTACAGCATAACACCAATGTCAAGTTCGCGAAGTGGGGCCTCTGCTGTAGCAAGTGAGCGTTGCATCTTTGTCTTCGGAGGGTACGACAAAACACGCAATATCATCTTGTCCTCCTGCGAGGAATACGATCCCATCATTGGCAGGCAAGCTGAATGTCACAGTGTGCAGCGCACTTTTAGGTTATCACTGACTCCCAGTCTATCAATTTGCCGTCGTATGTAGATGGACTGCACTGCCCAACATGCCAACGGCTAGATACGCAAGTGGAGCTATCTACATTCCCAACGTTGGCGAACTAGTCGTTGGTGGTTATGAAGGAATAGGTAAATCAGCTTCAGATCTGCATACTGCAGAGCTGCTCCTCGATGGTGAGCCGGGCAGTGAAGGTGACCGGATATGGTGCACAATCACTCCAATGCTACAACCACGGTGCTGGCCCACAGGGGTTTATTTCGATGGCAGAGTGTTTGTTGCCAGGGGTGGTGATGACAGTGTGGAGGCTCTCACACTTTCCTCTGGCCACTGGACCCTTATTTCCAGATGCTTTGTAGTCGATTCTTACCCATTTTCAATGACCGTTTTCAGTGGGCGACTTTTGCTTGCAGGTGAGTTGGTTATGCATATTTTTCATTTTGTTGGAATCGTTTGGGTTGCTCTACTTCCCTGAGAACAGGAGTGGGTAGCACAATCTTGAGGCTGTTACCATTTCGTTAAAATTAAACCGGCCTTGCACACAGCATTCACGTTTGATCTGGGGGTGCTCAGAAGAAGCACTTTCTCGCTGCAATATTCATTTGCCTTTCAGCGGACAATGGAACCATATATGAGCTGAGGGAGTCTACTGACAGCAAAGTAAGGCTGATGCCAACTTCGTGGTAGAGTTGAGGCTAAGTAAATAATGGATTCAAATGGCGACGGTGTTTTGCCTTTTAGGGACTGCAGCTGCCTGAATTTGTTTGGAATCCGATTTGCAAACTGAATAACGTCTCTCACGTGACGCTTATTACCAGTAGCCTCACTAAAGGTGCTGCCTAATTCCTGCAGGTAGTTTTGCCGCCACTGTTCTCATCTTCATTGTTACGAAAGTGATTTCTATGCGGAGCTTACCGAGGGATGCAGTTGCCACCTTTACACGGTGTAATTACTCACCGCCTGTACTACTGATTTGTTGCACAAGGAGTGTTGATGTGTTCGCTCAATTCCACATCTCCATATCATTTAGTCGAGCAAATAAAATTCTCATATTCACGGAACGCTTCTGCAGGGAAGATGGGTTAAACAATTCGACAGGCCATTAACACTGAGAGAGCGATGTTGTACTTGCCTTGTCAGGTTATCTCTTCATTTCCACTTCTACGAACGCTCATTGGTGTTGAATAGTTTAGGCGAAGATGTCTTGGTGGAAAACAAAGCCTTGAGTCGTATTCAGACGCCAAAGTTGACTTAAAAGTATTTGGAATTCTTATGATAGGAACTAAGCATTGTTTACTCCTTGAATGCTGCCGGCTGTCAGGCAAGTATTCTGCGTAAGATTGCCCAATTAGCTAGTCGTTGCATTGGAGAAGTTTCTATACCCGATTAACTCTCCAAGGTCAATCAGCAATCCACCATGACCCAATTCAGGTTCATGTCGGCGATGGTGGGTTGAGGTCCACTGAAATAAAGAAGAGGGAAGGGAAAGGGAGGAGACGAGACAAGAACAGAGAAGTGGGAAACGGTTAGGAGCTATAGGCTGTTCTCCTACATCAAGAGAGCCTAATCCATTTAAACCTCAGTATGGCGAGAACGAAATTGGTCTTACTCACAGCTATGATGGAAGAGCGCTGCCAGTAGGTAAATTCGTGCCATTCGTCACGCTGAAGATGTATGCTTTGAACTGTGCCTTTTGCCCGTACAAATTCCGCTACAATCAACAGTCGCACATTTGAGTCGACGCAAATGAAGATGAGGATAACTGTTGCGTAAGTAAATTCAACCTTCTCCTCTTCTCTGTTGCACGCATCCAGTATGTAGTTGTGCTACGACGAGACAGCCACGTTTTACTGCCAGCGCGTTTACTCAGAACTCTCCACCAACTCCTTCAGGCTTGATAAGGAATGTGCTTAACGAAGTTGTGATTTGCAACTGTGCACAAGCCACCAATGATTAATGGATCACTATTGCAACCCAGTCAAAGTAATATTTAAAAGCATGTCCCTTTTTCTTCCATTCGTGTACTGAAACATGGTCAGTAGTTGGTCAGCCTACGCATGCACGACTAAGTAAGGATAGTGTGTAATTATTACTAAGTATGCTTGGTTTATCATGCTCTGTGTGGAGACACAGGGAATAAGGGACATTCAGCATCTGCTGCAGATGTATTCTAGCGCCTTATTTCTGGGAATAGGCAAGTGTCTGTACTGAATATGTCCGTATCCGAGGGAGCCCTGTTGACTTAGTTGGAGCGGTTAGTTGATACACCTACCACATTTCAGCTACATTCACGCACTTGGACTTTACTTTTGACAGCTAACACCTTCCTTTACTCCTTTGTGGCACCAAGCATAACAATATTTTCGCTGCTCAAATAAATGAAAAAAAGTATTGATGAATGAAAGGATGAAGGAAGAAAAGGTGCCACAAAGGAGTAAAGGAAGGTGTTAGCTGTCAAAAGTAAAGTCCAAGTGCGTGAATGTAGCTGAAATGTGGTAGGTGTATCAACTAACCGCTCCAACTAAGTCAACAGGGCTCCCTCGGATACGGACATATTCAGTACAGACACTTGCCTATTCCCAGAAATAAGGCGCTAGAATACATCTGCAGCAGATGCTGAATGTCCCTTATTCCCTGTGTCTCCACACAGAGCATGATAAACCAAGCATACTTAGTAATAATTACACACTATCCTTACTTAGTCGTGCATGCGTAGGCTGACCAACTACTGACCATGTTTCAGTACACGAATGGAAGAAAAAGGGACATGCTTTTAAATATTACTTTGACTGGATTGCAATAGTGATCCATTAATCATTGGTGGCTTGTGCACAGTTGCAAATCACAACTTCGTTAAGCACATTCCTTATCAAGCCTGAAGGAGTTGGTGGAGAGTTCTGAGTAAACGCGCTGGCAGTAAAACGTGGCTGTCTCGTCGTAGCACAACTACATACTGAATGCGTGCAACAGAGAAGAGGAGAAGGTTGAATTTACTTACGCAACAGGTATCCTCATCTTCATTTGCGTCGACTCATATGTGCGACTGTTGATTGTAGCGGAATTTGTACGGGCAAAAGGCACAGTTCACAGCATACATCTTCAGCGTGACGAATGGCACGAATTTACCTACTGGCAGCGCTCTTCCATCATAGCTGTGAGTAAGACCAATTTCGTTCTCGCCATACTGAGGTTTAGATGGATTAGGCTCTCTTGATGTAGGAGAACAGCCTATAGCTCCTAACCGTTTCCACTTCTCTGTTCTTGTCTCGTCTCCTCCCTTTCCCTTCCCTCTTCTTTATTGCAGTGGACCTCAACCCACCATCGCCGACATGAACCTGAATTGGGTCATGATGGATTGCTGATTGACCTTGGAGAGTTATCGGTTATAGAAACTTCTCCAATGCACGACTAGCTAATTGGGCAATCTTACGCAGAATACTTGCCTGACAGCCGGCAGCATTCAAGGAGTAAACAATGCTTAGTTCCTATCATAAGAATTCCAAATACTTTTAAGTCAACTTTGGCGTCTGAGTACGACTCAAGGCTTTGTTTTCCACCAAGACATCTTCGCCTAAACTATTCAACACCAATGAGCGTTCGTAGAAGTGGAAATGAAGAGATAACCTGACAAGGCAAGTACAACATCGCTCTCTCAGTGTTAATGGCCTGTCGAATTGTTTAACCCATCTTCCCTGCAGAAGCGTTCCGTGAATATGAGAATTTTATTTGCTCGACTAAATGATATGGAGATGTGGAATTGAGCGAACACATCAACACTCCTTGTGCAACAAATCAGTAGTACAGGCGGTGAGTAATTACACCGTGTAAAGGTGGCAACTGCATCCCTCGGTAAGCTCCGCATAGAAATCACTTTCGTAACAATGAAGATGAGAACAGTGGCGGCAAAACTACCTGCAGGAATTAGGCAGCACCTTTAGTGAGGCTACTGGTAATAAGCGTCACGTGAGAGACGTTATTCAGTTTGCAAATCGGATTCCAAACAAATTCAGGCAGCTGCAGTCCCTAAAAGGCAAAACACCGTCGCCATTTGAATCCATTATTTACTTAGCCTCAACTCTACCACGAAGTTGGCATCAGCCTTACTTTGCTGTCAGTAGACTCCCTCAGCTCATATATGGTTCCATTGTCCGCTGAAAGGCAAATGAATATTGCAGCGAGAAAGTGCTTCTTCTGAGCACCCCCAGATCAAACGTGAATGCTGTGTGCAAGGCCGGTTTAATTTTAACGAAATGGTAACAGCCTCAAGATTGTGCTACCCACTCCTGTTCTCAGGGAAGTAGAGCAACCCAAACGATTCCAACAAAATGAAAAATATGCATAACCAACTCACCTGCAAGCAAAAGTCGCCCACTGAAAACGGTCATTGAAAATGGGTAAGAATCGACTACAAAGCATCTGGAAATAAGGGTCCAGTGGCCAGAGGAAAGTGTGAGAGCCTCCACACTGTCATCACCACCCCTGGCAACAAACACTCTGCCATCGAAATAAACCCCTGTGGGCCAGCACCGTGGTTGTAGCATTGGAGTGATTGTGCACCATATCCGGTCACCTTCACTGCCCGGCTCACCATCGAGGAGCAGCTCTGCAGTATGCAGATCTGAAGCTGATTTACCTATTCCTTCATAACCACCAACGACTAGTTCGCCAACGTTGGGAATGTAGATAGCTCCACTTGCGTATCTAGCCGTTGGCATGTTGGGCAGTGCAGTCCATCTACATACGACGGCAAATTGATAGACTGGGAGTCAGTGATAACCTAAAAGTGCGCTGCACACTGTGACATTCAGCTTGCCTGCCAATGATGGGATCGTATTCCTCGCAGGAGGACAAGATGATATTGCGTGTTTTGTCGTACCCTCCGAAGACAAAGATGCAACGCTCACTTGCTACAGCAGAGGCCCCACTTCGCGAACTTGACATTGGTGTTATGCTGTAAATCTGGCCGTTGCACAAATTCACCTTTTCCACCTGGGGAACCGATTTACCACCGTCGTCCTTCCCACCGATTATGTACACATTATCTGCAAGTAGGGCAAATAACTGTTCACCCCCTTCGGTTTTAGTAAAGCAGTGAGAAATGATGGCGTTACCAGTAACTCCCTAACCTTTCAAGACAGCAACAGAGCAATTCCTCCGATACGGCGCGCAGTATCGAGTATTGCCAACATCCTGCAGTTGCGGCAGCGATGCCAAAATGCCATAAGCAGATTCTTCGTCCCAAGCGTGGAAGAAGATACTTTCCACAACGCTGCAAACGGTGTAAAATGGGTTTCTTTGCTCGACTCCTTCCCAGTTCAAATAAGGAATGATAATCTGCAAGATTCATACTTGGTGGAGTTGCTTTTGGCGCTATGGTTAGAAGGATATGAAGAACTGGCGCGGACCCTTCGAACCTTTTTCCAGCTGTCAACCAGTATTTTCCTGTGGCCAAAAAATCATGCAAAATGCAACAAATAGGCAAAATACATCACAACCGCCTCATTGCCCGAGGACATCAACATCACCTACCTGCACTCCTCTGAGAATTTGATATCTGATTTGCCTGAGGTGATTCCAATGATCGGGGTATCGGATAGCCTTTTTAAATCCACCGTTGATAGGACGTGCTCGAAGGAGCTGGCACGAGCACGTCGATCGGCCAGGCGGATTGGTGCATCAAGCCATGTGGCAATTGCTCGCAATTTTGTCTCTTCGGTGACACTACTGAGTCGTAGGGCATTCAGCAGTGCTGTGAGGCCTACAACTTCGGTATGATGGAGAAACACTCTACTGTCACTAAGGCCTTCAAAGATGACCGCAATTAGTGGCACACATTCATCTATGAGATCTTTGTTTACAGTCGCGTTTGCAATGAACCACATTTCCTCCAAATTTTCTAATGTTATTCTAAAAAGCGCAAAGAGCCAACTTCACCTTGGCCAATAGTGCGTCTTCACACGTGCGTAGTCATGTCAATAGGCCCACCTGCTTCTCATGAATCAACACACCATCTGATCAACTGAGAGCACCAAAGATTGTGAGCTAGTAGATATAAGCCTGTGACATTGTCGGAGTTCACTTTGGCATTGCCTGTATAGGCATAATCCACCGCAGCCTTCACGATACTAAATATTGTTGCATCCATGCAGCCAATGGAAACCTACTTTGTAGGGAACCTCTTCCATTCAATACGGTTGCTTTCATTACTGAGGATTTTGTCCCTAATAAGGGGGAATCGGGTGCATAAGACAAGGCGATGGGCGGCTATCTCGTGCCCTTCCTTCGTCTAAAAGTAGTGGTTTGAGGATTGGGCATGTCTCACTCACGACTATTACAATATCCATCAACTTCCCCTGTTGACGCAGATGATTGAAACGGAAGACGGGAATGGAGCCTGCTTCGACGTTTGTGTATATTGTTTCATCCATGAACCGTATTTGTGCTGAATTTAGAGCTGAACTGGCAGATGAGCTGGAGCACGAAATTCCTCTGTCGCACACTTTTTATGCGACTATTTGATCCTTCCTCCCCTTACCACACCCCACACATCCCACGCCCAATACTACAATGAAGAGGGTCCAATCAAATACACGTCGGTCTCAAGCCAAGTCCCATTGGTTTGCTATGGTTTTATAGCTCACAATTTCCAGCACATGCTCCCTATGCTGCAAGAGGGAGATTTTGAGAAGACAGATTGTACGTGAATCAGGGTAAAACTTCGTTCGTTTAATTGACGCAACTGAGTGACTGCTATTGTGAGGCAGCAGTTTTATGTGCTCACTGAGTTAGTGTGCGTGCTGTGCAAATGTTTCACCAAACAACATTAGGGAATCATCTACAATGAGTGATGGGTGTAGTTTATGTGCTGAAATGCAATTGACTTGGTGCAATGCACATCGGCTGGGGAAAGTCATTCACCAGGATGTTTTGATTGAGGTTTCGGCAGTCATAAAATAGCAAATCGTAGCTATCAATGACTCATAGAAGTGCAATGCGTCATAGCAGCTTACGTTCTGTCAAACTGGAAACTGGACGATGTGTTCTGCTTAAACTGGGGAGAAGTTGGAATGCCCGAACAATGACTGGAGGTTGCGTTACATGGAAGCAGGATAGAGGTGCCTCTGATGAAGATAGTCATGTCACGCGTTGCTGGGCATGCCGATGACTTCAAAAACATTCTTTTCCAGATCCTTGAGAAGATTGGCGACACTTTCAAGGTGTGTCAGAATCACGCTCACTCCTTCAACTGGCTGATGTCGTTTGAATCACCATTCAGTTGACTCTGTTAGGGAACTCGACAGAGTTCAAGCTCACCCCTAAAAACACCAGTTTATACAGCATAGTTGAGAAAGGAAATAATCAAAGTGACATTGGCCGAACAGAAATGTCCTTTGACCGACAAATAAGCGTCTTGATACACACTTCGGTACACCCGAATGACATAGCCCATCCGAGCCAGTGTATGTTCCGTCAAAGCCATATGGAAGGCGGGAGCTTTCTGGAAAAGGAAAGCGCATTGCAACGAATATTTACCTTTTTTCCGTTGGGTCAAGAAAACGCTTTCTTCTACTTGGCATCACCTTTCCAATGAAATATCGGCAAAGCTAACTCGGGGATCTGCAGTGCTGAAGTAAAGGGAGATCAAAGTGTGTCTATTGTACTGTGCATTTAAGCTCCACTTTCAACACTTATTTACAATTTGGCATTTCTGTCAAAGCTTGCTTACCATAATGTACATATGGCAGTCTGCAGCCACTGAAGTGCCTAAGCCGTGATGGTGGCTATCAATTTCTTCCTTAACATAGGCAGATTTCAGCGGCCAACATTGCCACGAGAGGTGCCCTGCATTATCTTGGAACTAGACTATACTCAGGCAATAGTAGAAGCCTTTGGCGCTGCTCCCAGCACACTGTAACACCCTGAGTAAGGGTTTGCAATGGGAATGCTCCATAGATTGTCCATTTGAATGCCATTTTATGCTTCCGTCAAAATTGCTGAGCCTTGAACCTTGGGCAATTGTGGTCCATCGAAATGCCAAAGCTCATCCGCAAGGTAAACAGAACATTCCACAAATCACAGATTATCCCACTTTGTAGTAGGTCAAAATAATTAAGGGGCGACCCATTGTCCCTTTGGGAATATGAACTAACTCCGCATTGAAAATACTTGCAACACTTGAGCTTTGACCTCGAATAACCAAAAAGGACGGCAAATCCAGCCTATATTTTGCGGAATTAATGAGGTTTGCTGTTGTCTGAAATGCGAATCAACTAACAAGTGGCACAACTTTAAGTGGGACTTTTGTCTTGCAGACTTTAAAATGGATGCTGTCGTAGCAAATAACATGCAATGTAAGCAGTGCATATCGTAGGTGAACCAAGTCAGACATGAAGCATCGTTAGTCAACATGGCAGGCGGCAGTCACAGTGCATGTGTGTGTGCATAAAATGCGTGTGGTGGAGGATGATGTTTCTTGAACAAAGAAGGTGTGCAACCTTGGTTTACAATCATCTGCTTGAAGTAATTAAGAGTAAGTGAGCGTGTACAAAAGGTGAGGAGGGGATTTCAAGAATGCAAACAGAAACGTGCGTGAGAAGGCAAACATCCGTTTAGCTACGGAATCCAATTGTGTATTTGGCGGTGGGAAATTATCGTTTTCATGGTGATAATTAAGAAAAGTTCCCGAATCCTTGTAAAAAGAGACAGGTAGATCTGTTGCACAACTTTCGCTTAACAAATAGTCTCTTCCCATTTTGAATGCTGTTGCCAAAAGCAACGATAACGAATTCAATCATTACATGGTTCACAAGAGCAAATACCTTAATACGTAGTTGTCGGTGAGGGAATTTATTGGATAGGAAATGGATAGAATGCATAGAATTATTTGTGTTAAACCGCCACTTGAGTAGGTTGAAAACGATCGAGGGCATGCGGTCGTTGCCCTGCATTTGTCGCATTTGACATATTGCGTATCCGAAAAACACTTATTGTCTGCTGTCAAATCTACTCGAATGAATTTGAGTGTGATGGTTGGTCACCCTCACAGCAGTCAAAAATTCTTTCGACTTTTAGTGTTGCTTCGATGTTGTAATGCCAAAAAGCAAAAAATGCGTGGGTTGAGCATTTATTGCACAAATAAGTAGTTGACGTGGTTTTATAATCGCGGTTCCTATCTACTGTCTAGTATTAGTAAATGCAATTTTATCAGCTATCGTGAAAAGGCATTTATCGCAAATGCCAGTTATTCGGTAATGGTAACAGGCTAATGCCCACCCTTCCTCATGCCTTGAACATCGAAGTTGGCAACACAACAACATTCACCACCACTCATACTGCTACAGCAACATGGACAGTTTCTTGCTGCCTTTTACAATCTTCCATAAAAAGAGAAAGCGTTGATTTTCCATTAACTTAGACATGAAGCTAGACCAAATATAAAGCGTGAATTATTCATATCGTAGAAAGAGTAACGGGAGCAAAATGATAGGTGGATTGGCTTGCATGGGTTATCCACTTTGGTTTAATGAATATTCCCGAATGTTGATGTTGCATCTTTCGTTTTGCAACAGTGAGATATTCTTCCTTTGACACATTCCTTTCATCAACCTAGCGTAGCATTGTTTCTAATTTAACTATTGTTCTGCCACTAATCTCTGCGATCACTTGATCTTCGCTTTGTTCATATGGTGGAATTTATCGTATGTATGATGAACGAAAATGGTGAGTTTACTTAAAACGGTGCACGGTGCGTATTTAACAGAGGTCTGATACATTTATTCTGCACTTGACGATGCGTAGAATAGAGCCATTGCAAACTACACAAGTGCTAGTTATTGTGGGAAAAATGGAGACATTCGGCTTTGTGTAAAACCGCATAAATGGGAGCATATGTAACACGTTGGTTGTTTTACCCTTGGCTTTGGTGAGGAGTTACTTTTGACACGGCCACTGTACCACTCCGGGTGGGCTGGCCTTTGGGCTATGCCGGTAGTCCCAATAACTTTGGTATGTCAAATATGTGTATTCTGCCTGAGTACCATGTCTTTCTTCGTCTTCAGGGAGATCTCAGGAATCTACACTTGCATAGAGGTTTTGGGTGAATGCATTTGCCCCTTGTCTTTCGAATTTAGCTTCCTTAAAACGCGGCGCTGACAACATCGCGAGGAAAGATGTTGCACGCTCTTATGCTCAAGTAGTTGGTTACCTTCAAAGAACAAAGCTTAGTACCTCGATCTAAATAGCATCAATTCCAGGCATATTTATGTGACTTTAATGGTGTCAAGCGAACCTCAGAAACGTTTCTTCCCTTGGAAAATGGCAACAACCTTATTTAGGAAGCAAATAATATGAGTTGTGAGGGCTGCATTTTTATTGATAAGCACACAATTTACTCATGAGATTTTTCATTGACCCTTATGCAAAGTTGGTTCGTCAGCCGCCACACGCCCTCCAGCGTTACATCCAACTACAATTGTGGCATTCATTTGAGATACGAATGGGCTTGTTTAACTGTAACAAAGACGTTAAGCCAAGTCACTCACTGACCTTCGTGGATAACATAATCCCACGTGTTGCAGTACTTTGGGTTTGGTTGAGTTGAATTGCTCAACTTAGATTAATAATTGAAATGCATGTGTCAAGAAGCCATCCACACGGGTAGCAATTATGGCCGTGTTATGCGAATAAACGAATGAATTTGATGGTGGGTGAATGAACGCAGTTGAGGGGTATTGATAATTGCATTGAAACATCTGTGGTGGTGGGCTGTACTGCGACCGACACCATCTTCGAGTGGTGTGGAGCTCATATCACGCATTGTTTGGTCGGCATAGTATAGTGTTCTCTTCGAGGGAGATTGCCATGGCTACGGATAGAGAATCGCTGCTCGCCAATTCTCTTCAGTAGATGCGTAACTCACTCTTCAATTTCATTACCCCAACGTCTCACTTACATGCTATCGATGATTAATTCAAGCACATACTTGTTCCCGATTAAATCCTTGCCCGACTCCCAACCGAACTTGCCGATTCCACTGTTTGCCCTGCCGATTCGTGTGCTGCCCGCTTCCTCTTATGCAGACCACGTAGCACTGCATTCTAAGTTCACTTCTATCAGTCAACCATTATGCAATCAGGTGGACTGTGATGAGGTAGTCACAACCTATCTCACTGAAGTGTGTTAATAGGCTTACATCTGAGCGATTTAATAGTCTTCGGCGATAAGCCACATCTTAACCGAGAGAATGAGGGATGTCCACTTTCTCACTCGTTTTTCTGCCTTAGACTCCGAGTGCCGTCACTGGAATCAATTCTCCATTCGTCTTCAAAGCTACCATATTGATATACATCTGTACTGCCTAACCAAGGGATACGTTGAACTACCTTCTTAATGCGCAGAAACAGCTTCTAAGCAAGCTGGCAATTATCTATACAGTGTCACCTTATATCCAGTACACAACAAGTCCAGGAGTATTGTCACGTCGATCCTTCCTTGGAACTAGTCCAGTAAAGTTAAAGTAGAGCTTCGAATAAAGACAGGGATATTGGCGACAGGTATAGCATAGTTAACTTTAGTCCATGCAATGCGGTGAACCAAATGTGCAATACTCGATATCCTCCGCTTGCATACTACAGGAATGTTTTACCTTTTTATTACCTACGAGCATTTCTGATTAACTGTACGTCTACGTCAGTGGGATTTGCTGCCACTCCCACCATTGAATACACTCACTCCATCCACATGAGCAATCGGTTTTGTGTAATTGGAGTGTAATTTGCGTACTAAAATGCATGTGATTTCTCAGGGAAGCAAATTCGCAAACCACTCGTCTTCAAGTAAACACTCTCCATTAAAACTTTCCACTGATACGCTTTCATGCCATTCCCACTTTCTCACTTTCATTACGTGTACGCCGGCATATCTATTTTACACATCTGTTGGACGGTCTTACTCGGCACACCAACATGGAATGTACGATGTAGCCAATGCATAGCAGGTCAAGACAACTTGCAATATGGGTAACGTGATCAAAATCAGCCCATGGAAGTTTCGTCCTTTCTTCCATTTACCTGCAGTTATAAACTCCTTCATCAATGCAACCGGTTAGATGGAAACGAAACGCGTAGTAATAGTGGGAATTATAGTGAGGGTGGATATGCAATATTAGGAAAGCAAGGTTAGTATCATTGACATGAAGTGAAGATGATATCAGAAGCACGAGCCTCGCTTAGCTTGTTTTACAATCAAAATCATTGCATAGTTTGGGACCTTGGTAGAAATATCACTACAAGATTGCAGATTTTGCCATCGCTTTCTATTAAATAGTTAAATAGTTAGCATGCCTATGATGCATGCTAAGTAGACAAGAATGAAAGGATGGGAGTGACAGTTCCTTGGCGGCAACCAGTTGAACCCCCTCATAAAAGCAGTTGTAGAATAGCCAGAAGAGAATTGCATGGATGAGTATTTCCAATAAATGACCAGCGGGAAGTAGACCTACAATTCGATGACGGAATCGGTTCTCCGTAGGTACTTCGTAGTCCGTGTTATGTGCTAGCAACGTGTATTGGTCAGCCATAGGCGAGGTGACAATACTGCGTAATTTGCTGAAAACACAAATGGGGTCCTAAAAATTGTATGCACCGCGAAGCATCTCCACTAGAAGTGCTACCAAAGGGGAATGCCGAGTAATACGGAAGAGGATGTCAATGTTAGGAAACCGTGACCCACATGACAACCTTTATTAAGTTGAGAGATTTTCTCCTGCCTAACAAATGGAAGCATTCTTATGAACAAATGCACACATACAACAAATAACGACTGGGAGAGGAAAGCAAAGCTTGAAGATCAACTGAGGTGGAGGCCAGTTTCTGCAGTCTGTCTTACTTAGGTCTATTCCACGAGCAAAGATCGCTAGAGGAGACTTAATTTCCATGAGCTTAAGCAGGCCAGGCATTCCAAATTGGTTGTTTATCGTGCAATAAGGAATGCCGTTGATCTAATTGTTGTTGAGGGGTTGCAGAGAGCCACACAAATTCACTTCTCCGGAGGAAGCACCACCAGTCTGTGAACCGCTCATTCGATTAGTCTTTTGACTCTCCAAGGGGCCTCGGCTGATGCAGTATTGGTTGATTGACTGGATAAAATCAAGCTGGGAAGGTTACAGGTGGAGGAGGTGGTGGTGGAGGAGGCTGTGATAGGATTGGTGAAAGAGGAAGGGGAAGAAGTCGCAGCTTTAGCATCGGCGACACGCTAAGTCACGTTGATAGCAACGGGAGTTGTGGACTTCTGAGCAATTGGTAGAGCGGAAAAATTCTCGTCCATTGAGAATTTTGGGGTGCGGTTAGAAGCACTGTTACCACCACCGCCGTTGATTGAAGAGGCTGTTCCACTGTTACCCACTTCCTTCACAGTAACTATAACTTGACTGCCATATTGAGAGCTGCCTGGTATGCTTGGGCCTTGCCTTTGTTTTGCGCAATTGAAAATTGAGGAAATTCGTAGGGATTGGACACGAGATCGGGAGTCGATGAAACAATAGGATCGAGAAGATTAGTGGAAGTGCTCACAGACCTACCCAAACATCCCATGACCGCAACAGACTTGTTCGATCCCTCTGGAGACGAGTTTGCATTCCCTTCAGGAATGAAGAGAAGCGAGGAATGAGGAATCTCATAATCCGACGAGTGTTTTATATTTCCCATCGAAGTGAGCAGAGGAGGTTTGCAGCTATCTCGTTTTGGAGTCGCAGCAAGTATGGACCATTTCCATGGGGAAGATACTTAAAGGCAACGCTGTCAATACTGTAGCCTGGATTGTGAGCATTTGTCATGTTGCCTCCACCATAGTTACGGTCTCTGATTTGAGTCGTGTAGGAAGGAAATAGACCTGGACTGTGCCCATTACCGTTGTTTGATTTGCCCAATAATGGGAATCAGTGGTACTGCTCAGGAGAGTCTGTGAAGAAGTAGAAAGAGAGCACATAGAATTGAGTGGTATCAATGTGTGGCCTGTTAATTTTATATGCAACACATGAGACGTTGCCTTACCCTCCTTTTGGACGTTTTTTTGGAAAGATGAGAGAAATGATTGGATATCGTTTGGTATATGCCATGCCGTTTTAAATTTAGTCCACTTATTGGAAATGATGACTAAACAGGCCGATCTGCACCACTCGTCTTTGAGGACTGATCAAGTGCCCTTCGTCTGCAGATGACATCAGCTGATTTAATGCACCTACTGTCCCCTCTTGGTCATCAGATGCATTTGACGTTGAAAAAAACTCCTAGCACTGGCTGTTTATAAGCATCCTTTGGGTGCCTTCTTAAAGCCTGGCAGGATGGATAGCGGACGGGAGGCACGTCTGCTAGCTGTCATTATGAAGTAATGAATGAGCATACGCTGAGCTCGCCTGTGTGTGGGAGTGAGTCATCAATGCTTGACCTCATGTGCGAAAGGTCACTTGCACGTGAACGGGCGTGTTGATACCGCCAGGGATAATCGCCGCTCCAACTGCAAACCACTGTTTGAATTGTTGACTCACCACAATCGCACTACCGATAGGTGCTGAGGCGCTTGAAAAAGAGAGAGAGGAACGACATGTTTGTTTGTCACCATGTAAATGGATGAGCGATAACACAAAATAGGTGGTGGGTGGTGGACCAATCCTTTTTCTATCTATCTAGTAACCATTCCTAATCATTTGACAAGGGAGTAGGATCACTATAGGTGTGGTGTTGGACATTTCTCACCAGGCTGTGCCACGGAACTGAAACGCTACTTTACTTTTAATCTCCACCCAGCCAAGATTTGAGCTTTGCCTACAATCGGCTTGCAAAGGCCTGCATTTTGCTTCACTCTCTCTTTCCAAATCATGCCTCCTACAATAAGCCATGACTTACGGACATGGAGGAAGCGATGGTGGGTGAATTTACTATCGAGTTCAATCAGTTAGTCATCTTATTTCTGTTGTAAATTTGACTGATCCTTGGTCCACAAAATTTATCTTCATTTCAAGGATTTGCCTTCAGTAGTTTTAGAAAAAAGTTATACCTCAGCGAAAATTGTTTTGTTCATTCTGACGATAGTTCTGGTGCTCATATGTACGCTAACAAAATTTCTTCTGCCACTTTTCCATTCTCCACTCTTAATTCTTGTTCTCGAAATCGGCGATAAAGCACAATACTAAATTTGCAATCATATGCAACATGTGAGGTAAAATTTTAATGAAGTCCATATCAGTATAGCAAGATATGAACTACTTGTAAGCGAAAGGTTTGGCAATTGAACTGGCTGTGCAAGTAGCGAAGTTTGATGAGTGAGCCTGTTTGCTTATAAGTGCAATTAAATAAGCGTCCAAATACAGCACAGAATTACTCTGTTCCCATCCGCCCTCCTCCTGACTCCTGGTAGGAGTGTAGAAACCATTCTCAAGCAAATGTCAGTATGACCACGTTTTCATGCAGGCCAGGAGACATTTAATCTCCTCTGTGAACAGAAGTTGTAGACGGGTATCCACTTCGCCAACTTCATCTCATCTACAAATTACTGCTTGTAGGAGCATCCCTCTATAAGGGTGGTCGCGGAATTTCCTCTCTGTTCCCTCGTTCTATTGTGCTCATAATTTGATGCTGTTTAACAATTAGGCTGTTACCAGGACCTTGGATTAGGTAGCGCTTAGTCGTGAAGTAAGAGAATTTTTGAAAAGATATCGCAGTGGTACAATAACTGAAGTCGCACGTCCCATCAATCATCAACTGACTTCTTGCAGCACGCCACATTGGAGATATTTGCACAAGAGCACGCTCTCTTCTCATGGTCCTAGGCCTCAGCAATCCGCAGTAGATGCGATTCTTCTGTAACATCAAGGTTAGATAATCAACCGAAAGACTGGAGGAAGTCTTCTTTTTACTTGCCTTTTTATATCAGTGTACTTCACTGAGTCGTTTCCGCAAACGTCGTAAAATATACCAAAACGAAGAGATTTCCCCTTGATCCATAGAGGGATTGGAATGACCCAGTCTGAACACCGTGGCTAGGTCCAGAAAAATCAAGACTAACAACGCCTACTGAATACCCAGTTTAGCTAAAAATATGCACTCAAGCTAATGTCAAACCACGTCATGGACTCTAATGCACTATGGCCAGTCGGAGAGGAGCACAAAGACAAGCCATTTCTGAGCTTAAAACGGAGGAAATAGAGGTACTTCCAAAGCCGAACTACATAATACGGCAACTGGGAAGAACTTAATCACAGATGAAGTCAACTGAGTAGGATCCCTTTCTGCTTCACATTCTTTTCACCTTTCAGTTCGCCTTTAATGGAATCGCCTCTCCTGTGCGTCATCTCAATCATAGTCTCAAATGATATCTTTATCAACAACACACATCAGGAGTATAGCCCATCAAGCACGATAATTAGAAGCCCAAATTTATTCCACCTTATTGACTCATGTTTCAAAAATACATCCGAACACTGCACGCACATCCTCTTTTAACATTTTCCCCTATTTCATTAGTCCCTTCTTCCCTTTCTGTAGAACGGCTACTATTCTTCACATACGCTGTGGAGATTGAATCACCACCACCAATTTCTCCGTGAATGACACGATTTGCATAGGGGTAGGGTCGCACATTTAAGGAAGAGCACGCTAAGCTGGGCTGTTTATTCTGTGAATCACAACTCAGCCGCTTTCAGGCTCCAACGTTTAGGCCGATTGCCCCCCTACCTGTCACCAAGACCTGACCAGGAAGAGAACCTGCACTGCTAAACATCTTTTTTCTGTTTTGCAGGTGTTTGAGACCAAAATGTTTGCCTGGAACCAGCCTACTCACTCAAAGAGAAGAAGTCTTTGGCCCCGCTTTTATAAGCGCACCACTTTATTGCAAGGTCGAGAGGACTATTTAACTGCTTAACTACCTAGGCCCATATTTTGTCTTTCTGCACAGTCTGCATACCTAATTTCGCATAGAAATGGGCAGGAATGCTATTTTCCTTAATCATCATCTTTCATTGTGTATGCGTGTGTTTATGGGTATGCCCATTTACCTCATTTTATCCTGTGAACCCTTTTGGTCCACCACATAGCTGATATTTGGCTATATTTTGTTCAATATGATTAGAAAAGTGGTGTGTAATTTGTTGCTCCCCCATTTATTTCAACCATTGCGAGAAGAAAATTAAACAGTCGTATTTACGTAAGTGACTTATTTCTTTAGCAAACAGTTTAAGCAATTTTGATAGACTAACTTAACTCCCCCCTTTTTTGAATTTACATTGCGGTTGATCATGAGAAGTTCTGTAGGAGAAGCTACATCTACTTAGATTGCAATGGCAGATGGGGAGCGTACTCCTATCGCACACCGAAATGATATGCTTAAAGGAAGTGTTTTGCTATATTAACTTTTTGTAAATAAATTTATTGATGAGTTCAAAAAACACCATTTGTTCCCGGAATGCAATGGTTTGCGGATAACGCTAATTCGGTTAGCGTTTCCAGCAGTACCATAGACTGGATTTGGATACATTCAAATCAGTAGTCCTCAAGTGCCTTGAACAATGATGTTAGCTATTCGACTTAGCTAAATAAATAACCTATTGAATATTTTTGCAGCTATATTTGCGATTATCTTATCACCATGCTTGCCTGACCTTTTGAGCATTCGACGCTATATCGAGACGAGAGCATAGTCGTCTTGAAGGCAGCCTAAAGTGGTACAGTGAATAAAGTCTGTTATCTCATGATAATACCTAATAAATTTGTGCAAAGGGTGAGCTAGGCTGCCTTTAATGTCGGTGTCTACTTCTTGAAGTTCTCAAATTGGTTGTGCTAGTAGATCGGAATGAGGTCAAAGTTGTCATTTAGTGACTTTATCTGGATTGAATATACACCTAATAATAAACTCCTTTAATCCATCATTTTAGGTGTAATGGGATTGTTCTACTTAACAGCATCAGACCAGTTCTGTATATCAGATAGAATTTTGCTTCAAGGTATGAATAGGAAGTAGCATTAAAGTGACGTAGAATTTCCTACTCTAACAAATTGACATTTTTTGATGCTCTTAATTTGCGGAATGCATGTACAACCACCTTTCCCATGGTAGGTATTATCAAATGAGTCTCTTTTAAACACTTATCCCTTGACACTCAACCGCCTCCTAAAATAAGGATCTACAACCTCAACATGAGGGGGCCTTGGCACAATTTCTGTGTAAATTCCAAATAAAAATGTAATGGTCAAAAAGACCCCTACGACATTTAAAAGACTTGCAGGCATTGCAATGTCATAATTGGGTCGTGCAACTTTAGTAAGTCAACATTTTTATAAAAAAAAGTCTGGTCTGCGTTTGATATGATGTTTCGGCTACTCACTTTCTCACAGGTCTCTGTTGCCTGAGGTAGTGCAAAATGAAATAAAATGATTTAACGTTGGGGAAACGGGTTGGACTTAAACCACTGCGTTGGCCAAGATGATGCCCTATCAGATGTCACAGTGCCTGGATACAAAATTGTCGGTGATTTTGGCTATCTATTTGTCTACAAAATTGCTTGCTTGTAAAAGTTATCAACATGCCAATTTTACTGAAACAGGTTAACTATAAGGTACCAAGACGCCAGGTGTGGAGCAGGATATTTCCTCGTGAGCAATATGAAAAGGCGAAAATAGAAGGCATTTAGTTTGGCACTTTTATTTTTTACCTGTGGTTTACATGGTTTGTTGAGGCGATTTACCTATTCCTACTTTGGTTATAAACAGACGCATTCTTCAACATGATCCGCCATTGGTGTGGTTTCAACACTTACTGATGCTCATTTCCAATACACCAAACAATTTTTCAGTCATTCTCAAGGCAGACTCGATGGTTTCGTTCCAATGGAAGTGCTCTATTTTATTCTGTTGACGCTTTATTTTGGCCGATCCTAGGTCCTAACTTCACACTGCTCCACAGACGCACCCACCCATCAATCCCACGTTCATCCAAGTTGAATTAAACTTAGCTTTAAGATTGCTCTCAAATCCTTTTCTTAAAGACGCAAAATGATTTGTTTGACCTCAGTATTTTGATTTCACACATAACTGAAATGACAAAACATGGCTTTTCCCACAAAAGTACAAAGTGACAAATTGTTCATTAAACCTTTCATAAGTCGCCCATTGGCCCTATATTAAGATAATAAGTACGCTCTTACTTTTGTTAGTGTCCGATTTATATGCTCTAAAGGCACATTAATAACGCTTACCTTGGTAAAACCGCCTTCTCCTCAGCAGAATTAGCATCTCTGATTATGCTGGCATCGCTTATCGAATGGTATAATTGTGTAGGCAACCGACTACTGTGCATACGCACTTATACAGTGTGATAAAAATGACGTACTCATTTTCTACATGCAAACACCCAAATAATAATGAACGAATTGCTTGCAAGGTATAATCAACCAGCTCAATAGTTTTAAGCTTAGAATGGGCCAAAGGTAAAATGTCCTGAACTGGCCGCAGTTCAGCGTGACACAAATTATTGACGTTAACCTTGCAATGTGACAGATGGAACATAAATTAAGCCAAAACATTGGAAAATTCTAACCACATGCAGAAGTTGTTCACCACTAAAAAACAAACAGATCTATTTGACTATGAGCAATTCATCACTGACCATTACCTCCGCTAATGTTGAAGTAACACTTGAAGATAAATAGGTATGTATTTGCATTTTTAAGCAGGTTGACATGCGAAACTGCTAAGTGAGAAATGATGTGAAGATCAGGGTTCGTGAATTGACGTGGATGGGCATTTTGATTAAGTCTAGAAGATTTCTACTCAAACACTGTTAAACAAAAGTAAAGGTAATTTTTGCATTGGCCTTCCGTTAATCGCTCTCAAGGATAACGATTCTATAAAATGGGATTTTAATTAAGCAATCTTCAAATTACAGTCAGTCCGCGGCTATTTTATATTTTTTACGCCAATCATCTGGCTTCAGTGGGAATCTTTTTATTCCCAAGTATAAATTTGTGGGTTGAAAATGACAAAAATGAGTTACATTAAAAAGAATGTTTTAATGCTCAATGCGAAGAAGAATTGACCAAACGAACAACTTGCACTGTTTTATCTTTGCTTAAGTGAATGATGACGGCAAATATCTGAAATACTTCTGCTTTATTCATCAGCTCTCGCTTAAGGTATTTTGCCTCATTCGCTTACCCTTAGCTGTCTTTGTAAGAGCTGTGGCTTTTAAGTTATCTTGCAAACGAATTCAATGCATGCTATTTCTTTCAAAATTAATAAGGAGCAGTACATATGCCACACTCAAAGTGCACATTAAATTCACAAGAAGTTATATTAATGCGGTAAAAAATGTAATGCCAATCTGTAGAAGGGTTGGGAGGTTAATGACAGAGTAGGGGTGCAATCTGCGGAGGCTTAATTGTCTACCCAATCTAACGCAGAGCTAGGCAAACTATCGAAGCTCTGCATTTTTGCAAGAAGTATATTAAACGTAGCGAGAACTCCTTGACATGCCTGGCCTTCACTTCCGCCTAATCCACCTTGTCGTTATCTCATTCCAATTATTTCACCAATTATTTACAGTCTTCTTCCATTCCACACTTTCTTGAGTCATTTATAACTTCATCTAGTTTGTCCATTAAATTACAGGTTTTTAATCATATCATACCGACAATAGTGTGAAAGCAACCAGCAGAAATTAATTTCTTTGGAGCAGTTTATGACCTGTTGCAAGTTTGAGGCTGCTTGAATACAGATTAGCGAATCAATTTTGAGACTAACCAATGGCCTTTGCAATACGATTGAATTGCACCTAAGTGTGGGTGACAATGAGTGAGCCTATTCCACTTGCCATGTCATTAAATGCGATGGGCCGTGGCTCAGTGTATTCAAATCTACCACTGACCTTGATTGCTTAGTCGTCAACAGCTTACCGAGAGGGAGAAGGCGATAGATTCATTGAACCAGTAGCAGCTCACTGTGCGTGATGGCTTGGAAACCTGATTCAAGCACTCTGAAGTCAAGTCAAACACTGACCATGGCAGACAAGGCGATGGAGTTAGGATATGCATTAGCAAACGAGGGCAAGATAGATTGCATTGCGATCTATGTGTGGCAAGGCTACATTAAAGAGCGAGATTGGCTCAGTTCTGTTAATACCAGCCCAGTTGTTAATGCGCGGAAGTTTGCACGTTAGATTTATCAGCTGTCTCATGTCATCTATCGATGCTTTACTGGCGTGAAGTGAAATTTAAAAATTCCACGTCAAATGGCCTTGAAGTCTACTTTTTCGGCATTCAGCATCATGGAGACAAGGTGTATCAATTCTATAGGCGTAGTGGGACTGGCCGATGGTGTAAAATGGACAGCATTAAGTTGTGATGGTAAATCGAACCTGCAAAATTATCTCTCACAAATGATGACAAGACTGCTGCAAGTATTAATCATGCGCATTTTTGGGTCAACGTTTTTGTGTTTTGACTAAAAACCTTGAAAAAATCTCGTTCATGCGTAGTTGCATACTTATTGTTTCTTCTACAAAAATGGTAATGGAAATGGTAGAATATTGTCCAGTCTGTAGTTTATTAATGGCCATTTTCTGACAATACGTAGATTTTTCGGAGAGGCTATTCCTCATCCCATCTCTTCTGGAAGATGCCCAAAAATGCCTGTTGTCTGTCCATATTTTGGAAAAATACTGCTGCTGCACTTTAACTGACGCCTACCATCCATTCAGTCTCATTTATCCACTTGTTGATCTGCCCAGTGGTACAATTCAACAGGATTTATTAAGGCATCCTCTAAATGCATGGATGAGTGGAACCAAATTAATGCAGCTATCAGCAATCTAAATTACTCGGCTGAGTTGGCACACGCACACACCTCCCTCTCATGATCCAAAATGTATTTTATATGCAATACTGTTGGTCTATTATTCCGTCTTCGCTGCATGGGCTCCAACAAATTCTTGTCGGCATGACTGGCATTTTTCTGTAAAGGCAATTTCGCTTGGTTGCAGCAGTTAGGAGAATCCCACAGAGGCTTGAATTTATTTTATTAAAACTGATATATTTAGCAGAGCATTACATTTTGTCCTCCAAGGAGTTATGGCTTCTCAAGTTACTTTGTTCAGCGTAGGTGGTTACAGAAGCTAATTCATTGTGCCTTAACTCTAGCATACCTACATTATTTAAAATACCGCAGCTCCTCTGATCAATGGATGTCACCCAGTGCCATACATGGAGTGTGAAATGCAAAGACCGGAGCTGCCTGTGAGATATGATAGCCTGGCTTACTGTAAGATGCCATCATATCCACCGGTTTATTAAACAAAATTTGGGCTGCCTTAAATCCGGTCTTCGCTAATTACTTAAACCAATCCACAAGACATCAAATCAAACGATTTTCTAAATTGTTACATCAGAAAAAGGGACAAAGTGCCTCTTTAATGTCGCCGATGCAATTTCCGGGCAGGTAAGCCATTACTGCATTTTTTCTCTTGCATAGTTCAGAGCTACGGATATTATCATTCTAATGAAAATGGAAATTTAAAGCCTTTACAAAGAAACATTTGCGAAAATTATTTACTGATTTATGCTCGTACAGGTAGTAGCACTTACTTTCAGTTACAGCTGTGATGACAAACATAAGAGCCTCCTGAAACGTTCAGCTGGAAAATTTTTATTACATATTTTGCAAAAAAACCAAGTGACACGGACTGTTGGTCCGACCACCTGTACCACGGATACACCTTCGCGTTGGAAGTATCCCCACTCAGGAAAGCTAATCATTGCCGCTGAGACTATTGAATAACCAGACAAGGATGAGCGACAAAAACAAGGTGGTGTTGCGCGAACGAACCCTGGTAATCAAAGGAACAACCCTCCTTGGTGGCGATTTGAAAGTTAGCAATATCTCAGACACAGCTGGCCTCATTGTAGGATGTGCTTATGTGCATGAACCAGACATTTATCACGCCTCAGCAATCTCTATCGGTCTCAGGTCGGCCTCATCAGAAAGACAACAAAAGTTCTGTTCAAGGTTGGACAGCATTGCGCAGCAAGCGTAATCCCTAAACCAATTGCTTCATAAATAATCTTGCCTTAACAAAAAAGTGGAGGAGGGTACCACTTCTTTCCACATAGTGAATTACTGCGTTCGGACAAGCATGACGAGCCCTCCCTTGGCTTTTATTTCGACTCCTTGATTTTTAGTCTTGCTGGTGCTAACAATGCAAAATGGAGGCGAATAAGGAAAAGTGTTTTTTTTGCAATTGAAGGGGCGCTGACATATGCATGGGGTGAGAGGATCACTCATTTCCCCTCAGCACTATAGACAATCGAGGACTGGGATTCCTAATGCCTACCCTAGTTCACATTTTCGAATGGTACGTGGTGAAGACATTCTACTCTCATCTTCAAACCGCGATACTGTGAATAGGGCACTATCCTCATCTGGTGGTCTTCGGATCATCAATGTACAATGGACGTGATGTGAATAAGTGTCAAGAGCGATCGACCCCTGCTCCAAGGTAGCTTCACGATTAGGCTCTTTGAAGTTCGATTGCAACTAAGATTTATAAGTTTGTCTTCACAAGAGGATGTGAAGAATATGTAATGACAGCATCTCCTACTTCAGTTCCTGATCTCAAATGCTAAAATTAACCAAGAATTTAAGGTCCAAATTCCACTTCTCAGATTTTGCATCATAAACACCCATCGCCCGTATCAAGTCAACTAAGCAATTCAACAACATTCAAATTCTTCTCACCGCCCGTGGAGATTCACGATTATTTTCACTTCCAGAGTAGAACACTTAAATACTACGTAAATTCTAAAGTCCAGAGAATAGGCATTTTGTCCAGAGGATGATACGTTAGTATTTCCGTCTGTTCTGGAAGCAATGGTTGTAGTGCGGAGGTCCTCCCTTTTACTACGACCAACCAATAAAGCAAATAAAAAAAAAAGACAAACACAGCACCACTGTTAAGTATACAAAATATCCGATTACGTGCGTTATCTAATGGCCGATATAGCATTGCCATCCCACTCACTCTGAATTTTTTTGCATATCACATCGTAAAAACCCCACTCCAACAAATTCGACCAGTTGATAAAGCTCCCTTGATGACGCTTAATGCACCACAGTCGCCAATTCGCTGGTACAGAGGCCAGCGGAGAGCTGTTAAAGTCACCAAAGCTCTGCAGGAATTCGGCAAGGCAATCCATCTCAGTTGACATATCTCTCCTCGTATTGATAATGACTGCAATAATTAACACTTTATGGGGCGCAAGAGATTCTAAGGTGGCTGTTAGATCATCCCTGAGGAAGCGCAAAGGATCCACCAAATAGATTATGCAATCACAGCAGTTATGTCCACCTCGTTCGCCTATAAATATGATCTCTCTGAAAACACAACTCGTACCTTCTTTTGTGGAACAACTAGTAAAGATACATCCATGCATACCAACAATCCGCATGCGCTGTCGATACTTGACTATTGTAATGTAATTGGTAAACGGATCCCGCAATGCTTCCATTCGTAGTGTAAATTCATCCTCCGACATAATATTCACATCAAAATCTGGCAAAATACGAAAATGTGCAGTTCTGGGGGCTTTGCCTTGAGCAGGCGTGGATGCAAAACGTTGATACGTGTCCACTTGCTCCTTCTGATATCGAATGGCTTCAGGAGCGTTTCGAAAAGAAGTAGGTGAGGGTTGCGGGAAGAGTAGCTGGCAGAGACGCTTGTCCAACCAGGTATATTTATTGATATGTTGACAGATATGATTGGAGAATGGCCAAGTTGAGAGGATCCACCTCCAACTTGGAATACTCATGCAGAGGCTCACCAAATCCGGGGCATCAAGGAATTCGCATATTCTTAATGCCAGCTCAGGTAAAAGATCGGTGATCTTACGTTGTGGGCTATTTTCTGCCTAAATTGTAAAGAATGTGCGATCCTACGTGACATGTAAATTAAATGAAAGAAAGGTGATGGAGAAAAATAAACGAGTTAACGAGAAATACTGAAAAAAACAAAGCAAGGAGAAACAATTGGAGGCTACTAGAACCTACCATTATCGAGAGCTGCTAGCCCAAATTGAGCAGTTCTTTCCGTATCGTCCAGTTTGAAAATCCCCTAATAACGAGGTCCGCCTGCTTCTCCCCTGTTCAATCATAAAGAATGCAATAACCAAACATGAAAATTCATAATTATTCATACAGAATGTAAACTTGCAGCAACAATGGTATCGATACATTTGCCTGTTTTACTGGTACTAGATAGCCACTTGATGTGATGGCGAACCATATTTAAGCTGGTCGTTTGGGATCAATCTGTTGCTTTTCCATAAAATGATGGCCTATATTTACGAGCCATGTGGTATTCAAGTGACCGAAACGTTGCCATGTAGAACAATTTTTTTAAACCTTTGGGATGTACTACTGTTTCAAGGAGCAGAATCCACGAGAATCCTTACACTAACTGCAGAAACGTGAGTAATTTGTGGGTTCTGTAGGCCAAAGCGGTAACATGCCTAGAATTTAACTGGCTTCCAGCTGCGGGTCGATTCGCGCTTACTTAGCAATACACTTCCAGTTGTAGGTATGGAACACAATAAGCAGCAAATGATTTACTCCAAATATCTTCAAGTGGCATAACATTGGCAGTTTCATATTGACCCAATTTATTACAACAGTTTTACACTTCTACTTTTCATTACTACATGTTTTATCCTATTTACTTATTGGATTAATGTGCACTCATATGTACATAAAGCATAAACAAAAAGCAATTCTAACATTCCCCTGAAAAATTGATTATTCGATAAAAAAGATTGCAGCGTTTGCCATTTCGTACTTATGCCTCACTTGGACCTCTCAGATGTCCGCTGATTCAAACCGTAAAACATGTTCAAAGAATTCCAAGATTTAGACATCGCCGTTATTCCCCAAAGAGAAATGACTATATAACTGATAAGAGCGGATTCTTAGACCCAGCCAAGTCAATGAAATCCGCTTCATCTGCATCAATAGCCTTAGACTGAAACCACTTCATTACTTAAACAGAAGTGACTCGATGGAGATAGGACCAATTCAGACCAAATGAATTGAACAAACTTCCATCCCCGATGTCTTTTTTTCTACGTCCCTATCTCCTTTTTATTCCCTGATGCACGTCCAGTTTGCCCTATTAGTCCTATAAATCACAAAGTGCAAAGTGCTTACAAGTTTGCTTAAAAAACCAGCCCTCTAATTTAAGAGCGTCGCTCCATAAAGTCCTCAATTAACACCACAGTAATAACGAATAAGATGATGAGGGATAAATTGTAACTGATGTCAATGAGACTGCTTCTGAAGTCAGTTCAGCTGCAGAAGTAGCGCATCGAATACTCATTTTCATCTTTGGGCACGATGAATGTTATAAATTCGTTTGAACGCAATTAACGATGCTTAATGACTTGTTCAAAGTGGGCCAACACAAACACGACTCATGAGTACTCAGTCCTTCTCTCTGGGAGAGCATCTCACACACCTCACCAAGTCTTCGTCATGACGTGTCATTGGCGTGGCTCTAACATCCTCGTAGATACTTGATGTCGATGCACCAAACAACTTTTGATTCAACGCCAAGTGGATATAATGGTGTTTTTAATAGAAAACCTACATAGATTCAAGAGGCGCGAAATAAATAACAATGCTTACCTTGCCCGTAATCATATTTATGATTTGCACTAGTCCTAAATGTTATTACGCTACTCATATCCAACACGATTCCAAATCTATACAATGTTGTATATTCTGCTGAACGGATTTTCATATTCCGACAACTTCGTTAGAATCCACCCAGTTTCAACAAATGTTTAAACTAGCAGAAGTGAACTCGGAATCTAGTGATACGTGGCTAGATAAAGAAGCAAAAAGCAGTATTCAAGCATGCGTTATAAGAATTTATTTCGGCAGGTTTCGTTGGAAGGTTGGCAAACTTTAAACGGAGGCACACGAAGAGAGAAAATCTACAAACGGAGACGCTTTTTATCCGTAGCCATGGCGTTATCCATTGTAGAAAAATTATTCATTACGCGCTCAATGCAAACGGAAATAAACATTGGCAACCGCTCCTTCTGAATTAAAGATGGTGTCAGCCGTAGTTCACTCCCTCCCATATCCACCCGCCCTATCATCTGTTCACACACTCCGGCTCCCGATCTCAAATCAAACCTGAAAGGCTATGACGGAACTCACGGATAAATTATGTACTTATGAGTACTCATTTGCATAAACCAGACCTGTAGGTTATATTTTTTGCTCCCCAAACTAAAGCCATTACCATTTATCTGACAAGTGCAGAATATACAACTTCCTGAAATGGGCAATCACCCAAATACAATAATGATGATTGGTGGGAACCGAGGAATTCAAAGCACATTTTTCGGTCACCTAAAGTCGCGTAACACCATAGGGTAGAGACGATTCTCAACAAATGACAGCCTGCAAAACACCTATAAATAATCCACTCGTAACAGAATCCTGCTTCATGTCGATAACAACGACAGCAGACAGAAAAATTCCATGCAAATGGATTAATTAAGCATTACAAGCACTCACAAGTCGTTAAAAAATTGTTAAAGCAATTGAAGTTTAGTCCTTTTTACTGTTCGTTCATTGTTGACACACCCCAACTCATTTATTAAAGCGACGGTTGGATACTGCTTGCAAATATGTCACAGATATCATTAAGGTTGCTAAAATATGAAAAATTTGCACAATCAAGTGACTCCAGGCCATGCCAGTAGCCTCTCAGCCCTACTACACGCCAGCAAAACATTTTCTGTTTAAGCACTATGGCTTCTTTCGCCTTCGGGAATGGCTTGGGGAGTTACAATCGTTCATATACTCTAAAATCTGCAGATTAAGACTGTGAGAAGAGATTAGTTTAACTACCTAATTCGGATCAATGTCTAGCTCAAGATAATCAGAAATCGCATGATCACACTTAAGACTTGGTAATGACAATCGAAAATCTTCAGTTTATTAGCATGTAAGTTCTATCAAGAAAACGAGTTGCCCCTATCAAACCTCGCGATTAAAAGAAAACCACAGATAGCGTTAACCAAAGTGGCAGAGCTAAAAGCAAAGAGGGAGTCAAGGGGTGGTAGAACGACCAAATAACGCACACCAGAGTCTTCACGTATAAAACAGCCGTACATGCGACTAATAATAGCAAGCCGTTGTCTCTTTACTCATAACAGGAACTTTCACAGCATCACAGATGTACTTTATTTACGGAAAAAACAAGAAACTTTCGAAACTGCAGGGACAACCCAATTGTACACGGACTAAATCACAAGGTCACAAGGTGACAAGGTGCCCATTTACACACTAAAATGCCTGGAAATACAGTGAGATTGCCATGAGAGATAGAACCACCCATTTGCTATGCTAAATCAAGTACGTAAATGGAAGTATGCACTCCACACTGAATTACTTGTAGAATCAAGTGCAATACTTCTAAGTCCAAACTACAACATTCAGTTCAGAACATATGTGCCAGAACTGATCTTTTGTGTCCACAAGTTGGTAAAAATGAACTGCACTGGGGCATATTATGAACAGAGGAAGAAATTACTATTATTAATAACATAAACTCACCTATGGCAGTCACGGACAGACACACTAACGAACGACACACGAAAATTGAACGCGCTCTAGCCATCTTCGACCTTGCGTGTTAATAAATACTTAATTCTGCAACCAGCAAACTTACATTAAAACAAAATAATCTTTTGGCACTTAAACAATTGCTTGAGAAAGACATTGCAATATCATAATAGATTCGACTTCGCGCAATTGGTGGTGCTTGAAGTTTGAAAATCCTTTAACGTCAACATTCGTGATCCGGCTAAATGGGGATTCATGAAGAGCACTATTCCCGTTGATTCAGTTTGGCAGTGTTTAATCTGCACAATATTGAAGAAAAATATGGTAGTATGCGTAAAACAACACTTTTAATTTCCTGACCTCCCTTCAATTTCATACCCATGCATCACGAAGGACCTGTGGACGATACCACATTCTGATGCTTAATAAGGGGTTTAATTCGAATAGTTTCATAAAAGGATCGTAAAGGGCTAGCTCTGTAGGATTAACAACGTTCTCACATTCACGATTTTGGACCGATCGGTCAGCTTGCGACTAAAAGATTTCAAGCACATGGACACAAATTGCATCGGTTAATGTGAAACTTTGGTGGTTTCTTACAAATAAAAATGGTTATCTGCAAGTTTGTACCGAAGAACACTAATTATGGTACTAGCATGCTCGTTTTGGTAATTAAATGTTTCTTTTATTTCGACTACCTACGAGACTAGCCACTTTCCAACATTGAGAGGTATTCTCGTTGCCCCAACTCTCATCTTCGTAATGACTGGGCCTGCTTTAGCTTTTTCTGCAGTAGCGACAACCGTCTCCTCCTTTCAAAGTTTGCAAAACCTTTTAGTTTAAAAGGGCGTTTCTGCAGAATAAACTACAGCTACCTGCGTGGGCTTTCCAATTCGTGCATTGGCATCCACTTTTTAAGCTAACTTAAAATGCTTGATTGAAAAGTCGTTGCCCTTTATTGCTAAAAAAATCGGGTCAGTCAATTTAAGTAGGCATCATATGGTGCTTCCACCACAAAATATATCACGAGTGTTCAAGGTGAAAGGACAGAAATGAATCAAGGGCGATAAACACAAAAATATGTAAATGAAGGCTACACCGTCTACTCGCAAATCGCCATACAAATTAAAATCTATGGATGAACACTTTAAACCTAATGCCCTGATCTTGCTTCTCAGGATAGTGAGTAGCATAAACTCACCTCCCAAAGTTATTTCTCATGTTAACAAGTTAGTAATCGATGAGTAGCAAATCCTGAATGATCATTTATTGAGCTATAATGTAAACTCCGGTGCGAGTGATCATGAATGCCACCATATTTTACAGGTATATTAAAGCACAGAGCCTCGTGTTGAATGCAGTGGCAGACAGCATTTGCGGCTGGTTACGAGAGGATCAAGGATGCTGCTTCCCTGAATATTCGCCTATGTTCTCTCTGCTAAGCAAGCTGTTTGAAATCCGCAGACGAGGTGAAGACGTAATTGCAGCGTTCATGGTAGAGTGAGGCGCGAACAAAAGCGCTGTTATCAGAACAAAAAGTGCTGCGAACAAGGGATCTCACCTGCAAAGAACTTGAAACCGTTTCAGTTAGTGGGCATTGTGCCCAAAAGTGCTCGTTATGGCAAAGCGAAAGTAGGCAAATTTATTTGTTTTGGAGTGTTTTACGTCAGTAAATGTCTCAAAAGAGAGTGAAGTTTAATTCTTTTCAGCTAAAATTCCCTGAGAAAGATGGGTGCCAAAGCGATAATGCGAACAGCTTGGTTAAGTCTACGAATGTGGATGGACATTGTTTGCTGATAATTTCCTGTTGTTCTCTCAAAGTCAATCAAAGCAAGCATTTAAAGCTCCTAGTTTAACCAACATTTAGGCTCAAGTTGGTCAGAATGCATAATTTCCTTTAGTCAAATTTCAGCTAGATGACATAGACAAGTTTATCTCTAAACGTATAAGCCATCACCAAATAGTGGTCTACTTTAAACGGAATTCTGGTCCACCCAACTAGGAAATTTTCCTCTTCACCCAGTTTACTCAAGAAGATCTGTCTACCCTTAACAAAGTGTGGCTAAGTGACAGAAACTAAACTGGCAGTTTTGCTATTCTCAAGCATTATCCAGGTTTCTAATTTAGTGACACTGGTATAGTCAACTGCTCGATAGTTATTGAATTGGTTTCTAACGATTGAGACTACGTGGTTGAGCTTTTCAGTAGTCACAGTATCTTCTGATTTGACACTTCATCACATGTCCGCATTGCAAAATATGGGTTTTTAGTATATTTTCGCTTGTATACTTCCCCATAGCTTCCAAGTAGAGTCTGTAATGAAAGATACCTGCAAGATGTTTTTGTGTATCGCCGCATCTTGCCTTACTGACATTCACGGGATGTGTGGACTAGTGTAAATTTACGCATGCAGGTATCGCTTTCAAAATTGTCCAGTTTTGTTCATGGATGAAATATTCATCACTCACGAGGAAAGAGGACAGCCTTGCCATTTTGTATAAGCGTCATAGCAGTACATGCACATCACAACGGATGAGAACGAATAAATTTACCTAAGAACAGGTGTCTACTACAACTCCATGTTTTACCAGTCTCACATAGATTACCCAACGAATTTCTTAGGCATTTGACTCCTCGCTAAGCATTGTTTGTGGCAGCTGTATCTGATTTGAACAAAGATGAATAGAACGAAATATGGTGCAGAAAAAAATTAATCCAACACTTTTGTGGCATCATTGTGCGTAGTGGGTATGCGAAGCTGTAAAATAAGTGAACACCCGATACCTCTCCACCTCTCTTCTAGCTCAACGGAACCTGGAAAGATATATGCTTCGACAGCATTGAAGTTAGACCAGTGACGAAAAGGAGCAGGCGCAAAATACCATCCCCATGACATTAATTTAGCCCTATCTTTCATTACATGGCCTTGCTTTAAGGCCGGTGGTCATTGATAGCGTTGTTGTAGCCCATTACCCATACGCCAGAAGTATGAGGACAGCACAATCCACCCTGACCCCATACAGTTCCCAAACAGGACAAACTCTGGATACGGTGACTATTGATAAGATGCGACGGTAACCAAATATCTTCTTTGTTTCATCCGAAATCAATGACCGGTGCTGCTAATTGGGGAGGTGTTTTAAATCGCCGATTACGTTATAATGGCTGAAGTAGGGGATGAGGAACGTATAGTATTTACGACTATTTTACTTAGCAGTCTCGTTCAGCTGAAATATCATTTCATTTAATAAAGTGCAGGACTTGCATTTGAATTCTTCCCGGAAATTCAGCATTACTAAGCTCTTAGGCCTTAACCAAATCTGGATCGATGCAATGACAAGTCATCTTACATTTTTTTGTTTTGCTTTCACTGCTACAAGTTGTAGTCATTCCATTGAACTTGATATTGGGTATTTGGGTTGACTGTCAGAAAAGTGTTACTTTGAGCGTCGTCTCCATCGCTCTCAGTGTTCACTTTTCCATTTTTGTTTCACACAAGTTTTCTAACTATTTCCAACGTACCACAAAGTGGAAATTGGGCTGATTCGATCAATCCGAATAGTGGGAAGGATTCTGTTCATTTGTTGTAGAACTTACTGTAGGTATGTCTGAGATTCCTAAATATGGAGTCACCTGAGGAGGAACCTAGTGGAGGATGAATTTACCCACAGTGGAGCTCCATTTGGAATGACGAAACGAACCTGTCATCTAATCAGCTGCCGAACGGATATACATTGGTGTTGGTGGTGTCCCCACTCAAAATAGCTAATTAGTGCGGCCAAAGAAATTGAATGAGCGAATAAATCTGAGAGACAAAGTACTCATGAGGTGGTGTGATGTAAATGGATCCAGGTAACCCACGGACCAACTCTGCCTGGTAGCGATTTGCTCACCTGCCTTGCATTCATTGACGCATCTCCTTTTCTCTTCTCTTTTAGCCCATATATCACCGCCACTCCTCTGTCGCTGCTTTGATGTGCTTACTTCACCACCGCCATTACTCTCTTCAGTGTATGGATAGAAATATTTCATTACTACTCCAACTCTACTTTCCCAAAGCCTCTCATACACCCAACAAATGGGGAAATTCCCTTTCCCCTAACCATCCCCTACTCATCATTCTCCAATTAGAATTTTATTAGCCTCTGTACCAGCGGCAGCAGCTGAAAGTGATTGGACATTCAGTATTCAGTCGTGATACTTCATTCCAAGTAAAAACTAAGTTGCTTTTTGGGTTGTGGTGAGTCAAGCTCAGGTATAATATCTTTACCAATGAGATTTTTCTAGGGTATTTGTTTTAGCTATAAACTCATTGGGGTTTATCAGCAATGTATCGTTCGTTACTTGCAAGCTATATTCTACCACTAACATAAATGGAAGATTCACTGTTAGCAAGAGTAGTAAGAGCATGTATCATGTTAATTAGGAATGGAGCTCAATGCCAGTGCGAGTGTGTCTCCAAAACAGCTTGTCCCCTCCTTCAACTTTCAAAAACGCCCTGCCCCCACCTAAGTGGAGCTGATGATAAGTTATTAATTTGAATTGAGACGATGGGTGCAATTAACAGAACTACTTGAATAAAGAGAAGAAATTTGATTGCAGAGAGGGGGACAAAGGGCGAGAAACAATGACAGATAGTGAAGCTAATAAAGGGCCTCTCCACAGCTTCTTTGTTTGAAATTTAAGAAATGCTACCCACCGTAGCAATTGTCAACTCCTGAATTTATGTCAAATTTCCTCACTTGGCATCGTTTGTGTTTCCTTGACACAAATACCATCAGAAGGGTTGATGATACAATCGCAACGATGACCACGTATACGGGAATGGAGATACGCATCGAGTGTTCTCCTTGAAGAATGTACTTGAATTGAGCTGATTCAAACATGGGGGAAATTCCCACCGCGAAGGTAGTCAGATGTGTGCACTCACAAAGAATCTCATCCGAGTTGGGAGATGATTCCGCCTTTGTTGCATGAAAGGTGGAAAAATCACTTCGCGATTTAAGTTTCCGAATAAATTGGCATTAAATTTAAAGCCAAGCCTCAATTTCAAATAAAACTCATCAGCTATGTTAACGTGACATTGCTATGATGTGCGGTATTGGGAGCTAATTGTGGCTACTTGTGTCACACTTGCTGTTGCTCGATTCTATTCTAACACCTTTAAGGACGATGATGGGCAACTATAGTGCTGCATGCGTGTATGTGAGATACCCCTTACCAATGCACAAAGTTTCTCGCAAACAAAGACCTATCAATCTATTTTGGAATGCCCGTGTTTACAGGCGACTTCAAGCACAGTTTTTACTGTGATTGCATGCTCATTGGATCAGTAAGAGGCTATTTCATCCATCACCGTCGTGGATACACAGACTGTCGCACGTTTAAATATGGTTAAGGACTAGGACCTTGGTCGCGGTTGAGTAATCATGCGTAGCCTCAGTGGTCATTCCTACGAATACTCTACTAGCTCGTAGAATGTCTGATTCTGCAGACCTGGTCGTCACATGATCCATGGTATGACGGAGTTGCGCAAGAGGTTGTTTATATCGTAACGAAGATGAACACCATCAGTCACAAACAATGACGATTGTGGAAAGATGGTGCAAATTGAGCACTACAACAACTTTGTTCTTCTTACTACCACAAAAGGCTTGAATGCCAAACAGTTGCAAAGGAGTGTTTTTGAGCCAAGTTTCATGCATTGCATCATTGGTGTGCTCTTCTACTTTGTTTTAATCTAGAAGACGTGGTGGAAGATAGAAGTAATAGATAGGTCAGTTTGGACACTTTAAAATTGCTAGTCTTAAGCATAATCAAGATATTTAAAAGAAAGCGAGCATTTTTAGGCTATTTACGAGCAGAATAAGCCCACCTTACATCCACTCCTACGCCAAACATCCTCACCGGGCGTGATATGAAGACACGAAGGCATAGAGGCTGACGCATAAGCAGTCGTGTTAATCCGACCCCTAAAGCGATATGGCACGGGGGGTGGATTTCTCTCGTCGTAGCAATTCAATTCACTTGCTGAGAGCTGGCGATAGCCAATGTAGAAGTGTTTCAACTCCTCTGCTCGTATTTTCAAATGCCTTGTCCGCGCAACTGCCTCGTTTTTAAGTTTACTTAAGACGTCTGGGTAGATGTACAGAGAGTAGATCTGTTGCATTTTGCCAGAGATGGACACATTTTCTATTCGAAAAGGCAGGCTGGATTAATGCATGCTTTAATCAGCACTTGGAAAAAACGACAACTTACTACAAGCCAAGGTGGAGGACGGAAGCATGGCCCAGTAGAACGAGCCATAATCGTCCACGACTTGCAAATTTGGTGGAATAATGTACCTAAGAGCCATTAAATAATGGCATTTTGCAGTGTAAGCATTAAAATAGCGTTTGCTAATTAAGTAAACAAAGCGAATCACCTTGCAACCACCAAGTATTGGGGACAGGTTGCTGTTTCACTGGGATGAAGTTGGAAGACGAAGTTAGCTTCCTCTTGATCAACCTCAAACCTGTGCATAATGAGCAGTTGATAAACCAATGTTCCATCTACTGCCACGACGGGCTCTGGTAGTTGTACTTCCTGCTCCTCAAACTCCAAACCACTGTTTGTACAGCCGCTTGCATTTGTGTCCTATGCAGAAAAGCACGATCATTAACGCGGTCATTTGAAAGCATCGCTGTATTCTAAAACAGTGGCCTGAGAGTTAACCTTTCTGAGGGTAAAACGAAACGGGGATTTGGTGGCAGATAAATTGAGTGCTGTTCCCTCAGCGTAGAATGCTAAAGAGACGAGATTTGATCCTGGATTGTCCTGACCGCGGTTGAAAAAATCATAGATGTTGTCAGTAAAGCTACTTGTCTAAATCGATGGATAATGCATCAGTTTAAGTATGCACATCGGATGTGCAAGGTAGGATGTTGGGTAGTACTTACTTGTACGACAATATCCTCATAGTTCAGTAGGTCCGTGACATTTGGAATGCCGATTTTACTTTCGCCACAAGCCACGTGGTCATTGGAGAGATCCCTTGTCATGACACGACAGAAGCGAACGGAATTATGAGTACTGAAGTTCTCTTGGAACATAGAGCCTCCAGGAACAAGAACCTCATGGAAACTGGATGCTAACAAGGCATCGATTTTCGCCAGCACCTCAGTCATTGCTTTTGCCTGGTAAACAGTAAAAAATGCCCCATTAGGGCATTTACAACGCTCACAAATAGTTCCCCTTGGCATGAGAATGGGGACATGCGTGTAGTGAAGGAGTAAAAGGGATGAATGAGTGAAAAATTGGGATCAAATTGGGAGTGACTGAGTGAATTCAGATGCAATATGTCACTCTAAACTTCGTTTTCAACATGCCCGGTTAAGGCCTGTCAAATCTAAACAAAAATCACTCACGGATAGTATTTGGGCCCCCCGCAGATTATTCAAAATCAATGTGTCCAAGGAGTCTATTGCTAAAATTGACAGAGACTGGAATTAGGCGTCACATATTCAGCAATCGATGTAAAAATGATGGTTCTCTATGCCGTACTGCACCCCTTTGCTAGTGACCGAGCTAATGTGGCCCGAACTTCTCCACTTTAGACATCGCTCATCAGGGTGACATTCACCGGGACGAACGAGGAGTTACTAGATATTTGGATGAGCTAACCGACTTTTAACCACGTTGGGGCGACCAAAATGGGGATATTCCAGATGATACCAACTTACGATCTGCATCAATGTCAGTTTCAAAGCCAAGCTCTTGCTGCTGGATGCTTTTGAGTGCAGGAGTGGGATTTTTGTGTTGATAACGCATTCCCTAGGATAAGGCGTCAGTCATGTTTAAGAACGTACCTCAAGAAGATAGACAGCAGTTTTGGTGAACCTGCGAGCCAGATCATAGACGCTCTGTAATGAAGATTCACTCAGCAATTGTGGCAACACATATGCTGCTTCGGCTAGTTTCGACTGGATGCGGTTCATTGTTGTATAGGTAATTTCCGTGGCGATGGTGGCAATGGCTTCAAGACCAGAGGACAATGGAAGCAGGTTTTCATAGTTGGCCAGGCTGACATTTTCCAGAGCACCAACTAGCTTCTCTGTCAACTATGAAATTATGTGCGATCTAACTGAGAGTTTAGTGGAAGAAATCACCATAGTTACTTGAGTGTGCACTTAGATGGACATTCTACAAATACTGAGTTGTCAATTGCCTCAAGATGATTGTTTTGTGACGTGTGAAATGGAATGGTGCAATAGAGTGAGAATTGGGCGTATTTGTGCAGGTATTTTGGGATGTAAAACACAAAGACGAACCTGAGCTATCCTGTTTCGTTTCTGGTCTGTAGCAGCTGGTGGGCCTAAAGAGGTGAAGAAGCAAATTCGTTAAATCTATTGGCAGAGCTCTTTGAAAGAAGTAAGCATTTGATAAAAACCGGGCCTACGCGGAGTGAGGTCTGAGTTCAAGAATCCTCTTATTTGCGCACATATTGCCTGAACGGCTTCTGAAATGGTGTTTGCATCTTTAGAAGCGATTGCCTTTTCAAGAATATCATTTTCTCCGGTTAAAATATCGTTCATTTGTTTTTCACTTTCATCTGGTGTACTCCTAATGAACTAAAAGTGGTAAAGCGTCCATGAAGCATATTCGCCATAACCAATAAATTGACGGGCAGATAGAGGGAGTGGCTGAATAATGGATGAATAGATAGGTACAGAGTGGAGAGATAGGTGGATAGGCACTGGTGAATCGGGAATGAATGGAAGGTCGAAGAAATGAGTGAATGAGTAGTTGAACCAGTAAATAAGTGGAGTCAGGATGGATTGATGGATGGATAAATGAATGAATATGTAGATGAATATAACATTGCATTGAGTTTCGAAATCACTCACCCTAAGAGCATGGGAACACTTGTTGATGTATAAACTGGAACTAGGTAGACTCCGAATGCACATCCGAATGTCTTCCTCAACCAGAGGTAACATGCTACAAAACGAGGGATTTTCAGCGATGCCGAGAGTTATCTGGTCCTCATGCATTTTTGCTAGAGTAACGTTTTCACATCAACTTCGATAAGAATTTATTTTACCATAAAATTCAAATTTTCCTAGAATCGGCGGACAGCTACAGGTCATGCAGGCACGTTGAAACTCGCGAATGAAATTTGGAGCTTCAAGGGAGCAGTGGTCGCATGTAGTCGCTGACCAGACATCGACCGTTAGACA
The DNA here is from genome assembly GCA_000469725.3 of Echinococcus multilocularis. Classification (NCBI taxonomy): domain Eukaryota; kingdom Metazoa; phylum Platyhelminthes; class Cestoda; order Cyclophyllidea; family Taeniidae; genus Echinococcus; species Echinococcus multilocularis. Next base: position 4,575,722 of record LN902846.1, on the reverse strand, counting down.
GGATTTCAGATTTTCCAAATGGGGATGATTCACTATCATACAGGCATCCAGTTGCCCTTGAACTGGCAGTTGACGAAGGAAGTCAGGAAGGATTACAAGTGTGTTTGTTTTCGAACCTAACAAATAGAGGTGCACACAACCTCAGCAGTGTGAATAAGCAACTTGGCAAAGTTGGAAGAGGTGTCCGAATCAAGTCGTGACTTTTAATTTTTATCCGTTTAAATGGGATACGACAGTTACGCAGCCACATTATACGTCACCATTTTAGACGCGTCTAGCTATGATTGCCGACGGCAATGTTAAAAAGAGTATGTGAATGTGTGTATGTAGCAGTAGTGTGTGGTGCTGAGAGAAGTGGTAAAACTTGTGGCTGTCTGCTAGCACAAAGCATCTTCAAGCACACCGCAGTACAGAGTTATAACACCCTTACTATCAATAGTAAGTCATTGAAATTTTGATCTGCAGTGTACAACTACAGCAGTCATTCTGCTTGACGCTGAGACAGTGTGTGGTATTTCTAACCCTAAACAAATGGTTGACGTATACCTTCTGGTAAATTTTGCCGGTTGCCAACTGCTGATGCTGCATTTAAGATAGTGCATAAGTGCTAGGATGAGTTAAAAAATGTCCCTATATTCACTTCTTTCTTGCCTTTTACCAACTTAAAAGCTCCTCTCTCACCAGAACACCTCTCATAATCCGAAAGTTTATTTATCACTTTACCCTCAGTTAAATGCATCATTTCCTCCGAAACATTCTGAATTGAACTGTTGGGAAATTGTATTTCAAAATGCCAATGAAATTCGGCATCTTTGTAATCACCGTCACCATCAATTGCACCTCTAAGCACAACATGCTCGGGTGATCTTATAGTCAACGTCTCCGCAGTAAATCGTGGTTTCATGACTCTGCAACATTTTGCCATGAGAAGACATACTTCTTGCCTGATGGATAAGTTCGCTCTCAAGCTCCTTCCCAGCCGTATTCTGTGTGTATCTCGACCAATTCTGGTTGAGGTATTAGCATACACAGTCACCTCATAAAATTCATTTATTTTCAATTCGGCCGCAGGTATACATATATCGCTATCCATCTCCGCTACTTCAAATTCCCTTTTTTCTGCTGGAATGTTCACTTTTGCCCAGAGAAAACCAATTTTCTAGCAATGATAACATCATCAACATTGGTAGCATGCGACTCTTACCTCATTTGCATCGGAGCTGAGCAGTGAATTGAACCGGAGCTTCGGTGAAAGGCATATACGCTGATTGTTCCACGGAAAGTAGTGGAAGTTGCCAGTTCGGTGAAGGATTTCAAACCGCAAGCGCATGGGCCATACCTCTGGAAATGACCAAATGGGTTCATTCCCGTCCATGATGTTTTGTCGGTAGTTTTTGCATGCAAGAATAAAATCCTCATTATCGAGGATTTCAAAGAAGCGATTAGCCTGTAAACTGAAGCCATCATCACCATGCGCGACGGCGGTTATTGAATATTGGCCCGCCTATTGTGTAGTTATTTCTACTGCCGACACACATCACTTACCGCTAAAACAAAGTTAGCTGTATATTCAATACCCTCTACCGTTTCTTCAAAATACTGGTCAATGTTTTGCCGACTCCTGAAACACCACTTTACTTCCCTGGCTCTCCCTTCAATGATATTCGCCTTGAACGTAATTACGCTCCTCCTATTAAAGATGTCAAACCGTCTTCCACATCCAGAGAGAAGTTTGGACCCCACTTTCTCGAATATGGAAATTCCAACAATTATTGGTTCAGCTGGTCCTATCATGTGTTCAGTTTATCGAGGTGAACATACCAGATCCTGGAGGCAAAGGGGCACTGGAAGGAAGCACACTGATGGGAACTTCAACACGCTTTGGTGTGGCTTCTTGCTCCCAGGCATAGGGTTCCAGTATGGCTATTACTGTGTGCACACCTTCTTCGATGAAAGATCCGTAGAAATGCATTGTTTCATTCAAATACAAGTTCAGTTGTATCTACAAATTATGACATAATTCCTCACTAAGAGTGTATTCGGGGATAGTCGGGGTCTCTTACCCTCTAACAATGCTATGGCGCCATCAAATAGCACATCTGGTTTTAAAGACACGACTAACTGCCATGTAGCAAATGGAAAAAGCAAGTATGTGTCTCAGGTGGCATCATTCAATGAAACATTGTCAACCTTCGTATTTAATTCTAGATAAAGGTTAATAAGAAATTTAGTTCCTCCTTAAAAGCCTAATAACCAACAAACTGGCTGACTGACCTACCGACTACCTACTCAAAGGCCCTGAGTGATTAAATAATCCTGAGGACCTAACACCTTTTCGTGGAAGGGTTGTATGTACTAGATTATCGCCTTCAATAGTTTGACAGAGAATGGAGGATTAAAATGAGGAAGAATTACCGAGCTCTGCTTAGGACTAGCTAGTGGCAAGTGAAATATGTCTGCCATATATCATTGTTCAGGATTATGAAACACTTATTGAACAAATACTTTCCCCACAGCTTGTCTAAAAAGGATAAGACTGATTGACCCCGTCACATCCTCAAGATGCTTCGCCATATTTACACTCCAGGATTTGTTTGCTAATACAGAGAAACTAGTGATCTCTGAATGGCTCTCTCAATTAACCTCAATTCATGGGATCAATTTGAGGATAGCTGACGCAGAAGGATCATTGCAAGAAACGCCATGAAGGACGATATCCTAATTGTTTGTGTACGTTTTTACGCGGGTTATTCTGCCTAGACCCAGCCTTCATCACAGTGGATTTTGACCCTCAAGGCTATCAGGCCATCAAGCGATCACTTGCCTGGACCATCTGGGAGACCACTTTGAAAGTGGTCAATAGTAAATTGGGCATAATTAAATTCTCTTCAACTTCCCATCGCATTGGATTGACACCTCGGTCTGTGGACTAATCGTTCACCACACCCTAGTGGCATGGCATTCGCTGTATTTTAGCTCTGCCAGTGGGCTACCAGCCCTTCTATACACTCTAATAATAATGGAAAGTAGCCTCCTTCATTACTTGACAGTGGCTTACAGTTTTGGTGTAAAATTAGCTGACTTACCGCAGGAAGTGAGTCAGTCGGTAAGTATGGATTCAAGTTGTCAACTCTTACGCATTTCATATTATTGGCGGATTCAATTCGAATTTTATCGCCTTTCAAGAAATTGCACGGATCTTGGATTTCATACGGTTGGATCTCAGACTTCGGATAAGGTGTAGTCCATATCTACAGGCAGTGGTACAGAGGATAAGTAAATGTGAACAAAAATTGCAGAAAGCAAGAAAGTGACAAAGAGAGAAAATGTGCAGTAAGATCGGGGAAGTGAGAAGGGAGATGAAGCAAATGAGGGTAAGCGACACGTACTTCGTGGGTATCGAGAATTACGGGGTTTCCATTCGAGCACATTCTGTTTTCATAATTCACCACACTTCCATCAGGACAACTAAGACGATCATGCTTCAAAAAAGTTGTTTTCTCATTAAAAGTAGACCACGAATGTAAAATAAATAATTTAAAATTGCAATAATGAGTTAAATGGAAAGCAAACATAACTATAATGATTTTGTGGGTGTCCGTTTCTCAGTCATCCTGACCACTTGTCTACCTGCTTGTCTGTCTGTGTATCAGTTTGCTCACTCACTATAAACTTGATTTTGTCCCCATCTGTGGATATTGCAATGGAACGAAGGAGGCCGGATTCAAAGGTCACGGGACCATAGGCAAAGTTCTCTGGCAAAGCGCAATTTATAAAACTGCCTTCATAGCGCTTCAATGATGCCACACCAAGCGGTAGGAGGTTTTGTTCTGAAACAAAAGTGTGACCGCTCCTAAATGGGAATCATGGCTTCATTTCCAAAAGTAAAATACATACATGTACACATGCCCATACACATATGTGCGCATTTCGTGATCCGGAAGCATTGGTTGTTACTGAGGCACTTATGAAAGATAATGAAGAATGACAGTATACGACGCAGCACAACACAACATCCATATCACGCATAACACGCCAGCGAACCTGTGAATTCGTGACTTAATGGCGGTCTGCCTTGCCATTGTACTGTGGCTCTAACTCTGTTTTCGCGGAGTACTGTGAGGTTGCACTGGAAAATTCTATTCACAAACACTGTGTCTGGACATTTGAAGCTGTAGGTGAAGTCGAAAGCAGCCTCGCGAATTTTTGGGAATGATTTATTTTCAAGTGCACCCTAAATATGCATTGGAGTAAAGTTGCAGAAGTTGTGCTCTTGCATACCAAAGTGCTCTGAATTACAATGATGGCCACCAGGTACTTCTGCAAGTAACAAAACAATGTCCCCATCGTTGGTAAATCCGTTGAAAAAATGTTTGTTTCGTTAGAATGTGCTGAGCAAGATTGAAAAGTGTGTGGAAAGAAAATAAAATAACTTTTCCTTACCATTGAGGACAGCTGATGCATCACTCATACCGCGAGAGTTTTGCGTCCATGCTATATATACCTTCTCTGGTACGTATAGCTGAAGCTATAAAACGGAAACAATGGACAACTCAATGTGTACCATCGTAAAAGTATTTGTATCGTTTTTGAGCACCGAGGGAAAAAAATACACTGCTTCTGAATGAGAGCGGAAATGGGCACAGAGATGTGCCGTTATTCCATATAAATTAGTAGTTTTAGAATAGTGCCACAAATTTCAGGGCAGACTTCTTCATATTATGTCCCATTGACTTCTAAATGTAGTAATACACGTCTGGCGAACAATAAAAGTACATTTTAAGCCTCTTTTACAGCTTGTTTAAAAGCCCGTTCGTCATTTTTGTTAGCCACAAATGTGATCTTGTGAGCAGAAAAGAATCAGTATCATGTCAAACGTCTTTTGCTAAAAGAGCACGTGACTGGCTATAAGAATTTCTTAGCAGTTTATTGCAATACAAAGTTAAGTTAATGTTTTGAAAGAGGCAAGAGAATGAGCGAAGTGGTCAAATTTTAACGTGACGCCGACCCTTTGATGGAAATGTCCTCCATAAAGACCCCAAGCTGCCATTCGTGTTCATTCGTGTGTGATCACCAATGTGACCCTTCTAATGTTCTTACAATTTACCGCGACCTTGTCAGACTTTGGATGCGACTTTGGCCAACTTTCCTTGCTTACCTCCTGACTTTACCAGACAGTCCAAATAACGTTGACCAAGTGCCTCTACTGCAGCAAAGTTGAGCTGCTGGGAGAATAACTAGTTTAAAGTCCAAATTTTGCAAAGAAAAGAAAGCTATGACTTGCAAAAACGGTCGTTACGAAGGCTAAAAAGACGCAGTTCTCCTCTCTCTTTTGCATGTCGCAGGACCCCTATATTCAGTGGTGGGATTGGTCGGTTGCAGCCTTGTAAACTAAGGCGACTAAGACAACTTGACTGGAGAGAATATAAACGACACCTAAAATGCTATTTTCTCTTCAGTGAGTTAATGTACCATGTCAAGGACATTTTTGCCTTAAAACATTTTGTATAATTTTTTGTACAGCTTTAATTTTTGCCAAGTGAAGTGAAATGTTGTTACATAGTGCCGCATCACTTCAAAGGAAGGCTACAAAATACTTCAAAGGATTAAATAAGGTATATTATTTTAACCAATATATATAGCTAAGACGATGAAATAAAGGCTTTCTCGAAAAAAAAGCATTTAAAATGACTAACCATTTTGGTGGAAGCTGAGTTCAAACAACAGGGCTTGAAGCAATTCTTTCATAAAAAGGGTGATAAGCAAACACGCTAAACCAGAAAAAACATGATTTAAACAAGGTAGCACAATATTTGCTCCTTAAAAGGCTTATAATTCTGCTAAGATTATCTGCAAGCCCACAAAACCCTCCATGATTTTTCGACTCACAACTAATCCTCGAACATTCTTCAGTCACTTTCTCGCTCAGTCCTCCTGAGTGACGGATGATACTTGAAAGTTCAACAGGTGTGCTAGTACTCACTCGAATGCCGTGGTCAATCGGTTCCTGAAAGCATTCGAAACCAAAATCATAAAAAAATGATAATCTAGCATTCCACCCTGCCCAGTCGCTAGGCATATCCCCACTCATCATGTCATCCTTTACTTGTTCAGATTTCAAAAAAGACATCTGTTCTGGAGTCCTTGTTTATCAATACTGGAAAGAATTCGCAAAATCGGAAAATACGGCAATGCTTTCATCAGCAAATAAACGACAGCACAATTTCTTTTACAATTGCGGAACCACTTGTAAGCCTTAATAAAATTCCCCTTACGCAACAAAGCCACGCAGACCATACAGTTTCAAACGGACCTATTATATTCGAAGTTTCGGCCCCTCAGTAGGCTTATAATTAAATAGCATCATGATACAAAATAATGCGTATTTTTAGCAGACTTGTTCCTTATCAAATGTATGTCCAAAAACTAAGGGTTTAGGAAGATCATCTGACAGTTAATTAAATCTTAAAATTACTTGTTTATCTTTTTAACTGCAAAGTGAGTCTTATTAAATCACCTGTTTACCAACCAGGCGTCTGCACAATTCCTTCTTGATATCATGCACCTAAAACTAACATGTAGGGAAGGAATATACATTACTTAAGTGTAGAAATGATGTTCCTTACCGATGGCATTCTTTCGTACTGTGACTTTAATGAGCCGTCTCTAAAAGAGATGCAGAAAGATGCTCTTCCATCTCCAACTTCTGATTATCTCTTTTTAACCTGTCTCTATGCACTCCTCTTCTTTATCCTTATCGTCCGCGGCAGTAGCCTTTTTTGTGGGTTTGCTTTTAACAACGTCTCTGTCGTTGCTGTTAATGATCAGGGCCTCTGTTTTTCCCTTCCATCCTGGTAGGTCCTTCTCCACTACGGATTTTGTGGCGCTCCACTGCCCACTAATCGGAACATAAGCCCCATTGTTCCCTTATGGTCATTGCCTATCGCTTAAACCTCACTCTGGCATAACATACGGTAAACTGCCTTCTGCACGCCTTCTTCGTGTGCTTCTTCTACCAAGTTTTGCGATGCTTCCTTAACCATTTGGGCAGTTTAACAGCTGCGCTTCATTCGCACTTCAATCAGTCCATGTGAAAGTTGTTGCTGGCGTGAATGGAAGTGCGGAGCTGCCTCTTTGCTTTTTTGTTCACTTACCTCAACCTCGTTGGTAAAAAGGAAGCAATTGTCTTTTTGGTGAGTTGTCGACTGCATGATGGTCTTCTTCAGCTAATGCCATGTGTTTTGCCATGAGCTGGATCAAGCTATTTATTTTATCCAGTATTTTCCATTTGTATCAATTTTGGTATGTATTTCGTTGTGGTTTTATTCTCTCGAGCGGCCACTTTTGATAGCTTTGTGATATTTTCTGGTGGTGGTTGTATGCTTTCCTACAAGTCTGAATGAACTATTTGCTCCCCCTGTACTTAAGCTTCTTTACTTATTGTTGGAACCTAACACATAGGCTAAGCCACACATGTTATGTTGTTGCTAATCAGCTGCATGCTCATGAATCAAACCTTTGGTTCCTGATTCATTCCTTGCAGTCGCAAATGTACTGATTTGACGTTTAGAGCTTTTTGTGTGTACAATGCAAAATCAACCGGGTTTAAACTTCTCCATTTCCCTAATGACAACTCGGCTAGCGAAGTGAAATTATCCAGATAAGGGGAATGCATGTCTGCGGAGATGTATTGGCTCTCCCGTTTTTTGTTTTGCACCTTCCATCGACTCAGGCGATAATGTCTTTTACATTTAAGCGCAGAATCTGCGAACCTACCGTGGACAGTATAAACTAGCCTGCGATAGTCCCCAAATGTTGGATTCTTTAAGTTTAGCTGGAATAAAAAGAATTAAGTCAGTAGCATCTGGTAATCATTTTCTCAAATGTAGTTGACATGCTCATATTTTCTGGAACATCAAATCTACTTTTAGCCACCAAAAGGAGTAAAATGTGTTTTGATATTAGGCATGAAAGTAACAGGTGTTGCTGACTCCTCACAGCCGCCTTAACTGTTTGTATGAGACCGTTTGACGGCCCAATTGACTGCTGGTTTTAGTGGCACCTAGAGAGTATCTCACAGTTGTAATCTCATTCATATTATAAGGTAAACAAGTAAGTCTATGTGCCTTTTGTAATAAGAAGTAATAAACCAGAAAAGGCGTCCTAGGAAATATCGTATTCATCGAAACGGTAGGAAATGCAATGTGCAACCATTTGCCAAGAAAATGCAAACTTACCTCCAGTCCCACTTTTGAGTTGTTATTTGCTTCATGCAGAAAAAGGGCAGTGTTAGCCACTGGACGTAAGGTGGTTCGTGGATTAGGCGTGTGGGTGAATAGTGGGTAGACTTTTCAGAGTAACGATAATAGCTCGTTTGCTTAAGGAGTTTGGAGAGGGAATATAAAAACCAATCCTCATCAGGGTGTAGTCTCAAGTGCTAGGGGTGCTTCTGTGGAGTACGCGAAAGATGCGAACAACAACAAAGTGACAGTTCCAGGCTGTCGTCTGCTAGTGGATGCATAGACTTCGCACCTTCTCCACATTCACATAAAATATTACGAGATTTGTTCTCGGCACGCGTTTGATATGATTTGTCATAAAATGCAAGTATTGATAACTCATTACCGGAATCAAGTTGTTCAAACAACTAGGCCGTGCATTTCATTGTCGCTATTTCATCATTTGCTGAACAATAAAATTCCTTCTAGTGATTTCTGTATTTTTGGAACTAAGTTCGAACAGGTTTTCGAAGGAAGGCGAGAGGTTTCTCAAGCCAAGTGAGATTGAATAAAGTAAAATGTATGTAATCTCGGTGCAATTGCTGCGAAGGCTAGTCCAACAGTAGAAGTGTTGTACATCACTTCATTTTTCATTTTCACCCTTCGCAAATTCATTTTAACGCCATCAACAAGCCTCAATGAGTCATTCACAGTTGACTAACGCACGTCTCGCACGTAGTTACTCAGTCCTACTTAATGGGCAAGAATATCACAGACCCCACACAAACTTTCTTTTGAAGGGTCAGTCACATGATCCTCGCATGCAAATATTCCATTCCGATGTACCGAATGATTTTTTACTCCAAAACCAAGTGGATGTGATGGTTTTGATTTAATAATAATTGAATTAAAAGTTGTTATCCGTTTGTTAGAAGGCACTCTGTTTTCTCTTGGTCACACTTCACTTTGTCTCTTCTCAAATCCTAAATCCACACTACACCATCCACCCTCCCATCCATCAACCCCAAGTTCATCCACTTTGGCGTAATCCTCACACTAAAGGGAATTGCTGCCCTCCTCATCGGGACCACAAAAGGATTAGTTCGGACTTGACACTAACTTCACTGATGACCATGATGGCCACACACTGGTATTTCCCCAATTATACTAAATGGCATATAGGTCAAATTCTGGATCCGGTTAGCCTTATTCGTTTGGACGCAAAGGCGATTCTCATTGGCTGTGGTCCTCCTTTTAATCCCTTCACAATCCACCATCTACTAGGACTGGAGTGTAACTCCGTGAGGTCGCATTTAGCAAATGCTCAATATGCAAAGCTCGGGCTGAAACTTCCTTCACCCTCATCTCCTCCTCCACCTCTTCCCCTCGTTCTTTCCCGTATATTCAACCTCCTCTAATCCGTCAGGCGAGCAGCGGATTGTTGCAGTTTGTTAGACCATTTGTAGCTGATTGAACGATTCAGGAAGAAAGGAAGGAGGAAAAATGCAGCAAATTTTTGGAAGATAAAAAAAGTGTGCAGAGTAAATGCAAAAGGGCAAGAAAGGATGGATGGTGTACACCTTGGCAAAGCGGCGGATCTGAACAGAAAAGTCTGATGGACGTTGAAGACAAATCGTTACCGGAAACGCAAGGTGTATAAGGATACCACGCGGATACTAAGCAAATAAGGCTGAACAACAATGGTATCATGTAAATGGTTTCAGGTAGTTCAAGGACTCACCTTACTTGGGGCCATTTGAAAGTTATTAATGACTGAGGCTCAGCTGACCTCATGGAGCCACGTATACGTAAACAGCAGCCACAGGTTTGTTACTAATTTGGTGTCCGAGAAAAAAATTGTGGCCCCATCTGACGACTTAACGCTTCTCCCTATTGTGCACCCTCGTCAGAAATTTTGTGCATAATGTAAAAAAGAAGATGTTAAACCCAAATTTAAGGACACCTACTCTGAACATTTGGGAACAATTGAACATACTCAAAAGATGAGAACGGAATTTGTAAAATTTAAATGGGAAAGTGAGTAGAAAAAGAATGTCCCATTATGGATAGTGAATTCTAAACACGTGGTTGATGTAAAGAAATCATCGTTTTTTCGATAATAATTTAGAGGAACTCCATAATCCTTGTGAAAGGAATCTTACAGAACTATTGCACGACAGTCACACAACAAACAACTTGCTCCTATTTTTTACATTTCCGTCAAGAGCAAGGCCATGTAATGCAATCGCAACATGATTCACAATGACAAATTATTTTAGCAATTTATCAAATAAGAAGCGAAGCTATAAGTTTCGTGTCGAACTTGCATAGAAATGGCCGAGATCAACCTTTGCTTAATTAATCGGAAACGATCAAGTGATTGCGATCGCCACCCTGTAAGTGGCACAGTCGACTAATCCTATGGTTGCTAGATAGGACCAGTCTAATCCCATCTCCAAACTGCGCGGAATGCCAATGACCGGATCAGGCATGCTGTCCAATGTAGAATTGGTCACTGTCTTCACCTCCTGTTTTTTCCGGTTAATGCAATAATCTTGCACTCGTTTAATACAGTGCCCGAATCACAACATATTGTTTGATGGTTTAAAGCCACGCAGGATGTAAATCACGGAACTTCAACCCAAGCTTCATGGTAAAATTCGTGGTTTATTTGGTGTCTTGTGTTTACTGTGATTGATTTGACCCAGTAGACGGGTAGCACATCAGAACAAAGGTTAATGGAAGCGGATGGATAAGAGCCTCTCTGCAACGTCTCCTCAGAATGGTGATTTAGCTATTCGATATCGAAGGGATTAAACAAGGCAACCGTAACAGTTTTCAAGATCGTCTTCAAGTTTCCTGTAAAGAACAGATTGGGCTTAATATTTTTCTTATTATTAATGTGTAGAACATAAGTGATTCCCACTAAAATGAAACATTTTATTTAGATAACTAGACCACAAGTTAGTTGCGAATTCCCCTTCGATGCACACAGGGTACTTGATGTTGTTTGTAACGTTGTACTTGAATACTTGGACACTCAGTACATAGAAAACAATTACGTCAGCGCGAACTTCCGATACAACTGGCACGCAAGAACCCGTTGTGCTAGAAGTTGGGTGAGGCCAGTTTAACCTTGCCCTTCTCAGCTCATTCTATATTTATTTGGCACAAAAACCAAAACGACTACAAAATACCGCAATCCAGCGCTGTCTTTTCCCCATTGGAGGACTCCTAGTGAGTGAGACTAAATGATATGACTGGATGCAAGCAGTCTAAAACTCATCCGGGTCAGATTTTTCGTGAGTAAAGAGGGGATTTGACTGCTTACACAGTTACTGGCATAGCATGTCTGGCTCTGTTAGAAACCTTGGGATATAGCTCCATTCTTAACATCCTAAGTAGGTTTTGCAAAATGCTGCCAGTATCAGATTCAGATATTTCTGCCTGATTAATAAGCAAAACGTAATCTTGCCATTTCCGTTTGCATGAAGCATATGCCAATTTATTCATAAAATATTACGATTATTGGCAGAATCCTGAAGTATATTTTCTACCAATACATTCGGGAGCTAAGGTAACAATTTTCTTTCTCAATAGCTCCCAAGTTTTGTCTAAAAGTTGTGTTAATATACGAAGAAAGTGATGAAAATATTTGCCAAAATAAATTGGCTTTTTCGAAATTATTTTTTTAATTTGACATTTTCAATTCCAGTTCAAACCATGATGCATATGGCCGCTGTTGCCTTCCCAAGATGTAGCATGGGTTGTAAGCATTCCTTATTCACATTTAATTAAAAGTAGTCCAGTATGGAAAATTTTTAAAGAAAAAATAAAGATTTAGGGCTAATTTTTTACCTCTTACAAGGGTTTCACAAAGTTAGTATTCATCATCCACACCGACCACCTGATAGACTTAAATGTTGCTATCAGGTAAACCAAGTGCTTCCGCACTGGGACAGCAACCGCGTCCATTTTCACTTCCCATCATGTTACACTTCGCATTGTTTTACTCCCACATTGGAAGGTTCAAAAGCCACCTCTGAAATAATTTAAGCACCACAAACATCTGAATTCCCGTAGTACAGAAAAAATTTACTTACATCCAAAGAGTAATGCTTTACCTTATGCTCTGTCTGCTCCAAAGGCGACGGTTATAAAGGACTTTCTTTTTTTACAATGACTTTGGGGAAAAATTGAATCAACTCAACCACCCCATTATTTTTAACTGGGCAGTTGCATGTTAGTCCTAAAGCATTTGTAACTAAATTACCTAACTTCAAAAATCAGAAATGAAAGCAGACAACATTACCATAATTTTATATATAGGAGGTCGAATAATCTGTATCGTATCATGGAAGGTACGGGGTCGCCCTCCTGACCAATCACAATTCGATCAATTCGTGGCCGTCCAATTTAATATATATATTACTAATTGTTTAAGTCCTTTCGATAGTGCTTGATACACCAGCTGGCCCATTTGACCATGAAAAATTCATCGTTGATTAGTATCATCATTATTGCCGAAGTAACTAATTAGGGTAGATAAGGGTGCTTTTGCATTTTGATTTTGTAGTCATAGAAGAGACTGCGGATTAAAAGTGAAACGAAGACCAAGGCTCCCGCGTCACGAAACCTGAGTATTTCGATTAAGCGTTTAATACGATTCCGCGTAATCTCTCTTACAGTAACGGGTAAAGAGAAGACAATTTATAGGTTGGTTAAGACCGTCAAGGCCACCGATTCTATAAATAAAATGGCCATTTAAGAATGTGGAATTTTTGCCAAGTAATCTTCGAATTTTAGCTACGCTTTAGGCTTTTTATAGTCTTGACTCAAGTTTTCTGTTTTTCGGTAGCGAATCCTAAGTTCCCAAACATTAAAGAAGAGATTGGAAATCATTTGTCTAAGTTACTGGTACTAATGTATAGTAAATACTCTCTTTTGACTTATTTTAACTAAATGGATGATTTATGGAAAGTGTGCTAAATAAATCAATCTGATGTAGAGAGATGTTAACTTGGGGGATCCTGACAAAGAGGAACATTTAATAAGTGAATTAAAAGCGCCCAAGGAAGCACAAAATCAAGAGGCTGGAAATAAGGAAGAAAGAGAGGAGGAAAACTGCAGCAAACTTTTTGGAAGATAAGACCCGTATGCAGTGTAAAAGTAAAAAGAAACCAAAAGATGGATGGTGTACACCTTAGTAAAGCAACAGACCTTAGCAGGAAAGATTGATGGACAAAGAAGACAAATCGTCACCTGAATGGCGGGTGCATAAGAAAACCACGCAGATACTGAATCGTTCAATCAGCTACAAATGGTCTAACAAACTGCAACAATCCGCTGCTCGCCTGACGGATTAGAGGAGGTTGAATATACGGAAAGAACGAGGGGAAGAGGTGGAGGAGGAGATGAGGGTGAAGGAAGTTTCAGCCCGAGCTTTGCATATTGAGCATTTGCTAAATGCGACCTCACGGAGTTACACTCCAGTCCTAGTAGATGGTGGATTGTGAAGGGATTAAAAGGAGGACCACAGCCAATGAGAATCGCCTTTGCGTCCAAACGAATAAGGCTAACCGGATCCAGAATTTGACCTATATGCCATTTAGTATAATTGGGGAAATACCAGTGTGTGGCCATCATGGTCATCAGTGAAGTTAGTGTCAAGTCCGAACTAATCCTTTTGTGGTCCCGATGAGGAGGGCAGCAATTCCCTTTAGTGTGAGGATTACGCCAAAGTGGATGAACTTGGGGTTGATGGATGGGAGGGTGGATGGTGTAGTGTGGATTTAGGATTTGAGAAGAGACAAAGTGAAGTGTGACCAAGAGAAAACAGAGTGCCTTCTAACAAACGGATAACAACTTTTAATTCAATTATTATTAAATCAAAACCATCACATCCACTTGGTTTTGGAGTAAAAAATCATTCGGTACATCGGAATGGAGAATCGGTGGGGCTCTATCTTGCCCATGTAAGGATGATAAACTGGCAGGAGGTTATAGTTACGTGAATGTAAAGTCGTGATGTCGATTATATGAGGTCTGTAACTTTAACATTTAAAGTGGCAAAATAACCAGCTACACTAGGGTCTTGCGTGTGTTTTCCCAAACTTTATTCAGTCAATGGTGGCGTTTAAGCGAATTTATACCATTCATCGTGCTATAGTTGTAAATGGAGAGGCATCATGACAGATTTCTTAGTGGGACTGGCTTCGAATGCAGTTACATGTGCGCCACTTGTTTTTCGCCTTATAAAATCTCATTTGACACTTCTGTTATGTTAATCGAGGACTTTATGGATCAGTGCTCTAAATATGCATGACTTGGTTGTTAGTAAACTTTTAGTTGTTTTGCTGCACCAGAAAGAAGGCTAAAAAGAAACTTAATGGGTGCAAAGATTTTGCTTATTTTATGGATTCAACACAGCAAACTAGGAGTAAGACAGAGGCACAATGGATAAAACGTGCTTTAATGCAATCAAAGTTTTAATGGTTCTACAAGCCACGATATGACATTTATGCTATCGAATGATGACAGATGCGAGAAATTCGAATGTCCACTGTTGAATGAAGCAGATTAATGGTAAGCAGGAGCCAGCCTTATTGAATATTGAGTTATTTGTAACAAAAACAATCAAGTAATTTGCATCTGCTGCTGCTGATCCCAATTCCTTTCTTTGTCCATTCCTTGCTGCGGTAAGTAACTGCTTACATCTCTGACCCAGGACAAGTATGTGCAGAAAACGAGGAACAGTTGCTAAGTGAGAAAATAAGCGCCGGAAGCATCAAGCCTAAAATAATCGCTTTTGAATGCAAGAGGAAGATTATAAGGTTGTGCCACAATTCCTCCAAACTGCCACTGCAGCTAGGCCCGCCATGAAGGTTACCGGGTGGGATGAATTAAATAAGTTAGCTTAACTACTCTCGCTGCATTTTGTGTTTTTAATATGAAAGTTTCAATAAATTGATTCTAAAAGAAGTGACACTACTGTTGGCGCTATAAATCCAAGTCTATCCCCATTTGCAGCATTCATGGCAAGGAAATGCCATACAGTGTCCTTAATCTCTTATTCTAGGTGATGGAAATCTAGTGGGTATCTACAAATTTGGCTAATCTGTTTTTTCTTTGAGTAATGCTTAGTTTTTGTATTAAGCTGTCCAGGAATTGAAGTAGTGAATGCTAATCAGATTAATGTACTATGGCGTTGTGATATCGGCTAAATTCTCATTGATGAAAAATGTCGAGGATTCAGAATGCCTTGAGAAGTTGCAGTATCTTAATGCTGAACTTATCAAAGTCGCGCCTGATTAACTTACTTGCGTTGTATACTACTTTTCCATGTTTCAGTAATCTTAACGATACATTCGACATACTTGCAAGTAATATCCAACTTATCTTTCATAAATAACTTGGGGTGTGTCGAAGATGTACATACGGTAAAACTTATTAAAAGTTAACTCCTTTAACTATGATTTTAATATAAAGTGAGAACCTGTAATACAAAAATAGTGCATTTATCAAATACTCCCATTTCGTGCGTTGTTATTATCAACGTGTAATAAGATTCTACTACGAATAGATTGTTCCAAGCTGTGCAGCGTACCGTCACAATAGGATGAGGATCATCGCAGGTTAATCGAATTACTTACCTACAGATGACAGGTAGATGCGCTTTGAAGCGCACGAGGTGGTTCGGGTAACTGCCTCCTTTGGAAAGATGTTTACTCTGTATTTGTTTGGTCAATGATAATAGCTTCAATTTGAAAATAAAAAATATGGGTTTAAAGAGCTGGGTTTTTGTTTATAACTACACAATTTACCGGTATGATCTGTCATAGAGTCTCAGAGTTTATCTGACAGCCGTCACGGTCACTTGAGCATTACTTCAAGAGATTATTTTGGCAAGCATTTGTGATACAAAAGAATTTGGTAAACTAAAATAAATTTTCTAGCCTGATTACTTGCTGACCTCTGTAGATATATGAATTTTCCAATAGTAGATGAATATTTGGTTCGCATAAGTTAAATTGCTCAACCTGGCGTAACTATTTGAATAGATCTGTCAAGATGCGATTGTAAAGGGTAGCGACGATAGACGCATTGTGTGAGTAGACGGATGAATTTGTAGATGGATGAATCAATGAATTTGAGAGGGCTTGATAGTTGGAATGATTTAATTGTGATGATGGGGCGGACTGATATAAGGAGAGATGAATAATTGTATTTGAGACAAATAAATAGACGGGATCGAGGGATGGATGGATGAGTTTAATAGCAATGAATGGATTTGTTAGGGGCGGAATGAGGAATTGGAGTCGTAGCAGCCAAAAAGAGCACTAAGATGGGCACAAGCATAACTCAAGACTTAGATCTGGGGTGTGTGAGCGGATAATCGGGTGGATGGATTTGAGGCGGACTGAACTACGACTGATAACATCTTCGACCTAGAAGGAGCGCTTGTCATGGACTGTCTTGATCAGCATTAACGGTGTAATGAAAAATTCCCATATGAAGAAGAACCCCATGACTACAGAAGGAAAGCGGCCTTGATTGTAGATTTTGATGAATAGATGTCACTAGCTCTACGTTCATTATTTCACCAAGTTATTTAGTTCCCTGTTTGTTTTGTTTATGCACAAATTACCCCCATTTAAAGCTTGCTAATCTTTTAACGGAACCTGGCACTGAAAATTTTAAAAGTGCATTGGCGAATACCAGTCTTTTCTTTTTTGACGATTTTAAGCATTATTTAAATCCGAGTTTACTGCTGTCAGTCGGAACATCTGTGGAAGTAGATGGACTCTGACAAAGTTGTCGGAACATGTAAATTGTTTCAGTAGAATGTGACACACTGCATAGACTTAAGAATGTGTTGGATATGAGTGACTTACCAATCTCTAGAGCCAGTGAAAATCATGATCGGGATTATGTAATAGGTATGCACCCTTCCTTATTTCACTGTATTTGAACGTGTACAGACATTTTTTGGGACAGGACCATCGGATTTACACGGTATTGGACTAAAAACGATTTGGTTTATCAAAAACAAACATTTATAAGGGTGACTAAACTACGCTGACGCTACGTCAACGAAGATTTAGTGAGGTCTGTGAAATCCTTCCTCAGAGGGGTGGACCGAGTAATGTCATGAGTGCACATGTGTTAGCCCATTTTAAATAAAGAGTTGGGCCTCGATGGTGGGAGTAAAGCGATTTTATAATATTTATCTTAACTGAAGATGGAAATGAGGAAGCGATATAACACTTCAACCACTGCGAGACTGTAAATCGAAACTTCTTTTGGTGACATTGACAAGGCTAGTTTCCTGAGGAACCTTGTGAGCATTTTATACCACCGTAAAGTTACACAGTGACCGCGGCAAAGCCTTTTTTGTTTTATAACTTTAGCAAGACAAATGAAAATCGAATATGAGATTTAGAAGGCAGAACTATGTGGAAAATGCATAGTTGTAATCAACTCAAGCAGAGATTCATCACGACCTGTACTTGTGCCCCAATTAATTTTCCGCAACTTACGTATTACTGGAATGGCTACACATAGTTACGACTTGTTGCATCTAAATCAAAACAGGGAATTGTGGATAAGATGCAAATAAATAATGGGAATTTTTGCTATATGGGACCAAAGAAACATCTCATAATGGTGAAAAAAATGGACAAACCAGTGTCTGGATGAACATAGCAAAGTTGCATTATGGCCCGCATTTCTGCATTTATATGCTCTAAATGGTCAACGTTTGTGTTTTTCCAGTTCTACCATTTGACCGAAGTAATTTTAATGTCCACCTTGCTAAATTTGTGTGCTTTTTCTTTTAGTTCGCGGACTTCTAATGTAGTGGGTAATCGCAGTTTGTTTTAATTTACATGTTCGTATAAGCTTGAAAAGATGAAAAACTGTTGCACCAATAAACTTATGTGCAGTTCCCGTTTAAAGAGCCTTTCTCCAACTTACCTCCTCACTTTTTAGGGCTCAATCACTGCGATATTCAAGATGGTAAAGTGTGTTTTAATACAGCACTGCAATCGACAAATCACTTTACCAATGTCCTTTTTGTATATTCATCACCAACTTGATTCGTCCAGTTTGTATTTAAAATGCCTTAAAATTTACGCAATGAAGTCAATTTTGCTAGTTTTATGTTTTAGGTGGTCGTAACAACTAGATTGAGGGCTTTTAAATTATCCGACTAACTAATTGGTGGAATTGAGGAAGTGAAAAAAATGAAGTAGAGGAAAGAGGAGAACGCAGATGATCGAGAAAATGAATTGGAATTATGTAGCAGTGGGAAAGATTAGAAGGAAGAAAGGAAGGCTAGGCGCGTCAGGGCAGCGTTTAGGTGAGGGCCGAATTAGGGGTCCTCCTTATGTCTATTTTGTATACCGTACTAAAGCGCAGCGTTTTGATAGTTCATTCAACCCTAGGTTAGATTAAGCGGATACTTAGATCCCTGCAGTTGGTGCTTCAACCCAATGGCGTGGCCTTCGGGCCACATCATTTACTCCCCCATCCCTTCTAAAGGTTGGTAAAAGTTTTCTTTCATGATACTATAAATTTTCGCGACTCTAGGATAGACCTGGAACCCTAAATAAGTACTTTTCTCTATTGATATTGAAAAGTAGCAATCATTGGATTAGTTTGCAAAACTATTTGACACCCTAGGTGTATTTACTTGAGGCAGAATACACTTAAATGGAGACACTGAATAAGACAGAGGCATATGTAAATTATCTGTACTATTAAATTGATGGGCTATTTATATAAGGATAGTTACTTAATTTTCATTGAATGAAATATCCTTGAGTCTACTTTTTAATTATTCAACGCTGTGTTGTTAGTGATAAGCGTATGAAAGAAGCCAATGTTGCTTTTCCTTGTTTTAAGGATGGAGGCTACTTCCAGTCTAACGATTGCGAGGCTTTTGTAGAATTTGGTCTATTAAACTACCCTGGTGAATTCAAGCAAGTGAATACAATGTGGCGATCTTTTTTGATGTACCTTGATTTAAATATTTCCAACAAGAGACTAATAATGAACATCTGAAACCTTGCACGGCGTTTTTTTAGTGTTGCGGTAGGCGGTAGAGAGTTTTTCTAGCTGACAAAAACGACAAACAATCCCGTGTTTCGAGATTAATCCTTTATTCTTAGTTGATGTCAATATATAGTTACAATTGCAGTACTGAGAATACCTCATCTTGTCTTTTGGAAAGCATTTTAGAGGAAAGATAATGTATGTTCCAGAAAGAGCATCACCGTCAGACGTTTATTTAGCCAAGTTCAACTCTCAACAACCTGATTCGAGGAAGTCAGCGTTTTTACCAAGCATGTATGCTTCTTAGACTATCATTAATGGAGGAAAGAAAGTCTTTAGCTAGTCATTTGAAAATCAAAGTTTTGGCATAGTGCAATGCGGGCATACCCTCCCACCAGTGTGAATGTTTAGCTCGTCATGCATACACAATGCTCACTTCAGTATGTGCCAAATTTACATTGTATCGAGTCTTTACATAGATTTTTCGAACCAAAAACCATCAATTTACCCAAACCTCAGTGTGGGAAGTAGATTACCCATCCAAAACCAGGCCTTGTACTCACTTCGGTGGAAGATGTGATATTTTTTGAAACACCATTTCTACTCACTGGAATGAACACCGCCTCCCCTGATGAGAATTTTATTGACATACTGGCTTTGGCTTTAGCACCATATTTAGCAAAAATGAAACAAAAACCCAACTTAGGTGATTTGCACAATTCCCTTTGAAATTTTACTGACAAGTCATCAATTTTTTTAAATGATGGAGAGCTTTGGTAGTTCTTTATTCAAATTTCCTGTGCAGAAACAGTCATGTTCACTGTTATCATGCGTTGCGATGATTATTTGTTAGTTTGGATAACTACTCATATTAATCTTTAACTTTAGTTAGGGCGGTTAGTTTTACAAATTCCATGGTGATTGTGTAGCCTACCCGGCGAGGCACAAGGGAGCTTATTCGAAGTACAAAATTCGCGCCTCACCAGAACCGAGGGATAAACCACTATCGTATTACAGTTGCCTCTAGGGGAATATTTGTACCGTAAAAAGACGTTTTTAATTAAGGCGATGGAAATCAGTCGTCATTCCAAACAATGACGCCGGCTCCAACTTTAAACCCACGATATATATTGGCCTAAATTTTTTATCACAAGTTAAGCTTATTTCCGTCAAATACCTCTTTATTTGTCTGCCTTGAGAATCTTTTAGAATTTTAACCAATAATCTTCGTAAATATGCGAAAATAGCTACGAGTTCAGAAAAAAGGACTGACTGTCCAGTCCTTCAGCTAATGGCCACTTGAAGTAGGGCATAAATTAACTTGATCAGTATGATTCTTCAGTACATTCCCATCTATCTCTGTCAGAGTTTAAATTAACCTGCCAAAACTTATAACAAATTCTTTGTATTCGAAAAGTGCTTTGTAGCATTTTTACATCTGATGGCAAAAAAATATGATGCGAAAATAATTTCCTTGACAACATTTTAAGCCCAACCACTAAAGTTCTATTAATCTTACTCTTATGGCTTCATTTAAAACTACCACACAGAGGGAACTACGAGGTGATACGCTCAAGTAACTCATGGCATGTGTCTAAACAACTGCTTCATATGTCAAATTCGACATTTTCTAATTACCTTGAGTTTGATTTAAACACTACCTGCAATCGAGTTCTACCACCTTAAGGTCTCCTGGTTACATTCATACATCCTGCGAGTGGCATGAGGTCTTCACCTCTAAAGATTAATTTTCACCGTCCCAGATTATATGTGGAATAAGGATTCGATAGAAAAGTAGGGGAGATGGAGGTGTCAATTCATGTAACCCTTATAGTTTGCGAATGGAGATTTTTTAGGCACTCATCCTGGCCACTATTTGTGTGTCTACCTGATGGGGTAGTGGGACACGCTGCGACACGATTTTTCTTATATTAACAAATAAGTAAATTTAGAGTTCATCACCACTGTGCAAGGCAATTCTAACTTGTATGAATGATCTCAGTGTTCTCACGATTAACCTAGTTACCATAACGAAAACCAACTGTTAGGAGCGAGTTTTGTGTGAAACATTGGCACGAAAATTGGGATATTCAGTAGCCTACTGTATTTCATCTCGAGCTGGCCTTTGGATGTCTATACAAAAGTGATCCGAGTAGTCGCTTCCTCATCCTGTTTTTTTACTATTAAGCTTTTGAGAGATATATAATGTCTCATTGATTAAATGTGTATTTTCTTGAATCATGTGCTCACTGACGCCCCACCTCTTCAAACGTGGCAGTTTCACTAAATGAATTTTCGTTTCTTATGCCTTTCCTGATATGATACGCACTTTTTACCGCCCACTAGGTCTAACGCACTAGGCATGCCCCCAATCCCAGGGAAAAGATCTCGTTCGACTTTCTAGTGGTAAATTTCGTGGCTATTTTTGCAAGCAACCCAGAAACGGCTTCTTACTCAGTCCCTCCTGATTGGCTGAAATTCATTTTATATACGGTTTAAACGGATTAACATACTCTCCGGGGACAAGGTCAACCATTGCCATAATGCACGTGACTAAGACGGCCTGGTCCCCAGCTTTCTCCACCATCCAGCTGCCAAACTGGATAGGACTAAGGACGCACACGCGCACAAGCATCAGTTCATTAAGTTGTGACGCCACAATGACATCTCTTCTTTAACGGTGAAAAGTCTCGCCTACACAGCATGAATTTGTCTTTCTACCAATACTTTGTCTCGTTTATTTCCCTATGGAAAAAGTCATGGATTATAAACACGAATTTGGATAAGCCAGTCCTATTTTTTTCCCATTTCTCTTCGGTATTAAAAAGTTGATGCTTAATTTTACCAATTTATTTAAAACTTGGCCATCCCTTGAGACTAAAAGCATTAAAGGCTTGGCATAAATTGCACTACCAGATACAAATGAATAGTCGAGTAGTGTTTCTTTGCCGTGATGCATAGGTGAGTATCACATTTCTAATTGTCGGTGTCAGGTTAATTTAGCTCAAGACACCCCTGGGCAGTTCATGGTACTTTTCAAAATAAATGTCTCGTAAACCTTAGCAAAATTTGCCTTCGTTTGATTTTAAGATTACATGACAAAACTTGGACGAATCCTTTAGACTGAAATGAAAAGCTGTGTGATTAATTTTATTTATTAATAAGATTGAGTGCCTGGATTTGCACTGGTTACTAAGTGCAATCTTCTTTAATAAAATATTCTTATAACTTGTGCTTGCACTTAATATATTCTTTGAGTCTTGAAAGTCTTAACATTTGCAGGCATACAAAAGAATTGCCCACATAATCCAGCCGCAGTTCCACCGAAGTTAAAGCCTTGGGAAATACCTGGTCCATGTCCTATGAAGAGTAACAAATAGAAACTACTACACTAATAGCAATGTTATTAGCAGTAACTTTCAAATTTCGTAAGCATGAGAAAAAAGGGAAATGTGAGACAAACAAATGCAGATAAAGTTAATTTCGGAACACGTAGAGCTCAAGAAAGAAAGGAAAGGAAGAGGATTAAAAAAATCTAGCAGCACTGAATTTGTCACAACAGAAGTGCAAAAAGCAGTGTCCTCACGATCATACAACACTTTGTGGACAACATCGGTGAGAGCAGGTGGAGGAGAAGGAATGCAGAGCTTGAAGAGTTGGGCAGGCGGGAGGTAGCTGTTAAAAAGTGGGTGGGGGGTAATAGGTGGGTTGATTGATGACACCAACTCCGCCGCCGCCTCCCATTGGCTGTTGTTGGTGTGGTGGTGTGGGACCTGCACTGGCGGGTGGTGGAGGGTACATGTCGTCAATGCCTGCTGAGCTGCCTGTCCCTGGTTCCATGGAAGAAGGAACGAAACCATTGCCAAGAGGGCTTTGCCCACCGGCACGGAAACGCAATAGTGCCATGAACGTGAGACCACTCTGGAGACAATTGGGGTGTAATTCGTTAGAATTGGAGTGGTTGTAGAAGAGGAGTTCAAGACACCTCCAGTGATTTAATTTTGAGGGAATACTACTGGACCAATGCCACCCTCTGTTTAAGGCGATGCGACCTTTACTCACGGACCAGTCCGCACACCGTTAATCATAGTACTAGAACGCAGTGTATGAAACTATATGCAACGATACAGCCTCCTGCAAATGAAGATGTTAGGCTCGTGGATATACACTTTTCAGAGGTCTCCGAGCTCAAAACGGTGATGTGGAGCTCTGGTATAAGAATAACGTCTGCATGTTTCAAAGACAATCGAATGTGTGTCAGTGAGAATCCTAGAAGTGATAGTACTGCATCAAGCCGCCGAATGTAGAACTCGATCTCTAATAAGCAACACATGATCCAACTTGAGCTTACGGGAACTTTTACTTTTTCTCCGTGATTCTTGAGCGTTATAAGTGAACAAATATTTCGTGCTCTATGGAATTACTTTGCCACTTTTGTTAGACTTCAAGAGCCCAAACCTGATTTAAACTTTCTTTGCAGAGGTCCCAATTCATCTCTTTTAAGTTCAGGGCGCATAAAGCCCACCAAAACACCCCTCTGCATCCACAATTTGAGTATTCGCATGGATAGAATTAAGGAAGAGTCAAAAATAAAGGTTTTGCTTGAGTGTGAGCAGGAGAAAGTGAAGTGCCTTCTTCCAGGGTTTGGGCACCATTTCACAATCTGGACACAGATGATAACAAATATCGTTTACTTTATATCGATTGTATTTGGGTATAAAATAGAAATCATTCTACTGACTTTAAATAAGTAAGCAATTTACCAAAGTGCATCAAAAGTTTGACATTTATTTTTATATGCGCAAAATCTGTGAGAACATTAGAAAATAATGCTAAAGTTTTGGGCTGCCTTTCCAAATACTTTTAATGAAAATCAAGAGGTAGATTTTCAAATCAGTGGTGAAGCGACTAGGTTAATCGTAATTTACAAAGTGTTACCTGGGTAGCATAAGCTGAGCACTTTTGCGTATCCAAGTAGCCAAAAGCTTGCTGAAAAAGTATGATTGACAAATCTAGGTTCAAATTTATCTGCGACATCAAGAACGCAATGATTCTCTTTCTTAATTTTTGTAACTATTTTATGTAGAAGGGTTTTGGATACACTGGTTGAGTATTTAGCATTACTACTTCCTGCACATAGGTCATTTAACCTTTTTTCTCGAAAATACTGCTACTGGAATAGAAAACAGTTGCTTTCCATTGTATAGCACCATCTATTCTTCCGTGACGCAAAAGAGGCTTTTGGAAGAGATTCATCCGTGCCTGAGTAATTCACCTAAAATTTGCAAATAATTGGTGTTGTTTCGCAAACCCATAGGGGAAGTGACCTGATACTTTTTATAGGTAAAAGCGATGAAGGCTTCAAATTTTGATGTTGACGAGATAATTGTGCGCTGAACAAAGTTACAATAAATTGAGAATAACTTCATGCATTAAAGTGGCTAGTAAAAAGAAGTTTCATTAAATTTGGTCAAAATCATTTGATTTACCTAAGAGGTTAACAAAATTAGCATACAAATTTCGTCTTATTATTGCCTTAGAATCCTTTAAATTTATTTTCGAGTCAAACTGAGCGGCATTTTAGCAACGTGATTTAAAATCGAGATGTGGTTCATCAAGTCGCATAAGATAAGTTGATGCAAGGGAATCAAATATCAAAGCTCTCACATAATAGTAGCACATTTCCAGCGATATAGGCGAGTACTTTTGCGAACCATGCGCATTTGAGTGCACTGCTTAGCTGACAAGCGGTCGGATTAGGTTTTCCACGTAACTAAGCGGACACCATTGACCCTTGAAGAGGTAAGGAACACCTATCTCCTTTAAACTTTAATAACCCGTAAACTGCCACCATACCGTGAACTTTACCTTCACAACCCACTTATCCAGCCTTAATAGTATGAAGCCGGAGATGAAAAAGGGAACACCGGAAACCGTTGCACTTAAAGTACCGGAGGTTTTTGGCACAGCATACGTCAAAATGGAAGATGTATTATCAAAAATTTGGCAAAATTTATGGAGAAATTTAATAGAATCAAGGAGCGGGGGTTTCTAAATTTTTATCTGATAGCTTTCAATTCAAAATAAAATTTTATCGAAAAATGCATTTAAAAAACTTAGCTCACCAATGCGTAAGTTAAAGTAGGTTATTATTGGAATTCCAGGCTACTGTTAAATAAAGGAGCAAATAAGAGATAACATCAATTATGTGGGTCAGAAAAATTGGCAAGTAGATATCCGTTTGGCTTAAATATTTAATGAACTGGATAGATGGATAACAATATCAACCTACGTAGCTGGTCATCCACTCCGGCATTGCTTTCAAGTTTTATTACTGAGTACCTCAAAAACTTAATGAAACCTACTTGAATATACTAGTCTGAAATAGTTTATAATTTGTAAACCAACAGTGGTCACTGCAAAAAAGTCAAAAAATGGCTACAAAACATGCTTATCCGACCACAACTTTTATGTAACACACC
This sequence comes from Echinococcus multilocularis, assembly GCA_000469725.3. NCBI lineage: Eukaryota > Metazoa > Platyhelminthes > Cestoda > Cyclophyllidea > Taeniidae > Echinococcus > Echinococcus multilocularis. The sequence goes on along the minus strand of LN902846.1, from coordinate 4,549,966 downwards.
ATCAAGTTGAACAAACCTAGCGATTCAGGCGTCACTATTGACCACCGACGGGAATACAAATCCCGATTTTCACCTAAACTTTACTGTCTGCGCAATCATCTTTTCCCACACTACAATGTGCCCTTAACAAATCAAGCTTTCAGATTAAAGGGTTTGAAAATTGAAGTGGACGGGAGAAACGACAAGGTTTTACGTAACTACCTTTATGTATCCATGAAGGATGGCAAGAACGCTCATTCCTTTACATAGCATATTGGATGAAACCTCAATGTATCGTAGGTTTTTTGGTAGTTTGCTTAACTGTGTGTTCAATTACACGGTCTCTCAAGTCCTCCCGAATTATATCCCTACTCGGCAGCATAGCCTTTAGGCCATGCTAGTAGTTTCTCAGCTCTTCCCTACGTTATTAATGTATACTTTTCCTCGCTACTAGGCTTTATTACGACTTCAAAAAAGCCTCAGGGTGCTTTAGTATTAAATAGGTAATGAATGAATTTTACATCAGTAAGATAAAATAGTTATTTTGTGTGAGATATTTGAATGTTTTAAGCAGCCCAACCACATAAAGGACAGACTTAAAGATGATACTCAATTAAGAAATTCCTCAAAACAGGATAAACTGTGAACGATTGACTGAACGATGTGTAGCAGTAGATATTGGAAGCACTAACTCTAAAGAGTGATTCAAAAAATCCTAAGAAAACCTTTTCTACATGCTATACTCCGAGTGAGCACACTTTAAAAAGCTGACCCCATAAAATTCCCATAATTCAAAATTTTACAAACGGCATTAGTTAAAAAAATCTTAAGTCTTGTTTTAGACTAATGCTTCTGCATGTTTAATAATCAATTGCAGCATGTAGCCAAAAACGGATTATAAAGCACAAACAGACATGGGACAAAAGCACTCAGGCACAACTTAATAGTAACTAGAGCAATTTATTACATAACTCAAAAAGTTCATTTTGCCTTATTTAAACTTCAATGCAGTCAGCGGTTTGTGCATTTCTTGGAAAAGTAAAGAAAGATCCTTCGTTCTTTCGTTTAAATGCTCATAATTTTGATTACAGTTTGACGACAAAAGAATATTTAACAGGAATACATTTAACAAGTAATGCCTCCAAATATTCGATGTTTCTTCTAATCCACTTTGAATTTAGCAATGAAACATCCAGTAGCTAATCTTCTGTTGGCAAGCGCGAAGCGCTTTAGCATGATGAGATTTTATACTGGTAAAATCACTTTTAAACTTATTCATCGTTGCAGATGAAACGAAGCCCAACTGGTGGTGAATAGAGATTCTGGTCAAAGGTGCATTTGGGTAGGAAAATTTCTTTTCACAAGACACCTTGTGCGAGGGATCATTCCAGCTTTGGAAAAGCGATTTTTACAGTTAACAAGTGAAATGCGAATTGAGTGAAGCAGTTATTTTAAGGCAGTCAATCTTAAAATTGCGTATCCCCAAACATCTAGACGTCAAATCATCCCAATAACTTGTGTGGACCAAATCAACAAAGACCAAAAAATTTATTGACGAGGTAACGACGAAGCACTCACAAATGAGAAATATGAAATGCGTTAGACGGGGAATTATGAGCACCGTATCCACCTGCTCAAAAGGCATTAAACTTACAGAGGAATTTAAAGACACCATGAAGATGAAAGGCATGAGTCCTTACGACTAGGTCTGATGAATAGTTCACATTTCGATGTGCTTCAAAGAGCACAATTTAAAAAAGATAAGCAACTAAAAAAGTGAGAACTCTGTAATCCTAAAATGAAACGGATTGAACCTGAAGTTACTCTTTTTAATGAAACAAAGCGTACTCATCTGGTTTTAAGTCATTTTATTTACGAGAAGGTTCTAAATTATGACAATAACAAAGAAATTCTTGTTATTTTTTTAAAAATTTTAATAATCAAAACGCAAGTTCATCACAAAGGGCAATTACGTTTCATGATTTTATCGTTTCATATTGCTTAAGATCATACTGCCTCGCATGAACCAAAGGGGAAAACGTTAGTTCCCCATTTTGATGGCGATCCATGGCTGCGAAAGTAGGGAAAAATCACCTTCATAGTTGACCTTATTTACAAAATGCTTATTTTTTAGTTTGTTTATCCATAATATGCCATTACTATAATTTACTCTATAAGCGATTACGGCAAAAGCAAAGGATGTTGCTACGTTAATTACTTTAATATGGAATGTATTTACAACAGTCAAAAGTCGTTACTATTAGCTTCAAACAAATGAAAAGATTAGAATGCTATTTCTATGATTAAAATTTTGACTGAGAAAAGAGGAACCGCAAATTGTCAGTAATAAAACTGCTTTGAATGTAAGAAATGTACTTATTTTTAAAAAAATTTCACGATAAATATATCAGATGAGGAGAGAAACGAACGTTGAGATAGGCCAGTAATACCTCACAGTGATGTGAGTAAGTTGTCACTGTTTCAGCAGCATACGGAGGCAGAGGCGGCCAAAACGACAATGCGCAAAACGCAAAAACGAATGGACGAATTTGTGGGACACACATCAGAAGGAGAAAGTTGGGAGGAATAATGACTACCTTTAAAGCGCTTGACGGCTTTGAAGAAATCAAAATGGTTCACATTTCATTTTCCCATCTCCGCTTTCAGTATTGTACAATCAAAACTAATTTGAATAAACATCTCAGGAAAAAGCAAAATGTTGATCACCAAGGAACTTATGACATCTTTAAATTCCATTCACATTACACATTAGTCACGGTAGATGAATAGATCTAAAACAAGCTGTTATTAGGGTATTATTCTTTAGAATGTGAAGAATAACAAATTAGGCTTTAGTAAAAAAATCACCCTTTTTGCATAAAATTCAAACGCTAGATTCGATTTTCAGCAAGACACAATTGTGTGCGACAAGTGGAGAGCGGAAGGGATTCTCGAATTTTGAACGCATCATAATTCATTTGCTAGAGGGGAGCATTTCATTTTGTTACAAATTTCAACTTTTAAGAAGGTCCTATACAAAAACCTCATAAATTTTCAGGATTTTGGTTTCCCTACTATCAACCAAAATAAAAGATGGCATTATTACACTATCTTAAATCAACTGCGCGGCTGAGTTGGGTGAATGTTAGAGATCATTTTTGAGCAACCAAATGACGGCAAGGTATTGAAACAGTTGATGAGTTTAAATAGGCTATCTACTCATGCCTGTTGTCATGCCGAGGCGGTTTGATGACGCGAACGAAATACTTACGTATAATGAATTTGCTAAAAAATATAAAAAGCAGTCATTAATTATAATGCATACTCGACTTGTTAATTCACCTTCTTGCATTTTTTAGTCCTACTTCCCTCCAGGTAGGTCGGCTACAAACAGGATGCATTTTCCTCTCAATCTTTATTGGAAAAAAAAATAATGCACTAATTTTGATGTCTTTCGCAGTTGCTTTCTAAAGAACGTCTGTGCAGCGAGCGAAGACACTCGTCGCCCCAATTGAGTTGTGCCTAGAGGCAGGGCGAGTTGAACAAGCAAACGCGCAAAATGCACAACTGCAAACTCGCGAGATAGACAGGCAGGCAGGCAAACAAGCAAGCAAGCAAGCAGAGGGGGATTGAAAGCCATTCCAAAGTTAGGAAAACAAGATTGGTTCAAGTGACTTATTATTTTCCATCGAAACAAAATAAAACATACAAAAATATGTAAAACAACAGAAGTGGTAAGAATTGCCGCTTCAGTATGAGAAAATTGCCGAAGCACTGGCAAAACATATAGCTATTTCCTTATAAATTGTCATCTGCAATTAAGTAATATTTTATCCAAGTACATCGGTCTATAGGTTTGGGAAGATATCCATAGGCTGATTTTTATATGAAACTTTGTCACTTTCATGAAGATACGCCCCGAAACATCCACTATGTGTAAAACAGTCAGAAAACTAGCACAAAGTATGCATTCAAGCACTTCTTTAACTTAGGTTCTTAGGATACCCGACATCAATCAAGGTAATGATACCAGTATTGTCGAAACGTTAAAGACCACCGCAGCGTTTAGATTACATAAAAATGATGGAATTATGGGAAGTTGGCGTTAAAAATAAAATGCAGTGAGACGAACAAGTTTTATCGATAAAATGAAGTACGGAAAGCAATAAATTGCAAGAAGTAGCTACAAAGGATACATACCTGGTCATTTGCCCTTGCTTTGGAGTAAAACTAAACCAATTTCTGCTGAATGTTGATGATTAAATCTGTTACCAAGCTGTTTGAAAGCATTCGCTATTTGTAGCATTTCCATGCGAATACGCCCTTCAGATTACATAATAAGTAACTTCAGTTTCGTCTACGACAAGTAACAATAATTGGTAACCAAATTTCCTACAAAAAACAATGCTAAATTTATCCTACAAAGAGAGGATACTTAATTTCGGCCATACGCTTTCCAAATGGTGAAATGTAACGGCCATGCAATGAGCTGACCAGGAGTAAACGGCCCCAATCTTGTCTCGATGAGCAAAAACACTGATGTACCGTTAGGACAGTGCCCAAAGGCAAGGCCGCCAGTGGCAAAGCAGAAAGTGAATGAACACGCAAAGGAATGAACAAATGTGATTTAAGAATGTGAAATGAGACTGCTTTGAGAAAAGCGTGCGTGCGTACGGCCGTGCGGACATGTATGGCAAGCGCTCACGCACGCGTAAACGAGGGGCACTCACCCAAGCCACGAGGGCGACAAAGGCAAAGAAGATGACGGAGCGCGCGTTCCGCCGTTGCCACTGCTCAAAGCCCCTCTCCTCCAACCACGTGCCCTCGGTGTTCGACCAACGGTTGGCCAGATAGCAGAAGGCCACAAAATTCAGTAGCGCGAACAAACCTAAAATAGTGGCAGGCAATGTTCACTTCATTTCCACTTCATTTTTGTCCTTACTTCTGATTATGTTCATTTACATATACATCATAAGTGAAAATAATTCAGATAAGATTAGCCATTGATAAAAGGAAGTAGAAGGATTCAAGGTTCTTGTAATTTATCTAATGATACTTCAAATGTTGTAACTGAGGCTCAATGAGCGAGTGCACGAGTAAGTGGGACTTTAAGTGAGATTTTGCATTCACTAGCTTCCCAGAAATAAATACCAATATTGTTAATAAGACTGTAAGAATTTCGTTTATTGTTGATAATTAGATGGGTATAAAATGTACACCATCACCACAAAATATTTCTTAGGAGTCAGTGCTAAAAATACGCAAAAATTATAGGCATCTGCTTTGAATAATTGACAGAGAAATGTCATTTTATCATAACAGCAATGACTACGTAAACGTACCGGCACCGCCAATGTCACTTATGAGGATATGGTGACAGCGCTTAACGTTAGCAGTTTTATCGTACATATAGTCAGAGACAAGGGAAATGAGAGAAAAAAGAAAGCCAAGGAGAGTAACAGCCACGGCAAAACGACATGCGTTCGCGTCGTTGTTAAATATGGAATATTCATCCACCATGCAGCCATTAGCAGCACAGCCAAGACCAATAACTGAAATAAGCTAAAATATTAAATGTTAGTCAACTTGCCTGGTTTAACAGGTTAACTAAGATATTTTTAAGAGAATTAAAAAGCCTTACTACCAACAATTGGGAAAGTAAGAGTTGAGGACTACAAAATGCACCAAAATTTAAAAAAAACTACAAAATTCTACGAGCGCACAAATTATTGCTATAGCACCTATGCGAAATAAAGCCCGTTCCCAATACACACTAGTAGGATTCCAAATATGTCGTAGGACTTAGATTCATAACCGCAAAAAATAGTCGCTTACTGCAGCTGCAATTTTCAACAATGCTCTTGGCTGCTTTACAAACTCCATTGGTGTGAGAGGCATTTGCAAAGGAGGACCACCATAAATATCAGACGAATCCATTTTCAGGGACGAAGAATAAAAATCTCGATTGCTGCGCGAAACGATGCTGGCCTTGAGAAGTTACATCAATGTCGTTAAAGCTGCTATATAGGTTACCTAAAAATGCTTAAAAATAACGAAAGCACAATAAGTGCCTAAAAATTCTCATTGCATGTAACACAATTTATAAAAATACATCAAAACATTTTACTATTTTTATGCAAAAGTTGAGATTTGTGCCTCACAATATGCTAACTTACAAGGCAAAGGGATATTTTATAAAAGAAGATGTAAATGCTTGCCTTTAAAAGTAGTTGACTTTAAACCGAGCTAATTCAGCCTTTACTTTTTAAAGATACCGGCATGATGCAAATACCTGCCTCCGAGTTTAACACTTGAAAGACCAGGTAAATTTAATGATCACTCTTGAATAACATCCAATAAGTTGGTGTATTTTTACGGTTTTTAAATGTATTATTTGCTCGCAATGACCGAACATAAAAAGGTTTATTCGGGATGGCAGTTTGGTTAAAAAATTGGTTCTGAGTCCACTTTAGGCTTTACAGTAATACGATAGTGGTTTATCCCTCAGTTCTGGTAAGGAGCCACTCTTGGACTTTAAATTAGCCCCCTTGTAACTCGCTGGGTAAGCTGGCCTTTTGGGCCATGCGGCTAGCCCAGACACCTCTGAGCTGAATACATATTCCGCCCGAGTATTTAGTCTTCTTTCGTCTTCAGGGAATCTCGAAACGCTACGCTACGTGTTCATTCGTTAGGGATAGGCACAGATCTAACTAACTGAGATGGTGGCATACGGCCATCATTATTATTGAGTATTTTAGGCATGAGCGGGAATATGATTCGCTATTTAGGCAGCCCACCAAGTAAGATTTCCAGACTTGTCGATTGGCTCACTTGTCTCTGGCTTTAACATTTTGCCTTTTGCACTTTTTGGCCTCATAGAATAAGCTGCTAGGAAGGATTTATTATTAATGTACAAAACCCAGGTGCATTCGCGCGTGGGCTGAGCCTGAAAACAGATAGTGGAATTGTGATCCGCGAAGACTTAGAAACCCATATTTTGAGAAATGATCCACAACGACATCTTACACTGAAAAGAGAATATACAAAGCCGCATATTGTGGTAAAGTAAATTATGTGGTTCCATACGCACCATTTACATTATTTGTTACTTGATTACCGAGCAGGTAATGATCAAATACATATACGCTAGTGTTTTTTTAGCATCGTTGTGCTTTCTGCCTTCTTATACTTAAGGATTCTGTATATTTTGGTACTGTTCTGGTACTATTTTTTGCCAATTTTGTTGTGTTGTCCAAATTAATAAAATAACTTCCTCACACTTTGTGCACAGAATATGTGAGGGTGAATACCCACTGCTTTGAGAATTTTGATTCCAGAATATATCTCTAATTAACTTTAAATTAAATTTTCTTAACCCTTTTTACATTTGATGTTGTAAGACATGCCTCTAGCCAATCAAAAAGGGCCAGCTAATAGCCCGTGTCTGTTCGTAATTTGTCATTTCTTGAATCATGCGGCCCGACTTTATCTACTGCGGATCATGTTCTTTGGAGTTTCCTTTGTCCGAGCTAACATTTTTCATTGAACACAAACGTTCTAATTGTTCTAACTCCTTGTTTGAAAGTAAATATGAGGGTTTACAGTGCTCTCAATGTGTTCGGATCTTCCATAGTCCGTGGCCCCTTCTTTTTCATGTTCAAAATGACCACGGAATTAAATTGGTGAGAAATCTTGACTGTTCAGACAGAACAAGTTGCCAACCAGGTGCTGGGCTAAAAACTCCACTTTTCTCCTGTGAGCAGATGGAGTGCTCTGCTAACGATCATATTGGTGTTCGCGATCAGGACAGCTCACTAGCAAATGTTAACCTCGATAAATTTCCACAAAAGGTCGGTGAATCAGGTGGTTTGTTTCAGGGACCCCTCGTCACAGCCGCCTCACCATCATCTACATCACCCCAAGTCCCTAGGACTTCGTGTCGGGCCTCCTCAAGTGAAGCTGGAAATTCAGGTCTCAAATTTCATAGCGTTTCATACGCCCCCAACTCATGCAGTACCTTAAATATGGCTTTAAATTTGGAGGATAGCTTGCGCCTTATTCATAAAATTGCCTGCAGTAAATTGGACATGCATCTACGGCAGATGACCTCAGTTGATGTCACCAATGCCTCCTCTTCATATGCTCTCAGTCTTTGCTGTTCGCAGACAGGTGTTTCGTGTTTGTGTGCAGTCGGTTCCTGCTCCTGCAGTTCAGCTCCACCACCATCATCGTGTCCTCAACTGACGGCATCGGCCTCCTGTCAGACAGACGGTTTGTCCGATCCTCATGTAATGGAAGAGTTCTCACCATCAAACCTCTTTTCTTTGCCTGATCAGCAGTCGGTGGACCTTGATAAGAGTCCTGCTTCACAAGACTTAGGTTTTATCAATAGTCTTATCCAGCCACCCTGCGTTACCTCCCCGAACAATGATCTATCCTTCCAACCAACTCCTCAACCTATTATCGATCATCCTCCAGCTGATAAGGTTTCTTATCCTCCCAAAATGTTGCCTTTCAGCTGCTCCTTCTGTGGTCGCATTTATCGGCAGAAGATTCACTTGCGTAAACACGTAATGGCCCAGCACACTAAACAGAAACCATTTTTCTGTCCCCACTGTGCTTACACTACGGTAGAGAAGAGTCATCTCACTGTGCACATACGAACTCATACGGGGGAGAGACCGTATATCTGTCGAGTGTGTCACTACTCCTCAACGCAGAACTGCACTCTCAAGTCGCATTACCTACGAAAGCATCCAGAGAATAAGATCAACTGTGTGACCTGTGGTGGAACCTATATCACAGAACTGGAGTACCAGAACCATCTAAAAAATTGTGGCACTACTTTTGATCGGATTTTGTGAGCTTTTCCTCCTGTTTTACCCCTATCCTTTCCTTCCAGTTGAGCCCTCCATGTTCATCTTGGTACCTATTTTGCATATGATAAAAGAATATCAGTTCCCGATTGAGGGTTTTTACGTGTTTGTTGGTAAGTGCAGGTGTGGATTAAGCATGTGGTTTTAAATTTTGAAAAGCTACCGCGTCTTTTTATTCTTTGTGATCTTTGAGTAGATTGTGGTTTACGATCGCGCAAGTAGTTATGAAACTTCAGAAGCTTCCTCTAGGGACTGAAGTATTTTGATCGCTTTCCAAAATTGTCGTTAATTCTTTTTGCAGTTTATTCCGTATGATAGTGGTTACGTCCCAGTATTTTGTAATCATACGGGGATGGACAAAGACACCTCCAGGTAAATGAGGGACACGGGGTTCTAATTCTTGTGTTAATCTTTGCCGAGAGTCTCCATCACGAAATCCAAGCACTTGGGTTGGCAACTGTTGTAACGAAAGTTAGTCGCTAATTCGACAAAGGTTAGTTAGAGTTTGAGCAGATGAAACAAAGCTATTGGAGTCGGCAGATTCTTCTATCCGGAAAGCCATTTTAGCTGATAATTTTAAAAACTTTTTTTAAAAATAGTGTTATGAAAACGTTGACTTAGTGTAACAGCTTGTACATGGGTCTATTTATTTGCAAGATGTGGCGAGTATTGAATTTCCAATCCCTCTTTGATGTAAAAGAAATTGGCGGCTGGAACAGAATGCAGAGGTATTGTGGTCTTGTGATTTTGCCTTAACAGTCATAATAAAAGAAGTCCATCAATATTTACAAAGGTTGCTTTTGTTGACAAGGGAGCAGTGAACGATTCAGTTAGTAGAAAAGAAGAACAAGGCGGTGGAATTGTATGCCATTCTCATCGTCTTAACTGCTATTCACAGTACCTCTGAGACGGCACCTTTCTCAATTGACCTCAAATCCTCCATAGGAAATCTAAAGGGTGATGTCGGTCCCCGCTGAGGCTGTTTTCCTTCCCCTCCCTTTCCCATGTCTTCCGAACTAACTGTTCGATAACCGTATTTTACCCTTGATGATTTTCCATTTTGTTTAAGAAATGCACCCAGGAGTTGGGTCTCGTTGAACTACCTTAAATGACTCAAAATTGCACCTGATTCATTTACTGGGAGGAATTAACCTTTCCTCAACTATTTGTCATTAGCTGAGCTAGTTTGTCCATTGTATTGACATAACCATCTGGTAATTTACTCATCGTACATTGTGAAATCAGTTTTTATTACATTTTACACGGCAAACACATAAGTGGAAGCAGTTATTCATCTTTGCCTTGGTACATGACATGGGTTTCAAAACTAACTCACTGAAAAATTTTGACAAGTGCATTTGAAGACAGTTTGCTCAAGCGACTCAACAAGTCACGTCTTGCAATCACTTGTACATATAGGGTCCCGTAGGTATCGTTGTTTTGAAGTACTTTCCTTGATCCTGACTTTTTTGACTTTCAATCACCCTTGTCTGGATTCCGCCTTCCGAATTATTCTCTTTAGTTTGCATTATTTCATCCAGCTGCATAATTATGCTTAAATTTTGGAAAAGCTTTGCATTATTTAGTAGAGCAAGTTATTGTCCCTGTGACAAAGTCGTTTCCTTACGTCTGTCCTCATTAAACATCCCATTTTTTTTTAACCGGACAACCAAAAAGATCACTGCAAGTCACTGCATAAGGGACGTACGAGAATTGGAAGCAGAAGAGGGAGTGGAAAAGCTGTATCAGGGCCAGTTGGTCTTTTTTAGTACATTAAACACTTCGTAAACAAACAAAACTTGTGCAGCGTCCCGGGACTCCCTGAAGACGAAAGAAGAGAGTACTCGGGCAGAATATGTATTCAGTACAGAGAAGGTGTCTGGGCTATTGGCATGGCCCGAAAGGCCAGCCCACCCAGCGAGGTACAAGAGGGCTAATTCAAAGTTCAAAAGTGGCGCCTCACCAGAACCGAGGGATAAACTACTATCGTATTACACTTGCTTATGTCTTTCCTCTACGAACTTGTGAATCATGGCTCTCACGAGTTGCGAGGTGAGTAGCTCAAGGAGGTTAACCATTAGCAACACATTTTTACCTATCAACCACAGTTCTCATCTTCAAAGGTGTTAAAAAGGTGTTCAGTTGCGTTCTGCAAAATGAGTACAATGCTGTTTCAGGTTATCTTTAGGTGAGGTACGTTTCGTCAGCATCCTACAGTAATTTGTCAATTACGCTTCAATTTTTATTAAAGCAGTTTTGAAACTTGTCTTAGATTTCCACATCGCTGTACATCTTAATCTGCCTCTACAGTAAATTTATATCTCGCATGTGCGAAAAATTTAATTTGATAGACTGTAATTTACGTGCAAGTTTTAGGGTTATCCACTGTGGTACTTTAAGAGAGGCAATTTCGAAAGTTCTGCATCTTCGGAAAGTGATGCAGTCTCCACGTCTTCTTCACTGCCTGCCAAGTTGTGATGGCCCTTATGAATGGATTGGTTTCTTGAAGGCGCTGCCCAATTTCCACCAATGAATCCTCATTTCAGTGTATGGGGTGGAAAATGTTAACGTTAATATTTTACAGTAGAAATAATTTGAATGCAGCTAAATATCCCTTTTTGAATAACCACTTATGCAATCAGGATTTCGAACTATTTGCCAATACCTAAAAATGAATAATACTAGCATTTTTTCAATAGCTGTACTTAACGAATCTTCCCATGTAAAACACATCTGTACGAATATACCTTTCAGGTGACAAGCAGTGAATTAACACCAAACTTTTGGCTGGGCGGATCTTACCGATCTCCAAGAGAGGGACGAACTCATCTATATACTCATCCATAATACGCAAATATAGGATGCCTTCCTCTACTCAATCGTCCCAATTTGAAGTCGGAGGTGGGAAAGGGAAACAGTGAGAATATTACACTATAATAATGCAATTTCAGTTTCGCGAAAGTGATCTCACCACCGTTTTTTGTCAAGTTCGTCCACCACTTCTAATTGGATGAATAAATTTACGTTTCGACGGAAAATGGGTCATCCTGTCCTCTGCTTGGTAATCGTTATGCTGTTTTGTGGTACAAAAGCAGATTTTGGGGAGCTACAAGTTAAGTCAAGTTCAATGGCCTAGAGCCGTGTTTCATCTTGACCTCAACCCAGCAGAGCTTGCAAAACACCAGCACAGTTGTCTGTGTCTAACACCAACTCACTGTTAGAAGTGTGCTCGCATTTGCGGGGCCGGTCAAAACACAAATATTCTATCCACATATACATGCCCATCCGCAAAACAGGGTTGACAGTTAATGTTTACCAGTGACTACTTTTTTTGTCATACTGATCCGGTGCGTAATCACGCTATTTTATGTGGAAGCAGTCGGAGATCTCGTCTACGGGAACAGTCATAGAGTACTGCTTACAGATCCACTTTATGCTTCCAAAAATAGACGCGTACTTCCACATAAAACCTAAAGTGTTCCTCTGATTGCCTTATGCTTCTATTTTGCCTTGTTTATATGCACGGCTTGCAAAGTACTTTTTAACCACCTTATCGATGTAAAATTTGCACTACAGCGGTGTGATCTCAGCGATGGGTAGATCAACCATGACTGTGAATGTGACGGTATTGTAATTTTAAGTTAGGAAATGTAACACGTTGGTTGTTTAACGCTCGTTTTTAGCAAAGGGGCCACTTTAGGCCTGCGGCATTGTACCTTCGCTGGGTGGGCATGCCCCCTGAAACACACCAGTGACTCCAGTCCTTTCGCAAGTTGACAATACGAATTGTACCCGGGTATTATATCTTCCCTCGTCTTCAGGAAAGTCTTGGAGTGGCGGCGAAAAACAACTCCCCTCTTAAAGGGCATCTAATCTGATTTCAATTGCTGCGTGATAAGCCTTAGCGAGGCGGAAGCAGTACATCGGTGACGATCTATCGCAAAAGGGCTGAAAATGACGTTTGCCTTTGGCGATTTCCCCGGTTCCGCGTTCTGTAGGAAGGTTATTAACAAAGGAAGTAGTACTGGCCATGAACGGTCTAGAAAAGTTTTGCTACTGAGCTGCCCACTGTGCCTGAATGAAGGACAATCGCCTCTTGTTTTCCCATCGAAGTAATGGCTTAATGGGCAACACCCAGTGAGACAAAATGAAGTCTGCTTTACACAAACACCCTGCTAATCTAAATCTTTTCAATTATTTCAATGTTGATTTGTGTTTATAGCCTAAATAGGGCTTACCTTAAAGGAATATACAAGATTAATTTTATTTTGTCCTTTTTTGAAGATACTATAAATGTAATTACATAACTACATAGTGGTAATGGTACCGAGGCGCTTAGAGTTTCATCTATTTCTTCTAAACTGGGTAAATGTTTAGAAATTTCAAGAAACGATTTGATGACTTGTTGATTCGAAAAAAAGGCATTTCAGACTTATCGCCGACAATGCTATCCAATATATTTATGATAATAAAAGTGATGCGCTAATTCATGTAAACGAGCATCTTTGATTCAAAACGCGGCTGAGTTATGCGTGACAGGATTTGTCTTCGAAATATGCACTTGGACGGGGAATTTACATGGCAGACAAATGACTTCCGGTACATAGAGATCACTGGAATAAGGGAATGATCTACACTTACGACGAACAATTAGTTCCCCTCATTCCAGTACAGGAGCTTGGAGTTGAAATTAAACTGGAAGTGTGGATTCAGAGAAATGGGAAGAAAAAAATCGAAAAGATTTACTTACTCGAGTCGCACAGTTTTACATGTTATAAAAGTGGCTAAGATCATGTAGACGAGGTTGAATAACGGTGGGTTGAGCATCACTTGTCTAGACGCAAGTATCAACCTTCTTCATGGCCACGCATGCAAATGGGATCGTGATCCCACAGTACTGCATTTCATGTTGACGCCTTTTTACGCAAAAACGGAACGGTATCTCTCTAGCTGATGATGCTACCCTTCATACTATACTTTTCGCCTTTTAAAAAAGAAATTAATCAAATGGGTCTTAAAAAAGGCTAAATTTATTCATGCATTCAGTACAGAGCACTCGATTAATGAAAATCATCTTAATTTAGTGGAAAATGCCGTGACTCGGGGGTTATTTTCACATTTATTACGGTTCATTCTACTGTGCTCAGGTAACTTCACCAACAATAATTGCTTAAAATGTCTGATCATTCTATAAAACCATGTTAAACGGGTTGTCAATTTTTTGGTAGCTGCAATCTCTACATACAGAAAACTACTGCTCATTAGGTAATTCAAACTTTTATTCTGGATAAAATTTAACTAACACGCGAGTGACTAGATCAAATATAAGAGAAGCTATCCAAATGGACCAAGGTTGTTACGATACTGTACAAGCTGAAGCTCCTTTTCAAGATTTGTAATTCTTGTTCATTCATACAACGCATTCCTAAAGTGCCTTTTTTCTCGCTAACCGCTCCAATTTTCCTGAAATCCCGAATTCCTAAATACCTAATTCATGCTAAAGTAGGAGAATGATTGGCTTCAAAGCTATGCCGGTCTCCATGAAATAGTCTTTTATAGAGAAGTGCATGATGGGTGCTTTGCTTTCTCACCAGAAATTACACAGTATACAATTGTCAAGTCTTCCACCCAGTTCTGAAAGTTGCTGATTTTTAATTACTCTTGATTGCACAACTATCGTTAACTTTATTAAAAAGTACGATGAAATCCAGGTTTAACACTTTGTGCTGACGTCGGGGTTGAAAGAAAAATATTACCATATTTAAAAATACTAGGATCATCCAGCCTAATTTAATGATTAGTGGGGAAAAATTTCACTTCCATCGTATTAAAATAGAACTTTAATGATAACTAACAACTTTTTGGGTGGATTCAAGCTATGGTAGAGTATAACGGATCGAATAAAGCAATCATAATGGAGGCAAAATTTCACCACAAAAAGGTATCTTTGTTCGTTAGGAGTAAAGTGTTAGGTGAGTAATCACCGTTGAATTTTATTTAAATTCGGATAGAGAGAGAGGAACTTCAGTTTTTATTTGTAAGCATCTGAATTCTGGAGTGTCTAGAGCTGCAATTACTGATTCCGTCCTCCAAGACCGTTTTGATTGGTACACTAAGAAAATTCGCAAGCATATCGGAGCACGTAGCGGCTTGCATTCACCTTTAGTTCAGCACAATGAAGTGTAATTGGGAGCAAGTAAAGACGGTTTTAAGTTAGCCTTTAAGTCAAAAGATAAGGCAATGAAATTCTGACTTTAGGCCAAAGTAAAGGATCAAAAGATCAGTGAATATTCAGGACTCACAAAGCGCAGACATGGTTCTACATGACGTCTTTTGGTACAGCTAGTGTAAAAGAATCCATAAATAACCCCTCAAGATTGCATCGCATATACCTTCAATCTTTGTCAACAGCTTTACTAAGCCTAAGATACGGTAGAGCAGACCAAGCAAGCTGATAGCTGATAATCAGTTCATGCAGTGCTCTGGAAATTGTTTGGAAGCTTTGACTTAAGCAAGAAGATAGAAGAGTAAAAAAGTAGTATACTTGAAATGCAACACCACATTTAATCATCCCTACCAAACTGAAGCATAAGTAAACACACAAATTGATACACAAAATTTTCAAACAAATATTAAAAAGATGCTCAAGATTTTTCCCCAACTTTGAAAACGTATAATAAACGTGGTGAGAAGAGTGAAAATCCCAGAAAAAGATGTTTGTAGTTTCACAAGGTGTTAAAGTCAAACCCAATGACTTAGTCTAAGATATGTACATTGGGTGTCACATTGATCACAAATCACTTTCGTCATCATAAAAATCCAAAAAGTTAATAGACTGTTCTTTGGTTACCACACCATTTGGTGTGAAATTGTACTTTGAGTAGGTGCCATCCGATGCAAGGACTAAAAGAATAAGACAAAAATACATTGGCTACTTAATTTGGGGAAAAAGTAGAAGACTAAATTTGGAAAAAAGTAGAAGAATAAAAGCGATGTTTTTCATCGCTCTTGATCTCACCAATCAAGGTATTTGGATTGGATGGACTAAATGCACAGATGACTTTGAATTTGGTATTCAATGAGAAGCGTACATGACTGAAGGTGGAGAAGAAGTATCGCGGTAATAGGCTAGCTGATCTAGAGGCAAGAGAGAAAAAAGTTCGAAATTAATGTTACGTGAGATATCCATCAAAATCCCCGTGTAAAACTTTAACTCATCACATTACACAAGAACACCATAATCCCCAAACAAAAGGATTTGCAGAGCTTGCAACCGTGTTGTTACTTATCAAGGATACTTAAGCTTTATGGAAACTTACGAAGACAAAAAGAGCGATTCACTGGATGTGGCTGACACCACCCATGATTTTGTGGTAAGTTCAACGATACCACAGAAGGGGAAGATTATCTGTTATGCGTCGAACTGCATCGTGCTTAATCTTCAAATTCAGTAAAAAATAGGGCGAATCCACCGGACAGTGTGGGAAAAGTGGCGCAAAAGAGCAGAACCACAAAGATGGTCAGCAGAATGCCTAAGAGAAGACTCAATGCTGAAATTCTGCATGATAAAGAATAACAGAATGGAAATGTACCTCTAACGTAGATAGATTTGCAAAGGTATCACGAAGAATGCAGGTAGGCAATTTCGAATCATCAAAATAGGTAGTTGGAAGGAGCGACTAGGACGACGTTAAAAAATATTTTCCAGTGCCATTGAAGTCAAATTGAAACTTGCAATTCTGATGAAATGCTATTCTGGAGCTAAAATGTGCTGAACTCAAGGGAAGAAAATAACGTATGAGCCAACTCGACTTCCATATAGCACACTATTAATGTCGAGGTCAAATTTCCTCCAAATATAATAAAATACGCGACACAAGGTTACCGACACAGGGAAGTTGTGCATCCAAACAATCGTCTAAATGAATTGTTAAATGACTCCTTAGTTCACCTCATTGTCATATTCTCAATGGGTGATCATACCGCTAAACGGAAGCTGCTTAAAGATAGACTTCTTAAAAGTCCCCGGGGGTCACGTGTACTTAACATTCAGAATAAATTGTTCGGAATCCAATTAGACAAGGAAGAGAGCCTCAGGTCAAAGGAGACTCCTCATGAATCCAACCAAAGAATTTGATGGCGCAAATAACTCAACTCAGGGTTTGTAAGGATAATTCAAATTCCAGTCTAGGACATAAGGAGCATAATCAGCGGCATTTTTAGAATGAACTCCACTAAAGCGAAAACCGCGAAGCATATCGTTTACAAAAAAACGCTGCAAAAAATGAGGGATACAAGCTTCCAAAGGAAAAGATTGAAGCTACCTCGATTTTAAATGTCACGTGATTTCAGGCTTAAACAATCATGCCTATGGAGTGCGTACGGTATGTAGTAGAAGTTTCAAATCAAATTTAACCATACAAATTTCTCCGAATTATTTTTCACATCTTGAGACCATTAAAAAAGACAAATTTAGCAATTCTTGAATTTGTAAAGTAACAACCAAGTAAATCACTCCGACAATCTAACATCCAATGAACAGATGAGATAAAGCCAATTACCATGAGTTACTCAGTTCGTAACAAAAAAATCTTACGCGAAACAAACACAAGTGACAGGCACACACAAACATTTGCGCCCGGTGTCTCTATGAAGTTTTTCCCATTTAAAAGTAAGTTATCCTAAAATAGATATCGTGGGTTCATTAGGGTGCAATATTTCTTTCCTAGAGGCCAAAAAAATCGGCAAATCTTAGGCCGAAATTTTGCTAATATGCTAGGAAGTATACAATTATTATTCTGATAGAATAACTAGACAGCTGTAAGAAACTTATAAGGCGCAATATCCACTATCTTGGATTTCCCCGATTTTCAAGCATGAAGAACACCACAGTCCCACATGAGCATGCGCAGCAAATGGGAGTTCATGCACTGGAGACCCTACTGACAGAAGGTAATGGACCCATAAGGCGCTCGCTAGGATACATTAGAGTTAAATTAAAGTAGACGAAGGGATAATTAGCAATAAAGGACCAAAAAATATTAATTTTAGAAGTCTTGTTAGACCGTTAGGTCTCAAACATACAGTAACCATTTGAGAAACGACCACAATTAAGTTCATTACCAGTAATCAATTACGGTTGTTAAATTGATAGCATTTCCCGTAGAGAAAACGAAGAAGAACAGAGATTGTAAAATACCAGTTATTCCATCCCGAAGACCCCAAGTCTTAATCACATAGTCTTAATGACATACCATTTAAACATAAATGGTGTAGGATTGTGCTTCCAAAGTGATGAACTAATTCCCTTGGCAATTTGCAGAAGTAGAGAACTCATATAACAACGTATAAAGTCTTGGGCGACTGACAAATAGAAATGCTCATAAAAAAACGAAAAACTACTAAGCCTCAGCAACCAGGTGAGACAGTAAGTTAAAAGCAGATTTATCACTGTAGTCAATCAGCATATTAGGCCTCGACAACAATATGCATGCTCCTGACTACCTACTCAACGGCTTGGCCACTAGTAGGGGTTATGAATTTCAGAATCAACAGACTAGGAGAAATTGGATAATTGTTTGATCTATATTTCAGAAGACCCCATTTTACCCCTTAAGAAATAAAACATTTACACGCCACTCATCCAAGTGCTATGCCATCATCAATAAGGCGCAGAGTATACATCGGAAACCGCTGATTTCATGTATAAAACGCTTTTGCTTACTGCATCCTAAAATCAGCAGTCGATAGACCGTTCGCACTAATTTGTTGGATTCAATGCTCACAATTAATAGAATAATCCCAACAGCGGAAAGATCGCAAAGATATCAAGCGAATTTGACGATTGCAGTTTGGGAGCGTAATGGGAGATCAAACAACATTAAGGCTTCAGAGAAAGCTGAAAGAACTCACCGGCCAGCCTGAGCCGTTTGACGTGTAAAATCCTGACCCAGAGGCGGACGCCTCGAGCTGGCCGCACCACTTCCGCCACCACCACCGACACCGCCAGCGGACCAGGACGTCCCCTTCTCAAGAGGGTCGAGGAAGAAGACGTGAAGGGTACCGTGATCGCTGGCGACAGCCAGACGACGTGTAGTGAAGGCAGTGGCATGGTCAAAGGCTATACATGTGATAAATGCGGCGTTTGAGCCCCGACGCAGCTCATAGAGGAGGTCACAGGAACGGGTGTCGAAGACGCGGACGAGGGTACCACGCTGAGAAGCAGTGGCCAGTTGTTCTCCATCCGCGCTCATCGTCAGTGCTACCA
Source organism: Echinococcus multilocularis (assembly GCA_000469725.3). Taxonomy (NCBI): domain Eukaryota; kingdom Metazoa; phylum Platyhelminthes; class Cestoda; order Cyclophyllidea; family Taeniidae; genus Echinococcus; species Echinococcus multilocularis. The sequence continues at coordinate 4,530,844 of LN902846.1, read as the reverse complement.
GTTGATTTTGATGAGCCGACACATGATGTGGTGGTGGCGCCGTCGTTGTTGATGCAGTCAGTGGTGATGTAACTAGTGTCACCATACCCACACGCCGACCGGGGAAAGCGATAATGGGATTCTCGGGATTCTGACAGACGTGACAGAGACCTTGGGGATTTGACGCTGTCTCCGCCTGGTAGAGAAGCTCTGGACATGAACCGAAGGTGTAGATCTTTACTGCATTCACGAAAACCACAACGATTCTGGATTTGAACGGAGTCATCAGTAAGGTAATGTCACAATTTCAAAGGAAACTAAGCTCTTAATTGCTGAAAAACATAGAAATTACAGTTAGCACATCCGCACTTAGAATTGGCCACTGAATGTGCAATGTTCGACGAAAATCAAATAGGGAAATAGAAGTGTACTCTACAAGAGAGTTTGCCCTTTCACCGATTGGGTTTCAAGCAGGAATTCAGAGAAATTAAAAAATGTGGGGAAAACCAATCAATGCGCATCTACTTTCCGGCACCTTAATGTGTTGATTAAATAAAAGTCAATGAATGATATGCCACAGCCATATAACTCACAGATCTTTGCGAAGTCTAACGGCACGAACATCACTTCCATAGGTGAGTTCAAGAGTAACTTTTTGTTCAACACCATCCCACACCCAGGCAGTGTTGTTGGGTATCCTTGACTGACGTCCCCCGCCAAGAAGACCGAGAAAACTGCTGCGGAGAAGCATTTCAACAAAACCAACCCCAGAGCCCTCACAAGTGTTGAATTCTAGAGGGGTTAATGAAAAATTGGAAGCATTGAAGAATGCCCAGCGAAGGTGACACGATACTGAGAGTAAAGTGATGAGCATTCATCAGTCCTGAAAGTTGAATGCGCGCAAACTTACCACAATTTTCAAGCTGTTTTAGTGGGTCGGTATTATATATTCGAAAGCCACTTTGCAAGCCGACTGAAAAACATCCTAGAGAGAGCTCACATAAGTATAAGTAACTAACCATAGTCCTGATTGAAGCCTATGAATGTTATTGAACTATTTCCGCTTTCACAGGGTAAAACGCGAATAGACATCGGTTGCACACTGAATACAACACCTCAACGCTTTAAATGAACGCGCTATACTTATAGTCTGGAAAACAGTAGAAGTGCTGAAGATAACTAAGCTTTGTAATTCAAAGAAAAAGATGTTCAGAACTTGTCCATATTTTACAACTTAAAGCGGGGTAAAATGAACTGAAAGATATTTCTCTTTGAAATACTGCCTGGGTTTTCCTTGAATCCTGACAGGTTTGTGAGATAAGACGCTAAAAGATTGTTTGTTTGTCTAATTTCTAGCTTTGACTTGGCTACTATATTATACCAGGTGGGTTGGTCTTCAGGCCATGCTAGCAACCCAAATAACTTCTGGAAGTCTCGGGGCGCTACAAGACTGTCATCAAAATCACCAAATTTAAAAAGACTTCTTCAGTATTGTGATTAGGCCAAAAAATCGTAACCTTTGTTTGTCTGCATTTTTCTCATAATCACACACACGGCCCTTCGCTAAAACAGTGCTTTCTGCTTCAAATTTGGTTCTGGCTCCCATATATGCACCAAAACATTTAAAATATTATCACTGAGCCAAAAATGAGTAACCTCTGACACCGAAACATTAGCGCAAAAAAATAGACATTATCATTGTGAAGCGAGACGCATTGGTCTCCGATTTCCTATTCCTAACGTTCTTAGACAAGCCCGGTTGATTCGCTTTGGCCATCTTTATTAAAGATGACAAGATGGTGAGGGAAAATGCAATGTTCAAGAAGGAGGGGGGCTGTAGTCACTAGGTACGGGGGAAGACAATCAGACCACGAGATTCCAATTTTTTGCTTGCCTCCTCACTGAAAGGTCTATTAAAACAACATTAGTATTACATCATTACCTTACAGAAAGTCATTTTCTTCCCTTTTTTAGTTACCAAAGCAATCATATTAAGAATTTCAGCACATTAAGACGCAACTGATTCCTGCAAGTCTGCGTTTTCCACCCAAAACCAACTGTAGCAGCATCCACTCCCCCCCCCTTCACCAACACATCACTTACGCATCTCCAGAAACCAATGTCTAGTTCTATATTTCTGCAGGAGTTGAGATGCACTGCTAACTACCCTGACTGAAATAATCTATGTACCATTTTTAGGTAACCGGATAAATTAACATAGAAAAATATAAACCATTGCGCTCACGTCAAAGGGAATTTCATATCCACTGTACTTGTGCACAACACCCATTCGCTTCAAAACGACCACCTCGTATTAGTAAGATACTTTTTTCGGAAAAAAAAATCAAGTTCAAAATGAATATAAGACATGAAGTTTTAACTGAATATCCTTGGAGTATGATGGACTAATCACAGTCTGGCTTGCTACCGTGTGGGCGTTTGTATTTTTCTTCTGTAAGGCAAAAGAAGAGATCACAATGTGTGATGTATCAGAGCGAGGTTGAACCTAACCTTACACTTACCCAAACCAGTAACTAGATTATCCAGCTGTACAACCCTCTTCTCCATATCGCTCACACTCTCCAATATTTTATCAAGCATTTCCAAATGCTTAGCTAACACTAAACCTTAAAGGAAAGGAAAATGAGGTCAGGTTTCTATTCAGGTGATACGTCTTACCTTCGGTTCATCACTAAAATTGCTAAGTGAGTGAATTTAAATGGCGAAGACCTTTCTGATTCATGTTAATCATAAGGTCAAAGTAAGGTGAAAATACTTGCATTGCTCATTGACTGGGATCATCTTTTCCTTGAAAGATTTAGTAGCCTCTGCAATCTTCATATACTTATTGTAAGCTGCTGTGTTGAGATCATTAAGGTGAGATATCCTATCGGCATTTACTACAAAAAAGCATGGAAAAAGAAACGTCGCGTTGAACTAATATTGCAGTAGGTTAACCACTGATAAATAGGGTTGTTTTAGAGGGTAGTGTCGATTATATCAAGGAATTATTGAACCTGTAAATTGTTGGAAAGAGTAGTGATGAGAAAGCAAAAAACTTTAACCATGATGGTGACTTCGCAATTGTGTAATGCATCACTAGGTAAATTTAAGGCATCTTAAGGTATTTCGGAATCTCGATTACTGGTGATAAGTATACAGGATAAATTCAGTGAACTGCAGCATCGTAAGTTTTTGCCAGCTTTCAATGGATAGGTCTTTACGGGTTAGACAACCAACGAAGTGGATCGTATGGGTTCATGGTAAATTGGGGTTTTCGTCCAACTCGGAATGTAAGCCCAAGTGTCCGTTTTGGTTAAAGTATAACAGAAAGAGGTGTAATTTGATCAAAGCAGAGATGATTTTAAATACATCACGAAAAGGGTACAAAAGAGTGCTTGCCGGAAAGTGCCCTTTGAATGTAGTCAGAGAGAGCCTCGGTGGCCCTATTAGAGGCACTGAGCACACATTCACGATCGCCTGCACCCATCTCCGGTTTGGTCATTTCCATGAACCCAAAAAACCTGAAATTGAATGCGAATAATCTCATCCGGCAGAAGGAAAACTATTGCATTTGACATTGATGGTAGAAAAGTTTAACCGCGCATCGTAAGATCGGCAATTTGCCACTTCCTGATGCCTCAGTGAGTTATTCTGCATATTTGATTTTAAATTAAAAAGCTGCTATTGTTCTGGCATAAATAGGGGCCAGTACAATACAGCATTTTTTGAAAATAGGTTGAGAACTTGCATAAAGTGGTAGAAGAATCTGAAGCTTTCGAATGGATAAAAGATTGATCACCAATCGTAATAAAACCGGATAAAGATTATGTGCCACGGTCATTGGTGCATGTTGATCAGCAAGAGAATTAAACAGCCTTCTTTCATCCACCCTGACTGATTAATTGCAGCTTATCCGAAATTTCGTTCAAACGGTTTTAGCTAATAGCCCTCTGGTTCAGATGAGTAAGAAAGTCTTGAGGTTTTCTGTGAAAACCTAATTTCAAACTGTTTCGAATCCCACTACAAAACTTCATTTCAACAACTTTACTAAATGCACTTAATTAACAGGATTCCCTTGAGTGTTAGTACAGCCTGTATAAACAACTCAGCAGCTTATACTGCTAATTTTTTTCAGTAAGCTGACCATTTTTAAAGTAAAACGGCCCAGTTACGCATGATTGCAAAAACACATTTACTCCAACTTCCGTTGTTTTGATGCTATGCAAAGCAAATGACACACTTGCAAGGGTTGAGTTACTAAAACCACAGACCCCAACTAATAAGCTGCACAAGATATTAAGATGGCTTTTTAGGGCATGATTTCGTATTATTGAACGGTACATATGAATTATCTGCAGCTTTACGAAAAGAATTCAAAAAATATCTATAGCCTAGAGTTTGAGTGACAATGCACATTTACGATGCGACAGAAATCATGAAGGTCGAAATTTTATTGCAACTGGAGCGGAATGTAGCATCCTTGAGGACACAACAAAGTAAAAAAAACGGAAAAATATTTTTACAGGTTTATTCACAAAGTAATTTGTACAAAGAGATGGTTTGGAAAGTAGGAGGGGTCTATTTAGGTTCGTGCGATGAGGCCTCGGTAGTGGCGGTGCTTGACGTAGATTCGACCAAAGGTTGTGCCTCTCCATCCTCCCGCGGTTCGCCTCCTTCCACTTCCTCCGTCTCTGTGTTCTCACTTTCCGCCGCCATTGCCTGTTGGCTAAGCCTTGTCAAAGCTGCAGTTATTAGGGAATCGGATTGGCCGGGATTAACCTTTTCGTATTCTTCCTAAAATATGAATAGCCAAACAGGGGTTTGATTACCAATGTGCATTAAGGGTAAAACGACTATTTACTGAAAAAACGGTCTGATTAACGTCAATTATTCCGTTTAATTCGCTATATTTCCTAAAAACGCAAAAGACGCCACTACGTCTAGCTTTTAAGTATTAGCGCTACGAAAATCTAAATTTCTTTTTATTGTACCTTTTACTTGAAACTCTGGGAACATTGACGTCTAATGTTCCCGTTGCCCTCTCCTCATTGGGCAAAATCTTGTAGGAATGCACTATAGGTGTTAAAACTTCCCCTATCCATGGGGTCAATCGTGAAGGAAAATGAACCAGATGTGGAACCCTTCGTGTGCTTCGAGGGCATACGCAGTATAGCGTACCCTAAACTAAAGCAGTAGATGCTTTTGCTCCAAATTCTTTACCTTCTTGAGGTTTTTGGTTGGAAACTCAACCAGCTAGCGACGAGCACTAACCTCAGCGGCCGCTTCTTTCAAGCATTTTTTTTCATAACTTCATTATGGAGAACTTCTGAACAAACGTGCAACACTTAACCTCTGTTTGGATAAATTATAATAATAAAATACTCTATTTTCGAAATGAGTTCAGGGTATGCCTTGCAACCAAAAAGGGAGGATACTGCCAATTTTATAGCACCCATTCATAGAAACCCTAATAGTGGGTACATTTAAGGCAGAACATAACGATCAATGGGGAGATTTCATGAAAGTTTTGCAACCAATATACATCAGGAATGTTTACCGTGAAAAAAGGTTTAGGCTTTATAAGGTTATACATTCGTTAAGCCTAAAAAATGACTTCCTACATACTTCATTCATAAAATCATCCTAGTAGACATGCAGATCAACAGTGAATCTGAAAGGGAATAAGCACTACATTTGATCAAAACTTGACCTGGAAAAGCAGAAAACGTAGCCGGTAGTACAAACAACTCGCAAGCAAATTTCTAACGAATGAATGGGAACGGGATTACTAATACGCATTTAATATGTGAATCATGAGGGCACATCCTGAATAGGCTTAAATAGGATCAGAATGTGACCGTTAATGCTTTACTCAGACACTTTTGAAGAATTTTCTAACCAAGATAAAGAAAACAGGCCGTTCTGTAGGTGCTTTAGCAACTTCTAAAATGGCTGACTGAAATAACTTCATACTTTAAGGACATTGACGAGTGCCTCAGCTTTGTTCAGCTGCTTTTTCAAGGTAAAGAGACTGCTCTGAACCCCATCCAGATCTGTCGAAGATTCTTGAAGGACTGCATTAAGTTCTATAAAAAGCGGGAGAACATTGATAAAGCAACGAAAAAAGTCTTAAACATTCAACCCTTAAGCAAAATATCATAACTGTCTCAAAAACAAACTTGGTGAGATCAAAAATGACCTCAGCTATTAATGACCACAAATATTAATTCCATAGACATGCAACGCAAAAACTGTTTCAGATAGCGAATGAAATCGTAATGCTCCGATCCCAGCAGACAAGCAAAGCGCTTCTCGCACATTGTTTCGGAACAAGAAAGCGTTACACTCAAGGTGTCGATCTACTGAAAAACTGGTTTGAATACAAGTGGACGCATCAAGCGATGCATTTTTGTTCGGTAAAAAAAGCATTTAGACGCAGAAAATCACTACATGCATGACTTCAAAGTTGTCTTCATCTAATGCAATGATTCGGTAACTTTTTAGTTCTTCAACCATAAAGGCAGCCAGAAATAGCCAAGACAACTAGATACATTTAGTGTTGATTGCCTGAATGATATTAACACCGTCGCCGCGATTGAGACAGCAGGACAAACCGATATGATAAGCTCCCACACGAGGTAAATTGAAGGGTCAAATGTGTGGAAGAAACATGATACATATTTGAACCAACCTTGAGCAGTTTTCATGTACTCCAGGATGCACGAAACCTGCACCTGCGTTTCGGATTCCAAGGCCGCGAGGCGATCCATCTGATTGATGGCTCCCAGGTGCTTATTCTGTTCCAAAAGCTTCCGCATGCATGCCATAAGTCGTTTCCCTGATGCACTTTAGAAAAGAGTAAGAGGGAAATGGCAGCCCAAGATGAGGCCGTCACACCCTTAACACCCGAAAAAACTCATGCAAATCTCATTTAGGAAGGAACTTATGGCATTCTCTAACAACGTATTTGGCTGTAGGAGGCTTCGTAAAACAAACTTAAAAGTAAAACGATTTGGAAAGTATAAAATGGTCAAATCAACGATGATAGAGTTAGAGCCTTCATTATGCTCCTGAAGGAGGCAAACGAAATCGTGGTCGAAGGTGGTCGACCATCATTTAATAATTAGATGGTATGAGATAATGGTTAACAAGGAGGTATTGTATGGCTTAAAAGTCATAACTAGGGTAAAGGTGTCGTTTCAGCATCATTTGGTCAAGCCATTTACCCTCTGTCGCTTTTAGACTAAATCTTATTTATAAAACCTAACAGTGATAGAACACTGACAGCGTCGAATTCTACCGTCGATACCCAAGCAAATTTGAAGCTACACACTCAACTTTGTTAAATTTTATGGACACAGGTTGAAACTTTCATGAGGTTCGTTTTAAGGACCAAAGTTGGTCGCCTGAACAGAAAAAGCCACTTTTTTGGGGAGAATGAGTTATCCAAGCAGGAAGACATTTTGATGAGCACTGTGGTAGTGTTAAGACCCCCTTCTTCAAGCTTTCAAGTGAACCACGACGTATATCAGTGTGCACCAAAGAAATTTCAAAAATTATTCCGGATATACAAACCATAAAGTTGCTCCAAAAAGGCACGTAATGAGAACGCGATTTCGCCTAAGTATTTGGTGGTGGAATCACAGGTGAATGAAAGACTACTAAGATGCCTTTCATGTGTTTCCAGAAAAAAAATTTGAAATTGCATTTTGCGTTGAGACGCTCAAGTTGGTATTACTATCTAATTAGAACGAATAAAATTCGTCTACTAACAAATTTACGGTAAAACAGAACATTAGCAGTCGATTAGTGAGTATGAAGAAAAATCACAATTAATACGCGGAAGGAAAGGGAAAAATACCTGTCAGGAGTAAACTTCCAAGCAATGAGATCATCATAACTCTGTTGGAGACGCATTTTACCCGACTGTGCGGCTTCGCAAGCCTTCTGATACACGAAATCAATGGCAGGGTCGATAACATTTAGTCGATGAGTTAGTTCTTTGACTTTCACGGATCCTACCGCCTCCCCATACTCATCGGCAGGATCATCCGCACCATCGTAATCAAACTCTGAATCAGATGATTTTCGGCGCAGTTTGCTGGGCTGTAAAAGTGGCGGCAAATACAAATATGTGTGGATCAAAAGAAAAAAAGCCTTATTTCCCTATCAGCAGAGGATATTAACCTACCAAGACCGACAAGACATGAGCCAACCGAACGTTACTAACAAGGAAACGTCGAATCACATCTGCCTCTCTCCTAGACAAGTCCTCTTCCTGCGCCTTTTGTTTCTCAACTAAATCACCGAATAAGCAGTCAAAGAGTGGAACCGTACAAAGTCCAGATACCAAAACTTATTTTGGATGAGAGGGTTTAGATTTTGCAATCCACATCAGCAAAACAAAAAATGGTTTAAAAACATACTTAGCCTTTCATTCTCTTCTTCAATCTTTTTGAGTTTCAATTCCAACTGCTTGATGGTAATAGTTTGTTCTTCGGCCCTAAAAATAACTCAAAGAAAAGAAGTGCTTACAAAAGCTCCATGTTAGCAAGTGAGTTTTTTGCCTGCGCTGAGGCTTCATTTGCTGTCATAGTTTGAGGTAAACGAAGATATTGCCCCAATTACTTCAACCAATATGCTAGTGATGCCCAAATGCTCAAGAATACTAATAATATGTAGGAAGAAAGAGGCACATCATTGCTTAGAACTCGCCTGCTGTAACTTAGGGAAGGGAAAAACTAACCGTAGCAGCACACCTAACTCAGAGCTTTTGGTTTCAAAACACACAAGACCTCGGCTCTTTACTTGCCAATTTCAAACACCAAAGTTTAACGTCCACCAATGACCTTGCAGCATTAGCATCTCAGTAATATTAAAACCTGAAAGTAGAAATCATCCATTGAAGCTGCAAAAAGGCTCATTTAGTCTGCAATGATTATTTTAGCTCTGATATATTCATCAAATTTCTTTTTTGCAGAATCACTAAAGCAAAGCGTTGCCAAAGTAATTTCGTCGAAAATGGAAGACTCAATAATTAAGATAAGTTGCAATGTAGGGGTATAAACAATGCAAAAGTATGATTTTATAAAGCTTATAAAAATTCGAAAGGTTGCTATTAACAACAAACCTGCAACTAGCCAAATGTTGCGCACCCTTAATGTTGTGCCGAGTATTAATCTTCATCCAAACTTAGGCAAGTGATGGTTTGCTCAAGTTGGAGTTATAAAGGAGCGAATTTTACAACTTAGGGAAGAAGGACAAACTTCAGTTCCCTTCAGGCATTGTTAACGGCTGATTATCCATATTTATGGACCCAGTAAAATGTGGCATTCTTGGCTACTCGTCTTAACAGTAGTAGTTAAAATCAACATAGACAAGCGCCCAAGCAGACAAATCCTCATTATGACTTGCAAATATCAAATTGCAACCTCCAAATTGATAAGGCAATCAAGACTAACTCTATGAAATGATTAGTTAATCATTTGTTTTGGTGCCAACAAGCATACACAGAAGCCGTTTATGAACGTATGATACATGAATAAGTTAGTTACTGTTTCAATAATAGGCCACGAAAATCTAGTTCTGCGTGGGACAAATAGTGTAGGTTTTGCAACTACTTCGCCATATTCCTGAGGTTAGGTTTAACTATTTTAAAACTTTTAATAATTTGGTTTGTAACCTGACAGCAACTTAATATTTCATTATCATCATAGAATCAGTGTTTTAACCTTATGGATTTTTGCCTGCTTTCTTAGATAAGCAATTTTGGTTGTTTCAACATTTGAGTTAAGAGTTCAATTTGCCTACTATATCCATTTTGACCACACCTGTCTGGGTGGAAAACCTCTTTGCTTTGGGCGGGACATAGGATATTTCGTCAGTGGCGCGATATTTGGGTACGCCGGGGGTGTTGGTGTTCTCGTTGGTCTACTGCTGGGATTCTTATTTTCAGAAGTCATTCGACTTTGCAGTTGTTTTTTGTATCGTTTTCTTTGCTACACCATTTTGCCGCACCATTTTATTCGTGATTTTCTCACTTTTATTTTTGAGCCAATTTTTACTTCTTTTGACATTTTCTATTGTAGATTATGGTAATATTCTGAATTATGGCTGCTGATAACGTGACTAGAAGGTAATTATTATAAGTGCACTAATCCTTTTAGACTCCAAATCGAACTGATGGAGCTAATGGTGGTTATTTCTTACTTGACTGATCCATTGCTTTAGACCTCGGAAGAGTCCGGGGTTTCTGGGTTTCCGGAGAATGATAACATCATGAAGTGGTTAGCTACAATCCATGGACCGGAAAAAACTGTATTTCTTCACACGATTTAACCTAATATTTGGCCATTGTGCGGTCCTGTATTACAGTCTGGTGTTTTAGGTATACGAAGGGGAAGTTTACAAACTCTCCTTGGAGTTCGGAAGCTCGTATCCCTATAAGCCTCCAGTCGTCCGTTTTATATCACGCTGCTTTCATCCAAACGTCGACGCTATTGGCAATATCTGTTTGGACATCCTGAGAGAGGAGTGGTCAGCCCTCTACACTGTGAAGAGTATTCTTCTGTCGATTCGAAGTCTCCTCAGTGGTAAGTTCCTTCAGTCTCAGTCCAGCTTTACTTATTAATCTATGCTTAAACGCTTTCCTTCCTAGTGCTTCAACTATCAAATTGAGTGGTTTTAGCTGTTAATTCCATTTGAGTATCTTTTATTATACTGATTCCCTATCCCTATTTGTGACTCTAAAGCTTTACTCTCATCGTCCTACAGTTGTTGGTGTTTGGAGAAATTAACTTATGCAGTGAGGTTTTGGGTGCCAATTCGAGCATTTTTTGTTCGTTGGTTCTTTTTTAAATATGGTGAGTCGTTCATTTCTTGTGATATTGTCCAGCGTACATTTAGAGCTTCAAGGATGTTGGGTACCAAGGTCTGGGTTTACGGTATCACGGAGTGAATACTATGCCAAACCAGACCCTTCTGTTCAACCTGTCTAGTAAAAGTTAAAGAAAGCGTCAAATCAGGGATCAGGTCGCTTTCACTGATGAAGTATAACCGTGCCACTTGCTTTCCTTGTCCTGAAAATCTGCAATATCTTCTATTTTTCTCAGTTCTACTGCGCCGCTTTCTTTGTGTCCTTTTTCACACAGAGCCAAATAACAGGAGTCCGATGAACAACCTAGCAGCAGCGCTCTGGTCAGATCCAGAGAAGTTTCGAAAGGCTCTAATCGAGTATCAATCTGGTAACCTCGAGCATTAACGCACACATGCAATTTCTAGTCCTTGCTGGTCCCTCCGGCACCGCTAGTCATCTCTTCATTGTGCAAATTCATTCTGCAAAGCTCTATATATAAACTCCTCTGTCCCGTCTGTTTATTCCCTTTTTATTCTTGCGTACGTGTCTGACCCGACGGGTTATCCTGGCCCTAGTCCTAATTCCTCATTTTGTAGTCTCATGAGTCACCGGGGCTCTGGCAGGTAATGCTGATCAGTCTCATGCCTATTGATGGCAAGCTTGCCTGTCGCGATAGCGGACCATCTGTATGGTTTTCCAAATGTGCTAGTCTTATTTAAGCGGGCCAATTGATTCATTCGCCCTGCTTTTTGTATGATAGAGGTAAAATAGAATCAATGGGTTTTAGCACGGGTCGGCCCTGTGATTTTTAGTTAGCGAGAGTCGTTGACTGCATCCGATGTCTTCACCATTACCTCGAGGTAGTATTAAAATGTGGATACCCTCTAGACGATAGCGCTTCGTCATTCTTAAGGAAGGCTAAAGATCCTGATACGATCTGTGAATAAGTCTTCGGATGTGGAAGGGTACGACAACGCCATGAGTACCACCAGTTGTCTGCACAGGGACAGTTGATATTTGGACGAACTAAAGGAGCGCGAGGATAGGCTTTCCTCGGGTTCCCTACTACTAAATATGGGTGATTTTGGTACTCATGTCAAACATTAAACATAAAACATCGAAATAAGTATTTTGATGCCAGTTCTGAGCAACGGCAAGCATTGAAGCTTCGTGAGTTCTGGTTAATTTGGTCGATGTCGACCGTTGCCCTTTACAGAGAGGAGCTGAACTTATCTTTATTAGCTATTCATTCGTGTTGGACGGAGCTTGCATCGACATGCTTTCGTACCCTCAAGGGCTGGGTCAATAAGGAAGTTGCTGGAAATTTCAAGCATGGGAGGGTAGCGAGGATGGCTTTCCTTGGTTACAGCATCTCCACCCTAGGCGTCGTCGGTCCTACTCGTCATTTACATTTTGTCTCAAGCGATGCTCTCAGTGACGCACTCACTTCAACTTCCATTTCAACGGGTTACGTTAACCTCCTCAGAAAGGCTAGCTTGCGCGTTGCCACGTGTCAACATCGCGCTCGCTTCATTCCGGCTCTGCAGACAAAATATGCATGTTAGCGAAAGTATCGGATTCACAAATCATCCACGGAGTGTGACATGACCCTAGACCACGGCTCTTTTTAACAGCATCATGACTGGGTGGTATGGTTACTCAATTTTGACATCCCCCATCACTGCTGCTTAACGCTTTATTTTACCTTGAGTGATGTAAATTGTAACAGTTTTTTGTCCATGGCTCGCAATCGGTAGAATACACGCGACTAGGTGGCAGGGCGTTAATCGAGCCGATCGAAAATTTCAACAGGCGACTTTTGTTACTCTCGTCTTTAGTTGTCTCAAGAATAACATTGAGGAACTTTTGTTAACAATAGTTTATCAGACACAGAGGACATAAATGAAGGGAATGGAAGAGCAACTTTTGTTACTGCACCTGCTCAAGCAGAAGTAGGTATTATGTCTCAGACTGCGATAGAAAGATAACTTTCGACGATGGAAGTTGCGGTGACGCGGTGGTTGGACGATTTGGATGCAGACTACACAGTAAGGATAGACAACATTGATGAAGCGTGGAATGCTAAAACATTGTTGAAGTGATTGGTGGGCCCTATTTGTTCTGAAACAAAACGGAAAAAGGGTCAGGTTATTACATAAAATGCAAAAACGTCACAGGGCTTACAGGAAATTTAATATATTACTTAGTCAGTTAAAGTAACATTAAAATTCATATCAGATCTGGTACCGTAAGCAGATGGGAGTCGATTCAACCTGGTTTTGCGAAATCACCTTCTGTACAATTAAGCGATTAGATTTTACTATCATATTGAAGCGGTTGATAACAAGTCGAGGTGCGGCAGCAGTGCGAAATATTTCATAGTCCAAGAGGTGAAATTCCCTGCGCTGTAGGTGTTTAGTGTACACAACGGGAGGTTTACGTTAATGCAAAGCATTTACGAAGGATTACTAAAATAAGTAGTGCATACGTCCTTCTATCGGAGTCGTAACTGGTGTACGAACCGATTTCACAGCCATAAAATGCTGGACTGTATGAAAATCGAAGAAAGACACTGCAAGCTCCTTCGACTTTTGACCTATCTTTTTTGGTTGACTTTGAGAAGCGAAGGGCCCTTTTTGGAAGAGCAGCATTGAAGTGCTACCTTGAAATCGGTTAAAGAACCAAACTAAACAAAGTTTGCTTTAATTCAAACAAGCTTAATTTTGAATAGGTTGGTGTTATAACCAGGTGTCAGACATTCTAGGGACTAAGAGGTGGTTTACAAAGAAAATCTTGAATTTCAAATTTGCATTCAAATTTGCCTAAAAGGAACCTTAAAACAAATCAATTCTTTGCTTACCTACAAACTCTTGGCAATGACAATGAAGCGTATTATCACTAGGTGAGTTTACCGGAAAAAATTCAACTACCCTACGTAAAGCCAATTAAACAGGTTACTGAACAATACTGAAATAATAACCATTAAGCATTAAAATCACGAGGCGGTAAAAATTCACAAGTTTTCAATGGTAGTGACTGCAGAATAAATAAGACATATCACCCCCTTAATCACGTAACTGAAACTGTCATCTCACGAACGCTCGAGTCGTGCTACAGCATACCCTATTTGCAGTTCAAGAACAGTATTTGCGCAGGAAATCGGAACATATAGATGCACCTTTGCGGAGCTACTGCCCCAGTTGGACGAACTGCCGCCCAAACTCGAGGCAAGACTGGCCAGAGTAGTGTCCAGTTGGTCCAGTGGGTTCTCTTTCCTCTTAAGCGCCTCTTTTTCCACCACCGCCGGTCGAATCACTACATCCGCTGGTGCCGGCTTCAAGCCTACAGTTAAGAAGACGGAACACCATTAGACCAAGGAATGGAAAAGGTCTAGAACGCGTCATGATATGGTATCTGTATCGTGAGTGTAAGTCTGCAGAAGTCCACTCACTATTACTGGAATAATGGGCTAGAACGGCAGGGTGAATAAGATCCTTTTTTTCCCCAACTCAATCTTCCTGCTTAAAATCGTAGGTCACGCTTTAAATTCAACTCCGCAAAAATTCTGCATTGCCTATGACGTGTTTGAAGGTACTTGACCGCATTTAAGAGTTGACGCAATAATTTATTTTTATTCATGTATCGTCCCTGACAAGAATTATGGGACTCGCTTCCCATATATAAAGGAGAAATTTTGGTTTTTTTGAAGCATCAAACTCTTACAGCCAACATCGAGTGATGCTTATCTTGGTGAACGAAAAAGGCAAAACGTGGGATGAATGGCACGCCACAGTCTAGTATTTTCACACTGATTTCCTTGATTACCTTCTCAAGAGCTGGTAATGCAAAGTTTTGATGTAGTTTATTTGGTTTCCAACTTTAAATTCAGTTGATTTATCTTTTTAAGTAATCTTCATAAAAGTTTTGTTCAGCTCCTAGTTGTTTGAAGGCATAAAGGCTTCGATTTGCACGGCCTTAGTATCCCTCGAACTAGTTATTCGTCGTTTGAAAGCCATCTGAGGAAAAATGTGCCTAAGTATTGAGTTCCCGATCAGCCTAAACACCAAAAGTGGCCAATCCAACATCACCAGCATTGCACTTGACGAGAGACATGCAGTGATAGAGTTCGGTTAATCAACTGCAAAGTAGTGATTGGTACAACCGGACTAAATAGCGAATACGGGGGCTTATGATTAACCAACAGAGAAAAATGGACAGAGAAAAAAGGTCCTCGATACGAAAAGCTCGGTCATGAGTACTCTCCACAAACTTACCAAAAAAGCAGAACAAGTGGTTGGAAAATCAATTTGCCACTAACTCCGGCTAATGAAAACCAGCGTCAGATTTGGCAGCATTTAAAACCACGTGTAAACAAGGAAAAAAACTTGATTCTTAATGAGCAGCACGAACCTCCTACTCGACACTGATAATTTTGCGCTAATGAAAATTTCGTGAAAGCCTCGACTGGTTTCACTAAATTCATCTGAAATATGATGAAACAAACTTCCAATTTTAAATGTAATGTTTCTCATTTTGCGGCCCGAAAAAATTTGCCACTGCATATTAGTTTTGTCTGACTCCAAGCTGGAGTACAGACCCCAACTATTGAAGTACATGGTATCAAAGCATTATTCTCTCAGAAGGTTAAAGATTGGTCATCCTTCTGCTGAACACAATCGAAATCAAGCAGGAATATAATCGAGGTAATCGTTTTCCAACAATAAAAACTAAAGTATGTATACTCCAAATGATATTTTTTTCGGAATAAACGGGAATTTAGACTTCTCGAGGTTGCTTGCACATACGATTTTTGTAACATTCCAAAGCGCAATTAAATCTGAATAGTAAATATGTAATTAAGGAATACTATAGGTAGAAGTACATTAAAAAGCATTTACTAAGATCGCACTTCTAATTTGTGTTAGTGTAGTAATTTAATATTTTGTTTAACTGCGTGTTTACGGTCACTTTGGTACCCGTAGGTTGCATTTCCACTATGCGGCATGACCATTCTAATAGTCTTGCATCCCTTCTGTACATTAATGTCGACTATACTTCCATACTACCCTGGCTTATTACAATTTTAGGGAAGAGCCGGAGCGCTATGCCGATGGTATCACAGCAGAGGTGAAATAAACACTTTTGCCTGCAAGCACCTACCGAAAAGTCCGTAATTACAAATCGGATTTGTTATTTGAAAAAATACATTTACAAAAATACAGCAAAATTTCGGTACAAATATCATTCCCATTAGAATTACTACGGAAGTCCCTCGAAATCGTATTTATTAAATTTATCTAAATAAAGGAGTTAAGAATTGAAAAAGCAACAATGTATAGTACGAAACTGCACTATTTCTTGGATCCAATCAGTAAAAAAAGTGTAATAGGAAACTCAGTACGAAGGTCTATAACTTCAACGTTACTCCTCAAGTAAAAATATCCGTTCTCCTATGGAGATTTGAGCTCAGACCAATACAATCAACAGTTCGAGTTTCCAAAACTTCCAACTTTTCGATCAAAACAACCACCAAAAACCGTTCTGTTAGGGGAAAAAGGTGTAGAAGGATCGACAAATTTTACTGACTGCACAAAGGAATGAGGAAGTCGATTGGGCAAAATATCGAGAAACCATACCAGGAGGGAGGCCGGTGTTATCAGACTTTGGCGCAGGAGTTGGTACAGGAACGGTGAAATCGGATCCATTGCCCATGAGCGGATCCAGTGAAAGAAGATCATCCAGTGCTTAAGGAAATAAGAATTCCATTTAACCAAATTTAAATTGAGACAGTTATTAAAGACTTTATACAGCCCCACTTGTCAGGCAAATGAGTGAACTAACGTGCCTAATAAGATTACCTACTGCCTACGCTTGATCCTAACAAGTCTCACCAGTTACTCAATCTCTCCTTCGGATGAATCTTCAAACAGCAGAAGCAATCATGGTTGCATTAACAACGACGCATTCAAGTCTGCGCACCGTCCTCTGCAAAATTTGAATTACTTTTATGTACGACAATAGCGCCCCGGCAAATCAGAGGCTTTTTTCCATAATTTTCCTAAAAATTCCTGAAATTTATGCTATTTGTAAATGCCGTTAGCCACATCATCTAGAGACAAGGAATTACCACGTACGAAGATCGTAAGAACTCTGCTAAAAACTTTCAAATGAAAGTGAAATCATAACTTTTGATTCACGTTATAATGCCAGACTTCGTTTATGCAAAATGTCGACAATTGCTAGTAGACGCATATTCATTTCCATTCAAAAAATCACCTTTTGCCTCCAAATTAGAGAAGACTGAAAACCTCAGAAACAAAGATCCATAAAATTGGACAGGAAAATGAACTAACACAGAGACAAATCCTAATTTAAAGTGTCCGATCATATGGATAACCACCACTCGGTTTTATTTAGCTGCCCCGTAGACTAGCCAACTTAAAATAATATCAAACTTATAAAAACACTCATTAGTACACAAAATCTCGCCAACAGGTGTCTTCACCTTTTTTTCGTTTTATAAGGAATGCATGTTTTATTCATGATTTGTCAAAATTGCAGCATCAAATTTTTCTTAAGGAGAGTACAGTCTACTTAACAAGTCCCAAGCTATTTCAAAAAAACCAACTAAATGCAATTTTTTCTTCATCACAGTGATTCCTTGACAGCTTTGGAGAAAGACCACTTTTAATTAATAAATGATCAGAAAATAAAAACAATGCTATTTAAAAAGGAACTGCGTAGCAATCATTGTGAATAGCAGAACGGTCGCTTTGCCAGAAACCTCTTGAAACATGCCAAATTTGGCGAAATGAGGCTAAGAGGCTATATAGCAAACTAAATTTTCAATGGACTATGACCTGTAAAATTGAACATAGACCTATCACGCCTTGTCCGCAACCTGAGTTACTTGAAGTAAGAGATACTTGTAATTCTTGTAAACTAGGCATTTTCCTGAAGACAATTTAGCACAAGGTTGCAGACCTATAAGGTTATATAAAGGAATTCAGAGTAGCCTATTTAATTGGATTCAAAAGTTAATTTTGCAGACTGAAAGAATCATCTCGTTCCAAAAGACAATGAAGAAGGACTTTAGCCGATTATGGTGATAAATCTTACAGAAAGACTGATGTACAAATGTCTAAGTTAGTGCATTAAAGTACTTTGCTAAATACCTGAAAAATAAATACAATTCCCTCTATCAAAAGAGGGGTCGATTTAAGAAAAAAGCATTTTTATTATGTAATTTTTGCATAGCAGGAAGCCATAGCCTCGGTTAAAAAGAACATTTCTAGCTCACTTATTAGTTGGTAGACCACCACTTCTGTAGGGTGATTATTCACAAAATGATAGTTTTGGCTGTCCTAACTCAGAAAAAGGGCAAAGTACCTGTATGAGATTTGGACTGCGTGGCTGGAACGTGACTAGGCTGAGGAGCAGCGGCCATAGGCTGAACTGGAGGGCTTGTCTGGCTGGTGGGGGCAACGTCATCAAAACCAAGTAGATCGTCGATGGCCACGTCTGCTGAGGCTAATCAACAAAAGGAGGCTTTGCATGGGGGAGGCTAACCGGGTGTTTCTTGCAAGTCAAAATAAAGTTTGTCTTTGACGCTTCGGTACAAAGCATTTAAATTTCGCAAGAAAAACTAGACTTTGGAGTCAATGTCAAATCTGGCACTTTAAGACGACCGCTATTAGGCCTTGCGTTGCAGTAGAGGAGCATACTTGTCATCGTTTTATGCGAACGACCCGTTTTCCGATTTTCATTTGTGATGTCGAACCAAAGTGACGCGAACGGTTCAAAACATTAGCAGAGTGTGCCCTTAGTATTAGATTTAACCCCGATAACAAGTAAACAGCCAGTCAAAGGTCTGAGCCCCATAACATTCATTCGTTTATGGGAATTGAATGTCTCCCACAACGAATTAGGCAAAACTTTGAGGGTGAGTCGGGATCAAATGAGTCACTTCAGAGGAACCAATTGCTTTAAGCGACCCAGAGGTTGACATTATGTTACGCAAATGACCCGGTGCCAGACTTTCAGCTCAACACCTGATCATCGAAAGCATCTATGACGTGTTCTAGTCGTTAAACCGGAACTTGACATTGAAGAGGCTATTTCACCGCCAAGTTACTGTAAATCCGTTGATTTGTTGAAATATTCCTTGTTTAAATAAGTGTGGAAAAAATAAATCCGCGGTTGAAACTTCATGGCTATTCGCCTACTATTTAATTGAAACTTGGCATCAATAGAAGAATAGATTTGTACTTTGTACAAAGTAGCTTCCATAATTAAAAACTTTCTTTTTTAAATGAGTAGTAAGTTATAGTTAAAAACAGCTATACGACAATTAAGTTCAAACAAAGGTTTCATGCAAATTACAAGGGAAAGTTAAAGTTACAAAAAAGAGCAATGCAGAAGCCTTATCTCTAGCAAACTCACTATTTTTGTGTTGCACTTGAGGTTCACTCTGTTTAATGGAAGCCTCTGAAGCGGAAAAGTTGGTTCAGGAAAGAGGAAATAAAGGATAAAGTTGATACAGTGGAAATAAAAGACATTTTGAAAACTATCAAACCTACCAAAAACGATAATTGGTGCTTTAATGTTCAAATTCAAAAAATCACAATGAAAGACCGAATGCACTCACCTTTAACATCGGAAACGTGACCTTCCTTGGATGATACAGTATCTAAGGTTAACAAGTGAAATAAATACAAAGTGCTACCAAATAAAGTTCAGAATATTAAAACTATGGGCCTTAGTGTAATTTAACCCCCCAGTGTTGAGTGCAAAAAGTTATAGATGTAATAATTTGATACTTGTTTAACCATTGACAGAAGTAGCCATCACATTTGCCCCCAATGATTATCAATTATAAGCAACAGAGAAGAAAGCACATGTCTAAGATGGACGAATTTGGGGTTATCGAATGAGCAAAACTTTCGATATTTATTCCGATCTCGTGTTATGTAAGAAATCAACAACAGAAGTGTTACAAATCCTAAACAACGTAAAATCGTCAGTTACGGGGCAGCCCAAGCTACGCATGAGGAAATGTGAATACCGCAAGACGAAGAACGCCTCTTCCGAGATTCCATTATTCAAGTGGAACCCAAACAGGCGGATGGGCAGCATTGATATGAAAAAAGGTATTAAAGTGCAAATGCAGAATACTAACTCTGTTGTCTTTTATTAAATAACCCTAATTTTGGCAAGCGCTTCCGTAAATAGTGAATGGTTTATGAAGTAGCATCGTGGAGCATCAAAGAGCTTTAAGTAATGAGGAATAGGTGAAGCCTCCTTACACTACAGTTAAAAAAGGATGGCATTGGGATCACATGTCTTCCAATCTCCATAGTAATGTAAGGACCGCTGCACATGGTTTGCATTTTGAAACTCCAGCTACACTGCGATGCTGACGCAGAAGAGTGGTTAAGAGGAACGCTGAGTAGGACGCTCAAAAAAAATAGGTCAAGCAGTAACTTGATTGTCTTAACCCCCCAGTTTTAACATTTTTACTTCCAAACCGCAAATGAGAATTTAGTTATACACTTCGACAACACGGTATGGCAGAAGAAGCTACAATGGTTGACGTAACATTAAGCATATATCTTCCCAAAGTGTCAGGTAGGTACAATTGTTTAAAACCCGACAATGAGATTCGTGATTTCTATTTTGAAGGGACAGAGTACATACGATTAGAATAATTAAAATTCCCTTGGGAACAATCGTAGGGAAGGTCGTTTTTGTTTATATAAATGGAACCAGTAGCAACATCATTAAGCAATTTGTAGGTTACGAAAAAGGTGAATATTCGAACCAAAATCAGCAAAAGAAAATTATGAATCATCTAAAACATAAAATTCCACCCTTTAATTATGCTTTAACCGAGAGAGAGACCTGACAGGATTGTTTATGGTCTTATAAAAACGGTTGATTTATAGGCACCCCTACCATTTTGCCAACAAATATTTGCAAACCTTAAAGCCTCATTAAGTTATTCTGGTTGTTTTCCGTTGAATTCCTGATTTACTTACATCAGGATATCTCAGAGGGTATGGCAGTTTTGAGCTCACATAAGCATTTTCCTTGAGATGACTGCCACGAAACAAAACGCAAAGCATTCTGCAATTTTATTTTAGATGACCAAGACGGTTTATGACTCCTTAACATCAGGAAAACGTCCACGTGAAGGAGTTCATGTGAGATGTGCTGAAGCATTATCGGTGGACTCTTTTGATGAAAGAGTCGTTAACAAGAACTCCACTAAAGACTTTGGAAATTGTTTGAAAGTGAAAAATTGAGTAAAACTATAGAATCACGCATTATGTTATAAGAAATGGGAGGGGCGTTTTATCCATTTCAATTTCAAAACAAATAACTGTGCTTGATTATTCGCCACAATTATCGAGTAAATTAATTCAAGTTCATAACGGGTTCAGAAATCAAAAAATAAATACGTCTTGCCTGAAGCCGATTGTACTTACTACAACTATTGTATTCATAAAGATGTTGTATTGCACAAGCCATCATATCCCATAAACTACTGTTTTAAATCGATTTCCGGACAGTATAGAATATTTACAAATTCTGCGCTCCCAATGGGAGCTACCCTAATAAATCATGCTATTTCTTAAATAGAGCCAGATCTAACTCTATTCGATATTTTAGAGGTTGTAGAAAAGAGAATGTGTAAGACTGTGAGGACAGCAGCTACCGTTCCTGAACTATTAAAGGACATGGGGATAGATTTTGTTTATAAGTACTTAAACCAACAGTAGAGACACTATTTATAGCGTTAAGGCAGATGGTTAATCACGGAGCTTTGTACTTTCTGATGCACAAATTGACAATTCCAACCAGTGCATTTGCGAGGTGTAGCCACTTTTGAAATCAAGTAATAATGGATCTCAAGTCCAAACCAATCAAACAAAAAAAGGACCTGGCTGTTTTATCTGTGTAGCCTGACAGATTCCAAGCAAAAGTTTGTGAAATTAAATTTATGTAAAAGGTTACCCAGAAACCTATTTTCATGAGACTGGATAGCTAAAATTTTTCCCAGATTGAAAAGAAGAGACACTAATCCACCATCATGATCAGCTAATTTACATGAGCTGGAACAACGGTTGAGTAAAAGAGGCAGTAAATACCTTAATGGAATTTAACTCGAGTTCGTATTTAAGATAAAGTCAACAGAGAGCTGGGTCCTTTATAATGACGAGACGCGATGTTTAGAATTCATGAAGGAAAATTCTCGCAGTTATCTCGAGTTTTAATGAGGGGGAGCATTAATGGAAGTTGCGAATCAATTCAATTTCAGTTTCTAATTTATTAAACGATTCGTTAGAATTAGAACAGACACTAAGTGGAGCCAGCAGAAAGGCTAATGAAGTGTAGGCCACTAAGTCACGCAAAACAGGCTGAATAAGTCAGTGAAACAAGCGGAAAGATAAGCACTTCTATCCAGAGATTTCCAGCGAAATGCCTACGAAGGGAGGTACAGAAGGAAGGCCAGCAAAGACGCACAGACGCGCGCGTGGAGTCTTTCTCCTTGGCTCGCTCTTCCCGCCCTCTCTCACTCACTCTCAAACGATCGATAGCCACGATGCCGCTTTGTTCGGCACGTCTTCGGTACTGACAGAGCAGTGCATAATCAGGCCTGCCTAGGCGATACGGAGGCCAACAAAGAGAAGTTTTGGAAATGCATTTGAGCCAAATTTTGCTACACATCAAAGTGATGCTAAGGTTTCGCACTTTTAAGCGTGCAGGTTTATGGAATTTTTGCTCCCAAATTGAGAGGTCGGTTTCAAAGATATTTAAGCTAATATAGCTAAATTTTTTTGCAATATGCGCGTAAAAATGATAAACATGTCACGGTGTTCGGCAGTAAAGCAGTCATTCGTGCAGAAAATTAGCTCACTATTTGGTAACCTGAAAAGAACTTACTTGTAAATTTGTTTAACCTTAAATCCTTTTATTAAAAATACTACAAAAAAGCAAATAAAAAATCGTGCTTGTTTATCCCTTACAAATGTAAACTGGATTAAAACAGTGACGCTAAGTAACTAAAATATGACTTACTAAGACGATTCATCTCAATAATCTAGGCCCGAAAAAGGTAAAGTTGAACATTTTAAGCAAATTTATGCGTTTATCAGATACCAGGGCAGCAATGCCGCGCATTGGATTTATTAGGAATCTTGCATAAGCTTACAAATAAAAAGACGCGCAACCCCATTAATAAATCGGGATTCTTATTTTGTTGAAAGTTAGGAAACAAACTGGAGAAATGAATTGGCAGTAGAGGATCAAGGGTACAGTAATACCACTAAAGGGCAAATTGCATATGAAACCAAAATCAGATCAGAGATTACAAGGATGGCAAAAGCCGCCCTCTGTAGGTTTGCGAAGTGCTACGTGTTTCTTAAATTACTGAAATAAAAAAGTAGAGGAAGTGAATTCCGATCCTAACCTCTCTGTAATGTAATGTAGTCTTAGCTAAAAAAAGATGTTATTCTTTGCTCAACGGTAGCTAAACCTGGGTTAATTTCTGTTGAATTTCGAGTGTAGAGCACTTTATCGTCCGCGCAACACTTAACGTCAGCACTAAGCATTACAATTTAATTGGTGTTGGAGCAATTATCTCAACACGATATCTTGCATCTGATAGGAATCGACAGTTTTGTAGGTAGCCCAACGCATTGGCATGGGGTGGTAGATACTTTGCTCCATTGTTTAAGATTGAAAAAGAGTCTACACTTCGGTCCTGACTGAAATGTTTCACATGCTGTCGTATGTCTTATCTATTACCAAATAAATTTGATAAAATTTGTATCACTTGAAAGTAACACAGTTTATTACAAAACGCATCTCATACAGACCGTATAAGCGCACTTTTACCTCGTGTGAAAATATGCGTTTTCAGCAGTTTTATAGATGATATTTTCCTTCATTTGTGAAGCTTTTTTAAAATTGACTAAGAAAAATTTCACAAAATATGAAGTAAATTATCTTCAACAACAAATTTAAAGATGCCATTAATTCAACCCCTTTTTATCAAATACATTTTAAAATCACAAGAAATTAATAAGATTGTGAAATAAAAACAAAGCCTAACAGTGCTTTTTTGACACGGCATTGACAAACTTGTAATCACATGAAAATACTGGGAAATAATTATATGATTTAACCTACGTTGACCAAAATTAAATTTCTCTACGTAAAAAGAACACTTTTTAAAGCCAGTCATAAAATGTCAAGTTCACTATCAACAGACGATAAATTTTTGCAGTTTTATAACATAACGATAAGGTGAGAAGAACAAAACGACCAACTTGCTCCTAAACGTAGACATGTTAGGTAAGCATCAAGCTAACGAAAAGTAAATCTAGAAGAATGTTGAAGAAACCGTAAATTAAGCTGGACATGCATCAGGAAACGCTTTTAAACTGCCGAACTGCTATGTAGTCTAACGGAACCTCTATCGAGAACACAGTCAATAAAATTAATTAATAAGGATACATTAAAGCTTCAAAGGGACTACCGTGACACAAAATTCCACCGCATTTTTAAGGAAAGGAAGATGTTTTTAGTCCTACTTCAATGACCCGTTTCGAATTACCGTAAGTCAAACATCTGTGTCCAGATTATTGAAGCTGGTCACAGAAATTGAAATACTAGTCGAAGAACTCCGTGAGACCGAGGAGATTGAGCACTTACCCTCAGGTTCGGAATCGTCGTGAACCGGGGTGGAACGACCAGAATGGGGGGAGACCAGATGGGTGGGTGAGGTTGCGTGAGGAGGTGGTGGTCGCGCAGGTGAGGGACTACGTCGCCTTGAGGGCGAGGTGCTGCGGGTGGAACTACCTGATTCGTTCCTTCAAGATCAAACAACCGATTGCTACCATTGCTGAGTTCTGACGTCATATCCATGATTGGAAGACAGTCGAGTGATGGTTTTAAAGGGCGTCTTGAGTGAAATTTCGACTAGAGTTAACGTTGGGGTCTTAATTCCCAATAATAGTTTCCTGAACCTAGTGATATTTGAAATGTGGAAGACTTAACGCATCATCAGTCAAAATGTAAATTGGTAAGTTGCCTTTCGACTGGTGTACAATAAGACGTACAACCATAGAACATATAACAACAATGCATCCCGAAACGACACAAATTTTTTTGACCTAAAAGGAATATATAAACATAAAAGTAAAAGCTCATTTAACTGGAATTTCGCACGCATTTAACAACAGTTTTTAAACAAATTTTTCGATAAACGAAAAGCGCAGTTTTAAAGCTCTCTCATGAGATCAATCTTATACGTAAATCCTGCTAACACACAAAATCGCAAAAATGTTTAGCTTTCATTAAAAATGGAATCACAAACCTCTATAACACAATACTGATAAGATAGATGTAAAACCCGTAAAATATCACCAATGAGATGGGAATTCAAACACCAGATTCAGTGATTAAGCTCCAAGAACCGCTGCTTCAAACCAGAAAAAAAGGACACTAACCAAGATTTCCGCGTTTGTCGCGGGGTGAGAGTTACCGAGTGTTTTACCGCTTGGTTGGTGCCATCTGCTGACTGGACAAAATGACTGGTTGCTGCGGCAATAACGGCCTGTTGCTGTTCAGGTGACAGTCCTAAGAATTAAAATCGCCAAGAACATTGGCACTTGACCGTAAAGTGATTTAAACTACTCCAAAGGTTGAACTCTTAGGGTTAAGAACGTCTAAAAATTTTCTGCTAATCTACTTGTACGGAACGACTCAGACAACCAAATAAGACCCACATATCAAAAAAGAACGATTAAATACCGCAATCAAATGGAAAAAATACAAAAAGAACAGATGACTGCAGCTGAAGTAGAGGTCAAGAGCATCAACAAAGAAGTAGAAAGACATGCTGCATAAATTCACGACTATATGGGGAAAATAGGAAAAACAACACTGAATATCCTATATTAAGTTCCGTTAACACAACTTCAGTGAATAAAGCGCCTTAGAACTAGGCTATTTCCATTGGTATTTCAGGATCAAAAGTAGTTAGAGCAATAGACCTTGTAAACACGCTTCTATTAAAATCAATGGCCTAAAGAGGGCAGTAAGCAATAAGGCACGGATGGCGTCACCGAGTGAAATGCAACTATAGTCTCGCTTACCCACTCCTTCACCTCCGTCCTCATCCTCCCCCCTCTCCTCTTCCCTCACACTCTCCTCCTTTTCCGGCTCCTCCTCTCGTTCCTCCTCCAACACCGTCTGCTCTTCATCTTCTACAGGCTCGGTGCATTCGCCATCAGGACCCGTGATTACGACCTCCGCAGGCGGCACCTTTACGGCCGCCTGGGCGTTCGTCTCGTCAGCCACCACCGTATCGACAAAGTCGGCGATTAGGAGACTATCGGCCGTAGATGCTGGATCTGTTGATGCGGCCTGCTTCACTGAACTCGGTGATGAGGTCGGACGGGTGGGTGATTTAGGCCGAGCCGGGGAAGCACTGGCCTTCAATTTCGATGCCAGTGACAGTGGTTTTGCTACAGGTTCATTTGGCTTCGCAGCCACCACTGTCACCTCCTCCACATCGTCGATATCAGCATCTTCGCTGCAATAATACGAAAAAAAAAGAAAGCTAGACTCCACTTTCAACACCATCTAATAAATTTCCAGCACAAACATTATGCAACAAACCAAGAAAGAACTTCAAGCATTTGTTCAAAATGAAATGTTACACCTTTAGTACTTATGCAAATATTTACATTGGGTTCCATTAAAACCCAAATAGTCAATCGAGTTATTGTGACAGGCACGCCGGATTTTCACCTTACTGACAAAAGATTATGTTTAGTCTTAAACATCAGGCATATGCAAGTTATGCTTTCAAAGACCAGAGGAAACATTGGACTCGATAGTCAACGTCCCTTTGAATGCGTTAAAAAGAGGATGCGCCGAGGCTTCGTGCCACTGAAAATCGCTCCTTTCACAAGGAAATACATCCAAAACTTATGATGTAGATGGCATTAAAATGTATAAGAAGTTATTTAGATATAGTTTAAAATTATGTCTTGGGGTTAACATGCTGCCATAATATCCCAAAATTGATAGTTTTACGCCTAACTTTATATTATTGCCTAGTTAAGTTCTTGAACATATTTAAAACAACAGCCAGCCAAACTGTGAACATGGAAATCTCCCATTGCTTCGTCTAGAGTTTCTTAAGGGAAGGGAAGTAATGACACCAAAATTTCAGGGAATTCGAAATTTTCATGTTACTGCTTAAAATGACAAACTTTTTGGTAAAGATTGAGAATTGCAAGGCAATTCTGAGGTAGGGTAGGTCAGACCTCATGATGTGCGCAGGATTGTGCGCTGCTAAGGCGCGAAGTGAGGTAATCACTTGAACGTCGGCTACTTTTGCAATTTAGAAGGATTCCCTCCACTAAATTCTCCATTTTTAATAAAAAACACCACATCCCATTACTTCTTTACCATATCATTAATAATTGCTCCTACTTTCAGTTTCTCCCTGCTGTCGGTACTTTCCAATGGGAAAACAAACGCAAAATGCACCTTAACTCCGGCGGGAAAAACGGCACTTTAGCTTATGGCAGAAATGCTAGCATTAAACAGCATTTGAAAGGATAACGTACCAGCCAATTCCCTCCATTAGATATTCAAAGAAAACAGAATCTAGGCTGTAATGGATCAAGGAAAACCGCCATTCTATTTTCCGATAACACTACGTGTCTCTGTTAATAAATACAGTGTGATTGAAAATACACATTTTGAAAAGTTAAGCACAACTAAGGTTCTTTGTAAGTAAATCATGTAAGATTCAGTCACTCTTAAGGGCCTAGCTAACTTTCTCTTTTAAACATGGTTTCAAGTCACAATGAGTACTTGGACTTCCAATTTGTCCGCTACTAAACATCCCAGCAATCCAAAACATGCCACGTCGACATTTTAATTTATATTTCACTCATATGTAGTTTTTCATAGGCATGCAAAGGCAACACGGGTATCTCGATTCAGGAAATTTCGCATATTTTCCATTTGTCGTGAGAATGACACTGGAAAAGAAAATGAGCAGAAATGTAGGCTGTGGATAACTTTTCACTTTCTAACGCAAAACTCGAATTTGATACAAAATTAGTGCAAAAATGCTAGTACAATTTGATGACTAAGAGGAACATAACGTGCTAATAACCTTCTAATAGGGATATGACTAAATTACTTTGATGGCCATACTTAGAAAGTATCGTTTAATAACTTTACATGATTTGGATACTCCTTAAGACATCCAGCATCTTACAAATCTGTGTAATTTTAGACAATTCAATTTAGGATAAATATTGACAAAATCGTGATTGACTGGTTATAAAAGGGGCAGGAGAACCATGGATCATGATATACAAAACAATGTAAAGCTAACTGGACGAAAACTATCTTACCCAGCCTTCTTCTTCTTTTTCAGAAGAGCAAGATGCTGTTCCATTGCTTCAAGTATTTGCGGAGGCACCTTCGGTAGGCAGATAGAGTCGGATAAAATCCAGACATCAAACCAGAAAAAAGGATGCCTATGAGGAAGTATCTTACAGGATGTAATCCCATCGATTCCTTGTCCCCAATTCCAAGACTCTGTGAAAATGTAGCATCAAAACACCCGTCACTGATAGCTGAAATGTTAATGCTTTCAAGGATATGTGTACTCACCTCTGCTACTGTCAAGAATTCATCAACTCTAGACATCACATTAGGAAAATCCCGATAAAGTTCAATAGCTGTCTTGCAATGAGAAGGTTTCATTGAAAAGTATTTCTCTGTAGTAAAAGTAAAATGTTCCATTTTAAAGTTAACCAATCAGACTCCACTATAAGTAGAAACTCACCAACGAGATTCATCATGCCTTCGTTATAAGAAGCAAATAACCGTATGAGGTCCTTATAAAGTAGGATGAATGCTGCATTAATAATCAGATTATTGAGATCCTTCTCGGTAGCCTAAGGCATAAAGAGACATTAGGTTTGCGATTCGATAACGTTTAACATTTGTAATGTAACCAACATACCTCGAACTCAAATAGAACGTAAAGTTGATCTCGAAGAACAGGTAGGGCCTTCAATAACTATAATCAGCATGAATTAATAAGAACGAAAAGTTAGAAAGGTAAAAAGCATTCACTTGTACAACAATCAATACCAAACGACACCCAATGTAGCACGTGGCGCTAGTGCGAGTTTTACGAATACTTCACCTTATCAGCTGGCATAGTACGCATAACACCATCGTCTTTACTAAAATCAGAGTATTCGATTTTATTAATTCGCACCCCCAAATATGCATAAACATTTTACAAATAAAAAAAATAAACGATGTGTGATTCTCTACAAGACGCCAATAATTTGATAGGGATAATAGCTAATATGTAATCTCAAGACCCATAACTAATGCTAGCACCTGATGAGTGAAAAATGAAATAAGCATACAAACAATTAGTTTCGGTAAAATATAAAATCTCCGTACTTTGGCAAGTCTAAAATGGTCCTCAGATTGACGCAAACACAACTTACCCACGCTTAACTTTACAGAAATCAAACGCCATCTTCTGATATGACTCCGTTTTTTCAGCCAAATATTTTGAATACTTGCGGATGAAAAGAGACATTTCATAAGCTATCACTCATAAATCTAACAAAATACCTCACATTGGGAGCTCGATTTATCATTAAAATGAGGAAGGTTGAATCGACAGTTATTTGAAGCCATGTATTGTGAGATTTTCTACAAAGTGTACCTCATTAAACACGTACCTCATTCCCATAATTAAGTAAGTGATGCGTAGTTATGAGTGCCTTGAATACAATAACCCAGGATTTTTCACGAGTCCTTTCGGATAAGAAGTTGACAAGAAGGGGTATAGAAACACTTGGTTCATTACTCAGTCTTGTCAGATCTACAATGGAACTGAAGAAGCATTGTCTTACTTTCCAAATGCTTTCTTTTGGGGGCAATCAATTCTTCTGTTGAAGCCTTAGCAACGACTTTCCCCAAAGCAGATCCAGCTAAGCTGTATTTAGCTTGCGTAACTCTATCCATGAAACTCTGACCAGTTCCACTCCCCGCAAGCTGTTTGGCCATTTTACCTGCCATTTTTGCCGTCATATCTTCCGAAAAGCCGGAGTCAACCCCTGTCTTAGACCGCTCACGGGGGCAAGCTCAAGGCCATGAGGTAAAGTGTATATTACAAACATACATCCACTGATTTTCGTAAGTGTAAGGCTTTAAAGGTATCAAACTTTGAAACACGGGCCAGATATTTTCGCCATTAAAGAGCATATTTGGGTTTTTCAATTTTAAATTATTAAAGAGCAGCAATAAACTTATAATAATATAGAAAATTTATAATAGACAAGATTTTAATTGAGTAGAAAGCTACAAAGCAAAAGCGACAATAATGCATGCTTTTAGGCAGGGAATGTTTTAGCGCTCAGAAACGAAAATGACCATTAAAACCCTACACAAATGTTTTTCTGTTTCCTGATAGAAACTGCTTTTTATTAATGAGTCAGTGACTACTTACTTTACGCATCTTAATTTTTGTTTCAAATTTCCATCGCACGCGTGCGGTCTGCGTGATTTACCTCGTTGTCTTATCGGGCCCTGGCTGCTTGATGGTCTCGGCAGATCTAGAAACGTTGAATATTCTTTCACTTGAAAATCCTTCTCTAAGAGGTAAAATATTCTGTATAATCATTTTAAGCTACAAACGACTACGAGAAGGCTTTAACTTATCAGTATCTCGAGTGGAAACAAAAATTTGTCGGATTTAGTGGTAATAAGGCAAATCAGAAAAGTCAACTTACGGTACATGCCAAATCTTGTTTAGAATATTTTCAGGCACTTTCCGAGGACTTAATGTCGCGTGTTTTCCTCACTGGCAACTCGTTAAAAGGCATCGATATAGTTATCGCTCGATGTATCGAAGATCATTTGGTAGGGGTGAATGGGTTTTTGAATTTCTATTTAAGTTTGGCATGTCCTTTGATGAGAAGGAGAAGCTGTGTGGTGCTCTGCGCTGGTACACTCTCGTGCAAAAGCTTTATCCATCTTTGATGTTTGTGCCTTTCCAGCGAACGAAAATCTACTGAACCTATTTATGTCATCTCGGCCTTTATCTTCTGTCGTTTTACGTCTGTTTTGGATGATATGGGGATCGATGTGTAAATACCGTCGAAGTTAATAAAGCTTTTGCCCCAGGCTGTTCTCTCCAACTTCCTACTACGGGCTTTCTGTTCCAATTCTAGCCTCGTCCTTTTGTTTTCTCCATAGAAAACCATTAATTTCGACGGAGCCACCGTTCTCGCTCCTATGGTCCGCGTCTCTACGCATCCAATGCGTTTACTCGCTCTTCGCTACGGCGCCACGTACGTCTACACCGAGGTATGTTTGCTTTCAAGAAAGCGATATTGCGTCTTGTTAGCTAATGCAAAATTAAAACTACGGTAGCTTCGTTTGCTTACACTAACTTGCTTTCTCTTCCTTACAGGAAATAATTGACTACAAACTTCTTAGAACAACCCGCTTGAAAAACAGTGAGTCTGAAATGCCTGAGTAACAGTCATTTGTATTCTACACACGGGCAGGCATATCATTTATAATCTTGCTTTATTAGAGAAACTGGGAACCATTGATTATGTTTACGATGATGGTTCCATTGTGTTCC
The DNA here is from genome assembly GCA_000469725.3 of Echinococcus multilocularis. Taxonomy (NCBI): domain Eukaryota; kingdom Metazoa; phylum Platyhelminthes; class Cestoda; order Cyclophyllidea; family Taeniidae; genus Echinococcus; species Echinococcus multilocularis. Next base: position 4,499,285 of record LN902846.1, on the reverse strand, counting down.
GTACTTCGACCGAGGAGAAGGGCAAAGTCGTACTTCAGCTGGTAAGTGCGATTCTCAGCTTGACACTCCGCATTTCCAATCGGGCAGAAGCTGAACGCACTTCCTTTTGCTTTCCTTAGGGTACAGCGGATGCTAACCGAGCCCTGATGGCTGCACAGAAGGTGTGAGTTTATATACGACTTCAGTCGGATTTAGAATTTGCATCTTGTCCTGTTTATTATTCCCCCACCTTTATTCTCAGTCAAGGTGATGTCGCTGCAATCGATGTAAATATGGGCTGCCCCAAGCATTACTCCATCAAAGTGCGTTACTTCTTCATGTGATAACTAGTTGCATATTGCTTTTTTTCAATTGATTTCAACACTGAGGTATTTATTAATTGGACAGATCTTCGCCTTTTCAGTTAGTGTTACTTCGGTTATTTTCTTGTGAAAGTGTAGGCATTATAGTCGAATGTTCCATTTTTGATGTACCCTCCTTTCAAATTATTGAGCACTTGGTAGGAAAATAGAATTAGTCCTTTGGTTGAATCATTTGTCTAATCATTGAGCCTATCTTTTTTCAGTCCCATAGTTTCCTACCCTTCACATGATTAGACGTATTGTTTAAAAGCTGTTTTTTTTCCTTCCAGGGTGGTATGGGCGCTGCACTTCTACGAAATCCGGAGAAGATAAAAACCGTTAGTTGGCTTATCTTTTGATATCCTCACACGTTCAGGTAATTGTTATTACAATTGCATAGATAATCGCTGTGATAGATGTAAATATCTTGTCACTGGACAAAAGTGATGCGAAACCATGAGGTTGGTCAGCACTAAGTTGTTGTTAATTTTATTTTGAATTGAAATCCAACAGATATTTAGCCCTTTGCTCTAAGTGCTTGACTGAATGAGGTGCAATTGTTGTTTGGGGGGTGACCGTATTTTGTTCGTCTTAGATTCTGACCAAACTCGTTCAATTCCTTCGTGTCCCAGTGACTTGCAAGATAAGGATCCTTAGCACGGTACGTTGGCAACATTTGTATCTCTGGGATTTTGCCGTTTCTTATATTGCTGGGAGCTTTCATGCTTGTTTCATAGGCTATATCCATTGGTGATCTAAGTATTTGTCATTCATTTGTTGCGTATTCCCACAAAGTTACGTATATTTCTGTAATAGGAAATTAATAACTTACCCTAATACGTTTGAGCACATGAGCAATTTCATCGTGATAACAGACAGATTTTTTCTTTGTCTTTTATACGGTACATTAAATTCTTTTCGTTTTGAGAATTGAAAGAAGTCAAATGTATACACTGACACCCTGTTTGATTTAAGATGCAGCCTTAGTGATTTACCGTATTTTCAAGTTTTCATAACAGTGTTTAATTGGTCCAAAACTGATAGCCTTTCGATGGACAGGAATGATTCCAATAGTTTACCAAAACTTCAAGCAATTTTGGTCTCGGATTTCGAGTACATTTTGAACTGAAAGGACTTGTCTTTCTTCATATAGAATGAATCTCAGAAGCAAATTTACCGCTTCTTTCCTACAGTTACCAAGTTTGTGCTCTATTTTGTGCAGCATTTTGCCAATTTGATCATTTTAAGCAGCGAAAATTGGAGACGTATCTGCGTTTGATTTTAACAAATTTTAAAAGAAGCTCTTGTCTTTTTCGTCTGTATTTCTACCTACTACAAACACGTTGAATCCTAACTTCATTTCCTTGCGGTTTCAGATGGAGGAAACGCTGTCGCTGGTGCGTCTGATCGACTCGACAGGCGTGGCTGCGATAGCGGTTCACGGACGGACGCGCGAAGAGCGTCCGCGTGACCCCAATCACGATGACGTCATTCGCGCCATCTCCCAAGCTATCAAAACCCCGATCCTCGCCAAGTGAGTGTCTTCTCTCCGTTTTTATGTCTATTACACTGATCACTTGGCGTTAGTTTAGTTTACTGCATGACAGTAGTTTAGACAATGCCATATGATTTATTCTTGCTCAAAAGTGTATTGAACTCCAGGTATTTGTAAACGGGGTTGAGTTTTTTGCTAACTGCTTTGATAGGAAATTAGCAGCTGTTTGCTTAAATCCTTCAACAATTAGCTGCCAAATCATTTATTAAAAAGTGCCTGCCTCCTATTGATGTAATCAAGGTGCATCGTATTACCCTCTCATTTCGTCGATATGGTACTAGTACTGCGGTTTCCTTTGTGTTACCAACTGGTCCATTGACCTCTGGTCAACATTTCTTCTTTCAGCCATGCAATTTTACGTACTTTTTTGTTTGCCTGGCGTAAAAGTGGATGTATGACTTGCTAAAGTGATGTAGTTTTCGAGAATGGTTATTGAAAAAAAACTGCTGTTTCGTGATCATGGCACGCGTGGTGAACTCTCCACATTCGGGTCAATTAACCCATTTACTTTTCCAGTCCTGCAAGGCGGATCACTGAGCTATTCATTCGAGTTGTTTGGCAATAGCGCGTCTTCCTCTTTTCCCCTTATAATCACTGAATCATTGCAGTGGTTTTGAGATTTCACTGGATGAGCTGTCTGTGGTGAAGGTGGGAATATAAAGTAATTTTGGTAGAACTTTACACATATTAAACATATGGTTTCAGTAAATGACTCCTAAGTGCACGAAATTCGATGTTGAGTAGGACGTCACAGTCATTTCACGAACATTTACACCGTATTTTAAGATAATCGTGTGACACGTGTCCCCTGAAAGTGAAATGAAATAATTTCTATAAAGCTTATATAGGTTTATTTGAGATTGTAAGTCCTTTTTCATCGGCCTCTATAATATGGGTTACCACTACTTCTAGCATATTAGGTGAATTAGTAAACTAACTCTGTAGAGACTAAGGTGCAGAAGTCCATGAGAAACTGCATTGCTTTGGAGTGAATGCTCAAAGCCGTTTGTAACCATTGTGATGGGTGCGGTGTGTACAAATGACTTGGCTTGCTTGAGATCCACCAACCTTCGTCTGCGTGGAAGTGGAAATGTGTTAAAGCATGAATTCCACCTTAAATTAGGCTGTTCTTTCATCTCTCCTGCAGCGGTGGCTCCAGGGATACAATTCGCCTGTACGAAGACATTGAATTCTTCCGTCAAGCGACAGGTGCGGCAGGTGTGATGATTGCCCGTGCGGCCATGTGGAACCCGGCCATTTTTGCACCACCGCCACCCGACGCACCGCCACCTTCTGACGTGCAACTCGTCCGTGAGTATCTTCAACTTGTAAGTGTCTTGATTAATTTCAGCCCCTGTAAATAGTCGCCTAATTGGCAAAAAATTCTGGCTAAGTTCATTGCTTTGGTTGCGGTCCTTTTGATCTACACTCCAAGTAATTTGGTTTTGCAATTATAAAGACGTCTGCCCCTACATTGTGTTCATCAACACCATAATGTGTGCGCGCTTTTTAATGGTGCTGGCTCGCTTCCATAGAAAAAGTGCTTATTCTTATAGCTGAGCTTGTTAAATGACTGAAACCAGCAGAACGTCCTTTGTAGACACTGATTGCTAAAGTAGGTGAGGTTATAAAAAAAACACTAATATGCCAGCGCGAAGAGTGGAGGACTGTAAACTAGTGTGGAACGATTCATGTTATGTTTAGACACTGAAAAATTTGTAATATGGTATCCACAGTACTTGAAATGCTGACCACTGCCTTTACTGTGCCTAATATTTGATAGCGCTTTAGTCCATTGCACCGCACACTTTTGGCAGACTGCGCTTATTTCCGAGCTTGTTGTCTACTTCTGTCCTCTGTCTCCTCACTGCCGTCATTATACAGCTACATTTTTACCTTCACGTCTTTATGAGTACCTGCCATGTCACGATATAGTACGTATCTGCCCATGGTGGATGTGCTTGTGAGGCCATTTTAAACTATATTTCTCTTTTCTTTGCCGACTAGGCAGTGAAATATGACCATCATATCAGCGGAACAAAGATCTGCATTCAGCGCATGTTCAGTGGGAAGACTGGTTCGGCAGAGTACGTAAAGACAGGGTCTGTTGAAACAATGGCAGAGTTATGGTACGTGCTAATGGAAAGTAAAACAGTTATACGGTGACGTAAGAAACAGCTGTCAAGTGTAGCAGTGGACCCCTTGATTATGATATGCGAAGCTTGGCGCAATTCACGTTTATGCTATCGTGGCGATTGACCTTACCCTTGACAACACTTTGAAGCGCGTGAGCCTATAAGTGGCTTTGACAAGGGCTCGCGCTAGAGTTGGGGTACTAGTATTTTAGGTGACCCAAACAAACTCCACGCTACCATGTGGCGTCCGAAGTAAAAGAACAGTCGGAAAATGAAGTTGTCGTCATTTGTTGAAAATAGGAGGCGAATTTCTTATTCTGATACCGGTGAACCTTGCGTTGAATTGAGAAACTCTGCCACTAATGTTGTTATACACGTATTTTACAAAAATAATATTGTCGCCAAACTTAACCATAGTTCCACTATACGCTAGCAGGTGCTCGCAGAATTGGTCCCTAATTCCCATATTGACATGTGGTCGGTAACCATATTTGAGGCTCAGTAAGTGCATCCTGACTTCTCTGTCCAATGATTTTTGACACGATTGTCCCCATGATACTGATTGATTCCAATGCTGATTGGATTAGTTTAGTATTGATGATGGTAAAAAGTGGCTTGGCACTAGTCGAAAACTGTTTCCGAAATGGCGTTTATTTGCAGGTAACCAGCAGTTGGACCAAACTAATTGTTAACCATGACGACTCAATGGCATCACATACGTTCTCTTACTGATCTCACTGTGAAGGTTAGCGGCGAAACTAATCTTTTACGACTGGGTATATGTGTGCATTATGTAGTCATTCATCGTTGATGAATCCTCTGAACACCTAGTTGTGCTAATCATTTGACCAAAGAAGTTTCCGATTTCTGTTGCCTTGAAGTTTCCTCAGTTTCCTCAATCTTCAGTTGGATTGTTTGTTTTATGCCGTTTCATGCATGGGTGTAAATGTTAATGTTAGAGCAGAAGCACTTATGATATTTCCAGAGCTGTGTGCAGATCCGGCCACGTAAAAAATTTAATGTAGTCATATTGCGTGAAATCGGATAGGCCCTGTGAGACAAATTATCGGGTAATTCTGCAATCGCCCATGCAACAGCTTCAGAGTAGTAGTGGATACTGACCATTCCATCCACTTTTAGCGAGGTCTGGAGTCTGCCACAAGAGGTTATCGAGAGTGCAAAACTCTGTTCGGATGACCGCGTTCGCGTTTTGGCGGAAATATCGACGAATGAAAGCTTCTTACAGGGGAAGAAACCGCGTTTGGAAGAGGAAGAGGCGAAGGATGGCAGCGAAGTGTTTACGCTGCCCCTCGGTTTTGTTCGCCATGAGTGGCCGGAAGTCGGTGACTTGCCCAAGCAAATCCTTATGCGGCACTGCAAACGCAAGCAAATCGATTTTCCTACATATTCGACTGTAAATTTTTATAATTGTTGGAATTTGGGCTGTCCAGCCACATCAACCTGACTACAGTAACTTCCCACTGATTTTTTCTAAAGTAGTCACATTTAGTATCAGTATTGTATTGCACTGTAAAACATCCAATTTCGTTCTCAGGACGAAACCGCCATTGTTTGATAGGTGGTTAGTCCTCATCTGCATGACATTTTGCCAATTCCTGCTCTCATTCATTTGCAGTGATTAGTCGGATCTACTCAACTTGGTGTAGGAGTTGTCATTTTGAATCGAAAACGCCACCAAATCCACTTATTCGTTAATTTTTTCATTACCATTCTTTTTAAATTAAATCTAATTGCGATTATTACCTTCAATCACGGGTCAGATTACCTGTTCACGAATTACATTGTCTATTTTAGGTTGAAAACAAGGCGTCGAGAACCTTCAGCAGCATCGTCACGTTGAATGGAGCAAGTTATGCACACAAAATTGCGTAAGTGCTTCAACAGTGGAATGCTTTTTCTGCAACACATCCTCTAGAAGTATAGTGGCACCGATGTTTTTGCTATTGTTGGTGTAATTGATTCAAGTTGTCCTGCTTCCCTTGGAGTTCCAATTCGATGAACGCGTGGCGATGGGGGGCTGGGCTTATTGCTGCGAAGTACTAAGCACCACTTCATTTTGCAGTTCCACCACGAAAAGATTCGCGGAACAGGCAGCTGCATTGGCTTGTCTAACACATTTGGGCATTTGGCCTCCGACACAGACAAACGAGAAGAATTTGTGATTCTTTCTTCGTGTTGATTATGCCGAAATGGTTTATGTAAAAGTATATGTAAGCGAAATGTCTGTATTGTTTGTACCTAGATTTTGTGCATACATAGTGCACTTTTTGAGCCATTCTCGAAGACACAATGAGGCGGGTGACAGTATAAGTAATTGGTTTGTCAGCACATCGAAAGACTAGGAGGAGCTATCCATTGGTGTAGGTGACTCGAGGAGGACGTCAAGCTAGTCAAATCAACGACAATGCAACGACATTGACTAAGACTTCAGGGACAAAATCACTCGCTCACATAATTCGAAATATGGTTGAGTGCATTTAAGTTATCGGCCGTCCATAGGTCAAAGGCTTGATGTAAGCGCTGGACTATAGTGAAGTGGATTAGAAATCATCACACTGAGGTGATGGTGCGGGTGGTAATTGGGGTGTGGAACGATGTTGGATTAGAATGCCCTCTCCAAGCAACCTGTATGTAATTGTGTGGTCCAGTGATAAATATACTTGAGGAGGCGTCTAGTATTCAGTTAAGGCGGAAGGTGGAGGAGCTGCGGGTATTGCGTCTGCTATTGAATTATTTGTGTTGTCCTCAGGACAGGAATTGGTGAGTTGTGTCTGCATACCAAACTGTAAGATGGCATTGAAAACGGTGTCCGAAACGATGGGTGGCATTTGCAGTGACATCGTTGTCTTGGTACAGATTGTGGTGATAAGTGCATGTCATAAAGCCGATGTGGTTTAAGCAGTGATTTTAGAGCATCCACCTAGTTCAACACGCTGCCATGACCAGTTTTAATCACTTCAAAGTTAGGTCTTACAAGCGGCTTGAACTTGACCGCATCAGGTGCAGACTGTGGCTATTTTATGGATATACACCCACGCATGGCTCCATACTTGCGCTGAGAACAACTGAAGGAGCACAAGTACTGTTTTACATCATTTGATGAATGAATTCGAAGCGTGGGGAATGATGTGTGGTATTAACAATGGCAGAGTGCGAATGAACAGGTAATCTAAGACAGTTTTGCGGTGGGCTGGATTTATTTCTGCAATAAACGGAGCAACAGAATTCTACATGCGAAAAATACCCAAAAACTGTGCCGTTGAAGTTGTTGACAGTATTCCGCACGCTCGATGCCACAATCGAACTGTCTTCCGCCAGTGACCCCATAGAGTAAATCCTGAGCTCAATTACTAGCTTTGCGGGACTGTAATAGTCAGTTGAGATAATTGAATCGATTTGTCATGACTGTTGTAATCACAGTAGCTAATTTTCCCTTGGTAAATTATTTTTAATTGCTCTGCATTGCTTTGTCGAACGACAGATATCCTCTTTTAGGTGAAAGATCCGCAAAGCACGCCTTATTGCCTGGCTGAAAGACGAATTGTTGAAGAAACTTCAGTAGGCTAGTTGGTGTCACGAAATCAGTCTCAATATTGGTGCCATAAATTTATCCATGATGCAAACCAAAATGAAACACTTGGATTGCATCACCAAAAGGCAGGCATATTCTGCACGTGCCTAAAGAGTATACAGATCAGCGGAATTCTGTACTCAAACGACTCCACCACACCACGCCCCTGTAGTCAGTAGCATTGATAGACCAATTCGATTGTGTTCTTACCTGATGTGTCGTCGTAAATAACGGCTTCAGTAATAACACTTGGTCGTCCCTTTCATCTCATACTTGAGCTAGGCATCAACAAGTTCAAACACATTACTGAGATAGAAACTGAGATCTCGACTGCACAACATCCTGCAACTTCTAGCATAACAAACCACCTCTCGTGCTGTTTAGTATTTGCTACTATCAATTCCAGAGAACTGTGTAGAGTTGATGAGGGATAAGACATTATTGACCTATCAGCGCAGTAAACCATATAGAATGATTCCTACAAATACCGAGTTTTACATCGTTAAAGAAGAGAGAATAAGGCCTGGATAAGAATGCAATTTACAAGCATAGTTGTCACGTGAGTGTTGCAAATACACGGGTCTTAGAGGAGTGAAAATATGCAGATGGGGTCATTGGAGAGGTGCGAGGGGACGGTCGAAACAAAGGCTTAGGGAATTTAAGAGTTCAGTACTATTCTGCTTCGGTAAGTTCACTGTTCCTGCGTTTAATTCGTGAATGAAACCGCACAGTTGACAGTCCATACTGTTCGGGCTCTGTGGTGAAGAAATAGGCAAAATCCGCTAGGAATTTCCTTCATTTATCCACTCATTCATTTCCGTCTCACTAATTTTGCCATCACCACCGAATCATTCACTCAGGCCTTGTGTACCTGCCAAATCCCACATTCTCTTGGTGGTTTTGAGGAGTCGTATCTGGTGTTTTCTGTGCAACAATTCCAATCCCAATATTTCGCACTTTTAGGCTGCGTGCTGTCTTTTTATCACTCATCTACACATTGCTGCGAACTCTGTGAGACTGCATACCACGCTGCAGCACCAATAAAGTAAGGCTGTCTGGACGTGGAGGGATGCGAACATGGTTGACAAGTTTGCCTGAGGACATTTACCTACTTATAAGTTATTGCCTTGCAATCCTCAAAACAGCCATTTGCGGTGGGGGTTGCAAACTATAACTCAGCGACCGTCCTGTACACCTTTTTGTCCATTGGAATTCAAACTCCTTTGCACAATAAAATCCCATTAACTTTGAAAACTGGAGACTCACAATGTAAATCTCTCGTTTCGAAAAATATTTGGGCGATTTCTAATAATTAAGAAGTGGTAATACCTGCATAAACCTCCTGTTTAGATAGCATTTATCTCATTAAATTTATTTTCCTATGAGCTTGGTAAAGTACCGTACAAATGATAAACCTCTACATCCTCAACATGATAGTAGTGCCGCGTGGATAACTGTTGCTAGGTGTGACTGTCCTATCTTGATTTCTGCAACGTAATGATTTATAGTTACGTTTAAGAAGGTAGTAAGCAAACGTGCAGTAAGGGACGCTTCAAAACTCCATTAAATTAAGGATATTCTTGACAAATTGCTTACTTAGTAGTAAGTAGTTATTGAGAGAGTGGCAAATACATGTGGCAGGGAGAAGAGAGCGACTGCAGATGCCATCATCCATGAAGTACAAAGAACTCAGTGGCATTCTACATCGGTAAGCCCAATGACCCTAAGTCTGGTCTGTGCATAAAATGGCACATTCGCCATTTTAATCTATTCTGTCGCTGTCATGCAAGATTTGAAAACATTCTTTAAAAATACTCTACATTCATCAAATCATTCCTTTATTTCCGACTCAGTCTTTCATTTAATCATTACCTATTTGCTCACCTCTTCATTTGCCCGGACACTTTCAGGAGTAGTCCTTGTTGTTTGCCTTGCAACAATTTAGACTTCAATATTTCGTGCATGCGGACAATGCATGGACATCATATCAATTTATGCTATTCTCTCATCTATGCACAACTTCAGTCTCTGTGAAGCAACACATTATGCAGTAGCATTTATAAAGAATAGCATTTTTGGACGTGGTAGGACGCGACCACAAGTAACTGGTTGAGGAATCACTTATCGTATGTGCCTGAAGGCATTTACGCACTATCAACTTGGTGCGTTGAGGTCATTGAAATAATCATACGGTGGGGGCGTCACAGACTATTCAGCACACGTTCTTTTCCCTTGAATTCAAAACCCTTCATAAAAAATAGTGCGAATGCCGTTGCATCATGCATCCACAGACAGCTCATTACGGAACAACGAAGAACTGCCTTAAAAGAAGTATGAGTGCCTAACAATCAAATGCTGTTTGTTACTCGGGACTGCAAGATGCTATGACCTCATGAATGCTTTATAAAGTATGCCTGTTCACAAAAAAGGTGAGTGTAAAATTGTCTTTTGGTTATTGCGGCCAGTAGTTTTCCATAAAATATACCATGCCAAAACTTAACCTTAGTGTCCGTGATGAAATTTATCATGTGCCAAATGCTGCATTCTGCTCAGTACTCCATGAAATGCGTTGAGCTCACCGATTTGCAGCGCCCTGATTCTTTCCTGAAGTGGCAGGACTTTAGGAGGTACAGCGGAAAATGTGTAACCGAAGTGGAGTAAGACCCAGAGGTTACTCTCATAATTCAATTCAGTTCAGCAAGTTGACAGAAGGCACACTTTACCAAGCACACTTATTATTTACTAAACACCGTATAAATATGTGTTCAGAAGCAGATGTTCTGCACCTAATGAGATAAATATGGAGTGATACGATTTTACGATTTTTACGTCCTAAGCTAGAGCAAAGCCACTCTCGACTGATGTTGTCAGTATAAATCGTGAAAGAAAAACCTGTTGCTTTCAGCTTGGACGCGTTAATTGCTAAGGTACTTTCACCTTTTCATTGAACAATAAAGAACACAAGAGACGCACGCCCTTCCTTGATAAGTTAAATCGGCACAGCTATTTAATTCTTCTGCTAAAACGACGAGAGGAATTTTTTTTATTGATATGAAAAGGCTTTGATGGTTTGATCTATGTTGGGCTTAACAATTCCTCTCCACTTCCAGATTTAACGAACACCACTAGTACAATTCCACAAACTTCTTACATGAGAGATGTAAATAAACAATTCAAGTTCTGCAGATGCTTTCTCACTCGAATCCTAATCGAGCCATTTTCGACTATGTAAGGCATTGGGGCAGAAAGCTGCTGAAATCTGAAAACCGGCTACATTTCTTATGCACCTTCGGCAATAAATCAAAGCAGAATTTATGGACGTTTTATGACTTTGTGCAAGTACTGCGCAGACTTGCCGTGTATCGCAATAATTGTCTTATGCTCTGTAAGTATTGCGCAGACATTTACCACATATCGAAATTTGAGGTATAAAGCGCTTGCCTTTGTTGGCTAACATTTAGTGCAAAGTAAAGTAGATTTTGCGAAAATTACCTTATTTTATTGACTCTTGCATGCTCATTACACAATTCTCGTTATCCGTTCCGATTCAAGAACGTGACGTACAAACGTTGTTTGTAAAATTTTCCTAAATTTGGTTTGTAGAGATCGTGAAGCCGTAGTCTAAAAGACGCTAGAACTTGTGCATTGCTACTTATTGGTTGTAAATGGCACTTACGTGTATTTCGGTGAAATCAGAACAACTCGTGCACTTGCTCCTCTGTCAACTGCAGAAGTCGACGATATGATTGGCAGAGCTAAGCATTCCATCTGCTTAACTTATACGGGGCAGGCGTGTTAAATGTTCTTTCTGCAAATCCAGTCCCACTTAAATTTTTAAAGTGATTTCATAAGCGATCCCACAAAACTCATCAAATCTTAGCGCTCACGCATATTGGCAGTAATAAAAGAAAAATTCCTTGTGCAATGAGGTCTTTTTTTAAAGTGCGCAGGAAATCACACTGCGATTCTGGAAAAGCAACCCCGAAACAGCAATAATAATGCTTACAGTTATGCTAATGCCCCTTCTACGTTAGCGCAACCAAGAATTTGATGACTTGGCGTAGCAAACAAATTGTTGCTTGCGTCCTACTGCACGTGATAGGTTTCGTGAAAGAATCATATCGCCCAGGTAGTCGATTTTATTGAGTAATCAAACCATGATGGTGATCACAACAACATTCCATCTACTTACCATGGTACTATGGGTGATGTGACTGCCATTATGTGAAATATGGTTGAGCGTGTTGAAATTATTAGCAATCCATAGGTGATATTCTTAACGTAAGCCTTAACCTTTGATGAAGTGGATCAGAACTAATCACACTGAGGTGATGGTGTGGGTGGTAATTGGGGTGTGGAACGATGCTGGGCCAGAATAACCCTGCAAAGCAGCCCTTGTTGTTTTCTCTTCACAATCAAGCCGCATAAACAAATCAAACTTGACCATTTCAAGTGCAGATTGCGGCTACTTTATGGGTAAACATTTGGGCATGAATTCATTCTTGTGAAGGTAATGAAAATAGCAAATCAAAATTTTGCACATTTATTTGATAAAAAATGAGGAGGGCAAGGTGTAATGTGTAACAGTGGCAATGATAGAGTGATAGTGAGCACGGCATTTACAACAGGTTTTTGTTGAGTTCAATTTGCTTTCAAAAGTATGCTAATAATTAGGTATCCGCAGATAAAAATTTATCCAACACTACGCCGCTGAATTCGTCAACATTATTTTTTATTATTGATGTACCTGTCAAATTGTGTGTCTTTTAGCAGTGACTTCGAGGAATAGGTTTAGAGTAACTACATGCATATCAAACATCTCAAACCTGGGCTAAGCATCAGTTCATCCCAATGCCTAACTAAGGCTAAATCGAAATCTTAACCGCCCATCCCCCTGCAACTTCTAGTAGGAAAAAGCCTCCATCATAATGTTTAGTATTTACTACCCCCAATTCCAAAGCACAGTGTAGAGTTGATGTGGGAGAGGACATTATTAACCTAGTGGCGCAGTAAACCACATGGTATAATACCTACAAAAAGTAAGATGGACATCGTTCGAGAGGATAGAATGAAGTCTGGACAAAATGGCAATTTACAAGCATAGTTGTCATAGGAGAGTTGCAAATGCACGGGGCTTGGAGGAAAGGACGATTGCAGATGCTATTATTTGAGAGGCAGGAGAGGTCTATCGAAGCAGAGGCTTTGAAAATCGAAGAACTCAGTACTGTTTTGCTTCGGTAAGTCCACTGTTCCTGCGTTAAGTTTGTGCATGAAACCGCAAAGTCGACAGTCCATTCTGTTTGAGCTCTGTGTTGCAGAAATAGGTAGTCTGTTAGGAAATTCTTTTTTTATCTAGTCATTTGTTCATTTCTGTTCCACCCACTTTGCAATCATCACGAAATCATTCGTTCAGGCCTTGTCCATTTGTTGAATTTTACAAACCCATGGCTCCTTTGAGCATTAGTTTTTGGAGTTTGCCATGCAGCAATTGCAACGCCAACATTTCGTACATGCAAGTTAATGGCCATCTGTGCAAACTTCGTGAAATTATACTTCATACAGCAGCACAGGCAAGGCAAAGCTTTGTTGGGACGTAAGAGGATGCACACAAAATTGACAGGTAAGGATATTACTTGTTAAGTTTGCTTGAGGCTACACGCACACTTACAAGCAATTGCGTTGCAATGATACACACAGCTATTTGCAGTGATAGTATTAAACTTTTAATGAGCCTTCTTTGTCCTTTGAGCAAAAACTACTTCACACAAGCATATGTTAAGAGTTGTCAATTGGAGTCCCTTTATCCGGATGCACTATTTTGACAACTTTTAACATTATCTCTAAAAACATCGGAGTGCTGACGCCTTTACACATTCACTTTGCATCACTTGCATCAAACGTGGATGTTAGAAGTTTGTAATGTGCTTTAGACATGGTGAACCTCCTTGTGTTCCACATTCCCCTAGGGATGCATGAGCACGTAGTTTGGCCACTCCCTTGTATTTAAGAAAGAAGTTGACCTTAAGAAAAATTTCAGGATTCTATAACATGGGGGATATTCTTGACAAATTGCTTAGATATCTTTCTCCCCGATTCATTAATTCTGTGTTAATTACACCATTTACTTTTCACTCCCCAGGAATAGAACCACTAACAAGCGCACACACACAACACGCAGGTGCAGGCAATGGTTAGAGACTCACAATAAGTCTGCCATACTGCTTCCAGGCGAAGTAGGCTGCATAGGCAGTGTCGTTTTTGTCCAAGTAGTACAAGTAGTCGGTCAATTCACGAATCGACTTGTAGTCATCCACGTTGATGTACGAGTGTGGAGGCAATGTACTTTCGTAGTCGTCCTTGAAGGCACCCAGCACAATGGGAATCATATCGTGTCTACACGCCAAAACATGCGAGGCATGAATAAAGACTAGATGAATCAGTGGAGCAATGACCGAAGAAGACAGTAACATAAGTGATTGAATGAATTGCGAAAGAAAGGTAGGATACCCATATCCCCACATCGTGCTTGACTGGCATTGATGACTTCAGGAAATCCAGTGTTGTTGAGGTGAATCGGCTGCGAATTATGTGTGAAATGCCAAATTCAACTTCACCGAATGGCGAATGTGGTGGGTTTGTGAACCAATGGAGTGAAAATGAAGAATGTGGATATTCCCTTCCTGTGAATGTAGATTAGTGTGCAATAGCGTGGATGGAAGGACGTATGGACCTGCCGGATTGCATCCTTGTCCGAGCACAACACATGCACCTAAATCCCGCCTCGTGACGTGCGCCTACGTCTCTGCACTTACGCAATTGCAATTTGCAGTGGCAAGAGCAGGTGGACTGGCAGTCATTTTATTAAGTGAGAAGTTTGAGGATTTGTGACTCACGGGATCTCTTTCCTCACGATGTGTGCCATGCTACTCACATCACATTCCTCTACTGATCATGTCAGGATATTCAGCTCTCAGATGTCCGATACCAGCCATCCTCAGTGACTTTCCTTGTCCTTACCATCAGGTCAGCCAGACCAAACGTTCCTTACTGGTTGATTTTCAAGGATGTGAGAACAAAAAGCTGAGTGTATTTTCTCATGTGGATCGTCTACGATAAGACTGATAATGCGAGTACCTGAGGGTGGAAATGGGTTGCATTAAAAGGAATTAAGAAGGAGGCATTACGTACTGCATAGCGTTGACATAGACCTTTTTCGTTATGTAATTGCGACAGTTGGAATTCTCGAAGGAGAGGTAGAATTTGTAGTTTAGAGAAAGGAAATGAAATGCATCGACATTAGGTGGAAACTGCATTCGATTGCTGCCGTAGATATCTACCTACAATCAGAATAAAAATGCTCTGTTGACTTGGCATTATCTCAAGCGAAATAGCATATTTTGTTATAACAGTTTGTCTAAGAGAAGTAAGGCATGCCTATGTAAATACATTACTTAAAATGCACACAAGTTTGTTGCCAATTTTCTTGTTGATAAAGAAGGTAAGAGACAAGTTTTAGCCAAGTATGTCAATAATGTGGTAGCTTAAAAAGTAAAACAAATTAGTTTTTGATATTACTAATTGCTTTATAACCAAGTCAAAAAATGTCATTTATACTGCGACAGTCCTGTTTGCTATGTGATACTTGTTGGTGACACTTAATTTGCAAACTTTTTTACTACAATAAGTCTTTCATTGCCATGTAGATGAGAGCACGTTGTCTCTTTTCGTTTCCTTACGTTTGCTTCAGATGAATAAAGATGCATGAGTTAACTTAGAGTAAAGCACTTCATTTAATGTCTGAAAGCTTTGATTAATGTAATACTGTTAGGTAAGGGGTCGATGGACAGGTAAAAACCTTACAGGGATAAAGCTGGCGATTGAATTTGCAAACTCAATCCTGCTATTCTTCGCGTAGTGGTTGGATGCAACCCAGGCGATTACCTTTCTCCTTCCCCGATGATAAGGGGGTAGTAGGTGCATATAATTCTTGGACAGCATATATGCCGTCTCCTCTTCAGTGAATCTACATCTCGGCATCTTATTCCGCACGAATACCGAGTACACATAGGGCACCGAAGATTTGGCCATGTACGTAATGAATAGCTCCGTCTTTAGCGACAAAGTAAATTGTACAACAGCTTCAGCTTTAAGGCAAAACCAATATATGTATATATTGAGACCAACAATACAAACAAAGAAAAAAAAACACACTCGCCTCATTCCTGTCTTATTAAGGCTATCCCTTACTTTCCAATAACTATATTTTTTTCTCCTATCTTCCAAGTCGAATAGACAGAACATTCCCTTCACTTTAAAAAACACCACGGCAAATAGCAACTTAATTAATTCTTCTTCCTCTAGTAATTCTACTTCTTTTTCTTCTCAACTGCCTTCTTTTGCTCATTCTTCTTCAGTCCTTCTTCTCCTGCCTTTTCTAGTAATTCTTCTCTCTCAGCACAGGTTTGAAATGGTCTTCAGTAGTATTTACAAATAGACTAGTCGGTCTTGCAAAAACGTCCCCGAAAAACTGAACAAAATGTTCCACATTAGCATTAAGATTAAGCTTAAATTGCATTACCCTCATTCTCCATTATTGTATTTATTATGTGGTTGCGAGACAGGACTTTATGAACAAACGAACCCAACAGGCATCAGAAGGCAGCAGTACATACTGCTAAGCCGTATTCTGTTCACAGTGAAAGAGGGTTTATTTACATGTCAAACCCGAATGTTTGTGGCCTTAAGTAAGTTCGAATGTGACCAAAAATATAGGCGACCAGAAAATTTCTCGGCAAAAAGAAACAACATTTCGGGCACCTTTCTGTGTGCATCCAACATAAATCATGCCACAAGCCGAGTGGTTAGGCTTGAAGAAGGGGAGTAAATGTGGACCGTTCTGCAGCCGAATACAAATATTTTGCTTCCGCAGCTGCAGTGTCATATTTGAATAATAACCTACCTGGCTAGTGATGAATCGTGCCCTCTAACACACTGACACTGAAGGCGATTATGATGCAGTCACATTGACAAGGTGGTTACAAATGCATCAAAATTCACGCCAAGAAACTGGCACACCAGCATCGCTACACACATCACTCACTTGGTTTAGGTGTGCAGGTAGGAGAGCGGGTGCATAGAGGGGACTTTCACCCGTCTCGAAGGCAATGAGAACACCACGATTCTTGAGCGTGATGCTTTCTTCCACAGAAAACCAGTTGGTAAATACGGCTGCATCGCCTCGGCCGAGATTGTGAGTGGTGTTAGTGAAGACGCATTTGTAGCGACAACCATTGGAAGTGGTAGGATGGTAGAGAAACTGTCCATCGTAGTAGATGACTGGTGACTTTGTAGATGGGAAATCGGTCTAAAGTTGGACATTTCGCCTTCATCTTGAGGCAACAATTTGCAATATTCCAAGTCTTCGCAAAATATACATGCATGTGGAAAGCTATGCGCTGGAATGTTTGAGACACTTTGAAGATTTCTAAACTCATGACAGATTCGCAATTTGTATTCTGTAGTAAGTGTGTGGGAGAAGTGGACGTGCGTTCGAGAACGTCGTGATTGTCCTCCACCCTGACAGTTGATTTCACAACGTTGGACCATGCGGAAGTGAACGAAAATAATTCCAGCTCCATAGGGAGCACAAATATGTGTGTTGCCTATTCAGGGTGATTCAGGGATTGTAGTTAAACCAGTGGTAGGTGAAATTGTGGAAGGTGGCGATGCTCTTTTTAAAAACGAACGGGTGCAGTCATCCATCACCGCCGTTGGGCTACAATAAATTTTGATTTAGTTTTGTGAATTTACACATAATGTTGGCCATACATTGTTCTAACAATAGTACACACATGATTGCTGTTCGCCTGGCATCACATACGATTGTCCCAATACGTAGAATAGTTGGGCACGTAAAAGCGTCTATCACGTTGTCCGATTTAGGGCCATTAAAATGTAGCATATATTGAAATGAGAATGATGGAATGCAAGTCATGTCTTTAATATATGTGCACTCACTGAAGAGAGGGAAACGGAAAGGCACAATGGAGCATACCTTGTTGGTGGCGAATTCGGTTATCCACTCCATCTGCTCAATAACATGGTAATAGGGGAATAAACCGGGAGGTCTGGAAGGGGAGTCAAGCGGTAGAAGTTCACGTAAAATTCGCAATTTTTCACATATGTTGGCATTCCAAATTAAATTTAGCAAAGTTAGAGTAACAGCAGCTGAGATGAACGACAGTGCAAACAGCCTAGTTTTAATCATTGACCAGGATTTTCCATTGTGGCAAAGTCAAGTTGCTTGTGCAATTACTTTCCATGATATGAGCAGACGGAATATGTCAGCTGATTGGGTAATCTCAATGCGAGTGCTTTACGATACACAGCCTTACATTCACGCAATCAAATTTGGAATAAACCACTGCACATCACTATTTGAGGCAAGTAATGTGAGTTACATAAAATGCACTGTGGGAAAAGGGGTCCCATGATTTACAGGCCCTTAAACTCCTAACTTAAAATGACTGATTAGCTTCTTGTTCTTGCTACAGTAGAGACGTGGGCTCGTAACACGGTGCGTAACGGGTCAGGCACGAGTTTATTTTATGGCTTGTTTTTGGTCAGGATTAATACCTGGTATACCTACATGTCGTTCTGTACACATTATGGTACACTGGTCTACGTTAAAGAAGAAGGTTTATTGACAGTCCTGATTTCATTTAGATTTGTTCACGTATCTACCAAATACTCCGTTAACTTAAGTTATTTCTGACACTTAGAACATATGTCTCTGCGAAATCAAAATAACTCGTGGACTTGCCTAGCTGTTCAATGCAAGAGTTGATGATGATTTGCAGAAAAAATTATTCCTTCTGCTTAATTTATGCGGGGTAGAATTGTTATCTGTATCAGCAAGCAAACTTGTCCTCATTTAAATTGACAAATTATTTGGTTTTTAGCTTTACTAACAAATCTCAGAAGCAATGAAGACTCACGCACGTTGCCGGTCAAAATGGAATGTGCCCTTACGCAATGGCGCCCCTTTTTAAGTGTAAGAATAAGAAAATATAATCTAGGGAATGCTGCACTAAAACAAAAACAGTTATGCTTAAGTAATGGCGATGATACCTTTACTAACAACAACGCAACCAGAAAAAGCAGCTATGAACCAAGGCATCTGGTGCAAAATAAATTTTTGATTGCTTTCCCCCTAATATGACAGGTTACGCAGATTTAATACTGTCTTATTTATGAGACAGCAATTAATCGAAATTTTCCAATGAAGGTAATACATAGGGATAATTTCATCCAGGGCACCGCTTGTCAATCTTAATTATCGCTAATATTCTGAGATCAGCGTCAAAACTAATCCGTCAATAGTGAATGGCTTAATACAATTTAGCACTGAGACAGAGCCTTACCAAATCATTCTGCCTCTTCAAGGCAACTTTTTAAGGCAGTGGTGAGATTTGCAAAAAGATGCCAAAAATGTTAGCATTGAGGTAAAAGATATTCTTGCCTGTCATGCTGCGTAATCTTAAGGATACTAAAGAGATTTCGATGAGTTTTTTGGCTCAAAACCTCAAGACAAGAATGAGCTGTATGTGGAATTCATGACAAAGGTAGATAAGCGATTGCATTGCATAAAACAGGTGTTCACAACAAAGTTGATGGCTGTGACTGGGTACGATGGAGTTGAGCACAGTAAAACAGACGGATACTTTAATGAGAAGCCGAGGATGATTCTTTTGGAGATACCTTGGCAACAAATGCTTATGAATGACCATTTTACTTCATTCAGTTGGCCAAGTGTACTTAATTTTCCGCCATGTAGTTAAAACGCATTCGCAATGTCGATTTGCTACTTATAACCACACAAGTACGCAGTGGATGTGAAATTTATGTGATTGGGAGATTATAATGCGTAGTGTAGTGTAGTGTAGTGAATAAGCTGTGATGTGACAGTACAGCCGATGCTTAGGCTTTGCTTTCCGCTGTCTATTAAAGTATTCATAATGACCATTCTTTGCTAACATATTTTCTGCCTTAATACAAAATTGTGCTACAAACAGAGTCGACGAGCTTAAAAAGCTTGCTTCATTGATGGTGTTAGGTGAAAGGGTTTTACAGCTATGCCAAAATGAGTGATGCAGTGAGCGCTAGACAACGCAGTTTCCTCAATTTGTTTGCACATACTAGACGATAAGTGCATAAATGTGACAGGGCATGCAATAAAATTAATCCTCATTATAGTTGAATAAATAAATGAGTTAATAAGCGGATGAATAACAGCGTAAATAAGTTAGGAATAAATGGATGAATAAATGAGTCGATAATAAATGGCTGAATGCAAGTAAGGAAGAATAAATGGTTTTCTTGGCGCAGACTTCCAAATTCCCAATCAGTGAGGCCGATTAGATTAAATTGTCGACCGTGTGGCTTCGTACATAACGTAAATGTAGGAATCGTGCTTTCGCTAAAGCAACCCACCACTGAGCTCGTCCTTTCCAAACTCCGCAGACGACCTCTCCCCAACCCCATATATTTACCACTCTCAGTTAGTAACCAGGCTGTTTTTTCTTTTTATTCAAATCTAATTTTCTTCATCTAAATCACTGATAATCTCTGAGGTTTGATCAATAACTTCGTGGAGTTTGCTTCGTTACGTCAATCCTTCTCGGTGCTCTGAAATGATGCGTATCGACCAGTAAACAAAATGCTAGTATTGGTAGGAATGATGCCTCGCTAGAAGTTGCAGGAGGTCGTGCAATCTGATTTCGATTTTTACCTCAAAACTGCATTGAGATTGGCTGATACTTAGCCCAAGTGTGAAACGAAAGGGACCACAGGGTGGAGTTACTCAGGTATTCTTTTACGGCTCCATGTCAGGCGAGCACATAGTAGATACTGGTGACCGCTGTGGGGTACTATGTGGCAGGACATATATATATATGTATGAGCATCCACTCCACTTATATTCTGCTTAATTTTGTGATAAATATCAATGGGTGTGTGCCGTCTTTTTGAGTAGTAAAGCGAAGTGTTAATACCAATTACATAAATTCATTTTTACTGAAGTAAATGGGACTGAAAAAAATGATGGATGCTGTAACATTTATTTTAGGGAATGTCTAATATCTTTTGGATGATGAAAAGGATTAGCGGTTTTTTATGGAAGCGACTGCTCAATACTGCTCACAAGCGTGTACAATGCAACATTGTGGTTTCAAAAATAAGGAAAAGCTACATATGACGCGTGCGCTATAATCATGTTAGTTTTTGAGGCATTCGGCATTATAATTCTGCAAACTCTTAAGGAGTTTTATGCCCTACTAATTTATTCCATCTGGACACTGAGAATTATTAACACCAGACACTTCAGGTTAATAAAATTCGGTGATTATTTGCTCCTATCACAAAGCAAAATCACATTAGTCAGATCTCCATTCACCATATATTCTTCTCGACAATGTAATGTTGAAACGAGGTGTTACTCCATAAAAAACAGGTTTGCCCAATTTTTATCTGCCCAATGCAAGTTTTAGCTCCTACCTTAATAGATTTTAGAAGTTGCACGATACTGCTTCGTCAGATTTGCTACAACCAGTGTCAAATGTGACCAGTAGTAGTGATTGATTCGTTCAGCATACCTGTGTCGCTAGTTTTTAATTGAGAAGGAAAAAGTGTGACGAGAATTACTAAGTTAACTGATTTGATTTATCCCACCTCATTACTATCATGGTAGACCTAGTAACAGTGAAAACTGGAAGGAATTGCTACATTGCTTTCAAAATATTACTCATGCATTAGATAGTTGTCATTTCTGACGTGATGCTAGCAGCGCTCAAATCGTCATCCATCAGTCGTTTCCTGTTTCTGCACACAGCTACCATGAGAAAAGCATAAATGGGCAAAACACTGAAATGAGATCTTCATTGTAGGATGCACACACTAGATAAAAGTGCTTAAACAAATTCTCTTTTAAAAAAGTAGGCGATGCCAGACTAGAAATGGGATATTTGATTGCTTCTGCTCCAGGTTAAGTATTTCTCGAAAATGGTGGATTTCGCTTACCATTAAATCAATCCGTATAAGGTTAGACACACTATTCGGTAACCAAGTTAACAATCATCACACCTACTAAATGTATTGTATTATATCACTTAGCAATCGGCCGTGATTTCGCCTTCGGCATTAGAATACATGTTTAACAATAACAAGAGAAAAAAATTCCTTTTACAACTATGACACAGCAACTTTGACACGTCAGAATAATTGGTTACGCTTCCCATTGTTATTTATAACCAGGCCAGAAATAAGGCGTCGAGAGAATTATAGATCATCGGCAGTTAATGGAGTAAGCTACGCACAAAATTGTGTAGGCTCACCAACGGCATTTTGTCTGCTCTTCAACGCATCATCCAGATTTACAGTGGCATTTATGTTGTATCAAATATCATAGCCGGCATAACATATTTGAGCTGTTCTGCTCAAATTAGAGTTTTAGTACTGACCTTGTAAAGCTAAGTGACTGCATCCATTGCTGTCATGTACTATGAACCGCCTCATTTCGCAGTAATGCCATGTCACGATTCGTGAAAGAGGCAGCTGCATTTGGGCATTTGGCCTTTAAAACGAGTAAATAAGCAAAATCAACACGTCTTTTCGTTTGCCATGATAATGCTGAAATGACTTGTGTGAAAGTGCTTTTTGTCAAAATTAGTGCATTATTTTTACCAAAATTCTGTACAGCCAATGTGCCTTTTGGAATCATCCCAGAAGACGTATTGAGACGAGTGACAATGTGGGTGATCGATTTGTCAACATACCAAATGACTAGAAATTCAAGTAGTGTAGCAGGTGACATGAGCGGGACTTTATGGCATTGCTAGGCAAGTCGAATAATCAAAAACTGGAAATGTTGCAGGGCAAATTATGGAACTATAACTGTGTCAATTACACTGTTCTACTCACTGACAAAGGCACCAAAGACAAGCTGAATCCAGGAAACAAATAGGATACTCAGATCTTTCAAAGTGCATTTAGTTTACCGTACATGTAAAGGAGGAAAGAGGCAATGTAAGAGTTAGAATATGGTAAATTGGACCAGAAATTATCCCATTCGCTTTGCCAAGCACGTAAAAATTGTGGTATGGCATAGTGTACGATGAGTGAATTATTGCCAAAATGGGTGATCGTGATCAAGTAATGCCCTAGTAGATGTAGACGCACTCGAATTTAGTATTTTGGCTATTGTAGTGCAAGGAAGTAGTTAGTGCTATGTCATTCTAATAGGCGTAACTGAGTTATGGCCTTACTTTAGAAGATGAACCTGCATTGTCACTCAAATCTTAAGTGACACTGTTGCAAAAGACGAGTTCGAATTTACTAGTGATTCGAATACGTTAACAGGGTTTTAGTTGTGTTTAGAGTTTTCGTCTCCTCCAAATGAAGTGGGACAAGCCAACTGAAACCGAATACGTCAGGTGCAAATTCTAGCATAAAATCAAACATTTGGACCAAATGAGGAAGAAGGCACAAGATAAACATGTAAACATTGTGAGATGTATGAGTAGGAAGGGCAATAAGAAGTTGTAAATAAACAGAGGATGGATATCGGGTGTGTGGTGAACCTGAATCACTTTTAAAGGTATGCAGATCGGTAGTATTTCATCCTCTATACATTTTCAGCAACTACGCCACCTCAGTCGTGGACATTATTCTACATCATGGACTAACCAACTGAAGTGTATTTCTTCCAGACGTGAAGTCGTACAATAAGCTCTAAGCAACCTCATGCAGTGGATCCCCTCACCACATACTTGAGGTGGGCATCAACTAACCGCACTGCATAACTGCGGGAGCGATGGAAATGTCGATTGCACAACCTCCAACAACCTCTATCAGGATATCACTTCCACCACAGTTCACATGCTAATTCGTATTTACTACTGTTCATTGCAAAGCATCATATGGGTCTGATAGAGGATGAAGCAGTGTTAGTCTGAGACTGACATTGTTTGAGTTGATGGAATGCAGTCTTCATGAATGTGCATATAACGAAAAAAGTTATCAAGTGGGAATAGTGATTTTAAGGGATGGAATCGGGGACTGCCTACATGTGATATCAATGGAGAGGTACGAGGGGACGACTGAAGCAGAGGCTTTGAGAATCGAAGAACTCAAAGGCATTCTGCTTTGGTAAGCGCGCAGCACCAGTATTTAGTAGGTGCATTAAACCGCACAGTTGGCAGTCCAATCTGTTCGGGTTCTGGGATGCAGAAGTTGGAATATATATGTATAGAAAACCGTTCATTCATTCAATCATTTATTTATTCTTGACTCATTCATTCATGTAATCATTGACGCCTCATTCACTCAGTCATTCGCTCTCTTGCCAACTCTTTCAATCGCTAGGTTACTTTAAGGAGTAGTCTTTGTTGCTTGCTGCGCAAGGATTTTCACTTCAATATTTTGAACATGCAGATTAATTTTTAATGTCACATCAATTTGCAGTCGGTGCTCCACTCATCCATGCATTGCTGTGCTGCGTGAAGACAAACATCATGTAGCAGCTTCAAAGAAGCAAATATTTGTTTAGGCAGCGAAAAGTACACACACAGGAGACTGGTGGAAGAAGCACTTATCAGTTTTCCATAATGAAACTCATAGGTTGATCTCTTAAGTCAGTGAAATAGTCAACAGCCATTTGCTGAGACTCGCTAACTACAATTAAGCAAATCATTGATGTACTCTCCATGCCGTTTGAATTCAAAACCCTTCTTCGTGCTAACAGAGCTCTTTAGCATTCGCAATGGCGTTCCTGGTGATGTGAATGTCTTTTTCAAATACACGTCTGCATGTGTTGCAACTACTTCAAGGAACAAATACCTACTCAACACCCATAATGGGGATATCAGTTATATCAAACCTTTTTTTAGAAGTTCTAGTTGTACTTCATGCGTGAAGGAATACATTGCGATTCAGATACCCGCAGTGATGTACGAATAACAACTAGTAGACACCACATATGTCATTTTGGCGAAGCTATGGCCTCTTGATTTTCGCCACATTGGATGACTTATAGCCACGGACATGTATGTGGGCAACGCACATGCAGAAAGTGACCATTCATGAATTCATTGCGTAGGTCCTTTAGCCCCTCATCAAACATACCCTCTAACACTCTGTTGTTCATGCACATGCCCTAGGTGTCGATTAATCAACAATCAGAGACTCATGCAAATTCTGCCATGCGCCTTCCAGGCAAAGTAGGCTGCATAGGCAGTGTCAATCGTGTCCAAGTAGAGTAAGAAATCGGTAAATTCACGTATCGACTTGTAGTCATCCACATTGATGTACGAGTGTGGAGGCAACGCACTTTCGTAATCGTCTTTAAATGCACCCAATACAACGGGAATCATATCGTGCCTATAAGTAAAAACCGGGATTAATGAGTGGCAAGAGAGCTCACAAGAACAAATAGTCAAACAAATTCAACAAAGAAACAAAAAGAACCTAATCCTCACATCGTGTACGGGTGGCTTTGAAGACCTCATATATTCAATTTAGTGAACAGAAGCAATCTACAAATTGCGTGTGTTTTGTCACAATTTACTAAAAATAATAGAGTGCGTGGTAGGTCAGGAATGTGAATTTCCATTTTTCTTCACAACGCATCAATGTATCATAATATGGATGATAGGGTATGCAGTCATTTTAGGTGGCATCTACGATGAAAAACAATCCGCAAACTAAACTCATACCTCACGCATCATACATTATGTTAGGTGCCCATGTCTTTCTGCCTGTCCATTCACGGTTTGCTGTAGAAAAAGCAAATAAGTCATGTTTTATTGTAAATGAGAATGTTGCGGGTGTGCGAATTAAGGGGTCCCTTTTTCCATATTGCATTTTATGCTACCCAAAACACCTTCCTCTGATACTCTTGTCTAGATACCCACCTCCTAGTTACCAGATACCAGCTACCAGTTGATTTTGTACTGCTCTGCATAGATTGCCACTTCATCAATCAGACAAAGCATGACATTTCTCTTTAAAATGAAATGATGGAAGGCTGGGAAGACTAGTATGATATCTAAAGCGGGACTTCTACATTAGTGCTGGTAAGTGGGCTGCTTTAGGGTGGGACTGGATAACATATAACATTACGCACTGCAGAGTGTTGACATAGACCTTTTCCGTTATGTAATTGCGACAGTTGGAATTCTCGAAGGAGAGGTAGAATTTGTAGTTAAGTGATAGGAAATGAAATGCATTGATAGTGGGTGGAAGTTGCTTATGATTACGGCCATATATATCTACCCGCAAAGTAGAATACAGAATATTCTGATAATTCAGCATTGTTGCAGGCAAAACAATTGAGCAAATGTGCAACATATTTCTACCATGAAACACACGGAGCTGGGGTGATTTGCATCGAGGAAAGTCAAGAATGGAGGCATTGCACACAGCTGCTGACATAAAATTCTATAGCATCGTGGCACCAATACCAGCCACTACTGTGGGTTCATACTTAGATTATATGGTTGGGAATTACCTATGACGAAATAAAACAAGTATTTTACCAGAAATTCCAATGTTATCATTCATCGGTTTAAGAACCAAGTTCATAAAAATGAGATCTGTTCCTCAACGGGTCTGTCTAATTAATGCTTTGATGCGTCGGCTGTCAATGCTAATTGGTTTAAAGACGTTAGCACTGAAGCAAGTCTTATAGGGCAGCATGTGTAAGAGAATGCTGGCTTATTTCGTGTACTCGACTGTGTGCCTCAAAATGAATTCCATGTTGCATTGCCTAAGTCGGATTGCTTTGAAATATTGAGCTTCCTTTAACGAGCAGTGGTATGTGGGATGGTGCCAATATGAAGAGCATTATATTTCTACTCGATTTTAATGATATTGATAAAAGTTGAACTGACCAACACACAAAAACCTTACGGGAATGAATCTGGTGACTGCATTTGCATACTCTGCCCTATTATTCGACGCGTGGGGGTCGGACACTGCCCAGGCGATCAGTTTCCTTCTTCTCCAATGATGAGGAGGCAGTAGATGCACGTAACTCTTGGATAGCATGAACGCAGTCTCTTCTGCGGTGAATCTATACCGCGGATTCTTGTTCCGTAGGAATAGGGAGTACACAGCGGGCACTGGAGACTTGGCCATGTACGTGATGACGAGATCAATCTTTATCAAAAAACGAATTGTGCACCACTTTCATTTCAGGGCAACTGCTTGATTCAATCGAAGCAATTTGTTTACAGGCAAAACTAAAATGCATAAGTGTGAAGGAGAAACCCATTCAACCAGTGTGTGCAATAAGAAGCTCACTCAATCACATCCCCTCCCTCATTGAAGTGCCCCCTTACTTTTCCTTTACTGTGTCTTTTTTTCCATCTTCCAAGTTATTTGTACAAAAAATCCCCTCCATTCAATCAAAGCTCTCAGGATAGGCTGCGTATCAAGTTATTCCTCTTCCCCAAGCAATTCACCTCCTTTCGCCTAATCGTCTTCTCCCTTTTGTCCTCTTTCAAATTATTCTCCTTCCGCTTAACGCAATTCCTATTTCACATTACTAATAGTGGCGCAGATGTTATGCACTCTTCAGTGTCTCATATAGTTAAATTAATTATTTATGCTGGGATGTCGCAGACAAGCTGCTAACAATGATGGACTAAGGCATCAAGAATATGCATAAATCGCATTACCAGAATTTATTTTGATTATGCGATGGCGCTGTCGGGCTTCGTAAACAAACGATTGCAGCAGTCATCAACAATCGCATAAGTGAGGTACCCAGATGGCATCAGGATATTATTATTAAGTGGCATCCTGCATACAGTGAACCAGGATCTTCTTACATGTTGGACTAAAATATTTTGCTGGTGGAAGTAAATGCAAACTTGGCTAAAATGCGGAAGAATGAGAAATTCATTAATAAAGAAAAGAGCACCTTGCACATCCTACTGCGTGCAGCACTTCAAATACGGGTCGCCTTCAGCCACTCCACAATGCTATGCTAGTGCCATACACAGGATCCTGCCCACATCAAAAAGCCCAGTTCTTGCAACCTTAAGAAAGGGTTTCGTTGGAACCGCACGATCTGATGTGTTATGATCACTGATAATGGCAATGAACAGTTGCCATTTGAAAAGGACTTAGGGATATTTGCAGCAGCATGTGCAACATGTGTAACGATTGAAGTGGTTGGGTTTGAAACAAGGAAGTATACGCAGTCTGTTCTGCAGGTAAAAATTTGCATACCACTTCTACTAGCAGGAGTGTCTAACTGATGGTGAGCGCTCTCCTCTCACCATCATGGGAAAAATGTTTGTGATGCAGCTACACTGACATGGTAGTTGCACCAAATTCAAGAAAAAATACTGAAGAACTGAGAAGTTTGTACAAATCCACACATCACTCACTCGCTTTAGGTGTGTCGCCGAGAGAATAGGTGCATGGAGAGGACTTTCTTCTGTCTCGAAGACAAGGAGAACTCCTCGTTTCTTGAGCCTGATGCTTGTTTTTACGGAAAAAGAGTCGGAAAATACGGCTGCATCGCCTTGACTGAGAATTTGGGTGGTGTCTATGAAGATGCATTTGTAGCGACAGCCATCGGAAGTGGTACGGTGAAAGAGACGCTTTCGGTCGTAGTAGATGTTTAATGGTCTTGTCAATGGGAAATCGGTCTAAAGTTGGAAAGTTTATTTGCACATCAGGGCCGTGGTTTGCCACAGCAACATCCAGAGTAGACGCGGAAATTATGTACGCCTCAAAGTCATTTTAAAGTATGGTTGTGGATATAAATGTGGTAAAGTTGTTGCTAAGGTTTGAAGGCACTTTGATTTATGATATTGCATAGCTAGTAGTCTCGAATACGCATCCAGAAAAAGCTGACATGGGATTAAGAACCTTATGATATTTCAACAACCACGCAGTTGATTGGTTAAACCCATAGCGAGTGCTTTGAGCTATGCATTCTCATTTGAGCACTAACCACGTCAAAACGCGGTGGTTTTAGTCTCAAGCTGTTCTTTATGCTAAGATGATTGTCGTTTGGTTTCGCATGAGCCAGTGTTGCGTGGTCCGTTTTCAAGGTTACAAAAACCTTATTCCCATCTGAATCACGCGTTTTCTCCGTGTCAACTCTGCATATTGATATGCTAAATTATTGCCTCGGTAGAAAGTACATTACCTAGCATTATACTGATATCTCATTAACATATTTACCAATGATCTACAGCGGCCGTTAGCGACTATTTCACTCTGCCACTTCCGTCCCATCTATTCCGTTTTTCCCACTTTCACAATAGTCGGGTCATTTAGTAAAATCTCAGAATCCATAGCCAAAACTTAATGGATACATAAGGAATTGAAGAAGACGCGGTATTTTTGAAATAACCTGAATAGATCAGATCACAAATTCTATAAATTCAACATGCATGACTGCAATGGTTAGCGAGTCGGGTGATATGACCAAGATGCTTCCACCTCATGTCATAAAGGGAAGATATTTTTCCATTTCAATAACTCATTATCATTTTAAAATGATCCATATATTGGTTTTTAGATAAAGCAAGTAATAAGGCACGATGGATTACATGACAAATGGATGGAAATATTGATATGAGGTCAGTGAATTAACTGAAAACGCAAAATAAACCTCAGTGTTGTCATGAGTAGGACGAAATTAGGGGAATACGATGCACTCTGCTCACTGCATTAAGAGGCGAACGTTGGTAACACCTGACGGAAAAGCCCATTCTTGGAAAATCCCAGCATATTACACCATTGTGGCATGACATCTTAGATAAAGTCCTGGTTAACGTCACCCAGTGGGTCTTCCTGTCACAAAATTAAGCTAGGCTTAAATCGATCCCAATGTGTGACGAAGGAGACAATAAAATGTCGATTGCACATTATCCTGTAACTTCAAGGAGGATATCGCTTCTATCAATAGCAGTGCAAAATTCTAATAACTCGATTAAGTAAAAAACTCCCACTTTCGTTTTTCATTCATTTCTACATTTGTTTCTTTAGATGTTTTGCCAATATTTTCATCAAAACAGACATTCAAAGCTACATGGTGACAGCAATGTTTTAATTAAGCAATTTTCAATCACAACAGTAAGTTATTATTAAAACAGACGCCTGCAGCAAATTAGGCCAAAGAGAAGCTCTTCATTTGCTTAGTGAAAATTAACCACACTCAATGAGTGTGCTTTTACAGGAGGCGAAACATCCCATCTATGCGCAGAAAGAACAAGCAATTTTGTTTTGCTTAACTCAGCAGACCTTCACCTAGCAAGTCCATGGTTGGGATCCCTTCGAAATATTAAGGGGATTCGCACCTCTCTTGGCAAACAAGTGCTTGAAGAAGCACTACTAGTAAAAGTGTACAAGGGAATCGACTGCACAATAATGAGGCTTACTGTGATTATTGGCTAATACTGCTTCATCCTCTATCAGACCCATATGATGCTTTGCAATGAACAGTAGTAAATACGAATTAGCATGTGAACTGTGGTGGAAGTGATATCCTGATAGAGGTTGTTGGAGGTTGTGCAATCGACATTTCCATCGCTCCCGCAGTTATGCAGTGCGGTTAGTTGATGCCCACCTCAAGTATGTGGTGAGGGGATCCACTGCATGAGGTTGCTTAGAGCTTATTGTACGACTTCACGTCTGGAAGAAATACACTTCAGTTGGTTAGTCCATGATGTAGAATAATGTCCACGACTGAGGTGGCGTAGTTGCTGAAAATGTATAGAGGATGAAATACTACCGATCTGCATACCTTTAAAAGTGATTCAGGTTCACCACACACCCGATATCCATCCTCTGTTTATTTACAACTTCTTATTGCCCTTCCTACTCATACATCTCACAATGTTTACATGTTTATCTTGTGCCTTCTTCCTCATTTGGTCCAAATGTTTGATTTTATGCTAGAATTTGCACCTGACGTATTCGGTTTCAGTTGGCTTGTCCCACTTCATTTGGAGGAGACGAAAACTCTAAACACAACTAAAACCCTGTTAACGTATTCGAATCACTAGTAAATTCGAACTCGTCTTTTGCAACAGTGTCACTTAATATCTATGTAACGATGTGGTGGCAAATTCCACTCATTGTATGATCCACACATGCTGGTTAAACATTCTTTGCTGCTCCAAGTGCAGTGTTCGTTTGGCGCCGAAAAACTTGAGGCAAAGTTTGTTGTCATCAGGTGCGATCATGGCAAATAGATGCTCCTTGATGCTAGTCATGCTGCTGCCGAGTTGGGAGCGCGATTTGAGCAGATCGGTGGGTATGGACTCAAAACTGGCGAAATGCGAGGACACGTGACGACCAGCGAAACTATGCCGCTTCCAAATAACCTGAGAAGCTGTTCGGTGTGGAGAGGAGTGACTTGATGTGGGATTGTTGAGGAAGCGGTCCTCCCATACCTTCAATGCACGATCCATGTGCAGGTGTCCGAAGTTGGCGCGTCTGATAGTGGTAGTGGCGTGAGTGGGCACAGGACCACCGCGTTGGATGCTACTCTCGCCCGTGGACATGGCTTGATGGGTGGGCCTAACTTGGGGGAATGTGTGCTGACATGACTTGTTTAGTCGCCTCGGCTGCCACCTACTACGTAGTCAGGATTGACCAAACCAGGCGTTTGCCACCGATTGGTTGCCAATCAGGCGACATCGGATTGGTTCAATTTAATGGCCCACTTAACCCGCGTGTGCGTGCGTGTGTGGCTGACAGTGGTACTAGATCCAGCGTCACTTAACTGCTGTCCACTTGTGGAACACACGATCTCCCATCAACTACAAGAAACATCATCACCTCTGCTGAGGACAACAATTTGAGAGTCACTGCCAAAAGCAGACCTTAAATATCCTCTTCTCGCTCACACTGAGAATAGCTGCAAGCAACAAGCAGTGCGTATCCAGAATGCTCCATTCCTGCATTTGTTTAGTAGACGTGGTTCACAAAGTGATAAGCACTGGTGGACATTCGTGTAGTCATGAGCAATGCCGGCATCAACAACGGAGAGAAGTGCTACATCGCATTGCGCTAGCATGGACAGGGGAGGCATAGCAGGATGGCTCATCGCAGAGCAGCATGAATTGACATTGATATGAATGCAAGAGAGGAAGCCTTTCATGTTTGCCCTACGAGCCAATAGAATTTCGGTTGCGAATTATTTCCTATATTTCCCAATGCTTAGGATGGCAGCATGCTATGCTGGCCTCGTTGGTGTGGAGAGTTCAAGCGTTCTCAAATCAGATGCACATCAAAGTAGTGCATTCTGGTTATCGCGGCCTCAATTTGACATTTCCCATTTATTTCCTGTTGGTGATGCAGAGCTGCAACGAATTGAAATGTAAGTAAAAGGGAGAATGCAGAATGGTATTGCGCGTTGCGGATAGGTTGTGCTGAGGTAACTGCTAGCAAGTAACAAATAAGGATAATTTATATTCAGACATGAGTGCATTCAAAGATAATAATTGCTGTAAATAGCTATTTGGAATGTAATTAATGTCGGAGGAGTGAATAAACAAGGGTTGTAAACGCTCACTCTTCCAGTCGCAGATGTTGATGGGACGAAGTAGTTGCGGAAAGTGTCCTCATTATGAAGCAACGATGCTGTGATTAACCACATCAGGTTTCGTTGGAGGTGTTTGGTAATCTGTTGTACGTGAGCATGCTAGTATGATGAGTTGAGTCTTCTTTGAACAGCCGCTTATACCGTGCGCACAATCACTCAGCTCAGATGAGACAGCAACACAGAGGCGTCTGCTACAGCACGTGCAATTTGGATCAAGTCTTTACCTTACCAAATATACGTCTCTAATAAAAACAATTCACGCTTTCAAGAATCCTCGATCTAGTGGGAATCAAACTTATGCAGCACTACTACTTGGTCGTGAATTCCACCTGGAATGGGTGTGTCAGCAGAATTAAAACAACTTTTGAACTTGCTTCGTTATTAACTACAAGAGTTGACAACTTGATTAGCAGCACTTAGTACTTTTCCTGCTTAACTTATGCTAGACAGATACGTTGGCTGTCTCACCATGCGAATCAACACACATTTGAAGTGTGTAAATGAAGACTCTGAAAGGTAGATAATGTTCACACAGGTTGGCAGCCAAAAGGGAACATTTCTTTGCTTCATGCTGAGTTTTTAACAATTTGTTTTGAAATTACACCATATATCAGCAAATGCTGTTGCGAAACAGTGCCAATAATGCCTAAAGTTATGATGTTGTCCTTTTCACAATACCATGACCATGAATTTGCCATAGCTCAAAGCAGTTGTCACGAATAAACTGGGTTTTACGCTTGAAACCGAATTGTCAACAGTAAATCCCACAACACAAATGCGCTTCACGTCCTATTCCCAACTAATTATGTTGCTGTCTCAAGGTATGGTCTCTAAGGTAACATTGTGATTTCACAAACGCATAGTTATAAATTTTGCTGTGAGTAAGTACAAATTTTCTTTTACCTGTGACCAAACATCAAGGCAATAATGACATTTTTGTAAAGCTATTGAAGAGGTGGATAAGCGAATGCCCTGGACTATGAGTGGAAGTTTTGGAGCTGGGCACATATAAGAAATGTGGACGTTTATGAGACTCCTAGGATAGAATGCGGAGAAATACTGCAGCAACAAATTCAACAAGTTTCAATTCATTCCATTTGCCAACTGCTTTCATTTCTCCTCCACGTAGTCCTTACTTCAAATATTTGAAAGTCAAAGACAGTGCTTACCTAGGGAGAGGAATTTCAACCTTTTTGAATACTGCTCTGTGGATGAAATGTCTCCGAAATATCTAGGTGTATAAGTTATTGATATCATGGAAACCGGCAGAAATCCGGGTAATTATTCTCCACCATGTAAATTTGCAGACACAGGAGGTTTGAAATATAACGACGCCTAAGACGGTGATCGCCGGAAAGCGTAGCCTCAGTGGTTCCTATAATTATCGTTAATTGAAGGAAAATACAGCATAATTTCAACCAACTGTAAACACGACTATCATTCATGATTAATTATCAATTCTTCTGCGTACAATTTATTCTGTTATCTTACTGATCGAGTAACAAATCATAAAAAACATATTCCCTTACACTTGTGAAACTGATGGTCGGCTGCATAAGAGAGAATTTGAGTTAGCCCGATAGCAGCTAGCTACCCTGTCTACTCTGCTCAAGTTTGACGCAGTTGTAAGTGCATCTTTTCTACTTATAATTACTCAAGAAGATAGCGTTTATAACATTTTGAATCACTTAACTTTACTTTTCGCTCTCAACATATGCGTTTGCTTTTAAGTTGTTATGCAGATTTTATTTTTTCATCTAGGGCGATGCCGTTCTATGGGGTTAAGCGATCATTCCACAGCATTTGCTGTGATAGTTGGTCACTAACGTCCCACACCCATTGGAACTACACGGTACCTTGAAATGGACAACGGCTAACACTAGACAGCCTGTTAATTTTGGCGGGAGTGTTATCCTGCTAAAAGTTGCGATTAATTGTGCAATTGGCAGTTGATTGCTACTTGAGCTTTGCATCGGCAGTGCTTGATACTTAGCACAAGTATGAGATGAAAGGTCTGACAGATTGGGATATATCGGGACTTCCTTTACGTCGCTACTGCAGCAAACAAAGTTGAATGTTGGCAACGACTACGGAGGCGTGGTCAGTAAATAGTTTGCACTCTAAATATGTATAAATCCTCGGGCCCGGGGTATGTGGTGTTTGAGACGAAGGAGTGTCCACTTCGATGGACGTTTATTAAAAAGACGAGTTGTAATAGAAATGCCAGATTTAGAGTGTGAACGGAAGATGTATTCTTTTACTCTTGGCAGATTTAGAGCAACGCAGTCAATTGTACACCATGGCTTACCATAGTGAAGTCTTTTATTTAGTGGCAGGGTGGTAAACGGTCTCCTTAGAAATGGTCACAATCGAAAAAGTGACATTACAAAAGTTCTGAGAGGCAATTTCATTATTAGGCCAAATTTTCTGTTTCTGTGCAGAAATAGTTGAAAGTCTAATAGATTAACTTGACACATTTGATGATATTCGCAGTGATGCAGCCTCGTTCATTCGTCTTTTTGCACGTGGTATGCCAATTAGAGTCTTTTTTTAAAACACCAAAGAGCACATGAGAGAAAAATGGAAGTTCACTTGGTACCTCGTTTACCACCTACTCCTTGCATTGATGTCATTTGTTAATACTTTTGTACTACATTTTATTACTAATCCTTAAGTATATAGCATGGCTGCGGTAACTAATTGGAGCTACCTAATAACCTGTTCAACCGCACAAGAGCCAACACAAATATGTAGGCTACTTTACTCCTTTCACTCCTGCTATTTATTGAGGCACTATCCGTAGTTGGAATGCGAAGGTATTTACAGAACTTGAAGCATTTATTTCACTCTTAAAAGTAGGGTCCTTAGAGAAGGTTACACATGCTATCCATCACATTTTCAGTGTATCTTGATTCAGCAATATGATCGCTAGTCGGATTCACATCAAACTACCAACACTTTCCACGTTAGTACAAAGCACTCCTATGGTGGGATTGGAATGAAATTTAAATAAACCCTTGCATTGCCTTGAGTGCCCTGACCGATATAAATTTATAGGCGGTAGGATTTTCTATGGTTCTCTGTTGCTTACAGTGGAAGGAAAAAGTTGAATTCGGTAATTGACGAGTCCAAGTTAAAATCAACTGTTTTGTCTTCGTATGATGGGTTTTGCTGTGATCTTTCATTTGTAGTTGAACTTGAGTTCAGGACCGATATACTACTGGACTTTTCATACTGCATGCATTTAAGAGGACTACTTCTGACCTCCTATTTTCCCCTGCAATTAGCAACAAATAAAAAGATAAATAAATGTATGCTTTGTGAAAATTATGTCTGCTTTCAAATTACTAAAATATCAGGTCTGTGAGGGCTTATGATATTTTTAGTACTTGTTGCTACATTCAGATAAATGGCACGGCTGTTTAATAACACCTTGAGTGAAGGAAGCTTTAAACAAATATTTGATCACCCCCTAATTCAGTTTTACACCCGGTGATTCCATATGTGTTCTTTTGAAGAGGACGATGTATGGTTGAGAGGTAGGGGTGGTCAATAGGAGCGCTTATGTGTGAGCAACCAAAAAATCGCTCTAACTTAACCACTGCACGCGTTTCATGTTGTCGGGAAAAATGCCATATTAATATTAACCTTAAACTCGATTTATGCTTAGGCTTCGTAAAATAGGAAAAATCAATTTTATTCGCCTTTGGAGTCTTCGCGATTGAACCTCCTAAAAGATGCTTTGATCAAATGGTCTACTGTTTAAAGGAAATATGCAACAGTGTTTGACATACGCTATATTTTTTTCCAATCTTTTAAGACAAAATACTCATTCATTTATATAATGGTTAAGAAACTTGTTAATGTTAATTCTTTAGCCGCTTTTTCTAAGCTCGGTAAACTCAGCCTGCTTTGGCGCAATTACCTTTTTATTTACTGAAATGCTAATTTGTAAGTTAAGTTGCCCTGTTTTGATCTTTCGGGTGCAGAAGTCTCATCAGATTGTACTTTCGCTCAATGGCATAGCCTTTGTGTCGTGTCAATAGCCTCTCCGTTCTTTTGTAGGCTAATAGTACAATTTTTGCCATCCCGCTACGTCATCCTACAAAATCAGGAAAAACTCGGGGTGCTACAAAGCAAAGTATTTAATGCTGACTATAACACCACTTTCTGTGCACAAATGAAACACACTCTGTGAGCAAAGGATTTTTCTTGAGAGTCTTACAAGATGCTTTTAATAATAATTTAATACTTCAACCAAAACAGCTTTCCGTAATTTTACCCAATTTACAGCCAGGTCTTTAAGTATAGGCTAGCGTTCAGGATGTTTTTCGCGTACAGCTGAATAGAATGATGCATTTGGCATACAAGACTTTATTAATTTAGAATACTTAAGATTAATTTTAAACATGGCATTTCGTATAGATGTCTATTGCAAAGCATCAATCATTACAATCCACCTCTTGTAAATCTATCCTTGATTTAACTCCTTCTATCATTCAAATCAAGTTTTTAGCATAACCTATTGCAGTATGCTTACATTTTTCGATACGATTAGATGCTCATGATACAAAAAAACAGGTAACTCGAAATATATGATTGAGTCATGATGCTATTCCAATGCTCCACTGAACATCTTAAAGATATATGCAAATTTTTACTTTTATTTTGTGGAAAGAATTTATTCTTACTTTATTTTGCTCTGGTTAGACCTGTGTTGAAAGTGATATATCCCACATGAATCAGCGGGGGTGTGAGTTGATTGCAAAGCTCTGCAATGATTGGATGGACAGTGCTCTGCTCGCTCGCTATAGCGATGAGTACTGCCTTTAAGGTGGGAGTAATTAAGTAGCAAGTTAATGGGGAATATAGATGTTATTTCTGAAATTATTTCCAGGCCCAATTTTGCCCTAAATTTGCTTCGCAAATGCGTATGATGAGGTGTCAAAATAAAGGATCTATACCCATTTGTAGTTATTTATCAAAGGTGCCAACACTTAAGTTCTGCGCATTGACAGTTTAAATAAACACGGATATGTAGAAAATGGGCCAAATCAAGTACAGCTTTGCATTTTTCAAAGGAATTAGAAATTTAGCAAATGCTGTCTACTTGTATTATTTAGGTACCGTGAAGACATTGACATATTCTTTGGATTCGACTGGGGTTTGTATCTGCTATCGAGTTAATCCGATTCCATGCTTTATTCAGTTGAATAATAGTTTCACAAAGGGAAAATAATGCCGTTTTCTAATTTGTCATTCGACTACTAACATACCAATCTAAAATTTTGATAGGCAATCCGTTAAATTTAAATGACAGTGATTGTAGTTAATGAAGTAATTTAATCGCAATGAAATTTCCTTTTTAATGCTGATAATTTTAGAAATTACTCAGGTGACATCTTGGACTGAATAACCTATCAAGTAGTATTGTCTGTAGAACCTCACTTCTTGAATAATTTAGCAAGCGGAAAATTTGTACTAATTACTGTTAATATCCGTGGAATTTATAAATTTGATATTCAAAGGGTTCTAGCACACTTTACCTACGCCGCATTATCTAAAGTGGGTTTGCTTTCAATAACCGTGTCAACACCGTCTTTGACTCTCCACAACTAAAAAATATTAACTAACTAGAATACAAATGACAGGATTTTGCCAATGAATTGAAATGAAGTGATCATTCATGCATATTTGTTGCTACATTTTTGTTGTATATATATCACACTAACTTTAATGTAATACCGTCATTAGAACGTTTTGATTAACGGTTAACCCATGAAGGAAGTAATGCATAATCGGCGTAACTATCGTGTAAGGGAGGAAAAAAACGATGATTTGCCTTACCAACTGCTTTGAATTGTAGCTCATTCTTCATCACAGTGATATGATAGGGAATCAGCGTAACTTTAAACATTATCGTGGTTGTTTTAAGGCAGCATTCCCAATAACATGGCATGCTGTCTTAACAAATTGTTGAAAGTGCCATAACGGGCAAATAAATGTTTCATTTTGGTTGGCAACCTGCGCGAGCTCTCATTACCTTTAAGGGTTTTGCTGGTAAGGCTGTGAAACCAAATAATTTAACTCTATGTAAGGGTGATTTCACACGTTAAAAACGGACGGTAGGAATACTTTCCTGCTCATATCAATTCATCGACTCTTACAGTTAACTGTTGGACAAGTCTACGAGCTATTCAGATTCTGCAAAATGGATATTCTAAGTGTACGTGCAACCAATTAGTACTGCTCAAATTTGTCGCCTTCGCGGCTAAGGATTTTGTAATCGTCATGACCAAACTTCAAAAACAATCCGCCAAGGAAACCTGCAATTCATGTTTTCAATGAGCACAAAAGAAAAGAGCTGCTTATTGCGCATGCGAGTATCATGTTAGAGTATGCATGTTAAACATGCATACAAAGACCACTGCAGGAAAGCAGTCTAAGTAGGTGTTCAAATCGAGAGTTATATTGTTTTTATTAGAGACGTATATTTGGTAAGGTAAAGACTTGATCCAAATTGCACGTGCTGTAGCAGACGCCTCTGTGTTGCTGTCTCATCTGAGCTGAGTGATTGTGCGCACGGTATAAGCGGCTGTTCAAAGAAGACTCAACTCATCATACTAGCATGCTCACGTACAACAGATTACCAAACACCTCCAACGAAACCTGATGTGGTTAATCACAGCATCGTTGCTTCATAATGAGGACACTTTCCGCAACTACTTCGTCCCATCAACATCTGCGACTGGAAGAGTGAGCGTTTACAACCCTTGTTTATTCACTCCTCCGACATTAATTACATTCCAAATAGCTATTTACAGCAATTATTATCTTTGAATGCACTCATGTCTGAATATAAATTATCCTTATTTGTTACTTGCTAGCAGTTACCTCAGCACAACCTATCCGCAACGCGCAATACCATTCTGCATTCTCCCTTTTACTTACATTTCAATTCGTTGCAGCTCTGCATCACCAACAGGAAATAAATGGGAAATGTCAAATTGAGGCCGCGATAACCAGAATGCACTACTTTGATGTGCATCTGATTTGAGAACGCTTGAACTCTCCACACCAACGAGGCCAGCATAGCATGCTGCCATCCTAAGCATTGGGAAATATAGGAAATAATTCGCAACCGAAATTCTATTGGCTCGTAGGGCAAACATGAAAGGCTTCCTCTCTTGCATTCATATCAATGTCAATTCATGCTGCTCTGCGATGAGCCATCCTGCTATGCCTCCCCTGTCCATGCTAGCGCAATGCGATGTAGCACTTCTCTCCGTTGTTGATGCCGGCATTGCTCATGACTACACGAATGTCCACCAGTGCTTATCACTTTGTGAACCACGTCTACTAAACAAATGCAGGAATGGAGCATTCTGGATACGCACTGCTTGTTGCTTGCAGCTATTCTCAGTGTGAGCGAGAAGAGGATATTTAAGGTCTGCTTTTGGCAGTGACTCTCAAATTGTTGTCCTCAGCAGAGGTGATGATGTTTCTTGTAGTTGATGGGAGATCGTGTGTTCCACAAGTGGACAGCAGTTAAGTGACGCTGGATCTAGTACCACTGTCAGCCACACACGCACGCACACGCGGGTTAAGTGGGCCATTAAATTGAACCAATCCGATGTCGCCTGATTGGCAACCAATCGGTGGCAAACGCCTGGTTTGGTCAATCCTGACTACGTAGTAGGTGGCAGCCGAGGCGACTAAACAAGTCATGTCAGCACACATTCCCCCAAGTTAGGCCCACCCATCAAGCCATGTCCACGGGCGAGAGTAGCATCCAACGCGGTGGTCCTGTGCCCACTCACGCCACTACCACTATCAGACGCGCCAACTTCGGACACCTGCACATGGATCGTGCATTGAAGGTATGGGAGGACCGCTTCCTCAACAATCCCACATCAAGTCACTCCTCTCCACACCGAACAGCTTCTCAGGTTATTTGGAAGCGGCATAGTTTCGCTGGTCGTCACGTGTCCTCGCATTTCGCCAGTTTTGAGTCCATACCCACCGATCTGCTCAAATCGCGCTCCCAACTCGGCAGCAGCATGACTAGCATCAAGGAGCATCTATTTGCCATGATCGCACCTGATGACAACAAACTTTGCCTCAAGTTTTTCGGCGCCAAACGAACACTGCACTTGGAGCAGCAAAGAATGTTTAACCAGCATGTGTGGATCATACACCCATATAGTTGCTTCAAGTAAGTACGAAAATTGCAGTTGATTCCCTTGTACATTTTCATTAGTAATGCTTCATCAAACAGTTATTTGCCACGAGATGTGTGAATTCTCTTAACACCTTGAAGGGGTCCCAACTGTGGACTTGCTGGTTGAAGGTCTGCTGAGTTAAGTAAAACAAAATTGCTTGTACTTTCGGTGAAAAGATGGGTCGTTTTGCCTCCTGTAAAAGCACACTCACTGAGTGTGGTACATTTTTATTAAGCAAATGAGTAACTGTTCTTTTGCCTGGTTAATACTGGTTGTCTGTTTCAATGATCGCTTATCTGCACAGCCGTAATCTCTTTGATTACAAAGGTGATTGCCTTATGCAACTTTATTCCTGCCTTTCAGACATATGAAAATTTTTTTGCTTTTCGTTTTGCTGAGGAACATATTACTAACTGAAACAATCATTTTTGTTCACCACAAAACCCTTTTAACTCAATTTTTATAATATTTGAACGTGTAGATAGAAATAGTACTTCCAACCCTTATACTTAGCTATGACATGTGTCTCCGGTAGCTTTTATCTGCACAGGACAAAAGCATTAAGGCTTTCAAGTGGATACATCCACTCGGAAAACAAGGACATTGTTTGCTTTCCCTACTAGGCAGTAAAGTTGCAAAAACATCCTTACAATTATTCAATTTATAGCATTAGAAATAGCGGAATCACTCAAGCGTCTTCTACAAACTGAATTAAACCCATTAAAGCATGATTAGGCGCCAAATTAAAATAACTTTTATTTACTACTAGAGGAAGTTAGAGATTACTGCATTTGGGTGAAAGTAGCAGCTGTTGAGCTTGGGACAGCGTTAGCTTAATTTTATTCGAGCAATTTCTTCTGTCGGCAAAAATCATCCAGGTTAAAGTTGCATTCTGGGTAGTCATTTAGCTTTTTGCAAAAATTGTCCTCAAAGAGGTAGTAGTGTGGAGTATCATAAACAACCACTGTCGAACGCATATTTCGGACTTTCACTTTTTCGCCTCATTACACTGCAGACATTTATAAAAAAAGTAGGATATCTATTCTTTGTTGGTTTCACAGTAACTCTCACGTGCTGCGTCCTCAGTTCGTAGCTAATATATACCACATAGGACAGTTAAATAATAGATGAGATAATATCTGGCTTTCCCAAGTGATAATTTTGAGGAACGCGCAACGACCTAATAATTCCAGGCTTATAATGTGTCGTAGGCTGTGTACGAGGTTATTTGTGGAAATATCCACTTTATTGAACTCAATGCAGGCTTCCCTTGGCGGCGACTATCCAGCATTAGCTTGCACCAATATAAATTAAGCGTATTACTAAAAAAAATGAGGAAATTCTTCTATCCTAACAATTTTTTTTAATAAAGCTTCATTACATACCCAAAACATGAAGTTAGGGAGAACTCAGGACAGTATTTCATACAA
The DNA here is from genome assembly GCA_000469725.3 of Echinococcus multilocularis. Taxonomy (NCBI): domain Eukaryota; kingdom Metazoa; phylum Platyhelminthes; class Cestoda; order Cyclophyllidea; family Taeniidae; genus Echinococcus; species Echinococcus multilocularis. The sequence goes on along the minus strand of LN902846.1, from coordinate 4,457,382 downwards.
ATTTGGGAAGGTATAAAGTGTCATCTGCAATATACGCGCATCGACTGGCTCTACAAAACGATACAAGTGAAATAATATGATCTTAAACTTATGAACGTTCAAATTTTTATTGTAAACCTAAAGGGCAAAATTTTGATGCAGTCCTTACCAGGGTCCTTTATTTACTTTCCAAAGTTGATGTTTATAGACAAAACCAACAAAATTCTTCAAATTCTTTTGCTTTGTAGGGAAAATAAATATTAATATTGCATGCGGGACTTTTGGAAGCTGTCATACAGAAAAGATCAAATGCAAAAAATAGTAGGATCGTAAGACAAATCGGTGTAGCTCTGCGATCCTGACGCTTTTCGAGCAGAAAGGAAAGGGTATTATTTTCTTTAGAATCATCCACTAGAATTGCGCACATCTCTTAATATACTGCTTTATTTTATCCAAGTTATAATCAATGCTGCAGTCTTTTTATGCTTTTAGGGTTATTTTCTTCTTACTTGCGCATTTTAAGCTGTCTTCTCCAAATAACTTATTTTTTCTCCGCTTAAACGATTTGCATTAATATATTGGTAATTAACCTTTTTACTTGACAAAACACAGCTGTACTTTTTATTTTATAATGGGTGACAGAATGACTTCAATTTCGTATTTGCATGACCGAATTTAACACACAGTTCTGTGCTCTTCTTATGCAGTAGTTTGAGGGATACACAATGTGCATACTTTTGGTAGTAGCATCTGCATCTGTGCGAAATGTTATATGCGACTCTTGATTATTGAAAATTAAAAAACAGACCTGAATACTTCGGTCACATGCTTTGTAGTACTTTGTAGCGACATAATTACAATAGGCATAAAATTTCCTGATATAACTGTATGATGAAGGAGAGCCCAAAGGCCATACCTAGGTGTTACTTATCTGAACTTGAAACATCACGTTTACATTAGCAAAATGTCATTTTTGTGCAATATCTCTTGCCTTCTACAAAACTGTTTGCCTATAACCACTGTTCTAATAAAATTACTTGGTTTTACTGGAGGTAAAAAAATTCTACAACATACAAACTTAGCTCTATCAAAGGATGTGAAAGAAGACATCGGTTTGGAAGTTTACAGTAAAAAATCAACCAATTCTTTGTGCATTTAATTCATCTTTAAAGTCATACTAAAAAAACTACAAATTTTAAACAGTGCATTTTTACCCCTGAGCAACTACACCGCATTACTATGGTAAATTATGGTGATCAATCACAGAATATTTGACACTAAAGAGCAGCTTTACAGCCTGGCCAAAGTATTTTTCTGGCCCGTAGGCTTCTGGTCCTGCAAAAGCTCCGTTGGACAAGCTATAATTCTTTAGAAATCCTTTTAAAGTGCTACGCCTTTAAAAGGATTTAGGCTTCGATTATCGTTTAAATGACATATTTTGACGTAATGCTGTTTCCAATCAATAGACCTTATTCCTTTAAATTGGGAATACGATCCCAAAAGTCAAAGTTAGGCTCAAGTTTCATAAAAGCCGTCAATTTGTTCCTTGATTCATTATATTGTTTATTAAGCTCTAAAGCTTTTCTTCCCTTTTTTTCCACTCATCTACCAAATTCGTAGTAGTTTTGATGACATCATCGTCTTTAGAACACGCAAGGTACGTAACTCCAATTTACTTAAAGTTAACCATCAGTTTTTCTCCCCAAAATTGGTTATAGAGTTAAAGACTTGTTCTACAAAGTTTTGTTTTTTATAACAGAATTTACTGGAACATAACAATGCTGGTTTTGCTAACAGCAAACCTCGTCAGTCTGCCAATAGCGATTGCCTTCAATTTGCGCTATCGAAGTCCTGTATGGTTGTGTTACAGTTGCTGTTCAGATGCCCTTTTCCTCATAGATATTGTGGTCAACTTCAGAACAGGTTAGTTTATGGTGTAAAGAAATGTTTGTGGCAAACATATTTAGCAGCTGCTTTAATATTATTTATTACATGCATATGTAGATAATATAACCTCTCTTGCTTGTAAACCTATATATTTTAAAGAAGCTATGCCTATTATGTCCTTTTATCGAAGCACAATTTGTCTATCGCTATGCTCACGAACTACACCACAAATGCAATATTTGTAGGAACAATTATGAAATGGATTAATTCAATCATTGAAAAATGTTGTAGTGTTTTTTAGTTGTGCAAACCGTTTCAGCCGAGACACTGCATACTGCAGAGGTATGATTCGAAACTCTAGAAGCTTAAATAATCACTCTCGTTCAGATGGCAATTTGTTAAGCCAAAGTGAGTATCTGTTTTTAACTTTCCGCGTTAAATCGATTGATGTTCACTAAAAAACTAAGCAAATGTAACCAATAAATAACAGGTAAAAGTCAAGCCGTTAAGTGAAGTTTTAATTGTTGCCGATTTTTTTGAACATCAAAAACTAAGAAGGGTAAATTACACTCAACATCGACTAAGTCGGTCCATATTCCTCTTTATAATCAAAAAGAGATTAAAATAGCACTACTTTTGTGATTCAGCATGTAATCAAACACGGATTTCAATGTTACGTTGGTCTATGTTTTGCGAGGTGTAAGATAGTTTTTGTTTTTCTTGCACTTTGTAAATGCGAAAAGTAAAATACTCCTCTGCAATATTTATTGGCACTTATTTAATGAATGTCGCTGTTTTAGGCGCTTTCATAAGAGGTCACTTTTACATTAAACTGCGCAAGCATCACTGGTGATTCGGTAAAGTGACCGAGATTGGGTTATCCAAATGGCAAATAAACTTGCCTTGACTTATCAATTTTGTTTTTCCTGTACAACCTTTGTAATACCCGATTGTAATTGAACTCCCTTCCGCTTTCTAAATGTCGTAGACTTCATCCACCGAGAGGCCCCATCAGTTTTTGCTGGAAACCCCACATAGTATTTTTTACATTCTGAAAAATAAATATCAAGAACGTATTCACATATTTTAGAAATGTAGTCTTTGTAAGGGTGTCCTTTTGACCATAATCTGACCTTACTGAATTCGTTTACGCATGAAGCTAACGGGTAGACTTACGTGTGTGGGGTGTGGCACAATGCATTCATTTTAAAATATTTTATTATTTATTGGTATAATGAAGTGCAGTGGTGTACAGTACTTATTATGTAACTTCATCCGCACTACTTTTCGTGTTAAGAAACCAACAGGGGCGGTAACTTTTATTAAAGCATGAAAAACATCACAAATGAGCAAATTTGTTAACGAAATATTTCGTTCATGTCCTTACATTCCAGTTTTCCTTACTAACTAGCCCGTGCAACTAAATTAAGTACTATATATTGGCTTAGTTTTAGCAACAATTTACAGTCAATATTTCAAAATGAAATTAATAATATACGTAACTTCTAATCTCTTATCAGTTTTTTCTGTTCCGCCAATTAGAAGCATCACAGGCCAACCCTCAAGAACCTTTTCTAGGACAAAGCTGAATGGGGCTCAGTAAAAATGGCAGCGGACGCAAACGTTTGACCCAAATTTCCACGGCTTTAGTCCAACAGGGTGTTATTTTTGGACAATAAAAATAAGCAGCCATAGCCCTTTCTGTAATGCACCTTTTTCCCTTATTGCAAGTTATAAAATATGGGCAAATTAATACAGAAAATGGGACATGTTCTTCATTTCTGAAGCATTTAGAGCATTATCTTACCAGTGTAGGATCGAGATTAACGACACCATTCCTCGACGAATAACTCCAAGCATCTTTGGCCAGAGTGGTACTAGGTAATGCTAAGAAAAGGCTTGTTCATTGTCACCTGTGGAATATAGGTTCTTTGCACAACCATTAACATCCGACAACTAGTCTACTTTGCGTACTTAATTGTTAATACCTTAACAATCCTGAACAGTGCTATTTCTTTGTAGCTGGACTCGAGCTTTAACAAATGCCACAAGAGACTTTTCTGTGTTAGAAACAATTTCACGAGGCTTATTTATGTGCTTTCACGCTCCATGCTCACTCCTATTTATCTCAATAGCATTCCTTCTCATCTAGAACCCATTACTGATGTGTAATTATCCTTGTAAATGCTACGGCAAAGCAACTAACGCAAAGGTCTCTCATCCCACGCAAAGAGAATTTCAGGCTCAATTAATGTCTAATTACTACTTCTTAGCATAAAATACCCAATTCACTCAGACCAAGTGAAGCACATTTACAATGATACACCATGAATCGCTATTATTTCTAGGTTTATTGTTAGCTGAGCAATACATGCATTTATTGCTTAGAGTGTGAGCACACATTTATCAAGTTCATTCAATAGTTGAATAAATAACTGTCAAGTATAGACGCATTTTGTGTGCATATAGTTAAGTTTTGATGCACTGAACTAGTCGTTTTAGTATGGGGAAAATATAATTAAAGATTGTTGCAGGTTTTGTGCGTGAAAGCATGGCAGATGATATTGTTTTGGAGCCGAGATTAATTGCACGGGAGTATCTGCGGAAGTGGTTCACGTTGGATGTTATCTCTTCCCTACCACTTGATTACGTTCTTCTGGCCTTTGACAACGGCACCGAGCAAATTGCACAAGCTGGTATAGTTCCCATTAAGGCAGTTTCTATGGATTAACATTTTTATCCACATTCCCCACCTCAATAATTTACATACTCTGCAATCATAAAAAGAGTCCCAAATTCCCCAATTCTTGATTTGGCCTATGTGTAACATATATGAAAAATTTTGAAAGAAGTCATAACACTCAGATTGAACTTAGCCTTAAATTTAGCACTAAATATTGAAATAGGCTTCTATATGGAAAGTATTAGCAACATTCGTTGTATGTCTCCGAGATTTGATGTCATATTTATGCTCGTAGTTAACACAGACGTCAAACTTTCATGAGTCTTGCGTGATCAAGAAAATCAATTAGTCCCTCATTTATTTTCCTAGGTCAGGCAATAAAAATATTCAGGCTTACCAAACTGCTCAGCCTTTTGCGTCTCTTGCGGTTGTCCCGACTTTTGCGATATGTTGGTGAGTGGGAAAAGGTAAGACCAAGATATCAGGTGCTACTTATGTTTACCAGGCTTCGTTTCTTTTAACAGATAGCTACAATTGTCTTCATGTTAGAATGCCTTATTGCTGTTGCAAGAACTCCACATTTCGATTGCATACGCGTAACTAACTTGCCGACTGAAAGGACAGTATATTTAACTTATCCCTTTGTAAAGAGGAGTGATTTTGTTTGTTAATCTGAGTACTATTTTTCAAGAAAATATACGTTGCGATATGTAGGCTGGCCCTATTTTGTGTCATCATTTTCGTTCTTTATTTTGTAACGCGATAGTTATTTAAATCTTCCATTTGCTGGTGAGACGTGCTAACTTAAGTTACTGAAATTTACTTGTCTTTGTTTAGTTCATGAACATTGCGGGGAAATTTGTTGGAATTCTAAAATTGATTCTCTTGATGCTTCTTCTGGGACACTGGAATGCTTGCTTGCAATTTTTTATCCCAAGTCTAATGGACTTCCCCATCGACAGTTGGGTGGCCAAATGTCGACTCCAGGTACGCTCACTTTAAAGAACTTTCTTGGTTCTACTACCCAGTCTTTTCCTTATTTTTCGTTACTGCATAACAAATTGTGTCCTTAAGTGATTACATATTTTAACCAATTGGAATCAACCTCATCCATGTTTGACACACTGTAGTCCTTTACCTAATTTCCGCCAGTAGTTTTAGGTAAATCTCAACTGTTTCAAGAACATACATTTTTTTCCACGTACAAAATTGGTCTAAAACACATGAAAAAATAACTAATTAAGGCTCTCAAACAAAGAATTTATCAAACTAAAACCATATACTCCTTCAAACTCTAAATTCTGAAAATGGAAAATGCCATATGTTTGGGTTTTGCTTATTCTAAAGAAACTGCTGCACATTATATGGGCATCTTTGCCTAGGAATGGAAGCTAAGCTCGAAAATGGGTACATTTAGACCACCTGTGATTCAGTTTGCTGCGAATGACATTAAACCTAATCAAATTAATTTGGGTATGTCATCCAATATTACAGTGGTAGAGGCAAGGATATCCAATCACACCCGGAAATTATTGGCACTGTAATAGTGTTAGCCTAGATCGCATCGTGTGCCTCACTGAGATACTGCAACAAACTGGAATAATTCGAATTGGCGGTGGATAATACTCTCCCTACCTATTTTGACTTTTGTGTGCAAGTGTATCCGTGTAGGAGCAGCTTCGTTAACCCTTCTTTGTAAATGTTACATTCCTCGGATACTTCCCCTTTTGTTCCTGTGGTTTTTCTTCCGTACATTTTTGTTCTCAGCAAAAATGTATTAACAGCAGTTACGCTATCTACATGCGCATCCATGAATGCTGTAATATGATGTGGATACTTTTCCAAGTTGAGTGTAATGCAGTGATATTAAATCTTATAAAAATAAATTTCTCATGACTGCATTCGATGGTTTGGTTATTAGTAACTGTCAACTTCTTGCAAAAGCATCAGTTTAATTTTAAATCAAGGTTCATTGAAAAGGCCCTTTGCATAAACCTGAATGGTAGACCCTCTTATGATTCGAGTACGGGCTCTTGGGTAGATGGGAGGAAAAATGCAACAAAAATCATCAAGTCCCATTGCTATGTGTTAACCAGATTCCATCATCAAATCCAAATATTTTAGCCGGTGTTTTTTATTTTTTAATGAGGCGACGCAAGTTTATGCGCTGTATTTAGTGATGGTGCAGTCAAAATTACATGTTTCATCTGCAACATTTTATGGGTAAATATTTTGACAACTTTTTGAGTTTTCGTTTATACCACAATGCATTTGACTCTTCGTGAATTAAAAGATACAAACTTTCTTGCTGCTTCGTTTGTTTTTTTTGCAACTTATGCCATTTCGCTCATTTCTAGACGCCTATCAATGGTACACTTTAAATCACCAGGGAAAACAAATGCATCTATCTACCTGCAAACCACTCCTGTGAGAAAAAATAGCATTAAGATCAGTTTTTTTACACTGTCAGATTAACCGCCGTAAGCTGGGGTGATTTATTTATGTCTGAGCATCTAACTCACTTTTTTTGGGTCATTTTTTGATCTTGAAGTGGGAAGTAAGGTCAATCCCCAAACCTTAACCAAGTTTGTGAGGTTTTCTTTAAGGTGCATCCAATAAAATGGATCTGCGTTGTTTAAAATTTCACAAGTTCTATTTTTAGTTCTGAGAGATTTGTTTACCTGTGCATCATATATTAAACATTATACATCAAAAGTGGTATCGGCATTTGTTATCAGTGTTACACAAACCGTAATTATGACTGAGGTCATTCCCGTCAGCGCTACACCGTCCAAAAATTAAAGCGTCCGAACTCGATAGGCAAAAATGACGTACTTTGAATCATTCAAAAGGTCGTATTCTGTGCTGCTCTCTTCTCAAAACATGCGTATGGCAGATTCGTAGATTCACATTTATTTTGTGCCCAATTTAAATACAATTTGGAAAATGTAGTCCTTCTCATTGCACGCAAAACCACAGTATATACAATAACAAGATTGCCTTTCATTCAACAAGTGGGAATCTATTTGCCATGTTGATTTTGAATCATTCCAGTGGATTGAGTGTTAAACCTGCGTATCACTATTTGGATTTGGCACAGAGGTACACCCATTAATTGCACGTATTCGGAGCAGTGTATCGCAATACTTGCCCTTAATGAAGTAGCATATTTCCGACAGTTCATAATCAATTCAAAGCTTCTCTGTGTTGCAAATCTGCACGTCCCAATTTTAGAACACACTACATTTTACATACCTTAACTCCATTAATGCAGCATCTCGTGTGAGTTTTAAAGTGACTGTGATCTTCATATATAGGCATTATTCCCTACGTTTTATTCACTAACAATTATTTTTGGCACAATAATACAGTTTAATGTAATTTACTTAGGACTAATTAAAGGATTTAGAAAGAACCTTCCTCGCTAGTTAATCACTGCACTTGTATTAGTGAGTTATTCCAAGACTGATGCCAAACAGTATGTTGGTCTGTTTCGACTTCAAGTTTTAAGGTTCTTATTTAGAGTGGATGCTCTGTAATTGCTAATGAAATTCATGCGCGTCAAGAGGCCCTATCACTATGTAATTGCAGTAAGTTCGTCTATCCACTCAATAACTTTAATAGGCACTCTTAAGAAAGCAATTTTTGTTGCTGATAATGTATTTAAAAAACTCCCTTTTATGTTTTACATTCGTTAAGATTTTCGAGATCCCATCAGAGCTCCTACACTTTTAAAATTACGGTAAGGTAGTTCCACCTGGTCTATGTTCGGGTAATCTAAGGTTCTAAATGCCTGTCTTTTAACACCCTTCGTTTAGGCAGCACACATAACCTCGCGAGCGTCAAGCGCTCATGTTCGCATTAAAAATGTATCAACGGTTGGAAAATAAAATTTCTTGGTTTTATTGTGCAGGTACTTCATCTTGGTTCAAAAATATGTGAAACTTTTTATCACAATATCTCTTTTTCTTTGCAAAAGATTCAAAGTGCATTTTGATCATTTGCGGCTAGCTTTTAAATCCTGGAAATTTTCATTTTCTGAATTTTTAAATAGGTGATCTTTCCAAATGCATCATTTCTTTGCACTGAATTTGGCAACTAACCTAAGATTTTAATATAGACCACTATTTTCATCCATTATTCTTTTCTCTTTGGACTGCCTTTAAATCTGTTTAAATACGATAGGTGTATATGACACAGATAATCTGATCATTGTCCATTCTCTAAAAAAACGAGTAACATTAGGTATAGATAAATGAGCGACAAACGTTTCCGTCACAGACAGTTTTTTGTTTTAAAAATGCCAATGTCAATTTCTGCCATATTTATTCCATGAAATGAGACCCATCTAGAAGTTCTGCGAGCTTAATTAAGGTGACAAACGGGCGTGCATTTATAAGTATGCATTATGCCAAATAGAATTCAGACTGGTTTGAGCAGTATACATGGGCGCTGTTCAAGGCACTCTCGCATATGCTCTGCATCGGCTACGGGCGCTTTCCGCCCAACGGCCTTTGCGAGGCATGGATGACAGCGATCAGCATGATGGCTGGCGCCACATGCTACGCCCTAGTTGTCGGCCACGTCGCAGCTCTCATCCAGTCCTTCGACGTTTCAAAGCGGCGATACCGAGACAAAGTAAGTCTGCGGGGAATGACCCTATTACCTTTGTTTTGCTGAGCACAGTTTAATGAACGCCCGAAATCGGGACTGGTAAATTCCTATGGGGAGTGGAATATCAAATAATTTAGGTAGGCGGATTTCCACGACAAAGTGAAATCATCATCTTCCCTTTTGTTTTCGCCCTTAATTCTCTACAAACTGTGCCAAGTGTAAACGATTTGCGAGTAATCTGGAATATTCTTAGGCAAACGTATACGTCGTTGTTGTACTTGGCCACATTTAACCTTTTTAGCTAACCCTTCCTATCCCAAAAAAGTCCGAATAGGCTAAATTTGATTGGTTTAAAAGTTTCTTAGACGATGCAACGTTATTTTACCCCACCTTACATATCAGGAATTTTAGGACATATCCAAAAACTAGGTGGTACTTTTTGTAAATATCGCATAACGTTCTTCGTTGATTATGTACATCACTACCATGGTAAACTGATTCCATTTCGCTAAATATATTATGGGCTTGGGGGTGTAAAACTGGGTTAATGTTGCTTACTTGAGGAAGCGTCACAGAGTAGTGAAATACTTTACATCATGCAGGTGTTGACACTGATTGCTCTTCTTAATACATCCTACGTGTTTTTGTTTCGTATTTTGAAATGCAGTCTTAACTTAGTAAGTGCGGAAAGGTAGCTTCAAAACCCCCATTTACAACTCCCTTTCTTCTACATACTTGTTTTGTTTTCAAATGCCGTTAATCTAGTACGGTTAATCACCAAGATATTGTAAAATGAATATCTCTACTTACCGGACTTGAGAGTGTTTTTTCCATATTACGTGAATACATACATCTAATCTAACTGGGATCTTGTATGCTCCTGTGATTACAAATATTCTCATAACACCTGTGTAATATTGTTGGCCGCTTGAATGCGTTCCCACTAGCACTGGTGCATAGGTTAGTGACTTTTGTTCTCTTATTCATGCGCGTTTCGTTCTGTTTCATTATTTAATCAAAAACTCCCTAATTAAAAAAGTTATAGAATAACTTATGAGAATTCGTTTTTTCTCGCTTATTGTGGAAACCGATATGCATCGCTTTCTTGGGAATTTTTCATTGAAAGCATTATTTGAAAAACTCATACGCCTTGTTTTCATAATAAAGAGAACCAGGAGATAAGTTTCCTAGCAGTTTCTGTTATGTTAGCGTAGTTTAGGCTGTTGCATTTTCGCCTGTTCATAAATGCAAATTGTGAAGCACCAGAGATAAATATGGCTCAAAAGGCTGTAAAAGATAGAAGGCGAAATGTCACTGAGAAATAAAATCATGAAACACCACTTGAAGGTGAAACCGCTTTTACAACTGTACCATTCCAATACAAAAGTACGTCCCATTCGGTTGAGTTTTTTCATATAAAACATCCCTTCTCTTAATCAAAGTGGTCAGGCTATACAGCAACCCGCATTCAGAGCACCTGGAAATCACTTCCCTCTTTAGCAATGGATACAGCCTGCATTTATGCCGCAATGAGTGTGTTGGTCTATAAGCGGCTCCTTTTATATGCAGAATTATAAAGTGAGTGATTAAAGGTGATTTTTACAGGGCATAACCATGAAACCCTTTTTGTTTCCCGAAGGCAACACACGTCATTTTTAGTCTGTAATTTTTCGACGTTGCATGCCTAGTATACGCTTAAAAGCAAAATAATAATCAGAAGCTCCATTTTACCATAACTTTTGTAAGCATCCAACGTTCTTACATGTGCTGAACTAAGCGACTGCACTCACATCCCCTTTCATCGATCCAAAAATAAAGTTTTGTATTTCGAAAAAATTGTGGCATAGAAATATTTAGTTGGTATTGTAAATTGCGTTTTTTGTAATTATCGGAAAAGCACCGTAGAATACTTTACTAGCCTCGTTTATTAAAAAGGTTACGCTAAAAGAAGGTGGAGTTCACTTGGCATGAGGTTATTGGATGTATTCGCTCTCCAAATCGTGAATAACGTTGGCCATAAACCACAATCAAGAAATGTGGAAGTACAACTTGGATATCCAAGAAATGGATGGGAGCTAAACAGGACAGGAATACTATATTGGGTAGCTTCTAACAAAAAACTGGAACATCGGATTGACCCCACTTCCAGCACAAAAGCCTTTGATGCGCATGGATCGTTTTACGCAGCAACCGGCTTTGCGTTTAGTCCGATCTCACAACATGTTTTGCTGTTTATATGGTTCTGAGACAAAGGCATCAGTTTGCCTAAAATAACAAAGCACCTTCTGGTGAATGTTTTAATTGGGGGATGAAGAGAATTATTATCATCTCCACATTTGATAACAACTAAATTTATAATTTATTGATACGACGTTTATGAATGCAGGCAAACATTCTTCGATGGATTCGATTTTATGCAAAACCCTTTTGCTTCAGTTAACGACACCAAGATTTGTTCAGCTCTTGAAATCATTCAAATTTTCTGCAAATATGGTTAATGAAATGTCTTTTCAGTAAGGCACTTCCGTAGGCTCGCTCATCCCTGTCCTTATTAAACACTTCAAGATCGAGTTTTCTGACACTCCTTTGTTAAACAAGATACATGAACTATATTTGCGTGTGTAACAAAGGAGAAAGTTAAGTAGGTTATCCATTTCCAGCACATTCTTAGACCTCTGCATCCGAGATGTTAATGCTATAAACTTCACAGTAAATATGGGAAAATTCGAATTTAGTGACTCATATAACTGTAATAACCGACCTTAATGAAAGTACAAGACCTTGTCGTCGCTTTATGTCTTGTCTGTTTAAATCATCACAAAATGGAGCTATTTTATTTACCATTGCTAAAATTTTAGCAAAAAATTTAGAGATATATACCTACGTTCCATATTTTAACTTATTTTACCTCGAAACAGGGTTTGAAAGAGCTTTTAGCTTCTTAAAAGCAAGATCCTATGCTTGAGATAGCAACGCGAGTCATCATGCAATATTCTGGTGAATTTTTTGTGCATATTCCTTAAACATTTTCATATTTTTTCGCCTGAAGTTATAGTGACTTGTAACTTTTACCAGCCTCAAGGTTAACTAGTGATGCCATTTGAAAAATCCATTTTTTGCAGAGGAAAATTATTTAGGCAGCCCATTTTTTAGCAAAAAATCTGGTTTATTTAAGCTGAACTAAATGAAAATATACTGATTCCTTCTGTTCTGAATCCATTTATCGAATTTCACAACAGAACTAAAAGCAGGTGACTTTGTTTTAGCATATCTACTGTCAGCAGACATCCAAGTAGCCGGAACTTGCATGTTTAGAATTAGAGCATCAGTTCCATGCCACAATGACGCCTTTTAGAACATCAGTTTTTAGACTTTTGATAATCAATGTAAGATCACGCTACAATCTTTGATACTTTTAATCATCTCAGCTTAAATCATGACTTTTTCGGCGTTCTTCGACGCAATTTATGTACTCAGGATGGATTATTAATTCAAAGAAATGAGCATATAATTATGGGCATCTCCAGTAATAGTATCACTAACGTCCTCATTGTCGTGACAGTTTTATTGACTTGGATGTGGTTTTGTGGCGCCATTCACTCTCCGTGGATGACTGCAATAAAAGTAAACTAGAGCTTCACTAATCAAATCTAAGTTTATTTCCCTGAATCTTAAAAGCTTAGACATTTTTGGAATTCGCCAGAACTGAAGGGTTCGATTTTATTTTAGATCAACCGTTTTTTCTTTGATAATGTATTACTAAGTTTAAAAGCGTTTCTCCTCGTACTTTTAGCCACTCCTGCATCGATACTGATTCCCTCGTTCTAAGCATCTGGAAAAGGACTTTTAACCCTTTATATCGGCATGCCTAACATTCAAAATTTTCGGACTTTAAGTCCATTCCCATCTGCTATTGCATTGTGGAAGGTTCGTAACCACTTCTTGCTCATGTTTTACTTATGCTATTCAATATTTCAAAGAGAGAGCAAATGCTTTTATGTTATATGGGTAAATGTGAAGTAGTACTTTGTGTATACATTGTAACAAAGCAATTTTGCTTTAGTTGATTGCACTATTCTAGTGCTAATGGCACTGTTTTTGTTAGTAATCCATGCAAATCTTAAATACCGCCAGCATTTTTTAGTCCCAGAATTTCACTTTAACAGACCAAGACTGATGGCTTTTTTTGAGGGATAAACTTTGCGCCAATTGATGAATATGCCATCATCATACCTTATAGCAATCGGTTTAAAGTGAGTAACTCTAATTTGCATTAAGTTGACCTACTGCGGTCATAAAGTGGTTCAGCTTACAGACTTCAAAGTCTTGACCTCACTAGTAGCAGCCGATTCGATTTAGTTAAGAGGCGATGATAAGTTTATGTTAAAGATCTTATTAACGACTAGGGCTAGTCGAAATAGAAGAATGCGAATCTTATTTTCACTTGATTTTTTTTCCAAAACTAGTTCGACTTTATTTGGAACAGTCTCTCCCCCACCTAAGTTTGGAGAAATTATTTGCATATTCCATCACCAATCGGGTGTTATCAAATAAACCTCATACGCAAATTTACCCGCCAAGATATGCTTCAAGCATATAATCGAATGATATTTTGATGTTAGGACCAGAAATCGTGAGTAATCAATTACATTCCTGAAAATGTGTAAAATTGCCTTTACTTGGCAGAGTATGATCCACGTTATGCTCTTATGATTATGGTCTTACTGCTTCAATAGTGTTAGGCTGCATTTGGCGGTTACATTTTGAAATGAGAATGCGATTGAATGTTGCGCTACCACGACACCATTATCTCCATGTAGACGGCTTGATGTTTGATGAAATCTTCGCAGACCGTGAGCTCGTCAATCGTTCTATTGAGATAGATAATTTTTCAAAAGAGTGTCACGCAAGTGTTTTGAGCCCGTCTTCCAAGAAGATGAACTGTATCGGAAGAGAACGCACTATTAGATCGTTTGAAAAAAGCGAGAAAACTAAAAATGGTACGACTGGTATTAAATCATTCTGTCAAATTTTAAACAATATGAACGGACTATTTGCCTAAAATAGATATTGGGATATAGACTAGTCAAATTTGCTTGTACTCAGGCAATACAAATTATGTACATTCTCCGCCCAAATAAATTCAGATGTCGTTGCTAATTTTGCTTTAAACTATAGCCTGCAGCACGATCATGCAATTTACCTTACCATCAAATCCTAATTGCATTAAATTATGTTTATAGCCTGGACTTTCGATGGTTGCTGCGGTCTTCATCCTCCATTATAGGCAGTGGAATTTGAAAGCAATAATAACTTGTATATTGCACTATCTACTGACAGCTGGTCACATCACTTTCTTCGACTCTTTGGCATTTACCACGTCCTAATCGAAAAACAAAAGGAAGGCTAATGCTGCGCTAAGAAAGAGTGATGCAGCATTAACGCACACACTGAAGTAGACGAATTTTCAAGTACTTCAGCTCATTTTTGCACGCAATAGAGCATGCCAAAATCGTTTCGGATGATTCTAACAACTAACAAGGATTTGGGATTAAATAATTGCTTTTGCACGTGATAAGTCTCGTTCCCTCGCTTCTGATTATGGAAATAAATTCATAACTAGCACACATTGGTTTTTTGCATTCAGATGAAACAGGTGGAAGAGTATATGTTCTATAGGAAGTTGCCAAGGGAGCTTCGGAACAAAATAGTGGACTACTACGAGCACCGGTACAACGGGAAGTTTTTCAATGAAGTGGAAATACTGCAGGAAGTTTCCGAGTGCCTCCGAGATGTAGGTTTAATGAGTTTCTTAAATATCACAACAAATAATGCATGTCTCATGCTATAGTGGTGATATATGCCTTACTCGACAAGCTGCAGTTTTTAATCTATGAATTTGAGCGAATTTATTCCTTTTGAATTGAGGCCTAGGTAGAAATAACGTCATAAACTAACGTGTCCCCTTCTTTACAATATAGGTATTTACCATTGACTGTGTGAATCGCATTAAGATAACACAGCCTACACCAGTACTCTATCTTTAGCGCAAATTCTTTCACATAAAAATAGTCAACCTGATACCTTGAGTCAAACGCAGTTACGTGGCAAAGTAAACTAGAAAAGTGACTTTATTTCGTTGCATTATTTTACATTCTTGTTATCAAAAAGAGCCACTTAGTCGCCTTTGGTGATATTTCTTAAGAATCGACTTCAAACTGCCAGCCACTAGACCTATATTTGGGAAAGAAATTGCGCATCTTGGATAAAATTATTTATGAATATCATTAATTTAAACAGACCCTCGTAATTTTTCGGATACACAACTTACATCTACCACTTTTAACCGAAATCTCTTTGCCTCTACTGAACGTCAGGTCGTAAATTCAATGTTTCCTGTAAGCGCCTTGCATAAAGTTGTACTTGTAATACTGCTAAACACTAGCTTCTCATGACCCATTTTAGCGCTAAGTAGATGCTAGTAAATGCCCTTTACATTTGGTAGATAACGCCTTAAAGGTTATTATAATCCGGCTGTAATTTAGGCAACTTTGTTTCCAAGCATCATTCATCAAACCACAATGAATTATTTGTACTAAACGTTGCGTGTCATAATGTGGTACTTGTCACAGAATTCATTGGTGGGCAAACTGGTATCCTAAACCATCTTGAAATAATTTATGTAACTGGATTTATCGTCCTTATTTTTCATAATCCCTATCAACTTTACTAGCAAAATGATGCAGTGTACTTTATTACAAAGGTAAATACTTTAATCTGCATTGCATTAAATGCGAGTCATTTGTATTATCTTTTTAGCAAATTATCAACTACAACTGTCGTTCGTTAGTAGCCGCGGTGCCTTTCTTCAAAGACGAAGATGAAAATTTTGTTGTGGATGTGCTCAATCGGCTAAAGTTTGAAGTCTTTCGACCCGATGATGTGATTATTAAGTATGGCACATTCGGTACAAAAATGTACTTCATCCGTGAGGGAACCGTCGACATCGTAATACCCGATGGGAGTGTGGTCAACACTCTCACTGATGGCGCCTACTTTGGAGGTTTGGTTAATTACTATTTTTATGATTAGTAGTAGACTGATGAAATAAAAAGTCCCTTCTATCCTCTGTTTTCAACACTAACCTGCTTACGTCATCATTCTAGGCAACAATTCCCCCCTTTTACGAAACAGCGCTGACTATGACATACATACTCATGAACTGGTTAGCTTGAGATTACTAGTAGTCACATTGAAGGAAGCAGGCGATTTATTCGTAATCACTTAAGGTATGAGGATTTTTAGTAAATCTTTGAGTAATTTATGCTCAATCAGTCGTAATCATTCGGGGCTCCTTTTATTGATAACTAGTTTCCAATTCGACCGTGTGAAAAACAATTAGAAGTAGACATAAGACCTGGGAGTAGGACATTGTTGCAGCATTTATGAACTTAAAATACGAATTCTTACTCCCCCTCTTCTGTTTACTTCGTTGTAGCTACATTTATCTTTACTTGTTTTGGTTCAGTTCATAAAGTGCATCCTTTAGGTTATTTCTATGGGACTACTGCTTCCCATTAGACATCTCGACTGCTTCATTATTTGAAATCAAAACTAGCAGTGAGCAAAAATAGAAATGTGATTACTTATCTTTAAGACGTGTGTTTACGACTCTCAGCTTATATTTACCGGTTTGTCTGTTTTTCCTAACCAACGCTATGTAGATACAGTTTAAATGCTAAACTATGTAGAATTTCATTTGTTTTCAAAAGAAACTTTATCACTCACCTTTTTTGATATTCTAGTTTTCTGTTTTCTCTGTGCATCACGGTTAAAATTTTGAAAGTTATTATTTGGTCTTGACACGTCAGCTAACCCAAAAACATGGGTTGCTTACCTCAGGATCACTTTAGCGACTATGGCTCAAAGTATTGCAGTGTTGAACAGCTAAACCCTGTGGTTTCATTTGGCCTGCATATGTGCGTGCCTGGGATGATCTTAGTCAAATTTTAATGCATGTGGACGATTCAACTGTCAGTAAAATTACTTTGCACTACATCATTTAATAGACAGCAAACTATGTATTGCAGTTACAGGCACTCCAATACTCCGTTTTTTTTGTCTCGATACTGTGCTTTATTTATCCGCGAATTTAAGATTCTTATTTGATTTCTAGAAAATTCCGCTATTTTCTTAACAAGTAAGCATACCATTATTAACATTTTGCCTTTTTAAACTGTAAATATTTCGCCACTCCAAAATCTGAGCAATACTGTAGTGCCCCGATACTTCTCTGAAGAAAAAAAGAGGACAAAAATACTCGGGCAGAATATATACATTCAACGCAGAGAAGGGCTTGGGGCTACTGGAATAGCCCGGGGGCCATCCTACTGGTAAATGTGCATTGATGGACACCTAAATTGGCTTCTTTAAATCAATGTGTCTCCAGTAAATATTCACTAAGTCTCAAAGTATCCTACTAAGCGAATGCTGGCCATATTGCTTACTACTATATTTGAGTTGACGAAATCATAATCATTAAATCGCTCGACTAATCTACCCATTTTGCCAGAAATTTCTTTTCGATCACATAATATTAGCAAAATGAGCTTATTCTTCTTCATCAAACTCACTTCAGGACTGTCACAGATACTCGCCTGTTATAACACCCCTGTGGGTGGTCGCTCTCTCAGCAGCCACAAATTCAGCTGGAAGGCCTGGCTTCCACCCCTCCCAATTCCAATTGACACCCAACCAACCTAGCCTCCACATTCTTATCAAGACAGAAGTGGAATGAAAGTCCAGCTTTTTCCCGCCTTTACTGTCTACGTCTATTTGATTCGTCTATGTCTGCCTAATGGTGTAGCTCTTAATATAGCTTTTTTACTTCTGGTACAGGGTTAGAAAATTTTTTGCCTATCGAAAAAGAAAATGCCAGTAGTTTTTAGGCTCTTCAAATGTGAACCTGGTTGCTAAAAAGTTTTAAATGCGTAGTAAAATTTTGAGTAGGGTTGGTATACACTGCCAAAAGTTTCAGTTAAACTGATCGAGGATGAATAAAGATGGCTGTTATTTCTTGTTTTTCCTTCATTCACTTTAAATATTGTAACTAAAATATCAAAAGTTGATTCATCAAGAATATTAGGAATCATTTTATTTGACATCTGACAGTACTTTACTTATTTTTGCCTTTACTGCTAAAAAATTCAATGTTTAGTCTTATAAGGCAGTTTAAAATAAAGATAAAATCCCTGCATTAAAAAGGACTACGCAAAATAGCGGATTTCAGCGGGAATTGGGGCAAATGCCTTCCAAGAGCATAATTATTATGCCATCACGTAAAGATATTTTGTTTATTTAAGAGAAGAACCTAATCTAGTGTTTAAATTTTTTTCAGCGTTTAGTGGGAGCCCAAATGCGGTTTTATAAACAAATAATGCAGCCCGTCTTGCTGTTGCATGTTTTATGGTGCTGCAAAAATCTTACTTCGTTCAGTTACATTATTCTGACTTCGCTTTATTGTGCATTTTGAGAGTTTGTGTGGTTTCAATACATTACTAAGCAAAGGCATTATAGAGGTATTTTGAGGCCATCCGTCCCCTGATCGCACTTCAGGTAAGTTCTAAATTTCATCGTCTCATGGCATGGAAAAGTGAATATCACTGCGACTAACTGAAGTGCACATTAACAGGTGCAAATTTGATGCAATCTTCTATATTTCTAAATAGGTCAGGCTACTTATTCGCAGTTTCCTTCAAAACCAAAATTAATCAAAGTACTTAACATTGCATTGTTTGCTATCGGTTCGAAGCTTTGCAGGCCTCTAAGATGTCATAAACTTCTCGTTTGATAAGTAGCTTTCCTGTACTAAAATTACTTGCCGTTAAAATTCGCTCCACTTGGATTTGAGCTTACTCAACGTCTTCCTCCTTCCCCTTTGGCATGCAGTGCTTGATCTCACTAACTCTTCATTGAAAGGGGGTAATACTTTCGTGACCGTTAACACCCATATTGTTCGGCTACGTATTCGCCGTAAAGGTAAAAAAAATTTCTTAAGACTCTATCTGATGTTTTTGTATGAATGTAAAGGTGGTTTAAGACTTGCCATTGTATTGACTTTTATGTTTAGAAAGTGGGATTAATAATTCCTTCACTTAATGTTTGATCGAGCATAGTTAATGTGTATTTTTAGTGCATATGGTTATGCCCTCAATCTCATTTCATGCTCAACTATTCATGCCCCTTTTGTAAGTGCATTAACTTATTAATATATTTTTTTCCGTTTCTTAGTGGAAGCTGAGAGCTCTCAAAGTGAAAAAGCGTCAGACCTATTTCGTTTTCAACTGCCCACTAGTTGGTCAACGCTTTGGGGATACCTCTTGACAACTTTAGATATCTAAACAGGGTGCTTATCTAAAGAGTCAGACATTGCACTTCAAAAATGTTAAATTGTCTGGAATTATCTAATTAAATCAGATCTCATGTTTAAAGTCCAAAGCAAATTCGTAAGAACGACCGAACTAAGTGATTAATTACCCACCGTTTCTATGCTGAAATCACATGAACCTATGGTACTTAAACATAGAATTTAAATACATTTGTGATAATTAATTACCTGTGACACGAACTGCGTACTTTCCATTCAAAGAGGTAACAAAGCAGTTTCTTGAATAAAATGCATTATTTCTTTAAAATTGCTTACCATTTTCGAAGATATGTGATGCTGGGTTGCATTGAGACCCATCTAGCCTAATGACCTCAAATTTAATGTAGGATTTTGTTTGTTAAATACGGGTAGTTCACCAATTAGCAAGGGGATTTTGTACATTTTTAAACATGGGCGTTTTACTGATTACCCCTGATAAGCCTATCGTATGGAATGGCACCTTTTTGAAGGGCCATTTTTAAAGATAGAAATACTTGGCAAGGAGACGAGCTTGCCATTTCCATCAAGGTAAAAGGCTGTATGTGAGATTTCATGGATGTAAATAAACTTAATTACTATTAATTATCACGGCTTCTTGTTCCCTTATTCACCATCAGTGCATGTAAGTGATCTTGACGACTTTGGCCCTTTAGCTTAGCCTCATCTGATGCACACTGTAGCTTTTTTTTGTTCTGTAACCAACTAGTCTTTTGCTTTCTCCCAGATTTTCACAGAAAGCAGCCACTTTTAATTGATTTAGTGATGTGTTTTTAAGAAGGCTTTTCCAAATTGTGAACGCGAGAGATGATGATTTATTACAATCGTTAGCGATGTTTCCCTCCAAATCTGAAGCACACTCTTTAGGGTACTTCAAAACCCCCACTGATTTTCTAGTGGATTAAATACGAATGAATGCTATTATTTTGAGTAGTGGTCTCCTTTACCTGTGGTATTAATGACAATACTTAAATTGTTTATTTAACTGTCGGTTTCGGTAACTGGGTACTTAGGGCTCCGCCACTGTGTCTTCCCTCCAGGATGCCCGGCCTTCGGGCCCTGTAAGTAGCCCTTAAATCTTTATGTAGGTCAAGAATATGCATTATGCCTCCTTTAAGCTTCAGAAAAGTTTCGGAGGGTTACTTATCAACTTTTAATTTTCGTTTTTGAGTGAATAAGTCATTGTGCGAGAACTTTAAAATATTCTTCTAAAAGTTTCTCCTTGTCAGAGATTTGTTGTAGCAGATTTCGTTGGTTACAAGATATGGCTGTCCAGATGGCTAGTAGCTAACTCCCACTAGTGTGAATATTGTAAGCATGTCTTTTTTATGGGCCTCCCGATGACTTTAAACGTTTAAATAGGCCTGGCTCACCAGTATTTCAAATAGCTGCTTTGCCCTGATAAAGAAGTTGCCTTTGATGCTAAGAGACATTACGGAGGGCTAAATCCTTCCATTTTATTTACTTTCTTCTGTAGAGATTGCGGTTCTCACCAACATTCGGCGCACTGCAACGATTCAAGCAAGGACCTACTGTAATCTTTATTCGCTGGAACAGCAGGACCTCTTTGAGGTGCTAAGAAACTACCCTGCAATAAAATCAAAGTTAATGAATGTAGCCGGTGAGAGACTGCAAGCGCTCTCGAAGAAGCGCATCATTGAGAATTGTGGCCACCTCTTCAACAATGAGCCACAGTGGGTTTGGTTTAGAATGTGAGAAAAGGAAACTTATCAACCAAGCAACATTTTATGATATTTTCTATGAAACATCTACCTCGAAGTCTCCTAAAAATGATATGCATAGGCTAGTGAATCATCGACAAAATTCTTCTCTGAGCGTTGATAAAAGTAAAATATTGAGGATACTTCGCTTAGCCCGAGTTAAATTTCCCAGTTTACGTACAGGCATTACATTGATGCGTTTCGTGTTAATTGACCAACGGAATCATTCAGCCGATTCGCAAAAACATTTTATGACAATGAAAAATGGCCATTGTTTAGACAGTGAGTCTACAGTTCTGCAACACAGTAATCTCCAGCGTTTAACTGGCAGCATTGTTTTTTTGCAAATTTAGGGGCACAGCACGACCGCACACTCCATCTAAAGTAATCCATGTAGCGACAGAAATTTCCGCGGAGAATGATTAAACAAAGTGGTTGAGACGATGACAATCGACAAGTGTAGTTCAACTTCATCTGCTTCTCTCCTTATCTCTGTCCTTCTCCACCCGATTCAGTCCAGTTCTACCATCAAGCCTGATTTTCTTCTTTTGACATTTTGTAGTGATCCAGGAAACCCACATTCTGTATATGTGAGCCTATTTTGTAAACATCAGAGTACGTGAACACATGCATTTATATTTGTTGATTATAGAATGCCATTGATTTATTAACGCCATTTATGCATGTGTGTGACATTTATACGCCAACGCTATCCCAGTAAACCTCACGGTCATTAACTTATTTGAATAGCATGAGTCCGCCGCATGACAACTTAGAGTGGGATGCGTATAACAGTGATAACAGACTACTTTCATAGTTTTAATTGCACTGAGTGACTCTTTTATTTAAAATACTCTTTTTCCTGTCAAAAATATGTAAAGGCCTTTTAGAACGAAGCGTAGCTACTGTAAGGTTCCCAAACCTATTGCACGACCGCTGCCTTTGAACTGTGACTTAGATGTTAACTGCCTGTGATTGCCAAAAAGAATTCACCATGCTTTGTCGTGCGTGGCGACACAATGATGTACTGGTACGGTTCGATTGTTTGAGGGATATACACCTTAATTTCTACCTTGATAGCTTCATTCATTGTTCTAACTATTTACGCTTCACTGATGCAGCAACTTCATCAGCTCTACCCCAGCTCTGGTCTCCTGCGCATTTGTTTCTTGTTGAACTACTCATCTTTCAGACCTAAAATTATCAAATCATAGGGCAAATTACAATGCACTTCCAAGCCATATCCTCGACAAACAATTTACTGGTACTCTAGCTTTTTCCACCGCTGATTCAGTTTAACTATGGAGTCCCTAGTTGGAAATTATGATGCTAAATCTATCAGTGGCTTTTCACAAAGTCATGTATTGTCACCAACAAAAACAGTCTTGCTTCAAATAAGTGTTTAAATTAGAGGAACAAAAGAACCAAGAGGTTGTGAAAGCTTAAACTTACCTTGTTAAGTAGTAAAGCACTTCATTTTCACCCACATAAGTGATTGACTTACCCGTTCAATGCTGAGAAGTGACCTTTTCTAAGAGGTTTAAGATTCAGCACTGGAATAGCAGTAAACGAAGAAATAATGTTTCGTACCTTCCGCATGGAAACCTTGCATTTTTGGCATAAATGTTAGATATCGCGTGGCTTACACTACTAACCTCTACACCGTTCATGATATAATGAAGTTATTTGTGGATCTACCACTTTTATAATGGCCTCCAGGGTTGATTCGGTTGCTCATCCGCATCATGAGACTCCCAATCATTCTCAGATTCAGGTTGAATCGGTCTAATATGCACAAAAAACCCCGGTTAAGGCAGCATTTCAGTACACTTCCATCGTAGACTACTGAAATTAGACTTAACAAAGCTGATTGCCGCGAAGTTGACGAAAGTCTAGACGCTGCCGTGACACTACCTACGAGTGCTAGGCCTCATCCTAATAAGTGTATGCATACCCAACCCTAGAATTACACATCACATCCCAGGTCCATAAAGTGCAGATGCAGCCAGGAAGGGCCACTCACATTTAAATATGCTTCAGATATAGTAATAATGCGAGACCGCTCAGACCAAAGCCTTAAGTAAGGTAAGATACATAAATTTAAGCAAACCTTCCCCCAAAACTTTATAAAACAACCGCAAACTCAAAACGTGACGCCTCACGGGAAAATTAAAACAGGGAACCGGGTAGCGCTAGAGTACCACTGACGCCCATGATCTAGAATTGACGCACATCAAGGGATTCACCCAGTTGGCAACGCATCCTCTTTTCTGTAACAAAACCAATCTACCAAATGAAACCACCTAGACGCGTCTGAAGCAAAACGGCCGGAGTAGCAGTTAAGGAAGACACGCTGCGCCCACCATAGCAAAAAATCCTCCACTCGAAATGCTGAAGTCATCTTCGCCACAACCTTCCAGGTGTTTATAAACCAAGCCTCTTCAAGATATCCACCACATGTGGTCAAATATCAGATAGAGGGCAGTGCTACCACCGATGGTAGCATTTGAAGGCCACATTGTGTCCCTCCGTAAATGCAAAAGGAACAGAACAGTGATGAATGGCGGTTCATACGCTCACAAATGGAACCGTAGAAAAGGGAGATGGGATTGAGGGACAAGGATACAGGGAAAGAGTACGAATTTCAAGTAGACTAAGCGCACACACACAAACGCACAAGCTAGCGCCTTGAAGCTGCGGTGCGATTGCCGCCACCACCGCCGCCACGAACCGACCCACTTCCGCGGTTTCCGCGGCCCGCACCGCCTCCATTATTCCGCATGCCTTCACGCGCACCCCCAGACTGAGTAAACCCCCCACGTGGCTGTTGTTGGTGTTGAAATTGCTGCTGTTGGGGTAATTGGGCCTGTACACACTAAAATAAAAGCATATCGACAGGATGGCTCAATGTGGACGCCAGCCCGAGAACCGTCAAACTGTTAGATCGAGCCTGTTATTTTGTCACTTGCAATTGCAGCAAAACGGAAATAAACACTAATTAGGAAAGGATAGGTAGCGGAATAGTCATAAGAGCCAGTAAAAAATGCATGTACCAAGAAACCTTCCTCAATTTGCATAAGATTCACCTGTAAAATTAGCCTCAGCAAACGATTTAACAAAAATTGGTTAACGCATGCTTTTAATAACAAATAAGCTCCAAACTTACATCACCACGATCGCCGTTTGAGTCTCTGCGAGTATCTGTTTGGTGTGGACGACCTCCGCTGCGAATTCTGTAACAGATAAGATCGGCAATTGGAGGAAGAGAGGGTTTTAATTAAACATACTGTTTGGGTAGTCCAACTTTCTGTGTACTAATAGCCGGAGTGTTGGTCGTTGGTTGTTCCACTGGCGGCGGCTTTGTAGGTTGAGGTTGTGGTCGGTAAGTAACCACAGAAGAAGCCGGGGCGGAACCTATATTCCCGGATGCTCTCTGCGCCCAGCTCATAGGTGCAGTCGAAATTGGTTGCTGTGTAAGTGGTTGCAGCTGTGCTGCCGGCAATGATTCTCGTGGCGGTGGAGGTGATGGTGCCGGCTGGGACTGTACCACCTGTGCTGAAACCTGTTTCTCAACTACTTTTTGAGGGGGAGGCTCGACCGGAGGTTTGGGAGTCGGAGTGCGGGGAGAAAGTGGCCTCTCTGCTCTTCTTGGTTCCGGTTCTTGTTCTACCGTCTGGGGTGCCTCTGATCTCTTCTCGTGGGCTTGACGCTTTTGTTCTTGAGCAGCGCCATTAGAAGAGCCTTTTGTGACAGACTTCTCGGAAGTAGGCTTCGTGCTTCCTCTCGCTTCAGTAGCTGTATCGCCTAGGAGTGGAGCCATGGAAGGGCAGCCTACCTGAAGCGAACTTAGACTCCCCCCTTGCAGGAATGTAGACTCGGTCCTGATAGCGCAGTATGTCACTTAAGACATAAAAATCTGCGGGACTTTTCTCAAACAGTGTAAAGCTACGCATAAAGCGACGGAATGGCCCATTCGAGACACTAATCTCACCGGATATCTGAATGAAAGCTTAGGTAGTAAGCGTAATTAAAACCTGGACAAGAGCCGAGTTATTGCATGCCTTCAAAGCATCTATTTTCAAGATTATAACACGCGTCTCCCGCAGTTTTAGCTTAGAGAAGGCATTGTGTATTTCTGTTTGACCACATATAGGCGGACTCTCATAGATTAAAGTAGAGTCCTCCCCGTAGAATCGGTGCAAAAGTTCGGGACACTTGTTCATAACAGAATAATACTGCAGAACGAATTGTTCAGCGAGATTTGATAGCGCCATAAAGTCCATTTTAGGCAGCGACGGACCTTCAGTATTGACATCGCCGTTGGAAACCATTGCGTGCGCAAAGAACACTAGGAGGATGGTAAGCTACTTAAGAAAGAGGGATATACCCACGACGCAAAAGTAGAAAAGCAATTGGCTCTCGTAGGGGTACAAGTCAATAAAACAACGACATGTAAAACAAGCCATGCCAATCAGGTGCACTAAAAGTTTTATTTATTTAGAGTATAATCTGTTGTATTTTTTAGAATACACACGGTAATATACCTTTAGTTTCAAAAGTACTTTATTTGGCCATGTAAATTTGACCCGAATTTTTATATTGTTTCGTCAAAAGCTTTTGTTCACAATAGAGTTTTAGCAAAACCATATGCATTTTAAAATACAAGGCTAGTATTAAAAGTGCAGCATAATTAATTTTTAAAATTGAGTGACCTACGTCGTCGTTTACGGAGGGAACCAAGATGTCTTTTAAGGATTAGCCACAACCCTAATTTTGACGCTATTTAATGCTTTTTGTATAGGTAGCACTCAAGTGCACTCTTTATTCTTACAAACCATTATGGATAAAGCCCATACTTTCTAACCGTTTGCTGCTTTTTTGTGTTTTTAGTGCATTTCAAGTATTGATTTTGCAATTTTTGCTTCAACTGCTTATTAATCTTTTTCTGAGGAACTATAATTAGAGGTAAACGTATTTTAATGCTTGACGAAAACGTTGTGGTCTGCAGCCCTGGAGCCACTGCTTTTTAGTAAACTTCTATTGTAGTAGTAATTAGCATAGTGATATCCTATTTAAACATGTGCTACGCACATGTTTGCCCTCCTCAAAGCTGTGATAAGCCAAAGCAGCATGGCGGTATATATGTTGCTATAGCATAGAAGAGATGAAAGGCCATTATTTGAGCTATATGCCGCAGAGCTCTTGATCCGAAGTACTTTTGTGGCTCTGCGCACAGATAAACAGAACATTAGCATTAGTCTACAATAATACCAACTTCTAACATTGTAGTTTTTCCCACTATATTACCGATTTATTTAGTAATGCCACCTAGATGTTCACTTTTGCATATTTTATGGGGAAAACCGTAACTATTATTGTTTCCAGTTGCAAATTATTTAAGAAATTTGCAAATCCCTTTAGACGGTTTACTTCTAGCTACCCGCTAGGCGATTAGTATTTTTAGTATTTTTAGTATATATTTTGATATGCGGTATGATGGCACTAGAAACCGCCTCCAGCAATAATTAGTTTCTTTTCTTTTGACTTCTGTATGCTTAATTCAGTAAGAAGCACAATAGCAAGAGGTCTCTTTATTGCACCAAACTTGGAAATAAAGAAGCTTTTTACTTTAATCAGCATTAAATCTTCTCCTCGCGTAATTCCACATGTTGTTCGATACCGTAGCTGCATGTGCAAATACCCTCGTTGGTGAATACTACCGATACTGGGTTTCCATTTGGCAAGGGCTTAAATCCCTGCTCCGGCCTTAGAAATACCCGCAGATCGTCAATATTGAGCATCGTGACAGGTTGTTTGCGTTTGTTACGAAGAATTACAGAGATCTTTCCCTCGAACACTGTGTCGACCTGGAATATGCCTGTGTAATTCCCTTCAGTAATAACGAAATCAGCTTTGGTTCGATGACCCGGTTGAATGACAACCTTTAAAAAGAGGTCAAAATATGATATTGAAAGGTATATTAGTATGAACTCTTTAAAAGCGCATAAACAATCGCTTTAAGACTTGAGTTTTCCTAGATTCTAGCCCAGTTCAAGGCGGTTTGGTTTAAAACTGTATGATTCTAAGAACACGTAATGCTAAAAATCTGCACATTTATGTTAGAAATGAAATTTTAAAAGCACATGCATTGACAATGATCTCGCTAGATATCCGGATGGGTAGTTAGGCAGTAAGCTTAATTGAAACCTGAGCAGAGGCCAAATTCTTAGAGACCTTCAAAGCGTTGGTTTTCTTGATGATAACATGTGTAGTAGTAAGCAGTATGGGTGTCAGCTTGACCATGAATAAATGGACTCTTATTAAATCAGTGTGTGGACGAAAGTCACCTTAAGCCGTCCAAGATGAAATTTGGCCCATTTGAAATAAGAGATTTTCGAGTAAAACAGATAGCAGCAATTTTTTTTATTTGACTAAAACCTTCTTAAGAATCTGCCCATCTAAAGCCGATAAAAGCCGCAAAACATAGATTTATGAAGATGCAGTCTTTGTTTGATGTTACGCACAAATTTTTAGATATGTAAAGAAAGGAGAGTCTTCAAAAAGTTTAAAGTAAGGCTTTTTTCAAAGCCAAATTCCAGCAGTTGAATTTTCCATGTGCTGTTTAGTTTGACTTGACATAGCATAGCAAGTCGCCGTGATTAGGCGTCTAGCAAATTGGACTTTGGACATGCAGTTGGTGTAAAATAGCCCGGGAGCGGGACAAAAAAAATACTCACTGTTAGAGTCCGATCTACGACGTTTTCGTCAATGGAGCTATACAGACGTAAGGGAGGAACTGTAACCGGTTTTTACTATTTCTGTAGCGTCTTTTCGCATTGATTGGAGTCGCATGCGTATTTTTTGTAAATGACATGCATTATTCCCAAAAGAGATTTTATCTACCCCATTGTAAAGTCCATTAGGCTTTCAGTAAGCTAAGAGATGACATTAGAGATAACTGCTGTCTCCGCAATTATTATCAAAACATGGCCTGTTCTGCTAAAACCTGACAGTAACATGAACTTTGTTATTTTTTTCTCCAAGTCCGAATGTATTGTATTTCGGAACAAAAATGTGAAAGCGTGGTTTGTTTGGCATTTGTAGCCGAATTTTTCGACGAGTTACCTATGTTGAATGATGGAAGCGAGCATTTCCAAACGGACAAAAGTCTAACCAGTCTATTTAAATCCGTAAATCGAGTATTCAACCTGTACAGATTCTATCTACCTAGGTTACTACATTGACCAACATTCACTTTAAGGCTGCATTCTCCTAAGGATGGGAAAGCTATCATTATTTTATTTGTGCCAAGTAAAAATGGCGGATGATTATGTGCAGGATTAGAATTCTAATTATAAACTTCTGCCCTGATGTCCAAAATGGCGTGTTCATAGACCTAATGAATGTCATAGAGCCTGTCCCAATAATATGCCTCTGGGTTCATCAACAGCCGTACAAATCCATCAGACCTCGTCGATAAAACCCGGTACGATCCATTTTCATGACGCCGCGTTAAAACGGGTTGTTCTGGCCGAGAGCCAATGAAATTCGAGACTTGATTTGTGAACGCACCAATCACGTAAACGAGCGGAGCCGTTTGCCTCTACATCCACGTTGCCATAACGGGGAGCTTCCTATCTAGCGCGCATTGTTATTTCTGCCAATCCTTTCTAAATGTAGCTCTCTGTCAATTTAACGATGAGCACTTATTGTGTCACACACTGTGAAGTACATATTTTAAGTGAAACAAGAATTAAGGATGGATTTGTCTTTTGAGGTCCGATATTCGCCTTGATAAAAGCAGGTGCACCACTTGGACCTCCAAACATATACTATATTTATTTCTATTCTTACGAGTTTGGAATCATAGATTAAAATAAAACCAAACTTAAATTTGAGACAGTGTAGATTAGATTGTAGCTAGTATTTGTTTCAAACTATTATTTTTACTGATAAAAGCGCTGTTGGAGTTATTGGTGTAATGAGCATTTCCACAGTGCTGTTTTTGAATATGAATCCATCATTCTTATTTAACATTAAAAATTTATTTGCTAACTGCACAGCTTGCGTTTGACAAGCTCATTCAAATATATGTGATGCCAGATGTTGCAGTCTAACATATGCCGCGAAATTGTTCGAACCTACTATCAGAATCGAAGACTCGGTACATATTTAATGTGGGGAAAGTATATAAAACACGGACAAATCTTTTATTCCTAACAGATAGTCAGCCCAATGGAGGTTCTTATTCATATGAAAACCAGATTATGACCGTCAAATCATGGTAAATTCCAAATAGTATAAGATCAAATGGAAAATGCACCTAAATGGATGAAACTGGTCAGCCAGTTAATGAAGACACGAAAAGTCTTTCACCTCTTCGTGTCCTGCTTGTAAGTTAAATGGTAGCTATCGCCATCACAGTGGTCGGATGAACTGACAGAATTCAGACCCCTCCATCACTGTTTAAACCAGAGAAGTCACGCTTTGCAAACGGTATCATGGTTCAGCCTTGTTTTTCAAGGGTTCCACGCTCTAGCTACGTGACAGATACCATCAAGCTTGGCATAAATGAAATGACTTCCCTCTCCGACGTTTGTGATAATCAATGCTTATCTGCAGAAGACATTTAATATTCACGAAACGGGCGCCAGCTGGAGCACAAGGAATCGAATTCTCGGTCAAATTAGTAGGTTTAAATTCGCGTAGTTATACATGCAGGTAGGAAGAGCCATAATCATCAGCTCAATTTACATCGGTAAGTAGTACCATTCTAATTAACCAATATATATGAAAGGTTCCTTTTTCCATTGCTTCCATTACCTTTATTTTGTTCAAAAAAACAAATATGCTGTCAGTTTAATTGGAGCTGGCTTTGCTAAATCTATCACTGCTTCACCTCAAAAATTAAAAAGGTGGCTTTATGCTAATATTTGATGCTAATGGTGATCATTCACATTAATTGGTGATGCATAGGTAGTGTGACTCTCAAAACCGTAAACACAGTGGCTATTTACCATTTGCAAAGCCACTAAACCTTTGATTAAGGCCTGGCTCAAGAGATTACCGTGATGTGTGCGTCTCGGTGTGTGAATTCCTAATGAGGGAGTCCCTCAGTTTAACACACTACAAAAATGCAAAGTGGCCATGGCACAGGATTGCTACGGTAGCACCAGTTGCGAAAGCCAAATGTCAACAGTCGCTCGAGGTGCATATTTCAATCCATAAGTTTTGAAATGAATGACCGAATTACAACAAAAGTGGCTTATCTTGATATGAAATGGAGATATTCTAAACACTTATTCCGTAGGGCTGGAATCATAAATGGTGATTATTGCAGTAAAACGTTGCATTCAGAGTAAATCTTCCACATTTTGAAATCCACCGCCTTTTCTAAGGATTGTAAAAGCAGAGGATGGTAGTTCATTAAAATAAAGTGGAAAGTTAGAATGAATCAGAATGCCCACACGCGTCTCGTCTCAGAATTAGGCACATGAGTAAATTAATAATTCACCGTCTATACATACACTACCAAGATGCTCACTTCCTTTTATAAAATTGTTTGAAAAGGGCAAAATATCCCGGGTACTGTAAACAAGGAGTAAGTAGAGACAAAACGTAAGTGCTAAATTTGGGAAGAAATGGAATCACTTCTACAAACACGATATTATAAGCGGAATTTTCGCCTCTTATGTCGGAAATAATCCTAGACTATTAATGCTAATAACAAGTGAAATAACTGTCAGCAATTTGACGGGACCTTTGATTAAGCATATTACTAGGATCTTAAAAATGGGGTTCTTTAAATGTCTCATTTAGTTCAAATTTTGCGCAGTGTTTTACATTGGTCTAAAACGTTAGAACGTCAAACGTTAGAATTTGAATCATAGACAACATAAATAACTTATGCGTTAATAAACTGATCCAATATGAACCATGCAAAAAGTAGGAGCACGTGTAATTCATAAAATTAGGAAGAAGTATTGGATTTAACATAGTATGCTTTTCCTATCGGCCATCAATTATTTGAAGCTATTTTCGCAAGTGATATGATCTGTTTTTCATGAATTTTCCTGACTTTTCATAACCTTATTATCTATATTGTTCCATTACATTCATTTTTGTCGTCATCGGTCGATTAAATCAAAACACATCGGAACGCCTGACTCACCTGGGTGTCAAGAGACCAGCAAAGCTCCTCCTCCATCACCTCTTCCTTCTCCGTAGTGAGAGTCTTCTCCTTCGAAAAACCTCCATTGGCCTGGATCATGGTGTTGGGCGGAGAAATCTGCACACTAATATTCCCATTACGCGTAACCATTTTGGTGAGCTGCAGACGACATGTCGCTGTGGTACGCTTCTCCGCTCGCAGGCTGTGTGTCTGTTCGGACGAAGTAGAATTGTCAAAGGTGGACGAGAAGATAATACAGGTGCGGGGATGGCCACCCACCCCGGTAGAGGGAGGATAGGTATTCTCTTCGTGGCGGGAGGCGAGATTACGAATTCGAAATTTTGACTCCACCACACAGGAGGCGTCCAGGTTATCAAAATCAATGCGTTTTTTTACTTTCTCATTGAAGGGGAACTTGCGAACGTAATCAAAGAGAAGGTCATAGACGTCCACTTTCTCTACTGACGGCATTTTGCTAATTAGATTCAAAAATTGATCAGAAAGGAGGCATTCTGAATAAAATGGTCAAAAGATTGCAAATATGAAGCTCCAGATCTTCAATGGTAAATTAAAATGAAATAATTACAGGGCAATAACTTGTCGTTCATAACACAAGAACTAGCACAAGTGATGTTTAAGGAAATTCGCGTGTTCAGCACTTTGACCCTTAGATGTTTGGAGAGACGACGAATTAAACCCAAGTTTCTAACAGGAATAATAGTTAAAAATGATTGTTTAAGGCGCGAATGTTAGCATTTTTGCAATCCAGTTATCCAAAACGAAAACGGAGCATCGCTTAAGCTGATTTTACTCCCATTGGTACCACATAATAATGTATACTAGCAGCAAGCAAGTTATTTCGTAGTTTGAACGTCTGATAATTTGTTAACCGCATATTATACTATACGAGCGCTGCATGTGGCCTAGCCATTAGCTTCCCAACCCTTCCGTAAGTTGGTTATATATGTTTTTTAGAGTACTTTGGTTTCTTACGACTTCAGCGATGACTTGGGGTCTACATTCACATAACCAGACTCATGTCATCCATGATGAACACTGCAGTGGAAAACTCTGTTGGACCCACTGAAGTCAGGTCTTTATATGTTATTTTTTTGCACTGAGTTGTGGAAAATAAGGAGTATTGTAGGGAGTTATAGAGTATTAAATATTTTGTGGTTATTTAATGATTTACAACGGATTAAATATTTCTCTAACTTAAGAAAAATTGAGAGTACTTTGCATAATCTCTTCTCATATTAAAACACGGATATCAAAAAGAAATATAAATGACAAATTTTTTTAGAGGCTACCGAAAATGTGCGACATATCTAAGATAAAATGGGGCAATATGTAGGGATATCAAGAGGCCAATATGTAAATCCATTTGCAGGCCAATAACTAATGGGACTGATGACCAAAAACAGGTCAGGAATTTTTTCTTTGCTCATCACTATACAAAAAATATAAAAAAGGATTTCCTTTTATCCATAGTTGTCTAAATAAAAAAGGGACTTTAATAGAATCACTCGTAGACAAAACGTTCTCTCAACCCATTGTTTGGGCCGAATTCTCCCCCTGGGGCTAGAATATAACGTGTCATTGGCTATTCATAGACTTGAAGAGTCTTTTTCCCTTGTTCACAGCACCTACTTACCGATAGAACAAGAGAAAACCAAATGACGCCTTCATCAGGCATTTCCCAGTTAAAATCAGCTTTAATGCTTGCTAATACCCCTATACAAAATAAGCTATCCTTTATTAACCGATTATTTTGAAGTAAAAAGTGGAAAGGGGCTGTGTTCTTAATAAACACCGGAATTATCCCAGCTTGCTTTTATTAAACGCCACAAAGGTACCACAAAATGCCTCTGATTAAAATATTTTGCAAAGCACTTCATTCCGGTTGACAACCTCCTCTTGGAATATAAATGATCTACGCACTAAAATGCAAGGACTTAAAACAGTAAATATGTAAAATTCTGAACGTATGTAATTTTTAAAATCTAAACGAAAGTGTAGATAGGTACTTATGAAGTGGCATTTTAAAGGGTTTGATATAAGTTGTGAATACCGAGGGAAAATGACCGATAAACACATTCTCACTAAATATATGGACTTAGCTTGTAGCTAAATGAATAGCTTACCTGATTTGAGGAGGTTGGAAAATTGGCTAAAATTCACATAAAAACATTTTAGACACAGCTGTATGGCGAAGTGGAATAAAGCGGCAGTATGAAAATCCAATCCCACAGAAGCACATGGGAAAGCGGTTCCCTTGTTATCGGAAAAGCATTGCGCCACACATGCATTCCTGGCCTTAGCGCTTTTTTCAAATGGGTAGTAGTATCTGCACGTAATTTTGTCTGACTCTTGAAGTTAGAGCCAAAAATGAATCATGTTAATATGTTCCTTTAAAATCGTAGACTACAAACACTCAAAGCGTAGAACATGAGAAGCAACAAAAATTCAAGAGTGCAAAAATTACTGAAGAATCCCAAAAAAAACAACCTACACAGCACCGATCACAATCCACGTGTATTTATGAATCCGAAGGAGACCTAACCAACCTCATTGACCACGTCCAGAGCCAACCAGAGCCTTGGGTTTGCGCATAGAGGCGCACGCAACAGGTGCATCTGATTCGACCACACGCGTGCGCACACGATGGCAGTGG
This sequence comes from Echinococcus multilocularis, assembly GCA_000469725.3. Lineage (NCBI taxonomy): Eukaryota > Metazoa > Platyhelminthes > Cestoda > Cyclophyllidea > Taeniidae > Echinococcus > Echinococcus multilocularis. The sequence goes on along the minus strand of LN902846.1, from coordinate 4,423,230 downwards.
TGGTGATGATGCTGGGGAGAGTGGAGGCAGCCTAGGGAAAGAAGGGAGTCTGTATTAATCATCGATTAGGCAGCATCGGGAACACCAGCAAAGGCATCATTGACGGCGGTGTATGCGTGTGGATGTTAGTGCCTGTGCCGTGTGGTGCCGTCCCAGGAACACCTGTCGGTTAAACTACTTTTTCCGTAACGTCTACAGATGGCACGTGTGATTTTAAACCTCTTAATTTTAATTGCCTGACTTATGAAACCTTCAAGTACTGCTTATGCAAAAGGTGTCCAATGGACTTTTATTTGGAGCCCTTGAATGCAAAAGGTGGTTTTCCCAGCCCTTGCTTTACTAATTAGATTTATGACTTCGCTTTAATTTCTCCTAAATATGACAATCAGGAAACAACAATATTTTCAAAGATTGCTTAATAGTGTCTCTACTTTAAATCTCTCAGTCAATTAGAAATCATGTTTAAAAGCATCTTGAGTGGAGTTGCATTATTTGTTAAGACTAAAGTGTCTGTCAATCAACTTACTACATTCTATCTACAGATTTATGCTTAGATTTTAACAGGTATTAATTAAAATCCTTTAAATGAATCGCGTTTTTGTGTAGAAGTTAACCTACAATCGACAAACATTAAAAGGCTTTAAGGGTGCCATACAAGGCCATTTTTGTTGACGTTTTTAAGGTGATGATGCACATACTTTTGTTTAATGGTGAACAGTTAGTTGATAACATGGGATATGCATGGATATGAAGGTTAACCTATCTAATACAGAAGTGACTGTCATGAAATACGGTGGAGAAATTCATGTAAAATGCCATCTTTACTATTTAACATATTAAAGAAATGTAGGAATTTGGTATAGTCGAAACTGCGGGATATGTATAATAAAATCAGGTAATTCTACTGATTGTTGGCGTATTCTTAATGTAATGCATTAAATTAAAGCTAAGAGGATATTTCTTAAAATTTTTGTAAATTTAAGGTCACCTTTCGAAACAGATTGCATTCCAATCAGCGTGTCTACTTCCTTTGCAGCAAAAGTCGAAGCCGGTCCTATGGATGACCGCTGCACTGAAAAATTTTAGACTGACCTTTATTTTGCAACTAATGGCCCTAATAATTTTCGCTTGCTCGGTTAGCAGACGTGCCAAAGACTATGGGATCAACCACATTTAAAGACGGACTTAGCCCTTATCTAGAAATACGTTTAAATACTTGAATTTTACCCATAATACTAAATTGGGATTATAATAAATAAGAGAGGGTAGGTGAGTATTTTGCTTTCAGCCAGAGATTTGCCCCTAAAACTTTTCCATTTTGAGTAGGGGTCTGTGCAAAATGCAGAAATTTTCAGGGGAGGTGCGAATTTTCAAAATTATATGGTGTCAGCGCAAAAACCCACTTCTCTGGTTCCCTTGTCAGCTGGTAGACGAATTATTCTGGTAAATGAATAAATATTTCCGACGAAATAAGTTATGTTATCCCTGTTTCCAGTGCTATTCTTGGGCGCTTCCCATCGGCCCCGGGCTTACACTCCGGGCTTTTCCCAAGAGTGCCACATAATATGAGCGCACCCATGGCCGTTAAATTGCATTGTCTTGATACATTTCTGGCCCCATTTCGGTTGGACAATGGGAATTCGGTACAACGCATTGCTCAACCAAAACATGGGAAAATTCTTCAATGTACGAAAGCAAAATACTTTCTCGATTTCAATGGGAAAGTGATTTATTCATGTTTGAATGTCGTGTGGGAAATAAAATTTGAAATAATTTTTTTAATAGCTTCTACCGATTTACAACGTATACTTTGAAGACTGCTTTCTTTTGCAAATTCGAATCTCTAATCAACCCTTACATTTCACCCTTGTGATTCGTTCGGATTACTAATATTTCTCCCTAATTTCCCTTGACTGAGTTCAGATTTGAAATAGCAGGTTGTAAATTATTGGCTCGATGTTTTGATGTCACAAAAGTGACGGAGTGAAATATCTACTCGCCCATCAAACCGGATAGATTCTGCCTACGTCTGCGTGGATTATAAAACCTAAATTTTGACAACTTTTATCTTGTAAAATGAAATTGTTTCGACTGTTTTTAGATGCAAAACGCTATTTATATGGCAAGAATGTGATTTACTCCTGCATCAATTAAAGTAGTGTTAAAATGGAAGATTAACTCATCTTAATGTACGGCTTTAAATCCACTGGTTACAATTTAAAATCAACTTCGCCAATTGGTGTCCAGAAATTACGACAAATCATTAGGTGTGAATGAAAATCCTCATAAAATTTATGCTCATCATCTTAAAATATGGACAGCAGAGAACGTCCTGAGTATTTGTACAACCAAACAGCCCATATCGTTAAAGCTAAAAAGGCTTGTTTTGGTGGCTTAAAGACAATCAACTTTGGTACTTGGAAAAAATCTTAACGAGACACTTAAAGCGGCGCTTTCCTTGTAAAACGATGACAGTTTTTTGTGTTGAAGCAACGTCTACTGAGCGTGAGAGGAAACTCCAATCAATTAGGGAACAGGATGAGTTCTGCGCGCTAGATAGAGGAAACTGCTCCAATTTGTAATCTTCAAAAATAATGTTTAAACGGTTACTTGGTGGTTTAATTAAGGAATTACAAATTGATTTTTATGCAATTTCCAAAGTGGCGCCTGAGGGGGACATTTAAATTGTCTGTATGTGTATGAGATCAATGACCATATCATAGTGAATTAATTGTAAAAAATCCGAATTTTCTTCGCATCATTTCCCATTTCCTTGAGTGGAGTTTTCTTTGCATGGTTCTACAACTCAAAAACCCAAAAAGGCGTAAATAAAATTAGCATGTTCCTTTTTTTAATACTCTATCGATGATAACGTAATCTATATCACGACTAAGTGACCTTTACACAGGTGCATTGCTTTGCAAAAAAAGTAAATTGTATGACTTATTACTCGTTATTTTACTTTTGTTTCTTATTAAGTGATAGAAAAGATTTAAACTATACAATGTCACCCTTTTTTACTGGTGGGATTCGAGCTAATGATAAAAGAATTGCTTTGGTCCACCAACGGTTTTAGTAGCCCTAAAGTTGTTTCAAGCTTTCGTCACTAAAAACCTTTCTTTCCCATGCGATCACAACTTTGCGGGAAGAAAGGGGATCCCTACTTTTAAAGCATCTTTTTTTGAAAAAAATGCGTCTTACGCAAAGTGTCAAGTTAGTCATTGAATGGCAGTTTTTTTCCTGTTTTGGACACCTCGAGCTTTGTGGTGTGAAGGAAGCTGGCATAATTTTTTCTACGTCTGAAGCAGTACTTTTCAGTAAATAAACCACTTCATGCGTTAGAGCTTCTTTTTGAGTATTTTGTTGGGATCGTTTCGAATATCTTTGGCTTGCACTTTCATGGAGGTTGTGACTGTTTTCCCATTTCTGTATGATCACAATTTTCAGCTTATTTTAATGCTGATTTTAGGGGTGACTTAAGCTGCAAACTTATAAGTGATAAGTTTTCTATAAAAACGTCATAGTAATTGACAAAGTTCATTCTTAGGAACAGTTTGATTAAAAATATTCCATTCCCAGAGCGTACTCAATCCGTAATAATTGGATCCATATATTTAAGCGTTTCATTACATAAGATATACTTGAATATCATAAGTGCATCTCTCTCCTAAATCCATTTTTGGGCTTGGGGAGAAAAATCACATATATTCGCAAGGTTTCACAGATTATCAAGGTTTATGAGGGCATCAGAGTTTGTTGCCTCTTAGGGGCTCGAAGACGTTCACTCTACAACGAAGTTGGAGTAAAGTAAACGCATGCAATCAGAATGCCGTAACCAAACAAACATGCATCACATTTTTAATACCACTTCTAAAGTTCAAATGCTATGTGCAGTAAGGACTTGCAGGACGAATGATTGTAGTGTATTATGAGAAATTTACAGGTAGAAGTGCAATATCTTGTTTAATTTGTGCAACTTTTTTATCCTTAGAGTTTTTAAGTCCAATAAAAATTTTCTGCACTTCGCTTTAGACATTTTGGGGGTTAGATTTTTAAATCTAGCACTAATAGGCACAACTTTCAACCAAATTTAGCACTAGTCCTTATGACTTCACCCCATTTGGCTGTAATATTGAAGCCAGGTTTAAAATTACGACGCTTGTGTAATCATATAATTGCATTGCACATAAAGTAAGTATTCATGACAAAACGTATAATATGCCTAATGAAAGACTCGGTTCTACCAGACATAAAATACATTAACACATTTGGCTCTCCGAGTCTTCCATGAAGACGAAAGAAGACATGATGCCCTAGCAGAAAACGTATGTTTTTCCTACGGCAGAAACTGGGGTTTCTGACGTGGCTAGGGGGTTATCTCACCTGACAACCGCACAATGGCAAGGAATCTAAGTGGCCCCTTTACCAAAACCGAGAGATAAATATACAGCCGACACATCACAACTCCTTTTTCCTTCCTACCGTCGTTTCTAAAGCTCCCCTTATTCGACCTTTCGAAACGGCTATCACAAGGCAATTGGTGCTGCAAGAAAATACTCACCAACAAACCGTGTCAGTCATTTATTTTCGGTGTAAGAAGATAGTTAAGTACCATGTCAGCGATCCTCCTTGAGAATTCTGATAAATCTAAAGTTCCGTCCTGGTGGGGAACTGCATTTGGAGAGAGGGGTATGTTCATAATTATCTGTAGGGTCTACCGAACTAAGGACGGTCTTTAGTCTATTCTTCCTTGCCACGTTATTCTCAGTTCAAAGATGCCTAACCATACCTACCTGGTATCAATCCAGACAGTAGGGAAGTGGAGGAGGTATCGCATTTTTGCATCATTGATACCTGTCTACAGGTAAGGTAAACAGCTTCGTAAAGAACCTTTTCAGCTAGTTCAAAACTAGTCCCACTCCAGTTATTGAAAGCTTTCCTGCAGACTACGGGGATGGAGTATTTGCCCAATGTGGACATCACTTTTAGCCTTTCTGTTGGGTTTCATCACCGATTCTCCCATCCGTAGCATATGGACTTCTTTTGCTCTGTTAAGGTTTACCACCAGTGTGGCGCCTCTAGACTTCCCTGAAAATAAATGAAGTTGAAATACTTGGGTGGCAAACGTATTGTCGACGTACAGAAGGGTGGGGTGGTTACTAACAAAAGCCAAAGGCCAGTCCACCTGGCAAAGGTACAATGGCAGAGACCCAAAGTGGCCCCTTTACCAAAACTGCAAGTCGAAAAACCAACAAAATACAGTACATTATTGACCTGTATAATTTTTTGTGGCTAAGGTAACTTGTACTAAGCAGAACAGCATTTCTAATGTATCTAGAAACAAGTATGGCATTTCTATTTTCATAGCGTCAGAATGTACGATTCTCTTAAACAATGGATTTCATTCCATTAAATTCACCCAATATTTATTATAAATTAAGTTTGTTTTCAAACGTCAAGCCTTGACAAAAGGGAGCTTCTTTTCAGTAGCCAAAATTCTCATTGTCTCAAAAACAGTTGGCTACCCTTCAATCGATCGTTCTCTTCCTCCTAGCCTTGAAAACAAAAATAAGGCGCATTCTCTTCATGGTTAGTCACGCACAATTCCACTACCTCATGAGGAGCTTTTAACCATTGGGCAAAGCGCTCCTATGAGGGCGCACAAATAAACCCTCTAATTGGAGGGAGGGGTGGTGTAAAAAGAGGGGACAAAAACAGTGATGAAGACTGGGCAAGATACAGAGTCGGTTTAATTTGTCCTCCATGCCCTCGTTGGACGGAATGACAGTGAATTAAGCTTGAAGGTCACGTATTCTTGCCAGCGAGAGTCAGGGTTGTAAGGTCGATTTAAGGAACCTGAACAGGAATTTTCCTTGCCAAATTTACTGTGATTCCTGATTTTCGATAAAATTTGGTTTTATCTTGACCAAACTATTTAAAAAAATCCACTAAAATATCGTCTTCTTAAAGCATTTTTAAAAACTTAGTCCAATTGTGATGAGATAATGACCGTAAAAGTATTTTGCCGTGTATTTATTCTGAACATGGGCCCACACTCTGATTTATTAGTTTCGTTTTAGTGTGGAATCAGATGGACCCACTACGTAAAATAATGTAATTCGAAAAAGAGCCCACAGAATTGACAACTTTGGAGTAAAATTTCTTGCAATAGTCTTTGTTTGTTGAGGCAAAATGACTACGACATGCAACTGCCGGAGTGAATCATTTACAACTTTGGCGCAGGCAATGCCTTGCAGCCATTTGGGCGAGACGACAGCAAATTAACATTGTTGACACTTTTGGTGTTGTTCCGTCTAAGAGTATTGTTAGACTTCAGTTTGTTTAGTTGTTATGTTCAATTAGCATTCAGAGCCAAGGAGGAAAGTAGATTCAAATCAAAATAGTCACTGCTCACCAATAGATGATTTGCACTGGGATTAATTTAAAGGAAAAATTAATTGATTGCTCTACAGAATACCTCGAAATTTTGAAAAGACACGACCATTCAAAACCAAAAAGGTACGCTGCCATTATGCGTTTATCGTTTGTCTAACTCTCGGTCATTATAACGAGCCACCTTGGGGTCCCGCCATTGTAACTTCATCAGGAGCCATGGCCTCCGGAGTCTGCGAGCAGGCCCCGAGCCCCACTATACTTCGACCTCCGTACAAGTTTATTCTCAGACAATAAACTAAAGCTGATCAATTCTCACATGTGTAAAATACCTCGTCTAGTTCATTTAAACGGCTTCACCATGCCTGAATAATACAAATGACCGGTAGTTCGCAAATGCAAGTGAAACGTGTGGGAGCAATTGGATCATTTTGTACATAGTAATCCGTCTGAAAAAAGAAACAAAGAATAGTATGAAATAAAAAACAGTTCTGAAAGTCGACCCCAGTATAGTGGAAAGGAAATGATCAAAAGTGAATACTGATTCGTCCAGGGGTTTCAGAAGACTCCATGTTTTACCCATGATTTTGCGATTGGGGCTGTGTTCGTCGATAAATCAGGTCCTACCCTCAGATATTATCCTCTGCCGGAAAGCCTTTTTACCTCCCAAAAGCCGCTATTTTTTATTACCCGCAGTCGATATTTCTGGTTTCACGTACCAAACTTTCTAATTATTTATTGTGTGCTAGGCTATTAGCATTGTGGCGCCTTAGAGCTTCCCTTAATTTAAACGAAGGTATAATACCTGGGCGGAATATGTGCTTCCGACGTAAAGAAGGGCTGGAGGCTACTGACGTGGCCTAGAGGCTATCCTGACCAATGGAAGTACAAAAGCCCAGACTGAAGCGCCTGCAAAAACGAAATGGAGAATTAAACGATTAAGTGTAAAAAGAAGTTTTGGACTGAAATAATAGAAATTTGGTGGTGCATTATTTAAGTCTTCTGAAAAGAGCTTTGGTGATATGTGCTATGAAAAAAAATGGAGAAATAAACTAAAAATCCTTAAATCTTTTAAGAGCGTGCCTTCTGTGATAAGCAAGATACATCTGGTAAAGTCACCAAAGTGTTGTACAATCACTTGGTTCATTTACGTGCTCTGTTTATACATTTCAAGTGTTTATTATAGGAAGTGGCGTTTGCACTGTTGCCATGTTCAAAGTAAAATGAATCACATAAGTTACTTCGGTTGAATAGATTTTGGGGATAGGTATTGCTGCCTATCGTCTCTACTGGGACAGACTGGTCAAAAATGGGACATTCTATAAGCAAAGAGGATACTTAAAGCTTTGTTTGGAAATGTAAGCCCACCTGTGGCTTATGGGAGGAAAGCGATTATTGCCTTCAAAACACAATCTAATTTGTGTGATCATAAACAAAGGCTAGTTATTAAATTGGCGTGATTGTATAGGAATGATTTCACGGTGCGCAAATACCTCAGGTGAATTGCTTCCATTAACACCTTCGCACCAGTAATGCGGTTTGGCTTAAACCATAAGTGTGAAACTGTCTCAGTGTTAATCCATGCCCGTGAAACACCAAAATGGGAGATATGTAGCCTCTGCACATGGAGGAATGTTGACTTAAAATGTGTTAATCCCAGAGCCAGCACATATTTGTAAAAGTATGCTGCACAAGACTACGCTTCTCCACTTCCGTTGTCAGCACTGAGCTTGTATTCTAGCCCAGGAATGACACTCAGTTAGATCAACCCTCCTTCTAAACATACAAAACGTATTATTAACCAGATTTTAACTAATTCATGTTAATTGAGTTTTGCGTGTCTGTATGTGGCCACGTGCGTACACCATCTAAGAAGATAAAATGGAATGCCTTAATAGGAAATACACAAAGCCACTTCATCACCTTGACCAAATGAGCTTTAGATGGTTTGTAATTCTAAAAGATTTCAACTTTAGTAGAAGTGGCTTTAAACCATTTTACAAAGGCTTGCCTTCCAACAAAACCAAAATCGCCAAAAATCATTTCCTGCACAATGTTGTGCATTCTACTGTCTCATACAAATCTTTACAAGATACATCCTGCTCTTCATATTTTTCGTTAAAATTAGTGAAAGAAAACTTATTTTGCAGCTTGCATATCAGATAACACTTAGAAATAAACTCATGAATATAAGTCAAATTAATTAGTTCAAACAGACTAGCGGAGACAAAAATCGCTGCATCTTAACAAAGATTTCTAGTTTTTTTATTAGATGGCGCTTTTGCTGTTAAATTTAATGCTGCTGATTGCCTTTTGTGGCCCTAAAAACAATTGTTTAATGAGCAAAGGACTGTGAATAACTTTAAGGCATCGTTTGCTAATTTTATTTATTAAACAGTTTTATAAGTGCAAAAAAGGTATGTATTAGAATGTAAATTGCAAAATATACCAATGCCAACTCTACGTAATGGATAATAGACGATTTGTTTAAATGGAACTCTAGTAGCATTTTTATTGGTCTGCAATTTTTCAATATTTCAAGAAGATGCGGGCTTTCTTGCCTGATGGTGGTCTTGGTTTTTGATGTTGTTGCTGGTTATTTTTTATGACTAAAGAGTGGTTTTACTGAGGGATCTTTTTGCTTTGTAGAATCGTGTTCCTGCAATCGTACTCCAAAATACCCCCAATTAGCTAATAACACTTAACTGGCATTTGCCCTCCCACAGAATTTTCTTCCCAGATGTTTTGCTTAAGCCATTAAGGTAGAGCCTATTTTAATAATATGCTGGATCTAATGGTCTAAGTGAATTGGTTGCAGCACTTGACCAATTACAGCCTTTTGCACGTCTATTGGCTGGTCCAAACCTTTGTTCACCCCCTTTTGACGGACTTATCAGTCCTTCGAGAGTCTACCGGACGATATCGGTAGACGTTACTTTGCTCTGAGTGTTAGTGCGATCATATATTTCTGATTGAGCAAAAGCAGTTTAGTAGCCACTAGTAAAAGATGGTGCTTACTAACCTTAGCTAAGCATAGCTGACTCAGCCGACTTTATTTCTTAAGCTCTTACAATGGCTTAATGCTTATTAAAACTTGATTCCGAATTTGTGGGAAGAAATCGGCACTTGCTGAAAGAATGCAATTATTATGCTCTTTGAAAATAGCTTTTTTAAGCGAAGCATCTAATTTTATCGTCATTAAGCGAGAAACTGGCTGCCAGTCTATTGATGGGCGGTGAGCATGTGGCTGTTTCGGCAAGACCGAAGTGTTGCTAAACAGTTTTGTCCTTCTTTTCTCCCCCTTTTTGTCTTTAACTAATAACGCAAAATAGTTAGGATTGGCTTAATGAAAACAACCTTCACCTAAGTACATGTTTTCCAAAGGAGGACCTATTACCGTATTCATTCTGCGGCGTCATTGGGATCCGTTCGTTTTGAATTCCAAATTGTATTTTTCCTAATATCATTAGTTTGTTTAAGCAAATCCGTGTGGTTTATACATGGCCCGCTAGGTGTTCATTGATCCCTTTCTTAGTACTGATTACGTAGGCCTGCCTGATTAATGGTAAGAAGTGTGGTTGCAAATATGATCACTTTTTTAACTGTTGATTCTGCTAAACAGAAGGCTTTCATTATCGATCTCTGGCGCTTGATTCTTTACAAACAGCACTCCCCTCAGTCATTCCTCCATAATCTAGTAGGTGACTTACTTCGGTCTAAGAATTTGACATTGATAACAGAGTATTTCAAGTAAGCATATGATTTATGCTCAGTTATTTATTTCACCATGTTTATGTCAAAATTATCCGTCTTAAAGTGGAATTCATCAATGGATTGCGAATTGATGACGAGATTTATAAGCATGTCGTCAGAAATTGCTATAACATGTTTCAATGAACTATTTTGCTTAAATGTTAGCACATGCTATCAGTATTTCCAAAGTTGTCTACCTTTGTCTCAGTTGAACAATGGAATTCACAGGCTTGTGGTTGCTACTACTTATGACCTTGACACCAATATGGGGTCGCCCAAGTGCTGATCTTGTCAGCCATCTACCCGGTTTCGACAGCCCACTCACCTTTGAAATGTACTCGGGCTATCTACAGGGTGCAACCCCCAATGTCCAATTACACTATGTTTTTGTCGAGGCGGCGAGTGGCTCTGCCACCGCACCCCTCGTTCTCTGGCTCAATGGGGGCCCTGGTTGCTCCTCTCTCATGGGCATGTTCACCGAAAACGGACCTTTGTTTGTGAGTCGTACATATTTTTTTCCAAAGAATACGTTTAAGGCGACGAATACTAGCATTTTTTTGATCCATTAATTACGGTGCAACCTGGGCCACCCGTCGTTAGCCAAAATTTTCTGTATTTTTCCTTGTATTCCTAACTGTTGATTCATTAGTCATGCCTGTTTTCCCGTCCACTCGATCGAAAAGTAATATGGTGCTTAAGGGAATCCTGATAATGAAATTCCCACCGATTTCTTAGTCTGACTTTTTGTGAGATTATATTTTCACACCTGCCTTTTACCTTGCTTGCTTGATTGAGGGTGTGACAGACCGGAATGAGGTTCAGACAATTAAGACTATTTGTGAACTCTTCACGTTTTAGTTTATTTAAAGAGAATCATTTTGTTTCTTGTTTGTTTTCAAGATGTTTTTTTTTCTGATACTTATGGTATTCTGATAAGTTGAGCTATGTATTGTCTTATGAGGTCGTATTATTTTTTGTTACCGTGCTCAGATATAACTGAGAAAATATGCCAAAACGTTGGCCCGTACTCGCTTGTGGGTGAGCTACGAAATACCAAAGCTATCCCGAAGTTTGGCTGCTTTATAGCACATTCAGAGTAACACCCGAGCATCCAAGTCACTTTTCAACTTCGCTTTTCAATATGCTTATTCGTTAAAATATTGAATTATGCTTGACTTGTGTTCATGAAAAAATCCTTTTCTATTCCTATGCGTTACCTATCTTCCCATGAAATGAATAAAGTCCGTCTGTTAGGTACCCATGTCTCAGCATCATAATTGTGAAACCTCGCTTCATATACATCGAACAACTTATTTAGTAATCCCTTTTAAGTACGACTTTTCCATTTGCTATTTTCGTTAGCAGATTATCAAACCAGAGGAAGTATTTCTTTTAGATTCGTCGAGGAAACCAACTTGTATCAAATAAGTATTCATGGAACAAGGTTGGTGGCTCCGCTTGTTATGTTTTACAATATTGGGCTTTGGAGACACGTCTTGCAAACACCAGTATGACAAACCTGGAAATAAGCAGAAGTAACAGTTGCCTGAAATTGAAACCAACGAAAGCTTAGAAGTGTTGAATTACTTTTTATCAGTTGACTGAATAAACATAAATAAACTGTGCGTCATTAAAGTTGGAACACCAAATGTAAACTGATGGATTTCAGCAGCTGATGCTCTTGATGGATGATATGTTTATGGACGCTATTAAGAATGTTTATATTTAATTTGTTACTCACCTGCTTATGTTAATATTTATCCGCACCGGACCTCCTATCAATTGTTAAACTATCTATCCATGTATACGAAAGATAAGTGGATGCATAAAATCAAATTTTGATGTACCTACTTTGTGTCCTAATTTTGGCTGAAATTTTTTCAAAATAACTTGTAGTCATATGCATTCATCGCTGAAGCGAATTTACTGGACAAATGTCCGATTTGCCGAACTATCCACTGTAACAGTACCATACTAGCGAAGAGTGCTGCCGCATTTTTATTTTATATTCGCTTTCAGTATGCCAACATTGTCTATATTGAGGCTCCAGCTGGAGTAGGATTTTCATTTTCTCGTGATGGCAACGTCACAACTGATGACGATTTGGTAAGTGGGTTGAGTAAAATGTACACTTAGTTTCGAATGTTATGCAGGGTACATGAAATGCAGTGATCTGTTATGGAGCCACTCGGATTCCTCTTCCACGCAAAACTAGTTTTATGCATAGATGCATAAATAATGCTCCAATTTAACAGTCTCTGATTTTCTTAGCTATATAAATTATGGAAAGAATTCAGCATCAATGGCGTATTTCTGGAACTAACTTTTTCGAAAGTATTTGCCGAGATTACATTGCCATTTCTATGCTTTATTATCAAACTTTTCACATTTTTGAACAAAATCTAGTAATAAACACATCCACTGTAACATGATTACAGCACATGCTTTCAGTGGAAACTCTGTGAAGTGAGGATGTGATCCTCTTTGAAGTTTCCTTTGACCGTACTTACTTTGTCACAAAGATATGGGTGTATAAAGCGCCTCAATTTGGTTCTTAGATTAGGCGTTAATGTATTTTCTCAACACACTGCCTCTAAATTGCATGCACTTTTTGCTATATTATTGTTTATTTTAGGGATTGAATAGTTGTGTTTCGACTTGTGCCCTTAAAGTTTTTTGCGCATAAGGTCTAGCACGGCTCGTCAACAAATCAGCCGCCTCGATAATGCACTTCGGAGATTCGATTTATCATACACGATTACAGAAAAAAAAATGATTGCATATTCCATCTTATGAAATATTGCATTTCCAAGGTCGCCGACAATAACTACTTCGCCCTGACCAACTTTTTTGAGAAATTTCCCGAATTCAAGGGTCGTGACTTCTACATAATTGGGGAGAGTTATGGCGGAGTCTACGTGCCCACCTTGGCCCTTCGTGTTGTAAATCACCCCGAAGTGAAACTCAAGGTCTGTTTTTTTCGATTACACTGATAAATATATGTGTTCTAGGTGTACCTCCTGACTGTTTATCTAAAAGGTAATCGGTTTGACGTTCAACTTTTTACTGCCGTTATGAGGTAGGCTGGAGTCCTATTTTACGGTTCCTGGATTTCCGCTCGTTGCAGAAACATTATAACTCATAGTTACTCTTTTTCATAGTAAATAGTTCTGGAAACGTTCTATTGCTGCAGCATTAAACTGGTATGCAGTTAGGTGTAAGTCAGACAATGACCTTTGTAAAAGGTGATTCCTTTTTTGGCGTTAGATTGTTGAAGGATTTCGTTGTCAGGAGAAAGTTTAACAATCGGAATTTTTAAGGCTGGGTTTATGTTCCGCAGATGTGATAATTGTGAGTGAACTAATTATCATTTGCATGGCTATACTCATGACTCCTTCCATATCTCTGTTATGCGTACTTTTATGGTGGAGCTTCTGAGGACAGGTTTTACGGATATTTTGAACGCATATTTGTGGCTCCTCGGCTGAAAGCATAGCATGGGCTATTTACCTCTCCTGTTGCGTCAAAGTTTATTCCTCTTAAGTGTTTCTTCTTCGTCGTTTGGGCTTGCAAAAGCAATGAACTGTCTCGAAGGTCACTTAAAAGACTCCCTAAAAATTAAACCGAATGATAATCTTTGAGTTTGGAAATCTCGTTCGCTGATCCCAAAACAGGATAAACGTGCTTTTGTTTATGCCTACTAGATCAAAAGCCCTGTGAAGTGAATTCGTTGTGTGAAAACGCAATTAGGTGAACATCAAAAGTAGTGGGATTTGGACATGCCGCTAATGAGTTAATCAAGCAGGTTTAAAATTTGTGGTGAAGTTCCTCGTATTTTTGCATATTGGGCGTCGCTTTATTTGCCTTCGGCAATAATATGCCGCCTTCTTCAGATGATGTTATCTGAATGAACTGAAGGTTGCATTTGAATGCAATACCGGTGGGGAATTTTTAATTACTGGGATCTGGTAGTGTGTACGATTTTACGGAAGAGTGCATTTGATATATTGGACGGCATTATTTAAGACAGAAACTGCGCCTTGGTGCAGTTATAAGTTTGATGGCAGAGCGTAAAAGCCTACTCTGACCTACTCCCACATATTTTTTCTACCTAATTTGCATTCACATTATTTGGTCCCAGAATTATGTTTTAGGCTTAGCGAAAAGTAGCTCAAAAGTCAGAATTGCCATCCGTGATGGCGATGGAAAACACAGGGGCTTCTAAATCCCGTTGTAAGGTGTTGTTAATCGTTGTCTTGATCTCTTTCAGGGAATCGCAGTGGACAATGGGCTCACGAGTTACACCCTGAATGATAACTCACTTCTCTACTTCGCCTACTATCATTCGCTTATCGACGCGAGGTACGAAAATGCTCAGAAAATTCAAATTTTTCATATTCCAAGTGTGAATCTTGGGTTACATCAGTCTGATCGAGCCTTAACGAACTTCCATGTTTTGTGGAAAGTTCACTCCTTAAAATGAACCAGCCCGTTGATGCAGCTCTTATTGTTTTAATTTCCAGTCTTTGGACAGATCTTGTGAACTACTGCTGCGATGGTAAACTGGTTGGTCGCTGCCTGTTTACATTGAATCCCTCCCCTAAATGCCAGGACGCCGTAAGTATGGCCGACAAAACTCTATACTTGTCATCAAATAAGCGTTGAAATGATCACTTATTAAATAAATAACAGGTGATAAGTGCAGCCAGTATCCTGTCGTTTGGATTAAACATGTATAATCTCTACGCTCCCTGCGATGGCGGTGTTCCTGAAAATAGCTCATCGAAAGTTGCGAAGACAAATCCAACTTATAGACATCTATTCTCTTGGCGAGGCATTATCGAAAGACTCAGCCGCAGATATGATCAATGGCTACAAAGGTCGTTTGATCTGGAGCAACTTTTTTGTACAATTAGGGGTTGAACGAATAGCTCATTTTCTTTTCGGTCCGTATAGAATGCGTGTTTTCTCCTTTGGTCCTGTAAAACGACGCCGGTCGGGTGTAATTTCTCGGGAACAGGTCGATTGGGGCAATTTGTTCAGATTTCTACCAAAACGCAACGAAGGCTCTCTTAATGGGTACGTCATGCATTCACAAGATTCAACTGTTTCAGATCTGTACAAATTGGTTGGTTTAGCTCCATATTTTAGATGATTCTAGTTTTACTGTGCTATGCAGGATTTCTCGCTTGATAAGATATTTGGTAGAATGGGAGGCAAGGAGCCACTCGACTCCCATTATTGAGGTCCAGTCTTAATACCCTGAACTGTGACCGATCCAACCCTCCAAGTGCTAAAGTGCTTTACTAAACCGTGATCAGTTTTCTTAGTTTGAATATGGTTTTCATATTTTTAGTAGATATTCGTCCATAAATTGAAGACTTTGACTTAAACTCTTATTGGTAACTTCTGCACTTACTTGTTGTCTATTTCATCTCTTCAGTAATTAATGCATTAACATGCAGCGTTCCGACTTCGTATCCATAGTAATGCCATTTGTTTCGGTTCATTGGTTGAATCTGCTCTGTTAAAGGCAGTATGTAATGCCACTCGTACCAAAACTCGTGGGCTCCCTGCTAAGCCTATATTATTTTGGCTTAAACAACTTCAAGATGACGAATTTCCCTGGGTAATCTTGTCAAGAATTAGCACTTGATATGGATTTAACTTAACATTGCTACATCATTAACTAACTTCGAAATCTGCTTCAGTCCCTACTCAGAAGCAGTTTAAAATTTTTGTAAAGATGGTTTTGAAAGTTTGGGGATTTAAACTAATTTGTTTCACAATTTCTCGCTTGGCTACACCATCACTGACCCAAAGTAAAGGCGTAGGCTCTGTGTCTAAGACTTCCGTGTCTCAGAATACGATTTGACCTCAGATTTCGCTTCTCGTCTTCAGCAGGATGGTGCTTAAGTGCTCCGACGATTCCATTCAGATAGAGTATCTCAACATGCCAGCAGTCCGGTCAGCTCTTAACATTCCTAAAAGCGTACAGTATTGGTCCGTCTGTGACGATGAGGTGTACACGCAGTACAAGCGTATCTACTTCGATCTGAGTAAACAGTACCGGACACTGTTGGAAAAGGGGGTATGTATTTGCCAACTTCGTATAACGTCTCCCGTTTTTCTGTTCTATATCAACCAATTACGGCTCACAAGGGTGGTCTTACTTTATTTGGCTCAAAATCGGCCTGCTACACAACCGAACCATGTTGTAGCCTAATAAGGGCTTATAAAGGCCGATTTGGCGAATGGGAATCGCATCTGATTTCGCTGTAACACGAGAAAAATAATGCGTTGCGGTGGTACATATTTTAATGTAATATGCAGTTTTTTGATATGATGTTCTCTAAAAGCAACCTTTTGCTTTAGTATGTGGCTGACGTTGAACCTAGCCATGAACTTTGAACAAATTCGTTTAAAATTTACCCTAAGACTCCTAACAGAAGAGGATAAAATCTCATCCCTTTGTAATTATCCATACCATCTTAATTTTACCCCCATATTTCTGCTTAATATTGCTGTTTTTATTATTCGACCTCCAATATGTAAAGGGGGATTTCGAATCAAACTCTACTTTGAATTTCAATGCCAACTGGACATCTATCCTGTGGTGTCATTAGGTTCATTTATAAAGTTGTCAAATATTCCTGTAACTCCTAAGAGATGACCTACTTATTTATTTTCACCTTTAAGATTCGAACGCATATTTTCAATGGCGACGTTGACATGGCGTGCAACGCTATTGGCGACGAGTGGTTCGTCAACGACATGGGATTACCTGTGAGTCGTGCACTAACTTCCGCATTCTTTTTTTATTCGAAATGCTACATAAAAGGTATGCAGATATTCTTCATGCGGGCAAGTTAGTGATTTTTCATGGTTTTGTACAACCTTATCATATTTGACATTGCACTTCCAACATCGTTTGTTGCCCAAAACAGTATAAAAGCGTAATGCATTACCTAGCTATATTTGTCCTTCAGGTACTTCGCTGCTAACCGGTATGGTAGACAAATCAAATTTGTATTCAAAATTGAAACTTCAATCGTTGTAAAGGCACGTTTTTTTTACTTTGAGCTGAAAGTCCCTCGACACCCTTGGTTCTTTAACGCTACCGACGGCACCAGACAGATCGGCGGCTACAGGAAGAGCTTCTTGGTAGAGGCCTCCAGTACGACTCTCACCTTCTCGACAGTACGTGGCGCGGGCCATATGGTGCCCGCAGACAAACCAGTGCCCGCTTTCACCCTCTTTAGCGATTTCCTCTGGGATCTCAACTAAAAGCACCACCAATGTGCTTCATTTCACATTGTTCTTCACATTAGTACTCATTCATATATGTAACGAGTTTACTTTAAGCGTTGGTCATACCGCTTGCGCGTGTTTGTTCCTTGAATGAGGGAAAAACTGTGTTATGAAATTAGCAAAGCTACCGTTATAGGGGATCGAATGGATCTTAATTTACGTGTGGGGCGCATAAAGGGCTCGGAAAATTGTGGGATTGTCGTGTGGGGCTGCTTTGGCTCGTTAGGACTTTGGGTGCGATAAAGAGCGGTACAGATCCTTATTCCTTAGTTTGGGTTATGATTTGTACTGGAAAGTGGAGGGGCCGGGCTTGATTGGGGTGGATCTCCTGCTCTCACAGTGTTGGTCTGAATTGCTGTAAACTGTAAACGCTGATGGGTTAGAATTGTTTTCCATCCATAAATTGGAAAGGATTTAGTAAGCAGTACCGATTAAGTAAGATAGATGGGAGAAGATTCCTTCATTAAAACTCAAGAGCAATGTCTTAATTCTCCTTGACTACTGTCAGTTAAAAAAGATTATTTTCACACACAAATAGATAAGCATAATTTTTATACTTTCTTCTGCTATCACCAACTTTTTTGGCACTACTTGCATTAAAAATGCCAAATTAAAACCTCATACTACGTGCTTATCTACATTGTAGTGATTTAAAGTTTTGTTTAAATATGCTACGTGTGACACCCTACCCAAGGCTCCTGTCAGTCGCGTGTTTTTGTTCTGCTCCAAAGCGAGGCTTAAAGCCCTGCCGTTTACATGTCGGGTATTCTGCAGGCTTGTAAGATGCTCCCTTCCAAGCTGCCTCACCTTTTCACGACTTCGCGGAGGACAGAACCAACATCTTAACTGTCATAAAAAGTGGCGGGTTGGCATAAATGTGTGCGTTAGGGAAGATGGAGATTCTCTGAAGCAAAAACGGGTGTGGAGGGCAAATTGGCCTATTTGTCCAATTCGAGCCGGTCACATCTGTTTAGGTCTTAGAATGGTTGAGGCCCCCCGTACTTGCAAATTGTACTAAATCTGTATTTTGCGGTCAGAAATAATCTCGTTTATAGCAAGCATTTATCCATTTCTTCGTTTTCAAAAAACCTTTTCAAAAAAGCGTGATTTAACTTAGTAAATCTTTATAAGCATATCTATTTAGAAATTAGAAAATCTTTCTTTGTTGGTAATATATAAATTATGATTTAAGGAATGCAATAATAAGATAATGAAGCTGATGAGCCTTATCTGACACTGATTGGCCTAGGTATTTGCCAATTGACTCTCGGCCTTAACTTCTTTCGCCAGGGCTGGGTTTGTGAGGGTTGGAGCTTGTTAGTTTTTGTGATGACGAGTCTTCGACCGGTTGTACTCAGTGGCCCCTCTGGGGCCGGCAAAAGTACTCTTCTTAAGATGCTCATGGAAAACTTCCCACAAAGCTTCGCCTTTAGTGTCTCACATACCTCTCGCAAACCCAGACCGGGTGAAGTTCATGGCAGAGAATATAACTTTGTTTCGGAAGAAGAAATGTTGAAGGACATTGCCGACGGCAAGTTCTTAGAGTACTCTCAGTTTGCAGGCAACTACTACGGAACCCCTCGTGAGGCGGTAACTTCTGTAAGTCATGTGTGTCACTGCAATCTGTTGTACATGGGTCCTACAGAAGTGTCTCGTAGTCTTTCGTTTTTTGCGTGTGCTTCCTTAATGCTTTGCCTATTTTATATTTCCTTTTAATCGAGAGTCTGGACGTACCTTATCCTTCTTTTTCGCCAGCCATGCACGCGTTCCTCGTTTGACCACACTCTTCCCTGCTATTTTGCCAAACCCACTCAGCAGTGGTTACGATTTCCCATTTCTGGAGTGCGACCCAATTTTTGTTCTCTGTTCTCTTCGTGGAACACTCAGTATCATGTACGCATCTGGCATCTTTTTTCGTCCTATGTTCTGGTCCAGCTCTTATTTCGTACTTTGCCTAATGCGTTTAATTGTGCGGCACAGCCTTGTTGTTTGAACTAATTCCAAGTGCTTGCGTAATTCCTTTGGATTATTATCTTCAGGTTCTCGAAAGCGGTCGAATTTGCATTTTGGATGTGGATGCCAACGGCGTTCGCAGCATTTACGAGGCTCGGCCACCGTTGAACGCCCGCTTCATTTTTGTTGGTCCACCGTCGATAGAGGTACTGGAATGTCGGCTGCGTAATCGAGGCACAGAGACAGAGGAGAAGACCCTTTCCCGTCTTCAACAAGCCAAGGTAGACATGGAATTTGCTAACAGCCCACATGGGAAACGCATCTACGACGCATACATTGTGAATGACAACATAGAAGAAGCCTATGATAAGCTATTTGATTTTCTCAAGGATGATATTGCACTCACGTTAGATGACGAGCGCCAGCAAGTTGCAGCTTCGTAGTGCAAGCTCGGCTTGATTTCTCGGCTTCCTATGTTCCGCTTAAGCCGACCTAATCCTTGTTTCTCTTCTTTGCAGGATTTTACTAGTATGCAGTTATCCTTATTTTTCCCTTCTCTTGTGTTTCTGAGTGTCCAATGCGCTAACGTAGGCACCCACATCAGTCTCTAGCCATCAGTCCTTTTGCTAATGGCCATTTTGTACATTATTGTTGTTCAATAGGTACTTATTTCTTGGACATAATCCGTTTTGATATATTTATTTTCCGAATGGAGGTGGGCAGGATCCACGTCAAAAGAGGAGATGCTTCAGATTTCTCTCGAAATCTCTAGTAAACTTCAGTTAAAGACTGGGTTAATACTTTGGAACCCATTAGGCAGTATGGAGTAGGCTTTTTACAAATAATCCATTGGAGGAGGTAGGGATTTGTGGGATTTTGTAGGTGGCTGCTTATAGGAAAACAAAAGTCCAGGAACTTCAAAGTCATAGAAATGAAGAAAGCCTCGTAAATTTTCACTCTTCAGACGCACATATCTCTCAAAAACACCAGTTGACTTATTGGTCCGGACCACTTTTCATTCTACAGCGTACAATTCATTCTCGTCGGCGCTTCCAGGGTATGTAATAGGTACTTAACGTAGGCTTAATGCAGTCGATTTTTTAAGCAATCCTAATCTCTCGGCAGCACCGCATGAGCACTGCCACTATCAATGTCTGGGGTCAAATATTATCACTGCAAGTGACACAACACTCACTGTTCTTGAAAGTGATCACGCCAAGACCAGTGACCCGCAGCTAGTCTGTTCAAGACTAGGGCAATGAATTCGAAGACAGTTTTCCCCAATTGCAACAAAACTTGGTTTTTAGTAAATTCACCACTAAAATTAAAACTCGCCAGGACTATGCTGCAACAAGTCTAGAAGTTATGACTCCTTTAAGATGAGTTTTCCAATGCAGCGACTCTAGTAGCTTTTGTAAGATGAGGAAGATTTCTGGGCTATCCGTCTGAGCGGATTTATTGTTATTGTTCCAAGGTCGTCTGAAGGCTCAGCTAACACTCTATTGGTCAAAATGCGGATGTCACCTACACAAAAATGCTCCTCAGATCTACACCTACCATAGCCAAGCCAAGCCGGTAGGGAAAGATGGGAATGGCAAAGAGTTTGGCATTACTCTCTGAATGTATAAGTGAATTGTGGGACATTTTACCAGATTCTAGGATAATCTAGCACGATTAACATTAGAAATACCTTTTAGTCATTAATGGAACTCGTGAAGTGCTTTCTATCTAGCATTTGCGATCATTATTTACCATTGTTTTCTAAAGATAAAATACCTTCATTCCTTACATTCTATTCTTCAATCAGAATTACATCATTGAAGGGCGACAACGTTGTTCTTGAATGTTGTTTTAGTAGCCAAAGAAAAGATATTATATGCGTACGGAGCAATTCCTAGTTATTTTTACATTTGAATATGCTCTAGCGCTTTAAGGCCTCCCTGACGACGGAGGAGGACAATGCCCTCGCCAAGTTGCTCTCATTTCGGAGCTGCCCAGCCATATCTAGTTAGTTTCCATCCAGCTAGTAGGGAAGTGGGGAAGTATCGTGTTTTCACATCATCGATATCTGAATACAGGCACGGTGGAGAGCCCCACAAAGAAACTTTTCCAGGTGGTTCACGACTAGGGTCGCATCCATTGGTAATACCATTCCTGCAGAACACGGGACTTCGGTGGCTGCCTAATGTGGACATCACATTCAGCCCTTGTGTTACGCATCACCACTGATTCGTCCATCCGCAGCATGTGAATTTCTGCCCAGCTAAGGTTTATCACCCAGCAGTGGAGACCAGGATGAAAATGTCCTTTCAAATCGGGTTCATTTTCCGCTGCTATTATTGGAGCCTCATCGTGACTTCCCTAAATAAGAAAGAAAATGCGATACTCGGGCGGAATACATATATTTCACCTTTGGTAGCATCTGGGACTGCTGGCATTGCCCAGAAGTCAACCCACCATGTGAAAATGCAATCCATGGAGATGCAAAATGGACCCCATACCAAAATCAAGAGTTAACCAAGCAACCAACACATTAAAGTACATTAAAACGCTGTCATTTTTCCCTTAACCAAATGGCTATGTGCATAAGTAGTTCCCAGGGCCTGTCTATTGGCCAAAGCAGGCTAACTGCAAATATGTATTCTTTCAGGACCATGCTAATAAAAGTGTGTAAAGATCGAAGGTCATAACTAAGGTCAGTAAGGTATGGCAGATGTAAGAGAACTAGATAGTATGGCTTGGTTCAAACTTGAAGATAATTTCGAGACAGTCACGTTTACTAAGTGCCTAATGTAGACGAAATATCGAGTCAAGCATTGCTTTCGCGACTTAAAACCATCTTTGGGAAGCCCTGGCATTAGGCAACTTCGGCTCTAAGATAGCCATCATCAATACGTCTGGTTGATTCATGTTAATTTATGGCGTTGTAACGTTGTGTTTTACCTATGTTGCTTGTTTGGGGACTCAAGTACCAAGTCATCGACACGACAATTCATTTAGCTAGTGTCTGCCAAAATACTAGACTGCTATTTTATCATGATGAACTGATACGATATTATCAACTACGTGATTCGATTTATTGTCATTAGAACAACTTTTATCAACTGCCGGATACTTTGACTCTCGGAAGATTGGTCCAATAATTACTATACATGGCATTGCACAAAAGGATGGAGGGTAAAAAGTAACATGGAAAATGGTAATTTGATTGATATTTGGATAAGTTGAGTTGTTTAAATAAGTGTTTTTAACTGCCTGGGAATCTCCTATTGGAGTGGAGAGGTTACTAGTAAATCTACCCCATATCAGATTATTTCAGCTTGTCTTCAAAACATGCAGCTATTCCCACGATGAAAGCCTAGATTTGTGTCTTAATTAGTGCTCCTCTGTGAAGTAATCTTATAGCTAGAGAGAAAATGCGCTAAATTCTGGCAAAAACATATTTCACTCTGAGTGCTGAATCATCACCACAGTTGGCAGCTTCGATCTCTTCATGGCTGAACCTACATATAAGTGTAAATCCACGCTTACGGTAATCGTCTAGCCTGGGCAGGCCAGTTGACGATATTTCACCTTCAAGTCACCTCAAATAAAAAAGTATTCTAAATCGATGTTACTTTGCTAGAGTTTGGCATTGACACTGGGATTAACCTGCAAATAGAATGTTTAGTGGAGATCTCATTTATGAGGGCTTCGGTGTAATATGATCTGCTGTCACTGAAACGATAAGGTGAAGAGTATTATTTCGACAAACCAACCTGGGCTGAACTTTTGGTAGGTATTTCGAAAACGATGGACCCAACTTTAACCTCTCTCTCTGAAGGCGTCTATGAAGAACTCCAACACATTTTTTACTCCAAATCTACGGTGGAGTGGATTGTCTTGTCGACAGAAAGTTGAAAGGTCAGGAAAACTAGAATCAGGATATTTAAATATACAATTATCACTTTTCCTTGTTATACTAAAACCCGCATACGAGTTGTACCTTCAGCAGTAGCGTGAGCCTAAACACTTGTCATCGCAGATGACTCAGTTGGTCAAAATACCCAAGCGACCGCGCGCTGTTTTATTGTTGACCATCCACGTGCTTCCAGTGTGACACCAACATACAGTAGGCTGGATATTTTCGGGCCAGGTTCTAGTGAGTTTTCACTACGTTTCCCAGATTTAACTGATAACCAAAAAGTAATAAAAACGGATGAAATTGCACGTAGTTCGCACTACTGCCATGGCTTTAGAAGAATTTCATAAGATGCAAGCTTATGCAAAATTTTGTGAAGCAGAAGAAACCCCTGGCTCGTTTACCTCAGCAAACAAAGAAGCGTCGTTGCCGTTTTAAAGCCAAACGAGTGTTATCCTCATCTGCGTGGCTCAAACGCAAATACTGACCAGAGGCGGTAAAAAATGCCCCACGTACTTACGCTTGCTATAGCCGTTCTACGCAGTGGAGGAGATATGATAGAATATGACCGATATGATTTAAAATTAAGCTCTTTTAGTGAGCATTTTTTTTATTAATAAGCTCTAGGAAAAGCATCAATTTTGGAGGTGAATAAATTAACAAGCCCCAACCCTAACTAATCTTACTGGCGTAGTTTAGAGCCTGTAGCTCAGATAATTGTTATCAAAGAATACTTTTCAAAAAATATTGCACTTTGAAGACTTTATACTAATTAGGAAAAGTGGATTTAGGGAAACGCTTGGCAAATTCGATCCGATGCAAATAAAATTCGTAAAGTAAGTTAACTAAACTTTGTTAAAGACCGTTTGAATTTTGCCAAAATAAACACTTAATGCATAAAATTTCTCTAACAAATGCGGTCATTCATTGACCTAGTCGGTAAACATGAAGGCAATTCTGTGTTTAACTCCAGGTTATGGTAACAGGCCACCTAGAGGCGCCACCATTGTGTCTCCACGATGCGGCACGGCCTCCGGTTCATGCCAGTAGCATCACGCCCTACTATACGTCGACAATACATATTATACCCGAGTACTATGATTTCTTTCGTCTTCAGAGAAGTCTCGAGGTGTTACATAACCTAAAACACATTATTAATTGAAATACCGTTAAACTGCATGGGAAGTTTCAAATCACCCAGATCGTCATGGAAATTCTGAGAAAAGTTAAAAGCTACCTAGAACTAGCCTCATTGCCGTATGTCGACTACCTGGAACTTATGGAGCTTTTCCAACACGATGCACACCTCTCATGAATAGGGTTTTCTTAGAACGGCGTTTGTCAAAAGCAAAAATCTAGCTTCAGCGATCTCTTTTTCTATCTCCTTTTGCTTCCACAAATGTCTTTTTTGCACTCTATTGTATAATGCCTCCAAGAAGGGGTAATAATTATTACTTGGAGGAAAATCAGGGTAAATTTTGCGAGATGAGTTGAGGATTTGCATTACCTTCCATAGCCTTCACTAATCTTGGCCGTTTATCAAGCAGAAGTTTGCCCCATATGCTTTTATTTGTATCGGGTCGACTTAATAGATTGTAGTTGTAATTATTTGGTCGTTTGCAAGCAAATCTGTTCGTGGAGTGGCGGATAGTTTGGGGATAACAGCACACATAATGATGCAGGTCAGTCAGTTGTCGAACAATCTAACACCCACATGTTTTGGTAACATAGAATGAAAAACAGGATGGTGTCAATGCTTATGTCATCTACAACTTTCTCAATGTAGGCTTTGGCAACCTGTTTTAAACTTCTAGTGAACACGACAGAACGTTTTTTGTAGGTTAGGTTAGGGTTAACGTGCCAAGGGCGCCCACAGAATGATGGTCTTTAAGTGAAACATCTGCACAATCGTTTAGACAATTTTTCCTAATTTGAAGAGAAGCTTCTACGAGTCTGAAAGAGTTTTAAACTTGGTGCATCCAATAGATCCAACCGATGTTTTTCTGATGCTAAAGTTTAACGTCAGGACGGTGAAAGGGAGTTTGATGAGGAGACATTGTAGCGAGCCGCACCAAAGATCTTGAAGTTTTTTTTGTCACCTAAATTCAGACGATTATTTGAGAGAATTTGATTTGGAAGTCAGGACAAAACCGATCTAGTTCGGGTGAACTCAAACATTATCATAAGGACAAATCAAAAAATGAAATCTATAGAATTTTCTTGTTAAAATACTGTCACAGCAAGATTAGTGGCGATATTGAGCACGCATTCGTGGAAGCAAAATTTTACAAACAGTTCATTGCCTTCTTATAACTGCATTGCTTACCTTGCTTAAGAGCTTATCAGGTTTCAGACAAAATCGTGTAACACGCCAAGACTTCCCTGAATACAGAAGAAGGTATAATACTAAGGCAAAATATGTAATGGTGGTGTACGGATGAGCTGAGGGACAACTGGCATGGTCCGCGGGCCATTTCGCTGGGTGGAAGCAGAATGGCCCTGCCCTTCGGTGCCTGCGTAACCAGAACAAATTTAAACAAAAATCAAAGTTTTGCAATTGATTTATGCTTAATGGTCGGTTTTGTAAATCCGCGAATCCAAAGTTCCGAAGTCTTGGTAAGACAATTAGCTGCTAGTAGGTACGCATATTGTTGAAATTTGAAGCAAAAAATACTGATTTTATGCCAATCTTCGTCGATCAAATAGACGAAATTTACGCCTGATTGTCCACGCTATTTATACTAAGAAATCGCAAGCAAATTGGCCATGCTGAACAAACAACGCAAAAAGATATGTATTATGATAAATTAGGAGGGTTATCATGAAATGCATCTGTACTGCATTATGGATTAAGGTTATGTAGATGGAAAATTTGAAAATGAATAAGTAGAAAATTTCACCAATAGTGTATTATAACCTCAAGCTTCAAGTTTACGAGCATCTACAGTGTAAAGCGTTATTAGGAAGAGCAGATTAGCATAAGTTTACTCCCACAATAGAAAATTCACTCTAATCTTTCGGGAAGAGAAATGGATGGGGAATTGACTATACCCAATCTGGATTTGGAGCAGTGGTGCCTTTAATGATTTCCAAACCAC
Organism: Echinococcus multilocularis; assembly: GCA_000469725.3. Classification (NCBI taxonomy): domain Eukaryota; kingdom Metazoa; phylum Platyhelminthes; class Cestoda; order Cyclophyllidea; family Taeniidae; genus Echinococcus; species Echinococcus multilocularis. The sequence continues at coordinate 4,396,821 of LN902846.1, read as the reverse complement.
TTGATCTGGTTATTTTGGATAGGTAAAATGAAAGGATAGTTTTCGAAATACACTTTTTGATGAAAAGTAATTCACACTAATTAGCTCTTCCGTCAAAAGATGTTCACTTGCTCTTTCAAAAGCACTTTACCCCAAGACTATTACCTTGTTAACTCCGCTTCCTGTGTACCTTTCTTCCCTCTTTGGCAGTGCGATGAATATTTGCATTTGTCCAGCAGACATTTGTACCCGCTCACCGAGAGAACTAGACAGAACTACCTTGGCTGGAAGTCCCCGAAACCTCAAGTCACGAGTTGGACCCACCCCTGTAGACTGAAGACTAAAGCAGGTAATTGGGGCGTTGACTTACTGAGTCAGATTTATGGAGGCAAAAGGCCTCTTTTTAAAATATCTCCATCATTAAGTTTCGAACTTATTTCTCATTTTTATTCACAAGCCAACCTAAGCATACCTTCGTTTTTTCACTATCGAGTCAGGTGAGTTCATTATTTTCCTCCCATAAATTAAAATTAAATCTACGTTTCTTGAAAACAAGACATCTTGACCATCATATACAAGATTTCTCTGAAGACGAATAAATACATAATACCAAGGCAGAATATGTATTGTCGACGTGGAGAAGGGCTTGAGATCTGTTGGCATGACCCGGAGGCCTGGCTGTCTGGCCGTCCAATGGATGTACATAACCGGAGCCTTATGTTGCCTGTCACCAAAACCGAGAGCTAAACAAACAAAGTGTTATAAAACTTTTTTGCCTAACTGCTTCAAAGTAAAAAGAGCACACATTGTTACCAATAATCCATACTTTTCAGTCTAGGTAGAACTTTCTATTGCTCGATTTCTCCCAAAAACTTGAATGAAGCTTGTTTTTGTCAGGCAAATTGGATTTTTGCCATTCTTTCTGCTAATATTTTGACTGATGTGGGCACATGAAAAAGGCATTAAGTTAAATGTCGAAAACATTTAACAAAAGCATCCGTACGAAGCTGAGTAAACAAACTCAATTTAATTTCCCAATATACTTATCCATTAAGACATCATCTAAGTGTCAACTCTTAAGAATCTACTTCTCCTTTATTTATTTTAACTATCCTTTATAATAAGGATTCGTCATTTTAAGACAAACTTTTGAGGTAATTAAAAAGGAACTTTCAAAAACATTATCAAAAATTAGGACTATTTTAAATTGTATTAGTTACCCAGAACAGACACCGATGACCCCAGAAGTGTTGTCCACTATAGACATAACTATCTGCTTTAATTTAAGCGATCTCCCTACCACTTTGAAGCAAGTGATTAAAGGATACCAAATGTCTCCTTAGTATTGTACTCAAATGCCGACAGGATGGTGGTGGTTAAAATAACTCTCGCTGCTGTAGTATGGTTTCTACTTGCCTCACCTACATCACAAATCACTTGGCATCTATTGCTTAATGTTGCCACGTAGTCAGTGTTTCCCGAGCGTGTTTTGCTCACAATGCGCTCGGTCAAGCTGTGGATGGTAGAAGGCTAACGCAGTGTGCCATGCATTCGGTGCGAGTTGTTAATTCTAGTTCACTTATTTGTCACATTCATTTTTCCGAGTTATGGTTTACATGGGGCAATCTTTGACAGCACAGAAATACTTTCAAGTGGTAAGGAATGTGAGGCACGAATATTATGTTTGTGGAAGATGGGAGGGAGTAATCTATATTATTTCTGCTGGAGGGAAAAAGTTGCTTAGCCAGTGGCAATAATAGAGCGTTGCTGTGGCTCACTTTTTCTCCAGTACTCATAAGAATGAAGGGTGAGGTCCTAATTTTATTGCAGATTGGCAAGAATTGGGGAATAAGTGCTTGCCAAGCACAAACAAACCTAAACATAACAAAACCGACCACGCAAGTGAAGTTCAGGAAAGAAAACCAAAATAAATTTGGCGAATATGCATCAAGGCATTAATTGCAAGAATGAATTGCTGCTTATATCTTGTTTAAAAATATATACAACAAACTGCCTTTTCGCAGGCCAGAGAAGCAATCAAAAGGGGACATGAAAATCTAAAAAGTAATTTCTAACTATCAAACCACGACGAGGCAGATGCAGTTTAGCTGTCACAATTGCCTATGCAATCTTGTAGGCAAGTGTAGATTGTCTAACAAAGTAAAAGTTCGGCTTCATGCAGCTAATAAATTAAGGCACAATGTCGTACGGCTTCATTCCCATCTATCTAAAGAATGGGGCAAAACGGCTAGGTGTGCTCAAACTCACTTTGCCTGTTGGTTTTAATAAAAATAGTTTAGTTGTGGCTAATTTTTAGTATTCATTTGCTAAAGCAAATACCAAACTGATAATTACACATATAGACTGGAATTTTGTGTTGCTACGGGGTGCGAAAGAGATGACTGATTGCCTTTGATTCTCTTGCTATCCTTCCTTGGAATCCATCATAGATTCATCAGAAGAAGGTCATTCAACTCTAAAACATAAAATCAGCCCCTATTTAACGAACCCTATCAGTCCATCTTTTGGAACTTTGGCAAAATTTTAGATCTTTTCTTCCTTTTTGCATAAGATATTTACCGTTTTCTTTTTTTTCATTACTTAGCAAATTTGATGTGTTTATTTATAAAAACTGCCTGACACCTCCAGTAAATGGATGGAGTATACGAGAAGGGCTTGTTCTTTTGGCTACAAAGCATTCCATCCTGTGCGTTGCCAAAGTAAGTTTCATCGCGCACATGGCAACGGTTTATTTTAGATGAGGCCTCATTGAGGAGTAATGGCTCCTTTGAGTGAGAGTCAGTAGAAAATAAAAGGGCTTAAACAAGAACAACTCTTGGTTCCATAGCTGTGTTAACTGTCCTATAACCAAGGGTTGGTCCTTGCATACACAGGGTCATTTTAAGATTCTTCTTCTGAAATATTCGCCTAAATCTACTGGTGGAATTAAAAAAGGAAATGAAATTCCGGAAAAATAAATTGCCTAGGTGTTTTGAGGTCATGCTCTCAGTCTAGACGGATGTACTTTCTTCATTTCAATAAATGTGATCTGTCTACCAGTTTACAAAATAGAATGTTGTGTGTTCAAGGCTTCACCTCACTCAGAAATCCTTTGTCTTCTTAGGGTAACGTGCACATTTTAGTTCCCAAACGCTAATACTAGTTAATGAATAGTTTTGGAGTATACGGCAAGACTGTATCATAATTATTATGGGCACGGAATTTTTGGCATTGCTAATAAAGGTTTATTTTATGAAGAGCCTAATTCCATCAAGATGCAGTGATTTACCCGCTCCGGAAGTGGCGCATTATCAAGTTCACATGTATGTTGAATGGTGTTGCAAATAGCCCACAATATTCGAATTCGTTATACAATCCCACAGGAGGTTGGTTAAACAATTTATCCCAAATGGGAGTTGAATACAGACATCATTTGCCGTTCTGTCTCGCTTACACTGCAGGGTCATGAATCATGGGTTTTGCTTGGCTTATTGTTTTGATGCAATGGTCTTTAGCTGGGTCAAGGTCATACTTTGGGGTGTGGAAATAGCACATGACAGTGGAAAGCGAGAATTGGTTTATTTTATTTATTTCCATTCCTGATCCAAAATAGCAGTAACTGAAGAAGCATCAATCCCAAAAAAGTCATTACTTTTTATGATTTTACATTGCATATATAAATATGAAGCTGCGAATGGCAAAAAGCATTTGCCATGTTCTAACCGATGCGAATAAAGTTTTTAACACGAATATCGGACTAAATATGATTAACATATTAAAGCATTTTCAAAAGCCCTTTGAGAAAGTGCCACCTCCGCAAACCGCACAGCTGTCCAAGCATTGATCCATGGTATTATTCCTCCGAGAATTCATTGTGTTAGGTAATTCAGATTACGGCCTCTGGAATCTCAACGCCGTTTCATTTCGGTGAAATAGTAGGTGCTGAATGAATGTGAGGTGTGAGTAGCCAACCATTCGTAAATTTTACCATTTGTTAGTTGGTTTCTTAAAGGCGGCATGAGCACTGCCAGAGTGCTTGATCAATTAAAGCAAGTTTGCACTACCAAAGGCCGAATGATTCGACAGAAAAGTCAAAACTCCCACCGAAAATCAAAATGCATCTTATTTGTCTAGTACGTAATTGTTAATAGTTAAACCTACTTATATGCTTGAAAGTTTTTTTGTTAAGGGAAGAGGGGGCTTTGTGCAATAATACACATAGAACACGAGTATTTTACCTTTCAAAATATATTCAGAAACGTTGTTATCTTTGATAGTTCAAAGGCAACAATAGCTTTGAGATGGCTTTGGGGTGTATGCTAGACATATCTCAAACATATTTACTTTCAATGAAAAAAAACGGAAATCATTATCGACATGTTCAAATTAGGTTAATAGCAACATTAAATGTAAATACAGTTCTTAATCTATCACTTCTTTATTCCCGAACTCAAGGTAATATTAACCAAGTCCCCTGAAATCACTAGAAGCATTCATAAATGTATTCTAAATTATGATCCTTTTACTTTCAACAAAACTGTAAATAAAACAACTGAGGTAGCTTCGGTCCAAATGGCACTGCACCCGCCACTTCTTTATGAATACTTGGTGTGGAAGCATTGGGTAGCACGAATTTAGTCAGCTAAATCAAGTCCGAATGCATTGAGTTAAGGAACCGTGACGGTAAAAAAATCAAATACTTGCCCTTCATTTCATGCTAGTGTTTTGAAACTTTCGCGCAATTCCCTCATTTTTTTCGCAAATAACTTTCGCAAGTGAATTTTTGAATTTAAAAACTTTTGTTACTTAGGTTTCTTGAATTCGAGTGGATCGTTTGTCTTTGCTTAAGTAGTATATCTACAAGTCAACATAGTGCATATCTTTGCGCTTTTTTAATTAGCTTTTGCTCATTTAGAGTGATCACATGGTGGAATTCAGTCATTAAAGGTATTTGGAAAGGCAGTCGCATAAAAAGCGTTCCTGTAGATCTTTCGGTGGAGAAGGTGACTTAAAAATCTGAGCAGAATTTTAGAATTACAGAGTAATAAATCACCAAGTCATTATTTAAGCCGATGAGTTGAAATTGGTGAAAAAGTATGGGCTATATGGTAGACTGTTAGAATTACATATGACAACTATCCCTGTGGAAGGGGGAAGGGTAGAGTTGCCTCACTAAAATTTGGAATTATTTCTATAATATTTACATAAATAAAGAAAATCTTCCCCCCTGTAACAGACACCAAAGAATTACCCAGAAGAATTTCAACAGCCCATGTTTTATGAACACGAGGATAATAGGGTCTCGAAAATGCCCAAAACGCCAGTGGCACAATTGCTTAACTTGGCTTATACCATCCATAGCAAGTATTAGTGTTTGTATAATACACATAAATAGTACTCTAAAATTCAGCATATTGACATTCTAAAATTACAGTCATCCTGAAATGAAACTCCTCACAAATGAAAGGAAAGTTCTGCTTCATGGTAAAACTTACTTTCCATGACTTAACACGAAGTAGAAGGACTTTTTAAGTAAATGACTTCATTCAGTTGAATGATTAAACGAACGATTCTACAGCGAATCCAGGCTCAATTGGATTGTCATGCAATGTTTATTCCATATTTGAAGTGCATTTTGCAGATGAACTAAAATACTGACTTCGAATTGTTCCAAAGCAATGCTTGGATTACCATAACTTCCTCATTTAACAAGGTCTTTGAACCTATTAATCTCTTCCAAATTCATAGCGTTTATAAAATTACAAACTATTTCAAGCAAACATGGAGAATTTGGATTCTCCTAATGAATGGTGGTGTGACCTCTAACTAAAACCAAGAAATGTGTTGGTGCTAGAAGAATTTTGCATAGTTTAAACAGCCATTTTCCTCAACTTCTTAAATGATGATTTCAAAAACTATCATAGTGCCACTAATAAGATATGAAGTAAGTGGATGATTATTCGCTTGATTTTCAGATAAACTCTCAGTCGTCTACCGAATAACTTTCAAGGTACACATGCCTTCAGACATATTGTTTAGGCTCCCCTGAATCCGAAGGTCGCATCGGAGCTTAATCCATGAAAAAAAGATGTGATTAAGAAAAAAACTTATTTTGCATGTCTAGTGTTTGGGCGAGTTTATTGGTAAGGCGTCTATGGCGCAAATATGTGTGCATGCAGAGGGGTTCTACAGCATATCGGAACTAGTAACGACCTAATAAATTCTAAAAAACATAAATAAAGTATTGTACCATTCCATGATTTGTTAAAGTCATATGGACGCAAAAACAAGTGATAAACACAACTGTATTGCATGAGAGGTCTGTTAAGGAGACATTTAACAGCATCTGACATCAAATGTTTAAAGTGGTAAGGGGCATACCCTGAATACTTGTGTAGACATAGTTGAATATATCAAGCAAAAATATGCAAATAAGAAACACGTCAAATCAAGCCGCATTTTCACACTTCCTGATGAATGTTATGTCTACGTGACTAAACATACGATAGACTATTTCGAGTTAGTATCAGTCATGCATATTTCTCGGTTTCCCTTAAAATGCAACATCCCAACATGAATTTTTGAAACAAGTGGGAAGACGAAACGAAAAGCGCCACATGACTGTCAATTGGTCAAACTCCCACACCCATTTTGCCAACGCCCAAAAAATGAGAAAGTAGCAATAGTGGTATGGCTCATCTACTTTGGCAGTCGACATTAGTAGACTTTGTGAAGAATTTCACTAGAATACCAAAAAAGAGGAAGAAAACTATTTTCATCAAGTTTAACCATCGGCTGCAAAAATGAGAAAGGTGTTGCTGAAGCTGATGTTTAGCTACTGCGAAACCTTAATCAACGATTCAAACAATTAATTCCAAGTTTCGACAACACCTTTTGAGTTTGTTTTATTGTTATTTTGTACCTTGATGATAGCGGTATCACAAATCATAAGGCCTCACAACTTCGAGTGGGGCTGCCAACAATTTACTTTAAATTTTCTCGTCAATCTGGGAGCGACAACAGCAACGAATCCCACAATTACCGAGAAGTCAGTGAGGAAAAGGCACCCACTGCTATATTCCAGAGTCTGGCTTAAATAATTGTGCTGTGTTTAGCCCAGCAGTTTGTTCACCAGTTCAGTTACCGTTAGCAAATACTGCAGTTTCTTTGTTCAGTGGTCCAAAGTTGTAACTAGGGCAAATCTTATGTGGAATTCAGCTGCATATTTCTTGTCGACGCACCTACAGTCTAAGCAGCATCAATAACTTATGCTGCCAGTGACTGCCGTGAGAGATGGGGAAGCCATGTGGGACAGCTACCGAGAACAGATTCCTCTCATGATGTCCCCCTTCGTTTTTTACTGCAGAGTAAATAAGTCAACTTAAAAGTTGGCACAACCGCTTGAGAGCATAAACCATCCAATTTTTTACCACAAAAGACTTGACTCCTGCGTTGGAGTAAAGCACTAGATGAAAATTTGACATTTTAGATTTATAAACTTACCAATTGCCTTACCTGGCTGACAGAGCACCACATCTAAGAATACGAGAATATCCGCAGACTGATTACTTGGGAAATTGCACACCTTTTCATGGAACTTTGAATCAAAGCTCCTACTTCATTGCCTGCATAGGAATTTTTCATTTTCTAAACCATTCCAGCTTACATACTCAGGATGTGTTCTTCCAACTTTAAAGTAGTGCCACGCTTATAAAGCGTCTTCTCCTCTGCACTCCTTGCGATTTCACAAAGAGTCGCGTAACTTCTGGCATAACTCTTTAAACTTTTACAAACTAGGATCCCTACATTGTCGCACAACCCACTAAATATCTCTCATCATCTGTGAGGCAAGCATTTGCCTGCATTCGCAATTCCAACGTGCTAAGGCTGTCAAAGTTCACCTATGTCATTTTCCATCTAGATTCGAATTCTACATTACTGTAGCATAAAAATTCATGAATTTCCTAAATTACGGTCATGAATACGCAATATGACAGCCATGACAAGATTTCTGCAGCACTTCCAGGCTTCCCTGAAGACGAAAGAAGACATTACTTGGTAGAGAGTAGAACTATGGGTTACCGACATGACCCGGAGGCCAGCCCACCTGGTGAAGATACAATGGCAGAGGGACAAAGTAGCCCTCTTACCGAAATCGAGAAGCAAACAAACAGCTAACATATTGAGCATGTCAACGTGTGAGTGACTTGCAAATCCACATAAAGCAGCATAAATGTTTCTTATTTTCAGCTATATCCTTCACTTACTTTACTACAGATGGCTGCTCAAAAAGCCTATTAAAGCAGCCAACAATTCTTAATTTCTTTGTCATGTTTCGTCCTTTTGCTAATCACCTAGGCCGCTCAGTTAATCAATTTGTATGCCTATAAAACTGAGTCTATCAAAAATATACACGCGAAAACTAATTCAGAATTACTCAGCACACAAACTTGTCCTACCACCCCAACGGCTGATGCTTCTCGTGAAAAAAAGATATTTGATCGAAGTGGGGGTCGGTTTGACGGCAAACCTTCAGCCTATCATGCAATGGTAGCTTCTGATTAACATATTTATTAATAAGCCGTTTGTCATACCTTGCTCATTGTCAGGCAACGTCAAAGCAGGGTAAAACTTTGCCTCGTACTTCTATCGTCCTTATTTGTGCTAGACTTTGTGTTGGGTCTGCTCTCACCAGTGGTTTGTCTAACTGTATTTCGCTCCCTCTCTCTCTCTTAGTAATGCTACCAGTAATGTATGCCACCCTATTTCGACTTTCCTGGAGTTGCCACTAAGTTCTCACTTCGCGACTTATTTGCTAACAATCCAGGAAGATTCCCAAATGGGATGCATGTTATATGTGCTGATACTCCTGTTTGCATTAAGCTTACTTAAGTAGAAGGATAATGAGAGTTGGGGCACCCCAATACTCCACTACCCCGAGGTCACATGCACCCAGCATTCTCCGAGTGCACTTTGAACTGCGGTATCAAGAGCTTTCTTCTCCTGAAGTCCATACTCATCATTCACTCGTGCCCACGCCCTAGTAATTCACAACAAATCTCCTCGAAAATCAAGTGGGGAAATGAGCGTTGCAAATGCGTCTGGCTAAGGAAGAGCCCTTTTAAATTGAACAAGTAATGACTCCTAATGAGGACAAGAATTTTGCCCTTACCATCTACTAAAGAATTTGTTATAGTGTATGGTATGGAATGATCCCTGAAGAGGACATGGCTATGCCAAAGAAGAGAAGGACAATTTGCGGGTGTTATTCGGTTTAAACTGATTGCAGTGTTCCAGGATGTAATCTTTGTGCTGCCGACTACTTACCGTAAACTGTCGTATTCTACGTATCCCCAAAATCATTGCAAAATACCCGACATGCTGAATATCATGTTCTGGCAACTCTCAATTTTAACGCGTTCATTTTGCGAGTTGGCAACCTCTAAGTGGCAAGTTAATAAAGTGTTTACGAAATTCTCATTTTGTTTAGTTTCCACTTCAATGCAAAGTAGTTGTCAAACACCTGGATGCCTTCTGTGTTGTCAAGATGATTATGTCATTTCACCAAATCATTCTCGATCACTACATCACCAAATTTTATTGCTTCCTAAATGCGAAGTTTTCCGAAGGTGGTAGCTAATTTTAGTGGTCTATTTATTTGGATCTCTAGCATCATTTTAGCCCAATGACTACTCAGTAACTAAACAATCTCAAATTGGAGTCCTCGGTTTATTTACTTTAAAGTGGAGGAACTAAGTAACACTGATTTCCACCGCATTTTTGCAAACCAGTTGGTGAGTCTGATGGTATGCAAGCATTGCATGACAGTTTAGTTTATGAGGTTTCATGAATCGCCAGTCGTGATCTGTGGGGGCGACACTCGACAATGCACTAGTTCTTAAATATTCTCCATTCGCATGGGTAATTTCGAATGCACGATTGAGTTTGAGACACCAACTCTGTCTCTACCTGGCTTTTATATGTCCGTTTCTGCAAATACCTGTCATTTAAAATGGTTAACAAATAGGGCAACTGCCTGGTGAATATTAGAGGGCAGGAATGAAATTAGACAAAGTGGACTACACCGCAGGGCAGACAATTTTGTTAGCTTTAACTAAATGAGTGAAAGCTAAATTGCGAGGAATTTAGGGTAGTGAGGGCGGGAATTTATGTGAATAACTCCAATTAAACTGTTCAGGCATTAATACCTCTAAAACCACAGCAAAAATTCACAGGTATTGACGATCCACATATTGGCAAAGGCACATGTGCACCTCTGCCAACTCTTCAAGTTGTGCAGGCTTTCTGACCGTTGCCACTAGAAAGTTGCCTCCGTTTTCTTGCGGAGTTTGAAATAGCGCCAAGTTTCCTATTTATACCCAATGCCCCGTGGAAGTTGGGCACACTAATTCATACCTGCATTCGAGATTCTAACAGTGCTGTGACGATGGAAGATAAGTGGATGAAAGTGCCCCCAGGAGTGCAAGGTAGCATTGTGCACTAAATGCTTGGAGGGCTATGCAACACCGCAGGTAAGTTATTTACCTCAACCCTTGGCTATTTTCGCAGCTAAATACCTAACATTTACCGAGGAAACAACAGTCAGTAGGCTCAACTTAAATGGATTGATCAATTTTAGCTATCCCTGACACAAAGTTACCAGCCTGGTACGTTGAAGAGAGTTGTGTTATAAATGTTTTATTGCAATACAGAAACAAATGTCTTTGGCCACTGTGGTTCATTCTTGAAATTTATTTCAGCAGGAGAATCACTCCTGTTACTTATGGCTTGAGCACACACTGCTCTGAATTGAGGCATTATTTTACCTAAAATCAGCCAGAATTAAGTGCAAGTGTGGGTTTCTTTTATCCTTCGCAATGAAGACACACTCGGTCTCCTAACATATCACAGCGATGAATTTTGCAGGCCAGAGGTAACAATCGCATTACCGTGACTATACACAATCAAGCATGCGATAAATGTTTGGGCAATACCACTGATAAATAAAATAGGTGCAGATAAAATACATCAAAATTTTCCATTGCACTTGGGGTAATACCTTCGACACGCATTGTCGACTCATGTTCGCAGTCATATAAGTAATCCTGGTGAATCATGATGGCATGAGAAACGTAAGATGTATGTTATAATGCATTCACACAACTGAAGTAGTGCTAATTAAATTCATTCGCCACATCTACTATTCTTACTTGCATTTCATTTCCTGCATTGCAGCTCCTCGTTGATTCGATTTTGCATTTCTCCTAGCTTCTTCCATTTTACCGTCGGTTCACATTTCCGAATTTTGAGCTATAATTTCTTATGCACCAGGTAGCTCAATTCAAGAAGAAGTTGCCTGGTAATTGCGAAATGACTATTCTTTCAACTACGCGAATTTCAGCTGCTAGTTCTTTGGCTTCTTCGGTTTCGGTCCTTTCAAAGTCACCATTTTGGCATTGTAGCTGGCAAATTTGATGATCAAAAGCTTTGCGAAGTACGATTGAAACAACCTAGACAGTATCATACTATGCACACTTGTGTGGAAGGCGTCACAGTACTGCCTTAGATTGGCACTTAATCAATGTTAAATGAGGTTGGTTATAAAAGGCCAAAGGGATGGAAGAACATGTAATGATGATGCCTATTTACGGGGCATGGAGATGGCAGTCCTTCCGAGTAAGGTAATTTTGCACTCCTGCTCCATGCCCAAAGGCATTTTGAAACTGCAGTTGGTTAACGTTCGCACGCACTCTCCTAACCGATCTGTACCCGCGACTTTGTTCCAGAAGGCGCGAATGTATTTCCCCGCATACCTAACCTTGGAAGAATAAATGCTATTTCATGCAGGATATTGCTACATTACACCTAATATTACCCATAGAACTTGAAAGTAGCACAAGTTGTACTACAGTAAAGATACTTGACCTGCTTGAGTTATCCCATGGGGTGTATTCTCTAACAAACTCTTTTTACATACTCTTGCACAATTGACAGATGCGGTTTAATTCGGTAATGTATAAAATCTGTACCATTCGGTACACTAAAACAACTTAGATCACGGCTACTAAGATTCGGAGAAATGGTTTTGTGAATTTCACATGCTCATTTCGCAAATGTAATTGGGTTTCTTCTCAGAAAGCCTAATTAGTCGCCACTTAAACTACCCCACAAGAATTCGGATGTGAATGCACTCTTTTATGTGGCATTGCTTGTTTCTGAACGATTCATTAGCTATTTTTATCTGCTGATCCGATGCAGTTCAAATAATGTCAAGAAGTAATTGCCCAAAAGTTTTTATGAAAGCAGTCATTCTCCATCTAGGTAAATATGTTTTACTAGTTTAAATGAGGCGATAAGCCTTTTTTGGTTTATAGGTCCGAGCACTTATACAAAAACTGAAATCTTGAATCGATTGGATAGGAATCAAGAGCTTGTCAAGACATTAAATTTAGATAGCTCCAATCAGTTAAATCTGGGAAACTGTGGCAAGGATCCCAGAGGGCACCGCATTCTTATTCAAGATATGAAATATTTAGAATAAAATAAATGCTTTCTTTTTAAAAATCTTTACTTCAATAGGATGACTGCATCTGAAAATAAAAAGGTCTGGAATTTCCTTAAATACGCCTCTGCGCAAGATCAGGTCAATGCATTTGGCTTTCATTTTGACAAGCACTGCAGGTCTGATATATTGGCCTATGAACAGCCTACATTTTCCACTTCTAACATTATATATCTATTCACGAGTTGTCATGTGTAAGTTTACGTTGTGTGCAAAGTCAATACACAAGGGCAATGCACACAAACCCAAGCAACTTCCCCGTTTATCTACACTTTGTTAGGAATTTCATACATTATTCGTCTTTGGCTCACCTCATCCTAACTGTTACCACTCGGGTTTGAAAGGCACTAGCTACACCTGATTTTGATTATCACTACACTCCAACCGCAATATGTCGCGTAAAAAAGCTTGGGGAGCCTACAGTTATGATTTCCAATTAGTAGGGATTAAAATTCGCTCTATAATTCGTGGTATTTAAATTATTACAATACTTTACAAAGGAAAGTGTGCTATAACCCGCAAGTAATGCATAAAAGAGTAATTTTCCAAAGCATGGAAAAAGCGGTCATTTTGAAGGTGAAAATATGTAGTCCTTTGTTTTATTTGAGATAGCACCGCCCCTCCACCTACGCATCAAATGGAACTTCGGACCAAAAATAGATTGACGTTTACCTTGCATAAATTGCTTGGAATATCCAAGGGCGTGGGAAGAGGTGCCATGCCATTGTTTACATACGTAGGTGTTTTAACAGTTTAATTCTTCATCTCGTAGTTTAACTAGTATTCAGGGATGAACACTACAGATAGCACCCTGGTAAATAACTACTACAACTCAAAGATCAATTATCCAATTTATTAAAGCCCAGAAGTTTAATCTTTCTTCTAATAAAGCCTTAATGCAGTACACGTTTATTAGATTAGCCCTTTTTGATCGCAAGCGGGCGGTATGGACGAGCTTAGTGACTGGGAAGTCGTCACCGATCCCCGGTGAGTAGACGGACTGCTCTTTTGTGCAACCTATCATTGCCATAACGCATGCTATGTTTCCAATGCAGAAGCCTAAAGTTATGGGCAGAAGGGGAGAACAACGGATGCATTGCATAATAACATTATGGCTTTAAAAAACTACTTATTCTAGATGAAGGTGAAGCAGTACCAAAAGGAATACACCCCTCTTCATATCAAATTGTTTTAGTTTATATGGAGAGTGTAGTGACCATTTTACAGGTGAGAAGTTCATTATTTTACTAGAAGTATGGGTTGAATACATTTAATAATATTCTAAATGAGTGCAAAAACATTAAAAGGCCCCAATAAAAGCTAAAATGGGGATAACATGATGTAAAATTGCGCCCTAAGTAAAAAGGAACCCCGAACCATCTGTTGTATCACGGCCCACTTAGTAGATTTGTGGCAGTTCAAACCACGGAAAACATTCCTTCTTCATTAGACCACGCACGCAACTGGGCAGGCAAGTGCCCGCTGGGAAGGAATTTTAATCTAATTGATTTAATTTATACGGGCTTGAATTGTAATTCCTATTTTAAGTCTTTTCCAGCCGTATAGCAAGGCACCTCTATGTGATTCAACATCAAAAGTAAAATTTGCAATGAACATGTCCATGCAATGCCACTTTGAATTAGCATATTTTACACAAGTGAGAAGTATGCATACCACTGATGCCGCAGTTCCTTCCTAAATTTCACACAATTTTTGCCATTTTTCTTCGCTTAAGCACCCAATCCCAGGGTAATTGAACTGAAATTTAAAAATTTTTCTTAATGTTCCTTTCAGGTTAACGGGTAAAAGGGCTTCTTTGCATTTCACAAATGACATGGAATAGGTGTACATGCGGATTGGGTAGAAGTATATTTGCTAATCACATTTAAGTTAGCACTATTATAATACTTTTTAAATCCAAGTTCTTTGAAACCACAGTTTTATTCGACTTACACTCAGTGGTTTTAGTTAGCAATTTCATTTTTTGGTTCTGAGAAGTCACCGTTAAATGTTTAATGCTTCTTTTTTAGCTCATCCTCTAATTGTTCATCTAGGAGTGGATTAGTCTACTGTACGCATGCCACAGATTAGCGTTTACTTTTTCCTTGCCGATTTAGGCATTAAGAGAGCTTGAGGTAGGAATTATTGCGTAAAATGCTGGATGTTTATAGTTGTGACATTTACGGCAAAATTATTTGCTTCAGACACATAAGTTAACTACCAGAGAAATGCCCCAAGGAGGTCTTCAATAAAAATGTTCAGCGGTTACATGAAGTTGTTGAGCAGCGAATAGCTTTGCTGTTCAGTGGCCAAACAATGAGTGGATTTTTATTAGCACCTTAAAACAAGCAATCTCTTTACATGCAGATGAAGCAATGGAAACTGAAAGGGGTACTGTTTCTCACTTAAAATAAGAAGACAACTCTCGTTTAAAGGCTAATTAGATAATGTTAATAAAAGAAAGATCCTTGCTAAATTATTAACCAGTGGTAGCCGAATCAGTATCTCCACGTAATTACCGCATACTGAGGTAGGATTCAGTCAATTTCGTAAGCAAATTGTACGTGAGTCGATTTGCTTCTTTGAGGCAAATAACCTAGCATTTGGATGCTGGCTCTTTTAGCACTTATAATTTTGCCTTTGCAAGGAGAAAAAGTTAAGCATTAATAAACTTTTATGGTGCTCTAATCAACTGATGTCCTGTTCCATTCAAAATCATTGGAGAGATTTGTCAACTTTTTAATAGAATCTGCAGCCAATTTTCTCCTCTAAAATTCCCTATCGTTAAAACAACTTGAAAATGTGAAAAGAAAACTGATAAATACCGAAATGCTACATATACTCAGTGTATTGATTAGTTGTGTACCCCCACTTAAAACTACTGTGTTATTTCAATCAGAGGGATGGAAAAAAGTTAGTAAAATTGCTAAAACTCCTACACATTATGGGCTGACAATCACATCGCTAAAGCTAGTTCACTTTTATGATGGACTCTGAGTGGATTTCGTGCGATCAGTTTGTACCCTGCATCTTGCTCTTTGTGATCCGAGCATTGCAGTGTCACGCAATTAAAGACTGCAGAAAAATCGCATTTGCTTCAGCTCCTGCAGATGCCATCGGAATCTGGGTCATTTAACTGTAAATATGGTAGAAGTCAGAGCAAAAAATTGTACTTGCCTGTACCAAAGAGCTTTATTTAGTACGTCAAAAGGAATTTGCATTAAATTTGCCAAGTACTGAGCCCATTCAGTTGATATTTTGGTCAGTAAGGGCTTAAATTCAACTATGCGACATTGTGGAGCTAAATAATAACAAACTATTTAGAGAAAATAAGTAGTTAATTTTATCTTCAAGTACTATCATCAAAACAGAATTATTTTAAGTGGGATATAAATTGTCTTTCATAACTGCGAGATAAAATATCAGTGAGAGGAAATATGGCGCCGTTCATTAATCCAAGAAGAGTATTCAGAGCCGGAAAGGCTTTGGCTTTCTTAAAAAATCTGGTTCACCTGTATGGAAAGTAGATTCCGCTTGCAATTCTTTTAGATGGAAGTTATGCCAAATACAAATTATCAATTAGCTAAATATAACTTTCACCAGTGTATATGACAGCTGCTCTGCTAACCCACCTGCTTGCAAATAAAAATCTTGCACATAAATATTGTCATAATCCTTTTTCATTAAGAGGGGGGCAATTTTTGCTGGTAATCTTTCTAACGTAATAATAAAAGTTCGAAAAGTTTATCACCGTTGCCAACATACTTCGACTTCTCCCACCTAATCTTTAAATCATCCCTTACCACATATTTTTTGGTTCCAGCTAAAATTCCACTTTATTCGATTGGACTTGGAATCTGTGAATTTTTAGGGCGACGTTCTTTTTACCAGGTCACCCGTGAATAAGAAGCATGGCAGTAGAATAGGTGGTGTTTTGCGTAACGTTTGCCTACGAGACTTATTAAAAGTGTTCAGTCCTTAGTCAAAGGATGTCTGTAACCTACTTTTGCTCTCGAAATAACCAGTTACTAATTGTTAAGTAGATTTCTCAAGTTAGACGCACATATTTGTGGCCGTTATACTAGGAAAAATAAACTTAGCTAGAAAATGGAAGAAGTTAGTGCTTAAGACGAAAATCGCTTCTGAGTTATTCAACTATTTATAAAATACTTTTGGCGTTGTACATCAATCCATGATGAAGTGGAGACTCATTGCGAGAAGTCAAAAGCAAAAATAGTAAGTGCTACTTATTTAGTATCCTGGAATCTAATCGGGTTGTTTTGCATTATATGACAGTCTTATTTTGCATCAAAAAATTAGCTTTATGACGCTGGCCTATTATCGTTGTATATTTGCATCGTCCCTTTATAGTCTACAAAATCAACTGTGAAAGCCATTTTAAAAGCTTACTTGACTGCATGCAAACCTACGCTAATGGAAGGACGAAGGCGGACGACAGTCTGAAAGGCCTGGGTAATTTCAAGATTTAATTCTTAAAATTTTCTACTTGTTCCGCAGTAAATATTATGATTGATATAATTGAGTGAATGCAGTCTTGTTAACAAAGGGTTTCTGGATAAGCATGGAACATATTTGAGAGAAATATCGGTTACTTAAACATGGGTTCATCATTAATGATAATATGAAGAGGATCGTTATAGGCCCACCATATTTATAACGTCACCCACGTCCTCTGCTAAAATTTAATCGTTGTCGTAATTCTATTCAATAGGTACCAATATTTAGGGCAAATTCATAAACCGGCATTAGTGCAATGAGCAACTTACCCATAGTAACAGAATTGCCTAGTTTGCCATGGAAACTGTCGGAGTTACGAGTTATTCCTGTCCTAGTTATTCTTATACCCGACTATCTGCTTGCCCTCGCCGGAGTGGACTAAAAGGTCACTCATTAACTGCCATCTCATTCCTTGCCCTGTCCACACTGTCAAACGTTCATGTCAATTTGAGCAAATTAGCAGCCTAAGGCAAACAAAAGGCGCTCAATTAGATATGTATTTAGTTAGTTGCTGCAAACAGCAGTGAAATGTGCTTTTATATGTCTTTGGAATCGTAAAAACCACTACAAAGAAAACGTGGGTAAAAAGTCTAATGTACGGAGTGCTGGCACAATTATGGAGTAAAATACAATTAAACCTAACTTGCAGAAGGAGAATTTGTCTTAGGAAAATTAAGGTTCGTGACTAACAGGAAGAAAACTTTATTTTAGTTTTAGCCTAAAGGCTTACACATGTACCTCTGTCTGCTCATCTATTTACCTATCAGTGAGCTTCACTACCACTACTACCACTACCACAAGCATTAAAGTGACTATACTTAAAAATAAGTTAAACATTTGCTTATTTCAAGCTAAGAACCAAGCCATCGATTCAAGTACTGCCGAGGTACTGGGTCAAAGCTAGCTCAGTTCTTCCACCTCTTCCTTCTCTCTTGGATTTAAGAGCCATAGCTGAGACGTTAATGCTGTGATAGCCATTAGAGTCTATGAAAAGTCGGCTCAGAAAATGGCGAAAGTTAACACTTACTTTACTCACTCTTATCAAGTAGGCTCAATCTTAATTGGTCTACCTCTTTTTTTGGATCCCATTTTTCCACTCCAGTGCTTTCTGCCGAATGTGACGATGTTGCTTCACCTTTAACTGACTTTAGGCATCCAGAAGGAGATACGCATTTTTGCTGCAGACCCGGTGATTTGGTTTTTTGCATTGATTACAGAGCAAATGAGACTTTAGGGAGATTAATCATGAAGGTAGTGATTACAAAGGCAATTATGCCCATCCCTTCGAATCGCTCGTCTCATAAGCCAAATCCAAATAATGTGTTAATTAAATTGGAGGAATTCCATTACAGATTATGGTAAATCCTCTAAGCACTCACATTAGCTTTGAAGAATCCCTTATTTTACTCTCACTACTCCTTTGTGATTTGCCAATAATTTTGAAATACAGTTAGTTGCTGTGTTAATGATGTACAAGCAAGGGGCGAGTTTTGGATGGTTTATTTTGGCCAAATATTTTTCGTTAAAGAGTTTAGCCCTATTTTTTAAGTGAATAAGCCCAATAGTTAATGAGGCAAAGAACAGATATGAAATAATGGGATGGTTTTGGACCTTCACAATCCTTTAAAGCGTTAATAGTACGAACTTTGGATGTTAGCGCTCTCTGTCTGCATAATTCTTTAAGGGATTCGGTCGTAATAAAAGAAGCATTTAAATTTTTTTTGCATCCAAGTTAGACTAAAAAATTCTTCCCTTTGGTGAGGCCGCTCTTCGCGTGCTTTGTCTCTAAGACAAACACAAGCCTTAAATTAACGTTTGAGTCAAAAGCTGGGCATTCAGCTCATGACTTGACGTCAGTACCTCGTAGTTGTAGGAATATCATATATCTATGCACATGATCACCGCAATTTTTTTGTATTTGTGAAATGAAATCTCGTTCTTTGGTCAGTGCTATCGCTCACTCCAAATATGCACCAGAATCATGTTGAATGCCATAAAGCATGCTTTATAAATGGTTTATTAGTATCATAATCATTGAAATATTCTGCGGTAAAAGGCTACACATGAACTATTATAAGAGATGATTAGCAAATTTAGCACTTTACTTAGTAACACAATATATTTCACTGGTTTAAATTAGGAGCCGGCTGCAGGCGACTAAATCGAATTCAGGTTCAACCTTCTTCAAACTCCGTTAGAGGCAACACTATTCGAAATCAATGGAACATTTCCTTCAAATATGCGAATAAATAATTTCCTGCTTAAAGCTTATAAAATACTAGCTTAAACAATTTAACTGCACTTTGGCACTTGTATTTCCTGAACAGGCTATAGACATCCTGACAAAGCTAACGTGAACGTGAGGTTTCGTTGTATGAATACACCCTCGTAATCATACATTCAAAGGTCTAGCCGAAATATTAACTATTCATTATTAGTCTTAAATTATAGCCTGTATGCTTGAATAGCTCTTGCCTTGTCAGAGTCCTTTTTTTTACTGAAAGTTTTAAGTACTCGATCAGTCCAAAATACCAACATAGTAAACTTTTAGGTGGGAAATTGTTAAAAATATTAACTTACATTAAGTGCTTCTGTTTTTTTAGCCCTTTTTAAAGACAGATATACTGTATTAACCCTCTACTTTATGCGATCATTCCAATCATTTAAATATCACCTTCCATTTGTATTTTTATGTATACATTCTAGATCAGTTATATTCCCCTGCCCTCCCCTCCGCACCATTAAATGTTTCATGGAAAATCCCCTTAAATGAAAGTAAAAGCAGAAAGATAAGCACTCAATTACTAGTAGATAAGAATGCTATTAAGGGGAGTCTCACATATCTTCCTCATTCAGGAGAAAGAGCAGATACCATTGAGATTGGCGCAAGCATCTGTGGAGATGACGGTATGAGCTCATTTATCTTTAAATTGAGCCCGACAACGTGGTAGACATCCGGGCTCGAGATGGCACATATATAGGCAATGTTTGAAGGTAGTCACCACCACTGGTAGATGAGGGTAAGGCGATCGAGGTAGAGGCGGAGGCGGAGGAGGAGGGGGAGGTGGGGGGGGAGGGGGATTGAAAGGGAATGTGGGTTTGATAGGCACCTGCACGGGCTGTAGCTTCGGTTTTGGTATAGGCAGATCAGGTGGTTTTTCACAGCAACAGCAACAACAGAAACGAGGTCTGCTTTGCTGGGCCAATCCACGCACCACGAGAATGAGCAAACCCACTAGGATAGGCAGATTGGAGTAAGCCATACCTGCTTCTTTTCAACCGTTTATGTATTTGTTATCCCTAGCTTTTATAGTACATGTTGGCATTGCTGTGTAAATAGACGGCTTTGATACTTTGACGTGTGTTTGAGGAGCCAACAGGTGAAATTCTCGGTTACGTGGATAGCAATGTTGGCACAAGATGAATGCATTACTGCTTGGTAAGGGAATGGGATATTTTAAGTGTATTTAAGGTCATGCAAAGTTCTAGCAACGGTAGATATTAAAATGGAAATTTATTGTCTTCGATAATTATCTACCTTTTGCCATGCAGATAACAAATAAGTTTTTGTACACAAGTTCGAATAAAATGAATCAAGGAAACAATGATCCCGCCAAAATTTGATTTTAATCAAGTTTTCTTTACGGAGCATTAGAAGTAGAAGTCTTTGTTATGCAGGAGAGAGTCCTAAACTGGTGTCATAGGCCGATATAGCATTTAGAAAGACTAAAAAAATAACACTTCATATTCACTTATCCCAAGTGGGTTGCAGTAGCTGAAATTAATTAATTTACCAGAATATGCCACTTGTGTCCGTGCCTAATATATATGGTATCGAAAATAAAGGTAAAAAGATGTGAGACTTATTTTTTATAAGCACAGTAGAATGGGAAACTATCACAAGCTTACATCTGATTCAAACAGCACTCTAACAATATGGCTATGTCAAGTGACAAAAATGTTGTGTTATCAGTTGCACAAGAAATGTCGAATTCTCGCAGCACAAATAATTTGTTTTAGTCGTACATTTGCTGCGATAACACAGCCGCTTTTATTGAAAGCGTCTAAACTCAAAACTAAATAATATCTACATGTATTTGAGCCATTTTTGCTCGGTTTTTTTGCTAGCTAATGCAACCAACATCATGAATGGAGCTGTACAGTTACTAAGACAGCGTCATATAATTAGCTTGGCTAGGAAGTGAAAGAGATCAGGACTTGTTTTAATTGGGCAGGGGATTAAGCTAGGTCTCTGATAAATCCACCTTTTTAACGTCATGGGGTACTACAACTCTAGGAAAAACCCGAGGTGTCATAAAATTTCTTGCGGCTGACAGTATTTACTTTTAGTGAGGCTTGTTAACTTTCTGCTAAGTAACCAAATGCAATGTTTGCTGAAAGAAGTTACGGCCAAGCTTAGTAGTTGGGAGCACCTAAATGTTGAATTTAAATAGTACGTACGGTTTTACACAGAAACATAATTCATATCGTAGCTTTGTACCTAAGATTTTATAAATTTTGGTATTGTCTTCTTTGCTCTTACTGAATAAATAGAAATGCTACACAGATTCAGTGTTTCCCGAAGTTCTATTTTATTAAAGTAGGAGGACATAGAACACAAATTAGCTTGCGCGTTCCAAGCAATAAAACAGAGAGATTTGGAAGAAGCCCAACATGGTGAAGATCGAGGTCCAGAAGGAAGTGTGCTTCACCGGTGTGACAATCATTGAGAAGCCGTTTGACTACAGTTGGCACTGATCAAATCTTCAAAGCTGATCAATTCCCGTTTCAAGAGTTTATAAGTCCAAATGTGTTTTATGACTGAAAAATATCAACACTCTTGTGACAATAATAGTCTATAAGATTGAAATGTTGCAAATGAAAGAAACACAGTTACAAACCAATGTTAAAGCAAGAGCAGTAATAGTGACGAGACTGGTACTATTTGAATGAGACCAGCATCTGCTACTGAATTTTGCATATCGGATGTCCAAGGCTTCAATTATTAATCAACAATTAAAAGCACCCCAAAAGTGAGTAAATGTGGATCATGTTGTTGAATACCTCTTTGAATAGTAACAAATGCTTCAATCTTTTCCCCATTACTTAAAAAGTCACATAACCTATTAGAGCTCCTTAAACAGACAATTTTATGCAAAATATCATTAACACTACGGAGTACTTCCTGACTTTAAAGGGTTAATCGAAGCAGTAAAAAGCAAAGTAATTCCATTAAAGTACCATTAAATTCTTGACAGTTTTAATATTCCCTATACTAAAATAATAATTTTAAAATGTAGGGAATTACCCAAAACTTGTAAAAGGAAACTCACCTTTACCAGAGAGCCGAGAAAAAATTAGTATTTATTTCCAATTTTATCAATTTTCTAAAGAGGCCCAAACTCTAGGTGGTAGCCTGCGTTCTTAAACGAGACGTATTAATGTGGTGATTTGAGATTCCGTTCTACTATGTATTGAATTGCCCCGGCTGGGGAGCCCCTAATCATCGCGGCATGAGTTTTGAGAAGAGCTGAAAGCCTTCTATCTCTTTTCTACGTTGGAGTAATGAACCTTCTTTTTATAATACTTAGCCTTATTACGACTTTCGTGAGGCCTCAGCACGTCATATTGGTAGCAGTCGCAAGCGAATCCTATCCAAATGTACAACCATCCTAATTTCTGAAGCCGAAGAATAAAAGTTAACGAAAAATGAGTACAGCTGCTGCAGATGGGTAAATCTGTGAAGATACCAAATAGAGGGATGCAAATTGACCCCATCCAGCCATGGTATCAATCCATCAGTGATCTCGAACATCTTGCCCAGAGTACTTTCAAATTTCATTAAGTTGACGTGCTGGCTGATACACAGTTTGCCGCTGCAACCAAGGTAGTAAAACAGTTACATCATTGAATGAAATTAGTAAATCCCTTGTCACCCAGGCAAATGAAGCATATTGGTTTGTTTTTGAAAATGGCACTTTCCAGAACTTTGTGCTAATTTTGTTATTTTATGTAAATTTCCACCCTTATGCACGCGCCGCTGTGGTAATTGAGAGAATCGCTGCATAACACCTAGAAATTGGATAAAATCTCTTTACTTTAGTAAAAATGCACATTCCATGAAATAAGTGTTAAACTGTGAAAAGAGTGTATATTTGAAATTTAAAGCAAACCGTATATGTGGCAAAAAACGGTTAATAACACCGTAACTACAAATGTTATTAAAAACAAAGCTAGTGCTTCTACTTGCTATTTCCTCACCAAAATGGTGTCGAAAATGCTGATAGTTTGCTTATCTTTAAGCAAAACAGGTGCAATCACATCTCTACCACGCCTTTAACACCTTTGCATGCCCAACTACTTATTAGCAATTACTGTGCTGAAATCCACGAGTAATCACTGAAGCCGTAGTTCAAAATGCACAAATTTTGCTCATCATTTCGGTTTATTCTAAGAGACGATTTATGCGGGGCGAAATAAGTTTAGTCTCGAAAATGTTACCCGAGTGAGTTGGGATTTGATCCAAGCCGTTAGACAATCAACTTTCGTCTGCAACTTCTACATTCAAAAACTCAGAATTCAGAGCTATGCTAAATCACTAAGATAGGGTATTAAGTGTAAATTTTTAAATTTGATAAAATCTAAAGCACAGTGGGTGAGAGGTGTACACAGTGTGGCAAAATAACGTAACCTGAGCTGCACTCATTGAAGTTGAAACAGTAAAATCTCTTGGCTTTTAACTTGTCTTCATTATCTCTACCTTGCAAACTTAATGACGGTACAGCCTAAGGTATTGTTCAAAAGTTAATAGGGTTTTAAAGTAACTCTTGTCGCAGTGTTGCATGGCAAAATACTTCCACCGTCGTAACTATCCCGTCTGCATTTGGCAGTAGGCCTCTGCAGGAGTGCCATGAATGTTCCGTTAATTATTGCTGGCGATGGGCAACTCGTGTGTGCAAAACTTGCCTCAGCATAACTGTCATACAACTATTTGGACCAGTTTTCTTCCAAAATAGAAATAAGACCATGACTCTTTTGCCATAGTCCCAGTGGTTCCTTTGAAAAAGCAGCGTTGATTCGACAATGTTAAGAGGTGATCATGTTTATTTCTGTTACTCTGGCACCTGGTGACTATTAACCAGTGATTTTATACTTCGTCTGAGAAATGAGGCCTACAACAAATAATTTCAACCAGAAACTGCAACACTTCATTATGTCTTGTCAATTTAACAGCAAAGTCTGGCCAGAATTCATTAAATGCAGCAGCTGATTATCGCCTGTATAGCTGCCTACTTCATTGACCGATCATTCGACCAAACTTGGTGCAAAAACTCAACATGTTTCTTGCCGCATCATATTTGCCCGACCACTGATTTGCAGAAGGCACTTTCCTTTGCTGCCGTTTCCGATAAAGCATGAAATATCGAGCCACAAAGAGGGCCAGATTACTCTCCCTCACTGTCTGGCTGGAAGTGCCTCCAGTGCAGTTAGCGGAGGAGAACAGGGGCTAGTTGAAAGTCAAGGAACATTGCGGTTGATTGAGTGCTAAGTGGAAAGCGGAAACTGGTCCTTGGGTAAAAGAGATCCGGACAAAAGCATTGCCGTAACTCAACAGCCTCGTCTACCGCTCTTTCACCGAAAAGAATATCATTTTGGCAGAATATGACATTCATTTCTTTGCATATGCTAATTTTACGTCCTTATTTCCGTTTGGCTGTGACAAGGGAGCGACTCGATCATAAATAGGGCTATGCTAGAGTTAGAGAATAGCACCAAAATCGACTCAATGAGGTTTTCTGGATTGCGTACAACAGCATCGCTTTCCTGCAGCAACTTGAATCTATTTAGAACAATTCAATTGCGTGATTGACTTGACTCAATATCAAGGACAATGGCCAACTAACTTAAAGGCTAGCACCACTGGGCCGTAGCGAAGGTGTTTTTGCGTCACCCTGACCACGCCCACGTCGCAATCACTGCCGGTGCATTACTAGTCTCATGGTGGAGGACTACTACACGTTGGTAGGAAATGGGCGTCAACCTCGGACCTAACGAGGGGATAGCTCTTTAAGTGAGGCATTTCACTGTCCACCATCCATCCATTAAGCTACTCTAGCTGCCTGATTATTGTGCGGGTTAACGGTTCCGGCAAGTGTATAACACTTTAATTGCCAATTTACTGAAACATTAATTTGAGTCGTGTCAAGTCGTGAGAAGACCCAGTGGGGATATAATGACTCAGTGTAACTAACGCTGCACTTAGCGTATGAAGCGAAAAGCGCAAAAAGTGTGTTGAAATGTTTGCGATGCATGCATGTATCCGATTTCCATGCAGACACACAGTCGAAACACGGGCATCGCACGGACACAGGGGAAAAGGCATGCTAGCACATAAAACACGCGGCTGCAAATGGTTTGGGTCGGGACAACTGTTACAAATCTGACACGTCATTGCAGACGCCTTTTAAAAGCCCGTTTAAATTCATTTGTAGGGTTAAACATGTTAGGAATAGAAGCCTAACCCAGCATTTGACTGGAACACTCCGAAATCCTAAATAAATTGGAATGCAAGGCCAAGACACAAATTATCCAAATTAAGATTTAAGGTGTTTGACTTACTGTCATGAGATGTTTAAAGCACATTTCTATTGCTGAAATATTCAGTTCAATTCGGTTTAGGACTTTGATTCTGCCAAACTTCGATTGTTATAAATGGTTGAACAATTTCCAAACCTTCACAGTTAGTGCTCTATATAAACATCACTTAAATTGCCTACATACACCTACTCGATGCCACTTTAGTCGGCAAATGTCGTGCCATTGCCAGATTTTCCCAATTCAACGACACCTATATGTTGGAAGTCTAAACAAGCGCACTGGATGTCTCGGATTCTTCAAACATCACCACGATGTGCTTGTTCAGATACCTCATCACGAGAGGCAAGTCCCACTAGTCCTTCATCAGGCAGGCAATTTTCGACTCGCTCCATCAATCGGAGCTGTATATTACCGGAAGTAGTGTACCCACTTTCGCCAAATACGCACCTCCCCAGCCCAAATTACTGACTCCCAGTGTGTGCCTCGTGTCTCCGCCTGTGCTGTGTAGGCGACTGATCTGATTTGGCAGGAAAAAGAAACGATGCCTTACGCTTGCATACACACACGCATACAAGCACAACAATGCAGCATTTGTGAGCCTTGATCTCAGTTGTTTCACGTAGTTGGCTAGTAAATGGAATGTGGAAAGTGGAAATGCCTCATATCTGGATAGACAAACAATGCACTTGCCACCTGCAGTGCTGCCTTCCCCTCCACGATGGCCTTTGGTGCGAGTTTAGCTGTTACTGAATGGGACGGCGATGTGATCTTAGTGATGCAACTCACTCACATTGTATGGGTGATTAATTATGGAAGCAGTGGCAGAAGTTACGAACGGTTTTCTTCCCTCCTTTTTACGCATTGTCGACCTAAGTGATTGCTGAGGCTTAAGTGTAATAGATCAAGTATTAATGCTAACACTTTACGATGGAGATGTTTTTGCTATTTAATGCCAGGAAGGCGGATCGTGATTAATCAGTGCTAACTAGAACCAATCGTTTGTATCAGTGCCAAATTCCTCTATGCCTTTTAATTATAGTAGATCAATGTAATGAAATTACCTGCATTACTTTTACAATAAGTAATCATTTAGATCAGAGCCCCGAACTCCATCCCATTTGTTCCTGAGTCTTATTTCTTATGGCCATGACCAAGGAATGTTGGTGATTTCAGTGTGTCAAGATCTAACTTTACACTTCGTAATAGCTTTATTCAACCTCATCGAAGCAATACACATCCCTGTACGAGTTGTAGTGAAGGTCAAATCACGTCTTTGAGTTCGATATCCGATCCAATAAAGATTAAAAATTAGAAGTCGGTAAAGTTATTTGAGCAGTTTTTCAAAATGATTTATTTAAGGCGAAATTAAATGTAGGGAACAGTTTTGAGGTCTCTTCGATCTGTTGTAAAGCAGAGTCAATTAGGTGCTTAAGGGATCATTCACTCGAAGGAACCACTATCGCCTTTGATCTGTTAAAATTGCATTTACTTGTGTTTTCCGAATAAAAATTATCATTCAGCATCTCGTCAATGAAGGCAAAAGTGCTGGTGAAATTATTTGTGTGTACTGGATGGGAGCGAACATTAATCTACTGCGTACCCACTTAATCATCCACTAAAAGCCCAAAAAAGTGCAAAAGCTGGCAATTTCCAGTGGAACTCATTTTCCAATTTTTATAGCTTTCCTCAGCGGGGATCTTAGCACTAATATTCATCACTGTTTTCGTTACATCGTTTTATTGGTAAGACCTCCAACAAGGCAAAAAATACTTTTTAGAACTCTGGAAGAAACAATAAAAATAGTCTTCACAAACATGCTGATTCTTATCATCTTTTGAAAAATATTAAAGGGAGGATTAATTTGGAAAGCATAACATATGGGCTTTAAGAGGCTGAAAAAAACACAAAGTTACTAACCCCATATTCGTCTGACAGAGTTCAACCGTCATATCGATGTCAGTAAATGAAATCCTGTCTACTCTACCAGCTATTTAACCGACCATTCGTCAAGCTGGACTTAATTTGGGACTAAAATTCGGGGAGAGTTCCATGATTCTTTTTATGCACACTACAAAAATTCTGGCATTGCCTTGTCTTCCGCATTTACCACCCGCGCTCGTAGTGAAGGATGGATGTGCACCGTTTGTACTCCCTGCAGTATTCCTGGGGCAACATTCACTTATCTCATCCAGTTTGGCATCTTTACGTTTCAGTCTGATACTTTGTTTGGTGCTCCAAACTACATCCCGTTCTTAACAGCAATAAAGCTTGACTGGTGACTAACTAATGTCACTGTATAAAGTACCACTTTACCATGGAAGGCACGTATCAAGTAGGTATTAAAAGGAGGCACCTCAACAAACAACTGTAAACAGGCAAAAGGGTTGGTTAATAAATAACCTCCACCAATATTAAAATTGCAACCATATTTACTAGAATCTTGTATAATATGTAATTTCAAGTGAATTGTTTACTGAAGAAGTTATCATTTCTTTCTGATGCCTCACTTTCTACAAAACAACTCTATATAGAAGTTTAATTATTTGGTGGCACTAATAGCTGCGTTAATTTCGATGTTTCTCTCTTCCACCTCATAACCACACCCTTGGAACAAGCCAATGAATTGGATGAGAGCATGTCATTGTACCGATCTGAGACGTCTCTGAAGACGAAAAAAGAAAAAACTCGGGCAAGACGAGTATTGACGAAGTACAGTAGGGCTTGAGGCTCCTGGCTGGGTCCAAAAGCCAGGTCACCTGGCGGAGGTACAATAGAGGGACTTCTAAGTGTCCCATTACCAAAATGGTGAGTTAAGCTAACAATTAAGGCAGTGTACTTTATTGGCTATTACTAATCAAAAGGGTAAAGGCATCGTAGCTATGAGGGTCTATAGTAAGTGCTCCTTCAGGAGCTGATGAAATCTGACTAGTCATGATGCAGCGTCCCGAGACTTCTCTCAAGACGAACGAAGACATAATACTAGGGAAGAATATATTCGGCATACAGAAGGTACTAGGGCTACTGACATAACCCGAAAGTCAGCCCACGGGATGCAGTACAATGGCTAAATCAAAAGTCACTCTTTAGCAAAATAGAGTCAAATAACCAGCGTTTTGCACATGAGATACATTCAGACAAGCACGTATTAAGTAGCACTCCCACTTTTTATTTTCTTCACTTAAAATTAACCTTTGAATTGAAGTTCAACCAGATCAAAATATTCCTTTTGGTTAAGCGTAAAATAGCGCTAAAATACTAACCATAACAGCCTTATAGATTTGCAAGATACTAATTTGATTATGAAAAAGCCATAATTATCAGTCCAGACTACCGGGATAATAGTTAATTTAAAAACAATCATCAAAACGTGTCCTAGACTATTGTCACAAGATAGTTCCGCTTTCTTTATTGATTTTGTTTGCGTTGTTAATGGGTTAACTTCTTTAATTTTAGCCAACAATTTCTGCAAAGTTGTAGACTGGTATGGTTTTGTTTAATTCTATGCCATAACACAAAACAAAACTGCCATATTCACGTACAACCTAAAGAATTCGACTTCGTGCTGACAAATTAAATTACTCAGATAAGTCGGTTTCTATATCCGTGCCTAACGCATTGGTTGTATGACTTCCGATTTGGTACAGGAGCTACTAAGTGCCTCCGCCATTTCAACTTCCCCCAATAGGCTTAACCCCAGGCCATGCCAATAGCTCATGTCCTACTATAGGCCGATCATTTATATTTTACCGTAACTTTATATCTTTGTTTGGCTTTGACGAAGCCTCAAGGCGCTATGTATGCATCATCATGGTAAGAGGACATGTAGATAGCACTCAAAATAATGTCCGTTTAAAGAATCATAAAGGCGTTATTCATGAGTCTGTAAACAACTATCTTCCATTTTCCGGCATCGGGTTGAGGTTTGAATATTAAGTTGTGTTTAGATACATCCAAGTATTGCCAACTTGAAAGCCTTTCGATGGTGTAAAACAAGAATTCACTGGATGAATTTTTGTTTGAGTTGGTGCAGCTTGTTTTAAAACTCCTTTGCTGCGTGTGCGTGTTGTCCTGCCGAGATGAATCGTGAGGGTGGTAAGAAGAAGCCCTTAAAACAGCCCAAAAAGCCAGCCAAGGACTTGGATGAAGAGGATATTGCCTTTAAACAGAAACAAAAGGAGGAGCAGAAGAAGCTCGCCGCTGCTAAGCAGGTGGCTCAGAAGGGCCCACTTGGTTTTGGCAAAAACAAAATCAGCAAATAATCCTCTGATACTTTTTCCCTTCCATATCTGTTAATGGTCAATTAAATTTGTCGTATTTGTTCCTTTGTATTTGTGGCATTGATTGTTGAGGCTGGGATGCCCTCGGACTCATCTTTGATATATTTTTGTCTCATGTGTTTTCCTGCTACTGTGATGCTTATTCAAAGGATTTTGATGTAGGTTTCTGCATTTTTTCCATGTTTTTTGAAAGGCGTGGTGGCTTCCATATTTGTAAAGGTTGTTAGCGGGCCTTGTAAGCTGGTCATTGATATTCCGGATTTGTGGTGTTAGCCAGCTTTGCAGTTCGTCGTCCCGTTGAACGGCCTTTTCTTATGGTTTTAATCGTTGACACTGGTGGAATGCCTAATCGCTTAGTACAAATGAAAAGCACTTACCTAGTTTGAAGGAAACTTCGCTGTCGGGCTTGGGTTTGTGTTGTCGGCCGTACCACAGTTTGATTGGCATCATCGACCCGGTAATCTTCCGCCACTAGTTTACGGTCGTTTCACTCTAGGTTGTCCTGATCAAGGATTGTAGCACGACGGCGATCGAAGAGCACGAATCGTCACGTGCTTCTTTCGAGCAATAGCGCGTCAAGCACTCATCTGCTTTCCATTTAATTGGGATTATATGCGGTTCACCGTCGATTCTAGAGATTCGGGGGCGGGTTCCGCAACCGACACGTCTATTGTCTCCGCTTTTTGGCATTAATCCGGCGTACTCAGATTGAGCCTTAGCAAGAGGAATTCTTAGTTGCTTAACAGATGAAATGATCTAGACGGCGCCGGAAGGGGGATAACGCTGGACCTGACTCTCCTATGTCGTGACACTTTCCAGTTGTCATCGCTGTAATGCCCCCCCACCATCTCATGCAATTTCTTAATATAGCATATTTGACTCGATATTGACCTCCTTCTAACGCCAAGATCACTTACCAAAAGGTTTGCGGCGTCACTGATCGTAGACTTTGCACCCACTACCTAATAGTCTGCCTTCCCAACCACATGGTTAAGACTCCAAAGAAAACCCTTCCCAGAAAATCCCTCAAAACGACACATTCTTAGGGCCAGCACAGCACTTTGACCATCGATTTGCACTCTTCACACTAAATCGTCTAAAGGCACAAGCTAACTGGCACCTCTTATTTGCGGTTTAAGCCGTTTTATCCTCGCCCAGTCGATGCCAAGTTACTATGCCTCCGTCCAGCTATGAAAGCTGCACGACGGACCACCCATGCTTGCGATGTCAATCTGCGTGATGTTAAAGATTCTGCTTAGGCGACCAGTTGCCTGGTCGCAAGCTCGCCGTAGTACTATCAATTTCATGCCGGACACACGCGAGATCTATACGTGAGATAATCCAAGGTTTTACCACTAATGAGCCAGCATGAGTCCGCGCTTTGAACGATCAAGCGAGTTTGTAGCTGTTCATTCATTAGGCCGTGGTAACTACTGAACTAGGCATCGCGTCGACTGAAGTACTATCGTGCGCAACACCGTCAAAGTGCTAAAATTCCTCCCAATACTGTGACCCCAATAAGTCTACCCTCCACTACTACTTCACGAAAGAGTATCGAAGACGAAGTGAGGGTGACTATTTACACAGCAGACGAGCAACCGAACAAATGTTCTACTTTTTACCACCACCGCTACGACGCTTTCTGTTCTTCACATTCACCTCCTCGTAATAATGGCGGCCAGCACGGCCGGCCTTCCTGCGCAAGGCGCGCTCCAATTGACGCTTACGAGCCGCTGATAAACCTTTCGATGGTGCCGCGGCTTCCTCCTCCGCTGCTGCTTCCACTTCGTCCTCCGAGTTGGGCAGAAGGTTTATTCCGCCGGCACCTGCTTCATCTACGCATTCTGTCTCACTTTCCTCTTCATTAGCCGTCTTCTCTTCATTGTTAGTCTTGACATGGAGAGCAATAGTTAGAGTTCCGATACAGTCTAGACTAGTCCATTGAATACAAAATGAAGTAGGTGGACTCAACAAAAGGGTCTCTACAATGCTAAATGATAGCTAAGTTCTAGTGTTTTGGAGAGCGATATTCGTTCATGAAGTGGAAATGCAGCCTTAACTGGTCGTGGCGATGTACACAACTTTTCATGTACCCAATTCACTGAAGTGGAGTCCAAAAGTTGGTTTGTTACGTTAAACAGCACTAATAAGCCCGCCTCAAGAAAATCGACACTAAAGCGGTTTGATTTGAAAATATTAACACAAGAATTCGTAGAAAGCTACCTAGATATCCATCAAATCTTTGTTGCTTTTATACGATACTAAGCAAATAAACGCCTGGGGATTGCTTCAGGTACAAATTATTCATGCTCTAGTGTTGTGAAAAAAATAATAATATGGAAGCAGGATATAACTCACTTCCTCTACCAGATTTTCCTCATTATGTTCTGCCTCCGGTTCAGCGTCGAATGCGTCGATAAAAGCCTACAGGAAGCAAATAAGATTCCTGCAATGTTAAAGGTTGTAATTGGGCTGATACTATGCTTCCTCAAACGCGATTTTCGTCATATAGACATGCTTAGAGTACAAATTGCCTTCAAGCCCATCGTACACTATCACGAGTGAATCTAAATAAGCGTGAATAGACGATAGCCTAAACAAAAAGCGATCATGAAATACTGGTTACGAAGGCTCTACTCACGAGGAATCAGGTCGCCTAATTAAAGACCTGTGAAATCCCTTAATTCTCACAACGACTGAGCCGCCATTCGAACGATCAAGTGACTAAAATGCCCCACAAAAGTTAATCTAAGGTTATCAAGTCGGGAATTTTGCATGTGAACGATTTTGTATAAGCTTCACAAAATTAACATGGCTTCCAATTAGGCAGTTGGAATGTGCATTTTCCTAATTTCGTTTGTTGACGGGTATTTAAAACCGCAAACTTAAACCAAACCATTAAGCAGGAAGAGTAAAAAGGGATTTCTGGAAAGATTGCCGGGGTTGATATAAACTTATTCTACCTGTACTGAGCTCGAACAGTAGAAAAAGTAATCGACACGAGTGTAAGCTGTAATAGCAACTATGTAAGATGGTGTCTGTTGAATGACCTACCACATCGCTTCGCTTTGTGACTTCTCTAAAACAACTACTGAAGCATGAAACTCAAAAAATCGCATCAATCCATTAGGTTAAACACTCTTACTAACCCTGATACTTTCGAAATGAATGATAAATCGCACTAGGGAAAAATTACATCTGCCTAATGGCAGAAACACAAAGCACCGTTGACACTTAAGCCGTAACAGCTCTTAATCAAGAAATAAATGGTCAAATCCCAGCAGACCAAAAGAATTTCCAGACAGGTAAAGGATGAGGTTCGATAATAATAACAACATTGAAAGTTGGATGAACGTCGACGCACCTGTTTTAGTGTATCTTCACTTGGTGTAGCCTCCCCCTGATCGCCTTTTGTAGCACTAGCAGAATCAGTATTGGCAACACCGGAGACACCGTTACTGTCGTTTTCGAGAGGGGGTGGCTTCACGAAGTAGGGAAGCTTTCCACGCTGAAAGTCGTTGAGCACGCGCTTCGCTGTTGTGATGATGTCTGGTTCGCTACCCTATGAACACAACCATTGGTGGGATCTAATCCTTACCAAATTTCATCTCTGAATGGAGGTTTACGATTTAAAGACGAAAATTTTGGGAATATTTTAACATATTCGAACTTCTAACACAACTGATTTGTTGGTATTTTTGACGAATTTCCCAGATATATTGAGAAATGGCAAAAATATCCCAGAAAACAGGCAAACGCCCATTAAGGAATTCACCATGGATTTATAAAAATAACAACAAAAAAACACAAAGTGAAGCAAGACTACACAAAATCAAGACAGTCCCTGGTTCTCACGGGCATTTCTAGGATTGATGAGTATTTCAAAAGTCGGACGTTAATGCGCGCATATATGGACCCTAAAAGTTACCTCAATTAAATGTGATACGAGTGAAGGGGAAGATATGCAGATTCTGGGCCTCGGAGATACAGGAAACGAAAGCTATCAGTCATGGGGGCATCAATTGGTAATATAAATTGAAAAAAACCGTCTTATTAATGGAAACATCTAAACAGTATAATAAAAAGAGCCCCATTCCCTTTTAAAGCACACAACAAATTTTTCTAACAAAAACAGATCCTTCCGTCTTAGAAAATGAACCTAAAATCAGTCTCACAATAGAGCCATTTTGATAAAAACGAGGGTGTCAAAATTTTAGCAGTTCTTTCACGGCAAATGAATGTTGAGTAAGCGCACCTTGAGAAGTTTGCCTGTCTTCTTGGCGACTAGTTCAAGGAAGAGATTGGCGTCTACGGGCCACCTCGCAGTGGGTGAATATTCGATAGCCGAAGCAGCAACCATCTCAGCCGTATTTTGCTCGCTTACCGATTCAGCGAAGAGGGGATGGCAGGTGGGATCGAAATTCGGAAGTCCATAGCGCTGCTGTACGAATTCTGGCTTCACTCTTTTCAATACCTCAGGAATGTACATCTCTGGCTCTTTTAAATACTCCACTCGCACCTGAACGCATTTTCGAGAGAGATAGGTGTAATAGATAATTGAACATAAAAAACTTCAGCCAGACCAATAAACTCGTTTCATTACGTAACGAGTAAAACAAAATCTACATACATCCAATCAGTATGATACTACTAGGAACACCAGCGTTCACGTGGATAGGTAAAAGACGTCTTGGACACGAGAAGAATACGGCATAATAGGTAATTCACTTTTAAGTCAAGTATCATTTGCTAATCTGCAATGCCTGCAAGTCTGGTGAGCATAGCAACAAACTAGAAATTCCTGAACGCAGCTACTGTGCCTCACTATGCATCATTCTTTTGTTTCCAGTGCTCGACCTGTCATCTAGGCACAGTCCTGCACCTTGTTTTGTAACTTCAGTCGAAATCAACTGTTTTGGGGGTACTATATAATACCACCAGAGGGCCCATTAGCAATACTTGGTTCAAATACAGAGGAGGAACATTTAATCATGTCATTCATGGAAATCAAGATTAGGTAGTTGACATGCCCTCGCCCAAACCGCCATCGGTAGTTGTTATTTTAAATACGGAAGAATTATTGCAGCGAGGAGTTTTACGCCGCGTGACAATGTGAAATGCGGTTTGCACGGTTTCCAAAGACGGGAAGACCTGACAACTAGTCAGCAAATATGACATCTATTGTATAGAAAGCCTTCGACACTATTGTCAATTTGTACAATCTATGAGGAGAAATAACCTCTGTCGCTCTTACGTATGATTCCGCTCAATCAAATGTGATCGGTCTTTTCTTAAAAGCCAGGCTTCGCTAGACAGTAAAGGAATAATATGGTTGCAAGACTCCCAACTGGGTTTGACCATTTTATTTTTATTCAACCATTATAAAGTATGTTGATAGCCATAACCGTTTATCAAAAGCAATGATTTCTTATGAAGACAATTCATCAGTGTTATAATGGTAAGAAGGGGAGAGTGTCAAGAATATAACATCATGAAACTCCTACATTTCATTGAAAACTCACCTTGCGCTGCCAACTTCGTTTAAATGACTTCATTTCGCTACCCATCAACCACGTCAATGCCGAACACTAAGTTCAACTTTGTTGACGATCAATAACACTAACACATAACTGGTAGGTAACGAATTTGCATAATTACGGCCGCAAGATAACAAAATTTCCTAATCAACGACACTCAACAAGCACTCGGATCACCGACGTCTCGGATTGTGCGCACTTCAGTACTAAAACTAAGGCGCAACCCTCCCAGAATTTTTTTGGAACTAAAAAACAAAACGAAACCCACCACACCCTTCATAACCATCTCAGCTTCCGTATCTCCATCAGGATAAACAACACCGGGGCAATCGATGAGGTAGATTGATTTGAGCAGCGTCACGTACTGCCACACCTTGGTCTCGCCAGCCACTGGCGCCACCTTACATACCTTCTTAGAGCTAAAAGAATAATTTATATCAGATTGAAATAACCTACCGCATAGCGTTGATAATACTCGATTTCCCTACGTTAGGATAACCAATAACACCCACGCTGATTTGGTGACGATCTTTAGCGTGAAAACCAGCCAGTTGACGCAGAAGACTCATCAGAGCAGTTTTACCCAAAGGCTTAGTCAGATTGGCGTAAAAAACGAGAGTTGGATGCTCAGCAGACAGTATAGTTTTCCACCGTTTCTAAATAGGTTAGAAGTAGAGCAAGGTGTGGCTAGACTTACTGTTATCCAGACAGGTACCAGGTCCACCTTGTTAATGACAAAAATAAGGTGTTTATTGGGTTTCTCCTTCTTCATGTACTGCTCTATGTACCTCGACCGAGTGCCCATAGGATCACGGGCATCAAGCACATAAAGGACTACGTCAGAAGAATCGATAACTTTGAAAAGCTCGTTCCACAGACGTTTGGAGCTTCCTGCCTTGAAATGAGGGTCACTGGTCAGATCACGTACCCCGTTGTTATCATGCTGGAGGTTGCAATCTTTCTCTTGGAGGTAGTTCTGCCGATTTTTTTCTGCTTCACGGACCAGAGACTGCAAATGAACAATGGTGGATTTCAAACAAGTTGGTATAAAACCAATGACAGATAAAAGACGAACTCACCGACAGATTGTCACAAGTGAGATGGGGTCGCTTACGCCTAGCCTTTTCGCCGAATACGTACGCGAAACTCTCAGCGGCGAGGATATCTGGCTTTTTCTTCTACAAATTGTTTAATTATGAAGAGGCCTAAACGCACCACTTTCTTCTCGTCTAGCAGAGAAATGGGCAACCGTGTTTGGCGAAGCATAATTTCATAGGGATTCTTAATTTTCATTGCTTCTTTAAATGCCTGTAAAGAATCCTGTGAAATCACCCTCGTGTTGCCTTAATTTCATCAAACGTAGGAAATCGGTTTTACCGAACCAGCGACGATTTGGTTCAACACGTGAGACCGTCCCGGACGCTACGGTGGATTGAAATGGAGCAGCGCGAATTATACGACCCTTTTTATCACTTAAGTTGGATGATTAACCATGGCAACTCACCGCTTAGCCTTAAAATTGCGATACATGTTCAGACGCTTAATCGTGCTTTTCGTCCGCATCGTGGACCCCTTCTCCTGTTTGCCTCGATCTATATCATACGGGCATAAGAAGTGGCAATATTACCAGGGTTAAGGGAATGCTTTCCCTTATTGACACGATCTCTTTTGCGTGGAGGACCCATCACGGATACTGGGCTTCCCAACACGCGCCAACAATCGCTACTCGTAGGCTAAAGTGCCCCTCTCTCATTTAATTGGTTTTATTCTTCCGTAGTCAAACTCCAAAAATAGGTAATTCGAGGATTCAGATTTTGCACTTTAGTTCTCAAAAACGTGTACATCTTGGGAGTCACAGTTGTTGTTTATTTTGTTATTTTGAACACTAGTGCCAATTTTTAAAAACATGCACTTCAGTACCCACTTTTTTCGTTTACGATATTGCATAAAATTTGGCTACTCTAGCAGTTGTTAGATCATTTGTGAATTTATGTCAGCCAAGGTATTTCCAGATATAGAATGCCGTCAAAACTAAGTGTTAAGTGATTTAATTTGGGTTTCTATTCGCACCTTCTTAAGGAGCTTTGTTCCCCATATTCTCACATTCTGCAGCTAAGGGTAAATCAATAGAATGTTTACCGTAAACTCTTAAGGGAATTTTATGAAGTTTATATAATTACGCTCTGCCACCTTCGGGACCAGAAAACCATGTTGCAGATTGAAAAACATCTTTTGTGCAGCTTCAATTCTTTATGAATTTTAGTATATTTAATTTAAAAAATATAGAAACCATGCTCTTAACCGATTTTTTGATGGGCTCAATGTTTACAAGAGAGAATTTTTTAATCACTCCTTGAAAGTAATATATCAGTGATCGTATAAATGAGATAGTTTTATGATTCATTGGCAAGGCAGTGACTTTATGCATAACTCTATCTTAAATGGGCGAAGTTTCATGTTGCTCAAAACCACAGTGGTGATTATTGCACTCGAAGGAAGCTCCTCATTAATTGCTCTATTCTGGGTTGTGCAGTCAGTTGTGGACGCGCCACAATCAACTTACCAATGCTTAGTCATTATATTTTTAAGTTCATTGATTCAGTAGGTCCAAAATCGGTTCTTACAATGGGCTAAATTTTGTCTTCTCATGCCGGTTTTCTCCCACAATGCAAATCCCCATAGTGCTCGTATGAATAGAGAAATAGCTGTTTGAAACCAATATTAACGCATTCGGCAGCATGAACTAAGATCACCAACTTCGATGACAACACTACGATTGTTATCAAACCGACCGGAATTGATAACAATTCGGAATGCTGAGCGTTTTTGCCTCTGAGTGGAGACATTTCCCTACGACGTAAACTACCATGACAAATTGCATTATCTAAATTAACTCAGTAGCCATTTTTGCTTCCATTGTATTAGGTTAACATTTGGAAAGGCTAGTATCTTATCCCATAAAATGACCGTTACTGTAATAAATTAAATAGAGTTTGTTTTAATCCAATTCATAAATTATATTTCTTTGGGATACCAAAGTTTACGCAATACTTAACCATTTAGAAGGGACATTATCAACCAGACAACACTTTCAATGCTCAAACGCGCCTGAAAAATCTAATCTTGTACCTCCATCCACCCTCTCTCTATCTATTGGTTGGCGGTGACACTAAGCCACTGATTGGTCACCTTCTCCCTTCCCGCTAACGCCACACGGCTAGCGCACACGAATGTCCACTACAATTCATACTACTATGGCAACTACCTCGAAAGCGTCATCACCAACGCCAGCTCGCCAAGATGCGGAGCTCTTTGACCTCACCGC
Organism: Echinococcus multilocularis; assembly: GCA_000469725.3. Lineage (NCBI taxonomy): Eukaryota > Metazoa > Platyhelminthes > Cestoda > Cyclophyllidea > Taeniidae > Echinococcus > Echinococcus multilocularis. The sequence goes on along the minus strand of LN902846.1, from coordinate 4,358,025 downwards.
TGTGGTACGCGCGTGGGCGGTGAACGCTTTTATGGCGGCTGCCGACGGTCAGACCAGAAAGAGTGTTTGTGGGAGAAGCGGAGGAGCCACGGGACGTCTCGAGGTTCAGATAGTGTGGGAGGATGTAGCTTGTTGGAGCGATGTCCCCATCTTCGCCGACAGCCACTCTGTACGCCTGCCCAAGTCCCATGTGCTCTTTAGCACGGCGTATCGTAACAACACCGACGGAGTGCAGGAGTATAACTTTCGCACCGATCGCTCGACCCGCTCCACTGCGGAGATTGAGATCTCCAAAGGTTTTAGTGCCCATCGAGAACTAGGCGTTAAGTTGCAAGTGAGACTTTTGATCCATTTTCCTCTTTACATCACAACCTTTACTTTCATTCGGGGTTCAATGCGGTCAGCTCACAGCCGTCCATGTCGTACATATCCAACCAATCTGGCAATTTTCATTTTAATCTTAATTGATATTATCTAGGATAACGATCCAAATGAAAGTGCAAAATCCGGTTGAGGAGATGTTAAAAGTTTTGCTGTGAATTCTCGGGTCAATCTGCCTGAAAGGTTTTTTAGCTCCATAAATACAGTGTGCCGTGCCTCCGGAAGGCTATATTTATTCTCAACCTAATTGGTTGCTGCATTTCTAAGTGTAGATCTGAAGCGTTCCGAGACTTCCCTGAAGACAAAACAGGACAATGCCCTAGAAGAAGGGATTGTGCCTACTGGCATGGCCTGGAAGCTAGCCCACTCAGGGAAGGTACAGTGGGGAGACCTAAAGTAGTCGTTTTACCAAAATCGAGAATTGGACAAATGGCTAGCTTATTATGGATAAAACATAACATTTAGAACAGTTTCCGTTAGTTAAAAGTTACTCACGTTAGAGAGTTAAATGATTTTGATGATGACTTTGGGACATCCATTAGTGGACTTATCATTTGCTCTAGGTAGTTGATGGAAGCTTTTGACCTGAATACTGCTGTAAATGCTAAGTCCCTTCGCATGTCACTTACATCCGAAATTTTCTTTCATCATTCCTCCAATCTAGCTCCAAATAATCTCTACTCATCTTGCCTCCTAAATCCCATTACACCTTCTAAGAAAGAATGGCAGAAACAAAAACTCCCAATTTTGCTTCACTTTTGATTGCCTAATTCTCTAATGAGTGCAATATGCTTCTGCAAAGAAAGCATTATTGAGGGTGAAGATCGCAGTTTGGAAAATTTTAGCATTGCTTTAAATCATTCCAAAATTTTTCCCAAGTGCATTTCACTTTATTTCGTCTTGAAGTTACCTCATGCCCATTCGGAAAGTTTGCATTTGCCTAATTTCACTGCCTGGAAAATTTTCCTAGACTTTTTAATGTCTATTGAGGGCCTCAGCGACTGCAGTAAACATCTTCGGACCTTTCTCAGATTGTATTAAATCTCATTATATAGGCACTTACCACTTTCACGCATTTGCCGTGTAAATAAAAAACATCTAAAAAGGCCTTCTCACGCCAGTAATCAAAGGGGTTTTGGAGTAGATGAAAAGTTTGTCAGAAAAATGACTTTTGGGTGAGCAGGAATTGATAGGTGTTAGCCTTTGTTGCTTCAGTAATTTTGTCACTAATAATTTTTTTCGTAGTATTCATTCCAAGATTTTGACATCGAGCATTGAGGTGGATAGCATTTGCCTAATAAAATTTATTTTTAATTCTAATACAATTTAAGCAAGCATGTTTTATATTTAAAGTGACAGAAAAATTACACAGGTCGTTGCATGATTATATTTGTCCGCAGTTCTTTTAAAATTGTGTTTGCATGCATTGCTATTACTGAGACGTCTAAATAGCCCCAGTGATGTGCTGGCCTATAACGACTTAACGTCCCGTTTACAGAATTCCCAGATGCTATTTTCGAAGATATGTGTTTTTGCCCATAGAATTGTGCCAGGTTCTAAGGCCCCAAGCCAATCATGAGAGAACACATCAGTTAAAGGATCTGGTCGATATCGGCTCTGCTGTACAGACAAAAAATAAGTTGATCTACCCAAATAAATGTGTTCAGCGCCTTGTAACTTCTTTGGAGACGAAAGAAGATATAATAACTATCTAGAATACGTATTGTTGACGCATGGTAGGGCTTGGGGCTACTGGCTGGGCCTAAGGGCCAGACTGCCCGGCGGTGCAACAGTGGAGCCCCTAAGCGGCCCACTTCCAAGACTCAAAGCAAAAAAATAATGCACATGTACCTTTATATTAAATGATAATTTGCCCCCTGACATGACTACACTATGTTAAAATAAGAAAGCAGCTTATTGGGACAAAACAAGTGCGTTTCCAAAGTCAGTTTTCCTTTAGACACTAAAGATATTTTAAGCTCACTCACCTATTTGAAGTGTACGGATCACGTTTTGTAGGTGAAATCTACAATTTACAAAATCTGTTCTGCCAGTAAACCAAAAAAGCTCTCTACACAGTTTGGAGACAGACTAAGGAATTTTACTACCCGGTTGACTGACTGGCGAGCAAAAAATGTCAAATGACCAAAGGCAACTAACCAGCAACATAAAAGGCAAAAGCACTCATAAATGCACGTGTTTTGTTTAGTGTGGTACTGTTATTCGCATATTTGATTGTATGTAAAAGCACTTACAGAAGTTAAGTTATTTTAACATTCTCCAATCACTGCATTTTCGGTACTATAGTCTTTTCCCATTACTTTTCTGCTAGAATGATGTTCCAATGGGCAGGTGCAATCAACATTATCCCCCTCGTGGTGTTATCTCAGAAAGTCTAGTTATAGCCTGCCATTTAATAAAAGTACACAGAGCTCTCATGATTGGTACAAATTCGTGAATTTGTTAAAGCCAGAGACAAACACTTCATTTGAATGCAAAGTCGAGTGAGGGCCTGTCATCACCTTACTCACTCGGACCACGCACCTACTTGTTGGCTCGTGGAAGTGTGTACTCTATTGTCTATGATTTAACGCCCTGCATACGCTAGCGGTGCCTGTGCTATGTAACCAAAATCATCGCATACATGTCTAGCCTCTGGCTTGCTTGATTTAAGAAACACAAGCAGAGATGTTTCATTGCGAACTAACATTCATTGGTTTTATAAATTTACACTTGAAGTCAATCGTTCGAGCACATGCGGTGCCACCTGTTTGAGAACAACCCTTACGTCACAATGGTAACTGACTATGAGGAAAATCAACGAAGATACAGTCCTTTCCTTATTAGAGTAAATTTAAAGAACGTTTCTCCAATCTAACATCTGTTCTGAATCAACTTTTGGAAATACCGAAATCCACTTAAATTTGGGTCATAATTACACTAGACTAATCCACCTCGTCGTTCAACATTGAGGTTTAGTGCAAGGTAGTTGAAACAGGCATTCCTAAGTAATAGTGTATTAACAGCTATAGTGCTATAATATTTGTGGAAAAGGTGTATTTTACCTGAAGGTGGTAAGGGATGCCTAGAAGCTTATCCAGCCGCTGACCAACTTTAAAACATGAAAATTGAGTCAACCAAAAAAGTATCTTCTCAGACGCAAAATGACTTCTCTGATTTGAATCTATAAGAAACGATTACTTACGTTGATACTTAAAATTCGCAAAATAAATTTGGCAGGTTGAAGTCGCATTGAGTCTTTCCTTCAAAGACACCAACTTACCTAATATTTCTGCCAACAGAAAGATGACGCGAATAGCTTGGAAGCTAATAATTTAATGTCTAAGTGAAGACAGTATTTAAAAAACATTGAGAGATTTGTACATATTCTCATACTTTAATTCTGGCAGCCATAATTCACTGCGAAACCTTTTCTCTGGTAAAGCCAATTACTCTTTCTTACCCCTTACTTCCCTGCTTTTTTAAGTCATCCAAAGACCTCTCCAGCTTTCATGTACCACTAGTCAGCCCAAATACTTGCCTCGGCTTAGCTTTGAGACCACACAGCAATCTTTTCACAAAACTCTTTTTCCTCTATAAGGCATCAGTTAATCTACTTCTTAAGATACACATTCATGGATACTTGGCTCAATATAGTAGACTTCAAACAATAATTTGCCCTATTAAGCGAGAGGAATGCTCCATTCTGTTAAAATAGCATAAAATTTTTGATGCTACAGTAGTCACTTTTTGAGGATGTAGGGAAATCTTTGGGCTTGCGTACAAATTGAATCCTTAGGATAATCTTGTAAACAGTGAGAGAAATTGTGCATGCAATTACCCTTCTCTGAGGTTTTAGCTAAATTGGGAGAAGTAGATAAAGGGATATCTTTATTTACACCTAACTTTGCAAGATTTTCGCGGAGTACATAAGTTCTATAATACTGGTGCAAAACAGACCTACAAAAGCGCGCCCCATTAGGTGGATTGAGATGCCTTTCTTCCACTTTCAGAAAGGTCAGTTGGATTTGCAAAAAAATTTTTCGCTTTGATAACATTGGTGCATGTGCAGTAAAATCAATTTCTGATCATCATCTTTAAAATTTGAATATGCTAGTTAATAATACTTATAGTGATCTGTCATTAGGGGATTCCAAAACTTAAAAAATTAATTTGTTTAAGCCACAGGCTGTTAAATGTCCCTGTTATGCCCGCTTCTCCAAGTGACAGTAATACAAAATTAGGTGCCATTGTGAAAATTGCACTGAATGGTTCATGGAATCCATGGCATTTTGACATGAAAAACCAACTTCTACCAATACTGATACATATAAATAAACTGAAGTTCCGTCTATTTACCTGTATTTTTTCTCCTGTGCGTGAGAATAATTTGATATCGGTGTAAATAATTCGAGGCTCCGAAAGTTCCTAGTTGATTCATGACCAAATTGTGTGAATGTAGACAAAGTAGAACGCAATTTTTTATCAAAGAGGGTTGAAAATTCTTACAGGCATTTATTGAAAGCGTGATAGCAATTAATCAAGGTGGACCGGAATAACCAGCGTGATTTCATAAAATCAGCCAAGCATTTGCTACAGCACAGTAGTGCACCATCTTTTTTGGAATCAGACATCATGAGTTGCATATTTCTAATTTGTATTCACGAAAATCGGAATGGATGAATAGGAAGACTTTATGGAAATTTGCAAGGAAAGAGGGTAATAACATGCTAAAAATGTGTCTTTTTCACTTTTTAGCTACCAAATCAAATTTTGGAAGCAAATGCTGGATTTTCACAGGAGATATCCCTCACCAAAGCCACTCGACAATGTTTAGATGAGGAGATGTCATGGGGTATCGATACACGTGTGGAAGTCCAGCCAAAATCGGCTGCCAACGTTGAGGTTTGTAACTTAATCACTGTTGACACTGACATAATTTTGAGGCCTAAACTTGTAATGCAGATCCAAAATATGCTATGACATGAAAGTTAGTTAAATTTTTTACCAAAAGGTAGCAAAATCTGGTTTTTATATAGTACAATGGACAATTTGTTCCTCATTGTCGTTTAACTCTAACTACAGCTACAATGGTGAAACAAGATAACGAATGGTAAAAACGTGGGGTCTGTAATGTTTATATTTGGTCTTACAAGTAATGGCTACACTTTTAAAGATGTGATGTACTGTTGTACGACAGTGATGTATTGTAAATTTCTTCGCAAACCACTTATGAAGTAAAAATAGCTTCAGCGCTGCACTTCGCTTCTTGGTTGACTTAATCTCCTTAAAGATCAACATCGTAGAACACCAAATGACCTGCCGTTTTGCCGTGGACACCCGACTTCGGGGACGCATCCGAGCGGTGTGCATGGACGGCCGCAAGAATAACGCCTTCCTTATGAGCATTGAGGCCGATCTGGGTGACGTTGTGAAGACTTACTTGGAAAAACCTCGACCTCCCTCGGCACCAAGGTTGACGCATGTCAGAGTTGAGGGCAGTAGCACGCCTAAGACAGTTGTTATAACAACTGAGGGACGCTGTGCCTTTCGATTCGGTGTGAAACAGGAGGTTGAGGTGACTCAAGTTGTACCGCCCTATCCTCCAGGTTAAAGAACGTCTCAAACCACTCCTCATGTCTGCGCTTCCTTTCAATTAATTTACAGTGATCTTACTAAGGAATTGAAAGCTTTGCATTAAGTTAATGCCTTTTATTTTGGATTAGAATATTTAAGAATCTTTAGTCTTGTCCATACAATGACATGAATATACACTACGTAAATAAGGGAATCCTTGGCTATGGAGTCATCAGTGCCTACCGTAACAACTCCAAACTGGGTCTTGGAAATTTTTTGGAGGGATTATAATTTCCCTTCGTGTATATAGCAACGAATTAGTCCATAGCATATAATGTGTATGCAGGAGAATCTTATTTTTTCATGATTAGCTGTTGTGCTTAATAAAGTAATTATCAAAGTCCTTGGTATTGCTATGTATTACTATGTTTTTAATGCATAACAAGTGATGCTTCATGAAAAACGATAGACTAGACACTTAAAAGTGAAAAAGTTGAAGTCTCAGTTGACTTTTTTCGTAAATAGTTGACCAATTAAAAGCGGGCCTTAGACAGGCTCATGACGTGTCGGTTTTACCCAACCTTCATTTTCTTTTAATAAGATGTAGCTTTCGATGACTGTTAATTGAACGTTCCTTACTGTCCACAAAAACTTTCCTTATCTTAGGACTTTTTGAACTGATGAAGTTGTCTTGTACATCAGGAGTTCACCAGTAATGCATTCGATATATGACAGCCATCTGAGGATTGTTAGAGTGATTAGACGCATGACTAACCCCTAAGAGTTTGAAATATTTTTTGTGACTTAACACTCCATAGTGTGCATAATCAAATCGAGATTGCTTGCTACGTCATTCTGGTCACTCAGTTTTTCCTCCATTTTTTTTAGCTTTGAAAGCCTATAAATTACCCAACCTTGTCACCCCTGAAACACGTCAGTGATTTTAAAAAATATATCAACTAGATGTGGACAGAAACAGCAGTTCAGTTAAACAAATCTTAGATAGTTCCTAATGGGTCTAGGGGCGTTCAGTATACAGGAACGGCACTTTGATAATCCCATTTTAGGGATTCAAAACTAGTTGTATCCTATTTTTTATGAGTGTCCAACTTCTGTAGAAATTAAAACCAGAGATCAGTTATGAAACAAACAAATATTAAAAAGTCATCAGTAACATTGATAATAAAAAATTTGTCAATACATTAAATTGACTATTTTATGATAAGAATTTAAAGTACTTAAGGCCTTTTTCGTAAAAAAACACTAATGGCCTTTTGCATCATTGCCACGTTAATTAGGCTTGGCATTTTGCCCATAGAAAGGCACAGGCCTTGTGATCATCATTTTTTGTATGCAAAGGATTTGGAGCTGATAGATTCCTTCGGTGCGACACACAAGAAATATAAATCATTTAGAAATGTATAGGTTTTGCGTCCCTTTTATGAAGATCAGTCCGTCGGGGCCATAGATGGAGAAGGTTTAAGGATTTATTTTATCCTCTTTGTTTAATATGTGCCAATTTGTACCATTGTTTATGATTCTCAAATGCCACTACTTACCTTCAACTTATCCTGTGTGTGCTGCCTAGGCTTGCTGCATTGTTAACATTACTTATGGCGGTTACCCAACTAACTGGTAAAATTTACTCCCCTCAATCTGTTAACGCTAGCAGGCAAATATAGAGTCCAATCCTAAGCCTGCCAAGCAAATGCTTGCCAGTGAATCGATAGTTTGAAAGAAATACAAAGCGTGTTAAGCCTTTTTACACATATGAACCATGACCTACATAATGATTTAATCTAAAACGAAGAGAGACCATTCGTTTGCTTTTAAGACCTGACCCAATTCAACATAAAAATACCGATTTATTAGCATTTTATGCGGCAGCAATTTAGGAAGATAGTATGCCTCTTCTGCAAAACATATTTGCCCAATTAAGGTCAAACTCGTTCACTTACTGAGTCATGTCCCTCCATAGACACGTTGTGGTTACTTTCTGCCTTAATCTTCCATACTAACTGACAGTGCAGCAGTGTTGATAGCCGCACTACAATAGTCATCATATGAATAAGTAATTGATGTCACTTGTTATAGTGAGAGGTGTTCTTGCGCAGAGGAGTGGTCTTCACCCTTCTAAATGCCACTGCAAATGCCAAGCTGGCAAGTCAGTAGCACGTCAACACATTACCGATAATGCAAAGGTCAGATAACGTCTTCCGTCTTAACCATCTCATCTCCTAACTAAAATGTGACTTGAAGGGCGTCAAAACTTTGCCAAATTAAGTAAATGATGATGTGTACGAATTTTCTGCAACAGTATTTAGTAATTATGGTTGAAGAGGTAGAGTTTTTAGTGCAGTAATTTTAAGGTATATTTAATCCTAACGGAGAGAGGCAATCCGTTCATAGACTTTAAATATTCATAGAAGTAGTAATAATAATAGCTTTAAAATTTCCTTTAGATTTAGAGTGTTTCAGTAGAAATTTGGTGCGTTTATGTGTTTTGTTTTGCATGATCAAAACATTCTGAATTTTTTTACGAGTGTTGCCAAATTTGAGCCTGTTTTTAACAGATACTACTTACCGAACCTGCTGTATGGTTTGTGCCTTAACCTATTCAAGGCATTCTTTCCTTTGAAATCTTTTAAAGGGCAATGGAAGTTATTTGTTTGTAAAGGATTTGTGATTGTTTTTCTAAGCTCTATAACTAAAAATTTTCTTCTTTATTAAGGGTCTTCCTATTAAAAATTAAGAAGTTAATGGTGAGTATAAGCACTAAGAATTTTACCGCTGAGCGTCCCCAATCTTTTGCAAGTTCTTAGGCTATTCGATGATTGTCAAATTAGTTTACATCAGACTGGTGCTCATTTAATTCCACCACTATTTTTTCACGCATTAGTTGGACAACTACCCTATTTCATTTTGGTTGCAATTGGAGTTCGACTAACTACAATGAATAGACTCAATAAAATTTTTTCACTTGGCTGAAAATACAGGTAACTGCAATGTCAACCAGCCCAAGGCAATAGTAGTTTCCTAACACTAAAGATTCCCAAAATACTAAACTAACTCCTAGATCTATGAGGGATCCCCATGACTTAAAACCCGTTCTTTTAGTTTCATTCCATATTTAGGAACTATTTTGAAAATATCGTTTAAAACATGACACCTTACTAACTTTAATTTTCTGTTGTTGAATGGGGTTGATACCCAAAAAAAAGGACTGATATGACCTTCACTACAACTCGTACAGGGATGTGTATTGCTTCGATGAGGTTGAATAAAGCTATTACGAAGTGTAAAGTTAGATCTTGACACACTGAAATCACCAACATTCCTTGGTCATGGCCATAAGAAATAAGACTCAGGAACAAATGGGATGGAGTTCGGGGCTCTGATCTAAATGATTACTTATTGTAAAAGTAATGCAGGTAATTTCATTACATTGATCTACTATAATTAAAAGGCATAGAGGAATTTGGCACTGATACAAACGATTGGTTCTAGTTAGCACTGATTAATCACGATCCGCCTTCCTGGCATTAAATAGCAAAAACATCTCCATCGTAAAGTGTTAGCATTAATACTTGATCTATTACACTTAAGCCTCAGCAATCACTTAGGTCGACAATGCGTAAAAAGGAGGGAAGAAAACCGTTCGTAACTTCTGCCACTGCTTCCATAATTAATCACCCATACAATGTGAGTGAGTTGCATCACTAAGATCACATCGCCGTCCCATTCAGTAACAGCTAAACTCGCACCAAAGGCCATCGTGGAGGGGAAGGCAGCACTGCAGGTGGCAAGTGCATTGTTTGTCTATCCAGATATGAGGCATTTCCACTTTCCACATTCCATTTACTAGCCAACTACGTGAAACAACTGAGATCAAGGCTCACAAATGCTGCATTGTTGTGCTTGTATGCGTGTGTGTATGCAAGCGTAAGGCATCGTTTCTTTTTCCTGCCAAATCAGATCAGTCGCCTACACAGCACAGGCGGAGACACGAGGCACACACTGGGAGTCAGTAATTTGGGCTGGGGAGGTGCGTATTTGGCGAAAGTGGGTACACTACTTCCGGTAATATACAGCTCCGATTGATGGAGCGAGTCGAAAATTGCCTGCCTGATGAAGGACTAGTGGGACTTGCCTCTCGTGATGAGGTATCTGAACAAGCACATCGTGGTGATGTTTGAAGAATCCGAGACATCCAGTGCGCTTGTTTAGACTTCCAACATATAGGTGTCGTTGAATTGGGAAAATCTGGCAATGGCACGACATTTGCCGACTAAAGTGGCATCGAGTAGGTGTATGTAGGCAATTTAAGTGATGTTTATATAGAGCACTAACTGTGAAGGTTTGGAAATTGTTCAACCATTTATAACAATCGAAGTTTGGCAGAATCAAAGTCCTAAACCGAATTGAACTGAATATTTCAGCAATAGAAATGTGCTTTAAACATCTCATGACAGTAAGTCAAACACCTTAAATCTTAATTTGGATAATTTGTGTCTTGGCCTTGCATTCCAATTTATTTAGGATTTCGGAGTGTTCCAGTCAAATGCTGGGTTAGGCTTCTATTCCTAACATGTTTAACCCTACAAATGAATTTAAACGGGCTTTTAAAAGGCGTCTGCAATGACGTGTCAGATTTGTAACAGTTGTCCCGACCCAAACCATTTGCAGCCGCGTGTTTTATGTGCTAGCATGCCTTTTCCCCTGTGTCCGTGCGATGCCCGTGTTTCGACTGTGTGTCTGCATGGAAATCGGATACATGCATGCATCGCAAACATTTCAACACACTTTTTGCGCTTTTCGCTTCATACGCTAAGTGCAGCGTTAGTTACACTGAGTCATTATATCCCCACTGGGTCTTCTCACGACTTGACACGACTCAAATTAATGTTTCAGTAAATTGGCAATTAAAGTGTTATACACTTGCCGGAACCGTTAACCCGCACAATAATCAGGCAGCTAGAGTAGCTTAATGGATGGATGGTGGACAGTGAAATGCCTCACTTAAAGAGCTATCCCCTCGTTAGGTCCGAGGTTGACGCCCATTTCCTACCAACGTGTAGTAGTCCTCCACCATGAGACTAGTAATGCACCGGCAGTGATTGCGACGTGGGCGTGGTCAGGGTGACGCAAAAACACCTTCGCTACGGCCCAGTGGTGCTAGCCTTTAAGTTAGTTGGCCATTGTCCTTGATATTGAGTCAAGTCAATCACGCAATTGAATTGTTCTAAATAGATTCAAGTTGCTGCAGGAAAGCGATGCTGTTGTACGCAATCCAGAAAACCTCATTGAGTCGATTTTGGTGCTATTCTCTAACTCTAGCATAGCCCTATTTATGATCGAGTCGCTCCCTTGTCACAGCCAAACGGAAATAAGGACGTAAAATTAGCATATGCAAAGAAATGAATGTCATATTCTGCCAAAATGATATTCTTTTCGGTGAAAGAGCGGTAGACGAGGCTGTTGAGTTACGGCAATGCTTTTGTCCGGATCTCTTTTACCCAAGGACCAGTTTCCGCTTTCCACTTAGCACTCAATCAACCGCAATGTTCCTTGACTTTCAACTAGCCCCTGTTCTCCTCCGCTAACTGCACTGGAGGCACTTCCAGCCAGACAGTGAGGGAGAGTAATCTGGCCCTCTTTGTGGCTCGATATTTCATGCTTTATCGGAAACGGCAGCAAAGGAAAGTGCCTTCTGCAAATCAGTGGTCGGGCAAATATGATGCGGCAAGAAACATGTTGAGTTTTTGCACCAAGTTTGGTCGAATGATCGGTCAATGAAGTAGGCAGCTATACAGGCGATAATCAGCTGCTGCATTTAATGAATTCTGGCCAGACTTTGCTGTTAAATTGACAAGACATAATGAAGTGTTGCAGTTTCTGGTTGAAATTATTTGTTGTAGGCCTCATTTCTCAGACGAAGTATAAAATCACTGGTTAATAGTCACCAGGTGCCAGAGTAACAGAAATAAACATGATCACCTCTTAACATTGTCGAATCAACGCTGCTTTTTCAAAGGAACCACTGGGACTATGGCAAAAGAGTCATGGTCTTATTTCTATTTTGGAAGAAAACTGGTCCAAATAGTTGTATGACAGTTATGCTGAGGCAAGTTTTGCACACACGAGTTGCCCATCGCCAGCAATAATTAACGGAACATTCATGGCACTCCTGCAGAGGCCTACTGCCAAATGCAGACGGGATAGTTACGACGGTGGAAGTATTTTGCCATGCAACACTGCGACAAGAGTTACTTTAAAACCCTATTAACTTTTGAACAATACCTTAGGCTGTACCGTCATTAAGTTTGCAAGGTAGAGATAATGAAGACAAGTTAAAAGCCAAGAGATTTTACTGTTTCAACTTCAATGAGTGCAGCTCAGGTTACGTTATTTTGCCACACTGTGTACACCTCTCACCCACTGTGCTTTAGATTTTATCAAATTTAAAAATTTACACTTAATACCCTATCTTAGTGATTTAGCATAGCTCTGAATTCTGAGTTTTTGAATGTAGAAGTTGCAGACGAAAGTTGATTGTCTAACGGCTTGGATCAAATCCCAACTCACTCGGGTAACATTTTCGAGACTAAACTTATTTCGCCCCGCATAAATCGTCTCTTAGAATAAAACAAGACAATGATAGGATTTCAATAAAGGTTTTCCTGCTATGACGAGCTCAAACTCAGCATAAACTAATGTAAAGTGTGGACTTTTAATAAAACAGTAATGCCATTTTTGTTTTACTCACGGAACGATTACCCTTGTCCAAAGGCAGACCTTAAACGAAAGGAAAATTTTCTGTAATAAGGGGCCTTAAACTAGTCCTTAGATGATTGCTAGTTTTGACAATTAAAGGAGCTTAACTGAAGAACGCCTACTGCCCTTCCACAAACCAGTCTGTCATCTCCAACGTAATGTCCGCATTTTCTATTGAGATTTTAACGTTTAAATGTTGTCTTACTTCACAACTTACGCTTTAAAATTTTGTTACAATTCGACCTTTGTTTGTTTTTTTCAAAACGAAGTACTTAACAACACTTATTTCAGTGTTTTTTTTTCTGGGGGAACAAATCACATTACAACCTTTTTCGATGAAATTATCGACCTTAATTAATAATGATGGTACTTCAGAAGATCGCTTCCTATTAGTTCTTACATTCATAAAATATTTGTTTAAATGGTGCATTTTAATATTAACACGCTAATTTGATTGTGTCCAGTGAATAAATGTGGGCATTTGTGCTGGGCACAATTGACCCATTCATTTTAAATTAGACATGACGTAAAATAGGCTCCTTTGACAGTAATCGGGATGCTCGAAAGTTGCTACTTTGTGCCTGATGCATTATGCAAACTCATACCCCACTCATTTTTGAGTGAAAGATGCAATGGCTGCCACAGGGATGAAGACAACTTTGTGTTTGCCTAGCACTGTCTCGGAAACTTATTCAAGTGATTATGCTCTGTCAAAATGCCACTGATATACACATATAATTGTCTGAACTCTTGAACAAGGCTGTTGCTGGTACTACGGAAAAGTGAAAATTGAAGTGTAGATAGCAGTTAAGGCGAGTCCATATGCATTATCTTAATATGGGAAAGAACTAATCAGGAGGAAAACGCAGTTCGCAGCCACTCATGCCCTTAGTATTTTGCTATTCTCCTGCGGCGTTATTCACACCTGCATTTAAGTAGCGGTCAGTCACCGTTTAGCGTTAATAGCTGAAAGGTCGCCAGGTTAAAGCCTTATGCAGCAACTCATTTAAAAGGAACGGTGCAAGAAGGCTTGGGAAGGCCAAACTCAACTCACCCCCAGCCACGAGACGCCTTCTCCTTCTCCCACCTCCCCTCCTCTCCGCTTTTCTTCAACAGGGGAGGATGCGACTAGCCAATCACTCCACTCGGATTAGCCAACCTGACCGCAATTGGCTGCTGTGATATTCCCATTCTTAAGCTGCTGACGAGGCCTTCACTTCAGGTATATGTGAATTAGAACAATAAACAGATTAACATTTTTTGAGTTGATGAGATTAATGCAGCCTTTAATGGATCCCATCTAAGTCGTTAAGATAAGGTTTGTTTAGTTGAAAGAGTGGAAATTCTAAATCAGACGATATTTCTCTATTGCCATTATAAGCTGAAGGTGAAATCTTGTTTAGGTAATATTTCAAAGTAAATGGATTATGGTTGTCTTACGCCATGCAACGTAATAAGAGGTAACTGACTCCTTTTCGTGTTATGGATTTTAATATTGTCCAACACCACTTAACTCATTTAAATTTTGGTTAGGAAGTTCTTTTCGGTACAAATACTCCTTAGCGGAAGGTTTATGTAGTACTATCGAAAAAGTTCCTGTTGGGCTTGTCACCATTGAGCGAAAACTGACCACACCCTTATGCATCAAACCCATTGTAATCCCATGTATCGTCCTAGATAAAATAATTCCGTCAGGATTAATTAAAGCAAATTAACCACAACGCACAAAATTAGCAATGCATTTTGTTTTTGAACCTTAAGATTATTTAGTCTGCATTTGAGCAGCTGCATTGGCGGTTTCTTTTCAAGTGGAAGTTAATATCTGCATACCTATGAACATAAAATGGGATAATATTCAAATGTTTAATTTGCACGATGGTCTTAAAAGTGTAAGTAATTGCAGAGTTACATTCAAAGCCACTAGTCGAACGATACTTCCAAGTTTACTTTTTCCGAAGCATCAATTAGGTGGGCTAAGTGGATGGCGAGAAAAAGTGGAGGTAACATTTACATTACCATCACTCCTCGAATCGGGAAACCGCGAACTCCAATGACTCGACATTTTCGCTTCTGCAGTTAACCAATAGTAAGAGCGTAGGTGAAAAAGGCTTGGAGCGTTGAGCTTGGCCTTTCAGCTACCCGCACTCACTTCACCCATTCTCATGCAAATTAGATAAAACCTTTTTTATAATCTTCTCAATGTTTACTTTTGTTTGAATAAATTAAGTTTTTGTTCGTTGCAGTGTGAGCTTAGGCGAAGGAAAGACGAAATTATTGTGGCTGTTCAGAATTCAAATACACATTCGCAAATAAATATAACAAATATTCTAAATATAATTATTGATAATTTTCATTTGAATGTAAAATAAGAAATATAACTGCCGATCAATTTTGTGCGAAAATTTTGTACCAGGCATTTCCGCTGATTAAAATAGGCATGTCAATAAAGCTTTTCCCTATTCAAGGCATCAGTAGGTCATAACAGGAGTCCCTAACCATCTGATAAATATAATCTGTTTTTATCAGTTAAAAGTCGTCATTCTTTTATGCAAATTGAGGGCACAATGCCGAGCCGTTAAAATTTATTCGTATCATCTTTATGCTGAACGTTGTTGGGAAAGTCGCTAAGGGCCAAGTTGTGGTAATCGTTTGGGTTCCATTTAGTCAGGCCTGCATTGATTATTAGACTACTTGGAATTTGCTAAAATGAGAAAAATCTGCAATGAATTGAAATTTTTATTTAAATAATACTCACATTTCCACCAATCAGCCTACGATGCTGCAAAATGGAGAGCCGGCGATAAATACAAAAGCGAACCATGATATGAGCATTACAGATGAGTATAAATCTTGACCTTATTCTCTGATTTTCCTAGCATTTAATATCCTTAAAAAAAGTTGAGGTAATGCAAAGACATCATGTCTACTGGACTAAATCGAGTAAAATGTTGGCTTTGGCATTCACAGTTGATAGGTCACTTCGGTATCACTAAATGGTACATAGCACTAACAATTAGTTCACCATCGCGTTTTAATTAGGCTTTGCGATTTCCTGTGATTTCCTTTCCACGCCTACTACAAGAAATCTATTCCCCTTCCATCGTTTTGATATTTCCAGTCTTTTTTACTTTATACCTCATTGCTACAGTGGTTCAATCATTGAACAAGTCTACGACTCAAATAACTCCTGGCCGACACCGCATTTAAACCTTACAGAAGGAAGACATCTATTGTGCACAGCATAGTAATCATCAAAACCGTGTTCACTTCTGCCAATCAACTGAGCCTCCAGTTCTGCACAACGACCAGAAAATTAAAAATATCGAAATCATGGGTAAGTAAGGTGCTTACAGTATTTACGTGAGGTATAATGGCCATCTATGGTGGCAGGTAGTTATGTAGCCCCGAATCAGGGAATAGGAGTGACATCCAAAAATACTCCCTTAAAAATAATTCATCCATACAGGGTTTTGAGTTTCGACCAATCTGCCTACAAATGGCATTTGACACTAGTAATGCACTGTCTCTGGAAAACGGACCAGTCTGAACCATTGCCAAATAGATGCGCTTCTAGGCTGCAGGGCACAAAAGAGTTATGGCAGAATCCCATGTCTTCTCACTGAGATGATACACTACTGAAGATAGTCATTTCTCGCCCGGAAGATGTTAAGTACATTTACAGTGAGATTGTTGAAGTAAAAGTGTAAAGAAAGGGGGGCCAGGAGTGATGTCTGAAGGGAAGAATACGTGCTTTGTCTATGCTATAAAGTTTTATTTAGCATGGTGGAAAATAAAAAATAATGCAATCATAATTTCGAAAGATACAAGATTGAGGATTAAGGGAGCAAGCTACTACAATGTACAAGCAGATGCAATTCTTTGCCGGATAAGCGACTCTATTTTGACGTTCTGGAAGTTTCTGCACCTGAAGTCTAAATTCCGAGCTTTCGAGGATGCTTCGCAGCTCATTCTCAGTAATTTTATCCTTGTTGGTCAATAAAACAATGGACACACCTAGCATGCACTAACATTCGCTTTAACGGTAAGAACACTCCGAAAGGCGAATATGCGAGAGTGGTAACCATCACCCGTATACTTCAGTGTCCCAACACTTTAATACAGCAAGAACGCACTTAGTGTGTACTCAGATTGTCCTCAGCAAAGGCTTCGATTCTGAAGTCTTTATCACCAAGTTTTTCTGGTTAGGGGGTCGCCATATTTGTACTTACGCAGAGCAAACAAGATAAAAAGAAAACTATAGAGGAAACGAGTGCTAGATGTCAATGCAAGCTGTGGCCCGTACGTGAATTTAAAACATCTCTTCAAAAGTGGACTGGTTTGCAGAACCGTTGGAACTTTATTAAGATCTTGCTTTTAGTTATAGAAGATTAAAAAGAAATCCAGAAATGAAGTCAGACATTGCGTCTCATGCAAATATGCAAGAAGTCAATATCATTAACCATGGAAAACAGAAAAACCATTAAAAAATTAAATCTTTTTAAGAGAAAAAGCTATTAGCAACTAGTTTTGGGGCTTACGATCCATTGTTGTAAACTGTTCAAATATAACACAATTTTCGAATATTGAAGCAATTAAGTAGGCGTCGGCTGCAGCTGGTAGCAAGAAGCTCAGCTGAAGTCATCCCTACTCCAATACGTTAGTTGTTCGTTTAACGCTTATTTTTAGCAACAAATCACTTAATCACCCCGCCAGTGTGCTTTCACCGAGTAGACTGGCCTCCGGGTAATGTCAATAGCCCCAAGCCCTATTGCATGTCGAATGCATGTTTTGCCCGAGTTTTGTACCTTCCCTCGTCCTCAGGGAGGTCTCCGAAAGCTCCACTACCGCCATTCTTGTTAAGCCTTTACTTTCATCACCCATAACCTTAGCAGGACGCACTGAGGGTAATTGTTCTATCAATAATTGAGAAAAGGGCTTACAGTGTAATGTAGCTTCCCAAGACTCCTTGAAGACGAAAGAAGACACAACACTCGGGCAGAATACATATATTCAGCATGGAGGTGTCTGGGCTATTGGCATGGCCCAAAAGGCCAGCCCACCCAGTGAGGTACAAAGGGGCTACTTCAAAGTACAAAAGTGGTGCCTCCCCAGAACGGAGGGTAAACCACTATCGTATTACAGTAACTATTCTGCACAGATGTTGTACACGTTTGAAATTTCAAAGACTATTTTACTAGTTAAAAAAGGTAGTACTATAGCATTCAAATTATCCCCTAAGATGTTTTCAGACATAAACTACAAATAGTGCACTAAAAAGATTTGCACAGTCGTAGCCCGATCGGTACCATTCTGAATGAGAGTAGTGTTTGAAGCAATGTGTTCAAGCGCAAAGAAGGTAATCAGTACTTAACCTACGGTTTTTACTTGACTAAGCTTAAGAAAAGTGGATAAAATTTAGCAAAAAAGGCCCATATTGTCAAAATAAGCAAGATGTGTGGTATTTTAAAGAAGTGCCAAAGCACATATGTGTACAACTCCCTGTCCGAAAGGCCAACCTAGAGAAATGTAATGGAGATGCATTTGGCGCAAAAATGTGCATACCATGGATTGTGGACAGATCCAGTGCATGAAGGAAATGTTTTCAAACTGCAATGCATCATGTAGTTTTTAATAACGTTCGCACAGAAGTTATTCATTTATGCTACTATTGCATACGATTTAATCACAATCTCACATACCATGGAAATAAAACTGGCTCGACAGATATTGGTAAACAGTACTAAATATTCCATTAATTTAAACATCTGCGGCTTAGAAAATTTGTTAAATCTGTCATTTGACGTTACTGTAATTAGTAGTTGATGCTAACCCTCTTCCGCGTATTTATAAAGTGATTTTTCTTCCTTCTTAACTCTAAGCATCATTAGGCGGGTTATTTAACTAGCTCAGGTTTTAATTCCTCCCTGTGGCATGACCTTAAAATATGCCAATAGACCCCCAACTCCTCTGTTCGCTAGCAATGAAGTTTCTTTTACACTACTTCGAGCTAAAACACAACTTCAGCAATGACCTTAAAATTGCATCCAAGTTGCTCATTTACATTACCGAATTAAACCGCATCTGTCAATTGTGCAAGAGTATGTAAAAAGAGTTTGTTAGAGAATACACCCCATGGGATAACTCAAGCAGGTCAAGTATCTTTACTGTAGTACAACTTGTGCTACTTTCAAGTTCTATGGGTAATATTAGGTGTAATGTAGCAATATCCTGCATGAAATAGCATTTATTCTTCCAAGGTTAGGTATGCGGGGAAATACATTCGCGCCTTCTGGAACAAAGTCGCGGGTACAGATCGGTTAGGAGAGTGCGTGCGAACGTTAACCAACTGCAGTTTCAAAATGCCTTTGGGCATGGAGCAGGAGTGCAAAATTACCTTACTCGGAAGGACTGCCATCTCCATGCCCCGTAAATAGGCATCATCATTACATGTTCTTCCATCCCTTTGGCCTTTTATAACCAACCTCATTTAACATTGATTAAGTGCCAATCTAAGGCAGTACTGTGACGCCTTCCACACAAGTGTGCATAGTATGATACTGTCTAGGTTGTTTCAATCGTACTTCGCAAAGCTTTTGATCATCAAATTTGCCAGCTACAATGCCAAAATGGTGACTTTGAAAGGACCGAAACCGAAGAAGCCAAAGAACTAGCAGCTGAAATTCGCGTAGTTGAAAGAATAGTCATTTCGCAATTACCAGGCAACTTCTTCTTGAATTGAGCTACCTGGTGCATAAGAAATTATAGCTCAAAATTCGGAAATGTGAACCGACGGTAAAATGGAAGAAGCTAGGAGAAATGCAAAATCGAATCAACGAGGAGCTGCAATGCAGGAAATGAAATGCAAGTAAGAATAGTAGATGTGGCGAATGAATTTAATTAGCACTACTTCAGTTGTGTGAATGCATTATAACATACATCTTACGTTTCTCATGCCATCATGATTCACCAGGATTACTTATATGACTGCGAACATGAGTCGACAATGCGTGTCGAAGGTATTACCCCAAGTGCAATGGAAAATTTTGATGTATTTTATCTGCACCTATTTTATTTATCAGTGGTATTGCCCAAACATTTATCGCATGCTTGATTGTGTATAGTCACGGTAATGCGATTGTTACCTCTGGCCTGCAAAATTCATCGCTGTGATATGTTAGGAGACCGAGTGTGTCTTCATTGCGAAGGATAAAAGAAACCCACACTTGCACTTAATTCTGGCTGATTTTAGGTAAAATAATGCCTCAATTCAGAGCAGTGTGTGCTCAAGCCATAAGTAACAGGAGTGATTCTCCTGCTGAAATAAATTTCAAGAATGAACCACAGTGGCCAAAGACATTTGTTTCTGTATTGCAATAAAACATTTATAACACAACTCTCTTCAACGTACCAGGCTGGTAACTTTGTGTCAGGGATAGCTAAAATTGATCAATCCATTTAAGTTGAGCCTACTGACTGTTGTTTCCTCGGTAAATGTTAGGTATTTAGCTGCGAAAATAGCCAAGGGTTGAGGTAAATAACTTACCTGCGGTGTTGCATAGCCCTCCAAGCATTTAGTGCACAATGCTACCTTGCACTCCTGGGGGCACTTTCATCCACTTATCTTCCATCGTCACAGCACTGTTAGAATCTCGAATGCAGGTATGAATTAGTGTGCCCAACTTCCACGGGGCATTGGGTATAAATAGGAAACTTGGCGCTATTTCAAACTCCGCAAGAAAACGGAGGCAACTTTCTAGTGGCAACGGTCAGAAAGCCTGCACAACTTGAAGAGTTGGCAGAGGTGCACATGTGCCTTTGCCAATATGTGGATCGTCAATACCTGTGAATTTTTGCTGTGGTTTTAGAGGTATTAATGCCTGAACAGTTTAATTGGAGTTATTCACATAAATTCCCGCCCTCACTACCCTAAATTCCTCGCAATTTAGCTTTCACTCATTTAGTTAAAGCTAACAAAATTGTCTGCCCTGCGGTGTAGTCCACTTTGTCTAATTTCATTCCTGCCCTCTAATATTCACCAGGCAGTTGCCCTATTTGTTAACCATTTTAAATGACAGGTATTTGCAGAAACGGACATATAAAAGCCAGGTAGAGACAGAGTTGGTGTCTCAAACTCAATCGTGCATTCGAAATTACCCATGCGAATGGAGAATATTTAAGAACTAGTGCATTGTCGAGTGTCGCCCCCACAGATCACGACTGGCGATTCATGAAACCTCATAAACTAAACTGTCATGCAATGCTTGCATACCATCAGACTCACCAACTGGTTTGCAAAAATGCGGTGGAAATCAGTGTTACTTAGTTCCTCCACTTTAAAGTAAATAAACCGAGGACTCCAATTTGAGATTGTTTAGTTACTGAGTAGTCATTGGGCTAAAATGATGCTAGAGATCCAAATAAATAGACCACTAAAATTAGCTACCACCTTCGGAAAACTTCGCATTTAGGAAGCAATAAAATTTGGTGATGTAGTGATCGAGAATGATTTGGTGAAATGACATAATCATCTTGGCAACACAGAAGGCATCCAGGTGTTTGATATTTACTTTGTATTGAAGTGGAAACTAAACAAAATGAGGTAGATGAATATGAAGTGCGCACCTAACTTTTCGGTTTAGCGACTAGTGATTTTGGAACATTTGCGGTACATTAACTCCGTACATCACCATAGTAGCCAAAGTAGGTAACTATGCAATGCATATTCCGTACAACTGGAAGTGAAATTGATGTTTCGCGAGCCCCACTTGCTGGTTAAGGTATTGTTTGCCATGCCCTATTTTTAGCTGAGAGCAATCATTTGTGATCCCTGCTTACTAGTCTAAATATGCACAAGAAAAGCAAACTTTCAAAACACAAAATGAGCAAAAATCGGTTGTAAAATAACCTTTAAATTTTGAATACACCTTTTGGGCCTGAAGATGCAGTCACCTTGTCATGTTTAACTTGAAGCGGTGTAGCCCTTGTGGAGTGAAGTAAACATTTCCCCTTGTCAAGGTAAGGGGCAATCCTCATATGGGAGTAATCTATGAAAGCACTGTATTAAGTGCGTTAGTACCATTAACTTTCAAGCAAAAGTGCATCAAGATGAGTCCGCTTTGCATCGGGGTGTGTTCTACTTTTGTCTTCAACATCCAGAACTGAATGCACACCCCAGGCAAAATAAAGTAAAGCATTTGTCTGAAGAAAAAGGAGCATTAAAATGTCAGAATATTCTTAAATGTGAGATAGGTAAGTACTGCTTTCACAGAATTCAGATCAAAATGTGGACTAATACGTTGCTATTAAATTTAATCGGTGTTGAAAGAAGATTTCATTAAAAATTTGATGCAAGTTACTTTAAATTGTGACTGGTGTGGGAGAAAACAATGAAATTCTAAGTCGGTAGAAAAGTACTCAATGTAAATGACTTTGCTAGTAACATTTATTTATTACACAACCAGTTTTGACTTCTCTACCTGAAGACAGAGGAGACCTGCTGTTAACGACGAGTTAAGAGCAAGTGCGACTTAATTGCAGTGCATGCCACATAATGAATAGAATTTTGATTTTTATCCATTGGTAGACCAAAAGCTTACCTTTTGTCACTTTTTGTAGTTGCATATGCACAGAATTCGTTTAAAGGTGATGAAGTAATTTAAAACATAAGGTTTGTGGTGTTTTCCTTCATTTTACATCCGAAATTAAGGCACATATTTGGAAATTGCGAAAATTCTTTTATCTATTCATCAACAAGGCATTGAAAGGCCTGCTTTCATATTATCCAAATGGCAATTGTCAAAAGTGGAAATTCCAGACCTCGGACTTCTTTGTTTGCATTAATAAGTTTTTACTATATTATTTATAATTTATCAAGAATTTTAACTTGACTACACTTCAAAGTACCGTAGATTAATTAGTCGAATGATCTTCATGATGTGCCTCTTTAGCATGAACCGTTCAAAGCCAATTTATATAAAAACAGTAAAATTCCTGTGAACTTGCTTTATTCCTGGAAGTTTTTTATTATTCTACCTGAATTTGTTGGCACACCCAGGTTCGTTGAGCAGAAAAAATAGGATTATTCGTCGTGTTTTGTTCACCTTAAATTACCCACCCAATTCGCCACCTACACACTTATGCAGTAGAGTTGGAAATCTTTAGCGTAGTTGAGGGACATGTATGCTTTCAATCTTATGCACAGTATTCATTCATCACGTGCAATATCCAAATCTACTTATTGTGAGCTGACGATTTCACTACGAAAATTGCAGCATCTTATAATAATGGGTTGTGTCAGTCGCCTTGACTCAATTTCCGTGAGCTTTGTTTGGTTGCTGGAGCCAGAGCGTGCTGTCTGCTCAGATATACTAATATCTTAACAGACCAATTGCTTCCCTTTTTAGATCGACACGATTTCTGGTACTGGTCCTATTTATGGTTGTAAGTGCTCTCATAGTTTACTCTGAATTTCCACCCTCTAACTAGGCTCCCTGCTATTGACATCTATTGTCCCAGTAGTTATTTCACGCAATCGCATTAACAAATGCCAGTGTCTGCCAAGTAGCTAAGCTTTCCTGCCTTAGGTATAGTACATGAGGGCTCGACTCACGTTACTAAGGGCACCAATTTCATTCATTCCACTTTGCACAGGATTATTTGGCAATCTATCAGACGTTACTTTGGCAACTAACTTTGCCTTATAAGTTTCTAAATCAAAAGTTATGCGCCGCTTATTTTAAGGCATTTTTGCAAATTAATATCCACACGTAAAACATTCTTAAAAGTGAACGCAATAAGTTGTAAGTTGATAAAATGCAAAACAGAAAAGTGGTCCATTCAAAGGAATTCCCCATTCCACTTTACCACACTCGCGGTGAGTCGTCAAACTGACGCATCTGGTCTATTTGACTAGTCATGACATAATTGTGTCACTTTGACACTTCGGCACATCGATCGACATCCCATCTCTCGCATCAGTGTACCTCCCCACTTTTTCTGTTGTTACAGATACCTTTCGTTTATGCTTCCCCTTCTCCAAAACACTTTCCTTGTAACTGTTGACAATTTTCGAATGTGGACCTCGATGAAATCATTTGTGTGATGGTCTTGAACGTAGCGATGATACCACAGGAGTTTTACAAACTCGCATTCAATAAAGTACCTTTAATTACCTTTCATTTAGCTTAATATTTCTTTATGCTCTAACTATCAACGCATTTGATGTGGAAAATTCGGACAGTTGAGAAGCTGCTGAATAATAAATACTGCGCTCTTGCTTAAGGCACTGTGTTATAATCCGGTTGCTGCAATATACTGCATTAAAAGAAGAATGCACTTGGCCTGTCAAACTTTCTTACTAGTTGGTTCGTTTGAGAGGTGTGAGTTTTGTAAGTGGGATTGACAAATCCACGTTTTGCTGTTAAGGTGTAAACAAATTTAGGGTGCATAAGATGCAGAAAGTAAAAAAATACCAGAAGAAAATTGCATACCTAGCAGTGTGAGTTCACAGCACATCTTGAGTTTGAACTATTCACTTTATTCAAAATATGCAACATTTCTTGTGAGAATTTCGCAAACACTTTATTAACTTGCCACTTTGAGGTTGCCAACTCGCAAAATGAATGCGTTAAAATTGAGAGTTGCCAGAACATGATATTCAGCATGTCGGGTATTTTGCAATGATTTTGGGGATACGTAGAATACGACAGTTTACGGTAAGTAGTCGGCAGCACAAAGATTACATCCTGGAACACTGCAATCAGTTTAAACCGAATAACACCCGCAAATTGTCCTTCTCTTCTTTGGCATAGCCATGTCCTCTTCAGGGATCATTCCATACCATACACTATAACAAATTCTTTAGTAGATGGTAAGGGCAAAATTCTTGTCCTCATTAGGAGTCATTACTTGTTCAATTTAAAAGGGCTCTTCCTTAGCCAGACGCATTTGCAACGCTCATTTCCCCACTTGATTTTCGAGGAGATTTGTTGTGAATTACTAGGGCGTGGGCACGAGTGAATGATGAGTATGGACTTCAGGAGAAGAAAGCTCTTGATACCGCAGTTCAAAGTGCACTCGGAGAATGCTGGGTGCATGTGACCTCGGGGTAGTGGAGTATTGGGGTGCCCCAACTCTCATTATCCTTCTACTTAAGTAAGCTTAATGCAAACAGGAGTATCAGCACATATAACATGCATCCCATTTGGGAATCTTCCTGGATTGTTAGCAAATAAGTCGCGAAGTGAGAACTTAGTGGCAACTCCAGGAAAGTCGAAATAGGGTGGCATACATTACTGGTAGCATTACTAAGAGAGAGAGAGGGAGCGAAATACAGTTAGACAAACCACTGGTGAGAGCAGACCCAACACAAAGTCTAGCACAAATAAGGACGATAGAAGTACGAGGCAAAGTTTTACCCTGCTTTGACGTTGCCTGACAATGAGCAAGGTATGACAAACGGCTTATTAATAAATATGTTAATCAGAAGCTACCATTGCATGATAGGCTGAAGGTTTGCCGTCAAACCGACCCCCACTTCGATCAAATATCTTTTTTTCACGAGAAGCATCAGCCGTTGGGGTGGTAGGACAAGTTTGTGTGCTGAGTAATTCTGAATTAGTTTTCGCGTGTATATTTTTGATAGACTCAGTTTTATAGGCATACAAATTGATTAACTGAGCGGCCTAGGTGATTAGCAAAAGGACGAAACATGACAAAGAAATTAAGAATTGTTGGCTGCTTTAATAGGCTTTTTGAGCAGCCATCTGTAGTAAAGTAAGTGAAGGATATAGCTGAAAATAAGAAACATTTATGCTGCTTTATGTGGATTTGCAAGTCACTCACACGTTGACATGCTCAATATGTTAGCTGTTTGTTTGCTTCTCGATTTCGGTAAGAGGGCTACTTTGTCCCTCTGCCATTGTATCTTCACCAGGTGGGCTGGCCTCCGGGTCATGTCGGTAACCCATAGTTCTACTCTCTACCAAGTAATGTCTTCTTTCGTCTTCAGGGAAGCCTGGAAGTGCTGCAGAAATCTTGTCATGGCTGTCATATTGCGTATTCATGACCGTAATTTAGGAAATTCATGAATTTTTATGCTACAGTAATGTAGAATTCGAATCTAGATGGAAAATGACATAGGTGAACTTTGACAGCCTTAGCACGTTGGAATTGCGAATGCAGGCAAATGCTTGCCTCACAGATGATGAGAGATATTTAGTGGGTTGTGCGACAATGTAGGGATCCTAGTTTGTAAAAGTTTAAAGAGTTATGCCAGAAGTTACGCGACTCTTTGTGAAATCGCAAGGAGTGCAGAGGAGAAGACGCTTTATAAGCGTGGCACTACTTTAAAGTTGGAAGAACACATCCTGAGTATGTAAGCTGGAATGGTTTAGAAAATGAAAAATTCCTATGCAGGCAATGAAGTAGGAGCTTTGATTCAAAGTTCCATGAAAAGGTGTGCAATTTCCCAAGTAATCAGTCTGCGGATATTCTCGTATTCTTAGATGTGGTGCTCTGTCAGCCAGGTAAGGCAATTGGTAAGTTTATAAATCTAAAATGTCAAATTTTCATCTAGTGCTTTACTCCAACGCAGGAGTCAAGTCTTTTGTGGTAAAAAATTGGATGGTTTATGCTCTCAAGCGGTTGTGCCAACTTTTAAGTTGACTTATTTACTCTGCAGTAAAAAACGAAGGGGGACATCATGAGAGGAATCTGTTCTCGGTAGCTGTCCCACATGGCTTCCCCATCTCTCACGGCAGTCACTGGCAGCATAAGTTATTGATGCTGCTTAGACTGTAGGTGCGTCGACAAGAAATATGCAGCTGAATTCCACATAAGATTTGCCCTAGTTACAACTTTGGACCACTGAACAAAGAAACTGCAGTATTTGCTAACGGTAACTGAACTGGTGAACAAACTGCTGGGCTAAACACAGCACAATTATTTAAGCCAGACTCTGAAATATACAGTGGTGCCTTTTCCTCACTGACTTCTCGGTAGTTGTGGGATTCGTTGCTGTTGTCGCTCCCAGATGACGAGAAAATTTAAAGCAAATTGTTGGCAGCCCCACTCGAAGTTGTGAGGCCTTTTGATTTGTGATACCGCTATCATCAAGGTACAAAATAACAATAAAACAAACTCAAAAGGTGTTGTCGAAACTTGGAATTAATTGTTTGAATCGTTGATTAAGGTTTCGCAGTAGCTAAACATCAGCTTCAGCAACACCTTTCTCATTTTTGCAGCCGATGGTTAAACTTGATGAAAATAGTTTTCTTCCTCTTTTTTGGTATTCTAGTGAAATTCTTCACAAAGTCTACTAATGTCGACTGCCAAAGTAGATGAGCCATACCACTATTGCTACTTTCTCATTTTTTGGGCGTTGGCAAAATGGGTGTGGGAGTTTGACCAATTGACAGTCATGTGGCGCTTTTCGTTTCGTCTTCCCACTTGTTTCAAAAATTCATGTTGGGATGTTGCATTTTAAGGGAAACCGAGAAATATGCATGACTGATACTAACTCGAAATAGTCTATCGTATGTTTAGTCACGTAGACATAACATTCATCAGGAAGTGTGAAAATGCGGCTTGATTTGACGTGTTTCTTATTTGCATATTTTTGCTTGATATATTCAACTATGTCTACACAAGTATTCAGGGTATGCCCCTTACCACTTTAAACATTTGATGTCAGATGCTGTTAAATTTGCCCTTAATAACTCTGAGTTTTTTTTTTACCCTAAAAGTTGGTTTCGGTTTACAAAAAGACCAAAAATAAATGGGCTGTTGATATTACGATATAATGGGGCATTGGTATCTTTGACGGTGAAGTAACACTGCTAAGATTCTGGTGACTTGATGGGAAGATGGGGGAAGATGAAGTGAGTTATTCTTTAAGCCTTTCATTTTTAATCCTCCTTTGGCAGGCATTAGGTAAAATGAAATCTTGCAGGTCAATCATCCCTGAAACGTCCTACGCTAAAAAGTGCTCACATTTACGATTTTATCTAATTGGAAGAATTGATGGCAAAAACCTTTTTGATGTTCCATCTCTTATCCTTTCGCCCACTTCAATCGAGGATTGGAACTTAAGCTCACACTAGACTACTGCATGGTCCATAATATGCAGACTAGTTTGATGAAACGTAGACTGTTGAACCCTACGTCCATATACTTTTCGTATCCATTCTCTGAAACGGTCACATCGTTTTCCTTAAATTACAAAATCTAGTGTATTATTTTGACATGGTTTATCATTTCATTCAAACAGGGTTTTTCGAAAGCCAAAGAATGGAAATCAGAGGAGGTTAAAGTGCCTGTTGAAGTGTTGATTAGGAAAGATTTATGAATTTAATTGAACTAAATTGCATTTTTTTACTAGGTTAAATATTCACCTCTTACGCCTTTGCCCATGATGAACAAGTAAAATGGATATGTAATGATTTCAAACCTTTGGAAATTAAAGTGTTAGAATGCATTGCAACTGCTTTTGGTGGTGATTCCCGTTTCGTTGGTTGGTGCATTTTTAGGAGCGATGCCTTAAATTACTAGCAAACGATTGAATTCTACTTAATAATTGGAAGTATCGTCGACTGCTCACGTTAAGTAACTGAATATTTTCAATAGCTTAAACCATCCAGTGAGATCCGGATTTCCACGATTGGCTAGACAATCTCATAAATTGTAAATCCAACGCCTAATGCAATGTACTTCTCTAGTGCAAAATGCCAAGTCCTTACCATGAGATTACTATCCCACTGTTGATAGGAATACTGGTAATCATTGTATTAATGCGCGTCCTCTGGGAAGCACCGCTGAATTGTGTTCAGACATTATTTTTGATACAGGGAGACACTTCAAAAAGGGATCAGTTTTCTTATCACCACGTTATTGGGCAGCTTCAGCGGATTTCCGAATTCTCAAAAAATAAAGCAAGTTTGTATTAAGCCTTATTTTTACAAAATAATTAGTCATTGTGATTTGACATAGTAATTTCATTCTTTAGAGTGATCTGTCTTTTGGCAAAGTGCCTTCAATCTACTTTGATCGAAAGATAATATACCACTCTAACAGCTCCGACGGATGTCGCTATAAGTCACTTCCCAAGAGGCTATGTTAATCTAAGTAAGGGGGATGGTGTAGTCTTTTCGGGTCAATTTGCGCCTAACGAGGCAGTTAAACTCAGACAAAAAGGTGTACTCATTGCCTTTGAATCCGGTGAATGCCCCTTCTTAATGCCATCTCTGGAGGAACCACACCTGAGCCAAGTAATTATCTCATTTTTGTCTCAAATTAACTGAAATTTACTATTTACCTGACGGATGCGGAACATACTTTACGACATTTAGAAGTACATTAAATTCTTAAGACCTCATTCACAGTTTGGCTTGATTGCAGACACAAAAATTTTAAGCGCTTGACGTTTTGATCAGTTGATCGCGTGGGTAGTTTCCAGCCATCGCCTTACTAATAACAGAAACGAGTTTGCAAAGGCAATTTCCAAATTTGTAGAGGTGAGAAAATGCTTTGGAACCATTAAATCAATCTTGTACATAAGCATAACTTTCTAATTGGGAAGCCTTTTTGATTTACAATCTCTAAAGTGTGCTAAATGGCTACTATTTCCAGGCCCTGGTATATCGTATGTGAATAAAGAAGTTCTACTTTTGAATGCTTCTGAATATTATGCACAAACCACACTTGTTTTGGATGCCTAATGCCTACGAAAAGTTGATATACCAATGATAATAATGTTTTTGTCTTTCGTTCTTTTTAAAAGAAGAAAGGTTCGTCTGAAAGGCAGTTCTCTACATAAGAGACTTGTCTTTGCATCCCAGGTTGTTCATCAAAATGAGTACCAAATCTTACAGGTCTTGTGTATTAATTCCGTGCTCTAACTGCGAAATATTGTAATATGAACCTATTTTACTTCAGTGGAAAACGCATATCCTTTTCAATGTCTGACGAAGCGATACAAATTTTACCTGGCCTTTGAGAATTACAACTGCTGAAACTACATAACAGAAAAAGCTTTTATTAATGCCTTGAAATAGGCATCACAGATGATTCGCTCCCCTTGATGTAAGCCATAACCTTGCCAATCACGACTCATGTCAGCTTTGTCACCTCATCCCAAATTTGCTTAGACTATAAAACTACTCAGGGTTGCTTTCAACGATGAAGAAAGAATGGGTTTGTATGGCACATTATGTTAGCTACACTTCTCAGTTTGGTGACTTGTTATAAAATCAGTATTACGAGAATCTATGTATGCTGACCAGATTTGGCCACTATTTGGTTCTAATTCATTTGCTCAGAGGTGCGAAGGTTTGATTTATGCAAAACTTTGAACCACAGTCATTCTTTTGCTTTGCACTTAACAGCTTAGCTAATAGACAGTCTTCAAAATATGCATTTTGCAAGCATTATTTTCCATACCCCAATCTAAAGACATATAATTGTGGTGGCAGGTACCGAGCTGTTGCAACTCGGTGGGCAGAACTGCATTTTGTGTTGGCTAATTTACTGGCGTGCAGAAACGATATGGTGCCCTTTGTTTTGGGTGCCTACAAGGAGGATTACGAAAACACATTGCCTCCACACTCCTACATAAATGTGAACGATTTTAAATCGAATCGACAACTGGTTGATTACCTCATCTACTTGAGCAAAAACGACACTGCTTATGCCTCGTACTTCGCATGGAAGGAGCGTGGCAAAATTGTAGTACGTTTTGCCAGCTATCATGTCCCAAGTTGGAATACTAAATTTTGCCCTCGACATTCACATCATTGTCACCACTTATTCGTAGCAAATACTTTACATTTTGCTTTCCCCTCCGTTATTTTTTTCATTTTTGCATTACAGACAATAAACAGGCCAGACTGTCGCCTTTGTGGATTCATGTGTCAACTCAAAGCGGGAAAGATTAACTTTCCGAAGTCAAATTCCGGTTAGTTCACCAACTCCAAACTTGCCTGTTTTAATCGGGCACTCTTACACCTGCAGCGATTTAATAAATATTTCCCATGCACCACTTTGCACGATGAGGACTTTTAATCGACGATTATGGATTTGACATGTCTTGTTCACAGCTTTGAGCTGTTGATTTGATGCACGGACAACACAAGTATTACGGTTGTTGGTTAGCAGGAGTAATTATTGGTTCAGATGACTTTTAATGGCAGACAAACGACACAAGGTCGCATTTGATGAGCTTTGGGAGGGAAGCGCTATTCATCTGGACTTCAACGGCTGTCTTACTAACCGAGTTGAACTATGAGATGCCACTCGTTTTGGAAGGTTGATTAGACTTGCAGATTCACAGCTGGACGTTAGGATTAAAATTAATTCTCACATTTCTTATGTTAGGCGTGCAACATTGGAATGTGGATGGATAATATAACTAATGATTTTATTACAAACGCACATTTCAATGAGGATTGTAACACATATCTTCTACCATATCATTGGCATTTATTATGCTTCTTTTCTTATTTTCTTCAAGACCCCTTTTTTGCATTCACAAAGCCCATAATCAGTCACGTATAAAAGTTGAACTTACTGTTAATACCATGCATCCAATGTGACCGCCTTACATTCCCAGTGTATGTCTGATGGCTAAAATGCAGTTCGAGAGTATGTTAGACGCTTAAAAAACACAAAAATTTTATTTGAATGCCATGTAGCATTCACTATCCCTGTGCTTGTGATTTTCGATGACAGCATTGTGCGCACTGTTTTGCGCCTTCGATCGCACATTTCAAATAGGCTGTTTAGTGAAGATACCACCCCTTCTCAGTATTAAGTGAAGACCTATTCTCACATTTCGTTAACGATTTAGCGTTTTGGGAGAAAAATAATACAAAACTATCTCATACTTTAAGGTGTTTAAAAATTCTAAATTTTTGCAATTGAACGTAAATGCATATTAAAATTTAGGAAGAACACAGGAAAAAAATTAGTATACAATAATTAAAAATTTGTGCAGAAGCATTATTTTTATGCTTTATGGCAGAGGATGAGTTTTGTGTTGGATTTGCTAGTGTAAAAGAAGGAACTACTTAGTTTTTTTGTAAAGGAATATAAATGCGACTTAATGAGCTGCTGTGAACCAGTGATAAGTGGTTCCATTCCAAATGGGAAGATAAGCAAAGAACCACGTTGCAGGTTCACTGCCACCAGACAATGATAAAATACTGTGAATGATCAACGCTCTGCAGAGGTCTGTGTAATTAGAACTGGCCCCAAACTCCACAATTGGGCAGGACTATAAAAATACCAATGTGTTTCATGTTTGGCGAGTTTCCCAAATGAAACTAAAAATTCCAAAAGACTTGAAATTGATTTGATTAGGCTAAATAACATGAGTTATAACTTGAAATGTGACAAAATGTAGTAGTTGTTCCAATTTGCAACTCTACCACAATATTACGCATAACACGCAGCCTATGGAAGTCCAATTCGTTGAGTATTTACCTGCAATACTAACTTTTCAAACCAATACAAATTGTTTGGAAATTGCGCTATTGAAGCAGCGTTTTGCTTATGTTTACATACCTCGGTCATTTGGTCCACGGAGATTGCAGTTTAGCTCTCTGGCGTGGTATTTGGGCCACACTGGAGACCTCCTAGTGCTTTTTACCTCGGAAGTATACTTTTCTTCATACTACTTTGGCTTATTGCAACTTTGAGAAAGACTTGCAGAAGCGAAAATAGGGGGCACCTATTTCAAATAACCACATGGTCCGAATTTGTGATTAATGATAAAGCCATGCCATCACGAAATGAGAACATTCTTACCGAATAGCTCGATTTGTAGACTCGTAATAGAATTTTTCAAATCGGCATCTACCTTTATCACTTACCCTAACCTTGGACCCTACTACATAGCTGTTAACTAATGAAGAAATACCGGACTTGTACTAACCATAAAGACTAAATATGTTAAAGAGAGTACGAACATTAATACTTCTCATTACAGGCTGAACAGCACTGGATTCATGCCTCTTTCGATGCATTTTATGAATAAAAAATTCCTGATAAAGCTTATTTGGTGAGATGAAGTGGTGAATCTAGTACCGAATGCCTTCTTGCATGCATTTACAGTTAGTGATTAGAATACCTAACGTGCTGGTAGATTTTAAAAGGGCGACTCTTGTAAAAGTCTATGCACGAGAACGAATAATCGGGGCGCTGGAGGGAAGTGTTGAAAGGAGGGGACTATTCGATGGTTGTACATTTGTTTTAATTGTATATTTAGACGTTTGCAGACTTTTCAGTCCCCAAAGGCTGTACTTCTGATTCTTGACATACCAATAATCTACCTTTTTCCGTTTATGTTCATTTAGGACATAATGACTCTGTAAAAATTCAGGTAAGCCTCAGAGCTCTAAATACACACAGCATTTGTTGAATTATGACTGGAGATTCTTTCTTTATGAGTATTTTTGCTTAAATTTGCGATTAATTACTGAAACGTTCCTCTGGGTTGTGTTCTTCCTTTATCATAGAAGGTAATAAGCTAAAGAGTATTTAAGGTTCCTCCAGCAATCAAACAAATGACAGAAGACACAGCATTGCCTTTTAAGCTGTGCTTTGCAAGCAGGTAGTTTGTGATAAATTATGCTTTGGGATGGAGATTTTCTAGAGGCTTGTTAGTAAATCGGCGCTGATTTCAGTTGTTTCTCTGTAGTTGAAGTGCAATTTCTCTCTTTCGTTAATGTTAATGTAGCACAGTCCCCTTTTATCCCCTCTTTCCCGGTCTTCATGCCCTTTGAACGAAGAGGAGGATTTGACTGGGACTCTTTTATTGGTTAGAGTTGATGAAAATATGTACAGATTTAGGGATATCGGGACACTGAAGTCTTCCCTGCTTCGCGGTATTCTGACTACTCTTTTCATGAGACTTGAGCTGATTCTTGAAGAGGTTCACTTGAATAATAAGTGTTGGAGTCGATCTTCTAATCATACCGTCTAGTCAGTGAATTCCACAGAAAATATTTGCAGCCTTCAGTACCGCACACAAGGAAATGCCACCTACTACCTACCTACTATTTTACACATTTATGCTATCTCCTTGGGTTAAAATTTGTTAGATTTCTTTAAAATTAAGTGGGACGTGGTCAAATACATCATTTGAGACTTATGGAAATTTCAATATGGCTACTTATTATTCTTAAAGCAGCTAGTTACGGAGAGTCATCAGCCTTGTGATTTCCATTATAAATTGCACCACACGTAAAATAGATCAAAGATTTGACCTATCAGCGCATGTTTTTAAGATATTTGAGTTGAAAATATGGTGGATCACAACTTATAAGAAGTGGCCATACACTAACCACCACATTCCATCCTAAAACCCACTACTTAAGAGCCCTACAATTGTATTATGAGCCCTTAAGCACAAGTATGTAGGCTTTCAATGGTATGATTTCTGCTCTAAAAAGGATCATATTGTTAAACATTGTTTAAAAAGTGATTGATGTTACTAAGTTAATCAAAATTGTTCAGAATGTGAAGTAAAAAGATGGCCTCAAGAGGTGCTCCGGCGATTTCCCTATGAGTGCGCCTAAACGGTTTCATTTACCAGTCTATTTATGTGGTGTTGGTCACGGGACCGATTATAAGGGATAGATTTTCTGATCACCACATAGTAGACGCATAATGAGTTGTGCATTTGTTCTGCGGAGAATGTCAGCAACTATGGAAGAGAGCCCGTATTTTGATGTTCCATTTCGGAACTTGTGTCATCTACTCTACCGCCCAATTTTCGAACATCGCGGAACATAAACATCACGAAGAGGTACACTTTAAACACTACTGTTCAATTTGAGGTCAATGACTTTCAAACTGATGTAAGTACTGGAGAATGATGACCACCCGTGCACCCAGTCCACAAATACTCCCGTATAACAGGAAAGTAAGCTCACCCAGATAGTCGAAAACGAAGACCCTTGCTATTATTTCTTTGTCTCTTTAATCATCTGATTGGAATCACAGCATTTAAAGTTTATATTACCTTCTTGAAGAAAGAAAGTTGCAGAATTTCCAGCACTGTGGACAGAGGTAGTGCAGACTGATTCGATAAAATAGCGCAAATTCTTTTACCACAGCAAGTTTTGGTTGTGCTCCTTGAAATAGAGCAAAAGCTTACCAAACTTAAAGATAAGAAATAGTGAACAAATGAATAATGGTGTATACTAACAATAATGAGTAACAAATGACTTAAAAGTTGACTTCTGTTGGAAAACAGCAGTGTTTGTAATTGTGGAGCCTTGAGGATGGTCACAATGATTGTATCCAGCTCGACTGCGACGCACTTTACCACAATAATGCTATACACACTGCACAGTTTTGTTAGTAGTCGTCACATAAAAGCATCACTGAAATTCCCACTAATGCAAGTTTCTGCAAAATGTATTGATTTCACTTTCTTAAATTAAAAATAGTGGTTATTTCTCTTGCCATTGGAAAGTGACCAAAATACGAAAAACTGTCGTACTTTCTCAAAACTTCCCTATGACTTTCTTGTTACTCTAGTACAATACTTTAAAAATAGTGGTTGTGTGCATCAAAGAAAGTGCTCTTAAGTGCAGCGTCAAGTTGTGGTTAATTTAGTGCCATTACTCGAGGCGAATGGTCTCTTATCAACTATAGAAAGTTTTATGAAAAATACATAATGGTTTAACAGTTGTATGATTCCCCATTTTTAATGATCGTGCTTCTAACTCAGTCTCTTTTGAACAAAGCATTTTGTCGCAATGTATCTAAAAAGCCTCATTCAGCTCCAGTTTTGGTAATACAATAGGACGGAATCGAAAGGAGGATTCTTAACTTTAGATAATATGGTAAAGGAACATGGAGATTTCAAAATTGGGTAGTTTTTATAAGAGTGTCAAAGCAAACTACATGTAACGAGTTCACTGTTTAAACATCAAGGCATAGGGGCCGCAATTCAAATGGCCTTATGCGTAATATAACTCCGCACCAACAGAAAGCTTTGTTTCTTCATTAATGTACATTACAGATCTGTTTCGAATTTTGTTGCCCTGATTTGTGATCATTTAATCATACACATGCAAACAACTTTAAAAGAGCACGTAAAAATTGAAGAGGAGATTTGGCGGAAAATATGATAAAAAATGAGGGGACCATCATGAGTAAGTATGTGCTTATGACCTGCACATAAAGTCCAATTGATGATGGTACCCTTGTGATTGAAAGCTTTGATGAAATAAGAAAAATTTCAAAATTTTGTGTAAATTTTAGCTTGGTGGAAAACATAACTTACTCTAAGTACAATTTATCTAAATATATCGAGGGATTTATCAGCGTCAGGCTAAAGAGACTTCTAGAATAATGTGTTTAACTTTAGGAGTGTCAAAATTACTTACCCTCCCCCCTTTCTTACACTCCGGATCACCCAGAATTAATCTGCAAGCTAGCAATGCCAGCCAAAAACACCTCTTACGGAAAAATGAACCTTGTTACTATTCTATATGATTTGCAGGAACCGATAACTAAGCAGTACTGGGTACGTGCATGAAAGAGACCTGTCCTTAGATTACTTGTTGTGAGATTCATAGTTGTCAGGAGTAAAACATAGTGGAATAGTCCAACCTAACGGAAGTGATCGGGTTAGGTAAAATGGAAGTATTTTCAATGGTACTTTCTCAATGCCTTTAAAATTGCTTGCTTTTGGTTAGAATGTGCGCTCAAAATATGTTATTCATACGTGATTAATATAAAATGCACTACAAGATATAGGAAACAAGTAAGTGTTTAAAGCTGCGGTTTCTCATATGACAAACACATGCAGCAACCAAATGCCAAACATTTGGCTACGAAATCCAGTAAACTCAATTTAGAAATTAACAATTTTAATGCCCTGAGAGTCATTTAATAAATGAAAATGTACCTCGTTAAAAAGGTATCCGGTAGAATGCTGTCCTTTCGGAGAAAAGAAGTTCTAAAAACATCGCGCAAAAAACAGCCAGCTTTGCTTGTGACACTTGTTGAATATCTTCCACTTCACTTACTGTAAAGCGGTGTGAGACAGTAGCTGATTCAAAATTAGACTTTGTTAGCAGAAAAAGCAGCCCAACGCAATTCATTTTTTCTCATTTTTTTTACAAATCGGTAATACGACACGCCTCATGCAATGACATTTAATCTGAGCCATGAAATATCGTCTTTGGAAGCCATTTTATGACAGAAATTGATGTGTCTATGTTGAGGATGAGAGTATAACAATTGAATGAAATCAAGATCTACCTAAAAAGGCTATTGCACGAACTTTAATAGAGTGAAGCTTCTCAGACATAGAATGCAAATTTTCCACTAACTTAATTATAGATAATCAAATTTACAAATTCCTGCATCGGTGAACATGCTCACTTGGGCCGATCACTCAACAACGTCACCGCTCGCCCTGTTAATCAGCAATAGAAGCCTACTTGAGTCTGCAGTAAAAATTGTTTCTTGATCAATCTATGGATATGTTTGGCGGGGATACACCTATATATAAAAGGCATTAAGAGCTGTGCAAGCAACCAGTAGTTTGCTAGGTTACATAAAATGATGTACAGTTACTTTGATTTCTTCGGCGTCCATTCCACCATCTTTTAATTGAGTTCATTTTAATAAGTTGAAATTGCTCCTTGTTTGTTTTAGATAAGGCTGTGTTTAGTTATGTAAACTTGAATTGTTTTTGTATCAGCTATTTAAATGTGACTTTCATGAGATTTCTCGTTGCTTTAATCGTATTGTTACATATTTTGCGACCATTTAGTTCAATTTTTTCTCAATGCATACCATGATTCTTCAATAAGATGTCACTCCGCAGCTAACCTACTTTGTTATCCAGTTTCAACTTGACTCCTCCAGATAAACATATCAAAAAATGGTGTCCCGAATTAAACGTTGGAGCAGTTTTTGTCCAAAGAGACGGAGGAGATGAAGACAAGGGATAGGATCTGAACCGTCACAATTACTGCAGGTGCAATGAAGTAGCGAATTTGTCCAGAAAATAGTGAATAGGCCAAATCTATCGAAGGAAGTAGCACTTGAAGCACTCGGCGATAAGGACCAATTGAAAAGCTATTCAAAATGGTGTTTGAAGTGGCACAAGGATTCTCAACCAAAAAGGCATATTTTCTTCTAATTTTTATGTTGAATCCAATTTAGACCATCTTCCGTTAGCTAGTTCCAAATAAGACCTGTTGAAATGCAAAATAATTTGAAAATTTCATTAATATTTCTCTTATTTCAGCCACGTGATTCCAGTTGAATAAAAGAATGTAAACAGGAACACAAACTTTAGCATTCTGCAACGTTTTGAAATTAGTGTGCAAGTGGTAACGAATGATGGTGTTTAACGTATTGAAAGGGATGATTCCTCTGAAGTTGTAGACAACTTCAGGTCACCTGCATGGCGAATCAATCTGGGGAAGCTGTTACAATCACTGAAGAAAGCTGAAGGTTTGGTAAGATTTGAAGAAACTGCATAATTGTATATACCAATTTGAAAGTGCTCCTGCTAAATTTAAAGATGCAATTTAAAATATGATAGCAGCTGTGTGATACGTACTTTGTGACTTTGTCATTGCGCCACTAGTTACTGTGTATGCAAAAATGGCACTCTATAGCAGTTTTTGTCTACTTTTATAAACCATGGAATCCTTTTTTTACTTTTAACTTAAAGCTGATGATGTTCATCTGAGGAAAAGCAGTGGCTTAAATAAACTTATTTCATCTGTCTACTGTTTAATTGACCCAAAACTTACAGTGATGTAGAGAATCGTTGAGCAGATTTGACAGAATCGTCTTTTACAATAGGGACTTTTTTAGTCTCTATAATCATCTGTAAGTTCTTCCATTTTTAGCTGATAAAAACCGTGTCCCTTCAACTTTCCTCTGATATTTAGACTCCATTCCTGCTTATTTATGATTCCTGAACTATAGCAGATCACGAAAATATAGGTAAGGTGAAAACTAACGTTTGGAATTCTATTACAACAAGTTATGCAACCGAAGAAACTACCCTTAAGTGATAAACTAATTTTCCGCGTCCTATCTCACTCTTTCGTATCTTGATGCCAAAGTTGCATCGTGAGGTGCACTGAACTCGCTAACACCAACAATCAGGTAGTCAATCACTACAAATGGGTGTTGATTCCGCGCCAAATTGGTTTTTCATTCTATTGCTGTGTTAACATATCACGTAATTTGACTGAAAAATGGCTGCTTAATGTGCAAGCTTTCTACAAAAGTGATGTAGTGATGTGTTGATGCAGTTGCTGGCGAATAAGTATGCTCTATCATCCTATAATCGTTCCAATACACTCTCAAAATTCTATATCGCATCAAAAGAGGAAGTCACCCAGGACCTTTGCGATGGCATTACAATATCAAAAAATGTGTATTTTCGTTTGTTTTTCCGTAGATTGTGTCAAATTGGGAGACAGTAGATACGACTAATTGAGAAATCCAGTTATTGTTTACTTAAGTCCATACCTTTCTGCAGACACTCACAATAATGCAATTGAACGCGCTTCGTTATCTTGTACTAAAAAATTGGCTTTTTAGCAGCAAACCAACAAGGTTGATGCATGCAAGCTACAACACACCCAATGATGGGCTAGCAAACTTAAAGTGATTTTGGAGGCCAAATTCTTATTTATGGAATTAGTTGCAACTGGTGTTCAAGTCTAAGACAAGTGGAAAATTCCCAAAGCGACGACTGAGCAGAAGTCCAAAATCCGTTTCAAATGCCTTCATGAAGTGTCAGCGTTACGTGAGGACTAAATAATTGAGGTAAGGTTATAAGTATTGCGATGCTTTAATTTGCATTTTTTGTAAATTTTAAATTCGATGAATAGAGTAAGGTAAACGCAAACCCTCAAGCAGAAACACGGCGTGCTGCGAAAAAGAGCCGGTGATCGGAATATGATCAAAATTTCACTCTCCACAAGTATGTATGTTCAGTTTTGCAAAGGATATTAAATTGGCTCTGTTAGACAACACGCAAAATTTAAATTTCCTCGCGACAAGTAATTTCAGCTATAATATATATCACATCACCATCATTTTCTCCATTGCAAAAGTGCGGAATCCCGTGTTGTAGAAAAGTGAGATAGAATATAACTAAGCGGGTTGCGTTAAGGGGAGGGGATTTTGAATTACAGTGGATTGCAAAGTCCACATCATTCAAGTGGCAGCAGTTCCCGATAGAAGCATAGACTCCAAGGGTCCATAAAACGGCTTGGTGAATAATTGCCCAGCTTTACCAATCCTGCATTAAGGTGATGCAAGAAGCCACAGAGTCGGCAGTCCAGCCTTTTTTCGATCTGTGTGGAAAATTTGTAAGGTGAATTCTTTTTTTTTGATGGTAATGCTTTGATTTAAGAATATTTTAAATGCCACTATATGTTTGTTAAGTGTCTCGATGGTTATTCTAAACTTTTCCATCATCAATATTTTATGGAACTGCGAGCAATGGTCCGAGTAACTTTGTCCATAAATTTCATATTTTGCAAGGTTCTTTAAAATACTTTGGGCCCCACTTTGAGGGGACGGTGGTTGAGTTGGATGACTTAATTCCAATGCCTTGATAAACCTGTCTGCAAATTTTGCGTAAATTTTTTGATTTGATCCAATGTTTTTACCTTCTTAATTGCATCGCTTTGGTTAATCCAGAGGGAAACAGCCGGGAATAGCAATGCTTTCTTCCCAAAAAAATACAGATCAATGTCTTGCCTTTGCGCTAAAATCTACTCTGTTTAATACTGCGCCAGATTAATCGTTTGAGTAGCTTCTTTATGACTATGGTTCTCATGCAACATACGGGGCTTTCAGTTTCTTTGCTGCTTCATAAACATTAGTTGTTTATTGGAAAACGTGATTAATGACTACTTAAAAATTAAAGGTAAAATGTTTTGCGGGTTTTTGTATTTTTGGTTGTTATTAACTGAAACCTGAATTTTACACTCCTCATTGTAACTAATGCACACTTTGAAATGACGGTCAACTCATTTAACTCAGACCGGATTTTCGTGCATACAAAACAAACGAATTGTGGGTTCTTTATTACCGCCCTTGGCACCTAAAGTAAAAATGCTGACAGAAGGTTTCAAATAAACATTATAAACTCACGTAGATATCACCGTATTCCTTCCAGGCAAAATACTCTGCATAAGCAGTGTCGTTTCTATCCAGGTAGAGCAAGTATTGGACCAGTTCGCTAATTGACTTAAAGTCATCCACGTTGATATAGGAGTAAGGTGGGAGAACACTCTCATAATCCTCTTTGTATGCACCTAGTACGATGGGAACCATGCCGTTTCTGAAAGACGAGGAGGGTATTGCAGTCTCAACTTCAGATGCATAGTTGCTATACATTTGTGATTCACGGTCATACACCTTAAATGGATCTCCATACCTTAGAGCGTTAACTGTCACCTTCTCCGTTATATAATACCTACAATTGGAATTTTCAAATGCCAGGTAGAACTTGTAATGCTCAGAAATCCATTGAAGAGGATCCCGTCCTGGAGGAGTCTCTCTGCCCATTCCACCGTAGACATCAACCTAAAATTTGCATACAATTTTACTCACTGGAAATCTTTAAAGCCATATGATTCCACTTATGGTAGATGGTTCTTTCCTAAACTGCTAGCATGGCGAATTGATCTCCACTTAAGGATACAATACAGAATTTCCTAACCCTTACTAAGGCTGGTATTTTGCTGCTTACCGATATAAAGTTGGAAATTAAATATGCAAAGGAATCTCTGTTATTTTTCGGTGATCCGTTGGAAACCAGCCAGGCGATTAACTTTCTCCTCTTTCTGTGATTGAGCGGAAGTAGATGAGTGCTGTTTTTGGCAAGGAGCATGGCCACTTCGCTGCTGGTAAACTTCTTTCCACGATTCGTCTTCCGCAAGAACATTGGGTACATATAAGGCACTTGTGACCACGGCAGGTAGGTAATGAAAATATCCACCTAAATGACCAAAAGTTTAACCACTTTTATCGTAGGCACCGATGCAAATATTTAGGTAAATGTATAGGTTGCACCAAAACTGGTAGTGACTTTCTCTAAACATATTCTGTTTCTTCAGAGTTGGAATCCTCATTTGTAGATATCTTTAAGTATTTTCTTAAACCCAAAAGCGAAAACTTCATAATGTTGACGAAGTAAATATTTTACGTGAACACTACGCGGTCGATTTGTGCCAAGAAGCGAATACGATTAGTCTTTAGTAAAAGTTCTAAGGTGGAAGAGTGTGTGAAAAACCTACTTGATGCATTTGGATTTGAGTTAATTCTCGCATGTGTACAGGACTCTCGACCGACTCGAAGGCAATGAGAACACCATTTTGCTTTAGATATTCCACATCTACTGCGTAGAATGGCTCTGAAAAGACCGCAATATCACCCACGCCCAAATCGTAAAGGTAATTGGTAAAGTTGCATTTGTAGCGGCACCCTTGAGATTCGGTGACGTGATACAATAAATGTCCATCATAGAAAATCTTTGGCGGTTTGACAATTGATAAATCACTCTGAAGAGAAGCAAATTTGTCATAGCATTCTACCTAGTACATAACGTTTTTGACTTGAATTGCAAAAGGAATGGTGAATGTTATACCTCATTGTGAGAAAAGGTCGATATCCATTCAAGCTGCTCGATAACATGGTAGTAGGGATACAGTTGTTCTTGAAAGATGAAAAAATTCCTAATGTTTGAGAAGAGTTCCTCAACTCTGGGCGACTTGTCTGGTAGGGAGCTCCATAAGATAACTAGAATGAGGAAATTTACAATTAAACAGCAGGCAAGAGAGGAGGAAAACGCCGATTTATTCATTGCATTGCCTCTGAATGCTTGTGAATGAGTTTGATGCCAATAATTGTGATGGTAGTAGCCAAGCCTTAGTAGCGGGATTTGATTGGCTACTTGGAAGCGTCAATTAGCAGGAACCTCGCAAGGCGCATTATATGTAGATATACATATGTATACCAATAGGGGCTCAGTTAATCACACAACTTTAGTGTTGGAACCAGATATTTTTTTCAGATTGTTTGTGTTAAGCTAATTAGTGATGAGTCTCTTTAGTAGTGACAGCTAATACCGAACTTTTTCTAAGCGCCTTATTTATGACAGCACGGCATTACTGGGACTAGTACCGACTTGTCGATTTAGCCCGCTTTGGTAAAATCATCGAGCTATCAGTGGGCTAACCGCCAAAACACAACTTTAAATTTTGATATTCCTAATGTTTATCACCAAATGTTCAGTAAATATAACATCTGGTCATCTAGCTTAGCATTAGCAGATATTTTTCTTTGCATTAGGGATACATGATTGCGCATAGCCACGTGGAGCATTGTGCGATGATATTAATATACAATTAGTTTAATTTCACTCACTTTATAATGATAAGCTCGAGGGTGGGTACTGGACATTTACGGCATCAAATAGGCGTACGTTACCTAGTGTGAACTACTCGCCGATGTTTGTGTACATGAGTTTGAATCATGTTGGATTTTAACAGTAGCGATAAGACAAACACACGATTACGAAATGTGACCTTAGCATGTTTAACTTTCGTTCTTTGTCAACCAGTATACGTAAGCTGGGCGTGTAACTAGTGTAAGCTAGGGCAATGCGACTTCTGGACCGCCCTCGAGGTATACAGGACGAGTGGAGCTTGATTTTCTCTTCTTTCAAGTGGAGTCCATGGATGAGGTGGGGTGTGAAAAGTGTTCAGTAATGTTATCCATAGGGTATCATGGTGGACCGCTTAATCTTTATTGTGTCGCAGACGCAACTGGTTGTGCTGCCGCAACCAGGTGACATTTTCAATTTTTACATCGTATATAGCCTTGCTGCATTTGTGTAAAATCTTTCTAGCTCTCCAATGACTGCATCCTGGCCGATATTCGCAGAAGTATGTGATAATGTCTGTTATGGTTTGTACCGAGGCTTTCGGTACACGCTCCTTTGGACCATTTGGTGGTCTTGTGACCACTACTGCTTTGATTAAGTGAAGTTACCACTTTTTCCAACCACCAGTGATTTTGGATGGAATCGTTGGGACTAGTCTCTTATCGCATCAAAGTTGTCTGTTATGTCAGTTGAACCTTTTCTAGGACATTAGCAGTTGCCCCACTTCCTAATGATTTCAGCGTTAACCAATCGCTGCGCTTGACCAAAGGGTTGGGAGTAATATAGCGAGAAAAGAATGTTTTTATTAGCAAAAGTCGCAAAATCTCCCCAAAGCTAACTACATTCCATTGAATATTCTTGTTCTTGGTTTCAGTGTTGGTTGTTGAGACCTCGGCCAGATTTAGGCGAATTATTTTCCCTTGAGTCATATCGGTCGACTATGCTTCCACCCATGTTGGGAGTAAAAGACTGTTGCAAACTTTACGCAAGCTTGTAAATATAAGAGAATTGCATTCTGGCTCGTTTGACGTTGATAAGTTTGTAAGTAAAGTAAAATTTTCTTCACATTTCTACCAAAAAGTAGCCATTAGTGGAATTCTTAATGTGAATCATTCGCTGTTTTTAAACACGAATAAACACGTTATGAGGACGCATTTGGTATCCAGAAGACACAAAGTGCCGCAGACGTCTGATTCATGCTTACCATTTTGTTCGATCTAAAACATGAGTCCTGAAAGCAGCCACCGTGCTAGCTGCAATCTCGTCAATTAGCTTCTGTATTCCACTCAAGCAATTATTTGCTAAGTATGTGATTCTATTTGCCATTGAAATGGCATACTTTAGAGGAGTGAACCCAAACACGTCCAGCCTAGTAACAGCTTTCTTTGCTGGAGTTAGGATTATTTTGGCAATCTTTTTGCTATTTGCATTTAAAGCCTTTTTACTATGCCAAATTTCATTTTTACCATTGCATATCTTTTACAGTTTGAAACAAT
The DNA here is from genome assembly GCA_000469725.3 of Echinococcus multilocularis. Taxonomy (NCBI): domain Eukaryota; kingdom Metazoa; phylum Platyhelminthes; class Cestoda; order Cyclophyllidea; family Taeniidae; genus Echinococcus; species Echinococcus multilocularis. The sequence goes on along the minus strand of LN902846.1, from coordinate 4,313,349 downwards.
TTCTCTATGGTTTGAAGTGCTATGCACTTGAATCCCAGGTGAAGTATTATGGGACTGACCCCGATAAACAGAGAATTTCCTCTTAAATTTCGGAGGATGACCATGTGTTAACTAGGAAAAGATGTAATTTGGTATTTCAGCACATAGACTTACCAAAGGGAAAGTTAGATATTAAAATGTGGTTTTCTGGAACTTAAATGAAGCGTTTTGCTCGTGTTTTTGGCCGCGTACAGCCCCTTTTTGTCACCGTCTACGCCAAGAGTGGACAGATGTCGTCATCATTATCGATAAAAAGTGCCTCGAAATCGCTACTACAGTGCCCCGTCGGCCTTGCCTACCTCAGTGATGCCGATGTTGCTTGCCATAACCAGCAATCTCGTGAGTTGGCTCTAACGGTTTCGATTAGTCTGTGAAGTCCACAGTACCTGGCAACCCTGCGGGGAGTAGCATTTCAAAGGCGTTACGGGTTCTTTGAGGAGCCGTCTTCTCTCTTTTCATTGAGGGACTCTGTGTTACAGCAGCTACTGCACGGGTTAACAAGCATGGAATGAAAGACGTATTCAAGACTTGGAAGACGCAGCTACGCCTACAGGGCTACAGTCCATACATTAAGTGAAATTTCATCATTCAAGATATTCTTACCAAACATGGAAATAGCAGCCCACGATGCCTTAAGGTACCTACCGCGACGGACAGAAAGGATGAGAGAAATTGTTATATTTGTACAAGGACACTTAAGAATGTCATACTAGGCAGAATAGGTTATGCAACAGCCACAGTCGGACTAATGTCCACCAAGAAAGGATCAAGTACAAATGTACTCACCAATCTTCCCACTTGAAGTACACCTCATATTCCATCATCAATAGAGAAAAGATATATTTGGAATGATAAAAGCCATCTCACTAACAAACTACCCCATCTGTATTATGCAATACCGTATTCAACCAATAGCCGTTAATCGTAAAAAAAGGCTCCCGTACAGAGGTGCGCCTCCGATCGGATAAGAAGAAGTCTGTGTAACAGTGGGAGCAAGAAGACCACTGCAAATATAATATGCAGAGACCACTTATAAAGGGATCATCAGGGGTGGTGTTAAATTAGTCGTGAGGACTATGCTATACTCGTTGGTTTGAATGCGCTTTTTAGGCTAGAGGCAGTTAGTAAACACGAACCTAATTACGGAAAAGATGTCATATGCCCTGCAAAGGAGGAGGAAGTGTACGCGGAATAAGCATAACCCTGGTTGCTGTATCCCGTTTATAATGCTAATTATAAGAAATATTCTCATCTAGTCAGTTTAATCTGCCGACATGGAAGGGATGAACGCCGAACATATCACAGCAGGCATTGGAAGCAATCAAATTAAAGTGCCGAAAACAACTCCTTTAGAACTTGAAGGGATAAGGAATTTGAATGATAAATAAACAGACAATTAGGCTTTACATCATTATCGCTTAACAATTCAGTGATTATCTTTTATTGCAGCCATTCACAAGTGCTCCTGAATACGTTCACTTTGCGACTGGAATTCAAAAGTGAGTACTGAATCATCCTTGACTGCATTACAATACATTCTAGCCGATGGTGCTAGAAAGACCTAGTAAGTCTTTGTTTCAGTCCAGTATTTCTTGAAAAGTTATTCCTCCTCAGTTTGAACACCGATTCTGCCGCGGAGGTCCTGTCACTTGGGTATTAGTGACACGAATTTTTTGCCAGTCATGGTAAGCAACGTTTCGTTCTACTTTCTCACGCAGCTAAAACGGTGATTAGGGCGTTCAAATCATTCATCATAATATTAGTCTTTCAGACCAATGAATTGAGTACAAAAATTATTTTTGCCGTTATTATTTAGGGATTTGGTTCGGTTGATTTTATTTAAGCAGCTGATTTCGTCAGTGATATAGCATTGATCTTTATACACATCAGTTTCTAAAACAATGCGAATAGCTTTTCCGAATGGAAGCAAGCATTAGACAAAAGCGGAATTTAGGCGGAAGAGGCTGGCGGTGTGAATTAGGCGAGCAGTATCAAAGAGATTGAAAGAAATCATGCTGCGTAGCATGTGCTCTGCACTGTAAGGCGTAGATGTCAGGATGCCCTAACTTAAGTTAAAGGTGAGGTACTTATCTTCTGTTTACAACAAAAAATTACGTTTTCCTTTCTATGCCTAACACCCGAACCTCATTTAATAATTCTACGTGACTTAGGTCTGAGGAGGAGTAAAGTCGGTTAGTTTAGAAGATGACCTTAAAGATGAGAATTACGAAATCATAAGTCAAAAAATTTAGTACTTGATCCATCCTTTTTGTGAAAGAACCTCTTTTAGCTTGCCAAATTCGCGTGAGTGTCAGTGTTAGTGGTGAGGTCATCACATTGCTATTAGTAGTGAAAGGGCTCACTATCAATCGTTTTCGTTTTTCTTGAACCATGTTTAAGCCGGAAATTGCTTTTTTCCCAAATGTTGCTATAGCGTCTCTGTAGATGACTCTGAAATATATTAAACTGCTTAAGTCTTTTACCATTTGACTACCTGTATTCCATTTTCATGAGTAAAAAATTTTGCTTACCCATATTATCCTTATTTTTCGAGTGCAATTGAAATCCTGTAATTCAAGACCTTCCTTTCATTTGCGCCGTAGGCAACTATACTCTAGCCATTGCTTGATTTGGCCTTTCTACTAGATAAGTTCAAGTAAATATAGAAGGTCGAAAACAGCTGCGGCTGAATATTCCATAACAATCTTAAAGGTTGTTATTACATCTGAACTTTTAAGTCCAAACATTTAGTTATTACCTTAACTTAATATTTCGGACAATGGTAAAAAATAACATTGGTGTCACAAGCCTATCTGGAGGGTGTTAAAAACTTGCCAATAAGGGTGGTTGAAAATTGTCACACAGAAGAGAGGCTTTACTAAATCGCTCTATGGATCATCCCCTATTGTGATCTTTGTCTCTTGTGCTCTCTGTGGTCACTCTTTTGCTTCGGCCTTGATGGTTCTTCGTACGAACTCCAAGCAACCACCTGGCAAAATTGGGGACGGTAACCAATTTGTATTAGGGGGGGAATGCCATCTAGCATTGGTAGCGCATGTTGTGAGTGCCGTCGAGATGCCTGGTGGGTGCTCGTACTGCGGGCTGAGCAGTGGCGAAAATGAACCCTTCTAGGGGATAGTGCCAAGGACTAAATTGTGTTTAGTACGTTAAGGAAGGGTACATTACGCTCTAAGACTAGTGAATAAATCATTGAGCTTAAGAACCCAAATGACTTTATCCGCCAAAACTTAATCCCACTCCACCAACCGTCACTGTATAAGGCTCGGAATTTTGAATAAGCCGGAAGCAGGCACCGTTGCAACACATCTGTAGCTAGCTTTTGTACTTTCAGCCATGGGTTGGCGATACTTTCATTCTACCGTGTTTAGGATTGAAAATTGATTGACAAAATCAGAACTGGAAGATATTTGCCGGTGCTACCAATGTGGCTCTCGCAGCACTCCGAGAAGCCATAGCAGGAACATAGCTATAGGTGTAGCGTCCCGGGACTCCCTGAAGACGAAAGAAGACAAAATACCAGGGGAGAATAATATATATTCAGCGTGGAGAAGGTGTCTGGGCTGTAGGCATGGCCAAAAAGGCCAGGGGCTACTTCAAAGTACAAAAGTGGCGCCTCATCTGAACAGTGGGATAAACCACTATCGTAGACCGGTTTGTGTCATTATATGAAAGGGCTGGAGGATTATAGGCAATAAGGGTAGTATTTTCTATCAATCGGTTACTAAAAAGCACACGGAAAACTTTACTTAAAATTGATTTTGCAATATATTTCACTATTTGTTCGGCATTCCTGTATCACTCCACATAATTGTATTCCATTGCTTATTCGATAGCTCTTAGAACAGCAGTTAATTTGTCTTGCAAAAAGCCATTATAATATTCAAAAAACAAATATTAAATAAAAAGGAAAGTAGACCGGCTAAAGCGCCATGTTATCAATAAGCATAAAACACTTTACTATAACAAAAAATGAATGCCTTTTATTCAAATCATTACGCCAAATAATTGTGCTTAAAAAAATTGCACAAATTATTGCCAATTTAAAAATCAATTTGATTTCAAATGCATCAGTATGGCTTCATTGTTTATTATAACGAGTTGTGCTGGCGCGAACTCTTGGAAGCTTCACGTCGGTTTTCTCAAGTCCCTGAGCTTCCTAGCTTGAGTTTAGGTATTATTACCGTAGTTAGCTTAAACTTGTTTTCTTAATGCCTTTTTATCATTTAGCATCGTTCTTTTGAAGAATGGGCTTTGATACTATCAACTACTCGCATCCCAGAACCTGCGGTCAGGGAAGCCGCTGCTGTCGTGTTTGCTCCAATAGACATGGGCTCATCCGCAAATACGGTCTGAACATGTGTCGTCAGTGCTTCAGACAATATTGTGCACTCATCGGTTTCAAAAAGCTTGACTAAATAATTGTTCCATTTGGTGGGTTCGTCACTGCCGCTTTTGTGATTTTCTGGTGTAATTTGTAACCCTCTTGCGTAATTAAGGTATGACTTGCCAGTAGCATCATGTAATTCGGTTACTATCGCTGTAGTTAGTGTATTTTGTGCATTTCCTCCAAATTCTTGTAGTCTGGTCATTTGGAAATCAGTTTGCCACATTAGTGTACTAACTGGTCCTTTGTAGTTTTTCAGTCCACTGTCGGCATCCACGTTTACTATCGTTTAAAATATGCCTTCACTTTTTGGGCACCGTAGGTGTGAATTTCCTCGTAAATTAGATGAATTTTTCACAACAAAAATTTTCACTTTGCATTTTGACGCTCGACAGCGTGATGAGATTGAGCCTTGCAGGGATAGTGAATCTAGGTCCCATAGTAGCTCCATTCCGCATAATCCAACTGAATGAGTGCAGTGCGTACGTTGGTCATTCTTCCTGCACCTCTTTTGCAGAGCTGTTCGGTTTCCACTTGCCTTATCGTGGAATTTTGCAGTGATATACTTGCTAACATCGATGTAACCTAGGTCAACGATTAGGTCGTCATTTGGGCTCAAGTTGTCAATCATTCTGCTCTTTTTGGTAGTTTTCGAAATGACAGCTGAACTGTTGATTGCGTTAGAACAATGGTATTAGGAATCTGGTGTTGTACTATTTACAACCGTAGTTAGAATCGTTCTGCTTCTCCCAAAGCGAATTATGCTTGATACTGAGCGTGCGTCTGGGGTGTGGACGTTAACGATAGCAGTTGTTTTAGGTGAAGTCTGATTCTCGTGCTAGAGTTTCAGTTCATGGATTACCTCTAGATCCGAAAGTTGGCTTATGAAAAGTTATGTACGGGAGTAGAGGTCAGGATCATTTGGTGGTCACGGGTTAATCGTTTATCTACTGTCAGGTCGTCCCTACTCTGCCAAGTTTGGCTGTTGCTGTTTCACCTGGTATGTCAATGGCTGCAAGTGCTGTGACGGATATTCGTATGGTGGTGGGGGTTTCGTCAGTTCTCAGATTTTTTAAATACAAGGTGTGCTGTATTTCTGGAACCTCTTAGGTGAATCCCGGATAGGAGACTTCATTTAACAACTAGGTGTCTGTCACGCTGCATCTATGGTCTTGCGTTTAGAAAAGCAGGTTTAGGATTCACCAGTCTAGCGTTTACTAGTGTAGTTTGGTCTCCTTGCAACAGATATTACGGATCCCACGGGGGTAGTTATAATTGCGAGGGTTTGTTTAGCATTTTAAAAATGTAAGACATTCTGATTGTCGTGTACCTAATCAGGGACATGCGTTAGGGGCTTTGCACCCTGGTGCCTGAATTGTAAGCATAAGTTGTTTTGGTGCTAAATTTTGACCTATATGCCATTTTCATTTGCAAAAAAATTTACTACCAAAGCTTGGGGGTAAACCTTATGTCGTGGATAAAAGTAACTGGGTGAGGCATTGAATTTTTCGCTGGAGGGTTAAAATTTGCTAGAATGTTTGCACATTCAAGTTCATTAGGGTTGACGTTAGTCTCCACAAATGTGTTTCCTGCTCGCATCTCTTTCGCAAGTCCGTTTGCCGTCTTTCCAAATTGTAACCGATTATTATCATTAAACAGCACTATGAAAACGTGCACTTAGCGATGGTTAATGTTTTCGCTTTTATTTAGTGCTGCCCATTCTGCGAATCTATAGTTGAAACCGCAATTAAGTCACCTCTCTAAAACCTCTAATCTGGGACGTTATTTGCTTTGTGAATGCATTCTTGAAAGAGCGTTTGGCGGATAACCAGGTGTTCATTAAGTAGCGCGGACCAATCTGTTAGCTACTAGGAGAGTAGGTTGGAATCCAGAAAGGGTAAGAGCAGTGCGGTCTTCAATCCATCCATCAATAGTACTAGCAGTGGACGTTGGAGCCACGAGGCAAACGATCATTTCCAATGTCGATTTGATTGTAGTTATGATGTAGTTCGAATTGCAGCAAAGGCTGTATTGGTGGGGTGCCTAGGTCAGGTCGCATTGGAAGCGATGGGGCTGACCACGAGGCGAAGTCATCCTATCAAAAGGAGCTGCGGCTGCAGCAATCTTTTGCACGTCTACTGATGGAAACACTCGCAAGATAAAACTTATAGGCGCTCCACGTCAGCAATGTGAATGGAGCTGGTTCAAGTACCCGCTACCGAGTAGTTGAACCACCTAATCTTTAGAATTATCAGCTTGTAGATATCCGAAATGCGGCGCTCGGATCTAGTTTGAGGTTATGGTGAGCCGTATTACTAGCAGATAAAGGGGTGAAGGCTCTAGACACTGTTAAGACCATGCCATAGGAAGTTAGAACCACAAGGACTGGTTGTGCTCCGCATTTACATGGTCATTAGAGCAAGAATCGAGGTGCTGTAGAAGCCAGTCGGCAGCATTTTAAGGAGTAGAATGGCTGTTAAGAAGCGGGGTATTCAAACTAGTTCCTGTATAATTTTGCAACGGGATTCCCGGTTTACTAATTTATGTTCTGATGCATGGCTTCGAACTTGCATGTAGCGTATTGAGACTCCCTGAAGGCGAAAGAAGACAAAGTACTCGGGCAGAATATATCCAGCGCAGAGATGTGTGGGCTATTGGAATGGCCCGAAGGCTGGCCCACCCAGCAGGGTACAAGAGCCAATTCAAAGTACAAAAGTGGCGCCTCACCAGTACCGAGGGACAAACCACTGTCGTATTACGTGCAATCCTGATGTCTTCAGATGTAACTTTGGAATTCGAATGTAAAGCGTGTCCAACATTAGTTGCCTTAAGTAAAAAACACCCTAGTGTTATGGGTAAATACCGCAGAAATCCCCAAATATTCATGAGAAATTTCGAGGTGCATCTCCACTGTTATGTCGGTTTAAGATTCGTAACCATCGAGCAATTGAAATTTGAAATAACACTTCTATGTTCTTAAGCTTGTACAGATTAATTTTAAGGAACAAAAAAAATTTAGGCTTGTCTTGTTTCTAAATTCTTTTTTTTTTATTAAATGTTGGCGTGCCGTGCGTTTTACGAGGTACTGCGGTTAGGTTGGGTGCATGTTTGTTTCTCTGTAACGATATTTAATTGTTTAATTATGCCCTGTAACCTCCTTGATTCTTTTTCTATAGGCAAATCCGCGTCATTGAACCCAACACAATGGGTTTCGATAATATTAACTACTCGTACCCTAGAACTTGCAGTCAAGGAAGTCGCTGTTGTCGCGTTTGCTCCAACAGACACGGTCTCATCCGGAAATATGGTCTGAATACGTGCCGTCAATGCCTCCGGCAATATTGTGCACTCATTGGCTTCAAAAAGCTTGACTAAATAGGTATTTTGCAAGACTAGTTTCCCTGCCTGAATTTTTCCTTTTTCGCAAAAGTGAGCGCTTAAGTTCTCTCGACAACTTCTTGGCTCTTTTGTCATGCCGGTAGAGCTCTTGCTACGTGCCCTTTATCTTACACTTTTACATGGTCTCCTCCTACAACTACACAATCATAATTAAAATAATCTAGTTTCTGGCCTTCTAACGTTACACAGGATTTTCTTGCGGCTGGTTGCTTCACCTACATCGCTGCTACTCTACTTTGCGCCCGTTAATTAAATGTTCTAGTTGATCGTTCCACGCTTCTATTCACTCCTCAAATTGATGCGTCGCATCGCCTCTACCAGTTATAGCGCCTCTAATTGACCACTGTAAGGGCAGCGGGTGATAATAATTTAATGGTTGTGTTGACCGCTATCCTGATAGTTTCTTATATCCATTGCACTGCTTATTGGTGTGCTGTCAGGTCTCCTGGTTTGTGCGCTTTAACCACCTTGCTTTGTTTAATTGCTAAATTGAAACAGCAGTGTAGACGCTGTGTTCATCCGTGGAGGGGTCAACTTCTAGACAGCTTGTTGTTTCATAGTGATTCTGTATTAGGGTTAGTCTCAGAGACAGGGAAAATGAATCAATTAATTAGTGGTTATTGGAGAGTTCCGAGGGGGGGGGGGGGGTGGACGGCACCATGTGCCACCCTATTTTGCTGGCTCTGAGTCTTTGGTTGCGCTTGACCTTTGGGCCATCAAGCGGTGTAGATGGACCCAAGCATATTGTGTGTCTATTCGTCGTATATTTCGAGACCCACCTGAAACCTCTCTGGCCTTCTGTATTCCGGCAATGTTTACCTATTTTATTACTGTGGAAGACTCAGGTGCTGCACTGCAACAAAGTTATTACAGAGCATTTGGTGGCATTAAAGTCAGAACCCTCAAGTGATATGTTGCAGTGACAACTTATTTTGTTGTCTAGTTTTGCCGTTAGAAGTAATTCCAGCCACAGACTACTAGGCGTAAGCGCTCTCAGGTTGCATTGCTGTGGTAATTCTGTAACGTCCTCTGGAGATGCCATTCAGTTCTCCAACCCCCTCTATAATGTTCTCATGCATCACTTAGGTTGTTGAAATTTGAATCGCGTGACTGGATCGTCCTCTCCCCTACCTAGTCACTGCAGCTCCCCTCCTTCTTGAACAATGTATTTTCCCTCTCCATCTTGTCAACTTTAATAAATGTCCAAAGCGAATCAACCGGGCTTGTCTAAGAACGCTAGGAATAGGGAAGCGAAGACCTATGAGTCTCGCTTTACACTCAAAAGAGGACGGGCGATGTGTTCAAAATGCCGAGTGTCAGATACGTGTTACAAGCAATGCTGTCCTTCCCCCCGATTACCGGATGCATTTGTGCAGGCAGCCAATGTTTTTAAGTTAGATTATTCTTTGTCTATGGCTAAATCAGAAAACGTCTCTGATCGCTGAAGTGCTAGAGTACACCCAAATAAGCTTTGATCTTTCGCTTAAAGTATGGATATTAAATAGTGATGGCAATATTCTGCAAATCTGCTTGTTGTGTTTAGCAAGCAGATCTTATTCATGATCTGTTGCAATTAAATTCTAGCAAAGATGTTTTAACTACATACCTGGTTAACTTATTATAGTCCATTTTTTCGTTTTCTTTAATGCCATGTTTGTCTCAACTCAGGAGGCTGCGTTTCCGATTGAGGCGCGTCGGTCAAATGGGCTGGGAGCCGGTGAGGGTGGTAATGGCGATTCTGGTCGCCTCAGTTTGGTTACGTGATACGAATATGGACACATTGGTTTTTATAGTCCTGTTTTATTATTCTCTATTTGCGCTGAATTACAGCTTTCTTATAAGTGGGACCAGTCCCAATGCTTCATTTGTTGCATGAAACAATATAACTCGTAGGACTCCCCAATATTTGTTCGAAATTTCTCACTTTTTCGTCTAAATTAGGAAGAGTATTTGCCCCTTGGTTTGTAGTTTGCTCAGCTCCCGCTCTACTTCGTCTCGTTGATTGATAGTCCTTATTTTGTTTTCTTTATTGCTTTGTCTTTCAGTGACTTATTAAGGGCCTTGAGAGACCAATAATGTCAAGTAAGAGTTCTCGTTCAACACGAAGCCGTCGTGGTGGCGGTGCTCCTCTGCAGCCATCCGTCGAACCCATGTCTGCCGACCTCTTTACAACTGGCACTCCCCAACTTGACGCTGAAGTGAGTGAGGCTCCAGGTACTGCTTCTTCCGGCTCTCAAAGAAGGGGCGTTGTGGATGAACCGTCCGATGCAGTGAGTTTGGGCCTGACTACTCACTCTCCATGACACTCGTAAAGCATTACCAGCCCTTTTATCACGCTTTCTTTTCAAGGACCTCCGCTCCGGTCTACGAACCTCCGAAATTGATCCTGGCAGTCCACTCTCCTACAGTGATATGTCCAGCACGGCGGGTAGTCATGCTGGTGATGCGGTAAGCTCAATGCGACCCGGGGTCAATGAGGGCGGCACACCAAGATCTCACTTTGCTGCCTCCGGGCCAATTGGACATACTGTAGATACCGAGATTGGGTCTTCTGCTGAACCTGGTGCTCAGGCAGGTTTTTGCTCATTATGGTTTGTACGTACAACAATTTTGAACCGGTTCAACATTGCTATTTCGCCGAGCAGACTGTAATCTGGGGCACCAACGTGAACATAGCGAAAGTAATGGAACAGTTTAAACGATTTCTTCTCAATTACACTCTCCGCGAGCTTCAAGGTCAGTCGGGTCTGACCACGGGAGTGCCGTTAGATCCGAATCGACCGCTTTACTTGCAAAGAATGGAGGATATGGCAGTGTCAGGCGCCACCACTCTCGATATTGACTGTCAACACCTACGGGAAGTACAACCCGAGCTCTACAACCAACTTATCACTTTTCCAAAAGAGGTCATTCCTGCTTGCGACGCCTCCCTTCATGCTCTCTTTCTAGATCGTTTCCGAGATGCCAGACCGGAGAGACCTTTGCAGGTAAATGCTGGACGGTGTCCCTTAGAGTTCTCCAGATTTAAGATATATAGCTTTTTCTATTTACCCATGCAGACCCGTCCATTTAACAGCGGAAGGTTGCTTTCTCTTCGTGAGCTAAATCCGGAAGATTTAGATCAACTCGTATCGATAACAGGTCTCGCCATTCGCCTCTCCAACCTCATTCCCGAGATGATGCGAGCGGAATTCAAGTGCGCAGTTTGTGGTGCCATGACGAGCGTTGTGTGTGAGCGTGGGCGGGTGGAAGAGCCCTCGGCTTGTGCTCGCTGCCATGCCGCGCATACAGCACAGCTGCAGCACAATAGGTGCCTCTTCGTGGACAAGCAGCTCATCAAACTTCAGGTCGGCTTTGCTGGTTGCATTTGCGGTCTTGCTACCAGCTGTATATGAGTAGCAAGTTTTTTGTCATCGTAGGAGGCTCCTGAAGACATGCCAGCGAGTCAGACGCCGCATACTGTTGCGTTGTACGCTCACGAGGATCTCGTAGACAAACTGAAGCCTGGTGATCGGGTTTGCGTTACGGGAATCTATAGAGCTGTACCTCTCAAATTGTCCAGTCGTATAAGAACTTTGAAGGCCATCCACAAGACCTACATCGATGTGCTGCACTTCAAGTATGCTGGCTTTTATACGAGTCCTATAATGACTGCAGACTATGTAGGGTCTTTGCCAGGACCTGCCTTTGTATATCGTTATTGACTAGAATCGAACGTCTGTGCAGGTTTGTGGCGGGTGTGTAACCCTTTGTTTCGGCAATCAAGCAGTTGAACAGAGCTATTATCTAGTACCTTCCTCTTCGCGCGGCCCGTATTTGGTGCACCCATAATTGTCATGTAAACATGTTCCTTTGCTCAGAATTGCAAATTACTTGGCCCGATTAAGAGCCAGTATCCATTTCAGTTCAAATGCTCTAGCCTACATTGTTACCGTTCTATTTTTAGGTTGTGCTGTTAAGTTTCCTTTGTTAAAGGTAAAACCCATCCTCATATTATGAAATAAATAAACTCCCAAGTTTTGCTGCCAGAACTTCTGCCTTTATTTCACCTGTAAGTTACTTCGGTGCCCTTTGCTACTGGATGTGCTTGTCGCTATCCTTACGTAGTAGTCAGTTGATTCACTAGTTTTTTTTTCTTTCATTCAAAGTACGGTTTAAACGTACCACCATCATTCATTACTTTGCGAAAGAATAAACGTCTTCCAGGTTATCCGGGCAGAAACAACGCTAGTTCAAGAATAGGCCTCTTGTAATGGTGTGAAAGAAATGGGAGCTAGAAGCGTGGAGATTTTAACTCTTCGGTAGCATTCACGAGACGTTTCACCCTTGAATGCTTCAACTTTACTTCCAGGAAGGAGTTGTCAAGACGCCTTTTCGTTGACGATGAGGAGGATGAAAACGAGGTGGCAAGATTTGGGGAGATGGCCACATCAAACGTGATGCGTCACCTCAGTGAGGAGCGCATTACGCAGATCATCGCTCTTTCAAAGAAACCCGACCTCTACGAACGGCTCTCTGCTGCCATTGCACCCAGCATCTACGAAAACGAGGACGTGAAAAAGGGTATTCTCCTGCAGGTGAATAGTTTTTCGCACTGAAATTATCGGGGTGATCGTCCCCTTCGAGTGTTAAATTAAACATTGTTCTCATCATCTTTTTAGTGAATGTTTGTTTGTTTTCAGCAAAACTTGCGAGTCGAGTCAGCATACGGCAGTGCTTATTGTGTAAAGGCGAAAAAAAATTTTTTACTAAAGTGTGTAACGCAATTCGTTTGGGTTTTTTTTCAATTTAAACCAGTTTGTGCTATTTTTGAGGGACCGATTTCACCTTTAACAGAGTTGAGAGGACGCATTGGCCTATAACTTTTCCTCACTTCTGTACCACTTTTTCATTTGGTTCACCAAAAGTACAAAGTAAGCATTCCCATTTCTTTAGAGGGCTACAACAATACAAGGTTGCGCTCTTCCTTTATGCACTGTTTTGGCTGTAGGGAATGGAGCTTTCGTCGCTAGGCTTTTTTGGGATCGTGTTTGGTTGCTTCTCTTGCTACTTCATCCTTGCTTGCTGATTTTAATATGCTTTTCAGTTCGAATAGAGCTTAAGTAAAATAGACGGACTAACTGATGTCTTAACAAGTAATCGAACAAGTTTTCTGCAATTTTCTATGATATAAACGGAATATCTATAGAAAGTTTGTTGAAATATTTTTTCTTGTTGAAACAATTGTCATTAGCGCCTACCAGCATAGGCTTGCTGCGCATTCAACTTTACAGAACACTATCCCTTAAAGAAGACAACCCAACTACATTCACGTCCGTTTCATCTCGCTTTTTCGATTGTTTTCGCATGAGATCATGTGATTGTCTAATGCTAATGCCGAGAAAGCGTGATAGTCATTTATCTCTAATCCTGGCCAAAGCCCAAATCTTTTCATATGCAAGTTTTTCAGTAGTGTCAGGTCTTTCACCTTGTAAGACTGGTAAGCCCGGGCGGCTTCTGAAAATGAAGCCTTTCTTGCGCATTTCCAAGTTGCATCAGGTAGATGGATTTGAGCCGTAATTACTTGACTTCCTGCTGTCCCTCGCATTCAGAGCGGACGTAGTTTTCAGGCTGCAGAGTAGTGGCTGGATCGTTCGAGGGAATAGCTGACTAATGCAGGGCTTGCCTAGTGTACGGTGGAATCCAAACGCCATTTCTCATCACAAGTCCTCCAGCTATCAAAGTGCAGCGCATCCTTATGAGGTGAATGAAATGGACAAGTTTGTGGTATTTTTGAGCTTATTGTCACCCATTAATGCGCTAGTTGTAGTACTTGTTTGTCCTGCTTCCGCCGCAGCTTTCCTTGTGTTAGTCTCAACGCGTCATCAGGACTATTCTTCCTCGGACGTGATGTATCAGTCTTTGCATGATTCAGTACCAGAATCAAATTCCCTAAACCCTTTCTAGGGGTACTTTCTGCTACTACACTTCTTCAAATCCTGTGCAGTTCTAGCGTCGAGTCTAAATTCGTAAAGCAGACAAGCTTTAAGCACGTCAGATTCATACGACACTTTATGGCCGTTGAGAGTAATGGGAGAATAATGAGTACCCATAGGTTGGCCTATAACCCCGGTCCTACATTACATGTGGACGGTTTTGTGCACTTTTGGTGCCCAAAGGTTGCAAAATATTGCTGCAGCTACTAACACTGAAAACCACACGAACGTTTTTAATCACCTTGTGGCGTTCATGCTTGTAGCTGCTTCTAGAGGAAAATAATGTGTTGATGAGATTTTCAAAGTTTTGTTTTTCAGATCACTCCCTCTAAGTTGCATCTGCCTTTGGCTTCCGTTTTGGAATTTGATGTCTGTTTCATTTATCCTTTACCTTCTCCATTATACTTCTAGTGGAACATTTTTTCGATATTGAGCTTACGAAGCTCTTAAGTCCTGTATAGCGAGGTGCAGCACGCAGTTGTTGCCCGGCATCTTAACTGCTGCTTCTGGGATTGTTTCTTTTTCAGCTTTTTGGTGGTACGAGAAAGGACTTTGCGTCGAAGGGTCGTGGCAACTTCCGATCGGAGATTAACATCCTCCTATGTGGAGATCCCGGCACTTCAAAATCTCAGCTGCTGCAGTACGTCTACAGCATCTCTCCGCGCGGTCAGTACACTTCGGGGAAGGGCAGCTCGGCTGTTGGTCTAACCGCTTATGTTACCAAGGATCCCGAGACGGGACAGATCTCATTGCAGACTGGTGCTTTGGGTGAGTTTCGTGGGATTTTGAGTTATCACTGAATTTCTTAAATGAGGCCGATTTCCTTGATATGTTAGATGGAGTGCTCTTAATCCGTCTTTATATATATCCCATTTTTCCTCCTACATCCCAATCTGACTGACTATTTTTCTCCTATTCAACGAGAGGGAGATATTTCTCCATGGTATGGTATATTTGATACATCAGATTTGTAAGTTTCAGTTTTGTGTACGTATGAGATTTACGAAATTTTTTTTACCTGGTTATTTTAAAATATGCAATTGTTCCAACTTTGATATTTACCTGTCGGTGTATCACTCGTATATTGTCACTGTAGAACATCCCCCTTGTACTTTCACTTTCATTAGGGATGCAAATGATTTGTGGAGGATTTTGTCTTTTGCCTATTTGGATACGCGCAAATATTCCACGAAGCCTTGATCTCTGTAGTGTTCCTCAAAGAACTTGTTACCACATTTCTACAAGCTCGCTCACTCCATCTTTTCTTGAGGTCACTACTGAGCTCTGGGCCTTGATGACTCAGCTGGGCTCGTCACCATTACTTTCTCTCGCGTGTCCCCATACGTGTGCTGTGCATGTGGATATTTGTCCCTTCCCCTTCATCCCCAGCACTTTCTCTACGGGTCTAAGTCGCCATTTCGAATTACCGGCTCTCTGTCAGCTTTGAATGAGGAGCAATCAAAGGTCATTTTTTTGTGGTGCTTTGGCTCCTTATGCTATCAAATGGATAAAAATATCTATATCTTCTGAATGTGGAAAAATCGTCAGTATGTCAACTAAAGGTTTTGACCTATTAATTCCTTCTGTACTTTAAAGATTTACACCGAGGTGTAACAGCAAGGTTGGGTTTTGTGGCTTGTCTACAGCTTGAAGTTTTTTATGCGTCCACGTAATATAATTATCTGTTAAACTTTCAATTTGGCAAATGCCGTTGTGTCATGTTCCTTTTTTACGCGCGACGAACTCATCGCTTATTAAAATTAAAGGAATGCCTTAATTTTATCTCATTTTACACTTCTGACAGGCTTCATTATTAAACAGGCGAGTCAGCTTTAATTGGCCAATTGCGTGCGACATGCACCTTGGGGGATTTCAACACAATAAATGTCATTGCTTCGTTTTGCGTAATTGGAGCTTATCTACATCCTTGCTGACTTGTGACGTTCCGCGCATCATTTGATGAATCCACTATTCTTTCGGAGCGTTGCATTACATCAGCCACAGTTTCTGTCTAGTAACTGTTCACTAAACGTTGGTTTTAGTAGCAAGTTATCTGTTATTTCAAAGGGACGCTATTTTAAGTTCTATCACGTCTATTTCATTCGATTCAGAAGTTCTTATTCCGCTGTATATAAAACAACTGTCCTTTTTATGTTTGATCAATCTAGAATATTTTTTTCTGCCTTCTCGGTGTGTGTTACAATACGTATACATGCTTAGACATGTTCCCTCGAATGTCCTGCTTTATCTGTGGCTCAACTGCGTTTTTAGATTAATTTACATAGGTCTTCCTCTCATTTTTGCCGGTCATAATGGTAGCTTAACATCACCCGCTTCTACTATCTAGCTCTCGCCGACAATGGGACTTGTTGCATCGACGAGTTCGACAAGATGACTGACTCCACTCGTTCTGTTCTGCACGAGGTGATGGAACAGCAAACTCTAAGTATTGCAAAGGCCGGGATCCTCTGCCAATTGAATGCTCGTACCGCCATTCTAGCTGCTGCTAATCCCGTCGGCTCTAAGTGGGATCCCTCCAAAACCATTATCGATAATATCCAGGTTGGCGCAATTCTACTTTTTTCTTCATGATAGTGATGAGCTACATAATAGTAGCAACGAAAATAGCCATTGAATAGGAATGCTTTGCTGTGTGAACTTTTCCGCTGTGTTGTGGGTACTGGTCAATCACCTCTGTGTGTGCGCAGAGATGAAAAGGCGTTAATTAAATCACGCGTTATCTTTACTTGAGTAATCCCACGGAGGTTCGGCACATGCACTGTCCCAAATCTGACACATTTCTGAATGTAACATTGAGGGTGTGTTCGTGTGCCTATCCAGCCTCACCTCTCTCGTCCATCGAATGCCGTCCGGCAAGTCTGTTCGTTTCTCTCCTTTCATCCAGACATTAGTATTAGCCTCATTCTCCTCTCTTGGAAGTCTGATTTGTGAAGATTCTCGTCTCGATCAAGATTCTCTGGAATTCAATTTTGGCCTTGTTTTGATTGTCTTGATCTGCTCCAAACATGCATACACAGAAAGTAAAACCCGAGGTAGATAAACTGATAAACGAAGATTTTTTTCGCACTAACAATTAGGAAGAAAAGTACGTCGTTCGTCGTAGTCAGCTGTTTTCTGAAAAAGCATGATTTCATTGGCTCCTGGTGTTGAGATTTGTCAGTTAAAGTGTTGCATTTTCTAATGGATCCTCTGAATATTTCCCTTTTTAATGGGAAGCGAAAAAGGCAATGTTAATAAAGGATTGGGTTCATCACTAGCTGTAGCAGTCGGAGAAAACGAATGTATTGGCAGGCGCGGTGTAACATAACCAACCTCACTAATCGTCGTCCTACTCTGTTACTATTACTACAGCTGCCGCACACGCTTCTCTCCCGCTTCGACCTCATTTTCCTCATCCTTGACCCGCAAGATGAGGTCTATGATGCGCGTCTAGCTCGTCATCTCGTGGGTCTCTACTACAAGGGCACGGCCAATGATCGCTCGCGACGCAGTGCTACCATGACCACCCTCATGGATCTGGATGAGGATGATCCTGTCTACCATGGCGACTCGGCTGCCATGTTGCGTGACTATATTGCTTATGCCAAGGTGAGTCCAACCTGCCTGTTGTTTGATAACTTGCAGTTTTCCTAACCACACCTATGGGACTTTGACACTGACTTCCAATGCTTGTAGGGGTTGCACTGCGGATTAACGTGAAACAGTAATTTTCGTCTGTTATTTTTTGCCATGTAGATTACGAACTTGATCTTCAAAATTCGGATTTTCTTGCATTCATTTTGCTTCAGGCCATGTACCATCCAAAATTGAGCGAAGAGGCCAGTGAGTATTTGGTCCGTGAATATGTCGAAATGCGCAAGCTTGGTGCCAACCGTGGACAAGTAAGTTGTAGTTCTTATAATCCACTACATCTTAGGGTTGAGTAATTTGTGTCATTAAGTGCGATATGCATGACCCCCATTCAAGTGTTTATTTCGTCTTGTCTTGAGATAAGTTGCTTCATAGTTCATCAAAATTCACACCTAAGTATCTGAGAATCTCGGCGGGCAGGGGGCAGGTATTTGCGAGTTGTTTGGTTGTATGCCAACCTGAGACCATTAAACACCTCGATACATTCTTTAAATCCCGATCAATATCCCTACACCGTCCAATTTTGTCCTCTAAACGCGTGTATTACGAGAACCTGTTTGCATTACATATTCATGCTACGACAGCAAAGAACCACAGGCTCTGAAGCGAGAGAGTTCTACTCTGATCCCTAATTGTTTATTTTGTGCAGTTAAGTCGGTTCTCCTAACCACTTTATTTCCCCTTCCGAGTTTCTGAAATGCCTTTTTGATTTTAGGCTTTTTATCCCAGCCAGTAGTGTCGGTTTGCACTTACTTCTTAATGGTTATATCAATCGTTTACACTGCAGCAGTTTCTTTTCATCATCGTCATCATCATTCGCCTTCATCCCTCACTTTATTTCACCAGTTGGCTAAATTTTTGCACAGCTGTATTGGTTTCGCAGCAAAATTCATAGTTGAAAATAGTAGCTTTTACTGATTTCTCGATACTTTTATACTTCCTTCAATTTAATAGATCATATCAGCTCAGAAGCACTCTGACTGGGCGAGATCCTATGTGTACTTACGAAGCCATTTCTGTTGCGGATATTCCCACTTTATTATCATTTTCTGTTACTTCGATGAGCATTTTATAGATCAGTTTCTCATTGTATCAATCTTTCATTGTATTTTACCTCCATCACTGTTATCATTACCCTCTAGATCTCGGCATATCCACGTCAGCTGGAGTCTTTAATCCGTCTGGCCGAGGCGCACGCTCGAATGCGTTTGTCGCATCTCGTCAACGCCGACGACTGTCGTGAAGCCCGACGTCTGCAGCGCGAGGCTATCAAGCAGGCTGCTATTGATCCGGTTACTGGGACCATCGATATTAACATTCTTACCACTGGTGAGCCTTTGTCTCCTATCTCCACTGTAGTCAATTGTGAAGTTATTTTGACCTTGCTCACTATCACAGACGTTGTTGGTGGTAGTGGAATTATGTGGTCATTACCATTCCTGCCTGCAAAAGTTTTGGCAACCACATCGGTTCGTGCAAGCGATATCATAGTATTGCAGTCGAGTATTGGTGACCCAGTAAGTGCGATTCAACGCAATTTACTCTAGAGGATTGGCAATACACAACGGCTACAATCAAGTTTTTGGCTATTCGATATTTTGGATGTTGAGGCTTTTGGATCCTGTGGAATTACCAATAATTGTCAACATCTATTTGGCATTGGTGTTCAAACGAACACTGGTTACTTATCAAGCATTAATTCTAAATTACTGTGGTTGTGATGATGCGGTGCCTAGTGTTGCTTGTTGATGGGCTGGCAGTCTTGGCATGAAAATCTGTGAAAGTGGAAGATTAAATGTGTATGAAACCCTTAAAAGACATATCGTTGGAAGTGTGGTTCACTTGTTTCTTCTGTCTTTATCTGGTGGTTTGAACGGTGATTTGATCATATCAAGTCTGTAATGCTCACAAGGATTGATAGCGGTAATGGTACCTTGGGTAATGTTATTCTGCTCGTCTGCATTGCATTTGACTGTCAGACTGTTTAGTTTTTGTTGGGGCTTTACATTCATAGTTTTGTTATCCCTTACTGCTCAATACTGTGTCTACCTTTACTCCTAGTTATTTTTAAATATTGAGGAAATTTGTAGGAAATAACCATTTAAATATGAATGATGCTGCTTTGCTTTGAAAATAGCGCTACAACTGTTAGACTAGAAATTGATATTGAGTTTTTTTTGAATTGCCTAAGCAGCCCCATAAATGCCTAATTGACTACGGCAGTTTGACGATTTGAAATTAATGTCGATTCCTCTCGCATAGTTTGAGAACTGTTTCAAAACTTAATTTTATGAACCCATTTTCAATTATGTGGTTTCATTTTCACCGCCTCGCACTATCCAACGGCCCATTAAGGCTCTGTTCGTAGAGTTAACAGCTTAGACGCCAATGGCTTGCGTCAGCGTTTGGCTAGTCAGTTCGATCATCTCGGATCTACCCCTAGAGATTGATGGCTGTTTTAGTATCCTTTCTCAGAGATGCTATCGAGCAACGGTTACCGTTGGCTTGGTTGTTTGCACTACTTTTGGATAATCGTTCCTCTGTCTTCCTCCTTCAGGCGTGAGCAGCAGCATGCGAAAGCGACGGGAGGAGATGGCAGCATCTATATGGGCGATTCTGGAACAGAGTCCACGAGTCATCACTTTTGCATACTTGCGAGTTTTGGAGCAGCTACGTGCCACCTCCGAGCGCATGGTTTCCGCTGAGGCGTTTGAGGACGGGCTCAATGTGCTTCGCAACGCCAACAAGATAGAGTGGGCTGGTAATACCATCCGTAAACGCTAGATGATTTCCTCTTTCATCTACCCCCCAGTCTAAATGTCAATCCGTTTCTTCAGTTAAGCAAGCAACAGTCAATCATTCGAAGATGAAATTTTTCTCAAATAATAATAAAAAATCTTTGTATTAAATAAATGGCACGGTTTCTTGCATATTGAATGAAGCCGGTTTAATTGAATCGTGAACGGGTAACATTTGGGTTTTTGTTAGGTGGCGACAGCTTACCAAGCTTTTGGGGTGAGTGAAAGTTTCCCGTTTTTGCCGTGGGATTGTGGCTAACGGATATCTTGGATACACTTTTAAGTAAATGTGGCCAAAATTTCTTTGAATGGCCAAAGAAATAAGAGGCACGTTCAAGGCCATTGTGATATTGGGCCTTAGTGGTTTTACATAAATCAATCCGTTCAAAAAGAAGTTGGTGGCGTGGATCGCTAGTGGAATTGGTTTTTCTCATGTGCGCCGTTGGTCTGCTGTTACTGGATGTGACTGGCTGCGCTACTGACTCGCAAACGGTTGTTCTTCATTGGATGGTAGCGATTTTACTAATTGCAGAGGATGTTTTACCTCGATCTATACCCAAAATGGCTTTATATTCCACCGGTCCTCCAGTGACGATGCTGTCCACATCTTGTGGTATCCTTTAAGGTAATGACTGTTACGATTTATTCGGTGCAGGGGTTTGCATTGTCGCGTTACATGGTCAGTTATTTTACATGTGAAGTAAGCGCCTGTGGTAGCTGAAAAGTTGGGGAAGTCGACTCACACCAAAAGGTTGGCGGCTCCTCTTGCGTTTCTGAAAGTTTCGGCCATTGGGATTTAAGGTAATCCGGAATGAAACCTACCCTCGAATTAATTGCGCCGGTGGAACCAGCCGACCCAACTGAATAAACTACACGCCCAAGAAGCGAGAATCATATCATAAAATTGTTGCGATGACTTGGTTGTTTGCTTAATTCTTAGTGTTGGTAGAGGGGCCACTTATGTGCTCCACAAAAGTACAAACTGCGGGTGGGATAGCCTTTTAGACCATGTATGTCGAACACCCAATATCTGTCAAAGTATTCCGTCTTCTTTGGTCTTCAGGGAAGTCTTCGGGTACTACAATGGTGACTGCAGAAAGCAAATCCTATTTTAACTGTCACCTTTCTTGTTTTCTACTGCTGGGTGATAGACCCTAGCTAGGTAGGGAGAAGTGCATACGCTGCGGCTGGGAGCCACGGTGACAACCCCTAACACAAGAGCTTAAAATGATGTCCACCTTTAACAACTAACCTAGTCTAATGGTTCGCGGAAAAGCTTTCAATAACTGAAGTGATGTTAGTCGTGAACTGTCGGAAAAAGTGTTGCGTGGTAGTCTACTGTTCCCGTATGAGATTGTCGAATATGTTAACTCACGATACCTCCTCCACTGCTTTACTGGCTGGATAGAACCCAAATAGATAAGACTGGGTAGCTCTGAATTGAAGGCAAAGTTGCAAGGAGGAAAAGAGGCAAAACCCTACCTCCCGAAAATATGCCATTGTTCCTACTACTAACGATGGGTGCGCATTTTAAAGGGCATACACGTTTTATCGTGTTAAACGAGTCTAGATTATTAAAACACTCCACTTCTACCCTAAATGCGGGAAATAATATTCCACAGCTTAGTGATATCCAATTTCTTAAAAGTGAATATTGTTTACATGCTCACTCTCAATTTCCTTTCGGGTAACTATCACGATAAGAGCGCAGATTTCCTTTTACAATAAGATATCAATTATCTTGATTTTTTAGCACTCCAAGACTGCCATGGAGACGGGAGAAGACATGACACTTAGTTGAAATGTAAATTGTCGACAGTCTGAGTTGGTGCTCAGCTCATCCAGGGTAGGCACAATGGTGGAGCACCTAAGTGGCTTCTTCACGAAAGCCGAGATCTAAACGAACGGTCACTGTATTGCTTAGTCTCTCCTTCTTTGAATGTCGTCCTCGGCACTCTCCTCGGTCATCCTCCGACATGAGCCATCACGGCATGATCAGTGCTGTGGGGGAACGTCCACTAACCAATCGTAACGGCCATCGAATTTCTATGCAACTAAGGGGACATTTGGCCGCAACGATACTGAACCCTCTTGCCATTTCTACTGGATCTGAAGTTTCGCCCTGTATGAGAACAGTATTAGGTAATGGACTTATGTGCTATCCAACTTGCGCACCCATCGTTAGTAGTAGGAACAATGGCATATTTTCGGGAGGTAGGGTTTTGCCTCTTTTCCTCCTTGCAACTTTGCCTTCAATTCAGAGCTACCCAGTCTTATCTATTTGGGTTCTATCCAGCCAGTAAAGCAGTGGAGGAGGTATCGTGAGTTAACATATTCGACAATCTCATACGGGAACAGTAGACTACCACGCAACACTTTTTCCGACAGTTCACGACTAACATCACTTCAGTTATTGAAAGCTTTTCCGCGAACCATTAGACTAGGTTAGTTGTTAAAGGTGGACATCATTTTAAGCTCTTGTGTTAGGGGTTGTCACCGTGGCTCCCAGCCGCAGCGTATGCACTTCTCCCTACCTAGCTAGGGTCTATCACCCAGCAGTAGAAAACAAGAAAGGTGACAGTTAAAATAGGATTTGCTTTCTGCGGTCACCATTGTAGTACCCGAAGACTTCCCTGAGGACCAAAGAAGACGGAATACCTCGGCAGAATGTATTTTTTGACATAGAGTAGGCCTTAAGGCTGCTAGCATAGCTTAGAAGCCATTCTGCCCACAGTAAGTACTTTTATTTTCCTTTTTTCCCTTCAATTGATATTGTCTTGGAGCACTTTCGTTGCTTAACTCTCGGCTCTGATAAAGGGGTAACTTAGGCGCTCAGCTACTGCTCCTTCGCTTGGTATGCTGCTCTGCAGACCACGTCAGTAGTCCTAATCCTTTCTGTAAGTCAAATTCATATATTCTTCCCTGCTGTTTTATCTTTCTGTCTTCCGCGTAGTCTAAGCGCTCTGAAGTCTTCACTAAGGAAATTGCTGCATCACACATGTGCGACATATGCAGTGACTATGCTCTTTTGATGAGCAAATAACTTGTTACTATATCGGTTTACAAAAAACGACTCAGACGGCCGAGCTGTTGAGTTATTAGGAAGCAACAAGGCTCACTTAATCCTTTTACAGTGTAGTCCAAGATGGAACTCCTCAACTTCTAATGACTGGCATAGCACTACGATTTTTCTATCGACAGCGGACAGCTTAAAACGTAGAAACTTGTCAGATGTGCTGAAGAAGTTTATTCTTCACAAACTTTTAGTTAAAGCACTCTTATGACCCCTAAAAACTTGGAAACTGCAACAATTCCACTTAATACTATGTCTCAAGCGGAATTATTATTTAATAAGTAAGGACTTTTCACTTTTTAATGTTTTCTTAAGATTTAACTTAGTACTTTGGGGTGGGATTAATAGGCTAGTTAAGGGTGTTCCCACTGCCTTGTGTGAGAACTCCGTAGTGCTTCAAAATTAGTCCCACATGTCTTATTATCATACTTGGCGACTAGGTAGCTTTCGATTGTGAAAAGTTTGAGCCAAAAGTCAGCAAACTGAAACACCGTATTCTTTTTAGCATTTTAGTGCATTTCCTCATTCTGTTACATGAGTCGTGGGGTAAAGGAATGGCATTCTTTTGCGAACTACAAATTCACTGCACGGTATGGTACAACTAGGGTAGACTTCGAGGCCGTGGAAATAAGGGAAAGAAATGTACAAGTGATTGCATAAAAGAATTTGTTTATGTAGTGTTTACAGCATTGGCATTGAGTGCGGCGCCTTGAGGCTTCTCTGAAGACGGAGAAGACACGACACTTGGGCAGAACATAGATTTAGCACACCGCCAGACTAAAGGCTACTAGCATGGCCCAGAGGCCAGCTCATCCGAGATAGGTATAATATCGGAGCACCCAAGTGGCCCTTTTACCAAAACCTGGTGTCAGACAAACAACCAACTTATGACAGTTGAGAATCCCTAATCTTCCCCATAAGTGGTCTAATCGAAAGGTTCAGCATTAACAATCAGGTTTGATATTAAGTGGTTACGCAATGTCATGACGTTTTCTTATTAACCAATCAAGTTTCTCCACTCCTCACTAGAACTGCCGATATTCAAATAGGATGTTTAAAATGTTGTTTTGTGATTTCGAAAATTCTCCAAAATCCAATTAAGTCCATATACATTTGTTTTTAAGCCAAATGGCTGAAATGCGGAATAGATAAAGGACTAGTAAATGCTGCGCTGAGAATGTTTCTATACACCCTTAAGACCAATAATAAAGGCATTATTCATATGGATTAAGAAATAAGGCATGAATAAAGTGATCTCTGGGAGAGTTGGGTTTAGCTCCAGTCAAATGAGGACTCAAACTTGGTAAGGAATGCTTAGGCAACACCGATAAAGGTTGGAAGAATATCTCAAAGTGTCACGTAAGTACAAATAGCATAAATCAAGAGCGCGTATTATTATAATCGCTATTAACGTCACAAAATTTGAGTGACAAAGATGAGTGACTTTGCGCGTGCGCGTGTGCACTATATTCTAAGACTACGAATGCTGAATAGAGGTGGGGCAGCCATTTGCGTCAACAACGTAGGCAACCCGCGTTCACGCACACGCACAGAGGGCATCCATTTAGTCCATTCACCTAGCAACTGTCCCCGTACGAGTCTACAGTGTGGATGATTATTGTAATAAGTTGGTTATTCGTTTAACTCTCGGTGTTGCCAAAGGGGCCACTTAAGCGCTCCGACAATGTAAACAATGCAGGTGGATTGGCCTATGGGTCAGATCAGTAGCTCCAGGCTCTAATATATGAATAGCACATTCCACGATCCCTAATGCAGTTCCTATATGGGGCAAAACACTAGATTCAGTAGAGTTGGCAAGAGGGGCAAATGGAGTCGCGGTCAAGTAGCTCTTTAGTTGCATGAAAATCTGATGACTGTAACGATTGGGTGGTTAGCGAATGTTTCCCTGCAGCATCAATTACGTTGCGTTGGCTGACGCGGGAGGTTGACCGAGGGGAGCACCGGTGACGATGCTCAAAAAGGTGGTTGTTCATCTGACTCTCAGCTTTGGTAAGGAAATCACTTGGATGCTCTGCCATTGTGCCTACTAGGTGTAAACTGGCCCCTGGGCCAGATAAGGATTTCCGAATCCAACCTTACATGGAATACGTTCCGCTCAAATTATATGGTTTCTCTCGACTTCAGAAAAGGCTTAGAGCGTCAAACTTACTCATACGGTCGATGCCACCAAAACAGTAATACATACAGTCGATTCTTTAATAAAATTTTCCAATTTCAGGAACTAACTTACAGCATCCTAATTCTGACACTCTGAACTCCAAACCACTAATGGTAGATGCTGAATCAGCGAATTTCAAGCTTTTGCTTTTAGATATAAAAACAATAGAGATAAGTAGTCAGAACAAGACAATAAGAAAGGGAGGGGAAAAAAGAAGAGGACGGCGAGCCATAGAAAAGAAGGAATGACATCAAATAAGCATAGCTGTGACGCGATTGATCAACCGAGCGCACCACATTAAGTTAGTAAATTACACGCGCAACAGGCACATGAAAGAGTGACAGAGGACGAGAGACAAAAGAGTCGCAATTAGAAGCGCTCCCCATTGGGGTTGGAGCCGGCAAGTGGAGAGTGTTCCTTCACTTCTTCGACATCACCAGACACTTCTTCGGAGGTTGCAGTCACCGGTTTGAGTCGAGGCAGACGTAAGGTGGCGATGGAGGCGGAGGCAGAGGAGGTAGTGGGAGGAGGCGGAACACGAGCATCAGTCGGTGATGTCACAGCTGATAAGGGGGGTCGGAAACGCGAGCTATCCGACTCCAATGTCGACACTTTCGCTAGCTGCTGATGTTGTTGGGAGAGCGTATCGGTGGAGGCGAGGTTGGACATTTCACCTTTTTCTGATAATGAAGTTGAGTGGGCTAATCTAGTGATGCTCAAATATACTGACAAATCATAGCGAGGATTTCAAATTATTAAACGTCGAGACAAAGGTGCGACCCCCGCTCCTCGAAAGACGCTCTCTTGACCTTTTAATTGGCTCAAAAGGCTTCATTCGACTCAAACGCTTTTGGGGCACCGGATGGCAGTGATCGCGTCCACTATAACCAAATCGATGATACGGATATTATGACGTCCTTCAGAACTATACTGCTTTGATGCTGCTAGTGCCGGTCCAAATATGCCGCAGCTAATTCCATAGAGAAACTCAGTCGCGGCCCAAACACACCACTCCTCGGGTCATAGTGCGATAACAGAATGAAACACAATTCATTACCATGCAAAAGCAACAAAACCTCGACTCGCTAATTCTAAACTTCTCAAGATCTGAAACCAGTGACCAGACAAGGCACAAATAGCGAAGTGGACGCAGCTTACCAAAGCACCGCCATTCTTCAGAAGATAAGTTCTATCAGCCATACTCAGGTTCCCAAAAGGGTGTCAACCTTCCGACTTTCATAAAACCAAGATCGCAACAATTGATTAGCTCCTGACATAAGTGTGCCGCATATGCAAGTGCACGCCAAGTACTGGAAAACCTGGCATTGAAATATCGCAAAGCACGATGCGGATAGTTTGCACCGACCATGAAACTTCCCCCCTTTTAGGTAATCCTGAAGACAAAGTGCTCGAAGAATACGGAACATAGACAAAGTTTTATACCTTACGGGAGAAGAGCGAAATGGAAAAAAGAGGAAAGCTTTGAGAAGACGAGAAAAAACCTGCACACACACACAATTGGGGAGATTGATTTACAGGAGAGAGGAAAAAGAATGAGAGACACACGGGGATAGGGATAAGAGGAGTAGACAGGCCAACCGTAAGCGCTTTTGTGGTCGTTGGTGTGCGTGCGCGCCTGTGTGCGAATGGGAGAGGCATGCACAAGAAATCATCAACACGCACACGATAGCTACCTCTAAAGTAGGGGAAAAAAGGCATTCGCAGTAGAAAAAAGGTGAGAAAAGGGGAGTAGGGAAGAGAGGAGTCTGGAAGTCAGTGGGTTCAGGAGGAAGCAGCAATTTCTGCCTCTGCGTCGGCTCTCCCCTCCTCCTCTCCCCTCTCATCGGATTCGGGCAAAGTCACCACTTCAGCAGCTTCGCCGTCGACTTTAACACCGGCTTTCAACTTCACTAATGTAGGGCTAGCCTCACTGGATAACTGTTTTTGCTTCTCCTCATACTGGTCTTGCTGCTGCCCCAAGTTATCAACCATCTGAGGCGATATCGAAGGCATCGACAACTGCGGCGGTGGTGGCGGCGCCTGGACCGAATGCGGCATTTGCAAATAGCTACTCAAAAGTGTTGCTGCAGCTGCTGCAGAATGGCCATCCACAAAAGCTTCTCCACTGGTGGGAGGTTGATATGCGGCAGCACCGGCGGCCATTGAGGCTGGCTGGAATCCCGCAGTTTGCCACTCGGAATAGAACTGCTGTGGCTGGCGAACTGCAGCAGAAACAGCTGCCAGAGTCAGAGATTGGAATTGCTCGGCAGTGAGATCAATCGGATTTGGGTGAGCGTAGTGGTGCTGATGATGTCCAGCAACACCTGCAGACGCAACTGAATATGTGGACTGAACGAAAGGCGGTTGTGTTGGTCGTGGAAACTGAGTGCCAGCAACTACTGCGTTGGACGGAGAGTACTGTAGTGGGTAAAAGCAAAGCTCACTTTTCCACCCATCGACTTGATCATGGCGTCAACCCCATCACTTACTTTACTCGAGGGGCGCAGCGTACTGCACCGCCTAGTAATTTTGCATCAATAATTGGTGCAAAAAAGTAGATGATAGAAGCTGCAAGCCCAATGAGTAACGACGTGATCTTTCTATGAATATTGGTTTCCGTATGGGATGGTGGTAATATAATATTGACTTACCTTTTCAGTAAGCGCCAGATTAGAGGCATGAAAAGTACACAATTTCCTGCTATACTACTGTATTCGAAGGACAAATTTTCAACCTAGATGAACAAAAGTTCTTGCTGATTTGGTCTCCACATAAGCGCTTTTAGATAAAATTGAGTAAGAGTGACAATGCCAAAAGGGCCTTTGAGGGAATATTCCCACAAATAAAGATGTGGAACTGGGAGTCAAAATTAGAAAAGTCTAAAGTCTAAAGACCCAGCACCGATAGAAGCCACAAAGTATGTCTTAACTCACCATTACGGGATTGCTGGAGACTGCAGCAGCAACAACAGCGGCAGCGGCCAAGTGAGCTGCGTACCGCGAGTCAATCGCTGCGACCGGTGAGTGGCCGTTCACGGGGGGAGGCTGTGGTAAAAGATGATGTTGCTGCTGATGACCAGTAGGGGATTGAGGTGCGGGCATCTCCAGGAGACCTGCGACGGAGGGCGTAGCGCCAGGAGTGGTGGTACTGACATTAGTTACAGCGGCGGCAACAGAAAGCGATGTCTCATGGACCTCGGTGGGGGGACGGGGTGGATTTGGATAGCAGGCAGTAGCCGAACCGTTAGCGGCTGCGTGAGCATAGCCGCCAGCAGCTGCCGCAGCGGAGATCATGCCTGTACTGTCTGGTAGCATACCTGCTTGTATGAAGCATATGGTAAAATCCATGGAGCTCTCGTATGTCACCTTTCCTTTATGGGTAAATTAGAGCCCGTCTCAACCTTCTGTTGAGGTAACCCAGGAGGTCTGTAATGTCTGTTGCCCATATGTCGCTGCTGATTAAACGGAATCGAAGCATCACATCCCGAGTTAGGTATTAATACAATCCGACGGTCCAGATTCCCGAGGCGAATCACACCCAGTTTTGTCTTTTGCTATTTAGTAGAATGAGAAGTGAGGGTAACGCTCAAGATGACCACTGTACGTTCATAACGCTCCCTTATAAGCTCCAATGTAAACCCACGGTTAAGTAACCTGGAAGCATTCATATAAAGCTTATGCAGATAAAAATTAATGGCGGCGAGTTCTGACTACAGTGAGAGTCAGCCCTTCATTATTGAGTGCCAGTGTACTTCAATCACTTCATAGGAAATGTGCTCACATTAAACGAAAACCTCCTGTCATATCATTGCCATTTAATGTGCAAGCATGGGAGCAATAAATCCGAGAATGTTCCTTAACTCCAAATTTATGAAAATGCTTTGCATTAGAGCAATTTTCTTGAAACCATTAAATTCAACGGAAAATCCTTATCTGGGAAAAGTGCGGCATCTACTCAGTACCAAAACCGTAAACCATATAAGCAGCTTTGGAACAGGAAATCGTCGAAAGTTTATAATTTTGGGACCTACATCAAGTATTTTTTACCGATGAAAGGTTGTAATTCCCGCTGATTACTAAAAAAGGCACTTCAGCGGCACCAACTTACCAGATTGATAGATCAAACTAGGTGGAAGCTGTTGGCTAGGGGAGAGTGTAGACACAGCTGCTGCCATAGTCTGGTGTTGTTGTTGCTGATGATTCTGTAAATGCAGATCACCACAGACGAGCTGTTGTGGTAGGGGTTGGTGATGGCGTGGGATGTGAAATCTCCCTCGGGAAGGACCAGTGCAGGACGAGGAAGAGACACCGGCGGCAACACCACTTGCTGCTGCCGCAGCAGCTGCGGCCGCTGCAGCGCGCCGCTTTGGATCCGCCTTGTCCGCTAACTTGCAGCTAATCGGTTTGGCGGAGCCATTACCGTTCGGTGAATCACCGTTCCCGTTACCACCAGCCAAGACGTAACGCCTTTCATTCATGCTATCTACGGCCCGCTGCGCCTGCTCTGCTGAGGCGAACCTGACGAAACCTATGCCTTTAACAGAAAAAAGAACTGAGATAAGACCGAAGTAGACCCCCTTCCGCTAAATTATGTAATGTGCACCTGTGTAAGCTCCATCTGTCTCCAGTAGTTTAACCGAGGTCACTTGCCCATAGGGTCGGAAGAGATTCAACAGAGTTTCCTTTGTGAAGCCCGTCTTGGGAAGATTTCGTACATAGACATTTAGAAGATCTTTTTCATTCTCTAAAGCATACTTCACCACAAGCTGCCGGCCCCCATTTTTTGACATCTCCACGAGATGATTAAGTGCTTTTACTGCATCCTCCTCCGTTGCACAATCGATGAAACCAGATCCTAAAAACAAAGTTTTGAGGTAATCAGCTCAGAAATAAACGGTGGCAACGAGGTCTCCAACTTAGGTCAAGTGTGGTACAGTAGAGTCTAGGTGACTCCGGCCCACTTTGGCTACGATGGTAAATGACCTCGGCTCCCACTTGTCCTTCTCCAAGGCTTTCACAAGTACACAGCACACATGGACTAGTTTGAAAATCTTCAAACTTACGTTCTTATTTGTGGCACTACGTACGCAACCTTTCGTTGAAACTCTTTCAAGAGAATTGAACAAAGAAGCGAGTTATACAAATTTTTACAGAAGAAAAATGCACCTTTACACTTTCCATTAAGAAGCATGGCTTTGCAGGACTTTGGGCATACGACGTCTTCAACCAGAGCTCGAACGGTTTCATCAGTATCGGACTCCGAAAGTCCCGTTATGTACAAATTTGTTTTCGACGTTGTCATGGATTTATTCTTCTTGTGATTCTATAAGAAAAAAATTGCACACCATCAGCTTCGTGACGATGACAGAGTTCAAGCAAAATGGATTCACAATGCTAAGCAACAAAAAATATGCTGCCAAAAGCAAGAATTTCGAACGCATGGTACACAGAACTCCCATTCAGTAGGCGATGTGGGAGCAGAAGAATTCACATACAGACTATAACAATGCATTTACCGTTGACTGAGGAAGAGCACCAAAGTGCTTCAGGGAATCGTAGTTGCGAAATTGAGTTGGTAAAAAGGGAACAGCGTGTTGTTGCGGGAGGGCAGGGGTGTGAGGAAAAGAGGGAGCTGTTGCAGCCCCGGGGAATGCCGCACCCAGCTGGATCCCATTCAAAGGGGGAAAGTAGGGCAGTTGGGCTAGTTGATGCTGAGTTTGTGCTGGCGGTGGTGGTGGGGGCGCGGATTGAAAGGTTGTGGGAGAAGAGAGTAGTGCAGTACCTCTGAAGGCTGCTGCAGCGGCAGCATTTGCCTGGGGAGACGTTTGAGAAATACAAAAGCTTGGAGTGTGACGAGACTGTACAGCACCTGATTGTGCTGCAAAAGCTGCCATGAGAGGGGAGCAGAGGAACGGGTAGCCTCCAGGAGCTGCAGGACAAAAACTGGTAGAGTTTTGATTTGAATGAGCCTGATTTATTTGTACGTGCATAGGAGGAGCGGGATGACGAATTTGAGCGTTCGAAGGGAAAGCGTTGAAAATGGTGGTGTTTGGTATAACTTCACCCTGAGCAGAAATGTTAGTAGCCGGTGGGGCCACATTAGGTGCAGTCCACTGCGCTGGGTAGGACATGACTTGACCCAATGGTAGAAGATTAAGTCAAACAATACCCCCTTACGGGCAAAAATGACAGGAAACTATTCCTAAAGTAAAAAGAAACGCATCAAATACACATAGAAGCTAAGAATGTGGTCCAATAAGCAATGAAAAGTGCATTGGTCATAAAAGCGTAAAAAAACTGGACCTAGATAAACAAAAACTCCGGGAGCAGGCATGCATCAGGCTGCACTGAAAGCAACACGTAGTTTCGGAAGCAAAGAATAGTGCAAATGCATAGACATGTTTAGGCATCAGTAAAAGTTCATTCGTTTACAAACAACTCGAAACAAAAACACCAAAATCACTAATAAGAAAGACAAAAAAGCAAGGAAAATTGGGTGCACGACTAAATGCACACGAAGGCCCCAACTACTCATCGAGACACCAAGCCAGACCAACATGGCGATCCCGACCTCAAAAATTTTAATCTATTAAAACAAAAATCAGCAATTCTTAAACCGCACGACAAATACCATAGGCTTAACCTTACTGGTAAATTTTATTGAACGGTGTTTAATCCTTAAAAGCTAATCTGGACATAAGGTCCTAGAAACCTTAAGGTTGCAGTAAGTTCAACATGAGATTATCAAAAGATGGAGTCTTGAAGAACGTGTTAGTTGTTATCCCATATTTCTGCAAATCCAAATGATTCAATTTGCAGTGCCATGGAAAATGTTTTGTAGCGTTCTGAGTCTCCCTGAAAGAGAAAGAAGACACAACACTCGGTCAGAATATATATATACAGCACGGAAATTGTGTCTAGGCGATTGGCAAAAAGGCCATCCCACCCAGCGAGGTTCAAGAGGGGTACTTCAAAGTACAAAAGTGGCGCCTCATCAGTACCGAGGGATAAACCACTATCGTATTGCAATTTTGTGAGTACAGACGGCTGTTCCGCTGATGAAGAAGAATGGAGCTCTTTCGTCGTTCAGCTTGGTAGCGTGCGTTTGTAGTAAAAAAAGTGTCGTGTGCTTCAATGCGAGTCTTTTTTTGCATAGAGACGTGTCGGTCAGACAATATATTGTTAAAGCTGCACCAATAAACCTTTTTTTATCAATATACGTCTCAAAGGGAAGTAGAGATGTCTCATTCAATTCCCCCAAAATCCAATCTTATTATTTTCAGGGTGCTTATATATCACGTTTTGGGTATTGTACCACATAAACTGTTTGCTTATGGGAATAAGTGCATTGTTTAATTATTGGGTTTTGAGGATAAAGTGAGTGGGATGCTCATCGAATCCGGTAAATTCTATTCATTCTCACGGGACAATTGCTCTACTGCACATTTTAAACGTCTCATCAGATTAGGGTGTCTTTTTATTAAGTTTTTGTTTGCACTCGTAATATTGTTACTGCGACCCTATTCCAAATTTGCTAACAAACTTTCTGTAGTAGTTTTGTTGATGAATACGTTGCAGACCCCGAGTCCTTTCAGGCACCCTTGGCAGACATGCATTTCTGGAGCAAATTTTGCGATAAATGTGCGAAAGAGGTGGCAGGCTGTTGATAAATGTAACACCAAGATATTACCCGGAATCACGAAGATCGGTAAGTTCGTGCAGATAAGCGTGTGACTGAGATAATTATCGTCTTATTACGCCGCATTATGTGTGACTAGATTATTATCTCAAACACCGCAGGAAACTTAATGTAAAGAGCTCTCCTCGGGTAGCGACTGTTCATCTGTGAATTGTAAGCAGACATCCAAACGAGACCTACTGCTTAATATCGTCGAAAAAAAAAAATTAATTTGGCTATGTGATTCCCATTTATAATGCACAATGGAAAGTACAATTGCATTGGTAGTTATTTCTCATAAAGCTTGTCAAATATGATCATGACCCCCCCCCCACTTTTTCTGGACTAAAGTATCATCCATTGCTCTTGAGGGCCTTAGACCCCATTTTCAAGTGGAAGGAGCTGTCAGAAAATCGATAAAGTCGGTCCTGAGGGTTAACGGCGCCGAGTTGACTGACACATTAATTAGCGCTGCTTCAAGGAAGATTGTTGTGAAACCCTCTCTTTATGTGTGCCTTCTCGAACAGCTTGTCTTGCTTTGGGGTAAACACTTACCGCGTAAATTTAATTATGAAAACGTGAAGGAGTTACGTGAATCCCTTACTTCGAGCGGCGGAGCCTCCCCCACCATCGGATCGCAGTCGAACCGTGCGGTAGCTGCTCTTCGCTGAGACACTAACTTTTTGTTCTTCCTCTGTACTTTTTTGGATTCGTTTGTACCGAGTCTCGCTTTGTAAAGTATCGTTAAGGTACAAATCATTGGGTTTGTAAAATCATCCCATCAAAATGTCTGATTGAATGCTACAAGTAACCTTTCTAACAAATGGTACGATTGTTCTACTGATAGATCCCCAACTGAATTTTTCCCGAGGATGAATCGGCGCACTCTCCTCGGATTTTATATTGCAATCAGCGCAAACCTTGAAGTTATTTATCAAGCAAGCAATTTTTTCATTATACATTGAGCCCTAAAAAAACCAGTTTGAATACCGTTTGATTCTTAAATTTATCTTTTGAATCAATTTGCTGATCCAGTTTTGAGAATGGTGCTCATTTAGCGTCGGCATAGGAGGTGTAATCACCTCAATAAAAAATTTGGAAATAATGCTGGTAATTCACATCTTTGGTGACAGTGGATTGCTTGTGCCAAAATCCTATTGTAACGAAAACAATCTTTTTTGTCCCGTTGGCAACTTCATGCAGAAATGGAACAACGAGGGGTGCCAAGGGCT
The DNA here is from genome assembly GCA_000469725.3 of Echinococcus multilocularis. NCBI lineage: Eukaryota > Metazoa > Platyhelminthes > Cestoda > Cyclophyllidea > Taeniidae > Echinococcus > Echinococcus multilocularis. The sequence goes on along the minus strand of LN902846.1, from coordinate 4,278,921 downwards.
TTGTTGAAATCAAAACAAGATTCATCGGGGGCCGGTGGATGTTTTGACTGTCTTCTGAGATGCAGTAACACGTTAACCCGTTGACTTCCGTGTCACCAAGGTAGACTTTAACACCTCCCGCGTTTGATCATCCTTCAAAATACTCAATTATGATGATTAGAAGACACCGGATTTTAACGTAGTGGCTCCAACTTTGCTTAAACTTGAAGACCATTTCGTCCGAACTAAGGTTTGTATTCCATTCCCACTCACCAACTAAGACTCAACCGCGGTAGCATTATGTAGTGGTTAGTAAGAGTGCCCTATTACTTGCAGTCTACACACACCTTGGCCAGTCCAGATGCCGTTAATCAAGATTCCAGTCAACACTGGTAATTCCCCAGCACAACGTCATGTGATGATGAATACAGTCCCGTACTAAGAGGTAGAACATAACAATATTTACCAAGATTTCAAGCACATCGATGGGACATTCTAACTGAATTTTTCCATGCGGCAGTGAAGATCCCGGTCACTGTGGTTCCAGCGCGCCGTTTCAGAATGTTCAACGAACGTGAAAAAAAACAACCCGTAGTCCCTCTTAAAATTGCACAAGGGACAAATTTTTCTGTGGTAAAGATGAGTACAATTATCAATATCCAGGAAAACATCCTCACACGCATTTACACCTGGTCTTTTGCTTTTAGATATAAAAACAATAGAGATAAGTAGTCAGAACAAGACAATAAGAAAGGGAGGGGAAAAAAGAAGAGGACGGCGAGCCATAGAAAAGAAGGAATGACATCAAATAAGCATAGCTGTGACGCGATTGATCAACCGAGCGCACCACATTAAGTTAGTAAATTACACGCGCAACAGGCACATGAAAGAGTGACAGAGGACGAGAGACAAAAGAGTCGCAATTAGAAGCGCTCCCCATTGGGGTTGGAGCCGGCAAGTGGAGAGTGTTCCTTCACTTCTTCGACATCACCAGACACTTCTTCGGAGGTTGCAGTCACCGGTTTGAGTCGAGGCAGACGTAAGGTGGCGATGGAGGCGGAGGCAGAGGAGGTAGTGGGAGGAGGCGGAACACGAGCATCAGTCGGTGATGTCACAGCTGATAAGGGGGGTCGGAAACGCGAGCTATCCGACTCCAATGTCGACACTTTCGCTAGCTGCTGATGTTGTTGGGAGGTCGAAATGCCGGTGGCGGCGGAAACACTGGCGATGGCGGAAGAGTTGGATTCGCCGGGAGAGGAAAGGTCGGTGGTCTCGCAGAGGTCGCGTTTCAGTTGGGTGAGGGTAACCACAAGGTTGACGAAGGTGGGACGTCGGTTGGGGTTCTGGTGCCAGCAGGACTGCATCTGCTTGCCCAGTTGGCGTGGCATTCGATCCGGTGTGGTCAGACGGTACCCTACAAGCGGATAAAATATCAATCCCCAGCCATACTTATTTCTATGTCTGCGGTAAACAGATATAGGTCCTAGAACTTTGCGAGGAACTTCACAGAGAAATGAATTGTTCTTAATGACTAATTAGTTTTAGGCAAAAAACTATGGTAGGGATAACAATACGATGATTTTTTTGGTATGTAGTGAACGAGGATACGAAAAACAGGGCGCTTAAGATGGAAAGCTGAAGTATAAATACAGCGATTTTACACACATTTGAAAATTCAGCTGGAAGTTTCACACCGAAAGAATAATTTCCCCCGAAATAACTTTCAGGAAGCAACGGAACATAAGATTATTCGTAATGGGAGGGCTTTACTACTCACGTGGAGTACTTAAAATTGTGAATTTAGAGGCAGAGTCGTTAGCCCCCACAATGTAGTTAGCCCAGAAAACGCCTGTGGAAGATAGCTTTCAACGGGCAGTAGAAGCCACCGCGCCCTTGAGTTGTCAAATTAAGTTGACTTGATGTGATGACTTCAGATAGTTGCAAAATCTTTTGTCGGAAAATTCCCATATGATTAGGAGATAATCACGATTAAGCAAGTCTTCGGGACACATATGACAGAGGTACAAAAATAGGACGCCGAAAATGAACTCGAAACACCGCATTCAGAAGTGCGGTTATTGTTTCGCCATGCGCGTAGTCAAGACCTTGAGCTTAGACAACGAAGTATTATGTCTGAGAAAAGAATTGTGAGAAATTAAAAAGTACCAAAATGCAATTTAGAAAATACTAAGAAGGATAGCTAATAGAACTTTGTATTAAAATGCCCCAAATCGCTGTCTGAGGCATTTACCAGGTAAAACTGCTAGTCCAAACACCCCAAGAGTAGCGGTAGCTTATCTATCTGACGTGTCTACACATCCTACTATCTAGAAGGCGAAAACAGGCTATCATGTGCTAGAATGGCAATGTTGCAAAGCCGGTAAAGTGCACGGCACAAAGTGAATGCAAAGAACGGAGTCAGGAAAAAAGGGAAAAACCAGATGTAAAATGACTACGATCTGAACCCCAAATTCTACCGTTCTTCAATTACAAGAAGACACCCGATGCATGTGATCTGCTTAAGTTTGTCACGACAATTCATAAAAAAATTCGGCAGGGAGAAGGGCTCGGGGCAAGGATTGCATTGATTTAAGTCACTAGAAATAATTCTAACTACTCAAGTGGAAAAAATATACATTACAATAAACCAATAATATGATATTTCCATCGAAAGAGTCAATCCCTTTTTGAATCCACTGGAGGTATTACACGACCTTTATAAGGGGAAATGGATTCTACGAGGTCCTATTCTAAAGTATTTATAAGAATCATTTAGTGGAAACTATCAGGAGAGAACAGTATTACATGCCAAATAGCGACTGCGGCGTTTCAAAGATGAATCAGTGCCCTCAAATTCTATTGACATCGGCATGTATGGAGCTTTTGGACCTGCAATGCCATATGACTCTTCTGGATTTTACGGCTTGATCAGCGTTTTAGGCTAATGATACTACAAAAATAAATTGTATTAAAAGTATTTTAAAGGCTTCTATCAATATACACCCTTGTGCATGCAATGAAAGTTAGTTGAGGCATCCCTTTACCTCGAATTAAAATCGAATCTGACACCCGGCAGGCTTCGAGTAAAGGGTGGATCAACTCCATTATTATGCTACTTTTTGCAGAATGATTTATTAATAATGCACAGGTTTTCTAGGTGTTCTCTTGATGAGCCCTCAGCAACCTTGTCCATGATAAAGCAATTATCAAAATACCACAGTACTAACGCGAAGTAACCTATCTAAACTGCACAAGTTAGGATTGGTTTTGTACATTACGGTCGCTTACTAAAATTTAGTAGTTTTTGATGATGAGGTATTCGAGATAAGGTAAAATAAGTTGAAGTAAATCCTGTGTAAGTCTTTCAGATTCCTTACTTGCAGAGTCGAGTGAATATGGCACGTATTTCATGGCAATGTTTAGAAATAATGAACGATGAGTTGAAGCATATCACAATCAGTAGAAGTTAACATGTAGTGCCTTAAATAACACGAAGGGTGTTCTATATCTACTGCACGGATATAAGGAGAGCACAACGGTTGTGGTCTACAAGCCCTCTGTGAGTTCCAAATTATTCGTTAAAGCAGTATTTTCAAAAGTTCTGGAGTTGTTGAACGGGCTGAGCACGGAGAGAAAGAGTGTAATTATGCCCTGGCAAATCATCGACAAATCTTGAACTAGAAGCTCTTAATGAAGAGGAAAACTAAGCAAAAAACCGTACACTCAGAAACTCCGCTAATTATTATCCTTCTCAGCTACCGTTATCGTGCTACAGCAAAATACACATCAAACACGCTCAATCGAAGGAAAACTTAGGTTATTTTGTCATGAAATCCTGATAGTGGAAAGGAAACCTGATCTCAAACAAGTGATATTGGTGATAAGTAGCCAAGATCTATCACTTAGAAAGAATATATTTGGGTGAAAAACACGGAGGACACACGTAAGAAAAAAAGCAATAAATTCAAAAAAACGAGAATGTCAGTCATGCTAAGAGTAAAGAGGAGAGTGGACAATTAGGCAATACCTGACCGCAGCCATCAGTGATGAGTTAATGAACCACTGGCCAAATGAACAGAAAAACACTATTTTGATGATTAACACAAGAACAGGAGAATTATTGGGACAAAAGCAGCCACCATTGGATTACCAACGGGGCCAATAAGTAATGAATACGAATTACACCCGCAAACAATAACATCGGTTGATAGCTAATGATTCAACACCAGCTGAGTAAGTGACGCATACAAGAAGCTCTAGTCTAGCAGGCAATTTTGATCGTGATCAAAAAGTGAGCCAAAAGCAGGTGTAGTGAAAGCAACACACACGTCACAAATTACACGTGCGCGTTAGAAACAAAACTCGACGGTAGATATGAGAAATGGAAAGTTTAGCTACGTATACAGTTCCCGCACCACGGCACTTATTCAACAACCAAAAAAGGGAAATTTGGGTAAGAAATCAGACACACGACAAGCGACGAGCCAATGTGGCCAACCGAACGCTGAAAGGGGCCTTTCATTCTAGCATTCCAAATTAAAAATTGTGAGACCGTAGATAAGGGAACACCCAGTCCTAATACTAGTTATAAGTTCCGTTGTGTCCAGCGCCGGCCAGCTCAAAAAGCAACCAATCAGGCGTTTCTTCAATAGCTTGGAGGGAAATTTTGTCCCTGTTCCACTTATTTGTACAGAATTGAAACAATCAAACTTTATTTCAAGGGTAGATATAGCACCTAGGTGACAGCTATAAAAAAAGGCTTAAAAAAGGTGAAATCACTTTTCCTCTTAAGAGTAAGAGACTATTGGAAATTGTATTTCACCGAGAACCCAACACCGATAATACCCACCATTTTCCACAAGATCACGAGTCTCGTTGTTTGTGAGTCCATGGTAGGGCGTGTCACCGGCACTGAAAATCTCCCACAGCAGAATGCCAAACGACCAGACATCACACTTGCTCGTATAACGATTGGAGTAGAGTGCCTCCGGTGCTGTCCACTTAATTGGAATCGGACCATTGCGATCGCTCAGCTACAGGAAGAAGGCAGGGAACAGGAAAAGGTGGGAGCAAGAGAGTTTGAAATCACCATTGTTTTCAATTCATCCAATAAACATCATTATCAGCAGCAAAAAAGAAAATGCAGGACGCTCATAGGCAGATGTGCCAACCACTAATGGATGAATGAATGAATGTTAGGGTGGCAATCAAGTGAGAAGGATGTTAGAATGACTGAGGAGCGATAGAACACGATTTCGCTACGTCTTATTGGAAGGGAAGGGGGAGAGGTTAAGTAAGAGGTGGATTACCTTCTTGCTCTTTTTGTGGCGCTTCCTCTCCCCCTCTTCCGCTGACTGCCCGGGCTAAGGATGGGCGGGAGGGCAGATGATTAGAACAGTTTCACCGAGTGCCATCAATAACGAAACCAATACTGTTTCGTGTGCCTCTTGCGAGTTATGCAGCCTAGCTAATAATTCACCCATTACTATTATTATTAATTCGCCTACACATAGAATTCCAGAGATTCAACCAGAAGACGTGGGGGAAAAGTCGAATTTGTGTTGCGTATGCATCAATGCTCATCATTAGAAAATCATGACAAATTTTCAAGCCAATTTTCTACTGAAAGTTAATGGTCGTCTTAAGATTTCCCATGACTGACAGAATAGGGCATTCAATACAACGTCTGTTCAAAATATGTGAATGATCACAAGGAACTTTTTGGGATTGTCTGAAAGTTTCTGCTGCACATGAAGGGCAAAACTTAAGCCTCAATCAGGTTTGCACATTCAGAAGCTCCTTTTGGAGAGCTTATAACTTTTGTTATCAAAAAATTGATGAAAAACAGCCTGATTTCGGAACACCACATCTTGTTTCGTCGTTATGACATTACTCAAATAAACATAATGACATTTTCAACGTTGTATTACTCCAGATGCGCATACATTAATAAATAACTTGAATAGGTAACACCATAATACCGAATCTAATGAATTAGAAAATGCCAGTTGTCATGCAAAGCGGGAAAAGCAAATTTAATTTCGTTTCTGGAGGAAGGAATGAAGAGGAGCAAGTCACAGGCCTACGTTCACGGCAAGGCTGTGCAGATAGGAAGTAAATAAAGTTTTTTTCACATAGACTGTGCTTTAAGTGGAGACAAATGCGCATAAAATACGGCGTGTCATCATAGAACTTTAAATGACAGAAGCTCCAGCTTCGATACACTTCCGTCATCTACAGTCCAAAATGCCGTGGAAGGCTTGAAACGACCATCTATTGCAATCAATGTAATGGGATGTTCGAGCACTTACTCCAATCGGTTAGTTCTACATTAAAAACAGGAATGTATGGAATGTTAGACAAAAAACGTAAAATGTTATACAATTCTAACAGAATCAACAAGATCTCATCCGGCTAAGGAAGTCAGCTACGTAACTCAAGGGAATGATAATTCTGCCCTTACCAAGCGCAACGGATTGAGGTAAATGAAATCGAGTGGGCAACCAACCTCATAAACGTGTTCTTCACGAGCCATTCCAAAATCGGCGATCTTCAGCACCAGGTCCTCTGTTAAAAGACAGTTTCGAGCTGCCAGATCACTAAAAGCAAAGGGAATAAATTGGTACGAATTCGACAGAGGAACCGATTCCAACACATAATGGAACTTTGACCTCATATCTAATAAACTTGTGTTCTAACTTAGGTAGGGTATTTTCAAGGCCCAGTCAACAGTTCCGTTGCATGTTATTTCCTCTCTACTAAATCCGCCCTATCACAAGAGCTTAATTATTGCCTTTTGAACAACAAAGGACTGGTTGCAATGGCCCACGTTTATGGTCATTAATGCATCAAGTCAAAGAGATCACGCCACAATAAAACTTGCACAAAAAAAGGCAATGAATTTTGAAGAGCATAAAATTCCACTACGCAAATAAGTAGTCTTGAGCGATAAAAATCATCTACTAGAGCTAAGGAGAGGCTCCAGCAAAGGGATAAACATTACGGAAAAAAGCTATCAGCTATATATGGCTGATGTGAACCAAGCAATCAGTACATTTGGCACCAGGATTTTTCTAAAAGCCTTTGGATAATAAGTAGTGTAAAAACCACTGGAAAGAACCGCTTTCCCCCGACACCCGATATCACTGCTACATTTTAACACAGGATACTTCGGGTAAAAAGCGTTCTTCTTTCTTCCTTTTATACTAATATAAAGATGAGTCTATATATCCACAGACCAAGTTAATGTACCATTGAACATAAGGCAACAACTACTGAATCTTTTGCTTCAGAGAGCAGGAGAGCAAGAGGGAACCCTCTGAATAAAGCATTATTTGATAAGGGGATGCGCCGCTACAGCTATATCCCCGAGGAATATGCTAAGATAATGAATGATATCCAGAGTGAATTTGCCAAGAAATGAGAGGGATACCCCACTGAGTTTGTCGCTTTAGATAAATGCATGGGAGTAGTAATGATAATGTTAATATACTACTAAACTGAGAGACGAATTACCGGTGGATGCAGTTTTTGGACTCCAGGTAGGCCATTCCATTGGCTGCGTCGACACACATCCTCAAGAGGAGACGAATGTCTGCATTTTGACCGTTCCTCCGTAGGAAGGATAACAGAGATCCGCCTAAGTTATTACAAAAAGCACAGTCACGGATTATCACATTCCAGCTACATCAGAATTCATGAATCAGACGAAGTGTTGAATAGAGAATAAAACTGTCATCCACAGGGCTTTCAGACAAGAAAAAAGAACCTAATGCACTAGCCGACCTTGGCAAAAATAGCAAAAATCAAAAGCAACTTCGATCAACTGCTAGGAATTTCAGTAGGAGAGGTTTTTCCAATCGCTTTCATTTATAGTCACAGTTTTAATCCAAAGTCCACAGGTCTGATAATAACTTATTTCATCGAATTAAAGAGTTAGCGAAAAACAACAACAGCCATCTCCTGGCACATAACAACCCGTTTTATGTTCTTAGACGTAGTACTTTAAAGTTGCAAGCAGTTCACGAGTAACAATAAAGCCTAGTATAAACGACATTAATGTGAATAGTAGTGACATAAAAAGATACGCGTCATCACTTGCTATACCTCCCTGCATGGATGCTGCTTGCTTGCCCCTAAAAGCAGGCAATTTGACGTCAGTTTTACCATACTGGTAGATCAAGAGCAGTAAACATCTGGGATTTGTTATTAGATCCTAGCATTGTGCAAAGCGTATGGATTCATTAAAATAAAGAATTCCGGATATTTTGGGCACTAGTTAAAGACAATTAACTGACTGACTGTAACTCCGAATCCCCCTTTTTAAAGAGATATTTTGAAGCCAAAATTGGGTCAAAGTCATGATGGTTAAGAGTATTCGTTTGATTTTATCATGGAACCAATGCAATAAATCAAGACAATAATGTTACTAGTGGCCGCCCATCACGCCATTGTGCTACGTAGGAGGCCTGGGATTGGAGTAACCATGGCAGTAGCAGAAAAGATCGGTGCAACTGGAGCAAATAGACGAGTAATATGGGTGGATGGATGTCCCATAGCATATACCACCATTAAAATGAAAATCAAGCCTCTAATTGCTACTTGGTTAAAACATATACCAGTGAAAAACCAGAAGTAAATCAGGCATTTCATAATTAATGGTCCAACCATAACGTTTCTCTTGACGAGCTTGTGAACATTTCGCGATCTCTAACTCTCAAAATGGAAGGAAACACGAGCCACGGACTAAACCACCAGGCTATTAAAAGGTTGTTCAAAGACACGAGAGTTGAAGAGAATTGAATAATGCACGAGCGGAGGTGCTAGAGGGAGTGGAGACACGCAAATTGAATAAAGACAAATACCGTGAGAGCGTGAGAATGCGGAGTAGGCAGTGAATAAGCCAGAAAGTGGTGGTGGCTTTTGCCAAACTAGCCTCTCTGGCAACACATTCACATTCTTGCTGCCTACAGGTGAGATCAGGGAAGAGTTAAGGAAGGAAAAGGGCAATAAGTAAATCAAACTACAGCAAAATTCACAATCAGTGGCTGTGGTGTACTGTGAGGGTAGGCTGTGGAGTTTCGTGCAACCGCCTCAGCCCATTTGGAATGTACTGAAAGGCAATGAGTGCCTCGTCTCGTTATACAATTTTACGCAAAAGCCGAACTAAATGATCACTATCCTTAACACAAAAAATATTTGGACAAGGTTCTGTTTATGCTCATTAAGTTTTCAAGCTAGGTCTCGTGAAAATTGACTACCACACCGAGCAAGACATTTCATTTGAAGACAGAATGATTAAAAATATATTACTTTGGAGCTCCAAATACAAGAAAAAAGTAGGAACAAAATAACAAGCACGGTTTATCTAGTGCCGGCTGAAAGTGAAGTAAGAAAAGAAATAAAATTTGCTTCATGACAAACAAAATCTATCATTAAGTACCGACACGAAGAAAATAATACCCTGCCTACACTTCAGAAAACATCTTCGAAAGTAAAGTCGTATTGAAGAACTACATATAAAAGGAGAATATCAGAGGGAGGTCATGAGCTACCAACGGCCCACATCCACTTTGTCTGAACACTTAGGTCCAAATATACGCAGATTAGAAAACTACGACAAGATTCTTTTCAGTATCAGCATAAGGAATGGGTTAGCAAGTTTGAAAAATAATTGCCTTTAGCTTTTGAGATAATACTTGTTATAAACTGTCCACCGGCTAAGGAAAAAGGCAGGAGCGGGAATACAAAAAAAAATATACTGAACAAGTAACCCGTCATCCCATTTGGATTAACAAACTTAATGTTGCATAGTTCAAAATACTTTAATTCTAAGACAAAATTCTCTTAAACAATAAACCTTAGATTCCTCGGGAAAAACCTTCAGTGGAGACACGTTGCACTTCATAGTAAAACGACTCACTTTCAAAAGCACAGTAGTTCAGTACATACTGAGGACATGATATGGTGGAAGAAGTTTAATCACACCAGCTCTTCAGCCTCAATGGGCTTAGGAAACTACCACATTATCATGGGGTTTTGTTACCTACTGCCTATGTCAATAGTCGCCTAGACTGTAAATTTATAAAGAGACCTGCATCCATACTCATACACCCCACAACGCCTCTGAGGATGACTCAGGAGTTGGAGATTAATGCATCTACTTACCGGCGACATACTCCATGACAATCATGATGGGATGGGAGCGAACAGCAATGCCTAGCAGACGCACTACGTTGGGGTGAAAGAAATTGAGAGCAGTGGCCTCGCCTTGGAGAAATTTGCGTCTGATTTCCACCTCCGCCGGGCCTGCTCGACATGTCTTCACTGCCACCTCGCGCCCGTTGTAAATGCCACGATGCACCTCACCGAAGTTGCCCTACAAGCAAGAGTTAAGGCTTCGTGAAGAGACAGCAAAAATAAATTAGTAATGTAATCAATTTGTTGTAGAGTAACATTTTTGCACAAACCAGGCGATCTAGCAATTAGGCCTGTAGCACCACGGTTTTCTTGCGAAATGTGATTCCTAAAAAACCCAGCATTTCAACTGCATGCTAATAATAAACTTTCTTCCGTTTTAGTATGCCTTATCACTTTATTAGGGACAACTCGAAGCTCTCTACTAGCTGCTGCAAAAACCAGCTTGAAATCTTTTGCAATGAAGTGCAAGAGGATGCCCTTTGCGATAAGCACATACAACAATACGCGGTTTTGTTTAACTCTGATCAGCCATTCTATGTCGTCATGATATCACGGGCATGTTCAGTCTTTCGGGGTTCCACTCTCATTTAAAGACAGCTCAAGGCACGGATTTTGATAACGTTCCAAATCCATGAAAACGTATTGAGTCTCAAAAACAGACGAGGTGAAATGCTTATGTAGGAGAAACGGTAATTTAAATCGTTAGTTTTTTTAACCAAACGCTTAAGAGGACTCTCTGAAGGCAAAATTAGCGATTAATCCACAAAAACTCTCACTAGAACACTCACGCATAAGACTGAAACGAACCACAAAATGTCTGCAAAGGCACCGAGAGTCTTCCTCCGATTAAAACTAATTTATGAAAAGACAAAATTCACCATATTTCACGTTCAATCAGATAGCGACAAACTATACCACCATGACACATTTTTAAAAGTGCTAAATTTTTGAAGCAAACACTAAAAAGTGAAAACTGAGGTCCAAACTATTACCTGGCTCTACAAAAAACCTGTCGAAAATTGAGAGCATCAAAAGGCCAAGAAGACAAGATTAGGAAACCGGTTTTAAACAACCGTAGGCGCGATCAGATAGGATTTTGGAGCTAGACTAAGCAAACAAGTTATCAAGTGATCGCCATATCATTATTCTCATTTAAGGATAGCTTTACCAAACCCGTTAAGGTGATGCGGTTGGCAACCCAGTATTTTAACTACACTATCTTATCAAAAATTTAGGGAAGGAGACGGGAACTGTTCATTTAAGTAGCAGCACAACGAAGTAGTGTTTCCCAGGCAATTGCTTTTCCACAATGCGATTATCTCCTTTTTGGGCTTTCACGGTGCTGTGATCCCACGGCACTTTCTCAAAATACCCAAACTTCCAAAAAAGAGAAAATCCTTTTGAGTATCAAGAGTAAAGAGATTAACGGAAAAGGATAGGATTTGATAAATCGTTGCCTTCGCCGGCAAAAATCCATACATTAAAGATTTATTTGAACGTTTTTAAGATCGGGTATTTTCGAAGATGAAACAAACTTCATCAAATAAAGCCCAATTATCATGTATTATTAAGCTAAATCTTGTGTATTTCAAACAGTGTAGGAAGACGACACAACTTGGCTACTTGCATGAGGTAGCTCACCTGTCCGATCTTTTCGAGCAAAACGACATCTTTGTTGTCCAATTGCCAGTCTGGTCGCGAGATAGGGTTAAGGAGAATTGCGCCAGAAGACTGGGTAACCGGCTTACCTGTTCGCATATGGTACTCAATGAGGTCCCTGAGGTAAATGGGAAAGAGAGGAGTCATGCAGTAGCAACATTTCAGTACCGGCTCACTTCTGGAACTGAGATGCATGAAAGGTAGCTATTCACTAGCAGCAAATTTATTTCATCCCCACCACCTCAATGTTTTATTCACTGCCGTTGCATGAGGATTTCGTCTCAAACCCCTAGGCAGAGATAGAGCTTGTAAAAGCCGGATGTGAAAATTAGTCTCAAATTCCCCATATTTTAAAAAATTTCGTCGATTTGAACAAGTATTTCCCTCGGACAGCAGACGACAAAGGTTGACCAGACAGATATTTTTAACTAAACTGTCTGGAAAGTTATATATTCCAAATCCGGAGAAATTCTGACCTCGCCCTAAGGTCTACACGAAATCAAAAGCCACTACCTGTTTTGATTTGTCAAGTTATTTGACCCACCCGCATTAGACAGTTTACAGAAAAACCTAGTTAGGCTACAAAAAAAAAAAAAAAAAAAAAAAAACAAATAAACCGATGTTATTGAAACTAGTAGAAGAGTCAGCAGCACCCTTGATAATCTGAAGAAGATCGGGATATGGCTTCAACTACAGCATTATCGAATCTGAAATAGTTTACAACCTCAACTCATCCCAACAATTTACGTCCTGGGAGTGCTTATAAAAACGATTCATATGCGGGTAAATAGACGTAGGACCGAATACACTTAAGCGTGAAGGACGAGGTTATATCTTGGCTTTGTCACATTGTCACAGCGCTGCACAGAAGTTACCATAAAACCGATTAAGTCAGTAGGGGAACCTAGGCAGCTTATTTAATGCTCCACTAAAGAGAAAGGAAGTGGATTCAATGAACTTGTAATCGAATACGAATAATGGAAATCCAACTGTATTTATGTCAATTACAACCTAAAGTGACGTTCGGGATGATTAATCAGCCCTACCGATCAACAACGACTACATCGTGCTCAAAAACTAGTTGACAACAAACAGCTAGAAAAAGGGTTTAATAAAGTCAACATAGAATGTAAATCAAGCAATTTCAATCCCAAGCAATTTATAGAGAATGCATTCAAAGAACAAACGGATGTATCTTAAACTTTCGTCATTCACTAAAACCCCGTAATTCAAAATTCCATTTGACAACTTACCTAAGAGTGGGAAATTCATAACCCTCAAATGACCATTCTCCGCGTCTGTTTCCAAGATCGCTAGAGCCTTCCACAGCCTCATCACCACCCTGAATAATGAAGTGTTTGTGGCCGTTCCAGTAGACAGAGAGGACCATTTTAGTGACCACCACCTTGCCTCCGCTACCACTGCCGCTGCTTCGATCGCCGCGCAGGTCTTCTGTGGATTGGGAGCCGAGCAGCGTTACGGTGGAGGAAGAGGAGGCACCGACAGAAGCGGCACCAGTGGCAGAAGACCAGAGATTGGTGAGCGAAGGCCCCTCACTGCCACGCTGACGGTGGTGCTGCGTACGTTTGTGACGCGCCAGGTAGGAGGTGGAGGCTGCTTTGCTTGTCTCACGGACCAAAAAGTCGCCCTGATTTTGCAAAAGCCTGGTGGTGGGGAAGGAAGCGCTGTCGAGCACGTACTCTTCAGTTTTGACTTAGAATAAGTATGCTTGATTTTACAACTGATAACTAGTCAATGATACAAAAAAAACTTTGATTGGTCAGAAGAACATCCTTGCTTAGCTTTAAAGTGTACTTAATGCCCACAAGGCATGAAACCGTTCCTTCAGCGTGGGTTGTATCTGAATGAACGGAATAGTTCAATCGACGCATGGTCATTCTAGTGTTGTTAAGACGATAGACTTATTCTAATCAGTCAGCCATGCTAGGAGTAAATGGGCCAGCAAACGTTGAAATAAGCGCTGAATTCAGACAGTTAGTATAGGTGTCGTAAACTAGATCTCTTTTTGGCATTCAGATATAAATTAATATGACTTGTAACTCTATCACAGTACATTCTCACAAGGAAAAAACCAAAGATTTCCCTGAAGTGTCCCCTGACTAATAAAACAAGGTCGGGAGAATGTACGACTTTGTAAAAAGTTGAAAACCTCCATCAAAGTTACACAACCAACATTAATGCAGTAATATGGATTATGCGCATGGAGAGAAGTGCCTCGTGAACAGCAGTAAAAACGAGTTCATCTTTTGTTGTCAGCTTAAACTTAAACGTACGAAAATTGTATTTATCACATTCTCTAAATCATATCCATGTAGAAAGGCCAGTACTATATTGGGCCATTCGGAGATAGCCAGATCAAGAACCCTATATTTGGGAAGTTGGCTGAAAGGAGTTGTGCTTTAACCTCCATAAGATTGGGAAAAAATTGCCAGCTGGTAATTTTTTTTGCAAAAAGGTGCCAATAAAAATCGTCAGAAACTACGAAAAAAGCGATTGACAAAAGAATCCAACTCAACACCGCAATAGAAAATTTCTCAAAGAGGAAAGCCTCTTACAAAAATTCATACAATGACCTGAACTACAAGGCCCCTCACCAAGGTAGTAGTAAGCAAATATTGCTAAAAAATACAAGTTGAAATTTTTCATACACGGAAATTTTCGCGGAAAATATATCACCATGTATGCTTGAAACCGCTTCAAGGGAAGTGAGTAATTTAACCTGATGAATTTAAAGGCATTCAAATCAAAGTAAAAAACATCAAAACTACTGGTCTAATCAACTTTTTCTCTGAAATAGGACGGTAGGGGATCCATACACAGTGAACTATAAGGTTAGGAAAAAGTAATTTTGCTGAACTCCCGGAAGGGTGGAAGGAGAATCATGAAAGCAAGACGGCTCAAGGGGGTCATATCAATGGGGGATTCCTAAAGACATGCGAAATCGTAATTCAATGAATTTTGCATTTAAGGAGTTCTGAAATTTGACCCACGAAGAAGCCAACAAAAAGAAACACATAAGTGACAAATAACAGAGGAATGATTGGCCTCATGAGACTAGACACTCCTTAAGAAGCCTTCCTACGAATATGCAGCAATCAAAGTGCCTAGAAAGTAGCCTTAATGGAGTGGGTTACATTAGTAGGACTTGAGGAATGATGACGAATGCATAGCCCAAACAGAACTGCAGAAAAGCCACCCACTGCTGATGCGATTAACCGTGATCTCAAAATAATCGCAGAGGTCGTAAAAAGCCAGAGGAGGCACCCAGAACACAAAGTATGCGGAGAGAGAAAGAGGCAGAGAGAAAAGGCTCTTGGCGCAAAAAAAGAGGTTGATATTTAATAATCACTCAACATTCCACCGCCTATTGACTGGAAGGCCACACGAAGTTCAATCAAAAGAAATCCATCCGAGACTGCTTGAAGATACTCAACTGTTACGACTGCCACAACTTGTTGAAAACAATCAGCAAAAGTTTTGGATCGATGTCCAAATGTAACACATTTATGCAAAGTGTTCTAGTTAAATTTTTACTAAGAATATGGATAACCAGGTCCAGATGCAAGATTAAATTTATTCTAATCATACATTAAATATGTCGCCAATCAAGTCACCACAGGCCGCTATCATCTTGGTGGCATGGCCCTCTGTCCATGGCTATAGCCTCCCATGTCTTTTGTATTTTAATCATAAAAGCATTAATAAACGGGCAAATGACTTGTCTAATATTCCACTGTTTTTCCCATGGATGTCGCAAATGGACTTCAAATAAAAATGGTAAAAATAAATTAAGAAGGGAGTGTGGAAGTAGCATTAGAACCGGCCGAGTATATTTCGCTGTTTGCATTCAAACCTTTAGCTTTGCTGGAAAAAATCCAATTCACAATTTCGAACTTTTGCTTAAATGTATTAGTGCAGTGGTATAAGTACAGTGAACTAGAAATAAGGCAATTGAAGAAAAAGGATTAGAAGAATCTAACCCACCGAACAACCTCAGTTCGCGGTAACACTCCATGGAACCATGGTTCCTTGTTAATATCAACATCATCCTAAAACAAAAGATTATAGGAAAAAAATAGCATAGATACAGGTCATGCAATGGTAACACAAAATGCATTGGAACTTGTCCAAATTACCATAAATCAGGTCATAATAATTCATCTGTGGGACCATAACAGCTTAAAATGCTTTAGTTTGAATAGGAGAGGGAAAGCCGATGAAAATTCTCTCTCCTCAATTCACACAAAATATTAATCAAGATGGGGATGGTAGCGAAATAAACCAGACATGAGCCATGGGTGATCAAATCCTTTTGGCATGCAAATATGCATACTACTGAAATGCATAATCAGGAGAAGACGGGCTAAACCAACGACATGCAGGTGGGATCAGGCAGAAAGTAGTAACGAATGGTAGCATGTTTTTGCATACCTCGACGGAATTTATTTTTTAAATCTGAAGAAATAAGAAAGTGACGGACAAGTTAAGCAAGGTGATCAATGATCCTTGGAACTGTACGTAGTTGCAAATTTCAGTCGGAGTGATTTGAAGGGGTATCGAAAGTACGCGCCAAATAATGACGATGAAAGTAAGCATTTTAAAGGTTTAAATTAGAAAAATAACACCATGACTTAAATCATACACTCGTATTTAATTATATGCGCTTCATAAGGTCGAATAATCAAAAGACAGCTTAATTAGGTAAAAAAGAAGGCAGAACCCCAGATTATGTGTTCAAAAGAAAAGTGAAAATGCACTTGTTAAAATAAGCAAGGCGACCCTTACTCATCAAATCCTCATATTCTGGATTTTAAAGAATAGAATCAAGTCATAAATATCACCTTCTAGGTTTCACGCTACATATATCTTACTATAAAACTGCTGACATCCGAATGATATAGCTGCAAATCAATCTTGAAAGCCGCGTAGAAGTACAAGGACGCATCGACACAAATTTGCAAAAATAGAAACAAGAGGCATAACTGGGTTGACCCGTACCTGATCCATTCGACGTAAAACATCACCTTCGCCATCACCGTTCATTTGGTGCATAGATTCCACGGAGATACTGCTTAATGCTCCCCCAGCCTGATCCTGATCTTGGTCTACCGATGAGGCACTGTTAGCTAGGATATAAAAGAAAATAACTGGAACAGATATGCTCTTTGCTCCCTAGAGAACTATCCTTTAAGCATGTGTCAATGAGACTTGGGAGGGTAGACAAAACTACGAGGGCTTGGCAACCCAATCTGAGTTTTTTCGTGAGCCTAAAAGAGGACAAAAGTATGCTAATTTGCATGTTCAAACCAGAGCTTCTAGACGCGCCTACCCGCTATCTCAGGCGGGCGCCGACGATACTTAGGTTTCTAAATTGTTTCGATAAGATAGTTTTAAGTGAGGACACATGGGCGGACTAGAGCAAAAAAAATAAACACAAGACATTCACTTCCCAATGTGTGTATTTCTACGTCATTTTGATGCGCCAACGAGCTACTTTATCAGCTGGGGAGGGCGGGGAAAATTGTGCAACCACCAATATGTCCATTTATTGGCTTGAGATGGATGGATGGACGAGGAAAGAGGGGGAAGGGGTAACTTAACTGGGATGGATGAATATAAGGAGTATGCGCCAAGGGAGACTATTAAAGCTAGAACGCCTCCTTTCCTTCAGTCGAAGCGGCACTCTCTTAAACCGGTTTCATATTGAATGACGATTTCGCTCTGGTAAGCCACAGCCATGGGGAAACAAGAAACCTTGATGTGGAAAATGCAGTTATAAAATCGTCAACCCCTTCTCACAGTCTAATTTATAAGATTTAGTCGAATTTTCTAAGCAATCTTGGACTCAATGGCTGGGCGTTGTAGAGAAAAAGATATTTTGACAGAATCTGGAAGGATATAAACTTCTAACGAGGTCTAAAAGAGGCAAATAATAAATTACGCTCATTTCACATTCAAATCTATTTTGATCACACAGGTTTGAATTGGAAGAGAATAGTCCTTGAAAACGATCCAAAGAAATGTGGAATTCGTCATTTTAAGGAACAAATCTCATTAAGGAAGCTTCTAACTACGTACAATAATTCCCGCTCATATCTCCTTGAAATAAAGTTAGAAAAAAAACCACATTTTAAACATTTCATAAGTGCCTCAGAGCAGGGCGATCGCCACGGCTGAAGTCATTACTGCCCATAAACCAACATCATTTACTGACTCGTATTAAAGACCACTTGGTTTACTTTTGAGGAGTAATGCCTTTTGCGATGTTCCAATTAAAATATTCCTTTGCATTACATTTTCAAACAGTTTTGTGGTTCGCGGGCACCCTTTTAAAAACGTTCATTGGTAGAGCCACAAATCGGCGCAAAATCTATTTATTTATTTTGGAACTAGAATCCAAAAAGCGAAAGTTGATTCATGCCAACAGTGACAAAGAAGGCAGCAAAAGAAACTAGCTCATAGTAGAGGGCTTTTCCAACAGCCTACAAGACCTTGAGAGAACTGTGAATGAAAGTTCAAGATATCCAAGTTCACTTCCTACGGTTTAGGCAAGGCACCCTAATTAAAATCATCATAGTTTGTTTCTATCGACTCATAGAAATTCATATTCAATGGTGTCTACGACACACCACATATTCTTTTGGTAGGTTGTCTCCCAGGGTCTCTGAGGGGAGTCAATCCCCACAGCCCAGATTTTGTATTCAACTTAGTGAAAATACTTAAACCAAAGTGATAAAGACCAACTTCCATTAATACGACAGCGGTAATGAGTATATTGAACACAAAATCCAACTCACTTCGTGATAGCGGGAAGGCACCAGGGGCAACTGAGGTGGCGACACCAGTGGTGATAGAAGGGTCCTTCTTAAAAACTCGGTTTTGTTGGAACCTGTGCAGGGCCTTGCCGCCTAAAATGGCCGAGTGGCGATTGGTCGAGCGGGTGTCAGTAGGGGTGAGTGAGGATTTGGGAAAGGCTGCCAATGTTTGGCGGTAAGATTCTTCCTTGATGGCCTTTATCGATCGGCGTTGAGGCGCCGAAGTGGAGCCAGCGGGGGCGAGGAAGGACGCAGAGGGCGAAACAACTGCTTCCGCTTGGTGTTGGACGAGGACTTCATTCTCAGAATCGGACTCGCCGAGGCTGGAACGACCTTCAACGGATATGCTGTTGTCCTGCTTGAAGAAAAAAAATGAAGGACCTGATAGACCAATCTAAAGTGTGCTCCCAATTTCTTTAAAGTATGAGAAAGGGAAAATTTTATTTATGGGCGTCATATCAGATGAAAGTGTCAGTGTGAATTGATAAATAATAGAAAAAGTGCTTTAATAACAAGGTCATACTTTAATTTTTTGCTCTTTGATTAAGGCTCGTTCAGCATTCAAGGCGATACTGGGGCAAAATCTCAAATGACAAAGTATTGTGATGTTTAACACAATACTTCTTCCTACGTTCTATGAAGAGAACTGGCAAAAGACATCAATATATGTATATTTTCCCTATTTTCGACGCCCTTGTTTGGAGAAGGCTGCTTATTCAGAGCCAATGGTTCCGTTTTCAATCATTTATAAGTGTTCCGTCCAAATATGGAGGAGGTTGTCAGTAGAGGGTTAAACGACCGAGGCCCATGATACTTCGTAAGGTAATCCACTAAATATCAGCTCTTAGGTAGATTCAGGTTTTTAAAAACGGCCAGGGCTGGTTCATATTCCTTAAATCGAAACGAAGTGTTAGCGATTAGGCAGGTTTAAGTTCTTAAAGTCTGAATTTGTTTGCATTTTTAAGATAAATTCATGATAACTGAAGGACCGAAGATTTAGGCGTAGACACTCATATGGCACTTTCTCTGGTGAAATCAGTGGCTATCCACTACATTGTTCGGAACCAAATAACAATATATTCCATTAGTTCAAGTCATCAATTTCGCCACACCTCATACCACGACGAGTGCCATTCTCTGCCCTTGTAAGTGAAAATTTGCCTAATTTGCTTTCAAAGAAAAAGAGGTGACTGTCATGTCACAAATGTTTACGTAAGAATGAATCGTACACGATTTCCTCCTAGCTGTTGTACGCACAGGCACAAACGTAGATATTCGCTCCAGGAATTGAGTACACTCTTATGAAAGAAGAGGCCATTTTGAACTCGTTTGAAGCACATGGATCACTTTGCTTTTGGAGAAGAAACTAAAAAACCACCTCAACAACGCTTCCTCCCCTAAGAATAGCTCTAAGCCTAGACAAAGACGGGAAGAAGGAGACCTACATCGGATGAAAAAGGGAAGTTCGAGATTGTTTATTTTCTTCCCCTACCTGTCGGTGACAAGATGGAAACCACGAGGGCGGCATTTGAGGGCAAACACCACAAAGTTAAAACTTCTGCACATGCATAAGAATTTAAAAACGTGACGATAACTGCAGTGATGACCAACTCTTTTTTGTTTGACGTTAACGCCACTTCACCCAAAACATACGCACACACACGCATGTATACATAAAACGCAAAGAGAAAACCGGTAAAATATAAATGTGATACCCATGTGTCAGTGGAGATGCAAGGGAAAGATGTCAAAGCGCATATATTTATAAGCCACCTTTAAAATCTAAGGCATACTTTTGGAAACTCAACTTCACTAGATAGTAATACAGATAAAACCAGTAAAGAGGTTTTCCAAAAGACGGTAAAGTAAATGAGTGGTCACTACAAAGCTCCAGGATTGCTCAAGCATAGACTTCTTCAACTTCCCTATCACTCCTTCGATGATAAAGGGTTTTGCCACTTCGTAAATTTGAATTCATTTAGTAAATCAAAGCGTGTCTCCTAGATCAGCAAGGCATAACAAAAAAATTATAAACACAATGAAATAAATTTCCAACTAACCCAACTTATGAACACCATGGAATGCGAAGCGCATCTAGATGAATGCACCTGTGCATCTCTATTTACTCTTATAATCGTTCTCAATTAGTGCGAGATCTTTTCTAATGAAGTGGGCCACCTAAGCATGAAAAACTTTGCTTCGTATGAGCCTGGATAGATGGAGCCTGATCACAATTCCTTTAACGCTAGGATATTTCCTTCGCAGATAGATTACCTTAAGGTTCGCTAAGCCCCTTATCATCACCTGCAGAATTTACCTCTGCACCTGAACTCATATGTATACACAGTAAATCTACACAGACGTACCCATAGAAATACTTATGCAGAAGTTATAAATATGTATGCATGCAAATATGTAAAAGTGCATTTCCGAAAAACCTATAGCAGTGCCTTCTCCTTGATAGAACATCGACACAAGAGGAATCTTCAGTTCTTTTAGTTACTGTGCAGTGAATTACCACTTCTGTCACGGTACCCCCTATAAAAGTGCATCATCTGATGCACAGAACCACTTCTGTAGATTGTCTTCTCCAATTGCTTTAAGCTTTAGTGGACAGCGAAACAAACTTCTTAAAGCACGTGGAAATCCTAATGATTAAATCACCTTAAAATTTTTGTGAATGAAAGAAGCAAGTTGCCGCCTTAAATGGTAAATAAGCGGAGAAGTCACTGAGGCGAGAATTTAATTATACAGCAGATTGAAGGGAGAATAACTGATTAAATTTATTGTCCTTGAGTCTGTGAAAACAAAACTGGAGTGTGTAGAGAGCGGTGGGCCTACTCGAATGAATGGTATGTACCTATCTATCCGAGTAATGACCGTGAGTAATTGAGCGTGTATTTTGAAAGACGACGGTGGCTTTACTTTACTTATTAAGAGCGGTAAATGCAGATTGCCAAACTGTGTTCAAAACAATATACCAAACAACTTCCTATCATAAAATTTTCTGCAAAAGATTCAATACGTGTGAAAATTCGCACCGTGGTCTGAGCTACGAAGACAACTTATTGCGACCAGCTACTGGCTTGATTGCTGAAAGCACATGAGCTAAGAAGTAGCGAAACGAAATTGAAAAAATTGGAATATAATGGAACCCTATAGTAGTAGCAATTGTGAGTAGGTAGAAGCGTACGTCTTTAGGATTGCTCATACGTTAATATCACAAACACCACGTTAACGTATATGCACGCAACAAGCATTACTCAAAGTAAAAATCCCTTTCAGACACACTTATGCCACTGTGCAACAAAACACATTCATGAATACCAGCAGGCAAAAAGCGAACTCTCACAACATTCAGCTAGCTCTTTCTTCACTCATCAGCAACAGCAACACTATAAAGTTAGCAATCCAGTGTGTGCCCCATCACATACACATTCAGAAACACAATGGTGGACCTTTTAACTGGCTAGGAGGAAAGTCCGACGATATTATCTCCCAAAAGCCCACAAAGATAGGAATGTGAGAATACACCTTTGTTTGAGAAGAACGCCTTTCTGGATTCTAATATGCAAAAAGAATAACGATAATTATATACGCTCTCGTGCCTGATAGAAACTCGAACAAAGAAAAATCATAGGAAAGAAGATTGTGTGAGTCACGAAAATCATCTGAAATAAGAAAAGTGAGCCAATCTTTGGTCATTGCATGCGTCCACGAATTTCAGCGACGCTTAACGAATATATAGCCGTTCATCGCATGTTACAAAAAATCTCTAAATGTTCAAAGATGCGCACTAGGGCAAAATTATTCAGGGGGAATCCCTTTACGCTTGCGACTGCTAGGCCTGAGGATAAACTTCATCGTTGATTATCCATTTAGGTTGTGCTTTAAAATTAAGCCATGGAAGAGAAGCAGAAATGCCAATGATAGTTTAGTGGACCAATCTCTTCTTCAAAATAGGCCTTTACTGACAAATAAAGAATCCGGTGTCATAAAATTTTGGAAAGTTGAGCCAGAAACAGTTTATCGGAACAAAAAGTACTCCGAGAGAACATTTTAGAGTTCTGTGAAATAGCATCATTTCATATTTCTGAGCCGCTTAAGAGGGAACACATGAAGCAAAATGCACCTAAAGAGCAGAAACAGTTTAGGTAACTTCAATGTGGATAGATTATTTGACCTTCCCAGAAGACAAAAAATTACTGATAAGTCGATGGTTTCTTTGCTAGAAGTCGTCCAAGCAATGAAAATGGACTCTGACAACAAATAATTGATTCTAAAGTATGCCCATAGGCATAACCATTGTTATATATTCTTAAATTAGCGCCTTAATAAAAATGTTAAAGAATTTACGTAACATAAACCTCGCGCCAAAGTGCTTTAGCGTTGTTTACATCATGAGGTGCTAAGAGCCACAAAACTGAAGTTTTGTGATATTTAAAAGAAACGAACAAAGTGAAATGCATCCGATGTGCTCTGAATCGGGCAGAACTAACCGCAGAATAATTTTGTTTATCCATGGAATAAATAGATAGGATACCTTTTGATGGTCTATGCCCTCCTTTCAAGCTTATTCGTAATCAACGTTGTCCCAATTGACGTTCAGGATCAATATTTAAGAAAGTATGCGGCAAGTTTAACAATTCAGTTAGAAATATCTTCAAAAAATAAATAGTTCATTAAAAATATAAACTTAACGTCATTGTGGAATCACCCTAGATCATCCAAAAAGGTCTAATCGAAATAAATTATTTCAAAACGGACCGAATTGGATGAGACTAACCACTTACAAAAAATTCTGAAGTTCCAATACTTGCTAAAGGATATTGAATGTCTTTAAACATTGAATGCATTGAGTCAATTAACCTGGAAGACTAGTTAAAATGAGGTCAAGGGGTATTTAATCGGATCAAAAGAGAAACCACAACTTGGTGAAACCCACCTGGTTGTCCAGCTGCACTCGCAGACAATGAAATCGCGATTCGAGCATGTCCAAACCAGCGGCTCCAACACTACCGGTCCCACTACCAGTAACGTCAGCAGCGAAGGCGGAATTGATGGAAGAGGTTGTGGCGGCGGCGGAAAGCAGTGTGGACGATGATGAGGACGACAACGTCATCGGTTGTGGCAGCGATGACAGCGGTGGTGAGGGTGCCACCACTTCCGCCTGTTGTAGCACCCGCACAATCTGTTCATGGCTGTCCGCGAAGCACACCGACTGGTAGTGAATAAACTCGCAGGTACCCAACTGGATGGCCAGAGCGCAAAGTGTAGCGGGTTTTGTGGCCGCGCTCAGAAAAACCTTCTCCTCGTCCACTCTGGGTGGCGCCTCCAAGGGGCTGAGGTCTTCTACCTCGTCCAACAGGCGCGTCATTGCTTCGTCTGTCTTTAGAGCAGTAGGCAGATCGCGTAATATTGGGCCTACAGAGGATAGCACTGAGATCCAGGTGGAAACAGAGGAAACCAGCTTGGTGTGCTCATTCTTCAGCACCTGAGTTATGCTTCCCTGATTGGCTACTTCTTGCAGGTGGTTCTGCAGTCTGGAACATTGTAAGAGGGAGTAATCCAATCAGCTCCAAAATGGGGTTCCAGAATTATGAATTTACTAAGAGACAGATAGATTTTACAGTCCGAAAACAGGTCTAAAAATACTTAGGCACGCCAGTTTTTCTCATTTTAGACCGATTGAATGACAGGAAATAGTTTTGCACTGCTCCAGTATCGTCAGAAATTTGCTCTAAGTGATTATAGAGTTCAAACACAAAAGAAAACGAAAAGCAGACTTCGTTCCCTTGGGGACAGACCATATCTTTAAGCTTGATCAAAGGACAAAATAAAATCATTAAATCCATTTTTCACAAACCAATTAATCTTGAACTTCAAGGGAGTCAAGCATGTATGATGAGGTCATTCTTGAGTTTTAAACCTTCAAACCAAGGCAGAAAGACATGGTAAGCAAAGTTCCTTTATTATGAAAGCTGTACAAATTCCTTCGTCACCTCTTGCGACGAAAATTTCCCAGTTTACAGACAGCACAATTTTCAATAGAGCAGTGAAGTAAAGCAAGTAACACAAATAGGGTAGCAAGCAGCAAATATAAGCTTGACTTCTGACCTTAATTACTTCTAATTGGAACTATTATGCAAAAAGTCTGAAACACCCATCACCAATTACAGGATGTGAATTCAGTAAATTAACTACTATAGACAGTATTTTTAGAAGCAATAAATTATCACCTTGCAAAAAATGATTTTCACATATCTATTATTTTTCACGAAACTTATTAGATTATGACTTTTAAGCTATGTACAGTATTCATAAAAATGCATTTATTGAGTTAACTAATGACGCTGAATACGGAAAAAGGAACCCAAAATGTTTTTCACCGATATTTTGTTTGGTTATGGGCGCCACCTTAGATAATAAATCAGAGCCTGATTCTTGTTTGTGTGCCATACATTAAGAAAAATAAACATTTCCGCAGGTTAAATGCACTTAAGATTACTGAGAAGCACCACCTAATCAACTCAAGTAGATGCAAAATCACTGTATTCATTACCCACTCCATAAGAAATGTAGTGGAATGTACAAGCCGTACCATGTCATGGGCGTATTCTGATAACATGGAAATCCAATGGGGCTTCTAATTAGGTCAACGAAGCACTCAGGTGTCGAAACCCTCTCTCCTTCCCCGCAACAAATCAAAGCAACTCACAGCTTCTGGATCGAATAAACAGTCATCTGGTTGACAATAATCTTGTCCGGTTGCAAAACTTCATCCCCAGCACGCACAAGGAGGTCCAAATCAAAGGGAAATACCCGTCTGAAGGTATCCTCCCTGGGAGCTCCAATACCCTCGTTTAACTCGGTATCGAGGGTGGTGTTCCCCAAGGGATCCGAATCGGGCGGCGCAATAAAATCAAAGATGCCCCTGGGAGCCTGATCAATGCGTGCGAGACGGAGAAGGTAAGAGACCGCGTAGTCAACCAATCGTAAGCAACGATTGAGAATGCGATAGAGGCATGGCTGCAGGCGGGTCACAAGCCATTGGTGATACTGGCGCGCCGTAATTAGAGAAAGGGTATAGGTGTTGTGTGCCATGTGGAGTTTCAAAGTGGTCCCGTCCAATTCATTAACAGATGACTCAATAGCTTTCCGCTTACTAGCCATACCTAAGGAGAGGAGGAATAAAGGAAAGGCGATGATAAACTTGCCTTTCTCGAGTAGCGAGTTTAGTCGAGATCGTAGACGAGTTACACTATCCGCGTACTTTGCATACTTCTTCCAACACTCTCTGACATCAGCCTCCAACTAGATAAGTTGACAGAATAAAGAGGACACCCAGAGCTTACCTGTGAGGAGTAGGTCTCCAGCTTTGTATCCAACTCTATGTAGAGCGATCGAAGGCGCTGTAGGGCATCTGAAACCATTTGTAATTGATAGGTGGTTATTTTCTTGTGGAAAGAGGCACGACAGGCCGCAATTTCGGCGCGCGTTTCGTTAGCATCAACGAAGCATTGTAAAAACTACAATGACAAACGAACGAATTTAGTTAACACGAGCTAAAAATGTGAATTAAGAAAATGAAAGAAAATGCTACCTGTTTAGCTTGTGGAGCACTGGAACCCTGAAAACCATTTGTGCGAGAAAAGGGAGAGGTCTCTGTTGTCATTTCGGAGATACCGGAGTCCACAACTGAATTATCACCAGATGAGGAGGCGCCAGCTCGAAAGGGTGGATTTAGAACGTTTGCTTGATTTCCATTAAAGTTAAGTTGTGTGGTGGTTCTACCGTTTCTCTCAAATTTTCGTGACTTTGAATACTGAACCGTGTGCCATAGGGCAGTGGAGACCTTATTTTCGGCCCTTGCTGCACGAGTATAAAAGTCCAAAAGGTCATCGATCGCTTGAATGCTCTCATCAATTTTCGCAACACACATCAAGCGCGACTGTTTGACGGAGACAAGAGAGAACGGAGGCAGACCGGAGGATTTCCGCTGTCGAGCGGAGAACAGTGACATAAATCCTGTCTGTTGACTACCCAAACGAGCAGATACAGGGGGCGCGCTAGAAGAGGAGCAATTTGTAGCTACATCCACCGCACATTTGAGGCCATTAATTGCAACTGCAGGAGTTGGGTGGGTAAAGGAACCAGTTTTTTTTTGGCCGCTTTCCGCTACAGAGCAGTTCACTGAATTATTTCGTATCCCTCTATCAAATGGCATCATGTAAGTGAAACTGGTTACACAATTTCTCTAAAATTCGCATTGAAGCATAATAGTCAAGTTAGAAAGTGCGAACTTCCACCAACAGTGAAGAATTGAGTAGTTTGAGCAAGTGCATAGTCAACCAATAGGATTAAAAAAGATTAGCCAATAACAGTTAAGGCGCGACATACAGTTAATGAATTTAATTAGTGTTCATTTCACTTATAAGTTTTCCACCCCAAAATATGCGATTAAAAAAGTGTCTTTAACGTCATAAAGAGAATGGCGATTAAACTTTGCAAAATCCCTAAAACGTATAAGGATTACAAATCATTCAAAAGATAATTAATCTTCAACTCCAAAGTCTGGGGATTGATTAAAACAATCCCTCCTTGATAATGGATTTTATTTTCTTTCAGTTACAATAAGGGAAACCACAACACCTTTCTTTAAATCTTAAGACTGATAATTTATTGGGTGAATAGTTTAGAAGAGCAACACCAAACGCTTATATAAAACAAATGTTAGAAGCTTGGGAGGCATCAATGACACAGCCAGCGGTATGATCCGATGCAAACGCAATGCATGTTTACAAGTTCTAAACATTATGAAGGCCCATGGATTCAAAAGTGTACGGGTAATGATTCTCATAATAGCAAAATAAGTGCAGGTAGGCCGGCGTTAGCAACACTGTAAAGGAACTTACTTGTGCAATACGATAGTGGTTTATCTTTCGGTTCTAGTGAGGCGCCACTTTTGTACTTTGAAATAGCCCCATTGTACCTCGCTGGATGGGGTGGCTTTTTGGGCCATGTCACTAGGCCTGACACGTTCCCTACGCTGAATACATATTCTGCCCGAGTGCTCTGTCTCCTTTCGTCTTCAGGGCGTCCTGGGGCCCTGTGATTGTCTTATCGGTGTTTCTCTTGAGGATCATAGGAAAACCGATACTTGAAGCTGTTGATTTTAAGTACTGCTAAATTTTTCTTTGATGATTAGGTGGTTTTGCGACACTGGTGGGAAATTATGAGCTTCATGTATTGAAACAATTTGAAGAAACCTTTTCAATACAAACTTTAAAAAACAACATTAGGTTGCTTTAACATATCAAATAAAATAATTTTGAATACTTTGATGAGTTCTCCCTCTTTTGCAGTTTTGTGCTTTTTAGTGGTCTTAGTATTTTTGTTTAAGTATTCCAATATCAATGCTTTTCTAAGGTCATGCGAAGCGATGAAATGTCGAATAGAGTTTGTGGCTGTCGCTACCATAGTTCTGCTAGTTATCGTTCGCTGCTTTTACACGGTTCAAAAGCCAAATTTGCACTGTGTTTCCTACAATTTTACGCGAGAAATGATTTTAGGGCTTATCAACGACCCCGTTAATCCTCTTAAAACTACGGTCTACGTTATTACCCCAACCTATCAGCGATGGACACAGAAAGCGGATTTAGTGCGACTTTGTAGTACCCTAAATAATGTGAAGTTCGTTCATTGGATCGTTGTCGAAGACGCAACGGAGAAGTCAGAGTGGGTCTTTTTGCATCTTGCGATACTTATTCTGGCTTTTACATATTCTGTTAAAACTCAGTTTTGTACCATCTTTTATCATGCTTTTTCCTTACACAATTTTTTTTCACTTTTTGGGTTACTTGTTGTTGACACATTTTTTAAATTAATAATGTTTTTTGTGGTTTTGATTGGATGGAAGTGATTATCCTGCTTAAACTTTTATTCTGTCTAGGCACAATCTTGCAATTGCACTTTTTTAGACCTAAATTAGTTGTATCTTTTGCAAACTATTCTGTCTCATCCTGCATTGATAACACAGACCTTTGCGTTAATTTTTCCTTAATCATTAATTATTCACCCACTTTTCCAACTTTTGCATTCAAGCTCCCACCACTGTCAGTTTTCTGACTGCTTTCCATTGTTTTGTTTTCAATGCTAAAAAATTGATTAACGTTCAAATTTGTAACCTTTGTGTACCACCAGTAGGCATTCTTGTTATCAAGCGGCATTTTGGCCTTTCAAGGTTTTTCTTGCCATCACGCATGTGTGCTTTGTAAGTTACAGATGACAAAGGTGTCAATTTGTTTGTGTTGTTAACAATGAGAAGATGGTAATACCTGAGTGATCAGAACTCTGGACGTTTGTGCTTGTAACAATTTTATCCAATGCACAGTTTTGCATTGAACTACGGTTAGTTATTTTGAGGAGCGTACCAACACACTGCAGACCTAAGTCTTATCTATCTTAGCTGTCTGAATTCGACCGTATTCAAAGCGCATCCTAATCATTATACTTACACTCACCCGCTGTCAGAGAGCTTTCTTTTGCAATCACTAAAAGCCATGAAAGCATACGGCATTTTTTTGTTTTTTACGACATTACAAATTTTATAGTTCCCTCCTACATTAAATGTACTACATATCTTGCCAAGATATATCCGCCTCTCTCTCTTATTCTTTTATTCATCTTCTATCACTCGATGGCAGTAGATTGTTAAAATTAATTTCATTTTGCAATATAATCCCCGTCAAGCATGTGTGTGGATGTGCATATATTTCATTAGTCTAGGAAGTTGTTTTTTGCTCGAACCACGGACGTGATTGGTTTGGAAACGACTGCTTTCTCCTACTCTCTGTCGTTTTTCCTGTGCATTGTCAGTGACCCCCTGTTCTACTAAAAAGAAGCAATAAGCTTTTTATGTCGATAATGCTTCCTATCGTTAATTTCTATTCTACCGTATATTTCACCATACATTACGTGTTTCCTTATTTTCGTCATTGTTAGTTTTCCTAGTAATGAGTAAACTATTTCAGCAACCTCTACTTTATCCCACCACGTTGGATTACGTCTGACTGCTCACATTCCTGAACCCTTGCGCAGGCAACTGACAGTCAACTGAAAATAACCTTAACACACTAATAAATTTTATTCTGGCCCTTTATAGACGTGGTTTATATCCTCTTTTTCTTCCATTTCGAGACGAACCTATTTCTCATCCTCTTGCCTGGTCTCGTCTAAACTGATGAGTATCCATGGTTGACGTATTCTACTGGTAACACCCAGGCTGATTTAGTGCTGATTCCTGGCTTACAACAACAGTGATGGCTGATTATTCCTATCACATTGCTTCGAGCACCGTGATACAGGAGCATACTTCTTTGCTTTTCACTAGAAATAGATTTTGGGTGATTCGGAGAAAGCAGTTATCCGAAAAAGTATGCTTGTGATTTAATCGCGCTCTCCGTCGTCTCCGACCTTATTTGTTGGGATGATTAATTTTGTATACATCACCCTCGGTTCTCTTTCAGTGGTGCTGGTATTGCCGCATCCTGTACTAAATGATAAATTACCTAGCTTGAGCATACGCTGTTGAGCAAGCAATCGGTTGATGTGTGAAGAAAAGTCCATTCAATATCACGTTGCACCAAAGTTCAGGTGGTATCCCATTCCCTTTGCCTTCCTGTACATATTGCCTTTTTTGCATTTTTTTACCAACTTTTGGTATATTTGTGCCTGACTGTCGAGTTAATTGGTGTGCCATAACTCACCTGCATACGTATCGCTTCTTCGGGCAGCAACGAAACTTGTCTAAGAAAGTGCTTTTGTGGTAAAAAAACGCAGACTTCACGGAACTCTCTGGGTATAAGGAGGCTCCGCCTATCCATTAAATGTTTCTATGTATTAAAAAGAGGGAAATTTCTGTTCACGAGCTTGGACGTATTTTTTAGTTTAGATACTGTCCGCTGGGGATGTAGAACAGGAACAAACGCTATTGAACCCTTTCTTTGTACCAAAATATTACCACTACAGCCTTCATCGTATCGGTGAGGATCATTTTTCTTTATCCATCTAGTGCATCTGCATTTCTTCACGTATCATGGTAGCAAAATTATGCCCGAATTTCAAGAATTCAATTTTCTTTACGTACTTACGCGTAATAAGCAAATCTAAGCTAATCACT
The DNA here is from genome assembly GCA_000469725.3 of Echinococcus multilocularis. Classification (NCBI taxonomy): domain Eukaryota; kingdom Metazoa; phylum Platyhelminthes; class Cestoda; order Cyclophyllidea; family Taeniidae; genus Echinococcus; species Echinococcus multilocularis. Next base: position 4,248,066 of record LN902846.1, on the reverse strand, counting down.
AGGCCTCATCGTATTCCTTTTTTGGATAAATACGTTTTTTTCTGTCGTGCAGTGCAAAACTTTAACTGACGTCAAACAGGAGGCACAGGTTTGTGTAAATTTTTATTGCTGCCCTCAAAATTAATCTGGAATAGCACTATAAAACCTACTGCTCCTAATTTACCTTCTCATTCCAACGTTAGGTATATTACCATTTGTTTGGAAATAGAGACCCTAAAGCCTGTGGCAATCATATTTCAGTCGCACCACTTGTCCAGAAATTTTAGAGTGAGATAAAGAGACCAGGTACTTTGTGCCTAGCATTAAAAATAATGCTCTTTGAAAGTTGTCACCCGCTGCTATTTCCAATTTTGCTCCATAGCATGATTTTCCCTCTTTTACCATGCGTACGTTTACATTACATTCATCAGCTTCGTCTTTGATGTTCCTTATTACATGTAGTCTATTGTCTTTTGGCAACTGGGACAGCTTTACGCACATTCATGAGGTAACAATCTCTCTTTCTAGTACCTAAGATTGCTTTCTTGTTATCAGACTTCCATAAGTCTTCCTTTCACAATTTAAGGCTAAGTCGTTGCATAGCTAAGTGAATTTTTTCTCCCAGGCATGAGTGGAACAGGCTCCATGCATCAATCGGTTAATATATATATATATGTTATTTAGAGCTAGGAGTTTTAGTGTTCATTCAAATTCAGGCGACACATTGGGAAAAGGGTCGTCTTTCACCCATCTCTGCACAGACCACTATTTCTACTATTTCCTTGTGCGAAACTGCTTCGTAGCGGCTGAGCCATGGATTCAGTGTTTTGTAGGATCTGTGAACTCAAATTTGAGTATAATCAGTGGATTATATGTGGAGTTCCCTGAAAAAATCAACTCCAATGCTTAGGTAATTGCATGGCGAATGATTGACAAGTGGAACGCGTAGGAAGTAGTGCGCTACACGGGTGAAGCAGAAGCAGCAACTGTAGTAATCATACTTGGAGTTTTTCGGCACTAGCATGAAGTTGAAAGGTACAGACTTTTGCATGTGACTGGGCAAGTCGGAGTGATTCTCTTTTGTTGTTTGATGTGAAACCATCGACCTATCCATCCGTGGACTTTGCACACCTACTCTCTGCCAAATGTCAACCAAAGGAGACGTCGAATAATTTCATCAGAAAATCCTTATGCCACCCTCCGTCTATCTCCCTTTATGATTGTGACACAGTCCAAAAGTGAGTAATTGTCGGCTCAAAGCGGCATTAAGTGCGGTTGGTTGCTGTCTGTAACACAACACCAATTTCCTTGTAGCTACTTATTCTTCTCCCCTGTATCATCATTCATTGCTGGTCATTAGCTATTATTTGAGTTACTCATGCTTCTTTCTCAATGATGGTAATATATTTGGCTATTTCGGACATAGCAATTGTATACTTCTATTCGACTTTACGAAATATATGTAAACCTATAATTTCACAGAAATTGTCAGACATTAGACTAACGCTCAATTAGTACTTTCGGTTCTATTTTATTTGATGCACTGCAGTGATTATCCTATAATTTTCTATAACTTATCCACTGTATGGAGTCTTACGTTGACTTTTGCCCACTATTGACTTCTGGAAATTTGTTAAATGTGCTAAAATGCCACTGCCATTCCACACCACTTTAATCTAGTTTGAAAAAAGCTGCTAAATTTGAAGACAAGGCGAGTATACTGTCGTCTAGTTAGTGAGAGAGCGATTTTTGTTACGACAGCCTAAAAAAAGGGCTGGGAGCGGATGCTAGGTATGTGTTTAAGCCGCACAGTTTGATTAAATATACTATTCAAGTATTTATGATGTTCTTTGGAATTTTTGATGGTCATGGTCGCTAACAGGAAAGCGATGCTTACGACGCAATTGTTTCACGTCTGCCTACCACTGAAGTACGTGCATACGTTTGTATGGCTAAATTCAAGTCTATTTGACGCCTCACACACTGATAACCGTGATGTAGAATTTTGTTTTCAGGCATTCGGGGTTGTGTGTGGGTGTATGAATGATTGCGAGTGTCTCGACGTATCTTTCTGCTTCCGTTTTGTGGACCACAGACCATAAAATTCATTGTTCTTTAAGTCGCTAAAGGCATGTCTTTGTAGGTGCTTAATTTTATTTTTCATTGTTCTTTTTCCTGCCCTAATTCTGATCGTAAAGACCATTTTGAAACTGATTTTTCACTCTGATGGATTATCAAGATCTATCAGCGTCCTTTCGAAAATAGTTTTAAAACGTCTCCTCTTTCGGGAGGAAGTAGAAAGAGATTTTAAACTCGACTATACTAACAAGAGGTGCTAAGTAATTTCTTTTAGCCTTATTGCTAACAGCCGTAGGCTGGGCGTTGAACTCCTTTTTAATAGAAATCTCCTGATATCTGTAATCCTGTATGGACCATTTCCTCTAGCACCTAGAAAAGAAACGCTTCAATTCCATTCCCCCCTTTGTCGAGTTTTCTGAGTCCGTGTCATGAAGTATTTGTGTCGACATGGCAGAACCACCAGCGGCTAGGCTGCTTTGCAAAATATACTGGCTTTTACGTAGTAAAAACACTCCCATTTACGGCAAACACTGTTTCTAATGGTTCAAAAGCAGGACCATGTTTAAACAATAGACCCGTATCTCTTACTGGCGAGAGATAATTAAGTTTGATATTTTACCCTTACACACAAAACCGCTCCAAGAATCCTGACAATCGGCTTGTTGACGAAATGTATGAAAAAAAATTCTTTGTGTGCTCCGTATCCATCCAATAATCTTTATGGTTGCAATCTTAGGTACTACGCATAAATGTGATTTAAAAGGTCGAAAAGTGTCTCTTGATTGGCTCAGTATTCATACTAACTCAATTCATTCTAGGTACAAAACGTGGCCGTTACTGTCTAGCAAATCTCAGTGTGTCTGTTTCATGTCTCGCTCCACTAAAGCACTATCCAAATGCGAATTGTGCATGACGCCTGTTAGGTTTTTTTAAATTACCCAGATAGGTAGATTGATTAGATCATTAAGTGGAATGGACGAGATTAGCCACCAAATTTTAAGTAAATTCATAAATTTTTCGGAAAAAAGGCAGACTGTTGAATTGTGTGGATTTACCTTGATTTTATGCATGTGTTTCAAGCATCAAATCTCCTTCTACTCTCCACTACTGCAACCATGGGAGGGGTTTGCTACTAACTTGCGTTTGCCATCTCTCTCGAGTGAAATCGTCAACCTGTTATTTGGAGGCGTGTGTCAATGACAACGGGTTGCAAAATCTGGCTTTTTTAATAGGCAGACGGAGCCAAAGCTTTTCGGAGTAGAATTTTGTGTCCTTGAGTCGTCGAAGCAGTCTCCTTGTGCGGCTGTCGCCGCCGTTACACATGTGTGACCAAAAGCACCGACTGTCCATCTGGGTGCGTAGATATGTGTGTAACTCAACCTTATCCCCTCTGTGGCAAACGAATTGGCATCCTAGGTATTCTCTCAATCGCGTACGTGTACCCTCCTGGCTCCGCAGTTGTGCCGACAGTGCGCTTTGATTGTGCCCCCAGGGAGGTGTGTGCCAGGACTGGCTTAAATCAGACATGGTATTTGAACCGATTTGGCCCAACCGTAGGCGTACTTTGTTTTAGCTCCTTAAAGTGTTATTTGAAGGGGAAATCTTTGCAATTACTCCTGTGATATACTGAAATGAATATATTTTATCATTATGGGCTATTTGGCCAAGGGTAATTTATAAATCCGGCTATGGTAGGACTTACCTGAAATTATCCAAAATTGCATGACTTTTGAAATCCTTTGACAGTCCAGTTATTGTGAGGAAATTTGAAGATCTGAACGCCAATAAAGTAGGTCAGATTTTACAAAATCTCTCTTTGTTTGAGTTTTGGTCTGGCTTTACTTTTCAAACACTAATTTCAAGACTTGTAGGATCGTTTTGAATCGAACAAAGGGTCGTCTTGAACTGTCCGATTATGGTTGAACTAGACTTGGCTAAGTCGTCAAATGCGACTTGTAATCACTGGTAATCAAATCTGCTTAATTGATGTGTTACCCATAAGTCGGGGTAAGCAGATACTTAAATCTCACGAAGTAGATAGTGAAACTGCCTTTTCTGCGGAAACATGCCAGTCGACATTTTTCTTTTAGCCATAGTAAACAGTTTTTGGAAAATAGGCTGAATAGGAAGTGTTTACACGTCAAACCGCTAAAAATATAGTCTGTTAAAAGGCATCGATAGCGTTTGTACCATCTACTGCCGTATTGTATTATTCAAGCCAAACGCTCTTCTAACACTTGACCACAGTTTTTTGGTATTTGTCGCCTTAGTTCAAGGACTCATAAATAGTAGACATGTTCGATGGCACGTAGGAATGAGTTATTTATGACCGCCTTTATCAGCAGACCTACCTCTTGTGCCTCAAATGCATGTACAATTAGCCAATTCCTTCTAAAAGGGTTGAGTTTATTCTTCACGTCCATTCGTGCCTTGCATGTTTACTCACCGGTGATGATTAGAGAGGCTAATGATTGGACAGCAAGTCCCTGTAGAAGTCAGGTTTTTGATGATTCGCTAATTTGGCTGCATCCTCATTTTGACCTCTTCACTCACCTTAATGTAAATTTATTTTGTGACCTTAGCGACAAATTTGTGACAACTTTGTCCTCGTTATCTTTAGAAACTTTTTTCTTATCACTTCCTCCGTCCCCTGTTTTGTGGTCAAGGTCATGTCTTGTCCCGACTAAAAATTTAAAAAGTTACATTATCGCATCATTTTTCCTAAGATCTAGAGCAGTTAATAAGGTATTTTTGTCTAGGCTAAAGCTCCTCCCTTGGTATCCACTTTAGTCACAAGATTAAAATCCACGCATCCATTAGCCATACGGTCATCGACCATATAGGTTGTCGATATTTTTAGTTGATTACACATCGTCGTTGCTTTTACAACGGTACTGCTAACCATATTTTAAAATAACGCATAGACTGGACTCTCGACGTAAAGTAGTGGTATTGAGCCCTTAGGGAATTTGGTGTGATAACGTGGCTCAAGTGATCAGGTGGAGGTGCATTAAATGTCTACATAGGACAACGTAATTTTCAGTGGACGTAACATGGACCATGAACGGCCGTGTAGTCCGTGCATTATGAACTACCTAGTAATAGTATGATGCCTATGATTGTTTTCATGTAAGACCAATTCGACCACTCATACGAGACAGTAACACCTGTTTCGTCTCTATCATGTCTTCAAAAAGTTACGGTTACTTAGCCAAGGAAATTAGTTCAGGTCACAATTGTAACCTGCACCAGTCCTACCTCTATCTTTGGCCTACACGCCGCCACCAACCCACATAATTGCCAAGGTGCGAACCAATGGCTCCAGCTGCAAAAGCGCTTAATCACTTTAGTCTTTCCTGGAAAACAAACACAACACAAACTTTTGTACATTCTCACTGAAACCCTGTTAATATGCCATTTTAGTGAGGTCACTGAGCTCACGTGCTCACGCCTTCCCCCTAAAACAAGCCTGGTGGCTGATAGTGCCTGGATTTGAAAATTAATTATTAGGTTTACTAGCCTCACTTATCCACTACAGATTGGTAACTGAAGTACTCTCAGAATGTGGTGTTCCCTACACACACCTCAACGCGATGTCGCCATTTCGAAGGCGGAAACGAGTGCGCGGTTCAGCACAGCGCAACAAAGGCATCGAGTGGATTCGCAATCATCCTCTTCCAAATACTGAAAAAGGCATTGTCTTCTTTGCTGACGATGACAATACCTACGACCCACGGATATTCAAAGAGGTGAGTTTTGTAGCATTTGTATTATTTCTTAATTTGCATGTCACATGAGTTTGAAAAAGGCTCAAATACAGATTTACAGAAAGGCTTGGGGATAAACATCTTACCAATGTGGCAAACATTTTCAAATGTATAATCAAAAACAAGTGTCCATTTAACATAGGTTCCCTTTTTTATTTTGGGCTCCTCATTACCAATTACGGAACAGGAACGGTGGTGGATCTACAACCATTCCTTATTCAAATGGTAACAGTGATGCGATTCTCAAATATCGCATTATCGGTTAGTGAAAATGGTAGTAGTGGTAGTGGTGGTAGTGCTGAACCCTGACCTATATCTCATGCAGCTAGCGCTCTCCTTCTGGCAAATGCGTTTAATGTAGACATTTGTCGACAGGTGAAGTTCAAGCAAATTTCAGTAAATTTTTGGAGCCCCAAAGGTGGTTCAATTTTTTCTGTCTCCTTCCACTCATGAACGCTGTGAGCCAATGGGAAAAAGCTAGCCAATGAACAATAGCGCTTAATACGGAAAATAAGGAGGTTATTGTACTACTCCTAGGGCATACGAGTTGTCTGTGAAAACGAAATGAGGAAGTATTTTCATTACGTTTTTCTACAGTTTTTGCGGCTCCAAAAAGAATCTATAACCGCAGTAACTTTTGCATATACTGCAGGCCTGAGCTTAAGGTTTCAATGTCAATGAGCGTCGGCATTATTATTAAATTGTCAGGATCCACTTTGTTGGTGGTTCATCAACTTTTCTGTTTTTACCTACACACATGAATAAGTGCTCAGGTATCAAGCTTCTGTGTGTAGGTGTGCTTATCCATTCTTTAAATAAATAAATTTACTCAATCCTCAAAGGAGTACAAAACCCAATCGCCGCTATGGGATTGCAAATGGATGGAAATATGAGGTACAACTAGTCCTTCGCTTTCCAAATAGTCGTTCTTTCGTATGCGTTCTGGCATTACTTAAAGCTTAGTAAATGTAACACTTTTGACACACATTTTTTCTTACTGTGGAGTGTGCAATGCTTAATGACTCCGTAAACTTTTGATAGCAAATTTGCATATTCCCTGGACTCGACAGGCAGATAAACTTACACCCTCCCTTTCCCTCCTTACAACAAATGAAGTTGCGTTGCTTTTAATCCCTGTATCGGCCATACTCTCTTAAATGAGCCAGAATAGAGTCTGACAGCCTTTCCACAGATTCTGTGTTCTGCTAAAGTTTTATTATCTCTAACACAATACAGGGAATTTTGTTTAATTTGACCCTTAATGGTAACTCAAACGTCATATATCCTAGAAGCTGTAGGAGCTGACGATCGGAGTGGGAGTAAGAGAATATGTAGAATGACTACCAGTTTAGACTGGAGGGTACGAATTGGACAATTTAGTCTGACGCACTGGTAAATATGTGAGGAGCTACGGCGATAATATTAAGGCCTATCTGTGTCTGCAAAACAGGATTTATTATTCACTTCTTTCATACTGCGCTGGTTGAATTAACTATACTTTTGGTAGTTACTCGGCATGGAAAAGCAGTGATTAGTACCGCCCCATGGTTCTTGACTGGGTGTTATTATAGACTTAGCAACTACAATTATGTTTTCCTCGGCCGATGTGTTCCGTTCATTTGAAAAATTAAACCATTATCAAATCCACTGCCACCTCACCTGACTACTTGCTGGGGATTTTTCTTTCACTTAGATGCTCACGACACAACTGGGTTCTACTTGGCCAGTGGGTCTGGTTGGCGGAAGTAAGTGGGAGGGTTGCATCACTGACCCCAAGGATCGCAACAAGATCATCGGCTTTTGGTGTGTATTTCGGCCCTGGCGTCAATTCCCTTTTGACATGGCGGCCTTTGCAGTGAATGCGCGCCTATTCACTCTCTTCCCTACGGCTCGATTTGATTACAATCGCGCCCTGGAACAAGAGGGACTCATTCTTTCCCAGCTTGGCTTCCACAGTGCTTACGAACTTGAACCCAAAGCTGATGGTTGTTCTAAAGTGCGCTGGTCTTGTTACTTTTTTGTTAATCAGTAAACGTACTATTGTATATTAGCAAGTATATCTAAAACGAGGCTTTCATTTGTAGGTATTCGTGTGGCACACCCAGACGCGAACACCGACCGTCTTTCCCTACTTTGGATTTCAACCACCCCCTCCGGGTTTTGTGTAGATCGAGAAAAAAAGCAAACCAAAACAAGAAAACCCTTTTTTATTTTTTTTTGATTTTCCAAACGAGGAACATGGATTATTTCAGCAATGGCACTGTGATAATGGTGCTCATTATTTTCCAGCCCTATTTTGCCGCAATACATTCACCTCTTTATGCCTACCATTCCTAATTCTTCACTTTTTTGTATTGCTCGCATTTTTTGTTACAAGCTGTCTCCCCTCCCCCATTCTCTATTAGTTGCTCTCTTATGTATGTATGGAAATTTTTTCTGCTTGCGTGCTTGTATGCATATTGTAGGCTCTGGTTAACTCCCGTGAATGGGCATTTATTTTCAAGTGGAAGAAGCTTCCCCAATTCCTGAATTGCATAAGAGATATGTTTTGTACATTACGTCTTATAAAAACTGAGCAATTTGTTGAAAAGAAGAAATTCTACGATTAAAATAAGTTGTATTTAATTTCATTTTTTATTTGAAAAAGGGAGGTAGAAACAAACAAGGCGGTTATGTTGTAGACAAAGAATGCATGAAGTTGGCTCATGGGGTCATGGTCAAACTTATTAGCATCTGCACAAGAAAAAAGCTTGAGGTGTAGATTTGGATGGATATGGAAAGATGGCGACTGATCGAGAACATTAGCATCACCACTCATGATGCATAAACCACGTAATAAATGCCCAGAATTGGGTTGTTTACTCAAGTAAAGTGTTTATAGGACCTGGTCTTAAAGCATCAGGTGGAAATTACACTGATTTTTATTGAATGTGCTTCTGTTGGATATCCGAGAGATAAGGAAGTATAAAATTCTCGGAATCCGGATGATGATGTTAACCACAAGGCTGCGGTGCTACTTATTTATGTACTTTGAAGTGGTTGGCATATTATTACAGGCTAAACACTAACAATAGAGACTTCTAAGAAAGTGCATCTCCATCCCCTTGTTGAAGGGGTCAAAATTTCGAGACGGCCCCATGTTGAGATGCACGCAAGTTGGTTAGGCAGTGATGAGAGCCCACATGTGCGTCGTCCGCGAAAACGCTCGAGTCATTCGCCGGTTACCGACCTGGGGCAGTGGCGGTAGCGAACAGAAATCTGACAAATGACATAAGCGCGTAAGTGACCATATTTGGCTATGCACATAGTATGAGAAACGGAGTATCCATATGGTAGCTTCCGCCTTCCTTACCCCATGGAGCGCCTTCCCAGGACACATAGAAGGTGTAGGTCCCTCTCTGGAAAGTATAAAAGCAGTGAAATTTATTGCTTCCTAACATACTACTGCGTGATGTGATTTCGTCTGGGCATCATACTTTATTCTAGATAAATTAACAAATCGTTTTCTTTGTGAAACAATGGTCCGAATTCCCACAGAGAATACACGCTTCTACGAAATCCTTAAGTCACACGCGGCGGTGGGCCCGTTACTTCATCTGAGGTGAGAAATGGGTTTAAAAACCAGCTGCAATGTGTTTGCTTCGACTGTCCGGTTTTGCGTTAATTTTGTATGTACGTGTGTGGCGAGTCATTTTCGGGATTGTCTGCCCCCTTTATTGGGTAGATGCGCAGTGGCTTTTACGAGCATGGTCACTTAATGGGCTTCTGTGGCTACGCTGTTAGGTATCTCAGTACAATGAAGTGTGGGCAATGCTTTTTGGGCACTATTAATGCGTACTCTGTGGTTTCTTTTGTAGTAAAGGGGGGAGTATAAACATGTTGTGGAGCACCAAAAGTTATTTTTACCAGACTTCACTTGAACGACCAAAAGTTTGACAAAATTAGGAATTAAGAAACTAAGGCTAAGTTAGTGACATCTACCTCCGGTTTAGCAGAGTTCGTTGGTTAAAAAGGAAACCACGATCAACATCACTTCCTAATGTACCAGTAAAGGTAGCTATTCAGTGGATAGTCCTAATAAATTAGAATAATTGAATGTTAAGACGCAGTACCTTCTAATGCGGAGGTTCAACACTTCCTATCAGGTTTTAAAAGTTAAGCTACTCAAGAAGGCTTGATAGGGCAAACAGGCAATACAAGGGTTTATGGAATGACTAGCAACACGGGTGGAGAGCCAGAGGTCTTCCATAGTATGATTCCGTTGTAGCTGGTCCACTTTCTTAAATGCCATGATTATCTGCAGCCACCTCTGCATCCTTCTGATCGCTATCAATGCAAAAACGCACTTTAATTTTAAATTTGCTTGAATTAAGGAATTTCCAGGATGGCATTTATACAACGGTGGGCAGGTTAAAGATTCATTCTATTTTGAGATGGTGAGGAAAACCACCTCGACGCATTTACAATTACGTTTGAAGTAATTTTATGTCAACTTAATTTGACTGACAATACCCTAGTTAATGCGTTCCCTTTCAGGTTTCTAGAAAAAAATTGCCCATCACAGCTCACATACCTTATGATTTGTAGTAATGACACCGATTCTGATAAGTTTGTAATAAATCTCTCTTCCATTCCCAGATAAAAAACAATTTTTCTTCTTGCATTGACGAAGATAAGATCCGAACCAAATGAAATTGGTGGTCTACTAGCCATCACTCCTCTTTTTAAGCTCTTCTCCGTTAAAATTATTAAGAAGAGGTAAAAAATGGTTTCATTTAGGCGCCTAAAATATGACCTGTTTCACAATGAATCCGTTAAATGATTAATTTATTTGGGCTTGATGTCCATCACATAGTGCACCTTTTTCTTCATAATGCAAAATCTCCCTCCAAGACCAAAGTAACGCGCCATTGACAACGTAACTAACATTTCATTTATTTTAAAAATTTTTGCGGCTGTCAAGTCGATACAATGGTTGATGGCACAGTCTTACGATGAAATTGCCATTTAGGCGACAATACTGGTAAACTAGCTCTTCAAATTACCCTTACCATCTCAAAAACCGAGAATTAGGTAAATGTAATAAAATTTAAGAAGATTGGTTACTCAGTTCTCTGGCTATTTTACGCAGAACCTCTGCCTATTCAGCAACTTTACTTCGCTGAGTTTTTAAAAAAGAGCAAAAGTTATTTTGATAGAAAACACATTAGATTTTGTTGATTTTACACACGTAAACTGGACCAATCAACTGCCACTCAGTACAGTCTTCAATTTTTCACCCATTCCCATTTTAAGTGGTTTGTCTTCGGGATGAAAATAACCCTAGGTCAACTTTTGAACTCATCGGTGCTGTATTCTGCAGTAGTTAGTTGCACCATCGTCTAATTTCATTTCACACCTCAACAACGATCTACTACGGGATCTTCAGCTGTATTACAAAAAACAGGGTACTTTAAAGGAACCCTTTAATGTCCATGGTCATTCAGAAAAAATGGCCTAAGTCATCTCACATACCTAGAAAATCAGATAGGCTATGCTGGATTAATGGTAGTTCCTCTCATTTTAATTTGTTATATCTCCGGAAAGTGAAATATTTTTGCAAAAATTAATTGTAAAATGCTTTTTGGGGGCGGATAATTGGTTAGATTTAAATTGTACTGAAAATTCGGCTGCGGTTCGTATGAGAAAGCGCATCCATAATCCATCACATGTTTTTACCTCCTTCCCGTAGGCAAACGAGCCTTAATGACGCAGTCACTTCACGTCCAATGGTAATTACAACCCGCCTATCATAATTTGAAGGTATTCATTCTTGGCATACCTAAACGGTTTTCTTCTTCGCCACCCCCACCTCTAGCCCTCAGAACTGGGAAACGTATTCCGCACCACTTGTCTTCATATAAGCCTAGGCATAATGGTAAATTTACGGATTGGTTTGGCTAATGTGGGTACATGTGATGGTTCGTTCTTTGAAATCCCACAGACAGGTCTTTTGTAGCAGCTGCGTAATTCCAGGCAGCAGAATGTCAATAAATAACCCTTTCATTGATCTCATGTTAATTGCATAATTTTGGAACGACTTCATTCATGATTAATATATGCCGACTGAATGTGTAATACGTGCATATTTTGTTTAACTCTTGGCATTGATAGCGGGCCATCTAGGGGCGCCATTATTACACTTTCGTCAAGTAGTCTGGTCTTTGCACCATGTTAATAGCCCCATGCCCTCCTTTACATATTATGCCCAAGTATTAAGATTTCTTCTCTCTTCAGAGAGGCTACAACAAGTCTCATGAATTCTTCGGATTTCTTTGCATCTGCCCAATACACTGACAACTTTGATTGATGCGTTAAGGGCATACCTGCCTTATTCCAAATTATGCGAGTGTTGGGTGGCATTTATCACCGCGAAACCGATTCTGGAAAAAAATATACGTGTAAATAATGTTTTACGTTGGTCGCTTGTTTAACACTTGGTTTTGGTAAAGGGGCCACTTAAGGGCTCCGTCATTGTAAGTTCGCCGGGTGGGCTGGCCTCTGGCTTGTATCGGTAGCCCCAAGCCCCACGGCATGTCGACAGTCCATATTCTGCCCAAGTCGCTACAAGTATATTGAATATGGCACACCAAAATGCAAATAAGTCCGTCAGTTTTGTTATTTCAACTACATGTATTTTACATAAAGCATGGGTAGATAACCCAGTCACTCAAGAACTGAACGAACGTGGCAAGAGAGGAGATGAGCACTTCGATATAGTAAATATAAGAAATGATTTAGTTCAAAACTTAGTGTTGATGCGAATAATGAAAGTAATTGTTCTACAGTTCCACTGTTTTTGTCAGGTCAGAAAGTGAAAGGAGTTTCGAATAGGACTGGGATATTTACCAATAAATCAGAGTTTGCGTTCTAAACCAAAGCTACACTGTTAGTAGCTTAAAATTAATGGCTTAGCTTAAGAACAGATGCTAAATCCATTTTCAATAGATTATGCTTAATTTTCAACGTTTTGGGGATTAAAATTTAAGCAGTCGCTTATGAAAACGATTGTAAACCGATCCATTTAAGTCCAGTTTTAACAAACTTTTAGTATTTCAGCACCGAACGTGGTTTAAAGGGAGATTTTGGTAATAAATAAGGTGTGCTTGACCAACAATTTGTCATATGAGCAGTGCTACGATTCTCCATAAAACAAAAACACATTCGGCTGAAATTCGATATACTTTGACTCATAGATCTACTCCTCTATTATGAATGAACGCGATTACTTCTAATAAAATTAGAAATTTTCGGGCCATCAAAACATATTTCACATAAAAAGGGACCTGCAAAATTCACAGCGCCTGTGGCAGAAAGTACTAATTATCCACCCCTAATGGGTTTAGGGCCCACCACTGAAATATATTAACCATCTTCGCCCGTTACTAAAACACCAAAATGTAGCTAGGCAAGATATAATGCATCCTTGAAAGGTATCAGTGATGTTTTGAATTTCTTTAGCACATTGAAGGTACTTATACTTGGCAGGCAGTAACACTGATGCTATTAGCATGCGTTCTCTTGATGCCGAGAAAATTCAAAGGCATAGGAAGCAACTGAAGACGCATGTAACCCTAGAAATCATGGAACGCTTACCTCCAACTTTCACTCATAGCGAAAGCAGTCAGTAAGCAAAAGTGCGTGAGTTCTTGAGATGAAAGATGTAGTACATTAATGGTTTGTTAAGCTCACGGGTTTGATAACGAGCTATGCCAGTAGTCGTAAGCTCTACTGCGCATTGGCAATACATACCGCCACGATATTGTCCTTCTTTTCCAAGCAGTTGCAGGAGGTTATAAAAGGTTTCCGAGTTCATCTCTCAATTTTTATTTTTGACTGCTTGATGATTTTGCATTTGAAATGTTAAGAATTTTACCATAAACATAGGCATGTAAAAACCTCAACAAAATACACTTACTACATTTGTGAGCAGTCTAAAAGATTTATTTTGGAAGAAATCATCCACGAAAATAACATATACAGGATCTGCAACTCTGCAGACTTCTACTCTTTAGGGTTTTACAGGCGTAATCATCGGGAAAGCAATATTTAGATACCTTATTCTATTAGTAGTTAAAACCTTATGTTTTCCCTTATTTTCACAAGCTAATCTTCCGTCTATTTTTCAACACTTGGACCTTAAGTCTCCGTGGATCGAAGTTTGCAAAATCCTGACAGCATGTAGTCGCATCTCTCTCTTAGACTTCTAGCCCTTCCCTGAGCCAATACTAGTTTATTCTTATGCTTTGGTATGGTCTCTTATAACCTTATCTTTATCTTAATTCAAAAATAAAACCGTTTCGCCTCTATTTATCTCTCGGCATCCCAGTGGCACATCAAGAAGACCACAAGCTGTTGAAGTGTGCATGCACATTGAGACTTCCCTCTAGACGAAAGAAACCATAATACTCTTACAGAATATGTAGATTTTACAAAAGTAGGGCTTAGGACCAGACCATCCGGCTATTACGAAATGGTGAAGCACCTATGTTCTGCTTTACCAAAGCATTACATAACCCCTCTCCTCTTTTACAGGCTTTGCTTCCATTCCTCCTTGCTACGCTGTTCTCGCTTCAATGCTGCCCAGCCAAATCTCTTTTGGCTCTGTTCAGGTAGTAGGGAATTGAAGGAGGTACCACGGTTTCACATTATTGATATCCGTATACAGAAATGGTAGACAGGTCCGTAAAAAATCTTAACAGATGGTTAAAGGCTAGTGTTGCATTACTGAAGAACGCTAAATTGACGTAACTGCTAGAGGTAGAGGTCAGTTACAGCCCTTTAATTAGGGATCATTTTGGATTCTCCCATCTGCAGTATTTGCACCTCATTCGCCTCGCTAAGGCTTATCACCCAGCCATGGCCATTGGGAAAGATGTACTTTAATATCGAATTCACTTTCAGCTGCCATTAAAGTAGCGCCTCTTGACTTCCCTGAAGACAATATACTCAAGCAGAATATGTATTACCAAAATAGTGGAGGGTTTGGTGCTACTGGTTTGATCCGGCGGCTAGCCCACCCGCATTATGCACACAAACGAAGCACCCAAGTAGCCCCTTTTTCGAAACCGGGATTCATGCAACCAGCGCATTACACATACTCATACAGTGCGTCGTGTAGACATTCCTATACCTTAATTTTAGCAGGAAATTCCTTCATGCACAAAATTGTCCATTCTTTAAACGACTAATATCTTACAATTAAGTTAATAATGAATTCAAGCTGAATAGGCACACTTTTTGACCTCTGCGGAGGAAAACATTCATACCTGTCAACTATCTGTTTCAAAATCCGGTTTCTTCTATCTACCAATCATCGAAAAATCTATGAATTTGCAAAATTAAAAGAGATTAGATTTTTTTAAACCTCCTGATTTATTTCAAAGGTATCAGACAAAATTATTATTCTTAGGATTTTTCGTTCGCATTTTGGTAACAAATTCTCCAAGGAATTGGTAAAAATAAAACCCGAAATTCGCCTTTTCTGGCTTAATCGCACACTTATAACCCACTGACTCTTCACATTTTCCAAGTGCTGATCTAACCTTTACAGGAATAGGCGCACTTTTGAGCCAGCATACTTTAACTTGAAATGAATCCTTTCCAGGCTTGTTTGCGCTTGGCATTGACTGTCGACTATCGACATCAAGAAAATGTCAGCAAGAGAAGCGTTTGCAAAGAAACGTCGAAAGTGATCTTTTTACAGTCTGCTAAGTTAAATCAAATCCTGTTCATAGTATTTTTTGCTCCGTCTGGGTAATATGGTAGTCTTACGTTATATGGAATGTCCAAGGGGTTGCCTTGATTAAGTTCGGGAATCGCATATACCCTATCACAGGTTGTTATTGGTGATTACGTCTCTAAACAGTTACACTAGGGCCTGACTGCTTGGGATTTTACTTGATATTGCTAGCCAAGAGCCTTACCTGTGGAAAAAGGTCCGAAGGCTATCGATAACCAACTACTGTGCTGGTGGTTTATAAATATTGGTGGTACTTAACTACACATAATGAGGCATAGGACTTTATAGGATTTGGCTCCCATGTATTTTGAGTAGTTTCAAAACCACATACTCCGCTGTTTAATGTCTGATTTTCCACTGCTGTGCGTCTACCAGCTTCATTCAAATTCTTCAAAATTACGCGGAAGCGTGACGGTCTGCACATTTACGAAGCCCTCAACACAGGTTTTATATGAGACGGAAGTCTAGATCCGGTAAAATCTCCATGAGGGATCATGACGTTGTGATCAAGTAACTCCCCAGTTGCAGAGAATTTTGATGACTAGCCTGGTTGGCTGGGACTCAAAAGAAAAGAGGGGATATGTAATATGTTAGCTGCTTGTTTAACTCTCGATTTTGGTAAAGAGGTCATATCTAGGTGCTCCGTTGTTGCACCTTCACCGGGTGGGCTGGCCTCCGGGTTGTCAGCAGTTCCAGCTTACTATGTGTCGAGTGCTATGGATTTTTTCGTCTTCAAAGAAGCCTGGGTGCACTACATATACATTTGCATATGCTCTCAGCCTACCTCGGTCACAGATCCGATCTATCATCTACAGCTCAATTCTGGTCAATACTGAAAAAGGCCACTATAATGCTAATATTGGCCATTATTTGCACCTGCCAAACTCTGATTCTTAGTGCTCTGAAATGTTTAAAGTTCGAAATTTTTTATGAGTTTAGTGTTATGGTTACAGTTTACCACAGAACCGGCTTGGATACCGCGATGTCAAATGGGATGGTCAATTAAAACACTGACATACCTTAGCACCCAAGCTGATCTATCTGGTTTAGAGACCAAAGAAGGCCTGCGATTTTGTTTACGCAGACTGAACGAGTGACCCCACACAGAGATGCGCGTATATGAGTGTGAGGTTGATTCGCCCAAAGAGGGGGTCATGTGTGGTCTTTAATGTCGGTACTTCATTCACAGTCTCTAGGTCTGTGCGTGTGCTTGTATCTGAGTTTTTGTGTCTCTCTCCCGCGATGGGGTGGTGGGTAATGACAACGTGATTCACTGCAGAACGAGAGCTCCATCTGAAGGTACAGACTAAAATATGATTAAAAGGAAGAAAAAGGTCTAGAGGATTCCCTTCTTCAGTCTCTTTTTGTGTTACTCCTCGGTGAAAATATCTTGGTGATCGTAGGTAACTATGGGGATGACTGCTCTTGTGCTGATAAATAGAAGGCGGGGGACTTAAGATGACCCGAGAGAGTGCACCGCTTCCCTTAAGGTTGATAGAAATTTTTTGGGGATAAGGAAAACTAGGAGTTTTTTGAAAGAACTATACTTTTGGAAACATAAAAAAAACAGTCAATTAAACTGCCGAATAATTGACATCAAAAAAATTTTGGTGTCATCGCTATATGACAACGCTTAATAGTGATAGCTTTCATTCCACGAGACCAGTTGAAGACGCCTATTCAGTGAAAAATTTTATTATGAATTTGGCTACATCGAGAATAGAATTAAGGCCTTTATTATTCTCACATTGGCTGAAGGTATCTGCTTAATTTGCAGAATGCGTTATTAATGCCTACAGAGGTAACGAGTTGGATTTGTACTAGAAATACGAATTAGGAAATTTATTTGGCCAGAGGTTTCGAGGACTAAATCCATCCCTGAATTACAGTGGTTCATTAATTACAGTTTACCCCTTGAAAACAATACATAGTACGTGGCATATTATGCTAAATAATCTTGGAAATTGCAATCGCTGTTTACGCGGAGCAGGCCTAAACACGAACAGATGGATTGGTAGACGATAACTAATTCTTTGATTAAATCCAACCCAAATTGTCAATGAAAAGATCATCTTTAATGCTTTTTTTGAAATTTATGATGTTCCTAAAAAACGCGAATACTCCAATTGTTCTAGAAGGAGAGAACAGGAAAATAGATAATAGCGCCCCAAGATTTCCCTGTAGACCAAAGGAGCCACAATAATAGGGTAGAGAAGATTTGTATTCAGTGTACAGTGGGGCTTAAGCCTACTGGCATGCCTTGGAGGCCAGTCTACCCGGCGACGATGCAGTGGCTGACCACCTGAGTGGCTCCTTCAAGAAAACTGAGAGTTAAACAAACAATTAAGGAATTACGTAGAGGCTCTCCTCCTTCTAGAGTCGTTTTAGTGCTCCCATTGGTCTACTTCTCGCATTAGCCAACACAACTTAATCGGTGTTGTAAGGAAACACCCACGAGCCATTCACGCCAGTCACTGAATTTCCTCACAACCGAGGACGTCTGACTACAATGTCACTGATTCCTCATGGAAATTAAACTGGATCTAGAGCTTCGTCCTATACGGCAACTAAAAACAGGGAAAAGGAGTGTAATGACCAACATCTATGTTCGCAGCCAGTCGCTGGAACACTGGTCTAAAGGCAAAGTCATGTAAAAAAGGACTGAATGTAACATCCTTTTGTAGAGAAAGAGTTTGGCTTTCATTCCTCCTTGCCACGTTGTTCTCACTTCCGAGTTACCCTATCATATCCATCAGGGTATCGAGCTAAAAGAGAAGTGGAGGTATTGCGTTCCCAAGTATTTTTTATCTTCATTTAGAAATGGAACTTTTCAGATAATTAACGGCTGGTGTCGCTTCCGCTGTTAATAGCATTCCTGCAGAACACGAGATTGGTGTAATTGCTGGAAGTAGACATCATTTTTAGCCACCCTATTAAGGTTGGTCACCGATTCTCCCATCCGCAGCATGTGCACTTCTTTCGCCCTTCCAAGTTCGTCAGCTAATAGTAGAAATCAGGATGGATGCACTCTAAGACAGGGTTTGCTTTCCGCTGCCACCACAACAGCGTCTTGTGACTTCCCTGGTGACGGTGGAAATAATAATACTCGGACAGGATATATATTGTCGACGTAGAGAAGAGCTTGGAGCTACTGACTAAGACGAGGTATAATGGTGGAGCCCCTAAGTCCTCCACCTAAGTTTAAGCAAACAGCCAATATATTACAGCATCATAAAATGTTATGGTAATTAACATAAAGGGCAAACTTTCATCGTGTTAGGGGTTTCCTTGGGAATGCTTGCAATGCGTCTCATATTTGACTTAACGCAATTTCTTACATCAATGAGATGTAAGTATCAACGTTAAAATATGTCTCTGCAAAGAAACAACCAATTTCAGTAGAATTATTCGTAACAATTTGTATTGCTTGTTCGAATGTACCTTTTAGACTAGAGGAGCAGTAAATACAAACCTTGTGATAAACAGGGCACCACTGGCCTCCGGAGTGGAAATGCACCCTCAACACACTTAGACTGTGATGCTTGTAGCCCTTTATCTATCGTTATTTATAGAAGCGTATCTTCGGCTGCTCGTCGAATGGGTTTGAAGGCTGAGGTGGAAGATGGAAACACCGAGCCTATAACAATACCTCATTACTTTATTTAAATGTCTTTGAAATTACTTCTTTACCTAATTGAGCCAAATGCCTTTGTGCTAAAAATGTGGGGCTATGATGATGATTAACCCATCTGTCTGGACACAAAATAATGTGTTGCAGTTTTGGGGTACTCTTAATAGGTTTAAAAACCATTTACATTTTTGAAGGAAAATGAATGCCGAATGACTGATGGAGCATCGTGAAGATTGTCTGTTTTCAATGCTCTCTAGGTCACACTTGGAATACAATAATAAAGCGTTTTTAGCTTTAGCAAAGGCCACATTTTCAGTTGATACCTGTGGTACCATAGCGGGAGCTTAATGAACCTAAAAAACCATGTCAAATTCCTCGGAAGGTCTTATTCTGACAGGAACTACGATGTATTACAAAAAAGAGTTGTTACTGATTACTATAGCCTGTTGCCTTGCTAAAATTCCCTCGGACTCTGGTTTGAGTGAACTGCACTTCAACTTTGGTTGCTACTTATGGGAAATGTATCATTTGGGCTAGAAAACATAACACTTTAAGTCAACTGGAGGGTGATTCATGAACCAGAGGTGCATTAGCTGAACATCTTAGAGTGAATTCTTTCAAATCCTTTAATTATATAGATGGCATAGCCTGCCCTTTGGATTAAAAACGACTGTTCTAGGACTACCTTCCCGAGGCTACGCCTGAAGACAAAAAGGAGACACAAAACTTGAGCATAATATGTGTTACCGAGGTACATTAGGCCTTGGGACTACTGACAAGGTTTAAAGTCAGTCCTTAAGGTGTAGGAAAAATGGCAGGGCACCCAAGTGACCTATTGCCAAAAAAATGAGAGTTAAGCAAGTGGTTGAAGCATTGCAGCACTTTAGACATTTATTTGAAACTCTGGAACAATTCCATATTTTAAACACAGATTAGACACTTAAGTGGAAATGTTTAATAATACCTGAGTTTACTGCAATGGACCTCTTTCCCTATGCAAATACACAGATTGAGCCAGCAAGAATTTAAAACTTTAGATGAAGTACCCTGCAAACGATGATTTTGATGTCGTAATGAACTAAAACCTATGCAATTTTAAAGGCCCCATGCAAATGGTAATGAAAACTACCAGCAAATAGGGTTCAGTAGAAAAGGAAACGGCTGGTTTCAATCTCGGGGGTAGGCATCAGTAATGTCCCGGGGGAAGGGCATCTTCCCAGACCATTGATGATAATGATGGCAGGCATCCGGCTGAAGTTACGGCACAGTAAACGTCTGAGCATAATGGGTAGGGAAGCAGTTGTCGGAGGGTATACGGGAGCCAGACCACTTCAACAGATGGTTTTAACAGTTGGTGTTTCTTTACCTCACCTATAAATGCTTGCGTCATGTGTGTATCTGTGGTGTGGATGGAAACATCTTGTTGATGTAACCTTCTCCACACGCTTGTTAGGAAGTTTATGATGGGAAAAGACTGTTCCCTAGGTGTGCAGTGTCTACCTTTCTACCCCAAACAAACCTCTTATGCCGCTTGTGTAATAGCTAAAGGCTGAGATCAAATCCCTCTTGAACTAGTTAACTGGCGTACCTCATAACTAATGAATAGGTGTATCTGAAAAGTTGGAACTTGGACATATCAAAAATAAACCTTGATACTTTTCCTTTTTTGGTGAACTTTCTTCCTTGGACGCATAATTCAAAACATGATTACTTCTGCATGAACAATTCAATAGATAATTTACCACGCAAACAACTTGAGAATTCAATCCTTTAATCAGTGTTTGTGGTTATGATAGTGTAATTAAAGCTTTTAACAAACCCTTATTTCTGTAAAGAAGCTATCAAGTTCCAGGTTTAGCCGCTTTTCTAAAATTAACTCCAAGTCCATACTTGTGATTCAGTGAATGCATGTGCCCGCAGTTGACCTACTACAGCATTCAATGATTTTCCGATCAAGATGGGGATCATCCGTTTGCCACTTTGGAGCAAAGCGGCATCAAATGTGGAGATCTCTCAACAAAAGTAATTTGCAGTCAAGCGCAATCATATTGTCACAAGTGGTCGCTTTAAATGTATTTTAGGAGTTGTGAGTCAGGAATCTTAAAGATTTTATAAATCAGCAGATTATCAGACGACTTCCTTTATAATAAAGTTAGAATAATCTGCCAAATTCATTAATCATTCTTTGACTGAATTTTGCTTTGATTTTGTAATAATTTTAAGGCCTTGCACGAGCTTGTGATCCAAAGGCATTGGAGCTAATTCAATTGAACCATTCAAATTGTCGAATCAGGTGAATGACTACAGAGCCCTGGAACTTTCGCAAAGACGAAAATAGATTATATTAGGGCAACATATACATTGTCAACGTACAGTGGGGTTTAAGGCTACTAGTATTGTCCAAAAGGCAGACCACCCGGCGCTAGTACAGTGATGGAGTCCCTAAGCGGTTCATTACCAAAACTGAGAGTTAGATAAAACAAATAGTCAACTGCAATGATAATGCGTGTATGACCGTATAAGCAAGGACGATTACTCATTTAATGGGAAACAACTGTTTTTGCAATGCTAATCACATTTTTTTGATTCTTCTGGAGTTTACCACCAAGAAGTTTTGTCCGCTGGCCCACCCCACAGCAAGAGTTGTAAATAAATACAATTGAGATTGATTTCGACTAAAGAGAAGATGTGATGTGTTTACAGTTAAGGTAAACCATTATCATTGTTCATTTATTTTTTTGTGTAATTCATTAATGTTTTGAACTTGTTTAAACCCTAATCTTCACCTAATTGAATTCCCTGCTATTATCCCTGTTTTGTTGATCACTGTTAGTCTCAAATTTGATTATATTTCTGTAAAATTAAGTTAACCGCTAATTAAGAAGGATAATCGTAATAATGGCTCCAAAACTGTTTGTGTGTGATTCCACAGAAAAAGTAGGGCATTTTCTGCGAAAGAATGCGAATTTGGTGTAAAATATTTATTCGTTGTATACCATTGACCATTTTCCTCCACTTTTCAGTCCGCCTGACAGTAATCACGATCTGAAAGTGTTAATTTACCACACGATAGATGCTTAAGACATCGAAATCACAGGCCACGCTCACAGTTCTTCTAAATGGGGCAGAGTTTTCCTGTATTTATGGGAAATTCTTCCATACTTTGGCAGATCCCAAGATATTGAGGGATATCATCTCAAAGGAAATTAATAGCGTGATACAAGTTTTAACTTGTGGCACTGGGAATGTGATAGACGCCTTTTTACGCTTGACTCTACGTTTCAGCTTAAAGGATAATTGGCAACCTTATAGCGAGCGCTATTTGAAAAGCGATTTTAGTAAGTATTTAGCTGTAAGCTACCACTTTTATGAAGTACATGGGTATCCTAATGGAAAATCTTTTGTTCACTTTTAAAAAACACTGAAGCTTTAGGCAAAAAAAATAATTATAGGTTACTCATAGTTGTTGAAATCTACTAAATAGCATCAATGAGTCGATATATCTTGTTACGAAGTATGAAACCTTGACCTCTCAAACCATAAATGGGGTATTTCTCAACTTACACCTCAAGTAAGCACGTTCCCACTTCTCCATATTTAAAAGCTTCAGAGTAATTTGTGTAAAATCACTCATAATTAAACAAAAATTGTGCGTTTTGTACATAATTTTATTATCAAAACGAGAACAGTGAACATCAGGGAGGCATTCGGTCGGCAAGGTTTCTATTATAGAATGAATGTAGAGTAAGCTATGCAAAAGGCCAATTATTTGTTTAAACCATAGTTTTAGTAACGGGCCACTTAGGGGTTCCTCTGCTTTACCTCCGCCAGGCGGCTTGGCCTCCGAACTTCGAAAACACACATTCTGTCCGAGTGTTGTTTTTTGTCTTCAGAGAAGTCTTGGGACTCTACGGTGTCTCACGGTTCAATCTGTTCTGTTTGATGTATTAGGATTTTGAACCAAAGTCTATAGGATAACGGTCCAAATAGACTTGCGATGCCGATCACATGAAATTTGATATACTGTGGGCAGATGCATCTCTAAGTATGCATATAAAAAATGACACACTTCAACTGCTATAATAGTTACCAGAGGGTGAAGTATTTAAAATAAATTAGCAATATTAATAGGATAATTTGCATGAAGAGACCCCACGTAAGTTAATTAAACTCCTTCGTTCCGACTTAGCTCATCAATAATAATTCTTTTATCGAGATTTCATGGAACAGTCCGAATGTCTTGTAGACCTATTATCATCTGCACAGGGAAACCCTTAATTTTTAGTTCTTGTAAGGAAAACAAAGTTTTATTCCATCATAAACTCCTAGCCAATTACTTCGGTCAAGCCATAAGTAGAAACTCTCAGAATACGCAACCTGGATGTATTATTTTCCACAATGCCAAAATAAGTCAAATATAAATGCTTCAAAAATAAAACCCATTTAAAAACTTTTTCCATTGTAAGTAAATAGGTGATTGTGGACATTAAGTAGGCTCCATTTTTAACCCACATGCAACCATTTTAGCCACTTCTGCTCATAGACTGCCAAATAGACAAACGTGATAATCAATATTAAAACTTGATAACGTCTGAAAGTACAACACAGTATTATTTTTGAATCAGTTTTAAGGGGTCTCAAAAAAATAGTAAACGGGCAAAGGTTGCTGATTACGTGATAGGCTGGTTGTTTGCGTAACTCTCGGTCATGGTGACGGGCCAATTAGATGCTCTGCTATTCTACCTTCAGCAGGTGGGCTGGCCTCCGGGCCATGCCAATAGCTCCAACCTTTAGTGTACGCCTACACTACACATTCCTCTCAAGTAGTAGGTCTCCTTTCGTATTCACTGAAGTCCCAGACAGCTACATTTTATTACAAAAACTACCGAATTAGGAGCAGAATTTGTGAGGGAACCCTTACAACGATTTCCTTCCTGACTTGCTTACTCATTTACATATCTCGCGAATTTTCACACAAAATATGGTATACACTTAGCACAATAAATTTGCTTTCGTAATTCACCAATACTTGCACTTTTTATTTAAACCCTTTTTTTAATTCCTTTGCATAATTTTTAAGTTTAATATTCAAGGCCAAATACAGTCAGGTTCAATACAGCCATAGAGTGGAAACGGATCATAGATCGGGTATTTACAAGAAACTTATAAAACTGATTGGCGTCTTATTCCCAGAAGGCATTATGCATTCTCAAGAAATGCAAATGAATTTATAGAATACATATTGTTGAACATAAACGTTGGGTCAAGTTCAAGACTGATATGCAAGCCAAGGAGGATAGAGATCTAGACGACTATTGGTAACAAGTAACCATTTCACTATAATCCGTCATGTGGAGTCACAGTTGGAAAGGCGATGGTTATATTTGCGTGAGAAAAGTAAATGGTAATGACAATGGAAAGGTTCCCGTGGTCATTTAGGAAAGATTAACTGCTGTAAATCACAGAACTCTAGGCCACTGATAATTTCTCCCATTTTTGCATCTATTATCTCAATAGTTTATGGTCTTTTAGTAGCTTTTACCATCTTCTCAATTTAACTTTCACCTATAAGTGGGCACACTTATCCAAATGACCAGGTTTGATCTCCATGCTGTTTTCAAATATTTACGGCTCGTCTCGATAAAACTGGTTTATATTATTTTTAGGTGGAAGTGAAAAAGCCTCAAAGATTTATGCAAATAATCTTAAAATTTATCCAATGTGAAAGGGCTTTTGCCATAGTTGTTTCATTTGGAAGAAAAAGGCATTACAAAGGCTTTGTAAAACAGCCATTTGTGAGAAATAAGGGGATAAAGGGGGGTATCATGCCAATAACGGCATCATCAATCGACTTACACATAAAGATGAAATTAACTGTTACAGTTGCCAAGGTCGATAAAATGAGTTTTGTTTGGTGCAATTTTCATGCACACAAAAGGTTGACTGCATTTGGTGGGTGAATTTGGGTTTGCCTACCCAACAACTGTGAACTCTCCTACGTTCTTTTGGGGAACCACAGAGCCTTAGTAATGTGTTCAATTTATTACGCTAGCGTAGAAGTAGGGCCTGTTCAGTGATGCGTTTTTTCGCATTTACCCGTTTTTCTGTTGCTTAGTTCTGAAACAGCTTCCTGAGACCTCCTTGAAGACGCAAGAAGATATAATACTCGCGTAGAATGTATTGTCGGCATGCGAGAGGGCATGAGGGTGCTGGCATGGCCCGTAGGTGTAGGTACAATCGCGGAGCCCCTAAGTGGCCCATTACCAAAACTGAGAGTTATACAATTAAGATTTTGCAGCAGTACGCGTTTTTTTTCATGCATATTTTAATCATGTAATCCTTTGACACATCGACGGTCATGACTTCGGTAGCCTATGTAAACTCTATTGCTTTTGCAGCGTTGCAATACTACTTCTTTACAGCTTCATCTAATTTTCAAATTCATTTTATGAACCACCTAGTTTGTGGAGTTGTTTTAAAGGCAACAAAATTTCCAATTTGGTGCCCATTGTATTCATCATATTTGAAATCATCAATTTAGATTGTGAAGTCAGTCACATTTAAATTAGATTCATAGTACGGAATAATCATAAATGGAACTTACACAAATGTCGTGTGTACTTTATTTTTCTATTTTTTAAACGTAATCAAGTAGCCTGACTTATAAAGACCTCATTTTCTCATCAATACTGTCATGTTTTTGAATCGATATGGCACTACTTGGCTGCACTTAATCACACATCAAAATGGCGTTCTCGTAAAAACCTGGATCACAATAAAAGCTCAACCTGCAAGTAATTTTAACCAAACTGTTATGGCCTTATCAAATACATGAGCTGTCAAATGAACGAATGTGGACTCATTCGAATTCGCGGCAAATTCTACCAATCATCAATCATCTTTGATCACTAAAGGTCGAATAGGCAATAGTAAAAGTAAACCCTACCTTTCCTCAATTGATCATGGCCCCGGTAGCGCCGCGAGACTTCTCTGATGACGAAAAAATGCAGAATACTCGAGCAGAATATACATATTTATCTGCCATCAGTAGAGCATGGGGGCAATGCCATAGCCAGGAGACCACGTACAATGACGGAGCCCCTAAGTGACCCACAACCAAAACCACGAGTTAAACAAACAAGTAATATATTACAGCATCTTTCGTTTCATTCAGAAAAAACGTATTTTATTGCTGGAGCTGTTCATATCTAACCTGAGGGGGTGTTACTTTGGACCAGCATTTAAAATGCGAATATAAGATGACGTTCTAATTATCATGTCATTCTGGAAGGGGCTTGTGTGGGCATTTGTTGAGAGCAAAACTGAAGAATGAACACTTCATTATACCACGTACAGACGATTTATGGGGTTTGTCTCCAGGATGACTCGGTATGTACCAGTAGTGTAAACTAATTGAATAAAATTCACATCGTGATGCTATGGTTTGCTCTTTGTGCATGTTTATTAAATAATATTAGTAATGTAACCAAAGCAGCATTGTAGTTTTTGTGAATCATAACTAATCTCGAAGCGCATTGTTCTTAGCTGGATAGACGCGAATATCTAAACTATGTGTACGTGAAACAAAAGGTTTAATATTTATCATTTATAGGACAAGACTTATTAAAAAGGCAATGGTGCATGGACAAGGCACAAACACCAAAGGCTAGAAAGTAAACAACCCATGGGTAGCGGTTAAATCTTGATAGGGAGAAAGAACACTCATTCAGTTCAATAAGACATGCCATTAATTTAACTACTGACCTACCTTTGTTAGCATAATACAGATGATTCTTAATGGTAACTTTACGTTTTTGCCCCTAGATATGCTGCCAAAGAATGATTACGCCGGTAAATTTACCTACTTAAGAGATCTGATCTCTGTGGTGCTCAACCTCTTTGAGTTGAATGGTTTTGTTTTGATGTGGAGTGCAAATCCGTATACTTTTTGTGATGGCTATAAGTTGTGGTTATATTCTGGAAGTTTTCTTCTAGTTAAAGCAGTAGTTATTTAAGACTTTATCACCTTTCTCAAAGCCTATAGACTTCTTAGAAATTGTGTAACCGACTAGCACTAGGAGCGCCTAATCTTGGGGTTCTATTAAAGGGCAATATACCCGGTACAGATAAAGTTATCTACTTAAAATATTTTTCATGACATAAAGGATTCTTCCTTTAACAACACTGTCTTATAGCCACTGGATTTTACATCCCCAGATGGCTAATTCTTTATCATCAAGGTCTGGCAATTGTAGAAATGCAAGTGGGGTTGGATAATTGGCCCCATTTTTAGAGGCTCATGGGTTACTTCATCTTTTAAGAACTGAGAAACGGTTGGATAACATCGTAGACGGCACTTTCTGTCACTTTTGATTTTGCACATTTGAAAATCCTAAAATCTTTGATTTACTTCCGCACTAACCATTATAATAAATCGGTAGCGAGAAAGGCAGGTACAAATTAATCCTATTCCTATTTATTTTGTTGCTTTAATGCCTTGACTCGTAATTTCAAGTAGAATCCTAACTCGTGGGCAAGGGTTTTCCATTTTATCACATTTTGAGCATTTAAAAAATTTAAATCAGATCAAGGTCAGTTTTGGCATCAGGTGGCATAAGATCAATGCCAAAGGTGTGTTTAGTCAACCTCTACATTGATGAGTGTGAGAGAAACGCGCTGTTTCCATCACTTTTAAGGCTAATCACGCAAACTCTTCTGGCACAGCGATGACATCCACCCATTTACATTGCCCTCCAAAGTACCACATCTCGCACCTTTTCACAGTAAGCTTCGTTATAAACAATCAGCGTGAAGTAAAAGACCTCTCGTCTTTCGCATACCCTTGCCAGCCAGCTTAATTGCACGAGTGACGAGTTAACTCGCACTAGACTCAGGATGGGTAGACTGACTCAAATAAAGGTAAAGTGTTTAAACACAAAAGTCATTACCAAACCCGAAAAATACGGTTATAAAGATGAAAGAGGAAAAAAGAGTCAGAGATCGACCTTTACAAACGATCACACAACGCGGGTAGGGGTTTTGCGTGTGAGTTCCTCTGTATAGCAAAACCACAGCTTCTTTTACATTGTCTTTGTTTTTCTGCGCAAATACGTTTATTTGTTTTCTTGTGCAGTGTCATTCTTGAGGTTAGGATCACTCAGTAGGACCAGTCTCTTCACTACTCAGTTTCTCGCGCAGCAACATAGGTTCACGTTCACTCCAATCACTCGGCACGTCGTAGTCCGTGTTCAAACTGTCCGCCAACTTGGTCGGTAGCCGCGACTGTTGATCCTTGTCCGCGCCAGGCATCGATTGGAGCCACATTTGTACTTCCGCTGCACTTTTGCCTGTAGTCTCGTTTGCTACAGCTGCAGTAAAAAGTTGGAAATTGGTTATTGTACTATCTGGTCAAACGCAAGAACCCTTTTGACTGGTTGGACTTCTGTCCTGTCTATACCATGTAGACTGAATTAATACTTGACGCCCTGTTAACTTCAATGGAAGAAGTTATTAAAGGCGGATTACTTCGATTGGATGAAATTATATTGTCTAAGCGCCCAGAAAAAGAATGTTTTCTGAATTCGGTTCAAAGTGGCCCAACCGATTGATGACAGTAGATCAATGTCTGATCCAACTTTTGGGACACTTTGATGAATTAATGAAATTTGTCGTTAACCAGCCGTTGAAACTGGCCGATTTGCCTGCACTAGATCTTAAACCATCTGACCAAATATCATGACTTTCGGGCAAAAAATTTAAACTTCAAGAAGAGTGAAACTGAAAAATTTATCCAAAAGGGTGAGAAGCGGGTTTTAGTCCATTCTCTCCCGCCTCCGTTGCTGTTGGTTGGTGAAAATATGTCATCATACAGGCTATTACATTATCCTTTGTAATTTTCAGAAACCGTCAGGAAAAAGTAGTTTGCCACTAGACTGAACAATGAATGCTCTTAATTTGTATGGTCTGCATTCTTGATGCTACCTGATGAAAGTTATGATGGATAGAAAATGGAGTTGAAGCGTCATTTACTGTGAAACGGTTACCTTGTACAATGAGGGGCACGGTCCCAATTCATCTTTTCGTATAGAAAATATTATTCTTCTTCTAAAAGTTAGTAACTCAGCATTTATTCTTGTCACTTAAATCTAGTAATTAGCAAACGTCGAAAAGATGAAATGAGGTCTGCATTATTACAGTGAATGGATGTGATTGAAGAGTTAGCAAGATAGTGCATTTAGAGCTGCACCATTTTGTAGAGAGAGCAGTGGAACTGCATTAAGAAGTCGAAGATTGAAGGACATGATGAAAATAGAAAAACTTACATCCAACTTTCTCGTATTAATGTCCATTGCCAGTAGTAGTAATAGAAAAAGTAGCATAAACTTCAAAGTACTGCAAAAAGCTTTATAAAGTGGTATTTATATGTGATGGACCCGATTCAATATTTGGAAGCCTTAAATAACGACCACCAGATAAAATTTCGACGAAAGTGCATTTTTGAACGGCTTTCTAAGATAAAACGCCTTCGTTGCTGTGAAAATGAGTGCGAAAAAGCATCGGTTAGGGGGAATAGTTTCTCACTCTCACCTCATCATTTGGTGCTAAATGGTGGTGGGGCGGCTGCTTCAAATGCCATCTACCCAATTCATAAAGCACTAAAAGAGCTAGTTTCGCGTGCATTTATCACAAGAAAAGTAAAGTGATTCTTTGACATATTTCTACTTTCTAGGCAAAGCTTTCATCAGTATCTTAGTTAGTAGTTGTGTGCTTTGGTCCAACTATTTGAGTTTGATTTTGCGCAACGACAGAATCACCGTGGGATTTTATTGTATCTATTATCAAATTAAATAAGAATAACGCAACGATGCAGCATGGCGTTAAAATCCCAAGGTGATTATGAAGCTCATTCTTCTTTCTTTTTCAGTGAAGCCTCGGAGCCCTACATTAATGGTAACGGAAGGTGAACTTGATCCTAAAGTACATCTGTCTTGATTTCTACTGCCAGGTGCTAAACCTTAGCGGGGCAGACCAAGTTCATATGTTATGGATGGAAGGATAGGTTATGATCCATAACAGAAGGTCTGAAAATAGCACGTAGTCTCGGCAACTATCCTAGACTTGTGGCCTTCGGGAAAGCTAGTAATGACGGGAACGACACCAGCCGTGAATAATCCGGAAAAGTTTATTACAGAGCCGCTTACCGTACCTGTATGAAGATACCAATTATGTGAACTCGTGATACCTACCTCACTTCTCTGCCAACTGGAGAGAACTCAGATAGATATGGCTGGGCAGCCCTGAAGTGAGATCACTGTGATGAGGAGGAAAAGGCTCGACATCCCACCTTCATGGAAAGATGTTAAACCCCGTCTCTTGTTACGTGACTCCGCTTTTTGGCCAGTATTACCACCACTAGCTATGGACACACATAATGGCCGGTACATTTCTTGTCCCCTCATCCAGTTTCCATACAGGACGAGACACTAGATCTGGTAGAATCGCCAGGAGGGATCGATGACGTTGCGGTCAAGTATTTCCTCAGTTGTGTGAAAAGTTATTGACTGACGTGGAATGCTCGAATTTCTTCTTTTCATTGGGATTTTTATCTATTTGCTAAATAAGTCGCCTTTTTTTCTGAATTCTAGGCGCTAACGGCAAACCATTAACCAGTAGTTTGGTAAACTTAATACGCATTTTAAATCTAATCGGCTAGGACATAAAAATTGAAATTTTAGACTTACAAGCAACGAGGACCGTCAAGAATTCTAGTTTAATTGATTATTAAATGCTCAATTTCACACCATATAATTTTGTTTTCAAGTCTAAATATACCTTGTTGGCATACTTTTGCACTCACAGCATACGATGGTGAAGGCAGCAGCCATTCCAGTCGTTTCTTCATTATAGCAAAGAGTGTGTTTAATCACCTTATGAATTTTTAACGCATTATTTATAGTTTTGTCGGAATCAAATCCAGCAATATTTATTTCGCATATCAGGGTCTCATTTACCTCATGTGAGAATTTTTTGGTGGTTATACAAATCCAAAAATATGGAACAGTTTGATGACAGTGCCAAACGCACATATTTGATACCTCATAGCTTATCACCACTACCTCGCCTATCACTGTAGTTTTAGTTGATGGCCATATTAATATTTGTTACTCAAGAAATGGATTCATTCTCACCGGATCCGTAGGGGTTGGCTCACCTTACATCCAGTGGGTTAGTATCACTGCCTTAGCTTAAAATTAATGAGTTTAACTAAGTTTACAGGTTAGACAACTACTTTACTTACCCACTTCCTCCAAAGTGGCCTCAGAAGTCATTGTTTGTGATTTCACCACCAGATCCGTGTTCAAAAGGGGTGCAGTAGACCGTTCAGTGGAACTCGAAGGAGGCGGAATCGCGCCGTATTGGTGACTGAGCACAGTTGCAGGTAGGAGGACTGTCATTCCGGGTTTGGGCGATCCACTACCACCTCCTGCACTGGCACCATCCCCCGCTCCTGGTTTTTCGATCAGACTCACATCGGCGGGACTGCATAAAGGAGCGCCGTAGGCAGAAACTGACGCTAGCTGCGGTTGTGAGGCTCGTACACCACCTCCAGGACCTAGAACGACAGGTATGTAGTGATGCTGGTGGTGAGGGGTCGGTTCGAATCCAATCTCGGATATTGGCCGCTCTGAAAAGACTGTTTCTCTTGAGGTGGCTCTCTTCACTCCGACGTAGTAGGAGGGCATAAATTGGTGTCTTAAACGGTGGGTATGTTGCCTGGGGCGGGGGGTGACTGGTCCAGACCAACCCAGTGGTTCGAAGCTTATTGGGTAGGCGGAGGGATTAGAGAGTATTTGAATCGGTTGTGGTGCACCGGCGTGGGCAATCGAGAAACCCGAGTCCGAGTTACGACCGGCTGAATTGCTCATAGTGCTACCATTGGCCGCTTTTCCCTCGGGGTGGGTACGCGCTGCGTCAGCGCTCTCAAAGGGATTCCAGTGTGGGGAATTCTCTACTAGTGATTCGTCGGGAATAGTGACAGACCGACGGAAAGCTGAGCTGGGTGTCACTTGCTGTGCCAGTGCAACGGGTGGTAGGACTCTGGGATCTGCGGGGTACCACGCAACAGTGGGGATGACTCCGGTCGGTCTAAGATCATTCTGACCACCGAACGTAGCAGTTCCTTTTATTTTTCTTCTATCTGTATAAACAAAGAATTAGTGCACAAGATAATAATTAACAGGCATTCCATTCTTAGTGTAGAAGCTCAACCAAGGGCATAAAAACAGTTTCGTAAGTAGTATCCTAATTGTTCATTACTGCTTCAGTATTTCACGGAGAAAGAGTCGAGTGTTCTAGCCATAGCCAACGTTCACAACCCCTTCAGTAGGTATAAGTGAGATTTATGCTTTGTTGCAGGAATGAAGCTGAATTTGTGAATAGCACACAAATTTGGAAAGTGAAGTTTCATCACCTATGAGGGAACGCAGGTGGCAAGTCGATGATTATTTCCACATACAGGACATCAAGCACCTTGACCTTCTACGACTCAGTAATAACTTAAAATGCATTCGCCTTTCGCATGTGAATTGTCCAAGAGCTCTGGAGTTCAGGACTGGCGAATTGATAACACTATATAAAAGTCATTTTGAACTAACTTCATAGCAGACATTCCAAATTCAGTTGAGCCTCTTAGAAACACAAAGCTTGTCACTGGGTCCACAATATTGCAGCTTATACACTAATTATGGAAGACTCGAATCATTTGTTCCAAGCTGCTAATTCTCTGTTCCCTTTGGAATAGCACGCCAAGGATGGTCCTAAATTCATTTTTCTTATTGACAGGGTCGGTGCCAGGGTCGTGTATGCATTACATAGGTTCCTTATAAGTTTATAGCGGCTGATACTACCAAATCGCTCCACGTGTAGATTATTTAGTTGAGATTAATATAGCAGATGTAGGATCTTCTTCATCCGAGGTGGATTATTATGTTTTTTTTTAGATTTTTGAGAAGTGGCCTTGCGTTAAACGATGGTAGATTAGAACAGTCTAAATCGATTTTTGGTAACCTTTTACCTACATGACCCAGGCAACAAAAGGGCTAAATACTTGAGACTAACTCGGACATCTTGTAATTACCTAATGAAGCGGTTCATATAGGACATTAATGTTTCCATTTACTGACGGAGTTCTGCCACCTCCCGAGGAAGAGAGGGGTAAGAGCAACCAGATGTGAGTGTTGACTAGGCCGAAGGCTACAGCATCGTGCATCAAAAAGTATTTTACTGCTTTGTGTTTGAATGTGGTGCTTTTTCTCCGTATTCCTTACAATCGTATCACCCCTTCCTTACACGGCCATTATGACAGGAATGGGCGAGAAATTCTGACTTTTTAGAAACGTACTCTATGTGCGAAGCTACGATGAAGAAACGTCGCATATCATTTCAAGACAGCTGAAATCTTAAGTTAGCATAATGCTTTACTAGGAGCATGCCTGTTTCCATGGCCTGAGGTGAAAAGCCGGAGTAGTGTTAGAAAAACGATACATATGTGAAAGAGACGGACTAGACATTGTTTGGAAATGCCTTTATTCTAGCGCCTGATTATAAGCATTGGCATGCACACATGCACCCGCCAAGGCGGAATTGATTGAATCAAGTCTCGCTCAGAGAATGGAGACATGAAAATGTTTACCCACCCTGGCGGATGATCTTTCAACATCTATTTTCGCTCGACTGGTGCACGTATCCATATTACCTTGTTTATTTTTCGTGCAGAGGTTAAAACATCGCCTAACAAGAAACAGATTGTTTTTTCCTCCTAGTTGCTCCATCAGTCAGTTTGTTAGATTACAAAACAATCAGCCTCTGTTTTGCAATTCATTTTACAAGTGGGCTAAATATCAAGAGGTTACGGAATCACTTTACACATTTCAAAGGAGACCAGTTACTGTCAAAGTGAGTCAGAAAACGCAGGAAAGGGTAAACTTACCTCCGTGATACCGTTTGACAAGCCATTTGACGCAGCAGAAGCAGTTAATTAGCATGGATAGGGCGAGGGCTACAAGGGCAGTGATGATAATCATTTCTGGCGTCCAGAAGCCCCCTGAAAAGGAATGGGGATGAGTAAGCACCATTATTCGCAAAAGATCTCTTTTCTTTTTTCTACCTAAAAAAATATGTTTTTCCCAGAAGAGAAAAAATGAACCCGGGTGATAAGGAAGCCGGCTTGTTGATTTGTCACGAGTTGAGCCACTGCTATTGCCCATTTGGCCACTTAAGTCAGGCGCCGGTAACAGAAGGGTGTTCTTTTCAGTAGTACGCTATTCCGACTGCCCGTTGGTGGCGTAGTGACCTGATCATACTACTAGTCCTCCAGGTTTCTGGTAGGTCAATGTTCAACCCCCTTACAGACTTGTATACCTTAAAACTTTCGCTAGCATCAGCGCTAGTCTCCAGGTAGGGTATCAGAGTCTAAAAAAGGGTTCAGTTGTCGTATAAACAACTCCAGTGACCTCCCACGGGAAGCTACGCTGATTGAAGCCCTGTTCAACCCTACGTGCCCTGAGTCACTGGGCGGCTGCGGTGGTGACGTTTCTGACAAACACGCACTCTAGTGAGGGAGTGCCGTGTGAACGAGGGAAGGTGGTGGTGGTGGCGGAGACGGCGCAAGTGGCAACTGCTTTCCTGCGCCCACGTCAGCGCAAGACCTGTGAGTGTATGCACACAATCGCCCACGCAAGTGTCACATTGGCGTCAGTTCGGGTGAAAACACAAACAATAACGTGACTGATGGGACTTGAAAGTGAAATGGTGGCCACTGCGCCCTTTCTCAGGTACCTTAACTTCTCTGCAGTCGTGTTTGGGCACAGAGATTCTATGCAATGCCACCGGAGGAGAAGATGGTCATTTAATGCTTTATGGAGATGATGTGAATTTTTACCTCAATTTGTAATCGTTCTGACTACCCTAAAAATTGCGTGGCATTGAAGAAAGAAGGATTTCTCTTCCACATTGACTGAGTAACAAGTTGGGTGCAAAAGCAACTTCTCCATAGTGTTCAGCACTAATATTCTTCAGACTTTAATGCTCTTGGTTTTTTTACCTCACAGGGGATTCCTTACGAGATTAAATTCAATTTATTAGGTTGATCTGATAGGAAATCTGGGTAAAACCGACATTGTGGTGTTGCCGACACGGAGACCCTTCATAAATGGTTCATCAGAGTTTAGTAGTTGAATCAAAATCCAATTCAACCTTTTCGTAAGCCCACAAGCAATTTTTTTGGGATTTCACAGCTAAATGAGACTGCTACCATGTTTTCAAGTTTGAACCAGTCTATATCCACATTTTGATTTGCTCTGCTTGTTGTTATACATGGTTGCTTAAAATTTCAAGAAAACATATTATGCACACAAAATACATGTTGGTAGAATGAACTGGTTTAAAAAAAAGTGAATGCAAGAAATAAAGTCTATGATTTCAATGCACTGAAATATTTTGATTTGGGTGTTTGCAAGGAACAGGTAATATCGCGAAATGCGCGGAAATTTTGAGGTAACGTTTGAAAAGCTTATTCATTGGTAATTTCTGGCAAAATTGAAAGCAGTCAAGTAATTTTAATCTTTTCCTTACTGAAAACCAAAAAATCCATCATATGTAATGACCTTTAGTCCCATGACAATCTTCCATTCTCGAATATGCAAGCAAAAAACCTTAAGCAAAATATCAATCCAAACTATTATCGCCAAAATCAGGATTTAAATGGTGCCAATCACCCCAAATAAATGACTTTTACGATCTTAAGAAATCCTGTTTATGAATTTGAGTGACAAGGTATAAGTGATTATGGCCTATAAAGACGAGTTTCCCTAGCATTAGCTGACAAAATGGCCTAAATAGCATTGACAGTCAGCTTTAAGATGTTTGTCGTTATTTGGCTCTCAAATTCAAAATCTTGTTGTAAGGTTTATTTATTAAACTATGCCAACAACATGTGCGAATTATGGAGGCACCTGTTGTATGTACAGTGCGCATTTGCGTGTATGGGTCTGCGGCCATTCCAGTAACGACCGCGACGGCCATTAATCGTAGGTCAACTTCTAATTAACAATCGTCAAGTTGCACTTAGTGAATGTGTAAAGTGTAACGTCAGCCAGCCCTAGCTTACCTGCCTGCAACTGCTCACTGCTGTTAAAATGCTGCAGAGAGCGGAGACATGTGGGAAAGAAGCATATTAATCAGACTTCTGGTGCCTTGCAGGAAACAGGCAGGGGGGCTTCACTAGCCAACTTTCCTCACTCCACTGCAAGCTAATGCCAATGAAAGCGCGTTCTTTAGACTGAGACTCAAGCTAATGCCATCATAATCACCCTTACCAGTGACTCAGAAGCCTGCCTTCCAGTTTGCCTCCCAACCCGGCACTTTCGCAGGACGCCGCGATAATTACTAAATTTCCGTCTGCATTCGGAGGCTAAAAAAGGCGCTTCGCATTTAGAGGATCTCAAAGGGGCAATGAAAAGGCAAAACCTTGAAACTGTGGGCAATTGAGTAGAAATTACAGAATTTGCAGTCCAGACCTATGTCAAATTTGCTCGTGGCATGGGAAATGGCTGGTGAATGGCCTATAACTTCGAAGTAAAAAATAACAGGATGACGGAGCTCCTGTCTGCGCAGCTGCTTATGGATGGCTGTTTATTGAAATGCTCATTAGAAAAGAGTTATTACAAATGGTATGGCCTCTATTTTGCAAGAACATATGCGCTATAACAGATTGGCTATTACTTCTGTTTGTTGTAACTCCAAACATTGAAAACCGACGCTGGGTAAGTTGCCAAAATTTACACAACATTTTTCATATATGTGAACTTCTACAAGTTATAGGCAATAGTTGGCACATTTCACATCATAGGACAAAGTATTCGAAAACTGGAAACTGATACCAGATTGTTCTGCTTGTTACAATTCCAATAAACCGGCAGCAATAAACTAGGTTACAAAACAATCTGGCAGTACAAAACTAGGTGAAAACAGTTCTTCTAGAACCCTCTAAGGAGGTCATTGTAATAAGTTGGTTGTTCAAATCCCGGTTTTAGTAAAGGGGTCACATACATGTTCCGCCATTGCACCTTCGCCGGGTGGGCTGGCCCCCGGGCAAATCTACACATAATAGTCAGGTAGAATAAGTATTGTTGACATATAGTACGTCTTCTTCCTTCTTCAGAGTGGTCTCATGCTGCTGCAGTCATCATGGTCACAAACAGTGGAGGCATCGTTAGGAATGGTTCAACTAATAATCAGAAATAAATTTCTCTATCGAGAAGCCTATCTTTTCATTTGACAATGAACCATCGAAATATTGTCTTCATTAGAACCACTATGGAACGCGACAAGGCTTATTTTATATGATATTTGCCCATCCAAAGCAGAGACCATTGAGCAAAATAAATCATCTAGAAAAGAGTCAATGAATCAAGTAAGGTAAATACTTGGGCACCAGCTTAAAAATATGGAAAACTGAGCATGCTGTGGGGCACATTACTATCATAATGGAATCACAAAGTTGATCCTATTGTATGTATAGGCCCTTGATCAAATACATGGCCAAGGCGAAGGGACCTCAATTTCATCCCACTAGAATAAAAGAGCCTCCAAAAAGAACTTTCTCTTAAATTAACATTGTAAATGGTAAAAAATTTGAAAGCATAATTCCATTCCCATGTATATATAACGAAAACGTTGCTGATCATTTCTGATCTCAATAATTAGAAAGCAGCTACTCCAAATAAACACCACAGGCAAAAATTTCGAGAAAGAATGGAAGATTAAAGTAAGTCACAGAACTCAAAAGAATCCTTATTTAAGGGACAAATTTTATTTTTATGGACCAGTTCTTATTATTTTGTCCCCTTCAACACACATTAAAAGTATTATGACTGGTGATGGTGGTCATGCTGAGGGTTTCTCCCATGCCTAGCTCAATTCCACCGTCAGTGGTTATGGCTCAGATGGTTCTTCAGACCATCGAGAAAAAAAAAATTCTACGCTGTCATCGCCTTTGTCAATCAAGCAGCCAGCTACCGTGGGAGTTATTATTGTCAGTTGCGCTTGCCAACTCGTCCAAATGATGGGGTGTGGGGCTTGAGAATTGAATTTGTAACATGAAAGTGCTATACCAAAGGAGTTAACCTTCATCCATCCACCTATCAGTCCATGCTTATTTGAAAAAGTCTCCTGACACTAAATAGCGCGATGATATGTGGGGTGTTTGGCTCCACTAGCCAACTTAAGATCACGTCAGCTTTTGTGCAGAGGGTAGGAGCAAATGAAGCTGTCTATTGTGCTGGCTTTATTACGCAATCAAACGCAAGCATTGAAATCATGGGAGGTGTTTTGGCAGTTGACAATGTTTTCATTCAGTCATCGTCAAAAATGGAGGCACTAGTCTTAGCTTTAGGTCTACGTATTAAGAGAAATAAGGCACGATGACCCCAAAGGAGGTGAGGTGAAAATGAACTTTATCATCGATTACTGTCTCACCACTCAAGTAAAAATGGCAAACTTTTCTAACTATACACGGAGCAGACTTTGCTTTATTTCATTTCTACAGCCTCCTTGCAGAAAGAGTTTATGCACAGTTCACTAATGTGTTCAAATTTGGCAGAATTCGGTCATCAGAAAATAAACAAGGCTGGCTTTCTTGGACTGACAAAACGCCGGTTTTTGGCGACTTATATAACCACATTCAATTCCCATGGATCTAACCATGGGAATGAGGATGGTTTGGGTTGCGGAATACTTCATAGATATTTATTCGCTATGAAAACGCAGGCAACACCGATTCTTCAACTGAGAACCAAGTCAACAGTAAATGGGATGTGTCATTCTGATTCATACCAATGAAACATCGATTGTGATATCATATATCTTATTGCGCCCCAATCAGAACTCAAAATGCCTCGTGCTAGTGGTGAAATGCCAAACTAATTACATTGTGCCATGAAGGGACCGAATTCTAAATAGGGTAAATTTCAATGACAAATCAGCTGCCATAAAATCAACCCGGAACATTGAACTCACTTTGGTTGCTAACATTTTAAAAACTATGGGAAAGAGGACTCACAAGTACCTGAGGAAGAAGTCCGTAGAAAGTTTAACCAATGTGCACTGTCATCACCCCTGTTCGATGAAGCGATAATTAAAGCTTTCGTTTCATTTGTGGTTGTCCCATGACTCGCAGTTGTTCTTCTTGGTGAGGGTGTCGCAGTTGTTGTCGTGGTGGCTGTGGTGGTCGTAGAAGTGGTAGTGGTTCTCGGTGGTGGAGGTGGGGCCACTTTATTTCCCTCCGCCTCGGGCGACGATTTAGCTTTCTCTCTCAACCTTGTCCAGTTCGTTTTACCCGCCGCGCTATGACAAGCAAAACCCGGATGATGCCAGTCCACCCATTCAGGTGTCACATGCTTCAGTGTGTACTCATACACAATTTCTCCACTGGCATGGATGATGCTCCTGCACGCCACTCCTTCCAGTGAGGGAATAATTCGGCAGCTGCCCTTGCCGTTGCACACCTCCTGCGGTCGACAATTCTGAAAGCAAAAGGTGTCCCTAGGGACAGCGGGGCAGTAGAGACTCATGCTGCTTTGTGCCATGAGAGCACCAGTCTCGGAATTGGAATTGATATGGCACCGAATGATTACACTGTCGCCGAGAGCGACACTCTCTGAGGAAAGAAAAAGGGAAAGGGGAGGAGGAAGGGTGTAGGTTATCTTTGAGGGGAGAGGGAGAACCCCTAATGGGTACTGGATAAGAAGGAGGAGTGGGAGGAGTTGTACTGACGATAGTACTCTGGATGCTGAAGTTGCTGGTCGCCGCCACATGGCTCTTGTACGCGTACTATTACTGTTATCGTTGCCCGTAGATTTGTTCAAATTCTGAAATGCTTGTGCGTACGTGTGCGTGCGTGCGGTATGTAATGCCCAGGTTAATGTAAGTTCCTGTGATTGCCCATCGCCCGGTCTCCGCTGCAGCGGCCTCACGACCCCGGTGTGTCAGCCTATGTGTTTATGCACGCACTGGTCGGCAAAACTGTGCCTACCTGCTTGTCGCGCCCTTAGCCCTGTCTTGTGCATGCGTATGTGCTTCTTCATTAGTGAGTGTGTTGCGTGTTTATTGGCTTGCGGTTATGGTTAGCGCATACTGATTGGTTGTGTGCTAAATTTGCACACACACATATGCACACTCACTGAAGTTACTTGTGCTCCTGCCTTTCATCACTGTCGAATAGCCGGAGTCCCAAGTACTAGCGGATCCATGCGCATGGTATCGAAGGCCACTGATATCGAGCACTTGAACTTTGGTTATGAACAGACAGTTTAGTCTTGCTCCTTCATCGAACCGACTTTGATGGATCACTTGTTGAAAGCTACGAAAGCACTCATAAGAATAATTTAATTCATTAAGATTTTTTTCCCCTTAATCCAAAAAATCATTTTTTTTATTAATTTACTTGTATGTCCTTATTTGGTGTCTGAGGGTGTGATGCCTCTCTTTAATTCTTACATAGAGACATCAATTTACCATCGTGTTGCCATTGTTGCATCACCTTATTGCTGCATGCAGCTTTTTTCTGCCTTAGCCTTTAAGCTCCACAACTACTTCTTGAATTTATAAAAGGAATTTAACCACACAGTTTGGGAGAATGATAACTTATTGGTGCATTAAACTGTTTGCGGCTGTAATTGGGTTTGTTTCGAAATATAACCTATAGTACACCACCAGTGTCACGCCGCCGCAATACACTCACCTATGTGTTTCCTTTTTATGTTGCCTCGGACATCAAAACTACGCCTAACAGACATTTTTGGGGATTCAGTTCTCGCGCCACTCGTCGTCGGACCACCAGCAGCATCATCGTGATGTGCATAGTAGACCACGCCTTGTCTAGGAAGGTTAATTACGGAACAAAAGCCGAGATTAATGCTTGTGGACACTTTTGGCGGTTTTTTATAATTATGAATGCACCCAAACATGCATGGATTAAACGATTGGGGTTAGAAAACCATCCATTTGTCAAAATTGAGCCTTCATCAGTAAATACTGTGTGACGGTTGGTGGGTATACTTGAAATGAACACCCAAATTAATACCCTAACCGAATCGTTGTATTAAAGTAACATATTAGATAATGAGGTCCATAACTTGTGCTACTGAGGCGACCGGAGGCTTCCCTGAAGACTAAAGAAAGCACATCGCCCAGGCACAATATACATCGGTAACGTACAGAAGGGCTTAAGTGGGACTGGCATGGCCCGGCAGAGGTACACTGACGGGACCCCAAGCGGTCGTTACCAAAACTGTGAGTTAAATATGCAATTAAATGATTATACTACTACCAACTTAGGGAACATCTACTTTTATATTCATCACGTATCAGCAGGTGCTGACAGAATGCATAATTCAGTTGACTGTTTTAAACGTTGAAATCTAAATTAAACAATAAAAAAATTCATGTGGTTATTTGTTTCACAGAAACAAATAACCAACATCCTTTAATCATCACTACTGTCTCTGGTTCAAATGGACATTAAAATACTTCGATGAATATGCATGTTTGTCAATGAAAAAATGATTATTTTACAGAGCTTGATGGTGGATAAATAAACAATTGAATTAAAATCCACTATTTTCTAGGGTTAGTCACTTGACCTCGCTCATGTGCGTGCACGGATGTTTTCGTGCCTGTCAGAAGTGTTTTACGGCACCTGTCGGACGATTGGCCGGTTGCACTGAAGGGGTGTTAAATTTGCTTCACTTTATTTCACGCATCCTTTCATGATTTCATGCATAAAATGATATTTTTTAGTTAGGTTTACCATCAAATAAATGAACCGCTTAACAGCTATTCGAGTGTTTGAAGAGAAGGAAGAGCATTTGAATAGTTTTAAAGTCTCACAGTACTACTTCAAGTACAGGATTTGGCTTGGCATTACCCTTTAATCTATACTTTGATCAGTTATGATAAGTCAAAAGTGAGACTAATTTGCCTTTTTCCTTTTTAATCGAAAAGTAAGCCTCATTATGAGGGACAAAACATTGGGTAAGGGTAAATGGGGCACAAATGTAAACAGATGAAAACAATCCATCGCGGCGGATGCGTAAATGTAGTTGTAGAGGTTATATGATCACCACAGCG
Organism: Echinococcus multilocularis; assembly: GCA_000469725.3. Lineage (NCBI taxonomy): Eukaryota > Metazoa > Platyhelminthes > Cestoda > Cyclophyllidea > Taeniidae > Echinococcus > Echinococcus multilocularis. The sequence goes on along the minus strand of LN902846.1, from coordinate 4,205,642 downwards.
GACTTTATCACATGAATTAAAATAGGCAAAATTGTCTCTACTGCGCTTTTCTTTTTTTTCAGTTCCAAGAAGAGAAGGGGTACGTTTGTTGGTGTTTGCTGCAGTAACTGGATAAAGTTGCGCCACATGAAAAAGCGCAGACGAAAAGGAAGTTTTCACTTGTATCAAGCCCTCGTTGTCCCCCCGATGACGTTTCAGCTTCCACCCGGTATTGCATCTTGAAATTGACTGAGTCGATCTGGTTAGTCATCTGCGCTGGCTGGGTTCTTAAACTATTAATGACTACATCCCAACTTCACTGTCAATGCTTTTAGGAGCTAAACGCAGAAGTTAATCCATTCCATCCACCATATTCGTATAATTCTTTACTTGAGACCAGTCTCTACTTCGTTAAAAAGCAGCATAAAGACCTCATGCAATTTCCTCGACTACAGACTTTTGCCTTGACTGCAAGAACAGTGGAACTGTTTAATCGACAATTTCGTTAGAAATAGTTACACCACGTGATAGTCGGGGAAGATTCATTTCCCTGTTAGAAAATTCCCATCCACTGGCTTGTCATGACTGAGACAAATACAGAAGGAAAAAATAACCATCGGTAACCGGTTGTAAGAAACCTGACTGCGCTAGGCATCACTTCTTTATTTTGTGTGTCTGTCGCCTCACAACGTGCCTGAATATTTTCCTTCATCCCCTATTTGGCGAGAGTCTCAGACGAACCACAGCTTATCCATTCTCTAGCTGTTCAACCCTTTTTCACCGTATGATCCTAAACATTGCCAAGAGTTTGGTTATAGTGAGTGGAGTTTGGATAATCTTATCAAGGTAGCCATATAGACGGTTTCAAATCGTCCCCGTGAAATTACTATATCCTGTCTGTTTTCCAAAAGTCTGAAGATACAGTCATTTACGGTAATTATACTGACCCTTAGACTGAATGTCAGCGATGCGAATCAAGACCTCACAAGTGCACATACACACGCACATTCCGGCGTCGAAGTTTGTTTTTCGTGTAACCTTCTATCGGGTGAAATGCCAGGCAGGAGGCGTAGAACCAATATTTCGTGGATGGGCAGAGCTGCGAACCATTGTTGTACTCCAAACCTACTACTAATGAGGTTACACATGTAATGTTCAGGCAAAAAATGCCAACCAGAGCTATCTTTAGGGCTACGGTTTCGGTGTCGATGATTAAAGGCCATAGTTGAAAGGTGCTGAAGTACAAAAAATGACCACATGAAATGCAATAACCGCAATACTGAAAGTTTAAAGCACAAATTAGTTAAAATCTACCTTAACTTTTTAACCCCCTCTTTCAATAGGTTCTTTCTGAAGCAGGAATGAGAAATTGCAGCGTCCAAGTTATCCTGGAAGGCAATTGTCAGCTATGTGGATGTAAAAGAAGCCTTATAACTAAAGTAAGAGAAGACTGAGCGTCATACCCAGGTAATGAACGCAGCCCATGCCACTAAAAGGGAGGTTGGATTGTGGAAGGCTTGATAGCTACTTGGAGAACCCTTTTTTTAACCACATTTTAACTAGCAGACTTTTTTGGGGAATTACAAACATATGAACCGCAAGACACTGCTTTATATTTTGGAACTTTTTGATGCTCTTTCAGAGATGTATTTTATTGCAGATTTTACCGTTCAATTGCTTTCTAAGAAATCATTTTAAATTAAAAAAAGATGAATGCATTTGTTAGCGTGGTTTATTTTTCTTTTTCAATTTATGAATGAATAAAGCTGGTCAGGTCTTCCTTTGCAGCCGGTTTATCGGGATGCAAAATAAAGAGTGAGATAAACCTCTCTACTGAAAACATTACTGACCCTTGATAAAATCGCAACTATTCTTGGTTATCTGCAAGTTCGGTCAAGAGCTTTCTAGCAGTTGAGACCTATTTTCCAATTGAGAAGTTGCTAAAAAGCATCATATTGGTTTCGAACACTTCTGCCGATACAACTTGTTTCGAGACTATGACAATCTACACTACAATATGTGTAAATTTATTCGAGAGATAATCCCTAATTCACCAAATAGTGAACCACAATATACTGCCTGTAGCAGGACTGTCTTTGAAATGCCGCAAATTTTCCCCACCCTTTTGAAATGTAAGTAGGTGATGATGACGTTAGTAGTGCCGTGCATGGTGCGGCTCTATCCACAAAAAAGATAGTTGGGGTAGACTAAATCACCTGAAAGTTGACTTGGGCAGCTCTTTGCACACTTCACCCGATTACACAGTTTGAAGACTTCACGACTCAAGTGGGGCAAAGTAGTCGCGGTTTGATTTTCTTCCTCTGGTAGTGGTGCTAGTGCATAAATAGGTAGAATAAAAAGGCATCGGACTGGTGGGGAATTCACCTGATAGTCGTGGCCTGAAAATCTATCCAGAGTGGGCTGAAAGTTAACTCGTGCCAATCAACTGTGATTACTTCGGTCTTAGTTTGGTGAACTTCATCGTCTGAAACGTAGAAAAAACTGAGGAGGAGGAGTATAAGTTGGCTGTATTCATGGAACTGCTCACTTGTACGGAGAAACACTAATAACTGCCATTAAGTTTAACATTTCATTTAATTTCAGTTACGGCAGAAGGACAGATATCCCTTAAAAATAGACCTTCATGAGACCATGGATGGCAGTATAGATACCTAAAGTGATCGCAAGGAATACTTGAGCAAGTGATTGATTTGAACGTGCTAATTAAAATGTATGCAAATATAATTTGTCGAATCGCAATAAAATGTCTCTAAAGGCTTTCATGACTCGAAGTGGAAATGGCTGTGGCGTGAAATTTTGGACTTAATATGAAAAGGTCACGGGGAGGGAAGTGTGCAGGTCACGCTAAAGATGATTTTAAACATTTAAGAAGATAGCTCCAGTTTCAAATCATCCAAACAATGAGCCATGCAAAACCTCAGCCGTTTAAACTGCACCGATTCCGTTTATTTTGCAATCAAAAAAATGCACCAATGTGAGGAGAATTAGAAGCTCGAAGAAGATTCATTACAAATTCGCAGAAGTGCTGGGAGAATAGTAGCACTGATGGAGCGTGCGTAGAGCTTTATGTCATCGGCTAGGAGACATGCATAATTGAAAGAAATATCATTTTGTTACACAAGCATGAAACTGAGTCACAATTGACAGCTTGACAAGTCGAAAGAGAAGCCAGCTTCACAACGATGCAGTAGATGTGGATGAAATAACGATAAGTAGAACAAAAATGCTTTCTACAAAAGTGATCCTTAGTTACGCATCTAACAGAAAAGGAAATGTGAGGAGCACCGAATGAGGCCTATTAAATTCATTTCAATTTTGAGAATAACACAAACGCGGAGATTATACTATTCCATAAGTAAAAATTTATTATGTAACGCGTCTGCAGAGCTCTTTTTTACTGACCGTACTAGCCTCAAAAGCGATTAAACTTTAATGGTTTGATTAACTCTCGGTTTTGCTAGCGGACCACTTAGGGGCTCCGCCATTGCACCTCCGCTGCTCAGCCTGACCTCCAAGCCGTACCAGTAGCCCCAACCTCAGCTGTAAGTCGATATTACACATTCCACCCCAGGATTGTCTTCTTTCCCGATCAGGGAAGTCGCAGGGCGCCACTTTACCCATAAATGCTAGTAGTTTATCGAGTTTGATTCTTAAACCAAACATAGGAGGTTCGTACAAACCCCAGCAAAAGAACAGTTGTTGTATCCTTAGCAGAAATTGCATTCAGATGGTTGCCCAATTGATCACTAAAGCGAAAAAATTAGGTGAGAGCGAAGTAGCCGCATATTTTTCACTGGCTAGTGTAAACCCGTCTATCTCATCCCCTCAGAAAATTCAAATCCATTCTGAAATTATTTGTACAAATTGACCTACATATAAATCCTCAGCTACTTCGGAAAAGCGGATTCAACAGTACACAGTAGTTTAGAAATCTGGCCGTATACCCTGCTGGTTTGTTCCAGCTTCTCCAAGACGGTTAAAACAAAACACCTAAACCCGACTTTTGCATTTTTTTATTCAAACAGAAGCACGACCCACAGATGAATGACCAAAAAGGTGGCAACCGACTTCTACACGAACAAATGGTGGTCTCTCCACTACTACCTCCTTGATAATGACCATTTCTCCAAAAGGCATGCATTACATATGCATTGAACTGTAATGTACAAATGAAAATACTTTACTCCTACCAATTTTTCATAATATCTTTTTTTATTACAATAGTTTTGGGTAAATTCTCCATCGTCAGCACATTGAGGGAGTAGGTGACCGTTCGGTCTCCGGCCCTTGTTCATGGGGTTTCGTGAGGTCAAGGGTTAGGGGGGGTGGGAAGGAAATTGTCGGCGGCGCATGACTAACCGAAAACAGGATTTTTTCTGTCTAGCCAATCTTTTCGCGACAGAAGGGTATTTGATGGGTCTGGCAGAGGTCAGCTGAAAGATGGTTTATGTGTTTTGCTTTTTGGTCATCTGGTGGTCCGGTGTAGAAAAATTTGATCTGTAACACCAGATCTAACTATTGAAGGTGCGAAAAAATCACACGAGTTTAATGGTGGCTTCATCACTGAGAAAAGGAAGGGCTGAATGACTAAGAGCACGGACCACTTTGAGCCGCGAAATCACTTGTAGGATCACAAGAGATACCACTTTTTGTTAGCAAGCCATATGAATGATCCAAATAAAATGCCGACCTAAAGCAAGGCTTGGCCAAAACCTAAAGAAAATAACCACCCAAAAGAGGAGGAATGAACTTTTAAGTAAATCGGAAATTGAGGCTGTTATTCATTTCTAGATCGGTGGCACCACAGTACCCAAGGCTTAATAGCAATTGTAGGGTAACTACCGTACTCCATCTGTAATCCTGGTTAAATAATGCTGTCACGATGAAAATGCTTTGATTGTTGATTTCAAAAGGGCTGCGCCATGTTCTCTCTGAGAAGGAAAGCCTTCAAACTTATTCACATGGCATGTTTTAACAACGCCTTCTTGATCTTTCAGACCTTAAATTCTAGTGCCAAAATGTTATTTGTAGAAAAATCCGCTTGATGACGTCTTCAGTCATGAGTCAAACAGTGAGTGCTTTCGTGAAAAGATATATAATAAAAATGAAACTGGTTCATCTACACAAAGGCTAGGCTCCAAAATCCTGACGAAGTGCGACGAGGAATCCGAGAATAGGACCAGTTTAAGATCGAAATAGGGTTTAGTATCTTTTTAACAAATAGAACTAAACTTGACTGTATCAAAAGCTAGGACTTAAAAATTTAAAGTACATCTCTGTTCCCAAACCAGTCTGCCAGGTGTTGACAGCTTGGTCTAGGAAACAGTTTACATACTATGCTTTCAACTTATTTTAACACTTTCCTAATTTATGCATGAAAATGCATACATGAACATAAGAGTGACAAGTAAAATAAATATTAAGGCAATTTTTTGTCTCAACTCATTAAATAGAGTAAAACCGTGGCTTGTTCGTCAGTAAAAAAATAAGAAATTCAATCGACTAATTAGCCATTGTAGAACTAACTTGCATAAAAAATAGAACCGGAAGTCTAACCGGATGAAGTGTATAGTGAGGCCAATTGATGAACGCATAAAGTGTGTTGTTTCCTAGGGCGAGAATTCCCGATCGGGAGAGCGAGTTTGTTCCACATTCAAATTAAGCAAGGCATTCAAGGTAGAAGGAGATCACAGTGGATCATTAGTGGCCAAAGTGTCAAGATTAGACGTAATTCTAAACATCTCACCAAATATATCAAGAAAGTTTGGTAGCTGGGCCAGTTCCACCGGGCGTATTAGATGCGAGTGCTAGATGTGTATAAGGTATCAGGTCACGGTAGAAATGTCAATCTAATGGGTATATTACCATAGTATCGCGTGTGATTTATTTCACTTGACATTATTTCCATCCCTCCACATAAATAAAAGCTAATTTGAGTAATTTATTACTTCTTTTAACTAGCTATTCATTTAAGCTCCATACTTCAGCAAAGCGTTTTACAGGACTCCCAACGGATACTGGAGTTTGGGGAGATCTACACAACAAAGAAATATTATATTTTTGTGCCGAATTTCAGTATGTCGGGTCAAACCAATTAGCAGACGGTCAGCTGACTTATTTATTGAAGAAGTTACGAAAGGGGTTTTTCAGATTCCTTTTCTATCATGTGCTTTAAACAACACAGCGCTTTTGCACCAGCTTTTCTAGTGGCAATTAAGCCTATCGATGTACGGTAAATGATACAGAATCAGAAATACTGAAATTGAAGTTATGCTAGCGTCTTTGCATAAATAATATCAAAATGAAATGACGTTTAGATAAATACATAATAGATTCGCTACCAGCGTCATATACCTGTGACATAATTCCAGCAGTGCGTGCGTGTGACATGTGTCCTGTATCAGCTTATAATAACTGGTTACGACAAAATACGTGGTGCAAAGGGATATTTTGAGCATAAGGCTATTAAATGGGTGCAGGAAATAATTAGTTTTGGGCGGATCACTGTATCACCAGTTGAATAGCAGTAGTTGAAATTTTCAAAGAAATAGTGACTTGCAATCAAGTTGAAACAACAGAGCATCTGAGGGGTGGTGGTTGATTTCCCTCCGGGACTCTGGTAGTGAACGTTTGATCTGAAGGCTCATGCATAAGAAAAATCAACTCATCTTGCCTTAGGATGCAAATCCTGGTGTTATGCAAGATGTAAAGTGGCTAAAGTCAGTAGTCTCCATTTATTTATTCATTGGCATTTAGCAGAAAACTGTAGTTCCGAATAAAGGAACTCAACTGTGCTTTGCAAATCTCTTAATGTGGTCAACAAGACATGGAACTGTAGGAAGTAATGAAGATAAAGTACCAGATAAAGCAGACACTTCAAGGACATTCCAAAATTGAAAAAAACTGCAATAGAACCCATAGTCAGACAAGTTACCAGGCGACACGATTGAAGTAGGAATCTGCTCAGCTCCTGATTTGAAAGTAACGGACCTGATCTACTAAACATGCCGATTAGGGGCCGCAATTGCATGCTAGTTCAGCATAGAATCTCAATTACTCTAGTGTGGGTGGTTTGAATGCGCCCATCGTCACTACAGTAAAAATCACAGGGATCAAATAATGAGAGAATTATGTGATATACTCATTAGGTGTATCGCTATGTTATAGCATTTCATTTTTCGATTTTGAAGCAAAAAACTTGCTTTTAATAATACCGCTGACCAAAGGCAGTTCTTAATCTGTTCGTTGAGAAAGGTACGCGAATTGGAGCACCAAGGATTTTTCAAGTCGAAACCAACTTAACCGATGAAATCTAGAAAGAGCTGTCTTCGAAATCAACACGGTGGCAATTTCGATTCCCTTTGAAATACTTCAGTATGTAATTGGCATTAAAAATCACACCACAGTAAAGAAGCACTGCCCTTGAGAGACGCCGCAGAACACTACTATTAATGACTCATAGTGCCTGCAATGCTCCTTCTCTTACTCATCGTGCAGTTGTCAATATGGTTGAAACAAATTTTGAGGGCGTTCATTCACAAACCAGGGGAAAGATGGGTGCGTACAAACTATCACCATAGATGTTGAACACCTATTTAAAAATAGTCAGTAGAGGTGGCACCTGAACATAAATTGTTCCTTGAGAAGCGCCCTAAAGCTAGTTTTGCTTCTATTTCTTAATTTCATTTTTAAAACTAATTCCGAATCTGTCGAATTGGCTGTGTGAAAAACGTCCGCTCATACCGTTTAGTCGCACATACTCACTACTCCATCTGAACACTTCTGCATGCCAAGCTACTGCAACGGACTGTCACAAAAAAACCTCCTCTATTTAATGCACGAAGTGAATCTGTATAAGAAATTTTTTGTCCTTATTCCAGCAGGCTCGGATTGTATTCAGCCGTAGGAAAAATGCCAAGCCATTCAGTGGTATTTGCTCACATGTTCTATGGCTAAAAGAGAACAGCGCAATCTCAGCCAAGGCTATGCATTTGTTCACGATGATTATTGGAGAAGAATGTGATATAGCATCACGTGCTATTTCTTCTCCAGCCATAAATTTCACAATTTACTCACCTCGTTTACATACCTGTCAAGCTATTTAAGCATTGCATTTAACTCACTTATAAAGATCCTTTTCTACTGAATGCAAAAGTGCTTCTCACTAACAAGTGTATCGCTTAAAAATCACGCGACAAATCTAGCGGGTGAGAGGAAAGATAGGGGACAGACAAACAGATGAACATACAAATGAGTAGTGTGGGAGAGTTACTTAGGTGATGGTGGGGACTTCGGGGGCGGACGATGAGACGAAGATGTCAGGGAAGAGTTCGAGGAGAATGTGGTCCAGCAGGACGTAAGTCAATTGCTTGTTCCACTTGCCGTGCTGGAACACCTCGAAGACGCGACCGAGACGGCGTTGAAGCGTATTATCCTCGGAGAACCACTGCAGGTGGAAGCCTACAATATACGAGGCAGGAGCAGACTAAAGGGCTGATTCAACTCGGAAATGCCGACGTTGTACGCTACGTAAGTCTAATAGTAACACGTGTTGAAGCATGGAGGGAGGCTAGACTTCTTTGGGGCTCTACGGTCGACGAAGCTCTGTGCTGAATGCGCTCGATTAAAGCATTAGCACCACATGGCAAAAACAAGAAGCAATATCTAAGAGATAGAAAACAGATTCCACTTACGGTTGATGAGCTGTCTCAGACCAGCGTACACCTTCTCGCGTCGCGCCGCCTTTTCTCGTTCGCTTCTAGTGAAAGAGCCGTCAGAAGGTGAGGGAGATAGGTGGAGGTTAGTCTCAGCAATTCGCAAGGTGGTGATGGTGACCGCAAACTTACCTCGGTGGTGAGGGAAAGAAGATTGAATCTAAAAAATGAGATCCATAGTGAGTTGTGGAAAGAAGAGAAGTAGTAGGTTTGAAAAACACAATCCCTAAGTAGGTTCAAAATGAGCAAGGGGGCAATTTAGGGCCTTGGGCTGAATTATTAAAGACTTGAGACATAAAACCATAGTCGAACATTATACCTTGGTAAATAATGGCAATTTTTTCCAAAATCTACGAAACAAATTAGTAAAGATCCGGAGCGTATCCAAGCCACCGAAATGCTTGACACCCATTCAAAATCCAAAAATTCATTGTGTGCCCCTTGTGGGACAGTGAATGACGATAGTGGCAAACAGATAAGTTTTGTTCAAAGAAATGCGATTCGTGTTAATGGGATAATGGACGGTGCAGGGTTGTAGTCACAGAACACGACGATAAGATGAATGCGACTAACCTTTCCTCACAGCACTTAGGTCATGGTCCAAATGGGCAAGATCTTGACTCGTCAAGATAATTCGACAAAAGTAAACACAAAATGGATGTATTTGTTAGGTCTGATGTGGTATTTTAACTGACGCAGACTTTCAAACACAAACTAGCTCCAACAGCTTAGTTACCTCCGTATCATACATAACCAAGGTGGAATTTTGAAAAAAGTTTCTTGATGGATTGGTCAACTGAATCCCCTACTGTTCATAAAGGAGTCAAACTTCGCAATGGAGAGGCAATAAGTAAAAATAACAATATTCAAGCGGTAGGAATAAAAGACACTGGGCTCCTCTAATTACAAAAGGGGTTACTGGACGACCGAAGTGGACTTACGGTGTGACGGATTGTGGCTCATCCCAGCTTTCTTCGTTTCCACGAAACATTGCCAAAAAAGCACAATTGGTAAAGAAAGCATTTCGAAGGCAAAGCAAAAGTTGATTTCAAAAACGACGAACTGCTAATGGTATGAGCTGATGCTGCCATTTTTCTATCTTCAGACAAAAAACGACAGTGGCATATTTTACGTAAGCTGTTCAAACAAGTAATTTACAACGGTCGATAAAGCATCCCAAAACCCAAGCGGTGTAGCGTATTGAGTGGAAGTACGGATGTCGAAGGAGGCACTTTGGAAAGGAATAAACAATTCGTCTCACCCGATGCCGGTGAGAGTCATCGTTTGAATTAGTAGTGAAGTGAAGCGATCCCATGCTATCTAATTAGGAAGACTATGTGCTTGACCATAACGATGAGTAGAGTGAACAGCCAGGTTTACTAAATCACCGAAAAATATATTATTTTGGGCAAAATTGGTAATAGGAAACAAATTCTTGCCTCAGCGAATACTCACTGTTTGAAGTGATACTACTCCACATAAAAATAACTACCCAGAAGTGAACGCACCCATGAATGATTGATTGTCACGATTACAGTGTGAAGTTGAGTAATCCTAGAGCAGGCTCACGAAATCACGCCTACTTGAGCATGCTTTCCTTAATGGTAGTTCTCTGATGCAACATAACTCGCGGTGAGGTAAGAAGAAGCGGTTTTACTTCAAATCTAAGCTTGAATCCAAGGTGATGACTGTAATCCTTCCGTTTACTAAGACTAACCCATTGAACTGTACAGGAAGCTGTCAGCATTATCAGCATCATCACCACTTCAATCAATAACCTGGGATCATGAATATTTGATGCTGAAAGAGAAACCGCCAAACACCATACAATAACCACAGCTTCAAATCAAGCAAGAACTTGTACCTCGAAGGAGCAGCAACAGTGGCGCGAGGTAGTCATTGCGCACAAGGAGTCGCAGGAACTGCTCCACCTGTCTTCGCATGTGGAGGTTTACGAGATCGCAAAACTGTGTGGGTCGCAACGCCAATCCGACGTTGAGGATGGCACGGCGCAACAGACCCGGTAAGTACGTTACTGTTCCAGCCGTTTCTACCATTGCCGCCGCCGCCGATGAATTAGATCGAAGCTGTGGATGATGTAATACTTCAAGGTTCCAGCCCTTTTGCCCCAAAGCACAGATCACCTCGTAGCTGGGAAAGAATGAGAATAATGACTGCCAGTAAATTCATGAAGTAGGGGGATTGAACTCTGAATTTCAATTATCCGATGAAAAAGGATTCTGCAGGGAGTCCAATTCAATCAGGAGAGTACAAACTTACTAATGAATAATTTCATTCATTGGGTGAAAATTAACAGATAAGTGCCCAAAAATGGGTAGTAATTAAAGCACAAGTTACTTACATATTAGAACATTTTAATGTTCCGCATTTACCGCCAGGCCATTAGAAAAGGCGATTAATTTGTAACAAAAAGGTTCCTTAAAATTCTACATACGCCATCTAACAAATATGAAACTGCGGAATCATTTTTCATCCAAATGCAAGATCTTGCTCGTTCACAAATCCACTTGAATTGAAGTATTTTGACGCACCCAGTTTTGCTTGCGTGCATAATAGAATTTCAGACACAGTGGCAAACAGTTCAAGCATATTGCAAAGCTATATTCCGCATAGACAGTAAGTGGCAATCCGTATTTCACTCAAATAAAAAAAAATGATCTTAAGGGGCTGCCTCTTACCAGAGGGTTTTAAGTACAGACCAGCAGGTTAGCGTTATGCGCTGAACCCAATGCAAGAAGTCCACGTAGACGGAAAACTTTCCAGACGTCGAATCGAGACGCCGCTTGGCAGCCGGTTGCTCAATGCTTGGCTGACTCTTTAAGTCAGGCTTGCGGAAGTTGTCCGCCAGGTAGCCGAAGAAATCGTAGAAGCTGGTCACGTAGGAGCCCTCCATTGCACAGCACTACACATGTGAAAAAGAATCTTTTGCTGTAAAATGGTTTATTTCATTAGAAGAAAAATAATACTCGACTGCTCGCCTACTTCTCAAGCAAGATTTGGTATCCCAAGTGACTGATGCGGACCAAGGATAAAATGAATATGCAAGAAGGAGGCTCCTCAAACCGTTTTACTGAATTGAAATGCCTTTATTAGACACACCCACATAGCCGAACACCACATTTGTTGATGCTCTAAATTACCCGTGCATAAATCACTTCACAGCAGAATTCACATTCAAAAATCTGCGACACCTAGTTTTGGTTCAGCAAAGCTTATAAAGGCAATTTCAAGGCCAGTAATTGCAAACCAAATAGTGTCAGTCAGTAGTGAGTAGTAAGGTCGGACAAAAATAACAGCAGATACTTCCTTTTGATAATTGCTAACTAACATAGCCTCATAGAAAGTCGGTAATGAAATACAGTGCTCCGAAGAACGCTAAATAAAAGCGTTTAACTGAATACTTGGAAAACTCTGCATGGGAATTTGGCAGTAGATGCGGCGGAGATGATTTATTGCAGAATGCTTTCCTCTTAACTGCTGCACGTCAGAATTGCGATGAGGCTGCCAATGTGACAACCTGTTCAACCACGACCCAAATGTGAGTGCAGCTGCGCAGAACAGCAACAGCAGTTCATGCGCCGATTAATCAGCTCCTAATGTTATGTAAATGATAACGGTTTACTCCAATCGGTTCTTATAAATCAGTTTCGTATGAAAATCGGTGATAAAGATCCACGGAAAGCACTGGAAAAGTATTTGACGGCAGTTTGCTCTTATAGCACAAGACTGCTCTCGAATTCGCCTACTGATTGAAAGTCTAAGAATTCCAACAGAAAAAATTCTGCAGCATTTACCTAATAATGAAGCCTAGCCAACCGTTTCACATCGCCTGTAATGCTCCGTGGAGTCGTTAGCGGAAGGATTCACTCCTTCCGAAAAGTCCAAAAGCGGTTGCGGAGGTCTATGACCAAACGCTTGAGAGGACTGCTAAGTGTCTAATCGCCAAAGTTGCTCAGGAGATACCTCGAATACTCCATTCCCCTTAAATTATGACATCATTTACGGATATCCGACACCCCAAATATCGGCACACTCCAGTAAATAGAGGAATAACTTCGTGTCGTCTCAATGCGGTGGTTGTAGAAGTAAGTAAATCCCAAATAAATCAAAATTCAATTCTCGACTTAATGTAAAGTACCTGTTCGCGTATTGTGCGTTACAACAAGCTCGAATGTTGCAGACATTACAGACGTCAACTGCATCCCTTTGATTGTCACGCATAAATAGGGTTTTATTTCCAGAGTCCCATAGAGTTAAAACTAAGAGAACTTTGTAGGCAACGATCTACTTAACAATGACTCGAAACATTACAAAACCTTGGCTTGAGGTACCCATTTTCCCAATCAGCTTCAATAATCTTGTCACTAGAATTCTGCAACTAGTTATTCTAAAATCCATTCCGCAAAGACCCAATAACAGAAATAACATTAAATGCGATTCAAAACTTGTACCTCAGAGCCATGCACGCGTTTTTGGAGTACAGGAGTGCCTGCGTTGTTCCAGTAAATCCCAGAGTGCAGTCGATGTTCCAGCGTGGAGTGAGGTGTGTGCGCGTTCACGCAGTGGCGGTTCGCCGTCGATGGTGCTTTCTGAGTCGGCAAGATAAAGCATGAGGAGCGGAAAGCCGTCAGGAATTTGTCTGTGAACTGCCCTTTCTGAAATGGGAAAAATGTTCAATCCAAGGACATCTCGTGTAACAAAAAGTTCTTCAGCATGTAACGCTATAATGCTACAAAATCTGTCAAACTAGCCTCTTAATCCAAAAAGGTTGGCTGACCAGATATATTACGAATTTTGCGTCCATTTTACACTACTAGGGCTTTATCCCTGAACTGTCGCTTCGATTTACACATTTAAATTCATCAGCCCTGTATCACAGCAGTACTGTTATTTATAGACTTCTGCGTCTTCTTTGTCTGCATGAATAACTCAGACGCTTTTTTAGTCTTCAAGTAACCAAAATAGGCCCTGTTGTGTTGTCATGCTCCAAGATATGCGTATGAAAGCCAAGTGGCAAGTTCTTGCACAAATTGCGGCCTTTGAGATTTTTTATAACCTTGGTGTTCCGACTCGTTTGCATCCTTCTAGCAGGATCATAGACACCTTGACACAACCCCATAAGTGTAGTGGAGAGGGATATCACAGATGCTGCGGAATCGGGGAAATTTGCAAATGACTCCACCGCCTAATACCTGTTACGTCTCTTTGAGCTAGTAATTCCATAGAAGCCTATATTTACAACAGAGAACAACAAAGGCACCTGAATGATTAACTGTTGTGAGTAAAATACTATCTTTGACCCATCAAGCCATTAGTGGCTATAAATGACACCAGAAAATCCAAAATCTTTCCGCGTTGCGAGAAGCTGAGGAGGATCCGGATGGACGAATGGATATCATTAGAATGAAGCTTTAAATTATTCCTTACCGTGTACCCACCCAAACAGATTCTAGATTTAAGTAATAACAAACAGGCTCGATGCAGAAAACCTTCAAGCCTTCGGTTATAAATGTTTAATAGAATAAATTAAAAGAGAACGTAATTTGAGAAATTCCGTTCGCTCCATGAAATTCAAAGATATATGAGCCGTAGACCTTCTCCCTGCGCTTCAATCAACCAAAGCAGTCAGAGAATCAAAATAATTGGAAGCCTCAGAGACGCAACCAATAGTGGATGGAAACGTTGCAGCCGTCAACAGCAGCGTGGCTTTCACGATGGATGTATACATCTGTCATTGTTAAAAGGAGCCAGTCTTTCATTCCATTAAAGTTGTTAAAACAGAGAAGCTTTTAACTGCCTTTCTGTATAGCAGTTTTAATGAGCACGCGTAAGTACAGCTATAGCAAAAGAATGAAGTGCCTATAAGATGTAGGCTACACAGTGCATGTTGATCCAAAGTCATCCCACCACAATACGGCCTGCCTTATGAACGCATACAGCTATGATGACCTGCAACAACCTGGCCTCAAGCTCTTTGATAACAATACTTATTAGAGCCTTCACCGTAATTAACAAGCCTTCTTAACGCATTACTTTGTAGCAAAATTGGTATTATTATGGCATGTCAAGCTGTTGAATAACTGAGCCGACTTTTACACATACAAACATACTAAAGGCAAAGCCACACACCACAACCTTGGAGATGGGAAGTGCCAGTCTCGTTCACGCACGTGTGTGCCTAAAAGCATGCTGGTTAAGAGAAACGGCGAAACATAGAGAGAACCCTATTTACTGCTGGAATCTCATCAGCATCAATCATCACAACCCAGACGTTTAATATTTCTAACAGCATAGAAAACTGCACCAACAGATTGGCCAATTCAGTGCCTAATGTTAAAAATCAGAGACAGTGGATGCAATTATAACAACACTAAGGAAGCCTTGCATTCACTTTATTGTTTTAAACTCAACCGTTTGGCGACACACAATTTGGTCGTTATAAATTGATAGAGAACGCGCGGAGTGGACATTTACGGCACCGGATTTAGGAAGGGAAAGTGAGGCATCACATGCATACAACGCTGGAAGCAAGCGGGTTAATGCCATTCACCATGACCCAACACCATGTTTATATTCTCCCTTCTACTTGGCGTTTGAAAAAATTAGCCCTTTAACACTAGTTTTAGAAGAATGAACAAGACAGTCGCCAAATGCGAAACCAATTACAGTAGGCTTGAGGGTGATTTCAGGGGAAGGACAGCGCAGAGATGAGGTCAAGGAAAGAAGGGGGTAGACAGAGTAATAAACCGCGCGCAAACGTTCGTGTGAATTCATACCGACTGAAACAAGGAGTGCTTCATTCTCCATGTTACCTAACATTCCGATTTGTTATCAAGGCTACGGTGCTCTACCACACAAAATGGCAATCGTTCAAGTGAAACAAAGAGCTGAATAGTGACACACCAATCACGTGGCAGGCAATACGTTGGATGACTAAGGCTCTAAAAATTGAGAGATGGGCATTTTTGGGGGCCGTGAGTTGGCACCCATGCCATTCCAGCACATGAAAGCTGCAAAAAGGATCCGCACTGGATCTATGCAATTGCAGGTGACATAGCACTCACTAAAGCTGCCAGATGTGTCTTTAGGGTTTCAATCCTACTGAAGCGAACAATTAAGGCAGCAACGCTCTTGCCCCTTAATTCGAACATACTGTGTTTCGCGGATTTCTTTTGAATGTAAAGGACCGTTTGAAATGACAACGATCCTTCGAACCAGGATGGGCTGCAGGAACGCAATCACCCTCAGCTAATATAGCCCAGCTGGACACGGTGGCAGCATATAATATTTTATGCTTTAATACTGGAGTCGCGTATAAGTAAATAGGCAATTATTGTGGTAATCAGTTATTACAAGGCATGTTTGTAGAGTAAAATCCGTTTAAGGTAGACCGTTCGCCCATTACGCAAGTGGAACATTACTGTTACAACAGTCTTGCCTTCAGAACCTGCAATAATACCACTTTGTGAACATTCAAAAGGCCATTGAAAAATTTGATTTGGCTTTTAAATCAAGTTCATTTAATATGGGCAATGTACCAAAATCCTATGAAACCATGGAAATTGAATAGACCAGCACGTTAACGTCGATTATGTATCAGATATGCCCCTCGATAATTGAACCGGCTAATAGTGACATGACAGCAATGCCAGAAGTTTATTGTGAAGAATTTGAGCTACAAATACCTCGAAAATGGCAGCAAGATGACGAGACATAGGAAAGAGCCAATAATTATTTCATTTTCCTGTTGACCTTGAGCCACGTGAACCTTGGAGTGGCAATCATCCCTAACCTATGGGCTGCTTGAATACCCAAAGCGTAGATTATTACCCCAAATGTGACAACGGCAGAATTTACATGTAGGGAGTAAAATTAAGCTTAAGAAAATTTCACGATTGATTAATTTGAATTGGTACCTCAAAGGAGAATCAAAGAGCTAAGAGTTTCACATTCCGAGGATCTAAATAAAATCTTTATCTTTACTGTAGGTAGTAACTGACTAATCATTTGCCACTTAAGGTAGATGGATGGTCTATCAAAACAAAAGCGCACTCGTAAACAGGACAAAAACCAAGCCAGATGAGGGCCTCAGATCATAGGAAAATTCAGTGACCAGGCTTTCCAAGTAGAAATATAGCCTGCACCACTGAGACCATTCCTTTGACTGGCGGTAACGATAGCACGATAAGAGAAACGCGTCCAAGAAAAAAGGAGAAAACGCGAGACGACAAACCTCCTTGGCAAGAAGAATGGGCATGGATTTAACGAATTTGCCCAGACGAATGTCCGACAGGTTGCTGCTTGTGAACTCCACATTGGGTGAGGTGAGGAAGGTGTACATGAGTTCACTTTTTCGAAGGAAGGGTTGGGTAAGCAAGTACTGAAACAAAAAAAATACTTCAAATTGGGCTTGTTTTTCCACAAACAAAAAGCATAACAATAGAGAGAGACATCTTTAATCCTAAGGGTTAATTCTTTAGCGTACTGTTTTATAGCACTAGTTTTAGCCTGTGCCACAACAATCCCTACCGTGAAGCTGTGAAAATACGCAACGAAGGGAACGAGAGCACAACTTCCTGATTTCGACAATTAAATGAGAATGGTTAGAAACTCGGAAGAAGAGAAAAATCACAGCTGACCTCATTTATTACTACCGTGGAGATACACCATCACCTTTGTAACCAAGAGTTCCAGTTTGTGACTGGGACCAGTAATCAAAGTACATTGCTAAGAGCCCAGAGGAGCTGTAGTAGATGTAAAAACATCCCCAAAAGAGCGTAGAAAAGGAAGGTAAGAAGAGATTACTTTTCCACCAATGCCAATTTAATGGAAGAGGGATGGCTTAACTGATTCCGCCGCGATAAAATAGGAAACCGTCATAGAAAGGTAGTCGCCAAGGCAGCATATAAGTTCAACTAGTTATGGGCGATTGGGACCTAAAAACCGATCGTTTAATATGATTCGACATCTAGTTGTTGGGACAAAAGTGTATTAGTATAAAGCTTGACATGACATGGGACTACTTGTTTTGACAAACTGACGTGCTGAAGAAACTGGATACGAAAATCATTTACAATGGCACATATGGTTCGATAAACACCTAGATAGAAGAATATTTTTATAACAACATATTTACGTTAATAAAAAGCCAATGCCCAATTTGAAATCAGACATTCATTGAACACTGTACCTTAGAACAATGTCTACACCGCTGAACACTCCAGTAAGCCAGAAATGATTGCCACTGGATGGACCAAGCAGCTGTGGTTTTCGCTCAGACCCTCTTTTAGCGAATTGAAAAAAAGGAAATGGCTAGAGAAGAAAACTGAGGCAGACCACTTACTCTGAGAAAACGCTCAAAGTATGACTTCATGTTCTCTAGAAAGTGGTGAGACTGAGCCCCATACCGTCGAGCGTGTAATCGATGGGAAATCCGCGACCCATGAAACTCTACCAGCCTCTGTTCCAATACATAGAACTCCGCATACTTCCTGTAGAAAGAAAAAAATCATTGGTTGTGAGGTAACCAAACAATCTCGTTTAGTTGCCCATAGTAGGAATGGGAAAACTGCGGAAAATTCGTAAAATATGCCATTTGTCGAAATGAGCATCATTACAATCTGCGATTTTTCACATTTAAAGACTAGATTTGTGCGAATTCCGCTTTATGAGACGTCTAGTCACTAGAAGTTGGGAGAAAACCTAGCTCAAGGCGTGTCTGTCTCTACCTCGTCTTCATTCTCCATGCTCCTCCTCCACTTCGTATGCGATCATGCACTTCTCCAGTGTTAATGCCACTACCAATGACAAGGAAAGGTGATAGTAATCGTGTAAAGAAATGACATCGAGGAATACGGAGAATGAGGATGAAAATGAAGTTGTATCACTCGCCCTCACACCTTCGAGTTGCATCGAGTAGATGACCTTCTGTCATAACTGTTGGTCGACTTTCAACTAGTGGACAATTCCTTATCATCGATTGTGTCTGCTGCATTACTAGGTGCATGCACACACGCAAGCACAAAAAATGAGCATGGTATTGTGGGGATGAGATGAAGTGGTGCGTGTTCCAGAGGCGTGAGATGGTTGGTGAGGTAGGGGGTCATTTGGAGGTGAACAATGATGTATTTCCTCCCGTAACAAACGGTAGAACAAAGCGCAGATGCTACGCCTCGAAGCACATCAGTCAGACTGCTAACCATCGCAAACTGGCGCCTTTTATGATGTGGAAGAAGCGAAGAACGAACTGAGGATCTCTGCACCTTACTCTCGTTCACTATTCCACGTGGCCCTCATGCGCTTAGTACGCACTACGAATTCTCCGCTTAGTATAGGTCCAAACTAATTGTTTCACCACTCACATTATATATTGCCAAAACTTGTTCCCAACTTGTTAATCTCAATTTTACCTGCCAACAATGGCGCGCGATTCCCCCTGATTAAGAACATAGCATTTTGGTCTTTCTCAACTTGATGCAGCATCCATCTTTGAGTAATTCACCACTAGCTTCGAGTAACGTGAACCACTTGATTCTGGGAGGTACGTTGTTTTCCCACCATCCACGACATCTTCAAATTTAACGAGAAGCTTCTACAGCCGTGCAGCCGAGTCAGACTTGGCTCATAAAGCACCCAAACTCGTATCCCATTCACCAGGTTAAAGTGGCATTGAGGATACGAAGGAGAGAAATGGTAGAGAGCACAGCGAAGACTGGCGCATGGATAGACTGATATTTACCTAGGCTTCATGATGTACGCATATAAACAATTCCATGCAAGTCTTTGCACCAAGGTATATGAAATTTTGGCTCATTTTTTAATTCGACAGGACTGGAAATATTAGCCAGGGAACATGGCCTTTTGCTTGCATTTATTTTTCGCCACAGTTCTACCCACCATCCGATATACAATTTACCTTTTCGTAGCTAAGGCACATGTATTTCGAAGCTTCCTCAGATGTACCATGAAGAAAAAACGCCACACTTTTGAGACTGAAATGTAAAAACTAGCATCGCTAAACTGCCAGCCGCGTAAAATTATGACCTATCGCGGATCCTAAGCACTTATTTAAGTGGAATATGGCCCTCTCTTCCAGTTCATTCAGCCAATAGTGTCCTCGCGAACACGCCAAGCGTTCAAGTACCCCATTGTCCAGCTCATAAACTCCAGCAGTCGCATTTGAGCTATAATCCATGGGGAAAACAAAGGCACATGTACGCGTACACACAGATAGCGACAAATTTTTTATTAACTTGCGAAAAAGCAGGCCCACAGATTGGAACATGGCAACTCCAATGGGGTGGTAATTGCCGGTGCTAATGTGAATAAAAGTATGGCTGGAATGTATTTTCTGAACTGTCGCCTGATGATAAACAGTTGTATCCTTGTTTGAACTAAAGATTTTTATTAAAAAATAGACATGAGTTCAATAGATTTTAGCATGACTTGAAACAATTACATTCTGCACCTTGAGCTAAGTTTAGTTTATGCTTTTAACTGTAACCACTTTAACAACGATGAGAGCGTGAAGAAACTGGACAAACTTGAAGGAATGCCTACAAACGATTTCTACCGCTGCAATTGCTGAAAATAAACTAACTTTGCTTTCTTCTTACCTGAAACTCGCAATGAAACGATGAAAATTTCCTAATTACAGTAAGACGGTTTGAACTTCTACAAAATTCCTGAAGTGGGCGACAAAAAGTCATGATTTTGACCTACTAGAGAATCAAAAAACAATTTGGAAACAATCAACTAGAATTTTCTGTTTTAAAAAAGCTAAAGCAATAGCGTCAATTCTACTGGGAAGAATAACTTACTGATTTCTAACTGGAATGTAACGATGATTTCGTATTTATAATCGAAGTCCTTTAAGCTAATCAACAGAAAAAAACAGGCTATCTGGAATCATCGACCACTTAAACTGCAAGATAAATATTCGTATTTATTAATAAGTTACCAAGCACTGATAAATAAGCCCTGATGTGAAATAAAAATAACTGGAAACTTTATCCCAACGAAATGGCGAAGATCAAAAGTGCCCTACAGTTTATGATCTGCAAAGTTTCGTTCCAACACCTAAAATTAAGCTAGTGAATGAAAAATGGGCATAACATTACAAAAATTGTAGAAAGTCAAGTGTACACTCCAGGGTATCAGCATGTTTGCGATGAATTTTCGATAGA
Organism: Echinococcus multilocularis; assembly: GCA_000469725.3. NCBI lineage: Eukaryota > Metazoa > Platyhelminthes > Cestoda > Cyclophyllidea > Taeniidae > Echinococcus > Echinococcus multilocularis. Next base: position 4,184,722 of record LN902846.1, on the reverse strand, counting down.
TAAAGTACTATGAAATACATGCAGGAATTAACATATCGTAAATGCTGGCCCAAAAGATTAGACCTCGATAATAAAGAAGAATAAATGCCGCAAATCTTAAAAAATGGTAATACTAATCTGCAAGCTGGACGTTTTAATAAAGCTGTTCCACATTATCCACCACTTTCCTATTCACAGAAGTGAACCCAACACACAAAGTCAAAGACAGCTCTAGTAGTCAAACGAACTCCACAAATTCCTGGCATTCAGTACTTACCTACGGATCCTACTAGAGACCTTATTGCCATTGACTTCGCGCTCCGTAATCACGGTGTAGTAGCCATGACTGGGGACCGCGAAGAGGAGTGAAAAATCGGGTTGTTCCAGGTTCATCATCATCAACATCAACGGGGTTGTCGCGGCTGTGGGGATTTTTAGACCACACCCGCCTCTGCCTACCGAGGAAGCGGAGGAGCGACTGGCAGAAGTATAAGAGGGGATAGAGACGCGCCACTTGGAGAAGTCCAAATCCTCCTCCACCGTCTTCGTCGTTTCCACGGAAGACGCGGGTGTTGGGTGACGGCGGAACCGAAGGCGACCTGACTCCCTTGACGTGGTAGACATGGATGTGAAAGTGGTGGACACATCATCCCTCACCATAGAGTTGGTGCGTGAGGCGACACCGTGACGGCTAAATTCGTTGAGATCGCTGAAGGAGATGCTTTGATTTGGTGATTTGTAGAAGCGGCGACTGGGGTTGAAATCGAGGAAGTCTTTAGGAAAGAAGAAATTAATGTAACTTCCTGTTGTTAGTACTATCTTTGCTTAAAAGGCACAGAGTGCCATTTTGAAGGTGTACCATCGTCGCCGGTACAAATGGACAAGGTGATTTATGACAGCTTTGGAATGGTTGTCTTTTCAAAAATGACTTGTGAAACCACAAGCAGATTTTCAAATGTAATTTCAATCATAGAACGAAAATAGCACAACACCAACAAATCAATTTTAAGACGAAACGAAATTGTGCGTTCTACGGCGGTGGAAGGAAAGGGAGACAGCTAGAGGGATTAAATTTCGGACAATTTCGCTTTCAAAATGAGCCAGTGACATCCGATTTAGTGGAAGACTCAACATTGTAATCGCGATAGGAGTTAATTGGATAGGCTCCGATACATTATGTCCCTGAGCAATAGAGCAGAAGTAGGTCATCTCCAAGTTAGTTCTTCAAAAAAACTGTATTGATGCACAATTTTGGATATGCTTTAATTAAACCTTAGTTAGAAGTATTAAGAATCTAGCCATATATCTACTTGTAGTACATCAAGAGGACGTTTAATCAAGTTTACACAAGAGGAGACCAAAAAATTAGTATAGATTACGGTTACCACACTGCAATGGCTTGTGAGCAACGAAAATCGCAAGAGTTGCAAAGTACATGAGATTGTATATATGCGTACATCATGAAGCCTAGGTAAATATCAGTCTATCCATGCGCCAGTCTTCGCTGTGCTCTCTACCATTTCTCTCCTTCGTATCCTCAATGCCACTTTAACCTGGTGAATGGGATACGAGTTTGGGTGCTTTATGAGCCAAGTCTGACTCGGCTGCACGGCTGTAGAAGCTTCTCGTTAAATTTGAAGATGTCGTGGATGGTGGGAAAACAACGTACCTCCCAGATCAAGTGGTTCACGTTACTCGAAGCTAGTGTGAATTACTCAAAGATGGATGCTGCATCAAGTTGAGAAAGACCAAATGCTATGTTCTTAATCAGGGGGATCGCGCGCCATTGTTGGCAGGTAAAATTGAGATTAACAAGTTGGGAACAAGTTTTGGCAATATATAATGTGAGTGGTGAAACAATTAGTTTGGACCTATACTAAGCGGAGAATTCGTAGTGCGTACTAAGCGCATGAGGGCCACGTGGAATAGTGAACGAGAGTAAGGTGCAGAGATCCTCAGTTCGTTCTTCGCTTCTTCCACATCATAAAAGGCGCCAGTTTGCGATGGTTAGCAGTCTGACTGATGTGCTTCGAGGCGTAGCATCTGCGCTTTGTTCTACCGTTTGTTACGGGAGGAAATACATCATTGTTCACCTCCAAATGACCCCCTACCTCACCAACCATCTCACGCCTCTGGAACACGCACCACTTCATCTCATCCCCACAATACCATGCTCATTTTTTGTGCTTGCGTGTGTGCATGCACCTAGTAATGCAGCAGACACAATCGATGATAAGGAATTGTCCACTAGTTGAAAGTCGACCAACAGTTATGACAGAAGGTCATCTACTCGATGCAACTCGAAGGTGTGAGGGCGAGTGATACAACTTCATTTTCATCCTCATTCTCCGTATTCCTCGATGTCATTTCTTTACACGATTACTATCACCTTTCCTTGTCATTGGTAGTGGCATTAACACTGGAGAAGTGCATGATCGCATACGAAGTGGAGGAGGAGCATGGAGAATGAAGACGAGGTAGAGACAGACACGCCTTGAGCTAGGTTTTCTCCCAACTTCTAGTGACTAGACGTCTCATAAAGCGGAATTCGCACAAATCTAGTCTGGTATGCAGCAACAGCTGTTTTTGCGGAAAATTTCAAATTAATGAACTCTACCCCTAGGACCCCACCCGGTATAGCCATTAATGCCTACAGAGAATCTAACCATGCCATCATCCAGAAGCAAATATTGGCAAACGACACAACGCGTTTGCATCGGGTCACTAGCAGCACTTTTTTCAGGACTATAAATTTTTATTAATGAGTTGGCATTACCCAATGATTTAGTTTTCAAAAAAGCACTTTAGTTAATTCCAATAGGAAAACAAGACCCATATGACTAAAATGGGCCTTTTTAAAACAATTAATAAACAGTATTTGCTTACCCAAACTGTTTTCTGTACCAAAGTTTGCTGTGACATCTATCGGGAAGAAGTGATGCCTGAAAAGTGTATGAAATTAGTGAAAGTAGGATAGATAGCGTACTTGGTCATCCGGTTTTAACTGCAACTGATTACATATTTTCCGTATTCACAGTAGGTACTGGCTGACTCATCTGCTTCTATTTAAAACATCGGTAATAATGAAAACACTTTTCGGGACCAGAAATGGAGGCGTTGCGAGCGATATCGCCGAATCTACTGTATTCTGGCAAATAAAGCGAAAAATTGGGATGGAGGGCCCCGACGAAGCCAGGCACTGTTTTAATCTTCAACTAAAAGAATGGTATTCAGCATTCTGTTGCATTCATGCCGCCTATGCTAGTAGTATTTCAACCCACTTAATAAGCTCATCTTTAGACTCGTAAACTCTCAGAGGTAACTCGGCCGCTATATGTAGGCAGCCACATGGATGGCTACGATATACACTACTTATGCATAAATACTTGTGAAGAAAAAGGGCCCGATGCTCGACTTTTTTTGGGTGTCGAGAGCTAAACATTAGGGGAGTTTAGATTAGCTAGCTTTCATTGATAATCGCTCTGCATGCTAGTAAGCTTCTAAAAACTTGGGTAAATATCCACGCATTACATATTTACATTTATAAAAAAACTAGTCGTATTGAATAGCTAAAGAACTGACATTTATGATAAAAATGCATTTGTATTGACTCGTGAATCTATATCAACGATGGCAAGTTAAAGTATAAAACTAAGTGATTCCGTCAGGAAACGAAAAACTAGTACAATCAAACTAGTAAACAGCTTAAATATGGAAGTAAAGTAGTGGGAATCGAAACTTTTTGAAATGGATATTCAAAAAAATCTGACAAATGGATAAAGCTTTTGAGTAGATGCCAAACAACCTTTGTCAAACCGGCTAATATGCAAAAAGTCTATGGTTACTGGTCTGGTGAAGAGGATAGGAATTGTGAATACGAAATTACCCAGGACCGGGGCTTGCAGAGGGCGCACCCATTCTGCCAAGGTATTCAGGACTCTCCATGTACGCGGGGAGGTAGACCGTTTCCATCGTCATACACATTGTTTTGTAGGCACTAAGTCAAATATTTGGGGAAAAATAGAGGACCCTGTTACTTCCAAACCAGTTAAATAGAAGTACAGTTCCTGAGATTTTGAAAGTTAAAGCATTGTGGTAATATAAAGTGACACAGAGGGAGGGAATACATATTTCTATGGTTGCTCATTCCACATGAAATGACCGCTCCACAAGTAGTACGGTTATTTCAACACCACTAACTTGTTTCTTGTGACCTCTAGTGGAGAACCCCAAAAGGTGGACAGAAAACGAGAAAATTAATGAAGGAGACTTGCGCGACGCTTTAAAATAAATTAAGCGCAAGAATACCCAATTAATGAGTACGGAATCCTTGTTTTTGTGCCTTCGTTTTGCAAAGCTGTTTACTAACAAAGAATGAAAGTGATTAATGGAGTTTCTCCCAAATTTTAGCAGTGCGCAACTTGCGTCAATCCAGTGGTTGTGTTTCAAGCTATTACTCATTCACATAGCCACCAAAGCCGAAGCAAGGGTGGGTAAAGGTGTAGCCTACAAAGGTATCTTAGCTATCTCTTCCGACATTGGCACATGGTACTCTCTTCCAGCGCTTGTATATTACACTTCAGTTCACGAGGTAAAATTGCTGTTGGTTCAATGTGTATAGGTGCATGATTTTGCTTTTCTTCCTTTGTAAAAGTAACTCAATAATGTGGTGACGATAAATCTGCACTCAGCTTAATGTACGCTGAGTGGCTCAAATGCCAGGGATGACGTACATCATACATCTTTAAATTTCAGCGACCCAATTTCGTTGAACTCCTTTCTCCCTCCAACTTAGTGTAAATTCAAACGGTGACTTGGAACACATCTGCCCTATATTCAATCTTATTCGTCTACTTCCATCTTGCGCTTCTAAGAGCGAGTTTGTTACTTTAATGGGTAAAATCACATGCAATGCGCACTCTCTAACTACTCACATCACTAGAAGCCAAAAAACTTTCTCAATATCTTAAGTTGCTCATGATGAGAAACCGACTCCGCGATGAGGTTCAAGAGCAGTGTAAATTATCACCCATAACAAAAAGGTGGTCGATGGGATGATGAGTCTGGAGAATAATCACAAAACAACATACTACCACACTTTTGTAACGGAAATTAAGACCAACAGCAACAAAATTTAGAGTTGAAATTTAAGCACTTCACACTTAATGGCGCTCTCTCACACCGCCTATTAATACTTTGGCTACCAGAATTCCAGGAAGAAGTCAACCATCACAGCTTGATGTTTTACTGCCCAACTATAGTATTAATTGTCACTAATTATTGCAACCGTCTCAACTGTTGCTCAAAAACAAAGAAATGCAAATGTCTTCTGATTAAGAACTCCATACAGCTATTTGATCCTTTTAAACTCCAACATATTTTCACAACCCATGATTTTGCATAAACATGAAGTGATTGAAAAACCTCACAGACACGTGGAGATGCTGATGACGACATTGTTAGTCGAAGCAAAAATTCAAAATCCACCTGGTCCACTCCGGCGTGTGAACGAGTCGAGCAATGCAGAGTGGATCAGCGTTAGCGTCTGCAGTAGCCGAATCAATTGCCTCCGAAATGACTGTTGTGAGGCGTGGTGACAAACCGAGAAGCTGTGGCAGATGCGATGAACCGATTGGTGTTACTACGCGTCCACACTTGCTGCATTTGGTTTGAAGATTGGTGGACCAGTGGCTGTGTTGTTGGTACTGGTCCAACTCCTCACTGGCCAAAACGCGACCGCTGTGGAGGAGGAGGAGGAGCTGTTGCAATGGTGACTTCAGTCGGTTGCAGAGCGCTGGGGAGACACTGTCTGTCTCAATTTTGTTCACAACTTCGACTAGAAGGTAAAAGCAAAAAATAAGCCCTATTTGCTGATTTTGTATAATGACTGCCATTGAGAATGGAGAGTTTGATAAAACTGGGACTTTGGTCTCGATTAAAGTAACCACTTCAAGCAATAGTCCCGCTTTCCATTTATATAGTGAATACTATTAAAGAGGTGTTCGGAAATCATTTTTTTTTTCGATTTTACAGACCTCCACAACCAAAAGGTAGCAGTAGCCCTTTACTTAATGCTATACTTTTGATCTAAATTGTCAAATAACGTCCAAGCTTCCTTAGCTCAAGCTGCATCCCGGAAGAGAGCATTTCATAATATGCTGATAAACTCTAAAACGCATATTATGTTTGTAATGCGTTGGTTGCATGCCTGACTCTTGATTTTGATAAGAGGGAAACTCAGATGCTCATTCGTTGTGCTCTCGTCGGGTGGGCCAGGCCCCGGGCCATACAAGTAGCCCCAAGCCCCAGTGTTGTCAAATACACATATTCGGCTCGAGTACTAGGCCTTCTTTCATCTTAGGAAAAGTCTCGAGGCGCGACAATGTTGCTTGTAATCACGAGGGCTACCCAGGCCGGAACTCGTGCTTGACTTTGTAAACCAGAAAGTAATCAAAATAAAGCACCAACCACATTAAACACCACACACCAATTCAATTTTTTCAACAACTACCCTCTGGTATATGGATTTAACGAAAGCTTCATGTTAGGCGGAAGAATTATTAAAAGCGAACGGCATTCCGAATGCGAGTTATTGAACAACAAACTGAAATACCAAGGAATAATGATAAGGCCATAACAATTTTATTCAAAGAATCCAGAATGGCCTGTACGATTCTACCTAGAGAGCTGAGGTGCAGTCAGCGTTCCTTTTCACCTACTCTTAGTACCGAATAAAGCCTCAAAAAATGCTGAATGTCACATTTTCCAGTTTATGAAAAAGCGTCTTCAATTAATCAAGCCATCGACCATAACATGAACTTGGTCAAACTGCAGATTTTGGCGCAATGTTGAAAGGAGCATTTAATAATAAGGTCCACTTAACATGCAAAACGCTAATAATCGAATTGCCTAACTAGAATGCGAGGGACGAACTAATTGCTTCGCATGAGCAGTTTCTTTCAATCTCAAACCACCCATTGAAACACCTAGATTGCACAAGAAAATCAAAAAAGATGCTGTGAAATAGCTTGAATGCGTTTACTTACAGTAATTCTTGAATCACAATTATGATAAATAAGTTATGGCAAAATGCATAGCATTATTGAAACAGAGCATGTTTCAACTCATTATTTAATATTAACTTTCATTATATAAACTCAACTGTAATACTTTGGTTGTTTGCTTAACTCCAGGCTTTTGGGTGAAGAGGCTACTTAGGTGCTACGCTATTGCACATTTGCTGGGAGGACTGGCCTCTGGGCTACGCCAGTAGCCCCCAGCCCTTCGGTACGTCAACAATATGTGTTCTGTCTGAGTATTACGTCTACTTTCGTCTTAACGGAAGTCTCGGAGCACTGCACTGGTGGCAGCGGAAAGCAGGCTCAGTCTAGATGGAAATCTACCCTGATTTTTACTGCCAGCCGATAAAAATTAGCGTGACGGAAGAAGTGCACATGTTGCGGATGGGAGAATCTGTGACAGCCCATAACAAAAGGGCTGGAAATGACGAATACTTTCGGCAACCACCCTAGTCTCGTATTCTGTAGGAAAGCTACCAACAACTGAAGCAACGCTAGCCGCAAACCATCTGGAAAAGTTTGTTATGGAGCTGTCTACCATACCTGTACGAAGATATCGAACATGTGAAAAAGCGATACCTCCGCCACTTCTCTACTAGCCGGATATAAGCCAGAGAGCTGTGGACGAAGTGGGAAAGTGGTAAGGAGGAAAAGGCGCAAAACCTGGCACCCAAAGCCTCTTTTGAGCCTGTCCTTTATTGACTACTTTCAGGCCGGCGTTCCTAAGACTAGCTATGGACATGCGTGACGGCCAGCACACTCCCCGTTCCCGAACACAGTTCCCATACAGAAACTTCAGGTCCAGCAGAATTGCCGTGAGGGATCAGTGACGTTGAGGTCAAGTATCTTCTTTGTTGTATGGAAATGCAGCGACTGGAGCAGTTGGGCCTTAAGGTATTTTATTTCAGCACTAATTACATAGTGACGGCTGACGCGGGAGGTCGACCAAGGGGAACGGCGGGAGCAACGCTTAAAAGAGGATGGCTGTCATGCATTGATTGGTTGTTGGGCTTTTGGTTTCTGGTAAAGAGGTTAATTAGTTACTACACCAATGTAAATTTGCTGGCCTCTGAGCCATGACAGTAGGCCTAAACCCTTCTGCTATCAAATATAAATATACACATAATGCCTAACTATTAGGTCTTCCATCGTTTTCACAAAAGTTTTGGGGTGCTGCATAACAGTGACTTCGGCTCATTAATGAAAGATGTTACAAGTCATTTACCGAAACGCAATAACGACTTTGGCTCAACAAAATTACACTGGCTATTGAGAAGTAAGATCTCGTTGAAAGGCGCCCTGTAAACAGTTCTTCGCCATCTTGGAACCACTACTTGGACTTTTCTATTTCAACTTCACCCAAATAATATCGAGATTAGCCTATTTAAACAAACGATTTTGTGTTTAATAATATTTTGTTAACGTTTGGAGGAATGCATGCTTCATTACTCACTTTAGTTTGCTAATGAACATCCATTTTGCAGTATATTTTACTAGGTTGTTGCGAATTCACTCTAACTAGCTAAGCCCAACTGTCAAATAAAAGGGTAATTTTTAGAGGCAGATAAGAACGATATTTTGCCTACTTACAACCCTTTCCACCTTCTAAACACAGCAATGTTCCTATGAATCTTAAAAAATACTCTTGTTCACCCGCAGTCTTCGTATTCAGGTGATTCCATTTTTTTCTTTAGAGAGGTCTACCATATGCCACCATTTGGGGTTAATGGATGTTATCGAGGAAATTTCCGAAGGAGATTCGGGAAAAAATATCACTACTGAATGTGCCAAAGATAGTGATAGCTGTCATCAGAAGTTTGATACATATTAAAATGATGAATTAATTTAGTGACTTTTAAATAATCTTTACTCTGGGAAGAAAAAAAGTAACAAATTTATCCTACTAAGGAAAGATGAGATGCTGACGTACACATGAGTAGGAGGACGGTCATGGTGGTGGAACAGTTAATTGATTTCATGTATTGCACAAAGTTGGCCAACTGCTTCGGCTGCTGTAAAAGAGCCTCCATACGCATGTTTCTGGGCTAAAACGTGGCAAAATCAACGGAAATAGGAAATGCTATCTGATTAATACACATGACTATGCTAGCAACGTTCTAAATATTGTGATGGACCATCTGCTTGAAGCGTGTCATTACTAGGTGGTCACTCGAAGGAGAAAAAATACCCATGAGGTAGGGACATTTGTAAAGCTTTGTGTGAAAATAGAGTTGTAAACTGACGCAAAATTTACAGGTGAAATGGCATAACATTAAGCAAATGCAGTAGCATACGATGACGTGTAGATGGTGATCCCAATTGCACATGAAATGGCGTACGCCTATGTATGTCGTTATGGCCTCCAAGAAGGTTATATTTGAATTAAACGATGTTGCATGGGCTCCTAACCTTCCAATATTACTAGTAATGAAGTTCCTTAATGATGTTTTCGTCTTCCTGCGTTTTCAAAATTAGCTCAGGTACTATATTGGCACCAGGACAGCAGGGGAGGTTCAATTGTGTCAACACTAAGGAAAAGTTGAATAATATCTTGTCACGACGAATGAATTTATAACCGATAGTGGTGGATGCTGTGAAGCAGAAACCGAATAGGTTCGTGAAAGAAAAAGCAAGAAGGAATACCATGGACTCAAATCATTACTCCTTCACGTATAGGGTAAGCTCTTGATTTGAAAACGTTGTTTACAACACGTTTTTCATAGCCAAACCACGAATTGAAGAACGAAATAGACATATTTGGTGAATTCATTTTTTTAAAAATATATTAATCTAGGCAGACTAATGAGCAGCAAAGCAAACGAATGAAGGAGAGGAAAGTGCCCGGGATGGAAACACCCACAAACTCCTTAAAAACGACGGGTATACGGTGCATTTGCAGTAGAACAGTACTCAATCTATAGTGATGCTCTCCGAATGAATATCGACGAAGTTCAACTGGTTAAAATAAGGGCGTCGATGAGAGCCTTGTGACGTGATGATAATCACTCCCATAGAAAAAAAAGTATTAGGCATGCAATAATTTCATCATATCACGAATCTCACGCTGGCTGCGTTACTAGCCCTACAATCATTTTGTATAGCTATATACTTTTTGACAAACTCTTACGTCACTTACCAATTCTCTGGCGTTTTTGAACCAATCATTGATGTAGGAATTCAAGAGAGGGACCATAGGGGCATTTGAGGGGTAATCGGTGTCATCCTAAGCAGAAAGAGAGTAAACTTAAGTGATCCTGTGCAAGCACACAGATGATGACCCATAGAAGAGCAATGGCACTTAAGACTTGCACAGCCATATCACTTCAACGCCTTGTTTACTCCTTTGTTAAATGTGGTTTCAGATTAATACACTATTCACGTGAGACATCTAAGAATTCAACAAACTACTAAATGATACCGCAAGGACTGCCAGCAACCAGTGTGTTGATAGCTCAGTCGACTACATCCAAAATTGGAAAAGTGGAAATAAACAAACCTCATGGCCATTCCCGAAGTAGTCATTTTGAAGTTTGACCTGACCATATAGTGCACACTAGGTAGTTTGATTATTATTTTTTCTTAAATTACTAATGCATTAATAACATTTTTTATTCACTACGCAATAGTATTCAAACTTGTTGATATGACTGTAGGTCTGTGAAAGTAGTTGCTTTCTATTTCCTTATAAACGAACTATGAGTTTTATAAAGTGAGAAATCAACTTGATGAAATTCAAAAAAAGATTTGAAGTTCCTCAAAAAGTGGCAACCAAACTTTGTCCACGAGGAACGCAAACACTCGCGGAATACTTGAGCACAGTAGAATTCAGTAATTTTATCTACCGGTAACTCCCAACTACAGGATTACACACATCTATTTTCGTTGTTTGCCAAAAAAGGAATACTTGGGACCATTGAACTTGTGGAAAACCAAAGAAATGAAGAAAACTTACCACAATAGGATCAATTAGGTAGAGAAAAACAGTGTTCAGGGAGTCCTAGAACAGGAAAGGCCATTACCATAACAGGTGAAGCCGTACAAACTTACACCAAAAGGGAGAATTTTGAAGCTTCTGCGATGTCTTAGAGCGTCTCGCTACAGTACAGTTGTTTATGCCTTGTAACTCAAAAGGGTTGAGCATTCTTGTAAGACGCTATGAAACCACATCAACCGTTAACATGCATGAATACACAAACAGTCAATCGAGTAGCTTGCAGGATGTTGAGCCCACGACTGTTATTGCTACCATTTAGTCCACAAACGTGGCATCTATTCTTAAATATCGCAAGTAAATGGGTGTTGGACTTACGGGATTGGCGATAGAGTCAAGGGCAGGCAAGAGGACGTGATTAGCAAGAATCTCGGTGAGAAGGGTCCGTGCACATTGAGCAGTCTGAGTGTGATCAGGACTAACAGAAAAGAGGGGCAGTTACGCGCATTCTTCTACCAATTGTCCACTAGAGCACATGCACATCAATATGTTGCCGTGGTTGTATGCATGCGTGGTTTCAAACTAACTTTCGATTGAGTAGGAATTGCACTCGAGACCCTATACGCTGATTGTAAAAACTATTACAACATTAGGTGTAAAAAATACATTGTACGCGGGCACCTAATCAACGAGTTAATAGACTGATTTCGGTTGCTAATGGCAAAATCATTGTCGACGAATGAGACTGGATCTTAGTTCTCATTAGGGCACTTCACAAAAGCGGAGGTGAAATCACTATGGCAAAATCTAGGCATCCACATGCATCAGTGGTTCCCCCTACCTTCCGGGGATTCAGAACTCGCAATTTTTATAAGCGAAGCATTTGAGATGCTCCACTGAAATGGTGAAGGTGATGCTTTCAACTATAATACAACCTTAAAAACAGTTTTCAGGGAATGAGATTCCATTTTCCGTTTTTTCGTTGCTCGAATATGGTCAAATATTTCCTTGTGATCTGTACGGCAAAACAGATCATGCGCATTTAAAACTCAGGAGAATATTAAGAGCTAAAACTATGTCCACTCGAAATAGCCAAAAAAACAATATTCCTTGGTGATATACACAATCGATAGCAAAACGTTCACTTTCACGATCCTGGAAGGAAATTAACCACTGCAGCTCAGATATTTCATTGTTCGAGCAACATTGATATCCAAAAACTAAAAAAATGCAATTATCCCCAGAGAAAAGCCAACCTATATCTGCTCTATTATTCTGAACTTAATGAATCTGCTTACAATACAATTAAGTTCAACTGCACACGATAAATATACACCGCATATGGATGCTGATGACGGTGCAAACAAAAAGTAGTTTGCAATCAGCGTACGGGATCCACTTAAAACTACGCAAGTATAAAAAATATCCTTTGATGATCCACACAACAGGTAACGGGTCTTGCACACTCTCTCCACATGACCATTGCAAATAACCAGATAGATTACCAGTGTAAAATATGCTCTCAAAATTGCAAAATACAGCCTATTTTCATTCAGAGAAGAAAGAATGATAGGACTCACTCAGGGTTATGATCCGCAAGGTGATTATTTTTCACAAAAGTCTGGTCTGGCATTTGGTGGTGAAACTGAGCCGATGAAAATGCCTGGTCGATTAGGTTAATTACCCGAGCGGTTCCATCCCACGCCGAGGGCTTTCTAGCCTCAACTTTCCTTCTTCGTTTCAAGCCCGGTGGGATAAGAAGGTGAGGCAGTAGCTGACGAACAATACCCTGCAGATAGAGAGACTCCGCTTGACGTGATTGCAACGCGGGGTGGAGGTGATCAGCGGAGAAGAGACGCTGAAGGATTAAGTCATCAGCCAGGGGTGGTTGGATGGGCTCCTCATCTCCGCTCGGGTAGATAGTAGAATCAAAGAATGCTGAGAGAACGTAGGCATAAGATAAAATTAGCTTGAGAGGAACCGGCCGGGAAGAATGACAAGAGAATCAATGATAGCAAGCGCGGATACTACATGAGGAATAAGGGATGCACACAGCAAGCAATGCAGCAGACAACTGCATGACAGCAATCCAACCAGATTGACTAGTAACAGTCATGGGACGTATGAGAGAGCAAGGGCAGCTAGCTTACCATCTAAGTGACTAAAAACTATAACAAAACACCATAAATCAAGGATGAATGATGAAAAAGACAACTTCAGATACTTAATCGATAAGATGAAAGGATTAACGCACCATTTGTAAGGGTCAGTAGGTGTTCCACGTGGTGAACAACACATGGAAGGAGTTTCTGCTCTATTAGATTAGAAACATCAACCTAAGGAGATTGGAAAAAAGCACGCTTTACCGCTTTCAATCTTAGAAGAAGGACGCTACAAATGTGCTGCAGCTGGGCTTTTATATTAGCGGTAAACTTTTCATCATCAGTCAGTTGTCTATAAACAAAAGTACAAAACGAAAATAGGATTCAAGCTTCATCTCACAGACAAAATTCTGAAGGATAAGGATAAGAGACTTACGAGAACCAACGAAGAATAAAGCGGTCAATAATGAGGTCAAAAATCTAAAGTCTTGATTTAATAGTGAAATTCACATTACGTTTTGAAGGTTTTCATTGGCATGAAGTGATAATTTTGGTATACGGGGATCAAAGCATGAGCGAGAATACCTAAAAATGCGGTAGACTACGAGAATCTTACGCTAGAATGCCACAGTTACAAGAAATTTGGGGTCTCAGAAATTTGGAAGAAAATAGAGTAGACTGCGACGTGTCATTGGAACGCAGACGTCCACATTTTGAGTGTCTATCCAATTTCGTCCTTAAGTAGTACGATGAGGAGTGTATTTAACTACCTTAAGAGGTTACTGAGGACGAAGCCAAAATAAAAGCAAAATAAAATCAACGGAATGAATAGAAACATATCAACGCATCTCCATCTTCACAACGACACCGCAAAATTCCATTCAAGCATGACCGGCAAACTGTAGTATGGGTGTGTACAGCCTTAATATCACGTATCAAGCGGCTGACTAAAGCCTACTTAAAGTGACACGTCTTAGAAAGGCGTATACCCTAACAATAAAACTCCAATTCCTTCTTCACCCCCTAATATACCCGATTTGTAGAGTGCGTACCAGTTATGAAGACATTTAAAAGCTGAAAAGTCCAAAGATTTTTCATTTATCCTTAAGCTATTCTCGTCTAGGAATGAGTCCCTTTAAAACAGCCATTTCTTGGTTGTTAACGCAAAACCAACTATGTTTGATGATATTGAATGCCCTATATTGTAGCGTACCGAGACTCTGTGAAGACGAAAGAAGGCACAATACTCGGGCAGAATATATGTATTCAGCACGGAGGTGCCTGGGCTATTGGCATGGCCCAAAAGGCCAGCCCACCCAGAAAGGTACAAGGGGCTAATTCAAAGTACACAAGCAGCACCTCACTAGAACTGAGAGATTAACGACTATCGTATTACAGTATCAACTCTATTTCAACTGCTGCACTGATTTTAAACAATGATAGCAGTGCCATAGGTTCTATTCGTATTCAGAAATCGAGCATAAGAGTTCTGCGGCACAAAATAGTTTTACAACGATGCATAGAAAGCTGGTTTAATTCGGCTTTTGACTGCGATGATACTTATTCTACCTCAAGTTCTGCTTCTGCTCGGCGGCTTGGCCCCAGCCCATACCAGTAGCCTCTCATCATTTCTTCATGTATGATTTGCTAACTGCTTTCGACTAGTACAGAATTAAGAAACCATGTATACATGCTGAAGCATTAGGAAAATGGTACAAAATACTTCATTTCAAATGCCGGGTTGTGACAGGCCCAAAGTTTATCTCTTCCTCCTCGAACTTCAGACCATGGGAGAGCTTCAACAAGAGCATGCTCATTAATGATAATTATGGTGAAGTACACAGGTTAGATCTATGCGCATTCCGAACTCTCGCTTACCTCAGTAAATTCTGCTGGCTACTCCGCCTCGAGATTCATGTTCTCACCTAAAGAACACTTTTAAACAAAATACCGACGACATTTATGTTCTAGTCATTTACAATAAAATGATCTGCATGGATAATGTTTTGGACACGAAGAGTTAGTAGTAGCCCCGGTAGACAATGCAGGGGAGCATGGAAAATGCGTTTTCAAGATGCTGTAGTGTTAAACACACGTTTGTTTGATTTTACCCCTAGGAAAGAGGTGCCGAATGCGTGCAAATCGCTTGTCTGAGCTGAAGTTATTGGCTCCCAAGGCTAAAGCGGAAGGTGGACTGATTTTCTGGCAGTTTTCAGTGCTTAGTTTGCTACCATTATCACGGAAAAGATGTCCTTACATAAAATTTTTCTGACTTTAAGAGCATAAAGAAGAAAGAAAAAGAGAGTAGCATCAACCCGACTACATGCTTATCATTCCTAATCTAAAAATACAGTCACATTATAATACTTATTGGTTTATAGTGTGACTATTGCAATACGATGGTGGTCTATCCCTCGATTTGGTGGGGCGCCACTTTTGTACTTCGAATTAGTCTTCTTTTACCTTTCTGGGTGGGCTGGCCTTCGAGCCATGCCAATAGCCCATGCACCTTCTCTGTGCTAAATACATATATATTCTGCCCGAGTATTGTGTGTTCTTTCGTTTTCAGAGAAGTCTCAGGACGCTACACTATCATCATAGTCGTGAAAGTATAGGAATTGCTACCTGACGAACCAAAAATGCACTGATTTGCAATGCTTATGTTACTTTAATGTGCTATTTAGGGAGGAAACAAAGTTGTAATTCGAATCTGCTGACAGGGTCGTCATCGCCCGTGCCTGAGTGCGATTGCAGTTTCCCCCTCCCGTAAAAATTGCATCTGTTCTCCCGATCCATATCCTCCTAATAAATATGCCAAAATTAAATTTACTGGGCCGTTTTAAGAACACTAGGAACAAGAGGGAGGAGACTTGTGAGTCTCGCCCTACGGATTAATGCAGTTTTTTCGATGAATTTTTATCATTGATTCATTAGAACAAATTTTTATTTACTAATAAAGACAAAGCTTTTACTGTGCAATTCTAATTATTTTAAGTGCCTGCGTGCCTAGTTTTAATGCATTTTTTAATGGAAAGATATTTTTGGTTTTGTTACGCCAGTTAAGTGCGGCTTATTTGGCACGAATTTTACTTCAATGTGGTATGCGTTCGAGAAGTAGAGTTACGCAGGGTACGTTTTCGACTTCTGTATTTGACTATAACCTCATCTCCCCCTTTAAAGTAGTTGTTCATTATTTGCACTTCCCTGATCTTTATTAGGGTGTCATGCATTTCGTTGATTTTGTTCTTATTGCAAAATCGTGATATTTTGCTGCGGACTGTGTCTCTGAGGGTACATGCTTTCAATTACTATTTCAGGTTAATTCTTGCATTTTCAAGGGATTTGCTGTCTTTCTTGTCCTCTACTTTGTAATTTTGCAGTTTACTTCAAGGAGCTTCATTTAATTAGGGATACTTTTCCTCCATGCACTGTTTTTGACAGAGTGCGAATGTGCTAAGGCAGCGAAATTATGTAAATTCCTTCCAGTTGTTTTTACAATGGTCAGTGATTTTTTTGAATATTCCTTCACCGGTTCAGTGCATCGGGCAATCGATACTTAAGTTTTTATTTGTATAGATAGGATATTACGACTAGCAATTTCTGCGTGTCTCTACTCATCTGTTTTCAAATGTATTAGTCTGTCACCTACACTTTATAATTACAATGGTTCATTCTGTTTTATGTCCCCATCTGCCTTACTGATTACAGAGGAATTAACCAAGATCATATCGGTCATAAACCTTCTTTCGAGCTCCAGTGAGAAGGCCACTGTAGACACAATTAGCAGCCATTTGTCGAATGAGGTGCCCAGCGCCGATCGATTATCACAAATCTTAAATGAGGCTGTTTCTCGGGGCTCCGTTGTTAAAAACCCTGAGGATGGGTTTTACCACCCCACTCGCAGCTTACGACCACATCGGCGCTCATTCCTCTTCTCTCATCATCCCTCTGTCCTCTACGATGTAAGTACACCGCGGCGACGTACAGGGTCTTCTATTCAACGAACACACAAAACGCCTAATGGTGCAGCCGTATGTTACTTCCCCCTAAGGGCTTTTTCCTCTGTCTAACAGCGTCGTGGTTCTCGCCTCTCCTATCTATTTGCAGACATCTACTCGTGGCATATCGGATATTATTCCAGTTTGTGGTTTCTGTCTTGGTGATGAGGTCAACAACCCGAGAACGGGTGAGCCTGAAGAGATGCTAGCCTGTTGGGGCTGCGGTAGCTCAGGTGGGCATTTGTTTCCATTAGCTACACCACTACCCACTCGTCTAACCATTCCTCACGGAGAAATCTTCCTCCAGCCCATCCAAGTTGTCTACGCTTATCGGCGGCGATGGTGCCCCAAGTGAAACGGCTACGCTGGTACTGCATCGATTGCAAACGCTGCACAATTTGCCACTACTCGGCATCCAATTCCGCGGAAGGCGAAAGAGCAGCGGTAGCGGTCAGTGGTGGCAGTGCTAGTGATAAGGACAGTGATCTCCTGCTTTGTGATAACTGCGATCGTGGATATCACCTTTCCTGCGTGGCTCCGGAGCTCACAGAACCTCCTGATGGTGCGTTCTATTTCCTTTCCACGTTGGAGCATTAGATTTAATAGAGGCGCTTGATGTTCCTGATGATGAAATATCAGTTGGGATCCCCTCTAAGTTTACGGTTCATGTGTAGAAATGACTGAAATTAGACGTGTTGGGTGCTTCCTCTCTCCCGTCACCTCATGGAGACAAAAAAGATTGTGGTAGTCTTTTGTGGATCTTATTCAGTTTATGTAAGTGTAGTTGGCCATATCATAGCGCTATTCTTGAACATACCGCAGTATAGGTTCTTACCTTTCGATTCCCCCTCTAATGTATGCACGGAAGGTTCCCACAGTTCCAGATGTGGATGCTTACAACTATCAGTTTTTCGATTTAATAGCCATCAGCTACTGCCATGATTTTCAGCGCCTTTAAATTGGATGAAATAGTTTCATCACAGGGGACTAATGAATGAGTCGCTTTCTTTTCTGATTTAGGGTAAGTACTATACTGTTTAAGTGTCTGTACAATGACGAAATCGAAAGTTACCAACTTTCTTTTCATTGCTTACGTACATGTAAATGAATTAAGATCTTCCAAGGAACAGTGTAGTTCTCTATTCAGTTCTGGGGACAGTAGAATAAGTTTGTAATGATACATATAGATTTGGAGGCCAAGAGTTAGACAGAATTCCCTTCAGTGCGGCACTTCAACTTTCCGCCTAAAAATTTTTTAATATCTCGTTTCAACAGTGACTTTATTGGGTCATTGAATGATCCTTTCTCAAATCCAGGTACCTGGATCTGTCCCATCTGTGAGCGCTACCCCGAGGGTTACACCCAACCCGGAGCTCGTCCCTCTGCCCTCGCAGCAGCTACAGCGACCACCGTCACACAGAACCCACTTGATCCCCGGCTGCAGGCGGCGGCTCTGTGTGACCTGCTAACCGACTACGAAGTGCAGCTCATACGGCAGGCTCTTCAGAGCCGTGGCAGTGCCAGCAAAGCAGTCACGACGTCAACAAGGAAGCCAAGGGCTTCACGATTAATCAAGTCGGAGGCTCTTTTGAGGCCGAAGAGGTCGGGTGTTTTGGTCCAGAAAACGCTCACTAGCTGGGCCCTCAGAGATGAGAGCAAACAGAAAAGTTAGTCTTGTGGTCTGTGATTAATATGAAAAGGTAGGTTAGGATTGACGTTGCCTAGGCTGTGAACGCCTGTATCATTTCCTCGGAATAATTGGGACTGAGAGTTAATGCTTCTATGGCTGTCTTAGTATTCTATAGCATCTTGCTATAACATTTATTCTGAAACCTGGTATATGACTTAAGTGTCTAGGAACGATGTCGTTTATACTGAGGGAGGATGGTACTGCTACCATTACTTTAGCCATCTGCTAGTATACGTGCTGCAATAATCTTGCAGGTCTCGTATTATTTAGCCATAGGTGAGAACGGTTTGTTTGTCCCAAAGACCAGATAAGTGAAGGTTGGGGTAGCATGACCAGAATAGTTAAGACTAAAAGCATTCTATGCCTCTGTGCATGAACACTGGTAATCTGCGGTTTATACTGACGTTAACTTTATTAAGGATTTGCTTTTCCTGATAGACACTGACACCACAATGAAGTTGGAAGCAGACAATATATCATCAGTTGGGCGCGTGACCACTCGACGAAGCATCGTGAACACTACCGGTGCCTCGGCCTCTATCAGTACCACTGCGGGCGTCCGTACTACGCGTTTGGCTGTACGTCGGTCATCGGCGTACGCCTCCACCGACGTCTCACTAACTCCGCCCACCAAGCGGTGCAGGCTGGGCTGCGCTGCGTCGGTCGCCTCTTCGCTGCGCATCCAAATTCCTAATCATTGCGGGCTGCGACGACAGCAGCGCCAAAATTATTTGCAGTCATCTGGTGAGTAAAACCACTTCCTGTAGTTGCACCTCCATATCTTAAACCCTTGGTGAATAGTGAGTTGCTTCGCTTGATTCTTGCCTACCCCCTTCTTTGGATCACTAGCTGTTTGTAAAACAGAACCGTCTGCAACAACAACAGCGATTAAGTCATCACCTGACAGCTGAAGGCTGGCGATCTTGCCACTCGAACAAATGCGTCCTCATTTCTCAGATACTCGGTACATTTTGTATAATACCCATGATGAAAGTCATCCTCAGAACTTTGAAGCCGTTGGAGTACATAAATGCTTTGATGGAGCTTTCACATTGTCAGCAGTGGATATTTTATTACTTCCTTGTTCAAAGTTTAGGGTTGGATGTATCCACAGAATAAGGTACATATAAAAATAGGTGATTTACTTATTTGTTGTATGGTTTGCTGGGCGAATAACTGTATTCTGGGTTTGGTTTCAGGGTACTACCGTCTACTTTATTTTCTTACCCTTATTGGGGCTATTCCGTGATGATGGACCCGCTCTAAATCATCCTGTTTTTTGAAACGAAATCCTCTTACATTTCCCGAGGCTATCGGATACACAATGAGCGGTAGGCAGATTCACATAATGCTGTTTTGATGTCAAAATATGCTTTTGTTGCGCGGGATTATTAAACTGAAAGTCCACCGATCCACTTGAAAAGCCCCGTCATTCGGCATAGTAAGTTTTTGATTCTTGGGTCAGCCATTAACGTCGGTGAGTTTGGGCGTTTTCTTTCTTAACTGAAAAACCTTACTCATTCTGCCATTTTCAGACGTGGTGTCGATTTCCAACAAAGCTCCCATTCTTTATATACACTTCCGCTGTTCTATTTCTTCACTCCTGTAGCAGTTCGTTGTAAATGCGTAGGGTAGTCATTTTTTGGTCAAGACCTTGGTCGATTTCAAAATAAACAGCCCACCCGGCCGATGTCAAAACCGATTAATTTTTTGTCTAACCCTCCATGCGTGACTCATCATTATGACCTGAAGGTGTAGCATGCCCTTCGCACACACACCAATCCCATTTGGATTCGGTACGTCAACCGTTCAATTCAAAACCCGACCTGCTCATACCTCTGTATGTTGCATTTGTGGGCGTGGTCTTTTGTATGCTTTAGCTGAACCCAAGGCCTCTCCCGCTCCTAACCTTAACGCGCAGGAGCAAAAACAACAGCGTGGACGTCGGGGGAGACGCCATACATCAACAGCCGCACTTCAGCTCATCAAAACGGGCATCAAACGTCTTCGTGGAGGTTCAGGACGCGGACATTCCCTCAGCAGTGGGTTGCGCGGCTCAGATGTTGAGGAGAATTCTGTTGATATCATCGCCGCAGATTTCGTCGATGGAGGGGCAGTGGAAGAAGACACTTCAAAGACATTGGCGAATGGTGCAGCAGTTGAGATGAAAGATGGAGAGGAAGATGATAGACAAAAAAAGGAAGATGCGAATGATGATGACGACGAAGATCCATGCTTCGGAACGATTATTGATGCAGATCGGAAACTTTTCCAGAACGTTCAGTCTCGTGTTCAGGATGTAAGGCTTTCTCAATCTGAGTCATTTTTTGTTTGGCTGGCTTGTTTCCAATCGCCTGCCCCCGTTTTTTGACTGATCACATAATCCCAGAGCTTCGTGATTTTAAGACCCTGATTCTCTGCACACTTTGGTAACCGACATTTTTTGGATCCATATCTATCTTCGACTGAAGTGATGAATGGAACTTATAGACAGTCTGCGGTGATACCTGATTTATTCTAAAAGGCATAAGTATGAAAGTAGCTGTGATTGCAAAGGGGGTCTGGGTGACTAGTGGCACAGTTCTTCAGAAAGCTCATACCTTATGATATGTTTGATAATTGTCTTTCATTCTCTCACCCTTCATCTCTTCCACACAGTGTCTTCCACAGTCTCTGGAAAATAGCAAACAGCTCCCTCCAACAGATAATCCCCGTCTGCTGAATGCTGCCAACACTCCGTCGAAAATACGAACCTCAACAGAATCAGCTCCCCCGAAGGAAATCCCGTCTCGATGTCCTCCTCGGATCCAGTTTGGCAAGTACTGCATCACCACCTGGTACTCTGCCCCCTATCCCTCCGAATATGCCAGGTAGGATTTTTTCCCTTTCACATTTCGCGTCGCCTTGCTGTGAGACCTTTCGTACACGGCTGTTTTTGGTGTGTTGCCCTGCTACTTCCATTTGCCCGCCCAGAGGTACTGGTTTTGTCAGGCGCAGGGCCCAGCGGTAGCAAAATTAGTACTTCTTTTTCAATTCTCGAAAAGTGGCACTTCGGACAATTTATTGCAGTAATTCTAATCGGTACAAAAATATACTTCAGTTGCCTTCTGAAATCCTGCCAACTAAGTCTACATTTTCCTAGAAAATCCTTTCCGACCTATTTTCAATACATGTGTACAAGTTCCTAGTACTTGGTTGATGCTGGAATAAGGAATTATTCATTTAAAATTAATTCCACTATTACATCGTAGCAGTCAGTAGTCAGGAGGAGATTATTCTACTCTTCACCCGAAATGGCAATCTTTTATCAATGCATTGATTATGATTTTGTAGTGTTACTTCTGGTTTTCTATGACGGCTTTGAAAATTGGTGGCCTGTTTTGCTAATGTTTATCTCTTAACTCTTTAGATTGAATCTGCTGTACATTTGTGAATACTGTTTGAAATACTTCAAGACCGAAGATGTGTTCAAGCGACACATGGTGAGTTTTGACTGTTTCTTTAATTTTGGAGTATGCGTATGAAGCTTTTTTGCTACTACTTTGAGACTGTATTGTTTGTTCACCTCTCAGGTGATGAACCTTAACAATCACTTGGTCCCGAGTGCACTTATAATGTGTAGATACATTATTTGAAGACCGTAACCGAGTGGACTACATCAACACGATGTTATGCGCAAAGCACTAAGTGGCCTAACTTTTCTGTTAGTTGATTATTCACACAACTCCATACTCCACCGATCCCTTTTACAAACCAGTTCTTTTGCACCCAAATATTCCAGTTTGGACCAAGTTTGATTTGCCTCATCTTAACCACGACTTTGCTGTACCGTTGGAAGAATCTTTTTTTGGTTATTACAATGAAGTCCTTTGCAATCTCCCTTGTTTCATCACTGCAGAGCAAGTGCACCACCTATCATCCACCGGGAAATGAAATTTACCGATGTCAAAACATGTCCGTCTTCGAGGTGGATGGCCAGATATCTAAGCTATACTGCCAGCAGCTCTGCATCCTGGCCAAGTTATTCTTAGATCACAAGACCCTCTACTACGATGTGGAGCCCTTCCTCTTCTACGTCATCACCGTTCATGATCCACGTGAGGGCTTCCATTTGGTGGGCTACTTTTCCAAGGAGAAGCGTTCAGCGCAGAAATACAATCTCAGTTGTATTATGGTCCTACCGCCTTATCAAAAGCAGGCCTATGGACGTTTTCTCATTGATTTTAGTAAGCTCGCTTCAACCATTTTGATACCTTTTTCCCAGTATGTTCAGACCACCCTCTGTGCAATTTTACGAGCCTAAATTTGCATTTTTACATTGTTATCTTTTATTCACTCGTTTTTTATTTTTACTATATTGATATATATTATCGTATTTTTCCTTCTCTGCTTGATTTTCAACCCGCCAAACTGCAGTTGTGTTCTCTAATTTTTTCTGCCCATAATTTGTGTATCACTTAACCTATCAGCTTCGAGTAATATGCTGAAGTAGGACCGTAAAGACGCAAACCTATTACCTGAGGTTCATACCATTTCCCAAATAGGGAGTTATCTACTATTTGTTTGTCTTGTAAACCGATATGCACTTATCCTTACTGCCAAGTGCTGCTTTTAGATACAGTTTTGACGTTTGTAGCCAGACATCTCTTCAAAATCTAACTTATCCGAGGGTCGTATTTAAAACCTTGAGTTTGGAGCTCGATGGTCTCGTAAAACACCGGCTATTGATTCATTAGCTAGTGGGAATATGTCGTAAAATATTGAATTCTGGGTTGTGTTTGTACTTTCTCAAACTCCTTACTCTCTGCCTCCATCGAGAGCATGCGCGCCTTGTGTCTTCTGTGTACTTTAGCCCTAATTTCATTCGCCTTATTTCCTTGACACCGTAGAGTTGTAAGCTCTTCTTCACACTTTAACTCAAATAACGCAATTTGAGCAATGGGAATATTCATTTTAACGGAGGAAATTATACGCTGGTGCATCCAGTGGGGAAAAACTCGACTTGGCTAGCATTAGGTTTCGGCTTCTTTTTTAACCCCTTGCTTCCAGTAACAATAATCTTGTTCGCCAAATGCGAGCCAGTGGTGTTTTGTACACTTAAATATGACGGGATTGCCAATCGCGTCTAACTCAAGCCCTTCGCCGCCAAGGTCTCTCCCTAAGGCAGATCCATTATTGGAACTCACACATTTTGTCCTTCTGATGTGACACCGTTTTCAACATTTTTTCGACTTTGCGGTCTTTTTTCATTTCCTCTCAAGAAACCGGGGCGTCATAATTGCAAGTAACATTGGTAGTGAGCGTGTTAGATCCTCCTGTCTCACAGGCAGGAAGTGTAGTTGATTTCATTAACCAAATTTAGTCTCCTATTAAACCAACAGAACAAGGGTCAATAAGTCAGCCCCCTCCGTCTAATTGTTTTCAGCTGACGTCGGCCGTTTCACCGCAGTCATCGTTGTCTTGTTCGTTTCCAATGGGCCTGTTCTTTGTTTGCCCAACACTGCCTCACCTCCATTTGTTTCGCACACATCGATTCCATTCCACATTTTTTATGCCAGAGTGGAAGCAATTGCTCACCCTCATAGTTGCCAAAGCCCCTGTCGTAAAACACAAATTGACTGGTCTTCCCTGAGGCAAATCAGCACACAATCACTATTCCTAATGTGTAGGCATCATTTGTTCTGTAAAATATCGTCATCAGACATTTTGCTCTTGCACTGCAAACATATACTGTTCAATTTACGTGCCGTGTGCACCCTCACTCCACTCTCAATCTCTTTGATATGCGCCAAGCATATTCTCTCTCCGCGACGCTGAACAGTCGTCTTGACATTAAAACACTCCATCAGCCCCTTTGGGGCCTAGACAAGCGCTTTATTGAATCAGTGCTTGCCCATCAGCTTTGTCCATCTATCGTTCTGTGTAAATTAAACCTATTTTTTATCATGCTTACAATGTTAAGTTTCTCAAATGCACAAACCATAGAGACGTATTTTTTGGTCAAAGTGGCAGCTACATCGATAATGATATCTTTATTCCAAAATCAGTGCAGAACATCCAGCTGAACCATTGACAACACGGTTTTCCCCTTAATGATGGAAAAAGGAGACTTCTGCATTGCAAGAAGCGACAAGTTTGTAAAATGCCATTCTCAGTTTTTGCGAAGTGGCTAAATGCCTGCAAGATATGATGAAAGCTAACTGGTGTAACATCTGTCGGTGATGGTTGGTGGGTTTTTGAGGCCAGTTCCTTTTTAATTTGTGGTAGAGCGAGGGTTTTGTAGCCGTTCAAATGCTTTCAGCTTTTGAAGAGCTCGTATTCCGCAAAAAAACAGTACTCTGAATTCCTACCGTGGCAAAAAATTGGGACAACCCTTGAGCTGATCAACGTTTCCTTCAATTCCAATAATCAGTTTGTCCGCCGAAATCCATGCATCTCTCCAGCCTCTTTATATTTCTGTCAAGCTCTTCTTGGCTTGAGATGGATGTATTCGTCATTTTTGGCATCTTCTTTCATTTATTTCTTGTTTATCCAAAATTTTTTTAAATAATCATGTTGAATGTCGTTTCAAACATTCAACCATAGGACTACCCGTTTCCCATCTACCGCGGTGTCCCAGGTTAAGCTCATCTTTGATCGATGGTCAATTGTCTCGTACGACGATTGCAACTACTCTCTTCCCAATGGCTACAACACTCGAGTATTTGATTGCAAGCTCTCCCCAAACCTTATGTAGCTCTGATGGGCCAGGCCGAATGCCATTAGCTCCTTAAATTAATGTCTTGTTTAACACACCAATATGCAGTCGCATGATTGTATTTCTAAAATACTTCTGTCTACCTCCAGGCTACCTGTTATCGCGGATTGAGGGCCTATCGGGCTCCCCGGAGAAGCCTCTTTCCGATCTGGGTCGTCTCTCCTATGAGTCCTATTGGCGCTCTACCCTGTTACCCCTAATACTTAACACGGAAGAGGGAAACAACGGTGAAACCTTGACTTCTGATATCACTGTTCGCCAGCTGACCGAGGCCACTGGCATTGATGTGCATGATGTTGTCAGCACTCTTCAACAACTCGCCTCCGACATCCAACTGGATAGCCACGACAGCAGGTTAGTCAACAAATAGTTTGTTGTTTAGTCGTTTTTCTCTGAGATTTTTTGCAGTTATGGCTGTGTTCATTAGCCAAGTGCTGACTGTCTTCAGTGTAAATCAAATGGAATGTTTCATCCATTAAAATGTGAAAGGACAGGACTGGCTTTTATGATCAGGGCTCGGGAAACTCCATTGAGCGTCTTTGATTAGCTTTTCATAGTCGAGATCGGCATTTCGTTTTCTGGTTTCTCAGTCTAATATCCATTTTTTTGACATGGAAGACCTGGCACACGTTGGACTTTTACAGGATGTTCGTTTTTCTCCAAATCCCAATGTAGTTCTTTGTTGAACGGTATTTTAGATCTTTTTTTACTTCAATTTGTGCGCTTCTTTTATGTTCATCTTCAACTAAGTTTCTCCGTGGTTTTGGTCGCAATTTGAGGCAAGACAACGACAGTTCTGGGCGTATATCGAGCTGATACATACCTGTGAAGGTTCGGATCCAACTTTGATTGGAACATATTCAATAAATTGTGGAATGGAGTAGATACTTCGGTGTTTTTTAGAACTCATTGGATTCTTCTAAATGATGGAATGAATGATCGAGTAGTCGGAGGCATTAACCCTTTTGATAATCGATTTACGGTGTTCCCTCCATAAGGGGTCAAATTTTTCGTAGCTTCCATGACGAATCTTTGGTTAGCAGTCAGATGGCGAAGGTCTTTAGGGTAAACTGCCTTTTCGTTCCACTTCAGGAGAAACATTTCATTCGATGTGTTATGAGCTGGAGTTCTGCAGCGATGCTTTTAAAAGAATTGTCTTTTGCACTAGAGCAGTTCATAAAAAAGAAAAAAATAGGCTTTTGGAGTTAGTTAAAACCTAGTACACTCGAGTGATTAAATGGATCCTTTGCCTTTTAGACCCATGCTCACTTTCGACATGGAGAAGGTGTCGAAGCTAAAATCTAAATACGAAGCTCGTTCGAAGAACTGGATCAAGTTGGACGAGGAGTGCCTGCGTTGGTCGCCACTCACGGATACGAAGGCACGTCTCTTCCTGACAGTTCCTCTTGGTCATCTTTTATTGTCATAATTTAAGTAGCATTAATTTTTGTTGACAGAATATAAAAAGTCCACCGGAGGATGGCGGTAGTCATTCGAGCCGCCTGGCGTCGCCTCCCGCCCGTCACAGCAGCCCCAAAGTCGTGTCCCCGTCTAGTCCCATCCGTGTTCCTGCTCCTACTCCTGCCCCTTCCCTCTCTCCTGCGAATAGCTCTGCCCCGTTCGTCACCTTCCAGACACCAAAGAGGCGGCGCGGTCGACCACCCAGAAAGACATCCTTCATTACCTCCTCACCGACACCGTTGGCGGCACTGCAGCCATCGGCAAACACTGCCTCCACCCTGCTTGAGGCATTTCCTCTTCCTGTTCTCGATGTGGCTGATCCCACGGTCTCTACCCCTACCAACAGTGTAGTGGCAGTCGTGGCGGAGGAGAAGGAGGAGGTAGTGACCACGCCGAAGTCTGCTCTTCCTTCACCGAAGCCGCCGTCTTGTAAGAAGGATAGTCTGCTTTTCGCTCCCCATCACCCTCCAGATTCACCGCCTTCAGGTAAGTATTCCTTTGTCCTCCTCTCAACACTGTCACCTAATCCTGTTACGATTGTAGGAGGTTCGGCGTCCTCAATGAGTACCTCTGTTTCTACGGGCATCAACGTCACAGTCACTACGAGTTCCACCACCAACTCTAACACAAAAGTCTCTGCGGCTAACGGGTCTGGTGGGCGTACGCCTTCACGAGGCAAAGGTCGCGATTCTATGGATTCCGATATCGTCAGTGACAGCAATAAGCGGCTGACGGGAAGGCGCTTGAATAGAAGATTGTGTGCAAGCATGAGATGTAGGGACATTCGGATCTCCGGTGTTTCGAACAGTAACAATGGGCATGATGTTACTGTGAGCGAGGTTAGCTCATGATTTCGGCTCCTCTCCCTCTCTTCTCCCCCTCTATATTCCCCCCCATCTCGGTTATTCAGGATTAATGTTACTCGATTGTTTAATTTTTTTAATGTGTATTCAGTGGGCTTATGGAAGTCGTTGTGATTCTGCGTATTGTCATCGGCTTTGACGACAGTTTGGTTTAGTAGTGGCTATTGGACTGACCATAGTGATTGTCTTAATTACTATCCAGTCGTTATCATCTGCCATTATTGGGATTTGCCCAAATGATTCCTGGTGGAAATAGTTAGAGGGACATGAATATTCAATTAGATAATATTTCTGTTGTCTAGCCTGAGTTTACTTTAGATGTGTGGTGATGCAGATTTTACGAATTAACAATTTGATATTGAGATTACACCATTTTGGCGCGCTGGGGATAATAATAAAGCTGGGAAATCATATTTGCTTAAATCCTACTTGATATACGCTCACGCACAGCAAGCGGTCATTCTTGCTTCCGACAACTGCCTATGCCCATTCTTACGGGTTTTTCCAATGCTTCACTTACCTAGGCGCATCTTATAGCTTTGTCGGATTCTAGTTAATGTGGAAAATATTTAATCCATTCTACACTTATCTACATCGTGAATTGGTGTCAGTTTGGTGAGGAAAAACTCTTTCGGCGTTAGTAGTGGGTCGGCTATCCGAAGAAGCATTGCAGCGTTCCACGTCGACCAATGAAAACAGACGAAAAATCGTTGCAAATTGTAGGAGATTTCGATCGCAATTTCTTTGGTGCATGCTCCCTGGGTTGAAACAATTTGTATTTTAGCGGGGTATGGTATTTTTGAAATTGGTGAAGTAGGTATAACTAGTTTATTGCCAGACTATCCACCTCGATTGCTATGGTAATCTCCTGCCCTACCAATAAAGGTATTTCGCTGATCGTCGCTGTTTTATTTGGAAGCCTCTATTGAAGATTATTGCTCATCCGTGTAACAAATTTGTTTCATCTGCCTTATCCCTCTCCACTCCTAGTCTAATAAGGAAAAAGAAGTTAGCACTATAGTCCTTCCTATGGCCACCACTCCGGACACGCCTAGATCCATCCAATCACCCATCTTATGCACCGTCCATTCGTCTCCCATTGAGGCGGCACGTAGCGGTGACCTTACGGCGGGTATCTCTCCCCTTACCGTTGTCAACACTGCCGCTTCCGTCTCCGCCTCCTTAACCAATCTCCTCCCCGTCACCACGTTCGAGCAACTGAATCTGCATGCTTCTCCTGTGGATGCCAATACCACTGCTTCTGATATCTTTTGTGTACGTGGGTGTGCTACTACGTGAATTCTGCTTCCTTTAGCCCTCTTTTGCCGTTTACACCACGCTTCTGTCTACTACCCTTTGTAGCGCTGAAACTCTTCTTGAAAACCTTCCAAGATTTACGGCTCCGGATAGGGCTTTATAAGTGTACTGAAGGGTTGGTGTTCTGTTAACTGAAATACCCCACAGACAGGCCGCCGCACTGCTAGGATGGCGATTCAGACATGCGGAGACTGAAGGGAGCTCGCGTAGTTAAATGCAGATTAATTAAAACAAATGTTCTACTGCAGTCTAATATGCTTTGGTTATGCTATACGTTAGTTCGTCAGATATTAGCTACTTTTTGGCAGACGAATTTGTCCAGCTTAAAAGACTATTGTCGGATGATGAATGCATAGATATCACATTGATGAAATCACATGCTATCACTACCAGTGCTCTTTCTCAAATGCTGCTTTAATGTGCTCTAAAAAGATCACTTAGCCTACTTCCAGTTTTTTTTGCTCAAAGCAGCTCTTTAATGAATGACTCCATCTTTTGGTGATTATGTTGGTTCCACTGATTTTGGCCAATGCACTCAGATATCGTTTGCAGGCTTAGCACCGCGTTAGGACAGCTTCCGGTGGCTTTGAACTCTCAAGGACACCTGTTTTATGATAATTTTGAGGATAAACAGGTAAGAAAGGCGCTATTGAAATTTAAGCGCATGACCGAGTTGATTTGCCTTCTAGCTTTGTGGGTGGGCACTGAATATTCTTGATTATAATTAATAATATCAGACTACCAAAAGGCTCTGTGTTGATGACCTGATGTGTGAACAATATCGTGACGAACTCACTGAGGGTCTTCGGTTCACAAAACTTATGGGAACACCAAGTACAAGCATCAAACATGCATCGATTCTTTTCCTTCTTTAGCCGCGCTCCTACTCCCTGCCACAAGTGAAAATCCCGTCATCGTCTCCGCCCAGTCCACCTCTCTTAGATTCGGCTGGAGGAAATGTAAAAGCTGGTTTTCATTGTTGCCTTGGCGTCTCGAGAAGGCTGAACAGGAAGAGCATCTCCATGGAGCACCTTGAAATCTTCGGTCCATGTCCTAAGCTTAGTCTTCTCACCGATTCTCGTGGTATGAACAAACCAGGGTGGCACTTTAGGATCTTCCCGTGTTTTTAACCCCGATGGTTTCGAGGCTTCATTATTGAATGAATTGCTTTACCACATTTGTGCTGTTACTCAAACCAGTTTCGCATTGTGCTGCACAGGCGAGCAAGATTCTCTAAATGCCTAATATTACCATTTGCTTTGTTTCCAGTCAAACTCTCCGTCAGCTTGGAGTCTTCTAGCACCATCCCAATGGTGGCTGCCCCGTGCTCTCCTACCTCCAGCGTCGATACACTGGACAGCGAGCTGACGTTACCAATGCGACAAGAGAGCTTCCATCGGCGGCTTCATCTTCCCACTCACCTCCGCAATTATCGCAAGGGTTGCTCACTGCTGACGAGGCACCTCAAGATGGCCATGACTGTTGATGGTTCCGCTTGGCTTGAGTGCGAGCCTCTGGAACAGCGAGCAGAGCGGGTAACCTACCACCATGTGGAAGCGAAACCCTTTGTGGGCGAGCCGCTTCACTGTTGTCGAGTGGACGAGTGTCAAGTTTACACAGCGACTCTAGTGCCACAAACTCCCTACTCAACCGACTCTCTCTCCTCCACCTCTCCACCATTTGTGTTTCATAACAGTACAAGCATCTCCCCAACGGTGGAGGTTCCCTCCGTTTCCACTTCCATCACTGTGACCGTTCAGCAGAACCCACACCCTCCTTCTCCGGTGTTTCCTGCCCGACCCCTTTCTCCAATCCAACTCCCACCACCTCCTCCTGATAGCGTCAATGGCAGCAGCAACAGTTCTACCCAATCTCCTTTTGTCTACTCCACCTACACACCTCCACAGCCATGTTGTCCCATGTATGTTTCAGGCGTTGCGTGGATGGCTACTCCGCATCACTTTTCATCTGCCTTTATACCTCCACCTTCTTCTGCTTTCTTTGATCCCGCCACCGGTGCCCCCATGTTTGCTTATTGTCTGCCAGCTCAACCAACACCACCACTACCACCGACGCCCTCGCCGATTCAGCAGGTGCCTTTACAAACGTTCCTCCCTCAGCCTGATCAGGCTTTACTGTGTCCACCTCCACCACCATCCCCGGCACTGCTGTCACAGCAGCAGGTGTTCTCACCCCAAATGGGCTACGTGCCAACACAACCCATCCCAATTCCGGAACATCAGAATCAGCATCAACAACAGCAGTTTCAGCAAATACAACCACAGTTCCCACTGATGATGGATGCAACGGATTGGGTACTTGGAGGGACACCTTCAGCATACCCCCTTCAGGGTTAATTGCAGATAATCCCTCTTTCCCTGGCCTACCTCTGTCCGTATAATGTGTATATTACCTCTAAGTGCATGGGATCAGTGAACTTTATTCTCCAGTTTGTTTTTGTTGTACAATCGAGGAGGGAAAGAACACGAGATGCAGGTGTTATTGTACTCATGCAAAACCCACCCATACTTATATACGGATATGCACTTTGCTAACTCATATTCTACTGACGCACTGAATCAGTTTCTCGTGCTCACTAATACACCAAAATAGCGAAATTTTTATTACGCACTCATTCACGCTATTGTGATCTGTCATAGTTGCGGTCTGGGGGTTTTGGGTCATTAGCAAATGGGATAAATTGAGTTTGGCTGACATTGAAGGTAACTTTTGCAAAGATGTTAGCCGTAAGATCTGTCCGGGGGTAAAGGTGCTCTTTTCTTCATCTAATGCGACTTCAGCTTTTCTGCATTGATTGGGTTTGGGTGTGTTTTGGCAACTAGATTCAAACATTGTAAAAAGCTCGACTAAGATCGGGGTTGGGCCTAATTCTTAGAGGCTAAAGCCTTGCCTCCACAGAGGTGGTCGTTATCCTTCCATTGCCTTAACGCTGTTTTGCATCAGGTTCATGTTATTTCTGAATTTAAATCGAATTTGTCGGTAGTTGAGGCTGGTCTCAGGTGTTTCCCATTTTTTGGTGCATCTTTCTTTACTGACGTCTATTAAGTAGCCAAAGCAACCTAAGTTTTTTAAAGCAGCAATTCCAAGATGTTGACTGCTGACTAGGTCATGAAGCAAAATTGAGTTCTTGTTGGAGGGTGCTAATCAACCATCATGGTGCACTATCCATGATAGCAATATTTTATTTAAATAATATTTCTCAATTAGATTTCCTGAACGGAAAATGGCTAGCAAAACTATTCGCAGTTGCTTTACACGGTATAAGTTCTGATTGCCTTTCTCCCTAAGAATTACACTAATATGTTACTTTGATCATAAAAATTGCATTTTTAACGTGTATTTTTACCTCCATGGTCAATATAAAATCTAGCTAAAATTGGTATACCGAATGAAACTTTAAAGAGACAATTTGCAGGACAGTCTGATGTGATGCACACTTACGACAAATATCATTTATAGCACTATTTTAGTGAAGCGTCTCTTTCTGCACTTTAACTTGAGGTTCAAATGGATAAATCTGTTCACAATTCCTTGTTTCCATCCACCATGCTTAAAGAAACTTTTGAGTTTACACTTGTCACGTAGCCCAGAAATACTCCTAACCGCACTGACCACTTTCAAGTGGGTGACCATCCAGAAGTGTAGTTAATCCACAGTATGTAGCTTAAAATAATTTAGCTTAGAAAAATGACACAATTTAAATTTAACGTGCTCAATAAATTCCTTTTATTTTGCAAAAGTGTAACACGCTGTTTTTAGTTTAACTCTCGGTTTCCGTAACAGGCCACTTTGGATCTCCGCCATTTTACCTAAGCCGGGTGGGCTGGTCTGCGGTCTATGTCAGCAGCCCCAAGTCCTACTGTATGTCGTCACAACGTATTTCACCCTAGTATTATGTCTTCGAACCTTCTCAGATGGTCTCAGCAGCTAAAAAATCATCGACGGGGCTAGTTTTTCTTCAGCCATATTCCAAGTGACACCGAAAACTATTGTAGTTTATATTACTATTGGTAAGCTGCCATCATCATACTTGTAATACAATGGCTCCTTCATTATTTAGATAAGTAGGATCCCAATGAATGCTAGCCAATTCGCCAAGAACATCAAATATCAATTACGATCTCTCATGACTTTTTATGCAAACTCGAAATAACATGATAGATTAACTAAGAACAGAATGCGATTGCTTACCTTTACTTGTTTCTCTTGCTCTCGCTACTTTTCTGCCGGGTGAAATGAATACCTTCCCTTCTGCCCATTCGCTCAGGTAAATAATCACTTCATCCAATCTTTGAGGCTTTGGATTGGCGATTACAAAGACATCCCTCTTGTGACCTCAATCATGTACCGTAAATAGACCCAGCACAAATAAAAAGTTGTTTCATTTTTGCTTCCAAATCCTTATGTCACTTCGAAGTCGTTTAGTTGACGAGGTGCAAGAAGGTTCATTAGAGTGAGCAAATTCTGATGTCTAACCAACGCACGTTAATTTTGGCAAGAAATCATGACCAATTTTACAATTTATAACAAAAATTACTTGCAAAATTCAATTGAGTCGAATTTGCTAAATAAATAATGTAGGTCGTGACTTTTGAAAGTGGAGATAACGTCTGTTTTAAAATTGATGCAAACTCAGGATTCAGATTTAACGACCAAGGAATTTTACCTAATCAAATCACCTATTGGAAGTTATCGTACCATAACGACTAGATGAAGGCCTATGCATGAAGTTAAAATTTTTTGAGAAAAGGTACTTAAATCAGCAAATTCATTTCTTATCTTTTACCACATATGATAACAAAAAAAGAAGGGGAAAGTTTTCTAGTTAGTTCCTTTGGCCTGTTCGTTGACATGCGACTGTTTGTTATGTGGCGCCCTGTGTCTCCCAAAGACGGTAGAAATCATAGTGTGTTACCAACTTAGAGAACGGCTGGAGGGCTATTGTCATTGCCAGAAGTCCGTCCCACTTAACATAAGTACAAGGTCGGAACCCAAGTGTCCGCGTAACCAAAATAGAATTAAATAAACAGTCGAAGCATTACAGACCCCTTCTCGTCTTATGAGTGTTGTTCTGGACGCTTGCCGTGTACAACCTCTAACGTTGACCATCGAAACGCAGTCGGTACTATTTAAAAAGATACCCACGAAATAACTACGCCAATCATTCAATTCGCGCGTAACTGGGCCGATATTAAACCGTCACGTCACTGATCCATTTTGACATTCCCACTACACCAAGAGTTTCATCTTGTTTGGGAGCTGTTGTTGGAGAATGGGAAACGCGCAGGCCATCAAGTAGCTGCTCGTTATCCGTAAGGAGACTGGCCTTAAGGTAAAGTCATTGAATAAAATAGGGGGTTAAAGAGATTACGTGTGGATGACGTTTCGCATTTATTCCTCCTTGCCACTTGGTCCTCACCTTATTTATGCCCAGTTAAATCTATCCACATGAGTTGTATCTAAATAATATGGTTGAAGGAGGCATTGCATGTCCACCTATTTGGCATCTTTATATGGCTAACGCAGACAGCTCTGTGGCGAACTTTTCCAAGTGGATCACGAGTGGTATCATTTCGGCTGAAAATAGGATTCCCGCAGAATACGGGACTGGGGCAGGTACCAAAGGCAGACGTCATTTTCAGTCCCTCCATTAGGAGCAGTCGTAGATATGTCTATTTTCCATAGAGTTATTTATAGCATTCAGTAATAGGAATCAGGATAGTTGTCCCTTGGGGCCGGTTTTGTTTCCTACCAACACCAGCATAGCATCGTAGGTCTATTTACAAACCGAAAGAAGGCAGAATACTAAGACAGAAAATGCATCGCCGATGCAGAGTTAGGCTAAAGGACCACGGGTACACTCTGGAGGCCATACCACTCAAAGGAAATGCAGAGGGGCCTTTGGTCCCAGCGTAGCCAAAACAAGTGTTAAACCAACGATTAAACTTCTGCATGCCTTAATTTGTATTAACAGGGGCTTAAAAAGCGTAAAGTGTATTGGAAAGATGTTGCATTTCAATCACATTTAGAAAAAATCATTTAATGCAATGTAGCTGAAGTACTTCAAGGTGAAGACACCTAGATCTTGCTGTGATCCTTTGCGCTAAGGGGTGTATCACTGTTAAGGCATTTATTTAAACTTCATTAAACGCTTTCACAGTGTAGGGTGTATAGCTTCACTAGACCGCATACCTGCCTTGAAGTGGGATTTTTCATAGTAGATAATCCATTGCATAAGATCAGCAAATATAAAGCAGATGGGATTTCTGGCATAAACTTATTCGATACTGGAATTACCCGGATGCATCAAATGGTACTACAAGCAGCAAAGTGGAAGAAAAACGAAATTTTTAAATATTATTATTTTACGGATTTTGAGGGACATTAACTATTTACTGGAGGCTCTGATAACAGACTGTGGTAAACAAAGTATACAGTCAAGCGAAGCTAGGTCATACAGATATCAAAAAAGTAGTTGGGAGACTGAATGAAGCGTATTCTGTAGGATTATCAATGCCGACTCTTGTTGAGTTGACTCACCTACCCCACTACTTCATTTCACTAATTTATTCAAACTCATCTAAAAATTTATGCTTGGATGATATGCGCCAAACTGTTACCACCGTCACGTATTCGTTATTTCTGGTCTCAGATTGGCTCGCATATTTTTGGTTTGGCTGGCGTTATCACTGATTGACGGAACGTAATTTGTCACTCAAAATACAGACATGCAAGCTACAAGTTTGTATAACAATCGTTTAGTAATCCTCTGAGCCATCTTTAAGTTTTCATCGACTTAAGGCTAGAAATGAATCTTATTTCCAAAAATTCAGATTTTGAATAGAGCACATGGACAAATAACTGTTCACGTAAGCTATTAATTAAACGGACTGCACTTGACTTGGCTGTTGAAATTTCCAATGCACTGTTTTTTATTAAAGCCTTTTGAAGATCATCCCTTTTATTAAGATTTGCCATAATTAATGCGGTCAGGCTTCCTCAAAATTAATTGAGACAAGTCAAGTTTTGAGGAGAAAGAGATGTGCGCACTCCAAAGCATTCTGGCTGTACAGTAACTCCAGAGCAAAATAGGCCTCAGTCGATCTCAAACAGGAATATTAAGCCCCTGTACACCTCAATAATTGCACAGTAGGGTATAAAACTACATTATTAAATAATTAAGTGAATAACAGAAACCGCCTTTATAATGCCCGCAAAAAGATTTTAGTGTGCCTAATGCCTACTATAGAGAAAATATTGCTATCTAGGGAGATTAAGATATGCTAAACGAGTAAATCCATAATGCAAAAATTTAAATAAAACAGTAACTTTCCCCTTTTATTTTATATAAAAAGGAATGTAACGCTAAATACAGATGCAGAAAAGTAAAATTACCAAAACTATTAAGTAACACCCATACTAGATTAAATAACTCGAAACTGAGTTTATGTAGGAAAAATTAGGAATTGTAAAAGTACCTTTATGGCTAATTTTATTCTAAGAGCGACATGCCATTTCACATAGATAAAAGAGGCAATGATCATAATAGATTGATTGAAAGAAGGGAGAAAGTGAGTAAGTTTAAAGCATTCCTGTTGCTTCTACGGTGTTGTTGATCACAAAAACTCTAGAGATGGGGAAGCGCCAATGAGCAGGCCTGTATTTACGTGAAATCCGATGCAACAAGCATTGTCACAATGAGTCGTCGAAACGACTCTTAAGTGAATTGCACTATAAGTATTACCTACAATTCCTTTTACTTCGTCAACGTACCGAAACTTATCACGAATTATCCGCGTGCTTGGTGTGTCAGGTTCCCTTCTTAGTGAATACCCCGAATGAGGTAATATCATTCCTTTATTACTAGTCCGGTTCATCGTTGCGTGAATGATAGGGACAAATGAACTTGTCGTATTTCGATCACGACATCAAATAATGTCGATGTTGCGAAATTATACACAAGTTGAGACAATACATGCTATGTCGCCTGTTAGGACCTATGTTAAGAGAGAAAACAATCTATTAAAAGAAAATCACACTTTATTTATTGGAACCAGTGGGTAAATAAAGTACTAGTTTGTATAAAAGTAGGCATAGGCATATTTGACCAAATACTACAAGTTCTCGCCAAGTCGATATTCCTGGTCGTTCAGTTGTATGGAGTCATAAGCTGGTCTTAATAGCCCAAATTTCAATTCTTGAGAGAGAGGAAACATCCTGTGCTGCAGCTTTACCCAAAATCATTCCCCCTGCGTGGCCCCCGACAATGAGGATGACAAATTAGGAAAGTAAAAAAGAGGTGAGCGTTGTTCTTAAAGCAAAGCTTAAATAAAATGAAAAAGGAATGGGGAATTAGGTTTTCTAAATCCGTGTAATATTTATTTGCACATTTTATTAACAAAGGGATATAAATACATTCTGCAGTTTAGCAATAAGCATCAGGGGAACCAATTCTAATCCTTATCTTTTTAAACATATTAAGTGGAAGTGTAATCCCGAACACGATATTTGGAAAATATACAAAAAATCGGGTACAGATGTGGGATTTCAGTAATTGATTAAAGAAGTTTCGCAAAATTCATAAGAATTTAATAGGATTAACATCTGTTTTGCTTTAGCACTCGAGTAACTTAGAAAAAAATACACGAAAAACAGATAGTTAATAGAAGTTTGAGTGGTGCCTATTAATGAGGAAATAAAACATATGAATAATGATTTACTTTGAAATAAAAACGTACTCGTAGAAAATCACAAAAGTAGATTCCTGAAAAGGACCGTCTGAGATTGGGCGATGTTTAAATTAAAAGACTAACCCACTTCATGCAATACTAAATTCTGCACACTTAAGAATTCATAATTTGTATACTAATTCTAAAGTTCTGACCACAGGAAAGTAACTGCAAAGTCAAAAGCCCGAACGTTATAAGTGAATTAAATTTAATTTGTGGTGACGCATCACGCACAGAGCCAAGAGAACTAAGAGGATCCTGATCAAAGAAGCGCGCAGAGAGTGCTCGAATAGACGAATGGCACACACAAAGGTACCGACAGATTATATAAAAAGTGACAAGAAGTAGAGCAGAAGTTATTGGAGTGCGTTCAGTGTCAAAATGAAAAGCCTATTTTTATGGTTATTTTTTGTTAGCATCGTAGCAAGAAGTTATGCAATTCAAGAACCAAAGGTAAAAATGAAATTGGAAGCTCAAATGGACATACCGGAAATATGTCCAGGAAACTATAACCGGAACAAAATATGCAATAAAAAGGCAATGGAAACAATAAAGGAAGAAAAGGAATTCGGAAACGAGAAGAATGAAACTAAAAAGAATCTGACAAAAAAGGAAGAGGAAAAAGTATATGAAGGAGGCGTACAAATTGAAGAATATAAAGCAAAAGAAATAAAGAAAAAAGACGAAGAGGAGAGCGAAGGAGGCGCTGGTGGTGGAGTGATCGGTGGAGGTGTGGAAGGTGAAGTCACTGAGTCACATGGGAGCATTGGCGGCACTACGGAGGGATACGTGCCAGTGACGGAGTCGGGTGAGGGGGAAGGCGACGAGGAAGGTGAAGGGGAAGATGAAGGGGAAGATGAAGACGAGGACGAAGATGAAGACGAAGAGGAGAGTGAAGGAGGTGCTGGTGGTGGAGTGATCGGTGGAGGTGTGGAAGGTGAAGTCACTGAGTCACATGGGAGCATTGGCGGCACCACGGAGGGATACGTGCCAGTGACGGAGTCGGGTGAGGAGGAAGGCGAAGAAGAAGATGAAGGTGATGAGCTTGTTTACGAATACAATGATGATGCTGACAACGTTGATGAGAATACCTCCTTTGATGATCATGGTGACAATATTGTCCTTGATGTCGATGATAATGACGACGACGGTAACGACAATGCCAATAATGGCGACGACGATGGAGCTCATTTCAAACCTGGATGGATTACTGGCACTTATAATGTTAGTGGCCACGGAAATAATGAATGGGTGGGCCACGGCTCTCTTGGTGACTATGTCGACGACAATGACGAAGATGATGATGACGTTGGGCTATTTAAACCTGGCAGGATTCATGGTGGTGGTCATGGCAAGGGACATAGCCATAATAATAAATGGATCTCCCACTGGTCTAGCGATGACGACGATGATAATGACGATAATGGTGATGCTGGCCGATTTAAACCTAATCGAATTCCTGGCAGTGGTAGTGGCAAGGGACGTGGCCATAATAATAAATGGAACTTCCACTGGTCCGCTGGTATTGATGATGATGATTGACCTGTTCCTAATATCTGTTAATTTTACTTTAGATTGGACGTCAAAATTTATCGTGTAATCGTATTCACACCATTTTAACCCCTCTGCATTCCGATTATCCTCATGTATCTACTTGCTATTCCATTTCATATACACTGTTGACCCCTTGTAATTTGTCTACAAAGAATAAGTCTGATCGCGAAATGTGATTTGCATTATTATTCTTCAATATTGATTGGAGTGCATTCATTATGGGAATAGGATTAGGCTGCTCGTAAGTATTTGATACTTCTTGTATGTCTAGCTATTAGGACTTTGAAAATTGGGGTAAAATTTGATGCACACAGGAACCACTGCTTTTAGGAATGTCTAAATTTAATAGTACTGAAAAAGTTCTATTAATATGTGAAT
The DNA here is from genome assembly GCA_000469725.3 of Echinococcus multilocularis. Taxonomy (NCBI): domain Eukaryota; kingdom Metazoa; phylum Platyhelminthes; class Cestoda; order Cyclophyllidea; family Taeniidae; genus Echinococcus; species Echinococcus multilocularis. The sequence continues at coordinate 4,144,863 of LN902846.1, read as the reverse complement.
GATTTTGCCCAGCAATAGAAATATATGCTGTCCTCTCTAGATCGCAATATCCTAAGTAATTTTACTTGTTTTTAGGACAGATATTTTGCCCTTGTAAATAGTTCGATATTCTGTAAGAATTTTGTGAGAATTGCATTTTTACTCAACTTATAAATAATCGTAACAACCGCTTCAAGATGTGAAATGCTTTGTTGCTAAATTTCTCCAGGTTTGTATTATCAGAACTGCTGCAAACCACGTAATTTCTCTCGGGTGCTGCCCCATTCTCCTTCCCCTTCTACAGAGAAGAATAGATAACGATGCGAATGTTTGTGAAGAATATACAAGGTCTTTGAAATGACACAATGTACTACTGATTCTTAAGACTCCTGTAGGTGGTGCCTGCAACAAGCCACTGATAAAAAGGGAAAACTGAAACCTGTCCAGAACCTCAATTTCACAATCAGTATACGAGTAGCAAAATCATACTGTGGGAGAAAGTAATCCTTATAGAAGTTTTATCAGTCATAAGTTTTTAAACCGTCAAGCACTTAGAAAATATCGCATTTTGTAAAAATTCGGAAGGCAGTATAAATTAATTAAATCGAAGGAAATAACTCAAAACAACCTTCAAACCAGGTAGTAGATTATTCGTAATTTGCGTAGTGTACAGGAGAACAAGAGTTGGAGCATTTTACTGGTAAAAGTAATTAGTCGGACATGATGTTTGAACATCTGTTTGATAGTCATCTCAGTCACCGCTGCATAAGAAGTGGCAATAACAGATGCAACACACAAGAGGTTCCAATGCATGCAATCAGTTGGACAACCATTTAAGATTGGAATGATCATTTATTTCATCAGAAATTCACACTAATGCAAGAGAAAACTTTACGAGGTTTTAGCATTGTTGCTACCAGTGGCAAAGAGATCTCGACTTCTGCTGGTCATTCACCATGTATTTCCAGTAGTGCCATCATTATTTTAGTACAAATTTCACCAGCCTGTTGGGGTACATATTACTGCAAAGTGCTTTAAAACCGCGACAGTTGTGTTAGTTTTAATTAGCGGTTGTTAAACAGCGCTATGCAACCATTTTGGGCTTAAGTTAATTTTGCCCAAAACCTTACAATTTTACAAATTTATCGATGATAATTTGAGGATTACTCGAAACACCGAAAGGCTAGCGTTAAAGAAGAGGAGGTAAAGAGGAGGCAAATTTCGAACAAATAACTTTATGGCTTGTCAAATCAAATGAGAGAATGTAGAGGGAACCACTATTAGCACTTACCTCTGCGTACTTTCAAGTCTCTTCAGGCTCGACACGTAAACATGCCTCATACTTCGCCTGTTTTAGTTCTGTAATAAACCAAAAGCGAATGTTTACACTTTAATTTGATTTATTTACTCGTTTATGGCAAAACAGAAGATTTCTAAAATCACATACCAGTACAAGTTAAAATGACATGAAAGCCTTTGCACAGGAATAATAAAAACAATAAAATAGGTTTAGGGGCTATAATGGTTCAGTAAAGCTCATGAATCTCCACAGTGCGAAAAAACAGAAGCTACATGTGCCATCGTTAAGTTCCCTAAAATGACGATACAGAATAGAGTTTTTTAGCTGTAGAGGTGACCAAAGATTCACACTTTTAAATACATTTGATTTAGGGCTCTCTTGTACACCAACTGTTACTTGGAGCTTAATTGTATCGTCATTGTTTGTCATTGGGCGGGTCTACTTAATGCCACTGCCTGTCAATGATCCCACTGAATGACGCTATATAAATTCATTAGGAAAAAAGTGCGTAGAATATCGTCCACCATCACGGTGCCTTCTGCTAAATGATTGGAGCGTATCAAATAGCTCTTTTAGAAAGAACAATTTGACTTTGATGCAAAGATTTTAGGTTTTGAACTGAATATTTTGTTCTTTTGGCGCCAACAGGAATGATAAGTGTAGCAACTATTTGAATGTAGCTCTTAGGCCAGGAGCATTCATTAAAAATATACCCCTTATCGAAGGTCCCCATCAATCTCCAAAGGAGCTGATTGCCATGAACGTCCATTTTCCTAATTTTTTTGTTTCCTTTTCCAAATACTGCCAATAAGAATGTTCCTACTTAATCAGTGTGCTTATTCCAAGGGAATAAAGTCGAGGGAGGAGGAGGTAAGTACAAAACCTATCATAATGCTGACAGTGGCAGCAAATCTCAACTCTCATGATCGATTTGGGCTTCAAAGGATGACTTAAAACTGCCAAATAGAACTCCTGGCTCAACTATCGACGTCAAGGAGCACTCCGGAACCTCCACCACTATAGAAGCAAAAATCACCCCAGACACCGATTTTAAACATTGTTGCGTTCCTTTATCTCAACTAATCATTGAGCAGAAATATCAGACACCTACCAGAAAACGAAGAAACATGACAGGCAGTACGATACGAACCTCCAACTTCTATCATGAGGAGCTTTCCGTGGCTCTCCTCCAAACAGAGTCGCCGGATCTGAAACCATCCAGTTTAGACAAGAGTTCGATGACTCATTATGGCTGGGAGACTTTATGGCACAAATTCGAACTCCCTCATCCAGCTGACGAAGTTCGCAACCAAGAAGAGTCAGGAGCTGCTTACGGTCCCATACTACAACAACCACAATAGGTATCCAAACCCAAAATCTGCATGTAGTGATCCTCCGCGTAATACCCAAAATTGGGCTTTTATGAATTCTTGTAAAACGCAAGCAAACTAGAGAGGCATTCATCCAATACCCCCCACTCTAAACTTTTGCCCGATAGTAATTATTCAGTCCTTGTCCACACGATTAGAATTGTTTCACGATCTAGCAGATTAAATTCTGCAGAAGAAAGGAAGATGGTGGTGGAAAGAGCGGCATAGTTAAGGGTCTGCATAGGTAAATGGACCTGCATAGCAAAATCTATTACACACCCAGAACTGGCTTATGACGTGATCCATGGCATTGATTTGCTACGAAACAATGAAGCCGTCTTGAATTTTGTGCAGGCTGCCTTACCAGTCTACAAGACATTAAAGTCAGTGCATTTTTTTTCGGTGCCGAAGGAAGAGGTTGATACCATTTGCAATGCCTTCTTCGAGGCTGTAGCTGTACCCAAGAACAACCTAGATGACCTCTAAGCACAGCTAACTCACAGCACCGACAACAATAGAAAATAACTTTTAGAGCTACTGCTTAAGTAAGCTAATATATTCTCATGGGAAGGGGCTAGGCTTAAACGAACCAGTAACCTGGAGCATATGATGACATCGACGACCTATCTGGCAATCGTTCAGTAGAATACTACTTCCTCATAAAAGAAGTAAACCGCCTAGTTTATGAGAGGGTCAGAGACGAGATCAGGATAAATCTTAAGTCAGGAAAATTGAAGTAGCAGAAACGGACAGAGAATACGCCTTCCATATTACCAAAGGGGCTTTATGACTTCCAGGCAACGCCTTTTGGATTATGTAATGTAGTGCCCAACTTTCAAACCCCAATTCAAACCACGTATACTAGAATATTCCCAAAAACATTGTATAATATACCCAACCGACGTCCTCGTCTTCGGTAGAGATAGTTGAGAGCTTAACGCAAACCTGAGGCGTGGTGGACCAACTGTGAGGTGCGAGGTTGTCTTTGAACCCACAGAAGTGCCTATTTCTGCTGTGGTTAGTCAACTTCATGGGCCATACTGTCACTTCAAGCGAAAATAGGTCACTGGTGACAGTACAAAGCATGCAAGTACCTGGTCAATACTATTTATTTAGAGGAAACGTCGTAGCTCCCTGGGCGTGACGGGTTACTACAGACATTTTGTTCAAAGATTTTACTACGATCTCAACCCCACTACATAAAATGATGGAAAAGCAGGCCAAAAGAATTTGAAATGGAGGAAAAACATGGAAAGTGTTGGCCGAACCAAAGCGATTGCTCTGCTCCTCACCAGTTCTAGCCTCACCATTATGTACTGGATTCTGAAGCTAGTAATACCGTGGTGGGCGGTGAACCCTCATAAAGCGACAAAAAAAAAGGAAAAATTCATTGCTTACGCAAGTGCCAAACCAAATAAAAATAGTAAACCCAAAAATACTACATATTGTGAGCTGTTTATTGTCCCACAATAATTAGACACCTCAGACAATACCAGATGACGGACCATCGGACTCTCACCTGGTTAAAACCGCTAAAGACAATGGACCGTTTGGTTGTACGCTGGTACGAGGAACTGCAGCAGTACGATTGCGTGGTATAGTACAAAAAAGGTGATAAGTATAATGATGGAGATGCTCTGTCTCCCAGAACAGTAGTACCAAATTTTTGAGTGAGCTTACTAAACATAGTTGGTGTAATGTGCAGAGCACTGGCTACGATACAGCCCTCCAATAGGACAAGCTCTTTACATCCTCTTATGAACTCACAGAGGAAGGGATGATCCAGAAGAGCAAGACTGCCAGAATGTTTGAAACTCGCTCCAGAGGGTGAGGTTTTATGGCACCAAGAAGGCGTTACGACTTCCAAGCGCCTAATGGTCCAACAATCATTAACACAAAAAATTATTTTAGAGTTTCGTGAGCAACTGGGTCACGGGAGTGAAAGGAAGATGCTAGACGTCTCGAGCAAGAGATGCTAGTGGCTTTTGCTCAGTCCAGACATACTTTATTTTTACCTAGCCTGCGTTACCCACACTACTGTAAGGGAAAGAGCAGGTATTAACATCATGGGTCCTTCACCACCCACCACGAGAGAGAGTCTGTATATTCTAGATACGGTAGACTGCTTCGTGAAAGCAGCCAAGGCTGAATCTATGAGCAAAAAAACTCTGAAACGGTAGCTTCAATTTTCTTTTGTCAGTAAATTTGCCAAGACAAAGTGTTTGAAATAGCAGATAGCGATCAGAGCTCTAATTTTGATAGCCAACCCTTTGCTGAGCCATGCAGGACCTTCCGGATTTCCAATAGACACGACTCCTGGCCATCCCTAAGGCAATGGATCGGTGTAATGAAGGTATTACACTCTGATTGGACCGATCAGGGCTTTTACCAAGGAAACACAACCGGAGCATCGGTATTAAAACTCGGATAATGCTTTCTTACTTGTAGGGCTACAGTCCATACATCAACCGGAATTTCAACGATCAAGATTCTCACAGGCCTTAGAATGAGAGTATCTTCCAACATCTTAACAAACAAGGTTGTAGCGATCAGCAGTATCCCTAAATAAGTACTGTGACAGAAAGAGGCATAAGAAAACTTATAAATTTGCGCGCAAACACTCACGACTTTCTTATGTCAGGCAGAAATATTGCGACAAACACAGTCACCTCAAGTTCCATCACCAAGGAGCAAAGATTCATTTCAAGTGACGAAAGTCACCTCGTCTGAAATACAAAACTCCGATTTCAACTAATCACAGCTCATCACAACAAGATGCGTCCGTGAAAAAAGAACAAGTGTATTCAGCACGTGGATTTTTTAATGTTTCCTTTTCTAAATACTTCCAGTAAAATGATGCCCCTATTTAGTAGGTCTGAGCATTTCAAAGGACTGAAGGCCAAGGTGAAAAGGCTAAACGCTGAACCCATCACAGTAACTAATTAAAGTACATAAAGAAACGCTTCAACAAATTAAAATCCAACCCTAATGTTTAAGCAGCTAAATATTTGGAACAAGAAAACAGTTTCGGGGCAGTGTCGAATCGGACTATCATGTGGTAGAATAGAAGTAAATAACCTGCGGAAGACTAATTCGTCTATTTCTTAGAGTGGATGCGTACACTGGTTTTAATCCATTTGACCTCGACAAATTTTTATATATCTTGTGCTCAAACCCATTCCCTTAAAAAACCCTTTTGTAACTTAATTCAGTATTTACAACTAGAATTTGACCTCAAACGACTGAATATAACCTATTATCTGGACATCATAAACTAGTCAAAACACATTGATTCCTGACGTGTCCAACTGTTTCCAGTGCTACTTTGGTACCATAGTGGATCCTGAACAGATATTCCAGAAAAGACACCGCTGTAAACAATGTATTCATTGTCTTTCAGAAGGAAAGTGAGAACATAATAACTTACTTTAAAGCCATTTATCAACTTTTGTGTAATTTTGCCTTGCATCAGAATAAGAAATCTTAATTCTAACTGAAAAATATTTGCCATCTCAAAATTTTAGCCATTGAATGTTATGTGGAAGAGGTTATAAACTACTCGAAGGTAGTTATAAAGCACAGCGCAAGCTTAAAATAGTGCTGTTGGAAGTTAGGAAAATTTTTAACATTAGTCTATCGGAAATATGGCTGGTAAAACTCAAGGATATGCTTAACTTTTACCATTCTGATGTAAACTTAAATTGAGATTTAAATGTGTGGGCACCTAAACATAAAATCTGGCATTGACACAGAGGAATTCACTGCTTAAGAGAGTGTGAATAAAACAGATACCGTAGTATTTCATGGATTTTCTGTAGAGTTTAAAATCTTTGGACATTAAATGTACACGTTTAGATGTGAACGCAACAAAGCCATTAAATATCCCTCCTGATAGACAACTATCCCGTCAATGGATTTGTACTAGAACTGTTGAGAATTGTGAAAGTTCCTTCTCTACTAGTTTTGTGCTGGGAGAAGTAAACGCAATTTCATGCGGTTAATCTAAACCTGAAGAGAATGGATGAGTCTGTGTGAAATGCTTTTGTTGCTTCTTAGCTCCTGTTCGTTACATCAGCTCTCGAGATGGAAACGCACCAGCGAGTGGGCTCGCAGCTACGTGGGACTCGAAGCGTAAAATAGCGTAGCACATAAGACGTCAAGGGGGCTGTCAAGTAAGATTGCACACTGGCACTCCCTTTGGTGCCCTTCTCTTCGCCAGGAATTGCGTGCTTATTGTGCCTCGTCTACTCATTTATTAGAGCCACTTCTTGCGGCACAGGTTCCTTGCTTTATGGAGGTGGTGATGGTGTGAAAATCTAGATCTCTCCAGTAATCTCATTCAAATAATTTCCACTCTCATCTCTTTAATAATCCCCTGCATCTATTCGCTATTCCTTTCTTGCAAAGTTGTTGACTCTGTGTGATTTTCCCAATAATAACTATTATGTATACACTCGATAGTGTTTTTGTTAACGAAGGTTAAATCTGACAGTGCAGTCAAAATGCATCGTTATTCTTTAATCAAGTTTCAAGCATAATTTATTGTGGAACTGTAATTCGGCTGTTTGTATAGCTTTGATAATCCTTGACGGGTCCGGTTACTAAGACTTTACTTTTAACCCATAAATTTATAAATTATGCTATCACATAATTTAGATATATGTCATTTTCCTTAAATTGCAACCCTTCAAACACTCTTACCTATGCTGAGGGGGGAAATACAATGCTATATGAAAGGGTTGTAAACTACACGAGGATACTCACGAAGCGAAATGCATATTTAAAGAGAGCCGAGCCTGCTTTACAGCACACGGTAGCTAATACCTATCGTTGTGAATAAATGAGGGGATCAAATCTTCAACTTCCATTATAGGGAATTTAGAGCAATTACTAACATCGGTTTTGAGGAAATATGACTCTTAAAACTTTAGGCATTGTTTTCCCCTTTAATGAAAGAGTCTCTAAAATTTTCTTAATTGCACATGCACATGGATATGAAACGGGCATCCACATAAAGAGAAACAAATTGCCAAAATAAGCATGAATGAAATGATTGTCATTGCAGTTCACAGAATTTCAGTGGTGATGTTGTTGCGATTTTATTAATTATCCAGAAAGCCTTTGACAAACATGCGACAGTAAATACACGCCGAGATGTGAAAATGAAACTAAACTATTCAGCTTCGCTCGTTAATGGATTAGTACAAGAGGTGTTAGGAGTTTGAAAGCACTTTTGAAACTAATTTCATACTAGGAGAAGCATGCGCGATTCCACATAATTATTCTGAAACAAAAGAGAATGCCTGAGTCAGTACGAAGTACTGCTATTGCTTCGTAGCTCTGGTTGGCTACATCAGCTCTCGAAATAGAAAAGCGTTACTTGAGCAGGCCCGCATTTATGTGCGACTTGAAGCGAAAAGCAGTGTCACACGTGAGTCGTCGAGGGGGTTGGCAGGTGGGATTGCACATAAGCAGGGCTTCCAATGTCTTTTGCTTCGCCAAGGCACCAACCATATCACGAATTATGCGCACACTTAGCATACATCATCTCAGAATTCACGACAAGCACTTCATGGGGCACTGATCACCTTCTTAGTAGAGATGGTGAACGAGGTAGTAGCATTCCCTTATTGCTAAGCTGTCTTGTCTTTGTGTGGTTGGCATTTTAAACACACCGTTAAAGAATGCCAATACTGTGAAATTATACACTAGTCAAGGCAGTCCATGTTGAATCGCCTGTTAGGACTGACTGTTGCCGAGAAACCAAACATGAAATCTATTTCATAGATTCAGTCGATTAATAAACCATTACTTTATGTTCATGCAAGCCCAGGCAAAGGCCCATACGGCCATCTTCTTACTGGGCCCCAAATAGTCCGCACGTGCACTATCCACTCACACACTTCTGATCCCCCCTATTTATCCATTGAGGGTCATCTTCTGGTCATGAGCGTCCCAATTTATTGTCTTAAGAGAGGGAACAGCTCGTGTTGTAGACTTCCTCAGGATTGGTCCGCGTGTGTGGATGTCGACAATGAGAACAACAAATTTAGGAAGTAAAAATGAATGAAACGATTTCCTTAAAATGAAGCATTATTTGTGAAATCAAATGGTTTTATAAGTTTCCACAAAAATGAGCTAAAGGGGACGGAAAAAACAAGTTTATATACACCCGTTTGCAACTTGATTTTGTCCTTTAATAACCGAGGAATGTAAATATAAACAAATATTGGTTTAACGATACACGGTAGGTTAAACGGTTTTAATTGTCGGGGATGTAAGCTTTTACTGAATGGTTAATCATCACAACAATTTTTGATATACAAGCAAGTACAAGAAATATTTGTGGGCTTAAGTCATTTGGTTCCTGATGAACATAAATTGGCTAAAAGAAATGTATTTACCTAGTATAGACCGATTTTCTTTAAAAATAAAGTGATTGCTGTTTTTGAATTACACGGTTAGGTAGAACTTTGTGCACAGCAATGGCTAAATGGATCCCTCGCCTTTTAGACCCATGCTCACTTTCGACATGGGAAGGTGTCGAAGCTAAAATCTAAATACAAAGCTCGTTCGAAGAACTGGATCAAGTTGGACGAGGAGTGCCTGCGTTGGTCGCCACTCACGGATACGAAGGCACGTCTCTTCCTGACAGTTCCTCTTGGTCATCTTTTATTGTCATAATTTAAGTAGCATTAATTTTTGTTGACAGAATATAAAAAGTCCACCGGAGGATGGCGGTAGTCATTCGAGCCGCCTGGCGTCGCCTCCCGCCCGTCACAGCAGCCCCAAAGTCGTGTCCCCGTCTAGTCCCATCCGTGTTCCTGCTCCTACTCCTGCCCCTTCCCTCTCTCCTGCGAATAGCTCTGCCCCGTTCGTCACCTTCCAGACACCAAAGAGGCGGCGCGGTCGACCACCCAGAAAGACATCCTTCATTACCTCCTCACCGACACCGTTGGCGGCACTGCAGCCATCGGCAAACACTGCCTCCACCCTGCTTGAGGCATTTCCTCTTCCTGTTCTCGATGTGGCTGATCCCACGGTCTCTACCCCTACCAACAGTGTAGTGGCAGTCGTGGCGGAGGAGAAGGAGGAGGTAGTGACCACGCCGAAGTCTGCTCTTCCTTCACCGAAGCCGCCGTCTTGTAAGAAGGATAGTCTGCTTTTCGCTCCCCATCACCCTCCAGATTCACCGCCTTCAGGTAAGTATTCCTTTGTCCTCCTCTCAACACTGTCACCTAATCCTGTTACGATTGTAGGAGGTTCGGCGTCCTCAATGAGTACCTCTGTTTCTACGGGCATCAGCGTGCCACCAACTCCAGCATAAGGTTTTCCACCCCACACATGGGTCTTCGAGGGGTCTGCCAAGCAGAATAGCAGACAGGCAGCACTTCCAATGCCTTTCGCTTCACCAAGGCATCAAATCTCATTACAAATTATGTAAATGCTCATTGTATATTATCTTAGAATTTGCTGGGCACTCCCCTTGTGATAGAGGTCTCCTGCTTATGAAGATGATATATGAGACAACCCAGTGCCTTTTTGTTAGATTGGAATTGTTTTGCGCTGTTGTCAGATCCAAAAGACCACGCAGAATGGAATGGAATGACAATAGAATGAGAAAAGCAAATCAAACAATTGACCATTACTGAGAACAAGCTTTTATTTACAGTTTCTGTAATAAAAACCCCTTGATAAATTAAGACAAAATTATGTAGGACCAAACTTTTGGAACTTTCTAATCAAACGGTTTTCCAATTAGGGAACTTAAAAAACTCACTGCTTGTGACAGGAATTCATACAAATCGTTTTTATTAACAAACAACCAAACAAGCACACAACCCAGCAATCTGACTAAAATGGCGAAGAAAATTCTAAATGGAAAGAACAATATGTAGAATCAAGGCGGTTAGATTAGGAAGCTGATCTAATGGGCCTGGTCTTATTCTGGAGTGACACATCTCAAAAAGTGGTGAATTTAAGTTAATTTACAGAGAGAAGCGCAAAATGCACAACAAACCCTTATAAAAGTAACAACAAGAAGGCTGAAGAAGGGGGTTGGATGGAACAAGAGAAAATGATCAACAGTAAAGAAGGTGATGAAGAGATTGAAGCCAACGAGCCTGCTTCTGAAGCAGTGGAGTAGAGCGGTGTCATCGACTCTGATAAGGAGGAAGGCAAGGAAAACTAGGAAGACAAGCATAAAGGCAAGGAGGGGGAAGAAGTCGAAGTAGAGAAAGGTGAGGTAGAGGGCGGAGTGACAGCTTGTATTTTAAGTGAAACAGCAGTTTGTTGATGGCAAGGAACTCCGTAAGGTGAACCTAGGTGTGGAAAGTGAGGTAGAATAGGGGGGAAGCGCTCCGGTATTTGTTTAGCATCCTGCAGATAAACCCGACTAGTAAGAGGAGGCAAAGTGACCTTATCCCCAACCAAGCGGTTGAAGTATCTAAGGTTGTGCTCTACAGTTGTGCTGTTTTACAAACATCAAAATCACGTTCTGGATGTTAATACTAGTGCCAGTGCATTTATGAATTTTAATAAACTACTAGATGATCAGCTGATTGTCTAGAACAATGATGAAGACGCCTAATTATTTGATGAAAAACTGCCGATTATTTAGATGTTGTAGCTCTTGTAAAAAAAGTTTAAAATTCTCTGATTACTTTATTAGCTTCTCAAAGCTTCATAAACAGTCTCTTAATTTGTAAATAAACTGAACGTCCCAAATAAGGCAAGTAATACCTCCAAATACAAGGGTTAAGCTCACCCCTAAATTGTTTTTCCTTCTGAAAATCTCGTACACCTCTCACCTCGCTAAAGTGAATTCCACTTTCTCCATCTTCTTACTGATAGTCCGGATGTAGCTAATCCTTGTTTTACTCTTTCCCTTATAACTAATCCCCCACAGTTCATGACACAGAATTACACTAAACCATTTCTTGCATTACTTGGGGATCACTGATATTATTCCTAACACTTTCTTATTAGTATTCCACTTCTAACGTAAGCAATGGGATAAGTGCTTGTCAAGCCTAAGACTGCCAGTGTTATATTGGTGTGTGTTACCATAACCGTTTATCTAAAATGTTAAATAAACACATCACTTTGTACTACATTCCACATTCTACTTAGAAAATTACTGAAAAGGTTTTAATGGGACGAACCGGAGCATGGAAAAGAAGAATGATCGGAGCATCAACATTTCTAGGGTGCCACAGTTACTTGCTTGATGGTTGGCTTCTTAAGCAATTGCACTAGCTTAATTTGCACAGACTTCAGTGAGGAAAAGCACACTTTAACTGTAGAATAAACCAATCAGGTGGAAGAAGGAGTGCAGCCTCCTCTACGCACACTGCCTCAGCTACATTACGCTTAGCTTCTATGGTACACCATACATATAGCAACTCATATATTAACGAATTCACGACGAGTGCTTTCTAGATCAAGTGATTACATCATGAGGACCGTTCTTATTTGGTTTGCGATTGCCGGACTTTTGGTAGCTGGGTTTACCAAACCTGTTACTGTCGAAAATGTGAAAGAAGAGGACGACGTAGAGAAAGAAGAAAAAGAGGAAGGTGACAAAGATAAGGATGAATTAGATGGCTCTAATACTGGGGACAATGTGGAAGAGAAAGAAGAGCAAGAGCAAGAGGAAGTAGGAGCAAGAGCAAGCGGATGAGGATGAGAGTGAGGAGGAGGATGAGGATGAAGAAGAAGGGGCGACAGAAAAATCCGTTGATGAAGGTGGCGAAGATAAGGACAATGCGGAAGAGGAAGTAGAGCAGGAGCAAGAGGAAGCGGAAGAGGATGAGAGTGAGGAGGAGGATGAGGATGAAGAAGAAGGGGCGACAGAAAAATCCGTTGATGAAGGTGGCGAAGATAAGGACAATGTGGAAGAGGAAGTAGAGCAGGAGCAAGAGGAAGCGGAAGAGGATGAGAGTGAGGAGGAGGATGAGGATGAAGAAGAAGGGGAGACAGAAAAATCCGTTGATGAAGGTGGCGAAGATAAGGACAATGTGGAAGAGGAAGTAGAGCAGGAGCAAGAGGAAGCGGAAGAGGATGAGGGCAAGGAGAACGGAGAAAATGGTGATGAAGAAATTGAAGAGAAATTCGATGATGGTAGTGATCATGGGCCTAAAGGGCCAATTAAACAGAGGAACGCTGGATTACCGGAGAAGCGGGTAGCAGTTCTGTGAAATAAATGTTCCTTTTCATTATTTGTTGAACTACTGGATGGTCGCCTTTCATTTGTTCTCCCTCATTCTATGATAAAACCATGTCCTTTTGTGCAGCTTATGATTTTTGGTTGAGATAATGAGATGAATGTGCCATCTTGTTCTTTTGATTTCCTGTAATTAATGCAACCTGATTTTGCTTTCAAAAGACCTATCATCTTTTTTATTGTTATATCGAATCAGTAAAATTCAGACAAGTCTGAGCAACTTTATGAACATTTTAGTCACAGTTAATGAGTTAGGCCATAGCTTTATGGTTTTTCTCATGACTTACTCTTTGGACCGTTATTGAGAAACTGATATTAGTAAAGCATTTTTTAGGTTTAATGCTTAAAGTTGAACTAAACAATGATGAGATTGATCTTCCAGAGAAGAGCTCAAAGTTTCAGCGATTATTTTCATTGACTAGCTGTTGGCAAAGACTTTAAAATTACACTAAACCCCTAAGGCAGGGTAAGGTTTAAAATTTATTTTCACCGTCTCCATTATTTGAGGCAAGTAAATTTCAGGACCGTTCACTGGGACTTTATCTTTGTTAAGAAAACAAGCGCATCTACCCATTGCATTAGAATTTAAGGGTGAGCAACTGAAACGACTTGACGGATACTTTTGGCCCCAGACAAATTACAAATGGTGCTTGAAATTCAGTAAATTAGAAGTAGACGTGGTGTAAGGTTAAGCTAACGCGGCCTTTCTACTTTGTATATATGCTTCAGTGAAGTAAAGCACAGGGCCTGTAATCGAACAACATATCTATAGTATTCTCTTTCACACAATTAACTGAGTTGGTCATTCCTACTAAGGCTCCAAGTTTTAGGCAAGTTGAAAACGGTTGAAATTTTTAATTATTCGAGACAATTAATACAGAGCATAGGCAATTTTAGAACACACCACTTTATTCACACTGGATTTCAGTTGATCTTTTAACGGTATTGGTTATAACCCCTAGTTTTGTCGATTATTAGTGTAAACATTTACTTTTGTGAGTCATCGATAGCCCCTATGTAGGAAATATTTCATTTGGAGATTAAGAAGGGTGACGAGGATGTCCGTCAGAAAATCAGTTCCGATGAGAGATTTGCCACTTTTCATGCTCCTTCTGCAGTGGAAAATTCGATTTTACAATTTTTTTATTATATTGCCAATGGTTTTGGAGAAAGAAGGACCTTGTATGATCGTTTTACAGTTATGGCTATCCTTGTTTCAGTCTATCAATGAACGCTTTTATTGGAAGATCTTAACTTCGAAGGTACAACGGTGGAGCATCAAAGTGATCCCTTTTTCAAAACCGAGAGTTAAACAACCGATGCATTACATAGACTTCTCCTCTTTTGAGCATATTCTCTGGCGCTTCTCCCGCTTTAGTCATCAAAACGTAATCTGTGCTGTAAGGAAACATCCACGAGCAAACCGTGCCAGTCATTAAATTTTAACGCCACTAAGGAGACATTTGATTGCAACGTCACAGATCTCTTAAGACATTTTTACTGGACCTGGAGTTTCGTCCTGTATTGGGGGACGGATAATGTGTTGGCCATCACGTGTGTTCACACCTAGACTTGGGAACACTGGCCCAAAAGCGGTCATATAACAACTGATGGGGTTTGACGTAGTTCCGAGCAGGTAGGGTTTCGTGTCTATTACTACTTTCCAAGTTGTACTCACAACGGAGCTGCCCAGTTATTTCTGTATATCTGGCTTTTATTCAGCTACCACAGAAGTGGAAGAGGTATCGCGTTTCCACGCATTTAATATCTTCATACAGGTATGTTAAACAGTTCCGTAATACACTTCTCCCGATCGTTTGAGGTTAGTTTCGCCTCTGCTATTGTTAATAGCTTCCTTGCAGAACATGAAAATGGATTGTTGCCAGAGATAGACGTCATTTTCAACTCTTCTGTCGGTAGCTGTTACAGATTCTCCCATCCGTGGGAAATGGAATTCCTCCATCAAGTCAAGGTATATCGTTCAGCAGCAGGAATTGGGATAGATGACCTTTAAAATTGGGTCTGCTTTTCGCTGCCACCAATGTGACGCCTTGCGACTTCCCCAAAGGCGAAGGGAGATATGACACTTAGGTATAATATATTGTATCGGTGTGCAGTCAGGCTTGAGGCTACTGGTATGTCGCGCAGGATAGCCCACCTGGCTTTGGCACAAAGAGAGCGACTCAAAGTGGACCAATTACTGAAACGGAGACTTAAAAAATTATCGGATTACAGCAGGTGTGCATAACGGAATCTTTGATTTTTCTTATTACTAGGAGAACCACGTACTACTGATAAAGTAACTTCTTGCAAAAATTGTCTCAAATGAATAAGGAATGCCAATCCGTGAAAACTTACCCTTACTGACTTTAAAAAGGCAAAAAATACGTTTTTCATAAAACAAAACTTGCAGTATCCCACTGAATCGGATCTGTCTTGATTTGGGAATTGTGATGTTATGAAGGAGCACTAAATGTAAATTCTGAGTATCAGAATGGTCCCTAAACATTAAATTCAGTTGTGACATTAAGAGGTGCCTCTTACTTGGATTATCGGCCTTAAGGTAAGGGCAGAACGGAAATCATAATAAAAATTCCCAACTCCATCAAATACTATTCCGGCTACTTTTTATCTGCAAAAATATCCAGTGATTCATTTTGCAACTTGTTAAACCACCTTTTATTCATTCTACCTTTCATGAAACCAACTTAATCAAATTTAACCCAACTAAATACTGTAATCGGTATGCATTAAATGTAGTTTAGGATTCAGAAACGTCACATTTGGTTCTTCAAAAATAAAAAAGGCTTTTAAGAATATAAAGTGGCATCAGGCCTAGTCTAAATGAGATATTAGGGCGAGTTGTAGATTTGAACAGGCAACTTGGATGACTAAACATTGATGTTGACCATTTTTTGAATATATTGTGCTCTACATCGAAGCCGAAATGAGATCAAATGAGAAAAAAATTATTTAATTGTGATGAATAGTGCAAACTAAGGTGGTGAAATTTTCATGAACTTGGAGAACTCTACAATTAAAGTAAACCTTTTGAAATGATTTCGCATTCAAATTTTTTTACGTCTGGTTGAAGAATTTTCAAGCGTCGTTCTTCTTGCTAAAACAGGATTGTTTGCTTGACTAAATTAAATTGACTGCCGGATTAATGCAAATGCGTTTTGGGAACAGCTATGGCAATCTCTACTTTGACGCCTCAATGAGACCTACTTAAGCAAATTCAAATAATAGTAAGAATCAAGAATTAGCCACGCTAGAAGCCGCTACATATTTTGCTGATTTTACAGATTTTTAAATCGCTTGAAGTAAGGAAAATTTTAGACCAACCCAATTAGTGATTTACGACTTCAGGCATCCTAAGTATGCTGTTGTAATACCTTTGGTTGCTTTGATAACCCTCAGTTTTGGTAAAGGCGCCACTTCGGCGCTGGCTGGCCCTTGGACCGTGTCGGTTGCCCCGACCCCTACTCCACGTTATTTGTTTATATTCTGTTTATATGCTGTTCTGTTTTTGTTTATATTCTGCTCATTTGTGTTGAGACATCTACTTTCCTTGCTTTCTTTCTTCTAAAGTTCCTCTATTTTGTTTTATTCTGATAAAGTTGCTAGTTTAAATAACAAAAAAACGAAGTTATGGGACTAAAATGTGACTTTCTGAAATGTTACACAACTCTGCATACTGTGATCGAATGATTCGTAACGGGTCCTGTCTTACCATAACAACATGGTATAAGGCAATGAAAATGTGCCAAATGTTTTTTTACTCTGGCGTAAATTTTACTTAAATTCAGATCATTGCGATATATGCCACGCTGCGAATCAAATAAGAAAATTGTTAAGATGTTGTGTCAAGAGCTAATTTCTCATAGTTTATGAAGACAAAAGCCGTATCCTAATCTAACAATTGCCAGCGTGACCTGAGCTTTAAGAGCCTTCAAGGAAAAAGGGCAGCCCCAACCTATCGAGATTTAAACATGTCATCTAATTAAAATGTTGGACAGGATAATGCATTATTTCATCTCATAGTTACTTGTAAATGCTTTTGGACGCATTCTAGAACCCTTGCAGCAAGTTTACATTACTATCCCTTTGACAAGCAGCATTAAAATCATTCACGATCCTTTGTTCCTTTTTTTTCTGAACTTTATTCGAACTCATCTCGCAGGGTCTCTTACAGAGGCTAAAGTGTTCATTATGGCTACGGTAAATGTTCCACCAAAATTCTGTGTCAGAAAAGTCAGTGGCAAAAAGGTGGCATTGAAACAAGGTATTTTATCTGAACGTATACTTTGATTGGTTACATTGGCGGTTGGAAAATTTACTGAGACGTACATGTAATCCTTTGGGACTTCCTCAGGGACAAGAAAAAGATGTAATTTTATGGTAGAGTATATATGGTATGACTGGTATGACTATTGTCTGACTGCTACCCAATGGCGGAGCCCCCAAGTGGCCCGCTGCCCAAATTAAGGGGTAAGTAAACGGCAAATATGCTACAGTATAGTATTTTACTGATAACCTGAGATGTGTTACTTGTAGTAAGTTCATCTTAAAATAAGTATTTTTGTCAGAGTTAAAATTTTATTAAATTTCGAAATGCCTACAATGGGAATACAATACCAATAGTTAAGGAATTTTTGACTTGCTTGATATTTGGCAGAGGAATAGTGAGGAGAACACATTTGTTACCGTAGCCACCTCAGAATAGCTTTTGTATCGATTTAACAACAAGTTAGGTTCGGCTGAAACTCAGTGCGACGCAGCCTAAATTTTACGGCCGTATGGTACATGGAACCAACTGGAAAATCCTTTCACTCTTTAGCAGAACCATAACCTCAATGCTACCGATAAGAAACCTTGAGATCTTCTACTCTATAATGTGAGAAAGTAAAAGCCTTATACTTTCCAGCCCTTTTAAGGAGCATCGAGACCAGATTACCAAACCTCCAAAGCTTAAGCTCTGCGTTAAAGGCCATGGCTTAGCTAAGAAGGGCAGTTCTATGTTTTATTCTGTAATGTGCACAAAACGTGAACCTTCATTCCGCTTAACTACTTCTGTGTGGCTGCGTTAGGTGGTCCCCTGGGTAAACAGTCGAGTGAAGTTAAAGAAAACGGCATAATACCATGTGGTGAGAGTACACAGGGCCCACATGGTCCGTTAACCAACGTAAAGGCACCAAAGTAAACTATTTTAAGGGAGAAGGCTTAGCTAATCACCGTCAACATCAAAAAGTTCACTTCTGCTTCGTAAACGCGAACACTTTGTTTCTATCGATCCCACCCTTCTATTCTTTACGCCTTTTCAGGTGATCCAAAAGTATCAACAAGACAATTTTTCTTTAAAAATTACAATTTACTGTTTTAATTCTGTTATATTCCTAGGCAGAGTTAGTTGTGCAAGAACAGAAGCTTTTAAGCCAATATTTTTGGTGAAAACCACCAAAATAAATTTTGCGTAAAGGTACATAAATTAGATGGTATCCATTTGGCAAGGTTGCAGTTCAAATTTTAATGATCAAGAATTCAAAATAGCATGAAAAGTTGGTAAAATGCAACTGGAGAACCAAAATTATACAACAGGGCCAACCATCATTCTTTAAAATTTTAGACGCACACTAAACAAGACTAAAAGCTGTTGTTAGTGTCATTCTAAAATCGAGGTTTTAGTAGCAATATGCAGCTATTCAGAATCAAAAACTAAAGGAATCTCTGAATAGGATATACTTTTAAGCGACCCATTACAGGATAAAAACTAGTTTTTTTGAATGAATTGATCCTGAATGGAAAGTTTCGTTACCTTGTTGCTACACTTTCACTGAATACACTTTACCCAAAATTGATGTAAAAACTCTGTCAAATAATACTCATTGGTTGTTTCTCAGCAAAATCTTATGACATGCAAGTGAGTCAAAAGCACGTAAAAGAGTAGAGAGCACAATAAAGAGGTCTATATCGATAAACTGATACAGCTCTGCCTTGGGAGGTGTTTGGAAAAACAATTACATGGGCATTACAAATCACTAAGGTTAGGCTACAGAAAGTCATTGCAGCGAGGTAGGGCAAACACCGTAAGAACTTCCTGAACGCCTGATAATAACGCTTCTTTTTCAAAAGATCAATCCATTTTTCAAAGGGCAAACATATCTTTCAAAAGTAGTTGTTGAAAACAATAATGACAAAACCAGCTCCCACTGGCAACTGGTGAACAATAAGTGATGTAATTTGACAATGTGTTCTTGATTTGGTTTACTTTACAGTGGCTCTCATTAAGAAATTATTACGAGATCGTTTAAATAAAAGAGATAGATAAATTGCTAAACAAGTATCACTATTGACAGAATTAAACGATTTGACTTAGGTCAAGTATCTGACAAGCGTATATGTAGTAATTTATCCTCCGTTTTTAGTCATTGTTAACGCGAATGCTTGTAACACATTTGCATCTAGAGCACATTTAACCATTGGGTGTCGCATGTTTTTACTTGTCACCCATTCGTTCGGAGTCCATTTAGCTTCAAGGTCAGAATGCCTCCAGGCTTCTGTGTGATGCATTCACGCAGGGTAACAAATTAGCTTGTTTGTGGGGTGTATTAAGTGGGTTGTCTAGAAATCACAGCTCCGCATTACAGGATCTGTTTCAAAATAGAGTGGTGTTATCCAAGTTTCTTTGTGATGCGTGCGAACTTGGTAGGCGTCTGATCTAACGGGTCGTTTAGGTTTTTGGCTGTCACTCCCACTTATTTTTGTCACCAAACCATTTGTGTCATTTTGTGAGGGAGATTGTGGAGTCCCAACATACTGATTCCAATCCTACTTACATATTATGTCAATCGGTATAAACACACCTAATAGTACAAATGATAAGAACCAGGTTCGACAAAATTTTTGGTGCATTTACCCTTAAAAAGCAGCGGGTAACTTGGTGACGAATAAGTGTTAAAGTAAAGAAGCGTAGTAATCTTTCGGGAAGAACTGCTTATTTGTAAATAAGACGTAGTAGCTAAATTTTACTGCCACAAGAAGATTTATTTTGCTTTAACTGCTCACAGCTTGCAGATTACCCAGGGTGCCTAACTCAACCACAGCTGTAAAGTGCTTTGGATATTACAACTGTCAATATCTTAGAAGCAATCGCATTATTCCTAACTTCACTAAAAGGGATGCTAAAAAGGCGTTTTTTGACGAAAAGGCTATTAGGCTCGGTGATAATGATTCGATTTGCCTTCGATCTGAGGAAAAACTTGTCAGTCTGCAACTCAACATTTTAACTATTTCATGTTTTTAAAATCGCAACTTCATTGTTGTCTGTCAAAATTACTAAACTTATGACAAAATTGTCATATCGGTATGTTTATGTGGTAGTTGTACCAACTAGAAATAAAATAACGTTCAGATTTATGAATTTTAACTACAGTCTCAGCACCATAATTGACAACTAATTTCTCTGCTGAATTATGGTTTTTTGACAATTAAGAGGATGACTTACAGGTAATAAAGATGACTTACGTACATTGGGCTCTAATATCAATGGAACACGCCAACAAGTAGGGAGCGATTTGCATATCCCTTCTACCTTTCCACAGAGCAGGAGTGAGCCTTACCAACTCAGTGAACTTATGTTACTCTTAGTCAGACTAACATACATCCTTCCGAGTTCATTCGTAGCTGAATTGGGGTACCATTAAGCAGTCCTTAAGATGTTGTTTACATCCCTATGCTTGGTGTGAGTCCACGCACTTTGGGCATCATTAAGTGCTACCTTTTAAGAAACCAAAAGTGGACTTCTCTTTCTTATCTGCGGCCTTAAGACCTATAAAAGCTCAAGATAATATCAAGAAATTTACACTTTAAAGGAGGTAGTTTAACGAAAAATGCAACGAAAATTTGTTAGTATTTCGTATGCTATTTTTAAGTGCATTTTAAAAATAGCATACCTAATTCATGATTATGGTTGGAATTCAGAGTTGAAAAACTAGGGGTTTTATAGTGAAGCGATTTTTGAATACCACTTTGGTCCATAGTTATTCAGAAGTGATGAGAAATCCCCATAGCAGCAAAGAGGCAAGAAGTCAATTTAGTTTATTTCCGATGATGCAAGTTATAGAAACCATGCGGTGGATTGTTGCTAATTAGAAACTAAACACCGATTTGCCTTACTATTACCTAACGTCCAACCTTGAAAGATTACAATAAACATTGAATTTGTTAATAACAAAGAGACTGTAAATATATTTCTCTGAGCTGTTTCCCCTCAGCGCGATTGTTACGATGGAATTCTAAAGCGTTGTACTGAAAGATAACGAATAGGTACAAATCCACGAGACCTCATAGGGGCTGACAACTTACTGTAGCATGTTTATTTGCATCTAAGCTACGTAAATTAATACGACGCTTATTTACAATCAAAATAAATAAAATAGTAGCGATCCCAACTTTTCGAGCTTCTGGAGGAACTTCCTTCTAAGCTGGTGTGCGAGTCTAACCGTTTCAATGGATTCATATTTTGACATAACAAAGAAAGTGGCCTAAATAATAAGGAACAAAAGAAGACTACTTTTCGAATGGTTGCACTTGGCCCTCTCAAAGTTGCTTGGCTCATTTGTTCCTCACTTGCCTTTTATTATTCACTGCAAAACAAATCCATGAATTTGTATGAAGCTAATGGATTCTAACTGGAACTGAAATATGATCTAATCAAAAATGCACTTTTATAAATAAAAAAATATAATTCATCAGCCATATGTCTATGCGTAATGAACGCATGGCTAAAAATAAACTATCGAAGCAACTTCTTAGAATCTTACATAGTTCACCTTCAAAATGTCACCTAGAATGGTGCCACAGAGAGCAAAAAATCATTCATCTGTTACATATTGCATCATATTGAGAAGCGATACTCAGTGCTACATTGAGCCAACTCAGGATCTCTCAAGAATTGCGCAGATACGCCACATGAGAAGGCACCACTGTTCCCTTGGAAAGCTGAATTTCGCATCAAGATTGTGCAAGCACTCATCATAACTGGCAATTAGTTCCAAATTGTCTCAGGAGTGGCTAAATGATAGACAGAAAACCCTAGCTTTTAGAGAAAACAGTAGCACTTTGTGATTTATAAAGTGACCCAAAATAGTGATATTAAAGTATTTATTTTTTGCAAAAGGCACAATTTTCCATCGCGCGAAATTCGTTATAGACCGAGCCTTTTCCGATTTCTTGAGCAATAATTCTGGTTAATGGTGGTTAATGACAGTGGGAGTTAAACCTGATCTGACTAGAAGCAATTTATACATTGGCAGTAGTATGGGTGAAATCTTATGGGTGTTTAATTTTGTGAATTTTAATGTAAATAGGAGAATAAAATTAGCATACTTTTGGGAACTGATAAATAAAATTTGATCTTGTAATATACATGGTTTAAAATCCGGGTCTAGCAAAACTATTCCAACTATTTTCCATGGAATCTGCGCAAGCTGCTTTAAAGAAGTAGATCATGCCAATAATGAAGAATAGTTTCTGTGAGGTTAATCGTCATAATTTGAGACTATAGCAGAACTCCATTCTTATATTCCTTCTAGCAGAATAAGGGAGTTAGTATTGTGGGTACAGATCTAACCATTGTAGTGGCACCAAAAACACTACGAAAGATAATATCGTGTTGATTTGCTTTGAAGTTTGCAGTGATGGCAGGTTCATGGCCTGATTTCAGATTGATTTGTCAGGAACTGGTCCATTTCAAGAATACCTTTAAGCCTTGACAATAGCTGCCTTTAAAGTCCTTCTATTTCCCTGGTGGTTAATACACAGCCTTTCGGGACATATGGAAAGAAACTTAAGAATCAGCTTTTAACAGGACGGTGGTGAGAAAGTGCCGACGGCCGAGTACTAGCGAGCACACCTCGTGGGTATGAAGGCATGGAACCCTTGCAGAAACAGGTATAAGAGCAGCAGCAGAAAAGCAGATACGATGTGGATCTCAGAGGCGGCACAAATTGTAAATGATGACTGCGATCAGATGCGGATTCCCTTCACCTCCTCTAGTGACGCTAATTTGGCAAATTTTTAGTGATATGGAGGATTAAAAGAAAAATGACCCTTTTATCCTCGCTCAAAAGAAGGACACTTGTTCTTGCATTCCCTCAAACAACTTTGATTAGCTTCCATTTTACGCGTGAAATCGCACGATTGCAGTCTCTACTAATGGACATTACCACTGCTTTTAAATGAGGGTAGACGGTGACATTAGGCTAAAATCTGACGTCAAAAACGGGTTATATTGAGAAAACAGTCCAGACGACTTTGTTCCTTTAATTGATAACTACTGCTAGCAGCTACATGTGTCTTGTAAACGTGTAAAATTGCAAATGATATAGAATTAATTAAGAACGTATTGCAATGGCTTTCGTCAGAGACTCGCAGGTACTTACTGAAAGCAAATGATCTGGCAGGGATAGTGGAATGCTTTGGGGAAGAAAAATGATGATTAACTAGTTTTAGGTAGGATCCTTTATAAAAGTTCAAATTTTTGCATAAATAACCCATTCACATTAGCACAGCAAGCTGCAAAAGACCAGGCTAAGGGTTCCTAAGTTATGCGAAGTTTCCACCACAATTATAAAGATCTGATTTCAAGAGTAAATTGTGAGGATAAACCAAAAATATAAAAGGAATTTCTTGAATACCTTTTAAACAACATAATATTTGGATGTACATGCTTAACTAATCCTTCTTTGCTTTTGCCAATGCTAGAAGGTGCTCCACCGCTGCACTGGGGAATTTCATGGCAAGGTGACGTTACGATTTTATCGACTCTTACAATAGCACAGGTCACGGAAGAGACTTCAGTTACGATTGTTAGAGTGGCTGATATTTTTTCAGTTCCAGACTTTTATGCAGTGTCAAATCAAACTCACCGAATAGGTTCTGTGAACCAACGAGACAGACCAGAAAAACAATGGCAAAAGATGTAAAATATATTTGACGAAACTGTTTTTATGGGGATTAAGTTAAATTCACTTATAAAAATGTCTGTTTAATCAACACTATCGAAACGTTTTAGGCAGAAGAAGGAATCGTTAGCCTTAGGTGGTTTGTATGCTTTGTAAAACTGTCAGCCACCCTAACAATTTGTGATGCTTTTATGGGTGTCATTCAAACAAAGCTAAACGGTGATTAAATGGTAGATGAACCTTTTTACTCACTTTTACCATTCAGTTTATCGTCTACGCCATAAATAAGCACATTCACACACTGATTTTACTTTTTTTACTACCACATAACTTTTCCTCATTGATGACCGCATTTTTTGGTAAAATGAGAACTTAAGATCGGGTTAAAGTTCCTAAACCGATTATGAGACCTACCGATATCAGATTCATGTAAGGAAATTAAACGTGACCATATGTATGTACCCTGATGACAATTTCATAATAGAGCAGAAAAAGGAAGAATAAGCGAACATGCGGATTGAGTGACGGATCTCAATGACTGATGGGTAGTTAAATGCAAGTAATGGCAGGCAATCAAATGATGAATATAAACGACAATAAAATTGTGAGTGTAATCAAAACGTTATCAGAGATTGATACAAATGAAAATAGCTAAAATATGTCTATGCTAGCTGAGATCGGCATATAACAGCCTTACATTTGGAGGTGAATCAGAAAGTGCCCTAGATTTTCAAAGCTATTATTTAGCCTAAGTGTTTGGGTTAACCAAGTGAAATATAGTAAAATTAAATGACTTATTCTGATTCTCACGAAAGTGGTTACGCAGGATGGAACCTTTTACTTACTTCACTAGCATTTTATGAAAAAGTAAGTCAAAGGTGCGTTTACAAATCAGGAGGAGATTAAATTTTAGTCCTTGAATTAGCAAGTATGGCGCCTCGGGAGTACTCTTAAGGCAAAAATTGACATAATACTCTAACAGATTATGTTTAGTCAGTGTATGTTAGGGCTTGGAGCTACTGGCATGACATGGAGACCAGGCTGCCTAGGTTAGGTAAATTGCCGAAGCCCCTAAGGAATCCTTTACCCAAACTGAGAGTTAAAAAGCTGTTAATGTATTACACAAGGTTCTTTGGTGAAAGAAAACCTACATACCTCTTTTCCTATTAGGATATAATAATGCTAAATAAAAAATTAGTGTTGTTCTCAGATTAGAGTTTGTAAATGTATTTTTTTAATATTTACACACAGTCGGAGGTCAGCACCACTGAGGTTTGAACGGAAAGTAAACTCGCTAACGCTAACTTGCGAACGGTGTCACGCCACTTATATTATGTTAAATTTCGTCATAACAGCTGTGCTTAATTTAACTTAATAAAACTGTCAGCAAATCAATGCATAAATTCCGTCAAGCACCAAAATATGATTGGCACTGTTACTTTTCACCAGTAATCGTTATATTGGTTACCTGCATTCTGCCTTATTCACCTTGCCCCGTTACTCGTAACACAGCTCCTTATTTCTAAAGATCATACCTTTTATAGACATAATCCCGACAAAGGAAAGTGCTTTTACCCAAGATAATGAAGAGTCTTTAAACTGAAATAGTTTGCTGCCTGTATAAACAGGCACATATACAACATTATATTTTATTCTGCCATATTTACTTACTTAGCAACAATTTTTAGTCTAAAATACTCGCTTTTTGGTGCAAATTCAACTTTCAAGATAAAGCAAGGTTTGACTTTAGGTGTTCATTAAGAAGACAAGGAAGTCTTCAATTAAAGAATTTGCCGCTTACTGCAAGCTTGCTTCATTTTGCCTGACTTTTGAAGGGTCCTCAAGGTACACATGTGTACAAAACTGACTCTCCTATTAACTACAAAGAAAACTCCTTCACCGTCTCCTTTACCTTATTCTAAATCAAATAATAACTGCTTTAAGCTTGCACTCTCTTTGATTTCCGCCATGGTTCTAAGGGTTCGGGAACCAAAAGTACTAAGAAGTTGGCTTTGATTCTTCCAAACTTCGTGGTGGCTAAGACTACTTTTTACTCTTTGAACTACCAGTTCTGAAAAGTTAGAGTAAGGCGCGTTTTAGTAAGACTGGTAAAAATTAGGCCGATGCAGCGTAGGCCAATGCTGGGGTTCTCAAAGACGGTATTAATGAGAATGGCAAAGAGATAATCAAAAATACTTCAGACGACAAAGTCGAGGGAGTGAAATTGAATAATGTAGTAGAGAATATGAGCTACTAAAGTATTTGATCTGAATGGGGAGGGCTCGCGACATCGGATATATTCACAATATTAAGAATGCTTATTTAGGATGTCCATTATTTGTTCATTCATATACATCAGTCAATCATGAGTAAGTGCTCAACAAAATGATTCACAAAAGTGAGAGACTTACGATGGATAATAATTAAATTCCTGCATTATTTGTCGCCGTTGGTTAAGCCAGCTCCTAAGAAAGTCAGATATAACCTACTAAGATAGCGAGTCAAAGCTGTCAGATGAGAGTGGAAATTAGTTGCACTGCATTTTAGTTTACTAGACGAGCAAACTCACTGGTTTGGTTCTGTTTGTTTGTAGTTAATGCGGATAGTCGAGCTTCCTGACGTTGCAGTAAATAATTATTTATTGTTTGCCACAAAATTTTGGTTTCCTACTTAGAACATAATGACTAATTAATCAAAGGTTGAGTGGTTTTGTTTAATTTCATAAAGAATGGAATCATAAGCTTTCTACTTTCCCAATGTGTCGTGATTTTGAGGCCAAAAGGCATCTATTTTAATAGGGTCTTTTACTGATTTGCTGACTATTTCATTCCAAAGTGTTAATTTCGCGCATTAAGAATTCTATTCAAAGTGAAAAGTGCAAACAAATTGCGCATTCCTCCAAGAATGTGTTTCACCCATTTTGCAGAATTTTAAGCAGTATGGAGGTGATTCACCTAGTTCAAAGATGGACAGGTCAGCTATTGCCAGGGTGAAAGTTTCACATTATTAGCGATTGCTTTCTTCTTAATAAAATTTTGTCATGATTTTAACAATGACAGCAGTAATAAGTTACAAAACATGATTCTTCATTTCATGGTATAGCCAGATGTGATAGCTTGCTGCAGCCTAATCTGTAAAGACTTGTAAAATTCATGCCAAGGCTTAAATGCGTGCATTACAAAGCCTAGGTAGGGAAGGCCTCTGTACATAGTAAACTTCTTTGTGAAATATACTATTCTACGCCTATTTTAAACTCAAAATTAAGTCACAACTTGGTAATTAAAAGAGCTTAATAAATGCGATTCCAGGTAGTTCGCTTACGGAGTAAGTCGAGGCCCCAAAGCAACCTAAATTCCCCATCAGATGTGAAGTTGGCGATTTAACAATCAATTATATTTAGGTAGACTCTCTAAAATGGATTAGGGAGAAATGCGTGTTTCTATTAACATACTAATTCAGGAATTATTTATTAAGGACACGGTTTGTTGTTTAAGGTGTGAACTCAAAAAATCAATTTGAGCCTTTAACCTCTAAAAAAGTCAGGGGTTTAAAAAAGGTCATTGGTACTTCCCTATATGTAATGTATTGAAAAGTACGAGAAAGGCCGTGAAAATTTAAAATTTAAACCTTTTTGAGTGGTGCATTCCATTTCCGTGAGAACCAACAAAGTGATAAAAAGAAATTACATTCAAGCAACTTCCGGGGTTATTTCAAAACAGTGCATTAACCTGACCATTCGAATCATAATTGCATTATTACTAGAACAGATCTGCTTTAGCCTAGTGAAAAAAGATGCATTTCTTAAATTTCAGAAGACCGAACATCAATGGAAGCTAAGACCCATCTACTAGATATAACTCAATTTACTTTCCATGTACAAACAACGCTCCTTCTCTTTCCTCTTCGGCAACAATAAGAACTATTGAATTAGACAGAAGAATGTTCCTTTCCTCACGCTACCCAGTACAAAGCACTGTAATCCTTTTCACCGCAATGTAAATAACAAAATACGCCTCATACATCGTACGGCACACATCACGCCACATGTTACAAAATTGGTTGCATGGAAGATCTCCTCTTCGGTATGGGTAAGAGCAGTCACAGGAATACAGTCATTCTTATCATTGTCCTCGTTTTAACCACTCCCATATTGCCCCAAGAGGTATTTCTCACAATTCTCGACGTTAGCATTAGACAGCCGCATATTCGCAGGCCACGAATAATGGGGTAAAATAAGGCGCAACAGAGCAGAGAGTAAATGAGGGAAGAGGAAAGTAAGAGAGATCGGACAAGAATAAAAGCAGACAGTAGAAAGTGAGAAAGGAAGGGGAGGTGGGTGGGGCAAAGATACTTTTTCCCCGGAACCAGCCCCTTCTGCAATCGCAATTCACACCAAATTGGTGTCTCGGTGACAAAGACCTGCAACTCGAAATGTTTATTTCTTTAACACAAAGAATAACAATGAAAGGTACACTCTGCATCATGTCGACTCTTACCGCTTCAAAAACCACACACCACATCAATCGCATGCTGATTAATTTCCATGCTACTGATTACCCGCCATTCAGTCTCAAACCGAATTTTGGCGGTAGCATTTGGAGAGAACCACTTGAAGCTCTAACGTCGAAACAAAGGTGGGAGCAACGAAAGAGATGGCGACAACTACTGTCAAACGCGCATCGACATTCGCTTGTTCTGTGACGCTACGTGTGACATGGGCACAAGTGAATACTGCCTGAGCTTGGTCAAGTCAAATATGCAACACAGTCCAATTTGGATTAGTCTGGTCATCCAAAACACAGATGCAAGCTTTCGATTTGTGGCTTGACACATCTGATACATGGCATATCTGTGCCATGTGGCTTGACTTCACCTATGCATTTAACCCCAGATTTGTGGACACACCTCACATACCTTTTTCTACGAGCACCCCTCAAGTTGACGCGAGGGCACAAATGCACACTTTCTTCACCAAACCGACTTAGTCATTTTCAATGAACATGATGGTCGCGCATTCCTAAGTAGAACACCAATGCGTACAATTTCCTGCCCAGAGGTAATAATGGAAGCGGTAACATTAGGCCGAAAGCTTTAATGCAGTGAATCGGCGCATCTCGCAAACATTCTCTTTGCTTGCTCTCTTTCCGCATATGACTGTCCAGCCCGTCATAACAAAGTCCCTAGTCGTGCGTTTTCAGGCTTGCTCATTCAACAACTTCTGCGGTGGATCAGAGGTGTCCTGTTCCCATCATCTCCAACCACCTATCTAATCATACAAAGCAAGGAGTCCCTTCTAGCCAACCGAGGTTTGGTGCATTCCTTCCATTACCATCCACTCATCAATTATTGCAACTCTGAAATATTAAGTAAATTGAAGAAGGGACCGAATGCCTTCCACTTCGAAATTCGTGTGTGTGTGTGTGTGTTGGACTTGGTCAATTTCATCCATTCCAAAGTTGATTCTCTTGTAGCTTCGTCTAGGTCGTTGACAAGTTTGCCATTACTATCAGTTGTAGTGCTCATTTCTTGCTCAACTAATTGATCGTAACCACAGTTTACGGACTCAAAGCAATGTTTCGCATTGCTTTGCAAACAGGATGGTGGCGAAGAAGTTACCTGCTTACTTCAGTACTGTTGCGTCTTAAATACGGTTGTGCTAATTGCAAACCTACAAATTCACTCAGGCTAATCACTCGAAATGCATTCTATTTGCAAATTAACTGCTCACTGAAATAGTGTCAAATTTATGCACCACATTTAGAAATATGAGAGCCACCTTGCATTGAGGTCGTCCATCAATACATGGAAACACATATTCCATACCACTTATTAAATAGTGTGACACTTGCATTGGCTTCAAATACACACAAGCATCGGAAACGACATTTCCTACTTTGAGACGAATACTGAGGGAACAGTCATGCTGTAATCCACTCCCTCGGTGCATGCATCAACTAGCCATCACGGCTGGAACATGGCAGACTACTCCGATGCCCATGGTTACTACTCATCTCCATTTGACAAATCAGGTAGTCCTCTGAAGGGGATGAAACTCACTGCCTCTAAGCCGTTACATGGTATCGATTGATGCACAAACGAACCTGTTTGCTTTTATTGCGTGCCCTTTCCTGTGCGCACACACACACACACTCTCGGAAGAATTGTGCGTGATTCACCACGGCAAAGCAAGATGGTGCTTTCGTGTGCATCTGTGTCTCTGTGGTGTGGATGTCAGGTCATCAGGTTTGGAACAACCGACCTCCCTTTAGCAGTGTGTGCAATTGTGCATCCAACCGAAATCGGTGCTGCTATCACTCAAGATTTGTCCATTTCAGTTAGGCGGAATCCATTCACTTCTCGCTTGCCAATGATGTCTCCACCTTATAAGCGAAAATCCCCTTCAATCTGTTACCTTGATACTAATTCCCATGCAATTGGAAGTGACTGCATCCTCCTCAAATGGACCGACTCATAGTCATCAGTCCAGTTATCCATATCCAACTGGATCTCCAGAGTGGTTTGGATTTCCTCCCTTAGTTGCTTGGCAGAACGAAATATAGCGTGTGAGCTTGTTAGCGTGTAACAAAATATTTCAACTGGCACATTGAATTGCCTGGTTGATTGCACTCGTTTCACAACGAGATACCATCTCGTGCCCTAAGCAGGCACCTATTCTTGGACCATCTTTTGCGCGACCCAACAAACATATTTCTAACTAACTTGTTTGAGAATTGATGATCTGAGTGAAGAAGCGGTATTTGTAGCTCTGATGAGACGGTGCCAATAAAACCAAGCCACCAAGACACATTTACTCTGTGTGAAGGACATAATTTGTACTGCGGCCTTATTTTGCATGTCTGGTGGGGCTCAATCATGAAAAAGGTTATAAGTTATGAGGAAAAGTGACACAATATCGTACCCAATAACTTGTGAAACTACTGGTTTGCATACAGAAGAACAGTGATTAAATCTAGCTACCTGTGTCAATGTCACAGTCATCACTCCACTACCAACTAAGTGTAGTCTTTGATCAGGAGTCCATTTGATCCTGTTAACTCATAATTGAGCTTCTGCTTAGTCTTTGAGCCACAAAAGGACCAATCACCCGGCTTGACTAAGGTCACCGCCATTCTGCGTGCGTGTTCTTGGCTAGGCTTACCACAGGATCGTTCCTTGTTCCCGCGCCTCAACACTTATGCACTTGGTAATTCCACCAGCTAACGATATTCGCAGAACATTTTCAAGTGCCTAGTTTTCTACTGATTGTTCATATCCAATTTTCAATTGCTACCGGTTCTTTATGCATGTATGTCACAATGATCGCACTCGATCACGGGTACAAATGATTCTCTTGAATAATTGTCTACCATAAATCAGTAATCACATCCTTTCGAAGATTTATTTTTAACCAAACACAGCTACCAATCACTTTATGATTCGCAAGCACTTAACTAGACGCCCTCTCAAACTCCCGTAAATGGATACATCTGAATTTGTCCTTCTAATATGCCAAATGTAGCTCCCTAACCCTTCTGCTATTAACAAACACAAATGTGCGACGGTCCCATTTTCTCACCTGTATACGTGGGCCAGATATATATGATTCTTTTGCTAAGATGGACATGAACTGGATTCAAAAAAAGACCAAGGTAATGACTATGTTTTCCCCTGTGGGGAAGAAAAAAGGATAGGGAATGAGGGTAGATTTCTCTCATAGACTTGTTAATGCCTTCCAAAAAATGAAAAAAATTACCGGTTTATGCTATCCATACTTTCATCCAAACAATCAGATTGGTAAAATGAATAGTAGATATAGCGAAATTTTAAGAATAAAGGTAGATACTAAAATTATTATGTGCGGCCTTGAATAAACTTTCTTTGTTAGCTTCATCGACATCACATCCTTATTAAAAGTTCTTCTCGTCAACACTGGCAGTCTCAGCCTCATCATTTTCATTCCCGCTTTTGTTCTCTTTATCATCATCAGCATTATCACTGCTGATATTACCTTTAACAATGGTACCTTCCAAATCCTCCATGTTTTCCTGGTCTCCTTCAACATCCTCTTTGTCATCTTCATCGTCGTCTTCGATATTATTAGAATCGGTGTCATTATTAATATCATGTCCTTCCCCATCCTTCACTTCCTTATTATCCTCGTTAAAAGCCGATTTTCCCTTTGGATTATAAAACCCATTGTCAACTTCATTTGCTTCATAATCAAGCTCTTCGCTATCATCATCGTCCCGTAAAACACCATTGCAATCATAAAAAACATCAGCACATTTACTTCGTTTTCCATGGATTGAAACATACTGTTGTAAAATGCGGATTTTTTTGTCTTCGCTAACGTCACTACTATCTTCTTTCTTTGACCCATCATCAAAATCACTCTCTTCAATGAATTCGTCCACTTTCTCATTATGCGTTGGGTTCAGAGTTTTTTTTGCTGACTCGACTGCAACGGCGCTAATGGGGTCAGGTAATTCCTCTTTCCCCACCTCCTCCCCCTCCTTTTTAGCATCTTTTAGCGAGGTCGGCTTAATCGTTGTGCCGATATTTGATTTCATGTAAATAGTTGAAGCGTTTGAGAAAAGCTTTGGTCCAGCAATGGTTCTACTCTCCACGTTTAGGAAAGCAAGGTTTAAAAACGCTGCTAGAATGAGGACAGTGCGAGCTGCCATGGTAGGAACGAAAGTCACAATGAAAGTTAAGGGGCCCAAATGAAGCTGCAAGACCTATATAAAGTTTATGGCCTTAGCCGAGGTCCAATCAGGTTCGCATTGAGCAGTCAGTGTGCTTAGCCCACATGTGTACATGCAGGGCGGCTTAGAGAGGCACTGAAACTTATCGTCATTTAGACGAAGAGAGACAAAGTGCAGAGAGATTGGTGTCATTTTGATGTGGAAATAATAAAACTCTGTATAACTTTGATGTTAAATTTTCAAAAGGTTAAAAACGGAATACGTTCATCAGTAAGAGATTAGAGCACGTGTGAGAAATTCAATTCTCTTTAAAGATATTTTTCATCTAAGATCCCTTCTGCCATAATATCGTTCAACTAGCGACATTCCCATCGGAATGGTGGTGGTGGAATCTCTTTCGAATACACTGTGGCTTTGTAAAATAAGTGTCACCTTGAAGAATAAAGTGTATTCGAAATGAGAGTTCTGTAGGAAAGTCCAACACTTTTAAGAAGCCATTTTGGCGTGAAAGCAAATGCTGAGCATTATGACAATACAAGCGGGGGTCGGATTAAATCAGAACTTTTGATTTTACAAAGAAAGGCGAGTATTTCAAAAGAATAGTACTACATGATTATGCGATTATTTTAGCCTTTTACTAATATCGTCGAGACGTCTTTAGTCTGGAAAGTTTTGCCATTGCAACTTGGTCGTCCTGACACAGTCTTTCTGGGTTGGGGCTCAGCACGCTCCAGCAGAAAGATTATTTTTTAGGTCCACGAAGTACCTATTTGATGATGTTTCATTCGGGACTAAAAGTTACAATAAACAGCGTAAGATGGGGCCAGAAAGTTACCAAGAAGCAAACATTAATGATGGGAATGTTTGATTTATGTAAATTCATACCGTCAAACAAACCACAATCCTTTGTTTATTTGCGCTGCTCTTGACGAATTTCGGTATTTTTTAGGGAACTTTATTTGCTCTTACTGCACATATAAGGAATATTTCAAAATCTGGGCCTAACTTTCCTTCACTATCCTCATCAAAACATGGGAAACATTCAAATGCTATCTCAAAATGGGCTAATAGAAAACAATGTCTCTAAGTAGTTACCACAACTACAAACTACTCACAGTAGCTATCGCCAACTTTCTTGGTGTTTTCTTGTCCATTTTTCAATATTTTACTTTCTTGACTGAAAGACTGACCACCCGTCTGGCTAACCACGACAAAGAGAGAATAAACGTGGTTAGCTACTTGAGTCGGTTGCTGTTCTGTTCCGTGTTCTGTCCATGCCTTCCGCCTGAGCTGGCAGTAGAGAATAATTACCGCCGAACCACATAAGATTGCACAAATAATGTGTCTACTGCAAATGTCGTTTTGGCTACAAAATTCCCTGTAATTTATGACGAGATTTAGTAATTACAGGGGATTGGTACTATGACGCAGAAAGGCCAAAGAATCAATATGCAAGAACCATTCCAGTTCAAAGAAAACCTTCATTAAACCTTCAAGGCTATCATTTGTCTGTATTCCACGCCTAAACATTCCAAAACGCTATTGGTTTTGACTATTTACTTTGGTTTATTCTTAAGATACGAATAAAAAGTTTAGTTTTTGGACTTTTCACAGACAATAACTTCAAATTTCTCCTAGAATAACGAAAATCTGCTAACATTTGCAAGTCTACAGCGACACAAATCACACCCTTACCCTAAAAGCCCTCTAATTAATGTTAAAATAGAGCTATTTGCAGA
This sequence comes from Echinococcus multilocularis, assembly GCA_000469725.3. NCBI lineage: Eukaryota > Metazoa > Platyhelminthes > Cestoda > Cyclophyllidea > Taeniidae > Echinococcus > Echinococcus multilocularis. The sequence goes on along the minus strand of LN902846.1, from coordinate 4,110,581 downwards.
ATTGATTTCCAAAATACATGAGAGGATAAAGGGATAAATTAAAAGTACTAAAAAATGCCTGAAATCATCATATTCTTACTAATTGAGCGTTAAATGTAAGATGCACAAAAAGTTAAACGGTGGAAGAAAACTTCCTGAATTGCTTTATTGAAAATTGAGCACCATGATCTGTTAAGATTTCCTAACGAGATACTAACCAGGCGCATATTTATAAAAGGCTTGCTTCTGGATTCAAACATCCTGGCTCTGCCCACATCCCGCTCTCTCTTCCCCCTTCCATTCCCAACGCTCTTCTATCACTTCCTCCTCCATCTCTATTGATCTCTTCTCTCCTCTGCTCTCTTCTGCTCTATTTTACTTTATTCTTCCCCATTCTACTTGGCATGGGATAATATGACTATCTAATGCCAATGCCAGGAAGTGGGATGCACTACTTAAGGAAGTACGAGAAAGTTACTTCGAATAAAGACGAAAATGGGGATGAGGAAGGCAAGCATGTAATTCCTCTCATCCCAACTAAAGTCAAAATCTCCTAAGGGGTAAGTTTCTCGGTAGGTGAAGTGCGATATGCTAAATCGCGTTGCGATTGGCTGCGCCACATAGGGTTGCAGGTCCTGGTACCGGGCTGCATCATTTTGTTGCAGTAAAAAGAGGATCGTTCTCTAACTATTTCATAGTCCTGATTGTTCCTCAAGATCATGAAGAAGGAATATTGTTGATGCATTGAAACAATATTGACTCGAATCGAGAAGATGGATCTCAACCTCAATTTATGTTTGGCCTTCGGGAAGCAAATAATTCCTAATAGAGGAATACGCCGCTATTCTACAAACACACGGGAAAGGGAATGCATGATTGCGGATATCATTAAGTGCTGTGTGTCCTAGATGTGTGGGGTGATCAGTTAGTTAATGGATTACTCAGGAGCATCCAATGCCATGTTCTTTCACTTAACCATTTCTCATCGCAAGTAAATCTGGTGGTCATTATTAGTGCAAAGTGAACTACACACTTTTGTAAAGTACGTAAAAAATTGCTGTCATCTTTTAAAACGAACCAGGTAGGCGAGATTCGTTGACTTAGTTTTCATCACGACTTTTGCAGTTGACGTGATTGATATCCAAACCAACCGTTGCATGCCACTAGAGACACGTATTTTTCAGAATGAAGGACAGTGAGTCTTCCAGAGTGTAAAACATCTCTTGGAGACTCATCACTAGAACAAAATGAGCCATTGAAATAGGAGTGCAAAGCACCATATGTGATCAAATGGTCTATGTGGATCAACGAATCTAGGCTAGTTCAATATTACTGTCTAACTAGATTTGACACGGACCTTCCGTATCTTTGTAAACTAGTTAAAACAGCCTCACAAAGCAGACGGGCTCGTGCTCTGCTTTTCAGGTTTTGCTAGAATAGTGTAAAAATTTTAAAATTAACAAAAAAGGCAGAAAACACAGTAAAGAATGAGGGGAAGTAAGACCCACATATATCTGCTTAAAAAGTGTCTGGAAGCCAATGAATCATCTCAGGCACATTCGCTTTAAAAGACAAGTAAAAACAGTGAAAGTTTTTAAGTGTGTCGAACAAAATCACATTAAATTACGACGGAATTTCCTTTTATTTTTCAATTAGGTGTTACTATCACCATTTAATATCATCAGTCAAAAAACCAATGCAAACAAACTGTAGTTTTAATTTATTGTGACAATTTGTTGGGTCGCGCAAAAGATGGTCCAAGAATAGGTGCCTGCTTAGGGCACGAGATGGTATCTCGTTGTGAAACGAGTGCAATCAACCAGGCAATTCAATGTGCCAGTTGAAATATTTTGTTACACGCTAACAAGCTCACACGCTATATTTCGTTCTGCCAAGCAACTAAGGGAGGAAATCCAAACCACTCTGGAGATCCAGTTGGATATGGATAACTGGACTGATGACTATGAGTCGGTCCATTTGAGGAGGATGCAGTCACTTCCAATTGCATGGGAATTAGTATCAAGGTAACAGATTGAAGGGGATTTTCGCTTATAAGGTGGAGACATCATTGGCAAGCGAGAAGTGAATGGATTCCGCCTAACTGAAATGGACAAATCTTGAGTGATAGCAGCACCGATTTCGGTTGGATGCACAATTGCACACACTGCTAAAGGGAGGTCGGTTGTTCCAAACCTGATGACCTGACATCCACACCACAGAGACACAGATGCACACGAAAGCACCATCTTGCTTTGCCGTGGTGAATCACGCACAATTCTTCCGAGAGTGTGTGTGTGTGTGCGCACAGGAAAGGGCACGCAATAAAAGCAAACAGGTTCGTTTGTGCATCAATCGATACCATGTAACGGCTTAGAGGCAGTGAGTTTCATCCCCTTCAGAGGACTACCTGATTTGTCAAATGGAGATGAGTAGTAACCATGGGCATCGGAGTAGTCTGCCATGTTCCAGCCGTGATGGCTAGTTGATGCATGCACCGAGGGAGTGGATTACAGCATGACTGTTCCCTCAGTATTCGTCTCAAAGTAGGAAATGTCGTTTCCGATGCTTGTGTGTATTTGAAGCCAATGCAAGTGTCACACTATTTAATAAGTGGTATGGAATATGTGTTTCCATGTATTGATGGACGACCTCAATGCAAGGTGGCTCTCATATTTCTAAATGTGGTGCATAAATTTGACACTATTTCAGTGAGCAGTTAATTTGCAAATAGAATGCATTTCGAGTGATTAGCCTGAGTGAATTTGTAGGTTTGCAATTAGCACAACCGTATTTAAGACGCAACAGTACTGAAGTAAGCAGGTAACTTCTTCGCCACCATCCTGTTTGCAAAGCAATGCGAAACATTGCTTTGAGTCCGTAAACTGTGGTTACGATCAATTAGTTGAGCAAGAAATGAGCACTACAACTGATAGTAATGGCAAACTTGTCAACGACCTAGACGAAGCTACAAGAGAATCAACTTTGGAATGGATGAAATTGACCAAGTCCAACACACACACACACACACGAATTTCGAAGTGGAAGGCATTCGGTCCCTTCTTCAATTTACTTAATATTTCAGAGTTGCAATAATTGATGAGTGGATGGTAATGGAAGGAATGCACCAAACCTCGGTTGGCTAGAAGGGACTCCTTGCTTTGTATGATTAGATAGGTGGTTGGAGATGATGGGAACAGGACACCTCTGATCCACCGCAGAAGTTGTTGAATGAGCAAGCCTGAAAACGCACGACTAGGGACTTTGTTATGACGGGCTGGACAGTCATATGCGGAAAGAGAGCAAGCAAAGAGAATGTTTGCGAGATGCGCCGATTCACTGCATTAAAGCTTTCGGCCTAATGTTACCGCTTCCATTATTACCTCTGGGCAGGAAATTGTACGCATTGGTGTTCTACTTAGGAATGCGCGACCATCATGTTCATTGAAAATGACTAAGTCGGTTTGGTGAAGAAAGTGTGCATTTGTGCCCTCGCGTCAACTTGAGGGGTGCTCGTAGAAAAAGGTATGTGAGGTGTGTCCACAAATCTGGGGTTAAATGCATAGGTGAAGTCAAGCCACATGGCACAGATATGCCATGTATCAGATGTGTCAAGCCACAAATCGAAAGCTTGCATCTGTGTTTTGGATGACCAGACTAATCCAAATTGGACTGTGTTGCATATTTGACTTGACCAAGCTCAGGCAGTATTCACTTGTGCCCATGTCACACGTAGCGTCACAGAACAAGCGAATGTCGATGCGCGTTTGACAGTAGTTGTCGCCATCTCTTTCGTTGCTCCCACCTTTGTTTCGACGTTAGAGCTTCAAGTGGTTCTCTCCAAATGCTACCGCCAAAATTCGGTTTGAGACTGAATGGCGGGTAATCAGTAGCATGGAAATTAATCAGCATGCGATTGATGTGGTGTGTGGTTTTTGAAGCGGTAAGAGTCGACATGATGCAGAGTGTACCTTTCATTGTTATTCTTTGTGTTAAAGAAATAAACATTTCGAGTTGCAGGTCTTTGTCACCGAGACACCAATTTGGTGTGAATTGCGATTGCAAATGAGAAAGAAAAAAATACGTGCTTAATGCTGTGAGTGCTAATATAAGGCATTACAGCAAGTTGATGCTATGTCGTAAAATTCGGTTGATTATAAGAACCACCATTCCCGCATTTTGTGCTTCCGCTTGTCATCATGACCCTTCGAATTTTTCTGGAGTCTCGTAGGCATTATTACGAGTGCATTTATAGCGAACTTAACCATTTTATTTTAGTGGTTTCGGTTGAAGGGGACGATAAAATTTGTGTAGCATTAGCCAAACATGTAAAACTTAACTTTTTTAACCCGCTTGTACTAGCTATTTTCATCTACACTAATTGTACAATTAATTTGAGCCAATTTCGAGTGGTTCCGCAGAAAATAACTACAGTTAATGCTATAGATTTTATATAATAGTGCATTTATTTGTAATACTTTGATTCTTTGTTATGGTTACGCGAGTGATTAGATCGCCATCACTGTACTTTTCTGGGTGACATGGCTTTCAAACCACATCGGTAGCCCACAGCCATTCCGTGTGTCGATAATATATTCTCTGTCCTAGAACGATTACTTCATTCGTCTTCAGGAAAGACTTTCAGGGCATCACTTACTAGTACTTAATAAAACATACCTAATCATACACTGTTGCAACGGACACCATTACGTCCATTAGATACTGTTATAGTATCTTAGTCTAAAAATAAGTTACCATTTCAAACACTAGCCTGAAGTATTGGGAATTGAGGGAATGGTGTGCAAAAATTTTCCGTTTTCACTCAGCGTTTCTACATTCAATGTTTTGCTTTGCTCTAAGTAGCCTTTTTTACATAAGGTTGTGTATTGTTCTGACACGCACTTCATTCCGAGTATCAAAGGGAAAAACGCAACGACTCCGCCGCTTTGGCTGTTGGCATCGCCTAACCATCAACCGTGTGTCATTACTGAGGCGCAAGCATATACACGCACGCACATACACACACACACACACGGAGAGAAAGCGTGTGCGTGTACGTAAAGTGTTATTTCACATGGAAATAAAGAGGACTCACTGCACTGATCACAAAAGAAAACCGATTAGCATTGAAGGCTGTCATGCCTTAATTGAAAAACTGATTTTTTTACTGGATGTCAGGCTCATTTTTTACCAGTTGGAATGGGACAATTGCTTCCATAATTCACAATAAGAATTCTGGCAAATTTCCATTACACCATCGGTATGTATGCCGACTGATGAATGCAATGGACGAATCAATGGGGTATATTTGTGCCGAATTTTTGTTTCATGGGAGGAAAAAAGCTGTATGAAGTACACTAGCATGCATGAAAAGATTATAACAGTGGAGGGCAGGAACATTCCAAAGGAATAGGTTAACAAGGTGGATGTGTTTCAATTTTAAACCACAAAAAGCATAAATCTCACCTTTGTGATGATAAAGAATGCGTTTAAATGACACTTGTGGCATTGATTCTCGAAACAAAAGCTCTTCTTCAAACCGGTGGATAGCCATATAACGTCACAAATGATCATTGCATTGACATAACAATGTTATCTTTTGATTCCCAGCATTTTTTTTACTATTTTCCACCCTGTCAAAGATCCAATTCAAGTTCTATTCTTACATGTTCTGTAAATATAAATTGTATTCATGTACACTCGGAGTCCCCTATTTACTTCCTAGGGAATTGAGAAGAGAAACAAGGCATTCATTGCAGCTTTCTCTTGGTTCAATTACTTCGTCATGAAGAGATCAGCATATTCACCTACTGAAAAAGCAATTATATATCAGGAGTTGAAGTACTAAAGATCCAATTTAAAAACCGGTAATACCGAGGTTCCTCTCTGACAATTACTGTGAGCGTGCATCATTTTAAATCATTCAAATTCAAGCGCCAGCAGTTGAATATTTGCACGAGTAGCAGCTATGAATCGGTTTTTGGGTAACGATGAATGAATTGAAACGAATTTGAGAGTATTGTGAATGAAAAAAAAGGATTTGCATATAAAAGTGTACATCCTAAAAAAACAGGTTAACGAAACCGTATCCATTCAAATTGTTTTAATTACACTCTGCTGAGACTGACTACGAAGGGCCATGGACTGAAATTAATCACCGATGCCAGACAGCAACGTACAATACAGGATAAAGCTAGCCGAGATTTCACCGGTGGCTGCCTAAACAGTACATTGGTGTCAAGGTATCAACTCTATATTGTCTTTGGTTCAAACTGAAAATGAAAATTCGTTTAGATCAAAAGGGAGCACCTTCATTGTTATTATAAAATTTCAAGCCATTTTTGGCCAGACTATCAGCTTTAAGGTGTCAAGCAACTGCTAAAAACTATCATTTTTTTCGCCACAGGGAATTAAAGAGTCATTCTGATGTGACTTTGGCCTCCAGCCCATTCCACATTCATTGTTTATTGTTAAGCCCATTGTGGAGCTAAAAATCTTGACACAAGGTGGTTAATAGAGCATAAAATCCTACATATGTTCTACTGATTTTAAATAAATACAATATAATACAGGACTATGAAAGGCAGAATTAAGAGTGAAAAATACGTGATTCATTAAAAAGAGCGAGGACCTAATACAGACACTCAAATATAAGGGTTTGTTTTTCAACAATTTGCTTGCTCCAGGGTTTGATGGAGGTCGAAAACACTGATGGGAGCAGTCATTCACCTACGGACTGAGAACAACTGCTTTGAAGATGAATAGTAATTTAAACATTGCCTTCTTTCCATAACCCACAAACATATGAGTTGAAAATTTGAATAATTGTACCGGGAAGGAATCAGCTAAAAAGGTGAGAGTTTTCTACTACTGATACAAGTTGTCAGCTCATCGTTTAAAATGTGGCATAACTAGGCCGTTTTTTGGTAAAAAAGTGAGATACGTTGGTTGTTTTTTAACCCCCAGTTCTGGTGAGAGCCACAAAGTTGGTCATCGTGGTGCCTTCGTCAGGCGAGTTGGCCTCCTGGCCATGCCATTGGCACCAATCCATTCTGTATGCCAAATTAAAATATTCTGCTCAAGTATTATGTCTTCTTCCGTCTTCAGGTAAGCCTCGGGGACCTACCTTGGTGGAAGCGAAAATCGAAGCCAATCGTAAAGGATAACTGTCCCCATTTCTAGCGCATGCCTGACACAGCTTATCTCAACGGAAGAAGTGCATATGCCGCGGATGGGAGGATCGGTAAACGCCCCTAATAGAAGGGCTGAAATTGAGGTCTGCCTTTGGCAACTATCCCAGTCCCCCATTCTGCGGGAAAGCTAGCAACAGATGAAGCGACACTGGCCATGAACCATCTGAAAAAGCTTGTCGCGGAGCTGCTCACCGTACCCGTACGTAGACATTAAATATGCAAAAACGCGATACCTCCTCCATTTCTCTACTAGCTGCATAGAACACAGATAGGTGTGGATACGTAGCAACGAAGTGAGAACAGAGTAGCAGGGAGGAATGAAAGCGAAACCCTACCCGCATGGCACTACAATGATTCCCGTTCTTTTTTGACACTGGTTTGAGCCAGTTTTCCTACGACTAGCTATGGACACGCGTGATGACTACCGCATTCTTCCGTCCCCAATACAATTTCCAGATAACCAAGAGAGATTCATGACATTGCCCTCAAGTATCGTCTCAGTTTCATGAAAAATCGATGTGTGGTATGGTTCACTCGTGTTTTTTTCTTACAGCACCGACTACGTTGCAATGGATGACACGGGAGGTTGTTTGCTTATTCCTGTGTTTGGTAAAGGGCCACTTTGGCTATTTCTGCAATGCTTGATCAGCTTCATGAGACATATGATCTCTTCACACGGGGAGGCAGTTATCAGTGACAGTACAAGGTAAGCGAAAACCTGGACAACACCAGCCAATCAGAGAAAACGTCGTAGTTTACCCGGCTCAGAAGGTTACACAAGCGTCGTGTTAAAAGTTTTCGCGACGATTGCAAGCCTGCTGCATAAACTGACAGAAAAGCAGGTTACGAAGAATTTCAAATTGGGGAAAATATGCAAGGCGTTCAAAGTGATAGCTCTGCCCCATACCGATTCTAGCATTACTTACGTTCGAATTGAGCAAGGCTAGCGAGGTAGTTGTGGGCGGCGTATTCGCACAAAATGATAAAAAAAGGGGAACAAATCCAACAAAAAATGAGAAAAAAACGCACCAGTACAATTCCCCAGTGAAGTACAGAAAGGTAAACACACACAGTAATACAGACGCTCTGTCCCGCAGGTCAATCCCGACAAAAACAGGCAATGGAGTGAATACCACTATGTATCCTGGAACAAGTTCCCACTATACCAATCGTGACACAGCTCTAGTATAGGAACTGGTCCTTGCGTCCTCCTACAAACCCACAACCAGAGTTAGCGTCGTCGACCATGACGGCCTGACGAATATGGCAGGTATGGTCCAATCTACCTCCAGAGGATGAAGTTCTACTGTAACAAAGTGTTGGGCCTAGCGAGCATCAAGTGGTCCCAGGCCTATTGGCACAAGCGGTTCTCCAAGTTACATGAGCAAGTGGGCCATAAGGGGTGCAAATATGATTTGAGATGCCTCAAGCAAACGACACCGGTGACCTATGCCCACCAAGGAGTTTCAAAACGCCTCACTACACAATGATCACACCACTCCTATCCAAACCCACAGGCTTCCCAGAAGAAAGAGCAGATAGTGACATGATAGGTTCTCTACCACCCGCCAAGAGAGGAAGTCAATATATTCTGGTTATAGTAGACTGCTTCAGGAAAGTAGCCGAGACAGAACCCGATAAAACAAGGCGTTGAAACGGTTACTTCTGCTTTCTTCAATCTTCAGTCAAGTGCATTGCCGATTCCATCATCTGTGAAGCAAAGATGCATTTCAAGTGTTGAGTCCTCTCACCTACAAACTACTTCATCTGCAATATACGACCAATCAACGTTCATCATAACAAAATGTGCCTGTGCAGGAGCACACCTCTAGTAGGGTACGAAGAAGTCTACGTGTCGACAGAAGAAAGAAACCCACCACAAATAATATGAGGATACCATACGGTATGAAGGGCATCGGGTACGGTGCCCAAAAAGATGAGGAGGCTATATAGTACAGATCTTGGGCAAAAGGCGGTCAGTGAACACAAACCTCATTACTCAATGGACGCAATCTGCTCCCAAGGAGGAAGAGTACCTTGAATAAGCGTAACCCTGATCAATGCATTGTTTATGTCACCATTAAGAAATGTCATCATCAAATCAGCCTGCTCATTTCAAGATAGAAAAGGCAGAGGGTGAAGAGATAAACCCCGAATCTAGCAAAATTAATCATAAGATATTACACACTCTAACTGCGGATACATCTCCCGTTAAATTTGAAGTAGTATGAAGTTATTGATCTGTTATCATAAAAAGCGCAAATATTTGGTCACCTTGTTTTAGAAAACATTTTTTATCATAAATAAATCGGCGCAATTTATCGAGGCCCTAAAGCATCTCAAAATCCAAAAACAAGTGCTTCTTTGATGATCCGGCTTCATACAAAAGTTTTTCACGTGAAGAATCCAGCCCACAAACTACTATATTAGGCTAGAGGTAGGGACGGGTATACCTTTTGGATTCCAAATTTAGAGGAAAAACTAATTATGAAAATGCTCAATGAAACTTTACACAAAGCCTGCTACTCAAATTAAGTGGATGCAAAATTCTGCCCTTTACTCATCCTAATTCTTGTGAGCCGCTAAGCAAACTTAATTTGACGACATTTGCGACCAGGCACGGCTGCACTCAGTAGCACGGTCCTCATCGCATAGGACGAAATTGAAGTTGGCTGGGTATTCCAATTGTCATACTCATACGCATATAGTAGCAGCATCGAAATGAAGCATTGACACGCATTCAGAAGAGCAAAAACTAAAGAAATGTTCGCAATGCTTCAGCTTGCAGAAAAAAATATCCACAAGAAAGCAGATTGCATAACTTTCACGAATGCTAACTACGGAAAGTAAAAATGTAAGAACATAAACGAAAGGCAAACCACCTAAGGACTAACCAATACAATACCCATCGACTTCATCACATTTTAGTTTCTACCGAGTAATCAAACGTAGAACAGTGAGTAAACTGTGGCTTTGATAATAGTGCAGATGCACAAAATAGAGGCAGTAGGTCTTTCATCCAATATTTGAGATGGTACAGAACAAAAGTACTATCTGAAGTCAAAATTGAGCCATTTAATAAACCACTTGCCAAGCACCCTTTTCAAAATCAAAAAAAAAACGAAAAACCATTCCAAGCCGATAGGACCCATACAACAATTCAGAAGGGACGAAGATATTAAGGTTAATGAAGATAGTAGAAATAGACACAGACAGTAGCAATACCATAAAACGCTAGTCATAAACTTTAATGGGCTGAGTGGGCAGAACAAATCCATCTATAAATGAACAAAGGAACGTTCATCTCGAAAATTTCTGGTGCAAATGAAAACCATTGTAAGTACATGAAAGGAAAAAGAGGGATGATGAAAGCCCATTAATAGTAGAGTAACAGTGATCACCAACGTTAACGATGACAACTTTATCGCAGTTTGGAGTAGATCGGCGGTCGCAGCTTCATTCGGATGCACTTGAGAATTACCAGGGGGATACAGCTTACGGCCGTGATGGCAAATACCTTCCATGCGAAGTTCCACGTGAGCAGAAAGGCTTGATCTATTAAAAATAGACAAAATTATGATTTCCAATGATCGATGCGGACAGGAGAGAGTAAGAGAGGAAGCAAGTGACCTACCGAAGTAAGACTTGAAAACAACCAGCGCGACCACATAGATTGCGAGGCTGGCGAGTTCGGCGAGGATCATGACGAAGTGCCAGGTATGGATAGTCAGCGCCACCATGAGGAGTTCGGTAAGGAGGACCGAGGTGAAGGTGATGGAGACCACGTGGATGAAGTCCGAGTCGAAGAGCAGCAGCGCGCCGTACATTATTACTCCACCTACAGGGATGTACTCAAATACCTAAAACCGCCCATTTATAAGGAACCGACAGTTAATGAAAAGGTACTGATTTGCATTTCACCTTCAAATTTCACGATTTAATGAAAGTGGTAGATGAAAGAACTTAATGATTGACTCAGGCAAGAGATATCATGAAAATCTGAAACGACTCAGCTATTTTGAAAGAAATGAATAAAAATTAGTAAGATTTCGTCGCATAGATTCGATATTTACCAAAAAAGCGCCACCTTTTAAAAAAGATATGAACAAGGGCCACACTGAATATTCATCCAACGGCAGTTAAAGTTAGGTGAAAATCAAGAAATTTCCTGTTCAGAATAGAATCTCGAAATTAAAAGGGAAGAAAATTCGTGAAAATGTTGGAAGGAGTAGAATGACACCAATTTATAAATCAGCCACTTAGCAAGGATTATGATAAAGCAAATCAACCATTGACTGGTGTCAACAGATGGATAGTGGGTCAGTCTCTCCAGTCGAAGTAGACGACGGGCAGATAAATTCCAGCCATTAGAAGCACACAACTACTAAGCTTCAGAATCTCTCACTCAGCCCCGTGTATTTGCCCCTCCTTTAAGCTTAAAAATAAACGTAACGAGATTCGATCCTACACTGGTGAAGAAAATGACTTACTCAAATCCACTCAAAAATACCCCAAAGTGCTTCTTGAAATTCAGTGCAGTATGCCCAATTGAAAGCGTAGTACTGATGTATTCTAACATCGGGAATGGTAATAAAGTCATTGTACGTTTGTTATGGGACTAGAATCGTTGCGAATAAGTCAGTTTCAATCAAATCAAAGGCAGTAAATCAGCCAAATGAAAGAGAGAACACTGAGTAACAGGCGATAACTTAATAAATCTAACACTAGGAACGGTGGTGATAGTTGAGAAAATTAAATCAGGCATATTATCACATTGCCGTCACGGTTTGAGAGCGTAGGACACAAAAAGATGAATATGGATCCTAACATACCAAAAACAAGCATACCTTAGTATCTACCTTACAGTAGAGGACCCGGAATCAAATCATGGAAACAAAACCGTCGGATTAAAAAAGGGCATTCAGTACGGAGCTGGTGAATGAGTCAATCGAATTGGAGGCAGACAGACCCTGGTATATGCTGATAACGAGCCAGACAAAGAAAGTCTTGACAGTGAGTTCACGACCCTTGGCGAGATCCTTGTAAAGCTCAGGATAGGTCATGGCCACCGAATCAAGCACATCCTTGTCCAACACCAGCGAGAAGACTGGGAACATGGTGAAAATAGTCGCGTAGCCCACCATCAAAAAGCCCGGGAAGAGAGCCACCGAGATGATGTAGAAGATTGCCGAAAAAATTATCTGCATCACCGTGATTATGCAGCCTGTAAGTAGAAAATGCACAAGGTCAGTGAATCACTGTGTTAAAAGTCAAACGCTCATGACTAACAGGCGAAAACCACAAGTGAGAGGTTGATCACACAATCAGGTGCAAATTGTCTTGAGAAATGAAAACACAATGTTATTCTTTGCCTTACTATAGTGGTTTACATGATTTCTTCTGCGCTAAAACATGAATGCTGCTTGTTATATTCACAAATGGTTATTTTGATTGACATACATGTTTGTTGCCATGAAGAAGGGAAGGTTCCTAAATTATTACACCATAAAATGTTGAAGAAATCTTCCGAAAGTCCACAGTTAACACGAATCGAAATACCAGGAACATCACCTTCCAGACGGAGAAGCTAACTCGTCAGCATCTTGGCGGAGCGAGATGTCAAGTGGGCAACATCGGGCAGGTAGCAAAAAAATAACGTTACAGAGCTGACAACTTGCACGGTTTTGTTTAACAAAACCCTGTAAAAGGTTAACAAGAACATTCCTTTACTTGCGGACCGAGAGCACGCATCACTCATAGTGGGAAACCTTCACACTGCACAATCCATCGACTCAAACTTACAACTCGATTGAATGGCTTACCTTTTATAAGTTCAAATAGCCAATTAGCTTTAAACACATCCCAACACAGCCACAGAACCAATTCAGTAAAAAACGAACTCGCTGAAAAATCGCGCGCTAAGGTTGTCCTTAATTATTGAAGATTGAATGAGCAATGTGTAACACTCTGAGGCAAAACCTGTTGGTGTGCAAAGGAGGTGCCGCCAGGTTAAGCAATGCACATGCTTAAAAAGATACGGGTACGAAACCACATCACCCCCCACGTGCTTTCAATGCATCAAGGACGATTGGATGGTGCTCACACTGGGAAAGTAGCAACAAAAGGCTAAAAAGAGAATCCAGTACCAAGGTGAGTCGCATCTTTAAGTCGACTTATAGAGTGAAGAAAAGGGAATCCACAGGTACAATTAATAAACCAGATGATAGAGAGAGGTAACGTCTTGGTTATTAGGGCAATATTAAGCTAATTTGCAACGATCTTAAATTGTGGAGCGTTAATATGAGACGTTATGACCGGTTAACTCACTGGTAATCCATGTGTAGATTATGGCTTTACGCCTCAAGAATTGAATATTGGTAGTAAAAAGAAAAGGTCTGACATTGTCCAATTTAACTACAACTGATTACAATTTTTACCGAATCAAAACCACAGCAATACAGATCACGCATAAAGTGCTTAAATGACAGTGACATAATGAGAATATCACATTACGCAGGCGCTTTAAACTGCAGTCAGCCGTTGATTTCGCGTGAATAGACAATAAACTCATATAAAACCGCCATTTGCCCATAAAGAGAAGTAGAATGTGGCAAAGATAACGTATAGCACCGGCAAAAATAATACTCTTTGAGAACTAGGATTACAAAAAACAGTTAAACCTCGTTCCAATGAAAAGTGATTGGTTCGCAAGACTAGTGACCTCCAGAGCTAACTGTAGACACAGTGTCACAGGATCGTGACACTTTAAGAACAAGAAAACCATTGAAAGGATCAATCCAGGACCAAGTCTTGGCTTTGAAAGAGTGGAGAGGTTTAAATACGAATCGATCTAGGGCAGGCAAGTCACGAATCAAAACTAACTCGTTTTTCTGCATTTTGAGCATCTAAAAAAGTCAAGTTCATAGTAGGATCCATTGGAAAGTTTAGCTACCCCTTACCAAAGCGTTTAGAAATCTGCAGAAGACAACCTACAGAACAAAAGAAAAACGACTTAATCTTTAACCCTAATCACCCTTTCCCTTACGTACTGGATATTTCCATTAAAAAATTAGTATCACCGGCGCAACCAGAAAAAATAGGTGCAGAAAAGCATTATACCTCTGTGTATGATAAATTGTGAAAGTGACGCCGTATTCTTGTAGGTGTTGCGCCCGTGAACCAGAAAAAGACGAGCAACATGTGAGAACTGAGTGACGCTGAAGTCAGAGGCAAGGCTAGCTTGTCGGCCTTCTTTACCCACAATACCGATGCCAACATGAGCGGCCTGGATCATGGAGACGTCGTTACCACCGTCGCCGATTGCTGCCACCACAGCATCAGTGTGTGCTTTCAGCAACTTCGCGATGCCGGCCTTCTGAGTGGGCGAGGTGCGGCACACCACCACTGCAGGGCATTGACGAATGAGATCGAGGAACTCGTACTCGTAGTAGCGCAAGCACACCTACCACGCAGAATGGAAGTAGAGGTAAAAGTGAGCCAAGTAGATAAATCTCCAAGACTGCGCTATACGCAAGAGGTATACGCAAACATAATGCCGTAGGGGTGAACATGCAAAGCCAAAAAACCCGAAGATCAGAATGAGATGGGTAATTTCAAGGATTTGAAAAATAGTTATAGAAGTGTGTAACAATGAAGACTCATTTTAAAAAAAGTTAAGTGAACATCAAAAAGTAAGTGGCAAATCCCGCCAGTGGGCAGCAGACAGGGCATAAGAAAAGGATCTACCTCTAGCGAAGAGCCCGTGATCACCAAAGGCATGTCACAGCGTCGACGGAAGGCATTCAACTCCAGATGGGCCTCGGAGCGGCCGGTGACAGGTTGGAAGATGTGTAGTGCCTGACCGTGAGGCACGAGACGTGAGGACTTGGCGATACATTCTGCAGTCTCCAACTTGTCACCTGTCAGCATCCACACTTTGATGCCGGCGTTTCGAAGCGTCTCTAGCGTTGGACGTACCTGGAAGAGAATAAGTGAGGTGCAGTTGCCTTGCTTTTGTCACAAAACTATTACATGAAGCTCTTTCAGTGGTCCACAGGTGTACACCAAAATGAAACGTTATTCGAGGCGCCACCTTATTAAATAGTGAATCAACATCGCTTTAGTGACAGCTGCACAAAAGAAGCCTTACTAAGCCAAAAAATTCAAAATTTCAAATAAGTGCTGTTCAAATAATTAGAGCGCAGTTTTGAATGGATGTATCTAACCCTAGCACTACGGAAACTCTCGGTTCAGCTCATTATTGTTACTGTTGCCGAACACTTCGATGGGCGACTTGTCGAGGTGATTAAACTGAATCACTGGTATCATAACAAAACCGAAATCCCTACCTAAATGTAACAATCCCTTGCAAGCCCCATAGATTTGCAAAAATATGGATTGTTGAGAGATCATTAGAAAGGGCATTGCATTCAAAAAAAGAAGTTTTTAGACGATGGCAGCACACCCAAAAATATGAAAGAACTCCAGAAATAAAGTTAAGTGGCAGACGCAGTATAAGAAAGCGTGACACCTATTTGCAAATATATTTCAGCATAGATAGAATATACACTATTACTTCTTGCAACTGTGGTGAGAGTATTAGAGACTGATATTTTCAACAAATGAGAAATAAGGGTGAGGACTTACGCCTTCCTGTAGTTTGTCCTCTACACCAGTAAGACAGAGGAGCTGCAGATCGCACTCCAAGGTTGCCACGGCCGCCTGAACCTTTCCGGAGCGATCACTCACACTCATTGTGGCCTGGTGATACCTGAAAACACAGGCAAGATAATCAGTTCTAATGATGCAGAGTATATGCTACTTTATAGAGGTAAATCATAGGAGCGCTAGCAGTCTTTTCGATACAGTCATCTTTTTACCGTGGGAATACACACAAGACAGTTAAATCATCGGATAAATGCTACGCCACTAATGATGTTTCTGCACACGTCTATTGGGCCCATTCTAATCAACGGTGAAATGGAAAATCCAACCCTACCAGTACCACTTTAACCGACGAAAACGCATAAAGACAACTTGTTCCTTATTGCTGTTTAAATGAAATAACAAAAATGATGTTTGCACATAAATTCGTTGTTCATATTAAACGACAAAATCCTCAATTCTAGTGTCCAAACGAAGCCTAGAAAAGGGAGCCGTTTCGTTTACATTTGGTGATGCTGGGTTTACTGGTCCTCAATTTCAGGGGGATAAAATAATCTAAGCCACTTAAAGGGTGTACAAATATGGTTTACATTAACCTATCGAGAAGCTTTAGCTCACTTATTAGAGAAAGTGAACATTTTGCCGGCAAAGCGACAACACAAAAACAGTGTCATCTTCTTTGCAACTGAAAGGCCTACACGTCGCAAAACTAATCCAAAGGGCATAGTGGTTTCATTAGATCACTACCGATTTTGGCGCTTATTCCAAAAGTTAACAAAGAATAGGATATTTTCAAGTTGCAATTTCAAAGCCAACTCCTAGTGATGTTAGTACGAGAAATTTAGATTTTTAATCTCAGAATAACAGCCTCGTTAGGTGCCAAAGCAGTTAAATATCTTTAGCTTTACACAAAATATGGAAAGCACTGCTTCTGCTAAGTAGAAATCAAAAATGGGATATCATTTCGATCGCACTTCAGTAGTTCAAGTTAACCAAAACTGATACAAAGATCTGGACTCCAAGAAGTAAAACTAGAGATTAAATTTTGCCGGTTAAAAAAAGCCCGAAATGAAGTATAGTTTTATTTATCCCTGAGGCAGAAAATGCCCCTTCAGTCTTTGACGAGAAGCTAATTTAAACATGCCTAGTAATTGGTGCAGGTGATACACACATCCTTGAGTTTGTTCTAGCCCATAAACAGTAACAAAAAACGAGTTCATAATACTTTAACGGCCTTCATAGAAATTTTCTAAGGAGCGAACAATCAAGTAGCCACCAAAATATATAGTTCAGCGTTAATTCACCCAACAGCACCTTTTAATATTTGAAAGTTATGTGTAAACGTCAGTATATGATCTTTTCACAACATCAATCAACACATTGGATTCGGAAGCGAAGAAAGCGTTTGTCGAACTTTGGTCATATTAGCAAAGAACGACAGCCATGAGCAGATCCATTAGAACCGGAAATAAGTTCACGACTCATGATACTCTGATTTGCTTCGCTTCTTCGACTCCATACAAGGTGCTCAACTAAACTAAGTATTAGAAAATATAATGGAGCAGCAAAAAGCCGTATGCAAAATAATTCAAAAGGACCAATTCAGGCTTCTAAAGTAGCTGACTCATCATGAAGTAATACAATGCAACAATAATATTACACACTGCAGTAGAAAGACATTTGTGAAGTACTTCATAATAATGCTTATTTCAAATAAATGTCCCTACAAAAAGGAGTCGGCATAGGAAATGTGCTCCCTGTCAAACATCGTAAATTTCTAAAAGTCTTCCACATGAGTCCTCCCGTGATGCACTGTAACGAAGGGAGGGTGTAGTTTTTAAATCCCATCTAAATCCACGAAACGCACCACCACCAATGAAATACGAGACCTTCTCATTCGATAAATTATGAGATCTTCCCTTCTATTTTATAGTTGATTCCAGTTCATATTATCACTTCGATAGACGCCATAAACAGAATCAACATGAAATACAACAAAGATTGAACATCAACAAGACTCTTCGATCAGAGCGAATCTCGGGCATTTCAATGGCATAAGATTTTGCACTAGAAAGGTAGACATAACCAATCTCATTCAGTGAAATTATAGAAATCCCGCCACTAGTCTTCGCAGAACACAGGAGCCTTTTGTGAGGAATTTTACAACCATGTGATAGGTACAGCCAAGCACCATATGAGAATGATGCAAACATAGAAAGGAGACCGAAGTAGAAATGACAGAAATAGAAAAGTGTACGCACCGCAAAGCGAAGTCGGCATACTGGTCCTCGGTAAGCTGACGATGAGCCACAACGAGAGTGCGAAGGCCTTCACGTGCTAAGTTGCCCGCCTCGTCCTCCATCCAGGGTGTGTACTGAACCAGACCCGCCATTATGGTGTCAGCACCCTTCAAGTAGAAGTGGATGGATCGGCTGACACGCTCGCGTACTACTATGCCCATGCGCTTCGCTTCGGAGGTGAAGGGGAAGAGTTGAAGGATATCGTAGGCAACTGTTGCACCTGAATAAGTCAAAAAAAACAAAATGAAATAATTGGTGTTTTAATGAAATGAAACAGGCAACGTCGATTTCCGCTGTTTGTCTGTAGCCAATGCAGAACTACGGTACAGCTATTAGCTTGTCACCTCAGAAGCTGCTGCACACGCCCCTTTCCCCACGGTATACTGCAACCACCAAATATTCAGTTAATCTTTGCCTACATGGTTCTAACAAATGATTTAAAGACGGTGAATGTATGCATGTCTGTCTACCTACTCAAAATTTGCAGCAAAACGCACCCTAAATTTAATGTAACCGCAGCTGTAGGACTTTAAGCTAGCAAATCACAATCAGGAAGAAATGAACGTTCCATTCTAGCATTGGCTGACCTAAAACCCAAATCGGAAAAGGAAAAGTGCTTACAGAGTTGTATGAAGAAATAAGCAGGGGCATCTCTCAGATAACCAACGATGGCATAAGCAAGCTTTTACCATATAACTTTAAATATGTTTGAACGTAGATTTTGAACAACCTAAATGATGAAGGAAATCTAAGAAAAAATATGAAAATACAACTACACGCTCGCTTTAGAAAGTCTACCAGCTACAACAACTTAAACAGAAGGGTACAGGCCATACATTTTCCAGACGGGGAAACTACAATGATACCGCGAAGCCGAAAAAAACTGTTAATCAGTCCTGCGTGTTAATTAACTGAACACTATTAAAGAGCAGATGCCATTAGGCATTTAAACTGATACCACTATTCAAATATCATAACAAGTGTATCTATTTTAGCCTGAACCGAAAAAATGCCGATCTCCATCAAGTGTTCAAACTGCAGACTATCAGTAACATTTCAGTTGATTCTACCTCAAAAATCATCATAACGATGTGCAGCAATAGCAACAATGCCACTTAGGACCGAAATCTAAATCTCAATTTAGAAATGCATATGATGATGTATGACTACCAATTCCCGATTTTACTTCTTTGCATATTAATACATTAGGTAAGTGCAAAGATAAAAACGAAGGAAACAGTAGTATGAGAGTAAAAAAACGTGTCGAAGTAGGTTAAAATATGCAGTATAACTGAATGCTAAACCCATTGGAAGGTCGAGGAATATTTCTTTTTAATTCAGACTACAAAACCCAATAGAAATTGACAAGGCTGAGGAACACCCTTAAAGAAGCCCAGTGTAGATAACTAAACTACAAAGAGCTTATTTTTCAACACACACAGTGATAGGGTAAGACGTTACGGTGTGAAAACCTAACCCAACGTGGATGCACTTTAAACCGAAAAGAGAAACAACCCTGCCAACAATAAAAGACGACATCACAAACGAAAGATAGCCGCGTTTCAGAATAACGCAGAACCCACCGTTGGGCAAACGCAAAGCCATCATCTGCTGATCCCGATGAATCAGCGTAATTCCTACCGAAGCCGTCCACGTCACCAAAGCCACCTCATCCGGCGAACTGGCTTGATATCCCACCGGCTGCACAAAGGCATTGTAATCCAAGCCTTCCGCAGCCCCAGCAGGGGTTGTCTCCAATCCAATATCATCATTCATGGGGGTCACGTTGTGGCATATCGCGATGGCCAACACCGCCTCCACCAGCCTCTGATCACCGGTCTTGCGCAGCTGTTTCGCGTCGGTTGCATCGCCCTCCTTTGCCACGGTGTCGTAGTAGCGTCGCAAAGTCTCCGTCAAATCATCCATGGAGTCGGGTGCAAAGGCCACGCTGCCCAAGTGGAGCTTCTTGAAGATCATCTCGTTCTGCGTCAGTGTGCCTGTCTTATCCGATAGAAGGTAGGTGACACGGCCGAGCTCTTCGGGGATGGTTGTACTGCGAACAACACAGCCAGGTAGATCCTTGTCTCGTGTGATCATAAAGGAGTAGACTATCTTCGCCATGTCCATGTTCACCCGTAGACTGAAAAAGACGACAAGATAAACACTGCTTGGTGCTTTCAAAGAAACACAGGGGTGGGTGAGTGACTCACGCTAGGGGGATGATGTAGGAGAATAGAAGGAAGAAACGCCAGTAGTAGATGTACCAGGCTCCTTTAAAGCCCTTTAAAGCCACCATCACGAAAGCGAGGATGACCACAAAGACGAAAAGAAGTTTGGTGATGTTGTTGATCTCCCTATCAATGTGACCCATCTTGGTGTGAGCCTTGCTGGAATTCATGACTGCACGAGTCTCTGAGCCGCAGTAGATGACAATGCCGGCGGCGGTACCGGTGGCAAGCACGGTATTAGACCAAAGAGTTTGATCTACACTCAGTGAGGCCTCATTCCTCGTGTTGTCCATGCCGTCGTCAGTATCCACGACACCAATGCGAGCGAAGGTTCCTTCAAAGCTGTGGATGCGTTGGTTCGGCGCCTCGGCGTAGATTTGAGCCTAAAGGATGAAAAACGTGGTAAATTAGAAGCATATCAAGGAGTGACCAAACCGTGAGGAGCGTACACACTGCCACTAACCTGAATGTCGAAGAGGGCCTCAGGTCTACCAGCCTCATGAACGATGTTTTGAGTAACCGGAATGGCAGTGCGCAGCTTCCAATCTGTCTCTCCGTCCAACTGATCGGTTCGAATAAAACACGAACCGTTGGGTTCGGAGGTCCAGAGTAGCACCATATCTGCAGGCACTCGTTGGTTCTTATGCAATAGGATAATATCACCAACCTGGGTTAAAAAGAGGAGTAACGATCAGTCTACATTTGCAGAAGGAGACGTTTTCACAGAATCCAGAAAGTGGTATATAATTTCATAAGCACACCGTTGAAGTAAAAAATTCACGGATAGGTCCTTTAACAAGGATGGCACTCAAAAAATCCACAATCAATACTAATCTCGCTGACTATTACTTTATGTGCTCCAAAAGCACATATGCACGCGAACACAAAAGCACACAAAGTTGCCACAGATTACATCCTTATAGTTCACAAGAGATAAAACACCTTGGTTCCATCAAGCGAGTGTAAGGAATACTGGAACGTTAACAGTGGATCAGAGGGTGAAAAATAAGCTAGAACAATTTTTCTGAACAATTTAATTAAATAAAGTAATGAACGAGTAAACCTACCTGTATCTTAGCGCTGGGGAGAGTTACTTCACCTCTATGGATGACCTTTGTGTAAAGGGCGTTGTTAACTTCTCGATCACGCAGCCATCGCCGTATATCGTCAACAGCTTCACGAATCATCGTCACGGCAACGACAAAGCCAAGAGGTGCCCAGTAGGTGTAAAGATAACCAACACGCAACGGTTCAATAAATTGGGAACAAGCCATAATTAGGAAAATGAGATTTAAAAAGACGCTGAATTGTTCGAAAAGGACCTGGAGGAAAAGTAATGGCAGCAAAACAGGACGTTAGAATTATGAACGACTGATGTACAAGAAGGGGAGTTGTTAAACTTACGAGAGGAATAAACGTAAAAATATTGTACTTTTGATTTTTAATGACGTTGGGAGGAAATTTGCGGACGCGGTTCGGAAGCCCGATACAAACCATTCGGGAGTGATATTCCTTCCTGCGCCGACATTTCGAGAAAAGCGACTTAAAAGAACTACAAATTAAGAATAATCAAAGCCAAGGACTAAAATCCCACTTGAAATCATATTAAATTATAGCGTAAAAGGGGCGAACACCCTGACAAAGACAAAACTTAGATAACCGAAAATCTAGGTTACTAAAGACGGGAGCTGGATTTAACTTCATAGTAAAACGAAAGTAGAATCTCCATGTACATTCATTCTATTTTTCAAGTTTGCTATAAAGAATCTATAATAACACAAACCCAAAAACCCCTATTGATAACTATGTGTTCGAGTTATAATCGGAATCAAAGACACAACTCCAGTGCACTGGAAAAATAAACCACGAATTGAAAACCTTACTGTTTAAGCATAAAAAGCAAGCATACTTTCTTACAGATCCACAACATGGACTAGAACTACCACACTCTCCTTGCCGATTGCTATTCGCAAGTAGAGAATCCCTTGAGGTTGCAGGCTTCATTTTGCCACACAGACCCGCGAGTTAAAATAAGCGCGCACAACAGAGGCGCATTGGTTACTTTAAACACACAATAAACCAAGTAATTAAACTAAAAGGCCCACCTACAGATATGAACTAGGAAGAGAAATCCAAACTACAAAATAACGGAATATTTGGCTCCAGTTCCGCTGTTACCAACCGGCATCACATGTCAAAGGCAGCAAAACTACACCAACACTGCGGATTCAAACTAACCATGACAGAGGCACCAAAGAGGATTCAATAAGCAATGAAAAACAGCGAATAATTCCTTCGCGAATGCATTGTGTACCGTTGAGGAGGACACCCAAACTTGGCTACGGCTAATACGTCGGAGTGAAGCCACCCAAAATAAGCATTATCAAATGGTTGCTTCAAATAATACAAATTATTTCTTTTATTTTTCTGACCTATTTCAGCAGAATAAAGACAGGTGCAAAAGCGTTGGGACTGCATTCAAGAAAAAGATGCCTTCCTACCCAAATACCAGTGAAAAGCCTTTGTGCTTGGATTGACGAAAACAGTTACTGCCAAAAGTAGTGAATGGAATGGAGTAAATTCATTCGACGTTTACTAAACAAGATATACATATTCATAAAGCTATTGTGAGCTAAACATAAGCCCAAATTGACGCGATTGGACAGGACAAAGCTTTCACTGATGGCGTTTTAGTAACTACAAGGAAGTTTCACCAGAAATTAACTCTCTTCGAAGTACCTTCAAAATCCACTAAATCCACTCAATTGAATCATGAAAAAATCATCACTTGTTCCACTCAGCACACTAAAGTAGCGGCTAAAAAACACCCGAGAGCTCGGAGGAGCTGACTACGTAAGACATCAAACATCCGCACAGATGGTATCGGTGATGAGTAGATAAACTCTATGTCAAGCTCAAGGTTTTTGTGACTGAAGCCACACATAAAGTAACAAATGAAAAAAAAGGAAGGATCAATATCATAGCAATGAGCATGGCACGCGTTGCCAGTACCACCATTATTACTGTTTACTACTGGGATAATTGATAGGTTGAAGCTCACATTGCATAGCGAGATGGAATTCAGTAAAAAGACGACACATGTTGGACATTGGTGAGCATTTCCTTCCTCACCATATTTCAGTCTGTGAAATGGATGATAAGGCAATATATGATTCATGAAAAGCAAGCAAGAGATCCCAAATTGTAGTTTCAGAAAATGACCAAGTGAACAAAATTACTAAATTGAAAGCAGCAGAAAAATACTATGCAAGAGTAGTTTCGCAAAACGCCATCCGAGTGGAGGCGTAACATAAAATTGTTCCAACTTTATTGCCTTTACAGTGGCAGCTACTTGACAGAAGCGTACCCGAAAACTTAACTATTGTGTAGGCGGGAACTTAAATACATCAAAGTGGGGATCTACAAAGCCGAGATGAATGCGGAATTTACTGCCTGGAGGCAACTGGAATCAATTACTTCAGGAGCATATATTCTACCTTCGGTTATCGTCAGGACTGAAGAAACAAATCGCGTAAAAAGTTAGTCCCTCCAGCGTCCGAAAGAACAGCCGCACCATATCGTTTGTTGAATCAAGTTAGCGACCATATACAATACAAAGGAGCCAAAAACTCGCCTCGCCTTAACGACCTCCTCTTGCATGTGGAATTTCAACGCCCACAGGGCAGCAGTATGCCCAAACATGGCAGGGCCGAAAAAAAAGTGTTCACCAGATCACCCAGGCAACCTAGAAATGGGCGGGACCAGTAGGCAGCTCTAACCACTATTAGCAAGCAGCATTTGATCTATTTAAACAAAACTTTGGCTCAAAGTGTGCCACAAAGAAATAACTGAAAGAGATCTGTAGAGCGAAGGATTTTTAGATTGCCACAATTTTGGGTCAACATTTCAAATTCTAGAATGGCTCCGCCCTACACTAGAATTTTGAATCTCACCGGCCAATTATTACAGTGCACATGGAAAGTAATCGTTCCCAACTGTAGCGCAAACAGGGTAAAGTTCTAAGAAAGTTGTGGGAAATCGTGCGAATGATACTAAGCTGAATGTATATAACTGCAGGGAGAAAAGAAACCTATCCTCATTACACTGCCAGGCCGTAGCCCTCATCATCAACTCCGAGGTAAAAAATGAGGTGAAAGGAAACGCCGGAATGTGGGGAGAAATCAAAACAAATGCCTGGTAGACAGACCACTTTTCTTTCACCTACCATAAGGGATGATATATTGAACCACACCAACTGATGACATAGTCTTTGATTGAACGTACGTGGGTGAATGTGGGCGGGAGCAAAACGCATAAAATTGGGACTTTTTTAAACAAAGGCAATCTCTGCATACGCTACAATAAGGTCACCGCAGCTAAGCAAAACACGGTCTCTACAAGAGCAACAATGCCTCCTTGTAGAACAATGAGCCTATTTTATGATGGCTGATGGCACAAACATACGAAGCCTCACTAGTGTAAGGTGTCACATAAAAAGCGTGACGAAGCATTTAAACCCAAATATCGTAAAACTTGCCAAAAAGTAGCCAACAATGTGTGGCTATCAAAACAGTTCTTTAGTTTTAGAGTAATTAAACGTGAGAACAAGCATAAACTACATAACAAGTAGCATGAATGTACTTCTCGAAAACACAAGTTAATACGCCTAGCACGTGCTTACGTAGAGTGAGCAGAAAAAGATGCAGTAGTATTGCTAGGCGGAGGTTTGTGGATGAATTAAGAGAGCAAGGATATGAGTAGGCCTGATTGGCATTAACAATCGAAGTAAATTATATAAATTCAGTAACAGGGTTTTTTCCCATAGTAAGAAGTATTAACGTTTGTCTTTATAACAGAGATCAATTTTGTAGTAAATAAGCATAAGATGCCGGATGTAAATAGCTCTGATAGCACACACCTACCCCTACATCGTACTTCGCATTTAGGGAAGGCGAATTCGAGCATTACACCTGACGAAAAATTGCGCATTTTATAGAGGACCTTCGAGTTTGAAATTCTGGAGGTGAAATTGGGTGAAAAATGATTTTGTGTAGGCAAGACACCCAAAACAGGGGGTTGAAACCACGAGGATTCACAGTGGAAGTACGAAAGGAATTTAATCGGCTTTTGGTGACCTTTCCTAAGCATTTAGTTTAGGACTCAGGTAATAACGAAATGAGACAACGTTACATACATCTCCAAAAAAACTCAAAATATGATTTAGCATTTAAAACACCGGCCATCACAAGGAATCTCGAGTTCCGAAACCCCCGAACAGGGTAGGAATCTGAGAACGCCCCTTCTATGCCACGTGACAAAATTAGCTTTTGAATTTAGCATTCTATAGTTTAAGTTAAAATAGAGCGGCAGCTATGCAAAAAATGACAACGAAAAAATACTAAAAGCAGAAAACCAAAAAACTCTAACACTCATAGTAGAATCACTGAGCAAACAGTCGACTTTTGATTAGGCACCTCCTACAACTAGACAACTACATAGGAGACCAAGTAGCAATAAAAAAGTAAATGTACGAAAAGAATAGGAATAGTGTTGAATTTCTAAAAAGTTATTTGATTTTGATTTAAGGACAGATTATTTACGAAATATTACCGGCAAGCGAATTTCACTCGTGACAGTAAGTCGTCCGGCTTTTCCCCAGTTAGATTTCAATATAAAGTCTATGTGACAGAGTACAAGGAAAGGTGGGGCCTTCTTAATGTAGCACGGACACATTCCTGTTTTCTAATTGACCTAAGTACAATCTATAAATTATCGTTGTGATTATCAGTGCAGGAACATGACAGATAGAAGAAGTGGCAAGACGTTCTAAACAAAACAAAAGCATATTCTTGATTAAAGACGATCGCAAGTTGTCGATTTCAAGGATCATTCGAACATCAAAGCAGACTGATAGACTGATGAACCTACGATAAAGCTACTATAACAAAGAAAGCATAAAAAGACAAATATGAACAGCCTTGAAACCGACTCAGGCTAAATGCTTCTTTTACAAACATTAGAAGACATTGTTAAGCCTCCACTTTACAATGAAAAGGTTAGTTTACTCAATAAGACGCAACCGCACTACACCATCTTTGTTCCTGACTCAAAGACATAAAAAATCTACTGAAATCGCCAATGAAGGAGCCTTACAAATGAGGTACATATTGTGGCGTTCAATGAAACGAAGATGTGGCCTTAACTACGGTTCTAAACTCGAAAATATTTATCTGACTTTTGTGAATTAGAAACCCAAATAAAAGCTACGAAAGAGCGGTGACTCACTCTTCTACATATCCACAAAGATCGCATATACCCTTGAGTTGGGATCGAGGGTTGTAGCTGGAGAAGAAGTCAGAAGAGTAGGGCGCCTGGTTGAGGTACTTCGAACTTAGGTTCTCGGAGGAGGGGTGGGTCGTATAGGGCGGTGGTTGGGGCAATAGCGTTGGCAATTTGTGGAATCCTTCACCACTACCACCACCATTAGCTCGCATTCGAAGATCCATTTCATACTCTTGTTTTTCGGAATTCATCGTGCTAGATAAAACAACGAGACTAATATATTAGACAACAACTTGGGTAAGGCACACTAAAGTAAAAATGGAGGAAAGAGGATACGAAGAAGGTTCTTCAAAGTTGGGAATCAAACCACTTGCTCTATGAAAGATTTATAAATGATCATAACCAGGAATATAAACCACAATAGCCTTATTTACATCTAAAGGAGACCCGGTGAATTATTACGAGTTTCTACATCCACGCCCAGAAACAAATGAGTTAGAAGCAACAAGCGGAAATGCAAAGCCTGGTAAAGGTGAAACCACTAAATACGCTTACATTTCATAAACAAGCGGAGTTCGCGACCGGCGGTAGCCCCGTATTTTCTTGCATGCACCTATACGGGAGAAAGTATCACCCTAAGCCAGTTAGGATTGTAGGCGCGAAAATCCAACGATGCCATGTGTTTAGGAACTGCAGTTCATTCAAAGTGTTAGCAATCACCAGTCATGCAATTTTGAAGGCTCTACACTACCAGTTGCCAAAGTAAACGGGAGGACATAACAAGTAGAACCTGACCGAGAATTGGCCACCCAATTCGGTTCCAAAGAAGCAGGACACAAAAAATTAATATAGAAACTAGTATGAGTAGGGTCTAGCGAAGCTAGGGTAACGGATTGAAATAGAATAAAAAAGCTTTTCCAAAAACGAACATGCCACCAACCGAAACGTGAGTCGGTAAAATTAAATGCTCGCTTGCGAGTTGACTATCTTAAACAATCAGGATAAGGCACTGCAACTAAAATAGGTTGATATTCTGTCTCTATAATTGTGCTATTACAAAATCTACATGAATTACTAAAACCGTGGTGGCGAACTATAATTTGCACCTTAGCAGACCCTCTCGACGACAACATATGAATCAAGAAAAATTTCATTGCAGAATAAGTGAAAAATGCTAACTTTCTTAATTTTGAACTTAAAACTTTGTTTTACTTATTAAAAATCTTTGAAACACGTCTTATGGGTTTTTTTAAATATCTATGTAATCAGATAACATGTATCGTAACCAAATTATTTTAGATCCTTCATAAGGTATTGCAATCCATTTTGACCCTCTCGTAGGCTACGATCTGGACGGATTTTATGAAGTAGTTATAAAATCTACCTCCTTATGACTTTACAGCTCGTGTAACACGGCGCTTGTGTAGCGTTTACGAGACTCCTAGGAGACGAAAGAAGACAATACTCTGGCAGAATACATATATTCAGCACGGAAAAGGTGTTCGGACTATTGGCATGGCCCAAAAGGCCAGCCCACCCAGTGAGGTACAAGGGGGCTACTTCAAAGTACAAAAGTGGCGCCTCCTCAGAACCGAGGGACAAACCACTATAGTATTACACTTGATCTGCAAATAGTGCTCGACGGCATGGCTGTCGGACAACGACAGTAGCCGCAGCTCTTTCATATCCCACTAGTATACCTTCTGCTTACTACTATGACCCTTTCGAGCACAATGAAAACTTGGGGCTCTGTAGGCTTACTAAAAGCTTAGGTATGAACGTTGGCAATCACCTCGTCGTACCTTGGCAAATTGTATTTTTGAGCTACGACATAATTATCTGAGAAGCAGACGGACACAATTCTTACCCTTTTGGAAGTGACTTAGTTGCGACAATATCAATGCGATACGATGGTCGTTTATCTCACCTTGTTGGAAGGGATCCACTTTTGACTTGGCCTATGTACTTTGCCAGGTGGGCTAGCCGTTGGATCATGCCAGTGGCCCAAACACTGTGCCAAGTATGCATACTTTGCCAGAGTATAATGTCTCCTTTCGTTTTCGGAAAAGTCTCAAGACGCTTTAATCAAGGGTGGTGAAAAGGAATTTTAACTCATACTTTCAACAGGAATAATCAAAATTAGCAAAATTGTGCGAAATCCATTAAAATAGACTACGTTTCCTTTTGATTTTTAAACAAACGCTTGATTTACCCTATTTGGTGCTCCGAGACTTTTTGAAGACTTTAGGCGACATAAAACCCGGGCAGAAAATATTTATTTGGCATGGCCCGGAGGCCTAACCGCCGCGTACAATAGCCAAGTTTGAAAAGTTGCTCTTAATTAAAATCGGAGGCTAAACAACCATCGTATTATACTTTTCCTGGTATCTACATCACACCTTAAACCAAAAGCCGTAAATGTGCAGCCGTTTCGGTTACCTTATAAACGTAAATATTTTCAGTTAACGACTTTTCTAGACTTAAGATTTTTAATGGGTTTACATTGATTGCAGATTATCCATGGTTTTGTAAGTGTTTATACAGGTTAATTTTTATCTACTCATGGATCACCGTAGTAACCACTTTGGGATCGCCTTTCGTTGCTTCAACCTTGCGTATCAGATCTCAAATAAGGCCCAAATTTGTTATAATCCGGGATCATGTGCTATGATAAGGCGTTTATCTTTATTGTTTGGATTTTGTGGTATTCAGTTTCTTCGGTCAGCACCCTGACAAACAAGTCTCTTTTGCTTGTTTTCGGATACCCGCTAACGGCAACCATAAATCAACTTGTGCACACAGCTGTCTTAGGATACCTCTTGTCCACTGTGTCTGGTTATTCAACACTTCGTGAGATACTTGGTGAAGTGAAAGCAGAGTTAAAATCTTTCTTCGCTTTGGGTTTTCTCAATGCACTTTCCATAGCACTTTTTCATTTTGGGATGGCCATGTTGTCAGCAGCATATATTCATACAAGTAGGTCTGACTTCTTTTCTTATAAAATAGTTAAGACATCAGTTCCAATATTTGTTGTTGCCACTTCATGTTTTCTCGGAAAGCGCTATTCATTTAAGGTAATTCCATTTACTACATCATTTAATTCTACTGCTTCGTTGTGTACTTTTTTAAGAGCTCTACTCTTGATGTAGCTAATGCTTTGTTAGCCCAAAATTGCATACAACTCATCTTAATCATACCTTAAACTTTGACTTGATTTATTACACGCACCATTTGTTCCTTTGTAGACTTACATAGCACTATTGGTTATTCTTTCTGGAGTCATGATTGCGTCAAAAACAGAGATGTCATTGACATCGGAAGGGCTAATTATTAGTCTTTCATCAGCTATGGGTACCGCTGTCTTTAGTATATATATGAAAATGGTAATTTAGTGCATGAACTTTGCTACACTTGCGTGGGTGCATGCATCTACTCATAAGGTAATTCTTCGCTAATAGGTTCTGACGTCTTCAAGTCTCCACGCAAGTGACATTATGTTTGTTGTAGCCAGTACCAGTGTCTTTTGCATTTTTCCTGTTTGGGCTTTTGTGGACCTTCGAAGGATGATTTGCACTGATGGAACCCAACTGGTAAGCATCATTATTCTGAAGAATGCATAACGTCTTCTGGAGGCGTCAGTAAATCTTTGTTGTAGTTGCATTATTTATATCCGTTTAACTTTGTAATATTGTTTGCCTAGTGTTTTTTATGTTCGTTTCACAACTGTATTAATACTTTAAATGCTAAGAACTCTCGAGTAGTTTAATTGCATGTGTATTTTCCTTTCACAGAATGTTAGGAAGGATTTTGAAGCTCTCCGAAATATTAACAACACCACTAGCTTATTAAGTTAATCGTCATTGATACAATATTATAGCAAATTTACATAATATAGTGACGTTTTTGTTCTGGATGTTAAGACTATCTGGGTTTTAAGAACTATCGCATCATCTTGATTTTCTGAAAAATACCAGATATAGTGCTACCAACCTCTGTACTTAAAATAATGTACAGTTTTTTTTATTTACTCCTTTCTCTTTTTTGCATTCATTACCGAAATTAACGCTTTTGTGACGAATATTTAGGTATACCTGGTTTGATACCGAGTAAACTTGAGGCTTAAATTCGGATAAACCAGTGGGACTAAAGATTTTGAAAATATTGCTAAAACTTTACGCTTTAGGGGAAGCGTTATTGTCATTTTGCTTTGAAGTGTTCCAGTGGCTTTTTGCTTTAAACAAAGCACTACAGCTACTTTTTGATCTTATTGCTATGCAAAATTTTATCGACCTTGTCACATAAAAGACTGAAAGTTTACCCGGATTAATTGACGCTTGATTCATATACGCCCGAAACCTTCATTCAACACCTCTGTCTTGATTCAGCTGACCCAGTTCAAAAAGGTCGCCTACTTATTGTTTTTGGACGGAGTGGCGCGTTGCTTACAAAACCTCGTAGCTATTGTGATGCTGAGTCACCTCACGGCACTGGGCTACTCAGTGGCCAGCGTGATGAAGCGCTTTGTCGTCATTCTCACTGCCATCGTCTTCTTTGCTACCCCTGTCTCTGGTATGACCTTCTTCGGCCTCGGCCTCGCCATGACCGGCCTACTCTTATACAACCTTGTACGTTTTCCACTTCTTATTTTACTTCGTTCCTCAGATTTAACCCTCCGCAATGTCGAATTTTTAAGCCAAGTCAGCACAAAGACATTTGTGAGGGGTAATGAGATAGATGTTTCACTCCAGAAATATACACAAAAATAAACTACCTCGGGGTTGGCTTTACTTTGGCATTTTGAAATAGTTCATTCCAGTTTCAATCCTTCTACGTTCAAACTTTCTAATCGTCAAATATTTATTGTGTCTAGCGATAACATACTTGGGTTGCATAAACTAGCTGTACCGGCAACATTTTCATAATTTGATGTGCTAGATAACAGCATTTAAATAAGTATATAGTCGTCTCAAAGCTCGTAATTTCGTTTTGATGCTAGGAGCAAGAATTTTGTAATTCTTCGTGCGTTTCATTTCATTTTTCAAAGGGAAAATTCCCTTCTTAGCTTCCTCGAATCTTAATTGGACCATCAGTTAGTTACAAATGGCGCCAA
The DNA here is from genome assembly GCA_000469725.3 of Echinococcus multilocularis. NCBI lineage: Eukaryota > Metazoa > Platyhelminthes > Cestoda > Cyclophyllidea > Taeniidae > Echinococcus > Echinococcus multilocularis. The sequence continues at coordinate 4,078,828 of LN902846.1, read as the reverse complement.
TTGTGGCAGTCAAATCGGCACCTGGATCAGGGAATTGGATTATGATAGGCTTTTGTGTCCGGTTTTTCTTCGGTATTCTAGCTTACATTAAAATAGCGGATAGCTTAGTCTTACTAATTTTTCCAAGAGAATAATATTTTGTCGTCACTTTTGCTATGTGTGTCACGTTTAACGATTTTTTCTTTCTAAAGAATCCTCACTTCATCTTGAGTGTCGATTGCTTTTGTATTTTATGCGAATGTAGGTGGTTCTTTCAGGAAATTTCCAGAGGAAGTGTGGGTGGCGGATAGGAGACTTTATTTTGTAACGTATTGCACACATTTTCCCTGATCCACTATGCATAACTTCTTAATTTTATAGACACAGAAGAGGAGAGATTCCCTGTTACTGATTCTTCATATTTTTCGTTAGTATCTGCTCATCTGTAAAATAAGACAACACATGCTTCCAACTCTCCCTTGGAGTCAGGGGGCAGTGTACAAGCAGGTAGCCTAGGTCATCTGTAATGCTTGTAAATCTTCCTTCTTTTTGAGTTTTCTCTGATAGTCACCTTGGTGACAATTTTTTTCCTGTTTGGCAAATTGAGATGACACAGAGCTCAGAAGTAATGGGACCTCCTGAAGACCGTCATTTAATCTAAATTCCTCAACTGCATTAGCAATCAGAAGCATACTTTTCGAGGTAATAGATATGTATGTGGACTAGAGAACCCTTACATTTTCAAGGGGAATACCCGAGGAGGAAATGACTTCAGAATAGATGCATTTACTGTCTAATGTTATTTTCTTAACAAATCACATATTAATAAATGTCCTTAGGCGGTAGGAAAAAATAAGAGCAAAAAGAGGATATTATTGAAATTATTTCCAATCCACTATCTCAATAGCCACATAAAGTCGTGGAAAAAACCTATTTTATGAATGGCATCTGCAGCTTGAATTTGCGTGGTTTTCCGAAGCGAAGTCCACGTACGCAGAACACTACCCACACATTGTTAGGTGTGGCAATTTTGTTTCACCGTCGTACTCAATTCGTCAATTGTCACTGTGCTATAATCCAGACATTTCCAAAGAAATGGGTGATGGGATGCATTTAGCATTGACGGAATGCTTCCTTCTTACTCATAACTAGGCCACTTAAAACCGAATTTTTTATCGTCTCCGGAGAAGCATTAAACTATCAGGAGTTTCGCTTCTCCCAGCTTCTGTGATCCCTCTGTTTCACTGAAATGAAAGAAAACTACCGTTCTCAAAGTCATCATTTAAAGGGAATGTAATCTAGCCTTAGTTGAAGTGGTACCTTCTCGCTTTTAGAGAAATATTAATGAAAGGTAAAAGTGGCACAAGGAAGTGATGCTTTACTGATTCTTTCCCTCAAGAACATTTAGGGAGTGGCGAGATTTGTGCATTCACTATGACTGTGACTGGCTTAGTCATTGCAATTTTGGTAGTACTAGAAGGCTAACATGGAATAATTCAAGCTGACAGTGCGAGTGAGTGTTTAGAAAATGGTCATCTAAAGAATGCGTGACGTTTGTCATAAAGAAATTATGGAGTTGATCGAACTATGGATGAATGGAAATGAGTGGTGAACAATTTATTATCTCGGCTATGAGTTTATTTTACTAATGGCTGCAATTTTTAATCTAGATTGGTAAACTGAATTTAGTCCAGCTTTAGAGATTGAGGCTATTTCAAATGCTGCGTATACGTCTTGGCAGAATGAAATTTATGGTTCTCCATTTAAATCTTTACTGTTCTAGTGCAACAGACTAATCCTTTGGGGGCTCCAATCATTAACTTTCAACATGTTATATTTGGAAATGGTTAATTAGATACCAACTGGGTGGGCGACAAGTTGGCAACGAAGAACGCACAGGGAATGTAATTGAACTCAGGCAATTGAAATCAAAATAGCAGGCAGTGGATTTTTTACTCTCTTTTGATTTACTTTGGATTTACTTGTAGCTGAGGGACATTCTCAAAAGTAAAACTAGTAAATTTACACTATTAGGGTTTCTTCTCTGCTTCTACTGTGATTGCCGTTGAAAAGCTAGTAACCTGGAAATGCACAGGTTGCTTTACACGCACAGTCATGTCACATTTAGGGAAACCAGGTGATTTTTACAGCTGGCGCCATATCGTAATGAGATAGGATAAAATAATGAGAGTGGACTGGGTTGCTACTTTGTCAGCCACGATTTACTCATTCAGATACGATCTTGCCACACCTTTCAAAATGTATTATTGCCATGGGAAACAGGATCACCATTCTACCTCGGTCATCAAAAGGAAGTTAAGTGAAAATGATTTTGGAAACGTGTTAGATGCCATGAACGAATTTTCCAATTCCGCTGCAACTAATGAGTAAGGTGAATGAAGTGGGACTTTTTACAAGTTAACGCGCTCGCCATTCTTTTAGTAGATCAGAAATTCTACCGGAACAAGTGGAACATACTTTATGGCTTCCACTTTACCATAGCTGCTTTCTTCTACTCTTTGTATTTTTATCGAATCAAGTAACTCCAAAATCTAAGCATGGCAGATGTGATTGAACCCATTTCATCTTCTTATTTTCCCTTAAAGACAAGTAGCTAGGGGTTTAACCAAATTCATTCTGTCCACTACATTGGTGGAAAAGTCCATTGACTGAATCAAACCTCTGTGTTGGAGCATTTGTACCCAAAATGATATCGCATTTTGACACCCTTTTATTTTCTGGTAGATTTCATCATAGGGTGCGTGGACTGGTACTTAAATAGGGTACTTGCAAGCATATTTAACTTATCAATTCCTCTTTATCTAAAGCACTTCTTATATCTCCAAAGACGCTATGAAAGCGTCGGCCCACAGCTTTCTTTGTCATGGAGTCAGATTGAGGAGGCAGAAAATGCATGCATGTATCCAACTGGATTTGTGAAACGTCTGTTGACACAACTCGATTCGCGTATTTGGTCGGGCGACAAATAGAGAGATTGTGACCTTCTATTTTGTAGAGTAAGGATGGCCAATCCAGCGACCCGAGCCAGAACTCTGAGTTAGAACAAACCGATGAAAACGTCTCAATGAAGAGGGTGCGTATTGACGCTTTTTCAAAGAACCACCAACCCATCAGGAACTTGGCATAGAAATACTGCATTTTATATTGTTGCTACCTTCTACTTTTTTAAGAGAGCTTAGTGGAGTGCCTTTGCTTTGTGACGTGTATGGCCTTTTTTTACTAGAAGGTAACATAGAAGTTCAGCTAAAGTATGTGAACAAAAGGTGTGCGGTTCGGTGTGTGCAGTGTGAGCACGTGAAATTAAGATGTTACATATGGGTGGGCTACGTAAATGACCCTGCTGCAAAAAAATTTGTTAATAATTTGATGTCATCTTTTTACAATGTGGTTTGTTGATTGAATTGGCCTGCATCAGCTTATGTTGAAGCTGCATTTTAATGCTGTTAAGGCTGGTAAATTAATCAGTCTAGGTCAGTATAGTGCTGATAAGTATTCTGGATTAAATTTATGCTTCGCAGATGTGGCTTTCGCCATTTGGTGAGATGGAGGAGCAAAAAAGGTGGTTAAGTGCAATGCATCCATAGGTTGCGTAACTCGCGGTTTTGGTAACGGGGTCACGCAGATGCTCCACCATTTTCCCTTTACCAAGTTGGTTGGCGTCCAGAACGTGCCAGCAGCTTGAAGCCCTGTTGACATCGGTAATACATATTCTGCTTGAGTATTATACCTTTTTTCGAATTCGGGCAAGTCTCGGTACGTCACGCATCCATAAAAATCACTTTTTTGGAGACCAAAAAGTAAAAAATGCAACTTGCCATAGCGATGCGTTGTTTGCTGTCTCAAACAAGGTAAACCAAAAAATTAACTATGTGGATGTAATTGAAGAGGACTGAATTGTAGCGTCCCGAGACTCCCCGAAGATGTAAGAAGACACAATACTCGGGCAGAATATATATATATATATATATTCAGCACGGAGAAGGTGTCTGGGCTATTGGCATGACCCAAAAGGCCAGCCCACCCAGCGAGGTACAAGGGAGCTAATTCAAAGTACAAAAGTGGCGCCTCACCAGAACCGAGGGATAAACCACTATCGTATTACATAGCCTCCCTCCTCTTTTGGCATCGCGCTCCCACAGGTAAACCTCCCGCGTCAGCCATTACAACGTAGTCGGTGCAGTAAAGAAACACCCACGAGCCAACCGTGCCAGTCACCAAATTAGCGCGCAACTGAGGGGATACTTGACCTCAACGTCACTGATCCCTCTTGGCGGCTTGACTGGATCTGGGGTTTCGTCCGGTTTAGGGATTTCATTCAGGACGGGGAACTGCGCCGGCCATCATGCGGCCTAAAAGCAGATTTGAGTAAGGGAGTACAAGATTTAGAACAGGTCCATGGGGGACGGTAGGGGAAATCCGTAACGAAACTTCCAGATGTTTCACGGCCAGTGTCGCTTCAGTTGTTAATAGCTTTTCTGCAGAACACAGGACTGGGAGAGATGCCGAAGGTAGACGTCAACATCAACCCTTCTGTTAGGGGTCATCACCATTCTCCCATCCGTAGCATATGTACTTCTTCCGCTTCACTAAGGCTTATCACGCAGAAGTAAGAAATCAGGACACACGTCTTTCAAGATCGGGTTCGCTTTCCACTGCCACCGGTGTAGATTCCCGAGACTCCCTGAAGGCGAAAGAAGACATAATACTCGGGCAGAACATATATATTCAGCACGGAGAATGTGTCTGGGCTATTGGCATGGCTCAAAAGACCAGCTCCACCCAGCGAGGTACAAGGGGGCTAATTCAAAGTCCAAAAGTGGCGCCTCACCAGAACCGAGGGACAAACCACTATCGTATTACAGAATTGCATAATTGGTGAAGAGGACCTAAACAGAGCAAAACACGGATTCGCACATACGCCTTGGGTAGTACTCGCAATCTGGCTTAGTAGAATACGGAGGAAAAATTAAATCAGGTGATCAGTGGTCCATCAAAGGCACCGCTCCAATGCAGCAAATGCTTTGAAAATCTGCTGTCTAAAATAGGTAAAGTAGCACTGTAAAAATTTTAACAAACCTGGAATTGCCAAATTCAGTTAAAAATCGCAAGATAGTGCGGTTTGTAGCAGATGTCTATTCTCAGGGAGTCTGGGCTAACTTTGTTTGAAATCATCGCTAAACGTCCTCTCCATTCAATTTCCTTCAAGGTATCCTTTCTTCCCGCATGTTATTCCTATGCTGTTTTACGCGAATTTACTGGGATTCGGAGGGCCTTCTAATAGAATTTAATGGCTATTTTATGAACTTGTGCTCTCTTTATTTTATCTGTTCTGATTCAGCGAGCATCGCTGGGTTCATGTGCAACAAATTCACCGTCAAATATTTTAACCATTTTCTTCACCTTACTCTTACATTTCCTAAACACATGTCCGTGTTGCTAACCTTAAGAGTCTCTTGCACCAAAATCTACATTTTTTGCACTTATTGTTTTATGGTTATTTTAAACGACAAATGTGTTTTCTTAGTTTTTAGGTAACCCGTTTTAGTCAAAAAGTGTATCCGGATGCTTCTCTAGCGCTGCGTTCTGCATTGATTTGCAAAGCCAGCCTATAATACTGGTGTATTTACGCTTAAAAGCTATTACAAGCACCTTGATCACTAACCGTAGCCGTGAGGACTTTTTCCAATTACATGTCCGGCTTGTATCTCCATTAAGCGAGGTTTAAAACTGACCCTTTCTGTATTGTTATCGAGAAAACCTTTTGTGTTCGGAGTATGGTGTTTTTTGCTCATATTTATCGGTTTTATTCAATATTTCCGCCTAATTCAGTACTTTTTTCATGTTGCTTGCCTAATTTTGAGTTTCAAAAACACTTGTCATATTACCATAACTACATGAAAGTCATAATCACTAAACATTTTGTGTTCTTGAAGGCGTACTGCTGGCCTAGCTTTCCTGTTCTGCAAATATTTTTTATTATCATTCAGCCCTTATATTTACATGTTTCGCCGTCTGTTATATTCGTAGTTATTACAACGACAATGTTGCATGTGTTCATTTTTGCTATTGTTATTTATGTATGTACAAATGCCATCGTTACTAAGCACATGTGTATAAACGAGTTGGTTTAACTTCTGGTAACCAGTGCCTAAAGTTCGTCCACTAATTTAAATAAATCGAGTCTGGGACGTATGCATCGGCTGTAGCAAATCAGGTTGTATTTAATACATATTCAGGGTGTTTGCCAAGTCAAGCATTATTCTCGCTCTAAAAATCTAAGTAAGCTGCAGCAGCAGCTATCATTCAAACGTATTTTGTGCTCCGTGGTTGTGATGATGTCGACGATACCAGCCCCTCCTTACACCTTTATCGGGCCGGTACCGCTTCATTGAAGATGCTTATTTATCCTGGTAATTGCATCTCAGAGTATATTGTCCTAGTTACCTTCGGTTGAAGTAGCTAGGCTTAAATGCGTCGCACTATCATGGTTTACCATGGTAGAGCATGCCTTTTATTTATCGCATTCTTCGTGCGTTGTAGTATTTATGGCGACTTCATCGGAAATATACACGCGTGCTATCAGTGTCCAAAGTGTTAGTGCATTAAAATTGTACATTTTTTAACAGCTATTGTTTAACTCGTTCCGTGCTATGTGTCACATCGTCTGCGTTCAAATATAGCGCTCGTGGCTGCATTTCAAGACCTGCGTGTGTGTATTTAATGTCTTCTCAACTCCTATAGTCGGTGTCATAGGGACTATATATCTCGACAGGTTCATTTTTTGTACCATTTACGTGTAGTTCGCTGTGCTATTGTATGGGTGAACAAATCCTTTATGTAGCTATATTCTGTTACTGCTTGCTGATATGATTCCAAGAATCTAATACTCTGAAATAGTAGCACTGATCAGATTGTTGTGGTTAATCTGTGCCTATCTTAAAACAGATCCGTCCAACACTTCTTTCATGGGGTGATTTCTCTGTATCGAACAGTGTTTTCCACTGAGGTCTTTTTTCTTGGGTGCTGTGCTGTTATGTTGTTCTTGGTTTTTAAAACCTCATAAGACTATTTGGGGAGTAACTATAAGCCGAAATATATGTCGGATACGCTGATTTTTTACACGCTAAGATGGGCAGCCAGTGAGAAATGTCAAAACTATCGGCAGCTCTAATTTAATGGTGATTTAACATTTGAGACTGGGAAGTACATTTTTTTGATGGTATTTTGGAATCGCCAGAAACCTGCCGGTTGATTTAGAAAACGGCATTGGGTACAAAATCACTTGAGAGCCGATTGCAATTCATGCTCTTCGTCAGTTCACAATTAACCGATACAGCTTCTATGTAGTTTCCCTCAAAACAGTTATTCAGACCATTTGATTCGTGAAATTTGTGTTTCTCGCAACCATTTCGGTTAAATTCTGTTGAGATATTTTACTTTGGCTGAATGTTGTAGAGGAGCCTTTATAATCTACATGACTCCATTTAATGGTTGCCTGCAGTCTGGCCAGCTACCCACAAGCTCATTGCAATACATTACGGCTGTTTACAGGAGTGTTGCAACTATCCACTTCACCAACCCGCAATGCTTCTGCTTTACCATTCCGTACCCATCCAAATTCCGTTTGCTCTGGCGCATAAACACATCAACGTACGTCAATCACATTATATGCAGTGCTGTCCGAGACCAATATGCTGCTTTAGTAAAAAATTTCGACTGAAAAGGTTATCATATGTGTAAGTTTGGATAGAATTTTATCATAAATGTACAGATGAGCATACTGGCAGCAATGGCGCAAACGGAATACCATGTCCCCAAAGTGTTGGCTGAAATCCATGGAGACGTTTCTGGTGGTTAAGTGTGCAGTTAAGACCAGCATCTTCCTTCCACATCAGCCATGCCAACATCTTTGCACCTAGGTGCCTCCGCTTTGTGCCCGTTTCAGACGCAAAAGAGCACACCTACAAGCATTCGGATGTTTTGCCCTGGCTCGGTGCTCCCCGTGATGCTCTTTTTCTGTACTACTTCTCTCCTTGCCTCCATGGCCGTGCTATACCTCGTCCTCAATTCACCACCACCTCATTGCACAGAGGCGTGTGAAACAGAGGAGTCACAAGCATCGGTGGTTTCCCTGGCACCGGATCTCCTTCTACCTCTTCTAGCCGTGGTCACGCGGCACGTGCCCTCGGTGGCACGCTACCTCGTCGCATGCATGGCGTGGCTGTGGCCTCTCGGCATTCTTTTTCTTCTTCCTATCGCCTTTGTCGCCCTTCTCTACTTCACCGCTTTTCTGGTTCAACTCTACTGTCTTCGTGACTGGCTCATTGGTAGGTTCCCATCCCCCCGTCAACGCTATCTTCAAAATTGCTATTACTCAAAGAAATCGTTGTTTGCTATCTCCACCACCACTTCTGATGGACAGCACTACTCTGCTGCCACTACTATCACCAGCATTATTTCTTCATGTTCGATACCGGTGTCATGTGCAACGCTCTGGTTTTTTTACAGAAGCCCAATATCTCAAACTTATGCGAGGTGCATCCTCTGTCAAGCTGTGACTATTGTTTGCGCCAAATTGTGTTCCGAACAGATTGGTCAAATTTAAAATAATGAGATGGATGTCAGTTGTTCTTGTTCTAAGGATAGTTATCGTTCCCTAGTTTTCGGGAAGCAGTTAAATTCATCTATTTGGCGGTGTTATTGCTAGTCATACTAAATCAGTGAAATATCTAGGCCGTATTGACTAATTTTCCCTTGAGGTGTTGGAGGTGTCTAGTGTTAAAATCACTTTCTCTCATCGTAATATGGAACTGAATAATAAATATGCAATGCAATGAATAGTGGTTTGCTGAAATTATTGGAAGCGGCGGATACACACCTCGAAATATCTCCAAGTTTGTAGTGACAAAGCCTGACGTTGCTGCCGTTCAAACAATATTAGGTTGCTTAATTCTTTACTGTTGGGAAGCGGGATAGCCAGAACAACTATAATTTTTTCCACTTGGTCAATTGTTAGATAAGCTGAAGGTCAACTGGCCAAGATCGGCCAATGAAAACAGGTCAAAGCAATGACCTATCGATCAGGTAGGCCACAGCGATGCGCAGTTCGTTGTGCACTACCCGCGTTTGTGAACTCGTTATATTACCTTAAGATGGATTGATTCCAAGCATCATGATAGTGGACATTACTCGGTACACGAGGAGTGTTTAGATTAAACCAAGCAAATGAGTTTAAGTAGCGGCTATAGGAGGAAGGGGCACATTTTGACCGTCCGCTACTACCTTTCCAGCATTGTATCCTGTCCCGTCCTTACACCTATCCCAGGCTTTAGTCCCTACCCACAAGATGGCTTTGGCCTGGACAAATGGGTCGGTGTGATTTAGCCACCCCAAAACAGCTCGTCTGTAGTGGCATTCAGGGCGAGCTAGGTTTTCGCAATTGCAAATGCCCGTGAAAGATTGTGCTATATTCATGATATTCATACAAGGACGCATCTCTTGCGCAACTTTGCCGCACGGCAGGTTATGGGTCGATGAGGACCCCAGAATCGTGTATTTCACGTGCCGGCTGGATGGTAACGGTGATGGCCGTTGAGCTATTACTGCTCGTAGTACCACTACCGTGGCACCCCTTATTTTATCTGTAATTAGAATGGACAAACACAGCAAACAGCGGTATTACGATGGGACTCACGATTAAGTGGTCAGGATTGGCTAATATGAAAAGTCACGAAATTGGTCTATTGTTCGAATTATCCCACCCAGCGAATTATGTGACCTGCATACGGGACCTCACAGTCTCCTCGCAATGGTCCATTGTGACAACGCTCCATTCACTTCTGAATACGCCGTAATATAGCCTTTTGCAGCGATTTAATCTCTGCCATTAAGTATACAAAGTCAAGGTGTCTTTAAGTTAGCAACAGTACCATCAGTTTTGGATTGCTATCAAAGCCACTATGTCAAGTAATATCTTAATATCAAATGGTTGTATAGAGTTAATATCCTTCTCACTCTTCGTACCATCGATCCAGGTGGTCTGCGAGGCACCGCCGCCAGTAGCAGTGGAGACAGCAGTAGTACTGAAGAGCCGTACCTGAACACTGATCACCTCTTGCGTCGATTGGTGGCGGTGATGTGGGAGGCGCACGGTCGGGCCTTCCACGGTTACGAAGTAGTGGGCATGGAGAAGTTGCCTGCACCTGGAGAGGGCGCTTTTCTTGTCTATTATCACGGCACTATACCCCTTGACGCCTACTACTTCATCGCGAGGCACATCATTAAGCGAAACCGGTGGGTGTTTACCCGTATTGTTGACCTCTGTAGTTTATTTTGCTTGCAGTTTTCCTGACTGCCATTCCGGTAAACCTATCACCGTAAGAATGGCTGTTGAGAGCTCATTTCTTCCAACTGTTGCTGGCTTATCTTGAATCCAGACCCCAATGGGTGTGGTAGTATTACTGATCTCAACTGTGCAATCTTTTTTCGCCATCCCATGTCAATTACTTGGAGGTTCGACTCTGCGCCTAATTCCTGACTAGTTTAGGGCATGTAAAGATTTCCATAATGCTATACTGTATTCGTGGTAGTCGATGAATCTGAGTTCCTGTACCGAAGTCATTTGTTTTGCGACTCTATGTGGGTGAAGAAACTGCTTTATCTTGTCCTCGTAGTTTTACTTTGATGTCTTTTTTCACTGAAATGAAAGAACCATCATCGTCTCGGCAGTTGCTGAAGTATTGCGCATATGCTGAAGGTATGTCGCTTTATTTCCTATTAGTTGAGTGTCTGTATTTGGGAGTAGTGTCTTTTTTTAGTTTGTTAATAACTCCATTCCTTAACCTCTCATGGTACCAATTGCCCTCATTTCCTCATTGTCTTTAAATTTTCTTGCTTCTATGTTGAATGAATTGCCATTTTAAGAAGCACATTTGGAGGAGCTTATGTTCTCACGGGAACGTCAGAGTAGTTCCAGTTTGGAATTTCTTCTATCGAGATTACCATATCGTAAACAGTGCCATCAAGGTATAAGGTGAAAACATGTTTCCTTGTTCAGCTTTTTATGTGTCATCTGGTCCAATGATTGCCTCTTTGGTCTGCCTTTTCTGCTCCTCAGTCTTGCACTTCAAGCCTAACCATGTCTGCTCCCTTTGTGTTAGAATCTGTGATTGAAATCATTTTTGCTTGGAGTTTGATCTACATTCAATACCTATTTATTCTCTGCTGTTAAAAGAATTATTAGAAAAACCTGTAATCTTTTCAATTTAGCATTGCAGTTCAACGTCTATTTGATAGTGGAGCTGAGGTAGTAGATGAGAGTAGGTAGTTTAGAGATTCGACTTCCATTTTCCAAGTGGCTCCATTTGGGTAATATCTCTCCTTTTTCCTGTTGTTATTGTTGCTGATTAGTTTGATGTTCTGTTCTGTGGCTTGTTTCTAACAATTACAGAAACTTAAGAGCACTTGCTTTGCTCAATCCTCTGTTGCTTGCTATCTGGTAGATCGCCTGACTGATTGAACAGCAGTGCGTAGAACACTGGCACATCCATGTAAGTGGAATTGCCACAGTAATCAGAACCTCTGGGAAATCGACCATTCAGCTCTCCTTTGATCAAAATTCTATTCTCAACCTTGTAATTCCCGTTTGCTCTGTTTTTTGCTCTGCATGATTCATTGAGTGGCAAAATTTTACTCCCCATCATATGGATTTTCTTTTGTGGTGTGGTCTAAGCTTTAATCTTGGGCCCAACTTCTATCCATGCAATTAATGGCTTTAGCAAGCTCGGAACTTTGGTTTCCTGCTTCAGAGTCCTCCATTTCTCACCAGGAGTTGTATATACTCTGTTTTTGCAAAACTATTGGTTACCTCCCGGATATCCTTCGAGTTTCCCCACTTGTTTTTATTAATGGGTGTTATGTGCCCTGTACTTTACATTCTTTGGTGCCTTTCTGTTGGAGTCGATGAAAGATTGGGATTTTCATTTAATATTTTTGTTATGCACATCTCATTTCCTCTGTCTGTAATGTTATAGTCCCTAAGTCCTCTCTGAAGTTTTTGCAAGATGCATACTTCTGAGTATGATTCCCTTATAAATGTACAGTGGAGTTTATTGAGAACCACAGCAGGAATGGTCTCAACAGAATGTCATGCTTTTAAGCTAGCAATATAAACCTGTGGAGACTGAAGAACCGCAGCAGTGGAGTATGTAGCAGTTTTACGTTTGCTGAATTGTGTCGGTAGGTGTCACCCACTTTTACCGCTACATAAGATAGAGTTAGAGTCTTTGCACAGATTTTATTGCACAATCCCGATTTTTAGGTAAAAAAGATTCCAGTCTGACCCACTAATAGGAAGCGCAATTAAAAAACCTCGGCTCATTGGTTATTTGGAGAACAATAGTCCGGCAGTGTCACTTTCATTCCCCAATAGGATACCAATGGTCTGTATTTTGTACTTCTCCTCTACTGTAATTCACATGTGTATATGTCGTGTGCAGGCTCAGGTAAGAGAATCGGGACTGCATGTGTATGTGACGCTGGTGGCGAACATGTTAAGGTCGACCAAGCATCCACTTTGGGAGCATATGCCCATGCTTATAAACAAGTAGGCAAGGTGGCTAATATATACCTGTGCACCTTTTACACCTTTGCCTTTTAGGCTGCCAATCCCAGTGGTGGATCGCTTTCTCTTCCGACTACCGGGACTTCAACGGATCCTCCGACTGACCTGTGCCCTTGAGGGTTCGGTGGAAGAATGCGTTACTCTTCTCAATCCTACCTTAGCTGAATCCAACAAATCGCACCAGGGCAACAGCAACTCCAACAACCCGAGTTCGTCTCTTGCTATGTCTTTCTCGTACTTTTTTCCTACCGAAGTGGGGTCACTACTTCCACCATTCTTTTTGGTGTGCTTGAGCTCTTCTTTTCTTAGTGATATAGTTGTATTTTTGTGTATTTGTCAAAAAACTTAGTTTACGGAATTGCAGTACGCTTAAGTCCAAATCATCATTTTTTTTACATACCACCAATGCACAATTTTTGTGGAATCTTTTCTTGGTATATATTGGCAAAGTTACTTCTAATTCAGTAAAATACCATTCCTCATTCTATGATTTTTGGGTAATGAGTAGGTAAAATACACTAAATTTTATTTCACAGTAATAGAACTTTATCTCTCACTTCTTTTCTTAAACGTATTATGGATATCTTGGAGTGTTAATCGAGAGAGCTTGTTAGCATTACTGGTATGATTTCCATCCTTTTAACTATGGAAATAATTCTGGGGTGGCAAATCTCGTAGGCAAGAGGAAAGGTAACCGAGTGCTCAAAGACAAGACCTTTTTGTGCTTTAAATTGTCAAAGGTGAGTACGTTGAACAACCTTGGCTTGGGAAAATGAGTGTTTTTTTTCTTTGAGTTTGCCACGTATGAAGTGGATTCAATCCTAAAACCTATGGCAATAGAAAAAAAGGAGTGTGATTAAAGTGTGGATTTGTTATTCACAAAGCAAGCTTATGCCGCCAGTCGCTGTTGATAAAATGAGCCGAATTGCCACTTTCCCTAGTAATTTTCGTTACAATATTTAAAAAGAGTGGGACAAGGATATCTTTACTATCTTTCTTTGGATCAAATTTCCATCTTTTTGGCTAAGTCAAATAGTTCCTTCTGCGTGTAGTTTAGTTTTCAGTGCCTTCTCCATCTCAAACGCACCGTTATGAGAAACGATGGTGGGCTCGTTGTGCATCTTTAAGATATTCTAAGAATGAACCTTAAAATAAATTGTGCTAAGCAGGAAACATTAGATGTTTTGGAGTTTGATGTGGAAGGTGTGTTTCTCAAGCCTCTTTGTGCCCATCATCTCCCCGGTGGGTATTTGTTCGTGCAAATTTTTCCACTTCAAAATTACAATAGCTTTAAAATTTGCACGTTGGGGATTGAATGCAAGGATGATGAACCGAGAACAACTTCAGGAGGACACATCATAAGTGAAAAATGAAACGTGCTTTTAACTTCACTGTTTATCTCTTATCCCATCTCGCCTAAATGTGGCCATGTTCAAGGGTGTTAAGCTGACAATCTACACACTTCATTACAGAGTAAGCGCCACGGTAGAATTTTTAACTTCTTTACGTATAACTCTTTTCGCCTTCTGGTCTTCACTCTAGGTTAGTAAGTACCGAAGTAAAAAATCTCATGCTGGTTATAGTCACAGTATTTTCTTCAAACACTGGAGCGCACTATCTCATTTACAAAACCGAAAATGCAGGTAGATAATAATGTTCCTTTAGTGTCACAGCTACCGTTTCCGAATCGTGTTCTATAATACAGATGCATAGATTTAATTCCTTTTCTAGTGTAAGTAAATTATTTTTCAGCACGTCTATAAAATTTGGATCCTACTTAGAATCCACCTTCCATTTAAGGAGATCTAAAATGTGAGATTGGAAGTAGTCTGGGTTTGAAGTCTGGTTTCCGTCGTTGCTTACCCGACACGCATAGACTTACCCTGTATTTGTTCCTTTGTAACATTAATCTATCTTACTGAGCATACTGCAAGTGAGGTGGAAAAGATGAGCTGCAGTCATAAGGAGCCAATTAATTTGAATGGCAGACTGAAATTCCTGCCTTGTACCAAGTCATAGCACCAAAAGAGAACTGATTGCTTGTCCTTATGACGTTTTGAAAAAAAAAGCAGGTCTTGACAAAAGTTGAAGGATACTTTGACGCTTAAAATGATAACATCTGTCTGTTCCTTAAATCCGTTTTAAAAAGCTATTTGAAAGCCTGTTTCGAATGTGTGAAGCTGAATGCAATGAACCAAAATGGAAACGTTTTTAACAAACGTATTAGAATCTTTAGCAGCTGTTTTTAATTCGCAAAAACCGACTACAAAGGTATTTTTCGGAGCCTTTCTCGTCTCACGGTAGAAAACGGAGAATACTTTAAGGTCGTTAGGGCAGTTAACTCAACCTTTGCAAAACCCATGTCTCATTGAACAACTTTATGCACGATTAAATTGTGAAGTCCTCCATCTCAAACCTCAGATATGTTGTCATGGTTCCGTCTGGAAGAGTCTCTTTTGAAGGCATTCCGAAATAATGGATCAAGATTAGCCTGGATTGGAAGCTTAATATCTTTTGTGCATTTTTTAATCTTGACTTGAACGCCCGTCTTCACCGCCACTGACGAATCGGTCTCCTGACATATTTTTCATTTGCCATGCTTGTTTTAAATAATAGCTGCATTGCAGTTGGAAAGCGCAGATTTTCAGTAAATCACAATTTTGGGGGCTGCTCTGTACACATTGTGATGTTTTAGTGCTACTGCGAACTTTTTTCTTTGGGCATACACACATACGGACTCTTCTTTTCTGCCATAAGTAGCTCATCCAACTTACGTCTCTTTGACCTGTTGTGTTTATTTACTCGAAGAGTCTGTCAATCTTGTTGTGGGCATGCTTCATGTGAATTGGAAAACATTACTGTATCGGTAAAGAACAAACCTGACACAAATTCGAGTTTGTTATGGATATCTTCTCAATGAGTACTGCAATTATAAACTTTGGTTATCTCTGTGTGCAAAATAGTATTTGCCGTTTGTCCTCGGGAGCAACTTTAAAATATGTTGGAAATTTGAGAAGAGGTCGTATTGCGGGGCTTATTCGAAATCGCACGACCCCTAGTTGGGCTGTTTTTTCTTCGAAGAAAAAGCTGATTGGGGTTCACGCTTGGAAGTTACTAAAGTCAGCATCAGAGGGGTACTGTGGTGATATAGAGGACGCATTTAATTGGTAAAATAGTCGCCCGTTTCATTGAACTCTATCAAATGCTCCATTTCTCTACCGGATGACGCGTAGTCTAGGGGTGTTGTAATAAATCCACTTTGTTAATTTATCTCTTAGAAATACCAGATGCCAGAAATCATGGCGCAATAGAGATCGGCGAAACTTCCACCAGGGCGGAGCAAGAAAAGGAGCAACATGAAGGGATGAGGACGGTCTCGTCCCAAGCCGGTGAAGTGTTACTCCTCTCCCCAGGAGGTGTTCGCGAGGCCCTGTTCTCCGACGAGTACTACTCCGTGCTCTGGGGCAAGCGTCGTGGATTCGCACGCATCGCCATCAAGGCAAAGCGTGTGAGTCTTGCCTACACACACTTGTCAGCTTGTGTGTGTGAATTTGTGTTAGCCCTTCGTATTTGACATGGCTATCCTACCGTCTTTACGTCGGCATGTGGTCAGTGTGTTTGTGGCGGAACGGCATCTGTTTTTTTGCGCCTACCCCACTAAGTTGTAGCTCCTTTGTTATCCTTGAAGATGTAGTGACGTTGAAGCATATAGACTTGTTTTTTTTTTAAGAGCTAGGTGGAGGAGTAGGCAGGGCATCTTGCTACTGGCAAGATGCATAGCCTGTCGTGTGAAGTCGCACAAGGGTTGCGCCTTTAAGTGGGCAGCATGGATACAGCAGAATCTTTTATGGGTATTTGCAATCGTAAAAACTGCTCACACTGAATGCCAGTACAGACGGTCTGTTCTGGGGCAGTTAAATTGTTCTGACCCATCTGTCTAGACCAAAGCCGTCTTGCTAATACGAGTTAAACTCCTGGAATAGGCATAAGAACGCGGCACGAGACAATGCTGGTAAAGAAAAGTAGTATCCGCCGCTTAAGACGCGCTTTTTTCCTATAAATGCTGTCTAAATCCGCAGATGTGTATAAGAGAGCTAGGACAAGTAGCATTGGTGGGAATGGGTGAAGCGGCCTGTCATCCATCAGCGCGGAAGATAATGCGATGCGGCATGGAAGCAATCGCGCTTCCCAATACGTACCATAAGCAAATGCGGTTTCAGCACAACCAATTCTGGCCCAATGCTTTACCTCACTAGTCTTTAGATTAGTCGTAATATCGTCAAAATAATAATTCATGCATGTATTCACTGTCGCTTCTAGTTCATCTGCATTGTGCACTGACTTGGCTTTATTTTAGGTTCTCTTTCGTATGGGTGGCTTTTTCTTACAAGTCATCGCAATTTTATGAAATGCCAAATGTATAACAAATGCAAATCTGGTATACCTTCCATAAATGGAAGACAAATTTATTTCATTGTTGTTCCATCCAGCCTATTTATCCCGTGTTCACAGAAAATATTCGTGAGGGCATTCGTCTCGTTCAATACGGCAAACGTAGGTTTTATTTTCTTTTCGATATTATCTTCTTACTTGTTAGTATCTTTGGAAATATCAATTGCTTATCTGGTGTAGGTTGGCTACGTCGACTCTACGAGTTTACGCGACTACCGTTTGGTCTGTTCTATGGCTACTTCCCGGTCAAGTTACGGTTAGTTGTCAGAAATTGATTTCTATGACTCACTTGGTAGGCAAGAGAGTAGTACTTTTTCATTTTCTGACAGAACCCACATCGGTGATCCAATCTACCCACGGATAGGCGAAACCGATGAGCAATTGGCGGATAGGGTGAGTAGTCCACGCAAAACTGATATTTTAAAGCATGAGAGTAACTACTGTTGCACATTAATGGCTGCACGCTGCATTTGAAGTGATATAATCAATTTTGCAATCTGGGGCGTCTTTTTGTAGACTCGTGAAGCAATCGAAGATATGATCTTGCGTTACCAATGGCGCCCGGGTAATGTGGTGATTGCACTGTTGCAGCGGTTTCCCTGTTTTGATGCGTGGGTTCAATCGAAAAATGCACAGAACTACCATTCCAGGCGGAGAAAAGACTCACAAATTATTATGGATTTTTCCGGCTAGTGTTTTTTATTCCTTTTATCAGATTCTTGATTATTTTGCAGTAACAGAGTGGGATTTTGGACGGATGGGTTTGTACTTTATTGGGTTTTGAGGAGTGGCAATGGTGCGGGTGCCGTCGTGCGTGGCGGGCAGCTTGGGTTGGCAATTTAAATGTAAGGGGGAGCACTCGTTAAATCTCTACACATGGGTGTGAAGAAAATGAATTACTTAAGAGCCGTTTAAGGGCGTGTGTTAAGTGAAGAATACAATGAGGAGATGCAGTCATAGGAGTCGTATGGGTTAGTCTTCAGTAACTGGGTAGGGCCTACACTGATTATGGGGAATGTGTCTTAAGTGAGTCAATTAAAGCTCGCTACGGCCACAATTTGAAGCTGCTTAGATAACTCTATTTTTTAACCCAAACAGCAACTCTTTAATAGAACATATATAAAAATTATGGTCAATTTGTTGCAACAGTTAAATTTTTTATCAAAATTGCAATGTATTTCGTAATATTGTCAACACAACTTGTTTTACTTCTTTGCTACTTTCGCGCTATGTGTAGGTCAAGGCTACTCGGATGTGGTGCTTTCCGCCACTTATTTTATTCTAATGGCTCTTTTTTGACACCAGCTTGACGAGCGTATTAATCTGCTTCATTTATACTTGCAAATTAGACTGATTCGCATTGAATTCCTGACATTTTGCAACAATATTCCCGCAGACACATTAACGAGAAGTAATTGGGTTAATTTAAAGCATCATTTTTCGTTACTAGTTTTTAATATTACACTGTTTATGTCGACACCTGACCTGGTTTTGAGCGCAAAGCTTTTGACGAAGTTGTTGGTTCAGTAAATTTCCCACCACGTTACTAGCCCATTGTGCACAATTTTTTTCTGCGTCATTAGCAAAAGTTAAATGTAATCAGCTATCCATTTGTATATCAATGGTACGTACTTCCTTGCCAGATGCGTGTGATGCCACCCTACATCATTCGCCGTTGCCTAGCTGCTGCGAACAACTGTCCCCCAGTGGCACTCACTGTGCGCCTACAGGAGGCTGTGGATCGTTGGCCAGTGGATCCCACCAAGAAACACTGCGATATCCGTGTGCACTTGGAGAAACGTGCACGCCACCTCATCTCCTGCAACAATGCTCTGGAGCAGCTCGAAGAAGAAGCGGTCTGTCTAGAACGCCTGACGGCAAATGTACATCGTGACAGCTACCCCGTACCTCTAGGTTTAGGTGGACCCCCACCCATCGTTGCTGCTACCGGCCTGGACCTCTCATCCACCTCTGCCATTTTAACAGCCGGAGGGGATCCCAAGCGGGAAAAACGACTTATATCTCGTCTGCTGCGGTTCTTCAGCTAATCTACTGGTGCTGCATCCTTTCTCACCTTTGACTGTTGTAAATACATGAAACCTGGGCCATTCCACAAAACGTTTTAAGGTGTGTAAATCGAATGGTAGGCCTGTCCTTGCGGATACAACCATAAGCAAAAAGGGTTGCGCATTCAACTACTTGTTCACACGTGGGACACTGTAACCAAAGCTAGTGATTTCAAGCTGATAGACACCTGGGGACGAGTTTTGGTATTATTTGACTAAACCGGGACAAATTCCGAGGTCGTGATACGCAGACGGTTTTGCCACGTACACGACGAAGCCGCCCCACGCAAGTGAGTTACAGAAGATTGGCACGATATAAGTGGGGCCAAACACAGTTGGGGGTAGTGCTGTGCATAACTCGAAGATCATGATTCGAGAAAGAACAAGCGACGGGAACGGGGCGAAAATGAGCATCAAAGACACCAATGGGGACAAATTGAGCTGATCAGCACTGACCAACATCTTCGCGGTATTGCCATACATAATAGAAGAGCGGAGCGGCGGTTGATGAGTATGTAAATATATACAAGACAGTACGAGCCAGATGGGAATACGGAATACAGGCGTACACACACATTGTTATACTTTTTGTAGTTCCCGACTTTTGTTTTTTGGGGAGGAGTAATGGGCGCATAGACAAAATAGTATAGCATTAATGAAAAGTAGAGGAGGCAAAGCATAAGATCAATATGCAGCGTGTTACTCGGATTGGCTGTCCATAAAGGCCTCTTGGATCTCCTTCACCATCTTAATGCGATTTAACATAACTTGTAGCTGGCTGGCTGGAACACGAGTCTCGGAGAACCATGTCGTCGAGGAGGGCTCAGGTAGGGGACTTAGATAAAAGGATCCGCCACCCGCTACCAGTGCCTGAGGACTAGAGAAGCCATACAAATAACTCCAAATTACAAGAAACCACTGGGCGAGAAATCCTGGTATAAACATGTTTGCCATAATAGTATCCGCAAGGCTAACCACTGGGACCTTGGGCTATTCTGATGGCACCTGATTCTCCCTATCGGAGGGCTGAATCAACCAAACTGTCAGACTCAGTAGAGTGATCTTCTTTGCCCTCCACAATCAATGTGCAATACAACCTACCACTTTTTAAGGTAATTTCGGAAAAGTTGGATCGGGCAGCGAGAAAACTGTTCTCCAGTAGAGAACATGCGGTAGGAGTCAGAGCTACCACTGGACACAAAGAGCACGCACTCCGAAGATGGATTCTCGCGCTTCAACTTAAAATTGGAGAATCTCAGTTGGGCATGCTGGTCGCCCGTGCGGAGCCACATGTGCTTCGTGATGAAGTAGAGGAGGGTAAAGAGCAGTATCTATCAATGGAGAAAAGTGGAATGACCTGATCGTATGAAGATAAAGCCAATCGATGAAAGAAGCTGGAAAAAAACATTAATCCCTCCATGGATTGAGTTGTGGTGATGGCGAATGAATTGATAACCATAAAAACGACGGCGTGGCGAGTAAGTTAATGTTGCAAGTACCCCGACAAAGTCAGCAAACTAAAAAAACTGGAAGGTAACATCTGCAAAACTTACGTGAGGTGTCTCATCACCAAGCTGCCTAGCCTCCCACATGTGTTCCTCTTCAATTCGACAAATAAGCATGCCTTCTGGACTGATTCGAGGGCGGAAATCGGCCAGAACAGTATCCAGAGCATTGGCGAAACTTGCAAACCGCGGCTCGCCGAAGAGGTTAATAGCGCGACCATTCTCGTTTAGGTACTCTTGAATACCTGTCATCAACGAGTGATAAAAACAGCGATTAATGAGACAAAAATTTTGAGGGCCAGAACAAATTACAGCGATTCAACCCACCCAAGCACAGATAGAAAATGGAATCGGCCACATAGGTCTCATTGTTCGGCTTGCGCACCTCGTGTACGAATCGAGTGAGCGCAATATTAAGCTCATCGTCGGGTACGTCGACCAAATCGGCAAGAGCCTTGGGCTGCGAGGTATGATTTACCCACAGACGCCAGGCGTTAATACCATAGGAAAACTTGAGGTGGTAGCTTGCGTCACTCATTGGTGGGCGACGCGTCATAACCGTCGTCGCTGCTACAGCGACAGGTCCCGGTGCCGTCGCCAGAGTCTCGGTCGTTCGACGAAGACGCTTACTGGGAAGGCTCTGCTGTCCAGATGTTGGTGAAGCAACATCCACAGGGGAGTTCGACGATTCCTTAGCGGAACGCTTTTGAGAAAGGGTCTTCGAAGTAGTCCCTTCTGTCCCCATTTGACCCTGAGACACCAGGTGGTGCGATTAATACCTTCAACACCAGAATGTTTTTTTCTAAAGGTAACCTACCGATTCAAAAGTTGTGGTATTGGCATCTGGATCAGGTTTTTGTTTCATTGGAGCAGCAGTAGTAGCAGGAGAGGAGTCGACAGCACCACCAGATACCTCATCACCCTTCAGCAGGAGAGGTAAGGGTACCACACAGGGGAGGGGAAAGGGCAGAGTAAAGGGAACCGGCCGAGTGTATGCAAAAACAGGCACAGGAACGTAAATGGGAACGGGAACCGGAATGGGTACGTATTTGACCTCCTTTTCCTCCAACTTCACCTTTCCGCCCATACCCTCCTCCAATTGCTGCTCATCTTTTATGCCTTTCGATGGTTCGTCTATGAGCAGTGACAAATAGACCATCATGCAGTGTTGCTCATTTACGAAAAATCCAACAGGAGCCAGACAGGCCACCGAGTGCGCTTACCCGTTTGGACTCCAAAGTGGCATGTCGAAGGAGCCTCCGTATTTGCTCCAACCTCACTTTTTCTAATAGCTTGCTTGCTAGTCCCACCACCCTCCATATCTGAGTCGTTCTTGTCCGAGAAGACCTCTTCTTCCTCTTCGACCAAATCTGCATCCTCGTCCCCCTCCTTTTTAGCCGGGGCAGCCGACTCCTCAACTACCATCATTTCATCCTCCTCCACGTCCTCATCGTGCTTCGAAGCCAGCGCCTCCTCCTCAGCGGAGAACTGACACTCGATATCACGAGAGTGAATTCCCGACTGAGTCTTTCGTGACACGGAGAGTGGACGACAGAGAACTGCCTTGTTGCGCATGGCGACAGGGGCTGCTGGCTGCAAAATTACTTGCTGCTCGATACCCAACTGGCGAACCATATCTATGGGCACAACGGGGAATTGGCCCTAGATTACAAAATGAGATTAACACATGAGAAACAGACGATAGCCGTAGTTTGATGAGGCAAAGTCACTTACTCTAAGAGGTCGACGACCACGGGGTCTACCTCTGTTACTAGTACCAGTGATTGCGGCAAAACGATAACCAGCATCCCTATCCACACCAGTTCCAGCGGTCGTAACCATCGCAGTTCCACCGGAAGTAAAAATATTGCCTTGTGAATTAATGATACCACCAGTTCCACCCGCACCAGTGGCAACGCTGAGGGGAATCCCAGAGGAAGGCGTATAGCGTGTTCCAAGGGAAAGTAAACCCGACGCAGCTGGTGCAATAACTGAAGGCTGCTGAATCAGTTGAGCACCTTGAAGAACCTGTAACCCCTGAGATGAGCCCAAGGCTTTTCTAAAATGAACATACGTAAATGGTACATAAAAAGCTGTAGAACAAAAACTACACGCGATTAAATGTAAAGCCCATACCTTGCAGGAGTTCTCGCACCGCGCTGGGCTGACTGAGGCACCCTCGGGTCGATTACAGACTGAAAACTCAGAACGCTTTTAAAGAAAGCAAGAGGAAGACCAAAACGACCAGCTAAACGGCTCTTCAATAACATGTTCAGAAGGGACAAGGGTATGTGAGACTCAAAGCACTGAGAGTCCCGTTAGGCTAGCAACGAAAGGCATAAAAATGATTGATGCAAAAAAGCGTGCATAGTTTTAAATCGTGAAATATAGTAAAGCCTTGAAGTAACAACGATAATACGCTTAACCTAAGGGAGTGACGGAGAGCTAAACACACACTCGCTGACATCATCAAAAACGAGGCAAGACCTACTCGGATGCCAACAGGTTGAATGAGATGCTGGGCTAGTTCCGGTTTAAGAATACTTTTGCCGGTTTGAACGATCCCACCTACTTGCACCTGCCCGCCAGAAATAAGTGCACTGGGGTCCTGCACAACAATAGCCCCATTTGCATCAATAGGCACCTCAACGAGTTGGCAGCTCTCAGGATCAATGGCCGTCATATTTTGCCTACAAAACAACAATGTGATGAAAGACAGGCTAACCCATAGACAGCCATCACCTAGACTAGAACTCAAGTAAAGTATGGGGCGCGGAGTACGCTTGCGAATTAAAACAAAATATTCCCGACAAAATATTTTACAAAGCTCCCAAAATACCTTCTAAAAGAACTGCTTTTAGGTTGAAGGTTAAATCGTGTAAGCAGCGAAAAGTTAAAAATCGCCAACATTTTTAGAAGCAAATGAGAAAATGTGCAAAGTACCTTGCTTGTTTTACTATGTCAATATATCTTCCCTTTCGGTCGTATTTCTAGTTAACTTAAACAAGTAATTTTAGACAGTGAATTTTTTTAAGTGCGAGTCGCAAACTAACTACCTGATTTTTATAAATAAAAAACTTTTTACTATCTAATACTGGCTTGGATATATATTGTAATCAATGTAAGTGGCCCCGACAATTTGTTGACTGTTAAAGAGTCTCTTTTTAAAAATTACGTCCACCTCATTTTTACGCTTTTAGACAATGGAGGCTTTAGCACATGCACTTTCAGTTATTTCTCTTACTACTTCTTAAAACATGAACACTGGTCTCTGTTCAATTATGAAAATTCTGCGTATTATTTCCCAGATCATTTATTTCCTTTTTTGTCTAGTCCGTCAGACTTCTATTCTTCATATCGCTTCTCTAGTACTCCAAGTTTGAAGATCTTAGAGTCCCTTTCCAACTTGCTTCACATAGCTTATTCTCAGCGCACCTATTATTCAGTTTAGGATACGGAAGTGTGACGCTTAGGTAGGCCCAGTGGACAAATGTCAGATTTCAAAGTGGTAGATGAACAAAATATCACAGTCCGAGTTTTGCTAGTTTACATGTTTCTCCATTTGCGCCATGGTGCGGACTCAATGAGGGGAGGAGTTTGTTGATATCGTCGTTTAAGTTGCACAGCACTGAACAACCGTGGACTTCTTTTTCTTATCCTTATGTTTACTCTGGCGCCCTGGTAGCTGATCAGTTATACGGAGCGGATCGTTGTTTTGTGCCGAGGGAGACTGAAAGTCAGCAAAAGAACATTGACACTCATGACATTTTTTTGTCTATAAGTCAAGGTTCAAGTTTTAATCACCAGAAATCTGCCTTTACTGTTTAAGAGTCTCTTTTACTGCTTGTCAATTCTGAAAATCAAGTATGGAACCCGCATATATTTTTCTTAATTTAAGGGACCATTTAGTCCCCTTTATTACAAAACTGATACTTTTCTTGCACCGCCTACCTTCTTGAATGATTAAAGGACGGGTGAATGACATGCATCGGGTTTGGTAAGTTATCAAGACAGAATGAGAGTTTACTTACCGGTTGATAGTAAAACTAAAATGAAAAAGAAACACAAATTAAAGCAACAAGTTTAAGAATTATTTTCTCCACTGTTATCACAGTAACATAGTTCATAAGCACCGCTTTACTGTTCAAACTAGAATTGTGCCGAAATTGTGCTCAATACTGCATAAAAGCGCATTCATACACTTTCACAACATTTTTTGTTTTTCTTAAAAATACAGATATTTAAGATATCACAGTTAATAATGCAGAGGTCTTCATTTTTGGCGAAGGGGATGTGGGTTTGCATAGTGAAAAAAAGTTTCTTACGGACCACTAAGCGCACGGCTTCGGAGTCTCAAGACCAGCAAACGAGTGATCCGCTCACCTGAGGTATGCTCCATATCGATACCATTGTGGTGGCCACGGATTGGAAAAGGTTTTGAATGTTGGCACCAGTCAATGCACTCGTCTCGAAGAACCCATGTGCATATTGCTGCTGAGTAAGCTGAAAAAATACGGGAATATATGTTTTCCATCAACCTTTATGCATGATTGGCGGATCTCGGGAATGGTGAAACAGAAAAGTATCCCTTCTCAGGTGGATCGAAGCCATTTGAAGTTTGGCTTTTACTCCATTCGTTGTTGACCAATGACTAACCTTCCGTTGATTGAATTGAAGCCAAGGGCCATAAAGTGTCATTTCCTCATCATTCACTATGCAGACGCTCATTGTTTACAATGGAGAATTCCCTATTACTTGTCCGTACCATGTCAGAGAGCAGGTAAATGAAGTTAATTTTATCAACAAAATTAGTGGGACTTGAAAATGAATGGATACTGAAGTAAAAGGCCCCTCTACGCCACCACCAAAGTCCCTGAAGACAAACTCAAGGATGCGCCTGTTTGAGCATACCCGTAGACTAAATCAAACTGCGCACCAAAAGAGACGTATTTTTATTCCAAATTCATTTGCATAATCGGGTGAGTATGTGATTCACTCATTTGTTGAGAGCTAGCCCACCGCTAATGGAGAGGAATCGAAGGCAGTTCTACTTACAAAAACGAAAATAGGAAGACGAGTGGACATACACGTTCTGCATCCTCTGTAGGCACTTCCTTCAAACGCACTAAGTCGGCTTTATTCCCAGCAAAGAAAACTGGAATAGGTTCGTCTCCATGCTGAAACAAAAATAGAATCAGAAAGCAAAATTAGAATTTCGAATGACTAAGTGAACATCCACCAATGCATCGTTGAAGGCGTGTGCCATTACATCACAAGGTTTTTTTCAGTTATTCTCTCAAGATTTCTCAAAATCCTGTACAGAATTCAACAGAAGCATCTATTATATCTCCCATTCTTAGACGTGTCTGAATTAATTCATAGCATTAGCGACTACATATGTCAGTAGAAATAACTGTACTTCATTTAGAGCTTAGTAGTTTTTTTTTGGATTTGGATTTGTGAAAATCGAAGAAATCTCAGAAAGACCTTCCAAATTTGTCCAGATAAGTGAAGATATATTTTAAAAGGAAAAAGAGACCCCCACACACATGCTCCATAAGGCACACGATTTTGATCATTGAAGTAGTCCAAAAACATTTAAAAAGCATAAAAACTCCTACGAAAGAAATCACAATTGCGGCTTTAAAACTGGTAAATAGTTGTGCAGTGCCTCAGAAAATATTCATCCTCTTCTCGCTAAAGTAGTCGTTCCAAGTTTCCATGGAATTCATGCACTTTGACTGGCTATTAAAACACACGGTTAGAGAGGTCCTCCTTTAATAACTATTGTTCAGAGTTAAGTGTTGACAGCCACATGGAGATGCTGAAAACAGTAGTTAAAGATTTCAATTGGAAGGGTATCATTGTTGAATATTATTATTATGGGTGGATCAAATGAAGGGGTATTGCCCTCATTTCATGAAACATTTACCAGTCGATGACAATACCTAATGCACATAAAACAATCCAGGAAGGGAGTCCTAAGATCTCGTATCAGATCTACGGTCAGCGCAACATGTGTTACTGCTCCACATCTGCACACATGCAGAACAATTTCTAGTTGATTAAAAAAAAATTGCTTATGCAGAAGTATGGAAAACAGCCAGGTGAATCAAAAAACGGTTTTCCATTTTAAAGTTGCTGTCGTATGGTGACTCCAAATACCGACGGAACCAAAGTTTGGGCGCCGGTCTTTGCTAGATCCGGTTTCGAATCAAGTTCACCCTTTCATGAATAGCAAAATGAATGAACAGCACACACGAAAGGGAAAAAACTTTTTTTGAAGAGTATTATTACGGAGACCTACCACATCCGCCATTTTGAGCCATTCTTTGCGAATTTTGGTGAAGGATTCACGATTGGTGACGTCGTAGACAATCACGAATCCCTGATAAATCACAAAAAAGTAAAATTGACAGCTTTTTAGACTCACATGAACGATCAAGCAACATTTAATCACCAATGGCTTCCTTGTTGTTGAATTCCTACTAAGAAAAGTGCCTATGATATTGTATAAACCTCGACAGCTCGACCATTGTGGTTAATTCCCAGTCAAGGCTTTTTCAGATGGTTTGTAGTCTATAATGCCATTCTCTGTTCATTATAAATTCCTACATACACCGCAATCACCTCGGCAAATGTATTTATGTGGCAAACTGGAAGCTAAACCAACCTTTGCATCTCTAAAGGTAGATGCGGCTAGCGACCGATAGCGCTCCTGACCAGCTGTGTCCCTACAAATGAAAATAAACCAGAAAGTAGGCACCCTTTTCGTAGGGAAATGAAACAACTGCTCTACGATCAAAAATCCACTCAATAAATCCAAATCAGCAGCACTTGGAAAACCAAACTTTCTTCCACTTTATTGACGTTCTCAACAAATATTCATGCTACCCCGACAACTTAACTTTTAAAAATGGCTTCTAAAACCACATATGGAGCCTAATTTCTTCACTAGCTCAAAAGTTTTTTTATTTAATTGAAATGGAATTACTAGTACTTACCAAATCTGTAGCTGTATGAGGTAGTTGTCAACTTTATAAGTTTGCAATACAAAGTCGATACCTTTAACGAAAAATAATAACCACTTTAGTAGGACGAATCATCACTGCATGTTAGCGTCAATTGCATTTTTGGATGTTAAGTTGAAATAAACCAAAAGATTGGCGACATACCGATTGTAGAAATCATTGTGGGATTGAAGGGTTCACCAACAGCTGCTCGAATCAGTGAGGTCTTGCCCACACCAGACTCGCCCAGCAGAACAATTTTGTACCTCGCATCATATCGCGCGCTGTCGACATCGCCATTTGCCTTCGCTTCCGAGAGGCCATTGTGTCGCTTTTGGCCCAGATCCAACATTTTCAAAGACTTGGCCAAATTCCGAGATTTGGGGCGTTTATTGAGGTTAGAATCACTTAAATTGGGCGTAGGCATGGATTGTAGAACGTTCCCACCAGCCGACATTGAATGTGCGATTGCTAAAATAAGAAGGACGGTGATTAAGGATTAGAAGGAGCAGCAGTTATTCCCTTTGACTTGGATGACTCTTAAGATGGAGAATACGTGACATGGAAAGCAAATGGTATTTGTGAAGTGCCATGTGCTATAGACCTAGTTGCTCGGTACCTGCTCCAAAAGAGCGTTAACTCTAAATCGAGTGAGTCACATGGACAGCATTTATGCTGCTAGTGTTCGTGTTATTTCTGCCTCAGGGGCAGTACAAAGTCCAAAATCAACGCCCGATACATATTCGTACCGATCACAGGAGCTAATTTTATTTGACTACTTGGTTTGCTCACACATCTACGTACATGGCTGCATCGTGGAGGACTTACAAACATCATAATTCAAGAAACCAATCTAATCTATTGTCAGCCTTGAATAAAGGGATCCGAAAATAGTTTGAAGGAAAATCCTTGTCTAATAAACCATTCCAATAGTAGATAGGTTAAGCATTTTAATCAAGCTGAAAGTTTGGCATTACAAATAAAAAAGGGATGCTACCATGGCGGTACCGCAATGTGGGCAAACGATAGTAGTACTTGTAATGAGAAAAAAAGTTTCTGGTGAACAGCTGGACAATTCGAAACAGAGCATGTCCCCCCGTGAAGAATACTTCAACCAGTACGTTGATGGAATGTTCATTCAATCGACAGTAAAGGATTTAAACTCTGCAAACTCTTTAAGTGTGGTCGTATGACTTTCTATCATGATACCGGTCGCGGTGGATCCCAGCCTTCCTAAGCCATCGTCCCAAGGGTCATTTCTGTCAATGAATACTCAATATGCAAAAAAGCCTCAGTCTATGATATTCAAAGCAAAGGCTGTGTTAAAATTAGACAAAAAATGAGTTTTCTTTGAGAGCGTTAAGGTCACGTATTCGTAAACATTTGATATTTCCAAAATTTAATTCCCATTTTATAGCAGGACAGCTTTCCACACGAAGATTGTTCTAGGATGGCTCCTTTCCACTCACAAATCTAGTTATGCTAAAGCTTCAAATATATTAGCTAAACGATGAAACAATTGCATAACTGCATAAAAGAACTGTAAAGTAGTCGCGGTATTCACTTCCTAAACATGAGTTTTCTTTATATAAAATTAAAAACCCTAATTTGACTTAAAACTGTTGTAACCCAGTCAATAACACTGATTTATAATTAAGGGGATCTTCCTTTTATAATTGGTTAGCTGCTTCGAATATGCATAAGTACCGAGATGATGTTACCCGTGGTTTCCTTTCATCTGACCTCTCTGCATCAGTAGCGATGAAGCAAACGCCAAAACTCTAATGAGGGCTTGCGTGAATAAAAAAATCCTCCCTTTTATGGAAGTCGTCCTTCCTCTAGGATAACCTAGTAACCGTGCCCACGGATCTCCTACTGACAGATCCTAATCATACATTAAATGAACTCAGTAGTTGATTTCTTCATATGCTTAAGCTAGTCTCTACACATCCTTTTAAGCAAAACGTTTACCAATTTTAAAACCTTATTAAATTAGAAGCAGGTGATGCAACCTTAAAGGTACATTAAACGTTGGAATAAATTATTTTTAAGCGGTGATTTTGTAAGGTTTTGGTAATCAACCCAAGGCAAGACAGGTGACCACTACCTAAAAATGTGAGGGTGCTTTAGAAAATGTTAAATGGGAAAGGCATTAGCTGAATTAAGACGTTTAGTGAAGATACATTTAAATAAAAAGTGGGCAACCTGAGGGCCGATGAACCATTATACGATCATTAGTAAGCCTTAGTCAGCCTCGACTAAACGTTTTTACAGGGCTGGAATACGGCACAGAAGGGAATACAATTCCACTGTGATATAAACCAATTCTTTATAAATTTAAACACGCCACATCAATTAATGCAGGTAAATCCATGGTGTCGTTCAAAGTATTAAAATATTGCCAAATTAGTTGAGACAACATGTCACATGGTATCAACTAACTTTAAAATGAAGCAGTCACCTTTGTGGGATGATGGTGGCACTAGTGGTGCGTCATGGATGGTCAGCGGAGTGGCTGATGATTTGCTTTAATACTTGAATTATATCTGTTATTCATATATCAACCTTGAAAACTGAAGTCTTTAGAGTGTGGGGCGACTGAAGGTAAGTAGTCAAGACATTTTGCAGAAAGGAACTTGTCCTATGCTGTGGAAAATTAAGAATTCGAGTCATGAATTATGATCCAATTCTTGTCATCAGATGAGAAACATCGATGCCAAAGTTGGAGAGGGTTTATTAAAAATAAAAAATACACTAGAATTTGCAAATTTACAACGTCTTTCAGTTCAGAAATTGAGCCATAACTATGAGCTAAAATTAAGAAAAACATTTCGTTCTAAGAAGATACATAGTTACGTAGGTATACGGATTGAGTGTCTTTAAAGAAGAAGGGCTGAACTTATTTGACACTGCGCATTCCATTTTTGGTTTTTAATCAAATGAATGATGTGAATCATATCTCACTCGCGCATGTAGTCTATACCTACAGCAGTTCGTCAACAGTCACCGCTGCTATCCTTGGTAGATCGTTTTAGCTGGAATCTCGTGCACCTAAGGACAGATCTTGAGGAGCAATATCTCAATCAGAATAAACGGTGAGTGCGCATGGATGCACACATAATCAAAAACCTGAGACTGAACCCCCAATATCTGTTACAGTGCCGGTAATCAGTAATCAAAGAAGTCTTTTAAAAGCTTTATTGTTATAGGATGGGTTTTGCTGATTAATGAAAGATAATGACCAAGATAGAATGTTGAATGGTTTTAGGAGTATTTATTTGATAAAAAGTGCTTCACAAGCTTCTGTCAAACTTTCTGAAAGTGCCATAAGTTTATCAGGGCAACAAGCTCCTTTACTTCTTCAGTGCGTAAGAGTTTTAGGCAGGATACACAAGTATCACTTATGCTTGTATACTGAGTCAAAATGATGGAATAAATACCTTCCAGAAAATGGCTAATATCAAGTATGCATCATTTTCCATTTCGCAGAATTGAAGACACCAGATCGTACCTTCGCCGAAGTTTTTGCATCAAATTTGGAAGCAGGGACCAATAAAGACAGGATTTTAAACAAAATTTAATGCCGATAACCTGTAACTATAAGAAAGAGTTTTCACAGCCTCAGTGTTCTCGGTTCCTACTTCCTTCGATTGAAGTGCATGGAACATTCGTTCTGACCCCAAAAAGTGCGCTTAACTGGAGTCAATGTAGTACATGAAAGAAATTTTTGTTATTTGTAGCGCTACCAGCGGTCATATAAAAGTGGAAATGAGTCTATTTGCAGAACTTAAAAAATATTTCTTCGATGATTTGTTTAGGAGGAGAAATACCCTCTAATACAGTCAAAAACTAAAAAAAAGGGTTCTAAAGTACTTCTGCTAGATGTGAGGCAAAAAGTACAATTGCAAAGCAAAAGTCACCTAATAGCAATAAGACCGAAAACAGTTCATTTGAGGGATTTTGAAATGTTAATAGTTTTCCAAGCTTTATATAACAACAAAAATTCAAGAAGTCGTCAGCCGATTAATTTCAAAAATTTGGGTACAGAATGATCATGAATGAATCGAATTTATTAATTTTGAAAACAAAAAAAATCGTCATTAATCACCATGAGAGACTTATTAAACCGTATCGAAAGTTTCCTTGGACAGATTTTAACAGGGCAAACATGATCACCTTACATATTTGCTAAAATCTGTCCATGTAATTCAGACACTTGGGATATTAGATAACCTAGAATCGACCGAGTAGGAAACAGTGAATTACCAAACCAATTTTACAGTGAATAAACTGCTGTGCCTTCCGCCGTTACCGATCCTCTGGCAGAGAGGTGTGCTGCTAAATGTTTTAAAATGATAAATGTCGAATTTCATTACACAGTATGGAAAACACATTCAATTTGTTTTAGCAAATCTACTTTCCAGCCTAAATGAAAGGATGAACCAGAGACTAAATGACTTCAGGTTGTGGCGAGAAATTAAACTCACTGATGTCCACAGTAAAACTGCTGCGGACTTCAAGATGATTTAATGCAAAAGATAAATAGAAAAAGTTAATAAAAGATTAAATTTGCTTCAAATGTCTCTCAAGCAGACTAAAGCAATCCTAATGAATGCCTTAATAACACAAAATGATGGAGAATTTATTAGAAAAGCAGATATACTTAGTCCATTAGTGTGGAAGAGATTTACTTAAGTTTCCAACTAACAGTAGGTTCTGAAGTATTCCAAAGCCATAGACTGTAACACAAAATTTTAAATCCACATCGATTGCAGAGTTATCTTTCAGCGCTGGCACTAATTCTGAAGTAAATCAAACGAAGAATCAAAGCTGACAATCTGACAAAAATTAGGTCTCATGCCAAGACAATGAGCGGTAAATAAGCTTTTCATGGTCACATAAAGTACGCTTACCTTCAGTAACATTCTCACATGAAATCGATGAATTAAAGAACAAAGTCGATTTTAGAAAAAAAGTGGAAATAATGTGCTGCTTGAAATGACGAGATCAATCATCAGTTTTGGGTAGATGAAAAGCTGCAGAGAAAACTCACATAAGTGTAACCACAGGCTCCTTTATCTTCTACTAGATTACACCCACATGCATGAGACCCCTTTAAGTAGCTCGCTTTCAGTGATAGTAGCCAGACTCCTGCCGCGTGCCTCTGCAACAGCCAACGGTAGTGGAGTTGCACGCCGCCGCATGAACAGGTCTGGTTCACAGCAAGCAAAATCATCGAGCTGATTGGCTAGACGTCGGCCAATCACACACCAGAAGAAATTTTCTCTCGAGTCTATGTAGCAGACGGGGAAATAACAGATGGAAAATTTCGTAAAAAGGGGAATGAATTCAACATGGGAGAAGTCATTTTATAATATTTATGGAAACCTTGTTCTAAAAACATTCCTGAGTAGTTTCAGAGTCTGTACAACTATCCCATGCCCTGCGTTATAAGCTTGGAAGGTTGGTTCTTCTCAAAGCCGTAAAGCGATATTGACAAAAGCATTAGTCGATTGTAAGTGATTTTTCTCTTCCTGCTTTATTAAAATTCGAAATGGATATTAAAGGTGAGAAAGTGATTTAGTTTTTTCAGTATTTGCTCAATTAGTCTCTTTACACTGAATTGTTCACTTTTAAGTGTGCCGAAGGTGGAGCATTCTGCATCAAATGCAATAAAACTAGTTAATCACTGAGCAAAATTTTAAAGCATGTGTTGAAAAATACCAAATAACCAATTTTTAAAGGGATTAACATCAGAATACATCGATGACCCCAACAGCCTAACCGTTAGATGTCACGAACTTCAAACATTTCTGATATAAATTTTTGTATTGCTAGTAACCTTAGAAGGTACAAATATTTTATGCGTTAAAATTTAGAAAATACGTGGTCTATTAGTTATACAAAACGGTTAAAGCACAACTTTTCAAATTCCGTCGAATATAACAACACAGGTACCGACGCTACTTTTAAAATTAGATATTCCAAAGTCAGCCTTTCATGAAGGGGCAGAATGTTCTATTTTATGCTTACTTCTGCTTTAAACTGTCACTTTGCTTAAGACAACGGACCTTGGGCCGGGAGTAGGCATACCCGTGTGATAATCATCTGACACAGGCTTGAGGGAAATTCAAATTGATTTTGAGAAAAACTTTCAACATTTCTTGCGGTCATTCATTTGGAATTATGTTCGAAGCATTTCAGTTATTTGTGAATTCACAAATAACTCATAGCTGGCTTAAAGATGAAAAGATACTACCACCACGCTTAAATATGTTTTACAAAAGCGCACGCGGAAGGCATTTTCCTGTGAAGCAGCCATAATAGCTGCACGACAACAGATATCGGAAGGCTAGATCGCCTTATTAGACGGGCAAGACTAGCAGTTAATTCTTCCACTCCCCTCCCTCCAACCTGTACGGGAAACTACACACATTTATAACGTGGGGAAGCTAAAAACCTTAATGAAGTTCTTCAAAATGGATCATTTAGGGCCCAGTTTTAACGCTCCTGTTTATAATTAGCAAACAATTGTAGAAGGATTTATAAAGAGGACTTAATGTGCACAACATAACTGGATTCAATTCAAATTTAACCCATTAACAAATGAACTTCATGTACTTAGTTGTT
Source organism: Echinococcus multilocularis (assembly GCA_000469725.3). Classification (NCBI taxonomy): domain Eukaryota; kingdom Metazoa; phylum Platyhelminthes; class Cestoda; order Cyclophyllidea; family Taeniidae; genus Echinococcus; species Echinococcus multilocularis. The sequence continues at coordinate 4,044,543 of LN902846.1, read as the reverse complement.
GATGAATGACTAAAAGATAAGCTAATTGACAGCCACCTGGTAAAGTATTGAAAAATGAACTATGGCCAAGTTTCGGGGGTAGATGGCAAATTTAGAACCTGAAAACCCAAGCCCTCTACGTGTAGATCATTTGCGGTTCCGTGGACCTTGCTTTTTGTGGGGCATGAATTGTGTCAGAAGTTTTCACACCCGTGAAGTCAAGCGCCGACAGGCGGCATTAAAATAGAATCAATGTCAAAGAATGAAGTAATGCTGGCGTCAGAAGGGGCAATGCAGCAAGGCATGCTAGAGTGTATGTCTGAAAAGAAAATTCAGTTTCGTGATGACTGAAGAGCTTTCCCTTGAAAGGGTTAACAGCGAAGGACGAAAAAATTAAAGGAAATCTGGAGCTTAGTTTCCTAACTTTTTCAATAGACTATAAAATGCTTATTTAGCAGCAATTTCAGATATATTTCAAATAGCCTATGATTTTTTGGAGTTCCATCTTTGATGTAAAAGAATATTTTCCCTTCCAAATAAGCAAATGAATAATGTCAGACAAAATATAATGCCGTTAAGTAAAAATTCTATCATAATTGTGCTGGAATTAGTTGTCTGTTTTCACCATGACATGTTAACTTCTTGTGCTCAAAACTGTTTTACCACGTGAATGGAGGTCATTTTTTCACTCACTGCATGTCTCCTATCATTTTTGCGCTGGTGCCTAAACAGATTAGTAATCTGGTGTGCGATACCTTTGATAAGAGTTTTAACCAAATTTACAAATAACTGATCACAGAATTGTAAAAAGCCTTCCAAAACTATGTCATTCTTTAGCAATTGTAAACGAAAATAATCTTTGTGTACCCGCTTCGACTGATCTTCGAGGTAAGTAATCTGGATGACGCGTGCTAAGTTCAAAATACCATTTTCGAAGAAGTTTTCTTATTTTGGTGCACAGAAATCAATATATGCTATTAAATACTGAAATTTATGCCTAAATGTGCTTACCTCATTATTAATAATACCCCTGAGGAGGATAACTAAATCAAAATGTTGTGCTTGATAGGAGCGATCGAGTGAATTGCTACTTAAAAGGTGTTAGTAGCCTCGCAAAGGCTGCAAAAGCCACAGGATTAAAAGCCGAAAAGTGCAGTGGAAAGAAGACAAACATGCGTAATACTAGGTTGCGTTATTATGGACTAACGATTTAAGGAAAAAGTTACACAGACAACTGCTTGTAGGTGAAGCCTTCCTATAACTCGAATTTCTGCCAGTCGTAACAAATAATTTTTGAAATATCTAAGTTTGTCCTAAGGTAGCCTTTTGAGCACCAAATGGAAAAACACATAAACAGTGCTATTTATAATGCTATTTACTCGGTTTCGGTAAAACTATTAAAGACGTGTGCATCGAATAAAGTACTACATTTTCAGTTATGACATTTCATGCAAGAAAAACAATAGAGGTTTCATTCATAACATAAATATAAAATAAAAGTAGGGTATTCTCTTTAAGGTCTAGATTTAAGCTCATGCAAATTCATCATCCTATTTTTTCAGAATATTGGGTTATTTCTGATTATCTAGAGGATGATCAAATTTGGGTACCATTTATGGCCGTTTTTTTATAGCCTTCGTAAGCACAAAACATTTCTTAAGGGCTACCTTTCCAGCAAACACAAAAATAGCATTATTGTCATTCTTTGATAGGCTAGTGTGTGCTAATAATCAGGAGATGGCGAAATACTTAGCAACGGTGTACCACAAAAGCCAGCTGGCCATGACCACCAAGCGGCATACGCTGATCTAAAGAAAGGTGTTTAATGTAAAAAATCGCTTAAACTAAGATTCCTTGCCATTGATGTTTTAGTGCGAAGAACCAAGAACCATTTGAAGCAATTTTTGACATCGCTGGCTGACGTTTAAGGAGCGTTCAATTAATAGATAAAGAGAATTAGGTAATGAACTTAGTGATCTTCGTGCACCATTAAGATTTCGTTAACAACAAATGGGGATGCAGTCAAATGCCACAATCTGCAAAAATTTATGCCCTTCTTTGTGCATTCTCTTTCCATTGCAAAATTTATTACACTTGAGGAAGATTTGGGAATTTATCTAAATGTCAAGGCAAGAATTATAATGATGTTAAAGATGCGACTAGTTCAAAGGGAGTAGCTATACTGCCTCTGTGTCCGGGACACGCAGTGTGACTTAACTGCATGATTACAAAAATGAATGTTAACAAGAGGTTTCGCGGTGCTGTAATAGGTATGATTCTCCCTTATGTAATTTTTCTCGGAAACCAGAATACAAGTTAGTAAGGGGTTTGGATAAGCTGTAAATAGATTTATTGACATATATACCAAGAAGTCCTCCATCTCTACCCATGCATAGCCTGCATTTTTAGTTAGAAAGTCACATTAGCATTAGGAAACGGTTTTAATTTTATTCAGCATAACTATTGAAGGAGAAAATAATCCACAAACATTTGCCTAGTAAAATAAAACTTTTTGCTTTAAAAATCTGGAAGTCTTTCAAGGCAATGGAGGGCCTTAGGCCACTCCAAAAGTGACTGGCTACAAGTAGTAAACTTTGAAGTGAAGGGAAGTTACATTCATACTCCCATTTTCAATATTCTTTTATTAGTTTTACAACTGGCTCTCGCTTTTCCTTGGAATCTGCAAATCGTATGATTATACATTAAGTTGTTTGGCTGATCAAGAAACAATAGTTTGATAGAAATGATAGTGTTTGATAAAAGTTTATCTAGTTTTAGGAAGAAATACTTTTACAACATGCTTAGTATCACCCAATCTCTTATTAATTTTGATCATGTTCTCCTTTTTTCCAACCTAAGTCAATGTTAAAGAAGGCTCTTGATGCACTGTTAGCGATTAGTAAGAGAAAAGGAAAATAAATTACGAGTTGGCATGTTAGGTTACTTAAATTTAAGAATGTCTTTTTAACTAGACTAGTATTTTTGCGAGTATAACCCGAAATTTAAGCACAAGAGAACACTAAAGAAGTGAGAAAAGGTAAGCTTTACTAGCTAATTGTTTGAATTTTTGTAAGCTAAATAGTATACTAGCCAATTAACTTCATAAATTTTATTTGGGAAATTACCTTATTGATAGAACTATACTCATTTTCTGGTATCGGGCCAGTTACTATAGTGGGATTTCAGGCATGACATTTGAAAACGGTGGTCAATGAATTAAATAGTCACTTTTTGGGAACCGGTAGGGTACCAAGAGTGTAACGCCTAAGTAATAATCTACACACCACTAATGTTTGGTAACAATTCCAAAGTGCATGTACAACTAAGGTGGAAATGAGAAAATAATTGTAGAGATTCGAGATTTCTCTGAATAGAAAAGGCGATAAAATACTCTGGCAGAAGAGGGGCTTGGGCTACCGGCATGGCTCGGAGGCCGTCCCGTCCTCTGAAGATACAGTGGCGGAACACCTAAGTGGCCTCTTTCATTAAATAGAATTGCCAGCAAAACAATCAACGTATTTCGGGCTATTGCTACAACTATGAAAAATCGTCATGCGAAACCCTAAGTTAGGTATCAGAAACTCAATAAATTATTCTGCTCCATTCCAATCATCAAAATTGCATGGTGTCAAGGTTTAATTACTCAAGCTTATGCAGAGGAAGATTAAAAAACATTAGTTCATATTTTTGGTGGCCTTTAACTACAAGAGTGTATAAATTTTATAGAGGCATGAATAGTTTCCATTGTAGAAAATGCTTGCTACTCAGTGTTTGCTGCTAATGTTATTCATATTTTTTTCAGGAACCAAATAGCAAACTAATCAGACATGAAGAAAAGACCAAAATTTGTAAAAGCAGATCGGAATAATTTTGTTGTGCAGAATTTGTGCTTCTAGTGTTTTATCAAAGAAAATCTTTGGGACTTGAAGCATAAGGGTGAGAAATACAAAAAGTAAATCCTTTTAGCAAGTAAATTAATCTAGTAATTAGGTAGAATGAGGGAAAAGGCGTCAACCTAGTTGATGCCTTGTGGAAACATAAAAAGCCCTCTCGATCGCAGCTATTCTCGTCCGGATGTCAATTTGGTGTCTAAAGAAAAGGTGATTTGGTGGACGTGGAGTTGCTTTGAAAATCACACAGTAACTTGGACGGAGGGTAGGCAACGCCATTTGAAAATATGCCATCCTAAACAAGTAAATTAATCATTCTGGTACAGAATGGTAGAATAACATCGGCCATTCTGTCCTCGCACCATGGACAACCTGATTAAAAAAACTTTACGTTGAAAGTTAGCTGTCTGCATAGAGAGTAAACTGGTGGAGCTCACATTTTAATCCATAGAAAGCGCCTTCGCTCGGAATTTGGTATACATACAAGGATGTTGATAAAAACGATTCCCCAATAATACTGGGCACAGAAAATTATTGTCACTTGAACTAAGCATCATAGTCATTTGTCAAAAAAAATGCCAAGTTTAAAGAATAAGCTGAGATTTTCATTTTCTTCTAAAAGGATGTGAAATTGTTTGACTGGAAGTCGGGAAATTGGCAAACCATCACAAACACTTTTACGTATACATGAATGCAATACTTGATCTTTCGGAAGCACTTAAATGCTTTTTCGAAGTTTTAATAATCAAAACGACTAATTGACGCCAAATATTTGGCACCTGACTCAAAAGCGTTGATGGTAAACCAAAAATTTCCAGTTTTTAGGAGAAAAGAATGGCCCTTAATGAGAACCTATACAAGTATACATTAATATGGTATGCTTTGTTCATATACACCATTAAAACGGTATCGAGAACGCAGATTTAGTACAATATGATTTGTGGGTGAGTGCCTCGGTCTAAGACAAACCAGGGACCCTATCAGTCTTGAATATAGCTCTAGGCGTAAGAACAGGTAGAGCATATAAGGAGAAGAGGGCGATATTTGCCAGCCGAATCAGTTATGTTTGAATTAAATAGAGTGAACGGTATGGGCTGATGTGTTGTAATAAAAGAACAGGCGCCTTGGTGTTTTAATCTGGTCACAAAGATCATGACAGCGATACGGTTAATAAGAAAAGCACATTAGCAAAACCAATTTCCTTTTTTTGCATATTTCTGTTGAATTTTATTTCACTTTTATCCCTGGGTGAAACAATGCACCAGGCATCGTCACATTTTCTATCGTTGTCTTCTAAAGGTACACCTAGGCTTTGAAAGCAAAGTTAAGCAAAATCTTCATAAACGGAAGTTACGTTAGAAAAATATTTTACATTAACAACTGCAATAAGATAATCAAAAAATATTTAACAACAAATCGACCAACAGTTTTTTAATGAAGAGATTTTCTCAAGTCAGTCTCTTTAATATTACCTGTACATATGCTTCTCGGTCCATGAGGCTTCTACATATTCATTGGTTGACAATTGTGGCATAAATATTACATGCCAAAAATAAACACAATGCCCTATTTTTGGGATGACGAGATTCACGTAAGAGAGCACTAAAGTAACCAAAGCCAACAAAAGTTTTTGCACCAAATAATTTAAAACCCGGATTTTTAAAAACCGATATATTAGTGTGCTCACATTTTATTTCTTTTAAACAAATGAATTTTTTGTTAAGATTTTTTTAGAAAAATAAAGGATTTCTGTAGATTATTACTCAGCACATTGTGTAAAATAAGGACGATTTAAATTCTCTCAGCACATAGGGAAATAAATTGCTTAATTTTTAATTAAGTGAAATAGTTTAAGCTGTGGAAATCGAAAGTCTGGTGAAGCATCGATTGAAGGAGCAATTCTAAATCACATTGGAATGGAGTTTCTAGTACTATGTTTGCATTAATGCCTCTGCTTCCTCAAGGAATGCGCACTTTGTGCCCAATGGAGTGATCTATTGGTACCATTAAATGTCAAATTAAATAGGCAGTAATTAAGCATTTCCTGAAATGATATTTATCGTGGAGTTAAAGAGATATGAGCTAGAATGCAAGTGTAGGTTAATAACACATTGATGCTTAGTTTTCTTTAATGGTCCACCAAATGGGGTCTAGGCCATCCTGTTAGGTTTTGAAAAATGCGCATCCATAAACATAACACCAAGTTAGAGACATTAGTGCGTAACGCCACAACCTTCTTTTCAGTATGGAAAGCAAGTGATCATTGCAGTACGCTGGTAGTAGGTAGCATAGGAATTTTCCGCCGAGTACTAATGGGTGAATGGTTTGAACATATATTTTGATAACATTGTTTTACGAATCAAAGTTCACTGTATTGTCAGGCAGTGCGACTGTATAGCTATAAAATCAAGTTTTCAAACAAAAAACACTGTTTTTTGTGAAGTCGAAAAACGGAACTTTTCCGATGATAGATGGTAATCGTACTTTGCCTTGATTTGCACACATTGCGGCTGATTCTAAACACAAAAAGTTTACTGGCACATACAAGCAAACACACAAGAAAGGTAAATATGTCTTCATCAAAGCTTGGTGAACTTTAAAATGAATTAACTTAACCCAATGTTTTGGCTTTGAGTAGTCAAGGCGATCCAAATCACTTACAATTGAGAGGGTACATTTCATTTTAACCCTTATTGATGGTCAAAACTAAAGCACGAATCGTGCTCCAAGTAAAAAAGGATGCTACCTTTAAGAATTTATTTGAAAATGTCAAATTAAGGTGATGGGTAGCTTTACATTATGAAAAAGCGCTTAAAACAACTAGATGGAGTTACTGTAAATTCAGTAAATTTGACGTTAGTTAATAAGACAACTGCATTTAATGCCACGAATAACAGTTGTTTGCGGAGATTCATAATAGTTCAGGTAAACTGAAAAAAGTTACCAATCACAAAGAAAACCTCCTAAGATTTTTGGTTCTTCACAAAGACTAAGGCCTTTATAAAAAATTTCTACGTAAGTCGGTTTCAGCTACTTTGCAGTTCATAAAGTGTTAGCAAAAGTATAACAATTAACGTGCTACCTCATTCAAATGTTGGAAGACATTTATAAATAAAATTTTTTACAAAATAAAATTTTTCAACATCATTGCAAAAGAAAACCAACTCGAATACTTCGCATACAGCAGACTGGTCTTATAGCGATTAAAGTAACAATCGTACATTTTTGTTTAAGTGCCTGGCCAGTCATAACCTCAAATAATCGAGATTTCTTTCTTAAGCAAGAAAATCCTTACAATATTCCATTCGCTCATCATGTTTGGAATGTTGTCTCAATTTCAAAACTATCATGAGCGAAATATCAATGGAGAATATGGCGAAAATCAATGAAAGTGCGAGAATGCTCGGGACGATGGCAATGGCTTAAGCAATAAGGTCAGGGGAACTTATGAATTTTGGATTTATGAAACTCATAACTTAATCGAAATACTTGTTTATAATCCAAGTGCTGGAGGCTACAGAACCCTTGTTTGTGAAGAATCGGAGATTGTGAGCATTAATTTCAACTGTGGTGTCGCTTGAGGATGCAAGAGAACTTAATGGAACATTCAAAGTCTGTGTACGTCTAATTTGTAATGCAAATTCCTTGCTGATTACCTTTTATAATCAAATTAAGTACTGTCGATGTTTGAGTTCAAAACAAATTAAGGTGGCGGTTTGTTTGAGCATGATTGTAAGTTTAAGGCTTCTTTTTCATACTCGCACAGGATGGTTTCACAATTACAAAATAATTTCGTGCCTTATCCTTTAGACCAAATTTTCATAAGATAGTCCCTAAATGCTACTGCCAACGTGGGGTGTGGATGGGTTACTTTGCGCACAAACTGGTGATTTATAATATTCCAAAATGAGTAATGTGCAATGCATACGCTTTTGCTGCTTCTAGCAGGACGATTGCCTTGATGTTACATTACATGACTCGGAAGAGCTTCCAACATTTCATAACATAATGCACCTTGATGACAACTTGCAGACAACATAACGAACTTGCAAAGCCCTCTATAATTAAAAGTTATTTCCGTTACTTTCAAAATACTGCTATTCATATAAATACTTGATATTAAGATTTTACGAATTTTGTTAGTGTTTGGACACTTTAGTAACCGTGGTCTAGAGGATTTGTTAATGCTTTGAGCTTAAGCGATGGAAACCAATCTTGTAAAGGGATGACTAAACTCATTTTAAGAAGCTCGCTATTCTTGTATCAATAAACTGCAGTATCCTTCTGTAACAGTCACAGGAATGAATTTGATAATGTATATTCATTCACCCACATATGGTGGAAATGCATGCATTACAAGGCGAAATTTTTGTACATATATACGTATTTAGACAAAGAGAAATGGTCGCTTAATCCTAGATTTATCAGAAATTGGTTGACTAATCTCATTTGTCGATAAAAACTTATGTTTTAGATAATTATATTAATCAAATAAGTAAATTTCTATTTCTAGCAAACAACCCAAGAGCTCAAATAGGGAGGTCCGTCTGCATTCCTTTCGAAATTTGATGGTTCACTCAAGAAGAACTTGGTACCGTTTAATACGTAGTCCATTAGGAATCATAATTAACTTGACCTAGCGTAGCCTCCCGAGACTCCCTGAAGACGAAAAAAGACAAAATACTCGGGCGGAATATATATATATATATATATTCAGCAAGGAGGCTATTGGCATGGCCCAAAAGGCCAGCCCACCTAGCGAGGTACAAGGGGGATAATTCAAAGTACAAAAGTGGCGCCTCACCAGAACCGAGGGATAAACCACCATCGTATTACACTAGTCACGCCAAGTCCGTGCGTGGTGCATCAGGGTTAAGTTACCACAGAGAAGGAATCTGATTGACGCGATTTGTACCAATGAAATGGGAGCATGTAAATGCGGTTAAATAGACGCAAGCAGCTGCGCTGCAGCGTTTACGGTCCACTGGAACAGAAATGGCTCTCATCTACGTTCACTTCGAGTACCGTGAAGCTAGTCAAACAGAACCGATTCAGGAGATCGTAAACAGGGTGAGCAATACTCCTACTTTAGCATAAAAGACCTTGTGGAAGTTAATTAAATATTAAAATATTTTCTGTTGTATACATTCACTATGACGGCAACAAATAGTCGTTGGTAAATTTAAATTACCTTCTACCTGCTACTATAGCCGATATAATTTCACATTTTAGTGTGTGAAAGGAAGTAATAGATCATTAATAGTGTAAGTGGACGCAGACAACAAGAATGTAAGTGTTTACGACGAGGTCTAATTTATTTGACCCTGTCGATTATATCGCTTATTCGCATATGTGAAATAAAGTTTGAATATGGCAGCTCTAGCCTCAGAAAGAGCTTAAAATAAAGAGTCATGAGGGTACACGGTTTACATGTATATTTTTCACATCAATCGTATTTGTCTGATTGAGGCTTTGCCCTGACTGGAGTCTTGCTAGTGCTTCAAAGAGGGCTAAAGAGGTTCCTTTGAAATGGGGAGCTCAGTAAGAAGAATAGTTTAGTGCGTGATTGTTGTCAAATCATTTCAGATAGTGAATGGTGTGACAGGATGAAATCGCATTCAGCACCACGTGGAGAAGCCTGTAACACATGAATCGATACTGACGCTATTGTGATAAGGCGTAAGTCAGGTCTTGCAAACTTCACGTCTTAGAACCTGATTTAGCTAAGTTGGAAATCTGATTCTGGAGTAAATTAAAAACCTCAGACTCATTTTCAAGTTCATTCATTTTGGTATTGTAGAAAAAATATAGAGGAATTTGGAATTTCGTCCATGTTTACGGTTTATTAACTGCCTGTGGGGCATTTTATAAACACCCATTAACATAAAAGAAATTTTTAAATTAAGTAAACAGTCAATACTACTATTGCTATAACTCCATTAACCAAAGGTCTATTTCCGCTGTAAAAATTTGGCTTATAACCACTAAATAAGAAAATGAAAAGTGATTTTTAGGCAAATTGGCCTATTTTTTCGACATACATTTGGGTTCATTGTGATTTATGTTAAACTGCTTTTGGAAGAGAACCTAGCCCAGATGTAAAAGCTACTTATTGGACTAATACATATGAGAGAAGTAATTACTTTTCACTGCCAAATTTCAGTACCTCGATGAAAAGAAGCTGCTTTTGGAAAGGCCGCAGAGCGTGACTGAGTATCAACCACTGACTAGGATTCTTGTCTCTGTCGACTCGGAATATGTTGACAAATTCATCGACGAGATCAACCAGTTCGAGTTTATAGCAGTCAAAAAGCATGCCTAGTTCCTACTCTTATCGAATTGTTGTTTTTTGGGATTGATCAATGAGTAAACCAGTTTCTTTAACAGAAAACTACTTGTTATTTTAATAACAACCTTACAAATGTTGAATATCATTCAAATTTTGAACTAATTTTGTATATATAGGGTGACTACTGGATTGAAATATCTAATAATAACCTCTACGAATTAGATCACTTTACAGAATGTATACTTTTGGATTTTAGCATAAAATTTAAAAAAGGCACCTACTGCAACTTCAATTAAGATATACCATTAGAATGCATTTAGTATACCTTTAAGATGCCGAAAGCTTTGCATAGCTAAATAAAATGCAGGCTCATAAAATGGGAACCTTAAGCGCTATATACAGTCCTAGGAAACCCGAGCTGGCAATATTCATAGCCTCATTGCCGGTGATTAGCCTGGAGCACTTGGAACTCTTATAGACTTAAGTGTTACGAGCCGGCCTTTCCACATTAAGACGTCATTCAGTCACATGCATCTGTCCACTTTGCCAGCTGAAGAAATTTATTATGCTGTTGGTCTGCAAATAGATACAGGGGACAACTCACGCACCATAATCTCATCGGAATCAATACTTTACATATTTCTTTATTCGTACTTAGTGAACTCATTCGAAAAGGTGGTGTTCGCAGAAACACTAGAGCCTTTATAAGGCATCTGTGTTACTATATGCGCCGCTTTTTCTGTAGTTTCTGTATTGCTGCAGTTTTTCGTACGAACATACCATTACTTGGACTGGGAAGGATGAGTAGAGTATTTTTGAATTAAAATGCAAAACTTATTGTTGAGAAACTCGCTAGTAGCCATTTACCATAGAATATTGGTAATCAAATAAGGGGTGTTTCAATGTAATGTAGCATACTTGAAAATAAAGTCTTTGTTAAGTAGAAATAAAACATCTCAACTCATTATTTCACCACTTTCTAAGAAGGTGGGATGGCAGCAAGCCTCACGTTTGACATTGCGGATTATTTCGGAACATCTCTTGGCTAGAGTTCCAGGGCAGGGGATTTTTGTTCAGGAACAATTTAATCACGAATATGGATTTGTGTGAAGACGGCACACTGTCTGCAAACCCCAATTAAATGCCATGGATACACGTAAAAGCTAATTTGTCTGGACCTATACTAAGCGAAATGGGAAAAAAGCGATGCTTAGAATAAGAGAGGTAAGATGCTTTCAATTTTGGAATAGAATAAATTAACAAACCTTATCAATTTAGCTTTAAATTGGCCCAGGCATAGACAGTGTTTTAAGGAAAAGCAATGCTAAAATAAACCTGGCAATGAAGTAAAATGGTTTCCAGCAATCAGGAAAAAGTGAGAGACTTGAAAATATAAATTTTAAAGAAACGTCTAGCAAATATTTAGTTAGGAAATAACGGATAAAACAACTCGAGTCCTTACATCAATCGGCGTTTAAAGGGTAATAATGCTTCAACGGCAATAAAGTGAAACGGTTTTCAGAAAAGCAGAATATAGTGAAACATTAGACCTTCGAATATGCATTTTGAAGGGAGGTATGCTAAATATTCAGTTAGGAAATAATGAATAAAGCAACTAACGACTAGAATTATAGTGCCCTTCTGCAGTTAAAAGGATGAAATGATTCAAAATGTAACTTGAATGGCAATCGATTATAAGTATACTATGAAATAATCTTCAAGTACAATAAATCAACAATTATTGCAAATAAACAGATTAACAAATCTTAGCAGAAATTGAGTTCGGAGGAGAAATGAGACTTACAGAAATTTAGTTATTTGCACAGTGTGGATAGTGTAAATATTTAAAAGCAGAAATTGCATTTTCGGCTTTACAAAAATTTTGACTCTTTCCACAATGAGAGGGCGCAAAGGCGCCGGATTGGGGTCCAACTTTACATCGTACAGTAATCAGAAGGGATGTCTATATTTGTCGTTGTTACTTTTAACCTTAAGTACACACTGTAAAGCTTTAGAACCGCCAATTGTGAATGGAAAGGTTTTCGCGAACTATCAGTTATCACTGCAATACAATGTTAAACTGTTAATTTTGGTACTGGGACCACTTTGAGTCTCCGTCGTTGCACCTTAGCCGGGTAGGCTGACCTCTGGGCCATGCCGGTAGCCCATGCCCTTCTGTCCGTAGAATATGTATATTCCACTTAAGCATTAGGCCTTCTTTCATTTTAAGGAAAGTCTCTGGACGCTACAGTCATGCCATCTGAACAAAAGTCTGGAAGTTCATGCAAAAGTGAGTGTGTAATGGAGTATTAAGTAAGAAAGTAGATGACCGATTATTGTGCATCAACAATTGATATTTAGCTTCAGTTTAAACCAAAGATAACCTGTCAAACAACTCCTTTCCAATGACAACGTGGACTGTGAATTTTGCGAGCAGATTAATGTTGTCAACTGATGATAATTGGAAAAAAACTGCATCTTATTGAACTAACAATTTAGTCTTTACAACTCTCATGTTTTCGTTCCAATATGGGCAGTAGATTTCACTTTCTTTCTTCCTTTCTAAATAAATAGCTTAAACTTGATTACTTTTAGAAAGCCCAATTGATCGTAACCTAAGGCACTTCTTCAAAAAAATCAACAGTTTATTAAAGGTTGGTTTTCTTATTTAAATCATTTTCATTTTACTGCAGATAGTAGTCAAGGTATGATACACCTGCACAATATAGACTTCTGAATTAATTTGCTAACCTACAAGCGGAGGATACACGTGAGAGTGCTATCTTTTGATCAATGAAAATGGCGAGCGACGCATATGCATAATGCGTGCTGACTGCATATAAGTAATATGGATCCCCACTATTTTCTCCCTAAGAGGTGATAATTATCACAAATATCGTGAAGTTTATTACGGAAATTAGGAAGAAGTTTCTTTTTAAAGTGTGTCGTCTAGTTCTTATCGGAACTCTCTTTCCAAAGATGAGAATGATTCAAGAAAGACAAATGGCAGTATAACAGGATAGTTTAGGAAGACTTGATGCCAAGAAGTCCTTCCACTGCTGAGTCAGTCAATCTTATAGTTTTAGGTTACGGTGAGAATAGATGCGAAAAGTGTAATTCACACAAATGTGCCCTCTGCAAAAAATGATTCACCGCGGAAGACTGATTTGGAATTATATCGTTCGGAGTAAAGAAGATAAACTGTCCTTCTTCCGTATCATTTGGAATTGTGACTTGAAATTCAATTTTACTTGTGATGCTTACTGAAATTTTTGGTGCTTGACTGCTTAATTATCAGCGAATTGAAATAACTCGCATATTTTACACCTAGATCCAAATGCTTCCTTCATTTTTTGTCTGCTACACGTCATATCTGCATTAAAGTTGAATCTTGTAGGAGCGGTTTAGGTTGCTAAGAAATAGTCGTAGCAAAATGTTGGAATGTTTGGATATAATAAAGCGACCCCCACTTGTGTCACTTGACGCGCATCGAGGCATAATAGGATGCATTTATTACTTAGAGAACTTGAAGAAGAGTTACCATTGTACAACTTACTTATGAAAGGCTGTGTGCTTATTTCTTAATTTACCGATAAATATTTCAGTTGAAACTCGCAGACTGTATGTTAGGACATGTGCGAGGGTATAACTGCAGTATACACCGAAAGATGCTCCTCGCACTTTTTTACTGTTTTGTAAAAAAGTTCGCTTTGCAATATTCATGATTATAATGGATGGTCGTTCGTTCTTTGAAATTGTGTGGGCTTCAAGGAGTCAGGTGATTTCGCCACTTAAGTTGAGGGACTCAGTTATTATCACTAAAATGGAAAATGCAGTTTTTTGTTGATGTTGTGAAAGACAAATAACAGTATTTGAATGACATCTCTAAAATTTTTTTACTAAGTGGGTTTCTTTAAGTTTTTCTACGTGAGAAAGTCTTTCCCTTAAACACATTATTGGTATCTGTAAGGATTTATGTCTCTTTGATGAGTGACAGCCGCAAGATCTACTTGCAGTGACTGTAAATATTTTTATTTTTTAATTAAATTCTAGAAGAGAAAGCATTGCACCGACTGAACTGCAAATTAATCGCATAAGTCTATGAATCCTAAGCTGGTGTACTAAAAAATAATCGTATGCATTGCCACATTGTCACATGTAAGGTGCCTAATTAACTTCACCGATAGCACAGCCATGTGAAGCATACATGAATTGTCTATTAAAATCCAGAATGATCATTTTTGGTGGCAATGCATTCAATAAATAGTGGAATTCTCAAGGTACCTGCCTAATTTGGTTTAAGTACTGGCATTGATGATGAAATCACCTGGATCCGTATGATGCTAGGCATGGGTGTGGATTTTAGTCATTAGGTTTTCTTCTCGCTAAAATAAAGCATTTATTTACGACGTGATTGGGCCAACACGGTGTCCACGCAGTCCCACTTTGTTGTTGTCTTCCTATTGGCCAATGATATAAAATCATAAAGAATAGCATTACTAGTTTGTTAATATGAGGCCGCATGGATTGCAAGTTACGGTACTTCTTAGGTGTGAAGAAATGCGCTTTTTTGCGTCGTTCATTAACATCAAGTCCTACTTTCCAAAGTCATTAAAGTTTAAAAATATTTGGCTCAAACATAAAGAGATTGGCGCTTCTATCAAAATAATTGGCAACGCCACATATTTTAACTGATTTCTGGTATCTGTAACGAAGGAAATAGGCTGTCAAGTTGATTTTTAATCCACAATAATGCATATTTTGACACTCTTGCAAGAAATGGTAATTTATTTCTGGTAAGTGCAAATCTGAAATTGTCATAAAGATGTGTTATAGTAACTAAGACACAGGAAAGGCAGAAAATAAAAGTATTCTAAGGGCTCTAAAAACAGGAGTCATATTGGAGGAGTGAAGTATGAAATCAAGCGGAATTCGAAATACTCCCTCGACCACAATGATACGAATGAGAACCACCCCACATCCACCTTACAATTATTAAGCTCTGAACAATTTACGTGGCATTAACTATTATTGCATAAGAGCATGAAGTTGTTAAATTGTTTTTAAAAATTTGGGCCTATAAAGAGGAAAGACTGATTTGTATTCCCCACATTGTATCTTTTGTATATCGCCGCCCTCGACTGTTGGGAAAGAAGAATGGTTAAGTCATCGATACCACTAATGTGACTTTCTTCTCGCAACGCGCTCTTAATGACGAGTAGCTTTTCACCAATGCGTGAGTGTAATGACAATTGAAATTTCGATATGTATACTCGGCATCCACTCAAATGCCATAGTGCATAAGAACTTGGCAGTAGTAAGGCAGCGAATTCACGACATGAATGCAAGTGGTTAGTTGAAAACCAGGCCAAATGGATGCATGTGCTAGAGAAGCAATTGTACTCTGGGGTGTTGCCCTACTCAACATCTTGGCTTTCGTCAAAGATGGATGGCCATGTGGAAAGATTTACTCACAAGTGTGCCTTCGGACGTCGAACGCGATACCACTAGTGGTAAACCTCCTTCTAACGGCCATTGGGTTCTCACTCATCGCCGCCATAGTTGAAACCGTTGCCCTGTTTCTCGGCCTCATTTCCAAGTCGTCACACAAACTGCTTTTTATCTCAAAAGTGCTCATATGTCTCGTGGCCAACCTCGATTTGTTCATCATCTTCTTTTATTATAACCACCTCACAGTGCGTTTCTGGAGCCACATCATTATTGCTGTGTGTGCAGGTATGGCCTTGGCAATCGCCATCATTAAATTTTTTGCAAATACTAAGGGTGGTTAAATTATGCCCGCTCTTTCACCGTATGTTTTCCCTCTATTCAATGTATACCACCCAACTTGATTTTAATAAAGCATGATAAGCTCAAACCTACTCGTGCTCTGCTGGGCTCTCGAAAAGGGCATATGCAAACGAAGTGAAAAAGAAAGATGTAAGCAAATGCCAATGGTGGCCTTGGGAAGTCCATCTTACGTATCCCGTAGCTGGTGGTGTAAAATTGCCCAGGATCTGAAATGGCGATTTGCAGCGATGCATGTTTGATAAAGGCACGCAGTACTCGAATTTGCCATTATTCTTGTCAGTCAACTTTTCACTTAGTTTAGCCTTACTTTAATGCTTCTATTTTTCTATGAATGATTACTCGCTCAACTGAGGTGTCAAAATTTCCTAACGAATGTTGGTACAAACCCACTTGTCTTAATTTTTCTTCACAACAGTCATTAGCCATTATTACTCCGGAGTTAATTCAGTACTTGTATTGCATATTTATACTAACTCAACAATGTGCAGATTTCCATGCTCAAATGACGAATTACATTGTCTTGTGGGAAGATTTCGAGATGGCACTTTCATCAGGGTGATGAATCACGCATTTCAACGTGGGGTCACATCGCGTTGACGTGTAACCCTTAACTTCACACTCGAATGCCATTTTGTATCTTTCTATGCGTCATTTAAATAATGCTGCATTATAAGTGTGCTTGTAGGTAATTATCACTGTCAACTGTCAGCTTACAAGGGAGCTCAACCACCGTCAACTCTCGGCTACAGTACATTACCTTCAAAAATTAAGATCACTTCACTTGAAATGATTTAAGTCACACTACTTCAATTGGACTAAAATAATGTCATTTAAATGATGAGATGAACACCACCGCTGGAACTAGTGCTGTTCGCCTGACGAACTTTTCTTAGTGACCTGTTGTGATTATAAATAATTTTGGTAGTTTTTGATATAAAACTATGGCTCCCATTAGCATTTTCCTGTCATTTTTGCTTAAGAATGGGTCACGGCTGCAGTCATTTATATTCATTTGTTCCCTAGCGGTAATAATCTACCAAATTTATTCGGGATGCATCTTTGCAGAGCTGCTTTCTTGTAGGTTGCTTGATTTGTACGCATGATGAGCTTTCACTGGCGATAGATCTCTACAGTGACCTACAATTCACCCTACGACAAAGTCATTCCATTTCACAGAGCGTTTTAGTGGCGCTCGTATTGTGGGACACCTTTAATAGCGCAAATTAGACATAATTTCACCTGTGCGAAGATAGAGTGCTTTTAAATGTATGGGCTAAGGCGGCCTTGCACCACGTTTGATGACTCTATTGAAATAATTAGTTCATTGATTGAGTAAATTCTGTGATAATGAAGAAGTTTTTCTTAATAACTATTCGTTATTCGAAAGTAATTTTCCTCTGTACCATTGACTTCCCTCAAGGTTCTTCTCGAATAGGTATTAGCTTATTGCATGGCTTTTGTTTGCCCCATCTGAAAATGGGTACTGATCTTACATCAAAAGATCCTATCTTTTCTTGTGGTAGGTAAATTTACGGCATTATGATTTTAAACACTTCCTGTTTTAAATAAAATTAGGGACATTTGCAAGAGCAATAAAATTGAGTAGCAACAGAGGTCACGCTCGATAAAATGTGGTCCATTAATTTTATGGATCATGAAGGTGACATACCAGTTGTGATTTTGCGTAAAAAGGTGCCACCACTGCATTCCGAGGAGTTTTATTCATTCTTCATGATCCTCAATTCCTGATTATCGTCTCTGAATTGCCAAAGACAAAATGATTATCATTTTGCAACAAATCCTTATGACCTTTTTACTTGGAAAGGCCTTTAAATCACACTTGTGTCGACAGTATTTCTTGGCGGTTTCTTATATAATCTTTAGTACTTTTACAATGTCAGTAGGCTTTTAAGCCAAAGCCTTCTCCATTAGAGTTGAAAGTGAAGAAGTACAACATACCGGTGCTTCGTTTTTGTCGGACACCACTCTCAAACTAGTGAATACCTTTGCCTGGCAGGTCGTACAATGCCAGTCAAAGCAAGCATTCTCCATGTGATCTTGCCTACATTTTTTGACTTTGTTGTTAGTCAGGGCAAATATATACATCCCTTTCCATCTCTTTTTTGAACGTCCTTTGGAAATGGGCACTTAAGTTAAAAGCGAGTTTGCTCCACCTCCTTTTCATGCCGAACCGCTAGTCAATGCATTTGTTGACTTGAAATTGAGTAACTAGTGCCATTAGAAAAGGCGTTTGCGAAGTTTATTTAACCGTATTTTTCAGTTAAATTTAAGCAGTTTTGATGAGTTATTTGCCTGGGTATTCAGTCAGAAACTATTTGCAGCAGATAATTTGTGATAGCAGTAATAATGCAGTTGTATACAATGCCTGATCAGAGGAGAGTTGACGTCTTTTCTCACGAACAATAAGCCAAAAGAGTCGTTGATGCTTGTGGTACATTGAGCTTATGTTGAGTTATGGTTGGCTAGTGATTTGGATATGACTGTGCGTCTAACTTTGTACCCATGCTCAATTTTTTTCCTTAGATTGGAGCCTCTCGACTGTCTGCCGTGACTGATCTAGTCTTGAGTAGCATAAGCGGGAAGTTTGGTGAGTTGAGAGCCTCCCAATTATATGTACTTATAAGTATGCTAGAAATTAGCTCAGTTTATGCGACACAATAAGGTTACCTCCGTATTAACTCGTCATTTACGAAGTAGCGCCGTTCAGTTAACGTCTTTGCATTACAAGTCTATTGAACCAGCCGTGGGAAGATGCGACATGCCTCATCTTTTCCTTGTTGTAGTCTGTTGTTGATCACTAAAAGGAAATGGTTTGGGTGGAACAAAACCATTTTCATCCAGCAAAAGTGGAAGAACTGGAGAGTCAGATGTCATCAGTGTTAGAAACTTATATTTTTATTTCCATAAACTTTTGGCATTACATAATTATTAAGGTATTCAGTGTCCATCGAGGTGATAAATTAAGTACTTTAAAGAGGTTGACTCCGCAGTGCTGATAAGTGACATTCAGAAGCCCGTTTCTATCTGGCAGCCAATTAATGCCATTCTTAGGCAATGGAATCCAACCATTTTAAAATTTAAGCTTGCTACGTTTTTAACAAATTGCCATTTTCCTCTAAAAAAAACCCATTTCGAGCTCATGAAAACTTACAAATCTCGCTATTCTGTACAATTTGTAGTTATTTACCATTTTTAAGGAATGTGGTATTCTTTTAAAGGGTGAATATTCACTTGAGCGCAAAAATGTGTCAACGGTCAAATTTTCCTTATTTGTTTTACAAGTAGGCATTTTTAATTAAGGAATTAAGTCAGAGATAAAAATTGCCATAAACCCTTATTTCAGTAGCTTTTTAAAAATAACTGCAGGCCTCTTATATTTACAAAATGGCCTTTACTAATGTAGCGTCCCGGGACTCCCTGACGACGAAAGAAGACAAAGTACTCGAGCAGAATATAAATTCAGCGCAGAGGTGTCTGGGCTATTGGCATGGTCCAAAAGGCCAGCTTACCCAGCGAGGTACAAGGGGGCTACTTTAAAGTACAAAAGTGGCGCCTCACCAATGCCGAGGGGTTAACCACTATCGTATTGCACTAAAGCGAATTGTGCTTTAAGTATTTCGATGGCGCTCACCTCCCTTACACCACTTAATGCGACACAAAGGCGTTTGTCCGTGAACACCTTAAAACTTATTAACTCGTAAGTACAACTATCTTAGTTTTCCCATCCAAATGTGAACGCGGCTTCACAACATTTGCAAATTATCGTTATTTTACCATGCGTCAGCACTGGATCATGGTTTAGCTTCCTCCTTACTCTGATGCATAAACACAAACTAAGAAGTCTTTAAAATTACAGACCCAACGTCTGGGACAAATACTAACAATGCATTTTGTAGGAATTTCGGATGGAACAAAAGCCCGGTAATAATTCCTTACGTTAATTTGTCTCCATGTTTACCCACTCAGATCGGATAATTGACCTTAAGAAGATATCGAAATTTTGCGTATTACAAAGGTTGCCCAGCTTAGAAAAGTTCAATGGGATATCTGCATTCGCATCAGCCTTGGGGACTGGCGACGGCAGTTCAGTCACAGGGTTGATTTTAAATAACGGTCTGACCCGTAATGGATATGCTAGCGAAAACATGCTCAGAAATAGCCTCATTTAAGGGAGCACAGTAAATTTACTAAGACACTTATGAAAAGCATCTGGCTATCCCTGCTGAGATTTATAGAGGTTGCATCAAACAGTACAAACAATCTATTTCTGCCATTGTTGACTAGCTAGAATTTGTCCAAAACAGAAAAGTTCCACATTTATAGGATACCACAAAAGTTACCTCAAAAATTTCCTTTTTCTGAGATAGAAAGACTTGCTTTACTCCATGTGTGTTTGAGGGATTTTCACACCTGCTTTCTTCATTATGTTGGCATTTAAAGCGATTATTCTGTCCATCTAAAATATATATTTACAACCCATTATCAAGGATATTTTCTCTCATTTCCACTACAAATTTCGCTAAGAGTTTTTAAGGAAGCCTTTGCGAAATTTTACAAGTGTNTGATAGTTTACAAACAAGATTTATAGGACCCAAAAGTTCTTGTCTTTAAAAAAAACACAAGTTTAACATAATTATAAATGTTACAAAGCACTCGACTAAAAATGGAACATTATATAGTGCACGGCAAATACAAGACTGTGTAATAAATACAGAAACATCGTTTTCACAACAATGATATGCATCCGTTCTAATAATTTGCTATATACGTTGGCCGCCAGTTACGGTTATTTGAGAATATGAGCAATAAGCTTAAGAAAGGGAATCCGATTTACAGCAAAGGCTCTGAAGCATTGCAAAGAGAATTCAATCCAAATTTCCTGATTAAATGCTCACTTGAATCCGACACGTCTGCAAAATTGTCCACATCGATAAAATCGACTTTACTTTCCTCCCGTTTGTAATTGACACGGTAA
Source organism: Echinococcus multilocularis (assembly GCA_000469725.3). NCBI lineage: Eukaryota > Metazoa > Platyhelminthes > Cestoda > Cyclophyllidea > Taeniidae > Echinococcus > Echinococcus multilocularis. Next base: position 4,023,578 of record LN902846.1, on the reverse strand, counting down.
TTTTGAGTTACATTACAATCACTTTTATTCAGGGGTTCGCGTTCTCTCGAGCGAATTTCATGGAACTGTCTTTTGTAATACAATATGAGAGCTTGTAGGTATGTCAGTGCCACTATTGAAACCGTAAATTGAAGCAATTTGAATACCTACAAGCGATAAAAATAATTATAATTACGCATTATCCTCTCAGTCCGGGTCAAGGTGTTGCTTCATTGGCATCAATAACAGGAGTCTCTTAAAATGCCTCAGAAGTTAGCCACAAATGTGAGCTTACTAGTCTAGTCACAGAGTGTGCTGTAGCAAATGGATTAGGCTCCTTGCATTTGCAAAGTAATGTTCAGAATAAAATGCGAGAATGTGACAGAGAGTATTAGTGGCAGGTAATGCTGTGACTAGAAAATGGCAAAAATCTATGCTGCATATAACTGAGGCATTTAAAGAAAGTAATGCATTACATGCTGAACAAACGCTTCACTGTGGGAGCCTGGCAAGTGCTGTCAAGCAATCAGTTGCCCTTAGACTTCCTTTGTGGTTTTAAACAGTACTGAGACAAGGCTCTAACGATATTGCTAATCGCACAATTCGAACTTATTTGACTATACGCATACAGTTTTTATTTCCAAAACATCCACAAAAGCCGCATAAACGAAATTAGAGAAAAGACATTTTTCAAGTCTGTGGGTGTGCGGCAAACACCCACATATAGAGAAGTGCCGAGAGTTATAGGAAGCTAAAACCCTGCTTTAAACCCTATGGAAAATGACTGCATAAAAGCTAAATGGATGGGGTAGATGCCCTTTAAATGCTATAAGTCAAACAACCGTTGGGACTTTTATAACAGGCACCTTTTTAAAAATTGCCGAAAACTTCTCAAAGGTTCATTTTTTAGATTGGCACTTGTCGGATATCTGTAGTCATGCAGAATCCTTAGCAGATAATCTGGAAATGAGTGGTTGATTTCAGCATTACATATGTACTTATGCTATATCAATCTTAAGCAATAAAGGAAGAGAAACCAGTGAGTAAATTTAAATTTTATCGTTTTTCTTAAATAAAACAAGAAAAAAAATGATCTCTTCAAAGGTAGCAATTGTCTTCAGCCTCAAGCGGGACCATTAGTGAGTCGTGCTTGCGGGAGGACGCCTTTGAACAATGCAATACGAGAGCTTTTTAAAAATGATGAGGCGTGTTTTTTTAGTAAAAATGCATAAAAGATTGTCTTAATACCTCAAGATAAAAATTGTGTTGAATGTGTTTTGGTGGTCCAAACGCATCAACAATAGGAAGGACGAAGGAAACGACACCTTCCACAATTGCAAAAAGGAGAAGGAAAGAGGACACAGCAGACGTTCTGCAAGCAAAATTGTCCAAATGGTTAAAGGAATCTTTAATTTGACATATTTTACCCGAGAAATACTAGACTTTGAACATTGAACTAATCATGAATCTCACCTTCTTTCTTTGATAGCACAGTTCGTGAATACAACCCTTGGATGCCTATAAGTCAATCCAAGACCATTAGGATTTAGGTGAGCGAATTCTTACAAACCTTCCTGAAATAAGCATTGAACCTTAGCCTAGTCTACCGTAAATCACCTATGGAGGAAACAGTGGCCATTTAATGCCTTATCTTGCGACAAGCAATGCTATAGCAGAAGATTGCACCTAGGGTTGTGCGCCTGTTTTGATGCTTTATGTCAAACCTGAATTATTCCAGACTAAATTATAAGGATGTTTTTCCTCCGTAAATGGTACCCCTAATTGCTATAAAAGTATACCTGTGGTGATAGGATGTTGCTTCTCACTTGCATTACAAAAATGTGTAATCAAGGGTTTACTACTCCATATATCAATTTACTGCACCTCTACGATGGAAAAAGGAATATCGTGTTTCTATATTTAGCAAAAATCTGTTTCATATGTATTTTACGGATAATACTTAGTGTTGAACTCACTGATCTACAGGAAAGATGTTGCGAGTCATGACCAGCCTTTGAAGCGTTCTATTAATGAATCTGGACTTTTATATCACAAATACATGAAAACAGTGGCCATGAATGGATATGGCGCCAGCTTTATACTGAAAATAATGATTTTGCTACTGCAAACGTCATTACCATCATCATCATTAATGCAAAGGAGAGAGCGATAAAAAGTGTGTACCTAATGAGGAAACGGTGAATTTCTAGACATGGGTTTACACATTTCAGTAGCCTTCATTTACCATGCTAATCAGCGTATTTTTGACTTAGGCAAATAACAGGGTCTAAAACAATCCTTAGGCAAGAAAATCTGAATTCAACTTACTCGCGTAAATATTGAGCAGGTGCAAATACTTCCTTATCAGTTTCGTGAATCTCATATGTCGATGCGTTTTTTTGTCGTCCATAGGGCTTGTGTTTATGAGATTCAGGAGAACTTTGCTGACGCCCTGCAGGAAGCATCCTAAAATTTGCAATTTAGTTGAATAATATCCCTACCTCGAGGAAAGGCTGCTCATTCTAACTGGTTCATGTGTGCAGCCAATCAACATTAATCCATTTATAACTCCCTTATTTTTGTTTAAAAACGACTGATGTGAAGCGTGGCGTTGCAAAACCCTTTCATGGTTTGAAATATGACCGCAAAAATGAAACCATGGCAAGTAATTTTGGTTAAACTTGTAAATGTGAATTTAACCTTCTCAAAAGTCCAGGTTGGGGCACGTGACTCCTAAAACACAGGAGCCACTTTATTTTGTTTAAAATGTGGCAAACATATCTCAATCTACTCCAATAAAATCAAGAAAATTATTCCTTTTGAAGTAGCACTTAAAGGTTTAGTTAAGTAAAGTTATGCGATTGGTACTCTTTACAATCAACTCAAAGGAGGGAGCCACTGAAAGCGGCTTCTTATTGTTTGATTTGTTCCTATATTCTTAGAAATTTTTAATGATCCAAACTCAGACCTTTTGATTCTATCAAGTTAATTAAGAGTATGTATTGTTTTTAACTCATTACCTATATCAAAAACCGACAGCGTACTGGCTAATGTAAATAAATGAGTTTTATGAGAAAAATAGGATTCGCATTTTTACCTGACTTCTCAGTGCTTGTATTGTAAGCCTTGCGATTAGTGTTTATAAATCACAGAACCAGAACCATTCTTAAAATGTAAATTAACTTGAAGGAAAATTAAATCCAAGTAAAGATATAAATTAATTTCTTGAAAACTTAGAGTGCTTTATCTGCAAGTATGAAGGCTCTTGAGTCATCCACAAAATTGTAAGGCATCCTATCAGGTTGAGAGAAAAGTCATCATTAAAAAAGCCTTGGACATGGTTTAAACATGTCACCAATTGCTAGGAGCTCCAGGCTGCAAAAAACATTTTGCTCTCACGATTACTCTTCCTTGTCACCTATTAAAAGCAGTGCATGACTTAAAAATGCTTAATATCCGTACAACAAACTGAAATGCAAAAGATGCAAAAGAGCACTAGGATGGCGCATTGGTGTGTGTCCCGCATGTTTTCTTTGATCCTCCTGATGGAATGGGGCTCCACCGCAACTGCAAACTTAGCATCACATAATATTTGCTCAGAAATAGCCTCATTTAAGGGAGCACGGTAAATTTACTAAGTTTTCACTTTGCACCCATTCATTTCAGTCTCTTTCAGTTTCTTTTACCTTTTAAAAAGGTGAAGAAAAATAGTGCATTCGCACAACATTTGTATGTTGCCAAGAAATAGGACGGCTCTTCTGCCATGGGGTCTGTACATTTTGTGACTAATGGGTTTGATTTCCTGTCAACATAATAAATATTTTTACTCATTTTTGTAGGATTGGTTTGTACTATTTAAAAAACTTAAAGTTGCATGTAGTTTGCCATTGAGGACAGACAGACAGCAAAGAGCTCACATTCCGTGAATAAGCTTGGTACTATGAAGGTTGGCGACGTTACAGGCTCGGCGCAAAGATGCTGTGGTTCTGAGTTGTTAAATACTTTAAAAGTTATTGCTTTATTCCTATTTATTGTCTGCTATAATTGCAGCAGATCAGGTTCTTGCAATTGAAATCAAAATAACGTCAATGCAAAAAGGTCGTTATTAAGCTAATACTAAACGCCTCAAAACATGCACACTGTGATGGAATTTTTTTTATCAACTCGCCACATGTTATAATTTTTCTGTTTCTTTCCTTCAGAATGGTTTCTTAGTTGAGATTCCGCTTAAAGCCTATCACCACTGCTTCGTATCGCATGATAATTGGCAGCAATGCGATTCATTTAATAAATATCAGGGATGCGGGTTTTAATGCTTGGGGGAGAGTAGGGGTTTTGGCTTCCATGTTTGCACTTACTTGAAATGTCGAGAAGAGCACAATGTTTTATAGAACGTTGCAGACAGTTTATTGCATTTTAACGAAGTTTGCCAAGCTTGAATTGCTCGAGACGTAGATTTTGTAGCCTGTTTAACTAAAACCCGTCCAGCAATGGTAGTACTAAATGCNACNTCNTTGTCAGCAACATATTCAGTTTAGGCCATTGGATTTCCCTAGAGCTTCNGCATCAATTCAAAAAGATCATGTAACAGAATGCATCCNTTTTGGTGACTGATACATAGCTAATCACTCAGTGAGAAAAAAACTTTACAANCCTTTGTAAATGTAGTGAGGATTTGCAGGAGAGTGGCGAACGAATGCCTCAAATTACACCAAAGCATCNNAGAAGTTGTGANGCATTCAATTTGTATCCCCNAAAAGGTCAAACTCATTTCCGCCTAGTAAAAGGGGCAAATCTCATCCAAACAAAACTTTTAAGCTCNTATACCACGAAAATACTCAACTCTGTCCACAGGGCTCCCTNCTATACGAACATATTTACCTCGGCTTCTGATCANTGCCGCGAAAGAGGAGGTAGAAAACGTNGGCGCAGGTGGAGCATTTAGGAACGGCTCGCATCACTTCGATGGCGGTGCAGATTTCTGATCCCAGAATCTCGCAATTTGNTTTTATCTGTCTTGGNTTCAATGCAGAATAATTTTTCCGANGTTGCGACATTTGCAATGATGTCAATGATGCAATGGCCTTTCCACCCAATTCGCTGATTCCTGAAACAGCTGCGATATTATGTGCTGGTTGCAAGATCTATGCTCCCTCAATTTAGAACGATCAAAAAAGGCATTCACAGCTCTCACAGAAAGGTTTGTCATGTGTGCAATGGTATTAAAAGCACACTCACTACGCGTGCACTTAAGGGGCACAGAAATGACCCCTGACGATGACGGGCGATACCACAACCGGAATCTTCACTCACGTGCACAGGGCCGTCTTTGAGATCTTTATTCGAAGTAAGCGTTTTGTTGGGTTTACAAGCTTACAAATATGCAAGCAGTTGCAAGATTTAGGTCAGCACTGTATGAAACTCGTCAATCAACACGTTATTACTGCCACTCTTAGTTGCCACCCAAATCAAAACCATCTATCCTGGTCCATAATGCGTGCAAAAGCTAGCGAAATGAGATACAATTATTGCCTACCATTATTTGCAGCACGGTCACCTTGGCATCATCTCGTGTGTGAAATACGTGTTTCTTAATTAATTTAACACCTTAGTATTTGGAACTGCTTGCTAACGTGGCAGTTTTAATGCATGCAAGGTGTCTCCTTTTTGGTAAGATATAGCAGAATACCACAAAATATATTCCATGCTCCTTCTACGGGATATCCGAGATGTTTAAGCACATTATGCTCCTAGCAATCTTAAAATATTAATATGATGCAAAAACTACGCCTTAATCCTACAACCTTGTCAATCCCTGCAAGCTTGGCTGCGGCTTACGGATGAAGCAGCATTGATCAATTAAGCCTCTTTATTCGCAATCGAAAGCTCTGCAAAAGAGATGCATCCGACATGCATTGCGAGGGACAATGCAACCGTCTCGATTATGGACAACTGCCAAAGTATGCTGGGAGTGGCCGTATACTAAATAGGCTTTTAAAATATTGAGATCATCTAGGCAGTACGGCGAATCCTGGGCATAACTGCAATTTGAGAAAAGCAATTCTGCAGGGAGGTGTAAAAGATCCAAAGTGAAGGTTACCCAATAAAATGCAATATAAGCTAACTAAATGAGTTGGTGTGGCTCATGCTATATAATTGCAACAACTACAAAAATTAATAGCGCGTCTGTTTGTCGGAGTAATGCAATATTCTCAACTATCTCCCAAAATGACAAAGTTGCTATCAAATTCTATTTATTTGTTTTTTTTTTGTCTCTTAAGGCAAACAACTTAGAACCAACCATCTGTCTTTACATTTCGTGCTTATATTTTATCTATCTAACATTATCACGTGATTTGCCAGTTCATCGAAAAGGTTAAGATTGTCCACTGGAAAATTCATTAATGAAATACCAAGAAAAAGGTGCGAATAAATTTTTCATTCGTACCTTAGTTAGAAACCTTCTCACGGTTAGGTTTGGTGGGTTTGGCTGTTGGATCCTGCATTTGCTTTCTCGTGCACGTCAGTAGGCTTTCATCCCCACCTGCTGCTACCATAAACGAATGTTTATGTGAGTTTACTTCGATCTCGTTCAGCTTTCAACCCAAGCAGTCTAAGAACATTAACTTCAAAGCATCTGTCCCCACTCACTGAATTGGAGCACAGAGGATAGGTAGGTCGTGGCGACACCTGCTTCTATCTTAGAGCAAAGTAATTTTGTCTTTGCTCAGCCATATTGTCTGAGTTTGTCTCGGCAAAATTTGCCTACAATGGGGAGAACAGCATGAAAAGCCAACTTAAACATGCGCAGAGAAGTGGTTTTGAAGCCCTTAGATGTATCCAGTTGTTTAAAAAGAAGTCTTTTATAACTTTGATTTTGTTATATAGGACGGCTGTCAAGAGCGATCGTGTTATGGTCGTTAACAAAGGCTTAAGGGGATTAAATCCACCTAAAATCTACCACACACAAAGCAAAGCCTGGTTAGCATAAATAAGTGCCTTAGAGCCTTTTGGGGATAGTTAATACATGCTTCCACTCTTAATGTTGGCCTACAGGATCAATATATCACCACAAGCATGTTGGCAAATAATCTAAAGCTGCAATTTTATAGGTACTTGAGGAGTTTTGGAGAACCAATAGACGGAATTTAGAGTAAGACAAATTTTGTTCATTTTCAGATGCTCTCCATCAGCCAAGGCTTAAATAATTGCAAACTCGCCGTAAATATTGCTCTATGCGTTTGATATGCCAATCTTACCAAATAGTCTTTTAAGTCAAGAATTGAAAGTTTTGAGCATGTGATGCATCTTTTAGTCACACGTTTCTTAACATACTTTATGGCGGTGCGTAGTTCTGTTGCCATTCAAGAACACAATCATTAATGCCAAAGCCTAATTTGAATTTGCAGAGCGATCCATCTGATATTGCGTTAGTGTGTTCAGGATGAACAGGAAATAGTTGACAGAACAGTGAAGAGTACGGCACCAAAAGGCAGGCCGTATCTATTCCTACAAGCACGCATGAGTAAATTCAGTGATTTACACAGCCACCAGGCATCACGGCGAATAAATATAGGGAGTTGCACCAAACGCCGTGCGATATTCCCACACCATTTGATACCATTAGGGTGAAATGAGAGAAGAGCAATATAGAGATATAAAGTTCTGCTAAATTACGAGTCACTAGCTCTTGAAGCTCATTACCTCTGTTAGTTTGCATAAATACAACCTGCTTGCTCGGCTTAGCATTTTTATAATTGACGAAGGTGTAAAGTGCCACTTAGCACAACACAACCCCACATTTTCACAATTTAAGCAATCGCAAATTATTCCGGAAACATGGAGCAAAACTTCTGACCAATGATACGTAAAATCAAATGTGTGGACTCATGCTGCATAGGGCTTCCATTCTATCAATTGTGTACTCTCACAGAAGTTGGCGTTTTGATGTACGGGCCCACCTAGTAGAAGACTAGGCTCTTATAAATATTTCCATGACTTGCATCCACAAAAGTGCGGTCATTTACCAGTCATTTTTGCGGCACAATTTTCATGCCTCAGGCTTGCTTCCTTCCATGAAGTCAGTTTTGCTCGAACGCTGACATTTTGCGCAAAGACAAGTCAACTTCCATCTACTCATGCATTCCGATGGGTAAGGACCAGTAGTGGCAATTTTGGCAACTCAAAGGCAACACTTAATGGCATATTTCATTGCCTACCCTAATTCTGAAGAGGCGATGTCTAGGAAACTAACGACGCAGAAGAGACCGGACAGTATGAAGGCACCCAGTGTAAGGAACGAAATGGCACCACTGAGGGCGATGTTTGGGTAGTCAAAATATGTCAAATGGAAAGATATCCTGTAGGGTGGCTTCAATATGCAATATCCAAGTGATGCCATTTGGATCACTAAAGTTCGCATGCTTTTTGAAACCGGATTGCTTGTTTTAAATTGTAGATATTTAGGCACATTTTTGTGACCATCACTTAACATTGCATCTAATGTGTCGGTGAAAGCTGCACAACCTACAGCATTTCTGTGCTGTGCTACCTTCAGGTTTATGCAAATGAGCTCTAAAACAGGGCGAATTTGGACAGCATCACTTAGCACCGGCTTTGCATTAATTAACCAGATGTTGTTGAGCTAGCAGTCGGTGTTGTTCTTTCATTAACTTTTGCGATTCACAGGCATCTTTGGACTAAAGAACCTACAAAACTGGATTTGGATAAGCAACAATAACAATTGGTCGTGCTTTGTTACCGAGGTTACGGAGGTCGCCTAAGTCATCACAACATTTTCACTCCTGTTGACATTTAATCGTCCCATGAGTAAAGAGGGGGAGGCGCTTGCATGTGACACAAATGGCTGACTGAAATGAAATTGATTGCCAACATTAATGGAGAAATAGTGTCATTCATGTATTAAGGGAGAATGTAAGTCCCCATGAAACTCAAGAGTCCAAGCTCTGGCGTTAATTCACAGTGGGAATGAAACAGTGAGATGCAGTGCTAAAATCACATTAACGCATCCAGAATGAAATCCAAATATGCTTTATAGTAGATCAATTCCTAAGTACTGACGTCATAGCTCACTACATTCCAGCTTGCATTAAGTGCGTTGAAAAGCAGACTAATCGGAAGAACAACAGAGAAGATCACTAGGATCGATGAGTGGAGCGCATTGGCCACGCACTTCTCGTAGTCTGTGAATTTGGCGTGTATTTTGCATTCGCACGGTGGCAAATCCGGACCATGGATGGTGTGAAAATGTGGGGTTGTGTTGTGCTAAGTGGCATTCAAGTAGCCACGAACAGTCGATTATCATATAGCCGCTCAACTGTGTGCTGTCACTGCAATGAGTCAGTTTTGTATGGCAAATATTGCGTTACAGAATACGGGCAGAATGATTGTAATATGATATTACATTGGGTTCCGTTTGCAAAGTAGGCTTCATTGAACCAGAATAAACAAACTTATAGCAGTAGTATGGGTATAAGATTATATTATGACAAAAAATGCTAATTAATTTTTCAGTGCATTTGCAGAGCTTAGCGTAAAAGTACTACGAAGTACGAGAGACACCTATTTTGGACCAGTGAAGTGCATGAGCAATAAGACCTATAAGCAGTAACAATAGGTAACACCTACCTAATCTACAGTTTGGGAGGGCAATATCCCGCTACTTCTATTAAGACTCAAACATATGCGTTACCATCGCTACTTTGGGGTTGTCAAAAAGAACCAACGTCACTACTAGAAAATAATGACACCCCTTGCAACAAATCATCATCAAGTAACCGTGCCTGTGAACCACAAGGGTCTCAACATTTGCAAGGCCAATCCATTCACTACATGCAAAATTAGTCCGTGTAATAGAATTCTTTATCAATGCTATGCACAAATACTGGAGCATGGGCACAGTAGAAGCATCTTGTCCTCTTTTAGATATTGGTTTGACTTCCCACGTCTCTTTGTGATTCTTGATGGGATCGGCAACACCCATCCATTTAAAGGGCATTTTGATCACAGAGTATCGAATCAGGACTCTGGGATCAGGAATCTGTCTCAGATTGATGCAGTCACGACTTGAGAGCGAGTACACGTCCTGTTCTCCCTTTTCACCATTCTAAACAATATCCTTTTCGTTGCGACCACAGCTTGCAGGGTTTTTATCTCAAGTCCTTCTAGAGTTTAAGTAAAGCACGCAACAATTTACCTTCTGATATAAATAATAAATAACTTAGGATTATAGAATATGTGATTGCCATAATTTATGGCACGCCATTCCGTAGGCTTTAAAAACTTTGGAAAACCGATGGTAATCCCTTGTTACTAGATAGCTGAAAGCTATGCCACTGAGCTTCAATACAATCTGAGACGACTTAAATGCCTGCATAGTTGAACGCAAAGTCAAAAACAGTAGAAATGCATTGTAAGCATTTCTTCTCAAGATAAATTTTTGCATTACTTTATTTTTACTTTTGCCTATCTAAGTAGTTTGGCAGACAAAGATCGCAGCCCGATGACGCCAACGGCGTGGCATTAATTAATTTGACCCACATTTCGATTCGGGCAAATGTCAAGCCCCATGGTTAATGTTGTGGTGTTCGTTTGTCAATCGGGCTTTCAAATTGTTTGCCATGCTATCTAGAAGATCATACCATTTTGCTTTGTTATTTCAATCGCGAAGTACAAGGGGATTGGCATATTTGAGCTACTTTTGATTATTTACGCAATGAAATATTTTGACCAGCACATGAAGGGAAGCATTTTGGAAATAGGGTTTGTAAACAATGGCCTAAAGCAGATTTGTTGTCTGCGCATTTGCATCTCTGACAATTTTGAAGGCGTATATTTGGCTAATTAGATTTGGTGGGTCGCATTTTGCGCAGCTTTACCTGTTGTTAGGTATTTGTGAACTAGATGCGATAGTAAGTCCAAAAGCGTGGATTTTAGATCAGTTGAGCCAATAAAAGTTCACGTTTAGGGGCAATACTCACAGGTAAATCGGAGACTGCATTATCAAGTACATATGGAATAGAATTAATTGTAGAATGGCTTATAAATGTTTGGTTTCCAAATTGTCCTACCCCCCTTTGGGTAAGCCACCTGTACATTTTGGGGCGATTAGGTAAAGTCTTAGCTCCCAACTGTCATTGCATTTTTCGCAGTGGCTTGGGTTAGCACGACAAAACTATTTTGTTTAGTATAACAATGTTATGACTTAGACTTACAAGACAGCCACACATCCATCGATTTAGCTAATTATTTGTAATGGTCGAATTCTCTGCTTCCATCATTGACATACATAGTAAAAGCAGATTTGTGAGAATTGATCAAATTATTTTAAGTCTTTAGAGCTATTTTTTGCATTTTTCGCTCTTAACTCTATAGCATTTGCTAGCAAACATCCCCGGACTTTGTCAAAATAAATTGCACACAGCAAAATTAAGGCAAAAGTCTTCTACGAACTGGGTTGAAAATGTTCCAAAAATGTGAAACAACTGAGAAAAACAAAAAATATTTTGTCACTAGTCATGTGTTTTTAAGCATATAGTGGTACATGCGGGTTGGTACGACGTTGTTTTAATCTGTTTGCGAATGGACCAAATGTTATAAGAGCATCGTAATCACCGCCTAGTTAGTTGGTGCTTTTAGCTAGTCGGGTATTTGGAACTCATTACGCAAGCTCGAATTCAAACATCGTCATAGATTGTCAAACCTATCGGAAATAAAATCAACGTATGTAAGCTCTAAATTGAAGAACTAAGGGTCTATGTGTTAAATTGAATGATTTTACTCTTACTCCACGTGAAGGTATTCATCGCTGTGAAAGCCCTACGGCGTCAAGTAGCTTCCATGGACCAAGTAGCCAAGAAAGTTGGCTGTCCGGTGATCATTTTTCTCCATTTACTACGTAGCTATGAGGATGTTAAAAACCTTTGTGTGGAAGCATGATGGCGCCTAGTCTATCTACAAGTCACAGTGCTGCGAACTCCTCTGGGAGATTATCACACGCATCTCTCTTTAACGCATTGTCTTCTTCCATATTCATTTCAGTCAGTTCTGCTGATACATGGAGCTGCCCCTTCTGATCCCGCCCCATCCTTTTCTGTGGTTGATTGATTAATTTATTCGGAGAGAAATTCACTTAAGTCATTAACCGGTGATCTCTTAGAAAATATTTTAAGTGTTGATTTTTACGCCAATTTTGGTATTCAACAACAGATGCTTCATTCTAAAGAACCAAAGGAACATTTGAAGCAACAAATAATGAAGTCACAAGGTGTTGAGATTTGCTTTTGGTGGTTCGTCAAATTGCCCGTTAAAGTGACTGAAAATCTAATGCTTGTGGGAAAAGTGACCGCTTTTGAAAAGTCGCTAAACAACGCTCCTTCAACATAAGATGGTAGAACAGAGTTTTGTCGAATGTCTTAGAATGAGGAGTAAATAACTGCAAAACCGACCCAAATGCTTTCTACTACAAAATATGATAAGGACGGTTTCATTTTCCTTCCACAATATGATAGTCTTAACTTGTTGCCTCCTGAAGATTGTACCTTGATTAATTTCGTTGTCAGATTTTGCGTTTAGTGATTTGCCAAGAAGTCAAGCGGTAGTCAGTGTTTTTTTTTTCAAAGATTATCAATTCATATTATTTTAAAGCTAACGTTCCACATCGGATTTATTTGTACAAAAATCTTCATTTTGCAGAAAAGTAGATGACTTAATAGACAGTGGAAAGAATGGCTGGCGTCGTGCCTCAAACAGTTTAAAAGGCAAAAAGGGGAAAATAGTTGGGGCAAATTTTACATTAATTACCAATTAAATTATATGAGGGCAGACCCAACTGAACATCAACGCTCTGTAGTACTGCAGTACATGTTCGCGCTACCATATCCCTTACGGGGCAGGCCGTCATTTAATAAACATGCCCAAAATTAATCAACTGGGCCTGTCTAAGAACGCTAGGAATAGGGAAGCGGAGACCGATGAGTCTCGCTCCACAATATTTACGAAAAGGGGAAAAATTAGTGTCATGCTATAAACAAGATCAAGAAATTTGCATGTCCTCCAGAGGTCTAATTTGAGCTTTGTTAGTAAATGCGACTTTTTGAGCAAATTTAGAGCAGTATTTAGCGGCATTAAAGGAGCGAGTATTTGTTACAGCAATCAGAAGCAAATACTCTGCTTCTCCTGAGGAATGAACTTACTGATATTTTCTTGATGTTGCATTGTGAAATCCAAAGAAATGGTTCAACACTTACTTATCATTTTAGGGTAGTCCGAGTTTCCTTGGACGAATTACAATGAAAAAGTTGAGTACTCACTATTGAGTAAAAAGAGGTCAGAGCATCTTGATGTACACTTTTAATAAATAAATTCACATAAGCATCTGTTGTGTGTTAATTAATAGCACATCAGACATTTTCTGTGCCCAATTTTAGGTATTTATTACGCTGATGTGTCTACTATTCTTCATCCCAAACTTGTTTATATGATTGTTGATTTTGATGAAATCAATAAAATTTTTCAAATTTATTTGTTTTACAATAATTGCAACGCACAATTTAACTGGCATCAGGACAACTCAAAATTATAATAGATAGAAGGAGGTAACTATTAAATAAGTAAAATCACCAACAGACACATAAATACTTTGTTTGATTCTATCCCGAAAATCTAGCGTGCATATGGGATTTACTCGTCTGTACCATGCAGATTGTGAAATGTCAACTTCATAATTGTCTGCATTTATAAGACAACGTGATTAAAGGGGAAGAAAACTTTTAAATTCCGACAATAGAAGAAAAAGCATGCATTTATATGATTTCTCCACCCTACTAGTTTTTCTATCTGTAAATAATTCAATCATTAACGTACCATCTGCCCAAAGGTGATGGCTTGATTGAAGATGCTTGCAAGGCGAACGCGGAAATATCATGATCAGATTCCTTTAAGCAAAGAAAGCCGTCGGTTTGGAGCTATTCTTATATCCTGTTAATTCTGATGGACACCTATGAGGCCATTAACGAGCACATGTGATTGTATGCGCAAAGTTTGTCGCGTTAATATCCGGTTTATTAGAAAAATTGTAGACCTACCTCATGTACGTGATTCAGCCCGTAATAATGTCGCAGACAATTGTATTGATGTGTTTACTAGTGTTTGAAATTTGGATTAGTTACACCTAGCGGATGACCAAATATGTTTGCTTTCTACTTCGATCAGATCATGGTTTCAAGAAATATTGTTTATGGAATTTTTATTTGCTTAGTGGTTGTTTTCAGAAAACTGTTTGATTAGCTAGTAAGCTTGGTAAATAAGCATTTAATAGCATTCCAATCTGAATTAGTAAATTAGTAAATTTGGTGTTCGCCTCTTCTCAGGTCACCTACAAAATGGGTTTGTGGAAGGCAAAAGCCTTCATGCACTACCACTAAAAGGGGTGTAATGGCTTCTGAAATCATGTAATTCCTAGCGTTAGGATGGTTCACACAGCCTAGCAAATACAGATCTACGCGATAAGCAAAATGGGTGCATTTTCAGTGCATAGCATTTGATATGTTCTCATTGATGTCTCTTACAACCTTAGCGCTTGTATTTCGCTTTTGTTGCCAAAAATTTACCGATCCTAATAAATCATTCAGGAGGATTGCTTTTAGTTGTGGAACTCCTAATCTTACTGTTAATTGCCGTTGACAGGTTTGTCAAGGTTGTAGATTGAGATTTACGTACCACGAAAAGCGCTCTCTAGTAGTTGCCGCTAGAAGTGTAACATTTCATTACACCTTCGTCAATTATAAAAATGCTAAGCCGAGCAAGCAGGTTGTATTTATGCAAACTAACAGAGGTAATGAGCTTCAAGAGCTAGTGACTCGTAATTTAGCAGAACTTTATATCTCTATATTGCTCTTCTCTCATTTCACCCTAATGGTATCAAATGGTGTGGGAATATCGCACGGCGTTTGGTGCAACTCCCTATATTTATTCGCCGTGATGCCTGGTGGCTGTGTAAATCACTGAATTTACTCATGCGTGCTTGTAGGAATAGATACGGCCTGCCTTTTGGTGCCGTACTCTTCACTGTTCTGTCAACTATTTCCTGTTCATCCTGAACACACTAACGCAATATCAGATGGATCGCTCTGCAAATTCAAATTAGGCTTTGGCATTAATGATTGTGTTCTTGAATGGCAACAGAACTACGCACCGCCATAAAGTATGTTAAGAAACGTGTGACTAAAAGATGCATCACATGCTCAAAACTTTCAATTCTTGACTTAAAAGACTATTTGGTAAGATTGGCATATCAAACGCATAGAGCAATATTTACGGCGAGTTTGCAATTATTTAAGCCTTGGCTGATGGAGAGCATCTGAAAATGAACAAAATTTGTCTTACTCTAAATTCCGTCTATTGGTTCTCCAAAACTCCTCAAGTACCTATAAAATTGCAGCTTTAGATTATTTGCCAACATGCTTGTGGTGATATATTGATCCTGTAGGCCAACATTAAGAGTGGAAGCATGTATTAACTATCCCCAAAAGGCTCTAAGGCACTTATTTATGCTAACCAGGCTTTGCTTTGTGTGTGGTAGATTTTAGGTGGATTTAATCCCCTTAAGCCTTTGTTAACGACCATAACACGATCGCTCTTGACAGCCGTCCTATATAACAAAATCAAAGTTATAAAAGACTTCTTTTTAAACAACTGGATACATCTAAGGGCTTCAAAACCACTTCTCTGCGCATGTTTAAGTTGGCTTTTCATGCTGTTCTCCCCATTGTAGGCAAATTTTGCCGAGACAAACTCAGACAATATGGCTGAGCAAAGACAAAATTACTTTGCTCTAAGATAGAAGCAGGTGTCGCCACGACCTACCTATCCTCTGTGCTCCAATTCAGTGAGTGGGGACAGATGCTTTGAAGTTAATGTTCTTAGACTGCTTGGGTTGAAAGCTGAACGAGATCGAAGTAAACTCACATAAACATTCGTTTATGGTAGCAGCAGGTGGGGATGAAAGCCTACTGACGTGCACGAGAAAGCAAATGCAGGATCCAACAGCCAAACCCACCAAACCTAACCGTGAGAAGGTTTCTAACTAAGGTACGAATGAAAAATTTATTCGCACCTTTTTCTTGGTATTTCATTAATGAATTTTCCAGTGGACAATCTTAACCTTTTCGATGAACTGGCAAATCACGTGATAATGTTAGATAGATAAAATATAAGCACGAAATGTAAAGACAGATGGTTGGTTCTAAGTTGTTTGCCTTAAGAGACAAAAAAAAAACAAATAAATAGAATTTGATAGCAACTTTGTCATTTTGGGAGATAGTTGAGAATATTGCATTACTCCGACAAACAGACGCGCTATTAATTTTTGTAGTTGTTGCAATTATATAGCATGAGCCACACCAACTCATTTAGTTAGCTTATATTGCATTTTATTGGGTAACCTTCACTTTGGATCTTTTACACCTCCCTGCAGAATTGCTTTTCTCAAATTGCAGTTATGCCCAGGATTCGCCGTACTGCCTAGATGATCTCAATATTTTAAAAGCCTATTTAGTATACGGCCACTCCCAGCATACTTTGGCAGTTGTCCATAATCGAGACGGTTGCATTGTCCCTCGCAATGCATGTCGGATGCATCTCTTTTGCAGAGCTTTCGATTGCGAATAAAGAGGCTTAATTGATCAATGCTGCTTCATCCGTAAGCCGCAGCCAAGCTTGCAGGGATTGACAAGGTTGTAGGATTAAGGCGTAGTTTTTGCATCATATTAATATTTTAAGATTGCTAGGAGCATAATGTGCTTAAACATCTCGGATATCCCGTAGAAGGAGCATGGAATATATTTTGTGGTATTCTGCTATATCTTACCAAAAAGGAGACACCTTGCATGCATTAAAACTGCCACGTTAGCAAGCAGTTCCAAATACTAAGGTGTTAAATTAATTAAGAAACACGTATTTCACACACGAGATGATGCCAAGGTGACCGTGCTGCAAATAATGGTAGGCAATAATTGTATCTCATTTCGCTAGCTTTTGCACGCATTATGGACCAGGATAGATGGTTTTGATTTGGGTGGCAACTAAGAGTGGCAGTAATAACGTGTTGATTGACGAGTTTCATACAGTGCTGACCTAAATCTTGCAACTGCTTGCATATTTGTAAGCTTGTAAACCCAACAAAACGCTTACTTCGAATAAAGATCTCAAAGACGGCCCTGTGCACGTGAGTGAAGATTCCGGTTGTGGTATCGCCCGTCATCGTCAGGGGTCATTTCTGTGCCCCTTAAGTGCACGCGTAGTGAGTGTGCTTTTAATACCATTGCACACATGACAAACCTTTCTGTGAGAGCTGTGAATGCCTTTTTTGATCGTTCTAAATTGAGGGAGCATAGATCTTGCAACCAGCACATAATATCGCAGCTGTTTCAGGAATCAGCGAATTGGGTGGAAAGGCCATTGCATCATTGACATCATTGCAAATGTCGCAACTTCGGAAAAATTATTCTGCATTGAAACCAAGACAGATAAAAACAAATTGCGAGATTCTGGGATCAGAAATCTGCACCGCCATCGAAGTGATGCGAGCCGTTCCTAAATGCTCCACCTGCGCCAACGTTTTCTACCTCCTCTTTCGCGGCACTGATCAGAAGCCGAGGTAAATATGTTCGTATAGCAGGGAGCCCTGTGGACAGAGTTGAGTATTTTCGTGGTATATGAGCTTAAAAGTTTTGTTTGGATGAGATTTGCCCCTTTTACTAGGCGGAAATGAGTTTGACCTTTTTGGGGATACAAATTGAATGCATCACAACTTCTTTGATGCTTTGGTGTAATTTGAGGCATTCGTTCGCCACTCTCCTGCAAATCCTCACTACATTTACAAAGGTTGTAAAGTTTTTTTCTCACTGAGTGATTAGCTATGTATCAGTCACCAAAATGGATGCATTCTGTTACATGATCTTTTTGAATTGATGCTGAAGCTCTAGGGAAATCCAATGGCCTAAACTGAATATGTTGCTGACAAAGAGTAGCATTTAGTACTACCATTGCTGGACGGGTTTTAGTTAAACAGGCTACAAAATCTACGTCTCGAGCAATTCAAGCTTGGCAAACTTCGTTAAAATGCAATAAACTGTCTGCAACGTTCTATAAAACATTGTGCTCTTCTCGACATTTCAAGTAAGTGCAAACATGGAAGCCAAAACCCCTACTCTCCCCCAAGCATTAAAACCCGCATCCCTGATATTTATTAAATGAATCGCATTGCTGCCAATTATCATGCGATACGAAGCAGTGGTGATAGGCTTTAAGCGGAATCTCAACTAAGAAACCATTCTGAAGGAAAGAAACAGAAAAATTATAACATGTGGCGAGTTGATAAAAAAAATTCCATCACAGTGTGCATGTTTTGAGGCGTTTAGTATTAGCTTAATAACGACCTTTTTGCATTGACGTTATTTTGATTTCAATTGCAAGAACCTGATCTGCTGCAATTATAGCAGACAATAAATAGGAATAAAGCAATAACTTTTAAAGTATTTAACAACTCAGAACCACAGCATCTTTGCGCCGAGCCTGTAACGTCGCCAACCTTCATAGTACCAAGCTTATTCACGGAATGTGAGCTCTTTGCTGTCTGTCTGTCCTCAATGGCAAACTACATGCAACTTTAAGTTTTTTAAATAGTACAAACCAATCCTACAAAAATGAGTAAAAATATTTATTATGTTGACAGGAAATCAAACCCATTAGTCACAAAATGTACAGACCCCATGGCAGAAGAGCCGTCCTATTTCTTGGCAACATACAAATGTTGTGCGAATGCACTATTTTTCTTCACCTTTTTAAAAGGTAAAAGAAACTGAAAGAGACTGAAATGAATGGGTGCAAAGTGAAAACTTAGTAAATTTACCGTGCTCCCTTAAATGAGGCTATTTCTGAGCAAATATTATGTGATGCTAAGTTTGCAGTTGCGGTGGAGCCCCATTCCATCAGGAGGATCAAAGAAAACATGCGGGACACACACCAATGCGCCATCCTAGTGCTCTTTTGCATCTTTTGCATTTCAGTTTGTTGTACGGATATTAAGCATTTTTAAGTCATGCACTGCTTTTAATAGGTGACAAGGAAGAGTAATCGTGAGAGCAAAATGTTTTTTGCAGCCTGGAGCTCCTAGCAATTGGTGACATGTTTAAACCATGTCCAAGGCTTTTTTAATGATGACTTTTCTCTCAACCTGATAGGATGCCTTACAATTTTGTGGATGACTCAAGAGCCTTCATACTTGCAGATAAAGCACTCTAAGTTTTCAAGAAATTAATTTATATCTTTACTTGGATTTAATTTTCCTTCAAGTTAATTTACATTTTAAGAATGGTTCTGGTTCTGTGATTTATAAACACTAATCGCAAGGCTTACAATACAAGCACTGAGAAGTCAGGTAAAAATGCGAATCCTATTTTTCTCATAAAACTCATTTATTTACATTAGCCAGTACGCTGTCGGTTTTTGATATAGGTAATGAGTTAAAAACAATACATACTCTTAATTAACTTGATAGAATCAAAAGGTCTGAGTTTGGATCATTAAAAATTTCTAAGAATATAGGAACAAATCAAACAATAAGAAGCCGCTTTCAGTGGCTCCCTCCTTTGAGTTGATTGTAAAGAGTACCAATCGCATAACTTTACTTAACTAAACCTTTAAGTGCTACTTCAAAAGGAATAATTTTCTTGATTTTATTGGAGTAGATTGAGATATGTTTGCCACATTTTAAACAAAATAAAGTGGCTCCTGTGTTTTAGGAGTCACGTGCCCCAACCTGGACTTTTGAGAAGGTTAAATTCACATTTACAAGTTTAACCAAAATTACTTGCCATGGTTTCATTTTTGCGGTCATATTTCAAACCATGAAAGGGTTTTGCAACGCCACGCTTCACATCAGTCGTTTTTAAACAAAAATAAGGGAGTTATAAATGGATTAATGTTGATTGGCTGCACACATGAACCAGTTAGAATGAGCAGCCTTTCCTCGAGGTAGGGATATTATTCAACTAAATTGCAAATTTTAGGATGCTTCCTGCAGGGCGTCAGCAAAGTTCTCCTGAATCTCATAAACACAAGCCCTATGGACGACAAAAAAACGCATCGACATATGAGATTCACGAAACTGATAAGGAAGTATTTGCACCTGCTCAATATTTACGCGAGTAAGTTGAATTCAGATTTTCTTGCCTAAGGATTGTTTTAGACCCTGTTATTTGCCTAAGTCAAAAATACGCTGATTAGCATGGTAAATGAAGGCTACTGAAATGTGTAAACCCATGTCTAGAAATTCACCGTTTCCTCATTAGGTACACACTTTTTATCGCTCTCTCCTTTGCATTAATGATGATGATGGTAATGACGTTTGCAGTAGCAAAATCATTATTTTCAGTATAAAGCTGGCGCCATATCCATTCATGGCCACTGTTTTCATGTATTTGTGATATAAAAGTCCAGATTCATTAATAGAACGCTTCAAAGGCTGGTCATGACTCGCAACATCTTTCCTGTAGATCAGTGAGTTCAACACTAAGTATTATCCGTAAAATACATATGAAACAGATTTTTGCTAAATATAGAAACACGATATTCCTTTTTCCATCGTAGAGGTGCAGTAAATTGATATATGGAGTAGTAAACCCTTGATTACACATTTTTGTAATGCAAGTGAGAAGCAACATCCTATCACCACAGGTATACTTTTATAGCAATTAGGGGTACCATTTACGGAGGAAAAACATCCTTATAATTTAGTCTGGAATAATTCAGGTTTGACATAAAGCATCAAAACAGGCGCACAACCCTAGGTGCAATCTTCTGCTATAGCATTGCTTGTCGCAAGATAAGGCATTAAATGGCCACTGTTTCCTCCATAGGTGATTTACGGTAGACTAGGCTAAGGTTCAATGCTTATTTCAGGAAGGTTTGTAAGAATTCGCTCACCTAAATCCTAATGGTCTTGGATTGACTTATAGGCATCCAAGGGTTGTATTCACGAACTGTGCTATCAAAGAAAGAAGGTGAGATTCATGATTAGTTCAATGTTCAAAGTCTAGTATTTCTCGGGTAAAATATGTCAAATTAAAGATTCCTTTAACCATTTGGACAATTTTGCTTGCAGAACGTCTGCTGTGTCCTCTTTCCTTCTCCTTTTTGCAATTGTGGAAGGTGTCGTTTCCTTCGTCCTTCCTATTGTTGATGCGTTTGGACCACCAAAACACATTCAACACAATTTTTATCTTGAGGTATTAAGACAATCTTTTATGCATTTTTACTAAAAAAACACGCCTCA
This sequence comes from Echinococcus multilocularis, assembly GCA_000469725.3. NCBI lineage: Eukaryota > Metazoa > Platyhelminthes > Cestoda > Cyclophyllidea > Taeniidae > Echinococcus > Echinococcus multilocularis. The sequence continues at coordinate 4,002,244 of LN902846.1, read as the reverse complement.
TCATTTTTAAAAAGCTCTCGTATTGCATTGTTCAAAGGCGTCCTCCCGCAAGCACGACTCACTAATGGTCCCGCTTGAGGCTGAAGACAATTGCTACCTTTGAAGAGATCATTTTTTTTCTTGTTTTATTTAAGAAAAACGATAAAATTTAAATTTACTCACTGGTTTCTCTTCCTTTATTGCTTAAGATTGATATAGCATAAGTACATATGTAATGCTGAAATCAACCACTCATTTCCAGATTATCTGCTAAGGATTCTGCATGACTACAGATATCCGACAAGTGCCAATCTAAAAAATGAACCTTTGAGAAGTTTTCGGCAATTTTTAAAAAGGTGCCTGTTATAAAAGTCCCAACGGTTGTTTGACTTATAGCATTTAAAGGGCATCTACCCCATCCATTTAGCTTTTATGCAGTCATTTTCCATAGGGTTTAAAGCAGGGTTTTAGCTTCCTATAACTCTCGGCACTTCTCTATATGTGGGTGTTTGCCGCACACCCACAGACTTGAAAAATGTCTTTTCTCTAATTTCGTTTATGCGGCTTTTGTGGATGTTTTGGAAATAAAAACTGTATGCGTATAGTCAAATAAGTTCGAATTGTGCGATTAGCAATATCGTTAGAGCCTTGTCTCAGTACTGTTTAAAACCACAAAGGAAGTCTAAGGGCAACTGATTGCTTGACAGCACTTGCCAGGCTCCCACAGTAAAGCGTTGTTCAAGCATGTAATGCATTACTTTCTTTAAATGCCTCAGTTTATATGCAGCATAGATTTTTGCCATTTTCTAGTCACAGCATTACCTGCCACTAATACTCTCTGTCACATTCTCGCATTTTATTCTGAACATTACTTTGCAAATGCAAGGAGCCTAATCCATTTGCTACAGCACACTCTGTGACTAGACTAGTAAGCTCACATTTGTGGCTAACTTCTGAGGCATTTTAAGAGACTCCTGTTATTGATGCCAATGAAGCAACACCTTGACCCGGACTGAGAGGATAATGCGTAATTATAATTATTTTTATCGCTTGTAGGTATTCAAATTGCTTCAATTTACGGTTTCAATAGTGGCACTGACATACCTACAAGCTCTCATATTGTATTACAAAAGACAGTTCCATGAAATTCGCTCGAGAGAACGCGAACCCCTGAATAAAAGTGATTGTAATGTAACTCAAAATTACCGTGTCAATTACAAACGGGAGGAAAGTAAAGTCGATTTTATCGATGTGGACAATTTTGCAGACGTGTCGGATTCAAGTGAGCATTTAATCAGGAAATTTGGATTGAATTCTCTTTGCAATGCTTCAGAGCCTTTGCTGTAAATCGGATTCCCTTTCTTAAGCTTATTGCTCATATTCTCAAATAACCGTAACTGGCGGCCAACGTATATAGCAAATTATTAGAACGGATGCATATCATTGTTGTGAAAACGATGTTTCTGTATTTATTACACAGTCTTGTATTTGCCGTGCACTATATAATGTTCCATTTTTAGTCGAGTGCTTTGTAACATTTATAATTATGTTAAACTTGTGTTTTTTTTAAAAGACAAGAACTTTTGGGTCCTATAAATCTTGTTTGTAAACTATCAAACACTTGTAAAATTTCGCAAAGGCTTCCTTAAAAACTCTTAGCGAAATTTGTAGTGGAAATGAGAGAAAATATCCTTGATAATGGGTTGTAAATATATATTTTAGATGGACAGAATAATCGCTTTAAATGCCAACATAATGAAGAAAGCAGGTGTGAAAATCCCTCAAACACACATGGAGTAAAGCAAGTCTTTCTATCTCAGAAAAAGGAAATTTTTGAGGTAACTTTTGTGGTATCCTATAAATGTGGAACTTTTCTGTTTTGGACAAATTCTAGCTAGTCAACAATGGCAGAAATAGATTGTTTGTACTGTTTGATGCAACCTCTATAAATCTCAGCAGGGATAGCCAGGTGCTTTTCATAAGTGTCTTCAATCTACATACAAATTATCTTTCCTGTTATTTGGTTTTGGTTATCAGATGCTCACTACTGGCAGACTAGGCCTTTAAATGAAAACTGACTTAACTTTACCTATGAAAGTCTTTTAAACTCGTTAACTAAATTTCCTTATTTTTTGCTAAACTTACCATTGTGTCTATAACGGCATTCCCAAAATCCTTGCCTAATTTGATTTTTAATTTTGGAAAAACTTCTCACTTGACTCACTGAAAAGTATCTAATGGCCATCGCAGCCAACTGTTGTGCAATTTGCCCATTTGTTTCGTTGGGGCAGTTTATTTGTCAAGGATATTCAAGTTTGAAATTTGTGACTTGAGAAGAGTGCATAACTAATACGTGTGATAGTTTAGCAGCATTAAAATTGCGTCGCTTACATCTTAATTTAAGTCATGCTGCAGATGCTTAGAGTGTATGTGATATTTTGGTTGTATTATACTATATTTTGCACTTTATCTGTTAATGCTGTGCTGTTTGCTAAACTTTACTAAGGCCTGGGTCAACGTTAAAAGACATTATGCTTTGAGTGAAATTTTGATTGAAATTTCCAAAGTCAGTCATTATTGTAGACGGATTCCTGCTTTTCTAACTTAATTTGCTTTACCTTGCTTTAGGCAAAATTTAGCCAGTAAAGGTTCAAATAATGGCGGTTCAATGCAACTTTATGGGGTATTTGCTCATCTGTGCTATACTGAGTGCGCACACCAAAGTAACTCATTAAGAACTGTAGTAAATTTCAAATGGCAAATTGACCTCGAAGACATGAGTGGGGTTTTAGTCATTGGACTACTCATTTCTGTTAAGTATATTTAAAAACAAAACGAGGCAATTTAAACTTGATCTGGGTTGTGATTTTGTAAGAGAAATCTTAGATTTAATTTAGCATTTTTTTTTCTAATAAATGAAAGCTAAGGTAATATGTCAGAAATCTCATCAAGCAAACCATTGCAGTCATCCTTTTTATGCTCTTAAATTATCTAAGGCCTGTGCTTGCCTCTCAATTGCCTAGGATGGAAAAAGTGCCGAAAGCAGCGAACCCTTACATGATGCAAATAAATTAGAATTATTGGGATTACTAGTGAAGCGCAGAATCCATACCATTGGAAGGATGTTTGGGGACCGCACCACCATGGATAGAAAACGTAATCCACCTCTCATTGAATGTGAGCAAGGAAATAACCTCTACCTCCGACTGGGTGCTGTTGGTAAGTCTTCCTAAGGGCTCAAGAGTTCTTAAGACAGTTGAAATCTCTATGCCTTACTTTTTGATGTGTAAGTACGGGGCAAGGATTTTCGAGTGCAATACCACGCGAGACTATGCAGTGACTGATTGAAACACAGGTTTTAAGATTGTAACAGTTGTGGCAGTCGCAAGCACCGAATTAGTTTAGTAAATCAAAGTTGATTTGTAAACCTACACTTTGTAATAAAAATTCCATGGAACATTTTTACGAGGAATCCTCGATGTTTCATGAGTTGTTGTGAGAATGAGTGTGGCTTAGTGTGGACCCACGTGAAATTGAAAAATGCTACTAGAAAATGTGGCAAAAGATTCTCATAAGTTAAGCATTGCTACAGATAGTAAAGTTTGTAAGTAGGAAACAGTTAATCAGGTAGTGAGCTGAATATTTTGTTTTGCAGTTTTTGGATTTGGTGTTATGATCATGGATGGATTTCGAGTTGCCGATCAGTTCGATAGCTTGAATGCTGCATTATCTTGTCACAGTGCTTTCTGGATCCCAGTGAATGTCGTTCACTCCTTTTACATCTTTTGGCAAACCTACTTCCTCTTCAAGCATCATCATGTTGGTTCATTTTGCATTATTTTGTTGCGATAATATCTGCGTATAAATTGTTGATTAATTGCAATGCATTGTACTCGGAAAAGTGCTGCTGCATACAAATTAGCAAATCTGATAAGTCTGTTTGCATGCTTTTAGCTGCTCACTACTAAAAGGAGTTGCTGGTTTATAGAAAATAGTCTCTTGCTACAACGTTATTTATGTCCGGCTCACACTCTTATAAAGGGGACAAGTAGGTGTTGTGTAAATACAATCAGCATCAACTGAAGCGTGAATATGAATACATTTGCATTAAAGCACTCCGCGCTACGTTGAGCTTTGTTAGTGCTTATTTGGCTTATTTACTATTAAAACTACAGAAATAGCTTAAAAATTGGTAGTTTCAGCATGTGTAATAGTCATATTATGGAATGATGGATAACATTGTTGAACTAAATACAAACAAAACTGTGCGTATAACTTCGGCAAATGCGGTGCTTGTGATATGTAAGGATTCAGATTTAAGCAAAACAATTCGTATTTTTATGGTTTTCCGATAGAGAAAATCAAGATAATTCTAGAATAACTGTATAAAAGTGGGAACTTTTAGTAATCATTGATAGCACCGCTTTCTCCGTTTTAATAAGTGAATTCATTTTGCTGAATATAATACAAGTCCGTATAAACTCCATATCACTTTAGCCATTCGAGATTTTGCTGTGGCAGCTAAATGTTCATAAGATGATTTCAGCTGCAAAACTGGGCTTGAATCTTCACGTATAATAAATTTGTCGCCACGCTTGAAGTAGGATTAACTTGTCGCATTCTGTTTCAGTTACAATTTTGCGTTAAAACAATTCTAAAGCGTTAAGCCATTCTATTTGCTTTTTTAATAGCCAATGTCTGAAATAGTAAAAATACGAAAATGTACATTAGCTGCATCAAAATGTTCGCGTATGTATACCTCAGGATCCAAAATGTTACTCTGTTATTCAAAAGGATTAGTCATTAAATGTAAGGGAAAATGGATTGCTTAATAGAGTCTGCCTTCGTTCCATCTTTTAGCAGATGTACCAAGAATGCTCAATGCATTTGATCGTCCTTTCTGTAGGTTAATTTGAGGCCAAGCGTTTTGGACACTGCAGTTTGCATGAACGTCTGCAAATGGTTATTTGGGATCGTTTGCTGGTTTATGCTGTTAATCCAAGAAAACAGTGCATTTAGATGGAGAGGTCTAACACTTTATTGAAAGGAGCCTGTTACAACTTCGCTTTGCTCCAAATTTCCTGTATTACACTCACCGTGTCATTCCCCTTATGTCTGAATGTTGCAAATACCTCTTGGCATACAAAGTCTTTCCCGTGTTTTACTAACACAAGTGTGGCAAATAAGCGGAACCTTTTTTCAACTGGATATGTTAAGCACATTATTACAATGCGCCTTTAATTGCAGGTGGTATTCAATGTGAAAAAGTTCTTTGTTCGCTTTATTCTCGCCCACATGACGGTGGTCAATCTGGGTCAATGGATGGGCACCGTCGTGCAGGAGGTAATGATTTCAGACAAAGAGGAAAGAAACACTTCTGCATTGAATATTTCCGCATTATCAGCCCTTATCGTCTCAAAAAATCTGAATTTGACCACGAACCTTTATGGTAGGTTTTTGTGAGCGTTATCTAGCAAATAAGTGCAGCTGTATTGGAACCGCCTTTCTGCCCAATAGGGATCAAAGGATAAAAGATCGAAAATGGTTCCTAAAGAAATTGTTAAGTGATTGATCAAAGACAGAAAACATCGCAAGTGACTAAGGAAGGATAAGATATTTATAGTTAATTAAAAAATATCAACTCGTGATAACGTTTGATCTAAAATACTTGTATTGCTCAAAATGTCTGCATTAAGGCCTAAACAGATATCTGGTGTTAAGGAATTTCAACTAATCAGCTGAACTGCTTTTTAACCGCAAATATAGGAGTATTAAAAGACCCGGTAAGCTTGGGTGGATTTCTTTTAGCTAGTTCCAACAACTTGTCAAAATGTATGGTAATATCCTTTCAAAGCATGGGTGTAGGTGCCTGCATTGTTACGCCAACACTTAGAATGATGCTAGTAAAAACTGATCCCTTTTTAGACAAAGCTCAGTTTAACTTGATAATATACCAAAAGAATTACTTACTCTTCAACCCACACCTCAATGACATGCACAACTTCCTTCTCAGAAGATCATGTTCAATTTGTGGCGTGTTTGACTTGCCTCGAAAGCAATTGTTTTCAACCAATTTTCGTTGGATTACAAATGACAATCATTTTTAAAATTTACCTATTTATCTTGGTAGAATTCGAATATAGGCAAATAATTGGTTTTTAGGAACAGCAAAGGGTAATTAGACTGTGAGAAGAATGTCCCATCTTTATTGTTCTAAAATAGCGTAAAATCCTACATTTGTGCCACAGAACATGCTCGTGAGAACTGTGCTAAACTGTCGCTACTTTTACTCTTTAGGTGTTCATGACCTTTTGTCGGTATATACCAATTGTCTTTTGAGCACGGTAATCAAATTGAAATTCTAAGTATAGCTGAAGGGGCAGCATCGGAGTTGGAGGCCTTAAATAGATACCACACCGGTTCCAAATCAGTTTTTTTAAAAAAAAAACAATTAAATTTATAAGCGAAGTGGATTGGACTTTTTGCAGTAATTTACTCTTTATTCTAGAGAAATAAACTTACAAATATGGTAACTTTATGTACCACACGACGTGATCAAACATTTAAAGCCACTTTTTCTTATTACTACCACAGTGCAATTATTCATGCTTTTAGTTTGTTCTTCAGCGTAAAAGCCTTTTAAATTCCTTTGTTATATTGCATGTTTCAAATCTATTTAATCATTTGTTAATATCACTTATCGGTTATGTAGGTACGTATGGCATCCGTTGCTAAAGTTGCGGGTCTTTTGTTTTTATTTTACATTTTCTAAGCTTAGTCCCATAATTATTAGGCTAATACTAAAAAATGAAAGATCTTTATAGTCCATGGACTGAGCTCATTCTTTCTGTAGAGATGGGTTTTGTTTTAAAAACTCGATTTGTTAGTTTGATGGCCAATTTCTAAGTAACAATATTACCGATTGAGCTGCCTTTACCCAAACTCATGAAATCATCGTAAAAGTGTTAAAGTTCATATAATTTATATATTTCAATGGAAATATGTGGTCACTAAAGATTTTACTTCAGTAAAGCGTGGCCTTTTTCAAACTAAAAGCAAAATACAGGCATAGTTGTTCCTTTTTCGCTTTTGACCTGCAGGTGAAACAGAAGCTGTCAAAATCAAGTTTAATCGACATCAAATTTAAGTCAGTTTTCTTAGGCGCATTTGACTTAAGTTTAATTGCTCTGTTTGTTATTACAATTCCCCTTTTAGCTCAACTTATCTACTATCTACTTAGTGACCGGGACTAGACTAAAATTACCTTTTAGAGAATTGTAGCTTATTTTATGTTTTAGATAAATTTTCTTTAGAAACGCCATTTGTGGTGCACTGTTTTCCATCAAACTGATAACTGAAGCGCACCTTTGCAAAGTGCGAGAGACGTTTGAAAAAATAGTCTCATTTTGCTAGGAAATGGGATTAGGGGGACTTGCCTAGTTATTAATCCGAGTTTTCTTTTGTTTGTTTGCTAAACCTTTGTGCAAAAAATAAATTTTAGAATATTAATGATTTGGGGAAAGTTGTGAATCGGCTTTACAATTTTTTTCAAGGGTATTGTTTTATTGACCTCTTAATTTAGTTTTATAAAGGCGTTGGATGATTCATAGTAGCTAAAAAATATGCTTAAGCTAAAATGAAAGCCGAACCAACATGCCATCGCTAAAGCCTTCGTCCACTTTTTAAATAAATCGGAAAAGCGTGCATACTCTTGTTCATTAAAATGCTGTTTGTATTAAGTCATTGTTTTTAGAAATAGCAAATTCGAAGCATTCACTAGTTATTGCACATGACCTCATTATATCGAAAAGACAATTTTAGCTGTTGATTGGTCTTTACCTTGGTGTACTTATCTGCTACATCCGATTATTCGTTAAAATAGTACCAGAAATAATAACTTGGATCAAAGATCAGCGTGTAATTTCCAAATTAGCTGGTTTTAATTGGTATACTTTTCGTTTTTTAGCTCAATGTAAGTCACAAGTTGGAATTTTCGCCAGCTATCTGATTCCCTGTGGAGTGGAGTACAGTTTGATTGCTTGTGCCATCTTTTACAAGATGTTTCGCCGAGTTGGTCACATTACCAGGTCTGAAGTCGAGCCTCAATGTGTTAGATCTTCAAGTACTGCCGATGAGGGGGCCAGGTCCGCGTATGAATGTTTAGTAAGGTATCAAACACTGATTCGTGTGGATTTAGCATCGTCTCATGCCGAAATTGACTAAACTTTAGAAAACGATTACATTCTTGCATTGCTCTCAGCAGTTGGAGTACCAAATTTGTTACAATCAATTTTAAATACCGGCATCTAATTTCTGTAATTTTCTGCTCCTAAAATAGAAATTCTGATATTTGTAGATGCTGCAACTAACACTATTTTGTTATTGTGGAACTGCCCCATTCAGGTGGTTGCGTCAGTTTCAAGTGCAACTGGTTATGCGCACCTTTGGCCCATTGCAAAAAATGCTAGACACTGGGCTTAAAGCAGAGTAGTGTAACATGTATGATAACGAAATAGAAATCGCTACCCCTTGTTATGCGACTATAGCATATTCCACGCTTCTAAAAGACAATTACGAAACTTGACTTGCTGTAGTGCTAAATTTGCATTCAAGCTATCCCCTAAATCAAAACAGCAACTTGTTTTGCTCTACAGACCAGTCTGTTGGGATTAAACAAATGCCAATATTTACAATATTTTCAATATTGTTATTACTAAACTATGTTTTAGCGAAATTCTACATATTGTGGATTTAAATATAAAAATTGTAGTATTCAGCTTGCGGTAGCTATGAAACAATATACAAAACACCACTACAATAAATCATTTTTTTATATCATTTTTAACCATTCCAAGCGGTTTGTAGTAAACTGTTTGCATGCTCCATGCTAGTTCCTCGTAGCTGTAATTTTGGTATACTTAATATCTAAAAACAAGCAAAAAACAATAAAATTGCAGGGTAATTTTTTAAGATACGTATTTTTATGTCAGCAATGCACGCAGACGAAACAATTATTATGTATGTCATTTAGATATGTACCTTGCAATCCTTTTTTTTCGAGTAATGGTAAATATTTTGCCAAATGGGATGATCAGCTGACTCAAACTAGAACAGAATCCAACTAATTATCCTGTTTCCAACAAAGTATGCAACTTTAGCTAAGTTTTAATAATATTACCAAAAATATCACCGCACATTAAGCATTGTAAAATCCATGATTCCTTTCTTATTATCTGCAGGTCTACGGTAAGTGGTAAAAGCAAAATAGAACTTTGATTATGGAAGAAAAGCATTTGAAGGTCCAGAAGATGTATTTGATTATCAGTAAGAGAATTCTGGTTCCCGTTTTAAAGCATTTTTGATGGTTAGTGCCAGACAAAGGCAAAAGCTGTGAGAGAATGGTGAAATTTCCCTCTTGTGCAGTTCTATCACAGTTTATGCCTCATATATCTGCTAGACCCCAAACACCTTTAACTAGCCAAACTTGTATAGACATAACCGCTGTGAAAATGTCACTGATATTGCAAGTTTGACAATTTTTGGAATATTTACATTACTTAGTCAAATGCTTACTAGCGGTGAATACACTACTATCAAAAAAGCAAGCCTTGACATCAACTGGCATTGTTTTCATTCTCAGCCCCACCAAGCCTGATACCTGCCATCTTAACGTCCAATATCTACCTTGGACGGGGTCACGACATTTGCATTAAAATCTGGCAAAATTTAAAATCTTACTTAGGTTTGAGTGGTTTTGCAATGAGTCAAATGTACACAGAGTTATGGGTAGTGTCTTTAATATAATCCTTTTTAAAATAATCTACAGTGTTAATACTGAACTGCAGTGTGATGCTTTTCAATTTGTTTTTATTTACAGTCCTAAAATCTTAGATAAAAATTGCAAGAAGAGTGCTGCTTAAAGCATGTGAGCCTTCAGAGTGCATTTTATTTTTTGATAAATAGCAATTTTCGGTCTATTTGGTCATGTACAGTGCTATCCACTTAACGTCTGAGAATAGAATATTAGTTGCCTACGTATTATGAACTGCTTTAAGGGTTTTAAGTTTTTTTTTGCAACTTCTCCGAACATTTTTTTACACTTTGCAGGCACTACTCAAATTGTAGCCTCAAAGTAGCGGTCATATCAAGTGGGTAAAGCTACCTCTCAAATACTGTGGTTCATTTAATACATCCTAATTACGATCAAAATTCTACAAGCATCTACAAAGAGTAGTTATTCAGTCCCTCGAAGTAAGCTCTTGTAATTTCTCTGCGATGTTTATACTACTGTGTCTCTCATTTAGCAGAAATAATCCCACTGAATGTCAGCACGCTCATAAAGGCCTATTTGCGGGTCTCTTACTCGTGATGACAACTTTAGTGGCGTTGGCTCTCTTCTACACCCACCTCCAACGCAGCAGTCAAGTCGAAGCCCTAACACTCTTTCAGGGCACTTACATCGTCCTACTTTCCATCGGTATTCTAGCTGTTAGCATTGCTCTCTTTCAAGTGCGAGTTTTGGGTGCACGACAGATGTCTGAAGACAGTGCTTTCGACGACTACCTTCTGCTGATTGGTCTTATGGGAATACTCTTCTACAATATGTTTCTTTTGGCTCCAGCTATGGAAGAAGGAGAGAGCTATAAGATAGCCAGAACCATGTTTATTTCGAAATCGGTTCTAGAAATACTCCAGGCACTAATACAGGTAGGTTTCAGAAGGTCTTTCCATGTGGGTTTTAATCCAACTGCTGTGTTTCCACTCACATCACTATTCATGGAATATTATGAAGATAGACATGCACTAAAAGCATGCAGTTTTACGCCTTAAAGTCTTTGCTTATCTTAGTAAATCTAAGACAGTCATGGGGACATTTAGGCCGTTTAGTGAGAGTATCTAATGCAAGGCATTTTTTGCGCAAAATTGTTAATCGGAAATTTGCAGTATTTTCTAATGGATTTCTGAGAGGCAAATGTCAACTTATAGAATGGTTTGTTTTCTATACTCCTAATCAAGCAACTATTATATATATTTGAATTTAGCCGCAAATCAATGAAGCCATTGAGTAAAGTCAACCACCCACCGTGAGGAGCTGTTCCCATAAGAACGTGAAAAACTTAGAAAATATAATCACGAGGTGTATTTCCTCACTTAAAGTAGTTTCTTCACAAGGTGAGCAGTTTTTGGCATGCACGTGGGTGGTGGGGTTTTAAAAAGACATAGACAACACCCATTTAACATTTCCATTTAAGTATGTCACAGTTGGCTTTTCAATGTGTTTAATCGTGCAAATACCTCATTATCCTAACTTTTTGCTACTGGTCTACTAGCTCTCTCGTAGACATATAGATAGTGCCCTCTTCGGAGTTGGTCCAACCAAATGCAATTTTAGGATGAGTCGCAAAGCTGTGTTTGTTTTGAAGAAAGTTTATTGCCAGATCTAAGGCCTTTCTTAATCTATAATCCCTTGTAATGCTACGAAAAATTTCACTTCTTTGTTATATTTCACACCCTGCCTTAATTCAGCAAGGGTAACAATACTTTTGTTCTTATTTAATATTCAAACGTATGCTATAAATTGCTCACTTTCGCTTACCTGTCATTGTTATATCTGGGAACCAAGCATCATGTTTCACCTGCGACCGACTTCCGGTCAAGAAACCCACCTTATTCTTTAGAGTGGTGCTATAAAGTAAATAAAGTATTCTGCTGAAGTTGAAATTCGATAAATCGTTCGGATTAATTCAAAAACAAATCACACTTATGAAAATACAAACTACGAAATTCCCTCATCAAAAAGAGCATTTAATTGTAATTTTAAAGTTGGCCTCGTGGATGCAGTTCTGAAAAAAAAAATTTCACTTCATTGTTCAAAATTATATCGCTTCTCGCCTTCAGTTTGCAATTTACTTTCTTGTTTGCAAATGCAGCGGGTTGGTAATTATTTCAATTGTTTGTGTTACCTTCATTTGCCTTGACATACAAAAGCATCCAAATTCAACTTAGCCGCTAGGCTACTCTCTCAGCAGGAGAGATTGTAGAAAACATTAGAATAAAATGCTGTCAATATAAAGTCTGTGACTTTATGCATGGTTCTTTACTTTACTTATGAAGGTATTCTTCATCCTGGAAGCTTCTCGCAGCCAGGCAAGCAACATGAGACAAGTGATTGAAAAACCTGGGCGCACAGTCATCACGTTTCTACTGATTCTCAATTTGGCAATGTGGATGGTCACCACCTTTGGATTGAAACACGCCGAGGGCTACTCCATTCATCGAACTCACTACTCGGACATCGCCTGGAAAATAATCACACACCTCTCCATGCCCCTCATTGTCTTCTTTCGCTTTCATTCCACTGTCTGCCTTGCAGATGTCTGGAGCAACGCCTATCGTGCTCACAAGCCAACTTTTGTCTGAGACCCGCCATCCACATTCAATATCTCTAAAATACAAGCAAAATTAAACAAAAATGCTTTTTTGTTCATGACCCAACGTTAAAAAGTCATGGTAGCTGTGGGCTTATTTCTGAAAGAAGCTAATGTGCACAGGATTAAAATAAGGTAAAAATTGGTAATTAAGCTAAGCTAGCTATGGATTTCTCTCCATAACCTAACATGGGCACTTAGCATCATTTAATTTTAGTTCAGGTAACCTAAACTTTAGCCTTAATACATGGCTGACTTCCTTGATAAAACCTGTCGTCTTAATGCTGTTTACACTGCCACACTGCTCTATTAGCAATGAACACAATTAGTCAACTTAGGCGCTTTGATGAATATCTACTACACATCCAGTCATGCTGTATTCATATGGTCATGAAAGGTCAAATTGCCTACATCAGCGAAATAGACTATCGTTGACGTAGAGGATTAGAAAAATGCACTTTTAGATCCTCGATTTTGATAATTCCCACTAGCCACGTTCACCTTACGCAAATCAAAAAAATTTTATTTAAAATAGCTTTAAGCATATAATCAGCTTCCAAGTTGCCTTTTAGCTAAACCGCACATAGTAGAAAAACTCTGAGGTCCTACTTTACCGAAACTTATGAGATCGTCGTAAAAGTAAAAAGCAAAATTAATGCATAATTGTTCTAAATCTTATTTTGGGGATCTGTAAGCCAAGAGTTTCAAACGAGATAGCAAGACCGCACAAAGCCCTTTTCGTCTTTTAACTTGCAATAGTTTTAAAGCAAAATTCTAAACAACTGTACAAAAATCTTCCCTGACTGATTTTGTGCACCTAGTTTTCGATGACTGTGGTAGATTTTTGGAATGTGTAATGTCAAATCAATAATTTCTTTATGAAGTAACAGAAAGTCCTATTCTCAAAAAGCTAACGATTCGTTTATTTGAATAATTTGTAAGTGATAAAAGTTATTATGGTCTTACCCTGTCTATTAAAGATCATCTTTTATGACTAAAATATTTGTGCGTATTCCTGTACTTTGGATACAACAAAATCTTTAAAAGAGAATGATTTCGTGAGTAATATTGCATGTCGCGTATGGTTGAAAGCTTAAAAATAGCTTTGTTTCCTTTAAATTAGACGGTAACGAACCACCACCGCACAGAGGTGGATTTTGTGTCTATTATCTGCAGAGTGAATGCCGGCAGAAATGATTATTTTGTTCTGAAAACCGCCACGGTCGCTGCCGTCATTGACAAATTTACCGTTCTTAGAACGTTAGGCAATTTGCGTGCTTACTGACTGAATGTCCCATTTCTTAGTAAAATGCACTTGAAAAATAGACTGGACTTTCTTCCAACGTACGCACTCAGGCTGAAACAATCTGTAACTATTTACAAATATTACACCTTTTTTACCGGAATTGGTTAAGCATCTTTCGTGTTATTTAATACTTGTTTCCACCACAATCGTCTCTTGCCATCTCTTCTCTTAACTCAAAAGCTTAGCCAACCATATCTTTTTTGTGCATGATAGAAAGTGTAAAGACAAGCTTGCAAATATAACTGAGAATTCAGAAGATGTTTAGCCGCTTTAGTATCTCTCTCTATGCAGCAATGACAGCGAAATAGGAATACTAGCTTACTTCCAAGAATATGTTTCAAATTCCAATTCGCGATTTCCTGGCAAAATTAAATTCTGCACAATATACAATCACTTATCATAAATAAAATCCATTAGTGAATTGCCTTTGTCGGTTCCAATTAAGGGTATAATACCAAAACGTCTAGCCTTTGAATTCTGTTCATGCTCTCAAGACGATGATGATTATTTTAAAAATGCACAAGGCATTTTTTTAGCTTTTAGCAAATGAATTGATTTGGAAGCATTTTTCTCAAAAAAGCTTTCTTGTCTGTTATTTTCATTTCACTGTCTTTAAAGAGTCTTTTTCGCAATCCATGGACAATTAATTTTTACCTTTAAATAACTATTTACTTTGGATAAGTGGAGGAGCCCATTCTTTGCTGTTTGTGGTCGAACGTAGTATGGGATGGTGAGTGCGGTACTATATAAGCCTATGCAGTAATTAAAAAAAACATCATTGAGATATCCTCGGTTCTGGCAAAGTTCAAGTAGCAAAAGATTCGTAGTATTTAAAAATGATTTGCAAACCTGCAATACGGATTGAGCTAATAAGGAAATAAAACTTTTTTAAAGGAAGGTAATGGAAGATTTTTTCAATAGAATTATGCTCGAAACCGTGAAGATAAATCAAACACAATAATAGTTCATAGCACATCACTTTTTGGATTTTTTGCTGATATTATTGTCGGATCTTAATGAATTTTCTAGATCAATATTTTGTCAACTCTAAGCCACTTAAATTTTATCCTGCTTCAAATATCCCGATATATAAATCTTACATGCAATTTTTTGACATTTTAAACATTTACATTTAGGGCTTTTTGAAGTTGTAGAAGTATTTGTGACATGCGCAATTTAATCCAGTGGTACAACTATGGCAGCGTAAGAGTTTGTTTATGTTTTGATAGGCCAACATATTGAGGCTGGGAAGTTAATCCTACCAACAAAGCTCAAAAAGAATGCAACTATTACTTAGACTCGGTTTGATGCCTTTGAAAATGACGAGAAATTAAATTGGCTTTTAAATATTTTGCAGTTTTTTAAATTTTTGGTAATTATGATTAAAAGTTACTGCGTAGCTAACAAAATTTTTGCAGTAAGCAATTTATTAACCATTATGCTACTCTGTCGTTCATTTGGTTTATACTTTTTGGATATAATTGCACTTTTAAGGGTATGCAAAAACTCACATGGGCAAAGCGACTTCTACAAAAAAATTTAATTGCAATGCACGATTTTTAAGGCCTTTGTACTAAATAAAAATATTTTCGAATACGCAGAAATTGCAAGAAAACCTAACGCATTAAAACAAATTTTTAACAGAAAATGAAAAGGCTCATTTTGTTGTGTATGTCTTAGCAAAAAAATTTTGCGTACTGCAACTACGTTGGACATAATGGCAAATAACTATATTATGCCTTTTTTTGTAACTCAGATCAGCACTAATGATTTAACTTTGCTGTTCAGTAACTAAATTTAATTAAAAAAATTAAAAATTAATTAAAATTCTTTTTGACTGGTCATCTTCATCACTTTAATTGCAATTATTTAGAAAGTTTGGATGTAAACACTTCACTTTGTGCTGTCCGATCAAGAATTTTTTTGACAGACTAAACCAAAACTGTAAGTGAATACATTTTCCAAATAAGTCTCTTTGACTACCGTAGACATTAATCATTGCCTCACGTTCACAAGTCTTTCACATTTTTTTGAACGTTATTTTTGATCACGAGGAAATATTTCAACTCTTTAGGCTAATTGGACTTCATATTTCAACGATCGGAATTACAATATAAGCATCTTTTATTTCACTGCTTTCATAAATTGAGAAACTTACAACCTGCGTCAAGAAGGCAAAATATTTGGTATTAAAAGCTAATAACAATGTTTTTGTCACCAAAATTTATTACGTTTTATATACCACAAAGCGGTAAAAATATGGAATGCACTAAGAAACCCTTGCTATTCACAAGGGCGATTAGAGTTGACATCACTGTATGTTATTAGTCCTTTGAAAAAGCCCACTGCTCGGAGATATTACTTTAAAATAGAATTAGAACATTGGATTTTAAATTTGACTAGCATACACTTGCGAAAACAGCAGTGTTTAAAAATCCCACTTTATCGACTAAATCCCTTCTTTGACTCCTGTTTATCAAATAAATTTATTTAAGGCAAGAAATATGTCATTAATTTAATAGCAATGTCTCTATATCAATAAAAGTGAATCGACTAGCTCTTGTGACCAAAACGAATCAGCAAGCGTAGTCAAACTATTTTAATTGTAAGGGAAAATGAAAGTAAAAAAGTTTTTTGTCCACTTCATGCCCTCCTATATGTATGTTTTATCTGCATTAGATATGAGGACTTTTGGTAATAAGTGATGGCTTTAGATGTAAAGGAGGAAGCATATCAAGCATGCATTCTATATTTATTTATTTATATTTTTTACTTCTATATATTCATATATTGTAGATGTTAGTGAATGCAGTGTAAAGAACACTTTTGCTAAATGCTACTCTTGTTCGAAAGTGAAACTTACAGTTTGCAGTTGTATTTCATTCATTTTTAAAAAATAAATAAGTATAACTTCGTATTTCACTTATCACACAAATTAGTCACACGATTTCTCACTGCATCAGCTACTTTCTTTTAAATCCCACTACAAAGCATTTATTTTCTTTTTTTCTATCAAACATCTTATTATTTTTTATCAAAAGTTCGTTTCTTTAGGCATGTATAATCACCACATACCGAAAAATTTAAATTAGCAATCCAATTTTCCATTTTTTAAGCTGTACATCAGCGTGGGCAACAGTAATCTAGTATCGTAAATATTTCAAACAACTCTCCTATATATATGACTATGGCTGGTGATATTCTCGTAAAAGTTGTACTAAAATGCATTTTAAGGGATTTTTCGAACTTCGTCATTTATTTAATGCTGTAC
This sequence comes from Echinococcus multilocularis, assembly GCA_000469725.3. Taxonomy (NCBI): domain Eukaryota; kingdom Metazoa; phylum Platyhelminthes; class Cestoda; order Cyclophyllidea; family Taeniidae; genus Echinococcus; species Echinococcus multilocularis. The sequence goes on along the minus strand of LN902846.1, from coordinate 3,985,260 downwards.
TACTGAAGTTTAACACTAATGCAAACTAAAAAAATTTTTTAAGCGCAGCTTTGGAATACAACGGTCTTTTACTAGCAATCACCCAACAAAGATTCCCTCACTAGATCAAAGGCCTTTTTGTGTATTTTTTAAACAAAATTGATTTTATTGTTAAATATAAAACGCTCTTTTTTCGTGATGTAAAAACATTCTTGTTTTCTTTTTAATCATTAAGCACATTATGTCGAAATTTTCCATATCTCCTTAGCAGTCAGGATTCATCGATTATATATGGTCCGTGCTGTAAAAAAAACCCAGTAGAGCCAAAAAATGAAATTTGCACTACTAAACCTAATTTTTTGTTTCTAATATAATGTTTTAAAAAATTCCAAAGCTAGCTCGTACTCTAAGCCGTGTTGATAAGTCACTATTTGATAGTTCAAGATCACTCGTTAAGTTAAAAGATGTTAGGCCAGTTAATTAATATTTGATCTACTTTCTGGTTTGATACACTTTGCGAAATTTGTCTGTCAAATGTTATTCGTCTGTCGTGGCAATTAAAAAGAATTAGGTAATTTTGCGACCATACCAAGCACACTTTTATAATTTTAAGCTAATGAAATAACTCCAATAAATTACGAATGCAAAACATGTGCTTCATTTTGTTCCTTTGAAATAGCTTCTGCCGTATTGTTCGCCTTTAAACACCTTATTCGATTTCAGCCCTAATTGGAAGAATTAACGCGGTAGTGGTAGAGCTTATCGTGTTTTGCATATTGACAGCAAACGAACGTATTCAAAGTCGTGAATAAATTACAATAACCCGAATTTTAAAAATCAAGACTTGCACAATAATTGTCATCTCCGTCTTATGCACCGGTACCAAAAGATGACATTCTAAAGACTAGCGTTTTACTTAAAGTGATTTTTGTATTGGATTTAATGAAGTGTGCCATACCTTTTTCAATAAAAATCGGCCCAAAAGATGGGGATCTTGTCAAACCTGTTTACTAATCATTGACTAAGAAGTTTATTTGTTGTGTGATCAAAATGGGTTTTCTTTTTACAAAGCAGTGAATGATCTGGCGCATTTTCTGAAAGCAAGTTGTTATATATCACCAGGATTGGTTTTATTCCCCATTAACTTTCTGTGCCGCTTCAGCTAATGCACAAAAAGTGGTTTTGAATTGTCTAAATATTTTATCACTGAATGCAGCATGTCCAAAATAAAATTGCTAATTTATGCAATCGCCTGTCCATCTTAGGACTCCCTTTTTTCTGCTTTTTCTTGAAGACCTTACCAAGTTGAAATGCGTGGTTACATCGACATTCAGTTAAAAGCGCATCGACATTCGCCTCCCTATTTATCTACACTCTTCTTTATGTCAGGATGTGCCTTATTATAATAGCAAAGAACTCTCAAATGTTGCCCAAGAAAATGCCCTATATGCATCAGCACAAGATTCTGCACAATTAAGCTGATATTGGAGAGGTGCACTGACAAAAGTCAGACATTACACTTCAAAAGGGATTCCAGGATAGCTGAATACCAATTCTACAATTCATTATAACGAATGGTCAGACGTGTCCATCGCCTCTAAAAGTATGACGAAACTAATCAAGCAAAAGAAAAATCAGCGCCACCGCTATAATTCACGTATGGAATAGACGGCTGACAACTCGGAAGGCTCCTCCCGAGTTTACGGTTGATCTCTGATGGTTCTTGGCAGATTACTCTGAGGCGCAAACGATTTTCTTTTTATTGATTTTTTGATTATTTTTACTTTGTCTACGCTTTCTACACAAGGCGGAAAGATTAGAGGCACATGTTGAGTTTCAAAGGGAAGCCAAAATAAAATGAGTAAATAAATGGGCATGAAGAAGGGAAGACAAAAAGGATCAGATGGGCAAAGAGAAAAACAAAAGACAATAATTAGCAAGGTGGATACCACTAAAAACGGGAAGATGGGCAGAAGAAGTGGATGTTATTGCAGTCATAAGGGCTAAACTATGGCTAAATCGGTCCAGAACGAGAAAGTCTTTTCATAGTGAAGCGAAGAGGTTTTTTCATTTTATAAATTTTCGGCATAATTTTGTAGCGATTCAGCTAAGGAAACTTTTTAAAGAATTTAGTTTGAATAATTGGTTTATCCTCCGAGGAACAATAAGCAACACTGCGAAAAGAAAATTAGCCATGCTCTTCCTACCATTCAAGAACTCGCAGCCTAAGTCATCACGAAGATAAACTGTTTTGTCATCCAGTGTTTCATAAAGAAGGCCTAAGCTCGCACACAACAAAATTTACTCTTCCCTCTTTTTACTCATTTAACCTTTAATCTGCTCCTATACTCATCTGTATCTTTCCTGGGTACTTGAAGCATTTGATAGAGGAAGATCTGTTGGAACGTGAATGGACAAAATCTACGCTCCAACGTTTATGTCCAATTAAAGATCGGTTTTCGAGATTTAAGGGTAAAAGTACTACCGACTTTAGGATTTCATTAGCTGTTTTAACAGCCATTTAGTAAACAAATGATTGCCTCTATTCCTCATTGCTTTTGTCGCCTTAGGTCACTATAACTGTGGTAAGACTAACACCCGTAAAAACTCTGCTGCAACAGAACATCACACCACAGCCCTAGTTATTTACTAAACATTCGTCACCACCCGTCTCATTGGCACTGGCACAGTGGAGGTAGCTCTGCTTCAAATGCGTTCTGATAATAGGTCGCTTACCGAAAAAAAGCGAGCTTGTCTTTAACTCAGTGGCAGTCAGACTTGTAAGGATCCTCTCCTGCGATTTTCTTATCCCTACAGCGATGGCAGCTATAAACTAAAAATTTGTGCTATGCTGGAATTTTTGCAATTAGTATCGCAAGTTATGATAGCAAAACAGTATCGTTTCACTTAAACCTCCTTCACATTGCAGATGCTCTAAATTTTAATCATAAGTACCTGGTCTGCTAAAACATCACGCACATAAGTTAAAATACAAAGGATTATGTGGTTTTTAGTTGATCAATTATATAAGAGAGCAGTGATTTACCATTATGCCAAGTTTGAAAGATTAATTATCCCGTTTGTCAAAATTCATCTTAAATTAACATTAATGCTGGCGTACATACGACAAGGGATTTGTGTCAGTTCATGGCTAAAGTGCTTGCTCTAGCTTATGTGGCACACAAATAGACTGAGTTAAAAACTAAAAATTTGGACCTGAAGTGACCTTTATAAAAAGTCACACACCTTTAAGTTGTCCATCAGTACAAATTAGTGATAACTGAGTTAATACAAATCCAATTGTGATAACTATACATCAAACCTAGTCGTCGTAAAGGTCACAGGCTCTCAAGAGAAGGAGGTTATACTGTTTTTGGACGACATAAGGATTTCATGCAGAGATATTTTATTTTCACTTTCTTAAAATGCAAACAAAACCAAAACTGGATAAAAAAAGGAAGTGAATTGATAACTTAGCAAGCTTACCTTACGGAGTGCTCCATTTAATGACCCTGTATCTGTCCGAATATCATATTGTGCAAAGATTGCAGTTGCTTTGGTGTCGGAAAAGTAAGCACTTTTGAGTCATCTTAAAGTCATGAACACAAAGCCAAAACACCCGTATTTATTTGCAGGAAATGACGTTTTAGCTTTATTATTCTTTGCTAATTGGGTACTCTCCTAACCTTCGAGTTCCTCCTTACAATTCACAGACACAAGCTTCGCACGTTTCATCAGAGTTCCGACTAGGGCTTGAACCATGAGAAGCTTGTAGCGCTTTTGGGATTTAATTAGAGAAAAAGAAAAGAAGTCGCAAACTGATGCATCAGTCGTATAGAAAATAACGGGGATCCAAATGGATTAATCATGATTGGCCATGCATATTGACCACTTGGGATAGGCAACCATTCCACAAAGGCATCGTTCAAATAAACCGCAAAATTCAGCAAGGCGTTAACAGGAATCTCCTGGTTTTCATAAATACGCCCTATGTACAAAAACGATTGGATCTACAAAATTTTACGAAATCGGTAAAGATTTATTTACCCAAACTCAATATTTACATGAGTTAGTTAAATTACGATTTTTAGATTTGGAAATACTAAAGGCCTGATTAACTTTGATTTAAAATGCACCTACTAGCATAGTAAATGCATGGCACTAAAATGTGAAAAGCCATGTTTATTAATTTCGAATTTTCCTACTGGGTATACTGTATTCATCACTGTCGCCTTTTATTATGTTGATGATAATGGCATTTACAGCTGCACAATTATTCGTATTACTGGGTGGCGCCGTATCCATTCTTGGCAATTGCTTTTTTATGTCTTCGTGATGCAAAATTAGTAAGCTTAAAATTTGGATTCATTAGTAGAACACATTGCAGGCTTGTTATGACTTGCACCATCTTCACTGTAGACCCGTGCGTTCAACATTATTATCTGTAAAAAATATAAAAAGCAACCGAAGGGGGAATGCAGGAATAGAATAGATTTTTGCATTGTAAAAGTTTATTTCAATGTAAGTAAGGGGCAGCCTTATGCCTTCACAAAAGCGTTCTTCTTAAAGATAGGAGGCTGGCACATACAAAAAAGGCATCAACCTTTTTTGTCACCCTTTGGATTTCATTTTTTGGTGGCGCATCAAAATAGACGCACAGCATTGTATGCAAACTTCTTTGGCAAGATCATTTGTCTCGAGCTAAGGTGCTTAACACACCACGAAATTCCTTTAAATACAATTTTTATTAAACTGATTTGAAATCGACTTTAAATCATTGAGAGATTTGCTGGAGGTTGGCAATAATTGGTACGCAAAAATGGTCTATACATTTAGACAATTTAAAAAAGTCCTCTTATTAAAATCAACCCCAAAGAATTTCTTCCTTTATAGTTTTAAAGATAGTCTATTACTATTGTATGTTGTTTTATCCAAAACAAATTACAATGTAACTGCCAACACTTGAAAGCTCTTCGCATTTGAAAAATTCATTTGTGCTAAGTTCCTGTAAAAAATATTAGTGTAAACTAATCTTTTATAAAGAGCATCCGCTATAGCTGTCTAGCTCATAGGTAAATACTTTTCAGGAGAATTTAATCAAGATTTTGGCTTTTCATAAATGTCTGCAATTTGGCACATGGAAAATGCTTTAAAAAGGGCAAAATTTGTACCACGCCATCCAGTTTAAAATGCTAGCCTTAAGTAACTAAAGATAAATTTGCCATGTTAAAATCTCATCAAGTAGGCTATCACAGCTGTATTTTATTATTTGTGCTGTTAAATCAATCAATGCATATACCTGCTTACTATTTTAAAACCAATCAGTTACAAACTACTTTCTTTTACCACCAAGACTTTTTCCTAGATATTGTTCACCTTCTCTGCCATTCTTTAGCTGCGTACAAATCGGCATTTAATTGTTTTACCTATAACCTCTTCCCCAATTCTTCAACTTGGAAATGATCATCTGACAATATCCGATGGCGCACAATTCAGCATTTATTCTATTTTACTTAACCTATTTCAGTAGATCAAATCGCTTTATTCACCGTGCCAAACGAAAGGTGGACCTTCATATAACCAATGATCTCCCCACTCGCGTCTCTACTTCCATCTTGATATGTTTGCCACAGCTCTTTTAACTTGGCTTTTTTGCATCTGCAAAACTCGCCTGGTGCAATTAGCTGACGTGGATCTTCAATTGACCCACTTTGCCACTCCAGCTCTTAGGTACAGCCACTAAACATGCAAAGAAGTGAAGCCGAGGTGATAGAACTGCCATTTTAAAGTGAGAAATGCATCCAAAAGCTTTACCTGCATTTATTTGGAATCCTTAAAACACATGCTTAGTCAGTCGCATGTAGATACCTATTCACAGCTTACACATTTCTTCATCAAATATTTTTAAATTGTTTGTTGCTTAAGTACTATAAAAATCTTGTGCACACCGCTTCCATTGATCGCGGGAAAAATCAAGTCGTTGCTTTGCGTGTGCCTGGCTGAGCCGTTTCTTTTCCCAAAAATGTCCGATTCACAACTTATCAGTTTCATTAGTCTATATATATATATATACCCTACCATTAGCCTTCAATGACTTTGATTTTATCCGATTGACTATTTAAGCTATTTTTGCTTCTACTTCATGCCAGGGTATTAAATTCAGACTGAGGAACTGTTCAAGCAACTCTTATCACAACTTCTCATTTTCAAGAATGAGGACTGGATATCGTCATCTTTGAATTCTTTAAAACACTCAATCCGAAGAATTTTGCGTCATTTCCTCTGGGCTGAGTTTGCGTTCGTAGCAGATGGCACAGCTGAATACTCACCTAGACAACTGGCACGAAGAGATTCACAGATACTGTGGCGACCAGAATGACCAGTAGCAAGCATTTTTAATAAGTAAAAAGAAAATACTGCAGTGATCGATATAGTGGCTGATTTGCTCAACCGCATTCGTTTTATCGCATCAATGCTTTCATTGATACTGATTTTTCGCACGTTTAATCTTTACAACTTGATTTGGGAAATCTAAGGCATTTGTTATTTGCTAGACACTTCTGATTGTGTGCGGCAAAACACATTGTACATCACACGAAGCCTTTTTTCTATGAACCATTTGTTAAGAGACACCATGGAAATCTGCCAGGTTATCGTATAAAATATCTTAATGCAAATTCAAGTGTGAGGCAACAAATTGAGTTGAGCCGATGGCTAGGCTAAAGGCCCATTGAGCTTGAAGTGCCTCTGGTAAGCGGTAAATAAAAGGCGAAATAGCTAATAATTTCCTTGCAGAATTGTTGGTCTTATTTAATATATAATTAAAAAAAGCCCATGGTGGTAAGATGTAGATTGTAAAGGATTCTCTTTCATCTACTAAAACGAAAGAATCAACGAGTAATAATGGTACGTCTCAGGCATTCTCTCTCAGTTAAGGTTTTCAGATAAGGAAAGAGAAGGAAATAAGTGCTTTTTCCATTTCTGAGCGTTTGGTATTTATCTACTTTACTCCTGACTTCACTCCGCCTCCCACTCTTCCATCCCTACAACGAAGTGCATGTGCCATTGCTCCAAAGTCCTCAGTGCGGTCCTCCTCGACTGCATCTACCCAGTGGTCCTATAGCACTCTTTTGGTGGTTTTCGACAACGTCAAGTCACATGGAAGTCTCATCTCCTTTCTTTTTCTCCCTTGCTTTGAAAATAACCTTATGGATGAAGATGGTGACAACCATTTTGCACCAGCCAAATATCATATTCCATTTTAAAGGTGTGCATCTTATGAACTTCTCTAGGACGCTTAAAAGGGCTTTGAGGCGATGCCCTAACTTCGTCAGCCTTTGGTTGACGCTGCAAATATGATCATCAATAGGCTTCACGCTCGCAAATTTTTTGCCAATTCAACAGCTTTTTAAGCCATCTTAACCTAAGTGGCACTTTGTAAAATTATCTATCAAATGGCAACCAAAACCAAGCGTCGACCATTCTCCTGCACTGAACGCATGTACTGTGCCTTCACTAGTTTGACATACCATCCTCCAGAAATAATACTTTCAAACGTGTTTTAAGCTTATGTTTGCATTGCTGCATTGATACATGACCCGATGCAAATCGCATACAAATTTCCGGCCCACATACTCGCTAAAAGTAACTTATTTGAGCTAGAGCTTCGCCGAATGGCTTGTTAAACCTGGTGTAATGTAAGTAGTATTTTTCTTGTAAGATGTATGCAGTGCTGAAATGCGTTAGTTTATCAGTATGTGGCCAAAACTGTATTCCGTAGATTTTCTGCTCATCCAAATGTGCTTTTGACAACTCTCTACAAAATATTTTAAGAATCAGTTTAATATCTCACACTTCCTTTAATTGTTTCTTGAATTGTTGACTGCTTTAGCAAGGAAAATGGCTCCTGTATGTAGGTGTTTAAAGAGCTGACGGTGGCCAATGGATTATACACAAACAGTGCATCACTCCCCCCTTAACGTTTGCAAGGCACCACGGCGTTGTCAAAAGTCTGCACCAGCCATTTTAGTTGTCAATGCAAAGTCTTTTTTGGAGGTAAAAATGATATTTTTTTAGATTGTTACCGAATCGAAAAGGGTCCTGAACGAGTAAGGACCCAGCGAGTTAAGCACTCCAAAAAAAACTACTTGCCAAAGTTTAACTGCATTACAAAAATTTACGAAAGCCTTATAAAATTAACGTAACAATTCATGTGTGAATTTTGCGGTCATCTTTACCAATGGACGATGTTTAACCCAAACTCGTGCAGATATACATTGATAGTGCGGAGATATTTGAAGAGATGGAAAAGCCGCCTACTAGATCATGACCTGAGTGAAGATCCTGCGCAAAAACTTACCTGCAATAGCCAAATGAGGAAATATAGCTAAAGCGCAAAAAGGAATATGCAAAAGTCCTCCGCAGCGGAGTCGTGTAGTCTCTGCATAGGTGGGTAGAAGCCGATCAATTGCAAACAGCGCTCTAAGTCGTGGTGAGAGAAGGCTGCCGCCACCACAACAGCCATCTCCACTGCCGCCACTGGCCACCTGTCAGCTAGAAAGGACCAATCCCTTGACAGTGCGACCAGTGCGGCAGAAGACGTTGTTCACGTGGAAGGTGGGTTGTTTACGAGAACCCTGACAACTCAAAACCTTACCTCCTCACAAGTGAATGCTCTTTCTAGATCATGAGATGGCATATAACGCGAAATCCCAATGATCCAATTTACTGGATCAGCATGATCGTAGGTCTTGTTTATCTATAAATGAGATGTACCTATTATGTGGTAAAATCAGCAAAACCAATGGGGAATGGAATTTGCCTACCTCAAATAGATTGAGAAGAATTAGAAAAGTGTAAGCCGGAATGGAAGAAATGAAACGAACGGAATAAATAAATTGAAAAAATTAAGCAGGTAGAGGTGAGTTCGTTATACGGAAGGCCGATCATTGATGAATAAACGCTATAAAAATATCGAGTGGGTACACAATTAGACCGAGGCGAAAGATGAATGAATAAATAAAGTGGTGAATGGACAAAAAGAGACATAAAGTGAAAGTAAGCGTAGACGATTGATTAAATGGATAAAGAAAGAGCTGGAAATCTTAAAGCATGTGTATAATCGAATTGCTACGCATTCTTAAAAGTGTTGGACGCATTCATCTAGGTAGAAGCGACCTATTTCGTGCTCTTTCGTAGACCTCTTGCTGCCAATCAAACACTGCTAGTTCAACGTTATTGAAATCGGCTAATTAAAAAGAGTCAAAATGGACGATGATGATGAAATTTTGAAGCGATTGCTGCCTCCTCCTGAGTCCTTTTAGTCAATGGAAAGGAAATCACGACATTATTTAATAGATCAAGTAAGTTTTCAATAATGTTACTACTTCGGTAAACGTCTTCTTTAAAAAAGCCAATGGGATTGATAGTTTAGTATTTGGACCGGATGAAAGCAGAAGATTTACCATTTGGGTACATTTATAGTGCTATTTCCCAAACTTCTCTTGCAAAACATCAAACTTAGGAAGACCAAATTTGAAATCGGGCTGTCTTTCTAGTAAAAATTTGATTCGCCTTTACGCGCGCACTTTGTTAAAACACAGCTTAACATGCATTCTTTACACATGAAAAGCTACTGATGGTTGTCAGGGTAAAGAGTAGGCACCAAAAGTTGCTCTGTCCCTTCTGATGCGTGAATCGATATGGTTCAAGTGATTCAATAATGTTCGTCCTTGGGTACTGATTGGTTGTCAGCTAATAATGACAAAAGGTAAAACATTTAAAAACAGCCACTAATCACTGCAGAAGCGATCTGTTTTATTTGAATGATTTACAAATGTTCAACAAAACAATACATTCAAGGGTACCACCAAGGTGGAGAGCTTGATATTTTCCAAGGCGTACCCTTTTTATTAGGGTAATAAGTCCTTTGTGGACCCTGAGATGTGAAAAATTTCTGAAAAGCGAAGTAAGTAATTGTGCTGCTTAGTCTCTCAAGCACGATGTGAAACTGTGAGCACTCAAGTAGTGGTTTATCGTGGATTTAATTACTTAAAAACGCTAAAGCACGGGCCTTGGATAAGGGACAAACTAATTCACAACTCCCGGGAAGCAGATTACATTGCAGGTTCAATTAATGTAACTTCATATGGTGCCTTGCTGGCGCTCCTTAATTCCTCATAAACAGATTATTCTCCTCTCTAGCAAGCACATCAGCGTTTAGCTGAAGTCAGGTCAGGTTACAAGCTCAATGCAACACAATGACCGAGGAATGTGATCGCAGCCATGCACACAGGTGTGGATGCAAGATTAGCAAAATGAAATATCACTTCAGCTCGTGACCAGGACACTGCAAATCCAACCTATTGAAGGCAAAATAGATAAGCAAAATTCTAAGTGGCACGTTCGTTTTCACTACTTGTGCCAAAAGCAATCAAGTAGGTCGAGGTCCCTCTTTAAGGGATGCTTAATTTGTTTTTGCGTTCTGCCCCACGCATCAACCTCTACTTGAAGCCGGCAACAAACTTTTCACCAGCATTTTGATAGAAGTAACCTTTGACTCTGTGTGGATGGTCGCCGTAACCATTTGCTGGAATTTGCGTGAACTGCGAAAATTTGCTACAGGTATTTCCTGTCTGCTATATGGGTGGTGGATTTCCCATGCTCTGTTCCATGGCGTTCTTCATCCGTGTCTGCTATCACAGTAGCAATCCTAAACTGGGTAAATATTTCGGCAATGGCCACTGACCTCGTTGGTCAAGTGTGTCTACCTGCAAGTGCAACACGAGTAGGTATCTTGTAATGTAAAATAATGAGTAAATTAAGAATACCAAGAACAAACAGTTAAACCAATTTGATTTACACAAATAATCAGCAATAGCTGTAGAACCAAGGCCAAATTTAACAAGTATGCTAGAAAAAGGCAAGAATTAACCAACCAACCACTAGGTGCATCTTCACACATTATGCTTTCAAATTACTTCTTCATGCCCATAATCAAGAAATCCACTTTAAATTCTTTAGTTCCACTGTTTTCAGTTACCCATTACTTTATGTATTATGCTTTCTGGTTCTTTTTCTAAAGAATCTGGCCCCCACACGTTTGAGCATAACAATTAGTAGTGGTTGGTGACAGCTTCAGAACAATTTACCTTTGGTTGGCTCTAATTGAAGAGTTTTTATTTTTAAGAGGAAAGTAAGGCTAAAAGCATCTAGTCTACTTCATGTCTCGGTCCTCCAAAACTGCCCATTTTTAACCCTTTATGCTACGGTTACTTGTCGACCTCTGTCACGTCAATTGATGAGTTCCAAATTCACGTTCATCAGCGGGGCACCAGAGTATACATTCATTACTCCGGTAGCTTAAAGATTTAGCAACCTAATAATCTAATAAAAAAGGTTCTCTGCTGTAATATTGCATGTGTTTGGTTATAAGCTCTTCTAATTCTAACCTCTGGACCGTGTGATGGGAGATGTGCGAAAATCTGCTAGGTTTTGCGGCGAATTTTTTGGTAAAGTGACGACTTGAAGCAATCCTGATTATAATACCGAGTCTATCGTTTCCCTAGTCTCTGCAAGCTTTGGGGCTTCATTTGAGTTTGTCAACAAAGTTGAAGGGATTATCATTAAAGTGGAAAATACCGCTTTTCTATTGGTTGCACAAAAAACAAGGAGTGACATCTAAAAAAGCAATGCAGAAATTTTTCATCAAGGGAGCTTCTTCCAGATTTTGCAACTAAGTACAATTTTTTTTAAACAGATTGCAATTACCTCATGGCGTTTTCGACTCCTAAGTTGTGGTTAACAGTAGCAAAACCGATTTAAACAAGCTATTATAACCAGATTTCTGCTTCGAAATTTAAGAGGAGGACTTATTGCAATAAATCACTAATTTAGGTTAAAATTGGCTGCATAAATGACGTCCAGTAATCTCAACGCCAGCACATCCATGTAAGGCACACAAATTGCCTACGATACTGCAATATGACGGTTGCTGTGCAAATACAGACAGATAGCGTAGCGTATTTGATGTGTAAGTAGTTGCTTTATATCACTTAAGCAAAGGCACTGCTAATCAAATTACTTAGAGGAATAGTAATAGGTGAATATAATATTTTCCTACACAAATGCGGCATGAAGTCAAGGTATGATTAAGAAAGCAAGGTACTCATGCAAAACTTACTGTTCATACTAACGTAATAAAAAATCAGCTATTTTGTTCCACTAAAATAAAGTTGCCCTAAAAACAAAGAAAGGTGCCGAGCTAGCATAACAAAAAACCCATTTTCCTTTTTTCGTCTACTGCTAACTGACTGTACTGTCTGTAGCAAGTTTTGATTCAAATATAAGTAAATCAGAATTTTTATTTAAAACTCGCTTATAGTATCCATCTTAATTGAGTACTAACAGTCAAATCCAATAAAATAAAGAAGGTTTATGATGCTTTAAACCTATCGTTGCTGCGTCTTGTTTATGCTCAGGTGACAGCAAATTTGGGCTAAGAGAAAGCATTGAAGTTTGTGGTGCTGGCGCTACTTGCTAAAATTACTTTGCAGTAATGAAATGGACATGAAATCGGGTGGAATTTGAAACACTGCACTAATACAGCCATGGGATGGAGAATCATCCCAAACGACGTTAGCGATTAAGGCTCGCCATTTAGTATGACACAAATAATTAGCGAGTACGGTTGCGGAGTCAAGTGTTAGCTTAACCAACTGCGAGTTATTGTGAATAACCATTATTTTAAACTACTCAAGTTACATTTTGAGTAATTTTATTATCCTAAAATATCATTAAGATAATCAATGCAGTTCCCGGAACCCATTAATTGGTTTTCTTTACGCATACCGTTTTTATTGGCGTAAACTTTTATCGAAGTTCGTGCGCAATAACAGCTACAATAGAACTGCGTTCACTCGACATCCACTCACCTGTCATGGCGCATATAAATGTGGCAGATGTGGGGCATCAACTTCACAGCACCAGTGTCAGTGATCGGTGGAAGACCAAGCTAAATGTGTTTGCGTGAAGGAGAGGCAACTGTACTCCACGGTATTGCACTGCTCAACATAGTTGCCTTCTGCAGTGGTGAATGGCTATGTGGATATATATCTACGCACAGTTGTACCTCGAGTCATCAATTCTGATTCAAGTGTTGATGTGTTTCCTTACAATGGCCATTTTAGTCTCTCCCATCGCGGTCATCGACCAAACTCTTGCCGTGTTCAATAATCTCGACTCCGACCCGTCACACAGACTCCTTCGGAGCGCGAAAATGCTCATATTCCTCGTGGCGGGCCTTCATATTTTCGTCATCTCCTTCTACTATAACCGCCTAAAGATACGATGGTGGAACAACATTATTGCTACTCCGTGTGCGGTCGTGACCTTGGCAATTGCCATCATTAAAGCCAGCTATGACCAGTGGGTAGAATGGTGAGATTAGTAACAGCAAGATGGAATATGGGTTCACGGTTGGAATCTCGTACGGACAGATCATGGTCGATGTAGACACGTGCTAACTTATGCGATTCAGTGATCGAGGGAGCCTAAGCAATGGTCGAGATCTCAATGCCTCAACAGTACGAATGTATATGACGAATCCTAGTATTAAACCAAAGCAATGAGAATTTGATGGACTAGAATTTCATCAAAATGAAGCGATGTGACATCAACGGTCAAAGATGGGTTTACATCAACTAATCACTGTTTCCAACCTAAACATCTTTGCTAATCTTTAAGTCCCCCTGACAATCGTTCACAAAGACCCGTTTGTCATCTCATTGCAAATTCAAAACTACTTTAGACGATTAAATTCTGTCTGCGTTGCTTTAGCTGCACTGAGTGTCTAGGTATGACCAAGTTTTGCATTTTAAATAGTGTAATCTTTATTTGAAAACCAAATCGCATTCCGGTGAATCCGAAGCCTTTTCAATGGATGCAAGTTATGCAAAGTGCTCATGCTGTTTATGAAGTACCTAAAGGTGATTGAAAGACGTGAGTGCAAAAAATTTAACATTTGTAATTTTTTTCAGGAGTTTTGCAGTATAATAGCTTTCTTCTTGGTAGTATAATATGCGAATAATTATTTTGCTTCTTCTGTCCACCTCTTAGGGTTTTGTTAATTATGCATCTTAAACTAATTAAAAGGATAATATTTTTCATTTCGGGAGGATATGCAACTAAAAGTAAAAACGTAATTATACTTATTTAAGCTGATAAATACTTCACGCAAAGAATCTGCTTTAACTTGTAGAAATAAATGTCAGTACTTCAGGGCTGTTTGATGCTGTGTTCTTCATGGTACCCTCTAGTATTTTCGTATTTCAGATCTTCACACCATACAAAGTCTGTTTACTTTAATGTGTTTTAGGTTCGTCTGAGCCATAAAATAGGGGTGGTTCCAAAGCAACGGAGTTTTCTTGTAAAATACGCGTTGCCGTTAAGGCAGGTACTGTACCCTCTACCAAAATACGCCGCCCAGAAAGTAGTTAAGTAATTTGATTCTGGTGTTGAAGGACTTAAGGAAGTACTGGGTGTAGGAAGACTCTTTTCGTCACCAATATAGAGAATTGTGTATCACTTTTGACATATTTGTGAACAGATTTGTTAACTGCAAGAAACAGACTAACCTTGAGCTATTTTGATGAGGGTTACACAGGATTCCATTATGAGTCAAATCTGCGATAGTTGAGGATGAAACAACAAAGCAGTCAAGCATTGTGTCCAATATTTTTATGACTGTCATCCGAAGCGTAGTTGGAGCTAGATTGAGTGCAGTGCCAATTCCCTTTGGGTGAAATTATTTTGTCAAGTACCTAACTGTCGAAGTAACCCTAAAGTTGCCAGAAATGAAGTGGCTAAATTTTCTAGTAAACCTCGACTCAGCTGCTCCTCGACCTCTTTTTTTTCAGAATTTGTAAAGATACTAAATTTGAGACCTTTCTACTTTAATTGATTTTGAATTCACACTTTTAAGTCTCAATGCAACAATTCATAGATGATTTCCTTTTTTTCCATATAAAAAGACAAGACAGTCGTTCATCATGCAAAATAAGCCGAATTTAAACCTAGCTACCGCAAGTGTGTATTAATTCAAACATCTGGCTGGATCTCTCCGCAGTGCTAGCTACTGCCTTGGGCATTTCCTTTTCACTAACCATTGGTGGCCAGGATTAGTAGTCACAATTCACTTCCAATTTTCTTACACAAATCCGTGTGAAAAATCTTCATGTTTAAACCTCCGTTTTATACGCCCACTTTTCTCTAAAAGTAAGCAGAAACTAGCAAAAAATCATGATGCCAAAAGTTACAGCAAAGGCAACACTGAACTTGTTTACCCTACAAGCCAAATTTAAGAACTTCAAAAAGTTTATGCTCTTTCCTGTCCTACTCGCTGCAACGTGTTTTAACTAGAAGAGCCTTACACAATGCAGTCAATTGTCTGCGCTCACTTTAAAGTGCTCTTTTACGGCCTACAAATGATCTAAATGGCTTCCCATGTACTAATGAAACACTCAAAAATATGCAGGTGGTACAAGTCAATTTGACCTAGGTAGTTCCGAATCGTTTTGTCAGGGACAACATTCAGTGCTATTTACCGCTAGAGAGGAATAAATTTATCTGCACCTTAACCAACTGTTGTAAGCTACAACTGGGTGTCAATCATGGCCATTAATAAACAACAATTAGACCTTCTGAATTATCATTAATAATGACAACCTGCTTGGGGTTAATTGGGATTGTAGTTCCTGATGCCTAACTTATACACCTACGGACACATTCTCATGTTTCAAGCTTACATCACTTCAGCATCATTTTAAGTACCAATACAAATTGGCATTTGGAACACGAAAATTAGGTTGTACTAGGAAACATCGTAACATTTGAAAAGACAAACCCAAAATACTAGACAGAACACAAGAAGGTAGATATACGAAGATAAGAAGCAATTAGTCAGCCTGTAAATTGCTTTAAATCCTTTAATTATTGATACATGAGTACTAAAGTTGGACCAAATTCCTGAATGAGTGAAAACTGATTAACCTTCAAACACCTTCGAGGTAGGTAGGTAGATAGGAGGTGGTTTTACTTTTGTGAAGAGTATAAGGGGAAATTAATCAATTCTTGTGATTCCTTTATATTCAGTGGGCTTGATTATGCTTTTGAATTTTTTTCTGTAATGGTTTCCCTGTAGCCAGTAAAATAATTACAGATTTTGCGATAATTTCGGTGACAACACTGAGGCCTATACGTAAAATTTGCTTGAATCCGATGATGGATTAGCATTGGAGATAGCAGCTGATTCTTTATTTAACATGCAAGGCATGATATTCCGATCATTACTGAAATCTACTGGTAATGGTGACTGCATATTAAATTTTTTCTTTAATTCTTTCTACCAAGAGAGTTAAAGTAACAGTGTGTTTCCAGAACCTTTGCTGAAAATATTGCCCCACGGGTACCTATGCAAGAGTCGCTGTTTCCCTCCTCCACCTCGGTCTTCATATATATGGAACAAGCGGATAGGGTGGACAAGGACATGCTTTATTGGATAATGATAATAAAAGAAGTAAATGTATTACGGTTGCAAGTGTTCAGAGTACATTTACTCCTCGGAGGCCCATAGTATCCGATCAGTCATGCGAATCGTATATGCTGAATGCCTCTAGTCCAAAAGGCATACCCCAACAAAAGTGTACAGTATTTTTATAATACATGCGCTACGAATGACTGAATTTGAAATAAAATATTTAAGTAGTGCAGGTTGGTCAATTTATTTTAATGGAAATGAAGACAGTCTAATGTTTGCGTAAAAAAGGAATGATTTTGTGAACTGTTAGATTAATATGATTTAGAACAATATAAATCTAACTTGCACTTGTAAACCAAAACAGAAATATTCGACTTTATATAGGGAGAACACAGTAGATCTGTTTAAACTTAGAGATGTTGCCTTAAGCCCCATAAATGCATTTGCGAAATACGGTGCGCATAAATGGAGCACTAGCGGTGAATTGGATGAGGAAAGGTGAAAAATATCAATAAAGCACTTGGAATTAAATCATCTATTCTCAAGCTATTCATCAAATTGGTGTTTATTAGACAGTGAATCGCACTAAAGTTTTTTCGTGTACAAGCTTGGAAAGGCATAAACTTTGATACAAGGAGCCAAATTAGGTTTATGTCACCCCATGGTGTTCTACCAATGATCAAAATACAACGAAGCTTTAAGCAATGAAATACATGTTCTTTAAAAAATCTCGTTTTTATACACTTCATGAATTTTGCTCCAATTATTCATTAATCAACGAAAATATCATAGTAAACCCAACGAATCTGTGAACCTTTTGTCGAGTAACAATTCATTTAACCTAATATCTGTATATAATAAGTTAAAGACCTTCCATCAATTTTTCAAAATCCATAAAAGTGAGTTGCTTGAACGCCCTATTACGCAGCTTTACAATTGTTAGCAAGTAAAAAGAGTGATGCGTTAATATCAAAATGTCATTTTAGCTGCAGTTGAGATCAATACTGTGAAGCGCGTGCACGTGAGTGAAGCAGGAATTCACTACACGACTGTTTTGGCACAAGGCTCTCTCCTCTCAGATTTTCATTTCAATTCGTCAATGTCTAGATGAATTTAGGGAATAGAAAGGTTTAAATTAGCAAGCAGAAAAGGACGCTGGTGAAATCGACATCAAGTAAAGGGCTAAGATAGCTTATTGATTCCAATTTTGATTAAATTATGCTGCTTTTTATTTATACTTTCCATTTTATAGAAAACAAGTGAATTTATTATGAATAACACGTGTTTTAAACTGATATCCTCCGCTTGACAGCTTGCAATTGGAAATGCAATGATTGGTCTGCGTGCAAGCCTCGAAGTTGTAATAAGCCATATTAGTGCTAAATGAAATTAATTAAGGAAGAGAAAGGATGTGAGGTTTCACCAGAGGTTATGAAGTTATATGTTCACAGTAAGAAGTGTATACATTTTCTCTGTCGTATCCACGCCCAAATGGAGGGTGCTTTTGTGAGTTGGATGGTATAAAGAGGGGCTCACATTCCCACTTCTAATCCGTTAATGTTCATTCATTCATTTACGTCAGATGACAAGCGCGTCCAATTGAGATTTCCATACTGCATGTTTGAATGCGTGTGCAGGTGTATAGCGATACATTGGAAAGTATATTCATTGCCTTTTTTAACGAATTTCTTTTTAAATCAGTCACAATAACGGTACTGGTCTGGGCATATCTCTAATATCTGTAGACTTTAAGAGTTCTGGTGAATTTGGCGATGTTATGGGACATTTTGTAATAGCTATGTAGGTATGTCTGCTAAAATAAATATTATTTATACCTATTTTTTGCCTCAACCTGAGGAATGACATCACTGATATCTATTTGCACTTGAAGTTGGCATCTTAGTTTCCAAGTTGGGAATTCAGGATAAGAAGTTATTGCAATAGCTCACTTGTCAATTACTTGTCTAAGTTATGGAGCCCCAAATGAAGTTCTATTAAAGTAAGTGATTGCATTTCCACATTGTCTCGTATAAGACGTCCAGTTGACTATAACAATAACACAGCCAAGTAAGGCATATACGAATTGCATACAGTACGACAGCTTGTCGACTGCCGTGGAAGCAGCGCCTGAGGCACGTAGTGGTACTACTAATGAAGGCATTTAAATCTCGATGATGCTAAGCATGGGTGTAGCCTTCAGTCTCAAAATCTTTACAATGAAATTTGGCACTGAGGTGTCATTAAAATTGTGCAGTAGGCAGGCAATTGAAATCCATCTGGATATTCCAAATTTCCAATAACGTAAAAAACTGAAGATAGGTTAGTTTTAATTTGTTTTAGTGAAGGTGCTTCAAAAGCAAAGGATGATAGTAATTTAGTGTTAGGATAAGCGCATTTTCTTTTTGTCCCATGCTAATTGATTGTACTTTCCCTAGTCATGGAAGTTTAGCCAAATTTAGCTCAAAAATTAAGTTGGAAATTATATTGAATAATAAATAGTAGCATACAGTTAAATTGCATCTTGGCACACAAATCCAACTGGAGAAAGAGAGCTTTCACTGGTTTTACTTCCCCAATGATGCGTCCTCTTAATATCTAGACGAATTAAGAAGCGATTGTTTCTGCTAACTACAAACTCGAGAATACACGCATGGCAGAAAAAATTGACATACGCAGGGCACTTTAATTTTTATACCCATATGAATTATTAATAAGGAAAACCCTAATTATAATTACTGTAATTATAGCTTGCGCAGGTTGTCATTTTTTGATTTTGTGAAAAAAAGAGTTACTTAATCCTAGATACCTATTAATTGGCTTTCGACTCGCAACACACAAGAATTGATGAAGAGCATGGTACCCATGCAAGTGCGCAATAACAGCTACAATAGAACTGCGTTCACTCGACATCCACTCACCTGTCATGGCGCATATAAATGTGGCAGATGTGGGGCATCAACTTCACAGCACCAGTGTCAGTGATCGGTGGAAGACCAAGCTAAATGTGTTTGCGTGAAGGAGAGGCAACTGTACTCCACGGTATTGCACTGCTCAACATAGTTGCCTTCTGCAGTGGTGAATGGCTATGTGGATATATATCTACGCACAGTTGTACCTCGAGTCATCAATTCTGATTCAAGTGTTGATGTGTTTCCTTACAATGGCCATTTTAGTCTCTCCCATCGCGGTCATCGACCAAACTCTTGCCGTGTTCAATAATCTCGACTCCGACCCGTCACACAGACTCCTTCGGAGCGCGAAAATGCTCATATTCCTCGTGGCGGGCCTTCATATTTTCGTCATCTCCTTCTACTATAACCGCCTAAAGATACGATGGTGGAACAACATTATTGCTACTCCGTGTGCGGTCGTGACCTTGGCAATTGCCATCATTAAAGCCAGCTATGACCATAGGACGGCCCAGTAATGACTAAATTTTTAATCCATAAATATGCTTATCAAGCAAGGTATGGAATAAGATGAAACAGCTACCAATGACATTAAATTGTGAATGCTCTTACGCACATACCTGCAGGAGTGTTGTACGCCTGCAGTAGAAGTATGCGATGTCGAGACATCCGACTACACATGGGCCTAAGCAATGGTTCGTTAGAAATCCTCAATGCCTCAACAGAACGAATGTATATGTGCGGAATCCTAGATACAACAAGGCAAAGCAAAGTGAGAATTTGATGGACTAGAATTTCATCAAAATGAAGCATGATGTGACTAAACTCCGGGGTTAAAGGAGCCACAATATACCTCTTCCCTAGTTTGACCTAATAGAACATCGAGTTTGCGCCGATGTCGAAGCATAAGAGCTACTTAACACCTCACAAATGCGTCGCTGCAAATCATAATACCAGCTCTATTAGTAATCATTCGCTACAAGCTACGGAATTTGTGACTTAAGTTTTTGGAGGCCAACCTCGGCATTAACCTCCTCCTTTCTTCACCTACACCACATACGTCTCACCCAAGAGCCCACTAGGGGCATTAGTTGATGTAGGTAGTAATGTTTTATAGGAATTATTTGAGGAGAAGTGTTCGCAAAAGAAGGTGGAAGACAATGGTAAGGAAGGCATTACTAGCTCATCTTGCTGTTACTAATCTCACCATCTACCCACTGGTCATAGCTGGCTTTAATGATGGCAATCGCCAAGGTCACGACCGCACACGGAGTAGCAATAATGTTGTTCCACCATCGTATCTTTAGGCGGTTATAGTAGAAGGAGATGACGAAAATATGAAGGCCCGCCACGAGGAATATGAGCATTTTCGCGCTCCGAAGGAGTCTGTGTGACGGGTCACACATCATGCTTCATTTTGATGAAATTCTAGTCCATCAAATTCTCACTTTGCTTTGCCTTGTTGTATCTAGGATTCCGCACATATACATTCGTTCTGTTGAGGCATTGAGGATTTCTAACGAACCATTGCTTAGGCCCATGTGTAGTCGGATGTCTCGACATCGCATACTTCTACTGCAGGCGTACAACACTCCTGCAGGTATGTGCGTAAGAGCATTCACAATTTAATGTCATTGGTAGCTGTTTCATCTTATTCCATACCTTGCTTGATAAGCATATTTATGGATTAAAAATTTAGTCATTACTGGGCCGTCCTATGGTCATAGCTGGCTTTAATGATGGCAATTGCCAAGGTCACGACCGCACACGGAGTAGCAATAATGTTGTTCCACCATCGTATCTTTAGGCGGTTATAGTAGAAGGAGATGACGAAAATATGAAGGCCCGCCACGAGGAATATGAGCATTTTCGCGCTCCGAAGGAGTCTGTGTGACGGGTCGGAGTCGAGATTATTGAACACGGCAAGAGTTTGGTCGATGACCGCGATGGGAGAGACTAAAATGGCCATTGTAAGGAAACACATCAACACTTGAATCAGAATTGATGACTCGAGGTACAACTGTGCGTAGATATATATCCACATAGCCATTCACCACTGCAGAAGGCAACTATGTTGAGCAGTGCAATACCGTGGAGTACAGTTGCCTCTCCTTCACGCAAACACATTTAGCTTGGTCTTCCACCGATCACTGACACTGGTGCTGTGAAGTTGATGCCCCACATCTGCCACATTTATATGCGCCATGACAGGTGAGTGGATGTCGAGTGAACGCAGTTCTATTGTAGCTGTTATTGCGCACTTGCATGGGTACCATGCTCTTCATCAATTCTTGTGTGTTGCGAGTCGAAAGCCAATTAATAGGTATCTAGGATTAAGTAACTCTTTTTTTCACAAAATCAAAAAATGACAACCTGCGCAAGCTATAACTAAAGTAATTATAATTAGGGTTTTCCTTATTAAAATTCATATTTGTATAAAAATTTAAGTGCCCTGCTTATGTCAATTTTTTCTGCCATGCGTGTATTCTCAAATTTGTAGTCAGCAGAAACAATCGCTATTTAATTTGTCTAGATATTAAGAGGACGCATCATTGGGGAAGTAAAACCAGTGAAAGCTCTCTTTCTCCAGTTGGATTTGTGTGCCAAGATGCAATTTAACTGTATGCTACTATTTATTATTCAATATAATTTCCAACTTAATTTTTGAGCTAAATTTGGCTAAACTTCCATGACTAGGGAAAGTACAATCAATTAGCATGGGACAAAAAGAAAATGCGCTTATCCTAACACTAAATTACTATCATCCTTTGCTTTTGAAGCACCTTCACTAAAACAAATTAAAACTAACCTATCTTCAGTTTTTTACGTTATTGGAAATTTGGAATATCCAGATGGATTTCAATTGCCTGCCTACTGCACAATTTTAATGACACCTCAGTGCCAAATTTCATTGTAAAGATTTTGAGACTGAAGGCTACACCCATGCTTAGCATCATCGAGATTTAAATGCCTTCATTAGTAGTACCACTACGTGCCTCAGGCGCTGCTTCCACGGCAGTCGACAAGCTGTCGTACTGTATGCAATTCGTATATGCCTTACTTGGCTGTGTTATTGTTATAGTCAACTGGACGTCTTATACGAGACAATGTGGAAATGCAATCACTTACTTTAATAGAACTTCATTTGGGGCTCCATAACTTAGACAAGTAATTGACAAGTGAGCTATTGCAATAACTTCTTATCCTGAATTCCCAACTTGGAAACTAAGATGCCAACTTCAAGTGCAAATAGATATCAGTGATGTCATTCCTCAGGTTGAGGCAAAAAATAGGTATAAATAATATTTATTTTAGCAGACATACCTACATAGCTATTACAAAATGTCCCATAACATCGCCAAATTCACCAGAACTCTTAAAGTCTACAGATATTAGAGATATGCCCAGACCAGTACCGTTATTGTGACTGATTTAAAAAGAAATTCGTTAAAAAAGGCAATGAATATACTTTCCAATGTATCGCTATACACCTGCACACGCATTCAAACATGCAGTATGGAAATCTCAATTGGACGCGCTTGTCATCTGACGTAAATGAATGAATGAACATTAACGGATTAGAAGTGGGAATGTGAGCCCCTCTTTATACCATCCAACTCACAAAAGCACCCTCCATTTGGGCGTGGATACGACAGAGAAAATGTATACACTTCTTACTGTGAACATATAACTTCATAACCTCTGGTGAAACCTCACATCCTTTCTCTTCCTTAATTAATTTCATTTAGCACTAATATGGCTTATTACAACTTCGAGGCTTGCACGCAGACCAATCATTGCATTTCCAATTGCAAGCTGTCAAGCGGAGGATATCAGTTTAAAACACGTGTTATTCATAATAAATTCACTTGTTTTCTATAAAATGGAAAGTATAAATAAAAAGCAGCATAATTTAATCAAAATTGGAATCAATAAGCTATCTTAGCCCTTTACTTGATGTCGATTTCACCAGCGTCCTTTTCTGCTTGCTAATTTAAACCTTTCTATTCCCTAAATTCATCTAGACATTGACGAATTGAAATGAAAATCTGAGAGGAGAGAGCCTTGTGCCAAAACAGTCGTGTAGTGAATTCCTGCTTCACTCACGTGCACGCGCTTCACAGTATTGATCTCAACTGCAGCTAAAATGACATTTTGATATTAACGCATCACTCTTTTTACTTGCTAACAATTGTAAAGCTGCGTAATAGGGCGTTCAAGCAACTCACTTTTATGGATTTTGAAAAATTGATGGAAGGTCTTTAACTTATTATATACAGATATTAGGTTAAATGAATTGTTACTCGACAAAAGGTTCACAGATTCGTTGGGTTTACTATGATATTTTCGTTGATTAATGAATAATTGGAGCAAAATTCATGAAGTGTATAAAAACGAGATTTTTTAAAGAACATGTATTTCATTGCTTAAAGCTTCGTTGTATTTTGATCATTGGTAGAACACCATGGGGTGACATAAACCTAATTTGGCTCCTTGTATCAAAGTTTATGCCTTTCCAAGCTTGTACACGAAAAAACTTTAGTGCGATTCACTGTCTAATAAACACCAATTTGATGAATAGCTTGAGAATAGATGATTTAATTCCAAGTGCTTTATTGATATTTTTCACCTTTCCTCATCCAATTCACCGCTAGTGCTCCATTTATGCGCACCGTATTTCGCAAATGCATTTATGGGGCTTAAGGCAACATCTCTAAGTTTAAACAGATCTACTGTGTTCTCCCTATATAAAGTCGAATATTTCTGTTTTGGTTTACAAGTACAAGTTAGATTTATATTGTTCTAAATCATATTAATCTAACAGTTCACAAAATCATTCCTTTTTTACGCAAACATTAGACTGTCTTCATTTCCATTAAAATAAATTGACCAACCTGCACTACTTAAATATTTTATTTCAAATTCAGTCATTCGTAGCGCATGTATTATAAAAATACTGTACACTTTTGTTGGGGTATGCCTTTTGGACTAGAGGCATTCAGCATATACGATTCGCATGACTGATCGGATACTATGGGCCTCCGAGGAGTAAATGTACTCTGAACACTTGCAACCGTAATACATTTACTTCTTTTATTATCATTATCCAATAAAGCATGTCCTTGTCCACCCTATCCGCTTGTTCCATATATATGAAGACCGAGGTGGAGGAGGGAAACAGCGACTCTTGCATAGGTACCCGTGGGGCAATATTTTCAGCAAAGGTTCTGGAAACACACTGTTACTTTAACTCTCTTGGTAGAAAGAATTAAAGAAAAAATTTAATATGCAGTCACCATTACCAGTAGATTTCAGTAATGATCGGAATATCATGCCTTGCATGTTAAATAAAGAATCAGCTGCTATCTCCAATGCTAATCCATCATCGGATTCAAGCAAATTTTACGTATAGGCCTCAGTGTTGTCACCGAAATTATCGCAAAATCTGTAATTATTTTACTGGCTACAGGGAAACCATTACAGAAAAAAATTCAAAAGCATAATCAAGCCCACTGAATATAAAGGAATCACAAGAATTGATTAATTTCCCCTTATACTCTTCACAAAAGTAAAACCACCTCCTATCTACCTACCTACCTCGAAGGTGTTTGAAGGTTAATCAGTTTTCACTCATTCAGGAATTTGGTCCAACTTTAGTACTCATGTATCAATAATTAAAGGATTTAAAGCAATTTACAGGCTGACTAATTGCTTCTTATCTTCGTATATCTACCTTCTTGTGTTCTGTCTAGTATTTTGGGTTTGTCTTTTCAAATGTTACGATGTTTCCTAGTACAACCTAATTTTCGTGTTCCAAATGCCAATTTGTATTGGTACTTAAAATGATGCTGAAGTGATGTAAGCTTGAAACATGAGAATGTGTCCGTAGGTGTATAAGTTAGGCATCAGGAACTACAATCCCAATTAACCCCAAGCAGGTTGTCATTATTAATGATAATTCAGAAGGTCTAATTGTTGTTTATTAATGGCCATGATTGACACCCAGTTGTAGCTTACAACAGTTGGTTAAGGTGCAGATAAATTTATTCCTCTCTAGCGGTAAATAGCACTGAATGTTGTCCCTGACAAAACGATTCGGAACTACCTAGGTCAAATTGACTTGTACCACCTGCATATTTTTGAGTGTTTCATTAGTACATGGGAAGCCATTTAGATCATTTGTAGGCCGTAAAAGAGCACTTTAAAGTGAGCGCAGACAATTGACTGCATTGTGTAAGGCTCTTCTAGTTAAAACACGTTGCAGCGAGTAGGACAGGAAAGAGCATAAACTTTTTGAAGTTCTTAAATTTGGCTTGTAGGGTAAACAAGTTCAGTGTTGCCTTTGCTGTAACTTTTGGCATCATGATTTTTTGCTAGTTTCTGCTTACTTTTAGAGAAAAGTGGGCGTATAAAACGGAGGTTTAAACATGAAGATTTTTCACACGGATTTGTGTAAGAAAATTGGAAGTGAATTGTGACTACTAATCCTGGCCACCAATGGTTAGTGAAAAGGAAATGCCCAAGGCAGTAGCTAGCACTGCGGAGAGATCCAGCCAGATGTTTGAATTAATACACACTTGCGGTAGCTAGGTTTAAATTCGGCTTATTTTGCATGATGAACGACTGTCTTGTCTTTTTATATGGAAAAAAAGGAAATCATCTATGAATTGTTGCATTGAGACTTAAAAGTGTGAATTCAAAATCAATTAAAGTAGAAAGGTCTCAAATTTAGTATCTTTACAAATTCTGAAAAAAAAGAGGTCGAGGAGCAGCTGAGTCGAGGTTTACTAGAAAATTTAGCCACTTCATTTCTGGCAACTTTAGGGTTACTTCGACAGTTAGGTACTTGACAAAATAATTTCACCCAAAGGGAATTGGCACTGCACTCAATCTAGCTCCAACTACGCTTCGGATGACAGTCATAAAAATATTGGACACAATGCTTGACTGCTTTGTTGTTTCATCCTCAACTATCGCAGATTTGACTCATAATGGAATCCTGTGTAACCCTCATCAAAATAGCTCAAGGTTAGTCTGTTTCTTGCAGTTAACAAATCTGTTCACAAATATGTCAAAAGTGATACACAATTCTCTATATTGGTGACGAAAAGAGTCTTCCTACACCCAGTACTTCCTTAAGTCCTTCAACACCAGAATCAAATTACTTAACTACTTTCTGGGCGGCGTATTTTGGTAGAGGGTACAGTACCTGCCTTAACGGCAACGCGTATTTTACAAGAAAACTCCGTTGCTTTGGAACCACCCCTATTTTATGGCTCAGACGAACCTAAAACACATTAAAGTAAACAGACTTTGTATGGTGTGAAGATCTGAAATACGAAAATACTAGAGGGTACCATGAAGAACACAGCATCAAAACAGCCTGAAGTACTTGACATTATTTCTACAAGTTAAAGCAGATTCTTTGCGTGAAGTATTTATCAGCTTAAATAAGTATAATTACGTTTTTACTTTTAGTTGCATATCCTCCCGAAATGAAAAATATTATCCTTTTAATTAGTTTAAGATGCATAATTAACAAAACCCTAAGAGGTGGACAGAAGAAGCAAAATAATTATTCGCATATTATACTACCAAGAAGAAAGCTATTATACTGCAAAACTCCTGAAAAAAATTACAAATGTTAAATTTTTTGCACTCACGTCTTTCAATCACCTTTAGGTACTTCATAAACAGCATGAGCACTTTGCATAACTTGCATCCATTGAAAAGGCTTCGGATTCACCGGAATGCGATTTGGTTTTCAAATAAAGATTACACTATTTAAAATGCAAAACTTTGTCATACCTAGACACTCAGTGCAGCTAAAGCAACGCAGACAGAATTTAATCGTCTAAAGTAGTTTTGAATTTGCAATGAGATGACAAACGGGTCTTTGTGAACGATTGTCAGGGGGACTTAAAGATTAGCAAAGATGTTTAGGTTGGAAACAGTGATTAGTTGATGTAAACCCATCTTTGACCGTTGATGTAATGCTGAAAAAAGTAATCTATGTTGGGTTTAAAACTTTGTCATTAAATTTAGAGCCTCCTCCGACAGTGATAAAGCTCCCTCGATCACTGAATCGCGATAAGTTAGCACGTGTCTACATCGACCATGATCTGTCCGCACGTGATTCCAACCGTGAACCCATAAATCACATTCACCGACAAAACACTTTCAGTGTTTGAGTGTGCGAGTGACAGAGTCTGAGAGTGAGAGGGAGAAGGTTAGACATGCCCACCTTCCAGATGGAGATGAATAACAATTCTCAGGAGGAGGTGCCCACACCACTAGATCTCACAGTTAATTCCTCCGCCTCCACCACTACTGGCATTAACGCGGCCACTTCGCCCACCAAAATACAACCGTCACAATTAAATGATCTCAACCATGTGATCCAATCCATCCGTGAGGTGATCTCCTGCTGCGCCTGTTTCAATTCCGACTTTGGCATGAAGGAGTGCGCAAATGGTCACCTTCTCTGCCATACGTGTTTCCTCACCCTTCGACAGGATGATCACCCACAATGCCCCACCTGTCGAGCCATCCTCTATCCCGACAGCAGACGCGCCCTAACAGCGCAAAAAGTTCTCTCCGAACTGCCTGACGTCTGCTTAGAGTGCGGGCAGATGATGCTGCACAAGGATCTCGTAGGACATAAGCTCAACACCTGCCCTAAGCGTCGTGTCACCTGCGGTCTCGCACCCTTAGGGTGTACGTGGTGCGGCGGTGCGGAGGAATACCACAGCCATTACGAGGATTGTGAAGTGCGTCGGTGCCTCCAAGAACGTCCCCTGGAAGAGAGCCTCTCCAACGTGCTTGCACGATTTAGACGGAGGGAGCAGATGTTGCGAGAGATGTTTACCTGCTTTTCGGCCGTTTTTAGACATTTGGAGGGTTTTGAACTCCAGTCGGTATGCGTCCCTCTTTCACTGGCACGGGTTACCCCCGGTAGACTGGTCTTCAAGAGCGATCAATTCCATGGAAGTCAGTCTCGCTGGAGACTGAAATTGATAGTACGATTTGATGACGAAGGTGCCGAAGAAATCTCTACACCCACCGTCTCTAATGTTGGCGACCCTATCGCTTCAGCTACCTCTGAAAGACAAGAGGTTGTTGAGACAGGTGTGGAAACTGTGGAACAGGTTAACAGTTTACGCGATTCCACAGAAAACACGCCATCATCACAAAATGAGGAAACGAATTCTTCGCACCGTCCACGAAGGATATTCCGTTTTACGGGAACACAACGCACACGACCATATCCAGATTGGAGACAAACAAGAAATGGGAGCAACAGCAGTAACAACCCCAATGAAGGAGGTGGATCGGAGAATGGTTGCATCCAGTCAGACCAGTCTCAATTTGGAGAAATAAGTTTTGCTATAACGAAGGAAAATAGCCCAGGGATAGGAAGGAAGAACTATGCCTTTATTCCACTGCAAATTGAGTCGGCGGAGACAGGTGCTCAAGTGAGTGTTCGGCCGATGATTTCAATGTACCGATTTGCATCGCGGGGGGAGAGAACTGGGGCATTTAGCTTATATCCCATGCGATGGCGGTACTTGACAAATTTGCGAGAACTGAAAGCCTGTCGTCTGATTAACATGGAGATGGTGATTGCACGAAAACTGGTAGATGAGCAAGCAGAGCAGGTATAACGCCGGTGGAGGTTATCACCAATGTCACCACTATCGTCATTAACGTGGGCGATGCTAATGATAGGCATGCACCGAAGTTGCGTTCGGGTTTCAGTTGCAGAGATGGTTGGATTAAGAAAGCCACCCTCTGTGCACTTGTCTGTGTGTATGTGTGCATTTGTTCGTCCTATACCGAATAAATAAATGAAAAAGATTGTGATCACCGCGCTGCTCCAAGTGGAGTACACAGAAGTTGACTTATTTCGCCTCCATTTAGCCTAAATTATTATCAGAAAGTTTGAAAATCAAATCTCTGAAATAAATACGGCTAGTGCACAAAGATTGTACACAAACAAAATTTATACTTATTATAATACAACTTCCCACCTAAATACACTGAATCCATGGAATTCGCGACTTCGATCGCCATCCTGATGCCATGACATTTAAGTCTTCTTAATTAGTTAAACCTTATCAATGAAGTGCCTTAAGGGTGAGCTGGACTGCTTAGCCAGTGACCTTGGAACGAATATTCCTGACCCTACACGGTACTACAGTTAGACGTCATGGTTCCTGTCCAGTGAACATCATGAATCGGTCTGGAAAGCAAATTACCATTCCTGGTAGCTTTGCTCTTCAGCAAAAACTAGAAGTTTCCTGGGTTAAAACGATTCCGCAGTGCAATCTCTGTAACGAAGCCGCCTACATGATAAAGTTGCAATTGGACCCACATAGTGTTTAAGTGGGCGATCACGACACCATCGAAGGCGGTATTCCTATCTCGATGCATATGAAAACCACAGACAAAAATGGTTCTTACCCTCCTGTTAAGGATGAAACCTTCGTTTGTGCCCAACTAAATATTTAATTTAAACCTCACTTCAGATTGGTGAAAATTGGCGAAAATTCTGTGAAATTTCGTTGGTCAGTTAGCGCCCCCACACATCCAATCGAATCAAGTAATGACAGCGAATCTGACCAAATAGGATGAACAGACTTTATTACACTTTAGCCATTAATATCACAGCTTCCTCAGTGGTAGCCCACAAATGAACAAAGCCACATTATCAAGGTACCTTATCTGCGTTGCGATTGTTGACGCTGTGATAGACACGTTAATAAAAAAGGGATACACTGAGGACTATGAGGCGGTTAGAATAATAAGAGATGGTAATAAAAGGGGGCGACTAGCGCTGCTCCAAATTCAGAGTTTCCTGAGGCACCAATTTCAATTCAGCAAGGGTCACGTCGTCCGACAGATTCGCAGTCAACTGAAATCACAAAACTCACGTTATTTAGATCACTTAAGCATCAAGATCATTTGCTTTCTGCAATCATTGCTCACATCAACCCGGGGAAAGGTGGTGAGAAGTTTGAAATCCGCCACAGCGTAGCCTAGCGACTCCATATAGTTCTTTAGATCACGAAGAGTGTCCCTCGCCCTAAAGCGTCGTGTGATCATTCCATTTTGAATGGGTTGTTTCTCCGCGTCAGAGAGGTGCTCGTAGGAGGGTGGAGAGGGCAAAGTGGTGGGCAGACGGAAGCGCAGAGTGGCCACACCCACAGTACCCACCAGGGGTTCGGGCGGGAGAGCGCGGCCCGAGGCGATCTGTCGATTTCGCGCCTCGCGCTGCGCCGCCTCGGCCTGCATTCGCGCTTCCTCTTCACGCTGCGCTGCCTCCGCCTCTTCACGCTGTTTCGCTTCCACCTAAGGCAGCGATAAAGTTGAGGGGAAAAACAGATGAATGGATGAGGTGGTTGAATGAACGCGAATGATTGATCGATTGGAATAGTAACTTAAAAACATTGATTGAGTAGATGAGCAACCGAACGAACAGATGAATTGTTGATTGAATGGAGTAAATAACAACCGGTTGAGCCCAACAATTAATCAGACAAATGAATAAATAAATGATTTAATGAATAGGTCGACAAACAGAAGACTGGGCCATTGAGTGATTAAGCATAAGGACGAATGGATGAGTGAACGAATAAGTAAAAAATTGAGTAATTTAGTGACTATTTTAATAATTGACAGGTTGGTTAAAAGGCTAAAGAGACACGTCCCAGCAAGCAAAATGACGGCTGATTAATTGAGTTGGTGAGGGAGCAAGCGAGTCACTGAGAAATCAAGTAAGTGGCTAATCATGAGTTTGAGCAAATAAGCATGATTTCTAGGTCATTAACAAAGACACTTCTGACAGTTCTTAGCTTTTATGGCTATTTTGATAACACCAGGATGCATTACCTATATTTCACACGCATAATTTGATGTCATGATAGCATCTTATACGAAAAGCATTGGGACAATTTATTTGAAACGTGCAAACAACCTAATAGAGGCTGACCATCCTCAGTTGAACAAATGGGTAAATCCATAGGTAAGCAAATGGATGGATTGAATATGAGTCGTTATTGAATAACTAATAGATAAGTAGTTGGCTGTGTAGAGTTTCACTCCTTTTTTTGCATAGTGACAATACCTCATTAAAAATCCGCGTAATCTTTCAGCAAACTTTGTGGGATTAAAAATCACACAAAAAACTAGCGATAAATTTCTTAATGGTTCACCGAAGAAGGTGAATATGAATAGATATTAAATAATTTGGTTAATGGTTTTGAATTTTAGCACAAATGGGTCATACGGAAAAACTTAAACTCAGGCGTCAATGGGAGGTCTAACAGGCTGTAAGCCATCTGCAATGAAATTTGAAGATGTGTCAACTACGTGCAAGATTTATATCACTGCAGTTTCAGCACATACCACTTTCGTTAGACTTTGCATTACATATCTCTGGAGCTATACTCGGAACCTTCTACTCACTCTACAGGCGTGGTTAATACCAGGGTTAGTAAAACTGCTGTGCTATTTCCTGTTTGAAATCAAAACTAAAGGCGGGGGCTAATGAGTATTACAAAAAATAATACTACTGCTTAAGATAAATTAAGTAGGCGTTTTTGAACCATAAAATACCTTGAGGCGATCTTGTTCAAGTGACTCCTTGTAGGCCCGATCCTGCTCCTCACGCATCATCTCCCGTTCTGCACGTTGAGAATCAGCTTGAACTTCAGGCTGCAGGCGCTCCTGGTACATCACATACTTCTGCCAGAGCTCACTCACCACATCCTCCGCGTCAAGTTTGCCTCGAGTGTGGGAGAGTGGAGCAGGAGCTCTAGTGGGCGACGCAGAGATGGACTCTAACGGTGGAAAGGCCTCTATCGAGTGACTATGATCATCAACTGAGGACCAGGAGTGCGAGGAGATGGGGCTGGTGAAACCGTGGCCGGTCAGAATGGTTATCGCCTCATAAGAACCGCCCAATTTGCACAACATTATCAGCAATGGAAATTGGTCCGTCTATATTGAGAGTAAAGCAGACGCGGTACTAAAGCTAAATAATTGGGCAACATAAACAGCTTCATCATGGGTAGAAAGGTTTTTAGACAAAATCGACACGTTTCTTACGAAACAACAATCATCCATTCATGTCAACATGAATTATTGCGAAAATGCCTAAGAGGTGTTTCCAAGCTCGAAAAACCCCAGTACATGCTAATAGCAGAGACAAGGAATTCTCTCTTAAACAAATTCCTAGATGCGCCTTACCAAGTATGAATTTGATAGATAAGATTACGTCAATCATTCCACCATTTTATTCATCTTAGATCAATGAAAGTCGGAAATAGCAGTAGAATTTTAAGGATACATTCAAGACGAGCTATTTTGCAGGCCACCTAAGTGGCCTTGTTTCGGTGTGAAGAAACCGTAATAATTAAATGAACTCGATAAGAAATTTTACACGCAAAATACCTGAGTCTGAATGATCTCAGTGGCAAGGTATTCAAGACGTGGTTGCATCCAATGTAGAACACTAGTCCTTGCCCCGTCGAGAGTAACATCCCAAGGCCAGATCTTAAGTTGATTCGCTTCCATAAATTGACTCATTTGTTGCGAGCAGAGCAGACGATTGCAGAAGATATGTGCTGCCACACTGTGATCATGGTGCAGGTAAATGAAGAGGGGTTTGCGCTGAAAGCAAGAAAAAGAATATTTGCTAAGGAAAAAGACATCGTTGTCCAACTATTCCAAGGAAAAGAGAACGCACATCAGCAACACGAGAGGTACTGAAGCACTGGCTCAAGGCCTCGTTGAAGGGACAGAGGAGAAAGGGTGGAATACATTCTTCGGGGTTTGAACAGTAGCGCTGAATAAACACATGGTAAAAATTTTCCAACGCCTCCTGGGGAGATTCAATGAGGCTCAGAGGAACTGCAGGGGAAGGAAGAAGTTTCGATTGCAAATCAAAAGGTCTGCTTCAGAGTGACTCAAAAGGGGAGTCATGGTTTTCTTATTCTAGCGAAGAAGCAAAAACCCGAAGGCCAAAAAAGTGATCAAATTGTGAAAGCATTCTGGACTATCTGCTGAGCTGAACTGAATGCAAGTGACTTGACATGGTGAGGTCAACTTGAACCCCACATGATTAAGTAGTCAGAACTGTGTAGCTCTAAGCTACCTGGTCATTCCGACTTATCAGTTATGCGTCGGCAGGATTCAATTGGCACGGCCTCGTGAGGCTCTGATGGATGATGTCAGTGTCGTGACAGACACCAAGCAATGAAGCCAAATAAATTAACGAAACCTTAAAAAACATCGTCGTGAATGCACATACCCCTTAATACGTTGGCCACCAATGCCACTTATATTACGCGAATATGCGACATACTTGTTAGCTTATAGCAAATATCTGCATTAAATCATACCACAAACAGATCGGGCAAGCTTACAAGTGGACCTAGAATGTTCTTAAAGAGAACTACATATTCATAGTTTTTTTAGCAACAGTGCAATATTAGGCGGATCAAACACCTGAGAGGTGATGGTTGATTTTCCACAAATCAATTCTACTAAGAAAGAAATGGGTAAACTTATGCAATTATAGCCTAAGGTAAGTTAAAAGTTAGAAATCACAAGAACAATTTGACCTGTTATCGACCACGAAAAGAGCACAATAACAAAAGTAACCTTTGATAAAATTTGCGGTCTATGTCTTCTGGCTCCTTCTTATGAATAAGATCCAAAATGTTTAACCTCCGACCCACTAAGACTACAAATTAACAGAACTCCATTCAGCAGCACGTTTCGGTGGGCAAACACTTCAGAGATGACAACTTACTCAAAGGCAGGGAGTAAGGATTGGTACTATCACTGACAAAGACCATTCCATCGTTTGGGTCGTCAATATCGGAGTAAATGGTAAAGCCACCATCATCGTCCAATTCCTGCATCAAAACACAGAAGCGAAAGATTGATATCTCATCCACAAAAAATAACACTGGCATGCAAGTGTGCAATTTTTGGAGAGGGATCCTAGCATGCTGTTCCCTTTACAAATATTCACAAATTCTGAGTAATAGTGAGGCAGTTTTATATAAAGAAATCGATTTTTTGATACCCGTCATACAGATTCATGATCCCAACAGAAGACAGCTCTTTATTTGTATAAACATGAGATAAAAGGGATAGAATGATTGGTAAAAAGGATGTTAGAGGGGTCGATGAGGAAATTCATTTTATACGATTTGGGTATTTTTACACATTTCTTTGTGTATGTATGTGCGTCTGCGCTATTTAGCAAAATCAAGATGCATCGCTAGCGCGCAGAATGAGGCGAATGACATAGCGACGCGAAATAAAAATAGTTCGAAGCGTGAACACACTTCGCTGCCTACAACTAGTGAGCATGGTTAAGCTAGGTTAACGATCCAAAATTAGAAAACACGCCGAAAAATGAACCCAATGTGACGTTTGAGATGATTAACGCATAGAACATCAGCAACAACCAGCCTCCTGCTACTAAAAGAAAATAAGACAGCTGAACCCATTAGTGTTACCAAAAATCAAGTCAGCTGATTGGTAGGAGGAGCGAAGTTTAAACTTACCATGACGCAAAAGGAAGTTAAAAAGGCCAATGAAATAATCTATATTCCCCCAAAGACTGTGGCAGTGATGGTCCAGTCACGTGTGTGTATATATCAGCATGCGATGGGGCAACATATGTGCCAAAAAAATCAATAGGCGGATGTACAAGCTCACGTTAACTTTGGCATTATATTGCCCGAAATCGCATCCCCTCCTCCTACTCGTAGATGCGACGCAAGAGCAGATATTTCAGGTGACAACGTCTACGCAAACCATTAATACCGCAACTACGAGAGAGCATGTGTGACTCAAGCGCGTGAGTTTTCGATGATCCTGCGGCGGTACCAGTCACATAGGTAACTCACCTGACTTTGATCATAATGAATTTTCTTTTTCGACCTTTGAGGCCGACAATTGTCCTCGCTAGTGGCAACACGGGTACTCGAAAATGAAGAGTGGGAGGTGGAAGGGGCTTGTGAATTTGTAAGCTAAAAGGGAACCCGTACACCCGTGTTGCTTTAATCAAAATAAAGAATGAATACGTTTAACGCTATCCTACCTCAAGGATGTAGAAATTATCGTGCCTGAGGTTGTAGCGCTGAAGCTTGTGTTCGCTAGACGCGTTGGAAGACATATTCAAGTCCCTTACCATTGCTTCCAAACTTGACGAAGTCTCGGATTCCGGGAGAGACCAAACCTGATTCGACACAGAAATGCCAGACTCTTTAGCGGCTGAGCGTTTCAAACCAAATAGGCTTGTAGTCTCCGAGATGTTTCGTAGGCGAATGACCCTGCTGTCGACAGAACGGGTGTTCGTAGCGCCGTTGCGCTGGTGGGAAGATTCGATTAGACGAACTCGCACGTCAAGTGCAGTTGGAAAGGAGGCATTCTCCCGACCCGCTACCTCAGTATTCGGCCTGGAGGGTTTAAAAATTCCATTGTGTGCATTTTATTGTGCAAAACGATGGAGGCACGACTTACCGCACTCTGTGTCGTCTAACTAACCGAGCAGTCCATGAGTTGTTCAATGGAAGATGCAAACTTCTAAGCGTCATCTTAAACACAAACAACCCAAAATTGTAC
The DNA here is from genome assembly GCA_000469725.3 of Echinococcus multilocularis. Classification (NCBI taxonomy): domain Eukaryota; kingdom Metazoa; phylum Platyhelminthes; class Cestoda; order Cyclophyllidea; family Taeniidae; genus Echinococcus; species Echinococcus multilocularis. The sequence goes on along the minus strand of LN902846.1, from coordinate 3,949,191 downwards.
CAAAGAACACAATTTCCGGCGCTGACTACTTTGCAACATTCTTACATGATCATTCAGACTGTTCTGATTGTGAGTTCCGTCGAAACGCAGAGCAACCAGCAAAGCTGCACTGTCCGAAGGTAAGCCAGAATTCTCGGCTGCTTTAACGAAACTATCACGGTGCTTGTCGACCAAGCACCGCTTAAAATCACCAAGCGTGATCGAATCACGTATATCCTCCAAGCTAATAATCGCAACCTCTCTTTTCCTATCGTCTAGGTAAAGCGTAATTTCGAAGTTTAACAGCCTCGGATGTGGACTATGTGGGGAGTCAGGCGCAGAGTTATGTAAAGAAGATCCTGCATCGACTTGTGATGAATCTTAAGTTGTAAGGTTAAAAATAAGTAAAAAGACAAATTTAATTTTGCAAAGTACCACCAGGTCTCCCATCCACTAGGAAAAAGTCAACTGCCGACTCTATATTCCATTCAAACTGTTGAAGAATTTCTTCGGCGGTTTCCCTTTGTGTAATACCCGTTAGCTCCTAGGAAAAATGTGCACTAATCAGAAGCATACTTGAAATTTTTCAACTAAATCCATTTGTGTACTCATTGAGCGCATAAATTGTCCCGAGTGTATATGGTTTCTTCTTACATCGCGGCTGACTAGAAGCGCAGTAAAACGACAGATTTGTTTCTAAAAGAATAAACAGAAGCATAATAATTAATAATCACCTTTGCAATTTTGACTGCAGAAGCGTTGCGTGTTTAGCAGTATTCTTGGTTTAAAAGGAAATTGAAAACAGTTTTGAGCCATATCGGTTCGTAATATTTGAGTTTCAGCATGACAGTTTGTGTCCTTGAGAAGAAATTTATTTCAGGAAAGGGTTTTTAGAAAGCAAATAAGTGGCTTGCATTGCAGGAAAAAAGTTTTTGTTATTCGCAATCAATAACATGACCCTTCCTATCTGGTATAAATCCAGCAGCCCCCTTTTATTATTTCAGCAGAGATGTGTTATTTATGTAAATAAAAAATAAGATGCACATCGGATTAATTCAGGTGACCTCATATATACCTTAATCTGATGGATGCGATTACCAGTAACAACCTAACTGTACATTGAGCAATGTCAACCCGGCAACTCAAAAAGAACATGCCAGCGCCAGTAGAAGAAACGACCCTCCAATCTGATGTTACAAGGCTTTGATACTTTGCTTGCCTCTGCGTTTGACTACCCGTCACGCAAGTCTGCTGATTGCACTTCTACTAGGCGTAGTGGGTCTAGGTCTATGCCAATAGCCTGCCAGTCTTTCTGTACGTTAGCATTGTATGTTCTGGTGCACTATTGTGGTTGCGAAGGCGGTCTAGTGGATTGATCTGCTACTGGTACTTACTAAGTCTAAAATCTTAACAGAACTGGAACCACTATCGGTACACCGTTTTCCTGAAAGTCAATCCTAACTTCCACATCATCAAAATTTCTCTCTGATAACGGAAACATTTTTTTAATAAATGTTTCAATGTTTGGTTTGCAAGTGCAATCAGTCGCACATTGATTCGACTAACCTTACGGCAACCATTTTGAGGTGTATTCGCCTCTTCTTCACCTGAATCCACTCCACAAATTGCAACAAATAACATCTCATACATCCACGATCCCATCAATATTGACTTAATCTAATCTTACTGAAAGCACCAAACGTTCATCAAAATGCAGTTATTCAGTAATAATCGTAGTCGCAATAGTAATTGTAGTTGTAGTGAAAGAGATAGGAGCGAGTCTGAACGTGCACTGAGAAAAAGAGAATCCACACATTAGAAGCAAAGAGGGTGAAAGAAGGTGGGGCAAGGAACCACAGAGTTTTAATGGCGCCGAGCAAAATAAGGAACCTATCAGTCCGAGCAAGTAAGTCCAAGCAAGTAGAAAAAAGACGGCAGGAGCGGCAGACACTCGGCAAGAAAGAGAGCGAAGGTGCGGAGGAAAGAACGGAAAGAGGGAGGTAGGGCAGAGGAGCACCAGGGAGTTAGCCAGCCAAGCGGGCAGATGGACAGGCAGAGCAAGAAAGTAAGAGATCAATTCATGTGGCGCTGTAGCTTTCCCCATCTGCCCGCCTGCCTATCACCTCTCTTCCCTCTTCGCTCTAGCAACGGGATTGCGTGCGTGAGTGGGGAAGAGAAGAGGAGCAAGGAGGAAGAGAGAGCATCTAGGTGAGATTTGAGCGCTAGGTTCGTGGGGTGAAGTTACGCACCTCGTTGAAGATCATCTCCTTCCACTCCTCTACCGATCGACTTTGGCTGTCCACGTCGGGGTCGTAACACCCAGGGGGTGGCTACAGATGAGAGAGAAACGAAAACGTCACCGGCCAAGTAGCTGCAGTCAGTAGGTGTAAAACAGATCGCGTCTGGTTTGTAAGAGACGAGATGCTCGCTCTCCTCTCAGAAATTAAGTATTGGCAAGACAACATTTCACGAGATTGTAGGTCATCACACAGATCTGCAATTCGGCCTCCACAAAGATGGAATGGAGCCCCGTTTATACCACATATATTGCTAGTCTTCCAGTCCTTCCGTATGTTTACAGTAGCTTTCAAATCGTGAAAAAGGAACCCATGTAAAAGTGCCATGTGCTTCTACACAGACCTTTTCAATCGTCCACAATTCAGACGCCAAGCTGGTAACGTAAACCTCTAGTCACGGCATCTGCGCTACTAGACTTCCACTCCTTTTGTGCGTTCTAAATTCACATACCTTAAAAACGTTCAGAACTAACTCAGAGACCGCAGGCCATCCAAAAGTCAACAAGATTCACCGACTCAGTGAAGGCCTACCATTGTGTAGCGAAGTCAAGCAGGAGAGTAAAGTCGATAGGCACTTGACCTCAAACAACACTAGCTAAGCCATGAGCAGAACCCTGACTCCAAAATTTACCAACTTCTTTCAATCACATTTGCCTATTGACTGTCGTATAACAGCGGAACGACATTTGTAATTTTAATTTAACCACACAAGCTCTCCAACCTCCGCTGTCTTCGGCCATCACACCTCGGTAGGATTTTTTGGCTCAAGTCATTCCTGTTAACAATCTACTAGCCCCTGGACATGTGCGTCAAAGACGTGGACTCTAGAGCATCATTTGCTTTTGAAACAAAGGGGGAAAGTTTTCACTTTCGAATGAACTTTCAAAAATCCATCTTACAGGGATCCCATCCAGATATCTTTTCAACGCCAACTGTTATAACACTTAACACGGATACCGTCGAATTAATCAAAGCACTAATTCGTGACTGAAGCGTCAAGACAGTCATGTTAAGCGGGCAGAATGAGATATTTCAGTTATAATTTAGGGGGTACTTCACACTACGAAGAACCCCACCAAAGGGCGACAGCCATCGAAGTTACGTTCTCGTTAAAGGAGGATTTAGTGAAATGTCCCACCATTGCCAAATAAGACTGGCCTTTCCGATACCTCAAAAAAATGGATTTTTAAACATGGATGCGGCCAGCACTGCTGAAAAGTGAGTCACGCAATTGAGAAGGGATGGGGAGCGGGCAAAGTCAGTCATAAAAACAAATCCCATTTCAAAGTCGCATTTATTCAACCTGGCATCTCTACGTTCCACCACAGAAGATGAAAGACGAACATCAAGTTCGTTTGGTAGTTCAGTGGAACAGCCATCCAGTTCATGAAGTAAGAGCAGCGAACAAGCGTCGGAAACCGGTGACCTCATCTTGATGGTAACAAGGGATCATCAAAACAGAAATTCATAACTAGGAGGAAAATAAAAAAGGCTTCGAAAACATTTGCCACCAGCGTTGCATTAATGTGTTCTTTGAAGGTTCATGAGAATTACTTGCAGTCATAAATGATTTGTGATAACTAAAAGGCTGAGTTTAAAGCAGTAAAGCGGATTGGCTGAATGTTTCAAGCGTAAAAAGGCTGCATTTTTTTAGGTTTTGAGCAGTCGTTGGGTTGTTAGCAGGAATTAACGACAGGTGGTGTCATACTAGACCAGATAAAATATCTAGACTGGAGTGGTCGAGCGCATTAGACTAAATATGCAAGATCCATTAGCGCCTGGTATGTAAAATAACCCTATCGGCCTCATCACAATTCAGTGCATAATTTCAGTGCCCCAGATGGCATTATGATGGTCAGTGACATTACCATACTTTAACTATCAGCTCCATCAAGTGGAAATTGCGTCGCAATGTCTGTGCCTTCAGCCCTACTTTGCCTATCATATGTATCAACTAAGTTTCTGCCTTATCCAAGTGCTTTAGGACATCCCAAGCGCTATAGTAGCAAATCCATTTGGAGACTAGTCAAAATACACCTTAGTATATCTCACTAAAAAGAAAAACCGATTCTGAAATGCAAAAAAAGTAAGTCGAAAGAGGAGAAATTGATAGCTGCAACACTCCCCAAGAGAGAATGTGACCTTTCAGCGACGATAAAAATGCGGGGGCAGGATCGAGATGGCAAGCACAAATACCCCTTCGGTCTATTTTTCAATTTTGTCTTAAAGAAAAAATTTACATTGTGAGATAACAATCGGACAGAAAAACCACCTTCCTGCACCGTCATGCCACTGCATTTTCTCATTCCACAAGAGTAAAAGGATTCATAAGGCCTTCGTCGATTGCAACAAAATACCCATTGAGGAGTGAAGAATGAAAGTTGAAGCAAAATTATCGTTGCGACACTCGTTTGACTCCATCCCCAAGACTGCATACCGCGACAGAAATTCAAAGCATTATTGAACTGATTAACTCAGACCTACCACCATCTACTCATATTAAACGATGCTTTAGATTTACACCTATTTAAAATTTGACAACAGTCATAAAGACGCCACTGAAAAGGGGTAGAATAAAAGACCCATTCTGTAAACAACTCATCATCATTGACTTCGGCATCATTCCCAGGGTTTGACGCAACACGTTAAGCAACAAAGTAAGAGAGTGTGACGTGCTAAAGGGTACCACAGAAACGGAAAATGCGGCTTTTGCTTGACGTGAAGCGAAATGAGGGCAATTATGCTAGAATCTAGAGTAAAATTGGTCCCATTGTAAAGGCAAAAGTCGGTACCTCAAGTTCTTCTTTGTCTCCAACTCACCAACTGCTCACAGTGACATTAGAGTTAGGAAGTTCCATGATAAAATTTGAAACATCCATACCAGAAAAGAATGGCTCACCCCATTGATTTCGGCGTCGTCACTCCAGAGGCTAACATAGGGGTGTCTAAGCGCCTCGCCCACGGTGATTCGCTCCACCGGATCGATGACCAGCATTCGACTGAGGAGGTCCCGCGCCATGGCTGGGTTCAGATCGGCGTGCCTCTGCGCAAAAAAAAGTACTTGCAACGATGATAATGACCCGCCACATATGAACACAAACTAGTGGATTGCGTGAATAAGGGGAGACTCATGTATGCTGTGGATCTTACGGCGCCCTGACAAAACAGCTTATGTGGCCAAAAAGAGTGGAAATCTCTAAATTCGCTCCCTTTGGCAAAACGAAAGAAAGTTGCAAACTCAGCAGAGATCAAACTATCTTGCGGATGCACAAAACTATAGCAGGACTTGCAATCTTAGCAAGTTGAGTAGTTAAGCTGAATTAATGGGAAGCCTTCTCAGGCCAATTCTAAGAAGACCAAGAATGAACAACTGTTAATACATTGTTTGAAAAGACGATAACCATGAAAAAATGTTGATTTGATGTGATATTTTAAAACCAAAATTATCTCAGTCTAGTAAAAAAGGCATTTTAACCAAGTGCTGCTAAAATCTCGCTTTAAAATAGTGGTGAATTCTAATAATGAAAATTCTGATAAGATAGGAGACAGACAAAAAAATGAATGAAATAAAGCCGAAATGCAGCACCTCGGCCGGAGAGTTTAGCTCTTGGCTGGAAGCATCCATGGATGAAGTTGTGAAGAGGCCCGGAGATAGGTAAAATACAAAATATTAAAAATAATCATTAAAATACCTCCCTCTAATTTGCAGTGGCATTTTAGAGTAGAAAAATCTACTGTGGATGGTAAAAAATAGGTAATCAAAATGTTATCTGAGATTGTATTAAAAACCAGAGAAAGTGGGATGATTACAGGTTGTAGGATCCATCCAGTTTAACCACGTAGGAGACGGGTGAGCAGACAGTTCAATTACACGCTGTCAAACGATGAGAAATGTGTGGATGGAGAACCGGAGACTAACTGGTTCATTTGCAAAAAAAACACCGAAGAAAAGAAGCACAGTGAAGGCTGCATTTACACAGCACTCGCGTAGAATGACAAGGCTAGCGTTTTCAACATGGATATCCTATCAAGAGAATAAGCGAGCACCTAATACCCTAATCCTCCTGATTGGACAAACTACAAGTGTCAAGGGAGACATTTAAATCAAGACGAAGGAAGCGCAATAACGGTAATGCTAGTTCAAATAATATGGCGTTGCTTGAGGTCTTCCACTGACGTGGTCTTGATCATTTTTATAAGGGGGAACTCTCCAAACCATGGTGCATAAAATAATGCAGACGTTATTTAAACAGGATCTATGCTTGACAAGCGCCAAAGGGCACAGCTTACCTTCTTTTCCAGCTGGTGCCGAAGTAGGGGGGAGATCAAGACGGGGCCTGGGAAAGGTGCCAATACCCAGAACCAATTGATTTAGATGGTTTTCGGGGTACTTATAAACTTTACTAGAGCAATTTAAGCACGGAAGGACTCATCCAAGTGACTGCAGATAAACCATCAACAAGCAAAGCAACACGTGAAGACAACAGAGCCACTCTGAATCAACACGGCATTGGATAAAGTACGACCTGAACGACTTTTAAAAGCAAACGAATAACGGGCAAAACAAAGTCATAATGGAGTTAAAAAGGGTTCTGGTATCCAAATTTAAAGGACAAACTTTTCAAACAATAAAGACAATGATGGGAATGTAAGAGACGGGGACATACTCGGCTGGGTTCGGGGAAAACATCGTCAGGGAACAAGGTCTCAAAGGAGCGTCGGGGCACGATGGGTCGGGAGAGAACGTAATTGCGCACGTCGCGATCTAGACGATCAATGAAATCGCGGGAGGGTGTGCCCAACTCGGCAGTGATCTTGCTCCACTGGTCGATGTGATCGGTACCCGGGAAGAAGGTGCGCTCCAGCACCATCTCCGCGAAGATGCACCCCACCGACCAGATGTCGACGTTCGCAGTGTAGCCCATGCCCAGGATCACCTCGGGAGCACGGTAGTAGCTTTCGAGAGCAACGAAGAAACATGTTTGCATTAGAGTAATTTATCTCCAGGTATATAATATTATGATCGCGATGGCAGCCTTATTACAGGTAGGTAATAAGCCTGAATAACTTGGTCGCTACATTTTTGGCAACAGTAAGCAAACCTACCCCCAACTAGCATATATTCCACACCATCACAGAAGAAAAGTATTTACTCCAGATGGCTCAATATACAGGAGGGATTGTGGAACAACGTTGACCCATGGTAGCTATTCTAATCTCTGGTTCTAAAGTCATAGCCAACAATGATTCAAGACTAGATTAAAACAAATCGAAGACGTCCTAGCAGTACTGCTCACAACTTTGTTATGAGCAAATTTAGAGTACAGATATGGGGACGTAACATGCCTCCTTACATGCGTTTCGAACAAATTCGGCAATTGGCATACTGAATGTATGATTTAGAAGATTGTCCAGCCTTCAAAATTGATCATCTAATTTTGCACTCTACGTATCTGTAGCACACATTCATGGAATTAAACTTTATCGACAGAGGAAAACATGCGCAAATACGATTTCTTCAACCAATACTCACTCGTTAAATTTATGTGCAACCCACTCTACTTCGTCAATCTTAGAAAGACAGAGCGTGAGTGAATAAAGGAGGGAGACGACGTGACTACTCGAAGGCTTACTCTCTTCCTTATGACTAGCATGTTTTTATAAACCAGAAATTAATGCAATGCATGCACTAGGAATTCTACTTAAATGGGCACTTTAGTAGTAGAAGGAACATTCACCGAGTGACTACGTAGGGAGTCATCATAAAGTTTTCCGTGCCAGAGCGCGCGAGACCAAAGTCAAGGATCTTGAGAGTGCAATCGTGCTTCACCGCAATGTTGTTAGGTTTCAGATCGCGATGAATGATGCCCGCCACGTGGAGGTGCTTCAGGCCACAGAGTATTTGATACAACAGGAAGGAGAAACGCTCGTGGTCCAACTCCATGTGGATCACCTGTATTACCAGTCCGAAATAAAAATAAGTACCAGAAGTAAGTTGTGCCGTACAAAAGTTTCACAAAACCGCGGAAAACAAAGCACAAATGCGATGAAAAGTATCGAAAATGAGTTGTTTGAGGTTGGTAACGAGTTCCTGTGAACATCAAGTGTGTGGTTCCATCTTAGGCTTGGTAAGAACTCCAAAATCCGAACATCAGCAGCAAAACATCAAAAATTGGTTGCCCAAACCGGTCTCATTAAATAGTGTCGAAAAGAGATGATTTTGACCTCTTTTGGATTGATGAGCATTAAACACATCACAGATTTCACTCACTAGTAACACCACACTTGATTAAAATAATACCAGAAATCAGGTATTTCCCACACCAAATCTCATACAGTCTGGATTAACGAAATTGTAGGAATATTTCGCATTTCCTTTTAAAATATTCCTATAAAAGGATCCCGAAAGTTGTTTGAGTAATGGAGAGTTTTCGCAGAAACGTCGAGATTTCAAAATCAATTGGAAATATCACTCATCTTGCACTATTTTTAGTCAGGTATTTACTGAACTGCCACCACTGAAAGGGAAAGTACCATGCCGACATTCTCAACGGTCAATAAATGTGGCATTTGAAAGATGTCGAAAATGCCGTATAAGGGTGACTGAACTGTGATAGATGCCTCAGAAAGGCGAAATAAACCGATGACAAGCAAACTTTCACTTCGCAATCCAATCCACAAGTACACTCTATAGGTTTCTTCAACGCGAATTACTGAGAAAACGTATTATCAACGAAAATCATCGTGTATATGATACTTGTAGAGAAAAGCAAGGTCAAAAGTAGGTATCAAATTTCGTCAAAAATCCAACATTTCCTTTGAGTACCGTGGTATCATGCTGAAGCACATGAAAACTGCTACCAGTACCTTTTTTTAAACTAAAGCCATTTTGATGAAATGACCCATAGTTTATGCACTACAGATACGACTGTTAAAGTTATGTATTACACTGTAACATTCGCCGTATTTTCTCCACTTTTATGCTTGCTCAATTTCACAAATGATACGCAAAACATGACGCCAATAAAGTTTTTGAAAGTACCTCAACGGTGTTTAGTAGAAACAATCCGATGTCATAGGCAAAATTTTGTAAAATCGACTCGAATTTCGTGCTGCATCGAACGATCTCCGGTCTATGGGAAGCAAAATGGCTTACTGTGCCTAACATGACAAACCCACCAGCTTAGCCTCGAGTTTGATCCAATTAGAGGGATGTAGTTAAGTAATGAGTAACCAACCCTCAAACGTCGACAAACCTGCAACATATTTGACTACTTTAGAGCTGGATTAATCAGTCAACTTTCGAGATTTTTGAAATAAGAAGTGAAGTCAACAGAACCCAGTAAAATCACCGATCACAAAATCTTACTTCAACGGGAAAAGTTGTTAAGTGCAATTCAACTGAGGGGATACACTAGGAATGAGACGGCAATGTGAAATCGGGTAAATATGGGAAAAAAACCACAAAACGCCACCTTCCTGTTAGGCACTACCCACTTTTCAAATGGCATCAATTACAAACAATAAAGCTGCTGGAGAAAAAAATGCATAAAAGGCATTGCGAAATGTAAGCGCTTCCATTGTTCGACCAAATGAATGCTACCCTCTCAAACTTTCAACAGAAATCGAAAGCTAGCTCTCCTTATAATTGTCAAAAGTGCCAATAAATGATTAAAGCCAAAATCAACCCACACGAAGACAAAATCAAAGTCGCAAAACCGCGTCGTAACATTTCGAAAGTATGGTGCAAAGTGAAGAGATTAGGAAAGGATACTATTCTTCCAAAAATAAGATGCCCAGCAAACAAAAGAAGCTCTTCTGCGAAAACCAAGCATCCTGATAAGTTACAAAAGTTAAATTCATAAAAACGCCTGGTAACATTGTGAACCTGTTAAAAGATGCTAGTTATCAAAGATGAAATCCAAAGACAACCTACGGTTATTTTCTTAAAAGATACGAAAGGTAGACGAAATTTTCATTTGAGTACACAATAATGAGAGAATCTTACAAGTTGTAAAAACACTATTCAGAAGAGCGTGTATTTTTCCGTTTTGCATGGAGAGATGGGAGCATGTGTCGAGTTTGTGACTCAGTAGTGCGCACTTAAGGCATCCTCGATGATACTTCATAATAAATAGGCATCGTCCCACGTTTTCATCATCGCTACGTGTTCCGCAATCAATATGACTCACGCTAGTCGTTGGTGTCTGATTATTGCTGCCCCTACCACTGCAGCCATGAGAAGACGCGAGAGAAATGAAGCAAGAGGGAGATGGGAATTTTTTTACTTTTGCACACACAAAGTGGGGCAGCTAAACACACACCCACCTTCCACGTGTGCGCAAAATAGCAAGGCAATGGAAGATCAACGCAGTGGTGCAACACAAATAACCGACAGAAAGTTCATTCTACACAGAGATGAGGGAAAGCCCGTAAATGGCTCATTACAGATTAAAAGATGTGGCAAATGAGGCGAAATTTTGATTGCTGGTAGAAAATACCGGAAACTTGAGACAAAAATAAAAAAGCCTACGATATTATAGGGAAAAAACCACGGTAGAGTTCTGAAGGGGACAATATACGCCACTAGTTTTGCTTCAATGCATAAATGCACTTGAATCTCCTTAAAGCCTTTATGAAGAAAAATAATAAAAGCGACATAGAGAGTCATCGGCGAAGTGCAAAGTGGACTGTCTAAAAGAGACGGAGTGAATCTTTACAAATATAAGGACAGACGCACGTGAGACAGACTAGCATCCATAAGTTCCATAACCAAGTAGACATCTCGAAATTCGTCCAGCGTAGACTGAGGACTAAAGGCGTCGAGAAGGGATATGATCTGTAAAGGAATGAAATAAATTAAGCAATAAGGGAACATGTTCAATTGAGCACGCCCTTTATTTAGCCACAACATAAAAACTATCTGAAACAGCGTTGAAAGTGCAAGATAGCAGGAAACCTAATCAAGAATGGAAGTATTGACAATTCCACAATTAAAACGCATGCGTTAAGATGCAAAAATACGTGAATAAAATCTTGCACATCATAAAAGAAGATAACGAAGTCAAGTAGGTCAATGACGTAAGGCAGGAAAGTAAACATCGTAGCAGCTAGGGCGATATTTCTCAGTGCCCCAACAACGACCATAAAACAAAACCTAAACATGCCACTTGAATCGCTAACTCAGGACAGGGACATAGCAACAGCGAAGGTAAAAAAAACCAGGAATAAGCCGGTGGCACTTGCATTCCTGTGATTGACGAGTTTCATAAGGACGATCTCGCGGTATGCACGCTTTGCATGGGTTACATTTTGGAATGGATGCGTGAGCTTCTTGATCGCAACTTTACGCTGAGAAACTGAGTCAAAAGCGGAGCTATAATGGGAATCAACGAAAGAAATAATGAACTCGTACTTGCGTATAACAAGACCCAATAAATAACCAAAACACAAAGGAAAGTTGAAGCCAAAACCATAACCACTCACCTACATAAAGTCTAAGTATAGGATAAAATAAGATGATTGTTTGCACAAACGACAGTCACTCATCACTAGCTGATGTCGCAAGCAATGCTACTTCAGTAAGATTAACAACAAAATCGACTAAAAACGCAATGGACGACTTAGAAAGTTAACTCTGACAATGAATTTCCAAAGAAAGTTCTAAGCATACACAACATAACCCTGAGCACCGGTTCCGATGGGACGCAGTCCAGAATAACGATCGGGAATAACGAATTGCGATTCTCCTACGGTTTCAATGTGAAAATTCGGTGGAATTTGAGGAATGGAAGGGGAATATTCAGTGGAAGTCTCAGTAACCGGCATTATAAACCGACTATGGAAAATAAGAAATCTTATTTCCAGCAGCCGATCAACACAAATTGCACAAGACCGCCGGAAAAATGCCTAAGCAAAACAAGCAGAGTTAGATGCTTCTGTGCTCAAATTTAGAAATTTGATAAGCTCAAGTTTGTAATATTTGCTCAAGAGTCACTTCTTTATTTTGTTGGTCTTCTTGCATGCGGAAATTAACAATTGACTAACTTACTGTACACACAAAAATGCTGTCTTATGTCACAGTTGGCTGCAGCATAATCTTAGTTTTAGAAAATTCTAGTAGTGGCATTGCTTTACACTTTGCGCATGATGTTTCCTAGCTTTTGCGGCGCATTGTACAAATTTTTGGATCGGGTTCCTCGCATGTAATACGAGTTCCTAAAAATGGTGTTAGTGCGCTTTTATCTTTTAACTTGTAACGATTAATGGCATTTAGACCCTGATTTCTTATAATCTATTATGCTAAGAAATACCCTTACAGACTCTTGAAATGTGGAACGCAGCAGTTTATTCCTTTTACTGAAATAACATTTACGGGTATAGAGACGATTTGTAGCTCAGCAAAAAGATAATTTACCCAAGTTTTTCTTTTTAAGTATTGTTATTACTTTTATACGACCATTTTATTCTTTTGAATGATTTGTGAAGTTTTGGAAATGATGTTATACCATTTCAAGTCTTTCTTAAGGCTTTAATGCTCATTGCTGGTCTGTTGAGCAGGCTGCAAGTTTAAGCTCCTTTCTTTTTCAAAGGTGATCTCGTGCTTTTGCTTGTTTACTTTTTCACGCTACTCACTGCAGAATATTCGGCGCCCAAAACACCGCCCACGAGTCAGTAATATTAGCCATTTCATTTTCACAGACTAAGGGTATTGTATTACGTTGGTTGTTTGTTACACGGTTAATCTGGTAACGAGCTTCTTTGACTTGGCCATTGTACCTCGCCGAGTGGGCTAGCCTTCGGGCCATGTCAGCAACCCTAACGCCTTCTCTATTATGTCTTCTTTAGTCTTCAGGGAAGTCTCGGGACGCTACAGTATATCAAAACGTGCGACTCAGCGTTTTTAGACAAGCCCGGTTGATTTGCTTTGGGCATATTTATTAAAGGTGGAGAGATGGAGAGTGAAAATACAATGTTCAAGAACGGGGGAAACTGCAGTCAGTAGGTACGGCAGCGGACCATCTGGTCAGGAGGCTTGAATTTCCTGCATGCCTTCTCCCTGAACGGCACATTAAAACAGCATAAGTATTACAATATTGTATCTTAATATCAGCGATCTACCTTTTGACCTCGTCGTGCTTGATGTTTTATCTGCACTGCACTGGAAACGTAAGCGTTGCGTCCAGAGTCTTTGATGAAGTTGTAGTAAGCCCAAATGATGTTTAATAGTGCTCGTATAAAAATAGCACACAGAGGCTCTAAAAGGCTCCTGGCATGACGTAAAAGCCACTCCGCTAAGACTAAATGCAAATTGCTGGGTTCAAAGCAATCGCGTACTCAAATGAATAGCTAAACGAAACGGCAGTGGGCCGCAAAGGTTTCTGTAGTACGATAGTGGTTTATCCCTTAGTGCTGGTGAGGCGCCACTTTTGAACTTTGAATTAGCCCTCTTCAGGCCATGTCAATAGCCCGAACACCTTCTCCGTGCTGAACATGCATTTTGCCCTAGTATTGTGTTCTCATTTGTCCTCGGGGAGTCTCGGAGCGCTACATTTTACCTATTTTTTGGATATTCAAGGACAAAAGATGCCCTACGAATTGTGTGCTTTTTAAATAAAACACTATTTGCAGGAACATCTACCCAAAAGACGGTGGCTATGGTTGTAATACTCTCGGTTTTGACGAAGCGGCTGCTTGAATGCTCCAGCATTGTATCCCTGCCGGTTAGGATAGCTGTCAAACTGTCGCCAATGCATTTTTCACCCTGGTATTATGTCTTTTTTCTTCTTCAGTAAAGTCTTAAAGCGCTACATTGGTACCAAAATAGTAGCATCAATGGACAATGTAAATACAGGTTAACAAAATCTGATTCATCGATACAACTCCAAATGCCATAAGTTGTGTGTTAATGTCTGGTAATTGCTGAATGTTGGAATGACGTTTATCAAAAAACAGTTTTACATTTGCCATTAGTGAGTTTCTGTCCAAATATTCCTTTTTATTCTTTCGCATTATCTGTCTGCATGCTTGACTTCATCATATAATTACGTTCTGGGGGAAAGGAGTAAGTTTGTAAAAAGTAAACAACACACAATTATGTACAATTTTTTGTCAGCTAAATAAAAATGGTCGTTAAAAAAAATTTAAAAACAGATATTAATGGGTGAACTTTAAATATCATACTTTTGTTTGAATCTACTGCGCGGGGTAATGTTTGCTGCAACATTGAATTGGATGTGTGCTATGGCACGTAAAGCATTGTTGAGCGTCAATACTGGAACCGACAATTTTTTGCTCAATGACTATTTACCAGCGCTTTCAGAATTCAGTCATGTGGAACCTCACCCTAATCTGCCTAGAGAGAGAACAGTTTTTAATGCCCCAAAAAAGGTAACATTACAGTTACTCCTGGTGAGTCTGCAGCTCAAAGTCCCGTTGCTTTCCATTTCATTGACGAAAGTATTTTACTTTTTCAATGGAAGAACAATTTTTTAGAGGTGTAGATCGACATTTCTAGTGCTTTTTTATTTTACCTTGGAAGTAAGTCGTGGTGTAAACAAATCATTACTTGGGATTTGTACGTTAGCACGTATTTCTACCCTCTCTCTGTCGGATTGTAATTCTCGAGCAATCCTCTTCCTAGATCCCTTTGTTCCCGTTTTAAACGGAGCACTTTCGTTTCTTTGAATTTTGAAATGTTCGATTTCTACTAATATAGTTGCCTTTTTTCTTAATACTACTTTCGTATTCTTTTAAACTAATCCGAAGTCACAATTTTTCAAGTTTAAGTTTGTATTTAACAGGCCGACAAATCCATCTTAAACTTTGTGGATTCTACCACACACTTTGGTAACCTTGGCTGCGTGAATTGTTTTCATACATTTAAAAAATTCTTGTCAAATTATTTGCCTTAATGTAGAAAGCGGTGCAATTCCTATACGCTTTACCCACCCGAATTTCCTGACTTACCCAATAGAGCTTTTAAAAAACGACACATCAGATTTTAATAACTAAAGTTGGAGGTTATTATCGTTTTTGGGATCTTCTAATCATCACGGAAAGATTAAATCAACCAATTTTACTGCAAACTACAGTCTCACGAAACAGTACACGTCTACGACGCCATCGACCCCAAGAAAATTGCAATCTTTAACCCGAGGCTGCGTCGGGATGATAGACGCCACGACAAGCAAGTCGACCTAAACATTTCTGAGGAGGTTAGCTCACACCAAAACATTTTAAGTAATTCTCACATACTTCAGTCGTCTCTTCTACCTCCCTGATACCACCTTAGGAGGATGCGAAGCCGGTTCCGTCAAGAGTTTCATCAGATATTGGACATTACTTGAAGAGACAATGCGATCCACAAGACAGATCTCACGTCCACATTCAATTGGTGGAAAATCAGTTCTTCCGACGCAATGGGGTCGATTTCAAGAACCTCATGGCGGATCAGGATCACTAGAATGGATTTCCTCCCGCATATTTAAGTACAGATTTGGTAGTGAGCACTTAGGTGATTACTCGCATAAAGAGACCTCCTTTGTTAGGCAAAAGTCCCAGCTTGAAGAACGAATTATGTATCATAAACATTAGAACTTTGATGCTTTGTTATAGCTCAAAATATCATCTTGGTCAGTTCAAGATACTGAATGGAGAAGTAATAAAGTGTTTACATATCGAGAAAAATTGATTTAAATTTGCGAATTTTGATCGGACAAGGATATACTCTGGGGTTTTATTTGTCATGTGAACCACAATAAGTGGGAAATCTATCTAAAGTAGTTAAATGCTAAAAAGGTATTCTCCTAGCTTATATTTCGTCCTCCTAAATGGCCTGTTTGGACGTTTCCTATCAGCGAAATCTAATATTCATCAATTAGTTTTAGCTTGGTGAAACCAACTGAAGTAGTTTAATTGGTTCTTTGAAATACCTAACTGAATGTTGGATACTCTTAGTCAAACGATAGTCAGAAATTTGGTTTTGTGTGGTGAAATTGTGAACAGTACATTCGCCTTGTGGGCTGCAATGTTCAAATTCCCTCCCAGACCCCATTCACCTGTGTTTTAGCAATGCTCAGTCCGGTTCGTAGTGAGTTCTTGCCTACTGCAGACACCATATATATCAGGACGGGCCACTTTCCTGTTTCAAACATTTTAATGAAACTAGTTCTATTACATGGATACGTCTAAATGAGAGTACACGTTCGCCTGACATGCTACCTGTGCCTAGATGCCAAATACGTCTGGCCTTCGCGTACACGGAATAAAATTGGCCTATTGTGGTTCCTCATTCTTCAGTCTCGAGTTGAACACTTGAATGCTAAAAGTGGCATGGAAATTAGAAGAAATGGCGGAAACCTCGATTTGTAAGAGGATATTTACAGCGACTAAAGGCACTTCTTTATGTCCTCCAGTCCCACTAAGATGTGCTGACAAAAAATTGCAGTTTTAAATTAAGAACTCCCTATTCTATACATTTTAGTAGAGGGTGCAATCAAAGGCTTTCTATGTGGAAAGCTAGAGGTGGTGATGAAGGGTAAAGTGGTGAAGCGGATCACTTTGTCATGGGCACTTATAAAAAATCAGCAATCGGAAGTAAGCGTGACTTAAACTGGAAAAGTCGCCAAATTGAACGTAGGTGCTTACCACTCTGCCAGAGATTTCTTAATCCGTGTGTAGGCTAAAATGAGGAAGCAGAAATCGGTTTGTCGTAAATTGTACGAAATGTGGAGTAATGTATGAATCAGTTAAAAACAGGAGAAGTTGGTTTATTGCAATTGTTTAATAAGCGGTTGTAGAAAAAAGGAGATGCAGTCGTTGAAGATGCCTGAAATTTCTTGTTTAACAGTAGTGTTTAAATCGGGTTCCAAAAAAAATCATTCAATTTAATATATTTGCCAGGTGTCAAATTAGTTTCATTAAAGTAGATTACCGCCACAGCCTGTTATTCGCAGTCCATGGTGTGCCACGCAGATGCCAGATTTAAGGAAATATAATCAATACAAAAGGAGATGCCCAACCGCCACCAGATAAGTAAGTGGCGCGTGCATAATAGTGCAGAAAAAGGAGAATATCTGCAGAACCACTAGCACCATAAACTTCATGTCATCAGTATAACATATTTGAAAGTTTTGAAGCCGCGGGCTGTATATTAATATTATCCTTAATCCATTTGACGTAACGGTTTCTGGTGTCATGAAAGGGATTTGCTACCGCTGTTTAAAATGTTTTAGCCACCACTATCAGTCATAGACCTTTGTGAGAGTTGTCAAACACCCCATCACATGCACCGATTTTTTTTTAAATAAAGGTCTTGATCGACTACCAACATAAACGCTTGGCTCATGAGCACAGGACTTTAGAGTGATGGTTTCAGACTTCCTATTCCACCGAAGGATATTTTTTTAAAAACGAAGTAGGTCGTGAAATGCCACTCAGATTAAGGTGCGCAGAAATGAATTGATGACATGCAATCAGAAAGGGTTGAAAGGTGAAGAGATAGGTTGATGGATATCGGAGGATAAATAAAGACTGGATGGATACTGGATGGGCGGAAGGATGGATGGATAGATATAGAGGTAGATAAATAGCTAGATAGGAATAGATATAGATGATCGGCAATTTGGAATTAGACGGAGTAGGCTTTTTAAAATGCGAATAGATATGTGAATGAATAGATGGAAGGAAAATAGGGGAATAGTTGGTAGAAAATAGATAGAACGATGGCTAGGAAGGGAGATAAAAAAGAGCTCACATCTCTCCTGCACATAGGTGCGCACACGTCCAATAATATTTGCACGTCGACTGATCCGGTCGAAGGTGAGATCATTGCGAAAAGCACCCAGTCGAACCATTTTTTCTTGCTCGCAGTGAGCCGGTTTGCCATCCCCCATGCTATCAGCAGTGAAGTATCCGGGAAACGAGAACTCATCAAAGGGATGGGCGGAGCGCACATCTGCTCCGATGCGCTTCCACTCCACTGATGGCACGTCGTTTGGGCGACACTGCGGACGACACTTCTCTGCCGCTTCATCCGATAAGTGCGTGCTTCACGGGAACAAACACAAAGTTGGGAAGTAAGGTGATCTCTCCTTCTACCGTCTTTTCTTTGCGTGTAACTGCATTAAAATACCAAGAAGCAAATCATTGTTTTTCATCAGAAATGTATGATTTTTTAGGTTTTGAGGTAAGGTTCATTCCAAAATTGGGAAGGATCGTGACTGCTGTATCAATGACGTGAAAATAGAAGAAGTGGGAAGAAACTAGTATTTTAAATAACTTATTTTATAAACATATTATATTATAAAAAGTAGAAATTTTTTCTTTTTCCCTTCCGTCTAATTACTGTAGAATTGGGAAGATTAATTGGTGTATGGAAAGGGAATTCGTCAACTTGCATTGTACGGTCAGCTTTCAACCACGCAGCTTCAAACGTAGTGAAAAGGGAACCATCTATATATCACTCATTTTGTATAATAAGGGAAGGAAATATTTAGTTGTACGCAGGTAAAATAGAATGCCATAATGCCATTCAGTTTGGCAAAGAATCGGAGACTTACTACTTCTGATCCTTAATAGTCTCATAAGCAGCTTCAATAGTGTCCCTTGTCTTTTTGCTCGCTCGACCCGTGTGTAGATCAATCATCACCTCAACCAAATCATGCGTACTCAACTGCATTCTCAACTTCTTTAATATCAAATTTATCCTCAATTTATCCGTAATGAAGTGGTGATTGGCTTCCATGCGGGGATCTTCTACCCTCGGCGCATTCCTTATCTCTCCCTTCCACTCCACCACCCCCGTTTCCTTCTTCACGGCTGAAATCATTGAGGGGCTTAGAAATCGAATAACTGCCTGTAAATCAGGAATTTCTTGCCATGCGATTCGACTTGGTGAAGGAGGAATAATAATCCCCCTGCGCGTGATCTCCTTCCGGCTGATTCTATTAAACCAACGTGCCATTTGCTTTGACAGTCCTTCTTCAAGTGAAATTATCGTTAAGGTCTCACCAATCATTGTCTCTACGGGGCCAGTCACTCGTGCTACATTACTCGCTCTCTCGTCCACATATCTTTTGCGTGCCCTGACTAGCTTCAATGGTTGAATATTCTTTATCGTCATGTCTACGGTTGTAATCACCTGTGCTTTCGGTACGTTAACCTCTCCACTTTCACTTCCACGTAAGAAAATATCTCGCCAACGTTTCTGCTGATCTAGCCAAAGAGGAGGTAGCTTTGTACTGCCGGAGGGTGGAGGAAGTGAAAGAGGAGAAGCACTGTAAACGCCTTCGATCTCCGAGAATTTATGTATAACCGGAGGTAGAGGTTCGCCTACCACTTTGGTCACTTTAAGCTGCAATGTAGGAGGATGAATTGAAGGCAATACAGGAGGCTGATTTGGAGGTGCACTTTTGGCTGTTGATCGTTTATTTATCTTCTTTTCCTTCGTTCCTGCAGGAGCCTTAGTAGACCTCGAGATCCTCGATACCGCTTTAAGCGACTCCTTAACAAGGGCGGCTCTTGAAGTGGCAATTTCAGACTCTTCGCTTTTACGCGCTTGTAATTCCCTGAAAAGTAAGAAAATCATGAATAATTTTTACAAGCATAATGAGACGACAGACAAAAGATTACTCATGTGAATACTCTTCTTCCTCCTGCCTCAGTCTCGAGGTCCGATCATAAGCCTTCCTTTTAGCCGTGGCGGATACATCCGCTAGTCGCTCGTAGATAACAGAGAGCTGAAATGGAACCGAATCCATTATTTTTAGTTGATTGGAGTTTTCAGGCTCAAACAAAGTTTCCTGCCAGATGTACTGATTTTAGGAGTAGAAAGGCAAAATGTTTCATACGTTCCCTACTTACAAGTATGGTTTACGCATCCTGTGAAACTAACTACATCAACTCACTCTCCTTTTGGCCGCTTCCATCGCTGCCAGGTGATGTGAACTTTTCTCTCGTTGAATCTCTAGCTCCTCATTCTTTTCCAGCAGCTTCACAGTATCTTTCTTGCAAAAGAAAAAGAAGGAGAGCGTAATTCAAGCAAATAATACTCAAAAATCGACATTAAATGAAACCACTCAAAGTAATGTACAATCATTAGTTGCTGCAAAACATTCCCAGTATTTTAAAATCTATTGCTTGCTTTAAATTTATGCTAAAATTAACAAGTTTACTGTTGGGCTCATAGCTAATGATCAGCTAGCACAACTGAATTTAAGCCTAAAATATTTCCATCATTAAATGAATTCAGTCAGCTTTCTGTGAAAAGCGAATTTATTCAACCAAGTGCCATAAGGCGTTGAAGAACACGTGACACATGTTTAACGCGGGTGCCACAGCTCTAACTTTTAATATGTTTGTTGCAACTATTACAAAGGCCGAACATATTTCGATCTTAAAAGGAGAGGTCATTTGGATTGAATAAGCATTCAAGCATTGAAATAAGTCTTTTTACAATTAAATTTTAATTTAGCTTTACGCAATTATTTAAAAGAAGTACATACCTCAACATCTGCAACAGGGATAGATGGAATTTCTGGAAATTCAAAAATCTAAAATAAAATTTGCGAAAATTATAAGTTGCCCGGAGCTTTGCGCATCTACTGCACCCTACTGACTCAAAATTCAGAATTCACTCAAAATTCTTTTTGTAATTAGTATTTTGGGGGCGAGAGATGAGATGTTTATTCTTACCCTTTAAGCACTCATAAATGGTGCAAGTTTGTCTGGCAATAATTTGGTTAATATCCTCGAATTTTAGAACTATTGGTGCAAAATTCACATTTAAATGAAATTAAGAGATAAAATACCAACCGATAAGGAATCTGCCCTTTCTGAACGCATAGTCGAGCCAGGTAGGACATGAGACAGATCTTCTGAAATCTGGATTTATGCAATTATAGTTGACGTACTCGATTATTTACCTATGTATTGTATATGGTAAAGCACAAAAGCAATTGGATCCTATACTAATTGGAGCATTTCTGCTGATATTCCATTCTTTTAGGAATTATGAATTTTTGCATCTGCTTGTGAGGGCTGGAAGAGTTTCAGAGGTTTGGTACAAACACTTTGCCTTCTACTCGGAACATTATTCCCAATTCTCATGACCATAAAACTGATTTCTCAAATGTTCACACAGCACAATTTTGAATTTTGACACTAATTTTCAATTAAAATGAAGCAGTTTGTAGACTCAGGCGACACATAAAAACGGATTACTACTCACACTCTCCAACTGCTGCTTCGGTGTAATCAGTGAAGTGTATAATTTCTTCATCCGAGGCCTCTCAGTTTCCTAAGAATTAGATAGGCACATCACTACCGGAGTTTTAGAACAAAACCAACCATCACCACAACTCAGACATTAAAATTGTACTAATTTGTATGCCAATGGCTTACACGTGACCTTACATTTTAAACAAAGGTTATACTTTGCGTGAGAAGAAGGATTAGTTCAGAAAATATGGTTCTCTGCATACCGCCTTTTGGCCGCAAACATGCAAAATGATAAACTGTAATTTATTTATTTTCTGATAAAGACTTCACTTTTGTGTTTAAATTACCGTATCCGTGTTGCGGATTAGTGAAACCTCATCAAGAAATAGATCAACAGTTGTTGATGGCTCTTTTTGTTGATCCTGTGAGAGAAAATACACAAATGTTAACATTTTATCGTAACGATGAGCAAAAAGTGGAGAGGCGATTCAATCGTTACTGTTCGGTTAAAATGAACAATAACGCATAAATTCACCAAGCAATGTTCGAGACTGCAAAAACAAAAGTAACCATTTTGCTCAGGGATTTTTGCACATTCTTCTCGTTACTTTTCCTTAAGTTAGGTTTCATTTATTCAAATAATAATGCTTTCTGATATAGAAAATAATTAGACTTCACATCATCTGCAGGGGTTTTCCTTATTTAAAAAAATCCATATTGTTAGCTTAAAATGCAATTAACTCTTGATGTTTAGCACCACTATCCTAGCTTTCTTTGCAAATAAGTTAAATAACTTACTTGTCCTTGATTTTTTAAAAAACGCGCACTAAACACAACGAATAAAAGAACTTTAGAAAAGCAGTCTTACCGTAGATTCGTATGTAGCTACTGTAAGTCTGGTAGCCTCCTCCTAAAAACCATCCATAAACAGTTGCCAAAGTGGGGAACTTCGAGGGAGAGAATAACTTTTAATAGCTTTTCGCTTAAACTCGGTGCAAAGTGGCTATTATTTACCCCCTCCATTTTCGTTTCCCCTGACAGTACTTCTGCTGATGGCATTAAAATAGTGCCGACCGCTTCCTGTAAGAAGGATTTTAGAAATTGAACAAATACAATGGAGTGTATCGGATGCAGGCAATACTCGGTTGTTTGTTTTACTCTTCTTTTTTGTTTAGCGGGCACTGCAAAGTATGGCCATTGTACTTTCGCCCACCAATACAATTTTAGCCATGGTATTACGACTTATAACGTCTTCAACAATGACTCGAGGTGCTACACTGATAGTAGTGGAAAGTAAGCCCAATTCGAAAGGATAATTGTCTCAAAATTCCACAGCTGAGTGATAAATCTTAACGCGACGAAAGAAAGACATATGATGTGGATGAGGGTCTGAAAATGACATCTACCTTCGGCAACTACCTCAGTCTCGCGTTCTGAAGGTAAGCTATTAACAACTAAAGTGACGCTAATTGGGAAAGTCTGTAACAGAGCTGTCTATGGAGCTCGTATGAAGTTGTCAAACAAGTGGAAAGGCAATACCTTTTTCGCCTTTCTAAAAGCTGGATAGAACCTGGACACACAGACATGGCAAACAAAGCGGCAAGGAGGGATAGATGGAGAGCTTTAATCCTACGAAACTCTTACTAACCGTGTCATTTAGTAAGTGATTCTGCTTTTAGGTTGGTCTTCTTACGACTAGCAAAGTGGTCAGCACATTCCACCTTCCCACAGCACCATTCCCAAATAGGAAAAATACTCGATAAAAGGGAGAATTAGTAAGGGGATTAGTGGAGTTGCGATTAACTAACTTTTTAGTTTTACGCTTATCCAGTAACTGGTACGGATGGTTCGTGGGTGTGTTTTGTAAACACTAACTAGGCAGTGATGGCCGACGTGGGAGGTTGACCGAGAGAAGCGTTGAAGGCGACTCTCAAATGGTGTATTTAGCTCTGCGATTTGGTTCCATCGGCACTAAAGGGTACAAACACTATGCCTCCGGCGAGCGCCATAGTCTCTAAGTCATGCCAGTATGTTGCAACACACATTCTAGTTAGTATTATTGCTTCTTTCGCCTTCAGAAATGATCCCGTGTGCTCCATATTCTCAAATACATATCAAGTAATGGTTTCCACATAACTAAGGTATACATTTATTTCTAACATCAATGAGGAACGTATAATATGCACGGTTTTCCCAAAAGAAAACTAAAACAAATAAAGTGTGAGATCAAATATTTTCCAAAAAAGCAACTTTGTAGAACGATTTCTTGTGCTATTTACTAGAAATATGATTAGGTTTTACTGGAACACATTCCCAATCAGAACTGGATCTTAATATCGAAAAGAAATTAGTTAAGAAATAATAATAGAGGATATAAATTTATTGAAAAGAAATCTGAATATGCCATTACTTTAATTACTTGTAGCCTCATTTTGCCAATTTTCACAGAAGTGATTTCAGTTTATTAAATAGGCATGACACCAAATATGGAAAATGCTAATTTCGCCTTATCATAAAGTGCTCTTTTAGTGGAATTTTAAATTTTGGCTCTCATGTACGCAACACTAGGGCTTCTTCGCTTACCACTTCACCACGGTCGACGGGAATTTTGGTTAAACCTTCCTAAAATTCAAGCAAAGTCCAATTGATGATTTTTTAAAGGTAGAAACAGCCTTTAAAGCATTTGCGCACAAAATGGGTTTTCTTATAAAGTATTGTGCATTATATTATAAATGCATCCTTAAACATTTCTTAAATCCGGTTGGACAATAGTTTGATTTCACGAAAATTCTGATTAGATAATATTTAAGCAGTGATGGATTTTTGATCAAAATGCTTAGTAAATCTCCAGCAATTCTACAAGTTACCACAATTTGTTTAGCAGATTTTTGATTTCGCATTATGGATTAAATAAACAAAGCAAACCCACTTCGGACAATTCTTTGAATTTCGTTTTGGCAATCTTGACTTTCTTAATTTTGCTTGTTTCTTTTTCTTTGCCACTCTAAGTTTTTAAAGGAAATTCAAAAACACTATTCAACACTTTTTGCCTATGGGAATAAGCTAAGAAATAGCAATCTTTACTCAAGTTATTTCAAATTTCATAGCATACTACAGCCCCTTTATGAACATTCCTTATTAAAGCGAGTCAAACTTGCTTCAGAAATATTTCATTTTCTAAAAATTATCACGCAATTTAAAGCTACTAAACACATCCATTGGCACATCCATACTAACCCTAGAGGATTTCAGGGTAGTTACCTCTGATACTTGAGATTTGTGCGCTGCAGCTGTCTTCGAAATTGTACTTATTTTCTGGAATTCCACTTGTGAAAGCTGTTAGACATCAAGTTTATAATTATTCTAAATAACTTGATGGATTTTAGATGCGCCGGAACAATATAATATGGAAATCTGATGTTGACGCAATTTGTGATTCTCTAAAATTTTAACATTTCCAGTGCATCAGAATTTGCACCAGATGTCTTAGTGAAAAAGCATTCACCAGTTTATGTGCAACCAATAAAGAAGTTAAGTGGAAATGAAATACCTAGTCAGCAATGAAAAAGTCCACCATGTGGCAGTATTTCCAGCTTTTTGATAGCAAAGTTATGCAGTAAACTACTGAATAAAGGCTTTAAGGTTGCCTTCAAGGAATGTGAAAAAACGTACCGGAGATGACGTAGTGGACGCTTGGTTCGCAGAAGCTCGAAAACTCTACATTTGATACAATTTTTGTGTTCTTATAGGAAAATTAGTCACTTTATCGCCTTGAAATATAATGGAAGGTAGTACATGTTTATAAAATGCAAGTGTCATTCTTGATGCCTATTTATTTAATCTTAAGTCAAATGTGATGATGATGAGGAATTTAGAGATATTGCGGATGCAAGAAATGATACATCTTACCCCTACATGTAGTAAATCATTGTTTACTTATTTAAACAATGTTAACTGCCATTTTTATGCACGGAAAAGTTGAATGGAGTGGGGTTTAAGACATGGACAATCAGCGTAACTAAAATTTGTCTCCATTAAGCTCTCTTAGCTAAGTGAATGAAGTTGCCTGTTTATACGCGTCATAGTCGAGTATATTTTCATCCGCCCTAGGCAAGTTATTTCAACAATGGGAGTTTAAAGGCAAAATCACTTCAACGTACCAGCCACCTGTCTATGACCCTCTCAACGTCCGTAGCACCCGCTTCTCTCGCTTTACTCCCTTCTTGTTGTTCGAGTTTCTTTTTCTCCAGTACCTAAGTAAAACAACCGTGCAATCAGCAGTACAGGCAGCAGTCAGTGCAGTCAACTGACCTCTTCAATAGCTTTTTAACCCAAAAGCGTATCATATTTATTGCAGTCAGCTATTTCTATTAAAATAACATTATATGACTAAATGATTGGTTTTATCTTAATCTACGGTTAGTAAGAAAACAACTAAAGACCTACTTTTTTCTTAAAACTCATGTACTATCATAAATATGCCGACTACTTTCTATTTATTTTGACATATACGACCTCTCAAACCAACAGAGATGGTGCCGTAACACAGCCAGTAAGTAAGCTTTAAATTATTTCGTGATCTGCTCGTTCACTTTTATATGTTGAGGTGGTGCGGTAAAAAGGTCAAAGTAGGTACCTCTATTTTGTGTTTTACGATTTCATTTACATCCTGGGGATGGAGTCTTAGGGAGTGAACAGCCAACGCTCGTGTTCTTTCAAAGTCATACTTATCTTGCTGTAAAATAAGCAAGAAAAAATACTTTAAAATCGACGTAGAATGTTGTGTCACGTTTAATATTCTCACCAAGACTAGTCTATGGGCGAAATTTGAGGAATAATTTCGTGCTAAATTAATTACCAGTTTTGGGTAGCTACTACTTACTACTGGTTTGGTAATTAGGTAGGAATGTCTACTTAATCTAATTAAATATCATTAAAAATCACAAAATTCCTCAATTAAGTAAAAAACGAATACTTATCAGCCAATTATTTATAAGTATTTTAAATTCCTTTGACGACCTGCAGGTACAAACTCATATTTGTTTCATTTCTTCAAGTACGATCTTAAAATCACAGTATAATTACGCAATTTAATTTAACAAATTAACAAAAAATAAGCAAATTTTAGCGTCAATCAGGAATAATAAAGTCTATCGACATCCTTTTCTAAGTATTTATCTATGCTATCACTCAGTCTACCTACATCGACGAATGCTCGTGAGTCAGTGTGTTCCAGGTAGCTTTTGAGAGGTTCGCGTTCACTCTCCTCAATTCGTAGTCGCCCACCAACAGCATCCAGCACTTCAAACGGCAGTTCTTGAATATATGCTTGAGGTAGTTCAACGAAGAATTCTAGACAAGAGTAAACAACTGGATCTAGGGATTGATAAGTAATGTCCTCCAGTTACATCTAAAGGTGAACGAAATTTCAAGTGAAGAGGCAACTATTTTTCGTACATTTGCCTGCTAAATGACAGAGCAGAGTAAATGAATATTGTTCTACAGTGCCTTTGCATCTTGCATCGGTGTCTCAACACCTATAGACTTTCCATCTTTTCCGCTTTCCTAACATCTAACCCACCGCAATCATCACCAATTGTTGGGAATTTGCCATCCGCGAAAATTTCCTGAAGAAGAAAATTTGATCATTTCATTTTTAGAAAGTCACATATCAATTATTTTCACTAACCTTGTATTGGTCCTCCAGGTCTGTACAGTACTGTTTTCAGAAGATAAAAATGAGAATAGTTTTTCACAAAGCAATTAATATTTAGGTTAATTATTCTACTAATGTATTAGGTTATTCAGAGCTCTTGCAGCTAGAGAGGGTGATTTGTTAATTAAAATGAGGCACTGCATTAACTTTCACAAATGATGGGTATGCACAATGTCAAAATTACATCAAAGTTGCTCGTGAACTCCTTGATTGGTACACTGAAGCACTGTAAAACCTCCATCATAGCACGACACTGGTTGTAAGCCATTTGTCTCTCATCCTTTTGAAAATCGTCTTTATTCAGCGCAATCAACATGAGATCAAGCAAATCTTGAAATGTGCTGCTGACAAACAGCGTCGCAACTTCAGCACTGAGAGCATGAACACTGTTGAAAAAGGGAAATGGAATGCAATAGTAAACCTACTTTAAACTAGCCAGTAAAATGTTAAAGAGAAGATGGCTAGGCGTTTGTAGATAATAAAACCGCAGTAAAACTGTTACTCTTCTTACTCAATAAGTGTGATGACTTCAAGAAAAACTTCCCTATCCTGATCAACAATCTCAGGCATAATTAAAAAAAGGCATCGCGCTGTGGTTCCAGCCATTTCAATTTTCCGCTTTCTCCACTTCATGAATGCCTCCAATTTGTTGGTCTGTTTCTGTGTTGGGGAAAGTTCATAAAAAATTTCGCCTTCGAAATTCTTCTACAAGGCAGTAAACAGTCTCCCTCCCATTGGAACTTCGTGCATCCTTTTTAAGTGCAGTCAAATAAAATATTATACATGACTATGCTTACCTTGAGCAGAAAGAGCTGCTTAGAATGTTCTGCCAGCCCAACTTCCTTGAATTTTTTGTATAGTGCCACTAATTCATTACGAAAAGTTCTTTCAAAAATGGCCTTTAAAGTAGGAAGAATTTATTCATGTCTGCGTAGTAGCCAAACTAATGCTGCATTTTCCTATCACAGAATAGATTTAGGTTAATAGAGGGCTAAAACAAAATAAGTCGCTTTGTTGTTACAAATAAAAACTTATCCATCAAGTAAAAGTAATATTTAGCAGGATCAAAATTCATTCTCCAACCTGTACTTTGCAGTGTTTCTTCATAACTTACATCATGCAAGCGCTCCTTGATTTCCTCCGTAAGTGAATCAGAAAGGGGTGCAAATTGAATTGTTTCATTAATCGGCTCACTTGACATTTTGAAACTTTCCTCCTCTGAGTCAGCACTGCCCAACCTTGAGTCCACCCTTCTTCCATGAAATGTTACCGCATGCCACGGTTGGGGTGTATTCGCGTCCACAAATTTTGTCAGAGACTGGGGTATGTGATGCAAGTACCGCTGAGGTAAGCATATCTTTGTTTCTTGTTGCGTTTTCAAATGGATAAATGAGAAACACTTTAAACCGAAAGCACACCAATATTGTACGTCATCTTAAAACGGACAGGAAATTAAGGCATAATCTTTCGCAATTGACATTTTACGGTGGTTTTGAAAATTTAAAAGCTTCAAAATCAGCTACTTATTGTTAAGGTAATGCGTGAATGGCTAGTTCAGCTCGCATTTTTAATGAAGCACCTTTAAGAAACTCCGTCATTGTACCTTCCCCGAGCAGCCATGATCCTGGACCATGCCAAGAGACCTAGTCCCTTCTGTAGACCGACAAAATATACTCTACCTAAGCGCAACTTTTTCTTTTATTTTCAGGAAAGTCCCAAGGCCCAATATTAGTGGCAGCAGAAAGCAAACCTGGTCTTAAAGAACAACGTGCAGGAAGAAGTGCTAAAGCTGAAGACGGAAGAAATGGTGATGACTCCTAGCAGAAGGTCTGAAAATAACATCTGCCATGGACAACTGTCCTAGTCTCAAAACTAGTCATGAACTATCTTTAAACTTTGTGGTATAGATGTCCACCTTGTCTGTAGGCAGATATTTTCTGCATACTTCAGCTTTCAAATCGAGTTATTCGCTTTTTTATTCACGTACAAATCAGATGATTATACAATGTCAGTCATAATTCTTTAGGTAACTACAAACACCTACCTCATAGGAAAAGGTCTAACATTTTAGGTACTACTACCTCTTTAAACTCAAATGCATACAAATAAATGCAATAATTTAAAAGTGAGCGAGAGAAAAATGAATCGAGTGACACTTAAATGATAATCACCTGTATTTTTTAGAAGGATTGGATGTTCAAAGTCCCCTGGAAATAAGGTCTACAGGAAGGGCTTCAGAATATGGTTATCGAGAGCGACAAAGTTAACGCCTATTAACCCGACAACTTACTCCACCAAACTGCATAAGTTCTGGATATTCCTACAAAATGCAAACATTTAGATTGAGGCAATAGCACCATAATATGAAGATTAAATTAAATTGACCATTTTCGTTAGTAATTGGGGAGGAATTTTTACTGGTGCAATATGGTCAAAAGCCTTTGACCTAAGTAGTTATATTAATCAATTTTAGCCTAATTTGTTACATACGGTGAATTGCATAATGCAAAGATTGCCGACATTATTCTAGTTACAGACATTTTGCCTAAAAGCAATCAGTAATTAGGCAGATGCAACTTACTTGCAATTGCTTCTCATACTCCTTGACATCGAGCTTAAACCAACAAAGCACATCGAGATTAGTACGCAATTGATCGTAAATATTAAACCGTTGCTCATCTTCAATCTCAAAATCGGGGTCTAGGAGCGTATACAGGTCAGTAACCTCCACCAAAACTGACTCGAGAAGAACTTTCAGCGCTTCGCCGGTAAATTGGCCGCGTCTAGATGCAAAATAATTCGACCTTGGTCTCTTAAATATTGGAATATCAAATTTATGTGCTAAAATATCGAAAGATTTCGTTCAATTCCGATTTCGTAGAAATAAATAACCCAAATCTTTTGCATATCCTTCACTTAGGAACACATCTGAAAAAATGCAGTTGCATATTGAACCATTGTTTTGATATCGGATATTGGCTTGTACAATGGTTAAATTAAAGATTTTGATAAATCAAATTTGTTCTTATTCTAAAGCAGTTAATAAAATTACGCATTTGAAAACTATCGCCAGCTTTCATTATTTTCTCACAGTAGAATTTTGGCTCTAGCTTCATAAACTACAGGTTGGTTTATACCTCTGCAAGTCTGCAACACGCATGAAAAGCTCGTAACGGTAGGCTACTTTTTCCGGCATGGTGATCCACAGAATTCTCTCGAGGGTGTTCAAATCTTGTTGATCTCTTTGGCTCATTTCCAGCTCCTCGATGATATTCTGCAGTTGGTATTTCACCACATCCACGCGATAGGGAGGTAGAGGGGGTGTGAGTGATATCTGAATTAAAGATGTGTATCCACTTGTTCAAGAAGGTTTTGATGGAATAAATGAAAATCTAAACCATTTTTACATTAGTTGCAATGGTATAATATTGATTTACCTCTGTCACGGCAAAAACGACACCAAAATAATAACATCGTATTTCAAAAACCAGCATCAATTTTTGTCAAGAACGTAAAATGTCAAAAAGATTAAATTTTTTCAATCAACTGAAATGCAAGTTTGCTGTATGCCTTAATTAGTTGCCCAACTTATCCTTTTAGTTTCGTGGACCTGAGGCTTCTCCCTTGTACTTCCGCCTTGATTAATGGCCGCTGGCACATGCCAGCGGCCCCTAGCCATTCTACTTATCTCTAATACCTTTTCTGCCCTGGTTTTAATAATTTTTTGACATGAGAACGTGAAGGAATAAAGGCAAATGCTACAGCAAGGAGAAAATTTGGGGCTGATGCCTACCTTTGGCAACTGCCCTAGTCTCATGTCCTGCAGCCAAGCTATTAACGAATAAATTGGAACTAGCCATGGCCACGAACCCTCTTGAATCAGTCGTAACGGAGCTACCTACAGTACTCGTGTTAAGAAATCAATTGAGTGAGCACGCAATGCCTTCTTCACCTCTCAACAAGCCGGATAGAACGCAGGTAGGTAGATAAATATGGCTTAAAGCAATGAAGCGGGAACAAAGTAGCGAATGGGAACAAACGCGACCCCTAATTCCCACGTCACTGTTATAAACCCCTTCCTTTATTAGATGACTCATTTTAAGATGCTGTTCTTAGGAAAAGCGATGGACATTAAGGTCAAATATCTCAAATGTACAGTAATTCGGTGACTGATGCGATTGGCTTGCGGGTATTTTCTTACAGCACCGATTACGTTATAATGATCGATGCAAAAGGTTAACAACGGAAAAAATCGGGGACGACGCTATGAAGATGGTGAGGGTCAGGTTATGCTTTGTTTTGATTTTAAGGGCGCTAGAGGCTTCACCCTTGTACTTCCACTGGATGGCATGGCCTCTGGGTTATGCCGGTATCTTCCAGCCCTTCTGTTTATCATTAATACGTTTTCTGTCCTGGGATCATGACTTCTCTCGTCTTCAGAAAAGACACAGAATGCAACAGTTATAACAACAAAAAATAGCTTCTGCTAGACAAGATTGTCATTAAGTGACTTATACCACGTTTACAGAGAAAAAGCGCCAGTTGCGTTATGCTAAATGGGCAGGTGCGCTTTATTGGGGTGGATACGATAGGATCTTATAAGTTATTGAATAATATTTGGTTAATCTGACCTATTGCTTAACTTGATTTACTCATTTACTCATTACAGACTTCTATTTACATTTCCTTTTCTCGGTCGAACAGGTAAGCGTAAGCCTAATGTTTATACCAAAACAATAAATCATTCTGGTTATTTTCTTTCTCAATTTTTCAAATAATTCTGCCTAGTTAGTTGTAAGATGCATATTTCATGCAAATGATGTGCTTTAAAAGCTTAGTGAGTGCAAAGACAGCTTTAAAGCTATGTGATAATTTCCTGATAAAGACGCTTAAAGAATTTTCAGAGCAGTAAATTCTAAAATCTTAAGCATTCATTTTGATCAATTCAGGCAATTTATCTAAATAAGAGAAAAGATTATTAGGCTAAATCAAAACCAGAGATTAAGTCTTCTATGATGGTTGAGAGACTTTAATATTGAATTAGAATGCATGATAAAGCACTAAATTTTCCGGATTCTATGGCAAAATGAAATCCTAATTTATAAACTGCTACCAACGAAGGCTCAGTAAAATGCGTGATAGGCGTCAAAGTGCTTGCAAGTGTATATTTCAGTGAATATAGAGGACGTATCTTGAAATAGATAAAATAATTCAAAGTTGCAACCAAATTATTTTTAGATCGTTAAATTTAACACACTCAGAGAGCAAATTCTCGATTTAAAAATTCAAGAGGCCTGGTGCAGAATCAGACTCACGAATCCTATTTCCCCGGGTGACTCCTCTTCCGTCTTGCGTGATCGACCTCGATTAATTTGGGTACAGGTCCTCTCTAATGGCGTCTCTAGTGTCTCAACCTCTTCGATCTCGGGGCTGGATGCTCTCATGAGCCTTGCAGCCTCCTCCTCATCTTCCAACCTTTGAATAATTTTAGCCATTGCTTGCCCAAGCTCCATTGCATCTATGCTCTCAAGATCGAGACTGCAGTAAAAAATCATTTAATTAAGTTTTTTTACTGGGTTTCTTAAAGCTGTACCAAAAGTTAAAATGAGGGTACTTAAGTAGACTTGCTCCTTTCAATAATAATTAAATCATTCAGTATAATTTTGTTTATCATAGACGCTATTTTACACACATGCCTTAAAGAACGGTGCCTACTAGTTACGGAGTTGCCATAGGTTGGAATACAAATGATTGCCTTTATACTTGATTTGATGAAGCCTCTTTTCAGATCAATTCTACTCATTGAATCCACAAGTCCCATAAGTACAATTCTAGCAATCTTCAATAGCTGCCTGGTTGTCTAGCTTCCTCCTGGTGTATTTTGTTTGTTTTGCAGTGACCAAAAGGTTCGGTCGTAAAAGGTAGCACTTAAAATGACTTTCCACCTGTGTGCGATTCTGCGTATGTATTCATTACAAACCATTGGCGTTCTCTATTGTGCATTCTGATGGTTTGCTTATTTTAATCCTCATACGCTCTTTGTCTTGTAAACCTGATGGATGTGATTTGAGCTTGTCTACTCTAGGAATAAAAGTTGACTAGGTACCAAAGCAGCAGAGATTTCTTGTTATTTTTGTAGCGCTTGGAGACGGTAAAGTCCACGGTAGCTGAATGCAAGATCTGGAATAGGTATAAAATTCTATTCTGGTAGCAAACTACTTTTTCCATTATAAGGAATTACATGTCACCATCGATTGAAGTGTAACAATACTAAAATATCGAGTGATCATAGAACAACCAAAGGAGGATTCGTGGCAGAAGCTAAGCACATGAGCCTCATCCCTCTTCACTAATAGATGACAAGCAGCTTCAGAGTCAACAGACAACTCCCTCTTGACTTAATTTTGCATCTTCTGTAAAACGCTATTTTTAGACTGACCGGCCGGTGATAAAGAGTGTGCTTTGCAATCCCAAGCTAGGCTAACAATTGCATATTTGACTATCCTCCACCGGTCCATCCACAACCCACCTCACACTTCTGAGGCGCGCACAATTCCACCCTCAAAGGACTGTGCATGTTTTGTGTGTGTACGTGCGGATTATAGTCAAAATCCCCTACATGTAGAGGGCCAGGCAATTCCAGCTGAGACCTATCCCCCGAAAAGAGGCTTTAAAAACAGTGTAAGAAAGACACTCATTTTCTTCTTCTCTTCCTCTATCTTTATCAAAAACAGCCATGTCGATGCAGCTGAAGAATTTATTGGATTAAATAGATATAAGACTGAATCGTGAGGGCGGTTGCACATTTGCTGGTTAGGAGGGTGGAGAAAAAGGAATGGAAGGGAGCCACTCATCAATCCTTTCCGTTCTATGGCGCTTATTTTCCCTCAAGTTACATTAATCACATTTTTGCATAGCACAAGCGCGCAGGAAATAGACAGTGAAGAGGTAAAAAAGAGGCAAGAACAAGTGTCGTTAAGTTTTTCTTTCTAGTGCCTAAAATTTTTTAATGGATATTTGTGGAAATCTTTTAAGAAAGAATGGTGGATTATGCACAGATGATATCTTATAGCACCAGCTCCAGATATGTAATTGTGTTGGTAGCCACTATGGCTGCTAAGCACTTGTTAAACTTTGCCTACTTTTGCAAAAGGTTTAAGTAAAGTCAAGCACACCTTTAAATCAAAATCCGCATCAGTTTTTGGTGACATTTTAAGTTTATTAAACATGACCCAAGTTCTTTACATCTTCAAAGCATAATCCTCTTTGAAGTTGGAATGAACCGAATACTTTCCTTCTACCATAGATCACAGTTTTAAATTCCCATTCATTATTCAGATTAATCAAGCCTCGAATTTCGGAGTTTAATCATTAGCCGTTGATATCGTGCAGCTACCATTATGTCATAGTTTTGTGATGGTGAGCAGACGTGTGCTTTCAAATCACCTCCAAAACTTTAATGTTAAAGTGAAATGGTGAAAATTTATGTAACGCTTAGAAAAAACGCAAATGTTTACCCTTGTGACGACCTTAACTCCACCACATCAAGCACCGCCGGATTCTCCACTACCTTTTCCGCCATCCTCATCAGACTCGATCGAGTTTCTTGTAGTTCGCCCCCATATGCTTCATATAGCCGTTTGGCTAACATATCCTCTGGAACATCTTCAAATGTTTCAACATCAACAAACGGGTTCTCAGCAGCGGTCGATGTGGATGGTATGCCTTTACCCATTCTGGGTAACCATACCACCTCTGATTCACTCGATTCGGCACTCATCTCCCCTTCTGTGATGGTCGACTGTTTTTCTGCTAACGGAAGATCCACTGAGATGGTAAAGGAATCGGTAGATGAGGGGGCGGGTGATTTTCTCTTTATGTCACTAGAGGATGGAGTAGACATGGAGTAGGTGGATTCGGCCTCTTCTAAGGCTTCTTTGATGTATTTTGGACCGTCAGGAGCAAAACGAAAGTTTTGGATGATTTGGCCATAGCTGGAGAGGCTCTTCCGACTTGCCTCTGTGGTGGTTAACAGCAGCTCACCAATATCAACATTGGGAACCACTGGGATTTTTGGAAAGGGATCATTACATTTGACAATTGAATCAGTAATGGATTTTCGCATCATTGAGACCTTTATTTAGAAGTACAAATAGCAAGCGTAGTATCAATATCAAAAACATTAGCACAAGGAGGAAATACGCTTTAATGTGATATACATTTATGCGTGGAAAATATGCCAAGAAACATGATCCATCACAAGGAGCATGAGATATACCTGAAGATCGGACAGATAGTGGTATGTGTTGACCCCTAATTGCTTGAGCTGTTTAATGATGCGTCGACCAACCTCCAAGTAAATGGCATTGTCTCCAGCATCAAGTTCTCTAGTGCGCATTTCGGTGACAATCTTTCGGTAGAGCAAATCCCACACATGCCTCACCGTCTCTCTCACGCTCTCCAGGACTAAAAAGTGTCTTAAGAATTGAAAGATGACTCTCAATTATGACTAGTTAACATCTATGCGAATTCTTGGTTCAAGAGCTGTTTTCAGTACATTCAACAATGCCTTCTTATCAACGCAAATCAGGGGTGTCTTATATTGTTCATTTTACCATCATGTAATTTAAGGGCTTACTTTAACAAAATGCCAGCTAGATCAATCATTTCGAGGAGTTGAACGGCCTTCGCATTGATAGCAGAGCGGACGAGGACCAGAACAATTCGATTTGGTTCAAGCCCAATGTAGGGTTCTAGGAAACCTTCGCATGCCACTGCTCTTTTTAATTCCTCTACCTAAAAGATTAGCTAGCTATTTACGAATTCATATATGTCGGTATGCTAAGTGAATGCAAGCAATGTTTTAGCTAGTTTAAAGGTCGGAACGTGATCTCCTGAACGTCCAATTAAAGCCGGGTTAAGCTTTCAAATTAAATTCTATTCTAGTTGTGCTTTATTCAGTTTACTTATATTCATATTTATATAAGTGATATATTCAACCTTTTGACCATAGCCAAACAAATGGAATAACGCAACTAATTTTCGAATGGAGTTATGCAGATATCCAAATGATTTTGTTGCTCGAAGATATAAAAGCTAACGTCTATGGGGAGTAAAATACTGTAAACAGTACGGCCTCCTTCAAAAAGAAAGGGAAAGCCTAGTTAGCATCAAATGATTGAGAATTTGAGCTATAATTAACCATCGTATTTACAACCACATCACAATACTAACACCTACAAATTTTAAACTCTGCTTGTCATTTTTATTTTGGATTCCCAACCTAACAGGATTCAAATCCTTCTATATCATTTGTCAACCTTGGATCTTCAATCGCATTAACACGTTTTTTACTGAACGTTTGGGGACGCTGTTTGCCTTATGTAGACTGCTGTGATTTTGACTGCCCTTCCAGTTGAATTCATTTCCTTTGA
The DNA here is from genome assembly GCA_000469725.3 of Echinococcus multilocularis. Classification (NCBI taxonomy): domain Eukaryota; kingdom Metazoa; phylum Platyhelminthes; class Cestoda; order Cyclophyllidea; family Taeniidae; genus Echinococcus; species Echinococcus multilocularis. The sequence continues at coordinate 3,912,544 of LN902846.1, read as the reverse complement.
AGCAAATCTCACCTATGCGTGATTTGCAGGTTTAGGCAGGAAAATTGAAGCGTCATGTGCAGCACTAATGACGCGCGTATTAATTACACGATCGGTTCCATCTTCATACAGTTTGTTGTCCTCCATGGCTTGATGCCAGTCCCACCTAATTTTCCCATCTGAAGTCCTTTTGTAGCAGTTTCACTTTGTTTACAACACTTTATTTGTCTGCCTCCCAGCGAGCATCACTGAAGCTACCATCAATGAACGAACAGAGTAGGAGCATCACGTGATGCATTCTTATATGAATTAAGTGGAAAAGATGTTTAGATCACCTGATATCAAAACCTCGGAATCCAAAAGTCGCCTATCAGAGTGTTACTATTGTTTTATTCTAGCATGGCACCACGTGCTTTCATTTTGGCTTCCCTTTTACTCAAATCTACTTTCTATAAAGTAGCTCTCATCTATGCATGAAATTCAGGCTCAAACAGGGATTTTGAAGAGTCACGTGCAATGCTAGTAGCAAGCGTGCTAACTACACAAGCTTTACAGCCTTTACAAATTTTGGCCACCATCCTGGTTTCATGATACTCCCTTCTCCTCCTCCATACTATCAGCAAAGTCTCATTCCGACCTACGACCTATGCCATCTCCAGGGCGAATTATGATGTTAAATCTTGTTTAGGCGGCATTTTGAAGGAGTGTTTTCTTCCCGATAGTGCGTAAAGTAAAAGGTTTTTTAACCTAGAACTCGGCTAAGATGAATGTACTTAGTTGCACTGAAAAACCTAAATATTTACTGGTAGTCCCACAACGAATTCTTGCTGCTTTTGCTGCTAGGGTCGTGGACGCAAATGGACCAACATCAGAACTCCTTAGTTGCTTTTCTATATACCAGATTGGGCAAGGAAAAGTTGGGCGTCACATATGTGACTCTAGTAGCCAAAGTGCTGGCATACTTTAAGCCAGTTAACAGGTTAGCAAAATCATTACACAGATTGATGCCAATTCAAATGTCAGTGCTTGAAAACTGAAATAAATGATCGGCGCATACTCACCCGTTTACTCAGTCTCGTATCAATAGAGCTAATGTCACTCTGACGCAGAACTTCTAAAATAGAAAATTGTTTATGATTATCACCCAATAGACCAAAGGGGCCTTGTTTGTAGCTGAAAACGAGGGCGCATGCACAATGTCACCTGCTTTAATTAGGCTAGTGGTATGTAGGCACTACAAGTGCAGTGCTGTTAAAGGTGGACGAAAAAGCTGGGGAGCCTCGAAAGACTAGTTTCATTGAGCTGATTCATCCCATAAAATAGGATTGCTGACTCTAAGGCAGTTATCCAAAATTCCTCAAATTTGTCTACTCTACTGCTTGATCTTATTCATCATCACATTTTTTTCCAAAATTTCTGACTGGCTACTGTTTGATAAAGTGCATTTGTTAAAAATTTAGTATTTATATAGAAATTTCGTACCGCTGATGTCTCCTGGATTCTTATTGATAAAATAGATATCCGATGCTGAAATATAAATAAAGTTACATACACCTATTCACGCGGCTTAAAACAGCATTATTTTAACGCAAATGAAATGAAATGATCATCAGACTAAGCCAAAGCAGCGAATTGTTTTATTTCTTCCATTAAATAAGATAAAATAAGGAATTACGCAGCTCTGTTAGTCCAGTTACTTGCATGGTGACTTTCGAAGGACCAAATTTTGCTACCTCGCCTTTGACGTCCGAAAACTGTGAAGGCTCTTTTGAGGCCTGTCGATTGGAAACAGCCAAATCTTCTACCAAATCAGCTACCTGTTTTGGTAGAAGGGCAAATGGCTTTTAATCTTTGATTTATATTAACTTTCTAGACAACTGGTTAGAAGGCTGGGTAGAGATTTAGCTTAATTAAAGTGTTGGTTTTATTTGGTCTGTCCAAGCCTTTGTTTTGCTAAATTCGTAATTGAATTTGAGGATCTATGAGGCCTACCTCCATAGAAAGCACTGACCCTCCCGTAAAACTTGGACTTTGCGTAGGAATTCCATCGATAATCTCATTAGTCAGGGTAATCTGACTAGATAATTCATCCACTTCAATGAATTCAAAGAAAGGGAGAGTTTTTTCCTCTTCATCTATCGACTCCTCCACCTCTTCCTCGGCCTTTTTTACTTCTGCCGCTGTCTTCACTGATGCTTTCTGTGTGGATTCCTTCAGACCTGCTCTGTCTACTTTTATATTTGTGATAGCCACTTTCATTGACTTCTTCTTACTCCTTCGTTTTTCCTGACGAATCGCACTTGGTTCTGGAGGCTTCTCTTCGATGGTGCCAGGTATTGGTTCTGCTGTAGGCACTGTGATGATAATGGGTGTCCTGCGTCTGTGTCGATATTCCTGCAAACCTTGTTGATGCTTTTGGATCTGATATTCCAATTCCTTCTGTCGCTTTTGAATGCGGGCTAGTCTCTTAGCTGCCTCCTCATCGCTTTTCTAAAAGAGAGGAAAAGCATAATTCTCCTCAAAAAAAGATATTGTAGAGAGTCACTGAAATGTATTGTCATTGATAATATATTTAATCATTACGGCTAAAAATGCATATAAAACTTTTGCTTTCAAAAAGTTTTCCTTTGTGACTGTTTTTGGGCAGCAAACATTTCCCACTCTTTGTCCGAAAAGTAAAGAATTGTAGTGAAACTATGCTTGATCAAATTTGATCTAATGTCGAATCTTGGGGGTTATCAAACATGGTCACCAGTGAGTTTTATAAACAAACAGAAAATGAACTTGGCAACACTGTAGTCTGTCACGAAACAAAAAACATTCAATCCAAAATTGCGCTTTAGAATGTATTAAAATTAGTGAACTAGAAAAACACGCTTTGCTTTGAAAATGCTGCGGATAGTGCTGGTTTTTAATGCATTCTTAGTAGCTACAAAGTCAATTCTGATCTAAATATTAAACTTTGCACTTTACAATACAAAATTTGGCCCTTAAGTTCTGGTGCTAGTCTTTGAATATAGAACATTTGTAGTTTTGGAAAATTATGAAGGCTTTGGAAGGGCTGAGAAGATGTCGCTCTACCATCTATCTAAAATTTTGTATTTATTGGTGCACAGCATTCTTAAAAGCTCGAAACCAAAATAGCCTGTTTGCATCAGTGTCGTCGTTCTTCAAAGTGCCTTTCATCTGCCATGGATATCATTCTCAAATTCCTTTGTACATTTCGCAAAACAAACATGAATTTACACTTTTGTTATACAGAATCCTAAAAAATCCCATGTCTAAATGTCTCACCAAATACAAGAAGCCCACTAAATCGGTAAAAGCATTTAACATTGGCAGCATATTTACAGCAACATTGCTAATGTGGGGCTAACTTTCGAGATTCCTAAACTAAAGATAATTTGAAAAGATGATCACAAAGACCCACCAACTTTCCAGTAATACAATCTCTAAGGATCCCCAAGTACGTCTCCAACTCCTCTTCTTCGCAGCGCTTGAGAGCATTGAGAAGCCCTTGAATAACCTCCACCTTTGCCCCAGTCAGGCCCTCCATCCTCCTCATTGGAATTTTAGCACCCCCGAGACATCCTACAATAATCTGGTCTACCTCATCTGCACTTATTTCAAGCTGCGTCCTCAGGCTATTTATTACAGTTTCTTTAAGTGCTGCAAATTTTTGCACAAAGGCCTTCACAAAATTCTCATTTCCTGCCGCTTCTATTAATCTTGCTGCGGCATCTTTGTATTCGTCGGATTCAAATTTAGATCTTCGATAGATCTCCATAGCCTCTAAAGCAGACTTCGCAGAACCCAGAGCGCTTGATAGAAGAGTCATTAGCCAGCGTGGTTTTGTGATGGTACGAAGAAAGATGGAAGCTGATTCTTCACCCAAATAGGCTTTGATTTTCCTCGATGCAACTTTGCTACGATTTAGGGCTTCTGAGATCCTCAGTGCCATTCTATTCCTGCTGCCAAAATGATGTTCAAGGAGAAGTAGTGCACTATTCATTTCATCATCAGTGAAAAAATCCTCCTTTCCTGATACTTCTGCGAAAGACTCTGTAGATTCTGATTTTAATTTTTTGGCATCAGGTCGTTTCTTTCGGACTGAAACGTGTGTTCAATACTTAAAACAACTGTTGAATTTTCATCAAAATATACAGCAATAATAACGAAAAATAACCATAATTTGGTACTAGAATAAGTTAATTTAAATAATTACTTTTAAACGATATAAAAGGGTACATAAGGCCTCCCATATTATGTTAAAAATTTGCCACAATTTAACAAAAAATTTCATCACTGGTTAGATGCCCAGGGTCTCCAATGGCAACTAAAAAAAAATGTATCAGAAATTTACGGAAAGATTAGAGCTGACTGCTTATTTTACAAAAGTTTTAGAGCTGTACTCCTATTCTTTGTGATTATAACTCCTAGGTTTGGTTTTGTGCACTTGACTTTAGTAATCCGGAACAGCGAACTCAAGTAAGAAGCTCCCATTTTCATTTCAAGTGCCTATCAACTCAATCGACTTTATCTGCTAGGCAAGTCATCTTCTTTTAATAGAGGAATTCTTCTCTCGTCCCTTATCCAAATAAAATTTTTTCAGCACAATATTGACTTTAACAAGTGTGGAGCTTTCAATAGGAAAAAGCAAATCAAAAAAGGCTGCTAAAGGTTTTTGGGGGAAAGATCTCTATTTGACAAAGTTTTCATTTGCAAAAACCCATTTAAGGGTAGCTATTTAAAAAGAACTTTAACATTTTAAAGTTGGCTGACGATTGTTCTTTGACATAGTTTGCAATGGAAAAAAGGCTAAGAGCGATTCTCCTCAATGTTTTAAAAATTATTTCTTGTAAAATCTGTTGCTAGGGAAAGTAACATACAAAGGGTACCATTCAAAAATTTTGATTGGAAAGAGGCAAAAAAATTAAAATTCTAGAAGCTATTTAAAACAGCTTGTGTAAGGTAGGTTATTCAAGTGGTTTTGGACTACTACATCAAGACCTACTCTTCTGTTCAAAGTTCAAAATTAGTGAGATCTTTGTTTTAACTTTTTCAACTACTTTGGTGCCTCGTCTCCTCCCAATACCCTGAAGTTGAGCGCCCACTCGCTTATCACAAGTAGCATCCAATTCCATCAGAGATTTTGAGGCCAGCACCATCTCGTCCTTTAAAATGTGCGCTTGTGTTTTGGATGCACCCTTTGGCTTTATAGTAAATGGCGTGGTCAATTCACTGCTGCGCCTCGTATCCTCACCCTGCATCACGGAAAGGTCTATTTTACAGTGCCCTTAGCATGTAATAGTCACGAACAACTGTTCGTGGGACAATCATCAGTATGATGTTTTATCTTAGTCATCTGGGTCCACCGATGATGCATGAAGGTATGAATGTGGATCGGCATCCAAGTTGAACAATGTGTACTTTATGATTTAGCTGGCTGATACTAGCACCGGTAGGATCTCCTTCAATCGCATATCCACTACCTAAGCAACTAAATTAACCCAACTTTTGGTCGGTCATTTCATGTTAGCTTTGATGAATTCGGAATCATTTTTTAAAAAACAACTGATAAAAACTGCCTAAAGTTCCCGAAAACTTACAAAGACAGTGGCTGCGAGAAGTGCAAGCTCACGTTTAGCCACGTAATTTGGATCCGCCCAAAATTTCTAAATAAAGTCAATTGGAAATTCAAAAAAACTTGTTTGGAAGCATTTTAGCTATTTTGGATTATAAGGCAGTGAAGCTAGAGATTACGGAAATTTTCGGATAGTTTATTGCTATCTGAGTCTTCAAATTTGACAGCCGAACTCCCTGCACTTACTTTCGGTAAGAAAATCATTTTAGCCTGATTTGCAAATGCCGTTTCGCTGCTTAGTCACCAGAGCGACTTTTGAATTCTGACTCGAAAAATAAATAGCATTAAAATTTGAAGTCTTCCTGAAGATAAATGCTGCATAAAATGAATTATTAATTGAGAAAAGTGGTGCCAATGAAATCTACAAGCGTTGGTTTCCCATAGTAACTTTACAGAAGTTGGTACTTATTTATTTTTAACGTCGTGTTTTTCCTACAAGTATTTCGTTTTCTCAAAAAGTTGTTTTTAGACAATTATATTGGGTTTGTTTATGAAATATCATTTAAAATTAGGAAAAATCCACTAAGCCGTATGTAACTTTGATTGGCTTTGTATAATATGGAGATGGAATTGCACCTCTTCTTTCACTGCAGCATATAATTATTAAAAGAGATTACCAACTTTTGAAGAGATGTAAACGATTTTTCATGTTCTATTGAGTTTGGAATAAAACCTAAAATAAAGGGACTAAATGTAGAGTACAAACCGCTATGAGTTAATCATCAAAATGAAAATTTTATAGCGTAACATTTATATAAAATAAGCAAATTCGGAATAGGCTTTTCTAGACAAAGCGAAATATGAGATTGAATATCAGAGCCAAAATGCAGGAATTTTCCTTCTATTTGGATTGCATTCCCTTGGCATGAAGTATGCATTTCTGATATTTACACCAGTGTATTTGTGATGGTAACAAAGAAATCTGATTTTTGGTATCACTGCAATAACCGAAACGCTAATTAGTTGTATCCAACAATTTTAATGCAGGCCTTTAAACCGAAGTTTTTTTCAAGAAGTGGTATTAGGGAAATTGGAAAGAGTTGCTATGTGATTCTTAAGTGTACGAAAATGTAATGCATGGAGTCTTAATGCCATGACTAACGTCTTTATTGCTGTTACACAAGTATCCAAAAGTATTTTAATTATGCAGCAAAAAGGGAAAAAATTAAAATTAACAGGTAAACTTGTAGGATACAACGTCAGGTATGACTTCAAATTCTCCCATTCAGGTGATGACTTATTTCACATATTCTTAGCCTTACTACCAAAGAACCTTAGTGACCAGTAAACTCATTACTAATTGCTTTGTCAGGGATATACGGACTGCTAATCTGTAGGTAATTATGGGATCAATGCAACTAAACTAACTTTTGTTGATTTCGTACTTGACGATAAAATCTTAGAAATCTTTATGTTACTTTTAAGCAAGTGGTTTTAGCTAATTCGATTTTATGAACCACGAAAATGGGAATTGACGGTGGCATCTTGCTACAAAATAATGCAGTTTACTTTAAAGAAATGAATCTACAGGAATTACTTACCATCTATGGCTACAATATGGTTGGGTAATCTCTGCCTTTCAAACATCATGTTCTTAAACACCACATTTGCTTCTTCAATTGGGCGAACGAGCGGGTAGGGATAAAATGGAGTATTTAACACACAAGCCGCCTGCCACACAGGATAGCATATGGAGTGGGCGAGGGGCCAGAAGAACTCCACATCGTCTTCATGCACCGTGAGTCGAGCTGTTTCCGATGTGGCCCCGGTTTCTTCCGAATCATGGAAGTCGCTCCTTTCAGCTAAGGAATTGCTGGTATTCGTGGGTGGACAGAAGCAAAGCATGCTGATGTAGCCTTACTCCGCTTTTGTTACACGTGCAATCGATCGGTGAGTAAACAATCAATAGCGTTCAATTCTAAGGTACTAATTAATTCAAAAACCATAGGTTAGAAACTAATGTTCTTTTGGATAAATGGTCGAATTTGTTGTAAGTGAGTTAAAAAAACCACTTTTGCATCTTATTTTTGGCATCAAACATGATTTTCCGGTATAATTTTTTCGTTTTATTTTTCTAATTTTAGTTGAATTTGTGTGCAATGTTCATGTATTCCCAAATGGTGGCGCAGTTTTTAGTGGTATTTGGCAGTAAATGTAATTCAACCTGCTTTTGGAAAATCCTCCTTCTTTAAGCAAATTATTATTTGTGCTTTTGGAAGTAAATAAAAGGCAGTTCGAAGCAAATTCGGTCTTTTTAAATGCTAGATATTTGAATTTAACCCGATAAGAGTAACGCTAATTAAGGCGATAACACAGTCATTCACTATGATCTTTCGACACTTCATTCACAAAGACCGTATTTGTTGCCTCCCTCAAAGCTGTTTATTAACCTATTAGTACTATTTGCGCCTCCAACATTCTGCAACAATATCAAGCGTTTTGTTTGTTTTTTTGTGATTTACCTAAATAAATATCTTGTTAATAGATTTCCATTAATTTTCTGATAAATCCGATGTGCATCTGTGTTAAAGATTTAGAATTTGCATTAATTAATACAAACTACGAGTAAATCAAACAGTTATGCGGGACTTGGAGGTCTCGAAAGAAGTGTGCATACTCAACTTATACCGACAAAACTTATTAAAAAGGAATAAATATTGCTCTTAGCGCATAAAGGAGATACCGACGTTTCTTTAAATGATAAAGAAGTTTTGTTATAAAAAATGCATTGTACTTTTACCAGTGGAAATGTCAAATATTATCCTGCTCATTTCATGTCTTTACAAATTAGAACGGTTACTACCTACTGTAGGTCTTCATCGATAAGTGGCTGTTTCAGTGTTTTAGGCTGATCAGAAATTAGGTTGTATAGTATATGCTCCAGTTCTGGCTTGGTGCTGGAGTTCGGATTATGCTTTATTACGGATATATGCAAGAGTTTGTGGTGCGTCAACAAAATGCCATGAAAAGGGCGTAAGGATCATCTAGATTGTGGCCAAAGAACTTAGGTGGATAAACGTATGATATAGCCAGCTATCTGCCTAATATGTTCATTGACTCTAAAATAGAGCAACAAATTGGATTTAAAACATGAAAAAAGGGTTATTCTCAGATAATTTCACTTTTTTGAATAGAAGTAAACTAAAATTTAGCTGTAGTTTATGTTACTAACGATGAAACCAAAGAAAAGGTTTCGTCTTTTGTCATTTCCTGCAAACCTATTAGGCAACCCTTCAATGATTTCAAGATAACCTAATTTGTGGTACGTACTGCAGGTAAAAAATAAATTGCTGCTGTACCCATTAGTTGAGTAATCGAAAAATTCAACCCACAGTGAGCATGAAGGTCTATTTCTGAGATTGAGCTTTCAAAAATTTTTCCTCCTCGGAAGTGAATGGTGTCCTATATGTCATGAGGATCTTATAATTTCACCGCTCCTTACCCTACAGGTGCGTGTAACGAACATACACTACAACACAAAATTTTTTAGGTGAAAACAATAACAAACTTTAGGAGGTAATTTGCAGTTGTTTGGAAAAATCCCAGCACATCGATTATTCTTCCCAAAGCGGAATCGTTCATACTTCCCAGTAAGAATGCCTAAAACGCTAATTTTGTCTGCTTCATAAAGGGCCTGAGCACATAATTGCGGATCTGACCGAAGACAGAACCTGGATCATAGAACTAATTAGGACTGCCCCAAAACATATGAAAGCCTAGATTTAAAGACATCAAAATGAATGAAGAAAGTATCTACCAAAGCATGCTCTCATTTAAAGTTCTGCCAGTATACAAACTTTTAATACCAGAATAAAAGAGTTGAAATAAACAGCGGTGTGGAGAGATGGTGTTAAATTGCAGTTACGCAAAAAAAGTTTATTAAGCTGTTGTTATTTTGGAGTAATGCGATCAGAGTTAGTTGTTTCATGCTAAAAGAGAGCATTTAGTCATGCAAATATCCACTGTCTAGTTTTCCTTTTTAATTGGAGCAATTAAGTGGTCGACGCACCACTTTGTGTTCTAACTCCCATAATCTCTCCCTCTCAGTCTCGCTCTTTAAGTCCTAATTTCACCGTTTTATACTAGCTGCCTTCATTTCTAATTGTGACAACAATGCACCAATCAACAGGTCGACACCTTTTATTACCCCAAATAATTAGTCTCACATAGAAAAATGAGAAGCTAAAAGATTTTCTCTCACAAACTCAACATCATTTGCATGAGAACGAACAAACGAGACAGAAAATGGAATACCGTATTTTCGCAGTAATGTGGACAATTTATTAATACACTTTCTATGGAAATCACTTATATACGTATATCTATGACCAGGATTTTATCATATGAGGTCGAAATTACATGTAGCTTGTGTTCCCTCTCAGTCTTTTAAGGTGGGTTGCACCAAAGTTTGTTGTGAACGGAGTAGTCGAGCTCACAACAACAAATTGAATTTGGCATCTTCTCAGTCTGAGGATTATTACACTTTCATTTTCAAAATGTTGTAAATGCCATCCAGGTTGTAAGGGTTGGTGACCCTCACCAAGGTTGATTGAGGGTAGGGAATTGTCTCACCTGACCACAGAAGTATTAGTATGGCTCCCTTTTACAAGGGCGTTTTCTTCAGATAACGTTGGCACCGATTTACAAGCCAAAAAATTTAAAAAACTCTGGGTAAGTGGTGACCAATTTAAAAATAGCAGGTGTAAATGACTTGAACCCGTTGAAATTTATTTATTTATTTTTTATTTTATTTACAACTTGGTACTGAATTACACATGCTCAAAACTTTTAATTAAGTAATGGTAGATTGTGTTTAAAAAAATATACACCAAAATGTCAAAGCTAACATAAGTTCCTGATGTGCATTTGCAACCTGCATAGTTAAGATGGTTTATATGTAATTTTCAAAACTTCAAATTACCCTTCAGCGGTTAATCAAGGAAAAAATGTATAAAAACTGAGCAAAGGCATAAAAATCTATGCTTCAAAGTGATAAAAAATTTGTAGTTATTAAATAGAAAGAGTAATTAGGAACACTTTTGGTGTTGCAGTTACTGCAATTATCCAAGTTATTAAAATGAAAACTCAAAAGCCTTACTAAAACCGGTTATTTGTGAAGAACCTATGAAGCTTACGATTCTGGCAATGACCTCACACTAACCCTACAAGGATTAGGAGACTGATAAGACAGAAGGCAATCGCTGAGTTCCATGACACTAGCGTGAAAGCCGAGTTGAGGGAGGCTAAAAAAGTCTCTCAGGACAAATCTACTGTTTAACACAGTAACATGTTGTAACAAGGTACTGCATGTACACAAATCACACCCCACCACAGAGCTCAACGCATGTCAAATACCGCCAACACCTAACTGAAGAATCCTTACCATGGATCGAAAGTTTGTTGAGAATTTTAAGAAAAGAATTTAAGGGTTATAGCTAAAGCGAGATAACTAAAACTGGGGACGTACATATGCATATAAAAATGTATAGAGAAGTAAAACTTTATTTTTAAACGCAGTTGGCCTTCGCGTGTATGCGCCTATTATAGCATTTAACTAGAAGTTAAACTTTGGCACTATTTATCAGATCTGCCGAACTGTCTCTCGATATTCTGCCTCACCACACCATTTGTAAAAATTCTGTATACTTCCTTCACTTTTGTGATAGTTCAGGTTTTAGAATGAAATAATGCACCCACATTTTGCCACTTGTATTGATAAGATTCACGTAGTCCTGGTCTTCTCTTTCACATTGGCCCTTCAGCTTAGTACAACAATCAGCTTTTCTGTTTTGTTCAAAAGGGAATAGCTATTCCGATGGCCATTTAAAGTGTATTTATGATTCTCACAAAAATAATCGTCCTTTGTATAATTTCAGAATAAATTATAAGGTAAAGAGGTGCTTCACAAGCAAAATAAATGTTCGCCGGGGCAATTGCTCCAATCAGCAAAAACCCTATATCCGGTAGTGTCTTCAACCTGAGGAAGTATAAATGTCCTTTAAAAGCTTATCCGATAACTAGCCGACAGCTTTAGCATTCCTACCAATTGCTTGTCAAAATGTCCCAGATTAACTTAAACGCACTTTTTTACAGCCTCTGTATCAATCCCCATCAAGCGTAAAGTGTGCAACCCGCATTTAAAACTAAGGAAATTTTGTTTTTACGTCCTCTACTGTAACCTGAAATTAATACACACCAATCCAGTGCTCCTCCTTTTAAAGCTTTAGGAGACTGAAGTGTTTGGAAGGCGGTTACTCACACAACAGCGTCTACACATCCATATAAGTTGGCATTTTGAAAATTTTCTTTTGGACCGAAATAGTTGGATAACCTTTTAAGAGATAATACCACCTCTATGTGATCATATTCCTGGCCACAACAATAATACCTTGTTCTTTATTCCAGGTAGATCTGCATGTTTCCATCCACTACGACTGAACTCTATTCCAACACTAATAGCAGTCCTTTATCAGAAAAGGGTTGATGAGTATTGCACATTAGAAATCAGTGTTTGTTTTGCCAAATTCTGCTCGTTCTGTTACAGCTTAGAAGGTCATGAAATACAAAATGTTAAAATTCCCTTTGAAGGTAATAATTGTTCTTATGAATCTAATTTGACTTAACTTTTCAGTTAGGAAATTCTTGAATTGAACATCCTTAATCACCCTCTCCGTGCTATTCATCAAACAAATTTGTTCACTCCCTACTTTGAACTTTACATGTGTGCATATCCTAAATCACTGTTATTAATCTAAAGTCAAATTATTTATTCAACTCAAAAGTAATCCCTTTTTTACAGAAAACTATAAGTACGACTTAACGCGCTAGGCCAGAGGATTCAATAGTGATGTTTAGATGGCATCTATACTGTAAAATTAAAATGTGTGTGGCAACAATATTTCCCCTTTCCCACTCGATAAGGCTGACCTTTAATCGGAAAGGTCCCTTGCTGAATCCTTTGTACATGGCTAGAAATAGCACATTCTTCGACCACACAAGATGCTGTTCACCCGGCCGGTCACCATATTTCATCACTTTTCAATTTAATTCCTTCCGAGACATACATTCGAAAGCCTGCTCTCGCAGACTGTTATGTTCGTTAAAAATATTCTCTTTAGCTTTTATCTGTCTAGAACAGTAAATGGTCACTAATTTATCTTGATAAATGCTTTTCTATCTTTTTCCGCCTGCGGTTGCTTTAAATATCACAGTTAACCACCATGCATTCCAGGGAAAAGGTTACAATCTATAAAGGAATGTGCTACTTTGAATTTATTGGCTTGGTCCCAAGTTTTTTTGATGAGATCCTCAATCAACATCCAACTGCAAAATCGTGCTTTTAAAAAGGCCAGATATTCTTGCAGGATATTTTTTTGAACATTTCTGTGAATCCCCAATATTTAATAGATGGGACAAGGATTCTGAAGTTCTATCTGCTAGTATCGAATTGCCTATCGCAAACATATTTATAGCCTAAAGCAGAAAATAGGTGCAGATATTTTTGGTTGAAAGATAATTAAATTTTATCATGTTAGGACAACTAAACATCTTTACTGTAATGACCGATATTTCTGGCGCTCAAGCAGTAATTGAGAATTGATAACTGCAGTGTGTCAAACGCTAACTGTTCCAGTTAAGGATCGCTCTGGCAGTTTAAGAAACAGGAATTGTAATGCATTGTTTGTTTGTTTAACTCTCAATTTTGGTGCTCTGCTGTTGTACCTTTGCTAATTGAGCTGTCCTCCTAGCCATGCCGGTAGGCCCAAGCTCCATTGCTTGCCAAATATATATGGTGTGCCTGAGTACCATGGCTGATTTTGTATTCAGGAAGGTCTCAAGAGGCTACATATACTAAAGTATTATAGTTAATTCTGAGTTTATTTGTAAAGTATAAGAACGACAACACGTCACTTAAATACCATAAATCTCATGCAGAATAAAACACATCTATAAAGGAGAATCTTTATGCGCTTAAATTGGATTGCCTAGCTTATAGAATATGCGTTTGCTCCACTTTCGGATTTATTTATCCAATGACGCTAATATCCTATTAATATCATTTAAAAGTGGAGATTTTGTCATGGGGAACCACAAGTTTGAAGCATAAAAACTGAAAAGTAAATGCCATTTTACCTGCCACCTTAGTATTATAATAATATTATTCCATGAAGGGCGTTTCTGATACATATATTGTAGTTTAGTTTGGAGACTGAAATACAAAGCTGAAAATTCTACAGACCCATTTTGCAGTTCTATGGTGACAAGCAAGGTCTTTTCCTCTTCCATTTAGAACAGAAGTCTAACTTAAGATCTACCCTTTTTCCTTATTTTGTCTGTTGCAATTGCAATTCAGATGGTTCAATGCATTTATTGCACAATGAATCTCAGACTAGAATGACAGTTAATACCCTTCCTGACTTTGTGGGAGAAAATCAGTGTTTCACAGGGCAACTTTATGTCTGGTCAGAAAGGTTCTGCTTTGACATTTTGTTGCATTCATTTTGTTACGGCAAGCATTAATTTCAGCTTACTTCCAGCAAAAAGTGTCCTGCACTTCCAATAAGAGAAATATACTCCTATTTGCACTACTTCCGATAATTTCTTAAGTTCAATTTTCCTTCATCTCAAAGCAATTACAACCTGATTCAGCTGGAAAATAAGTTTGCTGAAGTTCATCTGAGTCCACTTAAATCATATCTAACGTAAAGTCTGCATTATTAATAAACAAGCGCATTTTGATTACCACTACAAAGGAGGAACCCTGTGGATTTCGACTGTTTATGGACTTCTCTCTGAAACTACACTGCTTATAAGTGCGTCTAAACGGAATAAATAAGTAATCGTGTCCAACCTTCTTGTGCAATAGTAAGTCTCTTATAGAATTCAAAGAAGTGCTTAGATGATTTAAAGAATAAAGAATCCTTTGTTGAGACAGCCTCCATGGCAAAGCTTCTCCGTTTCCAAGAGCCCGACGAGAGAATATTCTTCGGGATATGCCGATGACTGAAACGCCGCATAGTATTATGGGAGGCCAAAATTATTCATTTGAAATTTCCAATCATTGTTTATTTTTCCTCCATATGAGCAAGGAGTAGTATTTTTATGTGTAGTGGCGATTTGCCTGTAAGAGTAACGTAGTGTTTAGCCTTTAGAAGTTGGTAACTGAAGAAACAAAATTCTTTAAATGAATTTGTTGGCTGTAGGGTGGCCATGAGAGCCACCTGTTTTGTTTTATGCAATATATGTAAAGTATTTATCAAAGTTTTTGGATATAAGAAGATTTTATTTTGATCTAGCTTTAAAAGCAATAAAAATTTTCATTGCAGCAAAGTCTGCTTGATGTCAAAAAGGCGGGCATAATAAGTTTTGCCCTGATTTAATAGAATAGATCACAAGTCAGCCGTTGCATTGCACAGAATTAATAAATTTTAAACATACCATTAGTTGAACTGGACAAATATTTCATTCATAGCTTGGAAAATGTTCTAAATCTTCCTCTAAAGCTTTACCCATTTATTCTGACCCTGGCATTTCTTGTCTTTTTAGAATTAGACTAAAAATAAAACAGACTATCTACTTTTATTACGCTTTTGAGAATGGCACTATTTTGCATCATTTACCTTCACTATTTGAAAAAGGTCTGCACATCATTGCCTTGGGATCCTAACCATTTAATGCTGCCCGTTGCAATTACTAAAATTAATATCACTTTCGCATTATTCGTACTTTTAAGCTCCGCCCCAGCGAGTGACCATTTTCAATGCCTACTTACGCCCATCTCGTACGTAACTTAATTCTTTCCTCACATGGTAAAACCATTATCAGCCCTGACTCACTGTTCTTACTCGCTTGGTATCCATGCAGCCAACTTCTAGCTTATTTATACTATTTCAAAATTTTTAGTTGGATATTACTGCGCTTATGCAATCTACATATTAAATATACTTCGTTGTGTTCTTGACAGAAATGAGGAACTGATTTAAAGCCACTTATGGTCAAAATCTTGACTAATTGCTGGTCTAAAAATGGGGCAGTTCACCTGTTAAACTTGAGTCCTCAATGTATAACTGTGAAATTTTGCCATGAAGGAAGGCGAAATAGCTGGGCGAGAAGAAAGTACTCTTGTTTTAAACATTGCAGAGTAAAGGAACAACTGTTTGCTTTCTCATGGTTTAATAAGAACCCATTTAATTTCAATTCCTTTGTCGAACAAAAAATGGCTTTTAAATGTTGGCGATTCGCTCATTTTTTCCTAAATAATTTTGCGCACTGGTTCTTTATCTAGGATGGCGTTAACTCACATCGTAAAATGTTAGCAAACCATCCTTGTCACTACTTCGAGGATGAAGTATTGTAGAAATACGGTAGGTGCAAAGCGTTTAGTAGCGAAATACTTACATGAACCGTTTTATATAACCCTCTCACTAGAGCTGAGTGGTCAGTAGCAGACTACTTCAGCACTATATCATCTCCCAGTAGTAAATAGACTGTCTTAACCACTTGCCAAAATCTAGAACTAAAAAACCTTTTTACATTTTGGTAGAGTAAATTTTAAAATGATTTCTTATATCAATGCCTTATCTAGTTGACGGTGTAGGTGACATTCCATTTTAATTCTGCAAACGCCCAAAGCATTATTACGTTTGCATTTGCGAATCAAATAATTCTGACGCATTCTCAATCACTTCGTCATTTCGAGGGATCTTAGGTTGAAGGCGTCTTGCAAAGTCACTCCCAATTGCAGGTAAAGAGGTGAATTTTAAGGATTGAGTATTATGCAAATCTCACTTGTGGATTATGCACAGAGACGCAACTAAGGTAGAGGGTCCAAAATGATGCAGGTTTCCTAGAAAATACTCTTGCAGACCTAGTCGTAATCAGAGGAGTTAAAAAGTTGGACAAAATTTCACATGCCTGACATTTTGGTCGCTATTATTTGCCGCGATGCAATTTTAATAAAAGAGTTGCTTAAGAATTTTTTGCAAATTAGTATTTTATCTTTGCATATAGTTTCATAAGGGGATTGATAAAACCTACGCAATGGTAGTGCCCGATTTAAATCACGTCACTACTGAAGATATCTACCATCTCCAAGGAATTATTACATTTTTGAGCTATGAAAGTCTTTACGGAATCCTGTTCTACTGGCATTGTAGAATGCATTAATTTGTGCACTTATTGATTTCTTATTCGTCACCAAAATCACATAAAGGCAAATTATGTGTTTGCTAATAATTACGGCAAGGTCAAGGACATTCGAGATACTATAAATAAGTACAAATACAACTATCCTTTACTTAGTCCGCAATTACGTACACATGCTATTTACCATCCGCCCCTGCTTACTAAGACATGTCGGCAAATAAAGATGTCCGTATTGAAAATGTTGATACCAGGTTGTGCTGGTCGAGAACTTGACAGAATTACATCTCACGCCCATTAAAACACTTACCACCAGTTTCATTTTGTTTACAGATCTTGGTTTGTTTATTTGCCTACCTCGCAGTGAGCATTACTGAAACTAGCACTAATGAATGAACAAATCCAAATGTCGTCTATCAGAGTGCTATTATTGTTTTATTCTAGTATGGAACCAAGTGCTATCATTTTGGCTTCCCTTTAATTCAAATCTATTTCCTTTAAAGTAGCTCTCACCTGTGCGTAAAACCCACGTTTAAACGGGGATTTTGGAGTCATGCGCAATGATAGTTAGCGAAAGTGTCAACTACACGAGCTCTTCAGTCTTTACAAATTTCGGCCACCATCCTGGTTTCATGACATTTCCTTCTCCTCCTCTATACTCTTAGCAAGGTCTTATTCAGACCTACAGCTTATACCATCTCCAGGGGGAATCAGGACGTTAATTCTTGTCATGACCACTTTTAGGAAGGACGCTCTCTTCCCATTAGTGAAGCGTGAGGCACAGCTCAAAAAAATGTAATTATTTACGTTTGAGACACCATAATATTTACTCGTTTGCAGCCTTTTCTACCATAGTCATGGAGAAAATAGACCACCATCAGAGCCCACATGCTAATTTTACTATTGAATCAATTATTTTCCTCATTTTTTCAACATAATTGGTCCCTTTCGACTTAATGCACCATTTAAATTTGATGCTCAAGCTAGCTTACAAAATAGTGTGACTAGCTGTAAAAGCATTAAAACAGGTTGCTTGAGACTAGAAAAATACCTAAAAAGGAGGCAAAATTCCGCCGAAGCAATCATTAGATTTATCTTAAGAATAAACATCTTGTACATATCAGGTTGTGAGGTCGATGTTACGATTTATTGAAAGATAAAGAATTTCATTATAGGTGTGAAAAAAAATGGTATGTCCAAATGTTGGATAAGAGCACTAATCTAAAGCGCAGTCTTTATTCTGCTGACTGGCCTTTAATCACTCAGTTCATCAGAAGTACTCTGCTAAATTATAGTATGGTAGACCCTCCCAGAGATTAAATGGAAATTTTTATCCTATTTAGCTTTGGCATTTTTCTGATATGCATTATTTACTTTCTCTCTTATTGTAGGGTGATGGGCCCTTTAGGTCAGATAAAACATACTTTTTATTGTAGGGCTGCAGTAGATTTGGGCTTCCAAACTTTTAAATTGTACACGTGCTCAAGATATTTAAGGAAAGTTCGAACAATTTCTTGTTTCGTGATTTGCTAAGGTCCACGCAACTCTTTATTAGCAGTATAATTTTACATTTAATTTAAGGGGACTTTAAGTTAATAGGCATAATTTCTCCTGATAATAAGGTGCCATTTTATCCTGTTTTCAACTAATTTTCTAGTTGAGCCTGTGCATGATGTTCATTCCATTTCAAAACCATTTTTCCCAACTACCTCAAGTTGTACATTGCCTTTACGAAAATTTAGCAGAAACAACAATCCACTGATCTGTCATTTTTTAGTCCACTTTAGGGGAATATAAAGCATAATCCCATTTTTATTTAAAGCGCTGTTATCTCAAAAAGTAATGGCTTTTTCATTAGAGGTTTAGTAATACCCAGTGAAGTCAGGGCTCTCCAAGGTGTAGATCCACTGCATACGCAAGCACAGACCAAGAAGAGGTACATCTTCACCTAAATTAATAAAAACTTATTTCATGTGTTCCACGGACTATCAAAGTGCGGACTGGAATCTTCTATACTTTTCTCTCAGAACCTTTATGTATAGGAAAAATGAAGGAGAATTTGGTGGTAATTAGCAAAAGATTGAGAGGTGGACTGCACGTTTCTCTGCTTTGTTTCAAATTTGACACTAATACAAAAAATTTTCAGTTGCTTTAGAATCTCTTGCTTTAAAGTAAATTGAGAAGCGGTGTTAAGCTTTACATTACACCAAGGGTCCTGACAAATATGCTTTAGTTAGATTAGCTTGAATTCAATTTTGAAACTGTGATTCATTGCCCAAATGCGCATTTGTCTACCGGTTCGTCTGCTTTTAAACACCTATTTCAAAGGTATATCTTGTAAACTCCAACCGAGATAAGAGAGCAAATCAGGGATATGGAAACTCAACCACCTTAGTAGTAAGTAGATATTAAGACACTTGGCTGCATTTCTCCACCGTCGGTGAAACTGATGACTGCTTCATCAGCAAAAAAGTATGTATGAATCAAAGCAATAATTTATCAGTAGGAAGGAAAGTATTGCTGAGTGGTTATTCTTAACATTTTAGGAATCGAAAGCAAAGGCGTCACTCTACTTTAATTATAAATAGCGCACATTTCGTTAAAATATTGGAACATAGTAGCTTAACAAATCAATTTTACACTTAGAACTTAAAAGAATGTGTCCTTAATGGCATCATATTCTTCATTTATGCAGTCTTTGACAACTTTAAATTTGTATGTACCAGAATTCTTCCTCTATGAGTTTTTAGAGACCTGGGAGAAGTTTGTCTCTCGAATTTGTGCTCTAGCTTAGAACAGGTTATTAAAGAATGCAATTGGCATTTTTTTAATATCTCTTGATGAAGTCAGTATATTCCTGAGGAGAAATGTGATTGATAAATAATGTTGATGCTGCATTTTATTCTACAGGTAGTAATTTATTCACCACAGTTCACTACTATAGTACTTTCATCTTTTCGAAAATGCACCTACAAAACAATAATGACGTATGGGTTCGGATTAAATGAGAAGAACTTCGGAACTGATATAAAAAGTTAGCGCTACCTTATTTACAATCCCATCAATTAATTGTTTCTCCGAAAAATTTGTTTGGTTTCCCAAGTGACTTGCTTAGATTGATTTGGTTTGATCTACCTAAATGAAGTTGCTTTCCGTAGTAGCTATTTCTTAACTTTGGCTCTTATTTACTTCTTAACTTAGATCCTTATTTAAAAAGCGCATTTGCAAATGGGAACTGTTTGTCCGAAATTCACCCTTAAACTTAAAATTATACAAATATAAACATGGATTATTTTAGAATTTGCACGATTCAAATACCTTGCACACCATACTGCTTTAGGATTTGCATTCCGTTATGATCTGGTAGACTTGGCATAAAACCATCATCGATACTTAATTTTGTTTGTAGCACCCGCAGACTTTCTTGAAGATAAAAGACATAATACTATGATGGACAATGTATAAGCGATGTACAGAAGGACTACTAAGTTACTAACATGGCCTGAATGCAATGCCGCATAGTGGAGATTCAAAACTAAAGCCCTAAGCGTCCTTTGATGGATAGAGGTAAAGATCCATGGAAGTTAGCAACAATACCGCAGCATCGCTACTGCACTCAGTCGGTCGTTAAGACAGCCATCATGTATCCCATCTCGGCACGTGTCTGTAAAGTCTGCTCCTGGATTAGTAGTGGGTGTCTAATTAGCCTTAAAAAGTATTCTGTCTAAATTGAGCAGATCATGTTGTCTAAAGCGAAGGAATACAGTCGAGGGCATTCCTTTTTAGCGAAGAGGGCAACTAACATTCCCTTAATTTCGTCCACAATTGGACATTCACATGCAGCTCCACATTGACGTCATTTGCATCATTAGGGCCTAAACTGAAAACCCATTTTTTGTGGCAACGAAATTACGAAAAGTTCCTGTTTTAGTAGCATTTTTAAGCAGGCACCAATTACACGGTGGCTTCTTTCTTTGTATTTTTCAAATGCTGTGTGTTCAATCAACTTTAAGAGTGGTATTTTTCAATCATCTTAGTAGTTTTGTGGGCATCAGCTTCAGCATCAAGCATCGACTACGTTGCATTATTCAATATCTCAGATTTATACCAACTCTTATTTGTCTATGTTGACGGCCTTTTTGGATAAAAGGACAATTCTTGTAAATTTCATTGAGTTTTCCCATCGCTTGAATGACTGCATCATAAAATCTCCAAAATCTCATCTTACATTATGGCCAAACTTATACACATCTTTAAATATAGTTTTAATTAACTGAAAATTTTGACATAAAAGACGAGGTTCTGCCTTATTTTCTCATAAATGTATGATGGAATCTGCTTAAGTAGTACTGCTAAAGGGGAAATAATAAAGATGTATTTTCCCAAATTTTGAATAGCTGTTGCTCAGTATCATCAGAAATCTATGTGTTTTTCTGTTTGCTTAGTCCGGTTATGTGAGCAAATTTTTGCCAAACTACAGCTACACTTGCTGCCAGATATACTTTGAGATTTATGGGAAGTTGCACCTAAGTGTACAAAAGCTGCAATCAGTCAATTACGTATCACTATATCATAATCTTTTTAAAAATTTAGCCCAGTTTTAAAACATGAATCTGGTTTTATCACCAAGACCCCCGGTGCATACAAAAAGGGCACAAGTGTAGCCAATCATCCATTGTTAGCCTTCATCCTCACAGCCAATCAGCGAGCTGGTGATGACGCATCGCGGTTTCGATGGCGACGAAAGCCAACTCCTCGTTTTCCACATGCCATTTCTCGCAAACGCACACACATACCACCCATTCATACTTTAGGGCTCAGCAATCTGACGAATTCGAGATTCCTACATGGGACCATTCTCTCGTCAGGCATGACCACCTCTGCTGACATACAACAGGCGATAATGGCGAATCGGTTAAAAGCCATCGTCATGGGCTACATGGGAGGCCCAGTATGCGTCGTTGGAATCGTTACAAGTGCCCTTAGTCTCATTCTTTTTAAGCGTGATACCTCAACAACACTTAGCACTCGTCTCCTCCTCTCAGCCATCGCAGTGGTGGATATATTCTTTCTCTTTTTTATGTTCCTTCTATGGTGTGTCAGACGATTTCTTCCTCAAGAATCATTGGCATTCCGACAGTTTGACAGTCCTCAAGTTTTTGGATTCATTTTCTACATGATAAACGTCTTTGAGCTCTATCGCAATTGGCTGGTTGTAGTAATCGCCGTAGAGCGACTCCTCTACTTTCTCAAACCCATCGAATTCAAGGTATTGTGGAGTGTTAAAAAAGTTGCAGCTATTCTCATCTCACTTTGCCTCTTCTCTTGCATCATCCGCATTCCTGTACTTATCTATGGAATCGCTAAAAAGTCCTCTAAAATCGATGACTCTATCACTAAACTAACCCGATTAATCCATTCTCTTATAGACTGTGTTGTACTAACTCTAGCACCAGTCACACTCATGGTCACTTTATCCGTAGCCACAACATTGCGAATTAACGCAGTTGTAAAGACCAAACTGCGTCTGGTGAATAGCAATTTCAATCAACAGCATCAAATATCACAATCGCCTCAACAACTGCTTCAACCACACGACCACCTGAATCCCACCCCAAGACAAGAAGATGCTCCTTCACGTAGACACCATCGTATCGTAAAGATTCTACACACCGTCCTAATTACCTTCATAATCTGTTCCACACCTTCCATTCCTGCTTCAGTTATGCACTTCTACACTGTCTTTCATGAGGTAGATGGTGGACGAATAAACTATGTCTCGGAGGTGCTGACTGTGATTTCCAATTTTGGTTCTCTGGTCAATTCAACTTCCAATTTCTTCGTCTACGTGGCGCACAGCAAACGCTACCGCTACATTCTAGCCAAAATCCTCATGCTTGATCGGTGCTTCGCCTCGCTACATCGGGAGCCGAGTAGTACGCAGGAGACTTGTTGCAACCTTCAAGAGGATGGAAAAACCCAGTGAGAGGCTGTGCGCGTGCAGGTGCCAGAGTGGGCCAACTTTTGGCCGTCCCTGTCTCCATTTCCCCCTGTGCCAACAAACGAGCACAGGGCATACTCACGCAAGTATTCTGTAAATATTTGTGTACTATTTCAATTTTCTCCCTCTTCTTTGCTTTTCCTCCCTTCTTTTCCTCTTTTGCAAGTGCAAAATTAGGTTTTACTGCGCGTGTGTGGGTATGCTCAGTAGATGAAAAACATGAGTTGCACTTATGTATGTATGTGTTAACTTATAAATCAAATTTTTAATAAATTTTTTTAAAAAACAAAGATAATTTGTTTGGCAGAGAGTTTTTGCTTTATCAGGATTCGAAGACTTTCGTCTCTTTTATCTTCTAAACAGCATGGCCTACAATTCGTCGTTAAGAAAAGAGTACACCTGGGATTAGCAAAGAATGGTCACATGCAGGCACAGCATATTCAGACAACATGAGATCGTAAAAAACATGGCTTCATTACTGCAGTGTTCATAATTACTTTATTACATGAAATTACATTGTCAGCCTTCTAACCTTCAACCATTCGTGACTGGAGTGAAGACCAGGAGATACGGTGGGATGCGAAATTCGAAGAATCGATGACCAGTCAAAAGGTGCAGCGCATAAATGAAAGACCGTGAAAGTAGTTAATATTTTATCTTCTCAAGCATTTATAAGAGTGATTTTACTCATGAAGGAACTTGAAATATTTAATGGAGAAAAATATTTGGGATTTTTAAATACGGAAAGTTTTGCTGAATGGTCCACTTGGGTGATTTTTAGAAATCATCATACTTATTTCAGGGCCAAAAATTTACGACTATTGCATTCTGTTAAGCCCCCTCCAAAACTCCGATAACTAATCACTAACTATTGATAGGATGTTGGATCACCTTTTAGCCTGTCCTCAGACTAATATTTTGGAATTTATAGGTAAAGAATTGAAATGTATTTGCGCATTTATTGATAGTTGCGTTTACTAAGGTTAGAATTTATTAAAATATTGGTGTAACTCTTATTATAAAGTGGATTTAAATAAAAATATGGACTGCATTTTATAATGCAGCCTAATTTGCGGTGGCTCGGTGCTTTAGAATTGGTACTGAATATCGCAGTCCTCACTGGACATCCTGTGTACAGGCGCAATGTACTAAAGCAGTCATTTATGTTATGCCTTTAACGAGAGAGCATGAAACCGTTTGAGTAATATAGCGTGACTTACACTTAGTAGCAAGTATGAAACTGTTCTTTATCGAAATTTCCATCATTTGTGACACACGCTGAAGTGCTATTGATACAAATGTCAAATATGAACATTTTAACTAGTGGTTCTACCGGTTTCCCGTTATCGGGTACTGGTTCTTCTTCGCTTTTCATCCAAGCGAAAATTGCGATATTACATTGTAAGTAGTGTTGTACTCATCCATTTTGAGCTTTACCGATAGACTTTGAGATAAAAAGCTCAATAGCATTTAGAACTACTGGATAATTCTCATTCTTACATAGTAGATCAAAAGCATCTTGGCCAAAGGGATGCCGCCATATCTCACCGAAAAGGAGGCTCACTTCTGTTCTATCACTGTTGCACTAAATTTCAAAATTTTATTTTGAATTAACGCCGTCAAGTCTACGCGAGTGGGGAGCATGTGTTCCACACATGACTAATTATCTCCTCCAGGTATCTTCAAAATTACATTTTTTGCACTGTTATATAAAATAAAGCCACTTTTATTGTCACTAACCTAAAAGCCTATTGTAAGTTGTATTTTGTACTTACTATAGACTCACTTGCAAAGCTGATATTTTTAGTGACAACACTGGTACTATGGGCGTTGTCAAGTATTGTTAAAGCGCGACCTCAAAAACATGCATAAATCATTTTCCAAGGGGTAGAAAGTGTACATAAAATGGCAAACCACCCAAGCAAATACTAATTTTTCAAAGTATTGTAAAATGCTTTCGATACTCTTAATGTTGCATCCAACCGCCTAGGGCTTGGGAGAATATTATCAAAACAGCTTCAAAATGTAAAGGTATTTGCGCTATATCAGAGCAAGAGTTCGTGACACCGAGGAACATGAGTAGTAAGATTTTTCAACCAGGTGAACAGACTTTAGGTAAAAGGCCAGCTTTCTGACAGACTAGTGAGGTACAATGAAACTGTCAACCAACCTGACTATTACCAGAAATTTTGCTCTTAATAGAATTTTGTGTCCATACCCATGGCGTCTACACAAAGAAAAGGAACATTCTCACTTTTGCTATTATCGTTCTGTCACGGAGGCATGCGGAGGATAGCAATTTATCATTGTGTGGCTTCCCATATTTACTATCGGTTGGTAACGTTACCCATTTCTGTTATGCGTGGACAAAGTTAGACTTAGTTACCCAATTTTATATTTAGAATTCAAGATAAGAGATTTGTGGCCATATGCCATAATTATCTTATTTTGGTATTGTATTTAATATCCATTTTACTTATAACTTTGAAATTATAAAGTAGTTTACAAGGAAACGGAGGAATCGCGACACAGGTGGCACTTTATATTGAATGTTAATTGGTCCCATAAATCGAATACGGATTGGAGCATTTGATATGCACGCCTTGGCCAAAACCATCATGGCAGTAATTTAAAGTTCTAGGTTTACGAACCACATCAGCAGTTTGTTATCTTGCTTCCTGTTACTAGTTCAATTTTTCTATTCTACTAATTGGATCCAAAATTTCTTTAAAATTTGGATGTGCGTGTGTTATCCTGGCTATTATATATCAATCTAGAGCTGCAAAACGTAAAAAGATAATGATGAAAAATGACCTCCAATAGCTCAAATGCCTTTAGTTGCTCTGATATAATAAATGGGACCAAATCTTAATTAGCGATTCCAGAAACATAAACATATGTCTTGTAATCCTGACTAACTAGGTAAATAAGGGTGTATTTGAATTATAAGAACCCCGTATCAGAGCCAGAAAGACAAAAAATGTGTGTTTTGAAATACTGGAAGAATAGCGTTTACTCTAGTTTTGTGGTGAGTTAGTTTGTCAGCTGGCTGGCAGACCTTAGAGACTTAAATGGGAGATCGAAGAAAAAATGTCAAGATCACAGCAGAGATTGTAAAATCTCTGGTTGGATAATTTTTTGTTGTTTTTAGGTTGCTGTGGTTAAAAGAGTGTTATTCAGAGGCAGGATGAACTTTGTTTCCTTCCACCTAGCTTGACAGCTCAAGTTATAGCTCTCACTTTGTGATTTTTGTAGTAAGCATTATTTACTTATCTATGTTTCATGAAATTTTATTTTAAATTAATTAGTACCTTTGATGAATGCTAACGCCATCAATTTTTCTTTTGCTTTTGACACACCAATATTAAGAACGCCTACTTTCTAGTTAATTGGGCAAGAGCATTCTACTGACTTACCTCTCCTTGGTATGTACAACTATGCCTTGGCTAAGCTCCCATTTTACCAACGTCTCCGGGATTTGTGAACATTACACTAAATCGCAGTGAATCAACAATAAATATGGTGCCATTCACGTCATCGACTGACTTCAAAGTCCAAGTAAACAGCCTATATTTTAAATGAATTTGTATCTAAATACAATTTAAAGCTGCAAAAAAAAACGCTTTATTTACCAAGAGTGATTAAATCAGTCAGCTAATGCTATTATTAGAGCCATCTTAAGCTCAGCGTATCCTTTTAAGTATGCTATTTAATACAACGGATAAAATTTTGCAAAATAAAATCCCACAAATGATTTAGTGGTAAAGGTGCATTCATGCTTGAGACGTAACATTCACCATCAACAAATGTGCGCAAAGAGCTTTATCACATGCCGCTTTTAACAATTTGCTTCAGTTGTTATTGTGATCCGCGCAAAAAGTTCTTTTGTCAAATGTTGCAGCAAGTTTTAAGTGCTTAGGAACCTTTCTAAAAAATTTACCGTAAAAATGCGTTTTCCCTAGATTATCGGCTTTCAATTTTTTACCATTGCATGGGTTTTGAGTTGCATTGCCCCCTTATTAAACAAGGATTTGTTATAAGGTACAACGACATAGAATTATGCGGAAAAGTAGAAATTACGTTTATTTTTCAATGAAACGTAATTCAATTCTTCGTCGTTTTTGAAGTTTTTTATAGAACTGTCACCTCTGCACAAGTCTACGTTCACATCACAATGAACTGGATAACCCAGCATACCGCAAAATTGCATTCGTCCATATCTCACGTTTTGCCCAGCACACAAAAAATTGGCCCTGGGACAAAGCTTTCGAAGGGTTTGCCGGCGAAGCGAGATAGACACAAGTGTTCCAGGCGCACACGACGAAAGTTAATGACGCCCTCCTAAGATACCTACGCTCACCCCGATTAGCCTCTCTAATCGTTGCGGAAGCAAGCTAATTATCAACGCCTACACACCGAATTTCCTCCAAGTATTTCGAATTAGGTAATAATTTCCCCGCTGGAAACCTTGCGAAAATTTGCAGCAATAATGATACCAAACTGGGCACTATCTTATAAGGGAGGAAATTTTATTTGGAATCGTAGGTTACAACAAAAGACGAGAAAAATGAAGTGTTATTTTCGAACATTTCCTTTAATATTGAATGGAGAATCATGGTAATGCGTCCAGTGGAGAGAGAATGGAGGCCGTGAAAAGCAGATGGTTTGTTTTGGGTTTTCCTCTGTGCCGTGTTTATGGAACAATAATGGGTAAATAATGGAGCTTTGATAAGGGCATATAGTATTTGCATTTAAACAACTGGCTTTGGTTAACTTAGCATGCGAAAGCAGTTTCTGGGTGATGTTTCCCTCAACAGCTTTGCGTAATAGCCCTTGTATGAACCCGTAAAACATAGGCTATTTTTTATGTGAAAAGGCCATGAGGAATGCACAGGAGTCCGCCCCCGCTATGATTTGCTTTCCCCCTTGTTTTGCGCCTTCATACATCAAATACCAGTTGAACCTGATGACATGCAAACACATCGGCTTTACGCATTTAAACCCGAATTCTAAGCTGCAGAAACTTCTCTCATAGACTTTGTATGGCATTTGGAGAAGGTGTAGTATTCAATGACTGAGTATATGGCTCCAAAGAGTGCATCACTTTTAAAACAATCCCATTTTCTGTCAGAAAAAGAGCTATAATTCACCACTGCAACTAATTCAAGAAGAACGTGCCACAAAATTTCCACCATTTTACATGAGTGGTGAAACAATCCTCTTACATTTGCATAAATTGATAAGGAAATGTGGTAGAAACTAAGCAGATAGGTGTCAGCTATGCCTATTAAAATATGATTGGTCTTGGATTCCTTCATCTTAAAATGAAGCGCCAATAAAAGGGAGCTTTTCACTAGCCGAAGCACTTTTGATAAGAAACAGCTTTTGTATTACCATGTCATGAGAAGGGTGATATCAGTGGATGGTCTTATACATTCCACCACCCCAATTCCCAAACCGCAATTCTATAGCACTCGCCTATTTATTTCAGAGGATTAAGCTTGGTCAGCATATGTAGTAAAAGTACAGTAATTTGTTTACTAGGATTTTTTGCTTAATAAAAAAATGTGCCAAACTCTAGTGGTGACTAGTTTAACGAGGAAATACGCTGGGAAGTTACTTTCAGAAATTGCAGAAAAGCATGGATTTATTTAATCAAAACTTCACTTAGTGCTTTTATCGGAGGATTGAAAGAAGTAGTAACTACGGTTAATACACCCAAGGTTTGCTATTTGTGGGAGATAAAGAAGTGAAGAAGAGGTAGAAGGCAGAATACCGCGGACCAGATGTAAAGTTATTTAAGTGTGTTGCGAACACTTGCAACAATGAAGTTGTCAGTTTAACTACTGCCTAGCGCATGTCACACATCTGCGACGCTTAGTTTGAGTAAGGATTCTGAGGCATTGCATGAATGTGACTTCGATAGCAAATGTGTCAAGTGCTATTTGTCCGCGTTTGGGAAAGGTTGAGATAGATTTTTTATTTGCTCACCTACAAATTAAAAAGGTTGTCCTCTAAGTTGGTGTTGCGTCATATTGACCATAATATAGTCCTATAATGACTACTTCTTCCACTTATATGAAGAATAGAAAAGCCTTCTTTTATGATTATTCCCAGCGATCGTTTATGGGTTAAAATAAATGTTAGGTATGGTTTTTATTGCCAATTCTTTTCACTTTATGTGTTTCCAAAAATATCTGACGGGTCCCAGTACTTGCTACATCTTAATCACAATTATTTTTAATTTCATCCATGTCCAAGGCAAATTTAGTGGTATTTGTGGCAGATATCAGAACTTAAGTTTTTAGTGCCTATCTCGCGATCAGTCAATTTTTCACTCGGACTTCTGTCGCCACAAAGGTCTTTCTAGATTTTTGCTTAAAGTGCTTGCAAATAAAGAGGTGCCCGTTGTCCATTTCATTCAGGGAATGCATGGACCGACAGTGTTAATGTGTTCCCACATTACTCGAGATACTTTTATGGGGAAAGATTTTTATGCTTTTAAGCCTAATTTTAATGGTCGCCTTTACCCTAGAAAGGCTGTAAGTGAGATAAAAAATAAAAAGCTTGAAATAGTCTATTAAATTCTTCTTTTATGTTAGTAAACGTTTATTTCTAAACGAACTATCTTCTTAACAGCTCAGGTTAATCATTTAAAAATGCTGATGGTAAAACCGCGCAAAATACATGGGACATCGTGTCAGCAATATGGAAAAGGGTATAAGGAAGCCGTAAATTTGCCCCATTGGTAACCCGTGTAACATGTTGTTCGCAGTCTATCGGGGCTGATGCCCATTTATCCGGAGACACCGGAAAATTTTCAGTCATCTACTTTAGTTACAGTGGCCTCGCACAATGGTAGTGCTTCACTTATTTATCTAACTCCCGGTTTTGAAAACAAATCGCTTACATCCTTCACTGTTATACTCTTGCGTGGCAGCCTGGTCTCTGGGTCATGCTAGTAGTCCCAATCCCTTCTGAATGTCAACAATGCATGGTCAACCTGAGTATCATGTCTTCTTTTGGCTTTAGGGAAGTCTAAAGGCGGAACATTGATGGCAACGAAAAACGAATTCGGTCGTAAATACATGAATCTTGATTTCTATTGCTGTTGGATTAACATTAGGGAGCGAAAGAAGTGTTTGTGTCATGAATGGGAGGACCTGTGGCCACCTTTAAAAGAAGGTCTGAAAATGGCGCATACCGTTGGCAGCTATCCCATTCCCGTGGTCTGAAGGAATGTTATTAACAAGTAAAGCAGCATTAGCCTTGTCCATCTAGAAAGGTCATTACAGAGCTGTTTAGCATGCCATTATGAACTTATCAATTAGGCCAACTTGCAATTCCCCCTCCATCTCTCTACTGGCTGGATAAAACTTAGGTTGAAAGAGGTGGGCCGATCTGAAGTGAGAACAAAATAGCAAGAAGAAATTGAGACATAAGCCTTATCCTTATGAAACTCTCTCCAATCCTGTCATTGGTTAGATAATTCTGCTTTTGGGTCAGTGTTCCCACTACGAGCTATGGTAAAGCGTGATGACTAGTAAAATCTTTATCCTTCAATACAGCTCTAGAATAAATTCCAGAACAAGTGGAATTGTGAAGAGGAATTTGTGACGTTTTGGTAAAATGCTTTCTCAGTTGCATGGAAATTCTGTGATTGAAGCAGCTGATTCATGGGTGCTTCCTCAGAGTACCGACTACTTTGCGATTGCTGGAGCACCGGTGACAACTCTTTAAAGAGGAGAAAGTCTTTGTAATATTCTAGTTATTTATGTCTTGACCTTGATAATGGGCTGCTTATGCGCTTCGCCATTGTATCTTCACCAAATGGGCTGTCCTCCTGGCTTGCTTCCGTCTTCATGAAAGTTTTGGATTACTACAAAATACTATCGAACTTTGTAAACTGTGTAAATTTTTATTGAACTTTATTTAAAGCCTTAACAATTGAACTATTACATAATTGCCATAAATTTGGAAAGCAAAATGTTATGGGTGATGGATGAACAGAGGTACAAGAAATTTATGACAACTGCACAGGGTTAACTGTGTAAGCATTGCTATTGAAATATGACTTTACTGTCAAAAGTACTATTTTATACAAAATGAGGAGCAGTGATTATGTCAAGAGAAGTATGAACAATATATGGAAATTTTTGGTTCTGCCTCTGTAACACCTTAAGCAATCCCAGTATTTAGATTTTGTGGTCCTATTTGAATTTCACCTAAATAGCTTCCTCATTTTTTAAACTTTTTCTACTGTTAAACATTTTCTCACTAAAAAAGAGCTTACTTCTTAAACAAGGCAATTTATTTATGTCTCATATTTGGATGGCATAACCCGATGATAAAGGAAATGAAATTAATTTAAGTATCTCACCCATCTGTCATGAATGCATAAAATACGACGTTTTCGACAAACCAAAACAAAGCTTGTTTTTACCGATAAGAGTGAGAAGTAGGTATTTTTCTAAATGAGACGCTGGGTTTAATTACTCGGGCTTTATTTACTTTCCCAGAAATGGCGCATTAGGACACACTTTTTCTCGTACAAAAATAAATGCAACCCCTAAGCTGACAAAGCGGGTAGATTAGTAGTGCAATCGGCAATGAAGTGTTTTCTTACCACAAATTCTCCTCCATTCCCTCCTTCTCCTCCGGCTTCCTCTCTTTACACAATAATAATGCGCCATATACATCTGGTAGATTCTCATCAGTTTGTTTGTGGGGTTCTTGGTGAATACCAAGAATGTTGAAAATTGAAATACAAAGCAAACTTTCTTACCTTATATCAGAGTTAAGCCTCGGACAAATTTTTATAGATCAGGATCGTAAGCATAAGGTGAAATAAGTAGTCGTTGAATATAAATACCCAAAGAATACGTTCTTGAAGAGAAATAACTGTGGTAGCAGCAGTATGTTTATATTTATGGTTACGACTTTATATGAGTAATTAGTGAAATAATTCATAATAAAATTTAGTTTTTGTGCTTCCTGTTGTAAAAAAAGATCTGCAATTGGTTGGTATATTTAAACAGTAATCATGTGATCCCGTTTAGATTAAACCATTCAAGCTATGTGAATTCCAAGCAGACTATTGGCATGCCGCGTTATCAGCTATTGCACGATCTAGAGCAGAAATTTTTGAAACCAATATGCATATGTGCCATTAGCAGGTCCTTCGAAAGTTCTGACTGGCTCCGCACAACCCTAGTAAGTGAACATTACATCAGTCCAACTTTACAGGTGCTTCGCAATTTTCACACCTAACTACAAATTAATCAGACTTTTAAGTCCCATGTTGTGGTCTCCTTCTTTGCTAGTGATGGCCATAAGTGTATAATTCATTTTCAACTGTTTTTACACAGTAATTACCAATCTGCAAGCCCGCAATTGTATGCAGACATTGTTAATCAAAACAGCATGGAGGCACATGGAATTCTTAACATTTTAAGAGCTCATTTGCCAGATTCCCCGATGCTACCTTTACGCATTTTTATACGATCATAGGGAAAAAACGTTTCTGTCTATTTATATGATTAATAATCTGTCTTACCGAAATGAAATTGGTCAAGTACACTCCGTATATTATTCGGAGGATTATTTGCACAGTGCACATGTCTACTTTCATTGGCTTTGTAAATTATACATATATCTTTCTGAGTTAAAAATAGACTCATATTTGTTTGTCGACTCTCAGTAATTAAAGGAAGACATGTTAAAAAATGAAAGACAAAATAAAGACAATTTGAACATAACGTTAGGCCAACAAAATGTCTATGCTTTGATGATCAGGGTTCCTTTAGACACCCTGTTGAGAACATGGTACTGTTGATTCTATGCTTTTTCAGATGCTTGTTAGACTCTAACAGGAGTCTTTAATGCTTAATAATATAATAGACATCTCAGCGCTGCAGATGCGGTACAGTAGCTCTAGGTATGAAGAGTTTGGATTCAGGATCGCCAAGGTCAGCTCCAGCACCACAGCCATTAAATTTTACAACTGCTCTCTGCTTATTTGTACTACGACGTTAACCACAGTCACCATCGAATGAAGGAAGATCTCAATGCAGTCTTTCCATTCGACCAGGGTAATGTAACGAACGGTACATTTATGCAAAACAGAAAACCGTGCCACTGCAATTCCCTTCGCGAACTCAAAGATTTACCAGTTTACTACAACAAATGGCACAAAATCGCATATCGCTGACAAATTGCCTGGCTTTGAATCCGCAATATAAGTGCATCATCCAAACTATGGGGTTCAATTTTCTTCTGAGATCCGGGCACAATAGACGGAATGCCCTGATTCTTTCTTCCACACAGCAAATGCAGAATAAGAATTGAGGATGTAATTTTATTTTACTAGTATATAATGGGAAAAATAAAAACATTTACAGTGCTGCCGGCATCTTTACGGTATTTAAGGGAATGAGTTTAACCTCTGATCAACAACAGTAAGCAGAAAGGAGTTAAAATTGAAATCGGTTTGTTTCGTAGTTCCGTGGATTTATGTTCTCCACAATTGGGAATTGTTCTAGTGCACAAAGATTTATCCCTTTTGCGTCTACAGCAATTATCATTGCAAAAACCTTTGCGGTTTCTTGTAATCTACCATAATAGCCGATTTTCCGCCTAGTCAGTAGTCGCTCACCCTAGTTTTGAAATAAATGAGTGCCTTTAAGCAAAAAATTTATAAATAAAAAACCGTCTATTTGCCACATGATTTAACAATTGCTAGACTGTCATTTATCTTGTGAGAAAGGGTTGGACGTCTCTTGGTTTATCAAGAATTCGGGTAAACAAAAGATAGTGGACTTTTAATAGGATGTTTAGTAGGAGTTTTACCACCCAAATTCCAGCGATCCTGCGAAAAACACTGGAGGTTAATGGGTTTGCACGCAAGGGCGGTTAAATGCCCCTCTCGCAACGTAATCGCCGCCATCATGTTTAGCTATGCCCGTCCGCTTAGGCTTTAACATTTGGTAGATAAACAGGACCTAAGAAAATACGAAGATAAATGAGCAAACGTAGTACGACGAGAGTTGGTGTTAGATGATCAACAAACCCGATTAAAAGGTCGACTTAGCCAGAGCCCCTGTGCATTAATGTGGAAGCAAAGCTTCCTGCAGTAACTGTTTTTTCCCTTCATTGCCCGAGATTCGAATTGGCGCTTACTAATTCTCTCTACAGCAACAATTGACAACTCATTTGTATTTGATTTAAACCCAAATTAGAGAAGGCAGCTTATGCTTACCTCTTTATTTTTCTTAGAACCTTGACTTAAAAGTATTTTGTTAATTTGTGTACATGTTTTTGATCTAAGCTAGGTAGAGAAGCTATTTAGTTTCTCACCTACTAAGATGAAGTTTTTCTCCAATTCAAACAAATAAAGTAAGTTAACTCAACTACGCTAAAAAGGCGTCTTATATGCTTAGGTAGAATAACGTTAACGCTACCGGTAAATTAGGTGAATTTGCTCAAAAATCATTATCTTTCTTCTGCTTATTAAACCATTTATGTAGCCCATGCGGGAATATTTGGCTCCAGCTCAATGTAACCCAACGCATCTAAATATATTGACAATGAATTAGTTTTTTGTTTAACATTTCGTTAAGTTTACGTGAGTGCCTGAGTTTCCACCTTTATACTTCTGCTGAGAAACATGGTCATGCCAGTGGCTTTAGCAGCCCGTCCTTTATTAAATGATTGTTTTTAGACCAGTATTCTTCGGAATAGCAATGAGTACACGTAATGGCCTGCGCAAATTTCACCTCCCTCAAGACACTTCGCAGACAGGACATAATTTAAGATACAGTAGAATCGTCAGGAAAAATCAGTGACGCCGGTGTCAAATACATGATTGGTTGCACGTAAATCCAATGACAAGTGCGGTTTGTTTGCGGGTGTGTTTCTCACAGCATTGATTAAGTTGTGACGACTAATAGAAAGGTGGACCAAAGGAAGCCCCTGGAAAGATGTGTGAATGATAAAGTTTGTTTACTCTGCATTTTTGTTTCGTAGGCACTTTGAAAAATGGCTTCGGTCTTCTATGGCGGTTCCCCAATCCCTCTGTACCCTTCGTAATGCATTTCCTATTCTAGCATTATTTCTTTTGCCTTCACGGCTGTCTAGGACGGTACAATACCTTCCGAAGTAATTATCTGTAAGGTGACTTCTACGTAACCATAACATAAAGCGGCCAAGCTTGCGACACTTTAAGTCAGTCAAGTGTAATATTAAAGCGGTGATTAAAAACAGATCCTAGCTTTTACGGAATTGTTTATACTTATACCACTTATTAAATTTTTAATTAACAGCACACAAGTATATAACAGTGCCAAAATTCCTAAATTTCGTAATCACTTAAGTGATATATAACATTATCTTTTTGCCTTTTGAATTGCTAAAAAGATCACGCTGATAAAAGTAGTCTAATTTAAGTTATTCTACTACAAATTTTAACGAATGTTTGTCAAAGGATTCTTAGAAAGAGAAAAGTGAAGTCTTTACTTGCATGTGGTGGCTTAATGCCCAAGATCCACAGATGGGATGTGACCCAACAAACGGCCAAATTCAGCATTTTTAATTTTATATGAATGTGCTCTTTTGCCTTGCAAGTTCTCCCTTCTGTGATAAAGGCGAAATCCAGGCTAGCAATTTTGCAATTTACTTGATCAAAGTCAGTGGTCGTTTCTGTTTGCATGCTAAAGACCCTTCTTTACATTATCATGAGTTTATATTATTTTCACGACTTTTCGGGTAATTTTCCCTGAAGGGTCTATTGAAGTAACGTCTAACTGTTCGTTGTTTTCTGTTTATTCAGAAAGTACAGCTTCATTCATGAATGTCCTGTGATTTAAAATGCTACTGTCGGTATGGGCAGTATGCATTCGTTGTTGCCTTTTGACGACCAGAAATGCATTCAATCTAATTTTTACTTCTGTGAAATTACTCTACCCCTTTGATTTACGTTTAACTCATTCTTTAAAAATCACCCCTACTCAACCTGAATTTGCGGTTGCAATGATATCTTGGTGTGGGGGAACGCTATACTTGATGTGCGCCAAAAACGCTTTTGTAGAGGGATTGGTGGTGGGAATAGTTAGTAAGAGTTGTAGACACGTCATGTTGGGGTTCAAAAACCCCGACAGTGCAGCACAAAAAAATGCTGTCAAAAAGGAAGCTACCCTTGCTTGTGTCCTGAATTTTGTCATTATATACTAAACCAAGTTTAACTTATTCTCCGCAAAAAATGAGACAAAGTTCGAATTTTTGACTAGTCTGCCGAAGTAATCCTTATTCCTGCCCTGGATCTCTCCTTGTTGCTAGCCGCTTGACATGAACTAATTCCAATCAGAATGCCCATAGTTCCATCACTATCGAATAAATAAACCACTATTCGACAAATTTGAAATGAAAAAGGTCTAGTTTAAAGGCAAAAAGCGGTAGTCATTTAGTGTTAGTATTTCGCATAAGTGATTTATCATACAAAGTGTATTCTTCTCGACCCACATGTAGGGGCTCCATAGCAATATGGTGGTTCCCAAGATCTTCTAATAGAACATCATTTGATTTATTGATACTTGTGGTAAGTAAGTAGGGCCAAATATTCTTCCTGCCCCCTCTCACCTGAAGCTCTTTTTTAAGATTTAAGAAAGAAAGCAGTAATTATTTTGGCGTTTCAATACTTCCTTTAAAAAATAAAGATAGAATACTGGGGCAGAATAATTATTGATATCATACAGAAGGGTTGAGGATCTCCTGGCATGGGTAGAATACCATACCGCCCTGCTGTAGTTCAGAAGCATACCCTAAGGTGGCCTTAAAAACAAAGTGAAGAGTTGGACAAATGTGCAAAGTAGTTCATCGCTTCCAAGCACCCACTGTCGACTTTTAAGCAGAGAAGTAAAAAGTTGTCATGCCTTCTGTGTCAGCACGTGTCAAAACAAATCCACCAGTAGTGTGTACCTAACCGCATTATAAGTGCCCTCTTAAAAAGGCCCAGGCTATGACGTCCAAAGCAGCAAAATGCAGCTGTGGACATTTTTCAGACGAAAATGGTGATTAACATTCCAATCTATTCGATAAGCCATATTTGCCCTCATAGAATGTTTATTGACCTCGATGAAAGAATGGTACCCTTAACACCGCACGCTTGAATAAAACTTCGTCGATTATTTATGGCTTGATGCTTTCGCACACGAATTTTTAATGTGATATATTTACACCCTTTTTTAGAATGACTGCGTTGCTCAAACAAGTGAACACTTTTTAATTCGCACCAATTTATTTGCGTGACTTTAACTCAAATTTGCATTAAAATATCTCAAAGTTATGGATATTTTCGGCACACGTGCGACAAATTCGATTATATTATATTTCATTTTCTATATATTTATTGCACATTTTATGACAAGTTTGACTGCATTTCATTTAATTAGAATCGTTAAAAAGTTAACTTCTAATTTTGACTTGGCTCAAATAACTGAACCATCAACAAATACGCTTTAAGCTTAAACTGTCAAGCCCTCATTTTACACTTGCCTAGAATTTGGGCACTAATTTGTATTTATCTACATGTCAGGCAAAGTTCTTCTCACTATCTAGTGTTGACGAAAGGCAATCCTGATATTGATTCTCTAGGTTAGCGCTCCCTTTAACTGTGTAGCTGGTTTATATTGGCAATTATAAAGTTCTGAGACATACTTAAGGGCAAAATTAGACAAAATACTAGGGTAGGTTGTGTAGTGACGACGTAAATTAGGGTTTAATGGCATTGCCATGGTGCGGAGGCGAAGGTATAACGAAAAAGCATCTAAGTGGTCCTCTCACCCAAATCGACGATCCAACGTATTACACAGAAGGCTAAAAGGAGAAAACTCATCATCGAGCAAAAAAACCTACACATATTTGACGATATTTCAAACAAATAGGGAATAGTTAGGAAAATGTGTTAGGCTATCCACTTTTTAGTCTATTATGGGCTCAGTAAATGGGGAAAACCCTTAAGAGAGGAGTTACAACTGTGGTTTGATGATTATAGCCGAGGAGGTAAAGAACAAATGCAAGGCTAAATATAGAGCCAGACATCAACTGACCCGCGTTTTACTTTGCACATGTATATGTTCCAGGACTACAAAGCCGACAAAACATATCTGTTCTGTGTGGCATTTCAGTAGAGGGCACAGAATTTTGATACAATTTGGGTTCTGACTATCCCATGTGTAGCTTCCTGTACTTGTCAAATTAGTCATCCATGCTCTTGTCTTAATAGACTGTTCATTCCCGCAAATGCATTTAAGGTTATAAAATAGTTGACGGTTCGCTTGAAGGAGGAAGGTTAATATCGCATGGCCGTAACATGTTTGTTACCACTTTTCTTGCCCGGACCGATACATCACAGATGTGTAACATATTTTACTTGAAATGAAATACGCCAAAAAATTTACAAAAAAAATTGATGTCGGCACTGCCTTGAGCTTAAAATACATTTGAATTCTATTTATCGACTACTTTAACTAACTAAAATTTCATCAAACAGGCAAATCCTTAACTTCCCTCTCCACTCCTCCCACTTATGGATTATCTTGAAATCTCTAACACATCCCACATTCTCGTAAGCCCCTGTTTTGCCTATTACCATGCCCTTACTTTAGTTAAATTTCGGTAAGGCTAAGGTCGTGTGACAATACAAAATGAGATCATTTTTTCACAATGAGTTTCATTCATACTTAGATACCTTTTTATGTAATTTCCAACCTAATCTCACATAAATCCAATGCCTAATATCTTATATCTCTATTTTATTTACAATCCATTTCGACGTTGCAAATGTTTATTTATGTGTTTTTAACTGACTTTCAGACAGCGCTGCGGTGACCAAATGGATAAGACCCACACGCACATAAGGGAAATGCAGATTTGTACTTTTGTGACCGTCTTGCCTTTAAAAGGGCTGGGCATGATGTGTGGAACGTGGCTATAAATAACGCAGACTGCATTTGCACATCGATCTGTGACCCATTTAGGCTGGGCTCTGCTTGTTGCTGTGTATGTGTGCATGATGCACACGACGTTTTGCATATTTCCCCCCCCCCTCCGCTCCACCTCCTTTCCTACATCCCTCTCTAGCTTTCCCTCCATTTTGCTCCATAATTAGCATATCCAACACACACACAAATGCACATGAACCCTTTTGTGGTCCTCACAGAAACGATCCGAACTTTTCACTTAATGTTCGCGTACAGCTATCCTGCATAATGAAATTAATAAACATCTAGAGAAGGATTACTCTTTTACAATCACTTGTGCTTACTATATATTTTTTTGACTCGGTATTTGGACTATTCCAAATTTTGCATAATTTGATCAGCTTTGCTCATTCATGTATTACTCAATGCCCATCCTTTACTTGAACCGAGGGCACAGAGAGTCAATTATGCCTTAGAATGAAAAATTATTGCAATTTTAGGCTTGATTTATGCCAAAATTTACCATATAATGCTTTTTGTCTGTTGCAGTGTTAAGCTGATATTTTAATGAGCTCTCGCGTGCATACTATGACTTTAAATTTGTGAATGATTTATCTTTCTCCACTAACTGTTCCAAATCTCTTATTTTCCCTCCAGGTGAATTCTGTTTATTTGTACTTTATGTCTTACTTATAGCAAGAATATTAAACAACAACTCACTAGACGTTTATAAAATAAAAGAATGATTTCATTCACCTTAATCTCCTGGTTAATTTTGCTTAATCATACTGG
This sequence comes from Echinococcus multilocularis, assembly GCA_000469725.3. NCBI lineage: Eukaryota > Metazoa > Platyhelminthes > Cestoda > Cyclophyllidea > Taeniidae > Echinococcus > Echinococcus multilocularis. Next base: position 3,873,012 of record LN902846.1, on the reverse strand, counting down.
ATTTATCTTTTTTTAATGAAGTCTTTGGGAACTTTCTTTATTGTACCGAAAGACATTTAGGTATTAGCATAGAATCTGAAGTAGCCCAAAATTACCAAGCTTACAGTTGCTGTGTTTAGCCAATTGTGCACGTGATAGCGGCCCATGTACTACTTTTAGCAATATACTTCTTTTCAAAAAAACCGAAATCATACTTTTACCCAGCTCTTGTCTAGCCATTTCCACCATAACCATATGCTTTTATACTTTATTTAAAATGTCCTTTTGAAAAGGAACTTTGTGGCTACCTTGAGTTTGACTAATCTTGAATGTTTTATCACTAATAAATACATTGAATGGCCTAATGAATTCCCTCATTCATGATTGTATGTAGTCCAAACTTTTCTCGAATAAGTTTTTATTAAGAAATAATAAATCGAAAAGCTTTTGAGCCTACCTTATTGTAGTATGCTGACTGTTTAACTTCCCATTTTGGTTGTTAGTTAATTAGGTGCTCCACCACTGTAACTCTGCAGAATGAGAAAATACCCAGGCTATGCCAGTACCACCAAGCCCTACTGTGCGTCGATAATATACATTGTTTTATTATTACCTATTCTTTTGTCTCTGAGGAAGTCTAGTGGTGCCATATTATCGGCATCGGAAAGCAAAATCCGATCCCAAAGAACAGGTCTGATTTTAAATGCTAGATGAATGTTTTCTCACAGCGACAATTACGTTGCGATGGCTAACATAGGGTACTGACCGAGGGAAGGCCTGAGAAAAAGACTTGATATCTCATGCATTAATTGTGCCTAATTCTCGGTTTTGGTAAAGGACCAATTAGAATCTCCTCAGTTGTACCTTCATCGAGTTGTCTGGCTTCCTTTTTATGCCCGTACTCCTAAGCCCCTTTTCCCGTCAAAAATATATAATCTGCTCAAGTATTATGCCTTCTTTCTTCTTAATTAAGGTCTCAGGCTGCTACATTAGCGCAAAATGGAATTTGTTGGCCTTTTTTATTGGTGTCCAAAGTGTTACAGCTACAAAACTACTTTAGCTCACGTGCAGCATTTTATAGGAAAAGTTTATTTTATCCAAATTTTGCTCTTAATTTTAAGCTTTCTCACACCGACTATTCTGCTCTTTCCTCAAAGAAATTTTTTGCTTTAACGTTTCTCACTCAAGCGTCATTTTAAACACACAGCACTCTCGGACATTCCATAATTATTTTCCCCACTTTTGTATGACTATGTAAAAATCCGACCTCAGCGTTTACCCATATATTGCTACTTGTTAATGAACTCGCTCTGTTCTAGCTTTTGACCAGGAACGGCCCAGTCGTCACAAAAAGGTCAGAGAGTCTTCTAAGGCGAATAAAATGTCATGTTCCAGTTAAAACAATTACTACATAAAACCACTTTGTAGGCCAGCCTTATTAGGATGTTTGAAGAAGAATTGGGAGTAGCAGCAGTGTCAGTAATTATGGAAGCCCTGCATGTAGCACAGTTTTTCACCTCCCAAGCTGTTGGTTAAGAGCGCAGTTTTTAATCTATTTTGTTGGAGAAATAGAGGTAACACGTCGCAGCTGTCAAAGAAAGAAAACCGAGGAATTTTTGGTGGATTATCCCAGGTTTACGACTTAAATTAAAAACAAGTTAATCTGTATAATATGATTAAAGTAGTGTAGTTCAAATAAAGACTGAAATTCCAAAAGAAATGTAAGCCCACTGGATAATGGTGTGTTGCGTTTAATTTATCTAGGGCAATCAAGGCAAACACGGACTTCAGGGCTTGAAGGGATGCTGGCGTAGAGGTAGTAAGTACACTAGTTAATAGTAGTTGAGCCCTATAGGGGCCACTTCGGATATCATTAATCGAAACGAAATTTTGGGTATCAGTTGAAGTGTGTTCTTGTGCATAGGGTGGCATTCAGTGGTAAAATAGGTTTCTCGTTGATGAAAACACTGCGTTCCCTAGATATCTACCCATTTGGAAAACTTAGAATGCACTAACTCCTTCAATTGTACACCCGACTTCACTACGATAAATCCATGGTTGGAATTCCCATGTTTTTAGGAACATCCGTAAGTCAGTCAGTAGTTATACTCTCTCTGCTGAGCCCCACCTCGCAGCCTCCCTGTTTGCAAGATCACAGTTCCAAACTATCAGGTCGCAAGACTTCCGATTCTTTAATCTTTGCGATCGTATGCGCTTCCTCCCTAAAACCACACAAGAGGCGAGTCGTTCCGTAGCATTGGCAGACGACGTCATTCTCAAGCATTTATAGCTGGGAGAAGTTATTGAATATTGGATGACGAAAAGAAGCAGTCTATCCGAATTCGCAGATTCTACCTTATTTTGGCAAATGGCTTTCAACTTAAAAAATGTAAATTTACTTATGTAATATTTTGATGGGAATGTAAATGTGGTAGCTGGATAGGGTGACGAAATTTGTACTTTTGTCTTTTCAAACCCAAGAGTCTCAACTAGATTTCATTTTCCTTATACTCAAGCTGGCAGTCTATGTTGATTCCCCTCCGTTTCTTCACACTGTAGCTAGACCAGTAGTGATAGCTGAAATCCGACTTTTTGTTTTTTCTTTTTTATGTCTTCTATAAAACCGTATGAATGGGGAATTCCTGGGGCTTTTACTTAGAGGAGAAATCCCAACTCATTCGTAAGACTGTTGCAATGAGGGTGGTAATGAGAAAATTTGACTAGGATTTGGCCATTATCTGTGCATCTTCACGCAGTTTGGTGGCTTTAGAAATGTCCTCCATGGGGCTTTTCCTAACGTGGAAAATGTGCTAACCTTTCACGAGCGTGGATTATTGGTCAGTAAGAACAGAATAAAATTAGTTTGTTAGACACTACCTGACCTTAACTGACATTTCCTGGATTTTCTCTCAGTAGGAACTAAATTTATTTCCTACCATTTGTGGAAGAAGTTCTCAATCAACAGATGTATACTACGTAAATGTTCTCCATTGCTTTCACTGACTTTATTCGCCCGTTATAACCGATTCTCCACCGATAGACAAAATAAGCTACCGCGAATTTGCTATATACCTACATTTGGTTTATCCTTCCACTGTCCTACTTCTTAACGTGTAAACGCGGTGAAAATTTTTCATTTTTGGCGGCAAAGTCGGGGTTTAATAGTTGATCTTTATAGTACACTATAAGCACAATCTTTTATGCACAAAATAAACAGAAATGGGGGTTAGCTATTTCGCTTTCATGATCAAAAACACATTCGTTTTCCTATTTATCTCTATTCAACCTGGGATTCCGGCATTTTCATGCGCCAGGTCATTGCTACTTGAAATAGTTTTCTATATTCTCGCCTGTCGGTGGCACTCCGGAGGGGCCTTAAAGTACCTTCTCTTTTTTATTTCTGTGTGATTTACAAAGAAAACCCACTGCTAGCTTAAAAATGCAATGTAGAATTTGAGTAAGATAATTTGGAATTCTTAGAACTTTGTAGTACCTAAGTATGTTAGTCAAATGAAAATTAGAAAAATCTGCTCTCATAATTTATTGTTCTGTTAAGTTGTCTTCCTATTGGATTTCAAAGTGAAAGGCATATTTTGTGATTTTTTTGCCCTAATAAAAGCTTAAGTATTTTGGTTTCTAAAGCTACAAAATGCTAAATGCCTTGGTAGCAATTTAATGCACAAATTTATCACCTAGCATATTCTTTTACTTTCATATGGATTTGCAAAGTACATGTCGTGACAAAATCTGTTTCTGGTCGTAACAGGACAATGTCAACACTCAACTTCTACCATCCTTTTGACATTTTTAATAAACGCACTTATTTTGTCTATATTGCCCATCCCTTTACCATAGCCGCTCTACCAATTTAGAAAAACTTATTTAAACTGTTAAAAGAAATGCCTAATTTCGTTTTTCTTTCCCCTTGATATTTGCCATCAGATACTCTCTTGCTCTAGTAGATATCCAATTAACTAAAGCCCTTCGGATCTTAGGCAGACTGGTTTGCAGACATACCTTGCAATACAAATCTGAAAAGTGAATAAATCGGGTAAAATTAATGTTTCTAAGAAACTAGAAAATTAGGTGCGACTGTGACTTGAGATGGCATCACCTTTGAAGTTGCTGCCAACATCATGAAGCCTAGTACAACAAAAATTCCCTGATAACCCTCGCATTGAGGCAATATCGTTTTCTCAGTAGTCTGAACTCAATTTCATAGTAGCTCATTTGCTAGCAGAAAGAAATGAGTAATTCTTCTCCAAAAGGTTCATAAAGAGGACTAAATTTTAACCTCTCTCGACACTTACTTTTCAGTTATTGTTTTTTAAATCGTACACAGTTTTCTCTTAATCCAAAGTCTGAGGATCCCTTTGACGTAAGTGAACGAAGGTTGTTCGTTAGGTAAGACAAAGATTGTCAGCGTCAATTCTTATTCTGGTGTAATCCAAATCTCCTAAATTAGAAAATTTTTAAATCTTCTTTAATAAAAAGTAAGTATATGGTTTGATGATAATCCCTGCTAAGACATTGATAGTAGTACAGTTTGCATTACTTTCATCAGGTAGGCAAAAGCCACTTTGTAGATGAAAGCATTTGAAGATATTTAGTGTTCCCTCAGCTCAAAATATTTTTTGCTTTGTAATTTTGTTGCCTACACTGTTAAAGAATACCATTTATTCTGATACTAGCATGAAACGTCTGGTTTCATACCTTTATTTGTACTTTCAGGTCAAAATGAAATGACCTTTGCCCCGTTTAAAATCATTACAAAGTCATTAAGTTAGTCTTTTTGTTAGAATAGAATAATACAACTTAGCTAATGGCGTAATCTCTGTGCCCATTCTTCCCATCATGGAAATAATGGTCCTCTACTGAATAGTTTTTAGTAATATTATTTCAGCAAAGTCCGCGACCATTTGAGAAATATTTTAATAAAAGATGGCTAGTTATTATACTTTTAAATTGAAATATATGGATTTTAAACATCACTCCTTGATCACTCACTGCATATTAGTGAAGAGATTCTCGTAGGAGGCATGTGGGACCTTCTCGGAGCCACTTGGCAAATAACATTCATGTGAAAAATCTAATCGCCTACAGTTAATCAACGGTTTTATGGGTAACGATAAAACAGTGCAGAGCACCTCCTACCATTAGCGATTAGAATAATTTTTTAAAGCTAAATAAAATCAACGGTTATGGTGATATCTGTGGTAGCATGATTATACCCAAAAGAAATGCCATTGTTGGATATTTTTTAGATAATTTTTAAATTTTTAACATAATCTGTAAGAGCTGCAAAAGCATGCATTTTGGTTCCTTCCTTTAAACATCCCATAACCCCTTTTTAAATTGTTTGAAAAGTGCAATAGAAGCGGACGGGTAGGCGGGCAGGCAGACTCAGCACCTTTTTATCGATCGTGTCTGATAGTGCAGATGGGAGTGAACAGAGCATTACGTAACAATGGCTATTTTTAGTAGGACAAACAATCACTTCAAGTAATCTACCCGAATTCGCTTGGGTCCGATAACGTATCGAAACAGTCTAATGAATACCATACTTTTCAATGGGCTAATTGATTTAAGTGACGCCCTATGCAAAAAATTGCGTAAATGTAAAAAAGCACAAAAAATACTTTTGATGAAACAATTGACACTGCCTTCTATATTTCCCTCCCGGCAGGACATGAGGTTTTAAAGCCTCACTTTTTGCAATGATCCTGGATTAAAATTGCAACTCATTTTGGCTATGTCCTTTTCTGTCTCATTTTGATCCCCAAATAGTCTGCCTTATTTTGTATGGGATCATGCAATTATTTACTTTTAACAAGAATTGGCGATAATTGTAAATTAGATCTATAAAACTGACACTAAAGAAGTACGAGGGATGAGGATTCAAATTTATTATCAAGTTAGGCTTTAAAATGCACCGCTCTGCAATTTGGGACTCCAGTTAAATTGCAAGGCGCATATCCAAGCTGAATTTAATATCTTTTTGGAAGCCCTAAGTGTCAAAAGACAATACATACATGGAGGGATAAAGCTTATACGCATGTCCAACAAACAATGCTACTAAACGGAGTCACTGTAATCAGACTTCAACTACACCTACTGTCTTTTGACCATTACTTCATCTGCTTATGAATGTAGCATGACCACATATTTAAATGCTATTTTTAACTACAGGCACTATATAAGTATTTGATATGTAAAAGAGTTCTTCTGTTCTCTAATAATAAGCAGCTCTTCTGATTTGTAGCTGCACAATAAACATGGTTTGGGCCCGTATGCCTCACCAAACAGGTTTACCTCGGTTCTGAAACTGCAACAAGTCAACACCTCAACACTCCTTCGGCATTCGAATGGTCCCCACCACCTGGTACCTTCCATGAAGTAACACAGTAGATGCGTCAACTTCACGAATTCTTCCTAATATTCACTTTTACACTTCACTTCTCAATGAGTAGAGATCTCAGTGCTGCCATTGATTTACGTAATTGTCGACCAGCCTACAGATACTTTCCTGCTCAGTCAGGCTAAATGTGAGTGCTGACACAATTTATGCACATTGATGCTAAAAGGAAAGGAAAAGTGGTGCGACGCAAGCCTTAGCCTCGAAAAGCTTACTCCCTCATCCGGGATGACAGATGAAGAGGGCAATATTGTCCTGCCCTCATAATCATGCTCAATCCCATTCTAATATATGTTGTTCGCATGATATGTTTCTCAAAACTTTAAAGGGTTATTTTTACCCTTTTGTGTCCTCATTTACCAATGAGCTCGACCACAAGTGAAAATGGATAGACTAATGAGAAAATTGAAAGGGTTAGATAAGTGTACCTGATTAAAGCAAGACAAGTCGTTTGTGAGATGTTGGGGTAAGTTTACCTCATTTAGAAGCATCTACTGATTGTTGGAACTGCCTTAGATTTTTTGGTAGGATTAGCAGATGCAAAGCACACTAAATTTTTGATCTACAAAGCCTAATAAATAACACAATAAAGGGATCATTACGTCACATTGCATGAAACTAGTGCTATTCATTGTCTATTTGGAGTTTTGAATGGGGAGACGAGGTTTGTAATTATATCTTATTCTATGGCAGAACATTTTGAAACCACTTAGTGCGACTCATAACTCTAATGCTGCGTAAAATTTTAATTAGATATTTCGATTTAGAACAATTAATTGCAGTGTCTGAGTTGCCCTTTAAACTGCTTTTAAGCTCACTGCTCCATTAATACTTTATAGCTAGGAAGCATTAGCATTGGGACATAAGACATTACCAAAATTAAGTAAATGGCTGAGGTAGAGGCCCATCTCGCTGCCTGTGGAATATTTATTAGGCCTTATTAAACTGCTCTGACTCTTCATTTACTGCGAATAGTACCACCGTTTTTCGTTATGTCCGCCAAATTGTCAATAGATTCTGCGTCCCTCTGTAAACTAGTTATGAAACCGGCCTACCTCTTAGTTATCCCTTATTAGAGGTTCAAGGTAGCTTTGGAGTGCCACATTCGCGACATTAACATGGTAGCCGGAGTCAGGCAAAGAACGGTATAGGTTTTCAAATCTAAGCATCATATTGGGAATTTATCGGCAGTGGGCGGATGACTGCTCAAAAAGGTCAAAGAGACCAGGTCATCGTTCAACACTTAACATCGTGTTTCAGGGTGATTTCTCCTACGTGCAGCTTGCCATGCGGAGGAAGGACTAATGAGTGTGTACCTTCGTCAGTAGAACTATCGCTAAGATGCGAAATAATCATTTCATCTCTACCTACCTCGAGTTTATCTGCACTTCACATGACGACTCATTATGACTTAAGCAAAAGAGGGACCACGAGAAGTTCTGTGAACGACGATGTACTATGGGTTGCTGGTACCTTTGGCTCAGAAAAGCTCTTCAGTTTCCACAATTTGTATTTTTTTTTCCAATAGTTTGATCTTTAAACCATGCCAATAACCTCCCAGCCCTTTTGTACACTACTAGTAAATCACTCTTCTATATTAGCTTGCTATTTTAAAACTGCAGGGAGCACTTGAAACTATATTACATCGGAGAGAAATTCATTTGCTTATTTTACATCCAAATTATTCTTTATTTATAATCCAAATGTTCCATTTCTACATAACCCAGATCTTCAAATAATAGCTAGTTGCCTTTGGACCCGATTGTTGCTGCTGATTAGCCACTTCTTTGTGCTCACCATTTGATGGTTACTCTAAGATTTACGACTGAAATCAGTCCGACCACAAACCTACGGACAAAGAACGTGTAGATGAGATTTGCATGGCTGCAGATAGTGTGACGCGTTTGGAACAGAAGGAGAGCACCTTCAAACTTAATTTCTTTTACATTTTGGGAAAATAGCACGTAGTGAGCGCTTTATAAAGTCCCTATTCCATTGTATCATAAGCTATTATTTTAAATTGCAGGTTTAAAGGATACAGTGGAAATTGCACTTCCAACCTCTTCCCTAAGACGCAACGTTAAGGTTTTCCAGTGAAGTGCAGATAGACTCCGGCAACTGCCCTAGACTCATGACCTCGAAGAAAGCTGCATACAAGTGAAACAGCATTAGCTGCAAACCATCTGGAAATGTTTGCTACTGAGTTATCTACCCTAAATGTATAGAGATTTCAATTATGTGAACACGCATTACCTCCTTTACCTCTCCACTAGCCGGATCGAACCCAAGTGGAATTGGTTGGGCAGCACTGAAGTAAAAACAAAGTGGCAGTAAGGAACAGACACTTTTAGACCAGTGTTTTTGCGGATAACTATGGAAGCGCGTGACAGCCGGCACATGATCCCGTCCTCCAATGCATTTCCCACATATAATGAAATACCAGATCTAGTAGGATTGCCAAGAGGGGTCAGCAACGCTGCAGTCAAATGTCTTTGAAGTTACCCGCCAATTTTGATGACTAAAGTGTTTGGCTAGTAGGTGTTTTTTTACGGAACCAGTTATCTTCCTTTGGCTGGTGCGGAGGATGACCGAAGAAGGGCTGGAGATGACGCTCAAAAGAGGAGAGGGGCCATGTAGTGAGTTGGCTGTGTGTTTAACTCCTGGTTTATGGCAGGTATTTAGCCTATGCCGGTAAATCCAACCTTTTCTCGAAGTCGACAAAACATATTCTGCCAGGCCATTATGCTCTCTTTTGTCTTTAGGGAAGTGTTGGGGCGTAAACATAGTATATTTTTCAAAAAGCAGATGTACTCATTTGCAACCAACTTTTCAAGCAAAAGTTTTCGATTTTGCGATTTGATTCATCAGCCAATGATTTGCCTTTGTTTTATTATGTCTGGATGGTATTTGTGCAGTTCTAAATAGTTTTTTGTGAAATCACTCCTAATTTAAGTCTGAAAGGGCATTTAACGCTTCGTTAACCTCAAATTTAAAAATATCTTTGAAAATTTTTAGCATTTCTTTTTTAATCGAATTTTGAATAACTTTTCACTTCGCCCTTATCATATGCATCGGAAGAGTGATTTAAACAATGGCTAAAAGTAAAGCACTTACATGGTGGCAAATTATCCTTTAGATTAATGAACTTTTAACGTCCTTTTCAAGATCTCTTTTATGCTGATTCTCCACTGATTGGTCACTCGAGGAGACCAATAGGCAGGCAGCAGAGTAAATAGTACGCCAGTGCTTTGCACTAAACCTCTCATTTTTTCCCATCCCATGGCTAACCATTAGAATATCACTTTTATTAATTCACACTTGACCCGATTTATTAACCAGATCCTCCTCATCTACATTGGAAACCCTATAATGCTCGTTGGGATCACAATTAGTCTCCTCACCCTCTTGCTCTTCGTTTGCGACTCCCAAACCTTTGTCAGTACGCGTTTCATCCCCTCTTGCATCGCAGCTGCTGATATTGGCTACCTCTCCTTTTTGCTCATTTTCTACCTTTTTCAAGTCATTAAAAGCATCGAATGTCCTATTGTATTAGGCCTCCTTTACTGCGCTTTCAACATCTTCGAAATCTTTTACAGTTGTCTTCTCACCGTCATGTCTCTTGAACGCGTCCCCTTTTTTATAAACTCATCAAATTTAAAATTCTCTGGAACTTCAATCGCGTACGTATTATTGTAATCTGTACAGCAGTGGAATCAGTTATTTGTAGAATTCTTGACATGGTGTTCACTGCGGCGTCGGTATACAATCCACCACAATACCACATACTTTTCCACGAAGGTGGTTCATATTTTTATTGGCCTCCTGGCCCTCACATGCATCCCCGTCGTATTGATGCTCGTCTTCTCCTTACTAACCACCAGGACCATCACCAATGCAATGCAGAAGAAGCTCAAGAAGATGGAAATGGAAACTTGATGAAAATTATGTCACTCTTGCGAAATGCTTTAATTGTTTTCGTGGTCCCATCGCTACCAGCAATCCCTAGTAGTATTCTTAAGACTTACGTGATGTTAAATGAGGTAGAAGGAAGTTAATTAAAAGCCATATCTAGTGTGATGAGCGGGTTTACGAATCTGCTCTCTGTTATCAACTCTACCTCCAACTTCTTTATCTACATTGTCCAGAGCAGGCGGTATCGGGGTATGCTGATAGACTGCCTTTATTCTCGAAGAATTAAAAAAGCGAAAATATCTAAGATCTCTGGTCTCACATAAAAAGACTTTTTGGCCTAATTTGAGGAAATGTTTGATTATCCTGTGCACTTATTTTTGTCCAATAAACGGAACTTTGTTAAATCATGGATATTTTAATATTAAAAGGGAAGATATGGCCTTCTCAGGGATTTCTAATGAGGAAGTATTGAAGTAGGCCAAGACTTGATTTTTAAGACCTAGAAAGGGACTTTGCGAAGATGGCACCAAAAGCAATAGTAAGTGACCTTTGTGCCCCATTGCAATTTAAAAGACGGTGAACATATCTGTTTAGACCGATCTAGACTTAGATTATCAAGTCGTTGGGCAGCAAAAACAACGGGCTGGCTTACAGAAAACGGAGTCAAAAAACAAATGATAATTCTTGTCAATGAAGGTAAAAAGTACCATGAAAATCTACTACTTCTGAAAGCTTAAAATGCACTTATTTTACCAATTGCGCGCCTAGTTTGACTATCATGTTTCCGAGAATGGAATCCACATGTTTTAAGAAACCGCGTAAGTCCGTCATCGCCGCACCGTTAATTGATCATAGCTGCAAAATATCAGCTCATATAACACCCCATTCTTTATTGCTCATAAAAGCATAACCTCTCGTCGTGAAATTGCATATAAGAGGGGTCCTTCCATAGCAGTAGCAAACACCATTCTCAAGCAATTGCAACCTTGGATGGCGAAGAGAAGTAATTTGTCCGATTTCACAAATTTGACTCTTGCAAATATGGCAGCAGGATAGTGCATCAGGATTTGTCCCTCCGATTTCTCAAATCCAAGTGTCTTCACTAAATCTTATTTCCCTCTGACACAATTTGGCATTCTGCATCGACTCTCCACGGTTTCGTAATATTTTACAGTCACACTATTATTGGAAGCCAGGATGCAAGTTGTGTTTGGTCTCCTATTTTTTCAGCAATTTATTGCAAGACTTCTAAAAGGGAAAATATCTGCGGTAGTTACTCGGTTATGATGTTCCAGCTCTAAAGCATGATTGGCCAGGACTTTTGGCTATATTGCCACCACAATTTAAGAGTCTTCACGTGGATCGCTAAAATTGAGGAGGTTCTTTCACCGTTTCTTCTAACGTGCAGAATGAGTAAATCCTCCGAGGGCTTGTAGTGAGGTAGTCGATATGGCACAGTAGAAACCGAGTAGGACGAGTCGGCCAGGCGCTGCCCGACATTTGTGGTGTATTTCCTACATCTTCTAGCAGTAGGCAGTGCCAAAGTCAGTAAATCAACTCAACGCAATTTACAAGGGGACAATAACTATCCATACAACGAAGTGATAGAGACGCATTGCTGACGTTGAAATCCAATGTCCTCCCACCTCCATGCAAATTTAATGACTACCATCCTCATATCGTGGCTGCTTCTTCATGCACAGACGGCATTGTGATGGCCATCGCAGAAGAGTTACGACGTAAAAAAGCTGGAGATAACGCCTAAGCTTGCTATGCAGTGATTTGACATTTGTTCGATCATATATTTAACCACTCAGCTTCTCACTTCTTCTCAATTAGTGCTTCTGCCGGACAGAATATTCCTTCCACCGCGCCTACTAGCCTTCCTATCCTACTATACGACAGTAATGCATCTCCTTTTACATGACAATGTCTTGTTGATGACTTCAAAGACCCAGGCAGCGCCACGCAACTCATTGGACTTTATTTATTTTCCCCTCTACAAAGACATAGAATAAAATTCAAGGTGCAAGAAAGGGATCTAGCAGTGACAAGAAGTAAACTTTAAGAAGATGAATAAAATGTAATGGAGAGACTTTGATGACCGGTAAGTATTGTGTCCATAATAACAACGCGGTAAAATCAGTATGTGCGGAAAAGGTCCATAGCATCACAAGTGTTACGGAAATTCAATTTGTTACAAATTCCACGGGATAGTGATCAATGACTTCTTTGGCCTGAAACAAAATGCATATCAACATCACACGTCTGTGCAAGAAAATGAAGAGCCGAATATCAACGTGCGACTTCATGTGGCTGAACACCGTTAGCGATTTAATCGAGTCCACATACAACAGTGTTATGGACACATCAGCATCAACAAAGCATCAAATTAATACTACTTTACTGCATACATGATTGCATTAAGCGTTAAGACAAAGGACAACTCGACAACTAACCTTGCTTAAGTTTACCTCAAAGACCCTTTGAAAATTGAAAGGAATCCCAGTAGGAATTCGCTTGGCCAGTTCATTGCCCTTTGTTACAACCCTGTAAGTCAACACACCCAATTCTTGCTCACTCAAGTACTGATTCCTCTTCATATTTTGCAAACAATTTACCATTCATTTTTCCTGTCCTATCCACAAACAACATAATTTTGGTGAGTATTTCAGTTCCTGGATCGTCGTTTCGGTTTTGCGAACACTTAATTCCCAGTTCTTGTAGTTCCGCCGGGCGGCATGGCCGTTGGGCCACGCCGATAGAAACCGTCACTTCTCTACGTCCATCTACACACAGCCCTACTATTATGTCTCAGTTCACCCTATGGATGCAAAATCCTTCAATAATGATTGTAAGTTTAAAACTTGGTCAGTAAAAACAAAACGGATTTGTAGATTAAAGAAGTAACTGTTAAATTTTGTAAGCCCTATAATGTGGTTTCAAATTGGACAAAGGATTAGAAATCTATCATGCAGAATGGAAGATTTATCGAGACCGGCCCCAGTGGATTGAAGGACCTAATTGTTCAATGTGAAGCACTCAAAGTTGGCGTCGAGTGTTTCCCACTAACACCTCTTTCTCCTAAAAACCTTGCCCGACAACCGAAGCACCCCTCAAGCATTATTCCCTAAAGTGTTTGCGCGAAATCATGCAACCGCGGTCAAAAGAAGGCACAGCAGTGTTGACATTTGAAAAACCGGTAGACGAGGTAACTGACAGGTTTGCCATAACTTAAAAGGTGTGCTGCACCGATGTCGGCGACATAGGCTCACTTCTAGCAGGGGATTGCATCGGCAAAATTCTGTCCACTAAGACGGAGACCTAAATTGATGGGAAAGACACCAAATTACCCGTTTAAAAGAAAGGAAGGTTTAAAGAAAGTGTGCTATGATCGCTAAGCTAAACAAGTCCATTCAGTCATTCCATTCAAATCGGGTAAGCAAATAAGCTCAACAGTCTATGCATCATGAAGTAAAATTTGCTTTCAGATTTTGCATTTCTCTATTTTACGCAACTTATCGAACCCGATGCTCTTTAGCAATCTTCTTAGAATGCCTGGACCTAGTGTCAACTATCATCTGTGTCATACCGACTCATTTTCTGATTGGAGTCTTTTATCTGAGCACCATGCGCCGCACTTCCTGGGACATTGCTGAGAAACACGGATGCAAGACTCTCAACGCACGACAGTTGAGAAGTGAAACGTCACTCTAGTCACCGTGGCCCTTTCCTGTGGGAGGCACTTTACCGACATCGAGGAGGCGTAGACGGAAAACGCAGTTAAAATCTCTTCTGTCTCCTCTGAGCTTAGTGCTACACTGAACTGGCGCATCTTCAAATCTACATATTGACAGAGAGTCGTTATTATGGTAGAGAGTACAAGGATGCATAAACGTTAAACAGACAACGCATGCAGCACCACTTATTTAGGAATTAATGTATCAGCATGCGAAGATGGATGGAGAGAGGAGATGGGCAGGAGCGCAACTTCCTCGATGTTGCACTCCACGATCTGCCCTCCCTGTTTGCTAATCTCAAGCTTTAGTTTACTTCTGGGTCGACGGATGGCTATTTGATAACATCAGGGCAGAAGAATTAAGTCGTCTGCATTAACAACACTGAATGGCAAACCAAAGCTTCACACTTATTTTACACATTCTTGTTGATTGAATGATATTTAAAATTATTTGCCCGTTTGGGAAAGTGATGAAATATGCTTGCATAATTTGAGCTAAATCTGATTTAACAAAACCATCAAATGATAAACTCAAAAAGTGACTTGCATAGGGGTAGGCTAGCACACTCAAAAATCAAACAAGGCTAGGGAAACGAGTGTGATTCAATAAGGCGACATGTTTGTAGTTACATTAGAGAACAAAAAACAACCTGTTGTAGGCACAGTCCCACTTGGCTACATTCGTGTCCATTTCATCTGTAATGAGCCGTTTGTACCGGCAGTCGGCTGTCAAACGCAGCTCACCTCAAACCCATTTGAATGGTAACCACAGTCTGCATTCATGTCACCCAAGATGATCAGGTGGCAGCCGTAGATGTAACTTCAGTCCGTGCTGATATCGCTACATTACAGCTGCTTTAACTACGCACGCCTTCTGCATTCTCTCAATTTGACCGCCATATTCGTGCCATGGAGCTGATAATGTTTGTACTTTTACACATCTATGTTAACTGTGCCTCTTGAATGAGATGCCTCTACCACCTGAGAAACGATTGAGCGAGTAATGAGACTCTGAGTACTTCAGCCGCAAGTACACACACGCACACACAGGCCCCTAATCAAGTTAGAAGGGGAAGAAATTGTCCGGAGATTGATCAGACACACAATATAGAAACAAATTTCTCTTCAAATTGTAAACAAACTTCGCACAGGAAAAGCCTAGTGGAAGTGGTCTTACCTTAGTGCGTGCGGATTTCACACACTATTGTGTGACATCGTAGAGAGCATCTATTTCACTTTTGACATACTTCGGCAAGATATGAACTGTCAAAACTTCTACCTTCAATCTACTTAAGAAGAATGAAACCGCATATTGTCAGCTGTTCCTTAGCTGGCCTGAATTTCTTCAGTTGATTACACTTTAATGCTCTCTGCTAAAATTCATTCAGTGTGCAGTTGTTTCAAAATGACAAGTTGGCTGTCACTGAAAACCCTCGAAGGCAGGTTATTCCTCAGGCAAAATGCATCCCACGTATCCTCCACGGATCACTCCAATCGCCATATTTTCGCCATGCAACACATGGGAGTTTTGCTAGTGAAAGTGCCTCATTATAGTCTCTCAATGAACTGTTGTACACGAGTATAGGAACGCGTAAGCCTTCCTTGCATCCGCCTTATGCGACCACAAATGCTGCACATTGGTTCCTCCAAAGGAGTAGTTATGTATATGCTTTCCCATCTTACTATTGTGTGGCTCGTGTCACAGACAAGTGGGAATGATTCGCGGAACAATGTCAACTGTTCACGTGTTTGGAAGTAATCACTGGTGCAACGGACAAATGCAAGGTTGGGACAACACCCTTCCCACTACGAATTAATTCAGTGATTTTCTGATGATGTGAAATGAACTGAAAACACGCCAAAATGCCCCGATTTAGGATCGCCGATTGTAGTCGCAGCGAAAGGCCGATAAAGCCGATTGGGCTGGCAAGTGGAGAGGATGGAGGAAGACCGTCCAGGTACGGTGCCATCTCCGCATGATTCCCTCCACTTACTACTTTACCTATCTCCTATCATCTGCTGTTGCTGCCGCAAACGCGTATGCTTACCATTATTGTGATATTCGCATCTCAGGGTAATTATTTCACGATGTGATTGACAAGGCGATTCCTTCCCCTCTTCGGTTACTGCAACAAGGATACCACTCCGGTCGCACAGTCCATGCCCCCAGTTCCTTATCTCTTCTGCACATCGGCAAAGCTAATTTCCAACTGGGCTCCGCAAGAAGCCCAAATGCTAAACAAATGCTTGGTGAAAAAGACTTAACATTGATTGCGTGAAGGCATCATTACCATTCATCAATACCGCCATCAACACCACCACTACTTTACCGTAATTATACGTACAACTGTAATTCGCGTGGACTAAAGTGACATAAGTTGGAGCACAAAGAACTATACAGGGGAGGTCAAGACAGCAAACTGTTGTTCTGGTTACAGTCCACAACTTTATTACTACGCCCATTGCCAGATCCTTCTTCACACACCCTTGTATTTGCATATTTCCAAAAGTAAACTCGCTCCAATATTTCTGCAAGAAACTTTAAAGGGAAATGCACCAATCCTACCATCATTGAATCTCCTCTCAAACATCTATCCAGCGTGGTAACGTACTCATCAGCAGACAGATCGATATCCTCCTTTGCTTGTGGAACGTTGTACTTCTTCTTCTTCTATGAGAGCAACAAGGAGGATAAGTGGAACACACCGCACTTCTTCGCCGATGAGATGATAAGCGATTTCTCCATGACTACGATGCTGATACTTCTCCACACCAATGTCTGCAGACCTAAACACTGGTAACTATCCGTTGAGGCACCATCAATGCCAACGCCTCCACTGCTACCCGTCTGTAGGCAGTAGACCTCGATGCTAATGACAAAGTCAGGACGCAGGAGATGGAGAGGATCAACAGCCGGTATGTGACTAAATATGACAGTGAGTCATTCTGACAAACTCGTTTACAACAGATTAGGCCGTGTAGTGTAACTGAAAATGACTACAGAAAGGGAAATCGGCGCACTTACCTTAATGCCCATGAAGAGATCGACCAAAGTGACTCCTCGAACACTACCAGGTGAGAGTTCAGACACTTACATGAGTATCACCGTAGGCGTGTGCTAGATCCTCCCTTCACCAACGCATCTGTTGAGTACACAAAGAACAGATCAACGACGAAAGCACTGATAGACCCAAAAGTGATTAATAGATTCGAAATTGAGAAGTGAGTGAACCAGATAACAGTCTCCCCAAACTTGATAGATGGATGATCCCAAAATAGGCTCCAAAAGGTTCAATCACCTCTAGACAGATGAAAGGCTCTGTGAACAAATGGGACAAGGAGGACGAATTAATGTAGAACGGATAATTTGACGGATGCTTCGGACGCAGATGGATGGGTGCCTCATTGATGACTGAATGAGCATTCGGATGAAGGAATCAAGGTGAGTGCATGGACAGATGCTTTGAACATGGTTGAACATAGTGACGCCTTCATAACAATTCGGGCACCAACTCACCAGCCCTATTCGCTTGCACCCATGTACCACCTAGGCGTGTTCTTTATCAAACCCCCAGAGTGGGCTCGCATCACTCTGTCCTAGTAGAGTGACAACCACAGTGACGTCCATGCTGCCAGTCTCTGAATCCCTCCAATAAGGTTATGACTTAGAACCCCTTCAAAAGTAAATTGAACGCGTACAAGAACCCACTTTACGAGGCTAAACAACCTCGATTTAGCTTTAGCAAGAAAGACAACTGCTACTGACAGATACATCTCTGAAGGAGAAGAAGTACTGGAACCACGCCAACCATTGACAGCCATCACCGCCTAGCCTCAAGCAAAGTGTGCCAGATATCGCCCTTCGCTCTGGCTCAATAAATAGCATCACTGACGATACCACTTTCGTCGGAAATTAATGCCATCTCTTCCTAGTGAAATTCGTCACACGGCCTCCGCATCTGCCCCACAGCTGGTTCCAATATACAATCGGTCGTCAAATAAAGTGGCCACTTGCTAATGTTCCAAATCACGCTTCCTTGTTCACTCATCCAAAAACCGGCCTCCACGATTCTAAACTATCACGTCTACCCCACGTTGGTAACTAACGTGCTTCCACACTGGCATAGCCCGCAACACCATCAGTAATAACACCAGTACGCAATAAATTGTAACACACTTTAGCACATGTAAATTTTCATTTCTTACTAAGGCCCATCCTCTTCTGCTCCCCCATACACCTTTCCCCATTTACAACCATTACTACTCTGGAGATCGTCTTATCATCACTCCGCCACAGCTCCTCAAAGGTCACATTTCGAAGGAATAAGACAGTTTCACCACAAAAAGTCCACATTTCCTCAATGGGTGGTTCAGACACAGAAACGACTTGAGTCAAATGGTTGAGTCTAATGAACGAGTAAGTCAAACATGACATGGCGATTGTTCCCATTGTAACGTGACACGAAACCATGCTCACTGTGCCCAAAACATCACACCTACTTGGCTGAAAAAGTATGTACAGGTGGCTTCTATGTAAATACTGTGGTTCAGCGGACAAAAGGGCTACAGTCTGCCTCGTCACACGAACCCCATTCCTGCATTGTCAACTAGATTCAATGGAAAAACAGTTTGTTCAAGGCCGTATTAAAGTGATGGAAGTTGTTTAGAGCATAAAATTAACATGCGCCATGATCCTCAGTCCAATACTTGAATCATTTGCTCTTGAAAAAGCCAAGCATTCAGCAAATATTAGATCCCAAATTTGATGGTTCAGTGCTTGAGAACACAAACCCTGGGAAGGTGAATCAGTAATTGTTCAACACAAAGTGAGATTTGAACTCGTTGAAGATAGCCACTCCACGCAATCCTCACACATCATAGGTCCACTGATCCTCACCCAGTCGTCAGCCCCACTAACATGCATCATCTCTGCATCCACTCTCATAACAAATGAGAAGCTGCCAGCATATATTTTCCTCTTCTACATGTCCCCCACCTATAAGGTGTCTGGCGTATGTCAAAACTAACGGGTACCAACAATGTGCTCAAATAGTCTCCTCACGAAGGCTGCTGACTCATCCGAGTGTTTCATTCACCTCCATCGTCCCGTCGTTGTTGCCGATACCGACGTCAAGGAAGCTGTCGTGTCTTGTCTCCAACTCAACGATTCCGTCATTGAGGGGGTGTTTGAGAGAGGAGGCATTTTAAGCGCCAAATAAGACGAGGTAGTTCAAAATTACTTCCTACAGCACAGTAGATGTTTGATTCACTATTATTACTTCTACTCAAAAGCACCATCCTCCACTCAAAAGGTTTTCTGCGGGTATTTTGGTGAAGTGATACAAACCACAGCTGATTGGTCAAATTCAGTAATGGACTGTAATGGGGACTTTGCATCTGCTCCAAATTTTTTCCTCCCTTACTTTGTCTCTTAGAGCCAAGGATCCCGTCATGCGCTTTTCCATTCCTGGCCAGAACCTTCTTCAACCTGGCAAGTATTACCTCATTTTTTAGCTCAAAAAATCTCATCCTTGCCCTTGCTCTTTTCAATCCCTGGGTTTCATGAGGTTGCGCGTGGTGCAGGCTAAATATCGGCTCAACACTGGATAAGAAGCTTGGCTGATGATTAAAAGCAAGGCAATTTGTAAAACACCGATTGGATCATTTTTTACTCAATGAGATTCAGACGGTCACGGAATGCAACCAAAAGCCACAATATTGTTCATTAACACATCAGGCTTTTATGCAAAATTTCACCTATCCTCGCCGTAATTTGTGAGTAGGTCAATTTGCCGCTTCGCAAAGCGCATGCTTCTAAGAAAATAGATGGAAGCGATTAAAGGGCATAGCTTAAATTCTTCCTAATAAATGTTTACTTTCCTTCAAAGTAACCCAGCATCCCCTCCCTTAATAAGTTTGTCTTTACGACATCAGACCTGCTTTGGGGAAAGTACTGGCGGAACATCAATCAATTTGACTTCGGGACATTGATGGAATCAGACAACAATATATATGGAAAAATTTTAATCAGCAAATAGTCGAAATTATTATGATGCAGTATCAAACGATCTACACCTGCTACTCAAAGTTTTAAACAATCGGTTTTATTTCCAAAGGAAGTAGAAGTTACATCCGTTATCCCATACAAAATGTACCTTTCAGAAATAAAATTGTGGAATCACAATCAAGAATGCAGAAAAACGGATGATCCTCCTCAGATGTTAGGGCAATACAAACATTTAACGAATATAAAATCAAATGATTCTAGAATAAAATACCCCCTCAATGGCATTAAGGCAGGAACGCAGTATCTGGAGAGTGGCAACATCAACCTCCATAGCATGAAAAGCCAACAACTTACTAAATTAACAGTTCCCAAACCACAAATTGATGCAAATATCTCATCTCAAATAAGCTAGATAATATGTAGCACAAAAATCCCTACACTGAATCTGATCATAACATAACTAACATCTCTCTCACCTCCATCCACATACCTGTACCATTCCCCAGGATCGTTAAAGATGAAACTGTACCTTCATAAAGAAGAGTAAGGGACGGAGAAGACAGCGCTACTCACACGCAGTACATCTCCCCTCGATCTCTGCCTTCGATTTACCCGCGGAGGAGCCTGGCTTTGGTTTGCAGGTGACAGAGCGCTGACGTGACAGCAACAAATCCGTGAGCGCGAATGCGAGAGGAAGTAAGCGTCAAGCAGGATTTCAGTGCATTTCTAACAGCCTCACAATCCTTTAAACCCATCTGAACTTTGATTTTGGGTAGGAAAAAACCTAATTATAAAAGGACAATATCCAACACGCCAAAAGGAACTCTATCCACAATTTGTTACCTTGATTTACATGTTGGTTAATTGTGCTTTGAAATGCACCGAACGGCAAGTCAGCTTTCGATCTGGGCAAACTGCTCATGTCTTTCACAACCAAAGAGCAAACCCAGAAAAAGTTTTAACCCCGGCTTTGTCCCAACAAAACAGTTGCAACTACGGTCTGATTTTTAAATGATAGCATAATGAGAGGCAACAAATACATACATAGAAGGTGAGTCAACATGCACAGGAGACTTGTCAGAACATTTGAGGTTAATTGAAAACTGCAAGCCTGCAAACCCAATCTAGCACTAGGTGAAAAGAGAAGAAGTCAAGCATTTATAATTCAAGGCTAACGCGTTGTATCTTTCCTGATTAGTGGTTGATATCTTCCTTCCACATGCATCAATAATGGCAAGCAGTGTTCCATCCATTCAGCAACTATGGGGGATTTTTAAAGCAACCATCTCTTTAAGACATTTACCTTAATGAAGCAAATTAATGTTAATACCTTTATAAAAAATATGTCACATTTACAATTTCATTATTGCACTACCGTGAAAGCTAGCTAATAGTCAAGGTTTTTAAAGTTGATTTATACGCGTTGTGCCTCACATGGGCCCCTTGAATCATGACTTACATTAGACTGGCATTGTTCTGCAGAATTCCTTCGCTACACCCACTTGTTTCACAATGTAGGAGTAATAGTAGAAATTTTAACATCACAGATTGAAGTTCAAGCAAATCTTGGGAGATTAGTGCATCCCGATGCGGATCACGCAATGAGTGAGTGAGGCAGCAGGGAGACATGACTGAGGATGGGCTAACGCCGTGCAGCTAAGCAGATTTTGTCTTCAATCGAACACCGTGATAACTGACTTTTAGATCGTACTAACCTTGAGGTGGGATAAATGTCACCGCTTTCCCGTAGAGGTGACGAATGTTGACCCAGCATTTCTCCAGCATAATTTTTACAATTTGCAGTCTCCCTCCTGATCCAAATTCTTCTCGTTCATACTACGCAGCATGTGGCTCATTCTTCTGCCCAGCCTTCTCCATCTGAGCCTTTGACACCGGATGTGGTTGGGAAGAATAGAATGCCAACTCTGTTATTGCTTTAAATGCCCCATGTTTCTTTTGATGTCATTAAACCGTTTAAGAGTGTTTGTGTGTAAGAATAATAGAACCAGAGTTTGACAGGATTTCATAGCATTTCTAACTGCTGCATAATCAAACGGCTTTGCTAGATCTGCCGTAGCATTTTTTGCCCAAAAGAGCAATTTTGAAATTGGGTTACACATCACAATAGAAATATATGTATATATTTGCAGTTTATTGTGATAACTTCTATAATATCGAAATAGACCAGTTTTTTGAGGCTACAGTTATCATCGTCACAACGGAATTGTCTAAAAGCATGTCAATCGTTGTTTACACTGCTATCAGCAAAGCTTATGACAAAACCAAATAAAAGGGTTGACTGCTCTAGTGTTAAGTATTTCCTTTTCGTTTCCTCCATTCCCTCAAAATGTCCCTTAAATCGTCCACTATTCATACGTGCATATTTCAATGAAAATATTGGCAAATGCCAAAGTCATATTGTACTGATGAGGAAAATTGCGTTGAGATGGTCAGAAGTCCAAAAATTGATAAGGCAGCAGTGTGCTAAATTTATTAAATATCGTACCTTTTACCTTCCAGCAGAAGTGTATCAATCACTCGGCATCACTTGAAATTGTACATTGAAAAATCCAATCATTAATAAGATCGACAAAAGTTTGCAAACGGTACCATCACCCAAAAGTTAAAAGTAACTTCCTATGTGCACACATCAAAAACGACAGTTCGCGGCAATAAGCTTTTGGAAAGAAATGGCAAAGATTTCATAATGAAATGCTATTCATCAATCAAATTTCTGCTCTACTTCTGTGAAATGCTGGGTGATTCTGTGTGTGCTGTGTTGCTTTCATGGTTGCCTGCTACTTGAAGCATAACACTTGTCGGATGACTCGACAATTCAGTGGGTGGAGTGTCCAAGATTCAGTGCACGATCAACTTGGTGACTAAAAGAGGTCATGATATGACAAATAAATGGCACAATGAAGTGAGAAAGAAGCTCTCTGCCATTATTTCGTGTGCACTCAAACACCTGTGATACGTGTGGGCGTTACACAAAGAAAATTGGCTATTTGACAGAAAAATGGGAGAAGAGTGAATCCCATATGTATTTCGTTTGACCCACTACACTTTTACCAATTTTGCAACAATCAGTAAAAGGTTGCTTCACAATCAAAGAAAAATGGAATTCTATGTATTTTATGATGAACAAACACAAGTGTCAATGAGGTGTTAGCATGATTCGTGTGTGTGACCCAAAACGTCAGGTTATATTTTGAGGTCTCAATGTAGATCCTGGTAGGTCTGACAAATCAAGCATTAGTCAAGCCGTCACGATTACACATTGTCAGATTTAAAGGCTGGCACTTGAGAAGTCAAAGTTTTTTATTGCCTTAAATTTACTTAACACCCTAATATTCCTAATTATGGCAAATTTATGGAAAATCCTGTATTTTAGGATTAATAAAGACCATATAAGGAAAAATTTCTGAATGAATAGCAACTCACGGATTTTACGCGTCTCTATCACAATCTTGGCATATCCTTTGCGGGGCTAATGTAAAATTACCTTTTTATACAAATGCTCAAATGTGGATTTAAAAGTTGATTTGCTTAATTTTCTAACTAGACATTGCACATGACTCATCACACTAATCACCATTGGCATTATTGTTTCATCACAATGAATCTTCTTAGGGTGAACCTTACTTATAATGCTATAAAGTACAGGATCATGGATTCAAATTTTAAAATTTGCAAAGGGGAATTCTTCGTAATGGCTATTTCAGTCAGAAACGTTAAATCTATCGCCATAATGCATCACTCTTGTTTGCCTGCATGATTAAGCAAACGACCTGCTCATGAACAATAAAGCATAATAGGTAAATAAATGTGGATATTGCTAAGTTGTAGAAAGGCGAAGAGGCTAGTATGGGATGCCCCATTCCGCTCCACCTCGACCGAAACTAACCCACTTAGAAGGACAAACTAGAGAGAGAAAAGGAGATTTATAAACTGCAGAGACCAAAATTTTGTCGTAGTTGGCCAAAATCCTAAAATATCAAATCAAGGCGACGAAATTTAAAAGGATTGTGCGCATTTTCTAACTTATTAAATATTATCCTGTTATAAATTGTCTTTTTTGGAGAACTACAAGCCTTGCCAGACGTGGCAAATCATGTGATTGTTTAAAATGAAGCCAAATACTATCTATCTTTCGCCCCCTCTTTCTCTCGCACACGCACACAAACACGCTTCAATGGCATTGAAAGAAACATGAAGCATAATTTGTTTTGAAAAATAGGTTGAAGACCCATGGATAAGGAAAATTAGGCGTGAGCGAGTGCAATATTTTGTGCAGTGCAAAGGGTAGAGGAGCGAAAAGATGTTTGTGAAAAGTAAAGCTGCGTAAGGGTGAAGGATCAACAGTCGATGGCGTCATTAGGAGGCGCTAGCGTCCACTCAGTCAGAGGTTGATACAACCTGACCGTCAGTAAGCTAAGCGTTTCTAACAAACACATTTAGCAAGCAAAATGTAGAAGAACGCATCTTCATTCACACCTGTGTTATAGTCCTAAATTAAAGTATCAAAGAACTGAAAACGTTATGGTTTTAACAACTCCCAATTTTCAAGCGCTGATATTAAAAATCTTACTATTGCACCGAGATGACGAACTGGGACTGGGTCAGTTCTACTATTCTGTAAAACAATGATGGCGAGACGGGAGTTAGGATTCACAAGGTCAGTGTGAGGCATATCATTGCACCTCATGTCATATCTCAGCGTATTATACCACACCTCGTCATAAAGCGCCATGTCACAACATGTCATGTTTCACGTGGTTCTCTCCACCTCCCAATTCATTTGCTCCATGAAATGCACACTGACTGGTGAGCCGGCATTTACTGAGCATCCGCCAAATTCACAGTAATTTTGCTCTATGCTAACAAGGCATTGATCTTGTACAGTCTGGACACTGGTTCCTAGGTCTCTCCGTTGAGGTTTTCAGCCTCACCACAATCATATCTGATGCAACGCGTTAATTACCCACAGATGTTGAACGAGTGCAAGTACTTGAGGGTCATTTGGCAGTTCGAGAAATGGTGCACCCTACTGTCAGTAACATGTTAATAATGGTGCGTTGTTGCACGGCGCATTCGTGGTTGTGACATATGAGGTAGATGACTTGTGTAGTATACCTGTTGAAACTTCAAGCTCTTCCATTTGAAAGCGTCCTGTGTAGCGTTACATGCTATCCGACATTGACTTGTCCTGAAGTACTCCAGTGAACTAACACGCCTAGCAGATTAACGAGACAGTCGATGTGCATTTGAACATCCGGATTTGAGGGCATATCTACACAACCGTGGACTGGGACACGAGGCGTCTCTTGTCAGTGGTGTGATGCCAACTTGCACTGAGGGCGTTTGCGGCTGAAGGAATGTAGGCAAATACTACAGCTATTTCAACAACTTCTGTAGTCGTGTTGGCGGCCGCTACACGCCAGTGAGAAAACCGGTGACTGCATGCCATTTATATCACTCAGTGCATTAGTGCCATTTAATGCATTCGTAATGTCATTTTTTTAAGTAATGATAGACTACCTAAAAATTCAAGTGATTAATGAAGTGTTAACAAATGAACCAAAGTGTACGCTATCCTACAGCATGTTATACTCTAATTTATACATGAACGGATGGTTCAGGCAAGGCCAAATCTGCTGCACTCCGACATGCGACCATGTAATAGCATTCAACCTGATTGGAACAATGCACTATACTTCACAGTGTGTCAATACGGGGCAGGGTAAGTGAGACTTCCACCGCATTGCATGACCCACTGGCCCTACTTGTTGACCAAGTGATTAAGTAATTGTGTGATAGTTTGATAGGGCATCTCTGCCATGCATGATTGGGACAGTGACGGAACATTCCTCTAGAGGGAACGAGCGTGCAGCAAAGCCGTGTGGGTACGGAGCCAGTTTCAGCAACTGCCCAAATGGACACTCGTGTTTCCGCTGGCAGTGTACCCAAACCCCAAGTGCGGACAAGTATTTTGGACAAGAAGATTGTAAAATCCAAAGGAAAGGACCATCAGCAAATCAACCAATTAATCAATCAGTGGGTCAACCAACGTGCCAGTTGTGATTTCATCTGGGGAAATCCCATATAGCCTGGCTTGTACTGGCACACAGTAGGACAGCGCAGTGTTCCAATTAGGTTGAAGGCCATCACACTGCCGCATGCACAACTCAGCAGATTTGAGCCTACCCAAACTACCTATTTAGATATTGAGTAAGGCATGCCACATACCGTGTTGCTCTACTTGTTTTATCATGTAGCCAATCACCATGAGGAAGAAAAGACATTCAAATGCCTATATAATAACAACGAACTAGTGCGCTATCTGAACGGCTTGAGGTGTTAACGGGTGTGCTTCTAAGTGTAGTTGCTCTAACAAGTGAACAATAAAACAGTTACCTGTACTAATTATTTTTCCTTATAGACCACATTAAAGCACCTAGTAGAGTTGACTGGCTGACGTTGCTCCTTAGTGCAACATGGGTAGGGTTCACCTTAGGTCAACTTCTGCTGTGGACCATTGATGACAACTCAAATCACCCTATGAATAACGCATAATCTACTTCAAAGCTTGTAAAGATATAGCCTTGATGTGACTAGAATTACATCATTAACGAATCAAGCCTTACAAACCACATTTCCAACTATGGTGAAACATGGGCAATGTGGCAATGAGATGGCCTTCAATCTGTTTTGGGCAATCCACAGCATTGTACGGTGTCAATGCAAGCGAGGGTAAGTTAGATTGCCTTCAGATGGAGTGGTTAAGTGACTCATTAACTGACTGATTGATTGTTTGATAGTTGGATTGTATGTGCAATGTGTGGAAGATAGGGCATAAGAGTGCGAATGAACGGATAATTTGGGAGCGGGAGCAAAATTAAACCCTGTGTAGAGTGATGTGGATTTTAAGTCCACTTGCTGTAGAGTGGAAAAGTGTCTTTGTTATGGGGATTCAGCTGCACGGGCTCTGTAGAACTTAACTCGGGATTGCATTATGTTGATAGCATACGAGGAAATGGAATGGGACGGGATGTAATGGAATGAGTTGGACGATACCTCGTTCAGACCACTTCTTTCAACAAGTCCATTGAAGTGTTTTGCATTGCCGAGATGCAAGGCATTAAGGAATAGTATGCAAAGGCAAATGAGTCGACCGAAGACCTTAAATGCCTGCCTGCCTGCCTGGTTGCACGATGCCACCAAAATGCCTCCTAACGTATGCTTGCCATAGTAACTGCACACGCGTGTTAGTAGACGCTCCCCACTCTCATTCACCCACGACTACGTTCCGTAAGAACCACTTTGTCTGCAACCTGTGTTGGAATGTTTGTGCTTTGCATGTGGGAATGGCAACTTCTAACGTCACGCCAAGTTGATGATTTGGGAAGATGTGCGTGCAGACATCTGTACATTTGAATAGTACCCGTCCTTCTCTGAGGTGCTACTTTGTAATGCGCATTAATCTTGAGTTTGAAGGTCACTTCCATGATGATAATAGTGCATTTGACGTGTTCATTGCTTGTTTTGTTTACAGTCGGTTACCGCATAATTGTAGACTAAAATGTTAGTAATGGAGAGGTAAAGGACACAGTTACATTCCTTGTGCTGGATATTGAAGGGGAAGTTAGAGGAAGGCATTTTCTGCCTTTAACGTGGCCATGTTTACATTTTGCTCTTAATCAATTTATTGTAGTTTTCATTTTGCCTAAATGGATTGGGTTTATGTCACCGCATTTGAAGTGGACAAGCTGACCACTGACGTATTTCTTCAGAGTTGTTGGATCATTTAATTGCATGGCCTTAGCTTGAAGCATTTTCTTCCTTAGGTGCTAATAGTCAGATGGCAGCAAGTGAAACAATTTAGTGTAGTATTTGCGGGTATTGAGCAAGCGCGATTCACTTACCTCCGTTTTGCATATCTGATAAATTGTGTTAAAAGCATAAGGCCACCATATTTCCGCTCACTTGTCACAAGTTTATTTGCAGATCAGTGCTGTTTCTAGGTTTCTTGATGTGGTTATTCCTCCATTGTATCGCGATGTTTTAGGATTGCATCTGGCATCGGACGAATTGCCCGATCTCACTTGCCTTAACAATATCATGCAACGCGATTGACATTGTAAATGTACCTGTTTCATTGAAGAATACTTTTAAGCGACTGTAATTTGTGCCTGTTTCAGTGGTGGCTACTATCGACGCATTTTAGCAGAGCGTTTCGCGGGATGAAAAACTGAACCAAGTAGATGCCGCAGATTTGTCTATGCAGAATAGAAGCAAAAAGTGAAAGGAGACTGCGCACCCTCCATGAATGTGGATAACCCTCTTAATGGCATACCCCCTCCACTTGGGTGAAATGCTCAACGGAGTTGTCTATGTGAAAGCTGCCTCTAATGACTGATTGGGTGAAAATGGAGCGATTGCAGTGACATATAATGATACCATTAGCTGACTCTCGGGTTGATTTTGGCATTTCCCATTTGATTAATAAATGTTAGATTAACATAATTTGAGACCCACACGATAAAAGCTAGTTTGCATTGGTTGGTGTGATCCCTGCCTCATGCAACATGAGTACAACATGAGTGGAAGCATGACATGTTGTGTTGGTAAACTTATTCCAGTTTACCACTATGCCACGTCAGCACATCGCAATGGTCATTTCTTCGTCATAAGGTGATAGGTTTCTGCCTTCAAGTTGCAATAGTATGGAGTGTGGAATAGAATGAGACGTAGATTTGTACTACCGAGAAGTGGACTGTTAACTTACAGGTTAGACGTATGCTTCGGTGGAATTCATTTTGCATCTACGACAGTGCCATAGGTCTTGATGCAGTAGATCCAGATTCAGTATGAGTGAGAGTCATGTCAATGGAAAGTGCGCTGAGGCCGATGAATGAGGACGAAAGCAGAAAGAGTATTGCATCATGTTAATGCTGTTAAACTGTTTTCCAATGCTTAAGGTGTTGGTTGCATCACTGCTCTGGGCTGATAAAGGCCAATACAGCAGAGAAGGTGGCGACTTGAGTGGTAAAAATAGAAAAGAGGGATTGGAGACTGCATGAGTGATTGCTGACTGCATGATAGGGAGTTGAGTGAAGGGGTTAAGTGCCAGGATGTGGTTTACGTAGGAATGATGATGAAGGAGGAGGGAGGAGGAGAAGAAATGTTAAGTGAGGCGTCAGACAGCGATGTGGCTGTGGATGGGAGGAGGCGAAGTACACATTTATGAGATGTGCAGTCAAATTCAAGTGACGAACGGAATGACAGTGAAAACATGGGTATTGTCTTAAACAAACAATTGTGAAGGGTGACTGATTTAGATGTCACAGAAGTCAATGATAGTAAATATAACTAAGGAATGCATAAAGGTATTCATAAGAGATTTATTTTGCGTTTCCACCTATGGACCAAATTAGGGATGTCACGCATAATTTTGGCGAAATAATTAGGCGATATGTTGATAATCGTGATTTGGCTATGCGAAAGTCACTGAATTTTACTTTCCATAGCATAATACCATTCCCTACTGGGTTTTCAAAATCGTTCATTTGCGTAGTTACATTTGTGGTTATGTACTCAAGCCAAAGAAACTGTGTGAACTACTAGCCAACTCGAATGGCAACCATATCATAGAATTTCTTGCACATACAAAAAAATACACAAATACACAAACATTTACTTACGGGGAGGCTGCGTTAGCGATACAGGAGTTTTCAAACAGCTTTATTTCACCTATCCCTTATCTCCAGCACAAATATGCCGTCATATTGCTCGTTAATATAGGGGCATAACAGACCGATAATGGTAGGTACACCTACCTGACTGACGATGATCATTACAGCATGTTTTTCTGCCTTCCTCCTACCATACACTTGCATGTTGAAGAAGCCAAGTTTAAGCCTTTCTTCCGAGGGTGCTACAAACACCACCAGCTACATCAGAAGCAGTAGTGATGACAAAATCATGAATAATTTTCCAGTGCGTAGTGAATATAAAGAAACAGAGTTGAAGGTCGCACCAATACGTGCAGTATTGCAGTGCAACGCCGAGGGGAGAGGCAGTGTTGTCATTGGTCAATGCGATAATGTTAGCTAGTCAACCAGTGAAGCAATTGTTGTTTTCATGGTCAAAACAGATGCGAAAGCTTTCCGTGTCACATTTTTCACCTGCCTAATCTACTTCGCGCGCGATCTATCGGATTAGCTAACATCAAAGTGTAAAGTCAGTAAAAG
Organism: Echinococcus multilocularis; assembly: GCA_000469725.3. Taxonomy (NCBI): domain Eukaryota; kingdom Metazoa; phylum Platyhelminthes; class Cestoda; order Cyclophyllidea; family Taeniidae; genus Echinococcus; species Echinococcus multilocularis. The sequence continues at coordinate 3,842,707 of LN902846.1, read as the reverse complement.
TGCAGGTATGGGAAATAGCATATCATTGGTGTTATGTGATATGGTATCTTCCACCATCCTGAAAGAATAGGGCCTGTAGCCAGGTCTCAGCTCTAAATACTGGTTGGTTGTCAACAAGCAAGCAGTCTCGTCTGCGAACTGCCACACCCATGGAGGCCACACAGGCTTGGAGCAGTAGGCTGTCTGAGGAGTGAGCAATGCGTACATTTTCTTAGTAATAGAACACCAAAGCAATTGCTGAGTCAATTAGCAAGCAATGAGGGTAAAAGGAGACAATGTGTGTTGATAGCTTTCCGTTGGTTATCCGTTAGTGAATGGGGCATGGTCGCAACACCGTGGACCACAAATGATGCTTTACGCCTCAAATTAAACCCTTCATCACTTTGCTCTTTTTAAAGCAATGGTCGTGAAACCACGTTAATTATGTGGTTAATCCATTCTATTGTCAAACTATCAATTGCACTACAAAGCGGGACATCTTGGCAGTGAGGATAAATGGGAGCAATAAAGGTTCATGCTTCCCTATAGAAGGAAAATGGAACAGTGACAAGCGATGAACAACATGGTAGTGACACCCATCTTTGCGTGATCAATCACATAATTCAATGAATTTAAACCACCTCTCGGTTCCGCGTTCTGCATCCTTAAGTCCAAAGCCGACCTTAGGCAACTCCGAAACAAAGTTAACCTCAGAAAACGACACCGATCATTATTTGATGCATGGCGTATCTTCAATTAACGTCGGTGTCTGGCAGAACCATTACTGAGTTCAGAACCGATGTCAAGAAATAACTGAAGGCTACTAACAAGCGTGAAAATCGACTTTGTCGCTTAAAAGTTGCATCAGGGTATGTGTGGGGAAAGTCGGGATCAACGAAGAGACGACAATGAAGGAGGGGACGGAAATGCAACGGAATGTGCACGATTTGAGGAAAGGGGGATGGTGGTGAAAGGAGGAGCAGTTACCACTGCTTGAGTCGAGAAGCAACGCTGGCTGCCACGGATTGGGTGAAAGTGAGACCCGAGTCATATCGCGCCAGGCGAGCAAAGTGTGCAGGCATCCAGCGTTGAAGAACCTCCAGCGCAAGATTCAACTGCTTCAGCCACGACTCCATCTCTGCCGCCGAGTCCGCGCAGATCAAGTGACTACAGTCGAGTGGGGAGGACAAGATGGCGATTGTGAAGTCTTAAAGTATGCACTCTGACTGCTAGAAAGTGACAGTTGTTTCAATGCATACTTAAAAACGTGGACCCAGCCGCTTCCGCGTAAGCAGCTGAAAGCGGTGAATACGGTAACTCGTATGTATGACTAATGAGCACGCAAGTGTACTGCACTGGCTCGTTAATGCTAATGAGGATTATGGATGATGAGTATGTCAGTGGAACGACAGCGCGCAAGCATGAACCCCCCTTAAATGCCGTAAAAATGAACAACAGTGAGGTTTGGTGCGATCACTCTGCCAAATACTAAGCAGGTCAATGCAAAACAAGTAAAACAGGGGAAAGAAGGCGGAAAAACTAAATTGGAGGCTGCACCACTATCCCTTACATTTCCTCTTTGTCAGATGTGATAGAAACTGGCTAGTATCAGGCCTTCCAGTCATCAAAACTGTAAATCAGCTCGGTTGGTAACCCTAGAAAGTAGATTTTCGTGTTGTTAAAAGCTACTAATATCTCTTCTTCTTGAAAATTCTTGCATTCAGAGATGCATCAACCCGGTAAAACATCGCACGACATCCAAAACATCATCAAACAGGTATCCATTCCATATGGGGTGAAAGCTTGCTTTGGCAAATGAAGAAGAGGAAATCAGTGGTAAGAAGTGGATTCCGATTTCTGTCTTCTTTGCTGGATAGTTGCTCGCTAATATGGCCCTCATCTCTTCAAGTAAACACTATTGCAAGTCGATGAAGTCGCCTTTGGCTCGGACTCACTTCGCATATTTGTCCTGCTACCAGTCCATTTCTTCCACAATCACCCACACACATAGTGGATGACAAGAAAAAATGGACGTAACATGATGTCGTTTCACTTAGCCCTGCGGAACCGAACCAAGTGAATGGTCTATGTGGTTGACATGCAGGTGATTGGCAAGCATGCTTCAGTAGGGAGCTGCACTCACCGTTGCTCCATCCACTTGTAGTCAGGTGATGCACGAAGGAGGATGCTGGCAGCAGTGACTAAGCCAGTAGTGGGGGCCTGTTCTCCAACACTGGAAGATGTGGTATCAATGAGGAGCATCTTGGGGTTCACTGCGACCAATGAACGCATGTAGAGGGTGTTTGCGCGCACGCAGATCTTTCGAGGCGCCTGCACCGCCCATGGCGCAACGATGCGGCGCAGATCAAGGCGGCTAATTGGAGCTGCTGCAGAGGAAGACGATGCAGCAGCAGCCTCTATCTCGTCCTCAGGGTAACGCCAATACACAAGCTGGTCAACGGAGAGCTTGCACCAACAACGAGTCCACACACCCATTCCACCGGATTCGTCGAACACCGTCTAGTAGTACCAGCGACAGATAAGGTAGGACTTCTACTGAACTGAAATGCGGACATTATCTGTGAACTTTACCTACATTCTGAACTTCTACAGCCACGCTGGACAAAGCCTATGGCTTTCCGATGCCGTCACTCAACATCTAATCCCTGGAATATTGATAGTCGTAAGTTCGTCGATCAAATATCCAACGTGTACCTAGCAGAGGCTCGCCATCGACCTGAAGTCCATCTAACTATGTCTACGAGGTGATTTAGTGCGGATGTTAACATGTGTGAGTATATAAGGCAAAATTCGTGTCCTGGGCCTTTGTATTTTTAGTGTACCATCAGCACTAGCTCAAACATTATCCCATGACAGGTCAGTCCAATGCATAGAGCTAAAATCATCAGGAGTGCAGATAATGATCACGTTTTTGAAGATATTTAGTTTTGAGAGGCGATGTCAAGCCTAGCATCTTCAAAACGTTAACTGCACTTCTACTGCCGTAGCACATAATTAAGGTTAATTCGAGTTTTGCTTTGACGGATGATTTTGCTCCTGAAGATGAGTCAATTGGACGGCGCTTTCAAACTTGGAAATGAGTGCTGAAGGGTAATAGGAAGACGACAATAGGAAGTACAGCTTTAACCTAAACTACCCTAGATGGCTTTATAATGTTTAAAGTGGAAATTTTACCCAACCACACTGTGAACCACAAATTAGATGAACTAAGCTCTATTGGAACCAAAAGTTGTGCCACTAAATTCAGACAACCTGAAAATACCAGTGAACTGTTGGGCCTACAAGACGCCATCCATTATTCAAGAAGTTTTATTCGGTCAGTAATTTTAATCCTGATCACAAATGAACCTCGTTGGAGCTAAAGTGAAGCTGGCTGAGTCCCAACTGCATGCAAAATAGCGGAATATACAATATCTAAAAGGGTTGCCAATCTCTAATAAACCAATATGGAAACCAAATCAAAAGTTGAAAGCTACATCTGCCTCATCACAGTATACACGCGAGTAATATCCCAAAGGAGAATTCGCCAGTAATGGCCAAAAGGTCAGTGAAATTTATGTGCTAGTGAATGGTGCAAACTAATAACTGTTAAGATGCTGACAAAGCCATTGTCAACTGTGGTTGGGCGTGCACAATTCGAGTAACCGCACTCCATCGCGTCTTATGCACATTCTGATGGCAGCTGCTGTGGTCTCCATAGCCTGCTCCATCGCAAATTGATTCAATCGAACCTCGAGTCTTAACGGTACATCAAATTGTGGAAAACACCTCTATAACGAGATTAACCGATGATGGAGAATGAGCCGGCAACTCACCAAAAACCCCCGTTTGAGGACCGCAGATTGTAGCCGCACCGTAATGTCGACAAAGCCGAGTGGGCCGGCAAGTGGGGAAGATCGAGGAAGCCCGTCCAGGTACAGTGGCATCTCTGCATGGTCCCCTCCACCAGCCACTTCACCCGTCTCCTGCCCCTCTGCTGCTGCAAACGCGTATGCACCCACTGTGCTGTTCCCATCCCCGACTCCTACACCGCCAGGCCTGACACACGGCAGTCGACCGAACAGAAGATCGTCGTGATGACGAAGACTCACCGAGGAGAGCAGAGTGAAGGCTGTGTACGAACAGAAAGTGGCAACTTTCATGGATGCGTGTCCGGATCTATCCGATATGTTGATTAGTGAGTGAGATACTCCATCTATCATTTATTTCACTTTTCACTTACCAACATTATAATTTGTAAATGTTAAATATTTTCATCTAAATTGAAGCCATTGCAATTGGTTAGGTGATGAACCTATAAACCATCCGTAAATACAGTGACACGACTAGTGATATGCAACTGCAGGGTGATATTTTGACTGGTTGACAATGCGGTTCCACACCCTCTTCGGTCACCACGCTAGAAGCACCACTCTGGTCACACCGTCTATGCTACTAGTTCCCTATTCCTTCTGGGCACCGGCAAAGCTACTTCATGACTGGGCTCAAAGGGTAGCCCAAACGCCAGACACAAATGTCTGGTAAATAGGGCTTAGCATTTGTCTGGGTAATAGCACCACTGTTATTTAATAATATCGACACCACCACTGCCACCACCCTCGCCACGATTTCACGTGCGACTGCAAATCACGTGGATCGCAGTGCAGTAATTTGGAGAACTAGGAACAACACAGGGTAAGTTAGGAGAATCCACTGCTTTTATGGTTACGTTCCACGACATCATTGCTAGCCAGATCACATAGTTCTTCACACAACCTAATGTTAAATCATCTCGAAAGGTAACTCACGCTATCACCTCTCGATGAAATTTCAAGAGAGAATACAACAATCACATCCGTGATTGAATCTCCGCTCAAAAGACTACCCAGCAAGGTATCTTGCTCACCAGCAGACAAATCTATATCTTCCTTTGGTTGTGAAACGTAGTATTTCCTCCTTTTCGATGAGAGCAGCAAGGAAGACATATGCAACCCACCGCACTTCTTAGCAGATGAAATGATAGGCGATTTCTCCATAATTGAGATGTTGGTTCTTCTCGACACCGGCGTCTGCAGACCTGAAGACTGCTGGCGATCCGTTGAGGTACCACGACCGCCACTGCCACCCGTCTGCAGGCAGTAGACCTCGATGTTAATGACAAAGTCTGGACGAAGGGGCACGATCTACACAGGGGAAAGAGAGGATCAACAGCCAGTGTGAGTAAACATGACATTTAGTTCACTCAGACAAACCCCTTTACAACAGAATAGATTGTGTAATGTAACTGAAAATGACTCCAGAGGGGGAAATTAGCACACTCACATCAATATCCGCGAGGAGATCGACGAAAGCGGCGCCCCGAACAGTACCAGCTGGAAGATCAGCCACCCGCATGAGTGTCACCGTCTGGGTGTGGTAGATCCTCCCTTCACCAACGCATCTGTTAAGGAAACAAAGGACAAATCAATGACAAAATCACCGGTAGATTCAAAAGTAATTAAGCGATCCGAAATTGGGAAAAGTGAATCGGATATTCATCCTCCCACACTTTCTAGATGGGTGATCCAACGATAGGCTCCAAAAGGTTCAATCAACGCTAAATAGATGGAAGGATCTGTGAACAAAGGGGAGGAGGACGGATGAGTGTTGAATATATATTTAGACAGATGCTTCTAATTCAGATAGATGGGTGTTGCATAAATGACTGAATGAATACTCGGATGGAAGTGTCAAGGGTGAGTGGATGTACGGGTGCTGTAAACATGGCCGGAGGCAAAAACTTATGAACGATTAATAGATTGCAAGCAGATGAAATGTGGAATGATAGACAAGTGCAGTAAGAATCAATGAACCGATGGATCCGATACAGTAACAACGGCAAAGCAAGACTGGGTGGATGAATGATTTCTAGATAATTTCAGACCGAATAAATGCATCTGAGTAAATCAACCGATACTTTTGTCACTCAGATACACCTAATCAAAAGAGGGGACACTGACTTGAGTACGGCAAGGATGTGATACTTCACTGGTCGCCCACCATCCACAGTCCGTAGCCTCTCACCCACTCCAACGACCACATAGCCGCCACCGCTACCACTACTACTGCCAGGGAGAAGTGGCTTCAGCGCCACCCGAACAGCATGTAGTTGCAACCGCGCCCGCAACGGCTCTCCACGCATCGGCGGCACCATCACCGGTGAACCCTTGTGTAGTAGAGCCAGCTCCTCTAACAATGCCTGCCGTCGCTGACCTGAAGATTGCACGTATTAGGGAGTGATGGCTACTAATGATTTATGAGTAGAAACCAATTACCTGAGACCACAGAAAACAAATGATCAATACCCCAACTGCAAGGTAGTTATCTAAGATCTCATTGCTCACACATTTAATTTACCATCCTCAGTGGCATGGAGATCCGTACATATCATTCATGTCACCAGCTCACCATTCCTGCACATTCCCACTTATGCGCCACCTAGGCGTGTCCTTTACCAAGGCCTGAGAGAGGACTCTGATGATTCCCTCCTAGCAGAGCCGCAACTTCCATGACGTCTGTCGAGAACTACTGAAACTGCACCAACCACTGACAGCTGTCCACATTATCAAGTTCAGGAAGCTGACCACTGACACTCACTTTCAGTGGTCCAAAAGCCATGCGTCGTGCAAATGGTTACAGAATTTGCGTGAGTCAGGAATGGCATTGGGAACTACTACCAGCATTTGTTCCACGTCACTAGTAGTAACCCATCCAACCGGATGGGCTGCAAGGTGGAAGGGAGGAACGCATGGCAGGCATGGCCCTGTAAAGTCGTTTCACGTTATCCTGCATCGTGGTTTCGCTTCAAGGAGAATGCTCCACCAACTGACAATAAAAGGGCTTGTTGTAGGACACCGTCTAGCCCCAAGAAAATCGCGTCAAATTATTTCCTCCGCTATGGCCCATAAATATAGCACGACTAATAACGTCACCTTCGTCCGAAAACTAACGTCTTCTTATTTTAGTTAAAGTCATCGCACGATTTTTCACCTGAAGCGCTGATGGCTTTAACGCATTTGGCCATCAAGGGGAAAGACCGGTGACTCGGAAATGTTCAAACTAACCCGGGCTTGCTCATACGCCCACAAATCGACCTCCACGCTTCTAAACTACCACGTCTGCCCTACGCTTATAACAAACGTGCTCCCAGGCTGGTATGGTCCGTGACACCATCAGCAATAACTCGGGCACTGCCATGTCAGCCAGATGACAAGGAACATCAGTCGACTGTGTCAGGTTGATATCAGCAGTCGGCAGCAGGTTCGCGTGCATACAAACGCTACTAACAAGCTTACTATAAAACGTTAAGCATTTCATTTGAGAAAAAAAATCCAAAACCAATAGAACGCGTAGCCTAGAACTAGACCGACAGTATACTACCAACAACCCCAAAAGTAGACTTCATCAGGTACCCACATGCCAGCAGGAAACGTAGGTTAAGATCAATCAGGGTAGCTTCGCCAACAGGAACAGATGCGCTGTTGCTGCTGTATTTGGCCAATTTGCCAGTCGCGACGGCTTTAGCAGAGGAGTGCAGTTCGGCGAGCTCGGTGCTTATTTCCATGATTAACGACTTCTCGCGAGTGATGAGATCGGCGATGTCCTTCATTCGCTCCAACCTGCGCAAGGTGACTGCCTCCGCCGCGGCAATTTCTTCAAATGGAAGAAACGAAGGCTATTACGAATTCGTCAGTTGTTGAGTCTCTAGTGTAAACTGACATATACCAGTATAAAAGACCCCATTTTGTCAATGATATCAGTGTAGTAAAAGGATATTTCAGGCCCCACGGATTCAAATCTATGCCAGTTTCATTGTCCACCGACCATACCCATAGCCTCCTGCATCTTGCATAAGCTATCAATAAAGCTTCTCGCATACTGCTATGCCGTGTTGCGTAGTCGAGCATGACCTTGAGTTCCCACACTGCACAGAATTTCAACACTGTCCGTACACCTACCAGTATTGCTACGTGACAGACGGCCTCCCCTCGTGATAGGCGTTGGAAGGCAAACGAAGTCGAGGAGGGCCGAGGCCTCCCGACTCATTCGCCGCGGCGCATCCGACGACTTTCGTCCTCTCGAAGAGGATGACGGTGAGACGAGCGCGGCCGTGGCAGTAAAGGAGGGCCGATTGCTGGTCGGCTCTGAGTTCACCGAGTCACCTTCGCTACCGTCGTCATCAGACGAACTTGCACGACTGCTGCTACTCATGCTGCTCACCTCGTCAGTATCCGAAGCCGTTGATGTCGATCTCTCAGCCGCTGCGGAAGAGGATCGCCGAGAACGGCAACAATTTCGATTGAGACGATCCGCAGAGTTGGCAAGACGAGCGGCACTTTCCAGAATGCCGAAGGAATCTACGCAAGAGGAGATCAAGTCATTGCTGAATTTACATTTACTGTTCTTCCACTAAAGTCTTATAAACGATATCCTATTTAAACTTATTAAAGAGAAGTGTGTAAAAAATTAAAGTGCAACACCTTGACGGCGACACTTCAAAAAGACCAATGACCATAAATTCGTGTGCGTAGTCGAAAGCATTGACTAGTTTAAGTTAAGAATCCGCTACATCTGTTCCACATAGTTCATATCCATCCCCTCTCTCAAAAGGCTACGCTCAAGTACTACGAGCCTGACTTGACAATGCCAGCCTTGCAAGCAATCTAACTAATTGCCCAAAAGCATTTCCTTTCTTTTGTCTCTTGATACCAAGAGTCCCATCGGGGAGTTTTCCCTTCCTGGCCGGAGACTTGCTCAACCTTACAAATGTTTTTTTCAGCTGTCAATCCAAATGATGAAACGTGTGCTGACAGTTCTAATTCCTATCTTTAAAGCCATTATATGTAGTATGGGCTGAATGTTTGCTCAACACAGGATGAGAATCTTGGCTGACGATTAAAAGTAAGGATATTTGCAAGACCCTGATTAGATCAATTGTTACTCAACACGAGATTGATTCGGTCATTGAGTGCAAAAAAAGAGCTACAAAATTGTTCATTAACACATGAGGTTCGAATATGTGCCAATATACGATACAAATGGAACATTTCACCTATCCTCACAGTAATTGGTGAGTATGTCGGTATGCATAGCCGCAAAGCGCATACTTCTAGGAAAAGGGATGGAAGCGATTAAGGTGAACAATAAAAATGATTCTAAATGGCTGTTCATTTTCCTTTAATGTAACCTACCATCCCCCTCCCCTCCGTCCATGAGTTTTTCTACGACATCGGACCCACTTTATGGGAAGCACTGGTGTAACATCAATCAATTCGACTTTGGGATATTGGTGGAATCGGACAACAATAAATACGAATGAATTTTAATCAGCGGTATTAAACGAGTACGAAGATTATGGAACCATCAAAATAATCTACTCTGGCTACTTGAAGTCTTAAAAGAGTAGCTGCATTCCCAATGGAAGTAGAGGTTAAATCTATAGACAATATGCAGCACAAATCTCTCTACACCAAATCTAATAAGAACATATCTATCCTCTCTCTCACCTCCATCCACATACTTGTACCTTTCTCCAGGATCGTTAGGGACGGAACTGTGCCCTCGTGAGGAAGAGCCAGGGGCGGAAGAGGCAGCGCTACTCACATTCGGTAACTCCCCTTCAATCTCTACCTCTGAATCACCAGGAGCGGAGCCTGGCTTCGGTTCAAAGGTGACAGAGCGCTGGCGTGGCAGCTGCGCGTTAGCTGCCTCCATTGGAGGACTCTCATTGAGGTTGCTGCAGTTCGGCCAGTTGCGGAGACCGCCGCGACTTAAACCACCGCCGGCACTGTTTGTGTAGGCACCGAGTCGTGGTCGACTGAAGTAACGGTGCGGCAATACTGGCTGGGTGGTGCTTGGACACTGGGGAACTGCAAGGCAGAGTCAATTCAAAGACCACTGTTTCGTGCGCTTCTTCAACTGTACTAGTTTTTCAATCTGAAGAGGATAACATTTCAACAGTACGCCATTTCAACTAAAAGGACGAGTTGACACGCCTCTTCATCATGCTAGTTAAAATCTAAGGGAAGATCAGCGTGCAACCTTTGCTGATCTGTCTTTCAAATCCACATGTAAGTTACTGGATGCTTATTTGACCTCTACCGGAAAATAAGCAATAAATCATGAAAGCAATAATAATTGGCTTTAAAGTCAGAATAGGGGAAGAAAGACGAATTTTGGGAAGACCATTTACGAACTGAACCCTTTAGCTAATTTAGAGGTAGTTGTCTCAAGAGTCAACCGCAAGCCTTAGAAGTTGGGCTTAATGTGGAACCAGCTTATTTGTACGTCCCAAGAATCTAGAACGGTGTTCAAATTTGGAGCAAGCTATCAGGCCTCTACCACACCACCTTGTGATTTAAAGCGATAGTGGTTGAGAGCGGAGTCAGTCGAAAACTAACTGCGAGGGGACTTTTGATTATGCCCAACATCGCAACAATACCGTACGCAGCAGTAATCAGCAGGTACTTCCTGTTACTCATAGCTGGCGTTCATGTTGTAAGACACCCCGAGTCGATAACCCTAATGGTAGGCAAAAGTGGTGGTGCGTAGACGTGCAAAAGGCAGTGCGGTTAGGACTAATCTCTTGTCAACGACCACTTACAATCTCACTTCGATCGCTCCGGCTCACATGGTTTAGTATTCTGATAAGACGCCAACTGCCACCATTTCTGCACCATTTCAGCCCCTACTCAGATACGGACATGTAATCATCTTCATCTGTTACTTTCAACTCCTTTGGTCTGCTTAAGACGCAAGACCTGTATTCGCCATTTGTTTATGATGACCAATTGTGCCACACCGGACTTAAACGAGTGAGGCGCCGTACATGTAAGGTTGGTAGCGAACGTGCCAAGAATGGGCGCAAATTAGCATGAACTCACCAAAGTATTCGCGTTTAGGAGATTTCGAGAGATCGATAAAACCGGCCGATTTGGAGCAGACACCCTCCTCCGCAACTGGAAGTAGAGGTGGCGGTGGTAAATCCGCTAAAATGTCCGCCGTAGGGGCCAGTGGTTCCTCGATTCCAACAGGAGGTGGCTAAAAAGATAACAAAGGAACGTGGGAACCACATTTATGAGAATCGCCTCAACTTGGATTTAATGTCATAAGCTATTCACCGGTAGTTCAGGGATCCCGACATCAATAGATTCCATCAGCAAATTTTCCTACAACAAAGGCAAATCATTTATGATCATGGCTGGGACAGATCGCTTATTCCACCGTATAAAAAAATTTGTGTGAATTACTTTGCAAGCTGGGACTCCGCCAACATCAGGCATCCCACGTTTTTCTAAAGAAAAAGTAGGCGGCTGAAAAAGAAAATGCAATTAGTCAATTGAGCCGAGTCGTCAAAACGCAGGTGAAAACAGGGTGAAGAACCTGAATTGGTCGGAGTGGAGGTCTTTCAGTGACTGTATTTAGAGTTTCTTTGGTCATAAGACTCTCCCAAAATTGCCGTAACGATGAGACGTGGGCTGGTGTGACAGATGAAAGACTTTCCTAAAGAAAATTTGGTCACTTTTAATAATCGTCAAACTTACTCTGAAATGGCTCTTTTTTGAAGCACCATCAGGTGTCTTGTCAGCGCTACCAGAAACTCGTGGTCGGCTTTTCTGGCGCCTAGTGTGCCACAAATCATCCTCCCATTTTCGTATCTAGGCAGGAAGTCAAATTGGGAACAGTGTTTCTACTTCATTGGCGAGAGCCGTATACTTCTCCTTTGATACGTACGAGGTGTTGCCATCCATGTCACTAGAGCCAAAGTTTGTTTCAAAATAGTTAGATTTTGGCAAATCCCGAGTTAATGTCTCAGGCTTAGTTAAATAAGTATCAGTCTTAGTGACAAGGTCGGACACCAAATAGTTCGTTTTTGCGCATAAAATCGAGAAAAAAGATAGTATCTGACATGACCTAGACTTCCACAACACTTACGATATTGAGCAAGACTCAGGCGCACAAAGTTTTCCTGCTGCAATGGCACATAATTATTCACACGGCATGCAAACTAACTGAAAGAATATTCATGAGAAAATGCCATGGATGATATACTAAGAACATCCAGAGACGCCTTATAGTACACACAAGTGCGATCGCAATTCCTATGAACTTACTATCGGTAAAACTCAAGCAATTAATTTGGCGAAATTGAAGTTTAAAAAATATTAGTGTAACACCCTGCTCACCTTTCGTGCTTGAGCGGACCACCATCCATGCGCCTCGAAGACGGCACTGTACTTTAAAAATCAAATTATCGCCAATTTAGCTTCACACGCTTTTGGCATCATCAACAATATTCGCATCCTAGTTTGCTGGCAACTACTACGATTAATTAAGTTTTTTAACACTGATTTTTATTATTCATAAAGTTGCTACACCTAAATAAAAACCAGCATATAAATGTGCACACATTACGCTTCCGTATAGTGAATACAAGCGCGTTGAAATGGCCGAGGGCGCAGCCCAAAGTAAAACCTTATCTAAATGCTGAACCTTCAAGCCACATCGAACACATACTTGAGCTGAAGCCGTTTCTACCACAATGAGTGTCTATACCTCAGAGACTGAACAGCTATCAACCACCACGTCTTCTGTCCCAAAAACTCCAGCACGCACGGCAACCCAGTCGTCAGCAGAGCACTAGTACCCACCTATCACAGTTGCCTGCTGGCACAGCAACCTCGTGTGTCCCCCACCTTCCCTTCACACAGACCGACGACCGTATCCATGCGTGGTAATAAAATTTATTTGACACATAGAATTTCTACAATCGAAAGGACGGGCAGCTACTTCTTCTTTGAAGCCTTTTTTGCTAATCTCGCCTCCTCGTGCTTCTCTTCGACCAGTTTCAGGAACTTTGGATCTCGGTGGTCTACGTAGTAGCCGAATCGATCCCGAGCCTACAATTTAGAAAATACCTACCACCATGAATGAAGAAGTGTAAATAGGCCAAAAGCGCACAACACATTTGTGAGGGATGATTTTGTATTCACCAAATTCAATCCTGTTTTGTAAATCCAGTGCTTGGCAACTGCGAGCACCCCATGTCAAACTAACACTGCAAGCAATTTGTAAAGGTTCACAATTTAAAAAGTGGAAATTGTAGGCGAACAAGCAGAAACACGACACGGAGTGGATTTGAGTCCCCTTAACTCCAAAAAGGCACTACTTTATTAGCGCGGCAATATCAGGACTGGGATTTATTTGCAGTATGGCAAGCTTATTTCTTTTGGAAACAAAAGAAATTGGGATATAGAAATAAACTTTCGACTAGGAACCTGAAAACTACTATGTATGCTTGAGCCGAAATGCAGATTAAGATCAAATGTTTAAACAACTTTTATGATTTTCAGAGTACTCACGCTTCTGGGTAAAGCCGAGGACACATACAAAAATTTCTAGTCTACAAATACTACTTACACAAAGTTATGGGCTTTAAAGATCAAAGGCAGAACTAGCAACAAAGTTCTTAAACAATGCAAATGTACATAACAAAAAGGGGCCTCATTATTTGGGAGCGGTTGGAAGTGGAGTCAATGAAGCAATCTTGCTCAAGGGTCTAGTAAAGTTTTTGAGGTGTGGTCTGAACGAAACGCTAATCCATACCAATAATCACACACAATTCACCGCTCCTGGTAAAAAGTATAAGTGGAAAGGCACCCAAAGCGTTGAAATAAGGCTGAAATAGCTTCCCACCCTTTACTACTTCACAGCAGATAAAAGCTTGAAATTAATATTATTCACCTTAAAGTGTATTTGCATGCAACCACTTTATTTATAAGAATTTGCCAGATAAAGAGGTTGGGTTTAGAAGGATATAAAAATGATACGCAATCCGGAGTACAGCCAAACAAGGCCCCAAATGATGGGATTAACAGTGTGTACAACGAGACCAAGAGGATTAGCCAGTGTCTTTAGCCTGAAAAATTTTACCCAATTCAATTATTCAGAGATCCAACTCATAAACAATGTTGAACGTAAAATTAAAGATAAAACTTGCCTCATCCAGAAGTTGTCTCCTCTTCTCTTCCTGCACCTGAGCCGCTTGTGCCTTCTTCTCCTGATTGGCCCGATACTTCTCCAAGATTTCAGGCATTCGCTCCAAATTCTCTGTGATTTTGCGAATCCTTTGTCAAGAAAAGGGGGTGAAAATTCCCTACATTAGAACCAAATCTGACGATAAAATACTGAAATACCATGAAAACCTTGTAGTTGATTTAAGGCTAAACAAGAACAGGAAATAGTACTGGAAAATCCATACCTCTCTTCCTCCACCTTGGCTTTCGCCGCGTTGGCTTCAATCCGTCTTCGTTTGAACTCTCCAATATCTGGCTCAAGTCTCTTTTTTATTTCCCCTTCCCTCGCCAAATACTCATATGAGTCGAATAATTCACATGGGTTAACGCTGCTTGAAAGACCATAAATGCCAAACAGTCTCCTCTGGTAAGCTGGTCGTTGCTCGTGGTCATATTTCACTGGTAGAGGGATGCGTCTATTTCGAGCAATAAGATGGTGAGGGAGTCTGTTTACATCAAATGCCTTCAATTCACAGGGAACAGCCTTGGTGGATGACCATTCAGCCTCCCACTGATCCGTAACAGAAGGGTACCCCTTACTTAGATTGTCGTAGTCTGTGAGGCTGAATGGATCACGCCATCCCGGGTAGTACTTTTTACTTCGTGATGGAACACAGAGGAAGAGGAGCTTATGACATGGCGAAGAGACAGAAAACATTACAGCAAAAGCACTAAACCGGTAAAATTTTAGTTGTAACGAAAGCAATGACTCGATTAATGTTATATGTGTTACTTGACTATGGGCTCAAGCGGCGCTTAGTGAAACACCACATTCGTAAAGCGGGGCCAGATCGGAGGTAATAAAACAAATTCGTGTAATCAATTGTTGATTTTTAAGGTTTATGTGTTAAACTTTTAAAAACGTAAAATCAGGCCATAATTAAAAATTATTCCTGCTTTAAGTTAATAGATAATTAGGAATATACATTCTTAAGGCATTACAGAGCCCCTAGTTCTCCTTGACTTCTCAAATAGCCATGCTGTTACAGCGGAAAGTATACTACTAATATGTGGAACAGTTGAGTGGCTACTAACATGGCCTGATTGTATTGATGCTTAGCAGGAGTATATTCACGCAGCCAAACACAAAGTTCCACAAACTACCCAAGTACTGCAGTGTAATGACTAGCACCAATGCATTTATTTACCCTTAATTTTAATCTTTAGATTTATAATGGCTCTTTTCTGAACATTGTATTTTATAGCATTTGGCCTACACTGTGCTTTAAATATTACCCTTTTACAGCCTGTTTCTTAAGCTACAAGGAGTGTATATTAAATCTTCTGTTTTGTCCGAGCAAGGTGCTTCGCCTACCCTGTTGGAAAATCAATATCTGCTGTTTAGTTCTTACTTATAGTTATTAGTAGATATGTCCCATCCCTAATCCCTTGCAGTACAGTAATCTCATTTTTTTTATCCAATTAATATTCCCACAGTACTACAAAACCTAGCTGGTTCAAATCGTATTTATCCGTCCAACTTTGTTTTGTGCCACCTCCAATCACCAAACAGAGGAGTTTGTGACGCTTTGTCGCCGTATCGACTAACTTCTCGCCACCAAAACATTCTTGAGATGCGGCTTCAAAAAAGCACTATTTCTACCTTTCCCAATTAAGGCTGCTGCTTTCTTCATTGACAGCTTATGCTAGTGGCCATGGGGAATTGATTACTTAGCCGCACTGGTTTATTCTCCACTATCAAAATTCCAAACTAGTTAAGCAAATGCGGCATTTTGCTTCTGTTAATTTTAATACGGATGATTTAGGAGCCATGATGATGTCGAAAATGTGGGCAGCTAATGGAATGCGGAATTCTTCTATCGGTACAAGGACTCTCATCACCAAATCTATGTGTTTGGGAATAACAAGTAAACAGCTGCAATTCAGCTAAATGGTGAACTATTCTTTAAAATCATTTGCACTTAGAAATTTGTGAGTCAACATCTGATAAATGGAACAAGGTAGCTCTGAATATTACCCACACAAATGCATACCCAAGGAAGAGGTAACATCAATATGAAGCGTAGTTAAATAAGGCTTGAAAGCCTGAAATTTCCGCCAAGCCTTTGGAGATTTGGGTGGCTGTACTCGTGCTATGCCCCCACAAAATCGATTACACGCGTTGACCTTAACATCCAAGCAAATGGCTTATCAATGAAGGGTTTGTTGCATTCACAGAATTCACTTTACACGAAGATGAAATTCTGACCTCTAACTGGCGTGGAAAAGGGGAAATACTAAAGGTTACGAGTTCTTTAACATCTGCACAAGTTATGGGAAAGAAGGCGATACGAATGCATCCGGTATCATCGTCTTTCAGGTATTTTACAAAAGGAACGAGATACATTAGAATTGAAAACTAACTTAGCTTCACTACTTCTACTACCGCCACCAACGACGTCACCGCTGCTGCTGCAAGCACCATTGTCAGAACGCCCTGTAATTGCATGGCAGAAGGCGAGAGAGGGAGATCGCGCAAGCGAGAGAGGGCTGTAATTTCGTCATAAATGTTGCCCCAAAGAGGGTCATTTGCGTCGCTATCGTGAGCGCTCATTTGCACCAATTAGAACACGCCAATTTGGTGTGAGGGTGGCCGACGTGATCGACCGATCGATTGATTCGTGGACAAGCGCTAATCAGAACACCGCCACCACCAGCACTGTCTCGACTTTGAGGTGAGGCTTCGGCTAGCAATGAGGGTAGCGAACTCCACTCCAATTGCAGTCATTCCTACTAAAACTTACTTGCACCTAACTGCTTTACTCATGAGTACAACCGAAGCTTTGGGAATGCATTAATGCCTTTGCTACCGGTGACACGTATTTGTGACGCCTCTATTTTCTAATCCGAACTCATCGTCACTAACAGGCATCACGTGTTCCACTAAATGGTTGCATTAAGTCGCATGTAGCAAACCGACTGGTTGAGTTAAGAACAATGAAATGAAGCAGCATTTGTATGTGAACATATATACAAGAGTAAAATATTGGGGTTGTGGTAATAGCTTTTACTCGGTAGTGAATGCGCTAATGGGGATATTTGCTCTCGGTGGCTGGAGAAGTATCGTAAGACTTCTTGAAAAATGCAATTGCATTTCTGGTAAACATTGCCGCCTCTAATCCTACCTACTTCATTAATTAATTGAAGCACAAATGCAGCAAAGATGGGCACACTTTTTGACTCTGGGTGTGGTTTTGTCTTTTCCAAATGCTCAGGGATAAGATTAGTTCATTCCATCGGCTAGCAATTACTCGTGGATAGCATATGCATGCTTCGGTGTTATTTTCCCTTACGTAAAGTGATGCTGACAAATATGGAGCTGGTAACAGTACTGTGTATTTAAAAGAAAATCTGAGCTTGGGAAGTTGTTTTTACAGTTTTTTCTTTGGTCATATGCGTTAAAGAAATGAAAGGTAATGAGTTGATTCCATGAGCATACCTGAGACACCAGCCTGTCTGGTTTCACGTCAAGTTATCATTTCGATTCGGTCAATTTGCAAAAGAAGCTGCCTTTTTTAATCTCCACTAATATTGGCTACACAATATTTCTCCCAATTTTTCGGCCCAAATTAACTGCTGCTCATTAGCTAAAATAAATTAAGAGCAACCTTTGGCTGACTTTATTGTTTTCCACTTTGTTAATCTATTTGCAACGCACCATCTGATGAAATCAGCTATCATAAGCTACCGAATAACATGTCACGTATATTTGCTCTTGATGGCCTGCCCTTTGAAACGGACGGCATGGCCAGTAAATGAAGGGCTTGACAATCTTAATATACATGCCCCATTACCGCCTTATTAGCTAAAGTTGATTGCTTCAGTTAAGGAGAGTCAATGAGAGGTGATGTAAGCGTAAAGAACGCAAGCTTTGGCACAACTGCAGCTTAGCAGTTGGCACCGCGCCAAGTTGCTAGCACGTACGCACGCGAACACGCAGCAACACACTCACGCGCATGCATGCGCTAGTGCCAGGACTGCTTCTCCTAAGGCGGGTGGGGACGCGTGCATTTTGAATTAACCAAACCTGCGTGCAACAAGACTCGACTAAATCGCACGCCTTAGTGGGGCCGTTATTTTGACTTTCTCAATTCCCATTTTTTTTACGGATGCCTTTCAAGTGTACAGGGAAACCAAAACTCCCACATGGCAAAATTACGTCACAAATGGGGAATTGCGATTTAAGAAATTCACTACTGTCTAAAATCAGATATTGTCAGAAATGTAAAGTGATGGGGGCAAAGTTGTTGTGGGGCGATAGCGTAATATTGCCAGGTGATAAACCCGCATTCCCGACAACCGCTGTCAATCATTAATCAAACCAGTACGTAGTTGTGCAATCCTCCGCATTCTTCTTGCAACAAAAGGCCAGAATCGACTGCATTAAGTACACGCAAATGGGTGCAGTATTGAGGGCAAAAAGTAATCTTCGAAGCTTTAATACCCATCCCACTTTTTATTATAATTAAGCAGTCGCATTTGTTGCTCTACCCAACTGTGAACTAGGCTCGTCGTAATTTACAACTTCTGTGTCTGTTAATGCTTTTGTTATGGAATGCTTTCAGACTTAAAATGTTGTTCAAGGCGATTAGTCAAAGTGTAAGATGTTAGCCTTAATTATGCCGAACGGAAGAGTACCACTGGCAGCAAGTAAGTGTCACCTTGTACTAAACTACGAGAACCTTATTTTAACAGTTTTGCGATTATGTATTTGATTACACTGATCTGAATGGGAAGAACAAGAATTGCTTTAAATTGTCAGATCTCATGGGGCTTCAGAGCATCTAAAAGTACTGGGGCTCAGTCGAGGGCACCCCATGATACAGAACAACATCTTGACGATCAAAGTAAATGTTTCACATTTTCTGATGTGACTTCTTCATTCTAGCCTCACATCAAAATCACCACTGATCTATTTTGGCACTAGAAACACCAACCTACAGCATAAGAGCTTTTGATCCACTAAAAGTCATAGTTTTCATGAGGTCTTTGAGACTCCTGAACTTTCTCCCTTCTTTGGTTAAATTTGTTATAAATGTTGGTAAAATCTAGTCTACCATGTTGGGTCTTCGTTTAGCGAAGAACGGGCACACAAACATCTTGATTAAATCTCAAGTGAAATTGAAGCATCTTGGCGATAAGGACAGCTGAATTAAAAACAATAACTTTAATCAGTAAATCATATTTTCATCTGTCTGATTTGTAATTTAAGAAGGATCGGCGTCTTCTAGAAAGTGAGAATTAATTTTTCTCGGGCCATCTGAGTTACTCTAGAAGTCATTTAAACACCTACGCCATTCAGCATTCCAAATCACTGACGGGGAAGGTGAGCTGAAGGCGTAGGAGTGGCATAAACCAGCGTGTCACACTCGCGCAGACGAATCTACAAGCCAAACGCAAATTACACCTCCACATTTTTGGCTGTTGAATTTTGGGAATTGGATTACATTTTTAGAAGTGGAAAGTGCCTCCAACCCCATGGCCCAGGATGCCGTGAATAATGAGGATAGGGGATGACCCTTGAGGAGACAGTTGCACACCGAGAGTGTCGCACATTGCCCAACCAAGCAAAAATGAACATGTATATCGCTTGTTGAATCGCAGTTCTTTGCACGAGGAATCCTGCTGTTTAGGCCTCGGTTATTTATTTAGTCCAAATTTTGCGGTGTTGTGGCTGAATGTACGCACATGATCGGTACATGCATATCTACACACACACGCCGATCTAATGACTTTCAGAACCCTTAATCGCCTTTTACTGTGGTAGGCGCACTTAATTGCCTGTACCATCAAAGCCTTTTTTACAAGAACCGATTTGCAGGTCCTGGTGATTTAAAGCCGACTGTACGCGTTACTGTAGTGAAAGGAATTTCATGTCTCTTTTGCCATTTTGATAATAAAGAGACCTGTCAGTAATAGCAGGCTCTAATCACCCTCCTGGTGGCCTGGTGTCTTGCTCATCCTCGTAGCCTCGTAAATGCTACATTACCATTTCTATGTTGGTACTCTTGGTTGTTATCGTACGCAGAGATTTTGTGGTTATTCGGAGCTTCATATTAGATGTGTAAAGTTTTGATCTTGTGGCCATAGAGATTCTCCCCATAAAAACAACTGTTTGTTTAACACTAGGTTTGGTAAAGGGGCTACTTAGATGCTCTGCTATTGTACCTTCGCCGGGTGGGCTGACCTCCAACCTATGCCAGTCGGCCCCGTCCCGACTGTACGTCGACGATACACATTCTGCCCTGATATTATGTCTCCCTTCGTCTTCAAGGAAGTCTCTAAACGCTGCACCGGTAGTAAAGGAAAGAAAACCCTACCTTAAGGGACCTTTATTCTGATTTCTCCTACCGGGTGATAAACCTTGGCGGGGTGGAGAATTGAATTTATCGTATGGGAAAATCTGCGACAATCCCTTGTAAAAGAGCTAAAAGTGAGGTCTACCTTTGGCAACTACCCTAGTTCCATGTTCTGTAGGTATGTTATTTATAGGGTGAAGTGGTACTGGCCGTGAAGCATCTAAAAATGTTTGCTGCGGAGATGCTTAACGTACCTGCATGAAGATATCAAATACGAGAACTCGTCATGCCTCCTCCATTTCTCCATCAGCTGGATAGAATCCAGGTAGATGAAGCTGGGTAGCACCGAAGTGAGAACAAAGGAGCATAGTGGAATGGATTCAATTTTATATGCCCGAGGAACTATGTTAAATCCCGTCCTTTGTTACTTAACCCTGCTTTTAGGCCAGTGCTCCCAGACTCAACTACTGATACCCGTGATGGTCACCATATTCGTCAGTCCCCGAATCCAGTTCCCACACAGGATGAAACTCCAGATCCAATAGAATTGTCATGGGGTACCAGTGACGTTGCACAGAAATTCGTCGACTAGGTGTTTCCTTACAGCATCGAGGGAAGTTGGCAGAGGCAAGTTCTGAGTCGACGCTCAAAAGAGAAGAGGTGAGCTATGTAATGCCCTAATTGTTTGATTGGCTCTCAATTTTGGCAGCGTGATCGCTTGAGGTCTCCATCATTGTACCTTTTCCGGTGGCATGGTCTCCGGGCCACGCCAGTAGCCCCAAGCTCTACTGATGAAAGCAGTCCACGCTCTGTCCGAATATTATGTCCTTCCTTCACCTTCAAGGAATTCTCCGGGCCCTAGAACTAAGGTATGTCCCCACCTGTATCCCTTAACCTGCCTTACCAATTGCACATCAGTGGGAAATGTTTTTGTTTGCAAATATGCACAAACATGATTAAGTGCCCTGCTTGTGGGAAAGTGTAGGCCTAAATTGAAAGAGGAATCAATCAAGGAAGGGCTTACTAAGTTGAATGTAAGGTACCAACAATTATCCCAGAAATTCTTTGCAAACGCGTCTAAAAAGTGTATTCACATGTATTTGTTTTCCCACTAGGCACTTCAACGAAGGGTTGAACGAACTTTTACATTTTTTGATGTAGAAATATTCATTAGAGAAATAGCATAGTTGCTAACTTTCAGGGCAACTCAGCTGTAACATCTCTCTCCACTCGGTTTTCCCGGAGCTTTAAGCGGAAAAAGGGAATTAGAATAATTTTAAAAAATTTATTTAATGAAAAAAACGCACTTGTCCATCAGCATTCATTATCTGGAACGACAAATGAAATTCAAGCTCACTTCAGAGCCACGACGATTTCAGGTTTGATAACATTCAAAACACTCCACATTTTGTAGAGCAAAATCACTACTTAGGTCATTTTAAAGTACTTCCTCTTTGATTTGGGAGCAATAGATTATAAGCATGCCATCGCCTTCCATTCATCCTTATGCTCATTGCAGAAACCAATCCTATTTCCCCTATTTGCCATCAGTCATTAAGTTAACTCCATTCATTTTTACTTTAAAAAACAGTGAAGACTGGCGGAGGAGAGCGAGAAACAGTGAGTGGGGAACTGGATTCGGGGACTGACGAATATGGTGACCATCACGGGTATCAGTAGTTGAGTTCCATTGTGTCATGTTACTACCTCTGTCCCACGAGTCTGCTCTTTTAGCAGTTTGTTTTGCCAATTATGCGAGTTTTCACTCTCATACTCCTTATACTACTCTTATGTTGAATATTATGAAGAAAAGGTGAGGTGGGTACCAAAATCACAAATGGCTTACGCCGAAAAAGTAGACAAGGTTCCCTCTCCAGTAGAATTGGCATATGCAATTTGATTGGGCATGATTTGGTAGTGACCATAAGGATAAGATGGATATGGAGTGGCGATGATGTCAAGCCCATGGTAGCCAAAAGCAGCAGAAATAGAAAACAAGAATTTTTACATTTCATTTTCTCAAACAGAAGAATAGCACTCAATAAGATATCAGAGAAGCCGAACGTGAGCGTTGGAGCTGCCTGTAATGTTCTGCTCTACGACATGTAGAGGTTCAGTCATGTCTGTTCCGAGTGAGCACTTGGACAACTACTGGCTTGCCTGTCCAACTGTTCTAGAAGAAAGGTTTTAACTAATAAAGTGCTCCAAAGTGAACTCCCAAAGAAAGAGAAGGGAAACAAAGGGATCATCGAGGAATTTCTTCCCTCGACTAGGGATTTACGTTTAAATTAATAAGCACCTGTTGCATCCAACATGCGGTGCCGTTTCCCATTCCTCACTTCGAATCATTTGTCTAGACCGAATTAGTGACGTCTCACCTTTGATAAGTCCAACGGCGCCTTTCCGCCTAAGACGATGTGCATGTGCAAACAAGATACCCAAATGGAGTTGAACCTCCTTTTTCCATACCAAACGAAGTAGGAGTAAACAAATTATCAGTTGGTTCCTAGCTCATCTCTCCGGGGGTTGCCCCTCCCACCCCTACCCTCTACACGATGGATTCATCGTCCAGACTACTGGGATAAGCAAACTGGAGAATAGTCCAATTAACGGCGATCTCGCCTTCCTTTCCTCCCATGCCATTCTTGTGATCACATTCTCTCTCCCTACGCCAATGTCATCACCGATGCCTGAATGCTGTTCCGTCTCCTCTACGTCCCCTACAGACTACTCCCCCCCACCACCTCTTCCTCCCCTCTCCCACCCTCTGATGTAGCGCACACACACAGCTGTTTAGCATTCGTCTTTGGAGTGAAAGCGGAGATGAGGGATCCTCCTCTATTTTCCTTTTTGATATTCTTTCAAGGGGAAGGAAGCAGACGGCAAGGAAGGGCGTTTATTGCATTGAGAAGACTGACATTTGCGATGGTAAGGTGAGGAGGTAGCGTCCATTTGGTCCGTTATTTGTGTGTGTGTAAATGTCAGTGGTGTTGAGCATGTCTTCGTGGTTTTAGAAAATGAAAGAAAAAAATGTAACGACGCATTTGAAGGTCGCATACACACACGCGCACATATTCAAGCACTTTCACGGAAGCCACATGCGGACACAGGGAGGGAGGTCAGTGATCTGACCTGGTGTGTGTAGTAAACAGGATGTTTTGTACGAAGCACGTGCGGTCAATTACCAGTTCAAATCCGGTCATTGCAGAACTGTAGTCCTGTTTTAGTAGGGTGCCATCAAACTAGAACGAAAAGCAATATTTTTTTCATTTTACAGGTCTTTTGAGCCTTTATGTCGATGCCAATGTGAGTTGTTCATGCAATTTATGCGGAGAACCTTCAATCTAAACACGATGATGGCCTCCTTACTCCAACTCTCGTCTGGTAGTAAGGAAAAATGATTGCAAAGTCAATCTATACACCCCTCTAGAGGTGATGCAATTGTCTTGTTTGATAGAAAGATTGCATTGGGCCAATCAAACTGTCAAATTGAGAAACTTAATGATATTTTTAAAAACATCACGCCAATATCATCAATGTTCCGCCTTTTTGTAGTAGACAAGTAAAATTTACTCCACTTCAAATCATTGAAACACAGGTAGAGGAAAGGAGGGCACACAAAGTATGACAAACCGGATGTGCCATTGAATGACGCCTCGACAAAAAGTGTGCTCAATAGGCAAAGTAGCACATTAATGTATCAAATGCAGTGACAGGAACGTGAGAAATACTTTCTCACCGTTGCCAGATTCACATATACTTCAAAGTAAATAACGCTGAGATAATTTACAGACCCACCTTCTTTAAGGTGAAGAGGCGGCGGCGGCAATTTGCCAAGAATCGGGAGAACATATCTGTAGCACCTTGAGACTTCCGTGAAGCCGAAAGCTGATAAAATTCTTGGGTAGATTATGCACTGTCGGCATATAGAAAGGATTGGGGTCTTCTGGCGGGCGTACAATGGTGGAGCCCCTAAGTGGCTCCTTTACCAAAGCCGAGGGTTAAGCGGACTACTAAGGTGTTACATATATAGTCTCCCGTACCTATGTTCCTCCATCAGCAGTTGCTGAATTACTCACTCGGAACACACTTTACCAAATCACTGCAAAGTTACGAAATAGAACATGGCAGATGGATTTAACACTCATGTTTGGCTTTCCTGGAATCTTATCAAGTGCTCTTCTCCCATTTGAGCGAAAGAGTTATAGAAGCTCTCGTTTTTTTTTTAACTTCCTTTGACTACCATAGGGTGAACATCAGTAGAACTGTGCATTCGTATTGTCGGTATGGTCACTACCAAATCATGTCCGAACAAATCGTAGACGCTGTTACTATGAGAAAGGGAACTCTTACTACCCATTCGTAGCAAGCCATTTGTAATTTCGGTATTTACCTCATTTTTTATTCATAGTGTTCAAAGTGTAATGCCAAACCGCTCCCATTTGTTGCAGTCTACGGGCAGGTAGCATGAAATGCCTTTATTGTAGGAAGTGAGAATCCGAACTACTGCCAGACAAAACTGGTGGAATGGCCGACTCATAAGACAACCTCCTCCTCATTATCCCGTCTTTATTGTTTTTCAAAATGCAGTCAAACAAATGACTGGTAATGAACAGGACAAATAGAGATTGGTATTTTTCCGAGAAAATATGAAACAATGGCAAGTTATAATGATAGCCATGCTGATTAAGTACGTCCAAATTCTTCTCATCTTCCAGAAAAATCGTAACTCAAGTAAGGTATTTTGGCCTATTGTCAATGTAAGAACCTTAATTAGATTCCCATAAGTTTCTATTTTACAGTCCCCTCTCGATTTTACAAGCATACAGTAAATCTGGTGAGTACGTTCACAGTAGATTGATTTAAGATTCTTTAGTTCCATCGGAGAGAATGCTATAATTCCACGGTAGGTAAAATGGAAGTACTTGCTCTCGACACCGTGATCTTTGGCTTATGCTTACAGCTACCCAGCCTTTCCATACGTAATTAATGGGTGGAATCACCGGGACTTTGAGGAAGTCGCCGGTAGCTACAAGGAAATGCGCCTTATGCATAACCGACTCCAGCCTCAACGAGAGAACCCTTTTACACACAAGATATTGCATTCATTATCGTTTGAAAATGCAGAGCTTGAGAAAAGTGCGATTAAATGGCAGCATGCAAGCTCCAGACATTGGAAATGTGGCAGGTCACTGTATGCAGGTCACGTCAGTTTATATTAGGCAATAATTTCATCAATCCATTGGGTAGGAGCACTGTTTAGCTCGTTTCTACAGTGTTTGCTCTAGCCGTAACACAATGCCGTGGTATTTTGTAGGTCATTCAAATCTTTCATGTCGTTCTTTATCCACATAAAGTAATTAAATCCTGCTTTGTTAAAGAGGTAAATCCCTGGAGATGTTCCACAAAGCTTCCTTTCTAAAGAAGAAATTTCTCCTAACTTT
This sequence comes from Echinococcus multilocularis, assembly GCA_000469725.3. Classification (NCBI taxonomy): domain Eukaryota; kingdom Metazoa; phylum Platyhelminthes; class Cestoda; order Cyclophyllidea; family Taeniidae; genus Echinococcus; species Echinococcus multilocularis. Next base: position 3,816,871 of record LN902846.1, on the reverse strand, counting down.
TATTGTATTAAACAATGATTCACATTTTTTGTGAGAAAAATTATCACTGGTGCTTCATTTAGTCTTGTTCTTTCCGCATTTGTAGCTACCAATGTTGGATCGCCGCCATTGAGCAATCGCTTAGCAGTCGATATTCCTCGGGACTGTTAGACCTACGCCTCTTATAAAAGAGGTATGCATCGCTCACAAAAGGAAAACAACCGGTTTTTTAAGTGGATAGTCTATTTGCTCTGTTTGATTTGCTTTGCCTCTGTATTAGCCCACATAAAACAAAGCTTTTTGTCTTCTTGTTCCCTTAACCTACTTCCGGTGTTTTGATCTTGTGTATTGTGTTATCATAAAACTCCAGCCAACCAACCACCCAAACATCTTACCAGTTCTGAAATGGGAGATTATTCATCAACAACAATCCTTCAAGGATATGAAGGGGAACGGATGTTCAAGTGTTGAAGAAATACCCGCATGTACCCCCTAGCTGACATGATTTAAATGAGCAGACAAATGGTGAGGGGTACGTTTTGATGTATGGATTTAGAGACATGGGGGATAGACAGTGAATCAGCCCGCTCACTCCCTTCCCTCGAAGTCACAGTAACCAACAGAATATCTTGTTTATTTTGAAAGGAATTTCCTTTTTGAACATCATAATAAAGCTTGCCTATTCCCCTCATAGCTTACTACGTGCCCCAATGACTCCTCCAGATGATCCTTCTTTAGTCATTAGAAAACGCTTTAAACCACAATCTTTTTACCCCTGTGAGAATCTAGAAGGATTTAACGCCATTCTCCCACGTTCTTCTTCTCTCTCTCTTTCCAAGTGCTCTGCGATTTGATTGGATTATCACCGAAGGATGTAATACTGGGTGCTGTGTGTTTTATAGCCCTCAGATTAAGTCTTCTAAGTGACCTTCAAGTTACAGTAAACTTCAAAGTTGCACATTTCAATTTGCCTAATTTGCGCTGTGATTGTGTGACTCATTTTTGTTTTAAATCATCCGATGGCGAATCATGCGCCAAAACCTATAGATTGGCAGGCTAAACAGCCTGACTTTAGGTGAAGCAATGCCGAAGGTAAAAAGTAAATATCAGAGAGGAGAGAAACGCAATAATAGATAGCTGGATGTTTAATTGAACATGGATTTGTGTGAATTTAATGCCAGTTTGTTTGAATTGGCGCATCACCTTGGGTATCAAGGCAAATACTTGGTGGCTCTCATTGTTTACGTTTAACTGACTATCGAGGTCGTGAAGTGGTAGCAGGGTGATGAATTTTTCTACCTTACACAAAGAAGCCATTCCAGAGGATGATATATCTGGATTACGTAAACTACTGCAAAGAGCAGTGCCGTATGCGTGCACGAGAGCATAGTTCAATTCCTAGTTTTTTGCCGCAAGAAAACGCGCAATAACAAGACTGACCTTTATTTTTCTGCAGTCGGTGGGTTTAGTACCTTACCGTGTATCTAGGGGGGCAATTTTATCATCACACATACACGCACATTTGCTGTTCAGTCATAAAAACACGTCCCTGTAGTTATAAAAGGTAGGGGATGAGAAATTTACGTCTCTCTGTGATTTCTCTGATGATTAAAGTGTGGCAGAAGTTTAGATGATTGTGAGCCTCCCTTGCAGCCTATTCTTTATATTGAAAGGCAATTAAAGGGAATTCACACGATACAAAGGAGTATACATAATACGGTGTGATGTGATGTTTCGATTTATTACTGCCGTTACTAAGGCAAGCTAAAAAAAATTTTAAGAGAAACGGATTCTGGAGGATTTAACGTCTCCGACAGACAAATGTATCGAATTGATTGGTTGGAATGCTGTCGCTAATGCGCTGGAATTTTTAGTGGGATACTTCTTCCTTTAATGTAATTTTAAATTTTATTTTCATATAGGCTTTTCAAACATTTCACTGAATTAAACTCCAGTACTGGTTTATAGTCCATAACTTTTCCCTAAGACGACACTAGTCAGCTGACAATACCGCATTTATAAAGAGCTTTTTCTTTAGAAGTCTTTAAAAAATCCTACTCCAAGCCACCACCGCATTACTATTAGACTTGTCAATTATATTTCGCTTTTGATCTTGTGATTGTCGCATACGAAGGTAAGAATAAGGCAGCATCCCTTACCTTCCGCATCATGTCAGTCTTGACGAGTTCTTGTGTCGTTGTACAGGAATTGTTCAACTCAATCCAGGGTCTTTCTGAAGAAGAAGAAGAAGAAGAAGAAGAAGAAGAAGAAGAAGAAGAAGAAGGTTTGTTAGTGCTTCTTGGGGTTGCATCATGTAGACGGATCTTGGCCTCCAGCAAGCGAGAGGGTCATGGCGAAAAATTCTGTCTACAGCCCACCTCAAATTCAAACACCAGGGAAACAAAGTTTCCTGGGTATGAAGTGGTGTGGATTTTGAACAGTTTTATGACAATTTGTTTATGCACTGCACGCGGTTGGAAACTACAAGCATAGCTGTCACGACTTTCCTTTCCCAGTTAATGCAGGTGTAAATAGTTTGTCGCAGCGCTCGTGTTCGGCACTACCTACGATATGCTTGTAGCCAAGTTATTAGCATTGTACTTGCATATTAATGCGATGACGACATTGACGCCTACTCCTCTGTTCTAACCAAGGATCAAGGATCAGAGGTTAGGGGTTTTCTTCAAGCAGATGTAGCTCCTGTTTTTGAGTTCTTCATCATCCAACTCATCTGATCTCAACTATTTCCGAGTGGTGCCCTCTGCTCCTGCATTGTGCCAACTCACCTCCTACACATACTATACAGCCAATATGTCTAGAAGCTTCGAACATGCTTGTTTGGCGGCAGGTTTTAGGGGGGGAGGGCCAAAACCGAAAAGCAAACGGGACAGGATAGGGTGTGTTGAGTGCAAGCAGCATGAGATAAACTGAGGGTAAATTAAAGTCGGCGGGAAGTGATGGCAAGTGCTGCAATAGAAAGCACCTTGGCAATACGGAAACCTCTGTTTAATGAAGCATGGATACAAAAAATCAAATGCATTTTGCAAGTTCCCACAAGCCGTCGGAGAGGAGTCACTGCGGAGCGGTGAACCGGGAATCACACTAAACGGAAAGAAAAAATCATTCCCTAGAACACCGTTTTGTGTTACTGTTAGACAACAGGTCAATTTATTGCGCTTAGGTGGATAAGAATCCTCCGGTGGTGGTAGAAGGGTATTTGCTTTAACTGTTATTTAATTAATTCGCCATTCTCAAACCTCCTTTATTCGGGCTCGGTTTTTATAAAGTGGGCTTCATTGATGTGGCAATCAAACTTCAAAACAGCGCAGAAACCCTGCTTTTTATCCACCGGACACTAACACAGTGTCGTAGGAAGAAGATGTCTATTGAAGGTGGCTAAAATCTTCCCTATACTGTTTTTAGAGGAAGCAAAACTTGGGTGGTAAAGGCTTGTATGCTCTTGTGTAAATATGTGACTCCCATCTTTAGGAGAGTGAACACAAAAAAATACGGGCGGTGGAACTATGTGCGAAAAGCTTCGGTTCGTCATCACCACCAGCAGCATCATACATGATCGCTAGCCCGTTCCCTCGGCCGCCACTTGGCTAAACTTTTGTGTGCGCGCTCTCCAGCCAGCCAGCCCTTCGTGCAGAAGGGGTGATGTGGTGATGGGAGGGGTGAAGAGGAGTGGCAGCGTGTAGGAGGGACGAGGCGGAGGAGGAGAGGGGAGATGAGGCAAGGGAGGAGTGAACGTCGCTGTCTCAAATGATTTATGCCACACGCCGTCGTGCATTTGCACCCGCTCGCTCGCTTGTGCATTAGTCCGCCCAATTCCAGTGTGCCGTTCTGTTCCAATATCACCACCAACCATCATCAACTTTTCAAATGGGCTAGCTGTTCACTGGTCCCCTCCTTCTCTTATTGATATTGCTACCTATGGGGATCACTTTATCACCCGAGATTGTAATCATGCACCAAAAGCCAAGTTCATATGCACCCTTCCAAACGGGTCCGATGAATTTCAAGAACAAGAGTTGGTTAATAAGTACATTTCATACTATTCCTTATCATTAAGGCAGTGTGAGGAGCACGAGTCAGTAAGGATGATACTATGCATGGTGGCCGAATCGTGAAAGTCCTTAAATGTGTCGGTCAGGCGTTCCTCATGGTCACTCTTCTGCCTTGACCATCGCAACAGGATTCTCAGGTAAGGTTAATTGTCAGACAGGACCAATGAATTTGTATCTTGTGGGGAGCACTCCTTAATTCGTCAGAGATGTGTTGCCACGGTATGTGCAACTGGATTACCTTGACCGTCTCCATAGACCACTTTTGCTCAGCAGTATAATCTTCCGGCCAGGCATATAGCCTCCCTTCCCTTCTGTGTCCTAATGAGTCTTCTTTCCCATTGGAATGGCTCATTTCGACTCCTGGGAAGACTCGATTGCTACATTTGGCTCAAGCAAGATGGATCTGAAAGGGATAAGAGGCTAAAACTTTCCTACAGCAAGCATCTTCGTTGGTCCAATCACTCTTCATTGCAGATTCAAGGAAGCATATCAATTGGCCTCCTTCCACGGCAATCAGGGAAACCAAACTTGTTGTTTCTTTTGAATAAAGTTGTCAGTGCTGTCACCCGTGTAGTGGAAGGGTTATTGCGCTTATTTCAGGTAAGCGACTGAATGGCAACCAAATTTCAAGGGAATGAAGTGAAGGAGCACAGATAGGCTTCTTTCATTTTGATCGATTCTACCGAATAAAGTCTTCCCTTTAAACAATGGTTCCTAAGACTTACATCCAGTCCTAAGCTTTACTTCCCCATCCAATTCGCAATGCGAGGAGATGTCATCCCATTCCGCTATGTCACTCCCACTAAAAACAAGGTGCCTCTACCCCAGTTATTCATCCTGATTTTGTCTGGCAGTTGGTTTAAATAAACAAACCTACTGTATTGGGTGATGCAACAAATGAGAGTTATGCAGCATTAATTACGCGAAGTAGGTTAACCCCACAATGTCTTAGATGATTTTACCTGAGTCTATTTAGGAGACATTAAGTTTCACTACACCAGAAAACATTGCACCTCACGCATTAGCAATGGTGACAGCTCCTGTCAAATTACCGTCAAAAATGTCAACGTATCTGTGCGTTTCTTGTATCCACTTTTAGGTAAATTTAGACTAACAATGAACAGTCAAAGTCACATTTCAGGCTGAATTATGTAGTTTGACAGGAAGATTCTGCCTTGCTTCAATAAATAGCGCAGGTTTCATTTCGTTTCTTGCAAAATCTAATGTAGTAACAGATAATGAAGTATTCATGCGTTTGTGGTCGGTCAGATATTTCATTTAATAGGTATTTGATATTTCAAGTTTTTATTTGCATTCATGCAATCAAGTCTAATCTATGCAGCAACTTATGTATCCCCCATTCTAGAATATAACTATTTTGATACTCACCCTTCGTAGCGATATGCCTTAAATGTCAAACACTTTAGCATGCATTTTACATAGACCTTTGAGTTCACAAATGTAAGCTCATAATTTTAGTCGCCTTTAGGTGCGTAAGTACTTTACTAAGCAAGATTTACGATAGAAAAACATATAGATGCTCAATTTAATAACGAGAGCTAGGTAGGTGACGTGCGCACGCCCACCCTATTAACCGATGGCAGAGGGGAGATCGCAACTGGCCCATTTAAATAAACAAAAGTCACCTCACTGTTCATGCGTCATGCTACCCTATTCTTCGGGTCCAAGTGTGTGTGCAGGAAGCAAATTATAAAGGGGTAATGAATAAAGCAGGCTTGAAGTGACTCACCCTCAGTTCGGATCAGTAAGTTTTCTTTAGGGCTTCAGCCAATTGTGAGGTCTTACTCCGTGCCATGGCACCGATCAAAGCAATCAGTGGATGGAAGACTGAGCTAAAGCGACTGTGTGGAAAGCTAATGCCTTGGAAGGTAACCAGCCACCGAGAATTGAAATTCAATTTCCCAAAAGGTTATTAGGTGCCGTGACTGCCTCCTACTTTGTTTCCGCATTTCTGGAGAACATATGAATAACTGAAGAAACTTAGTAAACTAGAATTCACCATACACACTTCTTGTGTGGTAACCTTACCATTTCATCTTCATATAGTACTAAAGCCTTGGAAAGCCTCCATGTAAACTCTTGGTTTGCATGGCGACAGCATTGTTATTCTTTCGATTTATTGTAAACCACCTTATTTTATGAGGTCTTACGAAAAGCGATTTTTGTACTTTAGTTGGATATGAATTCCAGTGGCGTTAGGAATGTCTTTATGTTCTTGAAAAAATGGATTTCGAAAATAACTTGTACTGTGGCACCAGAAAATAAGTACCCTTTATCATGTTAATAAATACTGTTCCATAGGGATCCCACTGTGGCCAAACATTTCCATCCCATTTACTAGAATTTTCTTTTCTGAAGGAAAAGAAAATGTAAAAGCAAATCCCCAAACCGCGAAAAGCACTTTGCAGGGGAACCTGAGAAGACAAATTAATTTAAGTGAAATAACTTGTGAGATTTTCTTCAAAATTAGCAATTTTCCTGGGAAATGAAATAAACAGAGTAATTTAGTGTTAATTTCAAGATGCAAGGAAGTCCCAGTTCGCCATTGACACTGAGTTTGCATTCCCAACCACCCAGTCTTAAATTTCGCTCCACTAATTCTGAGTCAGACATCATTCATTTCACAAGAGGCAGTAACAGAGTAAACAGTTGAGATAATAACTGTGGGTACCTGCATGCCGCACCTAATCCAATTACCTGTTAGCTTGCTCAAGGTGGCACTTGCTGGGTCGAACCCGGCGACCCTGGGAGACTACCAACGCCGCCGTCGGAATGGAGACATATCTTTCAATGCCAATTTTAATCAGCGCCAATCATTGCGAAAAAGTCGAATTTACGGGAACGAAAGTATCAGATTTCGATGAGGGCATTGGAGAGGTCCTCCTTAGTCATCTCGACAAGACAATACAAAATCGACAAATATTGAAATGTCTTATTGCTAAGTCAACGGAATGTCTGCAACATTTGTGAACGGAAAGTCCTAATCAAACTAAAGAAGGACTACTAATATAGCCGTGGCAAGAAATTAGGAAACGGATTACTGTAGCCTTCCGTTGAAGAAACTGCATTGGGGAGTATTACACCTTGAAAGACTTCCCTGAGTCAGGAATCTTTCGCAGTGAGCACGTTTTACACGACAATCACTTCCCATGGAAAGGTCTGTGCATGAGAGGGCACCCTGTAATTGCGTCAAGTTGACTGTCTGACACCTCTCTTCCTAAGCTTCTTGAAACATGCTTGAAGGAAGTCCTTCAACACTACAAAAATAAAGCACGAACTTGAAGTAATTCTTTTGGGTACTTCTCTAAGGAAGGTTTCTATTCTCTTTCCAGTCGAAGTTATTACTAAAAACTGGAGATAGTTGTGGTTTCTCAGATACGATAGGCCTACTATTGTGAGTTTCTGCAGCATTTTCCAACCAAAGAGTGCATTACTTTTTCGGTGAGGGTTCACTTTAAAATCTGTACATCCAAGCATCTGTCCATTCATCCAAACCCTCGTTTATCTATTTATTCATCCATCCATGCATCCCCTTAAGTAATCCATTTAAATCCCCATGCGAATCTTAGTAGTGAAAGCAGAGATAGGCTGTATAAGGTCAAAGACATTCACAACTATGAGACTAAAAACATACGTGCTACAATTTATCCGCTGGGTTATTTGAATGATCTCTCCTCCGGTTAGTTGGGGATAAAGTCATTCAAAAAAGACGTCACATCTGTAGGCATGAGCGAGGGGAAAAACGAAGGTAGGCGAATAGCCCTTATTCACACACACACACACAGCCCGGATATTGGGTGTGTATACACACGGCCATCTTTTACACCATCTCGAAAAAATATCTGGTAAGCGTTAGGTTAAACAGATCCGTCAGGCTGAGTTTATTCACACGCTAAGAAAATATCGTGGCCGTGTCTCCCGATCCAGCTAAAAGCTAGTGTGAATAAAATCCACCCTATTTTCTGTTTTTCTAGCTCCCACTGCTAATGTCTTTCGGCTCTCTTGGCTGTCATAAAAGGGCCTAATTACATTATACATCAATGGTGTTGAATGGAGTGTCAATAATACCAAGTTATGTGTGTGTATATATCTGTGTTTTCAACACCACTTAATTCTGTACACAGGAAGGAAGGATTTCGTGCCTCTTCAGGCATGAATTTCTAAATTCTAGAGGTGCTGTAAGGCGTGTAAATCTTTAACTAACCCCGTAATGAAGGTGTCGAGCTGCATTTAACATCGATGATATGCGAAAGTAGGTGCAGATGGACTGGGGGGCTGATAATATAGGGCTGGTAAAATAAGCGTGGGTCATGAGGACAGATCCGCAAGACATTGTAAACCAGGAATAATTTTTCATGTGAAATCACTGGCATTTTATGCGCTCATCAATGTGCAAGTGGTTTAATGGAATCAAGGTTTGAATTCATGTTTATTTTGACCATACACAACATCAGTATACTGTGACTCTGCTCTGTCACTGGTTGAATAGATGTTTGACCAAGTTAGAAAAGTTGGTGTTAGTTGTAAAAATGCTTAAGGCAATCATGCCTGATAAAAGGCGTCTTTAGGAACTCAAAAGAGTTGGAAGTCTACGCCGTTTCGATGTGGGATCCAATCGGCCAAGCTAGGATAATTATTCCTTTGGATCACTTTTTTGCGCATTAATTCGAGTGGTCACTATATGCAATAAGTCTTAAGACGACTAAACGGCCTCATTATTCTCCATGATTTGCACTTTATTTTGGGGAGCACATATTCTCTTTTCTTTTCTACACCTTAATAATAAACTTGATTCTACTTATTATGACTCAAGAAAGGTTTCAGAAGATTACAAAATAGGCCGTGGAAAGAAATTTTAGTGGGTAAATTCATACTGCACATTTAACCCAACTAGTTCAGATGCTTTTCAATGGAACTGATAGATAATACACTGCACACTTGATGTTAGGAAGGCTAAAGTACGTAAAAGGAAAGTTTACGTTTTAGGCCAGAATTCTGTATTTTCATGCTCTCAAACGAGAAGACACTTGATGAGTCCAAATTTGTTCCCAAGCATTCAAGGACTTGACAGTAGAAGTGCTTTCATAGCTCCTTCAAGTTTATTTTACCGGTCAAAAATTGGAAGACACCTATTGTTTTAGATTTTTAGTAATCAGTTTTAGTTAGTTTCTCGTTGTTCGAAGATTTACTACTCCTATGCGACGCTACTGATCGTTTTCAAATTGGAGATCGTTGGCTAAACCATGACTCCTTTTCTAAATAATCGACTGGAGTGTGGTACGTAACCACAGTTGTGCCACACACATGTTGGGCAAAATTTCACCCACATATGTTATGAGCTGTTCGTAATGGTTGCGCATTGAGTTCAAGACGGGTATTGTGTTAGAGATTGGCGGGACTTCAAAAGGTGGGAATAAAGGATTATGTATTTTACGAAGCAGTATAATTGGAACAGATGACCTTTATTTCAGTACCACAGTTTGGAAAGCAGAGGGGTCAGTTCTTTGGTGCATGCGTGCCAACATTTCCTGGTCCTGGATGGTTGTATGGATTAATGGAAGAGAGTTAATTTCCTGGTTGAAATGACAGCTTACATGGAAATACAACTTCGATGAATGATCGTCGTGAAACCTATTTGCTTTTTTATTAAACAGAAAATTAGAAGTAACGCCACGGATTCCTAATTGGTGTCAAAACTGTTTGTTCATCTGTCAGGGTAGGCGATGACCACGTCTAACTGTTCATGCAAAAGTGACATCAGTAAAGCAGTAAGTTCACTGCCACAAGGCAAACTGGTTTAAACTGGCTCCGAAGTTCTTGTTGAATAGGGCTTTCTGGATAGATCAAATCCAATCACCCATTACGGTCACCAAGAAAACCTATTTTTGAATCCACTGTCTTTAAGACACAGAGTTCATGAGTCACCAAGGGTACGGTGAGTGTTTATGTTGGCATCAGTCTTTTTGTTAGCTTTTCAAAAAAGTTAATCATCAAATGGAGGAGAACGGTACCAGCTTTACCTACTCATCCTACCACGTAAGTATTTCCTTCCCTTCCACAAATCAATCTGTACGATTGTGCTCTGTGGATGTTATTGATGCCCCTCCCACGTTACTGGTCTTCCGGCCCTTCTACAGACCTTGAATACGACTACTTCCACACTCGTACGACGTGTAGACACTTCAGGGGTAGTGTCACTAACAGTAAACTTTGATCGAAGTATATTTGCGGATATTTAGGTATTAAAAATAAACAAACGGAATAAGTCAGCACCTGTATTTTAACTCCGACAGGCGTGTGAATGCCCCAGGCTCATATTCAAGGCTCGAAGGTAAAACCGGACGCAAAAGATTCTGGACTACACAATTATGCTAATAGCTATTATTTGAGGCATCCCTGGAGGTATGCCCCACGCACGGCCTATGAACCACAACAATCCAGGTAGACTGGTGCATTTAAAGACCCAAATAAAGCAGATATCATTCTGTTTTATGCATCAGCTACATAAAAGCACCTCGAGCTCATCGAGCGGCTACAATAGCTGGTGATAAGAGATGACTGACCTAAGAGAAGAGCTGCTGCGACTTCAGCATTCTTTCTGCCCATATGACCTGAAAATCCAGCAGTTTGCGATTGACCTGAAACTGAAGTCTGCTTTTGTGTCGTTTCACATTGCAATGTCGACCAGACTGAGGGGCGGGCGATTGTTAGCTTTGACAAGCCAAAAGGACAGTCTCGTCTTACTAGAATTTAAATTTCCCCCGGGTCACATAACTTTCATTTTCTAAATAATATATTGCGCAAAATTCCATTATTTTTAGTTCTATTTTCCAAGTCTTGAATGAAGAACGGAGATTTTGTGCTCGACTGCTGCATCATTCATTAGAGACTACCAGAAAATCGCAGCGCAAACTTAATGCCACATTTTAGGAGAGGTATGGATACTTGTTTAACTTTTAATTTTGGTTTTTTGGGCACTTGGGGCTCGACTTACTTACTTTAGCTGAAAGACAAAGTCTCCTAACCATGCTCGTATCCCCCAGCATCCTGCCCGAGCATTTTCCTTTTCCGCCTTCGGGGAAGTCTCGAGGCGCTACAGTAATTACGACAAAATTTATTTGAATTAAGTACTGACCTAGTTTGCAATCAGAAGTCCATGGGAAATTTGGCCCCCACCACGACTGTATTTTACTGCACTTTTGTCCCTCGTTGTGACTATTCATCACAATCTTTCAATTCTAAGCCTCCTTCCAGTCGCTTTTTCGCTTTTCGCTATTTTATGATTGGCTCTATTTAAAGTTTTCAGAATCATGACAAAAAAGCACAGGTTACCCAAAATAGTAGAGTGGAAGTTTGATCTTATTGCTATAGAATTACAGTCCTGAAAATCTTTTATACCTTCTGAAATAAAATGTTGTGCTGTCAGTCGCATCAATCCTAACACGGTGTCAAAGAAGCTTCACATATGAAACTAGTAAATGCGCATTGATCTACATCGTACTATCACCGCCTTGGCAATTGCCATAAAACCTGTTAACTGTTGACTGAATTCGAAGCATCTTTCACGTTTCGAAAGTGAGATAAGTGCTAGGTTTTTTTGCCTTTAGGCCTGTGCATCAGTGTTCTGCCGCAATAGAAACATTCATCTATAGCCGTGACTTTTCTTGAAAAGTACAAATGGGTGTAGCGAGGATTACATCTAATAATGACTGAATACCGCCATCTTTTGAGGCCACTCTCATAGGGTCACATAAAACCAACACATGCTGAGGAGGGGTCACAGGGATCTTGGAAAAAGGCTAGCCTTGGTGATATTAGAAGGAAGCTTTGTAGTTTGTAATTACTGAGTGTCGTTTACCACCGCTCATTATGAGCTAATTTGATCAAGTCCTAAATGGCTAATTTAATGAATGGCGGTAGGAAGAAGCGATTGGGAATACGTTTTTAAAAGGAGAGTTATAGAAGGAAAACATGATAAAATATAAAATTTAAACATACGAGAAAGAATCAGGATAAAAGAATGTAGGACAAATGGGAGAGAGGGATGGGTACTATTTCATTTGGTCACTGCCAGGGCTGATGGCAAGCACTTCCAAACTGGATGTTGATTTTGATGAGATTAGGACTGTCAATTTAGATTACCTTACCCAGCCTCTACTTTTGTTCCTTTCTCGCTTTTACTTTTCTCATTCTAATGACTTCAGGGGCAGAAGGGCTCATCATTAGTGGGGTGAGATCAAGAGGCCCTTGCACGACTATTGGATTGCTCCACCCTACTTTGGAAATTTTTCGAAAATTGCCTCAGAGGAGATGAGCACAATCGAACCAGGGTAAAGGCTATAACCCACCTTCACACCTTGCCACTCTCTTATTATTATCATTTTGTTTTCTTCTCCGACATTTACTTTGTGAAATAAGATCTCAAACAAAGTACCTCGACCCTTATCTCGAATGTCTACCTACAATCCTGTAATTGCGTATTCTGATGCCAATAACTCAACATGAGAAATGAATTGGCTTACACTTTACATATAGTTGAGAGATCGCGGCATTTCTTAAATCCTCTCTTTGCATTCAGCAGTTAAGGCTGTGTTAATTACACCTTCTTTCACATTTTCAGTTTATTTTATGCATCGAAGTACATGTGGATGGTCATAAATGACTCTTAGATATTTTCCAGTTGTTTTTAATCGTTAAATAAAGAGTTGTGCTGTTCAAAACTAATATTCGAGTGATGTTTACAGTTAACAGTGCCCAATTGTTCGCACAATCCCTCCTGCGTTCGCCTTGCTTCTCTTGTCATCGTTTTTCGATTAAGAGTGAGACCGATCAGTATGGCCTTACGCGAGATCGATGAGATCGGCACGCTAAAAGCGGCACCGACAATAAGTGGCCTCCTTATAACAAACAAAAAACCCTTTTTCCACTGTGAAAGCAGTCCACGACTCCAGCACTCAATAACAGGCCAGTAGTATTCATTTGAGGGTGGATAACACCAGAAGCCGTGTGTAAGTGGTGCAAGGTCAATCCGATTAAATTTGCCAGGTAAGCAATCGCGTACTGTAAGTTTACTGCAAATAAACCGAATTCAAGGCATGGCACTTACTGGTGGTAAATATTTTGGGTGTCCTTAGTCATGCTGGATTAAGCCGAATATTATAAAGGAATTAGTTGCACAAAAAACAAGTTTTCCTGTCACAAAAAATGTCTTGCGATATAAAAATTACGTTAAGTTAGTATATTAGTAAGTTTGATGTTTTAATGCAACCAAAAATATCTTCTCTAGTTGTATATTTATCTGAAGATGGCATATCCGGTTTCAACCCTCATCTTGGCTCCATTATGTTCCGCTTTACGATTGCTGTTAACACTGAAGATTCATAGTCCACATTACCAATAGTTTCCTTACCTAGTCAACAAACTCGACTCATCGCACAAATGCCAAATTCTTGAATGATTGCTTTGATAGAAGCTTATTCACTAATGTGAGCAAAAGTTTTTTGTCGTTAAAATGCATGCATATTGCTGTAGAACTCGTTGCAATGGGTCATTCCCAATGGCTTGGGGAAACCTACAATGTGTGCACGATTGTACTGCTACTCCAATCCTCATTGTGGTACTCTCCACCACTTTCCTCCTACTTTTAACTCACGTATGCACTGGCGATTATGGTGCTAGGAACTTGGCCATAGGTCTACTGAGGGTCGTGCTAAACGTGGACGATGCATCAACCTGTTTACACTTGCATCAACTGAGAAAGGAAAGTCGTCCAACTTACTCGGTAAAAGCACAATCCATTCCGTTCATTAACTGATAACACCAAACTGCAATGACTATCCATTTCTTCTCCCTCTTCACGTTAAGTCACGTCGATGTATCTATCAAAAGTGCTTTTCCACATTGTTCGGTTACTGAGTTGTCACACGAAACGACTATTGCATTGCAAAGTTGAACGAAAGAATGAGCACATGGTAGATGCTTCCGCTACGCTCCACCACAAACCTGGCTGCACGCGCATCTTATTCTTCTGCCCCTTCCTCCTCATCTTCTGCCCCATCCTTCTCTTCTTCCTCTTCTCCTTCTCGCTGTTCTACATAAAAGAGCTAGGATCTAGTGAATCAGTGGGTTGCAAACCCCTTTATTTCAAGATAATGCAACGTAAGACAGAGTATATAGCAACCCATAACTTATACCACATTAACACGGAGTGCAAAATTTAGTCGTCAAATGCTATGTGCTCAAAGTTGGGAGGGAGACTGGCTGATTTCCGTCCTCATCCTCCACATTGATAATTGTCTTCTTTTCTTTTCACCAATCAATCATATCTGAAATAGCTAAAAAACGAATGTTGCAGAAATGTAATAGGTAAGCCGTTATTTTTTCCGTCTTTTAGTAAAAGGATTGCTAAAGTTTAATGTTGACGGCATCAACTAGTACAGATTTTTAAGTAGCTTTCTGAAGCACCAGAAACCTGTTTTCTGTTCCGTTGCATTTTGATCCTTCCATAGCCATCGCGAATACAGCTAGAATGTAACAAATTATTAAGTCATCTGTCAACAGTAGTGAGGCCAGTTGTGGGATCAGATGGCAAGACATAACACGTATGTGAGCTGTCAAAGTGAATATGAAAATTGATATTCTCGACGGCCTTGGAAATGGAAGTAGAGGAGTTTTTGGTTGGTTGTGGAGATAATCTGCCGAATGCATGTAATTAGAAAAAAAAACGAACGTGTATTCTTTTTAACTCTTTATCCTTTGAATGGAATATTTTGACCAATAACGATTCGATTCATCGTCTTCTGATCCTGATTTCACAGAAATACGAAAATACATGTTCGAAATATTTTCTACCCATCGTCCGATTCCCCTTTCAAAAACTTTTCATGCTGCAATTATTTTTTAACCATAATTCCCTTACATAAGGGATCTATTTTAGAGGTACATCAGCCACCACATTATAGTTGTTTTATTGCTCTCACATCAAACTTGTTTTACAACTGGAAATAGGTAATAATTCTCAAACCATGCACAGTCAACTTCTTCTACATTCCTCGTGAATTCAGTCGCTCCGACAGCGGAAAGATTTTGTGCAACTTGTTAGATTGCAATACTTTGGCTGTTTGACTGCTCGTTTTGGTGTCTCGGGGACTTAAGGCTCCACTTTGTTTTGGACTCTGAACCTTGACAGTATTACTTAATGCTACAAGTATCTGATGCAAACTCAGCTTTTTAGGAAGTCTGATGAAGTCTAATTTATGAACTTGCAATCGAACATGTGCTGAAGTAAAGGTGATGTGGCAAGGAGGAATGGGAGCGTAATTTTACCTTCATGAAACTAGTTCAAATCCCGTCCTTTACTAAATGGCTGTTTTAGATCGGTTTCTTACGACTAGGTGTGGCCATACGAGTCGGTCATGACAGCCTTCCTTAACCCAAAACAATTTCCATAGAAAACAAAATTATAGATCCAGTGGGTTCTTCAAGAGGGATCTGTGACTTTGCAGTTGGATATCTTTTCAGCTCCACATAAATTCGATTACTTACGTTAGTGCCTGGTGTTTCTCTTACAGCACCAACTACGTTGCGATAGCCAGGAGGTTGATTATGGGAAGCGCTTTGCTTTAACAGTTATTTAAGGCTCGGCCATCATTCTTTTACAGGGTGACATGGCCTTTGGGTTCTCGTAAAGATGTTAAGTTTGCAAAAATAGGATCAGAAATTGTGATTCTTTACAAGACGAAATACCTTACCTTCAAATACAGATGTGGCATACATGTGTCTATGACAACCAGATGTACGAAACCGACACAAGTAGAGTGACTGAATTTGATAACAAAAAATGTGTTTTTAATACTTTTGTTTAAAAGCGAATATTTGCTTTTAGTAGAGGAGATCTTGTTCAGCTGGGGTTTTCTGAATCTTTAGAAACCCCAGTACCAGCACACTAATGGAGCCTTTACCTCCTTTCAAATCAAGTATTAAGTTAAACTGTAGATACTCAGCAGAAATGCTAACATAACCTCGCCTCTTACTTTTCCTTAACACTTGCTGCATCACCACTATTCGGGACCGATTTGTCCTATTTGTCAAGATCAGTTCTACGTATGACATCTCGTATGTGCTAATTAGCAATCGAAGCAGGGGTTGGGTTCCCTTGGAGTTAGCATGACAACCAATTTCCTTTTCTAGACACCAGCTGTCTCCCTTCTGTCAATCGAAACATCAACAGATCAGGTAATCAAGAAATCAAAGTAGCTTATATTCTCCCACCCAGCAGGCACCTTTTTAGCTCTATCATTAGAACTTTACCTAGATTTTATGTATTTGTATGTGCTTATTGAACTCGACAACTTGATTACTGTACTAGCGAAATGATCAAATTTTGAACCCGACTAACACTTATTCAGCCATTAATCCAGATGTTTTCGTGCTTTCCAGGGTGCACGTGTCATGTTCTTTCCTCCCTTTAACGGAGGCAGATGTTCACCTTCGAGACTGCTTACAAATGACTTTAGCAGATCATGCGTTGCCTTTTTTACTCCCCTCATTCATATTTTTCTTTTAAACATTCATATGGAACAAATGTGTCAATTGGAGGTTCCCAAATAAACATGAAAAGACTGATTTTATAGGGTGATTTATCAAACAATTCTAGTTTACCATCGTTTAATTGGAAGTTTTGTGATACAGGGAATAAAACGTTTCATTTTTGAATTTACTTTTTTTATCTCAACGCAGACCTGCAGACACTTTTGACGAATCGGTCTAATCCATGTGTTCTGCTGATGAGGCCACTTCCGGTGGGTTGATCACTCACTGGAGGGAAATGTTCCATCTAGGTGGGGGAATTTAGCAGTAAATACGAGTCATGAAGCCATAGCAGAATCGTGTCTCTTTGACCTGGACATTAGAACATAAGGCGTTTTTCAGTGACCTATGACCAGTCCTCTGCGCCGACGGGATGACGTTCTGTTCTCTACTACTTATGGACTCGTAATTCGCATAATGTCATGGGGAGTGACTCTGGTGAAATGAAGGCAAGTGGAGTTTTAGGAAGTGGTAAAACATTAACTTCAATTGTTATAAGGAAGGGGATCGGTGGAAGGCAATTTGATTCCTTCCCACATAGAGCAGCACAAGGCTAGAGAGAGCAGAAATGGGGAATTGGTTTTAAAGAGGAAACAAACCATCCACCTGACGGGTTAACATTATCGTCTATTTCTAAGACTATTTTAAAATATGCTACGAAGCAAGTTTATTTAAGCGTGGAGTTGAAAAGTACCATATTTTGATGGAGACAGTTATGAATAAAAAGGTAGTCCACGCTTTGAGGAAACAGGTTAAACACTTTTAACGTATTGAAATGGCAAAATTATTTATTTCTAAAATAAAGGAGCTTTTAGGTTCGGTCATAGTCGGTGAACAGAGATTGTAGTCGGCACGGAGCTTTGGGCCGATTCCCGTTCACATATCCTGGGGCTACCAGTTATTTATGAATGGAAGGTTTACTTCTTCATCTTCCATTGCAAATTTGATAGAAAGCAGAAAACAGTGGGCAGCATTGACAATACTACTGACCTTTAGCGTTCGGAGAGAATTGGAGTGATTGTTTACTGCAAACGGTTCAGCACCATGCATGCACACCCACACACAAACCCTCATCATCACCATCAGCGGTGACACAATCTTCACTTTATGCCCATCGATTTCAAGCATTCAACTTCCACTGTTTGGCTAGTGCAGTATTCCATTCCACTTTGGCAGCAATTTTTTTCGCAGAATGTCGGAATTTGGCGTCCTCATGGTACCCGAATAACATCTTGGCATTTCGTACGAGCAAAGAACTTCAACTTATGCTTTTATAACGAGGTCACGCTGCACCTTTGGTGGCCGACCCCTTTCAAATAGGCAAGTAGCAGTAACCTGACGCATGCTGTATGACTAACCGTAAAGCAAATTTGCTGAAAGGGGTAATCGGATAAAAGGGTAGAATCGGAAACCAAATCAAACAGTTTCCACTCCCCCAAACGAATTTAAGGTGAAATTGCGTTCTCTAACATCCTGTGCACCCTCTAACAACTATAGGTCTTCGCGAAGAGGCAATCAAAAAGTGGACATTTGGAGCTGGATGAATGGATGGGCCTATGGAAACACAGCTATTAGATAGATGAGGAAACTTATATCAGAAATTTGTGGTTGTCAAGATGATTTCCCAGCGCTTTCTAATTTTTGCTTACCAGTAATGCCAGCAATATTGACAAGAAAACCGAGAAGCATAAAGATTTCGAGGATAGCCGAAATTGTTGTTGGCATCGATGCAGTGAAGGGGCCCCAGTACCTATGGGATGTTAGAACTGAACTGGTGCCATTTTTTAACCCTCACTTACCATGTGACGCCATCAAGCCAGTGCTGAAGCGTGTCTGTGTAATACAATATAATTAGTACAATTCCACCTTAGTCATGCGTGAAGTGGTTTAATTACCAGCTCAAATAAATTTGCCGAACACAGTCCTTTCCAAAGAAATCGGTGTTGCAGAGCAGTATCAAAGATTTATACTAAACAGGATATATTTAAAATTGTTTGAGCTAATTTTGCCGACTAACTAAACAAAAACTATAATCTGAGAATAATAAGAAGGGAAAAAAGGATTAAAATAACTTCTATTACCGCCTTCTTAACGATGTGCCTGCATTTATGAGGCCAAACGCTAAAAGGAGTAGGATTTAGGGCTCCGTTGAAATGCACCGCCATTTTTATTACGAATGTATTAAAGTTATAAAATCCTATTTTGAATTCACTTGCAGTCTACAATTTTTAACCTGGAAGGTGGGTACCTAATCGTGGTAACGGATTCGCGAAAATTTGGACCTGCATGAAATGCCTAAGAATGTAATAACCATGTATATGAGCATGAAATTACTAAAGTAAATAAGCATTTTCCTTACAAGTAACAAGAGATCCTCTTTCTTTTTTTCAATGGATTTTGACTCACTCACAATTTTCAGGAACCATGAAACCAAGTCAAGCTGAACTGTTGCTTTCTCTGCCTCCGATTTTAAAGGTTGAAATTTCTTGAAAAAACCAAGCTGAATTATTCCCATAGAGGGTATTTTATACTTGTAGGCATAATTAATGACTATCGTTAAACGTTAACGACAGTTCTGACCACGAAAATTGGAAGGGAACTATAAGTTCACTTCGTGCTGATGGAGAGCAATAGCTAGCTGTGTTTGTTGGTGAATGGTCCCCAACAAACAAGCTTCAATTGCAGTCACTCCATGCAACGGCGTTTTTTTATTAGCGAAAATCAGTTAGGAGCTGTTGTACTTTGTTTAGTTGTTTAATTCTTCGTTTTGGTTTCGCAGGCTCTGGGAGGCCACTTTTGTTCTTCCATTAGACTGAGCGGCCTCGAACATGTCAATTTTCCCCAGACCTTTAGCACTTCGTCAATACATTTTCTGATTCAAATTGACCTTAGAAATGACTCGGTGCGCTACAGGGGTAAGTTCCATTGCCTGAAACCTCGCTTTCTCCTCAAATAAGGTTGATAGACGTGACACTCATCATTTATGAATGGACTGAAAATTCCTATCCCAGTGGTAAAAAATAGTCACGAATAATCACAAATCTTGAATTTCTACTTTAATCGCTGTGTTTAAAATGTGCCGAGCAAAGGTCGCGAGGAAAGTACACAAAGGTAAGTACATTTCGGTACCGGATCACATTATGTAACAGTCCTCTAATCCAGGCTGGACAATTTGACTTAACTTCAAATCACTTTTAGGGATACTCTGCGTTGTATTTTTCTTTAAGGATGATGAATGATTCCTGTGCTGTTAGGTGCCAAGACATCTTCCGCTGTCGCCTTTACTGGCAAAGGAGCAATTAGCTGTCAATTAATCTGGGATAATGGGTTTGGTAAATACAGACTTTACTTGAATGTGTTGTTATCTGATCAAATTTAATATATATTTAGCGTCGGAAAATAATTTAACTGCTACAGACGACTATATTGTAGTTATTTTGTACTTATTTATCCACATATATAACTGCAAGGCCTTTACATCCGTTTTGGTGGTGTGACCCTGTAGTCATGCCAAGAACCTCCTAGCCCCTCCTCGCGTTAATAATTCATCCACTTCCAATTGAAATGCCTTACTGCAATTTCAGAGGCTACTGAGGGGGCTACAAAAAGAGTATGAGTGACTGTAAATTACTTTGCCCACCAACCACGTTGATTACGTTTTTTGCCTTCCAGAAAAGTCGTAACTTATAGGCGAAACCCCAAGAAGATACGCCCCGATTCCTGTTTCACAGTTCCTTCTGATTTCTACAATAGGTCAATTCATCAAGTAACCAAGCGTCCAGTAAATTTAGCAAGTATTTTCATGATAGATTGCTTCGTCAGTATTCATTTCCTTCAAAAACAATGATGAATTCTACAGGAGTTGCAGTGGGAAATCTACCCAAGTTTTCTAATGACAAGTACTTCCCCTCGGCAGCATGGTCCTTGCCCCACGCCTGTAGCCTGCCAGCCATTCTGTACACGATTCGTGCGCATAGGTGAGACTGGGAGGATTACAAGCTATCCTTAAAGCTAAAATTCCACTTAAGGCAACCCCGTTTTGTAAAAAGGAATTGTAAGCAAATGCAACGACGTTGAGTGATGATGATTGGGACGAAGTTTGCTACTTAGAAGTGACTTAATGACCCATTAACAAAATGTCAACTTTACTTTTCTATCTCAAAATTCTGACCGGAACCTGGCACAATATTCGCTTACATTCTGCTCTTTTCAAAGTTGGAAAAACCACCACGTACAAATCTTCATTACAAGTCTTATTTCTCAGTGACAAATGTTTTAATGAAGGTTTGCTGTCTCCTTCGGGACTGTTTAACAGCACTTTGAACTCGTTTTATTACATTTTGGAACCTTTTGCTGCTTCTGAGTAGTGCCAGGAAAATTGATTACGGATTTGCAGTCCCTTCACGAGGTGTTCCAAAAAGAAAAGCATATTAAGAAAGCTGCATAACTACGTAATGCTTCTTTCAGTGTTCTCAATTATAACTTGCCATCTTTTAAAGTGGAAGAAGGACTAATTGCGGAAAACACCTCTTTGTGTTACCGCTAAAAATAAAAAACTAACCCTAGGTACCTCATTTTCTATCGCCCTTTATACCATTACTTGAAGCTTCGAGAAATATCATTAGAGGAATGTAGAGGACGAGTATGGAAATAGGGGCGGTATCTCCTTCCCCATATCCCTCCCTTCCTCCTTTATTTCTTCAAGTCCATAGCATTTCAAGGCTAAGTTTTGCACACTGTTGTGATGTGGTATTCGCTGTGGGCTATGCGCTAGGCCTTGTGTTGTACCAACTTGAGAAAACAGAAATCGCTTTTAACTGATTCACTAAGTCCAAGCCCTTTTTGTGGAAGCACAGAAAGAAGAAAAAAGAAGGAGGAAGACAAGGAGGAAGAGGAAGATGGAGCTGCAGAAAATAATAATAGGGGTGATGATAGGGGTTATGCTTGTGGTGGGGGTAGTGGAAGCATCTACCATGTGCTCATTCTTTCGTTTAACTTTGCAATGCAATAGCCGTTTCGTGTGACAACTCAGTAACCGAACAATGTGGAAAAGCACTTTTGATAGATACATCGACGTGACTTAACGTGAAGAGGGAGAAGAAATGGATAGTCATTGCAGTTTGGTGTTATCAGTTAATGAACGGAATGGATTGTGCTTTTACCGAGTAAGTTGGACGACTTTCCTTTCTCAGTTGATGCAAGTGTAAACAGGTTGATGCATCGTCCACGTTTAGCACGACCCTCAGTAGACCTATGGCCAAGTTCCTAGCACCATAATCGCCAGTGCATACGCCGCCCACAATTACACGTATTTTTCTTTTCCAGTCTGGAATCGTGGTTGGGGGTCAGGCGTCAGGGATCTCTTTCAATCAAAGGTAACGCCCGTTTTTGAGAGCTTCCCCTGACTCCCATGCTCTGAACCATTTCTGAGCAAAGCCTTCTACTTTTGCTCCTGCTCCTCGATTGAGGCAACCCACTTCCACATCCCACACAGCTGATTGGTCTAGAAGCTTCTGCAGATTTGTATGAAGGTGAATTTAACGCGAGTTGGTCGGAATCGAATGTGTTGGATCAAGCGGCATGAGATGAAATGAGGATGTTAAAAGTGGGTGGAAAGTAGTGGAGAGTACCACAATATTGAGTACATATATCCTGACGGATACCTCTTAATTCACAAAGAATAAATCTACATAATTGCTTTCATTTCGCAAGTCCATACAAGTCAGGTTTTAACAAGTAATTGCAGCAGACTATGCCAAATAACAAAACGAATTTGCAGGTCACCCAATAAGAGCATTAATGCACCCAAAGCCCTAATTTTTGCTGCAGTTTAAGCAAGGGGCCACTTGCCCCTGTGGTACACATATTATTTCCTGTTATAACCTTTCCATGGTCTTCGAAATGCCTCCTTAGAGTAAGACCCCAATTTGGTCACTAGAGTTTCTCCTCTTTGCTTATACTCTAGGCAAACTCTGCCATTGTTTGGATAAAGTACTGAGAACCTCTAAGTCCCTACGTACATCGACGCAATACACTGAAGATATCAGACACAAGAAGGTACAAAAATACCCATTGTTTCATGTTTTCTACCGAGTGGAGGCTTTTCATTTGCTTCCATATTTCTTTTAGCGTGATAATTTCAGGAGTGGAGGAGGTGCGAAATTGGCCAATGGTTCTACCTGACATTGTTCGTAAAAATAAATCTATTGCGCGGAAGCTAGAATGCCCCTGAGGAAATAAAGATGCTTAGATTGGTCCTCCGGAGCAAATTTTCTTATTTACGGGTAGAATTACTTTTATTGTTAATGTCATAATTTTTTCTTCTATTCTACCACAATACTTAATATCCGTCAATTCACCAGTCCTGTAAATTTACTGCTTTAGCAGCAGGTCAAATCTAAAACTTATCCGATTGACAATCTTTACGATGGTGGTCCAAAACCACAACCCCCTAGGCACATGTCCAGCACACTGTAGCCAAACCTACTATGCTTCCCTCCATTCGATTCGTGGTCGGCCCGTGTTGTCTACGTGACGCGCCCTCCAACAACTGTCGACACTTTAAGGCTGGAAAAGAAGGAGAGAAGGCGGCAAAATCAAACTGCTTCAGCGGGTGGAAAAGAGGATGAGTATGCACCGTATCACTTCCCGCCCTTTTCCTCCCTCCCACCCCTCTATTACTGCACATACGCATGCACCCGCACGCATAGGCGCATAATTGACAACCGTCAATTAAGTGAGGTGACTAATGAGGACTAATTAATAAACCCTTGTCCCCTGCTAACTTTGATTTTTTCCGCTGGCAGGGTGACCCGCATATCGAATGTCTCGCTTATCAGACATCTTGAAAGTGGGGAGGGGGAGGCCTGGCGCGCCAGTGGGAAAACAGGACAGTCGCATAGGGGCTTAAAATTCAATTAGAAGGAAACTTGGGTACTTTAAATGTTTTTAGCATTTTCTTTAGGAAAATGATTTGTAGGATCACTAACATTACCGACTGAACCTGTGTTACGCTCTACGAAAGTTTTTACTGTTTACTTAAACATATCGTAGCAAGTTTTGTTTTGTTCGGTAATCTGCCTGATAGATTTTCCTACGTAATCGCCAGCACTTTTAGGAAAATCTGATGAAGGTTCTTCTTGGAAATTTTATTGGTCTAATGTAATACAATGATAGTCTATTTAACCCTAATTTTTGGTAACTTGGGTGTTTAACGCTCCGCCTTTGCACTTTCGCTCGGCGGAATGGCCTTCAAACTTCAACTTGTAAACCCCTTCTAGCAGTCCTTCTCTATGTAACCGATGCATATTCTCCCTACTATTGTCACATTTTTCGTCTTCAGAAAAAAACCCAAGTAGCAAACTGGGTGGTGAAAAGCAAATCATATCCCAAATGGCAGCTACGCCTATATTGTTGAACGTTACAACCCAACCTGATGGAAGAAGGGAATATGCTGCAGATGGAAGAATCGGTGACAGTCCCTAACGGAAGGTTTGAAAATGACGTCTGTTTCGGCAACTATCCCAGTCCCGTGTGCTGCAGAAATGCTATTAACAGGTGAAGCGCCACTAGCCGTACACCATCAAGAAAAGTTTGTAACGGAGCTGCTTACCGTACCTGCATGAAGATATCGATGAAATAAATATGCGATACCTCCTGAACTTCTCTACTAGCTAAATGGAAGCGAGATAGGTATGGTTGGACAGAGCTGAAGTGAACGCAAAGTGGTAAGGAGAAATAGAGGCTAAACCGTTTCCCCGCAAAGCTAAGGTAAACCCCCTGCCTTATAAAGTGGTCACTTTGAGGTGGGAGTTGGATGAAGGGGGTATCGAAGAGGCCTATTGAAAGGAGGAGGAGGAGGAGATGTAATACTTTAATAATGTGTTTAACTCTTCGTTTTGGCATCGCAGGCACTTAAACCTCCGCCTTTTACTTTCACTGGGCGGAGTGGTTTACAGGCCATGTCAACAGCCCCACCCTCATTCCTTTCCTGTGTCTGCAATACATTAGCATTTACAACTTCTTGCAAGTTGATGGGTTCTTTGAGGTGCAACACAGAAAGTAGATTATTTAAAGTGAACCTGTCTGTCAGATTTGGCAAATATTTTCTTTACTAATATGACGCCAAGTGTCTGATGTAAACTCAGCTTTTTAGGAAGTCTGATGAAGGCTAATTTATGACGTTGCAATCAAATATGTGGTGCAAATTGCCCTTTTTTAAATGAAAGAGTTTAAAATAAGTTTGTGTCAATTCCTTACTTTTTCTCTTTAGAGATTTATGTAGCTTTCTTGAAGAATCTGGCTAGATGGGAAAATTGGGCCTTGTTTCATAATAGGCCAATATAAGCCTTTTTTAAACGGTTCAAGTCTTCTGCTTATTTCTTTTGTTTCAAGATTATGGCGATTTTCAACAAATCTATTTGAATTACATCATTTGTGAGGAAAATAACCCAAATTTTTTGCATACAGTCCCCGAAAAAGTTTACTTTGCAGAAAAGTTTTATACTGTAATGTGAAAGGCGAACTTCTGCCACCAGACAATACGAAGCAATAAATTTGTCCAGAGGCAAGAGTTTCATTTTCAAAAGCCATAATAATCTCACACATTAAAATAAATCGCCAACCCATTAAAAGTTGGTAGTTTGACGAATTCCCTCTTATTATCCTATTCTAGCGGCTTGGCCAACACTCGGATGGGCTTAGAGGAGAGGGGTTTTCAGATCTCTCAATTTATTCCATTTGAAAGTCATTATCTGCTATACAAATTATGCTTTTATGAGAAAGCTTGCAATAATCTCTTTTGGTTCGCTTTGTTTTAATTATTTCAATTAGTCAATCAAGAAAGATAATGTCCTCCATATACAATTTTGATGGCTTTCTTTGGCTGCGGTGCGAAACTTTAAAGATACATTAAAAAGATTTCATTATTTAAAAAACTTTCATTTTTATGTTAAATTGGCATCTTACGAGGAGTTAGTAGCTTTTAGAAGTTGGATTTTTCATTTTGCGGTCAACCCATGCTGTCTGCTCTACTTTCATTTGATGGAGGAGGGAGGATAGGAGAGAATGGCCGGCGCAAAGCTAAACTACTTCAGAGGGTTGTAAAGGAGAAGGAAGAGGGGAAACAAGGTACCGTGTATTAGCTTAGGCTTAGCGATTATAACCACGTTCACCTCCAAAGCGACACATGTGATTATCTGATTTCCTCATCTAGCTTTGTTGTCACAAATGTGCGAAATTATGATCTCGATTACAACAAATCTTGTGTAGCGAACAGATGACTGTGTTTAACACATTGGAATAAATGTTTGATGTTGCGCAATGTGTGACTTGGGGGTAGAACCATGAAAGACTGGGCCCTGATGGTTTGCAGTCCTGATAGTGAACGTGTCAAGTTAGAATGCCTTTTTCAGTATAGTTCACAATGCTGGACCCTCTCTAAGGACAAAGGATTAGCACCTTACTTTGAAATGGGGAGGAGCTTATGATGTTTGATTATTCAAATAAGACACAAAACTACGTGACCACCGGTGGTGTATGTCAGCTAGATAAACTGCTATTTAATGCGAATAAATCTTTCATTATTTTTTTTTAAGTCAAGAATTGTGTGAATTAAAGGACAGGAATCGATGTTTACCGATCGCCAAAGTTAATACATCCTCCAAACTCCGATTTTGTATTGGCTTTAGAGATCCTGTCACGGGGATGGCAAAAGTATACTCGTTTAAAAATAGTTTGCAATTTCTTCTTCATCAGATTATTCGCTAGGGTATGCTGTGACGAGCCCTATCTTAAAAACTAGTCAACAAGTTATGCTGTGCCTATCATCCTTCAACCTTCTGGTGAAAAATGGAGCATATTTAGCATGAATGTTGCAAACTGCCTATGCGTGCTTTTGTAACTCCATTGTGTAGTAAACAAGGCAATTCTGTCATCACTGCTCTTTTCGCTCTCTTCTTGTCTTGTGCTTGCATTCCTATCATGTCATTTTCACCTTCAGTTTTTCCAACGGCAAAGGTGGGGGTGTTGTGAGTTGACAATGCTCCTACCTAATCTACAATCTACATCTCAAGCAATATCTTAAGCAGTCCTAGTAATAATTACTTACCATTGAACCGAATTGTCTTTCAGTCACCTATCTGGGATGAATGGAAAAGTTATCAGGGTAAACGTTTGTACCTGTTTTGTTTGTTTTTGTTACCTCAAATGGATTAAACAAGTCACGTATACTGCAGGGAAGTGTAACTTTGTGCTGACAAGGTGGGCCTAGTGTTAAATCTATTTTCCCATCAGGATACATGGAACCGATGCAAAAAATGAAGACTGAAAAGTGAGACAATCTTGGCAATCCGTAAACCTCCATTCCTGCCATTTAATTCACACAATTCTTGATTTAAAAAAAAATAATGAAAGATTTATTCGCATTAAATAGCAGTTTATCTAGCTGACATACACCACCGGTGGTCACGTAGTTTTGTGTCTTATTTGAATAATCAAACATCATAAGCTCCTCCCCATTTCAAAGTAAGGTGCTAATCCTTTGTCCTTAGAGAGGGTCCAGCATTGTGAACTATACTGGAAAAAGGCATTCTAACTTGACACGTTCACTATCAGGACTCATCGAGGAAGGAGATGGGGTGACTCCAGGTTGAAAATTTGCATGTATTGGACGGCTTTGGGCTTAAGATTTTCAGCCTTTATTCAGAAAATGCGGGAAATGATCTTGCAACATCAACACAGTACCCCACTTTCTAAAATAGACGATAAAACATAAGAAAGAGTGATAATAGTTTGGTAACTCGTTGATGACAAATGCTGCCTCTAGGGGAGAAATGATTCTAGAAATCAAGGAGTTTTATTTCGAAGATTCTTGAAATTGAATTGATTAGGTTCATTGGGAAAACATGAGGTGGTGAGCATAAGCAACAGACTTTTCTAGGCGTCCCCTATTCATTCTCGACTCACCAAACTATTCATTGCTTCAAATCGGATTCACCAACCCTCTCCTTTAAATTCATTCCATTTAAGTCAAACTTGTCTCCATATGCATTAGTGGATTATCCGTAGCACTATTTATACCTCGAATACTCATTTCATCCATTTAAAAATCATCCAAATTCTAATCTTACCCTTTCATCAGTTTTCGTCATTTAACTTCCCATACTTTGACTGATCAGGACACAATCCCGAGATAGGATCTTGGCCCTGCTCAATGACTATCGTGGCACTATTTTTTTCTTACGGGGCTACACGTAAGGCATTGTTAAGCAGGCCAAAATTTTGACGATTTCCCCACCCTTTCATCACCTTATTTGTGAGCTAAATAGCGGACAGAAGTCTTCGTACTTTCACAACTTTTCCCTAGTAAATACCAATGCTATTTCTACTTGTCACTACCTTCAGTTCAGCGTGAAATCGTAGTGTAGGCGTGACTGAGAAAAAGGGAGACTTCATCATGTGATTGGGCGTCACGTGACGTGCAGTTGTGTTGCGAGGTGGATTTGTGGTGTGATCGCTCTCACACACAAGCTTAGCATCAATGTGTGTGCACGTTCATCCCTCCATTCCAATTCCTGTACTGCTTTTTACTCAGGTAGATTCACCTTCGGTTACATGACCATAAACGTCGACATATTTGTTCTTTTTACGCACAAATTTTACTTCATTTTCTCAGGTCTCTTTTAACTAGTCACTACCTTAAAATTTTTAATGTGTTCCTTGGTAGAAAGAGAAGTGGAATGTTCCGTAGGCCGGCTAGTGGAGCGTACGTTTTATCACTTCCCCAAAGCCCGAGCACAGTGCCATTGACCCAGTATAGGTTGTCACTGCCCCATTGATGTGTGGTAATTTTCAGCGCGATTACTAGCAATAGCAGCTTATTGCATTAGACAATAAAATTTTACAATTTTGTAGCAATTTGCCTTTGTTGAGCTGCTTCAGGGTTTTTACTAAATATGGAAATACACTCCCTGCAATACAAAATGTCAACCTTTGTATTCTCATACATTTGACTCTTCACCTATTTAACATGGATTTGTGTAAAGAGTTGGTTAGAATGCTGCCACAGGCGTCGAGTTTTAGCGTGTCTGTATGATGTCTTGCATTCAGAGGCGTCTTCAAATGATTTCTGGCCTTACCTCCTTCTTGGAAATTCGTTTTAAAGTAGTAACAACTTGGCTGAAAAGCGGTTACAGTGGATCATTTTGAATTGGTTACCCTCCTAGGTAATCTCTAAACCTGTCAAGATTGTAAACTTGCGTTTATCATTGATTTTCTTCCAGTTGAAACATATGACTGACAACTGAACGGTGCGCGTCGTGGTGACACCAACTGCCACCCAGGCTTCCACTCATTCCCTTTACAAATCAATCAGTGCTTCACCTTACATCACTGAAAAAGGTAAGTCCCTTTCTTATTCAAAAGTAATAACATCAACTGCTAAGAAGGATATTTTTCACAACAGTGTACGACATTAGATTTTTCTGAAACATTTCGTCTTGACAAGAGTCCTCCGTGCTTCTAACTACGATGGGCAGATCGTCCACTAGCGTTCCATGGCGCCTTTTATTCAAAACAAGTAAATACTGGCAGAATTGCACATATGGTTTACCCCATGTATAAACTACTTAGTTAGCTCGAGATTTCGCCGCAGGAAGAGCCTTGCCTCCTTGAGTCACTTTACCAAATTGAAATTACTATCATTCTACTATGACTTGGTGACTGACTTGGCAGCCGGCACTCCTTTTTATCAGTAACATTAGCTACGTGACGTGAGGAATCAACAGAGTCTACTATTTGTGTGGTAAACTGAACGCATCACCGAACAAGCCAAGAACAAGACGCCAGCAGATTTCGACTTAGTAATGCACAGCGCTGCCCGGCCGTGAAAATTGATGAAGCACAAATAACTTCACCCCTGTACGTGCGATGCAACCGAACCGAACCATGGTTAACCAAGCATGATGGTGTATTAGTGCCCACGGGATCATCAATCCCTTTAGCACAAATGCATGCTGTTCTTCGTAGGGAATTGAGGGTACCTTTCTGTATTTCGGCTCTGCGATTGGGGCAAGAAATAGGAGGGTAAACTGGCAGGCACTGAAATAGCCGGACGTATTTCCTTCCTCCTCCCCCGCTTCTTAGACAAAGAAGTCGTTGGATAAATTAGGCAAGCAGAAAAGACCATTGAAAATGGTCACGCTACATTACGCTCTTTTCCTTCCCTCCTTCCTCCCTCCTGTCTTCTCCTCATCTGCCAACTGTCAAGTGCGCATCCGCCTCCCGTCACCGACATGCCAAAATGCCACTACTAGGGTGAGGGTTGGTGGGTGTAGGGGTGAAGTTGACGTGGAGGTTGACCGGTTGATGTCTCTAACACGGTGTTGAAAATACAGCCATCACCGTGAACCTGTTGTTTTATGGCTCTGTCTGGTGGTGGTAACCCAGCTAATCTCTTTAGATATGTCTATGGATGTTGCGTTTTAAAAGGCAAGAAGTAGCATTGCAATTATGTCGCAATCTGTCAGAATGCTTGTCATCTTTTAAGTTCACCGCCTACGAATGTGTGGTTCAACGTTATATGATCGCGAAGTCATTGTCTATTTTAAGAGGCAAAATTAGATTGGTCTGTGTTGAAGGCTTCACCTTCCGAAATTCCAATCAAATGCATGTGAAAATAGGTATTCCTTTGCGATAATTTGACCATATCGTAAGCTGGTGACCAAGACATTCTCACGTCTTTATTTTAGCTGCAACATTAAAATTTTCCCTATAGAGAGTTGTGCAAGTTTACCAGAGGAGGAAAAATGCCTTCGCTTTATGGGTGAGAGTAAACAGTAATTTTGTGGTACCATTTGACGTGAATTCTAAATGCTTCTCATCGTATGCATACGCATGTTACGATGACTAGGTTATGTAATGTTCACGGGTAGGCGGAGTTTAACAGATTTTACGCATGCATCAAGGTGTTGGTGATTCAGGCCTAACTACTAATTCCTGTCTCCTAGGCAAGAAAATAGACATCACTGTGTTAAAAAATCAGGTGTTGTGTGTATTGGTAGCTTAGCAACCATCAAATATGAGAATGGGTTAGAGGAAGGCCAGGGGAGGGTGGAGGCATTGGTGGTAGTGGTGGTGGTCGTTGCCCTACTTATTTCTTCGAGGTCGAATTGTCGTTTTTTGTCGTACAGCTGGGTAACAGTGCAAGTAATCTACTATATCGGATCATAATCCATCCATGTATCCGTCTCTCCATCTATCTGCCTCTCTGCTCACCTAACTATATCCACCGAAGAGTACAAAGTGGCTTGTGTAACATATGACGATTATCGTCATAGAATATTGATTCATCCCTCTCTGATTCATCCATCATCTACATGGTACTCAAGCCTAACGACGCAATTGGGTGGCAGTCCGTGTTATGCAATCGACAGCAATGTGTAGGTTATGCTACGTATCATTCGTCAGCATAATTGGCCTCTGTTCAAACAGAGGGTGGGAGTGTATCGATAGATTTTGCTTGAGTAAGTTGTAGGTTTTAAAAAAGCAAATAAATGCATTCCAAAAGTAAACGATTAGCTTAGTCTGTGAATCTCCATCTCACCTAGTGAAGGGTGGCCATGGCACTCACGAATTTGTCAATTAATTGTACCTAAATTCACTTATCATCTCGTAAATTATCAATTTTGACTGCAGTTTATTTCCGATTGTATTTATTCGTCATTCACTATCACTAATTTGTGGAATTTGATAAATAACCGTTTCTAGGATCTAAGGCTCCGCAGCTTAAAGTTTGGTTAGCTTAATGCTAAAAATACGATTTACAGATCATCTTATTGATTAATTATATTCTTAATTTTACTCAGGTTTTCAGTGTTGAGGATAATCATTTTCCAATTTTTTCTATTCTTTACTAAATTACTT
The DNA here is from genome assembly GCA_000469725.3 of Echinococcus multilocularis. Classification (NCBI taxonomy): domain Eukaryota; kingdom Metazoa; phylum Platyhelminthes; class Cestoda; order Cyclophyllidea; family Taeniidae; genus Echinococcus; species Echinococcus multilocularis. The sequence goes on along the minus strand of LN902846.1, from coordinate 3,785,291 downwards.
AGAGCAATAATTTAATCACCACATCCCACGACCTCTTGGTTTGACTTCAGTTGACCTTATATAGGATCCGGCGAATAGAGTATACGCCTTCTTCTAGACAAGCATTCATTCCAGCCTCAATAACAGAAGAAAGAACAACATTTCCACTCTTTATCCCAAATGATTTATTGATCTAACGAATGGCTTTCATATGTATATGGCTGCTGTTGGCTACTCTAGAGAGGAGCATACTTGTATATTTTACTGCAGCAGTTTGGAGCTTTTTAAGTAACCTACTAGAAAAGGCTTAAGTTGCTTAACTTACTCAAGTGCTTTTTTGCATTTTGTTTTGGATACGAAACACTTATTTGAGAGAAAATTGAAGTCTATTCATAGAACAGGCTAATTTAATTTAGACTACACCCAACCTTCTAAACAGGAGTAACAGTGAAGAAAAATACATTGCAATTCTGGCTGTTTTATTTAGTTGACAAACTCTAGATTAAACAACATCTTGGTTTATTATGATTATCACTTGTGTTAAAATACAGGCCCTACCGCATTGACAGGTATGGTAAAAAAGGTCTAATATTTGTGACTCAGGCAGTTACCTCCGCGCTCCACCGGCACTATCGATCGTATTTGTCGGCCGCCTTATTAGCGATGTACCAATTTTGTGTATTTAACACATTCGGCAAAATTACTGCCAATGCTGGGAAACCTGGTGTGGTAACCCATTGGCCTGGTTTTTTGATAAATTCCAGTAAGAGGACAGTTATATTCTGCATTGCCACATCGCCTTAATTTCGGCATTATTGGACGGGTATTGTAGTGAAGATGGCTTAGCAACGTCTAGTCCTTCTTTACAATTAGATGTTGCAGTTTGACCTCAAAGTGTGTTGAAATCTAGTAGACTCAACTGTTAGGGTAACTTTTGCTGTTACTGAACTAATATTTCATCCATGCAAGGAAAAGAAGCCAAGCCACAGGTCTATATTTTTAGCCACAGTAGTTCTGGGCTAAGTCAGAGCGTTTACTTGAAACACCAATATGCGAAATCAACTTTAGCATCATCATTAATGAATGACTGCCGCACCATAATCTATCTCCTCAGCCCCCCTCCCGACCTCTCACGTTGTTCCTGTTTCTATCCCCTTGGAGTTAGACTACTTCCGGTGGGTGCGGTGGCAGGACCTCACCCTCGGCATATAATATGACCAGTACTCTAGTATGCACCCTTATAATAGATCTGAAGTTGCAGTCAATTCCCATAAATTCTTATATCCTGGATTCAATAGGCCGTCATATGCAGGCCATAAGGAGGATATTATTTGTTGAATAATGGACTGTTATCAGAACGATTAGATTTTTTTATTAATAATTGTTTATTGAGGTAAAATTCTTTTATATATTGAGTCAAAATTTCGTATTAATCATTGTTAATTATTTACCCCTGTATATTTTCTCAGGTAATCTTCACATAAACTAGTCCTTTACACCTGATATTTTGACTATTCATTCGGATATTGCTCATTGCTAAACACAACAATTTCTCAGCTTGTCTATCAACAGCAAAGTGGGCTTATGCCCCAGCGGATTTTTATCCGGCTGCCATTCTCACTGAACTCATCCACGCACGCACACACTTGCACAAACATGAAGGGATCCTCCAGTTGCCAAGTTAATCGCGTCAACCCACTTCCCTAGTTGGTGCATAGGCTCGCAACCAATCGTTGCCTCGGGCCAATCAGTGCACAGTAAACCACGCATTGGTTATTGCTTCCAGTTTTCGCGCTCATTTTCACAATCGACGTGTGATTGGCGTACACCGGAAAAGCCCGTCGACGGACATGGCATCCATTGGTTACCTCGTCCTCCACCAATGAGTGGCTAGTGCTATGACTGTATGAAAGAAACGGGGTGGCGGTCTGTCATATTCGTGCAGACTTGAATACAGTCCTGTTCAGCACGCACGCACGTATACTTTTCTACCTTTGCAACGCTTTCTGCTCGTGATCGCTATCACCTTTATTGTACTCTACCAAGGCACTTTGGATCTCATATCTTTTGCAGTCGAAATACACCCAAATTAAAGTAGGATAACTTCCCCTATTGGATCAAAGTTCCTCCTCGATGCAATAATTCCCCCCCCCCCCCCACGTTGCACAATGAATCGCAGTAGAAGTCGCAATTCAGGTATCTACACTGTCGAAAAATTGCTTGATCGACGGGTTAGAATGGTGAGTTTTAATGTGAGAGACGTACTTGTGTTTTAATTTCAGGTATATTATCGTGTAGAGTTAGCTGATTTAATAGCATACTTTGGTTATATAATTAAAGCTTGTACCTCAGGCTAACTTTGCGTTTTTTAACTCTTTTTGAAATGGAATTTTATCACTTCTTTTTTAGAACAAAGTAGAATACCTCGTCAAATGGAAGAATTGGAATGACAAGTGAGTATTTTTTTACCCTAAATAAACGTACATTTGTGGAGCGATAGAGAGAAGGCTCGCGAAATTCTCTCGTTTTCGCGTAAGGCCTGCAAGCATGCATTAGAAGCGTGCGCGTGCGTGCGTACGCCCTGTACATACACATACGTACGCACGCTAGCGTTAAGACAGCCGTGTTTGCTGACGATCGATGTGGTCTTTCAATTGGCTGCAATCTCATTGATCTGTCCTTGCGCGTGCGTGTGTGTACGCCCCGCGCATTTTAGTTTTGCAAGCAGGCGTGTGTGTTAGCACGAGAGAATGCGGACGTGCGTGCTGCGCTAGCACGCGAGCGTGTGCGTGCATACACTAACCAGCTTAGCATAGGCCTAGAGTTATGCAGCGGTCTAGGTTTCGCTCTCATACCTTGCTTTCAGGGGTAGGGTCTTTAAAACCTACTAATAATGAAGGCGAGTACACCTAATTTAAGCCTCCAAGGGCACGCAAGAGTAAATCTACTAAGGGGGAATAAAATTTCTGAAAGAAAATTAATTTACTCAGATCCTGTTTTTTTCTCCATTAAAATCCTATTTCAAGATCAATTAAAATGTGCGATTTTTCAAGCGTAATTTTCGTTATTGCGTGAAATTAAACGGGGTTTTTATCCCTTTTCCTTAAGACATAACACCTGGGAGCCGGAGAAAAATATTCTGGACAAATCACTCATTGAAAATTATCAGAGAGCAGAGGCTAGGAAACGGAAAGCGAATACAATTGCAAGTAGTAGACCTCAGAGTCCATCCACAGAGAATAAAAAGGCCAAAGCTGCAGGGGGAACTGCACCAGATAATGCTAGCTTAAATGAACCCCTAACAATTAACGTCTCGGTGACAAAGAATTCCCTTCCAGCGGCTCATTCTGGATCCAGTTCTGTTGATGCTGCTACCACCTCTTCTGTTGGATCTCCTCGTAATTCCACTTTTGATAGTGCTAACACCAGCAATACCAACAACGACACCTGCGAATGGAGGATGGATAGCCGGTTAAGGCCAACAACTCTATTGGTCACAGCAGCTTCTGCTTCGGCTGCGAATACGAGAATGGCTGCAAAGGCTCCATCGTCTGAACATGGGAGTCGAAGGAGCATGTCTCCTCAGTTTCCAGTAAGGTTTACTCCTAGCTTCTAAAGCCTACTCACGCTATTTGGTGGTAAGGTTCTTAGTAAGACCTGTTTTATTTGTAGCCAACACCGGTTGAACAACCTCGGATTCGACTAAAAATTCCGCGCGAACGTATTCTTTCCATGCATTCAACTGGTGAAGACGAGGAAGACGATGATGATGAGAGTGATGAAAGCCCCTCATCTAGCGGCGATTCCGTTATTGAAGAAATTGAACTTCCACGTAGAGAAAGGCTTTCAACAAATGAGCCAGAATTTGTTGTCATTCCGAAGCAATTAGACGTTCCTGCAATCAACGCATTCTCCTCAGATCCATTAATGCATCCTCCTATAGGCTTAAAGCTTCAATCGAAGCGGTTTATTGGGAACTGTGATAAGAGCCCAGTGGTGAATAGGAAGGGTAAAGGGAAGAAGAAGAGGCATAATGAGGAATGCCGTTCTTCCTCGTCTTCCTCTCCTGGAAGCGACAGTAGTCCACGACGATTGGCTCCCCTTCGCATTCACCTGTCTCGAAATGGAACTTCAGCGGCCTTTTTAGCTACCCCACTGTCGGTTGCATCGTATCCTGCGTCTTCTGCCTCTACCCTTGTGTTACCTCCCCCACCGTCGCTAGAAAGGGACATTTCAATCACCGATGTAACAGTTGGAGGGCTAACGGTAACCATTAAGGAGTGTTCCACATCAAAAAACTTTTTCGGAATTCCTACCTCTCAGGTAGTTGCAAACTCAAGACCTCCATTGGCTCCTCGTCCAATTTTAGAGGAGCTAGAATCAATGGTTTCCAAGCCCCCAACTTCCAAACCATCCGCTGAGGTACCAGTGGATGAGAACAGCGAACCACAGATGATCGATGTTGTGGAGGAAGCTCCCAAAGTCCGTAAGACGTTAGAATCGTCCCTTCCGCTGCTACCTCCTTCTACTCCGTCTCCTCCTCATCCCTCTCCTTCTTCTTCTCCCCCCCCTCCTCCTCCTCCTCCTCCTTCCCCACCTTCTGGTTCGTCTCCGAAGACCACGCCAAAGAAGATTGGTCGCCGAAACGCCTCATCAAGAAAGTCTTCCAACCCGGTGAGGATGTGTGTTCTTGCCGACACAGTCCCTCCACCAAGTAGGAGCATTGATGACAGTGTCTATGCCTTCCACGGCGATGATTCTCCCCCTCCTCCGTCTCCACCACCAAAAGCTGTGACGGAACCAACTCAGGTATCCCCACCACCACCAGAACCATCTAAGCCACCCCCTCCTCCACCTTTACTCCAACTTCCAACCTTGCCTCCAATGGCATCTTCTTGGGAGACGTACTTTAAGGCGATTGGTCTGTTCCCCCAAACAGAACTTTTGAATCCACCACCTTTTTTGAATGTGCCGTCGACGGGGGGAATGTATCCGAACCCATTTGTGCCCTCTCCATCCACTCATCTGCAACACATCCCCCCTCCGCCCCAACTACTTGTTATGCCTCCAGGCAGTGTGATCATGGACGAGATGCAACCAATTGATTTATCAACGGGTTCTAGACGTTGATAGTATGAATCAACTTTTCCTGTCCATTTCCCCCTCTCTTCTCTCCTGACCTAGTCTTTCTAGTGTACATAACCAGGTCCTGTATATTATGACATTATTGCTGTTATAAACGCGAGAGAGAGAGATGTTTACCTCTATCTGCGTGCACTATTCATATTCCAATTCAGAAATATACTAAGCCGGTTTCACTACTTATGTATCTGTAAATTGTTTGGTCCTTTTTTATTAGGAATGCTACTTTTAATGGGCAGAAAAAATCGCTATAGGCACATGAGCCACATGCTTATGGGTAGTCATCTATCGTCCTCTGACTCAATAAGGAAAATTGTTTTTGGAAAATTGATCAGTCACAATTACGCATGATGTGCCGTTTCACCAGAAATGAATATGAACGATAAAAATATTTTTTAAACTGGACTAGTTGAATCAATTTGTTGGTTATAATTTTGTGTCCAAGGGACACGTTTCCATTGACTCGTCGCGTCAAAATGGTCGCTCTAGGTCTTATCGATTTTTGCGTCTAACCGCATTTATCGATCACATTACCAGTCAGCTGTTCTTCTTACGCGTTTATCGATCACCTTTCTTCTGGCCCAAATGATTTTGCGCAGTTTGCTACCGCCTAATTTAATTCCTCTTCTTCTGTCCCATTTCAAACAGCAAAAAAAATCACTTCAAGGAAAAAGGGATAGGCACGGTCACAGGGATTCCATAAACCACGTAGGCTACATAATATAGGTCAACATTTTGCTCACGAGACTGAGTCACTTTGATTAAAACTTTTCAAGGGAACAGCCATCCCATCCAACTGCCGAGCCGCTTAATTGTAGAGCCTTTTGGCTCCTAAACTGCTTATTTGGTGTTTCTTTTTGGAACAGTTAGAACCTTCAAAATACCGTATCGATAAGCACCCAGTTAAAGTAACGTATGACCTCAGTGCTATAGATGGCCTTCAGAACACGCTTATGAGTGACTCACTCAAATGTAGACAGGATGCAGCACATAGAACATTTTGACGTCATTTAGTTGAAGCAGTTCAGAAATTACGTGATACAAAAATGGGAGCGTGAGGGACCCATCGATGTCACATCACTTAACTTTGAATTCAGCCATCTGTAAGGCCATCTTATGAGTATAGGAGGCGATTGATTGATTGATCGATTGGTAGCCTTGCTCAACCTAGTTCAGAGCACTCTGCTTGAGTTCGCAAATGCTGACAAAGCGCCAGGCGGGTAGGCAGGTAGGCATGCATGTGATGCGTTTTTGATCTTGAAAACGTCCAAGGTCGAAGACCCCAGTCTGCTCTCCCGAAAATAGGTCAGACCACTTCACAGGATTGCATTTCAGGCTTGCTCGTCGATTAGGTTCGTCGGCCGAGCTCCTTTCAGCTTCAGAACAACCTGTGCGGATGTAGCTGTCTTCCAAAAATCTGGAGACGTTTTGATGTCTGTGGCCAATCACGTGACTCGGGATTATCAAAATCTTGCTTTAAGTGATCAGACACACTTTCCTGAGTCACCTGTTCACTGTTTTGCTCTGCGATTTTTGAAAGAACCGCAACAGTAAGTAGAAGTGGTTATTTGTTTCGTCGAGCAAATTTTCGTCCGCTTTGATTCACTCAGGTTAAGAAAGGTATGCTTCAAAACTATATGCGGTCAAAAAAGTTAATTTCTAAGCAAGAATTGATAAAACTTGGATGATTTTGCACCTTAGAGTGAAAAAGGAACAATAATGAATTACGATCATGCCTAAAATATGCAGAAAGGACATGATTTACGACAGAATAACTCTGCTCCATGTGCCAAAGATAAATTACTTGAAATCAAACTAAAGGAAGTAAGAATCGAGCATCCTAAGGTAAAAGCGGCTTTGTGCTTTAATTCCTGCATCGTTGCAAAAGCAGAAAGGTTAATTAATGCTTGACTAAATAGCATGGCTGAGCAGGCAACTGGCGGGCAACGCATCGTTAGTAGTTCTCACCCCCTTTAATCCAGTATTCACCTTAACGTCCGAAAATACGAAAAAAATAGGTGCATTAAAATCTGACTAGTGTCAATAGATGATGTGTTTTCCTGTGGAATTACAGTTATTCCTGTAACAGCATTATTGTAATAAATGCCATTTGGTCTATGATTCTCTTCCAAAATGAGGATTGCCATAAAACGATATTACGATTAGCACTTCAAAGTACTTCGCTTCGGTGTGGGCAGGTGGAAGTAATCTTTGAACATATTGCAATAAAATGAATTGCTGTGCTTTTATTATCAACACCTCAATAAGGTTTGAGTAAGAGAGTCCTTAATAAGTGGAAATTTGATAGGTACTAATTCTTCGGTTTTGAAAAACCCACACCAGGCAAGTTTTACACATGGAAGAATCCACTTTGAATTCACTACGAAAAAAATCGAGGGCATTCACTTCCCTCAGATTTTTAAAAAATCGCCTTATCGATCGCCCCTTACGCCAACCAATAGCACCTCGGCCATGGTAGAAATGACCTTGAGGTTCAGCCATTTGTTCATGACAATGGACAGGTGTTTTATTGGGCAGATGGCGTGCTGAAAATGATGCAAATCAGTTCGTATCTACTCTTATTACCATTTATGCAATAATTTATTCAAGAATCATGAGGCATGTAACCGAAGTTTCGTGTGTACCTCTGAGCACGCGTGCATGGATTGGATTGACAGCAGACCTGGAAGCGCCAAAATTGAAGGTTTTATTTCTGTGGCAAATTTAAATCTTGCTTCATTTACAAATCAAATTTCCTAATTTAGTTCATTCCACTACGGTGGCAGGTGTTCCAAATTGATACATGATGGGCATGAATGTGGGAGAACTGAGCATCAACTGTAACCAATCAGGGGGCCGCAAGTGATGAACCACGTGGAAGGTCGTTGTCACATGTTGATATCGTAATCCTTCGAAATTGCAATTTGCGAAATTCAAAATAACTTCTGGAAATGACGCCTTTTAATTGTACACTCACATTGTAGTAGAATCAAAAAGTATCGGTAATTGTTTGTCACGTCCGCTACCAGATTTGTAAATATCCGATATGAAATTAGCTCATTGATGATAAATAGTTGCGCCAGTTTACGTGTAACGAAAAGATTGGCTTAAGTTAAAGACAGGCGCCATTCTTTTACGACCCAGGTAACTAATGTCAATGCTGTCAAAGACTTCAAACTGCTTGCTGAAATTCCTCTGAAATGCCCTCCTTACACCAAAACGTGTTTTCATGGCATTTTATGGGACTTGCAGCAGTAAGCATACGGAATAACATTATTAGATAGACTCATACTTGTTGGTTATCAAATCACAACAACTGATTTACTTCTTGGCCTAACATATCAATCTGTTAAACGTATTTAACAGGAAAAGCGAAACACTTTCGACCTACTAGTCATTGATAAAAATCTTAGCAAAGTTTCCTCCATAGAGAGGCAAACTAATTAGGCTTTCTGTTAGAAAAGAAGCCAATCATCCGACAGAACCAAATGTTTCTTTGGATTGGTTGTTTTTAAGTCAAAGAAAATGTTCAAAATAACAAAACAAACGTATTTCACCGTCTTCGCATCGATAGATACGGTCCTCAAACTTTCAGCAAGCTGCAATTCCACCTGCTGAAAGCAAAATAACCCAAGAATACTACTTCAAGCTACTGATTTTGGATTTATCTCCGTGTTTTGTGAACCCTGTGTCTGAGCAATCTGACTTAAGCTTACTGATGTTGGAACACGTTAACTGGAACCGCAAATAAAACTGTGATTCGAGCTTCGCGTTGCTCGTGGCTGGAGTTGCATTTTTCGCTTTAGGTGTGGTTTGCTGTCAGCACTTGACACACATGTAACACGCATATTGTGTCGTTGACTTTGCACGTTGCATTTAAAGCTTCCTTTTTGTGACGAGAAGAATAAACAAGACAGTTGAAATCACAACACTGCAGCGGCCATCTTGTGCGCGGACAGTTTAAACGAACCAATGAAGATGGAGCCTTCTGTCGTACTGTCGTAGCGTAACCTGCCTCGTCCTCCAACACTACCATTGGCGGAATTGACTGATTGACAATCACGAAGTGCGGGAAAAGGGATAAAATCATTTGAAATTTAGGAAAAATAATGGACCAAGCGTAGATAACAGTAGGGTAATTCGCAGTGAAGGTGAAGCGTTCTTCCCAAAACTTGCTGATCTGCCATTTTGTCGAGTGGTGACAAGTCGATCCGACATTTACCGGGTGTGCATAGGAAGCATAAACCAACACTCACTTTTCCAACCCCTTTGACTGAGTAATGTGAGTGTTCTAAAACTTAAAGTACTTCAGTTTCATAAAAGCACGAGGTGTATCAGCCTCGGACGTGACATTTGCCACGAATAGCCAAGGGAAACAAGATTAGTGGTATTAAGGGATCAGGTATCTGCTACATCGCATGGGAACAAGGTAGTACCTGAGCTTTAATACGATCCTGTGATTTGGGGAAAAAACTTAAGCGTCAAGATGCAGCAGGACATTGTGCTAAAGGGATTTAGGTTAATCTCTTTTCTATCAACAGTGGGTTTATTCACTATATAATTTAACCCGACATCATTCAAATGCGAGCAAGTGGAGAGCATTTAAATCAAATTGTCCATTCTTCGCCATTTCATTCTAGCAGAAGTTATCACACCCTTCTGATTGTGCAAAACAAATGTATTTGAAACGCCCACCAGAAATGTCATAAATCCAGGCTCCAGTGATTCCGACAGAACAAAATACTCTAAAACTTACGCATCCAAGTTTAGCCCAAAAAATGCTTGAATAACTCTTGTTTTATTCAAGAGAAGTTTCATCCATAAACACCTTCTTCCATACAAAATAAATTTAGGTTCTTGATTCTCCACTCATCCATTTAATTACTTTTGGTTTTTCAAACCGTTTATGGGCGATTCAAGCGCTGAAAATTTCCATTTTAGACTAAGTAACCGGATGAACTGAACGATTGTTGATGCACAATACGTCATCATCTGAGTCTACGCCGCTGAATAGTACGATTTTTGAGCCAGAGCTACTGGAGGGGAGAGATAAGACCCATCCTCCTCCCCACAGGTGGGTGGCAAGATCAGAAGCATGGATGATAATTCAGGCGCGTTTTCGCTTCATTCCGTGGGATAGAACGAGAGACAGCACTGGCGACTGAGTGGGAGATGAGTCACAGCATGAATAATTGAGGTGTGGGAGTGAGTTGGAGACACCGACGCGCATGCTGTTTTAGCACGTAGGTGGTGGGAGAATGGAGGGTAAGGCAGAGGATGGAGGGGGAAACAGCGATCCCCATCCTGTTTAGACATGCCTATCGGCCTGATGGTAGAGTTACTAGAATGTTGATGCAACTTTTAAATTGATCACGAAGATGCTGACATTACTGTCCGAGAATGGGTCACTCTCATCCCACATTGAGAGAAATACATAAGGGGTCACCAATGTTAGCCTGAAATTGACTGCTGGTTATATGGATAGCAAATAAATGTATGGCTAATTTACCATTCATCTAATCATCCAGACTACTCAAAACCTCAAACTTTGACCACTTGTCCATAATTTCTTCTTAGAAGTGGAGTGAAGCCACAACTAAACAAATAGTCATCTCTCATTAGTTTGCTTAAACCGGTCACCAACGCGATGTGGTTAAGTCATTATTATGGATGGTGCAGATGGTGGGATCACCCAAGGCTCGGGATTCGAAACATGGCTAATCTGCCTCCTTTCCTCTCCCTCGTCCCACTCACCATGGAATCAGTGATGACCTGAACTCATGCTGCAACATGCCCGCGGAGCTTGTAGAATACTGCAATCGCACAGGGGTAATTCATCGATCGATCGACCGATCGGTTGGCTGATCCAGCCAGCCATCTAGCCAAGTAGTCAGCCGACGTGATTACAGTTCACGCTGCATACACGGAGGATAAATTGGGGAAACTCATTGCAATTTTTTTCAACTGAAAGTAGTCAAAGTAAATGGGAAGCATAACCACGATTTTAAATTCTAAAATGCACTGAAGTGAAGGCGAGGCTGTAAACAAATTGCAAATGAACCGTTAATTGCAGAGAGGGTGGGGAACGCTTACACCGATCCTCCCCCACCCGCCTCATTCCGCCAGTTTTATGGTTCACTAGCCTCACTGTTTTCCCACGATAGTGTTGTGGTAACCACAGCATTAGGCGCTGACCTTGCTTCTGCGTTTTGCAATGACTAAAAAGAATACTAACACAGTTTAACACGTCCTCTAGTACAAAGGCACATCATTCACCACAGTCTAAATGTTTTCTTTTTTTATAGGATCCCTAATCCTAATTCATTGCCTTACCAAACGTGCAACGAATTTGCGATGTGGGAGGTAAGTTAAGAAAATCTGGGTGTCACATATATTATTGATAAGTAATTGTGCAAAAATTTCCTAACTTTCACTACGTGGATAAGAGTGATTTAGTCAGAAGCACGACTGTGCCTTTTTTTCTAAACAATCGCTATGATATTTCATCGTATAAATCGGACTTGGTTTCCATTTGTTACAGAGCATATATTTATTGCCCCGAACGTTTAACTGAAATCTTGAAAAGACTGCAATAAACTCACAACAGATCTAGGAAGCTGGTAACATAGGAGTGATATAAGCAAAGATGGTGCTACTAAGGGTAGCATCTCCAGACCAAGTGGTGAAAGACCAAGGCACCAACGTCAGTCAATTTGAATACAGACATGCTTATGGGTTGAGCTCACGACACTGGCGACATCGAGAATTGTAGAGGTTCTTGTTGTAATTGTCACATATAGAATGGCAGCAGTGGATGGATGGGAAAATTTAAAAATTGCCTCAACCTATCTTGTCTATGAAGAGGGACAGAAATGAATTTGGACAACCACTTTATCTTATGCACACCAGTTTTGAACAGACGACTAGCAACTGCTTAATTTTATCTCTAAAAATTGCTTGGAATCATTAAAGGTCAACAAGGTGTGGTTATTTTGCATGAATGAGAAGTGTTGCTCTAAATCCTCAACAGTTCAACGTGCATTTGAACTGTTGCATGTGACCATTGCAGATTATGTAGTAAAAGGCAAAAATGTGACCTGATTTTTGAACAAAACAACGAAAGAATCAGGTTTGAACCATGTTCTCTGTGCTAGACAGATTAATCACCTTGATGAATATCAATTGACAGATTGAAGCATTACAAACTTCAAGCAAATTATGCCGCATGATAAAGGCACGAAATATTCTACTCATTTCAATAATTACATCAAAATATAGTCTTTTTCGGAGAAATTTTGAGGAAACGAATAAGAGTTTACGCAGTAAAGTGTTTTTATGTGAGCAATCACAATAATGGTTGGTAAAAGAAGAAAGGGATTGTTCTTTGAGGTGTGGCGGATGAGTTCATATTGTTACTGTAATCATTAAATACGGAAGATTTCTGCAAAAAAGAGCATAACTAAAAGTGCTAAATTGAATTTTAGATGGAAAAATGAAATATTGTTCCCAAGACGGATAAATGTATGGATAGATTGACGGATGGGTACGAGTTGGATGGACAAGAGATGTTTGGATACGAGATGGGTGGTCCTTTACATACCAAAATGACTATCTTACCAGGTATGGCAGCATTTTAATGAAAGCAAACAGAGGTGATTACCTAAAGCGTCCTGTTTTTAAAATTAATTTCATTTCAACGAATTTTGAGTAAGGCATGAGTTCACAAGACCACTAAACTCTCGTAAATATCACTTAAGAGTTAATCATTTACAAAATTTCTGGCTAGATGCCAAACTAAAGCTTTTTAGTTCCAACAATTGGAGTATCTTGGATTTTTCCTTAATCCGATGAGCAAATGAGGTAAGAGCACCTTTTCCTTTCGTCATTTCCATATAATCATAAAGAACAATTGTCCACTTTGAGGAAGATCTCTGACAGTAGATTTTAACATGCACCTGCATAAAATTCACTCCTGAATGTTATATTGGAAGCCCCAATATAACCGACAAATTCATCCCCATTCAAACGTATTTGAGAGGCCTCCTCGGACATGTTGAAGTGTGCCTGATTGTTGTCTGGGGAAAGAGAAACAACTCCTATCAAGTAAAAATTTGATATCATCATTACTTATTAATTTGAGCGATCCCTTATCTCTCTCACTTTACTGCAGGGGAAAAGGGGAATGAAGCATTATGGCATAGTTCTATTTCACAGCGCTATCTCAAACAAGTTCTGGCATTCAGTTGAGTAAACAAACAAACATTCAAACAAGTGCACAAATCCAGGGTATGTAATGCTAACCATCAGTCGTGTTACACCCTGCTTCATTATGATTTCTAGTGTTCAGAAGCTGTTCGTGAGGGATGGATTTCACCAGTAGTCTTTAATGTGCACCCCACTTAAATGCTTTCATTCCATCGACAGTAGTAGCTTGATTATTAACACATTAAAGGGCAATAAGAGGCAACATGATCAAGGCCCATGCTACTAAGCTATTTCCTCTCGAAGTTGCTAAATCGCTACCACATAGACGCCGCCTCCTTTCACAGTTGTCAACACGTGCTCTCAGTAAACTCGGAAGCTACAGAGTAAGAGTTGTAGGTGTGGTGAAGGGAGCATTGTTTTCAAATCTGGGCTTTGGGTGTTGGTAAGGGTGTGCCACTGGTAGGGATGAACCTCAGACTCTGTTTATAGTGCATCATCCCCAACTTCTGCTTGTGTGTTTGTGTGCGGGACCGTAAATTACAAATATATAGACGAGACACTAGGGTATTCTTTCCTTTCCACAGAAAATCGCATCCATTAGGTGTCCCTCAACACCTTACAACTGGTCTTTTGAATAGCTTCCGTCACTTCACCCCCAGAATTAGTATCGGAATGTGTGGATAAATGGGTATAGTACGTGAACCTTTCCAGATAGCCACAAACAACTTCTGTGTTGGTGAAATAGATTTTTCGCTATGGAACAACACTGTTATCCTAAGAAGCTTCCTTACCTTATCTCAATTGGAGACATGGCATTAAATTAATGCAAAAAAGTCAACAGTATATACCACCACTAATGGAATCAAACAATCATTAGTTATGCAATCTTAGCGACAATGATGACAAAGTATCACAGGAATGAGACAACATTACGTAACATGTTTTACTCTTTAATTTGAGTGATAAACTGCCATAAAACTACTGCATAGAATCGAATCAAAAACACCTCACAGCTTTTATTGCCACAGTCTCTAAAATTAATGCCATAGTAACCGTACCAATACGCAAATCAGATCGCAACCTTTTTCGTTCCGTTGCCAAGGTAAGTGCATTCCACCACCAATGCCAAGAAATCGCATTAAGGTAAATTTATTTTCATGAACTTGATATTTTATTATCTTTTTTTGGGCTCAAAGCTTTTGAATTGGAACTGAATCCACGGGTCATTAATCAACTGGAGCCCCACGATTACATCTCGGCTTGGAGTTACACTACCTCGGATGCCCTACGAACAGCTGACTAATGAGACGACTTATCGATCGTCGTGGCCTTCACACTGGCACGCTAACCATCCCACGCGGTACTAGCACAGCTGCTACCTCTTGTTGTAGGAGCGATTTTTTCACACTTTTACGTGAAAAAAGAACCAGCCAACTTTCTTTGTTGACTTTTCACAGGAGCTTGAGCGAAGGCACCGGCTAAAATAGTGAAATGGAACTAGTCATGGTCCTATGCCACGAGATAATCCCCACCATCCACCCATCACGTGAGCATTCGATCAAGGCAAGAGAGGAGGTGGAAGGGGGGAGTGGACGCAGGTCAGCGGAGAATCACGATCGTAAAACTGGCTTGGCCTCAGCCCATCTGCATGCACATAAAATCGATTTTCTGCGGTGACTAGTGAGGAATCTAGGGTACTACAACTTTAAAAAATACAAATCACGGTAGAACAAATGAAAGGAAGGATGGATGAACGAACGACCCGGCCAGTCAGTCACCCAGACATGCAGATGGGTGGCGGGTGGTGGGAGGTTGGAGAGAGGTTTGAATTGCAATATCCTCCCCTCACTCCTTTTACCTCCTCCCTCCCCCTTTCACCCAACATCTGGACACGGATCGCATTTCGACGACGAGAACATTAACATCACCTTCTGCATCTGTTTGATTCCGGTTTCTCTCCAAGAAATGTTTAACTAACGCATCCGTGTATGAACCAGGGGTAGAAGGGCAGCGAAGGCCTCCATTTTAAGTCAATTTTGTCACTTTTGGCAATGATGTCTAAGTGAACAGGTTTTTTTGATGAGAAAGCCATCAAATAAAATCAGGAATGATAGGGCACTTCCCGGGTGGGATTCCGTAGTTAAAATGATTTCCATCACTTACCTTCGTAAGCGTGAATATCTGTCCAAAACCACTGAGACTAATTGGATCTGACTAGTTGGTTATTAACCTTCCATGCCAGACGGCTCCAAAATTCGTTGGAGTTGAATGGATAAGTATAAGTATTAGTAACTCAGGCAAACAAATTTCAAATTAAATATGTGAATATTTAAAGTAAGTTCATTATCAATGCAAAGGAGGCTGAGAGACTGGTAACACATTCAGAATGCGCCGAGCTCCTTTCAAAACATCACACTTCCATAAGATTCAGCGGAACTTGACTACACATTCCGCTATTGAAATCTCCTATCTTTTGTAAAAGTACAGTTATTTTGTTTTGTCTAAAATCATAAAAAAAAGATTTAAAAAGCAAAATCAACACGACGGTGCTATCCACAGTAGTGAATGACAAGTGTGCCCAACTCCAATATCCAATATGTGTCTCGGATCATTCCAGGCATCGCTCATCAAGATAACAGGCAGTAAGGTACATGGATTAGATTGTGGCAATAACTTCTCTCAGCTGTGGTAAGGCATCTGAATAACGTAAACAATTTAGAGATGGCCTTATGTCCGTTAGTGGCTATCTCCACCGTGGAGGTTCCCAACCCGCGATCCTGACAGCTGATCCTAGGAACATTTGACTCAGAGACAGAAAAGCTTAGCCAAAGCCTTATCAACTGTGGGATTGTACAGAGAGAATCCTTTTGGAGGATTTTGGGAAAGTAGCATATTCTGAGCATTATCTTTTATCAAATGGCATGTCCCGGTTTAACTTGAACGCCATTCATGCATATGGTTTCAGTGGCGCTTTAATCCTAGGTTCATTTCATCACCGCCCTTATCAACAGCACCATCCCCGTCCATTCAAGCGTGCCTACATTTGTGTGCTGACATGCAGGGGGATAAGAGGAAGGGTGTTGTGTTCGATGTCACATCATTTGACACGTGTACATCTTCTCGTCTTGACTCGCCACCCCCTCCTTCCTCTCCCTTTAGCCATGCCTTCCACCCTCCCACACCGCAAGCCTGAGGATTAAGAGGAGAGCGAGGGGGAGGTGAAGGGGAAGTGCGTGCCTGCGTGTCAGAAACTATCCCGCCTATACAACGTGATATCCCATCAAGTATCTTGAGCCTATTGTGGAGGGGAGGTTTGGCAAAGCCATGGGTCAACTAGGGACAAAATTAAAGCATGGTGGCTGCACCCTTCAAGCTATTCTGTAGATACCATTTAATGTATTTTCAAGTTAATATTGATGAATTAAATCACTAGATTGGCTAGCATTTGGAAGCCGACCTAAATTCACAACGGTTTAAAGGTCGTAGTGTAGTTAGCTCTTTCCAAAAACAAACTCATGCCTTTAGGGTCATTTAATCATCAGTTGTGTTATTAAATTCCTAAAAAGTATGTTAAAAAGGGAAACTGCATGAAAAAAGAAAAGGAAACCAAAGTCCCGTCGACACACAAGTATTTAATTGAGTCATTTGGATTGATAAACGCTGCAGTGATGAAGTAATCATCAAGTTCCTACTATTGAAGTGAAGTTTTAGACCTTCCACCCCTTCTACACTTTTGTAGGGCCTCAGATCAGCCCTGAATACCTGGTAGGATACGTTGGTATGGCAGGTTTTTCTCATGGCGTGCGGTAAGTTTGATATGCTATTGGCATAAACGAAGTTCCAAGACGCCAAGATAGAAATCCAACTACGGAGAATGAAGTGCACTAGTTATTAAATCTTTCATTTACTCGGATCATATATTTTTTGGCTTTTAACGAATGTTAAATGAACGATCACATAGTAGTGGCATTGATACAAGGATGACAGGAGCAAGAGACCCACCCAAAAAAATTTAACATTTTCCATTACGAAACCTGGTTCATACGTCTACATGTCACAAGGGGTAGGCATTTGCTTCGAAAGCAAAAAATAAACAATAAGATGGACTATCAAAACCGCTTTGGTATTTAGTTTCTGCCCCCATCTTCAGTTGCGTAGCTTGGATGAATGTTGGCTTATTGTTAGCGATTTTGCAATGAACATGCTTATTGTAGCACGTTTTGGGAAGAGGATACCTCTATTTTCCATGTCGCTTTTAGACCAGTGGTGCTGCGGAAACCTGATGACGCGGGGAGTGCCTCCTCCCTGTAAAACGTCTGGTCTTTTACATCGCTTTAATTCTTAGTGCCATCTTCGGAAGAATTGCCATGATGTGTGTAAGAGGCCACGCTCGAAATAAAAACAAAAAGAGATTTATTTTAACTGTATGCTTAACTATACGGGCTTAACAGCCCCCATGGTTTAGGCACCATCTTAGGATAATGGCGCCTTGACCGTGCTTTTGACCTCTCAACCCCTTCTACGTTAAAAATGGAATGGTTCAGAGTGCCATAAGTCAGTGAAAATATAGATTTCGCAAGCCTGCTAGTTCGTTCTAAATGACCCGAAATTCAAACCACATCTCCTGAAGTTTTGATTGGTGCTTTTAAATATCGATTTTCTCTACCCGAACTATTCAGCCATTCTCAAAGTATATAAAATCATAAGAAAACAAACAAATGGATAATTTCAAAAAAATCTTTTCTTTTTATCAGAATAACGCCTTTTGTCTCTAATAAAGCTCTATGTTTAGGTAGGGCCACATGCAAATGACTCAATTCTACCGCCTACTTGAAACACGCCTAAGGCTCATTTGGGTGTTTAGTCATGACGTTCCACTTGAGATAGGTACATTATCGCCCCACCACTTAGGAACTATAAAACCCTGCTATTGATTGGTTGGTTACACCGCCCAACTTATTTCCCCGCTAGCTCATTGTCCAAAGGGATCAATTATTCATAGCTGAGATTGGTAGCTGCCTGGACAAAAAAGAAATCCCAACTCCCAAATGACGGTCAGGGATAGTGGTGGGAGCATGTCCGTTTCGCCATTTAGACATTACTGACTCCCCATGGAGGATGTATTTGAAATTAGAAAGGGGAAGAAAAATAACACCCATGATTCGTCATCATTGGAGACCCCAAGTTTAGCAAATGACTCCAGGCTATCTTCAAAGTGGGGAGGTTATTTACCCAGCTCATTTGACTTCAATCCCTAAGCTACTCTACTTGAAGCATGGTTGAATGGGTGTCCACTGGCTTTATCAGAATATCTTGTATTGGTTGAATTCTACTATTTGGAAGTCGTGTTGATGCGGTTTTACTCTCACCAAATAGAGGTTTTTGTAATTGTCTTTCTTGGTTCTACAAGTCATACTCTGACTCTCAAATAACTCACCCCAACTTGAGCGCACATGCACAGGCATGTGATATGCGTGCAACCTTGAGAGTGCAGTAGCAGTTAAGCCAAGGTCAGTGGCACTAAGGGGGTTGAGTATGGTGGCGGGAGTAGGGGGAGGGAGTCAATGATAAAACGTGCTGTAACTAGTTGGAACATGCATAGCCTGTGTCGCAGTGAACATTACCGGTAACACAAAGAACTTTGGCGTTTTCGTGTGATGGATAACGGATGCGCAAGTGAAAAAGGTGATAATCATTCAATCAATGCTACTTCACAATCAGTGGTTTATTTATGTTCGATATTACGTAGTTATAGGGTTTAGGTTACCTCTGCAGACGTTTATAATCACCTCCAGAAAGGCTGAAAGACTGGGCGCGTAGGTTGAATGACACAGTTGCAGGGGCTGAATCATGGAAGACCAAAAAAGGGATGTGAAATCAAAGCAGGTATTGTTTGGCATTGTTTGAATATATAACTGCCACACTGCTTTGAGAGTAAGTCCTTCGTATCTAGGGCAAGGAAAATCTAGTAAACACTTTTGAACCCAATCATACTAACTTTGTATGTTCCAGGTGACTCATCCTAAATAAGTTCTTTTTTATGTTGCGTTAAATCAAATTACGATCTGCTAGAAGCTCATTTCATATTGCAGGCCCTTTAAATGGGAATACTTCCATGGGATAAAGCAACCACATTAAAAGCTCAGAGGTAATAGCTATTTTCGCTCTTCGTTTCTCCTTCCCACTTTAATAAGTGTTTCGCCCAGTGCTACTTCCCAATTGGGTTAATTCCAGATTCTGGCGGCTTGAGGAAGCACTATTTCCTCTTATCTTGATCAGAAACCACTTTTTACTGACATCTGGATACAAGGAATCAAGAAGAGAAAGTGCAAAGCTATGAATCATAGCTGATGCCAAAAGTTGATTCAACTTAGATAGCCTGTTATTTGTGAGTTTCCGTAGTCTCAAGTACCCACAGCTGATACCTTCCTTATAACTACTTAAATCAGGGTTGTTGTTGCATTTTAATGGATTTTCCGAAGCTGTTACTGCAGTATCATCCAATTTATTGCTAAAAGCACCATGAGACATAAGACTAGAAGGAGCCTTATAACCAGCACACAACAAGACTGGTATCACAGATACGATTCAAATTGTAATTTTGCATCTCTAATCCCTCCATTTGTCTTAACAAAAAACAAAATTAAGAAAAATAGCTCTACCCTTTTTATTTTTGTCCTTTTCTGAAACAAGGGTGCTGCAGATGTCTTTAGAGGGCATTTTCTTTGAAGGAGACACTCATAGTCTACGTACATTTCCTAAACAGGGCACATGTTAATCAGGACTAAATTTGACATTTTCGATTTTCCCCTCCCGCCTTAATCAGTTATTGAATTCAGCAAAGTTATGAGGTTGTAAATTAATCACAAAACTTTTGCTTACAGGCATCAAATAACATTTAAAATTTTTTGATTGGGTGGTACAAGTAGGCAAATTTACATGAGATTTATTTGCCTAGTCGAGGTGTTGAAATTTGAGACCACCAAATGACGCTGGTACACGTAAAAGGTGCCAATTTTGAGCTCGTAAATCCCCTCCCTCGTGCCACAGAGTCACGCGCCTGTTCTCGAATGAAGACATGATCGATAAATTTTATCGGAAATCGATCGACCATTGCTAGCACGCGTTGGTACTCTCAAGTGTGGTGAATTCAGCTCATCGTAGTATTCCAGAAAAGCACAGTTGCATTTTACTTCCATCCCTTCTGGGCCTTACATGGACGTCCTGCCAATCTAGACGACTTTACAAAATTTCCATTGACGATACGAAGCAAAAAGGAATCGTATTTACTCGCCAAGTATTTGGATAGATTCACATCTGGACCAGGTTGGCATGCGCACACACACACAAGGGGATGTTGGTAACAAAAAATTATTGCTTGAGCTGTTTCATCGGTCCTGTTTTCTGCCACCTAACTTCTGCGCTTTTTGTAAAGGAGGAAGTTGACTTTTCACTTACTCCAAAGGGATGTGTGCGTGTGTGTGAATTTGTAATCAACACAGACTTAGGTAAGAGAAGCGACCTACGTTCAAATACACACCCAATTTAGTTGTTGAGGTAAACAACAGTCAAGATTTATTGCATTGCTCCAGATAAAAGATTAACAATTTGACGGAAGTCTTGAAACAGGGCCAAAATAAGGCTTCACAGCTGCGATCGGATCAGAGACTCCCGGAGGAGAAAATTGATGAGTTAAATGGAGGAGACCAGAAAGCCGGGAGGATTAACTGCCTACCCAGATTTCGGTGGGAATTCTCATGATCAGGAAGAGAATACTATTCTGCACCACAAATGTCACGGTTTTCATGGTAAACCACTGCGACTGTGAAATTATATGAATATCATACTGCATTTGTCGCAAACTTATAATTTTGTGGTGGAAATGTCACATCCATGAAGTGGAGACAAAAGTGTCTCATCGGAATTGGTAAATTCTCTTGACACTGTGGCGGGTGACACGACCTGAGGGATGATTGTCACTCTAAATTGGCAGTATGATGAAGCCCTACAAAACGACTTACCATAATATTACAATTCAACTGAGCTGGATTAGGCTTGCCTACCTATCAAGAAGTGCCTTAAATGACTCCTCCATGGTTGCAATTCAATGGCTACAGTGTGGCATTGCATTGGTTGGTGGGAAGGATTGAGTAGTTTACGTTGGTTAAGCCATTGAATAGACAGAAACCGAGGTCAAACCGAATGCGAAACCAAAACAGAGTAGACAGTGACTTCCAGTCTTGTCAGTCTGTCTTCCTACCTACCTGTTCGTCTGCTCATCCATTCTGTTTTTGTGTTTGTTGATATTATGCTTTATTTTCCTATTGGAAAGAGCATCAGACACGTGAATTGTGTAATATTGAAACATGAAGTCTTACTGCTAAATTGATGTTCATTGTATTTCGTAAACATAGATACAGGGATTATCCACTTGGGTTTGTGCAGAGGAATCAGTGGACGACCAAATGAAGTGTCCAGACGCATTCACCACTTTAACTGTATCGTAGATGTATGTTAGAGGTATCAGGGTGGGTCAAAAGTAGACTTTGGTGGACTGCTTCTAATAAGTAATGCTATTTTGAGTCTGTCTTCTTGTCTCAGGAGGAGATTAAAGGGGAGCAAAGCTCCGGATGCCTACATTCATCTGAGAAGCACACTAAATGTCGAGTCAATGCAGCTGTTCTGTTGTTTGAGATCACCAAGAGTAAACTTTATCTCTGTCACTTCCATGGAGATTCAGAGGAAAAAAGGATCGACCCTACAATGTCACCAGAAATGATTTTGCCGAATGATGAGGACATGATGTGGCCTCTGTTATCCATGACCCCATTATGTAAATCTGGCTCTGCTAGGCTGACTAAAGAAAGTACGATTGAGTGATTTGCAAATTCTAAACCATAATAGTGTAGCTTTAACCGTATCCATATATCCATCTGTTCACACTCTTCTTTTACTTAAATCTATATTGTGCAACACCTCATTGAATTTTGTGTTGCTTGAGTTTAACTTTAAGTGGATCTTCGTTACACAACTTTTTTTATTTTTTTTAGCAAAGCTACGGATATCCACCGAGAACTACATACTGGATTCATTAAAGAACTCTCTGATTTTCTTACCTTCTCTTACATAATTGCCAGTAAAGTCGATTAAAAAGGTAACTCCTCTCAAAGCCATTTTAGTTTTACATGTTTGACTGGATGAAAATAGGACGACTAAATTCTCCGAGGAAATGTTGGTTACGGGAACTTAGTTAATACTTCGGAAAAATGTGTAATGCATGGCTGAAGAATATTTCACTTTCCATTAGATGGACAAAAATTCGTATATCTTTCTACAGAGCTCACTGATCTGACTCATTGCAATTTTTTGAAACTTTGTAAATGCTTGGGCCTTACAGCATAGATATGCGTCACTTTACTAATTCGGTACGCATTGTTATTCTCTATGCAACGTTTTGACCTTAAATCAAACTCGTTCTATCAAATGAGTTTGATGATGAATATGATGAATGTAATTCGAACTTGGATGCTTGGCCAATCCAGTCCCACCCTGTTTCGAGGCTGAAGTAGAGGTTTTTCTTATCTTCGTCCCGAATGCGGTAGTGGAATGTGCCACTCAAGGGTGGTTCACAAACTGTATGGTTGTGGTGGTGATAATAATCATGGAAATTTGGACACCGTTCGACTTTCAGAAAGATCCTCTTTTCGCGCACACACAGAACAGAGAATGGAGCATTGCCACTGTCACACCAAAAGAATTTGACATTAACTGCGATAAATCGTAGCTTCAGGGAAAGCAATCATTGACGTTAGTTATGAGACAGCTCAACTTCACCAACATCAATTGAAGTAGACGTGTTGAATTCCGCTTATATGCATCAACGGAAAATAAGCAATAAGCTTGCAATGCATCAACTTGTGCTTCACCAATTTCACCGTAAGAAAAAGAGCTGTTGAAAGGTTGTTTACTGACCTAAGGACTTGTGATGAGAAGCAGCTTTTTTGGGCATCACCAAGCTAACTAATATACCATTAATTATCCTCAAAAGATTCCATACCTTATTACTCATCCCACATTTCCATGGGGCTCACCATTTCATCTCCACAAGAGCGCTTCGTGATCGAATTTGTGTAGAGGATTGTAGCTATAAACACACTTTCTATAGGTATGACAATAATTATGATCCCGAGGGTGAGTAAGTCTTCACACTCTTCAAAAAGAGCTAGGACTGGATACGTGATAGGAAGTAAGTCCCACTCTTAAATGGCACTCCAATGACAAGATCGAACACACATGGCAAAAAGCAATAGTAAGAGAAAATGAACTTTGGAATGGGAGAAATGAGGTACTGTCTCACCCTCATCTTCATTCTCTGCCTTCCTTTAATTATCTTTACTCGGCGATTAGCACCTTTTATTGCCAAAAGATATCTGCATCGGACATGGACCATTGGGGAACAAAAGTGGCACCAAAACGCTCAGTAACTGTTATTCGTACCAAACTTGTCTCTCATTGAGAATAAGTCTTCTGTATTTATTCAATTTTCTAAACAAAACTCATTCGAAAGTTTACCTAACATGAATTCCATTAGATTTCTTTTGATGACTATATACTACTGAAATGTGGCAGAATTTGCATCTCTGTCAACCTAGCTGACTTGGAGGATTTTATATTAGACCGAGTCATTCCTAAAGAGGTGACGAGGCTGACTAGTGTAGCATAGAGATTTATTGTTAGAGTGAATAGGGTCCAGGCGACTCTAGGGCTCGGTAGAGTGCTACGTCACTAGGAGGGAAATCAAAACAGAGGAAAGTAGAGTCCGTGTAGTTAATCGAGCGGTTAAAACAAGTATCATTTCTTCAGCTGTCTCCATGAAATCCATAAGAAATAACCCCGAACATTCAGTGGGAGATGCCGTTCCTTCCTCAAATATTTCATAATTATCGTTATCCTGGTACAGAAACCATTACCATAAAAGTTTGTGGCCAGTTATCATTAGGATCCATGTTAAATGATTTCTGTACTCAAAATACAAATTCCACTTACTCCTTCAAGATTGTTAAAGTGCTGTAAAGGAATGCCACTTGTTTAGCCAGTGTATAATATTACGATAACCCCTTCATTCTCCAGCCATTCATCCTCCATAATGGTGGTAAAGGGGGATGTGCACAGCCCACTTATGCTACCAGTTCCACAGTCCCTCATTTGCCTCAAATATTTTAGCACAAAAATATGCTTTCTTCCATTATCCTATTTGAGAGATTGAGTAGATTTCAAGGTTACTAAGGAAAGCATAAATAGAGGAGTATATGTTGATAATTACATTGATAAGATCACATTTCTGCATTGCTACAGAATGACAGTAGGGTATGCTGCTCCCACTCCAATTCTGAATGAGTTTACACTAAAGCACTAAAATCTGTCTTGCTACAGCTACCGCAACATTGATAAATACATTTTTAATCAAAGAAAGGGAAGAGAAAGAATTTCACGGGATTTAAAGCGCAAATTTTGCTTTAGTTGCCTACTGACTGTATCAGTAGTAATTTTAAGGCACACGCACACAATAACCCATTGCATCATAGCTCCAGAGAAAGAATACCCTGACCCAGAGCTTGATTTGCTCCTTGAGAACATTATAAGGGGTACCTGTCCGAAAAAAACAGTAAAATGAGCAGGTTCCCAAAATTGAAGCTAGTTTGATAGCGTCATCCAAGACCGACGTTTTCTTTCTGTGAAATGTAGACGTAGCAGTGGGTTGGCAGTTCTTCTGGAATGATCTTCCAGACGTCGCCTCTAACGTAAAATCCAAGTCTTTCATGGAAAAGAGGTGATCACTTGCCTGCTCCCACTCAACCAGTCAAAAGGGTAACTAATTTGCTTAAGGGGACAATCGTGGGGATCCAGACATATACTCTTGACATTAAGGGTGGAATAACCCAACTGGGATGGAAGAGTAAGGCAAGGAAACTAATGAACTCTAAAATTAATGCACGCCCTTAGACATCTCTCTTTTCCCCCTTCTCCATCACATGGCTGAAATAGCCCAGCCGATGGAAAGGGAGGGTGAGGCAAAGCTCCGATTCAGTGTACTTAAGTATAGTACAGTATAGTATAGTATATACCTTCTTAAAAAAGAGTTGCATTTACTATTGCAATGAAACTGAATCCTCACCCGTCATCATCGTAGGGGCTGCCAGTCTTGCGATGGCAACCAAATGGACATTTGTGTGCAGACGGTGGGGGCAATGTGCTGAGCGTCGGTTACCAGACGTGGGGTCGATTTATAGGGTCATGCAAGCAGTAACAGAGGCAAAGTGCCGGCTGTTGATAGATTACCATCTACTCAGAAAATCGGTAATTTAGCTACCACTTTTAGTACATAATTTAATGCTAGATTTACTACTTAACATGTGAGCAAAGTGACACTATTTTGGGAATGCAGAAATACCAAAAGGTTACCGGCCCAGCTCATTATTGCATTCAGTCATGATTTGTTGCCTCATTTTCGGTTACCCGCAATGCAAACTTCAAGTTATTTACTCAAGCATTTGCTATGCTTATACTAGATCTACTTTCAGACTCTTACGCCTCATAAAGGACTTAGGGATTGCTGGGTTACTTCACATCATTTTCACTCATATGTAAGAGGTATTCTTTTTGAGTTTATGGCAGCTGATTGCACTAAATTCGATCAGGATAACAAAACATCTGAGCTACTGTGGTCGATTCACCTCTGAGATTGCCTTTATGGTAGTAAATAAGCATCTCCAGATACGCGACGATCATTTCATTTGCTGCAGGGACTGTCGAGGACTGAACGGACCAACAGCTGGAGTTGTTAACAAAAGTCTCAGCGGTTGTGAAGCTGGGGTATGCAGAAGGCGGAAGAGTTGTTAGCCCACTCTGCCCCTTTCATCCCTCTGCCTCCTTCCCGCCCTATTCCCTACAAGTAAGCTGCATTTAGTCAGTGGTAGTGTTAACATGTCCACTACAGGAAACGCATCAGACAAACGGTGGGAAAAGATAGACCAGCCTCCTCCCCCTTCCAAACCCTTGATACTGACTTTTTTCTCTCAGAAATCTGACTAAGACATTTAGATTTGATTTGTAGATGGTATAATTATGTATGATTAAACTGGGGGAATTAATGGAAAGCTCAAAATCCACGCCCAATAATGCCTCTTGGATTGATATTTGCCTGCATTATGCCTTTGACTTCGCAGTACACTACACAATAAAACGCATACCCAATTGCATCAACAAGAGTTCCATTGCAGAGAAAATTATTTTAAAACAATGTAAAGTTGACCCCTAATAGTGCAGTTTTCGGTAGTTCACCCCAATGTTAAGGTCATCGGTTGCAATCAATGTGATGAGTACAACAATGTTCCGACTACATCATGTGCTCAACTCCTACGAGGTCCCTTCGTAATTTCACCAAATATCAGTCAAAGAAAGTCGCTTATATTATCGGCATTATTAGAGATGTGAGGCGGATTAGTTCCATCCTTGGAGTATGAGGTAGGCCCCATGCCACCAGGGTGGAGCATGGGAGACTAAAAGGGTCCATGTCGCCAGATGTAAAGATTAAGTCAAAAAATCTATTACAGGCTTATTTGGCACATGGATTACACAACATTGTGACAATCTCATGAATCACTCACCATGAAAAGAGGTCTACTGAAAGTATTTTAATGAGTTGGTACGAGGCCAGACCAAAAATAACATGTGGAGACAGACATTTATCAACTCTCTTTCACATAGAATGACTTAATTGCAAAGAACAGTGCGAAACCAGGCGAAATTCAAGATTCTTCTACAAAAGCACATCAAAAGACAAAAGAGAAGATAAAGCGTTTACTGTGAGGCTGTAGATGGACAATATTTCAACCGAGTTTCAAAAGATAACCAGAATATACCTTAACTATTGTACTCCTGTGTGCATGGAATAGCACTTCAAAAGTAGGTGATATTATGCGCAAATACCATTCTTCATTACTTAAAACAAACGAATCTTCATTTTTGATTTTGAAATCTAAGTTTCCAGACCAACGACGTCTCAAGGCATGTGTTACTGTTCAGTCAGATTTCATTCTCCGTCTAAGTAGGTTATTTTTTACACCCTCAAGTATATCCAAAACAAGAAGATCCCACTGAAAATGTACCTTGAAAGTGTGATGAAAACGAAACGCATCATCTTACCTCACAAAACATATTTCTACCTGCGTACATTAGCTTTACGTATCCTTTCAGCTGTTGCTCGCCTTCTCCATGTGTACTGGAACGACATTTGTTGATCATTTGGACCTTGTCATCCCTCCACTATTTGGTGGCATAGATCTCCGCTCATACCAACTAAGCCATAAGTGTCTAGGTTCATCTTTGCGCTCTAATAACCTCACAGCTAGAAAAGTAGGCATTTTGTGATGCATTTAAGAAACCCACACCAAAAGAAAGATAACAAGCCTGAATGCTGCACCGAATCGCCATAACAGAAAGACACCAATTACAGACAACTAAATTTGCGGAGGCTTGTGACGGAAGGGCGTTAAATCTTGGCAACTGTTTAACTATCACAGTCTGAGAAAGGACCACCAACATTGGAGGATCTAGTCTTAAGGAATAAAAAAAAACACTCTTAATGAAATGTTGCAATCACACTATGAGTCTCAAGTGATTTGTCATGGCACCTTAAGTGGTGGTGCGGTAGCTAGCCGCAGTGATTATCTGCAACTGAAATGGAGGTTTAGGTGGTAGGGCGGCAATTTGGAGTTGACAAGCTTGTGTCACATTTAAAAGAAGGACGACTAATAGTAATGGTGATTATTTCTGCCGTTATTACACTTTTATTAGAAAACCACACGAAGTTTTTTGGCTACCTTAAATAACCATTAAGCAAGGGCAAGCTGTCCTCCTCCACCAAGTTGCTTTTAGGCCACATTTTGCCCCAAAACGATGGAGATGCGGACTACGCTAGCGATAATTTATCTTTCAGCCTTGAGCAATGCATTTCCCTTATGTATTTGTTGACTATTTGGACATTGTCAAGCCTTCTCTATTCGGTGGCACAGATCCCTGCTCGTACCGACTACTCTTTTGACGTTTCGGCTCTCTTGTGTGCATTCTCCCTAGGCAGTGAAATTCTATCTCGATACAGTTTCCAGATACCTAGAAGGTGTAGTGCATAATGCTTAATGAGAGAAAATAACAAAACGGCAGAATTTTTAAAGCACTGTGGACTAAATAGGTCACTTTAGTCTCCCACAGTTAACTCATGGCATTAGTAGCTACGCTGCTAATCTTCCTCTATCCTTCAGTAGGTGAGTGGTAAAGCCACTTACAAGCTTTAGAAGCAACTTAAAAGGGGTAAATTGGCATAGGCTAAAATGTTAGCACTGCGAATGCCATCTGACCTCCAACTGGTGCGATCATTTGCATATGCATGTGAGCATGCGCGTGGTTCTTGTTGTTGTCCTTGTTACCATTCATTTTGGAATGCCCACAAATTTTTTCTCTCACAGTCACAGTGTGGCTGTCAACATTGCAGTGGCGATCTGCCATTATTTATCACATACTTACCACGGTGGACCAAATTTCCACTGTGATAGCTTGATTGATGTATTTCTCTGGACTTGGTCAGCTATAATAATGCCGAAGAATACTAACAAATCGGTGGCCGAAACTTGGAATTTAGTGCCATCATGGTCAGTCTTAATAACTTTTGAATTCTCTCCAAAAGGGCAGAATTCCTTTACTTACTACCTTTGCTACAAAGGCTTGCTGTCCACAAATCCATCTTTTATATTTATGACCAAAAACTGCTAACTCGTTACTCATTGTGTCACCTAAGTTACTTCTGAAGACTCTTCAAAACAGTATTTGGAAGCAGTTACCATCCGAGGCTAGAAGTGTAGGTGATATGGGCCTATCTTCATGCCACCACCTTTACGGGGTGAGGGGACGAATCAAGGTGGCTAAAAGGCAAGGGTAGCAAAATGTACAATTAAGGCAAGTAATGGGTTTGCTTCTTCAAAAAGTACTGTACAGTTAGAAACCGTTGACTTTCTGATTTCCTCCTTAATTAAACTAGAGCAACGTCATAGATTAACTTTGAGGCTGCTGAAATAGTGCATTTTTTGAGGTCTATAACAACCTAGAAGATAAACAAAAACCTTAAACCTTAAACATCCTCCTACTTATGCCTTAATGAAAGTTTAAAATATGGAGAGTAACTTAGGGAGAGCCCTAAAATGTATTCATTCTGTTCAATTTCCTATATTGTTGTTGAATAATGGCGGCTCTGAGAGGTAATTGGTTCCTTAAAAGGACATCTAAGAGCGATTGTGAGGTAGATCACCTGAAATCAGCGAACGTCCACTTCTGTCATGTGATGAGCTATGGCAGGTGGCAATAACAATAACAATAGTAGGCTGGTATCTGTGCATTCTACTATGCAAGTGGCTTTATCATAGGTGACAATAAATGTAGGGAGACTGTTTGGCGTAGCCTGAAGCTACCAGCTGTGCCAATCCGCCAGGGATAAAGTAGTTAAGCCAAAAGTTAAAACTGGAGCAACTCGACTCTTCCCCAAATTCATAATAGCCAAACCGGCGTGAGAGATCTATGCATAGTGTACAAAAAGACTGGGAGCCTAAAATTCCGGCCGGAAACCATGTAACCATATTGGAAGTACAAACTACAGAGGTTTAAAACCCCTTCGTGTTAAAATCATCAAATCATTACAGAGTCCCCCTCTTTTAAGGTACATCTTTGGTGTGCCTGGCCGTCCTTGCGTAGCAGGACCAAAGTTGGAGGGCGAATTTTGTTAAAGGTGAGCCCGTTCAAAGATAGCAATAAAGCCTAGACTATCTACCTTGACAAACATGTTCCGGATATCAGTCACTCGTCGTAGTGGCATTTGTCTACAAGCGGCATGAAGATAAGAGGTTTTATGCTTCCGCACTGTGTTCTTTTTCGGTCGGAGGAATGGAGATTTATTGCTTTGTTAGTAACATAAAGAAAGTGGGATTGTTGTCCTTTTGGATAGAGTTCGCTAACCGCTACCACCGATTCAACAATTTCAGTTTTTTCATATGTCATAATAAACCATACCAGGGTGGAAAATTTATTAACTCCCCATCACGCTGGAACATGGGCAGAAAGCCACTTCTCTGGGTGGAACTGCCATCTGCAGAGACTGAGTTGTACGGGCAGATAAGTACATAATTAAGTGACTACTCAATCACCACATCCCTTGAGGTAGCTCGGACGGCGTTCACTGCCAATAAATCATTTGGATATCGTTTATACGACCGGTTTCCCTATAATAATAGTGTTTTTAGCATATTTATAGCTACCATGTAGATTGTACAGAACTCTAAGTAATGCTTGATGGTAATTAAAAGGTGCCTTGGACCTTTCCTAAAAGAGATGTACTGTAACAGATTCTAAATGACCCTGATCTTTTATGATGACATTCTATCATTAATGGTAACGAAGAAAACCCTCTAGGTGAAGGCTAGTAACTCTCTTCTGATTTTAACCATAAAGCTTTCAACCTCGAAAATAGCTATAATTGTCGGTCTGGACGACAAAAGTGGGGATTTGCTAAATAGAAAATGAAAAAATTGGACGGTCTATCTCTACCCCTTGCCTGCTCTGTTACACCATCTAGCTTCCCACCCCATTGTTTTTCAATCATAAATCTTGTAGTATTTTTAGGCATAACTCAGACTATACGTGGGGATGTAACGTTGATTTGAGCAGTCATCAATTACCAAACTTGCTGTCAATGGTGAGGCTATAAAAATCCATTAAGAACTTATTCCATTCCATTATCTTCCTTTTTTGTGCGATTTTTCCTGTTAATCTTCCTGCATTTATTAGAGGAGCTTTCTGTAGGCTGATTAAACAATAGGGAAGCGTAGTCGAGGGTTATTAATGGATGAATGGAATGAGTCTACGTACATCCATGTGCAGTTTCGAAGATTGGGGCAGTGGTGATAGAAAATATTTGCCACCTGGGGAGAGAGGAGAGGGGAGAGGATTGGATAGCCACAAAGTAGAAAAGTGAATCTAGTGTCTAGAAACGGGTTTAATGGGTTTAAGTGACATTGACTCTGACAGCGGGAAGGCGCATGATTGTCTCAACAACTGATGCAGGTCTCCTCCTCCTCCTCATATTTATCTTGTGGCCATTTATGCAGTGGTATCACACTGAATTGGACTGATACTCAATATATTTGCTGATGCGACAAGTCATTTATTAGAAGCAACCTGCCAAAAGCATCTTATGTCTTTACTGTGGGGGCGGAAAGGTTGAGACTGCAAGGGTCTTTGGCCTGTCGCTGTGATTTACTTGTCACTGTGTAACCCCACTGCATCCAGCTGTTCTTGCTCCCATCAACATCGCCTACAGATGTGCCGTTGTCATGAGAAATTACTAGCGTACTTTTATCAGTCAATCCAAAGTGGAAGCTTTTATTTTGACATCACAATGTGAAGATCTGTTTATTCTAAACATACCAGATAATTGCCAATTGCGAGTCTAGAGGTTTTGAAGACACCATAAAATCGATAGAGGTATTCACTAGAAAGTGATCGATACCATTTGTTTCCCTTACGCAAGAACAAAAATTGTTTAATTTAGCATTGAATTAAAACAAGTTACTCTTTAACTTCTTAAAAAATCAAGGGTAAAATTGGAGGTATTCCTAAAAATCACACTAGAGTCAGCTTTAGAGACAGAAAAAAGATGCTTTACCCCAATTAAAATATAATTTTGTCATAATATAGTGTTTCAAATAAGTGAAGTTTGCCACCTGGCTTTTAACTGCAGCCAGTTCGCATTGCTGTTGCATGAACACCTGCATTCAGCCAGCCTCAAGGCTTTAGATTATGAAATACTATCACCGCGGTTACATGAGACCTTCTTTGAAGAAAGGATACATTTCAGCCGCACCATTTATGTCACCACAAAGGCATGTTTCAAAACTTCGTGCACTTTTTGTGGCGCTTCTAGCAGAGCAGGTTGCAAGGCTCCTATCCATTACTGATTTACCATGCTTGTTGCTTATTTTTGATCTATTTTAAGTCGAAAATGCAGGAGCCGAAGTGAAGATACAAGTGATCTATAGATCTCCTGTTTGAATGAATTCCGAAGTTTCACTATCGTCACCTTTGAAACTATTTCAAAACCTTAAATTTAGTTTAAGATTTCCGAAATTACCGGTCGACTAGAATCTGAACACCTATTGTTCACACGGTTCAAAATTACCTTATTTAATATGAAACTTTTGGTTTCATAAAGCCCTTCAAAATATGAGCCTACTGCCTTAAAGAGGCACCATTGTCCCTATGTCCAGTGCAGTTTTTATCTGCACTTGGCGAGAGATCATAAACCACCATAAATCAGATCTAGTTATATCAGAATGTAATTGCTATTCCTGAAAAATAAAGGCCCTGTTTGCCTTCGGTTGAATAGCGTCTAATTCGTTGAATGCTCTCATGAAGTCTCACATATTCCCATAATTGATGACACCGATTTGGTGAAAACTCCGATTTGGTGGCATGGTCCTCCCACTATGCCTACAACCTCCTAATCCTTGCAAATTTACCTTCACACTGCTATGCCTTATCGCTTTAGAGCAGGCTCCATTAACCAAAACCAATTTTTAACATTGTTTTGAACACATTAAGGTGGGACTAAATAGGCTACAATAAAAACTGACTAAACTGCCTTAATTTTGCCTTTATTTACCAGCCATTAAACCTTTTTCGCTTTTGATTGCGTAATTGTCTAATGCCAAAAAGAGGCGATAACAGTGACCTCTTTGAAATTTTGTAAAAGGCCACTTTTTTAACTACGGAGGGTGAGGACAAAGGTAAAGGTTGGACTGGGACAGTGTCTCCCTTTCTCCCTCCCATCTCCTTCTAAATGAAGCGCAAATCTTCCTGCGGCTAAGATTTGCGGTATGGCTTACGAGGTATTGCACTTTACTGCTCTACAAGAATATAACTTCTTCCAGACTGAATGACCAGTCTCGGCTGTTTCTGAAGGGGGCGAAGGTTTGTTTGCACAACTCCGAGCCGAATGTAGTGGATGGATCTTAACCAAAATTATTATTTGCCGTTCAGTAAGTGAAGAATTCTTACCAAAAGTCGGTCATTCAGCACATTGCCTGCAAAAGGCGTACTTTTAAAAGGTGTGTGTGAAAGTAGTGAAGAAGAAAAATGAGAAATTGATGGTCCTTGAAGCCTCTGTCATGTGTCTATTATTAAACGAATTAATATGGGATTCCTGTAACATGACAATGGCAACACGCTATTCTCTCTTCTTTTTGATCATCAATGGGTTCCAAGCACTAATAGATCCATGATCATTAATGGGAAAATCCTTCTAAAAGTGGTACAGCATCTAAATGTATGTTATTTTTACCACCATGACAATGCGTTCTTCTACCCCACCCTACTAACATAACTTCTTCGATTGCCCCGCTTCAGCCTTGGAACCGGATAAGACTAGATTTACCTAGCTGTCAAGTTCGAATCTCCTCTGTCAGATTCAACCCACCTTTTAGGAGATGAGGAATCAAAACAAGAGTGGAGAACTGTATAAGTTGCATATTTGGGCAGTTGGAAGCATTTAATAAGCCCTCAAAAACTACATTTATTCATTTTACAGGACTGTACCAAAACTTTTTCATTCACCTGTAAATGAAATCTAGTAAATAACCATACGCGAATAGCTATAGAGACTCATAATTTAAGCATCTGGCGTATTTTTAGTAAAAATTCCCAAGGCGGAATACCATTTCATGCAATATTTTTAAACGAAATTGATGGAAATACGGCAATTGCTCTGCATGAAAAAATGCCACGCAACATTAATTCATGAGCCGTTATGGCCTTTTGACCTTCCCCTCAATGTGAGTTTCTGCGTGGACTGCGCTTACCAAACAATACAGGAACAATCATATAGATGCTAAAATTTCTGGGCACAGTATTTTCGCTACCCAATTCATCATCAAGGTCTCCAGTATCTGTCTAAACCTGACCCATCGAAAGCGGCCAGTCCAGCTAGTCATCAACTGGCCGAAATGTTGTTTTTCTCCTCTTTCACTTTTGACAGATGCCAAAGCATAGGGACACTGGAGATACTGCATTACGCGTTTAGATTTAACCAAACGGAAGTCGCTAAATCTCAACGAAATTTTTGGTGAGGAAATCTACGTGTTTGCCTTAAAGAATTCTTTCTTTTATCAAGACAATTTCGAATAAGTTCAGTCAAATCTAACTTCATCTTAAAGTGATGACTTTCATCCAAAATGATTGGGAAATCTGCCAATCATATTCCACTTATAGGACACAATACCCTTTAGCCATTGAGGGGTTTAAATAAATGGAAACATTGTAGCGTGATTAATGTTACTTTTATGTGACTAAATCGGCCAATTTTAACTCTCCATTCGTTCACACTTGCAAAACATTAATCGCCCATTTTTCATCAGAGGGCTAACTAAAAGGGGTGTTTAAAGTTCTGCAGTAATTACTTAAACAATCTCACCAATTAGGTCAGATTTGCAGAAAATTCACCTCATTTGCCTAACAGGGTAATCTTGACAAACTTTTACATATAAGAACATTAGTATCAGTGTTTGTGACTACTTTAAACTTAAAAATGAATCTACTTTGGAGGAAATCTGCAACAATAGTGAGAGGCCGAAAATAAATTAATGAAGCGTCGATTCTTTAAAGACTTTTGTATTATTTATTTAATGATCCAATAGGTTATGATACTAAAAATTGATTTGATTAGTTACTTCTGAACTAGAGTAAAACACTTTACCTTTTAAATTAGAATCTTGATTTAAGGGCTCTTGTAACCATGGTACTACCACATCTCGTTGTCACTCCTCGCTCCTCTTAAGGAGGCTGTCAAGATCGCAGTTAAGGGAGGGAAGAGAAAGTAGCTGCAGTGTGGATATGCTGGAGCAGTCAACTATCGAATGTATAGGAGAGGACTGTTTGAGAGTATCCGAGCTATTAGAGTATGATACATGAGTGGATGAAATGCAACTCTTGGAGTTGAGATAATATCAAGGCATGGTGGGTAGGTGGGGTGATTACCTCAAAACCCCACGATTTACAACATGTGCGTGACTCGGCAATGCAATTTTAGAAATTGTCAATGCTCTCGCGCTGTCACCATACAGTTTTTGTCACGAACGCAATCAGGGACGTTTTGGCAACAGTAGAGGAGTAGATTTGACTTGGCTAGTATAATAATTTTATTAGAAAACTCGGATCTGGTACTTCAAAAGCAATGAGGTAGCTCTTTGACAGTTAACACATTGTCTCAGCTTGTCGGGTTGCAAGTTAAAGTAATTTGTTTGGAAGCATTATGTCAGCCACAAAAGTAGGAATTTAAGAATAAGTGTCATGATAAATTTTTTTGACTTGGGTTTGGACTAATGAAACGAAGTCGGGTAAAACCACGGGGTCCTGATGAATGGATGGATAGAAGAATGGATATATGAATAGATGCGGGATAATATATTCAAAAAGCATAATTTAAATCCTCTTATCATCTGCTTAGTTTTTCGAGACACTGAGTTAATGAGCGTCTGGATTGACTACCATAGGTCCCATCGGTTGCTTTATTTGCGAAAGGAGTAACGCTCATCATGACCAGAAAGTTGCCTTTCCTCCTTGACCTTTCTTTTGGTACCTTCTTGTAAATCATTCCGCTTCAAAGGACAAAAGGTAAAATTAACTCAACATTACGAATTGCATTTAGCCTAGTCACAAATAATAAGTTGAGGTTACTATTTAGGTAACCAAATAAGCTGTGACAAAATATTGTTGGCTTTAATTGAATTTCCGCAGTTTTTATTTCCCTTCCATCACTCTAGTAAGGCTTGCTGTCTTCAGAAATGATTCTGGTGCCCAAAGATAATAGAACAAAAAAAAACAAATAAAACAAACAAAACGAGTGGTCATTTTATAGGAGGTTTAAAAAGAAAGGTCTCACTTTTGTCACGTCGGTTACTACTAGATGCTGCTTCCAGCTCTTCTAAAGAGACCTCTTTTCGTAGTTGGGATTTCGAAGGAAACAAAGAAAATATAACTCCTTTTCTTTGATTGAAAGAGGTGTAATGAAAATAGACTATCCAAGTTTAACCCCATGAAGACCCCGATAAAAGCAGTTTAAAAGTGTAGAGGGAATACCGGTAGGTGTGGGTTGAAAGGGCCTTCAAGTCCAAACATCAAACGAAAATAAGGTCATTTCTTCAATATGTGGGTCATTAATTTACCAAAAGGCTTGCATAAACGGGATCCGTTAAAATCCTGCTTCATTTCTCATTAAATTTATTAATTGATGGGTATTCCCTGCAAAATAAAGGACAACGATCTGCTCCATCTGTACTACCAAGTCATCACTGCGAATTCACCATTGTCACAACAGTCACTGATAAATGTTTTCTCTAATCATCAGAGTCACTAGCACAGAGAAAAGCTGGGGATTGAGGGGAGGAGGAGGGGGCGTACACTCTACGAAACTCCCATCGTAAATCACACATACATACAGCACGTCGTTTTTACACGTGGGAGAAAAGGTTGCGATAGTAGTGGCGTAGGATCCCAAGATCTCCTTCTGTTGGCCTTCCTCCTTTACCCTTGGTTCCCCACAGTGTATTCTGTTTACAAACTTTCATCAAATGCGAGAATGATTTACAACTTCAAGCACAATACATCCTGAAGCTGACTCGATTAAATATGCTACAATTGTTTGGCATGAGACCCATCAAAAAAACCCAAGGAAACCCTGTAGCACAATGACATTCGTTTGTATTACAAACTTCCTACTTTACAGGTTTTTGCGATTAGACTTCGACCATTCCAGGAGTAAAATTAATGATCATTTCTAAGTGAGGGATCAAGCATTTTAGACGAGTCTCGATTTTTTACCAACTTTTACAATCTGTCAGCCCTCAGAACGATTATTTGTGCTTAATTCTATCCCACTATACCAAGATCACATAGAACCATACTAAGGTACAAAAAACAGTCTTACCATCGAACCATTTTTAGCCCTCACTCACCATTAAGCGGAGGTGTAATGCATTTGCCAGCAGTAGCTAAGTAGAATTGCGCCCAACAGTACGTGGGTTCCAACAAAGGCAGATTCTGGAGAAGTTTAAAGAACTTGAAAATTATGATACTATTTACAGGGGAAATTTAATAAACATGAGTCTTAAAATTGCTAAAAAATTTTGCAGGTATTTAATTAAGTATGATCGAGGCAAAGGAGGGGGTGAGGACTTTTAAGTTCTTGGTGGATGCTTGTGGAGAAGTAAAAGGAGGACTCAAGTAAAACATAGATTCTGTGAAGCACAGGTACCACAAGTGATAAATGCAGGTTGGAATGCAGTAATTTCTCTCGCTCCTGATTACTTTACAGGAGGAACTACATTTGAACATCTTCCTATGTGCAAGGTTTGTGTAATTGAAGTAAACAATATCGAAAGATGATTTACTACAGCATTTGGGTGTGGAACAACTCTCCAGCTACTATCACAGGCGCTGTGTCCTTCGAGAACAGATCCATTATGTAAAACCTAGAGTCAAAAAAAATTCTTCTTTATTACTTATTCATGGAAGATACCAGAATGACTAAAAAGTACAAATGACATGCGCGAAGAAGGGGACTGGAAGTAACAAAGCACCAGTCTCTTTAAACACACTCTCAATAAGTTTCTTGAATCCTTAAACCTCTTGTTTACTGACTTGAGAAGTAGATTACAATCCTCCTGCCTTCCCCGTATCCTCTGTCAACAAAAAAATAAATGACATGTCTTCCACTCATTGAAGGCACTCACGGAATTTATACAGTTATTTGACCTCGGAAGAACTCGCTTCCTTTTCTTCAATCCTTCGAGCCTGTCGATTCTTCCGTCTAGGGATATCATCGCATTTAAACAAATGTTGACAGGCTTTTTATGTTCACATAGTTCGTGGAGATGCAGATATATCACTCGTTTTGATTGTGACTTATTCAATGACAATTTAAATTAAGTTTATGAGCTCGAAATATTGTACAACTTTAGACTTCATTTTAGCCTTCGTGTGCATTAGTTCTTCTTTTCCTTTTTTCCACCTGTCGAAACTGTCAGTGGAAGTAGTTCTGTGCTTTGTGTTGTGTTTGTGATGTGATTACTCGGTGAACTAGAGACAGGCAATGGGCGTCTGGTGCGTTGGTTGCCTAATAAATCCAAAATACCTTCCTCCACAGCTACAAATCATACTGCCATACAAATGCTATGGCATTGGTATAAATTTTTTTTGATTCTTCTGTTGGTCCTCGTTTACCAGGAATTTGACTTGAACTAATGGGTGCATGCTTAAAATTAATGCTACAAACGGCTTCCAACTGTTTCCTTTTTGAAAGGTTAATTCGAAGCTAACGATGTGGACTTTAGCAGGAATGTACTTTAAAAGGTGGTTTAATGAAGCATTTATCAGACAAAATTCAATATTCAGTTCAGCAAAAACTGGAAACTTTTTTAAAGAAGAAAGATAAGAAGACGATGATGATGAGGGGGAGGAGGAGGAGAAGATTGACTCCGGACTATAAAGTCCAGGAAGCCGAATATATTGAGCCCATGTGACCCTCCCTTTCAGGTGTCCAAATGAGGAAAGGGGCAACGGCGGATTGACGCTGAAGTAGGGATATGCATCTCAGAGCCATCGCTTCCGTTGTGTAGGGATACGAGAGGACAGTGGCGGCGAAATGGCAGTTGTAATGTTCCCTTGTTAACTATCTATTTACGTTCTATTCACTTGTCCACTCATTTACACAGCACATTATCTGTGAGCAGTCCGTCGACATGCCTGTTTATTCGTACCAACAATTATGAGCCAATACGCCCATGGGAGGATAGAATGTTCATCTGCCTGCCTAGTTCAAAATTGAAGTCAGTTAGTGAGAGAGGACGGAAGACCTCGTCCCGAATGCACCTGCGTTAAAGCCTATAAACGAAAGGGGGACAGTTAAGACTGTGGCCCGGTGTTTACCCACAGCCTACACAGCCCTCATTTGCATGAAGTAAACATCTGCAAGGTTTAGCACAGCACAATGTGGCTAAACAAACAAGACCAATGGAGAGAGGAAAGTGAGATTTAATAATAATCAGCAGAACCATGAACCTCAAAGTACTCATTCAAATTTTAGAGTATATGGTGAAGGACAAAGCCTCACAGTGATCATTTTGAGGGTGGATGAGCCAAATTACGTTCCGCCTTGGTGCCAATTTGCTAGTCCACAGGGTGTTCAAGTGTCCTTTTCCTGATAGTCCATTTTAAATGCAAAGAATGTCACGAAAGCAATAGTGCTCCTTAACTGACAATCAGAAAATAGGAAATGACAACCACAATTTCTTATTTCTAACAATTTAGTTAATTGAGATTAACATCGAGTGAAGGTACCACTAAAATAGCGTTGCAACTCAGTATGTGAACCAAGATGACTCAATGCCGCCTCCCGAACTAACATCGGAGGATGGACATTCCATTGTGATACAATCACGATTAAAGAGATTGATAGCAAACGTGTTGGAAGGTGATTGTTGATTAAATCTTCTCTATATCCAATTTTCGAGTTCACTCTTCAGATTTCAGATATCGTCGAGCTCATTTGCGCCATGAAAGGTATGAGAGATCTATCTATCTACCGACCGACCATCTTACCCTAGTGCTTTAAAAACTATGCCTTTACTGTCTGATTTAATATTAATCGACAGTCTTTCTAATACTGCTAGTTAACATTTAAATAGCTTTCAAATTCCTTTCCCACAGCACAGATCTACAGACCGAAGTAGACAAAAAGCATTTGTCTACTTGATCTGAGGAGCTTAGTTCTAATCGTTTCTTTAGCATGCGAGAGAAAATAAATCTACTTCCAGACGACGCCTCATATCTCATTTGGTAGAGACGGATCACCTCTTTCTTGGCTTACAGTATGTGGGGCTGAGTAAAAATGATAAATTGGGTGGTCGTACTGGTGAATCATTGTCTACAAAGCTCTTAAATGACCTGTCCACCTTACACAGAGCTTCGCCTTAACGTTGTGTAGAAAATAAAATTTAACGAGATTTTTTAAAATGTGGTTTTGAGCATTGGGATTACGCAGTTCACGCTTGATCTCACCCCCGTAATTAGCTAACGATGAGCGTAAACGATTACCTCAATTTAAAAAAAGGAGGAAAGATGAGGCCTCACCTCGCAAATTTCACCAATTTACTCAAGTTTTCTCTCTTTCAGGACTGTTTGCATTCATATTATACCTTCACCAATGCTTCCGATGAATTACCACTTATTGTACAGAATCCAACCAACAACTTTAGCGTCAGTTCATGCGCAGTGCAAGTGGTGGATTCAGCTGTTTACCTTAAAGCTCTATGCTGAATTTGCTTTCCTAGCTCAAGAAGGCAAAGTAGGCAAAGACTTCGTTCTGCAATTTTTTATCCAAAATTCCACTTCAGTGCCTTGCTCTGTGTTTAAGGAGACGCCTCATTTTTACATATCACTTCCTCTTTTAGTGTCTTGGGGATAATTCTGGTACTGGGTGAGTAAAAAAACACTTTAAAAGAAAAACGGAACTCCGATCGCCTACCTGGATGTTATGGATAATAGCCATACGGAAAAGACATCTGTTACAGATAGCTGAATTTGCAGAGGCTTGCAGCAGAATGGCTTTTAAAAGCATATCCAATCATGGCACCTGCCTCAATTCAAAGTTTAGCGTAACGATCAGTGTTGGAGCGAGTTTAATCGAGTCATTTAAAGTCGTCCTAAAGAACAACTGTATATAAGCGACAAACGATGCCAACAAATTTTGGCAAGCATGATGTTAGTAAATTTAAATTAATTTAATTAAATTAAATTTAAGCAAAGGAGGGATGATGTCAAAATGAGGAGGAGCTATGTAATTCTTTGAACAAACTTCTGGGGCAGCTTTGACGAATAGCCATTGACACTTGGTATGCAACGGTCATAGGACCTCGTTTATTTCTTAAGCAGGACTTAGTAAACAAATTGCACCAATGCGGTTTCCTCTGTTTACCTACATTAAGCTAACCAATCTCTCAGTCAGTAATAAAACTACACCCATATTCATTGGTAGTACAGCAACCGTGCTATAGTGTAACATTTTTGGCATTCAACTGATGTTGTGAGGACAAAAGGAATTAAGAAAATGATCCTTAGGATATAACTTTGGTTCCCTCGGACCTCACCTAAACATTTAAGCTACTGGATTTCTAGAATCACATATAAAAGTGCAAAATTACATGAGAGATTTTCTGTCATTCAAGCCTTATTTACAGAGGAATGTTTACTTGCTTTTATTATTTGCAATATATCACAGCCTATCTAAATCAAAGGCTGGGTGCTGACCTGAGTGCTGACTTTATCGATATTTGTCGCCAATGGAAATCCACTTTATTCGACTGCGGATCAGCTAATAACACAACCGAATGAGCGTTCTATTGCAAGGATCTGTGGCGTATAAATAATTACCTCTTACCTAACCCCAACCCCACACTTTATTGAATTGTGAGGACACTTAAAAACCGTCTCAACACGTAGCAAGGGCACGGCGACTCTCTGTTTGTCACGTGACCGCCATTGCAGCCGAATGACGAAATGTTGGCCGTTTTACTGTCATGAGCAAGGACTTTTAGTAGAAAAGAAATTAAATACTTTCCTAGTTTCTAGTGACTTTGGTTTCATACCTCTTGTAAGACATTTTAAGTCAATTAACAATTTTATCGGGACAGTATAATGGAGTGCATTACATTGCTTCTGCTAATTTTTAAGGCACTACTCGGCATGAGAGCCTGAATTTACCTTTATTTGCATAAAAAGAAGAGCTAGAAGAAATCTAGGGTAAGCAGGACTACCCACCATTGATGTAGGCTGAAAAGGCCTTCAACAATAATTACTACTTAGTGACCTTATAAAAGTGCTCTTCAAAATCGTCTTGTCACACCCTTCCCCATACTTACTGATCACATTGGCGAAAAATTCACACCGCATAGAGTGGCTTAACATTTGGACGTTGAACCTGTGTTGGATCGAAGTTCAAAGGTCGGGTGTTCTCCTTCCAGACGGAAAATGCGTGATGTTCAAGGTCCAAAATAACTGAGAAGAAGCTTGAAAACAAGTGAGAAAGTGAAAAAATTCTTTCCACTTTTGTGATATATTGAATGAATGTTGTGCCATGGAAC
This sequence comes from Echinococcus multilocularis, assembly GCA_000469725.3. Lineage (NCBI taxonomy): Eukaryota > Metazoa > Platyhelminthes > Cestoda > Cyclophyllidea > Taeniidae > Echinococcus > Echinococcus multilocularis. The sequence continues at coordinate 3,742,674 of LN902846.1, read as the reverse complement.
AGACAATACAGACGGCTCACAATGCCAACCAATCACAATGAGCAAAGGCTCTGTGAGCCGGTAGATAAGTTGGCAGCTTTCTCTTTTAAGGAGAGGGGGGGTTCCTGGCTTTGGGAAACAACTTCTTGGATGAAGCGAAGCCAAACTAGTTTGCAATACTACGTCAACTACCAATAATACCTAGATCGTTGAATTACTAAGATTTAAGGGGTCTGCTTCGATTAGTTGCTTCACTGCTATTTCTTGTTCAAGATAACAGCAAAAGTGGGTCTGGATCAGCCACTTTAGGCTTAACAACTTACTATGAACATTTTCATCAATTTGCTCAGTTTTTGTTGGGGCTCATTCCACAGGGCAACTCTTACACGACCTCAAAAATAATCAAAAGCTTCCAAATTTATTCCCTTTATTTCAAATAAGGCCTTCCATTTCTGGAGTAGCTCAAAGTACTTCAAATTTTTCTTGCTTTGGTCCTTGGCATCAACATTAAATCTCCTCATGAATGTGAATGACAGCACAATCAATCCAGACAGGTGTGTGCGCCCATAGGCCAACGAATTATCAAGGTCATAGTGCGTTTGAGCCATTAAGCTTTCTCTGGAGATTTTCGTGTTTCTGCATAAATCACTAATTGGTTACTGCGCAAATTTTGATAGATTTGTTTGGAAATTTAATTGTTATAAAAAAACGCTTTCACACTTAATAGAGGCTATGCGTTTAAGTACAGAGGAACTTATACAAGTCATAAAGTGGCAATCTAAACGGTGTTTTATCCCTAAACTTTTAGGCCCAAATGAAGTCGACTTAGATCTCATCTGGATAAAGTCAGGTCTAAACACTTCCAAAAATTCTCTTAAATGTATGATTGACACCATACTGGTTATCCATGGACTATTGTCTGCTGGAGAGAAAAAACTTCTCCAATTTACTTAACCGAAAAGTGCTTCCTTAGTTAGCATGTAATGGCTTTTTGGAGTGGCATCACTAGAGACTCCATTTTCACATGTTGGCATTGCAGTCCTTTACATTGGTCAAAAATTGGGTACTCATCATAGAGGGGAGATTACAAGATAGAAGAGCAGCAGATTATGGCTTATGAATCCATCATTTCCTTCCATGGACTATATGTCTTGGTAAGATGGTAGGAATATTAATTTAATCTCAGAAGTCGTTTACAGACAGATGAAAATGGAAAGCTTGTCATTTTCACCACTCCCTTCCCCTCACACTGCTATTTTATTACCTCTAAGCCATAGGTCTCTGTGATTCTCCTTCGGATGTCACTTAGAGGAGGCTTCTCTAGCCTGCATTGTAGAGGTTTTAGTATTAGGATGATGCAGATGAAAGGATGAAGATCAAGAGGAGGGACTAAAAGCAAAAGAAGTGGAGCATCAACTAGGAATAGTAAAAGCAATAAAAACAAACAATGTTGAATTCAACTTGGACTGAAATCAAACTTCACTCGGTTTTGTGTTGTGAATGGGAAGAGGGATATAGAATGAGTAAGTGTGCTTTTGCGGACACAAACTCATAAATTGTACAAATTTCGATACTCACACGAGGTGTGCTTGTGTGTATGTGTGTGTTTCAAGGAGCGTCTTTGTTGTTCCCGCCAGTGTTATTGCCAGTGCGAGTGTGCCAAATGTAAGACAACAACAGTCTGTCTACCTGCGTGTAGTTGTCGATAGGGGTCATGTAATACGTGAACCCCCACTCTTTAAGTACCACCTATTAAACACTTAGGTTCGGTTTCGCAGGCAACAAAGGTTTTACATTGGTACTTCTACCGGGCGGTAAGGCTTCCAGGCAGTCAACAAGAGATCTCCACAGTAGGGTGCTGGCCAATGCTCCACATCTTTGATACCAGACCAAATTTAAACTATTCAAAAGCTAACTACCTCATAAGAAGGAATACATTGCAAGACGATACCAAACACTGTCAATGTCAACGTGGTGTTGTAGTTCAAGTGTGGAATACACGTGATATGTGGCGTGGGGACAGATGGGACAGAATTGTCATGTAAACATTGGGTGCATTCAATATCCAAGTCCCTGCCCCACTCACTGTATCACAACAACAAAAGCCGCAAATCACTGCTTGTATATGAGTGGAGCAAAGTGTTATATCCACTCCTCAGTTCCGGTCTCATCGCATCACTTTATTACCACACTACACTACACCGCGCTGCAATTAGCTACCCACTATTGTGCCACAACTGAAGGTGTATGAAGCAATATGTCAGTTAGCGAAATACGACACGGTTTCAATAACCCCTCTGTTGCAAGTCCTCACCGATTCTCCCCACTACATGCCACTTGGGTGTGCTATGCAACCAACGACGAGAGAGATTGTCATTCTCACACAGTGGGTACGACAGCGCCACCACAAATATGCCATTGCAGTGTTCGAGTTGCCTCCGAACATGCGAGAAGAGAGAGAGCAGTGAGGAAGTAGGTCCAATAGCAAAGTGTGGAACACAGCAGACCTCCATGCATGTGGAATCGTCGTTGAATAGAGACGAGGTGCGTGTAGTAACACAGTAACACATTTGAAACATGGGTTATCCACCCACACCCCATCCCAATTACAAGTACCCAAAAATAGAAACCAATTAGGTGGTCAAAGTGCCTGCACCTCCTCACTCAACACTAACGCTTATTTCGTTACCATGTCAAACTACACGCTAATCTACACCGTCTCATCAAGGTGAACTGATTTAGATGCCTGACAATGAGATGAATTGATGACCACCCGCAAACCACAAGTGCTTTCGTGTGCACCACCTCTGTGCACAGTCGGTGCATGTTTGTTGAGAGGCTCCACTGACATTCACCTCCAACACACGAGTCGTGAGGGAGACGTAGTGGCCACATCGGTGAGGAGGTGAAGGGTTTCGTTTCGGTGCCTTCATTCACATGCAAACTCCGTCATCTAGCCATCACGCTTCCCATCAGATGTCGTCATGCACTAACCTACACAAGCACGAATGCGAACCTATTCAATCTCCACTATTTCAGGTGGGTTGGTAAACTGACTAACACACTGAACTGCAGCTATCCTCCTGCCGCATGCATGTTACTGGACTTCCAGACCCTCCCAACACTCATACTAAAACCAACTCCACCCTTCCAATCTAACGATTAACTTCAGTCTCCTCTCGTCTCATCCCGTTACATCTCGTCACGTCACGTCTCGTACTCCCTTCTTGCAGCGCCGTCAGTCGACATTTGTATTCCCAACTGCCATAATGCAGCCTCCACCCCCAGCAAGGCGGCTGTGCAGATTCAGTTGAAAACAACCGAGCATGAACACAAGCAGCAACACTCCCTGCCTCATACACAATGTGCGCAAACGATGCCAGACACTCGAGATAAACACCCCCATTTAGAAGACCTCCATGGCCATCCACACAGTCTGCATATAGGCAGATGCATTGATTCTGCTGCTACGACCCTGCAAGAACAAGGCTGTGGTGAAGGCATGTGGCTTGTTGTGTGACATGGATCCTGTTGCTTGTTTGTGGCACTAACAATCGTCGTCGGTGCCAAAGCAAAATCAAGGGCATGTTTTCATCTCTCCAACTTCAAAGGCAACAGTCACTACCGCGACTACGTTATGCGCTCTGCCCATAAACACACAGATCCAACGAAGTCGGAATCAGCATGTGTCAGTGCCAATGCCAGTGCCAGTTCCAGTGTCAACAGCAGTCAGCATGCTCTCATAACTATGGCATGTTTCATGCTCGTGATGTGGTGTCCTTTGGATAATCAGCACAACAACCAACGCCACCACATCGTTGATCATGTGAGTAAGAAGTTCACTTTCTCCACGTGATGGTAAAACAACGACTTGCAGTATTGCTACAACATCCCTCACCACTTGCAGCTTCAGTTGGAAACACAGTGGAGGAGAAATTACTTGCCAAGTGATCAATTACGGCAAAGCTATCGCGCTGAAATGTCAATTATGTGGATGATGTCTCGACATCGTTTTCTTACAACTGGTCAAACGTGCCTCTCCACACACCAAATCCATGAACATAGGTGATCCAAGATGGAATCACAGAGTTACATTGCAGTTGACTGATACGATAAACCAGTGGATTTAGAGGTAATGACAGAGGCAAGGCGAGAAATGATTGCTCCAAGACCGAAGTAACGGATTCGCCACCAGTGGGTGTCTTGGAGGCGAATAACTTGACTGCCACAGTGGGCTGTGCATTCAGGTGCTCTCTTCTTCTAACGTGACCCTCACTCGCCACCACACTACCACACCACCATTACCACTGTAGTACACATCCATCTACAGTGACTGCGACAGCAATAGCAACAGCGACAACTGCTGTCGCTACAGCTACTACAATGTGCGATAATGTCGCTTGCAGATCGACAACCTCGCACACCTCTACTACATTGATGTTCTAGGCTTAATCAACCTGTTCGTGTGACACAGATACAGGTGGGTGTAACGTGTTGAACCGCTTATCATGAACCGACATGACGCAGCAATTCACGTCTTGCACTTCTCACGTCGGCTCCGTTGCCAATATTGCGGTGTCACATGTACGTGGCGTTGGTGGTGAACGTGTTGACCACCAACGTGGTCAGAAAGTGGTGTGGTAGACATTTCCAAACAGCAGAGGAGTCTATCACTGCACTACTCATTGTCAAAGCGTAAACTTCAAACACCCACACACTCCATCCACCCACTCGCTCTACACGATTGAAAGAGGTCAAATGAAGGGCCGGTTCAACGAGACACAACCTTACAAAGCTTGTCTCATCAACTCTTGGATTTCAGTCACAATCACCAGGAGAAGATGGCCTTCTTTCTGATGCCACTGCAGCACTTAAAGGACCTTTCCACTTAGGCTTAATGACAGACGCAGCGTGATACTACTTGACACTGGCGCCTCATTAATCATAAGAGAACTGATTTTGAAAAGGGTGGGTCGGTAGGTTGCTTCAACAGCTTTCACTGTTCCACAATATTCCAAAACTACTCTTACAATTACAGCACCCTTTTTCTGACAAGCAGCTCACTTACAATATATGCATATAGCGAACAAAATTTTGGTGTGGTTTTCGCACACTCACCGCAATGTCATGCTGATGTGCACAAGTTTTGCAGAAAGGGACATGCCTTGCCTCTGGCCTCTCCAATCGTATCTTGATTCCACATTTCCTTCAGTGTAGGCTCAACCTGATGAGAATGATTCAAACTTGGCTGCTTGATGATTTCAGCTCCACTCGTTTCCGAGGTTGGAACAGACACTTCCTGTCAAACTTGCCGAATAACATTTGGAGATGATGTCAGCAGAATGTGGTAGCAGGACGTACCTCTTAAAAGCGGCCCAAACGGTTTGATTGTCTTGGTGATGGATTCCCCCAACTTGGGTGCTGCATCATTCCGTGGAACACCTTCGTTTTTGGTAATGAAGAGTGGTGAATATTGTGTTGACATTGTCGCACTTGAAGGCCTCCACATTCGTGTCAATGCATGCAACCTCAATGAATGCAATTTCCCATGTTGGTGATGCGACATCTCGTCTGCTCCTACATCAGTCGAAGCAGTCGTTGTAAACTCCATCCACACGCATCAACCGATAATACGCAATATGCTAGCAATACTATCAACAATCTACACTCGGCCACTTTCGGCGTCACAAAATGTGCTGACAAAGATTTGTTTGCTGCCTGACTAACTAACTTGCGATGAAAACCACTTTTACAATGCAGCATTATGAGGACTGACTTATCATTGCTCAATTGCAAACTACTTGCTCCCAACCCAATCCCACATTGGTAAGTAATGCACCATTTCATAGTAAACCATACCATCATGAAGTGTCCAATTGATGAGGGCCAAACAACGGTCACGTCTGAAGTTATACAGAGTAAACTGCATCCCATTTGACATCAGGAGGAGGAGGAGGAGGTGATTGACTCCAGACTATGGAGTCGAGGTCGCCAAATATATTGAGGCCATGTGACCCTACTTTTCAGGTGTCCAATTGAGGGGAGGGGAGAGAGGGAATGACGTTGAAGTAAAGGCATAGATTTAAGAGCCATCGCTTCCGTTGTGTGGGTGATGATGGTAGTAATGGGGAGACAGCTAAATGTACAGTCTCTGGATTTGAACACTCTCTTATACAGATCACTCACCTAGGGAAAAGCCCAGTAACTCGTTTGTTTATTTACAAAGGCTACGATGACTGAGACGAAATACCTACTAAGGGAGCGAGGATTGTGAGCTGTTTACTTTTACCTCCCTAGAGTGTTTAAACCGAAAGATAAGCAGTGAGAGTTTTGCCCGGGCGTTCCACCAAAGCTTTAGAAGACTTCATTACAAATATTAACTTGGCCTGGTACAGCACAGCCTGGCTAGGCAAACATGCCTCCTAGTACTGATTAACTACACGATAAGCAGTTTGATTACTTTCGCTGTAACGGAAATTTTATTGTTAATGAGGCAAAATGATTGAGTGATGCTAAGTATAATGCATTAATTATTAGTTTACCTCTCGGTTTTGATAACAGACTACCTGAAGGCTCCGCCATTGTACCTTTGCCTAGCTGTTTGGCTTCCGGACCATGGCAGTAGTCTCCTGACCCTACTGTCCTTTGAGCACACATATTCCGCCTAGAATTGTGGCTCCTTAGGTCTCGAGGGATGCCCCAAGGTGCCACAAGAAGAATCCATACCTGCAGCCATTTGACTGATTTCGATCAATAGACTTTTGTAATGACAGTTGATTGATTTATGGGACAACTAATTGGCACTTTTTAGAGAGATATTTGTCAAAATTCTCAGCAATCATTTACTGTAATGTTAAATTAAACATTATTTCAAATGCTAATAAAACTTTGCTAGAAAGTTTACTAGATCAATGCAATAAATGACATGCCTTTTGAATGTAGTCTCTCCTTTTAGGGTTGATGCCTCCGTAAGCATACAAAAATGCACTGGCTTTTTATCTTCTAAATGGAAGAAACCTTGACATTCATTTTTACCTTTGATTGAACTTATCTTTATTGTTCACGCCTTTAATAGATGGGGCGATTTGCATAGCTAGGGGGTTGGGTTTGCCGGACTTTAAAATGGCTTTTCCTGTTGCCAAAATATAGCAGTAGGAAAGCAAGTGGAAAGTGTGATTAGAAGCTGCAAGGAATCTGAATCTTTCAGTGGACTAATTATTTTAGCAAGAAAGATGACACCTTAAGAGCTTTTTGCTTTGTTTTGTTTAGTTTTCCCAGATCATAAAATCGTTTCACCACCTTGGGTGTATCCTCATTACAATTTAGGATTATGTATTGTCATACAGACTAAATGAGATTCTCTCTTCGATAACACATTTCAGAGCGCCCTTCAAGACCCTGCTTTTCATCTTTTAGCAAATACAAATACCGGCATATTAAGGAGGTCCGATTAGGCCGTGAAATTCGCTTTCCCTAGTTGGCTAAAGCCCAGGCTCTATAACTTTTCCCACTTCATGGAGAAATCAACACACCCCTTGATATACCACGCGATTTACCGTAACTGGTAACAAACCCTTGTCCGAATGGCGGATTAACGATCAGAATTTTCAACGCCAACTCCAAATTAACAACCCACCAGTAGCGTTGTTTTCTGCACTCTCGCGTGTCTGGCCAGCATCTAGTGGAAATAATACCGCAATCTTGTTGTAGCTAGGTGGTGGTCTGCCATGATAACATCGGTCAAGGTTGGTTGATGGGAAAATTGGCGAAAGGAGCCTGCCTATCACAGAGATTATTGAACGGATCTTCTTCATCCCCATTCTCATTTTTACTTTACAGTCAACTGCGCAGTTGTACTTCTACACGAAGATATGTATGTGCGTTCTTGTTGCGAAAGAAAAGGTTTTTCGTTTAGGATTTTAGATGTTGTGCATAATGTATACTTAACAGGAACAATATGGCCATTTGAAGGGCACCTAGATATCGCAGATAATTTGTAAAATACTTAAGTTACTCTGGCTGTTAAGAGGCCGATACCTTCGAATTCGTGGGAGGTACTGCCTCCACTTCAAGCACTACAGTGAATTTCATAATGACTATTATAAATGTCAAAGATAAAAAAGCGGAGGGGAGGGTTTTGGGGAGCGGGGTGAGAGGTAGTGGCGACAAGGATGTTGACAATAGGTATTTTAAAGGTCAGCTGCCAAATTTATCTATGTTGGGGAAATCTGAAAGCAATCCGTGCGTCCCACATATTTCCAATTCTTACTCAGTCGTAGATCTACGGAGAAATAAAAGAAAATGCTGCTTAGTTGTTAGTTTTATGCAGCTGTCTGTCGGAAGTTACAAATGCAGAAATGGCAACAAGCTAAACTGATATTTAAGGTTAATTCTTATAAAAGTAAAATCTTTTACAAATAATGTTCCAGTAACTTCAAAAAAGGAAAAGTTTTATCCAGAAAAGTGGTTTAATTTTTGGAAATCCTGCTCCCTGGAGTTCCGCTTCCATCGTGAGGAGTAGATACATGGGATCAATAGGACTGGTGAATTCTGTCCGTTACTCAAAACTATCATACAAGTTAATCATTAAAATCAGCGGATCATATTCCTCCTAGGTTATAATGCAATTGCATCAGTTCAACAAATGTTTGTCCAGTTCAATTCCTTCTGTTGACACTGACCAAGTTAGCCAGCTCTTTTGAAAATCTTCCATCTAGATGACGGACCAACTGACAAATGGATGAAAGGCATAACATGTTGCTGTCAGTCAACTGTTCAGCTGTAAAATTTCCTCTCCTTATGTTTGAAAAGTGAAGAGGGGTTGAGCGTTTAACTGAATTACTATAGGAATACACATATTTGCTTAGTAAAGCTAGTTAGACTAGTTCAACTTTCACTGCCCGGAATACGTCGATGAACTAAATGACTGCAGCTGCTTATAATATTGTATACTATCCTGTGCGCTGTTCGCAAGGGATGGATTTTAGCGCTGTTGTTAGCGGAATGGAGAAGGCAGAGGAGGAGCATGAGGACGAAGGCGAGACTGAGGCAGCATTTCACTCACCCTCCAACTCGATTTCGCATAACGCGGTATGAGATATTATGTTGCCCTGCAAGAATGGAATCACCTTACTAGTGATTACTTTTAAACGCTGCTGATGTCAAATGGGATGCAGTTTACTCTGTATAACTTCAGACGTGACCGTTGTTTGGCCCTCATCAATTGGACACTTCATGATGGTATGGTTTACTATGAAATGGTGCATTACTTACCAATGTGGGATTGGGTTGGGAGCAAGTAGTTTGCAATTGAGCAATGATAAGTCAGTCCTCATAATGCTGCATTGTAAAAGTGGTTTTCATCGCAAGTTAGTTAGTCAGGCAGCAAACAAATCTTTGTCAGCACATTTTGTGACGCCGAAAGTGGCCGAGTGTAGATTGTTGATAGTATTGCTAGCATATTGCGTATTATCGGTTGATGCGTGTGGATGGAGTTTACAACGACTGCTTCGACTGATGTAGGAGCAGACGAGATGTCGCATCACCAACATGGGAAATTGCATTCATTGAGGTTGCATGCATTGACACGAATGTGGAGGCCTTCAAGTGCGACAATGTCAACACAATATTCACCACTCTTCATTACCAAAAACGAAGGTGTTCCACGGAATGATGCAGCACCCAAGTTGGGGGAATCCATCACCAAGACAATCAAACCGTTTGGGCCGCTTTTAAGAGGTACGTCCTGCTACCACATTCTGCTGACATCATCTCCAAATGTTATTCGGCAAGTTTGACAGGAAGTGTCTGTTCCAACCTCGGAAACGAGTGGAGCTGAAATCATCAAGCAGCCAAGTTTGAATCATTCTCATCAGGTTGAGCCTACACTGAAGGAAATGTGGAATCAAGATACGATTGGAGAGGCCAGAGGCAAGGCATGTCCCTTTCTGCAAAACTTGTGCACATCAGCATGACATTGCGGTGAGTGTGCGAAAACCACACCAAAATTTTGTTCGCTATATGCATATATTGTAAGTGAGCTGCTTGTCAGAAAAAGGGTGCTGTAATTGTAAGAGTAGTTTTGGAATATTGTGGAACAGTGAAAGCTGTTGAAGCAACCTACCGACCCACCCTTTTCAAAATCAGTTCTCTTATGATTAATGAGGCGCCAGTGTCAAGTAGTATCACGCTGCGTCTGTCATTAAGCCTAAGTGGAAAGGTCCTTTAAGTGCTGCAGTGGCATCAGAAAGAAGGCCATCTTCTCCTGGTGATTGTGACTGAAATCCAAGAGTTGATGAGACAAGCTTTGTAAGGTTGTGTCTCGTTGAACCGGCCCTTCATTTGACCTCTTTCAATCGTGTAGAGCGAGTGGGTGGATGGAGTGTGTGGGTGTTTGAAGTTTACGCTTTGACAATGAGTAGTGCAGTGATAGACTCCTCTGCTGTTTGGAAATGTCTACCACACCACTTTCTGACCACGTTGGTGGTCAACACGTTCACCACCAACGCCACGTACATGTGACACCGCAATATTGGCAACGGAGCCGACGTGAGAAGTGCAAGACGTGAATTGCTGCGTCATGTCGGTTCATGATAAGCGGTTCAACACGTTACACCCACCTGTATCTGTGTCACACGAACAGGTTGATTAAGCCTAGAACATCAATGTAGTAGAGGTGTGCGAGGTTGTCGATCTGCAAGCGACATTATCGCACATTGTAGTAGCTGTAGCGACAGCAGTTGTCGCTGTTGCTATTGCTGTCGCAGTCACTGTAGATGGATGTGTACTACAGTGGTAATGGTGGTGTGGTAGTGTGGTGGCGAGTGAGGGTCACGTTAGAAGAAGAGAGCACCTGAATGCACAGCCCACTGTGGCAGTCAAGTTATTCGCCTCCAAGACACCCACTGGTGGCGAATCCGTTACTTCGGTCTTGGAGCAATCATTTCTCGCCTTGCCTCTGTCATTACCTCTAAATCCACTGGTTTATCGTATCAGTCAACTGCAATGTAACTCTGTGATTCCATCTTGGATCACCTATGTTCATGGATTTGGTGTGTGGAGAGGCACGTTTGACCAGTTGTAAGAAAACGATGTCGAGACATCATCCACATAATTGACATTTCAGCGCGATAGCTTTGCCGTAATTGATCACTTGGCAAGTAATTTCTCCTCCACTGTGTTTCCAACTGAAGCTGCAAGTGGTGAGGGATGTTGTAGCAATACTGCAAGTCGTTGTTTTACCATCACGTGGAGAAAGTGAACTTCTTACTCACATGATCAACGATGTGGTGGCGTTGGTTGTTGTGCTGATTATCCAAAGGACACCACATCACGAGCATGAAACATGCCATAGTTATGAGAGCATGCTGACTGCTGTTGACACTGGAACTGGCACTGGCATTGGCACTGACACATGCTGATTCCGACTTCGTTGGATCTGTGTGTTTATGGGCAGAGCGCATAACGTAGTCGCGGTAGTGACTGTTGCCTTTGAAGTTGGAGAGATGAAAACATGCCCTTGATTTTGCTTTGGCACCGACGACGATTGTTAGTGCCACAAACAAGCAACAGGATCCATGTCACACAACAAGCCACATGCCTTCACCACAGCCTTGTTCTTGCAGGGTCGTAGCAGCAGAATCAATGCATCTGCCTATATGCAGACTGTGTGGATGGCCATGGAGGTCTTCTAAATGGGGGTGTTTATCTCGAGTGTCTGGCATCGTTTGCGCACATTGTGTATGAGGCAGGGAGTGTTGCTGCTTGTGTTCATGCTCGGTTGTTTTCAACTGAATCTGCACAGCCGCCTTGCTGGGGGTGGAGGCTGCATTATGGCAGTTGGGAATACAAATGTCGACTGACGGCGCTGCAAGAAGGGAGTACGAGACGTGACGTGACGAGATGTAACGGGATGAGACGAGAGGAGACTGAAGTTAATCGTTAGATTGGAAGGGTGGAGTTGGTTTTAGTATGAGTGTTGGGAGGGTCTGGAAGTCCAGTAACATGCATGCGGCAGGAGGATAGCTGCAGTTCAGTGTGTTAGTCAGTTTACCAACCCACCTGAAATAGTGGAGATTGAATAGGTTCGCATTCGTGCTTGTGTAGGTTAGTGCATGACGACATCTGATGGGAAGCGTGATGGCTAGATGACGGAGTTTGCATGTGAATGAAGGCACCGAAACGAAACCCTTCACCTCCTCACCGATGTGGCCACTACGTCTCCCTCACGACTCGTGTGTTGGAGGTGAATGTCAGTGGAGCCTCTCAACAAACATGCACCGACTGTGCACAGAGGTGGTGCACACGAAAGCACTTGTGGTTTGCGGGTGGTCATCAATTCATCTCATTGTCAGGCATCTAAATCAGTTCACCTTGATGAGACGGTGTAGATTAGCGTGTAGTTTGACATGGTAACGAAATAAGCGTTAGTGTTGAGTGAGGAGGTGCAGGCACTTTGACCACCTAATTGGTTTCTATTTTTGGGTACTTGTAATTGGGATGGGGTGTGGGTGGATAACCCATGTTTCAAATGTGTTACTGTGTTACTACACGCACCTCGTCTCTATTCAACGACGATTCCACATGCATGGAGGTCTGCTGTGTTCCACACTTTGCTATTGGACCTACTTCCTCACTGCTCTCTCTCTTCTCGCATGTTCGGAGGCAACTCGAACACTGCAATGGCATATTTGTGGTGGCGCTGTCGTACCCACTGTGTGAGAATGACAATCTCTCTCGTCGTTGGTTGCATAGCACACCCAAGTGGCATGTAGTGGGGAGAATCGGTGAGGACTTGCAACAGAGGGGTTATTGAAACCGTGTCGTATTTCGCTAACTGACATATTGCTTCATACACCTTCAGTTGTGGCACAATAGTGGGTAGCTAATTGCAGCGCGGTGTAGTGTAGTGTGGTAATAAAGTGATGCGATGAGACCGGAACTGAGGAGTGGATATAACACTTTGCTCCACTCATATACAAGCAGTGATTTGCGGCTTTTGTTGTTGTGATACAGTGAGTGGGGCAGGGACTTGGATATTGAATGCACCCAATGTTTACATGACAATTCTGTCCCATCTGTCCCCACGCCACATATCACGTGTATTCCACACTTGAACTACAACACCACGTTGACATTGACAGTGTTTGGTATCGTCTTGCAATGTATTCCTTCTTATGAGGTAGTTAGCTTTTGAATAGTTTAAATTTGGTCTGGTATCAAAGATGTGGAGCATTGGCCAGCACCCTACTGTAAAGATCCCTGTGACAAATTAGAATGCTGTCCATAATTTCTGCAACCGAACTCAGCTTTAAAATTGAAGGGATCTTTTGGGTAGCACTGTTCAGATCATTCCTAAAAAGATTCATCACCTACGTTTGCACTATTTTTATGTACCTATATTGAAATGATTTTTTTATGAAGTCAAATACTTGATGTGCTTAGAAGTATTTCAGTCCCTTGGCTCTTTTTTAATGTAAAATTATTCCATGTATTTCGTAAAGGTGAAACATTTGAAGGTCATTTTTAAATTTTGTATGTTACTCTTTGTATCGTAATTGTTGCCTCATATTTAGTTATGTAGAGATTAAAGTTAGCTTCTTATTTTACTGTTTTACAACAAGATTACTTGAAAAATTGAACTCACATACTGTCATTTCTCAGCTTTATGTCTGCCACTCACAAGTCCACTTTGTACACCTGACGATTGGGCCGATTTTTATTGGTTCATTTAAAGACGCTCGACTATCGATTGGTTTTCACCTATTAGTTCAGGCCGATTTTTTGCATAAACCCATATAAATGTCCTCTTTTGTACATCTGCTCTGCATTATTAACAAAAACCATTTTCATTTATACGACGATCATCTAAGACTGTGGTAATTTAAATTTAAATTGCTCTCTACAGTTCTAAACTATTCGCAATTTCAAGGTGTTTTAGGGGCTTTTTGAATTCCCTAAAGTAGCTTAATTTATTAGTGAATGGAGGACTATACGAAATTTAGGCTCCTAAATTGCTCCCGTTCTACTTTTCTCTCACCAAACGCACACAGTTGTGTGTACACGCGAGGGATGCAAGACGCGTGTGTGAGTATCGATCACTGTCCTCGTGGTAGCCATGGTAACGCCTGCGCGTTTTTTTATTTCGCGCTTGTGCGAGGGTGGGTGGGTCGGAGGGTAGGCGGGATGGAGGGGGTGTGACGCCATGACAGCGTGTGCGGGTGCGTAAGACGACGTGGAGAGGGGGGACGAAGGGAAGGGAGAGTGGGTGTGCTGGGCATGTGGTGGGAGGGCATAGAGAGGAGGGGAAAGGAGGGAATATAAAAACACTAGCCAGGTTTCCGGTGCATGAAGACACAATTTTGGAAGCCTGGGAAGAAGGAAAGGGTGTTTTTCTGTACGTGGGCACACTTTATCTATTATTCATAATATCCTCCCATCCCAGATCCATCCAGATCAAGGGCATTAAAAAATTTTTTGCACCCATGCACACGAAGGCAGTTGATCATTGACACAATAAAAAATCATATGAATGCCCTTTTTGTGTGGGTTGATAATGTTTATCTTTCTTGAAAATTTGTGTAATTTGATGTGGTTGAGCCTGTCCACTTATCAGAAGTTCCCAATGATGTGAAAGGATTTTGTGTTTATGGAATGTGCAGTCAGGGTGACCTCACAACCGATCACTCACCTGTGGAGACCACCTAGAAGTACAACAGTATTGTTGTGAAATTAGTGTAGAGGTGTAGGTAGGCTATACAGATGGCCGTCCCGACAGTTGTAACCTGGGCTGTGTGGTGGTAATGATAATGGCGATAATGGTGAGGCCTATACTCCCCCGTTCCCCTCTGTACCCATCCCCTTAGGAGTAAGTGGAACAAGCACGCAAACACATGTCTCCCCTAGTCACACATCTGCGTCTGAGTTGGCGGTTTGAGCTAGCTTGAGTTTTGGGAGCTGGGAGCTGACTCGTTCTCTCTCATGAGTCTAATTGGAAAGTAGGCCTGTCCCTTTTTCAAATTTTAAATGTATTCTTTGATCAAGAGGGGATTCAAATTGAGAATTAATGTTACAAATGCATTTAAATATAGCTTAAGGGAATGGATTTCATGTTATCTTTGTTTTGTTTATCTTGCCGCTAAAACAATTGCACTGCTAAACATCGAGTTCGTGAAAATTGTCCGGCCGTGACTAAGATAAATTAAATCATTTAGACTGAAATTTAACTGCTAGCCGATAAGTTGTATTGCTCTTTAACCAATAAAAATTGCCCCCACAACCAAATTTATCAGGGCTAAAATAAAGGAAAATGAAGCAGCTTAAATTCACGGAAAAGAGATGAGAATAATCCGACCTCAAATTCAAGTCTTTGAAGGAGATTCGTTACTGTTATCCTTCAAGAAAAAGTTTTGTCAAAAAAAGAGCCACTCAGATGCTCCGTCAATGTGCCTCGGTCGGGTGGGTAGGCCTCCGCACCATGCCTGTAGTCCCAAGCCCCACACTGCACCCTAAGAACACATATTTTGCCCAAGTGTTACGGCTTCTTACGCTTTCAGGAGAGTCATGGGGAGCTGCATTGGTGATAACAGAAAGCGAACCCGATTTTAAAGGTCTTCTATCCTGATTTCAATTGCTGGGTTATAAAACGTTGCTAGGCGGAAGAAGTGTATTTGCTGCAAATAGGCGAATCTGTGACAATCCTTAACAAAAGGGCTGATAATGGCATCAACCTTTGGCAATTATCTCAGTCCCGGGGCCTGCTGGAAAGGTAGTAACAACTCAGACGACAGTAGCCGTGGCTGTGATACATCTGAAAATTTTCGTTACAGGTCTGTTTTAAGTGCCAGAAAGAAGGCATAAATTATGTGAACTCGCAGTATCACCTCCCCTTCCCCAATACCTGGATAGAACAGGGATGGATATGGCTGGACAACACCGAAGTGAGAAAAACGTGGCAAGGAGTAATAGTACCTCAACTCTACCCCCACCAAACTATGTTCAATCCCTTTCTTTGGTAATATTAAGGGTTTTAGGCCAGTATTTCGTGACTGCTGACAGACATTTCACCCAAATCAGTTCCCACACGGGAAGGAACTGCAGATCCAGTGGAATCGCCAAGAGGGATCAACGACGCCGCGGTGATTTCTCAATTGCACAAAATGTTGCTGGCTGGAATGGTTGGCCCGTGGGTATTTTTCTTACAGCATCGGCTTTGGTTTGATGGCTGAAGTGGTGAGTTAACCAAGGGGACCTCTGAGAACGACGCTCAAAGTGGGAGAGGGGTTGTGTAATACGTTGGTTGTTTATTTTACTCTCGGTTTTGGTTTTGAGGCCACTCCGGTCAGCCTAGCCTCGAGCCCTAATGTATGTCCACAATACATATCCTGGCCTAGTAACGTGGCTTCAACCGTCTTCAGGCCATGGTTAGTTTTAGCAGATTAAAGCAATGCTGACTAAGAATGGAAAGAGCCAATTAATTGCCAAAGCAACCGGAAAGTTTCACAGACAATTAAATTTGGCATAGTTCTATTGCACCCCAAAAGCAAGCATTCCGTAAATTTTGGAATTTTTCCTCCAAAAACAGCAAAAACAAAGAGAAGGTTTCAGCGAGTTTCCCACTTATTTATCAATCGTTTGCATTATTTACCAATTAAAACATCCAGCAATTACCAGGGTCTAGACATTGAAAGGCTGGTAACTTAATACATGAATAGATCATCACAGCAAAATCACGTAGGTGTGACGGGTTTTCTTATTTTAAGGTCAATGCACTTTTGAACGCCGATTTTGTTTGTGTTTTCAACCAAGTATCAAGGTGATTGCATAAAATTCTGTTTATACCACAAACTGCGCGCATAAGTAACCACAGAGCTGGTATTCCCATACCGTCTTGGTGATTTGAACCTGAATTTCCGCTAATCTTCAACATTGCTTCAATGGGACTACTACTGAGCTGAAGATGAGTGCGCCACCTAGATAGCACAGTGCAGTGCATTTTGCCACTGCTGGGATTTAAGGCGAACCTGATTAAATGAATGTGGAACGTGATATGTGCAAAAAAGAACGCACACACGCACACATGAAAAGCACATGCGAGCTTGCGCAGTTGGCAGAAGTGTGGACAGCAGGGCTAAAAGTGCTGGGATGAGTTTGGATACCACTGTTTTGTTTTGTAGCAGCGGAAATCGCATTGCCTGTTTTCATTACCGTAAAGTAGCGCAAACTACCATCACCTCCGAGAAAATTGCTTCTCTAAGGGGGAGAGGAGGAATTGCGCGCGGTATCGATTGATATCCATCTGACCAATTAAAATCGTGGTAACCCGTTGTGCGTAGTTCAATTTCGAGGGGTTCCTAAAATATTTTAAATTTCCAGGTAATTTAAGTGGATGTAAATAGAATTTATTCTCGATAGAAGGTGGGAGAATGTTTCATCCACTTTTCATCTAGACTGGAGCATTGCCCTTATTTGGACAGAGATCTGCATAAAGCGCTCTTACAACTGAATAAAGTGCGTTTTCTCATTCTAGATTATACTAATTTGAAAAAACAATGGCAACTGTTCAATTTAAGGCATCTGATTCTAAATCAAAGCAATGATTCATTTACGAGGACATAGACCGTATTTGCCTAAAAGTAAATAAATAACTAAATAAGTGCATAAACAAATACCCATTCCGTTTAAACATAGCGACCTTGAAGACAGAAGGCGACATAATACTAGGGCATAATATGTATTGCCAAAGTACAAAGGGGCTGGAGCTACTGGCTAAGCCCGGAGGCCATGCCGCCTGGCATGGGTACAATAGTGGCCCCCTAAATGGCCCATTACCAAAACCGGGAATTTAACTAACAATGGAAGTATTTATCTAAAAATGCATTCAATATAATAAATTTACATCGAATCATAGTATCTCGAAAGAATGGCAGTTTGGGAATGAGTAATGACAGCGAAATCATTTTCATGACCATCATTGCCTCTAAATGTACTACCTTTCTACGAAAAACGAATGTAGGAAAATGTTCGATCTGCTTCACAACTTGATCAAATGAACTATTAACCAATCAATGACCTAGAGTGTACATAATCTGTACGAATCTGGCATGGAAGCTTGCACGACTTAAAAATGAAGTCTATGCATAAAAGCAAGTTTCTAAATGTCTGTTAAATGTTTTAATGACTATGGTACGCCTGTATTGAGCCCCTCATTGCTTAGATGTTTAGATAAGCCACATTTTACGATGCATATGGCACACAAATATGGTTATAAATGCTACTGCAAAGGTTGATGACTATCCATCCCCAGTAGTTGCGGAAAATTAAAAATATTCGACAAAATGGGGACTTATTCTAACACCCTTTTAGTTAAAGTAATATATTTACAGCCTATGTTGCAATTTTTAACGGATAAACATAAATTCCTTCAATTTTAGAGTGACAGTTAGGGAGTAGCGGCAAATTTAGTAGGAGAAGCTCGGATGAATGCAAATAGGAATGATGCGAAATATTTAGCTATGCAGACCCTTTTTAATCCCTTGACGTTGGTGGCATGGAGGTCTCCCCAGGCATTCTAATGCGCATTTAAGTAATGCTACTCCGATTCCTGTAAGCATTACATCTTCAAGAATGAATTCGTGTGCTAGACAAAAATATAATGTCTTGGTGGAGCGATCTAAGTCTTTCCTAAAGATGGTTGGAAGCCTAATACTAAGGCAGAGCAAGTGCTGCCGACGTACCGGCAGTCACCCAGCAGAAGTACAAAGGTGGAGAATAAAGGGCCTGGAAACTGAAAAGAACAAAGAAACTAATTAAATCATTGAGGATAGAATGAGAAAAATACAGCAAAACTTCAGACACTGCAGAACCCTGCTAACTACAAATTAGCTGATTTTGCAATGCAAAGTTAGTTGATGTCTATCTCGAGCTTCGGAACATTGGTTATCAATTATTGGATCAGGTCAATGTCAAATGTCTCCAAATTAATTATCACCTTGGTTACAAATCCTCAGCAAGCCCTGAACACAAACTAACGCAAATGTTTAAGATCCTACCAGTTTTTGATCATGGCACATCTTTCAGTCGAAAATTTCCAGCTTCCTAACATTTCTGTGGAATGCTGGACGGTGTCCGATGCCTTTGAAAAAGTCATAATTAATTTTTTAAAAATTAGCACTAAACGATGCAACGAATTCTATGCTATTCTAACACAAGTGCTGAAAGTTATTGAGTGTTCTATTAAGATCCGGTCTTCTGATTGCCGGTATTATCGGTATTATCGGCCATGACCTCCAGCACAGCAAGATCAGAATGGCATAAGCAACAAACATCAATTCTGAGTGTAATCAGCCCATCCATAAATATGACGAGGTCGTAACCACCCGCTGCGATGACTACTGCAAAAGCAGGCTCCTTCAGTATCTAATTAACCAGGCAAGTGGATAACCTCCGCCAACATTACTATCCTGGAAACGCATGAATGCGTTTACGCTGACGACATAATTTCTAGCGTCAGTGTTGATGCATGGCCATATTACTCATCATTATAAGCGCCATCTGTATATTTAGAAGGGCACTGCAGAACGACCTTCATGGTATTCCACGAATTGACTAACATGGATATGGTTTGGAGCTCCGCTCGTGTCCATTACGATGGTAATCTCTTAGCCCTTAGTCATAAGACCAATTTAAACTCATATGCTTCGTGACATCCCTGAAAACAGACCAGCTGAAAAGTAACTAAATTAGTAATTGCATTAATTCTATTTACAATGCAGAAAACCATGATTTGGTAAGGTCATTGCTCAGCCGAAAATGTCCTATTTCCTGAAATCTTGAAATGTGCTACTCACATAATTTAGCCACAGGATTAAATAACAAATATTGTTGCTTTAATACGTTAATTGTTTAAATCTCGGCCTTGATAATAAGCCACTTAGGTACTCTTTTTTTATACCTCTTACCGGCGATCCAGTCTCTGGACTACGTCAGTAGCCCCAGTCCCTTTTGTAGGTCGGTAATACATATTCTGCCCCAATAATAAGGCTTCTATAGTCTTCAAGACAGTCTCGTGGAGCTTCAATGACAGTTGTACTGATAGCAGAAAATTTCAACAGTCATTTGGGTGATATTTTGCTGGCATTTACACGTTACTCGTAGCCTACAACGCGTTATACTACACCTGCACGAGGTAACCGGGTAACTACATCCTCCGGGTGGTGACGTCCAAACTACATATGTTGTTGTTGACACAGGTCATGAGTTCGTTAACGAACACGGCGTTACTAGGCTAGCTGCCTAGTTGGCTGATTTTGGGAGCTTGATAAGTCGGAAGCAGGCGGTACAACAAACACTGCAATCTGATCGACAAATTAATTACCGGTCCTCGTCTTGTCCTCCACCCCTCACCTGTTTCGTCTGACTAATTACTTCACTAATTGATTAATTTACAAGGTTGGACATTTAGGGAATGCAGACCTATCTGTATGTGTACTGGGTGCATTGGGTACTTTGTAAACCCGTTTGACAAAAAAGGGTGGGTAAAAGCCGATTTTCTAAGAATTCAAACATTGGTTAAAAAGCATTCTCGGGTGACATGAAATTGATAATGGATGGTAGATTTTATTGGTTACATATGCCGCTAAAATTTGTGCAGGTGGGGAGAGTGGAATCCGGTTTCAAATAGAACAGGCCACAACGGTAATTTACATTTTAAGGGCAGGAGTAAGAAGCCGACAAAATCACCAACAGATCGAATAGTGAGGTAACAAGAGACTAAAAATGTTTAGTTTCAACAATGATAAAGTGGAGTTAAAAAGCTAGAAGCAAATATGTGGTCTTGCAGCAGACCAGAAGTTGCTAAATTGTAGTAGAATTGTAATTTTTTATAAAATACGGCTACTCAAATTCTTCCTTCTGTTATTCGGTTCAAGCAACTCGCGCGCTACTCATCTCTCATCTCAGTCTTTCCTATTAAGAGAGTTTTCTGGAACTTCAGAGAAGACTCTGTGGCCTACAAAGATAACCGAGCGCAATCCGAGTGAAGAATACTGTTGATTTTGTACACAGGTAGCCTGATCTAACGTATCTCTTGTGGATGGCTTAACCTGTGGAGACTCACTAAAGAGGGGATAAAAGCGATCTAACTTTAATGACACTGTCTCTTGAATGTGCCCATTGTAGAGCTGTTTGAAAATACAAATTACCCATGCCATTGACACCTCATTATCGACTTCACCACCTTAATTGAACCCAAATCAAGGAGTTCTTGGCATCGAAAAGAAAACAAGGTGGAAAGAGGAAAAGATGCAGAGTATTATTTGCTAAAAGTAATCTTAAAGTTCCTTCTATTACCTGAGTAAAACCATAGCCCTTTTAGAGAACGATCCAGCTTTGAACGCACCATACTAGCGATACCTACCCCTCCAATGCGGTTCACTACGATATACAAGCTCCAGATCCGGTGGAACGAGGACCCAATATCTTCTTGCCGCCATAAAATTGTAATGATAACCATCCTTGGCTAGTGGTTGGATTTTACAATACCAACTGCATTCTGATGCATGAAGCAGAAAAGTGACTAAGTAGAGCATCCAAAACTGACGCGGCTTATGCTTTTGTTTAAGTGACATGGACATGTCTTTGACCTCCAACCCTTTTACCCTACTAGCAATGTCCATTACGGCTTTGGGGAAAACTCTTGACATTGTAAGCGTACATAATCTAGATGTAACTCCATTTTGAAGTGAAGTTGTAAACCTTCCGATCTTGGATACCTGTTCATTATAAACTCGTATGGTAGGGCTGGAAGAGTAGAGGCACGGGTGGCGTAAAAAAAGCTTCATGTCAAAATCGCAATTGCCGAATTGTGGATAAATGAAATAGTCCGCGTAGTTGGCTTCACATAAATAAACCAGACTTTATTTCGCGTTTGGTGACTAGGCATAGAGATGTGAACAAATTTTAAACTGTAGTGGACAAAGTTCAGGGATGATTAGAAGACTCGCGTTTACTTCACCACCACTACTTAACAACTTGCAATTTCTCTAAAACAGTAGATAACACAATTACAGAGATGCCTGTGCTTATTCAAGTTAATTACCATCTACATGAGCAAGACTGATACTGGGTGACAAATCTATTTGGTTGGACAGATATACCGACGGGGTGTAGGCTACTTTGGAAGTTACATTTGACCAAAGCATTGGTGATGGAGCAGCTGCTCATCCGCGTCAACATCTCCTTCATCTGTCAAAGCTCCCATACTCCCTTTATTACTCTCCTCCTCCCCGCCTAATACTTAAGACCTGCCATCGCGTCCGCGGTTAATGGGACCAAAAAGGGGGGGAAGGAGGGGAGGTGGAATAGTGTTGCGATGGCAACAGGAGAGGAGTAAATTGAAGTGGAAGTGGGATTCGAACTGGCTAAATGGCAGTATGGCTGTGGGAGTGGTAGGATTGGATTGTTGTTGCTGGGGTAGAGAGTACGTGAGAGCTTTGGCACCCAACGCCTAAGTCCATTCTGCCTTTGCTTGAGAAGGATCTTAATTATTTTCACCACTTCCAGGGGCTCCATCGGTAAATGGGGTGAATGGCTGGATACGAGATGGATGATTGGGTAGCTTTCCATATAATCAGATTAACATGGGGGAATACCTGTTTCAAAAGGCAAAGCTTCACATCCCAACAAGACTTAATTTTGCCCCTTAAAATAGACAATGAATTCGCGATCATATAACGTTGAACCACACATTCGTAGGCGGTGAACTTAAAAGATGACAAGCATTCTGACAGATTGCGACATAATTGCAATGCTACTTCTTGCCTTTTAAAACGCAACATCCATAGACATATCTAAAGAGATTAGCTGGGTTACCACCACCAGACAGAGCCATAAAACAACAGGTTCACGGTGATGGCTGTATTTTCAACACCGTGTTAGAGACATCAACCGGTCAATCTCCACGTCAACTTCACCCCTACACCCACCAACCCTCACCCTAGTAGTGGCATTTTGGCATGTCGGTGACGGGAGGCGGATGCGCACTTGACAGTTGGCAGATGAGGAGAAGACAGGAGGGAGGAAGGAGGGAAGGAAAAGAGCGTAATGTAGCGTGACCATTTTTCAATGGTCTTTTCTGCTTGCCTAATTTATCCAACGACTTCTTTGTCTAAGAAGCGGGGGAGGAGGAAGGAAATACGTCCGGCTATTTCAGTGCCTGCCAGTTTACCCTCCTATTTCTTGCCCCAATCGCAGAGCCGAAATACAGAAAGGTACCTCAATTCCCTACGAAGAACAGCATGCATTTGTGCTAAAGGGATTGATGATCCCGTGGGCACTAATACACCATCATGCTTGGTTAACCATGGTTCGGTTCGGTTGCATCGCACGTACAGGGGTGAAGTTATTTGTGCTTCATCAATTTTCACGGCCGGGCAGCGCTGTGCATTACTAAGTCGAAATCTGCTGGCGTCTTGTTCTTGGCTTGTTCGGTGATGCGTTCAGTTTACCACACAAATAGTAGACTCTGTTGATTCCTCACGTCACGTAGCTAATGTTACTGATAAAAAGGAGTGCCGGCTGCCAAGGCAGTCACCAAGTCATAGTAGAATGATAGTAATTTCAATTTGGTAAAGTGACTCAAGGAGGCAAGGCTCTTCCTGTGGCAAAATCGCTGGCTGTGAGGTATTGAGCTGTCTACCTATCGTCCAATCTATTTTAAGGGCATATTACCCTGACGACAGCTTAAAAGTTGAGAAAAGCGTCATTCAGTCGGCCTCTAGATACTTCAAATAAAGGGGGAACATGAAACGCTGGTGTAAGATTTACCATTGTAGTTAGATTCCCCGGCGCTGCAAGGCCTTACTGCAAGACTAATGAACTGCATAAAGTGAGGAGAAATCTTCCTTTAGCAGTTGATACTATTACTTCTAAATAACAAATGGGCTTATAACTTCTAGTACTGCAAAGTGAAGGACCGATTATTTTGGAAAGGGAATAAGTAAAAGCCTGGGTGACATCTGGTCTCACCGAGACATGCACAGTTTAGTAATTAGACATGTTCTTCAGATTTTTCGATAATCTACAATTGATTTCACTTGGAAATACTTTTTTGTATGTGTCTACTGTGACACTCTGACAATTTATTTAACTCATTGTTTTGGTTTTACTGGCCCTTAAGGCTCCTTCTTTACACTTTTGCTGGGCTGCATGACCTCTAGGTCATACCAGTAACCTCCTAGCTCTTCAATACATCTGCAATACACATTCTACCCGAGACTTATGCCTTTTTTCGACTTCAGTAAAGTCTTAAGGAACTGCATTAGAGGCAGCAGAAAGCAAAATCAAATTCTAGAGGACAACTGTCCTAATTCCCTAATGCTACACATCTTAATGTGACGGAAGGAGGATACATGCTGCTGAAAGAATTAGTGACGAAACCTAAAAGAAGGATTAAAAAAGTCTACCTCCGATAGCTACCCCAATCCCACGGTCAGCAAAAATTCCATTAATAAATGAAGCGACACCAGCCGTGGATCATCTGGGAAAGTTTGTTACGGAGCTGTCAACGATACCTTAATGAAGATGTCATTTATGTAAACAGACGATACCTCCTCCACTTTTCTACTAGTTGGACAGTCCCCAGGTAGTTGAAAGGGGATGGTTGTACTGAAGTGAGAACAAAGTGGCAAAGGAGAATATAAGCGAAACGGACACGAAGAAAATTGTTAAACCTCATCTGTTGTCATATGACTCTGCCTTTATGCCAGTGTTCCTACAATTAGCGATGGGAACGTTCAATGACCGGCGCATTTTCTCTTTCTCCTATTCAGTTTCTAGTCAGGACAAAACTTTAAATCCAGTTGAATCGTCAAGAGGGATCTGTGACGTTGCCTTCAAGTAGATTCTCATTTACGTAGAAATTTGAAGACCGGAAATGTTAATTCGCTAGTTCTTTTCCTTACAGCACCAACTACGCCGTGATGGCTGAAGCAAATGTCTAAGGAGAACGTGAGCTACGGAGCTCAAAAGGAGAGCGATCTATGTAATACTTTGATTGTTTAGCTCTCCTCTTTGGTTTCAAGGGCACTTAAGGCCCAGCTATTGTTCTTCCGCCCAGTTGCATGGCCTCCGGACTACGCAAGCAGTTCCAAACCTCTCTACACGTCGCCGGTACATATTCAAGCCTAGTACTAAAACTTATTTACCTTCAGGGAAGACACAGGAGGCTACATTATTTGGGAGCTACATAGCACAATGAGCCTGTTTGCTTTTTCTTAAAGGAGTTTCTATGATGGATGACAAATTTAGCTAAATTGCAACGCATATTTTATTGAGTATTAATAATTCAAGTTTTCATCTTTGGCAATTATATTTAAGCAAGCCGACATCGGAAACACTTGATATCACCTGAGATTTGGAGTTCCGATTTGACTTGCACCGAAATCTGATCAAAGGGGTCCAGTGACACCCCATTTTGTGGTGAGAAAGTGTAAGTGTGTGTGTACATCCATGTGTGAGAAAATGGATTTCAAAGGCCCTGTCCCGAAAATTTCACACCCAAAAGGTGATACCAATTCTCAAGCTAGCTTTAATCTCTTGCTTTTACATTAAATTAGAAATTTTCTGTGTAAATAGTATTGTAGCGCCCTGAGATTTCCCTGAAGACGTAAAAAGAATATGTATTGCCGACGTACGGAAGGACAGAGTGGCCACTGTTATGGCCCAGATTTCAGCATACTTAGCAAAGGTACAAATTTGGAACCCCTGAACGGCCCCTATACAAAAGCCGACATTTAAATAAACATTTAACGTACTACTCTATTATCCGACGTGTTTACCATCATCTTTTGGTAAGAGCTTATTTTGGGTCACAAGGACCTGTGGAGAACTAAAAACGTCCGCATAGTTAGATGTAACTTCAGCGTTTTCAACGGTCACACATTGGTTGGTTGTTACAATCCCCCCTGTAAAATGTAAACATTCGAGAGACAGGGACCAGTACTGCACTTTACATTTGTGTAATACTTTATTATTGATAGAATGTGTCGTGGAGTTAGAATGAGACTTCGAAATATCACACACTGAGTCAAATTCTGTCTTAAGAACATGCTGCCGGGCTTACTCTTGCACAAAATGGCCTTCTCTTTATAAGATGTCAAACCGTCCAGGGCTGACTTCTGGTTTACTGTTAAAGAAGTAACCTTTCTGCTCACTTCTTCACTGGCAGGGCGATTTATCACAATCAGTAGGAATGGTTAGGAAGAATTTTTTTCACCTTCCCATTACCCCTCCAATCAAATTGCTTTCAGGCAAACAAGCCTTCCGAAAAACCTCCCTGCCTTGTTTTTTGTCGACCACTGGCAATTGGTGGTTAGTTGTGGCCAAAAAATTCTTCACTAGCAAACCTACGAAGAAAATAGTGGCGTTCAAGCAAAACAGACCGTATCCTTTCCAAAGGGGAAAAATAAGATTTTTAACAAATGTTTTTATAACCGAATTAAGGTTAAGTATCTAGTACAACGCAGATCTAGTTAGAATTATAATTAAGACTTTATTATTGTGGATATTTACTCGGGACTCAAGTAGCCAGGAGGAGCTAGTGGGGAATCAACAGGCGTTATCATCAATAATGCCTTGGCCCCCCTTCCCATCTCTGATACAGTCTACGTTCCCCCAAAACACGTCCACTGAAAAGTCTATCAATCAAAGACCCCCTCCTTTGTTTGCCTTTCTCCGAACTATCGTCTGCCACGGTTATTGTTTGAGGCGCACGCAACCCCTAGTCGATCATTAGGCGGATAAGAATAATGTAGAATGATAAAATTAACCCTGAATAAAATGGATAAAGCCTTTAACACTCAAGTTACTGTTGGAAGCCCAAAAATCGCTTTATTTTAGTTAAATAGATTGGTTTCAAGATTTATTTTAACGACATGGAAACCAGTCGCTGATAATGAATCCACAAGGCCTCTATAAATGGACACCGAATGGGTGAATCGAAGCCTGTCTTTAATTACTTCCTTTTTCAGTTTGTTCAGGTTATCTACCAACTCAATCTCAGGTCTTGCCTTTTATGTGGGTGATTTTAGACGGTAAAACCCTCACATACTTTCAAGACATCGATCTTTGTACTGTTAGCTCTCCAAAATCACTGAACGATGATGTTTAAATACCAAACAACTGGGTGGCAGTTATGCCAATAATTTAAATATTATGTCCCATTTCGCTTTAAGACTCTCACCACCACTCAAGTGACCAACAACGCCAAGGTCGACAAAAAGTACAACTCATGCACCCACCTTGCCTTACAGTACCTAAAGCCAACCGCAATCAGTTGATTGGAAGTGCCATCGACAGTGCAACTCTGATGGCATAGCCAAGTTGCTAACCATTTGGTGAACAACTTGGGTCATCCCAACCAACCTAAGTATCGCTACCTTCGGAGTGTAAGTAATGGATGAATCATCAAACCTAGCAAAGTAGGCCATGCATTTGCCGTTTGTAAGGCGCATGGTACTACAATACGTTGGCAGTTTGTTTTAGCTCTCCGTTGTGTTAACGGGCCAATTAGAGGCTTCGCTATTGTTACCCTGCCTGCTGGTCTGGCCTTCGGACTACGCCAGTGGCCCCTGAGCGCTTCTGTAGGTTGACGATAAATATTTTGTCCGAGTATTCTGTCTGCATTTGTCTTCAGGGATGTATAGGAACATTACATTCATGTAAAATAGGATTCCTTTGATATTACTTTTGGAGCTACTGGCATGGGTTAGAAGCTAGGCTGCTAGGTGAAGATAAAATGGGGAGGCTCTAAGTGGCCTCTCCACCGAAAAGGAGAGTTGAACAAACACCTAGCCTATTGCACAACCCCTCTCCTCTTTTGAGCCTCGTCCTCGTCGTTCTCTTTGGTCAGCCCACCATTTCAGCTATCAAAACGAAGTCGATGAAGTATGAAAGATACCCACGGGCCAACCGCAACAGTGACCGAAATTTTGTGCTACTGCGGAATTTCTTGACTGCAATGTTTGCTGATCCCTCTTGACAATTCTACCGGATCTGGAATTTCTTCTTGTTTGGGAAATGAATATAAGGATGAAGAATGTGCTCCCCATCACTAGTCGAGGGAATCCTGGCCTAACCGTGGAGTCATATAACAAAGGGTAGGATTAAACAAAATTTTTATGATGGCCATTTCGCTTCTATTCCTCCTTGTCACTTTGTTCTCACTTCAGTGCAACCTAGCCATATCAAATGCCTGGGTTACTATCAACTAGTAGAGAAGTGGAGGAGGTACTGTGCGTTCACCTAAATAACATCGTCATTCCAGTGTGGTCGAGAACTCCGTAACAAACTTTTCGAAGTGGTGCATGGCTAGTGTCGCCCTAGTTTTTAATAGAGTTATTACTGAACATGGGACTGGGGTAGGCGTCGATGGTAGACGTTATTTTCAGCCCTCCTACCTTCCACCCTTCTTCCGTCACATTAGGTTTAGCACTTGTTAGGAAATGGAGCCAGGAGAGCTGCCGTTTAGGTTCTGGTTTGCCTTACGCTGCCAAGAATGTGGAGCTCTGATACTTTTCTGAAGTCAAAATAAGACACAATTCTCGGGCAGTTCGAATTATTGCGCAGCAATGTTTTCGTTGAATTCACATATTTGTCCACTCCAAAGGGGAAATGTCTACTTTGAGGCAATGATGTTTGCGTATACAAACAATTGACACCAGCCGGCAGATTATATAAACAGCATTTATCTTTTGTTACGTAGCCAAATTAACTGGGTTTTAAGGGATTTTATATCATCAACCAGGCTAAGAAGGTTGTTAGTCGACCAAATGTTACTCCACTGAGACCCGTCCGATTGGTTTACTGGAAAAAGGAAAACCCGCATTACCAGTATAGAACATCTGGCCCCACTACTTTCACCACTAACATCTATTAATATACATATTTTTTCATCAGGAAATGGGAAAGAATTCATGGGACCATAAGATACAACTCCTTAATTATTCTAACCGCATAAATTAGCGTTTAAAATTAGTTTTAAGATGACCTTTGTCCACCAGCTGTCAGGTTGATTGATCAAAGGTGAATGGGGTGAATGTAAGGATATTTTGAGAATGCCTGCGGTTGGGACAGGTAAACAGCGTTTTTTGACCTTTGTGCACAAATTTAACTACAGCCAAACGTAATCCATTAGCCGCATTCCGCTTTTCTGTTTGATGTGGTATCTGTAGCGCCTCGAAACTTCCCTGAAGAAAACGGAGGACACGAAACTCAGTAATGTATTGTTGACGCAAAGAGGGATAACATTGTTCCTTAGGTATCCTGTTAAAAAAATCGACAGTTAAGCAAACAATAAATTTTTTGCAGGATCTAGTAATGTTTGATGAATTAGTAATGATATGTTGATGCACGTTAGAAAATACACTCTTTTAACATTTATGAGTCAGAATGCTTAAAGATGATGCCTTCAAATTACTCTGCTAAAGGAGAGGGAAGAAAGAACATACATAAGAGCGTTAGAATATTGTGCCAAAATTCTCGTTTTTTATTAAGTCAGCTCATTTCTGCCCAAAAAAATGGTGAATTATTTTACAAATTGCCAGTTTACTGTTTTTGTATTCAATCAGCTAAGACTACTCATTCAGTTTCGCCTCTTTCCAACACACAAATTCGGTGCGTCAATTTTGTTACTTTGTTCTGCTTGTGAGGGAATTTGATGAGTCCGCAACTTGGCGCTGCTTCTTTTGTGTGCATTGCGCTTTCAACGTAACTTCGAGCAGCTCACAAACACACACACACAGACGACCAAAGGGAACCAGCTAGAGCCGGAGATTTAGCCATAATGCGCGCAAGGCCAAGCAGTGCAATGAATCACCACCACCACCGAAGGAGCTCTAAGCCATAGCGCTGACGTGGCCATGCCACGATGACTCATCCCACCTAGCGCGAGCGGTTGCAAGCGCATTTGCGCACGCGCGTCCCCTCTCTCATTGGCTGGTGATGGCGTGCACGTTTCGGACGGGGGGCTAATTGGTTAGCCTCACTCACGGACGGGTTGTCTATTGGCTGGTGTGCATTTGCGAGAGCCAAGTAATTGGTGATGAGGGGATAGAACGTCTGGCATTACGAGCCAATCGAAATAGGAGACGTGTCAAAAGCAGTATGGAAGTAACGCGGGATGAAATTAGGTTTCTACAATTCAATGCCGTCTGTTTGAAGAAGGGTTTTTGTCAATTTCTAAGGACTTACCAAGTCAGTAGCTCACTTTTTTTTGAAAAAAAGGGAAAAGTTAACCAGTGCGCACTTTAAAGGGTAAAATGCAGGACATTCTAATTGAGCAAATTCTATCAATGAGTGGTAACTTGGAGTACTTGTAAACATATAGATGTAAAGCATTTTAAGTTGGTGCATTACAATATTTCACAGAGAATCTCTACATTTACAGACGGGACAAAGGAGAGGCTAATCTTTGAAAGATACGTTGGCTTGCATCTAGAAAACTATTGGTTTCAATTAAACTGCCTATTTTCTATGGCGATAAAATTACGTTACTTATGTATTTAAGTAGCAGCACGTCACTTAATGACATCGTGGCATTTTGAGAAAAACAACAAAATTTATCACCTCAGGGTTATCTTATTTACTTCAAAG
Source organism: Echinococcus multilocularis (assembly GCA_000469725.3). NCBI lineage: Eukaryota > Metazoa > Platyhelminthes > Cestoda > Cyclophyllidea > Taeniidae > Echinococcus > Echinococcus multilocularis. The sequence goes on along the minus strand of LN902846.1, from coordinate 3,712,047 downwards.
CAATTGCAGCACGTGATGCTGATTTCTTGCGACAGCACCACATGTACACAATTTCAAGAATCAATTTTTCCGTGCATGTTGATTTCAGCAGTGTCTTCACCACTATGAAGATTTTTCATAATTAAAAGCTGCATGATATTTAATAACTAGGCATGCTTTATCGCATGCCACAGTATAATCCTCGGGCGGAAAGTGAGTTCACAAATAAATTAGTAAAGGGTGGGGGACTAGTAGCAAATGTGGCATGCGTTGGGCGCCATGAGACTACCGAGATGAGGAAAACTGAAAATTCGGCCTTATTCATATCCATAATTAAATCTATTGCATATGTCACTATGGTTATAAATCACGAATCCAAGTTGAGCCGACCACAGAAACCATGGTATACATTAAAATCACGCCAAAATTCTGTACATAAAAAGCCGCTACTTACTCAAGAAAGGAGCTAAGTACTTAAACCCATCACAGTTATTCATGCCTCATGTCCAAAGCTCAAAAACACATAGGTAGATGGAATACACCGCCCAGTTACAACAGCCTATAGGATTAGGAATTCATTCTACCAACCCTACTCCGCTACCTCATAACCGGTAAAGATGGAAGCCACCATTAATGCATAACAGTAACAACGTGCAGGCGATCACTCACCTGCACTCGAACAGTGATGAGTTTTCTCCACCAAATATTCAATGTCTACCTCGGAGTTCCCACAGCTCTCATCGGTGTAGTTACCAGTTCCCTCTCTCTGGGCTTCTTCTTAAGGGATTCAACAACCTTCCTGGGAACTCGAATCCTTCTGTTCAGCGTCTCTATTACTGACATCAGCCACTTAGCTCTTTACGCCTTTTATCATCTCACCGAGGACCTAATCCAGCATACACCTTCAACACGATTAACAGTTTTCCTTGCAATCACCTTCTACGGTCGCAATGTCTTCGAGTTGGCGCGCAACTGGCTGTTAGTGGTGGTGGCATTGGAACGCCTCCTCTTTTTCCTCCGCCCAATCGACTTTGTACAGTTGTGGACACCAGCCATGGTCACAGCAGCAGTGGCGGTGGTAATGGTGTCAGTACTGCTGGTGGGGATTCCATCGCTCCTCTACCAACTGCCTGATGTGTCACTGGAGGCGGAAAGAAACTATAGAATGGCGTATACCCTCATGGAGTGCTTCTTTTTGACGATTCTACCCATTGTGTCCATGATTGTGCTCTTTTTGGCTACGAAAATGCAGGTATGGTAGCTGAATAGATGATTTGTCGTGCAGATATACGCATTTAAGAACTCCTTTTTGGATCAAAAGTGGTTAAATTGGGTTATGAGTTAGACTAATGAGTCCAAAAGCCTTCCTTGAAGGTACTAAGAGATGTGTGAAAATGAACGAAACTGCTACTTAGGATTCGCCTCGATTTACTTTCTCATAAGATTGATGCTGATGTAGATATCATTATCCTCGTAGGTGAAAAAAACGGCTCTGAAGCACAATGAGATATGCAGCGATACCGACAGTAGTGCAAAGCGCGTGATGGGCATCCTGCAGACGATCTTGGTGACCTTCACTGTTTTCATGATTCCTTGCTTCTTCAGCAGTGTGCTGCATTTTTACTGTCAGTACTATCAACTCTGCACCTCGCCCATCATGGAAGCCCTGGAGAACGGACTGATCGCGGTCGCTAAATACTTCTCCATCGTCATCTCCACCTCAAATTTCTTTATCTACATCCTCCAGTCTCAGGGCTACCGTCAGCGCTTGATCTACATGCTTCGACTGCAGCACTTTCGATGGTTTCGGGCACACGGTGACGGCGGTGTGGAAAGGATGCAAGACACAACTGGAGGTGTTGCTGATACCGAAAGAGGTGAAAGACGCAATCGAAATGATAGGAGTGGTGATGATGCTGAACAATAAAGTGTGTTTTTAAAAGAACCAATGAATTTCGATCCAAACCTATTTACGTAAATTCAAATAGAGCTACGAGTGAAATAAAAGAGAAAAGAAGGTAGCGGTTGATAATGATCGAGCACATCATAAAAGATTTTTAGACATTAGTATTATAAATCTAGGACTGAATCAATTAAAATCTGTTCAAATAGATTCAATGAATATTGTTACGAGTTATGCACCAACTCAATCATTTACTCATGCCTTTCCGATGCATGCATTCAATTAGTAGCAGCAAGAACAATAAATGCTATTCAGCAATCATTTTATAAAGTGGAACAATACCAAGCATATTGTTGAGTCACAAATCGTTCCTGAGGAGGGAATAAGCTATAATATTAGGGAAGAACAAGCATTTGCGACATGCCGAAGGGGTGAGTGAGCCCAGAGGCAATGCCGTCGGGAGGAAGGACAATAGCGAAGACTTAAGTGTCCGTGAAACCAAAGTGAAAAGTCAAACGGCTAATTAATGCATTGCTAAATCCTAAGTATTCTAGCGAATCGAATGACGAATTTCTTCTTTAGAGAATTTATCCGAAGTAAAATAACTAGAACCTCTTAAACACAAATACGCTCACCGGTAATATTCATTCTCCGATACTCCGACTGCTCCAGTGTAACATGACACACCTGTATGGCTTTCTCCGGGATCTTTAGACAGGTTCCAGCTTTACGTATAACTTTAATCTCATCCAGGATATCCAGTCCCGCGAAACCCAGAATAGCGGACGTGTAGGACTGTGGAAGGCAGTCATGCAACACAAATTTGAAAACGCCATTCTGTACTCCCTATATCTCCATGAGCAGTAAAATATGCAATGATTATAAATATATCAAGATTTGCAGATGTCAAAGCCGAGGCAGGAATTTGTGTTTGGAACTCAGAAATATTCCAGTAATATGTTAATTGACCACTTTAGTAAGTAAGCTATAAAGGGCCTTTACAGTTTTACCCCATCTTCAATCCATGCCAGTAGCCCCCACCCATTCTGTAAGCAGACAATAACTTTTCTTTTAGAGCATTATGCCTTCTTTCGGCTATAGGGAAGTCTCATGGCTCTACAATTGCATCATAAGGGTAGCGATTGTACTAGCAAAGTAAAACGATTTTTGGAAAATTGATGCTTTCAAGATCCGAAATCCGGTCCAGCTTTAAGTTAGGAGGTAACGTAAGACTTTTTTGTCGCAGCATATCGAAAAAATGGCGCTCCTTATGCGGTCTACCCTAAGTTAGGTGGACTTTCAAAGAAGGAAAGTTAGAGGGGACAAATAAATCAGCTGAGTGGCTTCACAAGAGTGAAATTCCTGGGTGACTTCAACTGCAGCGCAACTGAAAATGGATTATTTGTGCCAGACAAAGAATAGGCTTCTGTGTAGCCACTTATTACAGCTAGAAAATAGTTAGGAGTCCACCCATTTGTGTTACCGTCTAGAGTTTGCGTGACATGAAGGAGGATACTTCGGGGACCATAAATGGTGCCTTTTAGGAGAAGCAATTAGTTTTCTCTGACGTTTCAGTGTGGGCTAGATTACACAAAAAACGGATTCTGAATATCTGGAAACACATGTTATTTTATAGTGCCCTTGAAAAGACGCGCACCTGTTAAAATAATTTGAACCACACAATCCTACTACTAGCTAAAATATTAGCCTAACCAAGCAGTTAAGAAGAGCATCATAGCCTAGTATTTTGTGTAGCCGTGCATTTAAACATACGGACTCTTCAATTCCCGCTGGTTGTGCCTTCCCTCTGCAGCACGCCTCAAGAGGCATGATACTAGTTTCCCACATATTTTTCTATGGAGCTTCGATTTAAAGCTATAGTGGTTTGGTATTTTGTCTGCAAGTTCAACCACAGGCTGGACTTCCACTTTGAAAGACGACTTCCGAATTATGCTATTAGGGTTTCAGGTTTACTAAGCCTTACCAATATGGTCTCCCTGGGAAGGAGAGCTTAAGATGGTGCTATACAGCTGATGTGTACAAGATAAGCAACAAGTTAGAGCCTAGAATTTGGTCGACAAAATTTTAAACTATAAAACAAACGGTAGACGTTTCAAAGCTACTGCGATCTCACTGATCTGGTAAAAGAACAAGAATAGGCATGAGCAACAGTAAAGATCCACAAGTAAAAATGCTGGAACCAAAATATAACGATGGACTTGTTCAAGAAACATCCAAATCGATAAATTTGGCTTAATCAAATACACAATCTTAGCCCAAAACTTTAACGCATAAAATATTTTTAGATAAAAATGAAATAAAAAATTAAAAGCAAAGTAAATGATAAATAATGTGAGAATAACTAAAAATAACCAGATTTGAAATATCTTTTAAGAGACGATGGCAGATCGACGCCATAAAATTAGTCCAATAGATGAAAAGGTGTCTTAAATTAAAAATATATAGGCTAAAGCAAAAATAATTGATCACGACACACATATCAACCATTTAAAAAAAACATAATTTGTTTTGCCTATTTGTTACCCGCCAAACCTGTAATGAGGCGTGCGGATCCTGATATCGGCGATTCTGGCAAGAAGCTGGTCATTCTCTTGGAGCAGGCGTCTTTGGAGTCCGTGAAGGGGGCGGGGGGTAAAGAATACCAACTTTTGAATCCGGATAAACACAAGGATCGCATATTAAAATCAAATCGTGATGTATCAACGGTTCGACCCGATATCATCCATCAATGTTTGCTAATGCTTCTAGACAGTCCACTAAACAGAATGGGTATGCTTCAGGTAACTAGTCCTATGAATGGTTTCTCTTGATATGCCAGTTTTCTGTTGTTGTACATAGCATGCTCATGATTGAGACACCAAGGAAATGAAAACTGGTTTTAATAATCCTGGCTTGTTCACATGCTGTTGTTCGGACATCATGTTGTGAAGCTCAGGGAAACCGAAAGCTTTCTCCTCGTCGGGATAGTGCTCACATGTCCGCCCTCAATTATTGAATTGTTATCAAATTTTGCGCCGGTTTCGTAATTAGAGTCTTTGTATTCCAGGTTTATATTCGAACTCAAAAGAACATTATCATCGAGGTCAATCCAAAGATCCGCATTCCACGTACTTTCGACCGTTTCTGTGGCCTAATGGTCCAGCTTCTTCACAAGCTTTCGATTCATGCTGCTGAAGGAAATCACGAAAAACTTCTCAGGGTTGTGAAAAATCCCATTACTCGGTACTTCCCTGCCGGCTGTGCAAAGATTGGCATGTCCTTTTCGGCAGATAAAATCGTTCACCCTTCCAAAGTCCCTTCTATGAGTCGGTTGGGCACCTCGGAATCCATCGTGGTTGTCATCGGTGCAATGGCGCATGGGTCGGTTGTCTCTACAGCTGGTGACTTCCTCGACGAGGTGGTATCAATTAGTCGGTTCCCGCTTTCCGCTGCTCAAGTTTGCTCCCGCGTATGCACAGCGTTTGAAGAGGCCTGGGACGTGGAAAAATTTGAACCACCTTCTTTGTCATCGGCTTAAGAAGAAATCTATCTATTGTCACTTCCTTGTACATATGTATATTTTCTTGTTCCGTATTATTGTTACATGCTACTTTTCATCGATTAACACACTCCTTAAGGTTGTTCTCTCGGTGTCTTCGCGCGCGCTTTTTAGAGAGTCCAACCGAGTCATCGTGTGTAATATTAACGAATCTTCTTCCTCTCGTTCTGTGAGGTAGAGGAGTCCAATTGAGTCCCGTTCTCTAAGTGGTGGGATTATTGGAACACTTTGATGGTGCTCTGTCCTGGTCTATCCTCACGTCATGTTGTGTGCTTGTGAGGGAAACGCCAGGTAGATCGAACTTCGTTTTTCACTTTGTGTGGAGAGGCGGGACATCTTGTTTCATCCTTGAAATGTGCCTGTGGGGGATTTTGATGCGAGGGGTATGGGCTTGTTAATCGTATTGTATTGTATTGCGAAACTGCTGCAGATCTCCTAAGATTCGTCATCACTACGTTTGGAGATGCATTTTGGTGTGGGTGGGCGGTTCTTGCTGTGGTTGGGAGAGTGGGGTGTGTATTACTATTTGTACGTCTTTTAAATTGTTCTTTATGGAAGACGCTGAATGGCATTCGTTAAGTGCTTATCAGCATTGTCTTGTGAATTGTAGGGTACACGTTGCTAAGGTGTAGCCTTGTAGTTTTGCTTCAATGGTTAGGTTTCATTTATGCTGAATTTTGAAACTATTTCAGGCTTGGTCGAGTGCCAGCGGATAGGGTTGCGCTTTTTAACTGGATTTTAAACTACCACAGTTAAACGTTGGGGCGGCGTTGGCTTCTCCGGTTCATTGCTTGTAGGACTTCATAGCTGAAAGCTTCGTTTGCATTAGGGGGTCCAGTTTGGCTTTTTTGTAGTGTGGATAGATTGACGTCTTGAGGGGATGTAGTCTGATCTATTGTCATGTTGCCTGGTTTGCTCATCAGCGAAATGGAGAAATCGTACGTCGCATTCCCTCATTTCTTGGAAGGGGAAGTACTTGGTAAATTTGTTGAGAAGACCGATGAGTAGCGCTGGCTATCCCGTGTATCGAGTTGCGTCAGTACTAGCAGGGAATGCAAGCGTTCGGTGGGTTTTGCTCTGTGTTATTCTCCCAATCGCTTTTCAGATGTCATTAGGTTTCAGTACGGTATGGCAATGTGCATTCTCTTTAGAGAAGGCAAATCACGAGTCGTGTCAAATGGTGTGGCGTTTGAATGCATCCAGTTGAGAGTCTGATTGGTGCAAGCTCTTGGGTATGGCCCAAAAATTTTACCATTCAGTTGCCAATAGCGGGTGGCAAAGTGTCTAGTGGGCCAGTTAACTCTTATAAAAAGGTTATCCAAGGCGACAGAAGGCAATTTGTCTGCGTGATGTTTGTCGTTACAGGGGTCGAGGATGCGTTCTTATCTGACGTGGAGAACCGAGACCCTCTGCAGGTTGCCTTCTAGTAGGGTGATGTGGACGCCAACTGCATAGCGTTTCTATCCTCCTTCAAAAGGACGGGATATTGTAAAAATTTGGTTGCTTGTTTAAGTCCCAGTCTTAGTAACAGGCCAATTCGGGGCTCCGCTATTACACCTTCATTGAGCGGCCTGGCCTTCAGGCCATGCTAGCGATCCCAAACCCCACTATACATCAACGCTACGTATTTTACCCGGGTACTGCGTCTTCTTTCGTCGCTTCGGAGCGCTGTTCTAGTGGTGAACCAGATTTTAAAGAACTACTATCCTGATTTCGACCTCTGGGTGATAAATCTTAGCAGGGTAGAAGAAGGACGAATGCTGCGGATGGGAGAATCTGTGACGACTTCCAAAAAAGGGTTGAGAATGATGTCTACAGTTGGCAGCAACCCCAGTTTTTTGTGTCGCAAGTTTACTATCAACTACTGAAATGACACAAGCCGTGAACCACCTAAGAAAGTTTGCTACGGAGCTGCCTGCCGTACCTGCACAAATAAGTCAATTAAGTGAACGTGCGACACCTCCTCTATCCCTCTACTAGCTGGATAGGATTCGGATAGATAGGGGTGGGCAGCACTGAGGTGAGAACAAAGTGGTAAGAAGGAATAGGCCCAAAACTCTACTCCTACAAAACTGTCGTAAACCCCATCCCTTATTAGACGACTGTTTCTAGGCCGGTATTCCTATGACTAGTGGTGGACAGGTGCAATGGCCAACCCGTTCTCTTTTCCCTCAGTGCAGTTTTCAAAGAGGACGAAACTTCAGATCTAGTAGAACTGACAGGAGAGGTTAGTCAAGTTGCGGTCTAGTGTCTTCTCACTTGCATAGAAAATCGGTTGGTCCGTGAGTGGTTTTCCTGCAGCAAGAACTACCCTGTGGTGGCTGACGAGGGGGGTCAATCAAGGAAGGCTCCGAGGGCGGCGCCCAAAAAAGGAGAGGAAGGCAATGTAATATGTTAATTATTTGCTCAACCTCTAGTTTTTGTAACAGGTCGCTTAAAGGCTTGGCCATTGTCCTCCTATTGAGCGGTCTTCTCTTCGGACCGAGCTATTACCCTTGCTCCCTTCGGCAGGTCGGCAATATATATCCCACTCAAGTGATTTGTCTCCTTCCGTCTTCAAGGGACACTCGGGGTAGTACAGCATCACTGAGTGTATACTTGTAACAAATTTGAATGCATTGAAGCCGCATTGATGTGGGTGATGAACCGGCCACCACCGACTTTAATTATGTTTCGTTGAATTTCATCGTCATATTGAATGTCACAAAACTGTGTGCAATTCGTGATGCTTGATGTCAGGAATGCCAAAAAAATGAGTTGGAAGCAAGTACCTGCGTACGTACTGTAGTACGAGTGTCCTGTTTCTAAAAGCGAAAGTCGAGTGAATAAGTGGATCCGACGTCGTAGCTTTGGTCAGATGTCTACTTCAGTATGCAAAAAGTGGCTACGATGAATGATCTACAACTCAATATAATATCATACTGGTGGATGAGGCTGTAACTGTGACGCCATTAATCATCCGCAAGGCACTCAACTCTTGCGGTTATCTTAACGGTTCATGATGTGAGTGTGCCGAGTTAATCACTCGAAGATGATCTCATCGATTATAAAGCAGGTCTTTTAACTTTGCGGCATAAGCCAGAAATGACGCGTTATCCATCATCTGATATGTAAAAATTAATAAGCAGTCAAGTACTTTCCGAATATTTATTGGAAACAACATTTAAATACGGGTTACGCTAAAGAAACAATGCACAGGGCAATCAACGCACCAAGGACGTAAAGATATGCCTTTTAAAAGCCGTGGATAGATCTATAATGTGCACATTCCAGCCTTCCAAAAGTTCTGCACTTCTTTTAGAACCCGAGATCGGGGTGACTGCCCAAATGTGAGTATGGCTTCAAAACTCCGCCTTGGTAGATGTGGCCATTCACATCAAACATCTCACTTCCGTGGGATTAGAATTTGGATTTTAGTAACAGTTATTGGGCGATTGTACCTTCGGATCGAGTTTGATTGCAAATGTAATGCTCAGAGTCATCCGTGAAATCGAAATAACCAAGTACCAATAAGAAAACAGCCATTTTTGACTTTCAGAAGCCGAGCAACTACTGGAAACTTTAGCCACTAATTGTCCTACTTGGTTTTAATAATACCTTAAAGTTGTTTTATCCATATCAATAGATTACTTTTACAATAGGGAATACAAAGTTGATTTATCACACAGATAAGTAGAAATTACCGACAACACCTAAGAAATCCAAGCACCCGTAAAAATTAAAAAGATGTTTATCTGCTGTTGGCAATATGGTGAAGTAAAATAAGAAAGGATTGTTTACTTGACAATTCATTAAATGTGTAGAATTGTGAAGTGCTTAGTGACCTCACAAGCGACAGTAGAGTCCACAATTACGTTAAAATGATTTGTAAATTTAAAACTTTGAGATTTTGCAGCCTTAACACTTATATTATCAGCTAAATTTACCCAATGTAAAATTTGCAGTTTGTTACACTACGCCAACTAAATGCCCAATCACGATTACCTAATTGGTACGTTCCCCTAATTGGTCCTCTCTCCAGGCCAGATTTTGTTGGGACATCCTCGCCTCCGCCGTCGCTCCGTGGCTGGGTTCCACTGTGCCTAGGGTAGCTCCTTTTGTTCTTACATTTAAACTTACTTATTTCCAAATCAGTCACAGCGCTTGAATATTGGATGACATGTTTTCGTTCTACAAGTATTGCCACTCTTGCATAGGTCTACCTTCATGGATATTCACTTTGATTATTCTTACCCAATGCATTTGATCAAACCATAAAACGTCAATTTTAGTTTTTTGCCCGTTTTAAATGCAACGACAGTAGTGCTCACCATTGCCATAATCAAGTAATTTCACACGAATTTCTGGATGAGCCGGGGTGTAAAAATGTTCCTGTCACTTTGCAGCGGTTTTTGCATATAATTTACACTATTACTATTCATTGGCTCATATTGGCAATTGTTCTTTTCCGTTGCTCATCAATCATAATGACTTGGGGTTTCTTTTGACGAAATGCGATATTACCTTGAACTCATTCGTACTACTTCATTTTTGATGCCTGTTTTTCGATGAGAAATTTAAAAAACTTATTTTTCGTAACCTGTAAGCAGGGTTTTGACCTGTCTATTTTTCTTGCTACAATGCTGAGAACATAGCAACATAACTGGTCTTAGCTAGTAATATAGTAATGCTTTTAGACAAAAAATGTCTTACTTTAATCTTGGGATGATATACAAAATCCCCTGGGAGACAGACAAAGAAATGCCTATTGTTTCCCCAAAAATCACATTTGAGAAGCATAGCAACGCTTTCCAATCTGATGTGAATTGATGAACTTTGCTGCTGTTGCTACTACACGCTTTTCAAACATAGCCAGTAATCAATCATTTGTTATTCAATCCTGAAGTATTTAATCTTTCAAACGGTTGATTTTCTCCGTATGTCTGTTTAAAGACATCACCAAAGTGTAAATCGTCGTAAAAGTTGATCATATCAATCTTCATCCATTCTGCATGACTTTTTAGAAAATGTCCCGAATCCCAAATTCCGTGTGTCTAGAAAATATGTAGTAAGCTTTAACTAATTAGTCTTCTCAAACTTCTCAACGTGATTGCTTATGAGCGTGCCCGTCTTCTACGTTAATTATTGAAGAATTGTTCCCTAGGCCCTCCAGGATTTCTGCCGAGCCCCGCAGAATTCACTCAGTTTGTGCTTTTAAATGTGAGAATAAATTAACCTAATTTACTGCTTTCTCTCTCAACCCAATATACTGTCACAGTAGTTTGGTGACATGTTGAGGAGGATAAACAGCTTTGTACTGGCAGGAATCACTAAAAAAACTGGTGCTGCAAGTAAACGTCGTCATCACTATTGCTGTTGCCTTTGTCGCTGTTGATGTTGCCGGGGTTTTCATGTGCGATGAGTTTGTGTGAGCTGGGTCGACACGGCGGCGCCATTTGTCAATTCGATTGTCATGACCTCCAAGGTGTGATACAAGTACGCTGTTTTGTGGATTGACTCAACACAGGTCATGTCTCACTAGCAAAAAATAAGGCAGCTCATTCTGATCCCTTTGTTAAACGTTGTCTTAGCGGCGGAAAGAGAATAATGAAAAGTTATGATTTACTATCCCTTATATTAAAATTTGCCATTATATCACTCCAAACGCCTTCTGAAATAGTGTCTTGGGAGAACTCAAAGCTGAGCGACCCGATAGAGCAGTTGTGTAAATGGTTTGTCTGTTTATAGGTGTATGATGGAATTTTTTACAAATGCAGAGCAAATTTAAGTAATAGCGAATTCAAACTCTCAAATTTAATTAAAGTAACGACTTGCCTAACATTTCAATCACTGCTTGAGTCTTTCGAATTTAGTCCAGGTAGTTTTTATCAAACTAATCAGGGATTTCGTTTACAGTTTGTTGACTTGAATCCTGTAGTAGCGATAGCCTTGATATTTTCGGCAGATTTTAAGGTAAATAGACTAGTTCTAAAACCTTTTGATAACGATATCAAAGGAGGCGAGAAGAGATTTGTTTGAAAATGAAGGTGAGCCATAGGATAACGCTTTTTAATCTTGCTGTGACTGTTTGCATGGAGATGGCGAAATGGAAACGTTTTTTAATAAACTATTTGGAGGGAAATAGTATGTGCTTTTGGGAAGAGTTTCACAGCCATGATGTTTTAGTAAAGTCGGTATTATTGAGTCGCTCATTACTTTTTAGCTAACACCTAAACTTAACACTAAATGAATAAATCTATGATTTCTTTTACTCTGAGGTTGTCTGGATTTGTATGATAGTAGTAGCACCGATTTCCTGGATTTCCTTTGATGTAAACAGGCAATTTCTGTCATTGTAAGAAAACAATAGTTGTGTAAATCTCCTTACAGGTAAGTCAAATTTTCAACCAATTCTAATAGGGAGCGTTTAAAGTAGTAGTTCCTCTTGCTTTTTATCCTTGAATTTGAAGTGATGTTAAAGTGAATTACCGTATGGATTTTGAAAAGGTCCCATAAATACGACGTTGAAGCCGAATTGAGGCTTCCACGCTCTTGAACTATTCTCATGCACGACTCTTACGTAGCTAGATTGCCCTAAAACCTTATCGGTTGGTGATCAAACTGGCTATCCCCTATACCTCCTTGTTGTGTCCTGTGTTCCTTAAATGCTGTTAGGATAGCTTCAGATTTGTCAATTAGGCGTTTAGATTTGAAAGCACTATCAGAAGAGTAGGCATTTGCTGCTCTGATTAAATTTCACTTGTTTCGAACCGTTTTAGAGGGTAGTTCTATATAAGCCTTCACATTCCTCAGGTATTCTCGTTGCTATTTTTTGTTGAGGTATTAATATTAAATGAGCTACATTCAACTCCCAAAAGTCGGTTATGATAAACTTGAAACATCGAAGGGACACAAGTGATCGATTTTTGCGTGGAGCAGAACAAACAGTTAATGCGTATATGTAGCTTTTGAAATGACCAAATTTCTGAACAATTTCTACTGCATCCCAAATAAATGTGGTCTCACGGTGCGCGCATAGACTCAGGGATTGATACAAATCTATTGTTAACAAGATGGAGGATCAAAATTTTACCAGCCCATCAGTCTAGTCGTATAAATGCATGAAAATAAGGATGTTATCACACGCTCTCTGACCTCACTGTGACATCCGCTAGCGCCAAGCTTACTGACCTCCCCCCTCCCCATACTCTGTCATTCGTTATTTACGCCACGACAACCTCTAGGGGTGTGAAGACAGTAAATGTCTGCACACACAGCCACACGACTCTGACGAAAGGAATGTTTCAGACTGTTTAAAAGGTTGTCCTAACCCTTAGGGAGTCTGCGCCTTAGACTTAAATGCTCATTGCTCATTTCAGTTTTTTTCTAGCTGAAGGCATGATTTTTAAAGTTTCTGCACACTTTACTCTAAAAATACTTTTACCCATGCCTTAAATTTTAATGTTCTTTGGTCGTCTACATCCTTATGTAGCTCTCTTTTCCTCTATCTGAAGGCATTCTTAAAACGCCACTGTTTTTGATGCAATAAAAAGTTTTGCCCTTGCTTTTGAATGCTTCGCGGTCCTCTGTATTCTTTTAAAGAAAAATTAACAACTGAACTTACTACTTCAAAATGGCGTACTTCTTCATCAGAAAAATTCCATGTTTTACTTCAAACTGGCCCATACAAGGGCCCTAGAATGAAGTGCTCAGTGCTCACCTCCAGCGTCTTGAGGGTGGATTACCACGTGAATTTCATAATGATTGGCAATATCAGATCGTTTCTCTTTGAAGTTGTTGCAATATTAATGGAGTATAGCTTTAAGATTTTCACACCCTTTGCTCCGCATTTGCCCTTATAGAGGCTCTAGACTTGAAGTCTTATCGTTCGCACCTACGGGCCGGTTTTAGTGGATTACAGAGTATGCGAAATCGCAACAACGGAAGATTTTACTGTTTTATTTCTTCAGAGACCCCATTCTTGATAAGTTATGCGGAGACCTTGTATTTGAAGCTTTATTCATCAGCAGTAATAGGAGATTTTGCCGTTTTCTCTGATTGAAGTGGCAGTGATTCCAGACATAAGTTGCTCTTGCAATGGCCCTGGTTTATAGCGTTTAGCGTATACTTCCATCTTAAAAGCCAATTCACGAAGGGATTGTTTTACCACTTTCTGTCCCTACTTGGGGCATATTTAGACGTGAAGGTTTATTGTTTATTTGCAGTTTCTTGAGGGTGAATTTTCAACTGTAGCAGATACTGCTATTTCATTTAAGGTTTAATGATTTCAAAGTAGTGTTGTGCGTTCATTTTCAGTTTCATGGAGGTAGATTCATATGCGTTAAAAAGTTCCCCTGATTTTCCTCAACCGCTTTCAAGTGGCGTAGTTCGAGCATTACCCTTCCGCCTTAGTACCTGAATTTGACAGCATGAGGGCTTCACTTGCACTGATGCTTCAATTATTCTGAGCCGTTGGTAAGAAAAAAAGACTAATTAGAATCCCTTTCTCAGCTACTGATAGGTCTTTTACTTGTAGTGTATTGCGTGTGGCACCACAAATTCTTTTGATATGAGATTTTTAGAGTGCAAAAAAAAAAACTAGCAAGAGACCAACACCAATTGCACCATCTTTTAAGTGCATACTTTAAATATACCAAAATTCAGGTTAGATTTTCTGACTCCTGTTGCACTGTTTGCTAGTTCTTGCGGAATAAATGACCCCTGAAACTGCCCACACATACACACTATATATATATAATGCTTGAATAAATCAGATTAAAATATGGGGATCATCATCCATGCTACTAGGTTGTGTTGAATTAAACCAATCCGGGGTCTTGATCTTTAGTTTTTGATGAGAAAAACCTTTTGCATTCCCTACTGAAGCCGTGAAACGGTGCAATACGAGAGGCGCTTGTACTGGATACGTCAAACCAGAAATTTATGCTGGCAATGTCATCTATCAGATGGCTCATTTTATGCCAATTGGTTAATGCACTTGAAAATCGCATCCATGATTCTTGCCTCTAATGACTGGCTTCTCATTTAGTACGCGTTTAATGCCAGCGCCACGTATACGTGACATCTCGATTTTCCTACCTATGGTATTCTTTTTACCAATATGTGGTGATTGGACACGTCAAGTAGTTTTCCAAACAGACCGCTTGCACTCAAAGCAATAAAATAACTGCGAAATATTTTGGCCTGCAGATAATCACGTGTTTTTTTGGGTTTTACACAACAGTTGAATTAGTTTCAAAACTGATGATAGTTGTTGCCACTGTGTGGACTGTGGTGGTCCATTTTCCTTGGTGAATATTGTGAAGCACGACCTTCACTAAGGGCTCTCAGATATACGATTGCGGACTAAACTGGGTGGTTTTACCGTATGTCTAAATCAAGAAACTGTGCAACAAGTGACGATTGTACCAAGCCGGCTACGCGTACTTCTACGCCTGTAGTCTAAACACTATCTGCCAGCTGCTGATGATTAATCTTGTTGTCCCATGAAGCTTTGATACTAGCTGGAAGCCGTCCACTTTCAGACTCTTCCTCTATGCTGAAGGCTTGCGACATGGCTACTGAGCTGACCTTGAAAAAAGTTAAACGCGGAGGTGCTTGAGATTGACAATGAAGGAACCTAAGCATGGAGAAATTACTTTTCTTTAAAGATTGAGCAGCTGCTGGTTTATCAAGATGTGGGAAACAGATTCACGCAGCGTTTACTAATAAGATCTCATTTTTCATTTTCCCCTCCCTTCCCTTTGCCGACAAATCGACAGATATTGGCTTGCAAAGTGATTGCACACAATTTCGTACACACAGAGGAACAAAGAACACTAGCGGGAGCCAAAAGCACCAGCATATCTAACCGCAGAAGAGGAAGGAGTAATAGAAGACAAACAACTTATAGTTGTTCAAAGGATGCAGAAGTTGTTTCTGGGCACGACCCAACTGCCGCATTTGCAATTCAAAGTCAGCAATATTATCCACTCCAACACTCCTTCTTTCTGCACCACCAGCCTCGCCAACGCTACCAACCGAGAACCCTGAGTCCTCTCCTTACTGTGCCAACTAGGAGCCAGCGAACTAGCTTCTGATAAGTATGTCGCATCGTCTTTTGCCTCGGTGTGTGCCTATCTTACCAGCCAGGCGCTTCGTCACTTTCTCAGCTATTTTTAAATGCTCTGAGTACCATAAATTTTGGTTCCGTTGGACGGAATCTCTATTTGTTCCAGTCTGATCTCCATCCACCTGGGGCCATTATGTAAAACTTGATTTTAATAGTTGCCAAATGTCGACACAATTTTGATAGCCTTTTTTGGCGTGTTTTGACAGATCTAATTATCTGCAGTTGATCCCTTCATTCTACGATATTTCGGTCTGCCAAATTAGAACAACTCAGTTTAAGGTTGACGATGTAAGGTCCGTTAGATTGCCATGGTAACTATCCTGCAGTTGTGCTGATAAGTGTACCGGTAGTTCCTGATGCCCCAAACTGGGGCCATAGGAAGTGAACTTTTATTCCTGACAGAAGAAAAAATTAAATAGTTTTACTTTTCATAATCCGAGGTTAATATGCCGTCAAACCGTTCCCTTTACCTCGTGTCGTCCGAGGGATTCGAAATTTAATGTCTTAATGAAGTCGTGGACAGGATGACAAACGATCACATAACCTTTGATGGCTGCTGTCAATCATTATTAGTAAATTTTAAAGAGTGTGGCATTTATTTCCTCACTCACTCATTCCTTGAAGACTGAATAACGGTTGCTGCTTTTTTTATTGACAACAGACTTTGACGTATATAATACTTCCTAAAGAATTTATGCTACGCTTCAATTGGCTTAAGTGTGATTAACTTCCCAAATGTGGCATATTTGGCTGTGAGATATTGAAGATAATTGGAAAGCAAGAGTGCCAATTTAATTATAGTTGGTGCAATTGTAAAATAAGACATTTGGATGGCTGTAATTGTCAGTTTCTTCTTCCCCCCTTACAATTTTCATAGCAGACGTGTTAATTTTAATTCTGAGTTTTTTCTAATTTCTTAACAGCTATTACCTAGTATGGTACCAGCAGAACCCTTAATAGTCAATGATGAGATGAATGCCTCATCACCAGAGATGCAGCAACAACAGGTGCAGTCCCAAAATACTCGGGTTCAGGACCACCAAAGCCATAATCATCAACTTAGCCGCCAGCATCATCTTCATCACCACAACCTCGCAATTTCACCGCGAGCCTCTATTTACCTCCACCCTAGTCACCACCACAGTCACCGTCGCGGGAAGAGGAAGGGCTCCACATTCTCTTCCAAGTCATCAACTTCTTCGTCATCGTCGTCCTCATCGTCTTCCACGTCCAATCTTGTTCCAGTGAGTAGACGTTTTATTATTTATTCACCTGCTTTGAGACGAGTTCTTATGGCTTGTTGATTGACTCATGTGTTTCTTAATTATTTTTTCGGTCTATTAAGTCCTTTCTTAGAGCCAAGTTAAAAGCAGCAACATACTACTACAAGGCTTCATAAGGAAATTACAATATTTGGTGACTAGTCATAGAATAAGTATTAATGAAAGGACTTTAAAGTGGTAGTACACTTGTAAATATTTTAATGAGGCCTTTGAAACCATGGTTTTTTTGGTCTGTTGTTTGTTCTCAACCCGTAAAGAGAAATCGTTAATATACAGGGTGTCACTTGGCTGATCAAAAGGTTGACGGGCTATAAATTGCTACAATATCGGTTAACTAAAAAACGATTTCGATTTTTTATTAGTAAAAATGCCTTTTGAAGTAATTAAAAAGTAAATCTGTGGTGTTTAATTTGTTGTTCTTTCTTCAAATCTATGGAAGAAGTACCGGTAATACAGATCTAGTTTCTAGCGCCAAAAATCTAAGCTTTATGCTAACTTTTTGAAATACATTGTTTGAGTTCATCCTGTGGCATAATAACGCCTTTCAGTGTTTAATGCAAATCCCATTTTCGTCTTCCCTTGCCTCTCGTTATAGCTTTAAAGCAGCCTTAAAGTGGGGTATTTTTTGGTCTTTTTTAAATTGCATGAATCGCTCTCACGTTGTTTATAAGATGGTCGGAACTAAATTGCTAGGTTTAGGACACAAATAATGTGCTTAATTTTACTTTCTTTTTAGGTGGTGGATAAATTTGGGGTGTTTAATGATTAACGGGTCAGTGTAAATATTGCCACATTGGTTCCAGACTTTCGTAATTCAGGAATCTTATTAGAGAAAGCATCGAATGCGTAGAATTTGGACGGACGATTGATTTTAATGGATTTTGACAACCAAAAAATATTAAATAAGTTTAAATTTTTTTTCTTCAAAAGCTCTTAAGGTCGACGGCCTCGTAGGCTGTCTGATTTGAGCCTTATTTTGTGCAATAAGTACTATGTGAAATTTTAGTACAACTTACCCACAGTCGCAAAAGTGTTGCTGCATCTCGGGGGGACTACCGGCATGGCCAGGAGGCCGTGCCGGAGGACGAAAGCACAAAGGCGGAGCCTTAAGCGCCCGCGAAACCAAAACAAAGGGTTAAACAAATAATCAAGGTATTACACGGTTCCTCCCCTTTTGCGTGTCGTCCACAGCACTCCCCTTGGTCAACCTTCCACATCAATCATCACAATATAGTCAATGCTGTAAGAAAACACTTATAAACAAATCGCGTCTGCTGGAATGACCTAGAGACCAGGCCGCTTGGCAGATGTACAGTGGAGGAGCCCCAAATTGGCTTGTTGCCAAAACCGAGGGTTAAACAAGCAATTGACGTATTACGGCATGTCTTTCTCGCCACAGCATTTTGACGAAACAAATCCTTCATGAAACAGATGATTCATCAAGGAGTTTGAAATTGCCTTGTAAATGAAGGAAATATTGATCTGTTTTTTAAGTCAAACCTTTGATTAAGAGACTTATCGAGTCAGTCATTCAGTTCATCTGACTTTGCAATCAATGTGACCTTTGGTTCACAGGAGACGATTAAAAAGGCTGCGAGTTTTATTTTCATTGGAGCTGTGGAATAAATAAGTCCCTCTTTCGCGAACATACTAAGTAACTTTCATTCTAGTCGGAACTCCTCCCATGAGGAAGGTATTTTGGACCCGCATGATTCCATGACATGTGAAAAGTTCCAACGACTTTAGGCCTTCTTACGCTTTTAAATTCCTGGTGGCAGTATTGTGGTTGGGTAACATGAGCTGAAGCTGCGGAGTAGATGCCCCTTAGTAAGCGAGATTCCTCAACCCGAATTTCCCGAAACACTAGCAGCAATTCCTTTGAGCTGTTACAATTACAAAGTTTTGCAAAGATTTAGTCCTAGGATTTCTTTCCTTTGGACGCCGCATTTGCACAGAAATTTTGATTGGGAAAGCTTTCAGATCTCAGTTGTTTATAGAAGTAAATGCACAGATCATTCACATTGTTGTCGTTGCCTCATGTTTTGAAAGTCTCAAAGGCAAATTAACCGCCACAGTAGATGTTTGTTTATTCTAATGCGACACTAATTGCCATGAACATTTTGGATCAATTCAACCGCTTCTCAGTAACTATGAAAATTATGCTTTTCCTCAACCCAATGTAATTTTATGTCTACTTTGCTATCTTAAACCCAACCAATTCGTTTGCAACACGATTTAGTGTCACCAGTTATCAATTAACTGCTAAGGTATCTATGTCACATGTGCGTGACACTGGTAGAGACTGTGCTGTTTATCTTAAACAGATAATTTTTTTCTTCTGTCTAAATATATGCACCATATCGCAGCCCCTCAAAACTTCTCTGAAGACGAAGGAAGTCATTAGGCTCGGAGGTTAGGCCGCTTGGTGGTACAATGGTGGTGCTGGGATCTCAGCTACTGCAGTATTGATTAATATTGCAACTTGCTCCAAACTTATCATTTGTTCCTCCTTTTAGCCTACATGGATAGAACAGAAAATTACCCAACTTAACTGTGCCAAATACGTCCCTGCAATAAGATCTCCCGATCGGTGAGTTTTCTTTGCGATTTTCAACCATGACTACAATAACCTTTGCTTCTCTCATTCTATTCTGGAAAGGAGGAGCTGTTCTAAAATCGACTTACTGTAGCAAGAGTGCATATATGGGAGAACGAAAGTTGTTTGGCACCCTGAGACTTCTTCAAAGACGGGGGCAGGCGTAGTACTCGGACAGAATACGTATTGTCGACTTAAAGAAGGGCTTGAGGGATACTAGCATGGTCCAGAGGCCAGGCCACCCTGCAGGAGTATAATGGCGGTACCTCTAAGCGGCCCGTCGCCAAAACTGAGTTAAACAAGCAATTAATGTATCAAGTAGCTTCTTTCCTCTTTTGAGCGTCACCCTCGACGCTTTCCTTGATCAACTCCCGTGTCACCGATCGCAACGCAATCCGTGCTGTAAGAAATCCGCCCACGAGCCAACCGCACCAGTCCACGAACTTGAATGCAACCGGGAAGCTATCTGTCCTCAACTTCACAGATCGTCCTGGGTGATTCTACTGGATCCACAGTTTCGTTTTATTTAAAAACTGTATTGAAGGGGCAAGAGTGTGCTGGCCATCATGGATATCCATCATCAGTCGTTGAAAAGCCGGCCTAAAAGCAATCGCATAACGAAAAACGAGGTTCGAAATAGTTAGGTGGGAATGTGGTTCTTGCGTTTTCTCCTTCTTACCACTTTGTTCTCGTTTCATTGCTCCTCAGCCATATCTATCTGGCTTCTATCCAGGTAGTAGAGAGGTGGAGGAGGTGTCACGTGTTTGCTTAGTTGACATCTTCGTAGACAGCTCCGTAATGGACTTTTCCAGATGGTTTACAGCCATGGCTAGTGTTGCTTTGGTTGCTAATAGCTTTCTTGCACAACATGGGACGAGGGTAGTTGCCGAAGGTACACGAAATTTTTAACCCGTCTTTTGGCCATTGTCACGGATTTTTTCATCCGCACCATATGCACTTCTTCCGCCCCTCCATTGTCTATCATCCAGCATTATAAATTAGGATAGCAGTTCTTTAACATCGAGATCGCTTTCCGCTGCCAGCAATGCAACACCTTAAGGCTTCCTTGAAGACGAAAAGAGACATAATACATGGACAGGATATGCAATGCTGACTTACAGAAGGGATTGAGGCTACTGGCATGGCCCAGAGATCGGGTCGCCCGGTAGAGGTACAGTGGGGAGCTCTAAGTGGCTTGTTACCAAAACAGTGATTTTAATAAATGAAGCGTTGCATTTGATCGATGTGGTGGTTAATTACAAAGGTAGGGCTGACATTGGACTGCGTCTGTATCCCTTTCCTTATTAATTTGTGAAGGTTTGAAATAAGTAACTTCAAGTGGTTGTACTCTTACAGCTATTTATTAGTGAGTTCCGTCATGGTGAAAGGATGTAGGCACCGCATACAGCAAAGAAAGAACAGTTCAACAGACTAATAAAAGGAATAATAGTTTGTTGTCGTTTGATTAATGTGAATTTCGGAGACTTCAAGTTGTTACTATTTCATCAACGAAACCTAATGTAGAAACTGACTTGCTGGATGGAATCGTCATATCATAACCAGCGTCATTCACATGTGATGTGCTCTTTGTCAGTCTATGATGCTTGGGAGAAACAATTTGTGTCGTAAGCAAATTGGGTGTGTTGCAATGACAGTAGATGTAGGGTGTCCTTTGTTTGAAGTTGACTTCACTTTTCCCGATTTTTAAGCAAAGCAACTTTAGGTAAAGTATGCCTCCTGGAGGTCGTGCTGTGGTGACGTTTGGCGTGGTTATTGTAACACTAACAACCGTGTACCACTTAAACCGTTTCAGCATAACTGCTAAAGAATTGGGGTAGTTTGATGAATGGACTATGTCGTACAACTCAAATTGTTGCTAGAAGAGAAATCTTCTCAAAACATTCTCTGCAAATTAGAGTGAGACTAGGAGAGTCCAGCAATACCATATTGTTAGATAACAAAGGATCTAGTTTGATTGAATTAAATGGATCCAAATCCGTGTGGGGCTATGTTGTTCAAAAAGTACACACATTTAGGCTCCACCCGTTACGCACCCCATGAGATGTGTTTGTGATGCCAAATGAAATGCCCTTTTGCTTGCGTCAAATCCTCAATTGCGTTGGCTTGAAGCATGCAAAAGTTGTATTGGATCACGCATTTCCATTGAAAAGCAGTATGATCCTTCTTCTTTGGTAATTAAGCTTTCGTCATGTTATTTCTACGTTCAGAGTAACTGCCAATGTTGAAGTAGTTTTACTAAAGGACTGTGTATTGGAATCCCATCTGAAGAAACCATAAGAGCATTCCGGAAGCAGGTTTATTATCAACACGCGAGATGGCTAAGGCAGCATGACTGAAAAGTTGCAATCTCTTTCAAAAGGAATTTGTCCTGTTATCCCTTATCAGGTTGAGGGAGCACTGAACAGGCATTGCATGCATGCGCGTATACTCACTCATCCATAAGCCTTTCAATCAATTTATCCACCTATCCTTGCTCCCCCCATCTCTTAATTTGCCCATTAATCCGTTTTAATGGGTCTTCCTGATATTATTCGACGTCTAATTCTATCCTTAGATGTGGTTGCGGTCGATTCCCGGAGGAGCATGATCTTTATGTAATTCGTGATGCGCGTATGGACGCCCATTTAGAGCCGGAAAAAGAGCGATGGCAGGTTAAGAGCCACACATGTGAGGTTCCCACGACCGCCTTTGGTACTGTCGAATTTCAGGGCGGGCCACATCCCACTAAGGCTAGGGTGAGTTTTCATTCTACATCTTTTCTATCACATAATCGCCTCTCCGTTAATGTACTGCCCAACCTAACTATCCATTTAATAGGTTTGCCTATAGAGTACGATCTGTGATTGCTCGAATGGCAGAGATATTCCTTTTACAGCCAGCTATTCAGTTGATATTTTTCAGCTGTTTTTACTAGACTAGATTTTTACCTGATAGTATCAGCAGAGGCAATATCATGATTATACAATTGAGTGACTGAGAAGTGCCCGCCATAATGACTTTTTGCTGTGAATTATGAAGTATAAGTGCTCTTTATTGTGCTTCTATCATTTACTCCTCATATTATCAAGTGACGGTTCAATCTAATGGTTGTGATTCAAACATGTATGATTTGCTCTTGTTAAACTTGTTACAGAAGGTGAAATAGCAGACCTCAGTGGCAGTTGGAATGGAAAGGAAGGTGATCAAAACCAAGTTTTTTTTTTCTAGCCTCTAGGGGCAAAATATTTCGTAAAGGTTGAATTTGCAGTAAGTTTTTATCCCTATGGGAAGGATGATAGATTTTTATGGCGATTGTTTCCAACTAATAATGCGTTTTAAGAAGCTTTTCGCAACTGGTTGCTCTTTACTATAAAAACTGCACAGATTTATTTCCCTACTTTCCCTTTTTCCATTTTTTTGCTGCCCTGTAAGTGACGGCTTTCCAAGTGGACTTATTTTTTGCAATACTAACTGGTGTGATGTTGAAGTATGATTGAAACTGGGGTGCCCACTCCTTTTTGTCAAAATTGAAATCTACTTTTTTATAGGTGATTTGGGAAATCTTGGGCTATCCCGAGGGATCACAGCTAAAATGGGTCATAAATAGCCCAAAACCCGACGTTGAGTGCCACTTGGATCAGTTTACTGGTAAAATAACACCGTGATTTGAAGTCTTAGGAACTTTTTAACGTTTTTCACACTTTTCTTAAAACTAAAGAGCACAGAATGCAAAGGAATAATCAGTCATGCCTGAGTCTATTGTGGACGTAACCCTGTTTTAAAGATACCCTTTTCCCGCACTTTGATGTACCAAGAGTTGTGACTATGTGAAACACGCATGTCAAATACTAAAAAAGCAGCGAGTTTTTACGTGTCTCTTTTGGGCAGGCGTGCCTAGGGCATAAATTTGCCCTTGGTGAATTATCTATAAGTTGATTAAAAAGGTCAAAAATGGTTCCACTCTAATCATTGTATTCACAGCTCTCCGAACGTCCAGCCACGGCCACGTAACAAGGTAGTAGGCAAGAATCCGCGAGTAAATACTGATGAATATGGAAAACTAAGCTTGAATTTTGAATTTACCTATCCAAACTACAAACGGTGATGTGCCTGATTAACAGCAGTCAAATCATAAAAGATGTGGACTAGAGGTCAAAATAACGAGCAGGCCAATGGCTGAAACCCTACATAGCTGGCATTGTCGTAGACCCAGTTCATCCCGTTACACTACCAATGACTAATGCAACGATCTCGATAGCACAGTAGTCAAGTCATCCCTGAGGCTTGAAGTTATGAAAAAGGTACAAAAAGAATGCAGTATAAGGCGTGAAAACTATTGCCTCCCCCTGCATTTATACACTCGGCTCCAAGCATGTTGTGTGAATGTTCTTTTACACCATTTCTGTGGTAAGCTTTGATCATTGTGCTATTTCATGGTAGAAGCCATTGCAATAAAATCAACGTATGCTGTTCCACTCATGTAAAAAAGTGTTGCTTGGCGTCTTAGCTGTCGGTGTCAAGACTGGTCCACAACATGCATCAGCTGTGTTGGAAAAACCTGCTAATTACTACCACCCTGGTATCGTTTTTAAATCCCAATTTAATTTGACCGACCTAGCCAATTCTGCAGACTTATGTGTATATCGCGTAGATCACAGCAAAAATATTTACTACTCATAGTGACGCCACGAGGTAGAAAACTCACTTCACTTACACCACGTGGCGTAGGTGTGGTCGAGGCGAACTCATACTACTGATATATCGTCTATATTTTAGTACGTGAGGTTAAGCTACGAAACGCCACCGGAGACGGTGGTGCAGCTGCTGCTACGGGAGTGGCGTCTGCGCGTGCCCAGTCTGGTCATCTCAGTGCTAGGGGGTCTGGCCAACGCTCCTCTTCAGGCTAAGTTGGGCTCTGTGGTGAAGCGAGGCCTGTTGAGGGCAGCCAAAACCACCGGTGCATGGGTCATCACCAATGGTCTGGATACCGGTAAGTAAATTGTCCGGCTGACTCACAACCTGCCTTTTCAATTGCCAAATCTGTCTGTCCATTCACGTATCATGCTGTTAATCTGTGTTATTGTCTGTCCTCCTTTTGATTTACCCATCTGTTTGGTAACTGACGTGGAAAACCAAGAAGGTGAGGCAATAGGCGAAAGTTTGATTGTTAAGCCTGATATCAACTTTATTGTTGGGGTCATTGGCACAAATCAACCTTCCCCGATGACTGCTGTCAAAGTTCAGGAGACGAAAAAGTACCTCAAAAGGTTAGCGCAGTTAAGGCGCTTTTGGGGGACATTTTTAAAGTGGAACACCTGTTCACAAGAATCGCACCCTAGTCTGGGTAACTGGAGGGGAATTATCAGCCTCAGCCCATGTGCATACATACGCAATTGGCATGATTATTGGGCTATTCTATTAAGAAAAAGAGGAAGTCTTTAAAAGTTTACACCGATTTGCATAACACTCACTTACCTAGTCGACTGAACAGGCAGGGGGTGGCTGTGTAGGTAGGCGAATTTTCCATCCATTGAATTGCTAATTGCCAAGCTGTGATAAATGGTACAACCCCGGTCCAATTTTGACTGAGTGAAGCATTTTTACTACCCTGCCTACAAAATTCTTTATTGTGGTGGGTTGCAGGGGAGTTGGAAGGCTAGGAACATGGATGACCTAATAGATACGATTGAAATAACAGCTGAAAACGCAGCCCTACTCTTCCTTGATGTCTGCGGCTCTTCTTTTCAATTTCTTGCAACGTGGTGGAGTAAGAGATATTATGGTCCACTAATACCTTTTCATGATCAGACACCATTCCAATTCAATTCATTAAAGTTTTGGGAGGGGTAGGGGAAAATATCCTTAGAAGATGCTGGGTAATGTCGGTAGATAAGCTTCTCTAAGTGCGTCTTACCAACTTTGCGTCTCATTTAGCCTTGAAGAAGTCATTGAAGTTCCATGATTCTACTAGATAGCTTATCCGCGGTTCTGGAGGGCTGAAAATTTGAACAAAAAGGCTGAACCGTGGGACAATGGGAAGGTCGCCGTAACACGTTCACCACCACAGTCATCCCGATGTTTGATCGTTCAAATATGGTGAAGGTCGTCCCTTGTTCTTTGAGGCTGATTTCATACAAGTACTCCCAAGCCATGAACCTCCTACATCTATTTTAGAGTCTTAAACTCATTTAATATGATTGAGAAATGATTTAGTGAAGTCGCCAATGATTTTTATAAACCGGTAAAGAACACGTCACAGGTTTGTGACGCCTAGCGCTCTTGCTAAGAATCATCCGTGTCTTACAGACTGCAAACAAAGAACTATGCTGAGAGTTTAGTTACTGCGGAACACGTAGGATGATGAACCGCCATCCCCAAACTTCTGATTGCTCGTCGTAGCAAATCTTAAATGGCTTTTTTACCTTATTGAAGCTGGTTGCCTAGCGCTTGTCACGTTTCCTCCAAAGGATTCTTCGGTTCAAATCCGTAGAATTTCAGATTATGAGAAAAATAATCTTTGTATATTACTGCTTTGGGTAAATCTGATTATTGGACGATTTTTCGATTCAGCTTTCCGAGAAATTAGGCAGTTTTCTCTCTAGAAATAATTTGTGACGGCACATAATGACACGGTTTGCTATTAGCAATTCATTTTACTAATTGATTGACGCTGTGTGGGCCGGCGTACAGAAAAGCAGAGCACTACTGGCATGGCTCAGAGGCCATGCTGTCGGAAAAGGTGCAACCGCGGAGCGTGAAGTGCCCACAAAGTTAAAACGAAAAGTTAAATGAATAATAAAAGCAATATATCAGTTTATTTGTAGGTGGAAAGAGCAGGATGTCAAAGTGTCTGTTAGAAGCGGATTTTGAAGATATATGTCATTGCTGCAATATCGGATGTCATTGCGTGACAGTTGTTTGAGGGATGGAGGGAGAGTTAGACAACTAGCTAACGTATTACATACCCCCTCTCTTTTGACCGTCGTCCTCGGCGCCCTCCTTGGTCAGCTACTCGTGCCAGCCACCGCAACGTAATCGGTGCTATGAGGATAAGCATCCACGAGCCAACCGTACCCATTGTCGAATTTCCTTGAAGATGAAGAGATAGTTGACTGCAACGTCACCGATATTCCTTTGCAATCCTACTGGATCTGGAGTTTCTTCCTGTGCAGGAACTGGATTCGAGGACGGGAATTGTGATGGCCATCAAGCGTGTTCACAGATAGGCGTAAGAACACTGGCCTAAATGCCGAGCCAAATAACAAAAGACGGGACTTGCCATATTTGCGTGGAGGTTAGAGTTTCGCGCCTATCCCTTCTTGCCACTGTTTTCACACATCAGTGCTACCTACCCGTATCTATCTCTTTGGGCTTCATCCAGCTAGTAGGAAAGTTGAGGAGGTATCCCGGATCCATATAATTGATATCTTCATAGAGGTACGGCAGACAGCTCCGTAACAAACTTTTCCAGAAGGTTTAGGCCCACGACTAGTGTCACTTTGGTTGTTAATTGCTTTCCCACAGATCACGGGGCTAGGATAGTTGCCGTAGGTGGAAGACATTTTTAACTCCTCTGTCGGTCACTGTCACAGAGCTTTTCGACCTCATCATGCGACCTTCTTCCGCCCTGCTAAAGTTTATCATCCAGCAGTGGAGATCAGGGTAGACGTCCTTTAAGATAGGGTTCGCTTTTCACTGCCACCAATGCAGCGCGTTAGGACTTTTTTTAGGACGAAAGAAGACATAATACTCGGGGCGAATGCGCATTATTGACGTGCAGTAGGGGTTGGTACTATCGACATGGCTCAGAGGACAGCCCAATCGACGAGGGCACAATGGCAGAGCACCTAAGTGGCATGTTTACCAAAATCGAGAGTTAAAGAAACAGCCATCGTATGTTTGAAATATTTATTTCCATTGCAACGGCATGGGCGGGGCAAGGCACATGGGCAGTTTTGATGAGTGCTCACTGAAATGTGAGTAATGCAATTAGTGCTGTTTATTGCTTATTTTTGAGTTTTCTGGACATCAGCCATTAATCCACTAGCATGCTCCATCCTTTTGTCTAACCGTCAGGGTTATAAAATTAACCCGTACATTGGGCACTTTCTTTCACAACGGTTGAGAAAATCGACCATTGAGACGCTTCGATTACTGCTACGGTTAACGAAAATATGAATTTGCATTGCCATGTGAATCCTTTTTGAAGAAATCTAGGAGCACGTTACTTAAAATGGTACTGGGCGTCGCACTCTTCCGATCTAGTGGAATTCAATCATTATGTTTCTCTTTTGTCCATTTTTTTACTATAGGCGTGACACGGCACGTGGGCGAGGCACTGGGTGAGGAGGTGCACGTTCGCGGCTCCAAAATTGTCGCTCTTGGTATTGCGCCCTGGGGTGTAGTGCAGCAGCGTAACATGCTCATTGGCATTGATGTGAGTCTTTTATCTCCCCTTTGCTTATCTCCTCTTCTCTTTTCCAACCCTGAATGGTTTTTACATTTATATAAACCCCTTTTTTCTCACTTTTGATTAAACACCTGAGGAAGACAGACATCATTATGCCACTTTATGGATAAAAATAGAAAATTCTAGGTGCTTTGCTTTTTTACACTGACCTTTGATAACCTCAAGGTTCAAATTTTAACTGGTGGAATCATGACCCTTCAATTTATTCACCATGGTGCTGTAACTATCCGTGGACTTTGATGAGTCCAACAACGAGCAAATACTTGTATCGTTTAATATCCATTAGATGAGCTGCAAAACGGTTCGTACAATGAAATGTGCTGGACGGTGAACTGCATGTATTAATGCCAGTGAATTTCGCCCCTTCAAATGTAACCTTCAGTTGTTAATTGGCTACACAATTGGTTAGTCAAGAAACGCGCTTTAGTTTAACACAAATCTGGTTCGACTTATTTTTTGTATGCGTTTTGGCCACAGCACACCTGTCAGTATCACGCACAAGGTACGTTAGCGGGAAGACAGGAGACAGCCCTGAACCCGCACCACAACTACTTCCTGCTGGCGGACAATGGAACATCGGGCAAGTTTTCCACCGCCGAAATCTGTCTCCGACGTCGTCTTGAACAGTACCTCGCGCAACAGCCTATTGGCCTGCGCAGACTAGGTGGGTTACTTTGCTCTTCACTCGTAACCGCAAAGTGGTGAGAGAATCTAGCGTTAGTTTTATTGGCAATGTATATTCAACCTAAGTGTTCGACACTTCCAGTACCTACACTACACATGCGTCACATCCCGATATTCTTACAACCATTTGTTGCACTGAATTGTTTAAAACAACTCAAGTTTCAAACAGTGAGATAGGTGTAGAAGGTTCGTAGCCTGAGGACCTTGTAAGAGCGTGTGAAGACCTCATACAACACCCCAGGACGGGAGAGGATAGTGTTTCATCCTCGACCTCTGTATCTCCTTGATAAAACTACGCTAAGCAATGATTTGCCATTTTTTATTTTAATGCAAAAGAACGGGAGGTGTGGCATTAAGTTTGATGGAAGTTCATTTGCGTCCCCATTTCTTAATCAACAGCGATGCTTCTCCTTCTTTATACTTAATCATCATCATGAAATATAAAGCATTCTTTTTACCACTAGATTTTAAAGCATTAGATTTGCCGCTTCACCTTGAATTTTTTTTGGTGAGCATAGTGATCGGTCATTCAGTAGTCTTCTGGAACATTTTGCTGCAAACGCCAAAGATTGGACTAACGGAAAACGTGCGTTGCATCAGTCGATGGGTCTTAGAGGTGGGGTGGCACCAAGAGGCTGAGTGACCTCTTAATGCACTGAAATTCACTGTGACTCAAAAAATGCGTGAAGTGAGGCAACACCAAGGTTCGATGACGCTAGTATTCCGAAATCAATGTCCAATTTGAGCTAAATCACCAAGGTAGTTGGACGCATAAGTTCTGCAGTAACGAAATGGAAACAGTTTTCTTGAGGTATGCATCAATTTGCTGCTACAGCAAAGAGGATGAACCGTATTAAATTGTCAAATTTTTTACGTCTGGTTAATTACGCTGTATTCTTTCTGAAATCCACGGGGAGAGGGTTTTCGGTACACCTTTCTGTTAGCAAGTGCAAGACTCTCGTAGGTGCAATTTTTATTTCAACAATCTCTACCTTCTTTAAAATAGGAAAAAAGACTTGTCCGTACCTTCAACCTGTTCCGCTTTTGAAGAAGGAAAAACGATGCTTTACATACTAAGGGCGTTGTCCTTCAATGCCACAGCTATTGCAGTGGTCGACCACCAAAACACCGTTCAAATGACATTTCTAAAGGTCAGGAAATTTGTTTCATGGATTTCTGCACTGCAAATGAGTGCCAAATGGAGATGTGACACAAGTCACTTCAGTAAATTCCTTACACCCAAGTCTCTTTCAGTGACGAATTGCAGTTTGCATTAGCACTTGACATTGATAAATTGGATGTAACTTGGTGGCAATTGTGGTAATACTACCTTGAAATTTTGGAAATACAGAATCGCAGTAACTGGGCATATTCTATGTGTCGAAATGTCTTCATGTGCTGAATGCAATTATACAATGACAGAAGGCGTCCGGTTTGTTTTCGTGGGGCTGCTTATTGCACTAACAATTCTAAGATTGCAGTGGCAATGGTTTGTTTAAATTCTTCGTGCATTGAGAGTATTCACTTTGGGTGTGTCAGATGAGTCTTTTATGAAGGGTCAAATTTTTTGTCAGGCAGACGGCATTTTTAAACAACGTTCGGCTTTTCACCACGTTTTGCGATAATTAACAACGAGGCACAACGTTCTTCCGTTTGACATGAATCCAAAAGCCCCTGAATGAAAGAGGCTTCAATCAGAATCAGAATTCCTTAGACATTGGCAGGAGCATAAAGAAGATATCGGCCATCTGACGCGGCTGATGGATAATATTTATACAGGGAATTAAATGTCGTACTACGTGTCATCTACCGACTCATTCCCATTGCACAGTAGATTTGGTCGAATCTCCGCCACTTTTATCCTACTCATTTTGCAACAGTCTTCACAAGTACTTTCAATTAAAGCTACTGCTTGATTGGTTATTTATGG
Organism: Echinococcus multilocularis; assembly: GCA_000469725.3. NCBI lineage: Eukaryota > Metazoa > Platyhelminthes > Cestoda > Cyclophyllidea > Taeniidae > Echinococcus > Echinococcus multilocularis. The sequence continues at coordinate 3,681,532 of LN902846.1, read as the reverse complement.
AGGTTAACAACCTTATATTTAAAGAGTTATCCCCGCTGCTCCCTATTGCACAGTCACGGGCAATTAGAAAGGCAGTGAATCTGGCTCTAATGAAAGTGCATATCTAGCATAACTTATTTTAGCATTTAGTCGTCAGTCTCTTGTTTTGTTGAATCTCCAAGTACTGGGAGGAAAGTAAGCTTATTTTTGTTTTCTACCAAGCAATCGAGACGCTCCTTTCTGTTAAGGTGTCTTTGTGGGCACGCCTATTTTGTGATTAACAAATTGTTGAATTCGTTAGGGAGTTATGATTTGATTTGAGAAAAGCCTTTCCCTTGACAGCAGTCTGGAATTTCAATGGCTTGCTTTGATTGCTTTCAAGGCTAATTGAAAAGTATAACTACGAAGGAAGAGGTTCGTGCTAAATTTCCTCCTTTCAGCTCCTTCTATTACTTGATATCTTGTGATGAGAATAGTTTAAGTTTATAAAAACAAGTTTCTAGGCTAACAGGTAAAGTTAAATTAAGTAAATGATGGACTCACTATTATAATCAGGCTAGAATCGAGTTACGTAAATGTGAATGTTCCAAATCACCCCCGTGCGAGTTTGTTGCTTATCGAAAACATGTCAAATTTTTACTACAATTGTATCACAGTCCTTTGTCTTCATCGTCGTTTACTTCTTTTTAGAAGATTATGGTATATTAAGGCATCAAACTGCCAGAAACCGAAATTTTCTTAAATTAAGGAGCCAAATTTCTCAGTTATTTTCATCTCGTCTACTTTTCAAGGAATCTAAATGTTTTTGTAGCGCCCCGAGACTTATCTGAAGGTGAAGGAAGATATAATACTCGGAAAAAATGTGTGATGCCGACGTACAGAAGGGCTTGAGGCTAATGGTACGGCCTGGAGGCCAGGTTGCTCAGCAAGGGTACAATGACAGAGCATCTAATTGGCCAATCATATTCCATTGAAAGCGAATAAACAAGTGTCAGCGCGTAAACAAGCTTATCTTAATCGTAAACAACTTTTTGTTTTCTTTATAAAGTCATGCTCGGCGTTACAGTCCAAAATGGGGGTGAATTTCGCCTTGAAGATAGAGAAAACATGTGACAAGTCCAAATTTTGCTTTTTAATTGATAGTTCCGTCAAAATTTTGCCTGCTTTGCACTAATTCAGCGTCCCGAGGCTTCTCTAAAGATGGAAGAAGACATAATACTTGGGCAGAATATACATATTCAACATACAGTAGGACTTGGGTCTACTATCCTGGCCTGGAGGCCAGTCCACGCCGGCTAAGGTACAATGGTGAAGCATCTAAGTAACCCCTTTCCCAGTACCAAGAGTTAAACGAACAACCAATGTAATACATAGCCCCTCGCCTATTTTGAGCATCGTCTATGGCGCTTCCCTTGATCAACCTTGCGCATCAGTTATTACAATGTTGTAAGAAAAGCACCCACGAATCAACCGTCCTAGCCACCAAAATTTTATCCATTTAAGAAGACGGTTGACTCCAACTTCACTAGCTCCTCTTGGCAACTACTGCATCCGGAGTTTTGCCCTGTTTGAGAACTTGATTTCAGGCTTAGAGAATGTACTCGCCATCGCACGTGTCCACGGTAAGTCGGAGGAACACTGGACTAAAGGCAGAGTCTAAAGCAATGGACGAGTTTAAAATGGTTCTGCTGGGGTTGGGTTTTGCATCTATTCTTCCTTGTCACGTTCTCAATTCAGTGCTGCCCTGCCACATCTACCTGTCTACCTACCTATCTATCTAGGTTCCATCCAATTCGTAAGGGAGCGGAGGTGGTATCGTGATCTTACATAGGCGATATTTTATATAGGAACTATAGATGGGTCCGTAACGAACTTTTTCAGATGATTTTCGAGCACAGCTAGTGTCACTTCACTTGTTAATAGCTTTCCTGCAGACCACGGCACTGGGATAAATGCCGAAGTTAGACGTTACTTTTAGCTCTTCCACTAGGAGTCGTCACATATTCTTGCATCCGCAGCATAGGCACTTCTTTCTTTCATATTTCAAGATGGGGTTTTCTTTCCGCTGTCACTAATGTGGCGCTCTGAGACTTCCCTGGAGATGGGAGAAGGCAATACTCGGATAGAATATATATATATATATATATATATTCGATATCAGTAGGGTCAGGGGCTACAGGCATGGCCTAGAGGCCAGCCCACTCGACGAAGCTACAATGGCGGAGCATTGAAGCGGCCTCTTTACCAAAACAGGCTTGAATATACAACAACAACTAATTTAAATCGCAAAATCAGATGAAATGATCTAGATCATTTCTACTTGTCATGGCAAACCTAGGCGGAAGGTATAAGATGACGTTCTAGGGTCTTTTCTGGTGCATATCCTGTGGCATGTAAGTTGCTGTTCTTCAGGCTATTTCTAGTGAAATGCGGACCTTCATCTCAACGATCTCCTCCCATGTGATGTGATTGCCAACCAATTTAATGATTTTTTTTCAGTCATTCATTTTTGGTTCTGGTAATCAAATTAACCGGTTTTTCACCACGCCGCGTTCTATTCGGAGAAGTCATTGCCGTTTTTTAGTTGTTATGGCAGCATTTTTAGATTACTATGGAGCTGGTTCATAAACTACATGTCCTTCGAAATTTGCAGGTCACGTATCAACACTTGTCACGTTGTTTTAATGTAACAGTTGTCAGTTTGGTGTGAAACTAAAAAAATGATATCATACAAATAGGGTCTCTTTTCAAATGATTTTTTTGGACATAAGGGGTGTCAGGATCACCAACTCATCTCATCCATTTTGTGAATCAAGTTTTCTCTAATGTGATAGGCTACGAGCGAAACGAAGGGTTAGATCATGACCATACCAATTTGGTGTCTAATTATATCTTGGAAAACACTCGTGAAAACAGAGGAATAGCGGATGAATGGGCTCTGGGATAGCTGAATATGAATGTTTGATTCGGCTATGGCCTCATTAATACCAATGTCGCCTCAAAAAATTCTTACGTTCTGAGTTTCAAAAGATAGGTTAGAAGTCACATCTTTTTGGAACGGATTGGATTGGTTTTTATGTACACTGAGCCATTTGTTTTCCCCTTGACCTCACAGATCTATTTCCACGTATCCTCTCTGTTTGGAAGATTTAGTTGAGGATAAAGAAATTGCCTTCCCCTTGATCTAATCCCTGTAGTTCTGCATTCATCTTGTACACTCCAATCCAAAACAGCATTCTATTGCACGATACTGTGACTACCTCAACACGATTACCCCAAGTTGTGCAATAACTGACTCATCTTAAAGCACCCGTTAGGAATAAGGGCCCACGAAAGCTATCTCACTTCTAGTGGAACACCGGTGGATTACGCGTAACTGCTGAAAAGTTCCTGACTTTAAATTGACATCAACAATATTATGCACTTTTACGTAATCAGGGTACTTTTGCTAGAAGCGTCAATACTTCAGTGTAAATATCAGATTGTTTTATGGAGGAAAGAGGACAGAAACGTGATGTTAAGTAATCGGTAGGTTAGAATTTATGCAGCTAAAGTACCATCCAAAAACTGGCGAGCAGGGGCAAAGATATGTACTTAAAAAATGGGTAAACTTTCATTTCAAAATAAAGGGGAGTGGTAGATGAAATCACAGAAGGTCCACGGCCATGTTTTTTGTAGGTTAAGCGAATATTTTACCCCTTTGAAAAATATCCAACTTCTGGTTCCCGTGGTAGTTAATCAGCATCAGGTCAGCCACCGTGATTTCCGCACAGGTCTTTCACGTGACTGATGCCTAGTTAATACCAAAGTCGTCCAATAGGATGAAATCCCTCAAGCTCATTTTCTGCGTTTGTTTACTATTTATCTTTATCCGCGTATCACTAAACGCTTATCGTTGATGTCCCATCACATTAATTTCACCATATGTCTGTGAGGAGCTGCTCTTACGAGGCGGTAGTTGCTAGCCAAAGTCGGAGTTTGAGGTGAACAGTAAACAGAACGAAACATTAAAGGGGATGTTGGAGAACGTCATTGCATTCAATTCAACAATCTTCCAAAGCTCATAACGTAATTTACAAAGGAAAAATGAAGTTTCTTTAGCCTTTCGTGTAGCAGCTCCTGAAACCAACATTAGCGAGTGCGATGTCGCAATTGAAACATAGATTGGTTTATCTAGCGTATTTAGCAGGCTGGATAAGTGGATGGATGGGTAGGGAGTGGGAAATAGGAAGTCCACATTCTTCTAATACAATAAAAGTGTATAAACTCAGGTAGCTAATTACTCAGCCACCTAGTTAGTCATTTTTTATCCGATCTTAACTTCATCGGATCCGCATAGTTGATGCGCCCGTTACCGGGGTTTCAGCGAAGAATCTGGATGCTTTTGTTCTTATATGACTTTAATTGTCCGTTTTACTATTTCAGTTATTGGTCAACTTCAGGCCACCAACCTTCTACATCAAATAACTTGTTCAAAATAATATTCGGTAGAGATAGAGATAGTATTAGGGCATAAAATATGTGGTGCTCGTAGTGAAAGTGTGAAGCATACAATTTCTGCAATTATTATTCATTATTATTATTCTTCTCATTTTTTGTCTATAGGCGGCCACAAGTCACGAGTGCCGGTGGTAGGCGTGCTGATAGAAGGTGGGTACCAGACCTTCCGCACAGTCTTCGAACTCCTCACTGGTCGCAATCCCGTTCCCGTGATCATTTGCGATGGCTCTGGACGCGCCGCAGACCTGCTGGCCTTCATGTACCATTATGCTGAGCCTGATGGGTCAGTCGTTTGGTCTCTCACAGCCCTTTTTTTTCTGGACTGGCGTATTCATCTATCTGTCTGCCATTACCAAAATGAAGTCTTACCTGATCGGATTTTCTAACGACCCTTGATATCCCTTGATGCCTGCATTCCTTTCACCTTTATCACCATCTTCTAATTCGGCTTCCTCGTCTCGCTCTTGTCTTCTAAATGGTAAAAGTGCCTCGTTTCTGCCATCTCAAATGAAGGCAGTAGTTCTGTGTTGTTGAGCTCAAAGTGAAGCTATATGTAACCGGACGCTCTGTTTGGTTCTCTTACTTGTCACTATCGATGAGTGGTCTTCATATAGGAGGAATTCCTAGAGCAGCTTCCTTCTTTCCCACCCTCATTACTCCGCTTGATCCGCACGAAAGCTGTGCATAAAGGATGAGCTCATTTTGAAACGTTTTATTAATGCGTCTTCACGTCCGTTTCGATGGTCACCTATCAACTTTGTTTCTATGTTGTGAAGCCACAATTCCGAAATGATGGGTTAGACACTGTCCACCCTCTCCCTTAATAGGCTGTCCAAACCTCTTTTACCCTTCAGTAACAATAAGTAGCGCCATTCCTTATCAGGTAATCTAGTCGTTTCTTTCATCAATTAACATTGTTAAAGATCTTGTTTCCGTTGAAATATTTTCTGAAGCCACTCATTAGCGTCAACTGACCAACCTGTGCTTAGGGCTTACCTTTATTTAGATGTCATAACCAGAGTATAAATTCATTTTGAACCAATTTTCTTGCTGAATGAGTTCACTTGTGCACATTCCTTTGTTTGATCTGGTGCTTAACTTCTTCTCTTGCGCCCAATATAGAGTGCTTCAATCGTTATAAGTTTTGTATCGGCTCTACTGGTATCAAGGGAACCTTTGAAATTCGCTCCATCACACCTTCAATCGTCCATAAAGAGCCAGTTACTGTCCTCCATAGTCTTTTGCTCCTGTTAAACACGTATCAAAGGGTCGAGCCATGGGATGGCGATTTTTACATCAATCGCCTCACATTCGTTCCCCTTGCACTTTTCTCCTACTTAACTCAGTTTTGTGTTATAGCCAGTTTTCTAGTGATCAGTTGGACGCGGCAGAACCAACGTTCTTTTAGCTTAAAATCTGCCAAAATGGTTGAAGCAGTGTGACATGCTATTGCTTCATTTCCATAGACTTGTGTAGCGCTCTAAATTGTTTCAATTCATTCTGCAGTGCTGAAGTTACACCTAAGTATCATTATCAATGGCCCCTGTAATGTCGAAAGGTTAAAAGATGTCATCACCTTAGCCGTTCACCTCCGTTGGTACACTAGACTGAACCGTTTTTCGTTCCTCAAACATCTTAATCTTTAGAAAATCTCCAGTTTTTATGCGTCTTTCAGACTACTCCATCCCTTTTCCTCTCGTTACGATTGTTTTGAAAGGAGTTAACTTTGCCTATTGATAAAATGCTTTACTCTTTACAAACAGCCAGGAAAGTACTCCAAGCGAGCAAAATACATTTATTCACTCACTGTACCGCAAGAAACTTGCATCTAGCTATCTGGACATGCTTTATGAAGATGTTCGAGCTTATGGTTGGGTCTTAGCCATTTCTACTTGGTTTAACATTGTTCTTAAGTGCTATCCTGCCTGGAGAAGCGTTGAAAATTGAGAGAGGAGTTCGGCAAATTGATTGCCTTTCGTTACAGAGACCTGGTACCGAATCTACGACGACAAATGATTGCTAATATTGGACGAACCTTCCAGATTAAACAGGCCGAGGCAGAAACTCTCTACTTGGACATGCAGCTGTGCATGCAGCGTCGTAATCTCGTAAGCCATTCCTGCCTTTTTTCTGAATACAATTTAGTAATTTTTAACCGATGCTTGAAACATAACGAAATTTGAAGTATATTTTTATATTAAAATATCAGTTTAGCCGACATATGGTTATGCTTAAACAGTTTGTTTCATCCAATAAATGTTTTTTGAAGGATTATAATGTTCGTGTTACAACACTTGCATATCATTTAAATTGGTGATATTGAAGAGGTGAAGGTCCAGAATCGTAGACAGGATTACCATGATACTGACACTATTACCGTCAAAATCAGCTGTGAATATGCATGCATTTAATCGTTGTTGATTCTGCGAAGTTGTCGAATCAAAACTCTTTTTAATAATTATAGGGAAGAAGGCTTAAATGCAGCCACCAGATTGCGGCAACCTGTAATTATTTTTTGTCCATGCGACTAATTTCTTTGGAAAATAGCATTATTTGTAAGTTCAATGTTGCCGTAGGTGGATATAAATAGCTGGTCGGTGTGTCTACATTAGCTTGAAGCGTGGCATCGCGGAAAACAAGATCTAAGCCATTTACAGCCGGCTTGAGATTGTCCTGTTGCAGATGAAGACGTCGTGGGCGATGTAGCCATTGATACAGCATCTCCTAGTTTTCTTATAGAGCGAAAAAATGAATCACTTATTTACTTGGGTCCTAGAGAACTTGGAAAAGGCGGATAAAAAGACACGAGTGATTTTAAGAATTTTTAGGACTACTGCCTCCATTAAGGCAATGGATCTATAGTGTAGAATGTTGGCAAAATCAGGCACTGCCTTAGACTTGAGGATATACAATCAAAAATTGCCGTTCACCACGTTGGAAGGGGAACTTAGCTTCTCTTAGTAGAGGGGAACAATTCAACTCACGTCGAAATCGTATACAGAATCATCGGACGTTATTGAGAACCGGTCCAGTATTCAAGATTAATTTTACATCCGCAAATTCATTTGCGACCCACGGAGAGGGGGCTCTATGTTCTCAGCATACCAACTGGGTGTAAGTGTGCTACCTTGTCTTTTTTCCGTCATTTTTCCAGTTAAGCGTCTTTCAGATGGGTGATGGAACCTCGGATGAAATCGATTTAACGATTCTAACTGCACTGCTTCAAGGTGAGTCAAAGGCTTTTGCTTTTTCACACGTGAGACGTAGGGGTCTGTGAAAGGCTTTTCTGCTTTTCACAGAAATGTGAAGACCGTAACGAAGAGCACCCGAACGTCATCTTTTGGGACTTTCTCCTAGGGTTTTTGAGTGATTGTTGGGGGGAACAAGCAGTTACGATTTACCAAAGATTGGGATCGTGGTTAAGATACATTCTATGGATTTCGCTGCAATTCATCTCCTCGATTTAGTAGATCTAGTCCTAGAAACAGCGGGAAATCCAAAGTATACAAAACACATTGTTTTAATGAGCTGAAAGTTGGACCCATGGACGCATGGATCTACATACAGGTATTTAATACAGAATTAGAACACGAAAGAAAACAAGTGGTGTGTGGATCGGAGGCCTTACACTTTCACAGTCTAGAGTGTGGAAATTTTAAGGTGATATTTTGAAGTGTTATTTGAACTAAGCGGGACGTCGGCGCCTTTCCGGGCATCGGATTTGGTTAGAAGCAGCAACACTACCCGCTCAGACTTTTCAACTGGTAGATCTTGAAGGTAAAAATCAGGAACCCAAATGAACCTCGAGAGAGAGAGAGTCGAAAAACGAATTGGGAGGTCCAAAATGAGTCTTCAAAATTTTTGCAGTTGGTGCATTTGTTGAATGGTGAAACGACGATTTCGATTGAGGTGTCTTTCCTTTGCTCCCTCTATCTCAGCTCCTGGGCAGAATCTGACACCGGCAGATCAGCTTTCGCTTACCATGGCATGGCAACGTCCCGACATCGCACGATCGCGAATCCTTGTCAATGTCAACGACTGGTCGGTAGGTTGCCCATCATTTTGTCTCTGGCATGGCGTTGTGAGCGAACTGCTGTGCTTTCCTGATCATTAAAAACCCGGTATTTGATCCAAACAAGGGTTCATGTATTTGGCATATTAGAATTGGTGAGATTTGTGAATGAATGCTCTACTCCTGACCTGGAACACCAACTTTATGTGGTGAAATTGTTTGAGCCATTGAAAATGGGAATATTTTGAATCCATTCTTTAATTGTAAGTCCATTTAAATGGAACGCTCTGCTAGTGAGTAGATAGTAATAAGTAATTTTTCGAAAAGAACATCAAAAGTGAGGTTTGAAATTTGGCAATTTAATAGTATCATCACTGTTGTTGGGATTAAAAGTTTCCAGTTAGTTTCATTGACGAGTACTTTGTTTCCTCGTTGGGTGGCTTTGGTTAGTCTTCCGTTCCCTTTTCCATCTAGCATGAAAAAACAGTAAAACTGAGAAGAGAATTTCAGACTCACTAAGCATTCAGCTGAAGACGCCCTAGACCTCTGAAGGCCCTGGAATTCGGATGTGACTTTAACGTCCTCTATGCAGAGCGAATGGGAGGTCGTTGGGAGCTTAGATAAAAGCTTAATCACGGAGAACTGAAAACACCCGCGTCGTAGTTATAACAAACACCATACCTCTTTAATAACTCTCAATTACCATGCATCTTCCCTTGTACTAAATGAGAATATGTTCACGATCTTGTGCCTTGACGATTCCATTATTGTGGCTCAGCAAGGGTGGTGCCTTTGCATTCCTCCCTGCTTCTCAAAGAGCGCAGTGCTCTCACTATTGTGATACATGCATTGCGTTGAGGACTTTTTTCTTACAAAAGTCAACAGCAAGAACGACCTATGTTTACGTCCCGATTATGATATGTAGTGCCGCAATTTTCCACTTATCTCTTTTGATCTTTGCACTTGCAAGTGACAGAAAAAAAATTTTATTGGAAGCTAAGAGATTTGGTATTGAAGGTCTTCTGGAAGAGAAGGTGCCTGCCTTTTTTAAAAAATCAACTGTTTATCTTTTTTCCCTTTTGACTAATTGTTTTACTGGATTTCCTTTCAAAGATGCGATTTTGAATGACTTAGGTGGTGAAATTCTAAACATAAAATTGAAAGAAACGGATTGTGGGGATTCTATATCTAAATTGAATCGAGTTTCGTTAGATGATAGGTATAACTGCCTCTTTATAGGACCCACACTTCCGAGACCCTAAAACTCAAATTTCCCGTGATAGCTCAAGTTCAAAGGAAGTTAACTTTCTCGTTCAAGCCTGATCGTAAAGTGGTACAATGAAAGTTTCTTTTATTACATGGTCACCCTTTTTTATTTTTTACACTTAAACTTAAAAAATGTTCATGTAACAAGAGTCATGAAACTGCCATGCGGCTAGCGTGCATGTGTCCCTCTTCAAGACCGTCGAGGTGGTACGAACCTTACGTTGAATTCTGTTTCCTTTCATTAGTATCCGATCCTGGAGAATGCAATGACAGACGCCCTAATCAACGATCGCTTGGAATTTGTACAACTGCTACTGGAGAAGGGTTTGGATATCTACAGATTTCTTACGGTTCGACGACTCGAAGAACTCTATGCCGTTTCTTATGCCTGGAAGAATCAATTATTCAGTCGTCTCTTCAAGAAACTCCTCGGTGTTCGACCGGTAGGTACCAAAGACCTGTTCTGATTGTAATCCCATTTATGAATTATTCCTGACTGTAATAAGGCGAGATTTTGGAAGGTAGCCTTATCGTTGGCGCACAGAAGAGATGAAAGAATAGGTAGAGCTCCACACCAGCAAAGCAAAGACTAGTCGGTAGGAGACTGAGAAAGCCACATATTAGTGTAAGTTAAATAAGTTTTAGCCTTGAAGCTTCCTTGAAACCTTATTTTAAGTACTCTTGATGGCCGCTACTCTTTGTGCTAGTACGATCTTTTGTGAACTATAGGAAGGAAAAATTTGCCTCAATCCGCTGGACTCACACTTTCCCGATACCCATTCTCCCTACAATATGGCAGAACCTCTGTTTTTCTCATCCCGGATAAGATCCGCAACCACGCAATGATAAATTTCATGATCAGTTGGCTCACCAGATGGAATTAGTTGCATTAGAAATTTGATTACGACTAATTAATCACTACTTCTACCGCAATTTTTACCTTTTCAAACTACACGTTTGGAACCTCCCAGCTGCATGTGCTGCCTCGTGATCACAAAGTGTACTAGTTACCATTTCCTTTTTAAGGTTGACTAGAGACAATAAAACTCATTTCTCATGTAATTTATCAACCCTTAACGGTGTGGAGCGCTGTCCGTGATAATAAAAGGGAAATGAAGAGGACACTCAACTCTGCAAAAGGCAAAAAGACGAAGTTTGTCCTGGATAGGAAAAATGGTAAGCCTAATATCAGTACTTTTCCTTAGCGAGGACTCTGGTATAGTTGAGTTTCAACGAGATTACCGCTATGCAATCTCCTGATATGTTGTTAACTAACCCTAAGAGAAATTACGTAGGAATGTTGTCGAGGTAAATCAACACGCTTTTGTCAAGCGTGGTCTTTAGACAAATTGCTTCACGCAATGTGTAAGCTTTCTACACCAATTTTAAAATAAGTTGATACATTTAATTGAAAATAAAAGTACTGTAGTGCGTCAAGACTTTTCTGAGGGCCAAAGAAGACATAATATACTGGCAGGACACATATTGTCGACATAGATAAAGGTTGGGTGTACAGGTGGAGACCTTAAGTGTCCCATTATCAAAACTGAGAGCTAAACAAACAAGTAGCATATTACACAGCCCCTCTCCTCTTTTGAGCGTCATCTTTCCTTGATCAACCTCCTGCGTCAGCCATCAAAACGTAACCGAAGCCATAACCAAAACATCTACGAGCCGGCCATGCCGGTCATCGAATTGCCATGTACCTGAGGAGATACTTGGCCGCAACGTCGCCGATTCCTTTTGACAATTCTACCGGATCTGAAGTTGTTGTCTTTGAAAACTGTACTGGGAGAGTGGGGAGGGTTCGGAAATACATGCTGACCATTACACGTATCCATAGCTAGTCCTAATGTCTTTCCTGCAGATCACGGCACTTTCAGCTCTTCTACTAAGGGTTGTCATAGATTCTTCCATTTGCAGCATAGGCACTTATCCCACCCCGCTAAGGTTTATCATCCAGCAGTAGAAATCAGGGTAAACGTCTTTTACGATTAGGTTCGTTTTCCGCTGCCACTAATATAGCACTCTAAGATTTCCTTGAAGACAAAAGAAGACATAGTGCTCGGGCAGAATATGTATTGTCGATATACAGGAGGACTGGGGGTCCACTGCCATGACTTGAAGGACTTGCACCCTGGCGGAGGTACAATAGGGAGCCCCCATGTGGGCCGTTATTAAAACCGAGAGTTGAAAAAACAACCAAAGTATTAACTTTAATATTTACACATAGGATAACTCAATAAGCGCGTGGGTTTTTCTAGTGAATATTAACGCTGGGATTTTCTTAATTTCTATTTGTTGAACCAATCACCGTTCCACTCCATCACCTCTTTTCATTGAGGCACAAGTTTGCTGTGTATCCCACACTCATAAAGTGTTTTCTCATCCGAGTCAAAAAACCACTATCTTATTTCCATTCCTCATTTGTCTGTTTGATTTCATTTTACCATCAGTTGCTTGCCTAATGAAAATAAAAGGTGACGATCATGGTTTGGCGAGATCATTGATGGAATACTTGGAGGGCAAAGCTGAAGATGAGACACTATCTCCCTCCCGTTCTAAGCGGTGATGTATAAGATCCCTTAATAGAATTATTTTAATAGACCAGTAAGGAAATACAAGCTTCTATTCCTAATGATTAAGATTGGAGGGCCTTGCTGAACGCGATGAAGCTTCCATCCTTGAGTAATTTATTACTAGGCTGGAGCAAATTATGGCAACTAATCTTACCGAACGTCTGCTGAATTGCTTCAATTCATCCCATTACTAAGTATTTTTAATTTGGGAGAATTTTTTTATCTAAGAATGGTTATTTTATTACGTCGGGTATAGTTCCTACAATGCACATAGTCAATTTTACCTCGTAAAAAGATATTGCCGGATTTATTTTCTTAAAAAATATTTTGTAATGAGCACCTCTACTTTCCCAACTTCGATCCTCTTTGCAGTTGATATGGTGATATAAGCGACGTCATTAACGTCTATTGCAGAAGCAAGCTAGTTGAGCTCTGGGTGTCCGTCCTTGATGCTCACAGCCACTAATTTTTTTGGAGTAAATAGGTGTTTGCTGCATAATGGGACTTATTTAATTTCGATCTTAACGGGGTAATACTTGATGCCTGTCTAAGTTCTACCCGTATGCCTTATGATGAGACTTCAAAATTTTTTAGTTACGTGATTAGAACTGAATCGAATCCCCTTGGGTTGTAGAATATCTCGCTTCGGTCAATTGGCCAAATGTTGGAGCAGGTGATCGGAAATGGGTATCAGCACCCATATTGTTCAAAACAATTCGATCCGCATCTTCGAACTATCGTTGTGCCGGCGAAACCGGTCAGTTTAGCTTGACTTTGGAATCTTAAAATGAAGTGTTTAAAGGGTTTCTTAGCTTTGCAAACATTTGTGTAATTAATGCCTCTTCCCAACAGCTTATAGTTCAGAATCGTCTGCCTTTATTTATGCAACATTGCAAAACCTAATTTAATGGATTTATTCGATGAAGGCGCAGTGAGTAAAAAGCGGCATGAAGAAACTGCTGCCTCAACATGCTTCGCTCGATATCCTCTCCCCCTTACTTGTGAAATGATTTAAAACCAATGTCGATGTTTGTTTTGAAGGCCTGGAGGAAATGACGAAATATTTTTAAAAAGGAAAGCAGAAGTTTTGAATATCCTTTGAGTGAAATGAATTACTGAACTGACTGTGATGGATTGGTTCAGTGAATGAAAAAGTTGTTAGATGAATTTCTTTTACTCTGTGAATTTATCTACCTCTTACAGCCAGGAAGAGCACGACAGCGCTGGCCGGCATACGGCGGATCGAATCCAGGTCCACTCGGACGGCAATGGAGTGAGGCGGGGTCCGCTTCAGGATGGACGGCCTCAGAAACGGCTGAGTGGATCGCCAATAGCAACACTGCTACCTTTCCCTCCATTATGCTCACTGCCAATACTATCGGTGATGGTGCAATGGACTATTACGAGGGTGTCCCTGATGACGACATGGTCTGCTTCCGCTATCCCTACACCGAACTGCTGCAGTGGGCTCTTCTCACCTGGCACTTCTCTTTGGCTCGATTCATGGTGTTGTCAGGTGAGGAGGCTATCGCTAAGGTGAGTGGCTCTTGGAGTTTCTTTTTTTGTTTATCTAACTCTCCATCCATATGTCTCAGATCTGTATATTCATTCTATTTCTTTTAAATCTCGAAATCTGCTGTCACTTAAGAAAGATATGATCTTTACATCGGTGTAATTAGTGGCATTCCCTTTTCAACTATATTTACCTTGAAGCTTGTGTTGTAAAATGAAAAACGAGGAAAGGGGTTGGGGTGCTTATGTTTTGAAAATTTTTATGCGCACATAGAGTTCCCTATCAGCTACTTAATCTCTTGCTAATAATATGATCTAGGGTCTTTAATCATCTATTCTAGGCGTTGCTTTCCGTGCGAATCCTTCGTGGCATGCGCAAATTCATGGACGTGGAGTCGGAAACGGAGCTGATAAAAGTTATTCGTGCTCAGGAGGAGTAAGTCTTCTTTTTGTTTAAGCAGTCGGTTTTACGCTCCATCGTCTATAACTTTGCCGCTAAAAATTATTGTTACTTTGTAATCCTAAATTTGTCATGTGACTGTTGCCTTTGTTCGTGCAGTTGTTTTGCTTAAAAATAATCCATCCTGATAGTCAAAGCTGTTATTTTTTGGGAGCAGACAATTGTGTGCTTCTCTCAAGTTTTGGGACAGAATAAGGCAATTCAGAAATTGAAAACGTCCTTTTAATACGGGGGTCGAAAAGGGTTCGAAAATCCATGCCATTTGGCTCGGATTGTATTGGTAGTGATTGTAAGAAACAAGAACTTGCGTACTTAAATAGAAGCTGGAAAGCAATACGGCTTTGTTGCACTATGGCCGCATTCTTTACTTTCTCCGTCTCCACTGCGTCTCAAGAGCCTTCGAGAACTTGGGGGTAGAGTTACAAGAACACTGCCACCGTCACGACTCTTCCCAGACGCGTCGCTTGCTGACATACGAGCTGCGCAACTTCTCCTGCAATACATGCCTCTCTCTGGCACACATGTGCGAGTCTAAGTCCTTCATTGCACACCCCTGCGCGCAGGCTATCCTCTCCGACCTTTGGTACGGAGGACTGCGCGAGGGTCGCTTCGTCTCGGCCAAAATAGCTCTTATTCTACTTGGTCTCTCCCTGCCACCGCTGTATCCACTCATAGCACTCTGCTTTGCGTCATTTTCATCGAAGTTCCTGGAGTTTAAGACAAGAGAGGAGCTGTCGGCACAGCCACAAACGTGGGAAGAACATTTAGATGAGATGGATAATTCGTCCTCCTCTTCTTCGTCTTCTTCGTCGTCGTCTTCATCGTCTAGCCGCTCGTCTTCGTCAAGGTAGCTTTCCTAACCTTTCTTAAAATGTCGGATTTGTGCCCCATAGCGATAAGTCTGAAAAGATCTGCCCATTTAGGTGGTCTACCGCTTAGCCATGATGATTTTAAGTCCTCTCGTAGCCTATCTTAGCCATAGTAATCGCCTTTGTTTCTTTGCTGCCGCTAGTGACCCTATGGTGATGAATTTGAAAAAAATTCGGCTCTTTTAGCCAATCTCGTTCTCCATGAGTTTGTTTTCAACGACCAGATACTTTTAGAAAAGCAGCCCCTTTGTATCACGCCTAATTAGAGATGGACGTATGCACTGCTTATTCGCTAAATTAGCCCTAGGTGATTAGTTTTGCTACCGTACATCTTGTGGCCCCCAGGTATATTCACAGATTCCGTTTACTGTCAAATCCAAACCAATTTCCTGGTTTTTCAATCCGCTAACTCTATAAAGCTCACTTTTCAGGCACGTCTGTTATCAAGGGAGGCTGTTTCACTACCTTTTCAGAGTGTTTTGTTGCATTTTTGAAAGGGTAGGAAAGAATAGATAATGCTAGATAAAGCAATCTGCAAACGTTTTCTCGTAAATTAGTTGTCCGCTATCTAACAGTAAATTCCAAAAGCGATCTTACTAAAACAGTGCTTTGGGTGTTATATGGACCAAGGAAACAATGCTAATTAACTAGGGTCTGGGATAGTAGCACTGCAAGTACAGCTTAAAAACCACATTTTTAGGTTTTAATGAGCAGTCTTTAGAATCCTTTCAAAGGCTAACGTATTTTCTACACAAATGTCTTGGGATTATGGCGTTAGACAGGCCATGAGTGTAAGAAGTAGTACAATCTGCTTGTATGACCTAGACGGACTTCTGGGTTTGCTATGATCCCCATCCGCAGATATGAAATCACCAAAGGAAGGCACATAGTCTATCATTTGAGGAACAGTCAGTCTAAATTAATATGGCGCAATGCTAGCTTTCATGACTTCAACTGGTCTCTAAGATCAGGGAAGGATCCGTGTTTCTGATGATGAACGCACACCATGCCGTACTTATTCACCACCTTGCATCTTTTCAATTTTAGTCGCAGCAGCACAGATGACGGGAAAACTAGAATTGTGGAAAATTCAACCCTTACCACTCCGGTGCCACCTCTACGACCCGGTTCTGAGCCTTTGCCGATGGATCGAGCCTTCCAGGTGAGTGTTTCAGGGACATAATTAAATGCACACAGCTTGTCCACGGGAACGACTTTCATGTTTCCTTGTGAGCCATGACGGCATGTCATGAGAAGTAAATTTCTGTCACATTATTGCCCCCGCTGCTAGCTTTTCGGTGAATTGCTTTGATTTGATTTAGGATTAGGGTCTCAATGAGATTAGTTTGCAATCACAAACCCAAATTGTTAAACAAAAATAATGAAAAAATGTTGCTGATTAGCTAAGGTAATATGATATTTTTCTCTGTTGGCACTAAAATACGTCGAACATTCTGTCCTAATGGAATAAGGGAAACGCAATGTGTTGCAGATGGCATTCGAAGATGGTGAGTGCATAAATCGTTCTCTGTACTATTTGGTCTGTGTATTTGTCGGCATAGGTCCTTCCGCATACGATTTGTGTTCATTTCTTGTATCGCTTTTGCATTAATTAAGGTGAATTCAGGAATTGTAATACTTAGAAGCCAGTTGGAATCGTGAAGCAATCAACAAGTGTTTGTGGTGTTAAGTAATTATTCAAGTGGACAAATAATGAGTTTTTGCTAGCGGCGTACCATGGTGAGGAATGAAACCGCGCATTTATATTCCCCTCTATGGTATGTCTTCATATTCAACCATCCACAGCACACTTGCTCTCCCCCACGACGTTTCGGCTTTGCATCAAACTGGTGGAAAGTGGAACTATCTGCCGATGCTCTTGCTAGCGTGACTGCAAACTTATCCCCAACTACGTTACAGGACGAAGATAGAGTTCCGGACTGCAAGAAACCAAAAAAGTATTTTCTTGAAGTAGCACGCATCTTTAATTTAGGCTAGATCGAGGAGTCCAACAGTCAGTTGCCTTCAAACAAGAACGCCGTTTATCCTCTTTAGACGCTTACACAAGAAGCATCACCGTACGATTGCGTTACAGTGGAGAACGGTATGAGGGGAGATGGCTTCCAGCACTGCAATCATTATGCCAATCAACCTTCCCGAACCCGCGCTTTCTCCGACACCGTCGTTAATGACGAGTCTGTACACTCCGAACCGCCAGTCGTGCGGGATTCAACGGCGTCTGAAATAGCCATTATGACCAAGGTCTCAATGGTGAATGAGTGTAAGGCTTCGAGCGAAGTTTCTTTTAAGGTGCGTAAAACGTAATTTTGCATTCTACCTGCCTACCTGTTTAGCTCTCCGATCAGTTGGCTGACTAGTCAGTCGTCAGCCGTTGAGAGTAGATGAGGGAGAGGAATATCATTGCTGTTCAGCTGCTCTGAATTCAGAAAATGGGGACTGTTTAGCTGTCCCTTGATGGTTTATTAACTACCATCTCATCCGCTACCATTGCGATGATTCATTCTTGGCTGTTAATACTGTTGAATTACTCATGTCAGGCCAATTCAGATGACAAGTTAATTCGATCTCCTGCCTTGAATTTTCTATTTTGTCATAAAAAAACTAAATTTTAAGTGTTGCATTCACGGATCCACATAACTGATATCTGAATGGAGGTACGGTACGATACCTGAATACGATAGACACCTCTGTAACGAACTTTTCCAGATGGTTCACGACCACCGTTAATGTCGCTTCACTTATTAACAGCCTTCCCGCAGACCATGGAGCTGAGGTAGTTGCTGAAGGTCGATATTTCCAACCCTTCTGTTAGGGATCGTCATAGATTATTTCACCCGAAGCATAGGAACTTCTCCCATCCCACACCCAACAATTGAAATCCAGATAGGTGTCTTTTAAGATCAGATTCGTTTTCCACTGCCACCAATATAGCTTTATTGCGATTTCCTAGAGGGTGAAAGAAGTCATAATGCTCGGGAGAATATGTATTGTTGACTTACAGAAGGTATTGAGGCTACTGGCACGGCTCCAGCGCCAGGCCGCCCGACAGCGGTACAATGGCAGAGCTCCCAAGCGGATTATTACCAAAACTGAGAGTCAAACAAAAAGTTAACGTACCACAATAAAGCGCTTCAACAACTGGCACAAATCGGGTCCCAATTTTCATGACCCGGGTTATGTGGGCTAGCTTCCTGGATCTTATTGAGACCACCATTCAAATAAGTGGTACTCGCCGTAATGACTACGTAAAGTTGCTACGGTCAGTACGTGGTTGTCTAATGGCTAAAGAGTTAGACTGCCTCAGTATGCGTTTAGGTGTCTCGGCAATTTCATTCCTTGATACTCCTATTCCCTGATTGGCGTTGGATTTGGAGCGGTTATAATCTCTCCTTGATACGGGCTAATCAGGCAGGACTGAGCGGGAGCATAACCCTCTCGAATTTTTGGAAATTAGGCATCAGTCAGAACTTCAAGAAAATCAAACAGAAACCTGTTTCTAGGATTACAGGCATCTCTATCCATGAGCTCGATAGGAATTGCGTTTCTCTTCCAGTAGGTGAAGTTTATTCTCTTAACGAAGGCATTCTATTAACCGTCATAAAACTGTTTTAGATGACACCGGTGTAAACGTCTTGCATCAAAAAGGTGACAAGATCATCTCTTATGCGCCATCGTTTGACTACGATCCTTGAAATTAGTAATGAGTTAAAATATCTTTGCCTTCCTAGCAATAGCGGAAAACGTTGTAAAGAAACTGATATGAGTGAATGAACCACTCCATATTCTCCTTGAAAGCAGTAGGATTGTTCTCGGGAACATTTTCCCCAATCTTTGATAGTCTCAAAGGGACTGCTGTTAGCAGCTTCTTAGCTATTCCAGCTGCAGCAAGAATAGTTGTGTAACACCGCCGCGGGTAAATGAATCCACTTCAAGTCTGATAGAAAGGAGTCTGCAATTACAGTCGTTCTTCCTCTTTCTCTTCTTTGCAGGAAGAAGTTGTGATTAAGGCGACTAAGTCCCTGCCAACTATAAAGTTGGATGGGGTCACCATTTTGGGGAGGAAATACAGCGTCATTACGTCAAGCTCTTCGTTAGATAAGAATAAAGGTAAGCAGCATTTTTTATAAATTACTCTTTCCTCATCCTCACTATCTGTAATAGTGCCTCTGCTGCCGCCCCGTTAGTGCTGAATTAAGGAACTAAAAATAGTTCAATAGATATCAGTAATGCTCTTAACTAATGTCTTCCCTTTACATTACTTAAAACGCGATTTAAATGACTGACATGTTTGATTGGTGTAACATTTAATTATCGTATTGCCGTCTTAAGGAGAAAGCACTGCGCCACAACAGCCGATCGAGTTGTCACCACGAGATGTACCACCGGATGCCGAGAATCCCATTGTTGAGTTCAAACAGCCGCACCGAAACCGCACCAATCGACGTAACTTTAAATCCATGGGTGATCTCAGAATCATTGCAATGGAGGAGGAGGGAGGGGTTCCAACTCGTCACCGTAGACGACGTCAGCTTCCGCTTAACTCGACGCAGACCTCTCAACCACTTCACCACTCTTGTCCTACCAATCTCGAAGCGACGGGACCACGTAGAGGCTCAGAATACTTTTGGTAGGCTTCGCTTACTGCTTCATTTGCTCCTTCCTCCTCTTCCTGATTAAGGAATTTGATTGTTGGCACTTCCTTCTTGCCTTGAATTAGTATGAGCGTAGGTTCAACGGGAAGCGAGCCTCCCTTGCCGCCTCGGAATCAGTCCTCCGAGACGCGATCACGATTCTCTGCAACACCAGTGCTTACGCGAAATGCACATGGAGCCCCAAATGCCTCTCGTTATTCATTGAATGCCCATCGCCCTGTACCGAATGGAGTCGTGGGGGTAGGTGCGCACATCTCTTACTACCCCAATGGCGGTGCTGCGGATACAGGTGCGGGCGACATACCGAAGGAGACGCAGCAGCATCAACTGTCGTGGCGCAAAAAGGTGTACGAGTTCTTCTCTGCGCCTGTTACTCGATTCTATCTTCATGTGGTGAGAGTTGTTGTCCTTGCGCAATGATGGCGGTAGGCTGTTCGCCTTACTATTACTTCCGTTACGATATTCTGGCTTTTATACAATTCCTTTTTTTATTCATTAGCTTTACAATCATTTGTAGAAAATATCATATCTCTTTTCACCAAACTGCTACCTCCGTCGTTATCCGCGTATTTGCTTTGTTTGGGTTATTCCAATGTCAATTGATAATACCAACACAACGACATTGTTGTTTTCCGCTTAGATACTCTACCTGGTCTTCATGCTTATGTTCATTTGCTACTGCCTTATCTGCGTGCCTTACCAATCGTTGAATGCCCTGGAGGTGTATATCTACCTCCACATCCTCACCTACGCCATTGATAAATTCAGAGAGGTGAGTTTCCTTTCCTTTACTCTGGTAGTACCTCTGCCTTCATTATTGCGCCTGAGTTTTGACCTTTGACAACTGTATAGGGCAGACTAGTCTTGTAGCATAGGTGTCATAATTAGGTAAAGAATCGAGGCTAGAATAGGTAAGACAAATTCTAGTCTCTTGCTATATAGCTATCTTATTTTGAGTTCCATCCTTAATCCTTCCAGTAATCATATAATCCTGTGACTGTCATAATCCAGCCAACGCGATCACTACTCTGGCATCTGAATCGCTACAGAATGTATAAGGTATACGAGGGTCTAGAAGTAGCTTTTCTGCAACCACACAGAAAGGCTGAAGGCTTAGCAACATAGATGGGCGGCCAATTATAGTGCACTGCAAAGACTTCTGTAGTAAAAAAGCATTGTTTATCTCTTCGCACCTATTTGATGCCTGTCAGCAAAGCTAGATTTGTGGGCATTTCATAGAGCGATTGAAACTAACCTACTTACAGTGCTATGTACACAATCGTCTTATCCATATGCTGTTTGAGTAGGTGACGCTTTTGCCAGGCGTGAGGTACCGCCAGAAGATGTGGGTGCACCTGTCGTCCTTCTGGAATGTCTACGACTTCGTGCTCAGTTTCTTCTCCGTCCTGGGAGTGATTGTGCGTATGGTGGGCCTCCGGAATCGCATTGTCTTTCTTTGGGGGCGCAACATCCTCGTCTGCTGCTGTGTCTTCTGGTAGGTGCTTCGCTCCGTATTTTGAGGTTATTCCCTCGAAACTAGGTTGACTCCAGCTCGATGCACATATTTTTCGTTGAATATTTTGTGATCTTTGTAGCAGATATTGAGTAAGGGGAATCGGATTCGCTACCAATTTTTGTTCAGTTTAGTAAAAAATTGTATTGTGATAGGTTGATGCGATTTCTTGAGTTGATGCAAATTTGGCGCTTCTCGGGGCCCTATATCTACGTCATCGTGAAGATGTTGCAGGCGATGATCCCACTTCTAAGCCTCGTCTTTCTACCCCTGGTGGCCTTTGGTACTCTGCGTGAAGGCATTATGGTGATGAATCGAACCCATGTCACTGTGGAGGGTATTAAGAACATCCTCTTGGAGCCCTACTTCATGCTCTACGGCGAGGTCTATGCCCCCAAGATTGATCGTGAGTCTTGCCGTCTACTGATTATATTTAAGTACGTGGTTTCTAGGCTGTTGTATACTGAATTTAAATCTACTTTGGCACATTATCGAAGCATTTCACAGATACAGAAATTTTACTTCGTATCGATTGACAAAAGTGGAGTTTTGCATAAGTCTCCTAGTTTCTTATTGATATATTAGAGATCACCATTCTACTTCTCAAAAAATGACTTAAACTTGACCACCTTACCATTTTTCTTCATTCTGCAGCCGCGGAATGGGGTGTGAACCTGGATGAAACACCTCTCTTTCAGATGGTACCAATTATGGACGTTATATACCTCCTCTATTCTATCGTTCTTATGCTCAGTGTTATCATCGCCGTATTCAACAGTATCTATTCTCGTGTACTGGTACAGTCAGAGCTCATTTATAAGTACCTTCGCTACTCCATAATTATTGAATACGAGTCGCGGCCTCTTCTCCCACCACCTTTTGTTATTATCTCATGGATCTACGCTGTCTGTCGGGGAGTCTATAGGTAGGTAGAATAAGAACATGACTTTTAAACTTGTAGCCATTTTTTGTTTATTTTTTTGATTCCCGTCTTTACAAAGATATTGTCGAGAACACCACCACTGCCAATGTATTCCAAGATGCTTAAAACGTTATCGCCATTGTCGTCGAGATTTTCGGAAACGGTGTCGGAAGATTCGCCATAGATCCTCGTCATCGTCAAGTAGTTCGTCATCCTCGTCGTCGTCATCTTCAGAAGTGCATTCGTCATCTAAAGGGAACTTTTTTGATGTTGGACACCTATTTGCTCCTGGTACTGCCACATCCATATCAGGTCACCAGTCAGACGGTCTCAGTGAGTACTACATTGATGTTTTTTGTTTCCTTGTCTTACTTGTAACCCACTGGGTTTTTGTCGCCGTTAAAAACGCGTTCTTTAGAAAAAAAATGAATGTATGACTAATGACTTTCGGATTTTTGCACCTTATCCCTGTTTGAAAATAGATTACCCATATTTTAAAGCGCTTTTTTACTCTTTCAAAAGAACTCTTCCTGAAGCCAGAGGAGGTTGAAAAGCTGCACGACTTTGAAGAAGAATGCGTGGAGGACTACTGGCGGGAGAAGCAGCGGGCTGAGCGTAAACAATCGGAGCTGCAGCTCGAAAACATCAATTCTAGGTGGGTCGCTAACCAACCATTCTGCTTATTCATCTTTATAAGTATCGATTTATTGACCATAATAGCAATTCGATGTTGACGTAATGACATTTGAACCGGAACCTTCATTGTATACAAGCAAAAGTGAATTTCAAGGGGTGAAAATGGGGAAGGATTTTTTTCTTTAGTTCGCTAATACATTTCCACAGTCATTCCAGCCTTTGGTTAATATCTGTAACGCGTCGGCACAAGAGGATTAGTCAATACGAAGAAAAATTTCAGGGTAGGGGCTTCATTTTGTCGTTGGTACTCACCATGTAATACCCTCTTGAAATCGCAGATTTTTTTAAGTGAATGTGTTTGTCGTTCCCATGAAAGGGTTCATCTCTTGCGAATTCTAGTCGTACAGTTTTTGTGCAGTCTAGCCCTCAAACGATATTGATATCGACAGCTTTGGGAGTTTCTAGAGTTAGATCTCAAGCTGTCATCGACCCTTTAGTAATATTATCAGATTTTTATGGATCTTGAATTGCCGAAAATTTTTCCTTACAGGTTAGCAGCAATGCAGTTTCGCCTGGGCGAAGTTCACCTTCGACAACAGAAGCTGCAAGGCCATTTCCATTCACTGGAGGAAGAGATACTGGCAGGACAGGAGAGGGCAATTTCATGGCTTGATGAGTATCAACACAAAAAGGCTATCGCGACGACAGCAGTGGGGGCCGCTATGGTAAACACGCAAAGTCAGTTCACACCTTTCGATCACCAAGGGGAGAGTGACCCCGCTCTACTGGGCAGTGTCATCTGGCTCCTCAGAAACGCAATGGGTAAAGATGCTGGTGAGTGCTGCGTGGCATTTAAACGAGCTGCTGTTTACACCAGTGGGTTGGATGTTCTGTAACACAAACCGCTAATAGGGTTGGTAGCTTGTTGTCTAATGCATCAATAGGATTCGTACTTCGTCGATAAAAAAAGGACCGACTTCTATCCAGCTGAAATGCTCACCTTATTATTGTTATGATTTCGCCTATAGCCGGTGATATTGGCTCAGATGGTGACGACGAAACTTCATTGTGGAATCGGAGGCACGGAGATGGAAGTATCCCCACTGTTTTTTCCCTCCGCCCTCACTGTCAGCAAAAGCAACCGCAACACCGCTGTGGATTTGCTACAAACCTTCCTTCACACACCGAAGGAGAGGGTGATGATGAAGAAGTGGTAATGGATGGGAAGAATGAACAGGTGAAAGAGACAATTGCTACCACCGTTACCTCCACCGCTGCTGATACCTTTCTAACTGCGGATTTTGGAAGCAGTGCGGATGATAAGGCTTCAAGCGGAGTGTGTTGGTCACAGAGTCAGCAAATTGAGGTCTGACATTTGCTTTCTTCCTCTTATTTGCAACGCAAATGATTGCTTTTCATTGTCTTGCTCTTTGTTGTTTCCCTTGTGTCCAATTTGGCTCAAATTAAGAGAACTTAGGGTGTCATACACTTATTTCAACCATTGCTAAGCCCTTGTCTTTTCTCCTCCCCTTGGGCTACCCATTGAAATGTGCTGTTTTATCGGCTGCTATCCCCACTGCTCTCTCCGGTTGACTGAGGTTTAGCAACGTATCAAGTCAGTACCTTTTCTGATCGGACAGGAGGCCCAAGAACAGAGACGACCTGCAGCGGCGTTGGATGGTAATAGCGGTTGTGACGGCGGTGCAGAGAAAGAGGATGAGGCGGAATCAGAGTCCAGGGATAGTTTAATGCCATTAAACGGTGACAGCGCGCTCGATTGGCTTCATCTCCTTGCCCAACGCGTAAGGGAGTTGCAACGTCAGCGTCTACAAAAACAACAACTACAACGGCAACAACAAATGCAGCTACAGATTCGAATGCAGAATCGAGAACGCAGTCCTTTTACCCACTGCCAGCGTCAACGGCAACTGCGACGTGGCCATGCCCCCTCCATCTCGCCAACTCCCAGTCCATCTGCTCAATCGATACCTCCGACGTCTAGTCAACTTGATACGTAAGTTTGTTAAAAAACTCGTCTCCACTCCACTGAAGTCCTTCATTACTTAGCTCCACTCCTTTCTTCCCTCTGTCTGAATGTAATTTATTTCCTACTTTTTAGCGGCTTTTTTGTTGTACCGCAAAAATCTCTGCACACTTAATTCGATTCCGTGATTTTTCCCCACCCTACAGTTTCATCAATTTTTCTCCACTCTCCATTTTATTTAGTATCCAACGGCGCCAAACTTCGTTTTTCGGCCACCAAGGCCGACATGCTAGACTACCATTGATTTCACAGCAACCAGCTCATCGAGAATATACTACTATTTTGGATGACATCTACACCTTGCATCTTCCACAAACGGACAGTCCGCGTACAAGTCCAACGGGCTCGCGAATGGATCTGAACACTGCTCATCTGGTTCCATATCCTGCCGACAGTTCAGGAAAGCGGACCCATCGACACCGAGGTACACGGTTCGCCCTTCCAACATTTGGTCCTATTACCGGTGCTGGAGGGCTAGCATCGTCGCGCCAGCGCTCTGCAACACCGCCACCCGCAAGTGTGCCACCGGCATCGAATCTGCGGCCGTTGCGTGCCACGCCGATGGCGAAGCAGGGCATCAACTCCGACCTTCATAACAGCCGTAACAAACAACAACCCCAGCAATACCCTCAAAATCTCCATCTCCATCTCAGCCCTTTGGAGATGTCTCCCAGTGGTTTGATTCACGAGAAAGCAGGAAGTAAGGCTTTTTAGCTAGAAATTTGCTCAATTTGGCTACCATTATGGCTTGCAAAGTGGAATTTTGGGACCTAATTTATTTAGACCTGATCAATTTGGGTATGAAGACCGAATCATGGGAGAGTCACACGGATAATGTACTTTCATATTCAGTCATAACAAGTAGTTCTTTACTACAACATGGCCAAAATTCTCAATTTGGCATCGTATTTAGTGTTGGGTCCATATGTTTCTTTCAGAATTGGAGAAGTTGTTTTATGAATGCTAGGAGTACACCACTTACTGCTTCATTTTTAATGTAAAAGACGTTAATTTTGTAGTATATTAGAGAACATTTACTTCAAAAGCCCCCCTTTTCCATCTGTAGAACCTTCCACCACATTATCGGATCGATCCTTCGACTATCAAGCCATAAATCTGGAAAAAAATAACGAACAATCAGATTTGATGATGACTACTAGTGCCTACAATCGATGCGACTCTCCCTACCATGGTGGTATCAGTGGCTCTCTCGCCTCCTCCTCCAAACTGTGCAATGAGGACGTTAGTGACAACGAAATGGAAGGCGAGATGCATGACCTTTATAAGGAATCGACTGCAGAAGCCGCCACGATGGTCAAAGATCCTCTTTACCTAGCCGAAGCAGCAGAGTGGACAGAACTCGGTAAGGTGATGCTCCGTCGTCTCCGACAACTCTCTGTGACGGTGGATGAGGAGATGATTCCACCGCTTCGGGAGACGTCCGTCACCACCGTTGTTGAAGCTGGCGATCCCGCAGCTATTGCTACCGTCGACTCTGAAGGAGGTGGATTACAGACGTCTACAGTGACAGTGGAGGGCGTCTGTGCCACGGATGATGTGTGGAATGTTGCAGCGACGGTATTGGAAGCGACAACGGGTGGAGCAGCGGCTCTTGAAGTTGTCGACCCTGACTTAGATTTGGATTACATTCCCCCTCCTACCTCTCCGGTCACTCCCGGCTCCCTCTCGGACTCAATTATGATTGTACCGGGGTCAACAGTGGGGGAGGGCCCACATCATATGGGGGAAGGGGAGGCACCGTGGGTGCAACATCTGCACCGACCTCATCAACCTCATCATTCACGTGCTTGAAGTTCTCCTCTCTCCGGTTAAATCTCACACCTCTCCCCCATTTATGCCTATCATTTTGCGTGAGTTAATGAGATAGTTTGATGATGAAATGCGTGTGCAAGTATGTATGAAAGAAATATGCAAATGGTATATTTTTTAGCCCCACACTAAGTATTTAACTTTTTCGAGGAGAGTAAAGGGGAAATGCTGGTGAAGAGTTTCAATCTATGGTGGAGAATAATTTATTCTAAATGAAAAAGCACAAGGTGAGTCGAAATTTCGGAGTTCGTTTTCTCCGCCGGGGTCACGGGATTCCGATCAGTCATGAGAATCGTATATATAGTGACCGCTTCTCTCCTAAAAGGTATTGTCAAACAGACATGAATTGGATTACACAGTGAGCATTAGAATCAGATACAGGCTTTGGAATTTGGATAAGGAAAATTTCAAAATGGAAACATGGGATTATATGAGAAAAAAAGTATGCGACAGTTTCGACTACCCGTTGTTTAATCCTCTTTTTTGTAAAACGCATGTTAGAGTAGAACGCGACCTCTTCTCGAAATGAAAGTTAAAGTGAAATGAAGCAGCAACGTTAAAAAAATCGGTGAAGAGGGGAGCTGGGCTTGTTGGCAAGCTTACGGGCCAGTGCGCGTGTGTGACAGCGGGATAAGCTGATTGTGGTATTCTGGTGCAAGCTTATTTTTTGGTTTTAGGGGCATCGTTTCAGGTTCTTGACGTGGGATGGCAATGGCCTTAGGAGAGATGCTTGAAGGTTGTTAGCATGCTTTCGGTATTTTAAGGCCACGGCCACAAAGCCTCCTCCCCTTGTTACGACTTAGTGATTGCGCTATCACCAATCTCTTTAGTTTTACCACATTGAAATCTTTTTATAAGGTAGTAAAATTGTGACTTTAAAGCATATTGAACAGTTCTTTTCCTCCCGAAACAATACTAGTGTTGAAGAACGAACCAGTTGAAATTTTCGCCCGACATTAGAGATTGTCCAATTTAAAAAGGAAACTTTGAAACGGATTAGTTGAAGATAAAATCATGCTGGCTCTAAACTACATGACCTGCTATGATTTCACTCCAGTGTTTTCGATCTTTTGTGCAATACGCTAATTGTTTGTTTAACCCCCGATTTGGGTGAAGCCATCAATTGTGGAGGCACAGCCATTGCACGTCTGCTGGCTCCGAGCCCTACAATACGTCAGAAATACAGATTCAAACTAAGAGTTGTGCTTTTTCTTGTCTATGTGAGGTCTCGAGGCGCTGCATCTATACCACCATACTGAGACTAATCCCAAATCCATAGGCCCCATGCGCCTTCAGTGGTAGGTCATCTACGTTCATGGCCAGTTGATCTCAATCGTCTACTGCTCAACCCGATCAAAAAAATGATGATGTGACACATCGATGCACATGGTTGCAGAGGATGTGAATCCATATGATTACAGTTAAAATAACTTGGAAGTAATTAGGAAGTGTTAAATGGAAATAGGTGGATGAAAGCCAAACGTCTCGTTGCAGTTTCACCTTTACATTTAAGCACATTACATTTAATTGTGCAGTGGCCTAAGGGAAGAAAAACTGAGCATACTAAATATGGATAATGCAAAGCCATCCCATCATAGCACATCTTTACTTTTACAGTTGGGAGGGAGCTGGGTGTTGAGATGCCCACATGCACTCAAGTCACCCCATCGCGGGGATGCCTACAGTGGGAACAAAGGTGCGGCCAAGACGATAAAGGGCAGACGTGCTGACAACCTGGTAGGGTCCGATTGGATCCTGAATACCAAAGTGGGGATTAGCTATTTACTCTCGCGTGTGAGCCAACGGCTATTCTGTGTGTTGGGTCCTGGGAATAGCGTTACTATTACAGCTTGGTTTTTCCTTCCTTTATCAGGGAAGAGTGTTAGTGTCTGTCAGTTTGGGTTGATCAGACCACCTATATGCGTAGTTTCGCTTTGTTCATTTTTTTCCTTCATCCCTCAATGATTATTGCTACGGATTTAGAGCAGTTTAGTTAAAAATCGTCCCATTCAATATGCGCTGAAAGAATGTAATGCAAATTTAAACTGTACGTATGAATTAACTTCCCCTTACTGGTTTCTGAGACCACGGCTAATTGCTCTGCAAACATGGGGGTATAGTTCATCCTTCCACGTCACTATTTCCTTGTCGCTAGGTTTTGATAACCGAAGTCGATTAAAAGGTGGCTGCACTTCATGAAGGTGGCATTTCCAAGGCATTCAACACTGCCGTCTGCGTGCTTGCCAGTATTACTGACTATCGACTCGGTAAGTTGTCAATGCTGCAGCGATCGAACTTGGGTAGAAACACCATTTTTTATTCAAAAATGTTATAGAATTCAACTAAGGCAGAAAGTAGAGGTGTAAATACAGCATTCTTTTGAAAAAAGACACTGTAGAAATGTTAGGACACTAGCCCCTTTATTTCAACGAATTTTAATGTCGAAATCAAGATCAGAGTTGGTACGAATGAGATCGCCGTAGCCCATCCAAATTAGAATGCGGAGTCGATGTCGTTCACCTTCACAGATACTGGAATAATACCAAAAGAGGACAATAATAGATAACTTCTCGCGAAAGCATCCCAACAACCATATTCAACGTTCGCTATGGACAACATTCGTTGCTTGATGAATGTGTCGTAGGTGAGGAACACGAGCATTTTATGAACGGGTGCGGTTTAAGAATCAGCTCAAAATCTTCTAAACTACGTTACAAATTAGAGGCAGTTCATTTCGTAGGACCCACTCACCAGCAGCTACTATAAAGTTCCATAATTGACTAAATTGCATTGTTTAAAATTAACCAATCATAGCAAACTATTCTAAGTTTAGTCAAACTTACCCAATGAGACCCTCCTCCCATTCGGCAATGACCTGACATGCACCTACGGTTATCGGAATGGGTTCACCACCAACATGGGAAAAAATTCACTCATGCAAAACGACAGATCCCTTAGTGGAAAACAGTAGCCTGTGATGGTTACCTCTTGGGCGAGGAACAACCACATTGGTGAGCGGGTGTAATTTAAGAATCAGCTTGAATTTTCCTAAGCCATGTTAGAGATCAGGTTTTTGTCTCACAAGATTTTACCCACTATGAGCTACTCTAAAGGATCCACGTATTGACTGGATCGTATCGTTTAGAAGTGACTAATCAAATTAGAGAAATCTGAGATCTGGCAAACTTACCCAATTAGACCCTCCTCCCATCTGGCAATGACCTGACATGCGCCTACGGTTATCCGAATGGGTTCACCACCGACATTCTAGTCATACTACTTCCTATTCTCGTACAAGCCGCCGGTGTAGAAGACGTGCACATTATCGCCCTTCCGCACGAATTCACTTTAGGGAACGGCAAAAATTTCCACTTCCACTTCAGTCAGCTTCTCAGTGTTGAGAGTAGCTGCGCAGAAGAGGCTTACAGCCAAAGTAAACAGCACCAGGCAGTCCAAAACTGCCTGAACGACGTTGGTTTGTGCGCCCTCGTTATTGTCTGTTGGCTTGCCAGTGATTGGTGGAGGGGTGGTTGTGCTGGTGTGCGGACGTGGCAGCAGGCAGTCTTTGATGCTGAAAGATTTTTTCAGAGAAGTCTGTTCGCGCATGGAATTAGCCACTAGGAGTAGGAAATCCCTATATACTTAAACTTCCCACCTTTTACAACACAAATCAAATAAGCTAGCCGATTTTCTGCTTATTTGTTACCGCAATACCACACGAATGGTGCCACAGAAGGAAGATATCTGCTGCAGATGGCTGAATTTAGGCGAAATTCCAAAAAGATTTCCAAACCGTAGAGAATTGTGGCGGCAAATTCAGTCTCAAGCTCGACATAATGACCGCCAAGTCCAGATTAGGGCAAATTGAAATCTTTCGCAATGTACTTGGGATCACAATCTCAGAGCACGGCATGCCCCTATCTCCCACGTGTTGCTCTTAGGCGACTGCTCTCATCAAGAGCGGCTAGTATTTGTAATGCAGTATTTGTAGAATGCTGTCTAGGTCCCCGGCGCCATCTTCCAAACAAATCCCCCTGCTAATGCATTTAGCCCGACTAATGGTAGGATAACTAAACACCCTAGGCATAAGCACAAACCGCAATATTGAGTCATTAACTCGCCCTTCCCTCCGTCTCATGGCATACCACGCTTCACTAGAACGTGGAAGAGCGCCTTTCAGGTTAGCATATCCCTCAAGAGCTTTAAAGGTTAAATCAGGTGCTGCATACCCACAACATCCAAGAAATCTCCATCACCCTGCAAATGCTTTGGACGAGAAAAGGAAGTGAGAAGGTAATAATTCAACTTTTTTTAAAAAACAGCACGCGACGGCAACAAAGTAATCACTAGGTGACCGTGATCCTATCCACACGACATGGCTGCGGTGACAGCAAAAGGCGTCGTAGCCAGCGATGCCCAGAGACCTAGAAGAAAGCCCGTGGCCAGGGTGATGAGAAGACAGGTTTGTAAACTGTCGGCGGTGTGTAAGTAGCCACCAAGACAGACTAGGCAGCCGATCAGTGTGATGAGCAGTGCCAATGCCAGAAGCAGTGGTGGAAGACGTCGAAAACGATGGTCTTTGATCCACACGATCGGAGATGGGAGTGAACGAATGAGCATCGAGGTGGTGAGAAGGAGCAAAAACTGAAAGACGGTTGGTTGGAAGGAGCGCAGCCAGTTAACTTTGTAACTGTTGTGGTGAAGATGAAAATTAATAAAACTGATTATTGCAAACTCTATGGAAGTATGATACAATTTGACTAAATTTGATCCTCTTGCGCATGTAAAGCCACTCCTTATGCGATCTACCATGGTGACTGCAGTCTCTTGTTGTCTGGACGATGCACCATCATTGTCATGACTATTTTCGGTGGCTTATATAACCTGTTACTGCATTTTAAACCATCTTCTGATAAACCGACCAGACTGACACCTCGCACAACGAAACGCCTCATAGGGAAGTTCTGTTTTGCAAAAATGACTTGAAACTTGAACTAAGGCCAAGGTAGAAGTAACACATTCGATCCAAACTACGCCAGCTATCTCATTGCTACGGCGGTTCTCATGTAATTAGGCTGCAAGAAGCCAAAGACATCCAACTGGAGAAATTCATCAGTGGACACGAATGCTCCCTTCCCACGCTGCTGGGATAGGAAGTAAGTTGTAACGGATTCTGGTGAGCAGCCTTTTCTCCAGTATCTTATATAAACTATCAGAACTGTAAAACCGATGTTGTGGTGGTATTTACCTGTGCATTTGATTCCACAGTCTCTTTAGCTACTGCAATTAGTACATCTGTCAGGGCCTTTCGACCACGCCTGTAGCCTCTCAACTTCAATATACGCTAACAATATCTCTTCAAACACACTAGTACGATGCACTACTACGACACCAGAAAAGACCGGAGGTGGCATAAATCAAATAACGAAATGATGAGAGGTAAAGAAAGTAGTGCCCTATTAAAGGTGATTCACATAGATGGCCGTAACATAACTACAGTCAAAAGTTGAGCTTAAATAATTTGCCCCTGTCATCCACAATAGTCTAACGCAAGAGGCCACAAATTCGCCATTGGGATAACTTTTGGAGTAGTCGGGACTCACGTCCTACGATTAGCACACAACAATATGGCCGTACTACTAAGGAGGGTAAGGAAATATCGTGTAGGCAAAACTGACCCAGCAAAGACAACTTTAGCCCTGAAGGTAAATGTGAACCACTGCTCTACGCTGAGGAAACTACAGAAGATGAGCAGAAGGACAAAGCGCAGTTGTATTGCCACGAGGATCTGTAACCGTCCATCCATTGGCGCTGTTTTCAGATCCACATCATTTCTCACCGTATCCTTAGTCAGCATAGACATACACTGAAAGGGAAGACTGTGTTAGCTGGTGTTGCAATGTGGGAAAAACCCATTGGCACAGTTGCACACCTACATTTAGGAGCAACGCCAAAGCAATGACTAGAAGAGCGGCTCCATCATGGAAGACAAAACTGGTGAAAATGCAAGCCAGTGCGATGTAGAATGAGATTGGATACGCCCTGGCCTCAAAGCATGATCTGCATTGCCTGTTCCTCCACCACCTAAGAGTAATAACACGGGATAAATAAGCTGCTTACAATTATTAAGT
Organism: Echinococcus multilocularis; assembly: GCA_000469725.3. Lineage (NCBI taxonomy): Eukaryota > Metazoa > Platyhelminthes > Cestoda > Cyclophyllidea > Taeniidae > Echinococcus > Echinococcus multilocularis. The sequence continues at coordinate 3,648,606 of LN902846.1, read as the reverse complement.
AGAAATGCTCGTCCAAACTGACACAGTAAGTCGGCTTAGACCTCGAGACGCGAGGGCGAGAGGTGTTTGAGTGTCAGCTAGGCAGTGGAGGATGAGAGGAATGAGGATGGCATAGAGGAAATTTATAAGGTAAAAGGGCAACAGCGTGGCCAAAGGACTGTCTGAGGGACCCATCCATATGGTCCCCAGGTAGCCACGACGTTCCCATTCAATCCAGGAGGAGGTGGGAATCAAGAGCGTCGACAGCGAGGAATCGCTTATCCTGGTCGTGGAAGGAGGAGAAAGCAGACAAGCGTAAGTGTCTTCCTGGATGACTGTAGTCACAAGAAAATACACAATAAATGGGTTTGCCAGAACGAGAAAGCGCAATCTTACGTGAGACGCAGGGAATGAAGGAGACAGAGGATGAGAGCCACAAGACAGTGAAGGACGATGGTAACGAGTAAATGTTTTGTGGCCCTACATTCGCCCATCAAGTACCCTTGCCCTCTTGCACCTATTAGAAATGTGGAAGGCGAATCTGGAAGCAAAAATAAAAGCGAGATGATCAAATAGCACCCTTGTAACGTGCTTATAGCAAATCATAGACGGCAATTGCCTGAACTTTAGAGGTATTTCATTGGTTAATCCTCTCTTTTAAGCGTGGAATCTCACTTACATCCTCAGCAGGTGCTACAATCAACGAGATAAAATGACCCTTCACTGCATGGTCGGCATTTCTGTCCTACGATTGACGAAAAGGCGCTGGAGTACCCGTAAAGCTTGAGGCCAAATACAAGGTCCAAAATAAGACGGAAGAGTACGCAGTACGATACCATCCGCCTCAGCTTCTGATGCATTTAAATGCGTTTATTTTTTTTGATCTCCCACGATTTGATTTCCACATTGGTGACATGGAGCCCTACTACTAGTCATCCAACTCTTCTCAACTCTTACGCCTTGTGTGTGCAAGCATAACTTCAGTGTTGGATTCTACTGAGCCGCCTCTACCCTTGAGGGCAGTGAAAAACCCCATAAGTGACGCAGAGCCGTGTGGAAACATCTTACCAGAAGATAATGAAGGGTTCGAGTAAGCAAAGTCGGCGTTTCTCCCTCCGAGGTGGGCCTGAAAATGCAGGGAATGCGAAGCGAGGAGAAAGAAGATGGAAAGCAGGATGTGACCCGTGATTAGGGACTGGGAGTGGAAGAAGTGCACTCGGAAGATCTGCAATGAAATAAACTACTTGATTGACTAGTTGGTTAGGTAGGTGAGTAGGTCAAATAAGTAGGTGCTAATTTCAGCAGCAGATCTTCTCCCAAGAAATGAGCACTTGGCTGTTTAATCTGAGCAAATCTAATAGTAAATTTCAAATTCATCGCTGTCATATATGGGGTAGATCTGTTAGCGGTTATTAAAAGTTGACAAAATAATTTAAATCGAAGTAAAAGACTTGAAATATGTTTCTTCTCATTCTTACGGCATTTAATGGGCTCTAAATGAGAGTTAGTTAATCAACAAGTGCAAAGTTTTTGGGTAAAATGTTGATGACATTTTAAAATACCGGTTGTGCAGGCCTTTTGGTGGTCAACGATTAAACCTTTACCCTGATGGCAAGATATTTCGCACATGTCATTGACCCATAGAAAAGATACTTCCAGACTCGTCGGACACAAATCTATTCAAAATTAAGTACAGAGAAAAACCATTGAACCTAGAAGCAAAAAACTTTAGTACGTAAGTGAAATAACTTCCATGTACTTTCAAGATTTTTATGGATTGTGGCCATGACAACAGTTTCGCACACCTCCGAGTGCCATGACTACGTGAGATGTGGTGCACATTCAACCAGGCACTATGGCCAGGAATGCTGACCCAGATCAACTGGCAAAGGCTATTTTAAAGAAGACCAAAGAAAGTGACAAAGATGGCTATGCTATTTTTGAAAGAGCGGCTAAAAGGTCTTCTTACGAAAAGACACCCGGTAAGTGGGCAATGCTCCCGAGATAACGGCAATTCCTTTTGTGTCGTAATCAGAAACTGTTTGCTTAGGATTAAATAGTCTTTCATGCGCTTATGTAGAGCAATGATTTACTCAAATTCAAAGTCATTGCTATCAGGACCACATTTTCATTGTTTTTGTCCTGTGAAGGGAGACATTTGAAGTGAAAGAATAACTGTTTATCATGAACTTTTAGGGGAAAGTATTTTACCACTTCCACCTTAATGGATACCTATTACTACCTGGGACAATTTTTCGCCCTCGATTATGTAAATCACAGCTCCGATGTCACTGCAAAACTAGGGTCAAAATCATGGCGGAAAGTAGTAGAATGTTATTACCAAAGTGAGTGGAATAAAATTACCAAAAGAGTATCCGTGAGAATTACAAGTTTTAAAGTATGCGGAGTGGATACTTCTAGATTGATAGTCCCAATGTCATATTAACAAAAGAATCCACTTGAGCATCTTCCCGGTGTTACACAGTACAAAAAAGCAGTCGGGAAGACAAATGGCTCTACTTTAGCATTGACTGCCTTAAATTTTTGCCCCAATTTACCCTTCATTTAAATATTGAACTGCTTTGTCAAAGGCTCTCCACATCATACAAATTATAATTCTCTCATAAAAAAGTGCTTGTGAATCTAACACTTACTCCATAAAAATACCCTCTACTACTTATTATGAGTTTGTCTAGACCAAAAACCAAGAGAGTGGATGCAACGAGTAATCAACAAGTGCGGAGGGGCGGAGAATTTTGGCAGCTTTTCACGCACCAAGGTGGACAAATACCTTCGTGATCACATGCAATACACCCAACGACTACAAGCCAAACACGAGGTGGCCCTAAAGCACCTTCACCAGCTCTATAGAGGTGTCAAAGATAAATGAATAAAATTGGAATAGCCAAAAAAGTGAATTATGAGTTTATCTGAAATTTTCAGTAGGAATACAAGCATGGAAAGTGGACCTTAGTATTGTCGCAGCGTGGAACATTGATATCATCCACAAAGAGTGTCGTCAAATTAGTATATTGTTCTGGAAGATGACTGATAGTCTGTGGGTCGAATTTGCAGCAATTCTGGAGCTAACAGATAATGTTAAAATAATAGATACTTATTTCCATCAAAGAAGAGCCCTTGATAGCAGCACTACCTACTTGAATAGATGGTGATAAACTTGGTGATCATGGGGTAGGGCAAAGATGATCCGATCGACAAGGTCTACAATAAAAGTTGCAAAGGTTAAGACAAAGATGGTCTCATGGAGATGTTGACTGATCAGAGATCTGCCTCCTGAAAATGGTTCTAGACTCAAACTTACTAGATTCTGGAAGATGTGAGCCTGAATCGATGCGCATGGAAGGTGGCAGAGCAGGACCGAAGTGAAAGGCCTCAAGTGAGAGAAGCGTGCAGAAGAAGGCCGCACACCTCTGAATTCGAGGTAGAGATATAGCAATTTTTGCAATTTTCGAGCATCCACATTGTTTACCATGTCAAACATAACTAAACTCCAAGCAATAAGAGAAATTACTTATATTCCTGCTATTGGAGAAGGTCTTACCTTTTTAGCGAGATTTGCCTATTCAAAGCAGAGTAGAGAAAAACATTTCCTATTCAACATTTCACATTTTGTTAGCAGAAACCAGCTACTTGATAACCATCATTCAAAGTCTTAGGCTTAAGGAGAACTCACATCTTGGAATAAATTCCAACAATTTGACGTTGGGGATACAATCATTCAAATTTTCACAACATTTCGAAAGACTCTTGAGTCTTCTCTGGAGGGAGTGTCTATTTGTGGCCCTTGATAAGAATCTCTCCAGTTTACATGCATAACAACAGATAAAAGGAATTAGGTTTAGATCTTATCAATTTATCCTTTACAATTTTAACGTATGGAAGTCGCGCTGATCTTAGATTGCTTGCTGACCGATCTGTTATATGAGATGACTGTACTGCAGCGAATGTATCATCGGTTTCCCATGCTACTATTCCACAATTCACTCCACACATCTACGACACACATCATTTCGTTTTCTAGAGGACATGATTGCTTTGTATGTAGATGGCAGACTACAGTATGGGTTGGCCATGAGATGAAGACCATACAATTTTGACATGAAGCAGAGATGGACAGGAAAGGCGTAGGCAGTCGATAGGGTAAATTCCTATTCTTAACACAGATGACCTTATACAGAATTTGGGATGGGTGAAAGCTGTCATGTAATCTTCAGTAGTCTCTCACGATGTTACTTCTCAAAGTAATTACCACCTTGGGATCCGATAGCTGCATGCATAACAGAGTTTGGAGGTAAAAAGTGGACGGAACGGAGGTGGCCATAGTAAGGTGGTCTGCCTCTGGAGGCAAACCTCAATGAATAAAGCTATTTAACTCTCCCACTACAACAAACTCTCCACAAGCACATTTGGCTGCCAAGTTGCGGTCTCGCAGCCCTTCAGTACGTTGATAATTTAGATGCTATCTGAGTTGATAGCGCTGTAGCGACTTCAAGAATGACTAAGTATTAGATGATACTTGCTTGCTAAGAACCATTTAGCTATACGAATGCTAAATTAATAAAAAGACTTTCAAGTAAGAGGTGATAAACTCAAGGCCCAAAATGTGATACATTGACGCTAATTATAGCATTCATTACCATATTCACATTTAAATATTTCGTACCATAAGTGGAAGATAAATTCAAGAGGCCAACAGTATGAACAATGACACAGCAAATACAGAGGTGAACACTTGCAAAGAAAATGCAATTTGCTGGTCAGTGTCAACGCAGTCCAGGTGACAATAAAGCCGTATGAATTCGAGAGGTCACAGGCTCTTTGTCAGCAAGAACTAGTACCCCTTTGGCGCTGAAAATACTTAAGGAATTCAAATATATCTCTACTTGAGCAGCGCCTCATGATAGGCTATTGTGCTAGCCCCAGAAAAAGGGGGTAAGATGACGACATGAGGGAAATAGAAACCAACACTTTACAGACAGGGGAACAGAACAAAAAGAAACAAAACAAGACTGTGCTGTATGGTAACTTACGTTAGTGGGAAGAAGGAGCACCCGTTCGCCCAGCTCCCCCATCAACGACCTACCCATCCTACCCAAAAGAGGGAAATGAAAGCGAAAAATATGTACTGGCATCGGGAACAACTATAGGGTATCACTCATCCACAGGGTATAAACTTTTCCCTCAGTTTAAAGACCGTAGAAAAGAAGAGTATCCAAAAGCACATCTGAGGCTAACTATCCAATTCAGTTTAAACCGACTGCATTTTTATAAGATTTGGGTAATAAATTTGCAAAAATTATAGCAGAAAAATGAAGAAAGGATAGTGACGAACTTGCTAAGCTCTTTTATCCGGTTAAATGAAAACTTTTGTAAGCTATGCAAAGAAAATTTGGCCACATAACGTCGCAGCAAATTTGACGATGGCCATGTATTTCATGAAGTACAATCAAAATGGTAAAAGGGAAATTTTTCTTCTCTGGGCATGAATTATTGTGCATTTTCCTGGTTATCATCTAGTAAACCGAACGCTGCACTCATGGTCTGTTGAACAACCTCAAAATGTCAAAGTTGTTTAACCTTTTATTCTTGCAGTACCAATGAAGTAAGAAGGTAGTGACTCAAAAAATTGGGAAAGAACAATAAAAAATGATCGAAATTATAGGCAAACCTTTTAAACACACTATATGGCATTTAATGGCATCAAGTTCTTTCTCCTCTTCGGCTCTGTGAATCGAAGACCCCAACCTCCAATTCAGTAAACTGAAGGTGTCCTTAACACCCCTATAACACTGAATCCGATGTTTCTTTTCATTCAAACTATTCATTGAAAAAAGGGCCTTCTGCGCACCACCTCAGTGAGTCGAAAATTTAACAGAGATACTAAAATAGATGTAATCTTAAAGAATAGGATATCCCCAATTGTTAAAGAATTTAAGTCCTTATCCCCCCTCACGTGGGTGTCGAATTCAACCCCAGAAGTACTATGCCAATCAAAAGTCTAGAAATGCAACGGTTCCATCGACGGCAGTAGTTGCTGACGCTGAGAAAGTCAGAGTTGTTGCTACCTCAATAGCAATAATAAGTCATTTTGGTGAGTTAAACTGCCTCATGTGTAGTAAAAACTGAAGGAAACCTTGGCAATTACGCTGTGGTATGTCAGTCTTACGACTAGATCATTAATTTAGGTCTTCTGTGTGTGGCAGAATAAATAAATGGTAAGATGTTTGCTACCAAATTGTCCAAGGAAAGACGACCGTCACAGCCCAGTTGTGCTTCTCACAACCCAAAACGCAATCCCTCTCGGATCAAGCATATTCTCACAGCTTTCATCCCTCTAACCTCGATTAACCTGTTTGATGAGCAATTACATATTTTGAGCATTCGTGAGGCCTAACCCAATCGTGGAGAGCAGGGCGTCGTGCATAATGGCCTCAAGTAGTGAAAGTTGATAAAATTGGGAATCATCGGCCGTGAACACTCCAGTTTAGGCTACTATAAATGAGCATAAAAATGAACTGCATCCAGAAAAGGATGCTCACATTCTAACAATTTTGAAGGTTTCTGGTTAAGTAATTTATTCCTGAAATGTCAACAAAAATGTCAACAGAACGGGATCCACACAATTGCTCTGTGGTCTGTCAATGCCATTGTAAACCTGTGTTAAAAGAATCGGCACGAATGCGAATTTGCAACTTCTTTTGGCAAGTTCTGCGCCTATGTCACGAGCGTGACATGACTTATCTACCCCTTTGCGACGACGCTCAAAGTCTTCGCGTTGTAGATAGGGTGACAGAGTTTACAAAAGAATGCTGACAGCATGATTTTGGTCTGAGCACAAAAATGGCTGACGTAGCCTTTGATTGGAACTGGTAAGAATTGACTGACATTTGGTGTCAAACGAGAGCAATAAAGCAACTGAACTGGCAGCCGACCTGCCAATTGTCTACCTTAGCCGACCTTCTAGCATTGTGACAGAATGGAGTGGGTGATGTGTATGACTTGCAGCAGTAAACTTAGATTAAAGCATGAACAACTGCTTAACACTAACATGAGGTAGAGCCAACTATCATTTCCATGAAGATGCGAAATGTTTAATAAGGTCATGTTATTTAGGTTCCCCAGTCTATTTAGTTTCCCACACAATGGCAGCAAATAAAAAAAGCCTTTCGCCACACATACCATCCTAGTGTTGAATCGTGGCAGTAATCTAGCTGTCAGCCCACTTCGTGAGTATGTGCAGGCCTTGTTTAAGCCTGCGATATACCTCACTTTTTCTGTACTGCTAATAATGACAAAGTGAACAAACAAAATCTCATTCAACGCGTAAAACTTATGAAAATGCATCAAAATGCAGGAAGTGCATTAGCTTCAGCCCGTTCAATCACAACAATGCTGGATGATGCTGATCAACACAACCGACCGGATTGCATTACTGGAGACATGACTCAACCTCTACTAGCTCACTGGACAACTTGGAGAATGGTCTTTCCACTTTGGTCCTTCCAATTTGTTTTGGCTTATTTGCCTTTAGTTGAATGGCCGGTTTGCTCATTGTGTCTGAAACTAGGTTGTCCGATTTGTGTTCTGCAAATTTTCGCTTCTTATTGGTCAATTATGTGAAAATGTAAGTGCCTTGGTATTGGCAAGGTATGTTCTTTCGTGGTTCACTGCATATGTGACTGAAGAGGCGTTAACAAACACTGTTGTGACAATGGAATTTGCTCAAGAATTGTCATTTAATGTGTTCGACTGACAATCAAATTTCACGCTTACCAACATGCACAGAATAATGGCATTGAAGAGTGATGATGTGTGGGAATGTTTGAACGGTATAGCAGCTTTGCATAACTCAAATTTGGTAATAATCAAAATACTCGAATGTGGTAACCACATCGAAAGTACCAACGCCACTAACTAATTAGCCAAAGGAAACAAAATATCCTAATGAGAATACATTTCCACCGAAATTTATTTAAGCCTTTTATAGAAAATGAATGCGTCTGATCTGGTGCTAGCCAAATTTGAGAAGGTTGGGTTGGAGCTCACTTCCGTTTTTAATATTCAAAGGGTATGCTGTCGATTACTCGCCACGTAGCCCAACTTCTGTACTTGGCAACATGATGGCTCCAACCTTTATACATTTGCAACAATTAGCTATAAATGGTGTAGTTTTGCTAGATGTGGTGGTGTGGACGGACAAGAGCATACTTTGGTTCACAATGAATGCGACATGGAAGCATAGTTTAAGAAGTTGTATTAGTCCTAACAACCGAGAACGTCCAACCGCAATGGTGGCACACCAGTGCAATCACCTACCTCAGAAGTGAAGGGTCATAGGAGCAGCTACATGCAGGCACGGTCGAAATTCCTGAGGGTAAGTTTTAGATGTCTTTTCATCATTCATGCCTCTTCCACACTGCACTTATTTGATAGCTCACCTTCAAAGTAAATGTATGCAGAATCACGAAATTAGGGCAGCGCTCTGTTAGTTGGGTTACCATATCCTTTTTTTCAAGACTTAAGGCCTAAAAACGATTAAAACATAACTGAATGAAGCTAATTCCACTCTTGCGGAGGGGCTTGGTGCAAAGCATTCCACAATTCTCCCTTCAACAACTCATACCTGTGTCCGAGGAGTTAGGTAAGCCTTTGACTAAGAAGCTTGCACAAGTAATGATGGGCCAAATTTAAAAAATAATGAAGGACAACCCTCAAGGCCTGGACCACACTTCTCTCATTTCTTCTCCCGTTTTATAAGAGCTCACTTGAGCAAAAGTTAACTAAGGGGAAAGCATTGTGAAAAGGCATCTGAACGCCATCATTTCTCGTTATAGAACAACTCCTATAAGCTAAGCCCATTCATTCAGATCATCTGCCACGGAAGACACAATAAACGTTGAAACTGTTATAAACTGGCGTCTCTAATATTTGTATCCTGGAGTTTATGTCCGCGCCAGTTGTCTGGAGCCCATCGAGACCACCAACCACACGAGCAATGCATAAAGACTTCAAGAGGGATGGTCTTCACTACTGAAATGGGTGTATAACCATGGTGGTATGACGTGCGTGTGTTAGACCGGTGGCCAAACAGGGGCGAATAGCAGAGACTACACCACCTGGTCGTCTTCGTTATGTTTGTGCAGAGTAATTGATGGACCTTGGGCTTAGTCTAACTAATATGGCACTTAAAATACAGCCAATCAGAAGGAATTGAGCAAAAGACAGTCTCTCTAACCGTATGGAAATGTAAATAGAGACGTTTATTTGTGGTCACAGGTATCTCCAGTTGGAATTTAATGGTTCCACTTTTTATAGCCAAAATAATCCGGGCAAGAAATGACAAATATGAGGTAGGAGCAAAACAGGGGATAAAAGTGGACTTCCTCAGGCAACGTTGCTCAAAAGGGAGCTTGTAACCAGGACACTTAATGCGACTCGTCACATTTTCCACACAAGCCTGTGGAAAAGGTTCCAGGGAGAGCTAATCTTGGAACCATTCTTAGAGGTTTGCCAGAGCCAAGCCTAAAACGCAAGGGAGACAAGACAGTACCGACCGCCTTCGCACAGTGTGACTGACTGATTGGCTGACCGACTAAGGCCTTTTTCGACGGTAAGAAGATTCTCTACTCCTTTATTTAACTCATTTTAGCAAGGAAAAAAGTGTTTTTACCCCAAGAAAGACAATCTTTCTACTGCAAAGTACTCATTTCTGATGCCTTGATGGTACCTCCAACACAATAGTGATAATTTCTTGTCAGAGGGTGTTCAACAGCTCTACTGACAATCTAATCGCTCATGCCCAAACTGTGATGCCACTAAAAGCAATCTAATGCATCACAAAGTTCAGTCATTCCTTTCCCTTTAGCAAATGCCTTTCTGCGAACAACTTGTAATCCAGAATGTTTGTGCAATTCTTCAGCTTCAGTCGCTCGTATTAGTATGGTGCTACTGGAACCTCAACCATGCAATGAAGAAAGGAAAATGCAACAATTTATAAGTAATTGCCCACTTGAAAGGTCCAGTAATGCCCACCCTTGAAAGCGGTTAAGTCAACGCCACCGATGATCGATTGGTGCAGATACGCCTTTCTGAGGAGCGTAATGTCCAGAACTGAAGCAATGCGACAAAAATGAAACCATTAAAAGTACGCCTTCCTTGGCACTCTCAAAAGTGGTCAGCTGAATACGAACTACCCGGATGATTGTGAACTCCGCACATCTGAGGCTTTTGATGACCACTTAAGGGCCGATGTGAAGTGTGGGAATGCACTCGCAACTCAACCCCACAAATGTCATTTGACTTTCAAATTACCAACACGAGTTGGAATAGGAGTGATTCTTCCTAAAATGGTTTTTTCCTTCAAGGTTCCAACTCCTGGGAATTTTAAAGGTAATCATTACTTCTAATTACCATGAGGCCTTTGCTGTGAATGTGATGCCTCTCTTCGCCTTCGAGATGATCGTTTCCAGCACCTCTTGAAGAGTAAACCGATGAGATTTGGAGAAGTTGCATTAAAAATAGCGACGATTTGAAGCACTACTGGTCAAATTCGATTGACAAGGGCAGAGGTGTGCTCTGCTGTAACTGTGCTTCGAATTTAATAGGCGTAGCGACGCGATGTCAACTTGAAGTACTTAATCCTCCGTCAGCTTGAAAAATACAAGTTTTTCGATTCCAGCAGCCATTCACGGCTTTAGCGACTACTTGTTTATCTTGGAATATACAGTTGATTCAACTTGCTGGTGTTGTTATTTAAAATATTGAAGACTGAACATTATGCTTTCCCAAATCAAGTAACTTATACAGGAAATCTAATAAAGGGTTATTTTTGCTGAATTTGTTGCTTTTTATGGGTCCAAGGAGGGGAACCTAAATATATTGGAATTGATGAGTATCAGTAGGAATAAATGTGAGATATAATTGAGGAATCAGGGTTGTAATACTTATGTTGTTTTAATGTGCCTTTCAGGGAGGATGCAATCAGGAAATTCGAATCTCGTGACCGGATCGTCCTCTCCCTTACCTAGTGACTGCAGCTCTTCTCCTTCTTGAGCATTGTATTTTCCCTCTCCATCTTGTCACCTTTGATAAGGATGTCTAAAGCCAATCAACTGGGCATGTCTAGGAACGCTAGGAATTGGGAAGCGGAGACCGAAGAGTCTTGCTCCACGGGGTAGTTTTATAAATACTTTGATCCTTTCAAGGAGTGATTATGTAAATTTTGGCTGTGCAATTTGCACTCAAATGATTCGTTTTCTGAATTTCTTGCGTTTATTTGGATTGTGGACCCATCACTTATGCCGTAAGGGAATGAGATAACGCCATGCAAAAAGTGCAATGTGATTCTCATGTTTCAGATGTTTTAAATTTTGCCTGGAATCAACAGTATTTCTAAAACCAGTTAAGTACCGCAATCCTTTCTTGCAAAAATTTATTACAGACCATTTAAACAACAAAGGTCAAATTCTAACTTTAAAGGCATTTACATGTGCTTTTTAAAAATGTGTATTAAACCAAAGAATAAAAATATTAGACTGTTTTTATGTTTATAAATGACATTTTAAACTATTTGCTACTCTAGTTTAAATGTACCAATTCTCAGCATTAGTTGCCTTACTGCACTTTTGAATGTAGGGGTTTAAGTTTGCATGTGAATGGAATGCTGCGGGTGTTACTCATTTGCTGTGTAGTGTTAGAAGGAATCCTTATATTTCGCAGTGTTCAGCAAGAAAATGAGTGTTTGATGACCTACACATATGAGCACACCTACATGGAGGTCTGTTTAACTTTGTCTATAATTTTGTAGCCGATTCCATTGAAGGGCGAAGCTCTCAACTCTTGTCAAAGATACGGACTTGGTGTATATAGAGAGAGGTAATTGAGAATACCTTTTTATGCTTACCCATACAGTGGATTTACTTTTTTGCCAACGGGTTCAGACGGGTAAATTCACTTCTTTCGTACAACCTCGTTTTTCAGGACAATTCCTGTCCTTTTTATTCCTGGTAGTCAGGGTCATCCCAAACAAGTGCGAGCACTTGCCTCCACTACTTTTGTAACATCTCTTACGCAGTTCTTAAACTACTCGTTCGAGTTCTTCTCGCTTGATTTCTCCGAGGTATTTTACTGTTTTGGTAATGCAGTTCTTAGGATACCTCGGCACTGTCGTCTGAAGTAATTGAGCGCCAGACAGGTATTATGCAAATGCGTTCTCGATTGCTTTTTACTAGAATGTGTCGCCAATATCATTCCCTTTGTATACCGTCTTTTCACCAAAGCGCCCATTCCCATAATAGTCGTTGGTCATTCTATGGTAGGCTGTCACTCAGCATAATCCATAATGTGGGCAAAATATGGGTTGCTTATGAATTGCGAATTGTCTTCGTAACCTCTTTCCTTAGGGTGGAGTCGTTGCCCACTATGCCCTAGCTAAGGCAAGATTTGAACCATCAATAGTGAATTCGGTGATAACTTTGGCGTCTCCACTCAGATCTCCGGGTAGGCTTTTCTTTTGCGAATGTCTCTCTCTTCTTTTAGTCGTTGCACTGAGTGTTCATTTGTTGCGGATATACGAACGTATTCACGAATTCTGGCATAATGTATCCTTGGACTCCAGCTACGATCATATTACCTTTCTCTCCATCACCGGAGGCATTTCGGATTATCAAGTGAATGTTGTCACTTATTGATCATGTTAAAATTCAGCGCCAGTTCGTTCTCACGTTACCGTAATTTAATTGTTTGCGGATTTTCGTTTTAGGTGTGGGATGGTTTGGGAAAAACCACCCTACCAGTGGATCGTGCGCTTCACCTTTCTACTCCATCAATCAATCAAGTGTGGCTGTCCTGTGATCATCTCTGCATTCTATGGTTTGTCTTCTATATTGCTGTAGTATACATTACTGTGAAATATCTATTATGAGGCATCGTAAATGCCAGTTTACAGGCTCTACAGTCTGAGGAATGGGCAAATGTGGCAGAGTTGCTGGACTTTTGTCTTTTAAACGCAGTAGATGAAGTTTGTTGGTAGGCAGGGATCTAGGTCTATAAAAAGACTCATTGCAAGGTTGTGACAGGCACTGCTTATTTGTATTAGCTTTACTTTGGCTGAGTATTAAGTACTGTATTAAGACTCTTACCATGCGTTGGATCTCTAGTTACTTTAACCAAAATTAGCTGGTGTTGCTGGGTTGATCAGATCTAGAGATGGATTCTCAATACCTAGTTAACGGATAGCCATGTGTTGGAACTCAATTTTAATCACTTGGTTATAGATAGTCCCATTCTTTATTCAGTACTTTGAATTTGTTCCCGTGTGTCATTCTAAAAAATAATTCTTTGCCCTACAACCTGGCGAAGTCATTGGCATATTTCCCTGTGGGGTAGCTTTAATGTGGATCGTCCAAGCGTTAACGTATGTCTTAAAACACATACAAATACGCACTTAATCTGTGTCCATTTTCCAAGTGCGCTACTTGTTCTCATGCTTACGCTAGTCCAAAGTTTGGAGACCTGGTATAACGAGGCTCTGCACACAGTTGCCTATTTATTCGTCTTTTTTAGGTGCAAACAGCTCGTCTCTCGTCTGAGCCATGCCTTATTTGCTAACGTGAACGCCACAACACGAATGGTAATTGTCTTCCTTGAATGCTTGTTTATACAAAAACCTCGCATACGAACAAGCTAACGCAGGACGGTCTTTTGTGGGCATTAGGCAGTGGTGCAATCTCCACACTGGCTAGCGTAAATTTTCCAAATTAGTAATAATGATCTCTTTCCTCCTTCCAATCCTCAATCGATCAGAAGGATGGTTTGGTGATTGGGAGTGATTTAAATACTGACGAATTTGATAAATTTGCAAGCCCACCTTCACAGAAGTGCCTATACTACATAAGAGTACGAACAAACGTGTGACTAGTATCGAGCACTTTGGACTCTCCGTAGTGCCGAGTTTGCAGATCTTCATTGTCTCCAATCTTTGTGCTTATCACTATCTGCATGTAAAATGGGCCCCCACTGAATGGCAACTGCTTGCAATGTGCCCTTTTTGTATGGTATACAAAATTTGCAGATTCCTCGTATTTCTGGTGTTTGACTTTTAACTACTGTGACGCTAAGCCATCATTGTTTGTATTCCAAAATCGCGTTTATATTTCGGCGTCAGTTACTAATGGTGGGGTTATACTTGTCAAGTAATCCCATTGTGTGTATTACTGCCATGGAAGCCTTCCAGTTTTCACGTGACAGTGAAACGAAGGTCCAGGTTTGGCTCGAATGCCTCTATTTTCATACTTAGTTTAAGTTCAGTCGTGGCATTAAATGAGGTAACAGTTGCCATAAGACGTTATTTTATTGTTGCTGGAAAGTTGGGACTTGTTCTAAGGAATATATCAATTGCATAACATCATGCCAGATCTTAAAAGCTACTTAGTGACTGCATTATCTCCCCACCATGAGGCCATAGGTTGCAGTGTCTGGATGATTTCTTAGACACGAATCAAACAAATTTGTGAACATTGGTGGGAAATTGGTCTACTCTACGTTTTCGTTTTCTGCAACTATCAGTGAGAAAAATGCCCTAAGTGGTTGTTCTGACTCTCTTTGAATAAGTAACTACTGAGATTGCCAATCTGTGCTTACAAAGCAAATGACGATAAATACTGTTCGGCTAATTGATGCAAATCGGGTCTTTTGTGCCTGGTGCCTTGGATCACAGTGCAGCAAATTCAGCCGATGACAATCGTAAACCTACTGCTTTACCCTCAATAGTCACGTGCTTCCCAAGTCACGGGTCCTTATTACTGATGCTTTGATAATTTTTAGCCACTGACAAGTCGGGTGCAGCAGATGGAAGTGCTGCGGTCAACTTTTCTCTCCCACCCAGTTCCTCTGGAGCCTCCATCCCCATGCGAATTGGGTCCACCACCAGTTGTGGTCGATTCACGTTGTGTCTGGTACAATCGAGCTGGTGACTTAAACGGTGTCTACACAGCCACTAAGGTTCGTCTTTTAGCCTCGCTTTATGTCAAATCACTTGATTTGATTAAGGGCTTTTCATGGAAAAGCCAAAAGCAGCATTCTCTCATCATTTTCACGTCCTTGCCCCAATGTTTAACCGTCTTAGGTGGTGAAGTCACCTACCCATAAGTAAGACAGCCTGTTGCATTTTGCCTTTTCAAACTTTTTTACCTGTCGACATACATATTCTTTATTATCCATCTCATTAATGGCGGGGCAACATTTCTTCTGACCTAGTCAAACGCAGTTCCACGGCCATTTGTCCACCTTTTCACAATGTGTTAACAGCCTGAGTGTAGAAATCAACTTGTGTGGTTTCATTGTGTCCCCCATTTCGGCGTCTTAACTTTCCACTGGCACGGGCTGGGCCGGATGCAATCTGCGCCTAATGCCATGCATCCCTAATGGCTTGCGTGTAGTACCTGCCGACTCCTCATAGCTGTGAGATTAGTCTGTTAAGTGATTGATGGTAATCATGCTTCAGCCATTGTTCACTTGTCAGTGTGAATCGCGTCGTCGTGCACTACTTAAAGCTGAATCGGAGGTGCGTCGATTGTACCGCCATTATGAAATTTTTTTTTCGCCTACCTGTTTGAATTGCGTCTTAGTGGGGCAATTATCATTTCTCATTTCTCATTTTTACTCTCCAGTGGTGTGATTTCCTCGTGATTGCGTCAATAACTCTTCACTGTGTAAATTGAAACGTGAAGCAAATTAAGTGAAAGTGCAGCCTGAAAAGTCCTTCTTTTGAGTAAAAAGTTTAATATCAAAAGGACACTCTTATTTTTATCAACAATGGGAGGTGATATTCATGTTTCACCGTTAACCCAATTCCAAGCATCATTACTGACTTCATTTGACAATACTTCAAAGAGATGCTGTGCTATGCCTAGCTTTGGCAAGAACTGATGGTAAACGAGATTTATATTGGACAAGTAAGAGCATAAAATGAGGATTTTTCAACTACACAATCTCCTCTTTACCTAATCTTGTCCTCGGTTAGGCTAATATTTAACCTCCATTCTCTTCTCCTCTGGCAGGACAATGTCCATCATTGTCTTGCGTCGCCTTATGAGTTGCATAAGTTGTAACTTACCTTTTTATGCTAACATTGAGTGGGTACTTATCCTGGTATCAACTACAATCCCCTTGTTTTCCTACTTACGTTCTTACAATTTCACTGTGGAGCATTCCTGCCGTGAGTCTATTCTAACACTACGACGATCAAGCATCAAGCATTTAAGGTGTAGTTGGTGACTGTTAAATTACATACCGGATGTTGATTCGAACTGGGTTACAAGGCGGACTTGCGCTTCTTTCCTTAAGTTTGTGGCCCCAACTCCCTCCAATGGCTGTGCCTCAAAGTTATTGTGTAGGTGTCATCTCTTGGCTACCAAGCTTAGGAAGACGGGACGAGATAAGGGCTCATTAGTCATAGCAGTGGAAAAGATTGCTTCGTTAAACCTCTCTTAAGTGGTAGCATGACCCACTAATCATCATTGCTGAATTTACTGTGTTGGAGAAAAAGATAATTTGTGCTGTCTGTTGCTGCTGGTCAACTGGCACTCCACTCCCGATGTGAATGATCGACCTGAGAATGCTTTGGACACAAAAGGGGTGAAAAGTAAGCCTTACAATGCTTTTGTGCGTCTCACTTTCCCTCCAATTGCCACTGGCACTGGGTAAGCAGTAGGTCAAATTCTAGATGCCCAATTGCTTTCCATTCTTCTTTAGCGTCACGTTCACGTCTATTAGTTATTCCCATTGTGCTGCCTTTGGCAACTTTTCAGCACAGTCACCTACTTTGTCGTTTGCTCAACAGTGGGGTGGGGATGAGTCAGTTGATGTGCAGCTCTCCCTTTTTTTCTTGTACTTTATAACTGATACCGTGCCTCCGATATTGGATGATAGCTGGAAAAAACTGAGTTTTTCAACTGTATCCTATCAAAGTTCGCACTTCTTTTAATAGAAAATGAATGCACCTTCGCTCTCTCAAGTGCTTTGTAATCCACAAAGAGAGGCGTTAGGGCTAGTTTTTGTTCCTCACCTTCATTAACAAAAGTTGATAGTGCCATTTCTTACGGTCATAACCAGTTACTGCGACATAATTGGCTTTAAGGTCGTTTGTTTTGAACTGCACACTTAGAGATCTTGACGCTGTTGAATATACTTGAGGATTGCTGGCTGCCTTGGGCGTTTTGGTAATGATTTAACCGAATCTTCAATTTCCTTTTTAGTTTCTTTTCTCTTCTCTTCTTTTCTCCTGTATTTCATATTTTCTTATTCATTACATTTTATGCTCTTCCTTTACCTCTAATATCTCCGCCTACGTACTACTTTAAGTTTACTGGGTTTTCGTCGAAACTAGTAGAGAGGTTAAGCCATGTGATCAGTAATATGATCCAATTAGATGGGGTGAGCAGTACCACACACCATTGCTGTAAAAGATGATTTGAGCTAATGACTTCTGCATCTTAGTAAATTTTCATAAGCTTTAACTGGCAAATAAGATTTTTGTTTGTTCGCATTGTCATTAAATGACTACACAGGGAAATGGCATCAGATTTCAACCTCAAACAAGGCCAGAACATGCGCAGAAAGTGAGTTGACTACTTAGCCGCTGTCATGAGTTAGCACTAAAGTGGCATAAGTGGAGGGAAAGTTCCACTCTTAGCTGACGATTTGTAAGGAAGCAGGTAGATCTGAAATCCTACGAAATCACATTCATTGCTCTTACATGTTAGATCTCCATAAAAAGGGAAGATCTCTCTCATTCTTATTGTTAAATAATGATGTATATTTTAATCCAACTTCCCCGCGAGAGAATTTATAAACACAAATGGTGCAAATCATTTGCTCCCTCCAATCGCAATACAAGAAGGTCGGTTAAGGGAGGAGGCTTAGGAAAGTTGACTGTCAGCCCATTTGTTTTATTGCTTTTGCCTGACGCCAAATGCCAGTCACTTTTTTACCAACCGCGTTTTTAAACCACGTCACCCCAATATATGTTCGTCGATCGAAAACATTCTACATTTGCATTCTTGCTGTTAACTCAATTACTCTCTCTGTGGCACAGAGCAATCCAATCAAATATCATCATAAATCTGTAAAGAAGGCATGTCACGTATGGGTGACATGGGTGGGAAACTTGTCACAAATTCGCAGTTATGCCGATTTTTTTAACGCAGGTTGGCAACAGCATTGGCAAGCTTTCATTCCTCGTGTCAGTTATTTATGACCTCCTGATCACATGTAAGCTAGGCGTCACGAATGTGTGACGTGTGTTTTGATGCGCTAAACAAAAAATGCAACAACTGGGTTATGGTAATTGTTTTCCTTGGACAACTTGAAAGTGGATATTTTAATATTTATTTATTTGGACAGACACAGAAGACGTGAATCAGTAGTCCAGTCGTAAGATTGACATACAACAAGGCAATTTAACCCAGCAAAATGACTTATTATTGCTATTGACATAGCGCCAACAATGGTTTGTTAAAGTTAACGACTACTGCTGTCGATAGAGCCGACACTATTCGAGACTTCCAAACGACGTAATACTTCTAGGGTTTAATCTGACGACCTTATGAGGAGAAGATAAGGGCTCGAGGCCTCCCATAAATGAGTAAATCCCATTTTTGGGGGTTGCATCTATTTTAGTGTCTCCATTGACATCGTGGCTCATCTAAGTGGTGAATGAAAAGAAACGTCCGATGCAGTCTTGTAGGAGTGCTATGGACACCTTCAGTTTACCGAATTGTAGGTTAGGTTCTGCAATTCGTGGAACTGTCGAGGAGGGATAATTTGCTGCCATTAAATGCCGTATAATGTGTTTAGAAGGCCTGCCCATGATTTTAATTATTTCCCCTACTTTTTCCTATTTCCCAATTCATTTAAATGAAGCGCTAATTCCCCACCTTGTTGGCATCGCAAGAAGAAAAGGTTGAATAAAATTGACATGTTGAAGTAGTCCAACAGACTGTAATTGCGGTGTTCGGTTCACTCGAGGATAACCGGGAAAGTGTCCAATAATTCATATTCACAGAAGTAAAATTTTTCCTTTTCCCATTTCGTTGGTATTTCATGAATCATGGCCTTCGTCAACTTCGCTGCTTGAAATTCCTGTTTGCAGCTTCCAAAAGCTTGCTATTAACCGTATAAAAGTATTTGCTGAAACCGTCATTATCATTTACTCGTGTTATTGCTACGATGCTGTAAAAGTGTCAATCATAGCTGATTAAAGCGCATTTGATTTAAACCGAATTGCAATATTAACTTCACGTGTACAGATTAATTCTCTCCTTTCTTTGTGCCTCCATACCAAGTTGGAAATTTTTGCCCTGCAGATGGATTAAAGCTGGATGACTGACTGATAGATGATTTTCTGTAGTAACCCGCGTTGCCCGCGTAACTTTTTTTTCATCTCTCTCTCGGGTAGGACACCTGCACTTACTTCAAGATCGGGCCGTTGACTGGAGAGCCCAACGAACGGGTGCTTCTCCTTCCTACTGATGTAAGTTATCGCACAACGCAGTCTTGTATTGTCCCTTTTTGTTCTTCTCTCCCGTGCACACTTCATCTCTTCCTTGTTTGTAGGTTGATGTAAGAAATATCTACCTGTGCGACAAGTCGGTCAATTCTGTCCCATGGTAAGTGCTCGCCTCACTAATTCATCACTCATCCAGTTAGCACCGACTGCTGAGACACAATAGTGGTAGTTATTTTCTCCATAAAGAAGTTTGGCTGCTTCTGGGTCTTCTGGAAGACAAAATAAAGAGCCCTGCTCGCCTCTTATACATTGTATGTTCGTTCCTTCAGTTCCACTATCCACTTTTGGGCAATGAAGCAACTGAAAGGTTATTAAGCTAAACCTTTGTCGCAACTAATCCACTATTTTGGTGTTGTCTTACTTTCTACCTGGGTCATCCTCACACTGGTAGCAATTGGGCCTTTAGTGACTTGATCTGTGAGATACTTACCTATCGTATCTAAGTCAGTAATTCGCCTTTGACCTTTACAGATTGTGTTCCACTTGCCATTGTTCTTGGAAGGCACGAGAGTTATGTGGAATGAGAGTACTTGCCGTCGACGAACGCAGACATAATTAATGACTGAGAATGGTATGGTGGGTCGGAGTGGGAAAATGGGGTGGTTGGCCGTTTACCCAGCTCCACCACACTTCCGCTGTTAATATCCCTCTCCACATCTGCAGTCAGTTTTTGAACAGTGAATCAAAACAAGTTATTTATGGGAACATGACGCCTTTTACTCTCTTGTTTAACTGTCCGTATGTTGCTTCTGATCTAATTTTAGCAGAACTATCCGGATTGTTCTATTTTTATTCGGTAGGCCTTTCTCGGTCATTCAAATGGCATACAGATGGTTAAAAGTCCGCAGAATATGTTTCGCATTCCATTAATTGTGCTTTTCTTTTTACTTGACACAAATTCTTGAAGATGGCAGCGTAGTTACTCTTATTCCTTTCATTTTTTTAAATGAATGTGTGGAGGTCTTCTTCCCTTCGGTGGTGACCGTAGTGATTATGATAGTGGAGGTGAATAGGTTGCGATCTTAATAATGACGATGCTAAAGGCAATGTTAAGGATAGTGGTTTTGGCAGCTTTGGGTCCAAATGCTTCAAAAATGTAGGTGCTGGTGCTCCACCTCTGAGTAAAAGGTACCCACTTTAACGTTGGCTGTCAGAAATTGCTGATACAATGCCGGCTGATAGCTATCAAGACAAAATGAGGAAAAAAATCAAAAAATTGACCCTTGCGACTCAGATATTCTATCTCTTTAACCTGGCACCAGCTACTACTAAGTTTTTTCCTTCTTTCCCTCACATTTTAACTCAGGCGGGCACGTCACAAATGTGTGATATGTGGGCGTGAATCAAATGAAAGAAATCAAGCATTTATGCACCGCTGATATAGTGGGTCCTTTACCAACCTCTTAACATCCTTTTATTTGTAAGAAACGTGATGCTCATTTTTAAATCACCACTTTTAGCAAGTGTCCGATTTTGTTTTAGAAGACTCGGCTTCCCGATTTACAAATAAAGTTGGCCAAAACCCTGTTATTGTTTTATTATTTTGAACAAGGTAAAACTACCTTTTGCTCAAAGTAAATTGCAGCAAAATGATTTCAAATATGAAGAGTCTGCCTGACTAGGCGAAATCAGTAGCTAAAAATTCAATCTGAAGCTCCTTTTATCATCTCCTCCTCCCTCCCCCCTTAGTCATACAATCTATGAGGTGCCGGAAGAGTCAGTGAGAAGGATCATGGTCCCAGGCAACGATAAAGCAGCTGGCAAAGCACGATTCCTCTCTGTCATCGGATTAAACAAAGACAGTTTCGCCCAGGGTCCCATTGACGTTGCTGGTGCCTCTTTAGTCGTCCATCTCACCCATGAAACAGAGGTGAGTTGCTGTCAAACGTCATCTTTGTTAGAAACTTATGCACAGTGTTTTTGACAACTGGAACATTCTCAATTGCAAGGAATAAGGCTAAATCTCGACTTGAATGCATTTGTGGTGTTGGTAATATCTGGAGTAGAGACAATAATTTGCGGTATAAAGCTGCAAGTAAACTTCTTTGGTAAAGAGTCGTTTTCTGTTTCCCTTGTGTTACCATCGCACCTCCTCCTACTTTAGCTAGTGCAATTGCCTACCATGAGGTACCATTCAAGTGCGGAGACATTCAAAATCTGCAGGTGTTTTTAGCACCACAGAGGCACCAACAATTACTGACAAAAAACCGAGTTTTATGCGGGCGTATAACCTCTTAAGTTCAATCGCCAACATGTTTTTATTATCACCTGGTTTGTGTTGATACGGACCGATTAGTTACATTTCCGATGCAAGTGTTCACTTTTCCATTTGCCGTGCTACTATTCACACTGTTGGCTTCTTGACGTTAACTTTCACCTTTAATGTGATATATTTAATTGTGAACACAGCCACTTGTAAACCACTCTTGGAGAGGTGGCGGTGCGTAAAGTACGCTCCAAAAAATTTGCGTCATATTTTGGGTCTTGTGCTTGCCACCTCCTACTTGGACGTCTTTGTACTGATCGAGCATAGATGTAGTTGAATGGCCCTTAGAGGTGGGAAAGAGTGCGGTCTAATGCTCAGTTATTCCCAGGGGAAGATGCAATGCAAACATCTCTGATGGCATCCAAATTACCAACGCACTGAAGGGCTAAAAGGCCAATGCTTGCCAGTCAAATAAGTTCGTGAGAGATTCTTTGCAGTAAAGGCTTCGTAAAATGGTTTTATTCATTGCAACACTCACTCTCAATTTATCCTCCCATCCCAAAGAGACGCGAGATTACCGGAAATATCGCCTTTTTATGCAACTTTTTGCTTCTAGAGACCTACAGCTGTCTCAAAGCCACCTCCGTTCCTGCCTCTGTGTAAGCTAGTTGCCACAATATTCACCACGTTAAACCTTACTGGCGGTTGTTTTTGACTCGTTAACCTCGAGACATTCTTTTCCAGAGCAGCAACAAATTCTCCTTACCAGTGTAGACTCAAGAGTTTTCCTAAACATTAAAACTTTGGGTGATTTTATCACAAGCATCAAACTGTAAGAACTAGTTCTCGAAGTTATGTTTTCTTTGGACCCAAGACCTTGGCTGTTGATTATTTTCTCCTGGTTATTTATCGTGAAGAAAATAACCACTTTTCCAGTGAATGGTTTCTGGTCGTGAAAAGGGATCTGCTAACTGAGAAATCTTTTTACAGAGGAAATGTTTTGCTCCACTCTGTTTTGAATATGCAAATCTTACGGCAAGGATGAAACCTTATTTGTAAGCAGGGCTCTGACTGCTTTTTATTAATACGTAGGGTTCACTCATGTTTGACTTGATAAACAACATGAATGATCGACAGTTGCAGTGGGATGGAACCACGAGCAGAAGTGCTATATCTCTACCTCGGAATCGGAGTCGCGCAACCTTCTTCCGTATACCTCTCTCATTTGAGGATTTTCACTTCGGCCCTGCTCTACCAGCTCCTTCCATACGCATCGATCCGGGCTCATGCCCTCCCGATTCTGGTAAGCCCGAGTCTGGAACCATTTTTAGAAGGTGGGTCTTTGATCTTTGATCTAATTAACTTTTCATTGGTTGGGTAGATGTCAGCGCCATTGCTCGATTTCTTTGTCTTAACCTATGCCATTTTTATTGTAGACCTTGTCGGTGTGATAATCTTCGCCCTACCCTGGGATCACCAAGTTCATCACCATCGATTCAAGTAGGTGGTGCTGCTGTCAAGATCTCTTCTTCAAAGGAAATAGGCATCTATGTTTTTATTTTTTTGTCAGCCCTAGGCTTCCGGCGAAATTTTACATGCAGACCATCAGCCCTCTACCAGAGAACTACACTAATTTGACGACACCTTTCGTGGATGTCATCATTGATCCGCGTTGTGACAATACTGAGGTCCACTTCTCATATTCCTACTCCCATTGGATATTCCAGGTAAACGCAAAATTTGCTTTTAGGTAAAGTAATTTTATTCAGCTAATGTTTCGCACTGCTGTAGAGCTGATGGAGGTGCTTTGGGGTGGCCTTGTATTTGGCTTGTGCTCATTAGATGCATTGCACGCAGTCATAAAGGTATTTGTCAACTTAGGTGCGTGAGAAGCTGCCCAAATTGTCAGTACCCTGCATTTGTCGATCACCCACTGCATCCAATCTCTCAGTGTTGGATCTAGGGAAATTGCTAATGAGTAGTCCTAAATATTTTAGACAGGAAGTGCTGGAATACTTAAACACTTTTCGAAGCGAGAACAAAGCTTTACTTCATTTAAAGAGTCAGCATCAAAGTAGTGTTGGTTGGCTTTCCCGACTGCTTTCTTGTACTAAGCAACACTAAAAAGACGCTCAATTGGATTCGTTTATCAGTAAAATGTGCAACTGCCAACCTGGAAATATCCACTCTGCATCCTTTATGTTTCGTGATTTCCACACATACGATTTAAAAACTTCCTTCTCCATCTTTTCGGAGAAATATGTCACTGTTTTCTGCCAAAATTTCAACCTTCAGTTCACAGTAATATCAATCACGCATTTGATAATGGAGAAATTATTTCAAGTGGGGGTAAATGTTCATTGAGGTAGAAGTGGTTGAATACTTTAGGACCAAGTCAGTTGAGTGTCAGGCGTACATCCATTCTAACCAGCATTCCCATTCCCTGACCTCTCTACGAAGTCATGCTATGTTGTCATTCTTTCATTCCAAATATCTCCATAGTAACAATGCCCTTAAGTTTCGGCAAATTATTGCACTAGATAACTGTCTTAAGACTCTGTTACCTTAAAACTCCACTTTCTGCCTGGAAGACACTAGAAGGGTATATTTAGCTCAAGAGCATTATTTTCTCACCTAGTGCCTTTTCGTGAGAAGACGTAGTAGCTCTTTTCTCAAGAAAAGCATAGTCCTCTTCATCACTCCTCTCAGTTCCCTTTAAAATCTACTTTGCTAGTTGATCTTGGTTACTACTACTATCCATGGTGCTTGCTTAAACGTGCGCCGCATCCTTCATTGTCATGACAGTCGAGGGTGTGCAAAAGCGTTGTCATGGTCGCATTCCACTGAAATTTTAAACATGTGTCTGGAATTTTTTGCCACCAAGTTTGATTTTTTATCTTTACGTTCAATTTTAAACCGATCTGTACGCTGATTTGCCCTCGATTAATTGTAGCATCTGAGCTGTCTTTGAGGGCGAGTCGGGAAGTAGCCTTTTTCATTGGTCTTTGACATGGACGCAACTTCCTGCCACCAACGTGAAGGTCAAATCTTGGAGGGCTGAAAGGCATGCACAAGCAGTGCTTTGAAATAGTAATGACATTTCACCGATAAAATGTCACACATCCTGATTTGCCAACTTTCATTTCAAACCCATTAATCACTATGGTAATGAGACGAGACCTGCTTTAAATCTTACACTTCCGCTTGAATCATTCGCAGCAACTTTTATTTGTTGCAAACAAACCTACCTCATCCATGGCTGCAATGAATTTGGGATTTGCAAGTAGATTTGCTTATTTTAGGAAGCGTAGCACTCATTTCTTGGGAGATCTGCTGCTGAAATTAGCACCTACTTATTTGACCTACTCACCTACCTAACCAACTAGTCAATCAAGTAGTTTATTTCATTGCAGATCTTCCGAGTGCACTTCTTCCACTCCCAGTCCCTAATCACGGGTCACATCCTGCTTTCCATCTTCTTTCTCCTCGCTTCGCATTCCCTGCATTTTCAGGCCCACCTCGGAGGGAGAAACGCCGACTTTGCTTACTCGAACCCTTCATTATCTTCTGGTAAGATGTTTCCACACGGCTCTGCGTCACTTATGGGGTTTTTCACTGCCCTCAAGGGTAGAGGCGGCTCAGTAGAATCCAACACTGAAGTTATGCTTGCACACACAAGGCGTAAGAGTTGAGAAGAGTTGGATGACTAGTAGTAGGGCTCCATGTCACCAATGTGGAAATCAAATCGTGGGAGATCAAAAAAAATAAACGCATTTAAATGCATCAGAAGCTGAGGCGGATGGTATCGTACTGCGTACTCTTCCGTCTTATTTTGGACCTTGTATTTGGCCTCAAGCTTTACGGGTACTCCAGCGCCTTTTCGTCAATCGTAGGACAGAAATGCCGACCATGCAGTGAAGGGTCATTTTATCTCGTTGATTGTAGCACCTGCTGAGGATGTAAGTGAGATTCCACGCTTAAAAGAGAGGATTAACCAATGAAATACCTCTAAAGTTCAGGCAATTGCCGTCTATGATTTGCTATAAGCACGTTACAAGGGTGCTATTTGATCATCTCGCTTTTATTTTTGCTTCCAGATTCGCCTTCCACATTTCTAATAGGTGCAAGAGGGCAAGGGTACTTGATGGGCGAATGTAGGGCCACAAAACATTTACTCGTTACCATCGTCCTTCACTGTCTTGTGGCTCTCATCCTCTGTCTCCTTCATTCCCTGCGTCTCACGTAAGATTGCGCTTTCTCGTTCTGGCAAACCCATTTATTGTGTATTTTCTTGTGACTACAGTCATCCAGGAAGACACTTACGCTTGTCTGCTTTCTCCTCCTTCCACGACCAGGATAAGCGATTCCTCGCTGTCGACGCTCTTGATTCCCACCTCCTCCTGGATTGAATGGGAACGTCGTGGCTACCTGGGGACCATATGGATGGGTCCCTCAGACAGTCCTTTGGCCACGCTGTTGCCCTTTTACCTTATAAATTTCCTCTATGCCATCCTCATTCCTCTCATCCTCCACTGCCTAGCTGACACTCAAACACCTCTCGCCCTCGCGTCTCGAGGTCTAAGCCGACTTACTGTGTCAGTTTGGACGAGCATTTCTACTTAATAATTGTAAGCAGCTTATTTATCCCGTGTTATTACTCTTAGGTGGTGGAGGAACAGGCAATGCAGATCATGCTTTGAGGCCAGGGCGTATCCAATCTCATTCTACATCGCACTGGCTTGCATTTTCACCAGTTTTGTCTTCCATGATGGAGCCGCTCTTCTAGTCATTGCTTTGGCGTTGCTCCTAAATGTAGGTGTGCAACTGTGCCAATGGGTTTTTCCCACATTGCAACACCAGCTAACACAGTCTTCCCTTTCAGTGTATGTCTATGCTGACTAAGGATACGGTGAGAAATGATGTGGATCTGAAAACAGCGCCAATGGATGGACGGTTACAGATCCTCGTGGCAATACAACTGCGCTTTGTCCTTCTGCTCATCTTCTGTAGTTTCCTCAGCGTAGAGCAGTGGTTCACATTTACCTTCAGGGCTAAAGTTGTCTTTGCTGGGTCAGTTTTGCCTACACGATATTTCCTTACCCTCCTTAGTAGTACGGCCATATTGTTGTGTGCTAATCGTAGGACGTGAGTCCCGACTACTCCAAAAGTTATCCCAATGGCGAATTTGTGGCCTCTTGCGTTAGACTATTGTGGATGACAGGGGCAAATTATTTAAGCTCAACTTTTGACTGTAGTTATGTTACGGCCATCTATGTGAATCACCTTTAATAGGGCACTACTTTCTTTACCTCTCATCATTTCGTTATTTGATTTATGCCACCTCCGGTCTTTTCTGGTGTCGTAGTAGTGCATCGTACTAGTGTGTTTGAAGAGATATTGTTAGCGTATATTGAAGTTGAGAGGCTACAGGCGTGGTCGAAAGGCCCTGACAGATGTACTAATTGCAGTAGCTAAAGAGACTGTGGAATCAAATGCACAGGTAAATACCACCACAACATCGGTTTTACAGTTCTGATAGTTTATATAAGATACTGGAGAAAAGGCTGCTCACCAGAATCCGTTACAACTTACTTCCTATCCCAGCAGCGTGGGAAGGGAGCATTCGTGTCCACTGATGAATTTCTCCAGTTGGATGTCTTTGGCTTCTTGCAGCCTAATTACATGAGAACCGCCGTAGCAATGAGATAGCTGGCGTAGTTTGGATCGAATGTGTTACTTCTACCTTGGCCTTAGTTCAAGTTTCAAGTCATTTTTGCAAAACAGAACTTCCCTATGAGGCGTTTCGTTGTGCGAGGTGTCAGTCTGGTCGGTTTATCAGAAGATGGTTTAAAATGCAGTAACAGGTTATATAAGCCACCGAAAATAGTCATGACAATGATGGTGCATCGTCCAGACAACAAGAGACTGCAGTCACCATGGTAGATCGCATAAGGAGTGGCTTTACATGCGCAAGAGGATCAAATTTAGTCAAATTGTATCATACTTCCATAGAGTTTGCAATAATCAGTTTTATTAATTTTCATCTTCACCACAACAGTTACAAAGTTAACTGGCTGCGCTCCTTCCAACCAACCGTCTTTCAGTTTTTGCTCCTTCTCACCACCTCGATGCTCATTCGTTCACTCCCATCTCCGATCGTGTGGATCAAAGACCATCGTTTTCGACGTCTTCCACCACTGCTTCTGGCATTGGCACTGCTCATCACACTGATCGGCTGCCTAGTCTGTCTTGGTGGCTACTTACACACCGCCGACAGTTTACAAACCTGTCTTCTCATCACCCTGGCCACGGGCTTTCTTCTAGGTCTCTGGGCATCGCTGGCTACGACGCCTTTTGCTGTCACCGCAGCCATGTCGTGTGGATAGGATCACGGTCACCTAGTGATTACTTTGTTGCCGTCGCGTGCTGTTTTTTAAAAAAAGTTGAATTATTACCTTCTCACTTCCTTTTCTCGTCCAAAGCATTTGCAGGGTGATGGAGATTTCTTGGATGTTGTGGGTATGCAGCACCTGATTTAACCTTTAAAGCTCTTGAGGGATATGCTAACCTGAAAGGCGCTCTTCCACGTTCTAGTGAAGCGTGGTATGCCATGAGACGGAGGGAAGGGCGAGTTAATGACTCAATATTGCGGTTTGTGCTTATGCCTAGGGTGTTTAGTTATCCTACCATTAGTCGGGCTAAATGCATTAGCAGGGGGATTTGTTTGGAAGATGGCGCCGGGGACCTAGACAGCATTCTACAAATACTGCATTACAAATACTAGCCGCTCTTGATGAGAGCAGTCGCCTAAGAGCAACACGTGGGAGATAGGGGCATGCCGTGCTCTGAGATTGTGATCCCAAGTACATTGCGAAAGATTTCAATTTGCCCTAATCTGGACTTGGCGGTCATTATGTCGAGCTTGAGACTGAATTTGCCGCCACAATTCTCTACGGTTTGGAAATCTTTTTGGAATTTCGCCTAAATTCAGCCATCTGCAGCAGATATCTTCCTTCTGTGGCACCATTCGTGTGGTATTGCGGTAACAAATAAGCAGAAAATCGGCTAGCTTATTTGATTTGTGTTGTAAAAGGTGGGAAGTTTAAGTATATAGGGATTTCCTACTCCTAGTGGCTAATTCCATGCGCGAACAGACTTCTCTGAAAAAATCTTTCAGCATCAAAGACTGCCTGCTGCCACGTCCGCACACCAGCACAACCACCCCTCCACCAATCACTGGCAAGCCAACAGACAATAACGAGGGCGCACAAACCAACGTCGTTCAGGCAGTTTTGGACTGCCTGGTGCTGTTTACTTTGGCTGTAAGCCTCTTCTGCGCAGCTACTCTCAACACTGAGAAGCTGACTGAAGTGGAAGTGGAAATTTTTGCCGTTCCCTAAAGTGAATTCGTGCGGAAGGGCGATAATGTGCACGTCTTCTACACCGGCGGCTTGTACGAGAATAGGAAGTAGTATGACTAGAATGTCGGTGGTGAACCCATTCGGATAACCGTAGGCGCATGTCAGGTCATTGCCAGATGGGAGGAGGGTCTAATTGGGTAAGTTTGCCAGATCTCAGATTTCTCTAATTTGATTAGTCACTTCTAAACGATACGATCCAGTCAATACGTGGATCCTTTAGAGTAGCTCATAGTGGGTAAAATCTTGTGAGACAAAAACCTGATCTCTAACATGGCTTAGGAAAATTCAAGCTGATTCTTAAATTACACCCGCTCACCAATGTGGTTGTTCCTCGCCCAAGAGGTAACCATCACAGGCTACTGTTTTCCACTAAGGGATCTGTCGTTTTGCATGAATGAATTTTTTCCCATGTTGGAAGTTGATTATGGATGCTGGGTACCTTGAGTGAGAAGTTAATTATTATTTGACCCTTTTTTGTGAAATTCTAGTACTTGTGAAAGTAAACGCCGTCGTCTTCGCATTCCCAGTTCGATGGGTGATGGAGAAAGGGGCTACGGGAATCTCATTCCACCTGACTCGGATCTTGAATTCGATATTGAAATGGTTCGTATTGACAAGCGAAAGGAGGAGTTCTTAGGAACGAAGAAACCAGAGCCTTAACAAATCTATGGTGTTTTTACAAAAAATTCTGCATTTAAATCTCCTTACTTCCTGCTTTAAGTAAATCTTGCAATTGTTTTTTCGGAGTCAGATTGCTAATGCATTGACAATTTGTCGAGTCGGTTATCAGTGTTACTGACAAGCACGCAGATGGTCATCAAGGATAAAAGGATTTTGCTTCACCCGTACCTGTGGTGTTCAAGATCCTTCAAAACGCCATTTTATGATGGACAGTCACGTTTAATTTACCTCCAGTTATTATAACCAAATGACAATAGAATTAGCGACTTATGAACTTGAAATAAAATTATTTCTTCACGTTCATGGAATACTTAAATGTGAAATTTTATTGATGAGAATGGCCTTGTAAACGCCTAAATTTTCACCACATTCTTCCAGTGCTTGTTGAAATAGGATAGTTTTTCTCCACCCAAGCTGCGCGAGGAACAGCAGGCAAAAAAAAGTATGTATGTGGTGGTATGACGCATTAGTATGACTTGGTCCACCCAAAATGACGGTCATTAAGGTTGGTTTCGAACACAGGAGGGAAAACCAAAGCTGCAAGAGACAGACTGCATAACCATTGGTTTACGCAAGGGAGCGCATAACCAATCGCAATTTCGCTGATCAGAAGCCAATCAGATCCTGCCAAGCTGCAAGCGCAACTACCCTTTATCGGCTTGAACTCACCCTTATTTGTGCCGAAGGTAACCCCACAATGGGGATGCGTGCATGCGTGTACGCTCTCAGCAACCGGCTCCCAAGTGTAGAAGTAAAGATGTCCTCTAATGGAACCACTTGATAGTGCTAACACGGCTTTGCGTTTCCCGTATTTAGTTAACTCGATTTCCCTTCTCGCAGCCTGTTTCAGGGTTAAACGAACCATAATGGTAATGCACCTAAATGTAAAGGTGGATTTGGATCAAGGGATTTAATCCTCATCCTTATATAGCGGCGAAGGTACAATTACGATACCCCTAAATTGCATCTTAACCGAAACTGAAAGTTAGGCAACCAGCTAACACCGTACATAAAAAACCGGGAAAATTAGAGTGGAATTGCAGCAGGTCGTATGGTTTGCGGCTAGCATATATTCATCCTAGTTAATTCGTCCCGGGATTTTCCTTTACAGATAGACAAACCTCAAAGTCATGCAAAAATGCCAATTCCTTTTTTCACTAACGGGTTTGCTCTCCAAAATCAGAATTGGGTCGAAGGGAAAATAGTAGCTCAATGCGCCACAAAGTGACAATTTTACTATCTTGTAAGGAGAATAACCTGCATCGCAAGGAAAAATTACTTGGTGATAAAGAGGTTTCAATTTGGTGAAATTGGAAGGACTGACTATGGCGCAATAACTGCAAGTTGCGACAGAGGGAGGAGGCTTTGTGATGGTGGTCTCAAAACACCGAAAGCATGCCAGTGACCTCAAAGCATAGTTTCCAGAGGCGACTGTCATCCACTTTCAAGAACCGGAAATGATGCTCATGAAACTGAAACTTGGATTTGCACAAGGAAAAAAGTCAGCTTCTTCCGCTACATTTGACGCCACAGTACACGATTGAAAGGGTTGTGCGATGCGCACAGCCATTTCGTGGTCAGAGTACACGCACACACACACATAGTCTTGCCAATAGGCTTGGCTCCCCACTTCGCCGACTAATCAACGTTGCTGCTCCATTTCACTTGACCTTGCAATTCCAGAAGAGGTTTCCCTCTACTCTAACATGAGTTTAACAAAAGAGAGAATTCAACAATTAGTAATGAAAATAATTGTAAACTTTTTCCAAGGGATCCTCTTTATACGCCACTGTCATTGTCAAGATCAGCTTCCCAACTAGCCTGACAATTGGGCAAACCGTGCTCAGGTGGGAGATGTGAGTGCCAGTAAAATGGAAGTTTTTATTCGGAAATTTCCCCATCTAAAATCTGGAATCTGTACCTGATTCTAAGGCTCACCGTGTAATACACGTCTGTTTGACAATACCTTTCAGGAGAGAAGCGGTCACTACTTCTACGATTCTCTTGACTGAACGGACCCCCTTGACCCCGTCGGTGGAGAAAAGTAACTCCGAAACCCGCGTAACCTCGATTCCCAGTACACTTTTCTAACACCTATCCCACAAAAGATGTCCTCCCCTAACCACCGGTCATTTCAAAGTTATGAAGGAAGAGGTGAAATAGGGAGAGGCTAAACTTGCTACTGTCAAAGCATAAATCCACCTTTTCTTATTTCTGGTGTAATTAATGAGGCTTTAATCATGAGAGTTGCAAATGACCAGTTTTCGGTGTTTGCTATAAACGAAGGTATTATCAGCTTGTTGAAATAATCTCATTGTCCTCAAAGGGTAGGTAATGCCCAAACTAGGTCCATTTGGAATCGCGTCAGTTGATTAATACTAATCATAACCAAATCTACTACATTGATGAGTTATTTGTGTCTTGGTTTTGGCTTCAAGGGCAATTTAGAATCCCTATCTGTACATCTCCTCGGCTGCATGACCTCTGGATTACTCCAGTAGCATACCAGTCCTTCCGTATTCTGTCAAAATATTACGTCCTCCTTCGTCTTTAGAGAAGTCTCGACAGTTTATAGTGGTGGAAGCGGCAAGGGTGCCTGGTTTTAAAGCACATCTGCCCTGATTTCTATTGCTGAATGTTGAAACTTAACCTGACAAGGAAGTGAAAATGACACAGATGGGCGAATCTGTGGTGACCCTTTAACAGTTCCGCGGCCTGCAGGAATGCTAGTAGCAACTGGAGCGGCACTAGCAGCAAGCAATCTGGAAAAGTTCATTACTGAGCTGTCAGCAGTACCTGTGTAAGAGTACCGACTAAGTGAACACGCAAAACTTCCTCCACCTCTCTAATAGCTGGATGGAACCCAGATAAGTGGATGTGGCTAAAAAGCACTAAAATGGGAGCAAAGTAGCAAGGAAGAACAGACGCAAAACATTGCTAACACAAAAGTGTAAAAAGTCCCATCATTTGTTAAAAGACCATATTTTGGCTAGTGTTCCTACGACTACCGGTGAACATCTGTGATGACCAGCGCATACCCCTTCTCCGCTACAATTCCTGAGCAGGATGAAACTCCGGATCTAGAAGGATTGCCAAGATAGATCAGCGACGCGGCAATCAAACATCTTCTTAATCGCACGCAAAACTGATGACTAGCGTGAATGGTTCGTGGGTGCCTTTCCTACAGAACCGACTACAGGGCGTTAACGATGGCGAGAGCTGGGAGAACCGCTTAAAAGGAAAGGGCAGCTCTGCAATGCTTTGATTATTTGGCTACCCAAGGACTGAAGGCTCCGCCCTTTTACTGCCGCTGGGTGGACACACAAATATTTAACAAGTTCTCGAACTCCTTTTTGCAACTATGAAGAACCCGTGAAATGTCCACCTTGCTGTCATTAGCGTTCTAAAGGCAACATATTCAGTTGGGAAAAGCCGAAATTACTTCATCTGCATTTCCCGAATCAAGGATAATGATGTTTGTACACCTCATAAAATACATTCTAGTGCACTTCAAAGAGTAGCGAACGTTGGTGTGACGTAGAGGTTCGCAAATTGGTTTGGAAAATTTGCTATCAAACTTGCTAAAGTCATCACCGCTAGAGTTGGCCTAGACAGGAACTTACAGTAGCCTCAAGCAAATCATTTTCAGGTGGACAAAATAAAAGGAAATAAGTTTTAGCGGCAACAGTTCGCGTACTGCAAGTGAAAAGCAAATAAGATGGCACTGACAATGAAACCTGTAAGAAGGACTACAAAGGCAAAAGTTGATGTTGTCACTTCCGTCATTTGGCAAATATTTGAAACTTATCGATGTGCGCTGTTGTGTGCTAAAATTCAGAAGGCCTTTGAGCTGTTTGACGATGTAAATTGGAATTGTCTTGAGACCTCAAAATTTGACGAGATCCGTTGGCGAGATAATTGCTTAGCTTGTTGGATAGGCCAAAGCAGGCTCCATGTGATGCCCAAACAAACCAACTGCAACGTTTAGCCTATCACAAACACGGTGTGAGTGAAACCATATAGCCTAACCTCATTTTCCCATGAGTGAATGCATAATATTCACGGTTTGTTTTCGCAAATAATTCAACATCCCAGTTACAGTGTTGGACGAATCCAGTAACATATCAGCTCAGCCGCTGATTGAATGATTTGACATGAGGACGGTTTAAAGAACATTTATTGGCGAATTCTGACAAAAAAACCTTAAAATCCATGAGTTAGAGTAAACCATCACAACTGCCTCAATTTTTTTGAATACACATTGTGTTTACAACATGGGCTATGCGCTTAAGGGCGAATCTAAATTGTCTTTTCCACGCCTACTATGCTACTCAATAACTTTTAAGTAGCGCAATAAGTTGCATGCAACTTTTAATTGTGTAGATCGACGATTATTTGCATTGGAAAGCAAACTGTCACAGATGACTTAATGATTGTTTAGGCAAATGATCTCTGCAATGAAGTCCACAGGATTACAATGGAGATGAGTTTTATCAAGACCGAATCAAAAGCAATTAGTAACAACTTTACTGAAAATAACTAACACCTGTATTAACTTTTGAATCAGCACGTCACTTTTAACTGATGTCAATTCCTTCAAAAACTTTTAGAATTCACAAATAAACATTGAAATTCACGGCATGAAAAGTACATCTATTTACAGCCTTTCACAACAAAAGCAAACACTGACCGATGGGAATGTGGAAATATTTCCAACTACTTTGTATTCACAGACAAATTTTTAATGATGTCCCTTCTGCCTGTCCTAGCGGCCGAATGGGCATAAAAATGAGGGGATAGATTGCTTACCATGATGACTTAACTGTTAACTTTCAAACTACGTGGGCTCCTCAGTCTCCTCAGTTGGCACCTCCGTTTGAGCAGCATGATCCGCTCTGTCAACAATGACTAGGTGAAACCTGAGAGAAGAATTAAACCTCAACCACCTATGCAGTTTACGAAGAAAACACGATAAAATCAAAGAAATGTACACCATCAATGC
Source organism: Echinococcus multilocularis (assembly GCA_000469725.3). Lineage (NCBI taxonomy): Eukaryota > Metazoa > Platyhelminthes > Cestoda > Cyclophyllidea > Taeniidae > Echinococcus > Echinococcus multilocularis. Next base: position 3,613,729 of record LN902846.1, on the reverse strand, counting down.
ACCATCAAACAAACTCTGTACAGTACTTTAAACTTATTTCATGCTGTCAAATCTTCATACGACGTTACACGATGTCCCCAAGCAACCCACTTGGAGCCTTAGTAGAGCAAACCGGAGAGTAGAGGAGATGCGATTCAGCGTTGCCGAACAGCCCACGATTTATTTCCTACTTACCACAATAAATCAAACTTCAATTAAAGGAAACCGAGTCCCGTATCTCCGGCAGACTTCAAAAGTCCTCTGCACTGGTTATGAAACCAGACACAGCCCTTCCACAATGATTCGGCATTTACAAAGCAGTCTCACATCAAACATGCCTATTCATAGAAAAAAGTTACCAGGGGTAGGTATGGTAAAGGTTATTGTCTCTGTTGTTGCCGCTGTGACTGCTGCTGAAAGCACGAAACATAGACGAGGAGGTAGGGCGTCCGCGGCTGCTCCCCGATACTCGGTGGGCGATTCAGAGCCGCGCCCGCCGCCACAGCAGTGGACTGTGCGCGTGGCAAGGGTCGGCAGCGCGCGCTGTGTGTGTCGAAGGGCCTATGTGAAGCAAACATATCCATCCAAACCTCCTCCTCCTGTCCAAGCCGAAAGACGTTCAAGTCGTCGTAGTATAGTACTTCATTGGTCTGAGCCACTGTTGCGGCTGTGTAGTGACCTCGCTCTGCATTATAACCGATGTGAAAGACCACGGCTTTCAGTTTGTACGCGCCCTGAGCCTTGGAAAAGGTCCGCTCCTTCGAGACAATGGCTGTAGCAGAAAAAACACCTATACCTTCTTCTTTTCCCACTCCTCAGTGATTATGATTACTTCACTCACAGTCAACGATTTGGAGACGACGGTGAATGGGAATCTGTTTAAGCACCTTCTGAATGCCACCCTTGTTAGAGTCGTAAAAGAAACGTTTGAGTTGAACCAGGAGGATGGGAGGAAGTCGATCAATAAAGACGCGACGATTCATAATCACGCAGAGGCCAGTCACAGGATCCTTGAAGTCGGAGAGTACTTCGCCTCTAGAGAGAAATTGGAATCCATCTTCGAGGTATCCCACCTTCAAAAGGAGAATAGTTGACTTCACGTATGGAAATTTCTTTCGCATAAGAGTCCTTTCAAGCCAACCCAAAAAAGAGTGAAAAAAAGCATCAATGTAAATTAACTTGGGGTTATGACGAAAATCTTTGGTGTTCAGTTGTAGTCATTGAATTAGATCAAAGGAGTCGTAGCGAACAGTAGAACGCGAATAAACAAGGCCTAAAAATACGGGTTCACGAAAATGTAAGCACAGGATCTTCCTCCAGCTGGCGGGGAGATAAAAGAAATATTGAAAATGAAAGGATTCAACAAGATTGCCTCTTGCAATTCAGTCTTCATGCCGATTGCATGGATCTAGTAAATCGGTCCTTCCAAACCAGAAACTACAACATCCTCAGAGACGGCTAAGGCGCCACATTGATGGTAACGCCGACAAGCTCACTCAAAAGGACGGTCAAGGCCCTTTTTCAATAATTTGCTATGACTCACAACAAAGGGTTATCGAAACTGCAAACGCTTCGGTGTCAAGGTCTGCAAAATGACCGGGAATAAGCCCAAACTTTGGAAGAAATAAGAGGCAGACAAAAGACCTACCCATGGCATTGCCGTGTACATGATGATCTGAGGATATATTACTCCATTCTAAAGTTGTTGCTGACAAACTTACCGAAATAGCCAATGGCATACGAAATGCGCCAGAGGTAGAACGTCGTCTAGCCAATAGCACTACTCAAACAAATCCACTACCTAGTACAGCCAGTCTAATGAAAATAATACAGGGATCTGCTGATAGTTAACCATATTTTGTGATGAAAAAGCCTACCAAAGGCCCATGTACGTTACAAAATCCGTAGGAGCAATTCTTGCTCCTTAAAGTATATGAATGGTGTTAACACAAGCACAAATTCAATTATCCATACCTGAGGATCTTGAAGTTCGATTGGAAGAACAAAGAACCTCTCCTTCATATCAATTGCCAACTTATTTGGTAGGCGAGAGTTCTTCTGGTACGAGGAGCGTGAAACCAGTGTCCCACCAAAGAGGAGAGAAATCGGAGTCACCTCCCCGTTATCCACTTGAGCCTAGAAAATAATGGACGTATTGTGAGATGTGGGGCTAGCAGAGAGGGGAGACAACAGCACTGCCTACATGACGCGCCTCCTTGATTTTCTTGCCCTCGCTTGTCACTGTGGTCCAGCCGTCATTGTCATCACCATCGCCATTGTCTTCGGTGAAGGCCTCGTCTTCGGGCTGCTTGAATTTGCACAGAAGCGTGGCCATCTCCTCGTGCACTTGTGTGATCAGTCGTGACATGCAGTCCTGACAAGAAATGAGATGTATCAGCAACTGGGATCAAAGCGCTGTTTTCGAAATCAGAGGCAACTGCGCAATGGCAGCTCATTCAACCGCACATAATACATGTGCTGACAATGTGGCACTCTGAGTTTGACACATTGGTGTCAGGTCCTCTGAGGAAAACTGACCACTGCAACCAAACATGTCATTCTTTTATTGGCATTAGGTGCCATTCACTCCTGTGCGACATATTTAACACCACAAAAACGCTAAATAAACACTTACAAACCGACACAAATGTGATGCATACCATACAATATTCACTTCAAATCATTTTTGGCCAGTAGTCATGCCACACAGGATCCTCACCCGTTTCTAGCCACCCATAAACCCCTCGATGCGCATTGGCTTCAGCATCCTTAGCGATACTCTAAGCATTGCCCTCGCTTTCAGTGATTGAATATAAGGAGTTACTCATATTTTCAAGACGGATAGAGAAAATACCATTTGTATCACTCAGCATATCTGGTTGATGAGCTACACCTTTGAAAACGAGTAAATTATACACCCTTTCTTCAATGGAAATTAATTACAGGTTTTTACACTGCGGAAGCAAAAACTGTGTTCCCCTCAACATTGATTCGCACTTCAAACTATTTATGTAAAATAAAAAAATTTTTGGTCTTCTTCACCGCTAACTGCCCGATTAATCAATTCAGCAGCTGCACAAAAACAAAAATAGCAATTATCCTTGGATCAAGGGTGTCCTACAGCTCATTTACTTCAGAATAAAACGATTTTCTACAACACGCTGTTCGGTACAAGTAGTTTTACTAAGCCAATGAAAAATACGTTACATATTTGTGACACTAATGCCGAAGGTAAGTGTCCCTCCTCAGTTGCATCAGTATTTTATGCGCAATAATCATCAAATAATCGCAAAATAATGTCATTTCTTTGGCTCGAACCACTATTCTAGCATCACAATAGGTAATAGAACCGAGCTTGGTTAAGTCGGCACAAATTCTTTACTAAACTATGCAACCCACTACGATTTCGACCGTTTATCGGTGTACTCCACCTCCATGCCTCACCAAGGTAGTCTGATGCCCCTTAATTGATGGCATGCAAGGCGGTTGATGAGACAAAACTCTAAGCTGAAAACCTTCCCAGTGGAGACATCAGGTAAAACACGATCGCCTGTCTTGATGTTTTATTGGCTGATAGTAAGGAATTGCTTAAATTATATCAAATAATCCTTTTGCTAAATTCAACCGGCGCTTGGGAAACCAGGAAGGGTGATTATCTTTAGACTTAGAAAATCGACCATTCTACCGGTTTAAACTCGACTAACCTGTCTGATGCGCGATTTCAAAGAACCATTCATATAATAAACGTACGACGAGCTCCAAACAGGGATGCAGCGTCACATCTATGACGCTGGCAATGAAGATGTCTATAAAGTGTTACAAACTATCCAAATACCTCAGCCAAATAAAAAGCCATCGGAAAACACAGACTGATATAACCGTTCCAATATAGCCTCGACTCACAGCAGCATCCTGTTCACACCCCACTTCGAAATTGAGCACAGTAAAGAATTTTGGATCAAGACTGAGTGGTTTCCCCGTGGGGAGGTAGCCAAAATCATTTGGCAAAATCGGTTCACCGGTTCGAACTTCACTGGGTTTGTAGGGAGTTCGTTCGTCCAAGTGCAATAGACTGAAGCAAGAAAATGAAGTTGACGGTTATCCGAAGGGATGACATGCATGACAGATGAGAATGCCACTCACAGCAAACGAAGTAGGGGTACTGTCTCAGCCTGGGACTCTAACCACACATCTCGCAGACAACCCACTTCCGCGAAGAAAGAGTGAACAGCCACAGATATGTGGTGTAAAATGGCCACGAAAGGGGGAAGACAAAAGAGGGTTTGAAGACAGGTTAGGAGATAACAAGTGTTTCGTGTATTCACTAAACCTTTGGGTTGGCACCGGTAGCCGGGACATGGCAACCACGACGGACAAACACTTCCAAGAGTGCGAGATTCCGAAAAGCCCAACCTCATCTGTTCAGCACGAATTTCATCAATTTTTCGGAAAATTACGGACTCAACATCAGCCGAAGAGACTGTTCTCATGGGTACAATCCCTTCTGCAGCCTTGCCACTTGGGTCGTCGGAAGCTTCGCCTACAAAATAGGAACAGCAACGCCAGAGTGAGTTTTAACGTAGTTGTTACATGTAATCAGTCGCAAAATAAACAAACGATGGACCTTTTAAAGAAGATTCACCAGATTGATTGCCTTTACCCTTACGTCGCCGTCCCATTTCGAAAGAAGAGGAGTGAACAAATCATGCCAGAATAAGGACGATAAGGGACATCCTTGAATACACCGCTAGTAATCATGAAAAAGTAAACAACTGGTTCCTGAACTGCAATATTGTTAGGAGTATGCTGTGCCTATGTTCAAAAATATTAAACCTTTTCATAAAATATTTGTGCGCAGCAGTGTGATTAAAATTTTTAACTTGCTTTGCACATTTATTTATGTACTAACAACTTATTTTTAAAAATTATTAACAATAAAAATTATGGCTTACATTACAAACTGAGAATGAGTTGTTGATTTAAGCCAAGATTCCATTCTGAATCACGCGCGTACTTAATCTCAAGGTTGTTGAACCTTGGAGTCCTTGCTGCGGAGCGGTTGGGCGTAATGAGTGGTCCGTTAAACATGGGGTCCTTTGCAAATCTTCGTAAGACAAATAAATTAACCCAACGGTCTTAGTGAGCAAGGCTAAGATAGCATGTGTGGGAAAGGGAGAGGAGGGTTTGCTCTTCAATCTTGATGGTTCAGAATATTATTCGGTAAGAAGCATTTCTTATTTTATGTGGGTGTTTTACACTTTATGGGTACTTATTTGTTTGTTAATATTTTGAGTATACAGACGTGTTCTTCTAGGTAGTATTTACTCAGTATCGTTGGAAAATTGTTGGTATATGACCTTTGGGTTTGTGGGATGTTCGCACTTGTCTCTAATTTTTGTTAAATTTAGGAATCTCCTGAGATGTTTTTTCGAGATAGAAAACGGCGCATTGACTTTGTTCTTGTCTACAAAGCTGAGGAAACCGATATCGTCAGTAAGAGCAAGCGCTTCGCCTTTCTCAGTGCATTAGCTGAACAAATGATCGAAATTGAGGTCATTTTGCGATTTATTTTGTTGTATTGGTGTTTCTGCCTTTCTATTTTCTATTTATATTCCTTTACGTAGTTGTTTATGCATTTTATGATCATGTTCTTTATTTTCTTCTGCAAGTTAAGTTTATTATGGGTTAAACCATTGAATATTACTTAGCAGTTTCTCGTTGGATTTTTTTAAAGATGTCTCGATTTTGCCTGTAGGTGGAGAACTGCCAAGGCGAAATTTTGGCCAAAACGGGCCCTCAGAAGCCGGGTTTCAAAGATGAGGCTGGTTTCCTCCTGGACTCTATGGGACAGCCTTCCAGCGACGCCGATGCTGTTCGTGGCTACGCGCAGACTGGTGATCAGGAGGATCGAAATCCTCTGGAGACCGCTATCCTGGCAAACGACGACCTAGTCTTTGTGAAACTCCACGCATCTTGGTCGACAATGATTAGAGTTGCTGAGGTTCTGCAATTCAGAAAGCCTCTGAAACAGGTATGTTCGCAATGCCTGAGTATATCCTGTAAGCACTGGGCATCCTTTTCCCATCCATTCGAGTACAAGCTTGTCCACTTTCGTTAACCGCATGGCCATCTAACCCTTTTTCTGCAACGGTTCCTTCAGAAATGCTTGACATCACTGTTGTTGGTACCGTTTTTCTGTAGTAGGCGGGTGATCTTATCAAGTATCAAAATGAATCTGTCTGTTTCTTTTAAACGCTTTTCCGCCAGCCTTTGACCCTTTGTGATGGCTGCTCTAATATTTTCTCACTTTTAAAGGCTGTCAGGGTGTTTTTCCATTTATAATTGGCTGTTTTTGCTTTTCCACGTGTCCTTCATCACTTTACAGGTTTTACATACATATTTGGACGTCGCTTTCACCTCATATGGATATTTTGGTAAATGCTAATCCTATGTCTGCAACATCTCGCGATCTGATAGCTGCCTAATGCATTTTGCCTGAAACACACCGATGTCTCTTTCAGGGTGACCTCATTCTCAATAATCGCAAACTCTCCACATAAACAATAATCTTAATTCACGAAATCTGTTCTTCAGCTGAGAGATCTAGACCCGAAATCGCTACACATATAACGTGTCACCAGCATCAGGAACAAGTATCCGAAAAATAAAAGGGCTGTGTAATTACGTGACCACTTAAAATAAGTAACTAACACCATTTTCTTCAGTTGTGCCAAATCGATGTCATCTGCGTGGTATTTGGTCGAGACTGAATACGATTGGTGACTCCTTGGTTGTTTGGTCTTCTCTAAATACGTGTTGGTGTTTGTGTATACGCGTGAATCACTGCCTCCACCGCTTCGTCCACACCCTCATCCGATTCATTACATTTAATTTGCATCTAAAAGAGGAAATTAGTCAAGAAAAACAGACAAACTGAATTAAATCGCCTAGCAACGAATAAACGCTGGGTATCTCGATAGTTTTGAGGTCTCATTAAGGCGATTCTTGCCAGCAGATGCTACATTGACCGTTGGTAGTGCATTCACTGGACGGTGTGCTAAATCCAGCTTAGTTTGGGTTGCTTTTTTTATGATTTCTGCTATTTGTCGTCTGGTGGTTGCTCATTTGTGTGCGAGTGTGGCTGCATTCATGGTAAGCACATTGCCTCCAATAATGTAGGGTAAAGTCGAGTGTGATTTTAAGGTAATGTGCTGATCGTGAAACAACTGACATACCACCTTGCGTTCATTAATCATGCTGCATTCTCTTTACCCTGTTTTTTTTCTTTAGTGCTAGAAATTTCATGTATTATACTTTGGTTCATCTTCTGTGCATATTTCAGAACCAGAGCTCTTCTTTTTTGTGTGACTGGCCACTTTACGTTTTCTATCAGACGTTTATCAAGTAAGAAATTAATGGGATTATGAATATAGCATTTTCCCGTACTACTGTCTGTCACTCACATACTGTTGTCGATTCCAATGGCTTATCAATTTGAATTGGATTTTTTTTCCTTTAAGCTCCTTCTCTGTTATGCTGAGAGGGCAACAGTTTCTAAAGAGAACTATGTAGGGCTAAAGGATTAAACGTATACACAATGCTACTGCTATTAGGCCCTATATTATCACTTCGTAATCAAATAAATGATTTATTCGGGTGGACTTTGTTCATCTGGGCCCTAACGACCTTAGCAGCGGACATCGGCGTATTCTTTGGCACTAAGTTCGCATTAATTGCATGATTTTGCTCACTATTACTAAGTCAGCATCAACATTGGTTTTTTAGGCGTCGGTCATATTTTTTGTTCGTAACTTTAAATATACTAGTTTTGAACAACTAAAGAACGCCATATTTGTTGTTTGACGTGTCTGTTGCAGTTTCCCATCCTCACAAAATAAGAATCAAATAGTTTGTGTTTTACGCGAGTTGAAAATGAGTCGAGTTTGCTTTGTCAGTATTTAAAAGCACAATCCACCTCTCCTTTTGGATATGTACATGGAAGATTTTGGGTTTGAGGTCCAACTACTGATTCAGGATCCCGTGTTCCACTTTGTTTTATTTAGCGATGCTGTCCTTGAGAATCACAAACGCACTTGTGTGTAGCTGCCTCTAATTCGGTACCCATACGTGCATAGTTCCATCTTAGAAATGAAGGCAACCACGTAGGTTCGTATGGTTCTATTATGATGGCTAAGTAAAGGAGGAACGCTTCCTATAATACTCCATTCGTCTTAATAGGCACCTCAAAAATCTATCACTCTTTCTCTGAGAAGAGAGCTTACTACGAATTCTACAATTATCACTAGCTATAGCCACCTCCGGTTTCTGTCTCATTTCTAAATCGTCTATCCCGCTACACATGTGATCCTTTAATGCTAAATGCTAACTACGAGAAGAGGTGGCGATCAGTTGAAGCTTGCGGAAATGCCAAGCAAATACGGAGAATGCGAATGCAGATGAGGTATTGACCCTTTCCCTTCCATCACAACCATGTTAAATATCTCCTCTGGGGTAGGTCTCGTGGTAAAAGGCGTGAGGTATGAAGCATGGGACGTTGTGCTGTCGTCTAAGCTTGAAAATGAGTCCTTCTTCCTCTTCTGCATCCTCCACTTGCATTGCATTGAGTCAGCTGACCTCAACCCCAATTGTTTGGCCTTCAGTAAGTGAATGAACGATTTCGTCTGTGTGCCACCACCTACACACACTCACGCACATGCTCGCATACACAACACACACACACACACATTGGAAGCACGATTCTGTGGGAATAATGTGGCGTGCACCCACGAAGTGTGAAGTTGGTGGTGTGGGTTGTGGATGGTTTGAAAATAACCGGTGAGACGCCTCTTCTCTTCGCACTGGAGTGAGTAGCCTACTACGGTCATGTCTCAGCACAGGTCGGTCGCCAGTCGGTGAGGGTTAAACGTGTATGGGCGAGTGGACATGTTTGTGCATGAAAGGCGTGAAGACCAAATTAAATTGGTAGTTTCTGGAGCCTGTTGTCTGGCGTCTGCTAACACCCGGAGTGCGGGTGGAGGGATCCATCTGTTTACCAGCTCCCACCACTACCTTGCCTTCCCAACTAACAAGTTGCTACATCGTTACCATCCTCGTCATCACCATCACTCAAAGTATTGTCCAAGGTCGTGTCTGGTACTTCACTGTCGATTTATTCTACTGTCTCAACGACGACTCGTAACTCGACTCCTGTAATTGGTCATGGGCAGTCGGTAATTCGTCACTACGAAGGATAGAAAGTTTTGCTGATGCACCACCTCTATCTTCGGGTGCTTCGTTACCAATATTCTAGCTCATGTGCACCATTTCTGCTCCACACGTTCTACCACCCTACCTATTTCACATGTTTGAGGACACATTTGCAGAGAAGTTTCTGCAGCTCTGGAATCGCGTTCAAATGAGTAAAGCAGACGGATTGGCGCTACAAGCTATTGGATTCAGTCGGCGGCGAATGGGATGAAAGTGAGTTGGGAACAAGAGGAAGGTGGTAGAGAGTAGGTTAGGGATGAAGGTGCTGATTGACTGATGTACGTCTCTCCATCTTTGATAATTCACATTAAAAGTCTTATTTTACAACTACCCACTAGTCACGAGTCTTCGCAGTGACCTACTCTGTAAATGTTGCCAACTGTCTCGGTTACAGTATGGCAACATTCGTGACGTGGGTGTGTTATGATGCCTACATGTGACACATAAACCCCGTAAAAATTCTTTCAAATGTGTTTCTACATTGCAAATAGCAAGTTGTCTTTTACCTAGTTTTAATCCCCTAAGGAGCCTATTTTATGTCCAAAATTTTTTTTTCAACCTTTCATCGTTGTTCCGCTACTCTCTAGCTGGTAAGCTTAGTTATCTCTTTCGTTGAATTTTGAAAAAGAATGCAAGGAGATGAATGTTGAAGATTTTTTGTCTTTTTTGATTTCTCCCTTCTTTTCTATGCGTCTTACGCTAGTCGTTAATCTGAAGATCTCGTTTCGACTTGGTGCTGAGGTCTGTGGGTGACAACTTGGCAGGCGTAGGTACGCACTGTCAAGTGCGTATTTTTTACCATTCCTTGTCATCACATTAACTGCGTCAGTTAGTACAGTGCTAACGGTTTTAAGAAGAGGCTCAGGTATTTTTGAAGTAGACTGTATTGTGATTGCCTTTAGGGTGTTTCATTGTTTTCGACCCTCTGCAGGCCTCTAAAACTGGCAGTAGTTGTAGCTGATCACCTTCCGGGAGGCCTACAAATGAGTCCTCAAACGGTTTTAGGTAGTTTAGATTTTATACGGGTCTTTGTCCAAGGTTTGTTTGTTATTGAAAGCTCACGCTCAAGTGAATGTTAATTCCTTGCTACCTAGTTCCCTGTGACATTGTTCGCTTTCAGTGTTCTTTTTAGTGCAACAGGTGTGCTTCTCTGGCTGTGGTAATGCTGGTGGTTGGCAATATTTCTCTGTTGCATGATCAACATTTCCTACGCTTTTGTGGGCTTCTTCGTTGACTCCATCTACGATTTTGCTTTTCTCCCTAGGCGAAGGTGGAACGTCTAGAGATGAGGGAGACGGCAAAATGTAGCAAGTGTTTTGAACTCGATCCCAAGTCTATCTTCAAACTACCGTCACCTTACCGAGCTCCTTTCTCTCGGACCCGGATGAATCTGTATGTTTTGATTCATATTTACTTTTGCATTGGGGCGCTAGGGTCATTGTGCATGCGTCGGCCCGGTAGAATCGCAGCAATTTTGTGGTGATGCTGGTACCAAACGGGGTAAGTAAAGCGTAGGATCGTTAGGGGTGAATTTTAGAGGCTAAAAGACCAGTGTATCAGTGTGGAAGCTGCTGCTTATGTCTTTGTTTCGCTTCTAAAATGACTATATTTATTGCTTTTAGGTGGTTTCTACTCTTGACACCTTTGACAGCAGGCGTCAGCGACACTTTGGTATTAAGGGGGTGGAGGGAATAAAAAGTGTAGGATCTCTCCAGAGTAATTCTCAGTCTAAGTCCTGAAATCTGTCTCCATTTTCAGGACCTAGAACGCTACACTGTTCCTAAGATCTCATGGCAAGACAGGTCCTAAGCGCTCAGGATTCTGATCGTTTATTGGCGATGCTAAAGCAGGAGAGGAATCAGAAGCTCTTAGTTAAAAATACAAAAATCGCCAAGCCGTTTCCCTGAAGACTTAGATAGTGGACGTGAAACAGGCCTTCTCTCTGTCTATCGAGTCGACAGTATGGTTCTCTTTAAAAATGCCATTATCGAACAACATGATTTGGGGACAAATATTTCACCACTTTGCATGATAATTCTTTTCATCATTCTTCTCGAAGGAGAGGTAAGAGGCACCTGCCTGAGATTGTACTGTTCAGCCTTATTACTATTGCACAACTTGATGTAAAAAAACCGGGGCTACTTGTTGGCAATTGTATTTGCTTTAGGTATTATTTGAGACGAGTCATCACTTACTATGAAAGGGCTGTTTGGAATCGTATTATACTGAAGGTCGAGAGGGTCCCATTGCATCACCTTGTGAAACAAGCACTGCTTACTCCAAATTAAACTGATCTACTGTCAGCTAGCCTACAACTTTTTAACTTCCTCGATGTGATTCAATGGGTGAATCTGCTTCGAAAGCGGATGGGGCTTATGAATTTAGACGACTTTGATCAATATGATTCACCATTTGACAGCATAATTATGCCGCAATCAAGTACTGGGCACTTTGCATCGCTTTAGTAGTTCCAGACCGGCCAATGGTGTGCAATTATTTCGAGGAGATTTTATGGCTGAAAGCTCTCAGCAGAGTCCCCTTTTCTGATGGAGAAGTTCACTGTTAAATTCAATCTCGCCCCCTGCCGGGGGCTATTACACTATTCCCACTGTTGTCTGCCCTTTGTGCAGTAGATCCGCGTTTCTCCGTGTAGTTATTTTTAGGCAAGGAAACCATGGCTTAAGGGTCTGTACATTTGGTCTGCCCTATAGGCACTTAATTTGCCACTGCCAGCCACGCCTTCTTCATTTCCATCTTGACTGGTGCGCTTCGTCTACCAATAAAGGGTCTACCTCGAAAGTTGCGATGCAGTAAAAGTGCCATTTCCTTGGTCGGTTTGAAGGAATACTGGTTTTTGAGTATCTGAATTTGATAAGTTTTGCTTCTTGAAAAAAACTTCGAGCAATGAAATTTTATTCTAAAGCTCGAAGGAGACAAGTTTGACCAACCTTTTTCTATGCAACCTGACGCGAAAGATTATTCGATAAAACCTTTGAAGATCACGAAGAGTGTTAAAAAAAGGTAATGTGCTTCTGGAGTGGGATCACACATTTCGGAGTCTGACTTGGACACACATCGCTGCAGTGACTTGTAGCCAGTGGGAACTCATAATGTGTAGTATAAACCATAGAAGTGCATCATTTAAGTGGTACGGCCCTCCCTAACCTACTCTCTACCACCTTCCTCTTGTTCCCAACTCACTTTCATCCCATTCGCCGCCGACTGAATCCAATAGCTTGTAGCGCCAATCCGTCTGCTTTACTCATTTGAACGCGATTCCAGAGCTGCAGAAACTTCTCTGCAAATGTGTCCTCAAACATGTGAAATAGGTAGGGTGGTAGAACGTGTGGAGCAGAAATGGTGCACATGAGCTAGAATATTGGTAACGAAGCACCCGAAGATAGAGGTGGTGCATCAGCAAAACTTTCTATCCTTCGTAGTGACGAATTACCGACTGCCCATGACCAATTACAGGAGTCGAGTTACGAGTCGTCGTTGAGACAGTAGAATAAATCGACAGTGAAGTACCAGACACGACCTTGGACAATACTTTGAGTGATGGTGATGACGAGGATGGTAACGATGTAGCAACTTGTTAGTTGGGAAGGCAAGGTAGTGGTGGGAGCTGGTAAACAGATGGATCCCTCCACCCGCACTCCGGGTGTTAGCAGACGCCAGACAACAGGCTCCAGAAACTACCAATTTAATTTGGTCTTCACGCCTTTCATGCACAAACATGTCCACTCGCCCATACACGTTTAACCCTCACCGACTGGCGACCGACCTGTGCTGAGACATGACCGTAGTAGGCTACTCACTCCAGTGCGAAGAGAAGAGGCGTCTCACCGGTTATTTTCAAACCATCCACAACCCACACCACCAACTTCACACTTCGTGGGTGCACGCCACATTATTCCCACAGAATCGTGCTTCCAATGTGTGTGTGTGTGTGTTGTGTATGCGAGCATGTGCGTGAGTGTGTGTAGGTGGTGGCACACAGACGAAATCGTTCATTCACTTACTGAAGGCCAAACAATTGGGGTTGAGGTCAGCTGACTCAATGCAATGCAAGTGGAGGATGCAGAAGAGGAAGAAGGACTCATTTTCAAGCTTAGACGACAGCACAACGTCCCATGCTTCATACCTCACGCCTTTTACCACGAGACCTACCCCAGAGGAGATATTTAACATGGTTGTGATGGAAGGGAAAGGGTCAATACCTCATCTGCATTCGCATTCTCCGTATTTGCTTGGCATTTCCGCAAGCTTCAACTGATCGCCACCTCTTCTCGTAGTTAGCATTTAGCATTAAAGGATCACATGTTTAGTGCACTAGGCATTTAGTTCAAATCTCTTATTTGGGAATCCTTGAATTATGTAATGTTTCTGATAGCGTCTGGCCGTAAGGAAAATACTTTAATGCTATGCGAAATCGCTGGCTGATATTTGGACGTTTCTTCCCACATTCATGTTGTCTAACACTTCAAAATCGCCTTGTTTTCTTGGCGTAGGTGTCATATATCATGCATGCTTTTTTATTGGGGCTTACAACGCCTGTGCTTCTTAGTGTTTAGCATTGCATTTATATGCTCTTCCTGCTCCTGCTTTTTAGATTTGACATTCCCGAGGACTACGACAATTTCTTTAACCCCACTGAGCGTAGTCTAGTAGTAGACTACGTACTAAAGCGGACGGGCACGTGTGAATGTACCGCCCTTGGAACCTGCCCACCCATCAAGGGTGGCGACGATGCCTCACCGCATTACGTGACCGAGGAGGATGTGGAGTACGAGCGAAAGACTCGCGCTAGGCCCTTCGATGTCAAATTGGCGGAACATGGCAAGGTCGATTTGGGTATTGACCACCTCATTAACGATAAGATCTTCATTGCTGCTTTTCCATTGCACGATGTGAGTTGGTGGTACACTTGTTTGAACCGCTAAGTGGTGTACGTCTTTTCCTCTACTTTATGCATTCTTTCTTTTTTCCTCTAGCCGTCTGAGGAGCTAATGAATCTATTGAAACAGAAGGAGGGCGAGGTGGCAGGTTCGAGCAGACCAAAGGTAGGATTTGTGTATTGGACTCCTATGTAAATAAGCTAGGTAGTGTCGATTATACAGGAAGTAATAGGAAATAGTTTATTGGCAGCTGTGAACAACTTCGCTGCCAGCATCCCAAGTAAAACCTCTACCATCACATTTTACCAATTTTACCTGTTTGTAACGCGATTTAGTTCAACCACTTTTCGTATTCTCATGAAGGCCACATATCGCATGTGTGACATTGATAGCAAACGTGTTGGTAAGACTTTGCTTATTTTCCCTTCATTCAAGATTGTGCCCATTCACAATTACATTTGTGTATTTGACAGATGTTTTTTGGGGTCTAGAAAACGCGCTTTTGTGCCGAAAGTGGTTATTTCTCATTAAAATGCATCTGTAGTGGGCATAGTTAGGCATGGATCGTCGTTTTTTCTGTCATGTAAATGGCACTTGAAGGTTGAATCCACTTGTTTGGTACCATGCACCATGAATTTTCATAGCTCAAAGTTTGATCGTAGATTTCTGCCTGATATTTTGGTAGCAGGATTATGGAATTTCGTCCCACATTTGTTCAACTTATCTTCATGTACAGTAGGTCTGTCATCCTCTTCCTCGTTGAAACGAATGTTATGAAAAATTGTCTTAGCTGCCCACTACTTTTTCTTCATTAAGAAAGTTAGGGCAGGGTTTAAGGACACATTTTATTGGGGGTAAACTCTTTGAAAGTTTGTGCGGATATTCCCTATGTCTCCACCTCTTTCACCTGTCTAGACCGAGCAGACGGAGGTCAACATGCGAACCCTTCTAAACGACCAATGGGGCAGCTTGAAGAATATGATTAAGTTTCAACCATTAGATTACGTTCGGTAAGTTCTCTGTGCTGTCTTTCTCTTTCTTAAGCGATTTTGCGCCGAAAACATTTCACTAACTACATATCGCAACCAACACTACTGACCAGATTAAAAGTAGGGGATTAACTCGAAAACAAGCGTTTTATTCAGCTGAATTTTTCCATCTGTCGGCCTTAGGAGGCTGTGCCTCCTAGTTATTGTTTCATAAATGAAAAAAATTGTCACTGGACTAGCTTAATCACTCTAAGTCGGAAAACCTCTTTTAATTCTAATTCTGATGTCTACCTTCAAAAAGTTTAATCTTTTGGAACACATTAGGCAATTATTAATGTTTATTTGTTCTGTGCTCTACCTCCATGCTTAAATACAGAGGGACTATTCACTGGCCCGTAGACAAATCATGCTTACCACGGAAGTAGTCACAGAAGTACGCTAATTTCCGTGTGCTACAACTCTGTTTATGTGCATATCGTTTCGTTTCTTGCCCACCCGCACACTAATTTTGCACAAAAAATGCGATTTTGGGGTGTTACATCTAAAGGGTACTTGAAGCGGATGTTGCCTTGTCACAAATCTTGTCGGAATTGAAACTAGTGTATGCCTCATGTCAACCACCAATCATTGTTGCTTTTTCTAGACTCTACTTTGGTGAATCCATCGCCTTCTACTTTGCATGGCTGGGTCTTTACACCTACTGGCTCATCCCTGTGGGTATTTTTGGTCTCCTTGTCTTCTGTCTTTCCGCCATTGACATCTCCGACGACCGAATTGTGTACGTAACTAGTTTTGTGCTCATTGGCCTATTAATATGTTGTCAAAGTAATAACAACGCTAGTGTTTTGTTGGTTGTGGAAAATTACCTACTTTTGGCTTCCTTCCACGTAGGGATGACGTATGCAATCGTGGGTCCGAGTTTGTGATGTGTCCTACGTGCAGCCAACGGGGTTGCAAGTTTTGGCTATTGAATGCCTCTTGTTTGGCCACGAAGATGACGCATCTAGTGGACAATATTAGCACGGTTCTGTTTGCTATCTTTATGTCTATCTGGGGTGAGTTGTTTATTTGACTGCTTTCCCTAATCTCTCCAAGCAACAGCTTGAGTTATATTAATTTATGGCAGCAACGCTCTTCATGGAGAACTGGAAGCGCTACCAAAATGTCCTGGGGCATCGATGGAATGTGCAACATCTTGAACCTGTAGATGAGCCACCCCGACCGGAATTTCTTGCCCTACTCAAAAAACGAGGCTACAAAACGACCGTTAATTTAATCACTGGAGTACGTTCAACATCATTTATGGGTTACATATGAATGATATTTGTTATTTTAGCGTGAAGAACCTAGTATTCCCTTTTGGAGTCGCAAATTGCCCTGCACTGTGCTCTCCTTCAGCTCTGTTATCTTGGGGGTATGTGGGCCGGAAAGAAATTCGCATACCTTATCTCCTCATTTGATTTCAGCAACCACCGTGCATTTTAGATGGTCCTCTGTTTGGCTGCTCTTATTGGTGTCATCTTTTACCGTCTCATTGTTAACACTCTTCTGTTGCAACACGAAAATGTATTCATTAGCTCAATGGCAGGAATAATTACTACTGTGACAAGCTCCTGCATTAACTTGGTCTGCATCTTCATCCTGAAATTGGTAAGCATTGTGACCTGTGGCCAAAATCTGGGGTAGATGACCAACTGTTTCATTCCATTTTTTGTTTCGGGTTTGTCATCACCTAGGTATACGACAAAATCGCGGTGAAACTGACAGATATGGAGAATCACAGGACTCAGTCGGAGTACGATGACAGCTTGACGTTGAAACTCTACCTTCTGCAGTTTGTCAACTTCTATTCGTCCATTTTCTACATTGCCTTCATTCAGGGAACCACTGCCAGTCTGCCTGGTGACAGGAGCATCCCAATTCGTTCATCCGGCGTGAGTTTTTCTGTCGCTTAAAGCCTATTTATGTTTTGATTTCTCATTGACCTTTTATATCATTTGGGAATTCTAGTGTGACAATGGAAATTGTCTCTTCCAACTTTTTATCCAATTGGCCATCATAATGGTCGGCAAACAATTTCTTAACTTTGTGACGGAAAATACTCTTCCGTGAGTTTACTGGTAATTTGTATTTTCACACAAAATCTATATGGTAGGATTAGACGATGTAGCTCATCTACAATTCCTCCAATTTTCATTAGCCAAATTTTAATGCTCCTATTGAGGGTGTTTCAATGGTTAACAGACTAGGAGGCCATGTCGCAGTTGA
Organism: Echinococcus multilocularis; assembly: GCA_000469725.3. Classification (NCBI taxonomy): domain Eukaryota; kingdom Metazoa; phylum Platyhelminthes; class Cestoda; order Cyclophyllidea; family Taeniidae; genus Echinococcus; species Echinococcus multilocularis. The sequence goes on along the minus strand of LN902846.1, from coordinate 3,596,328 downwards.
GATGATCCCACCTTCGTGCCGTCTGCGTGGTAGACGAGGTACGGGTGATTCTAAAGTACCCACACACAAGTTAAAGAACTATAACACTCCTACAGCGTTCTGACAGCATAAGTCTGAGATTTTTATCCTTACCCCTCTCCTTTGAAGGCCGATTAAGCGATGTCTGGTCGTCTATTTTGCGCATCGACGCTCAATGAGAGATCGGGGTGCATTGGCAGAGAAGGTGTCCGGAGCTCAGTACGGCTCGATGGAGTCGGGCGCTCTCGAGAAAACACCGCTGACGAGTGGCGACGGACGACCGACTTTGTATAACTGCCGCGCCAACTTCACTCTCCTTGACGGCGGATCACGACCTCTCTTTGAGGAGTATCTTGAAATGCGTAAGTTGATGCAATTTTGTCATGCGGATGACCTCCAATAGCACCAGTGCTGTCTTCGGCAGCACCTTCATCAATACCATCACCATCGCGGCCGTCACTGTTATCATAGAACGACTTGTGTGGTCGCCTAGGCGTTGATTAGCACGTCCTCTAGTGTTGTACTTTATGCGGGTGCTAATTGAGCGAGACTGGGATTTTTGCCTTTACAAAGGCCTAAAATGAACTAATTTTTGGCATGCTCTCCTTAGCCTTTAACCGGTATCTGGAAGGCTTTAATGCGGAAGCTTGTCGGTACAAATGATTCAGCCTAGAACTGCTAGCTCCAATTTTGTCGTTGGTGCTGGAATGCTGATTTTCGTATGACTTCACTATTTTCATGTTGGCCTTAACTGTAAAGTAAAATGATGCGCTCAAGCTTTGTCGCATATAATAGTGCAGTCTAGCGAGTCCTTGCCTCCCTTGTCAAAGCATGTCTTCACCCCATTCCACGACTTATTTCTTCTGCACTAGTCCAAGGTAGTAGAGCACTTTGGTATCTAATGTGCACCGGTCTTTTGAAATTACACAACTCACTCATGAGTGATGGCATATTTGACTGGCTTGTGGAAATATTCATCCCTTCTGCCTCCGTGTCAAGCATCCATAATTCCGCGTTCCTCGCGTTGAATGGAATGTTCGCTTACAGAAATAACTGTCAAGGCTGCTGGCTGGAAATGAATCTCCATGATCAGAATTGTCACTGACGTACAGACATCCTTCTCCTGTGCGGTTTGGCGGCTAAGCGTCGCACCACCATACGGTATTGTGCTTGAAGCCCTCTGTAGAGAGGGGAATGCGCGCGTTTGACCCAGCTGTTCAGAAGGGCTTCTTCATTCCTCACTCTGGGCTGTTTCCCACGCATATGGTCACTTGCATCTATCACTTTGTCAAATGTATCCTGGTTAACGGCATACACTGCGCATTGGGAAAAAGGCAAAATTGGCGCTTACTTTTGGTATGCAGTAACTCCACAGTAACATCCTTATTGATAAGTGGGGGCCAACTCGAAGTCCTGGTTCAAGTTGAGGGTTCTTATCTAAAGCAGTTTTCTAGATTTTCAGCGACACTGTCTCTCGTATCACACTTGCCATATTAAATGTAAAATATTTAATGAATACAGTATAGAAGCGTCTAAATTTAGCTCTTGTTCATAGTTCGGGAGTGTGTGATGCATTTTTGTATGGTTATCTAGTCATTCAAACTATTAGAATTGCTTTCTGAATAACATTTTCTCTATTGTTGTTTATTTCTCTTAGTGATCCAGTACGGTTTCATCACAATGTTCGTTCCCGCCTTCCCCGTTGCTCCATTATTCGCTCTGCTCAACAACATGTTTGAGCTACGTACGGATGCAAAGAAGTTTTTGCGTCTTCTCCGTCGACCGGTTAGAAAGCGAGAAAATGGAATTGGCATCTGGTTCGGCATCCTAACTGCCATTTCCGCTCTGGCCATCCGAACAAATGTGAGGCATTATTGCTGGTGTTGCGACACGCTCTACTGATGGTTTATCAGTAGATAACCAGGTTTCTTGTATGTGTGGGTTTCAGGCTTGTTTGATCGCCTTTACTTCGGAGTACCTTGTACGCATGACCTACATACTCTACTACTCGCCTAACAGGACCCTGGAGGGCTACCTCGACTTCACTCTCTCCTACATGAATGCCTCGCGATTCGATTTGACACCGAAGGATGAACTGCTGTTGAAAAATTCAACCTATTGTCGGTGAGAGCGGCTGCAGAGGCTATCATTTCGTGGCATTCTTGAATACGATTGACAGCTTTATAGCATCCAAATTTGTTTCTAAAGCCAGTATAAGGCATTTGAGGTTAAAAGTCTTCCATGACTGATAACTTCATTCTGCAACTTTTGGCATCTAATTCAACCAGGCGCGCTTTCTTGGAAATTCTTAAAGAAGAAACGATTGGAGGCCAAATTAACCCTTATTATTCCTTACATCGTTAATAATCGATAGATAGAGCCTTTAAAAAAGACAGCTGCTATTTGACGAGACGTTATTCTGGCCACTTGGTCGTTGCTCGAGCATAGGCACTTGAAGGTAACGGTTTTTTTTTTCTCCAGGTATCGCGATTTTCGTGAACCCCCAACCGCGCCTGACCCTTACGCCTACACTCCGGTGTACTGGCATGTCCTGGCTGTGAAATTCGCTTTTGTCTTTATCTTCGAGGTAAGCTGTCGTTGTTATATTGTTTGCTTCCATTCCCCTCATTCTTGCCCTGCATATATGTGTATATATGATACCCTTTTAGAATGTGGCTCTAGCCTTGACAGCCCTCATCGCCCGATGCATTCCTGACATGCCACAGAACCTCACCATTATCTCACGTCACGAGGCTCGCGTTGTCAACGAGCTTCTTCTCCAGAACGAGGAAATTGAGGATAAGGAAAAGTCGTTCGAACCGCCAACTCAACAACCGGCCATTGGTTTTAGTAGTGTCGAAAGTTTCAAGGTGAGCTCTTCCCTTCTCCCTAGGAAACTAGTTAAACTACCAGCCTGAGAGGGGATCTAAGCGGCTGCATTGTAGGCAAAGAGCTGTATTCCATTCTATGTTAATCCACATCTCCTGTATGTACGTTGGCAGGACGCACGGAATCGTGAGCACCACGTATTCCTTGGCTGTAAGTTTATTGGTGCACACGGATGACAGCTAAGGGACGAAAATGGAAATGAGACACACTGTTGAGGCCTTGTCATGCACTATGTTTTCATTCTACCAGTCTTTGCACCAGTGTTATCGTGTCTCTGTTCTTTCTTCCCTCTCCGCCTTTGTCACGGCTCTTCAATCATCACTTTTTAGGGCAAAATTGGCGATTGTCAAGGCTTCTTTATGGAAAATTTAGCTTCTACAAGTGTATAGCACCGCTGCTATCCTTCACACTAGTGTAGATTCTATTCCATGTACACCGCCTCCCTTGATCAATCCATGTTATGAATCCACCACTAGTCCCCTCCACTCCCTCCTTCCCCTATTTATCGTGCAACAAGCCTCAATTTGATAAGTTACCTCAAGTTTTTCTTAAAAACAACTATTTCTCTATTGCAAGACTCAACAAGTGGGCTTCGTTTACGCTCTGGTTAGTTTCTACTGTCGCATTGTGACTGTGCTTCCGCATAGCAGCAATGTCCATGATTGAAGCATGTTCAGCTTGACTGCGGCAATCTTCCATTGCCTTTGATGTTGCAATTGTCCAGATTGCACCCTTGGAATCAACATATACCAGGAATGGTTCCCATTTAAGACTGATGCGGTAATCACGAAGTCACAGTTTCAAAAAAAGCGCGTCCACTGCAGACCCGATCTTTAATTTTTTTCCAGCGAGACCAATTACCATTTCATTCCATCCAATTCAAAAGCTGTTAATTATCCCTACATGCTTCAAAATGTCAGACCTACCGCTCAGTCCAAATGTCGAACCACTCCTGCCACTTTGTGATTTATGCTGCCACTCGTTACTACTCGCAGTGAGGCTCTACTCCATGCACTTTTGTATCACCACCAACACCCCCATTGTTACTAATATTTTGTCCTTTCGAATTTAAGCCTCCAAGGATGTAATCCATCATGGGGTTAGTTAATACAACCACCATTGAAATACCACATCTCGGCCTGAATGCCAACAGCCATAATGATTGCAAATGCTCTTTTTGATTACCTTTTTTTCCATTCCTGCACGAATGTCTTTATTGAAAGGATGATTTCACCCATCCCCGAAAGGGCGAGGTATGCTTTTTTTGTCGTGTGTGTGTGTATGTGCGTTCGCTAGCGCTTCCTGAAATGTCCGCTTACTTATTATTGCACTGTGGCACCTGATTGGCGCAATGAGGCTCTACTGTAATAATTATAAAAGATGGACGAAGTTACCTCTCTGCGACAGGTTCGAGGTTTTAGTGGTTTGAAAGCGGGGATCATCAACGCTGCCACAGATGCAGAGCTCAAATTGTCCCTAAAAACGCTTAAGAGAATAAAAGCCTCCTACTCCAAAGTTCATCAAGCTTGAGTAACCAAAAGCGGTGCTTGAGTCCTCTTTCCTTTAGACAGTTAAGTAGTATCAACTATGAATATGTCTAAGCTCAGAATCCAGGTCGCTCTCTAGCTATGCCAGTCACTATACACGTAGTGGCTGAATTGAGCAAACAATTCGGCATTGCTGACCTCATTTTCCGCATCCTAACGCGCTCTCATTTTCGGTTGTGTTCAATGTTCTTAAAATCTCACCACATGTGATACCTCCGTCTGTCTAATGCGCGTTTTCTCATCTCTCCCTTTTCTCTAGCCTGAAGAAAACCTCTTTACCGGAATTGGCTTTTTGCAAAAATGACTGTCGTCGTCGATGGGTACTTTCCAGTTCTTCCCTCATCTTCTTCGTCACATTGGAGTATTGCTGTTTCTTTTGACCCTTTGGTGAAAAAACTTTCGGGTAGTGCAAGAATTTGTTATCTCGACTAATACTACTTTTTTACGGCGACCGGTATTGGTGAACAGAATTACCTTTTCTTCCTCCTGTTATTTAGCATTGCCTTGTGATAGTGTCTTGTCACCCTATTTGATATCGTTTGTAATAATATACAATTTCATTTGGTGCCCCCCTACGCACAGGTCGCAAATAACAATGCTGTACACCCCTAATATTATTGCCCTCCAGTGAAATTGGACCGCGGCAGACGGAAATGGTCCTCTATAAGTCGGGTCCAGTAACTATGACAACCCACCCAATATGGGCAGATATGTCTCAGTCATAGCCGTATGTTTAATGCGTTGATCAGGCATCAACCAAATCTTAAACGCTCACGGGTCCAGCTGTACTTGACCCTTCAGCTATGTGCGGTCGTTCGCTTGTCTCAAGCGGAGACACCGCCAACGCGTGTGTTCTTATTTCTCCTTCCCGCACGATGATGTTGAGGGATTCCACTGCAATAAGTGGACTTGTTGGCATTTGGGGCGTGCATTCTTTGAGGGTGGTTCGTTCACTGACCAACTGGAAGAGCGCAAATGGTAAAACGATTACTGTTAGACATATAGGTTAAACAAAGAAACTGCTTGCGGTGGAGCTCCACTAAAGAAAGGGATACATAAGTCGAGGAAATGGTGAAGAATATGAATTTGAACACTAAAACTGCTGTAACTAATAGCAATATATTTAAGCCTGACCAATATTTGAGGTCGTGAGATGAGACAGTCCACTTTGAATGCTGATAACCGGCATCGTTGCTGCGACCAGTTCTGTGGATTCTTCCGTTGCCCTCATCCATTGTCAATGTGATTATTTCTAGGCCGTCTATGAAGTAGTTCAAGGCTAACATGCGCTTCAGGGCGTTTGTACAATTCAAATGAGTTATGCCACCACGAATTCACTCAAGCTGTAGTTTGAATACCTTCGACGCATTCCCGAAATTCGTGCGCTATAAAAGGCAACTCAAGGAATGGAGCTTCGCAGTTAAGTGGACCATGGATTCTCGACAGATTGAACTTTCTGCTTATTCAAAGAGCATGCAGCGCTTTGTCAACCGAGGCGTGTGGTTTCAAGGAAAAAAAAAATGCAAACTTTCACTTTGACTTCATTTTAGGTAATGGCATTCTTTTCACGGGTTTTGTTTGCATGTTTGAATGATAACGCTAGCCAAGGACCGTTGTACTGGTCGCCAGGCAACTGAGGCCTCCAAACCGTGCTGTGCTTCATTTGCACTGGCAGGTGTATGAAGCGCTTATGCTTCGGTCCCACCAACTCTTGTACCTCGTTAATTACTTGCCTTTGAGAAGTGAACCAGATCTAGGTAACAGGGCATGAACTCAATTGTTTGTAAAATCTTTCTACAGGGAAGACGTCAGCCCTACTTGCAAGTCCATTAGGATTAAAAGGTTTGATTTTATTGGTAAATACTAAAGTTTAAAAGACCTGGTTGGCTTACCTTAGTCGCCTCTAGGTATGATGGACAGTGAATTTGTTTTGATGCGTTAAATTGTTCAAAGTCATAAGTTAAAGGAACAGATCAATCCCCTAACACCTACTCCAGCATTTGCCGCATAAAAAAGCCAATCAAAGTGAAGACAGGTCGGAAACTTTGTCGAACGCGTACCTTATATACCAGTCTCGCATGTTTACCGAGAATGGACCACGTTGGCAAAGTGTGACAAAGTTCAGCTCAAAAATGGCAAAAGCTACAAATACACTTCATCCCCTGTTGACTCAAGAGTTTTAAGAATTGAGGTTTATGCAGCAGTTAACGGTGGTGAGGTTGCATCACTGACGGGCTGGTTGAATGCGCATACTACTAAATAATACCCGAAAAGGCCTTGATTATACATCGAATGCTGAATACATCAAAGCCTCGATAGCAGTCCCTCATTGTAAAGCCCATCACCAACAAGGACTGCTAATCTTTAATTAGAGGCACTCGAAAATCCTCAAAAAACTAAAACAAAGTTGCGTCAAACTCCCCTTCATTGCATCAAAGATGCCAAAAAAAGCGATATTATCTGGAGTTTTCAATATCTACACCTATTTGGACAGTTTCTCATTTGTAAAACGAGTTCTCGTCATGGTATATTTAGGAAAATTCAACTCCACTCCCTTGTCCAATCATCACCTTTCAAATTATCACCCATTTGGAGCAAATCCCACGTAACTTAATAGAGGTAAAAATTTATGCAGTAGCCTTAAAAAATAGTGCTGAATCGTAATACCAATGCATACGTGAACTCCGTTTGGAACACCAACCAGAAGGTTCACCTGTGAACAAGTAGTTTACACGTCGATTGTTTCAAAAACTCCATTTCAATGACAACAACACAGCAAACCCATCTTCAGTTTCTCAAACATCCGAATGATATGAACAAGACGGGGGGAACTCATTTAACTAGACCGGCGATAATTGATTCAGTCGTACTGCATGCCGCGGCCAAGACTTTCAAACTGCCACCCAAAACATCGGCGGCCACAGATTGGTCGATAGGTTCTGAGCCCGCAGCCGCGTTGCGCCAATCGGCAACAAGGTCAGCGACCTTGAGAGCGGACACACCGGGTGAGACGGCAGTGGAGGCGGTAACAAGGGGTACAGAGGAGCTCAAAACGCGACGGACAAGAGGTGCGCAGAGGGCTGACTTGAAGAGACCCAATTCAGTGAGTAGGGCGTCACGAAGATCATCCAGTGTCACTGACCCTCCGCCCACTTCCTCCCCATTACCCTCCTTTCCACTCGCCAGCAGAGCGTCCCGGTTGAGGTAGTCTAACATGAGGTGATGCAGCTCTCTGCGACTAGAGGGAAATAATCACGAGGATTAGCATTGTCTGCTGACGAATGAAATTGAAGATGTAAACTCCAAAATGATGATGAAAAAGAGGTGCAAATAAATAGACTGCTGTCAAATATTAATACAAACACTTCAATTCATGGCTTCCAAGTGCATTTCATAGAGTCACATTTCGATAATGGAAAGCCGAAGAGATTACATTTAACTCCTCAAAAATGTCTTCGGAGATCGAACAGAGGACAAAGGAGGTGTTATCCAGGTCGTTGCAAGAACATGGGCAACATTATTAGCTTATAGAATGAACAAGATATTTCTAATGCAATAACGAGACCCTCAGATCTGCACTGCAAACTACTCCTCTGCATCAAAAAGACAGTTTCAAAATAAATAAGCAAATATAGGCAGTGCTGATGTTAATAGCCTTGTAGTCAACCATTCTAATTATCTACTTACACTAGAGGCTTAAAATTCATCAAAATAGAGAATAGGCCAGCGTATTGCTTTGAAATCTAGCCCACATTTGAAACCGGAAAAATAGGGTTCAAAGAGCTCACCTACCAGGCCATGGCCTCGAATACCAAGCTTTTGGCAGCACGCCGACTCAATCGAACTCTACAACCAGCGAACAAGCCTCGGGTAACAGCTATCCACTGCCCCAGGGTTATTCGACATCTAAACAGCCGTGACAGACGATGCTCCACCTCTGCCTCTTTTCCTCTCAACTTCAAACCGAATTTCCAAGAATGAGTGATCGATAAAACCTCTTGATCAAGTTCTTCTTCATCCACTTCGTCCATGGATTGAACACTTTCGAGATCAACAGGTATTGGAAGATGTATCACCCAATCAGAGGTCGATATTTGAAAATACATATCTCCAAATGACCGTGGTGTTGGAATCACGACAAACAGACGCTGTTTTGCCGCGTCAGACGTTGTTGTGGAAGATATTCGAGGAAATAGAGTCTCCAAGTGTAAGGTAGCATTAGATGGAACATCATGAAGGGAGATGCAGAGGACTAGAGAAGCGTTTGGCCCTAGAAAAAGACGAGTACGCGTGATTTTCATCGCAAACTCGGGGGCATCAGGAAGAGTGTTGGCACGCAGACAGGGCAGACTGCCGAAAGGGGTAGTTGGAGTGTAAGGCGTTGCCGCACGACTGTAAAAGATGGGAAAGTGGTGAATTGAATAGGATGTAGGAGAGGGGATGTAAAAAGTGCGGTCACAGGGATGAATTGAGAGGAGAATTTGATTAGCAACTGCGTAGTCGGCCAAGCCCTTCTAAAATAGAGAGATGAAGTACGAATAAATACGTAGGTCGCCTTATTATCAAACTACATACGTGGGTCACAGTGCCAGGGACAAGTTCAGTTCGTAGCACATTCCAGAAAATTGCATGAGATCAACAAAGACAGAGTTGGGGGGGGGGGGGGGAACACGTTAAAACGAAATAGCATTACTTTTTAAAAAATCTATTTGAAAAAGAACTATTTTCGATGCAACAATGTCAACATTAGCCACAGGGAAGTACTCCAAATCAGTGGTCCGTGAAGTATCTCCAGAACTACCATCTTGAAGCATTAGACCATTAAGTATGGGGTAAGCCCTTATCCAGAACGGTGGCGACCGCGAGGATGCGCGGTTTGCTCCACGATCAATCCTTGATTTTCGGAAATCTTAGCTCAACTAAGCAAAAATTTGGCCGATTGTAGAACCGCAATGCAGAGGCTCAAAACATCTACGAACACAATGCTGGCCACGGCGAGAGCTCGACTAGCCAAGAAAGATAAGGACGGTATGCTACTTAACTTTTTCTCTAAGTAAGCAGTTTTGCCGAGGTACTAGTAGCTGGAGGAAATATCACTGATAGGGCGACCATTAGGCTGGGAATAAAAGAAGCTTCAGCAGATTTCATGTCAGCGATAGTGGCAAACGTGACCAAAACCAACAGGTGACATCATCACCGTGTTAGCGACAAAGGGAGAACAGAAAGATGAGAAGGGTTTTGCCCAAGCTGAAATGTCCCAAATCATACACGAATTAGCAAGGAGAACAAAGAAAGAAAGATGAAAGGTAGTACTCGAGGTGAAAGCGTCGAAACACGGGACTCCGTCGTGAGATGCTCTTTATTGTTCAGGTTCACGTAGATGATTAGTTGATGTCCCACTTATCATTTGAAGCAAACTAACGATAACAAATTCTTAAGTGAAAAACAAACTTTACTCTAGGAACCTTCTATCACTATTAATAGGGTCCCTTCATTACTGAGCCCGTACGTTAATGTTAAGTAAAAGAAACTGAAGCAGATGGGAAGGAGCAAATACAGCAAAAAGCAACGCGTGGTGGACGATTTCCCGCTGAGCTAGAATCTGGCATCAAAAAATTGCAGCAGAAAGCGCAAGAACACACGTATGCGAAAAAAATAGAAAAAAGGATAAAATCGTTCTCTTTTTTCACTAACCAAACACGCACGTGTAGTTTAGTAAAGAGGTGGTTGTATAAACAATCGTTGTCGTGGTCGGAAGAGCTAGAAGTTACAGAGAAAGGAGCGGACAGTGGGCACAAAAAGGTGAAAGCGATGCTGAAAATCATTGCGCCTCTTCCTCTCCGACATCGTCGTGGTGTTAGTCAGGGGAGTAGAAAGCTCGAGAAAGGCGTGTTGTAGACGCTGTTGTGAAGTCGCGTCGCCTGAATATCGTGTTACGGATTCACCGACTACCTCCTCGAAGCTTCGCTGCAAAAAAAGGAAGGACTTAGACGCTTCAAGTGCGAGCTATACAGAGGTATCCGAACTAAAATAAAATTAGAGGTTTATAAGAAATAATAACTTTCAATGAATGAAAACCACGCTTATTTTTCGTCATACTTCTCTACCAGATACTTACGCTTATCCCAGCGCGTCAGTACGACTGGATCATCTAAGGTCGGTCTTTCGCTTCTGAGCCGATGCCGAAATATTGACCTCTAAGATTCTTGATGCACACAATTCTCATCACATGCAATAGCGCAATCGAGAAAATCCTCGCCTCCCTTGTCAAAGCATGCCCTCATCTCATTCCACTATTTATCTATTCTGCGCTAGTCAAGGGCAACAAGCTATTTTGGCGCCTAATGTGCACCAACTTTTCAAAATTCCACATCTTTGCACTTGCCAATGCCCGTGTGTCTTGCCATTTCGTGGAAAGATTCGTGCCTTCTGTTTCTAGTCTATTAGCCTTCATTGAGCGCTCCTTGCATTCAACGGAATGTTTGCTTACAGAAACGCCTGCGAAAACTGGGAATTGGCAATGAACTACCATGACCAGAATTTTCACTGAAATCATTTAATCAAGTGCCATTCAACTGGATGGTTCAGCGGGCGAGCATTGTGTCACCACATACGACTATGCCCAATGTCCTCTGTACATAGGGCTATACATGGATTTAACCCGTTGGTTCAAGGGGCCTCTTCGTTCACCACAATGCTTCGGTTCGCACTCACATGACCGTTTGCGGGTGTCAAACTGTCAAATGGAGTTCAGCCTACGAGAGGTGCTCTGGGTACTGGGAAAAGGAGACTTTGAACTTACTGCGGTACTAGCCTTCTAGAAAAGAGGTTTGGTTTGGCTTGATTGCCTCTGTAGCATCACCAGATATCAGTTTCAACACAGAAAATGCACAACACCACCTACTTAAACAATTTTCCTGTTAGCAAACAGCGAAACGATTGAGCGCAAAGTACTTACTACAAATCTATTACTATTTCAGGCAATGAATCACTTTCAAAGCCTGTCCAATGTTGACATTTAAGGATTGTTTGTCGCAGCTGTACTTCCGACGAAAACTAATCCATCACATTCATATCTGTCTTTTCCACTTTTGCTACAGGAGGAAGTAAATGCTTCTGGGGATTGCAACAATGAGGAGTGGTCTTATGATGCACCAGATCTTGGATGAAAACAGACAAGTAAATAGACAGAAGGGTAGACCGACATAAGTCAGGCAAACGGAGGCACATAGATAGATTGGCATGGGTAGACGGCGTAATGATGATAGGTAGATAGAAGCAGACGGTCAAATAGCCAGCGAAAGGAAATGACGAAGGAAGGCAGACAGACAAATAAAAAAGGGAGCAAAATAAAACACACAAACAGAGACGGGTACGCAGACACAAATAGCCAAAAGTAAGATGCAAACAGAGAGACTGGCAGACTGAGACGGATTGGCGAGACTCACTAGGTCAAGAGTAGCCAACGCAAAGATGCATCCCGCGAGGGAGTCCTCCAGCTGTGCCGGAAAGACATCCCGGGTGACGAGTCCGAGAAGTTCGCGGAGGAGATCCTTCCCCAACGGCAGGTGCGTCACCATGGCCGTGGCGGCGGCCGCGGCCGAAGTGGGGAGGGAACTCCGAGTAGCGCAGAATTCGGCCAAGTAGGTGAGTGCCTCCAGCGCACTCATGTTTGTAGTGGTTTCAGCGAGGTTGAAAATGCCGTGACGAAGAAGGCGCCCAAATTCGGTCAACGCCTCTGCCGACTTGTCCTTGGCAAGATGGAGCAGACCTTCGGGGCGCAGTTCCAGAGCGTAGGAAAGGAGGTGGTAAAAGGAGCCCGCCATTTCTGGAACCTATTAAGTAAGGAGAGGTCAACTACCAAAACGGTTGGTAAGATGAATGCATAGATAGATAAGTCACTATCGTCCTATCAATTCTGGGTGTGAAGGTTGAAAAGGTCGGAGCTAGTGAACAAATTGATAAAAGAATGCGTCCCAATGGCTTGGATGAAAAGAAGAGTGGCGTAATGATTGAATAAATGAATTCGTGAATAGATGGGTGCACTCAAGGTCGATGGATGAAGTAATCAAGGATTGGTCAAGATTGAATTGGTTAGAGCGCTAATTATGCAGATGGATAAAACAGAAGTGGGTGGACAGGTCGGTAGTTTGACGATTTAATTGATAATTTGAGGGATAGAGGTGAAATGAATGGGTATTTGACTGTAGGAAATTGACTACTAGGTCTACGACAAAAGGATTGATTTATTCAAAATGGATGGGTCGAGAAAGGCAAAATACATTACCTAGATATGATCAGCACAACCATAAAAAACCATAAAGTGATAAAAAATCACTTGACTTGGCTCAATGTGATACAAATTTGAATCTACACGATAGATCATAACTGAAGTGGTCATTACTGGCCGAAAAATATGGGGAGGCCCCTAGGACATTCGCCAACTTCGTATTTCAGATAATATAAAAATTATTTGCTAAATAGAGAAATTTTGCTTAAATCAGTCCAAAATGGTATAAATGCGAACCCTCGGATATTTTCCAACCACACCCCTCGGTTGCAGACACGGAAGAAAAAAGAACGATTTCTACAGTACTCATCAACAGAGCCCACCACATCCATACTTCAGACAATAAAAAGATTGCTCAAGTGACAAAAGACATTCTACGCATCTAGAGAGGGTACAAAATTTACCTTTTATAAGCGTAATAGGAGAGAGGGGCAAGATTCCAAGAAGCATCGTCTCAGGCACTTACCGCTAGCACCGACTGCGTAAGGAGAGGTAGAAGAAAGCCGACACAAACGAGAGTAACATCGACTGTGGTCATCATCCCAATTCCATCACCACCGCCGCCGGGTGAGTTAGAATCCAACCCTGTCCCCGTCACACCGAACAGGCGTAAATCAAACTCGTGGCTGAGGAAAAATTGCAGGAGAGAGAAGAGATGACGTAGTTCGATCACTCGTTCCTCGTCCACCTCCTTTGAGATGCTCTTTGTAGTAAGCTTCTCTTTTAGAAGGAGAGAAGCAGTGAGCAGTGTCAGAAAGGAATGTGCTTTAATTGATACGATTTGACAGTGAGGACATTCACGTCATTATACTTCGGTGAACAAGAGATTGGAAAAAAGAAATAAACTCAGAAATAATAGCGTGGTAAATAGGGCCGTACAACGCAGGTTCCAGTGAGAAATACAGCTTAGTTAAGAAGGTTAACATTGATAGAATATCACTGAATGGTTCTTGTTTCTACCTCGTCGCCAAAGTAGAAGAGTAACGAGGACGACGCTCGAAAGAGATTAATAAGGAAGAACGATATTTTAATTCTTTTTCTCTTTTCAATCCTCAGAGTTATTACCTTCAAACTGGTAATAAGGGTCTACTCATGGCTCTCATGCTAATTTTCTTCCAGCCCTTTGTGCATAACCGAAGAACCTGATTTCAGTTTAGTATGGCCCATAACAATTCTAAAGGCAAACCAAACACTAAGATTGCAGCTTAGTCGTCTTTCTTGATCATTTTTAATCACTCACGTGAATTGGTCTGAGCGTACTGGGCACAGAGAATAACAGCGAGGATGAAGAATTGGGTGGAACCTGTGTAGGGCAGAGGAAAACGTAGTTGAAGCCCATTGGTGAGACGAAAGGCACTAGCAGCATCCTCCACCGTCAGGGTGGCCGGACAGTTGGCCAGGTAGAGCAGACAGTTGTCTGCCACCTCCTCGAATAGCGTCAGCATCGCAGCAATCATTTCATGGTACATGTGGTAGCGCTACAACGCAAAATCATGGTGCCTGAAACACATTCAGCAGACGAGACCTATGAAATAGGCTTATAAACCTACAATAATTCTGCTCAATTTATTTGAAAGCAAGTGAACAACTTGCAACTCCCAAACCGAATAAATAACTACACAAATTCTGCAAATGAGAAACCTATTCTACTTTAAAAAAAAACAAAAGTGGTAAACTGTAAGATGAAGATGAAGCAAGTACAAAGGTATCCAACCCTAAAGCCTTGATTACGGTGACCTACCTTTAAAAAATACGAGCAACAGCTCCGGAGGATAGGAAAAATGATACTAGTCCACAGAAAGCCCACAAGATCTGGGTCACTAGAGCCGGTAGTGGTAGCACTGGAGTGATTGGAAGAAGCGAGACCACAGATGGAGTTGCCCCCGTGTGCAACGATCCAGCGGAGGGCTCGCACCAGTCCCCTAAGGACCGAGAGACCCGCGATCAGGTGTGATAGGAGCGAAGGATCCATCTCCTGCCTACCCTCATCTCCATTGCTGTTCTGGCCTCTCCCCTCGTCCACGATAATGAGCCGAGTTAAACGCGTACGCAGCTCCTCCAAGAACTGGAAGAACGGGTGTAAGCAGCACTACTGAATTAGGGTTAGTAGGAGGTACTAAACCAGGTGTAAAAAGGAAGGTTGTACAACCGTAAATTCGGCAGAATTCATCCCTTAAAGTGTGGATCTAGTCATAACAAAGACAAACAAAATATAGAGTAAATACAATCTAAATTAACATAAACGTGTCACATTCAGGTATCACAGCGGCAAAAAGAGAATCAACTGACAAACCTGATAGAAGAGGTCAGTAGAGTTAAGACTGGGCCTATGTGCGCCACGCAGACACCAACAGCCACGCGTGCAGGCGTCCACCAGTTCGGTCAGCGTCTCTGTCTCCAGACACAACCATGTCTCCGCTGCGCAGACCTGACTGCAGAGCTCTATCCACGTCTGCGCGGGCGATGATGTCGTTGCATCTGATTCCTCCTGTTTGCTGTGAATTAAGAAAAAGGACTGAAGAAAAAAACGAGTATCCTGGTACCACTTTAGCTTCAAAACCCAGAAGAACAATACCTCCTCCTCAAGGAGGTGCGAAATCCAAACAGTGAAGGAAAGCAGACACTGTCGCCACTGTTACCTTTACTAGGAGATTCGTGAATGGAAAAGTTTGGGTATACTTAATTACACCTTAAAAAACATCTCAAGAATATCAGATTTGGTTAAATAAAGTCACGTATTGCATCTAGGACATAAAACAATATGAAACGCCTAGCAAAACGACGGAGGTTTCCTTGTAAACAGAGGACTTTTTATAAATTACGTATTTCACTCCAGCAATTCAACCTTCATAATGGCAACATGGACCTATTGGTTTGTCCTACATAAAACAAGTCAAAACTCCATTCCAAACCGGCAACGCTTTATACGATTTTGAGGGAAAACCCTCGAAAAGCAATGAAAAATGCTCAAGATGATCCCATCGCTCTCCAGTTTCCTTCATAATCATTTGACTGTATGGTCGACATATCCAATAGCTAAAAGCGGTAGAAGCGCATGCACACAATGAACTCCCGAGAGAACAAATGCTAGTGAAGAAAAATTATCCCACCGCAAAGGGCTAGAAAAGCGTTTTGCTTTAACAAATTGTATGGTCACTGATGTACGCGTGCGAAACAAGCCACAGCCGAGTGAGGTATTGGAATACCTAGTTCCAGGCTTTACTGAACTCGTCAACTTCATATAAAAAAATCAAAGTACCAGAAGCCAAATCAAGGATTTTCTAGAATTTAAAAGCGCACAACAACTATTCCATAACATGCATAGCATTCACTTCTAAAGCTTATTAATCACACGAACCTGATGGGGTCGGTAAAAAGGGAGTGCCGAGCGATGGCGGAGAGGAGGGCGGAGGCAAGAGTGGCCACTTTTGGCTCGCCCAACCACGTTGCCATAGCTAGGCAGGCTGAAAGGGTGAGGGCTGTGGAGACGTGGGTGAGGAGGAGTTGGTGATGGGTGGAGCGAGCTGTTGGTCCACCATTACCCCCGATGTTAGTTGGTGGACAAAAGAGCGTTCTGAACAGGGTCGCTCCACCCTCTGATGCCGCTGTATCCTCCTACAGGCGGAAAAGTACGTAGAGATGAAGAAAGAACACAAAATTAACCTTTTCTGAATTAGGCGCTTCATTCAATCGCCTACAAGTAAATCTTTGCGCCTCAACAACCCAATGCAACGGTACAGAACTCGCTCATCATACACTTACAAGCGCATGCTACAGGACCGAGTTACTAGAGAAATCCATGTAGTTTCCAACGCGGCTGATGCATCAGGGAAACGGATTTAATGGGATTCATCGTTGGAAAGAGAATAGGCGTTTATGCGAAATCTAGAGTAGTTTCGAAATGGATTGTGATTCTGGCGCAGTTTCAATCAACTTAACGGCCTCAAGTAGATGAGGGTGGCTCAGAATGTGTTTGTGTGTTTTGTGATAGTTCGACTCGAAGGAGTCACTGAACTAAACGTCTCTTCATTGAAAAGGTAATCCAGCCGTTCAAGGAAGGTATCGCCAGAGAAGACTCTACTAGTCCGATCACGAAAAGGCACGACTTTTGGCTTATTAGGAAGGGCAAAATATTTCTTTTAAAGATATAAATCCCCTTTCCCTTAGTTCAAATCTAGGACATCTATGAAGTAACAGAGGTGTGGACCTAAAGTGACGTAAAAGGCAACAAATTTGATTGTTACAACTCACCGGATCGAGATGCCCTTCAGGTCCAGCTAAATGGTTGCGTGAGAAATAGGTCAGAGTGAGACGGACAAACACCCAGAGAGTGTCCTCAGTCAATTGGGCGGAGCCTACCCGACCGGAAACCTGCATTCGCAACAGACGAAAGAGAGTACCGAAGATCCTAAGCAAAAAAAGGGAAAATAAGGATACCAAGTCCTTGTGTCCACTTTGACCAATCGTGCACAAGTTCCTAGAATGTCTGATGGGGTCACAAAGCTTCGTCGTGTAACAGAAGCTGAGCTGAAGGTCTGAACGGATGTAGTCGTGGGGTGTTCCAATGTGTTAATAAGCATCAGAAATGTCACGAAAATATCCGACAGAAATAAGCAATCGTCATTACGTTGCATACCATGACTGTCCTCCAACAGCCAGTATTACTGATTTCGATTAGGAGAAAGGATAGTAACAATTCCTAAATGTACAATTGAAATAAAGTATTGCTACTTAGCATTTATTGACATTTTAAGGGCTACGGTAAGGCTCTCCATTCCACCAACTAAAATATCCTCTTCAAGGAAGGGAAACTACTCCATAGCATCTTCCAAAATACCTTCCACCAAAACGTTTGGAGTCTATTTTATTGGAGCTCTAGAGCTATTTATCACCCCTTTCGACTGAGCTTCGAGCTCTGTAATCCTCGTTTTTGTATATCTTGGCATGACTTATAGAGATAACTTTGGAATAGATGGAAGGCCTACTTTAATTACTGTGATTGTCGCCTTCGATCTACTAGTAAACGACCGAAAGGAATCAATTTATATTTCATCGAAGACAGAGATAACGACGGATCTGAATGACCATGAACCACGAACTGAAAGACTATGGGTCCACTCCGGGCACTGTGCAACACCACTCAATTGAAAGTTTTTAGCGTAATTTAAATCCTCTATAATAGTTTTAAACGCTGAAGGTAATTTATGATATCGAATAATTAAGGTTCATTTAGTAGCCAATGGGATTTCTTCCAAAGTCAGGACCTCAGATTTCGTGTGGACGCCATGACGAAGTGCTGTAAAAATCAAGGCACATTTGACTTGAATCACTTAGACTTAATACACAAACAATTTGAAGCAAAATTTAATCCCGATATCAATATGATGCATATCGTATGAAGACAGAAAATGCACAAACTTGCGATACTTCCAAGCCTCTACTACCTCGATAGAACCCAAGTAGATACGGTTGGGAAGCACTGAAGTATAAGCGACGTCGCAAGGAGTAATTGACGAGGGACCTTATTCCAACGGAAATAAGCTGAATCCCATCCTTCGTTATTTAACTCTACCTTTGGGCCATTGTTCCCATTGCTAGATTTGAACGTGTGATGGCCGGTACAATCCCCGTCCCCGAATCTATTTCCCATACAGAGCGAAACTTCAGATACCGCAGAATTGCTAAGAGGAACCAATGACGCTGTAGCCAAGTACCTTCTCAAGTGCATAAAACTAAATGATTGGCACGGTTGGCTCGTGCAAGTTTTCCTACAGCACTGATTACGTTGTGATCGCTGGCGCGGAAGGTTGACCAAGGTGAACGCCAAAGACAACACGAAAAGGAGGAGAGGGGTCGGGAAAGAGGCTAATTGTTCGTTTAACGCTCGGTTTTGGTAAAGAAACCACTTAGGCTTTCCTCTATCGTTTTTTTTCCTCGGGTAGGCTGGCCTTTGGGTCATGCTTTTTGTCCAAAGCCCTGCTGTGTTTTCCCCTATCGCCTTCAGGGGAGCCTCAAAATACAAAATACAGTTTCAAGAGACTTGACAATTCAAAAAAGTGATATTTGCTGCTTTGTGAATCTAATGGAAAAAAGGCGGTCCGATTTGAAGTGAAAGCGGTTTGTTTCCTCAACATTGCAATGGCTACATCGGTTCTACTTCAGCTATAGCAACCTCTCCTAGACCCCGGTGTCAATCAGACGTTGGAGAAGATGAGAGATGACGCATTCGTCAAAAACGCATTAACAAATTTAAGCGAGGTCTCCAGATGAAACATGGTCGGTTTATGGTTCCAATGTCGAAGCTGAATCTTTAAACAGAGCGCGCGGTTTAGTCGTTTGCGCCCAATTAGTTTAAATTACGAAATTTGACATTTAAAGGGAAAAATGAAAGGAGCTCCAATAGACTAAAAAGAGTAGAATGCTAAATGCAAACGATAAGGCTTCCATCTCGACAGGAATTTGGGCAACAAATGGAATTACTGGTGAAAACATAGGAGATGTTTGACTGGGAAACCAGGCAACTAAAAATATCCTTAGTTTTATCTTGGTAAATGGCACCTCAATACAGCCTTGGTATCATAATCAGGACGTACCGTAAAAGCGGTGGTACACCATCGGTTCCAATACAAGGTG
This sequence comes from Echinococcus multilocularis, assembly GCA_000469725.3. NCBI lineage: Eukaryota > Metazoa > Platyhelminthes > Cestoda > Cyclophyllidea > Taeniidae > Echinococcus > Echinococcus multilocularis. Next base: position 3,576,951 of record LN902846.1, on the reverse strand, counting down.
TGTTTTCAGTGGCACTGATAATATAATTCCGGCAATGTTCAAACTGCTCCACCGTGAAGGAGCGTGGACCTATGGACCACACGGCAAATGGGATCTGAAAGTTAATGACATAAACAAGCAAATACGCATTTAGTCGATGAGGCTAGATGGAAAACTAAAGCGAGGGGCAGTGCACAAGTGATGCTTAACTCAAACCGGAACTCCTGGTGTCATACCCTTTTCGTTATTGAAAAGGATCCCGCCGTAGTCTTGTCAAGTATATCCTACCACTCACGCTATTGTCACCGTGCACATCGTTCTTGAGGCAATTCAGCTCAGTTCAGTCCAGTCCAGACACCATAAATCAAAAAGTTATAGTGATCAAAAAAGTTCTATCAACGAAGGCGCATGACTCCATTCACCACACATCCACTTGTGCTGATGACTTCAAAAGTAGTACGAAAAGGTGATGGGACGAGACATTTGAAAGGTGTCAAAGTTTCAAAGACAGCAGCACACCTTTACCTCCATGACAATCTCGATCCACAATACAACAATCATGCCTGTGAACATAGTGTGCGCAAATTTTCTAGTCCTCAACTCCTCACCGACGCAAAAACCTGACATATGACGAAGTTGTTCAAGAGACGAATCTTTTTGTGGTACTGGTATATACAATGTAATAGACGAAAATTCGTAATCTTGTGAAGTCCGAACACACTCAGTACTGTCAGGGTTTCGGTTTTGATCGAAGATAAGGTGAATAAAACTTCTAGACGCTAAAACAGGTGCATCAATGTATGAGAGAGCTAACGTAGAGGTATAAATGTGATTTTCGCCCCATGTGATGTTACAGATTTTTGCGAGCCTGACAATCCCCATTTAGCCCGAACATCATTTAAAAAAGTTGAAAATGCTGAATTTTGGAGGTGAAGGGAAGTGTGTTTAGTGATACAAATACAAAAGAGCATATGATTGGGGAAAAGAGCAAAAAACAACAACGAATAGCCGGTATACTCTTTGACCACCCTAAATAAAGGAAAGAGTCCAATCAAACGAATTTAGAAACATTAATCCAACGTACCATGCAATTATGAAGACTCAGATGGATGAAAGGATGAGAAAAGTTGGAAATTAAACTTACGGAGAAGTTGGAATCCCAGGCGGGTTGAGTGCCCTTGGAGGAGCCAATTTCGGAGGGGCCGGTGACGAGGACGTGCCCGATGAAGAGGAGGAGCCAATGCAGGTCTTCAAGAAGGCCAAAGGAGGGCTGTGTCCCGGGCTGGTGGCGAAGAAGGATCCAAACACGCTCCTCTAAGAGGCCTGCCAAAACCTTCACAACCTCGGCCAACGCCTCGCCCTCGGATGCACTGCTGAATTGCCCAATGGCGAAGAGACTATCCTGTGGAGCACCAATAAATTAATTAGTTAAATGGTTGTTTTTTCGAATAGCTTTGCGTAGGGTAAGTGGATAAAAGATGCATGAGTTTATTCAAGGCGACCTTTCCATCCGTACACTCGCCCATCAATTCATTTATCAAAACACCTATATATCACTCCAACCACCTTCACATCCATTCAACCATCCATCCTGGATATAACTTATACAAACACTACGAGACATTAAGTTATGAGCTGACGGACTTGAACTGAGAATAGAAAGGTTACCTCATAGGCTATTTGATCGTCCTCGTCTATGTTGAGATCTATCTCTTCTCCATTTCCCCCACTGGTGCTCTGAGCAGTCGAGGCGTCCCTGCGAAAACCGACTGGTGCAGAAAGGTGGGACGCAAAGTATACCCTAATGAGATCATGCTGGTGCCGTTGGTAGTTGGCGCCAACCTGGCCGCAAGCCTGCTTTAGGGCACACACCATCTGGTCTACAGGTGAGTGTACAAGGAAGATGATGGTTTAAGAAAAGCCAACGCTGCAATGAGTAAGACTCATTTTCAAAATCTATGAAACCAAGATCATGGCATGGGTGTAAAGTGCCAGAATAGCATTTTTCAGGGGCAACTCAGGTTCCTATCTAAGGGATATACACTTAACATAACGCAAAAGGAGAGGTGTGATTACGAAAAATAGAAAGCAGATAAAACGAATTCAAGGAAATTTGGAAAGGAGTTAGGTTATTATACCTTTACGAAAAATTCATTCAGAGACAATACATGATCTATGATTGGAAAAATCTGCAGAAAATATTATTTACCTCACATTACCTTTTGCCTAGGAAAAGACCTGTGAGCTCGCATGAATACGTCTCAAATTTTAATCTGCTACTTTGATTAAATACTCATTTCGTAAATACGCTTTAACATAACGATTTCTGGAAAATTTCCCCTACTTTTTAATCACCCGCCTAAAACGGCACACAAGTGAGCAGCCTATGGCAGAGAAATAGGTCCCACAGGGAGAAGTCTTCAAGAAATGTTTAAACCGTGGTTTAAATTCAGGATGGTATAATTCGACATTACAGAACCATAACGCAGCTTGGTCAATTGACTGCAGAGCGTGGACGTCTATATTTAACAAACCGATAAGGAAATAGAATTTGCAAGGCGCTAGTCACAAGCTTCACGAACCAGCATAATCAATTCCCTGAAGTGCATAAATGGGTGCTGCTGAAGAACTGATGAGGGGCCGAGAATTCGTAATCGCACCCAATAAAAAGAACAATCATTTACCGTCTCCTACACCAGAATATCATCTGTGTTTACTAGGTGAAAGGGACGAAGCACCTACCAAGGGCAGCAGAAGGTCCAGTGGTATAGGAAAGGGCAGTGTTGGAGGCGTCAAAGTGCGGCACCGCTCCATTGACGTCGGAAAGGTAAGCAAAGATACGTTCATTCGCCTCATGGGCAGCGCTCATCGTGTCGCTGAAGTCCGCTGCCAACCTCTCAACCCCCACCACCACACCTGCTTCGAGAAGAAGACACTGGCAAGAAAGGAAAAAGAACCCTAGATTCAGTTTTGTAAAATATATGGATAATAAACGGGATTACCAGCCACCCAAAGATCTAGAACACATTTATGCCTCCACATAGCTCTCCACATTAATAAATTTGTTTCAGCGTCTACAAGTCTATTAACTTCGACGTCAATCAAAACTGGAAAACTGACAGTGCCGATTGTGCTTGGACTTCACAAGATCTCAAACGTTCACCACCAATTAGATTGCATTTACCAGTGCAACAAAGAGAGAAGTCTCTTGTACAATTTCGTCACACGACAGGTTATGCATCGATGGGGAGTCGAAAACCGGACAATTTGCACGTCCTATATTCACAAGTGTGACTGTGCACTGTGGGTTGGGATGGCTACAGACGTACAGAAGTGTGGCTGTCTTTGAAACGTTGGCACCGTTGAAACACCTCGATTCTAAGCGTCTGATCGATCTAGCGCCCCACCACCCTCCCGCACTGCATTTGAAGTCATCAGCATAGGTGGGTAAATAGAGCCCTTCGTTCATTACTATCTGTTGAGAGCACACCTACCACCTTGGGTAGCGGTGTCTGAACTTGAGTGAACTGAAATGGCTCAAGAATGATATGTGCGGCGACTGATAGTACGAGTGATGAGACACGTCTGATAGGAATCTATTTTTAATGCATGATGAGATCCTCTTATACGATGCAAGGGAGTGTGGAATGAAAAATCTCAGTTTGATTTGAACAAAGTTTGTATATTTTGCTACATCGTCAATGTTTCACATGGAATGGGGCAGTACTTGGAGGAGTGGAGATCTCAAATAACACCTTGTAGTATTGACTCGATGTCCTCTTAATTTTTAAGAAGCTGAAAAGCTTTGTCAAATTACATCCAGCCATATTCTGGATTCTTCAATTAAGCTTACTTTCGTAGGGCAGGGATAGCGAAGCCATGCCACTGACAATAGTTTAAAGGGAATAAAATAATACAACAAACGTTTAATTGAAATCTGGATAAAGGTGATTCTTACTGAGCTCACAATGCAAAAAACCAAATAGTGCAATGGCAAATACAGCTCGGACCTGGTCGAAAAACAGTAATGCAGGTCAGCACATCATCAGTAACTTCACCACTTCCTAATAGAAGTACTAAATAAAAAATCCACCACTACATGGCCAATGAAACACTTCATCAGACTCAGGAAACCAAAACTAAATTCCGCAACGATAAACGCAATTCGTTCCTGTTTAAGTAGCTTAAAAAAACCATAGCGCAGCAAAAAAGTCTGTAACTGCATCATCTAATAAAACTAGTTATGCAACCTGGCCACTGCATCACATTGGGAGAGAACTGAAGAATGGAGTCTTACCTCAAAAAGAATGGTTTTAACCAATCCTAAGAAGGCATTGACGGCATTGAGGTAAAAGACGAGATGAGCTAACACCGCCCCTTGGCTTCCTGGGGCGTCCGACGCCGGCCATCCATTGCCCATAGCAAAACCCTCCACTACGCCGCACACCTCCACGAGGCGCCGCAACAAATTCACGCTCAGCTCAGCCAACAGAGGCAGCTCATAGGACAAAAAACCACCTGTTGTGCCGTCGGGGGTAGGGTGAGCAGGTGGCACAAAAGTAGCCTCAATTTCAGCGGCACGTGGGTAGAGGGAAGAAAGATCACTAACGCCACTATTAATTTGGATCTGCGTGAAGGTGACCAACTCGGTGGAGGAAGGGAGGAGAAGGGCACTCACACCTGCTAGGGGATGGTGGTGGGGCGAAACGAGGGCACGGGCTAGACCGCTCATACAGATGGAGGCGTGCTCGGTTAGTGAACAGGGAGTAGAGGAAGAAGTGCTGCCGATACTGTGTGTGTTGACAACTAGAGGGCCATTGAGGGACGCGAGTGCCACGATGGAAGACAAAATACGGCTGCAGTAGGTAGAGATTGACCGGAGACGAAAATGCAGCTGCAAGAGAGAAAACAGGTTAATCTAGTTCAAAAATATGCTCACATAAATGTGCGAATAAATTTATTTAAATTAAATTTGATAGGAGACATCAAGTCGCTTTCTACACCCCGAGAAAGCAATCAATTCTACTAACCATCCTCCGAGATTCATTATCACCAGCCATCATAAACGAGCTGCAGCGTCGTTGGGATAGCAGAGCAGTGCCATTTATGACAGCGTATGAACCCCTTCACTTTCGAAGTGCACCACAGACCGAGCACCTTATTTAGCCTTGAATAATGCGATTTAACCAGGCCCAAAAAGGTTTAAATCAAGTCCAACAATAATTTAATCTTACTCTTTCTTTAGGGATAGTGATTTAGGAACTTGCACTGATGCATTAAGGAACATGGTTTGCGAGGATGTAGCTATGAAGAATAAGAAATGGCAGATTGGTTCGCCTTTCATGCCATGCCTATACGGCACAGTGAATTCGATAGTGCGACAGATTTGATTTTAAACCCAAGCCCTCAGCAAATTTCTCAAGTTCAGTTCGGCCATCTAGTGACACATTTTCAGGACCACAAACGTCTCTCAGCTAACTAGGTCACAAAAAGTCCAACTTATCAGTGTTGTGGGTTGTTTACACTGGGTAGTTCTAGGACGAAAACATTACCAAAATAAAATTGCGTTCTCGAAAGGATGCACAGTAGGCCATACAACCTCCATGCCACTATCAAGCTACCTTAATAGGCTAGAAAGCTACTTCGCGTTTGATGGGAAAACCGATTTGCTCTACGCCATGAAATTAGCATTACCTACGCGATAACACGAAACTTGGATGTAAAATTCAAACATCAACAGATGGATGGAGGCTTGCGTACAAATCCGTCGAGAAAAATGAACAAAAAGTTAACCTTCAAGAAGAGGGAGAGGGTAGCAGAGATCGCATTGACACCGACAACACAAGCCCAATTTTCACTTGGACGAAAATCCAAATTTTTTTTCTCCATCGGTCGCAGGCAAGTGAAGTCGACAACTGCACAGGAGAGGAAAGAAGGATGATAAGGTGAATTGTGATAGAGCGAAACAAAACAATGGAGCCTTAGGTGTTAAACTGCACGAAACAAGTGATATTAATGAGGGTAAAAACACGTAGATTTACGGAGGAAGCTACGGTGCTTCCACTTTGTCACGGTAGCCAAGTCAACTCAGCCAATCTAGGCAACTTTTATTCCTCGCCTTGAGGGCGTAGAGCAAATGGTGGCCATCAACACCGCAAACAGCATTTGAGTGAAAGAAATAGAGCCAAAATGAAGACTGTCAGTTTTCTCCACAAGCGGGAGAAAACCGCCCAGCTCTCAGGATAGGATCTTCCCTCAAAGTGTGAAAAAGAAGTGTTGCATTTATCAAAAGTGGAATTATCTCCCTGTGGTGCATGATAATCTGTAGACTGGATAGCCAACGCAGAGACCCAACACTGGGGAGCGTCAGAACAACACTCCAGATTAATGCGAAGACATGGAAATACATCAAATCAACTGTGCTTCTAGATGACCTTCATTTCTGTATTACAGCACATTTTAAAGAGTAAAAAACGCCAAAAACTCACTGTGTTCGGGAAGAAAGTTCCACGATGTGATAACTTCAAGACAATGCACCAAACGGTAGGTGGTTTCATCATTTTCTACATTCCCTGTCGGCCAATCACGGGCACAGAGAAGGCTCTCCACTAAGCGGAGGAGAAATTGAAAGATTTGAAGTAGCTCAAAGTCCTAAAACAACGTCAGCGGCAGCAAAAGCGCGGTTAAAAATGATTGCCATATGGCGAAAATGTCAATGGCCTCTCATTACCTGAAATCTAGCCTGCATATAAATATGGGCCTCTAGTGGGAGATTCAGACTGACAGCATCTTGATCCGCATTGCTCATTTCGTCCAGAAAGGCGGAAAGAATTGCCAGGCCAAAAGAGAGACGAGGAAACTCTGCCTGGAAAAGTAGGACGAAGTTAGAGTATGAGTGCGTAGACTGGAACGGAGAAAGGAAACCGACCTGATATGATGAGGAGACGGGTATCGGAGAGAGGAGACTACTGAGTTCTTGGAGAAAAAAAGTGACGAGAGGACTGGGGGGACCAGGATTTCCGAAAGACGGTGAAATGAGAGAGGGTACTGCGTGTCGCATGTGCGGTGGGCTTTGACTGAGACTGCACTGTGCTTCAGCCGCCGCGGCGCGCTTTACTATGGACGCCACAGAACTCAGAATGCTCTGCCGTGCAAATGATTCGACCTAATGAAGGAGAAATGATTAAAAGCCAGTCTAGGGATAAGTAAAAAAAACGCTTGCTGCATAGACCTCAGATAAGTTACGAGTCTTTAAGGTGTTAGCGCCACTGGGTCAAGCCAATACACAGTCTTCAAAGATGGTTAATTATGATACCTGATAGGATCACCTTCAGATCTGCAAACTTTTCGGGTGACCAACGTTTAATGAGCCATGTAGCGGAATAAATCTAAGATAACTAGTAAATCAACCAAATCGGCGCCTTAAATTGGCATCAAATCCGTTTGTAAGCAATTAAAACCGACTAAACGCGGCATATGCTCTTCAGGAATTAACAGTGATACGGATTGAAATAATGTCAATTCCTTCCAAGAACATGTGAACTAAAATAATAAGAGCTTCTAATCAGCACTTTCACATCATGCTCAACAGATGCCTACTTCATTTCCGCACGATGCTACCCAATGAAGTAGGTAGCATAGTAGCCGATAAGGCATGGACTCAATCATGTTGCCGGCACTTAACTGGCCACCGTTTGGACATAAAACGGTGCTCCATTCCCGAATAACAGCGTTTGAGAGACACTTTCCCACCTCGTACAGCATTTGGGAGTCGCGCGATGTACCTAATGGGTAGGAAAATATGGGTATCTTGAGGAAATATAACTTTAGGGCCTAAAAACGGGTCGAAAATCAAAATGGAAATCATTCATCCAGCAAAATATTCAAAATAATGCCGACAGTGAGGAAACAACCCGCCGAGATGAAAAAGAAAAACAGTAAAGTGCGCTACAAAACCTCCTCTTAAGCATGTACTCAATGTTTAACGGCATTGAACTAAGTTTCTGTCTCTGTTGTAACTATAAAGAAAACATACCGAGTATATATTTGCATAATTCATAGGGATGAGTGGCATTACGAAATCCAAGAACCACATCTTCACATTGTTTGCGTTCCGAGGCAGAAGTGGTGGTCTAAGGGTATAAATTTGAACCCAAATGCATTACATTGAGTTTAATGATTGCAGTTTCCAGTGCTGCATAGAATGATTCCATTACTAAAGTGAACTCCGATAACGCGTGAACGAATCTATGCCACCATCATTCGCCAATCTAATGCATGTAATTTACTGATCATGGATTGGCTGATGAATTATCTGCACCTACTGTAAATTAGTGGGATTACAATGCTCCAATAATTGAGATATGGCGAATTAGCAAAACACATAGTTCCTTTTTCGCTAAATACTTCCGCTAACGCCGAAAGGAAAATAATAAAAAAGAAGACAAGATTGAATTTCGATTTAACTACATGCGCAGAACCTCTTATCGAGTTTACAGTACGAGCGCAGTCCAATGTGACTCAAGCACAAGTAACATTATAACTCATTAATTCACAAAAAACAACTCAAGCCCGACTTAGCTGAAAACACTGACTACAGGGCAATTTACACATTGTTACGGCAGCGAATAAAACCGAATTTTTATGTATGTTTTGATAGCAGGCACCAGTTTTATTAAAAGTTCACCTGAAATAAGACAAATCACATTAAATTTAGCGCAAGCGTTTTTTTGAATTGCCACGCAATTCATTGGGCACTTATGGCTTAACAGAAAGGATAGCGAAATTTTGCTAAAAAAGCTTACGCATACCTAATGGCTTTTGCCTAGAAAGCAGTTCTACATATCTTTTATTTGCAAACAATTGTTTGAAGCCGCTGAAAGTCACCCCCTTCATATATGCGCTCTTCGCTCGTCGAGCTGGTAAGTCTCCCATACATATTCCAAGTTGCGATAGAAGCCGTCTAGTCGATATATCTTAAGAAGTTGTCTTATGTAGATGCACTAGTTGCTTTGCCGCACTTGCGAATTTGGCGAACAATGCTCCTGTGTTTTCCACTATAATTTCCAAATTCGACTTTAATGAACTTAACAAAACATCAATCATCTCCAAACCCTAATCGTTCTTATTCCTTTTCGGCCAACAAGAATTTGTTGCGGATTCTTTGACGTTATTTTATATTTACTCTTGTTTTCCATCTTTTATGATTTCTTTCAGAGTGACCAATGGCTACCTACTTCGATCTTTGTAGAGTGCAAGGTTTTTGCTCCTGCAATCGTTGCTGTCCCTTATCTCAGCTCTACTTTTGCCGACATTGCTACGATGTCAGATGTGGCAACTGCGTTTCGCATGAAGTACGTTCCTTCCTATTCCATATCTGCTTTTTTATTTGCAAAATTCTGATCGTTGTCAACCTGCCCAGGTGGATTCACATTACTGCCCTAATTGTTTGGAGAACATGACCAGTGCAGAGGCGAAGATGCGCAAACACCGTTGTGGCAATTGTTTTGATTGTCCTAGTTGTGGTCACACTCTTTCAACCCGCGGTACTCTCGCCTTGGCACCAGCCGCTGGTACAGGACCAGCTGATCTCACATCTGGTGATTCACCGATGACTGCTCAAAAAACCTACTACCTCCTCTGTGGATTTTGTCGTTGGTCGACTCGTGAGAGCGGCATTTCCGACCAGAAATCTCCGGGTGGATGGAATGAGACACCCAACCCCCACGCTGAGCGGGTGAGTTAATTGATGGTGTAGTAGAGGGGTATCTGCTTGTTCACCTAGCTATGATGCCTTCTGCTTCCACAATCTACTACCTTAATATGTAGCGGAGGTAAGCTTTTTGATGCTTATCTCGCCGGTCTGGTATTGGGTGTATGAGAGCATAATTATGCCATTTAGTGTATAAGATCGGTCTTTGTGAAGCATCCTCAATGGTTAGTCAACCTCAGAAAACAATTTGGTAGTTAGGGATTGGCAGTGTCCTTGTGTGGCTGACACCCCTTCTGAAGAAATCGCATGTCCCACAGATGTTGTCGTAGGTGTCTAGAAGAGTTGGAAGGTTGGACTGTGTGGCGTTAGTGTGAGGACTGAGTTGCAAGATGGGGAGGAGGAAGTATGCAGTTAAGTAAAAAAATTAAAATTCTATTTCCTAATTGCTCATTCTTTACTCACAGGGCAACCGAGTTTTTAAAATCACCAATGAGATGATCATGTATTGGTCTGGCATTTGAGTCGCCTTTTAAATCATCATAAAGCATGCAGGCCCGCGATTACCTCTGATGTGGTGGTTCAGCAGGGCTTGAAGCCTCGACAGGAGTGCAGCGTGTTGGAGGTTCAAATTGCAAATTAAAATGTACAGCCTGAACTTTATAGCATTCTGCTTTAATGTCGAGTGATTTGACTTTTGTCATTCATCCTCGGCTTAGTTCGTTTAGTTCCTACGGTTGAAACTAGTCTTACCTCATTTTAGATCGAAACACTGATAACCGAGTATCGTCAACTGGCTGCCAAGGAAAAAACTGAACGCGAACGCAGCAAGTACAAGAAGAGAACATACATTCTTTCTTTGGCAAGTCTGCTTTTGTTTCTGTATTTTTTTGCATTGGTCCTTATGAGAGCCGTTAGTGCCTGAATGTAGCCCGTTTAAACAGGAATGGCAGGGATCTAATCAGAAAAAATTGTGTTATTTGGGGTCATTCTAACAAGTCATTTGCTAATTTGGACTATATACCTTAATGCCGGGAGTGGATGCTTCCCATGAGTAATACGATTTGAGTGACTCAACCACCTCGTTCTGTTGTGACTTGCTTCAAGGTACAAAACTCTATTTTTATGCTTGCATTCATAAATGCAAATGCAGCCACAAACGTGCACATAGCGTCTTCTTTTTCAACTTGCTAAATAGATTCACTTGGAGGTAAGTTTTCTCCTGTGCATGCCCGTACAATATACCACACAAGTATTGTGATCCATCCTCCACGCTTTGCCAGTCGAGCATGCAAAATTGATTCTCTATCTGTCCAGCTGTGATTAGCACCCGCTATTCAGTCTGCCGTGTACAGTGCTTTACTCTCTCCTCTTGTTTTTGTAAATTACAGGAAAAATTTCCCGTTCTCACGCCTCGTTTTCGTCGCCGTTATTCCAACAGGGGATTATATGGGTTCGTTACTTCTTTATTAGCTTGAATAAGTATTACTACACACCTTCCATCTAACCAGCTTTCTTTGGGTTGCAGTTTCGGTTCGTGTTAACAATGCGTCAGATCTAAAACTAGGTGGCCGATTTTGCGTTAGGGTTTTCGGAAAATCCTCTGTTTGGGTTATTTGTTTCTTTCAGCCGTGAAACGAATCCCAGTCCAGAGGTTGAAATTTCGGCTGCTCAAGCCCAAGCAATCACTGAAAGTTTTAATGTCGACGAGTTGGTCAACAAACCGTTCTCCTTTGAGAGAGGTGAGGTATTTTCAGTTACCCTCAAAAATGTTAATACTACTTGCACTCATTCGTTCTTGATTTGCAGCTGGAGAATCATCAGGCAATCAAGTTTATGTACTACCTAGTATCGTTTAATTATAAGTACAGAAGTAGTTTTACCGCTGCAAGGTGCCGGTGCCCACTATGAATGTCTCCAAGTTAATCCCCAGAAGTGTTTATGGAATCAAAGTTTAGTGGTATTACATATTTTGTTCCCCAGAAGTGGAATATATTGAACATACTTTTGATACACAAGTTTGATATTTCCAATCGACACCCAATTTTTCGGATGCTGAAGTTCAGTGAATGCCAGTGTAATATTGTGGGTCTTACTTCTGTGTCCTTCGCTTGAATTCAGTCAAGTGTGCAAAGGATTACTCTATTTTTGGAAACTTTACTTTACCACGAGATTGAAAGGAGCACACTACCTATTTCGTTGCTCATTCTTTTGTAATTTGCTAATTAACCCTTTTGAAGGCGAAATTTTACATATATTGGAATTGACTTTTGGAAGACCTTAAAATGTATCAATCACGTACTTTGCGGGCGCTTCTGTTTGCTGTTCTTAAAGTAATATTGTTTAGACTATATTCGATGTTAAACACTTTGGTTGCTTGAAATGGCCACCTCTAGTGCTTTTAACCGTAGTATTGCACCGCTACCTTTTTTGTCGGATTAGAGGACAGTGTAAATGCTACTTTATATACATAAGTACTAAATTAGCAATGCTGTACACGCTATTAAAATATAGTTATTACCAGATCTAGTGTTTATTTCCTTTTCATTAAAGAGTCCGCTCCGTGGTGAGTACTTCCGCTGATTTCGTCATTGCCGTAAGACCTAGTATTGCGTAAAAGTAAAGGACAAAATTTGGTAATATAATTTACCGCATTTGTTACCGGCTTTACATTGTCGTCACGGTTTTTTTTTTACCTAAGTCTTCACCTTACAAATATGGAGCACATTTGCATGAAAGAGTTGTCGTATTTGAATAATAAAACGGCTGGGCTGTGATGGTTGATTTTCTTCTGAGGTCTTGATAACAAATCCTCCCTTCTATGGTTTAAGCCAATTCATCTTTGCCAAATGGAACCGTGTTCATACCTTTTGATTCTTACAAACTGCTAAAAAAAGACGGACAGTTTTACTTACTTCCCCTTTAGACCTATTGGCCGTCTACGTCTTCATGCCTGAAATGCTGAATAAAGCAGACAAAAGGGCTCAAGCGCAAGCATCTTCTCTTTGCTTTTTAGCGACCTCTGCACTGCAGCGTCACATGGCGCCGGCTCTACAACCGACAGAGACCAGGAATCTCGAACCACGCCACAAAGCACTGGCAGTGAAACGTTCTCTTCGTTGTAAAAAGTGTGAACACACTCTGAGCAAGGCAGATTTTAATCCGAGTTATACCAAATTCCGCATTAATCTAAGCGCCATCTGCCACGTGCCGGACCTGCACTTTGCTCTACCGTCCTCCAGCCTTGCTGACTCCGCCGGCGACATTGGTCGACGCCGCATCACTCCACTGCCTCTGCCCACTCTCGGCTTCGACAGTGCGCCGCCTTCGAGTGTGCTTCGAGTCAAGGGATTCTCGATGAGTAAAGCATCCAATGTGGTTTTGATCGTCTCGAATCCCGCGCATCGTGTTACTACAGTGCGCTTGCGCCAACTGACTGCTGAAGAGGAGAACGCCAAACTTGCAGAGTTTTTTGCCAAGAATGGAAGCGTTTTTGGTGCTGGCAACACTTACTCTACTGTGAAGGTGTGTCTACCCGCCTATTCACTTATTTTTAGAGTTACTGATGGCTGGAGCGTTGGATTTGCGTGTGTGATTTTAGTTGGACCTTCCTGCGGATGGGATCAGAATTGCGGCGAAGAGTGATGCCATTGAGTACAACGATTTGACAACTACTGAAGGCACTGATGAGTTCAAGGACGACGACTCCAAGTAAGCATTATTCGCACGAGTGGGACTATTCAATCAAAAGGGCACTTTTACGAGAACTTAGGTGTTTGAAACTTATGTCTCCAGGCAATCTGTTCACGAAGAAATAAGTTAAGTCGAACATCAGTGTTATTCACTCACCCTCTCAATTCATTTGTAGGGTGATTGCCTACCGACAGGGCCATAAGGTGGGCATAAACACCGGCCTCACGATGCTAACCTCTGGGGGTGTCCTGCGCGCAACAGTCATGATGACCTTTGATTACCTGAATAACACTCCTTCCGCGACCTCAAGTGTACTCTCAGCTGAGCAGCGGGCGGCCACGATGAGCGCAGTTTTGGCCGCCTCGGGCATAAAGGAAGTGGGTGACGCCTCGACCGCGTCTGCCATAGGCAAAGGAGTGGAAGAGGAGGGGGATAAGCGGGATGTAGCTTTACTCTTTCTTCTTGATTTTGGGACGTGTTGAAGTAGGTGTAAGTGTGTGTCTTCCCTGCCTCTGATGCTCCTACCCGCCATTCTTCTTTCGCCTCTTCATTTTTCACCTTGTTACTTTTTCTCAATATGATTATCCTTTGCATATCATAGGTTTTGGAGATAATTTAACGCCATTTTATATTTTGCGTCTGAGGGAGAGAATATAGGGCTGGCAAGACTCCAGTAGGAGTTAATGCTTACCATTAGAATGCATCCTTTGGAATTATCATCCGCCGCTCCATGTGTGATTATTGTCGAGAGTTGGTTTTTTGGAGCTGTAAAAGAAAAAGGCTTGCGAGGCTAGTAATCAGGCCTCATGTCGCCAACAGTTAGATGGGGTGTAGGATACCGTAAAGGATTAGCTCGGTCATTTTGCCGTCTTGTGCTCGTCGCTTCCAGAGCTTCGATATGAAATGGAGTAAGCTTGTATACTCGATTATCTTTATGGGAACACCTCATCTGCTGGATTATTATAAGTGTTTCCTCGCTGGAAAAAAGATGACACTTAGTTCATTGCCTAGTCATTAAGCTTCTTGAGTCTGCGATGTCAGACTCACGTGGCGCCGATTGGAAGACAAGTAACTTGGGACTGAAGGAGTGTTATAAGCTTTTGTCGTAGTGACCATTAGCACTAGAAAACGGTACAATTCGGGACTCCGTGTCTTTCCGAGCATATTATTGAGCAGGCCGGCCTAAAGGCGGGCTCACAATTTGCGTTCGAAAGGATTGGGGTGTCAGTATCGGCAGCATGAGTGTTGCTTCACATCAGCACGACGGTCGGAGCAGTTACGTCGTTTGGCAAAGAGAAAAAGTAAAATTCTACACTGTAAGTAAGCCGGATGATCTAAAATGGTTGCATTTGACACAAACTGTTCACTTTTCAGAACTTTCTTTACTTCAGAGGTAAGTATTATTGCTTTTGGACTTACTAAAATGTCAAAACTGGGATACTGGTATTGGGTCTTGCCATGATTGTGTTCGCTGCTAGGCGTCGAGGTCGTCGAAACAGGTCCAGCTACGATACGTTACCGTTGAATTGACGGCGGCTAAATCACATTCTGAGACGGATAATCCTCTTTTTCAAAGAGAGCCTATCTGTAATGCCTTGATTATTTGCTAAACACCTCATTTTGGGTTCACAGGTGCTGAAGGCTCCGCCTTTATATTTCCACTGGGTGGGATGGCCTCCGGACCATGCCAATAGCCTCTCAGCTCCTTTGTACGTCGACGGTACATTTTTGTCCTTGTTTTATGACTTCTTTTGGCTTCAAAAGACTTAGGGTGCCACATTAGCGGCAACGAAAAGCGTACCTACTTTTAAAGGATAATCACTCTGATTTTTATCTTTGGATGCTAAACCTTAACGTGAAGAAAGATAGGCAAACACTGTGGAGGAGGGAAAAGTTGAATACGAAGTCTTTCGTTGGCAAGTGCTTCAGTCCTGTGTTCTGCAGGCAAGTTGTTGACAACTGAAGCGACACTAACCGTGGTCGTGAAACATCCAGAAATGTTTGTAACGGAGCTTACAACGGTACTTGCATGAAGATGTTAATCGAGTGAGCACGTGACGCCACCTTTACCTACCTACTAGCTGTCTGAAACCCAGATAAGACACTGAAGCGAGAACAAAGTGGTAAGGAGGAACAGACTGGTTCGAACTTCGCTCTTTGCTAAATGAATCTACCGTTATGCCCGTGTTCTTACGACAAGTGATGGACTTGCTTGATGGTCTGCACCATTCTCCTTTAATGTAGTTTCAATCAGGACGAAACTCTAGATTCAGTGTAATTGCCAAGAGGGCTTGGTGACTTGATGGTCAATTGTCCTCTCAGCTGCACGCGAATTCTGTGACTAACGCGATTGGTTTGTGGATGCTTTTCCTGACAGCACTCAATACGCTGAGATGGCCGCCGCAGGAAGCTGGCTAAGGGGGGCGCCGTGGACGTCGCTCAAATAGTGAAGGGGCCTGCGTAATACTCCGATTACATGTTTAACTCTTCAGTTTGTTTCGCAGGCACTTGAGGCCATGCCATTGTTCTGAAGTCCGCAGAATGGCCTCTAGGCCACTGCTGATAATCCGTCAGATTCTATCCTAGACTCGGGACGCTGCAATACCTGTGCTTGCATTCACAAAACACTATTTTCCTATCACAAACTACCCTTTTTAGCAAGTTGTTTTAATTTTAAATTAGTTTGGCTTTCAAACCAAAGTTGCGGATTGTAATTTGCACGCTGCTTTGAATTTGTAAACAACACTACGGGTTCGCAACATTTTTCGCAGCATTGTAGCACCATTATCACGGACTCGCTGGGCTTCCAAGTTCTCTAGTAGAGGTATCTTTGTCAAATAATTCATATTACCGGGGAATTTGTAGTATTTTTAGTTCGCTATGTTCCATAATCGCGATATTTAGATAGAGCATGAGAGCAAATGGCATTTTGAAAATAATCGCAAAACACTTTGCCTGATGACAAATGCACTGCAAAGGTACCTCCTGTAAAGTTAATGTAATGCCAACATATCTAAAACGAAATGCATTTGTTGATCAAGATCTGTGTAGAATGCTACGATTTCTAGAAAGTGGAGCTGACTGCTGCTTATGTTTGGAATTTCATCAGCGTCAAGTTGAAGAGAAAAGCCTGACAAGTCAAATCGTTTCCTAGAGCCTTAAAGCGGAAAGTGGCAAAATATTTACACTTTTTAGATGCAAATCCAGAGCTCAATCTATACTAGATAAGAGCATTTGACAGTTTGAGTCTGACCATAGTGGAAAAGTTAGTGGTACAGGTGAACTTATTAACCCCAAATTCTATACACCGCTCCCTCCAACAGTTACAAAACGCGAGAGATATGGTTGGAGCGGCCATGAACTCTGCCCACAGGTATCCACAAAACCTTCATCGGTTTCGTCCCCCTATCGAAACCACCGTCGGTAATCGCGCTGCTGACCGTTCGTGCAATTTACCTGTTTTGAATTAAACTTCAAAAGATCTCAAGTGTACCAAATGACATTGGCAGGAATGTCAACGAATTCATTTTGAAGGACTAACGACCTTAATTTCTCTGGCTGATTGCTACAACCAAATGTCGAAGAAGAAGGGCATCAACTATGAATAGGTAAATCCGTCGGCTCAAAACAGAATATCCGTGCAAGATGCATTAAGCAATCCAATTGTAAGAAGGAGTTTCCAATTCTACAGTCCGAGTCCTTGAAGTTGTTAATGTGGTATGTGAGTGTGGATGTAAGATAAGCGATTATGTGTAAAAGGTCAGCGGGTTACCAGCAGTAATCAAGAGACTAGAACACCACCGCTGGAACAGTGATCTACAATGCAACGACT
Organism: Echinococcus multilocularis; assembly: GCA_000469725.3. NCBI lineage: Eukaryota > Metazoa > Platyhelminthes > Cestoda > Cyclophyllidea > Taeniidae > Echinococcus > Echinococcus multilocularis. Next base: position 3,559,738 of record LN902846.1, on the reverse strand, counting down.
AAATGGTCCGCATGAACGGTAAAAAGTGTCAAAGATTTGCAAAGAAGTAAAAACCAGGTATCGATTTGGTGTGGTGTTTTTTGGACCTTTACTTGGGTTCATTTTGTTTCAATAATAAATGCATTTGAAGATTTGGCTTACGAATAAAGAATGAGCAATGAAAGTTACATCAACGGGGTCATTTTAAAATGCCCAATCTCACATTTTGAACAACAAAAGGGGCTAGATGACATATTAAAATCCTCCAAACTTCCCCTCCATTAGGCATTTAACAATGAATGCACCTGAGTGAAAGCCACACTCTCAATACCACCCATAACAAGAAAAAACCTGGTTATGCGCGAATACTTGTGGTAAAAGACACTTATTTTGCCGACAGCTACAGTTCCATGTTTTACTGCAGTCGTATTGCTATTTTAAAAGAGCAGAATACAGTGGTTTAACTTTACCATATTTAAAATACATTCCAGTTGATGCAATTTCTTCTATGGTCTGAGATAGGAAAATCTTTTTGGGAGAGATTTGGGTAATGGAGGCGAGTCAGCCACCTAAGATATTTGAGCTACAACTGTGACTGTCAATAACACCGATTTCAAAGAAAAATCTGTGAAGGTGAATAAATATCATAGAAAGCGTGAATAAATGATATTGAATTTTGATACAGTTGTTGTTCAAGCAAAAGTGGCTGACTTGAAACCTACACTAGACAGCAAAGGAAACTTCTTAGTAGATGCATCATATTCATATAACGAGGTTGTAAGAAGGCACTATTGAAACTAATCTGCTCCATTACTGATTTTGTAAGGCTGTAAATAAAGACTTGAACCCGTAATTGTATTTGATACGTTGAAATAGCCGATATGTGGGCAGTGATGCTTGATTTCATACTGGGAATGGTCTGGATACCAAAACGTTGATTTGTGATTAAAAGTATAGAGACCATCTTGGTAAGTCAAAATTAACTAATGGGGATTTTGCATAAATTATTTCTTACTTCGTCCAGAAAGTATCCAATAACATCGCTATCAAGAGGAACATGCAATGTCGCTCGATAATAAGGCAGTGAAAAATTTAGTTAAACAATAGCGGCATCCAATTTTAGATCTTGAAACCGTGAAAACGCATTATAGTTATGTTGGTAAGAAAAATCACCAATAAATCCCATTCACCATTTGCACAATGAACATAGCTAAAGCAGGCAGCGCCCTAGCTACTCCTATGTAATCAGCATCGAGTTGGCGAAAATAAGAGATCTGGTATATTTCCATGTTGTCATTTCTAGCATTTACCACACTGCGACTTCCTGGAAGACAAAAGAGGTGTTAAGACTTAAGCAGAATATGCTTTATCGACCCATAGAAGGGCTGGGCGGTGCTACCGGCATGGCACCGCCGCCGGCTGAGGTACAATGGCTGAGTGTTAAGTAGCCCGTATGCAAAACCCAGAGCTAAACAGTTAAAACATTACAAATTCTAGTAAGGGAAACAACTTAGTTGTTCAAGTTCTCCTAATTTTAGTATGATTTATTAACATATAGATGGATTCTTTAACTGTTGACAGATAGTAAACGTACCGTAAAAATGGTGCAAGTAGATTTTGCAGAAATCGTAAAACTCATTAAAGACGGAATGATAAACATGTTTAAAATGAGAAGCCTGCATAAAGTGTGAGTCCATCCCCATTATTTGCCTGGTATTTTAAAACAGTCACAAGACTGTATATGCTTAATGCATTTTAAAATGATATGGCAATGCTTTGTCTGCTAGGTTAAAAAATTCTGCTAAAAAAGGATTCATGGGCCGTATTTACCATAATATCAGAAGAAAACAAGAAGCTATTTATGAAGAGATATATGAGTTTAAATTTAATCGGAAAAACTAAAATTTAGACCAAATCGGCTCAAAGACTTTTAAAAAATAACATTAAAAGGTGAGGCAGAACGAACTTTTTAAACAAATGCTAAAGTATTGGGATATTGTCATGCCTAGGAAAAATATCACACAAAGTGGGATGGGATGTAAATTACAAAAGTGGAATTGCATTATAAAAATGCCACAATTACAAAGATGGGGAAAAAAAGAATTAAAAGACACTGATCCACTAAAAATGTTCACTGACTTTCTAAAAATAGAAAGTCGAAAGTCAACAACATTACCAGAAGGACGGCACCAAGGACTAAAATTCAAAAGGAGGTCCTAAAACAAGAACTCAGTAAAAGATATCATACAGTATACTTAAGAACATGTTCATGGATATATGCAACTTCTGCCGAGTAACATGCCGCGACGTGACTGGTAGCGCAACTTAACTTACCCCCGTGCTTTGAAGCGACATGCATTTGAAGATAAGCGCGACATTGAAACGATCTACCACAATCGCTGCGCTGATGAGGCCTCAATCCTATAATGAACATGCAAAAAGCATTTTAGAGTCTCTTGTCAGATAAACATTTCATTTTCGTGGATTATAACCTATAAAACAGACTTGCTGCATAATTACTTGAAGGAACGAGTTATTTATTTGTAGTAAAGAACCTTTAGAGTTAATGAAAAGATTTTCACGAAATCGTGCTGTTAAAAGTTAATGTAATAGATAGGTTAAAAAAACACTAAATGTAAATAGCCAGAAATGAACTAACCCACCCTTGTGAACTGTGGCAACGTGAGTGCGAAGGCTTGGGGAATATGGGAAGGATTTTTTGCAAACACTACATGGGTACGGTTTCAATCCTGAAACAAACCGTATTAATAGGAGTCCAGCATCTTTGTCGTGAGTTAGAGGTAGCGCTAACGCACAATTACCAAAGTTGACCACTAGCCATGTGTATATGAATTCTACAAAGTAATATACCTATAAAAATGCTGACAAAGTAATTCAATTCACCTCTGTGGTTTGCGGAGGCATGCTGCAGAAGGTAAGCGCGCCTTGAAAATGATTTACCGCAATCAATGCATAGATGGGATTTTAATCCTAAAATGCGTATAAATGATAAGGTCCACGACTTCTTTCTCACGACCTGTTGTGCACGCAAATAATTGAACAAGCTTCTACCATCTACCATGGATGGTTGTCCTTCAGTAAGCTGGATGTATTATTAAGGAAAGAACACCTTTCAACATAGTCAACACATGTGCGATTACAGGCAAAACTTTTCCATTTTTATGTTTTGATTCTTAATTTACCCTTTGATATCAGCGCTTATGCCGTTGCCGTTATCACTGTCTCCTTATAAGTCTGGCTAAGTGAATTTTATGCATTTATAGAAGTCATGGTTACTGACAAAATATCCGGAATCCTTCTATTAAAGTGCGCTAAATTCAATCTCTTGTTATGTTTTTCTATTTGGTATCACAATAATTAACACCAACTCCGTATCCACTTAGAAACATAAAATTTTATTTTCATTCCACTTCTTAGTGCGGATCATGGACCTGTCGAATAGTTTTTATGTCAATCATAAATGGAAACTATAAACAATAAGGGCTTTTTATTCCCTCATTTTAAGCAGTTTCGTCCCAATCTAACTTCAATTGTGGTAAATTTCAGACAATGAGTACTTTAGAGGAAATTGGGTCATATACCGGTGTGTTTGAAGAAATATACAATAAATACAGTAGATTACGCTTCCATTTATTTACATGGCAAATAAGCGCATTTAAGTTTTAACAATCATACTATATCGCTTCTTTGGTGCCTTAGACGCATTTAAAAGAATAACCGTAATCAGCTTGGATACATCGGATTATTAATACCTGTGTGATTTTTCACATGGGCTTTCAGGGATGCCTTTCTCTTAAACCTTTCGTTGCATTCGGGACACTGGAAGGGAGAATAGGTGGGGTGAACTTTGAGGTGCTCCTCTAAACTTGACTTCTGACGAAACACCTTATTGCGATTACTACATTTTCGGGTGTCAGAGGGTTCTGTAAAAGAAAAAAACAAAACATTGGAGCACTTAAATGAATTCCATATTTCGTCTGACAAAATTTTGGCTGTAATAATAATTGCTTATAAGTTGATTATAATCATATATTTACGGAATTATCTAGACTTTGCAAGCGTCTGGATTGAGTGAACCAGCCGTACCTATTTTGAGATTTTCAACTTCAATATACTATTTGGAGTGGATTCCAAGTTCTTTTGCAAACTATGGAAGAAGGTAAATGTATAGTGAATTCAAGCATTCGGGATTTTAGCCGTTCCAAAGTTTTAATTCATGTTCTAAAGTTATTTTTTAGCTGCAAAATCCCCAAGATCGCCAATGTTATGGCTAAGAAAAAAGAACTGAAAATATCACGTACCTTTTCGCCGTAATATGTTAACAGTTCATAGCCAGGCATAATGTTCTAAATGCCTCGTTTCAACTTGAAAAGACATTACTTTCCAGGCTCGGTAATAAATTTTGCCCCCGTACTGTATTGCCACCAAATTTTGCTCCTTCTCACTTCGTGCACAGTTAACAAAATAAAATCAACAAACAGTTTGAAAAGGCAAAGTCCTATTTTAGCTTCATTCTACACGAAATGCACAAATGCTAGGAATGGGTTTGGTAGGAATTATCAGAAATTTACTAGTTATGTAAGCCAAAAAACATGTTCGGTAAATCGCATAATAAACTTGGAATAAGACAATCCGCTGAGCTTTCTTGGTAAATAATTTATATCAGAGAAGATTCTTTGAAATGAACTGAGATGTGCCTAAAACCCACTCTTAACCAGTTTGAAAGTATGGGCCGAGCCGCATCTACAGGATGGCCTTTGGTACCAGACCGGTTATCTTTAACCAACCAGACGTATCCGGAACGTGATCTCTGAAAATGTAAGGCGAGTATTTAGAAAAAACAGTTTTAATCACACTAACGGGCTCCAGACAAACATGCTTCAGGAAGTCCTTACAGCTCAAGATTGATTTACACTTGTAAATGGGTATGGGTTTGGTTTTCTATTCATCATATGCAGCATTTGTGCGCGTCGATGCTGAATAAGTTGACCAATTTCCCACAAATTAAAGCCGTATCATTTATGTACCATTTCGAGTTCCTTGTCAGACACGCCTTCCAAAGGAAGGGTTCCACCATCATAGGGCCCTAAAACCGAACAAATGAGGATTTTCCTTTCCACCCAGGCACCAAGGCCAGCTCCTTTGACACTCGACCGACCTACATGAATGAAGAGCTCCGGCGCTGACCTTTTAGCGTGATTGCGTTCATCCTTGCCACAGCTACAGTCGTCGATTTTGCCGGACTTTACGGCATCACATCCTAGCAGTTCATCGAAACATTTGCTTCCCAATAAATTGCAAAACTGAACTTACTTTTACAAAGTTATTTTGTTCCGCCCTACACTGAGTTCACACTTTAAGTAAAGAGGAAAAAACTCACAGAAATAGCGATCATCTTGGATATCTGGCGTGGACTCCCCGTATTCCAAACTAGCAATATTACTTTTCGGAGAGGTTCCATCTAGAAGTGCTTGGACTATACAAAACATGCAAGGAATCTACCTCTATGCAGTTCTATCGGAGCTCCCGATACTTTTGAATAACTTTTCAATTACATTTACGTCAGCTTTCTCCGCTTTTAAACAGCCAAAAGGGGCAGCATTGGTTGCAACAGCGCCTCCTTTCTAGATTTTTGGTTGTGAGATGGGTAGGCAGCCACTGGAAAGCAACTCCTCAGCGCTACTCCCCCAGTTACTGTCGTCACCGTCACTAGGCGATCTTGAAAAGATGGAACGAGGAAATCTCTACAAATGGAATACCGAATTATCACTTACATCATCTTGTGAGCGCTTTAACTTTTGTGTCCGCAATTCATCTGCTTGCACTAGAAATTTTAGAGGTACTTGTTTCGGCTGGATTTGTGATTTCTGCGAGGGATTAAGGACAGCTTTAGGAACTGAACACCGCTTGCGATTTGTTAAGAAAATGACACTAATAATGCTGAAGATGAGTAGTTTAGGTCAAATCACCATACACATTTTAGATTACCCCTTAATCTAATGCAGTCAAGAAAAGTGGTAGCAACGTGGTCATCATTTGATTGATGAACAATTTTAAATTCAATCAAAAGCATTTACTGTAAACACGGCTCAGGTCCCTCAAATGGCAGAGCAAGCATAATTCTACATATTTGGAATCGACACCACTTTGTCGGCAAGAATGATAGTTCAGAAGGCAGGGCAAAGTTTTATTAATTACATAAAATGATGGAAGTGTCCATTTTGAAAGGGACGTCGTTAACTTGAATATGAAGTCGTCTGGATGTTTGCAAAGTACTTTTACACGAGTACTGCAAGTAAGAAAGCCAAAGAATCAGGGTCGATGTTAATTAAACGACCAACTTAACTTACCGCTATTCTAACTACTTCCATCGGAAACACAGCTAGATCTGCTAGCAAATCATTCATCCTAAATCAAAGAAAAAACTTTCCACTAGGAATTAAAAACATAAAATATGATCTTCACGAACACACCCACTAATCCGAAAAGTAGAAAATACTTAATAAACAACTTGAAAGCAAATGAGACCGCTTTTTAGGCTTTTTTATGTTCTTTGAGCTATCCATGTTTCTCACTTCATTTGCCCCAGTCGTACCGTGTTGTTTAAAATATTTATGTTGGTCATTGCATTGTTCACTCATTATCGTACATTTTTTAAAATAGTTTATCTTGATAATTTTAGTTTAAGTTTTCTAACCAATTTTCACAGCTTTTGATTTTACCCCTTTGCGGCGATGGTGTGCGTGCCATGCTTAGTGGTTCCTTTCCTTCTCTGGGTCTTCCACAAATTCTTTCTACCTCTGTTGTTGCCCTTTTTCCCGAGTCTGCAGGCCAAATTGGGTCAAGCTCCGTCCGTGGAAGCCGCTGAGGTAGATTTTGCGTTTAATTTTGTTTCTTTTTGGATAGTTGTTTTTTTTGCTACTCTAAGACCTTTTGTCTGATAATTTAACTGTACTTTTACTCATCTGTAGGTAAATACTTTATCCTCTCCTACACACAGTGTAGAACACTCTGACAGTAGTCCAGTAAGTAGCAGCGTAAATTCTTCATTTACCTTTTTGACTTCTAGACAGAATCGAAGAAGGACCTTTAAATGAATTAGAAAAGTTGGTATGCTTCACCCAATTGGTCTCCTGTTCTTAGCTATCAATGTATTTATTTTGTTGGAGCAAATGTCGCCATTTTGATTGATCTTTATTCTTTTTTATCGGAGCAGTTTTCTCGACAAACAAATGGGGCTAATACCCTCAAGTTTTCGTTTGGACTTTTGGTTGCCGGTGGCTGTGTTGACGAGCTCACCATACGTATTCACGGATGACTGATGGGCATCAATAGGGTTGACCGTTTTTTTTACTGTTTTGAACTGCATTGGTTTTTCCTGGCGCTTTCATATGGGGTCAGTTTCGGTAAACGTAAAATTCCTCTGACATAATATCGCTCTGCCGTATATTCTTTCCTCTTCTTAACTTTTAACAATAGGAGGGGTTGTTACTAAAGTTTGCAGTTTGTTATTGTGGATTGCCGTCGTGCGAGTTTTCATCGCAAGGATAATTTGGTGGGGAGAGTAGGGAACGGCAGAGGCCAGGTTACTCCTTGCCATTTGGATCCTTGATAATCGCAGAATGTGCTAGGGGGATTAATAGTATACCAGGCTTTTTCTACGTCCGTGGAATCGGTTATGCACGGTGAGAGGGGCGGGCGTCCAGGAGACGCGTTACGATTCTCCTGCCAGCTCTGTGGGGTTTAATAGCGGCGGTGTCATCAGGCCCTCTACGCGAGGATGCACCCACTATAAGGGTCTAGGCTGCATGGGACGAGTCGGGCACAGGATTGTTTTCTACGCGCCTTGGTCCTTGGGGGTTACTCGCCCCACCTGTTAAAGTTGTCACGCAGAATCCAAGAGGGTGCTGTTAGAGCAGCAAGCTTGAGAAAGACAGAAAGTTAAGTATCATAGCTCTTAGCATTGCTTAAAATGCTGTTTTAGGGTTTTATAAGACCTTTAAAGATAGGGAATTTGAATGTAGTGCATTAGTGCTGTTTAATGGAGCATGGCGCCTAACGAATATCAATTAGCAATTTACTGAGAGGATCATTGAGCTAATTAAAGCTTGCTAAGATCGGATTCAAATAGGAAACAGTCAAGCACATTTTAAGTCATGAGATTAAGCAAAACTAGGTTAAGTCAGTGGTTGGTCACTGCGTTTAAAATTCAAGGGTGTCAAGATTTGCCCTTATATTTAAATTTCTGCAACAATAATTGAAAGTAAAAATTTTTAAATGTATTTAGACCTCGCGTTTTTGCTTTCTTAAAGGGAACTTCAAAATCTCATTATCGGGGAATTGTTTAAGTTGTCTACTATTTCCAGTTGGTATTCATGCTTCTATCGCTCTGAATTGCTCGGTGGGGCTTTTTGTACCTTTAACATTTTCACAAAAGTCAGCTGAGGCTCATATCCAATGGAAGCAGCTCGTCTTGAAAGACTCCAGGCCCTGAAGTCTGTCTCAGAACAGGCTCGGATCGGTGGCAAGGGCAGTGCCCGGAGGAAGAGAAAGGTTGTACATAAAAGTGCAGCGACCGACGATAAGAAGCTACAGGCTACTCTTAAAAAGTTGGGAATTAATGTGATCCCGTCGATCGAGGAGGTTAATATGTACCGAGCTGACGGTACGATGATTCACTTCAAGAACCCAAGGGTTCAGGCATCGCCACAGGCCAACATGTTCGCTGTTTCAGGTCTCGCTGAGAACAAGAGTATGTTACAATAGCTAACTTTCCCTATTTTTAGCACTCAATGACTTGTTCCCTAATATGATGAGTCAGCTGGAGACGGCGAAGCAGCGCCTTTCTAAAATGAGTGGTGGGTTTTTTGACATATTTTACCATCTGACCTCTAGAAGCAGCTCAAAGTGAAACAAAAGACACCGCTGAGGATGATGATGATGACGTCCCTGAGTTAGTCGGTGATTTTGAAGAAAAAAGTCGTCAAGAGTAAAGAACTGCAAGCGGTGCATTGGCGCCCGTTTGATATTTATGGCTATGAATAAAGTATTGTCTTTTATTCATTGGTTCATTTGCATTGCAATTCTGTACGTATTTACATTATTGTCCTATTGGTTTTGGTGCTCGTCGTCATTCGTTCTGTTGTGCATAGCTGTTGCAGTCAACAGGATGCCACCACTTTTGGTTATCATTTCATCTTGCAACTGCTAGCTGCTGCGATTGTTACCTTGATTTAGGGTTTTTTGGTTTTTATTTAGTATTCTGCTTCAAAAGCATTCTTTTATTCCTTGGGGGAGGCAGTTGGATTACTTGCAACTTTTCGCTTGCTGTACTCACCCTTGGTCTGCTTATTTTGGCGCCTATTTTGAGTGGTCGATTACGTCGAAGTAGGCGCTTATCGGCATATTCCCTTCGCCCTCGTATCGCGACTGCCCTAGCCGTTCGTTAATGTGACTATTTTCATTGTCTCGTCGAAGATATCATACCATTGGGTTGAGGGGAGTGCTTTGAAGAAAACACCTTGATTTGGGTAGTGCAGAATTTCATAAGTATTCAAGGTGTTGCTGGGGTTTCAGGGTTGGTCTCCTTGGGGAGCGGTGACGTTCTTTTGCCTGCTGGGTTGGTCCGGGCCATCTACTTGTCGCTTTATTGTCCTCAAGTGGACGTGTACTACGCGGGTTGCTCGTTTTGAGCATTACCTTCAATGCATCCTTTGTGGTTTTCCTTCCTGTTGCTTTTGCTGGACTTTATCACCTGGCATATGCAAAATCGCATCCAACCAGTGTTTGTAGGGACCCATTTTATTGCGGCGTACCGTGATTTTTCGCGTGCGGACTTGTGTTGCACGCCAAGTAACTTGTTGGTGAGATGAGCTTGCCACCCGGTATGCGTCTGCTCTAGGGGTGGTGGGGCTTGCGATGCTGCGCTGTCTCCCTGTTGAATTCCTGGTTTGGCACACGGAGGTTAGCTTGAACTCATCTTTTCTCCCGGTCGCGGTATGTCCCGGAGTCTTGTAGGTTGGTATTTCAACGGTTAATTTAGAAAAGATCGTTTAGCAGTCTCAACTTGCGGTGAGATGCTGGTTGTTTCGGGGGCTGTAACCCTGTATCTACCTGGGGATGGGTCCCAAGCTCGGCGAGGGCTTTGAGCAGTCCAATTGGATCTTTCTCCCTGTCCATTAGCTTCCGAGTGGTCATGTGTTTTGCATGTCTTCAGGGTCTCAAAGGTTCTGCATAATTCTATACGAGTAAAGTCATAATTGACATTTTGGTTTCTACGTTTAATTTAGGGAAGTAGGTGAACAAGTCCAGCAGTTTAAGAAGACGGAAGGGGTCATTTTAGCTTCTTGGATGTTGGGGCGTTCCCTCTCGATCACCGCCACATCGGCATACCGTTATTCTCTTACGGTAGTCGGTAAAGGAGCCACAATTTCAATTTTTATTTTCATCTGGAAACCCTGTGAGCACAGGTTGAAGCGATTCAATCACTATAAGGTTAGATCCTTTGACTTTTCTGCCGACGATTCAGGTCATGACTTTACCTTAAGCTTGAAGAATCTAGCACCTTCTCCTCCATGACCCAACTGGTCATGTAAGTCTTGGAGGATTACTTGTATGAATGAACCTGGAACTACTAGGTGCTGCAACCCGATCTTGGTTTTACTAAGACCTCATTTTCCTGGATCTGTTTCGAACACTCCTGCCATGACCTCTTGACCACCTCGCCTGATGACGGCATCGTTTGCTGTTGGTTTGTAAGAGGATGTGAGAGCGTTCTCGTACATTAGAGCCACTTTGTATATTTCTTCAGTTAGACTGAGTGAGTCTCCTCAACGTATATTATTCACAGAAACATTTGTGATTTCTTCCAGGTCTGGTCTGCGAGATAGAATATCAGCGTCACTATGGCTTGTGTTGCTGCTATGCTATATGGTGGTGTGAACTTGTATTACTACAGTTCCTAGTACTGATACACCACCAAATGATTTATTCCATTGTTTAGAGCCAGGTCAATGACTATCGTCAGGCATTTGATGACATTTTCCTGTCTCGCGTTCCCAAACTTTTTCGTCCTTTTGTGAAAAGGCGCCACTTTAAATGTCCAGAACGAATGCCGAAGCGCCGGATTCACCATTGGGCAACGCTCGAATCAGTGCGGCGCATCCATTCTTTGAATATTTCATCGTGCTCTCTCTCCTACTTAAAATTATTTTTGATCGGCCTTCCCTTAAGTTTCTGTAGCGAACTTGTCATTTGTCTAGGAAATCCCGGAATCCCATCTGACTAGTCAGCATTGGCCAACCCCAGAATTGCTTTGTACCTTCTTCTGCAACCGCTGTCCTATTCACCTGACTATACAGTATCTTTCGAGTCGGTGACTGAGCGTGGTGGAAAGGGCATTTCTTTGAGTTCGGTGCTATATCAGCTTCTTGTGGGCGGTCAAACGTTAATTTCGGATTGACGTTATTCTCACTGCTATCTCTACCGGGAATGAGTGTGTCATCAAGGCTTACTTTGCAATGAATCGCTAATGGCCCAATTCGGGTCGTTTGCACAGGTGTTGAAGAGTGGCCGCTCGGACTTCGTGAGGCTCATATGACAAAATGAAAGTCACCTTTCTGCTATCCATCTCCACCCTTTCCTGATATCATCCACACCTTTCCTCATTCACGGAAAAGCTACTGTGGTCTTGCTATCCTGGTGGACAAAGATGCCTTCGGCTTCAGTGGCATGCAGAAAATCGGCTCCAAAATTTGCATTCCAAGCTAGTTTTGTACATATGAGGAATTTCGCTACCCAGGTTTTCCTGTCTGTGGTAACGCGTAGCAACGTTTCCTTATTCCTCTCCATCTTCTGCTGGTCGTAGTCTGTTAAAGTGTGGAATAATTTGGTTTTTTGTCATTGGGTGTTGAACCAGAGGTCAAACTTGACGCACTTAACCCATTTGTCCCGATCCACGTCCATTATAAAGGAAAAAGAGGTTCGCGGACGCTAACATCAGTGTAATATTTTCATTGTTTTGCTCATCTACCTCCAGTTTTATAGCCTTGAATCGAGAAGAAAGATGAGGGGAAGACACCTTGCATTGCGTTATATGGAATGCTTAAAATATTCAAAACTTTCGCTGGAGATTCCTACTTAATCTCCCCCTCGAGGATCACTGATACCTTCTCAATCAGGAGCTTTACACAAACTGTTGGGGTCGGTGGCATGAGTTTTGTCATTTGTGAACTTTTCCACTTTAAGCACCCCCTCATTGGAATTTTATGTGGTGTAGCTATTGCGTTCGTCTTGGGGGTCCGTGTAGTGTCCGATTTAATCATCCATTTGTCTGACTGCATCTGTGAGGGTGAAAGCTGCGCTATTGGTGACGACGGCCACTAGAGTCAGGGCATGCCCTGCACTGAAATTGGTAAAAGCGACTCTGAGCATACTTTTGCATAGTCCTCTAGGCTTTCTTTTACTTTTCAATGTGGTGAATAATTTAAGTAGCATCATTTTGGCTTAGATTTGTGCTTTTAACCATTTGATTTTGGCGATTCAGGACTTCCCTGATGACGAAAGAAGACCTTGTATCATTGCAGAATACACATATTTTATATACAATGGGGTTTGAGGCTACTGACGTGGGCCTCAGGCGAACCCACTCCTGCAAAGTTACAATAGTGGAGCACCTAAGTGACCTTTTTACTAAAACCGGCAGTTAAGCAAACAATCACTGCATTATATAGTCCTTCTTTTCTTTTGAGTGTCGTCTTCAGCCCTCCCCTTGGTCACCCTCCCGCATCACTCGTAACCCGACAAAATTTGGTGCTGCAACGAAGCACCCGCCAGCCAACCATGTCAGTCATCAAATTTCCTTGTAACTGAGGTGATAGTTGACTACACTGTCACTGATCCTTCCTGGCGGTTCCACTGCATCTGGGGTTTTGTCCTATTTGGGGACTGGATCCAGGGACAGAGAATTGTGCTGGTCATCGTCGTAGGAACACTAACCCAAAAGCAGAGTCATGTAGCAAAGGACTGGTATCAACATAGTTCCGTGCGGGTAGAGTTTCGCCTCTACTCCTCCTCACCATGTTATTCCCACTTTAGTGCTGCTCAGCCATATCTATCTGGGTTCCATAAAACTAGCGGAGCAGCGGAGGAGGTATCACGATTTCACACATCTGATGTCTTTACAGAGAAACGGTAAACGAATGAGTAACAATCTGTTCCAGATGGCTTGCGACCACTGCTAGTGTTGCTTTCGTTGTTAATAGGTTTTTTTGCAGACCACCGGACTGAGGTTATTACCAAAAGAAGACGTGATTTTAAGCCCTTCTCCCATCCGCAGCTTATGTGTACCTTCCGTCCAGCTAGGCTTTATCATCCACCAGTAGAAACCGAGATGATTTCCCTTTAAGGTAGGACTTACTCTCCTCTGCCACCAATATGGCACTCCAAGCCTTACCTGAAGGCAGTAAAAGATCTAATACTCGGGCAGAATATACGCATTCGACATGCTGAAGGGGTTGGGGCTACTGACATGGCGGAGCACCTAAGTGGCCTCTTTACCAAAACCGAGAGTTGAACACACACCTACCGTATTACGCAAAAATTCTTCAGTTGTGTACAATCATGCCATTCATTCTGGTAGGTGTGGACTAAACTCACTGTCTTTTTCAAACACAGTGGGATTTAAGGCATGTTCCCGCCCCTGTTCTTGTTGATTTGGTTTAGAAAAGTAGGCGTTTTTCCAAAAAACTTTCCTGCGGTTATCTGTACAGTTGATTGCACTTGTACTTATTGTATTTCAGTAGAAAATTGCGAGTGTGAAACGTGTGCTACCGGTGATGGTGAAGTTACCACTCTAAGGTATTAATAAAGTTTTGCTGCTCTGTACAGTAATATGGGAAATCTCAAATGCGTTCTTCTGCTTATTTCTATCCAGTGATTGATTTGGAAGGCATAAAGTACTCAGAATCCTATCACGGGGGATGGCATTATGGTCTTCACACCACCCCAATGTGTGTGTGTGAGCGATCCGCTAGACCCTACGCTGACTGCCTTTTGAGTTTCTTTGCACATCCTGGTAAGGCTGAAATTCACAGAAAATTGTCCTGCCTTGCATAAACAACCCCTAAACATGGCAAATGCCAACTGTGTTTCTAAAGCCACAGAGAATCGTTTTGTGGGGATGATAGTAGGGGAAAAGGGATGGATGGCAAGGTTTTTGCAACAACAACTGTTCCATGACGCCACGGTTACCTGTTTCCTTCTAGTGGTAGGTAGTTGCATACCTGCCCTAGAAGTGGTTTAAATTAGCACATTTTTTTATGTGTGATACAACAAACGAAATTCTGAAGACTGTTGTGCCGCGTACGGTAGTAATCTCCCTTAAAACTAACTATTTACTACTTTGCATAATCTAGCCCTCATTCTGTTACTGTCCACTACTCAAAATATTATAAGGCAGCCAATACAATGCCTAACTTGGTTTTATTGTTATGAAACCCTAGAGTTACAAACCTTTGCTTGTGAGAATGTCAATTTCTTTTGATAATATCCTCTTGTAAAGCATCTTTTTTGCACCATCGTGGGTAATTAGCAACATTTTTATGCCAACCACTGGCTTTCTTGTGAGAAAGGTTGGCAGAATCTACTATTGCTAATCAAAACTGCCACCAATGTTGTGAACTTGCCTTTAGGATATGATTCATGCATCCGCTTCAGCGGGTCAAAATGACGAGAGGTCTATGAGTGTGGAAAATACTCGAATTCGATGATTCAGCTGTTTTGCATCATGCACACTTTAAGCCTCTCAATTACACGCATGTTTATAACCTCTTATATCTGATATCATGAGTTGTCTACGGTATTTATGCATGTTTATCTTGCCTGTCTTCATCTATTTCTCTCAATAACCTACAGTTTGAATCAAATCCTACTTCACACACAAGTTACGTAATGTCTAATGACAACCTAGGAACTCCTTTCTGACACTCCGAATATCCAAAAAGAGGAAGAATTAACAACATTTTGACTATAAGTCCTCTGATTTATTCAGTTTTTCCGTAAGAACTTTCGGCTAAGGATTAGGGCATACCTAAACACAACCAAGAGATCTTGGGCCATTTCACTAATGCGCCCATTTCGATGTTTACCCATTTGTTATGCTCGGTATTTCCCTCTTCCACTTCATTCTTCTTTCATTCTCCACCCTTAGACCGAGCATTCTTTATGGGGTAGTGATGCATAAAGGAGCCCACACAAGTCTCAGTCAAGCCTGTTCAGGGAACATTTCCCCCTTGGAGATTGATAAGATCCAGTCCTTCAGGAGAGTCGTAGTTACTGACCGCCTCTTGCCTAAGAGGCACGTTTAAACAAACATGGTTACAAGTTAAAATTCAAATTTCACTAAACTGTAGAATGTGTTGTTTGGCATAAGTATGCCTTTTGAGAATACTTTTGACGATTTAGCGTAGTGACCCAGACTTCTTTAAAGTTTAAAGTAGAAGATCAAGGATGAGGAGCTACTGGGATGGCCTTAATACCATACTACCCAAAGCAAATCTAGAAGGGGAAGCGTTATGAGTCCCTTAAGAAGGAACCAAAGGTTAAACAAGTAATCAAATTGTCCCATTAGAAAAGGTAAACAAAAAGGTGTTGGGATCTATGACCCAATCTCAGCTTGAGAAAGTGTGTATGGGTCGACTACAATTAAAAAATTGCTATTTAAAAATCATTCCATTAATCCTCTTCGCCGTTTCGTCGCATTGACAATGCTGTGAAACCATTTTAGTTTACGGTAACTTCTGATATCTACGACAGAATTTCCTAATTTCTTGATGCATCACTTCGCTGCGAATTAAAGAAGGCAACACTTCTAGCGTTGAAATCACCATTTGACTATCGTAATTCTACCGAACGCGTTAACCTCATAGTTAGCGCACGCTCCATAATGATTTACTACTTACATAAACACGTCATTTTTTGTGCACACTTTATGATTTGTTCAACATATGAAAACAACTTTTTATGGACGTTTATACTTTTGAAAGTCCACTCAATCTACTGATTGCAAAATACATGGGTGCGTATAACCAAACTTGGATTAACTCCTAGTCTGGTGTGATTCAATGAAAACCGGCAAGTGAGTTACCCGAAACCTCGGTGCCCGTACCCTTAAAACGCTGCTTAGTATTTAAAGGAAGGAATTTAAAACCATGAAGAAGCGATAAAATCTGCTAGAGATGGATGGAGGTATTAAACCTAAAAGGGAATTTGCAAACAAATTGCACCGCCTGAATACGTAACGTTAAGCCAATTTAGATTTAAATTATGGACATGGTGTTGCTCTACGTTTGGAAATCACACAAACGAATCCAGAATTAGTCATTTATTTAACTTTTTATCCTATGAAACATAACTGGTTATTCTGCACACAAAATCTCGCTGAGCCATTTGCCCGCTCTCATCCCCATTTTTTCTGCGAAGAATGCATTTCTTGAGAATGATTTTTCGCCAATTTTTTTTTAAATCCTAGTACTTCCTCCCACAACCTAAGAATACAACACTTTAGGTGCGAACGCAAAAAGCCGTACTTGCAAATCGGAAAGTTTAATAAATTTAATTTATCAAACTTATTACCAAGTTGTCATATTGTTTTCTAAACTTTGAATGGATCTACATAGTCTTAAGTGCTCATTTCCAGTAGCGCAACTCTCCCCTTTGCCAACAATACAATCACCAAAGTATTATTTTTCAATATAAAATGTGACCTATCATCTTCTCACTACTTACGGTCAAGTTTTTTTAGCCATTTTTATAAATTTTCCAATAAGATTGTACGGAATGGAGGTTATCGAAAATGACATTTGCATTCGTTTGAACGCGTACCCAACTTTCCGTTTTATCACACAAATAGGTAGTATTGGCGAACAAACATTGCAAAAGAAAGTAATTGCTAATCTGATCATCCCCGGAACTTAAGCATAGGTGATAAAGCTTAAAAGTTATCCCTTCAAGATAGACATGATCACGTCTTCAAAACTTAATTCACACGCCACCCACTGCTGAGGTTGCTTTAGTACGTACTGACATTGATTAGCTCCACCCGCCTAGTGGGGCTGAAGCATTTGAAACAACCGCAATAGCAACAGCGGTAGCTAAAACCCGTTAATACAATGCACAAAAGAAGTCCGAATCATGGCGCCGTAGGCCGCCTGGGCATTTAATGGCGGCAATCGGCTCGGTTGCTGTAGGGGGGAGAAGAATGCGGCCCGGGAGGGAGAGAATAGGTGCAGCTGCTTTCCTTCACTGACTAGTTTCCCAATGTGTCACGATTTTCGCCGGTAAGCATTTCAACCTAAAGCAGCCGGTTAAACGCCCATCATATTGACCGTCTTGCCTTTGACGGATGTTTTGACTTTGACCACTGAATGAGACGAGGAGCCGAAATACTATTTGGCGACATTGATATAATCACACAACTCAAACATAATTGTCAATTAGGCTTTGATTTAAAGGGATATTTATGGTAGCTTTATTTTAGCTGAAAAAAGCTAAGGTCCATTGTGTTTTTCTTTTCATTTTTCAAAAATTTCTCGGCCAGTCTCTGAAGTTTTTTGATGAGAACACTTCTATACCGCGAACCATCAACAAATGCCTTAAAATTTCCATAGCTTCCCTAAATAACAAAGACTGCTGCTTTCTAAAGCCAATGGTTTTAGCATTTAAAATGCCGTTTTTTTTCTCCTCTGGCCTAATAAATCTTACGTATCATTAAAAAGATGGCTTGACCAGATGAAATATAAAGCCACTTCTTTGGTCGGACATGATTAATTGGCTTTAGTCCCAAAAATCTCCTGCACAAAGGACGTTTTAGTCTTGTTTTGAGCCACATAATCAGCACTGCTAGCCAAACGTTAGGCAAGTAAGCGACCACCATGGCGATTCGCTACTTTTCCCCTCGTTTATCTTCCACCTCTGAACACTCCACAAAGCAAATTGCTGAGGCAAGAATACATCGGGAACTCTAGTGACAGGCGTTGAAAAATGAAAGGCTCGAAGCTTGCAATAAAACTTGAAAGTCTAGCCCTATTATAGTGGGATTAAAGTACCAAGAAAATAAATGTATAAGGCTCTGCAATGGCTTATAAACTGCAATTATTTATAAAACAATTTTTGTATTAAATACTCGTTTTGACTAAAGTCTGAAGATCCTGCAGTAATTTCAGCTAAGCTGTTTCACACGAAACGGTTGCAACCTAGTTTCTAATCGGCGGAAGCTTTTCGTTAGATTTGCTGAGCAATTGGAGAGGAGCGCCTCCAAAATGTGATTTAAATAATCTGATTCTGGTGATGAATCACTTTCGCTAATTCGCACATCTAAGGAATTAGTTCATCATCGCAGGAAAATGGTCGTTTTGGAGTGTTGGGTTGGGAAATCGCATGTTCACCGTGAAGTACTGGTTAAAAGCAGAATAATTTGGTTGAGGTCTATCTATTCTACCTGAGAAAATTAGAGCGTGCATAATGAGGAGGGCTACCTTTCCAGAAACAGCCAGAATCCGTGAATAGTTGAAAAATGTTTTTTTTCCCTATAAAACAGCTCTGCACATCAAGTTTAGTTTTGTTAAAATAGGAAGTAGTTGTTGCCTTTTATTTATTCGATAGTAGCAAGTACCAGATTATCTATTACAATTTGCAGCATTTTTGGGTTCAGTGGACAAAGAATGATGGAATGTAATCAAGATCTCTTCAATGAATAAGATGGCTCCGTGGTTATATCTGTAGATGGGAGCTTTGTGAACTGATTTATCAATCTACTGTATGACTGCAGAAACTTTCCTTTAAAAGGAATTCTTATCATCGAACAATTTACTTAAATAACTTCAAAGACTACTTATGTTTCAGCCATCCGGTTGTCCATCGAGAACAATAAGCTGAAATCTGTAACTTTAAGAGGATAAGAGAGCGGTGGTTATACTAGAAAGTTTTAACTCTCTGATGGCTGGAAAATATTAATAGTTCCTAGAATTCTTTATTAGTACCTTAATAGACCTATAGTTCAGCGAGAGTAAAACCAACCGTAAGTGAAGAACTATCCCGTGTACCATCCAACTTATCCATCAGTACGTCGTAAAATTCGCGAGACTAAAAGTTCTTTAGAAACGAACGTACCGGTAGCTTCGGTGACGTGAGCAGGGTCCTATGACGCTCTCGTGCAAGCCATTCACAAGGATCTAAAAGTCGTACAGGTCGTACACAAATAGGGTAGGTTTCGTCCAGCCGTGCCTCTACCCATTTTCGATTTATCAAACCATAAGTGCGAATAAATCTTATGTCAAAAGCATAATCGGTCTACACATAAACATCCGCTCTGGCTGCCTTTGACGAGGACGTTATTCGCAGTACTTAAACGATCACCATAGTTAGAACTACTACTTTAACTCCAATTTAAAAGGACACAACCCTAAAAATGCATTCACTCTGTCGAGGACAAATCTGGTCTGAACCCACAGCTGCTTATAAATTCCAAAGATTATTATTCCAGCTAGAAGGCTTTTGGTAGTTGTAGTTCGATTGTGTTCTCGAATCAGCACAAAATATGATCACTTTTACCGCCAGATTTACCTCTTAAATGTTGAAGATACGTTGTAACAGTTCATGTCGACTGATAGATGCTTTAAAGTAATAGTGATAAAGTAATCCCACTAAAAGTCTAGTTGCACTAAAATCGTAATATTTTGTTAACTCCACCGTTAACCAACCAATAAAAACCACCGTCCAATTGGCGCAATCAAAGCATCCAACCAGTAAGGAAGCAAACTCGCATGACCCCGCCTTTGGACACCTACGTAGAGCGTTCCCACATAAATTTAGGCTTCCCCTGTGGTGATGATACGTCTCCTACTCCCCATTTTACTGCTATTTTTATTAATTATTTTCACCGGAGTGTTGCCAGCCCCGCAACAGGATTCCGGTTCTAATATCGGGACCACCTCGGACTCATTTAGTCTCCTGGCTGTCAATCCTCTTTTACCGCCTGCCAGATTGAAAGTGTATAGGGGGCAATGGACACCACTTCTACGGCAACATCTTCCAATCACCAAACGAGTCCTCCGAAATGGACGCCATGTATGTCGCATCGAGATGGAGGAATTGGCGCCCATCTTCTCCGTGGTTGGACATCTTGAACCCAAAGTAAGCGAAACTATTCCCCTCCTCCTTCTCGTTTGTCACCTTTGCTAGTGTACCGCTTTAAGAGATTAATTTATGAGTGATGTAAGTCGGAGGTACTGGGATTAATGTTTTCACGAGTCTTAAATCACGCGTTTTTAATAAGTACACCACGAGTTGGAAGGATGGTGCAATGCGTACGTCAGCCCTCATAATTCAACCCGTATGCATGCGCTCCCATAACCGTCTCTGAAGGCTTTTCAGTGCAAGTGCTCTGACCAGATCCATGCAGTTGAAACCCTACTTGAACTTACTTTCTGCTGAATGCACAGATTTTTTTATTCGGATGCAAACCCCGTGTTTCGTCGTAAAATGACTTGGTCAGTGCGCAATTTGGCCCACTTTATGCGATTTTAAGAAGCACTTTGACCTAAAAATGCTCACAAGCAAAGAAATCTATGGAAATGCGAGGTGCCATGACTGTTATGAGCGGTCATTATCCTCCAGCGTGGTTCTTTCAATACCGATGTGAGTAAAGTAAGTTTCTCAAACGAAAATACCGTGCTACCCCACAAGGGTTACTTTGTGTGCTCCTCTCTCTTGTCTGTCAGAAAGGCGTTCTTAAGCTTGTAGCAGATGTTACATTTCTTTTGGCTAATAACCTTTTCCACTGCAGCCGCTGAGTTATGGATGAAGCTCCATAAGCCACCTCAAGCCACGACAAATTTTCTTGGATCAAACATGAGTCAGTTAGAGGTAGAAAACAAAAAAACGCATTTACAGTCCCATTAAGAGTATTTTGTTGAGACCAATCGTTTACTTAGTTCTGCGTTTTTGGAACATGATAATCACCTAGTAATCCAGAATGAATGTCTTTTAGCAGTATCAGATAATAGTAGGGCCACCATCGTGCCTTGGAGCTGTGTAAAACGAATCCATTTCTTCAAAACATAAATTGTATGCGAATCCATTTTTTTTGCCTCACTGCGACAAAGAAGGTTTGCCTTTGAGGCAAACGAGTTGTCGCCTTATGCTTCTTTTCTTTGATGAAAAGCGATAAACCCCGCCAATTTTTATCCATCTAGGTGGTTGTGGACTCACTAGCCTCGCCAAGTTCTTCGTTTGTTGGTCGATCATTCGTTCATAACTAGTGCAATTAATTTCAAAATGTGATTAGCACGAGCAAAAACAAAAACTTTTGCCATACAATTTTAATTTTGTTCCTTTTCTAATTCACTCACAGATTAGAGGCCTAAAGATTTCATTTTTTTTGGAAAAAGCAATATTTCGTATTCAAAAGGTGCCTCTTCCAAAAATGCAGCTCGTTTTTTTATGAGGAAGAAATGGAGACGAATGTTTACATAAACAGCCTTTGACATTTCGCTTGCGGTCTCTAATAGATGGCGTTCTGAAAGAAACTTTGTTCGTATTTTTAATGGTTGCCAGTTCTAATTGTATTTCCTCAGGGCATGTTATCCAAAGGTCAGAGTAGTCACAGGGCTGAAGCTTTTGATGTCATCCAAAAAAGGTCAACGAGGTCTCTTTCTTTTTCTCTAATTAACCTAACCTATTTGTTCGCGGTAGAAAGACTTTCCGATATAAAATGCAAAAGACATGTTTTGTGACTGAAGCATTTGCCAGGGCGTCTGGTAAATGCACACGTCTCCACAGTAATCCCTTCTCCAGAAATACGATCACAGACGTGGTTTACGTAGTCCTCACCGAATGTCCATCAATGATTATTTCGCCCGGTTCTACCAATTAGTCGGGCCTCAAGCAAGAATTTTTTTCTAAAGGGTTAATTGCGAGGCATAATTCATGTTACAGTTTCATCCACCAAAGGAAATACTTGATCTGATTAGTGAGAAGCCTAGCCTAAGTCTATTTTACTTGTACCAGGTGCATTCATCCCTACGTTATATAATAACTGGACAGTTAAATCAGCCTGCTTGCTACATGTCTCCTAGACGCACACCCTCAAAAGGTGGGCGGTCCCAAAGCTAATGATTCTTCCTCCAGCTTGGAGACGAATTGCACTTGTGTTGAGTTTTGGTGGCTGGCGATGGGAGCATAAGTAGACAACGAGGAGCTACTAATGTCCGTTCGACGGTTCATCTTTGTTTGTACTCGGTAGTAAACAGAGCGTCTTCTTGCTTACCCTATCTCTGTTATGATGGTCTAGTTGACTTTTTTATCCTTGCAGAAATTCGACTGTTCCTTCAGGGATGGAGAAGTGCGCTACTATCATGAAGGCAATCCGCTACTAAACATGGACACAGTTCGAGTAACAATCTTCTTCTTTCGCAACAACCACTCCATCATCCAGACTGCGGACATCCCCGTGGATATAATGGATTTGCCTGAAAAAGGTGGTGAAATGGATCAAACATTTCCACGACCCAGAATTCACGGTCCTCTTGAACTTAATGTGAAGAGTATTAAGGCTGCCAGTCAGGCAATCAGTGCTTCCGTTTTAAAAATTGAGTGCGTCTAACTGTGATTGGTTAAAAGGTCCATTTATATCTATGGAATGTAAACTCGTTAGTCTTAACTTTGTTCGTCCTAAATGCAATAAGGCACCAGAACATTTTGCACTTCAATTGCTTACATCCACACATGCTTGTTTGCTGAGGTAGCTCCCAACCCATCGGTGCGTTGTTTTTCCCACTAACCTGTTGCAGTCACCAACTTAGAAGACTGAAGTAGTTGAGTTGCTGTAAAAATTTGGCATTTTTGTCAGCCTCATTAAAATTGATATTTTACTTATGCCAAGTCAGCAACTCATTTGTCAGATGCAAAAGAATGGTTGGTGGTTTGACTTAAAGAGACGAATTTGGTCTGAAAAAAATTTCCAACCTGGCCAACTTGTCATCAATCACGAATGCCCCTACCAGAATGCACTATCCACACCGTCAAAGGCTAATTAATTATCAAAAGAAGCTATTATCACTCACCAGCGCTCCCTGCCATCATTTGCACTACATGATAACAAAGTCCTCGGTCCATTATTAACCATCCACAAAAAAGCTCTCAAGCACTTTGATCTTCTGCAAGGCCTTGCTTTTTCCTTCGAACAAACATCAATTTGATATTTTTCTTTAACCACGGACTACGTTTTCCAGGTCAGCTTCAAGACCACTCCATAATGGAGCTATGGCAAAATACTCTCGTTTCCTTACTTCAATTAATTGAAGGAGAGCGCTTCATATAGGGCTGGAGACAAATACTTGTCCACAACATTTCATAATAAATATCCCATTACTTGACCTTTGAACCATTGCAACTTTAATGCAACTTGTTTTTAGAATAACTGCTTTTTTCGAATTGTAATAACTAATAGCTACAATCCAGAGGAAGAGGAGTGTTACCTCTCCTTCACACGACCAGACATACTATCTCCGGGCGAACAACGACAAAAGCAAAACCAACTGGAATCTCAGATCGAACGTCCTCTGATGACACCATGGTGGGAGGCGAACTGGGGCCTGTGGACACCGCGTCTCGGGCGTCCCTTAGCCAGCGGACCTGCTATTGGGGCTAGTCGAAGGTGGCCCCTGTTTGGCCACATTATCGCCGCAGCCTTCAACAGAACCGCTGTCGATCATTTTGAGCATGAGTGTCATGAGGCTTTGCTCAAGGGATATAGGTGAGCTAGGCTAATACAAAATATTCCAAATGAATGATTTTCATCCTAACAACGCAATGATGTTTGTTGGAATGTAGATCAACCTGTTCTTGTTACCCTGTCTTAGTCACCGAACGGCAGTGCATTTTGTTCTTTACGACGTAAACATGTTTACGGATTCGAAGGTAGCTGTGGTGCAAATGTGTAGAGTTTCATATCAGCAGTTTGAAGGTCTAATAGCTGACGAGTGTAGGCAATCACCCTTATATTAATAAGGGAAACAAATACCACTTTTACCTAGTATCTTAGCTTTACCAACTCATCCATCTGATTGTAACGGACATAGAATCTGTCAGTGTTGACAGTTTAAGCAATCACTGTGATTCAAATAACCTGTATCTCTGCAATAACCGAAATCGCATCAATTATAAACAAAATCTTATAGTGTAGAGCAAGCAAACAGTTAACATCTAGCGTTTTACCAGGTTCTCATATCCACTGCTCTTTTTCTCTAGATACCTGCATCGAAAGTCGGATAGTTCCGAAGCCGATTACGTTCCTCTACAGGTGAATATTTGGAGGAAAGTACCCGATGGTGGTCGCGAGTTTGTGACACGCGAAGCTCGGTACCTCCGGGTCAGTATTGCTGGGGCGAGCAAGCTTGAACCTCCAGTGATTCGTATTTTTAGGCAGGTGAGTGATAGAGCCCTTTCAATAGCAAAGTATCTGCATTTATATAGGTGTTCTCAGTCATTGAAATTGTTATATGGCACTACCGCAGTTTGCCGGATGTAGTCGAATTTACGAGATAGAGATAAAATTAACGTTTGAGCTTCCATGGACTGAAGAAGTTGACTGTGGTAACTACGAAGTCATTAAGTCATCTCTTTTATCCTAACTTTCTCATCTCTAAAGGTGAATTTGACCCACATCGGTGGCAGCTTCTCCGTTTTGCCGAAGGACTGCATCCACGTAGTGAATCCAGACTTGGAAGACCTATTGGATGTGAATGTGACCAAGGTTCAAGGTCCACTCTACGCTCAGCTAGTCAATTTGCGCGATCCCACCCGACCTGTGTTGAGCTTTCGCATCGCCGAGCTACGCAAGGGCCTCATTGCCCTCCAGCTCCTCAATTACGCTGAGATGATTGAAAAGGTAAGGCGTTTGACTACCTTGGTTCCCTCACAAAACTTGGTCCTTCGCTACGGTTGAAAAGAAGGATAGGAAGGTGGCTATGATAATTTCTTGACGTTCATCAAATAACACTGTTGTGCAAATCGGCATCTTAAATGTTCCCACGATTCAGATGTAATGTAAATTATGGGTCCAGATTACTTCAACGCTTCCAACAAAATACAAATTTGCCGGAGTTTCTTTCGTCCATCATTAAGACTAGACATCATTGTGTCTCCATGATTTGTCAAAGAAATTTGCTGGTTTTTTGATCTTTATCCGTGAATGAAAAGTGATTGCTTTGAGCCAAAAGTAGTAGGGTCTCTCACTCTTGCCAACATTTGTGTACATTGACCTTCTATGGAAACACTTCCAAATTCTTGTCGGTATTTCGATTACAGGGAAACTACAGAAAGCTAAGCACTATGCACCCTGGAGAGCCACAGTGTTTATACTTTTATTAGAGAAATCTTTGAAAAAGACACGAAGTATTACTTAGTGACAGTTTATCCAGTCGAAAGGAGATGCACAACAACAAGAGAAAAAATCATTCTTTTACATCGAAAAAAGTGGCTGTCATCAAGAAGTGATGTATTTGCATTGCCTTAAAAAGAAACAACAGCAGTGGCAGACCATCTCTTTAAAAATAAACGCTCAGTAATTGCTAAACGTTGTAGAGTTTAAATAATGAATTAACCTTCACGGTATTATGTGTTGAAGGCTGTACCAGTGAATAATCCACATTTTTTATTCGCACAGCGATGCCCTTAGAAATGTACAAAAACAAAATTGATGGCTTAAGTCCAAATGTGGCGTAACTTACCCATCAAATTTGTCCCAGCTCCTTTACTTAAGTATTCCATACCATTGGCGTGAAACTCTTTCTACTCACACTGACTCACAAGGTGGTGCCTTCACTCTCTTTCGGCGTCACTTACCTTATAAAGACTTTTTTAACCCTCTTGATTTATTTAAACCATGTAGTTTACAGTTTTATTCTAAAAAATGCTTGATATAACAGTATTTATTAAAAATTTGGTCGGTTACAAGGGGTGAGAGACTTGTAGAGAAGAAATGATTACGAAAATTAGGAGGTGTTCTTACTCCAATGCGCCTTGAATACCAGAACAACTTATGAGCTAATTTTTCTAGATTGTGCCTACTGCCTCCCCGATACTGGGTTTACGAGATGAAAAATACTATAAAACTTCTGTCCGAGTTAACTGGACTGGAAGAATACGGAATGGAGAATGTTGCTAAGTGGCTACTAGGGATTCAGTCAAAATAACAATTTATTTAGGCCAGGTTTGCCTACTTACCACAAGCTAGGAAGTAAAATCCATCCACATTCAGACATTATGACTAGTAAGAAATACCGCTTAGTTGGACCGCGTGGTGCATATTAAAACAGCTCCGGCCAAAGTTACCGTGCGCCATAGCCAGCCCTTCTACCACGATAAATTAATCACTCAACTCGCTGTACATAATCATTTTTTGCTGGGGCAATTGGGAGGTAAGCCGGAGGAGAATGGGGCCTTGGTGGTGAAAAAAAAGGCTGAAGAAGACAGGCCCATTGCGTTCATCATGCTGCATCTGAGTGCATCGCGGCCTCTTTCTTTGATCTTATTTCCTTTATCGGTGCCGGTGGAATCAGGTGAGAGGCTCTAATGGCTAGTCTTGCGCCTCCTCACTATATAAGTGTAAATTTAAGGGATTCGGTAATCTGCTACTCGACGGAAGTGAGATTGAGGCGTTTGTTATATATTCAAGGTATTTATTGCAATTGTTTAAATACAAGGGATTGATTTAACGATTACAATTTCCAAGACATGCGAATCCTTGAGAATTCCATGATGAGAGTTGAGTAATATTTTAAGCTGAAAGTTGTTAATTTTAAAATGTTATTCCTTTACTGTCTCACACCTTCAAAGAGTATAAACTCATTCCTTTCCTACCCAACTCCCTACCGCAGATCCGTCCCTTCTACACCACCGAGAGAAGTTGTGCTGAGTCACCAGCGAGGTCAAAGGGTCATTCTACGCGCCAAATAACTTCCTTCACAGTTTAAGCAATCACTCACTCACACATCCACGATCCACAACGCAATAGGGACAAGTTGTTAACTTAAAACATCGCACTTTGTCAAAGTGATTTGATGTCACTATAGTAAAAGAAATTCATAAATTACTAATTTTGTCCTAAAGATCGTAGGTGGCCTCTCGATTCCCACAGTTAGCGACATTTATTCTCTTCCTGATAGGTGCATTTTAGCGTCCAAAATTATCCAATCAAGACTTATCTTATAACTCACGCTAGGCTGAGAAACAATGAAGCAAATTCCTTCTCTGTCTTGATGGTTTAGATATTTACCCTCACTCTGGTGGCAATCGACCCCTTCATGCAAGTTAGCGAGCCGGTCAATCTAAGATTGGTTAGTCGTCTGCAGCCGGTCTTTCCCACTCGCCTGCTGGGCTCCTCAATGGGATACAAGCCATTCGTTTTTCAGGTCTTCTCCCTTCCCCTCTTCTCCTACACTGGAGCGCTGACCATCGTGCAAAGGTACAACCTGCAGGTGCGTTGTGCTGTATTATCAGTTCTACTTGGCAGTTGAAAGTAGCTGTGCTCGTACAATGGAAATGTTCGTTTGCGCCGAAGAATCACTTCCAAAGGTAAAATTATAAGGTATTTTGTTAGATACTGATTCATAACATTAATAATAAGCTAAAATTGTTAGTATATCTCCCTTATATGGTCCACAAATCTATGAGTTATTGAGAGATATT
This sequence comes from Echinococcus multilocularis, assembly GCA_000469725.3. NCBI lineage: Eukaryota > Metazoa > Platyhelminthes > Cestoda > Cyclophyllidea > Taeniidae > Echinococcus > Echinococcus multilocularis. The sequence goes on along the minus strand of LN902846.1, from coordinate 3,531,991 downwards.
GGAACTAATGGCTACCCCTTCAATACTTGCGGCTGCATTGCCCGGTCAAGTTAACTGAGATGATACCTTTGAAGTTGTCATCAACAGTGTCTTCTTCAAGTGGGGTCGGAGGATTGAATGCCAAGTCAGTTTGATTTGCCATACTTCCTTATAAGTTTCCTTTAAAAATTGACAGTGATAGGTCTCATAAAGAACACTACCCACAAGTGGCAGATTTCTCTGTCAGACTCGCCAAAAGCAGCTTCCTAATCGTGTTTCAAAAAACAAATTAAAAGTTTCTTAGGAAAGGGATTTGTTTCTTGAAACTTCCGCAAAGTTTGTAATGCTACTGCTGAGTAATTTTAACTGGAATCACCTTCATCACTCTCCCGCCCCAGGTCGTGGGCTACATAGACGAGTCAATGGTACGTTTTCAAGTCCTACCAAACAGGGAAGAAGAGGAGTACTTTAAACTCTCCAACATCACGGGTACGGGTGGAGGTCACCTTCAACTTTTGGGCATGCCATTGGTGGATGGAGGCGCCACCACCCCCACCACCTCCGCCTCTACTGCATCCTGGACGCTCAACGAGATTGCAGGTCAGCAGCTGCTCTACGCTCATCCTGGCAGCCTGCATCCCACGGTAGATCGGTTTCGCCTGCACCCTATGCTTGACATTCAGCGTTCTGGCTACCACCAACAGATGAGGGTTGCGAGGCAGCGCATACGCCGAAATGCTGGCGTATCTGAGTCGGAGCTGGAACTACCTGTTCGTGTTGTGAGGCTCTATGAGAATGTGAGTGACTTTCGTTAAGAAGGGGATTAAACATAATGCATAGTTTAAGGTGAGCATGATTTAACTAGCCCTTAGTGATTAGAGGTAGTACACAGTATTATTATGAATATTTATGATAAAGACCATTGCGGGGTCTATGGAGCAAAAGTACAGTCAAACAAATAAGTAATCTGCGCAATCGCTATCCTACCTCTCAACCACGTATCGGTGTCTTTTCATCTCCATCTTTTTGCAATAAAGGCCCGAGAGAGCGCCTTAAAAAAGGATATCGCAATCAATCCGAATCACGGCGCCGCCCACTGCTTTACCTCCGAGGAGCTCATCACACCATCAGCTCTCGAGGCAGTCCGTTCCGATTTCATAGATTTGAAATTTCACGTGAAGGTTCACCCCTCGCAGGGTCGTCTGGTGCGGCGCTCTATGCTACTCCGCTTCGCCTTTAACAACTCAATTCAACAGCAGCGTCGGAAACCACTTATTAGCCTCACTAAAGAAGGAGTGGAGGCAGTTGATGGTGATAGAGGTGTCGATACTGCTGACGCAAAGGGGATCTCGCAGATAGGTGTTATCAGTATGATTGATCTTGAGGCTGGAGAGATCTGTTACCTCGGTTTAAGACGTGACTCGAGGACGGATATGTTTGGGTTGCAGCAGGCTGGACAAAACAACTTTCCAACTGTGGCTGTGAACATAAATATCCTTGTAAGTGTAAAAGTCGGTACAAGAACTCTATGACGCTATAGTTGTCCCATAATGCTTCTTAAGCCCTCACCACGCCTGGATTGTTCTTGTATCAGTTAAAAGGGGCTTTTAGAAGTAGCATAGTTGAGGTAAAGGGAAACTAGCAGGCTAGTAAGCTAGAATGCATGAAAGTCTCGTTTCGAAGGACACATATCATTCGACTGCATTTAAAAGCCTGTATCTCATATTGTCTTCAAGCCAAAACCGAAGTACCAGCTGATTCGTCGCACCGACCCTAATCAGGTGCCACTGGAGGTGACCGAGAGCGTCAATTTTGCTGTCCTTGAATCCACCAATCTATGCTACGTGGTTCGACCTACGCGACAGTGGCTGCACTCCTCTGCCCACAACCTCATTCCATTGATGCCCAACACTACAGGCGTACTCTACAGCCTCACTTCTCAGCCTCGATTCCTTATAAAACCGTCAGCAGCGACGCTTGAGAGTAGTACATCAGCAGTGTCAGGGCATCACGGAGCTGCTGACGCAGGTCGCTTGGTCTCGCTGGCGACGGTGAGCGCCTCGCAAATGGAAGGGGATATGGCTCTTCGACCAGGCCTCACTAATCTGCTTCGCGAGCTAGAGCCCACAGGTTTAAGCCACTTCACGCAGGCACAAATGGATGCTGGAGATATTGTCTATGTGCCTCCCATGAAGGATCTTGGACCTAGTGTGAGTTTTTTGGACGTCAAAGCTATTTCATCTCTCAGAGCGTTCTCTGTATGACCCTTGGGCAAAGTAACCTATTAATTAAAATTATCAAAAAAGCGATAACTTTTTTAAAGACCTAACGTGAAGTGTATACATTCAATTCTGATTCATGATCCCTTCGATTTCTTTACAAAAATTACCAGACTGGGAATTATTTTAGGGTACCGCATGCCGTCTGCGAGCAATACATACAAATCCTCAGTATTTTTTTAAGCATACCTAACAATTGTATCCGTTTTCTTCCTAGGACCAAATAGTGGAGTTCCGCTACACGGTTTCGGCTCCTGGAATAACCCCCTTCAATGAGGAGAGTTTTCAATTTAAAGTCTTAGCTGAGGACAACCAAAAACCCGACCTTAAGGTGAGAATTTTCCCCGAAAACTCATCTCAGAAGCAATTTTCCAAGGTGTCAATAAAATTTTTACCCCTTGCAGTTATTGAAATCACTTGAGGTTCACAGGGACGGTGAGTTACTGATCGACAATAGTGTTTTGTATCTTTCTGATGAGGATACCTACTTCGATCGTCTAGCTCTACGAGTCACAAGGGCGCCAAAACATGGAAACCTCTTTCAGATGATGCAGCATCCAATGTTCAATGACACTAATGCAAACTATAAAACTACTGCTACAATAGTATCGCTTGCTAACCGTCGAAAGATTTCCGAGGGAGAAGAAATTCCTGCTGATCTTATGAGAGCCGGTAAACTCAGGTAAGATTGCCATTTTATATTCAATTAGCTGAGTGTCAAGCATAGGTACTCAACTTAGACCCAGCCCCGTTTACTTTTAGTTACATGCAAGACGGTTCTAATGTAAAGGAAGACAGCTTCAATCTGACTGCTACAGACGGTCACCAAGACTCCGAAGTTGTCAATCTCAAAGTCGCTATTCGACCTCGAGTGCTCCTTGAACCAGTGTGGAACTTACTAGTGAATAACAGCATTATTGTTGAGGAGAACTCCACAGTTATGCTCCATCCGTCTGTCTTTCCTCCCCTAACATTGCCAGCAATGCGTGGTCCTCGATTTTTTGTGGTTGTGCCACCGACAAAGGGCAAACTGCTGCTAGACAAGAAACGAAAAACCGCCCAATTTTCCACTAGTGATGTTGCTAACAGTCGTATTTCTTATCGTCACGGACCTGCAGAGATTGGAACCGAGGATAAGGTGGATTTGGTGAGGGTTTGGGACTTTAAAACGGGAAAGATATTTTCACTGAACTTTACTCTTTTACCCGTTAATAGTCAACCACCTACTATCACGGCATTGGCACCGCTACAGGTAGGTTGAATTGCTGCTTCTAAGTTTATTTACTTAATTGATAGTTTCTAGAATAACGTTTGTCATATTTTAGGTAAATGAAGGTAGTGCAGTCGTTCTCAGCCGTCAGGTCATCTCAGTGCGTGACCCTGATACAGTGGATTCGCAAATTAAAGTGAAATTGGTCACCCATCCCAAATGGGGTCATTTAGAACTACGTCCTGAGAATAATACCTCCATCGGTTTGACGGAATTTGCATTCACAGGTAGAGATCTCATCACCGGTTGTGTGTTCTACGTAAATTCTCGTCACCAAGATGGTCTTGAGTCCGTCTCTGACATCTTTTCCCTCCGAGCCTACGATGAAATGTTCCCCTCCCGTGAATCAACACCCATTCATGTGTCTATCCACCCTGTAAACGACGAAGTACCTTCCGTGAGATTGGTGGAGTACTTTGCAGTTCCACTTAACGGTCGCCGCGTCCTCACACCTTACCTCTTCACCATAAGTGATCGTGATGTACCAAGAGACATCCTCCAAATTTCCTTCCCTCGATTACCGCGTTTTGGTCACCTAACCGTCTACTGGCAGCACGGAGAGCAGTACACCATTACAGAGGCTTCTGCACCCATTGCAGAAAGCTACTTGGGCATGATGAATATTGTATACATTCAGAATGGTAGCGTGCAGATCCCGGCAAGGGACAGCTTTACGGTTTCTGTCTCTGACGGTGTGCATGTTGTCAAGAAGTCGGCGTACGTCCTCTTACGTCAGGAAAACCGATATGCGCCTGAGATACGGGTGACAGAAGAAGGCGGATTAGTGTTGGAAGGTCTAGCCTGGCGGCAATTGACCTCGGCCCTGACTATATCGGACATGGACACACCAGGGGAGGACTTGGTAATCACTGTGGTACGTGCACCAAAGTTGGGTCAAGTGGAGCGCTTGCAGCGCCAGGATGTTACGGGGGTACCGGCGCAGGAGGACCTCATTGAGTGTGCAATGGATCAATACGAGGCGGAGGTGGACGGCGCGAAACGAAATACAAGAAATCTAAAGGAAGGTGGTCAATTTACCAGGAGACAACTGGACACCGGGCGTATCTAGTATGAATAGCATCATGGCTCATATTTGGATAAAAACCTCCTTTATTTGAGTATTTATTGAAGTGGAAAAGTTTTATTTAGAAGTGCCCAATTATGCTATGTAGATGGAGGCGCTAAACCAACCCAGTTTAAAATATTCTAGTTTTAAAAAAATAAACAATCTTTGAAGACTATACAGTCTTCGTTTACTAGCGTATAAACACCAAGTGCTTTTGTTTGACAGCTATACGTATACAGGAGAGTACACACAGGCCTATGTCTACGACTTGATAACCCTCTCAGTGTCTGACGGTCAATTTGAGGCAGGCCCGGTTGATTTACCAATACGGATTAGGGCGACAAAAGGTCGAACCAACCCAATGGTTCAGTCACAGTCTTCGCTTTATGAACTACTTGATAAAGGTCGATTCGATTCCGACACACTTTTATCTGATGCGGCCTCCGAGCTGTGGGGTAAGTGATTATCGTACTAAGGTAATAATAGGTTCAAATCCCGTTGTACTGATGAATGGGAAACAGAGGGAAAGCACTGGAAGGGAAAAACATTTCCGAACCAACTGAACAGATATTTGACTGCAACGTCACTAATCCCGCTTGGCTATTTCACTGGATCTGGCGTTTCATCCTGTTTGGGAGCCGTAATGAAGGAAAGGACTATGCGCAAACCAATAGGGTCGTTTAATGGAGGATGGAGCTTAAAGTTGCCTCTTGAGAACAGGGTTTCGCGTCTATTTTACCTAACTACCTCGCAATATCTACCAACGTCCTTTTTACCTAGTAGAGAGGTGGATGTGACATCATGTATTCGCTTATTCGACATCTTTATCCAAGTACGGTAGAAAGCTCCGTAAATAACTTTTTAGGGAGTTTACGGCCTTCAAATGCCAACAATGTAGCTCCCCAAGACTTCCCAGAGGACGGAAGTGGTCATAACACTTAGGAAAGAATATGTGTTGCCGACGTGTAAGGGGGCTAAAGGCTACCGACGTGGCCTGAAGGCCGTACTGCTTAAAGAGAGTACAAAGAGGGAGCCTTGAGTATCCTTAATACAAAAACCAAGAGTTGAACAAGTAATCAACGTATTACATAAGTTTCCACTTCATTAGGGGAAAGTTAAAAATCATATTTGACACAGCTTTACGATATTGTTTGCAGAAATATAGTCTCTCAGGAGATACCATGTGTCAAATTTTGCAATCACATAATTTGTAAAGATTTTTGTAAGCTCCTTGTAAGAAAATACTAGCATCTTCTGTTGTTTGCAGAAACCAAGGTGCAAAAGACAGAGGAGCCTAGCATATTTCTGGACAATTTTAAAGTTACTGTTGCAGAGAGGATAGAAGTTGCAGCTGGTGAACGTCGAACTCTCACAGCAGATGAACATATTCGTATAGAACCGATTGGGGTGGACGGTTCTCTCGAAAATGTTAAGGAGACGCTTGCCACTGCCCATTTTCAGCACCTTGAATCAGAAATGAGTCGTCTTGGATGCATCCTCTTGACAAGAGCCAACACGAATTCAAATTATGCCTTGACGGAGTTCACTTATAAGGATGTGGTACACGGTCAGATAATGTTAAATGTGAGTAGAAATGTCTCTTAGTTACTCTTGCCAATTTTCCTCATGGAAAGGGAAAATCTTCTTGCGTTTTAGGCTGAGTCGTGTTTTGGAAATTCACCACTGGAAGGAGCAATCAGTCTGCTGTTGTCAATTCCCCTACAAAAGCCTGTTTCTTTCACCATTCCAATTAGGATAATTGGTGAAGTGGACCATTTTCCACGGCCAGCAGTCGCCATCGGTCAGCCCATTTCGATTATTCCGGGTGCTGACATACCACTCACGTTAACACATCTGAATCTCTTTTACACTGGTATGGATCCCACAAAGGTCTATTTCTATTCTTCCAATGGTCACTTTCACTGGAAACACAACTGTAACGTCACTGTTAAGGTCTTCTCCTTCTTCAACATCATCCATGATGACATAGTCTACCATCACACAGCTGATGCTACTGCACCCCGCCTTATTCTCGTCAACCTAAACCACCTCGAGGTCGATTTCAACGCCATCCAGATGGAGCGCTTCATTGAATCGATTATCCCACTCACGGAGTCCAGTCCACTGCTACAGTACCTGCGTGCGGATTCACCAGACCACATCACTTCAGAGCCAATCACTCTGCGCATTACAACTGATGACCTCTACACGCATGTGATCAGCTCAGGTCGGATTTTCATCCGTGCACCCGGCCCAGAAGAATTGACACGCGTTCGAGCGGGAGAAATGGGTTTTTTCCTTACTCCCAAGCATCTTCTAGCTTCAGACGCCTCTGTAGTCTACTCACTGGATACAAAAATGCGGGACAAACGGGTGATCATTGATGTAAAGAGTGGTAAGGCGATGAACCGGTTCACGCAGGAGGATGTGAATCGATTGCGTCTGGCTCTAGTGGTGTTCTCACATCCACTGCAGACAAAAATCGCCTTTGGACGTCAAGAGACGAGAATAGAGAGGAGAGTTAATGTGGGATTGAGTCTTTTTGAGCCTAAATCCCGTGCTACTGAGAACATTACGTGAGTGCTTCGGATAAATCCTGTTTTGTAATTAAAGCTTGTTTGTAAGTTCTCATTAATCCTGACTGACTGCGTCTGGAATACCTTTAAACCTCCTTGCCCTGATGCCGTAATTCATGGCAAGTCGAAACAAATAAAGCCATTCAGTGGTGTTCAAATAGCCTTCTTTAAATGGTGAACTCAGATGCTAAAAGCAACACTTACGGATGTGATCTAATTTATTCTTTAGTCTTAGCGTATACTGGGCCCAGGTCGGATTCGACAGAAAGCGCTACCGCATCTGTGCTAGCTCAGGAGTTCTTGCACTACCACTGGTTCGTCGTGGGTCGCTCGGACATCACGTGGAAGTCTATGTCGGTTTAGACGACACCACCGATCTGAAAACTCTGGATGTCAGCATTCTCTCTCCCAAATTGGTCGTTTTTGATGCAGGCACGTCTGTAGATAAGACAGGGTGGAATGACCAATACATTCAGTATATTCGAACCGCTATTTGTTGTTGTTATTACCTTTCCAGACGAGGTTATAAAGCAGGTCAGAATGCGTATTACTTTGAGTAGTGAGATGTCATCGGAGAAACAGTTCTTTACTGTCGCCGTTAAAGCTCCATCAGGTGCCGTATTGGATGACAATAGCGAGGCCCATATTGTGATGCTTGGTGGGTACCCATTCATTCATCATTGAGTGAAGGCATAACCCTTTCTCATTATCGTTTTTGACATTGCTATAGGCAAAAGGAAATGTCGAAATCCGCCCTACTTCACTGCGTTCAATGTAAGTTGAAATTTTATTGTATGATGCTTCGTCATGATTCATATCGAATCCAGATCGTTTTTATTCATTGTCTCCGAACAACTCGATTTTTAGTCACGAATGTTGTGTCGATCTTAGCAACTCACGTAGACAGTCTAAAACCACGAATTCACTATTTATGCCCACTTGATTGTCCGTTCACCATCCCAAATCATTTGCACTTTCGCTTCACCAATTCTGTGTTACCATCAACATAGCAAAGGAATCGCAATCAGTCGTGCACAAGGAATCCTTTGAATCCGCTTAAAAGACCTCAACTGATACACTTTCCGCTTGAAACCGTTGCAATTTTCCTACAACAATTTTGCAGACTTCTAATGGAGTCGGAACAGGAGACGAGGTAGGACACAGTCGTCGGGTGTCCCTTCACGATTGGTTGGCCTCCAACGTCATTCCTGACTCTAACACACTCAACAAGGCCTACTTGATGTCCATGCAGCGACGCAATCGTGCTCCTGCCTTTTCTTGCGACTCTAGTGAGTTGCCCTTGTCAATTGAGCTTCCAGATGATAAAGTACTCACAAATGAGCCATTTTTGGGGTTCCTAAAGGATTTTGTGCATGGCCATTCGTCATGTTGAACAGCCAAATGTGTTTGGTGTTTTCCTATCACTTCATCTTTATAGTTGTCCAATGGAAAGGAAAAGTAAGTGAAACCCACTCTATTCTGACCATTTTTATCTCAGAAGCTCGTTTTTAGTAGTCGTCTCTATTCTACTCTATTCCACTCTAGGTTGGACACTGTATCAAAGTCGGTGCTATCGATTCTTCCATCACGAAAACCTAACATGGTTGGAGGCACGCGATCACTGTGAGAATGAACGAGGGTACTTGGCTAGCGTTCCTGATGCAACCACTAGCACCTGGCTAAAATCTCTTCTTGGTTCCTACTCACGCCGCCTCTGGATAGGTAATTACACTTTCTACTACCCGCTTTATCAACTGACAGATAGTTGCTGAACAAACGTACCTTATCTCTGCCATTTGTCACAGGCCTCCACAAACCAGTGGCGAATGGAGCCTGGCTGTGGCACAGCATGGAGCAGACTAACTTTGTCAACTGGGAGTCGGGTTACCCCAAAAACCTGCGTGGTAAATTGCCGCGCCAAACCAGTCATCTGCGTCGTCGTCTCTTCCGTCGTCACCCATCACCTCCCCTTAAAACAGCAGAACATACGGAATGGCGTAGCACCTCTGCCTATGGTCACAGCCGCTCGCCTCGATCGGTGTCCAATGGATGGTACCAGAGGGAGGCCCTGGGCCAGGAACTTGGTTTGCGAAGGTTGTGTGTCAATCTAGACTCCGGACGTGGCATGGTCTGGCGCAATGAGGCATGCGTGCGGATGCCCCAATTACCTTTTGTGTGCATGAAGAATCCCAACTGACAATACAACTCTAGGGGGGATGACACTTATCTGTATGCACGTTTATCAAGTTTCTTTTTGTATAGGATTTTTTTGGTATACGTCACGTATTCACCAATCATCCTTTGCCTCCGCTTGGTTTTCGCCTCTCCATCCCTACATCTTTCCCTCCCCCTCACTTCACCCATTTTGATTAATGTAACCGTACTTCCATTGTTACGACTTGTTCGATGACAAAATTAAACACAAAAAATATGCTCTGACCTCAAAATACTAGGCATTCCCTCACACGCTTCCATTCAACACTAAGTGTGGGCAAATACGGTGCAATTTTATCCAACAAACACGTTATACTCCCTAAACATGATATCCAGGGGTTGTCACATATGTCCAATATATTTCCTTATCTATTGGAATTAGGTAGGCTTCAATTCGATGCCTTCATGGTAGAGTACTTTTCTCCCTTTCACGGCAATTTAATTTATCAACTCAGGCATTTAGTTCTGTATAATCAATTAGGGTGCATACTTTTCTGTTGTCCAAATAACATCATGATGGCGTGGAGGGACACATTTAAAGCGAAGGCAATTCAGCTTCAACTGCATTGGGTAATTAAAGAGATCCGTTTAATCCTTGTGTTATTACAGTAGGCTCCTGGCGTCTCTGCAGTTCTTTATAGCCTATTGCCGGTCTGCGCTGCAAAATTTACGAGGTTGTTAGGAAATGTCACCACACCTTCTCCATATACCATTTTAACAGGTCTTGTGCGCATCAATCTGCACTTGGGTAGGCCCATCATCTTCGATTGCAGGTAATTATTTTGAGTGACCAACAAGGGGACAATCACTCGGTATTTTCGATCCTACCCGCATCTGTATTTCATGAAAGAACCGAAAAAATGCTGAAGAAGTTTTGCATATAAGATGTGACAAACGATAACCTGCATGAGAAGTAAAAGTTAGATGGGAAGATGTGCCTTGAGAAGAGGAGATTTTCTTATGTGCAACCATCACACAGCTTTATCATAACTGAAATGTACTGCTAGAGAAAAATTTACCTGCCTAATGATTAGCGATCATAGGTGGAGGGAAAGATTTGCTTTTGCTATTGAACCAAATCAATCTGGATAGCACTGCACTGTTATCATCTTATGGTGTGCGATGCGATGTACAAATGCGTGGGTCAACTTGAGCCGTAAACACATGTATGGTGCTCCAGTCAAACAGCAGTGAGGAGATAACCTTCCTTCCTTGAAATCTAGGACAGAATTTTCAATTACCAGATAGCACCGAACATTGGCTATCCACTCCGACGATTAGAAATGGCTTAAAACCCCCCTTTAAGTGAGACGATGCTACTAGTGCACCCGTTAATTGGCATTTAAAATGCGCTGCTTTGAAGAGTTAAAATCAAGTTTCAGTCGAATCGTTAGGACAGCACCACATTATGGGTTAGATTAGGTGGATCTTTGTACGGACCAGTATATCCAAGATGAGGAATGGAAATTGTTTTGTACTCAGCAACCATATTATTACAGTAGTGATTCTCCCCATCGGCAGATACAAGATTAAAGTTGATAGGTGGGTGGTTTCTTTCACTTCAGTGCAATACCACCACCACATCTTACTTACCACTTCCCTAATGTCCATTATACGCAGTTGCTACCACATTCACAGATCCCTTTTCAAAACGTCTCTGCAAGTAAAGTAGAGAAGTTCACCATATCACAAATGTATGGCATTTTGCGATTACAGTGAAGCCATTGCTCAACAAGGAAATCCACACATCGAATAAACACTTTCTTCAATGCACACATCTAATCTCTCCCTCTACCCTTGCATGCCAATTTATTTATGCAAACTTAAATGTAGGAACTGATTGGATTTCCCTACCTGCATTAACAGGCGTGCATGTTCCAACGTCTGTGTGAGCCTATCACAGTCCCAGTTTGGCCTTTGTCGATGAATGTGCAACTATGGTTTCGTTTTATCTCGCCTTTGTACATTGTTTATGATCATTATGTGCACACTCATTTGGAGAGAGGTGGCTGCAGCGAGCACGTAGGCTTCTTATGAGTTAGCCAAAACTAGACTAAATAAAATCCAATCTAGTATTTGACTGAGACCTATAACCCCTGAAAAATGTCATAACAGCAGTGTTAGACAACATAGCTCTTTTCCAGCACGCTGGAAGGGGAAGTAAGGCCATTTTTAATCGCCACCTCAAGAAACCTAGACAAACTTTTGCTTATCGCTGAGACCCAAACCATATTCCGCTTTACGTAGCATGGCAATCAAATAAAATGACGCTGTGGGATTACCATTTTAACGACGCGCCTCAATGACTTGATTGGAGTGTAGTTTTATCGTTTCGGAGATTGATAGATTCACATTTCTTTTGTTTGCTCCATGCTTTGATGTAACCAAACCGCAATTTAAACGCCTTCAGCGGAACTGCGAATGCTAGAAATGTCAACCACGTGGAGTAGAACATAGCTGCAATAGCACCATCGAGAGGGTTTAAGAAAAATACTGAAATTTCAGCTGGCAATTTGACCAGTTTCTGGCCTCATTTGCTCCATAATTTAATGCAACTGAGGGCCACGTGTACCGGTCTCAACAGTGATGTCGAAGATGGCAACTACCGACTAATAGATTCCCTGCATGCGTATGTAACAAGAAGTTGCAATCTCACCCAAAGGTGAAGTGGTGCACGTCGGAAAGTGGGATGAAGTTAGCCTGAGGAGACAGGGTGAACTCTACGTCATACGTGGGAGGTAGCCCAATCATAAGGCCGATCTGTACATGAGCATTTATAAGTACAAGCTGTGTGGGAATTAATGACGCCGTCGTGTGTTCTTTGTGTGTGCGTGTGAAGTGATTGATATTGGCTGACTGGAAGCGGTAGACATTGACGTCAAAATGGAAATGCCGGTTTGACTCACTGACAGACTGGCATATACAATTGGTGATCAGACAACCCAACTTGAGGAAAACTGCATCATAACTGCACAAAATTCGCGTCAGTATTACACGAATTAGGATATTGGAGAAGTACTCCATTCAAACTCGTTTTAGAAGTGCAACTGTAGGATGTCACGTTCCCAATTGTCGTAGCCAACCTTGTCAGAGTTCTTTTGACTAACTTTGTTTTAACAGGAGTCAGGCAAATCTCATGCAACCACTTTGAAATGCACAAGACTTATGTGAACCAGGAAATCGAGAAAGACGGCATTTCTCCCAAAATCCCCTTAAGTGTAGCATTGTCATTGCTTTGGCTACATCCATGTGTGTTGTTCACCAGCCGCATCAAAGAAATGGCAATGCTTGGCGTTGTGGTTCACGCACTGGTGTCATCAGAGACTTCTCACATGTGGAACGACAACCCAATGGCATAATCGCACCAAATCTCGAGATTTTCGTCCAATTCCTACAATAGTGGTGAAAGTGGCAGTAGCAGTATTCATATCAAAAAGAGCACAAACGAAATCCAGGTTGTTTTGAAAATTAGCAAAGCCAGCTCCACTACTGCTGACATTACATCTGTAGTACTTACTGCAGCAGCAACCGGACTATAGGAGTACCTTTCTGGGACATCAAGAAGGCTTTAGCAGTTCAACCCTAGTATCTATTGACGTGATGAACAACACATCCACAACGGTCAAGGCGTTGATCCGACCCATTGTACCACAGCAGATTTTTCTCATTACAATTGGCATGCTAGTAATAGCATTGTTCCCGTCTCCTGGATTCTCTTACTCTGCCTTTTACCGTTTTACATTTTGCCCTGCCTCCGACGCATTCTGCATGCTTGTATTCACTCGCCCCCTTAATCTGTAAAAAAGGAGCAAAATGAACTTTTTTCCGAAATGTATGCTTCCTCTAATGATTGCTATTGGTTAGGCTTTCCAATCCAATGCGATATCTCTCTCTTGCTGTATCAAAAGTTAAAGCCATTGAATGCGACCTACTCGGGACACATCCTATTGAGATTTTCGCCTATAGCAGCAACGACCTCGTTGATCGACGCCTTTGAAGACCCGCTGACTCAGTCCCTCCTACCCACGTGTCACAAGATATCCTGGAAGAGACATCACTGCATTTAGGAACTGCGAAAACACCGACACCCAAACTAGACAAGTCACCATATTTTTAATGCGCGCTTTACCATCGCCTTTAAATGAGGATGCATCGCAAGCCCACACACACGCGCACGGACAGACGCACCCGCACACACGTCTGAGATGAAAGCAATCTAGTTAAGTTGAAAATATATTCCTTTAAGATTGTTGAGCACAGCATAGCAATGCGCATACCTAGATACTATGTAGTGCGTCATTTGAGGACAGGTGAAGGAGAGGTAGTGCGTCGGGTAAGTGAAACGAGTAGATCAGAAATAAAGAAACTACTGCCCTACATTCCTCTTCATTCACGCAAAACAGAAAATTAGAAAGTTCAAGTTAGATTGATATTTCAATTCTTTCACTTATAGACCTCGTTTTCATTCCGTAACAAGTACTTGCGCCGCAAAGTGATGTGGCAGGAGGGATAAGCACGAATAAGTATCAAACAAGACAGCATGTGGCATGAATCGTGAATCAGCGCAAATAAGCTGTATTTGGGTCCGCCATCAGTGGACCTGCAACAAATGGCAGTCGATAGAATAAGACAATAAAGAGGGTCCAAGAAATGCCATGATCTTGGTTGGCGATTAGATTAGTTTCAAGCTTCAATTGCTTTGAAGTTACCGTGATTGAGGTCACAAGCACTGATCATGGTCTTTTTAACGACGATGGAGACGACGAAGACAACCGACCGATGTGTCCTGCGATGGGAAGTTAGTTCAACACGCAATGGTGAAGCAATGTGAGGTCGATGATAGGATGAAGAAAGATGGTCAGAAGAAGCATAAGCGTCTGATTGCAGACCGGGCCAAGTCTACAAGGTAGTAGACCTGTAATTAATGAGGTGATTCGAGACCTAGTTCGACGAGTACGAAGTGCTTTTACTTGCACATATCCACCTCCACTGCTCTCACCAATGCACCTGCCTATCAGTTCATAACTGTCGCCTGTTACAACGCCCTTACAGTAGGTACTTGTTTGTGTCTGCTGGTGCGACAGGATTGACACGGGATTGCTGAAAGCAGTAGAAACTGACGTTACAGAGGAAGTGTGCTTGCAAAAGAACATGGAAAGGCCGACTTACAGGTAGTGCTACTTAACACCATCCATGCCTGTTTCTAATTAATCGTGCCCTCCGCCATTCTATCATCTCACACTACCGCTTTCTCAGTCTAGCCTCATACTCCCAACCTTCTACACCTCACAGCAACTAATCATTGCTGCACCAGCATCTTATAACTGACACTCCAACATGCATCCACGATGTTTTCTGAACAACGAAATGAAGAGCTAGAGTCACGAATGTCTTATGAATTGCCCCATGTGCAAAGTGATTGCAAGGCTACATTTCATCAACCTCGGTTCAACCATTCAAACCTACCTAATGTGTCCTTCTTTATACCCCTCATTGCTCGTGAATCTCAGCACACTGCCACATGCTCCACGAGCTATGGCCATGTGAGTTGAATGACTTACAGATGTTGGAACGTGATCTCCTGCAATGGGCAGTAAAGCAGTCATCGGAGTCAATACTGCTTGCCCCACAGTCTCACGACGAAGGCACGCGTTAATATAGAGCGTCACTACTTGGACAAAGTAATGATGACAAAAGCATTTGCCAAGGCCCTAATTCTATAGAAGCTGCCCAATGGATGCAGCTTTAGAATGCACCTGCAACACAGCCTTGCACCACAGATGCCTTCATATGGCAGTGCAATTCCAAGTACAGACCGTCACTGAGCTGATACAACAACTGACGTGTCCTAAACCACTGCATTCAGCTATTTTCCTACGTTCGTTGCAACATTACGGGCTAGAAATGGGTAGCTCTCTTCATTCAAGTCGCTCTGTACCTCCGTTGGTGCTGCGAAGTCAATTATGCTTCCTCGACTTCAAATGCAACAACCTCCTACCCACAGTAAGAGGTTAACACACTGACTGACTGCCTGCTGCTGGTAGAAAGATCAAGGATGTGCCACAATGGAAGAAGCGCGTAAGAGCCTCGCTGGAATATACCATTCGACTACACAAGCCATTTTAGCATGCTGTTCAGTTCCGCTCAAATATGATTCTTGGAATCCGATACTCTTTCTCCTGCAGAGGCAAATTAGTGAGGTAAAAAGAGCAACTGCAATTTGCTGGACATTCAATGCGCATGAAGTGACACTGCGTCCTCCAAATGCGCCATCCACCTCCAATGTCGCTGGCATTGCCACTTCCACTGGCTCTGTCATTGGCACTGTAGGTGCCATCACAAAACAGCACTGTTCGCCTGAAAATAGTCAAGTGTGTCCAACCTAAGAGGTGCTTAAGATTTTATTGTCTCTTTTCCATTTGTACTGGTGCTTCCATGCATCTACACGTCGGTTGGTTGCATCCATTCTTGCCAAACATCAACTTGCCAATTTACCGTAGGCCAAATGCTTGAATCATCAACAAACTACATACATTGGCATTACCAGCGTCTTACTGAGTCTAGACCGGTGACAGTGACTGTTTTATGCTCCCCTTCTTATGACGCTAGGCCGATGTGTAAGGTAATTGAAGATCGTGATTGCCCTCCTAGAGATGGCCAAGGCATAGTGCATGTTGAATTCGAATAAACTAACAACTATATTTCCATCTACATACTTTGATGCAGGGGGTGCACATTCACTTCTCTTTCATTGCGCAATCTGTCAAGGCTCATTATCTCCTCCTTCAGCAAATATTTTGGCCTTCTTTATCTTACATCACCCTAACTTGTATTATTCCACTCGAGTATCAAGAATGCTACACACCATCACCATCGATTGCATCAGTGCGTTGGCTAGTACGATATTCTTTTGAAAAACATTGTAAAGTGGACTTTCAAAAAGCGTTGTCATTGAGTACCAATTCGTTTGTTGCAGCTACTATTGAGCTATTCCACCTGTAACTTATGATTGCCAACGTTTGGATAGTAATGCAACAAATTTGCATGTCCACCTTTTGCATTTAGAGAACGGTATTATTCCACTCGAGTATCAAGAATGCTACACACCATCACCATCGATTGCATCAGTGCGTTGGCTAGTACAATATTCTTTTGAAAAACACGTTGCAAGTTTACATCACAAAAATAAAAAAGAATTGACATTTTCCGATGTTTGAAAAAAAGCATTTGGTACATTCACCAGACTGCATCTTCATGAACCTTCAAGATAAGGCAATCTTCTGTTGCCTCCCACTTTCATTTACAGCTCTTCTCATTGTGCAGGCTAACGGTATATGCAGGGTGCGAGACATCTAGCCTGCTGTTTGAATTTCCGCCTCTGCTTGACAGAACGTAATGCTAACACAATAAATTTGGCTTGTTTGAACAAGATAGAGAGGAATATGTTGCACTTATCGTTAAGGGTGTGCAAAGAGTGATCAAATAGGCATCGGCAAAAAGCGAAAAGTTTATTGCTAATTCTGAATTACTCACAACAACGTAATTACGTGGCACTCACGAATGTCACCTTCTTCAAATGAGACCAATCACATTCGTTTCGAATGCCACTTCCAACTCGGTCACTTGTTATCATGCGCTATTCCGCTAGGATTCTTTCACAATTTAACAGATCGAGTTATAGGTGATAAATACGAGAACGCTTGAAGACTATCCATGAAATCATTCTGTATGGAAGAAGATGAATGCTCATTGCCATCGGCTAAGCGCGCACATTCTCGACTACCTTATCATATCATGGTTTGGAAGTGGAAAATAAAATTAGTAGTTGGAAGGTGATTTGTGGGTGTAGGCATTTAGGCGTGACACAAATTTCATTTATGTAACCGTAGTCGTTGTGACATGCGACAGAAGTGCTTAAAGAGGATTGCTAGACAAATCACCTTGATTAGTTGTCAGCTTAAAAGCTGCATGCTACAATGAGTTCCACCAATGCAATTAATTACCTTTTCGCTGCACCTCCGTTCTGAGCAATTTACACCTACTTCTTCCACCGATCACTCATTACACGGAAAATAAGGATCCAACTGCAACTTTCTTGATAGCACTCTAGGACTACCAGCAAAAGATGACTATCATTGGGCACTGGTCAAAAAGTAGATTCCCGAGATTTTGATAGAACAACTGGCAAGTCTGGTGAGATCAAGAAGAACTATGTTGGTAGTCACGCTACCGGTGGTGCTGATAGTAGTGAAATTATCACGGGAGCTCTTCAGTGAGGGGTATTGCATCTTTAACATCAAACCTCCGAGTTGGCAACTGCCAAACAAATCTAGCTTTCCATGAGCGGCCAACATTTTAAGGAGGTAATTCAGCATTCCTGTAGTTGCCAGAAAATGTATAAGGATAATGAATGACCCCTTTTTCCTCCTTTCACCTCTTCTCCATCTCTGCAGACTCAACCACTCCCTTTGCCTCCTGCTCTAGTACACCATCCGCCACTTACTCTTGCCACTACATCTCAAAGAAATGAAAATTACGAACAACTTTCATAGCTCTTCTGCAGGCATATGCAATCTAGTGCTTATTCCACAGTCGTCGCCTTGAATTGCAGGCAAAAGACCGAAATCGTCTGGCTCGACAGACGGAAAGGCGACGCAATTTGATTCTTTGTAGCCGATCTTCCTTGGGACAGGTCACTTCGCTAATGCCACCAAGGACAGGAATCAGCAAGGTTCACTTCTCCCACAACACAACTCTCACAGCTGTGGACTAAACAGCTTCTGCAACAACGGGCTATTTCTCCTGGATTTGAAACTGCATGAGCTCCACTTTATCCTCTCTTCTGCCTTCTATCACACATGCCACTCATCCAACGGTAGGTGATTCGCTTTAGACAAGTGAAAACAGTGGCTACGATTTAGTTAATCTATCATTCAAGTTGCAATTTTTGCCCTCGGTTTCCACGAAAGCACCAACTTGCCAGCATTGCAGGAGTTTAACATACAGCAGTCAGGGTAGCAGTAGGCGATACGACAGTCAAAATGGCACAATTCAAATCGACATCCATTTCAGGCAGCCAAGTCGAGCACTCTTATCACCAATTATCCCACTCAATATCGCGGAGCTCCGTCACTCCTACAGCTAAGGACTTTAGCTTAAGCGGTTTTGTTATTGCTGCTGTCATGTCGATTGCCATCACCACATTTGTTGTGGGTGAAATTGGTACAATTTTTTGCAAGTTTGTGCAGTGCTGAAAACCAGGACCAAGGACCTCTCACCCAGAAGTCGTTGTTTCAGTTGCCGAGAAGGGAGATTAGCTGTAACGAAATGGTGACCAAATACAAGGATGTTGTCAATATGAGAGTGGGAAGCAAGCAAGGATTTGGTTACTTCCCTTCGGCTGGGTGTCACAATAACACATGTATCATAACAATTTGGGTGATTGCCATGCCATACAAAAACAAATCTACTTCAAGTCTGGGTGATAAACAGAAGTTAGTATGGGTTTCTCGAGGTAGCATTCAACAATCATGCAGTCGATCAGAGCACTTATGCAGAGGAGGAAGAAGTAGCTTACCAACTCGTAGAATCGCGAGACGAGCGCCATGCTTCGGAGGCACGCATGGAGTGGCAATCGGTATGTCGTTTAGGGATGCCATTTACCAGGGGCTACAAGTCTCAGCGAAGTATTGGATTAGGCTCCTCTCCAACTAGCCCTAGCTAGCTTGGCGGCAGTCTACATGCGTGTTCCGACCATGTCTCATTTACTAGCAGTTTGCACGTGCTGACCTTATTAGGCAATACGGAGATGAGATAAGAAGAAACCTGTAAGCGAGTTGCACTTCTGCTTATAAAGACAAACCTTGGAATCTTGTGGATTCACGTAGCGTTTTTGACACGAGAACCTGGTAACGTACTGAGAGAATTTTCAATTGGTTTTCATTTAAGCTGGCCTACCAACATTAGCATGCGTTGACGGAGGGAGAGATGTAAAACAAATGGTGATGTTTTATTTGCAATATTTGCCTTGACTTATGCTCTGGTGGATCAAGTATTCTTGTAGATATTGTGGGCCATTATCTACTGCCTTTAATATCTACTGGTTGGAGGAGAAGCAAGGTACACACAGATATTGATAGCTCTGCACTACCATCCCATTGCCATCTGAGAACACGAAATGAGATGGGCAAAAGTGTCTAATAACTCGAGCTCTGACCGGCTTTATATGGTGCTTTAATTGGAGAGTAGTGAGGAAAAGACTCTTCCTTAATGATTTCTGGGACAGAATCTCCAATGATTTGCTGCTCTCAAACTTTATGAATGCTTGGATGTTGTATAAAAATATGCATTACACGGTTTGATAGTAAAAGCATGAGCAGGCAAACCATTCATTAACCCTTCCTAATTTTCCCATTAATAGGGACGAATTTTGTCTTCTAGGCCAAGTCGTGTTTAAGCAAATTATCACCATCAGGAGTAATGAGAGAATAGCTGACACTTGCGCAATGCGGAATTTATGTTGACAAGGTTAATTAACCGCAATCATTATGTGGCAGCACTCGAGTCTTCGCACAGCACAGTAAAGTCTGCACTGAGTCAGAGTGACTCCATTGCCACTGATGGCCAGGCAAACGTTACGACTGCAATTCGCACACGATGGCTTAAGTTTGACGCTCCTTGAGCGGACTTTTTAATCCAACTCATGGACAATTCTTGGAAAGGCAGGGAAAATGCAAGCTTAATACACAGATCATTGTACAGCCGCAATGATTTTTAAAAAGGGTGTGTTCCCATTCCTTAAGAAACTCACTTATAGTGGAAACTCATTATTATCCCCAAAAGAAAACTTGTTTACACACTTGGAAAACGATAAATTTACGTGAAGGAAGTTGTAACATTTCTGTTACCATGCGGCCACCGAGCATATTTCGCATCCAGTTCTTTAAATGGTTACATTCACATAAGCACTGGTATCAGCAGCGATGCCATAATTGCTGAAAGATGACCAAAGTATCGATAGTGTTGGGTGCATCTCGAATCGGAAGCTGGATCAATAGTATAGGCTTGGCTTCGACGAACTTATAGAAGTGTGTATTCGAGCCTACTGCATTGGAGTGATTCAAACTGTCATCTGGTTAATAACGTCCAGCCATTCCAATAAAATGAATTAATAAAAGCATGCATTTCTTGAAAAGCAATTGGTGCCAAAATAAGTGCCAGCTGGCGAACCCCTCATCGAAGGCTCATCATGCTCGACGTGTCTTAACATTGCAAACAAGAGTCTTACCGCTGAAAGTGTGTACCACCGCAGAACCTGTGAGATGCAAACACGCACAATAGTTGACTTGGTCAATTGTTAAGAGAATTAGTAGATTCGTGCGTTAAGATGAATCAAAATGACTCGGTGTATCAACTTACCAGAGGAAGTCGTCTCTGTTTGGTTTCGTCAAGTGGAAAATCGAGTCAGATTCGAAGCAAAAAGTGTTCATGCAATGTTGAATTAATAAGAGGGCAATCCCTAAGGTCATGTTTACTGGGCAATCAAACTCGTAGTAGAAAAAGCGAGTTCATCCTGCCAAGTGGAACTTTACTGCACTTTGTAAGGAAGTGGGAAGGGCGACTTACTCTTTTCTACGATGTCTACTTGGTCTGACTCTGTCGGTTGCCAAAAAATGTCGTCTACAATGTAGCAGAAAACCAGCGCTTGATAATTTGCTAAGCTTCAAGTGAATTTGAAGTAGCACTGCTCCTCAAGTCTAAGTGGCCTTTCTAGTCCCCCCGGCAAAGATTTTGTCCCAACAGCAGCCGTTGAATGGGTCCACTTCATATCCGATTAAAAAAAAATTAAGGCACTACTTGAAGCTAATCATTTTGGTTGTGCTACCAAATAAGCATCAAGAGATGTTAACCAAGTCTCACCGGTAAGGCTTGAGCAATGTAAAGTGAAGTACAATAGTGCACACCACGCACGCTAACATACAGCATGAATGATGAAAGCACAGCAAAATGTGAAAAAAATAGTCAAGGCAGAAGTCTGCTACATAACTTACCCTTTACTTTCTGGTATTCTAAAAGTCAAAGTAGGCGGCCGGAGTTACCAAGATGTTGGTAAACCTTCTTACACATCGGGCCGTTAGACAGCTATGCTGGAAGGTGTCGGCTTTGTTAAAGTTCACTTATCTAACAACACTGGCTGGAAACAATGGATTGGTCATCCCGAATTACGTTTGAAGTCTACCACCTCTGTCGATACTCCTAAAGATTGTAGCATTTCTCAGTGTGCTGCATGAAAACATGTCTTTATCTCAGCACACTTTGTTCATCAACCCACAACTAGGCAAGCTACAATTTTCGCACAACATTTACAAAGATGTAATTTAAAGTGAGGTGAACAGGGGGCGAACGGAAGTAACTGCAAGAGGTTAGCTAGCATTGCGTACCACTTTGTGAATAGTCGCCGGACACAAATAAAACCGTCTTGGCGCCAGCGAAAACAAAGCTTTCATGAGATACGTCAGTTTTCCTTGGATAGATGCCGCGAAATGTCCTCAGATTCTTCTGCTCATCTTTCACCATATCGACTAAATTGGATGCAAAATGGACAGGGACGTTTGTAGGTCAGGTCAGATATGAAAACAGAAATGGCATAAATCAAAATTAAGGCCAGACTAGGGCAGAAGCAATAAGTGACACAACCTTCGTCCCTCATGCATTCCATGATATACAAGGCAAAGATGATTATTCCATTGAGAGGAATTTTAGTGCATCAAGAACTAGTGTCAGAGGTTACTTGACTCACCACAAAAAGTCGCTCCCTTGTACAAAAGTTTATTTCCTCTCCAAAAGCAAAAAGACTGATCGTCGATATCAAAAGTCGCCTATTTTTGGGATATGTGGATGAACACAATGCGCAAAGAAAACTGCTTTGTCACTAATTGTCAATGTGAGTCAAAGAGCTAGGTCTGTCTGAAATTAGCCAATGCAATTCTCATTCGAGATGTCAAACTTGAGTCTACATACTCAGACAGCACATAGGGATTTGCCATAGAGTCGTCGCTTGCTCTTCCAACGGCAAAATTAACCTAAAACCAGGTTGTGCTTTTGACGAAATGTTAGAGAGAAAACGACGTCCACAGATCAACTTCACCTACCACTAACAACAGTGTGGTGAATAAGACGATGCTCAGTCTGAGTACCAATTGGCTTCATTGTAAATCGGTGCACATTTTGCCCAAATGCCACAATTGGTGAATACACTAGAGGAGCCACCCACGTGTAAAATGGCCATGCTGATGAGAAGGCAAGTAAACGAGCACTCCAGTTATGCATACAAGTACGGAAGTAACCACCTAAGCACTTCTTATACCAGACACTCAAATCGAGGAGCGGTGCTAATTTTGGGATCTTCTGATCTCATCCACCGTGTTTTAGTTTAATTTTCATCTCATTCCATCACCTTTGGTAGGATGGACTGATATTAGTTACCTGGAGCGGGTGCAGTAAAATCGCAGCTTGGTACAAAAATGTTGTTGAAGCCACTTTGGGACGAGGGGTTTCCTCATCCATCTCCATGATCTTTTGTGCAGTCGCGTCTTTCAGAGTGATGCTGACATGATTTACAAGAGGTACAAGCTCAAATGAGGAAGAGATGTTGCACAAAATTTATTATTCTGCTCTTCACAGCAATTTCATTGGAGTCATTTAAAGCCCATCGTACTAGCTTTGGCTGCTTGCATTTAAAAATATTGAAGATATTTTGACAATGATAACTCGACCACGGAATGATTTGTGGGGGTAGGTGGATGGAGCAAATTGTGTAGGTACAAGAGCCACTTATTTAACTTGATCTAGAAGAGCCAATTTGGACGTGACAACTTCACACACTGTTTCACAGTAAAATGCTGACAGTTTGGCACATCAAATTGCAGCGCATTTCTCTGGGGCATTAGTGAAGTGGAGTTGAGGCAAGTTAAAGGAAATTGACGTACCTGGCTTCCTCTTACAGGGACTGCTCCAAGAATATATATCTCTGAGGACACATTTGTCACCT
This sequence comes from Echinococcus multilocularis, assembly GCA_000469725.3. NCBI lineage: Eukaryota > Metazoa > Platyhelminthes > Cestoda > Cyclophyllidea > Taeniidae > Echinococcus > Echinococcus multilocularis. Next base: position 3,508,557 of record LN902846.1, on the reverse strand, counting down.
CGAATTGACAATAAGCCCAGTACGGTTTCATTTATGAGAACCGTTCTCTAAATGCAAAAGGTGGACATGCAAATTTGTTGCATTACTATCCAAACGTTGGCAATCATAAGTTACAGGTGGAATAGCTCAATAGTAGCTGCAACAAACGAATTGGTACTCAATGACAACGCTTTTTGAAAGTCCACTTTACAATGTTTTTCAAAAGAATATCGTACTAGCCAACGCACTGATGCAATCGATGGTGATGGTGTGTAGCATTCTTGATACTCGAGTGGAATAATACAAGTTAGGGTGATGTAAGATAAAGAAGGCCAAAATATTTGCTGAAGGAGGAGATAATGAGCCTTGACAGATTGCGCAATGAAAGAGAAGTGAATGTGCACCCCCTGCATCAAAGTATGTAGATGGAAATATAGTTGTTAGTTTATTCGAATTCAACATGCACTATGCCTTGGCCATCTCTAGGAGGGCAATCACGATCTTCAATTACCTTACACATCGGCCTAGCGTCATAAGAAGGGGAGCATAAAACAGTCACTGTCACCGGTCTAGACTCAGTAAGACGCTGGTAATGCCAATGTATGTAGTTTGTTGATGATTCAAGCATTTGGCCTACGGTAAATTGGCAAGTTGATGTTTGGCAAGAATGGATGCAACCAACCGACGTGTAGATGCATGGAAGCACCAGTACAAATGGAAAAGAGACAATAAAATCTTAAGCACCTCTTAGGTTGGACACACTTGACTATTTTCAGGCGAACAGTGCTGTTTTGTGATGGCACCTACAGTGCCAATGACAGAGCCAGTGGAAGTGGCAATGCCAGCGACATTGGAGGTGGATGGCGCATTTGGAGGACGCAGTGTCACTTCATGCGCATTGAATGTCCAGCAAATTGCAGTTGCTCTTTTTACCTCACTAATTTGCCTCTGCAGGAGAAAGAGTATCGGATTCCAAGAATCATATTTGAGCGGAACTGAACAGCATGCTAAAATGGCTTGTGTAGTCGAATGGTATATTCCAGCGAGGCTCTTACGCGCTTCTTCCATTGTGGCACATCCTTGATCTTTCTACCAGCAGCAGGCAGTCAGTCAGTGTGTTAACCTCTTACTGTGGGTAGGAGGTTGTTGCATTTGAAGTCGAGGAAGCATAATTGACTTCGCAGCACCAACGGAGGTACAGAGCGACTTGAATGAAGAGAGCTACCCATTTCTAGCCCGTAATGTTGCAACGAACGTAGGCAAATAGCTGAATGCAGTGGTTTAGGACACGTCAGTTGTTGTATCAGCTCAGTGACGGTCTGTACTTGGAATTGCACTGCCATATGAAGGCATCTGTGGTGCAAGGCTGTGTTGCAGGTGCATTCTAAAGCTGCATCCATTGGGCAGCTTCTATAGAATTAGGGCCTTGGCAAATGCTTTTGTCATCATTACTTTGTCCAAGTAGTGACGCTCTATATTAACGCGTGCCTTCGTCGTGAGACTGTGGGGCAAGCAGGGAATGACACAAATTGACATGAGAAAAGTACATGAGTAGCTAGGATTAGAACAGTATGCTCTGAGGCAAGGATAATAAAAATCGTTGTAATTCAGACTTGTCTCGCTTATCCATGCTAGCGATTCCGACAACTCATATCAAAATATTGAATTTAGCAGGTTCTTCTCGCCCCGTGACACTAGCGAGGTGGGGAATAAGATGGTTCATTACAATCGGCTTCGTGTTATTTGTTGAAACACAAAACACAAGCGGAAAATTATTTTAAGGTAAACAGAAAACACAAATATATAGGGCTTACAAGATTTTGGAATTGATGCAAAAGTCATTGACATTCAAGTGGACCTGTATACAAATGATTCAATACACAAAGTTACTCATCCATTTTGGGGTGTTTTTAATGTGATAAGGCATCATTAACTGTTACATGTCTGATTCAAATCTGACTGACGTCAAAAAGAATTTGCCGGAATGTAAAGCATGTGCATCCTCCGTAACTTCTACACATGTGGCAGTCAAGTGTCATCCCGACTGAGGGTAATCGGCACGTGTTCTCCGATATTCCGTCACTGCCATATGCAGTTAGTTCCTAGAAGAGTGATTAATCACTGAAAAAATGACAGCTGATTGTGAAATTGGGAGAAGTTACAAGTAATGCCAAATCGAAAGTTTAACAATGTGGCTGTGATTGCGTTACAGGTAAACAAGTAGTGAGATGAACAAAGCGAATTAGATTTTGAGTGTATATCAATTCTAAAACAAACAAATTGCTGCAAAGGCGTGAACAAGCATTCAGCATTAGCAGCAACAACTTTGATAAGAAAGCTCGTGTAGCTTACCCTCCTTCAGCAAACTCACTTTATTCCTCTTCATCCAAGCAAAACAAATTGTAAAGTCCCATTTGGACTGTTATTTCAACTCATCCACTTATAGCACTCGTTTCCTATCAGTAACAAGTATTTGCGCCACAGGAGGGATGAGTACGAATTTGTAACAAATACGACAGCATGTGAAGCTAGAAATCCCCTTTAACTGATTCATAATCCTGGTACCAGCCGATCCAGGTACACTTTATTTAGTCTTCATTGAACCTTAAAACGACTGTAATAGCTGGATTAGTAGCATCAAGATGGTTTAAAGGTACAAGTAATTGTCATCGTCTCCACGACGATGACAAAGACGACCGACTGTTGGAGTAGCTGCCATCAGCGCTCTGCCGTGGAGTTGGTATAACGCCCAATGGTGGTGTAGTATGGAGTGAAGTAGATGGGGGATGAAGAATGACGGCCAGAGGAGGCAAAATTGTTAGCTCGAAGGTCGGGCCAAGTCCAAGACAGGGTGAACGGTATGCCATCATATGCAAAGCAGCTCAACCCCTCAGCCGACTCGTACACTCACTTCTACAAGCACACTACCTCTTCAGTCCTCAGTAGTGCAATTGCAAGGGAGTTTGCGACACTCATGTGCTACTCTGCACCTACAATAGATGTTTACATCTGTGTCTAGCGATTGACATGGGCATGCTGAAAGCAGTAGAAACTAATTTCATTCTCGGGTATGCAATTCATAGCCTGCCTATCATGTCCTGTGCTGTCACCCTCACTGCTTGTTTACTTCAGCGCATTGTGCCACATGCTCAACATACTTCAACCGTGTGAGTTAAATGACCTGCAGATGTAGTAAGATTGAAGGGTAGGCATCATTGACTTTGATGACCGATGTTACTTTCAGCCGGTTTAAGGAAATCTTGCTCCAACTGACTTGAAATTGGTACATTGCCAATTAAATTTCCGTATTTTTAAATCCTCTAGATGGTGCTAACCCAGCTGCGTTATATTCTATGTAGTTGTCATTTGTACCCTTTCCACATTCGTTGTGCTCCGAATGCAATGCAGCCGAATTGTGTTGAACTACGACCGGTCCTAAGTTTACGCTTATAATTGTAATGAATTTGTAGTGGCAATGGCTGTCTTATTAGCTACTGATTCGCATCTCGCACCTTCTTCGGCATCACTTTGTTGCACAGATTTCTTCTACTGAAGAAAACGAGTAGTGAATGCTATTAATGAATTAAAGAGTCGGCGATTGAAATTTAAGGGTGCAGCAATAAGTGAGACAATTGTTTCTTACACCTAACCCTCGTTTTTGGTAGTCTTTCAAAAAGTTCCCAATTTTTCTGGGTACTTACAATGCATGAAGCACCTTGTGATTAGTGGTTGTGGTGAGAAATTCCTTCATGCCACCTAGTCGTGCGTACTGCATGTTACTACTGTAGCACCCACGCATTCGGGATTCGTGGGATCCTCCGTATGTATCATCTTGACTGTGAATGTCGGCCCATGTGAACTATTATCTTGTCAATCCTGATTAGAGTGTATTTTCCAAGAAAGAGGTTGATTAACGGTTTAATGATGCCTGACAGCAAAACTGGAAATTGCAAACCACGTATACGCACAAAACGTTAATTTCAGCTCCCCCTCACTGATACCCAACGCAGTTACAAGATATGATGTTTACAATGGCTTAGCAAAGTGATTGCCGCTCCGTTTGAAGTTTACAAGTCATGTTTGTGGCCAAATCAACATAAATGCAGGAATGTAAAAAGCATAACATACTTAATATAGCCTACTTATAAATTAGATGGGTGTAGGGACCAGGAGCCAGTGGTGGCACGAATTTGAGGAGAAGATTTCTCTAGCTTACTCTTTAGTTGCTCACCCTCCCACTCACTCTATTTCTTTTCTTTGAAATACGAAAAACAGCAATGTAAAACGTCCCTTTTGAACAAATGTCATTCGAGAATTGCAACATCCGTGAGGCAGCTGAGCATTCAATCTCTCTGCCATTTACCGACGAGCACGTGGTGTGAATAGGCAATCATTGCCCTAAATCGTGAGGTAAGAGTGAGAAATCATGGGTGAAGAGACATCAAAGAAGCTTGAGTTGAGACCGATTTTCAGAGAAGCGCATGACACATGATCACAAATTTAAATTTCAGCCGCCTCTTAGTTCAATCGTTACATTTAAGGTCACACTTGTGCTTTTTGTCAAAGGACCTTATAGAGTCTCTGTTGCTTTTATAAATTCTATTCTGTACTTATGCTGCTCGTTTAAGGTCAGTAGAGGGAAATCCGAGCATGGAAATGGCAGTAGCCTGGATTGGATCGATCAGATTGCATTTCACTTAGCCCTAGCCAATCGGAAAACAATTGGCATGACAGCCTCATGGATTGGAATGTGTTTGGATTAGCACCACTGAGAAGGTTCAAGAAGGCTCAAATCCAGCATACAAGTGTACCGTTGTAAAGCATCGCCTGTTTCAAAAGTTGGTGTGGATAAAATCGGCAGGAACTAGTTGTAGTGTAGGCGACAGAGATTAACTAACAGAGTGGCTTTTACGTATCCAATGCCGAGAAGCTTGTGTAATGCTAAGTGCTTAAGTAGTGCAAGAATAAAAGTGGGCTGAAGAAATTTAGCCTGAGGAGGCAAAAGTGTTGAGGTACTGTGCGGGCCAAGCTTGCGGGAGATTAAACAACGTGCAATTAGTTCGAAGTAGACCAAAATTCCCACGTCGATGTTTATGTGTGGTTTACGTCTACTGTTCTCATCACTGCAAAAGTACGAGAGCGTGTGATACTTTCACATTTTTCTACTTGCAGATGGTAGTTGTGTGTGTGATGTAGTTGACTTTGGCTTGCTGAGAGAAACAAAAGGAGAATTAAAATTTAAAGTTGAAAAGTGCTCTTAAAAGCAAATGTTAAAGTCGGGTTGCGGGGGTGAGCTACCTCGCCACATTATTACATTTACCATGTCTCTGTTTGGCTCGCTGACTTGGTCCATCCTGAAATCTGCCAATTTCGTCTTCTCGGTCAAAATTTCTTGCCCTGCTTTATACAATGCATCACCTTACCCATGGGTGACGTACCAACTTCAGTCACCTCCTTGACTCATAACTAGCATGTGTCTCTTTGACACACAGCCTATTCACTTAACTCATTCTTATAAATAATCCAAGTATAAGCTGCCATTACTCCATCTGTTAATAATTTGCGGTGCTATTAAACAGATTACATTATATTCTAAGTTATGGTCATTACAACTCCTTCCGTATTTGCTGGAGACTAAATAAAATACATTCAAATTGCGCTGCATCATGGCAAATGGCATGATGGTGCTTGAAGTAAAGCCGGATTTTCGGCAGCAATCACAACTGACCAATTTAGATGTAGAGTCGCCTCAGGCTTTAACCTTTGCAGAATGCTGGACAGTTGGTGATCCAAGGAGCCATTTGGCACGGAGGTATTCACACCACTTCCACTTTCACCCATCCAACAAAGAGTGTTTGATGTAGTCCGTTTATCAGTATAGCAGCGTTATCGTGCTCGTAGCCCACTATCCGAGCAGAGGGGTGACACGAGTTATCTTTGAAGTCGGAATATCTAATATGCTGCGTAAAACATGCAATGCCTATGGAAGGCAGGGCTGGGAATCTGCAGACATGGACCGTACCGCATGCCGTATAGGTCAGAACATAGTGAATATGAATATCACATCACCACACTCGCAATGAGTATGCTATAAGCCAATTCCTCCATTTGTTCCTTTGAGGCAAATCAGTCCCTGAAAAGAGCCAAAATGAGCCAAAATACAGCCTAAGGGAGGTCAAAATCAAAAGTGTGAGAAGTTGTCAAAACTCTTGAAATGAACTGCAATTCATAGATTCCATGTGTGTGTCGTTGATCCACTGTTTAGCTGCCCACAATCCTTATTCTTGTATTTCATCTTCTTTGACATAAATCAGAATTACGTGCATTCATAGGATCAACTCACAGAGTAAGATACTGGCGTCTCACACCACACATCCAATCTAGCAGGAGGTCACGACAGTTTGGAATGATTGGGAAGTAAATGTCACGAGTGTTTGGGTTCAATAGTAGGTTCAAACTGCTTGTTTGCATTCAAATTCCATTATCCTGGTGCGAAGCGTACTCCGAAGGGTTTTTTTGGTGGCCCAGATTGCAACACCTTCAAGATTAATTTGACACATGTAGCATTCGTCTGAATGCGATGTGTGGTTTGAGCGGATACGCGGACAGTGAGAGTAAATGAGGCGGCTAGCTAGTGACGCGGGTAGGTGGTTGCGCAGGTAATCCAGCCTGCATTCGCACGCCCAAAATAAACTGAATCACAGTTCTGACAAAGTCATATTAACCGCCATCTTGCTCGTTCTGCAAGAGTCAAAAGCATTCTGGGGCCAGAGATAACACAGGAAGACAGCGTCTTCTTAGTCGAGGATGAGCTCTGCTTGTGCTGTACTTTCTCCCCATCCAGATATTTGCTAGCAACAAGGAGAATTGCCTTCCCCACCACCAAGTAGACCGCCGCTTGACATCGAACGGGTCAAACAAATGAAGGAGGATACAGACACAAGTTGCAAGCAGACCTCAAGCATGTCTGCACCCGCGTCATTGTAGAAATGTACGTCATCGCCGTTACCGCCCATCGCAGTGAGCACAAAACCGCCACGAAGTTCACGGATATCTAAGTTTTAAATTTCTACCTCAGTGCATATACATTTTTACGTATAAAAATAATTGTTCTGCTTTAAATATTCCACATCGTATTCACACTTACGTAAAATGTATGAAATGCTAAAAGTCATCACCACACACCCACTTTCATGCATAAAAATAAACATAAATATTATTAAATAATTAATAATAATTATTATTACTGAAATATTCAGCCCCATTAACACCCATTCCAAGGAATAAATATACATAATCCACTTATCAAATACAAAAATCTCTCTTCGCATGCACACAGCCATACATAAATATGTACTCAATCAAATACTCCAGTACACAATTTCACCCCTGCAAGCACACATTCACAAGTATGCATATGCCCAATCCATTTGTTGTCTGTCCATCCCATCCATATGTACGCGGTTTTATACATGTACAAATACATCAAAAACACATATATGCAGTAAATTTTTAATGGAGAATACATTTCCATTTATGTACATTCATATAAATACATGCGTAATTAAATATTTAATGCCTAATTTTATATTTATAAACGCACATTCATGTGGATGTAATTAATTTTCTAAAACAAAATTTCATTTTATACATATAAATTTATACATACACACTTAGCTACACCAATGCGTATATACTACACTAAATGCATTCTATTCACCTCATACCCTCTTCATTTTTATGCACATGCGCTCATACCTTTATTTGTAGATACTCATAAATTTGTGTATTTAACGTAAATTTCATCCCTGCACGCACATATCGCAAATTTATCTCATGCAGAATCCTCTCCCTCTATATGAGGGTAGTTAAACAACAGGCTCATGACACGTGGCTTATAAAACCGAAATTCTACCCAAACTCTTGCAGCCGTTGGGTTGGAAGAAATGGAATAGGATGTAGTGAGGATACAGGAGTAGGAGAAATGGACAGAAGAGCTAAAGTTGCTTTAAAAATCGGTCGTCTGAACTTTGTTAGAGTTTACATCATACCGAGGATGACAAGTGCTCCGTAAATTTGGACCACCTGGGAGAAGTGCCCATAAAAAATTAGTGCCTTTTAGCTTAGTCTTGTTAGGGTCACCGTCTGGTAAGTACCAAGTAGTGGGCTTTGCATCAAGTGTCTTATTCTTCCATGTCAGGGGTTAGGCATGTATAGGCCTTGAGGGAGTGAGAGCACATCAAATTAACCAAGAAGTCAGTGATTGGTAAAATCAAGTCACTCCAACCTCATCTGATCTCTTTTACTCTGACCTAACTTGATCTATTCTGGTCTCCCCTGTTGTGATCTGATCTGATTTGCCCAGTTAATCAGAAGGATAGAACTTCTATATCAGACACTTATCTCGGCATCAAGATGTCCACCTTTCCTTTCAGAAGCCGTCTTAAACAAATCATGGTGAGACCGTTTGTTCAAGTGCTACTGAGAGAACAGAGACGGCGCGTGAATGATTAGTAGAAGTCAGTGAGACCTACCCGACTTTACACAGTTCAGCCTGATTTTAAAGCACTCTTTGGGGACAGGGACAGATTGGCATGGATACTTTCTAAAGTCCTTCAGATCTTATCACCGCAGCCTCCCTGTTGCTAAGAGACATTTCCAAATGACATGTCATCCTCAGTGTTTTTGTGGAAACAACCACTTGTCACAATGCCAACACTTAATTCCACATCTGCAACATTGGAAGTGCACCCTCAACTGCCTGATGGTGACTTAAATTGGTGCCCTTTTGTGGAACTATTGCTACCTACTAGCAACCAATTCAACTAAACGTTTCTGTGTTGTAAACTGAGAAATGGATCGCAGACAATTGCAACATTAAGCGTGAAGGCGAACTGCTCACCTCATCTTCTTTCTATCAAAACACGTAAAAGCACACCTTGCATGACTAAAAGCGACTGATGTGGTTGCGTTGTCAGCACAATAATTTGCAGTAAGGATGGGTAACAGGAGTAAGTTTGTTTTTCTAACTTTAGGACTAGTCCAGATGAATGACGTGCAGACAATAGTCAGATCTGCTGTGGACAGCAACTTCACCTCTTCACAAACAACGTGACTGGAGACTCCCCTCACTGCTCTCACTAACACACGTGTTCATGTAAGTTTCCGAGGTTTTCTATCCTTTGTCCTCCCTAAATCTACACCTCTCCTACTTTTGCATAGCAAGAAGGAGAACCAGTCAACTCATTGAATGCTGAGAGCAGATAAGTAAAAAATACTTAACATCTGTAACTGCTATTGCACCTACGTTTATACTCTTAAATCATTGCCACAATTTGGCTCACTTATTCTTCAGGACCTCCAATTTTCTGCCTGTCAGTCTGTCAATCATGTTGATGGCAGCAGGCAAATAAGTGGATTTAGAAAGCATTCCGGATACGGAGTGGTTGCCCAATTTCGATCGCAGCGTCTACCAGCTTTATTCGTAGTCGATTCCCATGCGAAAGACAGTAGAGTTGCTCATTAATGACAAACCGATTTCACAGGTAAGCACATATTTCACAGCAGATAGTTTGTCGGCGTTTTGAATATCAACTTCCACATGTGAGCAGGCCAGAGAGCTCTCTTTTATAATGTCGTTTCTTAACATACACAAGCATGTGTATGTATGAATGCATTTATATGAACAAAGTATTTCATTGTTCCATCTTGGCATTTTGGCCTATGCCATCAAGCACAAGTCGTCTCGCGTCCCACGACCTCTCATACCTCTTTTAGCCTCCCATTTTTAATCCATGGATTTGATTTCTTCGAGTACCCTCCAGCGTGTGCTCTCCTCTCACACCTGCGAGGGCCAAAATCGGGCTCACCGGTGCATTAGCTCACCCCACTGTGGTCATTATCTACAAGTCAGGAGTGTATAACTTCGAGGAGAGGAGGCAACTTTGCAAGCTCTACAACCTTTCTTACACCGATATCAGCATCCACCTTATCTTCTCCATCGGCTTACCACGAACTTTACTAGGAAATATCTTCCAACGAGACGGACTCAATGCAACCCTCACGAATAGAGCAGGGAATAAGCTGATGACATATTCGCAAGATTGCTTTCGCCTAATTACTATTGGCCTCTCGATTATGACCATCTTCATACGTATTATTGCGTCTTACATTCTTGAGCTCTCTGCCATCACGAACACAAGCTCCTGCGCGGCAGCGCGGCAATAGAGATGGCGATCTAGTAAAACATAAGTTTAGCTGTGTTTGTTTCGTGTTTTAGCACCCAGACGGCATTAGAATAATAGCATATTAATACGGCGACAGTTGATTGTGTCACTAACATGCCTTTGTTGGTTCTTTTTATTGTCTTTTACTTTTGAGTGCATCGCCATGAAATTTTAAGTATTTTGAGACAAATTAAGGCAATGTATAGCACTTGTCACTACTGATGCACCAACTGAAAGGCATATGTTGAACTATGCTGAAGTAAAAAAATTGAGCAAGAAAATATGGTCGAAAATTTACAAGTAGAACGAAATTGCCAAAATAGGCAAGACTGATGCAAGTGCGTGCGAATTTATTCCGATTTATGTAATTGATTAGGACTACTTGAACGTACTTGCGGATGCATTAAAAAACTTAAAGAAATTGGGCATAAAAAAGTTAAAGACGCATAGTAAAATAGAGACGTGTGCGAATTTATATGCCTGTGCATACAAATGTTTTTATAACCCAAGGAATTGAGCAGAATTACATGTGTGTAGGTGATAAGAAAGTGAAAAAACAGTGCTGGGCAAGATTGTATGTAGGCACGTGTGCATTTATTTCGTTTCACAAAATTGGATCAGGTGTGCTTGTGGGTGTTTTCGAATTTTGCGAAATTGGGCAAAAAAGATGTCTATGAGGTAGTAAAACTATGTAAAAGTAAAACAAATGTAGAAGATTATGTGTATGTGGGTGCTGATACCTGATTAAAAACTATACATACCAGGGCTGAAAGTAAAACTAAAGCTACAGATGGAAAAACTATATGTGAGTACGTATGGATTCAATATGAGTCATAATTGATGCAGCTGTAAGTGTGAATGTGTAAGGATTTAGTAGAAATGTTCACAATCAGTATGACGTTGAAAAAAATAGTAAATAATGAAAATATGGACTATTATCTGCATAAATAGTAAAATAAAATTTTTTTATTAGGCAGGAATACATGCATTTGATGCTAAAGTACTACGAAATAGTAACAATGACGAGCATGTTTACACTTGTGTTCTTGCATAAAACAAGCATGATAATAAATTCGATTACCGACATGCAAACGTTAATGTGAATTACATAAGGAATTAGTAAAACTAAGCAAAAAGATATTCATGACGCTAAACGGAAATATCAAAATATTGCAAATGTGCGAGTTTATGTGTGCACACACAAAAATGTATTTCAAGTTAGTAGTGGTAATTAAAAATATGTGCACGTAGAAGTAGAAAAAAAAACAGTAAAAGCAAATAGGACTATTCTTTAAACTAAAAAAATTAATCATGAATATTTGGATGTAAGTGTGGTTGCACTAAAATTAGTACAATGGAGCTGAAATGATTGCATAAAGCTGAAATTAAATATTAAAATATAAAATGAAGAGCATTATATGTATGTGCGAATAAAGATCACTCACAGTAGTAATAATAATGAGCAGGAATGTATATGTATGTGTGGAAGTTAATTGAAATAATAATGGTGAGTAAAATCATGTGTAAGTATGGACGGGTTTGGTTTAAACAATAAAATTGTCTAGGATTACTTAGATGTACGCGTGGGTGTTTTAAGGCTTGGAAGAGGTGAGCGAGAGTAATGGTAAGCAGTTGGTGAAGTTAGTCAAAATGTTAAAAACTTGCAAGATTATATGTGTTCAAACTTTTAAATAATTGGGCAAAACATGTAGATGAGTGGGGAGGTAAAACCAAAAATAGAAGCAAAAAGGTTGCAATAATGAAATGAAACACTGGTCCAGAACACTTGAGTGCACGTGTAAATGTAGTAGAGGTTTGCAAAATTAAAGAAGATTAAATATGAGAAGTTGTAGATGTTTATAAACTAGTAAAGTGTATAATATTGCAGGTATGCATGGATAAAAGCATTTTAAATTAGTAATATTGAGCAGCAATGTATGCAAGCAGTCCTGAAGGTAAAACAAAACATAATACTAAGCAAGATTATATGTATGCAGGAGGAGATTTATTTTAAAGCACAAATATTGCTCAAAAACATTTCAAAATATTTAAAATATAGAAATTGAGCAAAAAATTTTTACACACACGCCAATGTTTACTGTATTTGTAAATTTGTAAAAAAACGGATAAGCATACGAATTTTATTCCATTTAGCGAAATTGAGCAAAAGATAGGAATGAAAGTACGGATTACTCCAAGTTGGTAAACTTGATCAGGGATACATGAAAGTACTTAAATACGTACTGAATTTGTAAAATTGTGCAAGATTATATGGATGTTTACGCAAATGTACTTTATAGTTATCAAATTCGATCAGGAATATGTAAGTACACGTGTTGCAGTATTTTGAATAATTAAAACTAAGTAAAATATGCAGCAACATGTTGCCCCTTATCTAGCTCCCGGCTTTAGTAAAGGGGCCCAATTTGCGCCTCCGATGTTGTACCTTCACTGAGGATACTGCTCTCTGGTGCAGCACATGTAGCGCCAGCCTCTTCTATGTGTCGCATTGAGTATACAGATTTTGCTCTGCCGATGTTGTACCTTCACTGAGGATACTGCTCTCTGGTCCACACTAGTAGCGCCAGCCTCTTCTATGTGTCGAATTGATATACAGATTTTGCTCTGATATATTTTGTTCTTTCTTCTCGGAGGAGTCTTAGGGTGTGGCAATATGGATTAAAACAGGGTTGTAATTCTAATTCGTAGAATTAATCAAAATACAGAGATGGAAGTGTGAATGTATCTTATAATTTAGTAAAAGTAAGCAAAAAATTTGCATACAAACTTAATTAAATTTAGTTTGTAAAATTGTACAATATTATGCACATGAGCGCACAAATGCTTCATGAATTTACAAAACACATTAAAATTAAATTGAGCTGCTTTTGCGTAGATCCCACTTCTGTTAAATTCGGTTATATAATAACGACGAACGTGTTAATGTATTTTGAGTCATCCAAACTAGTCAGAATACAAGGATTAGAATGTAAAGGTACATTTTAAGTTAGTAAAATTGAGCAAGAACGTATGCATTTATGTAAATGAGTATAAAGCCTGTAAGACTCCAAAGAATTATGCATATGATCCTTTAAATGTGTTGAATTAGTTGAATTAGTCCAAAACACAAATGTAGTAGGATTTTTAATCTGCCACCGAAATTTATTAGGAATATATCTTTGCAAAAGTATTTTACCGAGCAAAATTGAGAAACCATGTAGACGCTACTGTGGACACATAATTTTTATTGGTAAAATCGAGCAGAAGTATATGCATGCATTTAAATATTCCTTTGACTCCAAAAATTGTAAGAATATATGGATGAACATATGGGTGAATTTGAATTCAGCAGAATTTAGAATTGGCAGCATTAAACAATACAACAGGGATAAATAGAAGGACGTAAATAAAAGTAGGCAAACATTCATAATTCGTAAAATTGGGGAATGAAATACTGATAAATGTAAACGACTACTGAATCTTCATAAGTATGCAAAATTAATGAATATATGTGTGGATGGATTTCAAATTAATCAAATTGCGAAAGAATAAGTGCAAACACGTGAACGCTTGCCAACTTTGTGAGGTTGGGAATGAATGTTAGGATGCATGTTTGAGAAGATTTTGAATTAGTGTACGAAAGCAAGAATATACGAATGAACTTGGGATGCATTATGAACAGTAAAATTGAGCAAAATGTGTGGACAAAGATCAGAATAAATTTAAAATGCTTAACATTAGAAAAGGATGTATAAAAACACCTAAAGGGATATAAATTCGTAAAATTGTGCAAAACTATAAAAATCAGTCTATAAAGGTGTCCTTATCTATTATTAAATTGACTTGAAAAAATATGTAATGTGTGTTTGGATATATTTGGAATTAGTTAAGTTGAAAAGGAATGTGATTAGTTTGCAAATCGCATAAGATTATACAGACAAAGTTGTCGATGTATTACGAATTAGACAAATCAACCAGAAGTGCATAGACGCACGGGCAAATGTAATTGGAAATATTTAAATTAATGAAAAAGAAGATGCTAATGTGAGTATACGTTTCTAGTTATTAAGTTGGAAAAGGAATGTGATTAGTTTGCAAATCGCATAAGATTATACAGACAAAGTTGTCGATGTATTACGAATTAGACAAATCAACCAGAAGTGCATAGACGCACGGGCAAATGTAATTGGAAATATTTAAATTAATGAAAAAGAAGATGCTAATGTGAGTATACGTTTCTAGTTATTAAAGTTGGGTGAAGGCTATAAATGATGAATTACCGTGGCATAAGATGAATAAATAAATGGTTGCGAATTAAGAACTATTAATTTAGAGAATGACAAATGTTGGTCCTTGTGTAAATAGTGCGCATTACATCAATTACACTTACATATTTGACATTATTTAAGGTGGTTTAACATTTTTTAAAAATTGCACCAGAATGTGTGTATTGCGTTTATATTTTGTAAACGTTTATTCGAGGAAAAATACATGTCAGTAAATGTGAACATATGAAGGATCATTTATAGTAAAATATGTGTACATATACCATATATGGGTGAAGATAGTATTGATAAAGTTTAGTGTTGTCTCTATGACTTAAACTTATACTTCCTGTATAAGTACAATTGGGAAAACATAAACAGATACTTATGCATGGATTCCATGGTTGTCAAGGGAAGAATAGAATATATACACATGCGTATAAAAGAACTTGGATTAATTCAAATTAAACGGCTAGGTTTTATAGCAACCTCATGTAAATACAAGTGTATTTTGTGAATTCTGAATTTTGTATAAGTACAATTGAATAAAATACATACACATTGGTGCAGATGAATTTGCTATGGTAAAAGTGCATAAGGATAATTGTAGGTACATAGTAATGCATCCTATATTAATTTACCTAAGGCAAATATGTGGTAATGCGTATGTGTGTACTTGGTATTAGCTAAAGTGAAGAAAAACTAAAGAAATGCTAGTCCATAAATTCTGATCCTGCGAAACAGTGTAAGAATGCGTGTATGCATACATAAGAATTTTTAGCACAATTCAAATTAAGGAAGGTGTAGCAAAGCCCCTGTATGTATAACGTATAAGAATATAAGCACCTACTCTTGGATGAATTTTGTTTGAGTAAAATAGTACAAGTGGCTACATTACTTATTCCATAAGTAGAAATGAAAAGTACTTTAATGCTTGTGTATACATTGGGTATTAGTTAAAATCAAGTATAATCTTAAGCTTGCATATGTGAAGATAAAGTTCTTAGACTAAAATGAGGCAGATTACATGGCTGTAATTGTGAATATACTTATTATTTAAAGGATATTGGCATACTTAAGAACTCTAAATCCAATTCTTAAATGCAAAATTGCACCTTCCATACATCTATACACTCACTTTATCCAAAGTACGAATTCATTTTAATGTGCACATTTCATGCACATCTGAACAGTCAATTTTAAAGCAGAAATTAACACTAATGCGAATATAATCATAAATATACATATACGCGTAATTAATTCATACATCAAATGCTAAATTCGCCTTCATATGCACACACTTAAATATGAATATGTTTAGTCAGTTTGTTAAATGCAAAAATCCCTCTCATGCACATATTCATATGCGTCTCTAATGCAGAATCTCTTTTCTCTAAAAACTAATCTATGTGTGTACACATATGCACATAATTTATATATCTACAGAAAAAATTTATCGGCATCTGCATATATTTGTACATAGGTATACTATGATCTCTTCACCAAACAAAAAAAGTATTTCATAAATGCATTTTATTTTTACTAAGCACAGTTTATAGGTCTAGTGAAAAATTTACCCATGCCTTCACATATTCTTACGTATATATCGAAGGCATGCGCAAATCTTTATGCCCACATATTTATGCATAAATAAATACATGGCCAGTTTGTCGAATGCAGGACTTATGCCCACATTTAATTATTCGTACTTTTGCATCCGTACATTATCACTTGGTCTAATGCATAAATCACCTCCATCTATGCATTCATTTATATATCTACCGCAAAAAATTATTCTATTTACAGTTTCTATAAGTGTACATGAATATTTTATCCAAAGCCAAGGCCCTTTTTTGCTTGCGCATTTTTATTTGTAGGTAATCACTTTATTGAATGCAAAAGTTCATCCCATATACACGTATTAATGCATATATATATGAGAATTTTATCCATATGCAGTCATTTATGCATAAATATGAGCATGATTATTTCTTGCAAAATTTAGCACAAATAGAAACCTAATTATGCATGTACAGACGTATATGATACCATTCCATATAATGCCAAAATTTATCCCCCCATGAACACAAGCATACTTTCATGCATACATAGTAAGTTAGAGTAATACAAATTTACATTCCCCCACATAACTTTATACATATTTTATCCATGCCCAATTTCTCTTTTACAAATACGTATTTCAACGGGCGTACATTTGCACCTATTTGTAATGTATTTAAGTCTGTTAAACTCTTTTTTTGTGGAAGGGACGCTTTCTTGCTCCACCATTTTACTTTGTGTCGAATGACCTCTAGCCCTTGCTAGTAGTCTCAGCCACGCTAGATGTCAAATAAAAATATGTTCTCCTTTCTCTTTTATCGTTTCTTTAGATAGTTTTTAGGAAATTTGGTTTTGTGGCAGCGGTAAGCATACTCGATCGTGAGATACATCTACCCTAATACCTACCGTTGAGTGGTAAACCTTTGTGGGGCAGAATAAGTGCATATGCTGCGAATGAAAGATTTGGCAATTATCCTAACAGAAAGGCCAAAATCGATGTCTACGTTCAGCAGTCACTCAAATGTCGTGATCTGCGAGAAACTTTTTAGGCCACTTTATGTAACGGGCTTTATGAATTCCAGAAAAAGACTCCAGGACCCTGTAACGCAGAGGTCAACTTCCTACGCTTAATGGAAGGTACACTAATTGGCCAATTCACCAAAAAATTTTGTGATCCACCTAGATGGCATTTTCTCCTCGGCACGGATATTTGGCATCATAACGCCAACCTGAGACTGGTGTTGGGCTGGCTGCGAGAAGCAGAGTTGACCTTGAACCCAAAGAAATGCCACTTCCCTCAGCTCTGGGTCATCTTTATGACACACATTGCCTCTTTAACGTAGATGGCAGTCACCGAAAACCGTACCAAACAGGTGAGCACCAAGCACCATTAATCAAAAATCTGCATTTTTCTGGCCACTACAAGTTACTACAGTCATTTGTTAAAGGTTTTGCTAAGATCGCAAGTACCGCTGCCATAATCAATGGAAGCAGATGAAATGGCATTTCAAGTAAGAGGAAGAACATGAGGAAGCGTTCTGAGAGCTAGGGCGGATGCTCTGCTTCGCATCGATTCTAGCACCACCCAACTACGAATCGTGGGGCCCACCGCTTGTACTGGATAGCGACACTACCGATGCAGCCGTGGATGGCATACTCTCGGGATAAACAAAATGACAAAGTGGAAGAGGACATAGCATTGCTTGCTAAATACTGCTCAAAGCTAAAAATGATGTGGAAATATGCAGCACAACACAACGTGATCTGTTTGCTCTCTTCACAATGGTCTGACATTTCAAACACTACCTGACAGTGAGGGAGTTCTCTGTGAAAACGAACCATCAGGCGCTCATATGATTGGAAATGGTGAAGGAGATGAACCGTTCAGTTGCATGCTGGTACGAGGAACTGCAGCAGTCTGAATCATAGTACAGCGCAGGAAAAGGACGCTCTGTCTGGCAGACCAGTCACGACGGAAACAGGCGGTGTTGTGCGTACCAGACTCTCGAGCAAACCTACCAAACACCATCAAAGCAACATGCAGAGTACGGATTTAGACTTAAGTCTGGTCTACAAGATATTCCTCACACACCCTCCTATAAAGCCGCAGTGAAAAGGGTGACATCGTCAAGCAAGCCTAACACATGACAGCTTGGTTGCTCTGCAATCATTATTACAGACAGTTGTTTACGAGTTACACGAGCAACTGAGGCACGTGGGTTAAAAGTAGATAGCGGACGCCTTGAACAAAAGACATTAGTGGCTTTCACTTACTGTAAACGGACTTGACTTCTCCGGGAACTGCCTTACTCACAACAGCTTCGCGAGACGCCACTCCACATCGATTGCATTACTCCAAGTTATGCCCACAGGGTCCCAGAGGAAAGAACAGGTGATGACATCCTGGGTCTTCTACTATCAACCAGGAGAGGGAACCGAAATATTGTGGCTATGGTAAACTACTTTACGAAAGTAGCTGAGGCAGAACCTATGGAGACACAAGAAGGTGGGACGGTCTCTTCAGTTTTCTTCAACTGTTGGGTTTGCGATCATAGCGGCTCCAACTACAGAAAGCAGACTCCACTGAACTGTGCAAGACCTTCATGGTCTCACAGATGCACAAACAACACCTAAGCATTTGCGAGGCAATGGAAAAGGGAAAGGAGGAGTAGCACTCTGGTGGGACTACTGAATGGATTTACTTAGGATACACAACTCGTAGACTGGGATTTAAGCCTAGGACGAGTCCTTCTCGTATACGGGGCTGCAGTCCACGCACCTGTCAGCGATTCGCCACTCAAAACGCTCACAGGTCGTGTAATGAGCATGTCTTCCAATATCTTCTTGCCAAGTATGCAGGTAGCAGCTAACAATAAGTGGACTGTGTACTGTGATTGAGAGCATTAATAGGAAATGTTCCAATATTACTCCTGAAGACTTACGATTGTTGTGTATCAGGCAGAAGAAATATTACGTCAAGCACAGCAGGACCAACATTTACTAGAAAGGAGGGCTGGTACAACCACACAGGTTGATCCCTTTCCCTGAAATTAACCAGAATTCCTATCATCTGTGAAGTGAAGATGCATCTTCAGTGATGAAAGTCACCTCACCAACTCTGTACCCATTCGCAATGCACAACTGCGTACTGGACCACTCACCGCTCACCATTGCAAAACGCATCCCTACTGAGGGTCACCACCTGTCGTGTGCGCAGATGAAGCTTACATACTAACGGAACAGCGAAGACCACCGCCGATGGCATGAGCGGACACAACCCATAGGGGAAGCATCGGTGACGATGCTCAAAAGGACATGGGTGGTACCTTGCAAATCTTTTCTTAGAATGAATTGTCAAGATGAGCAGCATTAGGCGAATATGAGTCTTGCCTCGGAAGAGTCGTCAGAAACCCCTGAATCGGAAGAGTGTTCCGTGAGTGCATACTCCGATCCCTACTCCCTACACTTAACATTACTAATAAAAATACCTACACCATTTGGTATGTTCGTTCAAGGTACTTGATAGTTGGGAATGGGAAGCGAGTGATATTTTCTTCGCAGCATAAGTTAACAGCGATTATTAACCCTACTGCTCGATGGTGAGCTTAGGTTTTGGTGTCTTCCGCATAATGATATTAATGGAAACGCACCATTAGCTCTACGGGATGATTTGCACCTTAACTGAATTGAAAGGCTTACTCTCGGCAAACCCCCCGAACCAGGACGTAAAGTCACAGATGTCAAGTCTGATGCACCATTGCTGTGCATTTCATGTGAGGCATTGAAATTCACGACTCGAGGCCGTCTGTGGTAGAACAGTTTGCAATGGCTATTTTTAAGTTAGCATGGGAAAATCTATTCAGCAGTGCATGTAAAGTGATGCAATGTGGTAAATACCTCCCCATACAACAAAGTATATTTTACCATTCCATTTCTGAATCACAGATGGCAATTGCGCTTCATGAGCACTCAGTGAGCCTGCAAGTGTCAATGATTCACAGGCCACACTGCCGATGACGCCAAATTTTCCCCTGAGTGCATTCGAGATGGGAAACAGGTTGCAGCCCATCGCCACGATATTAAGAGTTAGATAAAAGAAAATACAGTGGAGCATTGAAAAACAATTGACCTGGCACATTAACTTTGCTGCTGAAGCAACACCAAGCCGTAAAAGTGGTCTAAGCTTCACCCAACCCTGCTTATCATTACATCCCATTACATTCTATACCATCAAGTCACCCGTATTCTGTGTGGAGCCAATGGGATTCTACAGTCGCAATAAATGTAATCGTTGTAAAGCTGAAGATTGAAGGACCCGGGCTACGTACTTCCGATAGTGCTACCTGGATTGTGGCCAAATGGGCAAAGGCAGGGGAAGAGGTATTGCGACATTGAAACACACACAGCATATACGCACACGGTCACTCAGGCATACAAGCAGACGGGACAACATCAGCAGCAGCAGCAGAACTTGGCAAGAGAGATGTCTGTAAGCCACACTTCAAGTGGCAAATCGAGGCGAAACGGTTGGTCGATTGCTGATGGACATTCGTATACATGAATGGAGATCCAGTGGTTGACTAGCCCTCACTACTTTGCCTGTCTATAGATCACCAGTCTTACGACTACTTTCAATTACCAAGTCGATCTCCGGTTAGGCAGTTGGATGCTTCCCGCTCTTATTCGGATGGACATTGTGTCTAACGTCCTTCCATTGGTGTGGACAGTGATGAAGTTGGCCCTCAACGAGTTAGAAGTAAGCCATATGAATCGAGAAGCAACCTGTGCTGGTTCAAGGGCGAAGTTGAAGAAGTTCTATTCATCACTCTTCCGGTGACTGGTATTCCCTTGTCAAAATGGTAGTTGTCAAGAGGAGCAGAAAGGAACAGCTTTGAAAGCGAATACGTAGCAAGCAAGTCATTGCGATCTTGGAGGTTAATTGTGGAATCTAGCAACTGGGCAATGTCAAGATGGAGTCGCATCGCCTGGCTGTAGCATTTCAAGGACGAAATATTCTAAGGACCTTTAGAATGGTGCCTGCTGCTTTCTGTGGCTGTCCAAAGCTGCAATGGTGGTCATCAGTTTATTCACTCATACTCGGCAAACAGACAAGTTTTCTGATTGTAGAGTACCTTTGCCATACATTTGGAGTATCTTTAACTGCAATGTCTTGAACAACTTATCTCGACACAGTACGTGGCATAACAAGGCAGCCGCTGGCGACAATGTAGCGTTTAGTGACGCAGGTTGAGTCTTCCAACTGTCCTACCTCCTTCAAGCTGTAAGCAAAAGTATCCCTCACTAAAAGAGCGATGGGCAAAAACCTCTCTTAACCAGCTCTTGAGACGGTAAGGTTCGCCTTCTTGCTTATGCCACATACATTGCAGCCATTGAGTCCAGGTCCGAACCAGCCACCAGATCCCTGCGCAGGCGACTGGTCCTCACCGATAGATCCACTTTTTTCCTCTATTGGCTGTCTCCGGTGCGATTTTACAGCCGAACGGCGTGTATATTCGTGCTGCCACTGCTCGATCTACGTGCATGCCTGTGGGCGTGCCTGTGTGGCAGCACCTCTTCCTCTGCCTCTGTAAGTTCTCCCATTATCTCAGTATTATGGTCAAAAGGTGACTTTTGGCATTTCTGTCCCTCTATGCAGATGATGAGGTACTTTCATGCACTCCTAAGCCTTAAACTCTATGTTTAGTGCTCCATGGTGGTCACTTTCACTACGCTTACCTGTTGCATCGCTGTAACGTCCATTCGCCTCTTATGTGATACGAGGGATAAGATCTAAGGTACCAGGGCTGGACGAAGGAGATCAATTTGATGGCTGAGCATGATGACTCAAGTGAAGTACCAGAAAGAGGGAAAAGGAGGTGGTGGATATGTTAACAAAGCGATCCGTTAGTAGCTTATTTCCGAGGTCATCAAAGTTGGGGGATGGCAGATAGACTTACACTCCACCACCATTTGACCATCCAAAGTGGGGATTTAAGAGGAGTGAGTGGTCGATTGGTGCCTTATTCTGTGGCACGTGCACTGCGGTTAGTGTTCTGTGCCTGCTGAGGGAACAGCTCCAATTTCAGGGAAATTCATACAGGACATGGAATGGCTGCCTTCCAAGCAGCCGATGCCGGTCAGACTCTCGCAGATGGGCTCTTGGGTCACGCGGATTCGCCTTTCAACTCACCCCACATTTACCTACGTGCTGTAAAATATGCCCTTGAGGGTAAAAAGGGATCCTCCTGAGTTGCTACGCATCATCCAAAGGTTGTGGAGATATGGATCCTAGGCGTGATGCCTGACTGCTGGCTAACCACAAAAGCAACGACTAGAAGTTCATTTGCATGCATTTATGGCATAGTATTTTGATTGATCCTCGACTTCCACTGACACGTGGCACATTGCAAGGCTGTCGACATGTACACTTGAACGAGGGAATCGATTTCGACGCAGTGCGGAATCATCGGAAGTCACTCACCTTGACGATTCTTTCACAGAATCGGATTAGACAAGCTGGCTGACGCCTCGGACATTGGCATTGCTCCGCATGCCAATTTGGGATGGCCAACTGGTGGATATCTCTCGCTACCTTGCATTCTTATCCTATTAAGGGGACTATGGTGAACTGTGGAAGAAGCAAGGATTTAAAAGACCTCATTACCCGAAACGCAGGACTCATGGCAGGCAACTGACCTCTAACCTACCTCTCGATGGACAATTATTTCCTCATTAAATGGCTGAGTTCATTTGAAATAAATCAAAATTGGCATTTCGAGTGGTCACTCTGGGAAGTGATTAGATTACCATAAAGTTAAAATTACTTTTCAGTATCTTTGCTGTCACTAGTCGCATCTACGTCGTCTTTTATGGGTACATGCCTCTTCATGGGCACCACATGGACAGCGTCACCCACACCGGTTAGTGGTCCTCTGTAGTCACTGGGAATGGCTTCCGAATAGGTAATTTTAATTGTTTTCATGTTTTGTTTAGGGTTGGTCACAACAGATGAGATGCAGCTGGAAGGGCTCATAAGCCACCAGCTGCATGCTTAACTGCTTGACAGACTACCTATACTGATGACATGGTCAGTCGAGAATAGTGAATTCTGGTTACGCAAATTGTAACAGTTACCCTTGGGTGCAGCCATTAGTGCCGCGTGTCATCCGATGGTGAGGATTAATCCCCAGTGCACATCGCTTTGTAATCTTCAGCAAATCTGTGATGTAGAAGTCGATTCTTGTCACCATTCATCCCTCTCAATCAAGCTGACAGTTCACTTCTTACCTCTCCCTTCACAGCCTGCTAGTATAAGGATGAGGCATCTGCTTCAACCGAAGAAACTGCGAATTTTAGTACTCGTATAGTCTCTCTATAACCGCTAGGTGGGCAGAACTGGAGTCAACTTCAGTGTCTTTGCTTCGAGGTTGTGGAGTTACTGTCAAAGTGATGGCTTCTATGGCCGCTAACCGCACGAGTTGCGAAATTCCTTGTGCAGTGAAATCTCCTAAGACTTGAAAACACAGGTAATTTGAACTCCCGATTGCAAGTACAGGTGATAACTGACAAAAAGCTGTACTTTGTTGCCGCATTGAGCCCCCATTGGAGTTGATGATCTAGTTACAAATCTCCTTGCCGTCTTGTGCAGTGTCTTCAGATTCAGAGTTTAATGGGGTCTGGTCGACAGGGGGTGACACGATCTCGTGAATGCAAAAAGCTTATTTTCCACGAAAAGTTCGTTGGAAAGCTCTCATCATCTCACACAATCCAGTGACGCAATATACGTAGGGGTCAGAGCTTTGAGGTTGAAACTGAGATGTAGTTAAATCCAATCCTTACCAGTAGCAGAGTCTAAATCTCCTCATGTCTCTCATTTACAGTAGGGAAAGGTAACTCAATGAGGGAACGCTTTAAAACCCAAATTATCCCGTTATTCTTAAGCATAAAACATCGTGTGTGGTGAGGTGGGTGTCTGTGGACTTGAGTTTGGATCCCCATTGACACCATTTGTGCACGCATGTCTCTATTACCGATGTGTCTAGGCAGACAGAGGCACCCGGCGAGTACACAGGTGTCCCATGACTACCGAGGCACGCTTATTTCACTCAGGTCTACCGATTACCCTGATTGACTGGTCTTGACCTTACAGAGATCAGTGAGGGCACTTAAGGTGAAGAGTGAACGTTGGAATATTTATCGCCAAATGGAAACTCCTAGGAACCCTAACCTCCTTACACATCTGGAGCTGCTGAATATGTTTCCCAATAACTGCAAATGGAGTTTACATTGAAGACCTCAGCGAGCAGGCAAATGTTTAGTCAGATTACCTCCCACACAATTCATTCACATGCAGTGAAATAGGGAAGATGAGAAGTTTGACAAGCAAACTACTTCATGCTTCGAGGCACCCTCACAGCATAGCGTTCAATGGTCCGGTTAACCAAAGCATTCACCTTAGCGTGGATTTTCTCCTTCAGTGCAGCTAACTTTTGTGGCATTATCTTCCTCACCTTCTTCAGGATCGCCTTCCGAATCAGACTTGTGAAGACGCCGCTGTTGACAACAAAGCCCACTATCTTGTTGAAGGCGCCTTTGCCTTTGATGTGAACGCCCTTCCACTCCTTAATGTCAACGTCTTCCAGGTCCATGGAAAAGGTTGCGAAATGTGGCAGATTGAGTGGCGAGCCATGAGGCAATCGCAACGGCTGCGGCGACTCCACAAACGGGAAGCAGATGCGGAGCCTGACATGGAGAATGAGTGGCTCAATTATCATCTCGACTGGGTGGAACTGAAGGAGGTGGGAAGCAAAAGGAAAAACTGTTACGGCATTTCATTAAAAAAAGGCTAAGTTACTGTTGAAATAAGATCAGTTTGCAGACATATTGTGAGGGACGGACAGCAGGTGTGGAGTCTCGACAACGCATCACTATTCGCCACCAATGATGCAATCTCAAGGGATAAGATCACGCACTGACAAAACGGCAGTCAAAAGTGGACCACTTGCTGACTGAAAGGCCGAAGATATTAAGCTTCATGATTTGCTGATTGATTGGTCTGCCATCACGTTGGGCGCAAGGTTACCCACCACCTGCTGTCAGCAAACTCGCCATCGCTAATACCTCCGATAAGCATGAGCGATTGCATTTGTAAAGGCGTAAAGATGTAAAGGTGTGCGTGTCATCAGTACAACTTATGACACATGCCCCTGTTGGAAGTTCCCCATTCTGGGCAAACCAATCATTTGGGCCTGATCGTCTAGAACACTGGGTACTCTTGGCAAATTTAGCTCATGACTGTTGAGTTGGCAGGTCTGACACTGTCTCCCACCATTAATCTGGTGTACTGCCCTTTTATTTGTGGGTACTGAAACGGTCCCATGCACCTGATGATGTTTCTCTCGTCAGTCTGTAAAAGTTTTTGGCTATTATGTGGTGCATTCACTAACCTTGGTGTTGAAGAATGCTCTCAGCTTCGACTCTGCACACACAGTCAGCTGCTTCAGGCCTATATTCCAGTCAATGCTGAAGCAGCGTGTGGTCACCTCCCACTCCCCCCTTCTACTTTCTTCCATTGGAAGTACCTTCACCTCCGGTAAGCTGGCTTCGTAGATTGACTTGAGGTTGTAAATGCAAATCTTCCGCAGCTCCACTTTTGCCACTTGGATGGGATTTTTCAGCTCGAAGAAGTCCTGGCCCTTGTGTAACAGTCGCATTCCATAATCCATGAGAATGTGGAACAATTGCAGATTGCTGCTGGAGGTGTTTTCCATTCCCCCTGCTCCTACGATCAGCAGTAATGCAAGAATTGTAGCTAAAACCACCAAAGATTTGTTGATTGAATTACTCATTTGCGTGGGAAAATTTTGACGAAATACACGCCGATTAGTGGAAAACAGTTAAAGATTTTGAATCAGAGAAGGTTACGTCGAGACTGAGAAGCATCCATTACGCAAGCGTTTACTAGCATAAAGAATGAAGAGTTTTGCTGAAGGAAACATTAGAGGCACCCAGAACATGTAGGAGATGGCGAATGTAGCCCCCTGCTTCTACCATAAGCGATGAACAGCACTGCCCACCACACGAAACCAATGGCTTCGAGATTTGGCCAACATCTAGATTCTGGAAGCACCTACTGAAAGATGACTTGATTGTTGGTGACACTTCAGGAGCCCCTGTGGATTACTCGATTAACTTCACAGCCGTCATTACTGAACAAATGGAACATGAAATTCCTCATGTCACATCGCGCAGACTCACCACCAAGGCCATCCGACTGATGTCACAATACCTCTGCTGAAGCACAAAGTTTGTTGCTAAGGCATTCTTCCACATTTTTCATTAAGTGCCTCAACTTCACTGATGCCAATGGCAAAACGGACTAAAACCACCGTTGACAGACATATCACTGAACCTGGCCACGATTTAGTGTGCGTATGCGTGTGTGCATGGGATATAAAAATCTGTGCATAAGCTGAAGTATTGCATCCGTAAGTGGTAAAATTATTTGGGGCGTTTGAAAAATACGATAGACGAGAGCTTGCCTACCCGTGCACCGATCGCCCATAGTGCCGTCAAACTGATGAACTTTCCATAGGCACCTCCTTAAAGGGCACTCCCACATTTCCCATTGGTGGAAAGCGTTACTAAGCGACAGGATAAACAGTGGCACCGCATGATTGTAGTGGCATATTTATTATATCATAGATTGGCCCACAACCAGGTGCATCTCATTTGTGTGGCCAAGCACGGATAATTCACTTTAGACACCTCTAAATTTAAGCGGTTTTTCAATCGAAATCTACTTTTTGGAGAGGAGGGGGAAATCCTATCAATTGCTAGTTAGATGCTTAAATGTGGTGATTAAATGTTTTGTTTATTTGTGTGTTTAACTGCGTGAGCACTTCAGACCCTGTGGGTTGTGTATTTGATCTGGTGCAGTCGTGAAATTCGGCGACTTCCGGCTCTTCCCCAGTCCATTAGTGTAAGCTCTTCTCTACTACGGCTGGTTATTACGACTTCAATGAAGCCTCTGTTTATTTGAAACAACCACAAATAGGGTTTATTCGGTTAACTATTAATTTTGATCTGGTGGGCACTTTGGGCTTCATCCTTGTATCTCTGCTGGACAGGAAGGTGTTGACACCGCGCCAACAGCCACTCCAGCTCTCATATACTTAAGCAATACAGATTATCCTTCACATTAGATCGTCTTTCACCTTTGGGAGGGTCATGGGGCTCCACTGGGGAAAGCTGGTAGTGAATTTAAGGTCTCATTTGTCGTGGCAGGTAA
The DNA here is from genome assembly GCA_000469725.3 of Echinococcus multilocularis. Taxonomy (NCBI): domain Eukaryota; kingdom Metazoa; phylum Platyhelminthes; class Cestoda; order Cyclophyllidea; family Taeniidae; genus Echinococcus; species Echinococcus multilocularis. Next base: position 3,481,237 of record LN902846.1, on the reverse strand, counting down.
CGAGTAACGTGTATAGTGGCTCCATTTTCCAAGCAGTCAAAGCTATGATATTTATGCGACGACTAAGCCCAATTAGTACCATTAACAGGTCAAAGATCTACAACCGCATAACTAGTTTACCTCTTGTTTGGATAGCCAACACCAAAACTGCCCTAACTGCGGTATTTTCAAATTCGAAGAAGGAGAATTCCCAGTTATTCGAAGAAAGGTCTGTTCGACGCGATTTGAAATCATAGAACTCGTTAACTTCAAATTGCGATCATCTCCAGGTGTGGTTAGAGTAGCCTGGCCCAACCAGCAAATAATCCGCTTTACACCAGTTACCTCCTCTCTGAGAAGCCCCAACTCCAACAGCTACGACCACATTCCTCCCTCTCCACAGTGCGCTTCGATCTTTCTGTTGTAGCAATATTCGGTCTACAAATAACTGCAAATGTACATCGCCAGGAGTCAACCAGAACCCGTTTATATTTTGTCGGGTCTAGATGTGTAGGCTCATCAAAGAAGGTTGAAAAGGAGCAAATTGCAAAAGGTCCATTTCAGCATTGCAGGCATTCTGGCTAAACCGACTCTACTTTATTAAGAAACTAAGCATCCATTTCCTTCATTACCACAGGCATTGCCTCTAGGTCCCAATCTCACATATCCGACGGTAACAGGTGTGCACACAATGGGAAAATTTCGATTTACTACCTCTATCAAGGGACATGAGTGAGCGAAGATGCTTTTACTAAGGAAGTAATTCTAAGCCTCCACTGGTAGTGGCTACATGTTTCACTGGCGCAGAATGCGTCGTTCCAGCATTCGTAGCTTCGCTCGACGATTTTTAAACCACACCTGTATCCTCGATTCGGCAATGCCGAGTCGGATTGCCACCTCCTCACGTGCGCTCGCGTCCGGATACCTGTTCACCGCAAACACTTCCTCCAACGCACGCAGCTGCTCTGGTGTGTAAATTGTCCGATGGCGTCTGGATGCACCCTGAACTAAAGTAAAATAACAAAGCAGTGGGTGCTCCCAAATGATGAGGGAGGAGTGACTTTGCCTTCTGGCTGAGGCGCCGCCTTCCATACAGCGCCTCTACCGATGTCTTCAAAGCAAAATCTGCCTTCTCCCACTGACAGTAAAACGGCATCCCGTGTAACCGGCATTAGTCCAGTCACCCAGATCCCTATCACTAGCACTGGATAAGCATTGTGACAGTGACCAACGACAGGCAGAAATTACTGCGAAAAGTGGTAAGAAATGTCCTTGCCTCAGCTGAAATTGCAATCTGCCTAATCATGCGGTCAAATGAATAAACACAGCTTCCACATTTCTCTACAATATATTGTTTAACGGTATAAAGCAGTAGGTTGTGCCATCACACGTTCTTTTACAAAATTCACCTAAACTGAACTGTGTAACCTTACCCACGCAATACGACCTCGTGCCTGAACCGCAATGTACTGGCTTCGGTCAGTTCCTTGAATTCACACTAGGCATGAAACGCTGCTTGCTGTAGCATGACGTTGATAGGTGAAAAACAATAAAACACACTTAGAAGCAGTGCAGAATCAAATAAACCTGATTGTTTGATGACTGAGCCTGCCAAATTTGATTGCATTACTTTTCCATTCAGTAGGAAAGCCACATTGGGTAAAGTGGGCCATGGAAATATGAACCTTATCCAAATAAGGGTTACATCTACAAAATTCCCTAATTTTGGCGGTAAAGGTCTGTCAAAAATAGAGAAAATGAGACTTTCATGCAGCTAAAATCTTGGGTGATCACGTGTGGTGGTGCATCTATGCTCACCTCTAATCATTCGTGAGGTCCCGCGTAATTTCAAACTCCACCTTTCTTAATGCAGCGCATTTGAGCAATCAGTGACATTGTAGACAAGCCGGATTTCCACCATGTGCTGATTGCATCTACCATTTAACTCGTTTATGCACATGCACCCACAATGTGGGACCAAGGCGGTTTCAGGCTTCTTACTTTTGGCAGGGAGGCGAGGCAAATGATTTGGCAGGTTATTGAGCCCACTTACTTGAACAGTTCTCGTAGTTCCCGATTTACTCTGAATTGGATGGCGATGGTTTACACGGGCCTACGCATTAGGTTGGTGAGGGTATCTTCCTGGAGCTACAATAAGTTGGATGGGCGAATAAAAGGCATCACAATAGTCGAGGAGTGGAAGCACGGATGGGAACACTAATGCAGTCGTCCTCCATCGATATGTCATTTTTAGCACATCCCTTTGAATTCTGAGGGATTTTATTTGATTTTATTACGAGGATTTTTGCCTGAATCCTGTCGAATGGCATTCATTTTATCGTGTGATGATGCTCCACACGGACAGCTTCTCCGCTCACATCGAATCACATTTCATTCCATGTTAGTACCTCACTATATGCCAAGACCGCATGTTTGGAGTCGTTTCTAACAAGAAACTTTATCCTCATTCCATCGACGACAAAACAGTCCTCTCCCTCTCCTCTCCAAAACATTCATCATTTAATGTTATCATCCACACTTGACATGATTAACAAATTCGCCTATTTAGTGATAGGGACGGTTGGTACCCACACATAAATGACTTGTTGTTAGGGTGACGTTGTTGGCAAGATCGACAAAAACAAGTCGACTCACCCCTTTCCTTTCCCTCCTAAGGGTGTAGTATGGGTGACTGATGTAATAGGCTCTCATCTCCAACCCTCCCGCCCACCACCGCACCCTCAACACGTCCTGACACACTCACACACCTGTGATGTCTGCTGACCGCGGTGACCAAAGCACTGAGGGACCACAGCCACACCAGCTTGGCGGAGGTACGTAACAGAGACGTAAAAAATATTTGGATCGATTAAGTGGACCTGATAGACCTGAATGCATGCCCACGGGCAGTGCAATCACCGCCTTCCTCCAGGATGGCTAACGTTTAATCCACTCACAACACAACTTTGACAGACTAGTTGACGTGTCTTTGGAATCAAACAGGAAATCCTTAAAATTATTGCACCATTTTCCAAACAATAAAGGTGTTTCATAAACTTAATCAAATGACCATTTTGATTGCTTTGAATCACTTCCTACCTGTACTCTGTGCTTCAGGAGTCATGCCTTGTGAATTGCCCGCCTTGGATTCCACTCCACCCTGGGCTGGAGGCTGGTGCGTTTGCTGCGAAAGCATGCCCACAAATGGCATGAAGGGAGCCGCTTGGTGACGTCGATTGCTACAGTAGTGTTGTTGCTCGTGTTGCTGTAGACGGATCTCGGTATGGGAAGAAGGCAGTCTTGGTGGATATGGAAGAATTGAATTAGGCATGTGCATCACAGCATTGGGATAGCCAGAGTGCAGTTGTGGCATAGATCCACTTGGAGCCTGGAATACTCCTTGGACTGTGCCCCATGTAGAGGTAGGCAGAGATGGAGGACCGTTAAGAGGCGGTGGTGGTTGGATTGACTGATAAGAAGTGGTTGGTGCAGAACCAGACCACATTTGACCTTGGCTACCAACCTGACAGCAGGTTCCATTACTTTGTTGGCATGGCATCTACACAACACAGTCAGTTAGTCCACACGAGTTGTCGAACAATATAAGTGCATTTATCCAACAAGGGGCATTGCAATCACTGGTTGTAGAGGGAGGTTAGTTTATAGGGACAGAGATACGAGCGTTTACTTTCATTTCCGGAACCAAGCCTCCCGGTGACGAAGACTGTGGTGACTCAGTTGAAGGAAGGAAAATGGGACAACAGCAGTTGGCAACGAAGCCTCCATTCAGCCGATAAGGCTTGCTCTGTTGTGATGTAGACTGACGCAAGGAAAATGAAGTGAGGCAGAAGCGGAAGTCAGTAGTGAACCAAAGTTACCAATTAGCACCTTCTTAAGAGATGTGAATGTCATCTAAGATGGCAATCCAATTGCCCAATGTACGCTACAGTGTGTTTTTTTTAAGAAAAAGGGACAATAAAGTAGACTGTAAACGAGTGTGAGAGCTTGCCTGAGCACTTTGAAACGAGGATGGCACAGTAGAACTGTGGAGTGGTGCGGAGGAAAAGGGTGTTGTCGATAGCATGTTGGTGCCAGTGGATATCTGCATTGGGAAGGGAATGAGATAATAGGTGAAGTCTCTCCTTCAAAAGGGAGGTTTTGAGCACAATGCAAATCACAAAGGAGAACAATGTGGGATTGTAAATGGCAATATATCGTTTGGATGGTTGCTTTGTCGAAGGAGGAGCAGGGAGTGTCTGCTATTCCCTGGTGGATTCAGCAGCAGATAAAAAAGTAATATCTCGTTTACATTTGGCCCAGGCTCAAATCTGCCATTCAAGAAGTGTGTGAAATTTAGGAAGGAATGGATGAATATGGAAACCAACCCGCATATTTTGCATTGGAGTGGTGATCGGTGGATGAATGGGCGGTGGCACAGTCGACGTTGGAACGGGTGAGAAGTGAGTCGCAGGTGCCACTAGCGCAGGAGGCTACAAAGTAGCAGAAGAAACAATGCACGAAATGCCTCATCATGACTAGCTTTGAGTAGTGCTACGCCGTGAAACCTTAGAGCATGGTGCATGAAACTGTCCGACTAGATGACTCGTCTGATGATGACTCCCTTTATTCATTTGCGGGGGCCAAGATACAACCTTAGATGGTCTTACGTCGTCCTAAGGAGGTGCAAATTTGATGCAAGCGTCAGACCATCCTCCATCTTTTGACAAGCACAACTACAACCCATAATCTTGCATCCTTTTCCAATTCTACAACATGGTGGATGCGACCCCACTCCAATTACACGTCGCTTCCCTCGAAACTCAATTATCCTTCCACCCATTTTCATCCTACTCCATTCTTCTGTACCTGTTTCATTTCTGAACAGTCTATTCTGCTCAACATATTACCGCGTGACTGTCTGGTGTTTGGAACTAGATGATAAACAGTCGGAGAAGTATGCAGGAAGTAAAGAGGATGGAGATAAGGCACCACTACCATCTCATTCCACAGCGAGCTATGAGGTAATCCCACTGGTATGTGCCGCGCTGTGTGCCCCTGGGGCCTACACTTCCTTGTGAGACTAAGAATAGGACAGTCCATCAGGCCTCCACAACACACAAAACGCACGTCTCGCTGTGAAGTGGTACATGCCTTAGCATCGTGCGACGTCCAATGTTTTGTTCATTCCAGTAACGAGTTGTGGAATGAAGAATCAGTTGTTGCCACGACCCGGTTAATCAGCAACCATCGTATAGACGGCGCGTTTCTTTTGAGGGAAAGAGACGAAGGAGAGGAAGGGGAATGGATGTGAATGCAACCCATTAGCTTGCATTCCACTGCGATTTAAGTGCAAATTTGTAGTGGAGAGGACTTGTTGCAACTCACGGCACTCTCTTGAAGTAACTCTTCGTCGTTACTAATACAATGCAGCCAGTTCTGTATACATATGCCCCTGCGCATTGCGTTTGGCTAACACTCACCATGCTTTCGGCCCAAACATGTTGCACTCGCTTCGCAAGGCAGACGTGCTTCAATCATATTCACCCCATTCATCCCACGGTTTATAGGATAGGCTTCAAAGAAGAGGAAAGTGAAGAGGTGCACAAACAGGTGTCGGTATACTACCGTTTGACAGTTAAACTAGATTTATAAGTCACCTATCTGCAAATTTTCTGTGTATACCGCTAATGTAACCAAATTGGAAGTTGTAAAATCCTAAGTAGAGAAGAGCAGTTGGCACAGGAATCAGGTTATACCTGTAGGAACCGCACGGAGGGCATTGGAGTTGGCTGCAGGGAGGAGACAGATGGTGTTGGAGCCACATGCGACAACGCCTGCAACAGTCGAAATTAGGGCTGAACAAACAGTTCACAAAATTGCATATTTGTATAAGGCATGAATATGCTAAAGAGATGTAGCTTTGCATAACCATAAACTCTAGATACAGACATTCGAATGATCTTTCTACAAATGCTCAAAGCTGCACAACATCACCCCTGAATCGATATCCTTTCACAGACATGCAGCGACCTTTCGATTCCATATTGTCAGGGTGCCACATTATTCTGATTCATGTATGAAGTTCACCAGCAGCTCCATCTCTAAACCCACTAACTTCACACATTGTACTAATGTCCTGCTCTAGAAACGCAGCACTGCATAACAAAGAGGCTAAAAGCTTTGCAAGTTTTCGGCTGGAATATCAAGAAATGACATCAGAATGACACTTATGAGCAAATCGTCACATGCAACACCTGTTATTTTATTCAACGACCACATAACTGCTCTCTTTACACATTGACAAGAGAGAGAAAACTGAAATGCTAGCAGATCTCATACCTATTGAATGCCTTAGAAGTGAGAGGAAAGAAGTAGTCGGGATAGAGGCAATGTAACGCTGAACTCACCTCGGCAGAAGTGGTTTCTGCGACTCTGGCAATGGGTGCATAGTCTGCGCTGTAGCCTAGTGTTCCTTGAAGACTGGAGTGTTGATAAGGTGAATAAAAATGACCAGTGTTGTTCAAATGCACATTCTGTGTTCCGTTCTGCTCTGGTCCATAATGCCGTGATCCCGCGTGCATTACCTCATTCTCCGATCCACCACTGCTGTCTGTAGAAAGAACAACACGTCACATCAATTCCTGAAAAAAAGAAACTAAGGAAGAGAGGCATGCGCTTGCAGCCTATTCATCAACTTGCAAGTGATGGGCTACTTCCCGATTTTATAAGCGAAATTGCTAACTGTTGTGCTAAGTGGTATAACATGAATTATCATCCAACTGGGAAGTAATCGTATTAATATGGCCAAACACGACTAATCTTTTAATCCCCATGACCCAGGGATGCATTTTTGATGAGGATGAAAAGGAAGCTGGAGGATGAGGAGGTCGCATGCATGTAAGCTTAAGGGAATAATGATGAATTTTGCAGCTATGAAACAGACATTGCATAATCCGCTTAGCCATCTCTGCCAAATGGAGTAACTAAGCTAGGCGAGTGATAATACCTTGACCTATTGAATTTCGGACATCTAGAAATCGATTTTAATTGGACTTTTCCGGATTTGAGTGCGTGATTCCATTTCTGAGCCGTGATTGGTCGACGCGAACGCTGTCCAATGAAAGGGCGGCGGCTGAGCAGTGGCGTAAGCCAATCGTAACGGTGAGCTAATGTGTCCTGCAGGTGCCAAAATTTGCACGAAAAACAAAACGGTTTTCAGGATACAATGGCATTTTGTGCAGTAATTGTTGCAATAGATGGGGGCTAAAACACAAATATTTGGGATTTTACAGTGGAGACAACCAAAGTGGTTAAAATAAGGCCGATTCATTGACTGAAACCGGCGACGATATGGTACGTTCTGGATATTCTTCAGCAGGAAAGGTCACAAATGTGGTTCCTTAACGGTTTAACACCCAACAGTCATGCAATATTCCTTCCTACTGATTGCTGGAGTTGTTAGGCATGTGAAAGTGTGTAGGCACAAGGCCTTAAGGCTACTAAGTGAGACCTGGTCTGCCAGCGAATGGTAGTGAACAGAAAAGCCTACCAATGAGGTAAATACCAGTAAGGCCATTTAGCTAATAGGTCTGATGAAATGAATGGAGCGTTACCAAATTCACAATCGAACCAATTTGGTGATGTTTAGAAACAGTAAGGAGAAGATCAGTAGGGGAAATCACTCTCACCGACACTGTAGGGAGGATCAGCATTGAACATGCAAAAATCGGTTTCTACTCTGACACCAAAGCAGCTGCGTCAACATGGTGCAAGCACTGAGTGAAATAGAGCTTTGCGGCACATTGGACCAACCAAATGTGAAAGAATGCCCTGAATGAAGAGCATTCCTTTCTCACACTGACGCACTACTGCACATCACCACACCACACCACATGCTGTATCACATCGTTGTTGCGATGACCTGCCGATGCAATGGACATTCCTTCCTTTGAATACCAACAAGTACTGAGCTTCAAAGTAAAAGCATCTTCTCATCTTATTCAAAGTGCCATAATTTTACACGTTGTCCAAGAGACTCGCAGCTTCTGCCCAAACAACTGATGGCGACGAACGTGCTCCCATTGCAGTACGGCGCTGTGGCTTGTAGGTCATGTGCAATGTGTGCTATTGTTGACATTCGGGCGTTCCAAAGCATGAAAGCTGTTAGAATATCCTTGCACGAGCGAAGTGTGACTTGGTTGATCCAGCAAAGCACCAAAATTGTTCTTCCATCACTTATTATTTGAAGGGGACACAGAAAAGATAAGCGGAACTAACCGTCCAAATGTAGTTCCAAAAAATTATTTGATGGTGCTGATGAATAACTCAAGGATTGTTTGCTAAGTATTATGCTAGGCAGATCTTCAACATTGAAAGTGAATAAATTCATGTCGATAATCGAAACGCTAGATCGAGAGTGATGCGCCAATATTGATGCCACCAATAAAACAGTGATAGAACAACTCATTTGCACCAAAATAATCCACCCAAACGGTAGTGTAACTCCCAAGAATTGCATGCAATCACATGCGATAAGAGGCGCTAATAGACCTCTTCACTACTACCCACTTCACACTCATCCACTGTCTTCGGGTAGGTCCCAACTACCATGATGTCTTCCAAAGTCTCTCAAGACGGACAAGCATAACTTTGGTTGTCTCAAAACTAAATGGTCTCCATTGCAAAGGATGCCCAACTTCATAGCTAGAGGATAGATAGAGGATCGCACTTGCTTTGAAGTGTATGCCTGCTTCAAGTCTAGCCATAACACTCCTGTGATTTTTGTAGAAATCACAGCAGGATGCCTCCTTGAGTTAGACTACAATTGCCAGATTGGCTAGCAAAGTTGCCCATTCTTAGCCATGCGAAAGAATGCAAGGTCTCACAAGCCACTCAGTGGCACAAAAGCGTGAGATCACATTCTTCACCTTAGCAGCAGGGAATGATAATCCCACCTTGTCACCATTCACCGTACTCCCATCACTATCCCCATGTGTTTATTATCTTTTCTATTAACAACTCAGTGACATGGTAATCGGTTATGTGAAATGAAGAGGCGAGCAACGCATACAAAGTGGAAGTGCCTATGGGGAGGCATTTTGCACCTAGACAGAATTGACGCATTTGCAAGCAGTGATGAGCGTGTCAACTCATGGAGCATTTTTGGACACTTTCCTCGCATTCCTACCTTTTGGTGGAAAACCTACGACTTTCGCATGCATGCAAAAGTCTACTCAATTCCGCCTTTATTCCAATTTCAAATACGTCCTTCACTGCTTCAGTGGGTTCCCAGTACCACACCGTACTATAATAATCTTACCTCATATTTCAAATCCACTTCTGCTTCTATTATGCTAGCAATTCCTCATTCGTCCTCATGATCAAAATGCACGGCTTCATCGATTGTTCACCCATTGAGGATAGGCTAGTAAATAGCCTCTCTGTTGTGTTCTTGATTGAACCCTCAACTTGTCAACCAAAATACTTGAGGAAACTGCCACATGACCAGTTGTTTCTAAAGAGGCTTACTTTGTGCCCAATGGCAGTGGTTTACCACAAAAGGGTCGAGTGTCGATTTATTGAAGACTCAGAGTGGTAACAGGAGAAGTAGCTGTTGGCAATGCTGGAGATCCTGTGTTGGAGAATCGGCAGGACTTTGGACACTTTCCTGCATAACTTATAATTAGACCAGATCGCATGGTCAGGTGTGAGCGTGCATGCATGCGAGTGAGGTCGAGACTAATGAAAGAAGTTGAGATTGGGGTTGAGAGGCTGAAAGCAGGGGAGGAGAATGGGCAGAGAACACGGCAGTGGGGGCTCCCCTCGCCTAATTGAGTGATTGCTAGCACACCAATTAAACGATGGCAACCGCACACGACGACATGACCGCTTATTAGCAATGAGACACCAACCATCGAACAAATCTGCCTTTCGTGTTCAACACGTCCGTAAGTGGGTGATAATTAGGGGCGAGGAGGTGTCGAGCCATCATCTGCTCCCACTCCATAGCAATAAATTGCCTACCGATTGGCTACCTGGGCTCCGTTCAATGCAATCGTGATCAGTGAAAGTTGAAATAAGTCAACTTGAAGGAGGCTAGCAGGCTTGCAGCCATACTAATCACCACTCTTGTCATTGGTGCGGCATCACGATCACCACAACTAAAAATAAACTGCTGAGTAGACTTCCTTCCACTCAGCAGTTGGGCTCCAGTAATGTTTATGCGATGGCTTTTATTCATATCGCGAATCGTGCATAGATGGTGGCCACGACGACGTGACTGGACAAATTCGCCTGCCTATCAGGGCGCTGCTTGCATTCACATCGGGATGAACTACAAATTCCTATTTTACCACGTAAAGAAAGGTGGATGGCCCTGCGCACTACTTTATCAACACTTTGAAGCAACATGCCTGTCCGCACCATTACTTACCGATTCATTTGGGTGCAGTCCACGTAGCAGAGGGAGGCACAATTACGGTGTGAGTTATTGGTCTTCAAGATGCTGCTGATCCTATTCCAGACGTCGTCATCTCATTATCTTTGTCACACTTGGAATGCCATAAAAGGATTTTTCCAGCATGTAGGCAGTGTCTTATGTTACTTCCAACGCTTTGAAACGTACAGATACGCATTTTCGTAGTCCCCAAATAGGATTTCCCCACCATGTATGCAGCGCGTTCGTATCACAGCGAAAAACAACATGATAAAAAACGAAGCGTGGCAATCGGAAGCCTCTGGTCACTCCTACAGCCACCGTGTTGGAACCTACTATGTATCAAATGTATACGTAACCATGCGAACGAAGCGGCCGTGATACGTACTTCCCGTTCCATTGTCAGATCAGGAAGATGGGAGCTAATATTGCGTACAGTGGTTACCACTTTCTGGGTTGCCATGTCAACATGTCACCAAATGTCACGTACCGTGCAGTTTTGAGCTAAACATATAGTAAGATTCATGATGGAGGAATGTGACCATCAAGTCATGTCTACTGTTCGCCCATTTGATCACGAAAATTGGGGTTATTTCTAAGATTGTCAATTGTCTCCTACTAGTCTCCAAGTCATTCTGGTTGGTACAGTACAGGGCATTTCATCAGAGGAGTGTAGCTCATAGCTACCGTATCGACGAGCTGGAAAGGAAAAGGCATAAATGTGTGGCTAAACTCACGGTGATTGTATTATCACTGCATCTCTCCCTTATTCTATTCTTTTGTTAGGGCATTGGCTATAGAAGGTAGAGCAGCCTATTGGGCTCAGAGGAGGAGGAGAGAACCATCATGACAATTTTGCATTGTGTCCCTAGCAATCTTCCAATGCAGGCTGCATCACATAAATGATACAATTTGTCTCAAGACAACATCGCCTTCCATGCACGGAGGGAGCAGTCAATCACACCTTCACCATGGTCACATTTGGTGTGCATTCAGTTGAAAGGCATGAAGTGTTTCGTGTACCATCACCAGTCGCATCACTTCATGCTCCTGCCCATCCTTCTCACCGCCTTTCCCTTCGTGTGGGTTGCAATCCACTCGCTCACTCCTCAGCCCAGTTCGGTCGGTTCGGTGAGCATGTTGAAGCGCTTGACGCCTCATTCATTCTTCTTGCCTGTGCATCTTAGTCAATCACAAACAAACGCTGTTCCATTGTCAAGTCTGGACTACAAATCAAGCACATCAATCCCCATCCTCGTACAAAGATGGTGTGGTGGGCCGGCACATAAATATGATCACCTCAACCTTGCTGCTCACCAAATCATTGCGAGGTGGAATACGGTGGTGTGTGTATCAGCCAGCCAATGGCATAGTCTAGATGAAGCGGCTGAAGGGCCTACTAAGTTGATGTTTTGGTGACTGAGGTAGACAGTCGCTCGGTTGCCAAAACTGCATCGGGTCTGTTGCTATTGCTGACAGCAATTTGAACCTTCATGAATCCCACTCCTCACCATCAAACAATACAGTTGAGCTGCGACTACTTGACCATGCTTACCATTTTGGCATGTGACAGCCTTACTACATAAACAGTCTGACTTATTTAGCCAAGGCTGCTCCATGCAAGCCGAGTAAGCAGCTGCTGCTATGGCATCTCCTACCGACTTTAGGTGTATTTAACACTGTAACACAAAACCGGATGCGAACTGCATAATATGCTTCAATTCACGTGGTTGGATGGCTCAGCAGTTTGATTCACTTTACCTCCTATTCCTTTGAACAGGGTCGAAGCCTTGCAGCGTGGCCAAAACACGCCATCTTACCGACATATGAGTGAGCTGTCAGAAGTTGTCAATTTACACACACAATCTCTTCGTAACGCCAAATGCAGGTGCCGACACCCAGTTGAAGGCGGTCCCGCGTAAGGCAACATTGACATCACTGCCCTCGCCTGCGCAGGAAATAACGCTTTCATTTGCGCCCACATAAACCGTATTAACGCAAACATTATTGACGAGAATAAAGCAATAGAACATAAGACCTCAATCCTACACCTACTGCACGCAGTGCAGCCATAAACCCAGCATGAATCTTGCGAATCAGCCCCGAAATAACGGCACATTCCTGCAATCCATGTACAATAGTAGACGGGTTTATTTCGGCCCATTAAAATATTCCTCAGATATCCATAGAAGTCCTCAAGTCTCACACCCTTACCCTGTCAGCAATATGACATCTGACTACGGCGGAATATCAAAAACTTCATTCAGCGATGATGGTAATTGTTCTCCCAGCAGTCAATGCTGCGAGCGAGCATTTAGTCCACGCTAAAACATCAACGTGGTTTCTGACATTTATGATTCCCTGTGCTGCATTTGCCCTAACCCCGTATTCTTGGTTCAACTTGTATGAACCTCCGTGTGCAGTTTATTTCCAACTGCTCTTTCGTTTACAAGATGGCACAGAACTGCATTACCCGCGCTGAATTCATTGTTTCCCCAGTGAAAGATGATCTTGTCGTCTTTGTTCGTATTCTGTGGATGGTTGTAGTGGAATCGCCTAGTTTACAACAACCAAAGTGGAAGGGTGCCCATGAGGAGTGTGGACGACTGCACTCTTGGGAGAAAATACTTGTGGCAACATGACGATGCATTTCTTCGTGTTCCTCGTTATTCCCTCCCTTCACCACTAACGTTCCTCATAGCCCACAATTCTGGTCATCTGTCTTTCATTCACTCCATCAGATCATGTGACCTACGACCGCACTACCCTCGTTTTGCACGTTATCAACGTTAACTACATGCTGCTTTTGCATTTAGCTTGGTAGGTGAAATACATGGTATGCATGATGTAATGGGAAAATTTTCATTACTTTTCCCCCACAAACACGCCTTCCTGTTCTTGCTGGGCAAGTCAGCAGGAGGATATTCCCATCATGCCTACAGATAATGGTTTCCACTACTTGCCCTCACACCCATTCCATGAGACCCAGGCGGATCATCTCAGTCCTTAGCTCCTCCCATCCATGTGTGGAGTGGGTGCACTAAGTTTTCTGTTTATAAACAAACTGGTCAATCTCTCAGGGGTGTTTATCAGCAGAAGGGTAGCGAATTGAGAGCAGAGAAAGCACTGCTTTCCAGGTCTACGATGCGTGGAACAGACCAAATCGCACTCCATCGCTTCAACACTGCCATAGCATGCCTACAGAGACAACGCATGTCGTATCAATAGGTTTGGTGCATCATCATATTGCCAAATGATTGTTTCACGTCCTATCGGTGCATTCCCACCCTTACTTACACGTCTCAGTAATATATCCCAAGCTAATCCCATTTACAATCTATGCCCTTTTCGAAAAGGTATTACAGCAGTGCAGTAGACCTGATATACCTCTGACAATAAATGCGCCCACAACTCATTATCTTCTTTTACTTCATAGGCCTTTCCATTTTCTCTCATTCCCTCCCTCAAATGCAAACCCTTCTCCCAATAAGTCAGATGAATCGCCACGGATACCCACGACAGTTGCTCATGATGATGAATGCAATGGTCTTCCTCGATTTTCGACAGTGTTGCATAACAACGGGTTGAACGTCCATCATTTTCCTCCTAAAAATTTAACTAGAATTTAGCACCTTTACATGGGTAAGGTTTATCACAGATTCTGCCCCGTTGTCGGTATTATTGCAGAAGGCACAACTCACACGCACAGAACAATACTGGCCTCTTTCTTCATTAAATTAACATTTGTCAGCATACTTTCACAAGCATTTGCTGGAGGCTTTCCCCACTTCCAGTTGCATGCCCTCATTATAGGCAGCACTCGCATTTAATCAAAGTCTCATCGCAATTTCGCTTGGCATTATTCTGTGGGGGCTATGCGAAAATATGAGCGATTCATTGCAACCCTCCTCTAGCCAACCTACCTAATTCGATGCAACTTCACAACTGTGGGCACTAACGAATTGAGTGGAGGCCAGTACATGCCACTAGGTGATACCAGGTAGATACTACTAAGTAATGCCACGTATTGCGTGTCGCCAATCTAATTGGCTCAATCATTCATGTGTTGAAGCTCGTCCTTCTGCGGTGTCTCCGCCTCCTTCTCAAAGCATTTGTCACACCGTACCCATGGGAAGACAGTCCAGAGGTTGGGAAGAGAGGTCCACGATTTGAGCTGTGTTGGATTAGGCAAGACTTCGCCAAATGATTCCAAAATGTTACCTTTCACTCCCTCCTCGCATCACCCACTACCAGCGGACGAACACGAACGCACGACACGAAGTAGCCAATTGCTATCCTGACAAGGGCAGTTCAGCACAAGCGGGGACCAAATGACTCAATTTATGTGCGTCTTAGTTACGAAGTCAAATTGTCCACAATAAATATGTGAACCCGATTCATAAAATGCGATGATGTAAAATGAAGAGTATTAACATTGTGACTAGCCCCGTTGATTATTAAATCACTGAAACCAAGGGTAAGTTCCTTTTATATTTTGCAAGTTAGTAGCCTCAAATAAAGGGCTCAATTTAAGTTTAAGAGCCTTCTGTCGATTTTGGGTGACTTTGTCACGATAGCGACACAAGCCAAGTCAAGTCCATGTTTTCAACTTTGTTTCTTGTTTGTGTGAAAATGGCAAAGTTAAGGGAATGTCTTCTGCCGCTACGTAGATGCGGTTTTCTTGTACAATAAGCTTTCAGTTTGATGGGAGATATGTCAACATTTTACCACAAAAATGCATTGCGCACCTTCTGTCATGTTGTATGCAAGTTTGAGAAGAATCCAGTTGGGAGCACCAAATTTATGGTGTCATTTTGCATGGCAATATGACATTCAAGGAGTTTGGCCTAAATTTCACTAATTTATGTAAACGCCTTTGGGTGTTCATAAGTGGCAAGAAGGAGGTGGATCTGTTAGATGTGTTCAAAGAATTTAACTGCTTCGACGGGGCAAAATAGACCATGGGTGGGAGCCTTTGACGGCCTTTCATCACTGGTTCATTGCTTCCAGGTTACTCGATTTTTAATGAATGCAGAAGCAGGATGCAAACGCCAAACACTTCACAAATTTGAATGCATTAGTCCTGTTTTTTTTCAAGTTTATGAACTTCGTAAAACTGAGGATAGATAATCTAGGGGAATGCGATACCATGCAAAAAATATAAACTTCTTCCTTCTAAACAGAGTATCAGAAATGCAGTCGCAGTCAAGTGGACCAGCAATCCCTAAAATGCAAGCAAGTTGGTTGAAAAGTTGAAAGTGGACTGTCACCGTCCAGGAGCCGTGCGAAAGTCGCCTTTGGGAAGAGTCTTCGACCTGTCCACAGAAATTAAAATCATGTTTTTTGTCCAAAGGGAGAATTTAGGCGAACAAAACACATAAACTCTTCTATTTCGTACGGTTTTTTCCCCTTTTTCATAAAACTGAGCCATTTTGGGTTAAATACCATTTAAAGCATGGTCTAATCTGGAAGGGGACCATTTAAGGGTGCGTGGTGTTCAGTAGTGGTCGGAAATCGTTGTCTCCTTAAGCACTTTCATCCATAGCCTCAACCGCATCCGGTCTCAGCGACCGTCGTAGGCGCCTAGGTTATACCCTTTCCTCCTCAAAAAGTAAACGACCTTATTTTAAACCAACTTTCTGCTTTTCCTGTTGTTTCTACTACTGACTACACCTTTGCCTGTTAGTTTGTTACTGAAAGGCAGGGAAACTATGTGAGCGTGCAATGTGGACATCGCATCTTTCAGCTAGACGCCATCCAAATGGAATCCATCTGCATCCAACATTATTATTAGAATGGCACTGCGCCCTTCCCAGAAATGCTATTTATTTACATCTCAGTGCATAAAGCGAGCTTCACTTAAATCGACCGTGAAATATTAATCCAAGTAATCACGTTTATGTGCAGTTTGGAATAACATTAAGGAGAGAAAAGTGTTCCGTGTATTTATAAATGATTTTTATCTTCTTCAAGTGGTTGGTGGTTTAACAGATGTCTGCTAGTTCCCGAGGTGTGGAGACAGAAGCGGAGGAGGGAAACACGAAAACCATTCCGTTGTTTGGAAATTTCTTCAACCACAACACTTTCGTCGCAAAACGAATACTTTGCTTCCTACCTACCTGACTTTGAAATTGACCTTCCACATGGACCGGGAGGGATTAAAGAGTGGTGTATAATGCGATTGGCAAAATGAGTAAATTTGGGCTTTCACTAACAAACAAAAGAACTGTTTAAGCCTTTACCATCATCTTACCTTTAGCACACCCCACGCAACTGTCGGCATTACAGTTTGCGCCTAACTTATCCCCCACCCACGTTCCATAATGTAACCATCTCCTCTAAAGGCTGCCCTCCAACTGCTCCCCTGACCCCTATATTTAATGATGCAATTCACAAACCATAAATTTGCCTCAGGATCACCTGCAAATTGGATGCGACTCCGAGATCACACTGGAGAGAGTTAACTGAAGTCCACTCTAAAAGATAATTTGAAGAAGTGTTGATCATCTACTTATCAAGTGGGGGATCAAGAAAGCAGCTGGCTTAGTAAAAGCGAGGGAATTTCAAACACCCATATAAACACACTTGGAGACGCTGAGCATGCCTGTAAACGTCCACAAATGGCTAGAATAGTAGAATGCAGCTTTAGCAGAGGTTACTTTGCTAAAATTAAATTTATTTACAAAAGTTGCCATGACAGTCAAAATTGACCTAATTTATCTTCTGTTAACAGAGCTACCTGCGTGAAATTTATGCAGTGCACGGTCCGCTCATATTATGGAAAGGAAAGCACTCTCTAAAGAACCAAACCTGGAGATAGGTTGAGATCATTAGCTATGGCATATCTCACACCTGTCCGACTGATCCCCCCGTAATGATCATTCACAAACTCACACCTAATAGCGATGACAAAATTACATACAGTAATCCTTGCAAAATTACGACATTCACTACGAAAGTAAAAAAAAAAAACCCCAGCTCAAGATGCTAGGTGTGAGGAAACAGGTGGACTTAAATAACCAACGCAGAATCACTAAGCCGAAATTACAATATGGAAGAAATTTTTCTAAAGGGCTTTGGTGAAAGAAGAAATTATTGGAGAATGAAGTAAAATTGCCACTGTAGCAATATTTACGCGACGAAGTGGCTATTTGGTCAGGGGTGTTTACACTACCATCAGCTACATAAGCTTCACTTTAGTTCCAGTTCTGTATCGTCTCCTCTACATCTTTCGGATGTTGCTGATTTGGTGTTGGTGGTGGTAGATGAGAAGTTGATGATACTTGTGGCCAGAAGCTACCTCGCTGTTGCAATTGAGTGTTAAATTTGACAATAACTCTAGTATTCACTTCGGTGAGATAGTGCCTAATAAAACTTTAACTGCCCCCAAAAAGAAGTTGGATCTGAGGTAGCTGTTGCCACCGCGACTGTCGCAAATTCCCTACTTCCCACGTAAATTCTTAAACAAACTTTATCTTATAATTACAAGACGGGTTCTTAATGAAAAGTTAAAAATAATCACAAGTTGGGACCATTGGCCTGACGACTTCAATGGGGTAACACGAGGTCGGATAACATTGTGTAGCTTGAGGTAATGAGATGGTTTGCCAAGTGCTATTTCCTAAAAGTGGGCTCTTTAGAGATTCGCAGCTTTTTAATTTATTCTTACTTATCACGGTAGGCGTAAATCAGACCTGTTTTTAGGTAGATTAGTAGCCACTGAGAAAACTTAACGCCCTATACAATTAGTATGAAACCTCTTCTAAAGCTTGATTGAATTCAATGGCTCTGAAAATGTAGAAACGATTGATGAAGAGGATGTAAACCCGAACAACATCCAATCCCATAACCCCTAAATCGTAGTCCTCTTGGTTGCTGAAGATTTGAGGAGGCTAATCCAAACGTACATTTCGGAAGAATTCTACGCGACATGGTTAAATCGTCTGGTTGGATTGATGCTGTACTGTAAACGTATCTGCGTTTAATGTTTCTGGTGAAATCCCCTTTAGAATGGTTGTGCATCACCTCATATTATGGTCGTCACTGCCAATTGCACATAAGTAAAACAACTTTGTACAGATGATGAGCTGCACAACATGTCAAGACAAGTGTAACAGGCATAAATTTTATTCGTCAATGGTGCTAGCAAATCGGTTGATGCAAACAGGACAGTTTGAATTTCATGTGATACAACCGTCTTTTTCATCAAAGAAAGATTTAGGGTAATGATCCCAGTTAATGTGAAGTCAAGCATTAACTTAGAACGAAGGACTAAAATTTATTGTATTCTTGACTATTGCTGTGGTCAGCGGAAAGTAGTATTTGGCAAGGAACCTACAAACGGATGGGGTTAAGAAAACTGCACCTACGCTTGAACAGGCCCTTGCTGGAGCACCTGTGATTGCTGAGATTGAGAAGGAACTTCAAAAGTCCCGTGTCACATTTTTAACATGGCAGAACAAATCAAATAGGCATTTCGGATTTGTGTGACAGCTTTTTTATTTCCATCCTTGCTTGATCCACGGAACTTCATGATACACCATTTTCGACATACTCGGGTTCATTTATTGGAATTGCTATATTAGAAGAATCTTGTATATATGCGTGTTATAAATTTATGCTGCCTCAGTGGAGCACACCAAAGGGGTGAAACAAATACGCGAATGAGGTACAAAATGCAAAGCACTGACTTTGGGAAAGAGACCTGAGGGCTGACAGGGACAATGCCGATCGTCTTCATGACCAGACATTAAGTTTCAGGGCCTCAAGACTGTCCTAATGCCTAATAAAGCTACATCACCCGGGCAGAATATATGTGCATATTTTTGTGTATATCCGAGCCACATGAGGCGTGTACCTCATGTACCAAGGCTTCAAAACCGTAATCTGGTGCATTTAAACTGGTGAAGCCTTTGGTATTCATCGCCTTCATCTACAATCATCCAATACTGAGTAAATCATACTGTATCAAACAATTGATCAAGGGCTGTCATCTGTCTTCCTACTAGATCGATTTTGAGTTTTTAACAAAGTTGTCTCCATTTTGCTATTTAAGTCCGAATTGGAAATTAAACAGTAAGAGAAATTTGGGCATTATTCTGCGGATGTCACAATAGCTGAATGGCACTTGGTAAATTTGGTGCCTCAAGACAATGCCCTCCCAAACCGGATACTAATAGGACAAAAAGTGCTTAGCATGATTTCGTAGTAAAATTTTTGGTATTTCCACCCCTAAAATAAGGCTTTTATAAAAAACGAAACGACTACACTTAAAAATGACGGAAAATATATCCTCAGTTTCCTATGTTTCCAAGCGACAAATTTGGAGATGTCGACTTAACTTGATTAGTGGAAAACAGAGCAAACTTTGGCTAGCAAAGATGAACAAAATACACTAACGAGTGATTCAATGCAGTAAGTGGTCGCGGTTGGCCTCAAGCACACGAAAGGTGAGTCAAGCAGCATTCCATAGTTTTGTTCCAGGTCGCTGTGCGTTTTAAATGAATAATTTGAAGGTAGAGAAGAAGCCAGCTCCTACCAAAGTGTGTTTGGTTAAGGAAACCGCACTGTTTCACTGCACGTAAACTGAAAAGCCCACCCATTTAAGCATTCACTTTAACTCACTTTAACCCACTTCACCTCTGTTCAATTGAACTCATCCTTCGCAGAGCATTACCTATGTTACTGAAAAGATGATGCCACAAAAGTTGCTGCAACTGACAAAAGAAAACAGAGGATGGCTTACCAGTGCACCAATGCATCGGATTTCTTGGCAGAGCATTAGCCAATTAACGTGGTGTGAGGTATGAATGGAAAATGCTTTCCCGGGTTTCAATTAATCCGCATATTCATGCCGCTGGCCTATTAGAAGTACTTCAACAGTCAGAATGCTCTAATGCAAACGTGTGACATCATTACTGAGGGCCATTCATAATTAGAAGTGGCACTTGCTTTATGTCCTGTCAGCATCATTCTGTCCCAAATGTAATTTAGTGCACTGCATGAGAGCTGAGGTGAGAGTATGGATAAAAATCGGCATCAAATCATACTAAGCAATTACTTGCCCTTAAACAAGTGAGTCGCAAAGTTATCATTAATCTGAAAAGAAAAATGAATCAAATATCTAGTCTTCCTGATTGCATAACCTAATTTTTTCCCTGTTCTTGAGGATTTCTCAGCTGCCTTGCGACAGCGCGTGTAAAACTCGCCCATCACTCCGCTCTGAGGTCCAAATACTCATAAAAAGAGCGGACAGAACGTAGCAGAAGTTGGAAATCTAGAGTCGAAAACTCCAGTCTTACCTGAATTTATCTACCCACTATCAACCTTACATCCATGCCATGAAACAGCCGATTTCATTGACACTTCACCAAAAAATAAAAAGAATGATTTCAAAATGTGAGAAAAAAAAATTTATTCTAAAACAAGTCCGAAAACTTAGAATCTTTTCGAAGACTTTCCAATTGCCATTTATTTAATATTTTACAGAGTTGACAACAAATATCGTATCTTTTCATTTCATATTATCATATTTCCATTATCTCGACGTTTACAGGCATGCTCAGCGTCTCCAAGTGTGTTTATATGGGTGTTTGAAATTCCCTCGCTTTTACTAAGCCAGCTGCTTTCTTGATCCCCCACTTGATAAGTAGATGATCAACACTTCTTCAAATTATCTTTTAGAGTGGACTTCAGTTAACTCTCTCCAGTGTGATCTCGGAGTCGCATCCAATTTGCAGGTGATCCTGAGGCAAATTTATGGTTTGTGAATTGCATCATTAAATATAGGGGTCAGGGGAGCAGTTGGAGGGCAGCCTTTAGAGGAGATGGTTACATTATGGAACGTGGGTGGGGGATAAGTTAGGCGCAAACTGTAATGCCGACAGTTGCGTGGGGTGTGCTAAAGGTAAGATGATGGTAAAGGCTTAAACAGTTCTTTTGTTTGTTAGTGAAAGCCCAAATTTACTCATTTTGCCAATCGCATTATACACCACTCTTTAATCCCTCCCGGTCCATGTGGAAGGTCAATTTCAAAGTCAGGTAGGTAGGAAGCAAAGTATTCGTTTTGCGACGAAAGTGTTGTGGTTGAAGAAATTTCCAAACAACGGAATGGTTTTCGTGTTTCCCTCCTCCGCTTCTGTCTCCACACCTCGGGAACTAGCAGACATCTGTTAAACCACCAACCACTTGAAGAAGATAAAAATCATTTATAAATACACGGAACACTTTTCTCTCCTTAATGTTATTCCAAACTGCACATAAACGTGATTACTTGGATTAATATTTCACGGTCGATTTAAGTGAAGCTCGCTTTATGCACTGAGATGTAAATAAATAGCATTTCTGGGAAGGGCGCAGTGCCATTCTAATAATAATGTTGGATGCAGATGGATTCCATTTGGATGGCGTCTAGCTGAAAGATGCGATGTCCACATTGCACGCTCACATAGTTTCCCTGCCTTTCAGTAACAAACTAACAGGCAAAGGTGTAGTCAGTAGTAGAAACAACAGGAAAAGCAGAAAGTTGGTTTAAAATAAGGTCGTTTACTTTTTGAGGAGGAAAGGGTATAACCTAGGCGCCTACGACGGTCGCTGAGACCGGATGCGGTTGAGGCTATGGATGAAAGTGCTTAAGGAGACAACGATTTCCGACCACTACTGAACACCACGCACCCTTAAATGGTCCCCTTCCAGATTAGACCATGCTTTAAATGGTATTTAACCCAAAATGGCTCAGTTTTATGAAAAAGGGGAAAAAACCGTACGAAATAGAAGAGTTTATGTGTTTTGTTCGCCTAAATTCTCCCTTTGGACAAAAAACATGATTTTAATTTCTGTGGACAGGTCGAAGACTCTTCCCAAAGGCGACTTTCGCACGGCTCCTGGACGGTGACAGTCCACTTTCAACTTTTCAACCAACTTGCTTGCATTTTAGGGATTGCTGGTCCACTTGACTGCGACTGCATTTCTGATACTCTGTTTAGAAGGAAGAAGTTTATATTTTTTGCATGGTATCGCATTCCCCTAGATTATCTATCCTCAGTTTTACGAAGTTCATAAACTTGAAAAAAAACAGGACTAATGCATTCAAATTTGTGAAGTGTTTGGCGTTTGCATCCTGCTTCTGCATTCATTAAAAATCGAGTAACCTGGAAGCAATGAACCAGTGATGAAAGGCCGTCAAAGGCTCCCACCCATGGTCTATTTTGCCCCGTCGAAGCAGTTAAATTCTTTGAACACATCTAACAGATCCACCTCCTTCTTGCCACTTATGAACACCCAAAGGCGTTTACATAAATTAGTGAAATTTAGGCCAAACTCCTTGAATGTCATATTGCCATGCAAAATGACACCATAAATTTGGTGCTCCCAACTGGATTCTTCTCAAACTTGCATACAACATGACAGAAGGTGCGCAATGCATTTTTGTGGTAAAATGTTGACATATCTCCCATCAAACTGAAAGCTTATTGTACAAGAAAACCGCATCTACGTAGCGGCAGAAGACATTCCCTTAACTTTGCCATTTTCACACAAACAAGAAACAAAGTTGAAAACATGGACTTGACTTGGCTTGTGTCGCTATCGTGACAAAGTCACCCAAAATCGACAGAAGGCTCTTAAACTTAAATTGAGCCCTTTATTTGAGGCTACTAACTTGCAAAATATAAAAGGAACTTACCCTTGGTTTCAGTGATTTAATAATCAACGGGGCTAGTCACAATGTTAATACTCTTCATTTTACATCATCGCATTTTATGAATCGGGTTCACATATTTATTGTGGACAATTTGACTTCGTAACTAAGACGCACATAAATTGAGTCATTTGGTCCCCGCTTGTGCTGAACTGCCCTTGTCAGGATAGCAATTGGCTACTTCGTGTCGTGCGTTCGTGTTCGTCCGCTGGTAGTGGGTGATGCGAGGAGGGAGTGAAAGGTAACATTTTGGAATCATTTGGCGAAGTCTTGCCTAATCCAACACAGCTCAAATCGTGGACCTCTCTTCCCAACCTCTGGACTGTCTTCCCATGGGTACGGTGTGACAAATGCTTTGAGAAGGAGGCGGAGACACCGCAGAAGGACGAGCTTCAACACATGAATGATTGAGCCAATTAGATTGGCGACACGCAATACGTGGCATTACTTAGTAGTATCTACCTGGTATCACCTAGTGGCATGTACTGGCCTCCACTCAATTCGTTAGTGCCCACAGTTGTGAAGTTGCATCGAATTAGGTAGGTTGGCTAGAGGAGGGTTGCAATGAATCGCTCATATTTTCGCATAGCCCCCACAGAATAATGCCAAGCGAAATTGCGATGAGACTTTGATTAAATGCGAGTGCTGCCTATAATGAGGGCATGCAACTGGAAGTGGGGAAAGCCTCCAGCAAATGCTTGTGAAAGTATGCTGACAAATGTTAATTTAATGAAGAAAGAGGCCAGTATTGTTCTGTGCGTGTGAGTTGTGCCTTCTGCAATAATACCGACAACGGGGCAGAATCTGTGATAAACCTTACCCATGTAAAGGTGCTAAATTCTAGTTAAATTTTTAGGAGGAAAATGATGGACGTTCAACCCGTTGTTATGCAACACTGTCGAAAATCGAGGAAGACCATTGCATTCATCATCATGAGCAACTGTCGTGGGTATCCGTGGCGATTCATCTGACTTATTGGGAGAAGGGTTTGCATTTGAGGGAGGGAATGAGAGAAAATGGAAAGGCCTATGAAGTAAAAGAAGATAATGAGTTGTGGGCGCATTTATTGTCAGAGGTATATCAGGTCTACTGCACTGCTGTAATACCTTTTCGAAAAGGGCATAGATTGTAAATGGGATTAGCTTGGGATATATTACTGAGACGTGTAAGTAAGGGTGGGAATGCACCGATAGGACGTGAAACAATCATTTGGCAATATGATGATGCACCAAACCTATTGATACGACATGCGTTGTCTCTGTAGGCATGCTATGGCAGTGTTGAAGCGATGGAGTGCGATTTGGTCTGTTCCACGCATCGTAGACCTGGAAAGCAGTGCTTTCTCTGCTCTCAATTCGCTACCCTTCTGCTGATAAACACCCCTGAGAGATTGACCAGTTTGTTTATAAACAGAAAACTTAGTGCACCCACTCCACACATGGATGGGAGGAGCTAAGGACTGAGATGATCCGCCTGGGTCTCATGGAATGGGTGTGAGGGCAAGTAGTGGAAACCATTATCTGTAGGCATGATGGGAATATCCTCCTGCTGACTTGCCCAGCAAGAACAGGAAGGCGTGTTTGTGGGGGAAAAGTAATGAAAATTTTCCCATTACATCATGCATACCATGTATTTCACCTACCAAGCTAAATGCAAAAGCAGCATGTAGTTAACGTTGATAACGTGCAAAACGAGGGTAGTGCGGTCGTAGGTCACATGATCTGATGGAGTGAATGAAAGACAGATGACCAGAATTGTGGGCTATGAGGAACGTTAGTGGTGAAGGGAGGGAATAACGAGGAACACGAAGAAATGCATCGTCATGTTGCCACAAGTATTTTCTCCCAAGAGTGCAGTCGTCCACACTCCTCATGGGCACCCTTCCACTTTGGTTGTTGTAAACTAGGCGATTCCACTACAACCATCCACAGAATACGAACAAAGACGACAAGATCATCTTTCACTGGGGAAACAATGAATTCAGCGCGGGTAATGCAGTTCTGTGCCATCTTGTAAACGAAAGAGCAGTTGGAAATAAACTGCACACGGAGGTTCATACAAGTTGAACCAAGAATACGGGGTTAGGGCAAATGCAGCACAGGGAATCATAAATGTCAGAAACCACGTTGATGTTTTAGCGTGGACTAAATGCTCGCTCGCAGCATTGACTGCTGGGAGAACAATTACCATCATCGCTGAATGAAGTTTTTGATATTCCGCCGTAGTCAGATGTCATATTGCTGACAGGGTAAGGGTGTGAGACTTGAGGACTTCTATGGATATCTGAGGAATATTTTAATGGGCCGAAATAAACCCGTCTACTATTGTACATGGATTGCAGGAATGTGCCGTTATTTCGGGGCTGATTCGCAAGATTCATGCTGGGTTTATGGCTGCACTGCGTGCAGTAGGTGTAGGATTGAGGTCTTATGTTCTATTGCTTTATTCTCGTCAATAATGTTTGCGTTAATACGGTTTATGTGGGCGCAAATGAAAGCGTTATTTCCTGCGCAGGCGAGGGCAGTGATGTCAATGTTGCCTTACGCGGGACCGCCTTCAACTGGGTGTCGGCACCTGCATTTGGCGTTACGAAGAGATTGTGTGTGTAAATTGACAACTTCTGACAGCTCACTCATATGTCGGTAAGATGGCGTGTTTTGGCCACGCTGCAAGGCTTCGACCCTGTTCAAAGGAATAGGAGGTAAAGTGAATCAAACTGCTGAGCCATCCAACCACGTGAATTGAAGCATATTATGCAGTTCGCATCCGGTTTTGTGTTACAGTGTTAAATACACCTAAAGTCGGTAGGAGATGCCATAGCAGCAGCTGCTTACTCGGCTTGCATGGAGCAGCCTTGGCTAAATAAGTCAGACTGTTTATGTAGTAAGGCTGTCACATGCCAAAATGGTAAGCATGGTCAAGTAGTCGCAGCTCAACTGTATTGTTTGATGGTGAGGAGTGGGATTCATGAAGGTTCAAATTGCTGTCAGCAATAGCAACAGACCCGATGCAGTTTTGGCAACCGAGCGACTGTCTACCTCAGTCACCAAAACATCAACTTAGTAGGCCCTTCAGCCGCTTCATCTAGACTATGCCATTGGCTGGCTGATACACACACCACCGTATTCCACCTCGCAATGATTTGGTGAGCAGCAAGGTTGAGGTGATCATATTTATGTGCCGGCCCACCACACCATCTTTGTACGAGGATGGGGATTGATGTGCTTGATTTGTAGTCCAGACTTGACAATGGAACAGCGTTTGTTTGTGATTGACTAAGATGCACAGGCAAGAAGAATGAATGAGGCGTCAAGCGCTTCAACATGCTCACCGAACCGACCGAACTGGGCTGAGGAGTGAGCGAGTGGATTGCAACCCACACGAAGGGAAAGGCGGTGAGAAGGATGGGCAGGAGCATGAAGTGATGCGACTGGTGATGGTACACGAAACACTTCATGCCTTTCAACTGAATGCACACCAAATGTGACCATGGTGAAGGTGTGATTGACTGCTCCCTCCGTGCATGGAAGGCGATGTTGTCTTGAGACAAATTGTATCATTTATGTGATGCAGCCTGCATTGGAAGATTGCTAGGGACACAATGCAAAATTGTCATGATGGTTCTCTCCTCCTCCTCTGAGCCCAATAGGCTGCTCTACCTTCTATAGCCAATGCCCTAACAAAAGAATAGAATAAGGGAGAGATGCAGTGATAATACAATCACCGTGAGTTTAGCCACACATTTATGCCTTTTCCTTTCCAGCTCGTCGATACGGTAGCTATGAGCTACACTCCTCTGATGAAATGCCCTGTACTGTACCAACCAGAATGACTTGGAGACTAGTAGGAGACAATTGACAATCTTAGAAATAACCCCAATTTTCGTGATCAAATGGGCGAACAGTAGACATGACTTGATGGTCACATTCCTCCATCATGAATCTTACTATATGTTTAGCTCAAAACTGCACGGTACGTGACATTTGGTGACATGTTGACATGGCAACCCAGAAAGTGGTAACCACTGTACGCAATATTAGCTCCCATCTTCCTGATCTGACAATGGAACGGGAAGTACGTATCACGGCCGCTTCGTTCGCATGGTTACGTATACATTTGATACATAGTAGGTTCCAACACGGTGGCTGTAGGAGTGACCAGAGGCTTCCGATTGCCACGCTTCGTTTTTTATCATGTTGTTTTTCGCTGTGATACGAACGCGCTGCATACATGGTGGGGAAATCCTATTTGGGGACTACGAAAATGCGTATCTGTACGTTTCAAAGCGTTGGAAGTAACATAAGACACTGCCTACATGCTGGAAAAATCCTTTTATGGCATTCCAAGTGTGACAAAGATAATGAGATGACGACGTCTGGAATAGGATCAGCAGCATCTTGAAGACCAATAACTCACACCGTAATTGTGCCTCCCTCTGCTACGTGGACTGCACCCAAATGAATCGGTAAGTAATGGTGCGGACAGGCATGTTGCTTCAAAGTGTTGATAAAGTAGTGCGCAGGGCCATCCACCTTTCTTTACGTGGTAAAATAGGAATTTGTAGTTCATCCCGATGTGAATGCAAGCAGCGCCCTGATAGGCAGGCGAATTTGTCCAGTCACGTCGTCGTGGCCACCATCTATGCACGATTCGCGATATGAATAAAAGCCATCGCATAAACATTACTGGAGCCCAACTGCTGAGTGGAAGGAAGTCTACTCAGCAGTTTATTTTTAGTTGTGGTGATCGTGATGCCGCACCAATGACAAGAGTGGTGATTAGTATGGCTGCAAGCCTGCTAGCCTCCTTCAAGTTGACTTATTTCAACTTTCACTGATCACGATTGCATTGAACGGAGCCCAGGTAGCCAATCGGTAGGCAATTTATTGCTATGGAGTGGGAGCAGATGATGGCTCGACACCTCCTCGCCCCTAATTATCACCCACTTACGGACGTGTTGAACACGAAAGGCAGATTTGTTCGATGGTTGGTGTCTCATTGCTAATAAGCGGTCATGTCGTCGTGTGCGGTTGCCATCGTTTAATTGGTGTGCTAGCAATCACTCAATTAGGCGAGGGGAGCCCCCACTGCCGTGTTCTCTGCCCATTCTCCTCCCCTGCTTTCAGCCTCTCAACCCCAATCTCAACTTCTTTCATTAGTCTCGACCTCACTCGCATGCATGCACGCTCACACCTGACCATGCGATCTGGTCTAATTATAAGTTATGCAGGAAAGTGTCCAAAGTCCTGCCGATTCTCCAACACAGGATCTCCAGCATTGCCAACAGCTACTTCTCCTGTTACCACTCTGAGTCTTCAATAAATCGACACTCGACCCTTTTGTGGTAAACCACTGCCATTGGGCACAAAGTAAGCCTCTTTAGAAACAACTGGTCATGTGGCAGTTTCCTCAAGTATTTTGGTTGACAAGTTGAGGGTTCAATCAAGAACACAACAGAGAGGCTATTTACTAGCCTATCCTCAATGGGTGAACAATCGATGAAGCCGTGCATTTTGATCATGAGGACGAATGAGGAATTGCTAGCATAATAGAAGCAGAAGTGGATTTGAAATATGAGGTAAGATTATTATAGTACGGTGTGGTACTGGGAACCCACTGAAGCAGTGAAGGACGTATTTGAAATTGGAATAAAGGCGGAATTGAGTAGACTTTTGCATGCATGCGAAAGTCGTAGGTTTTCCACCAAAAGGTAGGAATGCGAGGAAAGTGTCCAAAAATGCTCCATGAGTTGACACGCTCATCACTGCTTGCAAATGCGTCAATTCTGTCTAGGTGCAAAATGCCTCCCCATAGGCACTTCCACTTTGTATGCGTTGCTCGCCTCTTCATTTCACATAACCGATTACCATGTCACTGAGTTGTTAATAGAAAAGATAATAAACACATGGGGATAGTGATGGGAGTACGGTGAATGGTGACAAGGTGGGATTATCATTCCCTGCTGCTAAGGTGAAGAATGTGATCTCACGCTTTTGTGCCACTGAGTGGCTTGTGAGACCTTGCATTCTTTCGCATGGCTAAGAATGGGCAACTTTGCTAGCCAATCTGGCAATTGTAGTCTAACTCAAGGAGGCATCCTGCTGTGATTTCTACAAAAATCACAGGAGTGTTATGGCTAGACTTGAAGCAGGCATACACTTCAAAGCAAGTGCGATCCTCTATCTATCCTCTAGCTATGAAGTTGGGCATCCTTTGCAATGGAGACCATTTAGTTTTGAGACAACCAAAGTTATGCTTGTCCGTCTTGAGAGACTTTGGAAGACATCATGGTAGTTGGGACCTACCCGAAGACAGTGGATGAGTGTGAAGTGGGTAGTAGTGAAGAGGTCTATTAGCGCCTCTTATCGCATGTGATTGCATGCAATTCTTGGGAGTTACACTACCGTTTGGGTGGATTATTTTGGTGCAAATGAGTTGTTCTATCACTGTTTTATTGGTGGCATCAATATTGGCGCATCACTCTCGATCTAGCGTTTCGATTATCGACATGAATTTATTCACTTTCAATGTTGAAGATCTGCCTAGCATAATACTTAGCAAACAATCCTTGAGTTATTCATCAGCACCATCAAATAATTTTTTGGAACTACATTTGGACGGTTAGTTCCGCTTATCTTTTCTGTGTCCCCTTCAAATAATAAGTGATGGAAGAACAATTTTGGTGCTTTGCTGGATCAACCAAGTCACACTTCGCTCGTGCAAGGATATTCTAACAGCTTTCATGCTTTGGAACGCCCGAATGTCAACAATAGCACACATTGCACATGACCTACAAGCCACAGCGCCGTACTGCAATGGGAGCACGTTCGTCGCCATCAGTTGTTTGGGCAGAAGCTGCGAGTCTCTTGGACAACGTGTAAAATTATGGCACTTTGAATAAGATGAGAAGATGCTTTTACTTTGAAGCTCAGTACTTGTTGGTATTCAAAGGAAGGAATGTCCATTGCATCGGCAGGTCATCGCAACAACGATGTGATACAGCATGTGGTGTGGTGTGGTGATGTGCAGTAGTGCGTCAGTGTGAGAAAGGAATGCTCTTCATTCAGGGCATTCTTTCACATTTGGTTGGTCCAATGTGCCGCAAAGCTCTATTTCACTCAGTGCTTGCACCATGTTGACGCAGCTGCTTTGGTGTCAGAGTAGAAACCGATTTTTGCATGTTCAATGCTGATCCTCCCTACAGTGTCGGTGAGAGTGATTTCCCCTACTGATCTTCTCCTTACTGTTTCTAAACATCACCAAATTGGTTCGATTGTGAATTTGGTAACGCTCCATTCATTTCATCAGACCTATTAGCTAAATGGCCTTACTGGTATTTACCTCATTGGTAGGCTTTTCTGTTCACTACCATTCGCTGGCAGACCAGGTCTCACTTAGTAGCCTTAAGGCCTTGTGCCTACACACTTTCACATGCCTAACAACTCCAGCAATCAGTAGGAAGGAATATTGCATGACTGTTGGGTGTTAAACCGTTAAGGAACCACATTTGTGACCTTTCCTGCTGAAGAATATCCAGAACGTACCATATCGTCGCCGGTTTCAGTCAATGAATCGGCCTTATTTTAACCACTTTGGTTGTCTCCACTGTAAAATCCCAAATATTTGTGTTTTAGCCCCCATCTATTGCAACAATTACTGCACAAAATGCCATTGTATCCTGAAAACCGTTTTGTTTTTCGTGCAAATTTTGGCACCTGCAGGACACATTAGCTCACCGTTACGATTGGCTTACGCCACTGCTCAGCCGCCGCCCTTTCATTGGACAGCGTTCGCGTCGACCAATCACGGCTCAGAAATGGAATCACGCACTCAAATCCGGAAAAGTCCAATTAAAATCGATTTCTAGATGTCCGAAATTCAATAGGTCAAGGTATTATCACTCGCCTAGCTTAGTTACTCCATTTGGCAGAGATGGCTAAGCGGATTATGCAATGTCTGTTTCATAGCTGCAAAATTCATCATTATTCCCTTAAGCTTACATGCATGCGACCTCCTCATCCTCCAGCTTCCTTTTCATCCTCATCAAAAATGCATCCCTGGGTCATGGGGATTAAAAGATTAGTCGTGTTTGGCCATATTAATACGATTACTTCCCAGTTGGATGATAATTCATGTTATACCACTTAGCACAACAGTTAGCAATTTCGCTTATAAAATCGGGAAGTAGCCCATCACTTGCAAGTTGATGAATAGGCTGCAAGCGCATGCCTCTCTTCCTTAGTTTCTTTTTTTCAGGAATTGATGTGACGTGTTGTTCTTTCTACAGACAGCAGTGGTGGATCGGAGAATGAGGTAATGCACGCGGGATCACGGCATTATGGACCAGAGCAGAACGGAACACAGAATGTGCATTTGAACAACACTGGTCATTTTTATTCACCTTATCAACACTCCAGTCTTCAAGGAACACTAGGCTACAGCGCAGACTATGCACCCATTGCCAGAGTCGCAGAAACCACTTCTGCCGAGGTGAGTTCAGCGTTACATTGCCTCTATCCCGACTACTTCTTTCCTCTCACTTCTAAGGCATTCAATAGGTATGAGATCTGCTAGCATTTCAGTTTTCTCTCTCTTGTCAATGTGTAAAGAGAGCAGTTATGTGGTCGTTGAATAAAATAACAGGTGTTGCATGTGACGATTTGCTCATAAGTGTCATTCTGATGTCATTTCTTGATATTCCAGCCGAAAACTTGCAAAGCTTTTAGCCTCTTTGTTATGCAGTGCTGCGTTTCTAGAGCAGGACATTAGTACAATGTGTGAAGTTAGTGGGTTTAGAGATGGAGCTGCTGGTGAACTTCATACATGAATCAGAATAATGTGGCACCCTGACAATATGGAATCGAAAGGTCGCTGCATGTCTGTGAAAGGATATCGATTCAGGGGTGATGTTGTGCAGCTTTGAGCATTTGTAGAAAGATCATTCGAATGTCTGTATCTAGAGTTTATGGTTATGCAAAGCTACATCTCTTTAGCATATTCATGCCTTATACAAATATGCAATTTTGTGAACTGTTTGTTCAGCCCTAATTTCGACTGTTGCAGGCGTTGTCGCATGTGGCTCCAACACCATCTGTCTCCTCCCTGCAGCCAACTCCAATGCCCTCCGTGCGGTTCCTACAGGTATAACCTGATTCCTGTGCCAACTGCTCTTCTCTACTTAGGATTTTACAACTTCCAATTTGGTTACATTAGCGGTATACACAGAAAATTTGCAGATAGGTGACTTATAAATCTAGTTTAACTGTCAAACGGTAGTATACCGACACCTGTTTGTGCACCTCTTCACTTTCCTCTTCTTTGAAGCCTATCCTATAAACCGTGGGATGAATGGGGTGAATATGATTGAAGCACGTCTGCCTTGCGAAGCGAGTGCAACATGTTTGGGCCGAAAGCATGGTGAGTGTTAGCCAAACGCAATGCGCAGGGGCATATGTATACAGAACTGGCTGCATTGTATTAGTAACGACGAAGAGTTACTTCAAGAGAGTGCCGTGAGTTGCAACAAGTCCTCTCCACTACAAATTTGCACTTAAATCGCAGTGGAATGCAAGCTAATGGGTTGCATTCACATCCATTCCCCTTCCTCTCCTTCGTCTCTTTCCCTCAAAAGAAACGCGCCGTCTATACGATGGTTGCTGATTAACCGGGTCGTGGCAACAACTGATTCTTCATTCCACAACTCGTTACTGGAATGAACAAAACATTGGACGTCGCACGATGCTAAGGCATGTACCACTTCACAGCGAGACGTGCGTTTTGTGTGTTGTGGAGGCCTGATGGACTGTCCTATTCTTAGTCTCACAAGGAAGTGTAGGCCCCAGGGGCACACAGCGCGGCACATACCAGTGGGATTACCTCATAGCTCGCTGTGGAATGAGATGGTAGTGGTGCCTTATCTCCATCCTCTTTACTTCCTGCATACTTCTCCGACTGTTTATCATCTAGTTCCAAACACCAGACAGTCACGCGGTAATATGTTGAGCAGAATAGACTGTTCAGAAATGAAACAGGTACAGAAGAATGGAGTAGGATGAAAATGGGTGGAAGGATAATTGAGTTTCGAGGGAAGCGACGTGTAATTGGAGTGGGGTCGCATCCACCATGTTGTAGAATTGGAAAAGGATGCAAGATTATGGGTTGTAGTTGTGCTTGTCAAAAGATGGAGGATGGTCTGACGCTTGCATCAAATTTGCACCTCCTTAGGACGACGTAAGACCATCTAAGGTTGTATCTTGGCCCCCGCAAATGAATAAAGGGAGTCATCATCAGACGAGTCATCTAGTCGGACAGTTTCATGCACCATGCTCTAAGGTTTCACGGCGTAGCACTACTCAAAGCTAGTCATGATGAGGCATTTCGTGCATTGTTTCTTCTGCTACTTTGTAGCCTCCTGCGCTAGTGGCACCTGCGACTCACTTCTCACCCGTTCCAACGTCGACTGTGCCACCGCCCATTCATCCACCGATCACCACTCCAATGCAAAATATGCGGGTTGGTTTCCATATTCATCCATTCCTTCCTAAATTTCACACACTTCTTGAATGGCAGATTTGAGCCTGGGCCAAATGTAAACGAGATATTACTTTTTTATCTGCTGCTGAATCCACCAGGGAATAGCAGACACTCCCTGCTCCTCCTTCGACAAAGCAACCATCCAAACGATATATTGCCATTTACAATCCCACATTGTTCTCCTTTGTGATTTGCATTGTGCTCAAAACCTCCCTTTTGAAGGAGAGACTTCACCTATTATCTCATTCCCTTCCCAATGCAGATATCCACTGGCACCAACATGCTATCGACAACACCCTTTTCCTCCGCACCACTCCACAGTTCTACTGTGCCATCCTCGTTTCAAAGTGCTCAGGCAAGCTCTCACACTCGTTTACAGTCTACTTTATTGTCCCTTTTTCTTAAAAAAAACACACTGTAGCGTACATTGGGCAATTGGATTGCCATCTTAGATGACATTCACATCTCTTAAGAAGGTGCTAATTGGTAACTTTGGTTCACTACTGACTTCCGCTTCTGCCTCACTTCATTTTCCTTGCGTCAGTCTACATCACAACAGAGCAAGCCTTATCGGCTGAATGGAGGCTTCGTTGCCAACTGCTGTTGTCCCATTTTCCTTCCTTCAACTGAGTCACCACAGTCTTCGTCACCGGGAGGCTTGGTTCCGGAAATGAAAGTAAACGCTCGTATCTCTGTCCCTATAAACTAACCTCCCTCTACAACCAGTGATTGCAATGCCCCTTGTTGGATAAATGCACTTATATTGTTCGACAACTCGTGTGGACTAACTGACTGTGTTGTGTAGATGCCATGCCAACAAAGTAATGGAACCTGCTGTCAGGTTGGTAGCCAAGGTCAAATGTGGTCTGGTTCTGCACCAACCACTTCTTATCAGTCAATCCAACCACCACCGCCTCTTAACGGTCCTCCATCTCTGCCTACCTCTACATGGGGCACAGTCCAAGGAGTATTCCAGGCTCCAAGTGGATCTATGCCACAACTGCACTCTGGCTATCCCAATGCTGTGATGCACATGCCTAATTCAATTCTTCCATATCCACCAAGACTGCCTTCTTCCCATACCGAGATCCGTCTACAGCAACACGAGCAACAACACTACTGTAGCAATCGACGTCACCAAGCGGCTCCCTTCATGCCATTTGTGGGCATGCTTTCGCAGCAAACGCACCAGCCTCCAGCCCAGGGTGGAGTGGAATCCAAGGCGGGCAATTCACAAGGCATGACTCCTGAAGCACAGAGTACAGGTAGGAAGTGATTCAAAGCAATCAAAATGGTCATTTGATTAAGTTTATGAAACACCTTTATTGTTTGGAAAATGGTGCAATAATTTTAAGGATTTCCTGTTTGATTCCAAAGACACGTCAACTAGTCTGTCAAAGTTGTGTTGTGAGTGGATTAAACGTTAGCCATCCTGGAGGAAGGCGGTGATTGCACTGCCCGTGGGCATGCATTCAGGTCTATCAGGTCCACTTAATCGATCCAAATATTTTTTACGTCTCTGTTACGTACCTCCGCCAAGCTGGTGTGGCTGTGGTCCCTCAGTGCTTTGGTCACCGCGGTCAGCAGACATCACAGGTGTGTGAGTGTGTCAGGACGTGTTGAGGGTGCGGTGGTGGGCGGGAGGGTTGGAGATGAGAGCCTATTACATCAGTCACCCATACTACACCCTTAGGAGGGAAAGGAAAGGGGTGAGTCGACTTGTTTTTGTCGATCTTGCCAACAACGTCACCCTAACAACAAGTCATTTATGTGTGGGTACCAACCGTCCCTATCACTAAATAGGCGAATTTGTTAATCATGTCAAGTGTGGATGATAACATTAAATGATGAATGTTTTGGAGAGGAGAGGGAGAGGACTGTTTTGTCGTCGATGGAATGAGGATAAAGTTTCTTGTTAGAAACGACTCCAAACATGCGGTCTTGGCATATAGTGAGGTACTAACATGGAATGAAATGTGATTCGATGTGAGCGGAGAAGCTGTCCGTGTGGAGCATCATCACACGATAAAATGAATGCCATTCGACAGGATTCAGGCAAAAATCCTCGTAATAAAATCAAATAAAATCCCTCAGAATTCAAAGGGATGTGCTAAAAATGACATATCGATGGAGGACGACTGCATTAGTGTTCCCATCCGTGCTTCCACTCCTCGACTATTGTGATGCCTTTTATTCGCCCATCCAACTTATTGTAGCTCCAGGAAGATACCCTCACCAACCTAATGCGTAGGCCCGTGTAAACCATCGCCATCCAATTCAGAGTAAATCGGGAACTACGAGAACTGTTCAAGTAAGTGGGCTCAATAACCTGCCAAATCATTTGCCTCGCCTCCCTGCCAAAAGTAAGAAGCCTGAAACCGCCTTGGTCCCACATTGTGGGTGCATGTGCATAAACGAGTTAAATGGTAGATGCAATCAGCACATGGTGGAAATCCGGCTTGTCTACAATGTCACTGATTGCTCAAATGCGCTGCATTAAGAAAGGTGGAGTTTGAAATTACGCGGGACCTCACGAATGATTAGAGGTGAGCATAGATGCACCACCACACGTGATCACCCAAGATTTTAGCTGCATGAAAGTCTCATTTTCTCTATTTTTGACAGACCTTTACCGCCAAAATTAGGGAATTTTGTAGATGTAACCCTTATTTGGATAAGGTTCATATTTCCATGGCCCACTTTACCCAATGTGGCTTTCCTACTGAATGGAAAAGTAATGCAATCAAATTTGGCAGGCTCAGTCATCAAACAATCAGGTTTATTTGATTCTGCACTGCTTCTAAGTGTGTTTTATTGTTTTTCACCTATCAACGTCATGCTACAGCAAGCAGCGTTTCATGCCTAGTGTGAATTCAAGGAACTGACCGAAGCCAGTACATTGCGGTTCAGGCACGAGGTCGTATTGCGTGGGTAAGGTTACACAGTTCAGTTTAGGTGAATTTTGTAAAAGAACGTGTGATGGCACAACCTACTGCTTTATACCGTTAAACAATATATTGTAGAGAAATGTGGAAGCTGTGTTTATTCATTTGACCGCATGATTAGGCAGATTGCAATTTCAGCTGAGGCAAGGACATTTCTTACCACTTTTCGCAGTAATTTCTGCCTGTCGTTGGTCACTGTCACAATGCTTATCCAGTGCTAGTGATAGGGATCTGGGTGACTGGACTAATGCCGGTTACACGGGATGCCGTTTTACTGTCAGTGGGAGAAGGCAGATTTTGCTTTGAAGACATCGGTAGAGGCGCTGTATGGAAGGCGGCGCCTCAGCCAGAAGGCAAAGTCACTCCTCCCTCATCATTTGGGAGCACCCACTGCTTTGTTATTTTACTTTAGTTCAGGGTGCATCCAGACGCCATCGGACAATTTACACACCAGAGCAGCTGCGTGCGTTGGAGGAAGTGTTTGCGGTGAACAGGTATCCGGACGCGAGCGCACGTGAGGAGGTGGCAATCCGACTCGGCATTGCCGAATCGAGGATACAGGTGTGGTTTAAAAATCGTCGAGCGAAGCTACGAATGCTGGAACGACGCATTCTGCGCCAGTGAAACATGTAGCCACTACCAGTGGAGGCTTAGAATTACTTCCTTAGTAAAAGCATCTTCGCTCACTCATGTCCCTTGATAGAGGTAGTAAATCGAAATTTTCCCATTGTGTGCACACCTGTTACCGTCGGATATGTGAGATTGGGACCTAGAGGCAATGCCTGTGGTAATGAAGGAAATGGATGCTTAGTTTCTTAATAAAGTAGAGTCGGTTTAGCCAGAATGCCTGCAATGCTGAAATGGACCTTTTGCAATTTGCTCCTTTTCAACCTTCTTTGATGAGCCTACACATCTAGACCCGACAAAATATAAACGGGTTCTGGTTGACTCCTGGCGATGTACATTTGCAGTTATTTGTAGACCGAATATTGCTACAACAGAAAGATCGAAGCGCACTGTGGAGAGGGAGGAATGTGGTCGTAGCTGTTGGAGTTGGGGCTTCTCAGAGAGGAGGTAACTGGTGTAAAGCGGATTATTTGCTGGTTGGGCCAGGCTACTCTAACCACACCTGGAGATGATCGCAATTTGAAGTTAACGAGTTCTATGATTTCAAATCGCGTCGAACAGACCTTTCTTCGAATAACTGGGAATTCTCCTTCTTCGAATTTGAAAATACCGCAGTTAGGGCAGTTTTGGTGTTGGCTATCCAAACAAGAGGTAAACTAGTTATGCGGTTGTAGATCTTTGACCTGTTAATGGTACTAATTGGGCTTAGTCGTCGCATAAATATCATAGCTTTGACTGCTTGGAAAATGGAGCCACTATACACGTTACTCGTTACCTGCCACGACAAATGAGACCTTAAATTCACTACCAGCTTTCCCCAGTGGAGCCCCATGACCCTCCCAAAGGTGAAAGACGATCTAATGTGAAGGATAATCTGTATTGCTTAAGTATATGAGAGCTGGAGTGGCTGTTGGCGCGGTGTCAACACCTTCCTGTCCAGCAGAGATACAAGGATGAAGCCCAAAGTGCCCACCAGATCAAAATTAATAGTTAACCGAATAAACCCTATTTGTGG
Source organism: Echinococcus multilocularis (assembly GCA_000469725.3). Classification (NCBI taxonomy): domain Eukaryota; kingdom Metazoa; phylum Platyhelminthes; class Cestoda; order Cyclophyllidea; family Taeniidae; genus Echinococcus; species Echinococcus multilocularis. The sequence goes on along the minus strand of LN902846.1, from coordinate 3,443,006 downwards.
TTGTTTCAAATAAACAGAGGCTTCATTGAAGTCGTAATAACCAGCCGTAGTAGAGAAGAGCTTACACTAATGGACTGGGGAAGAGCCGGAAGTCGCCGAATTTCACGACTGCACCAGATCAAATACACAACCCACAGGGTCTGAAGTGCTCACGCAGTTAAACACACAAATAAACAAAACATTTAATCACCACATTTAAGCATCTAACTAGCAATTGATAGGATTTCCCCCTCCTCTCCAAAAAGTAGATTTCGATTGAAAAACCGCTTAAATTTAGAGGTGTCTAAAGTGAATTATCCGTGCTTGGCCACACAAATGAGATGCACCTGGTTGTGGGCCAATCTATGATATAATAAATATGCCACTACAATCATGCGGTGCCACTGTTTATCCTGTCGCTTAGTAACGCTTTCCACCAATGGGAAATGTGGGAGTGCCCTTTAAGGAGGTGCCTATGGAAAGTTCATCAGTTTGACGGCACTATGGGCGATCGGTGCACGGGTAGGCAAGCTCTCGTCTATCGTATTTTTCAAACGCCCCAAATAATTTTACCACTTACGGATGCAATACTTCAGCTTATGCACAGATTTTTATATCCCATGCACACACGCATACGCACACTAAATCGTGGCCAGGTTCAGTGATATGTCTGTCAACGGTGGTTTTAGTCCGTTTTGCCATTGGCATCAGTGAAGTTGAGGCACTTAATGAAAAATGTGGAAGAATGCCTTAGCAACAAACTTTGTGCTTCAGCAGAGGTATTGTGACATCAGTCGGATGGCCTTGGTGGTGAGTCTGCGCGATGTGACATGAGGAATTTCATGTTCCATTTGTTCAGTAATGACGGCTGTGAAGTTAATCGAGTAATCCACAGGGGCTCCTGAAGTGTCACCAACAATCAAGTCATCTTTCAGTAGGTGCTTCCAGAATCTAGATGTTGGCCAAATCTCGAAGCCATTGGTTTCGTGTGGTGGGCAGTGCTGTTCATCGCTTATGGTAGAAGCAGGGGGCTACATTCGCCATCTCCTACATGTTCTGGGTGCCTCTAATGTTTCCTTCAGCAAAACTCTTCATTCTTTATGCTAGTAAACGCTTGCGTAATGGATGCTTCTCAGTCTCGACGTAACCTTCTCTGATTCAAAATCTTTAACTGTTTTCCACTAATCGGCGTGTATTTCGTCAAAATTTTCCCACGCAAATGAGTAATTCAATCAACAAATCTTTGGTGGTTTTAGCTACAATTCTTGCATTACTGCTGATCGTAGGAGCAGGGGGAATGGAAAACACCTCCAGCAGCAATCTGCAATTGTTCCACATTCTCATGGATTATGGAATGCGACTGTTACACAAGGGCCAGGACTTCTTCGAGCTGAAAAATCCCATCCAAGTGGCAAAAGTGGAGCTGCGGAAGATTTGCATTTACAACCTCAAGTCAATCTACGAAGCCAGCTTACCGGAGGTGAAGGTACTTCCAATGGAAGAAAGTAGAAGGGGGGAGTGGGAGGTGACCACACGCTGCTTCAGCATTGACTGGAATATAGGCCTGAAGCAGCTGACTGTGTGTGCAGAGTCGAAGCTGAGAGCATTCTTCAACACCAAGGTTAGTGAATGCACCACATAATAGCCAAAAACTTTTACAGACTGACGAGAGAAACATCATCAGGTGCATGGGACCGTTTCAGTACCCACAAATAAAAGGGCAGTACACCAGATTAATGGTGGGAGACAGTGTCAGACCTGCCAACTCAACAGTCATGAGCTAAATTTGCCAAGAGTACCCAGTGTTCTAGACGATCAGGCCCAAATGATTGGTTTGCCCAGAATGGGGAACTTCCAACAGGGGCATGTGTCATAAGTTGTACTGATGACACGCACACCTTTACATCTTTACGCCTTTACAAATGCAATCGCTCATGCTTATCGGAGGTATTAGCGATGGCGAGTTTGCTGACAGCAGGTGGTGGGTAACCTTGCGCCCAACGTGATGGCAGACCAATCAATCAGCAAATCATGAAGCTTAATATCTTCGGCCTTTCAGTCAGCAAGTGGTCCACTTTTGACTGCCGTTTTGTCAGTGCGTGATCTTATCCCTTGAGATTGCATCATTGGTGGCGAATAGTGATGCGTTGTCGAGACTCCACACCTGCTGTCCGTCCCTCACAATATGTCTGCAAACTGATCTTATTTCAACAGTAACTTAGCCTTTTTTTAATGAAATGCCGTAACAGTTTTTCCTTTTGCTTCCCACCTCCTTCAGTTCCACCCAGTCGAGATGATAATTGAGCCACTCATTCTCCATGTCAGGCTCCGCATCTGCTTCCCGTTTGTGGAGTCGCCGCAGCCGTTGCGATTGCCTCATGGCTCGCCACTCAATCTGCCACATTTCGCAACCTTTTCCATGGACCTGGAAGACGTTGACATTAAGGAGTGGAAGGGCGTTCACATCAAAGGCAAAGGCGCCTTCAACAAGATAGTGGGCTTTGTTGTCAACAGCGGCGTCTTCACAAGTCTGATTCGGAAGGCGATCCTGAAGAAGGTGAGGAAGATAATGCCACAAAAGTTAGCTGCACTGAAGGAGAAAATCCACGCTAAGGTGAATGCTTTGGTTAACCGGACCATTGAACGCTATGCTGTGAGGGTGCCTCGAAGCATGAAGTAGTTTGCTTGTCAAACTTCTCATCTTCCCTATTTCACTGCATGTGAATGAATTGTGTGGGAGGTAATCTGACTAAACATTTGCCTGCTCGCTGAGGTCTTCAATGTAAACTCCATTTGCAGTTATTGGGAAACATATTCAGCAGCTCCAGATGTGTAAGGAGGTTAGGGTTCCTAGGAGTTTCCATTTGGCGATAAATATTCCAACGTTCACTCTTCACCTTAAGTGCCCTCACTGATCTCTGTAAGGTCAAGACCAGTCAATCAGGGTAATCGGTAGACCTGAGTGAAATAAGCGTGCCTCGGTAGTCATGGGACACCTGTGTACTCGCCGGGTGCCTCTGTCTGCCTAGACACATCGGTAATAGAGACATGCGTGCACAAATGGTGTCAATGGGGATCCAAACTCAAGTCCACAGACACCCACCTCACCACACACGATGTTTTATGCTTAAGAATAACGGGATAATTTGGGTTTTAAAGCGTTCCCTCATTGAGTTACCTTTCCCTACTGTAAATGAGAGACATGAGGAGATTTAGACTCTGCTACTGGTAAGGATTGGATTTAACTACATCTCAGTTTCAACCTCAAAGCTCTGACCCCTACGTATATTGCGTCACTGGATTGTGTGAGATGATGAGAGCTTTCCAACGAACTTTTCGTGGAAAATAAGCTTTTTGCATTCACGAGATCGTGTCACCCCCTGTCGACCAGACCCCATTAAACTCTGAATCTGAAGACACTGCACAAGACGGCAAGGAGATTTGTAACTAGATCATCAACTCCAATGGGGGCTCAATGCGGCAACAAAGTACAGCTTTTTGTCAGTTATCACCTGTACTTGCAATCGGGAGTTCAAATTACCTGTGTTTTCAAGTCTTAGGAGATTTCACTGCACAAGGAATTTCGCAACTCGTGCGGTTAGCGGCCATAGAAGCCATCACTTTGACAGTAACTCCACAACCTCGAAGCAAAGACACTGAAGTTGACTCCAGTTCTGCCCACCTAGCGGTTATAGAGAGACTATACGAGTACTAAAATTCGCAGTTTCTTCGGTTGAAGCAGATGCCTCATCCTTATACTAGCAGGCTGTGAAGGGAGAGGTAAGAAGTGAACTGTCAGCTTGATTGAGAGGGATGAATGGTGACAAGAATCGACTTCTACATCACAGATTTGCTGAAGATTACAAAGCGATGTGCACTGGGGATTAATCCTCACCATCGGATGACACGCGGCACTAATGGCTGCACCCAAGGGTAACTGTTACAATTTGCGTAACCAGAATTCACTATTCTCGACTGACCATGTCATCAGTATAGGTAGTCTGTCAAGCAGTTAAGCATGCAGCTGGTGGCTTATGAGCCCTTCCAGCTGCATCTCATCTGTTGTGACCAACCCTAAACAAAACATGAAAACAATTAAAATTACCTATTCGGAAGCCATTCCCAGTGACTACAGAGGACCACTAACCGGTGTGGGTGACGCTGTCCATGTGGTGCCCATGAAGAGGCATGTACCCATAAAAGACGACGTAGATGCGACTAGTGACAGCAAAGATACTGAAAAGTAATTTTAACTTTATGGTAATCTAATCACTTCCCAGAGTGACCACTCGAAATGCCAATTTTGATTTATTTCAAATGAACTCAGCCATTTAATGAGGAAATAATTGTCCATCGAGAGGTAGGTTAGAGGTCAGTTGCCTGCCATGAGTCCTGCGTTTCGGGTAATGAGGTCTTTTAAATCCTTGCTTCTTCCACAGTTCACCATAGTCCCCTTAATAGGATAAGAATGCAAGGTAGCGAGAGATATCCACCAGTTGGCCATCCCAAATTGGCATGCGGAGCAATGCCAATGTCCGAGGCGTCAGCCAGCTTGTCTAATCCGATTCTGTGAAAGAATCGTCAAGGTGAGTGACTTCCGATGATTCCGCACTGCGTCGAAATCGATTCCCTCGTTCAAGTGTACATGTCGACAGCCTTGCAATGTGCCACGTGTCAGTGGAAGTCGAGGATCAATCAAAATACTATGCCATAAATGCATGCAAATGAACTTCTAGTCGTTGCTTTTGTGGTTAGCCAGCAGTCAGGCATCACGCCTAGGATCCATATCTCCACAACCTTTGGATGATGCGTAGCAACTCAGGAGGATCCCTTTTTACCCTCAAGGGCATATTTTACAGCACGTAGGTAAATGTGGGGTGAGTTGAAAGGCGAATCCGCGTGACCCAAGAGCCCATCTGCGAGAGTCTGACCGGCATCGGCTGCTTGGAAGGCAGCCATTCCATGTCCTGTATGAATTTCCCTGAAATTGGAGCTGTTCCCTCAGCAGGCACAGAACACTAACCGCAGTGCACGTGCCACAGAATAAGGCACCAATCGACCACTCACTCCTCTTAAATCCCCACTTTGGATGGTCAAATGGTGGTGGAGTGTAAGTCTATCTGCCATCCCCCAACTTTGATGACCTCGGAAATAAGCTACTAACGGATCGCTTTGTTAACATATCCACCACCTCCTTTTCCCTCTTTCTGGTACTTCACTTGAGTCATCATGCTCAGCCATCAAATTGATCTCCTTCGTCCAGCCCTGGTACCTTAGATCTTATCCCTCGTATCACATAAGAGGCGAATGGACGTTACAGCGATGCAACAGGTAAGCGTAGTGAAAGTGACCACCATGGAGCACTAAACATAGAGTTTAAGGCTTAGGAGTGCATGAAAGTACTTCATCATCTGCATAGAGGGACAGAAATGCCAAAAGTCACCTTTTGACCATAATACTGAGATAGTGGGAGAACTTACAGAGGCAGAGGAAGAGGTGCTGCCACACAGGCACGCCCACAGGCATGCACGTAGATCGAGCAGTGGCAGCACGAATATACACGCCGTTCGGCTGTAAAATCGCACCGGAGACAGCCAATAGAGGAAAAAAGTGGATCTATCGGTGAGGACCAGTCGCCTGCGCAGGGATCTGGTGGCTGGTTCGGACCTGGACTCAATGGCTGCAATGTATGTGGCATAAGCAAGAAGGCGAACCTTACCGTCTCAAGAGCTGGTTAAGAGAGGTTTTTGCCCATCGCTCTTTTAGTGAGGGATACTTTTGCTTACAGCTTGAAGGAGGTAGGACAGTTGGAAGACTCAACCTGCGTCACTAAACGCTACATTGTCGCCAGCGGCTGCCTTGTTATGCCACGTACTGTGTCGAGATAAGTTGTTCAAGACATTGCAGTTAAAGATGCTCCAAATGTATGGCAAAGGTACTCTACAATCAGAAAACTTGTCTGTTTGCCGAGTATGAGTGAATAAACTGATGACCACCATTGCAGCTTTGGACAGCCACAGAAAGCAGCAGGCACCATTCTAAAGGTCCTTAGAATATTTCGTCCTTGAAATGCTACAGCCAGGCGATGCGACTCCATCTTGACATTGCCCAGTTGCTAGATTCCACAATTAACCTCCAAGATCGCAATGACTTGCTTGCTACGTATTCGCTTTCAAAGCTGTTCCTTTCTGCTCCTCTTGACAACTACCATTTTGACAAGGGAATACCAGTCACCGGAAGAGTGATGAATAGAACTTCTTCAACTTCGCCCTTGAACCAGCACAGGTTGCTTCTCGATTCATATGGCTTACTTCTAACTCGTTGAGGGCCAACTTCATCACTGTCCACACCAATGGAAGGACGTTAGACACAATGTCCATCCGAATAAGAGCGGGAAGCATCCAACTGCCTAACCGGAGATCGACTTGGTAATTGAAAGTAGTCGTAAGACTGGTGATCTATAGACAGGCAAAGTAGTGAGGGCTAGTCAACCACTGGATCTCCATTCATGTATACGAATGTCCATCAGCAATCGACCAACCGTTTCGCCTCGATTTGCCACTTGAAGTGTGGCTTACAGACATCTCTCTTGCCAAGTTCTGCTGCTGCTGCTGCTGCTGCTGATGTTGTCCCGTCTGCTTGTATGCCTGAGTGACCGTGTGCGTATATGCTGTGTGTGTTTCAATGTCGCAATACCTCTTCCCCTGCCTTTGCCCATTTGGCCACAATCCAGGTAGCACTATCGGAAGTACGTAGCCCGGGTCCTTCAATCTTCAGCTTTACAACGATTACATTTATTGCGACTGTAGAATCCCATTGGCTCCACACAGAATACGGGTGACTTGATGGTATAGAATGTAATGGGATGTAATGATAAGCAGGGTTGGGTGAAGCTTAGACCACTTTTACGGCTTGGTGTTGCTTCAGCAGCAAAGTTAATGTGCCAGGTCAATTGTTTTTCAATGCTCCACTGTATTTTCTTTTATCTAACTCTTAATATCGTGGCGATGGGCTGCAACCTGTTTCCCATCTCGAATGCACTCAGGGGAAAATTTGGCGTCATCGGCAGTGTGGCCTGTGAATCATTGACACTTGCAGGCTCACTGAGTGCTCATGAAGCGCAATTGCCATCTGTGATTCAGAAATGGAATGGTAAAATATACTTTGTTGTATGGGGAGGTATTTACCACATTGCATCACTTTACATGCACTGCTGAATAGATTTTCCCATGCTAACTTAAAAATAGCCATTGCAAACTGTTCTACCACAGACGGCCTCGAGTCGTGAATTTCAATGCCTCACATGAAATGCACAGCAATGGTGCATCAGACTTGACATCTGTGACTTTACGTCCTGGTTCGGGGGATTTGCCGAGAGTAAGCCTTTCAATTCAGTTAAGGTGCAAATCATCCCGTAGAGCTAATGGTGCGTTTCCATTAATATCATTATGCGGAAGACACCAAAACCTAAGCTCACCATCGAGCAGTAGGGTTAATAATCGCTGTTAACTTATGCTGCGAAGAAAATATCACTCGCTTCCCATTCCCAACTATCAAGTACCTTGAACGAACATACCAAATGGTGTAGGTATTTTTATTAGTAATGTTAAGTGTAGGGAGTAGGGATCGGAGTATGCACTCACGGAACACTCTTCCGATTCAGGGGTTTCTGACGACTCTTCCGAGGCAAGACTCATATTCGCCTAATGCTGCTCATCTTGACAATTCATTCTAAGAAAAGATTTGCAAGGTACCACCCATGTTCTTTTGAGCATCGTCACCGATGCTTCCCCTATGGGTTGTGTCCGCTCATGCCATCAGCGGTGGTCTTCGCTGTTCCGTTAGTATGTAAGCTTCATCTGCGCACACGACAGGTGGTGACCCTCAGTAGGGATGCGTTTTGCAATGGTGAGCGGTGAGTGGTCCAGTACGCAGTTGTGCATTGCGAATGGGTACAGAGTTGGTGAGGTGACTTTCATCACTGAAGATGCATCTTCACTTCACAGATGATAGGAATTCTGGTTAATTTCAGGGAAAGGGATCAACCTGTGTGGTTGTACCAGCCCTCCTTTCTAGTAAATGTTGGTCCTGCTGTGCTTGACGTAATATTTCTTCTGCCTGATACACAACAATCGTAAGTCTTCAGGAGTAATATTGGAACATTTCCTATTAATGCTCTCAATCACAGTACACAGTCCACTTATTGTTAGCTGCTACCTGCATACTTGGCAAGAAGATATTGGAAGACATGCTCATTACACGACCTGTGAGCGTTTTGAGTGGCGAATCGCTGACAGGTGCGTGGACTGCAGCCCCGTATACGAGAAGGACTCGTCCTAGGCTTAAATCCCAGTCTACGAGTTGTGTATCCTAAGTAAATCCATTCAGTAGTCCCACCAGAGTGCTACTCCTCCTTTCCCTTTTCCATTGCCTCGCAAATGCTTAGGTGTTGTTTGTGCATCTGTGAGACCATGAAGGTCTTGCACAGTTCAGTGGAGTCTGCTTTCTGTAGTTGGAGCCGCTATGATCGCAAACCCAACAGTTGAAGAAAACTGAAGAGACCGTCCCACCTTCTTGTGTCTCCATAGGTTCTGCCTCAGCTACTTTCGTAAAGTAGTTTACCATAGCCACAATATTTCGGTTCCCTCTCCTGGTTGATAGTAGAAGACCCAGGATGTCATCACCTGTTCTTTCCTCTGGGACCCTGTGGGCATAACTTGGAGTAATGCAATCGATGTGGAGTGGCGTCTCGCGAAGCTGTTGTGAGTAAGGCAGTTCCCGGAGAAGTCAAGTCCGTTTACAGTAAGTGAAAGCCACTAATGTCTTTTGTTCAAGGCGTCCGCTATCTACTTTTAACCCACGTGCCTCAGTTGCTCGTGTAACTCGTAAACAACTGTCTGTAATAATGATTGCAGAGCAACCAAGCTGTCATGTGTTAGGCTTGCTTGACGATGTCACCCTTTTCACTGCGGCTTTATAGGAGGGTGTGTGAGGAATATCTTGTAGACCAGACTTAAGTCTAAATCCGTACTCTGCATGTTGCTTTGATGGTGTTTGGTAGGTTTGCTCGAGAGTCTGGTACGCACAACACCGCCTGTTTCCGTCGTGACTGGTCTGCCAGACAGAGCGTCCTTTTCCTGCGCTGTACTATGATTCAGACTGCTGCAGTTCCTCGTACCAGCATGCAACTGAACGGTTCATCTCCTTCACCATTTCCAATCATATGAGCGCCTGATGGTTCGTTTTCACAGAGAACTCCCTCACTGTCAGGTAGTGTTTGAAATGTCAGACCATTGTGAAGAGAGCAAACAGATCACGTTGTGTTGTGCTGCATATTTCCACATCATTTTTAGCTTTGAGCAGTATTTAGCAAGCAATGCTATGTCCTCTTCCACTTTGTCATTTTGTTTATCCCGAGAGTATGCCATCCACGGCTGCATCGGTAGTGTCGCTATCCAGTACAAGCGGTGGGCCCCACGATTCGTAGTTGGGTGGTGCTAGAATCGATGCGAAGCAGAGCATCCGCCCTAGCTCTCAGAACGCTTCCTCATGTTCTTCCTCTTACTTGAAATGCCATTTCATCTGCTTCCATTGATTATGGCAGCGGTACTTGCGATCTTAGCAAAACCTTTAACAAATGACTGTAGTAACTTGTAGTGGCCAGAAAAATGCAGATTTTTGATTAATGGTGCTTGGTGCTCACCTGTTTGGTACGGTTTTCGGTGACTGCCATCTACGTTAAAGAGGCAATGTGTGTCATAAAGATGACCCAGAGCTGAGGGAAGTGGCATTTCTTTGGGTTCAAGGTCAACTCTGCTTCTCGCAGCCAGCCCAACACCAGTCTCAGGTTGGCGTTATGATGCCAAATATCCGTGCCGAGGAGAAAATGCCATCTAGGTGGATCACAAAATTTTTTGGTGAATTGGCCAATTAGTGTACCTTCCATTAAGCGTAGGAAGTTGACCTCTGCGTTACAGGGTCCTGGAGTCTTTTTCTGGAATTCATAAAGCCCGTTACATAAAGTGGCCTAAAAAGTTTCTCGCAGATCACGACATTTGAGTGACTGCTGAACGTAGACATCGATTTTGGCCTTTCTGTTAGGATAATTGCCAAATCTTTCATTCGCAGCATATGCACTTATTCTGCCCCACAAAGGTTTACCACTCAACGGTAGGTATTAGGGTAGATGTATCTCAAGGTCGACTTAGTTTGCCGCTTCCACGGAATAAACATAGCTGATAATTTTTCGAAGACAAAGTAGGGCTTCTATTTGAATGAATAGTGTTGGCCAAGTGCTCGCCTATTTAGTACGGTCTTTGTTGACTGCCATCCACTTTGAAGAGGCAGTACGTGCCATGAAGTTGACTAAGCTCTGCGGGGAAACGCCATTGCTTCCGGTTCAAGGCCAACTTTGCGTCTCGCAGACTGCTGAACATTAGTCCTTAATTTTAAGCAAATAGGCATAAATTTGGCGTTAGAAAGATTCACCTTGTACGTTTCTACAAAAAATATGTACAGAAGATATAGTGTCTCATTACTTATGTGGATTTCTCCTACATTTTAGTAGTGTTTGTTGAATAGTAGTGAGTTTTATGGATTAATACACAATTTACTGAATGCAGAATAATTTTATGCACACATTAATGCCTTTTAATCAGTAAATATTCAATTCCTGTAATGCAAAAATTTAATGCAAAAGAATATTTAGACGCCTTTGAATAATCTGTATTTTGGTGCATAATTAATCCTCGATTCCACGTAATTGATTCTAATGTTTGTATAGCAATTTTAATGCAGGAATTTCTCTCTTTTATTTTTTTGTGTGTAAATACACATATGTGTGGAAAATGAACTTCTCTGTCCCAAGTACTCATGCTCTTGCACAAATATTCGTGCACACATACGGAAAAACACTTCTGAAAAATTATTCCCACATACACCCTCACCTGTATATGCCTACGCATAAATATTTTTATAATACTAAAATTTGTGCCATTATGCATTTAGATAAACACTTGCATTGGTGAATGCTACACTATTCCGTCTGAATAACCCGGTACACACAAGACACGTTTGTACTTTGCCATTTGACCGTAACTTCATTAAAATTGAACACTTGTGATGGCATGTGCAAAGAAATTGAAGGTCACGTTCGGCCAATCAGGTGGTCCGCAAGGGAATCGCGCGAAGTTACTGCTCGACACTTGCTGGTCGACAGAGTGATAATTCTGCTAAAAATTAATCAGTATGGGCAAAGATGCGATCTTCTAAGCATTTAGAAGGAATTGCTACATACCTCACCAGTGTCTTACGCACTAGTAGATCTTCAACATTAACCTCCAGTTCATATGTAGCACACTTAATTGGAAGCAAATCAAATTGACCAAAGAGTAGAGCCAAGGGAGGAGAGGTTGACTTCATGTTAGAACATTCAAGCAGTTGAACTGTGGTTGTCAACTGTCTCCGAGAACACGTTGACTAATAGGCCAACCCTGAGTTCTAGCAATAAAGTGCTCTTTCCAATCATTCTCTGGGCTACCTCTCTGCTTAACCTGGATGACTCAACTTTGGTGCTTCCATTGAATGCTAATTTTGGTGAAAATGACACAAGGCAATGTGGGTTAGGAATATATATACATATATATGTATATTCGACATGGAGAAGGCATTTGGGCTATTGGAATGGCCCGAAGGCCAGTCTACTCGGCCCAGTACAATGGCCAAGTCATAAGTGGCTCTTCACCAAAACAAAGAGTTAAACATTGATTGTGTTGCACGTATTCTGTGAGGCTTATTTGGCCCCAAGTCTTGGTGAGTAACCTCTTTCCGCTACGTTTTCGGTCTGGATTTGGTCGTAGACGACGAAATTTGCGAAAGGGAAAGTGTGAAGCCCAATTACACGTTATTCTCAATAACACACATACGCACACATACATTTCTTCATACATCCATAAATGTGTGCCCATATGCACAGAGACATTTCCTCATTTGCTGCTAACGTGGTGCATATTTGAGCAGTTTGGTGTCAAGATGATGCTGTTGCGCTGAAAGATGAGAGAGTCTACTGTGAGAGGTGAGGAATTGAGAGTGTAACTAAGGTGGAAAAACTTCCAGGTATGAGGGAAGGACAAGTCCATTTCAGAAAGGGCAGAGTGATGAAAGCTACGAAGGAGCCCAAACACTAGACACGATCTTATTTCTACTTATACCTCCACTGCTTGCAGCACGCCAGCGAAAATCACTTAACGCACACACAACCACATACTGTAGGTGAAGAGTAGCACGTGACAGAGAAAAGCGGAAAGCGGAAGTAAAGTGGTTCTGTTAAAGCACGCACAGGCATGGGCTGAGGATTTGGGCTACTTTGTACTCACTAAAAAATGCCTCACATGTTGAAAGCTGTAATTGCCATGAGAAGAAAACCGTCCCTTTTAAAAGAGCTTAATGGCGTCCTTCCACATGTAGATGCTGTCTGAGCATCTCACACTACTTGACTTCACGTGAATGCAGCGAAATGCCCTCTAACTCCTGCACTTGCATCTTTGTATTGTCAATAGGATTTCTTCCTTACAAATAAATTTTTCGCCCATTAAGTGGACTCATTTCCTGGCTGGAATTGATGGTTATGTATGGATTAACTCGTTTGCAATACCTGATTGCTGCACATTTGGTTCGCTTTGAGTCTTCTCTGGAGCCTTCAAAAGCTATACTTGTGCTGCGGTCAGTGCGGACTGCAGAGGAAGTTACGCGGTCTGCAGTAACAACTTGTAGGTGACTTGTGACAGCAAAGACCAAGGAGGCTTCAGACCCTGGACCCTCGGAAAAATGCAAAATTTTTTGTGTCGAAATGTTGCGTATAAAAGGAGTGTTTGGGACACTATGCATGATGCGTCGCACATTTCTATCCTTAGTTTCAAACAACATGTTAAAATAGATTCCAAATGAGCATCCATCTGCTCTCCTTGGATAGCATTTTGAACGCGAATTTGACTGGCCATTCATTGACTTCGAAAGTAGCTCTCCATGAACCGGTCTGCTTTCTCACCCTTCTTCACTTGACTTTCATTAAGATGGTTCTCATTGGATATGCACATGCATGGGCTCTCCTGCAACCATGATCTTATATCACCATCATGGCGGCATTTATATCCTTGCCCTGTCAGTGACAGTTTTGAGAGGTGTGCATTGTTTGCGGCCCAGAGTCCATTTGACGCGGTTTGGACATGTCAGTTCAGACCGTCTCTTCCTGAATGACTGCGATACTGGTATTATGTGTGGTGGCAGAAGCAGAATTTCACCATCACCAAGGCAATATTCTAATAAAAAAGAAGCTATGAAACAAGGAGTAGAGGCTAAATTGGAAGGCCGTTGGTTGCTCGAGGTGAAGGAGGTTATTTGCAGCATGTATAAAGCATTGCGATGACATTGCTTGCGACTGCTTAGTGTGTCAGTCGGGTGGAAGTAATATTGTCGTGTTGCCAATTCAGGTGTGTTCAACTAACTGGTAAGCAATATGGATTCCGTGGATCACACATGTGTCCTAATTGAGGTGGTCACACATGGCAATCGACTGGGTTCAGGCATTTTCATCTGTACACTTTGTCTGTTTCCTTACTGGGCCTATATAATTGAGCATCTAAAAGGGAAGGATTTCTCACTACATGTTAGTGTTAAATTAGCTTTGGAGGATGTAAATGCCCTAACGACGGTTAAGAAAGTTGTATTAGCTAAGCACGGAAAAACAGAGCAATTTCAATGTTGAAGGCGCTTGCATTAACTGTAAAGCGAATTTTTAAAATCCTTTGATAAGACTGTCATATGTGTGGTCTTTTTTGTTTTCAAATGATCTATAACATCCAGGTACTTTCAGGGACATTACGAATTGCAGGTAACTTAAAGTAGGAGCAATTTATTGTAAGCCGAAACAGGAGGGGCAGGTTGGCTGCAGCAGCAGTACCTGTGACCTTTTGCAAAGTTGATGTAAATGATGCACACGGAATTGCAGACTGATGAACTCTATTCGCGAACGTCGTCGTTTAGAATGACAGAGGCATTGTCTACCACATCGGATAATCAGTAGACCCTAGATGCATATGTTGCTGAGTATCCCAAGGCGAGTTACAGGGAGTTACAGGTTGATCCAGCCAGGAGGGTATCTACAATGCGTTGACATCTAAATGATTGGTAAATTTCAGGCGGTGGCTTGTTGAAGCGTACGCACAATCGTTAGAACCATGCAAATCGTCTAATTTGCTCTTTTTATCAAGTAGATTAATATAGGTGGGGACATGTATTCGTGGTATACAAAACTACATTTCCAAATTGACATTAAACAGGCATGATTATATTTGAGTGGCTGAAAAGGCATATGACCCACTACCAATCACATGTTTTTGATTCACAGCGATCTTCCAATTCGGTCACGTTGAAAGTCTGTCTCACTATTTGCGCCCCTCCTTGACTGCATAAAAGCATCGTAATAACCAAAGAACTTGTGCCTTTTATCAGCGCACCTTATGATGTTAAACGCTGTTGATTAATTTATTCCAATTCCATTTACTTATGCTACTCAATTCTTGTCAACAACAATCACTTTGCACAACAAAATGATGCGACAGAAGGGATGGTGTGGGATTGCAACAACGGCTGCAAGTCCGCTTTGAGTGGTGCATAGACAATGATATCGGTCGTGATTTGACACGATTCAGCTGCATTGCACCGAATCCTCAATACACATGAAATCACCTGCAAGGATTACTGCATGAAGTGGAATGTGCCTGGTGGATCACATTTAATTAGGTTCAAAAATTAGGGCTATTTTGGCTTTAAGTTGTACAAGTGTTAAGCATTGACTGTTAAAAGAGTCGACGTGACTGAGGTCCAAATATCCTGTTCATCGGTTCAACGATGGTGACGACGACGAATGCCTAATGAAGTGGCTTTGAGGTATCGGTGACGTGTTATTGGTGTGGAACGCAAAGGTGAAGTGGAGAAGGGTGGGAAGTGGGGAGGAAGGGGAAGGAAGTTAGCCTGAGGAGGCAAAAGTATTGGATCGCAGGGTGGGACGGGTCCGTGAGAGGGCGAACAGTGTCATTTGTAGGAAGTAGTGGAACTTCTAGGCCGACGCTTGCTTGTAGCTCTTACAATCACACTTCTACTTCTGCTGCTCTCAGCACTCGAACCATGGAAGCGCTAACGTCAACGTCGCGTGTTACTCACTACACAGTGCAGGCGATTGGGTGTGTGTGTACTTGCAGTGAATGGCGCTGGTATGCTGAATGCAGTAGAAGTAGAAGTATAATTTGAATGCAAAGAGTACCTGTAAAGGCAACGGCGTGCGTCGTTGTCGGTGTTGGACCGCTTGGCAGCATCATCATCCTTGCCAAGCCTGTTGATGATTTGGTCCAGCCTGCTAGTTTACACGTGGCCTCTTAATACAACCTTTATTCACCCTACTTGCTGCAGTGCAACTCCTCACCACTGCTGGTTGTCATGTCAGCTTCTGGTCATCGCCAAGTCGAAGCCGGCCGACCATCACAAGAACGTCTCCTCCAAAGCGTCTGTTTATTCGGTTGATCTGTGGAACTGTTCCAATTTTAAGCTGCAGTTACCCTTTCATTGCACCTTCACAACCTGGCCTACCTCCCTTCATATTCTGCTTGATGTTGTGGTCATTGCGAATCCTTCCACATTAGTTGCCGTCTCAATAAAATGCAGCCTAATCACGACTAAACACAACCACTGCCATGTTAGTATATCATTCAAAGCGGTTTTAAAGCCACACTTGTAAGGATTTAGTCGACTTGATCGAACAAATACAAAGAACACATCTTGCTCATTAACTGTTGAAGAATGCTAGGCAGTTGGCTCTCCCACGGAGAGCTGCAAAACACTGCTGTTTTCCACAGTGTTAGTGTCAAGCCCACTTGGCCATCACAAGTACCGGCTGAGCATCTACTGCTTCCATCTAACCACTGTGTAGGTTTCAGTGGGATCCATTGATAAAAAACAACGCAATCACACTCGTAACACAATATTTAAAATGGCGATTAGCACTAGGTGCTTTGTTTTGACCCGATGATCAGGCTTCATCATTAGACTTGATAATGCACGGTATTCTGAATGTGTAAAATAAAAAGAAATTGATGCGCGCTTGACCGAGTTGATTTGGCAGTTGCACAAGAAATGTCAAGTGTCGACAAACCGCCTCCTCTTCTTGTGCAGAGCCACCAGTCGTTCCTGAAGCCGAAGCAGCCCTAAGTGCTGTGGAAGAAGGTTACAACGCTGGTGGCAGGGGTCATGGGACGTTCCACGAAGAGAAAGCGTGGTCTGTAGGGACTCGAGCAGAAGCGAAGGCTAGAACTCACAAAAATGAACTATCACTTCACCACATTCGGGGCGAACCTGCTGCAAACCCACTTCCCTCTACATTCCCCTGGTGGTAATCACTCCCTTAACATAGCAAACATGCGAAGGCGTTAGAGACCGCCCGCTCTAACATGGGAGACGAAAGTGCTAATAGTCAAAGCAATTTCCCAAAACTAGAGAAATAAACCACGATTCGTGGATTACATGCCGGTTTACGTTTGCCGTTTTAAGAAACACTCCCAATTCGGCCTGTTTTAACACGCCTACGAATTTTTCCCCGTTTGTTGCAGACTCGATGAAATGCTCCTATCCACAGCGCACACGCAATTGAACTACCAGTATGCTCATCACGCCCCTCAATTCCGCATTTTACATTCCTCCACATGAATCTGTATCGCGTGCGTCCGTTAGATTAGATAGCAAAATCAGCACCTAGTAGCTCAAACCTCAAACGCGACCCAACACTTCTGCTCCTTTTTAGGTGAAGTTAGCATTAAAAGAAACTCACACCTAAAAGGCGTCACATCTTAAAGATAATGAGCTGTGAAGCATCTCACACGCTAACAAATTCAGGCTTTAGATCCAACAGAAAATGCAGATTGTCTGGGCGTCTTAGACATGATTCACAGTGACAACATCCAGACAGCTGCTGTTAATCAAGGCACTGGGTCTCAATGACATCCGTCCACTCCAATTAGCATTGCCTTCAAATGACCTTTTTTTTCCAGTAGCGTCCAATCCGAAGTCTCCACGCCCAATGCTGAGAGTTTGGGTGCGTTCACAGTACCTTCACTCATACTACTCTTTTCTTGTTAGCAACATGTATCCAAGCAACAGTGATGGGGCAGGAGGTAGGGCGTGTGAGAGCATAACAAACTCACCACCACTGCTACTGCAAATTCTGCATCAAAGCAGGCATAAACATGGCATTGGCTTTGAGCCGATGCGATTTGGCTGCATTCCATTCCACCTTTGACGAGCCTGGAATTAGTCACCACGGCCGCCACATGAAAGTAGAATGTGGCTGGCGTAGCACTATCCATAAATACAGTAGCTTTAGCTGGCACCTACACTAGTTGCAAGAGGAGATCGTTTTAAAAGTTGAATTAGTTGAGGCAGACATGCGCTGGTCATGATCTCGTCAACGTTGTCTGAGTCGTAGGAGTCGCTTTTTTATGTGTATGAGAGTGTGGTGAGGGGTAGACGTAGGGAGGAAGGAAGGTAGCTGCAGAAGGCAAGAGTGTCGGATTGCAGGACGGGCTAAGTTCACGAAACAGTAGACAGCTTGCAATGGGTACGAAGTAACCCAAATCCTTAGCCGTTGCCTGTGCATGCTTTTACAGAAATACTTTTGTTTCCATTACTTTCCGCAAATCCAACGGTGAGTGTATGACTGTCACGTGTTACCCTCCACCTACAGTAGGTGGTTAGGTGTGTTCGTGAAGTGTTTTACACCGACTTACTGCAAGAGGTGAAGGTATAAGTGGAAGTAAGATTGTGTCTGCATTAACACATGAGATCTTTTGCCTGGTATTTGGTCCTCCTAGCAGCTTGCATCCCTCTGTGCTCCCTTTTGTGAACTGGACCCCTCATCAGAACTTACGGCCTTTCCTCCGTAGTCAAACGTTCAAACCCTCACCTCCTTCGATACACCACTTTATCATTTATTGCCACCCAACTGCTCCAACATGCACCAAGATGGTAGAATTAGTTCAAGCATTGACGTAAATTCCCACAGCTGAGGGACGCTAAAGAGGTTAATCCTCATTGCGCTCATATGTGTATTTGATGTGATGGTGACCTCACTAAGGAGTGAGACTATTAGCAATGAGGTTTGTGAATATGCACCCCTTCTCTTCTTTCCTTGCTTCTTTCCTTCCTCCGCTCCCCCTTGATTCCCAGTCGAATGTGTTGCCTTGTGCCATTCCGTTCTCACACAGCATTGGCGCTGTTTGCTGATGGCACTGATGTCTGAAAAGAGCAGCAGACTGTTGAGGGAAGTATCATTTAAGTGTTTACGAATCGAGGAAATTGCAGTTGCTTTGATCACCCTACCGGTACGTGTAAACGGTGGCATCGTTCAGTTGCACTAATGCTAAACTTATAACCTGAGCATTCCACTTTGTGGTGGATAACTTGCACCACCCATTCCTCACGCAGTCAGATTTCAGACTACTTACTTTGCCTTCGCTACAATTGCGACAATCGCTTACAGTCATGCTGCACTACATGAGCCGCATGCAAATCAGAACGTTCAAGATGACATTTCTCCCAACACCGAATCGGCTGTTACATTACAACAGATACTTCCATATCCTCCTACCTTGTCCACAAGCTTCATCATAGAATTGACGCTACTTGGCGTAAGGATTAACTACTCATCCCATAGTTTCGGCACATTTCAAGCCAAACTAACTGAGCGATGCAGATGATTTGCCTCACCGACTGCACGTTAGTAACATTAGGCTTCTCCTCTCCTTCATCCTCTTTGTACTTTTCCGTTTCTTCTCTTGTATTCTCCTCTGCTTCCGATATATTCTGCTTGTTTGCAATCGCTTGCCCACTTAACTAGTAATGCAGCCGACTTGGCAACGATTTCCGCTTGATGCGCCTTTTCCAAATCGCATCTGTATACACTCTCACCTACTTCAATACTGACCAGGCCTATTGACGCCAATGAAGACGTACTTATCAGGCCTCTACCATCCATGCGACCATGGAACCCCGCAAAAGCTACGGTAAATGATGACACGCCATTTGTACATGAGAGCTGCAAAAATTTCTGAGGCCGCGCAAGCCTTTAGATTGTTGGTGAACGTCATATCATTGCCTTTAAGTGAGGAAGTTACCGTTAACTCTCACACACAGCACGCACACGCGCCCACTTACAGACACAGATACGCACATCCAAGTCCAAGGATGTTAATGCCAGATGTAATTTTGTTGATTGAAGATATTGTGGAGATCAGGAGAATGTGTCTTCCTCCACACCATGCGGTGCATTACTTGTGGTGGCGTGAAAAGGAAGCAACTCGTCTAGAATGAGAAACTAGTGAATAAGGGAGGGGAAACTAACTCTCAACCCACTCCTAAGGCAAAGATATCCATGACATCGTGATGATGGAGTTTATCGTCATCAATACAAATAAGTAGCAGCATCCACGTGAATCCTTGCCTTGGCAGCTACGCTGGAAATCGTCGACATCCTTTAGTTCCACTCATCATTCATTGTCCAGTTGTCTTTGCCTCTATCACTCGAAGGTCACGTCTACTCCTCACTTGATTCCCTTATTTAAAACATATTCATGGTCCTCCTCTTACCTTTGCATTGTACACTTTACGATACCAGCATTAAACGCCTTGCCCTTTGCTAGTCAGTCAATCTTTCCGGTTCACAGAGACATTCAGGTCAGCTACTCAGCATATGCGTCTACATAGAGCTCCCTCTTACTTCTTCGTGCGCTCTGATTCTTTGACCAAAAGGGGTGTAGTGAAAAGGCAGACATGTGCGTAAGCCATGTGTATGAAGCGACTGTCAGACGTAATTGCAAGTGATCGAAAACGGAAAACTTGGGAGGCGTGCTATCCTTCCTGATGTCTTAACAGCATTAGTCACATGCAGCAGATACAATGCACATCTTTCCCGCTGGTGCCGTAAATGGCGTCTCCATCCTGCCAGCCATTTGAAGATGGGGGATTATGCCTCAGTGACGGTGACGACCTTGATTTCCTACGCGAGGTTGAGGAGATGCTGTTCGAACATTTGCAGGTTAGGTAATTCCCGAGGCCGATGTGTCTCGAGCATTTGGAATGATGTGGCAAGATATGCTGGAATGCACAAATAGTGAAGTTGATAGCAAAGAGCATAATTTAGAGGCTGTGATTTGCAGATTTGAAGAAAATACAACGCATTGTTGCTATCTCTTAACACATGCCTCAAATCGCACTGCATGTGTGCCTCCAGCTCTGAATTGTATTGGTGATGTCAAGCAAACGCCACGGTTGAGTATTGGAGTGTGTTGGTAATAGGATGTTGCTGTAGCAACCAAGCGGGAAGAGGAGTGCTTTGGGAAGTTAGCCCAAGGACGCAAAAGTGTCAGATGGATGGGTTGAGCGAGTTTACAAGAGTTATGACAAAGGCATTAATGCCACGAAGTCGACTAACCTCCACGTGTTCCTGTGCGCGCGATGTTACAAGCATACTTCTATTTCAAAACCATTAATTTTACACGCACACTACCACTTGCTGCACGAACAGAATAGCATTTGACAGTATCACAAACACCCGCGCTGTTGAATTTCTGAGATCAGTAGAAGTAGAAGAGTGTCTGCAAAAGCGCGCACGCGTGTCGGTCTGGGGGTTGGGCTACTTAGCACATATGGCACACACCTCGACCACTTGTGGGCTCGGCTCTCCCTGCGATCCGGCACTCTTGCTGCATCACTTTAGCACTGGGTGCTGCGCCAATTTCTGGTCACAAGACACATCGAAGCCACCACATCAGTCAGTCGTCATTGTCAATATCATCATCAGCACATGCAGCCCTTAATCACATTACTATCTAAAATAGTAGGGTATTGGAATGAAAACAACTCTGAGCTTTAATTACTACATAAACTGAATCATTGCAAGTGGGATTGGGCTGCCACATGTAATTGTCATCGCAACTGCTTCCAAATTCGTTTAAGGCTAAACGTAATGCAGACAAATCGGCCGGAGCCTCCTTCGTATATCAATAAAAGCGGATTTACAGTCGCAATCGTAGTCGTATTCTTTACGCATTCTCATGCCCTATCTTCCCTTACACCACCTTGTGGCACAAACTCCTTCTATTGACAAGAAACAAGTAGTATAACTGAATGAGTCTAAATGGTTAACGCAAGAGCGATTGCCATTATAAGATACCTGGATGCAGAGCACACATTCGCGAGTGAATGCGATGCCTGTCTTAATCAAGAGTCCTTTTTCAGCACAAAAATCATTCGTTGAGGCAACATGACGTTGCAAATAATGAGGCGGACCACCAAGGTCACAAATAGCTGTGCCTCAAAACCAGACCTTTAATAATGGATCCTAGACATTTTCGTGAATTTAATGTAAGCCAAGCTCTCCTTCATATCCATTTTCCAACCGTAGCCCCTTTGCATGGTCTCACACATTTTTTTAATTAATTGCAGGAACGATAGCCAAATCACATCACGCACACCTGAAAAATTACAATTCACCTGTCAGAGGTGGTTTGATTAGTGCGTTGATGGATATGTGTGCTAACTGCTTCACAGGAACCGTCCATATTGTTGTTCTGAGTGCAGCAACACGAAGTAAGCGAGTGATTTTAGGAAGAGTGGGGTGAATGTGCTTCGGGCTCAGCGTAAATTGGTGGCGATGTGTTGCGAACATACGAGAATTGGTTAAATTCCCCAGCACCAAAATTTTAACTACGTAGCTAAACCATTTTAGAGTCTCGAGACTTCCTTGAAGACGAAAGAAGGCATAATACTCGGGTAGTACCTATACATTCAACACAGAGAAGGTATTTGGGCTACTGGCATGGCCCTAAAGTCAGCCCACCCAGCGCGACACCATAAGGCCAATTCGAAAAAGTGGCTCTTTGCCAATACTGAGGGGGAGACAGCCATCTTATTGTAGTAACAACATTGCTTCTGTCCGTGTTATGCGCTAGGGGGTGGAACATTAATTAAGACGTAGTGCTAAATTATTTGCCTTCGTTTTACTGGCATTATACTTTCAAAATCCACTTTAATCATCGAAAGTCATTTACATAACTACTGGCCAATTTCCTTACAAGTCAGTCTTATTTGGAAATGTGCGATGCAATACGAAACAGATAAGTGTAAACAAAAATATTTGCCACATTTGCAACTCTAGTCAAGTCATTCATATACATTACGTGAACACAAATGTTACAAAAAAGTGGCAAAATCACAGTTTCAAATGCATGCTGCAATAGTTATCAAATTTATTCAAAGGTTAACACCAATGATGAGAGAAGCCTATTTAAAAGGTTGGCAGGACAAGTCTTAAAAAAATAATACAAAATAACAAAACTTAGTAAAAAACACCTATTTTGGGCTACAAAATGCGTGTTTAACACAAAACACAAATGGGGATGCTTGTTATAATTATCCAACAGCAGTAAATTTGTAGGCCTAAGTGTAATCAGCACCATTTCAAATTCCTCGTCCCTTCGTCAATTTCAAAAGTAGGGATACCATTCTTTTATTCAAAATGAAAACACATTTAAATAGACGCATAAAAAGAGCTAAGGATATAGGCGTTTTAAAAATCAGGGAAAGTGGCTGCGCTTAATAAAGTGGTATTGATCATTTGAAGAATACCCTCTAACGGCAGTAAGAAAACATTTAGTAGGATCAATTTGGGATTACCAAAGGATTGCATTGCATGTAACTAATAAAACGTGCTTTTTAAATCTAAGCATTGCTAAACTTTGTTAACTTAGCTTATATGCCTCATAAGTTTTCATAAATACTCCTTAAAAGTTCACAACTTAGTCAGAAATTATTCGGCATACATGCCTTTTCTTAACCTTTGACTCGATCTTTGCTAATGAAAAATAGCAGTTTCGAATCCACTTGGATTGTACTGTTATCTTTGCCAAGGGCGTGGAGGTAAGCTGGAATTCTACTTTGTTTATTTACAAATAGATTGCAATAAAAAAATCAGGTGGTTTTCAAATGTCTGAAGAACCTGAAACCAAAATATCTCGTAGCACAGTGCAGCAACCCAACAGTGAGGTGAGTCCCACCCTTGTAAAAATATTAAGAGTTTAACTTCATTTTATTGTGCGTTTCGCTAAATCACATACTCGTCTTGCAACCGTAAATGTAATGGAAAGGAACTGTTCTTAGACCTATGTAGGAACACTTCTCGGTGGTCAGCGCCATGGATTCGGCACATTAAATACTCCCTCCTACGGCTATGTTGGGACATTTTGCAAAGGCCTCCGTCAAGGCATTGGCATTTCCCTCTTCTCAAATGACCACATGTTCATGGTAAACAAACTCATAATTCCTTCCAAAAAACTCCTAGGGATTCTACAAAGCCGATGAACGTTCCGGATTGGGTATTTCAGTTCGAGGTAACAGTGAAATCGACATAGGCCTATGGAAAGCAAATAGCCTCATAAAAGTCAGCACGTCCATTCTAAGCCAGATAAAGTCCTTTCAATCACCAGTTTTTACTCGATGCCTCATTGAGAATAGTAAGTTTGCCAAAGAGGAGATATTTACCATCCCGGACGTGGCGGCGCCACTGCCTTCTGTGGGCCGCAGACGGGTATGTGCAGGACCTGTTTTAATAAGCCATTTTAGTCACCCGATGACTGTAGCAATGACCACTCAAAAGAGTTCAGCGAACTTCCACTTGTGTCCTTTATTCGTAAGAACGGTGACTGCATATATCTCGCAGTCGAGAATGACCCTGACGTGTGAGTCACTCGTCAACACACATATATTCTCCTCATATAATCTAATTGCCATCCAAAATATCCCTCGTTGCAGTTCATCGGACCGCAGGAGAATTGCCCCTGCATTGCATCTTGTTTCCTGTGTGGCAGCCTTGTCCAAAACTACCTTCTCTGTTGCACACCTTGCCAGGATTCTCAATAGTGAAGTCAACTGCAACGGGCCAATTACTAGAGTAGTGGAGAGGTTGTATTGTGCTGCTGAATGCAATGATCTCCACGGCATCAGGCAAATTCTTACCAACACACTCGAATTTTCGTGCAGGCTTTTGATAAATGAAGGACATCCCCTTAGATATGACGTCAGTTTGAGTGATATGTACGGCATCACACCGCTTCATGTGGCTTCAGTGAGTTAGCAGACTTCAAAAGTGACTTGCATTGGCACAAACGCTAAGCAAACTTGAATTTAATTATTTACAAAGTTCTCACAAATGCTTCAATTAAACAAAAGAGAAAATTTCTAAATGTATTATCCTGCGACCATCCCAACCTTAACTTAGGCGAACCAGAGTGTTGAGGTGGTGGATTTCCTTCTATCTTACGGAGCGGATCCTAACGCGTCGATGGTAAACGGAATGGGACCCATCACACTGTGCACCCTCTTCTACCTGGAAAGGTATTCGTCGGAGCATAGCGAGGGTTGTCACTTAATAGAACTGGGCATTGGCCAGACCTCCTCTGGTGTTTACAATCGAGCGGAGCTGGTTTGGTTGTTGGGCTGTGACGCCAGTGAATCTCCAGCGTCAATTGATGAAGATGGCGGTGGTGGTGACGATGACTACAAAATCCACAGATCTGATAACGGTAAACTTGGTCTAGCATTTGTCAGCCTTTGAGATGTTAATTTAGACAGACTACATTAAATGCACTGTAGCCACAAATTTGAGATGGAATTTGGCTTAGGCTCGAGCACAACTGAAATTTTGGATGCATGTCAACACTATCTATCACAAAGAAGACGACTTGCAAGAGTCATCTCTACTGCCTTGTAGAGGGCTACATCGAGACGGGTGTCCTACAGTACCCAAAAACACTTCTGTAAGTTGGTTTGCATACGGTTACTGCTTTAGTCACACCCGTGAACGTGTGGATTATGGTGCAAATTCTCCGCGATTTGACAAGTACATGTCATGCAACCAGGTAAGCTGATGGGAAAGCAGTGAGGAGGAAGCACTTACCCCTTTTGCTTGTTCGCACGAATAAGTAAAGGCAGGACTTTGTGGGGTTGATTGGGACATCAACGTGAGTAATTGATCTTGCCCACTACGGCATCACTCCAACACGTCTAAGTGGAGAAACGAGTTAGGTTGTTGTTTAGTCGACAAGATGCTTAACCAGACGCACAAATGAATTGGCGCTTATTTTGCTGGCATTTGAAGTAAACTTACAGCAATGTTGGGACAAAAGTAAAGGCAAAATCTCTCTTAAAATGCACACAATCGCAAGTGATTTGTTGGTGGATTGGGTGTGTCAAGGATGACAGCAACTCAAATGCCTACTCGTGAACCATTATCTGCCTTCACTTCTCGCTATCAGTCGTCCTGCCGCATCTGGTTCAGCCTTCCTTGTGTGGGATAAATGGAATCTTGAGGCATTTGGTGAGTGTTGCATACCGCCCAACCCCGAGGACAGCATGCATATCCTCAGACTACGAAGTGCCCATGCATGCATTTTTCGTGCAAAGTTATGCCATCAATACCATTTGGCTTGAGCAAGTCTGGACAGACACAGCTATTCCATCCCATGACTGCAACTTGCACACAGAGGTGTGACAACTTTTTATCAACCTTACAGACTCGCTGTCTTTAGTCATTGGTGCATCACATCGCATCGAGTGGACGTGCAGCCACGCCAACACCAACATCACCACCACAGATGCAATGTCACCGCTTTTTATTAGCAATCTACTTATTCACCATCTGGCCACGAAAGTTCAAGCGGCTACGCGACGGCGGTAGTGATATTACGATCCGGAACCTAAGTGCTTTTATGTACTTTGAGAGGTTGATCACTATTTGTGTGGCAGGACTAACCCTAGAACAATTCATTCTACTGAGTACTTGCAAAATAGACCATCATCCATCTCTCAACCACTGAGTCGTGGCATATGAGTACACACCTTGACAAAGAAAGGTAAGCTATTTGCAATGTAGAAAAAGGTAAATTTCAAGTGTTGCACTGCTGTGTATATCAAAAACCTTATTGAAAACGTGAAACGATAAGGAATTTGCTCCTGTTGTAACTAACAGCACAACGTGACAGAGGATCTCTCTTTACTCCCTATTCAACAGTGCAATACTAAACCAAACTCCAGGAGTCAATGGAGCGGCCTCTGAAGCAAAGTGAAGAGGAATGACACCAGAATTGCCCTAGACTGTGTAAATGGATGTCGCAATTTAGAGGATGGGCCGCTACACAACCCGTATAGATGACAAAGTACTAAAGCTTGCATGCACTTCAATGTGCTGCTCAACAAAATGAATTGTCGCAGCTGACATGAAAAATAGCCAATTTTATGCTAGATGAGCAAATGAAGGTTATTAAGTTCGATTCTTTAACGAACAAGATGCCTTACTCACCAATGCTATGGGTGACTGTGAATTGGAGAGTCGTTGGTTGAACTAGAAGGCACAATTTGCCTATCTTCTGCCCCCCTCTTCCTATCTGGTAGCATTCGGACCCTGTCTGGCCCTTTTTTCTCGCCCTAGTATCTCAAAGCACTTACGTGGGATATCGCTGAGATGCCTACGCCTGGAGGTTCAGTGAGCCGTAAATCCAAGCGACCTTGTAAAAGCTCGGCCTTGACAAAGGCAACTCAGGTGACACAGGCTGATCTCAAGGAAATGGGAAAAAGCATTCGGTAATGCGTTATCACCTCAAGTAGCTTAAAAAACCTGCGCTGACATTACAAATTAAATGAATATTGCGTGTTTAAATTAATCAAGGTAAATGCTTTGTTACATCGCTGTTTAACATTAATAGGATTGACCTTCATACCTACATAACGCCATGGGTCTGCAGAAGCACTATTTCCTCCCCTCTAAATCAGAGTAAATGGTGCTTTAAAGGGGCGGTATGCCTCAGACCCACTTCCATCTTAGTGCTTTTGCAGCTCATCTCAAAGCTCGTCGGTGTTGTGTAAGACTTGTGATCGGACGATAGTTTGGCTGGAGGGCATATATTTCTCAATCATTGTTTGCTCCGAATATGTATTAGGCTGCATTATCTTCACTTTGATCGCTTTCTTTTAATGCTTGTAGGATTAGAGCACGCCTAAAGACGATGCTACTACTCCTGCAGCACGGCGCCAATCCAAACATTGCTATACAGCCTCTGCCTCCGTTGATAGCGGCAGCTCGAGCTGGAGATGTAGAGTTATCCCGACTGTTGCTGCACTTTGATGCAGATCCCAACATCCGCATTCCGCCGCACTCTGTCACGATGTCTGAGGTACATGTTTCTCTCACCAACTCTATATTCCCTTGTGTCAGTATCGCTTGAATTAGCATGCAGTGGAGGTACTAAAGTGGAGTCACCTACATTAGAGAGACAGATAGTTCAAAGAATGAATAGAAAGAGGATTTTAGTGCTAGATCTCAAGATTGGCTTATTCATTAACGTGCTCTCGGAGACAGTTGACAACCAAAGTTCAAATGTTTGAATGTTCTTACATAATGTCAACACCTCTTTCCGTGCTTTTGCTCTTTATTCAAATTCATTTGATTCCAATTAAGTGTGCTATATGCGTATGAACTGGAGGTTCAGGTAGAAGATGGAGCAGCGTGCACAAGAAGCACTGGTGGAAGATATCGCAATTCCTTCCAAATGCTTAGTGGGTTACATTTTTTGCCAGACTAATTAACCCTTGGCTGCAATACCACTCTCTGGACCAACATGTGTCAAGCAGTAACTTTGAGTGATTCCCTTGAGGACCACCTGATCAGCTCAACTCGCAATCTTCAATTTCTCTCCACTTACCTTCACAAGTGTTCAATTCTTATCAGTTTGCCGTTAAATCGTACAGCAGAAATGTCTATTCTGAATGTTGGATTATGCAGATGGGATGGCGCAAGATTCACCAATGCAAGCGTTTCTCTAAATGTAAAGAATAAATTCAAGTAGAGGTCAAGGATTTTGTGTCCTTCGTTCCTTATTACGTTTTTAATCACATAGGCGGGTGACCTAGAGGAAGTGGCTAAACCAAAAGGCCAAGTAGGGATGCAGAATAAGGAGCACATCGACCGTAGGAGTATATCATCCAATTCTACCTCTTTTACAATGCAGTGTCTCCTCCTCATTATTAAATAAAACGTATGTACTATCATTTATGAGTGGAAGCTGTGGCACTTACCCGGTATTCAGTGAAACATTTTCAGATTTCGTGCTTGGGCTAAACAAACTTCATTTCCTTCTTCAGACCACATTCACCGACAACTACGGAAACATCTATACAACAAGTGCTGGTGGACTCACGGCGTTACATTTCGCCGTGGTTCTGCCCGGCACCGTAGGCGTCCAGCTGACACAAATGCTTCTTCAGAGAGGAGCTAATCCTAATTTGAGAGCTCTGCCTGATGCCAGCTTTCTCGTTGATATTGAGGTAAAATTGCTTTCCAGTTTCTTCCACGAAGACTATTTTAGACGGAAGCGAAAGTATTTGTGTAGTTTCCGTAAGTAGTTGAGGCTCAAGCAGTTGTCGAATATGATGCTCTAATGTCCGATTTATTTAAAAACAGGCATTAAATAATTTAAGATAAAGTTTTATTCGGAAATCATGCTGTGAAAACACGTTGTGGGTTCGCATTAGCAACCACTGTTTTCTTTAACTATCTGGGTATTTCATTGAGGTCCAACCTATAAAATGGAAAAGCAAATCACTAATTTACCTTTTATTTTGATATATAAACTCCTTCCAGCCAACTTGGCTAAATCACAACATCCGACTTTTACTGTTTCAGGGCAACAAATCAACGTGGTCGACCTCCACGTGTGACGGTGGCAGGACCGCATTGCATCTCGCATGTGCAAAGACCTACGACAAACAGGTTGATTGGCCACTTTCTTGTTGTAAAAGGAGTCGTAGCCTTCTGTTTACTCATGGTACCTCCATCCTTTGATTTTTAGCACGCTACGGAGATAGTGAAATTGTTGATGCATCACAGCGCCGATGCCAACCTTCTCTGCAATGGTCACTGTGCTCTCAGCCTAGCACTGGCCTGTGGTAATGATGAGGTGAGCAAATCAAACCACCTCGTCAATCCAGTTGGCGAAAGCTATCAATGTCTAACTAATGAGGTTTCACAGCGCCTTAGTTGTGACATTCACAAATCAGCATCACTCGTCTAACAGCTTTGTATTTGCCCTCTAGTCGCTATTGTCCCTTAAACATGCACAGCATCAGACAAGACAAACAGGAGTCTACCTCCACCCACATTTATGGCGGTCCGCCTCCCATTGCACGATAGATCGTCTCACTTTTGCTGACCTATCCACAAACGAAAGTAGGAATGCGCTTGACACACGGACTTGGCTCTTCTCTGTGCGTGCTCCTGCATCCCATCTTCGAGCACGTTCGCACTTTCGACAGTCGGTTGTCTCTCCTCTCACAACTCATTGCCCACTGCCCTTTGGGTCTCCTTAATCATCGTATCACCATGCCCTACGAACTGGTCGAAGGTATCTCTTCAACGATTAATCAAATCTTGCTGAAATCTGCCCAGTAGTAGCTGTAATTTTTTCAGTGATTTTGCAGGTAATATTGTAGACTACGTGTTGCATGTCTACAGGCGAGTTGAGAAGAAGGTGTTGGGTGATCCTGCCAAGCGTCATATCTTGCAACAACGACAACACATTTTGGATTTGCTAGCTGCAGAACTGAGAAAATCAGCTTTTGCGAGTGAAACGTGGAGGCGCATTCAAGGTAAGCAGTATTATAGAGGAGCGAAGAAACTCACGAGGCAGTTTGAGAGTTGCAGATGGTTTAATCACTATTGACAGATGATGGAGTAGTGATTCTATTAAGACCTTTTTTAAAGTATCCTGACAGCGTTAGTAAGACAGTTTTGATTATATTTGCCTTTAGATTTGAACCATGCTGGCAGCCCCATGGAAATGTGAGTGCTCGCATTCTGATACCCCCTCGGAAGTTGGCAGTTATTTGATTCACACCCATCCATCAAATCAATTTTGTAGAAATGAGCTACAATTCTGCTTCCATTGTGGGCGATCATTAAGTGTCAACCTCTCTCCATGTCGACGATGTCGGCTGGTGTTGTTCTGCTCCAATTCTTGTCGAAAAGGAGCCTGGATGGAATGGCACGGAAGACAGTGCTTGCACATTATGGGTTTGTCTTTATACCTTCAGCTTTACCTCAAGTTACCTCGGCTGCCAAGTTGAGGGCATTAGAGTTCAGCAATGCCTAGTCGTTTAGCAGGCCATCTTTCCTGTCTTCATTACGTGTCCATTTGGACATTCGTGCTGTAAATTTTGAACACCATGAAGACAGTGCAAGAGTCTCCAAAATGATCAGAATAATAATTATGTGCAGACGCGTCTTCTCCGTTGAAATGGATGGCTTTGGGAGCGCAAAAGTTACAAGTCCGAGTGGCTTTGAAATGAAAGCAAACCTTTTTTGTTCTGTCCGCTTACACGTTCCTCCACCTCTTGTTTCAGCTAGGCAAAACAGAGGAAAGGCCATGACAAATACCAGAAGTGGTTTAAAAGTGGTAAGAACAAAGCAATTACCCTTAGTGACTTTCTCACTCCACGAGTGACAATTTAACACCACGAACTAAAGGTTAGGGCTCATCCACTATGACCCTGTGGTCCCCTTTTACACAATATCCATATCTCGGATGACACTGCATTTCCCTCGAGTTGTTTGAATGTCGTCACAGATACCCACGGACCCCCGTATTCTTAGAGAGTTGAACTTGTTAACTTCTACTTGATTCCCTTTTATACACATTGAAATCAGGATAGACGCCAACTACCTGTGCCGTCCACTGGAAACGGTCATCCAGCTCACAGCTACGGTTTCTACAGGGACCGCATCTACATGAGGAAGGACGCCATTGAACGTCTTCAAGAGGAATTATCTTCGTATGGCAACTACAGCTTCCTTTGAGTCAACAGACACGAGCGTCTCACACTACTTGACTTCACCTGAATGCATCGCAATGCACTTGAATCCTTGTATTGTCAGTGGGTTTTCTTCAGTGCTAATGGGATTCATGGCCATTGGGTGGACCCATTTCCTAGCTGGACATAATGGTTGGGTTCAGATCAACTCGTTTGGCATTGCTTGCTTGCTGCACATTTTGTTCGCTTCGAGCCTTCTCTGGAGCCTTCAAAAGCTATACTTGTGCTGCAGTCAGTGCGGGCCGCAGAGGAGGTCATGCGGTCTGCAGTAACTAGTAGGCGGCTTGTGACAGCAAAGACCAAGGAGGCGTCGGACCTCGGACCCGCAAAATTTTTGTGCTGGAATGTTGCATTCAACAGAATTATATGAGGCACCATTTATGATGCGTTGCACATTACTACTTCTAATTCCAGACAAGATGTATGTCAGTCGTTTGAGGGCAAAATTGTCATGTTGCTAAATCAGGTGTGCTCATTTAGCTCGATAGCATTATAGACGGCAAAACTCAATTTTCTCTGTAAAGTAAAATTTTTTTATTTGTAATTAATCCCTTTCCTGGCAAACAATCCCATTCAGCAGTAGCTCGATATTGGCGCACCTTGTCGGACTCTCCCTGGTCAAAACATTACCTGCCGAGGATTCTACGATCCGTATTTGTGTCAAAGTTGCGACGATCGACTAAGTGATTCGTAAAATTTACAACTTTAAACGTTACTTCACTGTCAGGTCAAATTAAATGAGATGCTCTAAAAAAGATTTTACACCACATTTTGCTGTGCTAAAATTAAAAAGGCTAAGCGTGGAGAAACACAGCACCTTCAGTGTTGAAGGTGTCAGCACCAACTGTGGAGTGAGGTTCGTAATCTCTTGATAAATCCGTCACATCTCCACTTGTTTGATTTCAAATGATGTTTAACATTTAGATGTTGTCATAAAAATTTTCCATATATGGGTTCTTTCAAAAAGTAGCGATTGGTTTCAATTTGAAAACGTAAGGGGCAGGTTGACTTCCGTGGCAGCATCATCATTATTATCAGCAGTAGTGGCGGCAGCAACGAGGTTTGGAGCTGATCCCAGTGATGCACACCGAAATGTTGACTGATGGGCTCTCCTTGCGAAAATCGCCATCGAGAATGCTGAAACCCTTACCAACCAGATCAAGCAATCAGTAAACCTGCAATTCATGTGATGTTTTGCGTTGCGGTGAAGCGAGATACGGTGCCATGCTAAGCAGTTCAAGGCGAATTGTGGGGGGGTTAGAAGTTAATCCACAGTAAAGGGTCTCTGCAATGCGTCGACCTCTAAATGCCTCGTGAATTTTGTGGATGAGGCTCATTGGGGTGTACAAGGATGAGGTGGCAATGGAGGCATGTTCGTACTCTCGATGGAGCCATGGAAATCATAGAATCTGCTCTTTTCATCCAACACTAGTAGCCCGTCATCGTCGCCTTTGATGAAGGCGGCTAAATGTAAATTAACGCTGATCCACTTCCAAGTGGAGGAGTAGGGTTGATGCTTCCATTTTAAAGCCATAACCAACCAATCAACGTTTGAAGCATGCCGAAAGCCTCAAATGCTGCAGAATGAAGGTCATATCATTCCCTTACGAACAATGTGTTGTTTGGGGATGAATCGCACCGCTGCTGCCTCGGTTATCATCGGCCCCACCCAACCATCGGGCAGAGTTTCTTGCGCTCCGTCATTCAGTAGAGCAACAAAATGGCCAGATTGATGGTTTGCGCGATGTGCATCTATTTGGGGTTCGCGATCAGACTCGGTAGCCCACGGTCTTCCCAAGTCGTGGTCGAATCAGCAGACTCCGTGTCTTGGTATAGTTGAACAGGCAGTTTTACAATAAGTGTGAAGTGTGAAAGCCGTATATTCTGGTGTATTGCAATGAGTCAGCCCTGAAAATGTAGCATCCCGAGGTACTGTGGAGTAAAATGTTGAAACGCCACCCCAAAATAGCCAACATGCGAACCCACTAGAGGGTGCTTTCTCAAACATCGAGAACACAAATATCGACAGATCTAATAGTTTGTCTAAAATCCGCGAAATATAGTGCCAGCCGTGGGATCCGTGCAGGTGCAACAGATCCACAAATATGTCCCCCTCACTCCTTATTTTGTCATTTCACCTTTCTCCACTCGAATACGAATCAAACTCAATCAGACCTTTTTACTCCCTTTCAGTGAAATGTTGCATTTAAGAGGTACTTAAACCTGAACAATCCCTTACACCAGACTTTGAAGCGTCAATTACCCGACGCACTGACAAACTCGTGTTTTTGGCCAGCCGTATCAGAACTACTTCCAATTCCCAATTTTGAGTGACAACGTCAAAGCAACTGCTGTTAAGCAGGCGGGTCTATTTCCAACCAATAGGCACCTAGTCTCAATGTCAACCATTAACTCTAATTTGCCTTGACTTCCAGTGGCAACTTTCCCAGTGGTGCCCAAACTCATGCCTCCAGGCACACTGCTGCGAGTTGGTGTGCACTCTTAGTACCTTAATGAAATATTACAACCAATTTTCAACACGTTGAAGCAACCAACAAACTTATTTACTTCAGCGTCAGATTTCTCGCCATGTCACCTCAGCATAGGAGCTCACAAGGAAGCCAATTGCAGAAAAACTCGCAGCAATCCCCATCATTCCATATAAGTATAAGGTAGAGCAAAACAGTCAATTAAAGTAGATGAAAGCACTTTAACTTAGGGTGGAGTAAATCAAATGAAAGCAGAATAAAATAGAAATGCATGAGCAAGTACAACAGCTAAGAATGATCGGATAGTAGATGCCACAAGTGTTTGTGTCCAATTATTCATCTGCATCAGGTGCTCATTTGTCAGGTGAGAAATGTACATCGACATAATGTTTTGGTTGCCAAGAGGCCAAATCCTTCCAGCCTCTACTTGGTACATGCCGCCTTGACAGGTATTCACATCTGCCTACACGCAGTGTATGGTTCGCACGGATGTGCTGGTAATGTCCTTCCAGCAATGCAAGTAAATGAGAAAGCAAGCTACCGATGCGGGAAAGTAGTCGTACAGACAAGTCATGAATCCAAAATACAATAAAACAGTACTGACAAAGTCACATTAACTCCCAACTCGATGTTGTGCAATAGTTAAGTGTATTCTGGAGGCAGAGGTAACACTGTAAGGGAGCGTCTATATCATCTTAGAAGAGGTCAATCAGTCTTGCTTCCTCTTCATTCGAATAATTACTTGCAGAACAAAGATCTGACTTCCACGCTACCACATAGTACGCCATTTGAGGACATAAAAGGAAGCCGTGCATCAAGTAAGTGGAGGAGAGAGAAACGAGATGACAGCAGAAATGGCGATTAGTCCTCCGTCTCCTACTCAGTCCATTCACCTACCTGACGTGCCACTTCCTTCTCACCTGTCATCAAGTAAGGCACTACGTAGTATTGAGGAAGGTGGATTCCGCTACTATGCACAAGTAATTCAAGGTAACAAATTCACAACGTAAATTGACCTCCTTTATCTTAGATGTGTATGTGAGTGGGTATTGTGACTGTGAAGTAGTCAATACTGAAGTGGGTGGGAGCTTACATTGACGTCCCATTGCGTGGAGCCCGAAAGTCTTGAAGGAAGTGCAGCATCCAAATGGGATTGTGCATATTCCCTAGCTTTGACTTCAAATATAAGAGAAACATGTACGCCGCTTCCGAGTGGGAAGTCTAACCAACGGCAGTGATTAATTGAAAGATGTAGCTAGGAAAGCATCCCTTCCCACAAAATGCAAGTTTATCTCATCAGAAATGACAGGCGCGTAAACACTTCACGTTTCTTCTCTTTCCGCCTCCCACTTCTGCTTCTTGTATCACTCAATGCACGCCTTCCTCAGAAACCAAATTATGTGATTGGAAAGTTTCCCTTCCACGTGGACATATCGTGCACTCAATGTCAGTGTGGAGGTTTTCGAGTCCCAATGAAGCAGTCTAGCTTCCAGCGCCTAATGGCAGGTTGCCACAAAAAGTGTAAATTCTACAGCAACCTTCCGGCTCCTCCAATGACTCCTAAGTCACATCCATCAGTGAATCAAGGAGTACCTCTGTGCATACACACTCTCATACATGTCCTCGTGCACATGCATTTGCATACGCATGTATCCTTGTAAGCATGCATATGTGAAAAATGTGGGCGACTGTGTGTGTATGTGTACAGATGTGTATGATAAAATACATATAAGTAAAATTTTTGAAAAAAGGAATGATGTGCACACAAATACTGAGTCGGTGGGGTCACAGTCAACGTAAGTGGAGGTGTTGTCGCAAGAGGCAAATCAATCGACCACTTCAACACCTAATACCCAAATCTCGTAGTAAATATGCTAGATTACACGTTACTATGCTCATGGCACGGTCACTACTTTCCTCATATTCCAAAACTGTGCACTATAACTTTGCTGCACGCGAAATGTAGCTAGAGACGAGGTTGCCTTTGACACCTTACTTCCAGTAAACAATCGCTAAGTGGAACACTACATTCTGGTTGTCCCGTGTAACGGCCACCTTGAAAACAGGATATAAAGCAATGCATGGAATTTCATTTGAATGAAACGACATTTGTTGCTACTGACAGACAAGTTAAATGAAACCAAACCGTCAAATCTCATTAACTACAGCGATTTCATTCTAAAGGCAAAATTCTGTCTTCCCCTCTGACCTTTGCTACCACCATCATCACGTGTGAACCGAAAGGCAGGTCGCAAAAACTGCAGAAACCTAACAGTGCCCAACCCATGCACCTTCTCACATTGTTCATGACGTTAGCGCAAATCAGCACTGAGCACACAGAAAATGCAACTAACCAGAAAATTCACAATTTCTGCTTAGACATACTTGTGGAAGCAATGAGGAGTTCACCACGAGTTTCTACAGATAAATAGACGCGAGACAGATGGCTAAAGAGAAGTAGAGACGGGCAGAAGGGGAGATAGATGATAGGAAAACAGTGAGTATGCACAGTGCCATAGTATTGCATTACGGTTATGAGCGGCACGGATAAACATCTCTAATCTCTGGAAAATGCATTCAATGCACCGCAAAACTCATTAGGCTGCCGTTCTCCCAACCAGCCAATTGTGCTGACAATCGCTTTTTAAAAAACCGCAATGAATTTCAGTGAATCGTCACTTGCCATATGAACTCGTTCCCACTATCAACAACAAATAAAACTCCGTAACAAGGGAGTTACACTGTTACACTGTTATTGGTTGCTCATTGCCATAAGTAGAAAATGACGTTTCTTCCCAATGACGAATGGTAATCCATTATTCGTCATTAGTAAACAAAACAGGGACTCACCGAGTCGAAAGTGATGTGCCACATGGAAGCTTAGTGCTGTGATGAACTACCGCCATTGCGGCATGGATAAGACACCGTACTGCACTCGCCATCTCTTCACATCTACAATGGTGAAAGTCGCAATAAGATAACGTCTCGATCTCTCCACCTTGGCCCATTGCCACAATAGAAAGTTCATCATAACGCCTTTGGATATTAGAAAAGAATATGGAGTGGGAAAAACCCCAGAGCTTAGTGAGAAATAGGAAATAGCCTTGATTTCTCGAGATGACCATCAATTAGCATACGCCAAAAATTAAGGCCGAGATGTGCTGCTAATGTTAGAACAGAATGGGAATCGACACCTTCAACCGCAAAGTGCAACATACCAAGGACCACAGATCTAAACCAAGTCTTGGACCGAAATGTAATTCAACTGGTTTCTGGCGGCTCAGGAGTCGCCCCTCTGCGCACCCCGACCACGTTTCCCCAACCATAGTAGGGGCACGTTGGCCCTACGCACACTTAAGCAGTGGGATAAAACAAAACCAAGCTAACATGATTCCAGTCTTACTCACAAAAGTAGGTTAGGCTGCGGTAAGAAGTAAAATATTCATACCTTTTTGATTCTGAGTGGAAATCGAGCAGGTCTTCCTTGTCGCAGTGCCGCCTTTATGCCTGGAAAGTGGTAGTGGTAAATTAAATTACTTTCTCTGATTCCCCGGTAAACGAACAGTAATATGATTTCAGGGGATATTTGGATAGCATTGGAGCAAATTTCATTAGTTAGGCATAAAGCGTGATCTGTTTTGGGTACAGACTAGAGCAACACCTCTGTCCGATTTGATGGTGAAATAGTAGATATTTTAAATATAATCGTTTGCCTCCCATAAAGCAATTTTCCTCCTGCAAATTAGGTGCTTATAATAGAATACTACCGCTTTAAAGTGAAGTTTAGAGAAAGCGTAAAAATCCACCAGTTTATATTGTCCCTTGCCTTTTTTAAGTGTGCTGCCGTGAAAATTGTCATAACGATCACTGGGTAGCAATTGGGTAGTTGTATTTATACCCGTAGAGCATATTTCAAAATTTTCCTGAGCGGTGTAATTTCATGCATTCGTCCTCATTCTTTGCACCTCGGGTATTTTTTTGAGGATTAGTCTCTTTTACAATAATGGGCGTATTTTGAAAAAATGTGTGCAAATTAAGTAAACAGGGTGGGAGGTGGTGTCCATCTTAGCTTGTTTTTGTAGACCATCAATTCCGTAACAAAAATATCTCGTCAGTTTTAGTTGTAGGTATTGAAGCAGACTTCTGCATCGTGATGAGTGAGAAATAATCGTATGTAGGTGTCATTCTGTTTTCTTACCGTTTCCATATTCGCCAACAACCCATGCAGCATTCTTTCTGTTAAATTTTGGTGGATACGTACTTGGTCGAAGTATGCCATCCCCCACCATCGTGTGTGTATAGCCATATTCTGTCGACGAAGACCATTATCTAAGCCCCGTTATCATAACCGAATTTACAACATCAATGAGAAATGTAAAATAGCCACTTTTTAAGTCGGTGCGGATCTTGTACATGGGTCGATTCTCGTATAAATTCTTCTAAAAGTTAGATTCTAATGCTACCTCACGTTTTTCTTAGATTTGTAATTACTGGTGTTTCGAAGTTGTTTTTAATGAGTCGATTTGTTACTATTGAAGAAAATTTTAATTTCGTAAATTTTAGGAATGAGTAGTGATACTGAGCAAGTGTCATTTTCAACAGCACTCGAAGAGACTTTCTTCGATGCCGTAGAGGGTATAAAATGTAATTCATCCCAACCTGTTCCAGCTGAACCCCCTTTCCAGGATTGCAACAATGAAGCTGAAACGGGTTTAGCTAATACATCTGACACCTCAATGAAGCTCCTCAACGAGACGTATTCTCTATCTACAGAAACATCTCCTTTGTTGGACAATCCTCTGCCCTACTTAGACGACGCTATCAAGTCTATTCAAGTTTTGTCTTCAGACCCAGTCATTTACTTGAGAAAAACGCCACCAGCTCCTTCCTCTACCCTTTCTCAAAATCCAAAGCAAAATTTTGGTTCCATAAATTCTTCAGATTTGGTAAATCTCAACATTAGAGAGACCCATAGTTGTGTCTGCACAGATCCGACCCCCTCAAAAGAAGATCAGACCACAGTAGATCAGATCGGCTACCTTCCCTCATTTCCTGTTGAATTTCATGGAATCGAAAAAGTTGAGACCACCCAGTCCGTTAGTGATGCTGGCAACAATGACAGTGAAGCTGAAGTGTTCGAATTTCGTGGAATAAGTGATAGATTTGGTCTTACTACAGAACCAGCAAACGTTGTTAATTTCATTAGCGATGAGCAATTCATGACTGAAACGGAGAGATGTACAGACATTTCCATGGAGGAAAAAGCGGTTTCTGAAGGTTTAAATAACGACTTAAATGAGCCAGAAAATGTTACCGTAGACCGGGAATTAATCAGCAAATTGGACGATGCGACTTCTCAACAGGTTGAAACAGTTGAATTCGACGTTTCTC
This sequence comes from Echinococcus multilocularis, assembly GCA_000469725.3. Lineage (NCBI taxonomy): Eukaryota > Metazoa > Platyhelminthes > Cestoda > Cyclophyllidea > Taeniidae > Echinococcus > Echinococcus multilocularis. The sequence goes on along the minus strand of LN902846.1, from coordinate 3,404,130 downwards.
ACGAAATTGAGGATGCAAATGAAGTTGCAGATACCATAAATGGGGTAGATGGTAATTTTGACGAAAAAGTGGTCAAACCTATTGCCCCCGTTGACGCAGCCGGCCAAGGATGTGACGACACTATTGCAGATGCCATGGCTGAAACCGAGGTGGATAACAATGGCACAAGTGTCAAGATGGACACTGAAGGTGTTGAAGCGGAGCAAACGGTGCTTGAAATTTTGGAGGAATATCGAGAAAAACGCAAGCCGAATCCCCCCAAACGAATGCTCACGGCTGAGGAAGACGCAGCCAGAAATAAGTGGCCAAGGTAGTTCTCTAATTTCAGTGAATTCGTCCAAGTCGAGTATTGAGAATCAGTGTAAGAAAATGATAATTTCGAACAGTCGGCCAAAAATCAGTTTCCATAAAAGTTGCTGTAACAACGTACTTAAATAATTTGTCATAACTCGCTAAGGTATTCTGTAGTATTATGGGTGGTGAAACAAAATATTTTGCATTTTTTTATTTACATTGACATTTCCATGTATTCACATTTATTTAGAATGACGAAGGAGGTGCTTCGAAAAATTTGCAAAGAACAAAAACTCTACCAAACGCCCTACCTTAATGATATTCTCTACTTACACTATCGAGGTTTGATCCTGCTTTTTTTGGCATAATTTTTGAGGCAAATAAATATGGTTTTTGCTATTTGTGATTTGCCTGCAGGCTTTGGATGGATTGAGAATTTGGAGGACTACACAGGTCTGCGATGTCTCTTTCTTGATGTCAATGGGATCGATGAGATTGCAGGACTAGAATACCAAACGGAGATGCGTTGTCTCTTCATGTCGAAGAATCTCATTCGACGAATCGATAACCTCGACCATATGGTTCACCTGGACACTCTGGATGTTAGCCATAATATGATTTCAAAAATTGAAAACCTTTGTGAGTCTAATAGCTCTGTAAGAATATCATTTATTAAAGTGGTGGGTCAACCGATTTTCTTTCAAAATTGTGATTTCCACCTAGCTGTCAGCCGCTTTTTGAACAATTCTATGCAGCTTTAACATGATGAACGCTTGATATTTAATTAGGAGAATCATGTTTGTATCCATCATCCTTCAGGTCTAAAATCTCTCCAGGATTTCAGGTGAAGTAAATTTTTTTGGGGCTGATGAATCAAACAACAAAGTGCCTAACCGTTTGCGATTCTGCTCAAAATTAAATCTTTTAAGATGTTTGACGATTTTGTTTTCTAATGCCTTGCCAAACTCATCCGATAAATAAAATCATCGTCTTTATAATCACGGCTTCTCGATTTATAAATTTCCCCTTGAAGATGAAGTAGAATATCTGGATGGCAGAAGTTGCGAGTGTCATGTGTGTCCCTTGGCCTGAGGTCGGGTATCAGAAGGGCCTAAACATTGGGCTAACATTGTCAAAGCCAAATTTCTCAAGTTCTTGATCAGTTTTCCGTGTTATTAATAGCCGGAAATCTCGATTAGGGATATGCCGTCGTTGGCATGAGCTAAACTGTATACCACCAAGTAAGGCGGAAATGCTCACTTATTGTTTAAATGCACACTGATATTAAGTACCATTGTTTTATTGAGGCAAAAGATTTTTTCTGGAAAAAAAAATCAACATAAAAGTGTCATTTTGGCTATGAGTTATGTGTCGAATTTCATAGCAATGCTACCAGTCCTAAAGAAGTTGGTCATTTCTCACAACAAACTCGAAACTCTGGAGGACATTTTGCACCTTCGCGAATGCAAAGCTCTGACTGTCGTTGATCTTCAGCAGAACCGGATTGACAACTCTGCAGTTCTGGAGGAGATCTTTGCTCAAATGCCCAATCTGGTAGGCCATTGCTTTTTATCTCCCTCCACCTCCTTTTTCTTCAATGGGGTCTAATTTCTTGTTACCCTCTTTGTAGCGGGTCCTCTACAACCAAGGCAACCCTTTTGTTCGAGAAGTGAAGTACTATAGGAAGAATTTCATCAATCAATGTGTGAGTGAAGCTAAGAGTAGGCGCTTTGAATGACTTGCAACACATCGAAAAGTGGAGTTTTCTTTCCTTTGTAGAAAGAATTAACCTACCTGGATGATAGGCCCGTTTTCCCAAAGGACAGGGCATGTGCCGAGGCCTTGTGAGTTGTATATAGATTTTGACAGATGTCGTTTCCATCGCTAGATGACTAAATTATTAGCTTTGGTGAACTGAATATGAGGTCACTAGAGGATCTGAAAAGCCTGTCATTTAAGAACGTTAATGTCTGGTTAATGTGTCTACGCCAGTGATAGGCCCCCAATGACTTGAATTCCCAAAAACGGTTATCCATTTCCGTAAATATTCAACGGTAAAATTCTTCCTAATCAGTTGTAACATGACTAAATTGGCTGCAAAATAAAACTTAACGGTGCTGCTTATTTTTCCTTCCCTAAGCTACTGCGGTGGACCAGATGAAGAGTGTCGTGTCCGCAAGGAGCTCAATGATGCCGAACACAAACGACTTATGGATAGCTGCAACTGTACACGGTTCTATTCTCTTCGATTAGTTAACATGAAAAAATTTATTTAGACATTGATAAGCCCATGACAATGTTTTGCACAATTATTACTTGGCTTGGTGTCAGAGTAGCACGTGAGTTACCCAGTCCCGTTGGCCAATTCCGACCATATTAATAGATTAGGGATACCCATCAATGTTGCAAACCTACTCTTAGTTGACAATAATTCCTCTGAGAGTTGCTTGTTGACGAACCTATAAAATGGAACTTCCATAGGGTTAACAGAGCGACGCAAGAAAATAGAGGCGGTGAATCGGGAGAAGGAGCTAGTGGAAAAGGCCAGAGGGGAAAATCTCCCCACTGACGACATCCATGTAAATCCGGAGGATATGGACTGGCTCTACGGAGCAGAGCAGTTGAAACAACCCAACACAGCGGGCGGCGATGTTCAGGACGTCTCAAGTCAAGATACTGCTGCATCTGCACCTCCAGTTGATAGCATGGAGACTGCGAATTCAACTGCTGACGCTCTTAATGATGGCAACGCTAGCACTGAAAGTGAGATTGAGGAATTCACTCCCTCTAAAGTATTGAAGCAGATGGAAGAACGAAATGTTGATCATGCGGAGTCGTTTTCCGTGCCAGTAAGTTTACTTACGGTCTGGAGCGATTTCTGATCGCCTATTTCATTTAAGCAGCTTCTGATTGGTTGGCTTGACTTCTTTTTGATAGATTGATACAGACCAATCGGATGAGCCTGTTGTGGAAGTAAGTATGCCTACTCCACAGGCCGAAAAGGCTCCTTCGAAGTCACTATTCGAAGAGTGTGATGATTTTGATTGGAAGTCGAAATTGCTTATCACAAAAGGTATGCCTTTCAATTTACTCCTCCTTGGTAACTTGCATCATTGCGGATGTAATGAAGCGTATTTTCAAGGTTCTTTTTTAGATTTTCCGTGCATTGGTTTCTTTTTTAATGTCACCATGCTTTGATATTCGTCTGTATGATAAAAATGACATTTGAGTTATTTATTTTTAAGTCAAAGTTGTATAATTTTAGATTCTCCTTCCACACTCGGACCCCCTAAATCGGTGTTTGTTGAGGAACTCGGAACTTCAGCTGAAGGTAGTCCGATTCCTATTTCCGAATGACATGGAAAAGAAGTTTTGCTAACCTCTTTATGTGGACCAGTAGAGTTAGGTATCCAATTTAGGCAGTGCATCCTTGGTAGGTGAAGGAATACTTTTTGATAATCCAATCATTGTTTGTATTTAATTTTGTGGGTGCGGTAGAAGTTGGGAAAATCGTCCTTTGAGATCGGATTTGCTTTCTGCTCCCACTAATGTAGTCCCCTAGACTCCTCTGAAGCCGAAAGAAGTCGTAGTACCGGGGCAGAATATGTAGTATCGACATATGGTAAGGTTTTGGGCTACTGGCGTGGCCCGGAAGCCAATCCACCCGGCGAAGGCACAACGGCAGAGCGCCAACACTTACCATTGCACCAAAACCGAGGGTTAAATAAGCTCCCAACCTATTGCATGGTTCCTCTCACTTTTGCGTTTCATTTCCTGCATTCGCATTGGCCAGTCTTCTTCATGAGCCATTGTATCATGGAACTAAGAGGATACCTAACTGCAACTTCACTGATTCCTCTTGACAATTCTGCGAGATCTAGAGTTTCCTCCTGTATGGGAAGCAGATATGAAGATGGAGGAATGCGCCAGTTATTTAGTGTGTCCATAGCTAGTCGTAGGAACACTGGCCTAAAAGTTGAGTCCTACAGCAAAATACGGCTTTTTTAACATTATTCCTTAGGAATAAGGCTTTGGGTCTGTTCCTCCTTGTCACTATTCCCACTTCAGTGCTGATTGGGCGTATCTCTCCGGGCTCTATCCAGTTAGCGGAGAAGTGGAGGAGGCATTGCGAGTTCACATGATTGCCATCCTTCCGTAGGCACCGTTGGTAAAAGCTTTCTTACAGATTGAGGAACTGGGGGTAGTCACCGATTCACCCTCAGCATATGCGCTTCTTCCACCTAGATAGGTTTTATCACCTAGCGGTTGAAATCGCGGAAGTTGTCTTTTCGGATCGGGTTTTCTTTCCGTTGCCACTAATGTATTCCCCGAGACTTCTCTGATGACAAAGGAAGACATAGTACTTGGGCAAAATATGTATTTTTGACTTATAGTAAGGCCGAAGAGTCTACTGGCATGGCCCAGAGGCCAGTCTACCGGACGAAGTCATAATTATGCAAGGCACCTACGTGAACCCTTTGTACAATTACTCTCTCAATTTCATTGTTTACTTAAATCTATTGGATAGTTGATTAAGAAATAATAGTTTCAAATTGTGATTTTTTTACAAAGAAATTCCTCCAAATGTTTTGTTTCGTTTTAGAAGAATCAAAAGGAAAAGTGACCCTTAAAGTGCCCCTTATTGAAGAAATTTTAGGTGAGTTAATACAATTTACTCATTACTGGTTAAAAAAATATACACTGTTAATCATTTTTTGTGCGTATTGACTCCAGGCAGTTTTATTATTTTTTACTCTTTCCCTACTTCTATAACAAAATTCTCTTCCATGTTTTGCTTTCATATTTTGTTCCTACCAAGTAAAGTTTACCGTCGTTGAGCTTGGAGTTAGAAGTTTTGTTCATCTCCTGCTAGCACAGTGATAATTCAGGTGTTCCAGGTAGCATCAATTCGAAGTAGGCGTAGAAGTTGAAGGACAACATGATTACGTCGTACATTGAACCTGATCACCTTTTAGATGATTATGAAATCACCGAATCTGTGAGAGCCAGAGACGATGACGAAGCTTCGCCCCAAGCCCTGGTGGAGGATGTTGAGGATGGAAAGAGTGAGGAGATAGAGCGTGGAAGCAGTAAAGAGGGGATCTCTTGAGGTGTCAACTCCTCGAGGCAGCAGCAAGTGTTAATTTGACAGATCCCAAATTCAGCAACTTCAACGTGTTTTGTGCCAATCAAGAGTAGCAGGCCAAAGGAGCCCTGTTGCTGTTTAATTTCTTAGACACTTTGTATCATTTGTTACGGTAAAAACAGACTGAGTCCTCACTCCGCCTGTTGTCTTCACACACGGGTATCATTTTGCGGACGAATGTGAAGGGTGGTTGATTGCTCGTGTAAGCTAGAGCTTAAATTCCTTATAACTATTTTCTTCATTCAGTTAATAATTTTCTTCCGGAGGTTGAGGTGTATGCACTTTTTTACTTCCACTGAGCATTATCCACGCCAATCTTGGATTAGCTCTATTATTTCGGGGCTAGACTAGTCACCTCCCAGAACCATCCCCCTTACAACTGCGTTGGCAATCTAGGCGATGAGTTTTTTGGGTATCTGTTGCGGTCTGGGTGAGATTTTTTCCAAAGTAGTGTCCTAATGTGCTACTGTCATCCAGTGCCCCCCTTTGGCGCGGAATTAATTGCCAAGACTTCCTCACCTGTTTCCATCCTCGACCAGCAATTCAAATTTTACAAAGGATTATGACGCGTCGGCGTGGTTCTTTACCTGCTTTGCTTCATGCTTTGACAAGTTTTGTTCTGAAATCATTAAGTTGCTTTGCGTTTTTAGTGCTTTAGCTACCCAGTGACACTTTGATAAAACCGTTGGTCTTTTTAGCGCGATGTAACAAGGGCTAGGCTTTGTCGTGCCAACCGCAAACTGCGCATTGGCTAACCAGGTGCCATCGGAGGATTTTAGGACTTGCTCAAAACAACAGTGCTAAGAAAAATATTTCAACTGTTCATCCCAAATTAGCATTAAATCAGTTTGTAATTTTTTTTCAAATTTAAGTGGATTATTCGCCACGGACCGGAATGGTGAACCGCAGCTACTGGCATCAGGGTCCAGTTTCAACCCTGTTGAGTAGTACCACTGTGACGAAGGGATGCGCCAGGAAGGCTGGTTTATCCAGCCGGCGGGAGTGCAAGACATTCATTTCTCTTTTTCCATCAGAAGACGTTAAATAAATCCCTCTTTTAAGCCAGTACACTTACTGATGATAAGATGCCTCAATTGATCCTTATTTACCATTTACTAGATCTGTGAGGTTTGGTTCTCAGTACATATTTTAAAAATATTTTGATCACAGTAGTATTACAGGTTTGAGTAAAGAAGTAGTTCAAAATCCAAACACAAGACCCAATCACACAGAGAGAAAGATATTACAATACAAGGGCAAAATACGCATTGCCGATGACAGTTGAGGTCGGGTGGGGTCTGGAGGCCAACGCACCGGGGGGAAGTACAATGACCCTGCTCTTTAGTGTCCGCGTCACCGAAACGAAGAGTTAAGCAAACAATCGAAGCATTACCTAATTCCCCCTCCCTCTGCATTTGAGGATAGATTTCGGGCCTCCTCATGGTCAACCTATCATTTCGGTCATCAGAAGGTAGTTGGCGCTGCAAGAAATAACACCCGCGCTTGTGAGGCCAAAAAAGTCAACCAAACTATCAATTGCATGGCCCTTCACCCTATCCCTCCTCCTCCTCCTCCTTTGAGTAATGTCCCTGGTACTCCCCTTGGCCAACCACCCACACCAGTCATTGATTTTGCACACAAACGAGAAGGTATTCGTTCTCAGCTTAACTGATCCCTCTCGACGATTCCACAGAAACTGGAGTTTCGTCTGTTTGGGAACCGTATTAGGAGAAAAATGTATGGTGGCCATCACTGCGTCCATCGCTAGGCGTAAGAACACTGACCTAACAGCAGACTTATGAAGGTTCCGTGTCTACGCCTCGTTGCCACTTTGTTCTCACCTCAATGCTCCCCGGCCATGTCTATCTATGTTCCATCCAGCTTGTAGAGAGGTGGAGGAGGACATGGACATCTTCATACAGGTACCGTGGACACCTTCGTAACGAGCTTTTCCATATGGCTCACAGCTACTACCGCTTCAAATGGTAATAGCATTCCTACGGAATACAGGAATGGAGTGGTTGCCGAAGGTGGACGTCATTTTAAACCCTTCTGTTGGGGTTCCTTGCAGATTCACCCATCTGCAGTAACACGCACTTCTTCCGTTAAGTTAAGGACAAGCATTTGGGAATTGAAATCGAGAAATTTGCCCTTTAGGATCGGCTTCGCTTTCCACTGCTACCGATGTTGCACTCCGAGTTTTTCCCGCAGATAAAGACATAATACTCAAGCAGAATATCTAATTTTGATGTTCTGAAGGACTTGGGAGCTACCAGCACGGCCTCTTGGTCATGCCGCTGGTGGAAGCACAATAGTTGTGCCCTTGCGATCGAAACGAAGTTGGACGCGAACGATAGGATTGGAGGTCAGTATGGAGTAACAAACACGGCTCAGAGTCAGGAACCTTTGAGACTGAACCAGAGTTCACACAATCGTCTTTGAAACTAAATTACCTGTTGCACAGCAAGCTGGATATTTACCGGAACTGCTCGATACGCGGCGATCTGTCGCTTCATCAAAGAGGTAATTGACTGTAAATTAGTCCTAGTTTACGGCACGACCTCCAAACCAGGCCAGCCACCTTCGAATCCTCCCATACATTATTAACACATTCTTCCATAACACTCTGATCCGCAACGAATTCGGCGAGGACTCCAGACGCTACACGCTATCCCACAACAAAAGCAGGAGCTGTACACCTTTTCCATTCCTTATCCTGCCTCGTCATTTATCCAGACCATGGTGAGGTTGCAGGACCTACATGAATGTTCTAATCTAGCTTCACGCCATCGCGCAAAATTTGAGATTGACACGATTTTGATAGTCCTTCCGTTGCGAGTTCCGTTGAAACCTCCCCTTATAATGATATGCCGTAGCACCGAGCCGATGGTATCAGCACTGGTATCATTCCTCAAAAGTGAGTACGCTAAAGTTGCTATCAACGTAACACCCAGGTCCAATAACACATGAATATGAAAACAGTCTCCACCGTAAATTCCAAAGGCTTCGCTTAAGCATATTACTAGCCGTATTGAAAATTATCTGCTTTCATTCACAAAGGGTAGAGTATTTGGTAGGAAGGCCAGTACGACCGCGCTGGATAGTGGTGAGAGGTGGCGCCTGACCCAGCGCGGGGTCAAGTCCACGCCAGGAGTCGCGAGTACCCAAAAGGAGATCTTCGCAGGCCAGAGCGAGACTCCAGTTCGCGCTGTCACGAGACACCAAGGCGCCTTCCTTCGGCTCCTCCTCCTCCTTTCCGACGGTTTTCTCCGAGTCTCTTGCAGGAACGACACTCTCTTCCGGTGCGAAGATTGCTGATTCTGTCGCGTCAATAAGGAGGGAAAAAATGCTCAGAGGGATCAGGCATAGTTGTATGAGTGGAGTCCAGAGCAAAGTAAGTTTTGTAATAACATCTCCATAACTACACACCATATATGACGACAGCAACAAGGAACAAGAAATGGTGGAACTTAATCCCGAGTGTGATTTAATGGGCAACTGATGGAGCAGTAGAGCTAACTTTTGAAGAAATAGTGTTTCAATAAAACTCCTAACTGCTGCATTCGCAGTGCAAGTGTTAAAAATTAGCTTCTAAATCCGGAAGTGAGAAACCAACAACAGAGGAGAAGGAATTTATGGAAACAGCAACTATATGAAAATTCCTTACAGTACCAGCGACGGGTGCTATTAGGAAGTCCAATTTTAAAACGCATCATACACAGCGTCTCAGACAATAAAGAAAAAGTGCGCAAATAATCGTGCATTAAAGTGAAGACGATTCAGTTATTTAAATCCAACCATGTAAAAAGCAGAGCGAAGCAAATGCTGGTATTCTCACCTGAACATCATGCAACTACTTTGTTTTAAACTCAACTAAACTGTTCGCAAAACGATTTGATACAACCATTCGAGATAAACAGATCGAGAACAAATCACACCCTGAGACGCGAGATTTGGATGAGAAAATCGCAGCAACAAATAGATGAGGCACCAGTAGCAAAGAGTTTGGCTTGGCTAATGGTAACTCTGAAAAAGCAGACCATTGTACACAAATCCCACGCAGGTGATGGGAAAAATATATGCACATGCCAAATAGGAAAATGCAAGAAGCAATTCATGCATCGGGTAGGAAAGTGCATTTCGAAGAATGCAAGCGTACACAAAAAGTGGACTTCAGCGATCATCTGCAACCTTACACAACCTGCATTAACATCAACATCAGCACCGCCCCAATACTGGGAAATGAGGCATAAATGAGAAAATCAGTGGACGTTCAAATAAGCACTAGCATTGAAAGTATCCATTTTCGTCAAAGGTTTAAGCCAGTAGAGGAACAATGCACGCCGGCGGATCTTTGACACAAGTCAAAACGAAGAGGGCGTCATTTAAACAGACCATACTGCCGCCCATAGCCGTACACGTTCTCCAACAAAATCAACATCTTCACCCCAGCAATGGAAAACAAGGCAGAAATGAGAACATCGGTGTACGACGCTAGCATTTAAATGAATACCAGCATTGAAAAATATCCATTTTCGTCAATGGTTTGAGCCAGAACAGTAGCAATGCACGTCGGCGGATCTTTGACGCAATTCGGAACACGAGACACAGTCATACAGAGCGTGGTCAATACACTAACTTGAAAAGTAAAAAATCACAAATGTTACATTCCAGATGCCCGTAGTTACCACGCATGTGTCATCCATTATAAGTACAAAACTTCAGTTTCACATGCAAAACACTATGTAATAGAATTAGCACACAACAATTACTCAAAAGTACCTCGAACCACAAATACGTCCGCATCGCGGTGATTGGGAAAGTCTTGGAGAAAGACTAAAAATACGGTTTCACCGATTTGACTAATTCGAATTCGTTCAGTGTTAATATCGATAAGGCGGAATAAAATAGTTTTATTACTTCCCCTAGTGTATAACGCTATCCTTCCAAGGGAAACACCACAACGATATTCACTTCCACCAACAATTTAAGCCGGAACGGCAACGATGTACTGTCGATAGGTGCTTGACAAAAACAAAGTCCTCAAATTTGGGTAACCATGGTAAAACCAAATAGAAATTAGGGCCCATAAAGTTCAAGAATGCCATTTTTCATTTTTTTTAAATTCCGACAATGGAGAACTCCTTTGCGTAGTAATTAATTTCCACACACACTGCCTGCTCCTTTTCGAATAGAGTAGAAAAAACAAAAAATCCACGTTTTGTTACCAGTGCTTAGCACGGTTTATCAAAACTCGACTGTGCGACTGTTATTTGAAAAACACAATGAGAGAAGAATAAAAACAGTAAGCATTTGAGAAAATTTCACAAAAACAGTAGGATTATACGCAGAGTTTGTTTTTATGGACTATAGAGAATTAAAAATAATATGCTATCTGGTGTTCCTTCGCTCCGAATGATTCAGCACCTCTAGGCGGAAGGATAGAGCATACTGGCATCGAAGAATCTACCCATGTTACTTATCTGAGCGGATATTTTTACACTGACCTGGGACGTTGCATAAGGAACAGAAGATTCAGACCACATTGTAAATGGATCATACGATTGAAGGATTCACTTAATCTGCTCTTGCCAATCACCATCCAAATTCAAATTGCATAACATACTGGACCTGAAGCGATGTTCAGTTGAGTCTCCATAGCCTACGTAAATTCCAAAGATTTATCAAAGTGTATCTGACTAGTTCCTATCTTCACCGATCACTCACGGTTGCTTTTCATCAAAAGCTCTCAACACACCATCGTGTTCCCATTTTTTTATGAACCTAAGTGCAGCATCAAGCATATGTAGGTGTATGACACCAGCATTTGAAGTAACACCACCATCGATGAGTCTGTTACCGTGAATGGTTTACGTTAAGGCGAATTCTGAAATGAGAGAGCCCCACACACAAATTTTACGTGGATGGTAGGAAAAATACCTACACATAGTAACTAGGAAAATGCAAGAAACAACTCGCACAACAGGCAGCAAAATACATCCCGGGGAAGTGCAGCGCTACACAGCCCTCGTCAGCATCAACACTACCACTCTAGTTATGGAGAACAGGGCACAAACGCGAAAATTGGTGTACGATGCTAGCACTCCAATGAATACTAGCATTGAAAATATCAATTTTCGTCAATGGTTTGAGCCGAAACAGCAACAATGCACGCCGGCGGATCTTTGACGCAATTTGAGACAAGGAGAGCGGTATTGGAACAAATCATACTCCTACCTGAATCAAGTATATCCGCAGCAAAATCCAGAGGCATCCAGAGACCATTCCAACGTCTAGGATGCTCAATTGAAGCCTCACCCTCTGTAGAGAGGTCACGGAGGACACATTCGAGCTCAAAGGGTGTGACCACAGGAATGAGAAGGTTCGGATCATTAAATAAGCTGGCCTGTGGACAGGCGACCAAAACAAAACCGTCCAGATCAGGGAGATTCATTAACTTCACTTCGTTTATTCGCCCTACAACCAACGTTGTGTAGGGCTTCTTTGCACGTCGAAGGAGGCGTTTTAATCTTGCCACGATGTCGCGATACCGTGACGCCGAAAGGGTACCCATCTGTAGGTAAAAAACACCTGATTGGTAGCCATGAAGTGTGCTACTCAATAGACTTCAGGATTAGATTAGTGAAGCAATTCACATTAGCACCATGACGAACCAATAACTGTGTGTCAATACAAGATTGCTTACAACTTAACAAAGTTTGCTTTTCCGTACCAGAATTCCTATCCGTTTGGCTGACTTAATCTTTTCCATGAGGAAGTATCGACTGCGGAGGAATGCCAAGGCGGACTTTGGGGCGGGAGCAACTTGTCCGGATGTAGGATCAATTGTGAAGGCCTTGATTGTATAGGCCTCCTTTAAACTGACCAAAATACTATAGAAGGCTGAGTCGCATTCGCCAAGATAAAGAAGACATCGGGGAGACTTCAATTTATCACTGCAGCGGAAAACTCTTCCTGCATGTTTAACAAACGAGGCATCTGTTGTGATATCAAGGCCCGGTAAAGCGGGTTCAGAGAAAACAAGATCAATACTCTCTGACGCAAGATGGTCAGCCAATTTCTTCGCTGTGTTGCTGTAGCGAAAATCGTAGAAAAACAATGTCGGACCGTCATGACATGAAAGGTACTGCGTAATTTGATCGCCTATCTTGGCCAAATTGCCACTGATAGACGGACAAGGAATGTCACCAAAGACATAAAAAACACTGATCTCCCCAGTCGATTCAGTTAAACAGGCGTTCCCAAAGTGGATGACGGCATCCACACCCCATCGTTTGCCAGCCAGCTCGTCCACGCAACAACTGCTGTACGGAGTATCACCTAGGACAGCTACGGCGGAAGAGGTCCGTTTGCTAAGCTCCTCATAAACATCAATAGAGGAACACAAGAGATCCGAAGGGAATTGAAGACCAACCTACATATAGTCAACTTTACAACCTAAGCATTACCCTTGAAAAACCATTTTTTGTGATAAAATCTACGGCACCTTCTATGTCAAAATGGCATCGCGACATCACCACCAGCGCAACGTTCCCGAGGCAGAGTCAGCGCCACCATTTTGGGAACCGCTAAAATCCAATGGGACCACAGTATTTGAATTAATAAGATAACCTCTCAATGTCGAGAAATAAAGTAAGTTGACGACTAATGGTGCAGCAAATTTGCTAGTACTGACGCATGCGAGTAATCAGATATAAAGAGATTGCAGAAGAGTGTTCGTTCTCTTTTGCGCTTTATTACCAAAAAGAATGGCATTAGCGAGCGAAATTTCGTTTTTTCATGCATACTATTAGGCTAGGTTTAGATATAATATACATATTTCTTTGTGTCACTTGGTTGAAAGACAGGATGAACATTATTAAGTTTCATGGTAGGTTGTATTTTTAAATACTACAACGCACTACTTTGCCTCGCTTAAAAATTAAAAATAGCAGGAGAAAAATGTGGTGCGCACACATCTTGCTCACACAGAAATGTACTTGCAGCAACCTAACCCCTTTTTCTACCGGCACTGAATTAGTGCGTTCATAGGACTTGTGTTTTCGTAAAGATGTAAGCTGTATAAAAAACGAATTATCCATTGTTCTTTACCAAGACCTTACCTAATTATTATTACTCTTACTTCAAATTTTACGGAGAAAAGTTGGTTACTATTGGTCCAGTTCAGGTCCGTCACTTCATTGCTGTCCATTCTTGGGCCTTTTATGCCCATCTTTTTCATAATTTATCAAATATTTTATATCAGCCACTTTGTTTAAGCTGACCAGCAAATATGCCTTTCCCTTTGCTTTAAGTGTACCGTCCATGCCAGCAGCTTGGCGTGCTGTTATCATCTAACAGTTTGTGTATTTATGTACGTCCAATTTTACTATGCCTAACTCAAGTACTGGCACTGGTGATGAGGTTGGGGAAACCTTTTTGTTTAGCTCTGAGTCTGTCGGTGAGGGCCATGCAGGTAGTCCTGTCTATCCTTTAAATTATTAGCCAGATAAAATTTGCGATCAGGTCAGCGATGCCATTCTGGATGAATACTTGAAGCTTGATCCAAACTCGAAAGTTGCGTGTGGTAAGGCTTTGTTTTGCATCTGAGACGGTTCAGAAACCTTTACAAAAACGGGTATGATTCTTATCGGCGGCGAGATCTCCTCCAGAGCCACCATCGACTTCCAGTCTGTCATACGGCGTGTGATTGAGAAGATCGGTTACGATGATTCTCGCAAGGGTTTCGATTTCAAGACTTGCAATGTCCTTACGGCAATTGAGCAACAGAGCCCCGACATCGCCCAGTGCGTCCATGAGGGTAAATCGATGGAAGAAATAGGAGCCGGCGACCAGGTTCATACCATTGTTACTCCCCGTTTCTACGCATTTTAATGGCCATTTTCGAGGAACTGACACGCAACTTATGTAATTCAGGGTCTTATGTTCGGTTATGCAACTGATGAGACTGAAGAATGCATGCCTTTGACCATCGTGCTCGCTCATGCTCTCAATGAACGCCTTGCTATATGTCGGCGTGATGGAACTCTTCCTTGGGCTCGTCCCGACTCAAAGTCCCAAGTACGCTCGGCTTTTAGCTTAATTACTATTCGTCTTTTAATTTGTTAGCCCTCATCTGTTAAACTGACCGACGAGCGGCTACTGATTTCAGGTCACCGTGGAGTACAAAAAGGATAATGGCGCGTGTGTCCCGCTTCGTGTCCATACCGTTGTTATTTCGATCCAGCACGACCAATACGTTAGTTTGGAACGACTTCGTTCGGAGGTGATGGAGCATGTTGTTCGTCAAGTTATTCCCTCGAGTCTCCTGGACAATGACACCATCTACCACATAAATCCATCTGGCCGCTTCGTAATCGGTGGTCCTCAATCCGATGCTGGTCTTACTGGTGCGTCCGCCCTCATGCCCAATTTTCATTCCATGTTGAAATCGATAAGCTGCTGACCTTTGCGTTTCCACTTCTAGGGCGAAAGATCATTGTCGACACTTATGGGGGCTGGGGAGCTCATGGTGGGGGAGCTTTCTCGGGTAAGGACTGCTCCAAAGTCGATAGATCGGCTGCTTACGCTGCCAGATGGGTGGCTAAGTCGCTTGTCAAAGCTGGTTTGTGTCGGCGAGTTCTCGTCCAGCTCTCTTATGCTATTGGTATTGCCGAACCACTGGCTGTCTACGTGGATAGCTATGGGACGGGAAAGATGCCCGATTCTGAGCTTCTGAGGATTGTCAATGAAAACTTTGACCTCCGACCTGGTGTCATCATTAAGTGCGTGTTTGTTCTTTCGTGTTATCCACGTTAATAGCGCTTATGGTTTTGTTTCATTTTATAGGGAGCTAGATCTGCAGCTACCAATCTTCCAGAAAACGGCTGCTTATGGTCATTTCGGTCGAAAGGAATTCTCCTGGGAGAAGCCCAAACTTCTGCGCATCTATCCACGTGACGAGCTAGACAACTGAGGTGGAGTAAATTACAACCTCCTTATTACTGCCATTTTGACTGTTGATGCATTGCATTGCGCTTCCGCATTTCAATCGATGGCATGCAGATGATGTGTCCATTAATGGTATCAACTCCGGTTTGCTTACTCTTCACTCCTTTGCTCGGGGGTGCGATGGTGAAAACCCGGTTTGCTCAGAGTTCATGTCACCTCTTGGATAAACAGTCTGCAGAACGTGACACTTTTTTTCGACCCTACGGAAGAATCACACGGCAGTATACTGCTTTTACTGTGTATGGTTGAGGACGATTCAGTTAGCCGGCGTAATGGTTGATACGGCAACGTTTTGCCGCAGCCGTGGTTGCTTTTACCGGTGTTAATAATTTTTAACGCAGCATGTCTTGGCTGGCATGATACCAAGTCCGGCGCTGGAATCCATATCGTTGCCATGATCCATCCCCCGGTTTGTAATGTTTGAGCAAATCGGTGTCTTGCGGATACTGAAGTGAATTGGGAGGGAGGCATTCTGTTGCAATGTGATGAGGTGGTATACCTTAGGTTCAAATGCATTTGTAGGTCAAGTCCCTTGTGTGGTGGTCATGACAACCGCTTTGGGCACTTATGCAGATTTAGTGGTGGGGGCTGCCTTTTTTAAACATTGCTTTGAATAAATCCAGTCATTTTGGTTATCCATCTAATCGAAATGTACCTTTAACTTCCAAGTAAGGACTTTATTTAGTAAGGAACCCGAGCGTCGCAGCATCACTGGAAAAATATTTTGGAGTAAAGTCGCTATTGACCGGACAAACGCCTCTTAAAGTCGACCGTCGTTTCCGACACACCTCGTGAAGTCCCTTGCAGCACGTCCATGTTCGGGGTTTATCCTCTAAATTGCATCCTTTAAAAGAATGGATTCAGAACAGGAAAAGTAGGTTGCTTGGATTGTGTAAGTTGTTTTAGGGGTACAAAGCCCCTCTAACCGGGGCTTAAATGCACCCTCCACCACTTCGTCATTGCTTCCAAGTGGTGCAGACGTGCGGTACGCTTTGCATAACTTGTAATTAGAATTCTATTTATCAGTATAGCTGGGTTTTCTGGTAATGCTTTACCCCACAAAGGCCCTTCTCCTTCTTTGTCATTGGTAATTTATTCCCGACCGGAGCCAGAAGCCTTATTTTAATTTCAATCACCATGATTCTAACGATTTCAAGGCAGGTTAAGCGCTCTGGACGAAGAAGGCCGCACGCAACTTCGTCGTCTGCGTTAGCTCCCAATTTTCTGATGTTTAGTGTGAAAAACCGGCTTTACATTGACCCCTAGGAGTTCATATTGTTGTAAGCGCCTTGCTCCCACAATTGCAAAGTTGTCGGCATGCAGACACCACCTGCTGACCTCTATTCCCTCGCCACTCGCAATGCCATGAGCAACTTGGCGTCTCAATTCAGTGTGGATTTATTTTTGTAATTATCATCCGCGTCTGAGCGTTTTTAAAATGCCAAAAAGTTAAACGAATCCAGGCCCTTGTGGATGCTTGGAAAATGCACCACCTTCACTGCATTTTGTGGTAGATTTCGCAAGCTCTCCATCCATCCAGCTTGGCAGGTCCTCCATCATTTGAGCCAAATCCTTTTACGATGGCAGAGCATTCCCGGTTTGCGTTAATTACCTTTGACGATCATCATTAAACAGGGAGAACAAGTGCAAAGCTGTCAATCATTGTAGATTATCAAATCGCGGACAGTCTTACGAAGTATTAACAGGACACCGCAACTCATTTACCGTGTCATGGTGATGGACCTCCGTTGTTGAGATGATTTGGACTTTTGACAGCAGTTCATGGCCCAGTGTGTAATAATCGCACCACATATATGTGACATCTCTACACTTACACGTGGAGATTATACATTGACAAGAGGGGTTATCGCGATTTTCATGCTGCTAGGGCTTCGCACATCTTCCAATCACTTCGCCATATGCTCCAAAATGGAAGGCAGGATCTCATCGTGGCAGATGGAATCAAATGCGTTTCGTTGCATAAATCCCTTATCAAAGTTGCATTCAATTGTTTTTTTTTTTACTTTTCAATCGCACAACCTTTTCTCTTTCCACCCTCCTCCACTCCCTCTCCTAAACAAGATCAAGATCTCGTCTGGTCGCCTGAGTTAACAAAATTCGAGCTGATGCAAAACTTGCAACACTGTGATTTGATTATCCATCGTATTATGCAACTGTAACATTTAGATAATTATTTAAACTCTTCGGCTTGGTATTGTGGGCACTAAAGGGGCCGCCTCCACACTTTCGCTAGGTGGTATGACCTCCAGGTCGTGTAGGTAGCTTTTGATTTATTCTGTTTGTCGGTAACGCATCTTCTCCTCTAGGATTACGCCTTCTCCCGCTTTCAGGGAAGTCTCGGGACACTGCAATATTGGCAGTGGAATGCGAACTCGAACTTCAGCTTCCATTACTAAATGCTGAATCTTAATGTAACGAAAGAGGGACACAGGCTGTGGGTAAGCAAATCTGTGGTGGTCCTTAGCAAAATAGTTAATAATGACGTCTACCTTCGGAAACCACTCCAGTACTGTATTTTGTAGGGATGCTATTAACAAATGAAGTGGCGATAGCTATGAGCCATATGGATAAGCTCGTTATGGAGGTGTCTACGGTACCTGTATGAAGATGTCCATGTCCTCCTCCAACTTTCCACAAGCTGGATAGAAGATATGCACATGGCTGGGGAGCATCAAGGTGAGAATGAAGTGGTAACAAGGCACAGGAGTGAAAACTTCATGAGATGAATCTGCTGTTAGGCCAGTGTTCTTAAGCCTAGCGATGGACGCAGTGATGGCCATCGCATTCTTCCTTCACCCAATACGGGTCCCAAGCAGGACGTTGAGGTCAAATATCCTCTCATTTACACGCAAATTGGACGACCGGTGTGGGGGGTTGGCCAAGGGGAGCGCTGGGGACATCACTCAGGGGGAGGAGGGGGGGTTGTTAAGGCCTATGTAATACTTTGATAGTTTGATTGACTATATTTGGACTTCGCGGGCACTGAAGGTGCTACCCTTACACTTCCGCCAGGTGACATAGCCTCTGGGTCATGCTAGTAGGCCCCACTCCTTCTTCACGTCAGCAAAACATTTTCTGTCATAGTATTATGACCTCCTTCGTCTTCCAGAAAGACTCGAGACACTACTCAACGTCTACTTTTGTTGCCAAAAAGTTTAGATTAGTGTAAAGCTGTGCCCTGCCAAAAGCGATATATATGCCTCAATGCGATTAATTGAAGCCGCTTCATAAGATCCGCAAAATACTCATCGAACCACTCATGAAAGTTCGTAAAGATGCATCAATTCAAGCTCACTACCCCAGCATTTATTTCATAGTGGCTTATTTAAGGTCCCTTCATGTAAAAAGGCGATAAAGTGGACGGATAAATAGCAATACAGGCCTAGTGTTCAGTAGCGAACATTCTTGCGCAGCTTTGCACTAATTTTTTGCCTAAAGTTGGAATATTTTGATCATGGTAGCAAGTACTAAACACTGGTGGGGATTTAATTGAGATTCGCGAAAAAATCAAATAATGCTATGCATAAGAGCTACTGTAGCTCCCTGCAACTTCCTTGAAGACGAATGATAACATAACACGAAGCCAGAATGTGTGCTGCCAAGGCCGGGGCCAAGGCCACTTAGTGGAAGTATAGAAGCGGGGCCTAAACTGTCCGCGCAACCCAAATGAAGACTTGATCAAACAATCAAAGCACTACATGATTCCCTCCCCTTTTGAGCTTTGCCCTCGACATCCGTCGGCTATCACAATGTAGTTGAAGCTGGAAGGAAAAACGCCCCGAATCTGCATAAAATTGGCTATTCCGCTGGATCTAAGGTTTTATCCGATTTAAAACTATACGGGGGATGGAGGAATGTGCTGGCTATATCGTTTATCCATCGCTAGTGGTGGGAACACTGGCCTAAAAGCAGATACATTTAATAAAGGATGCGGATTAAAATAGTATCATGGGGATAAGGTTTTGCATCTGTTTCTCCTTGTCATCTTTTTACACTTCAGCGCCATCGAGCTATGTTTAGCTGGGTTCTATACAACTGGTAGAGGAATGGAGGAGGCATGCCGTATTCACTTAAATGACAAATTTATGCAAACACTGTCGAAAGTTCGGTGAGCAACTTTCCAGATAGCTCAGGCCTGGTGTCACTACAGTCTTTAATGACTTTCCTTCAGGACACACTACTGAGGTGAATGCTGAAAGCAGACGATATTTTCACCCCCTCTCTTAGGGGTCCTGACGGATTTTCCCATTCTTTAAACATGTCCTTCTTCTATCACCTTAAGGTTTGCCATTCATCAATCAAACTAAATTTATTTGTCCTTTAGGGTCGGCTTCGTTTTCCTTTGACAGCCTCGAGTGTTTGCTGAAGAGGAATGCAGATATATCACCAGGGTAAAAGGTTCGAAGGCCACTTTTTGCGTAACCAAAGCAATGCGTTAGACAAGCATTCAAAGCACCATACTGCTTTTAATTAATTGTGATTTTAAATCTACGAAACGATTGTTGGGATTACAGCAAACTTCCTTTATTGAAATTAAGGCATCTTGCAGTTATAGATCCATGGTTCCTCTTCTTGTCCATCTTCCTTTGCCCTACCTGTTGTTCCACCGGAGTGTCTTACCAGGCTCTCATCCAATACCCCAGTCTCCTCTACTCTGTTCCTAGTGTTCCCAGAACAACCGGGATGATTTGGTTTTAAGATCTTTATTAAGGGGGAAAGATCGGGGGGAATGGTACAATGTTTAAGGAGGGGAAGAACCGCTATCACAACTAGGCACGAAAGGCAACGACTCTCACCAGATTTGAATCTCCGGATTGCCTCCACCCTGAAAGGTACATTAAAACAGCATAAGTATTACAGTACAGTACCATCAACAACTTCACCGGCTTCCATGTTTTGGCCTCCATGACGGAGTCAAGAGATTTTGTTCAGAATGCTCACAGTACTCTCAACTAGTTTTACAAGGCAACTTTGAACCTGTTGAGCTATCGTCCATATACAGTTAATGGTCAAAAGTTCAATCGACCTCAGATTTGGCAGTTTCAGGAGCTCGAATTCCAGAACTGGTAGAGGGAGTGCTTTTTGATGACATTTTTAAGACAAAAATATAACTTAAAAAAATTTGCTTGGATGCACCTTTTAGGCAAGACGCATCCAGTAAACACAAACCTCGTGACAGATGGAACGTCATCTGCCCCCGCTCATGTCATGGTTACAAAGGCTGGGGCGGAAGGGAGAAAAAGAGGAGCTAGTACATGACTTTGTTATGATTGTCTGGGTATTACGTCAATGCGAGGAAAAAGTGGGAGTTGTGGTGACCAGTACTTTGTTAACACATTAGAATGTGAACACTCATTGCTTGCATGACTAATTGTTGGTTAAGACATTATTCTTAACAAAGGATTTCTAATGTGTAATTTCCACTGCTGATCGCATCCCCCACCCCAAAAATGCATAAGATATTTTGAAAGAATGATTAGGGGGTTTTAATACCAATCGGCTGCTTTCAGGTGTTCTAGAGCCTTGGTAGTTGAAAGCAAAGTCCTGCGTTTTCCTAGCTTTAAAACACCCTTCATAAAAACAGCTTCTTGTAACGCCCTGCGAAATCATGATTTCAACTGCAAATTTAAGATACAGATTTACAGGTATGGTGATTAGGGTGTCGCGAACCCTGTTTTTATCTTATGCCTAATATTTTGACCATAGTTTCTAGTGCATAGGATCAAATAACAACTAAAGCTGTTATGGTACACATAGGTATGTAAGTGTAATACGACAGTGGTTTATCCCTCGGTTCTGGTGAGGCGCCACTTTTGTACTTTAAATTAGCCCCCTTGTACCTCGCTGGGTGGGCTGGCCTTTTGGGCCATGCCAATAGCCCGTGCTAAATTTATGTATTCTGCACGAGCATTGTGTCTTCTTTCGTCTTCAGGGAGTCTCAAGACGCTACATAAGTAGCTGAATTACAAACTTATATGAGGGCATGGGTGGTGGAGGCAAAGCTCTGTCCTCGTCGTAGATATGGAAACATCAGTGTATTTAGACGCCAAAAAATAAGCACTATTCTATCGTATTGTAACGTTCCAGGACGCCCTGGAGACAAAAGAAGACAAAATATTCGGGGCAGAATACATATTCAGCGCAGACACCTCTGCGCTATTAGCACCGCCCAAAAGACCACCCCACCCAGCGAGGTACAAGGGGGCTAATTCAAAGTACAAAGTGGTGCCTCACCAATGCCGAGGGATAAATCACTAGCATATAACAGTATTGCCAAAAAAGAGGTATGGATGGCTCTTGATGGTGGTGGGAGGATCGGGGTGTGAGAGGTACGAATGCATGGAGGTAAGAGTAAACTTGGGTGTACCACTGGGCCATAAATTACTAACTGCACTTCCATATTACCATAAAAATCATCCATTATTTGTCATACATAAACGGAGTATATTGTAGACGTGTTCGTGAAGTCAAATCCTTCTTTGTTTAGCAATATTAGGAAAATCTGGGCAGGGTTTATTTTAGGTTGGCAGATTAAAGGATACTTTTGTTCTTTTCATTGCACAACTTTGTTAGCTGTGCATGCTTTTATCTTACAATGAAAATTGCTGGTCTACTAATGACTTTTGGTATTTATTATTAAGGTAAATTTGTTGTAATGCGTATAACTTTATGTAAAATGGCATTATCTTTAAAAGCTAAAAAATCTCTTAGACAGACCATTTTTTGCTTTTGATATAATTCGACCCATGCTTTTTGATATGGTACCTTAACTTCTGCTTCTGGATCTTAAATCTGTTATTTTAATTAACGAGTGAAGTCTCCCCTCATTTTAAAGAAACCCGCGAAGGCTTGAGGTCTCTGGATCTCAAATGAAGTCTAAGGGTCAAGGCGTTGTCCGCATTTTACTTGTTGGAGAACGTATGTAATCCTACCTAAGTTTAGTTTCGATTTAGCGTTCGTTGGCAAAACAACACTTATACTGTCGCTTGTAAGTGAAGAATTTTCTCCAAAGGTTAGTATCTTTTAGTGAAATTGTACACATTTCCTCCTGACTTTATTTATGCTTCGAATTCAGAATAATTGTTGGTGTTTACAACCTTCTTCGGTTGATACCTCCAATCTTATATCGGTTCATCACTAGATGTTATCTGTTTCCATCCAGACGTATCAAATCACACTTTTTGGTTTTAATACTAGCCTGGTGTGCTAATTTCATAAATTAATAACTGGCTTATTCTACAGGTTCCTGCTCGTTCAGAGGAGATCACGATTCCTGCTTCTGTCACTCCTGAACGCGTCCCAACAGAGATTGTCGATTTTTCATCTCGCGTGCAGACTCGTGATCAACTAGTGACTGAAATTAGACAAGCTTCTGTCATTTGTCTCGTCTACGCTCTTAACGATGATAATTTTGTGCAGCACGTAAGAATGTCACTTCCCAGTCCTTGTGCTTTTTAGCTAATCATATGTCTCTTATTGTACCAGTAAATATTCTCCTTTTTAGCTAACTGTTCAGTGGTTGCCGTTGATTCGTTCCTGCTTTACTGAAAGTGAGACAAAGGTTCCCGTAGTTTTAGTCGGCAACAAATCAGATCTTGTGGAGAATAGTAAAATGGAGGTGAGTTCCTTTTTTCAATTATATCGTTATCAATTGACACCTATCCAACTCGCCTTTTAGCAAGTTCTTCCACTAATGGAACGCTTTCCTGAAATCGAAACTTGCATTGAGTGCTCGGCGAAATCACTTCGCAACCTCAGCGAGGCTTTTTGGTTCGCCCAAAAAGCTGTTCTTTATCCTACTGCTCCTCTCTATCATGCTGAAAGCAAGGAGGTACACTTTTTTAAGTTTGAGCCGTATTTCTCCTCTTATTACGTTTTTGATAGTTTCTATTCTTATTTGAAGTTCTTGCCGCACAATGCGGCTGTGGATTCATGTAGTATTTTATTGCTGTTCAGTTCGTAATTCGCCGCAGAAATGCCAATATTCCTTGCCAAAACCGCATTATCAATACATGGACGTGTATCTAAGCCTTCAAATCTTTCAGCCTGATTTGATGCACTGGCCTGAGGCTCACGACTTCTCTCGCTTTTGTGGCTGTTTTGCAAAGTTACCCCCTCAGTTTTGCTCCCACCAGGTCTGCTGGCTTTCTTATGAATTTAGAATTATGCTTGTAGGAAAATTACTTCTGTAAGAGATTTTCCGAGCCCAGTAACTATTTTTCTCTAACTATATCTGGTGTTGGCTCATTTTAACCCCTTCTCTTGGTTAAACCCCCGATGAATAGCATGATTTCCTTTTATCTCCAGATGAAAGTATGACTATATTTTGTCCATAGTGAAGTGATAACAATCGTTGCACCTTTTTCGTTGTTTTCTGAGCTATTGTGCTATGGAATGAAGCTGAAAATTCGATACTTTACTTATATTTCAGTCACATAGTAGTGGATTTGGTCATTTTCTCAACTTATGAAGTGGAAATATTAAATAAACAAAACAAATTGGAAACTTTATGTTCATCTTAGCCGGTTCATGGCTTTGGAAAGGTGAGTGCTAGGAGTTACTTGTGCGTGTGAATATGAGATTCTTACCCGACGGTGATTGATGGAAGGCATTACTCTCTGCTCCTGCCCCTCACCACACAAAACTGGATACTAACATTAATATCATCACTTTTTTGCAGTTTGATTCGGAAAAAGCTACCACTCAATCGGGGACTGTGAGATAGAAGAAAGAGGTGCTCAATTTTTTAAGTCAAGAGTCTCACTTGTAGTAAATCAAAGTATGGTAACTGTGTCAGCAGCCCATGTTTTCACTCAGTTTCATCATCTCCTGCAGCAGACGTCTCTTTGGTTATTTCAAATTTGTTAAGTACTTGATATTCGATGATATTGGTCATAGGCTACACTTCATAGTTCACCGATGCATCAGGGAATAAGGAGACACGCCAGTTGTCAAAAGACCACCGCCAAAGTATGTGGCTTTAACGGCGCCATAGACACTATGGAGAAGAGGAAATGTGCTAATTGTGACGTTAGAACTGGCACTAACATCTCTCACTAGAAATGCCAATTTGTTTTCGTGTACCTATCAGTATAATAGGGGGGTTGCTTGTTGTTGCAAGCTGACGTTGCAGGAAACAAGCTGGGAGGATTGAAGGCTATCCTCAAATGGGTGACATTGTTGGGTCTTATAGTGGCTAACTTAATTTATTGCTAGTTATAAAATCCCGCCATTGGAGAACAAGCGATTCACACTCATTTTTCAACCTTCCTAACCTATCAGTTGTACCATGTGCGCATGATTTTTTGCCTGAAAAGTAAATAGTTTGTGTAAAGTTTGAGTTCGGACAAAGAACAGAACGACTGTAAGTAGATAGGTATTTTAACTCCGGATCAATTGGCCTGGTCTGCCTTAACATTTATTAATGCAGGAATTTTTAATTGAGCTCTCTGCTTTAAATCCCATAAGGTGACTTGTTTTGATTCCACTTTCACTAGGCTCATTTCGATTGAAGTGGGAGGAGATTAACTTTTCTGTAGCGTTTTTGCTTCCTCCGTCAAATTTTAAATCGTATCTTGCGTATTCTGCTGCACTTCCGTCAATTTAGTACTTCTGAGCTAAGTGCATAGGGTGTGGATGCTCATAGATGAATTTGTTAAAACGACACTGAAGAGTCAGAGACTGCAGCCTTGAACAGTAAAATTAGGGGTTTTCCCAGTCCTTTAATAGATTCCCAAATGTAACGTGGCGAACTCAACTGGAATGACAAATATATGCAGAACTAGAGTAGGATTATACAAGGTAGAACTGGCGTGGAAGATAGAGGTTTCTTGCGGTCACTGCGTATAAATGCACACATCTCGTCTTCAACCAGTGATTTGGGTCGTTAATTTTGCTACTGATTTCTATTGTCGCTTGTACTGTGGCTGCGGTATAAAAGCTGAAAAGCAGTGCATGATTCTAGCGCCCGAGTTGCTCCCAAATGCATATGTGGGGAACATAGGTGACACTGAACGATGAATGTATCATATGATCAGAACGGCATGTGACATGGAGGATAAAGGCCTCTTTCCGTTGTGCTGAAGCTAACTCCGGAATGTGTGTGCGCCCTGACCCGGATATTTCGCATCTGCGACGTGGACAACGATGGCTACCTTTCTGACAAGGAACTGGAAGCCTTTCAGGAGCGCTGCTTTGCCATCCCCCTCACTGCTCAGTCCCTTCTCGATGTTAAGCAACTCATCCGTAACTCTACCCCTGGTGGTGTCACTGTCAGTGGTGTCACGCTCAAGGGTGAGTGTATGCATATGTGCGTAACACAGCTACTTATGTTCGTCTTAATACCTTGTGTTCTGGTCCATCAATGTTTAGCCGTTGTCCTTGTCCCGTCACTATCTTGGATCTGAGGTAGTACTTTGGATTACTCATAGTTTCGTATTCGCACCAACCACTTATATGCAACAGTCCTAATTTTTAATTATGTTTTTCGTTTGCAAGTGGCCGATTGTGGAGGTAAAGTAGTTAACTCAAGATTGTCTATTGCTCAATTTGCATACAACTACTTCTATGCATCCAGCTTTTAAATGTACCAAAAATGCATATGGCTGGGTCTAGAAAACAAATCATGTGACTGAAAATGCTCTCATTGCCACATAAAAAGAGATGCAAATGTGATTTCATTGCATACTTTTCTTGCTTTGTTGTGACCGTGGTTCGTTGTGTTTTATGTGAAATTGAAAACAATTCATAATTACTGTACACCACCAAACTAGAACATTGCTAACTTCCTTAGTGATGATGCGTCTCTAAATTTACCTTTCTCAAGTTCCTAAATGCTACAGTTGTTATTAGGTAGACTGTACTGGAAAGGTATTCACTTTAAAAGTGCTGCTTGCTATTGAATGCCGTTCTGCAGCCAGAAGATATCACATGTCGACCGATTTTCGTATCTAAGTACAAAATCAGTGTAGGTAATGTTCACAAGCTACTGTGTTTATGGTAATATTCTGAGTAGTTTTTCATGGATGACTATCAATCATCCATGGAAAAACTTCCATTATTGCAGAAATTGTGTTTGGGTAATTTCCAAAATCCGGCAAAATTTCGGTGGTCCTTCTATTGCGAATCCACACAGGCTTGACAGCAGGTTATGACGTTTTAGTATAATACACACTTGTCAAAATTGGGATTGTTGTTTGGTGTGGTTTTGCTAGCGGTGCTGAGAATGTGGCCCCTGAGGAATGCAGGGCAAGGATGTCTTGTCCCCGTATCATAGTCATAAGTCATTGCGTTCATGCCAATGCCGTTGGCATTTCCTCAAGGTTGATTTTATTGCGCACAAGTCTGCTCTTGTTACATTACCGGACATTAACTTGAACTAGAAACTGGGGTTAGTAGTGAGATTTAATCTCGACCTAAACAGCCATTCTGTTGTGAGGCTTCGCGGATTCAACTGGCCTCAGTGCCACTAAAAATATAATCCGGCGTACAAATTGGAAGCAGATTCGTCACAAGCCTACAAAAGAGGGCGGAAAGCCGAATTGCAGGCGATGAAAAAGTTCCCCATTGTGGAATCCACTCCTAATATTAATAGCACTTAAATGGTGGCTGCTCCTTTTTGTCCCTGTTTGTTTCAGTTTGTGAGTGAATGTCTGACCGGAAAAGACCTTGAACTCGGCCTTATAGATTTTCACCTCACTTTATCTAGGGTTACCACATAGGTCAGGTTAGCTGGTACTCCCTAAACCAACAGTAGTATTGCTTGACCGATTTCAGTGATGTGTTAAATCACGCGCTCTCATTGACAACTCTCAACTGTCTTTATTTACCATTCCTTGTTTATTTTTACAGGTAAATGTTAATTTTGTATGCATTGTACTACTCTCCCTGGTTCCCCTTAATTTCCAGTGTTATACACTAAAAGAGGAATTTAAACTTTTTTATTTGATAGTGCCATTTTTGCTTGTTCGTGAATAGCGTTTTGAAGATACCTAAGAAATCTTCACAGTCATAATTGTTGAAAAAGAGCAACCGGAGCACGGGCGTTTAAATGAGCCACGCCCCAGTGTAAGATTTAGTCTTGACTCAGCTTCATACGTTATTGTCGTTTTCGTTCTTCCAAGAAATGATAAATGATTTGTTGAATTAGCACCCATCTCCCCTTCGAAGTTAACGGTTCAGTACCTCTTCTGAAGGCGATGAAAATTTTGGTCAAGTCTACATTATCTGGGAAGGTCGTGGCCACTACTGGGCAAATAGTTTTCGGACTATCAGCTTTCCTTCACTTCTTTTACAGTAAAAAGGTGATTCCCTAATTTATTGTTTCCTGACTGACTTATGGTAAGAGATAACTTGTGTACCTCAATGTTGAACGAACGGGTATGTTATGGTTTCCTTCAAGCGATTCACTCACGACCCATCCGCTTGCACCCAAAAGGCTACTTGTTTTGTGTGTGTGGAGTCCAAGTCTGGAATTATTCACATGCTAAAGGTCAAGGAATTACGCATGAGATATGATGGAACTAGCGCGGGCAAGAAGACTGTCATTTTGAGAAACAGCCGAAAGAAGATTATATTATTGGAATCAACGATTACTGCTGCTGTGGATCTCACCTATGAGGTTATCTGGACTTTAAACGGGGTGGAGGACGCTGTTTCAGCCTTATTCTCTACATTCCCATCAGCTACGCCTCTCCAAAAGATTATTTTCACCTTTTCTTGACAAAGGATTTTGTGTAAGCCGAAACAGCAACAGCCTTGTGACTCGTTAAGAAGGGATGTAGGAGTGTTTCAACTAATAAAATGCTTTAATACGCTTTCCGAAACCGTCCAATTTTTGCCCTCAAAAATTCAATTAGCTTATTTGATTCCCCTGTATTTCGTATGGATTCGTCAAACTTATATCTAATTTAAATACACTGTACTGTGCTCATGATTTTGACACAATGAATGCCCTCACTTCTATTTAAATGACGTTGTCGTTACCCTTGGTTGATCACACCTTTACGTTGATCTGATATTTTGGAACACATGTTTAATGATTAGCTGAGAAAAATTGTTCCATGAAATGAGATTCATGCTGTAGGTAATATTTCAGCCAAAAGGCTTTAGTAACGCATATTCTTCAGTGCGTTCAGGTTGCGATGAATCGAGCAACGTCCTGGTGGCTTGCTTTAGACCGCATTCTAAAGGTAATCAGTGTAGGTTAAATTTGACCTCTTAGAGGCGCACCTATAGGATCGCAATTGTGACTGGAGAGTCACTGCGAAATTACGATGTCATCTCCTGCAAAAGTGTTCTTTTTGTTCGTATTTCGCCATTTGGACAGTAGTGTAATTGCCTTAGGGTTGGATATGAATTGTTACTAATTTCCTCGTAAGTAGTTATTATCGCTACCTCTTGCCTTCCCCTTTGCATCATTAGGTTTCCTCTTCCTGCACATGATCTTCATTCGCAAAGGACGCCATGAGACGACGTGGGCGGTGCTGCGTCAGTTCGGTTATGATAATCATCTGCGCCTCTCACACGACTTCCTCTATCCCAAACTAGTAGTTCCATCAGACTGTTCTACCGAACTATCTCCAGCTGGCATCCACTTTCTCCACACTATTTTTACCAAATATGATCTCGTGAGTGGGATTTAAATTTAAATAGTGTTTGGTGCACTCGCTTGATGACAATTTTAACGACTGGTTCGATTAATGGTGATACCATTGTCATTATCCTTTTTCATCAAATTATAGTTGAAATTCGTCTGCAACATTTCGTTAGCTCCTTATTATTTGCAACTCATTTTATGATGTTAGCTGTTTTCTCCAACCGCAACAGGCTTTCATCCAATGTTTGTAATTATGAGAAACTAATATCATCGAAGATTATCAGCTAGTGTCCATTCATTTTGGCAAACTTTGAATTTAGGGTTCTGCATGCTAATTTAATGTGATAGTGCACGAAAGTGGACGCCTTTACTTCACCTAGACTAGACACATGCTCGATCCTGAAAGTATCTTCGAAAGAACGTCATTTTGGGGCTGATTAAATCTGATTATCCCTCCGTCATTCTAATTTCAATGTTTTCATGTTTTCTTAAAGTCAATTCCAGTCTAGAATGGCTTTGGCATCAATGTTTTCTGAGCATGACTTCTACCTCCTTTAAAACCTGCTACTATTCTGCGTTTTGTGCGCTTTAGTTGATTTGTTGATAGTGGTGGAGATTGATAAATGTGCAGTTTACGAGTAATTAAACATCTAAAATTTAATGTTTGCTTGTTGCCTAAACCGTGTTACCTAAGAATCTCAAGATAGTGGCTATTTATAGGTATTCTTGCTCCTGTGCTGAAGAGTGATAAAAAATCGACTGTTTCACTCAATGCTATTAAGAACTTTCCGTCATTTACTGACCAAATGTGCTCCCTTTACCACATCAGCCCTTGTAACATTTAGAAATCGAATTGTTTTTAACTCCTCAGCTATGTTTACGAAATTCATACCTTAAGATGAGAACAATTCTGTATGCAAAAGTTTTCATACGCCACTTAGTGTGGTCCAGGCATAGTGTAATTGGTTAAGGAAATCCTTCACCAAAGAAGAGACCATGAAACGAGGACAAAATTGACAAGGAAGCGGCGGACATGTTTGACGCGGAGGCGATTGAAGTGCATTTTTAATGAACAGCAGCATCCTTGATGGGAGATATGTGGTTATTCTATTTGTTGGATACTTTTAAAATTTCTTATTCTCGATGCTTGTCATAGTTGATGTATTCCGTCGTATAGCAGTCGGTGGTGCACAATGGTAAGGAGTTCAGACTAGATGTATACACTGCAAATGGGAATACACATCACCTACTCCTCAGCAGCCAGAGAACAAGGAGTATGCACACACTGTATTACGGAGATCGTAAATGAAGACAATGACTTTTGTGCTTTGGCAAGTCTATTTCACAGCCCCACTTTTAGTTGTTTTGTTTATGTGCTAGCCACTTCTGACTCTTCACAGCCCACGAACGTCCCAGAGGCAGGCGGTAGGTCATTGCCTTCACTCATTGGATGTTTTATGCCCTAAAAAGTGATCGAATAAATATCTTCATGCATATCTGGTATCTCTCGGTTTCCCGATCTTTTACTGACTCTTTAGGAAACGTTTCTTCATGTATTTTTCAAGTAAGGATGAAGGCTGGAGGCATTTTAATGTCAGTTGGCTCAGATGTTGATGATATATCCGCTTCCAAATGGGCATTCCTTATAACGCCATGGGCTGTGGAATACCACCTTTACCCTGCATTTCATTGCAACACTGGCCGTGGGCTGTCGCACTCCCCTCAATAAATTAAATCTTCGTTTTGCACCTCCCACAGGACGGTGACGAGTGTCTAAGCCCAACGGAAGTGGCCGAGCTGCTGGCCACGTGTCCGCAGGGGGAGGGCGTCCGACTGTCCGGCAGCGGTAGTGCTGGCGTCAGCTTGGAGGACTTCGGCCTCTGCGTAGAGACCAACTCTAAGGGCTGGATTACGCGCCGTGGCTTCATGGCCCACTGGGCGTAAGTCCTCGTTCTCTGTCACATAAATTGAGGGGCATTCGGTCCCACCACTTTCGCCGTCACCGCCAGATGGTAGTCGATCGACCTCATCGTTGAGAGAGGGGAGAAGCGAGAGGCCTGGCGTCATGTTGAGAGGGGTGGTGAGCACAACCTCTCATCTTTGATTTGATGTGAGCGCCTGGCTTCCCCCCATTACCGCCCCGTAAATAGAGGCTTAGATGCCTAATATTAATCAGTCGGTTACATTTCCCCTATGCTAAAAGAACTGGCTTTTCGGAGTAACAAAAGGCTAATAGTGCACTGGCGTTGTGGCATTCACTTTATTCGAATCACAGAGTTCCCAGTTGTGTTGCATGTTGATAGCTGAATCAATTAAAAAAGGATTGAAAAAAGATACACCTTACCCTACCTTTCGAGATGGTACTTTGGTCGCCATGTTGATTCAGTGTTTCGTCGTTTAGTCCTTGGGCAATAATGTTTGTAGTGTAAGTTTGAAAAACCAATTATTTTTGGAACAAAAGTTTGCGGCTTTGGAAATGGCTTGCAGAAATGAGTTTGAGTTTTTGATTTCCTTGAACTCTTTTGGAGTTTTTAATGCATCCTATTCATTTTTATTGCTTCCTGTGTTGTCACTATATCATCGTCCCTTGTAGACGGCAAACTAGTATAAACAGGTTTTGGTGACTTTGGAACGAGGATGAAACTTGCACGAATTTCATCCTTTGTTCAAGAACTATGACCCTCACCTTGGTTCACATTGAATGGCGAGTTTTAATTGTCACCCAATTTTGCTGATGTGTTGATGCATAAACCCACGAATGAGAGTCGCAAAGTTTTTAATGACTTTTGTTTGGTTCAATCTCTAATGAAAGATAAGTGCACGAAACGTTGTTGAACTCCTCAACATCTTCCATCGTCTTCCGTATACTTACCCTCCCTTTTACACAGATTCTTCGTCCTTGTGAATAGATTTCGTTCACTTCAGATGGAAGGCTCGTAGTAAATCTCATGAGACTTCTGATTTTTATAATCTCTGCTCATTTAGAAGCTAAATGCTCTTCCATCCCCATAGTAATTTGTTTTCCTTTCTGCCCCCAAATAGACTGACGGCTCTGCTAGAACCCAGCCAAGCTCTGGAATACTTGGCCTACTTAGGTTTCACCTACCAGACAGGGGCGTGTCTCCCACCCGATGCGGATTACCTGCCTCTAGGGTCAACAACTCTGAGCCCTGGCTTTGACTCCTCTGTCACCAATGCAGACGTGCCCCAGCTTAATCCCTGCAGTTGTCTGGGTAACTCAGCGGATAGCCTCTTGCGGGGGGTGATGATAACCTCGGAAAGACGCATGGACTATATTCGGGGCCATACCAATCGCACAGTCTTTTACTGCCGAGTTTATGGAAGCAGAAAAGTCGGAAAGGTTTGTCTCATTCGTTTTTTCCACTCTTTGCTGTGGCCACCAACGTACTTTGAAATCTCGCAGGGAAGGGTAGAGATATCAATCTAATAAGGCCCCCCAGAATTGCTCTTTTTTATTCAAAATATGGAGCTCTTGAGGAATTTGTGTGAATTTTGTGAACCAAATTACTGCTGGAATATTGCTTAAACGGGATTTATTTCTTGTTCCCGCATTCCTTTTTATGTGAGTTAAGCTTTACCAAGAAGATATATCTGTGTAAGGAATTTTGAAACACCTCAACTGGGAGCGAGGTTTACTGAAGCAAGGAGCAATACAATGTTCCCTTATAGCTTTGTGCAACTCGTTGGCCCTGGAGACCCATTGGGATCGCCCTTTACCTTTAGCTGGGAAAATTTAATATTGTAATGCTAATAAAGTGTTTAATGATGGTAGTGTCTGCTATCCCACCGGTTCTGTCTCGGAAACAAAGCTGTAAGCGTTGGCAGGAATTGCAAGGGATATTTTTAAGGTTTTTAAGGTTGAATTTTGCATTATGTTCCCAAGCCGTACAGAATTTGCTCTACACATCTTGACAAATTCGCCCTCTCCACTGGGATAACTTTATGGTTACGTGTAGTTTGGCAGCGTTATTTTGGAGAGGGTTTAATTTCACGAGGATTTTTTGCTGCGGGCGTACCTACCTTGGTTGGTGGCCTCTAGACCTCAGTTTTTATGGCGTGATTTATATGCCTGGTTTTGAATAGTTCGTTTTGATTAATTTTTTTAAATATAAGTATAAATTTCCCCTATCTTGCCACAGGCCTGGTTTGTTGTACTGCCAACATAGCTTTCCTATCGGGGAGTTCGGTGTGAGGCAATGACGAATCATCATGATAATCAAACACCCAAGAGCATTCAGGGTAAAATGTTAGGGGTGTCGTGGACTCTCGAACTCAACACCACTTAAGGAAACTGAGGGTATAATCTCAAGTTTACTAAGTTGACTACGTGGTAACTAGCTCGCATTAACTTACTCTTTTTTGCCATTATTCGATAGACATGCCTGCTGCAAGGTCTGCTGGGTCGTGGACTGCGAGGTCGTGGAGGAAATGCAGTGGGTGGAGCAAGCGGGCGGACAGCCCCATGGACGGCGGCGACGGGACTGCCAGTGTGTGGAAAGTTGCGGACACTGCTACTGCACGAGGTGAGTGCAGGCCACGCAGAGCAGATGACAGCGGGAGAAGCTCTCTCTGCAGATGTGGCTTGCCTCCTCTATGATGTCACCGACGCAGACTCCTTCCGCTATGTGGCCAATATCTTTTTGGTATGTACTGTCTATTACACATGATTTTCTGTGACCATTTCTGCTCTTACAATTTGGTTGGTGAATTGCTCGTCTATTTGTCTGATTTATCAGCTACTCACACGCTTGTCTATGGACTCCTGTTTCACCAACTTTTTTTGCACCCTCTGGATCAAATCAGTTTAACGTTTGATAACTTACGTATTCACCAACTCACTTGCAATTCGGTTCACTTATTCACGCACTAACTGCACAAAATCCTTCCTCCAGGTGACCTGTTGCTCACTAAGTTTTAATATTCTGTGATCTTTCTGCTTTCTATGTTATGTCAACCACCTGCCTGTTCAACCATTCAGTTAATTCACTCATCCACCCGTTTATTCATCCACTGCTTCCATTCATTCATATGTTCATCCGTTACATCCTACAACACTTTTTCCATCCTTTTAAAGTAAATTTCCCCCTTTTTTGATCAGCACTTTTTTTTCTAAAGGCGAAATAGTCTACGGTATTTTCATTGTCCAAGCAATCACTTATTCACTCCACTGTTCATTAACTCGTGCTTTCATTCACTTGCTCATTCCTGGAATCCTACGTTTCAGGTTTATTGCCTCTTTTTATTTTTATTTTCTTTTATGTAAGATAAAATATGTTAGTTCCTAGAGGCCGAATATCCAAAGCTCTTTTTGCGCGAGGCGACTGAATCTGCCAAGGTGGCATCTCTTTTGCCACTTGGCACACCTTTAGCCCCTGAATATGCGTCCTCTCTGTGTTGGGGTAGCTTTTGGCAATTACAAAGTGACACCCTGTCTCTTTGACCTGAATCATTTTGCGTTTTTTGGCGGGAAAGGTAGGCGCATGCGATTTTTACAGGCGATTGGGCAGATACTTTTTTCCTTTAACCGGCATCTTTAGTTACCTTAATCCGCCTCCTTTCATATCTTTAATTTGAGCCCTACAGTGCAATTCAACAACTCAGGATGGAGTGTCTTTATTTCACGAGGAATTTTGGACCCTGGGTGTCTATGGTAGCGTAGCAGAACGCAAACCCTCTCTCCACACTTGCATGAGCATTTCACTCGGCCGTTGTTTTACCAGCACGTTGATGGCACGAGGTCGTAATATTTGTCTCCCAAGCCTTCCTTTTTTTCGTGACCACTCTGTCCGCAGATTCATGGTTTATAGTACCCTCAGGAGTGAATTGATTACCACGTAATGTGCCTTCATGTTGTTGGCACATGACTTGTCGGTGGTGGACATGTGAGGGCCAAGCGGGGCTATGACTAAGCGTTACACTGTTTTAACGTACCCGTCCACTTTCCAACTGGCCAGTACTTTTCCCATATTTTTAACCACACCTGTCTGGTTGTATTCGGGATTGCGTTTTGCCGACTATTCGCCTATTTGAATTGTGAATCATTCATCCAGGTTGTGGACCACTTCTAAATCGCCTCTTTTCATTTCTCACACCTCCTTTTTGTTATTACCATGCATAGTAGATAGGTCTTGTACTAAGTATGGAGAAGCTTTCCATTGTCCGGAAAGCATTTAATTTTAATTCTTTTCATCATATTTGTTGAATGAAGTTGGGGTGCATCCCGTTGGCGTTAAGTGGTGTCTTGGACATTGATTAGCCGTCCGTCATTGCTACCCCTTACATGTTCAATCAACAAATTATCGAATAAATTATGCAACCAAGTGCAAGCCAATGGTGCACTCAAGACTAATAAAGCGTACAAAATCTTATGAAAAAGTGTGTGTCCATATTAGCTTAATAAATAGAGAATGCAAAAATCTGTCCACTTTGTTTAACATCGTACACTACTTTACTGGCTGGAGTAGATAGTCACAATTATCTAAGTCTAATAAAGAGCTCTCCATGATTTCTTCGTCTTCATTCCACGATTTTATTGTGGTCTTCCACAAAATCTACTTACAGTGAAAACTTTAGATGCGGCTTGCTAGTGAACTTTTTTGGCTCATGAAGGTTTTCCATCACCACTCTTGGGATGGGACCAAATTTCTGTTGCTCTTTGTTGAACAGTTTGTTTGAAAACGGTGGGTAAGACAGTACACAAATATCGTTCAATTTTCCAACCTGAGTTACACTCTCGTCATGGAATGAAGACAATCAAAACACTTTAAAATATCAGCATTTCGTTCTGCGAGAAGCTTATTTCTAACGGGCGATTTCAATCTCTAGCAAAAATAATCCACGCGAGGGCCTTGAGACCAAGATAAGAGCTAAATATTATCAATAGGTGGCGACTGCAATAGAAACGAATACATCTTAAAGTCTTGCAAACGCGATTTGAAGTTGAAAAGTCACCGGCTTTTTTGACTAGAACTATTCATTATGATGGAAGAATGTTTTCCAGTATCAGAGCATTGTTTATAAGACTGGAAGCGTGCGAAGATGTCAGTGTCTGTCCCAGATGTATTTCCTACAATGCCGCATAAAAACTGCTTTTGAGCTGAATTAGTTGATTTTTAATTGTTTTTGCAGTTTCCTGTCCCTGCCGTCTTCATCACCCCTTTATTTTTTGACTAGATTCTGTTTTTACACTCGTAAACACCCGTTCAAGCATTTTTAACCTGGGAACCCAGTGAGAGAGTACTTTTGCTCCCCCGAGTACGATTTGCCGAACCGTTCACTGCATAACAAATGGGGAAGGATGGAAGCCTCAAGTCTGATTTATTGGCTTGCAGAACTTTTACCGTGGTACTCGCGTCCCCTGTCTCTTCGTTGCTGGCAAGGCGGACCAGATAGGTGTGCTGCAGAATTACTGTCTTGACCCACCGGAGTTCTGCACCAAATATAATTTGGCCAACCCCCTTCCCTTCTCCTCCTTTGACGTCCGCCCCCGTTTCGTGGAGACCTCAAATGGTGGTTCTGCTACTACTGCCGCCTTTGGTGACGGCCCACGTTATCGGCGCAGCTCTGCGGACACCGTAAAGGCGCGCCCTCTTGTTGCTGCCTCGGGCTCCGCTTTCTGGCTCCCCGACGATTGCCAATCTCCCGAAGCCGGTCCACAGAGGTGTGTAATGTGTTAATTGTAAGATATCAAGTCTAAGCGGTTTTTGGCAGCAACGATGTTCTCACTTCTAAGAATTCTAAGTTGTTTCGGTCAAAAAAAAACAAAAATTTGACATGCGAAAAGTGATAAATGTCATTGCGGCAATGAATCATTATGCCATTTTCTGGATTGGATTCTGGGATCACATGGCTGATTGTTGTGGGTCGAATTGGTGGCCGTGTGTGGAAGGGCTTTTTACTGTGTTTTGTGATTTCTTCGACTGTTCTAGTTAGGCCAGTTTGCAATAACAGAGCAACTGGAGGTAATTTGCACCAATGACTAAGAATTTTAAATCAGCTTTTGAGCAAACAATTGCACAGCCCAGATGAAACATGATCAGGTTTCTCCTAAACATTCAGTCAGTGTTTTTACTCTCAACTGGGGCCAACTGAAGCCATTTTTGTGAAAATGTGGGGGGAAGGGGCATTACAAGACCGAGAGAACAGAGTTTCCGCCTTTTTTGGCGAAAAAATAATTGAGAATAATGTAGCTGGCTTTGTTTGAGGCCGTCTTGAGTTCAATTTCCCAAATATCAGAAACACTTTCAACTTATTTGATCATTAACTTTGTCTTTTGGCCATTTTCCAAATTTCATTATAGTCTCTCCGGTATTTTGTACTTTATAAGTTTCAATTCGAAACTGATTAAACGTTGCACGTCTTCCTGGTCCTGTCTCGTCTCTGCTATACCTATTTTTAAATACTCAAGGCTGTACTACACTCAGCAATGCCAGAATGCTGTGCTGTCGAGGTCTCAATGTCTTGAAGAAGGTCCACAACAGCAGCTCTAGCTGTGTGCGGGTTTCACATAAACCCTCAGCTTTTGATAATGGCACCCAAAATTGTCTCGGTCCTTGATATTTTTATACGCGGCTAGAATAATGTGCCTTGACTGTGTCAAAAATATATCGATACCTCTGGTATCAAGAAGGCAAGTATTGCATGAACCTGTCCAGGTATTCCTTTCTGTTAAAGGATTGGAAGATTGTGACATTAGTTTGGAAAAATGTCATGTACCAAATGGGTCCGCGAAGATTTCTACTGAAGTTCTGCAGCTATTTCTCAGCCAAGTACTGCATATGAACACGACTTGGTTCTCCAAGTTATGTGAGCCGCAGTCGCATGAACTGTGCCCCTAGCAATTGTTTTTTTTGAGGTCATGCACGAATTAAAGAATATTTCGTATATGCTTGAAGACAGACATGCAGTTATGTTATTTTAAGTGTGACTCTCCCCCATTTGATGCACTTCCACACCTTCATGCTGTGAAATTATTGCCTCCGTCGCTTTTGCAACTTGCGTTTTGAATCCTACTGATTCGTATTGTTAAGATAGCTGCGACAAAACAAAACATCTGGAGGAATGGGGCACTTTTACACTGCTTATGCGAAAAGAACAAAAGTGGGGGGTGGGCAACAGGTTGGAACCAGTAGTGTGCCTCGACGACTTAACATTCCCATTAAAATGCGTCAGAACATGTACATTTGTCAAGTCCTTCATCTTGGTCATTTCCAAATGCTCTAACAATTGTTGGGCAGATGTGTAGCCCCGGTACAGTCAGTGTGTTTTGGTGTCTGCATACTTCACAGAATCGCCTAATTTTCTCCCATATGCGATCTTTTTTGTGGATTGGCTGTGACGAAGAGAATTTTTTTAAAAAAACAACTCCGAACTCGAATTAATTTCGTTGATGTGCAACATGGTAGTCGTGCGACCACTCACTCCCTCACTCCCCTGTATTTATCAACTGGGAAGGTTCTATCCATTTCAGCTACTATTATTTTATCGTAAATAGGGTTTAAAATGGTATATCTGTCTCATTTGATTAGTGCATTGCTAGAATCTTGTTACTTTTCACCGCTTGCATGGCTTATTTATGTCCTCTGAGGCATTCTGTGACCACTTCAGTACTGTTCGGACTCTCAATCCCCTATTTAATGATTATTTCCACTTTAATTGATTAAATTGAGAGCCTGGTGAAACTTCAGTAGGCAAGTTTTATCCGATGCGTGGCTAGCAAGGTGGTTTGGAATGTTGTTTATCAAAGGAACTCCAGGAGGGCATCAGATAGTTGTAACCCGTTTCAACCACCACTAACAGTTAATACAGAAGACCCAGAAGTGCAAATCAGAC
Source organism: Echinococcus multilocularis (assembly GCA_000469725.3). NCBI lineage: Eukaryota > Metazoa > Platyhelminthes > Cestoda > Cyclophyllidea > Taeniidae > Echinococcus > Echinococcus multilocularis. The sequence continues at coordinate 3,365,209 of LN902846.1, read as the reverse complement.
GGCGCTAATAAGTCTCCCTCAAAACACGAAGAAGTTGTGGTTAACATTGCGTTTGTTGGGTTTTAATAGTTTCACAGTAATTCTGAGAGGAAAGGTTGTTATCTCTACCTGACACAAGTGCATTGAATCTAGTCTACCGTTAAAGTAGTTCGCGTTTACATGAGCCCTACTGATCTCCAACCTCACGGTGAAGCGATTTCCATTCACCTCTGACTCGAGCTTAACATTAACGAGCTTCCGGCTCCAAATCTGCTTGGTGTCACCTCTTTACTATTTGTGGGTATTTTTGAGTAATCATCTGTATTTTTGGATTGACTCTAGAAGTCAACCGATTGCGGTGTTCTCTTCAAATGGCGATTTTGATTGTTTTTAGGCCATGCAGCTGTAGAATGTCTACTCTTCTATCCTCACGTTTTCTCGAAGAGGGCTTACAACTAAAAGGCTTTTGATGTAATGGTGAGAGGTGGTTTAGCGTCAGCAAACAACCCAAAATCGCTGCGTTTTTATTGCATGAAAGGGAGATAATCTCTGAAATTTATTGCCAGTAGCCACCACGACCTTCCCAGTTGATGGAACTGTAAATGAGTTGTTTCATCATTCACATTTCAGTGAGGTTATTGGCTCTTGAATTCTGATTTATTTTGGCATATCGATAATGAGATACGATTCTCGATTTAAATGAGGAATAGAGGGTCTCTCTAAACGCTATGGGCACACTTTGGGCAGCTGTCGTATTCTACTACTGCACCTTCGCAAAATGATGTGTGAAAGAACGTTTGGAGTCGAGCCATGCTCGCTCGAGCAGAGAAGCCTCAATCAAATCCACTGGGTTTAACCGACATTTGATGACACGGAGGTTCGAAATAAGAGGGAAAGATTGCAAAGCACAATAGTGGCGTCAGCCCATACTCCACTTTTATTGGCCAATAAGTCCACCATAACCTACCTGAACTGAGGTAAACCCGTGTGCCTACATGCCTGCTTCCGCCATGTAGGAGTAAACGAAACGGTCTTTCACCCCCGGCTACGTCAACGCCAGCCCAGCAACGTCCCCTCACGGGCCGCCGTGGTCGCTCCTCCACCCCCACACTCTTGAGCCAATACACCGGCACTGCTGCCCCCGCACGCGAGGTCAAACAGCCCGAGGAGGAGTTTCACCCCGTATACGTGAAACTCACCACCATGGCCAATTACCCGTAAGTGCAGGCCTATCTACCTCCTTGCCCTCTACCTTACCTGGTGTGGTGTCCGCGATCGGTTGGACGTTGTGGGAACGGCTCCTCCCCGAACTAGACCCCACCTTGTTTCCATTTCTTGGATTTTCTTATAGCGTTACTCATGGCTACCAAGATTGAGATTTCCCATCTTCTGGTCTCTTGGTATCGTCCTCCGACTGCAATCGACTGGACACCATGGCTTGCATTTAGCTTCGCGGCTTTTGATGGTACGGCTTGTTGAATAAGGTGGAGCTACGTCAGTGATGGGCGAGACACAAATTCTGAGCTTGCCATAATTTCCTGTTTGATTTCATTGCAGTTTGGCGACTAAAGATTTTTGAGGTTATAATTTGACAACCTTACTGGGATATGCAATGGAAATAGCACTGCACACAGCCGTAGTTTAGCCCTTCGGTGCTAACCTCTTCGTGGCTAGTATAGCCTCCTTACCTATCGTGATTCTGCCCACTCTTGGACCTGTAATTGTGCATTCCCGACCGTTTTTGCATGCATTTTTAGCGAAACACATGATTCGCTGCCAAACTAATAAAATCGCTTGATTTCCGACTGAATACTTGGCTGCATACGTATCATTGGTCGTAACGTCAACACATAAACTACCTCAATATGAACCCACCATGCGGCACACTTTTTCATCCAAGAGCACCCTTTTGTCAGTCAATTAGTGTCTTCCCATCCGCTCAAATAAGTGCTCGACCGTCTTCCAATGGACTAGTCGACTAATTACCCTCCCCCTCTCCTTTCCACGACAGACATACCAGACGTCTGGAGCTGGCCCAACCGGACTATGCTTGGAAATTGACCCTGGCGGCAACCATCCTGGCTGGCTTTGGATTCGTGGCCTTTAGGATGGCCAAGCCACACCTGTAGGGCTATTGGTGCATCCTCCTGCCAAGCCCCCCCCCTCCTACTACTGTACAAATACGTTCACGGCCCTCCCTCCCTCCTATTTCCTCTGTATAGAGATGGTAGTCTTATTGGTAGATTAGCGCCTTGCCTCATTTAATTCTTATTGTTATCGCTCCCGTCTCTCCCCTATGCTAATAAATCCTGATAGAGATAGCAGAAACTTGCGTTACCCCCTCATTAACATTCAACACCTATTTTGTACAAAGATGCGCAATTAGCTGATTGACTGGCTGGCTAGCTTTTGCGACCTCTCTCTCCCTCACCGGAAGAGAGAGTGACGTGGTCGGAGACGCATTTTGGGCAAATCCGTTGCCTCTTCATTCTGCCTCTCTACATTGTCCTGGGCTCGTGGTGGGGGCGGCGTTGGGGTTTTGGTAGGACGAAACAAGCCTTTGCGAGGCGTGGTCCGCCTGGTAGTGACCTGACAAGGAGACGGAACACCTCTCCCCTTGGCACTAGAAGTTGAGGGGGCACTGAGACTCAAGGCTCGGAGTGGGCTGGCGGTAGGACAGAAGAGGCCTTTGCGAGGCGTTGTCCGCCTGGTAGTGACCTGACGGGGAGATAGGATACTTCTTCCCATACCACCAGAAGTTGAGGGGGCACTGGGACTCCATCTGAAAGGATGCTTTACGGGTGACATGAGGTCAAATTTAATGTCGCCGGGTAAGTGAACAAATGGACGCTGCGCGGCTGTTATTGAAAAAGGAGGCTATATAGCGGTATCCACTTCCAAAACTCAATCCAAAGTGACGTGGAGGTGAAGTATTTGTAAAAAGGGAAGGGGCCATAATGAGGAATTTCAGGCCACTATTAACTGTGTTTCTAAACGTTGACAGTGCTGGTAACCGGGAAATCACCGGCGATGTCTTACCATTGTGAATTCGTTTAAGCTTATCAGATGGAAGGGAACTTCAGCCGAAACGGCAAGTTTTGTGCATAGCTCATTAAAAACCTAACAGAAAATTAAACCACTATTGAAACGCTTTTGCCTCAAGCATCATGGAATCGTGCCGCTATGTTCATTTAACGCAAGGGATAACTCACTCCAATGCCTCTGACTGAAACGCACTGCGAGTATTGGCAGCAGGACTGAGGGGATCTAGGAAATGCGATGAGATGGCATGTCCTCCCTCCTCCTCCTCCTCTGCAGTAAGCTGCGATTCTTTGTTGTTGTTGCCGCCGCCGCCACCACCTGGCGAATGCAAAAAGAGAACGCGTTTCGTTGGCGTCGTGTAGGGTCCACCACCACCTATCACGGGTTGTTCCCTTCGAAAGCGAAAGGACACATTTTAACTTTGTTGATCTTTGGACTTCGAATATGCGTGTATTTTTAGTGACGAGCGCCTTGGGGTCAAGTAAGCACAACCACCTTTTTCCCCATAGAAATTGATCCCAACTGTACAAAAAGAGATGATACGCCCAAATCCTCCGTAAAATAATCAACTGCTCACAGTGTGCTTCCTTAGCCTACTTTTGAGTGCCCAAGAAGTATGCAAAGCTCCCCTACCGCTATGCTCACTTGCAAAGCCGAACCTACAAATAGTGCCCGCGTACAACACAGAGCATATAGTTCCACAAGCCACGCATTTCTGTTGCGTAAATTAACAGGTCTGCCTTGGTTTCTGATCCGCCTTGAGTCGAATAATGCTATGAAAAACACCTCAACAACTCTAAGCAGAGCTTTATGAAACATTCGGGAATGTAACTCGCGAGGCAGGAATCAAGATTAGCAGTGGACAAAGGTCGATAAAGGGGCTCGAAAATGGGAGCTACATTAATCAACCACACAAATGATAAATTCCGGCCAAAAAAGTAAACAGCACCCACACACATCCAAACAGAAAGTCCCACAAGCTTCACGTCCACCAGAAAATCTGGGAGAACGCGACTCAAATATTGGCTTCATGAGCGAATTTGTTTAACGGGTTAGGAGAGATTTCGCCGACAAAAAACACCTTCAAATTGAAGGAAATACAGTGGGCATTGAGTTGGGTGAGAGGGAATTTCTTGGATGATTTGATTGGCACACAAAGCCGATGTACACTTTAACTACTCATGATGGATTGTAACCACCACCTGCATATAACTCTCCCCAAAGCTTAATTCAGCCACTTCACACTACTTCACAGTAGTGTGCTTGTGAGCATGCAAACCTGGCGGATAATTAAATCGTTTTCTTACTGGGGTACTTCAATCTCAGTAGTGCATAATCTCGACCAAAAGCTAACGCTGGGTATTATTTTGAAAAGAGGTAGTGTGCTTTTGAAGCAACGACACGGGATTAACCCCCAAAATGTTGAACCACTTAAACAGCGTGCATGGTGAGGCACTATTCTTATCCTCTGTGCGGAAGCTCAATCAAAGCCTCTCCCAGGTTGGTATTCATATGAATGTGAAAGTATTTTCATGTGTTCTAAAAGATGGCTCAGATCTAATTTAGAGAGCCTACCCAAATGCCTCAGATCGCATTACACTGCGGGTGTTGCCAGCGGGGATGAGAGGGTTTCGAAGTCGCGATGGCGTAACTTCTCCCACTCTCTTTGCCGCAATCGACTGTAAGTTTTCGTCACCGCCACCACTCGCTGAAGGAAGGCGGGAAAGGCATTTCCTTGGCGTGGTATGGGAATCACCACCTCCTAGCGGCTGGGTCCTTCTGAAGCGAAAGGTCGGAGAAGACAGTTCAGGAGCCTTCCTTTTCAGATTTGGGCATCAACAATCACTCCAGCATTAAAACACTTCGGATTATGGGCATCTATAAATCGTATTGTAAATTTTCAAACTTTTTAATCCTCTTGGGCTTTTACAACAGTAATAATAACTTGAGCCCCTCACCGCAAGCCATTGCTACGGCGCTAAGACAAACTATCCTGGAAGTTGTACAAATGTCGACGTCCAATACCAAAGAACACTGGCTGAATAGATCAATGCAGTGCTTTCCAACAAAACTATTTCTACCCACTCAAATGGATCCAAAAGCGAATGAAAATCTTGCAACGAGAAGAAAAGTAATTCGAACAACTACATTATGAGCTAACTGGGTCGTTAAAATTTGGTTAGGGAATTTCCTGGATGATTAAAAAACTAGGGATAAGATTTCAAATGAGTTGAAAACGCTGTTAAACGGAACAGAGTACGATGAAAGTGTAATCCTGCGAGGATGACAAAAAGCTAGCATCGTTACAAATCTGATGCTCTTTTCCCCTCGATAAAACCAAAATAGGAAGACAGAATCCAAAGGGCAGAAATAAACAGTACTAGTAGTAAGCCCCGTTTTTTGTAACTAGCAAGGCTGATTATACTCTGTAGGCTAATGAACACATTTAAGTGCGTTGGAACTGAAACCAACGTGAAAAATCATGAAAACAGTTCTAGACAGAATCATAGAAAGTGACCTACTCATTTCGTACAAACACCCTTTCAAAACTCTTCAAAAAAGCATCAACATACCGCTGGAGATCGGTGGTGGTGCGTTGGAAGAACTCTCCCTCCCCGGGAAACATTGTGGCCTCGTCGAAGATGTGTGGAGAGGTGGGTACCTCCACCACCGCAGCCACTGGCCCCCTCAAACCTGTTTTACGACGCTTTGGCGTCGCGCCAGTCGATGGTGGGCGCTTGGCCGGCGTCTTTACCGATTTGGAGGGTGTGCTAGTGGTGGCACTGGAAGGTGCATCAAGGTCTTGGAAGAGATCCTTTAACGGCACCAGTGGTGGTCGTGGTTGTGAAAACTCTAAACAAAGGAGGATGAATAAGCTTCGTTGAGAAAATCGGACCTCCGTCTGCTAAGATTGTGTTTGTAACCTACATGAATTGATCAAATGCTGGTGAAGCAACGACTGTCTACTAAAAAGATGCATTTTTCATCTTACTTTCGTTGGAAAAATGCACCATTTTACGAAGATTTTGACAAAACTTGTTGGCAATAGGCCACTCGACAGAGAGGAATATTGTGAGATGTGTAAGCGAGGAAAACATATTAACACGGCGATGTTTCATGATGCTACTAGCGACTCTGCATCTTCCATTAAACTATCTACCACCGGTGAAACCGAAAAGACTACACTTATGACTATTCAGATCTAGAGATGGTGAAAGAGATTTGTGGAAAATTAATTTGAGACGAAAACATCTCATTTAACGAGAAGAGTAGATGATGAAGACAGAAATGAGTTCAAGTCTCAATTGATGTGGCAAAAAATTGGCGCAATCATTTAAAAAACGCTTCAAAAGACGGTGCCCTGGGCATTCAGCCTGGATCTAAACCATACCCAACAGACCGAAATGATTTTAAAGCATATCCGCTCACCAATGTTGCAAAAAGCGATGGCCATACTGAACCTCAAGTATAACCGAGCCGGTTTAAGGACTTTTCAACCGCATAACATGAGGGGATTAAAATGAGAAAATATATAATGCGAACTCTGCACGCCATTAACGACCTTTTTCAAAGCCATAAAGGCCAAACAATAAGTAAAATCAAATCTTAGGTACTTAAAACAAGCATGTCCAATTAGTATTAAAACCGATGAAAAGAATATTCGAAGTCTCAATAGCCGATCAGTTGGACAGCTAGTTCATCAAATAAAATTGTAGGATTTAAAGTGGATTTCCCTTTGACTTTTAAATATAAGCTAATACCTGAGACTCAAAATGACCCTCTCATAACAAATACAAGGGGCGCCTCTTGATCACAATACATGGAAGCTACATCATTTTGGCAGAAAATGCACAGACCCCTTAAAGTAAATGCCGGTAAACAATACCTGATTTCAGCCTCGACAAATTCAACACTGGAGGCGATGAGACCGCCGAACTAAGGGCGGGCTTTGCCGCACTCTTAGCTGAAGACTGTGGTGAGCGGAGGGAAATAAGATTTGCCATTAGGTTTGAAGTCCGACGTCGAAATTGTGGAGAAGCCATCGAGGCAACAGAGGCGACAGATTGGGAGAGGTTGCTTTCCCCACCACTAAATTGGCTCAAGCTTGCCTCCTCCTCCATCTGGCGTCGTTGCCACAGCTCTGCCTTGACACTCAGTCGGGAGGTGGAAGCAGCGGAGGAGGCACCACCACCGCTGTCGCCGCCACTCAAATCGCTTCTCCTGAAGTTGAGGAGGGAGGAGGCGCGCCGAAGTCGACGCAGGGGGCTGCTCATCACTGTGCCCGGTTCGGAGGGCTTGAGCGGAGACTCGGCCACTATCACCAACTGGATGTGAGTGGGTTCATAAGGAGGGAGAGGCACACTTGATGCTTAGAATTCTGACCATAGGGCACACACACATGCATCTAACCATTCGTAGGGTCCTTCATTCTATGACCCATAAGGGGAATTTGAGTGCCGCACGTGAAATTTGAACTTCGCATTCTGGTTGCTCGTATTGTTTTGCTAGTAAAGCGGGAACTAAAAGCATATCTTCATGTAAAAGAGTAGCAAAATTTAACTGACACAATGTATGGCTTAGTCTAAGTCTTCCGCAAAAAAAAACAAACACGATGAGCAACGGTAACTGCATAGATTTCTCCGAATTCGAAATTCGTAGGTCGGCCCTAAAAAACCTTCGTCCCGTACAATTGACTTTGGTCAGGCTGTTCCGGTTTTAGTACTGCGCATGGATTCAGGACATAACCGCAATGAATGACAGGGAATGGCGAAAACCCATTATGAACTTTTGCCCCAAAATCTTGATGATTTTAATACTTCTAGCCACATCAACAACAGATTATGGAGAAAATCTGTGGCGTGAAATTTCGAATGCATTTTACATTCCGAAATTTCGCTAGTGCGCGGTTGTGATCACAGCTTCTCGAGAAAAATGCAAAAGTCAAATTAGTACTTTTAAATTGAAATAATTCATATTTCTATATTCCATTGGGATCGCATTAGAAAGTTTGATAGGAATTGTGCCTGTCCATGCACACTTGAGCAAAGCATGTGAATTTAAGTCACGGTATTCGTTACCTTTGGGGAGATTCTAGGAGCTAAACCAATACGGACTAGCAGGACTCACATCAGAACAATTAGGAAGATATAATTTCCTATGATAGGTATCTGAGTGACTTAGTATTAAAGCAGAGTCCTCACCTAACGCCAACATAAACATTCATGAATTTCATCAAATTCACCCTTCTTTTCGGAATGCATTTTCGATTCAATGGAGTTGCAAAAAAACTGCATCAACTCTTAAAAATACCCCTTTGCACACAATCTCATTAGGCGAATGGTTAAAACAACGTAAATTCATGAGGACCCACGCGACCCTTTGTTTTTTCCGCGGCCGCCATCCGAGCACGCTCCCATCGGGGATGCGACATTTTCGGATTAGGTGTCTCTGTCACCGACCGATACAACGATTTGCGCCGACCGCTACCACCATGCGAACCAGGTATTCGCCGCCTCCTAGTGGAATAACGAGAGGGTGTTCAAGACAATGTTCTTAAGAGGAGGGCCACATGATAGTTCAGTCGATTACAAAATTACAGGGGTGACTTCTCACCTACTCCTAGAGTCCGTTCCCACCATAGGTGATCGACTATGTCGACCAGGACCCCGCTTTATTGGAGTTCTGGCTTTCCGTCTACTCTTCTTACATTTCGAGGCTGGCATCAGGACTAAATGGGGCGCAGGTGTACCAGATTTAGAACGGGTGACATACTCTCTCCCCGTATGGCTGGTAGACTGCAAGTAGGAAGTTGATGCAATGCTAGAACCCCTAAAAGGTGATATTTACGCCGTTAGAAAGCACGCAAACTTACTCAGGGGAGGTCTGTGAAGCGGAGAGCCAAGATGCACCCTCGCCTGAAGAAAAGACAATCAAATCGGTGAACAGTGCTCGTGGTAGAGAATTCCTTGCCGAAATCTTAGCACTTTTAGGGGAGAGCATTTTCCTAAAAAAGAAAAATCACCATATTCTAATCAAGACACGTTGACAAACCCAGGAGATGCTTTCAAGCGCTGCACCAAAGTCACTGGATCTTCCAGATTTAACGCAGGGAAACTGGAAGAGTCATCAATAACTTTGTCGTCATCACTATTGTCATCATCCGCTTCGTCCAACTGCGGAAGGCACGAAGGGGGCTCAAGTCCAATGTCCATATATATTTGTGCGAGAGTTTTACCGTGAGTACTGGCAAATCTAAAGGGTAACAGTATTGAGTTAAGAAGACTAACCTATCAACCAGATCATTTTTGATGAAATTTTTCCAATTGGACCGACTGAGTGAGCATATGCTCAGCCTTTCTAAAATTTGAGTAGCCTTAAAGACTGGTTACACAAGAAACAAAACATACCCAATCACTTAATTCATAATCAATGGAATTAGGGTCATGCGAAGGCAATGACTTTGTGTATTCAAACTGTACCAGCAAAAGAAATTTCATGCTGCAAAATTCAAAGAAAAAATTGTACACAAGGTGGACGTACTGTCTTTCAATAACCTGGGGCTTGGCACCCGCAGATACCAAAGTGGAGGCATCCAAACGCAGTCTCGCAGGACAGTCACCTGTCTATAAATAAGATAATAATTTGCACTTCATAAATTACATCCTTTGAGGCACGAACAAACTCCAGAAATCTAACGGCGTCCTCATAAGGATCATTGGCAGATGTATTCACAAGACTATTATACAACCGGACAACCGCCGGATCCTTAAAACCCATTTCGGTCATCTGATGTGACGATAATATGAAGTCTAATTTACCCTCATCATTGCAGAAAAAACAAGTGGCACTATGTGAAAGAACAAATTGAACTCCGATCTCACACAAAAATGCATTAAGATCGGGCAAAAGTAATGCACCAGTTCCTTTAGTTGTTGTACTCGATTGTTTTGCCCTAGTTTACTGAACAAGTAACCCGACCTTAACGACACCCCATGGGACCTTCAAAGACATCTGCTCAAAACAACGCTTCTTCAGCCAGTCACCTTCCGAGACGTTTAAAGAAAAAGATTACCCTGAAAGTTGTAAGTAATTTTAAAAACGATGAAAAGAAGATTCATGAATATTGTTTTTAAAATAAGGACATGCCATATGATGGCATTTTTGTATGTGCGCAAACCCATTATCTTCCTATCAATTGAGTTACATTATTTGGATCTGTTAATTAGTTCCTAGTTTTGATTTGCGATTTATAATTTGCAATTCGTTATTGGCAATTAATTTTTTAAAGTTTACTAGAAATTTCTTTAATGTTGCTTAGACAGGTATTTCTGTCACTTGGCTAGTCTCAATTATTGATCATTGTTGAATAACCGCACCCAAATTGCCTTCCATGTTTACCCACCGAAAGGGATATTTCCCAGCAATGATCCCACAACTCTCGGCAACACGTTTGAGAGAATCTAACAGAAGGCGCACCTTACAAAGGAGCCCTACTCTGCATTCATGTCCCTTTAAATTGCTTCTCGAAACAATCGCCTCCAGTATCAGCTAATCTACCTGTGACCGTTTTAACCACTCTTAATGCCAATCCACACCTCAATGCTGATGTTGACCACGGTCGTTAACCCGCAGAATCGTAGCGTTTCTCTTTCCGTGAAGGTACTTCCTGGGTGGAGTACCAAAGCTGGGGACCAGCCTGAATAGCCCACCCGTCGCAAGGTGAGAACCCAAATCTCGCGCACGAATGTCCACCTTAGCAGGCCAGAAGCCCTAACGTACTACAAGGCGTGGAACGCGCCAAGCCAAACAACCTGATGAGCAGGTCGCGGGGGGCCTATTGCCAACTTTCCACATCCCAGCCTGCCAAAAATCGTACCAGAGGTAGCCTCGACACCACCTCTTTCCTACGCAGGACTCAGCCTCGCATCCGACACAGGAAGCGCACAACTAAGCTCAATTAGCGGCAGCGTCCAACCAAAAATCAGCAAACGCCCCTAGCGTACAAGGGCGCCAGCCACCGGAGCGTTTTCCAAACAACGAAGTCCACACACTCCGGACAGCTTCAATTAAAACCGGAAGGCAAAAATATCACAGCAAACCTAAACAGCATACAGCGTGCCTTGCCCCAATCCACAAAATCTACGCACACCTGCTCTTTAAAGCTCAATGCTCTAATCACATTACCACATTTGCTATTCAAAACTCAAGCCACAGCAGCCCAGACAGCGCCACAGCACAAACTTATCACCACTGACCTAAACTGCAAAAAGGATAATACAAGCGTATTACACCTAGAGTACAAAGTTAGTCTTCACTAGACGCACAGACCACCAAAGCACAGACAAGCAGGAACTCACTAAGACAAAATACATGGAAAAAACCTCAAAACGAACAAGACAGCCTGGTAAACCGCACCGCCTATATTTCCTCCTTTATTTGTTGATGAGAATACCATCATACTTGCTTTGGAACCATTTCATGGCCTCCTCCCGAGTGACGTGATGCTTGGTTCCGATTTTTGAGGCGCATCGCCGCCTAACGAAGTAAATAGCTACTTCAGGCAGTTACCTGTGGCACACACGTTGTCCAGCACGACCCAGGATAACATAGAAATCCATGCCATAGATACCAATGGAGGGATCATATTTCAGGCCCAAATCAATGTGTTCGGTCAGACCGAATCCAAAATGCCCCATAGCACTGAACGAGGACTTTGGCAACTCATATTCCTTTACCTTCAGACCACGCTCCAGAATTTCTACAAAAATATACGGCAAGTATTCCAAATACCCTCAGCCTTTGCACCACGAACCGTACAGTGGACAGCAATTTTCTCATTCCTTCTTATACCAAATGTTCGGACGGTGAGACGAGCCTTGCTGAAAACGGGCTGCTGGTCGGTGAGTTGTTCCAAGACTTTTGCAGCGCGAGTGAGACGATCACCGCTTTCACCGACGCAAATATTCAGGCAGAGCTTTTGTATGCGGATGTCCCGCATGGGATTATTTTCGCATTTAGGCTTCCCCTTGATAGGCATCCGAAGGCAAAACTCGTGCGGATATTTCAAAGCAGGGGCTCTCCTGCCTCCAAGAATTAAAACAATCAAATGTCAAATTTTGCTGTTAAAGTATCACTAGAGATTTGCATTTTGGTATCTTATGGCGCAAACTTTTAGTGTGGAAGCAAAGTGTTTGAAGGTGAGGATTGTGGAATAAAAATTAGACCTATTCAACCAGTTTTGACCTAAGTGGTGTCCTTTAGCTACCTTTTAAAAGACTATTTTTAATGTCAACCATAAAACGCATAATTGGTAGTTGCATTGCCGTTTTGCTAGTCACTCTTTTGATATTTAGTTTGAAATCTTATTCAACTGCAAACATTTTAGTAAATAATATTGCAGTTGCCGTATTTTATCCCAAGTCGTAATAAGTCAGGGTACGGTAGAAGAATACACTTTTTGGAGATACTGAGGTGGTGAAAAGCGGTTTGGCGCAAAGATCACGTTGTGGAGGCGTTGTCATTATTCGCCACAACAGACGATAACTCAGAGCGGATATACCCCCGATCTGTTTCTACCTAATTAATGACTACTAGTAAAAATGACTTCGCCGAATCAGTTTATTTTTGCAAAGGCTTTAAAGCCGAAAGAGATGGTTATAGACGATGGTACTACCACATTACTAAAAAAATGTTATCGAGTTCTGTACTGTACGGCGGAAGCTCCATTAGAGGCAGAATAGTAAACCACGGCAACAACACGTTCCAGTGCAAACATCCTCATCTTTCTATTTGTTTATGTCAAAGTAAGAGTTATTATATTCTTTGTCTATAAGAATCTTACTTTAACGAGACGAATAAATACATTCAAGTAATTTTAGCTTCTACACCCAGTGCTTTCTTAATTCGTTAAACCAGGTTTGATTACGTGGACACTTAAGTCTCTGCAGATTGTTCTCCTGCTTGGCGATTTGGCTTTAGGTCCATGCTAGTACTCTTTCAACTCTTCTACATCGAAGTAATGCACTTCCTGTTACACTGCTATGCCTTTCATGACTTGAGGAAGGACCTGAAGCTCTGCAACCCACCCCCCAAAAAGAGCTTCCCAGGATTAAATTTGTTGCTCTAATTGACTCAAATAAAATGAAAATTCGTGCGATTTGATATAATTGTGCTGATGGAGTGCAGCGAGCAAGGCTAAGAAGGGTCGTATTAATACGGTGCAAAAAAAGCTCATTTGTTACCCTAATTGCAATTTTGAGGAAATCTATCAAATTTTTAAATAAGTTAAAAAGCTGCTATTAGTATCTTTTGCCTTAAATGCTCTTGACCTTTTTTATGGTTGTTACCATTGATAAGCAAGTGGCAGTAAAATTTACGCATTGAATGCTTCTTTTTGGCACACAATTTTTGAATATTCTGGCCATACGTGGTTTTGGAATTTCAAATTTTCGCCGTGACATTCAATAAAAGTATTTTTTACACTTACAAAATTTTTATTTTATGCACGGTTGATGCTTCACCCCCTCCCGAGTGAAGCGGCTTTTTCAACAGCGGCCTCCGCCGTATGTTTATTTTTTGCCTTTTAACAGAGCAAAAATTTGCTTCTTTGCACGATCTTTAGGTTGGGTTTTGAAGCTTGTGTCGTCACATATGCAGGACTAGATTGTCTAACGCCCTATGAATTTCAGGGAGTTAAAATTTCTTGGGATTTATTTGCTAGCGTATCTCATCTTTTGGTCACAGCCGACTTTCGTTTCTTCTTGTGGAACTGCTGATTTTTAGATCATTTAATTTTGCTTTCATGCGTCTTATAGTCAAATGGAAAATGCATTTGAACAAACCATCATTAATCGTCTTCGGACTCTCAATCACACCCAGCGCTCTATCGAGAAGACTTCCCGTGCTTTTTTAAAAAATCGACACATGGCGAAAGAGCTTGTAAAGCTCTGGTTTAAGGAATTTCGTGCAGGTAATCCCTGTCTACTTATAACGCGATTTCCTAGCCGCTGACAAACTAAAACTCGCTTTTCTTCACCTCGTCAATGACGTTCTCGTAAATGGATCTCAAAAGGCATCACAATTCACCCAACTCTTTGAGCCTGTTCTTAATTATGCCTTCCGAGAGACTGCTAGTGTTCAATCGCACCACATTCGATCGGCCGTGGCGCATTTGTTGGTCGTATGGGCCGAACGACAAATTTACCCGCGCCCCTTCTTGCGCCAGCTCCGCACCTCTTGTCAACGAGCCGCTTCACTGGCTGACGCACGCAATCCAGTGGGTGCATTACCAATGATGATTTCTTTCACAATGTGACGCTCACGTTCGACCTTCTTTTTTTCTAGGCGAAAAGCAGTTCGAAACCCTCTCCATTCGATTTCTCCTTCACCTGCGCCCTCATCAACGCCTCTGCAGCTACGCACCAGCCGCCATCTCTCTCTCCCACCCTAATCTCCACCACCCCCACACTTGATGTGGGTAGTGGTGGTTCCATCTCGCCCTACGCCAACCTGGCAGTGTTCAGGGAGGAGTTGCAGCACGATCTGGAATTAGAGGCAGTGAAGTCACCGGAGACCGGGGAGTTGATTAGACAACTGGAGGCGCTGCAAAACGCTCCCTCGGCCAACGCAATTACACGTCAAAAGATTTCGGAGTTTCCTGAGGAGGTCTCGGATCCCCAAATGGTGACGAAAATGCTCTCGGAGGGTGGTGAGTCAACGCGATGCTCGGTAGTGTTTAGCTAAGAGCTTGATTGGTTTCAGCCCTGGATGTCAATCATACTTCATTTAGGTGTTGTGTTTTGAGTAAGAATACTAGTAGTATTCTCCTGCGGCACCTATAGTGCTTTTTCGACCAAAATAGAGTATAAAAAATTGATTGCAACTAGACACAAATGTTTGTGTTTGCGGTAATACTGTGCCTTCTTTTCCTTTATTCATCGTAATTTAGGACAATTAACCAAAGGCTTTGTATCCGCCTTAGCAATAATGTTGTGAGTACTTTTAGGCTGTCACCTTAGGAACGTGCGTCGCTAGTTTTAGTCGAAGCCAAAATATCTACATTCACTTCCTTTTTCAGTGAGGCTTTGCAGTGTTGAAGTGCTATGCTTTCTTATGGATGCATTTGTGAGTGGGAGTGATTTCATTTAATAATATCGCGTATAATACCCAAATTTCATCGAAAGTTGTGACTGATTCCATATGCGTCCTTAAGTCCTTGTTCGTCATAACTAGTAGAGTATTTCAAAATTATGCACGGGGCAAAGCGCCCTCCATAAGTTCCACTTCGTTTGATATCGCTTGTTGACGACTTGCTGGCAGGTTTCCTTTACCCCTTGACCACTTTATTCAGACAAATCACTTGATCAAACTCTCCTTAGGAGTAGAAAGTGTTTCAAATCAGCATTTGCATGCTTGAAGGTAACTTTTTTTGTATGCAAAGTACGACAACTGATATTCACCTCTTGTGTCAAGTGTTAGGGTCCTGTGCTTGCCAGATGTGATTTAGCAAGACTTACCATTTTTTTTCCATTTTTTTATTAATAACTGTGTAAAATACCTTAGGTTTCTTTAAACAGTTAATTACCATGCCTCTATGAACTTTTGTTGATTAAAGTGAAGGCTAGAAATGGATTATATGCTGAGAAATCATCCCATTTGGTCAGAAAATTGCAAAAATGTTCCGAAGTCGAGCACAAAGACCTCTTTTATTTGTGTTCTCAAATCCCAAAACGTTGCACTTGTTTTCAGATTATTTTACGAGTTGCTACCGAGCAATATTGATGTTGGTTTATTAAGTCTAAGTCACTTAAACAGGGAGTAATTATCCACATTTACGGTATTAAAGGGTCTTCTTCCACTGTAAAGTGGAGCGATCGCCCGACTCCGTTCTGATCAGATCTTCTTGACTCCTCATAGAATTAAATAATGCGAGAATTTTGTGGCACATCACCTTAGAAGGGACGTTAAACACATTGTTTCTTGAGAGCACTAGTTTTGGGTGGAGTAAGATAACCGGCAATCGCTTAACTTATTTCCTCTGAACTGATGTTTTACGCGTTAGTGTTGCGCTGTTACGGAGTGGTAATCCTTTCACAGAGCCTCTGCAAGACGTCGCGAAATCCCAAGTCTACCACATTTTATCACCAATTTTTGATACTTCCATGGGTTTTTGTTGGCCATAAGTGAGGATGAACCTCTTTTATTTTGAAATCGAATTTGTCTAATCTGTGGCGCAATTTGGCGTATGATGCTACTAACTTGTTGATAAGTAACACTGGTTATTTGACTATTGCAGTTGATCAGAAGACTATGGTTGAACGAATTCAAACCGCCCTGCGCCAATTGGAATCATACAACCGCAGTCTGGACGAAGAGATGGTTCAGCGCCACAATCTGAATTTGAGTCTTCGTGCCTACAAAAAGGCACTGCTAGAGGCTTGTCAACAATCTCGAGCATATATTCAAGTAAGGGCACTGAATTCCTTGTCTTTGTGACGACTTACAAGTGAGACACCTCGCCATTACTCTTTGTTCACCTTATTTACTGCTGTAGCTTGTGAACCTTATTATAGGCATATTAGTAAGTAGGTCTTCCAAGCGTATGGATGGGGTAGAAAATGTGACAATTGGTCCACATCATTAGCATGAAGGCTGTGGGGTCCTGTGTAGTTATGCACACTGCTAAAACAGCTTCCACTATTACGAATACTTTGCTTCTTTCTCTGAATAAATTCCTCTACCTAGACCATCTTAAGTGTTCCGGGAAGTCGTAGTCAGTCGCGGGATTAAAACGCAGACATTGTGACGAATTTGCATCGTATCAAAAGGTATTCATTCTGCAGCGACCAAGCAGTCCATTTGGGCGTAAACCTGCAAAGTATCAACGTAACCTGCCATATTCCTCTCACGAGGTGGAAACTATTAGAGGTTGCTACCCTACACTGACTCTAATGTAGCGTTCAGGTAATCTCCGAGATGTGAATGTAGCTTTATTGCATCCGGGTAGAGGCGTTAAAAGCCTAATAGCATACGCGGTGCGGAGCGAACTCCATGCGAAGACTAGTGAATTTAAAAGCTAAGTGAAAAGGGTTTCATTCACAACCAATAGCAAATAGGTGCTTCAGACATGCAGTGCTTGATGTGAAGAGATGGCAGAATGCTAAGCCATGAAGCCTACTGTTTCTTGTGCTTCTTTTGCGTTTTTGCCGTTTAATTTCCTAGAATATTCGCGAAAAGCAGGCCTATGCGACTTCCCTGCAAACGAGTTTGGACAGCCATTTGCGAAGTCTGCCAGACGATCAGAAATACGAGAGTGCTTTTCTGGCACCACTGCCCTCCGTTGGTGATCTGTTTCGTTAACATTGCCAATCATTAATTTTATACATATACCTATCTATACACATTCCCTTCCTTTTTAGTAGAGGGACTTTGTACTTATGTTTTGAGTGCCTTTTAATGAACAAAATATTGAGTTAAATAGACCATTTTTAGACGATTGTCAAAGTGTTAATCAGGAAAACATCTGCAGACGTTTGCGCTCCCCACTGCTGGAAGTCATCATAAGGTCAAGTTTTTTACGTACGTCTGCTCCCCCGATGTGTTCTGGGCGAATCAAGGAATTTTGGTAGTTTCTAGTACAATTTAAACTTTTGTTGATTAATGCCGTTTTGATTCGTTAAGACTCCAAACATTCCCACCATTCAAACAATAAACCATTCCTCACATTCATATCTTCACCTTCAAAAAAAGGAGCAACCAAACATAAATGTATAATCAAACCAGATGCAGATAACATTCATCAAAAAAACAGTCACATCTATCGGTAGAATCGTTCGCTATCATCACCCAACTTATACCGACATAAATCAAGCATCTCACGATCATCATTAATTGAATGCTGCACATTGTTGGGATAGTCTGTGATGTCTCCTCCGGATCGGTATTTCGATGCTAGAGCCGCTCCCACCACTGAACGCGAGAGGATGCAGACCATGGTGGAGAAGATGGACTGCAGTGCGGTGCACAGCATGAAGACATTCCATAGGGTATTTGATGCCGTCAACAGGGCCACTAGAGCCGTACCCCATACTAGCAGCTGCCCCAAGCACGTTTTTAGCAGAGCAATGAGCCTCTGTTTTCGTTTCATTCCCTTGCTCAGATTATCCAATGTTGACCATCGTCTCAGTGCTACGCATATGACCACGAATTGGACTAGAAGGAGGAGGACTGCTGGTGTGAGGAGGAAGTAGAGGGTGTCGGTGCTGGCTACGAAACTGCAAGCAACTCGTTGTGACCTCACTGCGCTAGTCGCCCCACTATCTCCAACGCTGTCGGCAGAACCGAGAAGAGTTGACTTGTTTATCACAGGAAAAGACTGTTGGATAGTCATGCTAAGCGGCACAGCAAAGATGCAGACCAAGGCGATAGCATTGACCCAGGTTTTGCGAAAGCAGCCAATGGAACGATGGGAGGAGTCTGACTGGAAGGAGAAGATGAAGCCAATGATGGCGGAGAGGGTCTGGGCGGACAGGTTGACAAGGTAGCCGAAGTTGGCGGTCAGGAGGATGATTGCAAAGCTTCGATTTCCTATGTCAAGACTGCAGCAGACCAGAGTTAGGAGGGCAGAGATGCTTAGGAAGATTTGACCGAGGAAGTAACCCACACCGTAGAAATGTCGTGCCTAGGGGCGTCGAGAAGGGCATTTAATGTGCAGACTTGGGGCGGTTTCATGTAACACCCAGTCCGAAGACTGTAAGATCATCAGGCATTGAGCACCGTGGTAAACAAAAACATGCAAAAGGCTGCTTTCGTCAGTGACGTTTCCCACCGTGGAAGTTGGTACTCAAGCTACAGCGTTTATTCCCGTCAACGTTCTAGTCAGCGTATGGAGCTTCTGATTCTGGATGTTTGAACAAGACAACCTGTTGCAAAGTAACTTCATGGGAAGAGTGAGTACAATCATTCTCGTAAACGAAATCCTCGTCCACAACGAATACCTAAACAGTTTTCTGCTTTCGACTACCAACGAAGCATTCATATTGCTGCATTAATGTGAAGGCGCATTCTTACAGAGAAGCTTTAAATCCTCTGGATTGCGCTACAAAACACGAGTAGATCATTTCATTCCAGCATCAAAGCAAACATTGGAGCAGTGAACATGCGCTCTTTCACCGCCATTTCAGCACCGATTGCAAAGTGAAGCAGGTCGTACTAACTAGTTTTTCCATGTTGAAGCCTCCCCGGTATTGGCGGGGCATTGGGATATGCGTAAATGTGGAGCGGTTCTTTGCCAAAAGGTGTATTTTGCATTTTGTATTTTTTTTCTGCTATTGTCTTCGACGAGTCTAGAAGTTCCGCTTTCGCTTGAGTGACTTGAGGAAATATCATGGATGACGAGGAGGGATTGCAGTCAGATTAAGCAGCGTTGTCGGGTTGAGCACTACCACGCATCATTACACATGACTTCTCCGGATCAGAGGGATTAACTGCGGTTGTAAATCTAGTGTTGGATCTCCAAATAAGTCCGTCAGTTTATAGTTTTTATTTATAATGGGTCCTTCGAGCAATTATTGTAACCCAAATAATTAACTTTCAACAGTTTTAGACAAATTTTTTCCAACGATTTTTTTTTCGGCCTTTACCGAAAGCCTTAATGTGGTAAGCTTATTTACTCCTCTATGGTTCAAGTTTCTATTCGCTCACCACAATATGACAAGTTGATCATGTCCATGGGGCACATAACTGTCGCCCGACCTCTTCGCTCTTCGGAATCTCCATTTTTGTCCGCACTCTTGCAATATTTCCCTAATTGAAGTCATATCGTTAAAACAGCTTTAAAATGCTTACCAAATCAAACGTGACTTTCAAGACGAGCCGGGAAGTGGACCCACACAGGCGAAAAAAAGCCGTTTTTTGTGCCTCCGAAACAGGACGACCACCCCGACGCCGCTATGCGCGCTGGGAATGCATGGTCGTCCCAACGTATAAACAAGTGGCCATTTCCCCTCGCCCACTCCCATTCGCCTGACGTCACTTTATTGCAGAATTATTTAGGAGAAGGCCAGAGTGCTCAAGTTTTATCTGGCTGGAAAATATTCCAGATGAATTGGATCTTTTGATTTCAACCTAAGTTTCTCCAACGATTTTGGTATATTATAGAAATCTAATGGGATCTACGCATTGGAGACAAGTCGGTAGGCAATCCAAGAAGAAAGATGTTCATGAGGTAGTTATTTCAAAATTTATCTACTCTAGGGTTTTATAAATTAATAATGTAAACATTCTTTACAAATTCTGGTCCAACTCTCTTGGCTCACCTCAAACGACTTCAGGTAGGCAAATCGAGACAGAATGCCTCAGCGGAAAGAGAAGGCTTCTCTAGTTCAGCTCAAGCCTAGCGTTTTCCGGATTCGAAAAAAGTATTTCAACAGGGAAAAATTGGTACCCACATTCTCCCACTCCTTCACCGTGCGGTTAAATGTGTCCACATGCATTCATGAGTTGGATGTTAATGTGGATCGTCCTGTAGCATTGTGAGGTGCCATGACCGCATCACCGTGCTTCATAAAGGGTGGGAGATCTGCCGTCGAAGTCACCACAAATCTTTGGTGTACAGTTCCCGCAATACCCATGGGTAGCCACTGACGACGTCGGGACTACTCTTTCAACAACAGCCTGAGCCTCATTAAATAGGCCTCACAAGGACGAAAGGAGTCAATACGGAGGAGGCAAAAAGCTACCAATGTTTGACCACCCCAACCCGCTCAAGGCTGTCGGCTCCAAGGTCTCTCAAGTTATGAACATTTGATCGCTGAATGTAAGTCCCAACTGGAGTCGCTTGGTGTTGCCTGTGTCAAGATTAAGTGGACTTAGAATCGCCAGTATGATCCAAATCTGACGACAGAATCGTTGTGTCACTTGAACACTCAACCAGGCATTTCTAATCCAAGGCCCAGTTCCCAGTGTCTGATCCCATCTAAGCGCTATCACATGACAAATCATTCTTTAAGCGCTTAGTCAAAGTTGGTAGAAACTCCCGCCTATTTTTAATTCCCCCCGATCATTTTAACAGTGAGAGGCAGAAAAATACTTAAAACAAATGAAAACGACTTGGGTATTTTCCATTTTTTTGCTTTCGAGGACCCTTGTGTACGAAAGCCACTACTTCTGCCTTCTCGAAATTGCCTTATATTAAGGCGCCGAATGAAAAAGCTAACGAGCATCCTCAAATACGACAACATCGTTGGTTTTGGAATTTGGATGTTGAGCTCTCGACCTCCATAACCATTCCTGTATCCACCACAAAAATAAGTTGCTGCACGGACAGGGAACATTAAATTTACCTTCGTTTCATCATTTTCACGACCAATTAAGAAGCCTAGGTGGCTATAAATAATTACGCCCTGGAGTAAAAAACTAACATTCGAGAGGAGAAAAGGTGGAATGGCTTGACCTTGCAAATCCAGTTAACCCCTCCGATGATAAACACCTGATTGGAGGGAATGCGGTCGAATTTCCCACTTTCGTCAATGTCATCACTTAGGTAAGCTCATTCTAGGAAGTGAAGGATTAGCCTTGATCGGTTTGAGTTCTTTGACTACGTAGGGCAATTACACATGAACCCACTGACCGCTTTGACATGGGAATTCGCATAAGTAAACGACTTCTACAAAAAGCAGTATGGTTCTTAAGTCAGAACTGTCGAAAATGTGTGCTGGTACCAAAAAAATTGGATTATTACTGATGCTGGAAAAAAAAGAGTTAATGTCGTTTCATTTAAACAATAAAAGGAGGAATAAAGGTGAAAATAGTGTGTTTTAAGCCTTAACAGAGTGCCCAAAAATCGTATTGCTACTTCAATCTTACCTTCTTGAAGGAGATGAGCGTCACGAGATGGATCAACAGAAAGCTGAAATTCACCCCAAAGCAGATGTGTGTGAGCATGTAGGAGTCTGCATAAAAGACCTTCCTTTGAGTAAGCGTGTCGTTAGACTTGAAAGCTGCTTCGTCTGCGCCATCATCCATGGCTGTGACAGCAACGGTCAGGTGAATGAGCGTCCCTACGGCGATGGGAGAATCGTCCGGACTTATTCCCCATCCTCCCTTTGTACACAGAGGGTAGCGTGTAGGGCTGCCACGCGTGCCTCGCCAATGCAGGCGCCCCATTGGCTGGGAGGCAAAACACCAGGCCAAATTGATCGACCAATCAGAGGTCTCGGTGATTGGTTGACCTTAGGCGGAATTTACGGAAACAGCGCAATCAACCAAGACTGACCAAAGTGCGCTTGTAATTTTCTACTAAGGGGGTAAATTTAAAAGATTACTTGAGGTTTAGGTAATTTTTGAGGGAAGTAGTTTAAACCAAGTTATTTGTGCTTATTTTAAGTGTTGTCGAAGTGGAGGAGGAGCCCTTAGTTTCGCATTCACTATTGCTGGGGCTACAACCAATTAGTATTTTACAGGCCGGATTTATTTTTAATGTTCCATATGAAGTCATATAGCCACAGTTTGGCATAATATTCTGGCCTTAGGAAGGAATTCTCGTTGTATGCATAATTCCAAACAGGACCAATGAAGGGAAATGCTTGGGGTAAATGCCCCCAATTTGATTCTAGTGACTGGGGCTCACGTTTACACAACTTCTGGGCAAAAAACTTACGTTATGCTAAAAAAATCTGGGGGTATTTAGTGGTATTTTAAGTCCTCATTTAATGCCCAAGTTATGATTTTTTGAAACAGTATGTTTTTACAACAATTCACTTAAAATCAGGTGATGGCAATATGAATGATTTTCCTCGCTAAATTGGGATTGTAAATTGAGACCGGATGAGCTTGTAGTTTTCTAAGTGCGCATAGCCCTTAAATTTCATAGAATCCTGGGAAGCAACTCATTTTGTGTCTTACATAATGGTTTAAATAGTGTGAAGAAGTGATTAGCATCTCAATTTCTCATTCGCTTGCCCACTTTTGATGGGATAAATAAATAAGAGTGATCAAAAATTCTCGGTAATGATTAAATTAATCATTGAACCTGATTTGCTTGAACTAAATTAACCATCCAGAAGGCAGACGAACGAAAAACCTTCCTCCTAAGGCTTAATATAAAACAAAGTTTTCTCACGAAAAAGGCAATAAAGTATCTTTTGAGGGGTAAAAGATTTGTGTGAATGCGTGATTCTATTTAGCCATGAGGGTGAAACAATTTGGACTTGGTGGGTTTTAAGCATGACCTTACGGGCGCTTTGTTGGTTGGAAGTACAGCTTGTTGAGGTTTTCGAACCCGCGTGGTCAAACCACTATGATAGTACTCAACTTCTGAGCTTCTGCCTCGCTGTTCCCATGGTCATTCTTTTGTTTCGACCACCAAATTGTGATCGGTGATCTAAAAACCACCCAGGAACTAAAGACATTAATTTTTATTTTTGACATGAAGACTATTTAATTCCTCAACGGTTCCATCTTTTCCGGAGTCTTGACTCTTTTGTGAACCGAAGTGTTGAAGAGAGGAATGAGTTCCCTAGTCTTGTACAGCTCAAAGCTAAGAGGTGCATCATAACCAGCATATTTTTGATGACTACAGGCAGAAACATTTGAAAAACCACACTATTTGCGTCTATTCCTCCGTTCTAGCTTGCCCCAATTCCAAAGTTGTTTAGGCATCTACCTGCACTCTTTTTTGACATTAGCGATGTGGAGAGAGTATCATGTGTTTACGGATTTCACATACCTCCGCATTAATGTGATGGCAATACCATAATGGACGTCCTCGAATTTGTAAGTTCTAGTGTAGCTACAGTTGTTGACTGCCTTCATGCAGAACAGAAGATTTCGATGCTTCCCAAGGCTGAGTGTGGCTTTGGCATCCTCTCCCCTGTAATTATTCCCACATCTATCCATCCTTAGCGAGACGTCCTCCTTCCGTGAAGCTGAGATCTAAAAACAGATCAGAGTAATCAAGACAGTTACCCATTTACATCTAGTTTGCTTGTCACGCTCACTGGCGAAGCGTCCTGAAGTTACCTGAAGTAACGAACCGTACCAGCCTGAATGTACAAAAGGCCTTGAAGACTACGGGTATACCCAAAGAGCCATTTCGTGGAGTAGAGGTACAACCCGGGGAGATTTGTGTAATTTATACATAGTGGCTTTTCACAAACCATGTTTTATCCGATTTGTGAATCAGATAGACTTGATGTAACAAAAATGCATTGGCGTTTCGTAAGGCCTTCAATAAAACTTTCGTCTAACCGAACGCAGAATGATCTCTCTCCTCTTTGGTAAACCTTTATTTATTTATTTTTTACAAAACGATCTGAAATTATGGTGGACAAAGAGGTAAAAATAACTAAATGTGGGTATGCATTAAATGAGAAACAACTCTTTTTTACCGAATGTTCAAATATCGCGGCAGATTCTATCATCAATTTAAACACAGGTAACATAAGTGACATCGATTTCTGGTCATGTGATGACAAACTGCGTCATACATGCGCATGGAATCAGATAGGTAACGGGCCATGCTTCTAATGGAACACGCACGTGAACGCCTACTGGCTTTCCAGACTTGGGATTCGTGGATATCGGATCTTTTATCAATCACCGCTATCGGCAACTCTCCCAGAGAGCAAAAAAGTCCACCTTCAATACTGCCTCCCCCTTTTCCTGACTGTTTGACCTCCCATAGCGAAAAAATTGCTCCTCACCCACCTTCCAAAACGAAAAATAACAGTGCTAAGCGTGTTAAGAAGTTGTTAAAACGACCTGTCATAAAAGCTGGTAGATCTCGCGCACCTTCAAGAGGCGCCAAAAGAACTTGTTTAAGTTCACAAACTCGTCCTCTTAAAAGACGTTCTGAGATGCTGTCGGCCATCTATCGTATCACACGCGATCTAGAAGCCGAGAGTGCCTCAATCTCAGGGCGGAACAATTGCCACGCTAGTGAGGCAGACTCAGACACGGATTCTACGGTCTTTTTGAGGATATCGGAGCTGAGATCAGAAACGGATGAAACTTTACCCCAACCCCATGTCAGTCCACCGATTCCACCACACAAGTTGGAAAAGAAACATGATTCACAGTTGTTGTCGTCTGATTCAAAGTTAACAAAAGGGGGGGCAGCACATGAGGACGAAGAGCAGAAGGAGAGAGAGGACAAGCAGGGAGAGTTGGACAAAGCTGGGAATTTGACAATAGGGTGGCCAAGGCATAAAGTCGAAGGGGAGAATGAGAAGAAGAAGAAGAAGAAGAAGAAGAAGAAGAAAAAGGAGCAAAATAGGAAAGAGAAGGTGGAGGCGAAGGCATGGAAGAAAAATGAAGAGGAAGGCGGAGTCCGGCTTGACAAAAATGCAAAACAATATGCGATTTCTGCCCAAACCACTGAACCGAATACTCAAAATGCAGAAGAATCGGTCAGTAGAGAGGTGCAATGGTATGACGAACGAATTCAAGTGGCCAGATTGGGCACAGAAGGCTACTCCATTCGAGGAAATGAGAGCGCACGCACCTCCAATGGAATCGTGCCGCAACTGATTGAAAGATTTGGACAAAAGGAGAGTACTGAAAGACTTCAGGATCCTTTGGAAGTACCCAGAGAAATATTGCAGACTTCGAGAAGAAGTGGAGAATGTGCCTTGTCCGCTGAGGCTTTCCCTCATCTAGTCAGGCGGTGGGCTCACCATACGAGCCTTGAATTGACGAGCAAATTTGTTGATTTTGTAGTAGACGACTGTGCCGGACCCTGCTTCCGAAATGGATGCCCACAGGAGTCACAAAACACACTCGACTTTGTGGAGGACGAAGTACTTATTCAGTTAAGTAAAAAAAATTATGAACCTAGTGAGACTCTATCTGAAAAACAGTCGAGTCAAAAGGAGTTCTTAAACATCCCTGAATTGGAGAGGTGTGTGGCAGAAAGATCGCTGAGTGAGCTTTCTACACAAGTTCACACTCATAGATCCAAAAAGACGAATACTAGGCGACTTCAAAAGCGTCTGAAACACAGGCATGTGCCACAGAATACACCAGAATCTGTCCAAGAACAGAAGAATAAACGAAAAATGAGGCACAAATTCAAGCATCATTTGAAAACACTGGAGGAAGTTGATAGTTGCTTGAGGGCGGGAGAGAGAACAGACGAGGAGACCGTAGTAGATGGAAAGGCTTGTAGACGAAGAGGAAAGAGAAGCAGGAGTAGGCGAAGGAGGAAAGAGTGTAGATCCAAAGAGCGGCAGCAGCGCTGTAAAGATGTTAAGTCGCGACGCATGGTCGCCGAATTTGGAGATGAAAGTGAGGTCGTATCCGATGCACACGGGAAAGATGTTATAGTCTGGAAGTGTAAAAAATCGCCAGAGAAAGTGAAGAAACACAAACGTTTGGCCCCTGCCGAATCAAAGAACCCACCAATGGGGATTAAAAAGTTTGTACAACAAGCAGCGAAACCAATTAAGTGCGAAAATGTCATCGCTGATGGGTTCAAACAAGTATTCCCATTACCGAGACACAGACACCAAAATGCAAAACGTTCACCACCAGTCCATACCAAACAATGCCTAAATAGAAATAATAATGCAGTAAATGGGAAGGGAGACGTAAAAGCAGGCTCGAACAGGAAGGCGATGACAATCCGACAAATATCACCACCGGTGTCCTACGAGGGCACTCCACCTCCCCAAAGGTCCATCCTCGCTTCGGATTCCGTCAGAGATGCC
Organism: Echinococcus multilocularis; assembly: GCA_000469725.3. NCBI lineage: Eukaryota > Metazoa > Platyhelminthes > Cestoda > Cyclophyllidea > Taeniidae > Echinococcus > Echinococcus multilocularis. The sequence goes on along the minus strand of LN902846.1, from coordinate 3,338,483 downwards.
CTCCATTTCTTCTCCTACCCAACTCCAGGTACCAAGTTCTCTGAAGCCACAGGGTGTCTCAATTCCTCCTATTCGTGCTTTGAACCTCCCATGCCCTCCCCTTGTGTAATCCAGTGCCATCGAACGCCAAAACCTGTGAGGTCAGTTCCAAGTGAATGCAACCCACCCAAGGTGAAGAATAACCGCCCGAAATCACACAAATTGAAACCCAGGAGACTCATTCGACGTATTTCGAGCTTCAAAGCGCAGCTAGAGGGCTACAATAAGAAAGGGCATCCCTATGGAGTGGAAAACCTACTATCTCTACTAACAAAAAAGTACGCTCTCGATTTACGTGAGTATGTACAGTACCTACAAGTACTGAGAGACAAGAACAACGCTAACAGGAGCTGGCATTTGTCAATTGGGCAAAATAAGTGGGGTCAATGGACACAGAAGGAGGCGAGTGAGTTTGAGGAGTTTGTATGCTTCATTAGCATTGATACGTCCGACATTGATGACGTTGTCCTCCCCTTTCGTGTTAGCATCACGAGACATAAACTTTTTGCTCAAGCCTTCAACCTCTACCGTCAAAGTTTGCAAAAGTCCGAGGACACAAAACGAACTAGAACAGTTGGTACTTTGGGAACTCACAAAGATGATTGGATGGATGTGCCTTTCGCCCCGTTCTTGTGGCTTAAAATGTGTCAATTACCCACAGATCACCCTGTTCGACGCCTGCTGCAGCGCTCAAGCGGTCCACAAGATCGGCGCATACTGGCAATTGAGAATGAAATTGAAGGAAGAATACTTCTGGCAGAGGATAAAGTCATTTTCGTACGTGGACTGCCCTGTTTTCAGGTTCACATTCTGGCGCCCACTACGATGGCAATTCGCTTCGCACTGATGCAAATAGAGCAGCGGCTGCCCTCACTCCACGCCAAACTAGTAATTACGGAACGCTTACCCATGGTTCATGCAAAATGGGGGGATGGGTCGGTTCAAGCCCCTACCATGGGGAACTTCACAACACGCTTTAACTGTTTACCACGTCTGGCACCGAGAATCACTGTGATTCACGCGCCGTTAAGCGCTACTCCAGAGGATCGGCGGGACTTTGCCTCCTACTGCGGCAACGAGAGTGATCCCGAGTTGGAGCAAGCACAGATGGGTCAGAAATTTGCGGACAAACTTTGTACATACTGAAAATTCATGCAAATACTGCTCTACTCAGCTCTTGGTTTGTGTAATTTCGGTTTATATGAATTTTTATGTTTGCATTTAGAAAAACCATGGGATAATGCAAGGCAAATATGGTTTGAACAGGTGTAATTTCTGAAATGCTGAGCTGGTTACGTTCAAATCTTCATAGTGCCGTAACAAGTAGGGTGCTGAATTAGCTCCAAGAGTGAGTTGCATGATGGACATCTTGCATTTGTGTTTTTAGAGGGGAATTGTGACACTATTTCTGGCTGAGGTTAAGAACCGCCATGATTAGCTGACAAGCAGTGCCTTGAGAGATCCTTCGGAAGTAATGCAACAGTTACTATTATTTGATATTCGAGGGAAGAATAAGGTGCCTAGGAAACTGTTGTTACAAACAAAGATGTGTCAAAAGTTTGTTTCTTTATTAACTAATTGGTGCATAAAAGTCAGAAAAATATTAATTATGAAGTCTAGGCAGTATGATATGAGGATAGTAGGTGATGATTTACAGATAATGACAAATAATGCAGCTTTTATGAAGGGTGGTTGTGTAATACAATAGTGGTTTATCCTTTGGTTCTGGTGAGGCGCCACTTTTGTACTTTGAATCAGCCCCCTTGTACCCGGCTGGGTGGGCTGGCCTTTTGGGCCATGCCAACAGCTTGGATACCTTTCCCGTGCTGATAATATGTTCTGCCCGAGTATTTCGTCTTCTTTTTTCTTCAGGGAGTCTCGGGACGCTACAGTTGAGCATCAAATATTTGAAAATCTGTAACGCCTAGCGACTTCCTTGAAAACGAAAGGAGGCATAACACTTAGGTAGAATATGTGCTGTAAGCGAACAGTAGGGCTTGGGCCTACTGCCGTACCCAGGTGGCCGGACAGCCCGCAGGAAGTAGAATAGCGTCACCAGAACCAAGAATTACACAAAAAATTAACTACAGCACATGACTATAACGTAAAATGAATGTACTAGTGCGAACCGTTGTGATTTCGGAATATCGCCGTATTGCTGCTCCTTTCGAATTCAGTTTTGTTAACCGCCATCCACCTCAAAAAGCAGACGGAAACAAAAAAACAATGACATAATTTAGAAAACAACCGGTGGACACACACAAAGGGTTTTTCAAGAGTGCATTTTAGAACTTAAGTTTGGGCTTTTAAAGTGTCTAAAAGTGTCAGTGACTTATGCACATGAGTGCTTTTGAATTTTAAACGTAAATTTGAATAAAATATGCTGGATACTCTATAGAGATAAAAAAGGCCAACTAAACAAATGACATTTATAACACTAATACGGAACTCACTTTGAAGGCCACTTACATTGTGTGGTTTTTATCTACCGCACCGTTTGTTCCGGCAACTATTTGCACCATTTTTGGTAGACATCTTTAATTTACTTAATTTCCTTTCGATTTTTTGCACCCTACTCGCACTTTATTCATTGCCTATCATCCACGCTGCAAATTCTACTTGCATTTCCCATTTTTTATTCGTAGATGGTTCGCGCGACTAAAATCCTTTTATGTGGTGCTTCAGGAGCTGGTAAAACCAGTCTAGTTTACTCCCTTGAAACTCCTACAAACACCCTTCCAGACCTTCAAAAACACGTACATGATCAGCACACCACCTAATGGTCATTTTGTTAGCTGCCAACGTATGAGGACACTTATACTCTGTGTATATCGGCTGAAAAGAGTAGCCAAGAAAAGGTTCGCATTTACGAAATCGGTGGTATGAACACCTCAATAGGTCGACATTTCGTGAATTCATCTGACGCTCTTATTCTGGTCTTCGACATTACAAGTTTCGACTCCTTTGCTGCGATGCAGAAAATAAAGGCAGATGTGAGTCACTCAACGGTGTATGGTTGCTTTACAGTGCTTTACCAATGAATGCATAATAACAAAATTTTGGTTCTTAAGCATAGGTGGGTATTTGTCGTCGGTTTTGATGGAACGGATAACATTGTTCCTTATTATAGATCGATTGTATGAAGGAAAAACGGGAAATGCCCACAGTGATTATCGGGAATAAAAATGATCAACCAAGAAGTTCTCAATTTGAAAACTTCCCACCGGGCGCCTGGGCTCAACGAGAAAAAGGTTTGTGAGTGTCTATAACTTAGGAGGACCAATGGAATTCCCAAAGTTTTAAATGAATGCGAGAGTTACGCCTTCAGGCGGCACTATTTTGGTAGTGATTGATTTTCTGGAACTAAAGAACCAAATTGAATGTATGCTACAAGAATCTGATGTCCTTTTGATGCTTGTAGGAACTGCTTTACTCCAGATTCGTATTTCATTGCCTTATGCCTGAGCATGGCAGCATAGAAGACACCATATCATTCATTTTCCCTTCTTTCAGTTGGGTATTTTGAGACAAATGTTTATGACAAGGCAACTTTTCTACAGATCCTTTCTGGACTAGTACTCAAGGTGCACCAGCCACAGAGTAGGTTGTATTTTAGAATAAACTTGATCCTGCAGGTCTGGAGCAGACCAATGACAGGTTTACTCTTCTATCCCTTTAGGTAAGACGTCGTTTGCATTCGGGAAACGGGAAGGTCGATAATTTGATCCCTCCTAGTCTCCAATTCTTTCATTCCAACTTTCTGGGAGTGACCCATCTTTTAATGCTTTGGTTTACTATTTTCTGATTACTACTGTTATTATTGGTAAAGATATTGAGGATCTCAAACTGAAAAGCGCGTCTTTGTGTTCGCAATTGTGTGTGAATTACTTTTCTTGTTTGTGACTTGAGGCTTATACATTGTTAACCTGAAGTATGATGGATATCCCTACTACAAGGGATGAAGACCACACTCTGTTTTAAGTACGTGACCTTTTATAGTGTACCCGCAGGTCACGCTATCAAGGGAGCGATCTTTGTGTCCTGTCCAAGGCAATTTTGCTTGCACTTTTCTAACTGAAATGCGATTAAAATTTTTGACTTGGAAGAAGTCTATGAATTTTTGCTTGTTCTTGAGACACCTGCTCTAGTCCAGTAGATTTTCGGTGGCCGGACCCATCGTCTTAAGCAGAAATGCTTGTGAACGTTTTTCATGCAAATTTTTGTTATCATTAGGCTATTATGAACCTCGAATGTTGGGGAACAATTACTTTTGCTGCAATTTTGACTTCAGTTTTTGTTGACCTATGTGGATTCTCCGAGTGGTATTTAGAGGGTGATTTGATGGAGGCTTAGATTTTAGGATACTTTTCCATCAAACAAATCTTTTGCAACAAAATTCATCTCGCAAATCTGATTCTTTTTCAAAGGAATGCTATTTGCACCGTGGCGCTTAAGAAAATGCCGGAAAGTGTCTAAAGAGAATTCAATGTAGATATTAGGTTTTTTTTAATTGTGTATTGAATATGATGTCTCCATTGATAGCTTGACCAAATGTATGTGAGAATTTCCGCTTTTTTCATAGCTGCCAGCGTCTTCCGTACCTCTTGTGGGTCCAAAAGGCACAGGGTCAATCAAATCGTGTGTCTGCATTGCCTATGCAGAGCAAAGCGAAGTTCTTTTTGCCGGACATTCAGACGGTCACATCAGCGCCTGCAATTTCGTCCGGAAACGTCAATGCGCAGCGTGGCTCGCTCATCCCAAATCTCAGGTCTCAAAACCCCTTTTTATCTTACATTCTGTATGCTTTTTTCATTCCAGCACAAAGTCTTACCGGTTTCCATTTTCAGGTCATCGGCTTGGCTGTAGCCCCTTGGAAAGCGGTGACGCGTGAAGCCTGTCTCATCTCTCAGGGTAGAGATGGCAAAATTCGGTTTTGGGATACTGATCTAACCCCCTCTCCTAGTATGGCCAAATTCTTTTATGATTTTAATGAATATTTATTCTAATAATTTTCAATTGCATCCAAGAGCCCCTGCTAGAAGTAGTTTGCTGCCAGTACACTCTCTGTCCCTTCAACATCTGGCAACCTAGCAGCAATCTCCACACTGATCGCTACCTCGTCTACGTTGGAGTGGATGAGGAGGACGCCTCCACAGTCAACCTAGAGGCGATTCGATCGCTAGACAGTTTGACTATCTGCTCCGTAGATGCAAGTCAAATCTCCCGGCTGGGCATGTGTATGGCACTGAGTGGAGTCACTTGTGACGGAACCTGTTACTTTTTGGGTGGATTTGAGGCAGGCTGTGTGGTGCTTTTTGTGGAGGGCAGACAGGTGGCTCGAGTCTCACCTCTCTCGCCATCAGACATTCGACCAATCACGTGTCTGGCAGCTTTCACTGTAAATGCGTCCATAACGCTTATCGCTGTGGGTAAATCTGCTGTAGCCGATGGGGACGAACAGCTGCCTGACTTTGAGCTTCTCAAGCTAACGTCCAAAGGTTGGGAGTTTTTCTATGATTGAATAAATTTAATTTATTACTCGACTATTCTATTCCTTCGACACTTCAGCCTTCATTAGCTAATCACTTGAGCTGAACACAGCACCAGTAGACAAGAATGCTTCCCCTCTTTTCTGTCTTCTCTACTTTCAATATGAATATTTAAAAGTAGCTTCAATGAAGGATAAATCCCTTGGACATCTCCAGAAGTTGGACAAATGAATTAGGTTTTGGCTACGAACATCTGACTCCTTGATTTATCATGATGAAATGGTTAATAGCTTTATTTCCAGCTAAAAGTTTACTAATTTTTTACTTAAAATACCTAAAATCTTCCTTTTAACTTTCGGTCACTCTTAACTTTCATTTGAATCGTTTTACAGCGTCCTCCTCTTCGGGGCGTAAATATCGAACTTCTTCATACTGGTCATTACTCAATGTTTGATCACTAAAATTTACTTTACTTTTTGAATCGAATGACTGCTCATTTTCAGACTGCTCCAACTTCCTTCTTGAGCGTTGCACCAAAAAGCCTCCCAGCAATGAGTTCAGTGGCATCAGTTCATTGACCTGGCGCAATGACGGTCGATTGTTGGCTGCTGGCCAATGGAACGGTGACATACGTTGTTTTGCCGTGACACCTAAAGGTCGCGCTCGTTGTCTCGGCAATCTGCGTAGCCCTGGAGCTGTGGTTGGCGGAGGTACTCTGCTCGGCGATTGGTCCTCAATCTCGACCGACCCCTCTAAGCTAACCCCGGGGGAGCGGGATCAGTCGCTCTCCGTTCGTGGAGCCCTCTTCCTCCCGTCTAAGTGGCTTGTAACCACTGCACCAGCCTCTGCAGGAGGATTGGGAACTTTAAATGTTTGGGACGTGTACAGGGACTCTTGATTAAATGGTAGGAAAGCACATCCTTATACCGCCGTGTTTGTCGTTACAGCATTATTTGACTTTTTAGATAGTTATTTGTAAAAGTGATATATAAAAACTCATTTGAGGTTTAGAAATGAGTTTTCGTCGAGCGCATTGCGTGAGTATGAATTTTCCTGGGGACTTGAGAGGTTTAAAATACATTGTAGCAGCTGAGTTGCCTCCGAAGAGGTTATGTGTACGAATTTAACCCTGTTACCAACGTAAATAAGGTCAGAGGTATTGTTGGTTCAGGTGAAGGTGGCGTGGACGTCGAAGTTCACTTAAGATGTCAGGTTAAACAAACCCAAACCAAACATTAAGTAAACGGGTGAAATTTGTCATTGGGATACCCTTGTTTGATCGGTGCATTTGACGGATGATTTGATGGATCCTGAAATTCTATAGACAGGACTGTAACCATCTTACCGTCAAGGCTTATACTGCTTATAGGAGAAAAATGGACCTAATCTGAAGGACATAGTTATACTTGGCACCTCCAATTTGCTCTTCAAAAACACATTTAGTTCTTAAGTGTGGAGTTTAAAATGTTGTCATCCTAGGAAGGTTGCCTGGTGTTCCAGGTTTGCCCTATCCATATTACTGGAAGGGGACAAAACTCGTCCAATACCCTGAGCACTGGGTCCCTAGTAGGCAATGTATAAATTTAAGGCTCCTCTTTCAAACTCACAATTTTATCCTTACTTTTATAATCCTCCGAGGTGAATTTGTTCAAAGTTTAGACAGATCCGCCCATTGAAAATTTTCATGTAGTAGGCGGACTTGTTGTGGAAGCTCACAATTATTGAATGGACCTAGAAAGTAGGTATGTAAGGGAGATTTTTATGAAGAGAGCAAAGTGGAAGATCTAGATGAAGGCTGAAATGGGTCATTTCGCCCAGAGTGGGTCTTCCGATTGCGTCCATGGGAGAAATCTTATGAAGAATATGAAATAATTATTTTCAGCAAGCATCTGTAAACCAATCCTTTGGTTGAGCAGTCGGTTTGAATGCACTTATACATCCAAGGTGCAAGAACGTCCAATGAGCTTCTTCATATTTCTTACTGTAGCACTCTGAGACTTTCCCGAATAAGGAAGAAGCCATAATACTTTTACAGAATATCCATATTCGATACAACAGGGCTTGGTACTACTGGCATGGCCCGAAGGTCAGCTTATCCGGGGAAGGTACCATGGGAGAGCATCTAAGTGGCCCCTTTGCCAAGACTGAGTTAAACAAAGCACTAGCGTGGTGCATAGCCCCTCTCCTCATTTGTGGTTCTTCACTGGAGCTCTCCCTGGCTAACCTCCCACTTCAGTCATCACAATGTAGTCGGAGCTGTAAGGAACCTCGCACGAACCAGCCGTGCCAGTCATCGAATTCTCATGCAACAGAGAGGATACTTGATTGCACTGGAAATTCTACTGGATTCGGAGAAGGGAGAATGTGCCATCCATCACGTATGTTCATTGCTAGTGATGGGAACACTGTCTAAAAAACAGGGTCTAGTAGCAAAAGACGGGATGTCACATACTTCCCACCTCAGAGATGCCCAGCCATATCTATCTGTGTTTCATCCAGCAAGCAGGGAAGCGGAGGTATCACGAATTCACACAATTGATGCCCTTATACAGAGACGACAGGTGGCTCCCCAACGAACTTTTCCAGATGATTCACGGTCAGTGCCGATTCAGGCGTTGATCGCTTTCTTGTAGACCACGAGACTGGGATAGTTGCCAAAGGTTGGCATCATTAACAAACATTCTACTATGGAATTTCACCGATTTTCCCGTCTGCAGAAAAAGTGTTTTTTCCGTCGCTCTAAGGTTTAACACCTTGGAGTTCGCTTTCCGCTGCCATTGATGCAGCGCTCCAAGCGACAGTAGGGTTGAAGGCCTGCTGGCATGGTCTAGAGACCAACATAACCAGCGAAGGTACACTGGCGGAGCACACCTGAGTGACCCCTTTACCAAAACCGAGAACCACACAAACATCAAACTCATTACACTAACTACCGTCAATTCAGTTTCGGTTGACCTTGGACGCATTCGCCTTGGGTGCGTCCGATTGGTAGAATTATCTGACCATACGACAACGGGTTGACAAAAACTGAATGTCCAAGGCATGGCTTTGCGGTTGCAATTTCACTTTCTCCTTTAAACCTGTCACATAACCATAGTTTGACTGACAAAAAGTAATATAGCTGAGTATCATTGAAAATGTCTTCAATTTTTTTTTCGGAGTGATGATTGGACCTCAAAGTTGTTCTGATTTTGAATTTATGATGTCATTTCCATGCGGTGCAGGAGACAGGCATGGAGGAGATTCAAATTATGTCCTTCGGAATCGAAGAAAGGGAGCTTAAAATACCAGAATAAAAAGATTTAATATTAGGTGAACACCCTCAAAGTTAAAATTTATTGGGTGACAGAATCCGGACCATGGTCTTAGGGGGTAACATAAATCGTTTCCTTTTGATTTAAGTGTAATGCTTTGATTATATGCTCAGACCTTCGTTTTGTTGTCAAAATCACTTAAAGCTCCGCAACTGCACCTCTGCTGGGTGGCATGACCTCCGGGTCATTCCAGCAACCTCCAAACCTTTCTGTACGTCGCAAAAACATATCCCTTGCAAGTACTATGCCTACTTTTTTCTTTGGGGCAGTTTCATGGCGCTACTTCAACGACCATATTTTCGTTTTTTTCTTATTAAAATACACGGAAAGGATAAGAAAATTGGGCAGTATTTATCTGCCCTCAATTTAAAACCTTGCCAAAAGATGTGCGTTCCTTTTGTGTATATGGAAAAAAAGGTGTCCCGATTTAAAAATAATTGAAAAATAATATTATTACTTTCCAAGTGGTTGAAATTTTCAAAGTGGTCCTTATGACAGTTAAAAAGGGAAATTTGAATCCATTACAATTGTTATGGTTAACCGAAGTTTTAACCTGATAGGGTAATAATTACCCTCTGAAAATTTGAAAGAGGTTTAGTCCTATCCACTGAGTGCGCCTGAAAGTTGATTGAAAATTCACGGACTCACTTAGAAGGCTGAGAATCAACTTATTAGTTACAGTAACACGCCGATAATGGTAATAATAAGTGGAGCTGGTTCGTTAATCCTTGTGTCAAAGCAAGGATGTAACAAGGATTGAAAATGTCTTAGTAACTTCACATTTGAACTCGTACTATTACGGCGGAATACTTTGATTATTTGTCTGACTCTTTGGTTCGGTTTTGTGGGTATCGAAGGCTAAGCCTCTGTACTCCCACCCGGCGGCCCAACTTTTCGGTTTTGCTGTCAAGGCACCTACCCTTCTGCAGATCGGCAGGACATATTCTGCCCAAGTATTGCTGCATCTTTCCTCTTCAAGAAAAACTCTGGATGATACATTGTTGGCAACGGAAAGCAACCCTTTCTTAACCGACATTTACCCTCATTTCCATTGCTAAATGCTAAGCATTAACGTAATGGAAGAAGAGTATTTGCTACAGATAAAAAAGTCTGTAATGATTCCTAATAAAAGGGTTGAAAATACCCCCTACCTTTGGCAACTGCTCTACTTCTGGGTTCTGCAGGAATAGTATTAAGAATTGAAGCGGCAGTAGTTGGGATCTATCTGGAAAAGTTCGTTGCAGAACTTTCCATGGTACCCGTATGGAAATGCCAGTGAAGTGAACACGCAATACCTCCTCCATCTCCCTACAAACTGGATAGATCACAGATACACATGTCAGGGCAGCAATAAAGCACAAACAAAGTGGTAAGGAGGTACTGATGCAAAACTTTACCCCACAAAACTAGTTTAAATTATGGCATTCATTAAAAGACTCTACTTTTATACCAGAGATCTTGAGACTAGCGATAGACATACAAGATGATCTTCACATTCCTCTTTCACTCAAAACAATTCCGAAGTAGGCTGAAACTTCAGATTTGGTGGAATCGTCAAAGTGGATAATTAACATTACAGCCAGTTATCCTCTCATTTGCACGCAAATTCCACGAATGATACAGTTGGTTCTCAAATCGGGGTTTACCATCTATCAAAGACGGGAAATTGACCAAGGCTAGCGCCAAGGACGACGGCCAAATGAAGAGGTGGACTCTTTGCTTTGATTTCAAGGGCACCTAAACTTTTGTGCTTCCGCTTGGCGGTATGGTTTTTAGGCCGCGCCCAAAAACCCCTCAGCTCACCTGGACGTCAGCAATGCACTTTCTACCGTGTTACTACGACGTCTTACAACTTCAGAGAAGATTAGGTTTGTTACAAGTCTACAAATTTCTTAAAAGCGAGAATTTAGATTTATAAATGCAATGAACTGAAAAATTATTCCAAGCTAAGGAGCGAATTGCCGTTTTTCCAACAAAATATTTTTTCCAATTTATGATCATAGTAAGACAAAAGAAGAGAAGCCATTTAAAGTAACTCTTGTAACATTCTAATAAAAAAGCTATTTAGTTATTCGGTGGGAAAGGGTTATGCAAGTAAGAAAATTAATTGACATCTGTTTAATACATTTCAGGTATCCGCCCCTTTTCCATCCAACGGAGTAGCAAGTCAAACCTTTCAACGTTTTGATTCAATGGAGGCAACTTGACAATTGAGAGAGTAAAATAACATGGAGGGGACGATTTCCTTGGTTGAATGTTCCGTCAATGGAAATGAGGTACCCAACCTCAGGACCTAACGGAATATGGCCATTTTAAATAATCTGTGGTTGAGATTCAAGGTAAAGGAATACATTGGCAACGGCGTAGCAACTGAAATGAACACTGTCAATGCTTCCTTTAGAAATGATTATCCATCTGTCCACCTATCTATTAACGTTTGTAAGTAGTATGGGGATTTTAGTTAAACCCAAATCGCCAGTAAGGGTGCAAAGTAGGCGAAACGCGGCAATTCAAACTACCAAGATAGTAGTAACAGTTTTCCATCAGCACTTTGCTTCACCTCAAATCTAAACCTGCCTCCAAGTTTACATCATAAAACGAGTTATGAAGGAAGAGGCGGATTTACTGCCCTTACATATTCGGTGCTAAAAGAAGCATTTCGTGGTTTTCTGCACCCCACAAAAAATTCCTCGCGTCAAATGGCCGGAAGGGCTGAAAAAAGGTATACGAGACTGCAAGCACTATTAACGTTTACGGGAAGGGTTAGATTGTCTGATATTTCAATGAAAACAAATCATTTTAGGAGCCACAATTTCTCATCACTGTTGGCTGATGCGTTGTATTAAACCACTTTTATGAATAGCTGATACCTTGGATACACGAGTGTTGTAACCATACCTTAATATTATTAGCAAAGTAGTTTCCTGTTTTGCTGTCTTTTTTCTTCAGCATATGCGGGGCCCCTAGTATTACCAATGTACAAAGAGGATGAGGGACTACTAGCATGGCCCAGAGGCTGTTATGTGTAGCGGAGGTACAAGGGCCTAGACTTAGGCGTTCTTGTAACTAAAGAGAAGTGTTAAACAAATAATTAAAGTATTACCTTGTCCTCTCTCCTACGAGCCACACTTCTGGTGCCCCCTTTGGACAGGCTTTCCCGCCAGCCATCGAATTTGCATCCAAATGAGGTATTTGTCTGCAAAGTCACTGATCCCTCTTGGCAAATCCACTGGATCTAAAATTGTCTTTTATTTGGTAACAGTATTGGAGAAGAGAGAATGTGCTGACCACACATGCACGTCATGAGTCTCAGAAAAGCTAGATAAAAGTAAGGTAATTCAATGAGGGACGGGTCTAAAATAGTTTTGTGGGGATACTGTTGCCCGTCAACCTTCGTCGACACTTTGTTCTCACTTCAGTACGGCTCAGGTATATCTGTATGGCTTCTATCCAGGTGGTAGGGAGGTAGAGAAGGCATCTTGTGATCACTCAGTCAACACCTTCATGGAGGTGCCGCAGACAGCTTAGTACCGAACTCTTCCAGATGGTTCACAGCTAAGGCAGCTTTAGATTTTAATAGCGTTCCCGCAGAACACGTGATTGGGGTATTCGCCGATGGTGGACGTCATTTTCAGCCCTTCTTTTGGAGGTCAGCACTGATTCTGCCATCCATAGCAAAAATGGAAATCAGTGAAGCTGTTCTTTAGGATCGGGTTCAGTTCACGCTACCATTTTTTGTGGTGCTTTGAGTCTTTCCAACGTACAGATGAGTTGGAAGGCTACCGGTATGGCAAGGAGGTCGAGTGGAAGTACAATAGCGGAGACTTGAGTGTCCACATTATCAAAATGCTAAATTAAGTACTTTAAGGATTGCAAATCCTACTCCATCTCCACCATTGCTTATTTATAATATTCATCAGATACGGTAAAATTAAGCTTAAATAATAGCCATTTGTTGGCAAACTCAAGCAGTATGGGTTCCTATCTTAAAGACATAGAAGACCAGGTTTAAGTGAAGTGGAAAAAGGGGAATTGAAAGGGAATTGAGAGTTAGGAAAATCGTTTTGCAATTTACAACAAGATGTTGTACATTGATGCGGATGTTAGTAGGATTACTTAAATTTACCTACACCATGACTTCCTGTCGCGTTCACCGAACAGCCAATTCGCCTTCGCTTTCGGAATTGGATAGAGAGGGAAATCGACAAGTCCAATTTCTGCAGAAAATTCGTTTAAAGGTCATGAAAACGGTAACGTAGTAGGCAGGAAGCTTCACTATCCTCCCACCATTGAATAACACTTTATTTTTAAATGCTTCAGTTCTGTTTATGATACTACATATTTCGGCAAGAATTTGCAGAAGAATATCCAAAAAATGTAACAGAAAATCAACAGTTTTTCATTTTTGCATAATGTGTAAATACCACAGTAGCCGGCTTTTAAGAGATCACTTTACCCCATCTTACTCGGCAGTCCATGGCCGTCATTATGCTCTTGGAGTGTGGAACAGCATCCATTGTTCCGCCCTAGGGAATTTAGGAAAATTAATCCCTTACTCAAGCCTTAATGAGAGGAACCCTACTTGGACATCAAAGTCGGGGTGAGGAGAAGAGTGTGTATGTGTGGATGCCGCTTCCTAAATTAAGGACAGTCAAAGAAGGTCGATGACAAGAGGAGGAGGAAGAAGAAGAAGAAAAACAAAACTATGCAAAGAGGATGATCCATGTTGTTGAATTTAAGCGGGCTAGGCTGCAAAATTCCCACTCCTCTCCACTCTTTAACTTCGGTAGGGACAGTAGACTGCCCAATCGAATACGTGAAAGACGTGTGCTCGGATCACTTAAATTAGGTAAAGTCACGATTTTAATTATTCAAGTATATTATTTAAATGAGCCCTAATACCTTAGTTCATCACATTATGGGCAAACAGCCACAGTAGATGAAAGACGAGACAAACACAAGTAGATGAGGCAATCGAACTGGCGGAGTAAAATCAGATCTGAGAAATCGGCTGCCTGCAAAATCGGCCCAAATTGTCCATGTCCTGGAGAAGCTAGAATTTTCCCAAAAACTGGATCTCTAGCCATTGCCTCATCCACTTTCCGATCCCTACAAACTTGTTTCTTTCCATCCCGCCTAACACTAGTGGTTGTTCCAATCTTAAAAGCCCTGGTTAAGCACTTTTGTTCCTGGGGCTGAGGTGGGAGTTGAATTGTGCATTTGGATTACTGACGTGAATTTGGTGTGTGAATCCTTAGGCAGAGATAGACTGAAGTATCATAGCTGCAATACTGTTGGTTTCAGGCATTCTACTATCTTATGAACTATCTAATACCCTAAGAAAAGTGTTTTGCTACACAGCCTAACTATATCACAAGCGTTTTGTGGCTAAACATATCACTTAACAAGTCCAATCTTTAGCACAGTTACAAACCAACATCTGACCCTAATTTTCCACTTGTTCGGTCTTTTGTGCTATCAATTGATCCTTCAAATTGAGCTAATACTGCTTGCAAGATGGGCGCAGCGATGGCCATGACGCTCTCTGTTTACGGAGTGTAATAAGTCGGCCTGGAACCGATCCAGACGCCATTTCCCATCTTCATATCCATTTCCTAGAGCAAATTCACACAATACTTGCACAATATTGCCATTTCGGCTGGTAAAGCAACAATGTTCAGACAATTTGGTTCAGAGTAAGCCTTGTGGTCAGTTTTTTAAACTTTCTTGCAATAAACTTTGCTTCTTAATAGCGCTAACACAGGCTATAGAAGCTAGGGGTTAAGGGGGCTAGCATTATGGTGAATATGCATACTTTCTTACCCTCCTTACGGGCATGTGCGTTCTCCAGACCTAGTGTCGATGCGGTTATTCACAATGACAAACTACTTATCTGAATGGTTTTGGTAAAAATTGGGCTTCTGATACTTCTAGTTGGAGTAAAACGTCTTAATGACAATTCTAACACCCATCGTCACCAGATTCCTAGGTCTTATTCAAAAGAAAAAACTCATTAATCAAACACAACTTTTACTGCCTAATTGCCAAGCAGATGAGTGGGAGAAGGTCTAAGGAAACAATTTATTATAGGTACTCTCAATATTTATCCCACCTTCCGTTAATCTAGGCAGCAGTAGGGATTTAGTTTGCATTTGATTTGATATACTCGCAGAATACTGTTGCAGCTTCGGGCAGATTTGCAGGACAGACTATATTGTTTTTTTTTGCATAATTCACGTTGTCGCGCAAACTTCAAAAATCACTTTTTCTTTATGACGAAGCCGACACTGGAAATTAACGTAGATAATATGGTGAAACCTCATCAGACTTAAGCGAAAATTCTCCTCGGTACCTTGATAGCCTCCTGTAACAGCCTCAGCATTACTCTCTCCCACCTCTATCTTCACCCCCATGGAGGGAGTAGAGTGGTTAGATGAGGAAATCTCTTGTTGAGTAGGTTATACGAAAGTGTACAGGTGTTTGGTGTTATACAGGTTTGAGGTTCGTTTCCACCTCGTATGTACTGTCTGCTTCTCACCTGAAAGGTGCATTTAAACACGCGCGCATTGCACCACCGCTAGGGTTTAGTTAGACTCGGCTTGACTTATTCGCCATTCACAAAAATATCCCAATCACATTAAACTCGACATTCCACGTGAATTACAGTGTTAATAAGTATCCTTGATGAAAGGCCGTACAATTATATATTTGCCTCAACGATTTAAAGCTGGTGATAAAGAACCGACTACGCGTCAGTTACCAATTTCCGTTTTCAATTCCCAAACTGCTGGCAGTTGAGTAGCTACATCAGTGCAGAAGATGGCAAATTCCGTTTTCATCCATTCCGTGTTCTTGCAGACCAAAAATTCTTGTTAACAAACTTCTTTAGGATTCTCAAATATCTTTACAAAAGCAGAAAACAAGTTCGGCTTTTTTACATATTTCATTTCTGCGTTCTTACTTATGTTCTGAATAAAGAGAATTGATATTAAAAATGGCTCCAGTGTGAAAAGATGGCGCTTTAAAATCATCCGGTCGATTAAGAACTTTTGTGTTCCTCAACTGGCAATCACTGACAATTAATTATAAAACTGAGTAGATTGGAGTAGGCGAGTTCACTTGTGTAGGTAGATTATACGACTTTAAAATTTATACCTAGTGCTCCAAATTTCCGTAAGATCGTTATACTCTCCTTTTTCAAATGAAAGTCGCAATTCGTTGTGAATCGTGGCATGCGACAATGCCAACCGAACCTACATTTGATGAAGATTTAGAAAATACTTCAATTGAATTATCTTTCCCACAGGAAATGAGGCTCTTTTTCATAAGGGATATTCAATTTAATTTGGTGGTTTGATAAAGCCTATAAGTCCTCCAAATCGCCATTGGAAATGGTTTAAGTTTAAGGTAAAGGTAAAGCCGAGTCTTTTTCCAGTTAATTATAAGTACTCAGCGTAAAAGAATTTGACGAGAAGTCAATGCTAACATAATGATAAGGGCAGTTCCCAAAAAAAAAACATTTCAGGCAAGCATTTTTGGTTGCCAGCTTTCACTTTTAGGCAGTTTAAGCACATTTATGAATAGCTGCATCACCCTGAGCCTTCTCTGAAGTAGGAGAAAGTCAGAGAAGTACGGCAAAAGGTATTTTGCTGACGCACAAGAGAGCGGAAGTAATCGACATGGTCAGCGAGAGGAAATACAATGGCCGCGATTCAAGGGCCTAAGTAACCAAAGCGCAGACTTTAACAAACAATGTAATGCATAACAAGTGTTTGTTGCTGTCACACTTGAGCCCATGAACAATTATGTGTCCACGAATCTAAAGTAGTCTTTTTGATAAGGCACCTTGTCCATTCAATGAAGCTGCCTCGCAACGCTTCTAGACTCTTCTACTTCAATCACCTGCTTTTCGTGGATTTCAAAGCAAATTCATGAGTGAAGGGGAAATCATTCAGACCTCCGATAAGTGGTGGATGAAGGAGAATGAACCACGCTCCTTCTCAATAAAGGTAATTCACAGTGTCCTCCACATGAGTGAAATTTAGAGTTACAGTATTTCCTTTATCGTCATTTCATTCATTTCAAAAGGTAAATGTGACCATACAATTCGTGTAAGGCAAACACTCTCAGGCAATCACTCTGGCTTACAACGTCTCCCTAGCAGTTGAAGCCTAAGTTTGTTACAAGGACGAGAGGGGAGGCACCATCACAACTCCTTTCTTATGGGGACCGTTGAATCTGCGTGTGGTTTCCAACGCTGTGTGAGATCATATAGTCTCTCCTTTAAAATTTGGCTCATATGTATAACGGATACTGTCGGTAATTCCTTTCCTGGCAGATAATACCCCCAAAAGAGCCCTAAATCTTCCTCCAGATGGAAATTGCTGAATTCGACGCTGCAGAAAGGCTTTTAAGTCTCCTCTTGATCACAAAAATTGTGATTTTAGACACAAAATGAATGTGTGAGTTTTACAAGTAATTATTCAGTAAAATGTGTTTTTACATCTACAAAACGACCTTCCATGAACGATGAGTGACCAAAAAAGAACCCGTCTTTCAGTATTCACATAGCATTCACTGCATCACCAACTGTCGGCTTTTTAAAGAAAATATAAACTTGATCGTAAAAATTTAATTTTTATACCTCCTCGGTTTAAACAAAAAATAATTTTGCCTGAAAAAATTCAATCTGTTCCGAGTAAATAAGCGGAGATTTTGCTAAGTTCAGGAATTTTTTCTTTAAAACTAACTTCCCTAAATAAATTAAAGTTGTGTGTAACACAACAACTCTTTAAAGAGAATAAGTTCGAGTAAATATTGCTATTGGTGTGTTTTCATTCGCATTCCGAACACACCCATTTCTGCATCTTAGATGCACGTAGTGTGGCACGGCAAAATCGAAGAAATTCATTCTCCTCTTATTGGATTTTCAAAAAATGCAAAACGACATCAAAGGTTCCGGTTCTGTTGGACAGTTATCAAACATCTATGAGGATTGGGCAATTTCTACTGTATTTGCCTAAAAGTAGCATCAAATAGCTGTTCTGCCACACGAAAATAGCACCTGGTGCAATTATTCTAAAATCCCATCAAATTAGTGCATATTACCGGAAGTCCGCCAACGCGTGTTCAGAGCCACATAGCGGGCCTGTGCGTATCCTCTGCTACATGAAGCGGCTGAGGGGTTGACATGATGTTGTCGAGGGTACAATTGCCTTGACCGGCAGTGATACCTTTACTCTCTCATAACGCAAATGTTACAAAGTAAAATAAGCCAACTTTTGATCATATCATCCTATCAATTCTGATGGTTTTAAAATATTAACTAAGACAATAAATATCAGACTCTTGAGTGTGCAAATACCTGTCAGCCTTGTTGTTTGAAGGGTTCTAGGTCAAATTTCTGGTCCACACTGAAGCGAACGAGTTAACGGGCTGTAGCTAGCATCATTACCATGCTCCATGTATTGCAAAAATATCGTCCAAGATGAATGCAACTGTCTGTTGCAAATGGAATTTTCACTTATCGTCGGGTGAACCTGGGATTACAAACGCAGCATGACTTAATAGAAGGATCCAATAGCTAGGCAGCAGCAGTCCTTGGTATCAGCCCTTCTTACATTAATCCAAAAATTCCTTTCTAATCAGTACTATTGCTCCTCCTAGTGTCTAGAATGTCAATAAAATAAAGGACAATTCGTCCTTGTGGGGCGTATCTGATTCATTTCTTCCCGCTCCCCCGGAAGTACAAATCGGGCTTCCACGTAAAACTACTTTACTGACAAATTTTCCCATGTTACGGAAAAAGCAAAACAGTTGTAACGTCAGTATTGTCACTAAATTTGGAATACTTGCTAAACAGAACCCACTTGTATTTCAAAAGAGAGAATTGATGGATGAATGAGTTTGATGCGTTTCACTCCCGTTCTCACGTTAACGCTACTTCAGTATTTGTGAAGTCAAAGACATCCAAGATTATTCGTGAATAATGGCGCCATCTCAGAATAGACGAAATGCTGTGGACTTACGAAAAGTGACTTTTACGGCATCCTTAGACGACCTAAGGCATGGCAGTGCACCCTGTCCAGTTGATGACGACAACTTCCAGGTGAAACAAATCGTGTATTTAATTTTGGGCAAATGGTTGAAAGTTGGAGAAAACAAGAAATAGGGTGGAATTGAAAACAGTACTTATTTGTATCATCATGATGGGAGGATTACGGCGTATCCTTTTAGTCCCCTTTGTTCCTACTTTTTGAAAACAATGTATGCTTTTAAAACTCTATAAGAACTGTTGCGTGCAACAATGATGGAATTCAAAAGGCTTCCTATGAAAAGCCAAGTTAGCCACTGTTACAATGAGTATTTATGGTTTTGTGGATAAATCAGGACATTTTGAAGTTGCTGTTCAGCCATTTTTGCCCATTGCTGCATTAACAGGTGGTGGATTTTTGCAGCATTGTAGAGCCCAGAGATCATGCTAGCTAGAGGAAGTACAATGGCGGGGCCTTAAGTGTCCATAAAACCAAAACAAAGATTTAAATAATGAAAGTATTGCTTAAACCCTCCTCTCCTCTTGATTGTCTTCCCCCGCCCTCTCTTTGGTTAACCTCCCGCGCCGATCATCTCAACGTATTGAGTGCTTAAAGAAAAATAACCACAGAGTAGCCACCCCAGTCATCAAATTTGGCTGCGACTGGGAAGATACGCCACTGCAGTGTCAGTGATCCCTCTTGGCAATTCCGTTGGATCTTGATTGTGAACTGCATTGAAGAATGGGGGGAACGCGTTGGTCATCTTGTATGTGCACCGCTAGTCATAAGAACTCGGGTCTTAAAGCGGAATTATTTAGTAAGGAACGGACTTTAAAACAGCATCGTAGAAGTAAGGTTTCGTGTTTATTCCTCTTTGCTACCATGTTCTCACCATGGCATGGCCTAGTCATATTTATCTGGGTCCTGTCCAGGTAGTAGATAAGTGGAGAAGGTATCGTGTTTACAATTAATTGCTCTTTATATACAGATATCATAGGCAGCTCCACCGGGAACTTTCCCGAATGGTTTACGACTATTATGACTTCAGTTGTTAATTGCATTCCAGCAGAACACGGCACTGGGACAGTTGCCGAAGACGAGCGCTATTTTCAAACCCTCTGTTAGGAATCTTCTTAGATCCTCCAATCGGAGACAGACACCCTTCTTTTGTTACGTTAAGGATTAACATTCACTTATAGTAATTAGAATGGTTGACCTTTAGGGTAGAATTTTGCTTCCAGCTGCCATTAAGTTGGTGACCAGAGTCTTCCTGATATACAGAAGGGCTGAGATGCAGCAGTACAGTGCCGAAGCCCTAGTACCTATGAAACCAAAAAGAGGAGTTAAACGAACATTTAACTTATTGAAGCAAATGACTTGAGTTTGGGGTTTGGTAAGAGTTCAGTAAAAATGATATTTCTGCGACTGTTGTTTCCGATTGTTGTTGTTCCATACTCGTCATTACTTGCCCATTTGTCGCCAAACCTGCAGTCCCTTAGGTGGGCAGATTTCAAACCCAAAATGTTGATCAATTGTTCTTGAAGCACACAGGAATTTAAATTGGATTACTGCAAAATAGCTAAACGTGTGTCTATATTTTCGAACACTTTTTTAAACAAAGACTTGAGCATTGCTTGATGTATGAGAAACAGGGATTAATTTGCTAAACCAAAGGCAAATTATTAATAAAAGGAAAAGACCAGAAACATCGGCATTGTTTGGATCACTGGATAAGCCCTTCATTCAGGCTGGGAAGTTTGACTAGGAAAACCTCAATTTACTGAATGCAGCTTTTAAATGGAATTTCTTGATTAGGTGCACCCTGCTTTTTTGGGTTCAGAACCAAAAAAATGCATGATGATCTCCGTGACACCGTTCACGTTTAGCTTAAATTTTGACATATAAGAGGATCGTGCAGTTGGGATGTGTATTTCTTTTCTAAATTTGTAATTGTTGCCATGTATTTTGGAATTCTTTGAGCCAACTTAGCCATATAAACTTTCTACTAATAGAATTGCAGTAGTATAGCAAAGTGCTAATATGCCAATGTTTACCTATCTTCCAGCTCGGTATTTCATTTTACAAAAGGGAGCAACTTCAAAACAAGAGCATAGCTGATCAAACTGCACTTCCTAATGGAAAGTAGGAATATTTGATGTTCTTAAGACATTTCATAATCGAATTCAATACTAGTGGAATAACCACAATCGCCCACCGCGTTGTGAGTTTGGCGCGAAGACAATGCACTCAGGCCATGCCTGATGACGCGAGGTCAAGGCCAAGTGGGCACAATAACAAAAGTCTAAATACACCACCCACCCACTGTTTGTGCTTGCCTGGCTGGTTGTTGACACGGTTTCCAGTCAGACAAGGCTGAGACCCGCATGTTTATAAAACATGTGTGTAGACAACTTACAAGGGTCGTCCAGCGAAGTCAAACACAACAAACAATTAAACCTATCATTCAACTATTGTAACACCTACCTGAAATTAAGTGGGCCTGCAAAACAACCATATGCATCAAAAACTTCTTTTGTTGTACGCATTTAACGAGCACGGATTGGTATATATAAATATCCATTTACTCCCTGGGGGAAAGATATTAAGTATAAAACGCTTAACGCGCTCGATACAAATTCTTTTGGATGAACGCTTGAGGCTAGCTAATAGATTTGGTAAGCTGAAAGCATCAAAGTGGCATTTTGGGGGAACCAAAGCATTGAAAAAATCTAAAGGGACTTTTAGTGGAGCAAAAAATTGTGTACAAAGGCCGCTGTTATTCTAAGTACTCTCTAGGTGTGATAATGAGGACATGGACATCTGACACTTGTGCAAAAAAATCAGACAACTCGATCGTCGTTTGTGTCGTCCAAAATGTCAGACCGCATGGATGTCTGTGTCTCAGAACGAGTTCGCCATCGGATGAAAGTGGGTGAAATGGTTTGAAACCTTAGGAACAAATTATCTTCAGGTTCTTTTTTTCTCAATTCACTTTATGTGCACAGCGAATGGTAATGAGATTGTCTCACTTTTTATTGAGATGAAACATCCATCATTTTAAAACACAACGTTACATTTCATTCACGTTTCTTACGCCTATCTTTCGCATATGGATTTCTGGATTTGAATTAAACGCGGATTATGGGGGTCAGTTATTTCCCAGCATGCTACAGCACTCGCTTCGTCCTCTTCAAAGGTGTCTTCCACCTTGTCATTCACCTCGTCAACGTAAGCATGTCCAAATAGAACAAGATGGAAGAGATATGGAGTGAGAAAAATGGCAGGCTTTGCGGTCCTCGGATAGTAGCTTTGAGAGGGCTTCCAGCGGGCTCTCTCTGTCCCCCTCTCGCCTTTTCCTCATTAGACACCTCGGATTGACACGCGTGCAGACAACGACCTACTCGTCCTGCTGAAATACAATAAGAGGCCCTGATTCCGTTCCCATGGCTGAGCAGTTGAGGCAATGAAAGTGTCGTTCAAATATTATTCCAAATCTCCTCAGTATTATTCAACTATATGATAAAATGGCGATCAACTTCAGTCAATCCATGCATTTGGAACAAGAAACTTTAGTCGATGAAAAATAATAATGTGATTTATTTATTTACTTAGGTTCCTACTCTGAAATTTCCATCCTTGAAAGAGCCTGGAACATCTGATGTAGTACCATGGCATACATACGTAATGCAATGGCAGTTAGGAGCTGTTATAAGCTGGACGATGACGGGTTACTGGAACTCTTGTCACTGCGATAATCGCGCTCTTAACACTCAACAGACCATTCTATTTCTCATTACATAATTTAGCTGTCTAATGCCGATCCCATTCCAGTGCTAGTGCCACTGGCACTACCAAGGAGAGGTGGTCGCCATCACTAGGAGAAATATGGATGAGGAGTGTACGGAGGTTAAAAGTGAGAAGGAGGATAAGGATAAGGATGAGAATCAAACGGCCCCTTCCACCCTTCCCTCTCCCCCTGCCACATCCCAGATGTAGTGCAAATCTTCTCGCAGATACAGTCAGACATTACTCAAGGTATACAGTCTTCCATTGGCCTATGCCATGCAAGACTCTTTGGAAATGCCACTTTCATTCCCACGGATTCACTAGTCCCCTCCTCCCTCCCTCTCCCACTCAATCACTCACTCACTCACTCGCTCACTCACTCCCGAAGGAGAAGATGCTGTCCTCACACACCCTCCACTTCGATCATATCGAGTGGACACACCTCCACCGACATTATTTGCTTGTCTGTCACCAAGTCGACAACTCCCAACCAACAATGCAGTTCACTCTTCGCTTCACCACACACGCACACACACACATGCATAAACACACAAAGCATCGTGTTGTTGGGGTCGAAGCCGCTTGGTGGATGATGTAGAGGCGTGATTGCGTGGTGCAGTGGGTGCATATACTTCACTCGTGGAACCTTTGGTGATGACCAGCCATGTGCTTGCATACTCAGTACTGCAATACACATGCCAATCCACACCACAGGTCAATCAATTTGTCAGTTAGCAAACAATCTGCAAAGCACCACACGTTTGTCGAAGGCATGTGAAACACAGGGAGATCAAATTCATAAGCCCTGAAGCTCATCGTCACCTGTAAATGCGTGAAATGTGAAAATGACCCAATTGCTTAGTTGTTTTTTGCCTTTCCCAGTCGATGTGAGTGTAGTCAAATTCGTTCATTGCTCACATCAAACATCAGTGAAAGCGCTTCTTGCCAACCTTTCGAGAAAAAAAGTTGGACAGTTTAGTGGGGAATGCAGTAAAAATATACATACATATATCATCTATCAATGTTTTATCACGCTTTTATATAAACAGTCGCGTAATTTACCAGTCCTCACTGGTTACAACAGAACCTCAAGCGTTTACTGATTATCTGAATTGTGCACGGGATTCTCCCACGTGGGTAATTCGTGCGATAACTTTGACGTCATTAGAAATTTGCCACACCATCAATGCACACAAGCAGTCAACACCTCCTTCCATTAAGGCATCTTGGATAAGTGGATGCGGTCCTAAATCAATGTTGTGGTAATGATAATTATTCGGTGCACTACAGAACTTGGATTCCCTATGATAGATACTGAACACATCTAATAAAGAAGGCACTTATAACCCTATTGAACCACTAAAATTTTGCATGGTATTTCTGTGTGAAATTCCATTGAAAACCTAATCCCCCATGGAGGGTTGACTTTGCAAGATCTTTTTCCCACTTGGACAGATCGAAGTGAACGGTAAACCAAGACTGATATAAGCATTGTCTTAAAACTTCTTGTCAAATTGGGACTCTCCCAATTTTGATGGGCGCTGAAATTGTCCAGATTTGGGAAGCTTTTATAGCGTTTGAATGACAACCATTTGGCACTTAATTAGTGCCATTTGAAGAGACTTGTCCTCTTTAAACAACAAGTAATCTCAATGGTCTCATATTAAGTAAAAGAGATGAAAAAATATCTTCCTTATGACTTTGGATGCTTTGGGTTCAATTTTTAGCAATTCCATGTTAAACGGATGCCTAGTCTTTGCAAAACAGGTATTATAAAGTCCAGATTTTCAAGCAAGTGCTCGACTATCTCCTTACTCCACGGATAAATTCAGGGGAACATAACAGACCACTTGCTGAAATTCATAGCTCCCTCTCCTTATCAAGCAGGTTAACTATCAAAATCACTTTTTGGCCTCCTTTAGTTTAAAAAAAATATATTTTTTGGCAAAGGTGCCATGTTGTTGGTCTCTTTAATGATCCTTTTGTTCGGGACTGCATAGAGATAAAAAGAAGTGGTAATGGGGAGGAGGAAGATGGCTAGCGAAGAAGGTAAGACCAGGGGGAAGTGAAACACGGGAAAGCAAAAAAACGCGAAGAAGCAACAAGAATGCTTACAAGGAGAGAGAAAGAGAGGGACAGAGAGGGAAACAAAAAACCCCTCACGAACCGATGTGTGATGATTTATTGGGGCATAACGCGGTAGAGGCACACAAATCGTTTACAAAGCCGCTGACAGACAGGCATCACCTCCTTCAGTGGTGGTAACTGAGGCAGACAGGAGAAAAGGGGGTGTTTCACACGCTGTCGCCGACACGTTGAAAGGCTTTTTCAGTGTGGGGCCAAAAGGCCCAGTCAGCTGTTTCCATCGCAGCCTCCTCGCATGTTTTTAGAAGCCCTCAACTCAGAAAAAAATTCCCGAAATACTTTCCACTCACAATTTATCCACTCATATACTCTACGACATTGATCAGTAGGTGGGTGGAAGGCATTTGTAGGGGAAGAAGGGAGTTGTAAATCCAAAAGCTATATTTGGATGCAAAAATACACAAAACCCTATTCCGCTTTGCAAAGTCCCGATCGTTTTGATCATCTTCGTCCAGATGTGCGCAGTTACTTATGAATATTCCTGATGATAATAAAGTTTATTGTAGGATTCGCAAAACAGTATAGACGCAGGTGTTTTTTTCAGCTGCAGATTAGAGTAACCGCCCGAAGAGGTCAACATATTCCCTAAAATTTTGCCAGACGTGGCGAAATGTATAGGTCGAAGGAAAGGCAATGGTGATGTGGGCATGGTAACTTCAAAATAGAAACAAGATGGGCTGCAAAATCGACTGCAATTCTAAATAAACCGTTTTCAGGTTTTTTTTAAATCACTGAAGATCATGCATCATTGGCTAAAGGTGGCAACCACTAATTGTGTGGACCATAACCGTTAAACTACCTTTTTTATATTTTCAACCATATTGAGTAGCATTAAAAGGGGCTCTCCAAAAGAGCGGTTTGGTTTGATGTAGAAAAGCCATCAAACACAAAATGACTTCGGTTAAGTAATTTGAAAAGATTGACGAAAATTTTTAATATTTAAGATGAAGTTTAATAGCGCCCCTCAATTCTGACGAGTTGTGGGGCCACCAAAATGAAAAAGTTTTCAGTTTTTCAGTTATTCAAGAGGATTTTTCTCCCTTAAATTAACGCAAATATGTAAAAATAGTATGGTCAGGTTGTCTTCATGATGGAGTGAAAGATCATTCATGAGGTAAAATCCAGAATGGCTCAAAGTTTCCACTTTCCAAAATCCCATCAATGATTTTAATGAAGGTCTTTACCTGGAGGAAATGCAAATCTTAAAAATGCAGAGTTAATATTTGTGGATGGTATTTCAAAACCACATTCTGTTAAGAGAATTGTCGTAATTACAGAAAGAAATGCGAATACTCAGCTCACCATCTAGTCTTTCAGCTCTAGCTACGATGTATCTAATACGGTGATACGGAATCATATTACACACATCACACTATTCCTTACTGTAGAAAGTTTCAAGCATCATAAGTAAGCAATTCGAAAGGAGCATACATTATTACCCACTCCTGTAAACACTTGATAGGAGGGAGGCGTTTTAATTAGAATAGCTGTAAGTTGTTTGGTGACGTCAAGGCAAAACTAAGTCCTCCCCACCCACCCCCCAGCCGTCTGTCGACAGGGAAGGGGACGTGCTTGAGGAAATTAGTCAATGTAGCCAGACTAGTTACTTTCTATCTAGCCACAATATACACCACCATACGCCAATACAAGCTGATGCAGGAGAATTTGAGGCTAGTAGGATGTATGTCTTGCAAGTATCATGAAGCCCAGGAAAAGTAATGTCGCCTTTACCATCTGACCAGTCGATTCATGCCTCTTGAGCAAATGGAAAGTCGCACTTCGTGTTCCACCGTTCGCTAACATCTAAATATACTGTACTTCATTTATTTAAACAAATTTTAATGTGGAGGAGTGATTTTGCAAGTCAATAGAGTTCTAGCTGCAATGGAATTGCATGGAAGTGTACGGAGTGGAATCACCCCCACCGAATGATAATATGAGAGCAGCTCCAAGTTTCAGGGTAAAAGTACCTTCAATGTTCTCAAAAAAATTACAGATCTCTAGGTGCAGCATAGTTCCTGCAGTTTAACATTTAAGAAGAATCTTTATAAAAACACGTTAAACTTAGTTTATGGCCCATTTATTCAAAATATTTCATGCATAGTAACGAAAGAGTTAAGAGTTCATGGTCAAACTGGTCATGCTCTCGTGGCTTAAATCAATTTGGTAGGGAAAAGTAAAAAACTAGAAGTAAATTATAAACTCGGCAACAGGCTTCTTAACCACAGCTGAATTTTTAGATGATAGTTAACTCTGCTCTTTTTATAAAGTTATAAGGTCTCTAATTATAACAAAAGCTTGGAACATTTTCACTCATGCAGTTTAAACTTTAGAAAGTATTCTTTTAAGCATAAATCTGTTCAACTTGTAGACTCTTCAGTCGAAATATTGCAAGTATGATGATACACCTGTAAGAAAACTGGGTTTCTTTAATGCCAAAAAGCCTATCCCCCACGTTTATCGACAAATAAAGTAGATATTTGCATCATAAAAAGTAGTAATTGAAGGCACTGGGGTGCGTCAGTGACAAAATTAAGATCAAACTCCCTAAAATGTACAAAAATGATTTCACCTTCAATGGGTGGTGATGGCGGATTTGGCCAGACGGTAAGATTGGAGAGACGGGTTCTTCAAAGCCCCCCAACAATTACAAAGTACGCAGCAAATTCAAGACTTATTTCTCGAAAACAGAAACAGTTTAAATTGTAGTCTGTCTAGTAAAAATGTCTCCCATAGAGTGGTAAGATTTGACTAAAAATAACTTTGATTTCTGTGTAAATACCGGTGAGCTACTCTGTCTCATCCACATAAGAGGTCCCCTACAACCTTGCCTACAAATGGTCAAAAAAGCATCTTTTTACAGGGTGAATAAAAAGTGTGCGATATAACACCAGTTGGATATTAGACTTGTGGATTTTTGGCTCTGACTGTCAGAAAAACTGGAAGATTTTTTTGGTAAGTTAGTAGATTCTGAACAAAAACTATCAAATCATATGAGCTAAATAAACAAAACCGTGGTTACGTTTCATTAATCAGCGTCAGCTTATCAAAATCCTGTGTCCTATTATTTTAAAATTGGTTTCTGGAACAGAGAATATTATTGTTTGCCAAGATAAACCGCTTTCGCAATTGGTTCTTCTGGCAAAACACATTGCCTTGTAATTACTAGAAAGTACATCACACCTCACCACTTGTGCCACAAAAATAGTCCGGTGCAATAAATCAGCCTGACTGCCTTCTTTTAATGTTCACAAATTATCAAACTCTGTTTTGGCTTCCTAATTAGTGGGCACCGTGGGGGTGGCAAAGTAGCCCGCCACCACGGCAACTGGTTTATAGGTGGTTCCTGCAAATCCTCTTTGTGTGAAGCTTGTCGCCTCACCAAGTTTGACTCCATCTGTGGCCAGCACTTTTTGATGTGCGAAAGAATATGGGCAGTTGCAGCAATAAATTGAATCACACAGAAGAAGAGGGAGAAAAAGAGGCAGCCGACTAGTGCATAAACACGAATTTTTACAGCCTTAAGGCGTACGGCTTACTGGTACTGGCTTTAGTTCGTTTGACACTGTCATCTCTCCTTGTGGAGTATCCCATGTTTGCCCCAGTCAGAAACGGATTGTCCCCCTCAAAAAATTGTAGTCGTATGGATTGGTGAATAAGATTGTGTATTTGTTTTTTGGAAAACTTCTAAGGTCAGTTCTATTAAGATTGATTGATACGATCGGTATAGGGGCCACAATAAAACAAACTTGGGAAAGTAACTAATGCCGAATGAGCAGTGAAATTCGATGACAGAAAGCCAACGGGAAATGAGGTAAGTTGCTTGACCCTACAGGTAAACAACTCAATGACCCGGTGCTACGTTCAAAAACACCTCTCACATCTCACGTTGAACCATTAGACCCAGCTATTAGAACCAAGAAGCGCTTTCACTGATGTTTGATGTGAGCAATGAACGAATTTGACTACACTCACATCGACTGGGAAAGGCAAAAAACAACTAAGCAATTGGGTCATTTTCACATTTCACGCATTTACAGGTGACGATGAGCTTCAGGGCTTATGAATTTGATCTCCCTGTGTTTCACATGCCTTCGACAAACGTGTGGTGCTTTGCAGATTGTTTGCTAACTGACAAATTGATTGACCTGTGGTGTGGATTGGCATGTGTATTGCAGTACTGAGTATGCAAGCACATGGCTGGTCATCACCAAAGGTTCCACGAGTGAAGTATATGCACCCACTGCACCACGCAATCACGCCTCTACATCATCCACCAAGCGGCTTCGACCCCAACAACACGATGCTTTGTGTGTTTATGCATGTGTGTGTGTGCGTGTGTGGTGAAGCGAAGAGTGAACTGCATTGTTGGTTGGGAGTTGTCGACTTGGTGACAGACAAGCAAATAATGTCGGTGGAGGTGTGTCCACTCGATATGATCGAAGTGGAGGGTGTGTGAGGACAGCATCTTCTCCTTCGGGAGTGAGTGAGCGAGTGAGTGAGTGAGTGATTGAGTGGGAGAGGGAGGGAGGAGGGGACTAGTGAATCCGTGGGAATGAAAGTGGCATTTCCAAAGAGTCTTGCATGGCATAGGCCAATGGAAGACTGTATACCTTGAGTAATGTCTGACTGTATCTGCGAGAAGATTTGCACTACATCTGGGATGTGGCAGGGGGAGAGGGAAGGGTGGAAGGGGCCGTTTGATTCTCATCCTTATCCTTATCCTCCTTCTCACTTTTAACCTCCGTACACTCCTCATCCATATTTCTCCTAGTGATGGCGACCACCTCTCCTTGGTATTGCCAGTGGCATTGGCACTGGAACTAGGATCAGCTTTCGGCAATTCCATTGTTGCATGGGAAACAGAATCGACGTTTGAGAAGTAAAAGTTAGATCAAAACATGCGTAGCTGGGACGATACATTTCTTGGTTTTGAGGAACGGGTGCTCTACGAAAGTGGAGTTGGGGAGCGAGTGTGTGTTTCGTTAAATGCGTTGGAGAGAAATGACAGATTGCAAAGGCAGTTATTTTGACAAAGAGAATGGTTTGAATTTACGATGCTTGGAGTAGCGTTGTGTGGTTGCTTGAGTTTCATTATAAACACCGCAAGAAATTATCCCATGCTAGTCAAAATCCTCCGATTTTACGAATAATCTCCGAATAAACAGTTTTCATGGTAATCGCAATCCCAAATTGAAGTAAAAGGGGGCCACCATATGGGCGCAGCGATGGGAATCTTTACAATGATATGTACACCAACCCAGAATAATGTAATGGCGCAGTATGTAACAGTTTTTCAGGAAGTTGCGAAACCTTTTGTTGTGCATCTCCAGTACATTTGGGCAAATTTGGCTGGTTATATAGGCTGGATAATAAATTTATATGAATAAAGCAGTAGGATGTTAGCAAATGTCAGATTCGCTCGGCTCTTCAAGACTGACGCCATAATGCTAATAGTTTGATTAGAAACCATTATCTCAAATGGACCCTTAGTTGAAATATCAGCCCTTATTTTCCATGCCCAAGGAATCTCATTATTTTCCCATCTGTTTAGCTTTACTGGGCCACTAAGCATTTCAGTTTCTCCCTAGACCAGAAATACAATAAGGTGTCGTCAGGAAATGGGGACATTGATGGCCCCATATTTAAGCCCGTAACCCCTAAATATTCGCCTTGGTACCTGGAAGGAATGCCTTTCAAGGAGAACAGTAACATGTCGACTGGCATAGGATCGTACACATCTGCAGGAGAGGTTTACAAATCCAACTCCCTAAGATAGTTTGGGTAGTGTCTTTCCTGTGCGATGGCCTACTTAACGATTCGAAAGATTTGCAGTTCGGTGTAAAGTTGGTGAAGTGGATACATTTTTTGCGAAACAATAGGGGTTAGTGCTGTCGTATTTCATAGAGTCAACACTGTCCATGCTCAAAACTTCATAAAATAATTCCTCTGTATTAACTATGAATGGTAATGCTCTAAGTAAGTGAAATATCAATGAAATTGACTGTCATGCTTAGTATTATCTACCTGGTCGTAACTACGGTAAGAGGCTAATCAACCACCCCAGCTCTCTTCAGACACTTAACATTGATTGAAAGGATGAACCCCGAGGTGAACCCGTCGTATACCGAAAGTGTGCGATTAAAACCTGTCCATCAGGATACCCCACTCGTAGAGGCAAGCGTGGCAGTGTTGAATAAACACACATGTTGTCCAAATTTGGCATACAACCACAAACACACCATCCATTCCATCATCCCTACCAGGATACACGAATACTGGACATCCGCATGATGATTGACGGCATCAATTGGTCGATTGATAACGTTGGTCACATTACCCATTGACTCAACCCGGCCGGGGTAGCACAGCGGTTTCACCTTCACATTTCCCACAAATGCGGGAAGGAGAAGCGATTCAAACTGGGACAAATATGGGTAAACGTATTCCTCCTTTTCTTTCCAAAAATCTATCCTTTATTAAGCAATCGGTGATGATGCTTACCAATGCCCGATTGAAAACTGGTTAATTTACGCACGGATAATACAACAAAGCCAAATACGATTACAAGGTAGATTTTACCTGCATTCATCCGAATTTTTGCCTAGAGAAGTAATACAGTCTGCCAACAGTTTCCGAACCTAAAAATACTTCTTTCCTTGTAAATGTTATGAAATTGTGCTTCATAAAAGTACTCAGCCGATTGAATGCCTATGTAACTTTACACTTTTTCGCGGAGATTACTACCACAAGCATGAGTTATAACACTTTGGCGCATTTACAAAAAAAAGGTGTTAATTTTGATGTTTTAATGGTAAAGGATTTAGTGCTTGGGTAGAATCTGCTGTCAGAAGAACATGTACTCCTCCTTATTTTGTACAGTTTTTTTTAGCTAGTTGGTTTAATTTTAGGAAATTCGCAACAGCATTCGCCTTGTTCTTAATGGCCAAATTAGTCTGCGTCCCAACGATAGGAAAGGACATTTCCCGCGTCGAAAGTGAAGAACTTTTAACTGTAGGACATGAATAATTGTTTGCGCTCACATCAAACGAATTGTCCCAACTTCTAGCAACTCCTTTTAACAAAGGCAAATACGAGGTCAGGGAAGCAAAATCTTGAAAGGGCGCTGGTACGGAGGGAAGAAGCTTTATCTGGGCAACGGTAAAGAGAAGATCGCAATTTTTTTTGAAGGACGATTGAGATGTACTAATACAGAGTTATCTCCCGACGCTTTTACCTGAAAACCAGTCCCTTTTTGACACAGAACTGATTACTTATGGGTTGGGAATCAGATGTAAGTTGGGATTTCGACAGAGGAACATGAAAAAAATGAAATGTGTCAAGTGCCCAAGATGCTGGGGTAGAATGTAATTTTCGCAATGATACATGAATACAAATGGCAATGTAAGAATACCCATTGTAATTAGAATAGATGAGAAAAGTTTCCTTAAAGAGGTTCACGGCATTTTGCAGACGATAAGGAAAACTCGACAGCGATCCGAAAGGGCAGACTTTAAGAAAACCTGAGCATAAGCATAAAGCAATCCGTTTAGAGGTGGAAATTGTTGAGTTCGGAATTAAGAGGATAAAGGTCAAAAGTTATTAAATCTTTGCCGAATCTTCAAAGTACCTATGGAGATTTTGTTTGACCTCTTCAATGACTTTTCTGGGAAGAAATATGCATGCAGCAGAGCATTAATGTGACCTCAATGAACTACGGATTATGAATATTTAATTAATGTTTGAGTACTAGGATGGGGTCACTTAACTAAGTCCTTCCAAAAGTTTGCCATTGGCACTGTTCTTTTGCTGGACCAAGGCGGAATTAAGAGGCACTAAAGCCAGAAATTTCAAACATAGCTTTAACTGATAAGAATATTTACCCAGAAACCTGTCATTTTATAGCGCCATGTCATCATTCCCATCCCACCTCAAAGCTTTCACCAGATATTGAACTTTAGGTCTCTAAAACATGTCCAGCGAATGAGTTTTAAGTCCCTCGATTTGGAGAGATGCGTACAAACGAATCCGGCGCTTATGTTAATTCTTTCACATGGGGGAGTTAATAGCAGGTCATAAAGATGTCACTCTGTGGGAAATTGTAAGCGTGGCAAAATTTGGTGGATAGTTGACAACTGAGTTTGAAAGAGGGGGAAGACCTCTCCAACGGATTTTGTGTCTTAAAACGAAACTAGTGTTTTGAAATTACGTGAGTATGAGAACATTAAGTGGTTTCGGTGCTCTTGGTAAGCAATTTTAAACACTATCCTGGTGCTTCTGAAGCCCAGAATGGACCCCTTTATAATTGTGCCTCTATGTATTGAAATATTCGGTACCAGCACTATTGGTGTGAAAAGTATTCCTAAGGATAGAAATTTCCGGGAAATAAGATCAAAGAAATCTGCTCATTTTCCCTAGAAAAACAATTTCAATAGTCTCAGCGGAAATTAACGTCGGATATAAGGTTGGGTGTGAAAATATTGGAGAATTTAGAAATTTATAACGAAATTTCCATCAGATCAAACCCTTTAAAGTGGCAAAATAGTTGCCTTGATTTTGCTCCACCACCACTTTCTTATTTCTTTTAAAAAAAATGAAACATTGGACATTATCTAGAACATTCTTTTTCTAAAGAATTAGTACTCACACGTGAATTAAAAGATTGTGCTAAGTACCGGATTGCCACATCCCTTCTATGAACCCAGGGCAATGTTGCATTGAACCGGCCATCAGTATATGATTGCAGAATACACATGAGTCGCCAATTTCGAAAGAAAAAAATAGAAAAATATTATAAGGAAAGTCAAACTTTGCGGAAATCGGGCATCCGAGTTCAGGCACCGCTCAAACATTCTTGCATCAACTCGTTCAAACAGGTCTAGGATGAATATAGATGCAGTGAAGAGATCGGGGTTAAAAATCTTTGCTACAGACCTTGAACCCATTCTCGCTTAAGGGTCTCGTTGTATAGAAGTAAGAGTACATCTTAAGTATTCCTCTCTTTAAGTGTGGTGCACCTATCATCTACTTTTGCCTTCTCTTCTTATTAAAATAATTTCTTTCCTAGCTGGATGTGTTGCATAAATACGACACTAGAATTGAATGTATTAAAGTGGTTTCTAGTTAAGCATATCGGTCAAGAAAAGACTCCAAAGCACATTAAGGATGAATTAAAATAAGTCGTAAAGATGAAATTAGTTTCGGCATTTGCATTATTATACCGTCTTTGCAATAAGCTAGACTACGACCACCAAATGAGATATCGTCACGATGTACTTCCCCGATGAATGATCCACCACAAGCATTGTAACCGATGGACCTCATGTCAAACTCATTTGTTTACCGAAAATTTTTATAATCATCTGGAATTTAAAAAAAAACTCATGTTTTTCAGCAAAAACACCTTAAAGGCATGACAAATGAGTGGTGATTACTTTGATGATGACGAAATTCTCATCCAAGGATGACTTAGAATCTCAGTATGCTCCGTATTCCTTATAATCACTGCTACAAGTCAGGTCCCCTCGAAGCAGGCCACATTTCGGATAAATAAGACACCAGACGACACTCCCATGGAGTTGAAAGATCCAGTGATGCGATCAAAGAACCAAATCGGCTCCGCGCACGCGTTTAGGCATACAGGCAGACGGGTAGGCAGGAAGGTAGGCAGACAGGCAGGCAGGTAGGCAGGCAAGCGGGCGGGCGGCGGGCAGTAAGAACGAGAGGGAGAGCGAGAGAGAGAGAGTGGCAGCGATGATAAATGGGACAACACGTCTCTCCCGCTGAATTCATGTAACGCCTTAATAACGGTAATTTGTTTTCACCTAGGTTCGCACGCTAGCGACAGGGTGCATTCAGCGAAAATTCACACAATTAGCCTGGGGGTACGTTTGTGTGCACACACACACACACACCTATTCTCTCTCCTTCGTTCGTTCATTCTCGCCCTGCCAAAGAGAATGAGCGGAATGCCTTTGGTCTTTTAGCAAAACAATGACACTGATACCCGCTAGAGTCCATGGCGTGTCAAAACCTGCCAACAGAAAACGTGATCGTTAGCCTACTTCTTACTGATATTTTTGATCTGACAATTTTGCACAAATCCTTGCTCCAATCCTCACTTTCCGCCTTCGTTTCCCCCCACCCACCCTCTTACCTGGAGAATTGCATCGTCATTGTATCAAAAGGTGGATATTACCTGTTAATATGAGCATCAAACAGCCACATGCACCACAGAAAATGGAGAATGTTAAGATTCGACTTGCATTTATGGTAGTAAGTTGGCAGAGGAAAAAACAACTGCCAGATAAATGCAACTGAAAAAGCAAGAGCCAGTGGGTATTCCCTCCTAGTCGAAATTTTATTGTTGCCAGGTTAGGCTGAACCCAAAACATCAAGTGGAGAGGAAACTTTACGTGTGTCCACACCTGGGGCAAGAAACCACAAGCCACGTGCTATTAGAAAGGGAATATTATTTATGATTCTGTATCGCACACACACACGGGCCGCCTTTTTAGTCTTTCGGCCACCTGGCGCGAAGGGTGTGAAGATGCTGCTGCGAAGGCCTGCACCACCGAGGGTCGTCCGATCAAATGCGCTGCGGTAACCTTTAATATTCACCCGCCATGATGCACTATGCCTATGAAATCGCCAATTCTTGCCTACAAACGTCAAGCATGACGAATATTTGTAAAAGAGTGGACCATTTTATTTTTTCTCCCGTTCTCCAATTCCTGAGTCATGCACACGGAGGTCGTAAAGTTTTATAGTCCCCAACTTACACGAGAGTATGCATGTTTTGAGGAACAACACCTTTGTTGATGGGAAAATAGGGGAAAAAGTGTAATCCACTTGTAGGTTCAAGCGCCTGGTGTGAAAATTATCACGTGGTAAACCAATGCATGCTTTCCAACAGGTCCTTAGATCTCCCGAAACAATTGTTTCCTTAGTACATGAGAATGTAAGCAAAAAAATAAGCTGAATTAAGGCGTTATTTGTTTGATGATAACAACAGGAGTAAACCCAGGCTTCTACAAATTTTTTTAGGTCCAAAAATCGGATTTGCTTTGTAATGACTTATCAGAGTTAATTCTTTCCTTCTTATAGAAATGGCTTATATGAAACTCAAATCGTTTCTTTGAAAATATGATCGTTAGGATAGAAATGATTCATTGTCTAGAATGGACCTCGAAGGCCTTTCCTACCAAGGCTTACTACTCTTAGCTCTTGCCGTAGTTGCTCTATTAGTGAAGAGATCAAATTTGAGGAAAATGATCCTCATGCACAATTACCAGACTACTTTCAACGCTGAACAGCAAAAATTGAACAATAGATTGTGGTAATTAATACTTTTACAAGAAAATGCAAACAAGTTTCAAGAAATAGGACACCTCATCAGGAGTTGATATTGTGATTGAAGTCACCCACGGAAAAAGGAACTGATAAGGACGACAAATTCCCTGCCTAGAGCTTAAGTGATCCTCACCGAAACTGCCCTCCAGTGATGCTTCTTAGAGTAAGTCAGTTCTTCTAAACTTAAAGTCGACGGATTTACTTAGCCATGGAATCCCGATAGTCGAATCTTGGAGCTGAGTAGCGATAGCCAACCGACGTATTCACTTGCTAGTATTAAGGTTTATAAATCAAGGAGGAGTTGTCTTAAATATGATGCAATGGAACTACCTTAAAACCTTATTAATAGCTTAAATTTACGAGGAGTTTGTTAAAAAATTGTCTCGGAAACAGGTAACTGAGCGGAGGGTAATGTTTACTTGGGATCGGTGGACTTTTTGTGTTGGCAAGATCTTAGTAACAGCGATTCTTCTACAGCGCCACAGTCCAGAATGGGGGCATTTCATATCAAGAGGATGCTATAAGTGTATCTATAATGATGGAGGCTAATGAAAAGGAACGAAAATCCCCTTTCTAAAACCTGAGCATCCCCGATCATAACCATTTAAGTGATCTACCTACACATTTTTCAATTAACCACTACCACCAAACCAATTTGAAGAAGGACATGATCCTAAAATTATGGTCTTTTTCATGTAAAGTTAAGAACACTATCAATACCTTAAATAAGGGCATCGAATACTCCGATTCGGAGCTAATAGCAACCATTTGGGAATATTTAACTCCTTCAACAGTTCGATTATTAAACTAGACCAAGGATGACCGATTTCTCATTACAGATATTTTATTCATTCAGGGCTGATGGAGAGACTGCTTTAAATATAAAATGAAGAAATTTTAACGCTTTTACAGAGCAGTTGGATCTTAAACACCTCATCAAAAAGTTACTACTAAGGAGATTCTTTAATAAAGAGGTGACATTGAGGCATAACTTCTAGATTATGCTGCTTGATGAACACCTGTAAGATGATGTTATCAAGAGCCGTAGAACCATTTTAGGTTGTCAGAAGAATCGGACAGAAGTTTCATCAACGTCACTCTCTACCCTTAATTGGGATTATCTCAAATGTTGAAAAGTAGAGGCTTAACGCTATTAAAACCCCATTAGTGCAGATATTTATAGCCAATAGAAATGAAAAGAAGGCATTATAGTACAGAATTTTTTTAAAGCTCACCATCTCACGCACACACACACAAATGCATACATATTCACATTTTCCCCTCAAATATTCCTGCGCCTTTTTCAGATGTTTGGGTGGTGAGGTAAGGGTTAGAGGGGCTACGCCGCAGAAAGGTCACTGGCGCAGATCCAATGGAATTCTATTTGAAAAATTCCCGATGGCAAGAGAACCTTGTATTTTCACAACATTGGCCGCCACTGCTTTCCGGCTACGTGCAAGGGCCCCTCACCCCCGTGCGGTGAAGGAGAAGGAAGACGCATTTTTTATTGTTATCTTCGCCTGACCTTTTCCCCCAACCACCTGAGAGTGGTTGCCCCATGCGAAAAGGTTATGAACGCGACCCCCCACGTGCTCATTAATCATGAGGTTTTTAATAGATAATAATGACAATTATTACCAGTGTTGTGATGATGATCATGATGGTGTTGGCAATAATGCTAATAGTGCTGACAAGAGCGAAAAGCATGAGCCATATGATTGGTCTGAGTTGCGCACAAGTTAGCCAATTGCCTCAACGCTGATTAAATCGTGAGTACTCGCACTTCTTCCACCTCAGTATCAAATCATGCTTGATATCAACAAAAGCGTTACAAAAAACAGCATCCATTAGATACAGAGCAGATGCATTAACAGCCAAACTGTCAGGTCAACCCCACCGATTTTGAGAGAAACTTGTGGCCACCTCATTTGTTGCGTAAATGAAGGAAAGTATCTGGAACCTCCCTCCGATCACGCCGAAACGCGGAGAAGACAGACCATAGTGATCAGAGTTTTTTAAAAAAACTTCTCTTAATTGGTAGTGATGCGTCCTAAAAAGGATGTAGTAAGAGACCAGTAAAAGCGGCATGCCCCTTGTTAAGCAAATGCATTTTCATTTAGGCTTTGAAATAATTTAGCGGTGCATCAGCTTTGGCCACACAAAAAGATAACACATTTTCAATCTTAGCATTTCATACCAAGTTCGTTCGCTCCTTTCTTCAATGCAAATTCACATTCATCGCGAAGAAATTTCCCTTTTAAACCTTTTATTCAGGTGGAAACCCTGTTGGGTGCCCACAATGAAGTAAGTTTCCACGGAATAATAGCATTGCTGATCTGATTCTTTGAGATTAGATTTACGGAATGTAATGGTAGCACTCGAAGACTTCCATAACGAAGTTTTCTGTCAAAGAGAAATTACTATAAACGAGATGAAATGAAAGAGAAGTAGCGTTACAAAAATGATTATTCAAGGGACCCCGCTTCAAAGACTTAAACTGTAGTACATCATTATAAATATTCCCCAAAGAGCTGTTTAAACCTAAATCGCATATTTTTTCACTGACAATTCATGCTCAGTCGAAAAGTAAGTGACGGTTTTCAGAGCCCGACTGACCATTCGCTTATACCTATCACAGCAGAAGGATCAAGCTTACAACGCTCACGTGAGGGATAGAAATTGTGGCTTTGCAAACCTTGCGCATATGTAGTAGATGTGATGACCTGTCCAGTCAAACACCTCCAGTCTCTATTGCTGTGACTTTAACAAGATTTCAGTGCAAGTGATAATGTCTGAAGTCAGTGAACGTAGCCTACTAAAGCTTTCAAATGCCATTGCCTTACGCATTAATGCCTTGGGACTGTATTGGCTGCCCCAAGGTCATTCAATGAAGGAAATCACAAGCCAAGCATGTAATTAAATGGGGTAGATGTCAAATTACTTCATCATTTTTCATCATATTTCATCAGCCAAATTTATTTGTCCCAAGTAGTGCAATTGAATGCCCGTCACCAACACTGCATTAATTGGTTGAATAACATCAAAAAGATGTGCAACGTCAACAACTTGGACCTTTCATCGGTGCAGCTGTGTGAACGGCAGAAGTGCTTCTTGTTGTGTTTCAGCAGGATCAGTAGGGCGTTGGCTGGGAGCTTGGCTGACTGAGATGGCTAAGGAGGAAGAGGTTAGGGAGTACAGCAATTAGTATTTAATTGCCTATATGCGATTCGCAGTCAATTCTTTTCCTCATCCCCTGTCTCCTCTATCTTCTTCTTCACTTACATTGTCGAGGCGAAATAACAGGGTGGAAGACTGTTTCGCAGAGGACAACGAGACGAGTATTCCAGTATGTTGGGGAATAATTGACGTCTAGATATGAATCAATCGCGGGTCGATGAGTCCAATTTTAGTTCGAAAAAAATGAAATGAAAAAAACCTTTCCTAGATAATGAAGACGACTAAAGTAAATTGAGCCAATTTAATCGGATGTTTTACGATTAGCAGCTATCTGTAGAATAATTGAGCTCTCCAACATCTCGTCCACTGTGACAGCCCCAAGTACCGGAATCCCTTCAAATGATTTCCTTCGTCCATAAGCAATTGGATTGGATTTTGGACAATCTCTGACCCCTGCCGTCCCCTCTCCTAGCGCGTCCCAGCCACAAAGCAATGGACTGAGGGCTGTATGCATTGAGGAACCAGTTTTAAGATGCTGACAACTCAGCCCCTTTGACCTTCACACACCGCAAATATTGACGAAGACGTCAAATTTTTCTTTGAACCATTTTCTACATCGCCATACTTTACCTACCTGGGGAACAAAATGACTGACGTTGTCCAAAATAAAGTGCCTTTCACCCATTCATGCTCTTCATTTAATTTAAGTAACTTGGTGCAATGAATTCAAAAAAGCTTTTCCGTAGTTTCGCATTTTAGTCACGTCCACCAGTTGAAAATAAGCCAATTCCTTTATCATACTTTTTACGGTTACTATTTGTCATCACAGAAGTGTCTCTTTCTGGAAAAAACCATGTTTTGATGGATTTAAATGTCAACACTATGAAATTTTGAAAATTTTGCAAATCACCCTCAAAAATTCCCACTTCCGACCCTGACACAATTACTCAAACGTTGGAACAGCCGCTGACACCACTTGATACGTTCGCGCCCTCTTTCTCGCTGCCTTTGATTCACTTTTTTGATTTAACGTAATTAGGAAGACCTTCAGACATCTTATTTCCTCAAAAACTTTCTACTTTATTCTAATTATTATGATCTATCCGACGGCTTCCCACAGAAGGTAGCACTTTCTTGCCTCTTAGAATGAGAGAAGTAGACTTGAGGGTCTTTGCTTTGGAAAGTCTTGCCTCAAAGCACCGGTTGCTTTTACCTCAGATACTTATTTAGAGGCTTTCTGACAATTTCACGAGAACGGAGGAGATCAGGAGCAAATTTCCCCTAAGTCCAAATTTGCATCTTTACGTTTATTTCTCAAAGCAAACTTATTGAAATAAATTATTTAAAACCATTTCAGTGCCTGTCACGCCTATTTTGACTGATGTCTTTACAACTAGACAGGAGTTAACCACACACCCACACCAGAAATGTTCATGAGAAACAGAAAAGAAACATATTTGTCCAGTAGTGAAAAATTTGTGTAGCTGTATGAGGCCTGTTAAGGTGACAATGGTGACGGCTGTGGCTCCGGACATCTACAAACATAGATGTTCACCCACTCCTTCACTCTCGCACTCAAATACAACAGCAAATTGGATATAACAATAAGGCGACACATATATGTATAGAAGGAAACATGCAAGAAAGGGAAGGAAAAGCCACACATCAAATCACCACTACTGACAGAAGAAGGGGAGGGTCGTGTAAAATTCTGCTCTCGGTGTTTATTTGTGTGTGTATGCGTGGTGGGATGGGATGAAAAGTGAAATGGAGGGGATCATGTCAAATCGGTTTTCGAGTGGAATGTTGTAGGTCTTCCTCGAGGTGCTCCAATTTTACCGCCCTGTTGATGTCTTTGTTAGCGCGGTTTCCTTTCACAAACTCCTCTGTAATTTGAATTATCTTTAATTGGATTTATGTGAAAAAGGGAGAAAAACAAACGACACCAAATATCGGTCTGGCGCGAGTTCTCTGTGTCTGAATGTGTGCGTATTTGTGTGTCATACGTATAGGTATAGAATGCAAACATGGAATGAGATATCGGCACGAACGCACAGGCACCGTGTTACAATATTACCAATTGAGGGAAGGAGGGGAAAGGGGAGGCAGAGTGTAAATGCGGGGAGGATATAGATTTGGTGTGTCCCTGTCATAAGAAGATGTTGATAGAAGAGAGATAACGCCTCAACTACAACCGCACTCTAGGACAATGATGTTGTGAAGGGTGTCCATGTGCAACTCATTGTCGGGATCCACGTAGAGCACACTGGTGCTTGCCATCTTGACGGGGTGACAACAGGAGAGCATCGCCTCCCGCTGAACTTCTGAGAGGCGGTCGTAATTTTGACTCCGGTACAAGTGCATCAGGTCAGAATGCGGGGTCTTCTGAATCCCGTCAGCTGAAAATAATACAAAATCTCAAGCTTTAGGCTGGATTTTAGACACTCCATCGTTAAAACAATGTCATAAAACTGTTTTCTGTTTCAATTTTTGATGCTTTTCGGTAATGTCCTTTAAATTATGCGCTAGAAATTTTTCAGGTTCTAAATGAAAACTATAGACCAACAAAAAGCAAAAGAAGACGCAAACTCGGAGGGAAGAGCAGTCGATGAGCAGCACCATTTGGTTCAGGCTTGATCCTGTTGAACACTCAACTGCAAACTATTCTACGGAGTAATAAATACGGTCCTGGAGAAAAAGAAGCCGTATTGGCGTAGGGCGGATGAAAAGAAGATTTGAGTAATCCACATGAGGTACTGAAATGGTACCATCAGGTAAATATTTATTATTTAGAGGGAAATAACACCCCAAGATATCATGAAGTGGAAAATCATGTTGATTGGACTTTTATGCACCCAGTAATAAGAATATGAAAACCAAAACTCGGGGGACTGAATAAGAAGGAGCTCTGCGATATGTCATGCCTTTATTGCCATGTAATTTACGAGCTTATGCCTGCCGTTATTCATGCTCCCCAATGGCCAAATTCATCAACCGGGAATAGCATTCCGTACGTTCCAGAAGTTATGTTCACCTCCTGGTGCATAATTGCGACATGGTGGTGTAGGAATCTGCTTCCACAAGCAAAAGAAATTCGCGGAACACATGCATCGAATTGTGATCGACCAGCGAGAAAATCTTGTTATTAGTCCGGACGTTAACAGAACCACATTTTTCATATGCCGATCAGCCAAACAAAGCATTCCGCCAAGTCCAGACATGTGAGGTACATCGGAATATGCGCAGTGGTACCAATGACTGCATAATCACTTCAAAGTAAGGGCATTATCTGGTCAGATCAGTAGAGGGGAAGGAATGAATGAATGAGACCACAGAATTCCCTCTTCTTACAGCTGTGGGCGCGATTTGGTAACAAGGCTTCAAGCTATTATCGCTATTTGTGTATGCTGGGCTTTTAAGATATTTACCTTCACAACACAAAAACCAAGAGTGTAGATTCTGTGGATGAGTGTGATAATACAGAAAATGCCGCAGGCTTGTGTGATGGTGATATTATCATGCCACCTCTCCAGCCCCCTCGCAGTCTGCCCTATTTTGCGCGGCCTATCTTTTCGCCATCTACGCCTCGATTGTGTAACGCTTCATTTGGTCCGAAAAAAAGGGCTTTTTTAGGTTCCCCCCACAAAAAACTAACCAAATAAGTAGGTAAGGAATAAATAACCACGTAAATGCTATGTTGCTAATGCGTTTGTCGCTTTGCCCTACAAAAAACGCTCTGTACTTTTGGTGTCGCGCATTGTTGCAAGTGTTACCCTCTTCAAGGCATTCATTCCTCTGGCCCCTTCTAACGTAGATTAATGAGTGTCTGTTCAATCCTATTACACAATCACACACACACAACTTCTGTCAAGTGGAAAAAAAGTTATGCTTGAAGGAGTAAAAACATTGGATGAATAAAAGCGCCCCATTCTTGCACTCTAATTCAGGCAATTGCATGATGATAGTTTGTAGGGATTTGGAAAAATAGCAAGTCGCTCAACTTTGGACACTTTACGACTTTAAAATGAATGTAATCAGCAATTCATTCGCCAAGAGTACAAAAAGCTTGTTAGTGAAGTAAATGGAGGGAAAAATAGGTTCCTTTTGGATGAAGTCATAGAACACCCTCAGGCAGCTGCATTTATTTACCTTCCATGTACTTTGTTCAGGGAACAAGCTGCCCTGATAAACATCCACCCGCAATATTTTCCCTGTTAAGTGCCACAATACCTACAAGATTGCTGAGGATATTTCCTTCCGCCCAACACATTCTAGCATTCATTACATTGATAACGAATAACAGAAGTAGTGAGCTACTCGAAAGCTCATAATGAAAAAGCCTTCAAAATCTGAGTTTTGTAGCATTACCTGTAATAAGTTATGAAAAAGATTTTTCGTTTTATTTTGTTCTACGAAGAGGTAGGGCTAAATTAAAGTGTCATTACTGTTTCTACATCAGTGATCACATTCGCAGGTGTGCCTCCACATTTTTCGGTTTTTCAGGAGAAAACACTGCAGCATCTTGTTCCGATTTCCCTCTCTTAATGATCCCACCTCCTCCTTTCATGCATCAATGAATTCTACCACCAAAATCTTAAGAATACTACATTTTTTAAGTTCTTGCCTTAATATCTGCAAGAAAATCAAACAATAAATATTTGCCAAGTAAATTGGCTTTTATCCACATCTTTGTAGGCATTTCAATGAAAATAGATGTTTAAATAAGGAAGAATGTGCATAAACAACAAAGACTCACCTTGGCACGAACCGTGACAGTAGTTGGGTTCAACAGTTTTTGGATGAAGAATCCAGTTATTCCAACCAACATCCTCTAAGTTCAACGAGAAGGGCTGCGTACAGCAGCTGAACTTGTGTCCCTTCGGGCTGCAAGGATTCCCGATGGGGACATGCTGAGAGCTGTTGGTGTCAAGCGACCTCCGTGTTCGTCGAACGACATTGCGGTGATGAATTTCAAGGATGCCCTGAAATAAAAACAGTAATATAAGTTATTGCCACACTTCTGAAGGTAGCCATGGCCCAACTGATCAACTCCATAGACACGTACCTTGTTAACATCAACAGGATCTACATGACTGCTGCAATCCGGACAGACAACAATGAGAGAGCGGACTAGTTTTCGCATCAGTGGCATTCGCCGCCTATGTGACATCCACTGGGCGAAGGAGCCACTGATTTCAAAGGTGACTTGAACCAAACCCGGACAACTCGGCACAAAGGTCTCCGCCAGACGACCCGGACGAATGCGGATGGAACCAGTTCGACGGCGTTCCACTGGGGACCCTAAGGATCGACGAATAACTGTGGGTGCTGGAAGGCTTGTGTATTTGGTGGGTTGTCGTTCGAACATCCACGTCAGGTTATTGTATTGTTCCAAAGACGGTTGGTCTACCGCTGCGTTCGTCATTTTCCCTTCCTCCTCACTCGGAGTCATGAAGACCTCCCAAACCTCAACGTGCTGGCCTTTTAACATCGGGTTCTTCGTCTATCGAAAAAGGCACGTACTTTGATCGGTCGCCTGTTTAAAAGTCCGTTAGATGCTGATATTTTAGAACTCACTTCAAATCGGAGAAAAGCCGACTGAATTCTCGAGGGGTCGATGTCATCAGCCATTTCAAT
Source organism: Echinococcus multilocularis (assembly GCA_000469725.3). Lineage (NCBI taxonomy): Eukaryota > Metazoa > Platyhelminthes > Cestoda > Cyclophyllidea > Taeniidae > Echinococcus > Echinococcus multilocularis. Next base: position 3,293,510 of record LN902846.1, on the reverse strand, counting down.
TCCAAAAGTAGCAGAGGCAACTTTTGGTAGCTTCCAGTGCACTGAAAGGTGAGAATAATAAAATTCGTCTCTCTCATTTCTGCCTAATGCACGTCCATCATACTGAGAGAAAATTTAAAAAGGAAGCCAAATCACTGCCTCTTCACCGATGTCATCAAAGACGGAAACGACACACATGTAGGTTTTTGGCGGCCTATGTCTCCCAAAACGAGGTGATGTCTCCGTCTTCACACATACCCACAAACACCCACATTACGGGTAACTGTTGTCGTACCTGCTGCTAATTTTAAACCAAAAGTATACGTCATCAAGGGGCTGGTCTCCTGGAGTGAGGACACACTCCTCAATAGTGTAAATTTGGCACGCGCGTGCAAATGATTCAACCGGGAAGATTAGTCAGAGTTGCACGTGCTGCAAACTCATGTTAATACTAGGCGAGGCAGTAGTGGCAGTGGCAGGATTCACCCTTTTTTCTAAACCCTTAGGACAGTTTTTGTGCCTGTGACCTAGTCACACTATTTTTCCACCAACACGCACAAACACAGCCGGCTAAGCTGATTAGTTGAAGCACAGTTGGCATACTGCAAAAAAACCACTAAGCGGATGCCACGTCACTGGAGCAGTGATGCATCTTCTCCACGGAAATGCCTTCACAAGGAGTGCGTAAAACTATTCCGGAGTAAAGAGTGCTCGACACGAGGAAAATGAAAAATATAACCTTGTCCAAGTACTAAATGCAAGACCGCAACTAGTAACCTTCAATTCACCTCACCATCCCTTCATTTGAACAGTGATTGCTTTACATCAACTAACGGATACTGTTTGCTTGAAATATTTTAAGGGATGCGTTCGGCGTAGAGCTAACTAGAATGGTTTATGTCTTACAGTGTTTGAGAAGGATAAGAGTTTCCCTCTCGTCCGTTCTATCCGGTGGTGGCTCTGCCATTCCATCTTCGGCACGCATCTGGTTTAAGAGGCGTCCTTGAAGAGCCAATGGAAGGGATCGAAGCACACGTCTTCCATGTGTTCGGTTGGCCATACCACTGTGATGGCTGAAGTCAGGAGGGGAGGTCAAGTGGAGACGTTTCAACAAAGTCCTTTTGAATTTTTCAATATGGATCAGTCGTTCAAACTCCTCCTCCTCCTCCTCGTCAGCCCTTCGTTTTGCTTCCCTCTCTCGCTCCTCCGTCTCCTCCAGCTTTCGTTTGGTCCCAACATCGTCCACGTCGTTGCCATCGTTATCTTCGATTTTGGGGGTTGGGTCCACCCACATCCTCTCCTCCTCTTCCTGGTCCGGAACTTCAAGCAGTGTTCCATCCATTATTGCAGGCTGTCTAAAGAGAGCATGGATGAGGGGACAGCTGCCTAGCATTATCAAGGCAAGCGCAACTAGGACGATTCCACACTTCATGGGGGTAGTAATGGTCATGGTCTGCTTTGACAAATGCTTTACTATGAAGCGCAAAATAGTGTGCTTTAGTAAAGTGATCTAATAGGTAGAAATCGAAAGTGGCGCTTTTTATCTTAAAGACGTGTTCGGGGGGAGCGAATCGGAGCGGTCCAAATAAACTAGGGATAACAGCGAGAGCCAACGGTGCGGACGTGCCTCCTTGTGCGCGCGTGCGTGCGTGCGGTGGCGTATGTTTGTCCGCAGACCGTTCAAGTTGACACAACTGTACTTCCAAACGCTTTTGTGTGGCACAATAAAGCCAAGTCCCATCCCTTCCAAGATTGAGAAGGCAGTAGGCAATGCTCCCATTTCCTCCTTTTGTACCAGCGCTTCAAGTGCTGAGGAAAAATTTTGCTGCCAAGATGGTTTAGGAACTGCAGCAGTAGACATTTTCGCAATTTGATGTTTGGCGGACGTTTCGAAGGACTCTATTCTCGTTTTCAGGTGTTTTAAAACTGAGCATTAATTGACCCTATTGCGTAAGCCATAAATATATGAAATAGATCAAAAATGACCAAAATCTACCACCAGCCGATTTATTTTTAGAAATATTTATTTTCAACGATTGGAGAAAATGGTCATTATTTTTTCACTGGCTTAATTTGGATAAAATATATCTTTACTGTATTCTCGCTTGAATGAAATGATAAATTGGATACAAAATCTAAATCGCGCAGCCACAAAATTTCTATTTCGAATAACAAGCAGAGGGAAATCTTCATCCAAATTCCACCTTTTGCCTTCCCAGTTAACAAGAAAATGCCTTCTTCATTTCACGAAAGCTCGCTAAGCGTCATTGACAGCGGCGACTTAACTACTTGTGAGGTACTTTTTCAACAATGTGTTGGCGTCGCCTCCGCGGCTAGAAAATGGTCCTAGAGATAACCAACCCCTCTCCAACTGCCATCGAAATACATCTTTTTTGTTCGAAAACACCACGAAATGCACAATCGTGTGTTGTTGTATCCTTTTTTTGTGCATTAGAGTGTAAGTGGCTAATAACAGGCCACGATTAGGAGATTTGGTGTTACTGACTTACCCATGACAAAAAACAAGGGCGTTACCATCTTGCCTACGTGTTGTGCGAGATGTTGAGCTCCTGTATGGTACTGAAAGTCATTTCACAGTTGTGGAATGATTTTTAAAAGCCCCTATAGCTCGGCATATTTTCAAACCTGCTTCAAATATGGAGTCTTCTAAGATCGCTTTCACATTTAAAGTATTGGCCATATGTGAATGAAGCTACTACTTGTTCATGCATTCCGACACGACTTCGTAGGAAGTTATCACGAAATATTTAACTAATTGCTGTGCCACCAGTCAGCTTGCTTTAAACGCAATGGGGGGAAAAAATTTGAAGGCGTCAAACATCTAACGCCATGGGAAAGGATTGGTGACACGGCGGCCTCGGTGCTTGCCTTATGATCTAATTGGTTAATACCAAAGGCATGCGCTCCAGCCGACATAAAACACGCTTCAACACATTTGAATTTGACAATAATTAATTTGGGCATTATTTTAAATACAAGAACAGATATAAACAGCCAATGCCGGTGCAAATGAAGTGACGGTTTACGATTTTGGCTTCCTCCTCTGTACTACAGGGTTCTGATCTAGCTTATGGTGGTCAACCCCTTTTTTCCCTGAAGCAATTTCTCTTGCATAGCACTTGCCTCCTCCTATTCAACGGTAATGTGATATTTTTTTTCTATATTTTAAGGATCTACCTAAAAATTTTATTTAGTATGCCCGAATGTGGTGGTGCCTTGTTTAGGTTCAAGGCCATCACAAGTACCACAAAATCCACCAATAGGATGGTAGTTGCATAACTGGCCTGAGGAGAGCCAGTGCGGTTACCCGGATGCTTCAGAGCTCGGCTGTTGAGCCTTGGCGTTACTCAGACTTGGTTAATTGCTGCTAACAAGTTGGATTTTTGCATACATATACGGCTCTCAAAATAGTAACATGGCATTGCTTATTTAGTTAGTAGTTGGACGAAAATTATTGTGGTACACTCCATAGCCGTTTCGCTTAATCTTATAGGTTCGGACATTCGACTCTTAACTTCTGCTCCCAGCAGATGGCATTCTCATGAAATGGGGCTCCTGAAAAACGGTTGGCCGGATGTAGAACCTCTCAACTTGAACGTTTTAAGCGCGTAATTCCTAAATTCTTAGCGGGTTCTTGGTAAGAGGTCCTAAATTCATTTAATAAATTCACTTAATCACCAAAGCAGCTATGTTTCATTACCGTCTCATTATTGTAAGATTTTTTAGGCAAAATATAAACTCCTATTTGTCTCCATTAATAGCATTTTTGTTTGAGTTCAAACCACTCCCAGTGAGATAACAAATCTCTGCCCGCCATCAAAACATTTTGCCCCACTTATTTGCTCATTGACCCTATGGCCATAAAACTGTTGACTTATCTATTCGGTACCAGCAAAATAAGTTCAGCTTGCTTTCCCCGTACATAATAGCAAAAAGAAAATATTTCCGTGTTAACCCAATCATCAGTCTTCAGTGTCTGCTGAATGGTTTACTAAACAGAACAGAGGCGATGATTCCAACTTGTCTTCAGGCAAGTTTTTTGAACAAGTGGGACCTGTTTATTGTTAATAGGGCTTTAAATAGGGATCAAAACAATGAAACCAACACTCGGATGGTTTGTGAACTTCTCTGGTTGCATAATTCTTGCTGGAAGAAACAGGTTCAAGTGGCGTTACGCGAAAGGAATACGATTTTGGTCGTGTGATCCAGAAAGTGGATTCACACTTGGCACACAGATGGACAATTTTCACCAACCTACCTCATGAAAGGGTAATAGGATTCTAAAAACTCGATCATTTCTTCTTTTGGACATGTGTAAAAGGGGAACCGTACGGTACCTCACCTCCGCTTCACAAACAAACATACATAAACAATGACAGCTGCAGATGTCGGCTTGACCTCCCCAAATCCTCTACATTAAAATGACCAATGAAATGAGGATAGCTGCCGCCTCGATGAATCAGAGCTTCATCTTCTTCCTCTGCTTTCCTTGTTTTTGGAAAGTTTTCCATCACCAACATAGGGATGGTTTTTGTGGAGAAGGGAGCTGGGCAATGGAACAACTTCACGTCAGCCTCTGAGAGGGCCTCAACAACTGCGCATCTTGAATAACTTTTTTCCCCTACTTTTGAGATCAGCGCAAATTTTGCAAGAATTTTAGTTTTTAAAGCTGTATGCAGATTATAGCGTTATTAGTGAATCATTTACAGTGTAAAAAATGAAACACATTCCTTGAGTTTTTTGAATTTTCTCCTATTCAAGGAATTGGGATGTGTTGCTGGCCTTGATCCTTCATTACATCGAAGGGTAGACCCTACTGAAAACGCCTCCGGTTTTTGACTGGATTAAAATATGCGACTTTTGTATGAAGGATTATATCCCACCAAGGAAAACTGAGATTGCCCAGCATTCCACCAACGTATCTACAAAGTGACAACTGTTAATTGTCCTTTAAAAGAAAAGCAAGACCACAGGTAGATTATTTTCTGGCCACGAAAATGATAAGATGACCCATGTATTCGGAGTGGATCTGTGAAACCCAAGTTACTAGGAGGTAATCACTTCCACATACCAAGCCACAGTTGTGGTGGTAACAAATTTGCTTGTAAACCTTATTTTCTTTCCAAAAAGATGCCGAAGTTAAGCACCAAGGCTAAGTTAATCAGCATATCCTTTCATATCCCTAGTATTTGCCTATTTCAGGATCCTAAAATGTTTAGCAACATTATTTCAATTGAATACTCCAAAAAGGGATTCAATTCTTTCTTAACGAGGAGGAAGATCTGGTGGAAGACACCCGTTAGGACAAGTGGTTCACATTTTCAAATTTGCAGTCCACAAAGTGTTCTACGTCTAGAAGACCTGAATAGGAACCGCATTACTTCCACGTTCCTTCTCCCATTTTTTCATATTCAAATTCACCAATACTGAAAAATCTGCCTTTCAAGTTGATTTGACAAAGTGTAAGTGGACTTATTAGTAGGGCTACTCAGTGTAGACAATGAGAGGAAAAAATTTGCAAATCTAAATGCTCTCTAAGCTGGCCAACTGGACTGGCAGTTCGTGGTTAATTATTTTTTTCGTGGTAACGTCGATTCATCAAAATAGTTGAAATTGTTTCACGTGTTGCACTTCCCATTTATCAAACAGAGCATATAAATGGTTGAATTTTTCACTTGCAATTCCTGAATAATTTTTTTCATTTTAGGTTAAACAAATGGCCTACTTCAACACCAGTGGACAATGCTGGGGAAATGAAAAATTCACATTGCTTAATGAAGATTTAGGTTGGCATTTTTAAAGTGAAAGCCTAGAAATAACTTATCCGAGGTGGAAATGGCTTGAAGCCTTCGGTTTTAGGATTTGTGCTTTCGAATTTCCCTACTTTGTTTCAGCTCCTTGGCAAGTTAGAAAGTAGCACAGGATCATTATTAGCTTAAATGTTAAAAACATCACCGTCAGTACCCTGAGTAGTGCATTTACACCTCGTGAATCTTTCATGAGAGTCGTTTGTACAAACACTGAGCGGTATCCATTGGCTTTAGATCTTTGCCATTATTACCAAGGGATTTTGGAGCGAGTTGCTTTAAAGGTATGCGAGGTTGAGGTGAAATTGAATGAACTAAGGCAATGCGGTAACCTAAATTGACGGGAGAACGTAGTCATCTGCATCAAAAATATCCGCACATTAAGAGTAGATTTTCAAGGAGCACTATATTTGGGTTTATGTTGAGTTTTTTTTTTCTACTTAATAGAGTAAGTGGTAGGCATTCGGTTGGTCCGATTTGTTACAGCTTTCATTGTCGTGGCTGGAATCCAGAGGAACCGATTAACCACTGTAATGCTTCTTCTCTAATTTGACTAGTTGGCATAACGGTACCTTTATTTTAATGGATGCATCTCCGATTCTTCTGCTGATAATCAGCAATCTTAGATTTCATTCTTTTGAACGTAAGGCAAGGAATTGCATAAACCACTTTGAATCCTAAACTCGAACTCTGTGTCTGTCTGTCTAACCAACAAATTTAAAACAGTGGCTCGACTTTTACACGCTGGACGCCTCTTTGTTGAAACTTTGAAGCAAAAAGGTTTAGGGGAGGACTACCTGGGTTTGTATTCTTAAAAGTCGTGGTTGTTGCATCACTTTCAGCCATCTGTGGTGGTCAGTTAATTTGATAAATTAGAAATCGGACACCTAGGGCAGAAGTAACCTGCTTACGTGGAACATGATCGGGTGGCTAAAGAAATTCTTGCGGCTTTTGGTATACCTGGTAGCATTGACTTGTTGTGGAACCGCTGAATCGGCTGAATCCAACTAGGGTGACTCGGGTTTTTCTACATTCAAAACTATGTAGTAGAGCTAGCCACCCAGAATTCGTTTTTGAAAAATTCGGTTTTTTTGACGAACTCGACAAACACGTAACATGAAGGGAGTTCTAGAAGTCTGCCGCCTCTTAGTAACAGCAAATTAGGCATTGCTACTGATTGAAATAACATGAAAGTAATGAATGAAGGCATTTTTGTCCTACTTTATATGAGCACATAAGCAGCTAGTTTACATCTTCAACGACTGAGAAATTTATAGATTATTCCTGCCAAATGCTTTACCAGGTGGTATGAAGCACCAAAGACTGGACACGTGTTTGGCACTCCCTTCACTTTATGCGTCATCTTTCAAATGTTTACAGTCACATGAGGAGAATTGACCACTGCATTTCACCACAAAGCCTCCATAGCGGTGCTCCCCGTAAACGGTCCACATACCATCCATCCATTCGTAGATAGATGGGCTTTGCGTATGTATGTGTGTGTGTGTGTAAAGGGTTTCATTTGCCGTTGCTCACTAGGATGTGTTTACCTACTGAAGGACAAACAGTTGTGAGTGAGGCCTACCTACTTATCTCAGCACAATTCAAGGGATTGCAATAAAATCTCCAATTGCAGAAGTAGCCAGAATTGGTGGATAGTTCTTGTAGGAAAGAACAATGCAACCCGGCACAATTCCCCCTCATCCCATGTCGTTGTCAAACTTAACCATGAGATTTACACCTTAGCTGGGACGGAATGGAGGGTGGGCGGAAGACTGGACGAAGAATTTCAGTTCATCTCCCTTCCCCGTGTTCTCCAAGTGATGGATACTAGCCATTCTTAGCATTTGGCTTAGACAGTCACAAGATCACCTAGAAAACTGAATGTACGGCCGGGAAATAAGAGTTGGGATAAAAATGGAGTTAGCTACTGTTGGGTTCTTCTCAACCTTGAGAGCCAAAGTCGTTTCTAAAACAAATTTGCGGCAAGTTTGCATCTCGTCGCCAAAGGAGGTCTCTCCAGTTTATTTGTGCTCAGGTGTCCAATAACGCCGAGAAGTTCCGTGAAAAGGATAAATCTCTATAAATACGCCTTAGCGTTGTTTTTAGAACTCGACACAAGCCCACCACATACGCTTCTTGAGCTGGAAGATGTAACTCCGTCATTAACTTGAAATACTCCTTCATGAATAGTTCCTCGCTACAAGGCTGATCATTCATAAGATTGGAGTTGGTTGTATGGAACAGATCAGATCAGATCCCCCTAATAGATGCTACTCTAAGCCGTTCTGAATTTGGCAAGTATCAAAATCCATTACTGCAGTGAGGTAGCAACGTTTTTCAAGCGAAAAAGGAATCCCAACAAATCAAACCCCATTTGGTATTTTATTTTAATGCCTACAAGAACTAGAACCAGCAAGATATTTTTACCCACAAATGAAATCTTCACCAAAAATAAACAGATAGCCTAAATGCAAAACCTGCGTTGAATTCCCACTTTTTGACGTTCAAGTTCGACTTGGACCGAATGAAGATGTGTCATTTCACAAACTATGCGCTATAGTACTGATGTGTTCGTTTTTATAGTTATCAGCAAATTATTGAAGCTTAACCACTCGTGTGTTTGCTTAGATTTGTTTAAAAATGCACAAAACATAACAAAACTGACATTTACAATCCAACTACTGATAATAAGATTGGTTGCTCGTGACTTTTAGAATTTCTTGCTGCGATGAAATGCAGGTGCCAATCCTGTGGGAGTCATTTCTACTCCAGCTGCACACCTTCATGATTTGGATCTGTTTGCGTCGTCTAAGTAGTTTGAATCAGGAAGCTGCAGCAACTCAAGGCTATAAAGTGCGGCGAGAAGCGGTGAATTGTTTCTAGGTGTGAGTCAACTTACTGGACGACTATCATAAGCACTTGTCATCCTTACACAGACAGAGGTGTCGCCGCACCCTTGGTTCACCGCTTTCAAAGGGGCAACTGAAATCATAGATGCTTATATTTTCACTAGGCCAGCGATAACGAGTGAGTGACCGTGTATGTGGTCATGTGCTTGAGTGTCAAGAAGATCAGCTTCTGGACACACACACAGGGAGGAACTCCGCCTACGCAAATACGGCACCTCCAAACCAGCAACAGATGGGAGGGCAGTTTGATTGGCAGACTTCTCGGAATGCCCCCTCTGGCCAGTCCGTCCTGCAACACTTCGAGTTAACGAAGAGGGGAGATAGGATCACGCTTGCGTCTCGTGCAGCATTGGACGCCTTTAGGGACATCCGCTTACTCCCCTTCCTCGCCTTTTCAGTCTCCAAAGGCTCTCCAACCAAATGCCACTCAGTTGTTTGCGCTATGTGCACGTTAGCCAATTTTTTTGTTATACTCATTCACAAAGGCAGCTGGTGCAAATTTTGGGAGGAAATAGAGAGTAGGCATGAATTACGCAACATATAAAGGGTCATTTTTAAATCCAAGGGTTGCATACATCTACGGGTATTTCAGAATCGCTGCAACACACCTCAGTTCTTGTATTTGGCAACTTAAACGCACACAATAAATACGGTAGTGTCTATGCATTCTACAATAAATGTTATGGTACTTAAAAGTTTTCAGTAGAATATACCAACCTCAGATTCTACGAGGGTCAGAGGCGTCTCACCGGGAGTCATGTCACCGAATCGGAACTCTGCTCTCTTTAAAACCCTATAATGGGAAAGGACGAATGGGGCAATTGGACGTTTAACTGAGTCAAGTATTAAGACAATATTCAGTAATGAGTTTTCACTCATTTAAAAGAAGGTTGTGGATTTCAGCGCTTAAATAAAATTTTGAAGGAAATACTGCTCTTGCTGGCTTAACTGAACGCTTTAAAATTTAACCGCTTACAAAAGCTGGAAGCGAAGAGTCCCAATGAGCTTTGTTTGGTGCACATGGCACATCGAAGGACAGCTAGGTGAGATAGGTCTCAAAGGGTAGTACCCTTCCATAAAATTCGTGGGGTCTCATCTACTCTGAAATGCAGGTGAAACCATTTTTTACACAAATATCAAAAATCAAGCAATCAAATGAGATATTGTGGGAAAAATACAGAGTACCTTTATTGTACAAAAATTTGGGGATGTTTTGTTCTATTTAAGTGTAGTTTTCGCACTGAAACTGTGCTTTTATACAGAAACAATAAAGGAAACTTACACCTTCCTATTCGATAAAATTTCTAGAGCAAAAGAAGTAAAATAAAAGTTTGTAGGGTTCATTTGACACTAAAAAAGGTGATATTTAGAAGTTTGGTGTTAAAAAATCGCTTTCTTAATTGTCTTTGCAATGAAGATAGGAGTGGGAAAATGGTGGATCTGTGCAATCCTTGTCTCCTCCTGATACGTTGTGATGATGCTGTCGGAAAAATTGGAGAGGATATTCCGCAATAACTGAAGTAGCTGAACCCATGAAGGCATTTGTGATCCAAATGAGGAGTTGTTCATGATTTGCTAATGAATCTCCCTCCTTCGTTGTTTCTCTGGGAGCAGAAGCTTCCTCTTCATTCCAAGTTTACCGAAGTAAGGCTTTGCCAGTTTCGGCACGGATTGCTACTATATATCATGAAGGCAATTTATTATGGAACGGAGCTAATAGAAGCTTAGGAGGACCTCAAAAGAAGAGAGGAGATGTAAACACCAGCACATCCCTCTTAGGCGAGTTCCTTGGTCATAAGGTCAAATGAGAAGCATGGTTAAATGAAGAATCACAGCTTAAGATAAAACACTTTAAAGTTTTGCCTTCAATAGAGCTTTCTTTTCAAAGGTAGGCTTGCGTTTATCAAAAATTAGGCAGTTGTTTATACATATTGGTTTGAAATTTTCTTAGTTAAGCTTTTAACTTAAATGCACTTGTGTTCCGCCTATACAAAATAAGGTTTTTGATAATTCACTGCCTTTACTCAACGCCCACTTTTTTAGTGATCCCATGGCTCTTTAGGTTGTAATGCCTCAGTTGTTTGCTTAATTCTTGGCTATGGTACCGGGTTACTTCGGGATCTGCGATTGTGCCTCCTTCGGGCGGCATGGCCCCTGGGCCATGTCAGTAGTGTCCACATATTTAGCCCGAGTGTTGTGTCTCCACTCGCCTTAAGAGCATATGCTGCGGATGGGAGAATCTATGACGCCCCCTAAACATAAGGATAATAAATGAGGCCCACCGTCGCTGACTACCCCATTTCCGTGTTTATGCATCCGCCAACGACACTACGCGATCACGCGATGCCTCGTCCACCTCTCGACTTCCTGGGTAGAATCTAGATAGATGTGGCTAGACAGCAAGTCAAGGAAGAGACAAGTAAATTTGTCCCCCCAAAACCACTTTGAGGCCCAACCTCTACTAAATGCCTTCTTTTGGGCCAGGATTCTTAAGAGTAGCAACAGACATAAGAGATGGTTAACACATTCCTCTCCCCCCATATACAGCTTTTTAAGAAAACGAAACTCTAAATCTTGCGGATTTTCCAAGGCGGATCACTGAGGCTAAGGTCAGGTGCCTTCTCGTTTGCGACCAAATTCAAAGATTAACGTAGTTGGTTTATGGCTGTTTTTCTGATGAGCACTTCCTGACCCGTCTTACCGCAAAAAACCAACCCCAGGATGCTCTCCACTCCCTATGAATGTCCAAGAACTCATTAGCCAACATTTTAGCGGACGCTCCGTTTAAGTTTGGGTATGGGAAATGATTTTTGTATTTCGATTACCAGTTGCTCAATTAATCACCTTATGGCATTGAATGTCATTCGCCGTCTTAGGTGCCACCAAAGCTGTCATCTTTTTGGACGGATAGAGGACCTGCAATCATGCCAAATTGATGAGGTGGTGTTAGACTTGGAGGTGGTAGACAGCAATAGCATAATTTACACAACCACCATACCGACAAACAGCTCTCTATATCACACAAAATCAGGCTGACAAAAAGTCAGCAGAACAGGTGCGCCTACAAGGACAATTTCTGGACAAATTCTCGTAAAGTACAAGTGCCAAGAACACAGGGGACTGCCGGCCTCTTTCAGTTGCGGTGTTAAAGTATTGTATACAAATAATATAGGCACAATTGCTCGGCACCAGTCATTGATGGCAAGCAGCGGTGACCTTCAAGGGTGATTACTTTACTTCTCTAGCATCAATTCGCAAACTATTTCACTGGTTTATGATCAGCCAAAATTCTTAAAATTAGAAAAACTAATCGGAGTCCTTAACCTTCTGTTACCAGTACTCATTTAAGAACACTTTCATTCGAACTTTTTTTTCCAGCATCATATAACGGTTCGCCTTCACGGGGTTTCGTCCATTCCCCAACTTTCTGATTTTTATAGATCTAAATGCAAACTAGAGGCACTAGGAGAGAGCTTAAGGCAATGCAAGCCAAGAATTTACAAGAATTACCCACTCATTTGTTCAGAGTTCATCATCTGTTCCAGTCACTTGGCTCCTCCACTCCCTTATTTGGGGTACGCTAAAAGTAAGGAGGATGGCAGAAAAATTCTTCACTTGGATTCCTCCTAACAAGCTCACTGGCCTCGATTTCACTGCAAAAAAAGTAGCTACAGAAATGAGGTAGACACCGCGTTCTGGAACCATGGCAACGGAAGCAGTGACAAAAACTGTATTAACGGACGTCTGAACCGACGTCCGTCACGTTAACAGACGTCTTAGTCAGCAGAGCGGTCATTTGGCGAGCAACCTCACCTCACTTCACCAGTGTCTACACTCAAGGCGAATGCGCCGAATTTGCCGAATTTAGACTTTTTGTTCGAAGATAGTCGAAATATTTAAAAATGTAGAATTCGGAAGAAGATAAGATATTTAGGTCGACTGGCGAAGCACATTTGTGGTGGGAGGGAGGTTTCTTACGGTACCAGCGTTGTGTGTAATCAACATGATTGTGCGGACGGTACTGGGATGGGTATCACCTTCATAGCAAGATGTCGCCAGTCAGTGGCAATAACTTAAACATGAAATTTGGCATTTTATCCTGGACACAAAGTCCTGAATTTTACAGTTAAGAGAATACGCATAAATCAAGCGTTTGGGAAGGGGAGAATGTGTGAGCGGAGGTGGGGAATGGGTCTGCGTCTAGAGCATCAGCTTTTACAACAAAAGTGTGCAATCTTGTGCAGATGGATAAAACGACACGCTTTTGCCCAGTTCCTACCTTTCTCCACTAGACAAAAGGAGCAGCAAGTAAGCAGTTTTCTATATGTCCTGGAGCTAATCTTAACGCTTGGAGGAATGCAAATTTCTCCCTGACCCGTTCTCCTAGAGGCGGTTCCTTTACTTCGTCTTCAGTACGCATCCAGTTTGAGAAGTGTCTCTACAAATCCGGAGGAAGCTGGTCAACTTACACGTTCTCAAAAGGAACTGGCAAGTGTAGAGTTCCATGCAGAGCTCTCTCGCATTTCGCAATATGGGCATGTCGCTTCAACTCCGCTTTAGTCCTCTTATTCTACTAAGGAATTTAATTCAAATTTAGTGAAGGCGCATTTAGCTATAATTATTAACAGCTCTGTGGCGGATTTTAGAACCGTAACGAATTGGCTAAGCCCTGGGCTCTCTGTTACAAAGTATGCGGTCAGCACCTTATTGAAGAATACAAATTCTTCCGTCAGGTATTTAAGTTACTTATACTGTATAAGTAGTTGTGTTAAAAGATTTATTTTAATAATTGGGTAGAAGTCTACATTTGGTCCATTTAAGTGTTGATGAACGCTTTAAAAAAACTTAGTCTAGCATTTAAAGTTCCTAATTCATCCAAAGTAAGTACGAGAAGAACGAGAAATAGTCATTGATAGTGGAATGAGGCAGGTGGAACAATCTGCATCATTACTGAAAATACGGTGAGAAATGGCATTTGAAAAAGAAGAGCTGACGACAGCCGAATCGTATAGATCAAATATCATCTCAGCCTACAAGCCTCTCATTTAATGTAGTGGTGCTGAATTTCAACTTTCTCCGGGATTAGTCAATTTAAAAAATTCCATGTACCACAAAACAGAAACGACGGTGCCAATCAGGGCTGTTGAATCTCCCTGATATCATAAGGGGAATTGCATCTCAAATAAAGCCTAAAATTTCTGATTATTGCATCCATTGCTAGAAAAAGTTTTTTTTGCTGCCAAAGGGTCTTTGAAATTGTGTTGTTAGCCAGAAGAATATTTCCTGGTGATTAAAAAACAAAAAAAAACAATTTTGAACCACTTATACTTTTATATTTGTTTTTATCAATGTCACTTTTGATGAAACAAAAACTGGGTTCATTTCAGTGGTGGTCTTTATGCAGGCCTCGAAGTTCATTCTATAGTACCTCCGCTTATGTTGCAACCATAGGAATTGTTCCCCTTCTGTTACTTCTGTGGATGACATTCAGTAAACAAGTTTAGACAGGGTTTGTGAACCACTGCCACAAGCTAAATGTAGAAAATGGCTTACGGTGTTTTTACCTAAGTATGTACATTTACTATCTTGGTGTCCCAGTCCCTCATCCCTTCACTCTCTCCCTTTTCCAGACTTTTCTGTACTATTGTACCCGAAGAGATAACTATGGCTGCCAATTTAATGGCATTAGTAAGCAAATCTGATCCGAATAGGCCACAATCATAACTTCCTTAATTGATATCACTCTTGCAGCTTTCAGAAGGGAGGCCTCCCCTAAAAATTACTGGATCAGCGGAGACTCACAGAAGGAGGATTGCTAAAAGGGCGTCGGCCTTTAGAAGGCGTCTCTGATTTCAGTAGGATGTGATGAATGGATTAGAACTAGATTTTAATTAATTTAAATTAACTAAGAGAGGAGACCTACAATATTTATAAACTCAGCGCCTTTTTGAGTAGCCTGAAGACAAAATATTTTGTCTTATCTTAATTTTATTTTGACATTTCTATGGGATGTCCTCCCCATTTCTTAAGTTTATCCTATCTATGTAGATTTTGACGCGTAGAGCATGTCAAATTCGAAAATCTCATCATATTCCTTACCATCGCTTACAAAGGTGTAACAACTTTTCGGAAGAATAATGGAATCTAATAGTACTTCTTCCCTGGTCGGTAAAATCAAATTGAGTTCACCAAATTTTACCAACAGTTTTCCAATTGTAACAAGTTACGAATATGAAGATCAAGTAAAACTCTTTACTTTGCGCTGTATTTCAACCGCCTTCTCAAAGAGCATCTCTAGTATGTACGCCCATCCGCGAACAGCATGAACAGAACCACCCCTGTGATATAAAAATGGTAAATTTCTGCTCTGGAAATTAGAGCATTTGCATACTTCATAGCGTCGATCTACGGTGATCTCTGGAGGCAAATCAGCATTACTAAAATTCTTGTTATCCCCTTAATGAGTGAAATGCACATTAATAATCATTAGTTGTTTTAACTGCCATCTTCTTCGTAGCATCTGTCACATTTGAAGTTCATTCAATTAACTTTAAGAAAAATAGCCACCGGCCTAATTAACTAACACCTACTTCACCCATTCGGACGTTAAGTTAAAGTGGAGTCAAGAGGAATATCCTCCTGTGCAACAAGTTCCTTTGCCAACCTTTTGTCCGCTAACATTACATCAATCTGAATATGATGTAGTAAAAAACATCTTCTCCCGCCTTTCCAATCAGTTGCCTTGTAGGACAATGGGGAATGAAATCTGATGTTTTACCCATTGCCTAAAGGCACAAAGAGTTGTCTATCAGGCAAGAAGCAAACTTTATGTTGAATCAAAGGGCTCTTACTACACCAGTAGGCCTCTAGAACATCGTGTCCTCCTAATCATATTATGATGTCACGCATAGTGTGCGGTAGGGCATTTGTATATCAATCAACCTCCCGATGGTCACCTTTTCCAGAGCAAAACCGTTTCAGCATGTTATCGAATTAATGCAGTTAGATAAAGTGTGCTTTTTTCTTACAATGAGTCTACCTACTTTGCCACCAAATGATCTCCGAAGTGGAGTAACAAAGCATAAAATTGTCATAGGAATTTACTTCACAGAATGGTAATTTCAAAGAAAAGTTTTAATCTCCCATAAATACCTGCTAAACCCACATCCCACAAGTTTAGCAGCGTTTGTTAGGATTTGAGATATGGAGCTAGAGGTGGGTCGAATAATTCAAATCTTCCGTAGTTGCACTTTCAACTCATTTACAGGACAAACTGTAGGATGGTCTCCTTTTACATTCATTAAAATTTACTAAATTGTTCATCAACATTACATTTTGCATCAGTCGAGTAGTAAGTTGATTAGTATTTCTCCATTTCGGGGTCAAACTGTGCAACACTAGGGTCACAGACCTCCCTCGTTAGTTAGTTCCAATTTTAAGCAAAAAACCTTGATTAGTTTACCTAGTAAATATTTGTGCTGCAATTATACAAAGTACGTATTCATGGATCATGGATTGACAAACAAGCTTGCACAGCCCTCAGAGTCCATGCCTTTCAAACTTCCACAAATTCGCCCATCAGCATCTTGAGCAAAAAAATTTAAAATTTTCATTTCCACCTTGGGAACCGTCGAAAGAGTAGACTGCAGTGCTGATTTGGACAGCGAGGACTGCGACAGAGCAGGTCAGGCATTGCCAGATCCCTGAGAATCCATGCGTGGAATTTGTTAATTCCCTTCTTCCCACCACAGCAAATGTCGATTTATGTGGTCTCAGTCATTGCATTTCATTTGTAACACTAAAGAACTCAAAATTGTTGGCAGTGATTATGACTGTATCCTCCATATCATTAAACTTTCATTGTTTTCAGAGCACAATCCAACTAAAAGGTATGAACTACAAGTAATAGAAATGAACCTGTCGCCCGATTAGACACTGGAGGTAGTAACTATGGGGGTTGTGACATGAAAGGAGGAAAGTGGAGCCAATTTCTTCACGTATGGTGACCAGAAGCACGGTTTCGTGGATGACCCTCCTCCGATATCTACACCAATGATTTGGTGGATGTGGTGCACTCGGGAGGGTGCTGCAGATCTTACCAATAGCAGGGATACACTTGAACGGGCTATTCACGGTGCTCTTCGGAGGCAACTGCAAGCACATGCATCCCAGTCGGCAGTAACGCTTAGTAAAGTACCTAACTTTCCAGACGGGTTTGCTTAACCACTTCATAGTCAAACTGGAACAAATACGAGTGCTCTACCTGCCCACCATGTTGTCTTTGCTCTCTTCAAGTCACAGACATGCCATAGAGGAAAATGAATGATTTTCTTGACAGTCTTGGCAGTACATCAAGTCAACTCAAGAAAACTACTCCACCTTCATTGAGTGAGGCTGTCGACCCCAATGCCTCCTACAAGACGCTACGTTAGCAGGAATTGAGGTAGTGTTGAACAATTATCTGAGGGAGCCATTGGGCAGGGCTCTGTCATAATTCTGAGATGGCATCTGCCTTCCACTGCAAGTAAGGCAAGACATCATGATGAAGTGGGGACGAAGCAAGCAGTTGTGCTCTGCACTTCCTTAGGTGAAGAGACACAATACTTCGCCGCTCATGTGGTCTGCAGAACACAAGTAACTTCCTATCACCCACCTGTTAGGTATCCGGTTAACCATCCACTATACACATCTGTGTTCGCATTCAATGACGATGCTGCAATGACACCCATTTTAGATGCGCAACTTAGTCAAATCGGTCCCATGCTGTCCAAGTTACCAGTGCGTCTGCCAAACAGGAGTTCACTTTGCTTACGACTGCGCATCAGTGTCGTAAAGCCCATTAAAATTTTGCTGACATTCCCTCATTTAAATAACAGAACAGCGTTGAGCATACGTGATGCAAGTCCACTTAACAATCCACCACTCCAATATCTTCCACCTTGTCCCAAGTCCACTCACTGCATCAATAAAAGATATGCGGGTTTTCAAATATCATGGCATAAAATGTGCTGTAAAAAGTTGATAGCATCTCGTTGAATGGTGTCAAAGACCGTACAATCACAAGCATATCTGAGTGCGTGTTCCCCTACTCCTCCTCAGAGTGATGTCGAGACAGGCCCAGTGTGCTATCTCCACGAGATTGAGGGTCGAATTGTTTTGGTGTCTATTACACCAAATTCGCCAATTGGTATGCAACGCAGAAAAAGGACGGAAGCGGAAACCGCCTAATGTCTGGAACATGCGCTTCATGCAGTCGAAATTTGAAGTGAGATCACTTATACGCGCCATCGAGCCCGCCACAACAAATGTTTGCCGCGATGTCAGGATATTGCCGAGGAGGTTCAGGCATTCATGATCTGCATCGGATGCCCAATAATCGGCATCAAAAATGGCACAATCATACTCGCTCAGTAGCATTGTCTCTCCTCCCCTTGCATCTTTCTTCGAATATTCAATTTTGCTTAGGAAAGTGCCACCTGCCGTCCACAAAAACTGATCCCACAAATGGGGAAAATTTAGGATATCTAAAGACACGTCTAAACGGAGTACAGTAGGAGGCGCAGACTGCAGTACGGGTAACTCATAAAAGTAGCGTACAATCCTGTTTCGATGCCGTTGACTGCAGTGACATAGCGTGGTGATGGCAAAGTTCATCGTTACTTGCTCAACTTTGGAAGACCGTCTCAACGCGAAGTGACGAAGGAAGTTCTCTTTTTTATTGTAGTAGCGAACTGCATAAACGGCACTGTTTGTGCTACTTTCGGCATCTCCGCGTAAAAGCAGGCGGCAGAGGTGCCTGTCCAACCATTTCATATCATTCACATTGTCGCGGATCTTAAGAGCTAGTTCCGAAGTGACTTGGTTCAACTGTAAATTGGCCAATTCTTGCTAAAAGGCAAATGCACTTAGGACTGACTTTCAATAATATTCGCAGAGGATATGAATGCCTTGTGGATGCGGCAAGGCTCACAACGGATGCAGAGTGAACCAGACCTACCCGAGACATTGCAACGCCAAATCTGAAACTCACCCAAGTGAAGTCTTGCTCAGACGACAAGAGATCACCAGACATTGCAAAACACCACTTCGGTCTAGCAAATCGGCAGCACCCATGAACCTACTAAGATGTTCAAGTAGTGCTTAGAAATGATTGGAGGGACATTTGCAGGTCCTCGAAAAACCACGTACGAGATGCATCAGTTGTTTGCGTGGCTTTGCAAGTAAAATGGTCCCATTTTCGTGATATCACCAATGAACAATATGTTAGATCTCGGTGTCAGCACCCTACGACGGAATGTGGTGAAGTGCGCACAATGGGAAAGACATGCCAGGGCGACCCTGTCAGTCCATAGTCATGAGCAGGTGTGTGCACCCTCAGGACAAAGACCCTACCAATGCAGACTGTTAGGCGTGCGTGTCCTAACAGAGATTAAACAGATAGCAAATAAAATAAACCGCTCTTCACTGCCATTTGTCTGCTTAAATCAAAAGTGGCAATGAACGAATCCGAATTAAAGCATCCTAAGAGGACGGCACAAATGGGGCGCCATGTCCACTAAGACAGTTTTAACTGAATGGGTCTGGAATTGGAGAGCCATTAATAGTTCTGTTTTGCCGAAAATCTACCCTCAGGCAGCAGCGGTTGAAGGGAATCATTCCATTTAATGTAAATCCCCGCCTTAGATGTGCGTAACCACACCACCTTAGGCAAACTAGACAGCAGTTCTAATTTTGCACACTTGAATTGATGCTCGTACTACGCTTACAGCAAGCAAACATTAAGTTGGGGATTTCAATGCAGGTTGAGGATAGGAGCAGACCTGGTTTACCCTCATTTTCCCTACAACCACCCAATGCTTCCAAATGGCACTTGACTTGACACAAAACAACCAGACGTTAAAATATGATTTCGCAACATCATTCAGACAGCCTCTTCTCTAGGGTTGCCTCAAATGTAGCTTCGTACGCTGCACAGAATGCGAGTCACTCACAATGCCACAGGTGCTTTCATCGAGCTTGACAAAACAAAAGTAGCAGTATCATAGAAGGTGCTGCTCAGTCTTACCTCAAACACAATATGCAAGCAAGTGTCAATTTCATTTTCACAGCAAACCGATTGCTGCCGCACAGGCAGCATGGAAATGAGAAGAGTGAATGATATGGCTATGACGTGTGTAGTGCTAATGATGTTTAAGCGTAACCTCTAGGGAGGAAGTGGGCAGTCAACCCGAACATCGTGATAGGGGAGTGGTCACGATCCCCGAAACAGAGAGGAGCTCGGTCATCCAATACCCCTACACCTCCACCCATCCTCATTTACTCCAACCCATGATCAGGTTTCAATCAAAGTAGCCCTTTCGTTCAATGGGCATGAAGGCCAGGGAAGAGCAGATTGATACCGAAGGACCTCCTCCCTTTCAAAGAGGACATGAATTTTGAAGAGCAGCTGAAAACGGCAAAATTAAACCTCCATCTCTCTCCTCACTGCCAAAGTTCACCATTAAATCCTCCGTGTCCTCCCTCAAGACCTGCTTTCGGTGCTACCGACACTGGCTTCACCCACGACATTGACATCAATCAATATTGCCATGCCTTAACTCAACTTGTCATTGATCAGAAAGAGCCGACCTAAGTCAAAGACTTCTTCCCATACTACCAAAATGTCGAGGGGGATGACGAGGGGCACTCTAGAAATCCTCAACAGCTAGCCAAACGTGCCTTTCGGAGCCCACCTTCAAACAGAGTCGCTAAGTGGATAACCGTTCGGTTCCGAAACAAAGTCCGATCTCCCGTTATGCTTGAGAAACTCTCCAGCATAAAGACCAACTGGCTCAGCCGACGGGTCAAGTTCGCAACCCAAAGGCGCCAGCAACCTCATGCAGTTGTGCTGCATCAGAAGCTCAACAGATGGTCAAAGTCAACACCCTCCTATCGTGCACCAAGACCAAGTCAACCTTCCTTTTCCTTATCCTATCTATTTCTCATGGGCTTTCATTCAGTAATTCTAGTCCCAGGTGAAATACAATGACGCCCATCCTCTTTCCTTCTCCACTTGGGTGCAGCTACATTGATAGTAGATCTTCTCGAAAAAAATTAGTTCTAACAGAAGAAAATTGGATGCATGTAATAGGGACGACGTCGTTAGAAGTCCGCATAGGCAAAGACATCAGGACTGTGAAATTTGTTATGTCTATAACTGGCTCAAGAGGTGATGCGTGGTGCTGATTTTGTACGCTGCGACAACACCGTCCTATTGTTTGTGGAAGACACCTTCTCCACTCAGCGGGACACAACGCCATAGCGGATGTTTTGCTGCAGAAAGTAGACGTCGACCACATCTACACCACTCTTTTGAAGCCACAGACATCCCAAGGAACGACTTGAATGACCTTTATGCTCATCGTACCCACATTACTGATGACGCGAGGAAAGAACTTCACGAGTTGCTGTTGAAGTATGCCGACAAACTCTCATGGCAAGGCACTAAACTGGGACGACCACACACCGTCAAGCATACGATAGACAGCTGCGAGGCTAAATTCCTCTTGACATCCACCCAGGCGTATTTCCCATCCTCTGATAAAAGAAGTAAACTGTCCGGACAAGGAGATGACTCAAGTCGAGTTTATGAAACCATCAAAGTTACTGTGGACCTCTCCGGTCGATTTGGAAAAGCAAAGCGAAGGTAGCCTGCGATTGTGCATCGACCATAGGAAGCTGGACTCCGTAACAAAGGAGGACTCCTTCCCATTACCCCACATAGTAGATTCACTGGACTCCCTGCATGGGTCAAACTGGTTTTGCTGTAACAGTTAATTGTAGAATTCGTAAGGGCAGAGAGAAAAGGACTTTCATATTGCTAAACGAGCTTTATGAATTCCAGTGCATGCATTTAGGACTCTCTAACGCTGAGGCCACCTTCCAACCCCTGGAACGAATATCATTCAATGACTTATTCTTTAAACATTGCCTAATCTACCCCACTAATATGCTCGTTTTTGGTGGCGAAACTTGAGAGCACTACGCCAAGCAGGAAATGGTGTTAAACCGTCTGTACACGCGAAATTGTCCATGAGAAGAAAGGACTGCCACTTTGTGCATCACTCCGTTAACTTCTAGGCGCATACACTCTCGTCAGACAGCATGGCAGTCACCTAAGTTTGCACATAAGTGAGGACAAGACCAGCATTAACCAATTTGACGGAGCTCTGTTGTTTCCCTAAGTTTGGCGAATTACTACAGGCAATTTTAAGTGGGAGAAATCGCACGATGAAGCGTTCAAAGGACTGAAG
This sequence comes from Echinococcus multilocularis, assembly GCA_000469725.3. Lineage (NCBI taxonomy): Eukaryota > Metazoa > Platyhelminthes > Cestoda > Cyclophyllidea > Taeniidae > Echinococcus > Echinococcus multilocularis. Next base: position 3,271,499 of record LN902846.1, on the reverse strand, counting down.
CAAATGCTCCACCTTATACTGACTAGCGCTGCCCAACTTCGCACCCAGCAGTCCGCATTTTGGACTAAATAACAAAACCAGTGATGCGACCACGAATGCCGAACTCTCATGAAGGTAGTAAGAAGGAGGGAAACGAGTCATCACCTGCGCGAGCACCAGAATCGGCAAAAATGCGGCAGAAAGGTGCATCACAACGCTGGCTGTTAGCTGTCTACTCAATGGTTAGACCACTCAGACACTATCCGATAATAAGGGTGGACCATCAGGCACTCACAGTTAAAACAATGAAGGAGAATGACCATTTATTTGCACACAGGTACGGAGAACTGCAGTCATATGATTTGACACTTCAATACAGAAAAGGGAGTACGCATAGTAATGTAATCACTCTGCTCCGCAGACAGATAATGTTGCAGTACGTGCAATATTCTCAAGTAAAACTACAAAACATCACCAGAGAAATACGCAGAGTACCAACCACAATTAGGCTCTGATACGAATCCTATGCCCACAGGTCATTTGGTACAACTATACAGTTCCATAGCTTCATCTGAAACATTCCGCGAGTTCCATCATCCGTGGAGCGAGGATGCATTGAAAGTGATAAAATTCCTCTCGCCTACAAACTACCTCCTCCGTACTCAGCCAATCACCGTCCACCATAACAAGATGCGTCCAGATAGTAGTTGTCAATGGTTGGAGAGGAAGACAATGATCGAAATGACGAGAAGACTCTGCCATTCATGTCTGTTAGAAGGTGCCTTCAAGATGAGAAGCATTCAGAGAAAGACCAACCAAGAAGGGGAGGAGTGATGGAAATTTGCTGAAGTGGGCTAGTTTAACTGCACGCAGCCCTGACGCGGATTGCCCGCTTCAACGATCAACAATACCTATGATCTTGTCTAATCAGTTGCATAATCTGAAGGCCAAGGATGAAGAGATAAGTGATGAAACTGCCACACATCACAAACTCAGAGAAGTTAAATACACATTGCTTGAAGTCAGTAGGAAATTCACGAACCTGGAGCAACTAGGTATCCTCATGTGTATATTCTGAGACTCCCCCTTAATGATTAGACAAAGCATTTAAATAATAAGCGGTTGTCTGCACACCTATCAAAGGGTAAAGTATAATGAACAATATGCGATACTGGATGTTCAATTTGTACAAATCTCGACTTGCTAGGCGTATGCAAGAAGAAGGATAGCCAGGAGGTAAACGAAGGCAGCTCGTTGTTCGAAACTAAAGCATAGACAAACACAGATCATCCTGCTTAAGTTTTACAACACAATTAGCATGTAAAGTGAAGTCCGTGGGTAAAGACAAAACTAGTCACGAACCTACGAAGCTCATGCAGGTGAGGTGTCTCTGTCACATCAGCCCAAGCAGTTCTGTGTGCACCCCTGTAAAGCAAGGGGCATGAAGTGTTAATAAAAGCAGTCATCATGAAGTAAGGCCTGCAAACGAGGGGATACGCAGAGGGATGGCACGAAAGAAAGTGCTCTCTCAGCAACTCCCACGTCTCGTAGAACGCACAACACTCCCCCACAGTAACGACGTGTTTCACCACGCTCCGCAAGTTGAGCTACAGCACACCGCAATGAAGGATTAGTTTAAGAGAGCCTCGTATCCACACCAACATTATGGCAGAGCATCCGACGACTCACTGATGTGTTCTGCAACAAGGTGGTAAAGGAGTGACTGAAAGCTTTCAAATCGGTGGGGGCACATGGAGCACTTGGTGTCTTCAGACACTACTTTTTCAGTCAAAATGTCGCCTTTTTGTCCTCAACACAATTGCGAATACAAAGCAAGAGAGCTAAAACCATTCCTCGTGCTGTCTTACGCTTTTGATGTAGCAAGAACAATCCAACGGCATCTCGCATCTTAAAGCACGTCGGACGAAATGTAGGCAAGCTTACTAAAACGTGTTACGAATGATTCGAGTGCTGAAATCTTGTCAATGGCTGCAAAAGTAACATGATGAGACTATTTATAAACAAACACGCTTGTCTAATGTGATTGATTGTTGGCATACAAAACAATCAAATTTGATAACAACTTAAGGCATATACACAGACCTCGTAGCAATGCACACCGCTTACATCCATGCTCACGAGACATGTGTGCTCGGTAAGACGTGGCGTCATTGTAGGTTATGGGGCATATTGGACAGAAGTTGGCGCACATTTAGTCGAGGTGATGGGTGAAGTGTGCAAAATCCTGCAGCACCACTGGCACTGCATTCAGCTGACAGAGGCGGAAGCCAGTTGGACCTCTCCTCAGACTCAAGTATGACCACAGGTTGGGCGATCACTCGTCGCTCATTCGGCTCAACACTTTGAATAAATCAGACATCCAAGTAAACTTGTCCCTTGTGGCTTGCAGTTGCGTTGGTCCTCCTACTTGTCTTTGTATACTTTGGCTCAGACTCAGTCGAAAATTGATAAGCCAGACAGGGTGCATTCAAATAAATGCATCTTTTGAAGTGATCCGTTTCCATCAAAGTGAATCGATATGCAAAGTACAATTTCCGGCAAAAATGGTCACTGAATAGGCATTCCAGGCACTTGGTGGCATTGTTGCTGCTACGCCTTGGGATGGTTTATCTAATGGTCACAACCTACATGTAAAGTGAAGCGGTTTGACAAGGAGGAATTCGAGTGAATTGAATGAGGCATTTGGAACTACATTTTGTGATGTTGGGACACGCTGTTCTGCCTACTTACGTTTTGTGAGGTAAATTAAATCACTTCGGCAGCAGACCTTAGGTGGGAATGCTTTGCTGGCATGTCGAGTCAATACTTAAATGTCTATTTAGCCCCAGATTTACAAAGCCGCTCAGAGTCGAGTTAATCCGTTGACCCATGACAGTCCCACCGGGCCATTATCGTTTCCACCTGCCTTACTGCATTATCATTAACCATCTCACCACGCTTTTCAGCATACAACTTGCAACATACTTTTGCTTAAGGCCACCTTTCATATCTCTTGTCACCCTACGTTGACTTTCTCCGTTTCTTCTTATAATCTGCGATTTTGAGTGTTCAACCTCTCACCAGTCCACGCAGATTATCCCACCATACCTGAACCACGAACGTTCAATGAGCAGTAAATGAAGACCGGATGATGTGGACGCTGACATGCCTTCCTTGGGAGTTCCTAGCGGGAGCGCTGCAGTCATGCAAGTGGCGTACGTCAAAGAAAGTAGGTAGATTTGTTTGGCAGCCGACCTGGTAGATAATAGGCTTATGAGTGGGGGTTAATTCAGCTCTCCACACCGCATACACGACTAGTCATTGTGTTTCCGAATGTAAGAGGATATAAACCACAAGACGTATGAGTGTCAATAGAAAAGTTTCATCAGCTTTTACAAATGTAAATATTCATACCAAATAAATGAATATCCTGCATTTCATAACGACATCCTAAATCTAAACATGGGCGGACCTATACCTATGTAGTAATTCTGCAAACCATTCCAAAGGTAGATCACTTCGCAGGGCGTAGTTGCTGACTGAGACACACGTACCTGTATTCTTCTCCAAGTGACATCTTGATATAACCCTTTGATTACATCCCCACCATTAGTAATTTGGGAGACACCATCCTGGACGCATCACATTCGCCAGTTCATAAATGCAGATATTCGAGGGGAGTCATTCACAAAGCCTAATTTCTGCACATTCTCCATGCGAAAGCACATCCCACTTTCCTCTTTCCGTTTCACACCCTCCATTACTGTCACACGCAGTGCCTGATCAGACGACAAGTTCATCGCTACGGCGCGTAGTTCAGTTCCAATATGGTGGCATTGCTATGCAAACAATGAAAGCTTGGTGGTGTAGGGAACGCAGTCATAATGAGCCGGTGCTTCTCTTAACTTTTCTAGGCCTCTTTTATATTCACCGCCAACAAATTTCGTTATCTCTTGGTAAGAGGATAAGTGCTATGTCCTCCCCACTCCGTTTACTGCAGCCGATGCATTTATGCCTGAATACATACATGATTACAAAGCAGAAATGTGCACCTGTACTTACTGGTTATTTAGGTGGTATTCTTGTTCAATCTGCTTAGTTAAGGCAAATTTGATTACAACTTTAGTCGTCAGATGCAACCGCCGTTGTTTACGGTTTTAACGCTTCCGTCATCGTTTGGGTAATGTAGGTGACTTTCTCGCCTCGCGCACTTCTGCATCCTAAGATACTGCTCTTTCCAAAGGTTTCTGATAAAGAATCATTGTTAAGTGCTGTTTACTTTTAAACTGGGCTAAATAAAGTAAACGATTTCCAAACTCTATTCTGTTGGGTTTCAAGCTCCTGTAAGCGAATGCTGCCAAATGTGTTGATTTCCGCCCTCACAATTCCCTTCCCTTGACAGGTGAGTAAGCAATTGAAAGTGGTGCCAAACTCATGCATCTAAAAAAACTTAAGTGCAACAAGTAGACTTTTGTTTAAAGTATGCATATAACTTTCCGCAGCTTACATCCACATCTAGACCTTCCTTGCCCAGGGGACTGCTCGAAGTAACATCTACTACCCTATGCAATTGACCGTGGAAGTGTATAATCCTAAGGGGAAGTGCCATCCCACACGGAATAAAGTCTTACCCTTTACAGTCAATTTTGGTACTTTTGCTGGATTATTCCCACCAGAGAACGCTTTTCCTCCTCTCAATCACTAGAACGAAAATAAAAGCCTTTTTACTGCAGTTGGTGTTGAGACTCCCCTAAGTGAATATGAAGCGGATGCAAGGATAGGCACCCTGAATTTTCATAAAGTTATTAAAAAAATCATTTCGCCTCAAAGTACACAAAGCTTAACCTCAATGAAACCTGGTAGGTCTTTTCAGTTGTAAAATCGGTCTCTTTCAGTACTGCACTGGCTGAAATGGAGAGCTTAATCATGCAGAAATTCCATGGGATGTCATTGAGCAATGGAATTTGTGCCAAGGAAAATTTTTTACTTAGTAATTACCCATTTAAGTATCTGGTGAATATCCTTGTCAATGTGCCCATCTGATGAGTATATTACTCAAATATTTGCGGTAGAATAAATGCTTTTGGGAAATTTTCTAATAAGGTGAACCTCTTCTAACACAGCACCAGCAAATTGGATGTTCTATTCCTCAAAGTCTGGCACCAGCCATTCTTCATTAAAAGTAGCTCAACATGCTCAGTAATTGCAAAGCAGGCAAAATAAACTTTTACGATTGGCAAACTCAACCAATGTGCTCTCTGTAGACCTGGATCTCCGCCCGCACACCACCTTATGGGAACACTTTCACTGTCCACATTTCCTTGTGCTTTAAATCCCACACTTTCTGCACAGTAATATTGTGTTCTTCAGTTTTGGGCCATGAATTCGTAAATGAGTTAATGCAAAAAGCTAACCATTTCGAGGGAATCTGTGAAACGACAGCTAGTGTTGATTATATAGCTAAGAAATCTTGAAGGGCAATAAAATAATGTCGTAATTTACTGCACAACGAAAGTGTCGAAGGATGTGAAACAAGCAATTGTAACACCCATACTGCATATCCTGGTGTTTCGCTAGCTCACCATTTTCGCAAGCTGTAAGTAAACTTCTCCTGACTGCTAGACTCTTACAATAAAAGGGAACACTGGTGTCATCGATAAGCAAACCTCTTCAAAATGTGCAATGGACATGAATTTGTCGGTTGGATGGCGCTCTGACTTCTTACAGGAGGAGAGCATTCGTTGCAGGTGTCTCAATCACACGGGCCTCCCTGAAGGGTGGTTATATGAAACAATGTCAAGAGATGGCGACTAGAATAGGAACAATGCAAATAAACCATAAAAGTTGACCATTATAGCTGCGTGGAACATCGAATCAAGTACTCAAATCTCCCCTACGCATGCGGAATTGGACGCGTAGAGGACGAAGCATTTCGAAATCCTACCGTTAACTTATCATCCCTAGGAACGCTACAATGATATCTTTGAGAAGATAATAGAAGCGAAAGAGTAAAGCAGGCTCGTAAAAGTGCATCTTTTGCAGTCAGAAAAAGCTAAAAGACATTAAAATTCCAAACAATAAGAACTAAACCACTCCTGCTGCATCAAATTTGGCAACTTCTGCTGAATTTACCCACTTCACGTAGTCAATTTATGTTGATTTTCAAATACAAGGCAGAAAAACTAATGCTCTGGTTAAATTTTAGCAACTGAATTGTACATTTTTAAAAATGAGCCACTTTGGATGTTTCCTACTTTGCAAAATTTGTCGTATTTAAAGTCCGTTCTTTTGCTCTGTAATGACTTACCCCCAGTCTTAATATCCAACCCCTACCTCAGTCAGACGGACATCAATTTTAGGTAGAATTAGGATGAGTTTACTTTACAAGTTGCCAGTGATGGGACTTCTTACATATGCTTCAGCAAGGGGATTCTTCCACCACCGCTCTTAGCACCTTTTCCAGAGGAGAACTATTTGAAAAACAATTGAATAATTGAAGTTTCAACTGAACTGAGACATGCCCTTCCCTTCCAATTAGTCCGCTAACGACGTCACCAATGTAGCTCCCAAATCTCGTTACCAGACGTAATGTATGCAAAGGACTTCAATTCTTCAAGGCGACAAAAGAAATTCCAATTTTTTGTCCTACGGAGTGTGAAATCTAAAAATAATCTGCCGAACAAGCTACCCTTCACACTTTGTTCGAGGGTATTAAAAGGGCTGATTGGGTCTCGCAGCTTAATCGGCGGGATTTGTGATACCTCATACATTACTACTAGTCGCACACTACGCGAGTCCAACAACTTGTGCTAGGATTTCGAATATGGAGGAGTTGAAAGAAAGCCGGCTCATTCGAATTCTCCTTAAGCGTAACTTCAATTCACTTTTGAGCATGAAAAGCCAGATTAGGATTCATTCATTGTCAATGAGATTTATTAAGTCTTCCACTAAAATTACACTTTGGCTATCCCTAGTCGTGAAGTAAGTGATACATGCTTTATTAAGGCAAACGTCTGCAATGCTAAGGTCACTGACCAGCCTCCAGAATTTGCTCAGGCCGTTAGCAAATACCTTGGATTTGTTGACAGCAAATATTTGTGCGGCAAACACAAGCTGGAAATCGGTACTCTTCTTACTAACTTGGTATTGTTGTATCATCAGGTGGAAGTGCATTGGCAAACAAGGCCGCACAACTCTGAAAACAGGCTTGCAGACTGAGTGCCCTTCGAACGTTCACAAATGAAATCCAATCCTCAGTTTACATCTATTCCAGCTTCTTGGGATCCCTCTGAGAGGGTAAGTTCCCCACTGTCAGGCTCCATTCTGCCCTATGCAAGTGCGTCGCTTTGAACAATGGGGGATGTGTCAGACCGGATCTGGCTTGATGAGACCACGAAGCGCCTGGACCTCAGAGTGGCAAATTCTACCCCTTCCACCGCAGTATAAGTTGATTTATGTCATCTCCATGCTTGATGGTTAGGGCTGCACCGTAATCTCGACAATGAAAGTAAACACAAAATGTCGAAAGTGCTTATGGTAGAAGCTCGGTGGGACCACATTTTGTACATATTGAAACATTCATTGTTTCTACAGCACGGCCTTCAATATAAGGACTGAACTACAAGCCACAGTGACGAACCTGTCGTCTAATGAGACACCGGGTTGATACCGATGGGATGTGGATGTGTCTCTCCATGGATAATATCCAAGAATTGGCTTCTTGAGAGATTCTCTTCTGATGTCTACACCATTGAATTGGCGAATGTGGTGTGTCCAGGATGGTGTGCCTCAGATTATCCATCGCAGGTATATAATTAAACGACCTTGTAAAGGTATCATTTGGGGGAGAATGCAAGCACTTGTGTTACAACCGGTAACGACGATTCGCAAAGTGCTCTACTTGTAGACTAGTTTGCAGAGTTACTATATTGTCAAAGTGAAGTAAATGCAAGCATTTGCCCTCACCGCAGTGTTGTCAGTATGAAATGCGGAATACGCAGTTGATTCATGTAAATATTTAAATTTGCAAATGTGACAAAGTATTACCATTGACGCCCATGTGTTTCGTGGTTAACATTCTCCCAGACACGGCAACAAAATGATGAGCTGCGCATGCGGTCTAGAGAGCACAATTAACTCTCCATCAGATGTCGGGTCGACCGCCAAACAAGTGCATCTGCCCTCTCTAATGCTACTCTAGTGGTGGCCAGTTTACTTGCGAAACTCAGTCAAGTCGCTCACATGCTGTACACGTTCTTGCGCGTATCGGTGCCTCCACCTGGGTCCATTGGTGTGGCCAAACCGGAGTTTGGTTTGACTGTGATTGTGGAGCACATTCCGCAAAACTCATAACTTTGTGTTGATAAACTCGCATTTGAATGACCTTCACAGAACGTAAAGCTATCCACCGCGCAGCACAAGTAACGATTCAACGCAGAATCTCCTTCAGTTGGTTACCCACGTGAACTCGGCGAATTACCCCACATTAGACAATTTGCCATTGCACTCGATCTCACGCGATCCCCAATTTCAACCTTGTGTTTATTCTCATGTCAAAGAAACTTTTCATGTTACTACAGCTGATGAAATACAAGAAATTATCCTCTTTACTCTTTCTTGCCCCTTGGAAACTGATTTTCGTCTACACGGGTTAACAGGTATTGGAGGTCAAAAATTCGTGCGGTTTTTGTGGATCTGACCACAGCTAGGGAATGGAATGCGCAATGACTTGGAAAATGCAAACAACAATTGATGGAGTAGGCATTATAAGGCGCAAACGCACAATATTTTCTTGCGGTGTGGCTCTTTATTGTGCTCTCTACAAATTTCGCCCCAAGTGGAGTCCTTGTTAATTGGTGGTGGATGTGACTTTGGGATTTTCCACATCGTAAACAGCTACGAAAATTACCAGACAATTCCATTCCATGGAATTTGAGGTAGGTGTGGTAGTCGAACTTAACAGCTAGACATCACCTTATAGTTTGCATGCCTCTGATCCATCATTTAAACACTACATGGGAGATTTGCTCTTTTGCTACGTTGGAACAGAGGCAGGAAAGACAAATTTGCCTCATTCTCATTCATTGTACCCCTTTATCCACATGTCTCCAGGAGACACAAATCGCGCTTTCTTGGGATTGGTATCGGACAATCACACGTTGACATTCACAATGGAAAAGACAGATGGAAATCACAGCGAGATGGACGCGGGGGCGTCTAAGGATGGGTACATATTTGCAAATTCTCAAGACAATTTTTGTGCATTAATGTGGGATGGACTGAGGGCCTAACGCATGGCCTGGAGACTGCCGCTGAGCTGAAACACAATGATCATACTCCCCAGTGATCGCGTAGACAACACCATAGCCTAGACACAAACAATGAAATCATCACACCACTCAGCTACGTTTGAAGAGGTCTCTAATACATCACATGATGATCACTTTGTTTTACCTGAAAATCGCATTCAAGTCCACGTCGCCTCTGTCCCTCCATCCAATTAGGGTGCACAATTAGGGCTATTCAAGTATCTTCATCCGTTGAGGGCAGCCAAATTCGTTTTGTGAAGGCAGCATAGTTGCCAATTCGCTGAAGCAGCTGCCAATGGCGATTCTTTAGGGCCACTGAGGTTGGAATGGATTTCGAGGGGTATTTCGCCGCGCAGCCCTTTCCCGTTTTCGCATTCAATGCAACCACCACAAATGATGCTTGATTCTGAGGCAAGTGCCTTGCAATGACCCTCAGTGCTTTTAACATATTTTCCATACCTGTACACTTTTAATTGGCTGCAAAGTCGAAAACACAGGTGGTGCTCCTGATCTCGGCTCTATCCGCCGTGAGTAGAACGCCATGATGTTGCGCTTCTACAGGAAATTGTGAATCAACACAAGAGGCCAGAAATAAGGTATGGAGTAATGCTTTAGCTAAATCCAGCCTTCATTATTGCTGGTGGACGTAAGGCATTGGCTTATTCCCCTTTCATACCTACCTGGCTCAAGTCCGTGCAGGTCGCTTGTCGGTGAAAATTTTATGCTCAGCGAGACGAGTGGCTTATTGCTGCGCACACATGGGAACACGAGCAAACGTGGGACAAAACTAAACCGAATTCGCTCCTTGTAATATCTTGTAGCCAGAGGAGCAGTTGAATGGGGCTGAGGTGAGGGATCCAAACGCAAAATATCGCAGAGGCACTCATCCAACCATGCCAAGTGACTGATGCGTGTGTGAAGTTAGAAATCCTCCGTATTTGAAAACATCCAGCCTTATTATATAATAGCCGTACAAAACTCCACTTAATCAGCATAATTGAAAGTGCACAAATTCATACGATTACATCCGCCAATGTTTGACACTCATTCTAAGGCAGATGATTACCTTTTGCCGAGGATTGCGATACGGATAGAAGATAGAAGTGATTTAAGCTTACAGTAATAAGGGACCTCCTTCGATTGCTTGATTGATCCCACTTACGCAAGTATTCCCCCAGAATGATTTGAAATGAACTCGCCTCCGGCATTCAGGATGAGCACGGCTAGTCAAACGAGGCTGTAAATTGGATTCTCACACCACGCGAGCAATCACATATCTGGGCGATTATGAAGAAGAATCGGAATGGGGCTCATTTCGAGAAAAATGAGATGTGAATTTTGCTAAGCAGCAGCATTTGCAGAAACAAAATGAGAAAAAAAGCATTACAGCAACCGCATAAACTTTGATGAGGCATCAAGAAATGGACTGGTGCGCAGAACGATATTGGTTAAAGATTCGTATTCAACAAAAAACCGCTTCCTTTAGGGAGAGGAGACAAAAGGAGGTGAAGTTTCGTAGGAGTGTTTCAAAAACACAACAAACATGGAAAGGTGATAACAATTTAGTCTGAGTTATTAAACAGACCGTTGATGTGACATGCTTTTGTGCGATTTCCAAAACCTTAATCCAATTTAACCTTCACGTTATTCATATTCTTGAAGATTCCCATCAACCACCTTAATGTTTCCTTCCTAATCGAGAGGGGCAAATCTGTTCAGTGAATGCACTCAGTTCTCAGTTAACCAATGACACAGTCCCACCGCGCAGTTCTCGTTTCCACCTTCCTTACTGTCCTACCATTGACCGCCTTACAACGCTTTTCAGCACATAATTCGTCGCACACTTTTTGTGAAACAGTCTTTTATTTCTCTTGCTTGACTCCGTGTCGATCTCCTCGGTTTCTTCTTACAATACAAGCAACCATTCCAAATCTGCGGTTGCGGGTGTTAAACCTCACCAATCCATGGAGAATACCCCACCATAAGTAAACCACGAATGTTCAATGCGCAGTGAATGGAGACTGGATGATGTGAACACTGGCGTGCCTTTTTCGACAATCCCTAAAGCGCACGTCCTTCGAACTGGTCATTCTCAGTCAAAGCATCTTCTCTTGACTAGAGGAATTCATTACATTTCGCAGATAATCTCTTTGATAGAGGAGGGTCTTTACGTACTCCCTTCCATTTGATGCACAAAAGGCATTTATGCGTGTATGCATACATGAATACAAACCAAACACGCACACCCGTACTTACTGTTTACTCAAGTGGTATTCCCATTCATTCTGCTTGATTAAAGCCAATTTTAATGCAAGTGTAGGGGCCAAATGAGGTCACCGACATTTACGGGTTTTAGGGTTGGCCTCGTTGTTTAGGGAAGAGAGGCGACTGTCTCGCTTCACGCACACTTTAAGCCCAAGGCACTCTCATTCCTAAGTTGTTCTATGTGCAAATTCAATATTGGCTGCAGTTTACTTCACAATTGAGCTGATTCAGATGATTTCCACACCCTAGGTGAATTCATTTTGCCTTAATTACTTCCTTGCACCTGTAAACTAATGATGCGAAATATACTGCTTTCATCCTTTGAAATTCCCTTTCCTTGACACATGAGAAAACATCTGAATGTGGTACTTTACTTGTACACCTGAGTTAACGTGGGTGCAACAAATGGATTTCTGCTTAAAGTGCACTTGTAACCTTCGCAACCTCTCACTAGCCCCTGCCTGGTTCACTCACCTTATTGCTGACAGCTTCTTTCATTCACCACGGGAGCTTCCATGCCTTTCGTTGTACTAGGCGAAAAACTGCTACTCTGTGCACTTTATTTTCGGCGAAGATAATCCTCAAGTAAAACGTCACTTCACACAAAATAGCTATATTGCCTAAAAAGGCGGTTTTTTGTTTTGCTATTTTGGCAACTTTCTTTCTGTTCTCGCTCGTTAAAATGAACGCGGAGGCCTTTTTATTGCAGTTGATATTTTACCCACTTCCTCTATGCATGCAGATTGAAGCAATTTTCACTTCCATACTGCACAGGATATGATGTTGTGAGGCCTACAATTATGCATTTGTCTTTACAATAGGACCAGCGGCAGGATTCAGTGCTAGTGACCTACACGAAGAGCACTGTTTGTTCTTTGTAGTCGTAGGTTGAGTAATAAGTGCTTGTTTAGGAAAACGTCTACAATACTTCGGCCAGTGACCACCCCACAGAAGTAGCTCAAACAGTTTGCAAACACCTTAGATTTGTTTAACACAGCAGTTATTTGTACGGTGACCACAAGCTGGAATTCGGTACTCCCCCACGAAACCCGTATTCATGCAGCAACAAGTGGAAGCAAAATTGACAAACAGGCCTGCACAATTCTGTACTCAGGCTCGCCGTGTTACTGCCCAATAATTGTTCACAAAGCTGCTGAACAGCACTTCAGGATCTCTTTGAAAGGGTAAAGTGTCCACTCTTGATTTCCATTCTGTCTTTCACAAGCGCGTCACTTTGGACAATAAGAAATGTGGTAGACCAGAGCTGGCGTCTTGAGACCACTAAGTACTTGGACCCGCGAGTAGTGAATCCTCCCCTCCCTCTACGGTATAGTTGATCCATGTCGTCTCAAAACTTATTTGCTAGAGTTGCATTGTAATCGCAGCAATCAAATGGGATGCGAAATTGTTGACTATGCACATGAATAAAGTCCAAGAAAAGTGAGAGAAGCGCTAGCTCATCATGACTGCGTCTTTTACGTAAGTGAGCACTCCTTGTTTCTGGAGCACGGTGCCATTATTAGGATTGAACTGTTAGCCATAGTTGTGTCCTCAACATTATTGTTCTATTTAAGATAATCATGATCCACGATGAAGCAGTCGCAACCACCTAGGTGTATACCTGGTCCTATGCCACAGGTACGTGGTTGCAACTCAGTGACAGGCTATTTTCGATAGCCAGCCAATCACCTTGGAAGTGCGGCACTACAAAAGGTCACACAATGGATCACTCCAGTCTGCGCAATGCTGCTCCCCACTAAGCATACACAAGTGTCCCCAGTGCCAGTACATCAACACAGCCTCCCGTGATGAGGTGGTGTGGTGACAGAGCATTTCACTGGTTCTTACACTTCCACGGGAAGCTCAGGGCCAAGTGACTTACGGACAACGCTCTCCTATCCTGATGAGGTGACGCGCGTCAGCCAAGGAGAGAATGGCCTTTGTGATCGGTCACCCTGCAGACAGAAGGGGCTCACGAAGGCGTCGACCCATTAGTTTGCAGCTTCTCATGCTCCTGTTAAGTTGCCATACTGTTGAATACAATCAAACCAAACTTTGCCCATTGTTCATTTTGAGCGCATCTGTACATGCAGAAATCAGCAGTGCAGCTTCAATTGATGAGGCTCGACATTCGACAAAAGCAACCCTTACTAACCGAAGTCAATTTGACAACGCAACAATTCGGCTCATCAATCTCACCTCATTCCACATTATGCAAATCATGGAGCAGTAGGTGACTGACGCCTCACTCAAGCAATGCCCGATCTCCAGCCATTTCAAAACACCACTTCAATCAACCCAACTGGCAAAGCCGGTCTACCGACTTCGATGTTTGCGCACCACTCTGGAATGTTTGGAAGGACAATCGAAGGTCCTACAATCAGCATGCACGAAATGCTTCAACCGCTACTGAAGCAGTGACTGCGAATGACCTCGTTTTCGTGATATTACCTATGGGTACTTTGGAGGTTGTTGATCATAGCAACCTATAGTGAAATGCTGTGATATGAGCACTCGCAGCACTTTATGGGTACGGGAACACCACACTGCGGCGAAACAGAAGGTCTAGACGACCATAAGTGCAGACTAGCACAAGTAAGAAGCTGGCGAAGGAAACAGCCACCGCATGACTAACAAGCAATGGTGTATGAAGAAACCAAGCCACAACTGTAAATCCGCGGCATGTGGTATGGCGAACAGAATACTGGTTAACCAAACCACTGATGACAACTGATGGTTTAAACTTGGGTTAAATTAGGGATCACATTCGTGCCGTGATGTTAAAGTATCCTTTGAGTAGGATATTGTAATTTCAAACGGGTTACGCGTAATCGCTTAGGTGCTAGCAGGATCACAGGGCATCTCAGTGGAGCTATTCACTTCTGAAAAAGAATGGTTACCATACCTCTGAGTGCATGCCTCATTGCTTCACCTTTCGCCTCACATCTCACGTCAGCGATCCGTGTAGTCCACACAGGAGGTTGCATTAACCGCCTCATTAGCCACCCATGTCTCCACTTCACGTCAAAATGGTACCTCCATACAACTTGGCACAAAACACGAGCAAATTTGTCTGCATGAAACGCATGAAACCCAACGAGAGATCAATGCAACGAAGTCAGAATTCTCCTTCACATTTCCTCACATTATAACAAGCTTGCAAAGAAAAAGGAGTGAGGAGAACGTGAGTATGTGGAGTGATTTGATTTGAGTATCATGTAGTGTCCTCACATGGGAGGACATTTTATTTATTCACGAGACACCTGATAGCGTTAGACCTTCTTGAAGAGATAAAAAGAGGGAGGCATGAGGATGATTGTTTCTGAGCTCAGTGCCCACAGGATTCTGGCTTTCTGTGGATTACAATGTGGCTATTCAATGTCACTTCAACATTCCCATCGCTGATGCTACAAATCGTTGCGTGTGTTGAAATCCATTTTCAAAATTCACTCATGAATTTGGTTTGCTTAATGGACGAAGTAGTGCTGAACCTGTCTCGTGTGAGGCGGAATTTGAGGCACAAGTGAAGAGCAGAATAGTGCTTCCTAGATGACCACCTTCAAAGCAGCCCGATCATCTGAATACAAATGCGTCAACGAAAATGACCAAAGGTTTGGACAATTCGGATGCTCCACTTTGATCATTATGGCTAAAGTCACATTTGCAGGTCTACGAGGGTCTACAACTATGCAAATTACTGACATCTCTGGTGCATAAGGTGTTATAATATGTCTATTCAATACGGCTAGGTATATTACCGTGTGATTTCTTTCACGGTGGATATCCAGTTTAACTTGGGGTAGAAGCAAAGCATGCAAGGGTGCATAAATTAAGCAAAATAGGGATCGACACAAGATGGAAGGAGGCGCGGTGAAACCAAATACACTGTTTCAACATAACTCACTTGAATGAGTTCCTCGAAAAAATGGCTTAGCTGTGACCCAACTGGTTTAAGACAAAACATCTGTGGGCGTCAGCAATGATATCTGCGGCATCGCTTTGCTGAGTGTACTAGATAATCTCAATGGGCTCCACGTATATAAGGTCGTTTTATTCAGAATAATCTATTGTTGGTTTTCATTTAGGTAGGCAAATGGCAGCGAAGCACGGTTTATTTCATCTACCTTCAGCTAAGTCTCTGCCAATGCATACGGGCTTCACAACCTGCACTGGTATGGTCGCTGTCTGGAAGATTTGTCCATCTGATCATGATTATAGTCACCTTTGCCTTTGGTGTTTTGGTAGCAGTAGAAACTCTTTTTTGTACCAGTTCATTCCATCACGTTCTACGGGGTGCTTTGGCATGCTTTCCCAATTGTGCTCATTTCACTACATTTCGTTGTAAAGTGCAAGGACCGAGGTATGGCACGATGTCCAACAATGTTTTTCCTATAAATTCGCGGTTATTCATGTGCAAAGCCACAGGAATACCGAAGTCACTCTGTTCAGTTTGCTTACAGGACCTGCAAATGTCCCTCCAATCATTTCTAAGCACTACTTGAACATCTTAGTAGGTTCATGGGTGCTGCCGATTTGCTAGACCGAAGTGGTGTTTTGCAATGTCTGGTGATCTCTTGTCGTCTGAGCAAGACTTCACTTGGGTGAGTTTCAGATTTGGCGTTGCAATGTCTCGGGTAGGTCTGGTTCACTCTGCATCCGTTGTGAGCCTTGCCGCATCCACAAGGCATTCATATCCTCTGCGAATATTATTGAAAGTCAGTCCTAAGTGCATTTGCCTTTTAGGAACAATTACCAAATTTACAATTGACCCATTTCACGCCAGAATTCGTTCGTAGAATCCGTGACAACATGGAGACCATGAAATGGTTGGACTGGCAGCTCTGTCAAGTGCTTATTTGTGGTGATACCGAATTCAGTGCAATCACTGCCCTTCCTGCAGTACACTACTACCATCACGAACAGGGCAGACTTCGACAGCTCTCGTCGGGACAATTTTCTGCCGATGAACAAGCACCAATATACTGTGTGATCACAACTCTATGCCATTATAGGAGACAGTTCCAGAACAAGTTTACACACTACGTTTGTCATCTGCCAGTACTGCAGTCTGCTCCCCCCACTCGTCTAATCTTAGACGTATCCTCGGATGTTCCGAACTTCTCTACTCATTGGGGCCACTTTTTGTGGATGGCAAATGGTTCCACGGAGGAAAGTTTTGAATGGACTGAAGAAGCTGGAGTAGGAGGAGAAAGGGTCCGGATGGCGGATTATGACTGTCTCATTTTTGATGTTGACTATCGGGAGTCCCATACAGATTGTGAATGGTTAAACGCCCTAGGGGATATCCTAACACCACAGCAAACATTTGTTGTGACGGGCTCAATGGCGAGGGTGAGGGGTATCAATTCGAATTTTGACTGCCTGAAGCAAATGTTCCTCACCTTAGGTGGGTTCCACTTCCGTCCACTTTCTGAGTTACCTAACAATTGGCGAATTTGGTGCAACAAGTATCAAAATTATTACACTACCAATTTTGTAGAGATAGTACGCTGGGCCTGTCTTGATATCATTTTGAGGAGACGTGGCACAGCACACCCTTGAATATATTCATGAGTACTTAATGTCCCACCTCATTTAACAGAATATTGTGCAGTTTTTAAAATGAATTCTATACAATAACACTTAAAAGTTCCTGCGTTTTACTGAGGCAGGGGGTGGTGGTGGGTGGAAATAGAAGATATAGTGAGATTGTTGGATGTAAGCTTTATTTTAGCTTTGTGCCAATCTGCTTAGGGAGCTCTATCTTTGGTCAAAGAAATCTCCACATTTCCAACTGAATGCGATTTTACGGAAGTGTCTGACCAGCTGTTTCCAATCCTGTATACGCTCGCATGAAACATAGTGCTGGCCTGTCACAATTATTCATCAAATCGGTGACATCAAGACGACTACAAAATATTTGGCGTTCACTCTATTGCATCATGCAAGGTCTTCATTAGCCAACATTAACCACAGCGGGAGATGATTGAGATTATCTAGTACACTCAGCAAAGCGATGCCGCAGATATCATTGCTGACGCCCACAGATGTTTTGTCTTAAACCAGTTGGGTCACAGCTAAGCCATTTTTTCGAGGAACTCATTCAAGTGAGTTATGTTGAAACAGTGTATTTGGTTTCACCGCGCCTCCTTCCATCTTGTGTCGATCCCTATTTTGCTTAATTTATGCACCCTTGCATGCTTTGCTTCTACCCCAAGTTAAACTGGATATCCACCGTGAAAGAAATCACACGGTAATATACCTAGCCGTATTGAATAGACATATTATAACACCTTATGCACCAGAGATGTCAGTAATTTGCATAGTTGTAGACCCTCGTAGACCTGCAAATGTGACTTTAGCCATAATGATCAAAGTGGAGCATCCGAATTGTCCAAACCTTTGGTCATTTTCGTTGACGCATTTGTATTCAGATGATCGGGCTGCTTTGAAGGTGGTCATCTAGGAAGCACTATTCTGCTCTTCACTTGTGCCTCAAATTCCGCCTCACACGAGACAGGTTCAGCACTACTTCGTCCATTAAGCAAACCAAATTCATGAGTGAATTTTGAAAATGGATTTCACACACGCAACGATTTGTAGCATCAGCGATGGGAATGTTGAAGTGACATTGAATAGCCACATTGTAATCCACAGAAAGCCAGAATCCTGTGGGCACTGAGCTCAGAAACAATCATCCTCATGCCTCCCTCTTTTTATCTCTTCAAGAAGGTCTAACGCTATCAGGTGTCTCGTGAATAAATAAAATGTCCTCCCATGTGAGGACACTACATGATACTCAAATCAAATCACTCCACATACTCACGTTCTCCTCACTCCTTTTTCTTTGCAAGCTTGTTATAATGTGAGGAAATGTGAAGGAGAATTCTGACTTCGTTGCATTGNATCTCTCGTTGGGTTTCATGCGTTTCATGCAGACAAATTTGCTCGTGTTTTGTGCCAAGTTGTATGGAGGTACCATTTTGACGTGAAGTGGAGACATGGGTGGCTAATGAGGCGGTTAATGCAACCTCCTGTGTGGACTACACGGATCGCTGACGTGAGATGTGAGGCGAAAGGTGAAGCAATGAGGCATGCACTCAGAGGTATGGTAACCATTCTTTTTCAGAAGTGAATAGCTCCACTGAGATGCCCTGTGATCCTGCTAGCACCTAAGCGATTACGCGTAACCCGTTTGAAATTACAATATCCTACTCAAAGGATACTTTAACATCACGGCACGAATGTGATCCCTAATTTAACCCAAGTTTAAACCATCAGTTGTCATCAGTGGTTTGGTTAACCAGTATTCTGTTCGCCATACCACATGCCGCGGATTTACAGTTGTGGCTTGGTTTCTTCATACACCATTGCTTGTTAGTCATGCGGTGGCTGTTTCCTTCGCCAGCTTCTTACTTGTGCTAGTCTGCACTTATGGTCGTCTAGACCTTCTGTTTCGCCGCAGTGTGGTGTTCCCGTACCCATAAAGTGCTGCGAGTGCTCATATCACAGCATTTCACTATAGGTTGCTATGATCAACAACCTCCAAAGTACCCATAGGTAATATCACGAAAACGAGGTCATTCGCAGTCACTGCTTCAGTAGCGGTTGAAGCATTTCGTGCATGCTGATTGTAGGACCTTCGATTGTCCTTCCAAACATTCCAGAGTGGTGCGCAAACATCGAAGTCGGTAGACCGGCTTTGCCAGTTGGGTTGATTGAAGTGGTGTTTTGAAATGGCTGGAGATCGGGCATTGCTTGAGTGAGGCGTCAGTCACCTACTGCTCCATGATTTGCATAATGTGGAATGAGGTGAGATTGATGAGCCGAATTGTTGCGTTGTCAAATTGACTTCGGTTAGTAAGGGTTGCTTTTGTCGAATGTCGAGCCTCATCAATTGAAGCTGCACTGCTGATTTCTGCATGTACAGATGCGCTCAAAATGAACAATGGGCAAAGTTTGGTTTGATTGTATTCAACAGTATGGCAACTTAACAGGAGCATGAGAAGCTGCAAACTAATGGGTCGACGCCTTCGTGAGCCCCTTCTGTCTGCAGGGTGACCGATCACAAAGGCCATTCTCTCCTTGGCTGACGCGCGTCACCTCATCAGGATAGGAGAGCGTTGTCCGTAAGTCACTTGGCCCTGAGCTTCCCGTGGAAGTGTAAGAACCAGTGAAATGCTCTGTCACCACACCACCTCATCACGGGAGGCTGTGTTGATGTACTGGCACTGGGGACACTTGTGTATGCTTAGTGGGGAGCAGCATTGCGCAGACTGGAGTGATCCATTGTGTGACCTTTTGTAGTGCCGCACTTCCAAGGTGATTGGCTGGCTATCGAAAATAGCCTGTCACTGAGTTGCAACCACGTACCTGTGGCATAGGACCAGGTATACACCTAGGTGGTTGCGACTGCTTCATCGTGGATCATGATTATCTTAAATAGAACAATAATGTTGAGGACACAACTATGGCTAACAGTTCAATCCTAATAATGGCACCGTGCTCCAGAAACAAGGAGTGCTCACTTACGTAAAAGACGCAGTCATGATGAGCTAGCGCTTCTCTCACTTTTCTTGGACTTTATTCATGTGCATAGTCAACAATTTCGCATCCCATTTGATTGCTGCGATTACAATGCAACTCTAGCAAATAAGTTTTGAGACGACATGGATCAACTATACCGTAGAGGGAGGGGAGGATTCACTACTCGCGGGTCCAAGTACTTAGTGGTCTCAAGACGCCAGCTCTGGTCTACCACATTTCTTATTGTCCAAAGTGACGCGCTTGTGAAAGACAGAATGGAAATCAAGAGTGGACACTTTACCCTTTCAAAGAGATCCTGAAGTGCTGTTCAGCAGCTTTGTGAACAATTATTGGGCAGTAACACGGCGAGCCTGAGTACAGAATTGTGCAGGCCTGTTTGTCAATTTTGCTTCCACTTGTTGCTGCATGAATACGGGTTTCGTGGGGGAGTACCGAATTCCAGCTTGTGGTCACCGTACAAATAACTGCTGTGTTAAACAAATCTAAGGTGTTTGCAAACTGTTTGAGCTACTTCTGTGGGGTGGTCACTGGCCGAAGTATTGTAGACGTTTTCCTAAACAAGCACTTATTACTCAACCTACGACTACAAAGAACAAACAGTGCTCTTCGTGTAGGTCACTAGCACTGAATCCTGCCGCTGGTCCTATTGTAAAGACAAATGCATAATTGTAGGCCTCACAACATCATATCCTGTGCAGTATGGAAGTGAAAATTGCTTCAATCTGCATGCATAGAGGAAGTGGGTAAAATATCAACTGCAATAAAAAGGCCTCCGCGTTCATTTTAACGAGCGAGAACAGAAAGAAAGTTGCCAAAATAGCAAAACAAAAAACCGCCTTTTTAGGCAATATAGCTATTTTGTGTGAAGTGACGTTTTACTTGAGGATTATCTTCGCCGAAAATAAAGTGCACAGAGTAGCAGTTTTTCGCCTAGTACAACGAAAGGCATGGAAGCTCCCGTGGTGAATGAAAGAAGCTGTCAGCAATAAGGTGAGTGAACCAGGCAGGGGCTAGTGAGAGGTTGCGAAGGTTACAAGTGCACTTTAAGCAGAAATCCATTTGTTGCACCCACGTTAACTCAGGTGTACAAGTAAAGTACCACATTCAGATGTTTTCTCATGTGTCAAGGAAAGGGAATTTCAAAGGATGAAAGCAGTATATTTCGCATCATTAGTTTACAGGTGCAAGGAAGTAATTAAGGCAAAATGAATTCACCTAGGGTGTGGAAATCATCTGAATCAGCTCAATTGTGAAGTAAACTGCAGCCAATATTGAATTTGCACATAGAACAACTTAGGAATGAGAGTGCCTTGGGCTTAAAGTGTGCGTGAAGCGAGACAGTCGCCTCTCTTCCCTAAACAACGAGGCCAACCCTAAAACCCGTAAATGTCGGTGACCTCATTTGGCCCCTACACTTGCATTAAAATTGGCTTTAATCAAGCAGAATGAATGGGAATACCACTTGAGTAAACAGTAAGTACGGGTGTGCGTGTTTGGTTTGTATTCATGTATGCATACACGCATAAATGCCTTTTGTGCATCAAATGGAAGGGAGTACGTAAAGACCCTCCTCTATCAAAGAGATTATCTGCGAAATGTAATGAATTCCTCTAGTCAAGAGAAGATGCTTTGACTGAGAATGACCAGTTCGAAGGACGTGCGCTTTAGGGATTGTCGAAAAAGGCACGCCAGTGTTCACATCATCCAGTCTCCATTCACTGCGCATTGAACATTCGTGGTTTACTTATGGTGGGGTATTCTCCATGGATTGGTGAGGTTTAACACCCGCAACCGCAGATTTGGAATGGTTGCTTGTATTGTAAGAAGAAACCGAGGAGATCGACACGGAGTCAAGCAAGAGAAATAAAAGACTGTTTCACAAAAAGTGTGCGACGAATTATGTGCTGAAAAGCGTTGTAAGGCGGTCAATGGTAGGACAGTAAGGAAGGTGGAAACGAGAACTGCGCGGTGGGACTGTGTCATTGGTTAACTGAGAACTGAGTGCATTCACTGAACAGATTTGCCCCTCTCGATTAGGAAGGAAACATTAAGGTGGTTGATGGGAATCTTCAAGAATATGAATAACGTGAAGGTTAAATTGGATTAAGGTTTTGGAAATCGCACAAAAGCATGTCACATCAACGGTCTGTTTAATAACTCAGACTAAATTGTTATCACCTTTCCATGTTTGTTGTGTTTTTGAAACACTCCTACGAAACTTCACCTCCTTTTGTCTCCTCTCCCTAAAGGAAGCGGTTTTTTGTTGAATACGAATCTTTAACCAATATCGTTCTGCGCACCAGTCCATTTCTTGATGCCTCATCAAAGTTTATGCGGTTGCTGTAATGCTTTTTTTCTCATTTTGTTTCTGCAAATGCTGCTGCTTAGCAAAATTCACATCTCATTTTTCTCGAAATGAGCCCCATTCCGATTCTTCTTCATAATCGCCCAGATATGTGATTGCTCGCGTGGTGTGAGAATCCAATTTACAGCCTCGTTTGACTAGCCGTGCTCATCCTGAATGCCGGAGGCGAGTTCATTTCAAATCATTCTGGGGGAATACTTGCGTAAGTGGGATCAATCAAGCAATCGAAGGAGGTCCCTTATTACTGTAAGCTTAAATCACTTCTATCTTCTATCCGTATCGCAATCCTCGGCAAAAGGTAATCATCTGCCTTAGAATGAGTGTCAAACATTGGCGGATGTAATCGTATGAATTTGTGCACTTTCAATTATGCTGATTAAGTGGAGTTTTGTACGGCTATTATATAATAAGGCTGGATGTTTTCAAATACGGAGGATTTCTAACTTCACACACGCATCAGTCACTTGGCATGGTTGGATGAGTGCCTCTGCGATATTTTGCGTTTGGATCCCTCACCTCAGCCCCATTCAACTGCTCCTCTGGCTACAAGATATTACAAGGAGCGAATTCGGTTTAGTTTTGTCCCACGTTTGCTCGTGTTCCCATGTGTGCGCAGCAATAAGCCACTCGTCTCGCTGAGCATAAAATTTTCACCGACAAGCGACCTGCACGGACTTGAGCCAGGTAGGTATGAAAGGGGAATAAGCCAATGCCTTACGTCCACCAGCAATAATGAAGGCTGGATTTAGCTAAAGCATTACTCCATACCTTATTTCTGGCCTCTTGTGTTGATTCACAATTTCCTGTAGAAGCGCAACATCATGGCGTTCTACTCACGGCGGATAGAGCCGAGATCAGGAGCACCACCTGTGTTTTCGACTTTGCAGCCAATTAAAAGTGTACAGGTATGGAAAATATGTTAAAAGCACTGAGGGTCATTGCAAGGCACTTGCCTCAGAATCAAGCATCATTTGTGGTGGTTGCATTGAATGCGAAAACGGGAAAGGGCTGCGCGGCGAAATACCCCTCGAAATCCATTCCAACCTCAGTGGCCCTAAAGAATCGCCATTGGCAGCTGCTTCAGCGAATTGGCAACTATGCTGCCTTCACAAAACGAATTTGGCTGCCCTCAACGGATGAAGATACTTGAATAGCCCTAATTGTGCACCCTAATTGGATGGAGGGACAGAGGCGACGTGGACTTGAATGCGATTTTCAGGTAAAACAAAGTGATCATCATGTGATGTATTAGAGACCTCTTCAAACGTAGCTGAGTGGTGTGATGATTTCATTGTTTGTGTCTAGGCTATGGTGTTGTCTACGCGATCACTGGGGAGTATGATCATTGTGTTTCAGCTCAGCGGCAGTCTCCAGGCCATGCGTTAGGCCCTCAGTCCATCCCACATTAATGCACAAAAATTGTCTTGAGAATTTGCAAATATGTACCCATCCTTAGACGCCCCCGCGTCCATCTCGCTGTGATTTCCATCTGTCTTTTCCATTGTGAATGTCAACGTGTGATTGTCCGATACCAATCCCAAGAAAGCGCGATTTGTGTCTCCTGGAGACATGTGGATAAAGGGGTACAATGAATGAGAATGAGGCAAATTTGTCTTTCCTGCCTCTGTTCCAACGTAGCAAAAGAGCAAATCTCCCATGTAGTGTTTAAATGATGGATCAGAGGCATGCAAACTATAAGGTGATGTCTAGCTGTTAAGTTCGACTACCACACCTACCTCAAATTCCATGGAATGGAATTGTCTGGTAATTTTCGTAGCTGTTTACGATGTGGAAAATCCCAAAGTCACATCCACCACCAATTAACAAGGACTCCACTTGGGGCGAAATTTGTAGAGAGCACAATAAAGAGCCACACCGCAAGAAAATATTGTGCGTTTGCGCCTTATAATGCCTACTCCATCAATTGTTGTTTGCATTTTCCAAGTCATTGCGCATTCCATTCCCTAGCTGTGGTCAGATCCACAAAAACCGCACGAATTTTTGACCTCCAATACCTGTTAACCCGTGTAGACGAAAATCAGTTTCCAAGGGGCAAGAAAGAGTAAAGAGGATAATTTCTTGTATTTCATCAGCTGTAGTAACATGAAAAGTTTCTTTGACATGAGAATAAACACAAGGTTGAAATTGGGGATCGCGTGAGATCGAGTGCAATGGCAAATTGTCTAATGTGGGGTAATTCGCCGAGTTCACGTGGGTAACCAACTGAAGGAGATTCTGCGTTGAATCGTTACTTGTGCTGCGCGGTGGATAGCTTTACGTTCTGTGAAGGTCATTCAAATGCGAGTTTATCAACACAAAGTTATGAGTTTTGCGGAATGTGCTCCACAATCACAGTCAAACCAAACTCCGGTTTGGCCACACCAATGGACCCAGGTGGAGGCACCGATACGCGCAAGNAACGTGTACAGCATGTGAGCGACTTGACTGAGTTTCGCAAGTAAACTGGCCACCACTAGAGTAGCATTAGAGAGGGCAGATGCACTTGTTTGGCGGTCGACCCGACATCTGATGGAGAGTTAATTGTGCTCTCTAGACCGCATGCGCAGCTCATCATTTTGTTGCCGTGTCTGGGAGAATGTTAACCACGAAACACATGGGCGTCAATGGTAATACTTTGTCACATTTGCAAATTTAAATATTTACATGAATCAACTGCGTATTCCGCATTTCATACTGACAACACTGCGGTGAGGGCAAATGCTTGCATTTACTTCACTTTGACAATATAGTAACTCTGCAAACTAGTCTACAAGTAGAGCACTTTGCGAATCNGTCGTTACCGGTTGTAACACAAGTGCTTGCATTCTCCNCCCAAATGATACCTTTACAAGGTCGTTTAATTATATACCTGCGATGGATAATCTGAGGCACACCATCCTGGACACACCACATTCGCCAATTCAATGGTGTAGACATCAGAAGAGAATCTCTCAAGAAGCCAATTCTTGGATATTATCCATGGAGAGACACATCCACATCCCATCGGTATCAACCCGGTGTCTCATTAGACGACAGGTTCGTCACTGTGGCTTGTAGTTCAGTCCTTATATTGAAGGCCGTGCTGTAGAAACAATGAATGTTTCAATATGTACAAAATGTGGTCCCACCGAGCTTCTACCATAAGCACTTTCGACATTTTGTGTTTACTTTCATTGTCGAGATTACGGTGCAGCCCTAACCATCAAGCATGGAGATGACATAAATCAACTTATACTGCGGTGGAAGGGGTAGAATTTGCCACTCTGAGGTCCAGGCGCTTCGTGGTCTCATCAAGCCAGATCCGGTCTGACACATCCCCCATTGTTCAAAGCGACGCACTTGCATAGGGCAGAATGGAGCCTGACAGTGGGGAACTTACCCTCTCAGAGGGATCCCAAGAAGCTGGAATAGATGTAAACTGAGGATTGGATTTCATTTGTGAACGTTCGAAGGGCACTCAGTCTGCAAGCCTGTTTTCAGAGTTGTGCGGCCTTGTTTGCCAATGCACTTCCACCTGATGATACAACAATACCAAGTTAGTAAGAAGAGTACCGATTTCCAGCTTGTGTTTGCCGCACAAATATTTGCTGTCAACAAATCCAAGGTATTTGCTAACGGCCTGAGCAAATTCTGGAGGCTGGTCAGTGACCTTAGCATTGCAGACGTTTGCCTTAATAAAGCATGTATCACTTACTTCACGACTAGGGATAGCCAAAGTGTAATTTTAGTGGAAGACTTAATAAATCTCATTGACAATGAATGAATCCTAATCTGGCTTTTCATGCTCAAAAGTGAATTGAAGTTACGCTTAAGGAGAATTCGAATGAGCCGGCTTTCTTTCAACTCCTCCATATTCGAAATCCTAGCACAAGTTGTTGGACTCGCGTAGTGTGCGACTAGTAGTAATGTATGAGGTATCACAAATCCCGCCGATTAAGCTGCGAGACCCAATCAGCCCTTTTAATACCCTCGAACAAAGTGTGAAGGGTAGCTTGTTCGGCAGATTATTTTTAGATTTCACACTCCGTAGGACAAAAAATTGGAATTTCTTTTGTCGCCTTGAAGAATTGAAGTCCTTTGCATACATTACGTCTGGTAACGAGATTTGGGAGCTACATTGGTGACGTCGTTAGCGGACTAATTGGAAGGGAAGGGCATGTCTCAGTTCAGTTGAAACTTCAATTATTCAATTGTTTTTCAAATAGTTCTCCTCTGGAAAAGGTGCTAAGAGCGGTGGTGGAAGAATCCCCTTGCTGAAGCATATGTAAGAAGTCCCATCACTGGCAACTTGTAAAGTAAACTCATCCTAATTCTACCTAAAATTGATGTCCGTCTGACTGAGGTAGGGGTTGGATATTAAGACTGGGGGTAAGTCATTACAGAGCAAAAGAACGGACTTTAAATACGACAAATTTTGCAAAGTAGGAAACATCCAAAGTGGCTCATTTTTAAAAATGTACAATTCAGTTGCTAAAATTTAACCAGAGCATTAGTTTTTCTGCCTTGTATTTGAAAATCAACATAAATTGACTACGTGAAGTGGGTAAATTCAGCAGAAGTTGCCAAATTTGATGCAGCAGGAGTGGTTTAGTTCTTATTGTTTGGAATTTTAATGTCTTTTAGCTTTTTCTGACTGCAAAAGATGCACTTTTACGAGCCTGCTTTACTCTTTCGCTTCTATTATCTTCTCAAAGATATCATTGTAGCGTTCCTAGGGATGATAAGTTAACGGTAGGATTTCGAAATGCTTCGTCCTCTACGCGTCCAATTCCGCATGCGTAGGGGAGATTTGAGTACTTGATTCGATGTTCCACGCAGCTATAATGGTCAACTTTTATGGTTTATTTGCATTGTTCCTATTCTAGTCGCCATCTCTTGACATTGTTTCATATAACCACCCTTCAGGGAGGCCCGTGTGATTGAGACACCTGCAACGAATGCTCTCCTCCTGTAAGAAGTCAGAGCGCCATCCAACCGACAAATTCATGTCCATTGCACATTTTGAAGAGGTTTGCTTATCGATGACACCAGTGTTCCCTTTTATTGTAAGAGTCTAGCAGTCAGGAGAAGTTTACTTACAGCTTGCGAAAATGGTGAGCTAGCGAAACACCAGGATATGCAGTATGGGTGTTACAATTGCTTGTTTCACATCCTTCGACACTTTCGTTGTGCAGTAAATTACGACATTATTTTATTGCCCTTCAAGATTTCTTAGCTATATAATCAACACTAGCTGTCGTTTCACAGATTCCCTCGAAATGGTTAGCTTTTTGCATTAACTCATTTACGAATTCATGGCCCAAAACTGAAGAACACAATATTACTGTGCAGAAAGTGTGGGATTTAAAGCACAAGGAAATGTGGACAGTGAAAGTGTTCCCATAAGGTGGTGTGCGGGCGGAGATCCAGGTCTACAGAGAGCACATTGGTTGAGTTTGCCAATCGTAAAAGTTTATTTTGCCTGCTTTGCAATTACTGAGCATGTTGAGCTACTTTTAATGAAGAATGGCTGGTGCCAGACTTTGAGGAATAGAACATCCAATTTGCTGGTGCTGTGTTAGAAGAGGTTCACCTTATTAGAAAATTTCCCAAAAGCATTTATTCTACCGCAAATATTTGAGTAATATACTCATCAGATGGGCACATTGACAAGGATATTCACCAGATACTTAAATGGGTAATTACTAAGTAAAAAATTTTCCTTGGCACAAATTCCATTGCTCAATGACATCCCATGGAATTTCTGCATGATTAAGCTCTCCATTTCAGCCAGTGCAGTACTGAAAGAGACCGATTTTACAACTGAAAAGACCTACCAGGTTTCATTGAGGTTAAGCTTTGTGTACTTTGAGGCGAAATGATTTTTTTAATAACTTTATGAAAATTCAGGGTGCCTATCCTTGCATCCGCTTCATATTCACTTAGGGGAGTCTCAACACCAACTGCAGTAAAAAGGCTTTTATTTTCGTTCTAGTGATTGAGAGGAGGAAAAGCGTTCTCTGGTGGGAATAATCCAGCAAAAGTACCAAAATTGACTGTAAAGGGTAAGACTTTATTCCGTGTGGGATGGCACTTCCCCTTAGGATTATACACTTCCACGGTCAATTGCATAGGGTAGTAGATGTTACTTCGAGCAGTCCCCTGGGCAAGGAAGGTCTAGATGTGGATGTAAGCTGCGGAAAGTTATATGCATACTTTAAACAAAAGTCTACTTGTTGCACTTAAGTTTTTTTAGATGCATGAGTTTGGCACCACTTTCAATTGCTTACTCACCTGTCAAGGGAAGGGAATTGTGAGGGCGGAAATCAACACATTTGGCAGCATTCGCTTACAGGAGCTTGAAACCCAACAGAATAGAGTTTGGAAATCGTTTACTTTATTTAGCCCAGTTTAAAAGTAAACAGCACTTAACAATGATTCTTTATCAGAAACCTTTGGAAAGAGCAGTATCTTAGGATGCAGAAGTGCGCGAGGCGAGAAAGTCACCTACATTACCCAAACGATGACGGAAGCGTTAAAACCGTAAACAACGGCGGTTGCATCTGACGACTAAAGTTGTAATCAAATTTGCCTTAACTAAGCAGATTGAACAAGAATACCACCTAAATAACCAGTAAGTACAGGTGCACATTTCTGCTTTGTAATCATGTATGTATTCAGGCATAAATGCATCGGCTGCAGTAAACGGAGTGGGGAGGACATAGCACTTATCCTCTTACCAAGAGATAACGAAATTTGTTGGCGGTGAATATAAAAGAGGCCTAGAAAAGTTAAGAGAAGCACCGGCTCATTATGACTGCGTTCCCTACACCACCAAGCTTTCATTGTTTGCATAGCAATGCCACCATATTGGAACTGAACTACGCGCCGTAGCGATGAACTTGTCGTCTGATCAGGCACTGCGTGTGACAGTAATGGAGGGTGTGAAACGGAAAGAGGAAAGTGGGATGTGCTTTCGCATGGAGAATGTGCAGAAATTAGGCTTTGTGAATGACTCCCCTCGAATATCTGCATTTATGAACTGGCGAATGTGATGCGTCCAGGATGGTGTCTCCCAAATTACTAATGGTGGGGATGTAATCAAAGGGTTATATCAAGATGTCACTTGGAGAAGAATACAGGTACGTGTGTCTCAGTCAGCAACTACGCCCTGCGAAGTGATCTACCTTTGGAATGGTTTGCAGAATTACTACATAGGTATAGGTCCGCCCATGTTTAGATTTAGGATGTCGTTATGAAATGCAGGATATTCATTTATTTGGTATGAATATTTACATTTGTAAAAGCTGATGAAACTTTTCTATTGACACTCATACGTCTTGTGGTTTATATCCTCTTACATTCGGAAACACAATGACTAGTCGTGTATGCGGTGTGGAGAGCTGAATTAACCCCCACTCATAAGCCTATTATCTACCAGGTCGGCTGCCAAACAAATCTACCTACTTTCTTTGACGTACGCCACTTGCATGACTGCAGCGCTCCCGCTAGGAACTCCCAAGGAAGGCATGTCAGCGTCCACATCATCCGGTCTTCATTTACTGCTCATTGAACGTTCGTGGTTCAGGTATGGTGGGATAATCTGCGTGGACTGGTGAGAGGTTGAACACTCAAAATCGCAGATTATAAGAAGAAACGGAGAAAGTCAACGTAGGGTGACAAGAGATATGAAAGGTGGCCTTAAGCAAAAGTATGTTGCAAGTTGTATGCTGAAAAGCGTGGTGAGATGGTTAATGATAATGCAGTAAGGCAGGTGGAAACGATAATGGCCCGGTGGGACTGTCATGGGTCAACGGATTAACTCGACTCTGAGCGGCTTTGTAAATCTGGGGCTAAATAGACATTTAAGTATTGACTCGACATGCCAGCAAAGCATTCCCACCTAAGGTCTGCTGCCGAAGTGATTTAATTTACCTCACAAAACGTAAGTAGGCAGAACAGCGTGTCCCAACATCACAAAATGTAGTTCCAAATGCCTCATTCAATTCACTCGAATTCCTCCTTGTCAAACCGCTTCACTTTACATGTAGGTTGTGACCATTAGATAAACCATCCCAAGGCGTAGCAGCAACAATGCCACCAAGTGCCTGGAATGCCTATTCAGTGACCATTTTTGCCGGAAATTGTACTTTGCATATCGATTCACTTTGATGGAAACGGATCACTTCAAAAGATGCATTTATTTGAATGCACCCTGTCTGGCTTATCAATTTTCGACTGAGTCTGAGCCAAAGTATACAAAGACAAGTAGGAGGACCAACGCAACTGCAAGCCACAAGGGACAAGTTTACTTGGATGTCTGATTTATTCAAAGTGTTGAGCCGAATGAGCGACGAGTGATCGCCCAACCTGTGGTCATACTTGAGTCTGAGGAGAGGTCCAACTGGCTTCCGCCTCTGTCAGCTGAATGCAGTGCCAGTGGTGCTGCAGGATTTTGCACACTTCACCCATCACCTCGACTAAATGTGCGCCAACTTCTGTCCAATATGCGGTCTATGTAAAGTGATGCCTTTTAAAGATGCTGCAAGTGCTATAGGTTCGGCGAATTTTGGTACGTCTGGGGTCTGGTGAGGCCACAGCTTTTTTTCTTGCTCAGGGCATCCAACATCTTTTCATGCACATGATTCATTTGTCCTTGTGACTCTTAAAAGACTGTTTATGCTAATGAGGCAGGAACCACTTAACACTTGGGCTACTAGACGTCCTCTTCGTATTATTTAATTTTATCCTCTAGAGCGAGTTTTGACCACCCTTCCCATATTAATCCAGTCACCTTCCTGGTCAGGGTGATCACTTTTAGTGTCGGTTTATTATAGCATGTCAGTAAGCTCTAGTACATCAGAATCAAATCAGTACCGGTACACTGCCTATTCCTCCGGCAGTGATTAGTGGGTTTGCTTGAGAATGTGGCGTACAATACAACATTACCACTTTTACCGCAACTGGTGTACAAGACAGGAGGTCCGCATTATAATGCGAATCCTCTTTCCTGTGTTACACTATCAGGTCGTGCTGCAGCAGGTTTTCGTACTAAAGAGCAACTGAACGGTTGATTACCTACACTATTTGTAACCAGGCGAGCTCCCGTTCTCACTATATGTTTCCTCGACATCAGGTAGTGGCTGACTCACCCAACCATCTAGTTGATAGCGAATAGCTCCTTTTTTTTGCACTTGTCTGCCTTATTTTTTTTGCTGAGCGTTTTAATCGCTAAGGCAGTGACGCGTTTCCTCCCTTTTTTGTCTCTTTTAGGACTGCAGCGCCCTCAGCTACATCACTGGTTTTAGTGCCCAGAACAAAAGATGGGTTTCTCGATGGGGGTTGAGTAATGCTAGAATCAGTACTAGGCAGAGCATTCACTTTACTTTTACAAATACTTCATTATAAGCTTCCTACTAATTAAGTCTCTTCATTGGCGGGTTTTTGGTTAGATAATACGGCGGGCCAACTATCTTGGTGAGATCTTTAACGAAACGCCTGCAATACGTTGCCAAAATTAGTAGACTGCAGAACTAAGTCCAAATCATCAGTTTTGGCTACGTCCTCACTTGTTGTATACGGCGTTGGATGACTGCCATTCCATTTGACGATACTGTGTGTCTCTAGAAGGTAACAGGTTGAAAGAAACCGGCTATTCTTTGGATAAGGGTCAAACTTGTGTCGCATAGGCAGTCCAAAGCCAGTATATGTTGGTGTCGTGCTCTTAAAAATTGCTACCATAAAAGGAATATCAGCGAGTCGAGTGACGCTTGAAAGTATTGGATAATCGTAGGGGAACCAAGGGCAAACGAGGTCTATTGCTCTTCTTGGCATGCATGTAAATTCCTAAATTAACATTTGCTCACTTGTAAATTGCATGCTAGCATCTTTACTGGAGTTTTCAGGTGAAAGTGGTGGGGTTTGGCACGTCTACCGTAAGATTGCAAATCTAAAGGATGGTTCCCTTTAGTCGTGACTACTAAAATGCAGATTACTTGAAAAACAAAACTACTCTTGGCTCTCAAATTTCACAATCATGCAATCAATCTGTCTTAAAGCCCCAATAATTGGGGATGACGGCCCTTTCATATTGTCTTCTTATGATAATGTAATTCGAATTCATTCACTGCCAGTTTGAATTTAAGCAGACGGATGCAAGTGAAGAGCGGTTTAAACCAATTGTTTTCCGTTCAGTCCATGTTGCGGCATGGTCGCCGTCTTATGGATGAGCACGTCTGCCCTTGAATATAGCCGATTAGACCTTCTGTACCATAACCCTCCTTCGTACCGCTTCACCCACTCATGTGCTGCAGGAGCTTTGGTATGCTTGTCCAATTGTGTTCAAATCAGCACACTTCATTGAAGGGTGCAAACACTCACCGTGTTTTCATTTTAATTACTGGTCCATTAGAACAATGCTATTTGTTATATTTAGTTTTCAAGTATAGTGCGAAAACGCTTTCATCCGTGCACAAATTTGCCATCATTCACTAGGTAGAGCAAGCAGCACATCGGTTTTCCAAAGATTAGGTAATAATTACTGTCGTGTGTTGAGTGATCAACTACTGAGAACATTTTTACCATGTTAAATGTGTTTTAAAGTACCAGTAAGATAGTCTCTATTTGTCTATATTTCAGTTTTCGTTGATTGGCGGATGCTTATTCGTACATATGCTTTACTCTTCGCCTTGCGCACAAGTTGATCTTTTCGTTCTACATCCTTGTCATTGATAAATGTGTAGACGATTGCTTCTCATTTCGAATGTTCAGACTTTCTTCAGGGTACCCAGCACCTCTTGATATGTACCTCAAGATACGTATGACAGCCGCTCGTCTTTTGGTGTACCGTCTCCAGTGATCTCCTAGCTGGCGGTGTCTGTGCATGCCACCTATTAGTACGCGAACTTCAGCTTTGCATCCGACTGGTGGTGACCCTCCGTACCGACGCATCTTGTTGTGATGAACGATGATTGGTTGAGGACAAAGGTGGGCGTTGCGGATGAGGTAATTTGTAGGTGAGAGGGCTTCCATTACTCGGAATGCAGCCTCATTCAACTGATGAGGGAACTTGCGGTGGGTTCCAAATGAGGCGATCGCCCTGCATATTCGCACTGTCCTTCTTGGTAAGTGTTATTATGGGTGATGAGATAGTCGTAAGTGTTTATCTTCGATATCGGAATTCGTTTTAGCGCTTCTTTTGGTGGCAAAATTTACTCTGGGACATTGGTTGTTGCTACATTTGTGTTAAGCAAAATATTGGAAGGTACCTCACTTCACTACCTGTGAGCATGCAGAATGGTGAGAAGCAGGTTGAAGAGTAGGCCCTAGCTCTGCATACAAAAAGGACTTGTGCTGGGCTTAAATTCCAGTCTTCTGATTGTGAAATCCCTAGTGAAAGCATTCGGTAGTCTCATCAGGGTAAGACTCGCCCTTTCCACCTGTCCCTTTTCTCGTGGGCTTTCAAAAGTTGTGCTTGCATTTGAGGTTTTTAAATCCTTGCGTAGTTAAGGAAATTGTCAACCCTTGAAACCTGTGTCCTAATCGGTATGCAGCAATCGTCTTAACTATTCAAATTGAAACCTCTGTTGC
Source organism: Echinococcus multilocularis (assembly GCA_000469725.3). Taxonomy (NCBI): domain Eukaryota; kingdom Metazoa; phylum Platyhelminthes; class Cestoda; order Cyclophyllidea; family Taeniidae; genus Echinococcus; species Echinococcus multilocularis. Next base: position 3,237,467 of record LN902846.1, on the reverse strand, counting down.
CTATTTTGGATAGCAGTAATTGTCATGCTAAACTTACCACTGCCCTGAAATGTGATGAGCCTGTGTTTGCACACTTTGAAATGTCTCCCGTTTTTACTTTGATTACGATGTCATGTAGCACTCACCATCCTGGGTTGATCTCGAATCTTTTAGCCTACGAATGAGAGCTACTAACTTTTCCTCTCTGTGGTATGGGTAAAATATAAAAGGTCTTGATGCTTGCCTGCTTTGCTGTGAAAATTCTGGAATCTCTCCGTATTCTACTGTCCAGTATGAAAGCAGAAAACGATGAGATTGTGCGACAAAAAGTTACTCAACAAGAGGATTTGCAAACCTGTGAAACCTCACCTACGTGGTGAAAGACTGCTTGAACCCCTGATCCGTCGGAACACCAACCTGCCTAAAGTCAGGCAGGTATCCCTAGTGCCAATTTATACGTTTATGCTAAAGAATATCCACAAAGATTTGATTTGCATATACAGGGTTCAATTTTGCAGTTTCATTTTAGCAGTTGAATTAATGAATTGATGGATATGCGGTAAGGCAAGCGTCCTCTTTTTCAATTTAAGAAGTTGACTAGTTGTGCTGTGTCTTTGCAGAAAGTAAGGGGTGAATAGACCAAATTTACAGGCTTTTTGCAAGCGGAGTCTGTGTTTTAGTAGTCCTCTAATGAAGAGACAGCAAGTGCTGCACTGTTTGTTTCAGAAGCACAAACGGATCAACGCTCGGTCTCAATGCCGATTCGGAATTGAAAACGCGCTACGAAGAGGATGCATTCCTGCACTTTAACCCGGGAATGAGTACCTCGAGGATGGACCATTATCTCATTGGACTGTGGCTCAGACATAATTTTCAGCCCTCGCTGCCAAAGGAGTACCTAGGTCAAACATGGGTCTCCACATCTTCAGTGCTGCTCTTCCCCAGAGGATTTCAAGAATTTAAGGGCTTACGGTAAATTGACGGCGACAGGACATTTGCCTTATGCACACTGACCACACCATTCATCGAGGCACCTTTTTTATCATGCTCAGAAACTCACAAATTTTCAACACCAGCAAGTGATTCCGTACTAATCCGGGAATTATTTAAAAGTTGTGTGTATGTATTTCATGGAAGCTACTAAAATGGTCACCCCACTGATTGCTTTGAATGAAGTGTTCCGCTTGGGGTGACTGTAATCAAGTTGACGCCTTTAAATGTCCAATCCAGCATCCACATGAACGGCGCAAGGATCCAAAGGCGATGGTGTTTGGTGAGTATGAGGCACGCAAATATAACAACTACGAAGCCTCCTTGAAGAGATGTCGTAGTTAAGGAGGTCCAGTTCAGCACAATGACTGCCCAATTGCCGCTGCTGGATGATTCAATGTGCTTGGGACTAAAAAGTGTTGCTAAAAACTAATCGTTGGATATGAAAAGGAAATCTCATTGCCATTTTAGTAAAAATTCTGCCTCAGCGATGGTAGTCCAACCCAGTTGAGCTGTAATAGACTGGAGATTGCGGAGGTGTCACTGTAAAAGTATTAATTTGGAAAAAACCTATAAAGTCTACTTGAAGAAATTCGCTAAAAGGCGAAGGGAGCGGCAAATTTCTTTTTTGTCTTTAAAGACACGGTATGCTGCGATTTTTCTTCCTCCACTAGTGCTTGTGGATTTATTTAGAACAAGATAGACTTACTTTGGCAATGAAAGGGCACTTTAGTTAATTTTCGATGACATCCGAATGTACAAACGTGAGGAGATTCGTTAAAATTAAGGCTGCATCTGAGGCTGAAATTAGGAAAATTGTGGTTTGTGTTTATCACCACATCACAATGGTTGGGTGACATATCGCGTACACTTTTGAGACTAACTAAAGTAGCTTCAGGAGTCGAACAAGGTTAATAAGGATATGTTGCAGGAAATGGGGCGTATTCTGGGTGTTAAAAAATGAGAGAATAGTAATGCAAGTTTGGTGAGTTTTACGACACCTCCCGTGCCATCGTAGTCAAACTGAAGTCTTGATTTGTCACATTAATGAAGAAGGTAGAAGCACCGCCACTCGGAATTATGGTCGATGTGTGGCCAATGCGAATTTGCAACAAAATTGGTCGTCATAAATACATCCTCAAGGATGTGGACATATTTGTTCCGTGGTCAACCGGTCAACTGGCAGGCATGCATTTGGCAGCTAATTCTTTGATGGCTTAATCTAAAGCGATGCAAGCCTCAAAGCATTTGAGTGCCGATGGAATAACCTCTTCATCCTGTACTAATTAAATCACCCATGTCAATTAATTAAGTATTCAGCATTTAGGAATGGTACCTTAATTTACTTATTCTTACCACCCTTACACTCTGGTTAAATTAAGCCAAGTAGCTGCCTCAAGTCCCACTGACAAAAGGCTTTACAAGGAATTTTGTTGTTGATAAAGACATCCAAGACAACTGGAATCGATATCTACGAGGCGCACTTCATTGACTGCCCAACTTTCTAAGAAAAAACCATTTCGACCCAGACGTATCGGATCTGTGGCTTGAAGAACGAAAAGACAGGACCATGGGCAGGACAAATGCTTGTATTTGCATCAGTTCAATTATGAAGCAGTTATTCTGAACCAATTTGGAAATTCGGGCACTTCACGTGACCTTGCCGCTAATTGAGGCCCACGTGCTTGCATCCCTCTCCGAATGTCATCTTGACAAACTCCCGTAAGTATATCTCTGCTATTGGTAAGCTCGGCAATACCGCCCTGGAGGCACCTTATTCCCCAATTTATTAATGCAGACATTAGAGGAGAGTCATTCACGAAATTGAGTTTTTAAACGCAATCTAAATAAAAATTTGCTCCACTTTCCTCCTTCCGTATCACATCTTTATCCATTAGTAACCCGAATGTCTGGTCAGACGACAGGTTCGTCATTATGGCTCGCAATTCAGCCTTAATTTTGGAATTGCGCTGTGGAATTGATGAAAGCTCAATGACACGGAGGAAGCAGTCATAACCAACTAGTACTACTCTTTGCTTTCTTACGATTCTTTTATTTTCACTGTCAAAAATTTTGAGTGTATTAGCTCTAATAAAAAAATGCAACACTTGACCGCAACGTATGGGGCATAATGAATTTAAAATTATGGTGGGAAAAAGAGTGAAATTTGCTACTTTCATACACAATTTCTCGGGAGTGTGGTAACACGGTGTTTTAAAATCCATCATGGAATTCATGAGAGTTCAGTCCACACCTTCGAAGGTACACGGGTGAGTTTGCTTGCATGAAAATTTCATTTACTTAAAGTGCTGTTCAGTGGCCTTGTCAATGTTTGAAGGGCACAGAGTCTGCGAGCTTGAATATAGAGCAGTACAGACTTATTTGCCAATCCACTTCCACTTACTGATATACGAATGTCTTTTTCGTAGGAAGGGCAAAGAAATCTAGCTCGGGGTCGCCATGCAAATATTTACTATATCAATAGAATCGAGGTATTGACAAATTGTTTGGGCTAATTCAGGAGGTGCATCTGTGCTCCTGGGATCGTATAACTTTGCCCTGAGAATGGTACACATCTTTTAAATTATGAAGAGAAAAATTGCAAACGCTGCGTTTTTAATCAAGTTAAAAGTCTTGGCAAATGTAAAAGAAGCCTAGTTAAAGGTCGGTGCATTAAAAAGGTTGAAATTGTACTCTCCTAAGATTTGAATGCTGCAACTAACTTTTAACTCCATGTCCCACATCCTGACTGACGCTGTTAGATCAGAGTTGCACAAGAGTAGCTGGAAAGCTGGAGCTACTGCAACTCCGTAATGCAGATGCTAATTGAGTTTGCCTCGTATGTAGAAGCGTTCAGTGAACTCGGATTTCGTGAAGGAGGGGCGGTCGAATTTCCTCAAGACAGAAGAGTGTTCATAGAACATATTCTCCCAAACATGCGCTAGCACCGCTCTTGGTGAATTAGTTTTTTCGTCCAAAGGGTTTAAAGACCAGAGAGGGAGAGTTAAACGAGGAAGTTGTTGTACTGGTGGCAGAGCCAGTGGACCTCACTTCTTCATGAAGGACGTGAACATTGACGAATGGCTCGAAATCGCAAAAGCTAACCCCTACGTTTGATGCCAAAGATACTCATAATCCTCCATGTCCTTTTCCAAGTTTGGCTTTTGGTTTGAATCAATGCCGTGAAAAAATGTTGCCACACCTTATCGCAGCTCGTCATTAACCAAGAAGAGTGGATTCCTGTTAGAAACTTCTTTCTTTGCAACCCTAAAAGAGAGCAAGAATAACGACGAGTAGGCTAGGATCGCCCAATAGCTAGCAAAATGAATCTTTCATGGCTTGCCTCCATACAGGATAGTTGGATTTATAATCGTCCAATTCAGACGCGGAGTTCGACCATCCATTGTGGTCGAGAAGCATTGCGGTACAAAGATCAATTCTGCCTGTCATCTGGTCAAGTTTGTAATTAAGATCTCAACACCCTCATATCCTGCCCCTTAGTGCTTGACCCTAAGATAAGATGAGCCTTCCATTTCCTTTATCATTTGCTCCCAAACGTTCCTAATGCCTTTGGGCCAGTCGTAATTAAACTAAAAGGACGTCTATGAAACTTTTTTGGCTAAATCAACAGTAAATCTTTAAGATTGTTCCTCCTTTAACGAGATTACTTTCTGCGGAAGGATGGTCGTGAAAAGGGGGGACGTCGCTAGAAGTCCGTATAAGGGGAGAACTCTGTGCAGTGAACTTTGCTGTGTCAACAACTGGTTTGCGACTTAATACTTGACGCTATTTTTCTGTGCAATGTCAAAGCCTTTTTTAAATTTTGTGGAAAGCGCCTTTTTTACTTACCAAGATATTGACGCCAAGACAGTGGTTTCGTTATCAACGGGGTCTGCGAATGGCATCTGCGGTGCCCTCCTCAAGGTAGCAGCCATACTTGTGGACAACTTAGATGGCCTATGCTCACTGTTCTCTCATGCTACTGACAAACACGTCTTGCAAAGCTTACGATGGGCACCGACGAAGCTAGACGCATCTGCCAACCTTTTAACCCCATACTTCCTCCTCTGCTAGAAAAGTCAAACGTCTGGTTAGAGAAATGATTAAAGACAAGGTTATAAAACCGCCAAAGTCACCGTGGGCCTCTGCGACTGTGCATTGACTACAGGAGGTTGAATGAAATAACAAAGAGGGAGGCATTCGCATTATTCCACCTGAATTTGGTGTTGCACCATTTGCGAGAAGCAGGAGTAAGCTTGAACACAAAGAATTGCCCCTTTTGCAACGCTTGGTTGCCTGTGTAGGACACGCAGTCTAGTCGGATGGGATGGTAGTTGATGAAGGCTGTACAAAACTAGTGAAGACCTAACCATCACCGGCCAGTCAAACAGAGCCCCGTAGTTTCCTAAGTTTTACTAATAACTGCAGGCATTTCCTTAAAGATTTTGCAAAAATTGCAAGTGCATTGCATAAATTAACCGAGAAGCAGGCAAAGGAATTTTAAGATGGACGCATAGCATAATGACGCGTTCAGATAACTGAAGAGAATGTTCTACCTCGCGCCGAGTCTTGCACTATCCAACTTTAAAATTGAGTGCCCCACTTTTTGTACCAAAACTAATACCAGTGAAGCGGATGTGGGTGCCGCACTCTCACAAAGGAACGCAGAAAAATGAGGCAGAAACGTGCAACAAAACGAGAGCTATTCTCTATCAGCTGCATGGCTATGTAGTTCAGACACTACTAGATAGCAAGGAAGACAAAACTGAGAACGGATCGACAGGTGCTCATCTGGTTACAAACAGTGAAGGCGATCGACCGTTCACTTGATTATCTGGTACGAGGAACTGCGGTAGTATGACACTCATAAACCCACAGTTAAAGAGATGACCTCGTCCGGCAGGGCAGCCGCATAGATATGGCAAAAATGGTCAAAAGTTTCTCTCCAAAGGAAGGAGTTACATGAAACTAAGGGGATTTCAGGTCGTCCAAGCGCCTAGTGCAGACAGTTCTCCAAGAGTTACACGAGCAAATGGACCACGTATGTAAAAGATGCTGGCTACCTCAAGCAAAAGATACTCTCGGCCTTCGCTCATCACAGAGAGACTCGATTTTTTGCAGATTCTGTATCACTTACAGCAGTTTGAAAAGGTCCTACGGGGTTCCCATGGGGAAGAGTAGGTAATGACATAATGCGTTCTCTACCACCCACAAGAAGTGGTAACTGATATATTCTGGTTATGCTGGTGAGACGGAACCCACGAAGACCAAAAACGCAAAACCTTTTCTTCAATTTGTAGATACGCCGGTACGGAGTGTTTGAAATGGTGCATAGCTATCAAGGTACTAATTTCGAAAATTGACTCTGCTGAACTATGCAAAACCTTCGGTGTCTGAAAGACGCTTACGATGCCCAAACATCCCCTAGGCAGTGGATGGATGGAAAAAAGGAGTTACACTCTTGCCGGATGAGTGAAGGCCTTCACTAAGGATGTACAACCGAACACAGGAAATCAGGTTTAGCACGAGTTCTCTCCGCGTAAAGGGCTACAGTCCATCCATCAACCGACGTTTCACCGTTTAAGATGCTTATGGGTTGTAAAATGAGATTACTCTTCGATGTTTTGCCAAACACGAAAGCAGAGACCAGCAGTGTACCAGAGTACGATCTGCTACTGAAAAATGTGTAAGAAAACGTTTTGTCATTGCACGTAAATACTTACCATTGTCCTAAATCTGGCAAATGCAATGTTGCTTCAAATATAGGTAAATTAATGTCCAATTAGAAGTAGACTTGGCATAAATAAACAGGCTGAATCTCCACCTGAGATACATTGCAGGTTTTATCACCCATGCGGCGAAGATGCATTCCGAGTGGCGAATGCTCCCATGCCTACAAACTACTTCGTTTGCCTTGCACAATTTTGGGCTCAGCCGCTATCTGATTACCACAACAGGTGGAGGCCCTACAAAGGTGCACCACTTGAGTGAGTAAATGAGCGAGTGAGCCACAGGGCTAAGCGAAGAGTGTGGTAGTAAACTGTTTGACCTGCGCCTTCCACCAGTGGAGAGTGGATATGAAAGGGATGTTGTAACAAACACTACCCACTCTTTACTGTTGAAAAAATTGATAGAGTGCGTGCAAGAGCCTGTTAATTTTGACCTCTTACTAATGGTAATTATGATGTTGGGGGCGGTGATGGCGATGGTGGTGATTTGAGACAATCTGCGAGAGAGTGGAATATAAAGAAAGGTATCGCTTGCACTTTGACAGGTTATATCTCCTATCAGTTTATTTGCAATGGTCATGAATTGCTGCCGTCCTCCCAACCACTCATCCTTTGTGTGAAAGGATGCACGATTTCAAAAGGTGTGGATTGATTTAAGTTTGACTGACAAGTGGATTTAAGCGGGGTGGAGGAATCTGACTAGAATGAGGAAGGAAGAGTAGATGGGTGTGTGTGGGTAGAGGTATGAAGAAGAAATGGAAGTTTGTCTAGGCTACTTTCGATAGATGGTTGGATTCCCCATCAGTAATGGGTAAGGAGAGGAATGTATGAATAAGTTAATGAATTGGCAATAAATAATAAAACATTAACAGAAGTGATGGATAAAGTGTGCACTGCGGCTATCCAAGCCCTTGCACGATACCTAGCGGATCATTTTTATGCATCTGCACTAATGCACTCACCTTCCATAAGAACGTCACCATATATAGTGAAATGAAGGCGCTCATTTCTACTTTGTCAACATAAAAAGGCTTTGTCAATAAAATGAAGGATGATTGGTTAGTTGAATGAAAGAATGAGAGAAAGACCGTAGTACCAAAGTACCAAAATTTCTCAAACCGGCATCCCACTTGGCACTTTCTTCACATCCCTCTTTCATTGCCCTCCTACCATTTAACTCTACGCCTTCACTTGCATTCAAATAAGCATTCCGATTTGTCACTACTGGAGGGTTGGAGTAACACTATCCTCCTCTTTGGTGAGGGGGCACCGATTTGCGCAGGTGTAAAAGGAGGAAGAGTAAGCACAGCCTCCCATTCGCCAATCCTCGAGTCTCTAAGTATCCCAAGGCGTGGGCCATTAATGCTTTTTCCTCATTCATGCATAACATCACCTGAAAAACAGCTTTGGCATCTCTTTAGCGTCTCAATTGCTGTTAATCACGCGAGCAGTAGACGTACTGAACTACAAAAACTGGATGAAAATTAGTCCCCAGTTGTAGAAGTGAGGTGTCGCCTTTTTGCAAATCGTTCACACATCTCCAGCCTTTTCTACCTGTAATTCCCTTTCAACTTACCGACGAAGTTTGCAGGAATCAGTGGAGAAGACCACTAAAAAATGACCACCTGCTTCCAATTGGATCCATTCAGGGCACGCTCACGTGGATGTGGAGTTGTGTATTGGTATACTTGAGCAAGCATTGACCATGTCAGGCAAGCTAAGACATGTGCTGATGTGCTGGATAAGTACGAGAGGAAGGTTGGTCACCCCTCATCCATCTAATGGTGTCACGTTTTCAAATTAATAGAAATGACTAACTTAGCTGAAACAGCTGAGTGACGGTACTCAGGGAAACAGCCCTATTTCTGAGATGAGCACTGGGATGGTTGTACTTGAGCAGCCATGACAAAAAGTTTGGGGGTAGAGGGACAGCAGATACCCCAATTTACTGATTGGTTAGGATAACCGGGCTTTACACACCGTGTGTTAGTCACATCAGGTAAAATGATCAGCTCGTAGAAGCTCAACGCCATGTTGAAGTCAAGCCGAAGCAATTTGAAGAAGCAAATTTAAACACAGATGTGCCATCAATGTAAAATTTAGAAGAGGAATTAAATTTGTAGTTGATAAGGTCCTTAGAAGGATAATTGCATGTTTCTATGTCTATTCGCTTTACAAATCAGTGTGAATGCTTTTTAGATGAAGTTATGCAGGTGTCACTCGAACTGTCGATTGGAGACTCTTGGTCGGGAAATTGTCGATGTTGCCAAGGTAGCACCAAATATCAAGTGAATTAGTTGCGATCATCCATACATTACTGCTTGTGTTCGTTGGATCCACCAATTTTGGCTTTCTAGTGCCTTTCTCCTGAGAAAGGCGCGCTATTCGTTTGGTCTTTCCTCCCTGCACCTGTGTTTATCGCTACATCAAAGTGATGGTGGGAAATGCATTTGTGCATCCTCTGTGGATTTGATGCTACCGTCGTGTGGTTCACTGTCACTGATATCTCCGTGCTTCGCCTGTTCAGAAGCTGCCTGTGTTGCACATAATCCTTATTCAAATGGAATTGAAGTGCTCCACAGCCTATTGAATGTAATCCATACATTGGAAATCAAAAAATCAACATCAAGTGATCGCCATTTTAAAACAGAACTATGACCGACCCCATATTCAAAATCTCCTCCACCCACTAAGCTCTCGTGGTGGCCCAGTGGTTTTATGTGTTAAGCCAGCATCGGGTACAGCCATCTCTCTGTAATTTTTCAGCCGCAGTTGCATCACTTTACATTTCAAGGTGGAAATCAGTCTCAAACTCTCTTTCATGCTACGCTAAGTAGAGAAATAACTGCATATATGTGGTGCATTAATCTCTTGGAGAGATTTGTGTGCGTGGGATGTCCAACAACTCCACCACCATCACTGGAGTATTTGAAGTAATTCATGAAACGAGGTGTCTCTGCACCTGAAATGGAATCTGGAACAAGAAAATTAATAGAGACTGCTAAAGAAACACAGGAAGCATCCTTAATTTTAATCCTAAGAAAGCAGGCCCAAAATCAGTAGCTGGCCAAATTTGCGGCTACTCAAATTCATGCCCCTCGAAACATAGGTGAATGAAAGATTTCACAACGTGAAATCCACATTTAAAAGACATTTTTGTCCACTTTATCAATTCTGCCTAGATGTTTAATTCTTCTGCGTCTTTAAATAATGAAGATATTAGGTGTGTGCTAACTTATTCCACCAATGTAACCTAAAATGAGTAGCTACTCTTTCCTTGATATTAGCCTCCTTTAAAGGAGTATATGTTTCGATTTGATTTACGTCAAGAATAATTTAGCTGGAAAAATCCTGAAAATATATGCACATATTGTGTGTTCTGTTGATAAATTTAATGCTTTGAAATTATCTTAAGTAGGAGGACACTTCATATCATGGCAATAAGTCTACCCATCCAGCGCGCCTACTCCTTCCCTTTTATCTGAAGTGCGATTGAAGACGAAGAAGAAAAAGGGGAATGCACTGAAGAGCTTTCACATCCACATGACTTTGCAAAGACCCTGACAGACAATAAGTGATCCACACATTAACTGTTCAGCTAACTGACTAGACGAATAAGTAGATGAATGAACCGATTGATGAAGATACGAAAAGTTGAACTTATAAAGTATTTCCTTCTATTGTGAACGTCAAATTAGTAGGAGACAGCAGAGTAAAAACTTGCTCTGAGTAATGTGTTGAAGGAGTGAAGTAGCATTAGAATTAAGCCGAATACTCGTAAGACGGACGCTTTCATTTGCCTCTTCAGTAGGACCGAAACTAAGTCATGCTGGTGGATTTTATCCTGCTCCACTTCGTCTAGTCGTGAATGTACGATCAGAGTAATCACACATCTTCAAACCAGCAGCTTTTTAAATGCACACCTGAGTCAGCTTCACATTTCATATAGACTTGTCCATATGAACAGACACGCATTTTCTTTTCGTGCGAGATATTTTGCGTCGCTCTTTCTTGCAATACAGTCGATGTCATTTCATGATCTATTTCTTCTGTTTCCATCTTTAAAAGCCCTGTTTCTATTGACCTCTCATCAATATTGGTGGCCATTGTCAACCAATGGTGAAGCCATCCGGCTATCATGCAGTAACGGCAAAGTGGGTCGCACGCAGAGTTACCCTTCTAGCTCATCAAATTCTTCTCCATATTTTGCCTCCCAAGAGGAATTCCTACTTTCCACAATTCTATTTATGAAGTGGACACAGGACACAAAGTGCTGATCAAATTGGTTCAATTTCTTGGTGCGGACTGCATTGTCACGTGTACTCTCTTGCCTCCAGCAAAGAAAACTGCACCAGGAGGAAATACATGACAGAGGAAGAAAAGGGTTTTCTCAAAAAACCGAATTTTCTTATGTTACAAACCGGGTTGTCACTGTTAGGCACTGGAGTTTCTGCACAATTTGTCCGGATCCTATAGAGGCCACCAAGCAGATAGTCAACCGACAAGACCCCAGGACAGACGTCTGTCTTTATCGGTGAACGCGGGTAAGTGGACACAAAGGTGTCGTGCCGGTACAGTCCAATCGTTGTTTAGTGGAGGCCGTCAGAGACTTCATTAGATTGCGTCTGAGCCTCCACCGGAATCTGAGTCCGAGACTGGGACCGCGACTGCGACTAGGGCACTAAGTTAAGTATACCTATATTAGTGGTCCGACCTCGTCTTATAGTAACTGTTAGTATACTTATTTTACACTCTAGACCAATCCGAAGGGATTAGGAGCGCAGTCCTCCGACTGATCGCAAACCATCTGCTGCGTCGGATAATTCAAAAAAATTGTAACACGAACGAGATTCCAGGGTCGTATACATTTGCACACCGGTTAGATCGTCTTCTTCAATCCCACCTAGCCCTCATTTTAGGTTTGAGTCTGCTGCTTCAATATTTCTACCACCTCGTCCACTGCATAAACAACCAAGACGATACCTCGAAAAAGGCCCCACAATAGCATCGACATTCAAGTGAATAGCGGCTACTGCGTTACATAAATCAAACGGTATTGTATGACACTTGTGACCCCAGGGTCAGGCCATCATCATTCTTCTTTATAGTGTAATACAAAAGACCTTGGGCTCAGTCCCCTTCACGCTCATGCAAAATTAGAAATAAAAGTGCAGCATTTTGTAGGCTGGAGGAGATTTTGTTCGTAAAATGAGAGTATGTCACACTTAGGGTGACGCTCCCCTGGCCACTTCACCCACAAGAGTGAAGCAGAACTGCTGTTGCACGAGCACCGGCGTTAGAGAACGGTAACATGTAAATACCGAGGTATATTGAAATGTTTGCAGCCCAAACCTCAAAGAGGCAGTGGATCGAAAACAATGCCTTCGACGCAAGAAATGGTCATATCGTGGAAACGTCTCTACTGTTAGCAGTAGACTAAAGCGTTCTTCAGTATCTTTCTGACGCGATTGCAAAGTAGCGTTGAGAGCAACCACGATGAATAAACCTACAGGAAGCGATCGGTGGTAGCATCGTACCTAAATAATGACATCTTCATGAGTGGGGTGTGGATAAGCCTCGAAGTGGACACCGCAATCACAGCTGTAAATCGGTCATTGATGAAGAACTGCTTCTTTCAATTACTTACTTGAATTACTTCATTCGTTTGCATGCCCACGCTCCACAACAGTGTAAGCACTTCAAAGTGATGTATTTCGGACGAAATGAGAAAGGCGTTGCGTAGATCCCAGCAGTTACCTCAGAAAATTACTGGGTCGCTTCAAAATCCGCCAGATCATCAACACCTGACTCCCACTAGAAAAGACAAATCACTCCGAAAGGCTTTCCCTCACCACAACGGTATTCTCCTCATGGTCCATACACCAATTGCAAGTCATTTTTAATAGTCCCCTATGTTTATCCACCGATGGAGTAAATCGCCTTTTCTTCCCATACATCAAAACGTAAAATAAATTTTTTTATTGTAAGGTCCAAGCAAAAACACAAGTGCATGGGTGAAATATTTGGCTGAGATGCTCATACTCAACAGTGCAATGTTTTGCCACCTTGCCTCGAGAAGACATCGAGACAGGCCCACCGCACTACCTCCACGAAATCAATGGCAAAGTGATTTTGGTGCTGATTGCACCAAATTCGCCAGTTAGCGGAGATTTGGGAAAGGAGAGAGAATTCAAACCCGCCTAAGCTCCAAAACATCTCCTCCATGCAATCGAGGTTGCTCACGAGACCCTTGATGCGGAGCAACGACCCAGTAGTGATGAATGTTTGGCGCGGGGTCATGCCACTCAAGAGGTCATCCATGTCTGCATGCAATTGAATAGTATCCCCGTAATCAACATCTAGGATTACACAGTCGTAGTCGGTCAGACGCCTTCTTTTGCCCACTTCCGTTCCTGACCCCGCAATGTCCTGCAACTTTTGCAGACAGCTCCCGCCTGAGAGGTGTGAAAAGCCGTTCCAATCATGTTTAAAGTGGGTTGCATCACTGACCACATCGAAGAAGATGCAAGTTGGAGGGCCGGAACTCACCACTTGCAAATTGCAATGGTACTGTTTTACATTGTCTAGCAGCCGACTCACGTCAGAAGTTGATGTGAGGAACAAACAACTAACAGGCCTCTGCGTATGCTCAGGGAATTCTGTACGCGACAGTCTTTGAAAAATGGCATCTTGCTGATTGCGATACACCGATGCTAAAGTGGCATTAGTCCAGGCAATCTCGGCATCTCCACCGAAAAGCAGCTGACAGAGGTGCCTATCAAGCCATTTCCAATCTTCTATGCTCTTGCATACAACTTGAGAGAATGGCGAGGTATTGAGTACCCACTTCCACTTCGGAATTGCTTCACACAAATTCACCAAATCGGTGGCGTTAAGGTGCTTGCAAATTTTCAGACCCAGTTCCATCGGAATCTCTGAAATGCCTTTTTCAATTCGGCTTCTTCTGCTTCGTTCCTCCATCTAAAGTGCAAATATAAGTGACAAAGTAGAAGAATAAGTATATTCTGGAGGATTTTATGGTTAATTTGAAATGCAAAGCCACTGAGGAAAGTTGATGAGTTATTAATTAATGGAATGACTGATTAATCAACGAATGAATGACCTTATCAAAGAGGATATTAACTTATACGATCACTATAGTGTCAGACTCACTCCGCATGATGTGCTGAACGAGCGGCGCGGTACCACAATCGAAGAAAGGACTTGCAAGATGAGCACTCTGATGTGCAACTTGAATAAGGTTGCCACCACACCACACCACCCCGTGAGGTCAAGTCCCGTCAGATTGTGTCATGTTCTACCTTATCGCATCACGATTGGTCGTTTTGAATAATCACGTCAGCTCTACTTGCCCCCAAGTATGTCAGGTCACGTCAAATCATTGATTTTTCAGGTGCTTCCTCTGTGGACATCAAAAGGTTACCTCCTGCAAAACGTGATTTGAAGCAGGTGTTAGTGTTGTTGGCATTTCGTCCACAGCGTCCTTGTCGGGATGCTCTTCCGAATGCCAAATTCCAATTTAGCAGTATTTCACAGCTCACCAGGATTTCGCCTCAATTTAATGGCCTCGGCAGCTCCGACAAACGACCGAAACTGATACAGCGAAGAAAGTGGACAACGCGCCCCGGTGGTGCTTAAAGCGGAGGAAAATGAACTTTTAGCTTACCATATTACAGCACTTTCCGTTGTTGTGGGTTTCGATTGCTACAAAGTGCTGAGAGATTTCGACTATCCTTCATCTTTCTAACGCCTACTATCCCTATTGAAAATGGATCATCATGTGGTTTCTTCAGGAAGAACTCCAGCTCTAGGTTGATGCCAGTGGTGGACGAGTCTAGTTTGAATGGACGAAGACATCCAAGTCGTTTTCTATGCAACACGGCATCATAGTTGGAGGGCACGCCTGGCGTAGACAGAAGAATGGCTACTGTACCAAAACCAAGTCCACTACTCGCAATCGTCGTGATCACGTGTTCCAATATAAGGCATAAATATTAACTCAGGCAACATCAGATATGATCCATTTTTGGGAAATTTACCTTCAGCTAAAGCTTATAATAGGGCAAATAGACGACTAGGCAGAATTGAAATGGCGGTGGGATGGAATGAAGATGGAACAATTGCTCTGTGAAACCAGGTTAACCTCTATTTATGACGAATGTGCCCTACAAAATGTGATTGGTATACAAGACAGGTTCGCTGTGGAACTCTGAGGCTCCTTGGGGAGTACAGAACAGGTTCACCTTTGTGGTGCATTTAAAAAAGAGTAAGCCATTGCAAATCAACCAGAATCGACAAGGGACCTCATTGACGTTCCGATTAGGTGCTTCCTCATCTTCAAGGAAAATTGAAGCATGACTTTTTAAGAAATATCAACTACGTTGGAATGGCAGATGCAGGAGAGGAGAGCGACCACGTGGAGAGGGCGGAGAACAATGCTACCAAGTGCAAGGATCACGAAATTGTGGTCCAGCTTTCTGTTTATTTTACTTCTGCTAACACTCCACTAGCCCCTCCCTCCAGAGACTTAATGCTTACTTTGAAGCTCAACGTCTGCCAGTGGAGGTAGATTGGAGAAGGTAGGATGAAGTGTCCTCCCATCGGTCATTGACAGCAGCCATGACATTAACATTACCCAAACTAAATCCTTTAGGCCCAACCCACTGATAAGATTAGGAGCAAGATCATTTTCTTGACATCTTCTGCATTTCCCATTAAAATTGTGCTCTAGAAGATGAGAGGGCTTAGTACCCATCCAATCTCTCGGTTCGGTAAGGGTGCGAAATCAAACGACTAGGTGGGATTGGTAGAGTGGATAAAAGTGACTTTCGAGTGGGATATTTATTTTGATGAAATCCATCATTCACCTGTGTTTTGAGAGGTAATGCTGTGCGTGGCCGCAGATTTTGCCGACTACTGATGTCGACCTTGCTTGTGCAGAGACACCTTCTAGTGGTGGTGATGGCCGACATCGCACGCAAACAATTCTGTCAGATAGCCTGTACGAAATAAAAATTCACATTCCCTTCTCTCTTCTCTCCGTTGCAATATTTACTTCTCAGCGCAGCTTGGGAGGGAAGGGAACACTGGATTCTACACTGGAAGATGAAATAATGCAATCAGAACTGTAAACGTTCAAAGATGGAAGGCTGGTCACGATGATGAAGTGTCGCCTAAACCAATAGTCCACGACAGCAGCCCAGTGGACAAATGAGGTTTTGAATGCAGGAGTATTACAAATCCTCGATACGATCTTAAAGTCTCCTTGTGAAATAATATTTACCTGATTTTAAAACCAGATTTTAAAAGCATGAATTACATTGCATAGGCTACGGAGCATTTAAATTCCATTCAAACAGAGATTCTGTGCAACATAGGCAGCTTCTTAACATGCGTTCCTCTTTCTTCGCCTTCAATCGCAATCTAGGTGAAGGAAGGGAGTAGAGGCGCGTTGGATGGCTAGACCTATCGCTTCTCCAGGTTGCTTCGGCTTGACTTCAACGCGGCCTTGAGCTTCCACGAGCTGATTATTTTACCTGATGTGACTAACACGGTGTGTAAAGCCCGGTTATCCTAACCAATCAGTAAATTGAGGCATTTGCTGTGCCCCCCCCCCGCAACTTTGCATCATGGGTGCTCAAACAGCCATCGGGAATGCTTATCTCAGATATATGCCTTTACTACCTATTTGTGTAAGTAATATCACCGGATGCAACAAAAGTGATAAACCTGTCTCAGAGTTTACCGTGTCAATCTGCTCATACCTTGATCCACTCGACGTGGTCAATGCGCGCCCAGGTGTGCTGAAATGAATCGTAGTGTTTGAGAGGAAGGAACACTCCTAAACCCTGAAGGCTCGCATGATCAGTTGGGTATGGATGGATTGACCGCTCTGTGAAATGATGTGGTAAAATTTCCTCAAATAGGACACTTGAGAGTGTCTTACGAGCCATTCAAGATCATAACCCGCATAATGACTCCTACCAACAGCATCTCCTCTAGTTCGTTGGCCAAAAAGATGATAGAAGGAATTATTGTCCATGTTTACTAATACAAGCGCGTATAACCACCTCCTCGGTCGAAGATCGGCATGGACTGGAGCACTACAGGCAAGCCTTAGCGCCTCATCATTGTGGCCTCTAATTGTTCATAATGCAATACCGAAGCGTTATGGTAGTTGAGCCAGAAATTGCCAATCAGACCTGGCCTAAAAGGCATGAGATTGGAGAAAGACCGTGTAACTGCGCACCCTTGACTGAAGCCGATATAGCGTGAAAATCTACACTTCGATTGCATTACCCAAGTAGCGAGTTTTGAGGAGATAATGGCAAACGCAAACAACTTCTGTGCAAACTAGAAGATGCATATGCGTCAAGCGCGGTGCTCGCAAACGCTAGTTGTAGCAATCACGAGGATTGTGAGGAGGAGTAAGGCAAGCGGATTCGGCGCCTGTAGAGCCTTCAAACACAGGATTCTCGGTGCTTTAAATGGCTAAAGATACTCCATTAGGCCAGGGTTGAGGTTTTCTCAGGAGGATCTAACCTACACCGATGACGTAAATGCATACAGAACACTTACTTAAATAAATATGAATCTACTGCTTCTACGACAGCAAAAAAACCCTTCCTTTAGGAGGTAAATCCACTTCATAATAATCAGCCATGGGATAAAATTGGGATCAAGCAGCTTTTTTGGGTTTTATTAGTAAATCATATGCTGGAAAGAAAGCATCCTGGTAGATGAGACACCGCACCATTCGTACACGTGCACCCCAATATTTGGGGTGGCATACTCTGTGGCTTAGTACTCTTTCTATCTAGCATGAGATATAAAAGAAATGACAAAATGATTATATCTGATTGAACGAGAATTCAATGGTAAAAGTGGCAAAACGTTTATGTCAAAGTTTGGCTTAGAATTTAAATGATATTTTACAATGGGTTAACGATTACAATGCTACAAATAGTAGGAGGTGCCAAGTGTGCCCTTCCCCTATACCAGTAATCAGCGCACAGGTTGTGCCTCAATCAGCCCAGACATCATCAATCAGGACGACAGGCAACAATGGCAGTACCAGTGTGCCCGATTAGCGTGTGATAGTGGAGGAAGCTTCTTCTGAACCAAGTCAGTTGTCTACAGAACACTTCAAGTACCAAACGTGCAATTCAAGCAAGGCACTTGAACTCTACAAATGTTCCGAAGACGCCCAAACGTTCGTACGTGCATTATCGGCGGTCCCGATCATGATGGCGCGCTCGAAGCCATGCAGCCTTGGTGGTCACTTTTGTGAATACTGACTTAGAACTCGGGACACCTACCTGAACCTGGACGTCTAATCGAGGCGCAAGAGACAAGTCTTTCTGTGGAAACTCTAAAAAAAATTACCCATTAGCGCTTGCAAATTCAAAAGGCTACCTAGAAAAACGCTTAAGTCCCGGGGTAAGTGCGGAAAAGCTGCAAGAAATCAAGCTGAAAGATGAACTCATTCTCAGCCCCTTAGAATTTGTTCTTTTCAGATATAAATTCAAAAGCTTCGGTTTACTTCGCAATGCCCTTGGTGAATGAAGAAACAAGTAATGCATGAATGCAGCATTCTAAATCTGTGCGGATTCACAGACAAAATCCACCTGTAAAGTGCGCATGTAAGCCAGTTTTAGACGACAGCTAAGGATATCAATGTACGTAAGAGACCAATAAAGCCACCTAAGAACTGGACAATAACCATGAAGATCGGCTTCTTTGACCGTCGACACTAGTAATTTACTGCTATAATATTTTCGGTAACTTAATCTCAATCTACCAGTAACTGCATAGTGCACTAGCGAAATTGTTAAAAAGATTTATTTTATGTATATATGCATACAAAAATGGGACCTTCACCGGTTATTTCGGGGGAGATTTGATGGAGGCGGACTTGCCAGTGGTATCCTTTCCATAATGCTTGGCGTAGAAACGACTGGCAAGGACAGAACTGCGTTTGGAAAACTGAATACCTTTTTCCTCAGACCAGGTTTTTAGGTTACGCAAATGGGCCAACCTATTTTCCAATGCTCGGCTAATGTAGGCCTGAAGAGTAAGGTGGCAACAAAATGCCATTTAATAAGTTTTAACTGTGTGAGAAAATCGACCTGGCGTGGAACTAAGCTTCGCGTTAACAGTATGTTACAACAGGGGCTGAATCCCAATGCAAAAATAGGACTCGCCTCTTTGTTGCGCTCTGAGAGATCGCTCCAGGATTTCGAGGCAGCAGAGAGCTTTGAAGTCATGCTTTGCAGGCTTGATCCCTGCTCAAACCAAGTTTAAAATTCACACGGCAATTGAATCACTTTAAAGAGAGGAAACAGGGCACTGGACATAACTACCTTGTTACCAGAGAGCTGTTCACAAATATACACCTTGTATCCTGTGGTTGGCAGAGGTTTTGGCAAGCCATGTTTTCTAGCAAACTGCAGAAGTAGCAAAACACAAATTTAGTAACACAGACATTTTCTAAGCACATTAGAAAGGATTATGCTGGGGCGTAAATGCACAATGCGGCTAATTGAAAGGAATTCTGAGTAAGCATACTGCCTACGATTACAAATTCCTACTTCTTCACAAAAATGCGAAAGAAGGAAGGTTTGTAGACAACGGACGGTAGTTTCAAACCATAAAAATCCAAATACATGTAAGGTTATAAGAATCAACTAAACGCCGATTTAAAAGCATGATCCTAATGCAAAAGCTACACTATTAAAACGATACAATAGTCAAGAAACACAACTATTTAAAGTACGCATGTTTGCATCAAATATGCTTCTTATTTAACATTTCAATTAAAACAATACAAAAACCGAACATTTTTAAAAACGTGTAGCCAAAATGAGTACCAATAGCTTTTTCCGATCCTCCAATTTCTCCTCGTCAGTCTTCGTTTTCGTTATAGGCGCATTTAGTGTCAACTTGACCAAATCAGCGGGAGAAGCAGCCTTATACATCTCGCTAAGCTTCTTCATAATTTCCGTTGTTTTCATTATGGGATTTTTACTCTTCACGTCGTTAAAATATGCTTTAACATATGCAGAGAAAGCAGGTGGTTTGCGAGATTCAACGGCTACAAAACGACCACAGCATCTAAGGGGATTACCAAGCCTACGAAGTAATGTAAGAATATGATTAGGGAAAAAGTCACAAACCTTAGAACGGAAAACCCACAAGCCATCTTCTCCATCACTAACAAAGGACGCCTTTTGAAAATTCTCTCGAAAAATATGTTATGTTAAACAAAGGTAATTAATTACCAACTCATTTCGCAATAGACTGTGGGTTAGATTTTTCGACGCATCGTTTTACTGCCACCTATTATTTCATTAGATTCGCCCTATAAACAAAATCGTATGTATACCGAAATATTGGAACTATACTACTGCTAACTCCGG
Organism: Echinococcus multilocularis; assembly: GCA_000469725.3. Taxonomy (NCBI): domain Eukaryota; kingdom Metazoa; phylum Platyhelminthes; class Cestoda; order Cyclophyllidea; family Taeniidae; genus Echinococcus; species Echinococcus multilocularis. The sequence continues at coordinate 3,217,330 of LN902846.1, read as the reverse complement.
TGTAACTTTCCAATTTTCCTATGATATTTACCCAGCTTCTATGATTTTCACTTGGTTTAATTAAGTCTATTGGTTTTGTAATGTGCAAAATCGCTTCACTTAGGACACTGCAAGTTGTTTTTACAGTTTGATGCTACTAAATTGAGCCAAGTTTACTCCAATATTCCCACAGTTATGCCAAAAGCTAATCAATATTTTTTGTTTCTCTTGTTGCTAATTTAATCCTTTTTACCATTTAGTGATTTTAACATGATAATTTGTGTTAAATTCATGCTTATTGTAGTATTTGATTGTGCATTGTAGACCATAGCGACTCATCAAGCACTATTTTAAATCTATGAGGATGATGCCGAATGTTCGAACTAAAAACATTTACGAAGCTATTATGCATCGGCAAAAGATGGCTGAGGCCAAAAAACAATGCGAACAGATAGAAAATAAAAGGTTCTTTCAGGATTCTGATGTTAGAGCACGCCAGGAGAAGCGGTGGACCTCTGAAACTTCCTTTAATAATAGGTATAGCGTGATTTCTCACACCATTAGTAATATCTAGCATGATGGCCTACCTACTACCTGATAAGGAGACCGTTTTAAGTAATTTGGAGGCCAGAAAAAGCAAACTTAGGTCTTTACTGCGGAAAGAGGCCGACTTTTACGAGGTAACCTCCCGGTGAATTGAATATCATCTTATCAAGAAAGCTATAAATCAGTCACCAAGGACAAGGGACTGTGCGTACTCATGCCTGAGGAACCAGATTGATGAAGTGCTGCATAAAAATGGGTGTACCGCATCTGAAGTATTTCTATTCGTTCTTATTAAAATGTTCAGAATGAACAATTCTCCACCAAAGGATCACTTGTTATCAGTTTGCACAATGGAATAACTGAGAAACTAGATTCAATAAATGGGCAAAGTGAAAATGCGGTGCGTGATTGGTACTTTGAAACCTGTATTAAACTAAATCATTTTAACATATTTTTGGGCAAAATTTTTTTTTTACAGTCCGTTGCCTGTCACAACTTTATGCATTTCAAGAAAGTAACGCTGAATTTGATGATTACTTGTAAAATAGCTTAAAATTGTACCTTTTCCTTAAAATACATGGTGTGAATTATCTTAGATGAGTGACGGTGAGGCTTCTGACGCAGTCGAATCAAAAGCCGTGGTTTATGACAGCCACAGATCCGATGAACGTCAACGCGATGTTGCATTGCAACGGAAGCTGGATGAGCTGAAGCAGTTTGAAAGAGAAGTATTCGTTTTACACTGATATAATTTGCCTCTCAAATTGTTTTATAACAGTAATGTGATTCACAGAAAACTGTTGAAAAACTCACTGAAATTGAAGGAACTCGCTGAAATTGTGAAATTTGTGTTCCTAATACCCAGATTCATAAGCTCCTTAAGGGGGTGTTTGTTCTCAAAAGTTGATTATTTCGATTCTTCTTTTGTTTTCACAAGTTTACCTTATTTCGATTCATTTAAAATCTCGATTGAATGGTTTAATGTAAAACGCTTCCCGGTAACAGTAATTTTATTGTAGGACCACAGAAGTTGAGGAAATTTAAGCATAGGTAGTTGGAGTAGTATCAAATTCTTCGTTTCATCTCGGTTTCTGCTCTTTTCCCAGACTGAAGAATTAGAAAGAATAGAAAAGGAGGTTTTGGAGGATCAAAAGCTTCTTCAAAGGCTAGCAACGGAGAGGCTGGAGACCGATGAGACACGACGTCAGCGACGCTTCGAGAAGGTACTTCTGCGACAACACACTGCAGCACTGATTCGACGTTCTCGTCAGGTGCAAACAGAAATCACCACTGATTTGGCCTGGATTGATCGCCTGCTCGCCTTTGAGGGTGAGGAGGAGGGGAAAGCGGATGGGGAAGGGCCGAGAAGTCGTATCAATGTTGTTAAGGAAATGCTTGAAGAAGATTTACGCCATGAAGCGCGACGGGAAAGGGATATGGACGACATGCTAGCGTAAGTGCCACCGACCATTAATGTCGTGTCTTATGTAATGTCTCTTCTCTGCAAAATTACCTTTAAATGGGGTATCTTTGATACGCTCGTCAATTCACACCGCACCATTCTGTGCTCGTGGTATTCTATAGATGTCTGACTTGGTTCACAGAAAGCCACAACCATCGCCACACACTGTTCTGGCAAGCAGGCATCGCTATTGTTGCCTGTCGTCCCTATTGGGAGATGGCTAAGCTGATTGAGACACGAATTGTTTGTCGTGCCGGCAACACTAACAGTAGTCCACACAATCTTGTGGGCTGGCAAACATCCTCTTATGCTTGTTGTTCCTTGATTTATCGGAACCTGTGAGGCAGAGTGGAGAAAATCATTTATGAGATGGAATCCTTCGGTCTTTCAACTCGTTACGTGTTGTCACAAATCGTTGATCCATTTGTCCCTTCCAATTGCAGAGAAGGTGTTTTAGTTTTGAATTCGCCACTTGTAGGCGATCACTTTTCCCTAACCTTGCCCTCCAAAAAACGGGATACAAGTCACTTCTTTTCAAGTTTTAGAAGAGCAAAATCTCTAGAGTCTTTGCCATTCACTTAATTAAAAATAATGATCTTTAATTTTCTCACAAATGCAGTTCTGAGGCAGCGGAATTGGCGAAAAGGAGGGAGCAGAAGTGGAAATGCCAGGAAGAGGCTCGTGAGAGACTTCTCAATGACGTATGCAATTTAATACCACTTTTCTCCGATAATATCTACCTTGCTAACCATCCTGGTTTTCGTCATTTTTGCCTCCGCCAGGTGAAAAATTAGGTGTCAAATTAAATTTTCTGAAGTCTCCTTCTTTGCTATTATTCCTTGTGTTAGGAAATTGCCTTAATTATTAGGGCATTTTTGAATAATAAGCGACAACAAATTGTTGCGTTTGCATATTATGAGTGCGTACTTATTTTATTTGCTCACTGAATCATAGAGTCTAAAGCAGCTATCTAGTGGAGTTTTAAGCAGCAATGCTTCAGATCGAATAGTTTGATAATGTAGCGCAACGAGCACTTTCTTGACCTAGGTGCTCTCCATATGTCAAGACCGCGTCGACAGTCGCTTACAAGCCCTAAAACAGATGAAATTGGCACGAGCAGAGCGTCACGAGGCTCTGAAGCGTGAAATCAACGCAGCCGAGTTGCAGTGGAAACCTGCACTTCAGATGGAGCGCAGCAATGACAAGGACTGTGATAAGTTAGTGACATCCGAGGAGGCCAACAGCCGTAGCAGCCATGCTGAAGCCGTCTTCGAGGAGACGCTGAGGAAGGAGGCCGAAAAACTAAACATCTCCGTAGATGAACTGAAGAAGGTAGCTTCTGGAATGGAATTCAGTAAAGCGCCTTTTACAGGTAACCAGCACAAGACCCAACTGTGGTAGTGACTGTGAGGTCACGATTTCTGCCACCTTTTTATGACTATTAATAAATGATTCTGTACATTTGATAAGGCTGATCTCTGGATAGTATTGGGCTGAGGGGCTTTAAAACACATCATTAAACTTGCCACCTGTCCTTTCTGACGTGCTTGCTATCGCTGCACTTCCGTCATAGTGAGGATTTGTTTACTTGCAGATGCGATGCAACAAAATTTTAAGTGCTCAAGAAATAAATTCTTCCAATTGTGGTGGTTTCATGGGATGAGTTTATTCTCCAGCATTGGACCAATGGGGCTTTGGTCCGATATCGCTTCCATTTCATTGGCTCATTGGTTGTCGAACTGATCGGTTTTGCCTGAAATGAATCAAGTCACCAAAGGGCACTTCATTTAAAAGTTATTTTAATTGCACAAAAATGGATTTGGATTTTGAAAGCGTTTGCTATTGCGGAAGGAGAATTTGGTCGCCAATGTTATCCCACTAAAAAGTGAATTGATCACGTTAGACTCGACGATTCCGTTTTATTGTACTTCATTTGGCTTATATTGGAGAAGTTTAAGTTTATGCATTTCACTGGAGTCCTTGCCTTCTTTCAATCTAGTCAAAATGTGTATTTATAACAAGAATAGCAAGACTCTATGAAACATTCATGACTTGTTCCTCAGGGCATTAATCGACATGCTACTATAGAAATTCATAGAAGGACTAAAAGATGGTGCCAAAGGTTGGTCAACGCTCCCAGCGAACATGCCTTACAAACATTGCCAAAACATATGAGACCAAGAAGGCTATCATGTTTTTGGTAGGAGTGGTTTGTATTCATTCAACCTTGTGTCTCTATTAGTGGTCATTGTGGCGATTCCACAATTGGATGTTGGCCAAAGTTTGATTCTATTGCGAACCCTCAGCTTCTGCCATCAGAGGTTGACATCCTTCCTCTGTGACTTGTTGGCTTAGTAACCAGCTAAAAATAATCAGTTCTGCAGTTACGTTGATTCCATTCCCCAAATTTTTCAGCATTTCAGAGCTCTCAAGACCATAATAAGGCATGCCAGCAAGGCGGAAGGGTTGAGCTTAGCATTCGGAAGGCCTGGACGCTTGAAAGATGCAACATCTGGTAATTTCATCGAGATGGTGGTAGATTCTGCAGAGACTAGAGAGCTCAAGAGGACAAATATGAGCTGTCTTTTCTCAAAGCCTCATGTCATCGGCATGGTTCTCGAATCACAGAAGGCCGGATTGGCTTTCAATTAATGATTCCTCTTTTAAAGTATGGTTAACCATGAAAATGAATGTTGTACTGTAATTTTATTAGTACAACGTTTTCGCTGTAACCTAAGGATCTGAAAGAAATTTTCACACGCTATTAACAGAAAGTGTCCAAACACTCTTAACCAGGGCCCATGCATGATGTCTGATAGGAGGAAGTGATAATTTTGTCACAAGGATTCATCCTAATTGTCATCAAGCATCCTACTTTAATTTCTTGTGCATTGTTACCTGGGCAACGCAAGTCATCCATCGGGTTTCCTCACCTGAGCAGCAGCTAGCTTGGTTCTTGGAAGCATCAAAAAAGATTTGCAAGCCCAACATGATGAAGCTTGGTTGTGGGTGGACAGGTGCGATTTGCAGATATCCCTGAGAAGGTAGGTAGATTGAGTCGTTGGATGAATTTTTCATACGATATTTTAAAAGAAAAATTAAGAGCCTTTTATGGGAATAATGTAGTGTTGATGCAAATAACCACCAGTAGACTTCTAACGTATTTTTAAATCGAAGGTGACTTATGCCGCATTTTGAACTATTTCCCTGAAGATCTTTCAAGGGAATGTAACGAAACAACTTCTTGTTTTAATTGCGCATTTTACCGCGCGGGCTTCTCATTTCACTGCGGCGGCACGACGCTTCGGCCATGTCCACCGACTCCCAGGCCCTTGGAGCGTTGCGCATTCGGTGCGACGTACCGCTCGCACCTCATTTATATTCACGTCACTATTCCATTACCTTGCCCTGACGTGGTTCTGACTTGCTTACGACTTTAGTCTAGCATTATAAGGGCATTCGTAATTGGTCTTCGAAGACAACTGCTTTAAAGTGGGAAATGCTTGCCAATCAAAGGGGTTCTATTTGATCGCAAGGAAGAGTGTAAACTTGGACGCAAACAACTTAGGTACTATCGTTAGATATTTTTTGCCTTTTAAACAAATTCTCTCATTTGAGATTAAATTTTACCCATTAAAATCACCATTAACTGGCAGGAACCTCCACTTATAAACAAGAAAGGAGTGTTTATCCAAGTAGTAAGTCAGCGTCAAGAATCACTACCAAGTGGATGGATGAATGAGATCCAAAAGATGAAGTAGACTAGATAAAGTTGTATAAATGTTGGCTGGATAGTTCGAGGGAAAGAAAGAGGAATAATAGAGTTTGGATTAATCCCAATGACTACATGTAGGAGTCATTTTTGATGTCCGTAAGTGGGCTTCCTATCAAGTGGCGAAGGAACTAAGTAACGAGTAGCGCGGGCGGTGCGCTGTTGGCAGGATCCCATGCTAATCGCAAATTACGGCGGGGGCGGTGGTAGTGTCGTTACGTCTACACATCAAACAAACGTCATCCAAAATTTCGAATCGATGAGTCCATTAAATGAATACTTCGGACTCTACGTAAGTCTTTATCATCAAGTTTAGCTTCACAAGGCTGCTTGAAATCCCCTACTTTTCGTGTCTCGGTGGAAGTGAGGTATCTAGGCGCTTCCGACAGCTGAAGTGGATTCCCTTTCTCCTGATATCAGTCTAAGTCACCTCTGAAGATCTAACAAGACAGCGTAGATGAACCTGGTCGCATGTCCCTAACCTGAAGATGCGCGTAAATGGACCATTCTGCTGCGATTTATCCCTCGAAAGTTCAACTTTTTCAAGAAGTTTACAGATTTGCAAGCGCTCAGCTTTGCCTACCGCCAACAGGACGAGGTATTCGAGACCTAGTCAAGTTAGGCTTCAATTGGTATGTTGCTAACCCAAAACACCTCATGTTTTCTTGTTAGCACAAACGCACCAAATCGCAAACGATCTCGGCCGAGAGACGCTTTAGTCACTGAATCACCGGTTGTGCTTTGAATCAATTGCTTTTGCTACGACCCCACCACCGCTACAGCATTGGCAGTGATGTTGCTGCTGCTGACGGCTGTGCTGCCGCAGAAACAGTGAAAAGGCATGCTTTGGAGGCGCTAGAGGGTGCTTTTGCGCACCTGTTTCGCATGCACATCCACACACAGGATGCACGTCCGCACCAAGCCCGCAGGCCATTGGCTTGTCCACGCAGTGCGTGCGTGCATGCGTTCATTCAAGGGCGGAGGGCGGGCATGTGGCGAGTACGTGGTGTGCGCACTAGCGCGCAAATCAAGCATCTGGTCACCCATCCACTCTCATAGCCCCCACCACACCAGCCCCCACCCACCCTTTCAATATAGTCACCAGCATCATCATCAACAGCGTCATCATCACCAGCAGCAGCAGCATCATTTTATTGTGCAGTAGACGTCGTTCATTTGCGAGAATCACTACTTGTAAACTGTACTGTGCTGTGCTTCGTTGTGTTGGCCTCACCCGGATGATGTCCCACTCGAGTGGATAATTACAAACCAGTAAAGGACAGGAACTATGGATTTTATTATTCTCAAGGTTTGTCATTTTGGTCTGTTTCCCTCTTTTTTTGGCTACAAAGTCGATATTTGGGATTCACTTGACCCATTCATTGTTGTTGCTGGTGTTTGCTGGTTCCCATTCATTCCTTCTTCTCTTGGTGTATTTCAAGCGATTTTTTTTCAAAACTCACTAAGCAATATTACACAAATCTATCATTTTACTGTTTAAAATGAGGCCACCCAAATGCAGGGCTGCAGATCTTAATTGACTGCTGGCAAAGTTCCAAAGACGTCTCCTTGTGCAAATTTAAATCATCTGTCTGTGAATGTAGTGATTCCACCAAAAAGAGAAATTTTGCAGCAATGGACTGCCGTTAAAGCTGCATTGCCAGCAGTGTTGACGACGCTGTGAAAATCGTAGCACATGATGTATTTTTTCTTGGCAAGCGAAACCACTAAATTAGTTCAAAATTCGAAAAATCGGAAGGAAAAGAGGAGGACTGTCACCCATGTGGGCCAAAGTCAACCGCACTCCTTTACATGTGTGCACACATCTGCTGGTGTTGCTGCTGCAATCGTTTTTCAGTGATCATGAAAAAAACAATTACAAGTCGAGGCGTTGTGATCCAAACTTGCATCACACCGGTTTAAAGATTCTGACGGTAGATGAGATTGTTATCATCACCTAGTGTGAATGCCTGATGATGAGTGAGTAACAAGCGGGGCCTCATTCGCATCTGGAGATGTCAGTCATGATCATTGTTGAGCTTCGACACCTACCCCCCCCTCTTCCGCCCCCTCCACATGCACAGTTGTGGCGCACCATTGTTCTAGACGCGGTCTTCGGAGCTTGCTGGTCACCTCCAACTGGAATCACCACGATGGCGATGAGTACAACGTTATTGAGTTTAAACTGGCGCGCAGCCAGGGCATGGGCGGCGGTTGGATGATTGAGATTGGAAACAAGTCCCTCCCTCCTTTGGGTAATCCGATGATTCATCAAAAATTGCTGGAGGCAGCCTAAAAAAAATATCTTGTACTTCAAACCAATTCAAAAGCTTATTTCGTTTTGCGATTTTTGATGACAGCTTAGGGTTTAGGTTGAAGGTCTCCAAGTTTGACGGCCGCATGACGTGTTGGTTACTCCCTCTCGCTCTTTTTGTTGTTGTTTGCCACACCTTTGGCAGTTGGCAGTGTTTCTTCCACTGAGAAGGCAGAAAACCTCCTCAGAAGAAGCCAAAATTGCTGCCTCCTAAAAAAACGCCCAATTTTTCTAGCTGCAAGAGTGGGTGGCCGTCGTCACCGCGAAACACTTGCTTCTGGCCTTCGTACTGGGGTAGGGGATGTGCTATTTTGTGATCTCACCACCCTTTCTCTTGCCCTGGGTCTGTTTATAACGCTAGCGCGCTACACTTAAAAAAATATGCAGCCTGGCGTCTACAATGTCGCATCGAAACTAGTGATTAATCCATTTTTCGCGGAGAACGCAATCCCCTTTTTTTGTTCAGAAGACCTATGTTATGAAGCTTTTGTTGTATCACCAAGTAGACCATGGAAACCAGGAGATACACTTCATTTTGTCCCATTGTCAGCCACTCACCTTATTTTAAGTAACAGTTGATGAAAGGCTTGAAGAAGACGTGACTAAGCGCTTTTGTGCCCTTTGAAAAGCATCATTACTTACCAGAATGTAGTGCAAGTACAATCGTCATGGGAAATCCCCGCTCTGTTGCCTATCAGCTGAATTCGAGCTGATTGGTCATTGTCTCTCTGACTTCGACTAAGTAAGATGCGATTGAAAGCCTGGGATTCTCGAATGCCGTGATCCCCTAGTTCTCTTTCTCTAGTTCTGCGTGTGTGGAACGTGGATAAGTATGCTTGTGCTTGTGTGTTCATTTATCACTTCACTCCGGGAGGAAAGTGTTTGTGTATATGTATGTGAGTCAGCGCTAGCGGACATGTGCGCTCTTGCCCGCACTCGCACAAGAAAGAGGAGTCGACGCGAAATATTGTTACGGCGCTTTCACAACCCCTAAGGCAGCAAACAAACGTGCCGACTGGACATAATCGATTACACACTAAAGGCAATCTACTGGAAGCACGGGTGTCGATTGTGATCCTGGAGCCCCCCACCAGTGTAGATTTCTACCACTCTTAGGTGCGTGTTATTTCCTCATAATCGCTTTGAAAGCGGCAGCAGGAGTTTCTTCGGTTAGGGAGGGATAAATGTAGGTGAGTGCGCTTAGGTAAGACAAGGCAAATCGTCACTTTGTCCTTGTGATTAAAATCCGTGCTTTTTGTTTCAAATTCAATAAATCCCGAAAGCGACGTACAAAATGCATTTTCCATCAATCCGATCTACGTTTAGACTTCCCATCTGATTACTTTTCTGTAGGCCAAGGGAACAGGTGGTGGTGGTGATGCAGATTGTACTATGTTCTCCAGGCGAAGAATCATTTCTCTGCATAAAAATGATTTTCTCAATTTTAATAATTCTCTGCAGAAAGTGGCTTTCCTTTCTGGCTGGAGAATGCACTAAATTATGCCCAAAATTTGGTGGAGGTATGCGTGCTGCGCTCACAAACTGTCATAACCTGTCATCAGCAGTTGGGGGAGGAGGGACTACTCCGAGGTAAATTAAGTATTCAAGCACACTTGGCTCATTTCGCATTCCAAGAGTCAAATAAATTTAAAATTATGATTTGTTGTGCAAATGCTGAATGCTTCCTTGGCAAAAAAGGAGGTGAGTGGGCCCGAGGATCCGCCACTTTATGCCAAATTAATCTGCTCTACCGCAGCAGCACCTTTGCAAGCGCTTAACACCTTTCCTCAATTCCTTTTCGTCCAATAAGGTCAGGACTGTACATGCAAAAAATGAGGCTTTGTTCCCGCTTTTCAGGCCGGAATGGCAATCATTCATAGTTGGTAAGAACTTTTTTCCTTACTCAAACATTCTGGTCTACACATTTTAACGGCCTCCTTCATTTTCCTCACTCTTGATTAGTAAATAAACCATTTTGGGTCATTTTTCATCCCAGGAGCACCTCCATAATTCCTCAGTCCTCTACACTCACGTCCACGAGATGGTTTTATAAGTACTCGAGTATGCACACCTTCCTCATTCGTGCATAAATGCATGACCCGGGAATCAGTATGAAAGCTGGTCATAAATCATTTATTGAACTGACTACCACCTCTCGGATCCGCAGGGGCTTGGTTGGTGGTCAAAAAGTTGGATCAGGATCCATTTGCACTTCGCTTTCTTTTTTGCCTTGGTAAGAGAAGAAGTATTCCCCCTACGGGAGGGACATCGTCATCTTTCTCCAGTCAGGGTTTTTAAAAGTGAATACTGGAGCATTTCCCCATGACTTGTCCACTACCTGTTTTCGTTTACACATCAGCGTTCCCTTGGTTAACACAACCTCTACGTGTTGGGTTATTTACACCTGTCAATCACTCGTGGAGAGGTGTCTGGCAAAAAAGTGCAGACTCCAGAATTACCGAAAATGGTCATTCACGTTCACTTCCTCACCTTTTTTCCCATTTCCCACTCCACCATCCCATTCTGGGTAACACCTGCAAACAAGTGTAGGGCAGTCCACCCACCATCCCTCATGATGCCGATGATAGCATTTCGATTGGATGTAATCACCAGGTGGAAGGAGATGTCGGGTTATAGAAGCAGCATTGCATCAGGACTGAATGCGCTTCTGTGTTTTCGCATGTAAATGGATGGATGAGCGAGTGAGTCACGCATTTTCACGTTCATCGTGGTCCGTACGCTCCTTTCCCTCCGCCCCTTCCCCTCCATCACAACCTTGGTGGCAGGAAAGGCGGGGAAGGGGATGCATTCAAGCATTCAAGAGGAGGAATTAATCATTTGGGAGGTAGTTTGGATAGCAACAGGTGAATTATTTCCCCGCAGTGAAGGAGGCTGAAGCCAAAAACATAACTTATATTATAACCCAATCAGCTGCAGGCGTAACTAAGGGAAAGGTACTTTATTCCTTTCGAAGTGTTCCCCACGTCATCCTTTTCCCCTGTGCGTGGAATCAGTTAGGATTCCTTCAATTGCTTTTTGGAGGCACCAACAACGATATTGGTTTTCAAAGATGTTAAGGCTGAAAAAAAGGCGATATTTTGGAAGTTGCTTGATGGTAGAGGCTAATGAGACCCCATCCAGTCAAAAATTGAATTTAGGAATGAATTGTCTTCTGGTCCATCATTAACATACATGAATTCAATCGTGAATTACGTCTCCTAGTTGATAGATTGACGGGAACGTCTAATCTTTTTGCTGTTTATGAGTGCCAGTTTTTTTTAAAAAATGAGTCTTTCTGCTCATTTGACTGATATGTCATGAATGCGCTGGTCGAAGAACTTTCCGGATCCGTCAAATGTCTGGACTTGTTTAATTTCAGCTAAAACTATTTTGAAATATTTCAAAATGTGCCAGGATGGAGATAAACGATGATCCACTAGATTGAACGCAATCGACGATCGGTCATTTGCAAGGACTCAGTACATAACATTGGGGTGAATTATTGCATCATTTCCTGAGGGTTAGGCCTAAGAAGCTTGTTTAAAAATTTGTTTTCCTTTGATCATCAAATGTGGGAGAGAATTAACGTTTAAATTCCAGATTCTCACCAGTGATCTCTTGGGAATTTCCATTAATTTCCTCTGAAATGAAAGTGGAGTTGTTGGCATAAATTACTGCAACAAAGAAAAGACGGATATTTATGCTCCCCTCTCTCCCCTCCCTCCTGTCCACCCCACTGGCTCTCTCCCTATGACTCATATATTAAATCACTCCTTCCTCTGGAGACACGTAAATTAGAAAAAAAGAAGCGAAATTTTTTTGGGTGATAGCACAGTTACCGCCAGGGTCCCAGTGGGTGATCGAGCACCGCAGCACTCCGTGCATTTCATCCGGCTGTCAGTCATTTGTTTGACCAATTCAAATGACTCTCCTCTCAGACCTAGAATATTACCCACTGCATTGTTTAAGCCCAGATGATGTGTTTGCAGCACAGCCCAGTAAAGATGGCTTGCATAAGTGACTGATAAACACGTGTTGCACATTTTGTGGCTGGAAACTCAGGCAAGGCCATACGCCGCGCTTTCGAGTCCAACAGTTCTGATGTAAATCGACGAGTGCTTTTGTGAAGAAATAAATAGATTTCAATTGTGCTTCTTAAATTAAATTTGCTTTCGTCTTGAAGTAGTGGAATCTTGTCTAAAAAGGAAATAAAGTTGTAGTCGATAAAGTAAACGTGTGATTTTAAGGAGGATCTCTGCAACGTTCTTTCAGAAAGTTCAAGACCACCCACTACAAATCACTAACTGATAAAGGTGGCATACTTTTAAAATACACTTCTTGTGGGTATATGAAGAGTTTTAAGAGGATGTTTTAAAAATTTGTTAAAACTGATTTCTAGCTCCTTGTCAGCAGTTTATTCAAACCCACCGTCAGTAGCTCTAAAGTTTGTCCTCTTCAAGGTCATCAAAGACTGCTAATAATAACTCCATTTAATGTAGACTTTCTCCCCACCCCTACTACATCACAGGTGAATGGTGAGGATGTTCAGAATTGCAGCCACGAGGAAGCTATGGAAGTCTTTCAGCGAGCTCCCGACCCCGTCATTGTGGTGGAGGTGATGCGACGTCCCCAACCCTCATCCACCACCTCTCCTTCCGTTTTCCCCACCCCACTGGTGGGCGGAGGCGGAGGGCTGTGCAGTAGTGGTAGTGGACCGGGCGGAGCCGGCGACTCCAATAGCGAGTTGAGCAGTGTCCTCTCGACCCGACGCGGCGTCGGTGGTGGAGGAGGTGTTTGTAGCAGCAGCGGCGCCACACGTTCCGTTGCAGTTCAGACCGTCTTCAGCGCAGGCGAAATGGCCGCATCATTGGCGATTGCGGCGGCCTCATTTGCCCAACAGGAGGCGCGGATGGCTCTGCTCGGGGAATCTGCTTCCTATGGCATGTATGTGGCTAGCAAGTTTCTCACTTTCTGTCCTTGAGCTCAATGAGGGTTAATTCGTAGTCTTCTGAAACTTTTCTACGTTGAGACATTGTGTTAACCCTTCCAGACTCCACCTGTGATCCCATTGAGCTGAATTGTAGATTTGAATAGATGACTGTTCGATGCTTTCTTCCACTTCACTTTTACTCACTGCCATTCTAACATTGATTTTCACAGTTCTAGTGTACCTCAGATGGGGATTAAATTCGGCCGGATTTTGTTTGTCATGTTGCAAAATTATGTATCGAAGTCTTTGTCCTGACTTCCACATCTCGTGTCATCTTAGCCCTGTATTAACGACACCTTAGATTTGATTGTGTAGACTGAAGCCCTGTTTTTTGCTCATAGAAGTGAGGGTTATGTTGGATGTGGTTTATATATACCCTTGGGAGTCAAAAATTTCTCAACTAGATCAACAGCCATAAAGGGAACAGTACTGCCTTCCTTTTTTCTACTCACCCATGTGTTTAACATTTATGTAATGCCTAAGCATAGATTCATTTCCCTCTTGCGACTGGGTTTTATTCCAGTTACCTTAAACGGTCTCAAACCCAGGTTTGTCTCATTATCCCCCTGTTTTTTAACAGCAAGTAAAAATAAGCTGAGATCTGTATCCACAATTCTATGTTAATGCTCTCAACTGAAGTAGTAGGCTTCAATTTTGAAATAATCCACTGATGGTCGTGGATGGTGTCATGGATTATGAAGTCCGCCCGATCATCCCCGATAATTATAGGTCAGGCTAGTAGACGTGGATGAAGAACCAATAATTCACCAGAAATGGCCTCTGAAACACCATATGAGTCACCTGACCTCTCCATCAGCTTATGCAAATGTAAACATAGATGTTAAGATTTATCCCCACTTCCAAGCGGTTGGCTACGCCATTCCAGATTAGCTTCACAGTTGCTTGATGCATTGCACTGTCAAAAAAGCCTCCTTGCTACGGTACATTGCAGTATTACCCACATGCGGAGAAAGTAGGCACTCCACATTCAGTGTTACCTTGTTTTTAATCGGTTTATCTAATGCAAGCGTCCGTTTGTTAGTGTCTACTATACTTTGTGTATTTGCCATATCTCGCCCCCCCTCTCCCCACCCCGCGGTACAGTTAAAGCACATCTATTTCTTTTGATTTAGCAGAGTTGAACCATCAATGTCGTCCTCTACTGTCCCTCTTTTGTAGCGGGATGCATGATTTGTAAGTAAGTGATCCTTTCAAATCTCCGCCAATCAAGCGGAGAGAGAAAGAGAGCTAATTTATACCTATTTCGGAATGTTGTTCCAACTCTTTAGCACGAAGCGCTGCTAGACTAAATAAAAACGTTGGCTCTCTTTACAGCCGTGAAACCATGACTACGGCTGTTATTGCTAAGACAGACAGCAGGCCGGATTTTGCATTTGTGTGTGCCGGGATAATCGCCTGTACGGTAGTGGATGCGGGGGGAAGGGGGCAGTAACACACCCAATGCCAGCAACCAGTGGCGTTGCGTTGTGCTGCTGCATTGCATTGCGTAAATGCCTCCCATGATAACCTTTCTTTCTGACACCTTAGGGTTTTGCGCACATTGCGTGAGATACAGAGTAGGTAAAGGTCACTGGGTGTGGGTGTGCAAATACGCATCCTGGACTATTCAAGATGTTGTCATGCCTGCCATGCATATGGCACAACAAACCACCCCCTAATTTGCTTCCCCCTAGGCCAAGAAAGTATCCAACAGACTACCTACTTGGCGTCTCTGGGGCTGGAGACGGAGTGGAGGATGAAGATGGCTTGGAGGAGGAAGACGAAGAGGAGGGAAATGCCGAGGATGTCGATGATGCTGTCTTCGGTGTTGATGAGGTGGGATGCCTGGACTACATCCTCAAACAGTATCCCTGTAGTACAAATGGTGTCCTACCATCCTTCTGTCACCCTCATGTCTTCGTACAACCAATCGATTCTGTCTACGCAAATTTTCCCGAAAATCCCGCCTCCTCTTCCTCCGCTTCTGGCAACCTGCCTACCGGAGAATATGTTACCGAGAAATGCTTTGTATGTGATTTTTACAAATTGAATTAGTCTTAGGAAATGTAGTCTAATTTTGTAGCCCACCAGGAACGTTTCCCAAAACATCAGCTAGACAGACAGAGAATGAGTAAGTAAATCGGAAAGGTCACAGTCGTGTAGACAGTTGCTGCAAAAAAAAGGGTGACCAAGTTTTTAGCCATGCAGCAAGCACGACTGCCTCGTTGAGGTAAGGGAGCCCTATGATTAATCGGAGTAGCGATTCTGCTAATTTGCAACTGTGTGAAGCAGAGGTACCAACGTCCTGTGCATTTCGTCTTAACGGTGATCTTTGTTTTACAAAGCTACTGAAATTAATGGCTCTGTGACTGCTGGTAGTGAGGAGGGAAAACAGCATAAATCTCATAAAAGCATAAAATGGTGAATGTATGGCATCTAAACTTAACACCTCGTTGGTCGGCCAAAAAAGGTTTTAGATTGATGGGTGGTAGTTAGGGCGTAGCAGCATCCACCCGACACCAACAATTTTACTCCTCGGCATTTGAAATTTGCCGCCAGCAATAGAAATAAAGGGGTCAATTTTCTACGAATAACTAACAAATTGGCTGTTTTAATGGCCTTTCCAACTTTTTCTTGGAGTTAACATGAACGTTAATTTAGTTGTGACTGCATCATCTCATCGCGATCCTTTTAGGAGGTGATCCTGCAGAAACAATCGGCCTCTGATAAGTTCGGGCTAACCCTGTGCTATCGGCCCAGTGAGGTTCAACAAAATTTCACGGAAGTGTACATCAGCGAGGTGAGCTGTTTACTTTCCTCTACCGTACTGTACCACTTGGTGGAATGTTTCTTCGTTAGCAGATTAAAGGCACGGCATGTAGACAGCACTACCACGGGCGCTCTCAAAGACTGTTTACACTTTCTCAGACCAAGCACCACCATCTAGACTCGTGTCTGCCGTCTATACAGGATATATCAACTGGGCATGTGTGTGTGGTTGACGGTGATAGCGTTCAGCCCCAACATTGGAAGTTAGGATGGCAGTGAGAGATAATTTGCATGATTACAAGTTGACATACACATATGATTCAACTAGCAACGGCTGAGCAGCAATCGCAAATCGTCTCTTCATCTTGGAGTGCGGCGGTGATGGCGATAGAGCTGGCGGTGAGGCGGGGCGGTATTGAGAGTGGGGTGGGGTGGGGGGGGCCGATGTCTTGGTGACCGGGCCGAATGATTAGCATCCCCATGTTGAACAGTTGTCATCTCTTTCTATTGCCCTCTATTTTGACTGCGCTTGTGATAGCATGAGTCACTTAGGGTGAGGGAACCGACGCGTCACACACAAACACACAAGATAGAGGGAGCGGTCTTCGGAACAAGCGGGAAATGAGTCATCCTTCCTCCGCCTCCGCCTCCTCATCATCTTTCCTAAATCCCACCTCCCTCCTGACTCTCCTTCCGCACAAACTGAGCGCGTGATTTTGCGTGTCTGGGTGGATCAGCACCCATAGAGGCCCATAAGTCATTCTCTTCGAATGATTGCTACTTTCTCAACAGATATCATGTATCTGGTACGCGCCTTGAGCTTTATAAATCCACTTCTCTGGGCGGTGCCGTGGTGGTCACACCCAGGGGCAGCATTACTTATTTACGAAATAGGCTTGCTCTCTCTCATTCTGCGTCCTCCTCCCATCAGACAAAATTAAGGCTTTCTCCCCTCTCTGACCTTCCCTGAGTCATTCCTGTGCCCCCTAGGACACATCTGACCCCTGGGGCGAGTAAATTATCGAGGCACTTGACCTGACAATGATAAGTATGCCCGACCTCTGTCGACATTAATCGGAGGCCATTAATATTAGCTCGGATGAAATGCTGGCATCACTCATTCGCACCTCCTAGCGTCATTAGCGCACCCGAGGGGGCGAGAGGAATTTTAACAGCGTTATTAATAGTTTGATACATCAAGCAATGGTGATGTCTGTGTAGGGTGAAGCATTCATTAGGTTATCCATCCAGGCAAGAGAGCCCTCTTAGACTAAATCTGCGTTGGAATCCGTGAGTGTTATTAAAGAATAAAGAATGAGACACCGTTAAGTCGTACTTTGACGGAAGGGGGCCATTGTGACTCATTGAAAGGGGTATCGAGGCCATCACGTCCATTAATTAACTCAAAATCCGCGGTGGGATGGGCGGAAGGTCAATGGTTCTTAAGTCAAGACTGCGCGTCCCATTTTGGGTATTGAGTCCCTCTATGCATTGTTCCAACCCTGTCATCTCAATTTTTAAGAAGGAAATGCTACTGGGAATTTTGAAATCTGTAACTGCATGGCCTTCCCCTGCTGACGCCTCACCTCCACTACCAATTGGTGACCTCTAGTGAAACGTTTATAGGAACTACGAATATACCGCTCTTCTGCTGGATACTGGAGGCATTCCAGACAAGTCACAAACGGGTAATGTGACTGTTAATGGGAGGATTGTCTTTAACCTCCTCCCATTTACCAATTGATGGGAATTGGGTTTAGTTACCCCTAGCTCCTGAAGTTTTGAATCACCGCAGTTTGAAACTTCTGTGCTTATCCTGTTCCTCCTTAGGCGAAAATGGAAGACTTTTTTGTTGCTTTGACTCCGGGTCCCCCTCACGATTGATAGATCATGATTTAGGGGTTAAATCAATTTTGAAACTGAAGATTTATTCCCCTTGAGGAAATTGCCTCGTTCGTAGAAAAGAGGTTGTGAGAGCACCGACCTCGGATTTGCCTGGTACTTTACACAAAATCAACCACGTGTGTGTCCTACAGACACACTCCCCATAAGTTATGTTCCTACGCCTTTCCCTCTCTGCCCGTTTATTGCGTTTTAAGTGTGTAAGGCATCAGAAAAATCTCTCCATGCTTTACCGAGTGGGTCTAACGGCGGTGGTGAGGGCTGGGACCGGAAGAGGATGGAAGGTGAATAAATGGGTGAGTGGGTAATGTTTGTCAAGCATGCAATCAGGGAGAGAGAGAGAGAGGGAGTGCATAATTGAGTGAATGAGTGAATGGCACAATTTCGGAAATCTAGTAGAGGGAAATGCTTCGAGCAATGTAAATGCCAAGTTGGCACACCTCAGTGACTCATTTAACCTTTAAGAAATCGCACTTGGCGTTTTACATCCCCACCCCACATCTCTCTCTCTGTCTCTCATTTCCGTCCCGCTCTCGCCCTCACTACCGACATTTTCCATTCACCTCCTTTCTCTTTCTCTCTCTCCCTGTTTTTCTCGAATTATTTCTGTGTGCACCCCAGGACAAATGAGGATGCCATCCTGATAGAAACGAAGGCCTGCAGAAACTACTTCAATGGAAATAACTCCCCTCCCCTCTTTGGGCATTGAATGCACGAACGTCTCGGTCAGAAAGCACCCACATTTTGGCGCCTTGGCAGTGGCAGGAAATAGTTTCTTGTTTTATTTTTCCATTGTCGCCAAACTCGATCATAAAATGGTTAGGGAAAATAAATTTGTCAAGTTTTCATCACCCCCCTCCCCTTCCTATTGTATTTATTATTATGTCTGCACGCGAATTCATCCACAAGTGAATCCCAAATTCATTTATAGCTTCAGTAAAGTTGACTGTGATTAAAAACACACATACAAATATTGTTTCCGGATGAGCGATCGTTTCTTTTGATTTTATTGCTTGTTTCCAGGTGATGGGTGATTAGCAATTTCACTTTGGACGTCACACATATGTGACACCCCACAGTTCACACACATAAAACCCATTAAATTGGAAGGTAAATAGTTTGGGTTGGAAAGAAAAAAGCAAAATAATATTATTTTATTCGTCACTATAGAACAATGGAACATCTTGGCTTAGCTCTAAGGCTCGGATAGCGAAAGTGTCAAGATGTCACATTAGTGATGTGAGTGAGCACTTTTTCCGGTGGATTGAATAATAATGCAAACAAAAAGTAATTTATTGAATTAAATAATTGTCTGTTCACAGCACCAAGGAATGTCATATTTGTAGCAGCTTTTATGACATATTTTGATCTCGATATTAAACTTCTTCACTGTTTCGGAGCGACGAAGAGGTAAACAAGACGTGAAAATCACCTTGGTGATAAAAAAGTTTGCTTGATGTGGTAGCCGGGACGGGAAATAGCTGAAAAACTTGATTGTTGATGCAACACGAACACCAACTTATTCCACGTGCGGTTGTTTTTGTACTCCCGCAGATCGAGCCTGGAAGCATAGCTTACCGGTCCGGTCAGATCATGTTGGGTGATCGAGTGGTGAAGATCGAAGATCAGGAGATCACCTCACGGGAGAATGTGATGGATCTCTTCCAGGGCTGTGGACTCTGTGCCAGGATCACCCTTATGCGACAATCCATGTGGAAACAACCGTCGGGTCGTCTACAGCTCGCCTACCCCACCCACCCCTATCCCGACTCAACCCTTGATATTGGTATCACCAATGCTGCTTATGCTCACTTACCGGTGAGTTACTGCGGCTTTGAATGCAAAACTAGACCATCACACCTTGTGCTCCCACAGATCGAGTCTGAACAGTAATCTAAGATGCAGAATTAATTGCGTCTTGAAAGTCCTTTTGCCATGACATTTTGGTGGAAGTTCACTCGTCGTGCAGGCGGCTTAGGAAGGTAGACACTGGTGAATCGCCTAGACAATAACGCCGAGACTGGCATTTTCGATGACTCAACCAACCTGGAAAGTAGAATCTTGCTTTTGGAGTCTGTCACGTTGGAAAGTTCTTTACATGGTGTGCTTTTTAGCGTAAAATTCGCCTTGCATCCTAAATTGCGTTTGTCATTCCAATTTACACTTCAGTAACCTTCTTTTGTCAAAATGTCATTAGAGTTTGAAAAAGACTGAATAAAAATTTTTTGTCATTGACCAAAAGTGGTCTCCAATTGACCATTCTACTACGATAAGCATTCGTTCGGCGGTTTTTTTGGGAACGGAGCACATCATAATTTTTGCGGGCCTTTCATTTCAACCGTGTAGGACGTTAGCTGAAGGTCATTTAACGTTGGAGGTCGACAATGCGCTCGACTGACTTGAAATGGCATTTTAGGTCTGGACCAGTCTGAACCCAAGTTCAGTGACTTTAAATTAAGGCAGATTTATTAGTGACTCAAAAATTTATCTGGACTTTTATGGCAGAAGCCAGTGTCTTTGATGGCCGCTGTCAGGCTGTCTGAAGGTCGGAGGAGCTCACTCCACACATCCCGATAACCAAATATCTGGATGAGATGATTTGGCAGTGATCCTGCTAAATGCCGTCAACTCAGCCTCGGTGTGACTCACACCCGCCAGGGTGCTCCTGTCGAAGTGATGGGTGTTGGGGTGTACGCTGCGAGGAACACGTTTGGTTGCTATTGTACATGAGTATGTGTGTGCACGCATGTTCAACTTTGAAATGAAAAATGTGACTTCCAGAGTAGGTGAGAGACACTTGGACATCCGTGCCTGTTCATTTCCGGGTACGGTTCAGTTAATGTCGGCACTGGGATGCTGAGTTTTGACAAGCCAATTTTAAGTCTCAAGCCAGGTGTGACCACACAAAATTGGCTGAATTTACTTGTAAATCTCACACTACCCATAACCCGTTGGCAGAGTTGACAATGTCAGCAAAACTTTCATTTACCACAATTGGACTGGCCTTTTGTGACCCCAAGCCTTTTTTTAACAGCTTGTAAAATAGTTTTATATCAATTGCGGTACTTATAGAGGCTTTAACTGATGATGGGGACCTTGCCACTTCCTTCCACTGCTCTACTGCAAGTGACTGTCACCTTTTATCTGGCGGATATCCACCACTAACAGCAACAGTGGTGATGGAGACTACTTTTGCTAGTTCCTCACTAGTACTCCTGCCTGACGTAGAGGTGATCGTGACCCATGAGGCCTTAATAACCTTTTGTCTCACCAAAATTTTCGTTCGGCTTTAAACAGTTTTCAGATCTGTCAAAATCACCCACGTGTATACCTCGATCGACGTGGCAGAGGTAAACACTCCAACACCTATCACCGTTGGCGCAATTTCTTTTAAGGCAGGAGAGAAAGAATTCCTTTTTAGTTGTGACCATCTGCTCCAGGCAGGTTGAATGACGCCATAATTTGGTTTATTTCATTTTAGGATCAGGATTCTGGTATGGGCAGAACAACGGATGACAGTGTGAGGACTGAAGAGAGCTCTGAGCAGGCAAGTTTCTCCTTGAATCCTTGGATTTTCTCTCCTTGGCTGATAATTGGGTCCGATCATTCGTCTCAGGTCTGAATTAAGTCCTCATAAATCTTCATAGATGAATCATATCCTTTCAACGGCTTTTTTATATGTCTTTACAGCTTTTGTATAAAAAAATGAAAACCTAGCAGCAAAATCATTTAGTGGAATGAAATAGATGGCACCTTCAAGTAAACCCACTTCTCTTGAAGTTGAGCCGGTCCTTTCACTCGGTTTGCCTCCCAGTTATGCAAAAGTAGGTTTCAGATTCATCACTGATCCAGAAGTTTAAATACTGGCTGACCCTTGGAATCCAAAACTGTCTGACAGCATCACCTATTTTTGTCCCGTGCCTTGCGGTTCAATACTCCAGGGCTTCGGCACACATCTAGCAGCTTAAAATCCAACGGGGATCAGTACAGAACGGCAAGAGCTAAAGGAAAATGACCAGTTGAAATGTTTGAGTGTTTGTGAAGAGCTGACGCTCTTATGGAAAATTCCACCACGATACCTGAAGATGAATTCGCATATTTGTGTTTCACACTCCACTACACACTCCACATAAACACAAACAGGCGGTGTTGACGTCTCCCACGAAGCAGGCCGGAAGTGAAGTCTACAGCGAATTCCCTGAAGATCATTTTAACCAAAGCATTGTGATTTGTAGAATCTCAGGTGAATCAGCATATTTCATTCCATAGTACTGGTAACGTAAACTCTTAAGTAAAAAAGAATTTAGACTAGAGCCAGTATTTATCAGGTAAGTATAAAATGCATTTTTTATCCTATTTAGCACCTTGAATCTGTTCTAAGGAAAAAAGAAGTCACAGGAGCGTGGCGGGAGATATATCACTGGCCGTGCCGACGAGTGGCAGTTTAACAGCCGGGGCTCTTTTGGCTCGCGTAATTAAAGCGAAGAGTTAAACAAATAGCCATGGTAGACGACAAAATCTGCCATTCTGTCATTTGGTTGGCATCCGCAAATCGTCAAACACTTCTCAGTAAAAAATCACTATACCAGGTCTTTTATGGAACCAATGCATCTCCACAAATTGGAAGGATCACTCAGGTGTACTGGCGAACTGGGCCTTAGATGCTAGTGGAGAATCATACCCTTGGTGCTGCAACTTAAGTTAGTGCTGCCAAATGAACCTTGTGGAGTATGTTGGTGTGTTGACTAGGGGGCATATAAGGTCCAACAACCAACGTCAGCACAACTCTGCACCTTCCTAGTCAGCACCATCAAGCACAAAAACACCAGATCTTCCTGCAGTTCTTTTTCCACAACTAGAGGTATGTGGCTAAAAAAATGGCAACGCATCTGCAACTTTTCCCGGTTGACAAACACCCCACGCGCACTACCAGGCAACTTTAGCCACAAACCTTAAATTTTGGCATTTTCATCCACTTTTTTTCTGATTAAAAAAGTGGGAGAGCAGAAACCAGCCTTCAGATTTGTTTATCAGGGGGTGGTCACGTGCACCAAGCTCGTGAAGTGTCACCGTTTGGACTGCCGCCTCTCCCGTCCCCCCTCCCTTCGTCCTCCTCTAAGCCAGTATTTTAAAAGCCATCGCAAATAGCACTTTTATTTTGTTCCACCATCTTATAGGTATTGAATCCATTGCTGCCTATTATTTTAGTGAATTTAATGAATGGGTAAGAAGTAAATGAGGTTGCATTCCTGGAAGAGGGTGGCACAATCGGATGAATTTGGTTGGAGCTTATTTTGGGGATGAGCCCCTTCTTACCTCCTTTATCATAATCTTATTGAATGTTAGGATGACCGCCGATGCTGCATCCAGCTACTCTATTTAGAAAATTTAATGAATGTCTTTCTTTCTTGGCATTTAATGAAGGCTAATATGCATATTAAGTTGTGGCTCTTTCCAAATGATATTGAAAATATGGCAAAGTTTTTCTGAGAAATATGAAGTAATTTCAATCGTATAAGCTATATGTTCCATGTTTCGATGGTCTCTAACCACGGTAGCATGGAAGAAAATGTAATAGGCAGGTCTATTCCAAGCTCTCGACGTGACCTTTGCCAATTTCTACTTAGGAGGCAGAAGAACACAAAGCGCCGTTGGTGAATGCCTGGCCCCTCTTTGACCCCACCGTCAGCAATGCCGGGAGCACTAACCAACCCCTTCCCTCTACCACTACCACTACGGTCGCCTCCAGCACTGCTGCCGCCGCCACCGGTACCGCCACGGGCCTAGTGCAGGCGGCAGCAGCGACCTTTCTGGCCTCTCCGACCAACACCCATCTCCTCGATAACGAGCTGATTCATTTGAGTCAGTTAATGCAGTCGCTCGCTATGCACTGTCACAAGTTAGCCTGCGTCAAGATGTGTGGCGGCTTGCAGCCTAAAGAAGGATGCACTGCTGTGGCGGCAGCGGAGGCGGATGGACCGGAGTTAGGGGTCGGATCGGTGCCGATGGCGGAAAGGGAGGGCTCAGGTGATGGCGACAGGGGAACCGAGGATACCTCGCCTAACAAAGCGCGCCAAACCCCAAGAATGGGATTGGGAGCTACCTCTTCATCCCACAAGGCCTCTTCTGCTAACGGCATTGTAAGGCCCAAAGGTTAGTGGCATTTTATGCTTATTCAGCCTTGATCTCTAGAGCGCATTGAGAAAGAACCCAATCATTTAGTGCCGGGATCACCTTAAAGTGGTAGCACAAATGTTGCATTACTGATTGCTGAAGTGTGGAGTCAGAAGAGTCCTTTCTTTGTAACTGTCTACAAAATTAACCTTTTTTGGAGGAGATAAACAACTTGCTATGTTTTGTGCATTATTAACAATTCCCAATCAGATTCATTCTCCATTAGCGTTGCAGAGAGAGTGAGCAGGTAGTTCCTCCTCTGTGTGCGGGCGTGGAATTTTGCTTAAAAATGAGAAAATGAGAACATTAGAAGTGAGTTGCTCCTTGCCCAGGGCTTTTTGGCACCACCAGGTGGTAGGTCTAGCCAAATAAATTGGCAAGATTTGTAAAACTAAGTGGAAGATAGTCTCAAATGGAGGAAGTGTCAAGTGTCAAGCCCCCCCATACTAAATTATTAATGCCGATCTACCAATAAAGGTGAAGGAATCCCGTGATCAGACAGGAACCCACTTATCTCAGCCATAACTAGCGAAGGTTGATGGGCGGATGGGAGAGGGTCCTTTAAAGACGTAAAGGTTACGTGCAAAATCTGCAACCAAAGGGAGGCGAATTTGGAAAGGTCACATTTATGTCATAAACACCTGCCCTCTAAAGTGGCGGCGGTGGTGTCTCTCGGCATGGCAAAAGCGGCAGAGACGTTGGTGCTGTCTTTAGATCTTCGCCGCACCCAAAGCCCTCTTGTTTAGTCACATTCATGTAAGCGCGCCGACCAGCCAGCCTGCCCGCCCGCCCGCCCAAGCGATTATTCATCACACGATGTGTGTGTACCTCTATGACTTCCTAATCACCTCACCTCCTCTTCCTCCTGTTGCTGCTGCTGCTGCTGCATACAGCGGTCTACTTTATAGGTAGTTTACTCCTTAGCCCCCCTCTCTCACGTGGACACAATATGGGACTTTAAACTACAGGTGGGATATGGAAAGACCGAAGTAAGGATTATTGAGGGCTGTAATATCTATCCACCCAAAACACAGACTCTCTTAAGGAAAGTTTAGTATGGAGGTGGGACTGAGGTGGCGATAACAGCGCGTTCAGACGTATTCAGGAAAATTTACTTCCGATACATGAGTCCGCTAGATTGGGTAGTAGGCCAAACAATTAATGCGGCTCACGTGACCATTGGTGGTGGACGTTTGGGTACTGCTGGGATGCAAAACCAGGGATTATAGAGAGCGAGAGAGAGATCTCATACTGTAAAGCATCTTTTTGAATTTGGAACTTGACTACACTGCGTCAAGTTGAGTCTAAAGACGGGATAAATGTGGGACTTTAGCCCATCTGGTAAGATGAGTAGGTGGACTGTTGGTCCATCGAAGGGGAAGGTGTTTTTAATCCATATCTAAATTACAATTAAAGAAGTCGTAGATGCTGGTTTATACACAAGTTAAACGTGTTTATGCCCCGTATGGAACGAGCAACGACTTGTGAATTAATGTTGAAAAGTTGGAATTGCCAATCCCCACTCCTGCAATGCATATTTTAATTGAAGTGTAGCAAAAAATTTGGAGCTGTTGTGGCCTTCAGATTAGGCTGTTTTTGCCTGAGAAGACGACTTCCTTCGCCCCGGCAGCGAAATAATTACTCCATCATTGAGCCGTCAAAAAAACGCAGGTTTGCATCAGCAAACTTTTTCTCCGTTTAATTATAAATGCTCTGGCTGAAGCATTCTGGACAGAAAAATGTTTAGTCTTTTTCTCCAGTTCCTATGTATATGTTTGCAGATTGGACAGGCGACACAGGATGTCGAGAGCTAAGTGACAGGTTAATAGCGGGGGATTTTCCACCTCCAATCTAGCAGCAGGCTCCAGATGGGCCTGAAGATAAGGCAAATCCCACAACATGTCCGATGGTTGACAATCTCAAGTTCAGTCCCCCGATGGATTTAGCTAATGGGCATTTAATTTAATGCGAGAAATAATTACTACAATCATTGTTGTAACGCTTACACAATTTACGCATTTCGTAACTGGAAGGTAATACGTTATGAGCGAGCAAGCGCCCAACGGAAATGCCATCGTGTTGTCCAGAACGAAATTGACCTTTTCATAATGGACCTGAATTAAGTGGACTTCCACTGCTGCTGCCACTACAACAGCAATAGCACGAATATTTGAATTTACCCCCCAGTACAGGTTATAAAGCAAAATCCTTACTTCAGGACCCACGGATGCGTCAGCCTTCAGTGGAAGTGACTACTACGAGGCAGTTGTGATGCCAAAGCAGCCAGGAAATCCCTTAACACTCTCTCTATCCCATCACCAACCTCCGTCCACCCATCTTTCCGCCCCCTTTGACCTTGACACGACAGTGCCTCAGGCGAAAGGTCATGCCTCCATGCCACCCACTAATCCTTCCTCCATCTGGTCGATAGCAGAGACTGACAAGGATACGGCATTGGCTCAAACCCCGGCCCGATTCGATGTCGCGACGCCTTTCTTGCATCGAGGAAGCAGATCCGGTCTTGTTGGATCAACTAACAGCTGTGAGAGGCAAGGTAGGAGACTCTCACCTGTAGCTTACAAGCAGATTGGGAGGGCATGAGGTTTGAAATTGGTGGTAAATTAAGGTGGTACTAGGAATGCTGAGGCCCTTTTTGGATGATCAGATTTTTTTAACGAAGAAAACAGTATTTTTTGTCTTAATTTTTGAAATGTGTTAGGAAATCATTCAACTGTCAAGCCTATTTGCCTTCATTTCGGCGGTCTCATATAATCACTTCACCTAATACATAACAAGGAGTGTGATTAGTTCGAGAACACAATGAGAAAGAGGTATCTACAACATTCATCGTAACCAGTTGAGGACCTTAAGTGTTCACTTTCATCCAATTTTAAGAGATAAATGAAAACTGCCTCAAAGAGGCTACATGACTGACGTCGATCCACTAATAGCTCCTGGCGGAAGCTGCACCGATGCAACGACGGTGAATTCGTAACCCGTCCCCATCCAAAACCTCTTAATTAGACAACGTGTGTGTGATGAGGGGATTCGACCGCTTTCTATCAGTACGTTGATCCAATCTTCAGACATCACAATTTCTTTACATAGGTATGGTCCATTCTCTGATTAGGTTTTGTGGAATGGCCCTCCTTGAGCCGGTAATAATCGGACTGAGTATTTGTGGACCCTGTTCTTTTTTCTACCAAGGGATATCTATTTCACCTTCATGAAATTAACTAGGGCGAAATGTCGAGGTCGCTGTTTCTTACAAACTAATGAAAGCAGAAAGAAGTTGTCCGGCTTACCGCCTGTCTACTCCAAATATACTTCGCGCTCTAGACAGGATTTCATGACTTTTACTACCGACTGGATCAA
Organism: Echinococcus multilocularis; assembly: GCA_000469725.3. Lineage (NCBI taxonomy): Eukaryota > Metazoa > Platyhelminthes > Cestoda > Cyclophyllidea > Taeniidae > Echinococcus > Echinococcus multilocularis. The sequence continues at coordinate 3,190,047 of LN902846.1, read as the reverse complement.
ACAAATGCGGCTTCGAGTACGCCTTTAATCTTCTATTTATGAAAATAAAACTTTACAGAGCACTTTAATTCGTAGAAACTTGACAATGGAAGGATGGAAAATGGTGTTTGGGAAAAAATTCTTCCCCACTTGGATAATATGTGCTAGCAACAGGTAACGCCCATTAGCCGAGGGCTGTATGAGTTGGTCACGGGCAGTCTAGACAAAACTCTTTTTAAACGACGCTACCGCAAATGTTGTAGTGCTTTTAGCGGCTTCACCCCTGAAATAGCATATTGCAGGCAAAGTTTGTTTTAACTCTCAGCCAGCATGGATAGAGTACTTTCTTTCCTCATAGTTAAAATGATTGCGTGGAGCCACATTTACGTCCTTAGCGTTACAAGATTTGCAAGTCAACAACGTCAAAGGACTAGGAGGTTAGCAGCACGCATTACCATTCCAATCCGGTGGCAGAAGTTTAAAGAAACTAAAGGGGATGTCGCAATCCCGTAGGTTCTAGCTCATGTTCCAGTAGCAAAGAAAGGTAAATACCTTCGCTCTGACTGACACGAAACCGTCTGGGCTAGATTTACTTCTGGAGGTATGGGGGACTCCTGTAAGATGTCAAAATCTATTCCTTATCCGTCCATCCATCTATCCAAGCCTACTTCATTCTTTTGTTCAATGTCCATCCCGCATTTATTCAAGCGTTCATGCTTCCTCCCGATCACTTTTATCCATTTTTTCTAGGCTTTATCCTTCCATCAATTCAGCTCGAATCCACACATCCATGCGTTCCTCCCTACGTGCATCGCTCCATCCATCTACACCCCACACATTCCGGTTCCATCCACACATCGCGTATCCATGGCAGACTTCTACGGCGATAGTGGAGTAGGAGAATGGCTAATTTAGCTTCCTTCCTAAGACGAAAACAATATTACTGATCTATCTTAGTTTAAATGAAGTTATAAATTGCTGAATTTCTGCACCTGCTGATCTAAAATGCAGATATGTAAGTTTTGTGTCCCAAGTTTATGGTCTGCCTTCATAGCTAGCATTTTTTGTCCCTCGATCGCTGAACGCGAGCAAAAATGTCAGTAGACGCATTTCTTATTCCCGCCAACCCGCCCACAGAAAGCAGCACGAGTCTGGGAGAGATTGTCAGTACTAAACCACCTATTCAACCGTCAACTGGAGGTAGCCTGAGTGGTAGCAAGCTCTCCTGTGTCTCTTCTATCTCTGCCACCTCCTCTTCCGCCGCTGCCGCCTCCACCGCTCCCAACGCCCCCATTTCTCATCCGCAGCGAGGAATGACCACCACTTACGAGGGTCTGGCTACCAATCCCGCCTACATGAGTGCGGGCATGTTCCTCCCACACGCCTTCCTGCACCACCACCATCCCTACGAGTTTTACGATCGAAACTTCAAAAATGGCCTCCAACCACCTCTGTCCCCTCCAGCACCACCGCCTCCTCTTCTGCTGCCACCTGCACCTACCGTTGCTGCTGGGATGATGCCAAACATACGATATTCCACACCACTGTGGCCTCAGGGTTGGATGTACTCGGGGAAACTTGAAGCGAGTAGAGATGCATGCAAAGTAAGTGTCAACTTCTGTGATTAAGTAATTGCAAGGCGTCTGACAGACCTGAAAGCAGAGTAACGGATATACATTAGATTAGATGATCTCAAAAATGCACTCATGCATTTGAATGAAGTAAATGACTGATGGTGATATGGAGGTAAAGAAAGCCGCCCAAAGATTTCAATGTGAATTCAGGTTTAGTATGGGCGTAAAAAGATGGTTCGGAGATCATGTCATCATATAATCGAATGCCATTTTACCACAAAGTTCCCCCCACTTTTGAGCATGGTCTCTGGCGGTCACCTTTCTACTGGAATCCTCATATGCGTTTCCTGGTTAGCTGGAACCAGTTACGAGGCAGGAACCCGGGTCCATCGAGGAGAGGACTTTATGTCACAAAGCTTGATTCAAATCTAGTCCTGCTCCTTAGCTAGCATTTGTCCAGAGCTGAAGATTTGAGTGGTTTCTGGAAGTCGACGGAATTCCACGAGCTGTGAAAGCCCATTGGGTCAGCACCGCGCGGTGTGTGCCTTCCTCTTGGTGACTTCTTGACGCAGTATTCAGTCAGCTAATATGAAGTGGGCTTGCTTGCCTCTGCCAACAACATTTCAGGCAGGAAAATAATTTAACCAGCTAAAAGTAAACTGGCATTGGTGTTCTGTAAATTATTCATTTTCCCTCCAATCTTGCTAGTGGTCGTTTGTGTGCTATTTCATTCCATCCTTCTTCCAGCCGGTTGTCCAGTTACCAGATCGACGGAAACTGCGTACTTAGTGGTCGTGGTTGGATGGGTGTGTCTTCCTCCTGCACATCTTGTTGCACTGTTTTCCCGGAAGGGTGTCCACACTTTATGAGTGATACTGCTATCCTCTTATCAAGTAACAATATTGAAGTATCAATGAAGAAATTTACATTTAAATTAATTTAAAAAGTCGACTTAACATTGTATTCTTGGTTGAGAGCGCGTCGGAGGTAACAACTTTTTGCCTTTGTTAATCGAAATTATGGTTCAATTTTTTATAAAAAGTTCGTTACTGTAGCCCTTCGATCCCTTCTAGAGGACGAAGGGAGTCATGATACAAGGGCGGTATTGCTGACGTACAGAAGGATTTGGGGGGTTACTGGCATGGATCGGTGACTAGCCCACTCAGCAAAACCCCCAAGGAGGAGATTTGAGTGCTCACGGAACCAAAACGGTTTTTTAAACAAATAAAGCATTTTATAGCCCCTCCCCCCTCTTTTGGGTGCTATTGCTTGCACCCCCCTTAATCATCCTCCCGCGTCAGCCATCACAACGTAGCCGGTGCTGTATGGAAAGGACTCACTAAACAACCACGTGCAACTTAGATGGTATTTGACAGCAGCGTAATTGGTTTCAACAATTTCACTGGATCTGGAGTTTCATCCTGTCTGGAAACTGTATTGGGGAAGGAGTTTGTGCCGTCTGGCATGTGTTTTTATAGCCAGTTGTAAGAACACCGACCTGAAAATAGAGTCACTTAATAAAGGGCAGGATTTGAAGTATTTTTAGGGGAATGAGGTTTTGCGCCTGTTCCTCTTTGCAACAAATTTCCCACTTCAATGCATGCCGGCTATTTTTCCATCTGGGTTCCATTCCACTTTGTAGAGAGGTGGAGGAGGTATGGCGTGTTCACTTGATTGACATATTCATGCAAATGTCATGAATAGCTCCATAACGAACTTTTCTGGAAAGTTTTTGGCTAGCGGCGCTTCAGTTGCTAGGACCATTCTGCAGAACACGGAGATGGGGTAGTTACCAATGGTACTGCTAGGGGCCGTCAGAGGTTCTCCCATCGACAGCATATGCCCTTCTTCCATTTAGCGTTCAGGAATGGAAATCAGGGTAGTTGTCCTTCATTCTTTGGTTCACTTTCCGTTGCCACCAATGTGACGCCTAAATCATTTTCATAAGACAAAAAAATCACAAATAGTAGGACAGAAAGTGTACTATCAATGTACAGAAGAACTGGGGGGCTACTGGAATGACTCGGAGGCCATGCCGACCAGTGGAAATACGAAAGCGTCTTCGAAATTCAAATTAAAGTTTGGTACATAATCAAAGTATTTCAATGTTAATAAATACCTCTTTTTTCCTCCTTGCAAACTGAGGGTCCTTAAAATTTGCCTGAAGTGAGGACAAAGGGCTTTCGGGGATGTCTATTTGTCTGCGAAGGTAACCTGGAACACATTGCTTTTTCACGAGGGTTGTAACCAACTTTAATTAGTGGAATTAAGCTTTGTAATAAAAGTGGGAGGTGAAAATGTTGATTTGAAGCCTTCACTCAAACGGTTTCGTCCAACTTCGAGATAGTGTGCATAGTCATCTAACGTTAGTCTCTTTTTTGAAGAGACTGATTCATCGATAAATGTCTCCATTTTTTGCTACTGGACTTCAAATCCTTTTACTACCCCCTCCTTATAGTCAAGACAACTTTTACTGGTAAAAGAGAATGAGGCTTCTCGACCGATGTGGACTCATAACTTAGGGCAAGCACGAGTCTTTCTTACATAATGCCCAATTCCTTATAGGATGACACATCCTCCTCCAATATATACGAGACACCCTACGCGGCCGTGGACGTGGTGGGCGCCTCCAAGATACCCGACGATGCTAACGGCGGCAATGACAACGGCGGCGTCTGCTTCACCTCCTACGGTGTCATCAACGCCACCTACGGCAACGGGGATGGTGGTAGCCATATCAACCGGTATGCCGGCCTTGGAGAGACACAGGCTCAAGTGCGGACGCAGAATCGACCGCTGATGGAGTGGGTGGTGAAGAAACGCACTGATGGCACGCGATATATCACTCGTCGACCGGTCAGGTGAATACAGGTCACTTATTTTCCTATTCAGTAGGCGGGTTCACCACCAAACTAAATTCACCTTTTAGATTCATTTATCCATAGCTCACTAAGAGAAGCTTTAGTAGTTGCTAAACTATTTTACGCATGCACTGGTTTTCTCTTTCCAATCAGTGAACCCATTTCATGTGTCACCAAACGATCCGTTTAAAGTCTGCCGCTATTCGTCATTTCCTTTTCTTAAAGGGCATCGACTGCACTTAATTCCCCTCAGGACACAGGTATTTGTAAAAGTTGACACAGCGATAGCAATATGACTTGACTGAACACGTTTACAGTACCTCAAAATGGCTGTCGGCGGTGAGTCGATTACCACAGCCATCTTCACCCTGTTACCAGGTTTTTAACATTTACAATAAACAATGTTTTTTAACTCTTGTAAGCGCAGGTATTTTTTACTCGCAGAACAAGACGTGGCTGTTTCATAGTTGCTTACCAATTAATGTATAGAAGCTTATCTGTCATATTTAAACTCTTAAATGGGCCTAAAACGTGTTTTAGCACTTATTTGTTCAGTCCCAAAGCCAGAGGTGTGACCCTGCCTTTTTTACTTGTTCAAAATCACTGATCTGTGACTGTGGCATAAAAATGTCCTACAAGTTAAGCAAAAGGCAGATACCATAGTAGTTTGAAGAGGAATATCAGCACAGACAATTTAACGTTGAACGTGAAAAGCAGTTTTGATTGTTTAAGTCGATATTTTTGCAATTGCTAAATTAAATACCTTCCACTGTCACACGTTCCTTTTTTACCCCGCTTCCTGCATTTTACCATCCTTTTTGCATTTACTGCAATTTTCAGTATGCTGGGCATATTTTGGCCAGTAACCTAAGTGCATGCTATTCATGAATCCTACATGATGTCCACAATTACTCGTAAAAGAACAAAAAGTTCTTTCAGACAATAATCGAAAATCATGATCAGCACCACTATACTATGTGATGCCAAAGTGCTCGAATACCCTAGCAGGGAAAGTCCTGATGGGTCGATTTCGTAATGGAAGTGTGCGTAAACATGCGCGCACAATTAAATAACTTTTTAACCTTCATCTCACCGTTCAGGAAAAAAGACTTATTTCTCTGCCGGCCTGAGACTCCCTGAGAGATGATTTATGGCACCGAAAGCAGAATGAGAGAAACGTGTGAACAATGATCATAAAATGAGAAACTGTAGCTTAGCCAACCACACCGGAAACACGTTTCCTGAAATGTTTGTCCGTGTACTACCTTCAGGTCTCATAAATTGTCCTCCGGTCATGACAGTTACAGTCATCCAGCCTCCCTCCACGTGCATCCTTAATCCACAATGGTAATGAGTAAGCTCCTGCTAGAAACTACAATTCTAGGACGAACTGGTAACCGTGCAATGGCTGAAGTTACTAACCCTCTTCCAGAGACTGGCTTATTCAACATCAACTCTAGAAAGGGTTGAGTGGAGAGGTAAATTAGTCGCGTGCATTGACACACGAAACAGACATGATGGCCTTTCCGCTAAGTCGTATAAAATTACAATTTTTGATTTGTACCATAAATATTTTCAGAAAAAATTGCAATTCAAATGTTTGCTTTAAGGAAATAAAGCCTAATTCATAAGTTCTGTATGCACTTAGTTGTTTGCTAATTAAAAAGGTCGAATGAGTTGACTAGTAACCAAAATCATGTCATTTACCTGGTAAAACAAGCAATTACGAAAATACTCTAGAAAGTATGATTATCAGCCCAAACCGTGGATTATTCAAAACTTACTTTCAGAAAAGTCCACTGTGTTTTCGCCAACCGTACGGATGAAAGTTTTAAATAAGAAATCATAAATGTCAGTTTGCTAAAAGTATTTGCAAGAAGCACCGTTTCCCTTGTTCAGTAAGTCACAAAATTGAATTTAGAGGCCAAAATTGCATAATAATGAATCCAAAATTTGCTACCGTAATCCACCTTCAGATCTCCTACACCTCCCACAACCATTTTGTTAATATAATTGCTGTCGTTAAATTCCTAGCTGCTTTGTACAGTGACAAGTTTTCTAGCGCTTTACTAAACACCTGAATGATATTAATCATCAACACTGACATTGTCTATTTGTCATCATCTAAATACTTTGTAATTGAGGCATTTAGGACCTTTTTCATTACTCAGTATGCATTTAAATGTTATTTGGTTCGACATTTTATTTCAAAAAGCTATCTACATTCGCGTGAAAACGCATAAATTTCAATTTTTCATTCTTTTCAAAAAGCACCATTTTCTTTTGGAAGTTGTCTTTGCATTCTTCTAGTCCAAATGTTTCACGCAATCTTGCCCCTTGTCTAATATTTCCTAATTTTTAAAAATAGTCTCCAATGCTAAGGACACAACATGGCCAATTGTGGAGTTGTAGCACAAAAGCCTTAGTCCTAATGATTTTTTGTTTAAGAAAAAATCCTCTAAAAGGTGTTAGTGTTGGGTCTACTCCGTGAGTTACAGTGACGTCCTGCCTACTTAGTGAAGATGACAAATTAGCGTGGCAACGGTGTAGCCCAGCTAATGATTTTCTGGTTATTTAGGCGATTTAGATCATTTGCTATCGCTGCTACCTTCCTTCCGCTTCATATTCATAATCACCATTCAAAGATCACAAAAAACACCCTTACTCGATCCTCGGAAAAATTATCATGAAAAACGGGCAAATATTTTCACAACATGCAAGACAAAGTTAAAAGAATGTATTTTTCCTAAAATTCGTGCATTTTATCTGAGCTTAAACCTTTCCAATCCACCAAATTTACCGTAAATGATTAGAAGTTGAAAAAAGCGCCGGTGGAGCAAGCCTTCCTTTTTCTTTGAAGCCATGCATTGCTTTACGAAGTAACAGTTACTAATATGGTTCTCCTCCTGCTTTAAACGTCATCCCTAATGCATCCTGTGCTAACTCTTCCTATTCAGCCAGTGCAGAAACAAAGACGACGTGGTGAAGTGGCCGTTCGTTCTCCGTTCGGTAGACGGAGAATTCTCTGGAAAGTGTCAATCACCTAAAATTAACATAGAGGAAAGTCGCATACGCAGATGACAAGCATCCACATATTTATTTGTAATTGGTACATAAGTAGTTCTGTACAGAACATTTCCATGCAGAGCTCCTTCCGTTGTTCTAAAGGACGTGATCTTGACGGCTCTTATGCAACAATTCCATTCAGATTTATTAAACAAATTTTGAGTATACCTTCTCAGCTTGCTAACTTCCAACCGAGCGCGCATCAAGTACCACTTAGCTAAGCGAGAAATCTCTGTTTATTTCGAACCTAATGGTAACAATTATTTGTCTCCTGTAGAAATCGTCCTACCAAGGGACGTACTAGTCATCATCACGCGGAAGAGCGAACGAGTGGTATGGCAGACGACGACGGTGGCGGGGAGATGCGAAGCAAAGGCGCTGCGATGGTGAGCAACCGACACCATAGCAAAGGCGGCGGCTGTGAGCGCAGACGACAACAAGAGGGATGCACGAGTTCCAATTCTGCGAGGCGGGAGGGCGGTGGAGCGCCACGTGGCTCCAGTGGGCATCGACATCGGGGGACACCGACGCAGCAGTCTCAACAACATCGGCCTACTAGCAGCGGAGGTCTGATTTCACTCACCACTGTATAGACTACACAAACATTGACTTATCCTCTTCTCCCTGTCCCTTCCTGTCCTTAAGACGTCAGCCATGGTTTCTACTCTGCCCCTTCCCCTCCTCTCTGTATCTCGGCATTTCCTAAAAGAATCATGCCTCCGACAAACTTGCACATCAGCGTTGGTGTGAGCAACACCCCAATAGCCATGATTGACTGATTGAATGATCGAATATATTGCATCCTGACATATCCTTCCCACTTAGCTACAGTGCTGCACATGCGGTCTAGAACCTAAAGTTGACACTGTTAAAAACTAAAGATGTGGGTTGGAGGGGTTAGAAGTAGAAAGGTGATTGCTATTTTAGTATTTGAGTCCTCCCTGAGGATGTTATAGGACGCATAGTCCCCATTAAAGCAGGAGAGTTAATAGGACTGACGTGAACATGACTCACCGCCACCAAGATGTCGTCTGAACTTCGCAGTGACTAAAAATCCTGCTTAGATTAAGGTGTTGGATTAGGGCGTGTTTTAGAATTCAAAAGATAAAGTATACGAAGGGTTAGAAGGGGAGCTCAGGTTTTCTTCATAAATAAGGTATTGCAGATCACTTAGGCCACTTACGAGGCTTTATTATAATATTCGGGGTAGAAAATTATTGTACATGCTGATTTTTTTTCTTAAAAAGGCTTTTATGCAATGTACTAAAGCAAAAAGTTTTGGTGGACTAATGACGTTGAATAAAACAATGTTGTTGTTAACATATTTTTTCGATGTGACTTCATGTTCCACGTTATTCTGTTTGACCTACAAACTAAGTTTTTTTTTAATGCATCTTAAAAATAATTGATTTATGTTTTTGATAGCTGATTACCAACACCCCCGCAGTAATTGTTTATTTGGTTAAGTGGGTCAAGGTCGAAGCCTGAAAACTCAATTCAACTTAGTTTAAGACACTTTTGTTGATTAAACCCTCATTTTCGGTTGAACATTTGGGATAATTTGAAGGAGTTTCAATAGCCTTGGAGGTTCTTGAACGGTATTTTTTATGAGCTGCATTGTGATAGAATTTACAAATTGTGCTTAGAATTTATGGACTGTTATTGGAAGGTCTTACTGCTTTCTTATTTGCTCTTCAGATTCGTTTTCAAAAACGCTACTGTAATTTGTCAGTAGGTTTATAGGCCTGTACCATGCAGACGTGGGAACGTTTGCTGAGGAAATAGGCTGGATGTAAGGATTTTATAATGCTAAACTCTCAGCAAAAATAAACAGACAGAAGGACTTGAAAATGGAGTCGTTGTTGACGAACTATGCCATCCTTGTGTTCAGCGGTCCGATGCATTGAAAGGCGCTCTGCAATATTTCCAACAAATAACAAAAAAGACTTCACTGATTCAAAATATGAATTAATTTGTCAGGCTTCTTTACCAATTTTGTACCATAATTTGCCTTCTAAGTCTTAGTCAAAGCCTTCTACTTAGCTCTTTAGTCCTACTAAATGATGCAATAAATGTTTTGATTCTTTTAATATGTAGGCGTTCTGGGTAGACGGCAGTGAGATTGTCAGAATTCTGCATTTGGGAGCTTAACCACCCAGAAAATATCAACTGAAGCTGTATACTGAAACTTGATTGACATTAAGCGCAAAGAGCGGCATTTTTACAGACAAACTTACTTTGAATTAAATGTCAAATGTGAGTTGTCATTAGCTTGTACTCCACCCACATTTTATTACAAACAAGTCTCGAAAATTTAGTAGGTTTTTTGGTTATTCAATATGTTTTCCTCATACCCGAAAGTAAATATGCCATCCATTGCCTGAACGTCACTTTCCTTATCCATCTATAGCATCCGACTCCCCTCTGAAGGCGTGATAAGGCTAGTCAATCTGGAAGAAGGTTTTATAGATGTTCAGAAGGCCATGATACCAGTATAGTAGCTCATTTGCATATGGCTGAATAGGGTTCTGTGAAGTAGTTCCCTCTTCCGTGGCAAGTCGTCTTACAGAGTTTTAAAACCAAATAAAAGACAGGCATAAAAGTCAGTGAATGCATTTCACATTAACGAGAATACTTTGGTTTTCAGCGGTTGACTTTTTTGGGTCCACTTGTCGCAGCCCTTTTAAAATTAATTTTTTCACATCTCCATTCTGTGCTGTCATTTTAGTGCTGTTCAGTTACCTATATGGTCTTCCCGTAACATAAAGAAGCATATATTCCTCACGTGACTTCCTAAATTTATTATTTTTACTCTTGAATTTAAAGCGATTTTGCTATAAACTGTTTAAGTTAGTACAAATCTGCTCTTGTCTAATTACAGACCGCTGTATAGATTTAGTGGGTAGTTTCCAAAAGTTAGGGCGGCCTCATGGCAGCAAAACGATGAAAGTTTTGGCTATCTACTAGAACTGCACAAACCTTGTCACACACCCACACCTACGCGCTGGTGGTGTAGGACCCCGCTCGTCAACAACAACAACAACAACAACAACAACAACAACAACAACAACAACAACAACAAAACTAAACCACCTCAGGGTTGGCTCGAGCACCATGAAGCATTGATAGTGAGCCACTCGTTTTGATTTTGCTTCTCTTAATCCACATTTTTCTTTTTTCAAAGTTAGAGTGTGTTATCAAACAAAATTAAGCAAATTGTTCCTACTTTCACTCCTTTGAAACCACTTATTCTTCATGCGTTTTAAGTATGAGAGGCATTTGAGCCGGACCAAGACCCTCCATTTAAGGGCCGTAAAGCGGACCTATGTCTTGGCGGTACTGTGCACATTAGTGAGGTGGAAGTATGTCCCCTTACCACCCATATTAGCCAGTGATAGTCTAATAGGTTGAATCAGACATCATTAATTAAATTGACAGAAAAAGCTGTTAATTCGTACGTGTATCAATGTGTGATGATGGATGGGTGCCTTGAGGGCGAAGACATAAGTCAGGAACCTAAAATTGGTGTTCTACAGTGATGTGACGCTCAGGTGTTAGTAGTAGGGGTTTCAGCGTTACGAAAGTCCTGATTCGGATTACACATCCACAATTGGTGATTTTGTCAGTGGGGCCCTTAGCGCACAGCGCAGCGGTCATTCTTGTGAACGGAACACACAAATGGAGCGTAGAATGCTTGCCGCTGAACGTCCGTTTGACAGAAATATAACTCCGTGGCTGGGAGATTATATGTATCCTCATATATCAATGGAATCAAAGGCTGACTTGCCAATGCCGAACTTAGGAAATAGTGAGGAAAGTTGGGTATTTCTCCAAAGAATAAGCAAAATCAATTTTTTCCAAAAATAATTGAAATTTCGCAGTTGTGTTGAGTTGTGCTGCATTTAAAACGTTTATTTAGTGACATTTGCGAGAAGAAAGACTGGAGCTTTGCTTAAATTGTGACGTGAGTTGGTTGTTGATGAAGATGTTGTTGGCGATGACGACTTCATCCCCCAACAGCGAATGAAAATTTGACCTTCACTATTGCCGCATGACCACACACCCTTTCTGACTCAAACATTTACCCTTTCAAATGGAGGTATTTGCAGGAAAACATTCTATGATCCGAGTATCTTGCTGACTCCCATTGTAAATAACCGAGCTTACCAGCCCCGATCATCATAATACATTTTGTACAATGGTTACATAATTAAATACGTTGCACCAGCCTTTGCTCATGCCTGACAATTTCCACAGGTTTTGACACAAACAATACTTTTTAAAATGGAAGAATAATGAATGAATAACCAGTTAGAAATGGCCAACCAATCACATTAAAATTTCATAGGTGATCATAGTCTGAAGTTTTGTCTTTGGCCTTTTTTTGTTTTATAAATGATTGATTTTTTGTGCAATACTGTCAAGTGCATCTCGTACATTTGCACATTAGCGTAATCAAGGGATCTCGGGAATGCAACTCCATCTATTACGGCAATAAAAAGTGCGCTTCATACGGAATTTACCTCACCAACAAAGAAAATGCACATAATGTGATACAATGCACCATTTTTGGGTTTCTTTTGCCAACATAGTATCAGGCACAAAAGCCATTTCGTAAAGCTTCATGGGTGTCATACTACATCATAAGAAGTCTTGTGACAAGTCCACGGAAGGGCTGGAAGACTAGAAGCAGACTCTCATCCCACCTTCCTGGAGGCAGCTTTACCAGAAACCATGAAGATTCTTGCATTCGTCCATACAACCAAAACAACAAGCAACCTGCTATGGGATTTTTCTGGTCGCAGTTCACGGTGATCCTTGAGGTTACCCATCTTCTTTGCGATAAGGAAATGAACAAATTCACATCTCGGCAGCAATACTGCTTAATTTCTGTGGTTTTGCGTAACCGCCGAATGTGTTTACCGTTTAACCATTCAAAGCCTTACTTTTGGTACACCCGGCCTTGACACTTAGGTGCCAAATGACGCCTTGAGAAGCCTATGGCATGGTAATGAGCTTTGAAACTACAAGCGTGACATGGAAATTCCACACAATCACGCCTTGTCAGCTCATATTTGTGGTAGATGGTCTATGAGATCAGCTTATGTAATCGGAAGCATAGCACGTTTTTTCACTTCAATGCTAACTGGTGCTACTCCTCTCTTGTTACAAGTTAACGCCCTTCTACTAGCCTCCTAGGCAGATGGCACTCTCAGCACCGCGGTCATATGCTATTCTTTTATACTTAGAGTGCCAAATGGACGGACAGACCTTGTAAAAGTTACCGCTGGAGTTTATAGCAGAAAATGACACCTCTACTAACGCCCAAAGTAAAAACAAAAGATATCCATTACTCCTCTACGTAATCGACTTCGTGCGATCAAAAGTCCATTTAGATGGTTTAGTACAAGCTTTCGCTGGATTTCAATTTCTTCGAAAAAAGGTTTTAATTATGGGGAAAAATAATTGGTGTCTCATCTGCGTAATGTTAGCCAATCAAGGATTGTATTTCATTGTTTAAAAAGACGCGTAGCCAATTATTGATGGCCGATGGTGGGTTGGTAGTTTAAACAAGAGAAGTTAGGGTCAGAAAAACTCTTAATGAATAGTAAAAAATTTAGCAGTTCTGGACTAAATAAATACAAATACTTAATTCTTGCTATTTTCCTCAGGTACGCAATTAATCTAACATTATCTTTCAACTTTATATGCTTCGTTCCAAAAGCTCGCACCGTAAGTTGGAATAAACCAAAGTCAATTTTTTAGTTTTTCTGGAAATTAGATTACTCTCTAAGCAGAATAATCTCATCACAGAAGACAACAAATCTACCTGACAGATAGAGGATCGAGATTAGGGGATTGAAACTATGTTGATGCTCCATTTATGAGATATTTATCAACTAGTGATTAAATCTCATTGGTTAATAATACATGTGAGAACGTCTCATCAACTAATCGTCTATGAACTTCAAATGTTACAATGCTGGTCTCAGGATCTTGCAGAAAGTAGAGATTAAAGGTGAATATTTTGCACCATTAAATTACCAAGCAAAGCCTGAATATACGGCTCAAAGGAAATAGAGGTTATTACCACTTACAATCTCCTAATCAACTGCGATGTAGCGGATCACATGTAAAAGTACCTTTTAAGGTAAACACAATAAATATTAATTTTACTCAGTCAAGCAGATTTGGCCGTTTTTGAATGTTACTTGGTTTTCGAGCAGAGGAGTACATTGTCGATTCGTTTGTCGTCAAGCCCTGGCAAATCTGGCAAAGTTTCAACCACGCTAGGCAATGTAATATTTAGAGGTGGCCTAATGAATTACCCAGATCACCACTTTTTTCAAATGCCAACTGCATATTAAGTGGAGAAGGCGTAAGGCTTTGAATGAGCTTACAGGATTGTCGCGCAGAGATCAATGTTTTGGTGCGTCTATGTGAGGTAAAATGCTTTAAACGAAAGGTACGCATACTTTCGCGCTGACTGGAAGTGTTGGCTGCGTCATGGTGTTCTCGTGCCAGATTACTTTAAATTTGGTATCTATTATGTACTAATAAATGGTATGCTAGACTGCTTATGATTCGTTGCATTACCTAAGTAAAGGTAAACAAAAATCCCAAGTTATTGCATCTCACGGATTTCGCGTAAGAGGGATTGGGTTCATTCTATCATCGTGGGGTCGGCAGTTGTTATGGAAAACTACCGTTCTTATAGCATGGCCTTGACCTTGAAGCATCAATCGCATTGGTTGAGGACTCCCACGCCTTTTTCTGTTTCTCTCAGTGGTGCTGCACCTTCCAGTTCTTTTACACTCTCTCTAACACACGTTTTGAGTAGGGTGCTATTGTGTCAGTCAAATTTTAGTGCTCAAAATGCATCACTATTTCGTGTTTTTATTTTCGTCTGCAGGAGAGGTGTATCTTTTCCCACTCCCCTTGCCTAGTGCACTGTGGCAAAAGTTTCTACAACAGTAAAATTTGACATTTACAAGGGGGGTAAATATTGCCAAATGAGGTAGATTTTTACTTATTGAAACTCGTGGTGAATTCAAACACTGGGTTGAGGGCGAGTGGTGGGGGTTTGACCGAATTTTTCGGTGTGCGAATCCCCATTGCGAAACAGGGGAAAAATGGAAAGATGTATTGTTTCCCCCCTCAATGGAAATTTGAATTTCAGAATTCAAAACATGAGCTAAAAGGTTGGTTAGTACTCATTTGGGATTTGCGCGATAAGCCTCAATTCGGAGCCAATTTCCCAGGATTGGAGCACGTGAATCAGGTTGACATGTGACATATTAATCAAAAAGCGAATTATCAAGTTATTCAATCAGCTATTGACCATCAGTCAGTACGAGCAAAAGAGAAATAGCAGAAGTGCGACCCACATCTTCATGGCGCACAGCGGAGAGTGTTGGCTTACCACATGCAAATTCACATGGTAACCGCGTGTCGCTGCCAGCGAGGCTAGAATAGAGGGTTTTGAATGCAAAGTAAGCTGCATGAGCTGCTGCCTGCACCTGGCAAGAAGCTCATCAGCTATCTCTACTTCTCCTAGACATGAGAACACTTAGCGATGCCAAAGCGCCGTGCCCTTTTACTAGTTTCACGCTTGACTTCACACAGACAATGTACAGCTCAACTCTTCACTCATTTTTCTGCACGTTGATCAAATAAACAAATGAGCATTCACTTTGGCTGCATGGGTCCACCATTGACTCGGTGTCTTGCCTTGCCCACCTTTTCTTCACCTTAGAGATGCTCCAATTCACTTGTTTTTTGCAGAAGAAAGGTGGTAAACTGATATTTTGTCAGTTTTTACTGTTGAGAAGTGCAGTTTTCCATTGTGTGAACCAACCTTTTCAATGAACAGCAATAGCATCTGGCTGACTCTCACTTAAAGGGCTACTGGCGGTATTAGGGATTGACTGAGTTAGCTCCTAAACCCCGAAGACGTACATGTCTCTGAGACACCATTTGCGTCCAACAAAAGAAGATCGTGTAAAAATCGTAGGCAGAATCTTACTTAGGTCTGCTAGGTGAAAATGACTCAAAGCGAGGAGAGCTAATGCCGTAATGAAATTGAAAATGCCTTCCTGTTCTTCAACTACTTCAAACCCCTATTGGATAATGATTTCAAGTAACTTTAAGTGTTCCTAGCTGACAGTACTTGCCAATCCCATAGTTTGTTAAAAAAAGTTGTTTCACTAAGAATTTTCACAACTGAGACAAGGCCGTGCATTCGAATTGGTGGTGTCTGAAGCCCCCGAGTGCTCTAATAATAGGCTAGGAGTTAGCACTACAAAGCGAAAACTTAAAGGCAAAATCAAGCAGTGATTGGTATCGTTGGGAAATTTTATTTTTGTGCATAAGAGAGTCTCTCAAATCTATGCGTTTTACCAGAAACACATGTTCTTTTTCCAGGAAGTAAATAATATGTACAGTGATGAAGGGCAAGAGAAGTGGTGAGCGTTTCAACCGGAGTCATCGCGCAAATTGTTCTGGCGATTACAAACATGCTACTGCTGCTGTCTGTAGGCAGTAGTAGAAATGAGCCTAATAGCTGCGGATGAGGAGGAAGGAATGGAGTGAGGCGAGGAGGAAGGGGAGAAGCTAGAAGTTGTGGATGATTGAAGGATGGGATTGTCAGAACAGAGATCAGGGCCTTGCTCCAGGTTATAGGCACTGAGGATCTTTGAGAGGCGCTTTGGAGGCGCGTGCTTCACCTGTTTGAGGAGGCTGTTTAAAAGGTTTAATTCACGGATTCGAGCCGCTACTGTTGATTGTAGGCTGGAATTTTCGTCTCTAAGGATGGAGAGCCTAGAAAAGGACCACAATTTAACCTGGTCATTAAGCAAATCCGGTAGGGTGGTCTTTCAGTGGTTTATAGTTTAAGGTCCAGAGCCATGCTTCTGGTCTCCTCGAGATTTAATGTTTACTTTAGGAGATGACAAAATACATTCAACTTTCTCAAGTGACAAGAAATTGGAATTTTTGGTGAAATACGCAACTGATTGGTGAACAATCAGCCAATCAAAGGTCGAATTTTCGGCCAATCAAATCTCTATCGACCACAGTCTTCATTTGGAACGAATGATGACGCGATACACCAGCATAAAATTCCCAAAATAAACCACCCCCAACTGATCTTATTCCCATGTTAATTAACCGAGCGCATTCCAGACACTGGTATGTGGCTATTCTGGGCGATAACACTGTATTTTTGGCTATTTAAATAAAGGATAATGCTATTTACCATGCGGATCTCCTGTTAAGATATTTAATTGTGTCATATTCTACCGAAAAGTGGAATTGTTTGACACCAGATAGTACCAGAAATGCATTTGATCACAAGATATTGCGACGATTAAGCACGAATTTTCGAGACCTAAAGAAGGCTCCAAAAGTTCTACAAGGAGCGCTTAGCTTTCTTATGGTTCATTTTAAAAAATACGCATGATTGATTTGCATTCCTGTGTGCGACTGGGTTGAAAGCCACCAATGCTACCAACTTGTTCTTGTAAATGCTGTCAAAAGCGGATTGCCATGACAACATGGTAAAGCACGCTCAAGCATGAAATTGCGTTTTCCAAACCCTTTTTAAGTACGGTACGAGAAATTGTATTCTATTGTACAGTTTATGCGAGAATATATTGTTTTCGCTTCCTAGTGAGGATGTAAGAATAGCAGTTTATGACGAGGGATTATTACCAACTGTATCATCCCAATGTCGTACTTACGTTTTGATAACCTCGTTCTGCTTAGCCCGCTGTTTCTCTCGCGACTTTCGCACAGCGATGTTATTTCGTTTACGAAGAGCGATGTACTTCTCTTCTTCCATGTGGAGTGCACTAGTTGGTTTTCCTCGCATTGCCTTGGCGCTTCCACCAACACCACTGGCAGTGGCAGCAGCGGCAGCAGCACCAAAAGAAACGCTTCTGCCTATTGTAGGCTCCATCTTGATGGCCCCATCTGCCAAACTCTTCTGATGTTGCTGCTGCTGTCGTGCGTAATCGTCGCTTGACATAACTGTAATAAGACCTGCAAAATATACTACACAAGCCGCCTTGGTCCTAAACATCTTCGCTCTACCGATTGGTCTGTCAACTGATTGGCTCTGCCACCCTGGGACCAATAAGATGTGCAAGATGAGTTGGCGTTGGCGGGTGCCACATGCATACTGCCCCGCCGTGTGGAGCCTTTGCTGCGGGATGTTTTGCGCGAAAGGTGACTTCACGGCAAATAGATTGAATCAATTAATAACTTGACTAATCAAAAAATCTGATAGTTTTTCTCCATTTTTGTTTTTGGGAGATTTGCGGACCCGATCGATGGAACGTACACTTGATTGAAGGTGGAATTAAGACAAAAAATTAGGTGACTCTTCGGTATCACTCCCTTTCTGCAGTCAAGAAATTAGATTTTCCCTTTCATTGCAGGGAAAGTTTATAGAGTGATTATTTTGACAGTGCCAATGCCTTGAGCAGTAAAAATTACAACTGAGAGAGTGTTAGTAAGTAATATCAGCTGGGTCACACACTCGAAAAAGGTGACACCTCCATCCCAACCCATAGGCACTCCATTTTGACGATAAAATAGCGATTTTTTCCTTGTTGAAATTGCTCAAATGTCCCTTATTCATATCGTTTTGTTCTCTGGGTTGCACTGAACGTACCTAAAGTGGCTGACATTTGCCATTCTTTCTTGCTTTCTTTTAACACAGATTCTGGATAGTGGACTCAACCTTCTGCTCTCAACTCAAGGAAATCCGACGTGTGGGAATGTTTTTCTTTGCATAATGGCTTCCCATTTCCCAAATGAATTGTTATTAAGATCTCTTATTTGCACCAGAAATGGGGCTTTATGTGTTTGGCTCCTTTTGCCTTTCAGCTGCTGTTATGTCTGAAATCCCCTGAGAACGGGCTTCAAGGTCTGCTGCCTGCTGGAATTCGCGCTCCCTTTATAAAACAAGCAAAATAACTTCAAGTTAGTGATTCCCCTATTGATTGATTTCGAGAAGCATGTTTTTAGCTTACTATCAGCCGGTACTTCAAAGGTTTTGCATTCCTAGCTAGACACGTGTCAAGTCATCGCGCCTAGCATAGCTTGAGGATAAAAAAATCCCTATCACAATACCTTGGTTTGCTGGACGATTTTCCCCTATTTAAACTTACTGCAAATTCCTTTCTTCCATTTATGAGATCCAAGGAATAGAGACTGGTGGAAATGAAGGCGTAGACTAGGCTGAAAAACTGAGGCATTGTGCCAGAGGCGATGAACATGCTCTAGGCCCACAACCGTCTGCCCCCGCATTCAGCTGGATAGTCAGCCAGCCGACCCCATGGGAATGTGACCTAGCTAACTTTTCATCCAAAGCCACAGAGAGGCATAATACTGAGGTCAAAGCTAAAAACACACCAGGAAAGATGTAAGGGAATTAATTTGAGCATCTCGACATAATTTGCTGCAGAACACAAAGAGCACTATGTTGAAGTGGCAGATAGAGTGGTATCCACATAGTCTACATGAAGTAGAACTCGTACTGAGAGGGTTAGGGCCACAACCTTGGAAGGACCACTTTTTGTCATAGGCGGTATTAGGTTAAGAACAAAATTAGCTTCTTTCAGAAAAGGGGGTTCTTGAATCTAACAAGGCATCTGTCCATCAAAAACCCCCACCTCCTGGTTAAGAAATATGTTTTCTGTGGCAATCAACTAGCGATAGCAGAAGTCACCACAAACAAATGTCAGGCTGCAAATTAACACTATTTAGAGGAGAGCAAACGCGTAGGTTGCATGCAGCAATGGGGAAAATCAACACAAGGTGGACCTTATAACAGCTTTATCGAAAATGACTTATAATGAAGTAAAACACACTAAAATATGATTATACAGTAAAAGGCTTCACAGATTCGAAAAAAACTCAGTGTGCTCATTAGCTACTTTCATTGTAAATTCAGCTTTCCTGTAGTTAACAATCATTTATTAATCTTGATGCACCCTGGCCAACGTAGATACTCTTTCAATCGTCATAAAAGTTGGTTTATTTGAGAGCCTTAGGTTAAATATGCAAATACCACTTTTATGACAAATCACTCGCTACGATGGGCTACCTATAAGCCAACTGAGAAATATTATAGCACTTATTAAAGTAGCAGACACTTTAAATCATATGTAGGTATAAAATCGGCGAATCCAAGCCTGATGTGTTTAAAAATGTGCGCGGGATATCATTTCGAATTACAGAATGCAAAAAGACGAATAAATAACATAAAATTAGTGTTTCCAAAGCCATGTTTTTAACCCAACTTTAAAATAACAGATTTTAAAATAATGCCTTATTTAGTTTCTTTCACTGTGTAAAATAAAACAAAATACAATTCACCCTAGTAAGGCAAGTAGAAAATACTGGGTACAAAGCTACTGTTCAGGGTCATTTATGCTTTACGCAGTTAGAAAAAACTTGTCCTATTATAGCTGCTACACGATAAACCTAACGTATGCTTTATCACTTATCAGATGAGGGTAAAAATTACACTAGTATGTTTAAATCCATATATATATTACAAAAAACCAAAAGCAAAAATAAAAATATTGTTAATAACAAAAAACAATTGTATTTTATTAAAAAATATTTAATGTTGAGTCTTTTATTTGTTGGTGTAAAACATATTTGTTTAAGTTTCCCAATTGTGCAGTGGATTTTTTCCCTTTAACTTTTGCACGTTCAAAATAAGCCAACTGCGTGAGGTGAGGTCGCGCCTTGCAGTTCTTGTTTTTTATCAGTTTTTTGGACGGTTTTGATATAGATTTTGGAGTCATCGAGCCTCATCGGCACTTCGCTGTTAGCCGTGATAGGTTGAACGTGGTACCACTTAGGGGCTTTAGAATGTGGTACCCTTATTTGTCATTTATACTAAAAATAAAGCAAATTTTTAGCAAACACAGTTAAAGCTTCATTCCCACAAATGTCGTCTACTTTTGGCCGCTTTTTATTAGGGTGTAAATTTTGACTCTTTTTGTTCGAATGACTTGGGTTTAATAGTGTTATTTTGAAAGCATATTTGTACCTACCAATGATGTGTCCTAGTAATTGCTGGCCTTAATGGTGTCACATTTCTTCTAGTTCTGCAATAAAAGCTAATCATTTTAATTGCCAAATAACAATTATATATTGGTTGTACATTTTTATTTGTTAAAGTTGCTGCCTTTTGGTTGGATTAATTGAACATTGATATAAAATCATTCTGTTGCAATTTTCTCCGTCTGTAGGTTACGGCTCACACATTACTAATTTCTCAGAAAGAGGGTTAAGTGCAAGAACTCTCGCGTTTGCCATATCAGGTTCTCAAAACGGATTTTCCACCCTCCATGTCCGATTTATTCCGAGGCCGGGCGTCCACCTGGAGCGCCGGTGCTCCCACCTCGGACCACGACCCTGACGCTCCAAGAGGTTTTCATTACACCGATGCGGCGACGGCAACAGCGGCTGCGGCACTCGCCCTTCGCAGCGTCACTGCTTCTACCTCCGCCGCCACTACACCTGTCGACCAGCCACCCAACAACAATAACACTGGCGGCGCCGGGGGCTTTCACTACTCCCCTCCCACCGCGACCGATCTCGGTACTCAGGAATTCTCTACTTCTCGTCGTCTCGTCGCCGACAAGACTCCTGAATCAACGACCTCTGACTACCCCCAAAACTTCTTTGCCAACACTGCCTCATCACCATCTCGCAGTTCGAGAGACTGGAATGGCAATAGTGGTGGTGGTAGTGGTGGTGGTGGCTTTCAATCCTCCAGTTTTTCAGTTTTATCCGTCTCCGCTTCGTCACCGTTTGGTCATCATGCAGAAGGTGGTGGTGGCCTTTTAACACCCTGTGGCGGCGGTTACGGCAGCTCATCCCCCTATACTAACGGTTCATGTCCCCAACCCCAGCAACAACAGCAACCAGGGCTGCATTCGGGTTCTCCTAGCTCGGTGGGAAGTCAACTATCGATCCCACAGCCGAATTTGATGAGCGCCCAGGGGGCGATAGCGTCTACAACGACAGCGCCAACAACTGGAGCAGGAGGTTCTACGCCAGCTGCTGCTACTACCGGTGGTGGCACTGGTTCGGCTGCTAAGAGGCCGGCGCGCAGAAATCCTTGGGGTTCGGAGACCTACTCGGACCTCATTGCTAAGGCAATTGAATCGTACCCAGAGAAACAAGCAACGTTACAACAGATCTACGATTACATTTCCACCAACTACACCTACTTCAGGGAGCGTAGTGATCCGCCCGCCTCGGCTGGATGGAAAGTGAGTGCTGGTTTTTGTGGAAGTGGTAGGCAGCTATGGTGGGATAATTGAATTCTGCAATCTGGTGGCACTGGTGGAGAAGGTTGTCCTTGAAAATCCTGACGGCAGCTTTGATGGCCTTATGCTTTAATTGAAGACAGAAGTCAATCACTCAAGTTAACATTATCTCTCTTTTCCCATTTATGCACAATTTGTAAAAAAGGGAGAAGGGGAGGGAGAGACAGAGAGATGGGATCTGCTTTTTATCTGCAAATACGATGTTCACGCGGTGATGTGTGTACTGTGCTAAAAATACGCCACAATACGAAAGAAGGTATGAAAAAATAAGTGAATGAACTCTTTGGAACTACTTGTCTGCAAAGCCTCTCATCATCTGGTGTTCCAGTACACAACTCATTTTTGACCAGTTTAATTGGTAAATTTTTAAAGTTGGGGGTATTTTAGTGTATCTTTCTGGATTGTAGGATCGGGGATTCTGTTGAATCCTGGCCTTGATATACTGTAGGCACTAAATGCATCAGAAAGCAAGTGAGGCGTCATCGCATTCATACTGTTCCTTTCAAATGATACATGGGGATGGTCATGGTCTATCGAGTATTCCATTGTCCCAGAGTCGTGGTACGGTTTCACCAAATCCTGGCATTTTATAAGCAAGAAATAAAGCAGAAAACTTTCAGGACATCGTGACCTCTTCGCTGGTCTAATTGATAAATTCGGCTTGGTCGACCTGGAATTAATTTTTGTGGAGTCGAGGGTTTTATGACACTGTGACTCTTTGGACACAGAAATAAGCCGGAAAAAGTACAGTTTTAGACTTATCCGTCTTCAAGTTACCGGCACCAAGGCAATAATTTTAGCCTATAAGTTCTACATCCAAAATTGCTAGAGTCCCATCAAATTCTGATCACATAAACAAATCAAAGGGTTTGTCAAACTCCGGCCAAGTGGACAAGAAACACTAGCTAGTGATGTTGTAAAGTAAAATGGTGTTTCTTTCCTTTTTGCCACCATCCCGACTCAAATTTGAGTTGATTCGGGTTATTTCTGTCAAACTGTTAGTCTCTAAAAAAGATCGTTTCGATATTTTCAACTGATCCTAATTAAAAGGGGATGGTCCATCCATCATTTCGGTCTCCCTCCCTGAATCATTAGATTGGATTCAATTTTTGGCCGGAAATGAATCTAAACTCAGTCCTTTGGGATAGGAATAGGCCAAATAAACCCACTTTTGGGCGCGTTGAATGATATACCTACAAGATTATAATGGAATAATTATCAGTCCAGTTTCTTTGAATTCTAACATCGACGTTTACAAAGAAGTCATTCAGAATGACGGAAGAGGTATCAAACACGTTTGTGATCGGTCTACTTGATGAGTTTAGCAAAATGAAATATTAAGTTGATCACTTCAGTCCTCCCTCTGCCTCTCTCTCTCTCTCGGAATCCTAAAGCTAAGAATATTGCTACATAATCCTAGGATTCCTAGCAAACCCTGATCCTGTAGTGCTGCACCTATGGAAGGATGAGGCATAAAATATACGTTGTCAATCATTTTACCCTCTTCTCCACCCAACGTCGAAACGATTTGGAGGTTCTATCAAGCCCTGAGTTATAAAAGGGGTGAGACATCCCCCCTTTTTGATCGGTTCCAAATGGGAATGGTGGGTAGATTCTTTCGGCCTTTAGGCGTGAGGATTTACAATTTGGACACGCTGAAGTTAAAAAAGAAACACCGACCACTATTTCCTTGCGGTTCATCTTTGTTTCCTGAAATCAGGGATTCAATCAGCAAAAAGCATCGAACCAAGGTGTCTTTGGAAATAGCTTTTGTATATCTTTTACTTTAGTCTCTCTCAAACTTAAAATGTTACATTGATTTGTGCAGAGTACTGTGCTTCCGACATGAAAGGAGCCGGAAAACCACTGAGGCAAAACACACAGTTGCCCAATTTTGGCCGGTTTAACTCATACACTTTTAAAGTATGATGTTTATCATCGCATTTTCCCCCTTCGAATTTCAAATTTGACTTGCAAGAGTTCGTGTATCTAGCAGACACGAAATAAAGCTGAAAACAAGACACACACACACACATAAGGGCTCCTTTGCATTTACGCGTGCGTGTGTGCACCCAATCACTTGAAGGTCACACATTGGAGATATGTGCATGCGCTCTCTTGCAGCCTCTTCCTCTGCCTATGTCAGTCAAGGTCATTCTGTACTTGTTCGTGGTGCGTGTATGCACACATACACAAGCCTAAATGGGTAAATTTGTTTTACATTTAGCGTTCGTGTGCGTCCCTATGTACATACGTGCGCGTGACATCCCATCCTTGACCCCGTAGTCCTCGCCGCCTAGTAAACATGCCCTTCCGGTTTCAAGTCACTAGGATTCCTCCTTGTTTTGTTCCGCCTTGAATCAACACGAATCCT
This sequence comes from Echinococcus multilocularis, assembly GCA_000469725.3. Taxonomy (NCBI): domain Eukaryota; kingdom Metazoa; phylum Platyhelminthes; class Cestoda; order Cyclophyllidea; family Taeniidae; genus Echinococcus; species Echinococcus multilocularis. The sequence goes on along the minus strand of LN902846.1, from coordinate 3,165,836 downwards.
TGAGGGTAATGAAATTGCCTTACAGATGCCAAGTTCCTCTCCCTCCTTTTCTTAGCTTATTCAAAGCCCTCTGTCTCATTTCTACAGAGATGGTTCAGCGGGTAGCATAAGTCTCTATGTAGTGCTGGAGTCGTCACGTATTGTAAGTATGCGGAAATTTGAGGTTGAATGATTCAGATTAGTCCAGCCTCGTTTGACTTCGGTATCGACACTATCTATAACTGAGGTTGAGGTAATAGCTCTTCTGCAAATTCTACAATTCAGAAACTGGATTCCCTGTCTCTTTGACGCTTTAATGCAGTGTTCAGCCAGTAAAGTCGGAGTTTTGTTCTTTCACAATGGGTTTACTTACTGTTGCCACCATTGTAGCTTTCGAGTTACCTCTGTAGACGTTATCACACTTGAGATACTAAAAGTAGGACTATTACAGATGAACAGACCTCCACTCTGGATCACATTCAGAGTTTAGTATTGTCAGCATTTCCTTTGTGGGCTTTTTCCATCTGTTTCGGTCTGGTCTGTCCTGGGACGAGCATTATTGTAGAACTCGCGGTTTGCTGTAATCGCCGAAAGTTGGGGTGATTTAATGAGTGAGTCTCCCCAGATTCAGTCATCCTTGGGCGATGTCTCTCTTGGCAAAATTACTGTGGATTCCGTTTACCACTGCCATTAAGGCAACACATAAAGGCATCCCTGACTCAAAAAAGCCTTGAAGTAATTTATTGGTAGCACATAGAACGACTAAGCTACTACTAAAGACGTATTCACGAAAGGCTCAAAGAACCCGCCTGGTAAATGCAAAAGCTATCTACTGAGAAATGAAGAGAGGTTTGTGGTCAATGCGAGTCATGTGCTCTGCTTATCTCACTTGACAAGCTACTCATTATCAAGTGCCAACAAAGTTCACCTAATTGGCATCAGGTGAGTCTTTGCCTTTGTTCCCGTCCTCTTCATCTCAACAAGTTGCTTTGCATCTCAGAAAAGGTGGAGAGAGGAAGAGGTGAAGTAATCATACTTATTTCTTCCCTCTCCCTCCGTCCACCAGTCACGTGGCGTTAGGTGAAGTGATTAAATGAATGAATGGGGATGGCGAGAGTCCGGCTCAGGCGGGCACGTGATCTGGTTTGCCCTCGTCGAGCTGCGCTACTACCGCTAAGACTAACACCGCCACCGAAAGTCTACCGTGTGTGTGGGTCTGCCTCTTCTACCTCTCTTGGTGCGTCACCTAATTTTGGCGACCTTGGGCCAGCCAATAAGCAGGTCGCGTGATGCAACGTAAAGTACTCGTTGCCAAAGTTGCTACGGCTGTAGCGCAGCATAACCAGCGTAGCACGACGCGACGCGTGTCTTACCTTGTGTTGCCTCTGGTCACGCGACTTGCACATCTACCCGCTTGTACCGGATTCACTAATGTTCGCTTCCAACAACGTGACTACTGCTGGGTGAAAGTACATTGGGTCAAGGTCTACGGAAGCTATAGTAACCCTTTTTGTTAGTCTCGTGGCTTGATGTTTCTTCCTACCTGATGTGTATCCTATTTTATTTCGATGTTAAATTAATGCATTGTCTGACATCTATTCGTATTTTAATCAAGCTTAACTAGTATAAATGTGCCCTCAGCTCAGTACCGGTGATGAAAACGAAAATCAGCATAACTGATCTTAGGGGTCTATCAGCCGGGTAAAAATATAATTACCACAATTTTTGCATAATTGTGTGATGAAAATTTGCTAACTGTTGCCTCCTATTGCGTCAAGTGTGTGTGCGTTTAACCAGTAAGGAGAGACGGTAAGGCCGAAGGCGAGGTAACCACAAAGAAAAGTCTACTCTGTATCATCAGTCAATATAAATGATAAGCTGAAGAGGACAGTAAGATCCTTCGCTCTCTTTTGATTAGGTAAAACGCTAAAAGCACCGTTAGGATCTAGTCGCTCCCCTATCCACCAATCACTCAACAGCTTCTTCCCCTTGGAACGACCTTAAAAAGTACAGACCACGGCGACGAATAACAAGGTCAAGGTCGCTGCCACTACAGCGATTATCGACTGCTCGCCGACCCCAACCAAGGCGAATTTTTGACCCATTGGATGCGTGGAGTGGGGTAGATGGAGAGGGAATTTCTGCTTTTCTCCACCAGCGTAGTGGCAGCGGTAGTAGAAATCGGGTGAAAAAGGCTGAGCTTTTGGACAAGGTTGATGTATGCCGCGGCCGCCTGCTGTCGTCGCCACCACCGCTTCTGCTTCTGCTGCTATTACTACGACGACTCAGAGGCAATAGCAGCAGTCGTCGTGGCCGTCATAGTGCGTCCTTGTCCAAAAATTAGTCCACTTGTGCGCGCCTTGTCCGAGCCGTCTACGTTGCCCTGAACGGCGTTGTGTTAGTAGTAGTGCGTCCGCGCGTGCTTATCTACGTGCGCGCATGAATACGTGCGTTGAACGGCGCGGTGCGGGTGACAGTCAAAACAATTCGCCCATTGCACCCACATCCACACGCCCACACACACACACCCACCCCGCCTGCTGTTCGCTGCCTGTCGGTGGGTTGGTCCGTTCTTCCGTCCCTCGGCTTTCCCATCGCATCGTGCTGCGGTGCGTTGCTTCGGGCGGCTAACCAATTTGTTCCGACAAGTGCGTAAGCATACGCGCACACGCGATTCAGCCCCCTGCCTCCCTTCTCCCCCTTTCCCTTCCCTCCCCCCTCTAGTCTGTTCCCTCCCAAGGCGGGACAGACTCAGACACGATGCGCACGTCCTCCTTTTCTGCGTGTATGTACACGCGTCTCTGAGCCGGTTTTCATGCATTATTAAGACATCACCTAGTCCTACCTCCCCTTCTTCTTGGTCGGGCTTTCACTATTAAAGCCTACGCCTCCGCATTAAATGCGGATCCAGTGTGTCACGTGATTGCCTAAGCCTCAACTATTTCTCAAATAGACTTCGAGTGGAGCCAGTAGTAGTTGTGAGAATCGGTGTCTCTAAGCTTGTCAATTTCTCTATTCTCCCATTCTCTCGTTGTACCACGTGCTATCGATGTGAAGCCTCTTTGCGACATGCGACAATGGAGCTCACCTCGCTCTCCTTTTGGCAGACACAACGTCTAAATTCGGTGTCGCCGATAGCTGTTGTATGGCTTTTAGTTACCTCTATGTCTAAGTTACCGAGAGTCGACTTTATTAGTCTAAAATGCTCGCATCTTACAATGGGACTTGCAGTAGCTGTCGCAGGATTCGATATTTGGACTACTCTCTTTTGTTTAATGTCTCTTAATCTTCTTTCTCTTTACTTACATAACATATTAGTTATCTGGGGCGTTGTAGTCTAAACTAGAAAAGTACCACGAGTTTACTGGGCGCAAGAGAAGGCGAGGAAGAGAGAAGTTGCCTCCAGAATTCACGTGACTGCTAACGATCACCACTTAGTTTCGCCAAACGCTTCACCGTTGACCACTGTCGCATGACTTTTATACCTTCTTCTGCTGCTAAATTTTGCTCAAATGTTTCACCTAGAATTATCCTGGAGTTCTTATTGTCTATTTCTTAGGCTTGATATAGGTTGGGTTAGATTTATCGACACCTTTGTCTGTGAGATGGAATCTTGCTTATCAAGTAAGGTAGCTGTGCAACAGTTTGTTGCCTGAGTGATTCAGTAAATGGCTAAGGCAAATTGGTTTGGCAGTATGTTTATTATCTGCGTACAAAAAGATTCGAGTTACGAGAGACCGAAAGGACCAGTGTCATTTTATACGGGTCTAAAGTAAATGTTAATTTAATCCTTGACCTAAACATCGTCTTTGCCACTCTTATCGATCACTCCCTAGCGTAGGCGAAGAAAACATTTAAGTTACCTGAAACCCTTCCAAAATCAGCACAAAGATAGCGCGGTGACTTTTGACCGCAGCAAGAAGACTTTGTGACAGCGATGTTTCTATTCGATGTCAGTGTATTTTGAAATGGACTATTATCACTTACGACTGGGCGAAGATTTATAGTGATCACACTTTGCACACCCCTTGTTCTTTCCAGCAAAACTCGTTCAACGCTCCTCCGATTCAACCTTTAACTGGGGAATGTGCTACATATACAGGTTTACCTTTTCTTTCGACAATGTGGACAGTTCTTTCATGGGCGGCATAGATTTTTTAGCTTCTAGACTTGTTCCGTTGCTAGTCTTGACTTGAACTTCTGGTAGTAACCATTTGATTTATTTAGGCATAAATCCGCTTCAAAACATCCGTAAAATCTGAAATTGCTTTTCACAGAGGTTTTAAGGGGTCCTGGAGAGGTTGTGGATCTATTGTTGTCTTTGAACCAATCCTTCATCGCTATAATTCGTTCGTGAGGTGGAAATTTCCCAGTATGTTAGTCTGAGTGACCAAATTAAAGCGAATCCACGAGCTCTTATTAATGCCACAACTCAAAGCTATAGACTCTTTCCTCTTTATTAATCTAGAACTCCATACGTCATAACCTATCGCTTCATGACAAGTTTGTCAAGTGTCCAAAAGCCTCCGAAAGTTCCAAGTCGTCCTACTGGCGCCTCAACGCCAACTCTCTTAACCGTCCCTACGTGCGTCGACGGACGTGCTCCCTGGACACATCAGGAAGCCTTGCTGGTGGCGGGGGCGGCAGTGTCGGAGGCAAGAAGGCGAAGTCCCGTCTTGGTGGTGGAGGTAGCGGAGCAGCGAGCTCTGTCTCGGCTGCTAAGCGGGCTGCACAGATAGCTGCTGCTGCCACCGCTGCTGGTGGCGGAGGAGGTGGAAGCGGGGGTCGAGGAGAGATGAAATCGGGCGGAGGATTGTACGGCGGTGATAATCTTCTCTCCACTCTGCAGTCGAGCGGAAGCTCCGCCGCTGCTGTCCGCTCCCACCTAAATAGCCTTTCCTCGGGCATCGTGAGTGCCTTTAGCATTCCCGGTGGTGGAGGTAGCGACACGTTGCTTGGGCTCAAACCCGACCCAGGTTTAGGGCTTAACCATCATCCCTGGACTAATTCGGGTTTCCTTGCCGATCGCAAACCACCCAATGATGAGATTAGTGCTTTATGGTAAGCGATGGAATTTCCGTCCTCTCTTGACTACCTTTAAAGGTGGATTGTCCATCCTATTGATGGTGATGTAAAAAGTTATCAGATCTTGCTTATGTTCTGTGATTAGTGAAAAATTAGCGTCAAGTCGTTGTCTAAGCTTCAAAATTCACTAATTTCTTCATAAATACTTAGGCGTCTTGTCGTGTAAAAGTAATCTTTCATTATTCAAAAATCTGGGTGCAGAAGCCTTATGGAGGTGAGTAATCGATTGGAAAAAAAATTACAGTTACACTATCAAAGGATTAATGTGTGACATCCATTTTTAGCCTAGATATGCTCGTCTTGAGCCAGTTTGTCGTCCAAGTAAAGACCGTGTCTTACGTGTCTTATTAAATAATTGTTGTCTTCTTGTAGCAAAATGCAGACGAGCGATTCGGTCAGTTCGAGCAGTTTGAGCTTGATGAGCAGTGGTGGTGGCGGTGGCTATGAGTTTCAAGTTCCGCGTCCACCTCCCTCCTCCTCCACGCGTTCAAGTTTTTCCTCCTCAGGGATTGGTAGTGACCGAGGCTCTTCGTTTTTCTCCCCTCCTCCACCACCACTGCCACCACAATCGAGCCGGTACCACCACCATCAGGCCTTTTCCCAAGAACAGCAGCAGCGGTATGGATCCCTCTGTGATGCTTCTCCTACCGCTGCCTCCACGAGCACCACTCCCACCACCACCTATGATCACCTGACGGGCATTCTTACCGGCTCGGCCGAGTGTCTAGATGGTGGTGCAGATCCCTTCCTCCGCGACGATCCACATCAGTTGCAACATCACCACCAACCACCACCTCCATCTATGTCACATCATCATCAACATCACCATCATCACCAACATCCACCACTGCCACCACCAACAAACTCACACCTCCACAACCTCTTGATGTGTGGTGATTCGTCAGGCGAAGTGCCGGGCTCGGCACTATCTTCAACGATCCATGGAAGTGGTGAACAGCAACAACTACTAAGTTCTCAGGACGCCATGGAGCTGCGAATCAGTCTTGAGATCGCGAATCGGGTCAAGTCAGGCGAGATGAGCAGCACCATGCAACAATGGGCGGCAGTGGCGGCGTCGGCTGCACGAACCGTGGAGAATGGTGTTTGATTTCACGTACACTGTCACTTGAATAAACCAGCACCCAGGAATCTTACCCTATTCCCTTCTTCCTCGTTCCCATTATTCCTCGCTTGATAAACCTTGGTTTTGTTCTCAGGGCGGCAGCGGCAGCAGCAAGAGAAGCAGTGAATTTAAAGATGAGAGAAACACCACCAATGACTAAATGTCTCTGTCCACTCCCTGTCATTAACGAACGCAGTCTCATTTACCCTACCTATTCTACTCTCCTCTCTATCTCAGGCAACATATGACTTCTTTTTGTGTTGATGCTGCGACCTTATGCTTTGATGTAAATAAGCCTCTGAATGATGTTGATGTGTTCAGGTTCTTTCTTTACCAACCCCTTGCCCCCTCGTACTTGGACCAGGGGAAAGGAGGGGAGTGGATGAATGGACGACGGACGGACGTCAAATTTTTACACCATTCTCATTGTGATTGTTCTCCATTCCCCGTCTTCCTCGTGTACCACTTCCTCCATCCTTCATTTCGCAAAGTCATCTGACTTCACTCTCACCTCCACACAGACATATTTTACTATACCATATATATACATACACATATTTATATGCGGGCCTTCTCATCCTCCATGGGCATTGGATTATATCATATAGCTTCGCATCCAGACACTCTCAAATCCAGCAATTTTAAGACTGGTGTGTGTGTTAGTGTGTGATTGTCCGCCTCGGTTTTTTCTTTACTCTTCTACTTCTTTCCCCTGTTATTATTTCCTCTCCTTATTCAGCCAACCAGCCAGCCAAAAGCCTGCCTTTTTCCCCTGCACTCCCAGCCCATCCTACCCTCCCTCTTGCCACTAAAATTTTGATTCTTTAGTGAGAAATTACCAAACCTGCGTCCTTGCTATACATCCTATTTAATATAAATTAACAATTTAACAGCCTTGTCTCCTCATTGACTGCGATTGAATAGGTGTTCTATTGATGAGTTGTGACCTAACTTCATTGGATGTCAGTCTTTTGAGATTGACTTTGAACTACAACGCTTGGATAGTTTCTACTTATCAAGTACTCCAATCTAAGGTTGAACTTGCCTTGAATGTCCTCTTCAATCCTATCGTTCCAGTTGTGGATCAAGTTGGGCACAAAACCTTGATAGACCAAAGAAAGAGTAATCCAACGTAGGTTCATGCTATCCCCCCTTATTTAGCACCACTGCTATCAGTATGACTTGTGTAACAATGCATTCCACCTATCCCAGCTCGTTGTCATGTCACGTGGTTGACATGCGTTCCCTTATCAGATTGTGGCAAGTAGCTGCATTAAATCATGTCGCAGACAGACTGGCTAAGCTCATGACAATAAAATAGATGTAGAGTGCTATTAGTCTGAGAGGGGTAATTGCGTCGTCTACTCTTGCCTCTGGAAAACGCATATATAAATTAGTTAAATGAATTAATGACAATTGACATTGCAGTCGAATAGCATAACTTCTGGTCTGCGATTGTCATTTTTGCTTCCAGATTGGGTTCCAGTAAAATAGGCTGGCTGTGAAAAGGAAAATTTGCTATCCAGTCTAGTTTCTGAGATCAATGTCACTATTACGAGAGACCCAAATAGTGGCGGATTGAGGCATAGTTTTGCTACAGGCTCTCGTGGTGATTTGGGTTTCATCCTCAATGCTTCGGATTATTTCACTCGTATTGATAAGACTTCCGAAACCGATATTAGTGGTGGTTCTGGTAGTCATCTTTCCTTATTACAATATGATGTGTGGAAAATTAAGACTGAACTAGGTTCTACGAAAGGATATTTTGTACAGCTCTCCCTCAGCGCATAATCCACCTACAAGGCATTTCCTCCCGGTTTCTTAATTCGCCTTGTATTGCCACGTTAGTGATTATCAGATATAATTCAGATTCGTTTTTAGATATTTGTTTTTACTTGGCAGATATTCCGACCCAGCTTATTGTTTAGTGGTTGAAGTATTTCATTCAGTGCAGGTGTCTCGACTGGTTCAATTCTCCTGAAGATGTTGAACTTGAAGACATTTGCCCATTTTATCATTTGTCGAACAGTAACCAGCCGATATATTCCTATGTGCCTTCATTGCGACATAAGGTGCAAACATTCCAGGCATTAAACATTTGGTGCCTTGAAGTTGCATTTTTGAGGCTGCGTTCAGACCCAAGCGCTTGGAGGTTGATCAAATTAGAATATGCTGCCTGAGTAACCGCTAGTACAGGCGAAACAGCTTGATAGATGTCAAATCTCGATCTGGTTCCTCAGACTCCGTCGTAAAATAATTTACTTGTGCTTTTAGGTTGTGTCGTCATGGTGACGCTTACGAGAGATGAATGCCTCCAGAGTCTGGTATCATCGAACTTGTCAGACACAGATTTTCTGCAAAAGTACCCACCTGCTGTAGTTTGGGAGCATTTTATGGGTGCCGCAATAGAAAGTTTAAACCTACCAGCATCATTATTATAACAGAATTCGAACACACGCCGCCTTACATTAAATAATGGACCAAAAAAGTTAATAATATAGGAGGTTGAACAAAAGTGGATGCCTCCTCGGGTTGAAACAAACCTTGAATCTTCTAATTAAGTCATATTACACTTCAAGTAGACAAAGAGTATTATGCATGGGAAGTCTAAGGGTGGCATGTAATGAGGACACTCTTCCTCACTGACCTTTCAAAATATGTTCGATTCCTCAATCCATGTCGGACACTACCCGTGACATGACCTATCCCGCCATTATTAAACTGACATTTCTACTCCCAATTTCACGAATGATTTAGCACACAGGTTACAGTAAGGTGTGTTCCTGGGTTTTGTGAAAAAAGGTGTCATTAATTATCTTATTAAATTCCTGCTACGTTTTGTTGCTTCAAATGGGTCTGGTATGGAAGCACTGTCCCGAAAAAAAGCATTTGATAGAACTCACTTCTAAAAGCTGGTACACATAATCATCTATAGTGGGATTTTGTTCAACAGGGCATCTTTACTCGTTTAGTTTAGTGCAACAGTAGGTCAAAAGTCAAGTGTTGCATTCCTTTGAGAGTCCATTTTAGGATAGTTGCACCCTCTCTCTAATCTCCACTCATTGTCAAATTAAGGTTGATAGCACAAATGGGGAGTTCGCCATGCTAGCTCACGTGTCCCAGGGTGTCATTAGGCAGCAAAAAACCAACAAAGAAAGGTAACCATGAGTCCTTACTACCACCAATTTTTCTTCTCAATTTAGCTCTTGGCTAGGGAGAACGTATTCAGTGCGCCATTAATCACGGTCGCTGCAACCAAATTGTAGGCATTCACTCATCCATACACGTGAACTCACCAAATCAGATTGGCAGGTTACGCCAGATATGTACTTTAATGAGGGCATTTTCAGCAGCATTAACCTTCGCAATGGCTCAGACAACTTTACCCCCCATGAGACTGTTTTGTTGTGCTGCTGTCAAAAAGACCACCCCCCTCTAGGGTCTGAGTGAGTTCGATGAAATCACCTTTCTGTATGTAAGCGGGATTTTCTTTAGAGCAGAATTGTGTTAGCTGCTTTAATATGCTTGGCTAGATTTTGACGATGTCCTTGAATTTCATCATCGCGTAGAGCCATGTCAAAAGGAGGCATGTTAGCTTGGCCCATGTGGTTATTTACTTGGTGTCAAACCATTTATTTTTCATAAGCGAACATTAATGTGAATTTTTCTGGTGTGTGGTATCAGCATACCTCAAATTAGAGGGAGAATCGATACAGTCCCCATGGCAAATGACTCGGTGTCCTGACTTCAAGGCCACCTAAGCTGGTGAAAAATATTGATCGCCTCATTCTATTAATTAGTAGGCTATCGATTTATTTCAGGCTTACTCATCTCGCATGACTCATGCGATGGGAGCCACGGCGGATACAAAAAAGTGGACTGAATAAGTCCACTAATCACACATGATGCGAAAAAATTATATTCTCTAGAGTCACCAGGGCTTTTATCAAAGTCTCAAAGTATTTTAAGGCTCCACATTGACAGGCTCTGTCTGGAACTCAACCCCATGATAAATTGGTGTCTAGGAGGCAGTTGCTGCAGGGGATAGAAAAGCCTCAATTTCGCAATCGAATAACCCATTGCCAAGAGGTTATATGGTTCACAGTGGATTACACGGCTTGACTACTAAAATTTGGTATTTTTTAATCGCCTACTGCACATGAACTAATCAATCTAAAGGGAATTCAAAATGCTTTAAACTTAGCTGAAGGAAAATAGCGGCTTAAATTTTAGAATTAATGCAGAAAAGAGGTAGGACTTAGTCTGGTTTCACACCACAAAAGGGTAATTGGTCAATTCATGTTTTGTATAATTCCAGCCACTTCTTTTGGGAAATAAAATCTGTTCAAATTATTTTATGGTTCTGTCCGCTTTACCTTTGACTTCCCAATCCTAAGCCAAAAGTGCATTGCTACATGAACCTTTGGCTGAAAAGTACGCACTTCCGATAACGTGGCCGATTAAAGTGCACGTGATTTGGGTCGTACAAATTGTTTACGTTAGGTGAGGCTTCTACCATCTCCTCATTTATTGATAACTTTAGGCTTATAGGTACTCCTCTCAAGGTAACCTACCTTCCTCTGTCCCCCAAACTTGTTGACAGAACGGATTAATCAATTGACACAAGTCAGAATCATGCGATCCGATAGCTTTTGTCAAATTCATTATGGGAGGTGAGTGTGTATCGCAACTTCCACATACCCAAAAAGTTGGCAGATAAATTAAAGAGTAAACAGACTTACTCAAGCACTTCGTAAGAAGAGGCTTAATAATTGCGTACCTGACTTGAATACTTTCTTTTACTCCTGGCACTTTTCGGAAACGTGCTCTGTAGAGTTCAAAGTTAACCATCTTACCACAAGACCCGACCTCCAATGCTTTGTTTGTACAATCCCCCATCATCCGTTTCAACAACAGAATGTGTGGTCCTGTGTCCCAGGAGAGTCGAGTTTCAAGGATTGTGTTGAACACTATGAGACAGGAGCCTTTTCCGCGACTTCTTCCCTGAGGGGACACGTTTCCCAAACAAATTTGCATTCTTTTCGAGGAGTGTGTAGTAGTGTAGGGTAATGTGGTGTAAGCAGTGCTGACGTCGTGTTTTGATGAAACTCAGGTGATAGACACGGAAATTTGAAGGCTACTTCGCTCCTACAACCAATCACTCAATTGCCGACTGACACTGTGTTTACGACCTGTTGGGATACAACAATTGTTTGCAGTTCTATGCTAAAAAGGTGGATCACAAGACTTTCTCATATTACGATGACACTAAACATGAAAGACTACTCTCCTTTTCTTCATGGCTTATTTTCTCGAAATTATGGCTCTATAAACGATAATACATTGAGCGTTAACCTGGATCCTTCCTCCAAAGAATAGGTTGAAAAACCTAAAAACCGTCATATTCAAGTTCAGTGATACCTTTTATCTTGTCCATTCATTTAATGGTGATGTTATAATCTAAATTTGGTTCAATTCAGTGATACTAATGGCTCGTAGTGATCTAATTAAAAAAATAGGATGATTTCTATGGCCACTTCAGTGAAAAGCTTGTATTAACAGGCTATGAGTTCTGGGAAAGCTAGGCATCAATTTAGTGGCTTGCCTGTTTGCACCCTTTTCATCCCGTTCTGGGCTGTTTTAGGTCAAATTGATGAATCAGTCAAATTCTCGCGTGATACGCTGACCCCTAAAACGTGCATAGCCTCTAAAATCCAAAGGTAGGTTGATGCGATCATAGCACAATATCACACTATTTTCAAGTTCATTTCAACTAAAGTAAGATTGACAGCATTTTCAATGATGATACGCGATAACAATGATCGAGATCTCCCTTAAGAGTTGTAATTCCTTAATACTTGATTTACTTTGGAATCTTGCAAGTCTTGCTTATGAGCTTACTAATATAAGACCCTGTAATTTTCGTTGCAGGTGTTCTTTTTATTTTGATCGGTTGGGAAAGTGAAAAAATCTATGACAAATCACGATTAAAGAATTTTAATGCTGGGTTAGAGAAATAAAACGGAAATTAGTACCTTCAAAAATTATGCATTGTGTCTATTAATACAAAAAACGCGGGTTTTTTCCTATACTGAGAGCCTGCAGCGCAAACTTTGCTATGAATTTTCCATTTTAACAGATCTAAGACTCGTGATCTGTGAAATATAGGTTTATCGATTTTGGACTTATTGACTTCCACATTGGCGCTCTTTTTGCAACGTCTCTAATGTGAGCTAATGCGCCAATAGAAATGGAGGAATGGATTATTGGCACAATATTGCAACTTTTAAACCGTAATCCCCATTCATTTCTATTTTGGCCTTCCTAGAATCACAGACTGCTAGGGTGATTACCACTGTTTAATAGATAGTTAATGAAAAGGTGTAAGATGGTAGATTGAATATGTAATGCATCAGGTGGTAGGTGCATCAAAACATTTGATGATATTTATTAATCGAATCTGTCAAAAGTTATCAATGGCTGAAGTTACATATGGATGTCTATTTGATCATCTGGTCACTGGTGGATGAAATTGCGAACATAGACAGGTGGACTGAATGCGAGTTGGGTGGAATTGCGAAGTTCGACTTAAATATTGTTACTGTTGTGTGATTTTTTCAATGGAGATCTAATCGCTGTTTTTCCAAAACTGCCTTGGCGTACACATTTGAACGGGAAGGTAGATGGCAAGGCTGATAGATAGGCAGGCAGAGAGCGAGATGACTATATGCACATATGCATACATGAAGTAGTGATATGGGCTTATTTTTCCACCTTCCTTGGAATTTCGCATTGGGTCTGGAAATGGGAGGGTAACGTGGAAAACTTTTCCCACCTGTTTACATAGTCTGATTTGGGAAGTGAGTAAACAGGGTGACTGAGCTATGGTTCCTTGGATGTTTTTTACACTTAACCTTTTAGTACGATTAAAAGAAGCCGGCTTTTGTTGGAGGCAGGCAGTGTAATTTGGAAACCTCAGTGGAGGGATGAATGAACACATAGGATACAAAAAGGCTTGACCCCGTGACCTACCTTTGAAATAGGATTGGACCAAATCCCCAAACTTCAGAACCAAGTCTGTTCATCTAAAAAATACCATTGCAAACGAAAACTTGATGACTTTACATAAAAGAATATCCAGTTGGATGAAACAATCTCGGAATGCCTGGTTAAGACGACGAAAATGAGTTACTAGGCCACCATTCGTGCTCTTCGTAGTCCTAAATTTATGTATGTCCGAAATGGAATCAGAATGCTTAGATTTGTGGTGAAATCAGTCACTACAATTCTTGCAGTGAAGGTGTAAATTACAGCTCGATCGCCCTCTTTGTGGAAGGAATTGAAACATATTCATTCCACCTCAGCAGTAATTAAACGTGATTAAGGTTTTTTAAATTTATCCACCCGACAATTTCCCTAAATCTAGGTCGGTAATTGTTAATTTTATCGTTATTTCTACATTTGACGTAAAGCCACCTTCACTAAACCAAATTATACCTTAAAATTAATTGACCTTTTTCCCCGCTTTGTGCGTAACGCACGTCTCCGTTTTGTTCTGTTACAAACCAACTCCCGCTTATCGCGTTGACATTAGTAATTTCGGTGAAACATTTGGCTCTTTTTCGTTCATAAATCTATCCAGCTGATTAGAAAACAAGTCTTTTGAAATTACCATCTTTGAGACAACGCAAAGCAGACTGGACGGGCATTGCTTTGCCCGCGCCTTTGCGTGGGAAGGAGGATAATACCGTCAGTCGTAAATTTGGGCAAAGAAATCATGATGATCAAAATAAATAAAAATATATTTACGGAACTTCATACGCATTCGGCTTCAATGAGTGCCGACATTGTAACTTCGATCGATCGCCAACCGCTGGACACTGACTAATGACTGCGTGAAATTAGTATCGACCAATGATCGTCACTGATCGATGAATGGTGCGCATTGGATAAAAGGTAATGGGCAGCTGGTATTAAGTGGGAACATTCCTTTGAGAGCTGACAAATGTGGTAGCATATGTGAGTGGTGAGGACCGTTTACCTTTGACGTGACAAGTTGCAAATGCTCAGCTCATGACTCAAAATCGGGCCGTAGATGCCGTTGGGTCTCATGTCAAGAGAAAAGCTATGGCAGTTTTGTTAAATTGATAAAAATAAGTCCTTAATAGGAGCACTTTTAAATCAGGAGCCTTCGTGAACACTGATATTTTAAGGTTTTGAGTACCCGCTCAATGGGGGTCAGTCGATGGCTAACAACCAATAGCAGAATCTGCGTCAGTGATAGATATCGCCCAGTTCAGCATCACACACAGGGATAGATACTACCCATCAGACAGGCACTAAATGACTACTATTAGCCCATAGTAATTATTTGATTAGGTATGATTAGTTTTGATTATCAACTACCACCTCCAAGAATTTGAATCACAGCAATCGTCGCCTCTGAAGCTAAAACAGAGGTGCTTTAATTGTAGGCAAATTCGATCGATTGTTACTGGCTAAGCAACAGCCAATGACTGGAAGCAGCCTTCAACAACTAAAGACCAATCATCGCCTGCTATCAGTAATCGATATGACACTATTAATGTTTCCCGTTGGATAGGGAGATCTGGGGAGTTATTGGTGGTACACAATGAGGCAGAGAGTATATAAATGATCGATCGTGTTTATACGTAACTACAAAGTTTTTATTCATAGTATATCACATCTGGTCATTTACGATTAACGATGGGAGATGTAGTATTTGTATTTAAGTTCTCACATAACATGCTCATAAAATGATAATAAATCAAGTGCTACCAGCGAAAATGGCG
Organism: Echinococcus multilocularis; assembly: GCA_000469725.3. Lineage (NCBI taxonomy): Eukaryota > Metazoa > Platyhelminthes > Cestoda > Cyclophyllidea > Taeniidae > Echinococcus > Echinococcus multilocularis. The sequence goes on along the minus strand of LN902846.1, from coordinate 3,150,836 downwards.
ATGAGAAACTTTTTAAGTAAAATATAATATTTTTTAGCCATACCTACTTCGCTATTGGGTGTGTCTGAAACGTGATAATTTCCCCTCAGCACCCCTCTTCTCTCCTCACTAAATGAAAACTGGAATGGATTTCCGTCTGGAGTGGGAGACACCTCTTAACCAAAGGACAGACAGTCGGTCGGTCGGTGTGTCGGGACTAATAAGTTTAATCAGGAAATACGGCATCACATAGAGGCAGGACACGCATGATAAAACTAGTAGGGGCAACTCCGCTCCTCTAGCTCCAGCCCAGCTTTGCCTCGCCTCCTGTCATGTCTTTAACATCAGATAATGAGAAAAAAATTGTCTGGCCACCTTTTGGAGGGAGTGTCTCGGTCCGGAGTGCAAGGGGAGGTGGGAGCAAGTCTGCACGCGCGCACACAGCGCAGCAGAGGCAAAAATTAACGGCTACGCCTATCTCCACCGTCGGTGTACCGCGGACAGCCGCACCGAGCGAGAGAGCGAACTAGTTTGTCTTCATGCGTACGTGCGTGCGTGTGAGTGCACACTCTAGAACGCGTGTGTACGCACCACGCACGTGCCCCGTTGTTTTGTTGTCCGAAAACGGTGGCACCGACAGCGGATGTCCTTGAGCGCGCTTGAGACACAAGCTCTGCCCACAAACTACACGCGCCGCACGTGAAGCTGCCAATCACGTGCGAGCTTTTTGTAGATTCTTTCACTGCACCTACACATGCATGCACATACGTCCGCACGCGTGCACCTATACGCCCGTGCACTCTCGCGGTAAGCTGACCCGTTGCACTTGGATCTCGAGTCGTTTTATGCCTCTCCCAAATACTCCTTTTTTTTTAAATATAAATTATTCCAACATTAAGTAACATCATTTAGAATTAATTTTGTTACACTAGAATGACGAGGAGTGTTTGGTTGGGAATATTGGAGCATAATTCCACTTGGGGGGTTGAGCAACTTTATAATTATTGGCAGCTAAAAAGTATACCATAGCTATAAAAATGAGTTTTTCATTCAATTCAACTTTTAAAATGTTTAGAAACTAGGTATATGGTAGAAAAAAAAAGTGGTGAAAACAATGTTTGTTATTTAGAGTCAGGCATGTGCGTGTGTGTCCAGACAAGAGGGATGGGCGAAACGGTGCCATTCGGCCACCGGCCATTTCGCGCGGCATTCGGATTAAAGGGGCTACTAGGTCGGAATCTAGGACGGCGATTTAGCTCCCCTATTGTTGTTTTCGCCGCCCAGTCAAATGCAGGTCAATTAACCGGGCGCCACTTTGCGAACTGCCTTCATCTTTCCACTTGTTTTGGTTAACATAGCTCCACTCGCAGTTCCATCCCATCGAGCTATTATAAAATCACCTTTTCCAGGTTACAAAAGCAAATCGACTCACTGGTATTCATCCATGTCACCAAGTGTTTTTTTCTCTAAAATCGCACGAATGACAGGCGGGGGCTGAAATTAACCAGTTTTAAGCCATTTTTGTATCGCCCGCGACGAATTCAAAGTAGCCTGTTTTTGTGCCACCATGGTGAGGTGTAAAGGTGAAAACCGTAAACTACAAAAGTGACTTTCTTGGTGGCGTAATGTGAAAGTTTGACATTTCTCACTGGGTAAAGAAGCAGAAGAACGTGATGATGATTAAATTCAAGTGATTGGCGGGGATTCATGCATATTGATGATTTGCATACCTGCCTCAACGACAAAAAGGTGGTAAAAGATGTCAAAGTCGAATTACTCAGCCTCTAAATGAAATCCTTTCACCAACAGTTAATCATATACAGATTTCACGCCATGTAGAAGGGGTTATATTATGTGAAGTAGTTGATGTAATAGTTGATTATTTGTACCTATTAAGATCAAACTTGCACAAAATGCATTATTCATATTACCCACGAAAACTATCGCCAGTTTTAAAATTTTGGATTTTTTAAAATTCAATTTCGACGAAATAAATGATGTCGTTATTTTTGTCACCATATCTACGAACTATTAACGTATGAGCTGAGTAAAATAATTGGCTGACTATCCGAGCCACTGATGGCTCAGCCAATACACCAGTCACAATTAGCGCAAATTCATCGATTTATTGATTTCTTCCTTCTGCGTACAAAACAGGTGTGCGCGTGTGTGAGTAAAATTCATGCGGCAGTCAAATCTGCACTCCTCAGGGCGCACATTCAGCCTATCAAGGTGGGGATAATTCACTCACGGTGGCTGCAAGGTCTAATTGACGCACATTGTCAAAACTTCCTGCCAGGTGACTGGTAAAAGGGTTCACCAACCTTGACTCACCTGGAACTGCCATTATTACTCCTACAAAGAAAGTGTGATGGTGAGTGATCACAGTGAATTGTAATTTTGTGTATTATTATTATTCTGCCCTAACCACAGTAGATCCGATTTTTTGATAGAAGTGTTAGTATGATAGGGGATATACCATTCGTTTTGTGCCATCATTTATAATGTGATTTGAAGTTAGGACTAGTTATAATTTTAGTTGCTTAAGTTTGCGATTTTGGTGGGCAATGACAACGATTGATCAATCCGGACTTCTCCCCTGCTCTTCATCTTTTTTGAATACTTTCGGGTTGCAAATAACGAAAAATTAACCGATTCCTATCCACACCCTACCTTTTGTAAAGACTTCCAAATTTTAAGCCATCATACTGAATGGTTATCTGCCCATTTGACCCCAATGAAACACCTCAATGAATATATGCTTTCGTGATTTTGTATGCTTAGACATGTGGGGAGTACATTGGTTACTTCAAGTTAGTTGCAGCTCCTAACGCCGTTTGACAACGTGAAAATTGATCGTCGGTTGTTAAGCCATAGGTGGATGAATTGTGCACAGGCTAATTGGAATATGATTTCACTTTTTTGTGGAGCAAAAAAACAATCTCAGGGAGGTTAAAAATTGTTTCGTGACAAAAAGTGGCACTGGGTAGGATAGCCATTATGAAGACCGGATGCACTGCAGACAAGTGCGCGAAATGCAGTGAAAGTGAAACGCAGTTGTCTAGACGCCCGCAGCCTTGGCTGCTACCGCTGCCGCTGTGAAGCGCATGCCGTCCACAGACCCTAGGACTGCGTGTTTGCACAAGCCAACTCGGGCTAGCTCACTAACTCGCCCTCTCGCTCACTCTCCATCCACGGAACTGTCAGGCTCGCAGCATGTGCGCGTGCGTGCATGCGTGGTAGTGCACAAGACTTTGCTTTAGTGGTTGCCTACTCGTTTTTCTTTTCATTTCAAGAAATGCCTACTTCTATTTGCAGCAATTTATTAGCTGCTAGACCCTACAGACTGGCGATAGACCAATAGAAAGACGATTTGCAAACGTCATTTGGACTTAACGATCCGCAGTTCAAGGAGTGGGCTAAATAATTGATGGAGGGTTAATCCCCTCACACTTGCCAAATAATTGACTCCTTAAAATTAAATTTGAATTTGCAGGTTAATAAAAATTTCAACCACGGTCTGATCGATAAAGATGGGAATGCGGGCTACAACCTGTCTGGGTGAATTTGCCAAAGGTCATTTCTTGTACCCAGCGTGTGGCGTAGCCTCTTTTACTCATCGAGGAGAGATTTATCAGACTTTTCCTGCGAAAAATTCCATCTTCAGTTTAATGACCTCCATGCCATTAATCTTACACGAGGTGTTTTCGAGTCCAAAATGCGTGACATCTAGGCTTTATGTATGTGTGTGTGCGTGCGTGTGTATCCCTTGCGAGAGGGCACACAATCTTTGAAAATGATTGAGTGGCTATCCTAGCGAAAAAAATTCATAGTTTTTTTTAACAAAATAAGCTTAATTTATTCAACCTCTTTGCTTATCGTGGTGTGGTCAAGGCAAGTCTAAATTAAAAATGAGTCTTTCCCTAAAATGTCTCCTCTTTTTAGTCTGAACTTGTGCCTTTTTTCCGTGAATAGGTGAAAATTGAAAAAAATAATAAACACAGTGATGAATTTGTAATTACCAATTTTAGCCTATCCAGATTTACTCCAGATCTGATGCAAGATGTATAAGTGTAATACCGCTTAGCGAGGAAAACTTGATCGCTCTGTTAACTGCAAATAATTGAAGAAGAATCACTTTTACTTGAGCCCAAACTTTTTTGTTCAGAACAATTTTCAACTGCCTTCATTTGCATCCGAAGCTCAGCTGTCTTCTGCATCAGATGTCCTCAAACAGGATCGTCCTGAACTAGCTATTGGCTAAACGTCGAAACCCACTTTTTGGAAGGTTTAGCGGTGTCAATGGAAAGTACACAACTACTGTGGAGATGGACTTTTCTACTGTGGGAAAAAAAAACAACTCAGTACATGCTGGAAAAGGCACAATTACCTTTCTCTCTCGTTAAGAGCCTATAATAGAAACAACCAGTAAAATGGTATTTTAAGCCGTTTTTTCAAGAAATGCTACGATATGCCAACTGTAATACGTCAGAGCAGAAAAAAGACAGGCGTCAGAGGTGTACAGACTTTTGTTTAAAATAGAGTTGTTAGCAAAAGTTGGGTGTTCTGCAGAGCAGCTAGAAAAGCTCTCGTTTCTCTTATTTAATTGTCCTAAAGCTATTTTGAAATTAAAACCAAACCAGTTTTGAATTTGGGTTTTCATTTCATAAAAACTGTCGTAGCAAAGCCCAGATACCGAGTTGATCGACTCTTCGATACCAGGCATGCTACTCACTAGTTCCACGCACAGACCGATTAATCGCCATGCTGGGGACGGCAACGTAGCCGGCCATATACAGTTAGAATGTGAAGCTTATATTGCTCTGATAGTTGTTCTTTCGGCCAGTCATGGCCTTTCCAACAAACAAATGGTTACAAAAACAAAAGCCCAGACGAGCGAATAATCACATAGACATAAAGAAAAGCTACCGGAAAGTGTAAAACTGCACTGAGGAAGTGCGTGTGCCAGCAAGGCTGTCCACAACTAGGCCACATTATCAACCATGTGTATGTGGGTGGGGAGCGGTTGGCTTTACGGCTCACTCTTGATTAAAACCGTGGCCTTTGTGTGTGCGTGTGTGCGCATGCGGGCGCGTGCGATTGTAGGCACTGTCGGCAAAGTGATTCAGAAAGCGAGCAAAAGAGGGGCAAAGATAAAAGTCTGCCTACCCAGTAAACAGCCCCAGTCGGAGTGTCAACACACCCTGGGACTACATAAACAACAATACAAACAACATCAACATCATAACCGGTAGCAACAGTGCAGGCGGTAACGCCATAACATCACAGGTGTAACCCGGACGTGGAATTAGTACTCTCAAGCACTATCACATCAACTAACCCTTTACTCTGGCGGTGTTTTCAGTTTTCTTTCCAAATTCATTTTATGTGTGTGCACACACGTTGACGTACCTGGATGGAGAGTTGAAGAGCTGTGTAGTGCAATGTGGGCTCATTAACACCGAAAGGAAGGTCAAAAGTTGTCTCCATATCGTCGTAACAGCACTCGATAGTGTTGAAAAAAGAACTATGGTCTGAAGGTCAAATGAGGCTAGAGTGAAGTCCAAAAGTAACGAATTAGCTAAAGCCCAAGTAAATCAAATTCATTTCATACATCAAGAAATTTTTTTTCGGATAGTTACTGAGACTCCAAAATAAATCATTATGGTGCTCGACTTTCATTTCAAATCATGTCTGGACTGCTGGCTGCCAAAGTCCCCTTCACAACCATGAATGGGTATTACGTCTTTCTTGGCATCACCATCTGGAAACGATATTATTAATTAGGTAGCAATGACAAACCTATCACACAGTCAACTACTCATGCTAACGAATGACTAATCGCAGTCATGACTAAATCCTCTTCCTCCTTTCCCCCTCCCTCCACTTTGATAAGAGAGCAGAGAAGGCAAAAAATGCATTTTTTTTGCATTACAAATTCACTTCAAATGCTGGTAGAAGTAAATGAAACCAGGTAGTGCTGTTTATCCAGAAGGGTGGATTAACAGGGCTAGAGGTGGGAGGTAGGTTTTTATGACGAAAGTCATTTGAAGGCATGTGACGCTCGGTTTTTGAAGCAGTTATGTGTTATTAAATTGACATGTCTCTGTCTGTGAAATGGTGGATTCATTCACTTTAAGGACTCTGCACTATGTGATGCTCCAGTTAATGTACTCCATAGGTGGCAAATTCAATTTTGTGTTTTGTTTCGATTACCTGATAGTAATAAAAATATTAATCCAAATACACCAATGGGATCAAAGAGTAGAATATTCCCTTCAAGTTGACATACTTAAAAAAAACCATCGAAATAGAGACTCACAAATACCGGAATTGAGCCTTCAAACTCACCACCTTCTTATTTTGATCCTATTGCCAAGGTGGAAAAAAATCGATATTTATATTTATACAAGTCATAGTTGATAAGACAGTGCATGACACGCCATGCCCTGAGTGTTGTCGAAAGAAGAAGATGGGATGCATGATCGGTTGAAATGCACCGTCAGGATATTATCTAGATAACTGACAACTTTGACACTAAAACCAACTCCGATGCGGACCCTGTAAATAACAGTGCAAAACTTTAATTATGTGGTAATTAGGCTTGCCCATTGGTGTTATTAAAATTCGTAGAATAGAAACTTTTGTTGATAATTAATGAAGGGTTTAATGAGAACTTTGGAATTGGCTCTAAGCAGATAGCGGGAGGAGATTAAGTTCCAAAATAGATAATGGAAGGCAGTTAAGAGTCCAGTAGTGCAAAGTTAATTATTTGCTAAGGTTTCCATCTGGGATACTTTTGACCAACCATGAAAATGCTGTTAAATTATTTCAACGTTCCTTAACGTCACATTGTAAAATACAAGGCATTAAGTGTTTCAAATCTATGAATTTATCTTCGTTTATCCTTTCCGAAAAACAATTAACTTACTTGCATTGTGAACGATTTAAGATTCTATAATTTATGGGGATCAGAGGGTACTGCGCACGCCATTTATTGATCACAGCCAAAAAAATCGATATGACACCCAGGCCATTTGAGCAGATGACAATTCAATCGATACCTTATTTAAAGATAAGTAAATTATTAATCAGTTTTTAAATTGTCAAAATTAGCAAACAATCTCCCCATTAAGTCGAAAATTTTCCACTTTTATCCTAAATGAAGCCGAAAATCGGTAGCAGTTCGAGGCAGATGGTATATTTCAAGTTGCCTTGGTTATTCGCTGATTACGGCTCAAGAAACTTAACATGGATACCTTACTGGTTTCACGGTTGGAATTGCTGTGATAAAGCAACAATATTGATTCCTTCCCTGTTAATTAATATCAAGTGTCAAGAGAAAAACTAAAGAAGCATCACATCATTTGTAAGTTGACATGATTAGTCCACAATACAATGAGTGTTAATGCTGGGCTTCTCTGTCCAGAACAGAATCTACTGATGGCACCATTCTGTAGTAGATTCATGGTCTGCCCACTTGGCAATCTCATTGGGTCTTTGCTTATCACAGTTCAGGAGAAGTGATATTAACGCATTATTGTTTAATTGATGGCAATTCAACCGATACTTCTCATGAAGACAGGCCGTAAATTGACCTACCAATGGTTCGATGTAGTGATGCCAGAATGAGAGCGAGATGCTACTGTGTACACTTTTTTGTTTATTTCATCGACTCCGACCCTCTTAGTTGTCGCGCGCCACCTTTTGTCCACTTCCCCTCGCCTAATGCTCTTCGTTACACCGGTTAGAATAAACAGTCCTGCGTGAAGGGAGGGCGAAAAGGCGGACGAAATGGGTGTTGCTCGTCGTCTTCGTTGTCGTGGCCGTGGTCGTAGCCATGCACACACAAGGCTGTATTGCGACCTTGACGATCTGTCCGAATGCTGGGTTGCACCCGATTTGGGACATGGGGTGCGTATTTTTGGACGAAAGGGCCTTAATGCACGGGCCTTGAAAACCCCTTTTAAGCAAGTGTCATGCACACATACACATACACACATACGCATCCACACGGCCACTTCAAGACCCCCTCTCTCGGCCTCTTACTCACAGGCTAACTACAACAGCGAAAACACCAACGTCAACAAGATGAACAACAGTGGCTGTAGCTCCTAGTAGTACATATCTGTCCAGTGTCTCAAGAGGGAATTCAAGTACGGACAGGTCTTAGTGTGCATGTCCAACAATAAGTCCATCGTTATTGTTAAATATGCTTGACGCCGGTTTAAACGATCAAAAACCATTGTCTGCCTATCTGCCTACATTTCATTTCTTATTAAAATGCAACCTTTTTGAACATAAAATCCATTCTGATGTGCATGAGGTTACTTTGGCTATTTGCACGATTGCCTGTGAGCCTCGTCTGGGGTTCTATTGGCGAAGGTTTAACCACCCAAGCGACCTGACCCGAAAATCAATGGGTATATTAATTGGGTGAACTATCACGCAATACAATGGTTCTTCAAATGGCCTATTTGCTCTGGTTCAGAGTGACATCTGAAGGTTAGCCACTTTTAAAGACAAATGCGTGTCCGGAGTTGGAAGGGGTAAATGATACGGGTTAACGGTTTAATTCTAGCTGAAAGGCAGGCATCGAAGTGACCGTTTCCATTTTTTAAACAAGACTTCAATTCTAGCCATTTTTCGAAGGGCAGAGTTGCTCTTACCATTTGTAAGATTGCGGAAACATTTTCGGATTGCTCTGAAATTGGTAGAAATGCACTTAGACATCCTGAGAAAAGCCTCGCATTCTATAGCACTCTATTTGATTTCAGTAGTATGCGGTAAACACAGAAAGGAAGGCGAAACGGTGGCAGACCAATCATGGCCAGAACAAAAAAAACACCAACCACTTTCTTATTAAATAAATTGCCTTTATTTAATTTGCATATGACCAGACCTTTTGAATCATAGAACTTGAAATAAAATGCATCAAATGGCTTCCAAAGATAGGTCGCAAAAACAAGCAACGCAGTCAAAAAAGGGCCCATAACTCAATTTATTGGTCCTTACCCTACAATTCGTCTCGCAATCATTTTTTATGTAGGTGGTACATAAATCTCGCCAGACGTCTTCCAAAAGAGTGTCAGGATTCCCATTCACCTCCCTTACCTCACGCCCAGAATCATACATTCCGACCCATCGTGAAGGGGAGGCCGAACCTTCTTTTTGAGGTAAATTGGGCTTCCTACGACGTTGCCCCAAGAATTGCTGCAATTAGAGGCATGGTGATAAATGGCGTCCTCTTTACGGACACACACATATATACACACACATGCAGACCAACCTACCGACAGACGGACCAAAGCGCAACAGCAACTACTGCAGAAGCGGCAGCGGCAACGGCAGCACCACCATCATCTGTGACCTTCGCTTTGTAATCTTCTGGGACAGACAAGGCATGTCTGACATGGAAAATGAGGTTAAGTGCTCAGGCGCACGAAAGTGCATACATCATCAAGCACTTTCAACTGTAAGAACGTATTTCTAATCAGGCCTGTAGTTTAGATATATCCAGTTAATATCAACACAAAAGAGGTAAATTGACGTCCCATTGCTTCACATGAACCATACAAATCGGTGCGACATGGTTTAATTCGCGCGTGATGATCCACGTGGAAAGAGTTGATAGATGGATGGATAGATAGGTAGCTAAATAAATGAGTACATTTTGACGTACACACACACGCCACCAATGCTATAAAATTTACTGGCGATACGTAGGTTGATTAATAATGCAACTTTTTCGTCGGACTACTCACTGCCACTCGATCTTACATGAGAAGGATCACGCCACAGATAGGGAGCCAAATGCTGAGGCTCAAAAAGTAGGCAGCATTACGGGAGAGAAAGGTAAAACGTAGTAGTAGCACAAACATTGGGTTTCTGCAAATTGAAGTTATGTATTGAGGGGCTCGGGTGAGTCCATTCCTATTTGCTAGGTGATGTGTGTACGATTGACTTGGAGCATGCGATGAAGGTAACACTTAATTGTGAGCAACACGTCTTCTTGGAGTACATTCGACAGGATAAGCAAAGCAGTGTTCCAAGATTGGCTAGTCAGTCAATAAAAAATCGGATTCCTTAAAATTGGCTTACGGATGTCTTGGACATACGGTCTAGGGTGCCTACCTCCATGCCAATGCAATTCACCTTGTCTTAATTCAAAAAGAATAGACGACACAAACATGCACTATCCTTTACACGATAAAGATGTTTACTAAAACGACTTTTGAATCTCCAGACACCTGTTTTAAGCGTTGTAAGGAACGCTTAAGCCCTAACCTAGTATTTAATTTCTCTTTGGGATGTACACACACAAGTGGAGAGGTAGCATGAACAGGTGAATGACGAGGGGCCCACATGAAGTAGAATAATGCAGGAGATTGCCACAATGCCGTTTGGTAGTGATTAACTGAGCATAAAAACGGTTGCTTGCCTCCTTTCGGAGTGTAAAAGGGCGAGGTTTCTGCAAGTATTCTATCTGTGAGCCACAAAAGAAAAAGTAGCGCCTAATATCACAATGCCGTTTTCCTAGTGACATTATTCACTGATTTCCCAATGGTCTTATGTTAATTATATTCCCATTCATTTACATACCGCCACAACCGTGGAGTTTATTTCATTTATTTAAATGCAACCGACCGAAACCGATGTCTGATTCATGCATTTTGGGCGGCGGTTTTGCAGTGGGGGCTGGTTCCTCCTTATGTTCATAATGAATAGCGTGTTCAACGCTCCACTCAAGTGGCTGCAGTGATCCCCCCACTGCCCTCAGTAAAACGGCTAATATTAATGAGCCCAACGGCTGTATTATCACGTTTGTAGGGGAAACCTTTTCCAGCATGCATTCAATGTGCAGCCTTTCCCTCTCCACACCCCCCTAGTAACAATTAGGCCTGGGGTTGTTAAATATGTCATTAATTAAAGGAGGGAGAGAAGGCTAGCCAATGAGAATTTGACTTTGGCTGTGATTGATTTTCTAATTAATTTGATTGCCTTGTCATGAGTTCACACCATTCTTAAGGAGAATTCTTATTAAAAAATTATCCTTTTATCGATTTTAGAGGTAATGGCAAAAACCAAGCCTTTGCTTTACCTACGGATCTTAAAAATAACATTGTGGCTTAGTGAAATAATGACAGCCATTTTTTGCATTTCGATACAGATTGGAAAGGATTTTTGAGAATTTAATCTTGTGGTAGACAATTTTGTTTCATTTTTTTCCTATTTGATATGTTACGGTCTGTGTGCGTGAATGAATGCATACGTGTAAGGAGTTTTGGTAGACAAATGTTGATGCGCAGAGTTTGTGGTATCCCAAATTCCACCAATAAAAAATTTGTTGGGCATATTTTAGACATCTCTTATTGATACTCATTTAAAGTTGCCTAGACTTATTAAGATGCTAGGGTGAATTCAATTCATTAAAATCCTATGGATTCTCCCACTTTTAATCCCCCACTGACGAAGCTAAATGCACGCGAATCCAACATCGTGGGTAGATAAAAGTCATTAATATTTCATTGAGGGATTTTAGAGATAACTGGTCGAAACGACGTTCAATCAAAGGGTTATGGACTGACAAATTCCTGGATCATACATAGCTGTGGCGATGGCAAGTTTTCAACCCCTGCATATGTTCCACAAGTTAATTTCTCATTATTACAAAGCAAAGATGCCTTTTCCTTTCCGGAAAGGCAATGAGTTGCCATAAATACTTTATCTGCATGACTAGAGTCTAGACACCCTTGAACGAATTCCTAGTTTTGAAATTAAACTTCTGATTCGTTCTATGAACTTGAAATTTTGGTACGGACGCATCCTTTGGCGCCTATCCCCCTTGACAAAAAATGATGTTTTTAGAGGAGACAACTCCTGCTGAGGAAGTGCGGTCGAACAAGAGAAAACTCTCAAAACTTACATAAAGAATCAAAGAAAAGATAGCCTTCCTTTCTTAAGAGCTGCACAAATCGAGGAACCTCTTACTTTGAACTTACTTTTACAGTTGGTAATAATAAGTCATACTAAACATTAAACGTAGATTTATGGGACTGGATGGTCATGACAAAAATTATCTGGAAATCACATTTTGGATTCGTCAGTAATACATGCACAGATCCCAAAAGAGTGTACTGCACTAAAGATATCCAGGACGGATATCACAGTTTGGTGCAGGGAAGAACTAGCAAGAGGGGATGGGGCAAGCAGCTATCAGTAGCACCAAATTTTTTCCTTACCACGTAGCAATTCGTAAGTTGGCTGGAGTTGTCAAGTTAGATAGGGGAAAAAAAAACCAAAACAGTAATGAAGTGGAAGTGATAATTCCTAAGTAAGAACCCTTAGATTATTACTGATCTATTTATGCGTACAACTTAATGTTTACTAAAGAAGTTTGCAACCACAGTGGAGGTTTCAATCTCCAAACTTCAGATTTTTCTACTTTCCAACATTTGACATTGTCAATTCTCTCCAAAATTAAACATTCTGGGAGGAAATGTACTTTATACTGATCCTGATTCGCAAATTCAGTGCGTTTTACATGTGCCCTTACCTCCTTCGCTTTTATGATGTAGAACATGTGTTATCGTTGAGTTGGGTGGGTCAAGTTCTCTCTTTTTTTATCATCCTAGACGCCTTAGAGGTCGGTCAGTTCAACAATAGTGACGAGTCAGACCCATGCAAGACACTATGGCATACACCTCAGTTTTAACCATGCTAGGTGCTCGCTTAAATGGACATGTGGGGAAAATTCCAAGAAATAGAGTTGAAGAATCCTAGTTGTCTGTCCTGGAGGCGCATTAGATGGATATCGCTCTGCTACAGCTTGACTGGCTGTCTTTGAGACAGTAGTGAACCGTCTCTGAATGTCCGGCGACCTTTCGTACTTCGGCAGTGACATTATTCTACCACTAGCCGTTTAAGTATTGTTCAAGTGTGGTCAAATCGCATCACACATTAGAACTTCCGGCCTTAAGAAGACAGATATAGAGTATTTCATGGAAGAGCAAAAATACGGCAAATTTGCCTAATTTATCTCCGCGACTCCGTCCTGCGGAGATGGGATGAGGATTAAAAGGGGAGAGGGGGCAGAAATGGGGCGGGAATGCCTTAACTCGCCATGCCGCATGGGTCGTTTGAAGTTGCAATGACAAGTAGGTCGGGGAGACCAGAATGAAGAGGCGGTGCACGACGTTATTGAAATCTAGCCCGCCTGCATGTGTGTTGGCATGCGTGCGCGCTTGCACGCATTCCGGACGAGGAAAACAACCCCAGAGGAGATGCAACAAAACAAGCCTGTCGGTTCGTTTGAAGTAGCGGAATTAAATAGTACCTTGTTTTGGATTTAAGTTAACACGCGCATAGCAAATACTGTCGCGTTCCGGGTTTATCTCGACGCGACACAAAAGGAGAAAAGGATACAAAAATCCACTACATAATTGTAATGAAACATTGGGGCGTGTAACAACCAGAAAGCAACTGCGGGCTCATGGAAACTTTTTAGCCAGCTTATCGACTCCAGTCCCCTTTTTTGATTCAAATTGGGGATCAGAGATGTAAAAAAGTTAATCGGCCGAAGGGAGGGGAAGTGAGAGCACAATCAGTGGACGCTTTCAAAGCAGTCTATTTGACTGAAGCGCAGGTGGGTTTCGGAGTAAACAAACCGCGTTTGTGCGCAGTATTAAACACACACACATTTCTGTCTGCAATAAACTGATACGTCTTCAAGAGCCTAGATTGAGGAAGTGTTTGGTTAGAGATACTTCCAAGGAAGTGTATGAGCTAACCTGAGTCTGGTATGGGAATATGTAACTCCAACTTTAAAGCGCCAAGGAGGGATGAGGTGGATGGCCGGTCTTTCATGTCGGCAAATCATCACCATTCTATTATTTCGTCAAAGTCACTAGGGTACCCAGGCTTCCTTCCCTCAAAGAGCTCCTACTGACACCTTGGAACGAGGTGGTGATAACCCTTCTGCAAATTTGTGTCATAATGAACATTTCCTTAATCCATGTGTGTGTCTGAGTGGGAGTGTCTGCAAATGGCACTCACGAGTTGATCGAGTGAAAAAAAAAGACTTACCAACAATAAAGACACACTGGCGTAACTGATAGACACAAAAAGGTGAACATATGTGATAAAAATTTTCTAATTAAATGAAGAGGCCGCCATATTGTGGGGGGGGGTGGCTTCTGGTAACACTTTGATGTGATAATAAAACCAAAAAACCGATGGTCAAAATGAAACTGGAGCTTCGTAGTGCAGTCAACTTCCACTCAGGGGGAAAATGTTGTTACTGCAAAAGTAACATAGACTCATTTTAATGCATGCAGTGAGGTAGAATTGACAGAAGGTTCTTAATAAATTATGCCCCATCAGGATGTATCAAAGGAATAGCTAATAACGTTTTAGAGGCTTACGGTTCTTGCAATGTCAGTTTTAAATGACTAGTTGGAGAATACTTCTTTAGAGTGATAATCTAAATGTCATAAAAAGCCGTTTATTTTGAGCACCACACCCACTAAACCTATAAATTAACAAAACATGGACCATGATCAGACTAGCCCAAGGTGGTGCTACGTGTAAGATTCTCGGTTAGAAGGACCCACTCCACTTTTAACGTAAACCAATGAAAAAAGGGCACCCAGAGGAGTTGAATTCAACCCCATGTATAGACATAAAAACGGGATGGCAGAGTAACTACATGATTTAGACGAGGAAAAGTTAAGCTGCTAGGTGCACACTTCAGGAATTCCCCTGAGATCCTCGATACAGCGCGCACACCACTTAATGATTAGTTTCTGCGGCTGCAGGCTACTACAAAAAAAACCTGCTAGTGTATATAATGTTAGTAGTTGATAAGATTAATAATTGCATTCGACAGAAGACGAATGGCTAACTGTTTATTTTAGGGCGTAGTAGTGGCATAAAACGCGCTTGGATGCATTTAGTAATTCAACCTTGGAGAGGAGACAATTACGTAAGTCCTATACACCAAAACCCACCTCAAATCTGCAGAGCCAGAGCACCCATTTCGGCCTACTGCAGCTAGACAAACAAAAAGGTGCGAAAAAGAAAGGAAGAAACACGAGGCCCTGAAACGATGCAAAGTGGAAAAGATGCATGATAGAGCAGACTCACTATAGGCGAATTCGAGCTCGGTACCCGGGGATCCCACCAAATGGCACACAAAAGGGGTAAGGAGTAGAAGGGTCGACTTTCGTGCTCCCCGGTTTTTTGGGATAAACATCGGCTGTCTGGTCAAAACACCAACACAAAGGGCAAACTGGAGGACACCAAAAACACTAACAGCGCATCCTACTACTATGGGATTTAACTGTCTGATTTCTAAGGGAATCACTGGAATGTCCATGTCTGGTATTGCATTATCTGGCGACAAACTGATGTTGGCTTGATCGCCATAGAAACATGGTCAAAACACGATTTTTTCATTGCTAATAAGTAAGCATCTTGAAGGTGACTAGCGTACTTATAAGTTTTAAGTAGGCAAATTAAAATAAGTTTGCGTGTGAACAAGTACAAGGGTAAAAGGATCTTGAAAAACATTTAGTGAATAAAGTTTATTTGGCAATCGTAAAATTGGTAAACCAATATAATAGGGGTGATAAAAAAATTGCTAAGATATTTAATAATGGAAAGCAGAAAAGGTTTGAGTTGTTTAAATTATTTGCTTATATAAAGCTGAATTTAAAAATCGTTGGACCAATAAATCCATTTAATTTTCACAAAACTTGAGTGAATTTTTGCCCTTCCAAAAGGTGCTAACAGTACTAAAATCCACTTACCCCAAGACTTCTCAATAAATATTGAACGTCACTACTTTGGAATGCAAAGGGTGTCAAAGAAAGAAGACTTCGTTCGGTTTTAGACACAATATAACTGCAAAATGTTAAATCTTTGCTTATCTCTCACTTCCGGTAAAGGGATTACTTTGGGTCCCCACTATCGTACCTTGGCCGGGTAAGCTGGCCTCTGGGTCACGCTGTAGCCAAGCCCCTCTTTATCTCGAATGCATATGTTCTGTCCTAGGATCATGGCATCTTCCTTCTTCAAGGACAATTTTGGGCGCTCTGTAACCCATATTTGGCTGTGATGCATGCTCTGCTAAATATGCCTTTAAGACGACGAGTGTTCAGTGTTCCTCCCTTTCACTTCCGGTTTCATATTCTAGACACACAAAGCGTGTGAAAGTTTGCATTTTTATTTGGTGAGTGAAACGAGCTCTTGTGGATGATTAAGATTTAAAGGAAATCAGGGCTAGTTTCCTGCTCTGAGGCTAAAGGCGTACGCTCCATCACGTGGTTGCCATAAACTGATATCTTTTCAATTATAGGTGCATTCAACGAATGGGAAATTTCCGCCAGCTTCAGATGAGTTTACGTCGCCGGCTTCTAAGGGAGGGACAAACAATTATCCCCCGTAAAAATTAAATAAGCCATAAATAGAAGCCGGCTTCCTGTAGACAACCTTCAGGACACAAGGGTCTGAAGCCGAATGCAAAAGTAAAATGCAATACAAATGTCCAATAGCGTCATTGGACTGGAAAAATTATGAGGGACAATTATGTAGACTACTAGTAAAATGCAGTTTTCAATAACTAAAGGGGCAACAATTGGGGATTACAAATGAGGCATATAGTAAGCAAAAAAGTGAACGCCACAGCGTGAGGCGCAAAAATCATAGCATAAGTTTTATATTTATATAGGCATTTTAAGCAAGTTGAATAAGGCAAACTCTTTAATACCAGAATCGCCTGATGAAATTTATTTTGCCGTTTTTTATTAACTCTACGGCAAATTACACCCTTTTGCAGCCTACAAAGGCGTTGAATGAAAAGTCAATGCAGTTATTTGATTTTGCCTATTCTCTCAAAAACATTATCATATTTTATCGATTTGAATGCATATTGCAACCGTAGAAAGCGATTGGTCTGTCCATTTGTTGCTAATAGTAACGTAACTTGATGAAAATTGAAATGTATTTTTCTCGTGTGTGAATTGCGCAGGTTAAGTAGGCGAAAAAACTAATGGCCATTCGTACTGGTAAACTTCGTGAATGGACCAAAGACGAGCTGGAAGATGCTTACCTGCGTTTATATGATGAAAATCAGGAGTTTCGCCGAGTTATTGCAGACCAAAACAGTAAAATTAAAACGTAGGAGTATCTGCACTTTATTGCAACTCTTAAAGGCTTAACACAAAAATCATAAGAATTGCAGCGGATAATAAGAAATTTTCCGATGTATGTGCTAAGGCGAAGGAGGACGTTTTGCAAGCAGATCAACATACCAAAAAGGTACGACGATGATATTATATATAAAGTTGGCCATTTTTTGTACTCTTGCTCTTACAAAGATAGTTAGATCAAATATTAGGATCGTGCGGTGTTTCTCGTGGCATTACACGTTGTTTGTAGCATTTAGTGTGTTTTCTATTTTTACAACAAATATATCGAATTTGGTTCACTTTACAGTAGTGCCTTTCTATATTTCCAAGGACGAAGAACCACCTTTGGATAAAACAACACCTCTTTTACGGAAAATCAAAAGGCAAAATGTCCAAAACGCAGCATTGTTAGTTTTTATCTTATTCATATTAGTTGATCCAGTGCTTTACATACGAATGCATTTGCTTGTCGGCAAAACACACAAAGCCATAGAATTATATTTTGACGTAAGTGACTTTCAAACAACTGCTTCTTGCAATATTCACCGATAAATTGCCAAAAACTCTAAGCACATTACAGACATTACATTGATGGGTATCATATTAACTCTTTCTTAACTTTGGTCTTGATATTTGCCTATTATTCTTGTATTTTCTTAGAGAGCAAGCCATAAAGCAACTTAACAATCAGAACATACAAATGAAATCTCGCATTAAGGAACTTGAGCTGGTAGTCGACAATCAGAATAAGATAATTCGTGACAAAGAAGAAGCAGAAGATGCATTCAAACAGAGGTATTTTTCGTCGTTCATCATCAGCGCCATCATATATTACAAGTTTTACTTACTGTGAATGGAAATATTTCTCTTTTGCTGGATATAGAGATACCTTTGCCGAGAGCATTGCAATGATACGTTTAAAAAGACAACTTGCAGAGAAAGAGAAGGAAATTGAACACTTGACGACTCAAGTTGTCTCAACACAGGAGCAGCTGAATTTGGTGGACCTAGAGAAACACAGTATTCATAAGCAAGATATGCAGACAGATTCTATGGGAAAAAATGAACTGCAAATTAAACTGCGTTTTGTAAGTTATAGCACTCTACTAAACAATTTCCTTGCTAAAATATCTTTGGAATATTGTGTATTAACAATAAGGTCGTTCAATATACCTTCGGAGGCCTATGTGAGTAACATCTAAGATCAAATTGCATGGCATAGGTAAAAGCATTCTGAAGCATGTGTTCAACCCATTCTTAAGTTAGTTTTAAGGGTTCCAATTTTTACTGACCGACTAGCCAATCTTATCAATTGTATTCTTAGGAGTGGTGTTCAAAATTAACTACTGTCTCCATCTCTTGCTCCAAGTCGATCAATCACCTGTGTCACCTTGCAAATGGGAATGAATTCACTTAAATCTTATAATGCATAACTTCGGTATGTAGGAACCAAATATTCGTACTACCTCCACGTTTTATCTTTCTCCTGCGTAATGCTACCAAGTTGTTTGATCCCTAGCATTTGGCTCCCTATCTGTGGCGTGATCCTTCCCATGTTAAGCTGAGTGCCAGTAAGTGGTCTGACAAAAAAGTTGCATCATTAGTCAACTTACGTATCGCCAGTAAATTTCATAGCATTAGTGTTATGCTCGTATACATTTATTTATTTATTAATCAGTCAGCCTGTCTGCCTATCTTTCTGCTCATCTATCCAACTATTAATCTATCTATCTATGACTACCGCCGCGTGATACAAACCATGTTGTACTGAACTGCGTAGTTAATTAAGAGAGGAAATGCCGCTTTTCCTCTTTAATATCTGCACTAACTGTGGATGTTAAAATGACAAATCTGGCTAAAACTATGTTTGATCACTCTAAAGCGTAAGATAACCTCATTTCTTATGTCAGGCTCGTCTTGTTCATTCCACGTGGTGGTAAAGCAAAGGTAATTAGTGATGCTGGTGCTATCATTGCTACTGTCGTTGTTATTGGTACCACCGCTTCTGCTGCAGTAGTTAGTGGGCTTCAGTTTTTCGATCGTTCTCTATGTGTACTTGTGTCCGTAAGGGGAAGGTCATTTTTTTTCTTACCTCTAATTGTAGCAGTGCTTGGCAACGTCATGAGAGAGCCAATTAATTATACAAAAGGAAATTCGTCTCCTTTTCATAATCAGTCGGAATGTTTGATTCTAGGCGAAAGTTAGAGACCGAAATACCGACACTTTATAAAATACGTCTGGAGAAGATTATGTCGCCACCTTTTAACATATTTGATAATTTTTACCTACTGCTGTCAATTTTTCTTTGTAAGATTTTTCCCATTACAAGTGTTTACTAAATTAGTGTTTATCTGACATATATCTGGCTACAGATTATGCTTCCTTGCCTTTTTAATCATTCCTTATGGTACCTCGCATTGAAGTGCTCATTTGTGACGCTAATGTGGTTTTTTATCATTTATCCTTAGATTTGATGGCCATTAGGACAGTCTTCATTTTCTTATTTTTCCATAAAATCGCTACGATACATGAATTAAAACATCTTATTATCGTTAAATCTTTAACACTTGTGGTAAGTAATTGAAGTGGGAATGAAATCACTCAATGCCAATTTTAGAACTTTGGGGATAATGATTCGGAAGACTTGATCGAGTTTCTTAATGCAATTTTGTTGCTTACGCGTAACTGAAATGTTTATTTCCTCAATTTGACGCTTTATATGGTAAAAAGAAGAAATAAAGCTTCTAATTAGGAGAAGAGCTTCCACTAACCAAGGCAAACCAGGGCTTAGGAGTAGCTGATATATTTGAGTAGCATATACAGGAGTAATGTGGCCAAATAACTCCCGGCACCGTTTGTCTACATAATTTGAGAACCATATTTCTAGTTTAAGTACAATGCTACCAAACTAGACATATTTGTCAAATTTGTCATCTTTTCTATGCAAAATAAAGTCCCCAAATATTCGTTAACCTTTTACTTTAGCTTGAGGACAAAGTGGTCGAATACGAAACAGAAAATAAAATCTTACGCGAATCCAATGAACAAATATTAAAAAGGTATGCTTGCTCTCCAAGCCTCTATAGTATTCTTTCTTCTGATAACCACTCCACCCACCCATTCATTTTTCCATCCTGGATATGTCCACCTCTTTCGGACTCAACTATTCATTCCGGTTCCAGCCCTTCCCTCTCAACCTTGCCCTGTCTATCGCTCTCTCATCTATCCGTCCGTTCGAGTATCAAACCTTCAAGATCTATTCATCACAAACCCATCCATCTTGGGTACACAAACACATTCACGCACACTCCAGTCCCTTTTTGATCCTCATCCATCCTCTTAAAAGCTCGTTGGCAAGAGGATCCGACCTCCAAACGGTAGATTTATTGCTAGAAAAACTGCAGAATCTGGAGCGCAAGATGTCCGCATCGCGTGGTGATCGGGAGAAGCAGTACGAAGAGATGCGCAGTATCCACAGCTCCCTGCAGACGCGAGCACAGAGTGCAGAGACGCGAATCGAAGCGCTCTCCCGACGTCTGGAGGACAGTCAGCCTTCTCGGAATTTGCAGGAGCTGTGTGAGGTAAGAGGGGGCACCGATTCTGCCATCCTTTCAATGGTTCACTACCCTGTCCTTATTTTGGTAAATAATCAAGCATCCAGTGGGAATTTATTTAGTTTTGATATCCTCACTTGTTTGTAAATCACCTATTCATTCCTGGCCTTTTATTTAAAATTTAATCAATTCTCTAAGCCCTGACTGGCTAATTTTACAAATTCGGTTTGCCCAAGTAATCATATCTTATTCCGTGAACTTGGTTGTGGTGGAGAAAACTAACACTGCCAGTGAAATTGCCTTCTATCTAAGTGACAGAATACTCTTGAATACTTATTGTCTTGGATAGAGATATGCATGGCTAAATATGGTCAGCTATATAGAACATTTCGTTCGTCTTAAACGTCCTGATCCCCCGTCTTGAGCATGGACACACCCACTGTGGATATGTACATGAGTGCGGTCCGATGTCATCGGGCCATATTATTTAAAATCCAACCGTTCTATCTACTTATCAGTCCATCTGAAACCGTATACCCGTCAAGAACTCATCCACTCATCGTAAATCATTTACACATCCATCCAGCTGTCTCAGATCCATTCATTCATCAACCCGTACTGAATTTACGCTTGCTTTCATTATTGCAGTCTTCCTTTATTACGATCTAGATTAGTTAACCTTTCTACTCATTTTTATCTCCTTTCACGCCTGGGCAGTTTTCTATTTGCAGAATCGACTCCACCCAGTATCTCTCAAACCACCTTTAAGCAATTTGCCTATTCGTCTATCGTCTTCAATTTTTGCAGAAAACAAACTGTCGGAAAATTAACGAAGCTCACTACCATAGTTGTCTATTAAATGCGGAAGACTTGGCTCAGTTGTAACCTTGATAGCTACTTTTGATCTTGGAATCATTTGCACAGTATCTTCACATATTTATGGTCAAAGTCTCCGCTTCAATTTAGTCAGTCGGCCTGAGTGTAAAGGACTTGGAAGCTGCACTTATTCGGATGAGTAGACGAAGGGAATACCCCGCTGGAGACACTGATGCGGATGTACTTTCATGGACTTCAAAAACACCTCAGAATGAGGGTAATGTTTATAATGCTGTAATAAAACATATTTCTCTGGAAAGTCGATGATACGCATAATCATCATTTTTAAGACTACTGATTGTGACTTCTTTATTATCTTATTAGTTAGCTATTCTTCTTTGAAAAAGGATCACATCAATTTAAATTGGTGGCAAGTATGCGTTATGAAAATGAAAAACTAACCATAAAATGAGCATTGAATGTGTTCCAGCAACCACTAATAGGAACCCAATAAATATGGGATATTTTCTTTAAAAATTAATTGAGACAAATTAAAAACCAGTCAAGGCTCTCAGCATCCAAAAGATGCGGTGAAAAGACTGACAACCTAGTTACGGTGTTGGGATTTTCTTTAGAATGTAGCTGGACACTGCATCACACAAGAGGTCCCAGATTTTTCCAGTAGGAATCTTTGGTCCTTCAATTTAATAGACGCTATACCATCCAATCCTTTCAGCGACAAAGGGTGCGCACGCTGAGGCAGTAGGGGGGTTGGCCCGAGCGCGACTACCCATTACGCAGTACCGAGTGCCAGAGGAGTATCGGAGGGCAGTGGTGAACGCCACGACCCAGTTCGACCTAATCCAATTCGGGAAGTACACGCCACTTCTAGAACCGGGGAGTGGTCGGGCCAGGGGACTGGGCTTACAGAGAGCCTTGCCTACAGCGGTAATGGAATGAACGCAAGTTAATGGGTGCTCCTGTGTGTGTGTATACATGAGTTTCCGCTTAAAAAGTAATTCAAAACGTGGCAGTTTCACAATGCATGCCTTGAATTCATTCAAAAGAAATAGTCACACTTGAAAGGGTAGAAGAGAATCTTATTAGAAAACAACCGAACAAAAGCACCATTCAAGCACAACTATACCACTCAAGACCTCGTTACCTATACCACAAAACTGACAGGCGAGACAATTTGCACTTTATTCAGAACGAAAAGGAAAAAGAAAGATTTACAGCACCGTGTCTGTCCCCTGCATACCATGGATGACATTCCTCCAAGTGACAATTGCCAAGAGAGCTAGACAGTCGGGAAATAGAGCCCAGATGGAAGAGTTGGTTGGGGCCAGGTCTTTCCAAGCGGCATTAGTCTGAGCTATCACCAACGCATAAGGAATAGAATATTGACACGTTGTCTTTGAGTCAAGAATTTCAAGCAACAATACCTGCCACAATTATCAGCATTTCTTTTAGAAATCCTTTCCTGGTGAAGGCCCCTCGTTCGAAGATGGAAGAAATCTTTTTGAGGTAGCTCTTTACACACTTCCTACATTATCAGAACTGAAATTTTCCCTATTTTATATTTCTTTTTATTTATCACGTAAATGAGTTCACTTATTTGATATCCATTAGCCTGTTTTTTTAGATCAACTTGGGTGAAATTGACTTGACTCCAGACCAATTGGAAGCATGTCCCAACGGGGTCTTTTGCGTGTGGCGTTTTTACGACTTCGAAGTACAATCAACCGGCACTGTCCGCGGCAGACGCTCCAACTTCAACCTCACCGTCCAGTATCCTGTCATCACGGATGAGGCATTTTGGACTTACCTTCATGAGGTGAAGTAATCTAGTATAGAATCCAGTAATTAGATGTGTTATCAAAACAAGAAACACAGAGGAGTACAGTAAATCCAAATGGATTTAAGTGGTTAAAATGTACAAAATTGAATAAAATCCGTTGCAAAAACTTAGGCCATTTGAAATCGGTCATTTCCATCCAAATGACTTCATCTCTTTCAGGAAACATTGTTCAAGAATATTGATGTAAGCGGATGAGGGCAAATAGCTGTTGGTTTTTATACTTTCAGATATCGGTTGTCAAGTGAAGATGATGTTTTTATTGTACTACAGAAACACTGCAGCATAGAACTTCACAAGGTCTTGCCGGACTTGTCATCACAACAGATTGGCGAGTTTGAGTTGGGTCTGCAGTATCTGCTTCGACCGGAATCATACACATGTAAGAACAACCTACAAATGAAATAAAATTAAGGTTTTTCCATCACGCCACAAAATGTGAAAGTAGTAATAAGGTAAAAAATGAACCACAGTTGTAGACGGCACTTTACTACTCCTTCCCACTTTGCAACTATTTTGTTAAGGTAAAAGTTAAAACTATGGATAAGCAGTCTCAACGACATTCATGCAGAAGGCTGAATCGTATCCGATGACAAGAACATACCTCCAGACACCGTCCGCAAGTCAAAGTAATTCGATAAATGATATGAATTGGATATTAATATACCATCACAACGATTATTCCAAGCTTGAGATGTAGATGCTCAGTCCTCAGGCCAGTTATCATCCTTCTAATTAGATCTATTGCATTATGTGGCCTTCGCTTTTCATCATGGAGATGCTGTAGAGCTCCCGGACATAATACTCAAACCAAATGCACACTGGTGACGCAGAAGAGATTGGGGCTACCAGCATGGTACAGTTGTGGAGCCTCCAAGTGGCCCGTTACCCAAGACCGACAGTTGAACAAACAACGTATTACTACACCATAAGTATTCTCTTGATAAGGAGAGGCCGATCGTTATTGCTGATGGCATGACAAGTACCCTGCCAATGTTGCACATATGTGGGACCGCATTTCACACATGGAAAACAGAAAATGAATAAGACTGGAACAGAACAAACTTGCTAATTATTTGATTCATAATAGAAAAAGGGGTTACCTGAACTCCGGCGGTTTGCTTTCTTTTGGGACTGCACGAGTGAACAGATAAGCGTTTGGCATCAGCATCAATAACTTAGCCAGTGTTAAGAACGCAAAGAGCTCTGAATAATCTCAATGGTTGCTTGCAAGCACTAACACCTCGACAGACTCACAAATTGCAGAGGATGCCAGGCTTATTGGGTCGAAAGAGAAGACGGGAGATTGAAGGTATACTCCACAGGGCGGTGTCGTTCTTCGTAGTGGACATATGAGAATTCTATTGCCTAAGAGAAATCGGATGATTGTTATCGCAAAATTTAGTATTCAAGTAGCAAGCTACCAACTTGGAACAGAAATAACAAGTATTCGTGGAAGGGGCTGCCACGCGTATCCCGCGTACAGTAGCTTCATCTACTGTAAAAAAGCCAACCCCGGTAAATAGGCAGGCGAAAAAAGCTTCGGAAGACAGCCAGTTAATCATGTCGAATTAGAAGGGGGAAGAGTACGAGGATGGAGAGGGCGTGAAGACTCCTTGGGGGTCTTATTTCTTCTAGTAGACTATCGCATTGGCAACGGCCAAGTTCAGCGACAAACTGTTTTATAGGATCTTTGGTTACACATCATAAACCTCCCACAAGATTTGGAAACACGGATAAGCACTTGTCATAAAAGCGATCCAAGACAAAGATCACAGTGACCCAGCCCCCGTTACAGACGCAGGACGCCCAGAATAGTTACAAATTTTGTTCGCGAGAACAAGCGTTTAATAGAGGATAGCGACAGAATCAGGCTGGGTCGGAGCAGGGGAGACAGAGAGCGTAAATAGTAAGCGTGTAGGCTTCGGGGCAGTCCCAATCCTCGCGATGGCAGATAATTAACCTTCGGAGAAAAGTAGTTGAAGAGTACCGATTTCGATCAGGAAAGACCATGGGAAACATGCATTGCAAACTCTTCCAAGTTTTTTAAACTCTTATCTCGCCTTGACTCAGCATCAGTGCTAGTAGGTAACATAGGGCAAGTGGTTTCAGTGTTCATTTACGCTTTTTCATACATTATAGCGACTAACACAGACGGCGCGGCACAGCATTCAGTTCGAGTGAGCCGAGTGGGCCGATTTCGCGCCACAAAGCAGCATCGAGACGTTGAGGAGGGAGAACAGCAGCACCAACAACGTATCATCGGACAGGTCGTCTACTGGGTGGGATTCCGTGCCCCCATTGACCGCTTCCTTCGGTGAGTGAACACATTATTGAGCTGACGCATCGCATTCCAGCATTCCATGTATTGAAAACTGAATGATGTTTTCTCTTTCATGAAGACGCATTTAAGCTCCTGTGTGTTAATATCCAAATTTCCAACAGTTATTTACTCTAGCAGACCTGTTAATATGTCGTTCGGTTAAACACGCTTGTTGGTAAATATTTGAGCATTGGCAGATCAGCTCACAGAGTCAATAGGCCCA
This sequence comes from Echinococcus multilocularis, assembly GCA_000469725.3. Lineage (NCBI taxonomy): Eukaryota > Metazoa > Platyhelminthes > Cestoda > Cyclophyllidea > Taeniidae > Echinococcus > Echinococcus multilocularis. The sequence goes on along the minus strand of LN902846.1, from coordinate 3,124,894 downwards.
GCATTCAATAGTGAGACTTGCGCTAAGCGGGACGCCCTGAATTACTAATTTATACGCTTAAACAATAAGGCTTTTGGTAATGTAAGGGGAGTAATAGAGCCAATATATCTCACTAAAATCAGCCATCATAACTTATTTCTGGCTGCACAATTTTGTTTCAAAGTTTAAATACTTTAATGAACAATATTGCAGAATACAACTTTTTCTAGGTAATAGAATCTTCATTTAATGCGTGCATTGTGCTGATTTCGCTCTTTTTTCACGCAAATTAAGTTGACAGTTGTTAAAGGCCTATGTTTTTGGAAATCTTAGCTAGGTATCGGGTCATTGCAGTGTTGGAATTTGCCATTAGTCAGTTTATTTATCCATGGTATTAGAGCATCCTGGGACCTCACTGAAAAGGCCAAAAGCCATGATGCTTTATCACAATATGCGTTGCTGACGTAGAGGTGGGCCGAGGGCTATCGGCATGGCCTAGGAGCTATGCCGCCTGTCGGAAGTACAATCACAAAGCCTCAAGTGTCCGAAAACAAAAAAAGGAGTTAAACAGATAATCCAATTATTATTTAGCTTCCATCGGCTTAACGCTTGCAGCAACCATCTTAACGTAGTTGGTTCTATAATGAAACAATCCACAAACCAGCCGAGTCACTCATCGAATTTGTGTGCATCAGCAAAGGTATCTGACTGCAACGTCACTGATCCCTCTCGGCAATTTAACTGGGTCTGAACTCCGGTCCTATTTGGGAACAGTATTAGGGTGAAATGGCGATCTGCTGGTCATCACGTATGTCCATTGCCAGTCGCGATGCACTGACCTCAGAACAGAGTCATTCAATAAAGGGTGGAGTTTAAAGTTGTTTTATGAAGATGGGGTTTTGGATTTATTTCCTCTTAACTTTATGGTCCCATTTTGGTGCTGCCCGCCATATCCATCTGAGCTCTATTTAGCTAATAGAGAGGTAGGGGAAGGGGGGTTCGCGTGTCCACTTAATTGACATCTTTGTACATGCACCGTAGGTAGTTCCGTAATGAACTCTTCTAGATAGTTCACGGTTAATGTCGCCTCTGTTTTTAATAGCTTTCCTGCAGAACACGGGAATGGAATAGATGCAAAAGGTAGGCGTTATTACCAACCCTTCTGTTAGGGATCATCACAGTTTCTTCCATCCGTAGGACATACCTTTCGACCGTCCCGTTAAGATTGACCAATCTTGGAGTAGAAGCCAGGGGAGTTGTTCTTTAGGATCGAATTCGGTTTCCACTGCCACCATTGTAGCATCCTGAAAATTCCAGAAGGACAGAGCGGCTACCAGCATGGCCTGGAAGTCATGTCACTGAGCCTTAAGTGCCCACGTAATGAAAAACGAAGAGTTAAACGGACAAAGTAATTCATGTTGAAGATAAGTTTTAACCTAGTTGGTATATTTTGATGCCCTTTTTGCACTTTATTGATTGTATACCAATAGAACGGCAGTTCAACAAATTTTAAATTAAGCTGGCGCCTTTGCCTTATTCAAGTAAACCGTGATTTTGCTCTACACGTCCGTATCTCCTTCAGCACACATAAGGCAACTCTACACGCTCGTTGTAGGCCTAAGTCTGCCAAAACTTCCAGTAAAGACCATCTTCACCTATTAAACCTTATTTCTCTCGTGAACGCTTCACAATTGTTCAGATACGGATGTACCAGAAGTACCCACACCGACCATATTTTCCTAGTCTGAACCGAAAAGAGTAATTTCAAATTATTTTTAACAGTATCTACTTATCAGTATAATTCCTAAAATTCCTAAGAAGTGAAGTTGTTGATTACAAAACTGCATCCTCTTTTCTGACCGTAGAGACTATCTCGAGCAAAACCAGAAGAAAGGCAGACTGAGAGATTTCGACGAGGCCTCTAATAGGTCACATCGAAGGGGAAAGAGACAACTGTTGATAGGACTGAGTGTAGAGGAATTCGCACTTCAGGTAGATTTTTGTTTTGCCTACACCTTCTGGAGATGCCCGGAGTACGTGTCTAGGATGTACGAGCCACCGGCAACTGATATCAGACTGATCACTCTCAGGGACTCTCCTCAGCTGGACAGGTAAGCATCCTCGAAAATACCTTAAATTGGGTGACTTAGTGGGTATTCCCTACTCGTGCGTCTCAACACCCTCAAATGCCATCCATATCATATAATGGATTCCGAGAAGAACAATCCATCAACTTTGGTTTATTTGTATAGACACCTGCGATCGTCTAGCCTGAAAGTGCTCTTAATTGAGGCGAAGGAAGGATCGTATCTCGGAATGGCTGAAGTACCCCTTTGTGAATTGGCGGAAAGTGGTGGATCAGTCAATGGGACGTTCGAAGTTCATCAACAACCTCCAAGGCAGCCCAAAATCCCACCTATCAGCGTTAAAATGGAGTGGAAATCCGTGACTACCGCAGATGAGAGGGTAAGACATCTAACCGGATTTGAAAGGAGCATATTAACCACTGAGTAATGGACGAGAGAACAAATTGAAGCCGATCCTGCATTTAATGCGCTGCAGAAGTCACTTTGAGACCTCATAGCAAAGGAGTTATGAGTAAGAAGACTTATTCCCCTTACTAGACATGCGTTGGCACATTCCAGTACTGTGTCTGTGTTCTTCTGGTAGTTAGATAGTACGTGCGGTAGAAAACAAAGTAAGGCTAGCCTTAAACCGTTCATGCAGACTCACCAACAATTCTACCGCACGTGAGATCCTGGCTACTCTTTGAGGCTCGGATGTCACCCAATCAAAGTTCCCAATGATCGTCTGGAGAAGTGCGACAGGCAACCGCTAGGCCGTCATTCGCGCCAATGTATTGCCACCTAATAGCCAACACCACCATTACAGGAATAATGTACTCAAAAAGTCCTAATTTACTTAGACTGCGAAGGCAATCGAAGGAGAGACCATAAGGCGCTAAGATGATCCCCTTTCGAGTTAGATTTGGCAAGTACAGACTAAGTGGGTTATTAGACATCAGTAAAAAGAAGCGAAACCATCGACAACTTACCGTCTGTGTCGTCACCTTGTAGAGAGCCTCCGGGCAAAAATCACCAAGCCTTCTATGAAGAGACAGTGACCAAGGCCGATCAAAACCGAGCGGCTTTAATGAAGTCACCATTGCACCACCTTACTATGGCCCCAAATGACACCATGACGCACCACAAACGCGTATTTCCAAAAATAAATTTTTCGACATTTCAAGAATCTCCAGAAATCTGCACCTCGTATTTGGAATGTCGAAAGTGCGCAACGCCGAAATTCCGCATTTTACCTCACTGGAGGTGCGGTGTGTGCAACTACCCGAAAAAATTAACACGATTCCAAAGTTTGTCAGCAAGGATGACCTGCAAGAAGAAATTACCGTCCGATTTGCCGCTGGACCCCCTTTCCTTACATCTTCAAAGTAATGAGACAGCGATGAAGATGATTGCAAAGTAATTGAAGCCAGAATCAATTTGAAGGAAATACCGGAAAAAGCAGACTTAACCAAATTTAACGTTGCAAGTGTGCAAGACCGAATTTAACACTCAAACAAATCGTGCAACAAACTGGGCTCCCTTGTAACAAACACAATTATGCACTTTGTAAATAAAACTTTTTTATCAGCGTCCTTTAATCACACAATCACGGGTCTGACAAGTGTTAGAATTCAAAAAATGAAATAACCGATTGTACTAACAGAACCAAGATTAAAACAGCGCTAACAACCAGCACATACCCCAGCGCATAAAATGGGAAACTAACATGTCAGGACATCCTAAAATTTAGGCTTTCCTGTGGGTGGTGGCGCTTCATCTCAAAGAAAAGTTCACAAATTCCTCCGAGCTTAAAAAACAAAAAGGCGATCAAGTATACCACTAAAGGTGAATGACCTAGGAAAACTACCCTAGACCTTTTCTGAAGACCATGATAGGCGGGGCTCTATGCAGATGCACAGAAAACGGAATTATGGGACACAATACAGCAGTACCGCAACAATAGTTGACGGCAAAGTCCGACTGAATCACAACCGTTCCATAATAACCATAAAAGATAGCTCGGAACAAACCATGTACAAGTTATTTATTATTCTCTAGATTTAGAAATCATCAGCCTTCATAGCCTGACGTTTAAGCTTTTTCTTGGACTCCTTTTTCACTGGTTGAGCGGCCGTAGCTGCTACTTTGGGAACGACATCCTCCTTGGTGGCTAGAATCACTTCAACGTGGCAGGGATAGGACATATAGGGGTTGATTCTACCATGGGCACGGTATGTGCGACGACGCATGGCAGGAGCAGGGTTAGCCTGAACTCCGATTAGAGAAGTAATAACAGTACCTGGATGTGCTTGATGTACAATCGGCTAGCCTCACCGCCCTTGATGTCCTTATTCACGCCATTGCTAAAGGCATTGTGGAGGAGGTGCAAAATCATCTCGGCAGACTTTTTGGGCCAACGACCCTGTACAACACCCCAGGCCTTGGCTTGAGCGTGCCGACCAACACTGCCATTGAAGCGACGGAACGGAACGATCTCCCTCTTGGCAATGACGTTCTTTAGGTAGGCCTGAGCCCGTGAAAGAGTCATGCCCTTGATGGCTTGACAAACTTCATGGGTGTTCTTGAAGTGCACACGCCAGTAAGATCCACGGGCTTTGCAGGTACGAGACTCATCCTCGGTCTTCGGCTCCCACGAATACTTAACCATTATCCACCACGCAGCACTTAAAACGCGCCCCCGCCGAGGAAAACAAACGACTATAACAACCACGCATTTATATTTTGCAACAAAAAATAGTCCAATTTTTCCAGGTAAATGTAGATCATCTCAAGCAACTTAAGAACATAATACTTGGTAGGTGTTTGTGTAAGTGATACCCTTAGACGTTAAAAACTTAGGTGCCTGATTTTTAATGTGTTAAAGATCCCCAAAGCAGACCCCAAAATACGATAAAACACAACGTATTCCCTTAAAAAATAAGTTATTATCTTCAACTTGGTTTTAAAGGTAGCCGTAATTTTGTCAAATAAAACTAGATTTCTCCTTTACGCTGTTAATTTTAGCACTTAAATTCGTACCACAAAGAATCGCTAAACAAAAGCTAACCTCCTAGACAAATTTATTTTAAAGATTAAGTTGTGTTTTTTTGCCTTAAAAGGATTACTTGTTATTGTAAAGCTAGGGAAAATAGTTTGCCTTTTACGTTTCGCTCTTATTTGTTAATCTTATGAGCCATCACTAATACTTTGAAGCTAGGTCTGTGTTAATTGTCAAGTAGATTTTTATAATTAGCTTAATACCATTGTTTTTGAAACACATTTCACTATAGCATTGAAAAGGGATCCATGAATGATTCAGTTTTTCATATAGGTTGGTATTGCGCTTGGTTTGATTGGTTTTGCGCCGTAGGCGTTTATTATGGTATGTGTGTGTCTAGTAATGGTTTATGGCCCGGTCCCCTTAGTAATCTGTCACCGTGGAATTATTTCTTGGCATGTCTTTTTAGTACCTGGCTGATTTATTTGGCCATTGGATTTTTAAAACTATCACGACCACAGACTTCTAATTTTGATTGAAATTCCACTACAACAGTTTTTGAACCTACTTAATTTGCTTGTTGTATGCAGTCAGTTTATTTAATGTGAGTTAAAGCATTTTATTTGGACTCACATTTTTAACTAAGTAACTAGACAATTCATGGCATACACAGAAAATTGTGCTTGTGAAATTCTATTGCAGAAATGGCATTAATATTAGCTACTTCATAATGTTATTTTTATGAAAGCTCGGACTCAAATACTAGTGCTATAATCGCAACGGATTACCGTAAAACTCATCTATTTTTGATGTCATAGACCTCGACTCCTTTATTTTTTTCCAGATATTCTATTTATCACACCACTGGGTGCACTCCCGGCATGAATAAAAGCAAGTCCCCCGAGAAGGTAGTCTCTCTCAGCTTAAAACGGAAGCACTCCGAGGCCGAACCACAGACACGAGAGTCCCCCGTTACCCTTTCCTCCATTCCCGTTCCTCCAAGTGTCCCGAAAAAAACCAAGCCATGCCTTCCCATTAAGAGAATCTCTCTCAGTCTGCCCAACAAGGTTTGTTTGTGCGCCTTCATTTTCTGATAATTTCATCATATAGTCCCTGTCGGATGGTGCCAAGAAGGAGAATTTCAAACTTCAACCCTTGAGTGGCGACGTCGCTAAAGTCTTCGGGCAGGACGAAGAGGTGTGTTAATCGATTCCATATTCCTATGAACACGCAAAATTCTTTTAGAGTGAGGAGGAAGAGATGCCCATGGAAGCCCGAATTCGAATGCGAAACAAGGGCCGGTAGGCGATAAACCATTTTTTGACACGAATTTATAGGGAGACACCTACATCTTCTGGTCCGAATTCCTTTGGAAAGAGTCGTTACGGCTTTATTGATCGACGAGCCCTTCTGAATAAACAGCTGGAAGCTCTGAATGAGCGGGTTTCCGGTGATAATGAGGACAGATGTGGGAATCGATGACTATTGTTCTCTTTTTTAAATCGACACCTGTAATAATGTCATTCGCTATCTATCTTTTGATTCCTAAATTTAGGAATTTCCTGAATTCCGCTAAAAGATGCCTAGAGGCGAGATATATGAGCATTTTTTATGTAGTAATTTGTTAATGCTTAGGTTTTATGTCAAAAAAGACCAATTTTAATTTATTAGTCGTCTTCTAGAAATTTTGTTGAAGAACAGGCTACATTTAGTTTTCTCATTAGGTCTTGTTATTAGAGTTTAACTATGCTAGATCATCTTTCAGAAGCATGTACTAACTGGTTACGCTGGTTACCCTTTTTTAATGTACCGGTTAGTCGATGTCAAATCTGCGGCAAAGTTTACTTGTTTTTGAATAAGCGATTGAAAGCTGCCTTGTTTTGCAGCCACTTTTGTAGAATATGTAATTTTAGGTTGATTTTATTGACTGTGTAGTGGTATGGTTTGGGTCAGAGGGGTGCCTGTACATGGTGGTGAATTTAAACGGTTTTATTTAGGACAACGCAGTAGGCCGTCCTTTTCACCTTTCGATGTGTCATACAGGAAAGCATTTTTTCGAGACTTGAAAGCGAATCAGCATTCCTAGGTGAAATCTCTTGATATCCTCTCAGATAAGGTTTGATTATGCCTGTTTTTGCTACTCATTCACGGCATGACTGTTGGAACTTTTTTCGGCCGAAGTTCTTAAAATCAAATGCTGATGCCTAAAAGCCAATTCCTGTTTGACTAATCGTTAGGAGGAACTCAGGTTGCCTGCAACTCCTCTCACTTTTGATCTCTAGATTCCCAAAAGAAAGGGGATTGCGTGTTGCTGTCCTAGAACCACGGCTTATGCATACAGGTTCCCGACCCAATCGGGTAGTTGATGAGTCCTGTATTTATTTGAGGGGTTGTCATATCTGACTAACTAGTTATTGCATTAGCTAAGTAATTTACATTGCGTTCAAAATGAGTGCCTGATCAACTTTGTACAGGCGGTCAGGAGCCGATGGATGCGTTTCTCACGATTTACCTTCAGCAAAAAGGCGTAGTGGCTGAGTGTTTGGGTGAATTGTTTTTCATTTGATTCAATCCCTAGTGAGTTCACACGTGGACTAAATTGTGGTGGAAACAAAAGTACTTCCACCTCATGAGACATGAAGTAAGGTAAGTCGATGTCTTTAGTCAATGTGAGGGCAACAAGGTTTCCCAAATAAGCCAGGTGTGATTCCTCAATGACAACGAGTCAAATCCTCTCTGGTTGATGGATGCATAAGTGGTGGAGGAATTGGACTATAGTTGCGCTTTTAAGCACAGATCAAAATTGCGGTGAGTTCACCCATGTGTGTCATTTGATCCTATGTCGTTGCTCTTTTCAACAATTTTCTCATGAAGTTCCAGCTCTCGACTGAGATACCCGTATTTTCAAACTGATTTGGTCTTTGCATGACTAACCTTAGCAGAGAGAGAGATAGCTGGTTGTGGTCGAAAATTCAAATCCTCATCGATATGCTGATGCAAAATTCAAATTTTCAGCTTCATATTAAAATCTCGGTAAGCTGGCGTTGTTTACTACCAGCTTAATCTTTCGAGTTGTGAAGCCATTTACGCTTTCAGCAGTATCTGAAGCTCACTGCAAGCATAAGGTGAACCAGTAAACCCAATGTTTGATACAATTAGACTCCGTTCTTTTCCTTCCTTCACTTAGGATACATTTACCTATAAGTTGAAATTATAGTGAACCAACGGAGGATTCCACCTTCAAACCTTCTGTCTTTTACCCAAGCCACATAAATAAATAGATTTTAAAGTTTACTTCGTTCTCAGGTGATGCTTGTCACAGCGTCCTACATCTTGACGATTCTGCTAGCCACGTCGACGGTGTGGAAGGTCGAGGCGCTGTGTGGTTTTGGCAAGGTGGTCTATCCCGACCGCTACCTGCACTTCCCAACCACCAAAGTCGCAGTGCCCCCTCACACCGACATCGGGACGCGGTGGGTGACACCAGAAGGTCACTTTGACTGTACCGTCTTCGGCGTGGATAGCTTGCGACCCTACGTACTGGAGGTCAGTTGCTGCCTCATCAAATCCACCGATCTTGAACCCTGGGGCGAGATTAAGAAGCGGCGTCTACTCAGCGGTATTCACGAAATCTTCATGGAAGCTGGTTTAACTTGATGGTTTTGCATACTTTCTACATCTTCGACATTACAAATCCAGGCAGAAGTAGAAGGTTGGCATTGTACTTGCTTTCTACTTATATGAAGTAGCTTTGGCTACCAACGTTTCTATCTGGTTCCTATTTCACGACTGTCGATTTAACTTTTTATATGGTCATGTGATTGGCTAATGATAAGGCCAAGACAGGGTGATTGTCACTTGGAGGAAGGGCATGCAAGGAATGCGGAGGATTGGGATGAGGCAGCGAACCTCTCTCCCTCCTTCCTATTCTGAAAAAAGTGCAAATTGTCTCCTTATTGTGATGCTGGCATGCAGGAAGAGCGCCTTCTTTTGACTGACCGACTATACGTAGCAATTTTTCAAGAATCAGTCTCTTTTACACCCTTGAGCGTGGTATCGAATAGATAGGCTCCAGCCGTAATTGATTGGCCTCTCTGCACATTTCTGGTGTTGGGTGAGTAGTGAGTGGATCGGTTGGGGATAGTCAATCATGTATCCTTCCATGTACCGTTGGAATACAAGGTCACGTCTTTTCACAAGCCACTTATCTGACAATCCAAAGCTGGCGCGTCAACTGTGGCAGCCGCGTCACCGACTTGTAGGATTCGTAAAATACGATATGCAATTGTACAAGGGCTGTCTGCAATCCCAAGAAATGTTCTTATTCCGATCCCTTGGAAATTTCCTTCTGCGTAATTAGTTCCTCACGTTCTACAGCCTCGCAGAACGTGCGCTCGCATTCATTTCCCTTGATTGGTCAACAACACTGGGAGACTTTAAATATGCTAGTGATCATAATAAGGCTAAGGGTAGTCAAAATACCATAGATACCTGAAAATGGGACTACCTTGTCTTTGGTGCTTGATCGACAGTCGTACCCTCACCTTGCGGGGGTACAGGTCGGCAGTAAAGACGTTCACGTTGACATCGTTCCCCCTTTGATTGTGCTGGGTGGAAATATGGGCAGGATTAAAGCGTGCGCACACAGGCATCAGTTAATAACAAATTCTAGTAAAAACTGTTCGTTTACTGGCCATAGTGTTATGGTAATAACGATTCGACATCATTTCGCCCCTCCGACCTATTTTGTGGAGGTCTCTCCGTGTAATTTGTCTATTCACCTTTGGCTCTTTTGTACTTTTGTAAGCTTTAATGTAGAAACGTGTTAAGTTATCGCATTATCTGGCACAATCGCTTCCGTTAAACGACTCAACGTAGATGGATTTGTAAGTGTCAAAATAAATAATGTGGCAATAAATATACTACTCATATTGATCAGTAGACAGAATACAGAGGAAAATGAATCGGTTGAGCTTACATTACTAGCATAATCGGCAAGATACCCCTTTTATTTGCGCTCAGTGGCATAATTTGAACACCCTTACCATGCTTGGTAGCAAGAGAAGAGGTAACTGTGGAACAGTTCATCTTGTAGGACTCAATTTACCCATCTTTTCTATTTCTTTTTTAATTCTATAATTATTTAGAATGTCAACGTGGCATTTCAGTGTCAAGTTCGATGAATTTGCTACTTCTAACACAACCAATTTCAGGTGGTCAGTATCCATTGTCACAATCTTAGACTAGATCTCCTGCACGAGTGGGTCGATTTCAAGATTGAAGTTACCTGTCGAGGAACGAACTCCAAAAAGCTACCCTTAAAATGTGCGGTATTAATAATCATCCATCTCGACAGCACTTCTCGCCAAAAACAGTGCGAATGCGCCGTGTTAACAAGGCTTCACCGGTTCCCGAAAAAGTCGAATCCCGCTAAGCGGATCACAAAAGCGCATATGTGTTTCGCATGCTAGCACCGTAATTCCACGGCAATAAAATATGAAAAAGTTGCACGGAAATAGTGAAAGAAAATGTTAGCTTAATGATTGAATGCGCGTGCAGGCGCTTCAGTTCCTACTGATTGTGGTTCCGCCTCGGTGGAGGGCTTGACGCGGTCTTAAAGCGTGCTCAGGTTCAGATCTTTGCATTGAAGCAGCTCTGTGACTTGCAAACTTACTGCAGTTCATGCTCCAGCCAAAGCACCATCAATCCAGAATGGTAGAAGGGGACAGTCTTGAGTCAAAAAGAGCAGACTGAATGATTAAAAAAACTGCCATACTCGTACCGTGACAGAAGGTAATATTTCCCGGAAATTTACCTTCCAGGATCTATTTACTTAATCCGTGCCAAATTTCATCCACTTCCTTTGTCCTAGGCACTATCTTAAAGCCTGAAATACGGTTACAATGGTGAAACTGACTTCTTCCGATTTTGTCGTCTTGATTTCTATACTAAGTGCCATCACATGACCGGCTCATTTATGGGCTACTTTGAATTCACTTATCGAAATGGGGAGGAATAAGCTCAACATCATAATCACAAACCTGAATAAGAGTTTGCTTCAAAACAGTGACGTTATAACTCTCAGATTTGTTAGCATTCAATGGCCCAATATACTGAATGAAGTCTAACAAACTCTGTTGTTTAAACGATAATGCTTGCAGTTAAAAGTTGCTTTAAATAACTCGATAGATCAGCAGTTAAAGTGTTAACTGCAGCGGTTGCAGCAAGGATCGGTGGAAGACGTAGAGCGGTATGACGTTACATGCTGTAGCGGGCATGTCACGTCGTAATGAAGTTAAAAGTGGCAAAACAAGGGGGGTAGGAGGATGAAGAGGTTAATCGCAGTTGATCCATGCTAGGTGTGGGGAGAAGCACCGCGATTGCCCAGACTGGAGTTACGTTTGCACAGTTTCGTGGAGAGGCCAAAAAACCAGCCGTCGGATGGGAAGAGGCGGTTGGAGGACTTACAGAGAGGGCGTAGCTGGTTGGAGAAGCTGTGTCTTCTTAACTAAAAGAAAGAACATAAAAGTTTCCCTCTCAATCTATGTCTTTTGTCGGTCAGAGACTTGATTAGGTAGAACTTACATCGAATATGTACATTCAAGTTCTTTACTGTGGGTGCCTATGCCTTGGAATGACCGGATAGAAACCTGGAGCGGATCAGTTTACGCACGTAATTATTGTTGAGTTGATATTAGTTGTTAGTGTGGGTGTTAACACACCAGTTTTACCAACAAGTCCCTTGCATATAAGCCCTTGATTTCAAGCAGAAAACAAAGACAAGGTTATGGCTTCTAGTGCCTTAACGGTGGAAAACGTCTCAACTGTCGTATTTGACTTCCCTTTGAGACAGATCTCTGTGGCGAACGCGCTAGTTGCTTCTTGCGAGTGTCGATTTACGCATCAGTGAGTCAAACTACAGGCTCGCCATCCATCAATACAATGGGTTGGAGATTTCAGGGTCGGGCGTTTTACACCCTGTCTAAATAGCTGGGGAGGTTTAAAACTCTCTGGCCAACCTCGGCCGACACTTGGACCGACTACAGACGGACAGCCGACGGCTCTTGCAGCTTCTACACAATCTGCTCACTTGAGCGCATTTCTTTTAGGAGACGAGCGTCCAGCCCGCGTTCGGACTACGCTTCGAGAAAGTCCATCATCATCGCACGCATTTGCATGCAAAAAGTCAATCAATTTGCAGAATGCCGAATGTGCCCGTTGGGCATGGTGTTAGCTATTAGGTGATAAAGATTATATGTTAGATGGATTGGTTAGAAGGTTTCTTCCGCCTTCTTACTTATGCCGGGATAGTGGTCTGGGTTTCAATTTAGACTAAGTGACAAAGAGAAATAAAGGTGACTCCTCATCACTTATCATTACAATAACGTAGTAGATAAGGGAGATGGTTAGATAAAAGTTGCAGACGTCACTTACACGTCGAATAAATGATTTGATTGGATTTGGAGTCTAAAATGAAGTTTTAAATTCATATTTGGTTAAGTACTTCATATGATTTGACTGCTTCCAAAGGTGACGTGCACTCTATCAGTGTCACGTATGTGTGACGCCCGAGTTTTGCTTCACCGTCTTCCACAAATCAATTTTATGCACTCACTCCAGCCTCTGCCTACTTTCAGCAATTCACCTTCAACATCAGAAGATATGTGTCCGTGAGGCTGGAACAGCCCGTCATGACGTACGTCCTCGGCATAGATAGTGGGCTTTATGTCGACGAGGCATCCAGAATCAGCCATTCTACACGCTGCCACAGTGTTTCTTCACACAAATGACTGCTGTACTCTAGGCTGGGAACATCTAGCACAAGCTCCACGTCTGCCATCGCCACTGCTACACAGACTAGATGGCTGAAGTCTTGCACATGAATAGTTCTGCATGAGCTAGGATTTGAGACTTTGGTTTCCACGGCGATGTGCTTCACGAGGACACGCTGTTGCATGCATGCACTATTACTGCCATCATCACCACCACCACCACCCTTTCCTGTTATCTTGAGTAATGGTGTAGAAATTGGTCCAAGTACGACGTTCGCGGCAGTTACTAGTGTAGGAAAATGCTGAGCTAACATGGCAGTCATCAAGCGCTCCTTTTGATACGAGTAAAATTCAAAATACTCTGATGCGTTGATGAATAAATACCACCGTACTTGGATGACTTAAGCGCTACATATAAAAACACAGCTAGTGCTCTATTAGAGGGAATTAAAGAGGAGCCTAATCAAAGAACTTAAAGAGGTGCCCACCTTAGGGGTGGTTGGTTCAGGTGCAGGCGTATTCGGCGTGGCGAGGTAGGTGGAGGGTCTGCGAGACACAGGCTTTGGTTCGGGTGGGATAGGGCGCAGTAGAGTGAGTTTGACAACGTCCACTTCAAGAGGGAAGGTGACAGGGGCCGCGGCCTCCCCATTTACACCAACTTCGTTGGCTGCAGCAGCTGCGGCTTGGGCTCGGATTGCCCGGTCGTAGCCTTCAACGCCGAAGCGGATGGCCGCTACCGCCTCATTGTGCGTCATGAAGCGCGCGTCCATGCCGTTGATGCTCACCACGAGGTCACCGGTGCGCATTCCATTTTCGCTGGCTGGAGTATCCGCATCCACACCGAGGATCTCCACTGGGCCGGTACCTGCAGTGGTGAACGAGAGTGTAGGGAAAGAGCGTCAAGAAAAGGCGCTCCGTTTTTTCATTCATCTACACCCTTTCTCAAAGCCGCCCAAAACTATTCAGTCCAGGAAGATCATTGGTAAATCAACGCATGAAAACACATAGGTCGAGCTAAGTGTTATTTATTGTAGTCTGTTGTATTCCACACTGCGTCTTTATGGCTCCGATCCCAATAATCATGCATCTAAACCAGCGTGATAAAGTGGCTTCCAGGTCTATAATTCTGCATCGCTTCAGGGGTTAGCTTTTGTCTTCATATCTATTTATTCCGAATTTCGTATCTTGATGGAGCTGTCACAAAACTTCATTTGACGACACAGGCCTCCTCAATCCCTTAGGTGCTGGAGGCAACTTCCAGATTTGCGCTTCTTAAAGCCTTTGAAGCCAACTCCGAGGCCATCAAATTTTCCACATAAAGCCTTTCTCCTTACCTTGAATGCTGAAGCCATAAACCACTTTTTCATCACGAACCAGCTGCACCGTATAGGGCTGCGACCATCGCTTTTGCGCGTTGAAGTACCTTAAGGGTCCCAGATCGCGGAAGGGATCTTCGCCCTTTGTTAACATATTCTTCCCGCTCTTAAGCACATTGTAACTCAAATTTTTAGGCAACTCGATTTCAGCGGGTAGGAAGGTGGGCGCCGACCAGGGATTTCCTTCAGCTTTTTTTGCAGCAGCGGCAGCGCTCAGTGACTTCTTACTCATAGTGGAGGTGGTGGAGATGACACTTGCGGTGTCCGCATTCGAGGAGGATCGATTGAAGGACTTCGCTCCGAACAACCATTTCTTGCGTGGTTTTTTGACAGGAACTGTGTTGGAGTTGCTGTTACCCTTTGTTAAGCGATCCAGTTGTTCCGCCCACCTAAAAAAATTTAGCAATAGTTTTACGGGCCGAAGAGGCTTTAGAGTAATCTAGTATTTTCTAGTACTCAGTATTGCGAGATGAACGATTTGGATAATGACAAAGGATTGAGGTTAGTTGATTTGAAAGCTCCAGAATCGTTGAAATGATTTAGTCTTACACTAACTCCACAATGAAGATGGACCATCGCATTACACCCGAGAGCACCGTTTTCTCGACGCTGAAGTTTATTTCTATCTTAGAATTGAAAGCAATTGGCTAACAGAATGCTCCTTGTCTGGTTGAAGGCTACAAAGCACTAGTTGATGGTGTGTTTCCTCTACAATTGGAAGACATTACTTGCCCTGATCGAACGGCGTAAGAATACCAAGTCAGGACCACCGTTCTCTCCATAAAGCCTTTCATCGACTTAGAAACGGGCTATTTAAAATAAAGCTTATGCTAGATTTGCTTGGTTTAATGGTCTTTTAAGAGTGAGCTCAGGCTCAACACTACAGTGAAGTTCACTGGCCATAAAGGACTATTTGTCACAATCAAAGACGATGACAAATAGGTTGGCATCAAGAGCGCCGCACTTGACAAGGGCCTTGTAATCACCTCGACTTTGTCGAGTCCACGCTGGTAACATACGTTTCAGCCCATAAAACTCATACACCCAGTCGTCAAGCTTTTCTACGTGTCACTGATGATGGGAATTCTAGATTTTATTGCTCCTATAATCCTGAGAAATAACTTGAGGAATCAGAACGATTGTTGGCATCATGACAGCAAGAAAAATAACGCACATGTCCACATCTTTGCTAATAAAGGCCTTCAAATTTGCTTCGCGGTTGAGATCAGAGGACTGTTCAATGGACTGGAGAGCCATCTGCGCCCAGGACAGCGCCTCAGCCAGGCAGACCCGGCCGAGGAGGTGGGCGTCTTTGCGGTTGGAGGGTGGGGCCACCAGTTCGCCCTCCAAATCACCTCCAATCCCTGCCAAATTTGGCATGGAGAAGGCCGAGTCTGAGGAGTATCCAGAGCGCATGCTTAGGGAGGACGAACGGTCGCTAAAGTAGGTGAGGTCTTCGGAAGCTGTTGACAGTAGCGAAAGAAAGACAGGAGGTTACCTTATATAATAAATCTTAAGATCATGCAGTCATTCTGACCAGTGCTGTCAGGACGATGGAGCAGTACACTAACAGGTTTTTTTATGGCTAAAAGAAGCAATTTTTTAAAAGACACCAAATTATTTCTGATAAATTTTATTTAACCCATGAACGGAAGAGAGGCAGCGACTTACCACGCGACTTGCCTCGGCCCAAACCACTGAGAGAGAGGCTGGAGAGGGTGCGTTTAATTCGTGACACTGGACGTGGGGCGTCGTTATTCGTGGTGGACCGGTAACGTCGACGTCGGTGATGGGGGTGCCTACGGCTAGCTCGCGGGGTTTGCCGATGCAGTTTAATGTAGGGCCTCAGCATCACAAAGAGCTCGTCTAAAGCCAGCACAGAATTTACAACAGGTCATGTAAAGCCATCCAGTCACTTCATTAGACTTGAGTAGCAAGGAGGTGGATGTAAAAGTAATCTACTCAAAACAAATTTTGGTGCAACATAAAATGTCCTTTAGATTAAAATCCTTCAATACACTATCATTATTGAGCGGCTTCTTTAATCATCAGTTTTTCGATCAAACTTTCTTTATTCTATAGGGGCGATTGAGATTTCGTAGCTCTTGGTGAGACTCAGTACGCACTTTTTGCTGAGAGAGGATGATGGATTGCTCGCATGGGTGAGCTTACTACCAAGGTAGAAATGAGCTCCTACACGGTGATTTTTTGCTGAATTGGGGTGATTAATGACAAGACATCAAGCGAATTAAGAGTCCAGTGTGAACAAAATTCACTGCCGTGGGAATTGTGGATTTGTCAGTGGTAGTGGTGGCAAATCAACCACCAAGGTTCATAAATGCTCCGCTTAAGGGAATTTATAAAACAAAAGAAAGATAATTGCTTTAACATTACAATTACCATGCAATGTAACTGTGGCATGATTTTATGCATCGTGAACCCATGTCACATATGTGTGACGCTAGTAGCCTGTTAACATCCGATCTTCCTACCTCATACCTCATTTTCCCCGACAGACATTTCGATTAGTAAGCTTTTAAAAAAGGTTTCTTGTTTTTAGGCAAAAACAATCACAAATTCATGAATTAATCCGCTAGAGTACGAAATGCACGTCGGTGATTGAACCCTCTTAATCCCTTCAAATCAAATTTCCATTTTGTGGGTAAAATTTTGTAAAGACTAGATTTCTAGACTAGCACATTTGTGAGCAAAATGTAAAGGGTTTCAGGATAGAGTGGGCTGCAAAAGAAGGAAGTTAAGAGCACCGAAACATCGAGGATAGGCGTTGGTAAAGGCAAGTGGGTAAACACAAGTTTGATTGATACCAAGCGTCGAATCCTCGTCAAAACACTGCAAGCCTTTGACATCGTGGCATGAGCGCTTTCGACAGCCAAGCTACATTCGTGTAAAATACGCGGTGACACTTCAACACACCAAATTGTGCCGAAGGCGATCAGGGTTAGCTGGTTTTATGAGCCAGATTAAGGTGGTCAAAGAGTCAATGACAGGTGATTTCATAGTCCTTATTTGCATAGCATTAATAAAAGCACCTCCAATTATGCAAAAAAGATCACCAAATTTAAATAATATTAGTGAATAAGACGGAAGCTCACTTAGTTGCCTGCCGACTTCGGCATCAAGAAATCCGTCGTTTGAGAAGAGCCCCTCTACCGGCAAGGGCTTCACCTCAAATGGTCCAGCGTCAGGGATTTTTCCATTTGTAGCAAGGCAAATGAGGACAATGGCGAGTTTGTGGTTGATTTGCGCCTGATAGTATTGGGATTTTACCTCCAAAAGTTTCAGCCATGAGAAGGGAATGATCATATTCACTTGACTTCCTTCTAAATCGTCGTAGGTGGATGCTGTTGGTGATGCCACCTTGCCATAGCCTTCGCTCAGCTACAAGGAGGAGAGGTAGGGGAGAAGCAAAACACTGTTGTTTCAATCTCTTGGGAGCTGGCTTATGCACCGGTGACACTAGGCTTTCATCATGTCCTCAGTGCCCAAGTCGGCCTTCTACATTGCAGGATCGGACTAATAAGTTTTGCAAAGGCGTCAGAGATGACTGGCAAACAGCCATTGTGGTAGAATTGGCAATGTTATTTTCGAAAAATGATAATCTTGCTCATTGTAGGTTATTTTTCCATAAAGTCACCTGCTATGGATGGATTGACACTAAGAGAAGGAAAGTAACTGCAAACTCGGCCAGTACAGAAAATCATTTCGATCTTAGTTAAGGGCCGAAAGAAATCAAATAGTAGACTGAAGTGATGGGAAAGCAAATTACTGCTTATTTTTTCAAAACCTGATTTCGCCCACACAACCACCACGGAGAAAAACTTACGAAGCTTGCGCCACCGATGTATTTGACTAGTTGAGCAACTTCACTGTCATTCTGGCATTCGAGCATCTGCCTCAGGAATGCCGACTCTTGTGCCTGCAACTGGAAAGCATCCACCAGACAGTCGAGATAGATCAAGCAACAGAGAGAGAGAAGGAAGGCGGGGCAGAGGAGAGGGGGAGACGAGGGTAGCTCACCTGCATGACTTGAATGAGGAATCCCAGCAGCTCAGGGCTCATGTCCCGACTAGGTGCGTGGGCGAAGCTCTCACGCAACACCTGCAAGTTCGCGCGCGCCTGCACAAACCAACGCGTCTGTTCCGACAGCGCGTCCGCTGATTCAATGCTCTGTAGGAAAAGACCATTGTACCATTACATTAGCTCCATTCAGTCTTTCTGATCCCTCAGGAGGGACCTTACTTATCCACCAGAGATCGGCGTCATTTTTTAGCTCAGTCGAACTGGACACTCACAATCCCGGCACCTGCAGGTTCACGCCACACCTGGAAGTCATCTGTCCACATTTCTCCATCATACAAGCACTTGAGGCTAAATACAGCACGGCTTTTGGTTGACCCCAGATAATAGGACTGCCTCGTCGGTGATTGCTCAAAGACGCTCTCCAATTCCCACAGTGGATGGTCTTCGCATCGACTGCGGCGTTATTAGCTCCTGCGAGTATCCACATGCCATGAGCCACTTAACTTCCCACGACACAGTGCAGTTGTTGGCAGCACTACTGGCAGCTAGATCTTCCATAGTGTTTCTCAATCATTTCACCTTTTCGTGCTGAGGCGTGGCCCCTACTACCTTCCACTTTCGAGGCTGTTTGCCAACTCCCACAACCGAGGGGCGTGGGAGTTGGCGCACCCCACGCAGCCAGCATAGGCAATGCAATCACCCAGTCATGCTTTGCTTGTCTCCCACTTCACCAACCATCATGTGACAAAGGTAGCCTATTATTATTTTGCTAATGCGGCTCCATTATTCGCAGCGTTTAACCGATTCCTCCCACCTTCTTCTTACACCCATCCAACTGGCGCCTGTGTCTTTTGCCCCTCTTACTGTGCAACGCAGTGTTTGGGCAGGATTGCCCACGATGTCACCAGAATCACGAAAGCAGAAGTGCATTCAGCCACACAAATGACGTGGATGGTGCTCAATGAAAAACAAAATGGGCAAGTGTTTCGCAGCTGGAGGCCGTTTTAGGCCTCTCACTCCTCCCTTCACCGACTTATCACCAATACCGGCGGCTGAGGTCTTTCACATCAACACTTGATCCAATCACCTGTTTACCAATGCCATTCATGCGCTGTCATCATTGTAACGCCGAGTAGGGACAGCAAATCGTCAGAGTAATCGGTACAGACCGATCCCCCAATCCGACACCGACAACACTCACCTCAAGTGGGTAATGCCTCATTCAGTCCCTCAGATCTCATGCAAATAAACAGAGGGAAGGAAGGCGAGTGATGGATTTGCTGACCGCATGCCCAGCTGCACGCATTGGTTGGTTAGCTTGTTTGGCCACACTTCATCGTGCCCAAGTACTCACACCTCAATGCCGTCCTCTCATCCGAAGTACCATGCGTGCTCACGTGGGAGGCGAGCATTGGCGAGATGACAGAGAAGGCATGCTGGTGACTGCACCCACAGCCACGTCCAGTGCCAACAAGCAAGACGAACGAAGCGAGCGGCATTGGTGTGCAAACACACCTACACAAAGGCTGTCGGTGATGACTAACCGACGCAGTTGGTTAATCGTGCGGGCAAATAGGTGGGTGAGTGGATGTGAGCCGTCTCAGTTTTCAGCCACCCACAGTCGCTATCATCTCTCCATCTCTCGCCCTCCTGTCCAAAGCAATCTGCATACATACACACACACACACATACAAATGTACAGTGACTAACCAGCTCAGAGGGCAACAGGTCGAGAGGATGGGCGAGTGAGAGAGAGAAATGTGTGCCAACGCGTCAGACTGCACGTGTGCGCCTTTGTGGATGCAAGACAGGAGGAGAAGCCCGCATTCAAACCCTCACTTATTTCCTTCCAAATCGCACAAATGCAAACAGCCAAAATCCCGACACTTCCACATGTCCGACGCTATATGAACCTGCATTACTTTGGCATCGCATACGCAATTTGTAAAACAATTTTTGAACTTAGAGGTGTTTGTCTGCACTTTTGCTGCTTCAGTAGCATTACTCCCCAAAAATTGTTAACAAATTTACACACATCAAAAAGATTATTTCATTCATTCCACTCTGCTTGGTTATTCGTACCCCAAAATCAGGGTTCTGCTGGGCCGTCGGACCAAGACAGTAGCCCCTTGGCCCTTCTCTACGCCCACAATGCATAGTCACCCCTTCCATCATGCCGTTCTTCGTCCTCAAGGATGTCTCGAGGCGCTGCATTGGTAGCAGGGGTATGCAAACCCGATCCCAGTAGACATTCCTCCTCATTTCTACTGGTGGGTGATGAACCTTAACGTGACGGAAGAGGGGGATGTGCTGTGGATGGGAGAATCCGTGAAGAGCACCAACAGCAGGGTTGGCAAATGGGTCTATCTACCCCCTAGAACTCGTTATGTCCGTTTTTTTGCAGGAATGTTATTACCAACTGAATCGACACTTGCCTTAAGTCATGTGGAAGTGTTGGCTACAGAGCCATCTACGGCATCTGTATGAGGACGTCAATTGAGTGAACGCGCGACTCCTGCCCCACCTCTTTACTGCCTGGATAGAATCCAGGAGATCAAAGTGTCACTCGTGGGTGTTTGGCTTACAGCACCGACTATGTTGAGATAGCTGACATTGGAACTTGACCAGGGTGGCAGGAGGGGCTTTATAATTACTTGATAATGTGTTTAATTCTTCGCTTTAGTTTTTTGGGCACTTAACGATCCGTTTTTATTCCTTCGCTGAGCCGCTCAGCAGCTGGGTCATGCCAGAATCCCCGAGGCTCATTTGCTGCTTCTTCTTTCCTCTTCGGGAAAGACTTGTAAGTATGGTAAGTATGGCGACTGTTTAGGAAAGGGGACCGAAATGTCCCAGCACCAACTGACTGATGGTCTGAGACACACAACAACCAAGTAGGTTACGATTAGCCCAAAAACGTAGAATAACACCGCAGCGATGAACTTGTTGACCTGACTTTAACGCATATGATTCGCCAAAAGCAAGTCATTTTGTTATTAACAGAAAGCGCTCTAGTAATTCGCTTTTTTGACTTGATTGTGTTGTTTACGCTGAACAGGTGTGTGTGTTACGGTAACCCTATACCCTCCAAGACAAGATGTAATGCTAGGCAAACTCTCACGTTACAGACCTGGTAAAAAATTATTCCGTTTCCTGCGTATTTCAGTTTTATGTTAGAATGCACAGCATTTCTTCAGTCTTTGGGGGTTTTTGTCAACAGTCCACCAGCCCTTCCCTTCAGACTCATATTCTATCATGTCTTCAGGGCTGGAGCGGGCTCTAAAAACTAACCCTACACATAATAATAAAGTGATTAACTTCCCAATCCTGAAATTTGAGCATTGATAGGAGATCGCAAGAGACGTACGCAAGCAGCAGCAATTTGCGAACAGATAGCAGCATAGTTGAAGATGAGAGAGCCTTTTTCGAAAGCTGGCGATCGTTGATTGTGCTGTTCCCCGGTAAATGCATCGGACCTACAAAATGCTTAACAGTGAAGCACAAACACAAGGCTGCCGCTCCAGAAAGCGGTACACTGAAGATCTATGCGAGGAATTTTTAGGTTAAACAGGGATATCACTTAACAGGTTGAAAAAAACGGTGCTATTCTGGTGACACTGGATGTAATGGTGGGTAATAAGATGAGATGCTGAGCCACAGGAAGACATTAAAATGGTGAAAAGGCATTAATTTCTATGAAAATCGAACACCTCGAATGTTTGATTCTGGATAATTGGGACACAGTCTGGCTTAGCATTGCAGATTGGGGTGAAATATTTCGCCTTCTTTGAGTGCCAAAACTTTGCAGGTGCTGGCCGAATGCCAGAAAACATACACAGTCCTTATTCCCCAATGTCAACTATTCTGCCTTGCCAGGTCCAAAAGTTTGCATTCGCCTTAAACACCCGACTTCCAACTGCTGGTTTATGTGGTTTGGCAAAGGAGAAGAAAGTGGATGTATTTTAAATTAGCTAGAGGATGCAACCGGAAATGTAAATTATCAAGCAGGTAAAGAGTGCAGAAGCCAGTTGGACTGGTTGCATGCATAATTAAATCCTCTTTAAGAGAGAGCACAACATTCGAGTTGTTTGTGGTGTTGAAATGATAGACATACACCCACGCACGAGTGCCAGATCGGTGAATCACAGGTATGAAAAAAAAATCCCACTTGTGCTCATAATTTTACCACAAACAATTCTTCTAGATGCTATTTAAGCTTTCCTTGTAAATGAAGTTCCGCAAGATTCCCCCGTTATACAAGATCAAAAAAATTACTAAAAATTTGCCGACTGTGGGACCTTTAAAAAAAAATTCAACTCACCAAGAAAAGCGGAATCCGTGGTGGACAGACTCGTCGAAGAATCGTCTTTCGATGGTATTAAGGAGGTCATAGTAAGTTTTAAAATCTCTGAGACCATTTGTTGACCTTTGAGGCTTCGTAACTCTCTAAAAAGGGTAAAGTCAGAGTCCGTGCCAGTTGTCATTAGCTCGGAAAAGAACTTGGTGTGATAGCTGCGCATGGACGGGACAAGATTTGAATCTTGAGCCTCTGGCCAACATTGGCTTTGAATGGACACTTTATCAACCTCTAGGTACTGCGGATTTGGTACTAAGGCGATTTGCCCCCGAAGATTATGGCAAAAAGTGTTCTTTTCTAACAGACATGGCATTCTGAAGCCACGTTCCCTAGAGGTTTAAGAATAGGCTTCTTATTCTACATTCAGGAGCTGGAGACGGTTGTCACGCCCTCGACTGTGGACGTCTAAACACACTTATTTCGTATGACTCGGATTTGGATGGCTAGACATTGTCACTGCTCATTCGACACCACGCTATTGCAGTCATCAACAATGCAGATCTCTCCACCCCAGATGGAGACTAGGTCACCTCAAAATTTTAAGCGTGGTAAGTTTTAAAGTTCTAGATAGCAGTGGAAAAGGCTGGCCCCTTTCAAAGGCAACTACAATCTGCGTTAATGACAATATAGAGAGAAGTGGGACAAAACGACGAATCTATTGCCCTTGAGAGACATGGTTACCGATCGGGAGAGGGTGAGTAGATTTAGTGCCTCGCTAAACTTCCCCGGATCCTCGTGATAATGAGAGACAATGAAGGACGAGAAGTGCGTCTTGAAGTCGATGGAGTGGGTGTCCTTTAGACCAATGGGAATCACGGGAAGGCGCGATCTAGAACACAAGACGACATATTTTTTTTCCTTTCTTCTCAGGTGAAAAGTCGAGTGCACACAGTACACACATACAGATTTAAAAAGCACGTGAACTTTGTGGGGAGAAAAAGGTTATAATGAAATTGAAATTAAAAATAGGCTGAAAGGTACTGTTATGCTCAGGCAACGAACTAAGCCGAGTTTTTCCAACATGCCCCTTATGTAGACACCGAGTGATCCAGTGAGGTATTTGGACACCTTGAAATGAAAATCCGTTCCACAGAACCATGTCACAGTCTTCTGCGGTTTTCCCCGTAAAATGGATAAAAAAATCTGTATAAACTCGACATCATGTTTCCTTCAAAAAATGGCAGTAGAACTGTTGTTGTTGGAAACGACGAATTGCAGAGTTTAAGGAAGGATTAAATGGACAAATAAGTGTAGTCAACAAGGGAGGTTAAGCAAATTCTTTAAAAAGATACGTCCGGGGTAACAATGTGGAGGCACTTTTGACAGCAGTCAACGCGTAAGCGTCAATCGATGTGAGGCTATTGACGGCAGTTTGAAAGATCACCTCAGCTGATTTGTCTCACAAGAAGGCGTCTCACCTCTACAAGCTAGCATGAAATCTATCGTTGCTCGTCAAATCTTCGACAGTCGTGGTAACCCCACTGTCGAAGTTGATTTGACAAGCAATAAGGGATTTTTCCGTGCAGCTGTGCCTAGTGGCGCCTCCACTGGCATTCACGAGGCGCTGGAATTGCGAGATGGTGACAAGTCTGCCTACCTTGGTCTTGGCGTTTCCAAGGCCGTCGACAACATCAATCGCATAATCGGTCCTGCTCTCTGTCAACGAAATTTTGCTATGGCAAATCAAGAGGAAATTGATATGTTCTTGGTAAAAGAGCTCGATGGTACGGAGAATAAGAGTAAACTTGGAGCCAACGCTATTCTAGGCGTCTCCTTGGCAGTTGCTAAGGCGGGAGCTGCTGAAAAGAATGTGCCACTCTACCGTCACTTTGCAGACCTTGCTGGAAATCGTGATATCATCCTCCCTGTGCCCTCATTCAACGTACTCAATGGAGGCAGTCATGCTGGAAACAAGCTGGCCGTCCAGGAATTTATGATTATGCCGACAGGAGCGACTTCATTCAAAGAAGCCATGAAAATGGGAAGCGAGACATACCACGCTCTAAGAGCAGTGATTAAGAATAAGTATGGGCTGGACGCTTGCAACGTTGGTGATGAAGGTGGCTTTGCGCCCACTATTCAGGACAATTTTGAAGCACTGGAGCTTTTAACAGAGGCGATTGAGTCGGCAGGATATACTGGTAAGATGAAGATTTGCATAGATGTAGCGGCGTCGGAGTTTTACAAAGACGGTCTATATGATCTAGACTTCAAGAACCCTGAATCTAAGAAGGAGGACTGGATTTCATCTGAGAAGATGATTGATATGTTAAACTCAATGGTCGACAAGTATCCCGTTGTCAGCATTGAAGATCCTTTTGATCAGGATGACTGGAATGCATGGATCAACTACACAAGCGAAGCGGGCATTCAGATAGTAGGTGACGACCTAACTGTCACCAATCCAGTTCGCGTGCAAAAGGCCATTGACACAAAAGCCTGTAACGCACTTCTACTAAAGGTGAACCAAATCGGCACTGTGACTGAGGCCATTAGAGCCTGTAACATGGCCAGGCAAGCGGGCTGGGGAGTTATGGTGTCACACAGATCGGGTGAGACGGAAGATTGCACGATAGCGGACCTGGTCGTGGGACTGAGAACGGGTCAGATAAAGACAGGGGCGCCCTGTCGCTCCGAGCGACTGGCAAAGTACAACCAGCTGTTAAGGATTGAAGAGGAACTCGGTTTGGCAGCCACATTTGCTGGTGGAAACTTCCGCCATCCCTAGATGGGACTGGTTTTAGAGTTTAAGCGTTTATTTTGCGATTTTGATTGCTCCATACTGACTGGTTTGCATTGTTTAAATAAGGGAGTAAATAAAGCAATTAATGGCTACAATAATTTTTTACAGATAAGTTCTACTGCAAGTTGACTTAAAACTAGTGCAAAACTATGAGCTTTGTCATTTGTTCAAGTGCTTAATAAAGCACTTGAACAATTCCATGCATGGCATACATTGAGGCGCATATAAAAATAAATGATGCATGTCCACTTGAGTTTATCCTCAACTCTTGACAAGATTAGATCCGTTAAAATTACGAGTTACGCACAGTCGCATTAATCAACGATGTAGAATTGCATAATGAAATGGTGTTGCAAAAGTCCGTAGACTGCAACGTATAACTGGAGCAACATTCCATAAAATGCGAGCATAGATAAGATTGTATCATCGAAAAAGTTTCACCTAGTAAATTTAAAACCTATATTTTTTAAGTCATAATTTCAATGAAACAGTGCATGAGATTGTTTTGAAAATCATTAAAAAATTGTGCGAGACTTTGGTAACGTTTCATCAGGCTAAGCAAATCATCAAGTAAAAAGAGCGAGTTGTTAACATTTTAAACTCAATTAAATATAGTACATCGATAAAATGGTATACATTGTAAAAGTATTTAGTTATTTTGATCATTTGTGGATTATAGAAGTACCCAAAGATTAGTTTGATGGAGAGTGATTCAAAGGGTGTTAGTGCCACTGTCAAACCTCAACCATCATAACAGTCTCTTTTTCAAAAACTGAATTGAAGTGACAAGCTCTTTGGAAACCAAAACATTAATAGTATTTTGGAAACTATGGATGCGATTTTGTAAAACTTAGGCCAAAACATGAGTTGAAAACACCATATGACGCTAAACTTACTCCAAGTTTTGATACGTAGCAAATTCGGAATTCAAGCAATCCATTTTATCCTTTAAGGTACCAATTGTTGCAGACTCTACCTGTAGTTCATCTTCAAGTTTTGTTTTGTGTGCTTTAGTAAGTATATTCCTGCGTTCACTGGCACTAAACAATAAATAATCACGACTTCAAGGAAACATACTGTAGCATATTTTCTGCACCCCTTCTCATACGTACAGCTTTGTCAATGTCAGGGAGAATCTCTGATTTCCTTCTATCTAATTCTGTTCTTAATGTAAGACATCGGGTATTTTTGACCTTAATAAAAATATAATAAAGGTCTGCAACTAGTACTTGACTTCCTCTAGCCACCACTAGCTCGTCCTCAGGGACTGGATGAGCTGGTACATTATCACTTGCGCATAACTGGAACATAATGAACTCTTCCGAGTGTTTGAGCCGTGAACCCAAACGCTGGCAACTATCTTAACAGATGCGGTATTTATTCAACCTTGCAATTCAATAATTCTAACAAATAAGGCCAAGTCTGGGTAATTTTTAATGATAAATGTGGCATTTGCAGCTTAAAACTATAAAATTTAATCAAGCAAGTTTTAAATAAACAAATCTGTGTGAGGTGCCTATCGGTAATATTTAAGCCACCAAATCTCTAAGCAAAGAGCTTTGCAAGCAGCAACGATGAAATTAACTACTTTACCACTTTTATTATATGCTACAAAAGAATTTTTGAATTCTCGGGCCTTACAGTGTTGAATGCATGAGGGTCTATGGCTCTTTGACATGATTAAATATGACTGCTTTATTCCCAAAAGAATTTCGACTAAAATAAGAGTCATCACTTTTCCTTAAAGCAGTCTTGTGGAAATATAATCTTACCAGCAAGGCTAAGCAGCTTCTTTAAAGGACTTCCATGATGCGCATTTTTTGGTTTTGTGGCATCTTTATTCCTCCCGAGACTCCCCGCAGACGAAAGAAGACACAGTACTTGGGCAGAGTATATATGTAGTGCAGAGTTGTCTGGACTATTGGCATGGCTTAAAGGGCCAGCCCACTTAGCGAGGTACAAGATGGCTAAATCGGTGTACAAAGTGGCGCCTCACCCATACTGGGTGAGAAACCACTATCGTATTACGGTAACCCTCCAAAGTAGTAAAGAAGCCCATGCTATCAAAGTATAGGAGGGATGGAAGGTTGTCTTTATGCCTCATGTGCAAGGAAGCCTACATTTCACCTTAGCGGAGATGTTTTTTGACCAGTGCCAGATCCCATATTTGCCCGATACGAAGTCAAGACCTCTTTCCACCTCTGTACTAAGGTAGCTGTCTCATTCGGACCTTAATTGCACATTCCTGTCTGACCAGGCAAAATAACCGTTCAAATTCATCAGACCGAGGAGTTTTATGCTTCTAAAATTAAATTTGGCATTTTGACTGGCTATATAATTGCTTAATTGCAAATGAAATACAAAATCAAATTTTGCTTGCCTTGCAATCTCTCTCCTTCGTTTCCGGCTTAGCAGTGTAAGTAACTTATATAGGATCGGCACCACAATTTAAGGTGCAAAAGACGTATATGCTTTTTTGACGCAGTCTGCAGTGGATGAAGAAACGAGAAATAATAATACCTAATCAGAATGGGCATTTTTGACAAACAGTAGGGTTTTGGGCTACTAACATGATCTGAAGGCTCGACCTCTCCGCGAGGGTACAATGATGGGGCTCCTGAGTGACTCTTTACAAAAAACTGGAAATTGAACAAGTAATTAATGTATTAAAGTAAAAATTCGACTGAACGATTGCATGAAAACTCCTACTCATTTTTTTTTCACAAACGTAGAAACTTCTTAAAAATGTGTTGTTTTTGTTATTCTTCATAAGTAATGCTTAATTTGAAAGGTAAAAAGGGGCCAATTTAATCACGTCTCCGGATTTATTGTGCCCAAGGGATAGCCGGGGGAGGAAATTTTCGAGACACCGTTTAGCACGTTTAGATCACCACGAGAAAATCTCTCGCATATTTTAAAATAAAAAGAAAATACCAACTTCTTTTGAGTTCAGGCGAAAGAAAGTGAAATGCTGCATAGCATTAGGTGGCCCTGAACTTTGCGGCCCTTCTGCGATTTCAATGCCTTTTTACGAGTTTTCTAGTTCACCCTTCCAATTGGCGCGGAGTATCAAAAAAAGAAGGAGTTGTAGGCTGTAAAATATCCATCCTATCAACACACGAATTTCAGTGTATACTCTGAGCAAGGTGATTGTCACCCAGGATTCTCATACCTTCCTCACCTGCTCATTGTTCTTTGTGGGGAAATTGGTTGTGGACGAGCCTGACTCGTACTTCAGGCCTTGAGGCAATGGATAACTTACCTCCGAAAGGGCAAAAAATTTGAGGTGTTTTTGCAGATGGGTAGGAGAAAGTGTAAAAGAAAATTGACAGCCAATGCTCACCGTGTGAATTTCAATCTTCTTTTCGCAAGTCCTCAGAATCTAAGGTTTTTTATCAGACGAAACCTAGTTTTCCACGAGACGTGACTCTCAAAGCAAATCGGTTCCTCCTGTGATCAGTTGATATGCAGCATGTAGGCTCCTTTATTAGCCAAAATTTCTACCGAAAGGTACACAACTTGTGCTGATGATGTGGGAACCGCTGCAGTAGCCATTTTGTGGTCTGCACTGCGTCGACGAGGTGTATATTTAAGCCCGTCGTCTCTAAAAAGATCAGAATTGGCTGCGAGGTGAGGAAGTGAAATGACTGCTGGAAGGTGTCTATGCCTTAGAATTTCAAAAGAACAATATTTACGAGAACTAATCTCCTTTTCATGCATCTCATCAACTCCAATGCATATTTAGAGAGGGGCTTTTGGCTCGACCTCCGCTGCTGGTGTTACCTATCGAAGGTCACCAAATGCCAAACACTTTGGAGGGAAGTGGCTAGAATAGATGGATCATGAGTCAAAGTTGGTAGAGAACATTGATGACGTCTTCACATCATCCACTTCACGGTTGGTTCCCGTCATTTTTTTTTAAAAACCACGAGCACAGAACAGAAAGGAGAAGAGAATGAGACTGTTGGAGTGGCTAATGCCCTTTTGGACACATGACGAAGTCACTCTGCGGTCCTTGGAGAAGTGTGACAGGCGCCAGGAGGAGGTGGGCGCAATGCCGCCTAAATGCCGCCACTACCGTCCCAAGAAGATGGAGTCAGACCGGACCTATCAAAGGGTGAGATGGTTGAGCAGACAGTGGAGAGACCCACTGTCAGCAAGGTGCGCTTGATCGTGTTTTCTCTCCAGCCCCTTCGACACGGTTTCCTTTAATTTTAGTTGTGAGGTCGCATACTTCGTAGTTTCATTCTTTCAAAGCACGATTTTTTGAGGTTGGGCCTTTTTTTTCCTATAAAGTGTTGGTTAAAACACATTCAAGTAGGACTTGTTCACCTTCATTTAATTATTTCTGGGTTTGTTTGCAGGGCGGCCTGATTTAAAGGGTTTTTTGCCACGGAAATACACAGGATCTAATTCTAGAAGGCAACTCCTACGCCACAATTTCTGCAGGGAGTGTTCGGTGTCAGTGCCACTTTTGAAGTAGGAAATTAGGGGGATCGAGATAGCTGGAGGCGAATGTCAGGCCGTTCTTGCGGGTATACCGACTGTTCGCCCGGTTGCCCATGCGTGCATAGACAAAAAGATCGGAAGTCGGCGGTCTACAAGAAATGCGTCAGTCTCCACTAAACGGATGAAGTTTTACCTGTGCACCTTATTATGTTTTAATAAAGGATCGGGCTCCGAAAGGCCTTGCGACGGCTATTCCATGGAAGCACCTTATTTTCCCAGCCAATGCAAAAAAATGCAACTTTTTTGTGAGGGAAAAAAATTAGTTCGCTTTTACATTTTTCGAAACACTAAAAGCTTCAGATCTTAAACTTTATTTCAGGAAGATGATTAAATGCACCGAAGAGTATGCAGTTCAAACAGGAGTCGTAGAGATAACCATCTGGATTTACGGACGAAAGCATTTCCACGACGTCGGTGTAGGATATAAAATTTTACTACTTTTCCTACTCTTTTGTGAAATGTCCAAATGTAAGAAAAGTTTATTACCCCTGTCGAGTTGGAAATTTAAGACCAGTGCCAATTAAAAGCACCAACGTGGTTTTGCTGTGGTAGCCTTCAATTAGAAGCAAATGCAGGGAATATTCGTTTGTCTATAGAAACGGAAATCAAGGAGTTTTGATTTAAAAATGTCTGCGAAAATCTTCATTGTTTGTAGGCGTGACTGTAAACGCATCGGCTAACGCCTTTCCATCATTCAAGTTACCATTGAAAGTAAAATACCGAGTCTTCTCTAAATTCATAAAATTTATAGTACTAGGACAAAAAATGCGCTGCTGACGGAGAGAAGGGCTAGACGGCCGACTAGCCTGGCCCGGAGGCCATGCCGCCAATGAAGGCATAAGTGGCGGAGCCTTGAGTGCCCGAGTAACCGAAACGAAGGGTTGAACAAATAATGAAAGTATTAAAAAGTCAAACAACTCTGTGGGCAAGGAAAAACTGGGTCAAATCCAAACACAGTTTACCTGAGTTTTCTGCATAAACATGTCTGTTGTCAAGATGACAAAGCAAAATCGACCATCACTGCCCACGAAAGATGTGTCTTTTGGAGGAGCATTTTGCGCAAATAAAAAAAACTGTAACTAGTCCTAAATTAAGAGCCTTCCTTGGTTACGATGTTGCCTTTGACGCAACCAGTTTTGTTACGACGACATGATTCAGTGCAATTAAGGGTTATCTTAATTTGATGTCACATATACGTGACGCTGGTGTCGAGCTTCAGCAGTTAAAATACAAGAGAGTTTCGAACATGACTGTCTCCAAAGACGTTTACAAAAGAGTATAGATTAGTAAGCCCAGGTTGCGATTCAAATTTCTTGATTGAAGAGGCCAATGTGACATGTTTCATGTGATTTGCCAGTACGTTGTCAAGAGCAAACGACAAACTCTCATCTGTCCCACGACCTGTTTCCTTCTGAACAGGAGTCGCGCGTTCACTCAATTGACGTCCTCATACAGATGCCGTAGATGGCTCTGTAGCCAACACTTCCACATGACTTAAGGCAAGTGTCGATTCAGTTGGTAATAACATTCCTGCAAAAAAACGGACATAACGAGTTCTAGGGGGTAGATAGACCCATTTGCCAACCCTGCTGTTGGTGCTCTTCACGGATTCTCCCATCCACAGCACATCCCCCTCTTCCGTCACGTTAAGGTTCATCACCCACCAGTAGAAATGAGGAGGAATGTCTACTGGGATCGGGTTTGCATACCCCTGCTACCAATGCAGCGCCTCGAGACATCCTTGAGGACGAAGAACGGCATGATGGAAGGGGTGACTATGCATTGTGGGCGTAGAGAAGGGCCAAGGGGCTACTGTCTTGGTCCGACGGCCCAGCAGAACCCTGATTTTGGGGTACGAATAACCAAGCAGAGTGGAATGAATGAAATAATCTTTTTGATGTGTGTAAATTTGTTAACAATTTTTGGGGAGTAATGCTACTGAAGCAGCAAAAGTGCAGACAAACACCTCTAAGTTCAAAAATTGTTTTACAAATTGCGTATGCGATGCCAAAGTAATGCAGGTTCATATAGCGTCGGACATGTGGAAGTGTCGGGATTTTGGCTGTTTGCATTTGTGCGATTTGGAAGGAAATAAGTGAGGGTTTGAATGCGGGCTTCTCCTCCTGTCTTGCATCCACAAAGGCGCACACGTGCAGTCTGACGCGTTGGCACACATTTCTCTCTCTCACTCGCCCATCCTCTCGACCTGTTGCCCTCTGAGCTGGTTAGTCACTGTACATTTGTATGTGTGTGTGTGTGTAAATGTATGCAGATTGCTTTGGACAGGAGGGCGAGAGATGGAGAGATGATAGCGAGTGAGGGTGGCTGAAAACTGAGACGGCTCACATCCACTCACCCACCTACTTGCCCGCACGATTAACCAACTGCGTCGGTTAGTCATCACCGACAGCCTTTGTGTAGGTGTGTTTGCACACCAATGCCGCTCGCTTCGTTCGTCTTGCTTGTTGGCACTGGACGTGGCTGTGGGTGCAGTCACCAGCATGCCTTCTCTGTCATCTCGCCAATGCTCGCCTCCCACGTGAGCACGCATGGTACTTCGGATGAGAGGACGGCATTGAGGTGTGAGTACTTGGGCACGATGAAGTGTGGCCAAACAAGCTAACCAACCAATGCGTGCAGCTGGGCATGCGGTCAGCAAATCCATCACTCGCCTTCCTTCCCTCTGTTTATTTGCATGAGATCTGAGGGACTGAATGAGGCATTACCCACTTGAGGTGAGTGTTGTCGGTGTCGGATTGGGGGATCGGTCTGTACCGATTACTCTGACGATTTGCTGTCCCTACTCGGCGTTACAATGATGACAGCGCATGAATGGCATTGGTAAACAGGTGATTGGATC
This sequence comes from Echinococcus multilocularis, assembly GCA_000469725.3. Taxonomy (NCBI): domain Eukaryota; kingdom Metazoa; phylum Platyhelminthes; class Cestoda; order Cyclophyllidea; family Taeniidae; genus Echinococcus; species Echinococcus multilocularis. Next base: position 3,092,196 of record LN902846.1, on the reverse strand, counting down.
AAGTGTTGATGTGAAAGACCTCAGCCGCCGGTATTGGTGATAAGTCGGTGAAGGGAGGAGTGAGAGGCCTAAAACGGCCTCCAGCTGCGAAACACTTGCCCATTTTGTTTTTCATTGAGCACCATCCACGTCATTTGTGTGGCTGAATGCACTTCTGCTTTCGTGATTCTGGTGACATCGTGGGCAATCCTGCCCAAACACTGCGTTGCACAGTAAGAGGGGCAAAAGACACAGGCGCCAGTTGGATGGGTGTAAGAAGAAGGTGGGAGGAATCGGTTAAACGCTGCGAATAATGGAGCCGCATTAGCAAAATAATAATAGGCTACCTTTGTCACATGATGGTTGGTGAAGTGGGAGACAAGCAAAGCATGACTGGGTGATTGCATTGCCTATGCTGGCTGCGTGGGGTGCGCCAACTCCCACGCCCCTCGGTTGTGGGAGTTGGCAAACAGCCTCGAAAGTGGAAGGTAGTAGGGGCCACGCCTCAGCACGAAAAGGTGAAATGATTGAGAAACACTATGGAAGATCTAGCTGCCAGTAGTGCTGCCAACAACTGCACTGTGTCGTGGGAAGTTAAGTGGCTCATGGCATGTGGATACTCGCAGGAGCTAATAACGCCGCAGTCGATGCGAAGACCATCCACTGTGGGAATTGGAGAGCGTCTTTGAGCAATCACCGACGAGGCAGTCCTATTATCTGGGGTCAACCAAAAGCCGTGCTGTATTTAGCCTCAAGTGCTTGTATGATGGAGAAATGTGGACAGATGACTTCCAGGTGTGGCGTGAACCTGCAGGTGGCGGGTTTTTGAGTGTCCAGTTCGACTGAGCTAAAAAATGACGCCGATCTCTGGTGTGATAAGTAAGGTCCCTCCTGAGGGATCAGAAAGACTGAATGGAGCTAATGTAATGGTACAATGGTCTTTTCCTACAGAGCATTGAATCAGCGGACGCGCTGTCGGAACAGACGCGTTGGTTTGTGCAGGCGCGCGCGAACTTGCAGGTGTTGCGTGAGAGCTTCGCCCACGCACCTAGTCGGGACATGAGCCCTGAGCTGCTGGGATTCCTCATTCAAGTCATGCAGGTGAGCTACCCTCGTCTCCCCCTCTCCTCTGCCCCGCCTTCCTTCTCTCTCTCTGTTGCTTGATCTATCTCGACTGTCTGGTGGATGCTTTCCAGTTGCAGGCACAAGAGTCGGCATTCCTGAGGCAGATGCTCGAATGCCAGAATGACAGTGAAGTTGCTCAACTGGTGAAATTCATCAAAACCAATCAAAGCATTGCAAGCTTTAGCACCATTACACAGTACACTTTGAATTTACTAGGCAATTTTCACTTTCGGAAGATGATAAGGTCTTGGGTATAAAGTATCCCAAAGGCATAACCATGGAAACTTCAAAACATGGATCCAGATGGCGATACGTAGCTACCGTAGGACAAAAAAGCAGTTTTCAAAGGCGTTTCGCCCCAAGTTACCACCTAAATAAAAGAGCATATTTGATAAATTATCAAATAATTGCTTGGACAAGAAAATGGTTGATTAACAAATATGAAAAGCGTCTTGTGGTTTAATTTGTCCATTTTATTTAGGTGGATAGCATACCGCCGCGAATGCCGACTGCTTCGGGGTGGAGACAATTCACCGACTGAATTCCCGAATTTGTGCACTATTCTTTAAATGATATTGCTCAACATAAAAAGCAAATTTTTCTTTGATTTTGACGCTGTTTTGACCCACGCTCTCTGGCTCCTTCAACACATGACCTAGGCCAATTGAAAATGATTTCGGCCAATGTGACAGGGAATTGGGACATTCCACTCCTATGGGATCACCAGCCTCAGCCAATAGCATAAGGGGAGGAAAAAATATATAAATTTGTCACTCACAGGAGGAGTGATACCTCACTAGGGCGAAAGTAAGTCATGTTAGGGTTACGATCTTGATAATGCCATTAGATGCCCAACTGGAGTACTAACTGCAATCACTTCTCTATGCATTTAATAGAGTTTTAAACACTTTTACAGTGCTGCATTCCCACGATTCAAGATTGGATTGACTTCCAATTGTAAAACAAAAAACTTACGAACCCCTTTTTTATAGATACTGTAAAGACGAGTGTAAATTAGAGAACTTTTCATCACCGAGATGAGGCTTCCTCTATTCTAGTTCTTGGTAAAAATGTGGTCTTCCAGGACCTCGAATGCGCCTCTCATCCCTCCTTCGCCACAATTTTCCGAGCACCTGGCTTTATTATTTTATTTTAAACTTCTGCCAAAGCTGCTTACTAAAAGCAATATTTTCAATGGTGAAGAGTGAGGGGTTACTGTAAAACAAACTGTAAGGGAGAGCCATGTGTTACCCCCAACTGGACTCCTCCAATTTCATTTCCTTTCAGCTCCGTCTCCCACAATAAACGATTACTTGGCAACAAAAAAATTTAAAGCAAGGCAAGATAAAAGGGAGTCAGAAGTATCAAACATCATCCTTAAAAGTATTTTTACGATATCATTAGATACTTTTCAAATTGCTATTCAATGCTACCGCTACCATTAAAAGTCATCACTGCAATACGGTGGTGGCCAAATAATGGTCCACATCAGGCCTCAAGTACAAAAAATAGGTGACAATAGAGCGGTACAGAGGAATCAGCAACCATAGCACCGATTTCCACGATTCTAGATTGTTACCTGCCGTTATAAAACTCATTTGTCATTCATGACATGGCAAAGAATACGTGAAAAGATTTACTGTTCCCAGTAACGTGCGTGTTGGGCTGGAATTTCCTACTCCACTTCGGTCGTTCGAACTCACTAAAGCGCTCTATTTTACCTTAAAGGTTAATTACTCCCAACCTTCCACGCGATGTCGCCATCATCGTACTGCCTCCTGCTTCTTTCCGCATTGCTGCTACTCTCCAGTTTCAGTGAGTACTCTCACGTAGAGGCACGTTATCTAGTCGTGCCAAAAAGAGTGTACTTCACCTCCCCATCGGCGTCAGGATCAGACCTCGACGGCAGACATGGTATCGAGAGCGGCAAGGCTACACAGGGGACGAGTGATCAGGAGGCTCTCTTCTATCCCGGTCCGCATCTCTCCCAGTACTTGAGCAAACGGGGGCCGGAGATCTTTATTCCCCTTATGGAGGCGTAGAGTTTAGTTGTTTGTGTGTATGTGTGTGTAATAAACCAAAATAAATATTTATTTTTCGTTTAAACCAAATTGGTTTGCTTAAGTACGTTGTTTATTACACACTTGGCTCAAAACTCATTAATGTCAACTTGTGATGCTTAATCATTCACCACTAGCTATCTAAAAACAAAATTTTGATCAAAGGAAAATGAACGAAATTTCCGGACTCATCTTTTTTGTCTCAATTTTAATTTTTTCTTTAATTTGGCAGCTTTCAAGAAGTCACCGGCATCGTAGGAGTTCTTGTAGGTAGTTTTTCCAGCGACGCCCCAAACCCATCCATGTTAGAGGCTCAACCCGAGACGGTGGTGAGAGACCAACTTTTATAAACCCCACTCAGCCCTTACGAAATTCTGAATCACAAGTATCTGAAAGAACCATCGTCATAAACATCCAGTGGGGCTAAGAGACCGTTCGCAAAGGTGGCATTTGCGTGGGGACTAGCCTCGGGTCGTCATGACATCGAAGTGCACACCATCTGTACTACAGTTTTAGGAGATCTTAAGGGACAGGTTGTATCATTTTAAGTCAGGTGCAATTTCTAAAAAAGGTCAATGTCAATTCAACAGCGAATCAAATACGATTCTCCAGAGTTGCATAAGTCTGGAACAGGAGGCTTCTTGTGGGTTAGAGTGTGACGTGGTGCTAGCAAAGTAGGGATTCCTTCTTTTTTGGATATGTTCATCGCCAATGCCGTCATTCCTGAAGACCACGAAATACAAGGACAGTAGCTTAAGTATCATGGACTGCACTTTATGCTGTCGGAGTAAAAATAATAGCCTACAAAAAGGATCTGGACAATTCTCGCGCCCCATGCCGTGAAAAGGGTTACTAATATCTGGACGCGGATCCTTGAAGGAGATAGCGAGGAGGCACGACATGATCTAAAGGCTACTGGCGACCATCAGATTCATCTGATCCCATTCTAGGCTTCCCAGGTCGCTGAGAAGCATATTACAGTCAAATATGACCTATCCGGTTTTTACGCTTTGTGTACTTGGAAGGTGATCGACCAGAAATACATTTTGATTTCCTGTACTGTCTTCTTTAAAATAGGGCAAATCCATACTAATATAATGCAAAATGACGGAGGATTCTTGGCTTTAGTTCTTCTGCTGAAGACCTCTAGTTTTCGCAAGATTCACTCACACTTAATGACGGATTTTTGACCAAAGCTATTGCTGGAAATAAGTATCCAAGTTCACCCTGAAGGCCTTGTAAGCCAGGTGAGAAAGGATTCAAATTTGTCAAAAATGTAGGGAAGGACTGATGAGCTTTGCAGACAGATGGCATGACCAGGACACAAGACTATTCAGTTCCAGAAATACTTCCTTTGACGGCTTCTGCCGTGGCCACCTATTTCTGGGTAACTGGAGATTTTTGGCAACAACTGTATGACATCAAAGGTCGTGCATTGACGCCTTGCAGTGGGTGCACTCCTCAGGCCAATTTTCAACGGTGGGTGCATCTCCTTCCGATGGCTTCATGGAGCCACTGTTCCATGCACTTTCTTCCCACCTTCCAACTTGAGTCTCACTTAATTTCTATTTGGTAATTCTATTTAGTTACGAGGTAGGTGAAGGAGGTATAACTTCCTCAAGAGACTGGATCAAGTAGTTTGGTCTTCTATTTCGAGTCAACGTGGATTCAATAATGCACAAATAATGCTCAAATTTTTTCAAAACCTTACATTATGCATGAATTTGAGTACAACTGTTTATTGGACGCAAAAATGGCTGCTAACTGTTAGCGCACCAGTTTCCACTTCTCTTACCCACTTTTAGGCCACGATTTATGAATGCGGACGTTTTGTCAAGCAAATGTCGAAGCATCAGTAGCTAACTGAAGTGAAAACGATTTGTCCTTTTTGGGCAAAAATACATCCACGGTGTCGGTGATGGAGTATCTTTCATAAACTCACGTTTCCAGCTTCGTGCAATGACATCTAACGACGTTTTCCTGCCCTCTTGCCTAAAATTTTACCTCTTGGTTGTGCTTTTTAAACTATATTGAACTCAGATGCATCACTAATGCGTTTCTAATAATAGCCAGAAAGGATTTGTGTCCATTGCCAGTCGCCTAGTCCAATGAGTGCTCTTTTCTTTGCCCTAAAATAAATAATCACACTTCTTCTTCAAGCAAAGATTTGCTACTTTTATCTACTCAAAATGCTTGAGTGAATGAGAGATTTACTTTTCGAGTAATCATTTTAGACTTCAGTGGAGATTTCGCAGGGTAAATCAGGCAATTCTTTTGTTGTTCCGTATTCCAGCATCACCGCCTAATGCATGTAAAAGTCAACAATCCTTTTATCCGGCAAATGATGCCATTAATCTTCGCTTGCACGGCTTTTACATTCTCGGAAATTGGCATTATGGGCAGGAACGTTATCGTGTACTCTTAAATAGCGGCAAGATAGAAAGAGGGTGGAAGCAATAGGCATCATTGTTATCAAGTTAATAAAATGTCATTTAATGGTCATTTTACGTCTGCGATGTTTAGCTCAGTTGTCTAAGGACTAATTCAACAAGAATCGTGCGGATTTATCAGGGATCTACTTGAACAGGCTGTTGTTTGATGTAAATAAGTACGGATAAGTGGTAAAGTAATACCACAAGGCAAGTCATTGAGCATCTTGTAAGATGGTGGTTGCATTTTCAGAAGATCATCTAAAATCAACGCGTACACTTACAAAGCGTTCAATCACAGTCAATCAATCATTATAAGCAATAGCTAATACGCCGTCCCATCGTTTTTTTGTTATTTTGTTCTAGCTTTGCTTACTTCCGCTAAGCTGTCAAGGGTAGAACTCCCACGAAGGCTGCTGACTAGATTCCTCAGTTAGACTCCGGCCGGTCTTGCGCGTAAGCGAATACAACATAAGTGAAGAGAAAATGGCCATTAAGTTTTCTTAAACTGCTTCATTCTTGTATTTTTTAAAATAAAGCTAGTTATGGTTTCTGCGCTACACTCTTTTGTTGCGATCTCTAAATGCGTGGTACCTGGTATTTGGTTGATATATATGTACGCAAACTCACTGATCTTATTCATTTATCCATCAACTCGGTTTTTATTGATGGCTTCTCATATCATGTGTATTAATAGTTCCTCAATCTTGGTGAATCCTAATAATAAATTTACTTTCAGACAGACATTCCTCGTGGCATCTTCATAAATTTAAGTTGAGGGCTGTGATAAAGCAGCCTACTTTAATGAACAGACAATCCTGATTTCACTGAATAAATACTAGGTCAAGCAGTCTTAGAAAGAAGCTTTCTTTTACAATTGACTAAATTTGTACGGACTCATTGCGAAGTAGCCGTAGAAACGGCATCAACTTTTATCAGATAAAACAAAGAAGCCTGTGCATAATGAGCAGTTATGAAAATAGAGTGCAGTCTCTGTTACTGCCTCTTAAATGGTTTCACCATTTCTGATGCTGTTTAATAAAGTTCCCGAATCTTAATGATTTTAGCCGACAAGAGAGCCTAACCATGGGGATCACCAGGGTCATTGCTTAGGAAAACTTTGTAATACTTATTGTAATTATTTATTTGACCATACAGCGGTTCCAGTTACGTCCTCATTCACTTTAACAGTTTACTAGTTTACTATTGAATAAACCTGAGTAGAATTTCTTATTCTGGGACGAAATTGTCATGCAGGAAAAGTTCAACTACCTTCTATTCTGCTCAACGTGTGCCTAGATAAAGAGTTGGACACCAGAAATTTACTCTGTTCAGAACTGACAAACCTCATTAGTCATCCAATTTACCAATCAATCCAGAAAGACATTCCTTATAGTGTCGTCATAGCTCCCACCTTAGGGGTTGTAGTAAGGCAGCTCACTTTTGTCATCAGAAGCGGTGATTTGTATAAGATTAACGCTCCGATTTTAAGCAGTAAAAAATAACGTTATCTGTTGGTCATAAGGCTTATCACTGCCTTTGGCGAGCCTTTATTTGCATCAAACACAACCACCTACAGGAATGGGGAGAAGTGGGCAGTAGAAGGCATGTCACCGAGACTCACTTCACACAATCTAGCACGAGGCGTGGGGGCCATGACAAAGAGACGGATTATAACTTCTACCTTGAGAACCACACCCCACAAGGTGTGAAATGGTTTCGAAGATGAACCACCGCGTTGGGTGTGATCGTGTGAGTTTTGGCAGTGTTAATGCCATTACCTCTCTCGGACCTCTTACTCACCCACAAACACACCCATTGAAGACGCCCCTCAGTCTTTTTTGCACTTCTCAATCACACCGGTCTGCTCACGTTTACTATTTACTTGAGCTTTAGCAGTATCAGCAGCAGCTCCAGTGCATTTTTCCGGTACGTAGTCCGGATCAAATGGTTACCGAATTGTCATTCCTTTTTCCCCTCTGTCACATTTCTAGTAGTCACATGAGACGATGAAGAGAAGCTCAATCAAATTATTTTCGTCCGACTGAAGCTGGAAAAGTTCAACTTACACTAACGCATTTAACAATCCTAAAAATCTGGCTTGGCTCATGCAGATGCGCTGATGTGTAGCAGGCAAGTCAAAATTAAAGCCAAAATGCTAAAATATCATCCATTTTCTGTCGGAGATGCTTTTGTGAAGGCAAGATTGGTCCTTCCAAGTGAAAAGGAATTTGGCTAAGCACCTGATGAATTGTTAATAAAAACTGAAAAAGTTGAATAATTTTTTAAACGTCACGGGACATCGGTTTGACATCTTGTTGCATGGTTGGTCAAGGAGAAATCGCACTTACTAATCAAGAATTTTTTCATTTATTGTCAAATTTGATGCGCTAGTTAAGGTGGGATTGATGGAGCGCTGTTTTAAAGTTGCCATCCAAGGCTCAGGTATCACAGTTGCTGTGAGATCACATGAATTTTTGACGGTGAAAACTTCCTGCCAGGCCAGCAAATGAAAGACTGCTCAGTGAATTCATAAATTTACTTCCGCATTCATATTAATCCAAAAGGTTTCAAAAAAACACAAGTTTACTGCAGACGAAACGAGGGGAACGGCGACAACTAACAACGTCGGTTAGAGAAGGGCTCCATCCCATTAGCATTGGGGCTGTTTTTATCTAAGGGCGTCGGAAGGGGTCCACATGGTCCAATATCACATTGAAAGAAAGACACTTAATAAACGTACTCAAGTTTATTGCTTCCATATTTTTGTGATAATCGTACATAGGATCTTTTCCTAAGTAGTGACTCTCACATGACCCAAATTGCCACATAAAGTTCAACTCGAAATTTGATTGGTTGGAGATACTCATCACACAACCGTGAGACGGTTTCGCAGACTCGTACCTCAATAATCCTCGTTCCAGCTAAAGGCCGAAGTTACATCAAGCATTGTAGCTCAACCTCTTGTGACCAATATAGCTTTTTTAGTTTTCCACGATTTGGCCTCGGACCTAAGAGTATGACAGGCCACTCCCTACGGTCAGTCCCTCATTGGAGTTACTTCCAGACTCACAAGCCTTGCAATACCTCCAAGGGATACTCATGCATTGAGGCAAGAAAGAAGTCATGTCTAAATCGCTCTTGACAACTCTAACAATGTTTGTATCGCTCAAAGGCTGTAATGTAGTCGTACTGAGGATCTTACTAGGGAAGACTGCTGATTCTTGGGGGCTAACAGTTTCGTTATGCGGCATAACTCGAAGCACTAGGATATCATCCACCACGATCGTCAATTGGGCTTCTGTCGATGAGAGCAGAGGGGATCCTTACACCTTCCACAAGTCGGTAATTACACGCACTTTAAGAGGGTGGTGCCGGTCCCCGTAGGGGGTAAATTAAAAAGTCCATTTTTTCGTCTTTGGCACTTCAAAAAACACTGATTGCGGAAATGGGTGTTACAAATTTTGTTTGTCTCCACCCAAGGTGTCAATTGGGGAGCCCCCTACCCTTCTTTACTCCAACCTGCTAACACAGCTCGCGTCAAATCGAGTCACATGATTGTGCAAAGTCCCCCTTCCAGATAAAATAAGAGAGCCGACAGCCTTGCCACGTAGGTTAAGTTAATTGACGTCTTTTTGCCACGAAATCACATAAGCAAGTTAAATGAACAAAATTTCTAATTTTCTCCTGCTAGAAACTAACACTGGTAGATTTTAAGCGCCACACGCGGAGTAGGATCGGGTGATGCGATGAAAATTAGGTGATTTCTTCTACTCCTTGTTCTTACCAATTCACCAAAGCGAATCCTACTACTTACAAGGACAGTTACAAATAATAAACCTTCCAGGAGAAGTATCTTAAGTGAAAAAGACATGAACACAACAGCAATACGGCAGGTAGAGGCCACTGCAAGGCAAAAGACACTGCGACGTATTAATCTATTAAGGAATACGAATCAAGTACATATAAGGTTGTCTCAAACTAGCCGTACGACGTGCATTAAAATCTCAGATAGAGAAAAGTAGGTCTGATAATAGTGTAGTAGATTAATTGCCATTTGAAAAATAACTGCCCTACAAAAATACAATAGCAAATAGCCACGGGGATGCGAGAGAGGGGCACCAATTCATTCATCTAATGCTGCTGCCGTTTAGTCCTCCGCACTATCACGATCGCCAGTTGCCTTATTGACATCGGATTGCCAGTTAAAGCTGCGTTTCACTGCATTATGGTAGCCTTTCATCCACAGATGGCGAGTCTTCGAACTGATTTTAGGTCGGAACGTATTCTCCTCTTCTTCGCCACCCTCGTGCTTGCGGATGGAGACAAGATCGGTGGGGTCGATGCCCACCGCTATGGCTGCCGCCACCGCTGCACCCAGTGCAGTCATCACATCCGACTTGTTGGGCCGAATAATCGTTGAGCCGGTGATATCGGCGAGGCTTTGCATGAGTACCGAGCTCTTTGTCAGCCCGCCGTCGACTGAAATGACCCTTGGAGGCCTGCGTTTTGTTCCGTCATTCATTTCACGGGCCGCTTCTAGCACCTCCTGTGTCTGGTACGCAGAGGCACGATAACCCGCGGCGATCAAATCGCCCCGTGTGCAGTTCTCGTCGAGACCAACGATGACACCGCGTGCATCTTCACGCCAATAGGGACAGAAGAGGCCGGAGAATGCAGGCACAAGGTAGCAAGCATCCATGGTCTTCAAATTGGCCAGTTGACCTGACTGTTTTCGCCGAATTGGACCGTGCTGCTCTAGTAAGGCCTTCTTTGCCAACTCGTCACCTATTACGTGGTCCGTGTAGAGCTCTAATTTGTAGCGAAGCCAGTCCATTGTGGCTCCTGAGTAAGCTACTGCTCCCTAGACAAAAGTTCCGAATTTTATACCCCGAAAATTGGTATAAATATGCAGGGTGAGTAGACGCATACCTCTAGAGCGTAATGAACCTTCGCCTTAGGGCCCATTTGGTAGGCAATGGTAGTGAGAAGGCCATAAGGCGAGAAAGAGGCCTTCTCACCAATGTCCCAGAGCAGGAAGGCACCTGTACCGTAAGTGACCTTCACGTGGGGCCTAGGGCTGTCTGGATCCGGATTTGGGTCCCAGGTCTGACCAACCAGAGCTGCCTGTTGATCACCAAGGATACCGCCCATGACAACCCCTCTGAGACGACAGTCGCGATCTCTGACGTGACCGTAGGCCTCAGCTGAGCTAATCACGGTAGGTAGGATTTGAGGATTAATGCCAATAAACCTACAATAAGAGAAAAAGTTGTTGAGGAAGACTGCCGAAGGGATGAGGTAGCAAGATGAATCAACGACGCACTGGCACAACTCCGAGTCCCATTTGCACTTTCGGATGTTGAAGAGATTTGTGCGACTGGCGTTGGTGACATCAGTAAGATGCTTGCCCCCGGAAGCACCACCAGTCAGCTTGTAAATGAGCCAACAGTCGACAGTACCAACCTTTAGTCTCCCGTCTTCGTTAGCCTCCTTCACGGCTGGAATATTATCAAGCATCCATCGAATCTTTAAAGCTGAGAAGTAGCTGTGGATGGCCAGACCGGTCTTCTCCTACGTAAGAAAAAGAATGAGGTCGAAGGTTTCTTGATCTTTAAATTGTATGATGCCTAGAGATGATAGCAATTACCTGGAATGCATTTTTGTCCTTATGTGGTGTTTTGTTAATAAAGTGTTGAACGAGATCAGAAGTTCGGGAGTCTGACCATACAATAGCAGGACACAGGGGTTCACCGGTTTGACTATCCCAAGCAATGGATGTTTCACGCTGATTTGTAATACCAATGGCAGCAATATTCTGTAAAAACAAAAGCACTTATTTATTGGATTTGTATGCCTTATGTATTGTAACTGGTTTGGCTGTAAAACTAACCTTAATCGAGGCTTTGAGTGATTGTAGAATCTTAGCGACTTTATTCATACAAGTGAGGGTGCTTTGGTAGATCTCCACTGCAGATTGTTGAACCCAGCCAGACTGAGGGTGCTCCCGACCAATCTCAATTTGGTGTTTGGCGACCACCTCGCCAGTGACCGCAGAAAAGATCACAAATCGGGAGCTACTGGTCCCCTGATCGATGACACCGATCATCTTTTCGTATTTCCTATCCGACATTCTCGTAAAAAGACGTCTTTTAAAAAGGTGGCAGACCAAAGTAAAAAAACATGACAATTAGAATAAATACAAAAAAATAATCAAAAGGGGTAGAAACCATAATGAAAGTAAATGTAGCTCAATAGCAAGTTTAAAACAACTTTTCACATCAGTAGCAAGAGTTCCAAAAGAAGGCTCATGTCTCAAACACCATCACAAGTAATCTTAAAGACTGCATCTGTACTAGTTTAGAGTATCCAATTAGTCAAAAATATCAAGAAAAAGTTAAGCGATTGCCATGGTGCCAAACCAACTCACTAATATGCCACAACGGCGCATGAGCCCCACCAGCATTTTTATATACCCCACAAGATTACTTCTCGAGGTCACAATCAATCAACTTATGCGATAAAACAAAAGTAGGTAGCGGCGATAAAACGATGGTAATTTCCAAAAATATAAAACATTTAAAAAAATTCTGCAGAAAAAAAACAAAATTTGTTTATTTTGTTGACGATGCTTGAGACCAAATCGCCAAAGAATAACGTCGGGAATATATGGCATGCAGATCCCAGGAAAATGCCACAAAGAGCATTGCTTATTGAGTAGGACTTAAAAAAATGCGTACCTGCAGCAACAGCAGTGCTTTTGCTGAATATAGTTGCTTTTAATAACGGATGAAGTGAATCGATTTCATGGACATTATCGAAATGAGTGTGAAGAAATGAATTGAAGGCAAGTAGATTATTAAAGTTGGACGTAAAGTAGCTTTTCAGCTGCGCATTAGAAAACTAGATTTGCTAAATCAAGCGCATTTTTAGGTCTGTAACAAAAAGAACCATATATATGCCATTTCCCAAGGCTTTCCCAAAGAGGAAAGAAGACACAATCCTTGGCCATAATATGCATTAGGCATACGAAAGTTATCAGGGCTACTGGCGTGACCCCAAAACCAGTCTAACTGGTGTTATGCAATGACAGATTCAAGAGTGCTACCCCACCGAGTTAGACAACCGACATATTACAATAAACTTTCTGCCACACTGCTATGGCTTCCTTCGAAAATATGGAAGAATAAGAACGATGTGCAACCCTTGGTTTAAACGCTTTAAATTTATTATATTTTTTTGCAACTCTAAGGTTGCAGTGCAATCGGTAATCTCCCTCAATTTGCTTTAACAGAGGGATGGTAAAATCCTAACAAAAGTTTTTATTTTTTGACAACTAAATCGGCTTCAGAGAGGCCAAAAGATACTCGCCTACTATCAGAGGGAAATACTAGGCTTTTTTACATGTTTTAACTGTAATACGATGGTGGTTTATCCCTCGGTTCTGGTGAGGCGCCACTTTTGTACTTCGAATTAGCCCCCTTGTACCTCGCTGGGTGGACTGGCCTTATAAGCCATACCAATAGCCCAGACCCCTTCTCTGTGCTGAATATATATTCTGCCCGAGTTTTGTCTTCCTTCGTCTTTAGGGATTCCCGGGACGCTACATATCTGAGCACTTTTTGGGGGATACCATAAGAAGTGAAGAATAAGCCAACGAGACAGCTTAGAATTATTTGTCATTCATGGATAAGATATTTCCACCAGCTAGAAGCTGCACCAAACACCAGCAAATGGTTTATAAAAGTTAGGTTTATAAAAGTTTATAAAAGTTAGGTCCATAAAAGCTAGGACTTTAAGGCAGAAATCTAAATCTTCTCCTGCTGCTGTCGAGCATTATGCGTACCTATGGTTGGCTTTTTGCTCTTTACAGATTGTGCCCCGATCTGTAGTATGGTCCAAACTCGAAACTAATAAGAACCTGGCTCTTTTGTGCCCTAAATCCAACCTTTGCTTGCTAATATTAGCATATTTGACTTAAAAAATGATTAGAGGAACATAATCCCTCCCTAATAAGACATCACTTAAAGGATTGTTCCCATCTCCTGTGATTTGCTTTCAGATTTAACCAACAAAACCCGAATAATTCCTGAAGGGGTATAATTTGCGTCCACACAGGAGCCGCCGAAACGGCACCTCATGGAAGGTTATAGGGGCACAACCGAATTAAAAAGCTTTGGAAGCCAAATGGCTTGCACACTTGAAATAAATGCATTACTTCGATTATTTGTTTATCTCCTCGATTCAGCTTTGTAAGGACTCATATCTCCGCCGTCATACTCTGGCCATCCCTTCTGTATGTCGATAATAAATATTCTGCCTCAGTATTATATCTTCTTCCGTCTATGGGGAGGTCTCCAGGCCCTACGGATGTTTCAAGGATGTTCCATTGCAAAAGACTCACGAATATCAGATAAAAAAATCAAATTCTTTTCTAGCGTTGGTTAAAAAACTGCCAAATATGTTACGGGACTGCATAATTACCGAATGACGATTTTCACATCACCTGCCCTTAGAGTAATGAGTAGTCACCGTGCTTTATTTGGGAAGGAAATAGCAGCGCCAAAATGCGGAATAATTTTAAAAAACTTATTCGTGGATGCACGTAATCAGGAGATTCTTCACCGAGGAATAACACTTCCTTGTTTCCTACGGCATTTATTCACTGCGTAAAATTGTTGAGGATGACCATGAAACAAAAATCTACATATATCAACGAATAATATGTCACAATCTTTTGTACGAAGTAATGGAGAGCTCCCTTGCTATAAATGCTTGTGGATATTAACGACAAATAGTTTTTTTAATGTTTTAACAGGTCCGCGGTATTTCGGGTGTTGCCTCCTTGCTCAGTGATGCGGATTTCGGACTCACTTTGCAAGCTGTATAAGCGCAGCTCTCATCGTCGCCATGACTTAGAATTTTTCAAATACAAATATTACAGAGACCCCATATTGAAAAACAAAGTGTCGGGCAAGGGGGAAAAGGAACCTCGTAATGTTTTCCTTATTATATTAATCACAAAACCTTAAGGAGCTGTTTGCGTTGAAGAAATGGCATTGATGTTGGCCTGTCTGAAGTCCAATGATTTCGAGGAAAAACCCTGTTCCCAAGTCATTGATGCCTTTAATAAGTGCGTTGCTGCTGCGGAGTTGCGCCGGGAGCGAAATAAACAGGCACGACAATTGGGACACTTCAATAACACATCGGATGATCCTGATGAGGTGAAGAGGCTTTCTTCCATTCAAATTAACCGAGTTCTCCGAAAGTTTCCGGAACCTTAAATTCCTGCATAGAAACAATTCATGTACATACCTATTTCACTCGGAGAAACGCTAACCATTTCTGGTATACATTCACTTAGTACTATCTGTTTGGCGGTAGAAAATCACCTTTGGCGATGTATACCAAGCACGTTGCTAACTATTCGAGCTTTTCCAATTTCCAGCACTCACTCACGATTTTCCTTCACTTATTCCTGTTTGGCCTAATGAGCTGCAGGACCCGGATGACTCTTCCGCCTGCGTCTGCTCCATCTCTGTTATCACGAACAAGAAGTAAAGCATCAACCACTGTAGCTCTATCACATTTTCCCCCAGCCAAGTTGTTTAAGACTGACTTTTTGAACTACCGCCGTAGGCCTGAATCTTTAAGCTCCAAAGGCTGTCAAGCTTTCCCACATTTTTGTTTTCTCTTATATAATGTAACAGTGAGAAGAATGCTTATTTTTACACGTCGTGGCCCTTCAAATTTTTAAAAATTTGACTGGTCTAAGTGGTTTTGCACCTGGAAGTCTGAAAGAGCGATTTTCCGGGATAATGACTTGGTGTGCAGATTTGCAAAACTGTCCTTCGTCGCAATTCACGCAACCACACCTGCGGGTTTGTGCCACTACGCTCTACGCCCCACCCCAATACTGTCCGGTCGAAACAACCGATGTCCTTGACCCTTCCGTGGTTCCACCCCTTTAATCGTCTCGAAACCATGCTTTCTTATTACAATTAACTGTTTTAGTACTGGCGTGCACGAGTTCGGCAAAACAACTCCCATCTTGCTGTCAACTTGTTTTTGACAGCACTGGCAACCATGGCAGTCAGCAACTACCACAATTCATTTGCAAAGCACAGGTGCTACGTAGGGCGCTAAAGTGGGCATATGGGGGGTTCGAAATAGTCACTGGTGAATAAGGATCCTAGGAAAGCCGAGATCATCTTCCTGACACTCAGGACTGAGAAAAGCAGAAAGTCGCTTTCTCCTCCCACTGCAATCGACACCAAGGGGTCTTATCGTTGTCACCTCCAGCCCTTCTTCGTCACTGCCCCTCACGAGACCCAAGTGTCGGAGCAATGCCAGCGCGGGACCCGCATCGAATTGGAGGTCAAAGGAGGGTCCAGAGCCACCGGTGAAGGCCTCCTCGGTGGTGATGCTACTTCCACCGCCACGACGAAGGCGGTGGAGGAATGAGACACGTGCCTCCGTTGAAGCAGGCAGGCTGATGTGGCTATGTGGTGAGAGGCGTTTAGCCACCCAGGATTCGGCGCGGATCTCAAGTTGGCTGCGTTTCAGTGGTGTTTTGCCTGATGGTTGAATGAGGTGGAGAGGGGGGGTGAAAAGATGTACAGATCATTCAAAAGGGCCCGGAACTCACATTCAGAGGGTCGTAGAAGTAGTGCATAGACCAGGAGGGCCGACTTGAAGAGTTCGGCCTGGGCGAGACCGAGGAAGTGTGCCAGCGCGAATCTACCAGAGTTGGACTCGCAGACCAGTGACTGCGAAGGAAGAAATTCTCATTTTTATGCATACATTCTATGTACGACAAAACTTAGTTGTGGATAAGTGGGAGATCGACAAATGCGTGAGGACCACGCCTTAGCCAAAAGAAACAAAGAAAGGTCTTCTCATTCCTGCCATCGGAACTCACGAGCTTGCGCAGACGCTCACTCCACTCAGCACGGGTCTTCCAGTAGCGCAGAGCAACAAGAGCAGTAGTCCCGCCAGCAGTGGTGGCAGCACAGAGGCACCAGGCGAAGATGGCTTTGGAGGTAGCGGAGCCAATGCCGATGAGGAAAAAGGCGAGAGGAGTGAGGAGACCAAGCCCTACCGCAGCCACTGCACACGTCGCCACTACAAGACCGCGCGCGCCCTGTGAGAGCCCCTCAAAGCGGTGCACTGGCAGTACGTCCACCACACCTTCGGCAAAAGCGTTGCCACTTGCAGTAGGTGAAACTGGGACGTGCTGAAGAAGAAAAAGAGTGGCAAGAGCATATCCAGAAGTGGGTTTAAAAGTGGCTGTCAAGTAGCGAGACTGAGCGTATCAAAGTCTCCCTGGAAAGTAGATTATCTCAACTCACATCAGGTATGTAAATAAATCAAGCAATTTTGAAGGACACTGACTTCAAGACCATCTTGAAAATGCGTTAAGCACACCCAGCATACCCCAAAACACAGAAATCTGCGGGCCTCTCGACTAAAACTCGCTCCAATGGATGCCACACGGTGATCAAACAATACATTTCTAACAACCTCCATTAGGCTACTCCCATTTTACCTAGAATTCATGATTAGGAGAGAACGAGGTATCACAGGACTAGACTAATCTGTGAAGATCCGGTGGGAACGCGGACTCTAAACACATGGGCGAGTAAACTACAGTCTCTTAGCTAAAATACGCAGAGGCCGACGTCTAATAAGGGGTGATGATCTAGAGATCATCTCGGATGAAAAGGATGAAGACTTGTGAACGTACTTTGAGCATACGCAGGCAGAGAGCATTGTCACCTTTGAGACGGTAGGCGAGGAGAACGTGGTTGTAGCATAGATGGTCCGCTGGCACGAGTGACATCGCTTTCGGTCCTACTAATTTAATCAGGCGCCCCACCCACCGTTTGAGAGAGGCGATGCGGTTGCCCTGGTGTTTGCTGCTGTCAGTGATGCTGCCATCCGTGACTGCAGAGGTGTTCATCGCCTCCACGGGACGCCGCTTTAAAGAGCGATCCAGAGGATACATGCAGGCGGGGTGAAGACCTCGAGTCCACACGCGAAGCACGTCGTAGTCGGCAGGGTCCACGTAGGTCTACAGATGTGAAGGTAATATTTAACAAATGCATCAAACCATTTGACCTGGTTACGTAAAGAATAAACCGAAATTTGTCCGTGGTAGGAGCATGAAATCATCCGCCACCCTATTAGTACAGTGTTTTGTCCGCGAGGATAAAATCCATGCTTAGTTCCCGATGGATGCCAAAAGGAATGCTTATTCATTGTGGAGATGTGTCAACAAAGAGTAGGCAGCCCAATTCTCTGATTGAAGACTACTTAAGCACGGGATAAACATTGCTCAAAATATAATGCTTTCCAGTTTTCGAAAGTTCGGGGAGGGAAGTTCCAAAATCACTTTACCAGTGGATTAATAAAAAGACTGCTTCAGTGGTTGTCTGGAAGGATTCTTCAACTTTTAAAATTAGAATTTGGTAAGACTGAAAAAAGGTAAAATCAATGGAACTACTAGAAGAGTACTTCGAGTGCAGTTAAGTCTTCGGGAAAATAAAAAGTTAAACCTTGACTTGCGACGTTCGAGATGGTCGAGGAAGACATGAAAATTGCAAAGCCTCCTGGGAGACCTCGGAAAAGCCGCCAAACGGTGCAATATCTTCCAATTTCCTTAGAAACCAGTACTCGCTGTCAAGCCGTTCCTTGCGGCTAAGCAAGGGGCTCCTCCCCTTCACAACAGCGTCTGTTGCTGACGGTGAAGAAACTTTGGCGTCCATCAGCGGTTGAAACAAAAGCTTTGTCCAATTGATGAAAAATGAAAGTACAGACTTCCACAATATGCTTAAATGCGTAATTTGCAGCTCCCATTAACAGTCTGACTTTAAGGTAATTTAAAAACCAGATGAAAACAACCAAGGCAACTAAAGGCGCAAACTCGTACCATTAATTCCTCGCATGTAAGCCTGTACTGATCGGCAACTTTTTCATCAATATACATCGCAACGTCTTCGAAGGACTCCTTAAACGAGGGCGAAACAACACTAACATCGGAACTTATTTCGCGAAACAAAAACCGCTTGGAAAGTGGAACATAACGATTCCTAAATTGAACCTGTCGCATAAGAGCAAAGAAATACTTTAGTGGTGCTTGATGTAGAGTTGGTGGTATTCTCAGGGTCTTCCACTCACTAATGCGAACTTTTACGAACTTGGCAAGTGACTTTACGGCATCAAATGTGACTTTGTTTCGTGTTGTAATAATATATGGTACACTGCATGCAAAGCGACCAACACCCCTGTAAAGTCGCATAAGGAATAACTCAGACGGCTGTCGCACAGACGCTGAGCCAGTGACCTTACGCATTTCACTCGCCCACACAACTTATTGATACCAAGAAATACACTTAAGTTTCGAAATAAAGAGGATTTATTAAATTATTTTTTAACCTCAAAATACTATCTAAATTAAAAAACGAATTTACAATAAAAAATTTCAACCAGTCTCTAAACTTAAAAAAGGTCTAAAATATACAGTTTTGCTGGAATGGATGGGCTACATTAATGTATGCAGTTATGTGACGCCTAGAGCTTCCCTTGGAGACTCACGTAGCCGTATTAGCATGGCAAGAGACGCATTACAGAAGTCTATGCCACCTAGCGAAAATACAAACCATGGAGACTAAAGTGTTCCTGTAACCAAACACAGGGGGTAAACGAACCACCAAAGTATTAGAATGCAACAAAGTCGGTCGGCTCCGACTCGAGTGATTGCAGCTGTTTTTGTCTGCGCTTCCCGCTGCCCTCCCACTTGTGCATTAACACACCCTTTTGAGTGGAAGCCCTTGATATTTCAAGCACAAGTCATTAAAAGCAAAGTTGCCGACGGAAGAGTGCGTGAAAGTCTTGAGCATTACTACACCCGCATTGAATCTAGTGCCCTGTTACATCTACTAAATGACTGCACCCACCTTCCATTATGCGGATTCCCTGATCTTTCAGAAACGCTGGAGCACATGCACCCCAACTCCACCTTGACTACACAAGTGGCTCTAAACTCTCGCTTTCCCACCCACAAGTTAGTAGGGCGGAACTCCGCCCGGTGAAAGCAATGGTACACGCAATCCTCCTCCCCTATCCTCAAGGCCAACCTCCGCCCCACGTTGAGGGACATAAATCCGGAATAATGATTTTTGATCGTTATGAAGATCCATTGCACCTCTAAACAATAGCCTAAGTGCATCCACAACACAAAATAACAGGAAGAAAGTGACCACAACTACCCAGGCAAGGTAAACCTGGTGGCTGTGGGAGTGCGTGAGTTCAAACCCTATGCTGAAAACTGTTAGATTTACTAAGAAATTCTTACGAAAAAGCTAGCATCCGAGAGCTTAAATCAATCCCATACACCCAGCTTCGGAGCAACTTAAGTGATAAAAGGAGAGAAACAAGAAAAGGGACCTAATGTCTCAAAATCAATAGATTTTTCTAGAAATAATCTTGTTTAAAAAGTCAGGCGTCCTTGAACCTAGATATCAATTATGACGAAGACTTCGTGATGCCCTTCAGCATCGTGGATTTGCATGTTAGAGTAGGTGATGGCTTTTACTTCAGTGCCCTGAGGATGCTTCTTCAAATCGAAAGGTTCGCCCCACCTACAATGGTGGCCATTAAGCAGTTGGTGAACAAGTGTAGACTCACCCCACCGATTTTATGTGGAAGTTTTCCCTGTTAAATTCAGTTATTTTTATCACCTGAAGGGAACAGGAAGTAGGTAAACAGGAGTGAAGCACGGAAAGGCGATATTTCAAAAGTGGAGAGGAATATCACCCTTGGGAAGAAGAACTCGTCAGCGGAGAAGGCGAAAAGCCATTCGTCGAGGAACTGGAACAAAAGGCTCTTCATATCGTTGCCTGAATAATTTGCAACATATGAAAAGTTGAGGATAACGCCTGAAATTGACGATCAATAAGCGTGAAGGGCAAAGCTGCGACAGCCCCCTTTCAGTATGATACAGACGTATAAAAGCAGGTTCAATTTTTAAAAAAAAAACAAGAACAAATAGTCACTGTGGGCTGAACAAAGAAACTCACCACTTGCTTCGACTTCGAGTGACCGGGTCATATCAATGGAGTCATAATTTGTAGTCATATAACCAAACATAGCCATTGCAACCTAAATAATCACGTCTAAACAAAAAGTAGTGAGACCCACCTGTTCAAAAGCTTCCTTAATATCCGCACCCCAAGCGTGGAGTCTGATTTTGGGATTAGCTTAAAACAAGCTCCATACTTACTGCACATCGGCTGTGTGATCCAAATCTAAAGAATCCACGTAAATACGATATAACGCAAACCAACATTCAAACTTTTGCTCAGGTATTGGCGGAACGTCGCCTTCCACACTTTTTGCCATCTCACAAACTATAAAGTAAAGAATCGACCAGTGCAGAGGCCTCCACAAGATCATGGTAGTTATAAACAGCATTCTCCACCCAAAAGACACAAAATGAACTAAAAAGCTCAGCAAAAAGTTAACTCTATAAAAAATCAGATTTTATAAAGTGAAGAATGGGTTCAGCGACCTCAACAATTACAGCGAGACACTTCCCAAAGTCCGCGCCGAAATTATGCAAGCGTTTTATGAAATAAAATTTAAAATTAAGCAGAAATAAGCTGCATGCAGACTAGCTTTAAATTTAAAAATAAAGAAAATGGAGCCTTTTTAGAGCTTTTTATGTGGTAAGGTAAGTATTAAACATATAAGACTACAATCATCATGCCAAAGATGCGCGTTTTATGAAATAGTGTCCACCTGAAATTAGTTAACCGTAATCACATGCGCTGTTTTTACGAAGTGTTGGGTTCGTGTCTTTTACCTCATGATTGCATATTAGGGGTTGAAAGGACAGCCGATCTCACAGAACTCAGGAAAGGCTATTATAAGGAATCTTTAAAGTGGCACCCAGATAAAAATCCGACTGAAGAAGCCACCTCCAAGTTCCAAGAAATTCAAGAAGCATATCGGTAATTGGGGTTTTGGCAAATAACAGCACTTTACAGAGTGCTATCAGATGCCCAAGAGCGTTCCTGGTACGACCGGCATAGGGACCAAATTCTTCAGGGTGGACAAGGCGGTGTTGCTGGTGACTACAAAGAGGAACGATTAGATGTCTTCCAGTTCTTTTCACGTTCATGTTTCGGGGATTTTGATGATGGTCCTAGGGTTAGCTTTTCTCTTCAAAGTATCTTTCCCCTCTCCCGATGGCTCAATTTCTACTGGTATCCTCTTAGGGCTTTTACACAGTCTTCCGGCACGCCTTCGAAGAGATCGCTGCTGAAGAGCGAAGGGCCAGCGGTGAATACTCTACTTCCAGTAGTGAGGAATCAGCCTTGTTTCCCACCTTTGGCAAATCAGATAGCGATTACGATTCAGTGGTGCGATCTTTCTATACCTTCTGGGAGGGGTTCGCCACGCGCAAATCCTACTCCTGGGTTGAACGCTACGACACACGACGACTATCGTCGAGAATTGTAAGTCGCACAGAATTTCACCACCACTATTTCCTTATTTGATGTGGCCCATCGATATCAAAGAGTGCGTCTTGATTACCCTCCAAAATTTGAGGTATCTCTGACGCCGTCGAATTTTCATTGTGCCTCATTATTAATAGATTCTCAATCAACATTTCCGTAGGAGATGAGCAGCCCCAATGCTGGAGCTTGAATTAGACGATGCAAAAATACACCCCCAAGTATCAATTACAAGTGGGATGCGGGTTTAGTTATGAAGGATCTGTAGAACCGGTTGGAATCGGATAGCATTCCTGGAAATAGAAGTTTGGTCGATGGTGAGATTAGTTCCGGTAAAATCATAAATCTCAAAGTATTGGTTATGATTGAAGGAGGCTGTAGTGTCAACAGACCAGCAATCAAGTCTTGGGTTGCAACAGTTTCCACGACTAATAGATTAAACTTTCTAAGCCTGATTTAATAGTCCTTGCCTAAATGAGTGGCGGTCATACATGTAAATTTTATGAACTTTAGTGACCCCCTTTTTACTGGAGTAAACACTTGTTTACTAGAAACTATCAAGATGTACCGATACCCTATCCATCTCTCGCTCTGTAAAATTTAGGAACGGCGAGCAGCAGAGACCGAGAATCGCAAAGCTCGTGAAGCAGCCAAGAAGGAGCGCAATGAGGAGGTTCGCCAACTCGTCGCCTATGTGCGTCGTCGGGATAAACGACTGGAGGCGCAACGAGAGCGCCTCGCAGCAGCCGCCAAACATGCTCATGTACGCAATCAGGAGCAGGCGAATAAAACAAGACAAAAGTAAGCCAGCGTTTTTATTCTTCTTCCCCTCACTTGTTTGCGCCCTTTGTAGGAATGCCGCAGACTTAGAGAGAGCCTGGGCTCACGAAATGGCCACTGGAGGACTGGCAGCTCAATGGGCAGACGAGTTTGAAGCGGAGCTGGCCCGGATTGAGGCCGAAATAGAGGGAAAAAATGGGAGAAAATCTGGTGTTCTTACAACTGATGGCACAGATTCCTCAAACGGAGACACAAACGAGGAAGAGGAAGTCGATGATAATGAACTGTATTGCATTGCCTGTGATAAGAGTTTCGCCAGCCTGGCGGCGATGCGGAACCACGAGGCCTCAAAGAAGCATAAGAAACAGGTGGAGTTACTTCGAGAGATGCTGCTCGAGGAGGAACGACTGGCGGCAGTGGAAGCAAGCAGTGAGATAGAGGAACAAATCGGTAAAGCACTTTTCTTTGTTGAGAAGGAAATTTCTAAATTTGTATTTAACCCTCTCATTTTTCATCCCTCCAGATAAAGAATTTTCAGAAAGTGAAGCGGAAATCCGTCCCGTGGATGCGGTAAAATTGACGAAACGCGCGAAGCGGAGCCTGAGACGACAACAACGCGCGAATGAGAAGGCAGAAAAAGAAGTAGTTCTTCCCGAAGCACCCAAGAATGAAGGTAACGACAAGAATGAAGTCGTCAAAGAAGACACAGAGACTGACCTTCCAAACAAGCCTAACAGGAAGGGTAAAACAAAGGCTCCACCGCCGCCTCGTAAGCAGCACTAATCTCCCTTTAGCTCTAAACCGTTTTTAAAATTTTAGTTCCAAACAGTCCAAATGTCTGTTTGATTTGCATGGAGGAGTTTCCCTCAAGAAACAAACTCTTCAATCACATAGAGATGATGGGCCATGCGGCAATAAGAGCCGCGCCACAGACTGTGTCGAAAAGGAGCAAAAGGAAAGGATGACACCACCGTTTCTATTGCCCTATCCATCCGCTTGCCTTATCTCACTAAATTTCATTCAATATGCACTGAAACCTACCACTGTACTTTAACATAGTACTTTTTTTAATTCAAACTGTATCATATCTCATCTTGCAAATAACAATGATGACGATAATATAAGTTTAATGCGAAATAGGAAACGAGAGAAGTTGCTCTACGAAATGAGATGATGTTCAATGGGAGTAGTCGACGCGCATAGTGCCAGTAGAACAAACCAAGTTAATCCAATCCTGCAACAGGCGGAAGCCATGTTTGGTGAGCAGTTGCATGGCCGCAGCGGCGGTTGTAGTGATGACGTTGCCTTCGACGGTGAATTGGGATGGTGGAAGAAGCGATGCCAAGTGGGTAGAGAAAGGAAAGAGAATAACCGCCTCGCCGACATCCACGCTTGACGCCTTCTCCACATCCCCATCTGCGAATCGGGCGTACTTGCTTCGATCTAGCAGGCGCCAGCACTTCACCAATGGAACCCAAGCGTAGGTCTCTGGACAGACGAGGTAGGAGGGGGAATACTGGGCTTTATAACGCATTTTGACGCAGGAGTGAATGTAGTAGCCCATGTAGTACTGAGTGAAGTCGGTGTACACCGGAACAGCCGACCTATAAGCGCGGTACAGTTGGCGAACAAAAGCAATTTCTCTACAATAAAAGTCGAATCAAGTAGGTAGGGATTTTTCGCCTGAAAGAGTAACAAGGGTCAGTGAAAACACACCGAAGAGCAGAATAGGTGCCCAGACGGAGGAATGCATATGCTGGGTCGTAGAAGAAGTAGACGGAGGAGAGACAACCGGGAACGAGGTCTATCACACCCACCGCAACCAGCTTCTCTCCGTCCAGCCAGTACTGCTGATGGTAGGTGCCGAATTGTGGGGCGCCACTAGCCTCTGCCTCTGCATCATGTGCACACTGAAAGCAAATGTAACCCGAGTTTAGGGATTCCACAAATGTATCTCGTAGAAGAACTGGCCACAGTACTAGAGCAAGGAAGTGCTCTCACCACCAGCGGCGAGTCGACCAGAAACCTAGTAAAACTTTTGCGTTTTAACTTGTCAGGAGGATCGTTGTGGACAGCAACTTGGTAGGCAGAGTACAGTTTAAACTCTTCATCCAAGGTCGCCTCGAATTCTGGGCATCTGGTGGAACAGCTATACATGCGAACCTGTTTGATGAAGAGGAAGTTTGAGGTGAAAGTTACTTATAGGCACTTGAAGTGGAATTGGGTATGCAGAAAGAATGCAAGTAAGCAAAGCACACAATGATGACGTACATCTATGAAATGAGCAGCCTTAGCCTCGCCATGCATGGATTCCAAGTACTCCTCCAGTTCCTTGGGCTTGTTCTTCTCCAAACGCCTTCTCCTCCGTACAAGGTACTTCTACGACAAACCGAAGCACACACCCGTCAATTGCCGAGGGAGTCACTGAAGTGCACAACTAGGCAGAACATACCTCCAGTATTATTTCGTATGAAACGCCTAACTTCTCAGCTTGCCTTGCCATGCGATCCTGCAAGGCTTGCCATCTTCTGCGTCGAGCTGAACCCGGTCTGCCCGTGCTGACAGGATCTGCTTTACGTCCAGGAAATCCTGAATCTCCAGAGGAATGCAAACTAATATTTTGTGAACTACACAGAAGAGAATCCAGTTCAGTTAGGCGGTCTCCACGACAGTCAGCTGTAGCAGAGCACTGTGCATCAGCTTTAACAATTTCTCCAGTATTCAAATAAGTGTTAACAACTCGCAGAACCTTCTTCTGTGCTTTGGAAATTCGAAAATTCACTGCATCGCATCGAATTGTGTACGCAGGACAACATGTTTTACGATTGTTTGGCTTATAAGTAAGTCTGCCACAACTAAACATATAAGCTAAGAAAGAAAGTGCTGACAGTACCGACGCCAGCCACTGTCCATCAGGATTTTGTAGTCCTGCGCAGTAAGTACATCGGTAATGGTGTCTGAGACTGAAAAATATAATGTACTTACACCAAGTTGATTTACTAGATTCGGAATCCCCACAATATCCACATTTGACGTCATCACCTTCTCCGATCAAACGCACGGTGGAATACATATTCCGAAAACCAGATGATCCAAGTCGGATCTGAGTGGCGCAGGCTGCTCCTCAATTATGACCTTGAAACAAGAACCACTGTACATTTTGTATTTGTCTCTGTTTACCCAAGTTTGCTATAATACGCATACACGAATTTAAATGATTAACTATTCCTTTATTTACACCTAGCTTTAAACCTAAATTCCAAAATTCGGCAAAACGTGCATCGTTACGGCACTCATCAACAGAAAAAGTATCATCGTTTGCCACACAAACGGTAGGTTAGGGAAATAAACTAAAGAAAAGTGCATTGATCGGATTTAAAAAAATTTGACGCCCATGTATCTCATAACAGCTTATATAACAAGCTCATCAATACGAATGTAATATCGTAATTTTTCCATCTCTCATAAATTTCACTGCCGAGAAGTAATTGGATAAGAAGGCCTTGGTTGTATTAAAGCTTTGGTATCTTTTTATAGACTATGATAAACAGATTTTAAAAAATTTCACATCTTTTAAATAAAGTTGTGGTACAACCAGGCGGTTGTCGTACGCGGACCATTTCCCATAAGAAGGGGTATGTTTTTAGATTGTTTCAAGCAAACGGAAGGGGAAAATAGGCACCTAGACGGAGAAATGCATGCTTATATTATTAAAGCAGTATAGAGAGGAAAGTTGAGTAAAAACCACGTCCACCGCAGCAACGTCATTCAACTTCTTTGCAACTATCCAGCACTGGTAGCAATAGAAACTGGATTGAGGATCAGTGGTGGCTTCCATTCCTTCACTGTATGCATTCTAAGATCCTATATAACTGTGGCCTCTGAGACGAACTTCCTTGTGTTATAAGTGAATTCGAAGAACAGAACACACAGCCCGAGTGGACTCGACCAACCACAACCGGGTACATTCAAGATGGCAGAGATTGGAATCCTTATTAACATGCATCTTAAAAATTTATGCAGCAGCTCAAGACTTCCTGAGGACGAAAGAAGACGCGATACTCGGGTAGAATATATATTCAGCACAGAGGAGGTGTTTGGGCTGCTGGCATGGCCCAAAGGCCAGCCCATCCATTGTGGTACAAGAAGGCAAATTCAAAAGTCCAAAAGTCGCGCCTCACCAATGCCAGGGGATAAATAACCATCGTATTTTGAGCGCCGTCCCCTGCGCTCTCGCAGGTCAGCCTCCCGCGTCAGCCATCACAACGTAGTCGGTGCTGCGAAGAAACACCCACGATTCGGCCGTACTAGTCACCAAGTTAGCGTGCAGCTGAGAAGATACTTGACCTCAACGTCACTGATACCTCTTGGCAGCTTAACTGGATCTGAAGTTTCGTCGGGCTTGGGAACTTGAATTAGGGACGGGGAATTGTGCTTGTCATCATGTGTGTCCGCAGGTGGATGTAGGAACATTGGCCTAAAAGTAGATTTGTGTAAGGAAGGACGGGATTTAATACAGGCTCATGGGGGACGGTAGGGAAAGCCTGTAACGAAACTTCCATATGGTTCACGGCTAGTGTCGCTTCAGTTGTTAATAGCTTTCCTGTAGAACACGGGACTGGGATAGATGCAGAAGACAGACGGCAACTCCAACCCTTTTATTAGGGGTCGTCGCCATTCTCACATCTGTAGCATATGTACTTCTTCTGTTCCACTAAAGCTTATCACGCAGAAGTGGAAAAATCAGGATACATGTCCCTTAAGATCGGGTTCGCTTTCCGCTGTCACCAATGTAGGGTCCCAAGATAGTTGAAAGTTTTGTCGTCAGTGCTTCTCTGACTGATTCTAGGTGCTGGAGACTAAGTTATACAATCTTGTTTAGGGCACAAATTATCATCTCCTAACTAAATTGAGACATTCAAGACGTCAGTCCACTGAACTACTTCTCGGTAGTGGATACATCCTCGTGGTCAATTATAAAGCTTTCATCGTCTCAAAAATGCGCGTAACTTTCAAAATTGTTGTTTTTTTATAAAGTCAATTCATTTATAATGTGAGTTTCATCGAGAAAATGAGAGTACACATTGAAGTTGGCGAAAAACGGTGCTTAAATCGCATGTCACTTACATGGAATTTCAGTCATGCAATGAGTTTAGCTAAATTACTGCAGCAGGGAATAAGAGAATGATAAAGATGTTAAGGAAGCAAAGAAATGACCCATTGAGCTAATAGATGAGTATTTAATGAATGAATAGATGGATACAGGATGGGCTGATAGACTTGTCATTGGGTCGAGAGATTGCCCAATGCACTTCCATTGTTGAGGGAGGCCTCATAAACAGGGGATCAGGGCGCGATTATTTTGAACTGTCCCACACTGGGTTGGGAAGGCTGAGCTGAAGGCGTGTAGATAAGTTCTTGGTTGAGAGTGGACCATGGATCGCCACTACTCACACATCATCCAAGACGCAGCTAATTGTGCAAAGTTATGCAGACGTCATAGCTCAGTCGAAGTGCTGCATTCAATTGTTCGTATTGACGCGAAATCGTGACAGTTACTACCAGACGGCAGGCAAAGGGCGCTGCACATTACCGCACATTTCATCATGCCTGCCGGCGCTGCTCCTAGCAATGGTGTGGAGGCTGCCTGTGCTATCTTGCAGATTGCAAACACGCGTCTATTGTATAGACACACTCGGTTTGGAAATGCCCTTCAACCACACTACTGACGTTATTACTTTGTGCTAGCAAATAAACAGCTACCAGGCCTTTCGCTCCTAGTAAGACTTATGGTGTGAAAAAGGTTACGCATGCATTTTTTCAGCCTTGAAATCTACGCAGTCCTTATCCAGGTGGTGCAACGTACAACGCATTTTATTATACTAACATTAATCAAGTGTCATTAAATGCTTGTCACCCTGTGATCGCTAATCCCTGTCGGTATCGTTAGTGTCTGTCGCCTGTCAAAGGCTTCCAAGCCTTGGGTCAAATGCACGGGTTGGCAAAATTATTCACCTGTTGATAGGGGATGTGTGATGGACTAGGTGATCTTAGAGTTCGTGCATGTAATTCCGTTTTTGAAAAGCAGTAAATCATCTATTCGCCTAAGAATGCAGCTGCTAAATTTTGTGTGCTTACAATGCGACAAGATTTAGGCGGTTACAGATGAAAAAAAAGGGGAAAACAGACTCCTTGAGATTGGCCTTTCCATCTAACACATTATCAATACTCTTGTGTGTTCCTGAAATAATGCATGTACCTCACGCTTGGTTTTTGATTGTTTTTAAGATGAATATGTTCGTCAAAAAACGAGCCGTCGAAGATGTTTGCATAACTCATGCATGCATGGTATTCATAATAGGCTACGGAAATCTAAAAATGCCATGCATAGACCTCTCAGCTTCGGCCATTTAAACACTATTTAGAGTGTTTTTGGCATAACCGGGTGCAAGACCCCAACTTTCGACATTCCTAAAGATTAAAAATTCTTCCGGCTTATAATAATTGTTACATCTGACAACAGAAAATACAAGGCTATTGTGTTTATCCTTTTTAGAATGAATACCACCAAGAATGGGCAATTTTGTACTATATTTCATGACTACTTTCTGACAGTTAACGGCGTTTACCATAAGTTATCAAGCCACTTGCCAATGTCCTAACGCCCTCCTCTACGCAAATTCCAAAACCAATTCGTCGATTCCACTGTACTGTCCAACATTACTTTGCCCCGTTCTACCACATCACAGCCCCATCCTGCAAACAACAATTCCGACAATGACAAATATTTTGTGCCAAATGGATAGAAAGAAAAACTAGTCTAAGAGAATGGATGACAATGAGATGATGGTCAATGGGTAAAGTCGATGCGCATGGTGCCAGTGGAACAAACCAGGTTGGCCCAATCCATCACCAGCTGCAAATCATGATCGCTCAGTACTCGCTTCGCTGCACCAACGCTGCTCACCATAACATTGCCTTCAACGGTAAGTTGAGATTTGGGAAGAAGCCAATCCAACGTGGTTGACAGGGGAAGGAGGATGACCACTTTGTCAACATCCACACCTGTCACGCTCTCCACATTCCCATCCGCCAATCGGGCGTACTTGCTTCGATCTAACAGGTGCTGGCACTTCTCCAGCGCAACCCACGCATACGTCTCCGGACAGGCGAGGTAGGAGGGAAAGTACTGGTTCTTGTATAGCATCTTCTGACACGCGTGGACGTAGAAGCCCATGTAGTACTGAGTGAAGTCGGCGTATGCTGGCACCACGCGTCCGTGGGTGCGGTGCAGTTGGCGAACAAAGGCAATTTCTCTGAAATAAGCAAACAGTCACTGCGACGACAGCATCTCGTCAAACGTAGTTGAGGTGGTGAGCACAAACACACCGAAGAGCAGAATAGGTGCCCAGACGGAGGAATGCATATGCTGGGTCGTAGAAGAAGTAGACGGAGGAGAGACAACCGGGAACGAGGTCTATCACACCCACCGCAACCAGCTTCTCTCCGTCCAGCCAGTACTGCTGATGGTAGGTGCCGAATTGTGGGGCGCCACTAGCCTCTGCCTCTGCATCATGTGCACACTGAAAGCAAATGTAACCCAAGTTTAGGGATTCCACAAATGTATCTCGTAGAAGAACTGGCCACAGTACTAGAGCAAGGAAGTGCTCTCACCACCAGTGGTGTATTGACAAGATAAGCAATAAAGCTGTCGCGAGTCCACTTCTCAGGAGGATCGTTGTGGACACAAACTTGGTAGGCAGAGTACAGTTTAAACTCTTCATCCAAGGTCGCCTCGAATTCTGGGCATCTGGTGGAACAGCTATACATGCGAACCTGTTTGATGAAGAGGAAGTTTGAGGTGAAAGGCGATAAACAGTTAGAATGCAAGGAAACCACAACTGATGATGACATACGTCTATGAAATGAGCGGCCTTAGCCTCGCCATGCATGGATTCCAAGTACTCCTCCAGTTCCTTGGGCTTGTTCTTCTCCAAACGCCTTCTCCTCCGTACAAGGTACTTCTACGACAAACCGAAGCACACACCCGTCAATTGCCGAGGGAGTCACTGAAGTGCACAACTAGGCAGAACATACCTCCAGTATTATTTCGTATGAAACGCCTAACTTCTCAGCTTGCCTTGCCATGCGATCCTGCAAGGCTTGCCATCTTCTGCGTCGAGCCGAACCCGGTCTACGTGCGCTGTAAGGATCACCTCCGCCTCTTGAATAGAAGCCTGAATCTCTAGAGGCCTCCAAGCTAGCATTTTGTATGTTATTCGGAAAGTCTTTTGGATCAACCGGGTGACCCTCATGACACCCATCTTCTGGGAGAGTGTCTTCTCCATCCTTGGATGTTTTTCCGCTTTTCAAATACTTGTCCAGAGCTCGCAGAACCTTCTTCTGTGCTTTCGTAAACCGGAAGTTCTCTGCGTCACACCGAAGTGCGTATGTGGGACAACACGATTTGCGGTTGTTCGTCTTACGCGTCATGATTCCACTCCTACGCAAGCAACGCACAGAAGTAATGCTGAACATACCGACGCCAGCCATTGTCCATCAGCAATTTGTAGTCCTGTGCTGTAATTTCGCCAGCAATGGTGTCTGACAGTGAGGACAAGTGAGACACTTACAATAAGTCGAGTCCGACTTTCCACAATACAGGCAATATTGGTTGTGAGCTTCGCCCATCAAACGGAGAGTGGAGAGCATGGTGGGGAAGTCGTCGTTGTTGAGTGTCCGTGATTTCAAGTGGGCGCACCCTCAGCGATTTGGTATTGACCTTGAGGCAAAGGTTACAATGTGGTTGGGCAAAACAAAACTTTTTGCAATCAAAAATTATCTGATAGGCGCCCAGTGGTTTACTGTTTTGAAAAACCGGTAGGTATGTTCTTTTGTTTGCCTGGAATGGCTGGCAGTCGTTCCCTGATTTCAAATGCTTGATAATTTTCCTTTTATATTACCTCCCTATTGTAGGTGTTACCTTCTCATTGCTTCATTTCGGATCTTTCTTTTGGGTTTTTTTGTTCTAAGTTGCTTTACCTTGGTCATTAGTGGGCACTTTTACTTTGCAACCGCATTACGCGAGTCGAGGTAGTTATCTAAGGAACATAGAAAGCTTTTAAACTTGGGAACATCATCATAATCATGAATGTTCCATTTACATTTGGCAGTCTTTGATGAGCTGTGAGTATCTTACTTGCAAACAGCCAATGTGGCTCCACATTTTAGATGTGTTTCCCTGACTGATTGGTTTTCACTATTGAACCTGGATTACGGCCTACTGGCGGTTGTCTTACATAGTAAACCATGGAGTGATATTTTGAATATTGAACTTTTGATGAGGTAAAAGTCACCTCGTTTTTGGCTCCTACGGTGCATGCTACTCTTGTGCTGGGCGAGCAAACATCGTGTTGTCCTAGCGCCTTAGTACCAGTGATCATTTTAAACGGCGACATCATGGCCAGTGCATGAACCGTAGCCCTAAATGCAGAGGATCATCGACATAGACCTAAATCTTAGTGCTGTGGTTTGAGGGCCTTTGCAAAAGCCTTGAGCAGTCTGAATGAGGAACAATTTGCTCCTACTATTCTCCAGTACCCTGCGAATGACCGGGTATCGCATGTGTTTAATATGCGCACTCGCAATACACAATTTGCGGAACCTCGTGTTGCCAAGTCCACAGGTTGACAAGTAGGAGATGACTATTATACTGTTTTGCGTACCTTGTATTACTCTAAATTTACAAGGACTTGTAGCTTTCTTTTCTCTGCATTTGTTTATGGACCCACTACTTCAGTGCCTACTGTCTTTTTTTAGAAACCTAAGGGCATAGTTTGAAATGGGGCACTGGTGCTCTAAGGTAAGGTGCTTGGAATCTGCAGGCCAAGCGGATGCTGTAGAGGACAGGTGCAGCTTGACTAATTTGTACATGAGTCTACGAGTGCCCTTTGTTTGGGGCGCCTAGCGTCTTTTTATTCCCATGAGGCCAAATTACTCATGCCAATCGTAGAGAAGTGTGTGCATTAATAAAACAGGAATAGGGTCCCATTTTCTACGAGTAATTATGATCACTTAAACTGTTGACCAACCACAATCTTGTGCACCAGGGATAGGCAATAGGGATTCCATAAATGTATGGCACTTCTCCAGCGCAACCCACGCATACGTCTCCGGACAGGCGAGGTAGGAGGGAAAGTACTGGTTCTTGTATAGCATCTTCTGACACGCGTGGACGTAGAAGCCCATGTAGTACTGAGTGAAGTCGGCGTATGCTGGCACCACGCGTCCGTGGGTGCGGTGCAGTTGGCGAACAAAGGCAATTTCTCTGAAATAAGCAAACAGTCACTGCGACGACAGCATCTCGTCAAACGTAGTTGAGGTGGTGAGCACAAACACACCGAAGAGCAGAATAGGTGCCCAGACGGAGGAATGCATATGCTGGGTCGTAGAAGAAGTAGACGGAGGAGAGACAACCGGGAACGAGGTCTATCACACCCACCGCAACCAGCTTCTCTCCGTCCAGCCAGTACTGCTGATGGTAGGTGCCGAATTGTGGGGCGCCACTAGCCTCTGCCTCTGCATCATGTGCACACTGAAAGCAAATGTAACCCAAGTTTAGGGATTCCACAAATGTATCTCGTAGAAGAACTGGCCACAGTACTAGAGCAAGGAAGTGCTCTCACCACCAGTGGTGTATTGACAAGATAAGCAATAAAGCTGTCGCGAGTCCACTTCTCAGGAGGATCGTTGTGGACACAAACTTGGTAGGCAGAGTACAGTTTAAACTCTTCATCCAAGGTCGCCTCGAATTCTGGGCATCTGGTGGAACAGCTATACATGCGAACCTGTTTGATGAAGAGGAAGTTTGAGGTGAAAGGCGATAAACAGTTAGAATGCAAGGAAACCACAACTGATGATGACATACGTCTATGAAATGAGCGGCCTTAGCCTCGCCATGCATGGATTCCAAGTACTCCTCCAGTTCCTTGGGCTTGTTCTTCTCCAAACGCCTTCTCCTCCGTACAAGGTACTTCTACGACAAACCGAAGCACACACCCGTCAATTGCCGAGGGAGTCACTGAAGTGCACAACTAGGCAGAACATACCTCCAGTATTATTTCGTATGAAACGCCTAACTTCTCAGCTTGCCTTGCCATGCGATCCTGCAAGGCTTGCCATCTTCTGCGTCGAGCCGAACCCGGTCTACGTGCGCTGTAAGGATCACCTCCGCCTCTTGAATAGAAGCCTGAATCTCTAGAGGCCTCCAAGCTAGCATTTTGTATGTTATTCGGAAAGTCTTTTGGATCAACCGGGTGACCCTCATGACACCCATCTTCTGGGAGAGTGTCTTCTCCATCCTTGGATGTTTTTCCGCTTTTCAAATACTTGTCCAGAGCTCGCAGAACCTTCTTCTGTGCTTTCGTAAACCGGAAGTTCTCTGCGTCACACCGAAGTGCGTATGTGGGACAACACGATTTGCGGTTGTTCGTCTTACGCGTCATGATTCCACTCCTACGCAAGCAACGCACAGAAGTAATGCTGAACATACCGACGCCAGCCATTGTCCATCAGCAATTTGTAGTCCTGTGCTGTAATTTCGCCAGCAATGGTGTCTGACAGTGAGGACAAGTGAGACACTTACAATAAGTCGAGTCCGACTTTCCACAATACAGGCAATATTGGTTGTGAGCTTCGCCCATCAAACGGAGAGTGGAGAGCATGGTGGGGAAGTCGTCGTTGTTGAGTGTCCGTGATTTCAAGTGGGCGCACCCTCAGCGATTTGGTATTGACCTTGAGGCAAAGGTTACAATGTGGTTGGGCAAAACAAAACTTTTTGCAATCAAAAATTATCTGATAGGCGCCCAGTGGTTTACTGTTTTGAAAAACCGGTAGGTATGTTCTTTTGTTTGCCTGGAATGGCTGGCAGTCGTTCCCTGATTTCAAATGCTTGATAATTTTCCTTTTATATTACCTCCCTATTGTAGGTGTTACCTTCTCATTGCTTCATTTCGGATCTTTCTTTTGGGTTTTTTTGTTCTAAGTTGCTTTACCTTGGTCATTAGTGGGCACTTTTACTTTGCAACCGCATTACGCGAGTCGAGGTAGTTATCTAAGGAACATAGAAAGCTTTTAAACTTGGGAACATCATCATAATCATGAATGTTCCATTTACATTTGGCAGTCTTTGATGAGCTGTGAGTATCTTACTTGCAAACAGCCAATGTGGCTCCACATTTTAGATGTGTTTCCCTGACTGATTGGTTTTCACTATTGAACCTGGATTACGGCCTACTGGCGGTTGTCTTACATAGTAAACCATGGAGTGATATTTTGAATATTGAACTTTTGATGAGGTAAAAGTCACCTCGTTTTTGGCTCCTACGGTGCATGCTACTCTTGTGCTGGGCGAGCAAACATCGTGTTGTCCTAGCGCCTTAGTACCAGTGATCATTTTAAACGGCGACATCATGGCCAGTGCATGAACCGTAGCCCTAAATGCAGAGGATCATCGACATAGACCTAAATCTTAGTGCTGTGGTTTGAGGGCCTTTGCAAAAGCCTTGAGCAGTCTGAATGAGGAACAATTTGCTCCTACTATTCTCCAGTACCCTGCGAATGACCGGGTATCGCATGTGTTTAATATGCGCACTCGCAATACACAATTTGCGGAACCTCGTGTTGCCAAGTCCACAGGTTGACAAGTAGGAGATGACTATTATACTGTTTTGCGTACCTTGTATTACTCTAAATTTACAAGGACTTGTAGCTTTCTTTTCTCTGCATTTGTTTATGGACCCACTACTTCAGTGCCTACTGTCTTTTTTTAGAAACCTAAGGGCATAGTTTGAAATGGGGCACTGGTGCTCTAAGGTAAGGTGCTTGGAATCTGCAGGCCAAGCGGATGCTGTAGAGGACAGGTGCAGCTTGACTAATTTGTACATGAGTCTACGAGTGCCCTTTGTTTGGGGCGCCTAGCGTCTTTTTATTCCCATGAGGCCAAATTACTCATGCCAATCGTAGAGAAGTGTGTGCATTAATAAAACAGGAATAGGGTCCCATTTTCTACGAGTAATTATGATCACTTAAACTGTTGACCAACCACAATCTTGTGCACCAGGGATAGGCAATAGGGATTCCATAAATGTATGGCACTTCTCCAGCGCAACCCACGCATACGTCTCCGGACAGGCGAGGTAGGAGGGAAAGTACTGGTTCTTGTATAGCATCTTCTGACACGCGTGGACGTAGAAGCCCATGTAGTACTGAGTGAAGTCGGCGTATGCTGGCACCACGCGTCCGTGGGTGCGGTGCAGTTGGCGAACAAAGGCAATTTCTCTGAAATAAGCAAACAGTCACTGCGACGACAGCATCTCGTCAAACGTAGTTGAGGTGGTGAGCACAAACACACCGAAGAGCAGAATAGGTGCCCAGACGGAGGAATGCATATGCTGGGTCGTAGAAGAAGTAGACGGAGGAGAGACAACCGGGAACGAGGTCTATCACACCCACCGCAACCAGCTTCTCTCCGTCCAGCCAGTACTGCTGATGGTAGGTGCCGAATTGTGGGGCGCCACTAGCCTCTGCCTCTGCATCATGTGCACACTGAAAGCAAATGTAACCCAAGTTTAGGGATTCCACAAATGTATCTCGTAGAAGAACTGGCCACAGTACTAGAGCAAGGAAGTGCTCTCACCACCAGTGGTGTATTGACAAGATAAGCAATAAAGCTGTCGCGAGTCCACTTCTCAGGAGGATCGTTGTGGACACAAACTTGGTAGGCAGAGTACAGTTTAAACTCTTCATCCAAGGTCGCCTCGAATTCTGGGCATCTGGTGGAACAGCTATACATGCGAACCTGTTTGATGAAGAGGAAGTTTGAGGTGAAAGGCGATAAACAGTTAGAATGCAAGGAAACCACAACTGATGATGACATACGTCTATGAAATGAGCGGCCTTAGCCTCGCCATGCATGGATTCCAAGTACTCCTCCAGTTCCTTGGGCTTGTTCTTCTCCAAACGCCTTCTCCTCCGTACAAGGTACTTCTACGACAAACCGAAGCACACACCCGTCAATTGCCGAGGGAGTCACTGAAGTGCACAACTAGGCAGAACATACCTCCAGTATTATTTCGTATGAAACGCCTAACTTCTCAGCTTGCCTTGCCATGCGATCCTGCAAGGCTTGCCATCTTCTGCGTCGAGCCGAACCCGGTCTACGTGCGCTGTAAGGATCACCTCCGCCTCTTGAATAGAAGCCTGAATCTCTAGAGGCCTCCAAGCTAGCATTTTGTATGTTATTCGGAAAGTCTTTTGGATCAACCGGGTGACCCTCATGACACCCATCTTCTGGGAGAGTGTCTTCTCCATCCTTGGATGTTTTTCCGCTTTTCAAATACTTGTCCAGAGCTCGCAGAACCTTCTTCTGTGCTTTCGTAAACCGGAAGTTCTCTGCGTCACACCGAAGTGCGTATGTGGGACAACACGATT
Source organism: Echinococcus multilocularis (assembly GCA_000469725.3). Classification (NCBI taxonomy): domain Eukaryota; kingdom Metazoa; phylum Platyhelminthes; class Cestoda; order Cyclophyllidea; family Taeniidae; genus Echinococcus; species Echinococcus multilocularis. The sequence continues at coordinate 3,054,813 of LN902846.1, read as the reverse complement.
TGCGGTTGTTCGTCTTACGCGTCATGATTCCACTCCTACGCAAGCAACGCACAGAAGTAATGCTGAACATACCGACGCCAGCCATTGTCCATCAGCAATTTGTAGTCCTGTGCTGTAATTTCGCCAGCAATGGTGTCTGACAGTGAGGACAAGTGAGACACTTACAATAAGTCGAGTCCGACTTTCCACAATACAGGCAATATTGGTTGTGAGCTTCGCCCATCAAACGGAGAGTGGAGAGCATGGTGGGGAAGTCGTCGTTGTTGAGTGTCCGTGATTTCAAGTGGGCGCACCCTCAGCGATTTGGTATTGACCTTGAGGCAAAGGTTACAATGTGGTTGGGCAAAACAAAACTTTTTGCAATCAAAAATTATCTGATAGGCGCCCAGTGGTTTACTGTTTTGAAAAACCGGTAGGTATGTTCTTTTGTTTGCCTGGAATGGCTGGCAGTCGTTCCCTGATTTCAAATGCTTGATAATTTTCCTTTTATATTACCTCCCTATTGTAGGTGTTACCTTCTCATTGCTTCATTTCGGATCTTTCTTTTGGGTTTTTTTGTTCTAAGTTGCTTTACCTTGGTCATTAGTGGGCACTTTTACTTTGCAACCGCATTACGCGAGTCGAGGTAGTTATCTAAGGAACATAGAAAGCTTTTAAACTTGGGAACATCATCATAATCATGAATGTTCCATTTACATTTGGCAGTCTTTGATGAGCTGTGAGTATCTTACTTGCAAACAGCCAATGTGGCTCCACATTTTAGATGTGTTTCCCTGACTGATTGGTTTTCACTATTGAACCTGGATTACGGCCTACTGGCGGTTGTCTTACATAGTAAACCATGGAGTGATATTTTGAATATTGAACTTTTGATGAGGTAAAAGTCACCTCGTTTTTGGCTCCTACGGTGCATGCTACTCTTGTGCTGGGCGAGCAAACATCGTGTTGTCCTAGCGCCTTAGTACCAGTGATCATTTTAAACGGCGACATCATGGCCAGTGCATGAACCGTAGCCCTAAATGCAGAGGATCATCGACATAGACCTAAATCTTAGTGCTGTGGTTTGAGGGCCTTTGCAAAAGCCTTGAGCAGTCTGAATGAGGAACAATTTGCTCCTACTATTCTCCAGTACCCTGCGAATGACCGGGTATCGCATGTGTTTAATATGCGCACTCGCAATACACAATTTGCGGAACCTCGTGTTGCCAAGTCCACAGGTTGACAAGTAGGAGATGACTATTATACTGTTTTGCGTACCTTGTATTACTCTAAATTTACAAGGACTTGTAGCTTTCTTTTCTCTGCATTTGTTTATGGACCCACTACTTCAGTGCCTACTGTCTTTTTTTAGAAACCTAAGGGCATAGTTTGAAATGGGGCACTGGTGCTCTAAGGTAAGGTGCTTGGAATCTGCAGGCCAAGCGGATGCTGTAGAGGACAGGTGCAGCTTGACTAATTTGTACATGAGTCTACGAGTGCCCTTTGTTTGGGGCGCCTAGCGTCTTTTTATTCCCATGAGGCCAAATTACTCATGCCAATCGTAGAGAAGTGTGTGCATTAATAAAACAGGAATAGGGTCCCATTTTCTACGAGTAATTATGATCACTTAAACTGTTGACCAACCACAATCTTGTGCACCAGGGATAGGCAATAGGGATTCCATAAATGTATGGCACTTCTCCAGCGCAACCCACGCATACGTCTCCGGACAGGCGAGGTAGGAGGGAAAGTACTGGTTCTTGTATAGCATCTTCTGACACGCGTGGACGTAGAAGCCCATGTAGTACTGAGTGAAGTCGGCGTATGCTGGCACCACGCGTCCGTGGGTGCGGTGCAGTTGGCGAACAAAGGCAATTTCTCTGAAATAAGCAAACAGTCACTGCGACGACAGCATCTCGTCAAACGTAGTTGAGGTGGTGAGCACAAACACACCGAAGAGCAGAATAGGTGCCCAGACGGAGGAATGCATATGCTGGGTCGTAGAAGAAGTAGACGGAGGAGAGACAACCGGGAACGAGGTCTATCACACCCACCGCAACCAGCTTCTCTCCGTCCAGCCAGTACTGCTGATGGTAGGTGCCGAATTGTGGGGCGCCACTAGCCTCTGCCTCTGCATCATGTGCACACTGAAAGCAAATGTAACCCAAGTTTAGGGATTCCACAAATGTATCTCGTAGAAGAACTGGCCACAGTACTAGAGCAAGGAAGTGCTCTCACCACCAGTGGTGTATTGACAAGATAAGCAATAAAGCTGTCGCGAGTCCACTTCTCAGGAGGATCGTTGTGGACACAAACTTGGTAGGCAGAGTACAGTTTAAACTCTTCATCCAAGGTCGCCTCGAATTCTGGGCATCTGGTGGAACAGCTATACATGCGAACCTGTTTGATGAAGAGGAAGTTTGAGGTGAAAGGCGATAAACAGTTAGAATGCAAGGAAACCACAACTGATGATGACATACGTCTATGAAATGAGCGGCCTTAGCCTCGCCATGCATGGATTCCAAGTACTCCTCCAGTTCCTTGGGCTTGTTCTTCTCCAAACGCCTTCTCCTCCGTACAAGGTACTTCTACGACAAACCGAAGCACACACCCGTCAATTGCCGAGGGAGTCACTGAAGTGCACAACTAGGCAGAACATACCTCCAGTATTATTTCGTATGAAACGCCTAACTTCTCAGCTTGCCTTGCCATGCGATCCTGCAAGGCTTGCCATCTTCTGCGTCGAGCCGAACCCGGTCTACGTGCGCTGTAAGGATCACCTCCGCCTCTTGAATAGAAGCCTGAATCTCTAGAGGCCTCCAAGCTAGCATTTTGTATGTTATTCGGAAAGTCTTTTGGATCAACCGGGTGACCCTCATGACACCCATCTTCTGGGAGAGTGTCTTCTCCATCCTTGGATGTTTTTCCGCTTTTCAAATACTTGTCCAGAGCTCGCAGAACCTTCTTCTGTGCTTTCGTAAACCGGAAGTTCTCTGCGTCACACCGAAGTGCGTATGTGGGACAACACGATTTGCGGTTGTTCGTCTTACGCGTCATGATTCCACTCCTACGCAAGCAACGCACAGAAGTAATGCTGAACATACCGACGCCAGCCATTGTCCATCAGCAATTTGTAGTCCTGTGCTGTAATTTCGCCAGCAATGGTGTCTGACAGTGAGGACAAGTGAGACACTTACAATAAGTCGAGTCCGACTTTCCACAATACAGGCAATATTGGTTGTGAGCTTCGCCCATCAAACGGAGAGTGGAGAGCATGGTGGGGAAGTCGTCGTTGTTGAGTGTCCGTGATTTCAAGTGGGCGCACCCTCAGCGATTTGGTATTGACCTTGAGGCAAAGGTTACAATGTGGTTGGGCAAAACAAAACTTTTTGCAATCAAAAATTATCTGATAGGCGCCCAGTGGTTTACTGTTTTGAAAAACCGGTAGGTATGTTCTTTTGTTTGCCTGGAATGGCTGGCAGTCGTTCCCTGATTTCAAATGCTTGATAATTTTCCTTTTATATTACCTCCCTATTGTAGGTGTTACCTTCTCATTGCTTCATTTCGGATCTTTCTTTTGGGTTTTTTTGTTCTAAGTTGCTTTACCTTGGTCATTAGTGGGCACTTTTACTTTGCAACCGCATTACGCGAGTCGAGGTAGTTATCTAAGGAACATAGAAAGCTTTTAAACTTGGGAACATCATCATAATCATGAATGTTCCATTTACATTTGGCAGTCTTTGATGAGCTGTGAGTATCTTACTTGCAAACAGCCAATGTGGCTCCACATTTTAGATGTGTTTCCCTGACTGATTGGTTTTCACTATTGAACCTGGATTACGGCCTACTGGCGGTTGTCTTACATAGTAAACCATGGAGTGATATTTTGAATATTGAACTTTTGATGAGGTAAAAGTCACCTCGTTTTTGGCTCCTACGGTGCATGCTACTCTTGTGCTGGGCGAGCAAACATCGTGTTGTCCTAGCGCCTTAGTACCAGTGATCATTTTAAACGGCGACATCATGGCCAGTGCATGAACCGTAGCCCTAAATGCAGAGGATCATCGACATAGACCTAAATCTTAGTGCTGTGGTTTGAGGGCCTTTGCAAAAGCCTTGAGCAGTCTGAATGAGGAACAATTTGCTCCTACTATTCTCCAGTACCCTGCGAATGACCGGGTATCGCATGTGTTTAATATGCGCACTCGCAATACACAATTTGCGGAACCTCGTGTTGCCAAGTCCACAGGTTGACAAGTAGGAGATGACTATTATACTGTTTTGCGTACCTTGTATTACTCTAAATTTACAAGGACTTGTAGCTTTCTTTTCTCTGCATTTGTTTATGGACCCACTACTTCAGTGCCTACTGTCTTTTTTTAGAAACCTAAGGGCATAGTTTGAAATGGGGCACTGGTGCTCTAAGGTAAGGTGCTTGGAATCTGCAGGCCAAGCGGATGCTGTAGAGGACAGGTGCAGCTTGACTAATTTGTACATGAGTCTACGAGTGCCCTTTGTTTGGGGCGCCTAGCGTCTTTTTATTCCCATGAGGCCAAATTACTCATGCCAATCGTAGAGAAGTGTGTGCATTAATAAAACAGGAATAGGGTCCCATTTTCTACGAGTAATTATGATCACTTAAACTGTTGACCAACCACAATCTTGTGCACCAGGGATAGGCAATAGGGATTCCATAAATGTATGGCACTTCTCCAGCGCAACCCACGCATACGTCTCCGGACAGGCGAGGTAGGAGGGAAAGTACTGGTTCTTGTATAGCATCTTCTGACACGCGTGGACGTAGAAGCCCATGTAGTACTGAGTGAAGTCGGCGTATGCTGGCACCACGCGTCCGTGGGTGCGGTGCAGTTGGCGAACAAAGGCAATTTCTCTGAAATAAGCAAACAGTCACTGCGACGACAGCATCTCGTCAAACGTAGTTGAGGTGGTGAGCACAAACACACCGAAGAGCAGAATAGGTGCCCAGACGGAGGAATGCATATGCTGGGTCGTAGAAGAAGTAGACGGAGGAGAGACAACCGGGAACGAGGTCTATCACACCCACCGCAACCAGCTTCTCTCCGTCCAGCCAGTACTGCTGATGGTAGGTGCCGAATTGTGGGGCGCCACTAGCCTCTGCCTCTGCATCATGTGCACACTGAAAGCAAATGTAACCCAAGTTTAGGGATTCCACAAATGTATCTCGTAGAAGAACTGGCCACAGTACTAGAGCAAGGAAGTGCTCTCACCACCAGTGGTGTATTGACAAGATAAGCAATAAAGCTGTCGCGAGTCCACTTCTCAGGAGGATCGTTGTGGACACAAACTTGGTAGGCAGAGTACAGTTTAAACTCTTCATCCAAGGTCGCCTCGAATTCTGGGCATCTGGTGGAACAGCTATACATGCGAACCTGTTTGATGAAGAGGAAGTTTGAGGTGAAAGGCGATAAACAGTTAGAATGCAAGGAAACCACAACTGATGATGACATACGTCTATGAAATGAGCGGCCTTAGCCTCGCCATGCATGGATTCCAAGTACTCCTCCAGTTCCTTGGGCTTGTTCTTCTCCAAACGCCTTCTCCTCCGTACAAGGTACTTCTACGACAAACCGAAGCACACACCCGTCAATTGCCGAGGGAGTCACTGAAGTGCACAACTAGGCAGAACATACCTCCAGTATTATTTCGTATGAAACGCCTAACTTCTCAGCTTGCCTTGCCATGCGATCCTGCAAGGCTTGCCATCTTCTGCGTCGAGCCGAACCCGGTCTACGTGCGCTGTAAGGATCACCTCCGCCTCTTGAATAGAAGCCTGAATCTCTAGAGGCCTCCAAGCTAGCATTTTGTATGTTATTCGGAAAGTCTTTTGGATCAACCGGGTGACCCTCATGACACCCATCTTCTGGGAGAGTGTCTTCTCCATCCTTGGATGTTTTTCCGCTTTTCAAATACTTGTCCAGAGCTCGCAGAACCTTCTTCTGTGCTTTCGTAAACCGGAAGTTCTCTGCGTCACACCGAAGTGCGTATGTGGGACAACACGATTTGCGGTTGTTCGTCTTACGCGTCATGATTCCACTCCTACGCAAGCAACGCACAGAAGTAATGCTGAACATACCGACGCCAGCCATTGTCCATCAGCAATTTGTAGTCCTGTGCTGTAATTTCGCCAGCAATGGTGTCTGACAGTGAGGACAAGTGAGACACTTACAATAAGTCGAGTCCGACTTTCCACAATACAGGCAATATTGGTTGTGAGCTTCGCCCATCAAACGGAGAGTGGAGAGCATGGTGGGGAAGTCGTCGTTGTTGAGTGTCCGTGATTTCAAGTGGGCGCACCCTCAGCGATTTGGTATTGACCTTGAGGCAAAGGTTACAATGTGGTTGGGCAAAACAAAACTTTTTGCAATCAAAAATTATCTGATAGGCGCCCAGTGGTTTACTGTTTTGAAAAACCGGTAGGTATGTTCTTTTGTTTGCCTGGAATGGCTGGCAGTCGTTCCCTGATTTCAAATGCTTGATAATTTTCCTTTTATATTACCTCCCTATTGTAGGTGTTACCTTCTCATTGCTTCATTTCGGATCTTTCTTTTGGGTTTTTTTGTTCTAAGTTGCTTTACCTTGGTCATTAGTGGGCACTTTTACTTTGCAACCGCATTACGCGAGTCGAGGTAGTTATCTAAGGAACATAGAAAGCTTTTAAACTTGGGAACATCATCATAATCATGAATGTTCCATTTACATTTGGCAGTCTTTGATGAGCTGTGAGTATCTTACTTGCAAACAGCCAATGTGGCTCCACATTTTAGATGTGTTTCCCTGACTGATTGGTTTTCACTATTGAACCTGGATTACGGCCTACTGGCGGTTGTCTTACATAGTAAACCATGGAGTGATATTTTGAATATTGAACTTTTGATGAGGTAAAAGTCACCTCGTTTTTGGCTCCTACGGTGCATGCTACTCTTGTGCTGGGCGAGCAAACATCGTGTTGTCCTAGCGCCTTAGTACCAGTGATCATTTTAAACGGCGACATCATGGCCAGTGCATGAACCGTAGCCCTAAATGCAGAGGATCATCGACATAGACCTAAATCTTAGTGCTGTGGTTTGAGGGCCTTTGCAAAAGCCTTGAGCAGTCTGAATGAGGAACAATTTGCTCCTACTATTCTCCAGTACCCTGCGAATGACCGGGTATCGCATGTGTTTAATATGCGCACTCGCAATACACAATTTGCGGAACCTCGTGTTGCCAAGTCCACAGGTTGACAAGTAGGAGATGACTATTATACTGTTTTGCGTACCTTGTATTACTCTAAATTTACAAGGACTTGTAGCTTTCTTTTCTCTGCATTTGTTTATGGACCCACTACTTCAGTGCCTACTGTCTTTTTTTAGAAACCTAAGGGCATAGTTTGAAATGGGGCACTGGTGCTCTAAGGTAAGGTGCTTGGAATCTGCAGGCCAAGCGGATGCTGTAGAGGACAGGTGCAGCTTGACTAATTTGTACATGAGTCTACGAGTGCCCTTTGTTTGGGGCGCCTAGCGTCTTTTTATTCCCATGAGGCCAAATTACTCATGCCAATCGTAGAGAAGTGTGTGCATTAATAAAACAGGAATAGGGTCCCATTTTCTACGAGTAATTATGATCACTTAAACTGTTGACCAACCACAATCTTGTGCACCAGGGATAGGCAATAGGGATTCCATAAATGTATGGCACTTCTCCAGCGCAACCCACGCATACGTCTCCGGACAGGCGAGGTAGGAGGGAAAGTACTGGTTCTTGTATAGCATCTTCTGACACGCGTGGACGTAGAAGCCCATGTAGTACTGAGTGAAGTCGGCGTATGCTGGCACCACGCGTCCGTGGGTGCGGTGCAGTTGGCGAACAAAGGCAATTTCTCTGAAATAAGCAAACAGTCACTGCGACGACAGCATCTCGTCAAACGTAGTTGAGGTGGTGAGCACAAACACACCGAAGAGCAGAATAGGTGCCCAGACGGAGGAATGCATATGCTGGGTCGTAGAAGAAGTAGACGGAGGAGAGACAACCGGGAACGAGGTCTATCACACCCACCGCAACCAGCTTCTCTCCGTCCAGCCAGTACTGCTGATGGTAGGTGCCGAATTGTGGGGCGCCACTAGCCTCTGCCTCTGCATCATGTGCACACTGAAAGCAAATGTAACCCAAGTTTAGGGATTCCACAAATGTATCTCGTAGAAGAACTGGCCACAGTACTAGAGCAAGGAAGTGCTCTCACCACCAGTGGTGTATTGACAAGATAAGCAATAAAGCTGTCGCGAGTCCACTTCTCAGGAGGATCGTTGTGGACACAAACTTGGTAGGCAGAGTACAGTTTAAACTCTTCATCCAAGGTCGCCTCGAATTCTGGGCATCTGGTGGAACAGCTATACATGCGAACCTGTTTGATGAAGAGGAAGTTTGAGGTGAAAGGCGATAAACAGTTAGAATGCAAGGAAACCACAACTGATGATGACATACGTCTATGAAATGAGCGGCCTTAGCCTCGCCATGCATGGATTCCAAGTACTCCTCCAGTTCCTTGGGCTTGTTCTTCTCCAAACGCCTTCTCCTCCGTACAAGGTACTTCTACGACAAACCGAAGCACACACCCGTCAATTGCCGAGGGAGTCACTGAAGTGCACAACTAGGCAGAACATACCTCCAGTATTATTTCGTATGAAACGCCTAACTTCTCAGCTTGCCTTGCCATGCGATCCTGCAAGGCTTGCCATCTTCTGCGTCGAGCCGAACCCGGTCTACGTGCGCTGTAAGGATCACCTCCGCCTCTTGAATAGAAGCCTGAATCTCTAGAGGCCTCCAAGCTAGCATTTTGTATGTTATTCGGAAAGTCTTTTGGATCAACCGGGTGACCCTCATGACACCCATCTTCTGGGAGAGTGTCTTCTCCATCCTTGGATGTTTTTCCGCTTTTCAAATACTTGTCCAGAGCTCGCAGAACCTTCTTCTGTGCTTTCGTAAACCGGAAGTTCTCTGCGTCACACCGAAGTGCGTATGTGGGACAACACGATTTGCGGTTGTTCGTCTTACGCGTCATGATTCCACTCCTACGCAAGCAACGCACAGAAGTAATGCTGAACATACCGACGCCAGCCATTGTCCATCAGCAATTTGTAGTCCTGTGCTGTAATTTCGCCAGCAATGGTGTCTGACAGTGAGGACAAGTGAGACACTTACAATAAGTCGAGTCCGACTTTCCACAATACAGGCAATATTGGTTGTGAGCTTCGCCCATCAAACGGAGAGTGGAGAGCATGGTGGGGAAGTCGTCGTTGTTGAGTGTCCGTGATTTCAAGTGGGCGCACCCTCAGCGATTTGGTATTGACCTTGAGGCAAAGGTTACAATGTGGTTGGGCAAAACAAAACTTTTTGCAATCAAAAATTATCTGATAGGCGCCCAGTGGTTTACTGTTTTGAAAAACCGGTAGGTATGTTCTTTTGTTTGCCTGGAATGGCTGGCAGTCGTTCCCTGATTTCAAATGCTTGATAATTTTCCTTTTATATTACCTCCCTATTGTAGGTGTTACCTTCTCATTGCTTCATTTCGGATCTTTCTTTTGGGTTTTTTTGTTCTAAGTTGCTTTACCTTGGTCATTAGTGGGCACTTTTACTTTGCAACCGCATTACGCGAGTCGAGGTAGTTATCTAAGGAACATAGAAAGCTTTTAAACTTGGGAACATCATCATAATCATGAATGTTCCATTTACATTTGGCAGTCTTTGATGAGCTGTGAGTATCTTACTTGCAAACAGCCAATGTGGCTCCACATTTTAGATGTGTTTCCCTGACTGATTGGTTTTCACTATTGAACCTGGATTACGGCCTACTGGCGGTTGTCTTACATAGTAAACCATGGAGTGATATTTTGAATATTGAACTTTTGATGAGGTAAAAGTCACCTCGTTTTTGGCTCCTACGGTGCATGCTACTCTTGTGCTGGGCGAGCAAACATCGTGTTGTCCTAGCGCCTTAGTACCAGTGATCATTTTAAACGGCGACATCATGGCCAGTGCATGAACCGTAGCCCTAAATGCAGAGGATCATCGACATAGACCTAAATCTTAGTGCTGTGGTTTGAGGGCCTTTGCAAAAGCCTTGAGCAGTCTGAATGAGGAACAATTTGCTCCTACTATTCTCCAGTACCCTGCGAATGACCGGGTATCGCATGTGTTTAATATGCGCACTCGCAATACACAATTTGCGGAACCTCGTGTTGCCAAGTCCACAGGTTGACAAGTAGGAGATGACTATTATACTGTTTTGCGTACCTTGTATTACTCTAAATTTACAAGGACTTGTAGCTTTCTTTTCTCTGCATTTGTTTATGGACCCACTACTTCAGTGCCTACTGTCTTTTTTTAGAAACCTAAGGGCATAGTTTGAAATGGGGCACTGGTGCTCTAAGGTAAGGTGCTTGGAATCTGCAGGCCAAGCGGATGCTGTAGAGGACAGGTGCAGCTTGACTAATTTGTACATGAGTCTACGAGTGCCCTTTGTTTGGGGCGCCTAGCGTCTTTTTATTCCCATGAGGCCAAATTACTCATGCCAATCGTAGAGAAGTGTGTGCATTAATAAAACAGGAATAGGGTCCCATTTTCTACGAGTAATTATGATCACTTAAACTGTTGACCAACCACAATCTTGTGCACCAGGGATAGGCAATAGGGATTCCATAAATGTATGGCACTTCTCCAGCGCAACCCACGCATACGTCTCCGGACAGGCGAGGTAGGAGGGAAAGTACTGGTTCTTGTATAGCATCTTCTGACACGCGTGGACGTAGAAGCCCATGTAGTACTGAGTGAAGTCGGCGTATGCTGGCACCACGCGTCCGTGGGTGCGGTGCAGTTGGCGAACAAAGGCAATTTCTCTGAAATAAGCAAACAGTCACTGCGACGACAGCATCTCGTCAAACGTAGTTGAGGTGGTGAGCACAAACACACCGAAGAGCAGAATAGGTGCCCAGACGGAGGAATGCATATGCTGGGTCGTAGAAGAAGTAGACGGAGGAGAGACAACCGGGAACGAGGTCTATCACACCCACCGCAACCAGCTTCTCTCCGTCCAGCCAGTACTGCTGATGGTAGGTGCCGAATTGTGGGGCGCCACTAGCCTCTGCCTCTGCATCATGTGCACACTGAAAGCAAATGTAACCCAAGTTTAGGGATTCCACAAATGTATCTCGTAGAAGAACTGGCCACAGTACTAGAGCAAGGAAGTGCTCTCACCACCAGTGGTGTATTGACAAGATAAGCAATAAAGCTGTCGCGAGTCCACTTCTCAGGAGGATCGTTGTGGACACAAACTTGGTAGGCAGAGTACAGTTTAAACTCTTCATCCAAGGTCGCCTCGAATTCTGGGCATCTGGTGGAACAGCTATACATGCGAACCTGTTTGATGAAGAGGAAGTTTGAGGTGAAAGGCGATAAACAGTTAGAATGCAAGGAAACCACAACTGATGATGACATACGTCTATGAAATGAGCGGCCTTAGCCTCGCCATGCATGGATTCCAAGTACTCCTCCAGTTCCTTGGGCTTGTTCTTCTCCAAACGCCTTCTCCTCCGTACAAGGTACTTCTACGACAAACCGAAGCACACACCCGTCAATTGCCGAGGGAGTCACTGAAGTGCACAACTAGGCAGAACATACCTCCAGTATTATTTCGTATGAAACGCCTAACTTCTCAGCTTGCCTTGCCATGCGATCCTGCAAGGCTTGCCATCTTCTGCGTCGAGCCGAACCCGGTCTACGTGCGCTGTAAGGATCACCTCCGCCTCTTGAATAGAAGCCTGAATCTCTAGAGGCCTCCAAGCTAGCATTTTGTATGTTATTCGGAAAGTCTTTTGGATCAACCGGGTGACCCTCATGACACCCATCTTCTGGGAGAGTGTCTTCTCCATCCTTGGATGTTTTTCCGCTTTTCAAATACTTGTCCAGAGCTCGCAGAACCTTCTTCTGTGCTTTCGTAAACCGGAAGTTCTCTGCGTCACACCGAAGTGCGTATGTGGGACAACACGATTTGCGGTTGTTCGTCTTACGCGTCATGATTCCACTCCTACGCAAGCAACGCACAGAAGTAATGCTGAACATACCGACGCCAGCCATTGTCCATCAGCAATTTGTAGTCCTGTGCTGTAATTTCGCCAGCAATGGTGTCTGACAGTGAGGACAAGTGAGACACTTACAATAAGTCGAGTCCGACTTTCCACAATACAGGCAATATTGGTTGTGAGCTTCGCCCATCAAACGGAGAGTGGAGAGCATGGTGGGGAAGTCGTCGTTGTTGAGTGTCCGTGATTTCAAGTGGGCGCACCCTCAGCGATTTGGTATTGACCTTGAGGCAAAGGTTACAATGTGGTTGGGCAAAACAAAACTTTTTGCAATCAAAAATTATCTGATAGGCGCCCAGTGGTTTACTGTTTTGAAAAACCGGTAGGTATGTTCTTTTGTTTGCCTGGAATGGCTGGCAGTCGTTCCCTGATTTCAAATGCTTGATAATTTTCCTTTTATATTACCTCCCTATTGTAGGTGTTACCTTCTCATTGCTTCATTTCGGATCTTTCTTTTGGGTTTTTTTGTTCTAAGTTGCTTTACCTTGGTCATTAGTGGGCACTTTTACTTTGCAACCGCATTACGCGAGTCGAGGTAGTTATCTAAGGAACATAGAAAGCTTTTAAACTTGGGAACATCATCATAATCATGAATGTTCCATTTACATTTGGCAGTCTTTGATGAGCTGTGAGTATCTTACTTGCAAACAGCCAATGTGGCTCCACATTTTAGATGTGTTTCCCTGACTGATTGGTTTTCACTATTGAACCTGGATTACGGCCTACTGGCGGTTGTCTTACATAGTAAACCATGGAGTGATATTTTGAATATTGAACTTTTGATGAGGTAAAAGTCACCTCGTTTTTGGCTCCTACGGTGCATGCTACTCTTGTGCTGGGCGAGCAAACATCGTGTTGTCCTAGCGCCTTAGTACCAGTGATCATTTTAAACGGCGACATCATGGCCAGTGCATGAACCGTAGCCCTAAATGCAGAGGATCATCGACATAGACCTAAATCTTAGTGCTGTGGTTTGAGGGCCTTTGCAAAAGCCTTGAGCAGTCTGAATGAGGAACAATTTGCTCCTACTATTCTCCAGTACCCTGCGAATGACCGGGTATCGCATGTGTTTAATATGCGCACTCGCAATACACAATTTGCGGAACCTCGTGTTGCCAAGTCCACAGGTTGACAAGTAGGAGATGACTATTATACTGTTTTGCGTACCTTGTATTACTCTAAATTTACAAGGACTTGTAGCTTTCTTTTCTCTGCATTTGTTTATGGACCCACTACTTCAGTGCCTACTGTCTTTTTTTAGAAACCTAAGGGCATAGTTTGAAATGGGGCACTGGTGCTCTAAGGTAAGGTGCTTGGAATCTGCAGGCCAAGCGGATGCTGTAGAGGACAGGTGCAGCTTGACTAATTTGTACATGAGTCTACGAGTGCCCTTTGTTTGGGGCGCCTAGCGTCTTTTTATTCCCATGAGGCCAAATTACTCATGCCAATCGTAGAGAAGTGTGTGCATTAATAAAACAGGAATAGGGTCCCATTTTCTACGAGTAATTATGATCACTTAAACTGTTGACCAACCACAATCTTGTGCACCAGGGATAGGCAATAGGGATTCCATAAATGTATGGCACTTCTCCAGCGCAACCCACGCATACGTCTCCGGACAGGCGAGGTAGGAGGGAAAGTACTGGTTCTTGTATAGCATCTTCTGACACGCGTGGACGTAGAAGCCCATGTAGTACTGAGTGAAGTCGGCGTATGCTGGCACCACGCGTCCGTGGGTGCGGTGCAGTTGGCGAACAAAGGCAATTTCTCTGAAATAAGCAAACAGTCACTGCGACGACAGCATCTCGTCAAACGTAGTTGAGGTGGTGAGCACAAACACACCGAAGAGCAGAATAGGTGCCCAGACGGAGGAATGCATATGCTGGGTCGTAGAAGAAGTAGACGGAGGAGAGACAACCGGGAACGAGGTCTATCACACCCACCGCAACCAGCTTCTCTCCGTCCAGCCAGTACTGCTGATGGTAGGTGCCGAATTGTGGGGCGCCACTAGCCTCTGCCTCTGCATCATGTGCACACTGAAAGCAAATGTAACCCAAGTTTAGGGATTCCACAAATGTATCTCGTAGAAGAACTGGCCACAGTACTAGAGCAAGGAAGTGCTCTCACCACCAGTGGTGTATTGACAAGATAAGCAATAAAGCTGTCGCGAGTCCACTTCTCAGGAGGATCGTTGTGGACACAAACTTGGTAGGCAGAGTACAGTTTAAACTCTTCATCCAAGGTCGCCTCGAATTCTGGGCATCTGGTGGAACAGCTATACATGCGAACCTGTTTGATGAAGAGGAAGTTTGAGGTGAAAGGCGATAAACAGTTAGAATGCAAGGAAACCACAACTGATGATGACATACGTCTATGAAATGAGCGGCCTTAGCCTCGCCATGCATGGATTCCAAGTACTCCTCCAGTTCCTTGGGCTTGTTCTTCTCCAAACGCCTTCTCCTCCGTACAAGGTACTTCTACGACAAACCGAAGCACACACCCGTCAATTGCCGAGGGAGTCACTGAAGTGCACAACTAGGCAGAACATACCTCCAGTATTATTTCGTATGAAACGCCTAACTTCTCAGCTTGCCTTGCCATGCGATCCTGCAAGGCTTGCCATCTTCTGCGTCGAGCCGAACCCGGTCTACGTGCGCTGTAAGGATCACCTCCGCCTCTTGAATAGAAGCCTGAATCTCTAGAGGCCTCCAAGCTAGCATTTTGTATGTTATTCGGAAAGTCTTTTGGATCAACCGGGTGACCCTCATGACACCCATCTTCTGGGAGAGTGTCTTCTCCATCCTTGGATGTTTTTCCGCTTTTCAAATACTTGTCCAGAGCTCGCAGAACCTTCTTCTGTGCTTTCGTAAACCGGAAGTTCTCTGCGTCACACCGAAGTGCGTATGTGGGACAACACGATTTGCGGTTGTTCGTCTTACGCGTCATGATTCCACTCCTACGCAAGCAACGCACAGAAGTAATGCTGAACATACCGACGCCAGCCATTGTCCATCAGCAATTTGTAGTCCTGTGCTGTAATTTCGCCAGCAATGGTGTCTGACAGTGAGGACAAGTGAGACACTTACAATAAGTCGAGTCCGACTTTCCACAATACAGGCAATATTGGTTGTGAGCTTCGCCCATCAAACGGAGAGTGGAGAGCATGGTGGGGAAGTCGTCGTTGTTGAGTGTCCGTGATTTCAAGTGGGCGCACCCTCAGCGATTTGGTATTGACCTTGAGGCAAAGGTTACAATGTGGTTGGGCAAAACAAAACTTTTTGCAATCAAAAATTATCTGATAGGCGCCCAGTGGTTTACTGTTTTGAAAAACCGGTAGGTATGTTCTTTTGTTTGCCTGGAATGGCTGGCAGTCGTTCCCTGATTTCAAATGCTTGATAATTTTCCTTTTATATTACCTCCCTATTGTAGGTGTTACCTTCTCATTGCTTCATTTCGGATCTTTCTTTTGGGTTTTTTTGTTCTAAGTTGCTTTACCTTGGTCATTAGTGGGCACTTTTACTTTGCAACCGCATTACGCGAGTCGAGGTAGTTATCTAAGGAACATAGAAAGCTTTTAAACTTGGGAACATCATCATAATCATGAATGTTCCATTTACATTTGGCAGTCTTTGATGAGCTGTGAGTATCTTACTTGCAAACAGCCAATGTGGCTCCACATTTTAGATGTGTTTCCCTGACTGATTGGTTTTCACTATTGAACCTGGATTACGGCCTACTGGCGGTTGTCTTACATAGTAAACCATGGAGTGATATTTTGAATATTGAACTTTTGATGAGGTAAAAGTCACCTCGTTTTTGGCTCCTACGGTGCATGCTACTCTTGTGCTGGGCGAGCAAACATCGTGTTGTCCTAGCGCCTTAGTACCAGTGATCATTTTAAACGGCGACATCATGGCCAGTGCATGAACCGTAGCCCTAAATGCAGAGGATCATCGACATAGACCTAAATCTTAGTGCTGTGGTTTGAGGGCCTTTGCAAAAGCCTTGAGCAGTCTGAATGAGGAACAATTTGCTCCTACTATTCTCCAGTACCCTGCGAATGACCGGGTATCGCATGTGTTTAATATGCGCACTCGCAATACACAATTTGCGGAACCTCGTGTTGCCAAGTCCACAGGTTGACAAGTAGGAGATGACTATTATACTGTTTTGCGTACCTTGTATTACTCTAAATTTACAAGGACTTGTAGCTTTCTTTTCTCTGCATTTGTTTATGGACCCACTACTTCAGTGCCTACTGTCTTTTTTTAGAAACCTAAGGGCATAGTTTGAAATGGGGCACTGGTGCTCTAAGGTAAGGTGCTTGGAATCTGCAGGCCAAGCGGATGCTGTAGAGGACAGGTGCAGCTTGACTAATTTGTACATGAGTCTACGAGTGCCCTTTGTTTGGGGCGCCTAGCGTCTTTTTATTCCCATGAGGCCAAATTACTCATGCCAATCGTAGAGAAGTGTGTGCATTAATAAAACAGGAATAGGGTCCCATTTTCTACGAGTAATTATGATCACTTAAACTGTTGACCAACCACAATCTTGTGCACCAGGGATAGGCAATAGGGATTCCATAAATGTATGGCACTTCTCCAGCGCAACCCACGCATACGTCTCCGGACAGGCGAGGTAGGAGGGAAAGTACTGGTTCTTGTATAGCATCTTCTGACACGCGTGGACGTAGAAGCCCATGTAGTACTGAGTGAAGTCGGCGTATGCTGGCACCACGCGTCCGTGGGTGCGGTGCAGTTGGCGAACAAAGGCAATTTCTCTGAAATAAGCAAACAGTCACTGCGACGACAGCATCTCGTCAAACGTAGTTGAGGTGGTGAGCACAAACACACCGAAGAGCAGAATAGGTGCCCAGACGGAGGAATGCATATGCTGGGTCGTAGAAGAAGTAGACGGAGGAGAGACAACCGGGAACGAGGTCTATCACACCCACCGCAACCAGCTTCTCTCCGTCCAGCCAGTACTGCTGATGGTAGGTGCCGAATTGTGGGGCGCCACTAGCCTCTGCCTCTGCATCATGTGCACACTGAAAGCAAATGTAACCCAAGTTTAGGGATTCCACAAATGTATCTCGTAGAAGAACTGGCCACAGTACTAGAGCAAGGAAGTGCTCTCACCACCAGTGGTGTATTGACAAGATAAGCAATAAAGCTGTCGCGAGTCCACTTCTCAGGAGGATCGTTGTGGACACAAACTTGGTAGGCAGAGTACAGTTTAAACTCTTCATCCAAGGTCGCCTCGAATTCTGGGCATCTGGTGGAACAGCTATACATGCGAACCTGTTTGATGAAGAGGAAGTTTGAGGTGAAAGGCGATAAACAGTTAGAATGCAAGGAAACCACAACTGATGATGACATACGTCTATGAAATGAGCGGCCTTAGCCTCGCCATGCATGGATTCCAAGTACTCCTCCAGTTCCTTGGGCTTGTTCTTCTCCAAACGCCTTCTCCTCCGTACAAGGTACTTCTACGACAAACCGAAGCACACACCCGTCAATTGCCGAGGGAGTCACTGAAGTGCACAACTAGGCAGAACATACCTCCAGTATTATTTCGTATGAAACGCCTAACTTCTCAGCTTGCCTTGCCATGCGATCCTGCAAGGCTTGCCATCTTCTGCGTCGAGCCGAACCCGGTCTACGTGCGCTGTAAGGATCACCTCCGCCTCTTGAATAGAAGCCTGAATCTCTAGAGGCCTCCAAGCTAGCATTTTGTATGTTATTCGGAAAGTCTTTTGGATCAACCGGGTGACCCTCATGACACCCATCTTCTGGGAGAGTGTCTTCTCCATCCTTGGATGTTTTTCCGCTTTTCAAATACTTGTCCAGAGCTCGCAGAACCTTCTTCTGTGCTTTCGTAAACCGGAAGTTCTCTGCGTCACACCGAAGTGCGTATGTGGGACAACACGATTTGCGGTTGTTCGTCTTACGCGTCATGATTCCACTCCTACGCAAGCAACGCACAGAAGTAATGCTGAACATACCGACGCCAGCCATTGTCCATCAGCAATTTGTAGTCCTGTGCTGTAATTTCGCCAGCAATGGTGTCTGACAGTGAGGACAAGTGAGACACTTACAATAAGTCGAGTCCGACTTTCCACAATACAGGCAATATTGGTTGTCAGATTCTTTAATAAATTATTATTTGAAATCATCGTTAACACATCTTTGGTATTGTGAACGCTATCCCAAGTAGGGCGCGAGTTTGCCAGTATGTTAGTGACCTTAACGCAGGAGTTGATTTCTAATTAAATAAAACAACGGTTTGTTTTTATAAACACAACTTTAAATTTTACTTACGACAATATTTTGTTTTGCTGCACGTGTGGCAATAAAATCTTTTTTTAATTTTTTGTTAAGTGTTTGTGTTTAGTCTCATTCTCGGTTGCTTGCACTCCTCCTGAATTGCATACCCTGTTTTACCATGCCGTAAACCTTATTCAATGACTTTTTTGTAGCGCACACTGAGGAAACAAGCTAGAGATAATATACGCTTGTCAGTTTTTGGATGTGATGAATAATTATGCTGTTTTGGTGCACTGCGATAATATCTTCATCATCTACCTGAAGTGCATTCGGCAGCCTCTGATTTCGTGTATTCACCATTTCGTAATAAGTAAAATTAGTCCAAGTTTTAAAGTGTTATTCTTCTGTCCTTGGTTTTTACACTATAATCAAGAGCACTGCCTACAGAAGGGACATCTTGCATTGTGAACTATGAAGGAATGTTTTAAGTTGCCGCAGTACCTGTTTTGGAGTTCGTCTGTTGATCATTTAACTCATGCGCGTACACTTGGGCGAGTGGGACAAAGCGTGGGCTGACCCTACTTGACTGCCACTTTCATGATTAATCATCAACGTTGCTTCTTTACCGCCTTGTCTTCACCCGCAGTTTAAATACCATGGTCTGCTACTCCTGCGGTTTAGCGTCCGCCTGGTTGATGGGTTCGGACTGAAAGAGGTCTACAAACGGATCGTGAGGCCATCTGGTGCGATTCGATCTCAAAATACTGACAAGAGGTAACACAAGTATCCCAAAGTGAGCTCCGTCAGAATGTGGGCCGTAAAAGCATGCTCTAGCGGGGTCTTCGATGATCCGATTTACAGTTTTAACCAAGAGGCGTCAGGACAGTAACCCTAGGGATAAAAAACTTGCGATAGCTGAGCGATCATGACGACCTCACTTCCAGCTCCCTTTCTTTTGGCTCAACTTGTAATGATGAAGCGGAATTTATTAGGCAGTGGATTTTCCTCTTACTAATAGGGAAAGTGAGTTGGGTTGACATCACCATGCATGAAATGCAAACTCGCTGCTACTATGAAAATCATGTTTAGTACGAGAGGAACTGCACGCTCAGACATTTGGCACACATTTCCGTTCACTTGATCGAAGACGCGAAGCTACCGTCCGCCTTAGTCGTATCCAAAGACGCAACACCAGCTACGGCCTCCCATCTGGTGAGGCAGACGCCACTCTCCATCCATCAGCTTCAGACGGAACCAGTGTGATGTGCTGATCGTGGATAGTTTGTCAGTAGTCGGTTCGAAAGTAGACCAAGACCACGTGTATCAGATGGCGATGGTACTGCGTGGGATGCGTGTGAAGGTTTGAAATTGTTTACGAACAATTTAACACCTCCTCGTCTCATTTTTCAATTGAACACATAATCTCATTCGATATATCAGAGAGAAAAAAAATCCGACACCCAAATTACAGTAAGCACATTAGCCGTAATGCTTGTGTTGTTTACATGAATCGCAATTTTGGTAAAGGACCACTCAGGGACTCCACCACTGTGCCTCCGGATTATGCCAGCAGCCCCCAAGCCCTTCGGTGGGTCAACAATGGGTATTATGCCCAAACATTATGCCCTCCTTCGTCCTCAGGGAAGTCTCGCGGCGCTGAATTAGCTCAAAGACAAATAAGCGTTTTCATGAACTGAAACTCAAAACAACCAAATCACTCATGTAGGTCACCGAAAAAAAATACGCAATTTATGAAGGCCGTGGTTTCAAGCTTGCTTATCTGATCCTGTAAAAGTACAGCAAAAAAAGGTAATGAAAATAAAAGAACATCCAAAGTAGAAACAACAACACAAAAAACGCAAAGTGGGGTAGAAAAGGGGGTCATCACAGTCAGTTGGGTAATCACATCGCCCAACTTGTCAGCATGCGTGTTTATTTGAATGCCCTAGAACTCTTAAACTATCCAAATCGCCTTTTTTGTCCCCCTTTCCGTGGGAATGTCGAGAGGTTGTGAATTTGACAAATTGCCACTAGCATTGTCTTCTTTCTCGCCCACAACTGCATCAGTATGACCGTCGGAATGCAGGGAATTCAGCACACCTCCAGCAGCCTCTTCCACATTCTTCGCAGCCACCCCTTCTGGTTGGACGGGAACTGGCGGTCTCGAAGGTGAATTTGACAAATTCACAACTGACCACTCCTGCTCTCCCTTATTCTCATCCTTCCCCTCTTCAAAATGAGTGGTACATGGTGGTACACTCCATAAATCTTCAGTAAATTCAAGATTGACATGCCGTGGTGAACCCTGTAGACTCACCTCCATGTCAAGGACTTTTGTTGAGGGCCGCGTAGATGAGGGTGGTGCTTTTAAAAAGGCTGTAGCATCGCGCCAGGCCTCAGCTACGGCATTCCAGTAGGCTACGTAGGCACCAGTTAGCGCTGTCAAGCTCTCCGTCGTCTCGGCCGCCCGCGCCACTTGCCAGCGACGCCATTCAGCCTCTACCTGCGTGTTGCTGAACGCCAACTCTCGTGCCACTTCTGCCGCCTCAGTCCGTAGCTGTACAGGGTGAAAAGAAGCAACACGATTCTACCACTGTTATAACAGCAAATAATTACAACTCTTCATGCAGGAGTCAAGTAGACCTATTATTTTTCCAACTTGGGATTGTTTAAAGCGAGAGCAACACATCACTAAAAGGATGGCCTTGAAGTACTGAGAACATCACTCGTGGATGGTTCAAAACAAACGCAGCATTGTAAACGAGTGCTGAGATGGCGAAAACTTCGCTTTCTTCGGATTTCGCACAGCTCAGCTGAGGTCTTTCGATTACCGTCTTGAGTTGATTAGCTCCAACAGTGGGTGGCAATTCCGTTTCCAGGGCGACCCCCACAAAAAGAACTTTCGCAAGGGTGGGAGAGGAATAACGTGTAGTGCAATAGGTAGACGAAAGGAACTGAGGTAAGCAAATGACGCGATGAATTGGTGGCAGTATAGAAGCACGGATCAATAGAAGGATGGAATAAAGTTACCTCGGCAAGTGGTCGATTCTTCTTTTTACTAGAGCTGTTCCACGGCATTGATGTGAAACGAGAGAGCCAGGGTTGTGAGATTCCCGACTTATCTACCGTTGCCACTGTCGTCGTTACTTGCTCCGTTCCGCCAATGGGCTCGCTCCTCCGACGCTCCTCAATCTCACGCTCGAGGTTAAAGTACGTGTCCTGAAAGAGGCCAGGCAAGGGCGCATTCAATCAACAGCTGGAAGCACAAAGTGGCACAGCCGTTCCAACAGGCACATTAAGAACAATTAACACAGTTTTAATGCCACCATTCCTACTGGTTTAGTAGGCTTCATATAGAAAATAAGTAAGAGTCATTTGCCAACTAAACCATCGATAGACGTGACAGGGTACCGAAAAGACCCACTGCCAGGCACGAGTGGTATTGTGCGTAGCAAGAGTCTTTTCGGTCCAGTGATCTGGCTTCCGAGGGTAGCATGAGGCTCGGACCACGCTGCATCTGTGCTTCTACCTTTCCATCCCTTCCGTATGTGGATGGTAAGGCTAATTTCGGACTTGTATGCGAGAGGGCAAACGTGGCAAATAAGAGGTTCAAGAGCAATTTACCTTGGAGACGGGATTGCTTATAAGGGTAATGATGCGCCTCTAGTGAGGTCATGTGGATACAGAGCCTTGTCCACTGTGTGTAAGGCAATACAATGCATAACTCGTGGGACTTACTTTCTTGTTGTTTTGCCACTCGAATAAACTTTTCCCGCCCCCTAATGAGGCGATTTATTTCACAACATAAACTACAGTTGAAGCTTGCCTAACAGGCAAGGATAGCAGTGGTTTTAATTGGGGAAGTGTTGACCTTTTGCCACTGTATTTTAGGTACTCCAAACTTCTATAACTCCATTTTTCAAGCATGAAACATCATGAACATGGGAAATAAAAGGCGCGAGCAATGGGAAGTAAATCGAATACGACCTGGTGAGCCTTCAAAGAAGGCTGAAGACTTTGATTTTATATGCTACTCTGTTTTGGATAGCAGGTAATGTAGTCGTTATCACGGATAGCATTAATAAGCAACGATTGCTAACAAGAGCTAAATACAGGGATGATAATAGAGATGGTGAGGATAAGGACTAATTTGAGACCAACTATGTACAAATGTCAAGCCGTCTGCTCAAAATTATTGGAGCAACAAGCTTTCCCTCTAGGTAAGCCTCAATCAAAAGTGCCAGTTCGTGCGAATGAGGAAGCCGCGAAAGCAGTCAATGCATGAGACAGAAAGGCGTCAGCGGTGGAAGCATTTACAAGTACAAATTGAACAGTGGTATACCGCAATGGTGGCGTAGAGCTCTGCAGCATTCCCCTGCTTTTGCGCAGATCTACAATAACCTGTCACTTACGGACTCACAAGCGTTACGATCTCCGCAAATGTAACTTGAGCACGTTGGCAGACCCACATAAAAACAATAATCCCATTTTCACTGACCGCCTATGACGACAAAAAAGCCATGCTAGAAAGGCACCCGCCGTAGATAGTTGAATTTGCGAGAATTTACAACAGAAAGCTTACTGGAGTTGTATCGACTGCTGGTGATTATCCTAATCAAGACATTTTACGATAGGCATTAACGGAAGATTGCATCTGCGACATAAAAAAGCGATAAAAAAATAACAGATGTAGTCTACAAACTCCTCAATACAAGTTGTCACTTGCCTGAATGCTATGTCGATTCTTAAGCACCCGCTTGACAGCCGCTCCAAAGGCTGCGGAGTCGTTCCAGGAGTTGGCGGGACCGAGGGCAAGACGTGAGGCAAGACTTTGCACGGCCTGTGCCGTCCGCCTCACCGCCTGCGCCGCTGCCACCCCCGTCGCCACCTCTGCTCCCGTCGCACCCACTGCACCCGCCACCACTGCTTCGTCCAGCGTCTTGGCCAACTCCGCGTGATCGTAGGACAGGGTGGAGAGCTGGTTAGTCATGCGGCTGACAAGGGTGGACAAGCGCTGACATAAAGCTGTGTACTCATCCACCTGCAGAAAACACAAAATAGTCGTACCCAACTTTAGCTCTTTCCAGTAAAGCAGACATTGGGAGAAACAAGTGTAAGAGAATTGAAGAGGGAGGGAGGAGCGATATCGGAAATGACTTCAATTCAAACACACTCCGTGTGATGGATAGGTTAACACTAAACAAGTAGAGGGAGAAGGCTACAACCATTTTCAATTCTAACTGTTTGCTTTCCAGACGTTTTAATTCCAGGGTAATGCTAGTGCCTCCCTCAAATTATAACACACCAACCCCACTCAAAATTGAGGTAAATAAGGACGTAATTTACGCCTCAAAGTAGTCAAGTCAATAAAAATTGCTTTTTGCAACTAGGCGGTTCAACTAAACGATTTCCAATGATCTAAAGACAAGATTCTGAAAGCAGCTGCTTCAAAGGGGTTTTCTATCGCCACAAAAATGAAGTCAATGTGGTTCAATGTGGACTTCAAAGATTTAACAATGACACTGATCAAAAAAGGTGGTGGTATAAGAGTGGAGCTAAAGCAAAAATCTCAAAGAAAAGTGTGAATTAAATCTAAAATATGATCACCTTAGCACAAGTGCAATCCTATCAGCGATAATTCTTTCAGTTGATTTAAAAGGACAAAAATGAAACGGCAAACACATTTTCTCTAACAGACTCGAAGTGATATGACTCAAGAACTACAAATAAAGCAAGAACAAGTTGATGGGAGTCACGAGTCAGCACCAACCTACCTCATTCTGATAGCGCAAGAAAACCTCAGAGGCACACTGCAGCTCGCAGGGGGTCACCACTTCCCTACCCGATGCCGTGACGACAGGTACAGAAGAGGGCACATTGGAGGGAGGCCTTAGGCCCTCCCTTGCCGATATCGTGATCGCTGTTGCTCCACGGCCTCCCTCCTCGAACTGGCCAGCGTTGCTAACGCTCCTCGTTTGACTTTGGGGCAAAAGGCCAATGAAGGAGAAAAGAGAGTTTTCAATTGGATTCTTCTGCATGTATTCTTGAAAGGCCTGTAAATGGACAATCAACGGATTTTGCCACAAACGACTAGGCGATCAAAATTTGCACCATTGACACATCGAACACACAGCAGTTGTGTAGAATACGCAAATCTAACTGAAAGCGAGGGCCTATTTACCGAGAAGTGGCATCACAACTGCAAACAGCACAACTTAGGCTCGTGAAAAACTAGCCTGGCGAAAACAGTCAAATCCATACACAGTTTAAACGATATAAAAACAAGCTGCAATTAAAATTACTCTGTCCCCTAGTTTCATAGCAAAAGGCTCAGTGATAAATAACACTAAAAACAGGCTCTATTCTTTACTAGTAATGCAGAGACAATCCCAGTTTCCGCTTCTACTAGGTGGCATTTGTCAGTATTTAGGCGCCTAGAATTCCAAAAAATCCAAAGCCTAAGACTTTCTTCTCGAGAGCTTAAGCGACCTTTCTTCTACTCCGCGAAATAAAAGAACTATTTTCCACTGCACCGGTAGTATAGGCAGATCAGCACGTTCGTCAACAGCGACACACATGCGTTCTCCTCGACGTCAATGATACGTGATGCACACTACAGTAACTGGTTACGCTAGTTGGATCGAAAAGGGACAAGTTGATGCAAGATGCAGCGTGTTTCTGTTACTACGACATTGCTGTGGAGGTTGGCTATTTCATAACACTGGTAGCAAACGCGTTAACATTAGCAAATGCCAAAGATAACAAGACAGTCAGCTTACAGTACGAGGGAGAGTCAGAAAGGCCACAAAATCATTGTTGCCGGAGAGGACGGGATGAGCAGTGGACCTGCGCAGAAAGGTCTGTAAACCGCTGCATCGGCGATCCACGAAACCAGAGGCGTAGCGGTTGAACTGGGTGAGTACCTTCTTTCCAGGCAGTGGCTGCAGTGGAGGCAAGGCGTACACATTAGATCCCTGCTACAAGTCCTATTTACGTACATTTCAAGACGCTATCGTTCTACTAAAGTAAGCGCGTGAAAGGATACTCACAGGTACGAATAGGACTGCGTAAATTTGCCGGAGGCGGCTGTGTAACCAATCGAACTCCCTGTAACGTCGGTCCACAACGCAGACCTCGGACGGGTAGTCCTTGCGGTTCGCCTGCAGTTTAAAAGGAAATCACCCAATCGACTGTAGTAACGCATGATTATTGCACCCATCAATGCTTACCACTGTTTCGACCTCGTAGATAATGTACGTCTCGTAATTTGTGACCAGCTTACGTACTCCTGTGATACGAGAGCACACTTCGCCAGCAGCAGGCAGGGATGGTGGTGCACCATCCACACTCGACCCGACAAAAACTTTCTCTGCATTGAAAACAAGCCGTCCACCAACTTCACATTCTTCCAACATGGTGCCTGAGGCAGAAGAGGAAGAAGTGAGGAGTAGGAGGAAAGACAATTCTATGCCAGGAGCTTCAAAATGATATGAACGCCGCTACTCCCAAAAGCGACCAGTTCACGAAAATGATACAGCACGAGAGCAATGCTATGAGGAGACCACTAACCCAGCCAGCGCGCCTGAAATAAATCACAATGACTTTCAACCACAAAAACTAGGGTGCATATTCAAATTGAAAACAAAATACACGTGGATTGAGATATATAGACAGTGCGACACGTTATAGGAAAGCTAAAACAAGGGACGGGAATGGACCACTTTAACCAGTGGAGGGAAATACGACTAGAGGAAAAATAAACAGTTTATTCCTACATACTTCCAATCCCTACAAAATATAGTTGTATTGACGAAGTGGTTGGCATTACGTTGAATTAAACCAGATCCCCCCCCCCCCCACGTGTATAGCCAAAATCAGCGTAGTATGCTATATGTTTTATGGGTAAATCGAGCGATTAGAACCCAACAGCTTTGAGGGGAAACATTTTAGAAAGTAAACGCGCATACATTTTGCAAGCGTATAACTACGTAAGGCCAGAAATCAATTTGGCAAACAGATTGCATAACCAGATGAGCCTTAGAAGAGACAGGTGAAAAAGCCTAGTAATGACTATGCCAAAAGCCACACACTAACACACTGGCAAGAGTATATGAACAAACGAAGCTCGTGATAACAATACAACATTATTATGGAACTAACGAATTACTAGAAAACGTTAGCCAGCACTATGCGTTCAAAGGCGAAAGAGAAAAAGGCTGCCCAACAGTCTGCTAAACAAAAGGTCGACCCTAAAGGGGAGTGCTGTTTTCGATTTATCTAATTTTGCAATATCGATAGTTTACAAGAGACAAGGCAAAAAGGGTAGTAGAGAACAGAGCTAAATTATTATAATTTCAAGGACGATAAGTGGTTCAATTAAAAAATGAGCTTACATTTAATGCCTTTCATTGCATTCAATTATCATCTCCAAACAATGCATGACTTTTTAAAAAACACCGGGCAGCTTTTATGAACAATATCTTGAAAATGGTTAGGAGCTATTTGTAAGTTTCCTAAATCGGTTTTATAGCCAGTGCTTCATTTTCTGTAAATGGTGCGACACAATGACTTGTGTAACAGTTCATATATGCAAGCTGACGTCCTTTTTGCATAAATAGAAAAACTGGTGGTGCTGTAGGGGGTTGCAAACAACTCTCTTTCATTCAATAATTGCAATCTGTAGATTTGTAAAATTGTTAATACATAATAATGCCGCGGGCAGTTTTATGAAACGAACATCATTACGTGTGGTTCCCGCTGTGATAAGTTTGTCCTCTTTCGATTTTGATTGTCTGTCTAACTTCATCACAAACCTAATCTCACCAGTAACTATCAGGGCATTGATTAGGAATTAAAAACTTTTTAGACCCCTATATATTTTTTAAGTAAGTTGCATTCTTGAGCACGTTGCTTAGCTCAGGAGATAAATGCACTGTTGAAACTTCCCATTCACTTTAACCTTATAGACTTCTTTATATCCCTGCCAACAAAAAAATGAAACGTTCTCTATCAGACTCCCGAGAAACCAAGTTGTTGGAGCCCAGACCATATCAAGTAGAAATGGTTAATATGGCCCGCAATGAAAGCATCATCGTTAAACTGAGTACTGGTCTTGGGAAATCATTCATCGCCGCAATGGTCATAAAAGATCACCTTCCGGAAACCTACCGCCCCGTCACAGAAGGTGGCAAACGTATTATCTTTGTTGCAAAGACCGGTAGGTTCATCATAACCGTCCTTTACACGCATCCACCTCTTTTCCAAACGAGCTTTCTCATCGTCTTGCCTCCCATCTAGTCCACCTTGTTTATCAGATGGCTGAATTTTTGCGGTCCCAACTTCCCGTATCCTCCAACGAAATCGGCATTTTCCACGGCCAGGTCGCGCCCAGTGTCTGGATTGACAGTTGGACAAAGGCGAGTTTCTGGCCTCTCCTTTCCCCTTTCCTTCGCATTTTCGATAAGAATGAGAGCTTTGATGGATTTCAGGGCATTTGGCAAGCACAGCTGGAAAAGCATAGGGTATTGGTGGCCACCGCCGGTGTCCTCCGTGACGTTCTACATCATCGCAAGCTCAGTCTGCGTGATGTTTGTCTCATCATCTTTGACGAGTGCCATCACGCTGACCCAAACTCCAAATCGGACTACACCGACATATGCCAACACCTTCATGCCTTCCCACCTGGCAGATGGCTTCCAGATTATTCTCGTGGACCTAAGGTACTCCCTTTAACGACTATCACACGTCTTTCGTCAACGGCTTTTTGTGTGTTTATTTGCCATCCACTCAAATGAGACAGTTTGTCCGTATCTCCTGATGATCTGCCATGTAGATATGCGCAAGTTGTTTCCATTGCTTGAGGTTGTGACAAGCCTCTGGGAAGCTCTTTGCAACCGACCGTGTTTTCCCCTTGCTGTAGGTGTTGGGTTTGTCAGCCTCTCTGGTGAACAACCTAAAGCGTGGTGAAAGCATGGAAACGAAGGTGAGGCTTTTGGAGCAGCTCATGCGAGCTCGAGTCGGCACTTCCACCGACAGTTCGATTGACGCCGCAATGGGTCGACGCCACTTGGAGATTAAACACGGATGCGGTGACACCAGACTTGCGCTCAATGATCCTTACTACAACTTTTCGCAGGTCCTCCTTCGTGGTGTGGAGAAAGTCAAGCAGTAAGTGGCTTTTTATCCCTTTTCTGGCACTCTGTCTAACTGCATATTTTATCCATAAAAGGCTGCATTCTGGCGTGGTGAGGGAGGATTACATAGACCTGGAGTCCCTGCTCGATGAGAACAAGAAGATTAAAAAGGAGGCATTCCTCTCCGTCATGGAATTGCACGAGTTCAATTCGGCGAAGATAAAGCGCATCCTTCTCCAGTGCGTTCGTGTGATGGAGGAATTTGGGGTCTACTGCGCTGCTCACGTAGATTTTGTTTGCGTTGATTATTCACCCTACTTAGCACTTGGTTCACTAAGTCCTTTCCTCCTCGCATTAGGCTTGTGAGCAGTTTGAGAGGGTGCTCAAAGGCCTTCTGCTTCTGAGCTCCCCCAAAGTCATCACTAATCCCCAGTGTGTCAACATCATTCAGACGTGTTTGGCCTCGATGGCAGAGGCACTTGAAACATATCGACAGATTCGTCAGACGCTCATTGCTAAACTCACTCAGCCTCTGGCCTCCAATCCCACAGATCCTGCCTGGGGTGAGTGGATCGTGGCGCACTTTCCCATGAGCTCCAAGGCGGTTTCACTGCTCCGGTTGCTACTGCATTACCACGTAAGTTTCATCCTTCTCTTGTACTGTACTGTATTGTGGCGTTACCTGTAGTCCTCCCTTCTAGAGAGTAGTCGGGAAGAATAATGAGACACTCTCTGCACTGCTGTTGGTGAAGGAGAGAATCGCCGCGGCCTCAGTGGCGCATTTAATCACGGAGTTGTCGGCAATGGCGCCTCTGTATGCCGATTTGAAGGCGTCGTACTGTGTCAGTGCTAATCCAACCAACCCTGTAGTAAGTTGCATCCCTCAGCACTGGTTCCTATTTTCCTACACAAATGAATGGTGTTGTTGCTGCTTTGTAGGCGTCACTTTCGACCAATGAGCAGTTGAGTGTGTTGGATGGGTTCCGAACGAACGCCTTCAACGTTTTAGTGGCGACCAACGTGGTGGAGGAAGGGCTTGATGTTCGTTCGTGCAGTGTTGTCATTAAGGCTGATGAACTGACTAACTTTCGTTCATTCATTCAATCCCAAGTGAGTGCTCCACTTCGTTGGTCTCCATTGCTTTGCGGTTAGTTTCCAAACTCAGACGTAGTTATGCCATCCTCCTGTTGCAAATCTCAACACGCTCAGTCATTGAAGGGGGCTGTCTTGCACGTTGTCTTGCCAGAGCATCTCGGCCAGTGGAACGGGGATTGTTGCTGTTCTTGCTACGTGGGCTCACCAGCGCTGTCACCAATGTGACACACGAGCATTGCTGTGACAATGCCTTATGGAGCACAGGTTTGGAGGCGGCCTTACAGTTCACTTTAGTCTGGTTTCGCGCCATTAATTGTCGATGTGCAAAACTCAGAATTGAGATGGTTACCAAATAAGGGCGTAGTTGTGGGAGATTGGCTTCCTTCGGCAATCTCGCGGATTCTACTGTTCACTGCTGACTCCTGCAGAAGGAATGGGGGAGTGGTAACGTGGGTGCTACAAGCAGAGTCTCCTGGTATCGAAGCGGTGGCCAAGTCACTGCAAACGCGTTTGTTTTTTTGCAGGGAAGAGCACGTGCAAAAACGTCCTACTTTGTTCTTTTGACGGATGACGTTAGCAAATGTCAGGCAAATGTGGATAGTTTCTTTCGAATGTCGAAGGTAATTGCCTCTGTTTCGGTGGCTTGTCTGCTCTTTCGACCCATTTCTAACGCTGTCAAACCTTTGAAGATGATTGATGATTTCCTGGAATGTCGATGCATCGACAGTATGCCAGACGAGGAGGAGGAAGTAGGTTCGGCGATTACTGACATCACTCGGCAATCAAACCTTGCCTACATGCCCTATGGGATTGACGGACCACGAATCACCATCACCAGTGCCTCTTCCGTGCTCATGAGGTACTTTTATCACCTCGTATCAATTCGCAGCAGATTCCTGCCCTCTTTGCATAAAATGTACTTATGCTGTGTGTCCTCCCCTCACGCAGATACACCTCCCTGCTGAAAACGGACACCTCCTATCCCCTGCAGATCTTGTATTCAGTGCATAAGGAGTTTGGAGGTTATCGCGTTCAAATGCTTATGCCACCGCCGTCCCCGTTGCAGGACATCATTAAGGTTGGTCTCTGTTCGAGAACATCCTTCGCCTTCTTGGCACCTGCTTGATGGAGGCAGTCGCATAGGGAGCCTTAAATAGACGGGTAACCAGGAGCAGTTTGCTTCATTTTTCAGGGTCCACTCGCATCGACCAGAAAATTGGCCGTGCAGTTGGCAAGGCTTGAGGCCTGCAAACTGCTCCACAATGCAGGTGAGTTCAAACCTCCCTCACACTGCGCCTTCTCACCCACTCTGCGTTGCACAATGCGTGCTGGGCAAAGGCTCTGTTGAAGCTGCAGTAGTGTGAGGAGGCTGATCTACCACCACCTGAGAGAGGTGATAGGCATCTTTTGTCGTGTTTGATGGATAAGAGCATTTCAAGCCCAGTTTCTGCCTGTAGAAGTAGTGACGCTTGCGTGGTAAGTGTTTGTCCTGCTGCAAAGAAGTCGGCAACTACTTAGACCGGCTTTCCCCCTCAACACCTGATCCAATTGCATGGAATGCTAGTAATTCGTGGATTTGGGTCTTCAAGCAAGTTAGAAACTGACGGTGTCTTCACTTTCGAGGCTGCACCAAAGAATGTTGGCAAGGTTTGATGCATTCACTCGTTTGTTTGATTCATTCAGTTTATTTAAAACCGTTGTTTCACTCAGTGCATTCGTCAGGCGACTTGGCAGATTTAATCTGCACACAATTTGGCACATGCTCTTGTCGATTCCACTTTGCCACTGCTCGTCTACCGCGTCAAGTATTGCCACTCCAGGAGGTGGCACGTGTTTAAGTTCACGCCGCAGGTGATTCGTGAACTTTGCACCAATGAGCGTCTCGGATGCGTGATCTTGAGTAAAATTGGCCAATTGGATTGTTGTTGCTATTGGTTTCGTTATCGATTTACCGCACACCGATATCATCCAATCTCCAATGCACTGCTATTGATTGGTTGATTTCTCCGCTTTGGTTTATGCTTCATTTCACATCTGCTGTCTTAAGCTCACAGGTAGGTCATAGCATCAGCAGCTCGTTTACAAGGTGATTTGCTTATGTTATTATCAATATGTTCATAAATTGCGATCTCAACAAGAACATCAGACTCCATTTACACCTGAAAAGGTCTCCAAGAAGCTGCTTATGGATGCTATGCTAGGTTATTTTTTGTTTGGTTTCTAAGGTCATTTCTGACTGCCTGTTGCTATCGTTATAAGTTGAACTGCCTTGCCATCTGTATCTGTGTATATGGTTGGCTCTAATCAAGAGTCAATGATGCTTCTAGGCCACTTTGAAGTACTCTAGCATCTGTCAACTTCATCCTGTAATGATTTGTTTCTCTTATGTTTTTTAATAATCAGTACCTTTTAGTTGCAAGTGGCGCTGATTTCTAAGTTTGGTACCTCTCACTCACGAAATTCGACACTGATTTAGGACTCCACTCTACAAAGCTTTTTGCTGTTTTGAAGATATATCATTATTTTTTTTTTCAATAAAAAATGTGACTTCTTGCTACTGTGACGAATGGGAGGCACACTCAAGACCGCTTCATTGGTACTGAAAGTGCTTCCTCCAACACTTCTCACAGGCATTCAAGACTGCTATCATCACATTTCTTCCCAATTTTTCGAATTCGATTTTCTTAATTTGAGTGTAACCATTTCATATCAATTTTTATTTTGGCTTCATCAAGCCACCCAAATTTTTTAAATGTTGTTGGTGCTTTACTCTCTTTTGTTGCTTGCATAATGGTTTTTACTTCCTCAGCTCTGACTCCTAGTAGTTGTCATTCCCTTTTTCGCTATTACTCCAAAGGTCTTCTGGGCGCTGACCTACTACCAATCAACTTTCGTCAGCTAGTAGAGCTATCCAAGCATAAAGCTTCATCTACAGGTACGGAACAAGAACAGATTGAAGGCCTTATCAGCAGAATGAGTAATTTGGATCTGGGAAACCCTTCAAAAGACGGCGAGACTGAACCACCAAGTATCATGTCACAGGCACACCTCCTAATGATGCCCATGGAGGAAGATATAAACACCGATAGTGCTGTCTCAAGCGACCACCTCGACGTCCAGTTGTCCTCTAGTGATAGCGATAATGTACAAAACGGAGACGTTGACAGCGGAATAGGTTTGGGTGTAGATTGTGAGCCACTACCCCCTGGAATCGTTTATTGTGGTGACCCCCCTATGGTCGAACAAAGTTTCACCTCAACTCGCACTGTTGATCCCGTGGTAAGTCCATTTGCCTGCAAGTGTGTCCACCCCCACCTCTCCCCCTGACTCCATTTCACTGTATCGGCTGCCTCGAACAAACAGGTCGATGGAGGGGCTCGACTACACCTTTTCGACAATTACATCACCGATGATGAGTTGCCGGTGAAGAAGAAGAAGAAGCCAGCAAGCCGGCCGCTTAACATAGCTCGGTTTTACCCAATCCACGTAATGCCTTCTCTTTGCGCTAGCATGGACACCTAAGTCTTGCAAGATTTGACTGTCATTTATGTCAAATGTTTAGAAACTCTCCTCTCTCTCGGCGCCTTATCAACAGCCAATCGAGGCGAATCGGCCGGTTCATCTTTACACCTGGCAAATGCCTTTGCCAGAACACGTCGCTTATCTCATCAAGGTGGATGCAGCCTACTTCCGACACACCGATCAGACGATTGGTCTCCTCTTCTCCAAGCCCATTTCTAAGGTTAGTCGTTATGTCTAATCGTGCTACTGCCCCATGTTGGATGGGGCGACTCTGAGGCAGAGGACTGGAGGCATGTCTGTCACGATTTGCGTATCGTTTTCGGTGCCTTCCCCGATCCCTTCTCCACTGTATCTACCGAAGGCCTTGGAGGAGATTAAGTTCGTCCTGAAGGTCAAACGATTGATGTTCATCGCAGTGATTCAATGAGTCCAGCAACTACGCCATTTTTACTAGCTGCATCATCGATAGTGATTTACTGACTAGTCTCTGTGGCTGTTCGACGTTCCGGCATAGGTTGACTTGGCCAAATGCAAAGACGTCCAGATAAAGCGCGCATTGTCTTGGTGCTACATCGCGATTTTCTTCCTGGACATGAATTTTGTACAATGTCACATATTTGCATTGTACCCATATTCTTTCAAGATGGGCTGGAATCGAGCCTCAATATCTTGATGAAAGTCTACCCCCAGCATTGCAAACAATTCGTTCTCGCCTCGGCACTGTCCGTTATGCAGGAATGGGGTAGTGGAGTGTTTGCCACAAACCGGCGCAAACTCATTAGTCCTCCTGTTGGTTGATTCCCCAAATTTAGCTATGCACACCAGATGCGATTCTGCAGCGTTTATATGGCATCCAACCAACGGAAATGGAGGCATTGCTCTTCCACAGTGGAAGCGCCAACGCTGTTGCAAGGGCGGCACCTAAATCACTTGTTCCAACTTTATGTAGTGTTTGAATGCGAAAGCAGCTTTACTACAAATGAGCGCTGGTGGTGGGGGCAGGTGGCAGGTGACATGGGCACAATTCCTCACTATCGGCGTGTAGGTCGAACGGCAGGAGACCTTTCCCTCTTCTACAGTCATGTACCAATAACCTTTTCCTGCTCTTTCCCTTTCATCAATGTTTGCCTGCTTGGATTCTGTTTAGTCTGACTTTGTGTGCCGTGTGCCGCTCTACATGCAATCGGGGATGATGCGAGTGCGTCTGCGAAGGCGAGCCACGGTGACGCTGACAGAGGACCGAAGTGGAATTGGCTCTCCGCACACACCAAATCCTCTCCCAACTCTCCGTGGACATCAACAAGCCCGTCAACTTCGACCTCAACTTCAGTAATAACCAGTTTTCATTTTTCTCGACCCCCTTCTCTACTGTCTCCTCCTTCTCTTCCACCNCCTGTGGTCTCCTCCTGTGTCAGTACCGTCCATCTCACCGTTTAACACGGACTTTGCTATCGACCCCTTCTCTGAACTCAGGGTGGATCCTCTGAATGCTCAGATCTGTGGCATACTTCTGATCGTCAGGCTCTCTGGTGGGTTGTTTTTATCTGTCTATGAGTTTACCAATTTGGTATGTTTGCGTACATTTTTGTATTAGCCCTTATTTCTACTTGGCTCCTTTTCCATTGAAATTCTGATTGCGTTCTCTCTGGGTGAACGAAATGGCCGAGTCCGTCATGTCGTTTTCAAATGGCTAAGATAGGTTACTCATTCTATGTTGACTTTAGGTCCTCACCACACGACTTAGTGTCGGCTCAGCATGACAGCACGTGACTGTTTAATGAGGATACATCCAACAGGAACTCATGCGTGACGGTTGTGGTCTCGACCAAGGCAGGCTGTCAGCTTCACTCACGATTTGGCAGAATCTATAACTGCAGCTGTTATAACTGTGACTCACTTAGGCGACCATATTTGGCCTTGCGATCCTGTGTGCAGCCCCCTAGTTTATCAAAGTTATTATAGTCAGACAGAGTCAACATTCCTTTCCTAGTCAAGTCTCAACGAGGGTAGAGTAATTTTTGCTTCAGACCATAGTGTGGAGTATGTTAATTTAGCCTTGTTTAAAACTAAACATTTTTGGTGAAAAGTAGGTTAGCTTACGCACTGTCCAATGCAAACACTGTCCACTACCTAAGTGAAGTGCAGTGGTTCTACCTTGAGTGTAGTACTTAGAAGCTGTATTTTATTACTCAACAGTCCACTATAGGTAGGACGAGAGGCGATATCCTTGGCCCAGCACGGCATGGTAATTAGAGCAGCTAAAACCTGCTTCGAAAATTGATTATTTCAGAATGTTGCGGATAAAAAAATGGAATCGGGTATTGCTGGCGGTGATGGATAACGGTCTAGCACGAGAATAGTACAGCCTTCTTGTGACACTCTAGACATGGTCTTCGATGAGAAGGCCTCCCAGGCGCTGGTGCGTTGGGCAGAGGAGAGGGACTTTCACGTGAGTCAGAGACAGCAGAAAACTGCGATGCCACCACCACGCAATCAGTCCCTGCTGCAGAGCGGCATCTGCTCGCACTATGGCGTTCAATTGTCCACCATACCCACTGCTCAGTGGTCGGGTCTTCTCGTGCGCCCTATTGATCTGCCACCGGAAGATCCGGGCAGTTACGCAGTCTTGGGGCCCAACTCCAGTGGTCTTTGCGCCTCCAGTCCTGTCCCAGATTACATGGCTCAGCACCTGCCCGAGGAGCTGCGTCAGCGGGGCGCCACCTCCTACCTCGATTACGCCAAGTTTAAGCATGGCACACGCCTCCGTCTTGTGCAAGAGACCAGGGGTCTTGATCCCTCCACTCCGCTGGTTACTGCCACGCGCATCTCACGACATCGAAATGCCGCCAATGTGAGTTTCCACTTCCTCGCTAAGTTCACCTTAACACTGCCTTTGTAGAGTTGGAGGATGTTTGATCCCTTTCTGTAGCAGTGGAGTTGTTATTTCGCCATGTGAAGACAAATGAGTGGTCTGTAGATTGCGTATGGGACCACTGCTGCCTGTTCTCATCATTTCTGCACCTGGCGTTTGGACACCCTTCCTCCCCAACTTTTGTCGACGTTTCTAGAGCGAGCATTAGCTGAGAGTAACTACTGGCAGAGGTTTTTTCCAAGGGTGTAGACACTTGCCTTGCCTTGCCTACTGCAGGCTTGCTCTCTCTCAATGAAGGCACTTATGCCCATGCTGTTGTCTGTCGAGTCCCCACGATTTGCGTTTAGTATTTCCTACGTGCTCTTTCTCGATTCTCTTGCAATGTGTAATAAAAGTGTCAGCTCTATTGTTCAAGAAGACTATTGTAGGGTCAGGCTCTTATCTTTGCTTGACCAAATTTCCACCTCTTAATAGGGAAGAGGCAAGACCGTGGGTGTCCCATATTTTGTGGAGGATGTGTAGAACCCGTTGGGACCTTGCTGGGTTGGTGGCTGGACTGTGGAGTGCGTAGCACTCCCAATACTAATGTTGTTAGCTTGGCACCGAACATGTAGGCTCCATCAAGTCAAGTGTTTTTCAAGCTTTGTGAAGTGTCAGACCCACACACTCACTTCCACCTGAGCCTTTTGACTTCTAGGGCCTCTATGCGGTAGACGTGTGTCTGCGGATTGATTGGCTGTTAAGCAAATGGTTTTATTGCGATGGTTGCGGTGAAGGTGGTGGGAAGGTTCATTAGACGGCTGGGTTACCTACGCTTCTACGTACAATATGCCTCAAATGCGTCGTGACGATGCAGTATGTAGCCCCATTGCTTCTTCCTACTTCGTTGATTACGCTGAACCAGCGCACGCCTAGCGTCGAGAAGTGGTATCTGCGGGAGAGGAAAGTTTCACTTAGTGCATCGACTATTTCTGTGGAAGAATTCGGGATAAGGAAGAAACTATCGACAAGAGCTGTTACTGATAGCTTTGGGGCTTAGCCTGAAAAAACTAATTCCAAATTGTGCTACGGTAAAGATGTGCTGGAGTTATTCGAAGGCATTGAAATGGCGATGGACGTGTCTCATTAGTGATAAAGAAAGAAGGCGCTGAAGTGACAGGGCTTCGTTCAAGAAAATCTTGGGAAAATGTTGTTCATATTGGGAGATTACTAGCTCTCTCAAGTCTGTCCAGTCACCAAGTGTCCCAGTAAGTAAGAGATGTTAAACTCTGGCAGTGACTTCAACATAGGCGTCCAGAATGGCTGGTGGACCGGTTAAAAAAGTTTAATGACATCTAGGTGATGGCTGCATTGTGGGGGAGATGATGGGTTCGCACAGTGGCACTTACAATGGAAAAGGCCACTCCACCATTCTAACATTTCGTCACCTAGGTGACGTCAGGAGTCGGTGTCAGTGGCAAGGAGGTGATCAAGGAGGAGAGGATTGCCCAACTCTGCATAGTCCACCCACTGAACACATGGCTCTGGCTTACCCTCTGTCTCACTCCCACCGTCCTTCACCAAGTCTATCGTTCTCTATCAATTGGGGAGCTAGCAAACCACCTTCGCGAGATACTTTACTCCGACAACCATGCCCAGTCTGCGCATCCTCCTCTTCCGACTCCTCTTGACCTTCCCGCTGGCGAATTCCTTATGCCCGATCGCCACTCCGTACACCCCACCTGTATCCCCTCCATTCGGAAAGTTCTCGTCCAGGACCGGGACGGTTCGAGTCGCTTCAAAGGCCCTGTTGTGTGTCTTTCTCTCGACTCCGAGACTTTCCTAGATCGCGCTGTTGAGGACAGGTGCACTGTAAGCTACATTTTTTGGTGACCTGCAGCACCTAATGCCTTCGTCCCCTTTCCTCCTTACTGACTTTCTTCTAGTCCAAGGCTCCGGCAGAGGTGCCCTATATGGTAGGTTTGTACGAGGCCTTCACATCAGAGAACGCCTTCGAAGCAGCAAACTTGGAGCGACTGGAGTTGTTGGGTGACTCCTTTCTTGAAGTTCGCCGCCAGCCTACTTCTCTTCGCCACCTCTCCGGCCCACACGGATGAAGGTCAGCTGACCTACGCTCGCATCGCGCACATCTCCAATGCAAACCTGCATCGTATCTCCATGAAATTCGGTCTCTTCCGATACTTTTGCTCTTGGGTATTTAAACGCGAGGCGCAGTATCGCCCGCCTTACTACGCCATTGCTGATCCGGTGAGTGCTTCCGCTCCCTTGCTCATAAAAAAATGCCTGCGTTGATTCTCGCCTCGATCGAATATAGGTAAGGGCATGTCAACGTCACGTACATGCGTATGTTTGTGAAACTCTACGACAAGTCCATTGCCGACTCCATGGAATCCCTCCTAGGTCTGTGCCTCCTGAACCTGGAGGCCCCGAGGGTTGGGCGTCTCTTGAATCTCTTCAAGCTCTCCAATGAACCGAATCCACTGAGTGCGTTGGTACGGGCGGAGTCGGTGGGGAGGGAGGCCTATCCCTCTTGGGTGCCGCTACTTCTCAGTCCCAAGCACCGCGTCATCGATCCCACTTTTGCGGTGGAAGACGACTCGTTGATGGCCAAGCGTAAGGCCGAGGTGGAGCCCATGCTTCTGGCCAGTATCCCACTTCTTCCCAAGTCTTCGGCTACTGGCGAGACGGCAGCGGCGCCGGAGGCGGTGAAGTCAACGCCGAAAGAAATCTCTGAGATGATGGAGGAAAGGCGCTTGGGATTGCAGCCACTGGAGGACATTATAGGCTACAGGTTTAGGCGGATCAGGATCCTCCTCCAAGCCATAACCCACCCCTCCTCGCGTCTGGCTTTCATCTGGGGTTGCTACCAAAGGTACTGCTTGGCCCTCCTCTTCACCCCGTTCGCCTTTTGCTTGTGCAGCGTTTGCGTTGCGCCCCAAGGTGCTATAAAGCCCACGAGTGCAGAAGCAGCTTTACCGTAGACGTAACAACGTGGCAAGTGAATCCCAGGCTGTTGGAGAGGCTTGGACCAATTTGCTATTTAGTTGGTCAAAGCGTCACTCTTCTACGTAGCTTTTGCTGCTTCGAGAGTATTCTCTGTGCTCACTCTTCTGCTTCCATTGTCTTGAGTCTTTCAGTGGAGTGGCGAGGGTGGTCAGCGGTTGTGCCTGTTGGAGCCTTTAATGGAGGTTTCGGGTTGTCACTTCATTGGTTAGGCGAACTCCATTGGGAAGGAGAGGAATTCTGCCAAAAAAGGAGTGTCAGGGAAGGAGCCAAGGTGTATCTGAAATGAACTCCAGATGAGATTGTCGTCCCCTGACTTCAGTAGCAAACTACAACTCGCTCCGTTACTGGCCCCACTGTTGTGGGTGCTCCAATTTAGCCGTTCGCCGTGGGTACCTTTCTTTCGTGAAGGCTAGGCATTGTACTTGGCCACCGAGATGTGGCACTGCTCCTTCCCGATCGCGGCGTCCCCAACGTCGTCACTAATACCACTCCCCGGTTATACCTGAATGCGAAAAGTAGTAGCGTGTTGACTAATGCCGGGAGACTGGGAAGGTCCGAGCAGTCGAATGTCCAATCCGAAAATCACTTTGGTCTGCTTGTTCTCCAGGTTGGAATTTCTAGGCGATGCTATTCTCGACTTCGTGGTCACTCAGCGCATCTACAAGGACCACCCCAATATGGATCCGGGTGGGTGTGGCTTCTGTCAAGGTCAACATTCCTTTGATCCCGTCACTACTATGTGTGCTTTTTCGTCCCCAAAGGCGAATTGACGGATCTGCGCATCTGTCTGGTCTCCAACATCAACTTGGCCGTTGTGGCCGTTCGATCTGGCATTTACAAATTTTTGGAATATTTGGACCCCAACCTGTGGTCCTTCATCAACAGCTTCTCTGACGCCGTGTCAAAGGGGGTCTGCAACGTCTGGAAATTGGAGGTGAGACGAAGAGATTTTGCCGTGGGCCCCTTGATTTACCCATCCCAACTGGAAGTGACCGCATCCCTGCACTTTTGTTCACTTGCAGCACGACTTCAACGAGCGGAATGAGATGCTCTCCTACAAGGTGCTGGGAGACATGTTTGAGGCCATAATCGGGGCTGTCTTTGTGGACTCTGGTGGTGTCACTTCAGTCGTCACTGGTGTCATTTATCACCTGTTAGGACGAGAATTCGGTATGTCCTGCACTTGTTCGCTCTGTGCATGCATGGGTAGATTATGTGCCATTTCTGGAGAACTTCAAACACGGCATGGGCGTCGCTCCGCTTTGTTGGAATGAGCTTTCAGTCTTCTTCTAGAGCCACGGAATCAACGCAGCACCTTCCACCTACGGTAGACGATTTAGTGAAATTCTCTTAAACTTCGACCTCACCTTAGCGTTGGAGTGCAACGATCCCGATCGTCTGTTATTGCATAATGAGAAATGAGAGAATTAAATGCTTCATTTTGGTCTGACGTTAGCCGGTAGGCTCCTAGAAGTGGGTGTTACACGTCAAACGGGTGGTGAGTGTGTTCCTCTTCTTCAGAGGCCTACGGTAAAGACTTGCCTATGGACCCGGTACGAATGATGCACGAGCTATACCCGGATTTGGAAATCTCGTGAGTGAACCTCCAAGCCTGTAAAGCCCCGCATGTGTTCTGCCTCATTGTTAAGTTACCCAGTGACAGTTATTTAAGTAGTGTCACGGTGCCTGGAGAGCTCACAGAGGTGATATGCTTTTCCCCATGCAGGGTCGTGGAATGCTTACCGGCGAACAACTCAAGTGGTAATTCAAATTCTACTACTTTGTCAGAAATGGAGGGGGTGAATGCGGGTGGTCAACCATGTCAACGCGTTCGTGTGTCAGCCAACTACAAGGGTCGCCGACTGAGTGGGGAGGGCTTCAACCTTCGCACCGCCAAGTTAAAAATCGCTCAACAGTTGGGCATTGGATTTACCTAGACTTCAGCGTCTTCTTTTTCCTCTGCTTTCTACCTAATAAACCGGTTGCATTGATGGTTATTGGGATCTTCACTAATCCTAGTTTTAGGATCTGGGTGGCTTCAGCTTTGAATCCTGAAGCCTTAGTTTTCCATCGCCTGTAATTTGGTTGTCTATTGAGTCGGAGATGGTGCCGTTTAATGCAGGTGAAAAACCGTGTAAATGTAGCAGCGGAGAGGTGTGCCCCTCTTCAGATTAGTCGCTAGGGTCGTCTGATTATTCGCTTACTAAATATCGCTCTGATGTGGAATTTGGCACCATAAAACAGGATAACCGGGTTTCAAATGTAAGGGGATGTCTTTCAAAAATGTGTTCATACTTATAGCCTGTTCGGTAGCCTCCTTAAAAGGGCAATAGATGGTGCTGAGCTCTGGGTAGGCTTGGTCACCCCATTTGAGCTGGGGATCAGCTTGACCTCGAGAAATTTCTTATTTTGGAGGAAAAGGCCTCCAAGCGCAATGACGTGCCGTCGCACTCTGCTAAAGCAGCCTTGATGCTGTCTGGGCTAACGGATTGAAGATTAAGTCATTTTTTCATCTTGTTGTAGCCTTGTGCAAATCGAACTCGTTTTGCGGAACAAATCTACACTTCGTGCTAGAATAAGGCGTAAGTCGTCGAAGTGTTACTACCTTAAGGATCCGGTATCGTAGGTGGCAAAAGAAAGAATAGTATTCTCTGTGTTTAAAATCGGAAAGACAGATACTGTGAAGCCAAGAATTGCCTTAAATATGGCTTTCTGACCCAATTATCTATCTCAAGTCAACAAAATGTATAGTTATAAGTTGATGTGTCCGTACGACATGTTATTTGGTGGCACTATATCGAGTCTACTCGACACCGATCCCATGCCAAAAATCACGGCTATTTAAAACAGCACACAAGCTTGTGATTAGTTGAAACCTATTATCAGTAGCGTTTAATAAGATCAGTGAACACATTCTGACTGTATAGGATTGACTTTAAAGATTTAACGAAATAGGTATAAACACCTTCAGTAAGCAATTCTTCAAAAAAATGAAATGGATTTTCTAATGCTTCGCCAGCTTAGTTAAAATGACGAAATGCCGTAAATATCATTAGAAATCCTTAACCAAAGTGAAATGTAAAACAGTCGGTCCAGTTTTTATTTATTTTTTTTAATACCACTCACCTATGGGCACTGAAGCATTTGGGTAAAGGTGACTTGAGACATTAATATCTGACCCCCAGAAATAGCAATTGTGTTATTAAAAAGCAAAAATAAAATCAGCCTTATATACGTCAGTTACAAACAATATTATTTTAAATCATTTAAGTCAGTAGTTACTTTATAATAGTAAACTTGCCACCGAAATAACCGTGTTTAAAGCCCCCTTAATTGTTCCGCGCCGAATTTGTGGTTTTGTGGATTTTGCTCGCGAGATGAACAGAAGTGATCGAGCCAATAAAGCTCTTGTGCAGCCTATTGTAGGTTTTATTGTTTCATCATCGGTTTAATTTAGACTGTCATTTACGGGCATATGCAAGTGGTATGTTTACACTTCCGGTTTATAGCATTAGAAAACTCCCGTTCAAATCTGGCTCTACGAACAAAGTAATATGCGGATTGAAGGCAGGATTGTTGGTTTTGATGAATATATGAACCTTGTTTTGGTGGAAGCCTGTGAAAGGCATATGAAGTCTGGCGCCAAGAAAATGATCGGTGAGCAGTCCTGTTTAGATCCTATTTCTTAGGCCGTATCCTCCTTAAGGGTGAAACCATCACACTCATTCAAAAGCTTCCTCAGTAAACCTTGAAAATGCATTTCGTAATAAAGTATTGATACAGAGGTGTGAAATTTCTCACGTTGTCGACATGTATGATCATTGGTCATGGCTTTTCCGTTAATTTTCCGACCAGGGAGTTTAGCGTGGTTCACACATGGCATTTTTACCAGTGTAATAGCGGTGGGCTGTTGTTTGATCCTTGAACATTTAAAATCATTTATATAATCCGTTCAGGTGGTGTATTATTCCTGAGAGTGAGCCCGATGTGGTTTGCCGTGGCGGTTATTATATCCAGGGTTTTTAATTAATAATTTGGTCTTTATTGTAGCTAAGTTTTTACAAAAAGATCAATCCAGGATCATTGGGCGGTTATTATCGACCCATCAATGGTCATCTGTTTGCAGCCCTTTATGTTTCCAAGCTTGTTTTTATTCTGTTTTAACAAGTCCAAGTCGTGATTTCATAGCTAGGACCGCACGGAGGAGTTTTAGGCGTTTCACGATCTTTCTCGAAGGAAACTAAGCGTGAGATGTTGGGAGTCTTCCTAGATTATCGATATGCAGCTTTCATGTATATTGAGAATGCCGGCGGTCGCACGCATGGTTGGTGTGATTGATTCTGCAAATGCATGGGATGGTATTGTCTGATTGACGAAGTTGGAATGTGGTATTCTCATGATTACATTACCGAGAGTTCGTAGGTGCTTGGGGTGGTCACGGTTAGCCAATCTGATGCTACGTTCTTTTTTGAGAATACCAGTGCTTCATCCTGTAATTATCAACTGGCACTGAAGTTTTCCAGATTAAAGAATTTAGGTGTTGTCAACTTAGCCCTCCTTTTCGTTCGTAATAATCCTCAGTGATGAGACAGTGGCGTCGATACATTGGAATAACATTGTAGTGCAGTCCATTGGGTTCTCTTGGGATCTGCACCTCACTCTCCGTTCGTTGAACTATAACTGAGAGTACATTTGTCGTTGCAATAACATTCTACGTAAGCTTGCGGTGCCCCCAGTCAGTCCTGGACCCGGAAAAAGTTATATACTAGGGATAATAAATTTATTCCCTACGTACAGAAGGATTGTGAAGCTAATGGCTTGACCAAGAGTCCCATGTACGGAGCCCCAAGTGCCCCCATAACTACAATGTAGAGTTGAACAAACCATTGAAGGATTCCATAGCGCCTCTTTTCCTCGGAGTGCCGTCGCTGGTGCTCCCGTTGGTTGACCTTCCGTGTTGGCCATTACAATGTAGTCAGTGGTGTATGAAAAATATTTACGAACCAGCCCTGTCAGCGGTCAGATCTGCTTGAAATTGAGATATTTAACCATATTTCTGCTGATTCTGGAGTTTTGCCGGTGTGGGGGATTGTGCTGATAATCTCGTACACCCATCGATTTTAGTAAGAACACTAGCTCGAAAGGAGGGTCGTTTAATGGAGGTTACGGTCTGGAACAGCTTCGTTGGGCTGAAGCTTTGCGCCTGTTTAATCTCGCTACCCTGTTCCCACTTCAGTGGTGCCCAGCCAGATATCCATCCGGATTCCATCCAGCTAGTAGAGAGGTAGAGGATAAATCTCATGTTCACTTATTTGACATCTTCATGCACCTATCGTAGTCAGCTCCGTCGCCAGCTGTTCCAGATGATTAATGGCCGCGGCTAATGTCGCTTCGGTTGTTAATAGCAGATGTCATTTTCACCCGTCGCTTATGGGCTGTCACAGATCTTTCCATCCGCGGCCCATGCCCTTCCTTCTTCGCATTAAGATTTAGTTTTCGGCAATAGAAATTAGGGTAGTTGTCCCTTGGGCTCGGATTCTCTTTCCACTAATGTAGCGTCTCATGACTTCTCCGAAGGCGGAATAAGGCGGTTTGGGGGGCTTAGGGACTACAGGCTTGGCCCGGAGGCTATGCCACCCAGCGGAAGTACAATGGCAAAGCCTTAAGTGCTCGCACAGCCGAAGTGCGAAGTTGAACATGCAGGCAGGGTACTACACTTTTACCTTTTGATTTTAAACCCTTAATTTGCTTAAAATGGAAAACCGTTGCAACCATTGCTACTTATTTTTGGGTAGTAAAGTCGTTAATGTTTTATGCCGATTTTTATGCACTCTTTATTGGATTCAATAA
Organism: Echinococcus multilocularis; assembly: GCA_000469725.3. Classification (NCBI taxonomy): domain Eukaryota; kingdom Metazoa; phylum Platyhelminthes; class Cestoda; order Cyclophyllidea; family Taeniidae; genus Echinococcus; species Echinococcus multilocularis. The sequence continues at coordinate 3,009,935 of LN902846.1, read as the reverse complement.
AGGCGGCAGTTATTATCATGTGGTAATGTTTTACGTCACCTATTAACGAAAACGGATCGCCGTTTTGCTTCCATGATGGCCAACAGGGTTCCTTCTTGGCCACTCGTACCAGCCGACTGTTGGGATTCAGGTCGGTGAAACAAGTTTGGTCCAGCAAAAAATCCGCATTTCATCGACATTATTGTCTCAATGGATTGACACAAGTTCGACATGCAGGCAGCACATATCTTTGGTATAATTCTTGCATAGCTGGTTCCATGCGTCAGAGGCATAAATTTTTTTGGCCCACACGACTATTTAATGTGTGAGGTCGCTTCAATCCCAGGGGAAGGTGATTTTGGCATGGGATTAATTTTCGTCATCCATACACTCCTACCCACCCATCAATGGTGTGCTTGACTTGTTGGTGGCTGTCACCTGGCATGGATGGCTCGTGGGCGAGGGTTGCACGTCGTGCCAACCTCCAAGTCACCCCACCGCCCAACGAAGAGACAACGGTCCACACAGTATTAATCAACTCACCCGCTTGTCACAACGCGATTCCACTGTTGGTATGCGTGTGATTCATTCGGGTATACGTGCTTCAACGTTTGCGTCCGCGTCTGTGACTCAGTTGAAGGTGGCAACAATGTAGCCAAATTAACACGGCAACAATTAGGCCACTTCACATCACCGCATTTTCACAGTAGGTATCGCAACTACTTTTACATGGTTTACCCTCCACTGGGATTATCAGGCTTTTTTCAATGCGTCCTGCATCGAAAGAATTCTCTTGACAAGCGCGCTTGTACGTATGCGACCAATGTCACATATGTGTGACGCCTTGATTTTCCTACCTGAGCCTAGTGTATTTTACCATCGAGTGCAACGACTCATGATACTGAAATTAATTGGTTGAGTTTAGGAGCTAGGATTACCCCCAAACTAAGACAGTGTATGGCATCTTAGGGCACCCAAACTTTGGTTAATTTTCCTTCGGAACCCTGGTATTGAATGTGCTGAAGTCTGACCCTTGCCGATAGTATTTAGCCAGCATCTCGGTCATTTATCTTTCCTCATGGCTGCTTGCTGCTGGGAGAGGGCAATGCACACAACTGGCGCTTGGGAGACTACCACCCGGGAAATATGGAAGATAGCGGCGAGGCAGTATTTTCCCTGTCCCCCACCTTGATATCCCATACTATTCCATCCTATCCTAAAGTGTGAGGTGCTAGATCCTCGATGTTTTTGGAGGGGAGAAGTTTCACCCTCACAGATGGATGGCAGCAATAACTGTTTGGCCTTCACCAAATTAACATTTCCCAGGGCACAATTGTGTCTGCAGTCCGTCTCATACATACGGGGCAAGCATAGTCAGTCCTTTAGGAATGTGAGGTGTCCAGTGGGGTAATGCATCATTATATTGCATGGCAATGTTGAAATTAGCGCATTCTTCAAGCTACTTTACTATTTTCGACTGTTAATCGAGGAAGAGAGGTTTTTTCTCTAAGAACTCGGGTCGTGTCGAGCATCGAGCAGGTAGATGTAGGCCGAAATCGTCTGGCATTCAGTAAGTGAACACTTCCCACACACCCACCAGCACACAAAGCCAGTGCAATCCTTTGGGTATGGAGTGATGCATGACTTGAAGACGTGACGTGGGGAGTGGGGCCATGGAAATGTCCGTTGGCTTGACGGACGTTGAAATACAAAAGCCTTTTCTCATCACATTTCGGACAGTCACAGTGCTTTTTGACAACGTGTGTAAGAAAGCGAAAATTGGATTGCAAGTTTTTCAAACTGATTGCCTGTCTGTCATCCCTTGCTAATAAGTGATATGCGGGTGATACCCACTTGCGTTGAAGGGTCCTGACTTTCACAGATGACGAACAACTGTTTCATCATCACTCACTTGGACATTACTGCATCTTGCCTTCCAAATGATCTGCAAAAAGTTTGACAAGAAGCATCTGCAGTTTGGAAGATGACAGAAGACAAGCTCCGATCACCTCTGTTAGGTTTAACTGTCATTGTAAGCTATGAGGGCTCCGAGGGAGGCAGGTAAAACAATAAATAGCATCAATCCTGCAAATATAAGAAAGACGTTTGATCGAGATGTATCGAAAACCGTACAAATCTTTTTCCGCCAACAGACATAATAAACTTGGTCGCTAATTTACTTTGAAGTCAAACCTCCCTTAAAAGCATGTAACTCTAGTGCGATTCAAAACGAGCGCCTGAAGGAATTATGCTACTAATTATTTACTCAAGCGTTCTTTAAAGGCTTTCAAGGGGTTCTTCAAGTCAGAGCGTAGGAAGATGGCAGGTCAGGGTCAGCCGCACACGAAACGTACCACAAACATCCACCCAGCAACTATGGCACGTCTGCTACCGGAATTCCAGGGTAAGACCACCTCAGCCTGGGCGTTTCACCATTCAAACGTAGTAGCAATCACCTTTTATCCCATCTCGCCCTCTCAAGCTAACCTGACCCCCTTTAATTAAACATTCCTCATGGCAAACAGGTCAGCTGCGGTCCGAGACAAGCCTTTACTTGGCAAAATCAACCAACCCCGACACCCCTAGAGCTATGGATGAAGTATTTTGGCGTCAGCGGATGGACTGTCACCACTAGGCTTTCATACCCTCTCCTCACCCCTTGGGTAACACGACTTCACCGATAAGCACAAATATGTATGCATTTGATGAGCAGGCAGATATTGTCGCTAGCGTGGTTATGAAATGGAGGCAGAAGGCAAGGGTGGCGAGAGGCGGACATAAATCGAGATAGAGCAATGAAGATGTAAATAGCACCAGCGTAGGTAGTGGATGAGTGAACGAATAAGTGAAGTTGGGAGCTGGAGAGGAGATGAGAAAGTAGGGCCAGTGGTGGTGGTGGTGGTAGGTGCAATTCAGATCTGCCAGATGCAACCAGGCGTAATGGTGCCGGAGACATCGAGTTTGACGCCACCCTGGAGGCTGACAGCGAGGAAGGCGGGTCTACGCTGCCCACTTCCCACAGAGAGGAGAGGACGCAAAAGGGCGTACCTGTCGCTGGTCATGAAGATTACCAACTCTGTCTTGGAATTTGGTCCCGCTACCGCGTCCGCCTCGATCTCATCGGGACCTGTTTCACTAGGTGTTAAAGTCACATTGCCCTGGCTGGTGACGCTCAGTATCATCCACCGATCGGTCTGCTCTATTTTTATAAAAGAAAGGTAATCGCTAGTTAGTCAAGTGAAGAGGCCATCCTCTCAGTGGGCATATAATGTAATCCAGAATCTGTAATTAAATTTGAAACGGAATGGATAAGACGCTAGAGGCATGGATCTGTAATCCACGTTGAAGATGAAATCAGGGGACGGTGGCAGCAGTTTCAGTCCGGAGAAAAAAGCAGATGCTAATCGACGGGATTAGCGCCTAAAGTGCCTAGTTAATAACTAGTGAAAAATTAGATTGCCATGAAGACGGAATACCGATGTAGCACAACCACATCAGATTGTCTGGAGAATTACAACTTCAGGACGTCAGTAATCCCACGCTAAATTCTGAGGAGTTCCGTGAATTTTCGGTGGGAAAGTATACGATCTCAATAAAGGGATGGGGTCCTCTGCCGACTTACTGGTAAAGAACTGTACCGTGCCAGAAATGAGATGTCGCAAAAACCACTGTTGGGGCACACAACTAGTGCAGTCGACGGTGGAGGTGGCACCGAGGCTAGATCGCCGCGTGGGGGCGCCGGCAGCGGGTGCGAGGAATGCGCAGGCAAATGGCGAGTAGCAGGCGATGGAGATGCGATTAATCAGCGGTAATAGATGTAACACCTCCGCTGGACTTGGCTGCCAAGCGGCACAGTCAATGCGTTTGTCAGAGATACCGATCGCTCCCAATGGCTTCGCGCACACCGTTGCACCATCAAGAGTGCGTAACACCACTCCGCCCCGCAAGTTCAGCCGCCCTTTGGACTCACCTTCACCGCCACTGCTGGTACCCTCCTCCATGTAGCTCGGTACGTAGAGCATTTCAAAGGTGGTGTCTTTGGTGCTGGAAAATTAAAAGGCAGTATTTAGCCAATGCCTTTACATCCGAATGCGAGGGTGAAAGCGAATTATTGTGTCTAAATCATAACGAGAGGAGCCCTATGAGACATTGCTACCACCAGAATGAACTTCTGTACCACCTTGGTCGTTAATTGGAAAAGAAGTGGAGAGCACCGACGTCGAGAATATGCACTACGCAACAGTTAATAGCAAGTGACTAGAAGTTAGATTAGGAATAATCTCACCAGTCCTCAGGAGCTAGCTCAGCCGAACCGGTGGGCAGAATCTGCCAGAGACGTCGGTCCTGTGAGCGAAGACGCCAGAGACCCGTGGTGAGGTAAGTGGCACCCTCATCCGTCCCGTCGAAACCAAAGGTCGCCGATGAGGCATCCACCGAGGGTGTGGAAGCGGCATTCACGATGCCCGCCATATCCAGACCGCGACCGCCCACGTACTCTAGCTGATAGAGCGTGTTCTTATGATCTTCTAGCTCCTCCATTGTGGTGGAGAACGTCAAACCTATCGGTGTATTGGAAAGAACCAAAATCGCGTTACCGTCTATAGTCGCTCCTAGGGGAGAACCCCTGTAGGACCACTACACCCAGTGACTTATCATATGATGAGTAATAGTGGCCGATGCACATATTGTGGACGGATTCGGACACTGTCCAGCTAAATGACAGGCGCCTGCGTTAAAGTACAGCGCGTGGTGATAACCGAAGGATTAGGACCAGCGGGCACCTACTTGCATAGGAATTCTCAAGCTCAGTTCGTAGCGTGCTTCAAAAGCTTCAAAGACGGCCTTACGCCTGTACGTCAGGTACACCCCCAAGCTGCGGTGATTTTCAATCCGAAAGCCGGCGCACCGAACGAGTCGGCGGAGAAGAGTACTTTGTTAAGGGGGCTTGAGAAGACAGTGTGGCTTTTCTATCCAAACAAAGGAAAATTCCCATCTGGCGCGAGAAGGCGGTACACAACTAAGACGTCAAATCCAAGCACACCACTTGGTTGAATCAAAGCCGTGACAACCGCTAGCGATGCGACAAAATCTGAGTTTGGTGCTGAGGCTGGTCCTGAGCGAGTTCAGTGCATGCCTATTGAAGAGACGTAGAATGGGTTTTGGGCTGTTGGGAGGATTTCTGAGCAAATTTTCTCCTCAATTGGGCCCAAAAGCAATTTTCGAAAGCGTCTGGCGCTAGCTGTGACATTCACTTTTGCCATGCATGTGAATGGGGGCCGGATTTGTTGATCACGCCTTGAAGGCCACATGGCTGTTGGAACAGGAAACTGTGAATTTTGAGACAAGTTTACCCCTGCTAACGGTACCAAAAGATGGCAGCAAGACTCCGCCAGAATTTCGCATCGGATTTTTAAAGATTACACCGTGAAATTATCAAGGCACAGAAGTCGACGTTTCAGGCACGTCCAATTCACCTCCACTAAATATACTTCAAAGTCACGGCCACATTTTCTTATTTTTATACTGCCCGTGTACAACCATGGTTAAAATCCTCCAGCCGACTCCTTTTCTACCTTTCCTCAACTCCCATTCCCAGGGGGAAATTCCGGAAAAATTTCCCCCATCCCGCATTCCCACCATCCTACAGCACAGTTTTTTACCGTCATCTGAGCAGAAGTTGTTTTCTTCGGGTCTCTAAAACAGCACATGCAGAGTCCCCTTTTGAGCCTTTCATTTTAAGAATTAAAAGTTCTTACAAAATCTGAAAGCTGATGTTGCAATGTCTCCATGATTCCCTCCCCCCTCCCCCTCACCCCAAAAAAAAGTTGACCGGCACAGTTCAGATGTGCCTTACTGTCTTAACATGACACCGACATGACCTCTTTAATCGCCGTTTAGACACCAGAGACAAGACAATTATCCGCAAACCATGAACATCCTGCCTCTACCAACTCCTTTCCAGCTCCACCAATTCAGTAGATCCATAATTTGACGTAATCGTTCATAAAAAACGATCAAAAACACGTACTAAATATGTGACAGGTGGGAGATTCGAAACTTCACATACCCAACGGTGGTAGTAAATGCGTTATGAGATAGATAAAGACCTTTCTGCAAACTCACCGTGTTTATTGCAGGCATATTTGTTGTTCCAGGCCCAGAGACGCACCTGATTGGAGGGCGTCTCAATGGAGAAAAACTCCTCTCTGCGGGGCTCTCGAGCTCCCATCTTAACCTTGAGAACGCCACGCGCTCCAACAGTTAGGTATTCGCCATTTACCTCTTGGAACATCACAACTTGCGATCTACCTGCAGAGGAGAAGAAATTATTAATTGGCATCAATGCCTCTGCGAACCATACTTGAGCACAAGGGCCTTTTCATACTTTAACCAATAGGCTTGCGTTTCCCCACCCCTCTTGTATGATGATAACAATGCTTCCCCCAGATTCGTGCGTCTTACAGAATCTTTAAGGGTTACTCCGGATACCCTCCAAGATCATTTACAAACGAGGACACCAATGGAATGTCGACGGCACCTCACAGCAGGATCGAAGTAGGGGCGAATCGACTATCTGAATATGGGAAGACCCCCATTAACACGTCTCCAAGAGGCAGGGGGCTTACCAGGCTTAAACGACATAGCAAAGAGCGAGGCCTCTTCAATGCTGTCCACTAGACTGCTATCACCGCGAAGGTATCGACCCGACTGGGTGCGTATAGCAACGCGGGAGAGACGAGCCACCGCTTCCTTGGAGGAGGTGCCGGCTCCGGCGCCTGAGGTGGACGGTAGAGGCAACTGCTCCAGCCAGAGAAGAAATTTAGGGCTGAAAGGCATCTTCGTCACTGTGCGCAACTCACTCTCCTTGTTGGCACTACGGACGAAGCAGGAGCGGTGAACGCTGTGTAGGTGGATCTAAAAGGAGCCGCGAATCAGGGAAAGGAGGGACTTCGGCGTCTTGATTCAGCTGTGGTCATTTGCGGTCATGAGTGAAGAAGGTTGGTTTCGTGGTTCAGTTGTCAAATTCACTACGGTAAGGGAAACACGACACCCTCACGAGATCTTAGACGTCATTTTGGGAGGACAGCGGGTCCGGAATAGGGGACAGGGGGGATGGCAGCAGATTTCCAGGCGGGGAATCCAACTAATTCACCCTTCAAAATGACCTCGTGGGGCTAGGCGGACATGACTAACAGTCCAGCTCACTCATGCAAGCAACAAGCATGTGAAAGGCGCTGACGGAATTAAAAGCATCCAAATTGTCGGATTGACTACCACCGATGTCCAACAGGTTTCAAGACTCTTGAATGCGAATACGGTGTTAACTTTTCTTAATGATATCGAGTGCAGGTCTCATACTAGGGGCTAAAGGAAGATGCGTTATCATTTCGGAGAGGAAGTGCAGTCAAAAGCACAGCTTGGTGATTTCTGATTAGAATTGATGCTTCTTGAGTGGACTGCTGTCAACTATTTAACCGCCTTTTTCATGAAAAAAGGGTTTCCTGTCACTACACTCCACCTGCGGATGTATTCCGAGACGCATTCCCCACCAGACTGGTTCCTTGGAGAAGCACCGCACTTCTGTGCCAGTCCACTGGAGGTAGAACCCATGCTTCTCGGATTGGAGTGCGATCTCACCCGAAGCACGAGGTCCGAAGTGGATAATAAAACGTTCCTCTGAGCCTGCAAAGTCAATCAAGCTCCATGAGGTAAACTAGAGTCCCTACCGCCCAGCCGTGTAAACTTCTAGAACTCCTTACCCGGTTCCTCTGAGGCCAGAGTCACCTTGCCATTATGATCAGCACTGAGGAAGTTCCCCAAGTGGTTTTGCAGAAGGAAAGCGGTAGGGTTCTTCTCTTCCGTGTAGAGTGTCCAGATTTGCTTGCGCTTCAGTGAGACGCCCGAGACGTTAAGCGAGCCCTGGAAGGTCTCCGAGGTCAGCAGACGGCCTGAGGGACTGTGGATTAGGCCAATCCGTATCAATTCGATTAGACCGAGTTGATGATTGTAACCACTTCCGTTATGCATTGTGGTCGAGTCAACTCTGTAGAGGGAGAACAAATAGAAATGCAAGCACTGCAACGCAACAGCCGGATCCTGTGTAAATAATTTAGGAACAAAGTGACAAAACCAAGCAATTGTCGGAAGCTCTTGCCTACCACCAAATAAGCTGCGGGGGTGAGTCATAACTTGGCAGGGCTTTATCAGTTGTTAAAATACGTTTGCCCACAGGACATTCCGGTCCACCAAGGTGGTGTGGCCAAGTGGAGGAAGGGAGACAACTCATGTGCTCCTATGGTGTACCTCCAGCTACTTGGAAACGTACAATCTGGAAGCGCTTAAAAACGAGACTTACGACTTACAGGAAAAAGGGCTATCTAATTTGCCTAAAGTATGTATAGCGGGCTAATGATGTAAACAACGGCTTTCCGTGACTCATCATACCCTAGTTGACAACTACTTGTAGGAATTTCCTTCCCGGGAATCAGAACATAGCAACAATTAGGGTAAATCAATGTACGTCAAGCCAAATTAAAGGAGATATTTGCATTATTTTAACAAATACTTTAAAGCCTTATCATCGGAGAGCTTGAACTAAGCAAAAAAGGGCAGAACAAATTTGCCTACCACATACTACGCAATCCCCCCATTGCTTTATTTTTTCATGAAAAGAAGAAAATGTAATGAGTAGTTGACTTGTAACAGACCCTACATAAACAGAACTTGCTTCGCAATAAAACTCCCTCGACTCAAGAAGCGAGCAAATGTGGCAAAGTTTTCACTTCCTCCGCCTTCGTTCAATTCCCGAAGCAGTGAGCGCGCCTATTGGTCGGTCCTTCAATCTGACCCCCTGTTAGCTCTTTTGATTGGTCGATGGTACAGCCAATAAAAATAAAGCCTTTATAACATCACTCGTGCCTTGAATGAGCGGCGTGTGCACGCACGCGCGCACTAACTTAAAGCTAACTTATTCATGCCCCGGCCGCGCGTATACAACCACCACCTCCACCAAGCCCAGGGAGGCTTTGTTCACCCAATCACCCGCCTCTTTTGTGCCGCCATGATTGTGCACCCTGCCAAGTGTCATGTGCAAATTGGCCCAGTTGTTGGGGTCTGAGGAGAGAAAATGGCATTTCGCATTAACGCCGATTTGGTGAGACTGTCTCACTGTCAAGCATCCCACCTCCAGTTTTGGCTAGTTTTTATTAAATGCTAAAGGATGGAATTTCTAAAATGTGGCAGGAGGCACTTTTCAGCTCAGATTTTCGGGAAATTTCAAACCAAGCGCTGAATTGCCGATCCAAATGCAAAAGTAACCTCGTTTTATAAAGTAAAGCTAAGCTAAATGTAAGGAAGCTAACTATAGTAGTTAGCACCGTTTGGATGCCCTTCACTCGGATTTCACGGCGATGGTGTGGGATCCTGTTCACTGTTGCTGCAAGTGGCAGTGGCAGAGTTCCACACCACTAGAGTGGAACGAGCTCGTAGAAGAATTTAGCACTTAGATTCCACCCTTCTACTGCGAAACTACTAGTCACTCAACCCTTTCATACGCCAACGATGCTCTGTAACCCCCTTTAGAGCGAGTTCAGGTGATGACGCCCAAGCTAATGAGTACGCGGAGACCTTCAAACGCTAAAGCCGAGAGTAATCCAATTAAGGAGTTAACCAGCAGAGCTCAGTGCTATAAACTAAGATTCGACGGAGTCAATGAAGAATAGATTAATGAGAGACCACACCTGTATGAAGATGTCAGCACAATACGTGTGCCACTGCGTCACAGCCTCCATTTGAGTAATTACGAGCCTTGGGGCGATAAGTGGTGCCTACCAAGGATCTCTGACTCAATGACTTTTGCTTTGATGTATGGAAGACGAGTGTTTAAAAAAAAGGTACCACAGACACCAAAGCATGGGCTCTGACACCTGTTACAACTTATCGGCTCCGGCTTTTTTGTGGACAGAAAGCAGCAGGCTGGAGCATCGAACATCAAAATTGGGTTGATTTTATCGCCTGATAATGAGGACAAGAAGGGTTCTTCATGGAAGAGGCGCAGGATGCTATTAGCACCTCCTAAATCAATTAATTTGCATTGTGGTGGTGACGGAAAGAGAAGGAGGGAACAGGGAGGGCGAGGTGAAGGTGTAATGTATGCATGACATACCTGGTGACTAATAACAGGTAATTTGATAGGCGAGGAGGGGGAAGGGAGAGAGAAGGGAGGGTTTTATTTGACCCGTACGCACTGGAAGACATCCAAATCTACTTCAATAAATTTCAGCGTAGGTCTTTTAAATCTTTGAGAGCTCTCCGAAGAAGGAATACCTCCTCTCTCAGTTGGTTCATTTCTATCCCCTCCGTCAATAAGCTCTGAGCCTTGGGAGATGAAAAAGCCGGGCAGGAACACTTATTGAATTCCCATTCTGATCGTCTCCAATGTTGCCAGCAACAATAACAAGCGAGTACAAATATGACCTGATTTAATAACCCTTCATAAAATTTTATTTTGCCCCATAAATGTCGAATTAGCGCCGCTTTCAAGGTGACATGCTGAAGGCTCGCTATTGTTCAGCTTAGGGCGGTTAGCTTAGATGGCAAAAAACTGCCAAAAACTTTTCACAAAACCTTCTATTCACTGTTCAGAAAATTTTACTTTTATTCTGTAGAGGCATTCTACGTTTATTTTATTTCCTAAAGTGAGGAATGTGCTCATTCCAGTGTCGGTTTCCTCCTTTGGGGAGGACATCTCGTTCCCTCCGCTCTGATAGGTGATGCCATACGCTTATCTCTTTCCAAGCAGAAGAACCCTCCACGCTCTTTCCTTTCTCCAGTTCATAGCCTATAGCCAGTGTATGGTCATGTAAGTAGGCAGTATTGTATTTTGCAGTCGCCACAACCACCTCCGCGTACGCTGAACCACTTGGGATAAATACGCTGAAGGAGAGAAAGGAAGAGAGGAGATTTTGTGGCCTCGTAGTACCCTACCTCCTGATATGAGCGAATTTGCATCACCTAATACCTCAATACTCTGTTCGTAGAGGTTGAATAGACCTTGAAGGTCTCTCCGACCATTTCTGAGAGGCCAACCGTTTGATGAACACTCTTAGTTGGTGTGGCGCTATCTCGATATGACTCGGTGTAGTGATTTGGTGTGGCACAATTTGTGGGAGGGACCCGTCAAAATTCATTGAATGCCTCTATCTTGCATATGAAAATGTCATTTGCGCCTTATTCGTGTGGGATTGGCGCTTTCCTGCTTGCCGCGCTGTGCTTGAACCGGCACCAGAGCTGTAAAATCGTCATATCAAAATTGAATATGTGCAGGCGGCGGTGGAGCGCGCCATCCAGAGCTACTCTGGTAATAAATCACTTGAAGAGAAAAGCTGCGTCGCATCAAGGATGACCCTTTGTTCGGGGTAATAATGGAGACCTAAATAGACCGCGATCAAAGCGTGAAGACGGACTTTTAGGAGGATTTAATGTGAATGCTGATGTAAAATCTAGGGGGTTCAGTAGACAGGTTCTATCCACATTAATACCTGATGAGCGGCAAGCAAAGGAATGTATACTTGGCTATCCCAAGACAATTAAATGCTTCACCACCCACCTCACACCTCTGAGATGGAAACCACTTTGTCCTTCGAACAATCAAAAGTTCGGTTAGCAACTATCAAATAATTTTTGAGAAAGATTTTTTGGCTGAATTTGCCGAGTAACTGTAAATTCCTGTTAAAGCTCCTACCATCAGCGTCACATATGTGTGACGCCCCGATTTTCTTACATGAACCTGCATGCCACGCACGCGACACAATTTAACGAAGAATAGGCACAACAAAGACAGTTGGTGTCAGAGCAGAACAACACAGTTTGCACTTTACGGCCAAACAAAGTATCAAAACATGCAGAAATCCCACAAAATTCCTTGGTTTTAAATTCCCATTCAAAAATTAATTCATAGCACGGATTTTCATGTTGAATTATCACTATTTAAAGCGCAAAAATACTTATGGGAATTGGCAGCTTCATTTCAGCCACCAATGAGAGTGGAGACCTTTTTGTGGACACAACTTGTGCCTTTGTTTGGAAAGCTAACCTATGGCAATGCAACTGAACCGGCTGCACATATCCTCACATGGCCACCACTACAACTGACCAGTCAAAACACCGTCAGTTTCGTTTATTGCCTTCAAACAACCACGCAAACTCTCCTGTAGTATTTATTCGTGTAAACAATGTGTTTAATTGTGAAATTAAAGACTGATTTACTTTGTGGCCGCAGTTGTCGGGTACAATTCTTTAACGCAATTCTTTCAAAAGATGAGAATCCGTATTAAAGCCTCCGATACTAGCATAGTAATTCAATGACATCCAACCAGTAAAACTGGTAGCAAAATGTTTGGGATAATGAGTTAGGGAAGGTTTTTTAGCTCTCAACTCTTGCATCGTGCATGCGGTGTGCGACGTGACAGAGTCGTAGTGAAACACACACCTAAACAACTCCCTCAATGCTTCTCCCAGGTCGGGCAACCGTCTAAGTCTAGGCTTTTGCAAAGGGGATTTTTAGCAGACCTCAGCGATTCAGCACTCGTTTCGTTGATGTTTTGGTGAGATTTGTGAAGGAATCTATTGTTCTTGATAATGCGTTAAAAATGGACAAACATTTTTGGCCAAAGAGGAAACACGGGGGAGCAGATTATATCTAGAAGAACATGCCATCTAAGAATTCCGTTTTATCTTTGATAATGAAATAACCGCCATGCTGGTGTTGAGTTTGCAAAATCTTAAACAATTTGACCACGATAGAGCTCACTGGTGTTACTAAAAGCACAATTCTTAAGTAGATACCGCACCATGTTTGCAATTGCTTCAAATGACGGGTATTTCAATTTCGCATTCTTTAACGGTAAAAATAAAAAAAAAACAGATCATGAGGGACAAGCTATTTGCGAACAGGCATGGGGAATATTTTCGCTAAGAATGGACTAAAAGCCTTTGTTACGACTTAGGTGATGGATTAATCTAGGGAGAGATTGAGCACTTTTGAGAGGGCTCTTTTTTGCCTAATTTTCACGATTTGTTCTGTGCAGGTAACACAATTTTCCAACTGACGTCTCATATCACACACGCACACACAAGTGAGAGCCAGTGAAACATCACACCGAAATGCTCAGAGCATGTGTGGAGTGCCTTTCGCCAAAGACACGGCCTAATCTTTGCCACAAAATCACAAAACTAATTAGTTGGAGGCCCTTTAATGAATTTGTGTCAAGAACCGAAAGTTATTGGCATGAATAATGCGGATTTTACTGCTCTCCTGCTATAACTATGATTAGTAGTAGGCGCCCCTAGTGTTTTTGGCACTAACTGAGACCCGAAAAAACCCTTAAATTTTATGTGGACTATAATCAGCGGGTTTTCAATTAACTAGGTAAAACTAAATGGTGAAGGCGTAAATCATTCTCACCTACGTGGACGCAGGTGCTCGTTCTTTACGAATCCATTACTTACTCATTCGCGATTTATTTATTCATCACTTCATTCATGCTCTCATTCCTTCATCCATTCATCTCTGATTCACTCATTATTTGAAGTCTATCGGCATTCATTCGCTCATGATGCCATAAATGTAAGAGAGCTCCTAATGCTGTGACTCTTATTTAGTTCCACAGCATACATGGTCTATTTCAGTACCCCTTGGCATGCATCCGGATTATGCATCAGACGAGTCAGACCACACCCATTTAAACAGTGCAATGAATTCAGCTGAAAAAAGAGTTTCAAGATGCCACTTGACAAAATAATAGTGGATTCATATCGATTCCAGATTAGTGGGTTTTTGGGCACCCAAGCAGTAGTCAGACACTAATCAAGAGGATTTGAATGATCAGTTAGTGAAGTCGTTGGGAAAAGTGCCTCCTCTTCAGAATTCTTTCCATTGGCTTCGTAATACCTTAATTGTTGGGGGTAACGGGCCACTTAGGGGGTTCGCTATCGCACCTCCACCAGGCGACGTGGCCGTCAGGCCATGTCAGCAGCCTCCAAGCCCTTCCATAAGTCAAAAATACATATTCCACCCGCGTTGTATGGCTTCTTTCGTCTTCAAGGAAGTCTCGAAGGCACAACATTGACGGTAGCTAATCGCAGCGAAGGAGAATGTGAACATAGTAAATTGAGCGTGAGGGGATTTGAAGTAGATTTTGTTCCTATACTGTTCGTTCTCTGTGGTCTTGCGTTGAAAGACAGGAACAACACTTTCTTTCCGATGGTTGATCAGTTTAAGTCTCATCCTCTTTTAAAGACATAGTTCTTCTCGGACACGTTCCAGTTCTATCGTACCGTTGAGCAATGTACGGAGTAGATGGATGGATGGATAGATAGGTAGAACTCCCTAAAATCAATGGGGTACGGAGGTTTATGCCCTTCTGCCACCTCAAAAGGGCTTTTGTTGATAATCCTTGATCAGTCGCACATTCAAACTTCAAAAAGGTGGACCTTTGAGAGTCGACACTGTTTAGTAAAAGCGTCGTCAGACATCAGTCACTCCATTTCAAAGAAGAAGAGAGATGTGATTCAAGTATCCATGGTGTGGAAAGGACATCCATAACTCAACAGGGCTTGAGGGCAAAAAAAATAGCAGTAGCTTCAGGATGGAACCAGACCACAATCCCCAGACCTTACTTTGACAGTTCCCGCATAAAATTGCATTACTTTAATTATTTTCAGTAAAAGAACTTGAATTCATTTTCCTCCTCTCTAAATAACAAAACAGTAGGCTGAAGCTTTCATGGTACCCAAGCAGACGTTGTGAGGGAGACAGGTTTAGGCTTGATAAGATTACTAGTAAGGAGTGGTAATAACCGGTGTCATGAACAAGGCTCCGTGCCTCCACCACGGCGGCAGAATTGTAAAGGACTGGAAGGGTCTCCCTCATCTACCTTGTTTTAAACGCTGACCTTAGCCCCACCCCCCTCCCCCGTCCCCGCGACTGGTCTCCCACTTTAGACTGGAAGGGAAGGACGCGCAGGAAAGGCTCTTTCCTACAGTAGTGTTGGTGCTGGGCTTTATGAAGAGCGCACTTACGGGTGGGTAAACTCTCTTGGGAAGAGGATTGTGCTAAAGGTGCTAGGAAGAGTTCATTGTACAAAACCTAAGGTGAGAGTCGTCGTGACAGGTCGACGCTTTTTCGTTAGGCTTTCAGGTAAAGGACTCCGGGAAAGGCTTTCCTTCTGCACCCAACCTGTACAATTGCCCCCTCCAAGATGTTATGGGTTGAAGGAATATGGGATTGCTTTATTGCGAACACCTCGGAGGGACGAGATACTAGATCCAGGGTGAAAGCCAGAATTTCGGTAGTCTTGGAATAAACACAAAAAATCCTTTTTATTAATCCAGAAGAGTTTAATGTCCGAAAAGTTGATCACTAGATCAAATTGTATATGCTAACACCATTTAAACTGTCAGGCCTTTCGGACAAGGCCATTTTACAGACACTTGAGCGCCTTCGCAGGTAAATGGAACATGTTAACCAACTCTCGGCTTTGATGGGTTCCCATGCTGCTTCTTCTTCGCGATTAGATGATGTATGTGCGCGTGCCTTCGACCACCGTAAGCCATCAACTCCATCATCGTTAACGAGGTTGGGACTCACCACTCCTCCACATACCATTAATCACAGCCAATGAAGTGCTGAAGTACAGGTGCAGAAAATGGAAACCTCTTATTACATAATGATTGCATGCCGTCGTCATTTGCAATTTCTCCCAGGCTGGAGTGGCGTTGGCATTTGTGGATGCTGTTGTCTGTGGCTCTGTACACACATGAAGAGTTCCATGCTACTAACTGTACTTTTATCCGATTAGGGTCATTCACGGAGTCCTTGTGCTATTTTTGATGGCAAAAATCCATTTTTTATGTGCTTGGGCTAAATGCGACACCTTTTACATTCCTTCCCCTGCAGTTCATAAACGCTTTCCACTTACCAATGGCCTCTCAGCCCTTCTAGACGTCGTTTTGTGGCTTCTTTTGTCTCTAGGGTAGTCTTTGGGCGCCACAATAGTTGCAGTGGAAAGCAAAGCCGACCTCTTAACTAGCCAAATGGGAGAATCAGTGACGACTTTAAAGGGAAGGATTGCGATTGACGTCTGTCTTCGGCAAATACACCAGTCCCGTAGTCTGGTAGAAAGCTATTAACACCCGAAACGGCATTAACCGTGGCCGTGAATCATCTGGAAAGGTTTGTAATGGAGCTATGTACCGTGCCTGCATGGAGATGCCAATTATAGGAGCAGGTGATGCCTCCTCCACCTCTTCGCTGGATGGACAGGACCCAGATTGATAAATGGCTAGGCAGGATTGAAGTGAGATCAAAGTGGCGAGGAGAGACAGCCGCAAAAACCTATTCCCAATAAACTTTTTAGCTCCCACCCTTTGTTACAGGACTCTGCTTTTAGGTCAGTATTCTTACGCCTAGCGATGGACATACACAATGGTCTGTACATTCCACCGTCCCCAATACAGTTTTAAAAAAGGACCAGACTCCAGTTTCTGTGGTTCTGCCATGAGGGATCGGCGACGTTGCAGTCAAATGTCGTCTCAGTTGCGGGCGAATTTGATGATTGGTGCGGTTGGTAGGTGGATGTGTTCCTCACAGCACTGACTATGTTGTGATGACTGACGTGGGAGAAAGACAAAGGGGAGCGCCAGGGGATATTACTAAAAATGAATAGAGGGGGCCTGGTTTTGCTGGCACTGAAGGCTCCGTTTTTTTACTTTCGCCAGGCAACATGACTTTTGAACCATCCCAGTAGCCCTCAGTCTCTTTTGTAAGTCAGCAATACATATTCCGTCATGGCACCATAATTCCCTTCTTTTCTAGGAGAAGTCTCGGGACCCTACAACTGTTACCATAGCAAATCGCGTAACTTTAAGGCCATAAATGACCTCAAATAATATTTATTTGTAAATATTTGTTTAATTAAGTGAAATTTAGATGGCAAAATAGCGAAGAAGAAGGTCAAAATCCCTTCCTATCGTGTTTCACTCTGTAGGCTGTTGAATACATCATCCTTCTTCCAAAACGCCAAGCAGAATATGGACGTCCACTTAGACAACCCTTTCGGACTAGACTGGTACAGATTAAGCGAGACTGCAGCATTTGAGCCATCCCTCGAAAGCCGTTAGGAGGCTTTCGGCCTTGACGTAGCTGGGAAGATGGAAGGGCTGACAGGCTTTATGTCCACCAAGGGCGATAGACATATTGTGACAGACTGAAGAGGTTCGCAACAATGGCATGGGCTCCTGATAAATATCCACTTATGTCAAAGGGTTCCACCTAGACCCGAGAAATGTCACTGAAGAGAATAGTTTTTATTCATGCATGAGACATTTGCCTGCTTGTGGGAACAGCACCAACAAGACAACTTGGTGATGAACGCTGAAGGCATTTAAGTAGGTTGAGAATAACAACGAAAAAAAAACAGCAACTGTCATTTCCACCTTCTTTGTTTTCAGTTTTCGTTGCGTGAAGGGAGACGAGTACACTGATTGGGCGAGTGGAGGGATGGGTTTAGTCTAAACTCGTCACGCACGCACCAACATAGGGAAGATTAATGTTGAATTGACATGCATATTGTTGCCCCTTGGTCTAACAACAAGTAAGGGAGAGTCACTAAAAATCTCGCATTGAAAAAAAGGCACTAACCAGGCCATTCAGGGGTTCAGTTTCACCTGACATTGATCTCACTGACTTGTCACTTTGGAAGGCTACATGTGAGAGCTGAAGGGAATCGTTGCCTGAGTTACCATGACCTCGGCACGACAGACAGGGATCATAATTGCGATTCGGTCAATGGCTTTTGATTGGTGTACCAGACCTGTGACGGTGTGACCTTGACGAGAAAACGCTGACGCAGGGGCCAGTTGTCACAACCTCGGGGCAGTTAATGACTGTCACATGCAAATTGGTGCGCTTTGTTTTGGCTTGGGGGGAGGGAAGCAAACAACCGCTTCGCCGCCCCTTGTTTGAATACATGACAGGTTGTCAAGGCGCGGTGCCTGTATGTAAAATAAATAGATGAGTAAAACATGGGATTCCAAAGGTAGTTGTTTAAATCGACAGCATTAGATTACCTTTTGAGTTGCCTCAAGAAAAAACTTACTTCCCAAAAATCTACCTTTTATATTTAGAAGTTATTACTTGATACAGAAAACAGAATATGCTCAAATAGGCTGATGGACTTAAGTAGGATACGTACCCACATAAAGATAACAGATGCATTCTTAAGAAAACACCAAAATCAATAATGGGCTGGTTGACTTGTAAAAAGACGAATGGAAAAGGCCGATTGTCATTTAAAAATTGGTACTACCGGCTTCTAACGGAGATCCTGGGGCCTCCTTCCATGTCCGATTCCACTTCGCCTCTTAGACGGACACCATCGTCTGGCTTTTACACTGTCTTGCATCCGTCAAATGTCGTTTGAGTGGAGCAGCACTTTTGCCTCCTGTAAAAACCCAAATTTGGGGACGATCAACAAAGAGAAATAAAGGTGAAATAGTCACAGACGTACTCCCAAATCTCCACGCAGTGACAAGGGTAATCTTTTAGAACCTTCTTCCCCCGACTGTGATGTGATGACTGCAGTGAGACAGAGAGCATACGACTGCCCCTAGGGGAAGAAGCAATGGTTGCATGGCCGAAGGAGGCTTGCTTTACTTAAACATTCATGAAGTACTCCTCTAACCATTCCACACGTGCATAACACCAACTTTCGGAGGAACTAAGGGCCCACGAATAAAAATATATATTTTAATAGGGGTTCCACCAGGCAAAACATATTTTCCATCTGTGTGGATGTGTGCGGGTGCGGGCACATGAAATGCCAACAAAAATGCCACAATACGAAAGGTATCGGGCGATTTCGACACTACTGCAGTGAATGCAATCACTGCTGCTACTTTTGGCTGCCAGCGCCAGTTTATTCAAAATTGGTGTAAGTAATGCTGGAAGGAAAAAATTACGCTTTTTGGCTGTCTTTTGGACAGCAAAACCCCTACAACGCTATGCTCCAAGGCGGTAAGCTAACAGTGGGTGAAAGTAAGTTGTTAGTCGACTAACACAAACCAGAGATTTCCAAATCCTTGATTTGAGGCTCAATTCAATTGCAAGCCATGGGTCATAACTAGAATGTTCCTCTTCATGATACACCAAGTGTAAGGGAGTACAAGTGTCATGGAAGACTAAAAATGCTTTTCGGACAAATCACATCCTCGGGCAGACTTTCGAAAATTGTTTCATGCAGTGAAATGGTATTTAAAATCCTGCCGACTAGTCTCAAACAAATTTCAGAAGCACTATCACTTCCGAGAGGGTATGAATTGCCAGTTTACATGTGAGTGAATTGGTGGTTTACTAACCAACTTGCTTAATAACCCAGTACTGGCCTAATGGCTCACACAAAACCCTTGTTGTGGCCAATAGGCTTCCGTGAAATCCACACTAGACGCGCACATGGGCACGTGCGTGCGTGCGTATTGGAAGGGGATGAGGGGAAAAGGGGAGGCGAGCAAATTTCATTCGACTTCGCGCGATTTACTTCTTTCCAAGATACCCACACAGAGGCCGTTTTAGAGCATCAGGACGTGTGTGGAAGAGCAAGCGAGCCAGAGACCAGACCTAGGCCGACCGAGACCACCGGCCAATGCAGAATATCCCCTCTGCAAACTGGCGGATGATAAATTCTTTCGGGTTTCAATTCAGTCGCCTACCTCAATCACTACGCTCGTCCTCATCCTCCTCCTCGTTTACGCCACAGCTTTCACGTTGGGGGTAGAGGGGAGTGTAGAGGAGTGGGCCCGTGTCCCCCCAGATTTTCTAACGCGCCTCTATCAGTCGACTACTGATGAGCGCGGTCGCCTGTTCGCTCCACCGCCCTACTACGCCGACTCAGTCCTCGCCTTCCTTGATGAAAAGAAGACATATAGTGAGCGCCTTTTCACCATCTTTTTGACATTTCAATTTAATTCACCTTGTCACTAAAACGTACTGTAAGTAGGCATATACCACCGCATTTGCAGGTCCGCTGCTAAGCTAATTCTTCTCAGTTCAAATCCTGGTTAGGGTGGCCTTGAGGAGTTGATTCTCTCTCTCTCATAGGTGGGTCACATTCACGAATCAAAGTCGCCGGATAAATTAAAATATGTAAGGTTTGCATTTTTCGATTCCGAAATAGAAAATGGCGAAAAATTTGGACACAAAATTGATTAAAAATGCCATTTATTATTTCCCTTAAATTTTCTGCACAAACTTTTGTTGGTGTAATTATTTCCCTAATGGGCAAGAATTTGAAATTGGATTCGATGGTTTTAGCACCAAAGTCTTTCACACATTCCATTTATTTACCCTAAAACCAATAACTAGTTTCTTTATTCACCAAGCCTAAAAATCACCATAAAGTTATTTTTGTAGTAACTTAAAGATATGTCGCAAATAATCAGAAATCGTTTTTTGGAATATTTTTTCAACAGTCATAAAAAGTCGTAAAGTAAACATTGAAATGGATATATGAGGGAATTTCATGGCTATTTGTATAAGGTAATTGGTTTCGTCGACCGCAAGATGTTCGTTTAAACAGAATCCTTTTACCGTCCCCTTGTTTGACAGGTACAACTCAATTTTCAGCAACTTTTAAGTCGTCACAACTGAGATTTTGTTACCATGGGGCGATTCTCTTGACTACATAGGTAGCTGGTTTTTACAAAGCGTTATCAGCTAACGTCGGGACCAGACGACCTTCAGAGAGGTGAGCCTGATGCCGTACTGCAAGTGCTTAAACATCGCCATGGCTAATAATGTTGCTTCCAAATACCGATCGTGCAGTTGGAAATCTGCTCAGAAAAACTACTTTCTGCTTTTTGAAAAAGTCCACCGGTATAGGTTTGCGAGAGAATTCTTACTTACTCCGCAAAGTGCAAGGTTGAGATTTTTTCATCAAAATTTAATTCATTCATTTAATGTTTTTCTCTAAAATTGATTTTTGAACAAAGTTATTTAACCCACAGATACTCTATGGGATGAAAAGCCATCTTGTGTTGCTGTGCCTATCTTGCGTTTACGGTTCCGCCGCTAACTATGCTAGATGTAGGCGATTATAGCTGTAGCTATTTGAAAAATGATCCCAATTCACCGCCTAATCGCTTTAGCCAAAGCCACTTTTAGGATCCAAAAGAACAATTTTCGAGTCCTTTCTGGGAACGTATACTAATTTTTATGGATAATACAAAATTTGAATTTTTGCGCTAGCACTTAGTGCTTCGAATTGGCAGGTTGAGCATCACCGTGGTCACGCTTTTCTGCTCATAACGATGGTGGTGGCAGTCCATTGGTGAAAACTTGACTTTAATGATTCACCTAAAAGTTTATTTCTCCCCCTTTAATCATTTTACCGTGTTAAATGAAGTATGGGAGAGTAAGAACGTGATTTAAATTGCATCCTCAAAGGTTAAAATTACACTACTTCCGTAAAAATAAAGGAGATCCATCTGTTATAAATACCCTATTTCTAGCTTGTTTCTGAAAGTTACCGAAGACAAATGCTTTCTAAAAGACTTTGAATAGGTATGTGTGCGTCGAAAGTTATTTACTGGGAAGTGAGACATCAGTTTTTACTTACTAACCTACATTTCTTGTCTCTTACCTCATTACCGCTTCGCACTTCTCGCACTATCTTCAAGAGCCCCACTAAGCCAGTTACGCAAAAGCCTCAGAGACCTACAAAAAACTTTCCGATGGTTTATAAGCTTATTTTTTGGAATACAATCCCACCTACTTAAATTTTCTGGGCAACAATGAGAGACTTTTTGTAAAAGAAAATTTTTTGCTAACTTGAAGTTCAAATGACATCCACTTCGGCTGCCGTGAGAGCCGAGTTGTAAGTGCATTTGCAGAGAGACAGAGTGTAAGCCTAAAAGAATGAAACTATAAACCCCCATTATCTGAGGTATCATGTAATTCTAACCTTATCCATCCACGTTTATGCCTTGTTGTTTTAAGGACCTGGAGGCGCCAAAACTCGGTTCTCAAAAATACACCTGTTCAGGAGAGGGTTGAAATTAAACCTAAAAAGTGTTTTGTAACTAGAATCGAATTATATTTACGAGGTTCGCAAATGTATTTTGCAGAATTTAATGATCTGACAGTACAGGAGCTGCAATCATTTGGAGCTTTACGACTACAGTGATTGCGAAAGTTATTGGATATCAAATCTCCACTGAAGTGCTGACAATAAAATAGGTTACCTTGGTTGTCCGGTCCTTCTAGGATTTTGCATGACTTACTAGGCCAAACAGTAGTTTGATGTGCAATTGAAATTTATGTCTTTTCACCTTATCCAAAAAATTTGCTTTTAAATTTAAAAACGTCTTGACTCAGCAGGGCTATTAGCTAATATCTATGTTCCCAGTAGAATGCCTGGCCAGAAGTCTTAACACTGCTTTTTGTATGTGAAGATAGTAAAAAGGAATAAGATGTGAAGTTATTAGCACATAGACCGTGGCACCTGTCGGTCAGTCAAGGCTAATGGCCGAGTTCCTATTTTTTCTAAAATTGAATGAGAGCACAGATTTGCAGAACCAAGTCACAAAGCTTGGGTTGATAGCATTGAATTTTAAAGGCTTTAATTCGGCATACAAAGCCACTTGAGTCGTATAAGCGTGCATTCCGGATTTATTTGTCCAAGGCTTCGTAAATTCGCATGATTACTTATCGGAATGTACACGGAACCGATAAAATAATATTTTCAGCCGACTGATGAAGTTGGTGCCCCAATTGAAAAAAGGTTTGAATATAAAAGTGAAATCTAGAGGCCTTCCTCCCCGTATTGGAAAATTAGGCCAGCAGTGGGCCTTTCGGGGAGGTCAATTCAGCTTTCGCTACCAGCGTCACAAATATGCGTCACGGGGTCTTTTCCCGTTTTTGCTAAGCGGTTGCGCCAACTTTATGCTACAAGCAGATTAAGCAAAAATGACATAAGCAAAATCTCCAAAAATAGATGCAGTTTTTTGATAAGAGGGCACTTATACTCCGTTTTAGTTTCTAAAACCTCCAGCACTAGAGGGACATGTCCCCAAAGGCTCCGGCGGAGAATACACAAACAATTCTCACTCCTCTCTAGCCTTCTGAAAACAGAGTACTTAAAATTGATTTTTAATTATATTCTTAGTTGGGAAAAGCCTTAGTAATGAAAACAAACGACACTTTCGTGTGCCTCTGTGTGTGTTTGTGTGCCTCTCAAAAAAAAGATGGCGCCTGATAAGGGGGAGAGGCGAACGCAAAGCGGGCAAGAGTAGAAAATCGCTGTTCTTCTGCACTTTCGACTCTTAGACAAGAAAATTTCCAAACTTACTACAGACACTAAAGTGGTTCTCCTCAATAACAAGCATCTTATTTATGGGTTCGCAGAGAGGGAAACTTTTAAGACGCTAAGAGGCCCGATTATTTTCCTAAATTGTCACCACGACGCAGTGATTAAAGCCTAGTGCCTTGTCAAACTGCACAAGCGAATGAGAAGCAAGGCGTTGTTTCGAATCGACTCTTTATTAATCTGAAGGAAGATAGAAGGCTAGGTCAGTTTGAAAAAAGAATTTATGCAAGAATAAGCAAAGAAGTAAAAGCTCTTAAAGCCTCTTTAGTTCTGCTATATTAATTTAATTAAAAAAACTAAATTAGTATGTTTAAGTAAGTGGCAAATTCTTGATGCTCACATTGTATTTGCACAAAAACAAAGCCTGTTTTTTACGATGCAATTAAACCCAACGAGCAAAAATTTTTGTGCCTGAAATGACTAACCTGCAAGGTTACACTGATTCTCGAAGACAGAAGTGGAGGGAAATTTCACCGGAGCGGCTGTTTGCTGGAATTTTTTGCGCCAAATTTTCTGTATTATTGTCGCCAATGTGGAATGGCAGAATGGCTGCTGAACAGACAGAAGAAGTAACTATGATCTTGTCTGCTAGACGGATGGCCATTTAGACAGCGTAAACAGGCATGGCTGCTTCGGGGTCAAAGCGACATTGTGATCTCTGTAGATGCTACAGGCGCATCACTTTTGGCAGACAGCTTTATTATAAATGCGTGGAAAGGGTAGGAGTGGTTGTCTGACACAGAGGCTATGATTAAGGTCCAGTGCTGCCATTGCGGAGGCTGAATCTCGAAGGACTAGAAAAGAGCCGTAGACGAATATTTTACTCGGTCGAATACCAGCCTATTATACAATTATGATGAATCGAGCAGGTGATTTGGTCATCTTTGTTGGCCTCATATTAGGCCGCTAAAGCAACTAGAATGTGGTAGTCTAGCATTTGCTGTGGCTCTGGTCGCAAGGGTGTTAAGCTAAATCTTTTTCATATCCCTTGACCACATTCCTACTGCATATTCAAAGGATGGCTTTCCTAAAGATCTGCAAAAATTCGTCTTCTTGATGGTTCTAAAATCGGCTTGTGGGAAATACCAACAACATACAATAAAGTTTTCTATCGGTTATTGGTTTCCAGTGGCATAACTTCGGAAGTGCAACTGGAAGCATAAAGTAAAATAAGGAATCAAAAGAATAACACGAGTACATGGAATGATGTGATTCTTTTTAAAACCGACTGCTTGACAGCCGATACCGTGTTACTAGGATAAGGTGGGTAGAATTCATGTTTAAAGAGTGTAAAACAGATTTACTGAATGCCTTCATTTATCTGATTAACAAACGCCACCATATGAGAAGCAATATGGTGCGGAAGATTGGCGGTAAACAGGCTTGATAGATATAAGGAGAGCCGGATAATTTTGCATAAATATCCACTTACCAAGCACTTATGCTTAACTACGAATTAGCAGCTTTTATTGACAAAGTTTATGGAGGAATTATGACTATTCCACCTTGAACACCTCAAGTGACACCAGGTAAACAAAAGTGGTGTAGTCATCGGAGTAGCATAAGTTTCAATAAAAACACCAATAATTTAAAATTTAAACTACTACAAGATATCATTCACTGATTCCTTTCAGATTCCGCCTCCCAGTACGAGTATTTTTTTAATGTCACACAACTCCCGCAAAACACTCTCCCCATCCAGGCTGAATTACATCTCTACCGGACAGTTGGCGGCAAAGGGGACCTTTCAGTCCTCAAATCGCAACAGCCACTGCCATCACACAATCTGCAGCCACCCTCGTCGTACAGCAAGAAGTTGCCACTGCAACCCTTTATTTTTGTACGTCTTGGGAGCATTTCATAATTTGAAAATTCTACTTTGTAAATCAAATGTTCATTAATGTTTAAAAAATCCCCTTTGCTTAGATTATAATGAGCTTAACTGTATCTCTTCTCAATCCGTTTGCGTCGGTTACAAACAGAAGAGATTAATATGTGATGTTTGCCATCTTTAGATAATTTAAATTTGAGAACTCTGTACGCTTTACTATCTTTTTAGTAAGCAATTTTACTGTGGTAGAAAGAAGGCTCACTAATAACCGAAAGCCAGATAATCAGTACTGTGATACGCCAGAATTTATATTGCAGACCAGCTGAGACGAACAGTTCCCCCTATTTGCATTACCAAAGCTTTGAGATTTGGAAAAGTTACTTGTGAAAAAACAATGTATATGTGCAAATGAGAAAAACAATTACCAATCATATTTACACCACGCGTTAATTCCACCATATAATTAATGCAGGTCGGCTTGTTTACGATATTATTACGATTTGTATACCTTCGCTTCAAGCACATTTAAGTGGCTGGCAAAATTCATGGGAATATGGGAAGTTTAATAATAAGCACGCCACTTTCGTCCGCCCGCGGGCCCCCGGACTAAATAAGTTGATCAACAGAAACAAAAATTCAAGGATAGCGAAAAAAGTAGCACTTAAAATAATGTTTAGGCCAGTCTTTAGTACTACAATAAATCATTAAACATTTTAGTTATCATTTTTCTATAGTCTGTGGGGTTTAAAATTTAGAGAAATCATTTAATTAAAGGAGGCTACTTAGGTATAGAAAATACTGTAGATAAAGGAGAACATCTAGCTTATATTCTTTTGCAAAAATATTCTTTTTCTGCGCAATTGGGGCCTAAAAATGTTGCTCCGGATTTTTGTGCACCGCAATTCACAGACCTAAATGTGCCAATCATATTAAATCTGAGCTTTCTACAAATCCTTACGTTGAGCGGGAAGAAGCCTGTTAATATGCAAAAATGTGCCCTTTTAAGGGATGAAGGCCATCCAGACAATAGAAAATTTATTTTACCATAAGATACAAAACTTGCCTGTTAATTGCTTTAAAGGTGACAACATTTTGGGAATAAAAGTTAGTTTTGACTAACTTTTAAACCAGTAAGAATAGGCCAAATCGTGGGAATCTTCCTCAAGTTATTAAATCATGTGACCATATTGTCCACATACTTTAAGACATAATTCTACCATCTCAAATGTTGTGTATTTACCTTGCAGCTTAAACTTTTCTACGTGAAAATCGACTCAGAAGGAAGGGGAACTCTTCAACTCCTCGAGATGAAACGCATTTTTCGACATTACTACGGATGGATCGTTTTCAACATTAACGAGGCTCTCACGCACTGGCTTCACTCAAACCAGAAGAATGCCATTAAGGGTAAGTTTTATGTTTGTTTGAATGCCACTAGCTGACTGTGTTCGAGTAAAAATAACCTCGTACCCCCATTACTTTTCCTGAGAGCCCCATAAGCCATGCGAGTTTTTGGAGGAGGGGGTTCGGTGGTTACAAAAGCAACTTGTGGAAGCTTCACAGTCCCTGTCATGTAATTGCTCCACAGTGTCAGCTATCACAGCGCCATTTCAGTGCATGTAAACCAACCGCAAGACAGTGAGACATCTTCTGCACTCGGCAGTAGTTGTGCATTTCGAAGACCTCGATGAATCTATTGATGCTGGGTTTTCCGCGAACTGCCACATATGTCTCAGAGCTGGCCGAGACTGTAAGTTGAGGGCACCGTGTCTACCAATCATTGTCATTTTGATACTGGAACAGAAAATGTCATCATCTCCGTATAACCGCACTTCTAATGCGGGGCTAAGGATCAAGGGTCAGCTCGCCTCTTCTTCTACTGGTCTTTTTCCACACGAACGTCGCCTTTCCCTAAAATTCCTTAATGGGTTCAATGCCAATTTTCAGCATAAGGTCAGGAATACTTGCATGTCTCACTGCTGTCATCAGTATAACTCCAAACCACTTTACGATGGCAGAGTATTACAATCGCTTGACAGGTTATTCCATGCTGGCATCCCAATCAACCGTTGGGCAGAGCATTCTGATTTGCCAAATTTTAGGCTTTTGAAGGGTCGAAAGACGACCTCACTCTGAACTTTTCCCTAAGCGCCTACAGTGAGTTGAAAGGTCTTGCGTATCCTTCTCGCCCTCCCTGAAATGTGGTCCAAAACATTTTTTTTTCTCCTAAGCGTCAAGCAAAAAAACGGCGCAAGAGATTAAGCATTGACCAAAATTTTTTGTCATCCCTGCCATGTCATAATATTTTTAGCTGCATGTAATTTGCCTTTTTTGAAGAAAAAATAGGATATAATTTTCGCCAGTAAAGATAGCACTCAGGTTGGTGGATGAAGATGGGCATTCGCAGCGGCTGAGTCCTCGCTGAATGCTTACAAAGCAGTCCAGGATGATTGATGTCTGTTAATAGGAATGGCAGAGACAGAACCTCATGACATCGAGATAGAGGAGACCGTAGATATGATTCTCCACGAATCTCTTCCCGTGGTCATTTTTCTCCACCGACCATCTCAACGTAGTCGGGAGCCACAAACCCCCACCACCTTTCCGCAACGGATCAGAAATTAGGGTCGTCAAAATAAAATAGTTGTATTTAACATTAACTGTGCATTCCACGAATTCCGGGTACGTGCTCTAGGTTAACGCTAGCGTTTAAATTCACTCGCTTAGTACTGTTGAAGGCTGGTGGATGCTCAGCAAATTTTACATACAGGAGGAGGCATTGAATAAAATGCAGAAAACCGTTTCATGAAACTGAATTTCGGCGCTCATTGCTCCATATTACTTTGCTTGCATTTCCATGATGTCCATCCCCAATCATCCCGGACCCATCCATTCGTCCGTCCGTCCATCCATCCATCCAGGACGAGAGATTGTAGTAGCAACCAAAAGCCGACGTGACTTCAAAGGCCCTTCTTTTGTCAGGTTCTACAGCTTCGGCTGCAGATACAACTTGGCTCTTCCTTTTAGAGAAAAACGGGGATTTTTATACTTGAGGGGGAGTAGCTAACCCCTGCCATTTATGTGTCATCCGAGTCTTCCTTGAAGACCTCTTATGAGGGGATTGAAGTCTGGACATGACTTTATTATGGATGCAGTGGAGGTAGGCCAAACTGTCGATTGGGTGGGCATGCAGCTTTAAACGTACCGATCTGTTAAACCATGTTCCGACGTCGAATATATCGTCGTAATGCCATTGTGGTTAACCTTAAGCTCAATAATCGGCGAGGGATGAGGCAGGGAGCCTGTTGTCGTGACTAGTGGATTAGGGACGAATTCGAAACCGCATCAACGAAACGTTATTTTGTGGCAAACCGGAGAAACGCCAAAGACAGTGGCAGACTAAGGCAGATTCCAGAGGCCTCAAAGAAGTGGACAGCAATGCCTCCTGAAAGGTTAGGCGCATTGCAGTGCTTACGCGTGGGCGTGTGTAGTTACTGATAAAGTGTGATTTAACAGGAGGCTGGTATTTCCCCCTAGTGATGCATGTGCTTATTCAACAGGCTGCAATAGATGATGAGACACATTGGTGATATTTGCCTAGTGAAATAGGGTTACGGCTGTTAAGCTGGTAATTAATCGGGTGGGAAAGAATTCCTTCAAGAAATACGAGTGGAATGACGATCAAAGGCGAGAGGGTAATTCAAACAAGGCTATAAAGTGTCAATTCATTGTTCCCAAAAAAATACTTTAAAACACACAATTACACGGCCTATGAATTTCATTAGAACCTTTGATGCCGTATGCACTGTCATTAACGTAAAAATAATATATTTTAAAACGAAACAAAAAAGAATTGAATTATTTCATAAAAGCTACACATCTAGTCGTGTCTTTGACACATACTACTACTGTCAGCCTTTCAGGAGCTCATGACATAACTCAGTTTTCCACCATTGTCTCTGCAATTGCTTAAGGCATATAATCAGAGGGCAGTTTCCTTATAAATAGATAATCTTAATGCGTTTTATGCTTGGAGAGATCCTTCATTGCTGAAGACATTTACTTGCTTATATTGTCCCCAAAGTGGTATGCATGCCTAAGGTTGGTCGATCAAAACCAAGTGATGTTTTCTTTTTACTTCTTTACGATGACTTATACGGTAATTTGTTTGGTAGGTGTAATGTAGGCAGACTTGATAGCCTCGTGGAAGGCATTTTTGGTGGGCCAGTAAACCGAGCCCGTAAGTTGGTCATTCCTCCCTGAGTTGTCTCTGCAGAGGCAAATAAGCCATATCGTTGAAAAAGATTTATTACTAAGATAGAGAATGACTGAGACGCTGAAGGCATGAACGGAATGCCTCGCAGCCAAGAGGATAACCAAAACTGCGGAGATTGAGGAGTTGAAGGATATTCAGTTTGCTGTAGCACCTTGAAGACTGCAGAATAATCACTTTTGCAACCACTAAAGAGCCACTTTCCTATCGCCTTATAACAAAATTTGTTTAAACGCCTTTTAAACCACCCACTAAGAGTCCTTTACGAATGATTTAAAGTGGTCACGCGTAAAAATTTCTGAGAATCTAGGATCGTCGATAAGAAGGTGACTGGGATGACTTAAGTGGTGAGATTGGGCACAGAAAATGCGAAAAAGCATGAAACACTACCTTCGATGAAAGCATTATTCCCTTTAGTAATGCCTTGTATGTTTAGGATATATTTAATAACATCTAATGCAAATCAAGAACCGTACTCAAGTTACCCAACGTTTTGCTCAAAACAACAAGTCTTCGTTCGTTTGTCAATGTAAACTCTCCGGGACTTAGAATAAAATGGATATTAGGATTCTTCTCAATCCTTATATTGACGAAGGGAGTGTAAATATGCATAAAATGGGTGTAAGTACTTAAAAAACTATTTTATTTGTAAACTACTGGACCTCTGCTGAAAACCTTGAAATGGACAGCGGATGCCGGTTTTGCTCAATCTATTCCAATTGCCGCCTTCACATTAAACAACGAAGTTTTGCTTGAAAAAAACAACGCATACCACTTCACTGGTGAGGTGATTCAGCATTTAGAAGTAAAAGAACTGACATTATTCTCTGCAAGAAATTACTGTGCGCTGCATAAGGGAGAATCTCTTGGAAATGCAGCGTTACATTTGAATAAATTTTGAGACTAATAAGTTACCATCAAAAAATAATTATCAATAATTTAATGTAGAGGTTTGAACAGCAAAGGAGTGTGGCATTTTAAAAATGAAGGTAGGTATTTTACAATAGCCAAAGTCCCGTGATATCGAAGGGATCTCTTCAAAGCGTACCAGCATCGTTCGGCAAGTGGTAAACACCGCATTAGTGCTTTACAGTATAGAGTTAGCATTTGTAGAAATCCGATTTATCATTTTTATCCAATAAATTTATTTGCATAATATTACACTACCCTTTTCAAACCAAACAAAAGGCAAATGAGGTTGATATAGCTCTCAGAGATTCCCTGGGGACGGAGGAAGACATAATACCCTCTGTATGCTCGACCGTTAGACAGACAGCCAACGTATTCCATACACCCTCAACATTCCGTGTCAGCCATCACATGAAAGTCAATGCTGTAAGAAAACATTACAAGCCGAGTCTGTGAAGACACCTGACCACAGTGTCACTGACCTCTCTTTCCGGTTCAACTTTATCTAGAATTTCATACGGTTTGGGATCCGGAGTTATGCTATCATTTGTGTTCATAGATTAATGCAAGAGCACTAGCCTAAAAACGATTTATATAAGAAAGGAAGGGGGTTAACACAGGTTTCGCGTCTGTTCTCCCTTTGTACGTTGTTCTTAATTTGAAGCTGCCCAGTTATTCCTATCCGGTCTCTCTCCAGCTTGTGGGGGCGTGGAAGAGGTATTGTTAGTTCACCTTACCAACAGCCGCAGGGAAACTCCGCAATTAACCATTTCAGATGGTTTACAGCTAGTATCGCTTCAGTTGTTAACAGCTTTCCTGCAGAATATGGGGGCGGGGTAGATCCAGAAGGCAGATATCAATTTCGACCCTTCTGTTATTAGTCATCACCGATTCTCCCATCCGCACCATATGCACTTTTTCCGCCCCACCAACGTTTATCACCTAGCAGTAGAAACCATTATGGATGACCTTTAAGATCGGGTTCGCTTTTCACTGCCACTAAAGTTGCGCACCGAGACTTCCCTGAGGACAGAGGAAGACATAACACCCTGGCAGAATATATATATCCGACATACAGAAGGTATTGGAGGTGCTGATATGGCATGGAGGCCAGCGTACCCGGAGGGATACAAGGGCCAAGACAAAGAGGCCCTCCACCAGGACCGTTGAACAAACAACCAAAGTATTACATTACCGCCTTATAAAATATCTTGTTTCTCAAAGTCACCTCCTCTTTGTCTTCTCCTTGACGGTCTTCGATCTTATTGTACTTTTATTAAGCAAATGTCTACTCTTTTTTGCACGTGACCTTGCAATTGTCTTATTCTAAATCCATGAAGAGGTGCCAATCGTCGCCTGAGGGAAATACCACCTAAGAAATGGAACGAATTTAAGGATATGATGCAATTATTGCGATGGGAGATTCCACTAGTTTTGAGAGTGTCCAAAGCGGCAGTCTTTCTTCTGTACCTTCGAGCCATGTTGTCTCGAGCAGATAGATGCCAGTCATCATTATTTGGCCTTTGATAAGAAATTTCAGCTAGACAGCTCGACAACAGTTCGTCACACTTCCAAAGCGCAATCGTCTGACGATTAAGTGTGGCGTGTAGGTGAAGTGTGAGGTGGTGTGTTGATCGTTTTAGGATAACTAACAATAGGCGTGTTCGCTTCACGATGATATCTGTCAGCTAATAACCCCATCCAAACGGTGAACTATTTTAACCCAGGTGTAAAAGTGTCCTCGGAGCTTACTGGCACATATAAATGCATGACAATGTGGGACCCACTTCCATAGTTTCCAAGGCTTTCACTTCTCTGTTGGCATAAGCGCAAATGAATTAAGCCAGCGATACTGGTGTTAAACAATATGGGAAGTTTTTTCGGTACTTTTTTCTAAATCTTCATTAACAATGAAAACAAAATCCAATGAAGTGGGTCCTGTGGTTAGAGAAACTGCAACGCCTTCATCGTGGAAAGATTCATTGACAAAACCTTGAGCCACAGCCATCAGGTTCATTCCTTTGACAGGTTACGGATAGGTGATTCAGAACTAGGCGAAAGTCGTTGAGGGTACGCTAGAGACCACCATTACCATAGACTGACCTCTTTCTCTGCTTTATAATGCGGTCAACAAATCGCATGTAAATTGGAAAAGATCCAACAGGTCTTTTCGGAGGGCTATGCCGAAACCCCAAGAACTCTCCTGAGGAGTCTTCTAGCGAATCTACTTGCCTCATCTATGTTTTAGGGCTAATCGTGGAAGCGACGTACAGTAACAGGACACCCATTCGAGACCGACAAGAGTTGAACTTCGTCCAACGACACTTCCGGAACGCTGGACGTCTGCAGCCCTGTCTCATTGTCTACTGCCGCGATTGGACGGCCAAGTCGAGCTATCACACCACTTCAAACGATAAAATAAACAGAAGATTGGGTAATTACTACCTAAAGATGAATCGCATCCTAGTTGATTATGTGACCACGTGGTGATGGCTTGATGTTTTATTGTTGAATTTTATGCGTAAGCCTATGGATCTTTGTCACCATCATACTGCTAATTCTGGCACGAACGCTGTCCCGGAAAAATAAAGACAGTATACCATAGAAAGTAGAAACACGCTTACGATAATTAAATTGTGGTCCAACTTACTCTTTTGGATACAAAATTTTCTCCTCTTACAGCTCATTGCCCATGTACTTGAATTTAGTAGTACATTTCCCAACACTCCACTTAAGCCCAAGTGCGCCATAAACCCGATTCTAGCTAAGAGGCTCCCATAATAAATTGGGCTTTTTCTCCGCAGAAAACGACGATTTAGCACAGGATTTCCTGCGCAATGATCCGTGGCGCTATACCCGAGTGTACATGCACGAATACCCTCGACCCAAATCCGAGGCCATTCAAACAGCATTGCAGAGGTCCAAGAGAAACACCGTGAGTCACTGACCTTGAAGCAGGAGGTTTAAACAAATACGATTCGTTAGGCAGTAGATTAGCTTACTGTGTACATTCAATCTACATAGGTCCAAATTACAAAGAGGCATTCAACCGTAACCATGAAGAACCGCCCTCCAAGACGTTACTGCCGACGGAGGAAGATGGTGGTAAGCTTTGCGCAACTCAACATGACCGACTGGATCCTTGCTCCTGTCACCTTCGATGCTGGTGTCTGCACCGGTGCCTGCACCTTCCCTCTGGGTCAGGAAGCCCATCCGACCAATCATGCGGTGCTTCAGAGTGTCTGGTCTCGTTTCCTCCAAACTGCCACCTTCACGTCCACCAGTGCCTCCGGTGCTTCAGCGCAGCGAGTGCCATCGCCATGCTGTGTGCCGCATGAGTTGGAGGCACTGCCGATGCTCTACTTCCAGACAGACAACCGGGTAGTGTTAAATCACCGGCCTGATATGGTAGTTCGATCATGTGGCTGCAAGTGAGGGGGCTCAAACCACCTCCCACATACCCCCATCACTGATGCTGTTTTGGAAGCTGTTACTCCTCTTTCCTCCCAATTGGTCTTTTTTGCATTTCGAGTTTTATGACTTATTAGCTGGCCTTTTCGGTTTGAAAGTTCAGGGTCGGGGTGAGGCGGAAAGAATTCAAACGCGGTCTTTTCAATCGGAATACGCAAATAGTGAACGGGACGCATTGCGTGTGTCTTTAATTTGCCAGATAAATTTTTAAACTAAAGCGTAATTTTTTGTGACAGGCCTTAGGAGTGAGGACGTTGTAAAAATTGCGGACCTTGAACAAAGCGAACTGGAGAGTGCCAGGTCAGACGGATGCCATTTTTGTCATGAAAATGACTAAATAACGTCTTAGAGCATCCAACTGATTCGTGAGACAATTCCAAAGTCTAGACTAGGCAAATTGGCAATGTGCAAGACTAATAAAAATGAGCACTCAGGCCGGGAGGTTAATGGAGTTGGCCTGTCTGCTGGGCAAAATTCTGATTCAGCAAAGACGCCTTGCGTAGCCTGAGCTCCCAGACACAATGGTCTGCAGACGTCTAGTTTGAGTGTGGCGTAAATTTGCTGAAAAGGATTAAATACGCATATAAAATTGAAGCCAATTCCTTCTTTAAATTTTTGAAGGAACCTACATTAGTTGGTCATTTAAGCAACAAAAACGATTAAAGTAAGATGATTTATTAACGTAGCAATGTATTGACGGGTAACCCTTAAATACAGACGACTCGTCTACGATATGATATAATTCGTAGGACCATAGCAAAACAGCGGATACTAGTAGAACCTAAGTCTAATTGACGCTTAAAAGCTACAGTAGAATATGTGCGATAAGACAGATCTTTAAAGCACCCGAACAGCGGCAAGGCATTAGGCCGACAACGAGTGATTTACTTTGTCAAATGAAGAACCAAGCATAAAAGCCTCACTTATTTCCTTTGAACAGCCTGAAAGTAGTCACTGAGTAAAAGTGTACTAGTTCGAAAAAGCAACCCCAGAAATAAAAGCTTACTCCCTTTAGACCCCGATAACCAGTAAATATTTACCATGATTTTTGAATGAAAAATGCTTACCTCTACTTGTTCCAAGGGTGTGCAAACAGGAATGTAGCGGGGAACGGAATCCGTTGCGAAGCACCCATTTCCCTAAAGAATTCGCCTTCACTCTAACAACGATCACACACGGTGGGAAGGGGAGTATTTTAAGACTAGTAGGCACTTAGGCAGAAATCGAAACATTTCCCGCTTTGCTCACGTCGGGTGAAGAGTACCTGGCTTATATATTCGATGAGTTCAAGCAATGAAAAGCGGTAAATAGGCACTTATAAAATGATTTCGAGTTACAGAAGTTCCGGCAATTCGCCAACGAAAAATAAATACTGCTAAAGAGTTTCTCTAAAATATTTAAGCATTCAGTGCATGTTATTGTTGCAGTGGTGAAAAATACCGTTAAAGAATCTTTGAACTTAGAAAGTTAAGAACTATTATCCTTTGGATCTTTTTCCTTGCAGAGATTAGCATAGGTACAATGACAGTTGTTTGAACAACCTACTAAACCAATAAAACATATCTGTGTGAATTATCTACATCCCTTTTACCCGCATGGTAAGTGGGTATACGTGAGCATCTGCATTGATTCATTAGCTGATCCCCTACCTGAAAGCTCCTATGACTGCTGATTTTTTTAGTACTTATTGCCCTTATAAGTCCTGAAGTATTTAAAAGTGAAGCCGAAATCACCAATGAATTAATTTAGCTTAAGCGTCAGGCACGACTACGCAGGGAATTCATCTATCGACGCTCCATTGAAGCTCGTGATGAGGCCCGAAAGCAGAAGAGGCAACTTATTAAAGCTAGTTTAGCGGAAGGGCGAAAACTCCCCAAGGAAATCGCTGACGAGGCGCTGGCCTTGAATGAAGACCTAGATTGGAGCGATGATGGTGGTGAGGGTGATCTTAGGGCAGAGGACGATGAATACTACTGGGCGGGTACAGAGGATCCTCGAGTTGTCGTCACCACATCTAGGTCCCCCAGCTCAAAACTCCAGGAATTCTCCAAGGAATTGCGTCACCTCATCCCCAACGCCACTAAAATTAATCGTGGTAACTATCTGACAAAGGACCTAATGGATGCTTGCATGGCTCGACAGGCAAGTGAATCTTGTGGTTTTGAATATGCCATTCTTTCCAAAGTACCCATCTTATATGTGTTTTGGACGATTTTATTAAGATGCTGCATGGTTTCTAGATGTGCGAACATAGATTCACACTTTGGGAATGAGGGTCGTTGAAGCTTTTCTGATTTATCACTAGTATTTGTCCATGACTAAAACAAGAGTCGCAACTTTCGTTTTCTGATATTATTTTCTGCGCGGATCTGTTTGCCATCAGAGTGATAGTTCTACTTATTTCATCCGTTTTCCAGCTTTTACAGAATCCCAGGACCATGCTGGATTATGTTGTATTGTCGCTGGAGTTCTGCACATTTCACTCTCAATATCCAAAAAAACTTTAAACGTCCCATTTATTAGTAACTTCTTCAATGTTTGACAGCATTTCAACTCCATGTGCGCAATTGGAACAAAGAAGTGAGAGAAATTCTGTTATAAATACATAGAAGATTCAAGAGTCGGTAGCGTTAAAGTTTCGTTTATCTGGGAAAGAGAGGAGGAAATCCAAATTTTCGGTCAAGGTGGTGGGGGAGTAGGTTGATTGGAGGCCTAATGAGGTGTAAATACAATGCGTTCAACATTCATCAGCAGATCTGGGTTCTGCCCCAGTCTGGCTCTCCGGCTGAGATTCCGGTTTAAGTTCCTCTCTGCAGGTTCAACCACTTACATCAAACTCCTTTATCCTCTTAGCGAGTTAACGTCGCTACTAATTTAAAGTACAGCACTTCAGAAGCACCTTTACCGTAAACGCATATGATTGGCGGTCTGGCGGCATGATTACATTATCGAATTACGAACCTCGTCCTTTTGAGCTTCGCCGCCTTAGCGATGAGCCTCTGGGCTGCAAGAAATGAGAGATCATAAGATTGGCGCTCCTTAAGTAGAACTCCAGAATGAAGTTGTTGCCAAACACCGAGATGGCCCTAGTCTTTCTGTAGCTCCACCCATTCCCTGCAATTGTGTTTTGGCATGAACCCGCCGAGAGACTAGGGGACTGATAATATTGGTCCAAATCTTAGGCAGCTGGAAGGGTCCGCATAATCGGGCATAAAACCAATGCTGAAAGTCTTATTCTCACCTCTGCTTGGCAGATAACTGATATGGTTGTGATAAACGAGACCCGTGGCGTTCCGGATACTCTGATAGTAAGTCACTTGCCCTTCGGTCCAACAGCCAAGTTCACCCTCTTCAATGTGCTTATGCGCCACGATTTTGAAGAGAAGGGGCGTGGAAGCGGGGCCAAGTGTCCCCAGGCCTATCCCCAGCATCTCTTCCACGGCCTTAACACGGCTTTGGGCAGACGGGTGCGCTGCATCCTCAAACACCTCTTTCCCGTGCCCAAGGAGGAGACGAAACGGGTAGTGGTGTGGTATGAGGATGAAGATATCATCCGATTCAGGTAAGCCGCTAAGTTGTATTGGTTTTCACTTTGCTAGTCCGTATGTAACAGACTTGGAGGTTTAGTTTGCTACCTCCGCAAGGGCCTTTGCGTTGGTATTTTTCTTATCAATTTGCTTCTTCTGTAGGCCTTTGGTATAGTAGAGCATTTCATCCTTTATTCGTTTGATCGACCTTTGTGGAAGTAGGTAATGAGTGGGGTTGCTCTGATCGCCTCACATCACAGCACTCTAATTTCCTTGAGTTGATTAATTTTTACAGCTGTATACTTCGAATTTATTTTCGTCGATGAGTGTAGTTTCCTCTGGCGTGATGGTTTGACCATCCACTTAGAGGTGGCTCTAGTTTTCCACATTCATGACCAGCAATTTCGGGAGATGTCTAACTTGTCACCACCACGAAATCCTCCTCCCAGTGGTACTTTCTGATCAGTTGTATTTACTGAAGGGTCCGCATAAGTCGGATCGCACTTGTCCCTTGTCGATCCTTTTGTGTGGAAACTGGGTTTGCCTCACTGTTGAGGTGTCTTCAACGATTTCTCGTAGTGGTTTGAAACTGCATGTCTTAAAATGCTATTTTAACTGTCTTTAATGCTTCTTAAGGCATCACACTTACAAGTACGTTAACAAGGAATTGGAGATTGAGGAACACGGGCCACGCTTCGACATGCGCTGTACGTTTTTTCCACCTTTTATTTTACACAGCCTCATTAGATAGAAACTATTAAATCGCTACCATTGCTGTGTTTGGGGATGCTTCTTCTTTTGGAGTGAGTTTGTCAACCCTGCTGCCTATGGGGTATCAAATGCATCCCTGGGAGTGCTAAGACATTCTAGTTGACAGCTACATTATCAAGATAGTGTTGAAATATTAGTAATGAGGGGGAGATTAACAGGACTGGATGTCACCTGGGTGCGTTTTTAAGTTAATGCGCCGTTCCGTGAAGGTATTTTGTCTTCTCTCTCTGGACGGTGCGAAAGGTCTGGCAGGTCCCCTTGGACAATCCCTTTAAGTCAATCAGAACATAAATTTAACCCATTCAAGGGGAGAGTTTACAAGGAGGTCCATTTGCATATTCTTTCACCATAGACTTCTTTCCTTCCGGCAGTGTACAAAATCTGGCGAGGGCCACTGCACGAGGAGGGCACAGCTGAGGTGGAGTGGGTGTTCCGACCCTACATGAACACTGCCTATAAGCGGCGCTTTCTCTCCACCGAGGAGGATGGGGAAGCAGAAGCCGACGGGACTGGTGGAGGGAAGAGACTCAAGGCGCTGTGAGGGCCCATTTGTATCCATACTCGTATGTGGGTGTGAGTTCCTGTATGTAAGCAACACTCGTCGTCTGTAAAAAAGTACTCATGCGTATGTGTACCTCCTGTTTTGCCTTCGTGGGGTCGGTGGAGGAGTGGGAAGTTGAAATCTCCATTAAAGTTGGAAGGAACGAGTTTTTTCCCGCTCAGAACTCGTCACTATGTCCACTAATGACTCGTCTATTAGTAAATATCGGTTCCGACTAATGGTAGGAGGGGACTCAAGGTGCTGTAGAAGATTCCACTTCGTAAGTTAATCTTGTGTCTGTGTACTCCTTAAAAATTGACCCAGTATTTTTTCCGCGTGGCTTGACGAAGGTCATCGTAGTTTACATGCATCTCAGAGGTTTACCTTAGGCTGATGTTTGGAGGCCACCGGCCAGATTAGCGGATGTGTCCATTAGTTTTCGGTAGGTAGTTTCAAGTGACAGATTTTCAACTCAACCTCCTTGGGACCTGTGTTTTCTACTGGATAGAGTTGATACAATAAGAGGATGTTCCATATACTTAGTTAAATGGACTTTCTCGAGTTCTTGAAAATTGATCGCTACAACGGCGGTGCGGAGATTTCGAACACACCATCTATGCTTCTAGTTCCTCAGTCTTTTCAGCGTGCTTCGTGGCCCATCAATATCACCGTGATCGAAAGGCATATTATCTCCAAAAGGTGGCCTGGATTTCCAAGTGAATTGCCACGACTTACATCACAAGCCCGTCCGCAAGCTTTAACAAAGCTGTTCATGGGCTCATACGCCTTGTAAAGGCTTCCGAATCGACTGAGACTATTGTGAGCCGGAATGTATTCATCTCAAGGAAACACAAACCTCTGCCAAAGATATCAGCTGCTGACAGTCCTGGTGACTACAAAGCGATTGCTATTTATTCCGGTATCAGTGTGCCCTCATCTAAAAGAAGGCAGAAGTCATCACTAGCGTCAAAAACATCTGTTTCATAACATGCATGCATACAGGTTACTTTTTCACTCTCGCCCTCTTCCCACCCGACCTTCCAACACGCACATTTAGTGCCCGCCTCTCCATCAGAGTGGTACCACAGCTGGTGCCAGAACCACTAACACTACCGCCGAAGCATGCTTCGATGCAGCGCACAAGTGCCGCACACACTGCACGCTGGTCGGCTGGCAAGGTGGGCGGGGGCGAGCGCAACATTGGCATCACCACTTCGCGCAAGTGCTGACCCCGAAATAAGTGCATCTCCACGATTGCCGTCGGAACCTTTGGTGTCGAGGACGCATTCGCCGCTTCCACCATGGCTCTTGTGAACTCATTCACCAACGCTGACGCCTCATCCGACCATACATTCGATACTGCGGAGTCAGCATCTATTCCCGGCAACGCGCTGACTTGCTGCATCTAGGCGGGTGGCAGAATGAAAACAGTCAAGTTGGTAATAAAAGTCTTTTGCATCTATTAGTCACTTGCCCGCTCAACTCTTCAGTCATTACTTCGCTCATTTGCTTACTCATTCATTCACTCAATTGCTCAACTTACTGGCTTAGTTTCCTACCTCCAGATCTCTAAACCCACCTCTTCCAATAAAGTAACTTTAAACCCGAGCGATTAGAGCACCCACCCTCAATTCAGCCAGTCTGTCCCGGCCCACGTCCGCATATTCCCTCCAGGCCCGACAGCACTCCTCCTGGGGGTCACTGGTAGCCAGCCAGAAGGGTAACGCCGCAGTCAGTTGTGTCTGAAGGTAGATTGCGCTCATCTCATGAGGCAGGAGGCGGAGCAGATTAGTGGCTAGGAACTCGAGGCTTCGACGTGTGGCCAGCACACCAGCCTGATCAGGTGGAGCGGAAAAGCACTCACGCCACCACTGGGAGTAGGAGAAGGAGGTAACACGCGGGTCTTCGGTGGCAAGTTGGCGGGCGATGAGAAGGGTATGACGCAGTTGACAAAACCGCCAATCCACTGGGTCGATGACGGTTGAAGGTGACTGCTGAGAGGAGGAAAAGGAGTCATCCAACAAAGCAACGAGGTTGGGAGGTTTTTTAGGGGAGGTGATTTTGGCTTCGGGCAGCCAGGTGGAAGAGAAGATTTGGACGAGGAGGTCATGAAGCATGTCTGCAGAAGATGGGGAAAAGTTGGTAACGGTTAGGAAAACACAAAGTTGCGGACCCAGCCTGTTTGACAACTAAGCAAACGGTACCTGAGATCAGCAGGGTTCCCCCCTTGCAACAAATCGTAACGGTGGAGACAAGAGCTAATAGCACTTCCAAGCTGAAGGTAGTGATAGTGGCAGTGGAAGGGAACAGTCGATTTCGCAGGGGTGTGAGAAGAGCACTACCAGGGAGCGTTATCAGCATCTGGTGAAGGGGAAGAAGGATAACACTCCTAACTTGACCAAAAAAGTTTCCGCCGTGATCCCTCGCCCCTACTTATTATTAACAGTTACCTTTGTAACTTTTTTTTAAGTCCGCCTCATTAGATTCAACTAAAATTAATTTAAAAGATGCGGGTGAAACTAACCTGCAGAAAGAGAAGTCGCCACTGTGAGGAGGACTGCGTGAAGGAAGTAAACTTAGCCTCAGCAAAAGATTCCAAATCTGTAATAATTCAAGAAGC
Source organism: Echinococcus multilocularis (assembly GCA_000469725.3). NCBI lineage: Eukaryota > Metazoa > Platyhelminthes > Cestoda > Cyclophyllidea > Taeniidae > Echinococcus > Echinococcus multilocularis. The sequence continues at coordinate 2,968,593 of LN902846.1, read as the reverse complement.
ACAGAAGTCACTCAGCGCCACACTTTAACCGGTCTCGCCTCAACGGACAAAAAGTAGGCTCGGTGATTAAGTGACAAGGATGGATGCGACTCCGATGTTTTGGTCATCTACACAAACGGATCTTACTTGCACTATCAAGAGGATGGGCAGATAGTACCCTCTCCAGTAGCTCCACAATCTCAGCGTTGACTTTCTCCAAAAGGCGATGGCTCACTTGGCTTTTCCATACCGCCTCGCACAGAGCAGGTACATTTGCCTCTGTGATTTCAACGCCTACAGCAGATGCATGCATGCTTTTTTTAGTCAAAGATACCTACCTTCGGCTATCACCATCCAGCTATGGCCAGTTTGTTTAAAAGGAAATTCTCGCTGTAGGATGCAATGATGGGAGAGTGGTGGATCAAAAAAAAAAGAAAGCACACATCCACTCAAGGGTCTTTATTGTCTTTGAACAACGAAGTGAATAGACTAAAGGCTTTGCAATTTCGCAGATAGGCGTAGATATCCAAGAGAGCCTTTACTTCCAGTGCACCTTGGCTCTTCGTCAGTTCCATCTCCAGGGCCTGAAGTGGGAAGTTGGTAGCCTTTAAAACTCACCTCCAGGACTGCAAGCTCCATGCGTAAGTCGTGGGCGCTTACAGATTCACTCGCATTCGTGGTAAACTCTTTAATGTGATGTTGGAGGGCTTCGTAGAGGCTCCACACCGCTCTCAAGTTCGACGAAGTGATCTTGAAGCCCGTATCATGGATTTCTAGGAGAACTTCCACCTCAGGGTAAAGGGTGAGATAGCGGAAGCTCTGAGCATTGCCCTCTTGTTGGAAGAAACCGTGAGACCTAAATAAATCTATCCGATTTAACAATGTGATGCACTTTGCCTACCCCTAAATCTTGGCATCAACTCTGCGTGCCTGGGGATACGAACAGGAAGAATATAACATTCGCCGGATGGAGGAGCAGCAGTGAAGGCTTGGGGTCGAAGTAAATCAAGGGCGGTACTTATTCGACAGTACAGATCGCGTTTCAATGAAGTGGGAATGAGGGAATTCAAGGGTGCCAGTTCAAGGTAGACCGAGATTGTCGCTTTAAAGCTACTCCCACCGTCGAAGAGGGAAGCAGGAAGAGGACAAGCGGTGCGGCGAACGTGATCGACAACACCAAAGGCAGCCCACTTTTCGATGTTAGTGTGAGTGAGGTCAGCGGAGACGCCGAGAGGTCGAACCTCAGTGACGACGCTCACACAGTCTCGAAGGCGAGACAGTTGGGCTGCAAAGGAAGGACGAAATGCACCGAGGTCGCCTAGAAGCAAATGATGAAGTGTTGCAGGTGGAAGCGCCTTGAAGTCGGTCCATTCATCAAGAGATAAACTGGAGATATCATCAACAGGAGCCTAAGTAAGCAGGGAAAACAGCTTCAACACAAAGGTTAGACAGAGCATAAAGAATGGAATAATGCTCCGAGAGCAATAATATAAAAGTTCAAAAGCCATAAAAAATAGAAAATAGTTTTAAATCGCTTACGAAAGCAATGACTCACCAAGATGGCGATTTTCATAACGAGAACCAGAGGTGAGTCTACAGGGTGTTCAGAGCTACGGAATCCAGGTAGATCTTCAGGGGCACGCAGTTCCACATTTGATTGCAAGAGAGGAGGAGATTCAGAGGTGGTTCCCTTGAAAACTGCCTCAATGATAGCTCGATACAGGCGATGGAAGACGATGTCAGCTTTTAACGTCTCCATAGATTGTATCGTCAACGTATCTACCTCTGCTTCTACCTCTTCGTATTTGGAGATGTAGTCGGTGAGTCGCAGCCGCTCTCCTGTTTCCCTGTGTACTGCAGCAAGCTGACCGTCTAAAAAAATTGAGGAAATTGTAACGAATTGCCAAGTTTTTGCAGAATAAAACACCTCAAACCATCTAATTTCACTTCACAACCTAAAAAAACCACTAGAAGGTATCCACCGTTGAGCCGAATGCGTGGAGATTGACAACAAAGAAGGGTAGTCAAAATAGCGTACATTCCAAGGGCTTTTCCAGACCCAGGAATCTAACCTATCCACTGGAGCTGTGCTACTAGTCGCCTGACCCCCTTGTAAGTTTTCAAGTTTACTTCCAAACTCGTGCGCGTCACATCCCAAGGACTAACTCAGAAGTCACTTTGAAACAACGTGACACTTGAAGCATGCCTGTAGACCGCTCATAAAAAGGCGAAGAATTGCCTGGGCTAAAAGAAGACCTTCTCAAGGTAAGTTGGGCTTTGTCTACACACACGGCAATCACAATTTACCACAAGCGCTTGATCAATGTTTGAAACGGAACTAGAAAAGTCAGACGTTGTGCTATACTAACCTCTGAACTTCCGAAACGGTCCTGGGCTACCAAAAATAAGAACTTTCGTGATCACTGAGATCCCTCCTGGGGGGAGCCAAAAAAGTCAAATCCCCATATCCACCACTTCAACACAAACCTGACAGCCTCACCACCTCCATAATGTCAAGACGTCGCCACCTCAGAGCTCGATTAACTTCGCCAGCAGACCTGGCGATACTCAGGTCCACAACTGCCGTCTCCTCCAATGTGTTCAAGTCGCGTGGAATGTACGGGGGCACGTGTCGTCTGGGCTTGTGGGGATAGATGGCCGGTGTGCAGATTAGCAGCTTTTTACCGGTGTGGCTGAACGACAGGGAGAGTAAAGAACCATCATCGGACGCGAGGATATGCAGCCAGGAGCCGAAGGGCGTGCAGCTAAGGCGGCTGGGCGGGGAGTGAGGTGGCAGGCGGAAGTAAACCAGTTGGCGTTCCCTGAGGAAGGAGGATAACCAAGGTAACACAACCGCGATGCCTATTTTTCTAGGTGATTTGGTTGAGGGTAATGTGAAGTAACCGTGAAGTCGTTCTGTCCCGGTGTCAATCAAAACTGATTGAAATACTAAATTTGTGCTAATAAAACCCTAAAAAAGACGGTATTCCTGTTGTTAGCTAAGCCGGTTTTAAAGATTCGGCAATAAAAGGAAAACGAAAGCACTCAATAGTTGACTGATTCACTCTGTAGTATTCAAACATCTATTGGTGAGAGATTCAGCAGAATTGTCAGCGAGCATCTCAATTTACGGAAACAAGTCAACTCACAGTAAGGATACATCATATCCAGCAAAATAATTTTAGATAAAACTGTAATTTGAGACTAGTGATTGGTGAAGTGTTGAATAATAATGCATCATAAGGTCTTATGTAATAGTCATAAAAATAGCCAAATCTAGGTTCTAGAATACAATATAAGCAAATCAAAACATTCACCTACTCCAAGAGCAAAGCTATCGGCTCACACGAACCAAGAAACTTGGAAGAGCTACACACTGAGACACTAAAAGCGCTTGAGGCTGGAAAAATCGGCAAGCCTTAACTAATTACCAAATAAATGTCCAAAAACTTCCACAAGACAAAACGAAACTGTCAGAACCAATCCAAACAGCAGTATAACACTACAAAATGCAATTTAGCACATAGGTTGAACACACATAGATTCTAATAGTATCAAGCTTAGTGTAAAATGATCAAGTTAGGGGTAACGAGTAAGAATTCGCAGCCACAATACTTAAACATCGACGAAACTGGGTCAAGAATCATATAAAATTTACAATTTAAATTCCGTCTACCTAAATGTAAAAATACGACGGCTTATGACATGGGGAAGACTACAGACTTACTGATCAGCGTTTAAGTAACAAGCAGCGAGTAATCCGCCTGTGGTGATAGCAATCAGACACTCATCAATGTCCCCATCAACACTGTCCATCTCTGGGGAGGGAACATGATAAAGCACCGAAAGGTCCGATATGGGATAAGGCGATGGGAAATGAGAAATCCGTTTAATTCCTGAGGTTTCTGTCGTAGACAGGGCAAATAGAGAGCTATCAGCCACGCCAAAGACAATTACTTCATGCGAGGTAAGGCCCGTTACTCGTTTCAGAAAAGCAGTACTTATCGGATACTCGTTTGAGGTTGGTGCATTTAATTTTGTGGAGAGAAGCAATGCAGCGAACGGTGGTGGAAAGTCTACACCACGGAATTCGGAAACAACTAAAGAAAATCTAGAAAAAGGGTAAAACTAAGTGAACAACTAAAGCATACTTCCCGTGACAGCCGACCGATTTAAACTCATACAAAAAGTGTCTTTCATGATTACTGTCTTTCAAAGAAACAGATACCTCAATAGAAAGATTTGAGGAAGAAAAGTGGTGACAGAATGAGAAATGTTGAGGTTGGTACTTTTCACGTTCAATCTCAAGTAAGGATCCGCCGAAGGCATCCAGACAGAGAGATTTGCTTTGATCAACAAATAAGTCTTCCTGTGACGAATTCAGCTTGAAGTCCTAAGAGGCAATAGGAAAAGCACATTTAGAACATTTGAGTGTGCGAGAACATTTTACAGCCAGGCAACAGACCTACCACCAAAAGACACTTATCAACGACAGAGAGCAACTTATAAGAAGACCTAGCTTTTGCACATGCAACAGAGCTTTAAAATCGTCATAATTGGAAGCCACTACCTAATTACAGATGCTAACCGACGATACTTAGATCTTCCGAAGAAAAAACGATCTACCTTCCTTCATCAAACAGCCCAATACTACCTCACCCTCAAACGCTCGAATTATCCACAAAAAATACTACACTGTATTGGTGGTTAGATAAAACAACGACCTGAAAAGTCGCTTAGTAGTCATTTAATAGAATGGACTAAATTTTTTCGCCCAAATATTGTATTTGTAAATCATCTAATCGCCTCCTATGCTATCCGCGCTAAAAGTGCGTAGCCTAATGATTCGTGCATTCGTTACTGGCAAAATCTTAATGAAGTGACTAAATCAACCTTGTCGCTAATCGTCAGTCTAGCACAATAGGTCATTACAAATGTCGTGACATGGTATGTTACTTTAGTGTAGCCTGTTATTTGCAAACATGAGGCTTGAGAATCCGCAGGAATGGCCCTACGGGCATAGCAGCCGAGTGGGCTAAAGAGCCTGTTTGGTTAGATATAGATTTTAACAAACATAAACTACTGCAGCGATTAGGCAGTTGTTTAAATACAAGAACCTTTGAGTTCGAGCAGTCTTTACATTTGCCCTGGGGCGCAGTCTTCGTGTCATGCCATGGGCCTTCCAGCCCATTTGCACGCTGGCGCTGCATGTTCTTCATGGTACCTTGGCTTATTACAGCCACAGGAAGGACATGAGGTACAGGACCTAACTTGCCGCGTTTCACTACCGTTCCTCGTCTTTACTAAACTCTTGCTTCTCAAATGACCTTAGTGCTGACCTCATTGCATGCACTTCGGTACTGATCGTGACATAAGAGATCGTTACCTTAAGATCGCATCATCGCAGCCTCCCAAGGCTTCAAAGACCGGTGCCTCATTTGTACTCCCCTAGAGTTGATATAAACAAAGACCTCGCCCTGGCTTAGTGAGTCCTCTTCGAAGTCCCGGTAAGCCAAAGCAGTATGGTAGGACTGCAAGGCTACCAGCATAACCCGAAGGCCATGCCGCGGTAATAATGCAGCCCTCGATAGTTTAGGTGACCATGTAGGTCAGCTCATAGTTAGACTGCGCAACAACTCACGCATTTAGCCCAAAATAAGCCATTTTTTCAAGGAGTTAATCATTACAAAACATTTCTTAAGAAAAACTAACGAGTTTCCTTGACATAGAAACAGAGGTGATAGAAGGGGGAGAGGAAAGGAGGCAACGCTTTGTGTAGCTAGTACATTGGGCCAACCGTTGGGGGTTCACAGTGAAAGAGGGACCTTACCGAAGCAACACCACATACAAGCAAACAAACGATATTCACCTAAAACAAGAAATCAAATCATCTATTCCATCAAGGCTGAAAACGTTTCAGAGGCAAAGCCAACCTACTTGGGGAAGAAAAAGGGGAGAACAAATATCGTCACAGCGCCGGAGTAGAGGGATTAACGGGCCTAGTACCCTTGATGATGCGTGCACGAGAACCAACCAGTCCCCGTCTATCGTAGGCTGTTTTGCGAGAGCTGCTACGCCGCCTGCCGCCACGCGCTACACGCAACCGATTGACTGGCTTCTTGACCCTGAACACGCGCACAATCCAGTGCTCCGAGGTGAATGCCTCCTCCAGATGGGTCAGCTCGATGTTCTTTACTCCGATCTCCGTGTTACGCGCTCGGTCGTAGCCAACTGGCATACGAGGGTCCAATCTTATCTCCGCAAAACGATAGTAACTCATCTTGTACATCAGGGAGTTGACCATTGTCTTTGGCACCTGATGGTCAACGCGGTATTCGCCCTGTATGGTGTGAAGGGGATGAATGCTTGTTAATGGGACGTATTCGTCACCAACAGAAAAGTCAAATGGGCTGAAAAAAACATGCTATTGGAATTGTGCATGGGAAAGCTCTGCCTCGCCTGAGCTGTGTAGTAGTCCTGTTCATGAATGTCCCTCGGGTGCTCTCCTTGAGCGATGCGCACCATCCAGAGAAACTTATTGATGTCATCACCCGAATATCCACTTACTCCTCCAAAGATGATGAGTACATAGTCCACGTCTAGGGAGTGCATCAGCTGGGGGAGGAAGAAAAAGGCAGGAATTGCCATTAATGAGATAGGCAGAGGCAAAAAAGGCGACGGGAGACACCTACCCGAAAGGCTACCGTCTCATTGGAGGACATGGCCATGCCCACAAGTGCAATGTGGCTGTTATTCCACGTGTTGTTGTCCACCAGGGTGGTGCGATTTGCCATGCCTGCAATCTGGTAGCCGTAGTCCCACCACGACATCACCTTGGCGTCCGGTGGTGTGTTCTGCCACAGCCAGTAGTAGGCCTCTCTACAGCACACACATAACTGTTATCCCCTGAGATGTAATGAAGGGCTCGTGAGGGTTAAGTTATTAAAACTGTCAGAATTTTGATTGGCCACACAAGAATACAACAGAAGGCGGTCAGCGTCTAATGGAGTGTTTCGTAGGCCTTGGACCTGTGAATGCGAATAGATTTTACGTTGATGGTATCTATCTTAGGTTCAGAGAAATAAAAATGGGCAGAATAAAGTATTTACAAAGGCTTACACCCATAAATATGCGGTGATGCTTGTATGCTGAGCAGTTTGAATTGTTGCAATGGCTAAACTACTACAACAGATGTGGCCAGCGTCCAGTGGAGTGTCTGCAAAGGCCAAGACTCATGTGTTTGGATCCTTTTAGTCTGGTAGCCTGAGTCACCATTCCAAGGGCCTAATCAACTAGTTCAGAATTCTGTGCATACCAACAAACCTACCTACGGACTGATATGTCTTGTAACACCTGAGGGGATAAAGGTAGAGGGCGGAAGTTGGCTTTAGTTCGGGTGAGACGATGAAAGCTTTGACACCCTTATTAGTTGACGTAAGTAGTAAAATGAATGACAAGGCCAAGTCAGTCTGCTTACTATTATGAGTGTTTCCCCGTCAAGACAGAATCAGTGTTAGCATGATACAAAAGCGGAGATTGCAAGTGAATCGCATGTTGGAAGCACGGACTTCCGAAACACTGAAGAATAACAACACATACACTCCCCCTAACCCTAGCGTCAATGGATGTTGTAATGAAAAAAAGAGAGCAAAGGAAGTCGCATTTTCGTGGAACGAAAAGAACGGTGCGTGGCCAGAAGCCTTTGCAACAATCCAAGCACAGCGTCACGATTGGGAAAACGCAAAACACCAACTGAGTGTGGATGGATTGCCGGTCACTGATGATGTGCACGAGTTTATTTACGCAATCTACAATTTTCAGTCACGGTACCTCCGCCACAACCAAGATGCCTACGAATAGCTAAGCTCAGAGCAAGTTGGGGGAATAGTTTAACCTTTCCGTTCAATAACAAGAAAGACAAAAATTGTTCAAGGGGGAACAAGCCTCAGGGTAGGTCACTAACCTGAAGTCGTCGAGAATGATCCGTTCACCCTGGCTGCTTTGATAAGCTAGGACGACGGAGGGGCTGGAGTAGGCGTTAGAGGTGACCCAGGTGCAGTGGAGCATGAAGAGAAAGAGAACGAAGGTGGCCACCATTACCACCACCTTGCGCACGCTGATGCCCAAGACGTCGCCCCCACCATTGCCGCTATCAGAGGAGTCGGTGGCGTTCTTGCCAATGCCTACGCCGTGGGAATGCTGCAGCAGGGAGGGGAGTGGAAAAGAAACCTCCATTGATTGCAGACACTTAGCGATGTAGTTTGAGTGATGGGCGTAGCCTCATTTTACATGAGAACATTCGCTGCAAAGGTCTCAGAGGCAAATCGCCCGTTTCAGTGCGGATATTTTATGCTCCAATTCAAGTTAAATTGTTGTTTAATCTTATTATAGCCGATTCGAAATTTCAACCATGTGTAATGTGAAGAACGATTGTCTATTTGCGCTAGAAAAGTGCACTCAACTAAGAAAGCCCTAATAACTCAAGAAAGAGATCGCTCAGCTTACCTTGTCTGAAGCCGCCTTCGAAGGTTTATCATAAAGCTGTTTCTCCCGCGGATTTGTCGCACCCTTGTTTGTTTGTTTCTCGCCGCTGCATGAATCAGTACTCTCCTCCCCAGCAAGTGCATCATCCCTCAGGTAGACATCATAGAGACGGGAGAAGGCGATGGCCGCAAGGACGCAGACAATGGGCGCGAGGGTGAGGATGAGTCGCACCATCACACCCGCGAAGTAGGAGGCAAAGATGGCGTAGAGGATGGCAAACACGCGGAGGTCATTGAGCTCCGCGAAGCAGAACCACACACCGGCAGGAAAGACCGCAACAAGGACGTGAAGGTCAAAGAAGAAGGACGTCCAGGTAGTGGGCTGGTGCTCCGACACCGAGCTGATGATGGGAATGTGCACTCGAGCGTAGCCGGTGTCCCAAAGCGAGTAGAACCTGAACTTCCATGAGGGGTAAGGTTTAGTCATTACTATTTGCTCTTCATTTTCCCCCAAAAAAGGCTGGAAGAAACAGACCATCCCAGGCATAAAACCCGCTCTGTTGTAAAAAAGTAGGTCATACTTGGGAAAAATTTTGGCCATAGCGGAGCAAGTTCATGCTTTTTTTCAAAATATTCTTCTATAGTTGACGTGGCATTGGCCTCTTATCAACCCTGACGCACACGCGCACAAATGCCAGTTGCAACAATCAAGAAATCCATCCTGAAGCCATCTACATCCGGCTTGACATATTCGTGCGGAGCTCGGAACTCGCGTCATTTCGCAACTCAAAATCCCATATTGCTTCAATACAAAGTACCCAGTCCCTGTCGATTTCTGTTTTCAAATATGGGGTTGCTCAAGCCTGGAGTAGTGGACGTGGACTCCTCATTTTCCTCCATTAAATTGGTAGCGATGATTTTCGTACACCGTCGGGTCGCTTTCATTCTCGGGTTGCTGAAGGGCACTCACTCCATTGGTGTTGCTGCTAACACTGTTTTTCTGAGTTTGGATGCTCACCTAGTTAAGCACGACAAACGGGATAGGAGAGATTTTCTACTTTAACAGTTTTACCGACCGAGTTCCGCTTTCTGCCCTCGCCAGTGATACCAAGTTCCCACCGCTGTGAGACGCAAGTACTGGAAAATTGGACTTTCCAGACTTTCTAGGTGACTAAAGTAAAACAATAAAGAAATTTAACATTTGCCACCGATGGCACGCATATGTGGCATCTCGATTTTCTTATCCAAACCCGAGATCGCTCTGCGGGAGGTGATCTTTGGGAGATTACGGTGACTGCACCAAGCAGTGCACCACAAACAGATTGGTAGAGCTTAACAATGATAAAATAGCCGTGGAATATGAATATAAAGCCTCTTCGTACATAAACATGCCGATACAGGTAGCCTGACGAATAATTCCCTTGAAGGTGGGGGAGAGTTCAGATGCACAAGGTTTGGAACACTTGTGTACTCGATGTGCCGATTTGAAAGTCACGACTTACTCCATTGAGGGAGAGGGGGAGAAGGGGAAAAATGGGGAACGTACCGACCACTCCAGGGCGCGATGACGCCAGCAACAGTAAGACCGGAGACAACGAGGAAGACCAAACCGGCCACCGCGATTATAGCCATTGTGAAGAGCGAGCGTAGCTTCTCAGAGGGAGCAAGAGACTGGAGGTACTTGAAGAACGCCACCGCCTGTAGTGAGTCCATCGACCAGAGAAGAAGTTACTGAGTTAATAAAACTGACTGGCAGCAAATGGATACATGCATATAAATCTTGAAGTCACAAAAAAGTCAAGCACACTGATATATAACCATTTGACTTTGCATTCTTTGTCACAAATGCATTAGAGTAGATAACTGATAAGGTACTCATATTCTAGCTGGGGAGGAGCGCCTGTTTCAACAAGGCAAATCTTGTGAGGTCAGTTCTAGAAATTGTTAAATGTTATGGAACAGAATAATATAAGCAGACAGAGACAATTACACCTGCATTCTTGTCCATCATCTGCTGAGACAATTTTAGAAAGGACGATCCTATTAAACTAGATAGATTTGATCTTGAACAGTGCCCTACAAATAGTTCTGGAGTTGGATGAGTCCAATGAGAGAAAAAAACTCGACAAAAATGGCATTAATTTGGATACGAGATAGAACGGGTCCCTGCGTCCCTGAAGGATAACCTGGCTGTATAAGGACGTAAAATGCTCAAGTTTCCACAGAGACTAGTTATGATTCTAAGTTGTTTGCCAACGACCCCAGCATTGGCCTATGACTTGGTTCTAAGCCAAAGGCAGCGATTTGTATTAGTTGCAACTCATCTTTGTATTGGGCAATAAGTCACCACCGCAATTCTAACTTCCAATCTGACGTCATTGATGGTATTTATCCAGTCCTCTGTGATTGCAAGGAAAGAATTAAACATAAAAGGCCATGGGTACTGCTTCAATCAGCAGACGGAGAGTGAAAACGATGACAGTCATCAATTTATTTCATTTATGAGGGAACAAACCATCTAAACAAAGACATGGAATCTTTAAATAAGCAAATTTATAGGGTGAGGGAAAATCTAGGGGCAAATTAGTTTAAGTAATCACCTGAAGGAGTACAAACACCCCGGCTGCAGCCATATGTTCGCTTGTCCGAACTGGTTGGAAGCCAACAAAGGGGACCTGCATGGATAGAATGAGGCCTAGGATGTAGAAGCTAGTGTAGGCCACATAGAGGCGGATGGAATAGCGGCCGGTAAGGCAGAGAACGAACACGTGCAGCGGTACGAGGTTGATGATGAAAACGTAGCCGCCCCACGCAGAGACCATGTAGAGGTAGGCTAACGCACAGAGCACTGACCAACAAAGATGTCCCGTGCGTACGGCACGTAGCCAGAGGAAGTAGGTAAGTAGTAGAGCGAATATCGCTATTCCCTCATTATCGTAGCTGCCGGCCACCGACCGACTGATGTAGCCGGGAACTAGGGATAAATAGAAGGAGTCAGCAAACATTCCGTATAAGACAGACTGCTCTGACCATTTCGTCCAACTCCATTAAACTTAATTTATCATGCCATCCCAATCACATGGAGGCATTAAAAGTAGCATACTCGTGTTTCAGCATTCTGCTATGTAACTAACACGTCATCCAAGCCTCATTTATAGTAAACCTGTCTTCAAAACCATCCTTCCATACGGGATGATTACGGCTCAACCTTGAGGTACTGCTGAAAGAACCTATTCCACAAAAAGAATGCTCTTCATACCGTCACTTAAACGGTGCAGAAAGGCATCTAAAATCTGCGGGTTTACGAGCAAAGACCGGTACAAATGCGTCAGCTTTCCAAGGCCGCCCTAACTTTGGGTTTACAATGCGATCAAGTAGACACACAAGATTAGATTTCTAAAAAATACAAAGCACTCGCAAAGTTGTTAATATACCTATGAGACTACTGAATCAGGTGGGTCGTTTAAAGACTGGATACCCCTCCGTTGGAAGAACTTGATAAAAGCCAGGGATGAGAATGAGCTGGATTAGTGTCAAAAAGCCGAAAGGGATAGGTAAAAGTACGCTTCATCTCTATAGTACTACCTTGAGTTGAGGATTTGTTAAAGTTACCTCCGCTTAAGAGAACTTTTCTTACAAATAAACAGAGAGGATGTGAATTCGTTTTTACAGTCCCGAGCAGTACAAAAGCAGTGGGTCCTCTAATGTAGTTAACAGAAAACGCAAATGGTGGAACCATCGAAAATTACGACATGCAGCGCTACCAATAGAGTAAACATTCTTCTCATTATGAACGAAATTCACTATGGGTGTAAGTTCAAGCTCAACTTCACGATTGTGAATGATCACGAGAAGTACCGATGGTGACGGTAGGAGCCCCTTCAAGCTACCTATGCTATGTGCATTTAGCCTTATGTTGGCTTACAATTGGGCTCCAACCAAACTAGCGTGCCATACTGCACCATCACGCTGAGTTAGAGACTGGAGTAAAAAAAATATTCTCAAAGGAATGTCCTTTTGCACTCACCTATTGCCAAAAAACAAGCACTAAAGAGGCCAGCGCGATCATTCCAGAGCTCTTTGGTCAACAGGTAACCCATGATGGCAGTTAAACCACTGAAAATGGGAGCGAGGAAAACACAGACTTCGCGAATGTGCACCGGGAAATTGAGCAATCGGAGAATATAATGAATTGACCCTAAATAATCAAAACAATAAATTGACGATGCCGTTGCATGAGACAAGCTTGAACTTAGAAAAAACAATCTATATCAAAACCAGATGCTATTACGTTCGTTTGTTAAAAACTAAAGATTCTAATAAAGTAATAATTTCATGCCTAAGCCATACAAAACGAAACATCTTTTACGCGTAATTAAGTGTAGCATTGATGAGGCTTACCCGATGTAACCATGAGTCCAGGATATACAGTACCACCAACGATTCGGCCAAGAGGATACCAAGCAGTAGTATCAAACCAATTAAGAAAATCATAAAAATTATTATCAACCATTTGCTTAGTAGCTCGGTAGTTAAACCACGGGTCAAATTCATGAATTATGCTTTCGAATCTGATGACTGAAAAGAGGCGGGAGCAAAATCCCACCACCCATGCCAATACAAGTATAAATATGGTAAGGAGGCCTTTGGCGCTATTTGTGTTCAGCAAAAGCTTGGCCTTCATTGCGAAAGGTGCTGAAAACACGAAGTCGTCAACATGCACACCGCCGAGCGACAAGCCCGAGCTTATGATTGGATGAAATAGGTTTGCGGCAAAGAGGACGTGGTGCAATATTGCTTTTCATGTTTTACGATTCGCCTGGACTTTTCTGAAAAATGTGTGTTTCAGCTTGTTTCATTATATCTCTATTTAAGTAATTTGGGATTACACTCAGTTCCGTATTTGCAGTGTCTAATTACCAGAAATTCACATATTCAAATGCATAAGTGCAAAATACTAAATGTTTATTTTACTTTCAGGTTGAACATCAGACCGCTTAGACATCCCCTTGTTGTCGGACGAACCGACGAGCCACGCCAGTAGCCCTACAACCGACTGTAGGGCCACAATGCGTCTTCTGAGCCAGTATGTATTCTTTCGTCTTCAGGGAAGTCTCGTTGCGCTGCATTTGCGGCTGGGAAAAGCGAATCTGGTCTCGGTAAGCATACAGCTTGGTTTCTACTATTACAAGCCAAAGCTTAACATGAGGAAAGAATGGCATATTCTGCGGAGGAACGATTCTGTGAGGACACAACTCCCGTTTTCTACAGGTTTGCTATTAACAGTTGAAGCGCCATCACCCATGGCCTTGAACCATCTCGAAAGCTTCGGTGATGACCAACACAATCCTCTCTTCCACCGATACGGATACCAAACTAAAGGAAACTCCAAGTCCTTTAGGATTCCAAAGAAAGACCATTGGCGAGACGTTATTCTCATGTATACGAAAATTCGATAACATGTGTAGTTGGTCGGCGGGTGTTTCTCACAGCACCGACTACGGCTAAGCCGGAAGGCTAATCAAGGGCAACACCAGGGACGACGCTCAAAAGGTTAGGGGCGGGCTTTACAACACATCCGTATGACTCCCCAATTTGATCTTTGTACTTCCGCTAAACAGAGCTACCTCCCGACCGTGCCAGCCCAAGTATTATGACTTCCAACCCTCTCTCCGCCAAGACCATTATATTACATTTCATATTAAGTCGAACTAAAAAGAAGCTGAGTTTAGTTAACTTAAGTAACCGCTCAGGAAATAATATTCTTTTGCTACCGCTCTAACACTGATTCGACTAGGCACTAGTAGATCTTTACAACGTTTGAAATCCCATCACACAGGGTCAGTTGGGACACAATAAGGAGACTTTGACATTTGCGAGACATTTAAAAAGGAGGGCAGGAAGAGAAGATAAAACTAGACTGGAGCTTTCAAACTCCAAAAAGGGCGGGAAAGAAGAAGTCTTAAGGAGTGCAACACGTACTTACTTTTGGACGTTTTTCCCTCACCGTACGTGCATTACATTTCTCAAAAAATACCGTTCTAGATATTGAGACTGCACAAACTCTTCGAAATTGCAAATGCCCGTGAACAAGTGTGTCGCATTCAGATTTACCTCTCATGCGCCGATCGCGTGGTTTCACATACTGACTGAATGTCCCTGCCTCACTGCGCCTGGAAATTGCGGAGTCAAGTCCATTACCGGCGCCCCTGTTTCATTATTTATGCAGGCCTACACAAATCATTGCATTTCGGTGAAGAGGACCTACTGGAAGACAAATGGGACACTCATTGTGCAAGTATGTTCATCCAGAGCACGATGGACGATGAAGAAGTGGTTTTACTACTTCAGATGATCAACTACTGTACATACAACTGCCAATGTTTTTGTTCATATCACTTCTATCAACAGTCCATCGGCCCCTGTATATGTCCATAATGGGGCTCTAGTTAGGCTCCTACATTCTACGACGCCGCTAGAAATGGCACGAGCTACGGCTTCCCAGCCGACGTAGCAAAATTGAGTTAATCGAGATGAAAGCCAAGCAGCACTGACGTGCTCACCAGGTACACAAGTCACTCACTTGGAAACATTGAAATGATTTTAACGAATAAAATGTAATAAACAATGGTAATAACAGTTGTGGTAAATGCAGAGTGAGAGGTAGCACGACCGAAACACATCAGTGAAAGTGGTACTTGCGCGCAGCCTTCAAGTAGACGGGTTTTGGCATGTTGGGATACTCCTTTTCTATTTCAATATAACGCTTTCCAGTGGTGTTCACCACCTCACCGTTTAGGTACCGCAGCTTACCACCATCCACCTGTGTGGAGAAAAAGGTGATGGCATAAAACCTTGCTGAACACGTTTTACCAGCGGAAGGGCAGTTTTATTATGTGAAACATCCTGCTAGAAGGAATTTGTATTGTTAAACGAAGACAATCCACAACGACCATCATGCGAATATCAAAATCAGCTAGGCACTGCCGAGTTATGAAATGACAGAATCTTCTAGATGTCCTTTTCAATAAGTTATAACCACAGATCAGGGGTTAAGTACTGTCAGAAATGTCTGCCTTTTCAAATAAAGGTGATGTTGCTCATCAATCCCGCAGAAAACCAAGGACATGGATGCAGTTTGAGTCGCGACCAATGACTGAAGTGTGACATCGCAGACGGCGACAAGCAAAGACAACTCAATGAAGGTCTTTAAAGAAATACATTCAAAGGCAATCAAATTTCTTACTAACTTTACCAGCGCATTGCTACAAGTGGTACCAATATGCCCCCTCTAGCAATGATGTGACTTAATATCTAACCCAGTCAGCGCAGATAAAAGGCGGTCGAGTTTGTTCCACCCCTTTATACACTTCAATGCTCTACATTTAACGTCAAATTCCCATTCATTCTTAGTAAAATTTCGGTTTACACGACGGATAACATAACTGCCAACAAACGGAGACAGGTGACCAAAAAGAATGCATGTGAAAATACGTTGATGCTACTGGTAATGACATAAATAAAGCATCTTTAGGGTCGGACTAACCCGGTGGAAATATTGTTCAGCCAATAATTTTATTTCAACATTCCAGAATCTTAACAAATAAAACTGGAAACGTATACACTATCCAATGAATGGACTTGTTCGTTTCAAGCTCGAAATACGAGAAATATGTGTTCGTGAATACAAAAAAACAACCACATCTTTTAAACTACGCGATGCCTTAACTAGTGCTGCAATAAAAGCTAGAACCTCATTCCCTCATAAGAAAGTCAATCCAACTGAGACAAACTGTTTCAATGCATTACGGTAGTACATGCATCAACAGAAATGAAACAACTGTTGGAAAAGCATTTTTAGGAGACATAAATACGACATACAAAAGCACGATGAGCAATAAAACATTGTTTGCAAAATAAGAACATGCTTTAGACGCAAAATTCAAATAAAATAACTTGCAGCGTTTACCACTCCATTTACCTCCGAAGGGTGAGGGGGAGGTTTCGATTTCGCGAAAGATGAGCGTCCATAGAGCTCCATTGTAGCCAAGCGCTCACCTGAAGTTAACCTTGGACGATCATCATTGTCTGCCGTACTCTTCGTTTTCCTGACTCGACTTGCCTCCTCAAGGACCTCACATTTCTAGAAAGAAATAACGGAGGTTAGGATGCTGCTTCCAAAAACCACAACAAGCCACTACGAATTTGTGCCTGAAGCAGGCAAGCAAACTAGCAAATGCTATCAATATGGACGAAGGAAATTTACTGGGAGGAAAAAGCGCGCGAGATGATCCGAATCATTGTAGGCAGTAGGACTAGTTGCTGGCTTACCTAAAGTATTAAGCAGGATGTTGACAACTCGTGAGTAAGAGGAGCAGAATAAAAGATGAACTAACCTCCTGCTACTGACAATCCAAGTTCACCGTCCGCCTTTCTCATCAGAAGCATCCGAGTTTCCAATATCCAGTCGGTAAAAATTTTGCTAACAAAATCGGAAATAATTCGCGTCGATAAAAAATAAAAGAACTTCACTCAAAACTTCAAAATCACCTTGGAATAGCATTAAATTCAGGAATGTGCTCTTTTAAAAAATTCGACACTTCCTCCGGATCGAATTCATCCTCGTCCTCAGAAATGAAAAGCGCCTTCAAGTATTCCTCGAATACCGGATCAATCCTAACAAAATGAACCACCATTCAGCCTTACTTAAGATCATCGGGTGATGGAACACTGCAGTAGGAACCGATAGCGTAGAGGAGGCGTTGCAGTATCATGGAGTCATTACCTTACAAACTGCAAGAAACATTAATCCAGGGTGGACAAAATAACAAGTTTGGAGCCAAGAACAAAAACAACAGGTAACAGCTACAATTTATTTGCAAAAAGTAATTAAAAAGCTATTCAATGGGCAGCTTAGGACCCTGATAAAATTGACTCAGTGCTGATTGCCTTTGAAGTATGCCCAGAGTCTTCTCGGCCTCGGCTATGAATTTGTCCTGTTCTTCAGGCGATTTAATGTTTCCATGCTTTCTAAATTCTTCCTTGACACGACGGGCGAAGTATATCCTAAAATTGTAGTCGGTGAAATTGTTGCTAGCGCGAAGCATCTCCCTAAAGAGATGCGCAACGCGCCGCTCCTTCGACATCCAACACTAAATCAAATAGACCACCCTGTTGTCGGATTATTTAAAGTAAAATTTAGATGTCTTAACTGATCAAATAATTTTTATTTCAAGCTGTTGCAAAAAGTAACAATTTGTAACAAGATGAAGCTTTTATTTCCCTTTACTTCGATCAATATGTAGTTTCAACATGTGTGGCGGAGGTAGGACAGTACATCTCGATCCATAGGCTGCTCGTGACCTTTGCAACCAAATGGCACCCACAAATTTTAGTCAACCAGTTTTTAGGGAAAAAACAATTTTAACGTGGTAAGTACCTAAGCAAGACACCTGCGTTTTCCCTGCCTGCTTGTTTTACTGTGCTTAACCATACATTCAGAGTTCGAAAGCTCACACGTTACCGCGGTTCACCCACATCTGGCGTACACCTTCTTACTCACCTGATCCACTTCGCCTCTAGGTTTAGCATAGTCAATTCGCTTACCCAACTCTAGGAGGATTGTAGACCCTACGTCATCTCAGACTCCGCTTTGACATACGTTGCATAACCCATTATCGTGGATCAAATGACCTTACCGAATGTAAGAAACCAGTCTACCCCGTTTCACACCCTTAAGTATTATGACGCAATGTTCCCTATAATGTGGGGGCTATTTATCATGCTCCAAAATACTACCTTCAAAGGACGTATGCAAACAAGGTGGCAAGCGAATCAGACGACCCAGAAACAAGCTCTTGAGACGATCGTACATGGAGGCACACGTCTGCGCCGCTACTTCCCAACAGTTCTTGCCTTGCATCGACAAAAATACCAGTGAAGTGCACCTGATTGGGAGGTAGACGCCAGGCTTGATGGCCAGAGGCGTCAAGCTCTCCAAAGCGTAAGGATTTATGAAGGTTTCAACAACAATTTACTAAGCAAAAAGCTTCGTGTAGATGAGGGTTTAGAAAATGGAAGATACCAGTGTTTAGGCAAATCCAATGCCCAACTGTTGAGCGATTTTTAACTTGGCGGTGCGAAGGTTGAAGCCCTCCCCACTCAGTCGGCGACCCTTGTAGTTGGCTGATACACGAACGCGTTGACGCCGTTGACCATTCGCCTCAGCCTTTGCCTTTTCCGAGTTGCCACTTGCGTTATTCATAGGCAAGCATTCCACGACCCTGCATGGGGAAAAGCATATCACCTCTGTGAGCTCTCCAGGCACCGTGACACTACTTAAATAACTGTCACTGGGTAACTTAACAATGAGGCAGAACACATGCGGGGCTTTACAGGCTTGGAGGTTCACTCACGAGATTTCCAAATCCGGGTATAGCTCGTGCATCATTCGTACCGGGTCCATAGGCAAGTCTTTACCGTAGGCCTCTGAAGAAGAGGAACACACTCACCACCCGTTTGACGTGTAACACCCACTTCTAGGAGCCTACCGGCTAACGTCAGACCAAAATGAAGCATTTAATTCTCTCATTTCTCATTATGCAATAACAGACGATCGGGATCGTTGCACTCCAACGCTAAGGTGAGGTCGAAGTTTAAGAGAATTTCACTAAATCGTCTACCGTAGGTGGAAGGTGCTGCGTTGATTCCGTGGCTCTAGAAGAAGACTGAAAGCTCATTCCAACAAAGCGGAGCGACGCCCATGCCGTGTTTGAAGTTCTCCAGAAATGGCACATAATCTACCCATGCATGCACAGAGCGAACAAGTGCAGGACATACCGAATTCTCGTCCTAACAGGTGATAAATGACACCAGTGACGACTGAAGTGACACCACCAGAGTCCACAAAGACAGCCCCGATTATGGCCTCAAACATGTCTCCCAGCACCTTGTAGGAGAGCATCTCATTCCGCTCGTTGAAGTCGTGCTGCAAGTGAACAAAAGTGCAGGGATGCGGTCACTTCCAGTTGGGATGGGTAAATCAAGGGGCCCACGGCAAAATCTCTTCGTCTCACCTCCAATTTCCAGACGTTGCAGACCCCCTTTGACACGGCGTCAGAGAAGCTGTTGATGAAGGACCACAGGTTGGGGTCCAAATATTCCAAAAATTTGTAAATGCCAGATCGAACGGCCACAACGGCCAAGTTGATGTTGGAGACCAGACAGATGCGCAGATCCGTCAATTCGCCTTTGGGGACGAAAAAGCACACATAGTAGTGACGGGATCAAAGGAATGTTGACCTTGACAGAAGCCACACCCACCCGGATCCATATTGGGGTGGTCCTTGTAGATGCGCTGAGTGACCACGAAGTCGAGAATAGCATCGCCTAGAAATTCCAACCTGGAGAACAAGCAGACCAAAGTGATTTTCGGATTGGACATTCGACTGCTCGGACCTTCCCAGTCTCCCGGCATTAGTCAACACGCTACTACTTTTCGCATTCAGGTATAACCGGGGAGTGGTGTTAGTGACGACGTTGGGGACGCCGCGATCGGGAAGGAGCAGTGCCACATCTCGGTGGCCAAGTACAATGCCTAGCCTTCACGAAAGAAAGGTACCCACGGCGAACGGCTAAATTGGAGCACCCACAACAGTGGGGCCAGTAACGGAGCGAGTTGTAGTTTGCTACTGAAGTCAGGGGACGACAATCTCATCTGGAGTTCATTTCAGATACACCTTGGCTCCTTCCCTGACACTCCTTTTTTGGCAGAATTCCTCTCCTTCCCAATGGAGTTCGCCTAACCAATGAAGTGACAACCCGAAACCTCCATTAAAGGCTCCAACAGGCACAACCGCTGACCACCCTCGCCACTCCACTGAAAGACTCAAGACAATGGAAGCAGAAGAGTGAGCACAGAGAATACTCTCGAAGCAGCAAAAGCTACGTAGAAGAGTGACGCTTTGACCAACTAAATAGCAAATTGGTCCAAGCCTCTCCAACAGCCTGGGATTCACTTGCCACGTTGTTACGTCTACGGTAAAGCTGCTTCTGCACTCGTGGGCTTTATAGCACCTTGGGGCGCAACGCAAACGCTGCACAAGCAAAAGGCGAACGGGGTGAAGAGGAGGGCCAAGCAGTACCTTTGGTAGCAACCCCAGATGAAAGCCAGACGCGAGGAGGGGTGGGTTATGGCTTGGAGGAGGATCCTGATCCGCCTAAACCTGTAGCCTATAATGTCCTCCAGTGGCTGCAATCCCAAGCGCCTTTCCTCCATCATCTCAGAGATTTCTTTCGGCGTTGACTTCACCGCCTCCGGCGCCGCTGCCGTCTCGCCAGTAGCCGAAGACTTGGGAAGAAGTGGGATACTGGCCAGAAGCATGGGCTCCACCTCGGCCTTACGCTTGGCCATCAACGAGTCGTCTTCCACCGCAAAAGTGGGATCGATGACGCGGTGCTTGGGACTGAGAAGTAGCGGCACCCAAGAGGGATAGGCCTCCCTCCCCACCGACTCCGCCCGTACCAACGCACTCAGTGGATTCGGTTCATTGGAGAGCTTGAAGAGATTCAAGAGACGCCCAACCCTCGGGGCCTCCAGGTTCAGGAGGCACAGACCTAGGAGGGATTCCATGGAGTCGGCAATGGACTTGTCGTAGAGTTTCACAAACATACGCATGTCGTGACGTTGACATGCCCTTACCTATAAACAATCGAGGCGAAAATCAACAAAAGCATTTTTTTATGAGCAAGGTAACGGAAGCACTCACCGGATCAGCAATGGCGTAGTAAGGCGGGAGATACTGCGCCTCGGGTTTAAAAACACAAGAGCAAAAGTATCGGAAGAGACCGAATTTCATGGAGATACGATGCAGGTTTGCATTGGAGATGTGCGCGATGCGAGCGTAGGTCAGCTGACCTTCATCCGTGTGGGCCGGAGAGGTGGCGAAGAGAAGTAGGCTGGCGGCGAACTTCAAGAAGGAGTCACCCAACAACTCCAGTCGCTCCAAGTTTGCTGCTTCGAAGGCGTTCACTGATGTGAAGGCCTCGTACAAACCTACCATATAGGGCACCTCTGCCGGAGCCTTGGACTAGAAGAAAGTCAGTAAGGAGGAAAGGGGACGAAGGCATTAGGTGCTGCAGGTCAACAAAAAATGTAGCTTACAGTGCACCTGTCCTCAACAGCGCGATCTAGGGAAGTCTCGGAGTCGAGAGAAAAGACAACAACAGGGCCTTTGAAGCGACTCGAACCGTCCCGGTCCTGGACGAGAAACTTCCGAATGGAGGGGATACAGGTGGGGTGTACGGAGTGGCGATCGGGCATAAGGAATTCGCCAGCGGGAAGGTCAAGAGGAGTCGGAAGAGGAGGATGCGCAGACTGGGCATGGTTGTCGGAGTAAAGTATCTCGCGAAGGTGGTTTGCTAGCTCCCCAATTGATAGAGAACGATAGACTTGGTGAAGGACGGTGGGAGTGAGACAGAGGGTAAGCCAGAGCCATGTGTTCAGTGGGTGGACTATGCAGAGTTGGGCAATCCTCTCCTCCTTGATCACCTCCTTGCCACTGACACCGACTCCTGACGTCACCTAGGTGACGAAATGTTAGAATGGTGGAGTGGCCTTTTCCATTGTAAGTGCCACTGTGCGAACCCATCATCTCCCCCACAATGCAGCCATCACCTAGATGTTATTAAACTTTTTTAACCGGTCCACCAGCCATTCTGGACGCCTATGTTGAAGTCACTGCCAGAGTTTAACATCTCTTACTTACTGGGACACTTGGTGACTGGACAGACTTGAGAGAGCTAGTAATCTCCCAATATGAACAACATTTTCCCAAGATTTTCTTGAACGAAGCCCTGTCACTTCAGCGCCTTCTTTCTTTATCACTAATGAGACACGTCCATCGCCATTTCAATGCCTTCGAATAACTCCAGCACATCTTTACCGTAGCACAATTTGGAATTAGTTTTTTCAGGCTAAGCCCCAAAGCTATCAGTAACAGCTCTTGTCGATAGTTTCTTCCTTATCCCGAATTCTTCCACAGAAATAGTCGATGCACTAAGTGAAACTTTCCTCTCCCGCAGATACCACTTCTCGACGCTAGGCGTGCGCTGGTTCAGCGTAATCAACGAAGTAGGAAGAAGCAATGGGGCTACATACTGCATCGTCACGACGCATTTGAGGCATATTGTACGTAGAAGCGTAGGTAACCCAGCCGTCTAATGAACCTTCCCACCACCTTCACCGCAACCATCGCAATAAAACCATTTGCTTAACAGCCAATCAATCCGCAGACACACGTCTACCGCATAGAGGCCCTAGAAGTCAAAAGGCTCAGGTGGAAGTGAGTGTGTGGGTCTGACACTTCACAAAGCTTGAAAAACACTTGACTTGATGGAGCCTACATGTTCGGTGCCAAGCTAACAACATTAGTATTGGGAGTGCTACGCACTCCACAGTCCAGCCACCAACCCAGCAAGGTCCCAACGGGTTCTACACATCCTCCACAAAATATGGGACACCCACGGTCTTGCCTCTTCCCTATTAAGAGGTGGAAATTTGGTCAAGCAAAGATAAGAGCCTGACCCTACAATAGTCTTCTTGAACAATAGAGCTGACACTTTTATTACACATTGCAAGAGAATCGAGAAAGAGCACGTAGGAAATACTAAACGCAAATCGTGGGGACTCGACAGACAACAGCATGGGCATAAGTGCCTTCATTGAGAGAGAGCAAGCCTGCAGTAGGCAAGGCAAGGCAAGTGTCTACACCCTTGGAAAAAACCTCTGCCAGTAGTTACTCTCAGCTAATGCTCGCTCTAGAAACGTCGACAAAAGTTGGGGAGGAAGGGTGTCCAAACGCCAGGTGCAGAAATGATGAGAACAGGCAGCAGTGGTCCCATACGCAATCTACAGACCACTCATTTGTCTTCACATGGCGAAATAACAACTCCACTGCTACAGAAAGGGATCAGACATCCTCCAACTCTACAAAGGCAGTGTTAAGGTGAACTTAGCGAGGAAGTGGAAACTCACATTGGCGGCATTTCGATGTCGTGAGATGCGCGTGGCAGTAACCAGCGGAGTGGAGGGATCAAGACCCCTGGTCTCTTGCACAAGACGGAGGCGTGTGCCATGCTTAAACTTGGCGTAATCGAGGTAGGAGGTGGCGCCCCGCTGACGCAGCTCCTCGGGCAGGTGCTGAGCCATGTAATCTGGGACAGGACTGGAGGCGCAAAGACCACTGGAGTTGGGCCCCAAGACTGCGTAACTGCCCGGATCTTCCGGTGGCAGATCAATAGGGCGCACGAGAAGACCCGACCACTGAGCAGTGGGTATGGTGGACAATTGAACGCCATAGTGCGAGCAGATGCCGCTCTGCAGCAGGGACTGATTGCGTGGTGGTGGCATCGCAGTTTTCTGCTGTCTCTGACTCACGTGAAAGTCCCTCTCCTCTGCCCAACGCACCAGCGCCTGGGAGGCCTTCTCATCGAAGACCATGTCTAGAGTGTCACAAGAAGGCTGTACTATTCTCGTGCTAGACCGTTATCCATCACCGCCAGCAATACCCGATTCCATTTTTTTATCCGCAACATTCTGAAATAATCAATTTTCGAAGCAGGTTTTAGCTGCTCTAATTACCATGCCGTGCTGGGCCAAGGATATCGCCTCTCGTCCTACCTATAGTGGACTGTTGAGTAATAAAATACAGCTTCTAAGTACTACACTCAAGGTAGAACCACTGCACTTCACTTAGGTAGTGGACAGTGTTTGCATTGGACAGTGCGTAAGCTAACCTACTTTTCACCAAAAATGTTTAGTTTTAAACAAGGCTAAATTAACATACTCCACACTATGGTCTGAAGCAAAAATTACTCTACCCTCGTTGAGACTTGACTAGGAAAGGAATGTTGACTCTGTCTGACTATAATAACTTTGATAAACTAGGGGGCTGCACACAGGATCGCAAGGCCAAATATGGTCGCCTAAGTGAGTCACAGTTATAACAGCTGCAGTTATAGATTCTGCCAAATCGTGAGTGAAGCTGACAGCCTGCCTTGGTCGAGACCACAACCGTCACGCATGAGTTCCTGTTGGATGTATCCTCATTAAACAGTCACGTGCTGTCATGCTGAGCCGACACTAAGTCGTGTGGTGAGGACCTAAAGTCAACATAGAATGAGTAACCTATCTTAGCCATTTGAAAACGACATGACGGACTCGGCCATTTCGTTCACCCAGAGAGAACGCAATCAGAATTTCAATGGAAAAGGAGCCAAGTAGAAATAAGGGCTAATACAAAAATGTACGCAAACATACCAAATTGGTAAACTCATAGACAGATAAAAACAACCCACCAGAGAGCCTGACGATCAGAAGTATGCCACAGATCTGGGCATTCAGAGGATCCACCCTGAGTTCAGAGAAGGGGTCGATAGCAAAGTCCGTGTTAAACGGTGAGATGGAGGTACTGACACAGGAGGAGACCACAGGGGTGGAAGAGAAGGAGGAGACAGTAGAGAAGGGGGTCGAGAAAAATGAAAACTGGTTATTACTGAAGTTGAGGTCGAAGTTGACGGGCTTGTTGATGTCCACGGAGAGTTGGGAGAGGATTTGGTGTGTGCGGAGAGCCAATTCCACTTGGTCCTCTGTCAGCGTCACCGTGGCTCGCCTTCGCAGACGCACTCGCATCATCCCCGATTGCATGTAGAGCGGCACACGGCACACAAAGTCAGACTAAACAGAATCCAAGCAGGCAAACATTGATGAAAGGGAAAGAGCAGGAAAAAGTTATTGGTACATGACTGTAGAAGAGGGAAAGGTCTCCTGCCGTTCGACCTACACGCCGATAGTGAGGAATTGTGCCCATGTCACCTGCCACCTGCCCCCACCACCAGCGCTCATTTGTAGTAAAGCTGCTTTCGCATTCAAACACTACATAAAGTTGGAACAAGTGATTTAGGTGCCGCCCTTGCAACAGCGTTGGCGCTTCCACTGTGGAAGAGCAATGCCTCCATTTCCGTTGGTTGGATGCCATATAAACGCTGCAGAATCGCATCTGGTGTGCATGGCTAAATTTGGGGAATCAACCAACAGGAGGACTAATGAGTTTGCGCCGGTTTGTGGCAAACACTCCACTACCCCATTCCTGCATAACGGACAGTGCCGAGGCGAGAACGAATTGTTTGCAATGCTGGGGGTAGACTTTCATCAAGATATTGAGGCTCGATTCCAGCCCATCTTGAAAGAATATGGGTACAATGCAAATATGTGACATTGTACAAAATTCATGTCCAGGAAGAAAATCGCGATGTAGCACCAAGACAATGCGCGCTTTATCTGGACGTCTTTGCATTTGGCCAAGTCAACCTATGCCGGAACGTCGAACAGCCACAGAGACTAGTCAGTAAATCACTATCGATGATGCAGCTAGTAAAAATGGCGTAGTTGCTGGACTCATTGAATCACTGCGATGAACATCAATCGTTTGACCTTCAGGACGAACTTAATCTCCTCCAAGGCCTTCGGTAGATACAGTGGAGAAGGGATCGGGGAAGGCACCGAAAACGATACGCAAATCGTGACAGACATGCCTCCAGTCCTCTGCCTCAGAGTCGCCCCATCCAACATGGGGCAGTAGCACGATTAGACATAACGACTAACCTTAGAAATGGGCTTGGAGAAGAGGAGACCAATCGTCTGATCGGTGTGTCGGAAGTAGGCTGCATCCACCTTGATGAGATAAGCGACGTGTTCTGGCAAAGGCATTTGCCAGGTGTAAAGATGAACCGGCCGATTCGCCTCGATTGGCTGTTGATAAGGCGCCGAGAGAGAGGAGAGTTTCTAAACATTTGACATAAATGACAGTCAAATCTTGCAAGACTTAGGTGTCCATGCTAGCGCAAAGAGAAGGCATTACGTGGATTGGGTAAAACCGAGCTATGTTAAGCGGCCGGCTTGCTGGCTTCTTCTTCTTCTTCACCGGCAACTCATCATCGGTGATGTAATTGTCGAAAAGGTGTAGTCGAGCCCCTCCATCGACCTGTTTGTTCGAGGCAGCCGATACAGTGAAATGGAGTCAGGGGGAGAGGTGGGGGTGGACACACTTGCAGGCAAATGGACTTACCACGGGATCAACAGTGCGAGTTGAGGTGAAACTTTGTTCGACCATAGGGGGGTCACCACAATAAACGATTCCAGGGGGTAGTGGCTCACAATCTACACCCAAACCTATTCCGCTGTCAACGTCTCCGTTTTGTACATTATCGCTATCACTAGAGGACAACTGGACGTCGAGGTGGTCGCTTGAGACAGCACTATCGGTGTTTATATCTTCCTCCATGGGCATCATTAGGAGGTGTGCCTGTGACATGATACTTGGTGGTTCAGTCTCGCCGTCTTTTGAAGGGTTTCCCAGATCCAAATTACTCATTCTGCTGATAAGGCCTTCAATCTGTTCTTGTTCCGTACCTGTAGATGAAGCTTTATGCTTGGATAGCTCTACTAGCTGACGAAAGTTGATTGGTAGTAGGTCAGCGCCCAGAAGACCTTTGGAGTAATAGCGAAAAAGGGAATGACAACTACTAGGAGTCAGAGCTGAGGAAGTAAAAACCATTATGCAAGCAACAAAAGAGAGTAAAGCACCAACAACATTTAAAAAATTTGGGTGGCTTGATGAAGCCAAAATAAAAATTGATATGAAATGGTTACACTCAAATTAAGAAAATCGAATTCGAAAAATTGGGAAGAAATGTGATGATAGCAGTCTTGAATGCCTGTGAGAAGTGTTGGAGGAAGCACTTTCAGTACCAATGAAGCGGTCTTGAGTGTGCCTCCCATTCGTCACAGTAGCAAGAAGTCACATTTTTTATGAAAAAAAAAATAATGATATATCTCAAAACAGCAAAAAGCTTTGTAGAGTGGAGTCCTAAATCAGTGTCGAATTTCGTGAGTGAGAGGTACCAAACTTAGAAATCAGCGCCACTTGCAACTAAAAGGTACTGATTATTAAAAAACATAAGAGAAACAAATCATTACAGGATGAAGTTGACAGATGCTAGAGTACTTCAAAGTGGCCTAGAAGCATCATTGACTCTTGATTAGAGCCAACCATATACACAGATACAGATGGCAAGGCAGTTCAACTTATAACGATAGCAACAGGCAGTCAGAAATGACCTTAGAAACCAAACAAAAAATAACCTAGCATAGCATCCATAAGCAGCTTCTTGGAGACCTTTTCAGGTGTAAATGGAGTCTGATGTTCTTGTTGAGATCGCAATTTATGAACATATTGATAATAACATAAGCAAATCACCTTGTAAACGAGCTGCTGATGCTATGACCTACCTGTGAGCTTAAGACAGCAGATGTGAAATGAAGCATAAACCAAAGCGGAGAAATCAACCAATCAATAGCAGTGCATTGGAGATTGGATGATATCGGTGTGCGGTAAATCGATAACGAAACCAATAGCAACAACAATCCAATTGGCCGATTTTACTCAAGATCACGCATCCGAGACGCTCATTGGTGCAAAGTTCACGAATCACCTGCGGCGTGAACTTAAACACGTGCCACCTCCTGGAGTGGCAATACTTGACGCGGTAGACGAGCAGTGGCAAAGTGGAATCGACAAGAGCATGTGCCAAATTGTGTGCAGATTAAATCTGCCAAGTCGCCTGACGAATGCACTGAGTGAAACAACGGTTTTAAATAAACTGAATGAATCAAACAAACGAGTGAATGCATCAAACCTTGCCAACATTCTTTGGTGCAGCCTCGAAAGTGAAGACACCGTCAGTTTCTAACTTGCTTGAAGACCCAAATCCACGAATTACTAGCATTCCATGCAATTGGATCAGGTGTTGAGGGGGAAAGCCGGTCTAAGTAGTTGCCGACTTCTTTGCAGCAGGACAAACACTTACCACGCAAGCGTCACTACTTCTACAGGCAGAAACTGGGCTTGAAATGCTCTTATCCATCAAACACGACAAAAGATGCCTATCACCTCTCTCAGGTGGTGGTAGATCAGCCTCCTCACACTACTGCAGCTTCAACAGAGCCTTTGCCCAGCACGCATTGTGCAACGCAGAGTGGGTGAGAAGGCGCAGTGTGAGGGAGGTTTGAACTCACCTGCATTGTGGAGCAGTTTGCAGGCCTCAAGCCTTGCCAACTGCACGGCCAATTTTCTGGTCGATGCGAGTGGACCCTGAAAAATGAAGCAAACTGCTCCTGGTTACCCGTCTATTTAAGGCTCCCTATGCGACTGCCTCCATCAAGCAGGTGCCAAGAAGGCGAAGGATGTTCTCGAACAGAGACCAACCTTAATGATGTCCTGCAACGGGGACGGCGGTGGCATAAGCATTTGAACGCGATAACCTCCAAACTCCTTATGCACTGAATACAAGATCTGCAGGGGATAGGAGGTGTCCGTTTTCAGCAGGGAGGTGTATCTGCGTGAGGGGAGGACACACAGCATAAGTACATTTTATGCAAAGAGGGCAGGAATCTGCTGCGAATTGATACGAGGTGATAAAAGTACCTCATGAGCACGGAAGAGGCACTGGTGATGGTGATTCGTGGTCCGTCAATCCCATAGGGCATGTAGGCAAGGTTTGATTGCCGAGTGATGTCAGTAATCGCCGAACCTACTTCCTCCTCCTCGTCTGGCATACTGTCGATGCATCGACATTCCAGGAAATCATCAATCATCTTCAAAGGTTTGACAGCGTTAGAAATGGGTCGAAAGAGCAGACAAGCCACCGAAACAGAGGCAATTACCTTCGACATTCGAAAGAAACTATCCACATTTGCCTGACATTTGCTAACGTCATCCGTCAAAAGAACAAAGTAGGACGTTTTTGCACGTGCTCTTCCCTGCAAAAAAACAAACGCGTTTGCAGTGACTTGGCCACCGCTTCGATACCAGGAGACTCTGCTTGTAGCACCCACGTTACCACTCCCCCATTCCTTCTGCAGGAGTCAGCAGTGAACAGTAGAATCCGCGAGATTGCCGAAGGAAGCCAATCTCCCACAACTACGCCCTTATTTGGTAACCATCTCAATTCTGAGTTTTGCACATCGACAATTAATGGCGCGAAACCAGACTAAAGTGAACTGTAAGGCCGCCTCCAAACCTGTGCTCCATAAGGCATTGTCACAGCAATGCTCGTGTGTCACATTGGTGACAGCGCTGGTGAGCCCACGTAGCAAGAACAGCAACAATCCCCGTTCCACTGGCCGAGATGCTCTGGCAAGACAACGTGCAAGACAGCCCCCTTCAATGACTGAGCGTGTTGAGATTTGCAACAGGAGGATGGCATAACTACGTCTGAGTTTGGAAACTAACCGCAAAGCAATGGAGACCAACGAAGTGGAGCACTCACTTGGGATTGAATGAATGAACGAAAGTTAGTCAGTTCATCAGCCTTAATGACAACACTGCACGAACGAACATCAAGCCCTTCCTCCACCACGTTGGTCGCCACTAAAACGTTGAAGGCGTTCGTTCGGAACCCATCCAACACACTCAACTGCTCATTGGTCGAAAGTGACGCCTACAAAGCAGCAACAACACCATTCATTTGTGTAGGAAAATAGGAACCAGTGCTGAGGGATGCAACTTACTACAGGGTTGGTTGGATTAGCACTGACACAGTACGACGCCTTCAAATCGGCATACAGAGGCGCCATTGCCGACAACTCCGTGATTAAATGCGCCACTGAGGCCGCGGCGATTCTCTCCTTCACCAACAGCAGTGCAGAGAGTGTCTCATTATTCTTCCCGACTACTCTCTAGAAGGGAGGACTACAGGTAACGCCACAATACAGTACAGTACAAGAGAAGGATGAAACTTACGTGGTAATGCAGTAGCAACCGGAGCAGTGAAACCGCCTTGGAGCTCATGGGAAAGTGCGCCACGATCCACTCACCCCAGGCAGGATCTGTGGGATTGGAGGCCAGAGGCTGAGTGAGTTTAGCAATGAGCGTCTGACGAATCTGTCGATATGTTTCAAGTGCCTCTGCCATCGAGGCCAAACACGTCTGAATGATGTTGACGCACTGGGGATTAGTGATGACTTTGGGGGAGCTCAGAAGCAGAAGGCCTTTGAGCACCCTCTCAAACTGCTCACAAGCCTAATGCGAGGAGGAAAGGACTTAGTGAACCAAGTGCTAAGTAGGGTGAATAATCAACGCAAACAAAATCTACGTGAGCAGCGCAGTAGACCCCAAATTCCTCCATCACACGAACGCACTGGAGAAGGATGCGCTTTATCTTCGCCGAATTGAACTCGTGCAATTCCATGACGGAGAGGAATGCCTCCTTTTTAATCTTCTTGTTCTCATCGAGCAGGGACTCCAGGTCTATGTAATCCTCCCTCACCACGCCAGAATGCAGCCTTTTATGGATAAAATATGCAGTTAGACAGAGTGCCAGAAAAGGGATAAAAAGCCACTTACTGCTTGACTTTCTCCACACCACGAAGGAGGACCTGCGAAAAGTTGTAGTAAGGATCATTGAGCGCAAGTCTGGTGTCACCGCATCCGTGTTTAATCTCCAAGTGGCGTCGACCCATTGCGGCGTCAATCGAACTGTCGGTGGAAGTGACGACTCGAGCTCGCATGAGCTGCTCCAAAAGCCTCACCTTCGTTTCCATGCTTTCACCACGCTTTAGGTTGTTCACCAGAGAGGCTGACAAACCCAACACCTACAGCAAGGGGAAAACACGGTCGGTTGCAAAGAGCTTCCCAGAGGCTTGTCACAACCTCAAGCAATGGAAACAACTTGCGCATATCTACATGGCAGATCATCAGGAGATACGGACAAACTGTCTCATTTGAGTGGATGGCAAATAAACACACAAAAAGCCGTTGACGAAAGACGTGTGATAGTCGTTAAAGGGAGTACCTTAGGTCCACGAGAATAATCTGGAAGCCATCTGCCAGGTGGGAAGGCATGAAGGTGTTGGCATATGTCGGTGTAGTCCGATTTGGAGTTTGGGTCAGCGTGATGGCACTCGTCAAAGATGATGAGACAAACATCACGCAGACTGAGCTTGCGATGATGTAGAACGTCACGGAGGACACCGGCGGTGGCCACCAATACCCTATGCTTTTCCAGCTGTGCTTGCCAAATGCCCTGAAATCCATCAAAGCTCTCATTCTTATCGAAAATGCGAAGGAAAGGGGAAAGGAGAGGCCAGAAACTCGCCTTTGTCCAACTGTCAATCCAGACACTGGGCGCGACCTGGCCGTGGAAAATGCCGATTTCGTTGGAGGATACGGGAAGTTGGGACCGCAAAAATTCAGCCATCTGATAAACAAGGTGGACTAGATGGGAGGCAAGACGATGAGAAAGCTCGTTTGGAAAAGAGGTGGATGCCACCTTCTGTGACGGGGCAGTAGGTTTCCGGAAGGTGATCTTTTATGACCATTGCGGCGATGAATGATTTCCCAAGACCAGTACTCAGTTTAACGATGATGCTTTCATTGCGGGCCACATTAACCATTTCTACTTGATATGGTCTGGGCTCCAACAACTTGGTTTCTCGGAAGGCCAGCAAGGAACGATTCATTGTTTATTTCGGGTGGTGCTGTAAGGAAATTCGGATGTTTAGAATAAATGAGAAGCGAGCATACAGTGGCATTCTCGATAATTTAATAGTACCACTATGTTAGAAAAGATATATACTGGAGGGAAAATACCTTACATTGCCTTTAGCGTATAAGCAATGCTTTCATATCCAATAATGGAAATGTTCTTAATAATGAAATCGACACAATTTGTCAAAAACAAAATTTGACCGCCACAAACACCACTCAGTCACACGAATAGGCGTCCATTTTAAAATACTGACCGAGAGCTTGACTGCTTTTAACACTTTCAAATCCGCAGGTAGCAATTTGTTTGGAAAGTTAGCTTTTGTAGTGAGGACTGGGGCAGTAATATTTTTCAATCTCGTTTTAGTTTTCAAAGTAGAACTTAAATCCACTTGACCCAACACGTTACATTAGAATATAGCCCAAAATAGCTGTTTTTATTAATTTTTTTACCTTAATAATACTACTAAATTGATATTATAATAAATTAGATGGTCAATAGGGTAAAAAGGTTTGCTTTTGATATTTTTTACCAATTAACTAGTACATTCGCTACTCCCCATAAGATCGGGGAAGTTATGATTTGAAATATATTCTGGCTGCCTTTTTCTTAGGAGCAATGATGTTGCTAATTAAATAAAGCTTTATTTTTACCTTTTGTTCGTAGTTGGACGTAATTATTTCGAACGACCGAAACTGCCGGCGGATAGAAGGAACTGACGAATGCAGTTGCAGTGGGAGGTAAATCGGGTGATATACAGCCACCTCTTTCGTTTTGCATCCGTGTCACGAAGCAGCATGAGTGGGAAGAGGAACTGACTGCTCGCCAACACCATTTCCTCCGCCCACCCATAGCACTGCACCGTATTTTCATCCAATCCTTGCCAAAGTCCTCTATGAAGTAAAGGCCTTGAAATCTGAGTTGTCTTTCACTGTTGGAGACATTTAACTGAAGGCGTTAATTCAGAGATCCTCGGCTGAGTGTCACGGAATCCAAAGGAAGTGATTTTGTACCCTTTGCAAACAAAAATGTGTAGCAGCTACAATTTGCCTCAGCGTGTGGGGATTAAACATTATTCGTATTCGAAGCTGTGTTTGTTTTAAAGCTATCATAAGCGCTGTTTTCAGTGCTTTACGGTCACCATTGTAGAAGCATTCCCTTGAGTGTTGGCGTGTGTTGCTAACGCTTCTAACAATCCTGAGGCGGGAAAGCGTTTGACTGTGTCAAATTGGAACGAGTTGGGAATCGACTTGGCAACCAGTCCGACTAGTCTTTGCGTATTTATGTATTAGGTGACTACGGCTCGCAAATAAATTATGATTATTGCTACCGAAACCTGATGTTTACTCTCTCTGCTCAATGTGATGAAATACCAAGTTTACATGCACGTCGAACCATAACAGACAGTTTACCGTCTAGACATTCCATCCTTTATCTAAATCCAGTGGTGAAGTATTTCTGTCTGCTGCTCCCGACTCACTTGTGGATTAAGGTAGATACACGAATGCATGCATTTTAAGAGCAGAATTGCCTCCACTAGGTAGCTACTCTAGCAAATTAAACAAAGATTAACGGTATCCTCATCGCTCTTTCTCAAAAGTTCTTCCTTCCACCTGAAGGTCGATTATGGTGCTTTTAGAGCCATCTTCAACGACGAGGAGGCTGTGGGCTTCCCCACATAACCAGTAAAACCTGGGGTGGCATTGTTGTCAGATTAATGAGTATAAGATGGTGAGCAAATTGGGCAGCCCCAAAGTCGATCCTTTAGAGCAGCAGACCTCTCCGCAGCTACATTCTAAGGGCACTTGTCTTGCAGACGACGCCACATCAGCCCTAAAATACTGGCAAATTACGTGACAGGACATTGAGATGCCAGGATTTATGGCCAAAAGCATCCAGCTCTTTGAAGCACGGGGATTGATACTGATTCTAATCAAAGAGCTCCGCGTAAATACCGGTTAAAGGGCATAAGAAATCGCTGCCTAAACAAATCCAATCCCCACCCAGTCAGCGGCCCAAATGCGTTTGACGTCGTTTTACATCCTTCATCAGCCTTCCACTTTCCTACAAAACAGAATAATTCGAGTGGCCAATTACTTTATTCCCTGGCAAGCACTCCATAACTCCACGGATGGAGGAGAGCATGTCGCAACCGTCATTTCTGGAGGAATCATGACACTTACAAGAGCTTTAATGGTTCTATCACACCTGTTCATCTTGAGTACAAATTTTATGATACTACAGCAATGGCGGGGAGCGAAGGATATAATTTTTAGACGTACTGACACTTCAACATTAATTTTATAACTTTGAAGTGAACACTGAATTAGACAATCAAGTAAATTAAAAGCAAAATTTTGAAATGAATGGATTAGGCCCTTAAGTGGTAATAATGGAGATCCCATTCCTTAAACTTTGCAACAGCCAAGCGAATGTATCTCAGTATTCTATACCCAAGGCTCGAATCGCCGTCGCCTAAATGTTTCATTGCGCATATGAGCATGGTTGTAAAAGAATAAACTAGCTAGAAGTGAGTCGATCATCCTGACTAAACACCCGTTGTTTTCAATTTATACAAAGATTTTCTAATATGTGTATTGTTTGTTCAACGGTCGGATTTGGTAAAGAGCCACTTTTGACTTGTCCACTGTGCTTTGTCAGGTGGGCTGACTTCCAGGCCATACCAGTAGCTCCAATGCTTTCTGTATGTCAAATACATATGCGCATATTCTGCCCGAATATTACATCTTCCTTCGTCCTCAGGGGAGTCTCAGAATGCAGCAATGGTGGTAGAGGAAAGAAGATCCGATCTTAGAGAACATCTACAATTATTTCTATTGCTAGGTGGTAAACATTGGCAAAGCAGAGGAAGTGCATATGCTACAGATGGGAGAATTGGTGGTGACCCTAAACAGAAGGGCTGAAACTAACGTCTACCTTTGGCAACTACCCCAGTCTTGTGTTTGCAGAAAAGTTTTTAACAACTAAAGCAACATTGGCCGTGGTCCATCTGGAATGGTTTCATTGTGGAGTTTCCCTACCATGCCTCCATAAAGATGTCGATAAAATGAACACGCGACACCTCTCTCAAATCTCTACGAGCCGAATAGAGTGCGAATAGATATGACCGGGCAGTTCCGAAGTGGGAACAACACGGGAGGGAGGAACAGACGTAAAGTCCCTCTTTCGCGAACCTGTGTTAAAGCACGTCTTCCCCTACACAAATGTGCTTTTGGGCCAGTATTCCTGCACCTATCTATGAACAGGTATGATGGCTAGCACAAATCACCATTCCTGAATCCGGTTCCCAAACCGGACGAAAAGCCAGATTCAGTTAAATTGTCAGTCAAGCATCTCTACAAATGAATAGAAATTTGAAGGTTGGCACAAGAGGCTCGCAATAGTTTCCTTACAACACTAACTTCGTTGTGATGGCTGACGCAAAGGATTGACCTGTGAAAGTGCTGGATACGAAGCCCAAAAGAGCAGAGGGGCTGTGTAATACATTGGTTGTTTGTCTGACAATCGGTTTCCGTAAAAGGCTGCTTTATATTAGCCACTGTCGTCTTGGCCATTGTAACTCTCTAGGTTCGCTAACCTCTGGGCCATACCAGTAGTCCTTATGGCTTCGGTATATCGGTTATATATATTCTACCCGCGTATTATGCTGTAATGAGATAGTGGTTTATCCCTCGGTATTGGTAAGGCTCCACTTCTAGACTTTTGAATTTGCCTTCTTGTATCCCGCTGGATGGGCTGACCTTTGGGTCATACTAGTAGCCCAAACACCTTCTCTGTGTTGAATATACATTCTGCCCGAGTATCTTGTCTTCTTTTGTCTTCAGGGAGTCCCGGGACGATACAATGTCATATTGTGCCTTCAAAAAAGCCTTAGAAAGCTTTAATTTTGCTACAACCTATGCATTAGGGTATCTATATAGTCCAATCTTACACCCTCTGTTATTTTGACGAAATCTAATTGACTCATCAAGGGGAACCATTGCTGTTGTTAATAGTAAATACTTAAGTTAAGTCTTTCAAAATCGCTTTGCTTTGAAGATAACAGGTAATGCCAGCATTTACAATAAAGCTTCAAGATCTACTCGTTGGCATTAAAGCAAACTGACGTGTTTTAATTAATCGCAAGCTCGTGTATTATTTGGAGTAGCTGTACGTTGGTGTTTTTCGGAATGGGGTCAGCGTCGAGTAGTCTTGATAGCAGCACAGCTGGGTATCACATCCTAAAGGCATGTCACCTTATTTTTGTACAATTCCTAGGTTCAAGAGGGGTCACCAGGTCAGAAGGCCGGACTTGAGGCATTTTTTGATTTCATAGTGTCCGTCGGTGATATAAGATTGGTGAGTTTCCAGCTTTTTTTTGCCAGTTTCAAACTTAGGAGGCACTAGTCTTTTTGTCATTTGCAGTAACAATTCCCTACGATGACAGAGCTTGGATAAATTTTTCTTGATTTTGCACAAAGCTTAAGTCTCCTCTGTAAAATATGTTTGGTTTTCACAATGCTACAACGAAGCGAAAAAAACGAATCTCACTTTGTTGACTTAGCACTCGATCTATTAATATTAACAGCAGCAGGACAATGAAAGCATCAAGGACGTGTTGGCGAAGTACAAGGACACGCCAATGCAATTGGAGGTGTATTCCTCCAAAACACAGGAATTTCGCGAGGTCACGCTGATTCCCAACTCTGATTGGGGTGGTCAGGGTCTTCTAGGACTTAGCATTCGTTACTGCTCCTTTAAGGGTGCTAGCGAAAATGTCTGGCACGTGCTTGATGTCTCCCCCGGCTCTCCTGCTGCCATGGCTGGGCTACAACCCTTCTCGGACTACATCATTGGCACTGATGCTCTCCTTACTGATGTGAGTACTCATTTTAAACCAGCCTTGGTTACTCTACATTACGGATATCCGGTTTCCGATTTATTCTCATTTGTTGCTCATTTTCCGTGGTTTTCAGTGTTAAAGTTGTGCTTCTATCATGCTGCATAGTAGACTAAATAAGCATGTTGATCCTAACAGTTGTTATTTTTTATAAATCTGATCAAACCTTTGTTGCGTTGGGCTGTAATTTTGGCGCTCGGTGACGTTTCCGCTTCCACGTCACCGGGGCTCGTGACTTTGAGTAAGTACATTCCCCACTCCGTTTTACGACTGTGGGTCTTGCGTGACTTTCAGTACTGCCATATTTTGGTCTCTCAGTGTGACATATTCTTATCCTTCGATTGACTTGGAATTTTTTACCTTTCGTGGCTTTCTGTTTTAATTGTGCAAAGGTTAAGCGACTGCATTATCAGCCATGTATTATCGAATCCTCTTGTTCAGCTCCCCCCAATTGTTACTAGTCATTCTTGTGACACGCTAATTCAGCTGAAGCTGTAGCCAGCAGTGTGTGTTTCTTTCACTGAAAGGCCACAACGTTTTGACGTTACAGGAGTTGCTAAGTTTATTTCTAGCTTCTTTTCTTTGGTGGCCATTATGATTAACCTAAAATGCTGCATGTTCTAACTGTTTTTTTGGGTCCGCGTCTGGTGCGCAGCGAAGGTTATTCTTTCCAAGACGGCTTAAGTATTGTAGTACTTATTATTAGGTCTTTTAAAATATATTTCTCTGAGCAGTTGCAGTAAAATTTGCTATTCTGAACAAACTTTGATCAAGGCGAAAACTCGAGAAAGAACCTCGCTTAGCTCTTCGATGCATTTTTATTTAAATCATGCCAAGTAGAGGTGGTTAAGAGGGCCCGGTATTACGACTTAGTCGTATTCATTCAACGCCAAGACAAATGTAGTTTCTTGTTAATAGATATTGTTTCATTATCAGGACGCGGCCTTTTAAATGTTTTTTTAGATACATTAACTAAGTATCCATCCTGCGAATCTCTCTTCCCTATTTTTTTTCTCGTTTATATCCCTAATTGGCTTTTTTTTCAATATTGGTGCGACATTTTCCATCAATGTAATTGAATTCGTAAGATGTGATAGCTAGACGTTGTTAAATCTTTTAATAAATCTTTTCTCACTCCTATGTGGTTTTTTGGAGATAGTTATCACATGCTTTGATAGAAAACCAACTTTCGTAACATGTAGTCCTGCGTGGTTATTCTGCTGCTACGCCTTTATCTTTAAAATAATGGGGTGCTTTTTTACGGATCGCGTATTTTTATGATGTACTTAATTATAATGGGTAACAAGACCCTCTTTTAAGCGCCCTTTTAACTAGCCAAACTGGAAACCCTATGTAATAATACGTGCATGGTTGGGGAGTTGTCGTCGCTCTCATTGTATTCGGCAAAGGTGTTTCTTTGCTTGTTGATTTAATTTGTCTCACTTGCTCAGAGGCTTACCTTGCGATGTTTCTCCACCTCTCTGTTTATTTACTCATCGAATCCGGAGAAGCTAACTTGGTTTTTAAAAACGCACCTTTTTTCAGTCGGAGGACTTATTCTCCGTAGTGGAGGCGCACAACGGCCAACCGCTACGGCTCTACGTCTACAACAGCAGTACTGATCAGTGTCGTGAGGTGATGCTCATTCCTAACCTTTCTTGGGGCGGTGATGGCATGCTTGGCTGCGAAATTGGCTTTGGCTACCTCCACCGAATTCCCCCACCACCATCATCGGCCCTTAATGGCACTCACGCTCATCCTCCCCTCAGTGCTGCTGCTACTGCTGCTTCGACTTCGGTTACTATGCCAAATAACGGACTGTTAGGTAACCAACCGCCGTATCAGTCGTCACTGCCGTCACAGCAGCCGCCTCTCTGCAATCCGACATCTCCTCCACCCCCACCTCCTTCTCTTCCGCCGCCACTACTGTCTCCGCAATTTCCAGTAAGTTGGTTTACTTTGTTGTCATTGAGTAGAGTTTTGTCATTGCCCTTCTGTTCTCGGAATGGTGCTTTAAATTTGAACAATTTTTGGTCTTTCCAGTCAAGTTCCAGAAGAGACCTCCTGAAAGTGCTGCAGAAAATGTAGTCTTTTTATTTTAGTCTAAAAGGGCTTGAGCAGTAACACCATTCCGCTATATTTTCAGCCGACTGAAGTGACGAATGGTTTACCATCACATCCGCCACCGGCGTACCCATCGGTGGAATCAATAGGCGGGGTGGCACTGGCGCCACCAGCACCACTACCTAGCAATTTGTTTGAGGGTATCACTTTCACTCCACCCTCCACCCCACCCGCCCTTGTTCCGCTCGAGACCGATCGACACGAGGCCCCGGTGGAACCACCACCGCTTTTCACGATAGCACCTCCAGTATCGGTGGAGGCTCAACAACAGATGGCACCGCCTGCGCCTCAGGCACCGCTGACCTCCATATTCGCTCCACCGCTTCAGCCACCTATGCCACCACAGATGCAGTCATCTGGTCCTGCTACTGCGCCAGCTTTCTCAGTCCCGCTCATTCCGACCACCAATATTGCCCCGCCGGGAATGCCACCGATTTCTGTGCAGATGCCTCCCGCCGATCTTTGTACGTCATATACACCCCTCCGTGCCTGTATAATTGATTATTAACGGCCTAGCTGCCATCAGTGACAAAGTCGAATGGCGTAAAACCGTCTACTGTTCCATCATCTTACCGCAGGCTTTGTCTTTGGTGTCTCGTCTGTTGTGTGGATTTAAGTGACCACCGTGGAGAAGGAGAGGATTCATCTCCATGGAAAAGGTTTTCTGTTTCACTTGTAACGGGGCTGGAGTACTTCTGTGCGAAGTGAAGGCGATAATGACTCCCCATCTTGTTTTGTGCTTTGGTGTTGGCAAAATACGCTGCATCGGCAGTGGTGGAGTACTTTGATCCTGACCAGGAGGGCTAATATCGCGAAGAGTAGGTCATGGATCGTGTTTTCCCACGAGGTTTCTCCCTTTGCAACCCCCGATGGGTGGAATTCGCTTGAGTGCTGCACCTGGATCCTAAACGAATGTTGGCAAATGAAAGAAGGCGTTCCCCAATTCATGAGGTTGCGAATCATCCGATGGTTTCGCCGTAGAGCGAATAAATGACCTCGGACACATCCCACATGATTTCACATTTTTAATCACGACTGTTATGTTTATTTTAGTGACTGGTCAGCCACTGGCACCCTAGACTACGACAGGACGGGTGGTCTCCTTCACCTTGCCCTCCAACCTTCCGTCCCGTCCCCACCTCCGTCAATTTCGTTCTTGACTGTCGGTTCGCGTTTCCCCTCCCCCCTTTCCCACCCTTAACTTGGCGTTTTTATTTTCCGTGCCCGCCACTACACGCCATTGTTGCTAGCCTCCTCCTCTTCACCACCTATTATTATTCTTTCTTCTCAGCGCACGAAAGGCACGGATGATGGTAATAATAGTGAATGGCTTTCTGAAGGGCTCTGACTTGCTATGAACTCCTAGAAGCAGAAGTGGAAGTCGTTTTGTTGTCCAGCTTTTTCCCACAATAACCCTTTTCGGAGTAGGGTGTCTAAGGGATGCTTAGTGAGGAACTTACTGGAATAATGGTAACGTAGATTTGATAGTATGAAGGTTTGTGAAGAAGTTGCCTCTAACTTGAACAAGAAGGTTCAAACGAAGAAGGATAATTAAGGCATCAGTTGACTTCCTAACTGACGTGGGTTACGACCGACGGGTGTATTACCAGTGGATGCTAGACGGTGAACTTGATCCACCAGCTGGCCGCGTTGAATGTGTGTAGTTGGAAAACGGAAGTAGCAGTTCTGTTTTATTCCACAATACCGACATCCATCAGTTGCATCAAATGGTGGTTACGGTTGCTGATGTTGCGATGACCCCTGTATCCAGTGGATGGAAGGTTAATGCATCAGTCCCCGAGTACACAATAAATCTTGACATAGAATAACTAAAACATCCACAGACTAGCATGACTTCAGGGATTTTCCGCTACGGCTTCTGTGGGTGGAGTAAATGAGACCCAATAAGCGGCTGGAAAATAAAGAAAGCAATTTTGGAATAATTTCATTTTAAAAGTCTTAAAATTCCACAAAGATAGGAATGAAGTGTGGGGTTTTAAGGAAATCCAATCCCATCTCATCTAATCACCTCCCAATACAACACGCAAATCCTTCCACCGCAAAGATTAGTGACTGCATTAAATAAGTTGCGTCGTGATGCCTTGTGGTGATAGGAGTGGCACCTCCGTATCCATCACCCAGCAAGGTCGGAGAGACGGAGAAGCGGGATCAAGCAAATTCTCCATCCACAGCCGATCCATTCCTGCCCATGACATTGCACCATGGTGCCCAGTGTGCACAGCAGTCGCACAGACTACGACGCATCGTCTTCACAACCTACGCCCTTGTTCTCAATCACTCCTACACACTACCACATTATTCAACCCAGTCGGCCTTGTGGGAGGCAAAGCTCGGTCGGGCTAATACATTTGTGTGAGTTTAGCACTCTTCGTCACTCTTCTTTGAGCTGGCTCATGGCGGAAGCAACGTCCCCCTGAAAAGGAATGGAATCGTACACTAGGTGGAAGACATTGGGTGAAGATCAGGCATAGGATATCGGCATGTGCATCTCACAGGTTTATTTCCCTTTCCAGACCGGCACTGTACGTGGGCGAGGCAGACTCGCCACCAATCTACGCCGTTCACACGCTAGCCGAGGTGGCACTGAAGCCGCGTCACGTGCACCGAGTGGCAGAGCACCTGCGACTAGCCTACGAGAGCATGCGGGACGACAGTGCTGTCCTCGATCTCAGTCGTCTGGTGATGCCGAAGACAGAAGTGGGGGGATTTTGGCCCAAAAGCCTCATTGGACTATACTACCTCTCGCTCGACTCACCACAGATTAACCCCATCTGGTCGCCGCCGTCCTGCCCACCACATCATCTCTTCCAGCTGACCGACCAGTCACACAGGTGTGTCCATTCTCCTCCTTGCTAGCGTCCTTTCTGTATCAACCATGTTCTTTCTGCTCCCGGTAGTGTGGGTGATCAGAATCATATTCCTTGTAACCAACGTTGGGCAGATAC
This sequence comes from Echinococcus multilocularis, assembly GCA_000469725.3. Lineage (NCBI taxonomy): Eukaryota > Metazoa > Platyhelminthes > Cestoda > Cyclophyllidea > Taeniidae > Echinococcus > Echinococcus multilocularis. The sequence goes on along the minus strand of LN902846.1, from coordinate 2,926,537 downwards.
CTGCGTTTAATCGTCGGGCGCATCTTTTCAAGTTGTTGTGCATTTTTGGTGTCTGAAGGTGGGTGAGACACAAGCACCTCTATTGTGGTTGACACAACAGGTCCTGCGGACTGGTGGCACGGGCGACAAGACGGGAGTCATTGAGGAATATTCGATTACTATTGGAGAAATTGTGGATACTCGAGTCGGGGAGGCAGTTTTGTTAAAAATGTTGTAATGCTAGCATGAGGAAAGGGTGCTAAGCACTGGAAGGTTGGGTGGCTGTCCTCCCTCCCCCTCATTTCCCCTCCCATCCAATCTAATTCATGCCAACGTGAAGTGCAAGTCTTCCTGTGCGTGAGAGTAGGGGTGATGCAAGGTGTGACGTCTTGTGTTGTGTTGCCTTGTGGTGATGGAAGTGGCACCCACCTCACACTGCCTCGCTACTCTTGCCTATTTCTTGCAAGGAAGTGCTTTGTCTTCCATGCACTCGTTTACTGTCTTATGTAAGCGTGCACATCGAGTAGACAAGTGTTGGTGGTGACTGCTTGGCCTGTAGTAAGTGGACACTTTGCAGTGGGCGACTGCGTGTGGGAGTCTACCACACACCCACCGACACACAAAGTCGGCGAAATCGCCTGAGTGTGGAGTGACGCGTGTCAGGGGAATGTGAGGTGTGCATTGGGTTGGTGGATTGTTTCGAGGCTAACCGAGGGTGTGGTTGTTGGCTTAATGGATGTTGGAATAACAGACAGCCCTTCCTCGTCTCGTTCCACTTCAGACTGTCACGACGCCTTTGAATAAAGGACTGGAAGGAAGTGATAAGTGAATGGCATGTCTTGCAAGTCTTGTCCGTCATTGTTGTTGGTGCGTGGCACGTAGACGAGGTCCGTTCGCTTAGCTTCCGAGTTCCCACGACTCACCCTTCTCGGTTACTGTAGGTGTAAAACACTTGTTTTCCTCACCATTCAAGTTGCACATGTGTGAGGGCTTTCCTCGGCACGTAGATCTCGGCTGCTTCGAAGGTGTCAACTGCCACACGTATCCCTCCATTGTTCATGGCCAAGATCAGAGGGCCCTCCTAAACGCAATGCAGCCGCCACCGCGGAGTGGTTCGTCGTCAGAACCGAGTCGTTCAAGCATTCTGAGCATTGTGGTTTACTACCGCACGTTTTCCAAGTGCCATATTACAAACGGGAGGCGGAGGAGGAGGTTCTGCAGCTTCGGAAACGACTTTTGATGATACGAGGGTGTGAAGCTGAGGGGAAGGTGGGGTGGAGAGTGCGGTAGGGAGTGACGTATTGTTGGACTTACACGCATCGTTACCGCGCAGTGCATGCATGCAAAAGGCTTTTCTGGGTTGCTCCTATTCTCGTTTCATTGCAAGTTGGATGGTGATGATGTGAAAATATGTTAGTGAAATCCAGTTTGCATGAAGAAAACCCATCTCCTTCCACACCGTGTGACTGTTCCATCAGTGCCATTTCAAAGAAGGTAGGTGGGTACTCATCCAGCCCTCGCTACTGTGACCATCGAGACGGGTGCTTATTTGGATAGATTATTGTGCCCATCCACTAAAGTGATTCGAAGTGCTTCGTAGATAGACTCATCCACTCACCTTGTTGTAATGAGGAGGAGAAGGTAGGGCCACGGCATTGCTTTGACCTCCTTGCGCTGTTCCAGTGAATTACTTCACACTTGAATGAATGCCATTATTGCTGTCATTTGTCGATTTCAGCTCTGGTCGCCCACTCCTACCCATGCAGGTCACCAATATCCAGACGACAGGCTTTCCAAAGGAGGTGAAGACCGTTCTGTGGACCTTCTCCACCGTCATTGTGCTCATCATCACCGTTGCCGTTATCTTTGCCCTGCGAATGCGAAACCGTGTGCGTCGCTACCTGCACTATCAGGTGAGATGGGACAAACAGTGTGTCCGCGATAGCGTGTCCAGGGTAGCGTGTCCGAGATGGCAGGTAGGGATGGCTTGCAGACGTCAGTGTGCAGAGTAAATGTCGAAAACAACCAATGTGCCTCATAGCTTCGTACTTTCAGTCTCCACTGTTTGTCGCCCTTGCCATTGCTCTTCACTGGTAGTCGATGCTTTCCTTTGGACGTACTTGAATGCTCCAAGGGCCTTCAAAGCACCGTCATGTGCTTGTCACAGTGACTCGCCTCGCATATCACGTCCTTAGTCAAGTAAAGGCATTGCAGAGGGTGATTCAATTTGTAGGTGGGACCCAGTGTTCTGAGGTGTCTCACAGTGGTGCTTGAGGCTAAGGAGGTGAACGAATGCATACACCACCTCATTTCCCCGCCCCCGCCCCCTGCCCCCAAATGCATGCAAGTGTGGATGTTACGATCAGTGTTGTGTACCTGCTGCAGCCCCGTTTTGCGTTGGAATTTCTCTCCTCCGGGTTCGTGGTTATTGAAACGGTCACCATGGGGCGTGGTAACACCGTCCAGTGGGTGTGAAAGGAGATCGTACTCCCATGAGTACCTCTTAGCTCCATGCAATGTCTTGCGCGAACTGTATGATAGCTGAATGTTGAAACGTAGGATCCATTTTATTTCAGTGAATACAATTTTAGAGAGTTCAGCTGTCCTCACCTTTCAAGCATGTAATCCTTCGGGGGTGTTTTCACTTTCTTGTACCAAATTTGATGTATTCTCCTGTTTCACAGAGCTGGAAGGTTTATTCGCTTGTCTAGCTACTTAGCTTGAGCAAATTCCCCTTCTTAGTTGCTATTGATGAAAAACAATTGTTTTGTCACCACACGGGCATTCTTAGACCAAAAAAGACGATACTTATGGCATCATTAAATAAATATTGCATAAAAAAGGAGTACATGAAGAAGCGAAGGACAAAAAAGGTTATAAATTCTTCGTTCTCACACTGTTGGGAACAGTTTTGCGCTTGCGCATCCTCTTCTTCGTCTTCTGGAGGACAAAACCTTCTGTTTCATCATTTTCCTCGTTTCCCTCAATTGGGTTGACCATCTCACCGCTCGCTGCAATCAATGTGACACCCAGTACTGCTGCTGGAGCTTCACTGACGGCCACGCTAGCAGCGACGTTATTGGTGCTTTCTTCGGAGATGGTCCGTTTCGAAGGTAGATGCCACGGATTGGTTAGAGTTCTCGCTTTGGACCAGACCCTGGGTTTGGCTTGCAATGGCGAATCGTGCTCGGAGGTCTGTACCTACACCCGTAAGAGAATTTTTGAATGAATAAGTGGAGTTTCATCCCTCAGCCCTAGCGCTTCTAATAGAGGTCGGAGATCTTAGAGTTCACGTTTACGTATATCAGAGGCATTTCGATCTCTGTTTGAAGGAGACACTTTTGCTATGAGAAGAAATGGCAACGGTGGGGGATCAGCTACACTCCTAACTGTACACCTGCCTGAAGTACCACGCAGAAACTCCAACAATGATTTAAAGAACCTGGAGGAATGCAGTCTTGTCCTTGAAATCGTTCAATACAAACCAGTGCGAGAAACACGGCTCCACAAAAGTGATTTCCTGTAAGTCGTGTTATCCATGAAAATCTAAGAGAACGCAAACTTCCTTTTCACACTGCTGCTGTAGAAAAAGGTATCTTATCCCACCTCTAACACGCAAATAATCAGGTAGAACAAGATTGATGGAGTAAAGTACATTAATGGAGGTAATTCGAAAGCTTTTTGCTGTCGTACCTTTATGCCAGCGATCTCTTCGCTACCGTTGACCGTCGATTCCAACGATGGAAGCGCCACTTGTGGACTGACTTTGTGATCCGCTGGGCGTGGAGAACCATGCCTCGAGATCTGGAAATTAATAATTACTGTCAGTTCACCAAAAAGTAAAGAGAGCAGGGACTACTGCCCTAGCTTAAACGATCAAGCGGTTATCAAACATCAACTTTTGGAATTTGTGTCAAGAGGTTGGCTTGTCGTGCGCCCTCAAACATAACCGAAGTAGAGCAGGAGTCAAGAAAGCAGAACACTTTTAATAAGTAAAACATCCAGAGCACTACAATTCCAAATACAATTCTAACTTAACCAGTTATCTAAGGAAGAGATATGGGCAGTCGCGCAAAGAAGCGGGACATTAGGAAACAGAATGCCAACAGAGCCAAACTGAAATTATAATAGAGAGAATGGAGGCAGTGAAAAAGTAGTGAATCATAGCCAGAAAATAGAGAAACAGAGACACCCACCGACAACCTCGCCCACATTGCCGGAGTAGAGGGATGGCAGTGCTCACTGATGAAGCGCTCAGCGGCATCTGCAGTGAGTGAAGCGGGCAGGAAGCGGTGAAAGTGATTCACCTCCGCGAGGTGGACTCGAGCCAGGCAGTAGGTGAGAGGAAGGAGGCTGGGGAATCGCGAGTTCCAATGCTCCGCCATCGCCGTGTCGCTTGAGCCCAGTATATCGCGCACCTTATTACGAAGCGACCAAATGTGGTTCCGTTTGTTCCGAATCGCCCGCAATAGCTGCGTTAGCGATTTGTCCTGCGATTAAATAGAGTTAAATGGAACCTTTGTATTATGGAGTGGTCGAGACAGGTCTGCCTATCCTTCCTGTGTGCCTAATTTATTGCCGACTCGTATGTCCACTTGGTTTTCCACCGGTCTGCCCGTCCATCCAATTTACAGAACCGTACTAAATCGCTTGGTATAATTTCACATTCCTCTTTAAAATCAGTTTTTCCCATGAGAAAACATTCTAGGCACAGGAAATTAGCCTCCTCCTTAATGTTGAAACGCACTAGTATCACAACATTTATTATACAAAAACGAATGAGGAGACTCAGATTCAACTGCGCACGCACATATACACAAATGGAGAAGTTGGGCTCTCGATCATCCGATGAATGTGACCCAACGGGGGATGCAGTAGTGCCGTGAGGGTGCGGAAATTCACAGACAAGCGGAGTTCTTATTGGAACCCAATCAATTTGCAACCACAATTTCTCCAGAGATCTTCGAAACACCGTACTGATGAGGTACCCATTCGCACCCACACTACTACGTAAGTAGTAGAAAAGACTGTAACTAGTTGATTATTTTGTAATGGTAAATGATTCCTTAAATCCGATGCAAAAAGGTAAACAACTCTTTTGCAAGTATTCACAGGAATTTATGCTGCAACGGGCATGGCCGATGATATGTACAGTGTGGCGACACGCGATTGGCTGGAAGCCAATAGCCAATAGGCGACATCGTCTGTACTCCAGCTTTACGTTAACTAAGGGGAATGTAATCAGCTACCCTTTAAATGGCATTAAAGTGCTATAGTAGCATGGAATTGGTCCTGCTTAGGGGTTAAATTCCAGAACCAAGCATTTATCAACAGTCTTAGTGTCTCATACTAAACATTCCTCCTTCTGCAAGGCGGGCTTTGGAAACAGACCCAGAGAATGTTCGAGGTATTGCTGTATACAAAGTGATCTCTATTAAAGTATTTAAATAAAAGCTGAGGCCTTACGGGTTTGCCACTTGTAACTCTGTAAATGATAGAAGAATGAACTTTAGGTAGTCACGACATAATCCAGGCTTTACGACAATCCTGGAATCGAGTACGCAAACACCTCTAACTGCGTATCTTATTATTTTTTTCCCCTTAGAGTAGATGGAAAAAAGTTCAATTGTGTTCTCCATGCATATTTAACTGAACTTATTGATATCGCATAGGTGTGTTCGATTAACCTGGGCGAATGCCCACTTATGGGCATTCATTCCACTATTCCCACTGTTGATACAGGTTGAGCGCCACGTGTAGAAGGTAGTAATCAGGTCAAGGTTACCTTGTCTTGGTTCAATCACAGTCCTCACATGAGCCCAAGGCCGCTTGGTAGGAAAAAAACCGAGGAATAATCAATCAGCCCTTCACACCGCCATTGATATTGGAGGAGGACACAACGCTACTTCCCTCCTCTTCAAGTCCACTCTATCCTGAGGTACAAATCTTACCACGATGACACAAGGTATGAAGCATTGAAATGCATTGTCATGTAAGAATACCACTCTCTTCCTAGTGGTCCACTAGCCCTGCCAGTTTCCAACACATTCTTCCTTCCACATATTTGGGGTGAATGATAAACAACTCCGTCTGAAGTCTGTTACATACAGTGCGTCTTGTTTGGGGGCGACTAGTGTCACCCTCGCACGCACAACTTTGAAGTAGGTGTGTGGGTGGCATGCAATTGTCTCATCATCACTCATGCTAATCGTTTGTGAGGGCTGATCTTGACACCTTGGTCTCCAGTTAAAAGGATATTCCCACACCCAAGACGGCATCCACCTCTGGAGTGACTCATCGCCAGAAGAAATTAGTTTAAACCAATTCTAGATGTTCAAAATTGTGGAGAGAAAAAGGGATGACCACCGAGAGACTGAAGAATGCATCTAAATACTCGCATGCACGAGCTATACCAAAACGACAAGAATTAGGCTTGACCTGACGGTAGTCGATGCAGCCGCCGAGGGATAGTTCACACACCGCTAAACAAGATGACGAATAACCAGGATTGATGCTTACGTGGAACGGTGTGTAGCATTGAATGGAACGCACAGCCGCAGTAAGACATTTAAAAGATGTAAACACTTCAAAGATCGCCTCACGTCTGTACGTGACAGCCTCGTCAGTCATCGCTGTGTACATTCAGCGCACGGAACGTCTGCCAACTCACAGGCCGTTGATTAAAACGTAACTGACGGTGAAATCCTCCACGGGCCGAGGCTTTTTGTGGCAATAGTGAACAAAAATTTGGCGTGGGGAGGGTACCAAGATGACGGTATGATGTATACTGCCCTAGAATGGATCAGGAGCAATGACTCATCTTTCTGTACCGAGGCATTCCAGATGTCAGATGAGTACTTGATTAAGTCCGTAAGTGTGGGCAGAGATGATCGAACTCGAACTGCCCTCGTGGTATAAAGGTAGGATCCAGGCTGACTCATAATGACGGGAAAAACGCTGCTTCTTTCAACAGCTGCATGTGTGAATAAAGAGAGGTACCTGATAGGTCCGGACAGAGCGTAGATCGTCAACCAGGACGGCGTCCAGATGGCCTAACCAGGAACTCGAGAAAACGCGCCCCCAGTGATCGTCGAGTGCAGTAGAGAGATGCTGGCGGACGCTATGAAAGACATCCACCGGCCCCGTCGCCACGACCTCATTCCCTCCTCCTTCGCCCGGCCGTGTGCGTTCTGCCGAAAGGTGAAAGGAGCCTGAGCCAGAGGCAAATTTGAGTGGCTTTGACTCGTCCATGAAGTTGGAGATCTCCTACGTGATGGAAGAGGAAGGGTGGAAGATTATCTCTTGTTTTCGGTGTCGTTTCAAACTCGCAAGCAGTTTTTTCAGCTGTAGGGAGGAGAGAGGCAAACTTACTGTATAGAAAGCCATAATGTCCTCAGCTGTCCAGAAGAGTGGTGACCCAGCCAATACCTCGATGGAACAGCGGTTGGAGGGGTCAGGGGTTAAGGCCTCCAGGATGAGCTGTTTCGCCAGGCAACCTAATAAAGGTAAAGCCGATTGCATATCGTTTGGGCTAATTAGCCATGATGCCCGGTTACTCTGTGGAAAATAAAACAACACAATCTTTTGAATCCTATCAAGAATATTCAGTGGTAACCGCCAGCCTTCCAACAAGCTAATCTTCTGCAAGTCACCTACTTCCAGATTCAAGTCTATATCAAATGTCATTTAATCGTTCCCACTGAAATATTGGCTCGGAAAAGTAAGAGAGGGCATGAATACAGAAGGGGGTTCGTTAACCCCTCCCCACCACCACTCGCTTCCCCCCCTAAAGCAGTTCCCACACAGAAGAAAAGGGAGAGGAAGGAATAAACGGACAGACACCCACTTCGCATCTTGTCTGGCTTCTCCTCATTCGCCCCACCGACCACCTCTACCACCACGCAAACACAGTTGTCAAGATCGTTCAGTCGTGGCGCTTGAAGATCATTGATGGCCTTTTGCATGCTTTGAAGACCTGCCAGTGAGGTGTAGACTTCGCGCAGGTGTCTTGGCCTTGCTGACACTGCCTCAGTCCCTGATGAAGACATTGCCTCCGGAGGAGCGAAAAATGGGTGACTGCCAAGGGAGAGGATGAAGTAAGCCACAAGACCGAACGCGAAGACGTCCACTGACTGGGTCTAGAAGTGGTAGAAGAGAGGATACAAGTCGATTTTCAAGTGGGGCAATCTCTCTGCTATGCGATTTGTCGAACCACTACCACAAGGTGCTTTCACCTCACAAACAAATATTTTTATCAATCATGATCGAAAAGTGTAGGGGATAGGTCAATTAAACCACACGATGTGATGAAAAGGACAATGGGGAGTGAAGATACACATCCCTAAGGATCCTCTCAATTCACCATGCTCAAGAAGCATCGAAAATAAGACTATTTGGTGGCATGATTAACATCGTCTCACCAAAGCTTCCTTCGATGCAGCACACATCTCCGGAGCCATCCAGCCGAGACTTCCAAAGGTAAAGGCACCACTGGCTCCGACCGTTGACCCTCCACCGTTTTCAGTGGTGGAGCTGGCGGGCGCCTCGACACAGATAGAATTGATGAAGAACCCATTCTCTAGAGGCAGTGAAAGGCCAAAGTCGCCGAGAACCAGACGATTGACAGCTGATGTGCTGGTAGTAGTGGAGGAGGAGGGAGTAGGAGGCGAAGAGGGGGTGGCCTCCAGGATGAAGATGTTGCTCGGCTTGATGTCCCGGTGAACTGTGGGAGAGAGAGAGAAGGCATAGCTTATGGAATCTGGTACTCGTTGACAGGACTCCCTCAATCCCAATAAAATGAACCAGTTGTGGACGCTCTCCCTCGAATCAAAAACGATGAACGTCTAGACGGTCTTACTTGTTATCTACTCACAATCAAGAGAATATGCAATCCTTTCGATCTTGATGAAACGACTCGATGAAACAGCTATGTAATCTTTCAGAACTCTTTTATCGACAATCAGGTCATTCCACCTTGGATGAGTCTTTTTAATAACAGAGGGGTAAGACCTAGCAACACGTCTGCGGTAACTTACATCGGTGAATATGCATCTAGGGCTTTCTCCTTTTCGTTAAGTTCTGTTTGTTTTTTCAAGACAAAAGCTGCTTCTATTACTCGAACTGGTGTTCTGCTATCAAAAACCACTGTACTCTTGACTCAGTCACACTACCTCTCTTCTGCATTAGTCATTTCAACTGATCTGGTAATTTAGTTTTCAACAACAAAATATATGAGAGCTATTAAAAGGGCGAAATTTTGATGACAATAATAGGTTGTTCTTACTAGACTGAAGGTGAAGTGTCAAGGTGAGCTGAGGGAGAATATGCAAGGAAAGAGGCACCCTTTCACGACTTCAAGGTACACGACAAAGCCAACTGAGAAGTGGTGCTGTCCTCGTGAGAGTAACGAAGCGAATCGTCACTCCATGTTTAAACGAACCGATGGCAGTGCGTATCATGAACGAGGACGTAGGGTAACAATCGTTACCATGGCGTGTTTGTGCCAGTGCTTTCAATTGTAGCAAGTTTTCCGGTTTGGAAACTTCGGCTGCTTTGTCCAAAGCAGTGCGCACCTTCGGAATAATGTTGACATCTCGTTGCATTTTTAGGAGTGGAAATAAAAAGGGGGTTGAAATCATACAAATAAATAAGAGAGCGAGGAAATTGACCAATCGAGTAACAGGAGTCATCCCCAGGTCTCAGGAGTGAGCTTTAGTACCTTACTACATTCATTTAACCACAGCACCGAAGGTTTGTAACCTTTGAAGAGAACCAATGCTCGGTAAGCCAGTAGCCAAGTCCGTGCCAGTCGAGCGCACTATCCGTCCATGCTTCAGGTTGCTTGCAATTCTACATCCTTTTTACGGTGGAATTCAGTTGCATATTAGATTAACCCCAGATTATTAAACGGTCTCCATATAAAGATAATTCCAAAACCAAAGGAAGAGTAACCTACCGATTGACTTGGAGTGCAGAAAGACCACGGCATTGAGGAGCTGACGAACGCACTCCACCGGCAAGAGACCGAATCGACTCAGTGGATTCCTTCCCTCAGACAAAGCAGCACCTTCCTCGGTGTCCAGGGCCTCCAGCAGGCTAGTCAAGCAACGTTGAAGCACGAGGTAGTGAAAATTTGGTGAACTGCCCTGAAGGCATAAATAGAGGTGGAGGATGACGAAAGAATGAGTTGAGAGGTGGCCTAATGGCATCTGCCTCAATTCTCAGGTTTTTACTGTAATGCATTCGCGACTTCAGACGCTAGCGACTCAGCCCCACACCGACAGCACACGGTTTCAGCATGCCATCGCTGCTACCAGTCTCACAGTCTTTTATAACTAACCTCCAGCGTGGAATCTTTTACGACCTCTTCAGGTAATGACAGCTCAGATGCTACCAAGTCTAGCCGCAAGTAGCGATCCTCGCTTGCGCAGTAAGGAAGTAGTGGGATCATTTAAATGAGGAAGCCTTACCGTCCAAAAGCACCGAATGAGGTGTTCGTGGTGGTGGTTCATGAGGATGCGGTGCTCGCGCAGCCAACTTTTCTCTAACTCAACGCGACGCAGAATCCGCTTCACTGCCACTGGCTGTGTCCCGTAGGTCCCTCTGAAGCAATATGTTTCCACTTTATGGAATTATATGCTCATTAGAAATACTCGCCAGACAAGCACCTCATGTACGAATTTTTTTAAATATAAAATATGACCAGAGGGAGAAAGGAAACACACGTACTCAAAGACAATAGTTCCATTGGCACCAGAGCCAAGAACGCGTTGGAGGTTAAATCGTACCGTCTCAGGATTGATGCGTTTGCCCTCCGTAGTGTTGGCCGAGACCACGGGGTGTCCAGCCCAGCCCTCCCGGTCTGCGCAGTCGAAAGAGGGGTGCAGCAGTGGCGAGGCGTGGTCCCATGGAGTCTGTGTGCCATGCGCAAGAGTAGATTACGTATAAGAGAGAAGTACAACTACCTTATAAAGGCGCTGAGATACGGTGGCAGATGCAAGAATCTCATAAAATGCATCTGATTTATAATTTCATCTGCGACACTGCAATCTCCATCACTGCTACCACCCCGTAATTTACAGAAGACACGGCCCAGGTAAACCTGGACGGGTTAATCCTCAATGAGTCTTTTCAGTCTTCCACGATTAAAATAAATGCAATAGTGAGGCTCCAGTCCTTCCGCACTCATGTGCCCCGTCATAAACATCAGGAGTAGCTCAAACGCTAAGCACATGGAAGCGTTGACAAACCTACTTTCAAAAAGATTTACTCATGGCATTCTGTGGGGATACATTGTTGAAGGAAAGCATTACCTGTGAGGAAATAAACCCACACAACATTCAACATTCAGATATCATACAGTTCGCGCAAGACATTGCATGGAGCTAAGAGGTACTCATGGGAGTACGATCTCCTTTCACACCCACTGGACGGTGTTACCACGCCCCATGGTGACCGTTTCAATAACCACGAACCCGGAGGAGAGAAATTCCAACGCAAAACGGGGCTGCAGCAGGTACACAACACTGATCGTAACATCCACACTTGCATGCATTTGGGGGCAGGGGGCGGGGGCGGGGAAATGAGGTGGTGTATGCATTCGTTCACCTCCTTAGCCTCAAGCACCACTGTGAGACACCTCAGAACACTGGGTCCCACCTACAAATTGAATCACCCTCTGCAATGCCTTTACTTGACTAAGGACGTGATATGCGAGGCGAGTCACTGTGACAAGCACATGACGGTGCTTTGAAGGCCCTTGGAGCATTCAAGTACGTCCAAAGGAAAGCATCGACTACCAGTGAAGAGCAATGGCAAGGGCGACAAACAGTGGAGACTGAAAGTACGAAGCTATGAGGCACATTGGTTGTTTTCGACATTTACTCTGCACACTGACGTCTGCAAGCCATCCCTACCTGCCATCTCGGACACGCTACCCTGGACACGCTATCGCGGACACACTGTTTGTCCCATCTCACCTGATAGTGCAGGTAGCGACGCACACGGTTTCGCATTCGCAGGGCAAAGATAACGGCAACGGTGATGATGAGCACAATGACGGTGGAGAAGGTCCACAGAACGGTCTTCACCTCCTTTGGAAAGCCTGTCGTCTGGATATTGGTGACCTGCATGGGTAGGAGTGGGCGACCAGAGCTGAAATCGACAAATGACAGCAATAATGGCATTCATTCAAGTGTGAAGTAATTCACTGGAACAGCGCAAGGAGGTCAAAGCAATGCCGTGGCCCTACCTTCTCCTCCTCATTACAACAAGGTGAGTGGATGAGTCTATCTACGAAGCACTTCGAATCACTTTAGTGGATGGGCACAATAATCTATCCAAATAAGCACCCGTCTCGATGGTCACAGTAGCGAGGGCTGGATGAGTACCCACCTACCTTCTTTGAAATGGCACTGATGGAACAGTCACACGGTGTGGAAGGAGATGGGTTTTCTTCATGCAAACTGGATTTCACTAACATATTTTCACATCATCACCATCCAACTTGCAATGAAACGAGAATAGGAGCAACCCAGAAAAGCCTTTTGCATGCATGCACTGCGCGGTAACGATGCGTGTAAGTCCAACAATACGTCACTCCCTACCGCACTCTCCACCCCACCTTCCCCTCAGCTTCACACCCTCGTATCATCAAAAGTCGTTTCCGAAGCTGCAGAACCTCCTCCTCCGCCTCCCGTTTGTAATATGGCACTTGGAAAACGTGCGGTAGTAAACCACAATGCTCAGAATGCTTGAACGACTCGGTTCTGACGACGAACCACTCCGCGGTGGCGGCTGCATTGCGTTTAGGAGGGCCCTCTGATCTTGGCCATGAACAATGGAGGGATACGTGTGGCAGTTGACACCTTCGAAGCAGCCGAGATCTACGTGCCGAGGAAAGCCCTCACACATGTGCAACTTGAATGGTGAGGAAAACAAGTGTTTTACACCTACAGTAACCGAGAAGGGTGAGTCGTGGGAACTCGGAAGCTAAGCGAACGGACCTCGTCTACGTGCCACGCACCAACAACAATGACGGACAAGACTTGCAAGACATGCCATTCACTTATCACTTCCTTCCAGTCCTTTATTCAAAGGCGTCGTGACAGTCTGAAGTGGAACGAGACGAGGAAGGGCTGTCTGTTATTCCAACATCCATTAAGCCAACAACCACACCCTCGGTTAGCCTCGAAACAATCCACCAACCCAATGCACACCTCACATTCCCCTGACACGCGTCACTCCACACTCAGGCGATTTCGCCGACTTTGTGTGTCGGTGGGTGTGTGGTAGACTCCCACACGCAGTCGCCCACTGCAAAGTGTCCACTTACTACAGGCCAAGCAGTCACCACCAACACTTGTCTACTCGATGTGCACGCTTACATAAGACAGTAAACGAGTGCATGGAAGACAAAGCACTTCCTTGCAAGAAATAGGCAAGAGTAGCGAGGCAGTGTGAGGTGGGTGCCACTTCCATCACCACAAGGCAACACAACACAAGACGTCACACCTTGCATCACCCCTACTCTCACGCACAGGAAGACTTGCACTTCACGTTGGCATGAATTAGATTGGATGGGAGGGGAAATGAGGGGGAGGGAGGACAGCCACCCAACCTTCCAGTGCTTAGCACCCTTTCCTCATGCTAGCATTACAACATTTTTAACAAAACTGCCTCCCCGACTCGAGTATCCACAATTTCTCCAATAGTAATCGAATATTCCTCAATGACTCCCGTCTTGTCGCCCGTGCCACCAGTCCGCAGGACCTGTTGTGTCAACCACAATAGAGGTGCTTGTGTCTCACCCACCTTCAGACACCAAAAATGCACAACAACTTGAAAAGATGCGCCCGACGATTAAACGCAGGTATCTGCCCAACGTTGGTTACAAGGAATATGATTCTGATCACCCACACTACCGGGAGCAGAAAGAACATGGTTGATACAGAAAGGACGCTAGCAAGGAGGAGAATGGACACACCTGTGTGACTGGTCGGTCAGCTGGAAGAGATGATGTGGTGGGCAGGACGGCGGCGACCAGATGGGGTTAATCTGTGGTGAGTCGAGCGAGAGGTAGTATAGTCCAATGAGGCTTTTGGGCCAAAATCCCCCCACTTCTGTCTTCGGCATCACCAGACGACTGAGATCGAGGACAGCACTGTCGTCCCGCATGCTCTCGTAGGCTAGTCGCAGGTGCTCTGCCACTCGGTGCACGTGACGCGGCTTCAGTGCCACCTCGGCTAGCGTGTGAACGGCGTAGATTGGTGGCGAGTCTGCCTCGCCCACGTACAGTGCCGGTCTGGAAAGGGAAATAAACCTGTGAGATGCACATGCCGATATCCTATGCCTGATCTTCACCCAATGTCTTCCACCTAGTGTACGATTCCATTCCTTTTCAGGGGGACGTTGCTTCCGCCATGAGCCAGCTCAAAGAAGAGTGACGAAGAGTGCTAAACTCACACAAATGTATTAGCCCGACCGAGCTTTGCCTCCCACAAGGCCGACTGGGTTGAATAATGTGGTAGTGTGTAGGAGTGATTGAGAACAAGGGCGTAGGTTGTGAAGACGATGCGTCGTAGTCTGTGCGACTGCTGTGCACACTGGGCACCATGGTGCAATGTCATGGGCAGGAATGGATCGGCTGTGGATGGAGAATTTGCTTGATCCCGCTTCTCCGTCTCTCCGACCTTGCTGGGTGATGGAGGTGGTGGTGGAGCCTCCACGGAGAAGAGATCTACCACTGGTGCGGAGAGTGGAAGGTGCCAGAGAACTAGAGAGCAGGAAGTGAAAATAAAGCTTAAACACTGCAATCGCGTGCCTACTCACTTCCGTTTGACTGGCCCAGACACCATTCAGATAGACCTTAGCTATGCTACCAGTCGCTTCAAACCCAAGACTAATTCACTAAGAGAGCTGCGCATGAGTGAGCTGACTGAGTGACCCAGGTCATAATCTGTCTCCGACAATTTCAGGTACTTAGTATTTTGTTATACCATTCTATTGACTCGTCAATAGGATCATCTATTCTGAAGTCTTCACTCATTTATCTGGTTGGTTGCAACTCAATTTACAACAATGGCAAAGATAAGCCATTGGTAATGAGGAACCGACAGATTGATTATAAGGTGATCAACTATCTAAGTAGCTAGACAAATCTTGTGAAAAGTACCAATCACCAGAAGAAAGAGGCCAGTTACCATAGTATTATGCCGCAATTAATGGGTAAGCGAGCAACAAAATTAGCCGAGCATGAACCATTTGGGCAAAGGTTTACACCACTAACTTCTTTAGCAAAGTAGGCAACCGCTCGAATGCTACAATATGTGATTTTTCTCACACTACGAATGGCTTTTTTTTCCTGCCCTAATCACACTCAACTAGTTTCCCGATACGACTAGCTGTCACAAACTGATAAATAACAAATATTACAAATAATAAGCGCTTCCATCGTCACAAACAGCCAATTAGGAGAAAACAATTAGTGACACTTGAAAATGGTATTATTTCAATAATTCACTTTTCCATCCTCACTATAAAAATAGCCTCTAATTGATGGGATTTGGGGCTGTGCTTGCAAGATCTGAAGAAAACCCAACAAACAAGAGCTCCGACACAATAAAAGTTTAAATAATCGCCTTTGATGGTCTTGGAGTACACTAATATGCACTTCAAGCATTCACTACCAGCGTCAAAAGCATGCAATACACATCCTTGATCAGTTTGTGATAACCGGTTGGATTATATCACGCTGGCGGCGTTTGAAGAAATGAGAGCTGTACGATATCTTTAGTCTGATGATACTGAAATTTTTTTAGTTTTCAAGAAGCAGTTGGTCAGTTCAGTGGTGCAGTTTCGGTATCATAGTAGACAAGCAAAATATCTCAGCTGTAACTGACAGTTTTCTTCGGCATTACAAACGAATTGGTTAACCGTAAAACGACACATTTTCTTAATCTAAGAATGGTGGTTGAATTTGTCAAACAAAAGGAAAACGTGCAATGGGGCCACATTCGAACGAGTAATGTAAAATAATCATTTGCTGCAAACGGAAGGCAGCAAGTACATTAAGTATAAAAAGTGATAATGCTGCCATGATGAGATATTGTGAGAGTAAGGTCACATGACGTAAAATACGGAAAGCTTGTCTAACTTTAAAAAATTGTCGATAATAAGAGATAAAAGTCTAGGTACCATTATAATTTGAAATGCCCCAAAGAAGTAGGAAAGAATGAGTGCCAGGGATTCGTAGTTGAACAATGAAACGTAAGTGGAGAGTATTTATTCTTCCACGAAGAAAACTCTGTCAAAGAGAATCCCAACTTCTGATTTCAAGCTGATTATGGGATCGAGACTAGCTTTTGAAAGAGTTAGTGCATTAAATGTTTATGTAAATTATCGTCCCACATTTCCCACTAGATTGGACACTTTGGAAATTGTTTTGGATTCGGTTAAAAGCAAACTTACATTTACAACCTTCAAATGTTACAATTGAGGGCTCGAGGGTAGCAACATGCGTCAAGTCTGAAGATCATTAAACATAAAACAGTAAATAAGTTGCGTTATAAATAGATCAACAGAAGATGAATAGACAGCATATCAAAAGATACTTGACGTTTGCAGATCCGACTCCATATGAGATGATAAGGCTTGATATGTCATATTGACCCTGAAATAAGTAAAATATGGGGAACTAAGATTAATTTATTAAATTAAAGCCTTTCCCAGTAATCTACTTCAAAAAGGCCAAGAGGCCGTGTCGCAACTGCTGGAATAAATCTAAAAATTTACTTGACGTCAAAATCAATTATCTATTTATGCGGTTGATGCTCATAAAAAAAAAAAAAACAGGAAAACACATCGGAACGTACTTGGCATCTCCATTAGTAAGATTCCAAAGCATAAAGTGATATTCCGACATGCCCAGATCGAGTGTGCGTCGTGCAGGTATCCGTTCATCGATATTTGCCGAATAGCATTGAAAGGGGGAGAAACAACGAGCGCTATTCAGGATTTTCCCCGTATCCAAATCAAGTTGTAACCAGTGGTCTGACTTATACCCAGTGGTGTATAGCGAATTAATTGACTCTGGAGACCTTACAACCATTTCGAAAATGGAGCTGTTAATTCGGTAGAGCAGGTCTCCTGACCGATTACCAGGATACTCATACAAACGACCACCGTGTATCTCAGGAATAATTATAACACTAAAGGTTAGTGTGAAAGAAAAGTTGTACCTACTCTCCAGAATACGCGCAGTCGTTAACTAAACCTGAGTCGTAGGTCCACCGGACAGCACCAGTACATCTGTTGACCAGTGTAAATTTGCCATCGAGTGTATAAACAAGCAAAGAATCCTGCAAAGAACATAAAATGAGCACCAACGGCAATTTTACCTACATCAGCAAAAGCTACAGAAAAAATCAGGGATATTAAAATGACCAAGTTAGTAAAAGAACGCATTTTCTTGAATATGATAAATTGCGCTATTTCATGTGTATGTTTGCAGGCTAAATGACGACTCGCACAATTAGAGGTGCATTTGCTATTCCGCAATATATAACAAACGATTAAAATACACAAATATATGTGATATTTGGCGTAAAGAACCGGCTCAGCATAAAAGTGTGGCTAGGACATAACTTGGCATGACATAAAAGAGGATTTAGAATCCAATTTTTGCATATGTTAAAATTGTTTATCGACACACATCCAGTATATTCAAAATAAATTAGGTACTCACAAACTCATTGGTATATCTTTGAATTGTACTACAAGACACATGGTGAATTGTTCTCTCTATTTAGTGTTGATTACAGCTCCAAGCTTTCAATTTATATGTTAACAAACTGAGCAGCTTTAGACAAAGTGCATATAATAATGTAGTACCCCGAGAATTTTCTGGTGACAAAGAAGGAATATTTCTTTAGCAAAATCTGCAAATGTGTTGTAAAAAAAGGTATCGTGATCACCGGCATGGCTCTAAGACCATCCCATTTGCCGAGGTACAATGAATAATAAAAAGCGGTTCTTCACCAAAACCTACTGTTGAACTAACAACAAACATTACATGGCCCCTGTCTTCTTTTGAGCATCGTCTTCGGTAATCTCCTCCTTAAACCTCCTGCGCCAGCATCCACAACGTTGTCGGTGTTCCAAGGAAACACACAAGAGACGGCAGTATTAGTCTTCTGACTTCCATGCATCTAAAGGGATAATTGACAAAATAGCACTGATCCCTCATAACAGTTTAACTAAATTAAAAGCTAAAATGGCTAAAGAAAAACATTTTGAAAAGGGGAACTGTGTTAGCCATTGTGCATGTCCATAGATAGATGCAGGAATACTGGCCCAAAAGCACATTTGTGTAGGGGAAGACGTGCTTTAACACAGGTTCGCGAAAGAGGGACTTTACGTCTGTTCCTCCCTCCCGTGTTGTTCCCACTTCGGAACTGCCCGGTCATATCTATTCGCACTCTATTCGGCTCGTAGAGATTTGAGAGAGGTGTCGCGTGTTCATTTTATCGACATCTTTATGGAGGCATGGTAGGGAAACTCCACAATGAAACCATTCCAGATGGACCACGGCCAATGTTGCTTTAGTTGTTAAAAACTTTTCTGCAAACACAAGACTGGGGTAGTTGCCAAAGGTAGACGTTAGTTTCAGCCCTTCTGTTTAGGGTCACCACCAATTCTCCCATCTGTAGCATATGCACTTCCTCTGCTTTGACAATGTTTACCACCTAGCAATAGAAATAATTGTAGATGTGCTCTAAGATCGGATCATCTTTCCTCTACCACCATTGCTGCATTGTGAGACTCCCCTGAGGACGAAGGAAGATGTAATATTCGGGCAGAATATGCGCATATGTATTTGACATACAGAAAGCATTGGAGCTACTGGTATGGCCTGGAAGTCAGCCCACCTGACAAAGCACAGTGGACAAGTCAAAAGTGGCTCTTTACCAAAAATTGGAGTTATATATCTGTCGTATTACAAAAAAGGCTTTCTACGAGACCCCTACAGCAATAACACTTGGATCTTTGCCAGAGAACTATTAACATTGCCTTTATGCCCCACTTAACATTATCAGAGCAAATTAGATAGGCAGTTTGTCATCGTAGAAATGCAGACGACGTGTAAAACAATAGATGTCGTAAAGTAGGTCTGTGAAGCTGTTTTGATACTTCTCCACAAAAATCCCACAAATGCCTTCTTTCTTTGATTTAGTTTTAATTGGTTTGCCATGCTGAATGTACAATGTAATGTCTTTGTTGGTTTTATATTCCGTTTGGAGAAGAAACGGGCTTACGAGTCATGCCTCGTGACTGAGGCGTCAACGTCTGCAACCTGGAGAGAGGTTCCCTATTCACTGCCCCTAAACTATGTACTTGCCTTCCTTATTTACCCATTTTAATAGTCATGTCAAAGCCAAATCAGCCTGGGAGTTCTAAGAGTATGAGGACCAGGGAAGTGGAGATCTACGAGCCTATTCCTATGGTAAATTATGGAAAACATATCATACTTGCTTAAAAACTAAACTGCTGATACCCCTGATCTTGATTTGTCTTTTAAGCAAAAAGAGGCTGTAATCTTTAATGTGAAACATTTTCAAAGAAAATCTGGGGATGTCTCTTAAAATTTGTTCTTTTTTAAATCTCGGTGGACCACATTTACTAGAAGCCGATCTATTACCATGATCTAGGACCCACATACCTTCACAAAAGCCAAATAACCTTTTTTTGCTATTTAAATATTTTTGTCTTTGCCTATTGCAACTTTGAGGAAAACTTCGGATTCTATGATATCCGTGAATGCAGTTTATTGCACATTAGGTGCATTTGCCTTACCTGAACACACATGCAGTTTGCTTTGCAGTTGTCTTTAAAAAAAGTCTACATAAACGTGTTAGTTAAAAAGTGCAATATTTTGAAATGTTTGCTTTTTTCTTTTTACTTTGTTTAAGTTCACCAAACTCGGATTTGCCGTCCTAGTGTTTGGTTGGCGGACTAGCTGACATTTCTCTACTGCGTGTTTTAGGGATTATTTTAAACTATGTCTCAGGAGCGTTCCCTTAATGATGTTAAAAGTGTTGAGGTAACTACCAATGGAGAGGAGAATGGTGTCAATAAGTCTTGTTCCTCGCTAATCCCCGAAAACTGCGACGTACACAGGCCTGAGAATAACGGCTTGGGGAGTCCCCGCTCGAACAAGAAGATATTTGTCGGAGCGTTGACGCCAGATACTACTGAGCGTACGCCGTCCTCTTTTCTTACTGTGATTTAGAAAATCTTATTGATTATTTTTCTAAATTTGGGGAGATTGTGTCCTGTGCTGTGAAGGTCTATCGAGACACGGGATGCTCTCGTGGCTTCGGTTTTATAGTTTTCAAAAGCGATGAGTCCGTTAAAAAGGTT
This sequence comes from Echinococcus multilocularis, assembly GCA_000469725.3. Taxonomy (NCBI): domain Eukaryota; kingdom Metazoa; phylum Platyhelminthes; class Cestoda; order Cyclophyllidea; family Taeniidae; genus Echinococcus; species Echinococcus multilocularis. The sequence goes on along the minus strand of LN902846.1, from coordinate 2,906,140 downwards.
AGATTTTATTAGAAGTGCTGAATTGTTTATAGGTCTTGAGCATTCCTGAACACATTGTCAATGGGAAGAAAATTGACCCCAAACCGGCGAAGTGCCCGAAGGACACCCAGCGCAAAGTTTTTGTTGGCGGTCTTGACCCTGATGTCAGCCCTAAGGAAATTGAAGAGCATTTCAGTAAATTTGGCAAAGTTGAAGCAGTTGAGACACCGTTTGATAACACTAGGATGAGGCGTAGGAGTTATGTTTTTGTTGTATTCTCCTCGGAGTACGAGGCTAAGAGGGCTGCTTCTATCGAGAGGCAGGAGATTAATGGAAAAAGTGTGAGTACCCGAATTTTTTGTTGGTTTTCAATTCTCTTTCTTCTTAAACGTCTCTTTTAATTCCAAGTGTGATGTCCGTGTTGCTGTTCCCCGAGAAGTTTCTTTTCGTCAAAGAGGTAAATTCTGCCCGTCGGTGTCGATTTTAGTTCCCGTTGTGCCGAGCTAGTCTGTTTTTTTTTTAGCAATGGCACAAGTAACACCACAATTTTCTCTGGCTGATATTCAGCAGGCTATGCTGAATCTCTTCTACTACAACAGTCTCGGCCAACAGCCGGCACTGCAAAATCACTTCGCCTGGCCGCAAGCTGCGCATCATGCGACAAACAGGTCGCCTTTTCGAGCCAGCTATGATCAGCAGGCCGCTGAAAAGCTCTTCAATCAACCTACTATAGGTAGGTCCGACGCGTGGTATGAGTCTTCGGTGGCACGGCCACCACCGCCTTCGCAGGCCTCGGTGTCCACAGCTCCGCCACCGAGAAATCCGCCAATGGCCGCGACACATCCCTATCTGACTTTCCCATTCTCTTACCAATCCGCTGCGGCAGCTGCTGCAGCGGCGGCTGCAGCCACTTCGCAGCATTTCTACTACCAAGCTACTCCTGGATACTACTACCAACCTGCTCCTCCTTCCGTCTCCCCTTCCGAGGCCCAAAACTCTGCTCCTGTGCCTAACGGAAATGTCAATCAGGTGCCAAATCAGGCTAACGCCATGAACGACTTCATGGCTGCTATTGTCACCGCCAACCAGATGCCCTTTATTACAGCGCCTGCTGCTTCTGCCTATCCCACTACCCCGGCGGGTGATATGAGTACGTTCTTGTTTCTTATATATGGAAATGTATGTGAACAGGGGTGTTGATTGATTGTTTGATTGGCTGACCGTTTTAGGCTATATATACCGCCAGCAACAACAGCAGACGATTAACCCCGCCTTCTACCAAAGTGCGTCGGCGGAGGGAATGTTTACTGATCCTGCCGCCGGTCTCTCGCGGTCTCATTTTTATGGAGGTGGTGTGCTTCCTCCTACTTCCTCTACTGGCGCCGCTGTTACTGCCATCTCCTCTCCCCTGAAACCCCGTGGTTCGAAATCTCACATCAATGGGGTGCACCAGGCTAGGGGCGCGCAGAATGGTCATGGGGTAAAAGAGGGCGATGGGGTCAGTGTGGGGTCTTCTGAACACCCAGTAGCGGCGACAACCAATGGGACGTCGGGATTAGCACCTACGCTGGAGACACAGATGGCGAATCTGTCCGTGGCGGAAATTTAGGTATCTAATCACTCTTTCAAGTCCCCTTCCCACCCTATTCCCCAAGAGAGGTGGAAGAAAATCAGGGAATTATTTGGGCTTCTGTGCACCCTCCTGTCGCCCCGTCCTGCCCCGCCCCGCCCCACTTTGACCCCCCACCGAAGAAACAAACAAGTGGAGCAGCAGTGGCTTTCCATATGTCCGCTCCTACTCCCCCTACCTTCTTTGACTCCCTCTCACCAGTGTGTTTTTGGGGATTTATTAACAAAGTATCATATCTGTGTACAGCTGACCAAAGAGTGAAATGACGAGTCTTAGGCGTCTTCTTATCTTCTTCTTCCCTCTCACCGCCTCATCATGATCATTTAGTCTCAAGATCCTACTCCATCCCTTCCTCGTCATCTTCATCACCTGCATTGCTACTACTTTCTCTTCCTCTCCCTCATATTTTGGTATGTGCGCACCCAACCAAAAGTGCGCAACAAGGAACCCATGTGACCCTGAACACAGTTTCCCTTGTTGCTCGCATCACTCACCATCACTGCCGCTACCTACCACTTGCAGCGGTGCCTCCTCAATCGCCCTTTATACTCCCTCCCTTGAACAACTTGTGTGCGTGTTGAGGAGTCGGCGACAAATGCATAACGGTGGAACTTTGGGTGCGAAGTGTGGAAGGAGCCAACCGGCATCAGTACGGCGTATTTTCATCACTTCACTCTCACCCATCACCCTCCCCCCTCCCTCCCTATAATCATTGCGCCGAGGAATATTAAAATGTGTAGCAAAGGCCTGTTCTTACTTGTCTTCTGAAACGTAAATTTGATTGGGAGTGTTTGTCATTGTGGGAGGGGGGTGCCAGTGACCAGGTGTTCGTTGGCCACGCCGTGCGGCTGCACGCGCCACCTCTGAACTCACAGCTTCCTCTCCAAGACGTGGGTACTAATTGTGAGTCACTGTCGCGTTTTTTAACCAGATTTAATGTGTTCATGAGGTTTTTTTTGGTCCAATGGCCTGGAATTTGTCTACTCCCTTATTAGCTCTTTTCTATTTGTCATCGTGTCTCGTAGTAACCACTGCCATGCCTTCATTTGGAGTGAATTGACATGCGTCACCCCCCTGTCTGGAGGGAGTCTCACGTAAAGCTAATCTACTAGAGGGTGACATGTTGGATTCCAGTTTCCCCGTCTTGTCACGGGTGGTAATTGATACGCGTAGTTGCCTTACCTAATCCCACCAATCAGGAGGGCGGTTTCTGTGGCGTGCATGAGTCATATACACACACGAACGGTTGGCATTCGTGTGCACGTGTGTGTGTGTGCTGCTTACCCCACCACCGGGAAAGAACAATAAGTTGTAACTCATGAGGGGTTTTACGTGTAGCCGCGCTGATGCGATTACCTCGGTGAAATTTGACACCCCCGCGTCTTAGAGCCAGATCGAGGAGAGGTGATAATCACCTACCTCCTCTCACGTGGTGGTGGATTAAGTTGGAACTGTCACACCAATATGATTGTGTGCGTTTGGCAAGGTGATCACCGAACAGGCACCTCTAACTATTGCCAAAATGATGAAGTCACCCGAAATTGTTGCTTCAGTGTTGGTGAAGATACTCCGTCTGAGAAATCAGGTCGGGAAGACAAAGAGGAATTCATATCAGTCTCAGACAAGACGATGAAGTTCCGTGATTTTACTACTTCGACACCAGGACATTCGACACTGGAGACGATTTTGTCCACAAAATGGAAAGAGTGTCCCAAGTGGTGTCTTAAAAAGGCAGCTGAGGATTGAAGTCTACTCCCTCCTCCCCTCCTTCCACCCAAGTTCCTCAGTTTTGCGTGAGGTAAACTGACTGTTTCCTGCTTTTCGTGCCAGTCCAACTTAACTTGAAGTGGCGCCTACGGCCATGCTACGTGGTTAGCGAGTCACGTGATGGGCTTTCGGCTGGGACAATGGCCAAAGCGATGTGCAATAAAACCACGTCAAAGTAGGGGTTGCGTCTCCTCGCCTCGGCTTTATTAAAGGAAATGAGTCCTCAGCTGTCTGTTTTGACAAGCCCAACAACACCTCCGCAGAGCTCATGTTTAAAAGGGGTGGACTTAACGAGCTGAGTGCCAAGCATGTTACCCTGCCCCGGTTATAAACAATGCCTGAATAGGGGATGCTAGACCCCCTCACCCGTCTCACCCCCACACCCCTCCTGTTGTTGTTGCCGTTGTTGGTGTTGGTTTTTAAGACCTAAGAAAGACGGAATGTATGGAAAAATACGGCCCGGAGGCTATACCCACAGGAAAAAGCAACCGACACCTACTATCGCTCCTGCCGCTGCTACTACCACTGTGCGCACGTACATGTGCATGCGTACGTACGTGCGTAGGTGCGTGCATGCGTATACATAGATGTTGAGCGAACGCCAACTGCCGCGCCATTGGTCGGGCGCATCGATCCACCGTCGACGACGCACATACGCGCAATGCCAAGGGAGCTTACACAGCCTGGTGGCAAGCCCCCACACACGCACCCAGTAATGCGGGGTTCGCACGCGTGTGCAATTGTGTGTGTGTGTGTGTGCGTATGGAATGCTTACTGGGAGGAGGTCCATGCTAATTTTTCGCTCCTTTGCATTTGCCGTATTCATGCCAGAACAGCATTCTCCTCATCTCCATCATCATCATCATCACCACTTGCGTCGCCCTCACCACCATCAGCATTATCTGGATAAACGTTTCTGGGATGTGTAGACATGTGTTGCCAGGGTGTGGGTGCGGAGGAGTAGACGAAGATTCCGTTTTCGCTTGCCTCTAGGCACAGAGATCGGGATAATGACCATTCTGTAACGCAATAATTGCCCATCTCTCTCTTAGAGGCGAGCATGATGGATAGCGGATGGGCAGCGAGCAGTATTGATTTTTTTCGTAGCGTGAAGGCGAACTGCACCCTGTCGGACCTTGCAGGCAGGCAAAGGCTGAATGCAGCAGTTCCAGCTTGCGCACCAGTGAACCAATTCCACAAATCTGTGCTAGTCAAAGTAGCAGCGTGTGCATATGTGGTGTGTAAGTTTACGCCAAGTTGGCTTGGTGCACACGCTAACCCAGTGTTGAAGTAGATCAGTTGTGTTTAGAGTCGCTTTGATCTATTGTTAAAATTGATTTAAGATAGTGTTCAGGGCGTCCCTTTGAAAGGCGCTGGGGATCGGCACACCAAAAATTGATGCTTTTTGGCTTCGATGCTACTAGGATTAAGTGACTGAAACGTCTATGGCGAATTTATGCTTCTCCAAAGCGCAAATCATCGACGTAATGCTATTCCTTGTCTTTAACACCTCTGCCACCAGCGTTACATATGCAGGATAAGCGGATTTTCTCACTCCAAACCGTGGATCACACATGTATTGCATCTTTACTTAAAAGGCAACCAATTGGGAGCGGATTGGAAAAATGAAGCAGCAGCATTGGTGATACATTGTGACGGGGCGACGTCTGATCGGGGGTTGGCGATTTTCACTTAGGTTATTGTTTCCCAAAAAAGCTGTTCCAGCTGGCTTTTATCAACAATGCGGCAGTAATTACTCGAAGAAAATAATGATGACGTTAACCAATGCTGTGGTAAATAAAGGAGGCGGATGACAAGAGGAAATTTCCGTTCTGCGCAGTGGGATTGACTTTTGAAAGAAGGAGGTGGTAATTACCGCTGGAAAAAAAGACTTTCAAAGGAAAGAGCAGACAAAATAACACTGCTTCCAGACGTGCACTTACCTGTAGGTGAACATGAGGTTCTTTTGAATCAAACGCCCTCCACAATGCGTTCATGGTGCTCGTAACCTTTTGAAAAGGTGTCAAAAGTTGCTCTCTCCTGATGCAAGGAGTGGTTGAAGGGCTACTAACACGACAATGTCATGAGAGAAAAAGACATGCCGCCCGGGCGGTGACCGAAGTGGCCTGAAGGGTCCGCGGAGAATGGCATACGACAAGTGCTGTTCCTGCACAAACAATGTGTATTCTAAGAAAAGCTGCGCCACCAAGGGACGATTACATCACAGATCAAAGTAAATCTAGCTTTCCCCAACAAAAGAAATATAAAGTTTATTGAAGAGGTGGATAACACCTCCTCTCTTCCAGTGGCGAACTACCTCTGATCCCTATGATCGGGTCGGCTTAATAAAGAGAAATGCTAAAATAGGAAAGTGATTCAAATTGGGAGGCAAGCATTAAGGAAGTCATCAGGAAGGTAGGAAACAACAACCCCCACATTTATGAGGGTAAAAAAAGACCGTGGAAAAGTGCGATTGGCGGCTGAGCAGGTTGATTAACTGTCGAGAAGTCAGTAATTCACAATCAAGCCAATTCTCAAGAGGCAGAGAAAAAATGTTTGGGAAAATGAGTTTATGGGATTGCAAATTAGTGCCTTTTTATTACTTACTGGGTGCACAAGTAGGAGGCCTTTAATGGTTGCTATTTTAAGAGGCACAGGTTGGCCCTGTTGTAAATGGACAGGGCGGTTCGCAGTGCTGCCCTTCCATCCCGCGTCTCCACCGGAGTAAAATCAACTAACTCTAAATTTTACGGTATTGTACCCACCGCAAATGATAAGGAGCCGACCCAACTTGATTCACTTTGGGAGGGTTAAAATGAGTTTTTTTAGCCCTCTGCTCTATAAAGTGTTACTGATCTAGAAAATAGATGGGTCATGAATACACAGAGATCGCCCTGGGGTTACATCAAAGTAGCTGCCGTGCCGGCACTTGTGGTGGCGGTAGCATGTGATGCGGCCTATTCTTTTTGATGGTGTTTATTTTCACGCTCCCCATCCCCCCCACCCCGGCCGCCTCTTCTTCTTGTTCCACAATGGACCTGGTTGACATTTAGCACATCCTAGCCATAACCAAAAGCTAGACCAACTGGTTAAGGGGAATGAAGGAGAAAAGGTGGAGGAGCTTAACCACCCTCCCAATATTTCTTCCCACCTAAACACATTGCCTTCTGAATGCATTCGCTGCAGAAGTCTTTAAGGGAAAGTGACCCATAAAACCCAAAAAGATGCTTTATACGAATTTGTTCTCCTCAAAAACCAGAGGAAATTGTGACCATTCTTGCAATGGTTGACTAAACCCACTCCTACTACGACTAAGCGCAACCGGTTGCCATAAATTTTAAAAGGAATCATGTCACATATATGTGACGCCGACGGGGAATGTTTGTGACATCTGTTGACTTCAAATTCTCTCTTGTACAGTCCCACTACCGGTTCTCGCCTCTTACGAGGAACAGTATTTTATTTTATGACTGCGAGGCTACCATGTAGGAATTGGGAAGGAAGAAGCTTTCAAAGAGTAATCGCATGCCTAGGCATGGCATATAAATCCCATCAAGCCCATAAAGTTGAAAGGTAGCCAAAGGTAATAAAATGAGTGTGACTAACAATGACACAGAATTCTATGAGGCAGTGCCTAACCAAACCACCGATGATGTAACTAAACTACCATTTTGTTCTCATTGTAGACAAATCCCCTAGGAACGAAGTGAAGACTGAGGTCTGGACAGATTTGTATTTTGCACCGCCAATCCACAACTTAATTATCTAAGGCAAATTTGGGCTTCTTCATTGGGTTGGAGGCGTGCGAAAGTGGTTTTCCATCGGGACAGCGTAACTCCCCAACCACCCAAAGTCAAAGTTAGTCGCCTCCCTGACTAGTTGGAAGAGTTTCCGCTCCGCCACTTTGCAAGAGGTGACATTCTCCCTGGTCCAGAAATGCCATTCCAGTAGCTTTTGACTTCTATTCCATCGTGTTGATCGGTAGACTTCCGTGGTTTGAAACAGGAAAGGACCAAAGGTGTCACATACAGCTATCTTGTGAGGATAAATTCTAAAGGCTTTAAAATTCTGATGATTACACGGGCAGAATGGCGTTTAAGGGAGAAAACGAATCCCTAACTAAGTACTCACCTCAATTAACGTGATGAGTGAAAGGTGAATTCTCGATTTCCTGAGCTTTGGGGTACCTGAGCAGCAAAAAAAGAACAATAAACGAGACCGAATGTGATGGATTTAACAAGACTGCATCTCGCTGTAGTCAATCATAGGATCCCATTTGGTAAATAGTACGAAAGCGGCAGCACTTTGGAAGTCACCCATACTCGTCAACAAGACACAGTACCGACCGGTGGACAGCGGCACTACACGCTGTCACTGGGTCACCGGTTGCCTAACACATGTTTTACCCCTGTCATAAGGTCTGCACCACTCGTGTCCTGTGGCCCTCTGCAGGCATGGTAATATGTACCAGTCTGCTATTTGCATTCATCCGAGATCTGTAGGATAGATGGCGGACTGGTGGATGGTAGGTGGGATGAATATAGAGATTGATTCAAGCATATGATTTGGACATGTCACTGCCTGCTCCTTCGCCTCCCTCTCCGTCTCCTTCCCTTAGTGTGTCCCGTAGCAGTTCTGTACAGTCAACCGAAATACTGAGTAGAATCGGCTTCCACGGCCATGCAGGTGGGAATGACTTGATGATGCCATATTGGAGGTCATCTCGACCATCCTTGTTGACCCACTACTTGTACTGATCATTTCTGGTCACATGGATGCATGGATAGCGAGGGGGCATGTGAATGTGCAGTAGGGTGATATTTGATCCAGCTGCACATAGAATTTCTTGGGCCTTCCGTATCTCCAAACTACTCTCCAAATTCCTCTTCTCTTCTCTCTGCCTATAGAAATGGGATTTCTTCAAGACTTCTGTGGAGTAACTTAACTCCACAGACTACCCCCATATCCTTAGCAAGTCCTTCATGCATGCCTCTTTAGAAGGAGTCTTATCTCAGTCATGCAAAAGAGGGAAAGTAAACAGCTGGAGCTGTGAATTCTGAGAGGGAATGGAGGAGAGGGCAAAAAGTGTAGCTGGGTCAAGGACACAGCATTAACTTAAGGTCTCCTACTGGTACATGTGCACGATGATAGCCAAAGCACACCTCCTCAATTGCGCAGGCGGGCACTTGGAAGTCAGGCGGTAGGGAGGAAGAGGCGAAAGAGGAGAATTAAATGATTACCATTAATCTTCCGGACTTGTATGTGTGTGTATGTGGTTCCCATCGTAATTTCGCCTCCTCCTCCTCCTTCTCCCATTCCAACAGTGGGAGATAATTTGCTGATATTTTGGTGCTAAATTTCACACCTCCATCACTTCGGTGCAGCACTGATTAATCGCTGTCGCGACTTGTGTACTCACATGGTTCGCATAGCGTTCCTGTGTAAACAGAGCTCTGGAATGTGGGACGAACCCAAGTTGGAGTGGAATTCCTGGAATAATTGTTTGTATAAATAAGAAATATGACTGTAGAGCTGTAAACGTTGGTTTGGTAACTCGCCTCCGCATGTTAATACAAGGAAGTAACAACCAACAACTACAGCATAGAGTTCTGCCTAGCCCACCTTCAAACGTGTAATAACCCTATCTGTTCTGCTGCCCTCAAAGAGAAGAAAGCTTACTTTTGTGCATTTTCCTACAAAAACCTGCCAGTCAGGAGGTCGATCAGCTAAAACACTTGGAGGCGGGGCAGAAATTTGCGGAAATTTCACTTATACAGGCAGACAGAAGAGTTGAGAGGTTAGGATGATATAGCTGGATCATATTTCACTCTGCTGCGCTTTCATATTTGTTTTCACTATCCCTCTACCCATGTGAACAGAAATGATCCCCACTGGTAGTGGGTGACCTCCACTATCGCACCTGATTCTAATCTCTTTAAGGCATTTCATCCCACAATCCCAATGAGGACATTTCCATTGTCGTTTATTGAGAGAGGAGCAGTATACTAGCCAAAAGGTTGCAAGCCGGTTGAGTGAGTGCAGAGTTGGACGGCTAGACTTGGCACTTCTCAGGCGTGTTATGGGATAGTTGTTTAAAAATACACATTCACTTGTATTGGTTGGTTACCCAAAGTCGCCACGTGTCATGCCAACTTGTCAAAGACTTCTGCTTATCCATCAAAGAGGGAGAAGGAGAATAAACTGAACAGGCATTGCAGGTGCCCAGGTTATCAAGTAGTCGGTACGAGGTCTCACCAAAGACTACTCGGCTTCAAAACACTTGCCTACAAGATTGCGGTACAGGCGGCACTGTTTTTGCTATCCCGAGGCCTTTTCGCCACTTCTTCGCTTCTGCGTAAGGTCTCACCGATGGAAAGCCTTCAGCCCAGCTACCATTTTTGAGTCCGAAAACACCTCCGATTTCATAATAATCTAGTGGAGGAGCCCTTGCACTGCAAAGGTGTAGTGTTGAATCAGCGGGATTGATAATAAGCTCGTCAGTCATCTTTAACAGTCCAAGTCAATTTCAATGCCAAATTTAACGACAATTGCAGGTTTCCTTCGTCAAGATCCTCTTTTGACGTCAGTTGCTTGTTTCAGATCCAACAAACAGTCTGCAAACTGTTCCAACTTAACGGTTTTGGATGAGCTAATGCATTCTTAGAGCTTGACAAGTGTGTTGACTCTGTGTCTTCTGCAGTTTTGCCTGCCATCGGTGGAATTGTATTCAGAGATTTGATCCTGAACATCTCGCATAGCTTCATGAATGTAGCATCAAATTCATCTCCTACCGCAAAAGTAATATAAACAAAATTTCACCTTTTTTTCACACAGAAAACCCCATCTCTTAGAAATAAACAAAAGCAACATGCATCATTCTGCTGGTTAGGCTACTTTTTTAGCAATAAAATTAGACAGGGGAATGAGGGTCGCTCTCCAAAGAGTTCTCATGCAATGTGGTGACCCTTCCGAGACAGACCTTTGACGGTAATGCCTTGAATTAGGTAAGACTGGTAGCAGGTTAAGCCAAAAGCTAGGAGAGAGGGTGAGATTCTGTTTTTCACAAAATTTTGTTGATGAAAAGCCATTTCTTCTCCAGCCTCATCCACCCACTTGATCGCATTGGCCAGTACATCCAATTCTTTTGCCTAGCGATGGTAAGCAACCTTGAGAAGGTGAGGCACAATCAGTATCTGTTACAAATTTTCGTGGTCTCCTACATTTTTCACGTTCCATAGGTTGGAATTATTTTTAGGGCTGTGATTACGTCCATTTCCCCTTAAGGAATTCACGGCAAGGAATCGCACATGCATGACTTCAGGGCTATTTATGGCGCCTTGAAAGGTTATAAAAGCATTCCACCTTTAGTAAGCCTTTACCGAAGTAGGTGGATCCAAAGCAGCGGATTTGGAATCTTCGAGGAGTTTACAAGTAAGGAGCTCCTCCACTTGACCTCGGAAAAGGATGATGATGCCTAGGGCAAATCTAAGGACAGCATCATCAGGCCGCAATCGCGAACACTCGGCCAAAATGTCCGCACTTTATTAAAGCCTCACGTGTTTACAAGTATTTCATGACAATCACTAATAAAAAGAGATAGGCCCCGAAACCTGGAGCTTTCTGTGAAGCAATGGGAACACTACCCGTCACATATATGTGACGCGTTGAAACAAGGAAAAAGCAAAACATGAACAACTAGTTTCACAGTGGAGTGATAAAGCGTGAAAGCCGCGGTGAGAAAGAGTATTAAAACGCTCGAAAACCTCATGAAATTTCAAACTTCATAATTCCTTATCAAAAGGTCATTCGCTCCACGAATTCCTGTCGAAGGCGCGGAGAACAAAGACCAATTCGTGGATTACAACTTCTGAATGAAGTCCGCACAACCTGCATTGCTACTGAACCGCCCCCGCATGTCCATACCAGGGCACCACTCCAACCACCCAGCTATAACACCGGCAGGTAAAAATTGTTACCTCCAAAGGACCAAGTACATGTCTTAGTGATAGTCATTTGGTGTAGTCAATCAAATCGTGAATGGAGACATTAGAGAGTTGTTGGTATTGTGGATCTGTTTGTCAAGGTAAATCTCTTGACGATACTGGAACTGTAGCATTTCAATGAGCTCGCATCAGCTGCGCTGGAAACAAGGTGCAGGAGCTGTGCAAGACAAGGTAGGGTCGTGGTGAAGCCCGCACACCCACTTTACGCCTCCTGAATAACTCCCTTAATGATTTTTCAGGGTCTGACGACTGTCTAGAATGTATGACAGTAGGTCTCCTCACTAAGTTTCGGGCTTTGAAGAGGGAATTTTGACACTTTTCGGCGATTTATCACACTTTTCGTTGATGCTTTCGTGAGATTTGTGGACGAATTCAACTATCTTGACAGAATATAGTCAAAGGAAAACACGGGAATCAAACATTGGTTAGAAGAGGGTGTCATCGGAGGAGTTTGCTTTACCTTCTACAATAAAATCGGTGCCACCTTGTTCTTGAGTTTGAAAAAACTTATGCCATTTGTCCGAAGTAGAGGTTACTGGTGTCAACAAAAGCTTATGTCTTCAGCAGCCAACCCACCATACCTGCCTTATCCTTTACCTGCAATGCATTCTAAAAGAAATGCTATTTGCAGGTAAGTGGGAATTAGCTTTCTCTTTCAGCAGACTTGTGTTCCAATCTCTATCAGATGGAATGCTGAGGTCATCCAAGAAACATTACATAATTGCCCTCTGACCTAAAATCGCATGTTCACACATTTAAACGAGTCGTAAAATTATGATCCACCAACCATAGATGCTTCCACATCTTTTGAAGGGAATGGTCCAATTTTAACGTTTTTTCACTACACACGTCACCACGTCCTGACGTGCCTTTTTTTCCCAACGGTATGTGCGTCACGCATATCCGACGAACTTACTGGAAATAAAATAGGTGTTATAATCTGCGTAAATCTGGACCGAGGTTTGTTTGAATGACCGGAAGAGCTAGTAGATTGTTTTCAAAAATGGCAAGAATTAATTTTCATGGAGAGTGAAGAGAAGTTGCATAGTTTTACGGACAATCCAAGCAAATGTCCTTTCAATCAGGAGAATTGGGGAACCGACCAAACATTAGAATCGGCTTGGACGTGAAAGCTTTCGGCCATCTGAAAAGGGAGGAAAAGGAGTCCCTTGTTTTTGCGAAGTGCTTCTCTAATAGCTCCTCATATGCCGAGTGGAACGGCCTGCTTAGCTATCCAAATATAAAATGTCACTGGCCATTTTGAATCAAAGCAAATGAGTATAAACAACATACCTTAATAATTTTCTTGCCAGACAGTATTTTTACCCTCTGGCAGTGTCTTTCCTTTGCAGTGCAGACTAGAAACTTTCTTGACGAGGACAGAAGGCACTTTTGGCTCTTAAACGGGATGCTGTTGCTAAAATATTAGTGGATCTCCACATTTGGTTCTGAGCTTTTAAAGATGTTCAAAAATATGGACAATTTTTACGACTCTGCATGGTATTCCAATGGCAGCAATGGTTTTGGCCTAAATCAACACTAAAGCGGTAGGAAAATTTTAACAATTGCTCACAAGGTTTCATAAATTCGGGATTTAGATAATTCTCGGAGGGCTGAAGGGCAGGGATTGCCTAATGATGGATGGATACTTGTTAAACCACCTCGAAACTAGAAGGCAGCGGAAACTTGACGTCAATTTTTTCTTCCACCCAACACATTTATTACATCCGATTTTCCACACACTAGGAGTCACCCCAGTCTACGAGGTGGGAAAGTGGGTGAAGGAGGGGAGAGAAGTCGATGAAGACGTGGAGGACCGAGGCATTCCTAACGCACTTACTGCATTAATAAATTGCTTATTTTTTATGCCATACGGCTGTCGTTGGCATCCCGGGTATGATGTCGCCACCGTCGCTATCATCATCACCACCATTGCCGACATCTAAAGTATATTGCCGTGGTGGAAGCAACGGCAGCATCAACACCATCGGCGTGGTGAGTCACGGGCAGCATTAGGCGAGAGAAGGTAGTAAAACAAACATTCTCCCGGCCATGGTATGAATCACACAGGAGGATGGGTGAGGCAATGTCAACCAACCGACGGTAAGTGAATGTGCGTTTGTCTACGTCAGCCACTTCTTCTCATACCACTCCGACGCTAGTAGCCGCCTTATCCACTCTGTGGAAGAATGAAAAAGTCACTAGTCAAACGGCAAGTCTAATAGAATCGCCAAGAGGAATTTGAGTGCTCTGGTCTTGGTACTGCTCCAGCAATTCCCCGAGACAGCCCCGAAGATGAAAGAAGATACAATACCGGGGCAGATTATGTATTTTCAACCTACAGAGAAGCTCTAGGGCTACTGGCGTGGCCTTGGAGCCAGGCCGCCCTGATAACGCAAAATTTGGAGTCGTTTTTAAGGCTTTTGAAGGAAAAGAAATTGGGAGTCTTTAAAGCGTCTTAAGCGGAAATTTACAGATGACCTAAATTTAAATCTCACTTTTCTACACACTTCTTTAGGTAGTGCTGGGAAGAAGCATATTCCTGACGAGAAGTGTGAATTTTTGAGTAACATTTTCTGAGACTCAGGTCACCAGCTTAGTTTCATCGCCTCTGCCGACTCGTCTGGACACGGACAATGGGACGGTTTATTACTGCATCAGGATGACTCAGGTGGTCAAAATGGAATCCTGAGTATACTACTTATGGATTTTAAAATAGCTTTTAGGACGGACTTTGGGCCTTGTCCACCTGACCAATCAGTTTGCTGGATGGCGGTTCATAAGCCCGAGATTCTCAGGTCACCTTCATCTTAGAAATAACAAATGCCAGGAATTGTATAACTTGGAATTTTATCATTCAAGTCGTTTCACAAACTATTGCACCTTAAATTAGGTAAGCAAGGTGAGAGAAAAGATTCCATCGTCTCGACTTCACCTTCAAATCCCCCTAGGCTTTAATACGGAAAGCGAAACAGCCCTTTTACTGTTCTCGATTATAAAATCACACTTAAAGGTACATCCTTTTACCTTTTACACCACCAAATTCGTTTGGAATAGCACTACAGCGCGCTTAATTGGGAGCCCAGCGGTTATTACAACCCCCAAGTGTACATCTGTCGACGTAAGTAATGTGTGGTACTCATAGTTTGGAGTGGAAGAATGCTTCAGTAGAAAATGGATAATTGTAGCTGTGAGTAAACTTCGTCACCACTTGTTATCTCGGTGGAGGTAACCGAGTGGAGAGAAAAAGATTTCCTCACCTGCAGGTGGAGAAAGTACAAATATGGGACAAGAACTACAGAGAAATGCAAAAGTACTATTTGAGTGACAAACTGTTTGACACTTCCATTTTAATGAAATTACAGTTTTGGAAGTCGCTTTATTACTTAAGTTGTCCATGAAATCGCCTATCGAGTAATAACCGGAAACAACACAACAGCAGAATAATTCCCTAAGGTTTTTGGGCTAGCTCGGTGATTAACAAGTTTCCCAGATGATTGTCTTTTTTAAGACGAGGGACACTAGCATTTGTGACATTCGTGTCACAAACCATTTGCTTACCTCTGCCTTCCAGCGTTACAATTTACCTCCTGCCCAAATCCCCCTCAGCAGCGACAACGCGGACAGCTGTAAATGACCTCCGCTATGTGCTTATGACTGACTTAATTTCGTGGTTTTGCATACATTAAGACCACTTACCACTTGACTCTTTCCATGAGAGTACTGACAAGATATTTTGAGAATTTTAAGCCCAACCCTTTAAGCAGGACGCTGAAAAACCATAAGTAGTATTCACTTCACATAAATCGTCATCAGGGGAGCAATGCTAGAACCCCACGTCGCAAGCTCTCCTCTGAACCGGGAAGCCTTCAATAATGATTCATGGGAGCTGAGTATTCATAAATTACCTATCCACTTGGTAATAAAGCGAATCTCCATTAACCCTAACGCATATGCCACCACATCAGGGGCAGAGGTTTGTCTTCAGGTGAAATGGACGGTTTTACGTCTCTCCAATCGCCTTTTTCTAACAGCAAGATGTCATAAAAACCCGCTTTTCTTTACAAGGGGGAACTTCTCCGTATTGTGGTACCTACCGCAGTAGCTGAGGCGATTAAGAAGATGCAATATCTGGTCATGGGGCGGCGTCGAGCCCCCTCAAGCATAGAGGACACTTTAAGGCCAGATGACTTCTGTAGGACAGTGCCCAAGAGACTGGTAGGTGCCTGATCACAGTTCTGATTCAAGCTAATTCGCCAATAGTGTTTATGTTGGAGTAGGTGGCGCACGCCTACTTTACATGGGACGAGGCAACTGACATCGTGTATACATAGGTGTTTGATCGTTTGATTCATCACTTAGTTTACGCTGACAACTGCTTACACCGAATCGTGTGTCACCGCATTTTTGTTTTCAGGCGGCGGTCAAAATTAACCAGCTCGGTGGTGCCTATGTTTGACCTTGGTGGACGATTTTCCTCCGAAAAGAGTACTGTATGCATGAAACACTTTTTAGCCCTTATTTGATAACCGACGACAAGCGATTTTGTGCACAAAGTAAAACATTCACAACCACCATGCTAGGGTATGACGTGCCACCGTAGGCTATGTGGTGTAGTGTGTGTGTGTGTGTGCATCTTCAGGGACCAATTTGGCCCGACTCCAAGAGCAAGAAGGCGAAGTCAATCCTGACAAATGCTAAACAGCGGCAGAGTTGGCACGCTACCCCTAAAATTGCATAAATGCAATTATCCTCAGATCAAGACCGCCTGAAACCTCGATTTTTCTTGTCTCCGACTTGCACACTGTTGCCATACAACGGTGAGGGCGGCGACATCCATGTGGTAGCAGCAGCGTACCTGTCAACGCGGACCACTGGCGACACTCTAGCCCCGCATTGCCAAGGAGGCCTTCCTCTGGACTGATACTGAATGCCAGCTTGTAAATTCCTTCACAGCCGAATGACGCCAACGTGAGAGTCGGAAGATGGCTGATTTCAAAATCAGTGTTTACAAATACGTTGATTAGCCTGCTTCCGTCTCATTCAGCACAAAAAGTCAAATTTAAGTAGGCACAGGATTTTTAAATGGAAGTGAGAAGAAGAGAATGTTGGCGCCTTCACTAACTAATAAGTTTGGTTCCAATTCACCTTCCAGTAGAAAGCTGCTCCGGTGTAAGTTTTTAGGTTGGGCGAAGGATTCGCTGGCACCCGACGAAATTAATGACTCAAAATTTTGGGAACGTTGTTTAAATGAGCTGGCGTCTGACGTGCGCATGTTTTAAAAGTACGAACTTCATAAACATATCCCTCGTCAAACATCAGTTCGTGGGTCATTAGGGACCTCTCAAATCTAATTTACTCCACAACACTTAACATCTGTTGATCTAACAGGCAAATGATTTGAAAAGTCTGTTTTATAAGTGCCTTCATTCTCAGCTTTGCATACACTGTTCTCTCTTGATCGGCAAGTGTGAATAGGACCAAAGCTTGCCCCCGTAGATGCCATTTGGTGTTTGCGTTTGTGGATTCTGACTGTGTTTCGTTGCTTCCCATTGGTAATCACCTCAAGGGTAATTTGCGTATGTCTGAAAGTTGACCTTTCTCCAAAAAAACATCAGAAATGGATGATCATGAGGGATGAGTCACTGGAGAGAATGGGACTTGGCAAAAAAGACATAGGTGATCTAAGGTGAAAGCTTGGGAGCTTGGAAACAAGCAGACAAGGTGGCAGAATGTCCAGTTCACTCCACCTTTGTGTTGCGGGCCACAGCAGTTCTGTTTCCATGCCGCGGAGAAGACTTGAATAATGACTCGACTTGTCGCCGAAGATTATGACACAGGGAAAGCTGATCTAGAGGACGAGATTTTGCCAACAGGTTACTCGAGTACCAACAATTGACTTGGATGCAAATCATGAGTGAAAATTGCACAACGACACGGATTATGAATGAAAAGGTACGGCGGCTTGG
Source organism: Echinococcus multilocularis (assembly GCA_000469725.3). NCBI lineage: Eukaryota > Metazoa > Platyhelminthes > Cestoda > Cyclophyllidea > Taeniidae > Echinococcus > Echinococcus multilocularis. Next base: position 2,888,792 of record LN902846.1, on the reverse strand, counting down.
TGTATGGGATGCTACTAGCGGTGTGTAGCAGCCTTCAGAACACCGCAAAAATGCCATTTAAATTTCAAAGTCGAACCCTCGGATCATTGAGGCTGTCAAGGCATTTTGGCCCTGAAAACACTTGGGAGGGGATCATTCTAGATGGCTTGCATGGTCAATGGACTAAAGAATTAATAGCCTCAGAGTGCACATGTACTTTATCATGCTTTCTTCTACCTCCAGAGAGGGCGAGAGAGAGGGGGGATTTCTTTAACTTCCCAAGGGTGATGAAGTTCACCATGCCTTTGCGCACGCCATTCTCATGAATGAGGTTGCTGCATATGTAATACCATCATTGCCTCGGTAGTCCTTCCAAAGGCGGCCTTAACCGTTCTGAGAAAATCTGCTTCACTTCATCACCGATCAAAGGTAGACCGCTGTCCTAGTACCCATTAATGAATGACTGAGCCTTCTGGTTTCACAGAAACGCGGTTCCGCGATAGGTTATGGCTCTATCGAGTGTTTGGGAGTTACACAGACTAAAATCGTTACAAGACTGACCACGGTACTGCATGCTGAACACCAACGGATGGTATCGTTGCTGACAGACAGCCGTATTTCCACTTTGTGGCGTTTACACCATTCAACTGTCCTCCTCCTGGAGGATGGCTGGATGTATCCTTCCAGTAGCCTAAAGATATTCACAGATTCGAGCTCTATGTCTTCATTAACTCTGGTTAACGGTTGCTAGATCGTTTTTCGTTCACCATTTGCTGCTGCATGTGGTACGGCCATGGTAGTGTCCATCGAATGCCTGTAAAATCAATAGTCCCGGCTAGATTTGAACACTCTTTGCACAATCTTTAACTACGAGAAGGCGCCAGTGAACTCTAGCTATGGCAGCCTGTGTCAACAGTCTTTCGACCCTTCCGTGCACTTATAATGAACTCACTTCCAGGTGGACATCTTTAAGCTCTACAACGGAATGAAGGAATGGGAAGTATCGTTAAGATGGCATAACTGTGATATTCCTTTACTTCTGAATGCTCAACAAACTACTTGACTCCATGTCCAGCATACTATATTTGAAAGCCTACTTCATAAGGCGCCATAGATTATCTTAAGCCCGAAAGGATACTCAAAGGTGTCACTAATGCGGTTATACGCCAGGGAGGGCAAACAACGCCGGCGGACATCATCAGCTCAGACGCCTTCGTGCTGTAAGTGGGGCAAGTAGTCACAGCCTTAAGGGTCTGCAATTGATTGCCTCCACTTACCACCTTCTGAATTAGTGGCTGTTGGCCGGCAGAGATCAGCAAAATTTAACCCTGGGAAAGGATCTGATGCAGTTCGAGCTGAACTATTCGGTAGACGAAATAATCTGCCTGCTTAGATCTCGGTTATATAGAAGATGAAAAGGCTTTTTTCTGCCGCATTAATTTGCGAATTATTCTTTTATGAAGACTGTAGTCACGTAGTTGACAAATGAGCCGTGTCATCCGCCTAGGTAGCACAACAACGCGTTCAATCCCGCAGGTGTGCGTTCTCGCAGGTTCAAGCTCCGACTTGCACGCCATTTGTGCAATGAAATCAACCCCACGACTTTAAGCGAAAAGGTGGAATTTTCGGTCCCGGAGGAGCATGGGTTCTTTTAGCTGGCAATAACACTTTATGGTGATTTAATTGCTGGCAATTAAAGGGAGACATGCCTTTTATGTGGCAGTGGATACAAGTTTGTAGGGAGGGGATGACCAATATCCACTCGCCTTCTTCCTAGGGGCATGTACAGATTACACCAGACAGCGTTTAACTTCCAAATCACCTATTGAGGCAGAAAAGAACTCATTGGGGCTTTAAAATATTTAAAATCTTTAAAATAACCACAAATGAACTAACCAATTATTTAATAATCTTAGCTAATGAGGCGAACAAAGTGGTAAAGAGGATCATCGCATAAAGGGAAAAAGTGGTTGATGACTAAGCGATTTTTAGGTGGTAAGACAAGAACGCTAAAAACACTCAGAAATATGCCATGTTAGGTGGATTTCCGTACTCCACGCAGACAGTTCCTCTTCTCGACACATACTACTTATTAAGGTACTTGTAAGTAGCGGGACTACCTTCTAAAGATCCTTATTTATGCTTCATGAAATTTGAACAATACCTAATCCAATTGAATATTTTGCTTTAAAAGATTGTATTACTGAGTTAGGCAGTCATTTCCGTCAAAATGGAATTAACTTCGCTATTCTTTCCCTAAAAATTAATATTTTGATGGTCCCATATTGAAAGAATTATTCTGAGGCCAATAAAACGATCAACCAGAAAAGAATTTATCCACCACTTCCAAAAACTGAAATGTAAAAGTTTGTGTTCCTAAGTTTTAAAATGGATTATCACTACGAGTATTAGCTACGTTATAAAAAGAGTGAATCTGCGGATTGGTTAACTACCACAAGTCCCAAAAGCAGAAATGCCTTATTTACCCATATGGTGAAGTTATGACGGAAGTGGCAAGGCTTATCGCCATAATGCACCTCCACTATACCCAAAAAGTCAAGTAACAGAAAAGATGACTGCTGCATTAGTGAGGTGGGCAGTGTGCAACACTAGCAACCGCGTCCATTCCGCCCTGTGGGACAAGGCGTGCTACCTCACTTCTGCTGCTTCTCCTCCTCCTCCACAGGGTTGGTTTCCCGGCATGGTTACCATCCAGGGCCAAAAATACGTGTGTTTTAAGTAACACATGGTTTTGCCTCCATCTCGCCTGGTGTGTGCATGTAAAAAAATGGTGACTGTGAAATGGAGCAGGAACTGAGGTCATTGAAGTTGCCTTCAGAGTGGGTATGCAAAGGATCGCAAGTAGTGACATCGTCCTCTGCAAACCTACTAGTTAGTAATATGACATTCATTAGAACTGCTAGCCAGTAACAAGGAATTTCGGTTACTTGTGGATATCAAGGTAAGCTTTTGCATCACATCTCTGTACCCTCTTGTCACCACACCAGTCGTCGCGGCCTCTCCAGTTATGGCGAATTTCTTATTGCCTACGGGATGACTAATGACGAGAGAGAGCTGGTTTTTGAATATCTTAAAAAACTTCTAGACCACCCGATTTTGTGAGGGGAATAGGGGACTGTTAAAACAATTTTTCAATCTGTGATACCTCAGAAGATGTCGAAGGAACGTGGAGACTCGCAGCTTCGGCTTGTCTAACCTTATCTTGCAACCCGTTAACAGGTGGTTACTTCTGAGTCCGATACAATGCTTATCTCCAAATTTTCTGTCTAATTGAAGGGAAATGCCACATTTGGTACATTTTCAGCAGAAATGATTCAACCCAATGGCTTCTCTGAAGCCAAGAACACGGGGAACGATAAAACTATAGGCCTGGAATGCAGCCCTTCGAGGCTTCCTTGAAAACGAAGGACAACACAATACTTGGGTAGAATGTGTATTTTCGACCTACCTAGGGGGTTGAGGAGTATTGGCATGGTCCGGGGGCCAGTTTGACCGTCGGACGTACAATGGCGAAGTACTTAGTAATCCTCTACCCAAGCCGGAAGTTTATTCTCTGTTAATATGGTAGAAAAGCTTGGACGAACCCAACACAACCTGTTAAATTAACTAGAGCCTTTGAATTGCCCAAACCAGCGGCTTCCGAGCTGGAGACAGGGCATTCTTCTCATGCCACCTAGGCTAATGGTACGGTAGCCATTCTACGCGGCTGTAATCAAGTCACTTTTATGTGCCTTAAGCCGCCTTTAGGCATACATTTGGGACTAAAAGTCCAAAATCTCTAAAGACTAAATTAAATTTCACCTTTTTGTCACCATTAGATGGCAATTGTAATTTACCATTGGGAAGAACACATTTATTCCTACTTCATTTTCCACTGGACAAATGCCAAGGGACCTCGACGCCTGAGAGTTCATAGTCTCTTCTCGTTGCTTAACGTGAATTACCACATAGAGAGGAGATTCTGAGGCGTTAAAACACTTTTAACCGTCAAAACCTGCCTTCTATCATGGGAATGACTGGCAGTGGTTACTAACTTGTGCAGGATAGAAGTGCATGTTCACCGTGGTCGTGATTAGGCAGGCAGGTGGGCGGGTAGGTAGCTGTACGGTGGCATTTCTTCCCAAAATTCACTCTGCCACTCTCTTCTTCCCCTACCCTTCCGGTTAAGGTCGTTTTCAGATCTGATCTGCCTCCCAGCAGACCGAATGGAGGGTAATTAGCTGTACTTTCGTCGTACAAGATGTTGAATCCCCTAAGCGCACATGCACACGTGTACATGATACAGTTTAGTGTCGCTCCTATCCACTTTAAATCTGGCTATGCTGACCGGTTTAGAAGCAAATGGACTGCACAAGTTCATCCGCTGCTGTGAAAAGTTTGCGCATGGTGCGTTCTCCATAAAGTTAGGTCCGATTAATCAGGACAAGGACAAGGAACGGACAAGGTCACTTTCTAGCCAATATTTGAAGCGAAATAAAGTTTACAGATCTCCTACTCGAGGCAGAAGCATTAGTGATTGATAAATGGCATGGATGGGCAACGGGGGACAATTAATTCACCTTTTAATGATTATGGAAGTATAGACCACAGAAGTGAACTTGTCAAAGTCGAAATACGATAAAAACAAATAAGAAGGAATTCCTGATAATGGTCTAGTGTAGCATTCGGCAAAAAATTAAAGCATGTTCTGACTGCTTAAGTTAATTTCGCATGTGAACACATTCACCGCCAGCGTCACACATGTGTGACACCCTAAGACCGACCTCACAAATATGAGAAATTCCTTCCTCATGTGAGTGAAGTACAACAAAGTAGGTAGAAAATATTCTTGCCCTAAAAAATTGAATTAGTCCGAAAAATTGGCAAAAATTTTGGTGCTATCTCAGAACCATAAACATCTGGACTGTGTTGGCTTTTTACTCGTCTACATTGATAGAGATTGCATTTCTAGCACGTTTTTTGACTTTTTAGTGAGTAACCTTCCATGAAAAAAATTTATTAAATCTGATTCAGATTTAATTAAAGTAGGTTGTTAAAAATACCTTCACACCAAGACATAGTCATGGGCTCTGAACAAGTCTGGAATTTGACAGCATTGAAAAAGAACTAGGCCTTTGTCAATGAAGAGGTGTCTACTTTAATGATAAGGTGCCATAATTTTACGCCTGATTACCCTAACTCATCATGCTTTTACTTTATGCTTTGGATGATTTAATGCAGTTTTCTTGAGTTTTAATGGTCAACGTTGCCTTTTGGATTATTGTTTCCAATGCGGATGGTGGGTTTCTGCTTGGCTTCAGATATAGTTACTTCATAAAATTGATTTCGAGCATCTTCAAGCTTGATTGTATCAATGGAATATGGCAAACGAATTAGTTAGGCAAAAAGAGACTTGATAAGAGAGAAGATGGCGGAGCAACTTAATCATTGCTTTGATGTCTTGTCTTCACACAGTTTGTAATCAGAGTATACTTCAATCGGCAGGTGAATCACCATGTTTTCAAGTTCAATTGTTTTTGTGTACGAGTAATAAGGGCGTAAAAGACTATTATGTCGTTGAGGCGCTCTAGTAAGCCAAATCCCGACAAGATTGCGTTATGCCTTTTCTCTCCCAAGGTTCCGGTGTCTTGATATTATACTATGCTCACAAATAACTTTAATTCGCCTTACATCTACACAAAAAAATACGATTTAAAAATAATGCTTCACGTTTAAGGCCATCTTAAAGACTGAGATCACCGGTGTCAATGTTAACCAAACGAATGGTTGCAACAATTCGATTGGGTAGTTTGGAAAAACAAGTAGCCAATCAAATGCTTGTACGAGATGTCCCCAGTTGGCTAAAAAAATAGGATAGTAATTAGTAGATTTACAACAAGTCTCATCCGCATACGATGAAATTTATAAGTTAGGCTGATGGCAAAAACTAATTTTAGCACAATTTGCATAACTCCCGGGTTATGGTTACTAGGGTATTAAAGGCTCCGCCGTTTACATTTTCTTTGGGCAGCGTGATCTCTAGAGCATGCCAGTGGTTTTCCCTAGACCTTCCTTACGTCAGATCGATGGTTTCTGCCTGAGTATTATGATTTCTTTTGATTTTAGGATGGACTAGGAGCACTGCTGGAAGTGGTGCAGAATTTGATTAAGTAATCTGGAGAAGCAAGTAGCCAATCACATTCTTGTATGACTTGCCCAATTGGCTGAAAACTTAGGCAGTAGGTGAAAGATTTTATACCACTTCAAAATGCTCCTACTTCAAATCCCATCTCGTAAAAAGCCCCGGGAAGATGTTTGGGTTACCGAAACCCCGCAAAAGTGCATGCATGGTAAAAGCAAGCACAGATTCTCATTTCCGGCCCCTTTGCTATGGCATAGAAATAAGCGGAGGTGTAATAGGCCTTCTGCTTGGCTCTACAAAAGTGACGTACATTAAATGCACTTGTGCAAAATGTGCTCAAGAGCAAAAAACCTCACAAAAACCGTAGAATGAACTTTCTTTCCCCATATCAACTTGACTAGACGGTTGTATGGTTGTTTACTCTACTCTTCTCTCATGAAGCAAACGTCCTCACTGCGAAGACTCTTTTTTGGATAAAACAGGAAAAACAATATTAATCAACAATGAATAGAAGTAGAATGCAGGCCAAGATGGCATTCTGTTCATGCTGTTCAGCCCCGTGAAAGGATTCGATGGAGTCGCCGAAGATGGAGGTTTGTTCACTTGCTCCCGTAATCCCAACAGTCATTGGGAGCGGCAAACACCGCCTCGTTGCAACACGATGACCTTTGTGGGCATTCGTTGAAATAAATCCTCATGACTAGCCGCGAAGTCACACAAGTAGAGGTGACAGTTTAGTGATCACAAAAATTTCCGCTGCATTTAAGTAAATAGAACTGCGGCTTTAGATCAGTAGCACTGAAGAGATATTCTACTTATCTGCTTGTTAGTAGCAGCCCATTTGCTTGATGTATTGTGAACAATGAACGCCACAGCTATAAGTGAAAGCAGTGAAATCTGTGGAAACATCATTTTCATAAAATTCATTTATTTAGCGTTTCTTTAGAAAATACATCTAAGTCAATGTTAGAAAGCGGGCCTGTGCACATTATAGAACGGGGCCGTGGCAGATATGCCTTATCTACAATTAAAAATTAGAATAATCCCCCCTCAACCTAAATGTACATTAATAAAACTTCAACGAGATAATTTCAGTCTAGTCTTTAAATCCTGCGGTGCAGATCTTTCTTTTTGCGATTTCGGTTGCCTTGATGGTGACGAGGCTTTCTGCTCACGCTCACATCCCCAAACGTGCCTGCGCTTACGTAATAAATCCTCTTCCATAGTCATAAAATTTAGTACATCTTTAGAAATGACTCAGGGCAGTCTGCTAGGAGCAGTGGTAAGCAAGCAGGAAATGAGTGAATGACATCAAAGTTAAAAGTAAAGGAAGCAAAATATCAGCTAGAGGTGCAGGAACCTGCGGAGACGCGTTACATGGAGGCTACTAAAGCCCAGCCCATTTTACCAGACACCCCAATCGTGCGTCCTACAAGAAAGCAATTACTAACTGGAACGCCATCAAAACTGAACTATTCGGAGGCATGCATCATTGGAATACTATGTTATCTAAACAAAGTATGTAAAAGTGTAATACATTTCTCACTCTTTAAGCATTGAAACAAAAGCAAAAAATATGGGCTCAGAATGACCACGGCCTTAGGCCGGCAAATCCATGTAAAGAAGTTCGCGAAATCTAAACGACAAGGCATAATGGCTACTCTTCCTAAGGAAATACAAAGGCGTGCAGGGTTACCTAATCTCTCTTTTAGCGGTTATGCGGACTTTTGGAACAGCAGATATTTTCATGACTAAGTGTAAAACCAGAACCCAATTTCGGAAATTTGCACCGTTTTAGAAGGTTGGAAAGTTTACCAATACTTTTGGCACCGTAGATATTTTATCCTGTGTCCTGTCAACTTTAGCTTAAAACTCTTGAATTGAGAATTCCGAGAGGTAAAACATTACACATTGCAAGGGTTCGATTCACATAGAAAAGTGATCAACAGTCACGGGAAGCTTGGAAAATTTATCTTTCAGTATGGGGAAAAGATGGTGCCAAAGCATTAAACCTGCCTACCTAACTACCTTATAACCCGAAGAGCTCAGCAAGACAAATCGCGTATTTGGATGAACAATGTGAAAATTACACAAGCATGTAATAATTGCTGGTTAAAGGCAATGCAGAAATATCAACCTCAAGTTATGCATTATTTACCCAGAAATATGCTTTTCATATGGTCAGTATGGGCTACAGGAATTTATGCGTTGAGATTTCATTTATGAATTGTTTTAACCGGTAACCCCATAAAAATTGTAGCAACACTAAGCAAACGGCTCTAAAAATAGCTAAAGGCGTAAAAAGTTGACATTTATTCTAAAATAAATTGTTTATGTGTGGCAGTGATAAAATGATAGGCAATTTTTAGGCTTTATAAAACATTAAGTGTGACAAGTGATCAGACATTGCCCTTTTTTAAACAAAAGGTCGAAATAGCCCAGCTTGCGCAAATAACCTACTAGCTTACTGTTCAGCTATACGTTCAGAATCAGGCGATGGAGTCAGCAGTCACGACGGAAGCACAAGCATTATTTGATTACGACCGACAACATTTTGACGAGGTTTGGGTTTTTTACCCTCCCACTGTCCCAGTTATCCTTTAAAACGGGTGACATAATCAAAGTTTTGAAGGAAATTGATGGCGGTTGGTGGCACGGTGAATTAAACGGTACACAGGGTTGGTTTCCCAGCAATTATGTCCGGCAAATGCGTAAAATTTATATACCTTGTTAGTGCACTCACTTAGTTCCATGTTCTAGATCCACAGACACCAGCCACCTTCTAAGTTTTCAACAAGAGGTGAGATTTGTGTTGGGCATTATCTACCTTTTAGATTGTGCAACATATCCTTGAGGGCGAATCAAAACAAATAGCTGATTTGAACCTGCTTATACGCATTTTGAAACCCAATGTCGAAGTGCTGTCAAAATTGTAACCATTATTTTGGTAATTTCATTCTGCATAGCGCATTCATGTCCAAGTTGTCAATATTTGTGGACAAGTTAGCACAAATAATTCGTTTACACGAATCTGTTGCACGAACATTGGAAAAAATGAAACCGTAATGCAGCTTTTATGATGCCAAGTGATTATTTAGGCTGTCGCGGCCGAAATTCGTTGGGAAATTGTTTTTAAACGTTGCTAAGAACATGGACCAGTTAGCGGGTGAATACACACGTTCCTGTGCATACATTGAATTTGGTCTACAGGAGGGCAGCACAACAATCCCCGTTGCTGTTGGCGTAGCCGGTCAAGATTTATATTCCACAAAGACCAAATCCCTCTTTGCAAGTGTGCACGATCGACTCTCCCGTTATCCCATTCTGCTGAAGGAAACGGAGCGTTATTATGAGGTATTATGTGTTGTGTTTTCAACTCAATTGCTCTCATTTAGGATTCTCATCCTGACAGAACAGCAATCTGCAAAGCAATGCAAGTCTATTCAGAGATTTTGGACCGTTGTAATCTGCTTCGCAACCTACGGGAAGTGGATATTGAAGTGCTTTCGTCAGAAATTCGTGGGCTTCCCGATCAGGTGACCAATTTTGGATCTTAAGTCGATATATTTGAAGACCTGCTTTGTCTTTCCTTTCTCGGTGCTGCTACGAATGCGCGTCATGGCAGCCTTTTTTGAATAGGCAGTTTAGCCAAGAGTTTTTTTCACCCATGTTTCATTATGACGCTAATCCTTGTTGATTGTTTTGGTAATGAGTAGCGCCGAATGTATGGATTGGGAAATTTTGTATTAGCACGCGACCCCAATTATTGAAAAGAAGGTCTGTGTGAGGCAAAGCTGAAATAAAAACACCTAAAAACAAGTGTACTACAATAGAAATAACAAAATTTTGTCCGGTTTGTTTTTACTGAAGGTATTTGACCATTCGAAGTAACTCAGCACTCTAAGAAAACTTGGTAGTTGGGTAAGTTGCCCCAGTTTGAGGCTGGACTGTTGTTGGAGGGGAGTGTAGTTGTATTTGACTCCTTTCTAATTAGCGTTGGTTTGCTATACGTTTCTGATTCTCGACAAGTCCAAACGTCCGACACATTGGCTAGATCTGTTTTGGTTCGACTTTAATTCTTAGTTGACAATGCTCATTGACTCCACAATTGACTACGGCAGGCGGAAGTCTTTCGCAAGCGATTTGCCGGAGTAATAATAGTGCATATTATGGTCATCTTAGGACTACTTTTGTTTTGATTTTGCTGTTTTTGTGTTTTCTTGCGGCAGTCGCGTCCCCAAATGAACGATCCAACCTTGACCCTGAAAGCGAGCATTTGCGTTGCGGACGCCGACGGTCATTTTGTCATTGATTCCTCCAAGCCCCAAGCTGTTCTCCTCCTCTACCCCAGCTTCATTCTCATTCTCTCTGCTGTCGCTCCCTGGGTCTACCAGTTTCGCGTAAGTTGATCCCACCTCAGTAAGCTCAAACACTCCCCTTCTAGATGCACGTACCTATCTCAAACATCACGGTGACAGCTTTGCAGGAGAATGAAAACGTGATTATTGTCAAGATTGTAGGTAAGTGATTCCTTTATGCGCAGGATATTACCTCCATGGTGGTTGGCTAGCACTACTTTATTCCTCCTAACTTCACCAGGTGGCAGTTCACCGTCGGAGGAGCACAATCTTCACCTCTGGTGCACTGGGGTGTGCACTCGTGACCTCTTCTACTCTACAGTCACAGAGTTTATCCGAAACTCGAAGGTTAGTTTCCTTCAGGAGCGGAGCGTGTATTACCCACGGAGTGATTCGCTCTTTACGCATCCAAGCCGTGGTTCTGATCGGTTGCACTTCTTAAAAGTAATTCTTTGTTTACCTAGTCGAGGTTTCCTTTTGATTGATTTGACGGAAGTTTTATAGGTCAAGTTTTACTTCTACAAATGACATATTTTAGTCCAGAGGCATAATCAGTATGGTGAGTTGGCTCTACTTCTCGTCAAAGGAATGGTGTTATCATTATCGTTATCCGGTTTTTATGCGTTTGCTTAATAAACGCCAGTCTTGCATATGCCTCAACATTCCTCGCTTACAAATTTCCTCGTTTTTACGTAACCACGAGGCGCGTGCCAAGTTGTTTGCAGTGGTTGTTTTGTTCCAAGGTCGTAACTGCTGCTAGTTTGCATCCTGCTTCCTGTGCGTCTGTCGTTCTTTATCTGCCAACTATCCTACTCATGAGGTTGGCAGGACGGTGCAAGTTCAATCAGTCAGGTTGGACTCAATTTCAAGGTGAATTAATCTTCCAGGACCGATCTATTTGAGTCTTAACTTGTAATTACTACGTCTTTTTTTACGAAGTACTCACTCAACCATTTATGCTAGTTACTGGCTCTAGGTAGCGTTGGAGAAGTGACATTACCGTCATCATCATAATCTGAAGGTCTTTTAATGTGGAATTTGGAAGAGTATTCTATGTAGCAGCGATATTTGATGAAGAAAGAGGATTTATAAACGATCTTAGCTGGCGACTAAAAAAGGCTTCCTTCTTCATGCAACTGATGGGCGGGGGTTGAGTTAAGCTTACAGTCCTGAGAGAAACCGCGCAATTGCCAATTTAAACCCTTTAGAAGCACCTTAGATTTGTCTCTTTTACATTGACAATTGCGTTGAGTGAGTCATTTTGCCGTTACTCCCATTAATCGTCAAAGGCATGGCAGCTTGCTCATCTAGCGGCTTTACTTTCCCAAAATGCTCCTCTTTTTGAACTGAAGCGAACTTTTAGTTGGTGTGTAGGTACAGAGTCCAGATTACTGGTAACACACCTCTTTCTAGGGTCCTCATTTGTGTTTCATACGCACTTACCCCTTTTCTTTGTCAATTTGACTGCTTGATATGATCCTCAACCCTAATACCGTCATAGCATGGAGGCCTATTGAATCAAAATACATTCACAAAGCTAGCCACCTTCTCCTTAATAAGCAATATTCCCTCTCACACAAGAGGAATTATTCTGTACGCAACTGCGGTGCTATGTTCTTGATCATTTAAACTAAATTGCTCAACCTAGGTGGGTCTAAGTCCATTTTTTTTGAGAAGCCTCCAGTCTATCTCTTATTAACTTCTCGCTTCTAATTTATTCATTCCACTTCTTAATCTGGTCATTTCCATGCCATATACTCTCTGGCATTATCATTATTTGGAGGTTTTTTTTTCATCCTCATTTGCTCACATCACATCGTCACATCATTGCCATGCCTTTTCAGTAACAAATAGAAAGGGTGAAGTTCCGTCATGCGACAATCTCCCTCTGCGCCCTTCTAACCCTCCCCCACCACCCTTCTCCACTCTACCTCCCATCATCAGCACATAGGCTCTCCTAACAACCACACAACTTGCACATCTCTCCACCTTTGATTGGTCCTCCCTTTCTCAGTTCTGCATTCGTTTTTTGGTACCACCACGACTTGTAGGGCGTTTATCTTGCGGCAGTAATTCGCACTTTTCCACTTTGTGCGCGTGGTCTTGTGCACGGTTTCGTGTCGGGTTGATGGCCTGGGGAATGCTATAGCATTTCTGCCTCAGGCTTCGACTTGTATGCCTTCCGCGTCTAAACGCAAATATCCCGTTGAACTTGGCCTAAATGTGGGCTTTGCTCACCACCTTGGCGTCATGGTGTTCGTGTTTAGGTCGCTTCTTCTAATAGCCCACAAATCCTTCCTCTCATCTCCAGTAAAGCTGTCCTCCTTGAAGAGGGCTCAAGCAAGTATCAGTCTTACCCAAAGTGGTAAAAATCTTGATTTCGTTAGTTGCATGGCACGATCAAACGCCCCAACGGGCGGGTATCTGCTGTTGATGACCAAATCCGCAGAGGCTCAACAGGAGAGCTTGTGGACTGTTGCCCCAAATGACCAGTTCAGAGCGCTGCAACCTTAATATGGTGGCTGCGATTGGGGTGTCCGCATAGGTCAACTTGCCGCAAGGAAATGGTATTGCGGTTTTTCAGTGGGCAGGGTGTGTTCAAAGCAGCAGTTCCTTTCAAGTTACAGACCTGTAAATAACTCGTATTCACTCCAGATGTGTCGTTTATGTTATCATCAAATCTGTCTCTCTCCCGACTGACTTTGTGGAGTTAGCAAAGCCGACGAGGATTACCTGAAGAGATAACCCATCCTTAATAGATAACTGAAACGATAATGAACTATCTTCTCTACACTTATGAATAAAAGCTAGACAGTGAAGTCGGGATTGCTTCTTTGGTATGAGTCAGCCGTGAAGCCGCACTGATTTGGAAGAAGGGTTATCAGTAGCATATTGAAGGGTTGGGGTGGACCGTCGATAAGGAACGTTAAAAAGGTTATTTTGGGTCTAAACGTCCAACTTATATCTGGGTAGCTTCGACACCGAAACATTCTAGGACAAGTTGCTTCACCTCTTCATTGGTCCCATCGTATTGCCATTTGTAAATGATTGTGTTCACCGTCCCCACGGATTCCTGTGTACAACTTCACGGCAAGTTATGCGCCCATTATCTGTTGTGGAGGTACTCTTCCACGCGCCAAGTGGTCACGGGGTTGACTGTCGGCGTTGAGGATTGTCGACAGGGCCTCCATGATCGGAATCGTCACTGTCGTGGAGACCTTCAGGGTGTCTTTGGAACATTCACACTATTTGGATGTCTTATTGATGGGCGACTTATCAGTTTATTGTGCTTGAAGCCTTCTGTACGTGTGACCTTCTTCATTGCCTTGCTTTGAAAGTGACGAAGTGCTCATCTGAATTGGGGGATAGCAGAATCCTCACTTTTGCACCGCAAACGCTTAATCTGCTTTGCTTTCGACTTCTTACCCATAGTGACTTTAGAATCTTTTTATTCAGTAAAACGTGTTTATTTGCATTCCTTTCAGTTACCAAGGAGAAGCCCATTACACAGCGCTGTTGCTCAGGCAATCTCTTTGGTAAATGAGTTGCGTAAACAAAGGTTACCGCACGCTAGTAGGTCTGTAGCACCAAATAACATTTGCGCGGTAACCCGGGGCTTATGGGCTATCGAAAGGCAGCAATGTTAGCGGATATCTTAGATTTGTCTTACTATTTCCATTACTATAAACTTCCCTAAAGACGGTAGATGGTGCCATTCTGCGTCAGCGCAGTGCTACACGGGCCGCTAAACCGGGCTGCTCGGGGTTGCTACGTCGTCGATCTGCTGGTGGAGCTACCGACGAAGGCGGGGACTCCGGCTTCGCTGCTGGTACTGGTGGGCCACACCTCTTTGCACTGCACTCCTCTCACTCCGGTCCGATTTGCGGTTCTGCTGCGGATAGAGAGGTGGAGGCGTTCGATGATGTTCCTACGTTTTCTTCTACCTCACCACCACCACCACCACCGCCTCGTACTAACACTATTGCTGTCACCGATCTTACCAATCTACCAGGATGTCGATTTCTGTCGCACGAAGTGCAGACTCGACCTCTTGTCAAGTGGCCTGGTTAGCAGACTCGCTCTTATCTCTTAATCTTAGCCTCTATCGTTTGGCTCCCTCTCATTTCCTCCATTTATTCTTCTCTGATCCCCACGTTTACTCTCTCGCTTTCTCTGTCTCCACAGAGGACATCCTCACCATGCCAAAGCGTCAAGAAGTCGCTCATTCAAGCGCCTTTAACAATCCTCAACAAAATCTCCAAAACCAACAGGAGGACCGTCTAACCCACCTACGTCTCGACTGCACCCCACTGCAGTCCCACTGTTCACTAATCTCTGGAAGCAGTGGGGAAATGCCTCCCCGATCTGGTGCTCGAGTGACCCTCGCGGGTGGCCACGGAAATCGCGGTTCCAGGCCCAATTCACCTGGACGATCTGGCGCCAGTGGTGAGGGCCGAGGGGCCGCCGTGTCTGCCGGCAAGGTCATGCGACGCAAGCGTACCGGTATGACCGAGAAGCCTTGCTACTTATATGGCATAAGTAGATCATCTGAAAATTAGTAATTGTCAACTTTGCAGTCTGAATTCACCCGCTGAGCATGTCGTGTCTCTTGAGAAAGGGTGTATTCACGGGCTCTCTCTCTTTCGTGTGGTTTTAGCTCTTACGAAAGTTGGGTCTTTGGTAGTCTTCCATTATTAAATTTTGGCAGATGAGAGGAAAATCTTATCGGCAACGCTAGTGGAGCATGACTCGCCAAAATACTGTAGCAATACAGCAGATGTGTTTGCAGCACTTCTGAAAACTCTTCAGAAAGACACGATATCCCCAAATGTAGTTGAGCTCTTGGCTTAGATGTGAATCACTAATTCTGTTGATGTTCAAAGCTATCAGTACATAAGGCCTGAGGTAGCCCTGGTGATACCAGCTGTACACGGACCTTCAAGGAGTGGTAGGAGCCGATATGAGGGTAAACAGATTTAGGTGCTGTTATTTTTGTTGTTTTCCTGCGTACAGGTAAGTGTTTATCTAGCTCTGCCATTTATGGTGCCTTTACAATCAACCCTCTCCTCATCTCCTCCTCCTGCGGACAATTTCAGATCGCCAGAAGAGTGCTATTAATGCGGACGATATTCTACGCTCGACTGGACACTTTCGTAAATACAAGCATTTCAGCACATAGTTCACTGCCGCTGTTTATGTTCATGCTCATGCTGCTGATAGTTTGATCGCTTCTCTCTCTCCTGCACGATTGCTTGTGCTGTTCCTCCCCCTCCCCTGTCCACGCCTTAGTGGTGACCTGTGGTGGTAGTGCATCCCCACCCCACTACTATATAACATGTTTTAAATCCATCTGGTGGCGGGATTGATAACGATAATTAGTCCACTCAGGCAGTGTTTCACGCGAGACGTCTACCAGCTCTATCTTCTCGACCACCGCCGCCGGGCGCGTTAAGTAGGCTACACGAGGTTCATTTCTATTCATTTCTGACCTCCGTGTAATTGACAGCGACCAACACTTCACCACTTAAGCGAGAAGTTCTGAGGCCATTCACGAGATCAACTGTTACCGTTTTCTTCCACTTCGAATGCCGTAGTATTGTGCTTCATCATAACTGATGTTAATCAAAATTAAGTTTTTCTTTAATGTCGACGTATTTTACAATTCCCTGTTCAAATTGGGAAGCAGCTATCTTATACACCCGCAGATGGTCTGGGAGACCAATATCACTGCACTGTGACGCCATGGAGGAGCCAGAATCGAAGTTTAGCACGTCAGAAAGCGTTCCGAGACCCTTTGATCATCATCTCTGTCACCACAGTTGATTACTTGTGTCTTCAACGATTTTCCCCTAGTGGTGCGCGCTGTCTCCACTCAATAGCGCTTGCGTTGGGCCCCCTCACACCGCTAATTTGAGCATGATTTATTTTCCCCTTTCCCCTTCCCCACCGGAGTTACTGATCTCACTCTCTCCACTTAATCCGCCTATCTTCAGCCTTTTATTACAATTTGCAGACGAGGTCACACAACGCAACGAGAAAGACGCAAAGATTCTGCAAATCATTGAACTCTACTGCGGCAGTGGCCTCCCAAAGGGCGCTCTCAAACCACGTAAGCCTGGTTGACGTTTGAGTTTGAGTAGTCAGTGAATTTCTACATGTGGTGTAGTAAAGGTCAATTAAAGGCGTCTGCTTTCCCACCGCTTTGTAGTTGCAGTCAAACGAACAAGGTAACGAGGTGTTTCTGCACACTTTTTTCCCATTGAAACTTGGGCTGATTTCTGCAGTTTGTTTTTGGTGGTGTGCGTGTGAGTGTGGCCTGATGATGATGACCTGGTTATCCTTAAGATTTTGTCCCCCTTGTATTTGCGTGTGTCCACATCTTCCAATATTCCTGAGATCTAAATTTGGCGAAGCTAGACAAACTCAAGAAGTCATAAAGCGTACTCAGCCTTAATATGGCGGTTAAGGTTGACAGATGGATAGGTCATGCATAAAATCGGCTTGAAGGAAAAACGTTTCTGTGCATCATCCTCAAAACACTATCCTAAGTGAGTGAAATAGCCGAAGAAGTAGGAGAAACGCCAAAATGATACTACCTCAAAACAAGTTTCAGTAGCGGAGGTGGTTGATTGTGCAGATTAAATTGAAGTGGCCTGTTGAAGCAAAAAGCATGAACTTCCACAGTTGGGATTAGGAAAGAGCACAACATAAAGAGTTCTTAAATGCTCTACTGCTTTACTATCGAGAAAAAAACTAAGCATTAACAGGACCGACCCTGAATGCAGTTTCTTAGTAGAGGAGTCTCAACCAAGGGAGGCTAGAAGGCTGCGCAATGGTGGCGCCTCTACTTCGGATGCCACAGGGGTGGTTAGGTGTGCCGATCATACACGACGGTCGTGATTACTAATTCCTCGTAGCAGTTGACCTTGCGGTGTTATCAACTAGCGTTGCTTCCGCGCGGCTTTCGGTATAGGTCTCCAGACAGACTTGATATTTACCTCGGAAGGTCTTGTTAACTGCATGAGATCGTTTGCGCGCATGCATCACGGGGTCTGGATATGCGTCAGTCCATCGATACGGCGTTCTTCAATGTCTAATAAACCTAAAGGATCCGGTTCGCTACTTGAGTTTAACTCGTATTTCACAGGTGCAGCCGGTTCACGTGTCAAGCTTTGTGTATGGAATGCGGAGAAGGTGGAGGGGGCAGTCAAATATACCATCCAAAAACGACGTCTTTTGACGAATCACCCGAACACGCGTCAAGAATGGGCATCAAGGCAAGTGATATGCCGCTGCGCATTGAAGTAAATTGGGAGGGAAGAAGCGACTCCTTTACATCTACAGCACCTGAGAAAGTTGTAGAACATTGTGGCCTAATGCGCTGACAGGTGACAAAAGCATCAGGTTAGAGTGTATTGGACTGCTGATCTAGAAGTCAATCGGCGCGGTGCTTCTTCTGGCCTCCACCACGGTCTCTCTTATTTGGGAACCCTCCTCTTATCAAATGTCACTTAAACTGACCGCATGGATGCATATCGAGGTTTTCTAATTCACAAACCTTGCGTGATCCGGTTTCAAAGTTGCAGAAGCTTTGTATCACCTTTGTTGTATGGCATGCAGTTCAGCAGTTGGTTTACATATGTCTGACTCCTGCGGCGAAAATCCCTCAACCTTTGACAACCACAGAGAACAAAGCGTGGCTATTCACGGGAACTACTCAAGACTACGGTATGGAAACCGGATTGCAGTACTTTCAGCACCAATGGCAACAGAACAATTAGTAGAAGACTAGAGCTAGGTAATTGTCGCCTACCTGTAGTGGCACTCAAGGCGGCGAGTGGCAGCACCACCGATGTGTTGATTGGGACCAGTTGCCTTGTTGCATGCCTGTCCATCTATTTGAGCTACGCACGGATCTGGCTTGCCTCTTAAGCCATGCTGCTTCAACTCTTTCCATATTTTTTGTTCTTCAGTTGATCTAACCCAACTGCGGCTGAGTTGCACAGAGATGAGGATGAAGGAGAACTCACTGCCTCCGCCCGGCACCACTGCACCCGTTGGTCCTACAGTGCCGCCGCGGACCTATGAGAACATCGACCCCACCCCTCCTATGGTGCCCTTTCGTCCTCCACCCATTATTCTACCCACCTCGGCTTCTGCTCGTAAGACCTAGCTTACCGTCTCCATCCTCACATACTTATTGAAGACAATAATCTATTTAATTTCATCCTACTTTTTAATCACACAGAAACCGATTTTTGCCCCACTTTTCGTGTTCGTATAGCCGAGAATTGTTTGAGCTGAGTGGAAGGGGGGCTACGCAATGCAGGCACCCATTTTCGCTCCAACTGATCCCTTTATTCTTGCCACTGTCGACGTAATTCTAGAGCCGGACACTTGTATGTCATCACCGGAGTTTGTATTGGAATTAAGCGAGGAACTGTTGGAATCGGCTGTTTGAATTGCTTTAAAGCAATTCTTCCGTTGCTAGGTTCGGTCGTCTTCTCTTCTCCCATGGAACCTCTTTTTAGACGAGAAACGAGTGAATATGATGTAATTCAATTGTTGCAAGAGTTTTTGGGCATCACTTGTAGACAAGTTGAACTGGCAAAACACATAAGTGGGGCATTTACTTTCACTCCTTCTTAACACGTCACCACAGATGCATTCATTCACTGAAATGCTGGTTGAGATACTTAGTGAAGTAAAACGGCGCACTATCTCGTCGTTGGGATTATTTAAAGACCTCAAGTGGAGGGGTCACTGGTGTGGGGTAAGATGACACTGCCAAGTAAACTTTCTATTACCACCTTGCAGCTGCTCGCAGTTCCAGTTTCACAGTCTTACGCTGGAAGAGTCTCAGTCTTGATGGTGATGCTCCAACACATGGAGTATCAGGATCAGATTTTCGCTCTAAGAAAGCTCGGAGGCATCAAAGATCTTCCCATAGCAAATTATTCTCTTTTTGCATCGCAAAAAAGTAGCTTGGGTGGTGTTTTGATACATCTCGTTGAAATAATCACCATTGCAATCTGTCTTGCCACCAATTCCACCCTGGCGATGAAAACTTGGTCCCACCTTGATACGGCGGGGTGGAGGTGGCTACAGCCCCAGCTTGCATCCTCGTCGGGTTCGTCCGTATTCAAAGGGACGGATCATATACGCGAAGAAAGTGAAAGCATATTGTGGGTTTTTCGAGCTTATTTTCGGTCCGTCTGTTCGAGTCTTTGTCTCGCATTTCGCCAGTTCCGCTTCTCGGTTGATGTGGATGCAGATCAAGTGCTTCATTACCACTCACATCAAACATTGCTGACATTTCCTCTTCACACCTCAATCCCCCGCTTAGTTCCTCGTAGATGTCAAGAGTAGACACCTCGATCAGTCGGTTAGTTTAGGTCATTCCTGGCACCGCACCTTCTCCAAATACTATATCCACCCGACTTGAAGATTGTGCAGCCTTGGCGGGAGGTTAATGTTGATTTGCACAAGGCTGATGTAACCAAGATCAGGAAATAAAGAGCAGAAGTTAGGAATTGAAGAAAAAAAATTAGGGTTAGCTTAATCTTGCGGTTCTTTGGTCGAATTTTGATGCCTGTGGATCACAAGAACGCGAAATCGGCACATCTTTTAAATGCCTAGTTAAAATTCCCCTTCTATTCTTTATTTCTCGTATTGCATGGTCGCAGGAACCAGATCTCCTCTAAGCGCATCGAAAACGAATTTGTAGTTCAATTACGCGGTTTTTGCTGACCCCAATTTAATGGCGCATTAGGTAGGAGGTGGTCTGTTACCTAACCATTCGGTAGATGCGCGGCAGTCGAATAAACCCTAAAAGGCGATCTAAGAATGCCTGCAACTCCATACAACGTCCCTATTTCAAGTCTCCTGCAGTTTCCGCCATCGTGGTTACTTCCAGAGCACGCTAGAACTGTGCGCTCTCGCAGACAGAGGCGCTTTACGGGTTTCACTAATCGCCGTAATGGACTAAAAGCCACCACGTGTCGACGGCTCACCGCGTATTCACAAGTTTTGCCTCTCTGCCCACTCACCCTCATCGGCCAATAAAGGCGTCTTTAGGAAATCCCTGGCCACCTAATTAATCAAGATGGCGGTTCAAAAGGATCCAAGCTCACGTCCATAAACACCAGTTTGTAGCGGGGACAAACCCATCTGGTGGCAACTGCGTGCTGCCAACATATGACTGACAGGTGCGCAAAGAGACAGACAATAAACTCAAGAGACTCACACTATGCTCTTCAATTCCTTCCATCTATTCGTGTTGTGCTCTTGACATTGTTCGCTGATTGACCGACTGGCTGACTTGGCAAGTGATTGCCTTGTCGGTTGGTTGAATGACCGATTTCAATCGTACTTTGTTCCAGTGTTCATTAACCGGACGGAAGTACGAGGCAGTACCGAAACTACCAATTACACACTTTGAGGAGAAGGTACACACGTCACTTCAGCCTTATGTGTGTGTGAATGTCTGAGGTGGGCTGCAGACTCAACTGGGCGCTACGAATTCCTTACTAAAGGTAAAACTGTTATAATTGAAATCCATCTATCCAACACGACACAACTTGATGGTATGTGAAAGAAACTTTCTTTCCGTTTAGAAACAGAAATGACAAGTATGGATGAATTGGAATAATGCGGTTTTCTTATTCTCACGATTTTATTACACCACAACACAAAACTATGCTTCAAATTGCTGCTAAACGTGCCTGTGGCAGCACCACCGCTTTGAAATGCAGTGGAATGGAATGATGATGCCTGATGACACCTGTTCAAGCTCCAAGATAAAATCTCTTTCCTTGATATTAGCAGTGGACAATCACATCAAATATGCACGAAATTTAGTGGACAAATGAGGCACAAAAATGAGACGTTTATAGAGGTGGCTAGGAATGGATTGCTTTGCAAGTGAGGAGGCTGTGGAAATGCTTGGGAAGGGGAATTGCAGATTCCAATGGTGGTAAAATGCTTACTAAACCTCTCCACATTACTGTTTTTTGTCTTCTAGGCACACTGTAAGCACATTTTATTGCTTTAAATGGGTGTCTGTGATTTACCAACCATAGCCCTCAGAAAGTCACGAAATTAGCAGACATTTGAAAAATTATGAGACAAATTGCGTACAATTAGGGGGATATGGTTGTTGCTCCTGGACCCTATGGACTTTGTAAATCATAACCAGAAAAAAAAAAACAAAAAATGAGACTCATTGCGAGCGCATGTCAGTCAAACAGCCCATAAAATTATTGCCATCTCAAATTTTGTTTTACATAGCCCATTAGTTCCAAAAAGCAAAGAAAGTTTTCATTGTTCCATAAATTTGCATAGAAACTGGCCACCCTGTTGAATGCCCAGATTGAAACCGTGTCATTTGGAGAGAGGACTGTGTGGAGTCAAGGTCTTCTCCCATCGTGGCCCTTGCAGTTTCACCTTTTTCCACCATGGACTATAAAGCACGTAAAACAAAGTTTCTAGGGTAAGGAGAGCACTCTAATCTACCCAATTAAGTAATCCTAACTTGCAAATGTGAAATGTGGGTTTCAACTTGGCAAATTTCAGATTGTGCCTGAAACCTGATCCCTTTCAATCCGGCGTGTGTGGGAACTCCCTGAGCCGCCCTGCCCTACAATCCTACCCCCACAGCGGTCAGGTTGTGGTAAAAAAGGCGAATTACATCAAATCTAATAATCCCTATTTCTTGATGTGATGCAACTGGGGCTTGTCATGTGACAAGGTGACTAAATACAGTGTTATTAATTGTACTACCATTAATCAAGTGCAGAAATTAAAAATCTACCCCTTTTGTGTTTCTTTTGAATGTGGCCTACAAAAAAGAGGCAAAACTTAGCCTCGGATTCCTTCAATGACACACTGAACGTAGTATATACCTCCATTTTCTTTTCCAAAGAGAATGTGCCTAATATGATTGTATTTCTAATCGCGCCGTCATTTCCAAGGTGATTCCGAATTCACCGAAATTTTTTTCCTGCAGTTGTGGGCATGCAAGATAACTAAGGAGTTCAGGAATGTATGCGGTAACTAGATTAAATCTACGCGCAAGTTCATTTCCATCAGTCTAAGTAGATTAGGGTCGACAAAATTAAATAAATAGTGTAAAGAATATAAATGGAAGAATTCCTCAGAAGTTATGTAGTGACTTACATGAGGACGGAAAATATATCTTCGACATTCAGAAGGACTAGAAGGCGGAAGTCATGCCGCGCAGCAGAAGTAGAAACGGTGGAGCCCCAAGTGCCCGCGTAACTAAGACGAAAAGTTGAACGAATAATTAAAGCGCTACACATAGACTTAACAAACAATGATTTCTTTGAATGAGAATAAAACTGCTTTGAATAGCTGTGGCCATAATAAGGCGTGGCCCTGTATGAAGTGCAAACCTCAATTTTACTCGATAAGGTGAACACAATACTGCAAAGGAAGGCTCTGAGTAATTAGGTAATGATTTGACAGTTAGTTTAACTGCTTCATTAACTACGAGGGTACTTGGGCATCCGCGCATGACATTTGTCGCTCCCGCTCTGAAGAATGGTGCACCGCACCATGATGATGGCCCTCCAACTCTTCTCCGACATAGGGCACTAATGATTACACGAACCGGACCCTTGTGAATAGATCCAACGAATTGGATCATGTAGCATGTCGCATGACAAAGTTACACAGATCAGTGAGCAAATCTATTTTGAAATAAAGTATTTTATGAGGTAATAAAAGAGAGCCAAGGATAACGCAGTCAATAGGAAGAGTGACTGAAAGTGAAATTAGGCGTTATCTTTTCTTTCCTGGCACAACACACCAAAGGGGGTTTAGGCGTGTAAGGCAAAACTGAGGAAGCTGAAGTGGACTAACAATGAAAATGGTGCCGAAATTCCCCTTTCCCATTCTCAAACGGCTAAATAGAATTTTTTAATCATAAAATGAATTTTGCAGATAAATTTAACTTTGCAGAAGGTTGTGAAGTGTCTAGAAGCATTTGGTGCACATTCGAAAGAACGCATGACAAATTCTCAAGAGTAATTAATGTGATTACCTTGGTTGGAAGGGAGCATTTGCTATTGCGCAGAAATCACATACAAACCCACTGAGCTTGTGCCTATGAGTAGCGCGTAAATCAAATTATGCGGTGGTTTTAGAGTTGCCTATAAAACCGCGTCACAGTTGCGCATATGTCGGAATAGGCGGGAAGAAGTAGGCTTAACAGCAACGCCTTCACCATGAAAACCATCTGTCGAAGCAATCCCGATTCCACGTCATGCGCCAATAAACCGCGGATCGTGCGAATGGACCTCGATGAGAAAGCGGAGTCCTATTTCCTCCGAGCTGTCTACGAGGCCTGCCAATGCTACACTGACCCCGTCGACCTCTGCACTGCCATTAAGCAGTGCCTCGATCAGAAGTTCGGTCAAATGTGGCACGTTGTCGTAGGCCCAGAATTTGGAAGGTCAGTCGGTTTTTCAAGTCACCTATTTTAAGCAGTGGTAACCACAACTCGGCTACTGGATTTCTGCTTCTTGCCTCACAAACTCAAAATGCCACCTAGCTAATAAAACGGCGATACACCCAATCAGTGCAAAATACAAGTTTTTAGAAAATCACATATTGAGATTTTTGCTTAATCCTTTCACAAATGAGTAAATATCCCGAGGACGCCGTAAATTCGAATGAACACCATGCTAAACTGTCTCCATTACTCACGACCTTCCCTTCAAAATGATTTCCATATTCCCTCAAAAAAGTTTATTTAATGCATGAAGCACCTTTCCAAGCCTAATACAACTAGTGGATGAAGCAGAGAGCGTACTCATGGTGAGACCACTTAAAGACACAAGCACATTAATTCGTCACCAGTTAATCCGGTGGATTCAATTAACCAAGTGTCATTCAGAGCGAATTTGGCAGAGAGAGAGGAGCGTGCACACGCACATCACACTCGAGTAAGTCGATAATGGCACCACGCAGAGACCAATCAGAGTGCGGTGGTGCGTGAATGTGTGCACAGGCGGAAGGTGTGAAAGAATAGAGGTGAGAGAAGAGGCAGATGTGATGTCGAATCATGTCTAACTACCGTCAGACATACTGTATCACGGGCCCATGCAGTGATCATTCGTCTAAGCCTCGATTCCTCCGAAAATCCCTGGATGAAAATGTGGAGGCCGACTTCCTCTACTATGTGCGCCAGGTGTACCACAATTACGACGATCCAGAGGACATGTGCACAGCGTTAAGGACGCGTCTTGAGGACGAATTTGGTCCCACTTGGCATGTTATCATCGGCGACTACTTCGGAAGGTAGGTAAGGGAATGCAAACGCGCCAAAATAAACCGTAGTAGAGGATACCGTGAAACACAGAGGGAATGAGAAGCCACATAGTCGTAGCTATTTTTTAATGTTAAGAATGTTCCCACAAAGCCCTCAGGGATTCTATACGATCCATGCGAGACGCGTTTAAATATCGGTACCTACAAGCCTCACCCTAACTTATTTTTTGGAACGGACAAAATTCCTCACAGTTTCAAAATTCTGATTAATTATACCAAATAATGACAAGTTGCTTTAGGTTTAGAACCATAACTTAAATTTTTTACGATAAAATTTCATTTTATTAGTTTTAATGATCAAACCATAGGCAAGGTGTTGGCAGCAATTTATGATCGTAATAGCCTTTTAGATGTAAAGCTTTTTCATCACACGTTTACAGCGATTCAGCATCACCTAAATAACGTTATCAAAGAATTAAAACACCTTCCTAGCCATTAGGTATTCGGTGCATTGTTTATTGTATTTAATTTTCTCCCCGAATTATAGTAAATTTGTGTGCTAAGAGGGCTAATTTGCAGAACTATGCAGCTGGAACCACCAGGTCGAGTTAATTAAATTCTACTGATTAGAATCCTACTTGATGTTCACTTTTGGAATGGGAGTCGACTCCTTACGGTAGGAGCCATCCGCAAATTAGTACTGTAAAGTTTCACGCTTAAAATAGTTTTCTAAAATCCGATTTGTTGTTTTTTAATAGACAAATACAATACCAGCCTTTTTGTTCAAAGAAATCATTGTAGGACTACTGCGCAAGGCAAAGAAATCGAATCTACTCGTGAGGATCCATTGAAATGCAACCGTATATCGGAATTTTTGGAGAAAGGCCCACTCACTTTACAATTTCCGTACTTTAACCCGCCCACCCGAGCGCCGTGTGACTTCTACTAATTGGCGTTTGGGGTTTCATTGGTGTCAAGACTCGGTAGCTCCATGCGGGTACGGTATCAGCAAAGGGGGCGAACAGTTCTAATTTTTGCATGCCAAAAATGAAGACAAAATAGAATCATGATTTTGGTACCAAGTTCTAAGCATTCTTTTTTACTTTCCTCCGTTTCAGCCACTTCGAGCATGATCCACAGGGTTTCTGCTACATCACCTACCAAGGCCTCTCGTTCCTTATGTTCAAATTTGGCTAAGCGAAGGAGAAAGCGTCAGTGTTCTCTTACAACTTTATAGAAATTCTTACCGTCTTCCTTACTTCTACATATTCCCATGACAGATTGCACTGATGCCAGAAAAGGATGCTTTGATAATGCTTCTATAAATGCTAGCACAAATGGTGGGTTTGTGAACGTTGGTCGTGGTAATCCGGATGCCATGGAAGATTATCCACTTTAAAGCTTATACGTGACAAAAATAATTTTATATATGCTAAACGTCAGGCTGATGCGTGCTAAGGGGTATACACACGAATTTGAGGGATTACGCGGTCGGTACTACTACTCAAATCATTGTAAGTAAAGGAAGCGTTGAGTAGATTTGCGGCGTTCAGCGCAGATGAAATGAAACTAAGGACCAGTAACCAACCCTAAGGCTGAATCTGTTCAACTCAAAAAAGGTCTTCGTTTAATCTTGAGAAATCTAGCTCGTTTACTTCCATTAAATGAATAACTGTGGCAAAAGTTAACGCCCTCAAGCCTGGGAAAACCGTAAAACTGACCTAAGAAGTGTCGATACGACGGTTACTCGATACTGGACGTGAAGCCCTAAGTAACCCACTCCCACACGACTCTACGAGGGGTGGCTCCCGGTCCACCACACCAAGCGCTTATGCCGCTGCCGGGGGCAAATTCGTTCCTCCATCACACAACACGCCTGCCAAGAAGAAGCGGGTGAATCAAGACTGCCTCTTCATTCCAAGTTATGTACTCGCTTCCCGACTCGTTGCATAGAAGAATGCCAAGCCTTATCACACCAAGTTGGTAGGCTATTCAGTTTGCCAGGCAGGAATAGGCGGCTGCCATTTATACGAGCCTGAGGGTTTGGAACTACCTTTCAAAGTGCCTGGTATGAAACATCCCTCACGCGGAATAGAAATGAATTAATCTCCCCGACTAAAGATAGTACAACTAAACGTTTTTTTGGGTCGTGCACATAAAAGTCACGAAATCCCGCTGCTAAAGAATCCGATTTTGTAATTCCTTTTATGGAATAACTCGGACAAAGTCAGCCGAACCAGAGTCGATGTGGCGGCCTTGACACCGACTAACAGGAGGCGTTCTGACTAAACTCTGTTCTCACAGTCAATTTTTGTATGACCTAACAGAAAGGCCAAAACCCGTCATAATGCATCTCAACTTTAAAGATTTTTGCTGCGGTAGCGCCGTGCGAAATAAACAACCTACTTATCAATTGAAACTAACTTCGAAACTCCATTCAGAATTTCCAAGAGGTTACTCGAGAAGAAGAGCTCCACTGTAAAAACCACAACCGCTATAGGGATACCTTTAAGAAAACAAAAAAACTCATATCTCATAATTCGAACCATTACTGAGAGAGGAGAGGACTTCGCCCCTCATCGTGACCTCACGATGAAAAAAAGGGACTGCAACATTCGGAGAGAAGGAGAAAGTGGCCAAATCTGATGGTGAATTTACCAGCAAATAACATAAATAACGCATAATACAAAAAACACGTTTGCCGCCATATTGGAAAGCATCTGGTGAAACACGACCACATAAAAAGTACCAATGAAGACAGGGATCAGCACATGTGAATGGGGATTGGAAGGACTCTGCAAATGGAGAAGATTCAAGACGTAAATATCCTGAGAATGACGCACAGTTCGACGGAATAGACGAAGTGGAAACTAGGATGTAGCCTCCTCGGGCAGGGAGTAGATTGTCACTGAGGCCAGATAGCCATTTTGCGGAAGCACCTATAAAGACAAGGAAGTAGAGAGCATTATCCACGACCCCGTCTTTCTGATATGTCTAAAAAGGGGATACGTTTCGGCAAATCTGTGGAAAGTCTGTCACGGGATTTGGTCGCCCTATTGGTGACGTAGAGTCATGCTTAGGCCACCAACACTATTAGCCTACGAGCTCTCTGGTAGCTTCGGAAGGAAATCGGGCCTTACAAATGTCGTTTTCTGAGCGGAACGAGATTCTCTGTGGTCCACCTAGAAGTCTCGATGATCTACTTTCGCCCTCTTACGATCCAGTGACTCAAAGCTTTGTGCGCAGAGTCCGAGCATAAGACATGTAACCCTGTCCTCAAGACCCATGACAACACCTGCGCAGAATACAATTATTCCATCAAAGGAGGAATGAGTAACCTTACAGCAGACTAACAGAGGAAGAACTGTCAGCGTCAGAACTGCGTCGAAGTAAACCGAATCTGCATACTCTAATTAACTACCTCTAATTACATCTTCTGATGAAGTGGGGAGCGTTTGCCTGCTAGTCATGCAACAACCCGCCCTGGCTGCCTACTAGCTTCACCACCTCCCACCACAGAGACATAGCCATCTCCTACCAAACAGCAAGGCCATTACGAGCCGACATACATTAGCTCGATCAAGGGCGTAATTGACTCGGTCACAGGTGGAGTGAAAACTGACCTCGAAGATAAGATCACGATAGTTGTAGGCGTTGGTCACGCCAAAAGGATTCCTGCGCGTAGCCGTCTCCTGGTGGACCACCACAGGCTGCTCATTGATCACGCCCTCAAGCAGGGATTGAATCTGACATTAAAATAGAAAGAAAAAACGAAATGGGAGCAAAAAAATTGTCTCCCAGATGGCTACAGCATTCAAAATCGGGAAAGCAGACGCTACGCGCCGCTAGTGACCGATTCAGAGGTAATACGAGATTGCGAGTAACAGAAGCGCTAAAATATTTGCCCAAACTGAGAATGACGGTTAAAATATGATGGGAGGCAAGTAGCGGCTATGCTCCCCAGTCTCCCACACAATTCGGTTTTCACCCCGGTTGTAGAGAGCCCTAGTTAGTCTTCTAGCCTCTAGCAATAAAGCTACCTGTAAGTTCATATGCCTTACAATATCTTCACGAGTAAAATGGGGGAAGAACAGGAGAATATCGACAGAAGAGAAATATACGTTACCTTTACGAACGGGTCGATCACTAGCGACTTGACTTCGCCGTCGTCGGAGGTGATTGAGAGAGGGATCTCGAACATGCAACGGTAGTAGCTAAAAAGTGGGACAAACAGACAAATGAATAGCGCATTTGAAAAGTGAATGTACTAGGTATACAAACCGGACATTGCATTTCATAATACTGGAATTAGCCCAGTTTTTCTTCCTACAGAGAAATACGGGTCAAATCTTTTTTAATTAGAATCAACAACACCCTCAGGCGATGAAATGGCGACTACTAAAGCCAGACAAAATGACTGGGGTAGTAAACTCAGAGGCCGGTCACTCACATGTTGAATGCGTACTCCCCAGGCTGATTGGTGTGAAGCACAAAGGTGATGACACGATGCGTTCGCGCGTCAAAGAGGACATCCACGCCGAGAGTGAAGTAGTTATAGAAGTAGTCGCAGCGTTGCTGGCGCATCTTTCGGTAGGACTGGGGCAGATGAATCATCATCTTATCCTCCGTTTTGTAGTATACTCGACTCGGCGAACCCAATGCTGAAAGCACATCCTGGAGGACAGGAGGGGGGAGGGGAAATAGAAGTAGTAAGTGAGCAGAAGAGGAAATCTAGACGTGAGACGACTTTATGGCCAAAGGCGACAAATCGGCTCAAGCATTGATGCAGAACAACCTAAACTAATCATATGCACAGCCAACCGACTTCCAGGTCTAATTCCACCGATAGACGTCTGCATTTTTTGAACTAAAGACCTTTGGAAGCGCCTTTCAATACATCAAACGGAAGTAAGAGATGACGAACCCTCCAAAATTAGTCGAGGCAATTCCATTACAATCACACATACAGAACTTGAAAGTGGGGAAATTGTTCTGCTGTCACAAAACCAATTAGCGGAAATCTACTTTGCCTTCTACGAGCAGGATGAACACCTCAGAAGGGTCTTACTCTCTAGCACTTTAAATTATCACTTAGTAAGCCGATACGATTACGAAAAAGGGTGAGTTTCAACAAACACGGTCTTTTTATCCCCATAACATAAAATGGCAGGACTTGATTTGAGAGCAGACAAGCATGGCATAGAAAATCTACCTCGGTGCTGTCTCCAAAAGCGACACAAGAGGAAAAACGGCGCAGGCCCGGTTCGGCGGGTGGACTGGTCGACAAGTCTAGTAAGAGAGGTCAGGGCAAATCAGCCATCAGCGAGAAAGCAAAAGAAATCGGGAACACTAGATACCGCTATATATTCACACTGTACCCTGGCAGACGAGATCGAAGCAGAGTTTGACGGTGCGCCCTCTTGCATGGACGACGAGGAGACGCTCCAGGAAGATGTTGCCATGATAACAACTCGCTGGGAGTTGGGGAGGCAGTCTGTAAGATGGCAGAGGAAGAAGTAGAACTGGTAGGGAATCTGGTTAAATACCCATCGTGATGGGCGCAGTCAGGCTTACCACTTTTGGTGGGACAGGAACTGTCAAATTAATATGCACTTAAGGCAAAGTTGGACAAAAGTGCACAGAATTTGATGCAATATTTTGCTTCATGTTTGTGGCATAGATAAAGTGCAAATGAAAAACAAAAGCTCCTATGTTGAAGGTGACGCGCTCTCCTTCCCCGTTCGGGGGACTATGCCATTTACAGACAATTGACCGCATGGAGTACAAAGTGTCAACGAAGAAGTACAAACACTAGTGACTTCACATGGATTTCAAAATAATCGCTAAAATTCATTAGATTCTAAAGTTGAGTAAGGACGATGAACAAGGAAACCCAGTCCTAAGGTGAAAATTTAGAAAAGAAAATTACCAAAAAACGCATACTTGCAA
Source organism: Echinococcus multilocularis (assembly GCA_000469725.3). Classification (NCBI taxonomy): domain Eukaryota; kingdom Metazoa; phylum Platyhelminthes; class Cestoda; order Cyclophyllidea; family Taeniidae; genus Echinococcus; species Echinococcus multilocularis. The sequence goes on along the minus strand of LN902846.1, from coordinate 2,858,072 downwards.
CTGATGACCCCTACGAATTTATTAGGCTTTAAAATATCATCCAGATCCTAACAATAATCTAACATTAGGATCTAGTTCGATACAGCTTTATCATCACCCGATTGTCCATTTCAACGTACCCACCCATGCGAGTCAAAGTGACCCCAAACAAAAGACTCAGGATATAATAATACCCATGCAACAAAGGGACGAAATAAGTATCCGAGAACCAGTATAAACTCATCAAGAGGCAGCATGTCAATGCAAGGACATACTTAGCTTCTTCGACATTCTGCCCCGGGAAGATGAGAATCCGGCGCACAACCAGCTGTTCCTCCCCCGCCTCTGAAGTCATTGTCCCCGGATCAGTGAGAGTGGCGCTTCCGATTGTGGAAGGGGGTGCAGAGGTATCCCCCTCAAACCCTGCCGCCCCTATCGCGTCCACCTCGTGTGCAGAGGCAGCGAGGAATGTGAGGCCCCGGTAGCAGAGGCGGAAGTAGCCCGGCTCCTCGTCCGGCACTAAGATGGGAAGAAAAGCGACCAACTTACCGCTGGGAAAACGTCAAGATTTTAATAAGAACGGAACAGGGCATTATTCGTAAAGGATTTAAAAAGGAGGCAGGAAAAGAGGATAAAAAGGTTTGATGTGAAGGGGATAGAAGTAATCAGCCCCTTCATATGGAAATGTGGTCGGAAGACATGGAATCGAACTACCACCAGGTCGGAATAGGGCAACTGCAGCCTAGCTGAAAGTAACTCGGGCAGCAACTGCAAGAGTACTTCCGGTCTTTCCCAATTCAACTACCCTTCAGAGCTCATTCAGATAGGGTAGTCACCCAATCCTCAAACTCCTTACCCCTTTAGCACGTTGATAATGGACCCGCTTCTACTTTTGTCTGCATCTTCAAAAATAATTAGGGCGCTACAACTGAGGCAGCATCAGAAGAACTCAGTTTGAAGGAGCAACAACCCCGAGTTCACTATGAAAATACTCCATTTAAACGTCATAGAAGGCATTAACTGTTGATGGCTAAACATACTGCAACTCAAGAATAGAAAGGGAGCTAATGAAATCATCCCAACTTTTGGCCTTACAAGATAACTAGGAGTGAATTAAAGCTGCTCAAAAGGTCGACTCGAAAAAACCTAAAACATGAGAACAAAGCAGTTAGGTGACTAAGTAGGTCCGGGGCGACATTAAAGTACCGATGGACTGTAAACAAAAGATAGTCCCGTAAAAGCTTTGTTGAGCACTTTAACAGAATTTTGCCATTGGGCTACTATTCCTGCGAAGCGACTGGCATACGAGGTGGACCGGCCGTACAAGAGTAGTGGGTCCCGCAACGAAGTTGATACACTGAACCATCATTAGATTCATAAGTTCGTTTAAGAAGATGGTCATCGCATGACTTTTGTTTCTGCCTTAAAATAGTCTTATAAATCCAAACACCCCGCAGTGGCCAAAGCGAAAGAGTGACATAGAACGGAGGGCGCCAAGAACAACACCCAAAAGACGGGTAGTAACACAGTAGTGACCTCATTGAATTTATTAACTAGCTCTGCTGACGTCATTTAACATGTCCAGTTTACGACTGCAGTAACATTGATTACATAAAAGCACACATTATGGTGTCATTAGAATTTATATAAGGTGAACATTGCTGCCAAAAAGACGTGAAAAAGCATGCGCCGTCGTTACATCATAACAGGTCAAAGTAGAGCAGTTCCGACATAACACTGGCACTATTACATCCATCACCAACTGAAAGAGGTAATCTGTGCGTTGGACCCCAAAAAGCTATCAAATCTTGCCTAAAATAGTCTCCTCATGTCCAACTAGAAACCAACACAACGATATGAGTGCAATCGTAACCACTTATGAACATACGAAATTGCTTGGTGGATCCAAAAACGTTAATAACAGTTGCAAGTGTTGGTGCCTGAGCAGAAGTATTGACATGTTGAGACAAATATCGCAGGGATATTTTGGAGAGGTCAGTGATCTCAATCAGCTAATGGGAAAAACAGCGTTAATAGAATGTTAAGCAAACCTTAAGCCTCTGCCACCTGGGATCAAAATGCAACTTTAGACCATCATTAGTTAGATGGAGAAGTATATCGGAATCGAAGGGTGACTAAAAAAGTAGTAAGCGTAAATTACCCTACCTTTTCGGAGTACCAAACATCTACGTTAGAAATTATTCCCTCAAGCCTTTTAAAAATTTCGATAACTTGGTGAATTGGCATCCCGAGAAACAGTTCCCATGTGCTGCAACGTAGCGCAAGCTCAGGGACAATCTCCGCCTCTATCATATTTGCCATAAATCCTATTTCGGGAGCAAATTTGAACCAGCCTCCGCGTGGGGCAACATAAACAAACGTGCGGCGTAACTGTGAGCTGCGAAACAAATTAGGGCCAGTCACGCCATAAATTTAACCTTAGGATTAAATCTTTATAAAAACTTGATTTTACAAACCTGAAAATTGCTGGGCGAATACTCGTCTAGTTAGGTTTCACGCACTTGTGTAGGATTCTTTTTGCTTATTATATCTGAAAAGCTTTATACTTAAACCCTAATTTTTTTGTTCCCATAAGCTCTTTCAGTCATGCAACTTTTGTAGTAACTAGGCTGAAGCCTGTGTAAAGCAGATTAAATTCCAGTGGTACCATTACATTTAATGAAGCGGAAAATTGATTTGGAGTGTTGTACTTAAATTTTGCTTAGCACTTGAGGTTGCTTTTTGATGTCAATGTTTTCCTAATTTACCGATGTTTATTTTAGAAAAGAGACCTCTTTATTAAATAACGTGCAATGTCAGATTGAGAAAGCTTTGTAGTCTATACAGGATGCACCACCTTTCCGTAATTCGCGACACTGTTCTGATGGCAGTGACGAGAACCTATCCTTGTTTCTTCTACTGATTAGCATACCATTAATTCTTAGCTTTGTGCTGTACTTATGTGCAAACCTCGTTTCCTTAAAAAGGATACTTGTACAAGGCTTTACCAGTTAAATGGGTCGCATGTGCTCCGGTGGACAGCAGCTAACTTAGAGAAATGTAGAAAGGAGAAATGAATGTAGATTAGTAGCTTTTTTGATGCTTGGTGTAATATCAACTAGCCCAGCCTTTGTGCTATTATCCCTGCAAATGGCAACTGGTGCAAGGCTGTCTTTGGTACAGGACTAAACTCTTTTGCAAATACGACGCGACCCCTGGTACATTGGAACCCTCAGGGTACTCCCTAAAATAAATTCGCCGTTCAACCAACATATGCATTTAAAGGGTTCAAAAGACGGATTCAAGATATTGTAGCGTCCTAGGTCTTCCTTAAAGCCAAACGCGCATCGCTAACATACACAACGGCCGGGGGCGACCCTCTTGGACCGTAGGCCATGCTCTCAGTTGAGGCGCAAAATCGGAGCCTAAAAAACGTCCGCGCGACCGTATCCAAGAGCGTCTTATCCGGCGCTCCCTTTGGTCAATCGCCTTTATCGGCCAACACAACGGAGTTGATACTGTAGGAAGAAAACCGCCCACGAACCAACCCCGTCGGCAGTCAATTTTGCTTGCCAATAAGAAGATATCTAATTCCAATGTCACTGACCTCCCTTGGTGGTTCTACTGCCTCTGTTATTCCATCTTGTTTATTAGCTGTACCGGGGGGAAGGGCGAATGTGAAGACCGCCTCATACGTCCATCGATGATCGTAAGAACTTCGGTCTAAAAGCAGCCATTTCATAAAATAGAGAGACTGAAATACTCTCGTGGGAATTGGTTTTGAGCGTGTTCATCCATGTCGCGGTGTTCTAACCTCAGCGTTGCCCAGGCTTTACATCTACCTAGATTCTGTCCACCTACCTAGCGGATAGACGGGTGAGGGCATCGCTTCACTATCGATCACGACACTGGGGTAGTTGTCAAAAGTGGACATCTTTCTCAACTATTCCCTTTGGCGTCGTCATGGCTTCGCCCCTCCGCATCCCATGCCCTTCTTCCGTCACAGCATTTATCACCCAGCCATAGGAATTAGAATGGTTGCTCTTTGGGATGGCATTTGCCTTCCGCTGTCACCACTGTAGTGCCCTGAGTTCTCCATGAAGTCGTCAGAATGTGTCTTGGCGACGCACTGAAGGGTTGGGGGGACTACTGTCATGGCCCGCAGGCCTTGCCTACCAGCAGCGATACAAAGGCGAAGCCTTGAGCGCCTTCGAGGCACCAATTTGTTTCAGCCTCTTCTTGTTAAGGAAAGTCAGGGTCAATGGTAGTTAATTCAAAATCTCATTTGGTGGGGTTGAGGCCACTTTCGGTAGAACTGCTTCCTAAAAATTTGCATCCCCTATGTTTGTAACCCATTTTTTAAACAATTACCTCATGAGCTGGAGAGAATAGCCTTGGAAATTGTCAAAAGGTAGTGTTTGTTTAAGTGACACTCTTTTACGCCGTTTACTGCATTCCGGTGAAGTTGAAAAGTTTTTTTTTGGAAAATACCGCGAAAGTAATCCGTTAGGCGTCGCATTGGTGTTCACTCAGACTGTCGTTTGGTGGGAAAATGTGCCTTGTTTTCCAAAAAACAAGCCCTACTAATGTCTTTACTTAAGGTTGCAGTAAAAATTCTCACCTATTTTGCAAGCAAATGTTGCAGTGGAAAACCCTATTTCTTGGTGGCAGAGCTCTCGTACCAAACCCCTGAAGGGGCAGGAGGCCAAGTCAGTAAGAAATCAGGCTGACTATCCCCTAACCGAGGGCCTCGAAAACGACAGACCTGAGCGGAGTGCCCTACCTCCACATAAAAGCAAATCGCGGAGAACTGAAGGCCTAAATTCAGCTTCACTGACTGCTGGAACACGTGGTCATATGCATAACCCAACCTCCAAAATCGTCATGTCATAGCCGTGGTAAATCCAAGTAGCCCGAGCTTTTTTGCAACTCTATTTTAAAAATGAGGCAAAAAAGAGGGGAAAGCCATTTAGTGTACCTCAAACACATCGGTCTATGAAACCAGTCTTACGGTAAATGAGCTCCCCCACAGCTGAGGCTCAACCGACCTCCCATTTCCTGCCATAAACACGGGCTTTTGCTATCATCTGCATCGGTTATGGTGGCATTAACTCCATTTATGTCCAAAATGCTCCCGTTAACGAAACGAGTGGGGCCAAATGACCCGCCTGACCTATTTCTAGAGCTGCCACTTATACCCTGATGCGTGACCTTTAAAAAGGTCACTTCTGGTGCAATTTATCACACTTTATGACCCTCTTCCATCAAGTGCCTACACGTAGGACAATCGAATCGCCCTTATGCTCACTCATAAAGGCGTAAGAAAGACCAGGCGTCACACATACGTGACGTTGTTTGTGAACATGTAAACCTATGGCGACTTGTTTTCCAATTTTCATAGATATTATTTTGGACATTATTAAGAGGGTGTTTCACAGAGAACCACACTTTTTACATAACTTATGTTCTGCTTCTGAAGAGATTGCTCTATTTTCTATTTCATTGGTCGGACTACACAGAAGGGTGCTACTAAGTCAAGTCGGAGGTAACACTCCAGATTGCTTAATTGAATGACTTTTTTTGCATGCGAATAAACGAACTATGATACATAGATGATAAAAAGCAGAAGTGCTAGCTCTTTAACTGCAGGTAGACGTAGCTGCCATTGAACTGATTTAGCAAGGAATTGAGACAATGTATAAATTAACCAGACAGTCGCGTGACGTTTTTGCGCTAGAGATTAACTAATCCCATAACTCTATCACCATTTCCCAACCAAATACAAACACTTTGCCTATTTAAGCTGAAAAGTCACACTCCTATTCCCATTCTGTTCATGTGATTGTCTGGTGTCTAACACAGAGAAAATATGATATCCACTTAAGGTTGGGAGAAATTGCCATTAGAGGAATGCGGAGACTAGGAATGAGACTGGATCATACCTCTCGTAGGTGCGGCTAACAAGGTGTCATGAGGTATGACAGCCTCCACGGTGTTGACAGCGCTTTTCTCCCACCGCTTTCTGTGAAGCAGTAGCCCTTATGCAATCGTTCTGGTTTTATCAAGGTGGTGGGCATCAGTCGCAAGTGTTTGAATCTTGGGGTGGAAGAGTGTGCCTTCATTCTGTCATTACATAAACATATAAAGCAAGCCTAGTCATATTCTGGGCAGGGATCGATGTATCCCTTAGGTGTGTGGGCTGGTAGTGAGTGGAGCCTTTGAGGATAACCAATAGCACATTCGTTTGCTTGCATGGTACCGGAATAAAAAGGAAAGTTATTTCTCATCAAAAGTTCGTTAATCAGAAGGCTACGGCGCGGGCCAATATTCCACCTAGATTGTATCCATTCGCGTCGGTTTAGGTCCAGGGGATCAATGCGTACGACCGATGCAACGCAAACAGTAATTTCACCCCCATCTATCTGTTTAGTTATTATTTTCCTATCACAGACGATACAGACGTATTTCACAGCTGTAAGTGCCCCGTGTCAAAAGGTCACCACAGTGATTTTAAGCAGGACTGAGGCCCATCAGATTGGTCCAGATTGGCTAATGGGCAGCGACCAATGGGAAGAGAGCATGCACACACACGTGTGCACGCGCACGCAGGCTCGTCCAGAGAAAGTGAACCAGATAAAACGAGGACAAGGGAACGGACAAACGAAGGAAAATGAGGGGAAACCATGTTTAAGGGAAAGACGGGATAAGAAAATGGCCCTAAAAGGCGAGGATTTCTTGCACAAGACTGCCACCGTCCCCTCCATCATGACACGCAACTTGGAGTCACCGGAATCACCCGAGTCGCCGTTGCCCCGGGACCGACCAAGTATGCAGTTACTCACACTTCCCCCATCGGGTCGCAGTTACTCTCGCAATTGCAGCATCGCCTCATACCGCTCGGAGGACGCTCTAAGCAATCTCAGTCTCGGGAGTCTACTTCCACCAGATTTGGACAATGAAATTTTATGTGAGTCTCGTTTTTTTTCCAACCTGCCCAAGTTTTACTGCCCTTAGTCCAATTAATGTCATTTGTTCATCCCAATTCATCTGCTCCATCAATTTATAAATAGAAGCTAACTTACTTGCGTTCAATCTGTAGTGTCCATGTCCAGATTTATTATTTTATGTCAATATTTACAGTTGGGTATTTGAAATGCTTTCAGAGCAAAGGTTATAAGGTTTTAATTATCATTCGTTGCCGCTATAGGCACAAAAAAGCTTCTTTTAACGTCTCGCAACAACAGCAAATTCCCCAGAGCTTTGGTGATTGGAAGTGACTACATTTTGCGCTTGATCCAATGCATGTATCATTTATTGGAATGGTAGAGCTCGTTTGATTCTGGACAATCGGCATGATTTTTGGATACTTTTATTACTTTGGATTCTGGCCCTTGATACTCCCATGTTAGGACAAATGGGGCAGAATACTATTTTGCGAGGTGGCCAGACTTATTAACAACTTCCTTAAAAAATTGCCTGCATAAAATGAATTTCCTGATGATACTCTCATGCTTCTTAAACATACCTCTCCCATTAATTATGTAGGATATTTGGAATGATATCAGCAATTTGCTGTCCGTGAGCCCTAGTACATCAGTAAACAAATCTCGCTAAAATATTTGGGGCAAAATTCCTGTTAACTTCAAGAACTTGTTAAACAGAATATGCCCACACATACTTTCAGCCATTAGAAGAAACAGGGGGAGTGGTTTCACCACGTTGAATCATATCAATCACTTTATAATTAAAATATTTTATTTTCAATAGCCCTGCACTTAAAAGGGGCAATTAATATTTACAAATGCGACATGATTTTTGCCATATTTTTGCCTCTTGTTTGATAGACTTTTACCGAGGGAAGCATAGAAGCTATTTGTATTTTTTTCATTGCAACTTTCGCGTTACCAGGCATTTGTGGGTTAGAAAGTAGCCGAAAACTCGCGAAAATTTAAAACAAGTTACGCGACCGGCATCAAACAGATATTTGGTCTAGCCTAGCAAATTTTTCTTTCAAAGTGGGCCTTCCATTCTCATCTTGGCAGTTACCAAGTCGCTAGTCATTATGCGCCTCCTCGTGTGAGCCCCAAGTAGACATGCAATTTCAGTCTTTGAGATGGAAATTTGTGGCGTAGTTTGTGTCAGGTATGCGTTCCGAATATGGCAATCGTCTGTGTTTCCTACCGCTCCGATGAATAGTGCTTTAAACTCCTGAGTTGACGTAAGTATTTGTCTGTTAATAATAAAGCCTCTGCAGGATTTTGTGCAAGACTCGTGCCTAGTTGATTCAAATGGGAAACCGTTCAATTACTAAAGTGCTCCATTGCCGTTACTTAAAAATGGACTTCAAACTTGTGCTTTCACGCCTTTCGGTTAACGCTTGCCAGGTACATCCATGGCTCTTGAAACGATTTCAGTGACTGGACTCAAAACCTGAATAATAAGCACTCAACCCTCTTCATTGTCTCCATTCTTTCTTAAAACCGGAAAATTTAAGAAAAAATTACCGATTTGGTTTATTGGCACGAAGTACACTGGTTGCATGGCATAAAAGTAACTGAAATTAACCTGACGTTTAAATGGCCGAGTAATCACCAACGCTGGCCAAAAGAATATTGAGGGGGTAGATTCATGCCTCAATGCCTGTTTTGTGCGCGCTCCGGTGTTCGCCTTCACAAATTAACATTTAGAGGAATGCTAACTCAGGTCTCGGTCGAACTAACCATTTTTGCAGGCATGACTTGCCTCAACGCAACTCCAATGTGAACACAGCCCTCCCTACGTACAGGCAAACGTAAGGGAGGAAGTGGCTTGATTGAAACTGCCAATCATGCAATTAAGTGTGCCTCTGCAAGGGGGCTAAATTCCTACAAAATATTAAAAATATGCGCATTTAGATGTGCCCAGTCAAGTCACTTCCCCTAGTTATTCAGGTCCACCTTAAGATAGGCCCTTTAATCCCTTTTTTTAAGTACTGAGACGCACAGCAGACGGGGGCGAAGAAGGAATTTTGTCTATTTTATGGCAGAAGAGGCTATTGCCGAAAAATGGCATCCGGGCGTAGAATGTACAGATATCTGACATGCCTTCGCATGCCAGGCGAATAGGAAGGCAGCTCGTCTCATTTGCACAAATATTGTGTTTTGTAATTTGCTTTAAGCAAAAAAATTAGACCCAACTTGCGCTTTCTCTTGCCTGAATTTTCAAGCCTGTTGGTTGACCGCAGACACTTTTGTGACTCCATGCAGTGGATGGGGCGAATAAAGGGCCCTTGTAGATAAACACACAACTGCAGCAAATACTTCTTGCCCCGCGAAACTCCCCTTCTTTTGGGGAACGGCCTGGGTGCTCTCTGTGATATCGCTTGTCTGATTGAGAATTAATGTGCTATCACCTCACCAGCGGGATAGTTGAATGCCGCCTCGTCTACAGAAGGAACTGCTTTGGTGGACGTAGTTCTGCTCCTAACATCTCCAGTGCGCCGATCGTTTGTAGAGGGTCACTTTCTGAAAGGCAAAATGAGGAGGAGGAGCGCCATTTCCACAGGTGCTCACAGTAAAGGCCTTTCTTAAATTTTGTCCGAGGGTGGTCATGCTTGGATACTGGCCTCTGTGCAAGCGTGGAGATTAAGGGAAATTTTTGAGCATGCATCAGGCGCTAGTAGCCATTCCACTGTACATTCCCGCGTACTTTGGGCAGCTGCCTTCTGTGTCATCCGGGCGTAGCAGTCTAGCCAACAAAGTCAGAAGCTCTGTTTAGGTCACTCTCCAATGTGTCGCTCCCACTCATGACGCCTCACACCAGTTACTTGAGAAAAGTATAGCATTGGTTCATAAAGCCACTGGGCAGCCACATTTTCGCATACCATTCTATAGGCCGTAGAGACCCGGGCCAAAATGAACATTCCAATTGTCACGTGCGGACCCCCTGGAAGCTATGACCTTTCAGGTAGTAGTGTTTCCAAGTATGCATCATTCGAAGGAGCTATTCACGTGGCAGAACAATGTTTATTCGGTGGACGTCATTTTTATCATCAAAACAGTCCATCTAGCAGGATATAATTCTTAGCAACCTTACCTCCTCTCTTTACCACGTATCCCATGAAGCTACTGGAGGAGGTGGAGCAAGGGGAGCTGTTTTAGACTGGCATCTTGCGTAAGCAACCCAATGAAATCTCCAAAATAAAGCATTAAAATACATGCAGAAATTTGTTAAGATTTGCGTTTTTCCTCTCAAAATGGCTGCACGCAAATTTAAATGCCAAGGTTGTCAAACATACCTCGTGTATGGTTACTGGTGAGTTTAGATAGAGACGCATGCCAATTTACAGCCCTTTTTGGGTTCTACTTGTAACCATTTAAAGAAAGTCCGATTGGATGGCGATTTTTGATAAAAAAAGGTGCCAGAACTATGCAGAGGTTGACTGCGCTACGATGTTGATTCCCTTTTGCTCCGTAAGTTAACCATATGTGTTCAGAACCAGCGCCGGGTTTACTACTTTAAAATCACCTTGTTTAATGATGGTTTTGAGTTCACGATAAAAAAACTATTCACCTTAATTCTTTAACTAGTCATTTGTCTCCTGACTTCCCCATTGGTGTGTTAGCCATCCGACTTGCAAATACGTGACTTGCGGTGCCCCACGCCGATGTATGATAACTGGTTGAACCAACTCGTGTGTCGCAAACAGACTGCTTGCGTTTAGCCAAAAGACTTTGATTTGAAGACGATTAAACTTTTTTCTGGCTCTCTCTTTTCAAAAAAGTCACAACTATTTTGATTGGTTTGATGGTCCGAGTGCTAATTGCCTAACTGACCAATGAAATGGCGGCTGATGGTGGCGAGGTGTTTCCACGGCGATCGCAATCACATACTGAAAAGCCATCTTAAAAAAAATACTTTTTGCTGGCCCATAGCGCGATAGTTCAGAAAAAGGTGATGAGCCAACCTCACGCCTTCTCGACTCCTCGACGAAGCAAGACACTACTTATTTGTGCTGTGGATGAGCAGCATCGGCAAAATAAAAATCTAACTCAAAATTTTCCCCATCGAAGGTATTTTAAATGATTTTTTGCTAACCGAAGACTAGAATAATAATAAGTAGCTGGCTTAAACCCGGTGTGAAAGCACATACATACTGCGGATTTCCAAATCCACCTTCTCGGGTCTTTTGGTGATTGGCTAGTTCTTTCGATCGAGCCTACTTCCCTCCTGAAACTAAAAAAACTCTTCAGCACAAGCTAAAGCCTGTGCTTACTCCAACTTTCGGATTAAAAAGGCTTAAGGGGGATCTTTTCTATAAGAATTTTGCTTAAAGGGACTGGTTACGGAGTTGGCACCACATTTACCCGTTCAAATTGAGGATGACTCTTTTCACAAAGAAATTAATCCTTACACCAATAGCATTGAACCAAGGGGAGGTAAATTTTACCAAGCACGAAGAACTCATTTACTAATGCACCAGAAGGTCATAAATTAGAGGTAAAATGGGGGTAGTGGGCGTGACTAATTGCGCCATCTAGGGGATGAAAGTGTTAACCACCGTGGACTTGAAGTAGATTTAAAATATACTTTACTTTAGTAATACAAGAATGTACGAATTTCTAGTTCCCTGTCATGCCAACTACCACCATATTTGCTCCAAGTTGACGAGGCTTCAGAAGCGTTTCTGCAGAGGGTCTATGTAGATTGCGCCATCCACATCTCACGCCGGTTTTCTGCGACTCCTTCTGCCGCTAATACAGCGGTGCGGGCTGTTCTGTGTGCCAGACGGTTTATCGCTAGCATGGAGAAAGTTCAAAGAGATGTGGATTTTAACTAAAATCCCCTTCTGAGCTAAACTTGAACCAAATAAATGCTCAGTATGACCTTCTTCCTTACCTCTGTCTGTGTGCAGCGCCTGAGATCCTCCTGTCGACGATACCAGATGGCTGAGCCTGCAAAAAGCGCTGTCATAAATGGAGAGGACCTAAATCCACGGAGATAGAAAAGCTGGTGGTGATGTGTATCGGTGCATTTTACATGGAAATTGATGTCTGTATCAACCAGGGAGACAACATATGCTTTCGGCTTCCGCTATTCAGAACTCAGAGTAATTAACCATTCAGGGGTTTAAATAAGGAGAAAGAGCCCGGAAACTTCCATTCTCTCGCCTATTTTACATTTTGGGGTGAGGCTAGTGAGGGTTCAGAATACCCTTCCTACTCGGTGTCTGCTCAATTGGTTTGCTTCAATCACTTCTAATTACCAGGAGGACGCGTCAAAACCGAAGAGGTGCGTCGGCCCGCCCCTCCAGTATCTGCGGTTTTTTTCATAGAAGAAGATGAAAAAAGGACTTAATGGTTTTTCCTCCAGTTAATTGCAATTCTCCGAGGTCTACACAAACGTCATACCTCTGAACTGGTCTGGAATCAATTCTGGTTGAAATTTAAATTAACCTGTCTTTCACTTGATTTCTTCTGCCTGATGGACGCAGATATTGGAATAGGAGGCAAAAACGAAAAAAAGGAAAAAAAGGAGAAAATTGTGCATTCAAGATGACTATAGTTGGCGCAAAAATTTGCAGAAAATATGTTAATGTTATTTTAGTCTCAGCGCCAACTTCATTTCCTTGGGCGGTTGTAAATATGGACTTACGTCATTAAGTCGCCACCATAAAATTCATGATAACGATAATTTTGTGAAACCTAATGCCCTTCATTAAGTAGTAATTTTAAAATATTTTACTTGGCAATTTAGTTTCCTGTGGAAGTGACTTTTAAACCCTCAGGCGGTACCGCTTGTGGACAACCCTCTATTTCCATGTGGTTACTTCGACCCTTCCTCCCGTTTCTGCCCTGGGATATACCCGAAAAGTGGAAAAATGGTCATTTGTGACTAGGTTTTACGATAAAGTATGCTTTTGGCCTTGGGAGGGGGGGGGGAGGTTGGAAGGAGACCCAAGAGACACTGACGGGCCTCGCTCCAGGCCTCTCTTCGGTATAAATGAGGGAGAGGCCGGTGGGCTGGTAGCTAAGTCGTCAAAAACGCGACCCATGATGCCAAGATGATGGCCACAAGCTGGGGCCGCATTATTGTCCTTCTGGTGTCCCATGTATCAAGCAAGGATCATATCCGAAAACCCTACTGACAAAGTGATTTAAGTAGGAGTGGGGCTGAAATGTCGCCAGATCACCTCCCGTCTCTTGGCTTATTAGTCAAATCGTAAACTTGGCCCATCTTGGGTAGTCTTTTTAGGATATAATTTCTACGCTTTTACCGGCCATGGCAATGAACCTCAACCTTTCATATCACTTCTACTCCCGTTGATTGCCTCAGATTCGAGTCTCCTCCTTTGTAGGCTGAACGGGCGGCTTGCAATTTCAGCCCGAGTCAAAACTTTTGTCATTTTACTTGGAGTTTGGGGACGGAATTGTGATCGCTTTTTCTTTGAGGAGCCTTTTGTTTTTAAGCATTTCCATCCCTCAGGACCTGGGAAGACTGCTTTGTAATTGGCCGCCATTGCAAGTCGGCAAGCTAAATAAGCCCAAGATCACGTTATTCTAGGGCTAGTTCTAAACGAATTTTCGCATGGGTGGCACCTCCTGTAACTTCACTAATGTCATGGCAACTAAACTTGACGAGTAAATGCAGTATAGGGGTCGTTACAAAAGCTCCCCTACTTGGCCGGTTTTTTACACTCGCAGAGATGGTGGAAATGTTACATTTTTGGTCGCATCCCAGTTATATGAATGAGTAGGTTGATTTTATTTCCTCTACCTCCTCCTCTTGCTTCTCCAGTAAAATAAATGTCTTTTCGGCTGAAGATAGCCTGCTGCATAGACATTTCCCTCCTCAAGGCCGTCACGACGGCAACGACGACGATCATGAAGGGCGGGAAGAACACCAGAGCGGTGGGCATTTTGATGGCTCCCACCACATGCGTGTTTGAATAAAACTATCAAACGGATGAGCTGCGGCCACCCTCCTCCTTCCCTCCCTTATGTTTTTCAAACCCCTAATAATCCAGTCAATTACACATCGGCTTCGGGAAATAAAATAAGGTTTTAAAGGTGATCAGTTCATTGCTTTGATAAACTTTGCTGATACCGTTGTGAAAGAGCTTAGGCAAATGGTTTAGAGCCCACGAATCTCCGCTTTTTTGCAGTGAGTTACCTTGGGAAAATCTTCATGCGATATCGCTTAAGCAGAGTGAGGAGAAGGATTCTATGCAGGCTTACAACTCGAATTTCCACCTTAAAATCAAGGTGTTGGCATTTGAAGGAAGGAAGGGAGGAATTTATTCCCAGATAGCATTGAAGGTTAATCTGATTGGCTATCGAGTGCTTAATCTGGTGCGCCTTCCGAGGTCGAAGTTTGAAAGCCTCCCACGGCCACCATCTAACTGCCCATTACAAACTTCTGTTAAATTTTTAATGCCAATTTTATGCAATTTTTACATTACTATGTAAATTCTCGTTCTGCTTTTAATATAAAGTGCATGGAATTCGGCTCCCTGTGCCCTGTCAACCCTCCTAACTGAGCTACCAACCAAAGAGTTCTTGCCGTTTTTCCAGCCCCTAGTACAAATTTCTACTTAAGTGGTTGTTTTTTTGCAAAAAAATATTGGCTAAACTTTTTTTCCTCAATTTTCACAGCTTGTCATCCCTCCTGCCTCGTGCTCTCGCAGCTGCAGGTGAGTGGGAAAGTTGAAATACCCTGTTTTTCGTTAATGCTTCTCCAAAAATTCCTGCAACTCCCAAAATACCCGAGTTTGGCAAGCCATAAACTCCACTGAAATGGTCATAAATCAACACTTATGCCGTGGTGGAAAGCAATTTGGCAGACAGAGATATGCCTTTTTCCCCGGGAAAAAAAGGCAAAAGGAGGCAAGAACAACAGCAACCTCTAGTACGCATTAGGCCGAAATGTAAGCAGGGAGCGATTGGAATTTAGTGACGGAGGTTCATGAATCAAAAAGACAGAAAAAATCCTAACCCTCTATGCTTTGGGTGTCTTTAGGACACCAGTGAAGGGAAAACACGTTTTACATGACCTTCTTCACTGTCTCACATCTACATGAGGAGGATAATCTGTCCGTTCGGCATGCAAATGGCATTGTTCTGCAGTTGAATCACATTTATTTTATGACTACTTTTAATAGGGAGGAAAAGCACCGGTTTAGTGGTAAAAAATGGTGCTATCGGACCTCGAATAATTTACTTGGTTTCAAATTGTAATTTTCAAGTGACTAATTAAAAGGCTTCGTGTAAAAAAATCAGAGCGGAGTTCAGCAAAAAGTGCGATTTGCCTAAGTTCCTGCACGTCAAAGGTATTTCTCCCTTTGCAAAAGGAGTGTCTACAAAAAAGGCGCTTTTGCGTTCTCATTACAGTTAAAGTCTGGGGCAAAAATGCAGGAAATTCGATAGCAAGTGTACCAAAGTTTGTGTAACTTGGATTGTGATTGAGTCTAATGTATTGCTTGTATAGAACCTCCCCCTTAAGGATTTCTCCGCTGAGGTGCGAGCTAACATGGATATCAAGATGTTCATTAAGGGTGCAACTCTCCTGCTTGACCTGGAGGCCTCCTCCATCGAGGAAATAATTCATGACATGTTGGAAGCTGTTTTCAACGAGACGCCCGGTCATGTCAACCACGCAGCCACCACTCCCACTGGTGGCAGTGGAATACATCGTCACTTTCTCACACCCAACAACTCTCCCCATGGCTCGACTCTGAAATGCGAGGAGAGCCACAATATCACAAATGCCAGCAGCATCAACAATAGCGGTGGACACGTGCATGGCCGATCGCACATGCACATGACCGGTGGAAGCGGTCTTCTTGCTACGACTGCAAAGATGTCCACGTTGAGTAGGGAGGAGCTTATTGAGGAGGCGAAGAAAGCTCTGTTGCTAGAAATTCGACACAATGATCTCGCCTGTAAGTTATCAAAGAGGAGGACACAAAACCATCCTTCTACTTAATTAAGTTTTAAAAAAAGAATATGGCTATTAAATCTATTCAAAGTGATTTTATTTCACAGATTATGGACTGAATGAACAAATTTTAAGCTAGGAAATGATTCGTTTGCCAGTGGTAAAGTTTGCTTTGAAACTTTTATAGGCAAATGAATCAATGATCGTTTGATCAGGTGATTTTTCAGCTTTACAGCTTCATTTTGTTTAAATTACCTAGGAGCAGTATTAGGTCTTTGGGTTATTAAAGTTTGACAGATTCGAAAGCAGATTCATTACATAGTCTAATGGGACCATATAATTCAAACCTAATCTATTGTTTGTTTGGTTGACTGAATTTGATTGATTCCCCAGGTAACGCAGTTCGATAGTTTTTCAAACCCAGATTTTCTGAGTACCCTACATATCACGTTTGGGACAAATACTAGGCTTAGTAAAGCATCATCTGGATTGGCAAATGGTCTTTGTAAGCATAATAAATTAAGTCCAAGTGGGTATTTTCTATCGGTTCACATTTTTTGCCTACCTAAAAACGGAAACATGCCATCGCCTTTGTCTCGTCTGCCCATTTCAAGCCGTCCTAGGCTGTGCAAATAACAGCGGTTTTCTGATTCAGACACGGATTTGAAATAATGTTTTGAGCAAAAATACCCGAATTTGTCACTTTCTACGGCTTTTTGCCCTACTGAAATGGACCATTCTACAGGAATGTCTGAGACGTTTTTAATTCCTCGACCGTGTCTAAAGTTAATTTTAAGACATTTCTATTAGAAAACTAAGGAAAATTGTACGCTTGAAACAGAGGTTCTAATAGGTATTCAGTGAAAGTTTTTGCACCTGGAACATGTTGGGCTAATATTTTAGTTACATTAAGGTGGGGAAGAATTCTGTGCAACAGATAATGGTTCGGTGATAATGACATGCTACAAATTATTTTACGGTCTTCTTCTGCGACAAGCTAGAATATCTGCTTTAATAAAAGGCAATTTTTTGGTTTATGATTTCTAAACTTTGAATATTATGAGCAATATTGTCAACATTTGCGAAAAATTAAACTAGCTAAAGGCTTAGCCTTTACTTTCTCAAATATTCACAACTCTGTGGGGACTGAAGCAATATATAAACTAACTTCGTAATATTTTTAACAGCCATCTTTAAGGGTATTTTGATTTTAAGATAGTAAAACCTTAATTTAAATTCTACAGGATTGACAAAGTAATCGACATTTGCATCCACATTCGCATATATTGAAGGACCGAAGTATCTACTTGATACCATCCAGTTAACGGATCGCATATCCTTCAAAGGCCATCCATTAAAGGCAGCTCATAGTACACAAGATTAGATCACCGTCCCCGTAACCTGTTTATGGAATCATGTAAGGGTGTTGTAACAAGCCCAACGTTGATTGACGGCATTCGATCGCCGAGACCGGAAGCCTTAGTGTTCGTGCTAGGTAGTGTTTTACTCCTAGATACACATCATCCCTCAAATTTCCGATTGTTTGGTCGAAATTTGGAATAATTAAAAATTTGTTGAAAGAGATGAATGCAACACCTTTGACTATATAAGACAAAACACTGCACTGTTAGTGGTCTATCTGAACAAGGCTGGGACAGATCACGTTTTAAAATTGTTCCAATCCATAGTATTGAAAAATGATTTGGTGAATTATACCATGACTTACTTTAAACACTGCCTTTAAAGGATATGTAGGAGTTTTAACCTTCAGAAGATTACAAACGACGGAATTTTACCTAACGAAAACAAGCAAAGAGCGTGGAAGTTCAGTTTGATTCCAATAGTAATTTTGTGAGCATTTGCGCACTTTCATAGTCCCGCCTCATGTAAGATAAAAACGAGCTTTAAATAATGTCATTTTTATGTAGACATATAACTGGTACACTCGGGCACAAGGAGGATATAAAAAATCCTAGTCTATGAGAAGGATAAATGCCACCTTCATTGAACGCAGTTTAAAATGAGGTGATGGTATATTTCTTTCACTGTTGAAAGTTTTGTAGTCACTAGAAATGCTTATTCAACAATCACTTTGTTAGTTTCAACGTCGGTAATGCTTACTGGCACGCAAATTTTGAACCCTTTTGCTCGGCCAGCCCCTGAAGACAAATAGAAGACACTCAGACATTGCCTTAAAAAGGGAACTATTTAAACAATAGCCCGGGGCAAAGTTGTTTCAACAACAAAACTATTTTTTTAAAACCATTGCCAACTAAAAAATATCCTTTTTCTGGCGCCTCAAAACATGCAAGAAACCTTCCCTTAAATATGAAATTATTTGTACAAACAGACATTTCTTATAAGGATAAATACCGTTCTTTACCTATTTTTGCTCAAAATAAAAGTTAAACAATGAAAATTAAAATTTGGTAAGTTGTTTATATGGTGAACGTTAACCTCCCAAAATGTTTGTCATTCCTGCTTAATTCCTTCAGTGTGGGCTTTTGGAAACACTAAATGACAAAGCAGAAAACGCTTATCGTGAATATCGCGACTAATCACTTAGTACGGGAGTCAGCCTGGCGGTGGGTGGGTGTGGATGTGTACCACATAAAAATTCCCCTTTTAGAAGAACTTAAGGGAAAAGAAATTAAACGGAAGATAACATTTTAATTATGGCTTTCATTTTGCTGTAATTGAGGGTGAGCGGCTTGAAAACTAAAAAAAAAGAAATTGAACGTGCTTGCATTAACACAACTTCATTTAGCCACACAGTTGCTTGATACACCTTTTGAGCACAAAACTCGCGAAAACATATTTGCAACTATTCAAGCTTAAATGCGGTATTGGCCACGATTTGCCATGTAAAAGGACTCACAATCAAAACGCCTCATTAGTTTTTTTTGTGTGCTTTTTCTAAATGATTCGTTGGTCTGGGAGAAAAAGATATGGCAGCTGAAGCCATGTCTTTAATGAATTATTAGGCGGAATCATTTTGGCCAAACAAAATAAGATTTGACAGTTGATTTACGACCAAAAATCGCTTCGTTATCTTCTTTTTAGATAGGCGGCTAAGTAAGACAATAAAGTCGGTGTCCTTTCAGGAGAATGAGGGTATGACAATGGATCAGAGCTGGATCTGTGCTTTGTAAGTTCTACTGAAGCAATAACTTCTGTCTTCTTTTGTGCCCCTCTCACTTATGTGTGGTAGTAGTGAATTTACACTAGTGAAAACTACCACCCTTTCCTGTGGTAGCGTTAGCCTTTTATCACTTGATGAGCTTTAGGAGTGCAGAGGTGGGGACAACTCGACGTTAAAACTTCTGCATCTAATTTTCGTTTCTCTCTCATACTCGCTTGGCCTTGGATATTTTAGATGCAGTTTGAAGAACATTCAGAAGCGCTATCTGGCCCTAGCTAGGCTCGCCTACCCAGTTAACCTAGGCCGTTCAAACGAGGGTACTCAGATCATCCTCCTTGTCATCAGTCCACAAAAGGAGGTATGCTAATGGTGATTAAAGGTTCTCCTGCCCTTCTAATAAATTCCCAAGTACCTTGAAGGCTTGTTTTTCCCCTGCTAGACTTTGCACTGCGTACAGGTAGACCTTTTCACATTTTGAGAGAGCCTCTGGCAATTGGTATTACTCCACTTCACAGAGATCAAACTGTTATACAAATGATCCGTGATTGCAACCATTTAGAGTGCGAGGAAGCAGTAATGCGGAAGCACTATTCCTTCGACACAATCACTAGACCGTAACTGGTTTTACGGCATCTTTGTAGAAAAGGACAAAGAGTGAGATAGAGTTGGGCCGTACCTTCGCCACTATTCTCTCAGACCTCGAGTTTCGGCGCCAGTTAATATACGCACAGGACGAAGAGGAGGTGAAGTCTCTTCTTTGTGCTCGGGCGCACGAACTGGAGGAGGAGCACGAGCAGTTGCGACATGCTCCGGATAGGATTGACGATTTCATTGACGGTTGTTTGGAACCAGTGAGTTGGCAGCTCTATCATAATGAAAAAAGAAGAATTTTTTGCACCAAAACCATGCCCGTTGTGAGTGGTTCCTGAATGTCAGCCTAGTATAAGAAGCTCCACTACCTCTCTGCCAAGGAATGTGTAGTTCAGGAGAAGAGCTAGTCGAACAATGTGTCTGCCACTGGTGTTACTTCTCGGCACATATGTCATACCTACTTTATTCCAGTCCAGATGCCATTGATTAAGGTGTCAGGCAGCAATGGCGTTTAGTGAGAAATGGAGAATCATGTGAATGAGGACTTGAATAAGACCTGAACCAAAGTTTGGCCGATGATATGACGGAATGAATGGTGAGTACTTTTTAAGACGGCAGACTGTGTGTCTATTCGCCAGCGACGGTCCCGGAAGTGGAAGCTCAAAGTTCACTTCCTAGGGAGTCATTTCTCTGAACATTAGACCAGTATGTGAATTGCTAGCCTGATCGTGGACCCCTGGTCATGAAACTGGACTGAAAATACAAGGTTGTGCTAAATCCACAAGCTCTCCTCCCCTCTTAGGAAAAAAGACTATTCTTTTGGCATGGATTAAATTCATCATTGCCTTACAGCCATGAGGGAAAACCCCTACATTATTTATTTGTTTATCTGAAGTGGTTGCTTTTTATGTTACCCTAGAGACCACGGTGCCAAGTAATGAGCGGCCTCATTGCTGATCTGCGGAGGCGACTGCCCTTGTACCCCTCCGACTTTATTGATGGTAAGGGTGCTGCTGTACCCCTTCTTTTAACCCCTTTGCCGTAGGCAGGTCGTTGGAACAGACATTGCATGTCTGTGGCCTCCAACGCTCTCCAAGTCATCGTTGTTCCTGGGGCTGGTAAAAGTGTTCGCTAAAAACAGCATCTTAATTAAGCTGACGCCGTGTGCTCACCACTGAACGATCGAGGAAGTTGGGCTCTTACCTCTTCACCCATTTACTTCCAATCGTACGTACAACCGACTCTGTTTCGGAGGGAAGTATTATGCTTTAAGCATACGACCTCACGTTGCGCGTTTATAAGACGGTTAAATTACGTGATGCAAACAAAAATATTTCAGTTTAAAACCATAAAAGAGATGCAGAATGCGCCTTTTCCTGAGGATAATTCCTTTTGCTATAATGAGCAGCGTGATTATGGTAAAGCAATAAGATTTCAGAGCTGTGGCAGTCAATTTCTCCTTAAAATCAGAACAATAAATGTGTTTACTTGCATTATAAAGAACTGCTGCAGGTTCCTCAGGCTAAAAAATACTAGAAAGAAAAACAACTTCTTTTACTGCATTAGCAGGTAAACCATTCTTAGACATGAAATATTCACAAGACATAAGTGCTGCTGACTGTAACATTTGTTAGTTTACAATGAAAATACTATGCATTCCTCTGCCCTCTATATATTTTTCTGACTTTTGGAGACACGAATGTGTATATGATTGGAAAGAACTCAAGTAAAGTGGGAACGAAAAGTCTTATCACTAAATTCTGTCAAGTTAAGTTTCATTAATTAGGAATTTCAACCAATTCTTGTGAATTGTATTTGACGTATTCATTCATGAGCATATTGTGAAGGATGGAGTTGTTTTACCACCTATTTAACAAAATAAAAACGACCTCGGCGCTAAACTGAATCGCAGTAGGGCTTAAGTCGGCTCCCAAAGGGGGAGGCTGCAAGGTACTTAGTTCTTCATGAGAAATGGTTTACGGTCGCAGTTTTAGACGAATGAATAATCAAACCGAGAGGCCCAGTAAAATTGCCCTTAAATCAAATCGTCCAGCAATGGGAAGCGCTACTTCAAGCATATTTTTCCATCAAAAATAAACCATGATCAAAGTGGATAATAAAATGACCAGCCATTTTGCTCAGGGCTGAATTTCTCGGAAAATTTATAACCTTTGCCGTCGATCAGAATCATTGTTGGCATTAAAATATACACGAGAAGTGTGTTTGGAGCGCACCTCGTATAAATTAATAAGGGCTACCCCAATGTTAACCAGTAAACCGTGACAAAACCCAAGCAAGTCTGTCCTTCTTGCTTTTATAATGCTACTTATGCATACCTCCAACCATCCAAATCGTCGACTTTGGCGTCGCAGCCATTTGATACTTCATTCTTTTCAATTTAATTTGTAATCTTTTCTTACTCTTTTCCAGTCCGAAATATGCACCATTGCAGTGATGTGTAAGCTTCTCAAATGAGTTTTTTTAAGGTTGCAGTTAATAACGGCATTCACTGGCGCCCCATGTCTTGCCTGAAGGCTAAAAAATGCATAATCCTGGGACAAAAAAGAATAATTGACTTGCAGAATGGCTGAGAGGCTGATAATATGGCCAGAACGCCATGCTACTCAGTGGAATTACATTGTAGGTCCCCAAAGTGCCCGAGAAATCGAAATTAACATGCAAGTAAAGCCTCATATGACTCTTCTTGACATTTGATCGTGTTCACTGCCACTCCTCTTGCTCAACTTCCTGCGTCGGCCATCACAATACAGCCGACAATATAAAAATAACGTCCACGAACCACCCAGGCCAGTCATCCCTTTTGCGTGCCACCGAGAAGCTATCTGACCACAACGTCACTGAGCTCACTTAGCAATTCCACTGGATCTGGAGTTCCGCCCTGTTTGAAAACTACAATGAGGGAAGGAGAAACATGCTGGCCATCTAGTATGTTCATCGCTAGCCATAAGAACACCAGCTTGGGAGTAGAGTCACTTGGGAAAGGATGATGTCTAACGTAGTTATGTGGAGATAAGGTTTTGTGTCTACTCTTCTTTGCCACCTGTCTTTCACTTCATTGCTGTCCAGCCATATCTCTGTACCTGGGTTCTGGTCAGCTAATTGAATGGTGAAAGGGGTGTTGCGGGCTCGCTTTCTGCAAAGCGGCCTGTTGAAACGTGTCCTATGTGCTGCTCTTTGTAATATGCTTCAGGTGTACGAGGCAACCACACCGCACGCAAAGTGACTTCCTCCGTCTTCTTCCTCTACTTCGCCTGTCTCCTGCCCTCCATCGCATTCGGTGTGCTCAACTACAATAACACTTGTGGAAAGATTGGTGCGTCTCACTGTTCTGCGAGGTCTAAGGCATGATCAACCCATTTTTTATAGATAGGGTCAACAATGTGAACGATTGCCACGTCATTAGCATGGCAATAATGACAACGATTAGCTGACATTTGTATCTAAAACTCCTTGAAGCTGCCAAAGTGCACTGAATGCCCTCAAATTCTAAATTAATAATGTAGTGATGAGGTATATCACTCCTTTGGTATGCCATAAAACTTACGGTCATCAAAAGTCAAGTTGTTTGGAATTCACAGCTCAAGCTGTAATTTGACTCACTCATAAGTGCATGTCGATTATTCAGTATACGTTTGAACACGTTAAAGTATAAGGCTGGGATAGAAAGGCCACTGACCCGATGATGACCTGCCCGTGCACGTCCAAGTCTATGTCGAGCACGGACTGCAAAGTAGTTTGCGAACCAGCAGAACGTGTTTATTCAGGCCAAAGACTGCCTTTACCACCAACACCGTTCCTACGTTTCCATGTTAGTGTTTGTTTTTATCCACAAAAGGAAGGTAAAAGCTAATCGCCGCGTTGCGCCAATCGCGGAGAAGTACAAACGCGGCGATGTTTCAGAGTCAGGACAGAACAATGAAAAGGATTTTTAAAACTTGACAGTAATTTATGGAGCTTGAAGATAGCATGAAAAATGCTTCTGTTACTTTAAACGCACCAAATGTCAAACTCTCTAGGGTGTGGAATGAGTCTTCCTCTGGGTGTAGGGGAGCTCTTTAAAGACGGGCGATTCAGTGGTCCCCACTGAAACCCGTCTGCGATCAAAGGCACTTGGAGACTTCTCTAAGGACAAATCTGAACATATTATTAGGTTTTGTAGGAAAAATTTATCAAGAATTTTATTTGGACAGGATTAGAGATAAAACGGCCCAAAAAGCCGAACTGCTAGTTGGTGCGCCGTTCAAGCACCTCAGTTTGGAAAATGATGCTCTTTTTAGGTGTCTTCCGGATACTGTTATCGCAAACGATAGGAGGTCTTTGTTTCGGCCTAACTGGAGGACAGCCTCTAACAGTCCTTCTCACCACTGCGCCCATTGCTATCTACGTAAAGCGTAAGTGCCGCTTTATTCCTGTCTATAGTAACAATTTATGGACTTTGGGTCCCTCCAGGGCATGCTGTAGGATGTTTAAGGGGCGATGAAATAATATTTAATCCCACAAAAATTGAAGAGACCGCATAGCTAAGTTTTAGTTAATACAAGTCTTGTTCTTCTGCGCAGCTCTTCTTATCTTGAAGGGGCGTTTCCGGCGCGCACGGTCCCTTAAAAGCCACCCATAAGGCAGAAAATCGGATCTTACGCTGCATTTCAATCAAGACGGGGAGACACATGATCGCATCGCAGACCCCAGTCGTTTTCGAGGCATGAAACGTGAATCGATGCCCTGTAGCTAGCGCATTTCAGTTCACTCTTTGCTCAGAAACACTTGCTACTCATTTACATGCCATTCATTTAAGTAGTATGTGCGGGGTTGAAAGTCCTATTGCTCAGCAGTATTCTCGTCTCCTCGCCAATTTAATTCCATTTGAATACTACCTAGTTATCTATCCGCGTTCTACCTAGGTCCATGGAATGTGGTGAATTAGGGGGAGAGGGTAGGGGATAAGCTACATTAATGGATTTGGACATTTTTCTCTAAACATTGTCGGCAGTTGCCAAATCCCGCCAGTCTGGCTAACGGGTAATTCGTAAAACCCAAGGGTGAAGAGCTTCCTAATTGTTGACGCGGTTTCATTATCATGCCTCCAATGCACCCGTCTACGGCAGATACCTGCCTTCTGTTGCCTCTAGGCGTGGTATACCGCCGCCGAAATCAGTATCTTTGCTTATTTAGGCTAGGGCTGCTGAAAGTCATCATCGATGAACCCACTACTTCCTTCCCACAAACCTAATAGAATGTATGAGACTAAATGGAACAGAAGAACTGCTATGTGATTAAGTGAAACAGAATTTAAGAAACGCCATGACAATAAAGTGGTGCCTCTATGCCGCTTCATTCGCCTTTAAACTCACCCAAAGCTGTTCACTTCATGCACAGCTTTTTCTGTTGTTTTCAGTAATCTACATGGTAACGGAGTCTTATAACTTGGAGTTTTATGCGTTTTTTGGCTGTGTGGGTCTATTCAATGCCGGATTTCTCTTCATTTACGCGGCCCTTGATGCCAGTCGGATAATGCGATGGTCAACGAGGCAAGTTTGCGGAATTTTGCAATGTTCCTCTGCTTGGTCTGGCATCCTTTGATGACTGCACAAAGGTGGTTAAGTTGAATGAGCTCTTTCAAACTATGGGCTCAGGCAATAGGTAGGCCAGGATAAAATCGGTGAAGCTTGGCATTATCGCGCATTTCCAACAATTCCTGTTAGCAGCGTACTGAGGAGGATGATAAAGGGGTTGACTAAACGACACTTTGGCTATAAATTATACAATTCCGAAGGCCGGATTATTGTAAGTACTAAATTGGACTGTTAGCTTAGCCCAAATGACTAAATCAGAGTCCCATGTCGCCAGTAATGAAGACCAAATAGCTGGAGGTTGAGAGGTGTACGTAGCCAAACAAATCAGCTTTGTTTCGAGCTTCGTTTTGACTGTCTCCATGATAGCCCCTTCGTAACGTTCATTACAAGTTTTTATGTGGAGGTCAGTCAAATGCGAATGTACAAGAAGTTGGTATTTAGTAGTTCAATAATAGGGGAAGGGGATGGTGGTGCTCATCTGGTAGGTGATCCAACTTAGGAGAGGAGTAATCAAGGTAGTGATGTCATAGCTTAAATAATACCCCACAGTGACCATGTTCTGCCTTTTGAGAGTATCCTCGCTCGAGAGTGGAAGCCAATTTCTACTTTCTCGGTTTTTTTATTTAACATGGTTTAATGCATCCCAGATCCCCCTCTAGGTTAACCTCGGCCACTTTTAAAACCCATGCTATTAAGTCCATGTACTTTAATGTTACTGCATCACCGTAATCACACTAATTTACGACCAGATTGGATTTGTTAAAATTTACCCTCGCTCGGTTTAAGAGTCCTCTTTTGCTAGGAATCGCTGCAAATTAGGCAGCAAAATCCCTAAATTCTTATCACTTATGGAGACACTTTGTTCTTTGTATCTGTTTAGGCAGTTTTTTTTTTCCACAATGCTTGGGAAAATGTATTAGGTGAAATTTTGCCGTCTTATTTTGATTTGAAACTAACCTCTTTCAGGCACTGATTTTGCGTGATGTCTTCAATTTCCTTCAAGATGTCTTCATCACACCCTTTTTAAAGGCAGAAAATGCAGTTTATTTAATCTCTTTCTGCCACTCTGTAGTGCCGAGTACAGCGTCTGATCTCTGAACTCACACCCCAGCCAGTTATTCGGCACGCGCTTACAAGACAATTGTAAATCCTAAAAATAGGGGAGAAATTAGCCGGATTTTGGCAGAAATTTGAAAGTTCTGCAATTAAATCAAAATTCTAAATTTCAAAAGGAATTCATCTCATATATTCTATGAAAATGGCATTAAATCAACTAGATTTACTATTTTCCAAAGGCCAGTTTTCGACTGCGAATAGGGACCAAGGTCTTTTTTATTCCTGATTTGCACTTTCCAAATGAATTTTTGTAACTCCTTACGTGAAAATGGATGAGAAGACTCTGTTGTCTTTCATGTTCTGATCTTTATCTGAATTGAAAAATTTCCTATTGTCCTCGTGCCTAAGGATTGCCAATCCAAATTTTCCTTTGTTGCCTCGGCGAACAGAGTAGCCGTTACGGATGTGGGTCGTTATTTAGGTGTCAGAAGGATATCTGGCAGAACTAACGTCAATTTGATATCAAGATGAGGCAAATGTAGATGAGTGTTTCTGTTAAAATTGAAACAGCAACTTACCTGGCTACACGGATATTTTAACTTCCCTGATGGGCGTCCCTTTTTTCCATCAATTTAGAAGCGTCTGTGTTAGGAAAAATGTGATACATTGTCTTCCACTTTTGCCGCCTTATCTTTTAGCAATCAGCATTCGGCTATCAAAACTGGAGTCATCACTTAGGCTGTTCTCTTTGCTGATTTAAATGGTCAAACGCCGACATGAGGATACTAGATTTTTTTAAAGTCTGGCCATACTAGTAAATCAGTATTTAAATTCCAATCAAGGTGTTTGTTGGGTGTAGAAATGCCATGAGAAAGCCTTGTAATGCTTTCATGCATCTGTAATCCCCTGGGGCGCCCTCATAGAATAACAAGTAAAACTGAAAACTTTTTACTGTTGCATTCCAATTCGTAGGTCAGGCAGCTACTCATTAACATTGATGATAAAACTCCTTCGTTCACCTTGTTGCGTCATTTCACTTTTTTAGGTCAACAGAAGAGATATTTGCAATGTTTGTCTCAATCGCCTTTCTCGTTGAAGCCTACCGGGATACCGCAAAGGGTAAGGCGGAGCTTAATCACTTTTTGGATATATGCATTCCCCACTGGCGCATGGCTAGCATTGTGCTCACGAAGAACGCAATGTGCACACACACACGCACACTTACAAAATACTGACTATGCGGTACCTCCTGTCCCGGTGTTTGTACCTAATTTCGCACTAGAGAAGGAAGCTATGCCTTCAAGGTTAGAGGGCGCAGTAGTTCTGCCTTTTTCTGGGCTCTAAGTCGAAACAATTAATAAAAAGTGACTCAAGACTGTAACCCGAGCCTTTTAATTTGCCCTGACTTATCTCTTTTTACCTATTTTGATTTCAAACCTCCTCTTATCTCATATCGCTTAGAACGGTCACAATCTTCTCTTTTCGTAGCCTTTCTTTAAAGAAGTAAAGAGAAGAGATACCAGCTAACAAGGTTTTCCAGGTAGCGCTCCGCTTTGAGCTATTTTTAAGGACTATGCGTCAGTTGGACAGAGTAGCTCTTGTGCTAGTCCTGCCATGATTTGCCATTTGGGAGGCTTAAAATTACTCATCCTGTTAATGATTAGTACATTTTTCGGTGCGCTGGAAGAATTTTAAAAAATGCTTGCAACAGAGCAGTAACAGGCGTGCTAGTAAAAGGCATCTCTGGTATGTGGTGTGTCGAGAATTTGTATTTCCAGGAGTCTCTTAAACTATTGTCGTCAGTGATGATTTGTAGCCATAAAGGCGGCTTAAAGAGATGAGTGTACTAAAAATATGCGATTAACATAATTACAAAAGGTGGGGAAGTATCAGGGCATTGAAATTTTCCACCCAGTTGATCCCTCAAGAGACGATGCCTTTCACATACCACTGTCCTAAAACGTCTCAAGGGATAACTTAGCCTCCATATAAGTGGGTTTTGTCTTCTTACTTAGAGTTCAGGACGTACTACTTCGACTGCATCTCTGCTGGGCAGTGTCGGAGTGACGCTGTTACCAGTAGTGCGGTTGAAGATGTCAACATAAGCTTGCTCAACTTCTACCCTGCCCTCGTCACCACTCCAACCACCTTTGTGAGCAGCCTCAACGATAGCCGAAACGCTACCAAGTCGATGAGCGTCTGTAAACCCGAGGTTGCCATCCTATACCTCTTCTTACTCGCCTGCACCTACTGGATATGCATTTCCATGCTTAATTTCACCAAAACGTAAGTTTCAGGAAGGCATAGCTAGCTAAAATGGCTTGCCTTTCCTTATCAGCACATCTCAATTTCGTACAATGTCAGCTGTATCTAGTCGATCGGATTGTTGTACATCCACCTTACGAGCCGACTTGAAGTGGGTAGCAATGGTATAGAAGCTGGTCGCGTGATTTGTGTTGCACAGAGTTAACCAAGGGAGTGAAGACAAAACGCACCACTGAGGTGATAAATCACGCAAAGTCTGATGCGACGCGTCACATCCCCGCCGTATTCGCTTGGAGTAAATGGGTGTAAACCTGTCAGAGGCCAATCGCTTTAATGTTTGACTTGAATGGTGAGGCAGATTTTTCGCGTCTACGTCAAGTGAATGGGTAAGGCAGTGGCGGGGACCACTGGGCGAATGTGTGCCTTCCATTCGGTCTGCATTAGCACAGGATGACAGGCAATAAACTGAAGAGAATACTAATTAGTGTTTCATTTCACGTGAGTTATAAAACCCTTCGTGGAGTCCGGGTTGTTTACCGACTAACCTAATGATCCACCAAATTTTTGGGAGGAGCTGCTTTTGCATTGCGATCCCAAGTCAAGTCAACGATCAAACTATTGAGGACCACCGCATGACTCTCTGACTCTTCAATGCCTCCAGAATAAATCAGACTTGTGTTCCCCAATATTAATTTAAATATTACTGTCCGCTTTTCAGTGTTTCTAGCGGGAATGTACGTCCATTTATGAGCCAAAGACATCTAGAACAAAATTTAAATCGCTTGACAAATTGATTGATGCGGAAATTCTAAGTTTTTCTCGGTCTTGGTTGAGAGTTAATAAGAAGCCACTCCCGACATTTCCATATTTTAATGCATTATAAACGATGAGATTTTATCATCAAGTATGGGAAAAAAGTGAAAAAAGGACTGATGTAAGACATGACTTTTCGATCATTTCGATGGAACTATTATAGTGCTTTCAATCAAACCGCAATCCAGCCACGATCTGTTTGGATAAACGATTTTTCTAGTCTTTGCAGATAATCTAAAACAGAAAATTCTACCAATTAGTATCCTATCAACTGAGGGCTCTAGCTTATGTAATTTTTAATTTACAGGGCATGTGTTTTACCCAGAAATGCTTAGATCGGGGACAAGTAGCGCAGAATAATAGCACATTCAACTTGATCGCAGGCGCGAGGGTGAAATGCGTCGATTCTTTGAAAGGAAATTGCTTTTATGAACACTTGAAAGTCCAAAGCACCTCAGCATTCCTTTTAATCAAAAGTGCCTTGTTGGACCAGTCTGTGGAAAGGTATATTTCGCTGGAATTAATTCGAGCATTTTTATCCGTGCTGTAAGTTTGCACAATTGTTATTAGAACTGCGTTATAAGAAACGAAGCATTTTGTTCCAGAAATAAAAACTAAACTATGTGTGGTCGCCATAAAATCTTACAACGTCTGGCCAGCTGCATTTGCAAATCCCCAAAGTTTCACGTTTTTGTATGAAAACTGCTATAAAATCGCAGCTCTCTTACCATCAGTGAGGGTACTTAACAATTGTTGTTGCAGGCCCTTCCTGACTGAAACAAAGAGGGAGCTGATTCATGACTTTGCCTTGCCTTCTGCCGTGCTCGTGATGTCTTTCGTTGGTTCTTACCTGTTCAGGAAAGTTGAACGTAAGTGAACTACCCTTTCGTATCATAAAAATGCTTAAACTCTGTTTAAGCTTGCCATCTCAAGTATTCAAATAATTTTAATTTGCCCGGTCGAGCTCGTATACACTAGAGTGTCCTTCCACAGTGCATTTGATCTGTTTTATGCAAGCGGATGGAAAAAAGGAATGAGTCAAAAGTGATTATAACGGATTTGACTTCTGACTATGAATGCACAATTTTTTTCTTTTACTTTTAAATTCGACCCATGTTTGTTCAGATATAAATTACGACCCTATATGAATGAGGATTTTTGAAGCATAAATGTCGTAAAGCAAGTTTTTTTAAAACTCGAATACAGGCTGGGGAGCTACTAGCATGAGCAAAGTGAAAAAGGCGACATGTCAAGCCACCTGAGAAGCGAATCAAAAGTTACTGAAAATGTCTAACTTATAGCACAATTCCTTAGCAATACCACAGTAAATAGCATCCCCAAGAATGCGCAAATGCATTAATCAACAACGCCTGTCCAGTCACAGTGCCGCCTCAACGACCTGTTGACTAAGTAGTTGCCAATTAGCTATTTTATGCTTTTGGGAATTACAGCTTGTTTTCGTCGATATTGCAATCCTTTTTTGACCCTAAAGGCATTCTAAGACATTAGGAGTCTGGAAGAAGCATGATTAATGTAAACGCACAGAAGAACACTGAGAGCCTGTAAGCTGAACGGGGTTTAAGTTTATGCTAACCTGTTACAGTGTTACCTCACCTATCCAAAATTTCAATGCCGCTGAATCACTCCGTGTTGGTTTTTCCTCTACAGTAAAGCCTTACAGTGTTGACATGGATACCTTTGAGTGGAAGGTGATCGACTTCCGCACTCTCAATTGGTTAAATATTCTGGGCGCTATGGGACTCTCCTTCCCTCTCTCCCTCCTCTTTTTCATGGAACAAAACATCGCCAGTGTCATCGTCAACTCACCCTCTAATAAGTAGGTTAACCTCTAAGGTTATCGTCAAGCGGATGCTAAATGCATGAAACTTCTTCTCCAGTTTTGTTCTTGACATTTGGCATTTCGATTAAATAGAGGCACACCCACCGCGGCAGTACCACACACAGTAACGTTGCTACTATCAGTGTACTTTTACTCACGTTATGCCTGCGTTAGTCCGATCAGACAACAAAGTGATAGCATATGCCTCAAAACAATGGTGTGTGATGATAAACAAAGTGTTATTTGCCCGTAGACGCAAGATCCGGTTCGTAGATTTCTACCAGAGCCACAATTTGGAGGATGGAATTGGCAATTAACTGGAGCAGTAGCTCAAGACAAACCGTAGGTCCATGTGTTAGCAACAGTCTAAGCGGTCATCTTCATAGTTTGTGGAAGGCATATTTGTGAATTTAACAAGTGGGTGTTCCTCCTCTAGGAATGGTGACCACAACCGTTTACGAACATTTTTGAGCTCTAAAGGTTAGAGTCTGTCGTGCACCGAGACTCCAAGACAGGCTGTCCTCGGATGAGCCCTAAGTACAGGCAAATCTGTCTATACCGAAACCTACCATATGTTATCCAAAGGCTAGGATAAGTGAATAACTGTATTAGCGGAGGAAGGCGCGCATAAAGGCTTGCATCCTTGCCTCACCAAGCCGACTCAAATCCTTCCCGTTCGTCTCTAATTGATTTACTTTTTCGTATGAGAAATGAAATGCATGTTGGGGCGAGCCAAGAAAACGCGATTTAATCCTGACTTCCATTAGTAAAGTTCAGTTGCAATGTCCCACGTATGGTAATGGATATAATTAATGAAACTACCTCCTCTCTTTAAAGGCTGAAGAAGGGAACGAGCTACCATTGGGACCTCTTCGTGGTGGGAGTGATCAACACCCTGCTCTCCCTCTTTGGTTTACCTTGGGTGCATGGCGCCTTGCCCCAATCACCTATGCACGTCCGCTCACTCGCCGATATGGAGGAGCGGATTACCGTTGGCAACAGTGTGCAGCAGATGTAGGTCTTCGTCTCTTTGTTTCAGTTTATAAAGTGTGGCAAATAAGAATATGAGAACTTATTTGGCATTGACCTGTTGGTGAAGTATTCTCTCTCACGAGTTTCGCCCACATCCGGCACATCTCCATTTCCCACGATGTCAGTTGAACCTAGTCAACTGGATTGCCATTCATCCGCCTTACGAACCGCCTTGAAGTGGGCTGCAATGGTGCAGAAGCTGGTCGTGCAATTTCCGTGGAACAGCATTTCGCGGAGATGTGGCAACAAAACGCTCCACCGGGAAGTGCCGCTAAAGTGTGACTGAGATGGAAAATCACGCAAAGTTCGATGCGATGCGGCACATTCTGACAGACTCGTCACGCTTGATCACGGTGAAGCACATGCTGCCATCATCTAGCGTGTGGTAGATGGGTGTGAATCTGTCAGAGGCCAATTACTTCTATGTTTGGCTTGATTGATGCGAAAAATCTTTGTGTCTACATCAAGTGGATGGCAAGGCGGTGATGTAGACCACTGGGCAAATGTATGCCACTCATTCAGTCTGCATTAGCACGGGATGGCAGGCAATAAACTGAAGAGACTATCAATTGGTGCTTCGCTTCGTTCACGTACAAGTTAGATTATTTGCTGACTAACCGACTGAATTGTAGTGAGAAGTCAAGCCAAAAAACACCCATAATTGCACACTAAAATGGTATTTCAATGATTATTTGGCATTTTGAAGGTGGAACGAACCATAGGGTGTGACAAATTTTATTTCTGAAGGGTTAGAATAAGGGTGCGCCGTAGCGGTCGGGGAGAGGGGGGCTGCGAATGCTCTAGCAGGGCGAGAAACTGCCTGGTGGACGAACGTAGGACTTCATACCGGTGGAGAATGGCGCGTTGATGGACAGATGGATAGATGGCTTGATAGATGGATGGGTAGATGTATAGAGTGAAGGATGGCCGAATGGATGGATGAATACGGAATGGACGGACGGATATTGGCTGTGTGGATCAATGCATGGCTACGGGATGGGTGGACAAGCAATTTTGATGATAGATGAAATGGTACGCGACGGATGGATAGTTGATTGATGGAGGGAAGAATGGATGGATGGATGGATGGGTGGACGCAAGATGGATGGGCGGTTGAATAAATTAATGCAAAGTGGATGAAATTATGAAAGCCATTTTTCCCGCACCCTGAGAAGACATCCTTTTACGACTTTCGTCTCTTCCGTTTTAGTTTATTAATTCCAAAACCCGCCCACTGAAGCGGAAAGAGATTTAGTTTTTCCTGCTTGGGCATAATATATTCTCCCTCTCCCCACACATTTCAGAGTGGCTCGGGTTCGTGAAACTCGCATCACCTCCATACTGGCTCACATTGGAATTGGCTTGTCTATCCTGATGTTGCCGATCCCTCTCACCTACATCCCACGTCCAGTGCTGGCAGGACTGTTTGTCTACATGGCTGTCACCTCGGTCAGTGATAACCAACTTTGGGAGCGGATCCAGTTAGTATTCATTGAACAGGTAGGCACTTTTTGCCACCCGATCTGCCACTTGATTGTGACTTGGCAGGAGAGTGGTGCTGATCCTGGTGTCAGTCGCTTTTTTGTAGGCAACGTGAGAGAGAGCCCAGTTCCTATTGTCATTGCCATACTCAAGATCAGAAGAGTTGCCGATGAGAATCGAGGGTCCTCACATAACCAGTTTCACCAGTGTGTGGCTGAATTTATTTCCCTTGAATAGACGCGTAGGTGGCATGAGACAGACTTCCGTGTCATCTGTGCGTAGGATTGTCCCTTTGGAACTGACAAGGCACACGCTACAAAATAGTGGGCACTGGGCTTGTATAAAGCATTTGAAGTAGATTAAAGAGAAGCACCATTTGGGGGTACCTGGAGAAGCTGGAATAAAGATCCTCCTGGCGATGCTTGGCGAAGGAAGGCCGTGTTCCATGCCTTCTTCACCAACATTGAGCTTAAATTAGAGGTCAGATTTGCCACACCTTGAATTGGAAAACGGCGCCTTCAGTCTTTTATCTAAATGAATGACAACGCCTTTCAGGACAACACTACTGGTTTTAGAACACCACCCGTACCTTTTATGGCGCTGCCATTCAAAAGGAAGCTGTTTGTTGACACTATCCCTCGGTTCTATTAGGGGAAAAAAGATCCCAACCTACCCAGGCGTATTACTCAAGTCAATTTCCCCATGACTTTGTTGGGCCTATTGGCTAAGAACAGCGGTCAAGAGGCAAGGACTTTTCGAGGTGAAAGTTGTGCTGCACTGAAAGATTACCTGCTTAAATTATCACAAGGGTTTCCTGATTCACCCAGTCACAGGATCAAAGAGCTTCCGCCTCCGTGCGAGGAGACGTGGCCGAGTGACATCATTCGGAAAGCCCTAGGAGTAAAAACCGAACACCTCTGGCGTCCTTTGATCTTTCGAATCCCGAAAATAGTGGAACCTTGCGCCTTCCAGATATAGGATGGGGTGGGTAAATAGAGGCGTGAAGGGATTCCCCTTGCTGCTGTTCCGAAGACTGAATGCTTCACTGCAATGCCATTCATAGGTGAAGCAAATATGTAGCTCATTAAAGGGGCGATTCGAGCAACACCTTTTCCCGATTTCTAGTTTATTTCCTCTTCCGCTTTTGCCCCGAAGAGTGCTTGACCTTTTCAGTCAGCCTACCCGCCATCGCACTACATTCGCCGAGTGCCACAACGAAGAATGCACCTCTTCACTGGTCTCCAGTTACTCCAATTAGCCGTGCTCTGTGGCTGCGGTTTTGCGGAGGTGCCGTTTATCAAAATGGTCTTCCCCATCCTCCTTTTCCTCCAAATTCTTGTCCGGTAAGCGCTTGAGTGGCTAGTTATGGGGTCTGCAGCACTCCTCCACCAGGACTGAATGCGACCCTTAAGAGAAAACACCACTAGCAGGCCTTGAATTCATAGATTAAGGACTATGGACATTAGTTAGTCGTCCTCTAACTTCCACTGCTTCTTTGCTGTTAATGAAAAGCAGAAGGATTTGTTACCCTCTCGTTTGTGATTTCGAATTACCTTAATGTACCTCATCCTGACTTTTTCTCGATTGCATTGGTCGTGGTGATTCCACCACCTACTCCGCTCTTCACAGAGAAGTGATGCCCACAATAGACCAAATTCTGCTTTTTGAAGCGCACAAGCTGGCTATTACTGACTGGCATAGGCGTGACACCTGCATCGGCCATTGTTTTAGTCGGATTTGGCGCCATTTCTACATCATTAGATACATTATTGAATAATTTGCCCTCATTTTATCCTTTGGAATACCTTTTGGGACAATTAAGACTATTTAATGTTATACAGCTTCCCTCAGGTCTTTCCTGGTGCCGAAAGAAGACAGAAAGTGCATTGCTGATGTGTAGAAGGGTTGAGTGCCTACTAGAATGACCCGAAGACCATGCCGCCCAGCGGAAGTACAGTAGCGAAGCCTTAAGCGCCCGCGTAACTGAAATTAAGAGCTAAACAAAAAAATATGAGTATTGCGTAGCTTTGCTTGCTTATTGAGCTTCGCCCTCGACCCTCCCCATCACCAACCTCCCGTGTCGGTCATCTCAACGTAGTCGGTGCTGCAAGGATAAGCGCCTACGAACCAATTCCTCCAATCATCGAATTTGTGTTCAACAAAAAAGATATCCGACTGCAACGTCACTATTCCCTCTTAAATCTTCCACTGAGTTTGGAATTTCGCCCACTTTCGGAGCTACATTGGGGGAAAGGGGAATGTGCAGGCCATCTCCATCGCTAGTTGTAAGAATACCGACCAAAAAGCAAAGTCATTTAATAGGAGACGGGGATTAATACAGTTTTGTGGTAGACAGCG
This sequence comes from Echinococcus multilocularis, assembly GCA_000469725.3. NCBI lineage: Eukaryota > Metazoa > Platyhelminthes > Cestoda > Cyclophyllidea > Taeniidae > Echinococcus > Echinococcus multilocularis. The sequence goes on along the minus strand of LN902846.1, from coordinate 2,822,005 downwards.
TTTCGCGTCTATTCCTCCTTGACACTTTGATTTCCTATCAGGGCCGCCCAGCCATATCAAGCTATCTGACGACTGTCCAGCTTGCCTCACTTCACAGCCGGTATTGTTTCGGTTGTAAATAGCATCCCTGTAGAACACAGGACTGGAGCAGCTGCCGAAGGTAGACCTTGTTTCCAACCCTTCCATTAGGAGCGGTCACAGCTTTGCCCTTCTTCCGTCACGTTAACGTCTATTACCTAGACGTATAAATCATGGCGGCTGTCCTTTAGGATCGTGTTTGCTTTCTGTTGCCACATACGTAGCACCCAGACTTCCAGAAGACGAAAGGAGACATAATACTGGAACAGAATGTGCATTGCTAACGCACGAGGGGGCCGAGAGGGACTAATTGCCTGGCTTGGAGTGGAAGAACAATGGCGGAGCCTTCTGCATACAAAATTATAAAAGCTTATTTTCAGTTTTACAGCCTCTCGTTCACCCTTTCACTGACTTCTTTACTGTTTGGTGCGTTTCTGTGGCTTTATGCCGCAAGCAATAAAAGCGTTGCAGTTACAAAGAAGCCAAAATGATTTTTAGGGCATTATTTAACTTCCAGATTGCGTGGTATTTGGGTATTTGGGAACAGCTGACAAGGGGACCTGCCCTTCCCCTCATTCCAGCTTGCACTTCGCCCTCCGCGAAGTTGCGTGTCCTGGCTGGAGTGGAAAATTATGCAGGATAGGCTGTAGCCCATTGCACTTCTTTCGCCAGTCCTGTACTGCCATTTTGTATGCCTCCTGGGGCAAATAAACTCCTATCCATGTTTAATGAAAACGTAAAAGTGAAATAAAGCAGGCAAAATTAACTCCTTTCTCAGTATCTTTAAAGATTTTCAGGAATTTTTATGGACATCTCCTCAGTTTGTTGCATAAGACTCTCCGATACCGTGCTAGAGAGCGAATAAACTAACATTGACAGTGACTGTATTGTCTTGTCTGTCCTCCTTTAGGCAACGGCTGATTCCTTATGTGATTGACCGAAAGTACCTTGAAGCGATGGATCGGCCAATGTAGACAGACTCTCCTCGCACAATTCCATGCCTCTGCGGGGATCCAAATCACTCAAAGCCATCCCTGCCGTCTCCTTTTCCCGACCCTGCGGCGAAGATAGAGGGAGAAAGATGAAGGGGAAGATTGCGAAAGAGGAAATGGGTGTGATGCTAGAAGGCAACCCGCAAAATCAGGACATTTTGGCCATTCACCTATGTGTGTGTGGTGCCTGCTTTGCTGCTTTGAAGTCCCCTATCCTCTCCAATTTCCGCTATATTCCTCCATTTCCCTCCCCTTCTCTCCTTTAGTTTCTTTGTACATAAGAAAAAGCAGAGAAAATACAGTAGATACCATTTTCACCAAGCCCTGGCCGATCTACTTCTGGTATTTTCAGACCGGCTTTATCAAGTGCCAAATATCAGATCTGATGTCACTAGTTTGTGCGTTGGCCAATGCAATTCATTTTAAACCAGTAATTAGGGTTTGTGGCATTTGACAACCAGGATTTCATTCTTGGGTCAATTTGGTGGAACCGTTGGCAATTCGAGCAATGACGCACCAGAATGGGGGCAGCCTCGGCTGATCAGAGAAACCCCATTTTGGCAAACGATTCTAACTTAAAAGAGGCACCAAACTCGTGAAAAACATGATTTGGGGCAGATGGGAGTAAGACTGCGATCTCATTCCCACCTCCCTCTCCCCGGAGTTCGAAGCGTTTCGCTGTTCCCGTTCAAAAGAAACGAACTTGGCCCAACACAAACGAAGCCTAATTGGTACAGTTTTGATCTTTTGAAATGGTTGCCTTCACACCGCAACCACCGTCTGCGATGGGCGGTTATATTGTTGTGCGACATCACTTCGTCGAGCACAATCTGCAAAATGAACTGTGGGGATGTTATCCAACGGTGCTTTGAGGATTAACTCTATTTACTCCTCGCAAAAGCTGATCAATTATGTCAAATAGTGTGTGTTTAAAAACGCAAATTTACCAATACATTTGTAGCATCCCGTTGAGTCTTTCCTCAAGTCGGAAGAAGACGGAATATGACTTGCCGTTGTGGCGAAGAGCTGAGAGTTACTGATACGGTCCAAAGACCTTGCCGCCTTAGCGCGGCGCTTTGACTGCCCACCACTGCTATGGTAGTAAAGAGACCCTATCTCCCTATGATCCTCGTCCTTGGCGCCCTCTCAGATGACCTCCTGCGTCGGCAGCCATCACAACGTAGTCGGTGCTGTAGGAAGGAAAACACCCGCGAATCAGTTGCACCAGTCATCTAATTCGCATACAACTTAGAAGGTATGTGACTGCAACTTCACTCATCTCCCTTGACAATTTCAATGGATCTGGAGTTTCATCCTGCTTAAAAACTGTATTGGAGGGAAAGAAATGTGCTAGCCATCCCATATGTCTATAACTAGTCAAAAACAGGATAGGATTTAACCTAGTTATGCAAATAATGTGGTTTCGCGTTTGCTCCTCCTTGACAATTTGATCTATCTGTCAGGGTTCCATCCAGAGGGTAGATAGGTGAAGGAGCTTTCGCATGGCAACATGACTGACATTGTCTTATCAGTAGCTCAGACCGCTCCGTAACTAAAAATGTCAGATGGTACACGTCTGGTGTCGCTTCAGCTGTCAATAGCGCTCCTGCAAAATGCTGGCCTTAGATAGTTGTCGAACGGAGACGTCATTTTTAACTCTTCTGTTTGAGGTTATCACAGCTATTTCTCTCTTCAGCATATGCTCATCTTCCTTCACGTCACTGTTTAGCGTTGTGGGCACTTGTTTTTTGGGATCGAGTTTGCTCACCACTGTCATCAATGAAGCAATCCTTCGACTTCTCTTAGGCTGAAAGAGGTCACGGTACTAGGGCAGTAATCGTTTAGCCAAAGTGCAGAAGGGCTGAGGAAGTAGCGGCATATCTCAAAGGCTATTCCACCTGGCGAAAGTAGATTAGTGGAGCTTTCAGTGTCCACGCAGCTAAAATGCAGAGATAAACAAACTATTAAAGCATTTCAATAAAGTGTAAGAATTTCAGATCACTTCTGAAGCCGATTCAACTTTTGCAAATATATAAAGCCCTCTTTTTACAGCCCGCTAAGATAACGCATGATGAACTCTCCCTGTTTAACATGCAATTAAGAAGGGTTTATGTTTTAACGCAGATGCTGGATTTCTTTCCGACCACGGCTGAAGTAATCACTCCTCCGCTTTGACCCTCGTAAGTTGAGCAGAAATTAGTTGTAAAATATGGGTAAAGAAGATAAATTTATAACATTCAGTGATTGCTAGTCCAGTACACTGATGATGGCACGCACTGTAGAGTTGTGTAGGCGGGTGGATAATCTTCTGGAGCGGGATTATCACCCTTTACCATACCGAGGGCCCTACTTATTCTCCATCCCGTCTTTCATTTTAGAAAGTTAAGTACAGCTTTTATTTATCTGAACTAAAATGTCAAACAACTAGAGACCTTGTCAGGAGAGTAGTGCTTTCAGTTTCTGCATCATTGCTGCACTATTTTATGCGTTAATTAGTTTCCGTAAATTGCGTTAAGTAACCCTCTCTTCCTTTTTCGATATGTTAAGCGACTTTGACAGTTGGTGGAAATTATTAGAAGAAAAATTTAATGAACTCAAGGCCGTCAGGAATTAGAGCCTTTACACACGGCCTCCCTGCATAACTTTTACATATTAGCGTTTTACGAAAATTTATCTCTCCCAAAAGCTCTAGCTCAGAGATCCCAGATAGTGGCCGTGGTCAGCCGAATTTCTGTGGCGCCACTTTCACACTTCCCAATCTACTAATTAAAGAGTTACAAAATAGAATGCTAATCACAACGTGAAATGGAATCTTTGCAGTGGTAGTAAGCCTAGTAGAAGTTTTGCTCCACTTTAATAAATTCTAGAATCCCAATGGTAATCTTTACTTAAGGGTTACAACTTATATCGCGCCAGACCACATCGTTTCCACACATGGCGATAACTTTGGTGCGAAAATGCGCTACTCATTTAAGTCAACAAGGCCACGTACATTTAGGCCGATAAAACACACTTGAGGTTTACCCACTTCGTGACTGCAAATTTAGGAGAAATTGGAAAAATAGCTTTACTAATTTGAAGAATGATGAGAAACTAATAGTGCGCTTTTGAAGTCCCTAGCTGGCTATCCAGTCGCACCAGAAATAATGCCAGTGCTTCAACAGGCTCACTTGCAAATGCTACCTCCTTTGAGATCATTTTCAACATTCTTCAATTGTTAAAGTCTTTTCTTTTGGAAAATTTTGGGTTTTTAAGTGCAATAAGCAAGTTCAACATTCTTTGTCATACTTTGAAATGTTGGTCTCTGGTGGAGGTCTCTTCGGCTCAGCCATTATGATCCTGCCCGTTAAGTTAAAACCATCCGGATTATTTCGTGTTAATCAAATGTCTTTCAAAGCTGCTTCCTGGAGGGCTAATTTCGCATTACGCGGCTTAAAATTTTTGTCAATTAAAATAGCTACTTTTATTATTAAGTAAAAAACTTGCTTGAATTTTGCGCATCATGACAGCAAAAATATGCAAATTTATTCATGCTGCCTTTCACATTTACCTGTGCGTTTTTCTTTAGTAGTAGCAGAAAAGCATCTGAAAAAATGGATAGGGTGCTGACGAAATAGCAAAACGATGTCAAACCAGGAATTTCGATTGTTTTCCTCCACGTTATTCAGAATTTGCAGCTCAGAATTTGTCCAATATGATCATTTTTTATGTTGAGCATTGATATTCATAAAATGAACGCAAAATTTGTCTGCAAGCCTTGAAGTCATTAGGGCAACCCATTTCCACCACCTCAGCGTTTGACGTCATTGACGGTGGACGCACGGCCGAAAGCATGACCTGCCTGATTGGCTGGTTGCGCTTGGCCAATCAATGTGTCTACAGGCATGACGGAGTAAATCATCCGCATGCCTAGCCAAACACGCATGCGTATCGCCGATACACGGGCGTGCACTCTGCCATGGCTTGGCGTGGACGCAGAGCCCTCTGTCTCTTCACCGGCCTTCTACTGGTTGCACTAGCAAGCCTGTTGGTTTTGGCTCTCCTCGACGAAATCGCCAAATGGAGGTTTGTTAACAGGTACGGCGACGGTGGCAGTGGAAGCGAAAAGAAAAAGCAAGTAGCGTTGGTTTCAGAGCTGCAGGCTCTGGCCCAAATGGCCAATAAAACGGTGGAGGATTTTGCCGTGGAGGTCTTCGCTCGGCAGGATAATATCAGGGCTTCATTTTGCACCAAGGGTGAGCTTACCTTTTCCTTACCTCGAATCCATGAGGTAGGGTTCTCTTGGACAGGGTGTGAGCTCTTAGAATATCCCCGACTTTGGGAACTGTCGGTCATGATTATGCCTTCATGAGTGGTGAAAATGTTGTTCAGCAGTTGTTTGGTGTTTGTGAAATGTGTTGTGTGGGTCATGTTTCTTTACCAGGTAATTCTCAAGGGAAGTGTAGGAATAGTTTACTAGAGCACGCTATGCTTTCCTCGTAACTATTTTACAACAATGGAACACTCTTGAAATGCTTCCAATGTTCGCTTATTAAAAGATACCGATTGTTGAGCCACAATCATCGGTGGTCATTCAAACCTTGGTTAAGAGGCTGAGAAGAAATAGAAGCCCCAGGCACGCATGTAGACTAGGAGTCTTATTGGATGCCCAAACAGTTGGCGTACTCTCCATGACACCTCAAACATCGAAAACTTAGTTGAGTTTCTTCCAAACGTGTTAACCTGCTATTTGCTTGCCAATAGGCAGTAGCGTGGATGAAACGCCGATTGAATTGTGCGAGGAAGAGTGCATAACATCCAACAATCCCCGTGTACTCATGGTCTTTCCCATCAGAGATCGTTGGGAGCTACTGAAGACACTTTTCAAGAAACTTCTGCCCCTACTTCAACGACCTACTGTCTGCACCTTCATTGCTATCGTTGAGCAGGTATGTATGCTGGTGAGTACTCTTCTGTCGTTAAATTGAGATTTTAAAACTAATTAAATGTCTGGATCGGTTAGAGCTCTACCGTTCCCAAACAGTAAACGACACGAGAAAGTTTTATCAACTCAAGGTGAAGTTCCTGATTGTAGTTTGATTCTTTACCCAGACGGATACCTTGGCATTCAACAAAGGCCTGTTAATGAATGCCGCTGTGGTGGAAATGAGCAAACGAGTGCCGTTTGATTGCATTATCTTCCACGACGTGGATCTGGTGCCCATCACCGGAGATGTCGTTTATTACGAGTGCCCCGATTATCCTCGCCACTTGACCGTGATGGTCGATAAGTTTCAATACAGGCAGGTGGTGTTTGAGATTGGCACTGTCGAGGACCATCTTCGTAAATCTTGACGGTCACGCTGAAAATGTAGTTTTGTACTAATCGACTTATTAATCACACATGAGTGCATACCGTAGATGGGAATACTATTTTATTCTGAAAATGTTCGTTGATACACAAACGAGAGAATTCACTACTAGTAATGCGGATAGCCCATCCTTCCTGAAGTCAATATGATTCATTTGTATGTTACACGCGACGGCTCTAGGCCATTGATTATTAAAACATGTTTATGAAAGAATAATTCGACGATACATATTTGCATGAGCAGTTATGGCTGGATAGTGCTGAGACTAGTTTATAAATATATAGTATATTCTTATGAGCTATGTGTAAATACAGTTTTTTGTCGATTCAGTTGTCTTTATTTAGCTTACCGTATCTAAATCTAATCGGTGGAATCCTGGCGCTTCCACTGCAGCACTTCCTGCGAGTAAATGGATTTTCGAATATGTTTTGGGGCTGGGGTGCTGAAGACGACGACATGTATGAAAGGTGAGGGCCAACTGACTACCCTTTATCCTAAAGAATATGCGAAGGGAAGAATGTTTTATTTTTTTCTAAAGGCTGTCCTTCCTAGGAATTCCCATCACCAGGCCGATGCTGAATCCTACGAGATACACCATGCTGCCTCATCAAAGTAGTGAGACTTTAGACGCCTGGAGAGCGTAAGCATTTTTTGACTGAAAATTTCATCACCTTATCTCATTTCCCTGAATCGGGGTTGATGATGCTAATGGAGTAGTGATGCGCCTAAATGGGTAATTAATGCGACCACAAAACTAAACGTTTTACGTATGTTAAATTTTTCTTCGATTATTTCGCCCATTATGACTATGATAAGTCATATTAATTGTTTGTTGATGGCGCTGATGTCTGCGTCTTTTGTTTTATTCTGTACACTAGGATCGTACTATTAAAAATGGCCCTCAAGCGATATCGTCTTGATGGACTCAATTCGGCAAAGTACGAAATAATCCGAATGAATATCAGTTCTGCCTGCGACATAATTGGAGGCAGTCGGCGGAAATGCCTCTTTGGAAGAAAACATATTATGCATTTTTATATTGATCCTCAACCAATCAGAACACTTAACGTGAAACCATTTTATAGTAAACATTGATTTTGTGGACCCGTTCATATTTGCCCCATTCTGCGTTTTGAAAATCGAGTAAAAGAGAGATGTAGGAGTAATTTCGTGGTCATCAGGCTTCAGTCCTGGTTACGTAGGCATTGTGAAGCCGGAGCTGCAGTTGGTGCATAAGATTCGATATTTGATTCGATATCCTGCCTGGCCGTGTTGGACTGAGGGCGCCTTAGCCACCGTAACAAGCCTAGAGCTCGACCCAAAACATGGCCCTAAAAATTCGCTAGTTTTTATAGATTCACTACGTGGTCGTGCTTTACAGACGTTCGTAATACTTTAAGCTGCCAGAAAACCGGGTTGATTAAGTCCCAAGAGCTAGTGAATCATGATCAGTCAATCCAGAAGTGTGTCGTGAAGTGATAAAAAGGTAGCGGTAGTCTGGTTTATACTAGTCGTTTTAAATTAAAAGCTTAGTCAAAGCAGGCAGGATTACGCCGTTTGCTAAAAGTCACCTAAAATTATGATTTGCAATCGTTAGGTCTTTATTCATCAAAAAATTGCAATAATTACTGTTATGCTTTTTATAAATAAATTTTAATTGACGTAAAAAGCTCTAAAGAGAGCATTTTAATGTCTACTTTAGTTTGCAGAAGCCTCGATTTTCAACGATTTGCAATTGTTTTAATTTACACTGTGCTGTTTCTGCGGGCGTCTTGTGATAGGTTGCTACAGCTGTTGTCGAACTGTGTTGCGCATCAAGGTTATCGTACTTATTCTCATGAATGGGAGACTGTGAAATAAAGGTTTTGGCATATTTGTAGGGTTTTATTAGCTTCGGTAAGGCACGGAATAAGTATATGTGCGTTCAATATATTCGCAGCTGACCTATCTTCTAGTGTCAGCAGGTCTTTGCCAAGCTAAGTAGTTGTGTAGTATGCCTAGTTTGTGCGTATTGTTGCATTTCCCTATGTAATTGTGCGTAAGAATCTGCATGATTGTTAATATGGCGATAGGTTCTTGATTTCTAAGCCGTAGATAATGTCTTACGAATTCGTGAAGAACCTTTTATTATTTGACTGTTTTCAATGTGAGCTGGGTAAATTTGCGTACATTGTGTCAATAATAAGTATAATGTTGACGTGATGTGGGTAACATTCTTTTATTCCTATAATAAGATATGTATGGGGTATCCCCTGGTCATGAGTCATCTGCGAATGGGCACTCTTACAATAACAGCGATTGCCTTGATTCCTTGCCTCCCGTTCGAGGTGATCAGGTCCCATCCAAACCCCAAGATCTTCCAGTTTCTGAGGAGCAAGGTGAAGAGCCCTCTGAGGAGATCCCGTCGGTGACGCTAACCATCACAAACGTGGTTTGTATGGCCCATTTGGGATGTCATTTGCGTCTGAAGGAGATAGCCAGATCGGGCGTAAACGTCCAATACAATCCTCTTCAAAATGTAAGACTTGTCCTTACTGTATTGGTCCCGTTTTATGTGTTGAAACAAGCTTGGCCTGTTAAGCTGCATTTTGTCGTTGTATAACAAAAGTGAATTAGATGCTATACCTTCGTATTTGCGTATCGCAGTAATTAGCTGTGTCAGTTACCTTTTTCATCAGTCTGTACTGCTTCCCGTGCACGGGTACACTTAGGCTTCGTCAGTATTGATATGGGCATGGAATTGCCTAAAATAACACAGGAAAATGAAGAAGAATCTAACCTTAATTATTCACTGTGCAGTCCCGTCTTCGGAGTAGCTTCTAAGAAGCGCTTTTGGCACGCTTGGGCCATGGTATCTAATCTTACCTCATTGGTCTTTTTGGTTTGGCACGGGTGTACGCACGCTCCTCAAGCTGCCAATTGCATTACTTGTTGTCAGAGCTCTTAGTGCTTGTGTATGCACTCGCGCTCATATATGCGAATAAAGAGTTCTTCCATTCATTGTGCAACTGACTGGGTGATGTCGGTTTTTGCAAAGTCAGTAGCTTGTATTGATTTTCCTGCGCACACAAGTCCCCTGACCTCTGCTGGTTTCTGACGTGACCTATTTATGCTGGTATTGCAGGACTGTAATGCGATGGCATAGCCTATGTGATTGTTCGGCTTAAAGTCAGCAAGCTAATTTTCCTATCCTCTGGCCTTTAGCACGTCATAATGAGGCTGCGTAGACCGTATATAGTAGCCACTATCTGGTCCAGTGGCAAGTTCTGGTGCACCGGAGCCAATTCGTGAGTCTTCATTCATCGCATTTTCTATGTTTTGAGCTTCACAACATACTTATTTTAATCTGAAGGCCCACCGTCCTTTTTTTCTTTGCGATGAGCTCCTAGTTTTGGTAACGTTGTGGGGATCACTGCTCTGAACTCTGTGTATTCTGCAAATTATTCATACGCAAGCCTCTTATCTGGTCTTCTTCCTTTAATTTGGGGTAGTTATAGCCATTTCTGTTACACGTGGCACTATTTGCCATAATGGCTAATCCATCATTTCCCCTGTTCTTTGCTGTCTCTCTATATATGTACAAAGGTGCTCTTTAGCTGCGTTCGTTTTTACAAGCCAATAACTAAGTAGCTGGCTAAAATTGCATTTTAAATGCCCTGTGGATGTTTGTAGGCTACTCTGGAATCCAATGTTTCTGTTTCACTTAGTAATCAACATGTTGCTTTAGTCTAGCAAAAAAATAGTTCGTCGGGAGCGGACATGGATAAATCTTTTTCAAGTAGTCCAAAGCTTAGTTGGGGTCTAAACGCAGTTTGAAAGGTTATTTCGTTGGATAAAATGAGTTCTGTGTCGTTTTCCCTTGAGATGACGTTGCTTTCTCCTTCTACTTCCCGCCTCTCTTGGTGCTCGACTTCTAGTTTGGCGAATGCAAAAAAAGGCGCAAGACGAATAGCGCGACGAATCTCGCTGGTCGGTTTTCCCTGTCGGTTCACCAAATACCGAATCTTAAATATCATGGCCACCTGTAAACTGCCCTTCCGAGTGCGCTTGGATGATCTCGCCAAGGAACGCCCCAGAGCTATGAGGTATTTCTGGTCCCCCTCCATCCCTCTACTCCCTGTTTGACTTGTTTGCTAGGGCTGTCTAAACCCCTCCATCTTTCGCACCACAGCTACGAGCCGGAACTGGGACCGTGGTTGACTTACTGGGTGGAGGAGGACACTAGGAATACACTGAAGCTCTTTTCCACCAGTAAAATGGTTATGATAGGTATGCTTTGTGTCCTTGATCCCTGCAGATGCAGCACTTTAATAACGCAAAGGATCGCCTGTGTCTCTAGGCTAGATGGGATCCTATGGCCAGCATAGTACTTGTAGTTTGCTTACATATTCAATAACTATAATAATGCAGTTTCTTCTGGTTCATTTTAAGAGCCTTGCTACCGAAGATTGCTTTCTGTTCTGGCTAATGCTGCACGAACAGAATAGTTTTATAGCTGTTAAGAGGTTAGATCGGTAATGATTCTCATTAATCTCTATCTATTCACTGAAATAAGCCTCCTGAGTGAAAACGATAAGTTAAGGTAGCCAGAAACTTTGAAATTCTCCCATATATCCCCGACTTTGGTAGGAAGTTAGAGCTTTTGTAGTGTACATTTTGAGGCGTTGAATTTAAGGCACAAAGTTTAGTCTTCCAGAAGATAAAGCTACATCATTTGGAACCATTTTGTATCCTTTATCATCTAAAACCCATAATTAAGAAAGATTTCCCTAAGTGGTCATTTTAGGTGTCAAATACTTTTCTTGTTCTGATGGTAAAATATAACAAAATTAACCCAATACTCATCCATATCATGCTTTTATATTGGCTACTTTGGGAATGCTAATGTACAGGCTTCAAGACATTATCTCTGTGCTATAAATCTGGATTCTTCATCTTGCTATTAAGGCGGTCAAATTAGTATAGACTACTGGATACTAATGCTGATGCTCCAAAAAGTTTTCTAATTGTTGTTTTTTTCCTTGAGTAAAGGCAGGAGTGTGGAAACCGTAGAGAGCATGGTGGAGGAGGTGATTTCCCTCGCAGCGTTGCACCAGACCGGCGAACCTGTCCCCGACACCGAGGACGACGACGTTGGTATCAGCCGGCGTCGCCAACGCCAGCGACGGAGGCGAGGATATGGGTCTCGGAGCAAAAATCCCTTTGCCGAGATTACCGCGAAAAACATTCCTGAGCTAGCCAGTGTCCTTCTCGAAGATGAGGACGAAGAGGATGCGGAGGAGGAAGCTGCCGACGTCACCTGCACTGACAACGATGGTGAGGAAGAGGACGATGATGAAACGAGAACAGACGAGCAGCAGTCGTTCTCTGCCGCCAAGTCCCAGTACGTCGTCCAATCAACTTGGCCACAGCAGTCTCAGGCGCCACCGATGACCGATATCGTGCGTAGTGGGTCAACGAAACGCGCTTGCATCACCGCGTACTCGGAGCAGCCGACGTCCACATCCACCACTGCTGCTGGCTCCGCTCCTGCTGCTGCGCCACAGTATATTTTCGCTACTGCTACACCCAACGTCCCAGCTACCACTGTGGTGCCCGTGCGTTTTGCTACTGCTCCCTTGAACGGCACTGTCCAACCGCAAATTGCCACCTTTGCCGCTCCCTCCCAACCTAAGGTTGTGACAGTAAACGCACCGGCGCAAGCGAACATACTACGGGTGGTGAGTCCGGTGCAGATCGCGACAGCGACGGGACCGCAGCAACCGCGGTATATTTTGAGTCGATTTCCCGTGGGCGCGACGATAATCAATCCCTCCACTACCGCCATTGTGATGGCGCCATCGGCAATACAAGCGGCTGGTGTGCAGTTCGCCACCCCTATCGGAAATGGTCAGACGCAGGTTATAGGCACTGCTACCAACTCTACTGCAAATAACGCTGCGCAACAGGCCTCCCTGCCAAGCACTTTTGTCACTCCAGGGTATCGTTGAATGGACAGGGCTTGTACTCCTCCTCGCTTCCCTCGTGCATTTATTCGCCCCTCGCACGCCTTACCTCTCCCCACCGCACCACAGAACACTAAGTCAATCTTGCGCTTTCTTTTCTGCCTTTTCTCGTCTACCCATTCAGCAACACTGTTTGCGTGTGTGTGACCGTGGAGAGGGGTAAGAAGCGGTGCTGATACTTCCTCATTTATGTGTGTGTGTGTGTGTATGACTAGATTTATTGCATTTCTTCGCCTCTTCAATCTCCACCTTTTTCCGCGTGCGCGCCATCTCTTCCTCATATCTAAGCGTGCATTGTCCTTTTTTTAGTCGAAAGAAAAAAACGGCAGAAATGCAAAATGTATGAAAAACAGCTTGTACACAAACGTCTACTTGTTTGAGGGAACGGGGCTCGTGGTCTTTGGCTGGGTGAATTGTGCGCGACGAACATAGCATCGGAAGCGGTATCAGCTTTTCCAGGTGCCGCTTTTGAGTCAAATGTGGAGGTTATCTTGGTCAATCGTCTCGGTATTGTAGGTTCTTGCTGGCTTTCCAGCAAACACGCGATAAATTTCCGCTTTAGGGCGACAGATTCACACAGAGAAGAATGGGAGGGACAAATCAGTTAAGGATACAGCGTTGCGAATGTGCCTGAAGAGGCTGGTGCAGGTTAAGTTATTTTCCCCGATGTAGTGGCTACTGGGCACTTATCCTGCCGAAGCAAAAATCTAGTTTGCGGGGAGCGGAGGGCACACGCTGTTAGACAATTCTCGCCTCACCACATAACCTTCATCTGACCGTGATCACATGTGCCTCCATTGGTCATTCTTCCACCATTACAACGCAGAGTGCCTAAAGCAAGGAAGACTAGACACTAAATCTCCACAAAAGCGAGGTTATACTCGATTCCTACGTCCGAAGTGCCTCTCATCAACTCCATTGCATTTACAGTTTGCTCCTCTTTCATGCCTGCATTGAGGGAAAGGAATTTGGCACCTTCTTGCTGATTAAAGCCCGCTAATGCTCCACGACACGCTATTTACAAATAAGCAACATCGCAACAAGGAGATAGTTAATAAAAGAGTTCAGGACATACCCGCAGGGAGAACGTAGAGGAGCAATGCAGGGTCAGTGTGCAGGAGGGCTAGGAAGCCAAGCCGCAAGTGTGGATTTGCAGTGACAATTTTGGTCAGATATTATAATCCTTTGCCATATCCTGTGCATCACTTTGCTAAATTAAAACTAAAAATAATATACCGTCCCGAGACTCCCTGAAGTTGAAAGAAGACACGATACTCAAGCAGAATAAATATATTTAGCCGGGAGAAGGTGTCTGGGCTACTGGCATGGCCCAAAGGCCAGCCAACCCATCGAGGTACAAGGGGGCTAGTTCAAAGTCCAAAAGTGGCATCTCACCAGAACTGAGGGATAAACCACCATCGTATTACAGTTTAGTGAAAAGTGCTCAAAAAGAACAATGGACCGAATCAGGGTTTATAATATAAATCTTGCTAGATTATTGTCAAGCGCACTTTCATCCAGCAGCAATTTGCGTAAAATTTTTAATTTTGCATTCAATAACTGTGAAAAGCAAAGCTTTGAATTCTATGGAAGTTACTGGTCCAGTTAAATTTGTCAGAAGTGTGTTTCTCAAGCGCACTTGCGAATCACAATTTTTAAAGAATTTTTTAAATGCGTAATTTTGTGCATTACTTAGATATTTTGGAAGGGCTAAAATCCTGCTGCTAACGAATATACATGACGATGATGGGTAACCGCCAAAGTAGCTACTCCTTTCGCCAACCCGCTCGGGTAGGCTGTGTTCTTGGGCTTTTTTGCGGTTAGAGCCGTACGAAAATAGGCTGGAAGAGAATCACTTTTGTTCCTGGTGGTTTATAGCTTTGTTCTTCACATGTGCACTTTAAAGATTACTTAACCAATTGTGGTTGTTCTCTGATGAATATACTGCTCCCACCCGCTTTCCTCAACGTCGAAGTGCATTTATGCGTTAGCTATAAGACGACGTATCAACCCAAAACTATTATTTGTGTCACAGACTAGATTTGTATCGCCACGCCTCTCAGTACCGCCGTGTTTGAGATTAGGCTTTTTGCTGTATTTCCTTTCGTATTTTTCTGACGAGCTATGCCTATGAGTGTCCTATTTATTCAATGGTTTTTTTATGCAAGCAATGTTTTTCCTTTTTTAAATGAACCCTTGTTTCAGCTTCGTTGCAGAAGTTTTGCCTTAGCATAGTGGCTTGCAAACCTGACTTCAGCTCATTTGGTTTTTTGTATTTGTGAGCCATCTTGCATACTCTGGAACCGATTATATCACTGAAATGGCTAGGTTTCAAGTCGTTATTTTACTCTACATTTCAATGTAACAAACGATTATTGGCCCTCATTTGGTTTTTGTCGGTCGTGTGTTATCTTAATATTCCTGTTTGTGGATAACGATGCATTGTTGCTATTTTACTGACAGCTAACAAATTCTTACATTTGAATGTTCGTTTTTTGTGTATACGGAGGAGTGCTTTTTGGCAGATGTCAAAGCTCTAGTGTGTTTTTCTTGTAAAGTGTTTAGCTCTGCCTTTTTCAACAATGAGTTTCCTTCGTGACCATTTCTAGTGTCAACTCAATTATCATAAATTTAGTTGTCATTTTGATGGAAATCGGGTGCTTTCTCTCATCTTCCAAGTCCTCTTATCCCTAGGACATTAATATTTATTGTTGGTTAGGTGATCATGATTAAGAATGAATCTTTTTGTGTACGTTTAAGACATGGAGAAAGCATTCGGTGACATGAAGCTGGAGCGCCAGCTGGACAAAGAGGCTTTCTACGGCTACGTTCACGCCGTATCCGGGCCTGTTGTCACGGCCTCCCAGATGGCCGGTTCGGCAATGTACGAGTTGGTGCGTGTTGGTCACGATAACCTCGTGGGCGAGATCATTCGTCTCGAGGGCGACATGGCCACCATCCAGGTCTACGAGGACACTTGTATCCTTCCACTTACTTCGCTTATCTTGCACCCATTTATTTATTTTTTTCCTCCTTAACGCACGCTCTCCTCTCGCTTCCTTAAGCTGGTGTTACTGTTGGCGATCCCGTTTTGAAGACTGGCAAACCTCTTTCTGTGGAACTGGGTCCCGGTATCATGGGTAGCATATTCGATGGTGAGTCTACTTGTTGTTGTGTCTTCAAAAGAGTCAACGCTTTGAGCGTTTATCTCGTTTGAGCAGATAGAATAAGCCTGCATCTTGTGCGAAAGCTCTCTCCACCCACCATCCTGTGTACGGTGCTCCTCTCTCTGTCTAGGTATTCAACGTCCACTGCAGGATATCCGTCAGCTGACGTCCTCGATATACATTCCCAAAGGTATCAGTGTGCCCGCCCTGGATCGCAAGGTAGTGTGGGAGTTTACGCCTAACTCGACCCTCCGACCGGGAATGCACATAACAGGTGGGGACATTTTCGGCTCGGTGTATGAAAACACCCTGGTGAACCACAAGCTGATGCTGTCACCGAAGGCTATGGGTACTGTGCGATGGATTGCGCCTCCGGGCAACTATAACATCACTGTAAGTTGCACTAGACTTGAATGATCAGACTATTCATCCTAAATTCATCCATTCCGAGTTCGCCTACCATTACTTACTGGATCTGTTTGCCTATCCACTAGGGATCCACTCCTCCGCTCCTCAGTCCATTTGCTTCATATTCATTCACTTGACTACTTTGCATTTATTCATCAATTCCGTCTTCATCCTTGCCTGATTTATCCTAGCTTTATTCTTCCACCCTACCTCTATACGTCTTCAAAATACGCTATTCCACTTCAAATCAACAGATACATCTATTCTTGCTTCCTTAGACGAATTTGGCTTGTTTAGCTAGTTTCCTCCCGTTGTAGGACAAGGTACTAGAGACGGAATATGACGGGGAGGTGACGGAACATTCAATGTTGCAAATCTGGCCGGTGCGTCAACCACGACCAGTGGCCGAGAAACTACCCGCTAATTATCCCCTTCTTACTGGGCAGCGAATTCTCGATGCCCTCTTCCCGTGAGTCTTCATACCTTGGTGGAATGAACCGCATCTAACCGTCCGTCATATTCTCCATATATGTGTATGTTCGCTCACGTGTATTCTAACCGCGTGTTGCTTGTGGTGCAATCTCCGTGAATGGCTAAAGTGCTAGCTAACCCTTCCACGTATACAATCAGTCGTATGCGCAAAGGCATCTATCCGACCGTCCATATGATGGTCTGTGGTGGTTACTGCTGCTTTCAAGAAACCCGTAAATTCTGACCACCACCAGCAACGTCTTTTTGTGCACTAGATAGCGTACCATGACAATTGACTCAAGGATCCGAATTAGACCTCAATGTTTCATTACTTTTGTACTTTACAGAATTTTGTTGAATGTCCTGAAGATGTACTTTGTGTCGAAATGTCACTCATATGCACCACCCACCTCAAAAGGTCAGTAGCTTAGCAATAAAATCAGCTGCTAATCAGATTTGGTTTGTTTCAAATCTATTGTTGCCACTATCCTGGGAAACTTTTCAACTTGACTGCGCATTTGCTTCTATCCCAAGTGTTATATCCATGATGGTTTTTAGTATCTAACGCCATGGTGTTTGGAAAGCCCTTCCCTAGTTCCTCTAAACCCTGTTAACGAGTGGGAAAATTTCTGCGAGCAAGCGAAAGTTAATTCTCCTCTCTGTCTCCGCTTATCCCTCCCCTACCAATCAGCGTGAGCCATGCTGGAGGCCTCAGCAATGGTAGCTGCACTGCTTCGATGAAACTACACACAGCTTGATGATTATGGCGTTGTTAGTGCTTGTAACACATGGTTGAAAGTGATTCCGAACAAAACTGAGGAGTCTCACCCACAACGGGATTGATTATCTCGAACCAGCTTGTTAGTTTGATTGGTGGATTACTGAGGGGACCTTTGATTGAGCTGTCAAAATCAACAGAGTATTACTGATTTTGAGCTGATCTTAAGTCTAATATGGCAATTTAGTTTGTCAAATTGTCATCCTAGAGCAGATTTATGCAACCGCTTTAATTATGGTAGTGGGCTTGTGGATATGTAGTAGATATAGCCTCCCAACGACTCAAGCCTTAGTTAGACATCAATGTTATTTCGTGGTAATTCCATGTTTTTTTACTAACCTTTTTAGCCTAAATATTGTGACCGGGAATGCTTTCTCGTTAGACTGGTTTTAAGGCGTTAAATAATAGATTTCTCGAGTCGATCCCCGTTCCCATCCATTCAACGGGTGCTCGTTCCCTACAGCGCCGTTCAAGGCGGTACAACAGCCATTCCTGGTGCTTTCGGTTGTGGCAAGACGGTCATCTCGCAGTCCCTCTCAAAGTACTCCAACTCTGATATAATCATCTACGTCGGGTGTGGTGAGCGTGGCAACGAGATGGCCGAGGTGCTTCGTGACTTCCCTGAGGTCAGTTTGAGTTGCCCCTTCATTTACTCTATTCCTTGTATCTGTGGGTTTGTTTTCTGGGGCAGTTCTCTTTGGGAGAGGGGAATTTAAAACCAGGCATTTAGTGAATCCAGTTTATTAGGTAATGCTAATTTCAGCTTTTTAATGTTGGTGCGAAGTGATTGAATCTCATGATTACCCTTTTGATTAGATTTACTTACTCTTACTAGGGTTTTTTTTAACTTCTCATCGGTTTAATTGTTAATATTAGTAGTTCTCTTTGTCAATTGCCTTTTTAGGTTAAAATAATACTGCATTTTATTTTTAATGTTAGTTGAACCCGATGGCGTTATGTCAAGCCACTCATTAGTGGGTGTAGCACGATGAACGTCTGGGGGCCTTGGGCCTGTCACATTTACCTTCTATTTGCTCTCTATGCAACCCCTCCATACATGGTTGAGCGTTTCAGACCTGCAATTATTCTGTGATTCATCTGTTGCACTTTATCCCAGCCATAACAAGCTGTTTTTAAAGGCTAAAGCTTTTGGGGGTCATTTGTTGTTACATCCTTGACTATCCTAGGTCATAGTTGCTCCTCCAAACCTCATGTATGGTTTTTTTCTACGGTCGCAGCAAACACCAAGTCGTCCGATAGATTTTGTAAGCGAAAGGCACTAGTCCATTCCAAATACAGCGTTTTTGGTGACTTAAAACGCTCTGAAGCCGTCCTAACATTCCTCGCCAACGTTATCCGGTTATGGTGCTAAGATGATTAAAGCCTTCACGCAGCTCATTTCGCAGGTGTTTGATGATGCTAGGACTTTCATTATGATTTCTTCCTCATAGTAGCCAACTGTAAGTACTATGACCGAGCCTAGTGCTACGGGATTTTCATCAAATGACGATTAGTGCCCCTGTCCCGACCCTTGGTTACTTCAGTTCCCCTGACTCTATAACTGCGGAGACACTCACGCGATTTTTGGTGTTGAAGTGTGAAATCAGGTCTGCTACTTTCTGACCAAACATGCTTTTGTTTCCTACAGTGAGTAGGCCCTGGAAAGTCTGACAACAAAGCCTATGATCTGATGAGGCGAAATGTCTGCATTCATGAATTGCGGATGCTTTTAACCGGCTTCCTTAATCCGCACTGTCTGATGAAATGCGAATCTCTTTTGGCTGTTTTTTGAGTAGCGAAAATGGAAATTGTATGACAACCTGGCAGTGAATGTGTCAGCGCCACAGCTCACTAAACTGATAGAGGGAAATGTGTAGGTTAATTGAGCATTCTTCCCCCGTCTTCCGTACAGCTAACAGTGGAGATGAATGGCAAGCAGGAGACGATAATGAAGCGAACGGCGCTGGTGGCCAACACCTCGAACATGCCAGTGGCGGCGCGTGAGGCCTCCATCTACACGGGGATTACCTTGTCCGAGTACTTCCGTGACATGGGCTACAATGTGGCCATGATGGCCGACTCCACCAGTCGGTGGGCAGAGGCGTTGCGTGAAATCTCCGGCCGTCTCGCTGAAATGCCTGCTGACTCGGGCTACCCTGCCTACCTCGGTGCTCGTCTCGCTAAGTTCGTCTCTCTCCTCTCTTTTTTTGACGTTGAAGTGGTTACCTGGTAACGGTGATAGAATAAAGATGGTGAAGAAACCGTACGGAGAATGAGGAAGCCGTACAGTTAAGTGCACAACTAAAACAAAGTAAAATCTTGTGACTAGGTTTCTTAACCGAAAATCTGGTAGTACACTTTTTGCCGATGTTTGTAAAGTTTTTTCCAAGGACTTCCAATTGGTGACCAAAAAATTGACTCACTGAGATGAAAATCCCATCACTAAAATGAACTTCAAGCGTGTTTTCTGGAAATTGCTGCTGTAATGATGTAAGAAAAGTTTTTCCTTTTAATCTTCGTCAACCCGACTTCTCTTACGGTGCTTAACTACCCTCTGGAGATTACAATAGTCTGCAATTCTGAATAGAACTTTATTGTTGATAGAAAGCGATGCTTGCAGAATTCCATATCATTAAGACAGTGACCGAGAACCACGGAGACGAGAAAGCTCCCGTAGTTAGATTCATGATTGGGACAAATGCCGCTCTGCATTGAGCTACTCCATGTCTTTTTCTTGCCTCGGTCCATGCAGTTTCTACGAGCGCGCAGGTCGCGTGCGTTGCCTTGGAGGGCCGGAGCAGCGCCAAGGGTCTGTCACCATTGTCGGTGCCGTCTCCCCACCCGGTGGTGACTTCTCCGATCCCGTTACCTCGGCCACTCTCGGCATCGTGCAGGTAGGCTAGCAAGGTGTCGCTTTTTTACCCTCCTCACCTCCTTGGGATAATGCCTTTTGTAAGTATGATACCACGGTAGAAATGTGAGTGTTCATGTGTCATCTATTGAAAGGTGTTACTAGCCAAGGACGTTAGCTTCTGTCATAGAAACTGATTGGTCATTTTTATTGAGCAGGACCAGCACCATCTATCTCAGACAAATCTGCTAATGCCTTTCCCCACCTTTCGCAGTTTTTTCGGCACTAGTTAGTAAATATGGTGGGGAAATGGTAAGAGATCGAACGAGTTAACCATAATGCTCATTGCCCACTGGCTACCCCAGCTAGACTGACTGGCGCCTTGACTGCTCGCGATCCTAATCGAACACGAAGGCGAAAACCTTTGGAGTGGAGGGCTTTTACTGCATCGGCCCGAAAAGCGGAAGGCGGCCACGGTTTTTTCTTGGTTATGAGTCATCACGGAAATTACCAATCAGAAAGAGACTAATGAAGGGACTCGAGATTCTAATTTTCCCTTCATCTTTTTCGCACAGCATGTTATTTACGGCGAGAAAAAAAGGGTGGATGATAATTTCATGAAATGTAACCTTTTGAAATTTCTATTGCACCGGGTGGAGGAGAAATGGGTGTGTATCAAACTTGTTTACATTTGTTCCCAAAACAGCTATGGCGTATGCGTTTCAACCGAACTTCACTGCATTTATGTCTTATTAGTCACCCACTTTATTTTATACTATCGCACTATTATTTCGATGTGTTGGTTGACATTGACAACTACTCTTTGTCCGTGCTTTGAAAGCTGATGCTTGGCAAGCGTGGTTGATTTGTGTTGCTTGGGTCTACGGACTTTAGTTGTTGTCCGTCTCCTAATGGTAGGAGTCTGCAGAAATGGTGTTCTGGGGGTAGTATTTAGGTGTTGGCAGATTGTCTCCTTTTCGCATTCTGTTGGCATTGTGCTATCCGATTGAGGTTTTGCAGTAGTTGCGGTTCCTTCGATTGCACTGGGCAGGTTGAATTAAGTTTTTCAGGAAAGAACGCTTCCATTCAAGTGCTGACGTCCCTCCTTCTTTACTTCTTACACCAGGTCTTCTGGGGTCTGGACAAGAAGCTGGCGCAACGCAAACACTTCCCCAGTGTGAACTGGCTCATCTCCTACTCCAAGTACGTACGCGCCCTGGATGAGTACTACGAGCAGAATTTTCCCGACTTCGTCACGCTGCGCACCAAGATGCAGGAGATTCTGCAGGAGGAGAAGGACCTTTCCGAGATTGTCCAGCTTGTCGGCAAGGTAGGCACTTCTATCACCTAGAGAGTGATTAAAAGACCGTTTCTTGTTTCTGTATATTTAAAGCTAGAACAATTTAAACGCAAAGGAAGCTCTCTTTTACTTTTTATGGTAAATAATGCGTTGTACTACTTACAGTCTAGTTAGCATTGTCGTGGTACGATTGGCCTTTTACCTTTTGGCCAGCATTGGTTAGGCACTTAAAACCGCCTACCTAGGCACTCCGTTCAACTGTTTTAGGTAAACATTATCGTATTACTGTAACTGATGCAACTATCGCCAAACAGACAATAAGTGCGTTTCCATTTTTGTAATTACCGAAATGCAAATACTATAGTGAACGCTTTTTGAAGGACTCCATCTTATCACAAGACGGGAATCTTCCTCTCCTCAGGCTGCGGAATCCGACCATGCAGTCTTCTAGCTCATTTTTCACTTTTTTGTCTAGCTGTTTTTCAAATTATTCAATTACTGCACGTCAGTTACTTTTAGTGCATGTAAATCTGGAGGATGCTTTATCATTAGACGTAGGGGATGACTGAAAGCTTGAGATTCACGGCAAATCAGATGCAATTGGCTGGTGCTCCTTGTGGATACACTTCTGCATCTACTTTTATGGCTGTTCTAATGGTAGAAACGAAGATATGGCTCGTCTACTCCTCAGGACGTAGTCTTGTCTCCAACTAAGTCAATTTCATAATGTAACGGCGGCTTTGCATTTCATGCATTTTGATAGACCCAGGTTTCATGGCCTTTTGGGAAACTGCGTTACGGAGGGTCCAATCACAGAAGATTGAATGGCCCCGTTTATACAATTCATTGGTGTGACCAGATACCATTGCGGCTCTCAACAATGATAGTCAAGTGGCGCCAATTGGCATGTAATTTGAAGACATACCAAAAACTCATTTGGGCTACTTTAGGGAGTAAAGTCATCCAACCAAACTGATCCGACTGCATTCTCCGAGGTATTCACGGATCGTGAATACCTCGACCCATTTACGCTGCATTGTTACGGCTCCATTTGGACGGGTGACGCAGACGGTTGAAAGTAAAGATTAGGCCGTGTTTAGAGCGCATGTTGCAGTGAAATTGGGTGACGTGTATTTAGTGATTTGCTTTTTCCAGGCGTCACTGGCAGAGTCGGATAAGATCACCCTGGAGGTGGCGCGTATCATCAAGGACGATTTCTTGCAGCAGAACGGCTACTCGGACTACGATAGGTTCGTCACTTATTTCTGCTATTGTTTTGCTTTTTCGATGATTTCTTGCCCTTAATTCCTCTCTTTACATGACACCTGTCACCGTATTTTGCTGATTGCCTTAACATTTCTCTTGGACTTTGTTATGGGCTTTATTTATTATCGAAGCATTGGACTCAACTGTGATAAGCAGCCTAGAAATACAGTTTAGACGGCAGCAAATTGTCCCAGAATGCCATTTATTGGTGAAAAGATTGAGTTCTGGATCACATTTGCCTATTTTTAAGCGGATTGTCGAGATAGTAGGGTTTAAAGTCCACGATTTTTCCCACCACAGGTCATTTGTCCTGTCGGATGATATTCTACAACCCGACCATCTCCCACTCCAGCCGCTTTTCGTCCAGACATTTTGCTGCAATCAAAAATCCATTCCATCAAACGCACGAGACTGTGCTCCTCATTAATTCATCACTTCACCTAGTTGCTAGGGCACGATTCAGATTAGCTGAAATGTGGTTTCGCTTGAGTGCTGGCTAGTGTGCAGAAATTGAACTCGTCGCATTTCAGACAAACTCCTTTCGTCGTGATTCGGTGGATGGTGCTCTTCATAGTAGAACCATTTTTTTCTTTGACTCAGGTGTACTATCCAGTCACTGAACTCTATACGTGGCATCTTATCCCTTCTTGTAGGGGTTGGGGTTCGAATTTAATCGCAAGTCTACCGAAGACCTGTTACGCTGTTTACGGAAGTGTTATGAATGGAACGTCATAGCACCGAGTTAGTGATCGAAACCGCTGCAGATTGTACAATCCAGCCAGTAGTCGATATGGATTTAATGGTTCTACCTTTACGAATCGTTGTGGATGTGCTCCATCGTCCCCATATGTCTTTCAGTTAGTAACATCGAAATTGCCAGTTCTTTGGAATGGTCTTACCTGCAGTTCCGCATGCAGTTCAACCATGGAACCTGAATCGCGTAGTGCAGTGTCAAATACATTGTTGACGAAAGGCGTTCTTCTTGCGTTGCATTTGGTCTCCTCCCTTCTACAGGTTCTGTCCGTTCTATAAATCTGTGGGGATGATGCGCAACATTATCCACTTCTACGACCAGGCGCGAAACATCGTGGAGGCTACCGCTCAATCGCTCCGTCGTGTCACCTGGGCCATCATTCGCGAGGCTATGAGCTCCACCATCTACAAACTCTCCAACATGAAGTTCAAGAACCCTCGCACTGAGAGTCAGGTCTGTCACCTCTTCCTCTCCTCGCTTTCACCCTTATTCAAATCGTGCAATGAGAGTTCTGAAGTTTTTTGGCCCCTTTTGCCTTGTTTAATTAGGCTCAAATTCTAGCTGATTTCGATGAACTGAACGAGGAGATAACAACAGCCTTCAGGAATTTGGAGGATCTGTAGACTGAGGCAATATGGTCTAGAAGTCATCCCGTTCCTTTCTCTCCTGGCCCCCGTGTGCACTTCGGTAAAGAAGAGGGAACTCCGAAAAGCATAATAAATTCACTCTCTCCATGTCTATTTTTCCTGACTCCCGAGTGGTTTGTTGTACCTTTCCTACTCTCTCTCTCGTATCTGCTGTTGTGACTGTGATCAACTCAAAATACATTCACACGATTTCAATAGGCTACATCCGATTCCGTTCTCTCTTGTTTTGGTAACGATTGTGGACCACGTTTTGAGTGCTGCTAATCGGTTTCAGGTTCTATGCACAGCCTTTCTATGCTCTCCCTTATTAGGTTGATGAGAGGCCTGTTGTCAGATGGATATGCTTCAAATAGTCTGGAGGGTGTGACTCGGTGGCTATACTGCTCACAACGTGGTTGTACGTGTGCGGTGTTCAAGTCAAATTGGGACTTTAAACTTTGAAGTTGAAACTACATTTCCTCTTCAACTCAGCAATCAACCTATGCGCGTGAGGCTTCAGAGTGAAAAACCTTGTCAGCGCGTCTGAATCGTCTTAGGACAGGCTGTTACGATTCATATTCACTTCTCTTACTCTGAGTGCTCTAACTTGCCGAAGTTGGGAATGTTAGTACATGATTGTGTTGAGTTTGCTAATTCTACAGGATGGTCCTTATCCTGGCAGGCGTTCTTCGCCCCGAGTGAATGCTCCCTAAAATAACTGCGGATGCTACGAGCTGATAACGAACTACCATAGTCGAGGTCGGAGCTGGCACATAGCCGTTTTCCCTTCGTCATTCACTCGTTCTGTGTTTGAGGTCTTCTGAGTTATATCAGCAAGCTCCGATCCAACACGCTGTTGGATCCATGTCAACGTCATTACTGTCGACATCTTCAATAACAGTGTTCTGGAATGGACTGTGCGCTAGTCATTAGTGAAATTCCAAGTTTCGGTCTGATTTTAACCCTCCTGTAGCAGAGCATTATGCAGGCCTGCTTAAGGCTCACACTTCAAACTCCACGCCGGTGGTTCCCGGTCCGCCAGACTGAGTTGTAGAGTTTCTGTGCGCGAGTGGCCTGGATCCTACTGAGATCACCGACCAGATGGCCAATGAGTAAGGCTTCAGGACAGCAGACGCCCGTATTGACTAGCGTGAGAGGGATCAACACAGACATGAGAGGTGCGGGGACCAACTTAGATGCTGACCCCGGCGAAGGCTGCAGCAGACTGTTAGCGACTGCGGCTGAATCTGCGCCAACTGAGTCGTGCACATTTACTGTGGTGGATTGACCTTAGCACTGGTAGGTTTGACCGAAGTTCCAGCAAATCAGAAGGGAGTGAGGGTACAATTTCCAGCATGTTCGGAAGTTACTCACAGAAATGGAAAGTCCTGCAAAATCAAACCGTGACGTTATTATGGGGTTGAAGGTATTCTCAACTAAAGGAAGATATTCCATGAGCAAGCTTTGGGAGGTCCTGGAGATAACTTGGATAGTCAGACAAATAAAGTTTATTCCCCTATTTATTCGCGAAGTTGCACTGTTTGAGATATCTGGGAAGGGGCTGCCTCGCATGCTCCTGATAAGTTTTCCCTCTAGACTGCGTGAGTGCCGAGACTGATACCTTGAGGTGGTTAGCGGTCACTTGACACCAAACTCGGGGCTGAGTGGACGACGCTTCTTCTCAAGTCGGAAACGAAGTCTGATTCTCCACAACTTTTGATCGTTTGTGAACTCTCCCCATTCCACCCAAATAAAGGGTGTCCTCTACTCAGCCTTCTCGATTCATGGCTCTGAAGCTGGAGGCAAAAGAGAACTGTTGCGATAGGAACTAACCGTGGAAGCCTATATGGATTTCCAGATACCACCTCTACAATTCTTGGACTGTTCTTTGCTCAGCGAAAGAAGTAAGAAGCATCCGTCAATAGGTTGCAGCTGAAGTTGCTTTGATGATGACAACGAGTGGGGAGGCGAGCCTGCACATGGCGCAGCAAGGAAGTCTCTCAACCACAACTCTTAATCATTTCGATTTTCCAAGCAATTTCGTCCTTCTGGACTTGGCTTTTTCAAAAGGCGAAGTACCCTACGAGCTGGCAAAATCTCAGCGAATCAGACGGCTTCGAGTGGTGCGTTGGACTGTGAACATCAGGAAGTGAGTAGGCAATTCTTCCCTGGCATCCTTCACTTCTGGAGGCTTAGCATCCTTTTCCATTCTTCAAATGCCTCCTGGAGCATGTGCTATGGTGCGTTCGTCAGCCTGGTCGCCGAATCGTGGAGAACCACAAGTTTGACTACTCATTGCTCTAATGCGGGACCGAAATTGGCGCTACTGAACTCTCCACTGCCAGCTGCTGCTGCTCAAGACTATGGAACAAATTATTTATCATCAGACCGAGGAAATGCTTCATCTACTTTGTTTTTGCTTCATGCCCAACTGGTATATTTGCTACGCGATACGGTGCAACCGGTTACGTAGCATACATTATTGACCCCACGACTGTATAAGAATGTAGAAGGATAGTACACTACGGTGGTAGCAATCGTCTTGAAGAAAATGTTAGATGACTGTCGTAGACGGATTTCCAAACGTCTAATCCCGAACAGAGGAGTTGGCAAGGCAACATCAGTAGAAAAGAATCAGGATGGTGAGGGTAGTTGTCCTGTTGCGGTGACTGGGATGTACTTCTAGGGTTTGAACGAATCTTCATGAAGTGAGAAGTGACACTGCTGGCGTCAGCACTGACTACTGGTCCTCCAGACTGGTCGAATGCTTTGGTGGATGTCAGCCGCCTTTCATTGAGACGTGTTTATGTAGGAAACAAGTCAACGCCATCAAGTGGGTTGCGAATACCACTTCGATTAAATGAGTTACTTGGGGGAGGAACTTATGAAAATACTGACTTGAGACCGATTGTAGCTGTCAGCGTAGCGGTCTTAAGGCCAAAAGTTACAAAGAAAAGAAACTAATGTCACGCATTTCATTATCGGTGTGTAATGAAAGGAAATGCATGGCTACTACCTTTGCTGCGTCCTGGGTCACAGCCTACATTGTAAGGAATCACAGTAGTAACACAGAAAGTATAGTACTGACTTAGGAAGGGCTCCAAAATCGCTAAGCAGAATTATGAACTGGTCGCCAAATCAAGCAGAGAACTTAACTATCGAAGCAATGTGCAGGCGTTCATTGCCGCACTTGACTACGTCGTCGGCCGTCCACGTCAATGCGCCTCATAATTGTGGCGACGATACCTCTCCCTCTACCTTTACAGAATCGAAGAGTCTCATTGCAAAATGCGTCCTAAAAACACCTTTTTTAAGTGATCAGATATCTTTTTATCCACGAGCTGAACAATACGGGCACTCCAGTACACAGAGGTTGCATCCTTGCTCTGATATGCGATATGGCCATCACTTAATTTTTCTGTACGCTAGTAATGTGCGCTCTTCAACAGCACATTGACTTGTAATGATATCAAGAGAGAAATATGAACATAAAGTTAAAAGCGAGGGTCAGTGAAAGGAATAGCAGTTGTTACTGTAGCAGCTTAAATATTGATTGTATAACTCTCGCCTTTGGTGATAGCCTATCTGGAACTTCATGATTGAACTTCCTCTGGGAGAACGGCCTCTAAACAAAACGGGTAGTTCCTCAAACCTGTTAATCTCCAATGCGCAATATATATAGTATTATATCCACATTCATTGTCAGCAGAATCCCATCTCAATGCAGTTTCAAGTTATAAATTATATAAAAGAATAGGGTATTTGAAGGTGGGCCGTACTTTCATCAGGACGTGGACTGATTAAAAGCAACGTGAAAATCAAAACGTGTCTCGTTTAACGTAAATTTCTCATCTTTGGTTGGACAGTGCTTTGTACACTAAAACAAGAATTTTTCCATTTACAAAAGGCAGGTGAAGAGTCAAAAGTGCCCTGAATAGAACTGAGCAGTCTACCGAAGTTATCTGGTCATAAATTCAAACCCCATGTAGACTAAAGCGAAAAAATCAGACAAACATGTAGCATTTGCATTTCACAATTTAAGAGCAAAATTTGTAAAAATGTAATTATGTTCATTTGTTTGTATTTTTTATAGAAAATGGCCTTGTCACATTGTTTTGTTGCATATTTCGCGGATCATTGAAAGGACGTCATGCCCAGGTTGAACTACACGAAGAATCGGAATAGGAAGTACACCTATCGGAAGGGTAATTGGTTTTAGAACAATTTTATGTGCCACAGCCTCAATTCGATTCCTAGGTTGGCTTGCATTACACACTCACTAACTTGTTCTGATTGAGTTTGTGGTAGCCACATCGTGAACAGGTACCCTATTACCACTGATTAGTGCGCCAGGCGATCACTTTTACCGCAGTAGTTCCTCTCTGGAAGGGTGTTGGTTTTTTACTCGTTGATAATTTATGCAATAAATTGCTTTATCCAGTTTTCTCCCCCGAATCCCAGGTGACTATGTCGATCTTGATAACGACGATATCCCCAATCGCTATCCACGGTTCCGCAGTGACTGGCATTCGGGGAAGCACGGGCATCGTAACCAGCCACAGTCAAATATTAGTCCCGAATTGGTGCGAAGAGTTGTGGTTGGTGACCTTCCTCCAAGTTCCTCATATTCTCGTACCTACGTATCCCCCCAAGGCGAGGTTTGGGTTCGTGCAAACATCGCAAATGGGGCTTCAATGTCTATTGATTTCCTCAAAGAAAGTTTTAGTGCCGCAATTGAAACCACAGTTCGAATTTACAATCTCATAATGAAAGGGGAAAACTGCACGTTCTTTTTCAAAATCCGGTCTAAAAAGGTAAGGCAATTTAGTGTATGCGGATACGTGTATTATTGTTGCACAGCTTAGAGCTCTGTCTGCTTTCCGCCTGCAGAGTGTCGGTGCTGTGCAAAAGTGATAAACTTTAACCCAACTACTGTGCGGTACTGGTACTGTTTAGTTAAAGAACAATATTATCAGGACATCAGGTAGAGCCTCACAGGTTTACTGCGAGGTGTGGATAATGATGTTAAATGAAACGTCTTTGTTAGTAGTGTGTACACAACTGCAGGGTCCACATCTTTATTTTATGCTTATTTAGCTTGGAGACTATTGCAAAGCCATCAAGAGTATTATCGACCCGGTCACTGGCGCTCCCATCGTGTGTGATATAAAATCTTGCAGCGAACCCGAGGTTCCACTTGCATCAACCAATGCGAATAATGGTGTCACGGGGGCGCTTTTGCCGGAGGCTTGGATGACCGCTTTGCGCGAGTGCTTTAAAGAGCGCTTTCAAGCTACCACTAATGTTCTCGACCTCTCCAGTCTTCATACCGATCTTACTCTTCTCAATAAAGGGTACTTCATACCTCTGAACAAGACGATTGTGTTTTCGTCATTTATTGCTATTCTTCAGGAAAATGATGCTAAAGTGAGTCTCCCGGTTTTTTCAAGTAGTAATGTGCTGGGTTTGACATCGGTTGTTGTGGTAACAGTCGGCTGTACACTCCAGCTAAATTGAAACGGGCTCTGTCTGAAGCCCCCATTTGTAGTATGAGGGTTCTAAAGGTGCCAACATGAAAACCTGCCTGTGTTGAATCTAACCTCACTACAATTCTCTGTTGTACACTAGTAATATTAAAGGGATGCTAATTGAAGCTCTCAGGTTCTGGTATTGTATACTAGCTGGATTTTTATACTTGATTGTATTTGTGGCTTTCAGTAGCGCACAGTCCAGCAAGATCAATGGCACTATATCAGCCTCTGAAAAGCGTTTGGAGGTAGGAATGGTGCAAACATCTCAAACCTAACTCGTATGCGCGCTCTCAGAAGCTAGTGACTTGTGACGCCTGATGCTTTCAATTGAAATTATTCACTTCTTTCTCCTGTAGCTGTCTGCGTTGAATTTGTCGAATAATCGACTGAATCATGTGCAACCGTTTGAGGATATGTGTAAGGTGCTGGGACCACCGACGTACTCCTTCGAGCGCATAGATCTGAGTGGGAATCACATAAACACTTCGCGGAATCTTGAAGCGCTAAAGGCTGTTCCTGGAATCTGTCACCTTGATTTGTCAGATACACCAATAGCGGGTCGTTTATCTAACCCAAATAGCGGCAAAATTATCGAATCGTGAGTCTCTTGACACGGTTTTACATTTTTTAGCCTGCTTAGGATCGTTTTTGGTGTTTTTGTTGTTTAATTCTTGGAGTAAATAGGAGTAGGAGGCAAGGTGGGTTAAATGGGATGCTTCTATGTAGCCTTCGCCGTTCTCTCAAGATCCATTTTCAAGCCTTTTTGTGGACGAGATTGTAAGGAAGTGTATTGTTGAGATGAGGGTTATATTGAGATGTGCAGGTCTTATGAGGAGTCGGGGTCTTTGCCTTCTCGGGGAGGGACGGATTGACGGAGGCATGGAGTTTGTCGAACAGCTCCTCTCGCCTAGTAAGGTGTAATGTAAAAGTCTTACAATTTTTTGTTTTCGTTTACCTTGCTGTCTTCTAACAGTTTGCCTTTAAGAAAATCATTTTCGAGACTCCGAAGGGCATACACGTAGGAACTATTGGAGCCCCATTGTTCGTTCTGCAGTTGTTAATGCGTGAATTGCATTGCGTATCTTACTTCGTTCCTTACCTTGCTCTGCATTTCTGGACAGGCAAATCGTGCGGATTCTTCCCGGACTGAAGACGCTGGTAAGTTTTTTGTATAACCGTTTAAATACAGGACATTGGCTTTGATGATTCCTTTCTCCACTTGCAGAATGGCAATCCAATCAAGGTGACGGTTCGGTTTGCCATAGAGCAAGGTTCTAACGCTCTTGAAACCAGCTGCCCTCCTAGAATCCGCCTTCCACCATCAATTCAGGGTCATTTCGGGAGCGAAGAGATCCGGGTGCCACTACTCACCTTTCTAATGGAGTAGGTTTCCATTTCACTATTGCGTTGATCATAAAATATTGATGTGATTTCTTTATTCTCTCGCTGCCTTTCGTCTGCAGATACTTCGGTCGTTACGATGCGCCACAACGCGGCGAAGGCATCTACTCTTATTATACACCGGCTTCAACTCTGACAATTTGCGTGAATCCTGCCTCTCAGTCCACTGGAAAGAGCGTTCTTGAAACTCTGGACTCAGGCGGTACTCCGAATCAGAAGACTCAGCTTCTCACGAACAATCTGGATGATGCCTACTACAAGCAGAATCGCAATCTGATGCGTTGCAAGGATGAGAATAAACGCCACGAGTTTATTTGCCAAGGTCCTCTTAACATTGCCTCAGCGTTGGGGAAGTTGCCTGCCACGGAACACATCCTTGAGTCCTTCTGCGTCGACGTGATTAACCATTCTGTGGGTTTACGAAGTGAAACCGCCCTTTTTTGCGTCGCAGTTTAATTTAAAGAAGTTAGTTCGTTTTCAGGAGAACCAAATAATTTTCAATGTGACAGGCGCCTTCTACGAGAATAAGACACCTTTTGGTGCAAATGCTCCAATACGAAAAGTGCTGCGTTGCTTTGCGCGGTCAATGATTCTTATCGCACCAGGCACGCAAATTCTTCAAGACAATATAATCATCTCGAACCCCACAGAACCTCTTATTCAGGTGACTACTCTTTTTCGTTCGGGTGTTCAATTCGATTGCCTGATTATCCCCTTATAGTTTTTCTTTTACTTGTAGCGCTACATCCGCGAAGTCAAAAAACAGGCAAAAGCTGAAGCTGAGGCCAAAGCTAGGGCACAGCCGGCTGTTGTTCCTCAAGCGCCCGTTGTTTCCACTGCCCCTGGCACTAATGAAGAGGCAGCAGTGGTGGAGTTCCGTCGTCAAACTGGCATGAATTCTGCCTACTGCCGTCAGTGTCTCCAGGAATTTGGATGGCAGTTTGAAACCGCTTTGGCTGGTTTTCGGGCAATGCACGCTTCGGGCAGCATTCCTCAGATCGCTTTCGCTCCAGATTAGTCCCACTACCTCCCTCCACCCCCTGATTGGCACTTACTTCTCTGGAGATGGCACACCTGCTTCGGTGGTAGTAGCGGCAGTAGAAAATCAACATTGTCTGCGTGATTGTGAAATGTGTGTACTTATGTGTGAGTGTTTGTGTATGTGCGTGTGTGAAACCTATAAGGGTCACCCAGTTGTCAAAAATTTGGTCCATCCGCTTGTTTATGATTGTCTACCCCAGTTGGTCGCAGTGCTTGTGCACGGTTCTCCTTGGTCTATAAGGAGGCCCCACCGCTAGCGCATGCAGGCTCCCCTCCACTGTCCTACCTATGTGCTGGTGGTGTGATGTGCACCGACGAGGTCCTCTCTGCGTCTTGTACTTATTCCCCAATTTGGGTCGTGGCCTGTCGGGTGTCCCTTGCCAAATCTGCGTGGAAGTGTGAGTGTGTTTATTCTCGTTGATTGGTTTGTTTGCTCTACTGTTGCTGCCTTCACTACTACGGTGTTAGTCCATACTCTGGAGAAGTATTGTTGTCAGTCGCAACCAGTTCTCGTGTTAGTTGTCCACCCCATCCACCCCCCTCTCCTGACTTGCGCTTTTCGCCTATTTGTAGCCAACCTTGTATAATACACTTACCTTGTACCATCGATCTTATTCAGTGTTAAGTGGATTTTGTTTTTCGCGTCTCAAGGTTGCGTGCCTCTTCATCCAGTTATTTGGATTGGGGTGTGAATCACGCTTTTCACCACTCCAAGTGTGTAGTGTGGGAGGGTCTGTCGCTACGCCAAAATTCTATCAAGATGAAGAGCAACGCAGGTGAGTGTAGGTGGGTTAAGTCTTCCAGTTACATTTAGGTGTTATCTGATCTCACCTAGCCATAGCCACAGCGTTCTAAATCTCCACGTTGAGTGGCTCCACGTGATTATCATGATGGCGCGGAGCTGTTTTAGAGTCCACGTCTGCTTTTTGCCACGCTGGTGTTGAGGAGTGCGGTGTGGTTCCTGCTGAACGTGGCTACATTCAGACGTTGACTACTTGGATGGTTCATTCCAGAGTCACTGTAGTTGTGTCGCACATAATTCAGAAGAATGGCGGTAGAAGTGGTGCTTTGGTATTCCTTGAAGCTTAAAATCCGTTACTTCCGCTTGGTGGTAGAGTCTGGATTTTGGAAAGCTGGTAGATCCAGCTCTGCTGCTGGGGGGTCGTTCTATCTCTAGCTCAATAGTGGAACGAACATCATCCTTCGAGAGACCCCATCTACACCTCTGTCATTCGCCGGAATAACGGCTGTGCTGCCTTTCCATGACCTGGAACCGTTTCTTCTGAAGTTTGTTCCATCGCTGAATGGCATCCAGCCAGCAGGCATATCTCCTAGTGGAATGCGGCTATAATTTCCAGTTCCCTCCGAAGGAGACATTAGTCTCTACTCCCATCGAACTCCTCGTCACAGCTTCGGCCACTTCCATTTCTACCTCACCTCTACTTTCCAACTATCTATTCCACTTTGATCGCCAGCTTCGAATACCAAGGCAATTTGATGGGCCCCTAAAGCTTGGGAAAATATCGTCAAGGCGATGTGAAGGATGAGGATGTAGTGAAGGAGTATTTCCCTCTTGATCCATTCTAAAATGCAGGCCTTCTCACAGGTAGGGTTTGTGACGGTACAAGAACCTCTCCTGATTCTCCTTGTTTTCATTAACTAATCCTCTCCGCTTGTGAAAGTGAGGTGGAAATCCTTCTCCTCCGCCTTCAATGCCTGTTTTATCGCATGGATGGGTCCAGGTCGTGATCGTTTGGCTTTCAGGAGACAAATGATTCTGTCCAAGGCATTGTCTCTCCTCGGAGGTATGTGGTAGTGTAAAAACGGTCGTCCGCATAATCGTGGAACACGAAACCCATTTCTCCTCACAGGTAGGTGGTCTGGAGGGGTTGAAGGACGAATTGGTAGTCTGCCAACTTAATTGTCACCTGGGATTCATTCACCTGCCACCTTCCAGGCCTCTCTTCGGTGCTAGTGGGGTGAACGGTCTGATTCATCAACCAGCGTCGAATTTTCCCGACACACACTGATCTCCAATTCACGTGCCCACAGCAACACTCAAGCCTTTGCCTCAATGAAGTGGAGGTCCTTCTAACTGTGAAGCATCATTGAGTCATCCACTGCTTGAATACCAAACTTTCACACCACGCTTCCTTTCACTGCAATGCAAAAAATGTAACGATGAGGCTTCTGTAATGCTGGAAGCGAGTTAAATGCATTCCGCGGAGCAGAAGGCATTTGCATCACATCCATCAGATTCAACAGACCTCTGATGGGAGTTCAAACCGAGGAGAAAGTCGTACAGAGCTTCACGCCCAGCACTCCTGTTGGTGTTTTTCAAATCAGCATTGCTTTCATTCCTGAACGACAGTCATACGGTTACCGGTGGTCGCATCCTTGCATTACTGGACGGTTGTGGCTTGGCAGATATTGTTTAGCACCTCGAAACATCCCTGAAGTTGAAGGAAGGTCTGAAGGATTACCGCCATGGTCTGAAGACCATTCCGCCCAGTGGAAGTGTCAAAGTGGAGTTTTAATCGTTCCTTAATCGTTCCCCTGTCCCCTTTCGAGCGACGTCCCTGGGCACTCGCCTTCGTTAACGTCCCGCATCGGCCGTCACAACGATGGGACAACATCCACGAACCAGTCGTGCCATTCATTGAATTTTTACGCAAATGGGACGGTATTTGCCTGCACCGTCACCGAGCCCTCTTGGCAATCCCACTGCATCTGGAATTTTGTCCTACTTGAAAAGTGCATTAGAAGAAGGGGGAATGTGCAGGACAGCGTGTGTCCACCCCTAGTCGTAGGGACATTGGCCGACAAGTGGAGTCATTCAACAATGTACGGGATTCAAAGTAGTTCCATGGGGGTAAGATTTTGCATCCGTTCCACCTTGCTACTTTTTTCTCACTTCAGTGCAGTCAGGCCCCATCCAGACGGTTTCCATCCAGCTAGTGAAGGAGGTATTGCGTGTTCACTTAATTGACATCTTTGTGCAGAGAGCGTTGGCCGCTCTGCAATGAACGCTCCCAGGCGTGAATATTATTCCTGCGGCACGTGGAAGTAGGGTAGTTGCCAAAGGCAGACGTCATTCCCAACACCTCTGCTATGGGTCATCGCAGATTCACCACCCTCCAGGAAACAGAATCAGGGTAGTTGCCCTTTGGAATCTGGTTTGTTTTCCCCTGCTACCCATGTATCTCTCAGAGTCCTTCCTGAAGGCAACAGGAGGTATAATGCGAGGACAGAAAGTATATTACCGAAGTACAGACGGGCTGAAGGACTACCTGCATTAGTTAGAGACCCTTCTATGCCCGCGTAACTAAAACAAAATGTTAAATCAACCATTGCAGTGCCTGCTGCGTCCCCTTGGGAGTAGGCCCCCCTCCCCTCCACCTGACCAATCATAATGAACCTGATTCCGTGCTCGACTCGTATGCCATCCGGATCCGTATTCCTCGCCTCATTGTGAGAATAAGCAGGTGAGACGGGGCCGCAGCCTCAGCCGTAACAACGCACTGCACATAAACAGTCGCACGCACTTTGCGGGTCTGCTTACCGACCACCACCTGAGCTTACCCTGCCACATGATGTCTAGAAGTCTAAATGCAACATACTTTGAAGAGATCTCCAAATAGCTACCTCGATTTCCAGAGCCAACCAAACGATCAAGGGGGAGGGAAGAAGGGGTCCAATAGCGCCCCATAAACTTTCTGAAGACGAAAGGATACAGAAAATGCCAAGATGGAAAGTGCATTGCCGATGTCCAGAAGAGGCTCTTGGAGTGGGGTAGGGGATTGTGGGCTACTGGCGGAGGTACGAAGGCGTTTTGTTCAACACAAACACGAGGCTTACACATTACTCGGATCGTAGGTCTGGCACTGGCAGGATGCCATCCCCACGAGAGTAGCCAAAACGTCAAGATTTCAGTACTCATTACGGAGCGCTTCATTGCTGACTGCTGGATTAGAAGACTAGTTGCCATCATCACTTTATTTATTTGTCACTCTGACCTCACACTCTGTTAGCACGTGTCAAAGCCATCTGTCTGCCTACCCGCTTGTCTGCACGTGATACTGGCTAATCAGGAGGCAACAAACACAAGCACGAGGTCCTAAACGTTGCAGACTTAGGCGTGAAAGAGGAACCGCCTAGACTATCGAAATAGGACGGCTTGCCGGGATTGTAGACATCACCACCGCCAGGTTTAAGTGGTAAAATGGTCATATTTGCAGCCTCTTTCAAGCCGCTCGTTTCGCTGTGCTATTGTAGCTCAACCGCCATCGCTAGCAGCATTTTTGACAGCTTATTGCATTGGTGACAAACACCCTCCACAGTCCTCCACCCACAATGCAACTTTGGGTCCATACTGAACTGAGGCAGTAAAGCAGCAACCTGGAGTCACATTCACTCGTTTTAGCCACCAAGTTATGATAAGAAGGTCCAAAGCACGTGGACAGGAGTACAAAGGACATTAAGAGGGATTGTATGGACCAGCCGACTCAATGGGCTTGCTAAAACCCACCCCATGGGAGATGCAGCACGTGGGGCCAGGCACACAGGAGTGCTCAGAACTGCTTGCATGAACGCCCACTTGCTTCTCACACCAATGCGGAATAATGGTTGCCAAGGTGATACTTAAAAGATGGTTTTTACAGCCTCCCCTCTAACTGCCACTTCGTACGTCCACCATCCACTCTCTCTCGCTCTCTCATACACACGGACACGAACACGAGCACCGAATTGCCTATGGGATGAATGCCTTCTACTTCAGATCGGAGAGTGTTGAAGTAAGTCCGCGTGATTTAGGATTGAAGTTGTGTTTTCTCTGCTAGTTCCTAAATCTCTGCCGCAATTTTCTGAGAGCTAGGTTTTACCCAAAGGCGATGTACTACGCCTCAAGTGTTAACTTAATGTCATTGCCTTTTGGGGGAAAGCGTTATACATTCAGAATCTAAGTGTACGTATTCCGTTTGTTTGGATTATGTTAATTAAAATGGATTTCATGGACTACCCAAATAAGAACCTCTCCTCTATTTTAATATATGGACCGTGAACCGGTCGCTTTTGTATTAAAGTTGACAAACTGATCGTACTAACTCGAAAATGTCGCAGGGTGAATGCCTTTTGAACTTTCCTTGCTAAATAAATGGTCAAAATCAACTACCCATAATACGGAGTTTAACTTTAGACATTAAGTTGATCTTGTAGGAAAAGTACTTAACTATGTGTTTGTAGATGTAAATATTTGTCGATCGTAAGCAAAACGAATAAGGTGGATGAGTGTCTATACAATTCAACTTGGTTTCTCGTACTGATTGTAACCTTCTTGCTCTTTTAAAGGAGTAAGTGGAATTCACACCACAACCTATAGCAGAAACTCAAAGTTATCAAGGAACGATTTTATTCATGCTATTGACCCTTTACTCAAACTTTAGACATTGGTGCATTCATGCTTACAACTGTTCAAAAACTTATTTTTTAAGGCATGCATTTCAAAATTATTATTACCACTTTTTACCATTTCCATACAAGTCTAAAAATCATGGTTATACGTTCACGTACTCTGCCTCGTCGTTGACGGCCCTGATCTTATTCGCCTCGTTGACCTTGCGGTCTCCTTTACCTGTAGGTTTCTAACTTTCTGCCCCACTGGCGTTGTATTACTTAGCGATATCCTTGCAAACGGGGCTGAATAGCATTCTCACAAAAAAAAAACGCACACTCTGGTCCACGTGTTTTTGCATTTTTACGATAAGTGTAAACAAAAGTGGAACGATGTTACATTATCTGCCGCCCTCAATTGGACGCCCCAATTTTCATAAAGTACCCCGCCCTTGACAGTTCGTTCTTAGGCGAGGTTTGATAATACTTGTCTTCGAGATACAAATTTCTTGGTGGGCTTGGACTTTATGGGGAATATTCATTCCCTTCGAACTATCTTCCTCGCTACGTTTTTCGCGTGGTGTAGGGAGATTTATTTACTTCAGAGGCCAATGTTTCTTCCGTATCCAGTTTACTCAACGACTAGAGTTGGACCATATTGGTTTTGTAGCTTGCAATCGTTATCACGATGCTCTTAGCCTTTCCAAAGCATTCTAGAGTTTCCTGAGAAATGCCTTCAAGATGATGTGCATTTCTTAAAGTAAACTACCTTGTCTTTACAGCTTTCACAAGGCGATACCTCCGAGTATAGTTATGGTTCAAGTGAAATGGTCGGGAGTTTTGGAGGTTCTCTCAAATCGCCTTCGATGAATGCTTCGTCAGCGAAAAATTGGGGTCAACTCATCCCGACGACTTCTTCCTCCTCCGCTCCACCCCGAGTCCCTGCTAGACCGAGAGCCTTGACCAGTGTGAGTAACGTATAATATTCTTTCCATATGTATATTCGGCTTCTGGTCTGCCAAATATCATCTCTATTTCGACTACTCAAATGGAAGCTCAGGTAATAGAAGGAATTGCCTCATTTGGAGAAGCCAATTGCCGAAGTAAATTATTGGGTACTTGAGCGCGATTCAGCTGGTGATCCTAAAACACTAACAGAAGGCCATACGTTCAAAAGTCGTTTTTTTTTAAATACACATCCCTAAAATTTTATAAGCTGCCTTATTTAGATAAGTTTTAAATCCAGTCGCTGATTCCAGCACCAAGTTAATGTTTAGCACCCGGAGACTTCCTGAAGGGCTGAGCTTAGTGGCATGGCCCGGGCAGAACTGCAGTCTGTGGAGACTTAGTTGTCCGTGTAACCGAAAGCAGAGATACACAAACTAACAAAGCACTGCAATTGTTTGATTACTGACAAAATTTGGATAAAAGAAAAGGGGATAATTCCAGACTTCACAAAAGCATCACCTTATCATGCGAAAATCACGGTGACAGATCAATCTTAATCCTTTCTAATGCCTGTTTGAAGAACACTTAAATATATGCGCTTCTGAGTGAGATCACTGTGTTGATTTGCCCTACTCTTTTGGCT
The DNA here is from genome assembly GCA_000469725.3 of Echinococcus multilocularis. NCBI lineage: Eukaryota > Metazoa > Platyhelminthes > Cestoda > Cyclophyllidea > Taeniidae > Echinococcus > Echinococcus multilocularis. Next base: position 2,783,006 of record LN902846.1, on the reverse strand, counting down.
CAGGTACGTGACAACAACTTTTGGATTCAGCCGCCACCGAGTGAGCGCTTTGAGGTGATTCCAATGCTGTGTCGGGTGAAGTGCGTTTCCCCACTCCACACCCAGTCCGAAAACGGCGTCCCGTTAGTTTCACAACGACCACCGCGAGGTGAGTTCTGTAGTGAATTAAAAATGCCGAAAATAAGTTACTTTCTTCTAGCCAGTTTACAAATATTTGGCTAGGTGTCTTTTAGGGAATTTCCCGCAAATTGACGAACACTGTGACTTAGTGTAGTAGTTACTTCTGCTAACAAAGTGAGTTTGCCATAGTAACAATCGGATGGTTCTGATGCAATGTCACCTCACAGATGCCAAATGATTAATGATTGAATTCTTGACTAAGCCGGTAAGCCCCTTGCCATTTCAATTCATTGGAGCTGAAGGTCGTTGCATAATTTCCGTCTTCACCCACTTTAATGGTATGTAAATGTTGTGTTGTAATGCATATTAGTCAATAAAAGAGGTTGAAGGAGAGCCTTCTCCGATTTGCAGGCAATCGATTCCCGACGACTTCTTCCTCCTCCGCTCCACCCCGAGTCCCTGCTAGACCGAGAGCCTTGACCAGTGTGAGTAACGTATAATATTCTTTCCATATGTATATTCGGCTTCTGGTCTGCCAAATATCATCTCTATTTCGACTACTCAAATGGAAGCTCAGGTAATAGAAGGAATTGCCTCATTTGGAGAAGCCAATTGCCGAAGTAAATTATTGGGTACTTACTCATTAGAGGCTGAGATAGGGTGCAATTGGGATCGTCTATTTATCTCACTCTTTGCTTGCATACAAAATACATGATAGGAACGATAGTTGAAACGAGCGAGGATGAATACATGAATGTAAAACAGTAATGCATTCTACACCGACGTCACGGATATGTGACGTCCTGACTTCCATAGCTGACCTCGGCGTTATAAATGCGTGTTACCAGCTTCAATCAGCTTACGGCAAATTGTTGCAGGAGCTCGCGTTGATTGAGTGGGTTGAAGACAATAAAGTTTCAAAATGATGTCATACTGGGACAGCAAACATTCCTGCCCGGGTGATCGGCTTAAATTTCTGAGACCCCCGTAGCAAAGGTGCCAACAAATAGCATAGTGAGAAAAATAAGCTTTTAAAAGCTGTGCAGATCTACTACTTTTCTCGCATCTTAGGTGGATGGGAGATTGGAGAGGTGTCGTCAATTGGAAAGGACTGTTCGCAACCAAGAAAAAATCATCACCCTTCTCGAAAATGAACTGCAGCGAAGGCGACCCCGTGAAAGTGAATACTTCATTTCCTCCCTCTTTAAGCCTTACCGAACTGTGTTACTTTTAAACGCCCTGCATGTACTTACTCACTAGCTCGTAAACAGACACCATTGCGAGGCCGAACGCCACTGTCAACACTGATGGGAAGCGAAAGCGCACCGTCCTTGCCGTGTGATTCAGGTGGGAACTCTTCTGTATCCTCCTCCATGGACGCCTCTCATTTGCGTTTCCTCTCGTCTCCATCACAGCCACCGCAGTCGCAACCACCGTTGTTGCCACTCGGTGCGCCAGCGGACCCGTCATCGGTGCCTGTGTTAGCACGTCGGGTGCGTAGCCTAGTGCGCGACATACGCGAGGAGACCGAGGCCTCTCTACTGAGACGTCGTGAGCCCCTGCTAGATCCACGAGAGCAGTACCAATAGTCCTTTACCTTGACTTGCCCTGATCGGGACAAGTTTTTCCCTCACCCTTGCAATTGCGATGTGGGCTCATGAATGGGCATAGCAAAAGACTGGAAGGCTGTGAAGATTGGTTTGGAAGTGCCAATAAAAACAATGAGGTCACTTTCTAATTCTGTGCAGGTTCCTTCTTGACTGGCTTTGGAAGAAAAAAAATTACTTCTCATATGGGTCATCCTCTAGTCAAGGAACCTCCTTCTCTTCCGTTACTCAATCACAATCGAGGAGAGGGGCATTGGAACAGCTTTTTTGGCTTTTGATAGAGTTAATGGATCTCTCATACATTCAGTTCTAACACATTCTAAGAAATCCAGGACGGATTCCTCCAGAATGACCACAAACTACAAAGCGTAGCGGGTTGTTGAATTGCGGACGGAGGATTAGCCAGAGTCAAATAATGAGAAGTTTAAAAGCACACGATAATTTCTTTACTCAATAGAAAGCGGTCCTTTCCTATCGATATCTGCTGCTAACTGTAGCATGGTAAATCGTCATTCCTATTCCATGTAAACCACTGGAATGACTGTTTGTAGACGTGGCCGTACAAACGATAGAGGATATGCAAATAAGGAAGGACGACATCTCCGAGACACCAAGATATCAAGCATCTTTCACATTGGCCAATCCCTATGTGTCAAATTTGGAATCGCGGTGGAAGAGACCAAGTTTCCTCCTTCACTTCCGATCCCAGTATTTCACGATACCATGAACTGCTCACTTGGGGTGTATTTAACGTTTGATTGCACGTCTCAACTGCACGCTTCTCACCGCCTGGTTTGAAGAATTGTGCAGTAGATGTGGTGATTGTATAAGCACCATGCAACTCTTCATCTTCTCTCTCCACCTTCAGCAGTCCACACTGACAACGCCCCACCTCACCCCATGAAGACCACAAATCTGAGCTGTGACCTGCGAAACTTACGGTGAGTTCCACGTTTGAGACGTCCAATGCGTGGGTGCGAGGGTGAATCAGGCGCTTGGCGAGGTTGTTCCAATGTCGACATGATGAGATGTTGAGGTTTTAATTCCACAGATGCGGAGGCATGAGAACACTTGGTGCGTGATGTACTTGAGACTCAATGCATGTGAAGCAGGATCCACTTTACGAACGTTTTAAATGTCGAAGAAATTTTCAGTAGGAAGGTGGTGCGTGAAACTTATAACTTCTGCTGTATTATTTGAAATAATATGCAAGAGTACTTTTGCAAAAGGTACTACTTTTAACTTAATAGTAGACTATGGTACCAAGCGGTAGGTTGAACGCGAACTCAAGTCCAGTGGATGCCACTGCGTCAAATCGAACAGCTTGGAGGTATTTTGTGCTGCCTTGACAAATGCTGAATACTTCAGACGTCCGACTGATTTGTAATGGTGGGAAAATATTGAAGAAAACTTGTTATTCATTGACCTGGTACGTCTTAACACTTCAGTTAACAGGTAGCGAAATCCGAAAATTTTGAGGTGCTGCACTGTAAAGCATTCATCGCTCTCAAATGTACGCTTTGAAGGCGTTCAATGAAACATTGTGCGAATGTGGCGACACCATCGTGGTTCAATGCTTAAAAAAAGGGTTTTTTAGTTTAATTTTTAACTTTGTTTATTTTTTGAGGATTGTATTACAAATTTGGGTGATTTTATCGGAGACTTCAGTTTCCTCGTCCTTGATAGTCTTCATTTTGGAAGACTTAAATTGCCTTGCTCTCTGCAATGAGCTTAGACGAAAGTCGACCTTCAAAGCCTATACAATATGGTTCACTTAAGATTTTACCTTTTGAAAACTAAAAAAAAATATAATCCTACTTTAGCATAAAGTCTTCTATCACTCTATGTTATTGCTTGCGTGGAGTCACATATATGTGACGCTTGGGGCGACTGAGTTAATTGAAGTATGGTTATGATGCAATTGCTTCATAGGAGTCTTAGTTAGAAAGATATTAAGCAAATAGCACGACGCATGACCAGTAATTGAGTAATGATTTGAAAACATCAGAAATAGAGATAAATCAGTGTGCAGAATAAAGGAGGGTTGTATGGGGGGTGAGGAAGTAACTGACACAGGCAAGGGATCATTCGCAGATCAGGAAGACCTACTTGCCCATTAATCATTACCTCATGTTTCATGGAGGTTGGTGTCAACTGGATAAATGCCAGATGCATATGTGAGTGCGCGCAGAAAGCCGCCGAAATGTGCGATTGCCCCTGATTACCCACCCTTTAGAGAGGGCAGAAATTTCCCCATTCGACCTTGCATCACCTACAAACTGGACCTAAGATGGAATCTGAATGAAGCAGAAATTATGGCAGCAGCCAAGTGCTTAAAATGTTCTCTTATTCCTGAGTCACTCGCTCTCCAACCGCGTTTCGCAAATAGCTGACATGTAGTGATGGCGTGCCAGGGAGGCGTGATTTATTTACACAGCTTGTGTTACCCACTTCAAACAATAATTTCAGCCAATTTTTACGTTTGTTTTATTGAAATGCCAACTTTTGAACTTGGAGCTGATTGGCAGCATCCCGAGCAGGTCAGTTTTGAATGGCAGTAGGCATTCGAAGGCCTGACTGACTAGTTCTATTCCACATGACAAGATTCAGTAGGCATCCTTAGTAGGCCGATAAATATGATGACGAGAACAAAAGTTGAGCTGGTTCCAGGGCCTCAAGTGGTATACACTAGACGTGCTGTGAAGGCACTAGCCTCCTTGAGGCACTGGGATTGCTAGTTTCCGCCAGAAATCTTGACTTTGAGGGAAGGTTCCAGCTGTTGGCGAGTCATTTTAACGATCACGTTGTCTTCCTCTACCCATGTGGGGTTGCTCACACACATCTGCAACACTGTTCTTCGTTCGAGCATTGAAGAATGACCACTAGAGGCTACTTAAATGGCGGAATAAGTAGCATTGCATTATGCATACTTGTCGCAACGAGGCGCACATTTGTGAATCCCATTTGTCTTCAAAAGTAAATAAAATGACTTTTGTCACCCTCATTTTAGTCTATTTCGTGTGAATTCTTACTAATATCTGAAGTTAATACAATCTAAAGGAGACAACCAGTGGCTTGGGAATTGCCGTCGCAAGAAGGGGTAAAAGATTGCTGAAAAAGATGATGAGGCGAACGAGGACGCGGCAATATTGTTCACGCATCTCATCTTATACTGCAAATATTCTCACTGTCTAGTCATAGAGCGTACTGTGTGGTGGGATATTGGGCTGTCCCATGAGAACAGCGATTCCCACAAACTACCCGACTGGTCCGGAGTAATTTTGGCTAAGAAGTGTTTCAGGCTTTGTCAGGGTGTATTGTATCAAGTAGGCGGGTCTCAAGCGTAATTGTTTGACCCACAGTTAAGGGGGATAAACAGGACCAATTACATTTTGCATTCCAACTTACACGGACTTGCAAGCACAGAGATCTCACGGTAGTTTACGAAGTTCAGTTTTGATTGTTGCAACCGCGGTGGCATTGGAGAAGGTTTTTTAGCTCACCATTTTTGTTGATACACCACCATAAGCACAGTGTTGACGTTGATGAGCAATTTGCCCTTTCATCTGTCGGCTTCTTGGTCTTTCACTCTCTTCTGAGCTGGCACAAAGCCAGATGCACTGACTCCTAGACTGAACTCTCTTTATCAGCTTTTGCTTCGCACCAGAGGCCAATGCTCACGAGCCCTACAAAGTAAGGTCGACGGACAGAAGACGAAGTGTTGCGATACCCGGAGGGTGCAGTGGTGCAAACATTAAGCGGATTTCTGAGTCCATTTCTGTCCGTCCATCAGACATTCAACCAGTCTGCGGACAGTCAAAAAGCTCCGAGGCGTTTTTAATTAAGGCACCTTGATTAGACTCACTCAATTAGTAGCCTCCGCAGTTCTACCCAACGCACCAACGCCTTTCACACTAGTCACATTAAGCATTGCTTCCAGAAAAAGACCTTGTCACACCAATCTAAAGTATTTTTTTGATCAACAGCACCACACATATCGCTACTAGCCAGGAGGTGGGATTTGCCTAGCCGTCACGCATCCTACTATGGGAGAACAATTACCAGAGTGACGTCTTTTATCCAACTCCTGGACAGTGTAATCGGCTCCTGCACCTTCACAAAACGGTTGACTACAAATTCTTGAAATGAAGCTTCAAAGTGGGAGAAAGGTGGCGGAGCTATGAGTCATGCGGAGGAGATCACACGCTTTGGGTTTTTTCCAGCAAGATTTATAGAAAGACAAATTCATAAATACTTTTGGGAAGACCCTTGTCGCTCAAATTGATTCCTATTGGCTGTTGAAATAAACAATTTACTTTGTGAAGGGGAAGGCGAATGAGGATGTCAGTGGCCACAAAATTGGCTGATGATCCTCATCACACAACTCATTTCATCTCTTTTCTACTCGGCATTGGATTCTGCTTCAAAATTTATCAGAGATTGTAGGTATATCGGAGCTCAGAGATTATTTATGCTGTGAGCTGGCCCGTCAGTATTGCAGTACTTTAAGATGCATGCATATAATCGTTTGCCTTTTTCGGATCTTGGAGACAAAAAAACGCTTTACTAAGTTACACCGAACTTTCCGATCACCTGATATTTACCCCGACTTGGTCTTACCGCCCGGGTCCATACATCACCACCCCCACAACAAACATGCATAAGTTGGCAATCGTCCAAGGTGTGCAAGAGCCTCAGACCGGGTAAATACGCCCTAAAGTCAGTAACGTTTTCCTTCTTAAATAAAGCACACTTTCGTGGTCGACCGTCTTGCATTTTACTTGCTTGTAGTTTCTTTGAAAGTCGGTTGATTCAACGAAAACTTTTTTAGCTGAAAAAGGAAGGGATGAAGCAGCATCCCACTAAGCCACTTCCGCCTTGGGCAAAGTGGCTTATTCAAAAGTCAATCAACTAATGTATGATACCGTGGTAATGGAAGAAGTTGATAAGCGCTACTGGCCTAAATACCTCTTCTACACCCAGAATGCGCGACTATCTCAAGTAAAAACAGTCAATAACAAAGAGTCTTCTACTGCTGCCTCTGAGTGTTAAAAGAACCACGCCAAGTTCAAAAAAATAACTGGGTTTAGAAGAAACCACAGTTGATGTTTTGCGCCACCGCACTTAAGTGGGTTGGATACATCCCCGTCTCGAATAACCAAAGGAAGACCTCTGAAGTGCAATTAATAAATCCCTTTTATAAATTGTTAATAAAAAATGATGTGATAACATTAGTGTCAACACTTAAAGCCGGCTTTTAGGTGCATCCACAAATGCTCCTAGTAGGTTCAAGGGCCTGGATTTTACAACCCTTTTTCACACGTCCACTGGCTTTTTTAATCAGGTAAAAACAATAATTATCTTAACTGGTATACGATGAAATCGGTGACTGATTGTTCGGACATTCCTGGTTTAAATTAGATGTTATCGCTTCAAAGAATTGCCCCCCCCCCCCCCCCCCCCTATTCCTTCACCCAGTTTGGGACTTACCCCGCTCTTGTGCACGCAACTGTTCCATCAACCAATCAGAGGTGAGCGAGCTGAAGGTCGTGATGCTATTGGCTGGTTTGCGTCATTAGATCACTGTTTGAGCTGGATTTGGTGTCTTGTTCTGGCAGAACTTCACACGCACAAAAATCCCAAAGATGACTGAAAAGGCATTCAAAGATTGTGCTAAACCCACAAAAAGATGTGAAGACTGTGCCGAATCTGAGGCATATTTTTGTCTTGGTTACCAACGCCTTGGCTAACAAGGCGTAATTTGGCCTTCTGTCGCCTCCTTTGCAGTTGAAGTAATAGCTTGTCTTTTTTAATGGGAGAGAAGAAAGGTAAAATACTAAATGCTTGCAGTTCGTGTATATGCCAAGTGAAAATTAAACTGCTATTTTGTTCCTAGTAAGTTATGCTTGGAAGCAGAGGCTAAGTAGACCAAGCAAGATCACTTTCAGCGCATCCATTCACACTTCCCAGTGCGCGTTTAAACATCGGTTGCCTCGCCAACCGTCAGTAATCAGTCTTTGTTGCACGTATTTCTTGCCCTGCTTGTGAATGTCGAGTATTTCGGGTTAAGGACACCTTCGAGCAAATTGTGGAGAAATAATGTTTTATTTAGCAATTCCCCCTTGTTTATACTTGCACCAGTTTTCTCCAAATTTATAGCTTTAGTTTATTTTTGTGTGGGGTATGAAATTACGAACATCCAGCAGTGGACTGCCATTGCCTGGGTAAGGTGTTGCATTATTTACGAGCTGAACCGCGAATACAATTGTGGGAACCTCCAACTTCTTGCTGTTGTTCGTAGTACTACATCTTCTGGATGACTCCTCGCTCCTACATCCTCATTCACCCCATTAAGAATAGCTCCTTTAATTGTCGTCTCACATTCCTCGTCATCTCCAGGATGACCTTGGAGCTGTAGTTTCGTTTCCAAGATGCCCAAAGGGTACATTTCTTTCTCAAAGTGATTTTGTTCGATTCATTTTGAGTGACTTGCTTGACAGACTGTTGTCCAGCACGGTAGTCATCTAGCTACGGTCACAGCCATAGCCTCAAACAGCCATTGCGAATAAGTAACACCTTCCAGTTGTTATGGCCCCGGAGGCCCTTCTGTCTGTCTGTAGGGACCATCCTAACGTTTAAATGAATTGCCGACTGAGTCACTTATGGTAACAATTGCGTTTTTTTTCAAAGACTGATGACTTATTACCAGGGCAATACCTCTCGATGAGCAGTTTCCACGGTGATGCAGCTGTCAAAAATGCATAAAGGTCAATCACGACTCCTATTGTGTGACTGAAGGATTTGCACAGGAGTGCTGCATCCCCTCAAACTAGCTTTGGTTAGCCATTGTCACTATTAAGTAGGTAATGTATCGCACTTCTAAAGCTGTTTTTGGGTGGAAAATCCGAGATGCTCGTGATAGTAAAAACCACTTTGGGAAACGACTACCTCAATCAAGTGTTGAAGCTTCCTGCACAAGTTTGCAATCAGGGACTTCTTTACAAATAACTACTTAACAGGGGCCACAAGGTTTGTGGTGTGATTCTGGACTTTCGCGGAACCCACCTGAAGGTAAGCAGTTCGTCTATCACCTTTACTGATGGACTTTAGTGATGGGTCGTTAAACTGTGGATTCACGCTAGACTTGCACAAAGTCGGTAACAGAAAAGCATTTCCTGCCTTCGAACTTTAGCTACCTAATTGTTAAGGCAATTAAAGCTACTATTACTCTCAAATACAGCTTTTCTTGAGACATGACAGCATATTTCCTTGTCAAGTCTAACTTGTAAAAACCTTTGTTCCATAAATCTGCATTTCAAAATCGTTGAGAATCATATAAGCTTGCTTAAGAAGATCAGCTAGATGTTTCATAGGACCTAATTTACCGGGCGACTGCCCTAAGTTTTCATTTGGCATCGCACCGGGGTGGCGATTTCACACACCACTTTGATCAACTAGATATGTGCAAAGTTTGGTAATTTGCAAAATCTACACTTGTATGAGAAAATATGGCATGCGTAAACACTATAAACAGATATTTGCCCTACGGGATAGGGTAGGAAGCGCCATTTATCAATTGAACTTGACCCCAAACAATTAGTTAAAATGGTTCAGTAAATCCATTCCAAATGTTCACCACCATCTCTAAATTAAATTTTTTACCTAGAACCATGACACGCACCCTTGCCTACCTCGAATTTTGGGTTCAAAAGTTGCTCAGTTATCGCGGATTATTTCTTAATCATATTCACAAATTAAGAATAAAAACCTCTAACTAATCATCGATCTCCACAAATTTTTGCATTTTGTTAGCTCACACGATTGTTCTTATGCATTGCAAACGAGGTTACTTAATCATCAGCAGACAGTAGAGAGTCGTAATTGCATCGTGGTGATGCGTAAGGAAAAAGTAGCCAGGTGATAGTGAGTGACTCGAATCAAGCTGAGCCAATCACATTGGTCCGCTAAGGCTGGCCAATCAAATTGGACTTCGTAATATGCATCTCTTGCCTTGCCCTCCGCAACAGTTGTAATGCACACAAACCACCCTGGTGACAAAGTGAATTGTAGCCTTTGCAAAGTTTCCTAGTGGTGGTACTTGGATGTTTCAGACCAATTATAAGGACATTGAACGTCATCTGATCACCTAGCACGTGCAGTCAAGGGACTTTTGGCAGTCGAACGATGACTTGAGCTTCGAAGCGTTGATAGGTGCGATAAAATTAAACTGCTAACCCTTTAAAGGGCAAAAATAGCCTTATTATTGTTAAGGTGTGATGATTTGGTCCAACAGATTAGTGGATCCTCCAGTAGGGTATTTATGGATGCTGGTCAAATTGAGGTCTTGCAAGGGAAAAACTAAGCCATCATTTTAGAAGAATAAATTATTTACTAGCCATAATTTGAATGTCTAGACTATAATATATTTCAAACTTGAAAAGTCTTCGTAAATGGCTACTCGCTATCCATCTAATCCTAAAATCGAGAAAATAAGATGGCATAATTGGCACTCTATAGCGAGTTCTTGGTAAAGAGTAACAAACTTAGTATATTATTCTACAGCGAAGAAGTACTGCCAGATGTCTGCGGTTGAATTTAACTGCTGACCAATGCATTCTCACTCAGTATTGTCTTTAACCAATATTAAATGCAGTTGCCTAAGGAGAAACAGTTAAAAAGCTGTTCATTCAGGTCAAAATAGCCTACGTGATTTTGGAAATAGAGCCATACTCCTCGTGGTTGAGCATGTGTTCTTGCGTTCCTCAGAAAATTCAATCACCATAGGAAGGTGTGTTCAAATCCAAGCTCGTTACACAAGTTTGGAAAGCAAAAAACTTTAAAGCTCTGGGTCATTCCGTCAATTTAATTGTGCAGATGCGTTCCTTTACACAGAATGAACTAGAGTTCAAAGGCAGGGCGAACAAATCACCTTAAGGTAGACATAAAAATTGAGCAAGTCAATGTATGCAATCGGAGTGGATGTGCCTTACCAATCAAGGGTGCTTTTACTTAATATTCAAAAAAGGAATATGCGCTTACCTTTAACAGACAGCAGTATGAAGCCAGCAATAAGAGTAAAATATTAGGCAAGGCCTACGGTCAAGAAATGTTCAAAATTGCATGCAAGTGACAAAAAGTACGGCAAAAAATCGAAAGAATAATGGGCGTTTACCATAAAAAATCTAAAAATCTAAAAAATCTAATCAAACAAAACATGCAAAAACTAGGGAATAACTTACATGCACCTTACGAAGAGGTTTAAAGAACACTTAAGATAATAATATCTTATCTTAAACCGCGGCAGCAAAACCTTTGCATATTAAATGTTTAAAGCAAACAAAATTGTAAAAAGACTAACTCGCGCAAATAATACAGATTTTAGAGGCAAAATTAAGACAAGCTTAAAAAACAATTTGTGAGCAAATTGTGTATAGCGTGTAAGTTAAGTAGGAAGGGAATAATAGTCAAAGGCGCATTATCACATGTTTAAACCTTTCAGACTTCCGTCCCATACACAATTCGTACTGGACTGAAGTGTGATAGGTATAACAATGTGGAATCCAAGTCAACCCCTGAGGTTTTAAAAGGCGCAATACAATGAGTTGATTACATATTGCACACTTAAACATGTTTAGTAAAAAAACATTTTAAAAAAGTTTAATTTTTTTACAAAAACTTTTGAATTGAGAATGGCAACTTAAGTATAAATCTGTTACAGCGGCTTTAATTGAGTGCCAAACAAAAGAAGAAAATCCCATGAGAATCTTTCATTTTTCGTCAATGCTTTTAAAAACAGAACTTGCAAAACCGTATCGACCTTAAAGACAGAGGAACAAGCTCGGCACTGATTACAATCTCACATTTGCTCTAGCAAAGAATTTGTCATTGATTATTTTTTTTTTCCGTCTTGAGCACTATTTACTTCTTTAAAAGCACTATTACGAATGTACACTTCAGTGTCTCAAAAAGCGTTGTACAAGAGCTTTGACAGTAGTTTTACTTTATTCATCTGAAAGCCCATTTATTATTTCGAACATTATGTCCTCTTGACTAATTTTCTACCAAGGTCCTTTGGTTTTTTTGCAATAAAGAGGCTTGATTTTTGTGTTCTTAACACTTTTAATATATTTGTGATTTAACATCGTTGCATTTGAGTTGATTCCTGTTTTTACTTCTTGTGTTAGTTTGTGGGGGGGGGGGAGTGAGTTGGAAGGTTATTTTGTGTCGGTGTGTGGTTTGTTCTGTCGTATTAGCATCTAGGTAGTTATGGGGGGGGTTAATTTTTTTCTTAAATACAATAATCCCGATTTCTAGGCCCTTTTTTGTTAGTTCAGTTGTATAACTTTGTTTTCCGCCTCCCTTTAATTGCCTCTGTCGTTTTCATTACTATATGTTATGATCTTGGGTCATTCCCTTTTTTGGTAATATTGATGATAATTACTGAAGTATTATTTGTGCATCTCTTTTGTTGGCTTTTTGCAGGAAGATGCCGAAGGCACCGCTGTCCAAGGAGGAATACTTGAAGAGATACTTATCTCAGCCGAAGGGTAAAAAACAGAAGTCTGATGGAACTGTGCACTATATCACGTTCGTTTTAAAATTTACTCCTTTTTCTTTGATTTTTTTGGGCCCTTTCTTATGCCGTTGCATCAGTTCAGGTCCCCTAAGGTACCGGAAATTGCTTTTCTGCGTAGGGTAATTAAAATTAGAAGTTTGGGAATTAATTTCAGTCTGGGCTGGCCAATGGCTTCTTTTTAAATAAGTTCTTTTTGTCATTTTTAATTACTAAAGCTCTTTCAGTATGCGGCTAAATGTGCATAACATTCCGCGTTAACTCGTTTAATTACTTCGTATTGTTGCTTGGTACTCTGCATTCCTTTAGCTATATTTCTCTCTGATTGCTCCGTCGCTTAGCTGGAACGCGTTCGAGAGAGTTTTTAAGGCTGACAAGCTCTACTACCCAATTTAAGCTTCCCGACTTTTACTCACCATTGTGCTTCTTGCTTCAAATAGCCTTTGCCACTGGCAGTAGTGAGATGCTTTATTCTGTTGCAATGAAAGAAGTTTTTTGCGTACAAATATAAAGTCCGCGTACGTTGTAAGTATATCATGCGGATGCTTCAATAGATTAAAATGAGCTTCCGCATAATAATACATGCAATCCCTTAATATAACAGGTTATCTGATGATTTAGTTTAGCCGAAAGTAGTGCCTTATGGTAGGGATCTAGCAGCCTTTGAATTTATTTGCCACTCATCTACTTGGTTTTTATCATTCTTTTCCATTTGTCCTCTGTAATCATAATGTTAGTAAATGCCTAGAATTTAGATGATAACACCATTTTCTTAGAAGTTGCTATCTCAGCCATGTGTTTAGTTGTGGTCTTTTTAAAGCACTTCTGCTTGCACTTTATAACCAATTTTCTGTGGAAAAATGCGGACATCTCTCGAAAATTAGAAGGTTCCAATCAGAGTTTTGAACTTGCGACGTGCATGCTCAAACTTTTTTGGTTGTTTTGGCTCCCCGGATAATCACATGTAGCAGGGCACTAACACTGCTTTTTAATCTCACAGCTTTGAGTTAGGCTTGGATTTTGTATCTGAAAATAGGGACGACCAGTGCTATGGCTATACAACGCGATCACTGCAGTCCATTAGGCCCGAACGTCCTAATAATGGCTGATTTAAATATAACTGCTCATCTGCCGACCTCTATTTGGTCATTGGACTTCCAATGGTATTGTTAGCGAATGCCACTCGTCTGTAAAGACTAACCAACAAATGCAGTTGAAATGGCATGCGCGAAACTGACCGTTTTAGGCATCCGTAAATTAATTTCCTTAACATCTCCTGAGCCAGGTATTTTATAATTTGCTATCGTTACGCAAAATTTAGAATGGCCTCAAACTTTCGGAGATAGTTAGAAAAGAAACGTTAGTCCAGAGGCAGCGCCTCCTTTCTTCCTCCTTTCGCCGTTCCGTTAGATCCGTTTGTGGATTACTGCATGTCATTTCCTGGAAAATATTCAATTAGTGCGTGAAAAAATGGTGGCTGATACAGCATTTATCCGGTTTCTGATACCTATCTGTGCCTTTGCTTCCTTTTTTTACCAACCTTTGACATTTTGAAATTCGGGCCACGTCTTAGCCACCAGGGTTAATCTACAGTTGGGTCAGGAAGGTACGTTTGCTGGTTTAACAATTTTGCTCACCTTGGTTACTACTGGAGACTCCGTTGTGGCCCTTAATAATTAAGGGAGTCAAACTTGCGTGTAATTTCTGAATTTGGCTGTTGTCAGCGCCTAACCCCTCTGCCTCTATTTACATTTGATGTCTGATCTAAGCATATTCTCTCGCTTATTCAGTGGTGAAATGCCCGACTCTCTGGACGCCTTTGATGAGAAGACGAAGCTGGAGTTGAACATGTTCAAACCTAGCGCTGAGGAGACGGCGATGGGTGTGACGCAGGTTCGCAAACGTACCAAGGGCATTCTTTCTGAGGAGGCTATCAGTGATCAGGCCTTGAAGGCGAGGAAAAAGGCCGAGTTGGAGGCAAAGTATGCGCTTTGGAACCGGGGGTACGTCTGCCGTTACAGTTTTTGCTTATCATTATTCCTGCCACGCCTGTGTTAGGGTAATGCTTAGAAAGCCTAAGTTAGCTGTGCATTCTTGGGTGCTTAGTATTGCTTTGGGCCAGTGCTTTGAATCAACACCGCTCTTTTCAGATGAGCAGGCTTCAGCTGCTTCCAGCTGATTTTAGCTATGTGATACTGGTAAAACACCTACAGACTCATTTGTGTCTCCTTTTCCTGCTTCCTCTGAAAGCATAGACTCGGTGAAGGAGCGTGAATTGGAGCTAGAGGAGGCACGTTACGAAGCCTCGAAACCACTGGCTCGCTATGCCGACGATGTGGATCTCAACTTGCAGCAGAAAGAAGTCATTCACGCTGAGGACCCTATGGGCGCGTACTTTGAGGAGAAACGCAAGCGAAAGAAGGAAAGAGAAAAGAAGGAAAAGAAAAAGAAGCGTCAAAAGCACGGTGCAGATGGTGAGTGTGCTCTTCTGCTTATTTCCGGAATTTTAGATGGCGGAGAAGGGGCTCAGGAAACGGAAGAGGAGGAGGATGACGCGAGACCACGCTATAAGGGTCCTCCGGAGCCCCCACCTAATCGATACGGCATTTGGCCGGGATACCGGTGGGACGGAGTAGATCGGAGCAATGGATTTGAGAGGAAACTGGTCGACGATATTACACGCAGGAGGGTGGAACGTGAGCTCGCCTATAAGTGGGGCACGGAAGATATGTGACAGTCATCCTCACCTTCATGTTATTGCTGTTTTTTACCTGCTTCTGCACAAAATGTATATTGCTCTATTTTCTATAAGAGTTGGTTTTGGCTAAAAAATACTCACCTATTTTTGATAAGCACTGCAGTTGTGATGGGGCGGGATGTATGGATTTTCTTGGGTGCTAATACGTAAGGATTGGGGGATCTCCTGGTGCACACCTACGCAGGAGAGGTCTTAGCGGTTGTATAACCCTCTGGTTGGTTGCAATGCTCAGTCATGTTAATGGGCCTTCTAGAGACTCCTCTGTTGTGCACTCCCCTAAGATGCATGGCTTTCGGCCCATGCAAACAGTGCTCCATTTCAGCCCCTTATGATGCCCTAAGACTTATTTGCTTTTGGTCACAGACAAATTTAAAAAAGCGCAGACTAGGGATACATGCATAGCAAAATGGGAAAGGAGAGTTGTTTATTTAATATTTGCAATAGTCCAATGATGATAATACACTGTTATTTTTTGAAATTTATTAATGTGACGCTTATTAAACAATTTACGCAGCAGAGGTAATTGTAAAATTTTAGTGCTGAATGCTTGATTAAAATATGGCGAATTTTATATCAGGCGAGATTGTTTTAGTTGATCCCGGTGACCCAAGGCCGCTCAAAATTTTGAATTTGCATTTAAGATGTTTGAGGCCCGGTTGCCGCAAGCCGATGTATGGAAGAAAGTCATTGACGCCATCAAAGAGTTGGTGCAAGAGGCGACAATTGACTGCTCTGATACTGGCATTAGCCTTCAGGCAATGGACAGTGCGCACGTCAGTCTTGTTTCCCTCTTGATGCGTAGCGACGGGTTTGAAACATTCAGGTGTGATCGAAATATGTCCCTCGGTCTCAATATTGCAAGGTTCGTATTTTTCTATGATGACTTTTTAGTGCTGCAAAAATCCTGCGATGCGCTGGCTCCACTGATTCAATAACTCTGAAAGCTGGAGACAAGGCTGACACCATAACCTTTCTTTTCGAGTCCAAGAGTAAGATTATGTATATAACCTGGTTGTGTAGATCAAGAGAAGGTTTCCGAATTCGAACTTAAACTCATGGATCTTGATGTCGATCATCTCGGCATTCCCGTACGATCCGCACGATCTAATAGCTCCACTTTAGGAAACTGATTATAAATGCGTTATCAGAATGCCTGCTTCGGAACTTCAGAGAATCTGCCGCGATCTTGGACAGATCGGTGATTCTGTCGTTATTACTGTGGCCAAGGATGGCGTTGGGTTCAGCTCTACCGGCGACCTAGGTTCAGGAAAGATTAAGCTTTCCCCGAGTGGCAACGCGGATAAACCCGAGGAGTCCATCTCAATAGAGATGAGTGAGTCTCTCACCATGACCTACTCTCTGCACTACTTCAATATCTTTGCGAAGGCCGCGCCTTTGTCCAGTCAAGTGATTCTATCACTCACTGCTGACGTACCCGCAGGTATATTAGTATATTGCACGATTACTCTGTTCTAGTCGTCGAGTTCCCGATTGAGGATTTGGGACACATACGCTACTATCTTGCACCTAAAATTGAGGACGATGAGGCGTGAAGGTGCTTGTCACGAGTTCCACTTTGTAATAGTCTAATGTGGATATTTAAAAGATCAAATGAAGTTTAATATATTTTCGTACTAACTGCCATTCTATGTTTTTGCCTAACTGCTGTTTCTTGGTTATCCTATCGTGGCAAAACGGGATATCTTCCCGACATTTGTCTTTTAGGGACGGGGTTACGTGTGTGTGTGTGTGTGTGCTTGGAAAATGTGTTTGGTGCTGTCGTGTGTCGTAGGTTTTCATCGGTATCTAGGTGTTCAACCCCCTCCTGAAGGGTTTCCACTCGTTATTAGAAGTAAAGGATGCTGGTTTATCTCTGTCGTCTGGCTTTTGTGGCGGATGAGTCAGTGGAGGTCTAATGTCAATTGACTTGAGACGTGGGTGGTATTGCCTTGGCTTCGGAGCGGATGTTTGAGGTGTCGTCCCGGAAGCCTGTGATGTCCGTAGTGGCTTGTGGTGTTGTTGGTGGGTTGCAGATTTGTCTTCACTTTGGATTGAATGGTTGGGGTCGTGTCTCATGCGATTGGTTCCGGATGGGTTGAGCGTAAGTCACGAAGTGCGAGTAAAAATGAGTTAGTGTCACTCGAGAATATGTAGTTTGATTCGCGATGGGACGCATGACAGGAATGAGACTACCGAATTATTTGAGCCCTTCCACTGGTAACTGTGATTTTCCCTCAAATTAATGCAACATTGGAGACTGTTTCAGCGGCGGTCGACTACATCATGGGATGACTTAATCGTCGTCTATGTTATAAAACAGAATCCTGCCTTAATGCAGCACTCACTAAAGTGAAGTGTTCAGACCATTGGCGGGATAAGGGTTCCAAGTTTTTAAAACAGATTTGACTATGCACGGGTAAATGGATAGCATAACTCCATCTAGAGAAGCAAGTTCTCGCTGATTGCTTCCCTTCCCACCTTTTGAGAATGACTACTTTATGAGTAGTTCCTGGCATTACATTTTTCAATAGTCTGTCCACTTAAGTGGAAAGTAAGCAATTGTAGATGATTTGCCTGATTTAGACCTTGGGAGTTTTGATAGATGATGATACGGTAGTTGATATTAATTTACCTTTAGACGGGAATGATTTCTCCCTTTGCTGCATAACCCCAGTAAATATGGAATGAATGAACGAATCTAACCATGAATGACATTAAGGTTTAACTCAAAAATATAGCTTTGCCATTAGTGCACTGCGTGAATAGCCTCAGAACTTGCCCATGAGGCACTTAATTACCGATTCATTACTTCGCAAATCCGTAGATCTGGTCTGAAGCCGCAATGACAAAAGGGCTGGGGAAATACTGGCATCAGCGCCAATCATTCAATATTAGTGCATGGACAAAGATATTTGACCCCTAAGGTAGCGTTTCCACTGTATCCGGTGTTTAGTCATAAATATGAGGCTTACAGGGAATGGCAGTGGCTTTATATGGTGGCGTCCCCGGCCTCCCTGAAGGCGAATGAAAACACAATACTCGGGCAGAATATATTAAGAACAGAGAAGGTGTGTGGGCTACTGGCACTGCCCAAAGGCCAACCCACCCAGCGCAGTACAGGAAGGCAAATTTGAAAGTACAAATGTGGTGCCTCACTAGTACCGAGGGATAAACCATCAAGGTATAACAACCTTGTTTATGACCGAGAAAAAACCGCTGAACAAAGGGCAAGCTCTAGCACTGAAAAACCGACATAAAAATAGAGTCACTGTACTAAATGCAAAATCAAAAGTATTTTTACGGCCTGAAATTTAGCATTTATTCCAGCTTTTGTAAGTCGAGTGCAGCTAAGAATTTTATCTGCATTCCAAGTTGTACGCAGGGGTGCAAAAAACATTACTTGTCCACGCAAATAACCTTGCCATACAGATAAGGTAGACATATCTGTTATCAAAATCATGGTAAGTATCAATTTAGTCTCTGGTAGCAGTTTTACAGAGGAGGTTGGGGAAATTGCCGAAAGTGGACGTTCAGTATTGCCCATAGTCCACCAGCTATTCAGTACGTCGGCAGTATTACGCCTCATTTTGTTGTCAAGTAAGATCTAGGGCGCTAAACTCATCTGTAACTGCTCAAGCATTAATTAGGAATTGGAATAATGATGGCGAACACAGGATAACGGTACCAATTACTAGCATCTATGGTGGCTTTAAGATAGAACAGTAGTTATTTTAATCATTTATTTTTTACTAATCGCTGCAAACCATTATTTTTAAACAATTTATGTAGAGTGATTTAGCTGAGGTCTATTTGTTGATATGTGCCATATAAATGTTAACACTTTTAAGTTGGCCAATGGTTAGAGCCTGGTCGTTGATTGGCCTTTTTAGTATTTTGCGTAATTTTCTCGAAATTTCATTCGCCATGACGTCGGTTTTGCCCCTATTGCGTGTATATATGTAAGCCTGCATGAAAGCGTTGCCTACGTTCTTCACTAACATTATTGACTGCTCCTTGTCAATTACTGAGGCGTTCCGTACTTGTACTTTCTCATTTGTTCGAAGTCGCTTTTATTTGCATGATTTAATTTCTCTGAGTGAACTACCTTGTTTCATGTATCTATGCCATTTAATGCAATAACATTAATATCAAATGAACATGCATCACACCCCTACTATGGGACTTGAATAGTCTTTACACTTATAGCTTTCCTTAACCTTTCTGTATTTTATAAGAGTAGGACACTTTATGTTGCTTATTGCTCATTTTAAAAAGTGAGAATGAGATCTAACTCCCCTAAAGAACCGAAGAAGGATCGGGATAGGTCCCTTAGTCTTGTTCCGGTGCAAGGAATGAAGGATCTCTCCCTGGATGGTATTTCATTACTTCTATTTGCAACTTTTCTTAGACATTAAGGTTACCGTTCGTGGAATACCCATTGGGCATGAACATTGGCCAAATCTACTGCAATATGTGTGCAGTTTTAACGCGCTGGATGAAGTTTTGGTACATTGTCCTTTGGACTTTTAATAATAATCGCCTTTTCTTAGGATGACGGTCACAAGTCAGCTGGTCATTACCTTCGTCAAAATATACCCTTTTACTATCGGATGAACCGCAACGAAGAGTTTGACAATTTTGTGTTTATTGGTGGCGGTGCCTTCTCGAGGGTATATAGTGTAAGCCTTCTATCGATTTTTACTAAGTTCTTTGCCAATTCATTAGGCCGTACATCGTCTCGATGGAAAGACGTATGCTCTGAAGGTTATTCGTGACATTTCATCACCAAAATCACTGGTGAGTTCCCTTCTTACAACTCGTGCGAGCGATGATTTTCAGTCAGTCAGATCAGTTCTCTCGAGCCTTGTTAAGGGCTCTTTCTGACTGCCCGTCTGCGATTACTGAATTCACTTCACTTTTAGAAACATGCGAAAATTGAGGTTGACGTTTTGGCCCAACTCGATCATCCCAACATTGTTCGATACTTCAGTTGTTGGGTTGAGCCCCAACGAATCGCTAACCTTGCGGTGCGTTGTCTTTTCGACTACTTGTTCTTGTCCCACTTGCCAACTACAAAAAAAACCAACCATTCTTTCCATTTTTATCCCTTTGCAGTTTCAACCTTTGGATTCAAGGTATGGCTAGCGTCAACAACTGTAATCGGTTTATTTGAACGCTTTATTTTTAAATAGATAATCAATTATGACCTCACCTATAAACTCACACACCCATTCTGTTCTACCTTGTTGCAATCGTGTTTACGTAGTTACGCGTACCCGTGTCTGCATTGGTGTTCCCTAGTTTTCAAGCGCTAATATTCCACTCATCAGGAGGGCAATTGCTCGCTTAAAATGGATCATCAAATGCGATGGGGAGAACTCACTAGATTGTGCGATCGCGTCTCTGAGTAATCATTTGGTGAAAGAATTACTTCAGTTTATCAATAAGACGGCACGTGGCGTAGGGCATTTGTTGAATCGCCAGGTTTTACCTCATTTTTGTTCATGCGAAGGGCGTCGGCCTCGTGCTCTGAAGTGTTCAGACGACTCTCCTAGCCTTTACTTGTTCAGGTTCTGCTCCACCCCTAGCGACCCAGCGGAATCAAACGGGTCCTCCTCTGCAGCCAACTTCTCCTGGGTCTCAAATGTCAGTGCTGGTGATGCCAACTGCCGTCTACTCCGTCTGGTCGACGATGAAGACGATAGCGGAAGCGTCGGCCCACGCGATAGTTGCGCCCTTGCCATCCCTGAGAATCAGATAGCCCAATTCTCGGTTGGTTAACGCTCCTCTCCCCTCTCTTATTCCCTCTGATTCACATAACCAGGCCCTTTAGTTGCTTTCAAGCTAAGTCTGAAGTAGATAAGGTGCGGTGTTGCGCCTTCTGAACCTCAGGGTTTAGTTCTAGTTCATATGTCATTGCCATACTTGTCCATCGAACCGTGTTATGCGGAACACCTGTCAGGTGGATTGCACTTTAACGTTTCAAATGACACTTGTTCAGGTCAGTGAGCTGAATGCGCGTCCAGTGACACTGGTTATCCAGATGGAGTTGTGTGGATCCACGCTGATCGATTGGATGCAATTGAGAAGTAAGTCTCTTGCCTCCTCAACAGCGTCCGATTGTGCAAGGCCGTCGTCACTTGACCAATCCTATCGCGCTGAGGTTCGATGGATCTTCGATCAAATAGTGAAGGGCATCCACTATATGCACCAGAAAGGCGTTCTTCACCGAGATATTAAGGTAGTGACCCCGGGTCTGGCCTCCACCACTGCTCCTGCCTCGTTGACCCTCGGTCACCTCTTTTTTAGCCGGCCAATGTTTTTATCCAGGGTCCACCACTGGCGGTCGTCACTGGCACTATGTGTTCTGCTGTGGGCGAGTTGGCTTGCACAAGTGCCCAGTGCTTCCATCGGTGCCGTGTTAAGATCGGTGATTTTGGACTCTCCACCTTCCTGGAACGATCCACCGGTATGCCAGACACTACCACTACTACACTAAGAAGTAGCTACTTAACATGTATAAGCAGCATAGTTCTCGTTAAAACCACGTTGAAGCAAACAATGGGCATAAACGGTTCTCCTTGAGCTAAATTATCTTTACAGAGACACAAACTCGGCCAGTTATTGAGGAAGTGCCCGAAAGGTGTGAATCAGGTCCCTCAACTGCACTTCAGACGATTCCTTCATGCCACCCTCGCCTTCTCACGGGTAACTTGGGCACGCTGTTTTACACTGCACCCGAGGTGCTGAAAAGCAATTCCAAGGGACGCTCCCTCTACAACCAAAAGGTTCGCTTACTGATAGCCGTGCAATACTATCCTCCAGCTTGGAGACAATTCCTGATCATTTACACATTTGCAGGCGGATATGTATAGTTTAGGAGTTGTATTCTTTCAAATGCTCTACCCATGCAAAACGGAGACAGAGATGGCCCGCCAGATCGACCACTTCCATGTAAACCCAGAGGCGGAGGACGCTCTCCCAAAGTGCCTAACTGAGTGTTGGCCGTTGGAAGTGAGTTGTTTCCTTCATTCTGCACCTAGCTTTCCTCAGGATTAACTGTTTTCTTTGCCGTGTCAGGCGAATCTACTCCGGAGAATGCTAAGTCCCAAACCCTCCGATCGACCAGAAGCAATGGAGATTCTGTCGGAGTTGGCATCTACATCCCAGGTTATCGACGGCACCGGACTGAAAGACTACCAGTCTTTAAGAGGTGAACTTAGCCTAATAAACGAACTCCGAACAAAGAACGAAGAGCTAGAGAAGGAGAATGCAGAGCTAAAACGGAAACTTGGATTTTTGGCAGAGACTAAGGAGTAGTACCAAACTTGTCGCATTGTACAGTACGCGGCACAACGTTTGGATCTAACAGCATTTTTAACCAATAAATTAAGCTTTTATGATCTTGTGTATATTATCGAGTTAATTATTAAGGGGGTAAAAAGGTGTCAGAACTATGAACGCACCAAAAAGCTGTAAAATGCGGAATGGGAAAATGAGCGCTTACAATGAAAGCTCGTCACTTAAAAAACCGAGGGTACTACTACCCTTGATAGGGCACGAAATAGCTAGTACTCACATCTCTGAAAATGAATGCGAAACCGTGGCACGCTTAACTGATAACAGGACCCAGCATTCATAAACCAAAAAACTGCGATGACACAAGTGGAGAGTCGCACAAGGCGTCAAAACGCAAACAATGTATTACCAAAACTAGTTAGATTTAGCAGCTTTTGCCTTTGGGGGGCCACTCCTGAATCCATGTTTAAATCGACGATGAACTGCCTTTAGATGAAGACAGCGACCCGTTCCCGTAGTTTTTCTTCTGCGAGCCTTCACAGACCAATTGTACTTACGAATTCTGGGAGAAGGGTACCCACAAGCAGCGCAGGTTTTCTTTTGAATGTGGTAGGACTTACGACCACATCGCCTGCACTGCGTGTGAGTTTTGTTGTGGCGTTTACCAAAAGATGTCGTACCCTTGGTCATTTCTAAATATTTAAAGACGAATGTAAGGAATGATAAGTAGGGGAAAGCCAAATGCCAAGAAGCGCACGCTCACCAACACCAAAAGCAGCGAAGGGGACCGCGCCAGGTAATTAAAACAGTTGGCAATGGGAGGCGATGTCAGAGGTAGAGATACCAGTTGTTAATAGACAAAAAAGGAAGAAAACGCGTAATAAACTCAAATATGTATGTAGGATGCATTGTTCTTCAGCCCTTTAAGCCCTTGCGCCATCCAGGGGCATTTGTTCAATAACTCTGAATTTAACCCGAGGAAGCATAACTATTTATTGTGATTTTAAGAATTTTCAAGTAAGTAATATATAAAAAGGCCGTTTCATTTACAACTACGAAATTTAACAGGCTTTTTGGGAATGTTTTTTTATAAAGGGAAAAGTTTATGCTCCGTCGAGGGCTTACGAGGGAATTGGTACATTTCGCTTTCTGGAACCTAATAACAGTCTACCAAGAAAAGTGTTTTTGCTATTCAACTTTTAAAACAGGAAAGTTTTTTAATGCCCTGTAATCTAATCATTAATAGTGCATGTTAATGTAGGCTTTTGGTTAAAGTAAGTACATATAAATCAGTTTAGCCTTAGAAAGACTGCAGATAATTTTTACGTTAGCCTTTGCAACATTATTGACTCCAGCATGTGATCATCTGTACCCCTATCGTTTGATTATAAGTGTTTTAACGACTTTGCAAGGAGGCGGCGCCACTTGCCACTTGGTCGTGTGTTTGGTCGTCGTGATGGTTAATGTCCCAAAAACCAGAAGGACATTTTGCAAAAGTTCCAAGTGCAAAAAGCATACGCTACATAAAGTGTCGCAATACAAGGCTGGTAAAGCCGGACTTTATACTCAAGGAAAAAGGCGCTACGACAGAAAGCAGTCAGGTTTGATTTTGCTCTCCTCTTTATGCTGTAAACTTAGGCTACGGTGGTCAGACAAAGCCCATTTTCCGGAAAAAGGCGAAGACTACCAAGAAGATTGTTCTCCGTCTTGAGTGCACCGAATGCAAATACAAGCAGCAGATGAGGATCAAGAGGTGCAAGCACTTCGAACTTGGTGGTGACAAGAAAAAGAAGGGTCAAATGATCCAGTTTTGAATACGCATGTTCAATATGAGTTATGGTATTTGCAAAGAGGTTGTCTTTTATGTGATTTTTTTGCGGTCCCCTCACGTTTCCTGTTATATGGCCTTGGCATTAGGCGTTTTAGCGGGCGGGCTCTCTCCCTTCGGATTAGTTTGGCTTGTGTTGCTTTTCTGATCACATGTTTGCTCCGCGTATTGCTTTTGTTGGTTACTGCGGTTCATACCCACGTTTCGTAAACCTAGGGCCATTTTTTAGTGATGAGATTACTGTAATAAATTTTCAGATGTACCCTGCTGCTTCTTTAAACAACTTGTTTGGATCTGTGCATAGCCGAATCTTTGATTTATGTCGTTCTGACTGCTGGAGGTTTTATTGTCGTCTCTTGCCAACCTGGTGGTCATGTCGCCTCTCGGCATTGTAGTAGGTGCGGTGGTGTTGCGCACATTTTGGCTACCTGGTGAGGTGTATCATCTCTATGGTTTTGATTCGGCTCCTGGTGTGGAAGTTGTGTTTGATGGTAAGTGTTCGGAGCGCTTCGCAAATGCGAGGGTCCGCTTGATGCGCAGTAACAATCCGCAATCGACTGGTGTAGATCAAGGTGATTTGTGAACTTGAGTGGGGTTAGCGTCGTCGATCCTTTAGCTGTATTCTATTAAGGCAGGATAAAATATTCGGTACCTCAGGGGAGTTAATTAACTGTTCTACGTGTTGCGGGAGGTGGCCTCTTTCCCCGTGGTTAAGCGATGAGAGCACCTGGTGGTTTGTTGTTTGCCCTAGTATTGTCCCCTTTTAGTGGTGCTCCAAAAGCCACGTTTTTATCTCCGGTGATGATGCATAGTAAGTATTCTGTGTGGGTGCAAGAACTCGGACTCGGTGTTGTGGACTAATGCTGACTTTCTTTGGTTCCTGTAATTATCGGGTTATTTCATCTGTGGGCTTCTGCGGTAAGTATGCATTCGCTGAGTCTCATCACTTCAGGTTTGCCTCTTCGGCCCTCCTCCCTCAAGCAATGGTCGATATCTGGGATTGTGCCCGTGTCATCCAGTGGCACTATGTATCAGTTCCACCCAACAGATCAAACAAAATTGGTCAAATAAGACACGCTCATCTAGTCGAACCAGTTCATTCACGAAAAAGAACAAAAGCGGTTCATTTTGTTTACACGAGACTGGATTCATGAGGATGTTTGTCTACAATGGCGGTGTTGTCGAGGTGTCATCGCCGTGCCCCGTAAAGTTTAGCCTGTCCTTTTTAAGTGAATGGAGTATTAGTCATTGGATGGTCACAGGACACAAGATGGTGCATTTTCAGCAGATTCAAGTTTGGTGCTTACCTCGTCAAGCCAAAACCTCATGCTGTAGCACTGAAATGTTCAGTGATGCCCGAGTGGGTTGAGAATCGTCTCATTGCAGTGCCACGTGAGCATGTGCTTTTGGTGGTGTAAATACCCAATAAGGACGAAATGCTCGCTTGTTTTATCCATGCAAGGATTGATAGATGTTTGCTGTTGAGATAAGTCAACTACACACCTACTTATTTACGGTATCAGTAGGCTCACTGAATTTTGAAGTCGAACAATATCTAAGTGAACATCTTTGAAAATTATAAGGTCAGTTGAGATCAACTGGTTGTTTAAGTTTCACAGGTCTGTTTTTTTTTTCGTTGATTCCCTCGTGTGAGGCTCTTTCCCTGTTGTTCGTGGATCGTCTTAAGGAAGTGGGCAGAGGCACACATTTGGGAGAGGGATAGTCCTTCATTATCTACGAAGTCATTTTCAAGGAAAACCAGAACAAACGTCATGCAATGTGCTTTCATGTGGGAGGTTCTTTTTGATAATTAAATGAGATGGGTTGGTAGAGTAAAAGACCAGTTCTGTTACTACTCTATCACCTTTGGCCTCCTTATTGCCGGCACTTGTTTGTGACCAATTTTTAAATTCAGTACAGTTTAAATCTGATGCTTTTGTGAATCGAGTTATTGAGAAGACAAATTTGCTTTTGCAAGTCCTCCACGAGAATAATAAAAGTGACAAGGCTGCGGTCAGGCATGGCTTCCGGTGTCTCGGGCATTTGTTTTCTGACCCAAGCAATTCAGTGGTTACTATAGGGGTAGAGTAATTCCAACAAGTCAAAAATGGAGGTGTTCTCTGACTAGGGTAGATGATCTTTATGGACCAAAGTGGCAAATTTAACTAAAATAGGGATTTTAAAATTAACACATTTTAAATGAAAAGTAGAGGTGTCACGACATATAACTCCTTCCTTTGTATTGTCTCAGCCTCCGATTCCGAGAATTTCACTTATTGACGGCAAATTGTTGCAATCACCGGGTCTAGGATTTACCATTCTGGGGACTCAGTGTAGAATGGAGTCTCAGTAAGATCACAGCTGGCAGCAGTTCGCAGTATGACCATTTTGGATTTATATGTGGGGAATGAGATAGAAAAATTACTAAAGAAAAATAGACTAACTGTGCGTCTTACATAATTCTTAGGGCTGGAATCGGCATAACTATTCCGATGGAAGATTTGATCGCATCAAAAAAGATGGTACACTGACTAATTACCCACCAAGCATTTCATTTTGTGTAGTTTCTTTTTGTGTTTAAAATACTTTTATTGTCTTTAATTAGACCATCTGCTTATAGCCTATTGCATCCCCGCCTATTATTGCCTTAGCATGTGGCCATTGTTAAGCATAGTATATCACTATTTAAAGACTTAAAAATGAATGTAAAATATATTTTTGTACATATATTTACAGTGATGATTCCAGAGCAACAATCTAATCAAAGCAATTTTCTGTCTCAACGCCGTTGTTGTAGACATGTACATGCACTCACTTTTACCGTAAATATACTTTTTAGCCCTAAATGAGTACTTCAGCTTTTGTCCAAAAAATTTTCTAGCAGCAGTTAGCCATTGCACAGGCAGTTCGTGGAGCACGCTCACAACTTTTAAGAATAAATTTATTATATGGCCTTTTTTACCTTTAAGCAGTAAAAGCATTTCTGCAGCCAAAAACTACTATATCATAATTCAACTAATAAACTTTTACTTTTGCACACAGGTCAGTAAGGTATTCTATGAATATACCTAAAAAAGTGTCCCATGTGATGAGATGAACATGCAGATGACTTTGAAATTGGGTCAAATCAGTAGCGGCGGTCGTTGTAGATAATTTGACCTTGTGCATTGGTAGCCCTGCCGATATTCTATACTGATAGTTGATTTAAACTGCAAAATCCTGCCGTTAACTTGTCATATCTGTGAGAACCCGGTGTGTATTTTGCGTTTACAGTTTACAATAGCTTTCATGACAGCTTGCATTGTTCGCTAAACCTTTCAGTGCGTCATTCTTTTCAACGTTTTTTCTGAGTGAGTTGATGCTGTTTTAATAATTCCCTTTACTTAAGTGCTCCTTGCCCGCTTTTCTTGCTGTCCTGAACGTTCAATATCTTACACCCCTTGGACATTTTTTACCCTTGTTATATTGCGACACGAGTGCTATTATCCCTCTATCTTACAAAATAGTATATAGTGATGTCCTTGTTGGATGTTGTTTTAACTCCTCTATAGAAAAATAGCAAAGATGTTTTTGGAATAGTGCACACACCTAGACTGGTAGCGGAATTGCCTTTAATCGTGATTTTAGTGTGCGAAGTTCCTATTGTTTTTGGGTTTGTAGCTAACCTTAACTTGATAGAAGGTCTTACAAATGCCAACGAATTGATTTTTGAGGTAGTTTGTGTGCAATGGTTTGTTCGATTGTGTTCAGTGGAGATGTAGTTCTTTGCACTAGCGGTGGGCCAATTTGGCAGACAACCTTTCCTCTTCTACGGATGTTCACTCTTCAATCCTTACACCTTCCTAGACTATTATGATTAACGCTACTGACTCCTAAGGTAGCTTACCCACTTTTACTAAATGTTTCGACAAAGGTAAAAAGTGGACCTTGAATGGGGGAAGTATCTCCAAATCCTAAGCTAATTAACGCGGCTGAATCCGATCGGCAGTCTCACTTTGGCAGCTGTGATCGGAGGTGGTCCAATTTTACTCGAGGAGTAGCTCGTATGATTCGTATTTCTGCTTCATATTTTTCCGGCGATCATTGCATTGCTTTTTTCCAAGCTTTGGTATGACACGTGACTAGCTCACGTACATAGAGCTTTCCGAACACAGGCGTAATGCACCTTCATTATCTAGTCATGTTTTTACTGGTGTTTTGAGTCATTTGCACTGTAGGATGACGCTCAGAAAGAGTACTCGAAAGGTGGCACGAGCTGAACATTCTTGATGATGCCTCAGACAAATGAAACTGATTGCTATTAACTGTATCATATCCCTGCCTATTGCTCCTTTTAGTCTTATGAGTGGATTCCGCTACTTAGTGTCTGTCACCTAGTAGCCTCTTAGCACTGGTAAAAACAATCGTTCTGAATTGACATCCCTCCAACCTCACAGTATCTTCCATTTTCAGTGGCAATGGATGCTTCGAATGAGCTCGCTAACGCAGCCAAAGTTGACCCAGATGGATATGCGTTGGATGACGATGTCGATTTGACTAACATCGCTCCAATGCCAAAACATGTCTTTCTAAACACCTTACCCGGGTAATTAGCAGTTCCTTCTCGCTATAAAAGGTCAAAAGTAATTGCCCTCTGGCCTTATGTATTCTTCACTTCTCAATCCTTCTAATTTTTTTTTTATAAAAACGGTGGTCTTGGTAGTTTTGGTCTGCCTTTTAGTCTCTCTTCTTGGGTCTTTCTTATCACTGAGTACTACTAAAACTGTTTAAAATTAAGTCGGAGTTGGCTCTCCATGGTCTTTGCTCATGCTTCACATTTTTGACTCGCATTGCCCTTCTTAATGGTACGTATTAAGTAGCAATGTTTGTTCATTTTCGTTTAGTCACTTGGCTCCGTTCCCTACCATTCCACGAAGTCGTTACGACACAGATCGCAACCAACGCGAATTTTACGGCCAGGAGTCCTTCCTAAACGCCTTCATTACCACACACTGTCGTGACCATACTAGTGCACCAATTGTCAACGGCTTGACCGAGTCGCAACAGCATCAGCAACAACAACAGCAAAGCAGGCGAGGACCCAGTGCTCCGTTGAAACGCAACCAGTGCAGTCTCTGTTTCCGCGTTTTTGCCAATTCGGCCAGTTTGAAGCAGCATATGCGGTTACATCGTGGCGAGAAGCCCTTCAAATGCCGCTTCTGTGACAAGACCAGTGCTACCATGTGCAATATTCTCACTCACGAAAGGACGCACACACGTGAGAGGCCCTACAAATGTACCCTCTGTAGTGCTGACTTTAGCAGCTCCAGCAATCTTAAGGTAGGTTTGCATCTTTTTCTAAGTAATTTAGTTTAAGTAGTGTCTGACACTTCTTAAGCCAGCCTGGAGCCAGTCTTAAGCGTTTGGAGGGACGAGGCGAAGTGAATGTCCAATGCCTGCTTAAAATAGCTATAAGTAGCATTTTTGTTGGGGAATTTTATACCTTACCTATCTCATTTTGACCAAAGTTGAAATCCCCTCATTCCATAACAAAAGCACAAATGATGCTGTACCTGCAGACGCATATGAGGACACATTCGGGTGACCGTCCATTCCGCTGCAACCTCTGCGACCGACGATTCGTCACGTCGAACGCTCTCACCACACACTTGCGCGCCCACTGGGGCCTTCGGTTACACCCTTGTCCCGACTGCGACCGCCAATTCTCCACCTCCAGCAATCTCCGCGTTCATCATCGGGTGTGTTGTCACTGTGTCTGTTAATGATGCTGCTGCTCTGTTTTTGTACGATTCCTACAATAAGCCTAGTTTGACTCGCATGGCGCACACATTCACCTCTTCTGTAGTAAGACCAGTCCGTGTGTAGGAGGGGGAGCAAAGGAGGTGATTAATGGCACATTCCTTTAAAGTAAAGCATTTTATCCGACAATTAGTCAGTATCTTGCTGCAATTTTTGTGATTAATGTGAGGAATAGCGAGAACGGAAAGAAAACGCAATACTGGGGCAGAATATGCATTAAAGGCTCATAGACGAACCTAGGCACTACTGCCATGGTTTGTAGGTCATGCGACCCTGTGAAAGTACAATTGTGGAGCTTTAAGTGTCCGTGAAACCACACAGAAATGCTAAACAAGTAATCGAACCGTTACATGGCCCCTCTCCTCCCCTTGGGTAGCATTTCACTTCGATGATGTAAGAAAAAGCACCCTCGAACCAACCGTGCCAATTATTGAATTTATATGCAACTAAGACGATATTTAACCGCAACGTCGCTGTTCCCTCTTGGCGATTTCACTAAATCTAGAGCTTCGTTCGGTTTGGGAGCAGCATCGTGGGAAGGAGTGTGCAGGCCATTTTCTATGCCCATCGATAGTCGTAAATACACTGGCCGAAATTAGGATCAAATAACGAAGGATGACGTTTAAAATATTTTTGTGAAAATGGGGTTCCTTGTGTGTTCCTCCCTGCTACCTTGTTCTCACTTCAGTGCTGCCCAGCCATATATCCATCTGGGTTCCATCTAGCTAATCGAGAGGTGGAGGAGGTATTGCGTATTCGCTTAATTGACGTCTTTATCCAAGTACCGTAGAGAGCTCCGTAACAAACTTACCTAATCGTCTCCTGCAGAACACAATACTGGGGTAGTTTCCGAGGCTAGGCGTCATTTTCAGCTCTTCTGTTAGAGTTTGTCACAGATTAGCTCTTCGGCAGTATACGTCCCTCTTCTGTTGCCCTACGGTTTATTTTTCAGTAATAGAACTCGAGGTACTCCCCTTTATAATCTGGTTTGCTTTCCGTTGCAACGACTGTATTGTTAAATGGTAGCTTGGCAATTGTAGTATAATGCCAAGTTTTTTTTTGCAAAATTGAGCTTATTCTTACCATATTTTTGAACTTGTAGCGTTTCGGGGAGATTTGAAGGTACATTAAAGCGGTGAAGGTGAAGTTATGCCACTTAACCAGTCATGCACAAATATTTTTTGCTTGTCATTTTTTAAATTCACCTAAACCCAGCCTTCAAAGTGCGCTCTAGAGGTGGCAAATTTTTAAGGGAAACGTGAACAGCACTGCCGCTGATACAGGGGAATGGTATGTAAAGGGAGGCAGAATTTCTTATGTACGGTTTCGCGCTCTAAATTTAAATGAAAGCTGCTATCTTTACCAATGTCTGTACCATGATCACTCGGAGTCTGGGTTGGAGCCTGCTAGCGATTCTTGGAGTTTTGTTCCTGCGTATTTCAATTCATCTGCTAAAATGGTAGCGAAGCTTGACTTACCTAGCAGTCTTTTTCTGATGACAGCTTCAGGCATGTGATCCACACCTGTTGAAAGCAAAGCTCCCCTGGTGGTTTCAAAAAAACTGCACTTTGTTCTCTCTCGAACTTTCCGTGCGCCCGCTTTTTACGTTTTACAAACTTTCTTGTGCCCATAGGTTTCACTTTTAAGACCCCCAAACCTGTACTTTAAATCATCCCCAACCAGTGTTAAAGCTAGAATCATCCTTTCTTATGGCTGGGAGTCTTACATTAGTCTTTTTCGCTCACTCTGACCCACCATTCGGTGATATCTAATAAGAAGCGATTTCTCATGAACCCTTCTCTCTGTTCAGAGTTTGGACTGCATCGGTATGGATTGACCTCAGCCGTGTCACGGCAGCATGTCAATGGGTTTGACACCCTGCGTACGCGTCATGTCAGTTACCGTGATAGGTCTCTTCAGCTCATGTCCTTTCAATCGGAAGACGCATATATGTGTGCACTTTATGGTACTAAATTGTTTTTTTCTTTTCCTGCAGATTATGCTGAATCATTGGGACTTCTCTGTAGTTCGCTTTTTTTCGATGACCGTACATTTAGCTAACCTGGTGCTGTTTTATGGATGGATGAAGGCAGGGTCGGTTTAGTCCTTATGGGACACTTTTTTCTTAAAATGATGCTTTCTGGTTGACGCTGTCAGGAGCTGATCCTGCGGAATAAGGTGGTTCTACCGGTGGTCCATTATTTCTAGTATTGCTGTGATTATACGCCTGGCACAATGGTAGCGTGGCTCGTCCTCAGTGGCTCCTCTCAGAGAAACGTTTTCAGGGCAAATGTTTATTCTTGATAGAAGGAAGCATTTGTAATAGCCTTTTCGTCTAAAAGCAGTCGGTTTTTTTTCTCAAAACTTATCCTGACTATTTGGTTCTTTGCCTTCTAGACGGTGCACCTGGGGATAAAGCAGTACCACTGTATGGTGTGCGGCAAGTCCTTCGCGACGAGTAGCAACCTCAATGCTCACTCTCGACAGCACCCCGAGTCGGCATATTTGGTCAAGTATACCGGATCCTCCACCTTCTGTCCGTCCACCCAACAGTCCACCGACACCACAGTAGGTGCTCTTCATGCCCTAAACTATTGTGTCTCAGTCAATGCTCATTTGGACGGTCCTCCGTGAACGGCATTGTGCGGCTCTTAACAGCCTAGGAAAATATCATTCCACCGTAGGAACAGTCTATTTGGGCTTAAGAATCTGGTAGACAAGTAGGAAGCGTTTTATTTACATTTGTAAACATAAAACATTGTGGAGAGTTTTTTCTTTGCGTGGAATTCCGAGTTCACTCAAAGAAGTCGGCTTATTGGTGGAGCTGATTGGCTATAGGCATGAACTGGACGCCGTGACGCCAAAATGGTGGCCAAACCGCACACGATTGAAAGGCTTGCGTGGTTCAACAAAGAAATAAGGGTTATTTCACTTCGATGCAATAGCTTTGTTACCTAATATCCTATTTGGGATATTCAAGTGATTGAAACGGTAAGCGCACGGACCTTTACAACTCCAGTGTCTATGATAGCACAAGAGCTTAATGTTGGAAATTTCTGTCGCAATAGCGGAGTTATTCTGAAATGTCCCTTTTTGACGTGTTTGCTATCGATGGTGGAAGTGTGGCGTCCCTGATTTTTAGCCGAGCCTGGCGTCACAAATATGTGACACTTCGTAATAACTAATTTCAGCAAATTATGTGTCGCGCAAACATTTTGTTTGAGTTTAAAACAATGAGAAGTGGATGTAAGACGTCGGAAGAATAATTCCACTAGGTTATTCAGCAGCAGTTAAATCGTTATGGTTATCAGTGCGAGTGTTGCTGCCATATTAGACTAATAAATATCTGTGATGTAGTGATAAGTTTTCTCCTGAAGCCCTAGTGACGAGTCTGGATAGTAGTACTTGGGCTACCAGGTGGATTTCTGATAGTTTGTGGCTCAGTCAGAATTCACGTCACAAGAATCTGGGCCCTTGTTCGCAATACTTGGGTAGGTGACATGAAGAGGTTGACAAGTTTCCACAGCAAAGTAACGAAGGAAGGAATAGGTAGAACCAAAGATGAGCCTCAGCCACTTTTATTGCGGTGTCAAGAAGTTTCAAGTTACCGTAGGTTAAGAAACCAGTTTTGTATACATCCTCTCTCAAAAGGTTTCGATTCATCAAAAAGCACTGCAGAGCTAATGGCCTCCCATTTCCTTCAAATAGCCCTTAGTCATCCTTTTTTGCCGTCGTATTTACGGCTTACGCCGATATTGTTGCTCTTTCATGTGTAAATCATCAAAAGCGAAGCGCTGTCCGGAAAACTTGTTGAGGACTCCTCCCCCTTTAACAGAAGGCCGAAAGGTCTGAAGAAGTACCTAAACACTACACCTGACATGTTACTGTGACAGTGGTGAGAAAATTTGGCAAATTCATTTTAGCATAATCTCACGCCTATGAGCTTTTGGCTATGTTTTTTTCAGTCATGTTTGTCTCATAAATTTCGTCCAATCAAGTAAGTTGAGGGATTGGGTAGTTGGTTTGGAAGACCTTAGTAACAGCTGAAATCTGTGATCGTGGTTCACAGCTTACGCAGGAGTACGAATGCTTGCTTCCAATTTCTACACATTACGGGGTCCACACTCGGTGCGTCGAAGCGCCTGCAATTCAGCTTTCTGGACTTTTCCTGGGCTATAGTTATGGCGGACAGTGTTTTGAAATCCATGTAGGCCAATCTTGGGGGTGTCGGTCAACCACTAGCCTTGGTTTTTATTCGATCTGTTGCCACGTGGCAACCCAACTACGCTTCCAGCCAGTCCTCCCCCTTCTCTTCCCCATAAATAATCAAAAGCTTTTCCACGGCTGTTAGCACATCGCCCCCGCAGGGGTGCACATACTCCTCCATGGGCATGCATGGCATTTCCCGTAGGGCGAGTCGCCTATCAGCGTTATTAGCAACTTCCTCTTTGCAAAAATCCCTATTTTGTGGTGTCTTTACGCACATTCGGTGGAATTTCCTCATTCGGAAAAATATGGCGTCTTGGGTTACACTGCCTTGCTCTTTTATGGCCTCACCTTCCTCGTTTTAGCGACTCCTTCATTCTGATGATGGTGTAGGGTCATGATTCTTGCTAAGATGGCCTGTTCAAAGAAGTTCCATTTATGATTGCAAAGTTCAAAGACACGTTGAACTGCCTTCTTTGAAATCCCGAAAAATGTTTTGGTTTACGTCCTCAGTACGCACCTTTGAGGGAGGGGGGAAAGAGGTGGATGTTGTGCAGCACTAGTAGGAAAACCAGTACAAAAAACATGGTGTGACTGTAGCTGGTAATGTGCATGTCGCCACAGCAGCGCTGAAGGTAGGTGTAGCTCATTCCCAAGGGTGTATCGGCTGAAGGTCACCTTTAAATTCTACTCACAGACTGGAATTGACTGAAAGTTTTTTTTTAAAAGACATTTCCATGGTAGGCATATCTGTGGAATCGGCCATGCACAGCGCTAAAGTAGGAGAATGATTGATGTAGAAGGTCACTTAATCCCCTATTCACCGACGACTTCATAAATTTTCAGGTAAAAAAGGAGTTTGCAATGAAACCGCCTTATTGGTGAGTGGGTAGGTCAAATGTGGTGTCAAGTATGTGTGGGTCGCCTGTAGGGATATCGCAAAAGTGCGATCTGAAGCCACCCACCCAGCGCGTTGAAGGTCAGGGTGGTAGTGACACGCCTTCACTCTTGACCTAGATTTTATCTCCACTTCTACCATGTCAGGATTCGTTTTTCTTGAAAATCCATCGATGTGCTGCTTCGCTTTCTGGAAATCCATAGCTGTTTGGACTAAAGTCTAATTCCTGAAGAGCCATCAAGATCACGGTGGATCTCCGAGAACGTCAAGAAGCAGCGCTTTGAAGCCGTGGTTAATACACCTTGCTCGTAAAAAGTTTGAGAAGTGAATAGAAATTAAGCTTTGATATTTGTCGTCCCCTTTTCAGGTGATAAATGTTGCGGAGATCGAATCACCAGTAGAGGCTTCAGTGACAGTAGCAACCACGACGACAGCAGCGGCCGCAGTGGTGTCGGCGGCAGCGGTGGCTGCGGCCGAGGAGAATGGAGAGGAGGCGGTGGGTATGCTGGTTACACCAACTGGCTACAACCACGCCCCCACACTTTTACCAGTGACGCTAAGTCCGAGCCCCGTGGGGACAAGTCGGAAGTTTGCCAAAGTCACTGTCTACTGCCCTGGCGATGTGGAAATCACGGCCACTGCCACCTCCTCCGTCTCCTCATCCGCCTCCCATGGCAACACAGCCAAACTTGCGCCTGACGACTAGGTGACACCTCCACCTCCCCCCTCCCCCCAGAGCCTCCTGGTACTCCTTTTTTCTACATGTATATAAGTACTCACCCACCACAGCATTCACCGCTACGCATTCGAATTGGGACCGTACTCCCCGTTACCTTCTCCTTCCCCCTATCTCTTCCTCTGTATGTGTAATCACTCCGGTGGTTGTCACGTTAGTGAGTTGAGGTAAGACCTCAAATGCACACTTTCCTGTGTCCGTAGCAATGAATTTTTTGGAAGTTCTTCGAACACTTGGTGGTAACTTAGACTTTCCCCGTAGGGGAGCTGGTAATAGGAGATGCTCAGGGTTATGGTCACTTTTTGAGCCCATCCATTCGTGTGATCTCCTCTTGCCGACAGGGAGGCAACTCAGACAACCACTGCTCGAGCAATTCAAAGATATTTGTACTGGTGGAGGAGAGATAAGTTCTTCCCCCCCCTCCCCCATGGAAAGGTTGGGGTAGAGTAGTCCCTCAAAAACCCCCATTCATGCTTCATCGGTTCGTCTCGTGATATTACTAGGTCTGTCGCTACCCCAAGCTCAGCCAATGAATCGCATTTAATGACAAGCTCCCTCTGCCAGCGTCGCGTCTGACGTGCAGAAGGGCCGGAGGGGGGCCGCATCGCCCAGGGGAGGTACAACTGTGGAACCTTAAGCGTCCGCGTAACCGAAACGGTAGAGGTAAATAAACAATCAAAGCATTATATGGCCTTCCTCTCCCCTTTTAAGTGTCGTCGTCCTTCCTGAGCTTCAAAGCTCTTTCCACTGCTTAGTCGTAGACTTATGCATTGATAACGAGACCACCTTCCAGACTGTGTCATGCAATACCTTCGTGATAATGTACAAACGCTTTTTCTCAAACGGAATTGCGAAATGCTTCTTCGGTTTCCCCGCGGAGGAACTGGTGACATTTAGTAAAGGTGCAATCGGAGAACCGAGCTGATCGGAGGCAGAGTTGTCTGGAATCGCAAGCCCTTCTACGGACTGTAACGGATATTGAGCTTTTATGACTGAGGCTTGGGGAACGGTGAGGTGTAAGTAACATCCAGATTGTATGAATTTCATGAATCAACAAGAAAGTGGTTTGTCACCCAAATCCTCATTCTATTTGGGGAAGACTTTTCAATCAGGACAGCCTTCCTTGGATTAACCACCGCGAAGCCACGACGACAACACGCAGGTGATTATTTTGGGCGAAAAAAGAAAAAAATGGCATGTTTTGACTGTCAAATGCTGATACAGCTCGCCTTTGGTAGCTTTTAGCAATTCAGCTGGATAACCCGGGCTAACCTGAGTGAACAGATGGCTTGGTCGCTGATGTAGGAGTCAGTAGTATGATCCACCCATACTGGAACAGCTGCATTGGTCGATGATACGTGAGGTAGTGGTACAAGCTGTGCAGTAAAAGTTCCAGCAATGCTGTGGTTTAAATGACTAATGCTGATAAAGTTTATTTTTGGGAGGCATGTTAGCAAGTTGCATAGGCAACCCGAGCTGACCTTCTGACGAAAGGCAAATGGCGAATGGATGACTTGGTCGCTGATGTGGGAGGTAGTAATATAATCCGTGCAGTTAATATCCCAGCAATATTAGACCAGTTGTAACAGGTCTTAAAGGAAAAAAACTGGATGCATTTTATGCCTTAAATGAAAGAGCTCGAGTTAGGTGAAAGATCGGTGATTTCGGTAAATATCTTTCTTCATGGGCGTCATGACATGGAAGAGGTTGTTCGTGACTGTGGACTTCGCACTTGTGAGATATAAGGGAAGCTGTTTGGGATAAAGTCCTTGAACATAGAGTGGTCCAGGAATGGTTGCAAAAGCAATATTATTCATCTAATGGGTGCATCCGATGCTGACCCTCATCAGAATTCTTTGCCAAAACAGGCTAACCGTTTATTGCCGACTATTTTGGTTGCCTGACCGATCAAACTCTTGTGAAGTGAGGGAAAAGCCATTTGCCTCCATTTGAGATATATCACTCTCTATCTGCGCTCCGATGTCAAAAATGTCGTCTCTGGTACTCCTCTTGATTAACCTCCCTCATCGACCATCGTAATGCAGACGGAGCTGTTGGAAAACACCCCACGAACGTGGAAGGTATTCGATATCGCCTGCTCATTCCACTGGGTCAGGAATTTTGCCCAATTAGGGAATTGTATTGGGGGAAGGAGGGTTGCCCTGGACATCTCGTACGTCCATCGTTAGTCGTATAAACACTGACCTAATAGCGGAACCAATCAATACAGGAGGAGCTTTGAGTTTATTTGCGTCTATTCTTTCATGCCTCCTTGATCTCACCTCATTTCCATCCAGCTATACTTGTCTATCTGGGTTCTATCCGGCTGCAAGAGAGGTGGAGGAGGTGTTGCGTGTTCACTTCATTGACATCTTCATGCGGGTAGCGTTGACAGCTTCGTTACTAGCATTCTAGCAAAACACAGGACTAGAGTAGTTGTCGAAGGTAGACGTCACTTTCAGCTCTTCCACTGGGGTTCATCACAGATTCTTTCATCCGTACCAGGTACCCTCCTTCCGTCACATTAGAGTTTGGCATTCAGGTATAGAAGTCAGAGAAGTTGTCCTTCGGAATCGTGTTCGCTTGCCACTGCCATCAAGGTGGCGCCCGAGACACATATGACGATGAAATGAGACAATTCTGAGTCCGAAAAGTGTGTTGTCGGTGTACAGGAAGGCTCTTTGGAGCTTCTGGCTTTGCCCGGAGGCCATGTCACCCAGTGAAATTACACAGTGTGCTATTCATGTTCACAGTAATTTAGGGAAAGAAATGGCGAAGAACTTGTCACAAATGTGTCGTCTAGAATACGCTTCTTCAAAATAATCAGAAAATGGGTAGTAAGGCTATCTTTTTTAACAACTATTTCAGTCGGAAAGACGACTATACTAGTTGGAAATGTCACGTCCTTCAAACTGGCTGTTTGCTCCTTTGGTGGGGCTCACAGTTATCTAAATGTCAAATCTGTTCCCTTTTCCACGCAATTTTTGTCCTTAAACGCTATTTGTCGAGCTTATTTGTTAGTGTTTGAGGAGTTTAAGTACTTTAAGTCTCTGAAGTGGGGAACTCTTGCTTGGAATACGGCGGAAGAGGAAACTCAGTCAGCATTCCAAGTGGCAGGCGCCCTGACGGTAAAATTAGTCAACAGAGAAATGCAACAATAACATTCCCAGTTTTACATTTTACAAGTCAGGCTCTCCTCCTTTCGCGGCTTGGGTTTTCATCTCAAAGGCCCAGCGTTCTGTTTGTGGCTTTTCCGTTGACAATCCGCTCGCCCTATTGAACACGCAAAGCGGCGCTGTGGTCGAAACGGCGCAGTTTACAACACCCTCAGGGAGGGCTTTGGCGCCAGCGCAAATTGAAGGCATTCAAAACCGCTGGAATGGCTTTATTTGTGCCGAAGGGGGCGGCTGAGTTACTGATGACACATGGTAGGAAGAGAGGGAGAGCTCCTGGTCACCAACGTGGATGTCAAGTCGCGGAAGGTGGAAAAGCGATCCAGCCAGTATTTTCAGGTCCACAGCAGGAGAACACAAACTACTATGATCTGATTGGTACTTGTTTTACATTAATCAGGCTTATCTAAATTTGTGTAATCCTGCTGAGACTAAACTGAGTTTTGTATTAGAGAGTCAAGAGAAGTTTCCAATGTCCCCATTTCGACTCCGCCATTGTCTGCCCGGTGATACGCCTCAGGGTCAAGACAGCAGCTATTCGACCTAATAGAGGGCTGGAAGCGCTAATTTGGTACCAGCTACTCTGCTCTTTACTCCCGAAAGCTGAATCTTACCGTTAAAGAATATCATAGGCTACAGAGGAACGAATCTGTGACAGCCACCAAGCAGGAGGGTTTGACATGACGTCCACTCTCGGTAAAGATCGTAATTCCGTATTCTGCCGGAATGCTAGTACCATATAAAGCATCACCAGCAGTGAACCATCTGTAAGAGTTCGTTACGGGGCTGTTAACGCTACCCGCAACACCTCCTCCACCTCTCTTGCAGCGGGGTAGAACCCAGTTAGACAAGAATGGCTGGGTAGCAATGAGGTGAGATCGAAGTGGCAAGAAGGAACAGAAGTGAAGCCCTATCCCCACGAATGTACTCTAAACTTTTCCTTTGTTGATTGGTTCCGCTATTAGGTCAGTGTTCGTACGACTAGCGATGGACACGCGAGGCGGCCAGCACATTCCTCCTTTACCCCGAAGCAGTTCCCAGACAAGACGATACTCCAGACCCAGTGAAATCGCCAAGAGGAATCAGTGATGTTAGGGTCAAACCGCATCTCCAATGCACGAAACCTCGGTGACTGAAGCGATTGGTCTGTGAATAGTTTCCTGACAAAAAATACATTGCCGAACTACAAAATGGCTAGGGGCTGTTTGAATGGTTTGGTAGCTAATACGCCTAGAGGGAGGTCAAAATCGGAGCCTTAAGTGCTCGCAAAATCTAAAGGAGGAGCCAAATAGTCAAAGCACTGTGCATCTCCTTTCACCTTTCAATCGTTATCCTCCACCCTCCCCTTGATCAACTCGTGGCAGTCACTGAGGTTTCGTGCATCAGAGATGATATTAGGCCCCAACTTCACTGATCCCTCTTGGCAATTTCACTGGATCTGGAGTATCGTCTTGCCTGGGAACTGCGTCGGTGTCAAATATCGTCTCCGGTGCATGAAACCTCGGTGACTGACGCAATTAATCCGTAGGTAGTTTTCTGACAGCACTAACTACATTGTAACGGTCAACGCAGGAAGGTGATCAACAGGAGGGCGGAGGATAACGATTGAAAAGTGAAAGGAGGTGCACAATGCTTTGACTATTTGGCTCCTCCTTTAGGTTTCGTGAGCACTTAAGGTTAAGCCTTTCGATATCCCGCTAGGTGGAATGGCCTTTGG
This sequence comes from Echinococcus multilocularis, assembly GCA_000469725.3. Classification (NCBI taxonomy): domain Eukaryota; kingdom Metazoa; phylum Platyhelminthes; class Cestoda; order Cyclophyllidea; family Taeniidae; genus Echinococcus; species Echinococcus multilocularis. The sequence continues at coordinate 2,742,292 of LN902846.1, read as the reverse complement.
ACCATTTCAGCAGCCCCGTCCCTTCTGTAGTTCGGCAATAATGTTTTTCTGTCCAAGTACTACACCTTCTTTCATTCTAAGAAAGGACTCGAAGCGCCACACAGATAACTGGGAATGCAAATTTCTTCCCATCTTGAACGTCAAATCGCCTTTATTGTTGCCGACTCCATATCAGAAGAACCCATTTTTCCCATCAGGTGCATTCCAGGTTCTTAAAACTGCACGCAATCAAAACACATCCTCAAATGACCATTTGGGGAGTTTTTCTGCAAAAATGTGTGAAAAAAACTGTCGTCGTACGCGGTTCACATGGAACAGCCACATCGGTCTCAACCGCGAAAAGGAGAAGTGAAAAGAAGCAAATTAAACTGCGACGCTGAAACACACTGAGGGGGAATCGCAGAACCGGGTGTGTAGATGGTTGACCATTCACAAGCTTATCACCACTCACAATAGAATGAGGCGGGATTCTTTGTGCATTCTTTCCTGAATATGACGCTCGGCTTTGGGTGCTTTCAAAATTTGGCAAGCAGTCCCTGTGGATTTGGGGCCAAACTCTACGTCTTGAAGCGGAAAACCTCATTTGGCATTCATTTGATTCAAGCAACCCTTTTGTCTGGGTTTTAGACAACCTGAAAGCGGCATAGGACGATAAAGAGCACCTCACCGACAGCGATCGCCTGCATACAGGAGTGGTTCATTTCCAGAGGCTGCATCAATAGGCCCCATGAACTTTGTGGTCAACTCTGAATGTCTTTAAAGAGCACCCAGCTCAAAGTCTGCAAGGGAATCGAAGGGAGAAATTCATGCCTGGAGACTGGCTTAATTGCCTTCTTTGGGAAAGAGGTTTGAAGAGCCCAACTCTTCGAGATAAAGGTGTAAATCCAACGGTTAAGGCGGAACCAAGATCACTGCACCAATCCTGTTCCAGACGTCACAAATGCTTTTGAGATGCAGATTAGTTGAGGAAGGCCTGCACTGCAGCGGAGGGATAGGAAACACCCACAATTGTCCTGATCCAAGAGGATAAAGAACCTGGAGTAGATGCCTCCATCACCGACGTACCGAGGCGGCAAAGAGGGTGCGGTCAATGCGTAGGGACCTGGTGGCTGGAGAGCGGAGACTGCCTGAGAGTAACAATGCGTCTATGTGCCAGCGATTTCATCAACCTGACTGACCTTGACCTTCGAGTACTTAGAGGTACACTTAGAGTACTCCTCTGCCCGGCTGATAGGGACGAATCAGGCAATTCGAGGCGAAACCGCTACCCTCTAAAATGTTCGGGGATTATTTGATAACAACCGGAACTTCCAAAAAATCGGACAGGAACGTTTTTCAGGGGCTTCAGGTGCCCTCAGCCATCTCACATTATTGTTTATCATGACTTGGAAAGAAAAGCAACCGGTAATATAAATTCAGTGTATTGAATTTTTATTAAGGAAACAGATCCTTCGGGTAGAATTATAAGACTGTATTTAATTACTTTGGCGATTTCTCCGCAGTAACGCACTTTACAGCTCATTCACTGCTCGTTTCTTTCCATCGGGCTTCAGCAGTTAAGGTAGTGCGCCCATGTAGGCAAGGCAAAAGGGCCTTCGTGTTTTATGGAGATTTTATGAGGATAAGAGGTTTGATGAATCATATCGTTCCGACCTAATAAACGCCACCGATACGAATAAACAGACTCAGTGGAAGATTAACAGCAACTTACCTCCTTGCCCACCAAAGCCTTACAGAATGGGTAAGTTATTGGGCACTCCTATTGCTTTGTGTGCCAGTAGAGCAATGCAATAATAAACCCACTGGCTAAGAGTAGCAGAAATTTACTCCTTAGAGGCTATGAGAAAGAGAGCAGAGATTTAACAGACAAGTAGACATATATTCCGTGAATATATATGCACATATATCCACGATTGTATACATGTCGAAGCAAAGCTCGCTATTTTGGGCATTCAGGGGTTGTCTCACAACTGCAATGTCGCACACGGCTTGGAGGCAGGAAAAACTTGGGGATGGAGGCAGAAAAAGTGGATTTGAAAAACAAACGATAAGAATACGCGAATAAGAAAACTCAAGGGCGAAGGAGAAACGTGGGGAATGAAGACCGTATGTGGATGTGAACATTTATGCCCTCCAAGTGCCTTCTATCTTTACTCAGCGAGAGAGTTACGTGAGTGTTGCGAGATTACTGGACCGAAGAAGGTCTTGTAAGGACTGGCCGGATCCTCTCCCAAGAAGTACTCACACCATGCTGAGAGATATTCATCACTGCTTATCTTTCCATCCTTATCAGTGTCCAAAACCTGAACAACGAAGAGCTAGATTAAGAACTCGTCTTAACAGTTGCGAACTTGCCCTCTGACTTGTAGACCACAAACCTTGAACATGCCCTCAGCCTCAGCGCGACCAACTCGCCAGGCCTCTTGCAAGTTACGGTACTCCGCCATCGAAATGAAGCCTGTGCCCTCAACCTCAACGGCCTTGAAGAACGTCCAACCGAACTGGTCGATGGCGTGTCGAAACTCGCCATTAATCATCGACCGAAGATTGTGGATAAAATCCTTTTCCATGAGCTCTGTGAAGTGAGCGCCTACAAAAGGGGAAACAGTAAACCTCAGGTAAATGTTTCGCAGGGTGGGAGGAAATGCTAAGACGGATAAGTAAATCCCAGTAAGTAACATGCTTGTTGCCATTGGGTAAACTTGACGGATGAGGAATAGCTTAAAGCTTATGAGCATGCGGAATGATCTTGCTAAACCATAACAAATCCTTCGATAAGAACTAAAATAAGTAGGCATACGACAGCAAGTAAAACCTCAAAATAAAATTGGTTGTGCAATTTCAGTCATTACCCTGTGCTGATCCTCATACATACGAAGTATAAGCACAATCTTTCGGGAAAAATAAGCTCCCAGGTTAGAAAAGCCTGTAGTGGGCTACCCACTCTGAACAAACTCATGCAAATGACTCAAATAAGCGCCCACTGAAATCCGAATAGGTGAAGGGGAAAGTGTTAGTTGAAGAAGTAAAACAAGTGGTGAAAGCAGCTGCAATAGCGGCTTTAAGCCCATCGTGCTACCGTTCTCCCAAAAAATTGCTGACAAAATATGATATAGAAAAATAGGCATTAAGAGGGATCACGAGGCAAATAAACTGTGGCCGCATTTTTCTAGCACGAGATTAATGCTTTTTAACTGCGAGGGGTGAAATGCAGTAGCTTTACTGTCAAAAATAGGCAAGGACTGAACAAATCTACGAACAAACGCAAGTAGGTACCAAGATTTGACAGAATTAACATTTTTTATCCCAAAAAATGATGATGATTGCGCATCAGCAGAATGGAACCGTGAATGCACATTACCGTAGAAGTGGCTGAACATAAACAGGTGCTTTGCAAAATGGGAAGATCGAAAGCAATTTCTGTGCACAAAGCAAGTCGATTATGTGCTTTGAAACCAGCCTAATAAGTGCGCTGAGGGTATGTAAGATGAATGTGCTTTCAGACAAAACGTTGGGATTAGTTTTTTTTCATCCTGAGTTTCGAAAACTGGGGAAAGTGTGCTAGGATTTCTGAGGATTTAGAGACTGACTACAATGCACGAAAATGTTTGAGTAATGCAAAGTGGTGAGCAGAAACGTTCTTCAGCATAGAATACGCTAAAATAGGCGCCAGAAATGAATATAAAGAGGAGGGGCTTTTGGAAGTCAAAACAAATGCCCAAAAATATGTTACCTTATAATTGCAATCACAGTATTGCTTCTTGATGCCTCCTTCTCCTTTTTTATGCATTACATGCAGGAACTTTGTTCCTCACGATATGGTGCTTTAATGATATGAAACTAGGGTGACTGTGATGCTTTGTTCAATATCCGTGTCTTGCTATCCCTCATGCTGATAAGTTGCTAGGGTTTGTCCCCACAAACACACTGAGAGGGAGTCAAAGGCATGCATGTAACTACTTCCAAACAAACCCGTTTCTCCTTTTTCAAAGGCTTGATTAAAGAAGAAAGACACGTAGGATTCGTCAAGAAGAAGTCATCCACTGCATACCAAAAATTGTTTACACAAAAGCTTACCTCTCTCTGACGAAATAAAGGCATCAATCGGATTCAATGAATAAAAAACACGGTATTTCGAAGCCTACTTTAACACCCACAGGGAGATTTGTACTAGGTTAGTGCCATTTTAGAGGTCTACCCCCAGTATTAAAGTAAGTTTCAGGCGAGCATATCAATGAGCATCTGTGATGATGCGCAAGAGGCAACATTAGTGACATCAGCCCAGCTATTTCGGTTGTTTAGAGGTCATGGTAGTCCTCTTACCATCTTTGTCAACAGAGAAGTAGTGCACCCAGATGTCCAGCATGGCACGCATCACATTGTCCGCCTTGTGCTTTGGCAGGTGGTTTCGCTGTGCCAGAGCTCTGCCAATTTGAATAAAGTCATGACAACGCAGCTTGCCCGATCCGTGTAAGTCTAGTCTCCGGAACATGGTTCTCATCTTTCCCTCCCACACTGGGCCGCATTCAACCTCTGGATAGTCTTCAGGTCGTTTGTAGTTGATGAGAGCACCAAAAAGCTTCGCCGTCTTGCCTTTTATGCCCACATCGAAGAAGTACTCAGCAAGGATGCCCTCAAATTGACCCTTGGTGACACCCTTTTTGGTGCCTGCATCGAGAATGCGGAACAAAAGTTCCGCCTCCTTTTGATTCCCTCCGAAAGCAACAATCACTTGACTCATCTCATTTTGTTGCATGAATCCATCCTTATCTCCATCAGCCATATCAAAGAGGGGTGACACAATGTTCTGTACGAACTCAGTCTTAAACAGTCCATTAATACACTTTCCCATGGCCGTGACGAAGTCACTTTCATGCATCACAATCCCAGTGCGTTGGTGTTCCGGTCCGTCGGTACAGATGACACCGTACCAGAGATGGATCATAGCCTGCACCAACTGGTCTCCAAAGTAGTTCTCACTCTTTGGAAATTCGGAGAGGACGTTGGTGGCAATGTCGAGGAACTCATCAATACCAACAGCGCCACGACCGCGTGAGTCGAAGCGACGGAAGACGGTGCGCATCTTTCGAATCCATGTAGGTGCGTTTACATCTACTTCGGGGTAGTCGGCAGCACATTTCATTTCCATTACGAGGAACGGGAGAGACAACGAGAGAGAGAGAGAGGCGAGGTGGCTAGAGTTGGACCGTTGGGGAAATGTCAGGCTATGCACGCGCTTCTTCACGAGCGAGCGAGAGGGTGTGGGTGCTTGGCCTCCCGAAGGGGGAGGCGGGTTACAACCGCAGGCAAAGACACACCCCAGCGGTTCGATAAGACCAATCAAAGCCTTGCACGCCTCGCATGGGCCACTGCGCAAAGGTCTGGTGTGTCCGTCAGTCTGTGCTAACATGAATCTCTCCGTTCCAACGTCGTCTACCATTGATCTTAGGGCACAGGACAGCAATGGCGGTGGTAGCGCCACCGGCGAAAGTGGTGGCGGCGACGGGTTTGGTGGTGGTGATATTAATGCATGAGGTGTCAGATGTCGTTATAACTGCCCCCTCCTACCTTGTTAGAAGAGATGCTTGCAACACATAGTAAAAGCTAACTTCTCCATCGGCAAACTAAAGGATGAAAATGCTAACAGGATTTCTGGAATAAATTAATTGGTGGAAACTTTCCTCCCCTCTTCCCTGACCTTTCTAATCTAAAAAACGCCAAAACATTTTTAAATCATAAGATTACTTCACCCATTAGAAGCAGATAATACGGAATTACCATATTTGTTGGCATTTAAATCACCGTATTTAGGTGTTGTCAGTGGATGCTACCTTCAAAGGAGTCATTAATAACCGATCCGGTGTGAGGACCGCTGATTTGGTTTGGAAGAGTTAATCCTTCAAATTTTAGAGTGCCTTACAAGAGTTGTTCAAACATGGGTAACACAGATATCATACTGAAGTACTTTTCCTTACGGGGTGGTTTAATAGTCAGGTCGGATTAATGCACGTCAGTGCATCCGGTGTGCGTGCCAAAGGAAGAAGTGGCCTTTCCTCATTCCACGTAGAACGAAATTGCGTGGTGTTGGCGATGTGCAGAACCAAGACAAAGTGAAATCTTAAAAAATGGTCATGCCTAGACACTGTTCGTCATCTTAATTATCCCCAGATCAGAAGCACCTACGCCCGCAATCTGTGTGAGGCATCCAGTTCAGCTGGTTGTGCTGTCGGGCTCCAGTAGCAAAACTCAGCCGTTCCACATGCGTGACGCCAAGTGGACAACGTCTTGAGCCTGGTGTTTTTTCCCTCCCCCCTCTCCAGAGAGAGAACCAACTTGACCTAAAGATACCTTGAACCCGACAGATAGTCGCTTTCTTTCGTCACCTTTTTAATATGGAGATAAAGTGGAGGCCTAAGGCCTAAAGTCCTCTCCACTTAAAAATTAAACAAGTGGTAACCAAGACTGGTGCCTATGGCAAAAAGTCCTGGGATTTTACAGTTGAGATCCCTCTTTAAAAATGTGGGAAGATTGCTACAAAGTCGAGTAAATAAGGGCTAAGAAGAGTGAACCAGTTATTTCCTTTACCTTACTGCTTGACTTTTACGGCGAATAGGGTGCGCGTTCATCTGTCAAGTGAATCATAAGAGGAAAAAATATGAACACAGGAAAGGTAACGCTGGGGCATATGACCTACTAGGGATAGGGTAAAAGTGAGAGAGGGATGGAATGGAGAAGAGGTTTCTATGTCAGCTTAAATTAAACACAAGAGCTACTTGCCTGCCTTTTTCTGTTGTGTGGCTCAAGACTGCTAGCTGTCTTACCCTTAAAACAAAGCAGCAATAGGCGATGGACAGTCCAAGTCAACCCAACCCTGTAACCACCTGCAACTGTAATGAAATTCCTTAGATGGAGTCCAGAATATTATAATCTGTCACCTCTGAAGGTCTATTTTTGTTTATATTGGCATCGACTCCAAGTAGTGCAGAAAGTTCCACTTTAAAGCGCGTAAACTCTTCGGACGCTGATATTATTTAAGTAGTGGGGTGGGGAAGAGTCGAACGAAATGTGGACATGACTTGGCTGTAAGACTTTAACTTCAAATGATGCCGCTTATGCATCATTGCATAGTTTGAAAAGAAAAATTACTCTCAAAATATTTTCTATTGAAGCGTGTTTGATAAGAAATACCAGCAAGCCCCGATATCCTTTCCCTGACGGAAGTCAAGAAACTTTAAACAATTTTACACCGTAAGAATTTGTATATCCATCAGCTGTAAATTTGACCATATACTTGCGTCTGCAAAAACTTCAAGACAGTAAAGCGCGCTTCCATGTCTAGAGTTACCTCCTGAAATGGGAAGAATGAAGAAAGCGCGAAAAAGGTGCGGTTAAAAACGGCTTGTCAAGACGTCCACTGCCAGTATTGGCACATGAGTAGAAAAACGCATGTGTAGCAGGTGGATTTGATGAGTTTGGCACAATAAAGTGGATACAGGAGTTAGCTGTAACACTTTGCTTGTGTATTTAACTCCCAGATTTGGTTCCATGAGCATTGAGGGCTCCACATTTGTACTCCCGCTGGGCGGCATGGCCTCCAGAATATGACAGTAGCAATATTTATTCCACCCTAGCATTGTTCATTTTTCACCTTTAAGACTCGGGCGGCGACAGTGGCTAAATTTGCCACCACTAAATCCTGATCCTTAATTTGTAGACATTCTGAAATCCAGTACATGATACTGAAATGACCATTGACCTTAGTAAATGTGCATTACTAATTACTACCATAGGCAATTATCTGTCACTCATCTCACCCATTTTTATCCTTGACCGGGGTCATGGACGTCAGTGAAAGTTCACACAGCCCTACCGCTTGCACGGCAGGTTGAGGTCAAAACGCCGCCAGAAGGAGGAGACCTCGCGTTTAAAGGAAGTACGCATGCAGAGAATGTACAAGTTCCCTCTCTAGATGGATAATGAGGGCCAAGAGAGTTGTCTAATTTTTCTTTTCCACTAAATGGGGCAAATGCGCTGCCTCACACACTAATGAGCGAGGGGGAAAAGTATTTGCCAGTCCTCCAGGAATAAGGTGTGTCCAGTGGAAATGTCAGTACGCAACATAAATTTCACCTGATGGGAAAAGTCCGCATTGGGTATTTATTCCTATTTGGAGCATTACTGCCATTTTAAAACTAAATTGCTGCCGAATGTAGTGGCTGCATGTGTTCGCTGTCAATGTTATTTACTACAAGGTGCATCATTTACATGATCCTAAATTTTGAGTACTCAATGACATTTTTAAATGATCTTTCAGGAATCGCAAGGCTTATAAAATACTACTTAAATGGCGTAAAAGCAATCTCTTATCCATTATTGATGGGCAAGAGAACACTCTTTCCCAAGTTCAGTTAAAACTTTATTTGCACTTGACGTCATTTAAACCTCTACAGGTTGTAAATGGCCTTTTTAGCTAATGCCAGTGTTTAAAATTCCTTCTGAAATCTACTTGTCTTATCTTTTACCTTGTGCGCAATGGGCATAGGTTGAAGTACAGCAGCATTTTTTCCCCAGAATGACAGAAAGATTGCAACTCGCGGCTTGCGCATGGCTGTTTTACATCCTGTAGAGCTTTGTTATACGGAAATAAGTGGAATTCCAGCGATTAGCCTAACTTTGGATCAAATGAAATGTTTAGCAACTGTCGACCTTGACCCGAACCAATCAACTGCGGGAATTACTGGGACGATATTTATCCGATCACAATGCGAATTGTGGCAGAGACATGGCATATTTCCATCTACTGCCTTTTCAAAATCGCGTATTACACCCCATTAGCAATGATATTATGATGGACAATGACTGGCTACCTGATGCGTTTGTCTCTTCAAAATTAATCAAATTTTATTGAGGCTAAGTAGGGTTGAACATTACAAGGCAATTGGTTTGAGGGCCTCGGGACATCTTAAACACTCAATCTGCCTACCTTATACTTTTGAGCGGTCATTTTTTTTTTTCTTTAGGCATATTATCTTCAATCCGCATGATAGCTGCCGACAACGGGGGGAACATGGAGACCTCCTAATGCACCCCGCCAGTATGGGTCTTTCAGCACTTTCCACTTCATTATGATACTGAGTTATCTCTGCTATGCATATGTACCAACGGGAATAACTTTTTGCTATGGCAAAGCTTGGAAGTAAAGTTACTTCTCATCTGCGCAGTAAATGAATTAAGTGGTCACGTCTACGCCAGTAGGAATGGCAGACATTCCAACCATAACTGGTGGACGGAAGCACTTAATGGAGAAATGAATGTTCCATCTACGAGACACTGTTATTTTGGCATTCCAAATGAGTAAGCTGTGATTTGGAATTATGAATTGCTTCATGGAAGCGTCAAGTTATGCAGTGCAGCTGCAATAACAGGCTCACCGATCATCTTCCTTGCAAGTTCAGTGGAATTCAGAGTCTCGAATAGACTACTCAATGTGTCGGGCTATAAGTGAGAGCCGATGGGCTTCTGACAAGTTCATCTCAGTCGAAGATAATGTGTAAACCAAATTGGAGTTTCAACGCCCCGACCACAATCGGTGGATGGCAACACAATCCGAAGTGAGGTGCGGACGGACAAAAGAGATCCACAAGGCTGAGCAATTTGGTTTGCGGATTAAGTTGTGAACATCTTACCATGAGGAATTACATGCCCTTTCTATAGGTTTATGTGGTCGGTCATTAAGGGGACATGTTGAAGCACCGCACCAATAAAATCCTCCCCAATTAGTGGTGCATGATAATTCCTGGTGGGCAACACTTTGGCCATTTCCATCCAAAGTAACTCACATATTGCCTTTTTTGAATAAAATGTGATTTGGAAGCTTAAAATTGTAAATTTCATGGGACTTTATAATTAGCTGTAGCGGTGAAATGAGAGAGGCATTTACTATGTGAGTTCTTTTTGAAATCACGTCGAAGTGGTTATCCCCCTCCGGAATTTTTATTGTTTGGAAAAGGCAATTCTACTGCAACGTCAGCTCTACTGCTGTTGTTTTTCCATCACTTTGGAGCACTGGTTCAGTGGCATTTGGCTCCACGCAAAGGTGATAAATCACTCCAAATGTTAAACCGGGCCAAATATGGTGGGTCTTCAAGCCCTATTTGATTGATAGCCTTCATATATTTTCAGATCCCAAATAACTGCTGTAGTTAAACGAAAATATAGCAGTTGGACAGATAATATATTGCCTATGTATAAAATGGCTGGCGGAGCTGCTGGCATAGCCTGGAGGCCAAGCCCCTTAGCAGAAATACAAAGGCGAAGGCACAAATGCCAGCAAAACCAAATTAGAGTTTACCACCTAAGTGAAGGCTTATACAACGGGAGAATGGCGACATTCTCCACGCAAATTGCAAACTACTTCAAATATCACTGTGCTGGTGACTCTTTTCAGGCTTTCCCATGCAGGGGACCACCCGATTCTCACGATGCGTCGCAGTAGGCAAATGTCGGTTGCAGAGGATTGCAAAAGAATGCTTCTGCAATGTTCGTATGTGGTGTCGGCTTGGTGATAAATTTCCTCCGCATTGTATATTTCATTTCTGCATTCCTATCGCGGCAGTATTTTTGCCACAACCCGAGTTGTGTACAATTCACCGCGAGTTTGTAATAATCTCGGTTTTAACTGGATTTCAATGAGCGAATTGTCTCCTTTACCGTTAGATGAAAATATGTTTTGAAGTGTGTTTCTTCCTTTGCATCAGGGCACACTTGCATGTCTCAGATTAGGCCTTACATCTGCGAAGTAATGCCAAGTTTAATCACCAATGGAATGGATTGCATGCACTTGGTTCCAGCACCTCGGAGGAGAATCCACCTTGGCACTCTAGATGTTAGCTTGTTCAGCCAAAACGCCAGCTAAACTGCCGCCCAAAGACTTGGAAAGTGTATAAAACATCACACGATTACGAAGACCAACTCTCCGTCTCTCCTACCCTTCGAGGTTTAAGCCCAACTTGGTCGTCTGTCATATAATGACGTAGAACAAGTTGCTCGCTTTCGTGACTTGTTGACTCGGAAAAGAAGCGCGGGTCATCGTCTACGCGTTGTAGTGACAATGAACGCATCGAGACGCATTTAGAATCACCACTTTTAGGCTACTAAATTTAGTGACCGGATATTATTATTGCGGAATTCAAGATTTATTAAAACCTTCAAAATGCAATACAACGATGCGTTCTGAAAACTGAACTGCGCGGGCAGTCGAATCGCCCGCAATTGTGCTCTACGCCGTTCGGCTACGTAGCCATTGAATCATACCAGTGTTGACTTCCAGCCTGTCAACACGACAGCAATATGTACTCTGCCAGCTCACGGTGGCTTGTTGCCACTGCATATTTTTCAACACCCTTTGAGTGCGGTTTGAAGTTTCTTAATAATGTCCTAAGAAAGGTGTATTAGCAACCATTTTTACAAAGAACCGAAATTTTAACTATTATGTCAAAAGTTTTGTGTTTTGCAATAGGAATTAGAAGCAATTTAGCTATGAAAGGGTACTGTTGCGCCCCGAGGTTTCCCTAAAGTCAAAAGAGGTCATAATGCTAGGGCAAAATACAGAAGAGCTGATGAGGGAGCTACCGACATGCTCTGCACATCACGCCGCAGTGCAAACGCAATTGAGGAATCTCAAGTGCCCAGGTAACTGCAATGAAGGGGCGAAGAAAAAATTTAACAATTAGACCACAATTTTCGCATCAATTAGTACAAATAGTTTTGGATAGACAAAACTGAAGACCGATCACTGAAATCAAAAAACTGTTTTGGTTTCTGTTGGAGGAACACCTTGTAGGATGACTTGCACTATCCGGATTGGTCTCAACTGCTTCCACTGCAAGACCGCCAGGGAAAATATACCACTTTCACGGTCTGCCTCAAAGTGGACTACTTGGTTGTTTGAATGCGCCTTCTAGGCAAGAGGTGGTTAGTAGGTACGAGCTTTGAAACTGGGGAGACGCCAAGAGTGGTCAAGAGTCCCCCAAAATAAAATTACCGTGAAACCTGGACCATATTATTATCCCTATCTAGCGGAGATTGTTCTCGTCTAACCCATTATAGGAGTACGAATACGGAGTCAAAAGGTGGGAGAAACAGACGTTGGAGAGACTCGACCATCGAAAGAGAAAATTGAATTGAGCCTTCTTAACCTTGCAAGACAGTTAGCTGTACAACTGTCAACGTAGTCTTAAATGTATTAGTGCCTTTACCATCCCATAGCATCGAATTACGTAGCCTCCATCGTCCGCGACGCACTCTCTGATCAACCACCACGTTGGTCATCGCAATGCAATCGTTTGAGGGTATGCAAACCTTCCGAGTTTTTTGGGTGGTGGCTGAGCTGGTGTTGTTACGGAACAAGCAAACATCTAGGATGCGAAGCTTAAGTTTCGGGCGTCGAGGAAGTAAGAATACAATCATCGTTACTCAGAGTCCATTTTACTCGTGCTTAAGCTTAACATTACTTCGCAGAAATAAGGTTCAAACTGAAATATGGCATTTGCAATCCTAAGTGGAGTGTAAATGACTTTAAAAGCAGTTAAAGCACGGCATCTGTAGCAGTGCAGAAAGGAGATATACAATATGGAGGTAGTTAATCATTGTGCGGGGAGCACATGCGATTATTGCAGAAGCATTCTTCCGCAGCCCTTGACGACGGACATTTATCAATTGCGCGGAATTATGAGAACCAGGTGGCCCTTTCTCTTGTCGTTTGGGTGGAGGATGTTGCCTTTTGGTTTTTCAGAAACACTTTGTTTGTTTGAATCTTCGTTGCGCCCAGAGCTCCGCTTTTGTACTTCTGCTCGGTGGTATGGTCAGCGTATTCCTCCTTCCCTAGACGCGGATGCCAAAGAGGAAGAGACTTAATGGAATTTCTAAGAGGGTGCGATGACTTTGCAGTCAGTTATCTTCTCAGTTGCTTGCACATTCTATGAGTGGTGGGGTTGGTTTGTGGGTGGCTTCTTTCTTACACCACCGACTGCATTGTGATGGCTGGTATGGGCGGTTGACCAGGAGTAACGTCGGATACAACGCTCAAAAGGATCGCGGGGCTATGCAGTACGTTAACTGTTCGTTTAATTCTCGATTTTGAATACTCGGACACTTAAGTCTCCGTGGTTGTTCTTACGATGTGAGGCATGGCCCTCAGACCATGCCAATAGCCCTCACCAGTCCTTATTTACATCAACTCTGGTATTAGGATGCCTTTCGACTTCAGGAAAGACTCAGAAAGCCAACTAGGTTACGGTGAGTAGAAATATCAAAAGACCCGCCATACTGACAGATTACAATAAACACAGAAACCAGGGAATTGTGGACTGTTGAATCTTCCTGTTAGTCTTTAAGGGGGTCGAGGAGTACAGCGACTATCATAAGTGCGTACATTGGAGGAGTGCCACTATGGCAGTCTTGGCTTGTTGGAGCAACAGTGACAATGGCAGCAAGCTTTTTGACAACACCATTCCTTGTTGAGGTGGGCCTCGTCTTCCCTCCTCTCTCTCCCCCCAATTTCTAATCCCTATCTGCGATCGAAAGAATACCGAGACGGTATCACTAAGAGAGAGAGGTTATGATTTGAAAGTGAAACTCCCCTTGATTTCATCACACCTCCTGCATCCGTAATTATTTCTAGGACCGAAGGGACGACAACATGGACTCGATGGAAAAATATTTCAAGAGAAAAGTGTTAAAATGTCAAATCCTAAACCGTCATTGCAGTTTGAAGAAGGACTAGAGGCCATCAACAGTAGCGGAATGCTATAGCACAGAAGTGGAAATCAAAAATCATACTCAATTCATGCAGACATTGTTCCGTACTACCCCTTCCAAGTCAAACAATACAAGTGGCTTGACTTTGGGGAATTCCACAAACTTTTAACTCATTTTTATTTTTTTTATTTAATTAGAAGCCAACTCTTGGCTTAATGCTAGAGTTTTAGGAGTACGGCGTTTTTTTCGGTTTTATCCTTGAATCATGGGTATCTTAACGTTAATAAATTATTAGGTGAGTATCTATGCAAGGCGGCTACTTCAAGCACTTCGGGTTGCACTTCCATCTCCGACTGGACATTCCGATCAAGCTAGAAGCCTCTAGCTCCCGAGCGTTTGCATATCCTTGACGTGAATTTGCAGTAACTTCAAGAAGGAGTAGGGGTGCTGCATGTCAAACGAGAGAACCCTTGTTCTGAATTGAGTTAACTGTGAAAGCCCGAAGAAGACATGGTAAAAGCATAAGCACCGCTTTATTGTCTCCATAAAGCTGGTCCGTTCCTGCATATGCACTTTTGTTTCTGCTAATGCCTAGAGATTTTGCGCAATGGTCAAATCATATTACTTAATCAAGGCGAGTGAAGAACCAGAGGCCATTTATGAAGGAACATAAGTTATTGCTATAATGGCTTCAGGAATATCAAGCTTGGGTCCTAAACAAAAGTCTCCAGGCTAAGCACTAATTTTACTGGAAGAACAAAGAGAAAATTTCTAAACCTGTAAAAGTTCAGGGATACGCCAATGGTGACGCTTGCGTAAATGGACACAGCGACCAGTAGACCCGAATCTGGTGCCAAAGCAGACGCTCCCTCACTTTTCCTAAATTCTGTGCCCTGTTCGTCACCAATACAGTTTGCCTTCACCTAATCAGCTTATTTGTTCGTAGGAATGAAGGCCCATATCAAAATAATGAGTTTGGAATGTTTTATCAAAATTGGCGGTTTTTTGTGCCCTTATTACAAGAGCATTCCCTCCACTATTTTTAAATTTGGTAGTTAATTTGTCAAACTAAAATTTAATATCTTTCGTATACTAATTAATTTAATCCTGACGGCCTCAAAGCACTGGCGCCACCTTTTGATCTGCGCTGTATCGTGAGTCGCGTGGTTATATTGTGCGGACTGAAGTTGGTGTCCATCTTGTATTTTTTACCATGTTTGGCGTATGCAAGTTTGTGGGCTTGCCTCACTAATCTGGTTAATTTCTGTTTATTCTGTATTGTCGGACTGCTGTGTTGTTGACTATTTCTGCTGGTTTTCGGTTGGTGCGTTTCAATCTTTGGCCGCAGCATCGGCTTTGGTTTTATGTTTGGTTGAGACCTTAAATATGATTAGAGGCGTCATAATATTCCTTCTGAGACAAATCTTTCAGGCGTTTATGCATATATCGTGTCATCGCTCATAGCCACCTATCTTGGATTTTAAAACCCTAATTTGCTGTTGCTAATCGCCCAATTCATGCCTACATTATATACGATAAGCTTGTGAAAATTGAGAATGTAACTGACGTAATATCTGCAGTTTTGGGTCCAGTTATTATACTTCGACTTTACAAAATCTCATATAACTACGGCATCTTTAATGCACTTAGCGACTTACGATGGCATTAGGATTGAACTACCGCTTAAATTTATCGGCAGCGTTGGTTTTTTGACATGCTTCAGAGCCGAGATGAATTCAGAAGCGGATGAAAGTCCAGTCTTATCGGATGATAATGCGGAGTCCCTGCCTGATGGAACTTCTAGGCTGAGTTTTCGTCAACTTTTTCTGTTTGCCATTGATCACGTTTCCAACGAACCATGTTTTGCTAACTTGTTTAATAACGATGATACCGATTTCATTGACAAATTGATTCATTTATCTGGTAAGACCTCAATAAAAGTTACGGGATTTAGAAAAATCGCAGATACTATACCTCAATCTATTTCGAAGATCACGGAAATTGTTCCGGTCAAAAACATTTCGTCTTCCGCATGAAATCAACAGCGAGAACATTGAGTCCCTTTTCACGGAACTCACGGAAAATGGATTCATATCGTTTGGTTATTAGTATTGGTTTCTTATTTTGGTTAGATGTCGACTGCTTTTCTGACACAGAACTGCTGTATATGCTTGGGAAAAATGATCTTGTAAACCTAGCTGCGTTGTTCAAGCTTCCCGTGAAGAACTCTGGGAGGAGGGCAATTATTAACGCCCTTCTCAGATCATCTCGTCATCCTTCTCTGCTGAATTTTTTTACATCGCCACGATCGGTCAATAAAAGTCGACTACGTGCTTTGTATGCCTCCATATGATTAACCGTTTTACAATGTTTAAATTGATATTTTGGTAACAATCCTAATCAAACTCATTTTTCGACCAACAACAGAACAGAGCGTTCCCTTGGACCCTGTTTTTCTGTTGTAAAAGCCTATGCGGATGTTCTCTCGCAAACACTTCTCTGTTTCTCGTTGACATGGATGAAACCTTTCGCCTTTACCGGCACCATTTCTTTAAAAACAGTTCTTTGCAACCATATGTAATTTTTAGTATTGCTTAATCTGAAAATGGTGGTTCAGATACGAAATCATGCGGATGCGTTCTGGAGCTGTCTCATTTCCCGCTTATGCAATCTGTAGGAAGTCTATCATATTGAGGAATAGGGAAGAGCTATCCAAGTAAGCTCGAAAACATACGTATCTAGTATCCCTGTAGGCTTTTCGAGTTATGGAATTTTCGGCAACAATTGGACTGTCTGACGATGAGGTCGAAATTCGCACAGGCCTATGAACACTTTCAGAAGGATCTTGATCTCCTTAGAACTGTCATTGAAAAGTTTGTTGTGATTATGTTTTCTAGCCTATTGTATGTATCACATGTGTGATGACATCTAGTCCCTTTTTCGTAGTCCAACCTTCCATCGCGGCGATCTTCCTCGCTTTCTGCAAAGATTTGCCCTATCCGGTCTTGCGGTTCGCCTTGTTCGAGTCGGTGTGGAGATTTGCGAGCGCCTTCGTAAATACCATGAGGCTGTGAAACTGATTCTCATTGTATTATCCTCGGATTTATTGACGATCACCAGCTGTAGAACAGTGTACTTTTTCGTCAAACGTCTTCTGCTTGATCAAGGTACCCACTGTAGCGACCCTGTTGCCTGTTTAAAGAAAGTTGAGAGCCTCCTTCCCATACTGCGAGGCTTACATCCCGGGCATCGACTGGAAATCCAAAGACAAATCGGACGTCTGATAGGAGAAAAGTCGGACAATGAGTTGTCGCACTTTTGGCGGGGGAAGAATGAAAGTTCACGAAGCTCGAAACGGGAGGGGGATTCAAGTCTCAAGGAGGAGATTGTGGCCGATATTCCATTGGATAATATGAGGGAACTAAAAAATGAATTATTGTCACGGTTAAAATGTGCGTCTGTGGTGAGCGCATTGTTTGGATGTGACCTATACCTATATTACTGTTATGAGCTACTGGTGCCTAATTAAGTAGTACATCAGACCTTCAAGTTTACTCGGATACGACATCAAATGGTAAAGTATTATTTTATCATCGAATTTTAAAACTCAAAATATGTTTGGGTTCTCCAAGGTGAACCTTTCGGCCCCCACATCCGCTTCCTCCATGGACATTGGCACAAATCGTCCATTCTACCTCTGGATGGAGCTCGATAAGGATGCCACCGGGGATGGATTAACCACTTCCATTCTCCAAGTTGAAACTTGGGCACTAAAACACTACTTGCGCAATGAGAAATTTGAAAAAGGTGGAGTTTTATTATCGATGATCCTTCTAACCTTTGACTGAGTTTCTTCAAATGGTACAACTGGCAGTAATGCAGGTGTTTGGGCCATGTTAGCCGCCAAAGTGACTGTGAAAATTTTGGCTTTTAAGGACTTCACGCCGAATCCCGAATATACACAACCCTCTTTGTTTTGCTGTTTTACGATCTACTTTATGGCGTCGATCGTCCGGACGCCTTCTACTGTATGTGCCAACCAGCACCATTGGATCTTTTTGCCGGTGACTTCTATATGTCATACAGAGACCTCGTTGAAGGTCGTCTAGAAATGATTAGCGCTGCGAAACGGTCCTCACAAACACCGGAAACGGAGTCGGTGGTAAGGGTGTAACTGTACTAGCATTATTTGGGTGACTTTTTGACCAGATGGCCCGCGCTGATGTATCTCACCTTCCCTTCCAAGGTTACGGATCCAGTCTCGCAGTTGTTGATCTACACGTGGACGGAGCACAAGGACGAGCAGTGCATCGGTATCGGTTGGAATCTTTTTCCTGACGGCGAAAGTGATATTGTGGCAAGTGAAAAGTCAGTCGTGCTAAATATACTTCATTGGGTTAACATTGCTTCTCATGATAAGCAGGTAAATGATGCTGATCCGATCTCACTGTTTTATTTTTCTTTCTCAACGTAGGAGTTATTCTGGTGTTTGGGACCGCAGTTGGTAGCGTCTATCTGCCGTCTACTGATTAGTGATTACGCGAATTGGAGTTCTGGACTGCCTGATCTGACGCTTTGGAGCCCCTCCTCTGGAAAGGCCAAGGTCAGCCTATTCAAACACACTTCTTTCCTCCATTTAAGCACGCAGTCGCAAACTAGTGATAGTTGTATGCCTCACTGAAGGTTTAAGTGGGAACTGGTCGGATAAGGGTGTAACCATCTGCATAGATCTTGCGCAATTATTCTCATGCTAGCACCCTCATCGTTCAGTAATGTTGGATTTCAACGTAGTCAACTGATGAGGATTCTCTCCCTCCCCCCACCTATGGCTCTCTTTGCCACCCTTTCATCATGATGATGCCTTAATTTTCAGCTTGTCGAGGTAAAAGGTCCTGGAGATCAGCTCTCATCGCAACAAATGGTTTGGATAGACAAGCTCCTTTATTTTGGGGCAGATGTGGAAATATGCTCGGTGGCCGGTATGCTCACTTTTTACCACAAATTTGTGGCTATTTTAGTAATACTGGAGACTAGATTTCATGCTTCTTTTTATTTTAGCCGTTCCCCGTAATCGTTATCAACACAATCAGTAATATAGTGTTTTTGCGACTGCTTTGCCCATTACGACTGAAGGAGAGTTGGGAATTGAATTAAAGACATAAGAAGTCGTAGGTTTCTATTTTATCTTCCTTCATATGGGCTAGCCAGCGTACCAGTCAAGGAGAGTTGTTACCGTCATCATCATTCCCACCATCGTCATCATAGTCGTAGTTGTTCATACACCTCTCCACAATAAGTTTTGTTCTCAGCTCCTGCCTTTTGGTCTTGCTCTGTACATAAAGCTGTAGAGAATACGAAGTTGTCATGAGGTAAAGGAGGTTGGAGTTTGAAAAACAAATCGGCATTATGCCACACTGTGAGATGAAAACCACAGGTCGCACCTCATTGGACCCATCAGGTCGGGTCGTTTCATTAAAGTGGCCAAGAATTCAGGTGTATCACTTACCTTGGTAAGCCTTTGCTTTTCTGCCACCAATGCATTAATTGATATGGATAGCTGGTGGAAAAATTGGGATGATAAAGAGTTGCGGTGAAGCTGCTTCCTAAGATTTCCGTTTTGTTTGGAGCTTATTGCACTACTGATGGGTACATCTCTCACGGCTAACACGTCTGCAGGTCGCTATCGTCGTCTAAAATCAACTGCGCTGCAATTTCGGGAAATATGCTTCTTTCTTGTCTTGTCGTGCATAGAACAAAGTCTATGAGTTGTGGAGGTCAGATCTACCTCAAGTACACAAATAGTCACTCCAGTCACAAGGTCAAGTCAGGTAGATGCGCACGACTAAGTCGATCCAGGCCCAGGTGCAATCGATGACAGTCTCCAGCAGTCTTCACCAGTCAGCATCTAGGCTTGTGACCGCACGTCTCACCCATGTGTTGACAACCCCCGCGCCGGTCCTTAAGGTCATCCCTCCTGAGATCTTACGCATTGATTATCTTGTTGGTGGCCTCTGTATTATCCATATAGCTCGGACAGTTAAACTCCGGCCTATAACTGCCAATTCAGTCCGGAGGGCTAGTAGCATATGCAGCGTAAAAACTGTTTTATACTGCCAATGTGGGAGACTTAAGTATGTCTGTCTGATGCTGCACTATTGGGGTGTTCAATTTTGCAGCCATGAGAAAG
Source organism: Echinococcus multilocularis (assembly GCA_000469725.3). NCBI lineage: Eukaryota > Metazoa > Platyhelminthes > Cestoda > Cyclophyllidea > Taeniidae > Echinococcus > Echinococcus multilocularis. The sequence goes on along the minus strand of LN902846.1, from coordinate 2,722,347 downwards.
CTTGTCACCGCGGTTGTAGAGTGGCAGATACGATCCATTGCCTCTACTAACGGTTGGCACACGTGCTGTGAGCTAGTCCGGTCCGAACACTGGCGATCAAGATGTCAACAGCGTATTGTACCGAAGCTTACTGTGAAGGAGCGTTTAAATTCTGAAATCACAGGAGACTTAAAATGCTGAACGATGGAGTGAGGCTTAGTCGTGGTAGAGCATTCCAATGAATAATAAAAACGTCTCGGGGACGGCAAGTCTGTATATCGGTGTGCCAGCGGCGTTCTCGGCTATGATGGCTCATTGACAACCTCCACCCAGGCTGCAGGAGGCCTGTTTGATCCTAGACATTTTAAAGTACGTACTGAGACTGAAAGAAAGAATACGACAAACCTGACAATGCACTTTAACATTTACGGTTGCCATATATCAGGTAGTAGAGGTATTACGACATGAACAGTTAGAATAATGTCTGTCGAGAAGGGAAACTAGGGCGGTTATACCGTCCGATCCCACCACCTGGGACACATCTCAGGACTCGCAAAAAGTGAAGTAATCTTACCAGCTAAGTACGTCTGTCATGGGCAGCCCCGTATTTAACTAATCACTGGACACCGCAAAAGTAGCGTTTGTGCAAAGGTACTCCTCCGGTCGGACAACGGCGAAGTCCGTGTGATAATAAGAAATGAAGACTATTGAAAATGGTATATGCACAGACAACCTCTCTTAGAAAGCCAAGGGGCTACGTAGTGTGTATTTGAGGACAAGGTTTAGCGGAGAAGTGGTAGGTGAACACGAACATCGTGACGGAACGGATGTTTGGGACGAACCCCCTAGGAAGAGGTGCACTCTGACAGAGCACAACTCTGGTCATTGATACCCGTTTCCATCGTCATTAATAAAGAAGGCGCTTATGGTATCGGTCCATCCCTTCCATGGGAATGAATGAAGAATAAATAGCCAACCACAAAATAAGTTAAAGTGCTAAAAGGCTGAAGGTGATCTATTTAATGATGGTTATTTAATAGGACATTCCACACACCTAAATGCTCAGCAAGAGTATTGTCAGTAACATCAATACAGCGAGGTAAGGGAGTAGTGCAGTTTTGTAAGTCTCTAAGATGCTTCGTAACCCGTAATGTGGTTATGTGGTTGGAATCTTTTATTAATAAGCAGTCAGTCAAGGACCACCGTAGTAATGGTTACTAAAAGAAGACGCATTATAGTGATTCTAAGTCCTTGTTTTAATCCATTTTAGCCAATTGTCCTCTACCTTGTTACCCAAAGGCGGTCATCTTCTGTGTTGTGGTGTATTCGTGGCGTATGATCTAATCTATAAAAGAATTGGAATCGCGCTGCAAAACTGCCGTAGAAAACCCTTTTAATTGTCAAAATATCCTCAAAAAGCATAAGAACATCCCAGAAATCTATTACCAAATGTTCATTCTTGCTTCAGTAGATTTGGAGCTCCCAGAGTTGACGCGTTTCAACTTATTTTTTATGCTGTAGTTAAAGTGCTAGATTTCAACAACCACGGCGGGATGCTCAGTATTTTTTTTCTTTTTAAAATATTTCGAAATAAGCCCTTACATTTACTAGTTTATTGTTAAGCATTGCAAAACAAATGCATTACTTGATAAGATAGGGTTATTTTGTGATAGTTTTCCCTTCAGAAATATTCAAATGTTTTCGTTGAACATGCTTTTATCACAATCTACGACGGTAGCGATAAGCTTCCACGGAAACAGGAGGCTAATTCTTCCGCATTCAGAGATAACCTACCATCTCCCACATTCCTAATAGAAACTACAAAACTCCTTGGCTATGAAAAACCGTACCCCGCTGAGGACTACCTTAAAGTGACACGTCGGTATTACATAATTTCCAAAACTTGGATCATTGCACACAAGCTGGAGCATAGGAATTCTCTCGTAATTTCATTTTAATTGCTTCTTTACATTCTTTCGCATGCATTGCAGACAAATGCAACTTTCAATTATTTAAAAGTTTAAAGAATAAACCATGCTTGATTCTAATTGGAAGGTGCCAAGAAAGCAGTATCTCGTCAATCTGTTTATTTGAATTCGGTAAAGAAATTGACTTCCTAGCCGAAAGGTTCCTTCCTGTTGATTACCTCAGCACCCAACCTTTAAACCTTTTCAGTTCTATCGTGCATCTTGAACTATTGATAAGTAGGAGCGTCATACTTATCATTTTAAAGTGGTAAGTTGATTCCACCGATTTGAGATAACTATTCGCCATGATGCAGGCAATCCATCCTCGCTTTGTCAATGGTTCTTGGAATTAAAATCTAACGCCATTTAGAACCTACCAATTCCTCTTTTTTGCCACAAATTCCAAGTCAGCAAACGATAAGGAGACCGCTTTCCAATTGCCCCTTATACTACATCGATCAGCTCAACACGTCCTATCTCAAGACGCAGCTTGTCCTTTGCCTGGTGACTTGCCGTTACGGAGTAAAAGGTTGACCTACCAGTAAAATGCAACAATACATTCTACTTCAGTATCATAGCCATCAACATTGGGTTCCGTGAAGACTATTACCGTAAAGACATTCCAGTTCATTCCACCTCAGAAATGGGAGATTACCAAACAGTTGGGGCTTGTGGCATAATTTACATGGATATACTTTATTTTCCTACATTAAAAATGAACAAAACGTTACAGTTCCAGTACGAATCAATCCTTCCGACAATGGATCACTACGAGACTCCTCACTATTATCGGTATACACAGGATACACCATTTAGCTGTAAAGCAAGGTATTCTTTGAGAACTTTACCAAGATTTGCTACTGCAGCACTGCCGAATGGCATGGCCTCCGGACCATGTCAGTATTCCCTCAAATCCTTCTGTACGTTGACAACACACATTTTGCCCGAGTATTGTGACTTTTTTGGCTTCGGAGATGTCTTGAAGCATTGCAGACATATCCCAACTAATTGCCGTCCTATCTGCAATGAAACAACTAGTCTGTTGCAATGTCCCCGTCAACACCCTCCAAAAATGAATAGCATATCGTAGCGCACCCCGAGTCTTCTCTGAAGCAGGAGGTGCCATAGAAGTATAGTGGAAGATATGCTAGTGATGTAAGGGAGAGCAGCGAGGCTACCAAGATAACCTGGGGGCCGTGTTGGCGAGCGGAAGTACAAGGGTGGAGCCCTCATTGCCTGCTTGACCAAAATGCTAAGTAAAGCAATCAAAGTAGCACAAAATGAGCAACATTTGTTCAGATGTGGATTAGTACATTTCCTCAACTTCAAGGGGATTTCCAATAATATTTAGTTGTTAAATTTATTCCAAATCAGACTGATAATCTCAATTAATTTCGACTAGAATATATCTGTAGCGGTTAAATAGGACGGAGAAACCAAAATTCAATCCGTACTACCGAACCAGAAAGCACTGTAGCATGAGGTAAGACTAGGTTTTCAATGTCATAGCCCTGTCGCAGGGAATACGAGCGCTTGGGACGCTGATACAAACCCGTAAGTTGCGCCGCTTTGCGCGCTCTACTTTGGCAACCGCAATCTACGTACCAACCTTCTTTCATTGCCTGGAGAGAAAACCCCCAAGCAAACGGCATAATTTGACGAGGTCGATAAACTATAGCTTAGATTCGGACAATATAACTCGGTCCGTCGAGAGCATTTATTAGAAATGGCAGGTGTCCTATCTCTTCGCACAAATTTATGCAATAAATACATTCAATCGACATTCATAATATGAGGGAAGAGAATTTATTTACTCAGATTCCATGAAATATACATTGAATGTGGGTAGATGGAAAAGCAACCTACAATCGCATCTTCTTTGCTCGTTTTTTCGGTGGCGGTGCATCCACCTCCATCGACTGCTTCGTCTTTCCTTTCAAGTTATTCTGAGGAGCATCTATCGCCATGCCTACGGCAGAGCGTACGGCCTTGCGAGTAGCACAAGCTTCTCGTTTCCGCACCAAACTGGAGGTGGACCAGGAATACAGCGTTGACATACCTCCCGCCACCTTGCTACCTCCAGCATCACGCAATAACTCCTTGGCCAGTCGCGTATCTGTAGATTCGATTAGTCCAATGAGGTGGTCCGCCGCGGACATCTCCACCACCGAGACATTGGCCAGTCGTTGCGCCGCCTCCTGGGCAGTTAGTTCACCCGAGAGCAGGGCGCGTCGCATCCTCGCCTGCGCTCTGCGACGTCGTGACCGCGCCCGAACCGAGTCCACACGTCCAAGACGACCGGCCATTCTGCGCGAAATAGCGGCGCCCTCGGACGACTCGACGTCTCCGGGTAGGGCAATGCTAGAAGTGGCTAAGAAGGCCAATCGATTACGCTGTTTCGATTCGCGAGCGAGGAGACGCAATGCACTGCGGAGGTAGGTGACTCCAACGCCCGATTTGCCCGCACATGTGCTTTCGGCATCCTCAACTTCCTCTTCTTCCCGTCGACTCTTCTGCTTTGCGATGAGATTAGCGATTTCTGTGGCGGTGGGTCTTGGTAGTTTGAGCAGCAACCCAACAGTCAATTTGATTGCCATTATCCTCTGTAAGAAGCAAGTATGTGTTTATTGCATGATTACGAAGGCTTTTTAAGTTGTACTTGGGGTAAACTACCTGACTGAATACGGATCTTCGGTTGTTCAGTTCATCAAGTGAAAGACGATTTGCTGTCTTGAATATCTTAAGGACTTGTTTCGTCTCACCGAGAGCATTCAAGAACTGACCGAGGTATATCAGGTTGGACAAAAGCTGTGAACGTAAACAGAAGTAGGATGGGTCAATAAATGTTCATATGGATTAAAAAATGGTCAAATAGAAGCAGAAAACACCCACCATGTTTGAATACTCCTCCGACATTTGACCTGTGGCTGAATCCACTTCCAGCTGGCGTAGGGAGTCGTTCAAAATTCTGATTAACTACGATGGCAAAGACACTATTCGTAATAAACAAACACTTCATTTACAAATGCAAGCTTAATCATATGACTTACCCTCAAAGAAATGTCTTTAGAATTTGTAAAGAAAGATGACACAAAGTGTAGGGGTGTTGTCACCTCACCCCGACAATTACAGACGTTATCCAACTCGACTCGAAGGAGCCGATTGACTAGTCGAGAGACCCACTCACGCACAGACGGGGAGGGAGCTAGAAGAAGCGAATGCGAGACCACATCCCCCTCCTCGTCAGTCCTGGAGGTCTGAAGCAATGTAGCAAACCTTGTTTCACGCTGACTTCGTTTCTTCCGCTTAACCTTCAACAGGGCATTCCAGATCGGCGCACATAAAGATGACGAGACGACAGACGCATCGACATCGGAAAGTAGACGATCCGCCAGTCGAAGCCCTTGCTCTAGGCCACAGCAAACCAACGCAAATTGCACTTCAGGAGCTGATTTAGAGGGCATGATAGTGCGCTCTGGAGTTTCATCCATAGTGCTGGCATTGATACAAGACTCGACGATTTTTACAGCTTCAGCAGAAATTTTTTCAGGTTTACTCGGCTCCGCGTCGACATCAGTGTCTTCTGCTTCTCCCTCTTCGTCTTCCCTTTCATAAGATGTGGCTTCGTTTGAAGTGACTTCCATATCTGAATCTTGTTCCTCATCTTCGTCCTCATAAGTATGATTCGGTACAGACGGTACCTCGACGTCATTATCCACGTCTGTGGCGGTGAGCCATCCATCTTCATCCTCCTCATTTTCCACTTTATCCGCAGCTAGGAAATGCGAACACAGCACAAATTAGAACGCAATCCAACTTGAGCGTGGCAGAATCGAAGCAAGGTGAAAAACTCACGTTGAGTTGGAATTAAATCGTTGTCCTCATTATGTTCTGACGCCGAAGTCACATCTTTGAAAAGATGGGTATGGGTGGCGCGAAGACTAATCAGCTGTTTCCGCGACTTGGCAAAAATGTCCTTTCCGAGGATAGTGATGAGCGTCTTTCTATGAGTTGCAACTGAGAGACACTCCTGGGCGTCTAGAACTACTGCGACCATCTATAAAGGAGAAGCATCATACCTTCGGACGCAAGGTTTTAATTACAAAAGAGCAAAAAAATAGTATTTGGATAGATTAGGAGTCCAAAAACCCAAGTTTTCCCTACTTGACAAAACCTAGAATCAAAAGGCGGGATTACATAAGTGGTGATCCCGACACTGGTTAACTCCCACCTGCAATCCGAGAAGCCTTGCGGAAGCTCTCGATTCCACTGGAGCACGCAGGAAAGCAAGAAAGTACTCCTGAAAGTGACTCAGTGCCTTCTCCTCTGGAATCCGAGTGAATAGGAGACGCACCAACCCGTAGAGTGACAAGCGTATACTGACTGAGGTCTCCCTTTCGATCGCGGCACCCACAGCCAATAGCAGAGTCTCATCCAATCCGCCCTGCACTAGACTAGCCTGTGGTAATTCGGCCACAATCGTGCAAAGAAGTGCTGCCACCGAAGCACGACCCAACTCTCGTGAGTATTCTAGCTGACGCAACAGAAAATTGATAAATCCTACCACAAAGCGTCTCTGATGGGGGTAGTTGAGGAGGAAAGCCAGGAGGCACCGACGACAATCTCGACGCATAGTCTCGTTCGACGACGTGATGGCCAAGCGCTGCAAACGCAGCATCAGATTTGAGAGCCGCTGGCCACCACCTGCTCCAGCAAAGGAGAAATCATTATCAGTAACTTTACTAACGACCAGACCATCGGTCAAAATTTTATCGGTAGTTTTGGTGAGGGTAGGGTCCTCTTCAGGGTGGAAAGAGACAAATCCACTGTTGTCATCTTCATCTGATTTCGCCAGTGGGTCGCGTAGTCGACGGGTAAGGAAGGCGGCGAGGAGGGACAGAACTGGAGAGGTGGCGGCATCGCGAACCACTTCAGTTTCAATGGTACTGAAGAGGGTAGCCAGTTGGGCGTTAGAGAGGGTGTACTTCGTTTGATGCTGGATCAGTGCTGCCAGAGTCGCGTAGAGTCCGTGAGCAAAGGACTGCGCAACGCTATCCTTCTCCGTAATCCGTGAATTCAGCAAACCGGCGTGTTTGTCAACCAAATTAAAAAGAGATCGAGACACTTCTGGTAGGGCAGTCTCAAAACGCTCCAGTTGAAGGTGGAGGAAGATTTTCACGCAACGCACTGCGCCCGCAAGAACGGCGAGACTCTTAGAGGTGGCAAGAGTGGCCAACACAGCTGGAATTGAATCTGATAGGATGGCAGCGTCTTCAGAACGGGTTGTAGGTAAGAGAATGCCTTGTCTAACCAGACCGATTATGGTATGCAAGCCGCACGCAGATAACATGTTCACGTGCGCCTGATCCGTCTGAGTGGCATGTGGGTTCTGTGACGCGAGTTTGGGTTCAGCAGGGATTGCAAGATAGTCCGGTCGTTTCTCTAGTGGTCGAGTACTCGATTTACTCCAGCCGGGGCGATAGAGAGCTGCAACACCGCGCTTAACCATCGGCTGAGATCGATCCTCCGATTTGATTTCGATTGGAGCAATGAGAGTGAGGGCTATTTGAAACAATGTCGATACACCTGTAGGCATTTTCGGATGGAGAATGCCATATCGAGTAGGAATTCGATTGAAAACTGCTTGAAGGCGAGCCATAGACCGCTTACGGAAACGCAGTTGACCTGTCAATTTATCATCCGACTTGATGGCATCTAAAACACATCAGATAAGAAATGTTCTATGCTTTCCCAAATACTGGACATTTTTATTGAAACAAAGCTTACCTGATTGCTCACCACCTCGTTGGAGGCTCTCATTCGAAATAATTTTCCCAGAGGCAATCAGAGCAGCAGCGGTCCGTAGGTCCTTAAATACACGTTCCAGCATGGTGGGTGAACAGAACCGCAGAAGTGCAGGCAGCCCGTCGGGAGCTTTGGGACCGCCACGAGCCTCAGGTAGATCAACGGACGAAGCAATGGAGGACGTTCGAGAGTTAGCATCCGTCGTGGAGCCCTTGTGGAATGCCTCAAACCGTGAGTCTATCTCCTCACCAAGTTGACCCGCAACTTCGTCGAGATAGAGGCGCAGAAGGGTGTGACACACGTTGTCCAGATTGGCTGCCACCCCCACCTCACCTCTATCTATTGCAGCGGTGAAATCAAAGAAAATTCGATGCAGTGCTGCTAGCCGAATAGTCATTGCCATATAACCTCGGGAAAGCTCTCTGGCGATGGTCGAGAAGATTGAATCCAACGCCGGACCAGAGCCGACCATGATGGCGACTTTAGAAAGAGCTTGGACAGCCTCCAGACGGGCATGAGAGGGGAGTTTCTTGGCCGGACGAAGGAGATCAACTACTCGAAGGATAAGAGTGGGCAATCGGGACTCCAGTTGCCCTCTGGGGAGACGTCGCAAGAGAGTGACCAGAGCAACTACAGCATTTGTGCGTAGATAAGTAAAAGATTTGGACTGTGCTTCAGTTTTATGTGGGGGCGGAATGATGTAGTTTTGAAGACGTCCGACCACTGTAAGCATAAAGTCCACAGCCTCTTCACAAGGTTGGTAGCCGTCAAGAATGGCCAATGTATACTTCAACACAATTGTAGACTCCTGATCAAGGTTGGATAGTGCAGAGGAAAGAAGATCACGGTATGGTATCCAGACCAGGCGAGAGGCGAGTGCTCGGACGGCATTCAGACAGGCGGAAACGAGTTGTCTCGACTCCTGGCCGAGGCTACCAGCTCCAGAGAGCTCAGCCATCATTTCCTGACGCAGAAAGAAGAGAAGAATGGGCAAAAAGACGCCACGAAGGTGAGAGAGTGGAATAACGAAGGAGCCTTCGGTGCTATTGTCAGCAGTGCAGCTAGCAATGGCCTTCTTTGAGGCGATGGTGAGAGGATTGCTAAGAAAGAGGGCGAGACGACGAATGGCAAAGAGCTGACGGGCAGAAGTACCGCTTTGGATATTAACGAAAAAGCAGACAGGCTGTTGATCGGATGTGGAAGAGTCCGCCAAGAGAGCAAGGGGTGCAAAAAAGGCGTGCGACGAGCCGAATGACTTGACAAGTCCAGTAAGAAGACGGAGAAAGTGAATACGTCGTGGACCCATAGCCTGCTTCAAGTTACGGATAAGTCCTATGAAAAAAAGTACAAGTAGATAGCTAACCCGTGAAATTAGATAGATGGACAGGAGGGGATGGGTGAACCCAAGGGATAAATGGAAGGTCGCACTTCTCACCCGGCCAAAGAGCCTGGATAATTAGCCTTTTGGTGAGTTGTGCATAAGCCTTCTTCACAGCATCGTTTACAGAACGAATGCCTTCCGATAGAACTCCGGCAAGTCGAAGGATATAATCAAGAGAGAGATCTCGAAGTTGGATTTCTGATGTTTGGAGAGTATAGAGAGCACTGTGAACACCTGCCAGATGGATGAAGTAATGAAGACAATGCTGTGAGGCGAATTTCTCCAGTGGGAGATCACACAGTCCCAGCAGAGCGTTCAAAGCCGATTCGCGCTGAACAGCATCCACCATTTCCAGATGATTCGTGCTCCAAGAGTTCAGCTACGAAAGGGAGAAATTAGTGTTTCGTAGATGAAACAGGAGGATGAGAGATCATACCATGCAGAGGAGTTTGTAAAGGACGTTTTTTTCGAATGCAGAACCCGGGGATATAGAGCTCGGGTCCACACGTTGGCTGCGAATGCAGCGAAGTGCGTTGAAGAGGCTTATAGGCAACTGGCTAACCATACCCTGCTTCACAATGTAAACGTCTGCAAGACATGCCAGAAGCTGTGTTGGTAACGACGAGGCAGACAACGATTGAGCTATTCGCGCGGCAGCTACACCCGCAGCACTACAGAGTAGAGCTCGTGAGATTCGAGAATCCACGGTGGAGAACAATTCCAACACCTTCCTGAAGGGGGAAAAAGAAACACCTCAACAAGTCGTTTTAGCCTTCTCCACTGACGCAAGAAACTCAGAGTGGCCAGACTCACCGAAGATGTAAGTCGACGTGAGCAGTGATCTCCATGAGGCGACAGAGTACTCGTAGCACCTCTGCCTCTGTGACCTCCTTGGCAATGGCAGCTGCCTCGGAGTCGGGACGAGGGCGAGGCAGGGAGATGGTGGGATCGATTCCACTGGAAGACTTGCTCTTGCGCCCTCGGTGAGCGGCACCGGAAAAGAGGCTGTTCCCACCGCCGAAGTGGGAGGGAGGACGAGAGAGAGCTTTTACTAGGAATGGCACAAGGCCGGTAAGAAGACGACTTGCTTGCTTGGGTGGTAACACTGCTGCTGCCTGCAGAAAACAGGAATCCGTGATACAGCTTAAGGTTGAACAGGTCTTGATCTACGGATGCATTTCACCAGACTAGGATTTGACTTATTTTTGTAGTACTTCTTTGATCATAGAAACGAGTGAACAGGGGAACCACAATACAATGAGAGGAGAGAGTGAGCCTACCTCTTCGGAACCACTCTCTGCAACAGGTGGAACAGTTAGGTAACCTAGTAATTTAAATTCACGTTGAAGCCACTCCGAAGCCGTCGAAGTGAGTGCTTTTCGAGCCTGTAACGATGAGAGCGATCGCAACGTCAAGAATCGATTGTAGAGATACTCAATCAGCCCCGCATGGAAGGGTCTCAGAAGCCGACGTCCCACCTCTTGAATGTCTACAACACAACGACATGAAGTATATTAGCAAGCTCAAGTAATCATCTAGTATCAAGGAAATGGGCCACTGTGTACCTTGCGAGAAAATGAGATTGGTCACCACCTCGACAATCACTCTGGCGACAAGTGTGGAGAGGTTTTTGTGCTGTAACAGTTGCACCATAGCATTGATAAGGCCAGGAGTGAACAGAGCGCCGACAAAGTGCTCGCTGCCTGATTGGCTCCAGACCAGCGCTAACTTAAGCGCTAGATGACCGGGTGATGCTACAGCAGAGGAGGTAAGAGGATGCGTGGCCAGTACCTCTGTCTGCACGCATGCAACTCGTTCAGCCGTCCAGAAGGTGTTCAGATCGATTCCGGGAGCAGAGGAGAGGTGAAGGAGAAGATTTATGCCTGTTTTGCAAACCACCTTTACTTGCTTTGGGTGTGGTTGATGCCGCTCTCGACCAGGCTCTTTCTTTTCCTTGTTGGAGGCCGTGGAAATCATTAGGATGGCGATTTTAAAAAGGCTTGGGAGATGAAGCGAGGCGTTGGTGACTTTTGCTTCCGCCTGATCCTCTGAAGGTGGTTTGATGCCGCCCAAACGGTGGCCCATGTAGGAAAGGAGTTGGTTAACCACGTTGCAGATCCTAATGGATGCGTAAATCGTATATTTGACGATACAGTTCTTTCAATTGCAACCCAATATAGCACCCCCTATTCATCTATGGTAGTGGTCTGTCAAGCCTTTTTGCGCTACCATCGTCATAGTCGAAAAAATGATGACCATATGGAGCGACAAACTTCTCGAGATCAGGCTTACTTCACATATCCTGTCAGTGTGCCACTATTCCCGATAGGTATATCTCAACGTTTTTAGAGAAAGATTAACTCACGCTTGGAGACGACTCCAATTCGGTTCCGAACGTGCGTTTATTTCAGCAAAGGACAAATCGCTCGGAGGGTCGTAGATAGCCAGAGCGGAGAAGAATGAATCAATGATAAGAGAGAGGAGGAGGGCCAACTCCTCCTCCGAACATCCCGCGAGGTTAGTGAAGACGGCAGAAGCGAGGTTCTCCTTGGAGAGGTGCAAACGACCGTAAAGAATTCTGAGTCAAAAAAACCAAGATTGTCAATGAAATAGACACTTGATGTAACAGTTAAGTTTTTTTCTGGGAGCGATGGATTACCGGATCAGAACACGAGCGACAGCGGAACGGTGCTCCGAAACTACGGAGGTGTCGATTTTGAAGACGCGAACAGCGTCACGAAAGGTGTGCAGATTCAGGATCTTCTCAAATTGCTCTCTGAAAGAGGCAGATATGGGATTGCAGGAGGTGGATAAAGTGGAAAGAAAATAAAGGTACCAAGTTAACCCACTTGTAAGGTCGCAGTCCCGAGGGTGCAAGTGACATCCAACAAGTGAATGCCGCTTGCTGAACAGAAGGTCGTTTATTGGTAAGTAACTACAAAGTAGGAGGTGGAAAGTAGAACTTAGCAGAAATAAAGGAGAAAAAACTGCTATTCTGATCAGAAAGTAACACGGAGGGCTCAATCAAACAAGTTCACAAACGCAAGGCGATCCACATGAAAAATAAGGGTAATGGAAAAGGGCAGCCTCACTCGCAGTAGAACAGCTCCCAATTCCTCATGTTTGTAGACGGATTGGAGGTTAGGCATGCCGGCGAAGAGGTTGAGAGCGCACGTGAGAACGCGCTCGTTGCTTTGGCTCGGCATTGCGTAAAACTCCCCACTGTTTGGAAGAGGTTGGGAGAAGTATATGAACAAAGACTCAACGGTAGGTTACCATTAGTGCTTCAGCATCCACAGACCACCGAAACGGGGTTGGTTCAGACAAGCTCAAGAGGCATGACTATCTAGTTTTACCAAACTTCATAAAATCTTACATTTACAAAAACGAACATTCATGATATGGTGCCGAATTTGAACTGCCTTATACCTACAAAGTGCTGTACAGCAGGGGATAGCAAAGGCTCCGGAGTACCCCTAACACGAGTACAAACTCCCAACAGCAAAATTTGTGCCTTAGAAACGTCTTGGGCACAAATACGTCACCGTAGATGTAAAATATTCAGGGGAATGAATAAAAATTGCGGCAACACTCACCTGACAAAAGAAAGAAAGAGCGGTATCAGTGTGCGTGCATATCTACCCACCCCCCTCGGTGTAATGCAGCGCCAGAGATTCAATCGGTAGCTCTTCCAATCCTCCTCCCTGCGTGGTGCAATTGCCACGGGGGCCAAGTCGTTAATGTGATCAGACGCTGTGACCACGTCGTTGTCAGGCACGACAGTAAGAAGGCTTGTGTAAGCCTGCCTCACAGACAGGCCATCGAAGATGAATTTCGGAACTGAAAAAAATGGGGGGAAAGTGAGCATAGCACTGCAAACACATCCAAGATAGGAGGTTTCTTCTGGTTCTACCTGAGGTGCAGGGCGTGGTAGACTGTTCCCCACTAACCGGACGCTTGAGTAGGTCTACCATAACCCGCCAAAAGAGGTCACGACACTGTATCCTCCACTGCTCGTGCACCTCTGAAGACTTTGGCTCCTCCGTTTCAGCCTCTGCCGTCTCACGGATCAGTGGTGAGCGGGAGCGAGCACGCGATTTGTTACTGCTACGCTTCTGACGTTGAACATCGGGTTGAACAGCGGAGTCGGCAGCTTCAAAGTAGAAGATAGGATTGGCGTAACTGGCCACCGCTGCGGTTAACCCGTCCCATGCGGAGGTTAAGTTGACGTGCAAAAGACCCAGTAGATGATACAACGAAATCTGTAAAAACAGCCGGATGTTTCAGACGTAGTGTGGAACCGAGGCATTGAGAAGAGAGAGGGGGCTTACTTCGGCGGCCAAAGGTGAACCAAAAATGGTGCTGCGACCGCAATGCATATGAAGGATGAGGATGAGAAATTCGCGAAGAGCAGTGGGTGTCTGTTTCGTGGTTTCGGCACTCAAACAACGCTCCACTGCCGATAGGACATTTGACATGTCTTTACCTGTGTCGTCTTTTGGTGAGACCACCATCAGCAGAGAGCGAATGACTCGAAGAGTGTGCAGACGCAACTAGATGCAAAACAGACCGTATTTTAAAAATGTTTAATGGGTACAAAGTAGACTGACTATATGTTTATTTGCTCCATGAACATTTATCATTTTCTACCGTTATCGAAGCTACACAAAAATACGCTGTCCAACCCAAGACAGTACAAAAACAAACCCCACATATAAATAAACTCAGCCTACCTGATGACTAAAGGAAAGCAGTAAAGGAAGCAACTCTTCAATTGACACGCTACTTAACTTCAACCTTTGGCTTGCCAAATCAAGAATGCGAAGAAGGATTACGCATAAGTCCACATTTCTCTCTTTCACGGCACTAAAAATTGGAAGAAAAGACAAAGGTCAGAGCGCTTAAAAAGTGGCTAATGTTTTAGACATGGTAACTTGCAGAGCTGTTTTTAAAAGATATCCCTCATCCACAAAGACAATAGGCTTGGTGGACATCGTGGCACTAAAAGAAAACCAAGCCTCGTAGGATGCCAACAGATAAGCCGCCCAATCCATGAATTCCAACACCTCTGGCTGCATTTGCTTCAGACGATCAAAAGAAGATTTGATTTCTTCCAAGAGCTGGGCAAGAGTATCATCGGCGGAAACGGGGCTACAGTAATGGAGCCAGATAAATATCCAAAATGAACAAACCTCAAGTGCGGTAAACAAAGGGCGGCGCAGAGTTTTCGTTCAATCGCAGCACACGAATCGTTGATTGGTTGAATGATCCAACGCACAACCTTCTGCAGAACCTCTGGGCTGTGGAAGCCAGAAGCCAGTGAGAGGCAGATTGTGCTACTCGGTGGCTGGCTAATCGATAGGCTGGAAGTGAGTGATGGCGGTGGCTGGCGAACGAGAATGAGGTGAGCAAGGAATTCAAGCGTGCAATTATCGATCAGCGTATCAGTGTTGCGTTGGAGAAGTACATCAGCGAGGATCTGAAGAAAGTCCTTTTCAAAAAACTCGTGCCGAATAATCGGAAGCATGAGAGATATCTGCTGTGATTCGGTGAATTTTGAAGCCATAAGGACCTTCCGCATTAGACGAGAGGAGTTAAATTGGCTGGAGGCAAGCCCGACAAATTTGACAATAAGCTCCGCCAAAGGGACTAGCGGATGTTTAGCAAGAGCCGCCAATAGATGTCCCTCTAGCGCTATTTCATAGCGGTGGAGAAAACGCTTGCTTTGCATCAAGTTTATGAGTTCACAGCAGCACGATATGAGGGTCTGAACATGGGAAGGGCAAACCTTGTCAAATTGGGAAAATGCGAGTTGGCATATTGTATAAAGGGCTTCGGGTTGCATTTTACTGTCAGCAAGAATCTGGAGAGACGATATTAAACTGCTCCTGAAGAACTCAGCAACCTCTAATGAGGAAGGCGTCCAACTGAATTTTTCGATCTGAGGATTGGTTTTGGACATTTTAGCTTCTGGTTGAGGAGCTGCAATAGATTCTTTTACTTCCGTTCCTGTAATGACTGCAAAGAGGGAAGGAAAAATCTGAAAAATAACATCAAAGAGCATAACCAACCTCTTCTGAAGAAGAATGAAAGTATCCGTCTGGAGAACGCAGGATTTCTGCAAGCAAAGTGCCACTCGTGTTGTAGGAAACAGTTACATGCTCCTGGTTGAGCTGCCACAATAGCAGCAATAAATGAAAAGATGGGATCTTTCGCAAAACAAAAGCCATACAGCCACCAGCGAAGGTGCGAATAAATTCCTTTTTGTGGGTAAGAAGAGGTAGGAATAATCTAGGAATGATTAGGCCACGAAATGTTTACTTTAAGAAACTGTCAACATCTTTTGAGAGATACCGGTGAAGAAAGTAGACAAGATGCGAAAGACAATTGAAAGCGTAATTAAGTACATCAGCATCCTGTTGGTCTTTAGTTATAATATCCTTGATATTATAAAAGAACTTTGGAAAGTAAGGATAAAAATCATCACGCAAATCGCAGGAGAGTGCACTCAAAAGACTAAAACATTGGGTTGAACAAAAAGTGTGTAATTACTCAAGGATCGGACCCGATGAAATTTCATTGCAGTCGAGAATGAAGTCATGCAGGTGAGTAAGGATCTCATCCTGATGAAAAAAAGGTAACAGGAAGAGCGATTCCTTACCTTATGGAGTAATACCAGCTTCAAATTTAGTACATAAGGGGAAACCAGCTTTCGGAATTCAGCTAAAGATTACAGACAAAAAAATAACTTACAAAAGGCACAACTTTTATTAAGATGTGTCCAACTTTCAAGAGTTGCAGCAAAAAAGCTGTCCAACGACTCCTAAACAATTGCATCGAATATCAAGTAACGCACATCGTCGATACAGTCATTTCGACGGTATGAAAGGCGAACTTTCTGCTTTATTCTTTCTTTATATGTAAGAAACTAGCAGAAAAATTGAATAGCCAAGCGGGAAACATTACGTGAAAGGTATTTTCGCTCTTATGATGTGAACCCATCAGTCGCAGCAAACATGTGACTACGAGTGCATAAGTCCGCCGAAGTGCACACTTCATTCTAAACATCACTAAGTGATCAAATTTGAATTAACTGAAAATTAGACATCAAAAAGTTTCTCGTCCCATTGGACAATCATCGTTGTAACCATCTTTGAAAGATCTTTGCAGTTCAAGAGTAATAATGATGTCCATGTCGTAACCTCATTTTATTCATTTCCTACAAATATTCCGTTAGTTAGCAGACAACCTTTAGGAATCTACACTTACTTACGACAAATAAGTAATTTAGGTACATGGTTTAAGATTTCTAAGCCTGGCTTGAAACTGTTACACCATTCCTCCGCTGCGTCCCAACCTTGCTTGAGATCATGAAAAAGGGCTTTAATATCATTGACACTGTACGCGGGCCCAGCGTAGAGTCGGAATACAATTTGCAATCACCACTGTGGTTGCGCAATTAGGCTTATGTTTGAAAGATCTGTCTTATCACTACATGTTCCTTTCTTCCAATCGCGCCGGTACCTCCAACCCTCTTAACGCTATCAGTGTTGTAAAAGCAACTTACGAGTATGGTACAGTAATAGTTACGTATCCATTTAGGCAATAAAGCATTAGATTTTTTGTGGTTAATGTATCGCGACAGCTCTATCGTATTTGTAGTTGCATTCCATTCATGGGATAATTAGTCACCGTGTTGCTCAAGTCTGGACTGCCTACCCGAAGAATCGTATATCATAACCCAGTTGTAATTCGCTAGATCGTTTGCTTAAAAGTAGAACCGTTTAGCAAAAGAATAAATACGGGCTTGATTTATGATCCTAATATTCTCTTCCTGTCTCCTTTCCTCTTTATTTTTAGTTCAGCCCTTTTTGGCCGTCTACCTAAGTTCAAATCCGTTATCAGAGATGCAGATGATGCGCAGCTTGTCTGAGCTATTCAAGCCTTTATACACATGCTATAGCTTTTTTTTCATACCATTTAAGCCCGATATTGCCACTTTTTGGCATACTGGAGCGAGGTGATTGCCACCAAACTACCCTCATAGGTGATTACGAGCTGCAGCAGCTAGCTTTTTTATTCACCTAAACTTCCATAATTTCAGCAATAGCTGGTGATTTTGTCTTTGTTGGATTCATTTTCTCGTCTTTGCGCCAGTCTAGCCATTAGAGAGCGGAGGCATACCTCGTTTATGGTGATCCGCCCACTACGCTGCATCGTGATACCCAGGATTGACTAATTTTATTGCCTTTACAAAAATTATTCAACAAAAAAGTAGGAGAAAATTAGTGGAATAAAATAGAACGCACTCGGCACTTTTCTCTACCTCCTACTTTTGATCCGTGGATCGGGAAGACCAGGCAGAGCATAAAAACCTTTCATTCGAGTACCATTAAAACGTTGACATTTGTAGAATTTGCAAAATCTTTGTTTTTTTGCCCTGACAATAGATTTGTTACGAGGTTTTTGTGGGCGGATGACCTATCGATAAGATGGTATGTTCAAACCAACCGGTATTACAATAAGTTTCATGAGCAATCGGCTGAAAGAAGTGTAAGCATACTGCTAATCAGTGCTCGTACAATCAAAGTTGTTTATAATTACTTCCTAGATGCGTGGCAGACAATGAAGATTTATTCTGTAGAGTTCTTTGCCTTTTCCATCTTCTACTCTCATCTTTGAACTCATGGCAAGAGGAGGGTGGCATAGTAATGCAATGATGGTGTGCATGTGGCAAAGGTTTTGTTTAGAGATAAAAAATGTATCTGGCTTGCAGGTTATTGGCGCCGTCTCAATAACATGATGCCGACCCGAATGCACTAGAACCATTCCTTAAAACCCTCAAACATTGTGATGAGGAGAACGTTGCCGATCCTGCTGCTAAAGCAGTACTATCGACTTTTCCTATCCACTTTTGTCTTTAAACTCGGAGATTTAGAAGGCTGGTTTATGGCAATAAATTGCGTCTTTCTTCAGGGCAAAGCTCACAAGTCTCCTCTACTCTGTTCCTAGTGCTCTTTGAAAAAACTGGTTGTTTAATTTATGCATGTTCATTAGGGAGAAATGGATCGGGAGAACAAGTACAAAGTTTAGGGAGGGGAAAAACTGCAATCGCACTCAGGCTTGAGGGATGATGACTTTGTTACCAGATTCGAATCTTATACTCGCCTCCTCCCTAGAAGGTACATTAAAACCGCATAAGTGTTACAGTGCAAGTGCGAACAATGAAGATAGCCAACGTTTTGGGAAAATCTGTATCACATTTTCTTAGACAGTCACTGCTGTTGTAGTCACAAAACCAATAAAATTAGCTTACTTAGTACACAAAAATCCTGCCTAATCTAATTCCTTGAAATTTCTAGTCACATCCGATAAAAATTAACTGGATTTACGTTTACAGATTGCTACAATCTATTAACACTGAAATAAAAAGGCTTATTTAGGATGCACGCACCTGATCAAAGAGTTTTGAGGAACTAGGCAGAAAACAATACATGTAGTAGCTCCGAGTTTTCAAACGATAGATTTGTTACAGGGGCACAAATTCAAATAAAAGGCGTTTCCGCTTAGAAATATGACTAACCCTTCTGTACCAAAAAACCAAAGCTTTTTCCATACTCCTATGGACTATTTTTACCTAAGGGAGGCCTCACGATACTACATATAATCCATTCGTTATCTTGACCAATATACGTCAGCGCAAAATAGATCCCATTAATGGTGTTAAGACGTTCAATGCGTAAACATTTAAGGCTTGCTTTTTTTATTACCTGCAGACGTTTATAAATGCCGAATTGTAAGGTAGATGATAGACAGCAAACCTCTGTTAAAAATTATGTTATTACGCAAAGCATTTAACTTAAAAGAGGTAAGTATTTAAAGATTACTTTATTTCTAAGAATTTACGTAGTTTACAAGTCTTTGACATACAGATTTTGTTTTATTCGTTACCCGTCCATGGCGTTCTCTTCGGATTGGGCAGTTCGGTGTCGCATCATGGAGCGGATGCATTTTAGTTGATTTTTCTTAGTTTCTTTTCCAAGCATTAGTTTGCAATATCCTAATGAAAATCCAACATCGTGTGTCTAAAAAGCAGTTGGATAAGATGGTGCGTCTGCGCACTGCTTCTGCTGTCTAGCAATATTTTGCTCTGGTGCAAATAATTCTGCATATTTTCGCTTTCTCCGCTCTCATTTTTGAATGTTTTTATTGGGTTACTGCAATTTTTTCCTATGTGGTTAACTTTTATGGCAGTTATATAATCTACTTTGGCTTATATTCTCCTTGCAAAAGTGTATGTAAATATGGGCACGGTATAGTGCAGTTAGTTGCTTGTTGTATTTCTTCGACCCCATGATACGTTCGCTTTCATTTTCGGCTACACTTTTGTTTACTTAATCAGTGTCCAAGCTCATCAGAAAATCGATCTCGTCGCTATCGCCGCCTGAATCGCAGCTCATCCCTCGGTGCCTCTGGAATTTCTCCCATTTCCCCACCGCCCTATTCCCTTAGGAACAAAGTATGCTTTCTCCTTCTACCTTTGAGCACTCTTACTGTTTTAGTTAAATCTCCTAGATATAAATTTAAGTAGCTCTTCACTCGATAAGAGCTTGGGTCGTCAATTCAGTGAGGAGACGAAACCCTCCAAAGCGGATGTCAATGATGTCCCACTTTCCGATAACAGCAAGTCGTCCAGGAGTAAGAATAAAAATAAGTACACCACAAAGACAGTACGGAAAAACATACCGGATTTATGTAAGCCTTGACCCCTCTCTTTTCTCTTTGAATATCTTATTCTTAAAGCTCTTTATTTGACCACGATAGCTGGTCTGGAATTGTCGGGGCCCCCAAACAAAGTGAAAAAAGGTAACCAGCAAAGCATATCCTCGGAAGATAGTGGCAACATCGATGTTGATACCGGCACGGGGTTTCTTCCACGTCTTCGTCCACGAGGTTCTACGGTGGCGCCTGTCTCGTTTTCCGTTAAGGTAATTGTAGGTTCACTTGATTGCTTCTTCCTTACTATTGTCTGTCCAGGAGAACCACGGTACATGCAAGCACTTAACGAAGCGCCTGCAGCCCAAGCGTTACAACAGAAATATTGAAGAGGATGATGAAGATACGACAGAGGAAGATGAAACGCCAGATGGGCGTCGATACCCTCTTCGAAATCGGCGACATCCTGACGTTTACCAAGGTAGTGTGCGTGTGTTTAATCCTGGTTTTGTCACATGAACCAATGCTATTATCTGGTTTTTTTTTTCCAGTCATTCCGCAAGTCAAAGACATCGAGGCGAACCAAAGGAATTGGCTGGCGGATGAATCTTACGGTGAGGGATCCAAGCGACCTCGTCATGGCGATCACTAGTGAGTTTATCCTTTTTCTGCTGTACGCCTAATTCCTTGAGGTCGTCAGTGATGTTTAGCGTGAGAGGTAATCAAATTACTACATCACTATCAGCTACTGAGGAATCGGGTACCACATACTACTAGCTGATTAAAAGCATTCAACACTAGAAACTTGTCTTTTACTTCTCCAAAGTAGGTGGCAAAACGTTCATTTCTAAGTTTTTTGATTGATTTGTGATAAGAGATGGCATTTGCTTTTCAATATTGAGCAAACGTAAACATCATTATCTCCAAACAATCTTCTGGTCGTTTCCACATTTTAAAGCTGCTACTTCATCCCTCAAAATTCCGCCTTATTTGCGGCAGAATGTATAGGGAGATATTTACCTAGATTCTTGCTGAAGATCAGACAGCTATGACCGTGACCCATCTACTCATAGATCCATCTACACGTGGAATTTGTTTAAGACAAACTTCGTCGAGAAAATCTAGGGCCAATGAATTGGAATAAAGTACCACTATTATGACAAGATTTCTTGCCACAAAACCTATTCCCTTGAAGATTTGCGCCTTAAATTGAGATGAGAGGAAAGTACTGCTTCATCTTCATCCTCCGTATTATCCGGATCAATCACATGCGAAATAGGCAGTTGAGAAGTAAGAATGAGGGTGCAGTGGGATGGATACTTAATTTGGCTCCTCACTTCTTTGCGCTTCAGCCGCCGTCTTAGCGACAGCCCTTCCTCATCTCTTTCCAACGGCGTCAACAGTGGAGAGGCGGAGGGTCGTATTGGAAATGGTGGTGGCACTTCAAATCGCTGTCGTCCGCACTGCCCCCGACGCACGAAGCATCAGGACGAACTGGAGGAGACTTTTTTGCGACAGGCTGCTGAAGGTCTAATGCCTATCAACTTTAAGCCCCGCGACGTTGAGGTTGGTTAGTTCTCATGCTTAACAATCTCCTTTCGTTGATCTTCCAATCTCTCACTCTTGCTCACCCTTCTTTCGACGCAGTCGGGTCCTCTTCGCAACCGTCTCGTAGCTGGCGCTGGACTGACTGACGTAGAACCGATGAGCTTCGACACAGAGGTGACATTTGCCGATGTGGGTGGACATCAAGCGCAGATTCGAGCACTGCAAGAGTCCGTCCTTCTGCCTCTGGTCTATCCAGAGGTTTTCAATCGATTCGGAATAGAACCGCCTCGTGGCGTGCTCTTCCATGGCCCACCTGGTAAGCCGTTTCGCTCATTCTTCCTCCCTCTCTCTCCACGTGCGACAGGTTTGGGCTACGTTGTACAATCATGTCACAACCTTCCCTTGTGTGTTATAGTTCTCTAGCTATCTCAAAATACTGAGCTATTGCCATCTCCGATAAGCACAGAAAAGACGCTTATGGTCCACGAAAATCCATTTTATCTATCAGAGCATTCTAATATGAATCACTTCATGGTGTACATTCTCTTTCTCTGAGGGTTGAAGGTTTCTTGAATTTCTGTAAGTGCTAATTTAATGTTAATTGACCTCTGAACTGTCCATTACTGTTAGGCACGGGTAAGACCCTACTTGCCCGAGCTTTGGCCAACGAGTGCACACGTATGACCTCGGGTGCTGCGCGTGCTCATGCTAGTGGCTCCACCGCCTCCCGTCCAATCGCTTTTTTCATGCGCAAGGGCGCTGACTGTCTGTCTAAGTGGATCGGAGAAACGGAGCGTCAGCTACGCCTTCTTTTCGATCAGGCTTATCGACTGCGCCCCTCCATTATCTTCTTTGATGAACTCGATGGGTTAGCACCTGTCCGCTCTTCCAGACAGGTAGGTCGTCCCTCTACAGCTTTGTTTGGTATCGTGGCACGGTTCCCCTCACCTTTGGCTTGTACTTCGTCCAATGCTCTACACTGGTAGAGTGCTCTGTCGTATTCTTCCACCACGTACGTAATTCAGCTTTGATTAAGGTCTTCCTATGCCTTAGAATGATTAAAATGGCCATGACAACACCTTCTGTAATCCAGTCTGGTACACTATAATTTTCTCCATACTCGCTACCTGTAGCCAGCCTGAAATGTGGAATTTAAATCAGTCCCTATGATGATTTTCCTCATCTTTGCTTTTAAGCCGAGGGATGTGACTGTCCTATTTTCGTGGTCTTATTCATATACGCTAATCAAGCTGCGGTTTTTTTCCCAAGCCATAAAGTTGGTGTTCTATTCGCTCTCCCCACCCCGGTTACCCCCTCGGCCTAACACCCCTTTGACCATCGTTCTGACTCATCTTCTAGTCAGATGCCACGAGCAGAGCCATCTGGCATTGTCGTCGAGGTTGAATACCGGAGTTGTATGAGGTGGCGTCCTTATATCTGGTTCTGCGATTCGGATGAATCAAAACAAGATGCTATAGTTAGGTCGTTATTTTATCAAACAAACTGTGTCCGCTCTGGCGCCACTCTTTTCTGCTTACATGCGGAGGCCGAGTCACCCTTAAAGAAACTTTAATACCTTTGCTTCTGAAAATACTTGTATTTGTAAGCTTACAAAAGGTCTGGCGGACTAGTGGCCGTGGTTTTATATACAACTCCATCCCACAGCTATGGCGGTCGAATCACCATTTTGCCACCGGGCATACAGTGACCGGAATTTTTAATTATTTGTTGCCTCCTGTATATCGGCCTAGAATCAGCTCCATCGCACTGCTTTATTTTCCAAGCAGTGAACAATTATCACAGCCTCTTGCATCTTACATCGGTTTTTGTCCTTCACATTTTCTCCAGGACCAAGTTCACTCCAGTATTGTGTCAACATTGCTAGCATTGATGGACGGATTGGACCGGAGGGCGGAAGTGGTGGTGATAGGTGCCACCAACCGGCCCGATGCCATCGATCCCGCCCTCCGACGACCTGGCCGCTTTGACCGAGAGTTTGTCTTTTCTCTCCCAAACGCGGCTGTTAGACGGAGGATTTTGGAGATCCACACCTCCAAGTTGATCCCGCTTCCCTCACCTCAGGTATGTTTTTGAATGGATAGTTGATGGATTGACCAACAGTGCTCTCTGGGATGTAGGATTCTCTCCTCCATATATGCGATAACGTAGGACTCGAGTTAACTATGAGGATGAAATAATCCACATAAATCTAGAAAGGGTTCATTCGCTTTAAAACCTGTATTACCACACGCAGGGTGGTAATACAGAGTCCCTCAACTTATGGATAAAACATCCGAAAAAATTCGTTGTTTTGACGCCTCCGAATAAATTTTATCAGGTTTGGTTCAACCTGTGCGTGTCACGTATAATCTGAACCCTACTACGTGTATCAATACGCAATTAAATCTTGTAACTTTGTTTTCCGAATCCTAGATCTGACACATTATTTTTATACCATCACGAACTTATGTCTTGGTCCTCTGAGTGAGTGTCTATCACACTCTGTTCAACAATATCCCTGCGATCGCGTTGACTGGTTTGTTTCGGACTATTAATAGACTCCTCTTCCACGCTTGACCTCCAGTCACCTTACATTGGTGTCCTCGTTGTCTGCAAAAGATGTTGAACTTTCTCCCCAATTGACAGCATGTTTTCTACCCTTTGAGCTCCTCTTTGTGGCCATTTTGTTATTAAATTTGAAACTAAACTTATATTAAGAAAAAAAAGAACCGATATTCTTTCCTTTGGAGCGAGTGAGTGGAGTGATTGAATGTTTGCGCCAATCACCAAAGGAAATGTCAACGCCTGTTTTAGTCTGTTTTTTTTTCTCTTCCCAAGCTACTGAATGAGTTGGCCGAAAAGACGGTGGGTTTTTGTGGTGCAGATCTGAAGGCCCTGGCTACAGAAGCCTGTTTCTGTTGTCTTCGTCGTCAGTACCCTCAAGTCTACGTGAGCAAGCTAAAACTGGCTGTGGACCTCAACTACCTTGTTGTAAGCCATTCCCATCTTATTGCGTTTTTATCTGCGTATTTGATCACGACCTAGTCACTCGTTCGCTCTTGTTATCATTCTCTCTCAAACCGTTGATTTCATGAGTTAGTGCACCGACGTATCCTTTCACAAATCATTCTTCCTTGTAGGTGGATCGAATGGACTGGTTGGACGCGCTGAAGATTATCCGACCGGCAAATTTACGCGTCGAGTTGGACGTGGGCAATGCGACATCGGCGCCGGCGGCGGCACTCGCATCGACCCTCCGCTCTAACGGCGTTGATTTTGGCGGCATTGGAGAAAGAGGAGGTGGCAGCAGTAGTGGTGTTTCAGCGCTTGGGGCAGACCCCGCATCACGTCTCTTTCTCGAACCTCTCGTGCACCTAATCACTGCTCGCATTTCCCGTGCTCTCGCAGCCTCCGACGATGTCGACTGTGTTGATGGCGGAGGTAGCGGTGACGGAGGTGAACCAATGGTCACTTGGAGCTCTGCCCCTCCCCGCTACCCCAGTACTACCACCACTACTGTAGCTACTCATGCCACCTTTTCTCCGGCTCTCATTCGACAGGTGATTGTGGAAGACTCGCTTCTTCCAAGTGCGGTCTTTTCGGCTGTATGGCGGAGACTGGAGTCTGTTGAGGTAAGATTGCGTTTGTCTCATCTCTAATTTTGTGATTTCTTTCGGCCTTTAACCTGCTGCAATTTGTGGATGAGTTATGAGGATTGATGGTTCTCTGCCCTACTTCGTGTCCCATTAACAGTTGGTAACGTTAAATCAGGATGTTTTCGCAAACAAAATATTTATGATTTGCACTTGCATTTGGAAGAAAGGGTTTGGGTAGTAGGTGCGTTCGTAGACTCCACATGAGCCGTTAAGGTCAACTCCGTCCCGTGAATCTGCTACTCCAAGTAGGCACTTGCTTAACCGTGGAAATAAAGTGAGAAGAAAAATCCAACCAAGGTGTTTTCCCTTTTAGTCACTATTATTTTTTTTCGAGTTTGCATTCGCCATCTCACCGTCCTGATGTTTTGTCTTGATCCCTGCTGGCTTCACTACTTCCTTTGGGAAGCAACGGTTACAGTAGATTATGCAGACGTTTTCAAATAAGTCACAGGAGAGCCTCAAATGCGGTAGTGCTATTATCTGAATTGGTTAGATGATGAGGAGGCCAGAAATCTGTGGAAATGAGAAATTTTGGTCGCCATTAGGCGCTTAAGTAGACAAGCAGTGGACCATTGCAATTGAATTCCATGTCAAGCCTATTTTGAATGGCTGCTGTTAACACGGCCAAAGAAGATGTGTACTCTCAGTTTTACTTCAATTTCATCCACCCTGTCAATCATATCGTTTCAATTAGTGTGAATGCATGCCATTTTCTCATGTATCACACCTCCTTCGTGGCGAGTAATTCGATTATTCCGCACCTTAGCACGATCCTCAATTAGGCCACGGCACCAGCCTAGGAAATGGCATTCATTGGCGTGCACAAACGCCGCAGGCCTAACAATCCTCCGATTTGCTCTCGGTGGGTCAGATGAATGCTCCACCGGTATTCAATTCAAATCATGACTTGGTGTAAAGGGGACCGTGGCAGCACCACGCTCAAAGTATCCTCTTAATAATGCCCGGTACCTCGTATTGTGGTCGAATCAACCCCAATCCGGACCAGCCTTGGCGGCGATGGCAGAAGGTAGTATTCCTGCATGCATAAGTCAGCGGGTAGTGGTGTTGTTTTCTTGTGGACCAGGACGTGAAATCGAGTCGTCTAGTTGATTATTTACATCGGCATTAGAACTTAGGTACGGTTTATGAGGTGACAAGACACTCAACGGCCCAGTAGGAAGGCTTTTGAATGGTGGAAACGTTTGAAACATATCCTCTCATCTGTCTCGTCAGTGAAGATCCCGGCAGTCTCTCTGCAAAACTTTAGCCCCTGGAAAGCCTAATCGACTTTGTACACCCAATTGATGCACATCTACCTGTTTTGAAATGGTTCATGACATTAGTTTTTCTTTGAGTGTTGGTCTCAGTCATTCGCCGACATTTGCAATTCCGAGAAGTTAGCCCACATAGACTGCCTTAGGATGGTTACCTAATCATGAGCACAGGCATAAGTGTACGAATGAAGCAGGAGACTACACTAAATGATTAGTGCAGTTTTCCCTCCCAGAAAAGCAGTTCTTTTTTATAATTATTGCTTGCTAATGCGGCTATTTCACTGCAGGTCTATACTCTCAATCTTGCAAGTCTCTATACGGGCACCTCCGGGGGCCTGGTAACATCAATCACTCAAATAGTCGCGGCGGCGCGTCGCTCCCTGCTGAACCAGCACCAGCAGGCTCCCACTGATCTTCCCGCCACCGCAACCGCCCCTTCCACCAGCCCCTCCAACATAGCTGGGGTGGTGCTCTTTGTCCCTCGCATCGATCTTCTCCTTGCCCGTCTCCCTGCCGTAGCCTGCCACCATCTGGTAGAACGACTTCTTGAAGTTACCTCAGCCACCATGGATACTGGCTACGGAGCTCAGAGGCGTCTTCTCCTCGTGGCCACTGTAAAAAGCTTCCCCCCTAGTATCATTCCTTCACCCATTGTAGGCGAAGAGGCACAACCTCAGACCACACCGGGTTCTCTGTCTATTCGTGTTCCGCCCGCAGTCTCGCTACGTTTTACAACTCCTCCTCAAGGTAAATCTTCCTCACCTCTCGAACTTGAATATAGTTTTGATCAATGCACGGAAGAGTTGGGAGGCGTTAGAGTCGAATAGTGGGAGATCGTCAGTCTGTGTAGTGAAATGCGAAAATAAAACAGTTTCACTTTTCTGTTGAATATTGCCTCCGATGCTCTCCGTGGTCGCCGTTCTGGTTAAACCTCTGCAAAGTAGTAGAGTGTAGTGAAACTCCTGCCACTACAGGGATACAATACAATTGCATAAGTAGGTTTAGAACTGAAGTACAAAACTGCTAGAAGAATAATAGCTTCGGTGTTTTGAACTGAATATACCATCCAAATAAATCTCATTCTGTTATCGCTTGATCAGAATCTGCCGCACTCTGCAACGGTCACGCCTCGCCAAAGACAATCGCATGGTTGCGCGAGCAACAGACCGGCGAACGTAGCCGTTCTAAACCCTCCATTGATCCAGAAGCGGAGGTGGAGGGAGTTGATGGTGAATCAACAGCTGCTGAGGAGGAGGCGGTGGCGGCGCCTCGTATCTCCCAGTTGTCTCCCCTCTCCTCCCCCGGTGGGGGAAGTATCGACCACCTTGTAAACACTTATCTTCGTCGCCTTTTCCGCTTCCCCTTTGTGGAGAAAATTAGTCTCCATCCGCCGAGTGATCAGTTACGGCGCGATTTCCTCTCGCCCGTTTTTTTCAATTGGTTTAACGTCTCTGCAGCTGATTCCACGCCAAATACCAACGCTTCTAGTCGGCCTCCAAGGCCGTGAGTGTTTTCGATATATGTGCGTGTGTGTGAACGAATTTGTTGGTATCAATTGATCGCTCTTGCAGTCCAACACCGCCTCCTTCAAACGAGACAACGACGGGGATCCTGGACCATCGGCAACACGAGATGACAGCAGTGGAGGTGAAGAAGGCGCAGGAGACACGGGATCGTTTGTTGAGGCATCTACGCGTGGAACTGCGTCGTGTGGTGGCGCAGTTGACACGAGATAGGCGATTCACGGTTTTTATGCGACCAGTGAATCAGGACGAAGCGCCCGATTACTATGAGGTCATTCGTCGGCCCATGAGTTTGGGCGCGGTTCGGGCAAAAATTGATGCGCATCAGTACACATCAGTGAAGGAGTTTTCCAAGGTGTGTCTGTGTGAACCTCTGTTCGTTAATCATTTTGCTTTTCCATCAAACCTCCCCGTACTGTAGGATCTGGAGTTGATCTACAAGAACGCACTGGAGTACAATCCCGTTGACGTTCCTCGTAGTCGTGAAATTCGGGAACGCGCTTTTGAGTTATGGGATGCTGCTGAAATGCTTCTGGACGAGAATTCGGCTCTCACAGAGCTGGAAGAGCAGGTAACTGAGGTAAGTTTATTAAAAACATTTGGAAAAAACTTTGAGCCTTGGCAATCGGGTAAATTGGGAAATCCACTTTTTTTTCCCGTAGGCTCTTGCCGCATGTCCACTGAGTTCATCCCCCCAACGAAATCACTCTCCCCATCCAGTGCCCCACTCCGCGGCTCTTTCCGGCTCTTCGTCCCGCCGTTACAGTCGTCGACTTCACGTGAGTCTCCACTCTGCACCTCTAGCTAGATCTTGTTTTTTTTTCTTATTTTCCCGCACTTCATTCACATTTGGTTAATGTAGGGCGAGCAACCGATATTTGGACCTGAGGAGGTAAACCAGCTGAATAACACCCGCCAAGTCTCTCGATCTTTACGTCACTCTTCCCCTCCTGATAAGAAGACCATTGATAATGTGAGTATCTGGCTGGCTGACTGGCTAGCGGCTTTTTTACACCGAAAGAAGACGGTTTTAAATGTATCTTGAATGCTGCTCTTCTACTTTTGCAGACGTCTACCTCCGGTATGATGTTAGACGGTACCGCTACTGATGCCACCCATCAACTCCCTTCGCATCTCCAACCGGATACTAATGGTTCGTGTGTTGGATATCTTTCAAGTTGTTTGGATATCTCAAATCTCTTTCAAAATCGCATTGCGTTTCGCTAATTTGGTCACGGAGTGTAAATGAGATCTGGTAAATTTTTTCATTCCTCCCTAATCGGAACGCAGCAGTCGCCACTGCTGACTGTGGAGAGGAAGGTAAGTCTGATGACGACTCAACCTTTCCTGCATCCTCGTCACCTCTTTTGGCGGAAGCCGGAACGGAAACGGAGCAAGTTGTAGCATCATCGCTGCCACCACCCCCATCTGTTAAGTGCCTGGCGGAAGGTCCTCTCCTCTCTTCTCTTCGATCTGCAATGACCGCACTTTTGCAAGAGGCTGTCACGACAACACGGGGTTGGTCAGTGAGCCAACTGATGGCACTACAGTGTGACCTGCTCTACGCTCTGCAGCGTACAGCATTGCTCCCTCTCGATGTACCTGGGGTCAAGTCTGTAAGCTCTCCTCTCATACTCGCCTCTAGCACAAAAATTCATCACTGATATCATCTCCTGGTTTGTTATTGCAGAAACTCTCCTCAATTCTACAAAATCACTATCAGATGGTGATCTACGATCGTTGCGAGGAGACGACAGACGCACCCAATCTCAAGCCCTACTCTCCACTCGCCTACCTCTGAGTATGGAACACTCACGTGTCGGCTATTCCGCGATTCCGCCCACGACGAAAATGCCATTCGCGTTTCAGTGGTTTTTGTCTCTCTCATTTTCACTTCATCTTGTATACTCCCTCCTTTTTTATTGCTTAGGCATTTGGAGATTGTAGGCGACGTGGTAGAACTCGCATTTGCTTTAGAGTATAAAGGTTTTCTGTAAAACTTGTTGGATTATGTGGCTTAAGCCGAGGTAGGTTGTTGTGAGGCAAGCTTGTTTAGCTCTTTGGATAGTGGTTGGTGGGTAGTTGAGAAGGGGCTACGGCGTGGATGGCGGTCGGCTTTGTAGCGCCCTAAGACTTCCCTGAAAACGAAGTAAGGCAATACTCGGGGGAACTGTTATAATGGGGCAGAAGGGCTTGGAAGTTAATGGCTTAACCCAGGGGAGGGGTCACCTAGGTGAGGTGCAGTAATTGAGTCCCAGGTGACCCGTTAACAAAACCAAGATTTAAGCAAATTAAATATTGTATGTGTTTATTTGGGATTTTGTCTAGCTCGACTGTGTAAACTAAATGAGTAGGGATCCTAACGGACAAACAGTAGCCCTGGCCAATGGGCGTTTTGTGTTAATGGGGAGATTCGCATTTATAGATTTTGCGATTGTAAATCTTGGTGAATTTGTAAGTGCGAGTGTGATCATAAAGGCATTTTTCCAAAATCCATCAATTTAATCCGCCAAGCTATCACGCAAAATAAACGATTTTCCGTAGAAATAAAAGTTAACCATATATCTTTTAGTAAAATCTGTGACAAGATCTCAAACTTTATTTTCTAGGAGTTTGTCAACTTTCCAGTCGGGGGTGCTTATTGGCTAGTGCTTTACGCTTTCCATCTGCACTCTGCGGCCGTACTTGCTCGTGTGGATAATGGAGCAGCCTCTGTTCTCATGTACACGTTGTCTCAAAAATTTTCCATCTTCGCAGATGTCACGGTCTGGGACAATTTGCAAGGTTTTGCGCTCCCTCTTTTACTTGACGACTGATGTCTAGGCATGCAATCCACACCATTCGTCATTCAAGCAGTGCGAGTATTGCAGATCTGATTTCAAACAGTCAATGTAAGCCACCGCTCTGTTTCATTGGTTTAATATTTTAGATCAGGTGCAATTTGTCCCCGATGTTGCTCACTAAAATCCAGATACGGAGATCCGAAGTCTTGTACGATTTGTCAACTTCCGATGGCATTCGGTAGTGCATTAGTCTGTCAACGGTGTTTGCACTACCGCACCAAGTTTGGTGATCCAAGACAGTGTGAAAAATGTCTTCACATGTGTGCTTTTTATAAGGACGAGGTAATTAACGTCTACCCATTTCCTCGATTCCTATATTGTGTCTCTACGTCCCTATTTCGTTTTTAGGCTAGTCGAAGCAAGGTTGATGGTCAAGTTCTCTGCTGGGTGTGTACGTATAATTACAAAATGTCCAAATCAAAGGAACGGTCGGAGAAGCATCAATCAAAGCGCAGTAGCTTTAATGACTCTTATTTATCGAAATCTCACGACTCATCAAAGTACGCTGTTCTGTTAAGCTTTTCATTCCATTGTGTCTTTTTTCAAAATTCATTGGAACCGCTTTATTTGGTGATAGTTCAGGCGCCATCAAACGTCAAAGAACCGAAGAATACACAAGTAGACATTCTTCAAACCGTCCTGGAAATGCTGCCAATTACAAGTACGTTACTGTGGCGCTTCTTTTGTATACCATGTGCATTCTTGTCTTCCTAGTATGTTGAATCGACTTGAGTTACCTATGTGGACCTATTTCATGTCAATTTATCAGTTTATCTCTGTACGTTTTATAGGCTTTCCTTGAGTTATAGTGACCTCTTGTAATACTGATATATTTCTCTGCATACGTCTTTTATTCCATTAAAATACGAATCTCAATCGCGTTTTCAATATTTTGAAAGAAGTGATTTGTGGGTATTTGTCCCTAGATTGGGTTTTAGCCCTGTTTCCATACCATATTTTCTGTCCATTCTTCACATTCTGCGTACCCTTTCGGAGTCTTTAAGTACAATGAGAGCTGTTGTGTAAATTTGCCTTAAAACTTTTTCTAGGCGCTTGTATGTTGGATCGACAGACAAGCACGTACTTGTAGGTGCCATCAACTTCCTGCTGCTTCAAATACCGCTTTATTTGCTCAAATACCATATACATTATTTACATGGCTCATCATCGGGCAAATTTTTATTAATTTGCCCTCTTTTTTCGAACCATTTTTCATACTGAAATGTATTTATGCTTGTATTCCCAGACTAGGTCATCTCGACTTTTAATCTTTCAATTTCAGTCTATTCTACCTCTTTTTTGAAAAGGATTTTTATTTAATACTGCAATGAGAAGTTTCTCTAAGCATTTGCATTGAGCCGCTCTACAAATGTCCATTATTCTAAGTATCTCGTTTTTCTTACGGACTTATGGGCAAAAGCCTCTTCGCTTACTCAGGTTCAATGCAAGCTAGTCATTTATAAAAGCAAGGTTTTAACTTGGATCATAAGTTGCACCTTTCCCCACCCCTGATCTAGCATGGACTCGGCATACAATGAGCATCTCCTGACTATCGGCCAATTGCAGGACGATATCAAGGCTTTGAAACGCCAACTGGCGCAGAAGGATGCGGAGTTATTGGCGAAGGATAAGATGATCGCAGGTCTTAAGTCCGACCTCGATGACTACGAGTCACAACAGCGAGAGCGCGCCTTCAAAACGCAGCACATAGCCAACGAAGAGATTGAAAGGCTCAAGGTGAGGTGCGCTTGGATGTGGTGATATTTTGCACGAATTATCCCGAGTCCTATTTCACCATCGCGAAATTGGATTTCTTACGTCAAAATTTTCTTTAGGAATTGATCAAAAACATTAAAACAAGGCTGGTGAAAACCATGAAAAAACCGAAGATCTGAATTTCTTTGGACATTTTTCATTTGCTCACGGCGTCTGAATGGGGCTGAATCACTTATAGATTCCGGTATGTTGAATTAGGACTGGACTTCGTGGTACAGCATGCGAATAACTCCTATGCTTACATGCGAGACATTTGCCCATTATTGTGTCCACTGCTCACCAACAAGCCTTCCAATTTTACTATTAAAAACTTGTCTCTGGAAACCTCAAGGTTTAGTGAAATTAGGATTGAGTATGGAACTGGAATAAGGCTAATCTAGGGGGATTGAAGATGTGGAACTAGTCATTACTTTTTAGGGTGTAACGATGTAGCTCCCGAGTTGGCCCCAGGCATACTTGCAGGTCTATGTTTACTCCGCAGCACTAGTCCGTGCTAGGCTAAAAATATAACTACCTGGAATCTAAAGAGGCATCTTATTTGGCTCTAAGCGCACATATACTAGACGTATGTCTATGACTTTTCGACAAGTTTAGCCGTCCACTTGCAGATTTGTGGCACCCGTAAGAGTAAACTTGGAAATTGAAGGAGAGGCGATGTAGGTGACGCCTTTGCTTCTGCTTTGTTAGCCTATGTCTTGCTGTAGTGATGCGGTGCCTAAGTTACCCTGGTTTGCGTTCAGTGCCCACAGATGATGCTTTTATTTCTGCTACTATATTGTTAAACCTCTTGTGATGCCAAATTGTTCACACGATCTTGGTCAAAAGTTAAACTGCAATAATGGCGATATAAGAGATTAATATATTCAAGATTTTTTGCATACATGTATGGCACTCCAAGTCTGCGGTTATCCTTAATGCTTTAATTTTTCGAAAAAGTGGGTCCCTTACGGGCCCCCTGCTCTGAAACTAAGTAATCTTATCCCAAATCGGTACATCTCCATCCTTAGGTGGCCTTGTACTCGGTCTGGGTTACGCGTTGCCACCCCAGTCACTTTCAATGGATGATTAACAGTGGAGTCCTATCATTCATTCACAACTTTATTTTTACATAGACTGTCTTTTCAACATAAGTTTGTCCTCTATATCATGCCAGCTTTAAAATTGCAAGTGTTTTTAACTCACGTGCTATTTTTACATATGAAAGGGCTTTCAACCCATGGTGTGGTTCTCAAGTTATGGAATGCTGGATTAACTGCCATTAAAAGGCCTGCTATTTTTTGATTTAGAAGTGAATATTTTTAATCACATCATCCCAGTTAAGGTCTCGGGGAATAAAGGTTTGAATTCAATTCTACTGTTCTTGTTTCGGGTATAGCGCTTTTCATCGTTGGCGTTCTCAAACCGCCTTCTTCGTGATTAAAAGACGCAGCCCAAGACAAGATATGCAGCCTATAGTGACACCTTTTTGTTTTACCCATGATTGGTGAATGCCACGTATCTGCTTCTGGTAATTGTCACTTAAGTTTCAGATCCCCAAGTATGCAGAGAGAGACTTTTTGTCATCTTTTTGGAGTAGAAAGTGGGACATGGTTACAGTGGCTTCTTTCATTTGTTCAATAGGAGACCATCCGTACCCTGAAGCGAGAAAAGGCAGAGCTGTCGGCCTCTCGTTTTACCTCCAAGAAACGTCGCATCGTAGCTCACACCGGCTCCCCCCTCACCCTCTCACCCATCCGTGTTCCACCAAAGCCAGCCAAACTCACCACCTCCGTTTCCACTCCTAACGCCGTCTTCCACCATAGCGGTGGGGGCAGTGCCGCCGCCAAGGAAGCCGGTGATAACACTGCCTCCCCTACTCCGCCTCACAGCCCCGACACGAGCAGTGGTGCCGCAGTTGACTTGCCATCGACCTCCGGCACTCCTCCGACGCTTTTGACTACCACCACTGGTGAGGAGAAGGCGGGGGCTGGGTATGGCTCTTCCGCTCCGTCTTCGGCGCATTCATCAGTACCCCCGTCGCCTGGTTCACTGCCAACAAACGGACCGGGTAAAAGGGTGCTGACGGAAACGGGAGAACTGGAGTTTGCTATTCGGAGAGACTTGGGCAGAGGTAACAGTAGTGATAGTAGCGATGAAGAAGCGACAGCAGCGGTGGTGGATTAATCTCGACTACTTTGAACTACTGTTGACGAGCTGTACGCCCTCGGCGGACGTCTGACCCGACTCCGATGATGACTATTGCCACTGTGTCACTTAGTCACGAATTTTTTTGTACTCCGTGCTGATACTTATCCGAAGGGACAATATACGCTCTGGTTGCGTAAGGCGTCGTGGGGTTCTTTGCGCCAAGTCGGGGTTTTGGACCCCGCGGGGTGGCTGCGGCGCATTTGGCGTCGGCATTGGGGTGCCTAGGTTTCCTTGTCCGGACTGTCTGGCAACGCCCCTCGGGCTTGAGGTTGTTCAACTGCAGTCTATCTCAGTGAACATGAGACGCCCCTCTGGTATAACAGAGAAATATTTTCTAAAACGTGGTGTAGGAGTATCAACGAATTCTAAGCTGACAAATCGCCAAGCTTGGCTAGTCCTAAAAAGTGGAACTGATTTAAATATATGAATGGATTGTGCCGAAAGTGTTGTTAATAATAGCTGTAATGGCTTATTATCGTTAAACATATCATTCAAAAACAACAATACTTAATATTTGAAATTTGTCTTTGTTTCAAGAAACTTCTTAGTCACTTTTCCTTATTTTTAGCAATGAGATTACACTTGACCTTGTGGTTGTCTGTACTCCTTGTTTTAAGCACTACCATGAGTGTAGAGGGCTGGTTAATTTAGATCTATAGGTTTCATTTCTAATTTAGCTATATTTTATTGTGGAGGAATGGAAGAGTATTATGAAATACCTATCAAAAGCCCGGCTGGCGCACCGGATGAGATTTTTCGTGTGGTCAGATGTTCGGTGAGAGTTTAGGAATTTTTGTTTCTTTAATATTATTATAATTTCTTATATCACTTTCTTACCTTATAGGAGGATTTAGTAAAAGATGATAATAGGGAACTTTACGATTGCATTAATTGTACATTATTTGATGTTGAGGAGTTAAACGCAAACAAAGTTTTGCTTAATGATTTTTCGGCTGTGAGTTGGACTTCGTGGAAATCAATTTCTTCGTACTGCAAATTTTACAATTCCTGTGTAGAAGAATTTTGCAAAAAAGTACTGTCAATCATCCACATAATCAGGTTTCTTATAGTGGAAAGCTAGCGGGATCACCCCAAAATTTTGCCAACGCCAAGCCAAATTCCATCAATTGAAATATATCATGGCACTTTGCTACAATCGTGCTATTGAAGAGCCTGACAGACTAAACCAGTATCCACCCTTTTCCCCTCAAGTCTATGGGGAAACTTCTTTCGAACTGATCCAGCAAATGGTCGAAAGTATCCCCATAAGTAGCGAGGACACCTTTATCGATCTTGGTAGCGGTGTTGGCCAGGTGGTTTTGCAGGTAGCCGCCTCCACTAATGTCAAATTCTCCTACGGAATTGAAAAGGCTGATTATCCTGCCCAGTGTGCAGTCCGTATGAACAGGGAATTTCGAAGGTGGATGGCTTTTTTTGGGAAAACCTATCAACCATACGAGGTTTGGTTTTATTTCATCTATTTACACATTTGAAATTCCAAAACTACCATCTGTTTCTCCTTGCTTTGTTTGTTTATAGTTGATTCAGGGTGATTTCCTTGCCGATGAATACGTGGATATTATCGAGACATCGACAATCGTATTCGCCAATAATTTTGCCTTTGGTCCGGAGTTGGACTACCAATTGACTCTTCGGTTCTCCCGCCTCTGTGAGGGGGCTAGAGTCATCTCTTCAAAGTCCTTTTGTGGACGTACCATTCGCATGTCTGATCGCAGGCTTGGAGGTAAGCGTTTTATATAAGCAGTGAATTATGGCCCTTTATTTGTTATCTAATTGTAGTCTCCCCTTTTTTCTGCAGATCTGAGCTCCATCATAAAGCTGACTCTACTAGATCCCGTTAACGACGGTGTCTCTTGGACAGATAAGCCTTTCAGCTACTATGTCCACACTATAGATCGGTCTCCGGTAAGTCGACCCTCTCTCTACCCTGTTGGTGCGAATTTCACTTTGTGTGCGTTAGTGCTCGTTTCTGTATGCGTGCGTATTCGCCTTCATTACTGCTTCATTTCACTTGCTTTCCATCCACTTCTGTCATCTGGTGACTCACCTGAAGAAAGCCTGTGCAAACACATCTTGGTTGATCGTTTCTTGTTGCACAGATGTATGCACAACTGTTGCCATCATTATTGCTTCCGCTGGTACTCCTTTTTGCTCATTCGTTACCCTCTTCTTAGGCCCTTTGGAGAACCTTGGTGACTCATTTTGGGGGTATGAGTTGATGGAGCTTTTCCAGTTTTTCATTCCACCTAGCAATTAAGGGGGATAGGATTGTTTACTTCGGTTTAAATCATCATCTGTTCGTCCGTGATATTTGTGGATGCTGCGATGCCATTAATCACCTGGTTCACCTAAACAAGAGTTATTCTCGCATTTACCGTCTAACATTATCACTAAGAGAGTCAGGCTGTCCATTTGTCGTGCTCGAATTTTACCTGGTTCACTCGGTTCTTTTACTGACCTCAACATTGTGACCATTTGCATGTATGTGAGGACACTGTGAGAGCATCAGCAATCTAGTTTCGCTTCTCTCATTTGCTAGATTGTCTTTTGCCTTGTGATAGATTTATCGTTGAGGTATGTAACTCTATTAAAAATAATGAGGTTGTTTGCCTTCAGTACTATTTGAGGGCGCTGTGAGACCATCAAGCAACTATTTCCGGTCCTTTTGTCATTGAATCTGACCACAAGAGGGCTTGGCATTTGTTTATCTCGTGTTAGATTGCCAATGCCCCAGATGGTTTTTCACTAGCTGGACTTATTAACTCCGAAGTCTATGGATGTATCGGTCGTCTAATTCCATTCCTCTTATTGTTAGATTCCATCACTTTCAATGACCCTGACCACTTGAGAACAAACGTGTGGTTGCTGTGGCGATAAACCTGACTTCGCTTCCCCCGCCATTCAATTCTGTCACATAATGTATCGTCCACTTTTCTCGTTGTTTCATTTCGTTCCTGTCTGGTAATGGGAGGTTGGCCACTCAACAGCATGCGAGGATACCCTGGTGGCATTCATCTTAGTTAGGGACTTTGACCTTAGAGATCACATGATTAGTTGTAACTCCTTTTCATTGTCTCCATTTCAGTTACTTAAGTACTTCAATGACCTCAAAAAGGGTCAGCGAGGGCATAGGACGAAGGAGCGCAAGTCAGCCAGTTCTGCGTCAACCCCTGCTGCCACCAACTCCACGTCCAATTCCAGTGATGGTTCACAGGTGATTTCTCTTATTTTAGCTTGTACTCTGGTGTGGTGGTTGTTCCACAGTGTAACCCATGCTGAAGTGGAAACGTGTAGGTTAAATCAACTTTCAGCTGGCACAGCGTTCTTTGGCTTGATGGAATGCGGTGCCGGGAGATTGCTGCAAATAAGCTGCCGCGTTATTCCTTTTACTTTTTCTATTAATAACGTCTAATTATCCTACGAGAAAAATGCGTTCATAACTAACGCATTTGAAGCCGGATTAAGTTACTGGTGGAGTGTCACGCGACATCGGGATATTTCAGTGGCTCCAAAATGATACCTGCTTACTCTTTAAGGGGCGGCTATTCATATAAATATCATTTTCATGACCATACTGAAGGATTAGGACTGCATAGTCACGCTTTAGCAGCATATCATAGTTGGGTGATAGTGAAATCCCACTCATTTTTCATTCCCCTTTGCATTTTTTGAGTTGGCCCCCAGTGTTTATCATTCATGTGCCCTCTAGCGGCCTTGGAGACTTCACAGTCATGTGGGGCTTAAGTGGTAGTGCACGCTTGACCCTGTTGCGTTTTGCTGTCAGTATAGTCACCAGGGTGGTGTCCACCACTGAGGGCATATGATTCTGACAATGTCTGCGCCGAAATAATACACGTTGGTGTTAGTCACAGGGTCACGAGACAGTGAAATATGACGGTTGAGTCGATTACGCTCCGAAGGCAGAGGTGCCTGAAACTAATCCCTTTGCCATGCTTCTGCGTTATTACCAACCTTAAACGACAGCCGGGCAGTAGCAGAATTCACTTCGCCTCTCATATCATTCCGTTTCTGCTGTCTCTGATCGCTCGAGTAAAATGACTACCACTCCCCTCTGTCTAAGGTGGAAGTCAGTGGGCAGCATCTCTGTGGTAGTTTAAGGGATTCGGCCCCACCCTAAACCGTCCCTTGAAGTACCTCTTCATCTGTAGGATGGATTCTATTTATCAAATATTCGATGAACTTGGCGTATCTTTTCCTTGTTTGTTCCTTATTTTTTACCCACTAGTGATCCCTCCGGTCACCACTAAGCACACCTTAGGGGATGGGGATCTGAAGATCGAAATTGGACAGTTTAGCGACCATTAAAAACAGTAAAATCCCATCAACGTTTGCTGATGCTCGTCCTTGCTGTAAACCTTGGTAGTAAAGGCACTGCAGACTCTTGTGACCCAAAAACGCATTAGCCATCTGTGAATGAAACTTCGAAGTTAAGTGGTAATCGAAATATTATCACCTTGTGCTTTTTGACCGCTTTTCGATTTATCATCATTGTCATCCCTGGACGACACAAAACTCTAAACAATATCGGCTTCTTAAATATCAGAATTGCTTTTCAAATATCTCCCAAACTTTTGATTAACGTCCTTCTTGTGACGTAGAAGGGTTAGAACCAAGCCCGCTCCATCTTGAAGTGCCAAGCCCTGTCCGCATACTAGTATCCCGTTGAAGTCAAGGTGCATCCATATGTATGAAATCTATCTAGATTATTCAATTTTCCTGTACCCATCCTCCAAGTTTTCTCATTCTCTTCTAAAAGCGGGTGCATATAATGGTTACGTTCATATTCCTTTACCTTTCTAGGTAGGCTGACAACTATTTAAAGCAGTTTTCATGCGAGCATGTTTTGGGGGTGGATGTTGTTGACGTAGTTGAACACGTGATAACTGTCTAAGCTTGGTTTTTGATCTTTCTTCCTCTTTCCTTTCAAGGCTGGAAGCGCAACGCCCTCAGTGTGTGGCAGTGAACAGCCTCACACTCCGCAGTCGCAGCGTTCAACCAACGCTGCCGAGGCTCGTGGCGGCCGCAAGCGCAGACGACGAGCTGGCTGCCGCCAGGGTGGTAGCAAAGCAAAACGATGCGCCGTGCGCGAGGCTGATGCGAAACCCAATATCTCCTTCTCGTCCTCTGCTTCCACGATTGCAGAGCATGATGGAGACGATGGCGACAACGAGTCTACCATGGACTCGGTGCAGCCAGCACCACCGCTCTCTCCTTCTCCTCCCCCTCTTCCTGCCTTGCTCAAAACCGAGGAAACTGACGAGTTCAGTGGTGGTAAGAGGCCTTTGCGCATGAAAGTGGGCTTGAGATTGTTTCAGACCACCTTCGTCTAGTCCGCATGCCCTCGTACCCACCTCCTACCACCGGTTTTTTGTTTATTCTTTTGCATTTTTGGGGGTTTTTGCTTAGCAGCCATTAGATAGACCTTTGTGTGCTTCCGTTTTTTACTTTTGCCAGTAATAAACCTTTTGCGTTTTTCATCAGCATACTTTTATTTCGACTCATTGGGGTGATGAGTGGGCGGACTGCTCACTGGCGCATGAATGGCACTCCGTGACTTCAGGCATTATGGCTCTTAGATAACCCCTTTTTATGGTTTTTGCTTTTTTGTCCTCTAAGAAGGGTTTTGAATGCATACCTATCGCTGAGTTGTGGGAGTGGAAAGTAGAAAACCTTTTATTTTTGCCTCCTTTGGGAGCCTTTGGGCAGCCTTTTTGATTTACCGGCAGTCACCTACTTGTTCATGGGTTTGGGATTTCTAATTAACTTGTCTTGAAAAGTTTTTCATTCATGAAGTTGGCTCGTGTAGCTTTGTCTGTCTCTTCAAAAGACGACTATATCAGAATGTATTTCTGCTACTTATTCTACTGGTAAAACTCATCTTACCGTGACCTTTTTTGTTTCTCCTCCTCCCCGAGCGCGTTCGAATAGGGGACTATCAGTGATTTGTTCCCTAGTGTTTTCGGTTCACTCTCCCCTTTTCCTTTGGTTTACAGGCACCTCCTGTATGACCTCCCATTCCGATCAGTGTCTCCCACAACCGTTGGGTGACCTCCCAACTTCACCATCCTCAGCATCACCGTCTACCTCTTTGTGTTCGCATTCGGATTGCACCTCCGCTGACTCCGACTTCAAGGTCAAATTGGAGCCGAAGACGGAGCTTTCGCTGCCTCCCACCTCTTCTTGGTCGTCCCTCCACGAGGCGATCCTAGAGAAGAATCCTCACCACCACCAATTCAGCTGCTCGACGTCATCGGCTCCACGGCACCATCCCAGTAGGTGTCTAAGTGGTGTCAAAATCAGCTGCCTCTTCTACTTTCTGTGGTTCGAGTCAAGCAAGGTGCTCTAGGTTACCATGAAGAACAACTTTAAGTAGTCTTCTACATCTACACACCTACCTCAGCATTTATACCCGGAAGACTTAAAAGTGGTAAAGTTTATCGGTATGGTTGAGCCACCCTAGGACAACTGACCCCATCTCATCATCGGTGCAAAGGCTGTCTTGCTCTCGAGTGTATTTGCCGTCTCAAATAGGAAGATCAGATTATGCATCAGTCAGACATTACAAGCACTAAAAGTTTATCCAAGTGGTTATTATGTTGGTAGGCTGGGAACCGCCATGACGAAAATCTCCTCTGAAGTATGGCCAGCCGTCTTTGAAACCTTTGTATCATTCAAGTGCCGCCAAGCTAGATTGTGTTTGAGATATTCCATGGGAATAGATATTCGTTAGTGTTGCCTTTGTGCACCCATTGCCTACCATCTAGGGGAATGATTTCTCGACTGGTCCATGACATGCGCACCTGTCACGTCAGCACCCACAAATGGCCCTCACTGCTGAAGGGAATCTAATCTTTCTACCTCCTTTTTTTCATGTCTGCAGAGCTGACGAAACGGATGCTTTTCAAACAGGTTGGTCGAATGCGACGTCCAGTGTATGCGAAGGGATTGCTAGATAAGGCGATAAACCTTGAGAAGGAGCGTCAGAATCGGTTGATGGGCCATGTCATCAGGCTGGAGGAGACGATAAAATTGATGCATGAAGAGGGGAGGCAGCAGCTCGCGGCTTTCACGAACAAGGTTAGTCAAAACTCATCCAGAAGGGTTTACCTCTAGGTTAGAGGTATTAACGGGATGTCGGTGTCTTCCAATCCCACTTGAATACTCTTATTCACCAAGCTTACTGCGGCTTTAAAACAACAGGCATTGTAGATCACAGGTGGATTGATAAATAGCGGATTGCTTTATCCTACAATAGTATCCCCCGCACTTCGCTCGCTATATATAGTGTAAGGAGTGGAGCGTATCTTCAAAGCACCTCAGAAGCCTTTTGATTGATGGTTTTTTAGTAGTGCTGGCACTGGTTCCACAAATCGCTGATTAAATGCACCACTGTGTTCTGGAATGCCTTCAAGTGCAATGCGGAGTATTGCGTTAGAACTCTAGAGTTTCGGCGTGA
This sequence comes from Echinococcus multilocularis, assembly GCA_000469725.3. Lineage (NCBI taxonomy): Eukaryota > Metazoa > Platyhelminthes > Cestoda > Cyclophyllidea > Taeniidae > Echinococcus > Echinococcus multilocularis. Next base: position 2,680,194 of record LN902846.1, on the reverse strand, counting down.
ATCATGCGTAGAGTAATGGTTACCAGGCCGAGAAACGATTGGCCACTTTGTCGATCAGTGGCCTAAAATCCCTGCACCAGTTGTGACATCAAGCGAAATTCATATTCTCCAACACTGTAAGCTTCTCATACAGCCTGATTAAATGATTACACCCATCTCTCTCATTGGTAAGAGAAGGGTACGTGAAGCGAGGTTTCTCTCCGAATCGCTCGTCACTTCCACGATACTGTTCTCTCCTAGGCGCATTCAGAAAGACCTTTGTTGTATGTGCTTTGGAGGTAGGAAAGGGAAGGTGGCCCAATTAATCAATGTTTTGAACACACCCATGTCGCCTGTCCAATTGTGGAGGCACAACCATAACTCACTGCCGTTTCGTGCTTTCTTTTCAGCTCGGAATGCTGGTCACTACCCCGGCCACCTTCTTCTTGGAAGCGCGTAAAATTATCCGACATCATCGCAACCTCGAGGCGAAAATGGTGGAACTACGCGAGGAGGTGAGGCACATTTTTCTCCTTGCCCCCTACTCTATCATCTCTCAACTTATTCGGATGTTGGCACCTTAGTTGGCCCGGCTGGCTGATTTCCAACGTCAGATGGCGATGAAGACGCAGTCAAATTGCGAGCACCTCGAGCCCGAGGAAGAGGAAGAGGAGGAGGGGGACGCTGATGTCGAAGCCATCTATCGACCGCCAATTGCAAAGCGCCCTCACTATCCTCCTCAACTCTTTCCCGAGACGGAGCTGACGGCGCTAACTCCGCCAACCCTCTTACCGACGGAGGAGGACATGCCACCGCCACAACTCATTGCGCCGGCGATAGCCCCGCCACGACTTACGCCGATCCCGTGCGTGCATAGTGAGGGCACACCACCACCACCATCTCCTCACGCTGATGATGAAGTAGGAAACTCGGCTTTTTCTTTGACCACTGCCCTATTGCCTTTGAGAAAGTCGCTCACTTTTACTGGTGGGAGTTCTTGTGTGTTTGTGTATGTGTGAAAATGGGGAAGTATTGTTGTTTAAGTGTGAAAAGTGCTTTCGTTTGCCTCTTGTCAGGCGGTAGGGCTTCGTGGTTGATGTGATTCTGATGCCTACCCCGAATTTTGTAGGATGGGGAACGGAGTTTATCAGCTATTTAAGCTTTGCGTGACCCCTGCCATCAACTCTTGTGGGTAAATAAATGCTGCGCTTCCCTTTCTGATGCTCTTTTTTGTGATTCCTGCTAATTTACGAGGCTCTCGGATTGGTTCGACCAACTGCCTGGGTTGAATTTGGATTGAATGTAGCTTGAGGCGGGTTGGTGTCAGACTAGGCGTACTTGATTCTGGTAAACGTCTCGTTTCTTGCATTCTTTTTTTTTTAAGAATTAAGTCGAAATTGACGTCAATCTAAATCAGGTTCTCAGGCTTCATTATTTTTAACTTTTGTAGCTCCCTGTCTCGACCCTTTCTGCTGTCTTCGTATGCTTGACGTCTCTGAAACTTTCTGGTAGCCGTCTTTGTAAATAAGATGGTGCAGGTAGCGACTTCAGTTCCACTTCAAGTGCCTCAGACGGAGTTGGGGTGGCGCGATGCTGATAAGGGCCTTGAGATCAGTGAGAAATTGAGAATAGCTTTGAAGTTCGTTAATCATTTGAATTGGTTCTCTATGAAATTCCCACCTTTAAAGTTACTGTGGCATTCTCTTCTAAAGTTAGCCTTCTTTAGTCCTACTCCTGGAGTATTCCATTCACATTCCATCGGTCTTGGTATAATTACGTCGGCAGGGGTTATCAGACGCCCCAGAATGGAATTAAATGTAGCCCGAGTGTTCTTCCAGTTTCTGCATTTTGTGATGGATTTAAATGACTTAGGTTGTAGTTTCATCCATGACTGGACCCGAAATTGACATAGTGTTACCTTCGGTTTGCACACCTCGTATTTTGCGTAAGCTCGAATGACTGCAAATTTCACCAAAATTCTCGTCGCTGATGTGAAATTGGGGAGGATGAAGGCAAGCTAGACTGTCCTAGTGCTGATGGCTGCTACGCCACTCCTTGCGTCATACATTATTCATGAAGTAATGTGCGGAAAATTGGAAGCACAGCTCTGGGGGCTGGAGTTAACCCGGCCCGATTTGATTTTGATGATGACAAGCTGAGATTGATGGAATGCAATTAGGAGCAGCATGGATCTTCGATGTGCTGCAGGGACTTGCGGACTGAATCGTCTTCACGAAGGCTGGAAGTCTTGAATTCTGATTTGATGGCCTCCTTGATTGTGGTATCCGCTATTTGCCTTCATTTTCGCACTTCTAATTGTGTTTACCTCTGGTGGTATTCCTTGAGCTGCCTCTCTCAGGATAATACAACCTCTTGGTGTTCTTTATTGAAGTCCACCTTTGAAAATCAAATTTTAGGAGGCTGAAATCAAGTTACTTTGGCTGTGTTCTGGTAAAACTGCAAATTTTTTTCCCCACTGTGTCCTGTAGGCACTATGGGCAAATTCCAAGCCCTAAAGCTCAAATTAGGTTTGAGTAATCAGTTTCTAACATTACCCGCTTTTTTAAAATCAGTCGGAACCAACCCACATGCATTAGCTGTGTGAATTGCACATGATTTCTCGTTTTCGCTATCATCGTCACCATGGCTAATTGTTGTTGTCACCCGTGCTGGCGACTGGAGAGAGTAGCTTGTCTCAGCCTGCTTCTCAGTTAATGCACACGGTAGCACTGGACACGCAACAACACGCGCGCCATCTGCTCTCCCTCTCGCTCTCTTTCACCTGCTAATAACTCCTACCTCAGGTCTGCGATTTCACCACTGAAGTCCTTCCACCGCTCTACCGCCGTCGTTACTACTCCCTCGATGCTGTGAGGTTTGGGGAGCTTCAAGCACGCCTGCGGCAGGCGACATCCAGCAGCAACACTCCACAGCCAAGTGCTTCTCGCATTTCCTAGGTCTTCTCTTCCCTTTCCTTTGTGGTCCAACTTTTCTTGTTCTTTTTTTTTTATACGCACCCACGCACACACTCACTCCTTCCAGGAGGATGTTGTTTTGGCATTTCTTGCATATGGACAGTTGGGAAGAGCCCTCCTGCATTATCATCACCAGGTTTCACTGTCGTCGCTTCAGCGCGTGAAAATTCCAGATGCAAATATTTCTCTCTTTGTCTTTACGGACTGTTTGAGCGATTGTAAATAATGAGGAGGTCTTTGAATTGGGATGTATAGTCTCCCACTCCTCCTTCTCACCTTTGTTGATGGTTATTACTTTAGATTTGCGCGAGCACTAGAGAGTAGCCTTCCTTAGAGCTCTGCGAACTTTCCACTCTCCTATTGCTCCTCTATGTGTGTATCTTTCACTCCCAAATATAGTACTATTTGCTGAGGTGGTCTTCTGTTTTGGGAGGTTCTGCCTCGGTTACCATCTATTTGACTGAAGTGACGGTGGTTAAGCGGCAGCACAATTCGGAGCGGCGTCTTTTCAGCCGGTGAGGGGTCTATGTTGACGCCGCACAATTGTTACAAAAGGGAGGAGGCCTTTGAAGTTATCTTTGTGTGCCACTGGATACGCTCTCTCTGCTCTGACATGCATAACGCGGTGACGACACCACGTTATTTGCTCGTGTAAACACAGTGTCGCTGCTTGGGTGCTATGACTGTACACACCGTTAAGCGGTGGTAAACGTGAATGTTGGACAAACATCTCTTTGTTTAATTGAATGTTATGAAGAGTTGGCTCGAAGTGTCACGAATATAGCTAACTTTGGAGGTCTCTTGGCCTTAGGATTGTTTATTTTCGCCTCAAAAAGGCATTTCTCCACCGGATTCCTGTTCCCTGGATGAGCGCATGCTGACGGTGGTGGATTGACACCCACATTGACATACTGAGCCTATTCTAACGCGTCAGAGGTTTAGGGGCGTGGTAAGACGCCATCGATGAAGTTGTTTTCCACTCTTAATTACCACTACTCCGTGTAGAACGGGTAGAAGTGAACTTACCTGAACCTTGTCCTCAGAGGTCACGGCCACATCGACTAACCAGCCGATCTACTTGTCTGTGCAGTACTTAGTTGTCACGTCAGTTCCAAGTTTTGGCTCTGGCCCAGAGTGAATAAAAAACAACTATCATAGGCGGTTTAATTAATCGTTAATCTTAATTGAATTAGTGGGCTGGCAAATGTCTGGCTCGCTGTAATTAATTAATCAATATGGGATAAACTAATTACCGCCCTCCCCCCCCACCTCCGCGACCTGGACTGAAGAGTGGCTTGGGAATGAGACTACTGGGTAGCAGTGGAGACTATCAGGACGGATATGCACCACTCCTGCTTGACCGTTGATAGCCAGACGACTGGTTCCGGCACGAATAGGTTGAGGTCCCCGCCCCGATTACAGATGGACTTCTTTGCCGTTTGACGGTTACACGGTCGCTTAAGTCTCCACAGGTTATACTACCCCTCCTCTGGGTTATGCCAGTCGCGCCTATCAGCCCTCCCTATAGGCCATAGTACTACAATTTCGGAAAAGACTCGGGGCTAGGAACGGCCGTAGCAACCAGTAGAGCGTTTTCATTCCCAATCCGGTACTGCTGGAGGGTGTTTATTCAAAACTACATGTCTTAACGCCTCCGTATTTTGATGAATCATTTATGAACGAACTGACGTGTCCAAGGCTGTTAAAATACTATAATTCCTCCATCGTCGTCGGCGTGGTGTGCGCATGTGACTTAGGAATTTGATAAACTTTTCATCTCCCGGAGGAAGGAGGCTGAAAAATTGCTCTCAAGAAGGAGAGTGAAGCACGATCTAGTTACTCAGATGGATCGCTGTGGCCCCTTCCCTTGCTGCACGGCTAGCTTCAAGTAATGGGTCGCCAGACCATCGTAATTAGGTAACCTTATGCATAACTAAACCATTAGGAATGTCCAATTCCCTAATGTTTTTCTGGTCTGTCAAGGGGCGAATGGTTTGGCGCGAGTGACGGCACTTCCTCCTCTTCTCTGCTCGCGTAGACGTCGCCTATTTTGCTTCGCATCACCTGCTGGGCATCAATTGGTCCGCTCAAGGTCGCCAAGGGGCTGTAGGTTTGATTGCCGGCCGGTGTTGCGTTCGCCAACACCCGATGCTTATACAAATGCACGGAGCGCATAAAATGCTCATCTTTATTTCTCGTAACTTAAAGATTTCTCCCACATTTCTCAATTAATCTTTCGGGAAAAATTGCAGCATGATTTTTGGATTGTAAAGTTAAGAATCACAGTCGTAAAATTGTGCACAGTCAAATGAGGTCACTCTGTGAAAGCAGAGGAGGTGTTAGTCGACAAATTCTCCATTCCGACTGCCGTGATTTATTACCACATGCCAACTAAGGTACACAGCGCATATTGAGTCAAGACAGAGCTGTCCCGTGCGCATTTACATCCATTTACTAGAGTGGCTGGCGGTACCACAGCTTGTCAATATTAGGAGAGGTGTATTTACCATCGGCTATGGTTGAGATGTCAAGGTGATTGTTTACCATTATTCTTCACTTTTAATGCCACAAATCTCTAATGGAATACCTTCAAACTCCTAATTAAGCTTTGCTGAATACAACAATCCTTCAAGAATATAATTTCATATTTTTATGCCAAATTACCTCGCATCATTGTTGATTCCATGAAATTAAAGAATTGGATTTGTCAAACAAAATTTGACATCTTCTCTGCGATGGCTAGTCTTTGATGAGGCAACGACATGCCCTGTAATTTTGCGACAGACGAGAGGATGCAACATGTTTTAGCGTAACAACACTTTTAAAATTTCGAATCCTTTCATTTCGTTTATCAAACCTGGATTAGCTTAAGAATATACTATCACTTTCAACCGGTCTTTGGAAGGGAGGAGGGAAATGCAAAACAAGTAATAAGCTGGAATTACTACATGTAAAGGCCACGCTTGGTTGATAGAATCAATTAGTGTTATCAACTCAAATGAAGATGAGCAAGATGTGAAGCTTTATAACATTCCTTCAATCATTTTTACAATTTAATGACTTAATAGGAAAATGTACATTTATCCCTAAATGATGCTTAGACCTCCAAAATATACCTGTGGTAAGCAAAAGTGCTTCAGTATTTGCGTAAACCACAAAACCCATGGTGAGAGTCAAGCATAGAGACAATGGTATATTTCAATATGTATATTTGGTTGACTTGGTTTGGGATCAATGGTTTCCATCAAATGATTTCGCAAAATAAAATCTTGAAAAAAATAAACCACTGTGCTTTAAAGTAATCCTAATTTAGGACAATCCATGGTTTTCTTGCTTGTATTTCTTTAAGTAAAGTGTGGAGAATAGTCCCGTGCATTAAGGACAACCGCAATTAGTGCTGCTCAAGCAAATACCTTACTGTTTTTTATGAATATTGGCCTTAAAATTGTTAACAAAAATCTTTTATGCTCGACATTTTTGTTTATAGCAACTAAAACTGCACTTCAAGGTTCTAGGTGTGGTGGGTCGACATGCGGGTTGTGTGGCGTCGGATTCGGTGCATGGGTGCAGCCTAGAAAAGTTTATTTGACAAAAAGTAAACAAATTGCTTTTTTATGTGCGAAATGTAGGGTTTGGCTTTACATTCGAGTAGTATCCTAATGGTTAGGCCATTTTATAATGTGTTGCTCGCACCTATATGACAAAACATGCCGTGTTTAAAGACAAAAAAATCCTCTGTTTGATCCGTGCTGGGCAGTCGCATATTATTCTCTTGCGCTAGTTGCATTGCTACTATTTCGATTTCAGGTCAATATCTAGTTGGTAACAATAATTGTCACTTCTACCGATTTCTATTTTTAGACCTACAAGTCCTTTTTCAAGTGATATTTTATGACTCGTGATTTAGTATGCTAGACAAACGCTACAGAAAATCTAGTAAGCTTGATTCTTACTTGATCGTGTTTGATTCTCTAACCTTTTTTATCTTTTTGCAACCAGAACATGGAGGACACTGACAGAGCCTTACCTGAAGGCGCTAAAACACCTCCGAATGAACCATCTTTCGAGATAATCGATCTTCAGGTACTCTGTTTCCTCATCAAGCGTCAAAATTCTTAGGAACTTTTCCCCAGCAATACGCCTTCCATGAAAGCGGAGGTTTTGAACGAAGACTCGTCATCGATTCCCTCCACTTCTTTAAGCAAAACACACGAGCAAGTGGATTTCGCACCAATGGGCATAGAAGATAAGCTTTATAGTAATTACTTGAGTGGAGCACTTTCTTTTGATGAGCTTATGAAAGAACTTCACGCAAAGACCAATTTGGATCGGACGGGTAGCAACTCTAAAAAGGCCGCTCGACGTCGTCCGCGTCCTCCTCCCAGAAACCAACGCGCAAAATCCGGAAGAGAATTTAAAGATCTGATTTACGAACCCGGTAAATATCCTTATTTTCTTTCGACCTTTTGATCAATTTTATGTGAATTCATTTGGTGTATCTTGGATTTTGTTTTTAATCTAGAAAGCGATTTCGGTGATGAAAGACTTAGAAGATCACGAAAGAGTAAACAATCGGCTCCCCGGAAGGTAGGTGACAATGATTGAACATTATCTCAACTACGAATTAAATGAACCCCTAGAAAGTCGTTTGCTGAATGAGTATAGGTGCACTGTGTATTGGCAAAAATTTATTTTTTGATATTGTTAAGTGATGTACCATTCGATGTCATTATTGTTATCGGTTTCTAAAACGCACTGAATCATAATGTGGCAAACTAATTCCAGATTTGGATCTTCCTTCATGACCTTCATACTTCTTTTCCTAATTCTAGAAGTGGGACCTTAAATTAGAATTAGCCAATTATTTGGGGGAAGCGGAAAGACACTTAAATAACGGGAATTTTGACAAGACCGAAGAGATTTGCCGAAACATCATCAATGCGGGTGAGCAGTTTTCACTCCAAACTTGTTCAAGTTAAGATTATAGGTTGGCGAAGTATTTTCTTCTTGTAGCTCCACATGCCTCTGCTCCCTACGTCGTTCTGGCCGACATGTTTTACAGGCAGGACCGCAGAAAGGATTCTCAAGAGGTATGTCTGGTGTCACTTTCCTGCTGTCTCCCAGTAGAGTAAAAATGTATTTTCTAATCATCCCTCGCAGCACATGCTGCAAGCAGCGGAGCGTAATCCTCGAGACTCTGCGTTGTGGATGAATTTGGTTGATTTTTCCGAGGACGAGGGCGACCTGAAACAGGCCATTGTCTACGCTCGAAATGGTTAGTAGTGCAAATAATTATGCTAAAGTGCTATAAGCAACGAAACGTTTATTGGAATATTTATATTCTTTTTCTTTTCTAGCAATGCGATCTGCGCGGAATGATTCAGAGATTCGCCACCGGCTGGTGGGTCTCCTGATGGCGACGGGTCAAGAAAAGGAGGCTCTTCGGGTGCGACTTACGGCTCTTCTCTTTGGCAAAAATAATGATCCCCGTAAGGCCTACAATCAGATTGTCAAAATCGCTGAGGTATGTTTTTCTTGTTACTACGCTTTTATGATGACACTTGAAAACCCATGAAATCGGCGGCTATTACGAAACTTAGACATTGATTTGCTTTATTAAAAAGTTGACACATCGGACTTTTCGGTACTTATAAGTAAACCTACGACGTGGTGAGTAATACGTGATGTGTGTGATGCCCAAGTTACCTCTAAAGACATCGAATGGTACGTAAATTCGGGACCGGTTTACTATCGACATACAGATAGGCTATTGGTTTTAGCCTTCCGATTGTGATAGCTGGATCACTGGATCCCGAAAAGTCCGCTTAGTTTTGTATAAAATTGAGGCAAGCATTAGTATCCATATTTAAATTTCATGCTTAATTTCCTTTCAATTCATTCATTTATATGTGCGTTACTTTACTGATGGTAGGAGTTCGCTGCTCTTGGTGACCCAGGTGGTTGTATTCGAACCTATGAGTTGGCTTTTGAAAAGCTTCCTGAGATATGTCCTACCAAGGGTAAGCCCTATCGCCACGTTAATGCCCTATTTGCTCTGTCTCGACATTCCCACACTATTGATAAGAACATTGATCCTTCCTTCTCCCCTAGATCAGCTCCGTGTGCTTGACCTCTTTCAAGAGGGTGATCGACCTGAAGAGGCTCTTAAGGTTCGTTTTACTTTACCGCATAACCTCTGGAATTTACGTTACATGGAACAGTCCATCAATGTCCGACCTTGAAAAAGCGTCAATTGCCTGTTATGCTCCATTTCCTCTACTTCTCAATGCGCATCAGTTCCCACCAGATATGAAAGGCTAACTTGGGTTTCGTTGTTTTGCTTTCCCTGTAGTTCTTCCTCATGTACTGGGGCGTCTCCCTCATTTGCGAGAATGGACAAGTTGCCTCACCATATCGCGTGCCTTCCAACACTGCCATTATGGAGTCAATTCGGCGGTAAGTCAGCCCTTCATCTGCGTTCCCACAACAGGCATTCTAAAAAAATTAGTTGGTAGCAAATCTCGGCTGTGCAAAGAGGTGTCTGCTTCTGCTATCTGAAAATTTGCTCTCATTTACCGGATTGTTATATATTTTGGCTAATAAAGAAAACTCTAAATAGCATAACCGTTACTTTATTGTTAATCTTTTCAGTATTTTTCTCTAACTCATCGTCTTTGGGTGTAACCGCCTTCCCTCTCCATTTCAGATGTGAATTTGCAGAAGATATGAATGTGGTTGTACTAATCCGTTTCTTCATCCTCATGTTGAAGTACAACCTGGGATCAGTTGTAAAGGCGAGTGATTGTATTAAGTGGACTTTGTGCCTTTTTTCTGTTTTATTCTCCGAAATGGGTCAATATTAGGAGGTGCCAAGTCACCTTTGCAGTTTAACGATGGTCCTTACCTTGGAACGTCAAACCACAGGTACCAAAAAGCTCGCTCTAGTATGTAAAATGGAGCCGAAAAGATGAGTGCGGAACTGCGTCAAGGAACTGGTAAACCAATGTCTGAGAGACTTTCTATTGCAGCAGCTCCAATTACAATAGTATGAAGGATTTGTGAACTAGCCTTAAATTTTAGCGCTCGAATTACGCCATAACGACGGCTTATGGGACATGAATTTGGAAGCATCTTTAATATTAACGTGCCGAGGGGTTAAAGGATCGGTAGTGTGTTAACAGAGGTGCAGGTCTATGTCAGTTCATAGGGGTTTATAAAGGCCTGAATTACTACTTACATTGTGACATCATAGTAAAGCTGAGGTTGAAAAAGTAGTCATTTATATATCAAGTCAGAACCATTGCTACCAGCTAATATATCTGGAAATTCACCCGGTTGCGAGCTGAACCCCGAGTAGATCCACGTTGAGCATTCTGAATGGGTTTTGTTGGTTAATTACCAGCAATTGAAAAAAATTGCCTTATTCGATCCATAGGATCACCTGAATTCTCTGATCGCCTCCTCCTCCACCAAGGAGTTTCGTCGAAGTCACGGTCTCTTCTTCGACCTGGCTAAGTCCTGCAAATCTGCTGGTCTCATCTCCGAGGGACTGGCCATTGCAGGACGTCTCACTACTACGCCTAAAATCAAGCCCGTGAGTTCTTAGTCTGTGGGCAAATAAATTGAGTTTTCCTTTTCTTAACTGTATGTTTGGGTCGCAGAATCCCAAAGCACTGTGCCTTCTCGGCGACCTGCAAGTGGAATCAAACCTACATGAAGAAGCCCTCTCTACTTACCGCCATATCATCAACCAACTCGATCCACGGTGTACTGAGGCGCGTTTGGCGTTGGGGAATCTTCTTCGTCGTCTAGGGGACGAAAAAGCTGCTCTAGAAGTCCTTGAACCTTCCCTACTCCGTATCAGTCAGCCAGATGCTCAAGAAACTGGAGTGGAAGCGGAAATTGAAGGAGACAATTTCACTGAAGATGAGGACGATGATGACGACGATGAGGGTGGCGGCAGTGAAACCTCAAACAGTGACCGCTTCTCTGATTCGGTGGAAGAAGAGGATGAGGAGAGTGGAGGGGACAATTCTGAAGCAGTGGAGGCCGAGGCATTGACATCAGCGGTGGTGAGTGGCGGGTTCGTAACTTCACCAATGCTCTGCAACGATCCCACCGCTATGCGACTGGCTTTTGAGCGCTGCAAACTCCTTGATTCGCCTGCTACTGTGAATCAATTTTTGGGGGAGGCATGCCGTCTCCTCTTCTCTGATGTGATGCAGATCTACTCCTGTGAACGACCTGGACGTGAGTTTTCGATCTAATGTCAAAACACTCGCTACTTATATAGTCAATGTAAACACGATTTTATCCGTGTCCCACAGCCGCAGTGATGTTCCAGTACTACCTGTCGAAACACCCTTCCGTGCAAGCACTAGCCCATCTGGACGAACAGACGGACCCAGCTTTGCGTGTCTCATCGGAGGACCTGTGGGCGACTTGCTGCTGCCGAGTGATTGAGATTCTGATTAAACGAGCCGACTATGTCACTTTGGATCGATTTCTCTCCTGGGCCTCTGTGCTGCCTTGGATTGTGGAAACGTCTTATCGACGGCGTATGATCACCCACCTCTACATCAGCAATGCGCTTCAAGTTGGACATGGGGAGACTGCTATGGAGGCGATGAGGCAGATTGAAAAGGAGGCACATTTTTGTCGAATTTCGTTTCCTCTTTTCATGCTCTCCAGTCATTAGCAGTATACAAATCAGTTTTACTTAATCTTTTCCTTCCCTTTCAGTTCTCCCATCTGAATCAGTACTGGAACCTCCTCAATATTGCCTCAACGACTTCTCGAGAGCTTCGACTCACCAGATTCCTTCTTCGACGAATTGCTAAGGATAGGGACAATCTTGGCGCTTCACTGATGAGTTGTGGCGACTGTATGGCAAGGGGCTCGAGTCGCTACTCCATAGGTATGTTCTAAGAGCTATTTCCAATTGAGTGTTCCATCGTCGTACTAGCTATAGATAGCTTGATCTGTGTGTTTGAGGGTGACCAGAGAGTCTGCGTTTTAGCTCTCATGGCTGACATCCGATCTCGATTCCCCAACAACCCTCTTGTCTCCCTCCTACTCGCCGTCTGCTTTCTCAACATCTCCGTCCACAAGCACCTCTTCTCCCGTCACAAAACAGTCCTTCAGGTGAGCATTTTGGTCAATGGTTGGAAGGCAGGATAATGGTACCACCACCATTAAAATACGTATTCTTAGTCCTGTCTTGGCTTTTTGGTAAAGAACTACCTTTTCCACGTTTTAGTGCCTTGGATTCTTAGGGGAGTACCGCCAGCTGCGTGGAGAATGTCAAGAGACCTACTTTAATATTGCTCGAGCTTGCCATCAATGCAGTAAGTTGCTTTATTCGCTTGAAGAATTAAGAAGCTTACTGTTGCTCTTGAGTACTTGTCCTTCTAATCGAATTTTTAATCCCCTCAGTGCTGGGACATATTGCTATTCCCTACTATGAAAAGGTTCTTGAGATGGAACCGGTTGGTTCAACGGAGGAAGAAAAGCGGGTGAGTACTTGGATACACAAAATTCTTTTCATCCTTACCTTTCTTCCACTTCATTACTAGAGGCGTTCAGTGTGAAGGCTTTGGTATTCCTCAAGGTAGCTTTCGCTTTAACATCGACTTTGCCCTCATCGTGATGATTGTCTAAAGGGCACGGAGATATCTTGGTGGGCGATTTTTAGTCCATGGATCTTGTTGTAATCCGCCACATCACTTTTTTGAGGTTTTCTCCTCTTTCGTATGGATCATTGTCGGAAAGCGAGTCGACCAATAGCGAATGTTTATTCGAACAAAGTACTTATTAGCCGCGTGGGCGTTCTTCCGGTCTGTCTGGGGCTTGCAAGAATTAATGGGAGGCGTTTAGGGACATACGGGCTAGGGAGATGGAAGGTTCATCTGTTTTTGTGATACAACATAGGGGGTCTCGATACTGGGTTTGATTACCTGTCAGAATTGTTGTTGTGCTGTACCGTGAACATTTCCTGGCACTTTCTGGTTGTGAACTTGATCGCCTCACTAAGGAAGGTGATATTTGTGCTACGGAGCTTCTCAAGCATAACAGGTGGCCAAACTCCATGTCTGAACTGGGCGATTATCTATCCTGCGACTACGGTTGCAGGTGAGCCATGAAAGGCTCGTTCCGCTAGAAGTTTGACTTTCTTCCCGTATCCCTCGTCGGCTTCGTTTACTTATTAGTTGCAATGAAAGAATTCTCTGGTGAGTGTCTGTTATTCTAGGTCGTTGAAGATTTGGGTAAAGTAGTGCGGCATTGTTTCGTCTTGGTGTCTGAGGCAATATCCGCGTCTACAAAGGCCGAGAAGAGATTTTGGGGGGCGAGTATGGAGGATCTGAAGGGTTCGTTGGTGTTACGGGTAGAAACTAGAGGTTAAATTTGCCGTTTTTAAGCCACTCCTTGGAGTCCAGTGTCAACTGGATTTGCTGTTCTGAGATATTCTCATTCCACCCTCCCACAAAGTGCCATCATTGCGGAAAGTCCCAGATATTTTGCTGATTTTCTATTCCCTGAAGTGGTCGTTGTCCCTAATATTTGGTGTGTTGATCGCCAAGCGCCACCACTGTTTAGATAAACAGTTCACCCGTTGTCTGCCTTCCCAAGAGTACCTCCATTTGACCGTTTGTCAACACGCCCATCCACACGTAGCTGCGCACCTCCTACGTCGATGGCACCCAGTTTATGTGCTGCGACAAAACCGATAAGTGGATGTCGCCATGTCGTTAGTTGAAAGAAATTGCGTCACAGTTCTAGAGTCATCCAATAAGACGGTTAGTAAGCAGCCGACTTTCCAAGTTGTGACGGTGCACAGGTTTTTATCCTCCCGAACTCACTATTTCCGGTTTCACAGCCGCATCCTCGCGTTACGGCTAGGGTCCTGGTAAGCCATCTTATCTTTGAAGGGTTCTCCCATTGACCCTTCCATTCTTCAAATGGAACTGGCTGAACGGAATGTGAGATCCTTGGGATCATTGTGTTGGTGTCAGAGTATTGCTTAACTCTAAACGAAGTCGAATGATTCACTCGGTTGTTCGGTTGGTAGCCTATGCGTATCCGCCATGCCCAGCGAGGAAACGGCAAGAAGGCATTATCTAATTCCCCATTACACTGTTCTCTTTTAAATCGCAGCTCCTTGACTTGAGGATGGAGGCAGCGTACAATCTGCAATTGCTCTACCAGCAGAACAAGAACCCGACAATGGCGAGGTACATTATGCAGAAGTACCTCGTGATTGAGTGATCCTGGTTCGTTCTATTCCCTTCTCTTCCTTGGTGCGTCTGCGTGAATATACCCATGTAAATATTGTAGTATACTCCTGTAAGATTGTCCTCTATTTCTCAATCTAACTTTATTCTCTTTTGTAGTATTAATTGGGCCAAAATAAATGTTTCAATTTAGGCTTTGGTGGTTTTTGGGATGCTGACACGGCCTTGTCCTTTGTAAAGGCTGATGACATTGCTGAGTTGAGGTGTAGCGTGCTGTAATTGGTCTACCGCCCTCTACTGCGCCCTTACCGGGCTTAAATAGACTTTTTTCCCCTCTGAAGCGTGAAATGATTTAGGAAAGGGAGGATTAGTGGCAAGAAGAGGTGGTGCCAAAGTCTGCTTTCCTTCGTCTCTTCCGCGCCTGCGGTGGGGCATTGCGAAAAAACTAGCCCATCGAAATTGCGCAGTCGCTTGGTATTCCCCCCGACGGTGTATTTATTTGGAAATAATCTGCTGTATCCCCGGTTCGTACTTTTGTTTTGCTGGGGAGTGGGTACCCATCATAGCCTCACGAAGATCTGGAATGCCGCTGATAAACTATTGAGTAGTGCAGGGATTGGGTTTGCTTAGTTCAACCACCCTTACCCGATTAGCCAGGTGACTAGGTTGGGATTTCGCTTGTCAGCCCGTCACATGATCCTGTCAGATTTCTCACTATGAATTTGTCTTTCAAATGTGACTTGGTTTCAAAGGAAATGCTCATCTCCCGCCTTCTCTGAAACCTTGTGACTGCTGAAATCACTCCCATGGGTTTCTGCCTACAGTGGCTCTTAATTGAAGCTTGTATAAGTGGAGAAAAAAGGAGGCGAACACGAATCTTATTCTCATAGCCATAATACTCCAAATTCGTCCTAACGCTGAGGTGAACATCGGGGGGGGGGGGGGAAGGCATGTAGCATCTTTCGACCGCAACTCTTACAAATCCTAGGTGACTTTCCATCACACCCCTTCCACTGTCCTTAATCGTAGTTGCGTAGTTCCCCGTAAACGAAGGGAATAGGATTGTGCAGTGTGAATTGAATGAATTCCAAAAGCTCACATTTCGGCGATTGGTTCAAGCATCTCACACCACACATTTGAATTATCATGTCGAAGAAAGTAAGTTTAAAATGAATTGCAGCGCCTACTTCCATCAAAAAGTAGACAATGGACGTAGGAAGTCATTTTTCTTTGTACGTGGAAAAAAGCTGGAGCATCAATGGCATATGAATCGCGATAAAGTAGCAGCAGACTTTGCAAGACGCATTCAAAGAGAATGCAGACTTGGGAACCCAAAAGAGTCAAGAAGCAGGGAATTTTAGGAAATTCAAACTCAATGCAATTTGAATGTGGTTCTCTACCGCGTATATGCACCACTGATACCTGCAAAGTAGCTTCAGCACAGAGCGATTCATCTGTACGGCCGAACATCCTACATCAACTTGCACCATTTCTCCATCGCTTTCGGCACTCAGGATGTACTAACACCTCGATTATAGGAATGTCTGGGGGGTGAATTGGTTGTACTCACTATTCTTACGGAGAAACTTATTTATTTGTGCGATTTCTTTACACTATTTTCTCCCATGCGTTAGTTAAGCGCTAGGAATCAAGCAGACATTCCCCAAGGTGGTCGCATGGTCGCAGACATTACTAACTGCCCACGCTGTGGGCTGTACTCATGAATGTACTCATCATGAATGGAATAGGCATTCGCACACAGCTGTACCACCGAATGTCTTTAAAATGCATATGTTATTCATTTTGATGCGCTACTGGGGCTGGACATCATCGGTACCCTCACTCCGTACTGCAGTCTAGGTCTTCTGTAGATATGGCCATCCACAGGATCGGATTGTACGCCTTCTTTGACAGAAGGCTGCCCACATCACCACGTGCTGTGTCCGGACCGGTCAGTGAAGCACTCCGGCTGTAAATATAAACAGAAATTTCAGGTTTGAGTTAGTAAAAAGACGTTGTGGAGCGGTCATGCCACGCAGAGTAGTGGGTGGCGAGTAAGTTCTGTGTTTAACTCGGACGCCTCCTGCACCTAGGCTAAGAAGTTACTACTTGTGATCTGAAGTGGTAGAATTTACGTACCTCAACTGCGTTGATGTTAACAATGCCATTGATTCCATCGTTTGTTTACCATATGGCATCAAGTCATGCTGCATGGCCTCGTGATAAACAAACACTGTCTTGTTTATTGCAGTTTTGCCTTGCAAAATATAAAATAGGCTGTCATGTCTCAATGCAAAGTACTACGAGATGGCAAGATCGCGGCCCCTTTGGGTCGTTTTCGTCTGTCTCTTCGCCACCGCCGCTCTTGGCCTGGAGCTCACTCTCGATCCAGATGAACTCGTATGCAAATTTCTTATTGATAAAAATAGCTAGACCGCATAAATATTACTGACATGGAATACGTCCCCGCTAAATAAATATGATGTTTACAAAGCCATTTTATGGTCTTGTTTAAGTAAATTAAAGAAGAGACCCAGTTATTTCATCACACGTTCAACTTCAGTGGAAACTTGATGAGTCTGCCGCTAGCTTTGTGTGATTATATAAGACAGCTTAACAAGTTGCAGAAGCCTTCCAAAGTATATTATGTAGTGGGATAGTCGTTTTTAAACGGGATATGTGGCTGCTATGAATTCCCAACTGCTTATTCTACTCTGCGTCTGTTCATATGATTGTCTGATGCTAACGTAGAGAAAGTTCCACAATTACTTGATGTCTGGAGAGCAGGCCTCCATGATATTTGAGAGAGGACTATAGTGTATTCTTTTGCCTTACCTTCATAGGTTAAGGCGCAGCGAGAGAGTCACGGTGGCTTCTACTTTTACGACTCAAATGGCGCAACACTGATGTTTAATCGCAGCCTCTTCGTCTACCGCGAGAATGTTTACGACGGCTGGTCGCGGTGGAGTGAGTGTTCCCCCCATACCTGCCTCGAACATCGCTATCGTCGCTGTGTGGACGACTCCTATACTCAACCGGTCAACTACCTCACCTCCTCCGCCCGCATCTGCCCCTTCAAGTACATTGCAGAGGAGAGACCGTGTGAAGACAAGTCAAACTGCATCGTCAACTGTGAGGGCGGTTCAACGTGGTTCTTGAGCGGGTGTAGCTGAAATGTCTTATGAGTAGTAGCAGTTGTGGTATCCTAAACCTGCAAAATGCAATAGCATCTTAGAGCTACACCCATTTTGGACCCATTTTTATGTTCTCTTTGTATTTTAATGGCGCTCGGTCATCCTTGTGAAGGTTTAAGCATTCGCAGAAGACGCCTTTCTTCTCTGCCGTTCTTCTAAAAGTAGTTCACAAAAATTCATGATTGCTTCTCTTCTCCTTCCAAATGCTCTACTCTTTTTGTTTTGTCGATTTTTAGCGAAACCGTCAGAAGAGCTAACTATAATGCAAGAAAAGTGCGGCATCAGAGGATCGTTTGATAAAAATACTGCAAAGCCCAGCCGTCGAAGATGGAAAGATATGGACGATGATGAAGCCGATGATGCTGAGGCCGAAGAACGTGGCGAGTACGAGTCTGAAAGGCTACCATTTAGAGTAAAGATTCTTGGTGGGAAAAGCGCCAAATCAAAGAGCTGGCCGTGGCATGTAAGCTTTCCTGGATACTCTTTAGTATAACCTCATGCATAGGTTATGCTGTTGACAGATAGAGTAACAGGAAGGTAAGAAAATGGACAGATTGATACTTGAACAGATCAGTGACTAGACGGATCGACGGGGGGATGAAAGTGTTACGAATCTTGGAATCAATAGATGGATAGATAGCCAGATGGGTAGACCCATTATGTTCCGCGAATTCCATCTAACTTTTCCCATTGTGCTACACTTTCATTAACTACCCATCTCCGCCTACTCGGCAGATCTGGAAGTAATCACGAGTTTGACCACCCCTATTCTTCTAGGTTGGAATCTACAAAGCAGCCAATTACAACGCTTCCGAGGGATTGACTCGCTTGAAGTCTGAAAACATCATATGCGGGGGCACACTGATTACACCACGATGGGTTCTGACTGCGGCGCACTGCTTAAAGCCAATTTTCGGCTCCTCGAATGCCTTGCCTTTTGGCATTCCAGCGCCATTAAACACGGACGAGATGAAGCCCATTTTCCTGCTCGTTCGAGCCGGTGACACTGTTCTGGAGGGCACGCGTACTCAAAAGGAGCAGGAGAGCGATCATGTGGTCGACCTGGTCGTCATTCATCCGGATTGGGTTCCCCAACGTGTTGATAGTCCATTCGATGTAGCTCTGTTGAGACTCGAGACACCTGTGAACATTGGTGAGTGACAAATCTGGTCTTTTGTCCTGTTTTCCTTCCATGAATCTTCCTGACTCCTTCCATTCACACCAAACTCCTCTATTCCGTTTCCATCAGCCGTTCATCTACCCATTCGCTCGTTCATCCCAGATCCACCCATCCACCCATATGGAAGTCAGTAATCTCTTCCCTTTTACGGATCTCTGTATCCATCTGTTTCTCCGGCCCAGTTCAGTCCATCAACCCATCCACCCTTCCAGCCTTGTTCCAGATGTGTGCCTATTAACGTGTCCATTAGTTGCAACACGTTTACATTACTCTGTTGTGGCTTCGCAGAGAGTGACGGTGCGGGCGTTGCTTGCGTACCCAAAAATGCAGATGCAACACCGGCGGAGGACGCAGTTTGCTTCTCTGTTGGCTGGGGTGAGAAATCTCGACCCCTAAGCAAGCCGCAACGCCGCCGTCCCACCTTCTTTAATCCCTTCTTCTGGTCTTTTGGTCGTTTGTGGGAACGTCGACCACAGCGACCCACTTCCTTGAATGAGATTAGGGTTTCCATCGACCCACCTGAGAAGTGCTTCCACCATGACGATGAAAATGAGGCCCAAATCTGCGCTGGAAGCTCTAATAAGGTTAGAAGGCCTTTCGATCCTTTACCTCCCTTATCCACCACCTTGCCAGATAGCTTTTTTTGAATGCTGGATCAAATAATTCGTGACAAGCCGGTAAGATTGCTAGCCAGAGAGCCTAACCATGTCTCTCATTTTTTCTGTGATGGTGATGTCGCAGGGCGTTTACGCAGGCGACACAGGAGGTGGACTCTTCTGCCGAAATGAGGAGGATGGACGGTGGTACGTGTACGGTGTGATGGGCTCGGGACCCACGCAGTACTATAAGTCTCGTCGTGGGCTCTACAACTCGGTGGGCAGTGTCATCCAGTGGATCAACCGCTACGCAGTCTAAGGTTACTCGGTCATCTCTACGCCATCCTACCAATCTTGCCAACTGCTTACACTAAATTGTGCTTTTAAGATGATTTCGGTTTTGTTATAACTTTACAAAGCATAAAATACAAGTTAAACTGTCTTGTTTTGCGCTAAAGGGTGCGGGTATTTACCATCTCTTCACCAACCTAGGAAAAAGATGGTCTTCCTGGCCTTCTTTACCCACTAACCCACCTACCTCGAATGAAATTATCTTGAATTCGCCTTAACGGAATGACCTTTGAGAGTCACTGGCCCTAACTCAAGCCTCCTTAAGGGACTGCTCATTTGGCCCAGGTCACGGTATCCATCCATTCCAACAACGTCCGTTCTATCCACCCATTCATTTGCTTTTCTTATTTCAGACCACCCACTTTCACTGGCATCTTCTTTCACTGCTCAATTTTGCAATTCTTGTTCGACTGTATGCGCTGTGGCCAATTCTTGACCGTCCTAGGTCACGAACTGCCTACTAGTTTGTTCACAGTCCATTTCAAGGATTTCGAACAAACGAGTTTTTTCTGAGTACCTACGTTACTATCACAAACGGCTAGTGGCGAAATCATTTTTAATTGAATTTTAAGTGTAAATATGTTTAAAGGTCGCTCTAAAGAACAAAATTGATGCTGCATTGTCTTAGCGAGCTACTTTTTTATTTAAGTAGCCTACCATATGTACTACCATTAATGTAAATGGGATGGTTTTTGAATATGTAGTGCTTAAGTTCCTAGATCTTCCCTTTCTATACCACGCCTCTTTTACTATGTACTCAAAGTGGTTACACTAATCTCCGTATCTCTTGATGACTAACCTTGCTAAAATACAGGACTGGGGTGAAAATAGATTGATAAAATAAGATTTTGGGATTTAATGACAGAAGTTCTCCCCTCGATCACTCTTTGACTCATTTTTAAGAGGCCCCTAATAAACCACCATTACTTTAGATCACTGAGATGGAGGTCAGTAAGCTCGGTTTGGTGTTAGCGATTTAGACATTCAATTTGATGTGCAGCATGCTTATTAATTACTGGAGTTTGAACTCTGCATTTACGATTATTGAAGAAGCCTAAGGAATATACCATCACTGAAAACATCCTTTTCCTGAACTATTCATGTATTTTGGGGGAGTACGTAATTACAGTGATTCTTTAGCTAGTAGTATCTTTGAAGGAAAAAGGACCAAGGAAGGGAATAGGTCCTCAGAAGTTCGAATTGTTTCGAGGTAAAAAAGACTACAAATTCGAGTTCAATACGGAAAACTTAATGTGAGACGTCTCATTTGTCCCCAAAAAGGTGACTAAACAAGAGGACCTCATCATCACCATCGTCCCTAGTTGTGGGCGAGTAAAATCCCAAATTTCTTGCATAAAGATAAAACAGCTGTTTTCATTGTAGGCAAGATTAGGTGGTCACTGAGTTTCAGTCTACCTTACAACAGGACAAATGTAAGCATTAGCAATGAGTAGGGACGAAAGACTCATTTACTGAATGAGAAAATCAAGAGCTTTTCGGTCACTCTTGTCATTTCTGGTGGAAGATAGTCGCCTTGCTTGTATCGAAATCTTCTTTTGAGTTACCTACTTGCACTACATCTTATTCGTCAATTCCCATTGTGCCAGATGTTCTATTCCACACTTTACAAGCACCTCTAAAGGGAGTTCCAGTCGATATTCATGCAATTTTAGCTTCCCACCAAATTTGCACTCGAAAAAGTGGTTCACTAAAGAGCGTGAAGCTCATTTTTTGTGGTAAAAAGACGCAGCAGGTACATATTGTACGACTGTGGAGATACTCCGCAGCAAGGGAAGATGAGAAACAAGCCGCAAATATCATCTTGACTTCTGTGGTCTAGTTCCCTCTTTTACCACCTGACAATAGGCTAGCAGTGAATACGACCTTATTATTGAGTGTTGGGGAGGGATAATGAGCTTTCAACAAAAGAGGAATGATCCCAGGTGGTGATGAAAACCGTGTATAGCAGAGAACAAAGAACCTGTAAAATCAAGTTGATGGTCTAAACCTTTAGAGCTACTAACTATGGCTAACAATTTCCATAAATTTTTTTGCTACTGAAAGTCTCCAACTTTGCAGTCCAATCAAGTAGTTAACAGATGGGTAAGCAGCTTTCAAAATTTTTTCGATGCAGGCAATGACGTCTTTACAGGTTGGGCTCCGTCGGTGTGAGTGTGAGGCAAACGTTGGTCGCCGGTGAACTGGAGGGAATAGTTTACGTCTGGCATGGGTTTAGTTGCAAATCAACCTCCATCTTTAATTGATGTCTCAGATATTAGGACAAGAAAGTAGGGAAACATGAAAGGACCAGTCGGTCTATAAAAAACCACCAGTCATAGCGCAAATGGTGGAACACTTATAAGTCATTCTATTGTCTTCGATGCTACGTATCGAGTGAACATTGTAACATCGCTCAAATGGCTCATTTTAGCCCCTGTTCGTCAAAGCATTATCTCAAGGACTCACGATCATGCTTTTGATCATAAGCTTTGGTCTTAACAGCATTTGATTTGAGAAGAAGGAAAAAATGTAAAAGATGCTTGATCATAATTTGGCTTACTCTTAATCACTTCACTGATAGCGACTGCACTTGAAATATATTAGCATTGTAAAACTCCTGGATTCGAGGTATGGTGAATTTGACAATTTTACCACTTAAAAGAGGAGGTGATGTCGACAGTTCCATAAAGTCAGCATGTTTTAGTGCTCTATAAGGCCCCTTTTTCTAGCCTTATTTTCTTAGCATTGTGGAAGGTTTCGAAACTCGTGCTTAATTTCATTCCCTCCTGATTGGACAGTATCAGGTTCCGTCGAAAACAGAGTCCAACTGACACACAGGATTGAAAGGTCCTAAAACTGATTGTGAGGTCAATGCTACTAATGGAATGGCAACCGTTCTCCAGTAGGAGTGGAGCCGCAGAGGCTGAAGAGGTCACATACAACGAAGAGAAGTATTCACTCACCAAATCAGAAAAGAGGCCACGATTTCACACGCCAACCAGTCCTACGGATCTGATGATCCCAAAGAAAAGCAAAATTCAGCCCAAAGAAATGGGCTGAGTGGTTGATTGATAGCGGCTTCAAAGGAAATGAGAAGAATGTGTGTTATCACTAACTGTAGCATCAAATTCATTCCCCTATTCACCATCATGCTCTCAGTTTCCCAAATTAAACGTAACAATTAGTCATTTTCAGGCCTCATCTAGCTAACAGGTGATATTTTTCTTCCTATGATGTTTTTATACTCTTGGAGTACTCATATAGCGAGGTAAACGAAGTGCTAAAGCTACTCCTCAGGATGCCTTCAGACTCAACACTTAAAAAGCTGTGTAAGTGAGTTTCAGGTTTATTTACGATCTAAAAAGGGCTCCTGATTTAAATTGTGTGTACAAATCTTTCTTGGACTAGGTCAGGATACTAGTCTTCTCCCAATAGACAGTCTGTCAAAGTTGTCTCCGCTAGCAATCATTGCCAGCGTGAATTCCGGAGTCCACATTGACAGTTATGAATTACTTGAATTTCGTCTTTGAGCTAAAATGTCATTCCTACTGATAAATCATCATCACCGTAACAATTTCGGTCGACGCACTTTGCGTACAGAGAGTTAGCCTTCATTCCAAGCAGCAGTCAGCACCAAGGGCAAATGGTGAATCACTTTTTTGGAATTTAGATGATCCCACCTTTGAAGGAGGAAAAAAATAGGTAACACTTTTCGAGCTAAAGTAGTTAAGTGTGTCAACTTCTGAGGCCTAATCAGCCTTCCCGGTGTTGACCATCATACCGAGGTGCTGATAATATTTCAATTGATATGCGTTTCGATGAAAAAACCACCTCAAGACTACTCATAAGTCATTTTTTCTCCCCAGAGGTGCGCACTCTCCATCCTGCATTTAGAAGTGCTGATCCAGTCATCCAAAGCGAATGAGGACATCTGTCTTTAACGGAGACCTTTCAAAATACCGTAATTTGCAAGATCTCAACCCATTCTGATCGCCTAATAATAAGTGGTTCCAAGGACAGAAGGCTAAAGTCAAAAAAATTTCACGAAATATGAATTACCACAGTCGATTGACATGGATGGATGTATGGATGGATGAATGGATGGATGGATGGATAAGCAATGGATGAATAGAAAGATGGGTACGAGATGAATGAATAAATGGATGTGGAATGGATGAATACATCTTAATTCATCCAGAGGCTAGCTGTCTTGGGATGCGAAATGGTATTTCCTGTTCCAAGGTTTAGCTTATTAAAACGTCCATGATTATTCTTAGATCAACAACTTCTTACCATACCTTGGTTACACTTTCTTTGTGCGTAAATGCCTACAAAAGTAACTGTTAGTCAGGTAAATGCCTAGTAATTGCACTGAGGCCCATCCTCTTGATACAATGCGATACGACGCAAAAAAATTTGTGGGTGTGCAGGAAAAGATCTATCCTTTAAAACAACAAAAACAACCCGGTCGGATCGGTGGAAGACCGCATACTTCAAAAGACTTCCTCTTGAGGCAGCTTGCGCTTTAATTAGGATGGAAGGGAACACCATTTGGTCCCATTATTTCCTTCCCATACCAACATCACCTTTTTATTATTACTGGTGGACAATCATATATGAAAGGGGAACAGGCGGGCGAAAAGTGGAAGTGGTGTAGAAATGGGAAATTGTCTCAGAGCCAGTTTTGTCTTACTGAGACAAAGCTTTTGATGGAAGTAGGCTTCATGGCGTGTTCGTGCCTTTTAAGGAAAGGGTGGTGGGTTGCAACACTGACTATCTTGACAAGATAGGCGGTAGTACTTATTACCACCGATGCCATCTTTAAATTAAAGGTGAGGATTTGACGGCTCTGACAATATTCATATGGTTAGAATCATAATTTTTGTTACCTGTCGCAGAAAAGCGCCTCATGTCTGGACTAGAAACACTCTTTCGATCTAAGGCCTTCGAAATTGTGGTTCTTTGATTGCTTGTGTAACTCTTCGTTATGGTTTTATGGACACTGGAAGCCTTGCCGTTGCACTTTGTCTAAGTGGCCTGGCCTCAGAGCCATGCCGCTAGCCCCTCTTCTCTCAGCCCTTCTGCACGTCAGCAATACATGTCCTGTCCTAGTATTATGTCTCCACATTGGTGACAGAGGCAAGCAAACTCGGCCCCCAAGGATAACTACACTGATTCCCATTTTTAAAAGTTAAGCATTGACGTGACAGAGGGAGAGCATTTGCTACGGATGAAGGAATGCGTGACGGCCCCTATCCCACCTTCTGTGGGAATGCTTTAATTAACTGAAACAGCAATAGCCATGAACCATCTGGGAATGTTCCTAGCGGAGCTGTCCACGGTACCTGTATGAAGATGTCAACGATGTAAGGACGCAATACCTCCTCCACCTTTCGGCTAGCTAGGTAGAACCAAGAGAGCGAGACCTAGGCAGAGCTGAAGTGAAAACGAATAGGCCTGAGGAATGGACGCGAAACCCTACCCCTCGAGACTATGATAAACTCCATCCTTTACTAAGTCTCAGCTTTTGGACCGCTGTTCTTGCCACTGGCGATGGATATACGAGATAGCCTACACATTAGCCTTCCCGCAATACAATTTCCAAACAGGACTAAAACTCCCGATCCGGTAGGATGGTCTAGAGGAGCCCGTGGCATTGCAGTCATATATCTCCTCAGTTGCAAGAAAATTCGATGACTTGTTTTACAGAAGTTTTTCTTACAGTGCCGGCTACGTTTTGATGACCGTTGTGGGAGGTTAACCAAGGGAAGGGCCCATGTCGACGTTCTAGAGGGTAGAGAGGGCTTTGTAATGCATTGATTAATTATTGAACTCCTTGTTTCGATTGCACAGATACTAAAGGCGCCATCTTTTTTACCTCCGCCCAGCGGCAAGCCTCCGGGCCAAGCCGGTAGCCCTGCGACCCCTCGGAAGCTCGGTAATAGGCTTTCCGTCCTACTATTATAACTTCTTCACCTTCGGAAAAGACTGCGGACCTTACAGAAACGGGTGAAACATAAGCGACAAAAAAAATAAATCTCCCAGCCTAGTATTTTCTCTTCATCAATGAATTATAATCCAACACTCTTTATTTTACTGGTGATTTATGAGCTGTCTCCATCTTCTCCGTCATACGATTTATTTTATGCGGTCTAGGGAATTAAAAAGAACATTCGTCAGGTATCTTCTGCAGACTACCTTTAGATGTGCTTCAAAAAGGCATCTGCAACATCAACCAATCGTAGACAATATCTTCATTGGTTTGTTTAAATCCGCTTTTGGTTACGCAACCACTCAAGTCTCCGCAGATCGTACTTTCTTTGGACCACAGCAAAAGCCTCTCAGCCCTTCTTTACATTAGTAATACATAGTTCACCACATTACTACGACTTCTTCTGACTTCAACGAAGTCTCGAATTTCTGCGGCGGATTCACACAACAATGCCTCGAAAGCGCCTGGGTGTAAAATCTAAACGGAATTTTTCTATGAATACAGAAGAGGTTAGATGAGCTCCTAACAGAGGCAAAGGCGGTCGAATACCACGCTGTTTCGGTGGTTACTGATACCGCGGATGCTAAAGAGACCGCCAAATAGGACGTAAAATTTAACAGTGGAATTTTTAATGCGGCGCCAAAGAGGTAGTTGTTGGACTTTCAGACTCTTCGATGATTTGGATGATTGAATTATTTAATCCAAACTGTCGCACTTAACGCCATTTAAATATCCACGACCTTAAAGATTGTAAATTTGAAATACGCACAATGAGGGCCTGAACGACAACGTTAAGAACAAAAAAAAAACAATAATGACTTTGTCACTTCGTCAGATTTCCATATTTCGTTCACCTTTCACCTTTAGCTATTTGGAGCATTCGCAATCGAGTTTTCCGCTACCATTACTTTGAATTAAGAAAAATTAACCTTCATCGCATTTTCACCGCCTTTTTTCCCAACTTGTCAGCTCCATTTAACGTCTTTAATTCACTAGCCTATTCGCTCATAGAAGCTTAAAAAAATTAGTCGCTTCAGTTAACTTTCATAGCTTTGATTAGAGAATCTCACGTCCGCCACTTTTGCAGGCCTTAATGTAATGTTTTGGGGCCGTCACTAAATTTGCCGATTGACTACGCTTCGACTGGGATGCACCGACTGGGGATGCTCCCTTAAAAGTCATTCCAACTGAGGGTCCTTCAATGAGTCGGCACGCAACGAGTTTCTAGATTACCTCCCCCTCATCCTTTGATGCACTTGTTGAAAAATTTTTGGTTCACTGAAAGAGCCGAATGAAGCCAAATCAACCTAATCATTGTATAGTTGACACAGGTAATAGCATGATCGACGTGTAAATATTCACCGGCGGCTTCACTTACCTCTCTCTAGAGGTCAATGACCATGAGTTGACGACGAATTGCCACAGGATTGTTAGAATCCTCTACTTCTCCATAGAAGCGCTTTTAATGGTGGTATCACCTCCCACAACTGACCAATTTGTTTGAAGCTCTACATTGTGGACAAACACAAACGCTGGTGACGACAGTAGTTTATGAAGAAGTCGTGCTCATTCCCTCAGAGTGAAAGCGGTTAAACCCCTGCTTATAGCACCACAAGGTATCCAAAACGTTTAGCGCTGTTAAAATTATGCCTCCTTTAGATGGTGGACATACCCATCCTAGGCAAAAACCAGAGATTCAAACAGCGCAGCAGCTATTCGTTTTACCTCGTAGAGATTCCACTTCTAGCTTTAATTATTTTTTCCGGTTGTTAGAATTGAACACTATTATGTAAAATACCACAAAGTTCAGACTGTTGTAACGCCGACTCTAACCGCAGTCAAATTAAATAATTTCCGCAAAGTCTAGACCTATACTGGTAGTAAATTTATTGTGTTGCTTTACGTTAGCGAGGAGGCGCCAAAATTTCCCAAAAGCCAATCGTCAGTTTATAGGAAATTAACCCCTCAGTGACCTCTTATAAGGTTCCTTTTTAAAATCGTAAACTTGGTCGCTTAAAAAATGACAAGATAAGTACACTAGTGACTATAACTTGGATGTTTGGATGAAGGGCAAGGGACAACTCCTTAAGGGTAACTAAGTAAACAGGGTCAGTAGACTCCTATTCGGGATTAAACCTGAGAAGAGTATGTGCCCAACATCATTTTTTGCATTTGTTTCATGCTACCCTGACCCCAGCTAGAAGTGGCATTGAAATGTTGCGTGGAAGCCTCAAAGTCACAGGATTTGCCATTTACTAATTAACTGGCAGCCCCGTTCTCGCCCTCTGATTAACTGCCTTACAAGCCAATCAGAATTAGACCTTTTGCTTGCAATTATTCTGATTGGCTCCTACCTCAAGCCAAGTAGTAACGAGGGCAAATCGGCTTCACATGCTTTTAACTGTGTCTGCGTGAGTGTGTGCACCATCCCTCGGATTCTGGGCTTCAGACTTAGCTGAGGTGAGTTCTTACTTGATATTTTTGCTTTTATGGCTTTAAGTCAGACTTGGTTGGATGATAACACACGGTTAAGCCTCTTGACCTTTTACATAGGGACTGGTCCTGGCGAAAGGGGGCCTCAGAAGACTAAAATCTCCTCTTAAACACCAGTTGATTAACATTTTTCGCCAATTCCTAACAAGGCGGCCTTGTTGTTCTGTCGACCTGGCTAACACTAAAGTTGTTTAACCCCTACAACAACGTCACCATGTGAGGATAACGGTGATTACATCTAAAATCACGTGACTGCAATCAGATGTCGCCAAGACTTTTCACAAATTACCAACTTGGCTGCGATTTGCCTGCTCGTGACGTAGACAGGCAGACGGCGTCGGTCGGTCGGTTGGTTCGGTCGCTGACACGAGCGCAATTGCGCCGCTAAATAGACTTGTCATTGTTGTGGACTTTTTTCGTCAGCCTCAGAGTACTTCATTACGTTCCAAGTTTAGATTTCATGGTGCCCATTTTGTCCTACCTTGCATGTAATTTCGAGATGTCGGTGCGGATGTACTGGTGCGAAGTACCCTTGGCGGCTTCCTTTGATGTATTCACACCTTGCCTCTGCTTATTGCCCATTTACGAAATGTAACCCTTGCCATCCCAGATTACCTTCCATTTGTTATTCAATTACATCTGTGGTAATTCAAAAACTTGCCTAAATTATGGTACAAGTAAAGCGTCGAATTTACGTATTTTTCTCATGGCATCGTCCGGCGTTCTCATGCCTTTTTTTTGTCGGTTTTGACACTACAGTCAGAAATTCTCCACTGCTTCTCGAATTTGCTTTTTTGAGTAGCTATAGTGCTTCCTCTCGTCAAAACCGAGTTTACAGAGAATGGGTAGTCTCTCCCCTCATCTCGGAGTGCGCTTTTAAGGGCCTTGTTTGAATTTTCACCACTGTTTTGCCAAAAAGAGGTAAACGGGGCATGAATTTTGTAAAGCCTCACTTCTTTTTTCCTATTTCAAGTAACTTCGAGTGGCTTTGAAACTTTGGCTGATCTTACAGCACATTTTAAATTACCCACCAAGTTTGGGAGGGCCAGAACCCTCACCTCTAAAAAACCCACGAATAAGGGCTTAAGGCATAAAAAGCGATAATCATGTAAGCAATCCACTGGAAGCCTGACCTTTTCGGATAGCAGTTACGGTTTTACATCTATCCCATGGTTAGGTAAAACTCTAGAGGATCCCACTGAAAGGAAAGGACGAAGTGTTGTGTCAATGACTCTCCGGCTAAAATGCGCCAATCAGAGCTCAGCTCTGTTGTTTCGACGCTCCAAATGCACTTTTTCAGGGCATTTTTTTGGAAGTAGCACTGTTTATATCGCCTCTTCACCTCAGGGCAAACATAATGACTTTCTAGACGGCTAGCTTCTGGAGTTATTTTTAGTCCAGGCGTTGGTCTCCAGCTTCAGTAGTAATGTTGACTCGGGAATGCGGAGTGCCTGTACTTGGAGGCTAACAAAATGCACTTACTGGCACATTCTCATTCTCGTTATGGTCCACGCTTTGCCTTTCTCACACATTTTGGCCAAATTCTTTCACGCACACACACACAAACACACACGTTACAACACCTCCACTTGACAGACCTGACCTTTAGCCAGGGATTTACCAATAAAAAGGAAGGTGCTGCTACTGCTGTTACTGTATTTATTATCCACATGGCGATTTCTACCTCATCTTCACCGACAAATTTGGTATTTTCACGCATCATTTTATCACCTCCTTTATTGGGGCGCAAGGTTTTCTTGACTTCATGCCTACATTTTAATCACCAAAATCGGCCATGTCTGTTTGGCTGATTTGCTTTGGAGGCAATGTAGTCCAGACGATATCCTACATTTCCATCGCATTTCACGCAGAAATCTGTCTGTCATCAGCTCTGATTATGCCATTATCCGTTGTGTTCGTGGGCCTGTTGTTAGCCATTCTTTGTAGTCATTGTCTTCGCTTCATTAGTAACACCAAAATCAGCGTGTCGGCCCAAAGACGGCGCTATTTCGCCATGTTTCATGCGGTGAGCCTCGACCATCCAGAGTAGTCGATGAAAGTGTTGTTAGAGTGAGTTCGCTTACCTCTGCTCACGGAGATATCTCTGAAACCTCTGAAACGGGGAAAATATTACAATTCCCGACTAACCACCTCTTCCCTTTGTGTTTTTTTTTTGGTCCACATTCTCATCATATGGGCGTGGGCAATTTTAGAGATCCTCTAAAACGAAAGCGAATTTTATGTCCAGACCAACTATCACATGACTTTACTTCATTTCCAACCCACCTGATGCAGAATTTGTGCAGAAGATTTACAGTACCTCCTTAAAGTTCACTGCCTTCATATATGCCCAGTGTGTCTTCATGGTATTTGGATTTGGTAATGTTCGGAGGTACTGTGATTTGTTCTTCTCGCCTCTAAATATCGTCTGTCAGAAGTGACAAATAAACAATCCCATTTTAAGCCCCACTCCTGTTTCCCGATTCACTTGAATAGGTCAATACGGATCCGAAGCCTGTTACGCAAAGTTGGTTGCGTATTTGTGGTTGGGTGTTCTAGCAACTTTTGCCTTTTTGGACGGATTCACACACAGCCGCCGTTGATGAACTTGTGTCTGTTGGTAAATCCACACGAACTGTCTAATTTAAAATCGTGAAGAGGGCGGACATTTGCGTCCACTAGACATCAGGCTGTGGTCTATTCACACAATACTTTTGTCACCTAATTCAAGTTCAAACTTCTCTCGCTTCGTGTCCTATTTCCAACACATATTCCTCTTGCCAAAACATGAAAGGTTTCGGCTCTTTTATTCGCCTTCAGTCGTGGGAAGCCAAATGCTCTCTCAAGAGTCCTTGTAAGGCATCTCTCCAAGAGACCGGCGTGAAGAAAGAAAAGTGTGAATACACATTAAAATTTGCAGGGTTCACTTTGTCAAGACTTGTGTTATATGGCCAATGCTCTTCACCCTCGCACCTTCAACTTCCCGCCTTCCTCCTTTCCTTCACCTGACATGAGTTGAGGATGCTTGAATCATCCGCACGCACAGACGTAAACTGTCCGGGTAGTCTTAAACGGGGTATCGAAACGTGAGAACATCTGTCCCGCTTCGGTGACTAAGTCACTTATCCATTAGCTGGGTGTCCATGGTTCCGTCTCGCTCGTGATTGGTTGGATGTGCGGCCCAGCCAATCAGAACCGTCCTTCGTACAGGTATCCACTTCTCCAAGTTGCGGCTGTTAGTTTGTGTGTATGTATCAGAAATTTACTTATAAATGTCACTTTGTAAATGAGTACTCTGCGGAGGTCTTCTTTATCCGAAAATTTACTTCCACCAGAAAAGAGGTCTGTCTCTGAATGGCATAAGTGGAACCTTGATACTACTTTGAAAAGATAGTTGTAAAAGTTAAGAGAAGGTAAAAATTGAAAACCATTTGTTTCGCATCTTATCCTTCCCGTTAACACAAAGTGTCAAACGAATGTCTAACGATTTCTGCCTCTTTTGAAAGCATAGAGCATAATAGTTAATTCGTGCAGTTTTCTTCCTGAAGGATGAGAAGAGTTGTTGGATATGACCGTTAAGTGTTGGCAATTCGAAGGGGACGATTGGACTTTCAATTTACGTCCCACAGAATACTCAAAGCTACAGTCACTTCAGTTAAGGGGACGACAGACCGTCAGCAAAACAGGTTAATAAATGAAGTGAATTTCACGCCATCAGCCAGGGCAAGGTTAAGGACGTGTATGCAGGTAAGGTCTCCTTTTGCCACTCGGCGTCTGTGCCACGACCCAGCTTTTGGTTACTGGCCGTGTAGTTTCAAGGGCACGATTACCTCCCTAAAGGTCAGGCGATTTTGCCTCCTCTCGGTCGTCTGCAGCATTTGTTTTATCGCTTCACTTCATTAATCAAAATGAAGTGGTGAAAAGTGTGTGAAGAATTGCCGCGAGAAATTGCGCTAAAATTCGTGTAGGTGAAAAGGCTCCCGAGTGCCTCAAAAATTTTAACAAAGGGTTAAATCAAGAGGCAACGACAGGGGCAGTTTGACCTTTGTTTTACACGTGAGCCTCTATTTCACGTTTACTTTACAGAAAAACTTCGAATGTTGTCAGGTCTCTGTTCAAGGATACCGCTAACAACGTCAGAAAGCGAATCGAACTACAATTATTCTTCCTCCTCCTCCACATCATCCACCATCCCGCAACTCTCAGTTGCAGATTCCGTGCCACTGGTGCTCCCACGACCCGAGAAACCGCCCTCACAAACTCACCATGGTGGGGTCGAAAATTTGAGTCTGCTCGCCCACCTACGGCGTCTCGTCTTGGGCTCGTCCACCTTTCAATTTCAACGCCTTCAAGACGCGGATGTGGAGGAGGACGCACACACTGTTGTGACGTACATATCGTTGGGTGCTTCCACACCGCTTCAGCAACGTCACGCTGACTCCACTCCCACTGTTGGTAATGCAGATGGTAGTCAAGCCGTGCCACTACGTCAAAAATCGCTGAAAAAGCGACACGTCACTTGGAAAGATCTTAAAGCAGAAGTCTCGATCGAGAAGGTACGAAGTTGGCAATTATCTGATCCATTAGTCGTGGATTGTTTCCACCAAATTTATGTCGGCTTTTTCATCAGACCGAGGCACAATTTATTGACGTTAAGTAATTTGTTGAAGCACGACTTTTTAATTTGCGTTTCTAGCTAACCTGAATATTTTAAACTTCGCCCAAGGTTATGCATGAGTGGAGAGCATTTTCGAGTAGACAACTCTCGGCAATAAAGTGGAAATGGTGGAGTCCCATTTTTCGGCATTTTATCTAGCGACATTAAAGAATCACGACGTAGATAAATCGACTTCACGGTCAGGAATGCGGTAGATCGTAAATAAGTATAAATGCGAATGAAAAGTATTTCTCATGTGATGGCTGGTTGTGCGTCAGTTAGACAATTAGGTATCGCCCCGAGACTTACCTGAAAAAGGAAAAAATATAACATGTATTATCAAGGCACAGAAGATCTGGAGGGCTGCTGGCATGATCAAGAGGCCAGACCGCCCAGTGCAGGTGAAATGATGGAACTTAAACGATAAGTTAAACAAAAGATTAAAGTGTCGTCCTCGGTGCTACGTTTAGTTAGCCTCATGTGTCAGCAGTCAGAACTTAGTCGGTGCTGTAAGGCGAAGCACCTACGCACCAACCGCGTCGGTAGTCGAACTCGGGTGCAGGCGAGGAGACATTCGACCTCAACTCCACTGATCCCTCTTGTCACCTTCACCGGGCCAGGAGATTTATTCTGTTTGGCAACAGTATTGAGGGAGGGGGAGATGTGTAGGCTGTCGTGTATGGCCATGTCAGTCGTCAGAACACCGGCCTAAAAGTTGAGTTATTTAATGAGAAGTAGAGTTTGAAATAGTTTCGTGAGGATGAGGTTTTTCATGTGTTAGTCCTTTCCACTTTGTTCTCACTTCATTTTCGTTCAGGCATTTGTGTGGGTTCTATCCAGCTAGTAGGGAGGTGGAAGTGGTACTGCGGGTTCACCTCATTGATGTCTTCATACAGATGCCGATGGCAGTGCCGTAGCAAACTCCTTCAGATGGTTCATGGCTATTGCTGCTTCAGTTATTGATAACACTTCTGTAGAACACGGGACTGAGGTGGTTGTCGAAGAAAGACGTCATTTTTTATTCGTCTGGTGCAGGTCACCACGGATTCGCCCCTGCATAGCCCACGACCTTCTACTGTTACGTTAAGGTTTGGCATTCGGGAACGTAAATCGGGTTGGTTATCCTTTATGATCTCATGCACTTTTTGTTGAATTATTTGAACAACTAACCGGGATGTAGCTCAAACCTTTTAAATTGACCTCATAATCTGATGAATATCAGTATCTCTGCGACATTTCTCAAGGATAGAATTGTCCTTTTTTACGCTTACGGACCTATTGCAGGGAAGTATAACTAGCATTTCCACAAATTCTAAGGGGAATAAAGTGATTTCTTTATTTTTCCATATTTTGAATCCTGATCAACATCAGGGGGTGCCCAACCGTCGTTCACTCTATCTTCCCTCCCTGGAGGAGATGAAAGTTGAGGAGAAGAAAGTCCGACGACGTTACAGCTATACAGGAGAAAGTGGGGAGGAGAAAAATATTACTTTTACATCACCGGTAGTGGTACCACTGGCACCGCCACCGCCGCCAGGATACAATGAGGGTGTTGACTTGAATGAGAAAAAGGCCCGTTACAAATTACAGTTGCGCCACTTTAAGCGTCGTCGTCGGTACAGTGATTGGTTCTTCACCCTCTACGAATTTGACAAACCCACAAATCCCGAGGTGAGTGCCACTTTTCTCCCCACAATAGGTTGCTAAATCTTCTTCCACCATAAAATGAATTTGAAAGGTATCCTCCATCAGGAGAGAGCAACAAATGGCAATAAGTTACTTCTTTCGCCCACGCAATTGTTACCTGTGAATGTCTTGCTTAGGGTTGGGCATTCAAGAATCTAATCCGCCGACTTGATATGATACACCTCAAAGGTGTGCGGGAAAATTTCTCACTTAAAAGTGGCCGCCACTAGCCAATCAGCGCGAAGGAATCCCCAGTCCACATGGCGATGCAAGACCCCATACCGCATGATGCAAAACTCACGCATGTAGGGAATAGCTCTTTAGGATAAAAGAGAAATGCTATCCTTTCCTCAGTATTCTCCTGATTACCGTTCTCTAAGAAACCACCTTCTGGGACTGGCTAACCACACCACCGCATGCGAATCGGACGGTTAGGGAGAGAAATAAGGGTTGCTGTTGGCAAGGCGGTAGAACCAAAACTTCTTGTAAAAGTGGAGCTCATAGCAAACTTGTTGGATTATCCAACTGAAACTGTGTGATAGGGTGTAGTGACGGTTTTTTAAACAAGTAAAGTATATGACAAAAGCTTTTTGTGTTTGCCCACTTCAATACTTGTATCGGACTCCAACCATATTTGCTTTAATAAGCAACAGCTGTTTGAGGTATCGTTTGTGTAGATTTTTCCTTCGAAAAGAAATTAGAGGCCAAAATATGTCGTTCTTATCCCTATAATAAGTGGAAATCCATTAAGAAATGGGAAATAAACAACCAGGCGTACAAAACAGTTGGAAGGTCACTGGATTTGCCTGAAAGTTAAGTCACAGAGTAAAAGTACGAGCCGCGGAGACTAAAGTGCTTGCTTGGCAGACAAAATATCAAATCACTACACAACCAGAGATGCACCCAAGAACACTTTAACGCTGTCAACCATTTCTGTACTCGGTCAGTCCGGTCTCCTGTTAGGCAGTGACCGCTGTAAGAAAATGAGACGAAGAGCTATGATTAGGCCCTACCACTGCTGAAGAACAAATCCAGTGCTGACATTTTGTGATGTATCTAATCGCCCTTTGCAGTTATAAAAACCTAAAGGAAGTACCTGACTATATGGCTTTCCACATTTATTAGTGACATGATTCGCTCACTGTTGCACGGCGTCCCGAGTCTTTCTGGAGGTCCTGATAAGACACATCAATGCAGGAGAAGGTTCGGTATCACCGTGCAGAAGGGCTGGAGGGCCACAAACACTTTCCCTGTGCCATTCCACCCAGCAGAAGTAAAGCCTGATGGAGTCGAATAGTCCATATAGTTAACAGCCAGCTAAATAGGTATAAAATAACCGCTGCGTACCAAGACGGAATTTTCGGAAGTGTGCATAGGTCGTAATTGTGTCTGACCATATATTCTTTAACGCAAGTATTTCATTTTTGTCTATATTGTCAAATAAAGTGAGAGAAATTCCCTCAGTGTTAATGGGACAACGGGTAAAAAGATCACGCGTTTTGTCCAAATGCTAATTGTGCAACTCCCACCTCAGCAGTGCGGAGCCTCCTTTATCGTGCGACACCGCGCACAAAGTTATGGGTTGGGATTTGGGCAGAAAGTGTTTTTAAACCATTTTGGTAAATAAATTTCACTGGGAACTGGTAATAGGATGCAGCTTCGCCCACTGGTTACTTCCGTTGGTAACTTTTCCATCGTGAAAGTCTGTTTATATTGCTCGAAACATTATTGTTCATTAACACTTTGTGAGACCTAGTCAATTTGAGCATGATTTTCAGCCTAAGGAAAGACCATCTAGAAATGACTATTTTACTTCTAAATTAATTGAGTTCTATTTAAAATTCAATCTTGTTTAAGTCAGTTGAATTGAGTTTGTGTAAATACACACGCTAGTTGTGGAGATTTGGAATTTATATAGTTGATCAAAAAAGTTTCGTGCTAGTTCTGAAGATGTGCCCCAATTTTATCTACATGGTTGCGGTGATTTGATGTCTTATTCGTAGTACACTTAACCACGCGGAATCTGACCTTACAGATCGTACTTGGGTCATGGCGGCATGGTCTTTCAATCGTGTCGGTGGCTTTTCAACTATTTCTGTGGTGATAAAATCATCTTTATGTACTACTTAAGAAAGTTTTTTGACCCCACACTTTGTTTTAGTATCTACTCTTGCTTATAATGAAATCCCTAAGTTGCTTCAAAATGAACAAAAGTGTATATTGTACACGATAACATGAATTGTTTGTTCACATAACGATACAATAGAGGAGCTATTTATCATCACAAGTCAGTCAGCAATCAAAAGTGTATGAAGTGTTTTTAGAACATGTGCAGAAGAGGTGAAGAATGGTTTGATGCTTTTCGGCCACTGCACTTTACTGCTGTACAACTACTGTAACAACTGCTTCATCACTCATATTAATCATAACTTAAGACTGTTCTTGGCGCCTTCATCTCCATTTATTCGAATCACTGGCGATGTGTGAATCTTCAGGATCGAGAACGGTGGGTCTACCTGAACAGTAGGGTGATTCATCATCAGGACGTAACTATTTAAACCACCTGTGGGTAGCCGGCTGGACTGCAGCATTTGCAAATGCTACAGAATAAATATTATGAGAAGCATCTACAGCGTTAAAACCGACTTGAACTTGTTTTATGCGACTTATACCAAGGAGCTCACGATTTTCTTTTGCCGCCTGGTGAGCCTCTACTCGACAATAGGATTAGCCTATTTTAAGGCTGAATGCGCCATAGCTAAGAACTTGATGCACTCAAAATGCTGACATACTATGAGGTGGTGTCAAATGTTTATATCTTTAGTTCTTTAATTTTGTGTTGTAGGAGTCCCTAGCTCTGGACAGTCATCTCTTCGAGACCATACTGTCCCGTCTGCATGGCATCTACGCCTTATCACTAAACAGTGTATTTGACCCCAACAGCAACCAGAAACCTGCCCGACTCTGCTTCGAACGCCTTCCTAAACTTCCCACTGTCAGACGTCACCAACAGCGGCAACACCGGCGACGACGGTGCGACAGTCGCTTTGCAAACAACTCCTCCTCCAGTTGCGTCTCCTGTATCTCCTTCGGCATGTTCGACAGTACCTCGCCGCATAATCCAGGCCAGCTTTTCTGCCCCGAGCGCGAAGTGGGGTGTGGCGGACCAGGTCGCGCATTCTATTGTCAAGGTTGTGGACGCAACATGACGGGCGGTTCTAGTCTAGCCAGTGTGGCAGGAAGTGCGGACTCTAGTCAGCGACCCGAGATTTGCTACTCCATGACTCGATCAGTCGAGTTCTACCGATTCACGAGGACAATTCAATGGCGAAAGCCTCATCAAAAGTGCGTTCTGGCTGCCCGAATGCGATACAGTAAGGTTTAAGTATCAAACACGTTCATGGTCAGCAATTGTTCTCGGCGCTGAAGTCATGGAAAGGCTCCACCCCACGCAACTTAAAAGTGGAAACAAAATCTTCCATTAAATTGGTCGGGAGCGATTACATGGCCTCCTAGAATAAAAGCAGTGTCGAAGGTTCCCTTCAAAATTATAGGTCTATGGCCAGCGATCGCAGTAAATAGAGAGGGAAGCAAGAAATCGCTTCTACCATCAGTTGGACTAATCATTGAGTCCGAACTTAGCTCTACATCATGATTGTCGACTTTAAAAAGTGTGTTTTCTTTACAAACGCCAGCCATAAATCATCTTAAACTTATGCACTAAAGTCATTTAGATTTGTTTACCCTTCTGGAATCCCATTTTCAAGGCTACAAAGACCTCCTTGACTTAAAAGTCACATTTTGTATGAATTATGGTGCTACTCTGCTATGAGCGGTGGCCGGACATCTGGCAATCTGTGTATGACCACCTAATTGTAACAAAGGTCAGTTATTTTAGTGCCCTCCTGTTCTATCATCGCAGCTATGCGAAAAATTCATCGCTTTGATATTTCACTCGGCTACCTATATGAAGGCCCTTTTCACCTCTTAACGCCGTTATTACCATGATAAAATGCAGTAAGCCAACGGGACCTTGGATCTACCGGTGTGTATGTTTTAGCGCTATTTTATGTCCCTGTGGGATGAAACACATGCAACGACGTTGTACTTGGAGGTGGATTTTGCGCTGTTTTAGGCTACCTCTCGCGCTCGTGTCAGGGTGGTAGAGAACACTCACTGATCCTCTTTCAGATTAGACCAGATAGAAAATATTCTTTCAAAAATCACCTTTACCTGCTCCCTGCTATGTAAAGCGCTTTTAAAGTGTATTGTTATGCTAAACTGATAAGTTTTATTCCCAATATTTTTTCATTTAATCTGGGCTGTGGCTATACTACTTTGAAATATTAAGTAGCATTTCAGCAATTGGATGAAGTCAGGGGGTATAAGATGGAAGTAAATAAAGTAGGTTTGCCTGCCTACTCATTTTGTAGTCAACCACCAGAATACAGACTTCGTCACCGCGCTTCACTTGGTCAGCATCATTCAACGCCTCAGTCGACGCGGCAGTGGGTGTGTCGGGCGCCTAAACGCTCCCGTCGTCGTTCCAATGCCCGCAGATATCCCCGGGAGGCTGTCTCAGTGCCACCATCGCAGCCCACAGCACAGCCAGCACAGACACAAACGCAACAGCCCCGACGGAGTTCGGCAAAAGAGAAACACAAAAAGGTGCGACGGGTAATGCACAAAAGGATGAGTCAGCAGCGCGTTGCTGATTGGCTGGTCGCTACGCATGGAGGTCAAGTTGATGACTGCACCGCTCCGCTCATTGTCTTCTAACCCTAACCTCTCTCTCTCCCCCTTCATCTGAACTGGAAGTGAAACAAAAACTAGATTGTTATGCCTTTCGTTTGAGAATAAATAAAGATATTTTGGTCTTTTGCATTGTCCACTGGAAAGTTGCAAACGAAGCGCGTTGAAACTTCATCATCAATGTTTGGATTCCACAAATGATAGTCACTTTTTTGGCCCAATTTAATCACTCCAAACTAAATAATTGGCTTTCTCTTTAAACAGGCGAATGGGTATAAAGCGCTATTGTAGCCTCTTCCTCCCCACAAAAATGAGTTCATTAGATTTTAAAGATTGGAGTACACGATAGCGGCACACTTTTTTTCTTTTTATTTCCTCACAAAAAGCGGTGAAGTCGCCTCAGTTTGCTTTATTCGAGTTTACATTGTTAATTAACGCTCCCTTATTGATGCTTCACCTCTCAAGGCGGAATGTAAATCCTTCATTACCCGTTTTAGGTTTGCATAGGAGTTAGTGATTTTGCTACTTAAATAAATTAAGTAACGCCCATTATAACTGCGTCTGCTTTAAAGGTTAGAGCGTTCACCTCAGTCACACGAAGCCCCTGATTAGCTAAAAGGCCAATTATCTGTCAGAAAGTGACTTTACGACGTTATACACGGCTATGTAACGGCAGTTCAATGTATTAATGATATTTTTCGATGTTCCATGTCATTTTATTTTAAAAATTTCCGGATAAAGTGGAAATAGGAACCAATCAGAGAATGCGGCCACCATGATTTCCCATTATTATACCTTAATGAGAAAATATCTTTCGCCTTGACCTCTCCCTCTAGAGTTTGTAGGATTTGATTTCAATGTCACCAGTTTCAAATAGCAGCAGAGCAAATTGGACGAGAAATCCTTGATTAGTATGCCCCACTTATGGTTGCCAGCTTTTAACAGAAAGTGTTTTTGTTGGACTATTTTATCTTGAAAGCTGCACAATTAAGAATGTTGTGCCTAATTTATCCATTAATAGCAAAAATATTTTACTAGACAAATTCTTAACAAGTTAATAGTGCAGAGGGTGGAGTTAGGAGAGGGGACGAAGGGCGGGCTTGAGAGGAGAGAAAGGGTTAATGAAAAGCAGCTTTTAGTGTAGTCTCCTCAAAAAACGGCCCTCTATTTTACTAATCACCAGCAACGTGAGTTTCCAAGGAATTGGTTGGGTGGGTGGTAGATATCAGCCACGAAATTATGGGATTTAGGGAATCCCCGAATCCATAACCCCTCCTATCCTGGATAGCAAAGAAATGTGCATTTTCAGCAAAATTTCCATAGCCATAAAAAAATAGCCCAAACTGTAGTTTAAAGTAGATTCCGAGAGGTTAATCTTGAAACACAAAAACCCGACCAACGGCTACACTTATTTCAGGTGGTCAACAAGTAAACGGTGAGTAAAAACAACCATTTTTAAGTCTTCTAAATGCGCAAATTTTTCCCCCTCCTACGTCAGCAGGAAGTGATAAAGAAAGACTTTTGTTATGTTTTTTAGGCAATGAGGGACCTTCATTCTTACTATTTCGGTTCTCACTGAGGGGCCGCAGTATCGCGTTCACGTCCGCTACCCCTCGGTCCTATCCCGAGGACCCAGCACTATGATAATACCTTTTTTTGTTTAAGACTTGGGCTCATTTTTTGCACCCTGAGACTTCTCTGGAGGCGAAAGAAGCCAGAATATGTATTGTTGACCTATAGAAGGGCTTGGAGGCTACTGGCATGGTTCAGAGGCCAGGCAAGGGTTCCATTTGTCGTTACTAAAACCCAAGGGCTAGAGAAGAAAAAAACAATTTAAGTGCTTTACCGATTCTGAATAAAATTACTTCTTTTTGTTCCAGCATTTCGGAAGGGCAAAATTTATTTGTGAAGTACCTTTATCAGTCCTCAAAAGTACAGGAAAGCTACCGTAGGTTAAAGGTCCTGACAGTGGGAATTAAACCACCTTCACGTGATAGCTCTGCTTAATTGGAAGGGTTTTAAGGATAAATTCCTTACCTATTCGCCATTTTTTGGTGCTAAATTGAAGGAGAAGTCGGTTGGTTTGAAATCTGTAGCATGGCCTATACTCAGAAACATTAACTCACTTTTTGAAGTAGCTAGGGTATACAATCTTACTAGCGGCACAAAGCTCTGAATATTTCATATGCTCTGGGAAAATATGGAATCCCTCTCGCTTCAAAAGCCGCAAAATACAACGTCGTAGGCGATTATTCATTTGCCAGTTGACATTCGAGTGACACCACGGCAGTACTAATGGCTAGAATTCAAGCTGAGTTTGCTAACTCATTGTGTATAAAAGTAGCTCTTGATTGACGCAATACTTAGAGCTCGTCGGGATCACGTTACAGGATCGCGTCACTGACATTCGTATTTAGAAGCGCAGTCTTGCGGATCAGTGGATTCAGGGGTTGGTTTTGCAGCGTCTAAAGTGGAAAAAAAGAATAGGAAGTCTATTTAATAGACGAATGTTCTTCAAAAGATGTTTTTTTAGCCTCTTGGTTATATTTAAGTTTTAAAGGCACTTTAATGAAACTGCAAGTTTTCAGTTGATTGGTTGGAATGTTCTCTACCACTGATTGGCCGTACAAATGTTCTTTCCTTCTCCTTTTGGTAACTATTTTTGGTATCCACTCATAAAACTGCCTCCTTAGATAAACAAGATTTTGGTATATATTGCTATTGTTTTTCCATGAAGATAATGCAGACCTACTCATTCGATGAATTAATCGTGGCTCCCATAGTGTTAATGCCCACCACCGTCTTCCCCTAGTAGCGCTAGGGTGGAGTTTTACAAGGAATGGCCTCCCATTATTTACGAACGAGTACTTTTGTGGAACAAAATAGGTGACTATTTTGTGATTGGCAACTATTTTTGTAGGGCGGACTCAAATAAAATAATCTCAGTTGCCAATATGAAAAGAGGGGTACAATTCAACTTGCAGCGAGTTGGAAGTATAGCCGAAGTATCGAAGGGCCAAGGGGATACTAGCATGGAGCGAAATCCACGCCACTCAGTAAAAGTAAAAAAATGTGCAGTCTTGAGTGCCAACGAAATTAAAACAAGAATTTAAACAATCAACACATTACACAGCCCTCTCCTCGGTCAACCTTCCGTGTCAGCGATCAAAGCTTGGTCGGTGCTGTAAGGCGAAGCACCTACGCACCAACCGCGTCGGTAGTCGAACTCGGGTGCAGGCGAGGAGACATTCGACCTCAACTCCACTGATCCCTCTTGTCACCTTCACTGGGCCAGGAGATTTATTCTGTTTGACAACAGTATTGAGGGAGGGGGAGATGTGTGGGCTGTCGTGTATGTCCATTGTCAGTCGTCAGAATACTGGCCTAAAAGCTGAGTTATTTAATGAGAAATAAAGTTTGAAATAATTTTGAGAGGATTAGGTTTTGCATGTGTCAGTCCTTTTCACTATGTCCCGACATATCTGTGTGGGTTCTATCCAGCTAGTGGGGAGGTGGAAGAGGTGCC
The DNA here is from genome assembly GCA_000469725.3 of Echinococcus multilocularis. Classification (NCBI taxonomy): domain Eukaryota; kingdom Metazoa; phylum Platyhelminthes; class Cestoda; order Cyclophyllidea; family Taeniidae; genus Echinococcus; species Echinococcus multilocularis. The sequence goes on along the minus strand of LN902846.1, from coordinate 2,637,582 downwards.
ACGAGTTTGCCTCATTGACATCCTCATGCGGCTGCGGAAGGCAGCTCCTTAACGAACCCTTTTGGCTAAGTTAACAGTTAGTGTAGCTTCAGCTGTTGATAGCATTTGCGCAGGAGGTGGAATTGGCCCCTTTTAGTAGGGGTATTCACGGACTCTCCAATCATCAGCATGTGCCCTTCCGACGTCACATTAAGGTTTAGCATTCAGAGATGGGAATCAGGGTAGTTGCCTTTGATGATCGCGTTTGCTATCGGCTGTTATCAACGTAGCACCAGGAGTCGTCCTTGAAGTCGACGTACAGAAGGGCTGAAGGGCGACCGGCATGTCCCAGACGCTATGGCGCCCAGTGGAATTACAAAGATGGAGTCTTAAGTACCCGCTCAATCAAATCACAGAGTTAAGAAAACAACTGAAGTATAACAAACATTTTTTTGTACCATCAACATCACGCCTTCTAGTCTAGGTTTTGCAGCGCCCTCTTTTTATCCATATCTTCAAATTTTTCCCATAAATGTGACTGTTGATTAGACATTCGTTAGTATGAAAAGTTTAGTGAAGCCACCGCTGTTACAAAGAAGGCGTTCAGTATTCGATCCTTAAAACAAGCAAAGTCGTCTATTCCCCCGAATGCCAACGCAATCATGGTTTGGGGAGTGGAGTCTGAGGGCCAACTAAAATTAGGCCAGGATGCGTAAATACTAAAGCGTGGACAATAAAATTTCATACTAGTCTTTTTTTAGCAATGCAACAACTCATCGGTAAGTTGTTACAATTTTAATCACCCTCCGTTTGCCGTAGAGTTGTGCAGATTTGACACTTACTCTAGGATTTTCAATATTATAGTCCAAATTTTTTTCTTAAGTATACGGGAAAACTTACAAATTAAGCAGATGGCAGGAAAAAAAGCCTTTTATATTGGCTGATAAAGACGATGGCTTTGATGTGTGTGTGTATGCTGTATCCACCTCTTTCCGATTTCGTCTTTTCTTAGATGATGTGCCGCGAAAAGCTTCCCGAGCGCAAGCACAAAAGAGACAGAAGATACTGCTTGTGCTTTTGTTACATCAGGAGTATAAATAGACATTGTTATGATTGAAAATTTTCCCCTTTTTAACACCCAGTATCATCTAGAGTCTTCCCTTCCCGCTATTTGGGGGCAAATTGAAACAGCGGGGTGGATGGGCGGAAGTGGCGGAGGCGGAGGAGCAGAAGTGAGAGAGGGTGGCATCGGCAAGTAAAATGTTACAAACCAAAGTACAGAGACAATTTGATCAGACAATAGGGTCGAAAATAACTATTACGATGCTCCATATGGTGTTAATTCTCACCCGCACAGCTCCACCTTTGATGCACGCACTCACACACACACGTAAATATATCCACCTATTTATATTAAAATGTCACTGCTACTTTACGACTTGCAAGATACAAATTGTTGTTTACTTCATTTCAAAAATCTCGGATTATTTATTTGACTAAATCAAAGATTGTTTATGGAAGTTAATTAGCCAAGTGAAAAGACTATTTAACGCGTAGGGCTCGCGGCTAGATCAAATAGAAATGTCGGCTAAGCATTTTATTGATTGATGATGAAGAAGGAGATGACATTTGGCCTCAAATTCTCCCTTTTTCCATTTCCTTGAATGGTTTACAGTTCTTAAGTCTACCGATAATAAGATCAGTAGCATCTTCCAATTAATCAAAATGTGGTACTGTTGGTGGTGGAAATTGGCTCTCAAGCGTATCTAAAGCTACCACAAAGCAGCCCATCAAAAATCTGCTATAATCGCTATTAGCTTCGCTTCGATATCGCCTAAATGTAGGTTTGCAAACGCTCTTACTACTTAATCATAAACCAGAGATGAGCCAAAGTGTTACGAGCTAATAAAAGGAAAATTCTAGCCTAGGAGAGAACTATTAAAAAGGTGTGAATACCGTGGAAGATAGGAAAAAAACGGATGTACGCATTCAAGATCGACACTTAAGAAACTAACGTTGTCTGCTGAGAAAAAACAGCGCACTAGGGGTCTGGCAACAGTCCCGGTTAGAATGTTCTTTCAAGGCGGCAAAAGTACACAACCCTTCCGTGTGTGTGTGTTAGCAGTTGACCAAAAAGCGGCGCAATTCTAACATAGAAGCAAGCCTAATGTAAGTTAAAATAACACTTGCGCTCTGGTGCGTTTGGAAGCTACGCGGAACTGTCGTTTGTATGCCTACTTTTTCAATTCTTCAATCGAAGTTTGATCTATTTTAGCATATTTTTGGCCTTAAAGCCGTCACATGTCGCATAAAAAATTGTAACTAAATAATGTTGTTAACTGGCTGTAGATAAAAGGAGTCCATTAAACGGCACCATTTGGACGTTGATTTCGACAATAAGTAGTATGTGGCTGCAGTTGCCCAAACACCTTAGTTCCAGCCATTTAGCAATCCCAAAATTCGTTTTCCACCATCTTTCCAGTCGCTCATCAGGGTGAGTCAATGCCTGCTGAGCAGTGGATTCAAAGGAGCGATCGCTAACTGCTAGAGCCCTTCCAGCATAAATAAGATATGATGAGAAGACCAGTATAAAAAACACTAGCCAGTGCAATAAAAGCTAGGTCTGCGGTCTCCGCCAAGTAATTTAATTATTTTTAATAAAATTGGGGCACCGATTTCCAAAGCTTTCCCTCAGTGACGCGTCATTAGATTTACACTACTGATTCGCTAAATAAGTAGACATGGGTGGGAATTAGTAAATTGTACGCTTACAAGTGCCAATAAAATTTATGTAACTACTCTTACCAGGTGTTTTTCTTAAATAGTATTTCTTAAATATGTTTACTAATAGGGAAAAATCGCCGCCCCACCGCAGGTCTCGATCCTTTGACGTTCCTTTAACACGGAGGAAACAATTAGTATCAGAAATTGTCAGGGGATTCGAGAAAACACAATAAATTGACGGGATTATTCTAATGTACAGTTTATCCACTCACTTTCTGTGTAAACAAAGATGGAAGCACAAGTTTTATTTGTAATCCCAAATATTAGCCAAACCAGTTTGTGAAGGATAGCGAATTCGCTGCCGTATTCTACCTCCTTCAAGTCAGTCATCGTGTCCAAAAAGACAGTCTCCTTTTCAAAAACGAAGACATCAAATGTCGTGAGAAAAAAAAAGAAAAAGAAGAGGGTAGCAGACGGAGGCTCCCCACTTAAAAACCGATTTCTCATCATCTTGACGTTGGCGTTGTCCAGCGATGCGACCTTTTAGGTGAATGAGAAATGTGTATTTTCTTAAAGTACTTCACACAAACACATCTACACACACGTTGTGAGTATGTTTGTTTGCTGGCGGAGCCATAAATCACTCACCATGGTTCTGCCGCTCGGCCCGCGTACTTTAGCGGTGAGTCACGGCTCGCCGTCCGCTCGGTGGAGGGTTATCTTGGCTGCCACTAACTTCTGCACAGGCAAGCATAATCACCTTCCTCCTCCAGTCAGTTTGAACTTTGTCCAATGTGGGATGGGAGATGGGTAGCCGATGTGGGGTTTGGGGTTTTTAGGTCCAAGTGTGTTCTTAACGCTGCACAATTTTGAGGAGGTCAGAAGAGAGGGTCCAACGCGTCCCGTAGGTGCTCGTTAGTGACAGAATTTGCGTAATCAATGGAAAAGTCGCGAATAAGTTTCGGGAATTTATCATTAAGTTGATTACCCCGATTCCCATCCCCTCCCCGATTTGTCAGCGGCACCCAGACACGGAACTCGCGACACAAAGTAGTAAGTACTGTTAGGACTAACTACACAGCCACTTTGTTTAATTATCCACTAAAATGTTGTTTAATTCACGTTTTTAATAAAGCTAGTGAGACGCATTGTCGGTGGTACAATAAGTAAATACGGGGTTACATGGAAGGATGGGGGAAGTGTATCAAGGTATTCGCTACATAGAAAGCGCAAAAGTGCAATTCACTGGGATGAATTGGAGACGGAAAGGACATTTGCTACTTCTACTTAGTCAAAAACCTTCAAGTAGCACCCATTCTTACTGAATGCTATTTTGGTCCTTTGTACTAGGGTCCTTTACGAAGGGAGTAGTAAAACGAGCCACCGTATGGCGTGAACTTCTTCAAAAGTTGCGTAAGAAACTATTTTTAAATTACACAAAGAAAGTGACCCTTTTTGTTTGCAACCTTTATCACGAGTTGGAGTCTTTCCCCAGTTAAACAGTCCATAGTGGAGGCCATCTTAGGAAGGACAGAAAAAAGCAGGCAAGTGAATTTGCTATCCTTCCACCTTAACGAGGTTTACTTGCGCTCCGCTAGGGACCTCTGATGGCGTTCCTTGATGAGGAGAGCTTAAATTACCCCAAAAAAGTCAAAAGACTGTTGGGTCATCCATTCACCTATTCCCTCTTAAATGTACGGTGGCTTTCGCTGAGGTGTGAGTCGGTCAGTAAACAGAAACCTCATGGCAGATTGGACGGCATTGTCCCTCTAGGGGTTGGAGGAACCTACCTTAAGCACGCTTAATCACTTTATTTATCCCTATCCCATAAAGCATTTCCTTGTCCACTTATTCCAAGGCTTTGAAAGCTGAGGTGGAGAGGAGAAACACCAAGGCCAAAACACTCAGACTTATTTGTTATCCCGAAATCGAGGTCCTCCGCGTTCTAGGCCCTCCGTCATTAAATCGGCAATTCCTCGCTTGTAGGACAAAATTGTTCCTGAGGAGGTGAAAAAAAGCGGGCGGTACCAATGCTAATGCTGAACTCGGCCACAATTTAAGTGATCGACTAGTGAAAACAATGACTGTGAAAGCAAGGGTTTTGATTTCATGGGGGCCATATCTGTTTTATTAGACCCTGGCAGCTATGCATTATTAATAAACCATTGATCAACCGTTTATCTCAGTGTACAAACATGGAGTTACCTTAACCGGCCCCTTTTATTATGTAAATAATCGTGAAGTGTCCTTGATGTGCCCATTACTGGGGGCAAAAATGGATGAAAGAATAGGGTCAGTGGGTGGAAAGACCAGTCCAGCTTACTAGGCGATTGTTCCGCCTTAGGCTCCACAGCACTGGGGTTTTGTCAATCAAACAATGCCAACTTCATTAAATCTTCAAGCCGAAGTTATTTACCTAATTAAAAAGGTCAAATACACTTTTTTTGGGAGGTAAATATACCAGAAGGGTACAAAGTGGAAAGAGAGCACTCGTCTGTGGTAAATAACTAGAGGCTTCGGTCACTGAAACTCCTATTTTGAAAGCCGCAACTCCAGTGGGAGATCTTTTTCCTCTAAAAAGGACGAAGAATGCGCAATAGTTCTTTCTTGAAGGTAACCTTGTGTGTAAGCACCCTGAGAACTGAAAATACATGAATCCCACAATATGAGGGAAACAACTTTTCCCATGGCCCTCTCATGGTCTGATTTCAGTCCTTCTTGTGGCATTAATTGGGGAAAAGTGCAATTAACAAAAGTGCACTTCAATCTGCAGATAAATTTAAGGCTTAGGGCCATGATGGCCTCCTAATCTGTCCCTTTTTGAATAATGGTGTCAGGCCCAGTTCCCAAACCCCCTTAACTGCATCCAACGTTTACCCAGGAATTCAACTGGTGCCAAATCGCCATCGCTTGGAGCTAAAGCGGAGCAGAGTCAGCAATTCTGTGGCCGAAGAGATGAACTCCTGATGATGGGGAGGATGTACGATTAGTGTGGGTGACATTGCCGATCCTCTTCAAAAATATGTGTAATCGACCTCAGTGATAACGTGGTCTTCACAGGTGGGTTGGGAAGTGCCCATCCTCTGGAGCTGAGGATGAACAAATGTTATCCACTCTGGACGCAGCCCACGGAGGCAACCCGATTTAGTAACATGCTCACGAACGAACTGTTTCCCCAGTGAAGGCATCTTAAAAGCGCAGCTTAAATAAATGTGATATCAATTTAAAAATTAGCGACAATTCCAAACCTCTAAAATTGCCTCCACTGGAGTCCCCAGGCCAGCCACAAATCACTCGGGCACTTCCCGAAATTGTCAGCCTTCCAAAAATACCAAACTTTGTGTGGGAAGCACCGGAGAAATTTAAAGGGACAATGATAATTTTCCCTTCCTTTTACGGGAAGGCAAAATCGCTGGCCGATTCTGTGGAAATTCGGAAAGTGCGCAACTTGTAATATCAAAGTGATTCTTCCGCCAGATGTACTGATGGACTGCCTTGAGGCTTCAATTCCATGTAATAACTTAAATGGTCAAGTTGTTGATCCACTTCTCGATGTAGCATTGCCTTTATTTGTCCTCGATAGCAAACAACCGAGTTGGACTGTTGGCTTTGGCATTGTGGATCACGAAACGCCAGTGACCTCGTGACTTTCAACTGGTGGAAGCCCACAAGTCGAACCACCTCTGTGCTTAGGTAACTTTACATTTTATCTCATGAAGCTTAGTATTTGATAACTATGCAGCAAATTTGGGAGTCGGGGTTTACTATCCCATTTCTAGCCCAGTCCGAGTCGTTTAAGTCCGCATCACAGGTTAGTGGTAATGTGTCGACGCACGAATTTTTCCATAATGAAATAAAAGAACTTTTAATCCTTTTCGCTGTGCAAAGTGGTCGGTGTGTGTGGTTTAATCTATCAAGGCAGGCATTTCAAGAATCAGAGCCAAAGTGCATGCAGTTTGAACTCTCCCTCTTGCGGATCCATGGAAATTATTTCCGCATTTTCCTAGGCCATCCTGAAAAGGTGCACCCTCTTCCACTTTGTAGAACAGCCAGAAATTACAATAAATTATAAAAACTATTTCAGTTGTTGGAAACATTCTAGCCTTACTTCATTGTTAAAAGTGCCAGAAAACCATTAAGACCGAATATTGAAAGTTCGCCCTCAAAGCAATCTTCTGTCGTCGTTCCACCCCTAGCTCCTGCAAGTATAAAACAGCAGAATCACAGGAGGGCGCAAAAAAAGGGTTCCTTGTAGCCGCTGAACAGAAGAATATAGTGCCTCACTGTCACCTATTGGCATCTACTTGATTGATGCCCTTAGGGGGCGGCGAACTTCGCCTCATGAATGAAGGAATTTACCCAATTTTAGGAGTCACAGCAAGTGTCCCTCATGGCTGTTTGGCATAATGCACAACCCCCGGAAAATTGCTCGTCGTATTCAGCAACAATAATTAAAATCCAAAAGGCTGAAAGATGAGAATCAAAATGCGCGCCGAAAACGGGGTTGTGTGTATAAACTGCGCACACACACACGCGCGCTTTCGAATAAGCCAATCAGGAGGGAGGATGGACGCCACTGCCTCGGTTATAAAGGCGGCTTCTTACTTCGAGGGGACATGCAACTCTTCATCAACCCTCCTGTTGAAAAGGCGACCTCTGTGTGGCAAGTCATCTCTACAAGTGAGTCTAAAGGCATAACATGCATTCCCCTTAATAGCCTTTAAGGGACTTTTTTGCTTGTGCCTTAATGCCGAATACCCCTATTATTTAAGAAGAAGAGGGGGTGTCAACCGATCTTCTGTACATCACCTAGGGTTCCATGTATTTATCTGGCCCTGGCATCGTTTGCATCCATCCAAGTGACAAATTTAGATCACCACCACCACCTGAAGGCACACTCTGTCCTGTTGAAGTTTCATGCAGTATTTGAAGTGAAAAAAACTTGCATTTAAAAGTAGCAAAGGTAGTAGAGACTGTTGAAGTAGGCACTAAAGCAAGTTACCTCTCAGTAGACCTAGTTTCTCAAAAGAAAATCCAGTGGTTTTAGCACTGATGCCGTTGCGGTTGGAAGGCTGCATGAGAGCATGGTGGCCGTTAACGCAGAAGCTGAAACCATAATTCAAGCAATCCTTCCTCCATGTGTGAAACATAGCCAACACCTTTACTATTTACAATTACTTGTTTACTGTAGCCGCTCAAAACCGTGTCAAATGCCAGATTACAGCAGCGAATGATTAAAAGATCCCGTGTGGTTTTCACTATAGCTTGCAGCATTGACGCCTTTAGTCCACCGAAGACTTGATTGCTCAGATCTATTGGAAAACATAGTTTTACCCAACGCATCGGCACATTCCTACTTTTATCACTCTCTCCCTCTCTCACACTCTCCACTTCTTCTTGTGATAGCGGAAAGAACCACCCATTTCCCTCGATTCTAGCTCCAAGTTACCTCACCCGAATGACGATCCCCCATTCCCCATTCTTTATAACGAAGCGCTCAGTGCCACTACTGACATCTCAATTCGAGATGGAGGTGTCAAGAGCACTTGTCACTCTCGTATAGCCTGTTTGGTGGTAAAACAATGATTTGGCACCTAAACTGAGTGGGTATGGAAATTTGTGGTAGCTACTAATTATGTGGAACACGGGAGAGGATTGCCACATACCAAGCATTAGAAGATAAGGTCAAAGTTGTCAAATTTTTCTTGCCTTCTCTCATGTAATGAGATCGTGTCGTCCCTTTAAGACCTTTTGCTTTATATCCGACTGGGTATCCTATTTGTGATGCAAAATGGCTTTTGTATTACCGAGTTAGTCTCAGAATATTCACCACCCATCTCACCCTTCTACTATAAAGAGCTCCATAAGGGTGAAATTCATAGTGAACCTGTGCCTTGTTGAAAAAGAATAGTAGATTGAATTGGTGACACTTCCAATGAACAGACTATTTGAGGGAGCTTTCTGTAGTTGTTAGTCAATCCGCACGAATTCATTCGGTTGCTCTTCACCTAGTAAACGCAATCTCCTGGCACCGGTGGATCCGACCAAAATCAAAGTTTTACTTGACTGGAATAAGTAGAAAAGTTATAGGCCCCACGTGTAGTGGATACAGCAAAAAATGCAACAAAAGGATGCCCACTGGAGGGGTGGACCTCTTCACTTCCCCAAGATCAGTTCCCTCTCTCCGACGTGGGACAAAACAGGCATCCGTTCACGCCATCGTTTCGGCAGTGGACAAATTTGTGCCAGGGTGAAGTTGTACGGTTGTAGGATGACTTAATGGAAGCCTTCATGCAGACTGTAGGTGGATGTTTGTATGATAGACAGCATTGAGCGCACACACATGCACACACGTAGCGAGTGTGTGCGCGCGTGCGTGCGTGGGTGCGTGCACAGTCATCCTTATAAGCCACCGTCGCACGCTCTTGACCTTCATAACCACTACAGGCATGTTTATTTGCATACAGCCGTTTCTCCTCAACATGACCTTCAACCGACGCTCGCCCATCCTTGTCCTCCTCCTTGTGCTCCACAACCTCTTCGCCAGTCTGGCTGTTGTTCTGCCTCCTTCCGACAACAAGGCTCACGGCCTCCAATCCTGGGAGGACTTACTTCCAGAGTCCATCGATTGTGAAGAGTTTATTGACGCTCCGGAGTGCAGAAACCGCGATATCATTCAACGCAGGTCGACAGAATGCACCTACACCGTGACCCTGCGTTCTAAAATCTTTCCTGATGAAGAATTGGAAATGTGCGCCCATCCTAGACCTTCACTACCCTGCCGAATGAATGGCAATGTTATCTGTGAAGTTCCACCAATGGAGGTGTCAAAATTTGACCTTATGATACTCTATCTCATTAATCACGAGTTGCAAGCGAGAATCCTGCGTCTTCAGAATCAGCAGGAAGCAGGAAGAGGCCTCAGCATTGATCTACAGCGCGAGATTGAGCTGATGATCGCGGATAATGTGGCATGGATGTGCTCAAGAAAGTGCAACAACTCCTCGTGCGAGTTTAGCGCTGAGTTGCAAACTCATAGGCGTACTGTGGGAAGCATTCCAAGAATGACCTCTCTGGTGACTGAATATCCTCTCTACGCTCGCAGCTCACGCCTTCAGCACATTCAAATCGACCTTCCGATTGGGTCGTTTGAGATATCACGTCTACTGAAAAAGAAGGCGCCCTTTAGACACCTCGCTGTCTCCTCACTACCTCTCATGGTGTCGTGCCTCAAAAACTGATCGCACCCGCCAAAAAATACCTTTTGGAAATAGACGATCTCGTCTCCTCCTCATGTCAGTTGTTGCATTTATTATAACACTTGTGGTTGGAGCAGCAGCGGTACCTTCGTACTACTGCCCGACTGCTCCGACGCAGTCAGTGTTGCTCCGTCTCCCTGTCCCCCTCCCCTCAGCTCCGTGACAAGATTTTCACTTTTACCTCTACGTCTCTCCCTCTCCCCCCTGACCTCCCCATGTGTGTGTGTGTGTGTGTGTGCATTTGTGTGAGTACGTGGTTGTGCTTTTAACGGCATTCCATGCGACTTTGTGTGTCCTATTTTGTGGTGTCTATGTCCTACTTACGACCCCTCTCCCATCGAGGGAATGAGACAGTTTGAAAATAATTATATTTAATGTCTGCCTTTTGTGGCGTGTCTGTTGATGCTATACCGACAGGTCGGCTGTGTCCTAGGGTGGCGAGACCCTTTGCCCTCCGGAGCTTTCCCTCATAGAAGTTTCAATTACGAGGGCTCTCTAGAAAGTTTATTTGGGTGTAGACGGAGGGTCACTTTACTCTTTGACAAAAGCCAAATCCTTGTGAATAGTCAGTCATCTGTGTAGCCAGTATGGATCAGGGAAGGCAAAAATAATGGTACACCCTCAACCACACGATTGATAGTGATAGTGGGTGATCATCCAGGAAGCCCCCACCCACCAGCGCTTGGAATTAGATTCAACAAGAAACTCATTGCATGCGCATTACGCATAGTCATGCGGGATGTTGATCTGATGAAGGCAGAAGTCCTTCACATGACACACCGGCTAGGCAATTACTCCACAAGATCAATTTTACACCCTAGTGCCAGAGCTAGAGTTGCGTGACTGGTAGGGTGTAACTGGAATGCACTACTACTGTCAGCAGTAGGGACAGTAGAGCAAACATTTACCGCCCCAAAAGTGCGCATCTCCTCCGGGTTGGAACAAGACACACCACACTCGGTAACGACAAAAAGCCAGCCTCATCTACGACTCCGTAATCACACCACCAATTCGAAGCCTTTGAAGTTGCACTACTGTGGAGGCGTCCACAGGGGTACGTGGGGCCTAATACGAACCTGCCCCATCTACATTACCGGAAGTTCAAATGATTGATAGGTGATGACAATGGAAGGCGCATTTTGTACTCTTTCAAGCACCAAAAGTGACACCTGTCAAAGGTGCGATGTTTGTGTAAATGTATCCACCGCTAAGTATCGGTACACGCCCTCGTCTAGTTAACTTTTCAACTGCTTTCTTTCAAGTTCGCGGAGCTGATGTAAGCTTTTGAAATCGCCTTGGTAGCTCGAAAGTATCAGTCCTCCCAACGCCATACTGATGCTGCTGCATTGCAATCTTTGCCCGTCTCCAGAGGAAACCAGATAACTTTTCGAGATCACTCACACATGACAAATTTCTTGACCACCGTCTACTATCAATCGTTGTCACATGAAATCTTCCCGGTACATCTGCATCAGGCAATCGCCTGACAGTTAGGAAAGAGTGGAAGCGGTGAAGGTGAGGCGTCGTGCTTCAAAGCCAAATTGTCTCGTGAGGGGAAAGAAGGATAGATTGGAAGTGGTGAGTGCTCTAACGACCGCAGCATTTGAAGACGCCTACTGGATGAGCTGGCTTGACTACCCCATGTTACCTTTTTTCGGCCGTTGCCAAACTGCGGGCGGTAGTACCCAGACTCCAAGGATGGAATAGAGACACGTGACGGAACGGAGAAGGTGAACAATTGACCAGCGTCCGTGTAAGCGGCCCATCACCTGTAAATAGATGCCATGTAGGTTGTTTGGCTAGCATGTAGGTGGCGCGTGATTGTCCTGTTACCTCCACCATGTGCTTTGATGCACTCCCTCTCCATCCGCCTCAATTTCGCAGGCACTTTTCAACTGTACTTGTCGGGATGTCTATCTGCCAATTTCTTCTTCAATGCCGACGTCTAAATAATTTAGGCACGTCTCGTAATGTCCCACGGAATGGAGTCGAGGGGCACCTATGCCTTGTCAATTTGTCCGATCATTCTTGCTAGTCATCAGGTGGTAGTCGCAGGACCGAAGTGGCCGAAACCACTTTTAGTGAGATAAAAAGCGACTTTTTATCTACTTACCGAATTCAGACATTCAGTACGCACTTACTGATTAAAGAACAATGTATCCCTAAAATAACTGCGTGGACTTTAAAAATCTCCCCATTATAGGCTATACATATCTGGCATGGAGATCTTTCTAACTACCCTTATCTGCGCAGTCTACAAAGTTTAAATTTCTAGAGTAGGTTTTAAAAATTAATTTGATTGTGACAAAATAATTATTTCTAAGAGAAATCTGATGGATGGAGTGTCGGAGAACCAGAAAGACCAACACATCTTCCCCCCTCATACCCCGATCCAAAACCTCATTGTCGCCTTTATTAACTTGACTGACTCAGGTCTTTACAAGGGGTCAATCCGCGATCTCTTGTTTTAGAAATTTGTTTATTTTTTGGTTATAATGGAGCATGGATGTCGTCGAACTTCGTTCTGAGGCAAAACTGGGTTACTCGAGCTAAGTCCTGTTTTGCCCTCCAGTACCTAGTAAGCAGGAGTCCATGCATTTAAGCTCTGCCTTCCCACTTTTAGAAGGTGTACTTTTGCCCCTCTTTTTTCATCCCAACAACATATCCCACATCTGCACGCCTTGTCTGTAGTTCCATTAACCGAGATGTTGACTGACACATCGCTGTTGACGAAGTTGGAGTTAAGACCTCAACTCGTCTGTCACATCTCTTCAGTGGCCTTACCGTCAATCATTTTACTGGCATTCAGCAATACCGCTGGTCATTTAAATTATACTAAAATTGAGCCTTACCAATAAACTACTCACATTTCCTTACCATTTTAGGGCCGCAGCCTGCCTGGACAAAGGCCACATCGAACTTCACTGTGACTGAGAATGAAGTAGGTAGGGGAAATCTTATTGACAGCCCCATTTATGTCAAGTGTTTGAGCTTTCCCAGAATACGGAGGCCAATAACAACGCACCTTTGGGGTCATTCACGTGCCAGGACATTCCCTCCCCAGGTGGTGAGTGACCTCACCTCACATGCTGGGCGCAATAAAACTTCAGGCGCATCACGTGCAGCAATAATGACACCAGGCCTTTACATTAAACTGGCAATAAAATAAAAACTCACCTATCGCCAAACCCATCCATCCATCTGACATCCATCCAACCGTCCATCCACCTTTTGCATTGTCAGCCGTCTCTCATTCATGCATCCGTTTACATTCACCTGTTCCGCAGCCATCCATCCTGCATCCTTCCATCAATCTATGCCGCGCCCATCTACCGGCCTAGAAATCATACTTAAGGCTCAATTTCGCACACTGAAAATCACTTATCAGAGCTCCAAAAGCCCATTTACGAATTCAAGGGGTATATTTGGAATGGGTGAATAAATTCCAGGAGCTTTTGGAAGGGCTTCCTTGAGCAAAGGGGGAGAAGTAACAAAAGATAGTGAATTAATGAGCGTTTGGAATACTCCTTTAGTGCAGGTAAAGACAAGTTCTTGCCTTCAACATCCTTTTCAGCGATCTACCATTTGCGTGGACTGCAAGACAGTTACGGCAAAATAATTGTGGAATTCCCCTGTCACTTCACATCAGCTGCCTTCAAACCGCCATCCGCTCTTGCATCAAAAACGCTTTACCATCTGTCCCACTAGTGATCCATTTTGGATCAGTGCGATTCAGGAGTCCTTAAAAATAGCCTTACCTCCGTCCATAAAGGCGGAGGAGGCAGAAATGCTTGCAAAACCACTCAACCGTGCGTCACTACGGTCAAAACAGCCATTCCTTTGCATAGAATTAGTTTCTTTTCCCTAGAAAAGTTTTATTCATACCTGAGAAGGGCCTTTGTGTGCCCGCCATGACATCCACGAGCAACCCACCGTGGAGTGATTGATGGCAATGCTCATTTTCCCACGCCTCTTGTGAAGAAAAAACCCTGATGCAATTGCTAGTTAAAGCCAAAAAATAGGAAGGAATGCAGAAGAGACGCAGTTGTTGTTATTTTATTTAATATAGGTCAATTTCTCTTCAAGGGATGACCAAAAGTTGGTTAGGCTTGCGGCACCCCAAGCCACAATGATTGGATGTAGGTTGGCTGGTAGGGTCTTGAAAGGCGCGGTGATTTACAACGGCTCATAAAGCATGGACGTGGACCAGTTTCTCGGTTCTTTGCATCATGCTCCAAAAATTTTCCTCCAAATTGACTACCACTTCTCGACGATAACCAGAGACATGCGCATTAGCGAATGCGAAGGAGAAAAAACAGTTTGAAGCAAAGGTGAGATATAAGTAGAGCTGTCAATGGTAAGGGGCTTTGTTTCCTCTGTCGCTCTGTCGCTCCTTCGGGAAGGGCGACAGATTGTGATGGTAGACGATTTTGACGAGTGCAATACTTGAAGACGTCTTAACCTTGCCTTTTTGCTCTAAGGTACTTGTGTCCTGCCCCAAAAGAGTTGGATGATCTCTGGGTTGGGATTAAGCCTGACTTTAATTGTACATTATACTACCCATCTGACAGCCGGAATTCGTAGAGTTTGAAGAGCCCGAGTCATTATACGGACATCTTTAGTCAACGTCAGTAAGACAAAGTGCGTCCTGATGTCTCCACTAGATCTAGAGCTTCATCCTGTTTGATGAGTGGATTGAGGAAAGGGAGAATATGTTGTCCAATGTTGGCAGTAAGAACACCTACCTGAAAACCAGGTTTCAAAGAGTTTTGTGGGAATGAGGTTTTGTGTCCGTTCCTTCCTGCCACTTATTCCTCACTTCATTGCTTCCCGCCGCTCTCTGCCTGACCTCTACCCAGCTAGTGGCGAGGTGGAGGAGGAATAGCGTGTTCACTTACTTGACATCTCCACAACGAACTCCTCCAAATGTTTCACAGCTATAGCTAGAGTCGTTAAAAGCATTTTAGCAGAACACGAGACTGGGATAGCTACCAAAGGTGGACGTCGGCCTCAATCCTTCAGTTAGGAGGCGACATAGATTCCCCCATTCGCGGCATATACCGTTCTTCCCACTTGGGAATGAAAATCAGGGTGCGAGCCCTTTGAGAATCGGGTTCGCTTTCCTCTACCAGGGATGTCAAGCCCCCAGTCTTCCCACCGCCGATGGGAAGGGTGGAGAGGCTACTGATAACCTACCAAAATAAATGATCCGATAAGGTGATCCGACCAGCCGAACTCGCATGTCCTTGCCCACCCTACGGATGGTAATCGCGTGAGCCAAATCAATAACCTTGGCGCCACCAAGACACTGACAGGAGGAGAATGCAAGGCAAGCACGTGGCGCGACCACAGATACTTGTGGCTGCATGAACACATTTTTCCATAAAAAGCTGTAAGACATAACCAAAAACAACAGCAGCATTAGGTGTTATCGAACCGGGACTGGCGCCTTCGCCAGTATGCATTTGAACCAGACCTTTGTGAGAGCTGCCTCACATCTTACGGGCGAGTGGTGTCGCAACAACCAAAAATTAATCCTTGCCTGTGACATGGATGAGACCCTGTTGACTGAGTCCGAGGACGATCAACACTTTATTCTGCGTCCCAAAGTACTCTATATGCTGCGCAACCTCCGTGCTTTCTATGAGCTCTGTCTAGTGACTTACTCCACACGTGACCGAACTGAAGACATCCTACGACTCAAATTAGATCCCAATAGACGTCTATTTAACGGTCGTGTGCTCTGTCGTGAGGACGTGTTGGCAGGTTTTGAGAATAAGCGTGAAGCTCTATTTGCACATCTGCCCCAGGGTAAGACAAGCAAGGGTTTGATGAAGGTGCGTCGCCTCAAACCTGGGTACATTGTACGACCACCTGCCTGGCCCTACATTGTCATGCTAGACGACTTTCCAGCTGCATGGTCCAATTTCTCCTCCTGCATCCCTATCCGTCCCTTTCTTCTTGGACCAGATGGAGGTGGACTCAACTCCAATGGTAAAGCGTCGACCAAAATCCTATCCGGTGAATGTGGATACATGCTCAGCGTTTACAGATTTTTGGTAAAACTACACGCAGCAGTCTTCCAAAGAGTTAGAACACCTATTGAGGTGGACATGAATTGTGCACCAATTCGTGTGAGAGCCGAGAGGAGGGTAATGGGTCGAAAGAACAGCAGTGGCAGCAACGGTCAGGCGCATATGACGGCCTTCTCGGCATTGGTATCCCTCAAGCGACGCATCAACTCGGCTCAACGTTTCCAAAACATGTGCTACGTGGATCCGGGTCAGCTACTCACCTTCGAGTGCATCAGGACCCCCAATGAACGACGATCAAGGTCAGCAATCAACCAGTCACACGTGTTTGTCGACTCGCAGTAGGATAGGGCGGGAGGGGGTGTGTGTTGTACGATCTGTACTGCGAATGTCACTTAGTTGTTTTCATTCCTCTGTGGATTTTTACTTACGCTCCAATACACATGCCACCTTGAGCGTGGGCAAAGACACAGATTCGGTAAAGAAAATTTAGATTTTCTTTGATAAATATTTTAGCTTAATGATATGATTTGCAATGTTCCTTTAATCGGTGAAGAGTGGAATAAACTGAAGGAATACCCTCGAGTCATTTATCACCAGCCACGACAGCAGGTAGAAGGCTTTCCACGAGCTGTGGCCTGTTCATTAGACACTGTTAACTGTCCAGTATTTTCACTATTTACTAATTAGTTAGATAACTTTGAAGTAGTTAATCACAGGAGTGCTATTCTATTCCCTTTTTTTGCTGAGGGAATATACTACTTTTATGACTTAAGTATGCTAATGAAAGACCCCATTAGCAAACGGTCTAGTTAAGGACTGGTAAAGGTTATTAGTAATATGACACGTCACTTTAACCCTCTCTGACCACACCTTCTGCCAGATAATGCCAAAGACCCCTTATTATACCTAGCAATACTGGCGAAATGTCTGATTTGTCCTTGAAGAAGTCACAATGAGTGAAAGACTGGAAGTATCTTTACTGTCGATGGTGGCATATGCAGCATGAGCCATGAGCATGACTGAATGGGCAATATTAGAGAGGACAAGTGGTACCACCAAGATTCGGATATTGTAAGGGCGGAGGCGCTTTCAGTAGATTTATCGTGAGACCGTATTCAAGATCTGATATGCTCACTGAGACTTTCGAAGATGCACTTCTATATCGTGAAGACTGTGAAAGAACTTCTTTTACTGGTCTCCTGTATGGTACTTCAACCCACTCCGTTCAATCGCTTTATCATTGACCCCGCCGCTTATGTGTGGGTGGGAGGGAGAGGTGCAGAAGGTGGAGGGGTTGCACCAGGAGACATAAACGTGGTGCTCTATGTACAGGCCAACCCACAAACAGTCACACAAGGCTGCACGAGGTTTAGGAGTGACATTTTTTAGTGGAAAACAGCCTTAAAGTACAATTTTGTATTGTTGATCGCATTGTTGGACAAAAAACAGCCACTGCAGGCACATAATATGGACAATCAAGGTCAACACCAAATTCTTGACAAGCCTGAAGGTCATTGTCATTTCTCGGAGAAAATGTACTAAGGTGCTAATAAATGCTGAGAGAGGAATATAAACATTGAAGGATTGAGAGAAGGAGGTGATACACCATACAGAGGTAGCTGAGTGTGTACTTGAAGGCGACTCTTGAGAGGTTGGAAGGAATTAAGCGAACTAGTAACCAGCGCCGTAGTATGAAGTGCTGACATTTCGTAGACAAGTAATATTGGACAATCATCTTGGGTAAATACCCGAGTTTTGTGGAAATCGGCATTGAAGGACTTTTGCGTGGCTCCTTTAGATCAGAAATGAGGAAGGTTGTCTGTACAGGCCATTTGATAGACATGAAAGTCAAACAATTACAAGGACGACGCACAGCCTGTCATTTCTTCCGATTACCAAATGCCAACGTAAATGGAACTCTACCATTTTGCCATCAGTTTGCTCCACCTGAAGTTGTCTCTTTAAAATTTTGACTTGGCGTCAGCACTCACGTTGATGCCTCACTCTTACCAAGGCCACATGACAGCTGTCACTTTTGACCCCAAGGTGGGCACCAATAAGGCCCTCATTAGCCGACATTTGATAAGGCAACAACATCCTTGTGGGTCTGACGGAGGCACTAAGGGTCCTCCCGGAGTTGTTGATGGGATTGAGATTGCTAATTTGCTTATGACAAGGGGGCTGCGGTTTCTTCTGCCCCTGGCAGCATTAATCCCTTTTAGCTATCGAAAACTCAGAAAACATGCAGTTGCCCCTCTCCCCTTCCACCTATTTCGGCACCTCGCAGAGTGTCTGTTGAACGTTGGACCTATGCTATCCGAACTTATCCACCCAATGAGGAAAGTCCACAAACGTGCCGAAACATAAATTCCACAGCATGTGGGTAAGGTGGGGGTAGCAGAGGGCATCGCCTATTTCCTTCGATTCTGGTAATAACTTACACCAAGATGCATCGCCTGCAAAAGGAACCCCCACTCCCCATTCTTCATACCGAAGCGCTCAATGTAGCTACTGACACCTCAATCCGAAATGATGTCAATATCACTTTCCACTCCTGCTTAACCTGAATGATGGTAGAACAATTGGTTGACACCCAAACCAAGTGAGAAGGGGCATTCGTGGCATCTACTTAGTGAGCGGTAGACAGTTGTCAGTGGAGAGAAGTACTTCCATATCCTCACCCTCCAAATTCTCATGACGATATTCCTCAACCCTCTGGCAGCGGTCGAATTGGTATTAAGTAATGGCAGGGAAATGGAAACAAAGATGAATTGAAATAAGCTTTCCAACCCCAAAGGCAGATCTCTATCTAAAATGCCATTCGTGATGGAATTGTCGCATTAGCAAAGGCTCAGTTGAAGAATATCTTTCAGAGAAATAGGACAGACTACCTCATTAGTCGGAAGAGTTTATACTCCCACTGCACCCATCCACCACTCACTTGAACTTCCGGTGTTGGAGACACTGGATGTGTGTGTGTGTGTGTTAAAGTACCGATAGTCTGGCCTTCCTTTAAAGGGCACGCACCGGATAAAAGATCTCCAGCTGTGATGTCCTTGGCAGTAGCCTTTGACTCGGCAGTGTGATTACGAGGTCGCAGATGAAATAGGGGTTGGCGAGTGCCGAGTGTGGTTTGTCTTCTGCACTTTAGAGGTGGTAGGTGCCCGTGCGGCTGGCCCACTGCCCCTACTGCTGACAGAAGTAGTGCATGCCTGTTACACCCTGCCAGTCACGCAGCTCTAGCTGTAGGTCTGTGAACAGTTGTGTGTGAACTTGAACTTGTAGAGTGATTGACTAGTTAGTTTGCGATATGATAGACCCGTGGCTTCACCATTTCTCAACAAAGGGTGACAGTATTTGGTGGAAAAGTTACAGTCAGGCTTTAGGACGATTTCAGCTGGAGATATGGTGATGATTCTTCGTCTTGAAACTTGCTTACAAGATGGGACTTTCTGGGCGAGGACTCCACCCACTCAATCAATTAATGAGGGGCTTCCATTTGTCCGGTTGAAGGCTTACAATTGTTTCCAGAGGTGGAAACATATGACCAACCAAAGGTCAGAGGCTGAGATCTCTATGGGCTTAGAGTCTTCAGTCTCCATTGGCTCCCACCACCGTCTTGATATCATGGTCTTCCATTCGAGTCCACAGCCCTTCACAGCACATCTGTACCCCAGCTACAAACCATCTACTTAAACTTGCCCTCAGGGACAACTATGAGCGTTGTATTTGTGGTCTTCTCTCCTTGAAGGCAGAGGAGTTAATATTGATACGGAGTTGATTCGCCTTCTTTGTAAGGATATTCAAGCAGAGATATTGTGCTACCTATCTTTAACTTTACTAAGACATCCAGACTTATTGAGGCGTTTCCTGATGAGACTACATTCATCGAGCCTTCTACATCTCCCTTTGTATTTCGATTAACCCTTAAGAGCGATCCCCTTGCTTCCTTGCCATCCATACCCATATCGAAATGTTCTTACATCTAAACTTTGATTATACCTTATCAACAGAATTCATAAATATAATTACACTTCTTCAAAGACCATTTTTCCAGGATGTCTAGTAAATCTCACTTTCCAATTGTAGCAACAGTACCCAGACATCTAAAACCCTATTTAAAATGTCTGTTTTTGTGGCCATTTCATACTCCTGTTCCACTGCCTCTCATATTGACAGATGAGGAGAAAGGTGGGGGATCTCATAAGGCGCGTGTAATTGTAGATTTGAAAATGGTCGCGTCGGCTAACAACAACACCTTCATATTTTGGTGTACAATTAGGCCATTGTCATTAATTTGTTTTGAGGGAATCAGAACGCACCTTCAGGCCCACACTGGTTTGCGCAGCCAGAATTTCATAGTGTTAGATGCCATCCCCCGCCAGTGGAAGTAAAGACAAATGGATTACCATAACTAATTGCATGGTATTACAAATTTGTTTTGTTCTAAGTAATAAACGAACTGTTGAGACTGCGAATTCAGGTACGATGTTGAACCGATTTCTTATAAAATCACCGCCATTTTCCACCTATTTAATTTTTTAAACATCCATTAAGAGATTCAAGTGAGCAAGCACATCGGTAGAAAGTTAGGCTGCTGTCTTGTTGATAGCTCCTTTCTGTCAACTACATCACCTCAATGATGACCTTTTAGTAAAGGCAGGATTTGAGCAACAATAGTGACTGATTTAAAACTAAAATATGTAATTTACCCATGACAGTAGTATTATAGTAATTTGTGAGTATGCTCAAGAGGTCAAAGTATCTACATCATGCACAAAATGAATCAGTTTAGTTTCTAATGACCTTGAGGGCAAATTCTGAGGTCGTTGAAACTGGGAGACGGCGTTACCCACACAAGCACCTGGAAAAGAAATTACTGCCATTGTTATCGTCTTGCATTACCGCCTAACAAAAAGCTAAAGTCACCATTTAACCGCGGGTTATTCGGCTTTTCTCAGATAAAAAATAGCATTTGTAAATAACTTGCTGTAACGTCTCAAGTCCCATCGTAACTTGGCTAAACCACATAAGATAACAACGAAACACTTTTAAATAGCAAAGTACATTTGTATATTATATTACTACAGTAGGTTGCTCGCTAGTTATCACGATTCCAGGACCATGGCTGAGAAATGCAACTACTGACAAAATCAATTTCCGATAGGGAGGCTAATAGAGTTGGCATAGAGATGTCTGCTTTGTAGTCATCACTTTGCTACTTTCATTGATGATCAGTAGATAGGCTTTTGCTGCCAAGGCTCGGTGTAGTCCAACGATCATGTGTTCGTGCACTTTTGCGTATAGCTCTCTCGAATGGCTCGGCTCGGCTGGTCTGGGGACAGACTTGTCAAATGCACACCACCAGTTGCAGCACTGGTAGAATGCTTTGCGCCTCTTTTACGTTTTTTTAATCCTCTTCTAGCGAAGCGCCGATTGGACCTCATTGATGCAATTCGAGCAATTCGGCGTGACCAGCGATCGTCATGCAGCACTTGAAGAAGGTGTAGTACACGATAGCACAGTGCATCATCCAAAAATTAGATTTTTGCGATGCATCACCTGAGGGTGTTGTATCACATTAAAACAAATCGCTTATTCTTCACAGTGAAGAAATGCACATTACTGTCGATTGAAATAATTAAAGAGCATCGTGTCAAGAGCGAATGTTAGTAATTACTTAGATGAGAAGGCTGTAACAGTTACTAAGATGATTAATAGGTGAAATTTTACTTAATCACCTACTTTAAAACACACTACTCTTATCAAAGGGTAACATACTGAGATGCACATTTGTTCTTAACAGTGCTTAAGGTTAACAAACTTTTTAGTCAAGTCTTTACGCTGGTGGATAGAATACCCTGGTAAACAGTAAAAATTACTGACTGGGTGACTGAATTATTGACTTTTTGTCAGACTTAAAAGGTACACGAGGTAATGGAGCTGTTTTACTCAGGATTACGATGTTTTGCCACATTTTGTAGATGATTTTGAAAAGTCGCCTTACAAATATGATATTGTGTTTTTCCAATTTGTAATGCAATAAATAGCTGTAATGGGTAGCATAAAACCACATTTTAGGGCGTAAGTGTGAAAAGTAAAGCTGTCGCCTTAATAACACTTCAGGACTGTCCATTATGGCAGGAAAAGTTTTAGCAAACTATGTTAAAAACCTTTAAGTCTTCCGAAGTATTTATATATGGATTATAAATAATCCCCCCTATTTCTAGTTTTTCGCTTCAAAACAACTATTTTTAAGCAATTTTAATTATCTTATATCTACAAACGACTATATTTTTGTGGCAAAAAAGCACAATTTTCCCTAACAAAGTGAGGTTCTATCACTCATCAGTCCGATTTTGCTCACTGCTTTCAGTCG
This sequence comes from Echinococcus multilocularis, assembly GCA_000469725.3. NCBI lineage: Eukaryota > Metazoa > Platyhelminthes > Cestoda > Cyclophyllidea > Taeniidae > Echinococcus > Echinococcus multilocularis. The sequence continues at coordinate 2,615,206 of LN902846.1, read as the reverse complement.
TATGGACGGTAGTTAGTAGACAAAGACACTGTTGCACCTGGCGCACAAAACCCGGAAAATTTGCATCAAGGAGACATAGCTTGACCAGCTCCACCAGTTGCTCTGTTGGCCAGTTGGTATGCCATGCCGCCTCTACAGCCGCCGCCTCTTCACCATCGCAACTCCGCTCACCCCCCATCATGGCGGACAACCACCGCGCTACTTGCTCCTCTTCTTCCGCTGCTACTGCTGCCGCTGCATTAGCTTCGGTATTGCTCGGTGAGGAAGAGCGCAGCTTGACAGAAACATACCTGGCAAGCTCGTGATAGCAGGAGCGAGCATCGTCGGACGTCGGGAAAGTTAGGCGCAGACGGCGAACATTTTTGCGTCCGCGTATGTAGAGCATTAATTCATCTTCTAAAATACATGATTTTGAATGATGCAATTTTGACTTATGTATTCTGCGACCCTGGCTGAGCTATAAACAGCCTTGGCAGGGTACGATCTCACCATTTTCTGGCCCAAGTTTTCAATTAATTTATGGTGGGGAAATTAACGTTAGAAACGTTTTATTGTTTTGTAAAAATGGCCATCAAGAACAGGGTTAGAACTTACACATTTGTCCTAGAGCTCGAAAGCTAAGTGTTTGATACAAAAATCCAGAAGTTTTGGCGTCAAAGAAACGACTACGAAGATAGTCCACTAAAGAACAATAACTAAGAGGCAAAAAATCCCCAACTTTTCCAAATTCTTAGAGTAACTTACCAATAATGACCATTTTAATCCACTTCTTAGCCAAAATAAGGAAGTAGGACTCGACAATCTCACTGCCCTGAAGAATGACGAGGTGAGCGTAATCGGAGAGACGAAGAGCGAGCGGAGCAGCATTGTGGTTACGCCTCGTGAACCAGATACCGTCTGGTGCAAGATCCTGTGCAGACACCTCCGCAGACGTTCTGCACTCTGTGCTTTTACCTGCAGTGGCTGCTTCCGATTCACGGAAGCAACGGTACGTTTCAAGACGCCATTCCTTTGGCTCACTGCCCGTGCTAACCTGCAAACGCTGCTGTATAAGTGCATTACTAGGGCACTAACCACATCAGGGGATGACGTACCATTATTAAAAAGGACGTTTTTAAAATAATTTGGTTAACAACTATTACAAAGTAAAACTGGACAGGTTTTTTATCCATAGAGAATAGACTAGCTTGCCCTATTAAGTGGCGCTAAAATTCCAGCCTTCGATGATAAATACAGACGACAAGCATATAAAAAACCCTAATTTGTTTAAAACCGCCACGAACTAAGAGAGAAGATGTCCATATAAACTCGCGGAACTATGGAATTGAGGATTGGTAAATCAAGTAAAAAACTCGTCAATTCTTAGAGGAGTCATGCAAGGATCTCTAGCCAACGTGTTAAAATAAATCAAAAATGGCTAACCCTGTTATCCATATCAAACATATTTCACAACAAATCGGGTGAATTCACGTGCACCTCGATAAATAATACCGAAACCAAATATGGTGTAAAACTGACCTAGCGACAATAAATGAGATGAAAAAACAAAATGGTTTCTGACAGAACACACATTAGCTTTGCATTAACTGCCAGTCCCTTTATTTTAGACAGCTATTGAAAATTGTTTGAATAGTTAAGGAGCACAATGTTTGCTGCCTGAAGTTGAATTGCGTGGATGAAGATCTTACAAAAATTCTTCCAGCTCATGCTAAATGTTTACCGAAGTAGGGTTAATTCCACTGAGGTACATGAAATTAAGTTGAAATGTTTGTTGTTATCATACTGCAAGTAATTACTTGTTAAACTATATCAACTAAACGCTTGTAACTTTCCTACAAACTTCTTCTTATGCAACGACCCGAGCCCTCCCTAACATTGTGATAAATTAAGGTGGTACGAAGGAGCGGATATTACGAATGCGCAGAAGGGCTGAGGGGTTTTTGGCATTGGCAGAAGACCATGCGAAGGTGGAAGGTCAAGCCACGAAGCCTATAATGCCCTTGTGGCTAAAGGCAAATTTTAGCACAATTCAATATTTTACTTCATTTTACGATCTAATAACAAGTCAATAGGTATAACATTGGCTCCAAAAAGGGTGGTTTTATTGAATTATATGGCATATAAGGGAGTTATATATGTGTGTATATCACTTTAATTACTCGCCTTACTTTAGTTTTGATAATGGGTTACTTATGGGCTCGACTATTGCGCCTCCACCACGGACCCTGGCCTCCGGGCTATGCTACCTGTCCTGAAGTTCTACTCTATGTCGACAATACATCTTCTGACCGAGTATTATGTTTCCTTTAGTTTCCAAAGTAGTAAATCAGTTTTCTCGGTTAGCACTTGCACATTTGGCTTTTTAAAGGTACTTTGATCTGTCCTCCTGAATTTTCATCAAACAGGTAAATGAACGGTCTTTTGGATCTAAAACACTGCATTTTTAAGTCATAAACCCACAAACTATTTTGCTGCCTTTACTGGTCAACAGTTCATCCACTGGGGTTTTTCTTTATTTATCTTACTTGTATCCTCAATTATATAAGCCTTCTGATGAGTTGCCTTGCTTTACTGATTCAGGTATTCTGTAGAGTAAATTGGCTGGACCGAAGTTTTACACCTAAAGTTTTCTCTTTGGCCAAACAAAATATAGCATTGTTCTAGAGTGTTATGCAGCGCCTCGAGTCTTTCCTGGAGACAGAAGAAGTGAAAATGCTGGGACAGAAAATGTATCATCGGTAGGTGGCTACTGGTATGCCCCAGTGGCCACACCGTCCCGAGGGAGCACAACTTCAGTGCCTTCAGTGCCCGCGTAATCGAAACTGGCACCGTCTTTGGTCAGTCTTCCGCGCCGACCTACATGGTGTAGTCGCTGCTGTAAGAAAAATTCAACCGCGTCGGTCATCAGAGTGGCCTTACAGGTAGGAGGATACATGACCGCAACGTTATTAATTCCTCTTGGCAATCCCATTGGATCTTAAGTTCCACCCCGTATAGGAACCGTATTGGAGAAAGGGGGTTTGTGCTGGCCACCATGCATATCCATCGCTGATCGCAAGAACATCGGTCTAACAGCAGACGGGGCTTTAAACAGTTTCGTGGAAATAAGGTTTACAATTAATTCCTCCTGGCACATGACACGCACTTATTTCTCTACCTGGGTTCTATCAATGCCGTGGAGAGGTGGAGGATGTACCCCGTCTTTACTGCACTGGCGCCTTCTTTACAGGCGCAGCAGACAATTTCGTAATGAACCCTTCCAGATTATTCCATGCTAGAGCAGATTCACAAAATCCTTTAGCTTATAATCTTTACTAATCGGCTTTAATATAAACATTTATCAAAGTCAGTCAGTGCATTTTCATATCAGGTTCTTAGCCAAAATTGAAAAGAAAAACCATTTTCTGTGTTGGGCAATGTCAGAATAGCTCTATGCAAAACAAAACTTGAATTTTTACTGTCGCTTGGACCACAGCATTTCGCCATTGGACATTGCGTCTTTGTATGTGTTTGTTTGCTGCCATGGCGATACGGTCATATTGTTAATAGCATTGTAAAAAGTGCTTTTGGGAATAAAGGCAACCTCCCGAGATTCTTCATAGGGCAGTGAATTTCTTTTCAGGTTAGGGAGATAGAGAAGGCATGCCAGTAACTGCTCTAAGCCTTGTACAGAAGGGACGTCCATCCCTAAGTTAGCGGTACAAATCTACGAAAGGAAGCAATAATTCGTTCACTTCTTAGTGATGCTTATTCCCAGGGCCTAATAAACGCTCTTGAGGCCTTGATGAATTAGCTTTGACGATATTGACCCTTAATAGACAGTAGACGGGAAGACAGAAAAAGGATGAGATACTAGATCCTTACCTTTGAGTTTATACGCCGTTCTCTTCGAATAAAGTATCAGCTTGGGACACCTTACTTTGTCTTATCAATCATGTTTTAATTCAAACTTTTCAAAATTCTGGGAATTCTTGACTACTGGTAAATTATTCACTGCCCTCACCGATTCCTCTTGTGCAGGTTATGCGTTAGTCAGGAGCCCAAAGATGGGCGTTTTCCCCACGGTAAGTATTCAAAAAAGCAACTGTTGAAGCCTTAGGCATCATTTAAAGCAATTGATCTGAGCATTCCTCCACTGGAGGTTTCCAGTGCAAGTTATAAGCAGAAACCTCCTTCCTCACCACAATCTCTGCCGTGCTAACCTGCACCACCACGGATGGTTGCCATCTTGGCTGGCAGAACTTCCACCGTCCACGACATGCCCTCCTACACTCGTAACTCCACCTTTGCTTGATTCTCTTAATACTGACTTCAATAACCATCTGGTTTATAGATTTGGGAGAGTCACATTTAAAGCAAGAAGGCCATTTTCAATTTACTTTATCGGGATTTCCTTTTCAACAGCCAGCCCCAGGATCCACTGACTTTGAATCTAGAGGCCTGGTCGATTAAAGCATCCGGATCTAAGGTGTACGAAGGTACTCAAATGCAAGTTTTGCTACTTACAGCTCTTATTCTAGGTTTTTTAGTTCAATGAGTATACCATTATAAAGGTACCAAATTTTAGAAAAATGTACGCAAAATAAACAGTTTAGCCAAAAAATTCGCTAGCTATGTAGAGTTTCAACATACGTTCAGTGCGTAATGGGCGGATCGAAACCGCTTGACGTGATTATTCGGTTGTAAGGCCGTCTATTTTTTACAACTTTAAGAGTAGCAACAAGTGAGGAACGAAAATTTCTAAGTTAAACTTATATAACCATCTCACAGCAAACCACTAGCGACAGGATGAAAGACAATTTTATAAAATATTATGAAGGCGAGTGTGAATCTTTGTAGGAGCGGGAGAGAACGGCCACTTGACTTCCAATCAGGATCCATATCGACTCTTTTAAAATAGGCTTAGAATTCTCTATCTAAGCGCTGTCAAAGTTTCATAAGACAGTTGATTCAATGATACCAGTTTATAATGCAAGAAATTTCAAAATATGCAAGGCGACATGACTCTCAGTTTAGTAGAAGAAATGGAATGAAGTAGAGTAAAATTTTGTTGAGTCAGAGGCTATCGGCTCTCTTTCAAGATACAGATGTTGTCTGCTTGTTCTTAATTGGGAGATAGAGCTTGAACTCCGCTGGCAACTCGTCTTCTGAGTAGAGACGATCACAAAAGTACACTCTTCGAATTCTGCAGTTGGCGTGAATCTGAATATGAAAAAGTTGTGTAAAGCGTAAAATTTCTATGAACCATTTGATTAAAAATACTTTATAGGATAAATTCTATGAAGGCGCAACGAATCGCAAGAACCTTACATTCGTAAATGAAATTATGTACTATAATAGCAGCCAAATTAGTCTTTGTAGACCTGGGATACGTAGTTGTAAAGATATACCTGAACTCGCAGTGTTTCGAGATAATTTGTCCCGTATGCACGACGAGTAAAGTCGGACAGATTAAACTGAATCTGGTTCCAGCCTTCGTCCAATCGCATGGGCATAGTGCAGATAAAAGGCTTCACGCGTGTCGTGCTCTGGTAATTACTGGCTCTGAAGCGACGCCGTATATTTTTGTCATCAATGATCTGCAAAACACTGTTAAAACCCCAAAATATCATGCCTGAACTTCGAAAGTAAAGTATTTTTTCAGGTTCTTAACTATCATCACCAGAAACGGGAGTTTGATCCCTAGAGTTTTGTTTGGACAAGCAGGACACGATATATATGTAGTACTAGAAATGGAAAAAAAGACATAAGCCTCACCTGACATTTGTGCCCATGACCTCCAAAACAAGGGACTGTATATCATTATCGGTAATTCTTTTGATATGCCCGTTTTGCACCTAAGTATCTATATTAACCACATTACTTTGGTACGTTTTTGTCCCATATCTGAAGCGGCTTGCTTCCAATGCTATAGAGGATTGAAAGAAAACCACTTTGAAAGGAGTTTTTAAACATGTCAGAGGTCCGCTAAACACAACTATGGATAGACAGAAATGTTGCCACTTTTCAACAGTTCAAGATACTTGTAAATATGTGATCGATGGAACTAAACAAACTTCAAGGTAATTTGGGTTGGTTACAGTTTGCAATGATCTGTCTATAACATAATAAAATATGTATTTAGTAGGTGCTTTAATATCATTTAAAGCAATTTCTGCTCATTAATACGATTACTAAAGCTGTGACTTGTGCAATTTCTATGTATTTATACTTTTTTGTATGAAAGCACTTATTTGTCGACAAAAACCACACATTTTTGTTACTTTTATCGATATTTAAAGTGGATAACAAGAGTAATACCAATTTGTTTCCCAAAATGCGCCGTATGCATGCGTACTTTCAAACAAAAGTGGTCGTTCAGACCCCTTTTTGACCACGAGCATCTGTAGCGTCCCGAGACTCCCTGAAGACAAAAGAAGACACAATACTCGGGCAGAATATATATATATTTAGCACGGAGAAGGTGTCTGGGCTATTGACATGGCCCAAAAGGCCAGTGCACCCAGCGGGGTACACGGGGGCTAATCCAGAGTACAAAAGTGGCGCCTCAACAGAACTGAGGGATAAACCGCTATTGTATTACCCATCACTAAGAAAATGAAATAGTGCCTAAATCACTGAATAATTTTGACGCTTTTAGCATGCCTGTTTCGTCAAGTAGTCCGCACTGGTGTGTGATAAGAGGCCTCAAAAATTGTTCTTTTTCTACCCTTCCTACTTAACCGAATGCTTTCATGCTATCACAGTTGACACGTCCGTCACCTTTTAACTTACTCTTTGGGGTGAGGTGCCTGCTTTATTAGTGGCGATTTATGTAATTCTAAAAAACTCACGCAACTTTTTCATAACTTTCTGTCACAACATCACTATTAAATTTTCCGTTTAAGGCTTGAGCTTTTAAATTCATCCATTGAATAATGTTGTTAAGAATTTCACTGTCTAACCAGCTTCTCCTCTAGCCCAAGTTGTGTATCACTAGCAGCTTCAATTAATTTAGCTATTATTTTCACGAAAATATGTCACTCTAATATTGCGTCATTTTTTGTTGGAAATTACCCTTTTCTTTTTGAGAAAAGCATGTCAACTATTTGTCTTTGCACAAAAAAGACGTAGTAGACAATAAAACACACTTAGCTTAATTAAACAAATTAATGTGCAACCAACACAATAGTTTACTCAACTTCAAAGAGAATTTCAGGACCCCTTTTATGCGGATACCCAACCATATTCCACTCTGCGGAGGTCATCGACTGCAGAGTTTCAAGGTCCGCCTTTCTGACGCACACGAATTTTTCCAAGCGGTTCAATGCTGTGGACGCTTTAGTCGGCCTAAAAGCACTTGCTGGAAGTGTTGAGGCCATCTGCAATGCGCAGATAACAAAAGTACAAATGAGAAGAAGAAGCCTGTTGTAGATCATCTCCAAGTATTGAAGTCTGAAAAGGAGGCAAAAGGGACGGGAGTAATGTCGCTTTATCACATGGATATAAGTTCAAACCTTTATATGCAAAAAGGCAGGAAAAAGTGCTTTGCTAATTAGAGGCCAAGGCAGTTTTGTCTCTGCTTTGCTAAGTGTTCCAAAAAGTAGTGGGAAAAATATTACGAGATTGTAAGTAGAGAAGTTATGAGGGAGATAGTTAAGCCAGACTCACTCGATGGTGATCTGGTCCAGTTTGTGAGACTAGACTCCGTTTTATACTTGGCTGAATGGCTCTTATACAAACATACCTTCGAGAAGCCTATCTTATCTCGCAGTAGGTAATGGAAAGAAACTCAGCACGATGTCAAAGCCAGCTGTGGTCTTTCTCAGTGGAATCAAAAGTGATCGTTTGAGTGGGCGACTGCGGATAAAAAGGGTAGTGGAAATAAATACTACTTGTGGTTGCTATCTTGCGTAATTTTATGCTTTTAGTAGGCTTTTTAGATTTTGGGAAGGATCAAAGCAATGCGCTGAGGATGAATGCGCATACGATGAAGCAGGAGATCATTTTTCCAGTACATTTTAGTAAGAAAATTTAAAAAAGTGCAAATAACGATGTTTATGGTTTGCAAAACCAACTTAACCTTTATAATTATCTAATCTAAAGATGCTTGCATTTAATATGTGATTTCTAATCAGAAAGTACCACTTTTTTATTTTTCGCCTATGAGTGCATGCAGTGGCTACCGGACCTGGTTTGATCACCGGCGTAAGTGCTTATCTGCAGGCTACTTGCGCTATATTTAGATATTGGACTTACGCTTTAACCCATTGTGACTAAATAAATTTTTATTGCTATTATTTTTAACATTTTGCCGCTGAATTGCCTCCTAGCTGCGCACACACCCCTCCTTGTCATTTGGACAGAACTACGAAGGGTTTGTAAACAGAGGCAACACTTCAGCTGAATACGCATAAAAATAATAAGGCAAACACATCAACTCCGTTAATAAAGCTAATCCACGAATAGGCTGAGGCTACCCCAAAAGCTTTTAATAGAATAAATGCATTAGGCAAAATTTGACCACGAATATTGTCTTCTTTTTAGAAGTTATGGTAAGACACAAATCTAGAAGAATACAGATAGTCTAATTCGAAATATTATCTCCTCCTTTGAAGAACGATGCACTTGGAGTCAATCAATGAACCTTGCAAAGCACAACTTATCACCTACATAACGGATGCTCCTTATAGTTAAAGTTAACTCAGCCTTCGAAATGCAGTGAACATGCTTTACAGTACGTAGTACGAGGTGGTAGCAACATTTGCAGGTGTTATTTTAATTTGTCACTCACATGATTCGTCTCATGGCAGTGCCCACGGTCAAAATGTGTGCTTAAACTTAATACTCTAAAGACGTATTTGAATGTATACAATGTGCTTAATCTATGCCTCTTTGTCTGCACAATTTTGACCGTAGAGCGACTGCTTGGTACCTTGTTGCTGTACGTTGCGTTTCAACATTTTTACAAACTACGTGTTAATTTAAAAGTGTTCAGTCCTCGAATAAACAGCATCGCTGGTGCTAGCACTATTTAAAATTTTTGCATTGACTTCATGTACTTTCATTTTTGCCCTACCAAAATCACTGAAAAGTCTCCATTTTGTCAAGGTCACATTTGTTCTCTCGTGTCAATGTTTGACTGCCCTTCGCGTTTGAAATCAAGTCATATGCGGAATGGGAATATGTGAGGGGGTTGTGTCTTCCTACCTTACAAGTTTTACAGAATACCTGTCTTAGTAAATTGATCTAGTTCTTCCTAACTGAATCCGTAGTTGGCATGCATAATCGCAATCACGGATGGTGTCAAATACATAGCTTCTTTAATTATGGAGTAGTTCTCGTTATGTAACTCTCATTGCCTTATGACTCCTTTTTTCTTTTAGCGAAATTGCTCAGAACTATTCGACCACACTTTAACAATAGGCGGAGTGAAAGCATCCGACGGAGTTCTTGCGGCAACTCCGCTATTACTCCGCGCATGCGCTTTCGATCACCTTTTCGCGGGTCGCTCACGGTTGAAAACTTGGATACTTTTCTTGACACCAGAACACTTCATGTCGATCTTGATGACTACATGGCACAGGACCGTATCTCTTCAAAATGTCCAATTCAAAAGGTTCACGCTAGTCAGCTTGCTGCTAACAACCCCATTGAAGATCGGTGGAACTGTGGCTTTATTCAAGTGGGCACATTCCTGGGTTTTTTGGTCCTCGGAGCCTTGATCTTTTCTATCATATTGTTTAACACTTTAGACGAATGAGGAAATATCAAAATTCGTTTTCTCTGTGGTCGACGGTCACTCAGGCTCCTCGTGCAGCCATGCACTGGCTTGGATTGTGCTAGAGTACATCGCTGCAACTCTTGTAGGACCCGAAGATCTCGATGCTGCTGTAACTCGTCTTGCGAGTCTACCTTCCGACTGTGAACTGCCTCCTAGGATTGTAGAGCAGCCCACCCTCTACAACAATAAAGGTAAAAATGTGACGAAGCGCTTCCTCACCAATCGACTGCCTCCTCCCGATATCAGAAAATTCCTCATTGAAAGATTGGTCATTTTCATGCAGGAGCTGAAGCTTTCGCCGCTGTCTGAGAAGCATTGCTGTGAGTTTGGGTCATTGCATCATTTTCTTAGTCTTGTTGGATGTCTGCTCTACGCATGGGCTTAAGGTTGAACCGACGTTTGCTTTGATTGGGTCATGTGCTCCATGGAACCATTATATCTTCTGTGGGAAACGTGTTTTGTTTTTCATCTTTGATTCCATTTTTCGCGCTGTTACCCTGTGTGGTACAGGCAATGTCTGTGCATTGTTTTCTCACCACCAAAGCATGAGTGGGAAGCTCCACGCGCCTTGCACTTTTGCCCTACCTAAGCGGCTGTTTCTCTCCCGTGTGTGTGTGCCGAAATTGTGTTTTCATTATTAAAAGTAATGATTTCACGTAAACAGGTTAGGTTTTGATCCATTTTTACATAGTTTACCAAATCCAGACCCGCATGTGATGACTGAAGGGTTTACTGCCTCCAGATTTACTACCTTAATTACACAACGAGTCAAGCCACGTGATAATTTAGTTTTACCTGTTTTTTGGTTAATAAGAGCGTGTAGGGTTTGGCGTTCCATGAAGATGAATTTGTTTAGCACTTTTGGAATTTTTGTTTCGTTCACTTTCCCCCAAACATTTTGTGCTTCTTCTATTGCGTTATTTTCAAGAATTAGTGTGGTAAGTGTCAATTAAGCCAAACTAACTTTTGTGAATGACAAATTAGCGGAAAAATTTCAAGACTGTAGTGACACGCCCTTTCTATGTGAAAACCTCAATCAGCTAGGATGCCTAGGGTATGGCAGCTTTCGCTGTTGCCAGGCATCTTGGAAAGTACCTTGACATTTTCTTTCCCGAAGTGATGCTGTCGTCTTCATGTTCGCCCTTTGGTTCATGCGAGAGTTGAACAGTCAAGAGGCGAAAGGTGGTCGCATGACCTAGGATTGAAACTCAGTGATTTTACTTCATTTTCTTTATATTTTTTAACGCAAACCGTTTGATTATGCGTCCTCTATCTTCTTCCCGATTCTAGCTGTATTTAATCCAACAATGGTTCCTGTTTTTGGATTTTAACCACTTTCCTCGTGAATTTGGGTTCAATCTTTCCTCTCCAAACCTGTCTCGCCTTCCTTAAACTTGAGTCACTGAATTTAGAAGGTAGTTTCTGTAATTTTCGTCCATCAGTTTGTATCTCTGAGCTGTGACACTCACTCACACATCCTGTATTTACCAGAAATACTTCATTATACCGTCTCTTGACAACTCTAAGGAGGTGAATACGTGATTTGTACTCTCATTCTTTGCTAATTGCCTGTTTCTCATTCATGGTCTAAAGCTATGCCTTCCCCAACTGTTTGTCTCCGTAAAAGTGGCAGTTTTAGGTTGGTTTAGGAGCGAAGTACACTTTTGACCTTTGGAGGAATTCATGCGTGAAACAACAGTAGCATTTGTTCTTTCAACCTCAGCCTACTGAAGCTGCTTAAACTACTCCTGTGTCTATTACCTTTCATAAGTGGGACTTGGCTGCTTTTTTTTGTGGGATGACATGGCGCCTTTTCCCGTCACACATACGTGACGGTCCGACTTTCTTATCCGCACCTAATCTCGTAAACGTATGACCAAAGTTCTCGTCAGTTTCTGGTAGCTAGTTCCTTCATTGTCCCTCGTTTTTGCTCGTTCTCTCTGTCTCTATCTCTTTGTTCCCAAATACTACCGCACCACTACCGACGCAGTTCCGCAGTCGCAGTGGTGGCGACACCTCCGCCTTGTAAATGAACCATCCTCCAACAAGGTAGCGAGCAAATGACAAATGACATTTGCATAAACCTCATGCTTCGCCTCCCTCCTCGCCGTTCTCTCGGTGCGTGCGTGTACGTGGACACACCCCGTGCATTTGCACACCTTTGTTCACGTGTGTACTTTTTGGCGTCTAAAGTTACTTTAAACCACTGCTTCTTCTTTCTCTTCCTGATAAAGGAAATAAAGCTTGCTACTTACCGAGGCGTTTGGTACTTCCGTGCACTGGAACAAGTTGGTCAGTCTTGCAGCGTCCTCTTTTCCTCTCAAGCTTATCAGTCTAGGCTGCTGGCTTTTGAGTCGCTGAAATTCCTCCGATTGCACACCGAAATGCGAAGCACCATGAATGCGTGACGGAATCGCCCCCGCAGTACCGTTGGAAGTGTCAAGAGAGGGCCTGTTATCCATAGTTCGCAACAGATGTGTTTCATTTAAGGCTGTCCCACTCTAAGGCTATAAAATGCAAGCCCCCTCACACCAAGAGCAACCAGCTTGTTTGCAGCACGCGATTTTGTGCAACTTGATGAAAATCTTGTCACATATATGTGACTCAATAGGAGGATTCACTAAGCATACTTCCCCTCCTCCTAGAACCATGTCATCAGGCACATTTGTACGTAATCGAAGCAATTCTTCTAGATATGAGTATCGCTAATTTATCTGAGGCCTGAAGCTAAACACATTCCATCCAGCAGCAGGAGCAGGTGCTGAAAGCACTTCTGTTCGCGTTTTATGGTGTTTTGTCAGGTAAGCGGTGTCTTTACTCGTTAGGTTGGTGTACCCTTGACTCATCCACAAGTGAGTCACAATCGCATGCAAATGCGGCTTGTGAGAATCGCTGCATTAAGCGGATTTGAGAATTCTCTGGTGGTTGTTCTTAAACTGATGAATTGCATTGGTCACAGCACTCCTTTTACTAGGCTAACCGTTGCCAACGCATAGAAGAGACACTGGTTATGGGCAGATAAGGGGGATACGCCGAACGACGTAAGTGGTAGTAGAGCATCAAGGCGTCACTGACTTCCTGTGTTCTCTACCTCTTAGAGCTATTCAAATGACGATGCTGGTGCCGTAAATACCTTTGTAAGGCTCTCTCCTACTCCTCTTCCAACTTGTTTTCTTTCAAGTCTCTAAAGGCAAATAAAGCGCCGAATCGTAAAGCGAATGCCAATAGTTGTACACCCATTTTATGCTGCCATGCACTTTCAAGGTGTATCCGCCGCTTTGGCCCATAACTTCCACTTTGTTTGTTTCCTGTTGCTGCCCTATTGGCAGAAGGCATGCAGTGATACTGTTACAGATGGGTAAATTTTGTCGCTCTAATGAATTTTTCTACGTATTCTAAAGAATACACTTTGCAATGGGTAAAGTACATCTCTGGTCCCTCCCCTCTCCAACTTCATGTGGAGGAAAAACTCCGCTTTATTACGTCAGCGAATTTTTTTGTATGTGAGTTTGCTAAAAGTAGGATCTGATTTACATTCCACCACCCGGGTCAACTTTGTTATTTTTTCTCGCTCCTCTGACGTCCTAAGTCCGGGTGGGTTTTTTTCTACCACGTGGGAGTTTGCGCCACTATGTTGGTTTCTTTTAAACCTACGAAGTTTTTAGTAGAATGTATGTGTTTTGTAGAGATTAAAAATAACTACTTATTTTGCTGTCTTAACTGATAGTTGACTTTATTCCCTTTGACCCATGGAAAAAGTTTAAACCACATAACCCGTGCGGCCACACTTCTTCACCATGTAACTTTTGTTACTTATTTTATTTAAGTAGACATGCTACTCTGCGATGGCCGTCAATTGGGTAAACCTAATTATCAATCGCCTAGGAAATGCTTAAGCGCCACCTTTTATTTTTATCTTTACTATAATCAAGAGGATAAATGCCTAAACGAATCAGAATGCATTTGTCATCCTTTTTGATATGCCTACTGGGGTTACTGTATGAGTTGTCCGAGTCGCACTCAATGTCAACTGTTTTTGATATCTGGGACAAGTCTATTGGTAAGCCCTCTAATAACGACTCAAGCATTCCAGTCGGGACAGTTTTGAGACAAAATTTTCGAGGTATCGTAGCCCAGCTAATTTATGGCTGTATGAACTTACTGAAATTGTAGAAGTGGTCATTCGGGACTAGGTCTTGCTTCGTTCAATTCACATCTTGACAACCCTTTTGTAAGACCTGGTGGAAAAACGGCAGGAGGTACAATGACTACCACTGCTCCCCTTCTATTACTCTTCGCTGTATTCAAAACTTACTGGATAAAATCCATTCTACCAGTCGCTCTTCGGTCAGTCGCCCCAGTTGTACCTTCTGCTGCAAAACTGGAGTTCTTTCCCAATGTTGGACCCTTGATAAGAACGCAGCTTTGCCTACACTAGATTCGATTCTTTTGCGTAAAGACGCCCTCCCTTTCGGATTGTGGAGGTATCTTGTGTTCGCAAGAACTCTGGCAAGGTACTTGGAAATAAGCTTAATTCTATTAGGCCTGACGCGTACCCCGTGTTCATTAAATTCTTCGCTCATGTTGCTTTTCCAACTCACCCGCCAAAATTACTTGCCTTTTTCGTCGCAGGGGAGGAAGCATTGATGCGTCTGGACAGTGAGTTGTGTTCCCTCGGTCTGGGTAGTGTTTCAGCGCTGTCAGAGGCGACAGAAAATCCCTTCACCTCGACAACAACGACGGCAGCTCTTTCGGCAGACTTGCTTCGCGTAGCACAAAGCGGCGCGGTGGGGGTTTTCGGTCTTCTTGACTGGAACGCCAAAGGCAGCGATGGCGGTGGCGTTGAATTGCAAATTGCCAATGTTGGTGATTGCTCTGCCGTTCTCTTCTCCACCTTTGATGAATCTGGTACGTCATATTTTCACTTCCAACCTTTTGCTCCACTCCTTCTGTTTGGAAATAAGTGACTTAGGATTTATTTTCTGCTGCAGGTGAACTGAAACCAAGGCGCCTAACCACACCGCACAATGGCAGCACAAATATCGATGAACTGAGACGCCTGTTGCTCGAACACCCGGATGATAAGGCGGAGGATTTGATACGCAATGGTGGGCGCCTGTTGGGCGAACTGGCGCCCACGCGAGCCTTTGGTGATGTGCGCTACAAATGGACTATCGAACTTTTGAGGCAAATGGCCGATTACCTCGGTACTACTGCCGACTCGACCGAGATGACTGCTGGCTCGTGGGCTGGGCTGGAGGCGTTGCCCACACCTTACACCTCCCCACCTTACCTCACGGCTAAACCAGAAGTCACGACCTGTATGGTAAGCGGTCTTTTCAGTGAATCCATTGTGATGCTTAGGTTATTCCTGAGGGCATACAAATTCAGAAGTTTGTTTACTAGCCATTTGGGGAGGAGTTGGGAGTCCGGTAGCCCCGATGATATAGTTCATGCGTTTAGTTGGGTGAATGACGTGAATCCTTTTTTCCCTCGTCTAGTTGAACCCCTCCGATCGATACCTTGTTCTGGCAACAGATGGACTATGGGACACCCTAAGTCCAGAGAGGGCAGCGTTAATACTGAGTCGTTTGCACCCCGATCAGTGTCCAGCGACGCGTCTTATGCGAGCCGCGCTCTCTTTGACTCCCAATCTAGGGTTACCAAGCCACCGTGGGATGGCAAAGGAGGACTTCAGACTCGCCTCGCTCCTCCTCGCCCTTCCCCCTGGGGTTGCCCGACTCTATCGAGATGACATTACTTTGATGGTGGTGGAATTGAACGCACCTCCTGCGTAAGAGTTCTTTTTCCAATCATCTTCGCTTTAAATGCGGCAGCAGTCGCGGTGAATGTGTACATATGTTCCTTTTCCTCCCTCTGTCTTCGGCCTTCTCAAAGAGAGCCTTATTTTAATACTAATTATTTTGATGTCTTCTTGGGGGGGATCAGGGATGGCGGTAAGTTGACCTATCGCCGTAAGACAACGTTTGTATCGAGAGCATGAGTTGGCAGTGACATTTTCTGTATGGAGCTAAGCGTTCTTTTAGGAATATGGGGTTTTGGGTCAATGGAGTTTTGTTGTTCGATTGCCTTGTTTATTTTCTAACCACTTTGGTGCTAAATACAACAAGACCATTTTTAGCCTGGGAATAAAATTTGTTGCCTAGAAAATCAGTTTGATGCAAAGTAGAGGGCGCTTGAGAGGCCAATTTGGTATTGCTTTTCTGCAATTTGTGTCCTCGAGGACACTCCATACATTTTCAAGGCCACTGTTCTGGTCATAAAAACAAAAAAGTAGAAATGCCTTAGCCTATAAAGCCCTAATGGGAAGGCACTCTTCAGTAGTTAATCAGGGTTTATATCCCACTAAATTGCTAACAGCAACTTAAAAGTCAACAATCATGTTTAAGAGAGTTGGTTTAAGTAAATTTAATAAGTATCTGTTTTTAAGTAAGCTAAATCAGTAATCAATTGTGTGACCCTTAAGGGGAGGAGACATTGAGTACACGAATGTCATATAATGAATGGACACTAAATGAAACAATGAAGCCGCAGGTTAATTAAAGACTTAAAAACTAATTTGACAAAATGCTCTTTTTCTAAATATAAGGAATGGGATGAAATCCAAGAAAGCCCAACCATATTTGCGTCTTCCAATGATTAGTCGGTGTAAGCAGAATCCATGATATCCTGGTGGTTAAATCCTCCCCAAATGTGGCATCTAGCCTGAGTGTGAGTAGGGGCGGTAGGCCGATGTATCACGAGACTAAGGTATTACTTGAAACTAGGACGAACGAGGGGGTCGAGTAGGCAAATGTGCTATTTTGATTTGGTCCATTGTGAGTTGGGCAGTCCTTTTTCAAAGAAATAAACTAGAAAAAGTGCTTTAGATGTTTGTCGAGTCAACGACTGGGGCCTTAGAGAGTCAGACTGGCTTGCTAGCGTTTCGTGGTAAACGCCTAAGTGAAGGTGGTGGCGCCGCAAGCTTCTTCTTTTGAATGGTTCTGTACTTCTCGACAAGAAAATTGCCTATTTACGCACTCTCATTTTACTCTGACAAGCAGTTCTAAACAACTGGATGGGGGAGAATCACTTTAGTCTCCCAAAGAGAGGGTGCTCTCCACTTTTTCTGCTCTGAAGTAATCGCGCAGAATTTGACAGATGATAAGGAATTCAAACAGTGTCAGGCAGACTCAAGCAGGGTAAGATGGAACAACAGGACTTAAGTTTTCAGCGTTTGTTAGATCCGATTGCCCTAATATTTATAAACCACATCAGAGAATACCGGTTGGGCCAGAGAAATGTGGATTAGACCTTCCTGACCAACTAACTAACTTCAAAAGCCGTAAACCTTTGCATCAATTTCGTTGTACCGTTTGCAAAAGGCGTGACACCAAAAAAGTCACACCACCACAAAGAAGGCAGTGATCCAGCCGACAATTGAATCCAACGTACAAGCTCCAAAATTGTCACTTTGTTTTCCTCTTCCTCTATCTGCTTAATAGAGACATATTGTGCGTTTGAGCATCGCTGTGCATTTGCCGTAGCAGATGGCTTTTGTATCTCCCTCCCGTGTTAAATGGACGAACATTGCATCAGTTACTCCAAACAATATACTCATCACCCTTTCTCCACCAGCTCTTAAGGCCTCCTTGTGAGGTCCCCGAGACACGCCAGGTCATCCACAGAAGTCTAAGCTTCGTGCGTGATGGACTTAAGACGTGATTGTTCACTCGCTGTAGGTCAAACATCAACTGTGTCTGAGACCACCTATCGGAAGCAAGTCTTGCACTGGAAAGACAGCACAAGACCCCATTCCACCAGGAAACCCAGGGTTTAAGGATATTCTTGCCTTCGTTATGATGAGAGGGTACAAATGGTGATAACATCTTCTCTTTTCCTTGTCCCTGACATTAAAATTGACATCTGAGACTCACGTGATCAGAATGACAATAACAGAAACAGTTCGGAAACTGCCTTGAGGCAGAAACAGGAGTGACTTGGGGATAGGATCGATTAGACTTTGAGTTTGTGATTTTAGAGACAAATTCTTTCATAAAAGTGGACTTCAAAGCTGAATTATGTCCAGCTGGAAAGGAGTAATCGAGAGTCCCGATAGCTACTTCAGTAAGTAAATTTTTTAAGGAAATTGTGCACAGTTTGTTACTTTATAGTGCAATAATATGACACCAACCCATTCGGTTATTTCAAAATCGACTTATATAAGTAGCAATAGAATCCATCTTTCTGAATACCAGGTGAAGTGGCTTTAACATCTTGATGTTTTATGCTTATCTGAGTGCAGAGGGCATCCCATTAAAAAAATCCAATCAGCAGACGATTAAAAACCAGACATAAGGAATTAAATTTCAGTAATTTGAAAAATGTGGGAGGTACAGGAGCCTGGATGATTGTTAGCACGGACCTCCAGTTAGAACAGTCTGGTGCGTCTATCTTAAAATGCGGTGACGCGCCTGGGCGATAATTCATAAACCAAATTTTAAAATTCTTCAGCAAATTATAGCCCTAACATTTATTTTAATCACTACTCTACTTCCTTCCAGTGTTTTCAGTAGACGTGTCGGTGGGGCTAACACCATGCTCCTGCCTCATGCCGAACTGATTATTTCACATATTTCTTTTAAAAGTTGGCAGTCTCATGTAACCTTGATTAAATCAGGTGAATATAAAAGAAAGAATATAATTGCAGCAAGTGTTTTAGGCCTTACAAACTGTCGCTTAGACGTAAATGACATTCTAGGACCTAGAGTGACAGCAGTAAATCTTCGCCGACGTCAAAACATTGAAGTCACAGAAAGCCAACAAATTCCAACATGCCCACTTTGCTGTGATAGAATATGTCTAAGTCTTGGCTTGTGTAGCTTGTTTAGACTTATCTGAATGCGATGCAAGACATGAAGTCAGGGCAGAATACGTACTGTTAATGTTCATAAAGGCTGGGTGGCTACTGACAAGGCCTAGAGGTCACTCTACCCAGAGGAGGTACAGCCAAGGAGCAGAGGAGTGACCTCAAAACTAAAACAAAGAGTTAAATTGACGGTCCACGTACTTCATAGCCCCCCGTCCCTTTTGAGCAGCATCCCTGACTCTTCCCTTGGTCAACCTTCCATTTAAGCCACCACAACGTAGTCGGTGCCGCAAGAAAGGACGCACCCATCAGCCATCCACACCATCCAACGAATGTGCGTGCAGCTGAGAAGATTTTGGACCGCAGTGTTACTTATCCCTCAACTGCAGATCCAGCGGAATCGAAGGAGGTACATACAAGTTGTCTCGTGGAGAAATGTCCTCGCGTGTATCTGTCCTTACCACTTTGTCGAAACTTCAGTACTGCCCAGTTATAGACCCACATAGATCCTATCGAGCTAGAAGAGAGGTGGAGAAGGAAGTTCATACTCACTTAATTGGCGTTTTCACTTAGGTGCCACGAAGAGCTCTGCAGAGTAATTTTGCGAATGACTATGGCTGGCCTTGCTTCAGTGGTTAATATCATTCCTGCGGACCGTTGGAATGGAATAATTTCCAGAGGTGTGGATCCTACTTCCATCACGTCAAGGTTGAGCCTTTAGAAATAAGAGTCAGGGCGGTTGTCCTTTGGGATTATCGCGCTCACCAATGCAGCGTGACGAGTGTCTTCTGAAGACCAAAGAAGCCGCAATATTAAGGTGGAATATGTGTTGGCGGTGTACAAAAGACTGGGGCGCTACCGGCATGACCTGAAGCCCATTCTGTCTAGTGGAACCGTAGAGGTGGAGTCTTAGGTGTCCGCGTAACCAAGACAAAGTGATATGCAACCGATCATGGTATTGCAATACTTTTTAGCTAGCAGGCGGGTGGACTGGAAACCTTCGTGACTGACATGCTCCTAACGATCTCCACAAAGCGAGGGGAAGGGGACGGCAAATTCTGACTTTTCCATAAAACTTGGATGGTCTATAAGGGAGCGCATTATCACAACAAGTGAATACCTTTCCGCAGCCAATATTCTCCAGCCGAGAGTCTGAAGCCGGGGAGAGAATTCGCCAACTGTAACTTGACGGGATCACCTTCAGGTAACAGTTCCATTCAAACATAATAAACATTTCCTCTTTTTCCCAGTTCTCTACAACTGAAGTAACAACTTGAAAAGAGAAATTAAATCCAAGCACAGGTACAAGGTAATTAATCATTCTTTCCAGGACAGTTCATCCTGGTTGGCGGTCTTTTGCCTCATAGGTGACAAAATTCGAACAATGGTACATCAATCACTCCGTGTCCTGGTAATCACAGACTTCCAATTAGTCCAATACATAAAAACTTTTTTAAAAGTAAGTAGATTTTTGGATAATTTAATAGTTACTTTGTTACTTAGAAAGATTTGTTCAAGTTCTGTAACCTGCGATACGTGCTTGTGCTGCCTCCACGCAGGGCCATTAACAACGTCGTCATTGGATCGAGTCTTTCCACATCGAGTATTACACCACAAAATAAAATTGCCTCTCATTACCAACAAGATCCGGGGGCCTTGGTTCCATGGCCTTCGAGCAACAAAGAAGAACGCTACTAGACACCCCTTATGCCTGCCAAATATCCGACGTCCATGGCCTTGTCAAACCCCTCCCGATGCCTTCCTTTGACTGCTTGAACACTACTGATAGATTTAGCTTTGTGCCGCCAAAGTTCATTCAAAATCCCTCATTTTATGCCTAAGTAATCCAAAATGCGAACGCCATTCTGTACAGCGAAATCAAATGCACCTCTGATATTCCACAAGTCAAATACCCCACTCCTGTTACCTTCCACCACATCAGCGCGAAGAAATAGCTTTAAAGGGTGATAGGCAAGGGCATCCACTTTCTTGATTGGTTACCTAGGCAGGGACATCCCCATCTTTCTACCCACGGGAAGGCGAGAGGTGACACTAGGAAAGAAGCATAAAGCAGGATTTTGTTCCTTTTCTTGGCAAACCATCCAAAATGGCGCCCGTGGAAATTTCGAATAAAAACCGACACAATAATTTTACTTTCATAGTTAAAATAAAACACGAGTGTAACATTAGAATCGGCTATTCACCTCTCGGTTTCTGTAACGAACAAGTGAGGGCTCCTTCGAGCTACTTGACCTCCGAACCAATCCACTCGGCCAACAGTTATACACCAAGAACTCACTTTCAGCTCGAATACTTCACCCTCTTTTGTCTTCAGGAAGATTTCGGGGTGGTATAACAAGATCAAAGACTCAAATACTACAGCTCGGTGGCATTGCAAGTTACATGGATCAGACAAATACATGCAAGTGACTCTTTCATACTCAGTACAGTGTAGAATAGGCCTCTTACATCTTTTTATTTAAATTTTACTTCAAATTTCAGTTTTAACTCGTAACGCTAACCTGTTTTGGAGTTTAAATAAACTGCAATCATTTTAAAGTAACTGGTGGAGGTTACTTCGGCTCCACCCGTGGATAAAAGTTGCCAGGGCGCAGGATACAATCTATTCACTTCAGTTTTGTAGCAAAGCAAATTATACATCTCTAGGAAAACAAAAGCGTGAGTATTACCAAAAACAAGAATGACAGGCAAAGTGACAAGAATTTCTGGTGTGAATTGCTTGGCATGCTCCAAGAGGTGTTGTAGCATTGGTCCTGCGTGGAGGAATCACCAAAGAAAACTGTTACCCAAGACCAAACAGTCAAAAAACCTTTACCTCAACTGGTTGAGTGATTTTGTTGAAAGTAAATGTGATTCGGAGCTGATAGGAAGATTGACAATGACAATTTGAGTCTGTCAGTATGCCTGTCATTGCAAGTACAAAAATTGTGCACAAATTAGTGATTAATCTCTCTGCCTTGTTAAGCTTTTTGTAAGAATAATACTATACACACAGCACTGCCTGTTCTGGTTAAAAGTTTGTGTCATCTGTCACTTGCCTACTGCCAGTCAGTAAAGCTGTATTTGGGATCATCATTAAATAGGCCTCTCTATGTAACCCCTCTCAGCAAACTTTCTCTATCTGTAGTCCTCTAAGTCTAGCAAATAGGTTGATATCCATAAAAGCTAGATTGCCGAGTGACAGTAGTCAAAAGTTCTGGAGAATTCAATTATCTTCGACCATGGTGCTTCCCACTTCAACTCCTACCAACCCTCAATTCTTCCATTCTACCTATCTAGTTAATTCAGATCTGAGGTTCATTGCACTTTTTCTTTCAAAAGAGCTCTATAAAGAATATTTTGAGAGGAGAGCAATCTACTAGTCCGTATAAGCTTTAACCGTAAATGTGTTGAATGTTCCCAGGATCCTGATTGGTTGAAAGTGACCAATCAGATTGACCCTGTCTATCACCTTATCTGATGAACCATATAAGGGGAAGGAATCTGCAGGTGCTTTTACGTTTAACATTTTACAACATGAAAAACGTAAGTACCCACCGCTAACGCCTTTAATTACAGTGATGGTGCTTAAAGTGAGTTGTACAGTCAGGTGCCTGTCCAAAAAGTATTTCAACCTCTACATCAAACATTTTTCTTGGAGTGTATGCGCCTTATTTGTTGCATATTGTAGTGGTGTTGTTGATTAGACAATTGCCTTGTCGGCATTTTGTTGATGAAGTGGGGCCACTCTCCTAGACACAAGTATACTTTATAGTACCTCCCATTTTCCCAGCAATTTAAGAGTAGACCGTAACAGTTTCCTCCTTTAAGACAAATTGGTTTTGTGTATGCCCCAGTTTAGGAGTAATTGAGCAGGCGATTATGTATTTTAATCCCGTCTTTAAGAAAGGCTCTCTGTTTTCCAGCGTTGATGTCTGAGTAGTCTAGGCATGACATGTCAGACCTCCCATCATGAAAATCTAGCCATGTTTTACGATTTGACCTGAAATCATTTACGTAGCCTCTACTTGGTCATTTGAGGGTTTAAAAATTCAATCCGACCACTTTCTGGTAATTAGTCTCGCCATTCTCAAGGGCCAGAACTACATCGAACACATACTCACACGTACTCACATTTACGATAATTTGTTTCCTCCTCTCCACTCTGAATTTGTTCAGGAGGAAATCGGATTACACTGATTGAATTATGTGTAGAGATTTAGTTATTGCATAAGTGTTTAAAGCCCCGCTGCTCCTTTCCTCACTCACCGGATGCGTTATTCTTACTCCCAAAGGGTCTCCTAAATCACTGCAGACACCGAACATCTACCACATTTGTGTGTTTCCCCCCAAATTGCAATGTGTCTACTCCACGACAGGAAGAGGTGACAAACTGATTTTGTTAACATAATAGCCGCCAAGCTTCTAGTCGATTAAACAGGAGACAAAGATTAGTTTGCTTAAGCCTTCGTCAATGTTTTTCTAGGTTTCCCAATATTTCATGCCACAAATTTCACTTCGGCTGGTCTTCTTCTCTGTGGTGCTCTTTTTTGTCACAAATGCCGTACACGGGACTCCCAGCAGCTATGAGAAGACAGCACAGATGGATGATCTGCCTGAGGAGCTGAGTTTGCGTGACTATCTAAATCTCATGCGTCTGAGAGCTCTCCACGAGGAATTTGATGACGGCAGCGATGGTGAGGTGGAGAGTTTTGGAAAGCGGGCGCGATTCCGTCCGCGGTTGGGAAAACGAAACTACAACTTCCGTGCGCGTCTTGGTGAGTTTTTGTTAATTGAAAAGTGAAATTTAGATTCTCCACGATAACATTACAGAGACTTTGCTTGGGATCCGCAGTGAGTTAGTGCTGTATCCTAGCAAAGGAGTCATAACTTGTATTAAGATTGGTCGGTCGTTATTCCAGGATTCCGTATGACCTCCGTTAGGGCGTCCCAAGCCTAGATTGGGAGCGTGCGGCCCAGCAGCAAATGCATCAAAATGTGGTGAATTTGCAACACCCACAGTACCGCTTCCTAAGGCGTCTTACTGTTGCAAAGAGCTCTATGGATATTTCCACAATAGCATGTACTTGAAGAAACGAACGGGAGCATTGTATGCCATATCAATGTAGATTAGGATGGACCACCTCGAAGGTACATCCTGCTGTTCGCAAATGACTTGCATCTGTGTGAAAGCTAAAGGGGAGATTCAGGGTAGGACAATGGCAAAAAGAGAGGTAGGAGAAAGGCAGAAAGCGCCAGCATATAGGCCAGATTTACTCTGTCGATCCTGACTGAAATCTTTCGTATTGTTGCTGGCCATTTTCAAGTAGACGGGGAGAAAGCTGAATAGTGCCATCCCCGACAAACACAATGGGTAATTAAAAGGTCTAAATTGAGTTATGAGACTTGATCAGGGGACGGAAAGTTATATGGCAAATGGGATGTTTGAGATACGATGCCCTAAAAAAAGGCCGACTCCATTGGTGGTGGAAACCTCTATGAATGCTTCATAATAAAGTTTAACTCAAAAGGCGGACAGCAGATACATTATTTGAGGAAGAAACTGAAATGCATATAAAGGCTTGCCATAATAGCAGCCTTCCTTTGGCAGTTAAGGAGGAGGTTGGCGGTAAGATGGATCTGGTACAGGAAGGCAAGTAGACGGATTGTAGTTGTCTCAGAAAGAACTCGCCAATTTATACGGATCCAGATAGACATTCCATGTGCCTCAGTAGTTAAGGTGAACTTCTGTCATCAAGGTCAATGCTTGTTAATAATCTCCAGGGTGACGTTGAGTCAGACACTGCCGTGGCCTTCGATAAGGTTGCCTTCCAACAGTTCCACAACCGGTTTTGGGTCAAGGACACTGCTTACCTCGCACACAACTTCTTTAAACAGTAAAGTTAAGGCAGTGTCTTTACCACTATCAGCGACGGGAATACCTCTGCCGTTGTTGGCCATTGTGTAAGCAAAAGCGGCAACAGGACCACGTCGTGGTCAAAATTCATAGCAGTTCAGCGTTTCACTCCAACAAATCTCTTCCACGAAGGAGAGAAAGCAACCTGGTACCACGACCCACCTTGGACATAAAAGAGCTTCCAGGCAGGGACCTTACACAGATTTGCATAGGCACATTTCAGTCAGTCATGGGTTTGGGATCCCTCAGATTGCCACTCTTGGGACTGCCTTGATCTCTGTTGGAACGTCGCGGGTCGCGCGGTTCAAGGTGTAAACAGCGTCAAATGTCTTTCGGTTCATTTACTTATTCAGTCTGCCTTTTATCTTAAAAATATTAAATTATTTACCGCTTATATTCGACAACTTCGTTATAGAAATTAATTTTGAACAAGGTAGGCATTCATGGAATTGCCATTTCGACAAACATAAGCTTTGTATCATTAAGATTGTCTTTTTGGTCTGCTATTTCTTAGACAAAAGAAATAAACAATCGGAAGAAATGAAGCTTTAAGCCACCTTCTCTTTTAAGCTTAGTTTAAAATGGTCTTAAGCAAAAGGGTGTTCCATTCGACTATCGTGGAACCTAGTTTCGCCCCATTAGTTCGGGCACTAAATGTGTCAAAGGCGGGTTATTGCTCCCAGATGGCCGTATTTAACCATTGCATTGTGAAGCATTCCGAATGCGGAAATAATTCTGAAAAGGTATAATAAATGAGCCATCACATGAATGTGCCACCAAGTGGAACCCTTCCTAGCGTCGCCTACTCGATTCTATGATTTTATGGATACTACTACGGTGAAATGATGTTTGCTGGAGGATTTATTCAACCAAGTGAGATCGCTTTCCCCCGAGGGCTTCGATTCGGTGCGAATTGCCGACTATTGATTTTTTGCTCGGTGGAACAGGAGGCTGCTCACCGCGCCAGTGTAGCACCTTGAAGCCTGAAGGGAAGCGCAAAACCGTAGAAGATTGCTCACTGTTGTGCGCAAAAGAGCTGGGAGACTCGAGGTGGGGTCAGGAGGCTCTCCCGTAGAGAGCGAAAGACCAAATGGCAGTTTACTGCCCTCTTTTAGATCCAGTAAAATCGTGTCTATTTTATGCATTTATGTGAGATTATAGAAACTCTCTCACCCACAAATTGGTTTGCTTCCAAAATCCCCTTCAAAATATTTTTGTAGATGGCTATCAATCGGATTGTGTATTCTTTTCTTGTAGCTCGTTTTTCGCAATTCATTCTCCTGTATTCGACTAACTTAATGAAAAAATTGTCGTGCACTTCTTGTAAAACCAGATTTACTTTTAATTGTGCGATTAATAGTCCACTTTTGTGGCATTTTAATCCAGTTTAAGTGATCCATTTCATTAACAGTCCAGACATTTAATCAGCTCAAAGTATCCTTTTAATCAACCGATGAAATATAGTACCTGAAGTTGTCGCCTCTTTTTCTAGTTCAAATTTTTGCTAAATACGAGGATTCGGCATTACATAGGAATGTCACTGACTACTGAAAGTGGACAATTTAAAGTGCTAAACTGTGGCATAATCAAGCACATTGAAAAGTTTCCGTGAGCCTATTTCTTCGGACGTAGCTCTGTTACAGAGTTACCTTGAAGATGCCTAATTACGAAAGCAAAAGGTTTTTTTATCTCAGAGATATAGTCTCCTAGACTTCTCTGAAGACTAAAGGAGATAAAATACTAGGGCAGAATATGTATTATTGGCGCACAGAGGGGCTGGGGTGCCTACTGTCATGGTCTGGAGGCCAAGCCGCCCAGTGACAGAACAAGCGCGGAGCCTCCTGTGCCTGCTACTTCTCGATGACGTTGAGTGTAAAAAAAATAACAAATCTTATTCCATTTATTGTTTTACAGGGATGCTGAACGCTTATTCTACTGCTTTAGGTTAGCATGAAAGTATACTGGATTGGACTAGACTGAATCGTTCGCCGTTTTGTAGACTCCCCCACCCATCAACATGTAATACTACTGAGATGTCCTTTGTGAGGCAAATAAACCACTTCCTTAATAAATGTGTAATCAAGTTCCATGCTTTTTTCAGGTTCCTGAGACTGAATTTTTGATATGCATCTTTCTTAGATGCTCCTTTTTTTCACGTTGCAACTTGAAGTAGCTAACTAATCCAACGCTGAAGTAAGTAGTTTCAAGGGCGCAGCCATCAAAATAAAACACTTTAGACGTCACTTGACACTTAAGTTCCCGAATTCGGGGCGAAAATCGACTGTAGGGTAGCTAGTGGAGTAATGACAAAATTGACTGAAACGTCACCATGCCAGAATGACAAAGTAAATCTGTAGAGATTGAGTAGGTTGTGTAGGTAAACATGTGTAGTCCTCCCTTCTCCTTCAGCACCAATCCCACTCAGTCCTCTATGGTGGCTGTTACAAAGTAGTCGGTCCCCTTAAAAATCTCTCACGAACCAAGAAAGAAAGTTCTATACTGATCCTTTCTAGGGAGGAAGAAAAGACTATTCTTCCCTCTGTCAGTTATGCATCTCATCGATGCCGACAGATCACCCGCTTACGAAAATGTAATTCACAAGCGGACAATTGGTTGTTGAAGCGTTTGTTCAAGATGGTTTCATGAGGCTAATATTCAACATCCATTCTTCGTTGGCACCGTATCCTCGTTTCAAGGCTACCTAGACGTCTGGGCCACCCACAGTTTTTCATACCATGGAAGGTGGTGCTTTCACCCAGGCAATTAACACCCTAGGTCAAGGTTGCAGTCAGCTTGTGTGTACTTGGTGGTGAGATTGAAGGAGAGGAGCTGGGAGGGTTATGGCTGAAAGCATAAGGTGGGTTGCTTTTCTGTGCATCTTACACTTTTGACATTGTAGCTGTCACTAATAATGATGATTTACCCTGCCTCCGTCTTCTGAAGGGTCAACATAATTTAGGTACTTCTGGCAAAAGCAACAACAGTTCTGACAAAGTGACGGATTGCAGTCATGAAAATGATGTCAATTTCCTCTTAATATGTAAAAATCATTGATGACGGATCCGATTTTGTAAATATGAAGAACCTACACCTCCAAAGTTCTCCCTAATGTCTTAATAAGCCAAGGCGGTATGGTGGAGCACTCATCAAACATGAATGAAACTGAGAAGATATTCGACAGTGACGCCACCGGATCTGGAGTTCCATCCTGTTTGGAAACTATACTGGGGGGAGGGGGAATATGCTAGGCATCTCGTATATCCATCGCTAGTCGTACGAACACTGGCCTGAAAGCAGCATCATATAACAAAGGACGGTGGTTAACATGATTTCTTTCAGTGCTGCCCATCCACATCTCTCAGGGCCCCATCTGACTCGTAGAGAAGTGGAGGAGGTGCTGAGTGTTCATGTAATCGACATTTCCATTTGGGTACCGTAGACAGCCACGTAACAAACCCTTCCAGATGACCATTGTCACTTCAGTTATTAATAGCATTCTTGCAGAACACGGGACTAAGGCAATTGCAGAAGGTGGACGCCATATCTAACCCTTCTGCTTGGGGATCGTAGCCTACACCCTTCTTCCCTCACGTTAAGGTTTAGCATTCAGGAATCGAAATCGGCGTGGTTAGCCACTACAATCGAGTTCGTTTTCCACTGTCATCAATGTAGCCACTAGTTTGGCCAACAGATAAATTAGTATGGGATTACAGCATTTGCTAATCCCAGTCTCTGCAGACAATTCACGGTGATTATTCACAAAGTCAATTACTTGGGATGATGTTGCGACCGTTTTAAACAAATCCGCTTCTGACACACAAGTAAATCATATCTAATGGGAAGAACTTACTTCCCCTAGTAGTAGTAGTAAGGCGCCTTCCCCCTTTGCTTCGTCCACTGGCCAGGATAAGTTAGCTGTAATGCCTGTTGAGATGGCAACTTTTGGCGCATAATTCGCAGCCACTTGATTTGGCACCCAACTTTTCTGGAAGCTTGCTAAAGTATTGGAGGATTTCATGGAATAAATCCAGTGCAGCGCCTCGAGTCTACTCCCAAGACGAAAGGAGACGTAATAGTCGGGCAGAAAGCAACCTACCGACATACAGAAGGGCTGGAGGAGGTCCGCCGGCACGGCCCTGAAGCCATGCCGTCGAATGGAAGTACAATGGTGGAGCAAAGAGGCAAACCACTTGTCTCTTGTGAGAATGGAGAACTTTAGGTGGATGTTTTGATTTCCAACAAGGTTTTACACTTATTCTGCCCTCAAAATGTCAGAAGAGAAGCGATATTTGAGCCCGATTTGGTGGATTTGAAAAATGCCTGACCCAATAAAGTAGATTATCTTCAACATAAATAAGGGACATTCATAAATTACTCTGAAATTACCAAAATACGGGGACCTTGTGACTCTCCACACCAATGCATGAATGAGGTGGTGGGGTATTATCGAAAGAAAAAAACAGAGATTATGGGTGGCCAAGTAAACCCACTTTCACGGATCCATTCTGTTAAGATAAAACACTAATGAAAACAAATTTCAGCTACCATAGCAACAAATAAATCCACGGGATACACTTTTTGCCGTATAAATCGAGGCAGAAGTTGGGGGGAAACCCAAATGCGCTTCAACCATGGAAGCAAAGTCGAAGTAAATTTTATGGCTCTACAGTTTAGGCACCCAGCATCACTGGAAGAAGTTGGTTGGACAAGAACAGGCTTCATCGGGTAAGGATAAATAAGAGGGTACAGAGGTGTCAGGATTGAGCGCATTCAGGGTATGCTTCCTCCTCCGATCCGTCAGGAGATTCATACCCACTGATTACCACTTCTATCTCTACAGATGTACGCCTTCACAGCGACTTTACCATATTTTGAGGCAAGAATCAGCAAAATTTTGTAAAAAAGTTGCGAAAGCAGTGAAATACGCAGGAAACCGGATAATCGGAGGCTTATTGCTACTGATAGCATACCAATTTCAGATCACAAAATTTGCTTCCTATCCCTCCAAAATTCAAGAGAAGCTTTTCATCTGGCAACTTTCAATGATTCTTCTGCAACACTCTTCGTTTAGGTTGTGCGGGCACTTGAAGTCGACTGAGTGGCGTGGCCGACACATTATTTCCCCTTTTTCCAATGCAGTTTTCAAACCGAACAAACTCCAGATCTAGTGGGATTGCAGAGCTGGATCAGCACCATTGTAGTCAAACATCTTGTCAGTTTCACGCAACTTCGATGCCTGGAGTGGTTGGCTCGTGGGTGTTCTTTCCTATATTATCGGTTACGATTTAATGGCTGACGGGGGAGGTCAACCAAGGAAGCACCGAGGATGATGCTGAAAAGGAAGGAGGGGCTGTGCAATACTTTACTTGTTCATTTAACTCCCCATTTCGATTACACGGGCACTAATGGCTCCGCCAGGCGGCATAGCCTAGCAGAGCCATGCCAGTAACCCTTCACCTCTCCTCCACCCAGTCCTTCTGTATGTCAAAAATACCCCTTCTACCAAAGTATTATGCCTTCTTTCTACTGCAGAAAAGACTCGAAGCTCTACAGTTTGTCATCTCGAATGGAATAAAATCAGTGGGAAATGCGGAGATTGGGGAGGTAAATTGTGGTAGGTTTGTCAGAGCCAATTAAACACATATGTCGCCAGCAGTAATGGAAATGGTAAAGAAACCGCACTAATGCATCCCATGACATTAAGGTAGAAAGATGGCGGTATTTTTATAGAGGAGAATTAGTGCTCCAAGAGAGGCTAATTTGGTTTGAAGAAAGCCCTCTGCTTTCGATTCCATTGGCTAAGCGATCATTTATCTTGAGGCCGCATCTAACTACCCCCAACATTAAAGTGGGATAAAATTTATCAAATGAAATATTACTTCAAATGTTTAATCAGCACCAGAGCACCTTACTTACAAAAGCTGAATGTGATTTATTTCAATCTTCAATTCACTTATTTTTGTAGATAACTGGAAGTTAGGAAGGTCGAAGGGAAACGTTGGATGGAAACTTGGCGGAATTTTTGCAAATTTTCAAAGACTATGCATTTCTTAATAATTTGACTATAAGGTAAAAAAATTAAGCCGCTTATCTCCCAAATTTTCACTTTATAGTCGGTAACAAATAAAATTCTTACTTGTGAAATGAGGTATTGACGGGAGCTTGTCGCAGCCAAATGCTTAATCAAAATTTCTGGACTATCCAGACATCACCTCCAAAACCGACTGCTAATTGCACTTTCTCCTTTATTTTCTGGGGAAACAAAACTGAATAATTTGATTCTGAAAAAGTACTCGAAGGTATAGTGCCCGAGTCTCCCTTGAGGTCAGAACATGTGCTATCAACCCATAGAAGCCACGCCACCCAGTAGACGTACAATCACGAAGCCTTCAGTATCCGCGAGATCAAAGATTTAAACAAACAAAGTATTACATAGCCCCTCTCTCCTCCTTTGAGCACTGTCCTCAACGCTCCTCCTGGTCGACTTCTCGCCTCGGCCAGCACAATGTAGTCGGTGCTGCGGGAAGGAAATCTTCCACGAACCAACCGCTCCATTCATCGAATGTGCACACAAATGAAAAGTATTTGACTGCAAACTCACTGGCACCTCTTGGCAATTCACCGGATGTGGCGCTTCGTCCTGAATGGGAGCTGTATTGGCGAAGGGGGAATGCACTGGCCATCCCGTATATGCATCGCTAGTCGTTGGAACACCGGCCTAAAAGTAGAGTCATGTGCCCAAGAACATGGTTCCGTGGAAGATAAGGTTTGGTGTTGGTTCCTTTTTGGCACATTGTTCCCGCTTCAGTACTAAACAGCCTTATATATCCATTTGAGTTCTCTCCAACTATTAGAGAGGTGAAGGAGGTTCTGCATGTTCACTTCATTGACAGCTCTGTAGCAAACTTTCCAGACTGTTCACGGTTGTGTCCATTGTAGTTCACCTGTTGCAAGCACTTCCGCTGAAAAGGGACTGGGGTGGTTGCTGAAGGTTGATGACATTTTTAATTTCTCTGTTAGGGGTCGTCACGGAATCTCCTATCCACTGTGCACAACCTTCTTCCATCACATTAAGGTTTAACATTTACCAATGGAAAATAAGATAGCTGTTCTTTAGGATCGGGTTCGCTTTCCGCTGCCATCAATGCAGTGTCCCAAGTCTTTCCTGATGATGGAACAAGTCATGATACTAGGAGAGAACATTCTTACTTGGGTCAAGCAATATGCCAGACTCTTTCTTAACTGCTTTCGTGCAGAGCAAAAGATAAAAAAGTGACTGCCAGTTATGGACGAGGCTTCAAGAAATCTTCTGCTCCACGACGGACGCCTCTCGCCTGTGACGCGGAGATTCGGTGCTTAGCCAAAGGTGTGAGAATGGTTCTCCCTTCCGGATCGGGCTTGTTTGTCACCGACACCACTGTATCAAGCTAAGCGTTTTCATCCAACTTCGTCTTATGTTTCCTTTTAGTCAAAGAAGCGCCACTGGAAGGTTGCACCTAAAGAATGAGAGATGAAAACTGTACTTCCAAACCTTTCTGCAACGACACCTTCCGCATTAAAATCTTGTTTCCCACTTTGAAACAAACGGAAAAACTTGGCTCACCTGAAACTGCTCTGACAAGAGTTTGATTGTAATGCTCTGACTGTTTGTTCAACTCTTCGCAAGCAATGAAGGCTCCGTCTTTACACCTCTGCTGTGCGGCAGTCTTCGGGCCATGATGGCAGTCCCCCTCCCCAGCCCTTCTGTACGTCGACAATACATGCTTTGCCCAAGTATTACATTTTTTCTCATCTTCAGCGAATTCTTGGGGCCCTACATCTGACAGCCGATGTAGGAGGTTGAACAAAGGGAGAACACGGGATGACGTCCAAAGGAGTAGAGAGCCTATGTTGTACTCTGCTTACTTAAACTTCAGCTTTGGTAAAAAGCCACTCAGGTCTTCGCTATTGTACCTCTGCCGGGCGGTCTGACCTCCAAGACAGGGCAGCAGATCTCAAGGGCTTAAATACGTTGACTATACATATTCTGCTCGGGTATTATACCTACTTTCTTCTTCAGGAGAGTCTTGAGGCGCTAGGTAACTAACAAATATTCGTCTATTTGTACAAATTTTATGATAGCATTTGACACAAAGGATCTATCGCTTCATTTGGGGATAGGGAAAATTGACACGTGTAAAGATAAAGGCAACCAAAATGGTAACGTGGCGTCAGTCCCGAGACCAGTGTGCAAAAAGTGATGTCAGGCAAATGACAGGTTAAAATGCAAGCTTCAAATCGTAGTTGTGTATATGCGGCACAACTTTACCCAAAAGTAATTAGCAAAAATTACAAGCAAATGCAATCGGAGCGCCTAGGCTCGAAGCAGTAAGGAGATTTGTCGCCATGACTCTGGGGGGCTCGTCTTTCGATCAATGCAACACACCAGCCTGCCCTGGAGTCATGTCGGCGGCCTGGAAGGGGATTGGTTATCAACGTATAGAAGGGCTGATGGTCCATGGGTATGATCCTCTAGCCGTGTTGCCAAACAAAAATGCAAACCTCCAGGCCTGGAAAGTCTGTATGATGAGATGTATAATGCAACGGAGTCCAGGATTGAAAAAGATGAAGAGGAACCTTTGTACTACAGATTAGGGGTTGCGCATACTCAATGGAATTCTCAAACATGGCGAAACTTCAGATTCAGTGGAACTACCAGGAGGTATGAGTGACATTGCAGTTGCACGTAAATTCAATGACAAGCGCGGTCAGACCGTGGGTAGTTTCTCTCTTACAGCACCGACTACGTTGCGGCGGCTAACCAAGAGAGCACCGACGACGATGCCCAAATGAACTGGACAAGATAATCCATGGACTACGTTAGTGATCTCCCAGTCCTTCCATAAGATGACTTCCGGAAAGACTCAGGGGCTTTAATTACATCAGTTTGGATAAATTTGCCAAAAAATATACGTAAGGTAAATTTAGTTCCCTTTACACTTTGGTGGAGTTCACCAGAGCTATTAAAATAATCAAATCGTTTTTGCAGTTCTGCACTTTTTTTAAAAAGTGACCAGATAAGTCTAGATTCCACCAGGATCTAGTCTCCTGTAAATGACGTGACGTGTGCCTCAGAGAAAGGCCTCATGGAGAGGCCTCATGGGTGTGTGGAGGAAGATGAGTGTCCTTTGAGCTACTCAACGCTATGTTTGTACGCCCAACACTGGAGAGAAATACGAAGGTTGCTTACCAATACAAATTCACGATGCGTTTTTATCACATGGGTGGAAAAAAAAAAGGAAAACAAGGCAACAGTTTTGGAGCTTACTGTCTATCACCCCTTAATGCATGTTGCATTTCACAGCGCTACTCCAGCACTAGCGGAGACTACTGGTGGCGCCCGAGTCCCCAATTACTTTATGAAGGAGGCGCACATGACCTTTTTATGATGCTTAATGGGTCCCCACAGAGATAGTACAGTAATGGTACCCGCCTTTGAACAATCCATCACCAGAATGGCATCCTAAGAGGCACTTCTTCTGGGTGGGTACTACTACACCCTCCTTAAATGTCATAGCAATTTGGCTCGAGACTTCTCCCAACCGACATTACCGCTCTGATTGGTTGGTCGAAAAAAAGGTGTGACCATGGGGTCATGCCAAACCTTACAACGATGAAGTTATTCGAATTAAACAGCCTTAATCACTACAATGTGAAGGTACTGAAGTCAACGATTTCATTTTGCATTGAAACGTGGCAAATAGGAATGACAGGTGCTGACACTAGCTAGTAGTAGTAGTTAGTAGTATCTCTGTCTGGTCACAGTAGCAACTACAACTTTATCACCTGAGACAAATGAACTGGTAGTATGGGATATACAATCGTTGACAAAGTGACAAGATAACTATTTGAGTCGGTTGCAAATCTAATTAGACTAGAATCACGTCAATCCACGACATTTCATACTCATACAAACTGCCTTGCGCATAGCAGTGAAGTGGATCCATCCAATACAGGCGTGAATGCTGAGTGGATCAAAAAAACCCGTTTGATAGCAAAGCAGGCAGTGTTGGAACATACCAATTGACTAAAAGTTTTACCAATCTTCCTTGAGGGGTTAACTTTTATTGCCTTCCTGACCCTAAAGGACTTTCAACGAACACCGCAAAAAAAAGCTTTCCTCAGTCCAAGGTCAACAAAGCCGGCCGCGGTTTTGCCAGTGATAAAATGTTTCTTTGAGGAAGAGGCTAACATTCTGCCTGGTTGTCTTGAACAAGGTCTTCCTCGGTGGTGGATAATGTCCAAAAGGTTTGACTGTCGCGCGTACTAATGTAAGTAGGCTTAAGTTCCCTCTCCAGTCAAATTCACGGTTGATTTAATTGACATTCAATTGGACTTCGGCATTTGTCCATGCTTTACGAGGTCTGTTGTAGTGCCCACGGCTGAGGAGCTACCCTGTTAGTCATCCATGACTCTTGGACTTTAACATTCCCCGGTTACACTCACTTTCCCATCTTCACTAAACAATGGCTACGGAGAAGGTAGTAAAGGGGATTCAGCTACTGCAGCGCTTGTGCTTAACTTCTCTAGAATAGTTATGCCGTGACTACCTCATAGCTAGACACACATTCCTCATCCATAGGTGGAGTATGTGCAAAACAGGCACTGATGCCGAAGCCACGAGAAGTGGGTGGGGCTGTTCATGAAGAAACGGCAGTCGTTTGAGCTTCAGCAGGCTTCCCATCAGCATCCTAAATAGGATACCGCTAGATATGATGACACTACTGACAACTAAAAGTAGACAAGTTTTGGTCACCGTGTGTGAGCTAATCAGGCTCTCAGCGTAAATTTCGTTGATACTTTGGGCTGGTACAGGAGCAGGACGCTGTTAATAACGAAGTGCTATCTCATTACAATATGAACTTAAACATAACAAACTTGTGTGTATTCAATCCAAAAAACGTCCATAAACTATAATCAAGTGTGACTATCACCTTTGAAAGTGATAAGGTATTAACAACACAAAGTGATGCGCTTACACAAATAGCATTCAAAGCCTAGTGGAACCATATGATTGAAGAAAGAATTATGGTGACAATGCTGGATGGCTGAAATTACCAGATATGGGATTTAAAGACGCATCAAAATCAAAAAACCACATTTTAAAAGAAAACCATATTTTTGCATTTGTGCTCTGGTGATTCAAACACTTTCGGAACATGAAACGGCCTCTAAGGAATTCGGCTGCGGAAGAGACAAGTATTTGCAAATGAAATTGTAGTATACAAAGACTGCCTAGTCCGACGACTTGCCACCTTTAAGGCACTTGGTTTTAAACGCCGCCTTCATCTCCAGCCGCCTTTTCGCCCGAGAGAATCGGTTATTCTCCCTTGCCTGCGCTTCCCTGCGCCGTACCGCGCTTGCACTACTCTCACCATTAAGAATCTCGTCCAGCCGCTCCTCTAGCCTCCTTCGGGCGATCAGTCGATTCACCTGCAGATCCCTACTATCCTGTGTAGAACCAAACATCAATGCAGCACTTTGTCAAAACGTTATTCCCCAATGGGTAAAATGGGAGTCGCTCACCTGACACTTAACGTAGATGCCCGTAGGTAGGTGTTTGAGACGAACACAATTGGCAGTCTTGTTGATGGCTTGGCCGCCGGGACCCCAGCCATGAATAAAAGTCTCCTCCAAGTCCAAATCGTTCAGTACGATGGACGAAGTCTCCTTATTACTACAACGTCCTATAGACGCGTGAAAAGGAGCCGCAAAATGTAATTGTAATCGAGTGGCAGACAGAATTATTCTCCGCACCAATAGACACGACATTTCTAATTTAAAACACAAGAGTTGGAAGCTTAAAGAAAGGCATGCCAGCTTGGCAACTAATTGATAGACTGGGAAAATGTAAACAACACGACACGATGAAAGATTTCAAAAGCGAAACGGCGCCATTATCCTTTTGAAACGACCAATTTAAGATTTCCAGCAACTTCTGATATCTTGTGAACACGTTTGGGATTGGCAGAAATAATACCGCACATCTAAATTAGATCAGCACCCCCCAACATTAACGTCGACAAGTGTCAGGCACGCAATTTAGAGACACAATTGTTCCAATCTAATAATGCAGAATTCATTAGAAGTAGCGCGGATTCTCGCGCCATACAACAAGTTTGACTATTCAAAATAAGGTGATAATCAAGGGACATACGTGCATGGCCATCGACTTTACATCCAAAATTCTTGAATTCCATCATTAATAATGACTGGTCACTCTATATCACGGACCTTAAACAGACAGCTTGGAACGTTCGGAAAATGAATAGACTTTACTAAACACAGTATAGTTTAGTGAATTTACACCAACTAGTTATAAAATACATGGCCGAAATTATTTGCTAAACACTCATATAACTTAGTTGCTCGCGGTCACAGTACTCATCGATAGTAAGTGTTGAATGTTTCTGTGTAGCCTAAAACCTAAGAGGCATTGCATTGCATTAAAAACGGCTTCAAAAATAGGCGAGCCAGTAATAGAAGAGGACCCACGTTACACACACCTTCATATCTCGCGGATCTGCAAAAATAAGTAAGGATGCTTTGTAAAAATCATCATTAGTTCTGCCCAGATAATGACCAAAATAGTAACTTTAGGTAGCAATTTTAAATAAAGTGAATTTTTTTGATAAGGTGAACTTTTGCACAGCTATTCCAGTATTCTAAATTCGCTCCGCAGGACAAACCAAGAGTCCAGGCCCTTATCTTTGATAACAGTCTCTAACAAAGCACCAAATGTGTAGACAGCCTAATGTATTTAAATACTAGACCTCAATAACACATAAATGAGAGGGAATATGGTATTACTGTAATATGCGATTATGATTCTAGTCATTTGAATCGGCATTATTATAAATAAACCCATTTTAATAGAATGTTGGAAAATGAAGCTCATTAAATTTTTTACCTGTTTGCTAAACGAAGTGGCACTGAAAGTATTTCGTCACTCAAATATACCTGACCCATGGGATGGTAAATATTTTCCACTTTTGACATTTAACTTTTACGCTAAAATGGCCTAAATCGTGTTGAAGACACTTTATTTCGATATTTGATTAGCCCGAGTAAAACCCTACAGCACTCCTATGGGCTACTTTTCTTATCTATACACCAATTTGTCATCATCCATATCATAACCTTGTGCCTCCTGTCACTTCTGTTAACGGACTTTCTGTATGATTACAATTATTTTTTTTTCCGCAGATATTTTCAGTATTTGTTTAGGAATGATCCAAGTGGTGTGTAGACTTATACGATGGCGCTACATTGTACAAAATCGTACTTGGCACTCTCTAAATTTGTGTAATACTTTATTTTACCCTCGTGTTTGGTTTTGGGCCACTGAGGCGCCTACTTACCATCATGAAAGTTTGGCTTCACATCTGATTCCCAACTTCGGAACGAATTGCTCAATTAGCTGATAAAGCATTCGCGTTGACGGCTACTCAAAAAAAAAACATTAGCCGCTATTATATCCGTTCCATCGCTTCTTGTCTTCCTGTATTCTGTGTTAACATCTTCCTTTAAAAAAGCTCACCTGCACCTAATCTACAGCATCACATCTCTTACATCAAAATCGGTTTAGGGAATACTCTACACCCCTCTTATTCAACAACGTATCCTTGGGATTTAGTAAGCACGTAGGTATAAATGCTATGTTTGGCAACTAGCATGGCAGTTACAGATTTGCTCAGGTTATTTACGAGTCTCCATGTTATTACTGGGGTTAAAAAAACCTCAGATATATACCAATGTCAACTTCGGCTCGCTTCTTTTCTCCATCAATGGGTGGCACAGCAAGTGTTTATGCTCTGGTACGCATTTCTTCCCTCCACATGCAAACATTCTTTCACTGCCAATTGAGTTGTATTAGAAAGAGTTATCCAGGCTTAAATGCATATTTTGTTTGGTGAGCAAGTAAAACAAGTGTACAAGCCTGTAAAGTGCTTTCTAAACAGATGGATGAACAGGTATACAAAGGCTATAACACAGTCCTCCCAGTATACTCCAAAGGTAAGATATTCATCTATAACGTCTTTATAAAACGAGTAAAATAGCCCAAAACAAAAAAAATACCCACCGAATTTTGTCAAACTTGAGTCACATACTAAAATAACCGCAGTCAAACGGCAATGCACAGAGGGTAGGAACAGTCACTGTTGGAATTGGGTGAAATCGTCAGTTTCACTGGGGATATTAAACTGTTGTTTTACTCTATGGAGAAGCGGTAAAAGCTGATCGGTCAAGGATTGAACCTGAGGATCCACCAGCAGCAAAGCCAAGCGCTGCGATCTATCTCTGTGGAAGAAACATTGGTGTAATCGTTTACTGATAATGAAATAAGTAGACATTTGTTTAGGATCTGCACTTACGCTAGCATTGAGGGCTCGTTTTCATCTCCCTCCAAGCGAGACAGCAACTGCTCATAGATGTTGGAATTTCCGATTGTCTCCTGACTTCCCTCACCCAATAACGACTGAAGGAAATCAACAGCCTGTTTAAGTATCTCTGCAAACTGAAAGACCTCGGTGAACGAATTTGTTGCACTCTCAGAAAGCAGATTGTCGAGGGTGCTGAGTAGTGGGGAATTTTGGGTCTGCGTGGATGACGATGCTACGTGATGGACTAGAGAACGTTTTGCTTGAAGTCTGGGACGCTGCCTCACTATTTCTGACTCAGGTAGTGATGTTGGCGTTGATGACATCGAAGGTGATGGCAATGGTTCCTCTAATGGATTTGCAGCGAAAGGCGAGCGCTGTATCTCACAAAACTTCATCTCCTGCAGTGAAAGAAGACCATAGTAAGAACAATGCCATTCATCTTGATCCTGCTGAACTAATAGACCAAATAATCATCCCTTTTTCCCTTATCCTAAATTAAGTTCTTGCTATTCAAGTGCCTTGGGGAGACCGCATTCTAAAGGATAATATCGCTGTAATTTTGATAACTTTTTAAGCGATTCTCGGCGCCAAATCTAGCATCTATCTATAATCTGTCAATCAACTATTTCATCAATGTCATGGTATTGTGCACCAGGATGATAAACCTTCTTCCATCCTTAGCGCCTAGATACGTCTTTGGGGGAGAGAATCTAGCAATGTGTATAGCAAACCTTAAAGTAAATGGAGGTTTGACCTTTTTTTATAAATCACAGTTTAAATATTCGATTGCCTTTTTAAAATATTCCCTTACCGTTGCAGATTGTTCATCGTCCCCAGACGACAATTTGCTAGGAGATGGTAGGGTAAGGGGCCTCTTTAAAGAGAGCCTTGCATGCGTAGGCTCTATAGGACTAGAGCTGCTGCTGCTGGCGGTAACAGTGGTAGTGACAATATTCCCCATAGCAGTGGCAGCAAGACTCGTAGCCACACTAAGGCCTGGATGATGGAACACAATGTGTTGGGCAAGATTCTTCCACATTGGGAAGATCATCTTACAAACACAACAGCGAAAAGCGGAGATCGCTTTTACTTTACTGTCGCTTAGTTGCGTACTGCCATCGCTAGCTAGAACAGGAGTGTCACCGTCGGGCGAGACAGTAGTGCCTCTTGATGCCTCCGAGGCACAACACTGCCTCGAT
Organism: Echinococcus multilocularis; assembly: GCA_000469725.3. NCBI lineage: Eukaryota > Metazoa > Platyhelminthes > Cestoda > Cyclophyllidea > Taeniidae > Echinococcus > Echinococcus multilocularis. The sequence goes on along the minus strand of LN902846.1, from coordinate 2,575,035 downwards.
GTTGAGGGCTCACTCGACACATCTGTAGTCGACCAACGGAGCATCCGACTCTGACCCTGTCGTCTGCTTGCCTTGTACTGAGCAAGGGTGCGACGGGCTTCCTCATTACTCAAAATTATCACCTTCCCTTCCCTGCCGTGCATATTCTTCATATGCTTTCGCAAGTCCCACTTCCAGTTGCTGCTGCAGTTTTAGAAAAAGAATTTAGCAAAGATTAGTTGAGTGCCATCAATTGGTGTAGAAGAAAGCTTACCGGTGGCCGCAGAATGAACACATATAGGGCCTAATATAGCCCTCCCGATCCTGATGGCAGGAACCAGAGCCGTTACTACATGAAGGATTCATGTCATCACTGCAACAAGTAGCTGATGATCTTCCGTTGCGTCCGAATGCTCGCACCCTTTCCAGATACGCAGGCAGGGTTCGTTTGGCCTCCTCAGGGTCCATGGTAATGGTAGTGACATCTGGACGTTCAGGGTGAGCTACCCTTATGTGCTTATTAATGTCCCATTTCCAGTTAGATCGGTGCCCACAGCTGGAGCACTTATAGGGCTTATGCAGTTCCTCACGGTTGGTTGAGCCTCTTCCGGATCGGGTGGGCCTCGTAGAGCGCCGCTTGGCTGGCGGTGGCTGTGGCTGTGGGGGAGAGGCCTGACTGACTGATTGAGGACCTGCCAGGCACTCTGCTTTACACACCAAGTTCAGCGGTTCTTCCGTACTGACACACGGCTGGGGCTGCTGCTGCTGTTGCTGCTCCCCTTCTGGCTGCTGCGACGTGAAGGCTGGCGCAGGGCCTAAACCCTCTGGTGTTAATGTCTGTAGAAATTGCTAAAATGGAAAGGAAAAGAGGATGAATTAGAGGTGAGTGAATTTTCTTTCCTCGAAGTGGCATACAACATGCAACAGACGTCATTTCAAGATGCACATGGGGACAACACATCCATGCAGTGTTATACGCACCTTAGTATACCGCCTAGAAGGGAAGGAAAGTTTGGGTCTTGAATGTGAAAACTGTCGTTGCGAATTCTACTCTATCTACAACAATTGTGAAGATGCGTACCGATGGTTGGGTTAAGACGGATTGTCCGTGCAACTCTTATTAGCCGCGTGCAGATCAACCCGAGACTTTCGAATGTACTTATATACGTCTCCAAACGCACCTGTCATTGAAGAGTGTAAACTAGTACCTAAAACAATAGCCTCCGAGCCAGTCCATACCCCGCTAGTCAAACTGCCGGACAATATTGCGGCCTCCTTTCACGAAACAGTGTGTGGTGATTGCTGAGGTCCCGTGTGAATTACGATGTATAATCCACGAAAATCTACGCGCCTGAAAGGTCTAAACGATAGTTTGCGGGGGCGACAGAGTGCCAAATGGTTGATTGTATACAATATTTAGAGGCATTAATGCGTGGGTTGTTCCCGTCTATCATCAAAGCAGTCAATCCAATGGGCACCCACCGAGGGTGAGGAAAGTCTGATGCTGGATACCTAATTGACGCAGTCTCCTGCAAAACCATATGAGACAGTTTTTCCTTCAAGGAGTCATTTACACAATTTGATACTTTGAGCAGTTAAAGTTCTCTACGTCCAAAGAAGACTCTGAGTAGACGGCCCTTGATAACCACTTATGTCTCGGTTTAAGTTGAACATCCTTCGTATACTCTCCTGTTTTGATGGCGTTCTTTGATGCGCTCTCGATTGTGTTGAAGGAAGGCGAATATTAGTTCACAAACACGCGGGCTGCCTCGCTGGCTCGCATGCATACACAGGAACGTGAACTCACACTGCTGCCGCGTTGTGTAAACAAAGAAACGGGGACGATTGCTGGGTGTGTGCAATCGCGCACACATAACCACACGAACACCTCTGGCTCTCTCTCTCTCTCACTCTCTTAGTCGACCTCTCACGTTGTAAACAAACACGCGGCCCAAAGTGCGTGTGTGCCACCACCCGTGGCTTCGGTTGGATCTTCTACTCCTTCTTTCGTACTAATCGCCCAGCCCAATCCGACTTAGTCCATTGATGTGACGCTCTTTCAAACCTCTCTTTGTCAATGCGATTACATTATAGCTCCGAGTAGTGTAAATGGTGGTTAATTCTAGTATGAGAAAAAATTCCCGCAGAAATAAGTGCCGATATTAGGTGCTTGAGGACAAGAAATAAACCGACCGAAATTGGTCAGCCTGGTCCCACCGAATATCAATACAACTATCGCCGTGGTAGAATTCCACTATTATCTTGATGAGGTTCTTTTCTTGCCGATTCCTGGATGGTTGGCTCTTTATCAAAAGATGAAGAGCTGGTTCTCACACGTCGGAGCTGCCGAAAATCCAACGCTAACTTCTTTCCCTCCCTACATCTTAGTTCTCTCTAAACATTTAGTCAGTAAACAAAGAGTGAGGTTTGTACTTTTCCATCTTACAAGCCAAATGGATGGACTAAATGGCCGACATTTCTGGCCATTTTTCCAAACCAACTTGAATTACTTCCGGGGGGACCTCCAAAATTAAATACACGTGGCTGGGTGTGATGCATAAAAAAAGTTTCTTCCTCCTCAGCTGTGAATGGTTGGCACTTAAAGGTGGGAATAGGCTGTGTGTAAACGCGAAATTATTTAACGCCAGTCCAAAATACAAACAATGCATAAAGCACACAATGCATATTTGCGCATCTACTTGCTCGAGAGAGCCAGTCGTCGTTAATTCTTTATGGCAATGCTTCTACGAGTACCTCTTTGTGTGCGTCCACCCGCCCCCTTGCCCTCCCGATGGCTAGCGAACTCGTAAATTTTCACTTTGAGATAGTCAACACCTTCGCTACTGCTAGGTAGTAGTATCACACTTGTGGAAGGCCACTGCTTGTGCGTGTGAGGGAAAAAAATTACTAAACACTTTACTCCATCTTCATGGTCATTAAGTGTCAGTCCCATAGCTAAGGCAAAGTTCAAAGTCTACTCAACTCACCAGCCAGTTCCATTTGCTCAGAAGGGAGTTCAAACTCTCTATTGCTGGCGGAGGGGTTATGGTGCTTAACGGAGCCGATAATGGTAGAGGCGGGGGCGGTGGTAGTGACAATTCTGGTGGAGGTGACGTAGGCTGAGGCGGCGGTGGTACGAGTGGAGACGGTTGGGAATGAACAGCCGGCAATGTGAAAAAAGAGGCCAGGTATTGCAGCGATGGGTAAAACCTTGGGTCTAGGGCATGCGGCGTTGGAGGAAGCGTCAGGAGGGTGTCAATAAGCAGTTGAGAAGGATCCACTGCCGTTGTGGAGAGACTTAGATCAGCGTGGGATGTTGAAGGAAGCCCTGGGGGCACTGGTGTGTCTCGGTTTGTCTGGGAGTTTGGCGAGTTCTAAAACAAATAACAACATCCTACTTTTAAGGCGGCATAAAGAGTTTAAAGGGACAGAAATTAAGAAAAAAGTTAAGTATTACATTTGGTATAAGACGTAAGCAGGCTCACCCCTGGTGATGCAGAGCATGGCCGCACCGCTTGTTCCTCCCTAGGATCAATCGCAGTCGTCCCAGCATTATTTTTAAACTGGGCCATAATGCGAGCTAGATCATCATCTGTCTTGAATTTATCTTTGTGATGGGATTCCATGTGACGTTTGAGGTCGCCTTTCCACGCCGACTTGTATGAACAAAAGATACAAGCAAAGGGCTTCACGCCCATATGCAAACGCGTGTGACGTCGCAACTCGCTCAAGTACTTCGCATTGTACTTGCAGTACGGACAGTTATACGTCCCCGCGGAGCGACTGCTTTTGGCGCCATCACTGGAGGCGCTGCCAATGGCAGCGGTCCCACTGCGACTGGAGTTATGACAGCTCTTGGTGATTCCGTGCACTGTCTTCATGTGGTCAGTAAGATCACCGTGCCAGGGGAAACTGCTGGGGCACTTACTACACCTAAAATGGCAAAAAGTGCGGGATTTATGCATGGCCTTGAATGTGTTTGTAGGATTGTGTTTCGCCTCTTGCTTTTGTTATGACAAATTAACTGCATAGATGTTGATCAGAGGCCCAAACACACACACACATACAGGAAATTCAAGCTACGATCCGACACATTGTTACTTTCAGTTAAGTCCCCTGAAGTGCAACATACGCAACACACGTAATTCGAGGTGTAACAAAAGGCCTTTCTACAGCAGCAGTAGCCAACACCGCATTTCACATTTCTGCTGGTGCACAGAAGACATGGCCACCATGTATCCAACACACAACCTCGGCAACTGTTGCATTGAACTGCAAATTTAATGTTTAAGAGGCACTTAAGGGAAGGGGAGAGGATTAAGCTTGGCATTGCAAGTGACGAACGTGTCCTGATGTCGGGCCGTGTGGAACAGGATGCAGTAATGCAGCTTCTCCGCAACGGAGCGTATCTACAGGAGACTTCAAGTAGAGCAGGATGATGCACCATTCAATTCACAGAACTTGGACCTCACAAGTGACTAACGTATTCACTCAGGTACATTTACTCCTCAAAAAAATTAAGCCGTGTTAAGGGCCTATGAAAGCGTTCTACAGGTCGGCCTCGGATGATTCAACGCGGGTAGGGATGCGTGAATAGGATGGGTGACTACTTGAGGGAGAAAACTTGATTCGCACTGCGTTGAGAGTGTTTTTAAAGATTCTAAGGTCCCAGTTTAACCTGAGTGTGCCATCGTATACACTTTCATTGATATTGCATCGAGAATTAGGTTAGGTATACGAAGAAGGTACCAATCGCTAACGCTGAAACTTACTTGTAGCGCCGCCTCGAATCCGTCCGGATTGGCATATTTTGCGTCAATGCCGATGACGAACAAGGAGTAGCCTCCATTTGAGGGGTAGGGATAGGTTGTTGTATATCCTCTGCGGACGCGCCTGGATTATTATTCTGAAGCAATGGAATCGATGGAAAGGCAACTGATGGAACGCCAGGGAATGCACGAGTGAGAGATAGGAGGGTGCTTAATTGAGGCGCCACCTCGTTCATGATCCCCTCGACTGACTCAACGGTCTGGCTCCCGTCTGGAGGTAATGTTGCCCTGTGCACATGTATCATGTGCTCATCCACCTCACTCGGTGAACGAGAGGCAAATGGGCACTGTGGACAGAGAGCCAGGGTGTTGGTCGCCTCGGGGAGGTCGTTTTCTGCTCCCTCCTGTTGCTCCTGTTGTTGCCGTTTCACAGGATCATCCGCTAGGGAAAAGGGCAGGAAATTTTAAATCATCAACCGATCGGTTTGCGAGGTTGAACAAATGGAAATCACGATAAAACCTGAAAGGAAGCTGATGTATTTAGGTGATGACAGCCAAGAGACGAAGGCACAACCCAAATATAGATTGTGCGCACAACGACAATTTTCACACTTTACTGGCGCAAATATTAACAGTAAACATGCAACACAAAGCCTTAAGACCTTTGCATCAACGTCAAATGTCAGCGCAAGCATTATGTACCACTGTTGGAGACAATGATTAATTGGTAGGTTTGTCTGATCGCTGTGACATGGTAGGAAAGAGATTGGCTAAAAGCGAATCATCCAAACTTAAGGCGGGTTGCATGCGCAGGCTATTCTACTTCTCTAGATTTTCTCGAATGAATCACCAGGACCGCCAATGCCACCATATTGATGGCCAATCCTGCCTTCAGTTTCCTCCCAGCTTCCTCTCCTCCCCTACTCCCCTGCCTGCCTGCCTGCTTGCCTTTCAGCTCGGAAGCACACACAGACTGAGGTGACGCACACAGCACACACACACACGCATACGTGAGAGCGAACAAGCGAGTGTGTGGAAGCTGGCAGGGCAGGGCCAGGGGCAGCAGCCCCGGCCATATTCGGACGTGGAGGGAGCATGACTCATGCATTGCTGTGGTCCTGCGCGCATACGCACGCACACGCAGAAAGGGAGATGTGGGTAGGGGAGGCATGGACACAGCTGGGCGTCACACAGTCATTAAGCGCCTTCCCAATGAGGATCGGCATTACCTACCCACCCATTCTACCACCTCTCATCGCCCCAACTTCATCGACTGACATCACTCATGCCTGCTGCTGCTGCTACACACCAGTTCGCTCATATATGAAGGCACGAACCACTGATAGGGTTGACGCTAAGAAGTATGATGGCGGGGACAGTTATGCCACAAGAAAATCCCACCCCGTCTCTTTACGCCTATCGAAGCAGGAGGTGTAGGCAGGATTCTCCAGGCCCAAGGAGTCCCAATTTAAACATCCTCAAGACTATCATCGGGCCAAGATCACCGAGCTAAAATTGATCCACTTATCGTGAAGCCGGACAAAGGTGTATTACAGCATTCCTCCTCCTCCACTGCCCCCCCCCCCCAAACGGACTCTCAATGCACAAGCAGAGAATGGCATTCTGTTCTCATGAATATGCACAACTGAGGATCATTAGCGGAGCCCCCGCCCGTGCCTAATCCACCCACTCCCCCTCCTCCCTTGCAGGAGTAAGGAAGAGGGGTTAATGCTAATGTCTCGGAATATGATTATCACTTTGCTCCCTATTGCATAAACATCTACTGCAAATCAAGGTGTCTATACCAACTCACCGGGAGGTGGAGCAGATTTGCCGTTGCCGTTGCGACGCGGATCGTTTGTATTTGCCATTACTGATTATGGTAACTGGAAGGGAAAAAGGCATTGAAGGAGAAACGCGTTTCACAAGGAAGAGCCACTAAATTGGAAACATTGTGGTAGTGGCGGTAAGGGCAATACGGGTCAGTGATGACGACAGCTGGTACAGTTCTCCTCTACGATCAGGCCTGATTTACATGTCCGTGACCCCAGATCGGGTCGATGGGGACTACTTTATTGCAGGTCTGGTAATAGTCGTGGTGGTGGTAGTGGTAGGAGCAGCAGTTGCCGCAGCAGAAGTAGGATTGAGTGTTTATACTACACTTGAGCGTAAATGCGCTGCATTGAAGTAAAATGTGGCCTGCAAGTACACGTGTGTGCACACATACACACACTGACGCCTCTAATGACAGGGAAATTATTTATAGGAACAATGACTACGCTTGGCATGACCAAACATTGGAAGCTTCACGGCTCACATCCAGAGTTGTTTATTGCACATTAGGAGTACAGAAAATTTCCGTCAGTGGAACTTCCTACCCAGCATCTGAGAGTTGATAACCAGGAATAACTAAGGATGGAAAACGTCAAAAGTCAAAGGTGAGACTGCAGAGGGAGGTCTGAGGGGGTAAGCACCGTCCAAGGAGTCCTTCCAATTACAAAAAGGCTCATTTTCGCTGTCTCCTTAGAAAAAAAAGAAGCCCCCTTTCTAGGTCATAATGCGCCGGTTAGTAGATGGAACAGCCCAGCAACCCCGCTATAAATGGGGTGGGGAGCTAAGTCAGCCACAAAGCACGTGCACACACTTGCGGTCTCCTCCCGGATCCAGCAAAGAGAAGATGGATGCATTCATGTGTCTGCACATTTTGCGAGTCAGCGCTAACGACAGATGGTGTGGCATGTTTACCCTGTTGCCAAGTCGATACCTCTTCTCTTCGTCCGCCTGCCCGCCAGGCCGCTCGCCCGCCTCTCCCTTCCCTCCCCTTCCTCCTGCTCACACAGGTACCCGTCCATTTCTGGTCTATGTGACTCACACATCTTGCGAAGACGGCGTTACAAAAAATGCAGACCTAAATACATAGGGCTCACGGTGCTATGGTTTAAGTTGAGAATTGACTTATACTGTCCTCCTACCGCTAGATAAGTGGCGAAGTGGTCCACTTTTAAAGAAAAAAATGGCACCACTAAGAAAAGAATGTCTAGATCTTCCACCAGATGTCTACTGCTCATCATACCCTTGATTATTATTAGTAGAGAAAGACAAGATTTCCTGAGCACAGCGGGAGCTGCCTGGCGTGTAGCCTGTGTTTGCGTTTGCGTTTACAAGTGCCCGACAATGTTACGTGATCTCCTACTCCCTGCTGTCCCGAAAAGGGACTTGTCGACCCAGAATCCTTCCAAGAAATCGATACACGCACCCTCCTAAACCCACACCGTTTCCAACCAATCCTAGCCTGGTCTGGTCCATTGCTAATTCCCTCTTCTACGCATTCACATCAATGGCAACTGGGAGGGAGGCATCCTCTACCACAGATGGATCAACGTGAGTTTGTCGTCTCCCAAATGGGAATAGGACAGCGAAACAACTTTTGCCTCTCCGTACGACGCGAATAACTTTCTTGTGAGAGCTACCTCTGCACTCCTTTCACCTGTGTAGGTGATAGCGGTGTCGTTATCATGAGGTAAACATAAGCTGCCTGCTTCTCCAGTTTAATTACCTGCTAGGTGGAAGTGTTTATTCGAACTGGAAAATTCCACCCACAACAAAATAGCAAGTGCACAGGCCTGAGATCGTTTGAACGAACAAAAAACGGGTTAATTGACCACATTTGAAAGGCGCGACGGCTGATAAGATTAAAGTACGAGCACGAGTTAAAATTATTTTAAAGTTGACATATGAAAGTGCCCTAGTGCTCCAAGGTGCCCTTAAAGGCTGAAAGCAAAGTCGAGTCAATAATAAATAGTCCTCCCAAATACTCGACCTAGAGGGTGGATTGCTTGTGAAGCACACATCAAAAGCATTCTTGATTGACCAGACGAAATAGTGGAGGGCTGGATGGATGACTGAATGGGCGGACAGATTAATGATTAAACAACCCAATGAGTCAACGATCCATCGGGTAGACAAATAAAAATAACTGATTTTAAGGCAAATAATTAAAACATTTGAAAGAACGTGGTTTTTAATGCTGTACATTAGAAACAATCCTCCGGCATCTTTGCCATCAGTGTCAGCTCTTTGTTTGTGAACAATATAAATTACTCCTAGTGTGATTGTGGTCAATTGGGAAAAATATGCGGGAAAGGGGGATGACTCCCATACCCACCAAAGCCGCCAAACACGCTCTCACGGCTCCCAGAAGATAGACATTTTCCTAGCTAGACTCTGGCGGGGGTCCCTATTCCTCGAGTGACTATGTACCCCTCTCCCCTCCCCCACCATCCCCACCACCCCAACAAGTAGTAGGACTGATTTGCTAATAATCATGAAGCGGTTATGTGCCAGAGTTGTTAGTCATCCTAAAAGGGGTCTACACTTTCCGCACTGTAGGAAAAGAACGGGCCTTTAGCTAGAGTACCAGAACCAACGAAACTTATGAATAGGATTAAAAATGAAGCGACTAAGAATGAGATTAGTGGAGATTCACAGACTGCTGGATCCAAAGGATGTACAAGGAAAGTAAAAAAGGGCACTATTTATAATATCTGAGTTAACTGCGCCAGTATATGTCCGGAAATTATTGCCAACAGGGGGGTGATCAATCTACTAATCATGAATCAGCGGCCAGTACGGCATAAAATCAAACATCTTGGCATATAAAAAATTATCCATTTTGCTGGCAGTAAAAATCAAGATTTTGGACTTACACAGACTGGTCTCTGTGCAGTGATTCCTACCACACTCGGATACTCTGAGAGATGAAAGGACTGAAGAATGTTTGCTGACAGCAAAAAGTTTTTTAAATACACAAAACTAACCAATGGGGTGAGAGTGATTCTCTTAAAGCCAATTGGAAGCGCGTTCAAGCGCATTCACTGCGCGTTCACCCAATGACTTGCCAGTCTCTTGTCTGCGATTTGATTGGTCTTGAGAGAGCATCTCGACTTCCTCACCTAATCTGCCCTCGCAAATTGCTGCTTTTTGTAGAAAAAAAAATTTGAGGTAGAAACTACTGTTACCCAGGCACAAAGGAAGGGAGTCAGTATTTCCAGAGGCTGTTTGCTGCACTTTTTTGCAAGACGGTGGGTGTGTGCGTGTGTGACAATTGATTTGTTCGTACTTTATAGACGTGGCGACTTAGTTACCATCGATTTTGACGGCCTCCTGTAGGTTGGCTGGGTGACTTTTTCTGGCAACCATAAGATTGAAATGGTGATCACAGTTGCATCAAGGACAAATTTAATCACTGACGCTCCTACAGGCGTCAAAGTCGTCCCACTTGATCCAAAGTTTTTGCTTTACATTACAAGCAAAAACTGCCTTTACTGTAGATGTAAAAGTCATTTATTCTCTAGTAGAACCACTGTAGCTTCTGAGTTAATGCTAAAAACATCAAAGTTATATAAGCCCCATATCATTAATGCGGCAGTCAAGTGGGGGTATTTGGAGAGTCAATCGTAAAGTTAAAGGTCATGTTGCTATTGCATTTAGCCTTCGGGCACCTGATTTACGTCAATCCATACGTAAAGTTAATTTGTTGGAGTGACTACACTCTCCCTAAATGGCCATTTGTTTATGCGGGCAATTGCAGTTCCCAGTTTATCAATGATCTGGTGATTTAATCACGCCGCATTGTTTGCGTAGGGCATGAGGGGGTAGAGGTGATCGCCAGTACGAGAGACAGAGGACAAGGGTAGGGAAAGGAAGAGTAGGCCCAAGATACTGGGTCACCTCAGGCCGGATGTCCACACACGGCCATTGATGACCTTAAAATTACGCCTACAACCCAGAAGAGACCCCCTTTGCACACACACACCTGGGCCAGGCCTGACGCTAGGAGAAAGAGATGCTCTCCACACAAGGTAATTCTAACATTTCAGAACTTCTTAGTCAAACTTTGGTTCATGGCTCACGATATTTTTTAATGGCTTTTAAAGACTAATCACTCCATCAATTGACCCCCTCTTTTATAGTATTTATTCCAACTTTGAACGACGATAAAACTGCTTTGATTGAAGCACGCATTCGTGAGATGATAGCAGTTCAAACACGAGTTGAGAGACGTTTGATTGCGTCATGCGAGACCATTTCCTGCGCGGGACAGGGGTGGGGTGAGGGAGCTTAAACCTCAAGCATGTTTTTGGACGAGTGGTGATTGGACAATTATTCCGGATGCGTAAAAAAATGGCCGACCGAGACATGGAGCGTTGCTTGAGCAGGAAGAAGGGGGGGTAGGGGGTCTGCTATGAGTCAGCAAAGTAGAAAGGATGAATTGCATGAATCGACATTGTATCTTGGGTTCAAAAGAGTCCTAAGAGTAAAAATTTAGGCATTCGCTTTCTCATTTCCTACTTCAAATTTACTTGCTAAATTAGTGAGCTTGAAGAATTTAAAAGTTATAGATCACCAAGGAGAAAAATGTCACCCAGAGGAGGTGGTGTTTGACGAGCTACTAGTCAGAAATTCCCCTCTCCCACTGATAATGGCAATTGGAATGAGGTTGGACACCACCCTATCTTGGTTTGGCTAAGATAATTTTTAAACAATGATGTAATCACGTATATCTTCTTAATCTTGCTAGTCTCCATGTCACCACCTCGGTTTCTATGTTTGTCGGCCCAGCAGCAGGAATAGGAATCGGGTGACATCAGACATCTGTCATGAGCTCTGGTTAGAACACATTATTGAGGAATGAAAGATTTGGATTTCAAATAAAAAAACGAAAGAATGTGTATATTTTGAGGATTTAATCTGCAAAATTTTTAAACTTTGTGTTGACTTGGACTGCCTTTACTCACTACCCCTTTTAAAGCATGGATGCTGCCTTACTGTTCCATTGTTTGAAAAATCTTTTTGTTGCTTCTACTCGCTACTTTGGCATGGAATATGGAAGTAGACTTCTGTTCTGTTTGGTATGATCAATGTCCTCTGGAATAGAAAAAAGTTAGTAGTTGCTATAATCTATTTCCATAACCTTGACAGGTGTTGCCACTGTTATCCAAGACGAACTGACAGCGCAACGAGATAGAGGAAGTAAGTGTTTAGTAAACCAAACAAAGGTATAAAAGACGAACCTAAAATTCGGAAGGATGGGTTCAGACCGATGAAAATAAGAGGTGGCTTGCTTTTTAACCCTAACTCAACTTCAAAGCTTTGAAGAAGGCAAGCTGTTTGTCTCGGTACCATTCTTAATATGCATCCCATGGTCTTCTTTTCCCATGAATTGGATCCCTTCGACCACGCAAAAATGGCGCACAATTGCAGGCATTCGGTGCTTTTTTGAATAGTTTTAAGACATAGGTTTGAACTCTGTTTGAAAAGTCTTTGGAGGAATAGATTCACACAAAAGTGTTGAGAATAATTTGTTAGTATCTGAGGGGTTAGCCAATCCCATGGGGTCGTACAGGCCGAAGCACCTCAATAGGAAAGGATCACAACCGAGACGAGGTTCTCCCTAATTTAAGACGTGGTAGTTACAACCAAGGCATTCCACCTATCCTAGACCTTATCATCGAAGCTTTGTGGTCTTGAATAAAGTGTGGTTTTGCCTTACTACATTCCGCTTAGCACAAGGTAAAGACGTAAGACATATTTTGAAGAGCAGCACCTCTAGGGGAGGACACATTGCTATGCAATCATAACCCATTGTGAGCCTGTTCAGGGTTTGTGATGGGTCCATGACCCTCATCCAGCCTCTCCTTCCATTCAACAAATATCATCAAGTTGGCAAAACGGCCAACTTTGGAGGTGGGCCTACTCAAATGGATGCCAACAGCTTTGCATGGTTATCAGCTAAGTAAATCTCGCAAAGCCGATGAATTAAAGTTAGCTAGCCTGGTTCTCGACTTTCCTCTCAATCATCTAACCTTACACAATTGAGTCTGTCTATTTTCGGTGCTTGTGCATTTTCCGTCTCACTAGTGTGTCATGACACCGAAAATTAATTAATTCTGGGAGGAAGTAAGTGTTGACCTCCATCAAAGCTGACTTGATTCCCATGATTTCCAGGACCTCGCTCCCAAAATTTATAGCCGCTACTTGGCGAAGACGAGCCAAATTACACTTCATCTCGAGTGATTTGATTGCCCACTAGAAGGAGGCAACACTTCAGCTGTATGCCTCTATTCAGAAATGGTTTGCAGTAAAAGTCTGGGAGTGACTACCCTGGGATTTTTCATTAAGAGGAAGTGGTTAACTCTTTCACCTTCCCCTGTTCATTTAGAAATAAAAAGGCGACGGCGATATCTCTGACAACATCTGACAGCAGGCAACCAGGTCGTCATGCGTAAGTCATGTTTACGTTCCTGTGACAGGGGGAGACGCACAAATGGTTGAATGGATTGCAAATCATCCATTTGTTGAGGCAAGTCTGCCGATTTCACTGGTGTCCACAACCAAGACAAGATAAACCAGCACCACTATCAAAAAGGCCGCAAGACGAAAACCTTTATTGTCAATCTGAAGGAATTTCGTTCCAGCAGATGACCGCTGTCCCGTACCAGGCAAAGCTTGTCAAGTAACGCGGTGAAAACGAAAGATCTATCTCCTGAATGTGTACTCAAGGCAATCCCCAAATCCCCACTCAATTACGATTGTGTCAGGTGGCATGGAAATCACCTTTCGCAGCGGAGATGGACTTTTGATACAACTCTCCAATTAATCGACAATGGTGTAATCACATGAGCTTGTCATGACCCGAGGTAAAGCTCACTGAATGAGAGTTTAGTAACAAAACGATACCACCAAGGCTAATTTACTTCGCAGCCAAGGGTTCGGAAAGTACTTCCCAAGTTAACACAAATGCGTATTCACTTTAAGCCAGGCCTCGTGTCGAAATATCGCTGGCACTTGACACCTTTTTGACAGGCGTATTAATCCTTGGATTTTGAGGAATGCAAGGATGTGGCTTTCCCAAATCTGAGAGCCCATTTATTTGCCTCCCACCTTAAGACAATTTCATTTGGGGAAACTGTGATTATCCGTATGCCATTTGTTCATTGCCACGCATTCACATGTGCTAACAGTCACCGCCGGATAAATGGGGACAATGCTGACTCATGTGGCAGGCAGAAGCTGATGTTCTCTGCTGGTTTGAGTGACCCTCCTCCGAATTGTCTCCACCCTTGGCTAACATCTCCAGGTGTTGCCCTTTCCTTGCCACGACGCCAGAACATGCGTCTGTCCGCCTTAGCCCTTGGCTGACCCCCCTCGTAGGTCTCGTTTTGTCAATTCCAAGCTGCACCCTATCAACCCATTCGGAGATCATCTTACCAAGACACATCTGGGGTGATCACAAGACGGGCAACCTCAAAAGCATGCCTCCATTTGACCAACGCTTGCAGCATTGTGTTGCTTTGTGGTTGATCAAGTCCTCAAAGCGGTTGAAGGAAATGATGGGCAACTTCCTTTCCAGTGATAACATGACAATCGGCTGTAATTTTCATGCATTTTAAAAGGTATCGAGGGTAGATCATGAAGGAAAAAAGTGCATTTGCCATCAGGCTTCGACAGTCTAGACGTTCTAACAAGAGATCTACTGACCACTATTCTTTGTTATTGCCTTTCTGGTTAGTAGAAGAGTGGTAATAAGATCCGATGGGAAAATTAGGGGGTTGTGCATGGGTGCCCAACTGGTGGACAATGAGCCAAACCATCTGTGAACCTGCAATTTCAATCATTACTGAAAGGAGACATTCAAGTCCACGGAGTTAAACAAACTCTTACGTCAGCCTGATTGATTCCATGTAAGTCTTGGATTCCAAGTCTTCTAGTTCTCCATTTCGATCGGTTAATATGTAGAAGACAGCGATTACCATCAATCTTCCATGAGCAGGCAAAAGTGCTAAATAGCTCTAAATAATCCCTTTTTTGCTGTAATCCACAAGCCGAGTTGACTTACAAGACCTTGCTATAAAACGCGCCGATGGTGTCCCCATCTTGTTGCTCCGGTTACGGTGACGGTGACGGTGTTGTGGTCTAATAGAATCAGTAGATCTTCCTCAGCGGTTGGATATTCTAGCATCACTTCAACTAGAATGCAGGAGGTAGGTAAACGTGACTTATGCGTGACTGATGCCTGTTGTCAGACGCTGTCAGAATCGCTGTCGGAATGAGAGCAGAGGATTCTCAGGTTATTAAACACTGCTTCCTATTTGGATTGATTTCGTATCAACCTCGTGGAAGACACTTTACAAGAACCCGAGTGACCATCTCCTACCGCTGACCGAACTCTTACAGGCTGATACTGCGACCCCTCTATCTGTGGCCGCCTTTGTAATTGTAGGTCAAGAGAGGAATGAAAAAGCGTCACCCAATCCCTTTCAATGAAAAAATCCAAAATGATTACTCCTAGATCTTTACTACAGGCTGTTTGTCAATAGAGGCACATAGTTGAGTGGAGGATCAAAGCTCGGCCTCGCTAAGCAGCAGGTAAAAATTTGGAGAGCGAGGGCCTATAAATCTTGCAAATTGAGTCAGCTTGATTGATATTTCAGATTTGATGAGGGCTGACACTTACTTTCTCTCTTTTCGTCACATCCTCTTTCACTTAATTGGGTTTAAGTTCACTGACCCCGATAAGCCGGATAACACGGTCGTATCAAAAACGGTCACAGGCTCAATCGTTAAGTCGAGAATCCGACTAGCAAACTTTCGTCCACCTCTTATTTATTCAATGGGGCGCTTTAAGGGACTGACCTAAGGAAAAATTCTATAAAGCTGCTAGAATCCATCGGAGGAGACCCACATGTGAATTCGGTCCAGATGCGTGACAGGGTCATGCGTCAAAATTTGCTGAATTAAAAGAGAAGGCGCTTGAGTATTTTAGCTACATGGAATAAGTAACATCTGGTGCGGAGAAGCAAGATGTCATCAGGTCAGGGGGGGGGGGGGAAGGGGACGGTAGGCTTGGTTGCTTCATGCTTCCATTAGTGGTGTGGCCTAATACCGCTACTACTTAGAAAAGAAACGTGTCCACCAAGCCCTGGGTCATTTTATGTTTAAAAATTGAGTAATTTTATAGCTACTTTTTTTAATTTGATCGGGCTTACACGTTTTAGGCCTCGAAATATGCGAACCGCTTTTAGTTCCCTGCTAAAATAAGCATAGAAGGGAGAGGGGGACCCCCAAACATCTAGCTGCCAAAATTTCCTCTGCCAAGCGGAGGAATAAGGCACTAAGGCGAGATCATATTCTCACCTTGCTACACACGGAACATGCGCACGAGCTCACTCTAGTTTCTGTTTTTTTTTAGAGAACGTGTGCATCGCGTTGGAGGCGGGTGGTGGCAAGGGCGAGGGGGATGAGGTACGACGAAGTGAGGCAGAATGTTCATCTCTCTCTCTCACACTCTGATTTAGCGTATAGAAGCTCATGCCACACGACCTTTGCTCCCCTCCTCTCGAGAACAAGCAAACACAAATAGGCAAACACACTTATCATCTCATGCACTCGCTCATGGAGGACGTGTACATGTGCTCGGCATGTGCAAGGGCACATTTCTTGATGCCGCCAACGCTCGCCTCTCCGACTGACATCTTGCATGCGGCAAAGCACTCTAGCGTCCGGAAGCTAGCAACTGTCTTCTAGTCTTATTTACAAAAATCGCAAGTCCTATAAAAATGTCATAGCAACGTACTGTCTTCCTTCGGCAGACAGGTTGATAAAATTCATGCTAGCTGTGGAACTCTTTAAAGATTTAGTTAATATCGGTTCAGTATTACTTTGGTTATCTGACCATACATAAATATGTTCACGTCTGTACCACATATTTGCGCCTTCGTGACTTTCTTACATGAGGCAACGCGTCAGCTTTATGTGACACACTTTACTGAAAGGAGCAGATTCAAAGTGAAAGAGAAAATAGCCAAAAATAAAACTTTACCAAGACGATAAGATCTCTAAGCCGTGTGGAAGACCTTTTGGCATTTCATTTAAGTTAAGCTTCCTCAACTGATCTGTGAGCGTCCACTCGAGCATGATAGCATGATAACAAGTCAAATCCTTGAAATTTTTTGCTACTCTAAAATAATAAACCACTAGCTCTTTGCTGATTTGTTTTGGATTGTGGTTGTGACTTTAGAACGGAGACAAGAACCCTCTTGCGTCACGTATACGTGACACTTGTAGTCGTTGAATCATGTGCAAAAAAGATAGGATATTAAGTATAAATATCAAATTTTTAGCAGTTTTAAAATAGTTAAGAGCTATTTGACTTTATTTTTTCTTATAATCACACATATGTGACTTAAAGGGAAGAATAATCTCTTCGTCGCATATTTGTGACACAGGTAGTGGTCGTGTCAGCCTCGGAAAAATTACCATATTCAGGTAACTTCTCCATATTTTCGCCTTTTTTAAGAAGCATGTAGTTGTTTTGTTCTTATTTTTAGGTACACACCTATGACTTGGAAACTTGAAGAAGAAAATTTTTCCGTCATATTTGCGTAAGTTAGTAGTGCCCAAGTCAGGCAAAGACAAAAGGTGCTATATCAAGTTAATTTTTTAGTATTTTAAGTGTTTTACACACAAAACTGCGAATACTTTTTTAGTTTTCCCTTTTAAATAATGTACCTGTGACATGGAAACTTAGGGAAGAAAAACCCTTTCGTCACATATACGTGACACCAGTATTAGTCGTGGCAAGCACTGGAAATTTACGACAATAAATCAAACTACAAGTACTTCGGTTATTCAGCAATAAAGAACTGCTGCTAAATTGCTTTTCTTTATGAACCACTTATGTGAGACCTGAAAATTTAGGCAAGGATTTTCGTTTGCTACACAGGTATTAAACACAAAAATTGGCTCTTAGCGTAAATATATATATTTTTGAATGTCTTAGAGAGATAAACTTTTTGACGATCTTCTTTACTTGTAGCTCAAATGTCTGCAACGTGGGCACTTAAGGAAGAAAATCCTTCTCGTCACGCATAGGTGACGCTGATATGCCGTCATCTACCAGGATAATACCTATAAGCTACCGCCCCTTTTTCTTTAAGGCTGCAACTCATGCACGCTTAAGTACAAGATGTAAAGGATTCGTCACATTCGAACATGACAAATGATGTTCTTCCGGGACCCTGATGAATTCTGATCGACGTTGCCATGTGCCAAAACACTGTCAAACAGTTGCTATTTACTTACCTGGAGACTTCTTTTCCTCCCTTGATCACTATTTGAGTTAGGCAGCGTCATGACAACTAAAGTTGCAGTTAAGTCTGAGTAGTTGCTTGAGCAGGGCTCCGGCGCATACATTGATTCAATATTTTTGCTCTCCTAATAGATTTTCTTCACAGTAAAATGAAATAAATTCCATGATTATATTCTAAAGTAGAATGTCATCCGTAAAACTGTAAACGAAACCGGTAGTGGGCTCCACACTCCATGAGTAATGACCTCTTTCAAAGTAGATGTTGTCCTCACCTCTTAGTCATCTTTTCAACCAGTCGGTAGTAGAAAGGCGAGGTTACAGTTTGTCCCTACGATCATCGTTACAACGAAGGAGGAGGAGGGGTTGGTCTCCTCAGAAGTTGTTTCATTTTAGCTTTTTGTTTCCAAAACAGGTTTGAATGATCGAGAAGAAAGTAGGGGCCGCAGGATTAGAAACGCACCATCCTAATCACACGCAGTTGTAAAGAAACCGCCCTCTCGTATGCAGGAGGAGAGTTAAAAGGTGACCACTCTTCTCCAGTCTCCTACCCTTAGTTGATCCGGAACTGTAAATTATTTAGCCACCACTGTGCCTATGATGTACCGCTCAACGCAAGGCTTTTTATTTCCTACCACACTTGAAAATGTGCGCCCTATTTAGTTGCAAGCCTATGGGGTGTATTTTGACTTGATGACAAGCCAAGCGACACACCCTGTCAAAGCAAACGTATTTTTGTTATCGATAAGTCGGCCACTGATGTCTAAACCAAAAGGTGATGTATGTTTTCAAGTAGTGTTATTTTGATTAAAATAAACACCAACTCCCCGTCTCTGCGTGGCTTTACAGTCGCCGTCAAATTCTGGTACTAGACAGCTTCAGCGCTTTGATCATCGCAGAGGCTTTAAGCTACCACGTTATGAGTGAATGCAGATATAAAAACAAAGCATTGGAGGACCTTTAGGAGATCTGAAAAACAAAAACGTAAGTTTTAGTCGATTTTGGAATAAAGTCAGTGAGTCAGTGGCTTGTCGCCATTGCAATCACAAGTGATTTCTGGCAGGGCAATCACACAGGCCAAGCTTACATGCGTCATTGCTTTTGTTTATGTGTCAGAGACCGAGGAAGAAACCTAGCCTTTCCTTCGATTAGGTGTTTATAGATTTGTGCAAAACTAGTGAGAGAGAGCGTTGTCGCCGTCTTAGTGAGCAGAAGCACACCGTGGCCCCGCTCCTCGTTTGATCTCGTGCGTCTGCGCGCATGCACCTACACCCACAAGTCCGGCTAAAGCTAAACGTAAATTTTAGGCTTAAAACTTATTGCCATGACTAAAAGGTTGAGAAAAATAAAGTTGCGATGTCAGAAAAAATTCCGTCGTTAATCCATTGCCCGCTGAAATGACCCGGTTTTTCGCACCCTTTTCAGTTGATATATGGATTCACCTGGGACAAAAATATACCAACATACAACTAACAGTTTTGAGTTCGTTGTCGTTACAATCACCTTTACGGCCTCACAACATTAATAAAATTGAAGATTGCTGGAAAATATGCTGAAAGAAATCTTATCGAATTAATCAAACTGTTTAACGAGCTGTCTACTTAAATAATATGAGTAAACATTGAGGACCAGTAGGCAAAGCATCCCATTCGTGACTTAACCTATTTTAAAGAATCAAATTAAATTCAGAATAAGAAATCCAGTTTTGTGGATAACTTAAGAAACGGGTTTTCCAACCGAGCGGAAGAGCTGGAGGCAATAATATTAGAAAAACCTGGCATTTCATTGTAATTAGCGAATAAATTGTGCCAAATGCCTTTAATCTAAGCCGGGTAACCGTTTCCTTAGCCGCATGAAAGAATTGTGTGCTTGAATTGCTTCGGCCTGCGGGAAATCTACAATATCATTGTTTCTATTTTGGCACTGTGGTGAAGAGAAGAAGGATGCTCTTTGAGTTTTGTCCAATGTTTTTGCCAAGCTTCTACTACGTAAAGAATTTGTCTTCTGTATGCTGTGACTAGCAGTCTGAAATTAGAATTTTCTAATTCCCGATCGTCGTTTAGGTGGTAAGCTATTTTCAGAATAACGGCTGAGAATGTGCTACACACAACGAGGGTTTACGGTCAAGGTTGCCAAATGAAGTTTTGAAGCAACCCAAATCGAGCCTGAGGACAAAAAGTCATGGCTTAGGCTAGTGATCATGACAGTGAGCACGATAACCTTGACGCCTTGGTCACCGACCACAGCGCCTCTGCTACCCTTTCCTGCTTCCGTGAGGACTAAGTATTTTGTTGCCTTGGCATCTTCCTAAGCCGAACTACCCTCTCTTTCGAGGTCTGACATACCAATAATCCATGCTTTAGTTTTCTCGGCTGATGCCTTTGTGTACCTTCATTCTCTCTGCCTTATTTGACGCAACGAAATGTCAAACGTAAAACGATTGAAAAGGTGAGTTTTTGACGGGTAAATCTGATAAAAACCAGTTGTATCTATGTCAAAAGTGGCAGTAGAGGCAAAAAAAATCTGCTATTTGAAATTCCAACCATCGGGTTTTCAAAAGAAATTTGGTCATTTATTGTAATTTGACATGGGTCACGTGTCGTATGTACAGTCGTGAGGGTGGAACGTGGGGGGGGGGGTGAGATTACCTCAACTCGTAAGTTCGCATGCTCTTCTCCAACAGAGATTTCATTCCTTCCTCCTTCATGAAATTTGAGTTTCCTGTAGAATCTGTCTACTGCAATCGCTACATCTTCAGTCACTCCCAATCTTCCTTACAGCAACTCAGAGATTTAAACAGGCTTGTGGATTAGAGAAAAAAGACTTCGTTTGTAAGTTATGTAATCCCTTCTTAATCCAACACGGTATAACCTGAGATGCCGAAGCAATTGTGTGAGCCCTCAGAACCGTGACTCACTCAGCGCCAATTCTACTCGGCCCGTCAGGGCGAGGAGAGCCTGAAAGGGGTAATGCTTCAAGAGGAGCTCCTCAACTGCCACGTAGACAGTGCTTTAGTTCGGTTATTTCTAAATCACAACAAACAGCACAGAAACCATCGATAGAGAGGACTCTGCCTACCCAACTGCTTATCTGTGGCCATTCCTTTCATTCATCGTTTCCATCATGCAAAAAAACGGATATCAGTCCCCGCAAAATCTTACATGAAATCTCACTCCAGTGTAAAGAGCGTAAAGGAGGCATAATTCTATTTTGGAGATTAATCCACATCACCGGAGGTCCGTCCCTCATGTCGGTGGTCCTTTTGATCTTCGCCAGAGACACACGCTTTGATAGAGGCCAGAAATTTTAAAAAGCAGTTAAACTAGCAAGTTGGGAGCTATTGAGTACATACAGAAGAGACCCTAATTAGTTGGAATTTGGAATGGAGAAGTTTGTGCCACCAGTACGGAGGTGATACAAAAGCTAGGTATAAATGTTAATAAGTAGATGACACCGTGGGCCACCAGTGACATCCAAGCTTATTTTAGGCCATGACCTAGAGTTAAACAAATAATCAAAGAGTTACATAGCCTCCCTCGCCACCTCTTTTGAGCGTCGTCCTTGGCGTCCCTCTTGGTTAGCATCCTACTTCGGCTGTCAAACCGTAGTCGGTGTTGTGGGTAAGGGAACCACCCACGAACCAACCACATCAATTGTCAAATTTGGTGCAGCAGAGGAAGTATCTAACCACCACGTTAATGATGCCTCTTAACAATTCCTTTATATGGGGAACTTCTCCCTGTCTGGAAGCCTTATTTGGGGATGGCAAACTGTGCTGGCTATTAGGCATGTCCATCTCTAACCGTACGAGCACTGACTCAAAAGTCGGGACACTTAATGCAGAAATGGACTTAAAGAGTTTCGTGGAATATGTTACTACGTCTATTCCTTCTTTCTACCTTGTTCTCGCTTAACTTTGGGTTTTATCCAGCTAGTAGTGAAGTGGAGGAGACATCGCCTGTTCACTTGGTTGATATCTTCATCTTCCAGGTGGTTCACCGATAGTATAGCCTTAGTTGTTAATAGTGGGATAGTTGCTGAAGGCCGACGCCATTCTTAATCCTTGGCATATACCCTTCCACCGTCCTTTGGGATGGATGTGCTTTCACCTGCCACCAATTTGGCAACTCGAGTCTTCCTCGAAGTAGGAAAAAGAGGTAATACTAGGACAAAATATGTATTGCTGATGTACGGAAGGTTTGAGTGGCTGCAAGCATGGCTCTGAGGCCATAGTGCTGGACAGATGTACTCAAGCAGAGTTTTAGGTGTCCGCGGAACCAAAACAAAGATTTAGGCAATGTATCCAACTAATATATTAGTAGAAAATGTAGTAGCATACTTAACAAATCACTTAAAGAGGAGGTTATTGCCAAATAACCTTTTCCTCTAAAGAATCACGAGATCGGCAAAAAATTCCTTCCCAAACTAATTTCGGTTTGGAGTTAAAAAGGTCATCCCACCTTCAGAAATCACGAAAGGTGTGCGTTATATAAGCTTTATATTTGAAATTAACTAGACTTATGAAGTCCTGTGTGAGAAATTTAGTGGATAAACTAGGCGGCAAAATAATGAAATTGGGAAGATTGCCCTTTCGGATCGACCAGAAAAGTGATTCAAACCACGGTTGACATTCTGAGAATCGGGATCGAAGTAGCTTGAGGCTCTCAAAGAAGTGTAAAGACATTTTCCGTAAAAAATAATTAACCTTCGGTAAGAAGGAAGAATACTAATTATCTATTTATTTACAAACACAATGGGGAGTGCACAGCGTCTTAAACACCACAATGCTTGCGAAATTTGAAGGGGCAAAGTTCATAATAATTTATCATTGATTTTGAAAGTTAAGAGTAGCAGAAGGTAGAGAAATATTATTAGTAGCTTCTCCACAACTTTAAAGGTGTTTTTTTTGAAGGCCTACCCCACTACTTTAAAAATGGACGGTATATGTTACTTAATTCGAATTTGAGTAGCATTTGTAGTTCTCAGTGTCATTCAATCACAAAACTAGGGAGGACACCAATTAAAAGCAGTTTAGCTCCTTAAATTTTTAAGCAGCTTCCATATTTCAATTCCGTATCTCAGGCTTGAGAGGATAACCGAAGGACTGATTCTGAAGCAAACCAGTAGCCAAAATTCCGAGTAAAGACTTTTTTACGCCTCTTCAAAGCAGTCGTTCCATCTTTTCATAAAAATCCTTACCCGGATGTTCTCAGCATTGTAAATAGCATATCCGATGTCACACATATGTGACATGTAACCTATCATTTTGTGAGAACCAAATCTTTCGTCTCGAAAAGACCGACTGGGCTTTAAAAATACAATACAGTCACAGAATAATCTTATTTGAGGGAAATAAGGACATTTTTAACACTTTTTTAGTAAGCTTAGGTAAGAGTTGCAGAGACTAGTCCGGTAAATGGTGAAGAAGATCACTCAAAGTGTTTCCAATTTTAGCCACTGCACAGAAACATTTTTTAAGTCTTTTCAAACAGCCACCCTACACGAAGTTGTAAGGAGTGAGAAAGAAAAGATATCTATGAACATTTTCCTTTTTTTAAGCCAAGCCACAAGGCATTTGCGAAATGGCTCTTGAAGCGCCACCATAAACGAACCTCAAGGCTGCACAAAAGGAGGGAGCAGACAAGTCTCGTCATGACTGTCGCCTCAGACTGCTAGTTTTAACCAAGAAGAGATGGTGGGAACAATTTTTAAAAGGCTAAAAGCATGCAATGCAACATTCTCACGGTGGAACAAATGAGGAAGAAACGAAATTGCGGAGGTAGCAAAACCTGATGGTAACAATCAGGACAGATAAGAGCCAATGAATTTCCATATGGAACATGTGTACGGTCATCCGATTCGCATATTTTTAAGTGGACTTGAAAAGTCCAACGCGATTAAAACGCTGAGGCTAAGCTTAGGCAAATTTTTTTGAAAAGTCGGGGATTTCAGCATTCAGTTCATGCCAGTGAGGAAGGATGCGAGAGCCGTGTACCTGAATTTTAGTAGTCATTTGTGTCTTTTATTTGTCCAACTCTTCTTCCACAGCGTGAAGACGGAGAATTCGAGTAAGGTTTGATCATAAAAATTATGAAAAATTGGAATTCCATTCCTCCTACTTGTGATGCTACTATTTTACAGCCACCTGCGTATCCCTGAAGGTGGGCAGAACAGGGAAGAGAGGTCCACGACCAAAAAGGTGGACGCAATTGCTGTAAACCTGTTTACGGCATGAGGCCTGAGAATTTGATGTCCGACACCCTAAAAGAGCGAACTCGGTAACCCGGATAGACGGTTAATGGGTACTAAAGTGGTAACAAAGTGGATGGAGCGCTGGAATTTGGGGCAGAACACCAGCTTCACTCCTGGATGCTCTTTAAAGCCGCTTCCACCCGCACAGGAAAAAATTAAATGACTATTTCCATTTAAGAAGTCACAATACGTAAAATCTTTCTGGAATATGGGAGACATTTCCACTTTCATGTGCCTCGGTGCAAAGGGAATTAAGGGTGTGATCCTCACCCCCACCTTGGAGCCAACATCAATTAGCCTGACTGGGATAGAAGATGGAACAGAAAGTAATGGGAAAGTAATTAGCAGAACTATTTTTGCTTTAGTTGCTTTATGTGGTTGTTTGTCTCTCTTGATTAATTCTCCATGACGACGGTATAAAATCTACCCATACCGCGCACGGTAATAGGTTCCCAGGCATTCTGGGCACACATGTGGGGCATGAAGCTAGTTTGAGAGTTATCTCCATTGCCACTAGAAATAGTAGTAATAAGGAGGACATTCACTTGTCACGCGTACTACGTTAATTATTTGTTTGACTTTTCGTTTTAATTAAGCGAGCACTTAGAGCTGCACCATCGGACTTCCGCTGGTCGGCTTGGCATTTGGGTCATGCTTGTAGCTCTTCTGCACGTCAGAAATGCATTTTCTGTCCTACTGATGTGACTTCTTTTGCCTTTGGGGAGGACTCGGGTCTCTATATGGGTGTCAGAAGGCAGTGAACTCAAACCAAAGGGACAACTACCCAAATTTCCATACCTGAATGCCAAACCTTAACTTGACGGAGGAAGGACATAGGCAGCAGATGGGAGAATCGGTGAGGATTCCTAACAGAAGGCTTGAAAATAACATCTACCTCGGCAACTACCCAAGCCTTGTAGTCTGCGCGAAAGCTATTTATAGCTGATGTGACACTAGCCACAAACCACGGGAAGATGTTAGTGATGTGAGTACACAGCACCTCCTCCACCTCTCTGCTACTTAGAGGAAACCCATATGAACATGCAGATGGGCAACAATGAAGTGAGAATAGAGTAAAAAGGAGGAAGAGACGCCATTCCTTAGCCCCAC
This sequence comes from Echinococcus multilocularis, assembly GCA_000469725.3. NCBI lineage: Eukaryota > Metazoa > Platyhelminthes > Cestoda > Cyclophyllidea > Taeniidae > Echinococcus > Echinococcus multilocularis. The sequence continues at coordinate 2,549,778 of LN902846.1, read as the reverse complement.
GAAGCTATTTAAACCCCGTACATTATTAAGTGACCCCGCTTTTGGGCCAGTGCTCTTACGACTAGCGGTAGAAACACGCGACGACTACCACATTCTATCCATTCCCCAAAACAGGTCTTAAGTAGGGTAGAACTGCATATGTAGTAGAGCTACCAAAAAAATAAGCGACCTTGAGCTTAGAGACCTTCTCAGGTGAATGCGATGCCTTTTGCAGTAGGTTTGTGGGTGCTTTCGTTCTTACAGCATCGACTACTTTGAGACGGTTGACGTAGGAGGTTCACCAAGAGGGGCGCCGAGAATGACGCCCAAATGAAGGGAGATGTTGGATAATACTTCGGTTGTTTGTTTATGTCCCGGTTTTGGTTACGCCGACATGACCTCTGGGCCAGGCCAGTAATCCCAGTCTCCCCACCCTCGACCCTTCTGCACGATGTCAAATCATTTCTTGTCCCGGTATCATACCCTCCTTCCTCTTTATGTATGAATAGGAGCGAAAATTACAAATCCTTTTCTGGTAAGCAAAACTGTTTAGACATTCAACCCTGTTTCCCACCAATTTTTGTCACGAATATTACAGTGACGGTTTTTATCCTTTCCAACAATTTGTTCCTCCACGGAAGAAGAATTGCATAAACAGAAAAAAAATCAAAACCACATTTAGAGGAACTGTTGCATATTATTTCAGCATAGCCCACTTTCCCTGTTGCATAACTGTCAAGGTTTAAGGCGTTTGGTGCGGACTAGGGTGGTATTCAAATGGTATATTCCATTCTATAAAAGTCCCCAAGGGTGTTAGCGGCAACCCCGTCACTTTTAAGGTATCACAAGTCCTAAATGTGAATCAGGGCGTTGCATAGGCATTTACCCTGTTCCAACGGCTCCCAATGCATGGTTGATCCTCACGTCTAGTGAGGCTAGCGGATGCATTAACCCACACCAGATTCCACCCAGCTCAGTAGTCTGTAATATGGAGGCAATTAAGCCACGGCAGCTACAACAGTATGTTTAAGACGCTAAGTTCTAGGGTTTGGATTCTTTATGCGATTATGCCTAACTCCAGCGAAGTTGTATTATGTGCTCCCGAAACCCCACACTGGCACGCGATTAGGCTACAGCAACAACAGCCTTGTTTCCGGTGAGAATTGTCAACAAGGTGTCGCCTTATTGCCCACCACGTCTGGCGCTTCCGTCAGCGGAATAAGAAACTCCTGGTGTAAAGGGGCCAGGACCTAAAAAGGGGTGCGTTTGCCATGGGTACCGTAGGGAAAAAGAAAATAGTTTGATGGCGAAGGCTAATTTGTCCTAACAGCACCATAAATTGGGACAGTTTGTAGTAGCAGTGGACTCCTAAAGGCATAATACACCGAGTAGGCACTAAAACCGTTGGCTTCACTGCCTCGACTTGAAATTTGCAAGTTAGACTAGATTATATCTGCGTTTCAAATCGGAGGAGAGTGGGGGGGGGGAGGGAGGGGAAAGGGCTGAAAAAAATGTGGCCAGAAGCACCTAAAAACACACACAATAAGCCAGTGCAAAAACCGCTTCCTTTAAGAACAAAACCTCACTGAAAACTTAGTTTAAGAGGAATTTTTTCTTCACAAATCTCGATTTTGAAATCGCGTGCTTGAAAAGACCTGACGAACAATTGAATTATCCAGTGCAAACTGACACCACAGCCAGCACGATAAAATACAATTTATGGCGTGAAAAAAGAACAAAACTTACTCCCGGTAAGTTTGCTTACTTAAACGCCTGCCCGTAAGTTGCGTTTAATGCTGCTTTTCCGTGCGTAAATGATGTAAAATTTTATGGTTCCGTAAGGAGATGCAGTGACCAACCAAAGTCTCCCGATTATGTCGTGTAGATAAACGGCTTCCGTTTGAGGCAATCTACAAAAACACACCGATCATAACACTTGATACGGCATAATTATAACGGTGATCTAAATTCCAGGGGGGCAGGTAGGATTCGTATCTGAAGGGGCACAAGTATCAGTTAAAACAAGCCAGTGCTAGTTTCGTTTTTTTTTACTAACACATTGAATAAGGAAAAGTTCTCCAATCCGAAAATAAAATTAGGTAAGGACTTGCTGCATAATTTACAAGTGAAAGACGCAAATGTGTCTTGTAACCCATAAGCCGGATCAGTGGTAATATTTATCAGAGAGCGGGAAGAGAGACCGGGTTGTTTCTTGTATTGTCAATAAAATTGAGCAACGCAAAAATGTAGCATAACAAAATATGAAACTTAAAATCATCGGCCCGTGTTCGATAAGATGGCAAAGGGCAATTGGGTAGCTTATTTCTGATGTTAATAACACAACCTCTCCTTTTTCGATAAAATAAAATTGCGTCAGAATACTATGTAATACGATAGCGGCTTATCCCTCGGTCTTGGCGAGGCGCGACTTTTGTACTTCGAATCAGCCCCCTTGTACCTCGCTGGGTGAGCTGACCTTTTGGGCCATGCCAATAGCCTAGACAACTTCTCCGTGCTGAATATATATAGTCTGCCCGAGTATTTTGTCTTCATTCGTCTTCAGGGGGTCTCGGGACGCTACAATTATTCTCCAATTCTAACCAATGCCGAGAGGGGTCTTTTTCAAATAACTTACTTGGCATTTAAAATGGTTAAGGTTTTAAAGACATCCTTTGTAAGATAATTTCAGTTGAAGTACCTCACAAGATCTAGTTCCAATTCTTTGATTACAAAAGCGGTAGGTAATTTCTACTTTATTAGAAGACACGAAACCAGGACACTACTTGCTGCATACCTTTAGCGGGTGTGTACACCGGTTGTTCCAAGCTCATTGCTTCAAGCTTGACGAAGGCACAGCGATAAGGATCTGGCTCTGCAAACCAAGAACTGTGTATTCTAATCTTCTAATCAGCAAACTCAAAGTTATACCTGGTCAGTCGTAAAATGGCGACACAAATCGAGTTAGAGATTCGCAATTTCATTGAGGCGAAACACCACTGTACTAGACCAGGCAATAAATATTGACACGCACGAATAGACACCATCACAAATTCTGGATTTTATATCATTTTGAGCATAAAATCAGGAACGGAACTTGGAGCGCCTGATAACATTTTGACATTGTCTTAAGTTACTTTAGAAGTCGCAGCTTAATTTGCTAAATGTGGTATAGTCACCAGAGAATTCGTCTTCTGGCAAAAGCATAATAACATTAGAAGCCAAATAGCATTTTAAGGAATTGTTTGTATGCAATAATACGAATGTTGAAGTTTGTTTATTCTGACGTAGAAGTAATATTAAAAAGACAGCACTTAGTTAGAACTTTTTGCAACCTACAAAACCTCATTCAGTTGTAGTCCAAATTAGCCATAATGGATGGAAAGTTAAGTTAAGTTCGATTACTCTTTTGTCTCACAGGCTCTATAAAATACCAAATGTTTCCTATTTAGAGCATGCAAAGCGTTTGTGTTAAACAAGCTTAAAGATCGCACATAATGTTACAATTTTTTACTTTTGTCATATTTTGCACTACTAATATTTACCATGATGGCTGTCGCTCATTTTAAACGGCCAAAATTCCAGGGGAATCAATGCTTACTTAAGTCTTGAGTGTTTTCCTATTTATAAGTATCCTTAGGTAAAAAGTAAACTCTGCACACTACCTCATTTTTGTAGAATATGCGTGGTTAAGAGGAAATTACAGCCGAATGCTGACTTTTTTACCTAAAATGCACTGATTATTAACATATGTGTACAAGGAAATATTTAACCAAAATTACCTTTACACAAGACAATTGAGGAACCAAAACTGATGTTTTAAATAGTGGCCAACGAAATTAATGGGGAATTTTTTACTACACGCTGCTAAAATGGACTTCGGGCTGCTAAGCAAAACGGATGTCCTCTTCCAGCGTGTGCGTAAAAGTCAGTACCTTCTCAAAACGTGTTTAACTATTTCCGCTCCCCACTTGCTTTAAAGTGACACAGAGTTGGGCAACAAAAGGTCTACTGTGCATTTTCTCCCTAAATATAAGCTGGAGGTGGATGTAAAAATATGGTGTTTTATGTGAAAAGGATTATTTTGCGGAAGACGAGGTGCGCGAAGTTTATGCAGGCAGTTTAAAGCCAGAAAGAAATAACCTATTTTCTTGCAGAAAGTGAGTAAGCGTAAACTGATTTTCTTGACTACTCTTAAAGTAGTATTCATGTCTAAATGTGTAAATTATTCTAGGTTGAGCAGGATCACTAAGGGAGTGATTAAGTAAGCAGATACAAATTTACGTTCTTCTTTGGGGGAACGGCTTAATCGTTTTTATGACATCAGATAATGCACGAATCCATATTTCTTTTGCCATGGAATTCCTGAAGGCAGGAAGGACGGATAAAGCGAAGCAGTGGTGCAAACAATCAATCTTAGGATACAATTTGATTCGCACTTTTCCCTATCTCTGCGAGCTGATTCCATATATGTGCTTCTCTGCAAGTCATTGCCAAATCGTACTTCTGGATATACTTTTCGCAGTAATGTCATCAACACAATTTGTGGTTGTAAATAATTTACGAAAGCATGCAGAAAAGCACTTGTGATCGGAGGAGAATTGTGGAGGCCAAAGAACTGGGTTATATAATCCGTATAAATAACCACAAGTGCATAAAATGTAGGATTTTGACAAACCATGCTCTTTTTTTTAGTCATTTTTGATCTCTCTATTTGTGTTCCACCGCTCATTGCACTTACCATCCTGAATTATGCAAATTTTTGGAGTCTAAAATTCCACGAACAAATCCAAATCATTTAAGCCATTCTACTTAGCCCATTTGAGTCTCATTGTCTTATGCTGTAGTAAGCTTTAGAAGGAGCATCATTTTCACGCCAAGTAGGTGGTAGTGCGCACGCCGGATAAAATAAAAGATGAAGGAGTGGAGAAAAACGGTGCAACTATAATACGATTTCACTCTATTGAGATGCCAATGTTAATTTTGTGTACAGTAAGGCACTTTCCGCTTCAAAAGGCAGCCATTTTAGGGCTGCCGCTCTTGGTAATTGTCCCTCCTTACTTTATCAAAAAACGCCTTCTTTTCTATATCTGAGGAAAAAAGAATCGTCACCGCCCATAAGAGGTCCATTCATTAAGGACGCAGGCTATTGTAAAACCATAAGAACTAATTGTCTTCGGACTAGAATTGTTTCTTACCCATTTTGCTGACCTAAGCTCAATCCAGTTATGTATTATAAACTGGCAGAGGCAAAGCACGCTAGTGACGCTGGTGACAAACAATTTACGACCACAATGGACTTATGCAATGGATGTTGTGGCACGAGACTTCCTTAAGGACAACAGGAGACATTATACTCGGGCGGAATAGATATTTTTAAACTACACAGAGGCTTTGAGCCTGTTGGGATGATCCAAAGGCTGAGCTGACGAAGCTCTCAAGCGGCTCATCACAAAAACCGAGGGTTAAGCACACAATTAACGCATTACAACAACGGCGCGGTCATATGTCGGACCTCTCCAAAGTGGTACACGCACTCTCTGTGAATGGATGGATAGAAAGATTGCTCTTCTTTTGATTGGTCGCCAGAGCTTACCATAATTTTTGGTAGAAAACAGAAATGCGGAATAAATGCAATTTATTTCAGCAGAGTCTGGAAGGCTTTCCAATATACAAAATGGCTGGAACCAGGGTCTCAGGGGCAGGTTGACCTAATCAGGATGTTTTATTCTTGAAATATGATGCCAAATGTTAGTAACTTTTAGATCAATTCATCAGTAACTAGTCAAAGATTACGTTGAAGCTAAATAACTCTGAATCTATCTTATCAAAAACTGGTAGGGAAAGTGCGTTGCGCATTTGTAGTCTCGAGCTCAAGTGATAAATTGAGTCCGTCACATATGTGTGACGCCAGTAATAAACTTGTTAAAGTAGGTCGACTTCCGACTTTTAATTAGTTCATACAAGTATTACAAGCTTTTTGCATAAAACATAAGTATTCCAAACTTAGTGCTTATAAATCACCTATCAAGAGGATGGCTCAGTCTTAGTCCCTCAATCGTCTTTTCTCGGTTTTCAGTCTAACTTAATAACATGCAACAATATGATACATTACCATAAGGCACACTACTTTACCCCAAGATTTTAATTTTGTCTCAAGAAAACCCAATAATCAGTAATTCCTTCAAAAAAGGCGAACTTTGTTTTACCCGGAGTCTAATGGATGCATTATGCGGAGGCAGCTCTGCGACCTGCGCAGAAAAACACCGCGAACGCCCGTGTCCATGAGTACTAATGTGCATTAATAAACTTCTTTATAAGGTACTAGAAAGTTGTTAAACTCAACGATAAAGTGTAGGTTATGGGGAACTGCACTAACCTGATGTCAGATGAATAAATCGCCCGAGGTAATGTCGTAGCTGAACGGAGGTGGACAGGAGAGTGTGCCGCCTACACAGCAATCATTCTACCCCTCGTATTTGCTGGATACGGACAAATACTTATTTGCCGCCCGCGCACTTGTTTTGATGGTAATTTTACAACATCAAGGGAGGCTAGCTGTACATTCCTTTCTTGGCGGCACATCTCCATAACCTCCCACCCACTTCGGCGAGGACGGCGCCGACACATTTGTTGCCACATTTGAGACACTTCAAACCAAATTCTAGCACCACTTATCTCTTAATGCAAAACACTTTAGTTTTTAGTGTTTGAGGCCCTTAGTAAAAGGATTTTTTCCACTTATCAAAACCTATTAATAATTAACAGGCATGCCAGCGGCTATGGAACGAGGATGGTGAGGATGAATGATAAGCTAGGGTGAATATTTTGAGCCTCCGATGCTAGAAGAAGCAGTAGAACAGCAACTCTCCTTAAGATGCTGATTTATGTTGTGATGTCCAACAGTCATATGGCCCCTTTTATGGGCAGTCGTTTAGGTCTAAGGTGGGTACCTGCTTTAAGAAAACTCCAGTGGCTGCTTAAGCTGGAATAAAGTTTAGTATCAAAGTGTGTATTATAATTAATCACAGAAATTTATTCAGATTTCTGGACGTACAGAGGCTTCATCACCGTGACACAGTCAGTTATGAGTAAGCTATCATTAAGGTCAGTGGTGATCCGACAGGTTTGTTTGGACCCTTAAGACAATCGACGGTCTTGCTATTTGAAGGACATAATAGACGGAACTCTCTTTCATAAAATCTTTGAGAAGTCTTTGGTGGATTCGACTTTCCACGTTCGGTTCCAACGCTGTGCTAGTACAGCAACTGATTGAAAGTAGCCAAGAGGAATTACTAAAAAGTCATTTCCCATTCACTTAAAAATTTTAATCACACAGCATCAGAAGGCTGATGGATCACGGGAAGTAGAAAAATGTATGTCTCTTCGCAACGACTTACCGGTGAATCGTTTCCACGGTAATATGGTGGGAGGAATAACTAATCAGAATTTCCGCCACCTCCCAGTTGAGCCAAGATCCGCACCCAGGGCTCCACTTTTTTCCCATCCTACTTTAAAAAATCCTCTTTGAATGAGCGTATGCACCTGTGCTACGCAGGCCAACCGCCCACCGAATCTCCTCCGCAGTAATGCACAGTTGACAGGAGGGGCGAAATTCCTCAGTTGTAAGTTCCAAAGAACAAAACGAATTTAGAAGTAGTATCTGTATCCTCAACTCGCGTACTAACTTGGACAGATATTTTTAACTCATGGGCAAAAAACTGTTCTGCTGGAGGCTGGAGTTGGGCCAGGGACATCGGCGGGCGGGAGGGTAAGGCGGAGAGAACGGCGCGCGCCAGTCCACTGACATCGAGCGTGCAGCTGTTTTGTCACGTGCGTGACTCCCCCACCAAAACCCAAACCACAAAAACACTTTTTGCCGCTGTTATCAAAACCACCGCGTTGTTCAGGCCTTTGACTCTACTTCCACTTTCATGAGTATAAATTATTGGCAAGTCACAACATCTCACCTTCCATAAAAAATGCAAATGATCTTGTCTTGCTGATTCACCCACTCGTAAGAAATATAACTTTCTTTTTGTTTTGAAAGAGCGGTGCTCGCTTAAAATTTATAGGTGGAAGTTAAAAAGGACCTGTGGGAAAAATATTTGCACGACATTTGTTGATTCGCCATGAGTGTAGGCTGCCGCTGTTTGTAATGATGATCCGCTAGGAATTCTTTTCCATGATCTTAGGCTCCGAAGAGTGGGATTAATTCAAGTTTTCAAAGTCGACATATCACCATTTTTTGCTTTGTTGCTCTTAATTTTGGATTCAGTCGCGGTCAAGGCTCCTCGATTGTACTTTTGTTGGACGAGACGTACTCTGGACCACGCCAATGGCCTTCCCCTTATTTCCATTGTACATCGGCAAGGCAATTTCTGTTCTAGTATTATTACAACTTTCGATTATAGGGAAGACTCGAGGCGATACGTTGGTAACAGCGAAAAGCGGCGTCCATCTTAAAGGGCAACTGTCTTCATTTCCATTACTGAATGCTAAACCTCATCGTGACGGAAAAAGGGCATAGTCTGCGGTTAGACAAATCTATGCCGACCACCGACAGAGAAGTTAAAAATGACGTCGATCTTTGGCAGCTTACTTAAACCTGTGTTTTGCAAGAATGCTATTATCAGCCAAAAGAACACTACCTGTAGCCATGATCCATCTGGGAGAGTTCGTCACGGAGCTGTCTATGGTACCCGTATGAAGATGTCAATTACGTGAACACTGGAAACCTCCTCCACCTCTCTGTTAGCTGGATAGAACCCAGGTAGATATGACTGGGCAATACCGAAGCGCAAACAGGCGCGATAACAGAATCGCCACAAAACTATTTTAAACACTGTCCCTCATTAAATAACTCTGCTTTTGGGTCTGCTTACATCTAGCGATGGCGATACGTGATGGCAACCACATTCTTTCTCTCTTTAACGTAGTTTCTAAAACAAGGTAAACCTCTGACTTAGTGGAACTGTCTAGAGAGGTCAGGAACATTGCAGCTCAATATCATCACAGTTGCACGCAATTTTGATGACTGTTAGATACTGTCTTTCTTACTGTGTTATGAAGTCCAACGCAAAAAATTGATTAAGAGGGGAGCTCAATCTAGCACTGATAGGGCTAGGGGGCTATGGAATAGTCTGCTTGTTTGTTTAGTTCTTTTTTGACACCTAAGGGCTCCGCGATTGTACCTTCTCCAGGCGGCCTGACTTCCAGGCCAAGCCAGTAGCCTCTTCAGCCATTTTAGTAGGTCAGAAATGTATATTTTGGCGCCGTATTATGTATTTGTTTGTCTTCAGGTACGTTTTAGGGGGCTACACATTTTTTTGCAAGTATATTATTACGTATTCCTAACTTTATTCAAAACAAAACTAGCATGAGATCTTATAAGTAGTATATTGCTTATAGTCTTTTAAAGCTTAAACCAGATGTAAATTTAAGTTGTTTGCAGAAAAAGTGTGTGGATTAAATCCATAAACTTTAGCCACTCTTTAAATATTCTGCTTATCCTCACATTAAAGACAGCTTTCAAACGTCTCCAGTCTTTCTGAAATTTATCGCCGAATAGTTCACAGCAGCCGGCGAGAGCTTATTTTATTCTGCACAAAAAAGACCGCATTTAAACTGACAGAGGTGAAATTTTATTTAAGAGTGTTTTCCATCATTCCGAGTCTAGTGTTTACTGACTGTAATGGCTATCTCACAGGCGTGGAAGCCTCTGGCCTGCAAGGGCGCAAAACACAAACTGCTGTCGGTCCAACAGACATTTATGTGCGATTTGGAATGCCTTTATGAGACACAAAACCGGTAGTTAGTTAACTGCATGAAAAAGGGGAAACCAAAAGTGTGCCCAATGGACAGGAAATGCACTTGGCCGTGGGCAGGGTGTTGCCTGTTCGCGTCGGTGCTAAGCCTCACTGATGCCTCGCCAGTTTCGGAGCTAGACTTGCGCACTCATACGTGAAGCTATTCGTTGTTTTTTTTTGCCCCAGAAAAACATCTCATCTAACAGACTGATTTTTTTTCTTCGCCTGATGCAATATTTTAACCCCGCGCGATAGGTGGGAAATTTAGCCACCACACTTTGTGTTGGTTGTTTGTGGCTTGGTGCAACGCCCTCAATTAAAAAAGTTGAGCTTGGCACGAGGAGTCGAGTTTAGTCCTCCAAAAATGCAATCAGAAGACTGTCGCCATCACCCGAGTTGCAATTTGCCCCACAAGTCAGTTGAGAAGAATTAAATAGCACATTTTTTTCTGGCGGCCTCTGGATAGGATTTGGCTGATTAAGCAGGTGGGTGTGGAGGGATAAGGTGGGATTTTATTTTCACGGCTTGAGTAAGTAAGTTATCAGGTTTAGGCGCTAAGGCTTGGCCGCATGCGCGTTTGACTTGTCGGCCACTCACGCAAGGCTGTAATTAAGTGTACTTTTTGGCAGTAGCCCAAAAGAGTTCGTGGGATTTTCGGCCGTGTGCGTTGCAATGCGACGCTGTAACTGGTAAGGACATCCAACCGTCTATCATTGGCACTCTTATTTATTCTCTCTACTTTAATCCTCTTGCCTTTAACTCCCGTCCTGTAAAATGCCTGTTAAACCGGACAAATGCTATTTCACCTTATCTGTCTTACAAAGCTTCTCGTTCAGTATTTTGCAGGGCACTTGGAGAGGAAACAGTCGTAGAACGAACTCTCCGAAAGTGATTTTGAAAGCATGATCCTGGTGTTGGTTCACTTAGTGATAGCTGGCGCATCGGGTGTAGAAAGATCCTCCCTTTATTGTGGTGGGGAACCATCTACCGCTATCTACGAGCAAAATAACATAATCAGTCTCCAGTAATGTCTAATGTGACTAACTAGGATAGGAGAGCTGAGGAAGCTTAACACGCCAATGACATCCCTTCTCATGCTTCGATCAACCAGATGGTGGACTGTAAGGGGTGGGAGTTCACAGAACGGCGTGCAGTGATGAGATGCCTTGCCTGCTGATACCTGCAGGCGATTTTAAGCCCAGTATGATGGTACGGCACACAGCCATTGTGAGGTAATCGGGTGGCAAAGCCTTCCCAAATACGGCCACAAGTCTGTACATTAGTGATGCTTGCGATTAAGGTGATTCCTGGATCACTAGGATAATGATCACGTCGAGCACCGGGACATCCTTTTCCTCTCAATTGATACCGAGCAGTACATCTACCTGAAGGAGCGTTCCAACAAGTTAGACCGAGATTTCCAGAGTTCTGACAGTGTATCAGATGCAATCAAGAAGCACTAGAATTTAAGTGAAGTCTATGCTGCTTTTGGGTGGTCTAATCGTGCTGGAAAACTTTCCTCTACGTGGATTGGTGGGTAGAATAAGTGGGGTGGGAGACCCGGAGCGAAGACTGGACAGGTGGCACTTTCCAGAAGCGTTTTCTTTTCCTCAGCTCTTGCAAATTCTTCCATCAATTCTTATAACATGATCTGGTTTGGAACATTTATAGGTGGTACATAAAAAATGCCTTACTAATCATGGACAGTCCTCAACAAGGTGCCTTGCTGCCCGAGAGAAGCAGCCTTGTCACTCGATACAATTCAAACTATTCAACCTTCCAGGCTAATGGGATAGACCAAATTCTTGTTTGTCAGAGGAAGGAAGGCAAAAAATGCCCCAGCACAAGATTGCCCATGTTTTTGCTGCCCCACGGAACCTTATTAGCGTTGAAGAGAGAGGGCGCATACATAATTGAAAAGTTGCCCTTGCAGTCTAACCACTTTGGCAAAACAGTGCCCGTTTTCGGGGAGACAATGGGCTCAAGGGCTATAATTATTCCCCCAATCCTCACTTTGCATGCCTGTAATTGTATCTTGCCTTCACGACTCCTCTGTTTTTAATTTCTCTTAGGTTAATAATTTGTCCCGGCCTTGTCCAACACATCTGTTGGTGGAGTGGTGTTGCTGCCTTGCCTCGGTATGGAAATTGGATCATACTTAACGTCGAAATGCCTGAGGTTGGCAACATCAACTCTGTCTAACTTTATCCGTCAAGGAACTTGTCATAACATTGAAACTGGTGTAATTAGTAAATATCAGGGATGAACCTTGAATTGGAAAAACTCCTTATAGTTCACTAAATTTTGTGCACGGAGAGGGGAAGATACGTACAATCGGCTTCGCCGAGAACGGACAGAAGAAGAATCGACGCGTGAGGTTTTCTAAGGGAAGCGGTAAAGAAAAACGCTCCAAAGAGGAGAGGGTCTGTAAAATACCTTGGCTGTTTGTTTAAGGCTGCATTTTGGTTACGCGGACACTCAAGGCGCTGTGATTGTACTTCTGTTGGATGCCATATCCTCCAAGCCATGCCAGTAGCCCCTCAGCCCCTCTGCACGTCATTATGCATATTCTTCTTTGATGTTATGACTCTTTAAGACCTCGTGGAGGGCTAGAGGCGCTACAATGTAACAAATATTAGTCCGGTGGTGGAGGAGGTCAGATCTAGCAGAAGAGTCGTGATATGGGTAAAATTGCTTCGATGGGTGAAACGCAGGAAATAGCCGACAAAAATACCCATTACCCTCCGTTTCATCTAACAGTAAGTGTGCAAAGCGAGAAATTTGCAGTCCTTTTTAAATATGAAATTAGAAGGCCTTAATTTTAGAAATATGATGTGCTCACTGAGGCGATCATAAATTCCAAATTACATTACGGTCCCTCAATGTACTTGGAAAAACTATTCAAGTCGTCACGGCTCTACCTTGAAAGACAGTACAATTTCACTAACTTAGACCCTAGTCAAATTTTGCGAATTTACGCTACAAAGCAGGCTTTTAAAAATGCCCTCGTAGTGACAGATTACCCATAGCAACGTAAGCAATTGCATTTATTTGTGTGGTAGGTGAATGGTCTTTGGTGTCGAATTTCATGCATTAAAATTTATGTTTTATAAGGGAAATATAAATTCACTTCTTTAAAATTTCAATTTTCTTTCCTTTTTCTAGTGCAAAATGGTGACTACTGAGGTATAACTATAAATTTGTCATTAATTGTGTTTAAGTTAACAGAATGGGTGCTCTTTTAACTCGCTACACACTTTTGGAAATTATTTGGTAATTAATACATAAGCATACACTGCTTTTGTAAAATCAGTCAGTGAAACTACCCGCAACAAGTTTAAGTAATGTGATAAAATTGGGTGATTTAGATTGTTTTTAATAGGATCTCTCAGCGAGGCTGACTGACCAAAGTAAGGGGGTCCGCCAACGTTCATGGCTCCAAAAATTTTCATCTACAATGCAAAAAGTTTCCTTGTGAGTCACACACAAGTGCAAGGAAAACCTAGATCTGGCTGTATTCAACTCGACTCTTTCGAAATGGAATGAATGGGAGGATAGCAAAATGCACTCGGTGACAGCGAATTGACAGAGGTGATCGCTATTCTTGCGCAAATCCGGCTTTGATTCTGTGCTGGGTTGTTTTCTAAGGAATCGTCTATTAAACTCCAACAAAATGATCTATTAAGCTTGTTTGTGCTTATTTAGGTCCCATCAATTTTCTACTCTAATAATAATGAAAAATTCACTATTTAAAGGACATTTGTTTAAGTGCACCATGCTACACGCCTAGAAAATTTGCAAACAATCAAAGATTGACCTAAAAACGGAGTTAGCTATGTAGACATCATGATAATGGACAAACATTATCGCATGCTCTTTACTTCGAGGCTCAAAGTGGCCGCTGTTTATCATTTTTAAACTTCGGGTAAAACTTTTCAAGTTTCGGGAAGATTCTGAAAAATAACATGTATTTGATTGCTGGTTACTAGAATTGTGTGAGTCTAGCGTCTCCATGGCGTTTGGAACCAACAAACTATATTCCACGGCATTTGATTAAAATCCGAACTTCTCATGTCGAAGCAAGGAAAAGCTGTGTTAAAGTGATCAATTAGTGAGTGCTAAAATATTGTCAATATGCATAGGAATGCTTTTAATCGGCCGTGTTAAGTAAAAATACCTATGAACATTGAGCATGGCGCAAGAGGCCAAGTTATTGATTGGGATAGAAGCTATTTTAGGCCTTAGCTAAAGTACTCCGCTACGAGATTTCGAACGAATGCCCTTGCCAGTCTTTTTTGGTGGCTTTGGTTCTTACCTCTACGTAAGCAGTCTCTCAAACAATTAAAGCACAAAAGAGTTTAGTGCTGATGTTTTTATGACGAATTAAACAGTAAAAAGTCGCAGCACTGAAGCAGTCAAACACCGACTTTTAAAGAACTTAATTTCACCTGCAAAACTCTGGGAAAGTTCATGGGCAGTAAGTCGAAATTACCAAGTAATTAGCTCGTGATTATTTTGTTTTTAAAGTTACTAATTTTTCGGACCCACTTAGACAAATGAGTGCAAAAATTGAACTCCCAATCCCGATCTCCCATAAAACCTTGGCGTGTAGAGCCTAATATACCTACAACAGAAAGGAAGGTTTATAGTCGTACAATCTTATAAATAAATCGTGGTTTTTATAACGTTAAACAACCCATAACTAGTCGCTTTTATGAATGATTCATAAAAGAGATTTTTCCGGAGCATTGCCTTCCCAAGGTTGATTTAAGAGTTTTGGAAGAGCTTCTGGGTCGTGCCTACATGGGAAAACATCAGTAAGGGTGAATCAAGCTGTACATCACCGCCCACCAGCATTTAGATGCACACTTGCATGGACTATTCAAAGTGCCCTTAAACTTTGACTGTCGATGAGGACGATTCGTTTACCCACACAGCCATTGTGACGTGGACAAAAGTCCATCAAGCGACTGAATGATCCGTCCAAGCAAGCAGTAGAATAGCCTTTTTAAAGTCAGTAAGTATGTGAAGTTCCAGCATCGTGGTCTGGATGGAAATTTTCCCTCTACAATTTATCAGAACATCATTAACCTACCATGTTTGTTAGGGGCGGTCCGAAGCACTGTACCGCTTCACGGCAGCAAAACGCAATAATTCTATTCTCTCTCTCGTTCCATTTGAATGCATATTAAAAACAAGAGCAAAGGGGCTTTATTTTTTTATTCCCACACTTGCAAGAAGTGAGGAGTAGAAGAGGAAATTTTGTTTGTTCGAAAGAAAAATAGCAGGAGTATAAAGAGGAGTTAACAAACTTAGGGAGAAAACGGAATGGGTATCGTAAAACTGAGGATACATCAAAAAGAAACAAATGCGTTCCTTTTAAGGAGATGAAGTTAATAATTTACGCTTCGTTCTTTCGGTGGAAGGTAGCTCCAAGACTCACTTGCGCTGACTTACTGGACCAGACACGGGTTGATGTTTTGCAATGATTGAGCCAGACACACCGCAAACCAAGGCAAATAAAAAGAAAAGAGGGATCGAAAGGAACCTTTTTCCCATTTCTTTCGCATGGTTTGTGTCTTACTAATAACGCCTCGAATGGAAGCACAATGGAAGACCATCGTGGTAATGCAATGCAGTGCGGTGCATTCCTTCCAGTATACTACGGAAGGGAAGAAGAGGTACAAAGCCCTCGTCTTGGAGGCTATATCAAGAAGGAGCAAAAAAGGTTCAAACAAAATGTTTTTACTAGATCAATTTTGAATTTGGATGTTTTACCAACAAATCTTTGTGCCAAATGGGGGTTACTGATACTTGAAGATGAATCGGAGGCATGACCGCGACCCGGCAGTCAAACATTATTCTGCCTTATTTAAAGGAATAATTTAAAAAAAAATAAGGCGAAGCATTCTTTTTGTATTTTTTTTCTGATAGAGAGGATCTATTTTATGACATTCTTTATGATTATTGAGAGAGGGAATTGAAAATTGACAGGCCAGTTGACAGGTAAAGGGCTCATTCCCGGCCCTTTCATAGTCTATACCCCTTTAATTTGTTTTTATTTTACATTTCAATGCCTTTTCACAATTGAAATCAAAAGGATTATTATAAAATGTGAGCTTCAAGCTAGTGTTTCATGACGAATTGGCATTTGTGCAATACTTTAATAGCTTATTTAACTCTCGGTTTGGGTAAATGGCCTAGTAGAGGCTCTGCCCGTTGTACCTCCGCCAGGCGGCCAAGCTCTTCCGTAGGTCGATAATACATGCTCTGTACGAGCATCATGCCTTCGTTCGTCTTCAGGGAAGTTTTGGGGCCCTAAATTTCTTTCTCCAAGTGAATGAGAGACAAGTGATTCCTAGTGGGATCAAATGGACCAAACTACCGATGTATATGTCTTATTTACTTTCTAGTAAGTAATTTGTCCTTTTTTGAGATGGTCGAAAAAGCAACTATTTGCCGTCAGAATTTGAGTCTAGAAGGTTGTCACTAAGTGAGCAACATCAGGTTTGATTTATTGCCACTTTGTTATTCTCACAGCCTCCGGAGCATGTTAGTAGGGACCTCTCATTTGCAACCCTTCTGTAAGTCAGTCAAACACCTTCTCTCCAAGTATTGTGACTTCTTTCACCTTGAAGAAGGACTTAACAGGCTATACATTAACTTTTGAACATTTAAAAGCACCTGTAATGAGGCCATTTGTAAGTGAGTGGAGCAAGAAAGCAACCGTACACACAACTCCATTACTTTGATTAAAAATAATACTTTTTTACCCAGTAGTCCGCTTAAAAGAACAAGATATTTTTAATTACGCCCCAAGTACGCAGCGTGAAGGTCGGTTAACATTTGTTTCCTTTGGGATTGCGATAGGGAATAAAAATTGGCACTTTTGCCGTTAACCTTTCTAGGCGAAGTTTCTCCAAGTCAAGTTGGGGAGCAAAATTGGCGCATTTTTCCCCTTTTAGATAAAAAACCTACTTTAAGCACAATGACATAAATTCAATCACTTTGATTGATATATGGAAAATTTTGGGGAAATACGAGATGGTCTCCAAAAAGGAAGCCTTTTTCCCTCCAAAGAAAGTTATATGTGAAGGAGTTAGAGTTAAAAATAAAATATCTTTGATTATCTTCTTTTGCCAAGCACGGAAGCTATCTTTCCAGTTTTGACAAGCACGAGGGGCGTTACTTTCAACACAGTGATTTACTAGCCCAAGGTCTATTATGTGACTAAGGGTAAAGCGGTTGCCATTTTTTTTCACGCTGGCATGACATGAGAGAATAAAATTAGCCCTCACGATCCTTTCTTATACTTTCGTCAGACATCACATACACATTTAACTGGCAACAATTATGCGTAATCGCGCCCACTTCTAGGACCAAGGTCTGGTCCCACTCGTCCTCCTCTGTGAGGTAGACAAGCGTACGTTGAGTCGCCTAACTGTACACCCCGTCATAAATAACGGAGTGACTTGATTGGTTCCTGCAGCACACAAAAAACACGATACTTTGAAAGGAAATACGGGCACACCCTCCAGCCATCGCTAAGCTCCTGCCCCCCTCAGTCCGGCTTTTGAGGGCTTGGGCGCAGTTTGTCTCGGTGACTGTTTCCCTTTCTACTTCCCCTCACCCTGCTCCCCATCCCCATCTTTCATTTCTACCCAGCTTAACCAAACTCAGCCTGACTGAGGCAGTGTCACGCCATCAGTGAGCCTCGGGGACTTCTGCCTCATCTCAGTAAAGTTGTTTGCATCAAAGTGTCAGAGAGCAGAATGGGGACGGAATAGAGCCTCTTGAATAATTAAGAGGGTAACGACCAAGAACCGGTTATACTAACCTGAGGCTAGACTAAGCATCCCACCACAAGTTCCCGGAGAAATTACTTCCGCGGTGTCTGGAGGAGGGGACGCACACACACACACAAGAAGGTAGCGTGAGGTGAGGGTTACGGTCCTGAAAAATCTTTTCCACACCTTGCAAAAGAATGCCCTCCAAACTGTTTTAACGTCTGCTTAATTGGGAACAAATCTAGACTTAGAACTGCGACACTCGCATTCCTGTCTAATAAAAGCGTGCCGACGTGTATGGTTGCGTAAGTAAAGTGGGTTGAAAACTAACCGTCAACATGTCTATTAATTACAGCTAGCGTTTAAATAGGTCTGTTTAACCACTTTGTTCACAGACGCACGAAAATCAGTGCCTGGGCATGCCCCTACTGTAAAAAAGCAACAACTTTACAGCCCACTTTGTTCCACCATTTGTGTGTCTCATTGACAGCGTTAAATGTAGGACGCTGTTCGTAATTTACGTGTTCGAGGCGTTTTTTAATTTGTCCGAGCACATAAAAGTAAGCTTATGTATCAGTATTAAATACGCTCCCCTGTAAATCACCTACTTAAAGCGACTAATGCGTTCCCCATCCGACTATCTCAAGTCGATCGAAGTAGGTCCACAGGAGAGTTGCCATAGAACCCACCCCCAAAAGAAGACCATTTGTACAAGGTCGGGGACTCAAAGACTTCAAAGGCTCGCTTTTTCACCTTGAACCTAATTGCTGTCACATTTTAATGTGGCTGCTGAGTTCATTCTCTCATCCCGGGGGTCATCGAAAGAGTGGGATTGAACCGTTTTAAGGTAGTCTGTCAGACGTTCGTTATTGCTAGTCTTTACCGCAGTCTATGAGCTTACTACTCAACAAGAGATGGATATTCCACGTCCTGGATGTGTATGTATTTGCAAATTGTACGTCAGCTTTTACAAGAAGCTTAATCTACTGTCACACCTCCCTACTCACGCACTCCTTCTATCACTTGTCATCTTGGCTAAAGGCGGGTAGAGCGGCCTGTGGTGCGTGCGCTAGCAGTTAGTACAACTAACAGACCGCACTCATCATGCCTTACATCCTGCAGCACCAACAATTTAGCCTGTCTAATTGCAGAAGTGTGAAACTGGAAGTCCCGATTTAACTTGAAAGTCCCTTTTACTACAGTCGATGTCAACACACTGGTCTCATAAACGTTCTTCTACCAGACACAACTCTCCAGGCCAGTGGTGATTGGCCGCCCTTAAACTTTAAACTGGCAAGTGGAAAATGTCACAAAGAGGATAGTTCAATTTACTCCAACCATAGCTGGTTTGCGTTTAAGAGCAAGTAATGGATAATACTCTTCAAGGTCGACAGCGTGAATGGTTAGCCTTCCCAGAAAGGGTGCACAGACAAACGCCAGGGGAGGGGAAGAGGTAATTTGAGGTGAAAGATAGAGGAGTGCCACTGGTGGTAGGAGTTTACCCCATGCTCCAAGTTCACTGGCACCATTACAACAGCCTTAAAAGAATTATTGCAAAATTAAACAGTGCATAGAGTTTGAGTAGATTTTCAGCTGTCATAAGCTGTCAATGACACAGATCCCACAATCCTGTAGTAAGTTGACAACGTAAACGACCTAACTACCAAAGAATACACCTCATTCATAAGAAATCGGACACAACCGCAGCCAACCGGAGTGGAAGTTACTTCTACCACGACAGCAAAACGAATCACGGCTTAATTACAAAGTAGATTTCGACAACAGCTAGGGCGAAGGAAAGCCTATGATTGTTTTCAAGCCGTTTGAAAAAAAAAACACAGAGAGATGGAATCTTGTAATCGTGCCAACAAATAGCAGCAATGGCAGTTATAGTCAAAGATGATTGAAAATGGCCGCTAGCAGTGTTGCTGGACGTCAAGATGCCATTAAGTCTCTCACGCATAAATCACGGGGGCTGACCGAGGATGCCGTTCATACCCCGTTTGTCAGTTATCGCGGTGGGAAATAGAAAAAAAATCAGTATTTGCATCACTCCATCACTCTAAACCCAGAGATTTTTTGCATAAAAATGCGTTTGGCTGCTGTCATTTGAGGTATCCGCAGCCATAACAACAACAACCCTTCTGCCAGTGGCAACTTCGAGCACGAATAAAATCGGTTTGGGCAGGAGTTAACAGCACGGGAATTGAAAATGACTGCAAAGTTTATAAAGCATTAGTTTTTCTATTGCTTGTCTGCAACAGGTTTATGCAGATTTTTACTCAAAATACACTCAACTCATTATGGCGCCTGAAAGAAGGCATTTGGGTAGCAAGAAAGGAAGTTTGGATGCCTAATGATTGGTTGAAATTTCCAGCTACAATATTTGTGTGGGGCTAGGATGTAGTAGTAGTTTAAAGCCCGAATTTCTGCAATGACACTGTAAATATTTGCTCCTTTATGTAGGGAAGTGGGATTAAAGCTGCTGTCAAAGGTAAAATCGCTAAAGAAACATCCAAGCGTTGATTGGTGGAACCATGCCTTACAGTTGACCAATCGCCTTCGGGCAGGTGTGAAACAGCAGCGCACCATTGGCTAGCAACAACAACCTGCTGCACTAAGGCTTGAATCATGCTTCTAAGCCAGGCCAACACGTACGGTCACACATTGGTTGCTTCATTATTCTCACCGAGAGAGAGAGAGAGAGAGAGCGAAAGAGCTAAAGGGCGAGAGAAAAGTAAAACTTTATAATCATCCATTTGAGGTTGACCCCATTTCCCCACTCGGACTGTACGCTGGGCTGTACACAACTAGGGTAAGTATGTATTCTACTGCTGAAGCATTTTTAATGGTATCATGAGACAATACAAAGCTAAGCACGTAAACATTTGTAATAAATAATATTTGGCGTGATTAAAAACAACCGTAGTTTTATGTCATATTTACGCCTTAAAGCATGAGGACGTGGTACACTGCTATTACAAGCTTTTAGTTCCCTTACATAACAAATTACTTTGAGGGTATCCCGGAGCCGCAGCTAGTACAAAGTGTGATCTTTTCAGGAGGTAGGATTGTAAACAAAGTCGGGCCTTTTGCATGCAGATTTGATAAAGGTTATTCTCCTAACCACCTGTGTATTGTCCAGCCCCTACTAAAAACACCCGAAGTAGGACTTTAAAGAAAACCAGCATTGGCATTTTTTGGCCACATTTTGGTTTTTCGACTTCGGATCCCAAGTGAACTTCATCATTTACAGGGGTAGATTTTGCCCCTAGTCCTTTCAAAAAGTCAGTTGTACCCATCTTGAATAATGGTCCGCGTGCCTGCCAAACTGCGACCGTTCCAAAAATGTACCAATCTTATCCAAACAAGAGGTTCAAAGGCTAAATACCAGTTCAAATAGAATTGAACGACTGCATTATATCACTGCAAGATTTATCTGAAAAGACCGGTTGAGGGCTTTACTTCTCTGGGAGGGTCGTAGTAGACATCTCTTCTAGGCCGCCTTTTTCACAGCTGGAATAGGGGATAATAACGTAATGCATTCGCTTATGGTGTTTTTGCCTCCAACCTCTACTAATGCTGCACATTTTCAAACCACGGCGGTATATTTGGTTACTTGATCGGTCTGCTGAAGTGAAAGGTCAGAATCCTCCAACCACAGTAGGTGGAGGCGCTGAACCTGCCTTTCAGATGGTTGAATACATGGCAATACACTGCTAGCTTGAAATTCTTGGTTGAACGACAAACATGAATATTAAAATATCCGCATTCGTTGGAGAAAATGCAAATAAAATCCTACGTTTCCCATGACAACAGTTTCACACTATTTACTTTGACTGAGTGTCCATCGTACCACGAATCTGCTTTATAAATGCTCGGAGCCGGTATTTGGAGGAAACGATGCCCCTGAAGATGAGGGGTTTTAGCTTACCATTCACCTTCGTCACGAGTACCCAATAGACAAAATCAGGTTTCCTCTTGGGAGAAAAAAGGCACATTTTTGCTGTTTAAGACAGTAGGTAAGAGACCGATAAAACATTGTTTTAATGAGGTGAAAGAAGCTGAACTGTCGCACCCTTTCTTCCACATGTGCTTTTTTCTGCCGAAGGGGAAAATAGAGGAAAATGGAATAGTGGCAGAGGGAGAGCGGGGGGGGGTGGGAGGAGGTTTAAGAGGTGGAATGGATAAGTCGACAGCAGCATTGATGCTTCACAGACCGTTTGGTCGCAGAGAAGGGCATGTACGCGCATGTGTGTGTGTGACGTCCTGTTGCAACCTTGCCAAACACCCTATCGATTTCCACAAACTGCACAGCTCCTTGACAATAGAGTCACCTGATTGGACGCTGCCTCCTGGCGTGATTACCTACCTACCTATCACCCTAGCATAAAATCTGTGCTGGCAAAATATGAAAAATGTATGTATATGTAGATCCCCTGTTTCCAAGCCGACGCACCACTTTATTGTTGACAATGCAGAATTATGGCCCTCATATTTTGCGGGAGCGATATCACGGAGCACGGGGCTTCTGCTTACTTATGTGTACTCCCTTTTACGACTCGAGCTCAAAAACATCAGAAAATCATAGAACCGTAAATCTTTCACTCACCGAAATCTGCCGATTTCGAAATCTTAAAATTATCTCGGAGACACCAAACCGACTTGGAAAAGATGGAAACATAGAGCCTAAGACATGAGGACTCAAATTCAAGTGCTAATATGGTCCAACTTCTTAAGCATCACCCCATGGCCAAGGGGGCTAGATGGGAGAGAGGATTTGTTCGACGGGTTTCTTATCAATAGAAGGGCAAATCAGCTCCGCTTACAAACCCTTTAGGGATAAAAATCACAGCTTTTTTCTGGAAAAGTGTAAAGCGTTAACCAGGGAAAGCAGCACATTGTTTGTATAAGAATGCAAGCAGTGGTGCGGCAAAGCGGCTGTACATCGCATTTTGCATCCGAACCTCGCAAAGCAAGGCATCATAAGCCAGATGTTGCTTGGCTTTCTCACGCAAGTGCATGACTGTAAAAATGTGCTGCCTTATCTGATGATTATAGGGTGGCAGGAGAAATGTCCTAAAGCTGCTTTTTGACCGGTGATTGGAACTGCAACAGTTGGCGCGGAGCCTCCGTGCTCAAAATGCGGGGAGACGGGTGGAGAGGGAAAAGCGGGGACGGAGGAGGTTTTTTGCGGAAAGTTGGACAAGCCTAGTAACCACAAAGTGAATAGGCTTACAGCATATGCTTGGAAATCGTCTAGTTATCCAAGAAGCCTCATTATACCTGACGTTTTGACCTGACGCTGGCCTCATTTAGTTAGAAGAAAACTGTAGATAAACGGGGGATTTGACCTTACTTCTCCCTACCCGAAATATATCCCTTAATGCGTTATATTCTCCCTCTCTCCCTCCCTTCCTCCCTAAGTCGTTTCCGGACTGCCGCATAAGCCTGCGGTTGTCGGCAAGCCATTTCACCGCATTTAGATAGACTCCAGCCAAAAATCGGAAGCAGGTCGTTAAAAACTGTAACATGTAGAATTTCAAGCTGGATTTGATTTTTTTAAAGAGCTTGACCATGAGAAGTAAACTAGTGGATAGTTTCATACTAGAAATCTCGTGATTTATTAATCATAAATTTCTCTGTTTACATCTTCCTCTGGCAATGTATTCTTGTGCAGTCAAGATTCCACTCTGGGGACGGGGGTAAGTATTTGCAGCTCCAAGATGGGTTGCAGCTACTTCTGATCCTCTTCAGTTTTCAGTTGCCGTTGAAAATGTACTTCCAGCTAAATCTCGTCGATACTATCAAAACCACTTCTGTATGCACCAGCCGATTGGGAAAAAAAGGGTAGCGAAGGGAGAGATGAAGGGGGAATCACGCAAATGTGGACTAATTAGTAAAAAAGCAAAAAATCCAGCCTTTAATTGTTTACCCGCTAAGGGAATAGTTTCCTATTCAAATAAAAGTTGGCTTAGGGCGATGTCTGAGAGCAATTCCGTTTTTCTTAATTATAAAAATGGAGAAATATTAAAGGACAATTTATTGTCACCCTATTTGGAGCTCTTCATGCTTAGTTTTATGCGTCGGATATGAGATTTGTAGTCGTCTTAATGTAATCATTTAACCATGGCATCCTTTTAATGCTCAGAAGCTCTCCCAGTTGAAATATTTTACTTTAAAAGCTTCATGACAAATGTAGACTTTCAGTCATACAGACAGCGGAATGAAGGAGGCGGAAGCACTAAAATCTG
The DNA here is from genome assembly GCA_000469725.3 of Echinococcus multilocularis. Lineage (NCBI taxonomy): Eukaryota > Metazoa > Platyhelminthes > Cestoda > Cyclophyllidea > Taeniidae > Echinococcus > Echinococcus multilocularis. The sequence goes on along the minus strand of LN902846.1, from coordinate 2,525,952 downwards.
TTGCCCGACAACTTAACAGCTTGGTTTTGCAATCCCTGACAGGAGGCTGCTAACTAAACCCAACCTTGGAGTTAAAGCAATGGGCAACGCTCTGAGTCCACATAGGACGTTACCGAAGGAGGACCTCAATTTCCTCATGAACAACACCAACTTCACCAAAAAGCAGATCAAGGAGTGGTATCAAGGATTCATTGTAAGTCCGTCCGCATAACTCTTTTAAAGCATGCTTGTTCATGTCCTAGCTGAGTTTACAACGACTCCACCCCAGATCTCCCAGTGATGGGGCTAAATAACACAATGAGCTCCTTGTCCCTTTGGTTAACTCGTTTGCCACAATTTTGACGTATGGAAATTTCGATGTTTCCATCCGTGCCTGTCATTATAAGATGTGATCTCCATCAACTTATGTCATGTCGGTAGAGTTTAAAGCATTAAAACTGGTTTTGAAAGCTTTTCTTTGTCCAAGAATATTAACAATTTTCTGTTTTTGACCAGTAGAATTTAAAACCAATCCGTCATTTGCGAGCTGTGGTGGTTAATTTTCTTTTACATACCTCAGTTGGTGTGTTTATGACATCGCGGGAGGAAAATTGCTTCACGTCAGAAGCAAGATAAAGCAGTTAATTTTGGCTACTTAGTGGGGAGAATCCCACGTCTACTAGACCAATCCACTTATAAGGTGAAAACCTACCTGGAGGAGGTCGCTTCATTCCTTTTGAGCGTTTTAGTGAGTCCGCTGAAAATCCCACTGTTTAAAAAGTTAATGCGGCTTCAGATTCCCATAAAATCTAATAAGGGAAATAACTTTTGTGTAGACATGGGGTACCAAGGTACCTGGAGGAAAATACCACCTAATAAAATAAAAAATCCCATGTTTAACAAACAGATGGTCATTAGATGGGAAACTATAGAGCTCCAGGACTTCCCCTATGGCGAAAGAAAACATGATAGACCGGCGGAATATGTACTGTTGACGTACAGTATGACTTGAGGCTACTGGCATGGCCTAGAGATTAGACTGACCGGCTGCGGTACAATGGCGGAGGTCCTGAGTGACCTGCTACCAAATCCGAAAATTAAACAAAAATTTAGTTTTTCCTCCAGCATACACAGTAAACATATTTTGCGTTACGATTTCGCTGTGCCTAGTGGACGTAGATCTTGGCGACTGGAATCTAGTTTAAATTAAATCGAGGGGGAAGTAGTAAAATTTTGTTTTAAAACAGTAGTTTTTGTCTGTCAGTTTATTTATACTAGGAAAATACCGACAGAACGACTGGAAAAGTGGTACGTGGGAAGGCGCTTTCTTCGCCTAAAGCACGATTCTTCTGATTATCGGACGCTTTTCATACGCCTGACAGTCTGACAGGTCTGACATCATCGCAAACTGCTTTCACCATTTTAAATGCCATTTAACTAGACTTTTTCCTGCTTGGGTTCAGACAAGGGACCAAAAGGCAACACGGTTGACACAACAAAGTGGAAGTGCAAAAGCACGGTGACTATTTCGATGTTGGACAGGTCAGTGCGGGGACATAACTTCATATTGCCCAAGTAGAAGAAGAGAAGGAAGTGGAAGACGAATTACCGGCCGATCTGGTAACCGAATTAAAACTGACGCATTGACAAATAGTCTCAGATTTGAAGGCGCAGTGAAAATGCCGTTTGGGTGAAGGCTAAGGTGCGATTTGTTGGACAAATGACTCATTTTCCAGGATCGTTAATATCCAGACACTTAACGGGTTCTAAAGTTAGGAAGATTTACATAGCAAAAGCAGCAACTTTTTGAATATCTGGTCCCCGACTATGTTTGGAAGGAAGGAAAGCTTATTTGTTCTTGAGGGGCCGTAAAAATTCATATTCTTGATTCCAATATCTTGATGCTTATAAATAGTCTAGCCAGAAAATTCCAAATCTAAACTGCTCCGCCTCACTGGGCACAATATTTCACTTGTTTTTCCAATTGTTTTAAAGGAATTAAGATATGTTTCAACAGCGGCAAATTTTAAAAAAGATATCATATTTTTCGGCTTGAGGGCGGCATGCCTGTGGTTTGGCATCCACGACGGAGTGGCGCTGCAATTGCGGTATTTACTGAGGGAGTCCACTTTAAAGCTGAAAGTTTGTGGCATGGGATCAGGCTTTAATTACAATCTCGTTTCGGGGTCAAGTATCTAATAAAAGCAACATATGATATATTATTTATTTCGTAATACATTCAGCCTCATGTCCTAGTTTCCTCCTTTGGCGCAGTTAACTCGGTTTTCCTTCCCTTTAAAGGATACTTCAGTGTTAAGTCGAGGCCACTATCATAATTTAGTTTGGCATTTTAGGATGGGATCGTCTAGCAGGAGCTTCGGGTTTCGCATCTCATGGATTTACCATAACCATCACCTTCTGAAGTGGGGAGAATGAATTTTACTATTTATTTGTCTAATCGTCATGCTCACGCCAGAAAACACTAAGCTTTCTCAGCCTTAGTAATCCATCCTCGCAGTCATTTCATAGGATCAACAGCTTGCTTTTTTACACCGACCACGTCGCTGTCTTAACCCCTTTCACACGTACACACACACACACACACCTTCCATCCAACTCCCTCTCTCGATTTATATATACGCATTTACGTGAGGAAAAAATGACCTTAAGTTATTGCTGCCATGTCAACGCAACCGACCGGGTACACACAGGTGGTAGGGGATAAAAAAGACTGAAGTCGACTGGAGAAACCCTATTAGGGGGTGATACTAAATCCCGCCCTGCATACAGCTTGTATGCGGTCAGACTGGCATGAATGGGAAGGCTGCGGTCTAGACCCCGATGCACTGAAATTTTTTACGGCATTTGGGCAATATATGACTGGGAGGAACCCTAGCTCGTAGAAAACACGTCCATTCATCATTCAGGGTTAGACCACCTTCAAGTCCTTAGCTTTTTCACTTTCGTCGTGATATCCTTCGCCAGAAGAGAGGCATCAAAGAAAATATGTCCCTTTGGCAACATTTTTCTTATGTGCATGGTTTATTACGGTTAAGTGTAGATCCCGTTTCTTAGTGCCCATTCTGATAAACAGTTTCATAGGATGAGTAGAGAAAGTGAAATCCTCGAGAGCGTCACCGCGCTATTAGTTGACGGAAAGTTGAGGGCAAATTAAACCCAAATCATTGATAGGCGCTAGGCCTTTCACGTGATGTCTCAATGCAGCAGTGTTGGAAATGCGGGTGCCCATCTGATTGCTGAACTGCCAAGATTGCTTTTAAAATGTCGTCAGTACGCTTAGCAAACCACACCAACACAATGCCAATATTTTGGGTGGCGTTACCTTAAAGTACACTGTTTTGCGCTTATCACTTCCAATTAATAGGGAATCGCTTTCACCACCTCGATGAAGGAAATCATTCACCAACGCTTTTCCGCCTGTCAAAGTGCTGGAGTGCAGTTTTGAGTAGTCGAAGTGTTCAAACTTGCAGACTGCCTGATTAATATTTAAATGTTCAAAACACATCGACAATTTCTTATTTAAAATACCCTTAAAGTTTACGTTTCATTAAATTACTTGGAAGCGCCTTTCAGCTTAAGGCAAACCTAGCCTTTTAGCATTGTCTGTATTCTACCGGTGGAAGCAGGATTGGTGAAATTACTTTGGCCAGCCTTAATTCTGTTTTAAAAGCATCATAAGATTAGCTTTTTTAGTTCCTCCTTCTACTTTTAAAAAATTCCTAATTAAATGTTACTTCAAAGAACGCAGAAACGTCCTTCTTCTGTGCCAACACAAAATGAAGACAATCATGTGTCAGGCATGGCCATTCATCCAACTCCGGATCAAAACAGCCCGCGTTTGTGCTACATAACATCAAAATAGGTAACATTTTTGATTAAAATGGAGGAAATAAGGCGTCTTTAAGTAGGTTAAAATACCGAAGGACTTGAATTTGGCAAAGAACTTATTCTGGACTGACTTGCTCTCTCTAAAGATGGATTCTTGCGCGCCTTTTTTGCAGCGAGACTGTCCTTCGGGTCAGTTGAGTAAGAAAAAATTTATTGAGGTCTACTCCAGCTTCTTCCCCACCGGTGATGCCGACCAATTCTGCACTCATGTTTTCCGCACTTTCGACAAGGACAACTCGGGCAAAATCGACTTCAATGAATTCCTCCTGGCTATCAACATCACCTCCGGTGGACAACCGAAGGAGAAGTTGGAATGGGCCTTCCAGATGTATGACATCGATGGCAATGGCACTATCGAGAAGAAGGAAATGACTGAAATCATCAAGGTTTGATTACTTTATTAAGTCGTTTGAAAAATGGTCTACTTAAGTTGTAGAGTAGTAGGAGTGACTGGGACTCCTTTCTGCTGTAGGCTATTTACAGTATGCTGGGAGCAAATGAGGCAACGGTAGATCTAACTCCCGAGGCACGAACAGAGGAGATATTTGAGAAGATGGACTCCAATCACGATGGGGTGTTGACACGGAAGGAGTTCATGGATGGCTGTATGGCAGATCAACAACTCTACTCCATGCTTCTGGCAGACGAGTCCAATTCGAACAGTTAACTAGGCACATTGTGACATCGACTGACAATCTATTCAACCCATCCGTCTTATGTTTTGATACGCACTGATATTTTATGTATGCCTCGAGGTCAGAAATTGACACAACTACAGTCACACACACACACACACTAAAATACACTACAACTCATACACTATGCAGACTAGTTATTATTAATGGCCTAGACGGGAACTGACGAGGTGTGTAAAGATTATTCTGACCTGCAGCCACTTCTCTCTCTCTCGCCCTTCCTGTGTGTTATCCCCAAACCTTCTTCTTTTTCGTGGAAATTCCCAGAGTCACCAAATCTTAATCCTGACCAAGCCGTATTTCCCTTTCGTCGGTGTTGTTGTTGTTGCTCTACGCCTAATCCAACTTCTCTTACTCCACCCCATTCTTATTATGATTCGGACTTGGATTCCTCCCCTCCTTGCATGTGTATGTAATCTGCGCTGACTTGAAATGTGTGTGTATTGCTTACAGAGGACGCTAGACGTGGAATATTCTGCCGTATGATTGAGACGGTTGTTGTTCTGCTATCAAAGAGGGGGTAGAGAGATACTTAGACATCCAAAAAATAGAAACTTGGTCTCTCGAAACCATTTGTAACCGTATAATTTGTGGGAAAAACCAATCGTTTGCCACCCGCACAGTGAGAGACTCGTGGCTAAGGTTGAACTTCCGGCAAATAGAATGTGTAAGTGCGAAGCACTTTGTGGTTACTTAGAAGGATATAAAACAACCAACCGCTTGGCTCACACGCCAGCCAATGCAAGGCTTTAGAGTGCTAAGTTGTCTATTTTTCAGTGGGAATATTTATTTAGGTGGGTTAGAAGTGGCTATCTGAAACTTTATCGCGACTAAGCAGAGGTAGTGCCACGACTAACCTAGATTGTCACCACTGAGGCAGCATAAGGTATCTAGGGAAAGAAATTTTACTAGGATTCAAAAATAATACTTGCATTTACATTGATTCTGCTTTAAATTTCTACATTTGGTAAAAATTTATTTAAAAGGCCCAATTATTTTAAGATTTAGATACCATCTAGGTGTTTCAATATAGACTAACTGATTACTTTCGGTAGCAAACCATCAGTAAGTAATGAAGGTCACGGCAATCCGACTTCTTCATTATCATCTACACAGACAGCCAGTATAAGTGTAATAATTTGACTATTTGTCCAACTTTTAATTTTAATTTCGAGGGCAGTTAGGGTGCCGCCCTTATACTTCCGTTAGGCGGCATGACCCATGGGCAGTACATGTTCCGTCCCAGTGTTATGACTTCTTTTGTCTTCAGAAAAGACACAGGGTGCTGGATTTGTAGCAGTGGAAAGTAGACACGATCCTGAAGAACAATTATCCTGATTTCCCTTCTTAAATGCTAAATTTTAACGTGATGGATGAAGGACATGTGATACGGAGGATCGAATCTGCGATGATGCCAAACAGAATGGTTGAAAATGACGTCCACCATCGTCATCTAGTCAAGATTTTTATATAGTGCGGAAATACCACTAGCAAACCAAGTAATACTGGCCGTAAACCATCCAAAATTTTCGTTATTTAGCTGTCTATCGCATCTGCGTGATCACGTCAATTAACTGAACACGCGATGCCTCCTCCACCTCTTCACCACTTGGATGGAATCCATTGGGATAGATATGGCTGAGCAGCGATGAGGTAAAAACAAATTAAAAAGACAAAAAGTACGTAAAATCTCATATTCCACGAGTTTTGTTATGCCTCGCAATGCATTATTGTTGACTTCTTTTGGGACAGTGATCCTAGGACTAGCGATGGGTGTGCGAGATAGACAGTACATTTCCCAATTAAGACAAAACACCAAATCCAGCGAAATTGCCAAGAGGGATTAGTGACGATGCAGACGGTGTCCCCTTAGTTGCACGCAAATTCAGTGGTTGCTGGGTTAGTTCGTGAATGCTTTCTTTCTTTCAGCGCCGACTGCTTTGTGAAGGCTTACCAGGGAGGTGGAAATAAGGTAACACTGAAGACGACGTTTGAAAGTAAGGGGGAGCTATATAACGCTTTAATTGTTTATTTAACTCGTCGTTTTGGTTCTGCTACCGCTTAAGCTCCTGTGATTTTGCATTTTCCCACGGGCATAATCTCCAACTCACTCTAGTAGCCTCCACAACTTGGGTACGCCGATAACACATATTCTGTTCGAGTATTGTGACTTCTTCCATCGTCAGGGAAGTCTTGCGGCATGGCAGAAAAGCATACTTTTCATTCATTATAATCGTGAGGATGAGTAGGGATTGAAGCATAGGGCACGATTTATAGAAATCAAGACTTGAGAAATCGCCCCGTTGATGTGGTTGCCCCTTGAACGGGTCCCGCCTCAAACGCACTCTTAAGGAAACCCTATTAAAGTGAATCAAAGCTATCATTTACATGTCGTTAACTTATTAACTTTGGATGTAGTAACTGTGAACGTCATTGATAAAGACGTATTGCATATGGAAAGACAAAAACAGACAACTGCTTTACGTTACTGCATACTCACCACCACAGCATCAAAACGGCTAATCAGTTATACTTACTATGACATTTGCAAGGAAAGTTTATGTGTTGCAAAGAAATGAGCACTAAATTGATCAAAAGCACTTTTCGGGGGTGAATGTGGCGACAATTTTACGGCTTACATGCCTCCAATCCAGGATTAGTGGCTTTGTGAGGAAGTGAGCTCGTACTGCAAATAAAGAAGAACCTGTTGCAATGCCTCCTTACAAATTATTTAAATGAGATAGTTATGGGAACGAATTTTAGACTCCAATCTCTAGAATGTAAACTTGAATATCGAATGACCAAATCTACATAATGACGGCCGCTGAGATGCTTAAGGAGCTACTTAGAGCTGAGTCAGTAAAGCAATTTAAAGCATTACTGAACACCATCATCCTCACTCCGGCTTCACCATGTTCTTTATATCGTTTGAGGAAAGAGATACGAGGAACCCAAGACCTAGGTGGGCATGCAACTAACATCCTGTTGGACTGTCTTCGGCCGTTTTGACTGCAGACAAAGGACAATTTGAAAGAAGTCCACCACTGCAATTCCAAGTGACCTGCCAATACGGCCCCAGCCACCACTTTGGCGGAAAGGACCTACATTAAGGCCTGCTAGTCGGGCGGTTGCTGTGCAACAAGGCAATGAGGCTAATCTTGATTCAATCTGACAACGCTCTAGGGCAATAGATGCAGCCGTGGTGTAAATATGATTGGATGGGCAGATACCAGCCCCAATATACCTCTTTGATCGACTAGATATAGGGGTGAAAATCACCCAGGCTCATGTGGTGCAATACCTTGACAGTACGTATTGAACACAAGTGAAATGGTATCCTCTTTAGCTGTCTATGATGGTGCGTGGGCCTTTTCAGTATCCGCGGTGTCTACGAAGGTTTGCATGTCCCATCCCTGCCATCAGCTATCTTGACCTTCCAGGACTCTCATTGCCATAGAGCGGTCCTTTGTCATCTTCGCGGAAACTCAACTATTCCATTTGACGTGCGATTGCCGCATATCACTGTCAAGAATAAATTATGAGCATTACTTTGTTATATGTCATCAGGAGAATACGAAGGGTAAGGTAGGGCAGTTTCTGCCCTCCATATCAGAGAGCAGATTTTGCGTCACTGAGATTTTGTGCCTTCTTGTAAAGCAAGGATTGCTTCCCACCGAATAGCTAGCCCAAATTGTTTCTGACGAAGCGGCTTTTGCATAGATTCGACCTGTATCTTAACTATAACTGCCTCGTCTTTAGCAAGGAAATTAGTCAGAACAGTTGCGTCTCCAGTTCAGCATGCACACATCGAACGTCGGCTGCACCACTCGAGCCGTTTCAATGGATTTGTGAGATGCATGGTAAGTGGCTTGGAATTACCGCGCACACGTTTGTTTGTCTAACCTAGAGTTATAAAAACATTTGCGATATGTTTTTTACCGTACGTGTAGGCTTACTGTTATGCTATCAACGCAGGCGGATGAGCCCCATTTTCAAAGCTTAACCACTGCTCCATCGCATTTGGCTTGTTTCCTCATTTATTTTCACTATTACGAATGTTCTGTTGGTCACTGAAGACGCACAGACCAATCGACACACCCAGCAACCGAACCACCAACTGAGTGTCTAACATAGCTACCGACTAGCGTATCTGTGTTGTGCGTAATGGTGTCTATAGGTCAAGAGTTGGATGATAGTTGCAAGCCCTCGGGAGCTGTGCTTCAGCTAATAGTTGCATCGAGCTCTCCCAAGAACCGTATAAACTTTTTAATTACATCTGCAATTCCGTTACCAAACAGGTAGCGTGTTCATCAATACCAAATTCTACAAGACTTATAACTTCGTTTGTTTTGTCGAAATTTCGCTGACTATTGCATAGATTTAACCAGCGATGTGAGCAGAAGAAAGTAGTAAAAAAATACAGGATTTTGTTACTTTGGGTTTGCTTTTATCATAAAGTTTAAGCAAGCCAATGTCTCACTACTTTTTGGGATCTTCAGCTCAGCTAGGTACCGTACAAATGCGATTGGAAGAGAACTCATGCCAAGTAAACTCATCTTTTCTACTGTTCGCCTCTCTTTTGCTATAAGCCACTACTTGTAACTTAGTTGCCAACTTTTGAAGATTGCACTTCAATGGTGAGGGCACATGATAGGAGAAGGAAATCTTATGGGGTAAAAACCTTTTACAACGCTTCCTTAAGTGATATTGAGGGCTTGCACCGACCTCCCTTGTGGAACATTTGTCTCTTTCCTATGCAGCAGCGTGACCTCGCACTGTCTAGGAGCAAGCACCGGTACCCGCTGTCACCTCCTTTCCCTAAGTGTCCTGCACATCTTATCTTGTACAGAAAAAGCTAAGTAGGATGAAGATAAATTAGTCCAAATTCAACGCTACCAACTTGGCAACTTGTAGGAATCCGCTAAACTCTGCACTTGAGAACCGCTTTTAACATGGAGAAAGAAGTAGTGAAATTACCAAAAACTCCTTCCAATAAACTGCGATTCCGATCGTCTTTGTTGGGTACATTATTTATGCCCTCAAGTCTTCACAAGTCGCCTTCCCTAGCCGTCTTACAAGACCTGCATTTGCAAAACCAATTCTCGAGGTCTGCATCTTGATCTGACAGATGGATTAAGCAGTACCTTGCAAGTTGTCACTACCTAAGATATAAATAGCTCTCCTTTTAGTGCTCTCATATTTTGAAACCTCAAAATCCATTTGAACTACTTTTCTTGTGTGCAGAATTTTGGAGGAAGCTGAATAACTCCTGTGATGATGAGGAGGGAAGACTAAAGGTTGCAGCATTTGAATGAGCGCATTGCCTCCCATCGATGGATTCTACAAGGTAGTGTTTGAGGAGGGACCAACCCAAGAGTCAATTGCACTGGCTGGAATGGTGTGCAGATGCTGATCTATATGACTTGTGCCTTACATCTCAAACTCAGAATAAAAAATACGCATACTCTGCTGCTCGTAATCTACTGATAAAAGGTGAATGCAGTGATGCAGAGCCCAGAGTCTCCTTCAAGAAGGAAAGAAGACACAACACCGGGGCAGAATATATTATGCCAGCGTACAGAAGGGTTTGGGGCTACTGACACTGCTTGGAGGCCCCGCCACCTAGCAGAGGTGTAACCGCCTAGCCAAAGCAATCGATTAAACAAGCAGTGCGTCTCAAGTCTTTCCTAAAATAGGAGGAAATCATAAGAGGGTGGTGGAAGATATATTACTGATGTGCAGAAGAGCTGGGGTTATCGTCATGGCACAGGCCTTAGTGCCCGCGTAATCAAAGCTAGGGAGTAAATAAACGATCAAAGTACTACAGTTGCTACCTAAGCTATGGTAGAAAAGGTGACAGGGCACAGGAGTCCGAAATTACCTGCTGTGTAGTTAAAGCAGTCCTTCATTCAACCATTGCGGAGACGTATTGTGGCAGACTGAGCACTTATGCCCTTGATGGCGAGTCTAATTCCGACTGCAAATTTTGACTAAATTTGATTTAAATGAACTTTTTCCATACTAAACAGAAGGGTGCTGTGTCCTCGCTGATAGTTAGAGGTCATTTTCTCACTTCCACTGTTGTTAACGCTAGTCTTAGTCTTGAGGTCAAAGCTTGGCACTTCTACCAAAGTACTCAGAAGAAGTTCTTTGAAGCAATTTGTTGCCATTCACTGTATTTATAAGGGAAGGCAATCTTAAACACCCCATTATAATGCAACTATGTTCACTTACCCGATTTTAACCCCCTTCATGACCCTCTATCCAATTTCAAATTAGCACGCAAATGCAAGATGCGTCAATTGCAGAGGTGACGCAATTTCAAATGACAAGACTAAATAAAGTGGATTTGCAAAATTTTACACTATTTGCCTTAAACTTCCTTCAAAGCATGCACAACTACATCGAGAACGGACAAAGTGACGTCTAGAGGGAGAAATTTACGCAGCACTGTCGTTGGATTTGTCAACACAGAGTACGTGAAACTGTGCACAGCAATCAAGTAGTAAATTTTGAACGCCGATTCTTTACTAAACCGTGTAGGTCTTTGGGAATTTTGAAGACGCACCACACCTAGACATTTGCAAGGTAATGGATGGATGAAAAGAACTACTTGCACTCTAATTGAACCCTCGAATGCTTTCACTGAGGATGCGCAATTGCAAGACGGGAATCCATACCGTGGATGGTGCCTCCTTATGCATTGAGCTACCGTCCATACATCAACCGTCATTTCACAGCATAAGATAACCACAGGCCTTAAAATGATGGTACCTTGCAATATTTCTTTGCTAAACTCGAAGCCAGAAACCCACACTGTACCAAAGTATGTATTGCAACTGAAAGCAGACATGAGTCCAACATTCAACATTGTGGGGGAATAGTTACGTCTGTCATATCCGAGTCAACCTAACAGCCTATTCCATTACCTGAAATACTCCTCACTTTCCATCAGTTGTCGAACAAAGATCCATTCCACACCAAGTTGCGCCATACAAACGTACACCTCCAGTTGGATACGAAGACGAAGTCTACGTACCAACGGAAGAAGGGCAACCTACGGTAATGGCCAACACAGTGACTACCCACAAGTGGAGTTGCTAGGCCAAATCTCATAGAAAATCTACGTAACGCTCTTGTATGAAAGCATGCGGCAGTCAAAACATGGAAACCTCGTGCCTGATCGGAAGCCACCGGTCTCCGGTGAGGATTCACTTTCCCAATATGTTTGATCTACAGTATCTCCGCCTCCTTAACAATCGCTACTTGACGAGGCATATACTCAGCCAACCCGTCTACTTGTATTAAGGGCATGAACGACAAAGATGAAGGGATACACACTACAACTATTACAGAAGTATTGTTACATCGCATATACGTATATATTTATAAACGTATTTTGAATTGGTTTAATCCACTACACACGTATTTCCGTCCTTCTTTATTTCATGTGACAGCAAGGTAGGTGCATTATTGGTTCACTCAAGAATACGCTACTAGTGAGCTAAGGAAATTGCTGAAGAGTCTATTAAAACATTGAGCTTATAGTCACCGACCTTGTATTTTCTAGATGAGCACTCAAATCATCACTTTTAAGCCATACCCACTACTGGCGGTCTAAAAATGGAGAATAAGACTCCCTCGCAGGAAGGTGACCTTGGGAAGGACTCACAGAGGGAGCCGCATCAACCGTGCTCTTGGAATGACCAAAGTTGTAGGAGGTGATGTCACTTGCACTCACGCAACGACGCATATGCATGCATGCAGAGCATTGGTAAACCGTGAATCAGTTGTCATACAATAGTGTGTGCATGTGCATGCATGTGTTTGTAGGTGTGCATGCACACCATTTACGCATTTGCTATCCCCAAGCTACTGCTTACACTTTATGCTAGGAGAAGTAATTTATCCGTCTCCTAACGATGTCCGAGCTTCGCTAATCAGTAGCCCTATCAAGTACCTGTTGCACAACTCAAGGCTGACGATTGCATTTGTACACCTAACTCTTGTCTTTAGGAAAAGAGTGCTGCTACTTCACGCAAATAATAATATCTACTTTAAGATGAGCCTGTTTGGTGAAGCTGATAATGCCCAACTGGTCACTGCTGCCAATGCGAACGCAAAACTGGTGCATCCTACAAATGCACATCATTATTTGTTGCATGTCGTAGACGGAAAATAAATAAGTAGTGATGTTGCGGCTACCCGATGCCTGTCTGAAGACTAGATGCGACCTATTAGTGGGACAAAATATGTATTGACGATGTAGAGAAGGATTGAGAGGCCACCGGCTTGACCCAGTGGTCACACCTTCCAACAGGTAAACAAAGGCTGAGTCCTACTTCTCCGACAAATTAGGCAAACAATAAGATTGTCACAATTAATTGCCGAGAGTGTGAAATTCACAGGCAAACAAATTGAACAAACGGCAAGACGGAAAAGTTGCCATCCATTCGAAAGTGGGGGGGTCAAACTCTGACTCCAAAAAAAACCCTTCACTATTTGTACAATTCCACGTCATCAGTATATGTGGCTTCTCTTCCACTCTCATCTTCATAATCGGGACTGGGGGATGGATGATAAGCAACAAAAGCATTGCCTAAAATATTCATTCTAAACGTAATATTTTTGTTCCTCGTATCGTTGTGCATGCATTACAGGATTACTACTGCACAAAGGCGAAAGCCTTCAAGGTCATGTTATTCAACCTCGCCATTTAAGGTTTTGTTACCTTTGAATTGGTGCATTTGACATTTCCGAGCTAGTTCTAAATTAGATGGTGGGTTCCACGAGAGGGTGAATACTCACAATAATGCAGTGTAATACCACAACTGCATGCTGAACTATTCCTTTTGGGCAGGCTAGCAGGCAGGCTCAGCCTTTGTACAATCGTTTGGTAGTATAGCCTATAAGACAGGTCAATCGCCTCCCCAGACCTTCTATAAGTTGACAGCACCTATTCTGCTCTAGTAATATGACTCCTCCCCTCCACGCTAAAGTATCTGGCGCATACATGAACACCATAAGTAGTAATATATGAATATTTTTATTCAGGAATTGAAGTATAAGGTACAAATCATGTAAACCACTATTGGCAACTCCTCCTAGTTCCTGCAATTACTTCTTCAGTGGGCCTCTCCTCAAACACTGTCGATGGGGAACTCTGTGGAAGGGAGGTAGTGTCATTATTTGAATGCCGCATACTTACCTACTTCTCCAGTTAGACTTTGGATGTAGTAGCTGAGGAAGTCATGGATAAAGATATATTGTATCTAAAAGCGAAAAAGAAAACAATGGATAAATGATTACCCCAACCATACACTTCCCGTCTCAGTAGAGCAGTAGCCAATTAGTTGCTCCTAGTGTTGGGCAGACAAGATAATGTCAAGTGTTTCGGAGGAATGAGCATGCAGAGTGATCGAAACTGTCTTGTACAGCGATAGGGTGTCATCCAATGGGATTGCATTTCTATGGAACGGGATGCACAGTTATGCTACCATGTGAACTGGAGACAAGTCTGCCTCCATGTCTGTCAACAAACAACTTAAATAGGTCACCTTTATAAATAGCTACTTGAATTTAATCCACAGATCACCAATTGGGGCAACTAATGTACAAATCTGTATGAAGACAGACGCAGCTTGACTGAATGCGTTGAAGACACAGGTAGGCAGCCAACTCACATCCTGTTGAACCGACTTCAACCGTTGTGATCGTATCCAAAGGACAGTTTGAAAGATGTCCACCGTTGAGGTGCTCTTGTCAAGTGTGGCACGGTTGTGAAGCAGAATCGCCTTTCCCGATTCCGTTAGATTTGCGTAGATGGATTCCTGCCACGTCACACTATTGTCCCCGGCCTTCGTCTTGCTCGAAACCCTCCTCTTCCCCAACTCCACTAATCCTTCGATGTACCGAGCGAGCATGTCGATTGCAATGAATGTTCCCGTTCTTCCAACACCGGCGCTAAAACAGTCACATCAGTGTGTTCCGTGGGCATTAGGCACTCCATCGTACAAACAAGCAAATGAAAGTAACTGTTTATTGGTAATGGAATAATAGAAATTGGAAGAGGAGATACCTGCAGTGAACGAGGACAGAGCCAACGGATTGCCTATTCATAGCCTTGAGGTCATCCCAGTATTTCTTCAGGAAAATGTAAAAGTCGTCCTTTCTGGGCACCTTAAAATCATCCCAACTTGTCATCAGAAGTTGAATCACCCGTCTGGGAATGGTATTTTCGACAGCCTGAAACACACCAACACATACATAGCTATTTATTGTCCAGACAGAGCTCCACTGAATGGACTTAATTGTGTGCGCATATAACCGTGTGCATGGAAAGTCCTTCTTCGGTTGGTCTGGTGCAGGTGCTGACTCAATTGGAGGTGACCAGTGGGTTGAAGTGTGGTGTGGGGGCAGAAAACTGCAATCGTGTGTAGTGGTGCAAATCATTTTAGTCCGCCCTCCACACTCACCTTATTGTGGATCACGAGAACGCGACGGATGTAGCAGAAGCCGGTCTCAGTGCTCTGTAGAGTGACGGCGAAGTTGCCGTACGTGGCGGAGCATAACTCGCTGTTTAGGCCATCACCCTCACCATCACCATCCCTATTGTCATGCTTGCGTGGCCAGTAAGGCCAACACTTTTCTTTCTCCCTTTCGTGCAATCTGCAAAGCAGACGCAGAATCACGGACAGGTGTGAGGGGGTCATGAGAAAGAACTTGTCAGAGTAAAAACATCTTGAAAGAGGAGTGGAATGGCAGGCACTCACCTAGTCAGCATGACAATAACTCGCACATTGGAATCCCAAATGGCCTGCCAGAATAGTGCCACGGAGCAGCGTTTGGGGGCCTGCGCCGCCACGTAGACGTTGGGACAGGACCTGCACTCAGGCTTGGCAGTCGCGCAGTTGATGCTCAACAACGGTGGAGTGGAGGGTATGAGACTAGCATTGACGTAGTCTGACAATGCGTTGAGGGCGAGAGGTGTGGCCTTGGGGTCACTTTCGTCCATTGTACAGAGATCAGCCAGAGCATACTTCTTTGTCAGCTTTAGGCGGTTGTGGTCGACTGGAAATTGGGGTGAAAAGCATTCATGCTCATCTGATGCACTGCTCCTGCATTCACTGGTGGTACGAAACAGCAACGTGGAGCAGTGCTGTTTGATTGAAGAGTGATTGGGAGAGTGACATGTGCTTCGACTGTCGACGATGGTGCGTGGGTGTAATCAGTGTCAGCAGTGTCTGCGAATGTCTCTTCATCCCATCTCTGTTGTTAGTCATTCAGCTCTTCTGGGGTGGAATAATGCCATGGGGTGGTGCATGTGAGAGGACAAGCCTTCTCAGTGGTAAATGATGCAGTGATGCGATTTTTGCACATAACTTGTGGAGTAGGAATTTCTTTTTACCGATTGGCTTGTCTGTGATGCTTCCGAGGCAGTTGAGATGGAATTTACTTCGAGCGCACTCTCCTCCAGTCCAGCGCATCCACTAAGCGGAATTCAGAGTTGAACAGTAGGTGGTGCGAGACAACCAATCACACTTTCGTTAGCCTATCTCCACTAAGTGGTATCCCTTTCATCTACTTGTCAGTTAACCAAGAATCCAAAAACTGCGGTTAGTTAATGTAACCTAAATGGAAATAGTGATGAAGAGGTTGGTAGTGGTTTAAGCCTACTGCTATTAATCCATACGCGTGCATGGCACCTATTCTTACAGAGTTTTCACTACTCTTCCATCGCCAATGTTGTAGATGCATGCTATCAAGGAATGTTACCGACACCGTCCAAATGACCAGCTAACTGACACACCTTTGCCATGCTTTACATTGCAGACATGTAAACAGTCACATGCATCTTACAGGGTACCTGAAGCTGCGCTACCGAGGGTTATTGCAGCAAGCTGTAGTGGAATCTCTTGGACCTTTTTGCTCACCTGGTATCACCTATCAGTTGTGCATGTCACTCTGTTGACTAACACGCAGCATATCCATTACTGTAAAACCGGTCGAGTGAGCCAAATTCTACTTAGCTTTCAGAATTTCATTTACTCTCCTTCAAAATTCCCTCACAATTAACATTGGTTGATGAGAAATGTGAGCAGACGAGGCTGGTGGAAGTAATTCTTTTTTTGGCTTCTCTGGTTAAGCTCTATTTAGAGAGCACTAGCAACCCAATTTCCCACGTCTTTTTGGTTTCCAGAGCTTACCTAAGCACCATGTGCAAATAAAAGTTGAAGCAGTCTCATGGTAAGCAAACTACTTTTTCCCCAAATTTGCCTCCATTCCACATAAACGGCCATCCACTACATTACTGATTTCGTCCTCACTCTTGAAAAAAAATATCACCTACTGAACTAACTCATCGCACCTATTGGTGGAAAGGACACTGTCACTATTTTCAGCTGTCGGGACACATGGCGAGCAAAAGTCAACTCACAGGGCAGAACGTTTTTGTAACGATTCCTCAACTGGTTTTCAGGGTGAGCACCAACCTCCATTGTAAGGCCTTTCTCATCCTGCTGTATAGCGGCGTTGCACTGAAGTGTCTAAAAAAATGAATCCACCTTCGTTGTTACACCCTGTCTTCAGTCGTCATGTCAATCTTGCCTTTCACCGTTACACCTAATTGTTATCAAGTTTCACTAACATGCATTTTGAGTAATGCTGATAGATTGAAGTGGTGCTAGTGCGACCATTCCTATAAATCCTTAAACGCAGCAATTGCGAGCCATCTTATAGTTGTGAGGGAGAAGGAAATGCCAAAATTACTTTGAATTCCTCACGCAATATCGCGTAGTCATTTGTGGCGTAGTTAGCGACAGTGTTCACAAAGTGCGACAGGTGGATTGGTGGTGGAGCCTTGCGGAGACGCCTAACACACACAAAGACCTTCGGTAAGTATGGGTTCAAACGAGATGTGGATGTGGAAGAGACAGTCGTTGTTTGCAAACAATGCTCAGAAGGAAATTAGGAGACGTCGATGGATACCAATGGTGGCAAAATGCGAAATTTACCACGAATTTTCACGTAGCTTTATGCCAAATAGGAAAGTAAGTGAAGGAGTGACTTAGTTTACTTACGATCCAAACTTCTTTTGTACTATGTTCATGGAATCTGCTTCCAATGCATCTTCATCCTCATTAGCCACTTTCCTACAAAAGAATGCAAATAATTTACATCAAAGATAGTGCACCTTTATAGGGAGATTGCAGAAGTTTATTTTGGGCAGATGGTATGTTCTGAGGGACTTTGGTGGAGTTGGTTGCAATGACTTGCAGAAGCGCAACTTGGAAGTGCTTGCACTATGAAGCTAAGAAATAGTTCGTGTGACAGTCGGTAATAGAGTTGGTAGGTTGGTCAGTCGGTCGATTGGTCGTTTAGTTTATCTGTCGATCAGTGAGTTAGTCGGTCAGACGGTCATTTATTTGATCAGTCAGTTGGTCAGTGAGTCCGTTTTGCCGTTTTCCATTCTGTTGGTCGGTCGGTCTGTTGGTCAGTCAGTTAGTCGGTCATCTGATATGGTCACATTCGTGCATTGTACTCTTTACTGCCTTCCTTGGTATCCAACACCCATATCGTTGAAATGTCAGTTGGTATTGATGCTCTACGAAGACTAAAGGGGAGTGTATTCCTGGATTTTGTTGTACAGGCCTTGGCGAAGGCGGAAAGCGTAGTAACGGAAATACGCATGTGAAGTGAATGGTGTGAAGGGTTTGCTTCTGGTCATCAATCCCCCATGGTAAATGCGGCGTGTGACACTGGTGATTAAGGTGACTGGAGATAGAAGTGTCAGGAGGCATTATTCTGCCTGTTTCAATTAACCGACATGTGATATAGGGCAGCTATCTTGCCATGACGATGTCCTCTCCAAATGCAGAGGCATGTGGCAGTGACAGATGACCTCTGAGATACTCACATGTACTGATCCTGCCTTATGATCTTCGCCCTTCGCTTCCTTATAATTACGATCGCTATCAGGATAGTGATCAAGACAATGGCCAGTATTCCTGTTATCAGTCCGGCTCGGAACCTGCCCTTGGATAGAATGACTGAAAGACACAAAAACACAGAATTTGAGCATTACGTGTGCATCATTCCTTCAAAATTGTTCTCATTGCTACTATTGCCCTCATAACTCACACAACTATTGTCAATAAATGTTATCACAAGCAATATCAAAGGTGCAGAAAATGCTTAATACGACTGTGAAGTGCGGCATGTTCGTATATGTCATGAAGGTGTTGGTAGTGGTGGAATGTAGAAGTAGAGGAAGAAGAGGTTGATTGCAACCTCCTCCTCCTACTCCCACTCCTGCTCCTCCTGCCACGCCTTTTGCATTACCTTGAGCGTTGGTCTGCCAAAACTGCACCATTATCTGGTGGATTGAGCCCATCTTCACCGCGTGTACTCTCACCGTTCCCGTCAACGTGTCATTTGCCTCTCCCAAGCTCTCAAATCCGAGCACAAGACGCATCGTCGTCTTGTAGAGTTTTGAGTTTACTTGCTCAGCATTTTGCAACAGCTGTGTGGAGTCCTCTATGCATTGTGATGCTATGCGGCGCAACTGTTGTGCAACCTCAGGCGAAGCATTCCTCTACAAGGAAGAAGTGATTTAAAGTAGGCAAAAGTGGGAACGGGGTACTGAATGTGATTTGGAGGGTGTACTAAGATGACTGCCAACTGTTCGTAGTGTTGATATCGCGTGTTATACGAACTAGACTTGGATGAATGACTGTACTCATTCGCAAACAAAGACAAAGCTGCTCACGTCTTGGACACCTCATGATAATATGCAGACGTTGCTGGGTAACCACAATGACGGCAGCGTCGACAATCGCACCCGAACGACAATGATCCTATCCACGCTCTGCGTGGAAACTTTGGGTACGTACATTGGTGTAGAGTTAAGTAGTGATTAAAAAGAGAAAGGGAGAGGAGATGCAAATCTCACCAAACCATAACCAGGAAAGCAGTCTTCACAGGGAACCCAAATGAGGCGACAGTTGTTGGCAGCAGATTGCGTTAATTGGAGAATGTATCCGAGAATGCTACCCGCACTGGTGGCATCGACGGTCCAATCGACAATGATGCAGACGGAAGCGTTGTCTCCACTGCGGGAAATGCTATTATCAACCTCCCGAAGCTCGTGGTGTTCGCTGTACTCTGCCTGAGGCAATGGACAAGCAGAGCTGCTCTCTTCCTTTTCTTCCCTTTCAACAATATAGGCTGTCACCGTCACGTTGTGAGTTTTCACTTCACTTTTTGCTGTAAATGGATATTTACGGAAGGGAATATTTTTGTGTTCTTTGTGAAAGCCATTGGATGAGAAATTGTCATGCATGTATTTACATGGCAACACTTTTGGAATAGCTTCCTGTTGATGTGGTTAATCGGTGATCCTCAAATATGTGTATAAATTATTTCATCCGAATGCACTTGACGATGTCCTAATCCAATTTACGTGTTAGCAAAAGCGTGCGTTCTACTGAAAGACAAGCAGTAGTATGGATCATAAAAGGGCAATACAAAGTTGCCAAGTCTGCACTAAATCATGTGCGTTGCATATGGGCATTGTTGAGGATTTGATCTTGAATGCACCGATCTTACGATTGCACTAGTTGTCTGGGATATTTGCCGAGTTATTGACAAAAAAATTTGCGTTGCATCTCAAATGGTAGCACACCTATTCCAATTCGGTTTTAATTAGGTGATGAAGCGCAGCCAACAGAAGCTGGTGGAAGCATAGAATGTACTCAGTAGTCTCTTCCCATCATTTGAACCCGAAGGCAGGTGGCAGGTGGTACCCCAGTAACTTACAGAGGGCTGTAGCAATGGTCAGTGGTTCGGACCAGGCCGAAGCAAACGTCTCATTGTTGCAATTTGGAGTCAAGCCAGGTGGCTGCACTCTTGCTTTGAAATTATACACGAACCCTTCCTTAAGCGTCGGTAAGTTACTGCCTTCAAGGGGAAAGGAGCAACGTGTTAGGTACTCACACAAATGGATGTTTGCCAAAATGAGACTGGACATGGGGGAATAAGAAGTGGGATTGGGTACCCAAGGAGCGGCAATGTTGCCTCCATAAAAAGTGAAACCATGACAAATTGGGAGCAAGTGCATTGCATTACCGGTTGGAGATGCTGCTATCACTTTGCAGTGCTGGAAATTGGGCCAAATGCCCCATTGGAGAGCGTATTCGTAGACACAGGACGAATGTTTGGGCGTAAAGGATACACCGAAATAGGGGGCAGTGTTGGAGAGGTAGGTGAATGGCGCCGTATCAGCTATGTCTAAAGCAAAGCGCAGGCATCAGTGCTTCGCGGTGGCTCATCACTCACTCTGCTCTGTACTTATTGCACCTTAATAAGTAAGTGACAGCTTCAAGATTGCATTGAACTCAATTGTATCTCCTCGTCCTACTATTTGAGGGCTATTCCCACCACAATGCCTTTGCCATGACCTCTACTTTCCAATTACGTTCCTCCTGAACAGGGCTACCTGTGTTTCTACTTATTTAAAAGCAGTAGTATTCACAGTAGGCATATAATCCTGACTAGAATACTCCTTGAGAATAACATTGGAGTAGTCCAAATTGTTACCCAAAAGTGGGTCAGTCTCCTAAGCTCAATTTTACCTGGATAGCCGATTTCAGAGGAGAGAGCGTGTGGATACTCACGCCTGCCTCCAAAGCTGTCAAATCGCAGGCGGAAATGGTAAGTCCTGCAAAACTCGAAGTTATGCGTCAAATGAGCCCTGTCAAATGGATGTTCCAGTTTGACATCTCGTCTTGTTTCATTTATTTCCACCACGAGATCCGTGGGTACACTGCAAGTCCTTTCCAATTGGAGCTGCCATGTCACACTCACATGGCTGCCATTTCGCCTTATCTTCACATACGCTATTCTACAGGGAGCTAGATAGAAGTGGGAAATGGAGGCCTTTAGTAGTGGTATTGCATTCAGCGAATGTGGAATATCTGTCAAGTAAATGAAACACTTGTCAACACGAAGTCAACAGATATCGTGTGTCTGGAACTAAGGCGAGTGTTCCAAGTGCTGACTGAATAGTGGTTCACAGGACTGGTGGCTGCGTTGGCTGTGGTGGAAGCGGTGGTGGTGTTAGTGTTGATGTAATGGAAACAGCAGTGCTTGAGATCATCACTCAGATTCACAGCAAAGGGCGTCTTGAAACGTTTACGCGTTATTGAAACCTGGTTCTAGGTAGTCACTTACCCGCCATTTTGGTTTTAGCCGTCTTTTCCAGAACTGCTCCAATGCGTCCATCCAGTAAGTACGGAATGACTGCTATGTTGTAATCCATGTTCTGTGCTAAGTTTGTAATATTCACCCTATCCACGCCATCGGTGATTAGATGGACTTGTGGGCGATGAAGACTTTGCACCGCGCTTTGAAGGAAGGGCGGCAGTAGCGTTGTATCAGTATTCTGAAGCGGTATCATGTATGCCAGAAATAGCTTCACCTACCTCGACGAATACCTGTCCTACCTCTGCATCGTAGTGGGAGGTAACTAGGATAAGGAATTTAGGGAAGGAGCCGACCGACTCCCTTGGATTCTTCCACTCCACGCTAATCCAAGATGTTCCCTGCGCAGAGTCTGCGTCTGTCACGCAACCAATTGGGGCTAAAAATGGCAAATAAAATTTTGCTTGATAAAACAAATTCGAGTGTTACGAAATTGGACTACCTATTCTATTGCTGTGTTCGGATGACATTTGGAATTACTCTCTTTCTACTGCACTCCGAACCATCGAGAAGCCAACACTACTGTCATGTTTGATATGCTAGTCTGACTGCAGGACAAGCTTAATTCATAACGAAGCATTCCATAGGGTAACAAGGGACATACCAACAGCACTGCAGACAGGAAGATTGCACAATTGCATGCGTTTGTGGAGAGGAGTACATCCGCTTTCACCATCGATGGCCTCAGAAAGAGGTTCACAATAGCCCTCACACACGTCACCATCACTGGTCCGCCTCGCAAACTCTCTATTGTACGCACCGACAGCACCACCATTTGTGTTGCTCCAGTCACTAACCGGCCATACGCACCAACTTTTGCAGGCTAGAGAGTTGGTGAATGAATAGTTAGTGGAAGCCTGTCTTTTCTACCACCTCCTTGTAAAGTGAAGGTTTACGCAGTATGGAAAGAAGTCGGAAATGGAATAACAAAGTAAGCCTGTTCCTCACAACGAGTCTGTGGCACTACTTTTATTCTGCGTCAGCAAACACTAATGAGGATGTCCAAATCGTGAGCTCACCGTCCTTTCGTGGTTCCGAAGTAGTAGTGGCTAGTTGAACCTCCTCACCCGTATGCGGATCGCCAGGGTACGCATACAAGGAGACTTGCAGATTTGCACGGTTTGTTGTTTGAATGCGTGCGTTGAAGTGAGCACTGTCGCCGAAGTTACTCAGACGCCAGACAGAACGATTTTGGTAGAGACTGTAGGAACTGACGACCTCATAATGGAGTGGATGCAATTTGCATTGTCTGGTGTCCGTAGTCTGACATATACGGGTAATGAACGCCAGAGGATTTGACACGGTGGCGTTGAGATGGATCACATTGATAAAGACTAGGTTCGAGGAGAGGGCAATGGCCTTGATTTGAGGCTGGAATTTGGCTATAGATTGGGAAGGGAGGAGATTCGCAAGTGGGTAAACTGTGACACGTCAGTTATTTGATAAAGATTGAAGCCATTTTCCATTACTAAGTTGTAGTTATGTAGCACAAGTTGTCATTTGATTTGATATTGTTAACACTTTTCTTGCTTTCTCAACGTTCTCATCCTCGTGATCAACCTAAATTGTGGGTTGGCAATCGAAATGTATTTAGTGCCTGCTGAAACACCCCATTCAGAAGGAGAACAAATTAGTAGTTGGCTTTGTAATGAAAGGTACGAACTCATTTTTTGTTTCACAATTCAAATTTGCCGTTTTATGATGCACGTCAGGTAGGAAGGTGGTAGGTTATCGTGGGCCTTCCTCTTCATTGGTCCACCACCAATTAACAATTAATTACCAAAGCAGTAATGAAAGTGTCACGCAAAGATTACGGTGACTGATGGCAATAAATGCCACTCCACAGTAATGTTTTATTTACTAAATAAAAATAAATGCCCGAAATTAACTGCACCATCCCTGTTTAAACCTCAGGTGAAAAATGATTTGGGGTGGTAAGTTGATTGGCTAGTTCTGGGAGGTAGCCTGTGAAACTCACCCAGTTGGAATGCATTGTCTTGTTTAACAAAAAGATCGCATTTTACTTCGTTCTTTCTTGAAAATGTGTTAAGAATGCATTGTCTTACAAATAATAGCTTTTCAAATGCGGATGGAAACCGGATACTTACGGCGTTCAGGTGGAATTCGGACTACCTTTTGAAGGAGGGGTTCCGAGTAACTCGAATCCATTTTTAGTCGGTAAACCGCACCCGGAATCAGAGAAATTTTGACTTTTTGTCTAGTGCTGTGGAAGGATTTTCTACACAATATCTCTGCAGCTCCATTGTTGAAAGTGGGTGACTGAAATGAAACACGAGCACCTCAGTCTAGTTTGTTGATTGCACTTGATTCACTGCCATCCATAAGATAATGCAACCAACTCTAGCACCAAAAAAAGATGAGAAATAGCAAAAATGGGCTCACACTGTGATTGCAATGAATTGGATAAGCTCCAATCTCAGAAATCGTGAGATCGTATGCTCTGGGATAGGAGATCCACATCGAACCCCCTCCTGCCTCCACTGATACACGTGAATCTGAAAAGAATATTGTGATGGATTGTGAATGCAACTGCCTTTCTGTGCTCCCCAACATGGTAATTAGCAACCACCACCTACCATATGAAGCTGTTTTTATCTGTATATCTGTACTTCGAGAAAGAATGTTCGAATGTGGATGGAAGATTGGTGTGATGGCAAATTTGTAGAACGTATTGGCTTGGAGATCACCCACGGTGACAGCGAATATGCCCAGAGGTCCCTGCTCATCCACATCAGCGCCATTCCAGCCCTCAACCCAGGTTTGTAGCCTCGAGCCTGCGAAATCAGGCCAATACCCATCAAGCTGTCCATCCACTACTCTAGCCGTTCGACCACCACATCTGTGTGCCCATTCCAGACGCTCAGCCGATTTCCGTATGTGTGCTCTTTCCATTTCCGTGGCCTTAAACAGAAGTTGAAACGCATAAGGTCACTGCTCTTGCCTGTGGCGGTTGAAAGGCCAAGTATTTTACCATTGGCGAGTCAATGCGTTCTTACCCATGGCGCAGAGAGGAGTACTTCCCTTTCCCAACAATTTTCATCTCTGCGGACAGAGATAACATAGCCAATTGGTGGCGAAGCAGGCCTTCTAATTTTCGGAGGTGGCCAGCTTAATTGGACCCACTTGGAATCTGTCCACTCAGCATAAACATCCATAGCATAGGGAGGCATATCTTGAGAAGTCGCTTGCAACGTTGTGAAGGCCTCGCAGTTCCAGTCATTCTGACATTCATGTGATGCCAAACAAAGGAGATAGGTTGTGGCTGGACTGAGTCTATCCAAGCAGAAGCTTGTCTGCCTCGCACCTAGTTGCGCCTGCATTTGAGCCGTCCTAGATAACGATTGAAAAGCGTTGGTGAAGGGTGGCATAGTGGATGGCGAATTTGAGTAATGATGAGTGGCCAATGTCAGGATAGATACAGTAACCCACGTTAATACCTCCACATCAGTTTGGTAGACTAAGCACTGACGATGATTTGGCTCGTGTATCAAGCAAAGGCTGCTACGATGTTTGAAAGTTGAGAGTAGCACAATTCAAACCACTTAAGCCGCATCTTTACAACACAGACTGCTGTTACATCTGCACACTTCTTCCTCGGATGTGTTCGGCAAAGCAGTGTTTCCCAATTTGGGGGATCTTTTCCAAAAAAGTCTTTTTTAAGTCTTCATTCTTTCTTCTGGATGTCTGCGAAGCAGATCCTACCCTATTATTATGCCTCCTTGTACTCGGGATGGTCTCGGTACACTCTACCAACTTCTATAGGTACCAAATTTAAGTGACTGATACAACTTGCCACCTCCGATTTAGTGAATTAAATTTTTCGGAGTAAAGTCAAATTATTATGAGAGGTTCAGTAGTTGTAACGAACTAATGGCAAGTAGAGGTCGGTAAGGTAATAACTACACGTACCTATTAAACACAATGAAATTTAGTGGGACGTCACTAGCACTGGTTCGGAAGATTCGGCATCGTGTCGGCGATTCCGAACGAGCCTGCCAAGTAACAAATGGACATTGCTCCATTTTCAGGTTCACCTTGTCAATTCGAATGCTCATTTTGGCGGTTCCATTGTAGAATTTCTTCTCAGCCACGCAGTCAACCTGCACCTGCCTTCCCCAGTAATCTCTAATGGGTTGCATCTGAAAGAGATAAAATGCATCATTCTTGGCGCTCAGACTTGACTCCTGCTTTGACAATCTCACTTCATAGACCGCACTGCTAGATCGTTCAATGAAAGGAACAGCACTGGCCTTAAGAAGAAAGTCACGTAGTTCGACTTTAAAGGTAGGAATGATGCCAAAGTGTGCTTATGGGTGGAGAGAATGCAATGAAGCACGGTCGTTACCTGTACGCTATCAGCCCTGTTGAGAAGTTCAAAGATCCATTGTACATCACGTTCCCTCTGCTGTCCGATGGTGCTTGCGTGTTTCTTAAAGGACGGTTTAATACTGATGGCCACAGGATGGTCAGTAAATATCCATGCGTCAAAACACCTTTCTGCTTCGGCTGCATTGACAGCGCTCAATCCAGTTAGAAGGCATAGAAGGAACCTACAACCAAAATAAACAACGGTGCCATTCATTGAATACTAGTATTGCCCTTAACCCTATCGCGTTCCTCCTTCTACACTGCGTCTAACATTGACAAGATGGACGAATTATCAAGTCGCTTATGTAAACGAGCATTGGGTTGGGAATATTTCTGAACGACTAATAAAGGCATCAAGTTTGTACAATCTCAGACATTTCAAATTGTATGTAAATGCTACAACTGTGCCATCTCGAGTAAAGGCCAGTACCGCTGGACCGAAGGAAGGGCTCAAGATTTTTGTTCAGGAATGTCGCTATGGGAAGGACTTACAGGTGGAGCCGCATTTGCCGTATGTGTGTGGTGTGACTGCAGCGGTGGAATACGATGTCACTTTCACTAACACAGCGACGCATGTGCATACATGTAGAGTTGGATCGAGTATTGGTGGACCACGAATCAGTTGTGTAAATCTGATTCGACTGTGCGTGTGTGTGTATGTTACCAGGCTTGGATACACACCATTTACGGATCTGCTTTGTTGAACTTTTGTTTACAATTTGGGCGAGGGTTTGGAGGTTATGCGTCGACTGACGGTGTGTCTATGCTTCTTCGATCAGTGGTTCTTCCACGTATTTATCTTAACTGTAGGTATAATAACACTAGGAGAAGGGTAATATTTCTCACAAAGTATATAAACTTACTAATGTGTCTGATTAATAAATGGGGTGAGATGACATTGTTACTGCTGCCAATATATAGCAGAAAATATGACGCAATTTTATAAACACATGTAATTATGCAATAAATGCTACCGTATGAGATTGATTACTTGCCCAACTCTTCTTTTCGATTACGCAGGTACCGACGGCTCCATCTTTGTACCTCCGCTTGATCGCATGGCCTCCAGGCCATATCAGTGGCTCCTCAGCCCCTCCCTACGTCAGAGATACATATTTCCCCTAGTATTATGATTTCTTTCCTCTTCAGGCAAGACTCAGGGCTCTGCATTGGTAGCAGAGCGTCCACCTTTGGCGCTCTTAAACCTCCTCCACTTCTCTTCTTGTTGAATGGACAGTATAGAAGTGTACACCAGGTGACAAGGAGGAATATACGCGAAGCCTTATGCCTACAGAACTGGTTTAAATTCTGTTCCGCGTAGATACACAAGATGATCTGTCCATTACGCTTCTCCCAACAGTGTTCTCAAAAAGGGAGGAAATCCAGAGGACAGTGAAGTTGCCGAAAGGGATTACTGATGCTGAAGTCGAATATCTACTCAATTGCGCATAAATTCGATGACTAGCCTTTTGGTAAGTTGGTGCTTTTCCTACAGCACCGATTACGTTACGATGACCTTCTCGGAAGGTTGATCGAGGGGAGCGCCAGACGTGACGCTCAAATGAAGAGAGCGCTTGTTTAAATGTGCTTTTTGATTTAGAAAGCACTCAATGCTTCTTGATTGTATTCTTGCTGAGTAGCACAGCTTCTGATCCATGACGGTAGCCTCCCAGCCATTTTGCATATCCTTATTCATTTTCAGCTCTAGTACTCTGAATTTTTTAGACTTTCACGCCACAGTGACGCTAGTCAACTTTTTTGGCAATAACTGGCTTGTGGTAGGTTTTCACTGCAACGGATGTCGTAGACATAAGATGTGAAGTCGAAACAGAATAACATCCAAGCAAAGACACCCTATATGTAGTTTAGGCCGGAAATTTGGGTTTTAAAGGAATACCGAAACGCAGGTAGAAAAATAAATAGTTATTTACTTGAACTGCACTTTCCGATTCTAGTTCATCATGTTCTTGTAATGTATTATCCCTCTTTTACTCAGAATTTGTTTAAAATATGGCACTTTTTACCTCCTCACCTACCTCCCGGTTCTCACCTCTGTGTCCTCCGTCGCAAATATGGATCATATCTTAGAGGAACATTTGATGGCGGCAAAGAAACGTTCAGTACTAATTGGGGCAATGAGCCAACGAAGCATTTGAATTGCAGCGGTTAATCCTCCTTAGGGCTCCTGACACGCAGTATGTGACATATACACATTAATTCCGCTAAATTATAAGTTAACTACCGAAAGCAGATGACACCGGACTCTATGGGTTGCGCAGTGGCACATCAAGCATTGGCTGCTGCTTTCTTTATGCCCTCTGATTGGTTGCAAAATCTACCCAATGGCTGAAGACCAGAGGAAAAGGGCACTTAAGCCTGGAAGGAGGGAGCACAGCACCTGATGCTTTACAGGAATCCTCACTACATTAAAGTGGGTTTATTTGTATGTAATAATGATTCTTCTACATTTTTTTTTATTTCTTATCTGTGAATTGAAGTAGTCTTGACTTTATACGGGCAATATTAATGAGCTGACGTTTTTTCTATCCTAAAATACTCGTTTGGAATATCATGCAAAACTTCCAAACTGTAGATTGGATTACTTAAATGTTCGTCCTATGATACGTTTCACTTGGAACATCCACGACTTTCCCAATTTAAAGAAAATCGTCCTTGAAAACTATTTAAGAGTTTCCTTTCTCACAGTCTCTTCTCCACAGCCGCTTAGCGTAATTTGAAGCATTAATATCCCTGTCAAATGTGTAATAAAAACTTGTGCTTTACAGTAAAACAGATTCGTAAAGAGGAAACTCAAGAAAATTAAACAACAGGCGAATGACATTTCATCAGCTGTCAACGCAAATTGCAAGGGTTTTTATTTCCATTCCGTTAATACATTGGCAGAAAGTACATTTTAGTAAAACTTGCAGTGTTTTGGACGCACACTTCCTTCCTTCTATAGGTTAATGATTTTGTTCGCCTAAAAGACTTAGGTGTTATCTCTAAATGAATTCAAAAGTTCACTTATTGCCAAATTGACTCTCTGCACTCAAGCTGCTACATGTTTCGTGAGATTTTGACGACGCAGCCTTGGAATAGCACAAATTCCACTCCGGAATGCTCTGGTTGGCAATTAGTTGCCACACATTTTTGGCGCACACAGGAGTTTAATGAAGGAGTTCTTACAGCTGCCCTTAATTAATAACATTTCTTAATGTTGCGTCGTGTGTGGCGTTTAAACTCTGCCAGCTACCCTGATTATAAATGCTCTGTGAGCTCTTGAGACATGCGCACAGGAGGGTCGGCATGTTGGCTATACAAGGCGGCAAATGATTCTGTCGACAGAACAACAAAGGCGCGAGCGTGGTGGCACTGTAACCCCCACTTCTGGATTGGCGAACGGTTTTTTTACTTTTGAATAAATATATAAATAGATTAAACCGCCTATTTGTCATTAAAATTTTCAAGTTTATAAGTTTTCTGCCAGAATATCCATCCTGCAAAAATCGGCCATTTCATTTTCTGCGTCTCTATCAGCCGAGCGCAATGCCGACTGTCGGTAATAGGTGGACCGGGCGCTTCTCCCAGTAACATACATATTCCACTACCCTAAACTCAACTAATCTGTTGGCGGCTCACAAATTAATGCAACTGGTTGCTATAAAGTTTGCACTTCACGTAGTTGGACCCTCAGCACCGGGAAACATTTTTGGGGAAACATTGTCTAGTCTGATTTTACTGATCAAGAAAAGGTACAGAGGTTTGCTATTCAAAGTTAATCATTGTGTACTATTGCAGCTATGAAACTGACGATGATGGTGATGAGATTTTTCATCAAGGGATCATCTCTATTAATCCTCGTCCACGATTCTAGGTTGAAGTTATTCACATCTCATTTCCAGCTTGACTTATTGGACTTGTTTTTTTATTCGCAGCTAATATGTAACTGAATGAATACGAATACCTCAGAGATTTGCCATCGTTACGTGGGTGAATAGTTTTTCTCTCCTCTGTCCTCCTTTGAGAGTTGGCCTGGCAAACAAAATTTTTGCTCTACTGTTAGTCTGACTTCTCTAGACCAGATATTTCAACTTCCTTAAAATTAATTAAGTCCCTCAAGGTATTTCTATCTATTAGCCAGGATTTTTTCAGCATTTGCATGTTCCTTGAGTTAAAGTCGCCTCACTTACCCTTTTATTCCTCTTTGTGAAGCTGGTTCGCCGTCAAACCTTGAGCTAACTTGATTATATCTTGATGTGTAACTATAGGGGAAAGTTCAAATTCCGTAATCGATGGTAGGTTTTAGGAAATTTCTGGGTAAAATTGGCATTAATCCTTGCAGAATCCAATACAAACCACAGAAAAGCCTTGCCAATGTTCAAAAATTTGCCATTTAGCCAGTAGGTTAGCCATTGCGCTTGCTAAGTGCCTTTCCACGAACCAGAAATCTAGTCAGCAGAGACTAGAACCGACGAATTAACTGCCTAGCTGATTTGAATTACCTGTGTCTAAAGTGATTCTATTTGGTAATCAAAAAGCAAGGGTCTACGCCTACGTTCTGTGACTGGGGAAATTAAATCATAAACAAGGAAGGCGCTAGATCGGCAATAACTTTTTCTTATCTCGTTGTTTAATACACAGAAATACTACTTAATTATTACAAAGACGGAAAGTAGCGTAGCGCCTTAAAGCCTTCCCTAAAGCCAAAGGAAGATGTAGCTCATGGGAAGACGTGCAGAAGGGCTGGATGGGGGAGCTAGTGGCGTGATCCGAAGGCCATGCCTCCTAGCAAAAGTACAATGACCACGTCCTTCCACGCCCGTGAAATCAGAACTAACAAGTGAGGAATGCATGGCCCTCCCCCCTTCTTTTGATCATCGTCCCCGACGCTCCCCTTGGTCTACTCCGGCGTCGGCCACCTCAACGTGGTCAGGGCTGTAGGGTAACACCCACTAACCGATGGCACCAGTCATTAAATTTGAGTGCAACTGACCGCAAAGTCACTAATCTCGCTCAGCAATTTCACTAAACCCATAGGATCGTCCTGTTTAGCAACTTTATTGGGGAAAAAGGAGACGTGTTGGCCACCCTGTATGTTCGCCACTATTCGTAAGGGCGCTGGCAAAAAAGCGGTCATCAAAATAAGGATGGGGCTTAAAACAATTTTGGGGAGGTGAAGTTTAGCGCCTATTTTCTTCTCGCCTCATTGTTCACATTTCAGTGCCGTCTACCCACATCTATTTGGGTTCTACTCAGCCAGTAGAGAGGTGAAGGAGGTATCTCGTGTTCACTTCATCGACACCTTCATAAGATTACCGGGGTCAGCTCCATGGTAAATTTTTCCGGATGGTTCACGGCTAGTTTCGCTTTAGCTGTAAAAAGCATTCCTGTAAAGCACGGAATTGGAGTATTTGTCGATGGCTGACGCCATTTTCGGCCATTCTGTTAGTGAACTTCTCAGATTCTTCCATCATCGGCACATGCCTTCTTCGCGTCGCGTTAAAGTTTGGCAATCAGCTGTCGAAATCAGGAAAGTTTCCTCCGCCATCAATGTAGCGTCCCTAGTTCTACGCAAAGTTTGAAGAAGTCATTAGGAGTGTGGAAGAAGATATGTTGCTACTGCACAGAAGAGCTGTGGCGGATGCATAATGTTGGAAGTGGGGTACAAATAATTGAAGTATCATAGTGCCTTCTTTCCCTAACCACTTGAAATTATCTAATAAGGGAGGAGTAAATATCACTGTTGTGGAACTAGGTCATCAGATATCCATTTTATATCATCCATTGCCTCCTCTACTATCCACTACTTTGGTAATCTAGAAGCGCCTTTAAAATTTTTTGTTGATAGGGCCTAATCAGTCGTATTATCCGACTCAAACAGGTCGTACTAATGATCTCCTCGGCTAAGTAGGCGAAAGGAGGCAGACGGAGTTTAAAATAGGCTCCATTAAAAATAATTTAATTTTGGTTCAGCTTTTCACAAGGTGGTTTCCCCTGCAAGCAGATGATGCTCATGACTCCCTCTGTTAAGTCCGTACGAGGATGCTAGACTTCTCAGGTCTGTTCTCCACAGAGAATCTACCAAGTCTGCAGAATGGAAGTTCCTTTCCAGGTGACCTCCTCTATTCCATTTACGGTGACGCCTACTTCAGTTCGCATCGCATCGTATGGGTACGCGTCATTCTTATCCTCCTCTACGCTCTCTTTGCTGTAATCGGCGTCACAACCAATGCAGCTGTGGTTTTCTTTCTTCTCATCTGGCATCCTAAATCCCTCCACAATATCACCAATCGCTTCGTTCTCGCGCTCGCCATCTCCGACATCTTTATGTCGGGATTCAATATGCCCATGCAAGCCTACTATGAGATGCAGGAGCGTGTATACTTCTCTAACCTTGCCTGCCAGTTAGTCTTCTCCACCTTCGGGCTTCCAATGCACATCTCTTGCCTCGTTATCCTTGTTATCGGCATTGACCGGTATAATATCATTGTCTATCCCCTGCGCAGACGTATGCCTCGGGGTTCTGCGTCCCTTACCCTCGTTGCAATTGCTGTAATCAGTGTTATCAGTGTAATTCCCATAGCCATCTTCAATAAAAGTAGTCAAGCAGTGACTAGGCTTATAGACGGACAGAGAGAACCGATGGAGTATCACTATTGCGTGGAAGAGTGGCCTTCGCCGGAGATTCGGCTCTGTTACACCATCTTCACCTTCACTGTACAGTTCTTTCTACCTCTTCTCCTTACCGCCACTCTCTACACTCGGATTTACTTTCGGCTACATGAGAGACGCTTTCGAAAACGCGATTTGGAGAGAAAGAAGCGCACAAACAAGATTCTTATTGCCATTGTTATCTGCTTCTTTATCTGCTGGACTCCATGGAATGTTTTCTCCATCATTCTAGAAGTCTACGCTTATCGAGCACAGAAGCGAAATCCAATTAACTTGTTCCCGTTATTTGAGGGCACTCAGAGCAATTTAAGTAGTGTGGTTAACATAAAATCCCTCCTCTTACCATCGCGTGATAACAATCTGGTTTTCATCCACGAAGATCTTAATGCCTCAGTTCAACCACCCAGATCTTTTGAACGGAAATATAACATCTCAGACATTGTGCCTCAGTCTCGTCTGCTTCTTGGTGGTCACGCAAAGATAATTGACCTCATTCTCAAACTTCTAGCCATGTGTTCAGGTTGTTTGAACCCCTGCCTCTACGGCTGCATGACTGATACGATGCGGCTTCTAATGAAAAGAGTGACCATACGATTTCAGCGAACGCGGAATCTCAGTCTCACACGACTACGAGGTAGTCTTCGTGGATTCCCCGATATTCCTACCTCCGATCGCAGTTCCATTAAAACTCGAGCCTTTCACAAGTATCGAAGAAATGCATTTGGCACTCCGGTTTACAAAATTCATTGTTGTGGTTTTCAGTTCATTTTTCGCACGGGGTTTCATCAACACAATGAACAAGTGAAGAATTTATTTGACACAAAACGAAAATCTGATGTCTCAGAGCCGAGAATCTCCTCATTGAGCAAGCGTACACGTCGACTGCAGAGATGCTCCACAAATGATAAAACACCGCCCTACCCAAGTGGAGAAAAGGAGGGTTATGGAGGAGATCAAAAATTTCCCGACTATCAAACTGGGCAAAACCAATTAGGCATACAACAAGTGAACCATAGCCTGCAGCATCTTGACCCTGCAAGCTTAACATTTCTGACTCGAGAAAGCGCAACCCTAAGCATTAATGAGAGTTCCACTAAGCGGACTAGCCTACTTCCTTCATCATTCTACGAAAAAACTCCGAGGAGTTCTTTTATGGTTGATGCAGTGAAACAGCAAGAGAGTGGGTCTGCAAACAGTAGGACTGATCAATCCCTCCTTCGTGTTTCTTCACCCGCACCTGTGGTAACGGTGTGTGAACCATCCTCAACCTTTAATGAGGAGCTTCCCTGTGCAGACGAAGAGACAGCAAGGAGCTCAAAGAACTCCCCAGTCCATTACGTTCAAAATAATCGGCATCAGAAGATTGTCAACATAGAGGTTCACATTCCACCACCTTCTCTAACTACCTCTGCGCCCCCTAATGACATATTTCGACGGAGAAGTTCCACTAAAGGCGTGCCGAAGTCATGCCGTACTTTAGCTCCATTAGAAGAAGTGTCCAACTGCGGAGATATTGTAGAATCTGCTACGATGCAGGATCATAAACCGATACAGCGTCAAGAAGGCACGGTCGTGCCAGCATTGCCGACTACAGCAGCGGCCCTTCAACGTGATCGTTTCAAGCGAAGCGTCTCCATAAGTTGCGATAATGAGTCCTCACGAGGTTCCTCCTCTGCAAATAACCGTCAGTCCCTTCAAATGCGGCGACAAAGCACCTATGAAGTCTTCCGTCTTAAAAAGTCGCTAACTACTTCTACAGTGAGGAAGAACTCATCACTTGTCCTTAGGGAGGGCTCAACAGAAAGTGAATCCATGATCAGTGATGATTTTGCACATTTCCACAAAATAGTCCTACAGGATGAACGAATGAAAGTAAATCTGGCCCCTAAAAAGCCGCGT
The DNA here is from genome assembly GCA_000469725.3 of Echinococcus multilocularis. Taxonomy (NCBI): domain Eukaryota; kingdom Metazoa; phylum Platyhelminthes; class Cestoda; order Cyclophyllidea; family Taeniidae; genus Echinococcus; species Echinococcus multilocularis. The sequence goes on along the minus strand of LN902846.1, from coordinate 2,491,150 downwards.
AAATCCCACTCTACCAACAATACTCTTGGGATGTCCGTGAAATCACAACCTCGGAAGCCCAGCCTCTACTCGGCACGTCTGAACCGCTCTTGGCCATCAAAACCAGTAAACAATGATAATAATGGGCGGGTGGGAACATAACGTCCTCAGAGGTGGAGTGAAGAACACATTTTGATCTCTTATTGGTCTTTTTTTGCTATTTTAAAAACACTTGTTTTTACCACCGCAATTTAATCACCGTGCTGGACGCTAGCTGCTGCCTTTGTGTCCTACAAGGTAATATAATACTAGCAGTAAAAGCACTTCTTCATGGGCCATGCAATATAGCCGTTGGCTGTAAAACTTCGGTATTTGATTCAACGCTTATGGGGATGCCGTTCGGCTACCATTAGCATGTCCACTACCAGTGTCACATATACTTGACGCTGCGACTCTGGTGGTGAATGCGCAGATGAATTAGCGCGGCTTTCCCTTTCTTCGCTTTAAACTAAAGATACACTGATTGGTGATCCCTTCAGTCGTCTTCCCAATTGCTTCAAGCAAAATTCTTGCAAAGTACTGTTTCAGAGAAGGGTAATTTTTTGCATTAACTAGGACCTACCACCACGTGAGACTAGTCTCATTTTGGGGGGGGGGCATTAATAATTTGATTTCATTTATGAAGATAAAAGAGGTGGAACCGAAAACAATTTATACTTTATCGGACCCCTTTTTGCATTTAGTGCTTTCATTTTAATCCCGTGAGTTAAATTGCTCCACTTCACATCCTTCTCTCTCACTCTGTTAACAAAAGAAGAATAAATCTTTTGAAGAAATTACCCTTCTCCAGGTTATAATGATTTGGGAGAGGGAAAATGGAGATCAGCTGGCAAAACAGGACCAGATCGTTTGTTTTGATATAATATTTACAAAAGGGTGGAGGTCTAAATGCTGCCTTAATGCGACGTAGTCCTCATAGCGTTTCTTTTTCCGTTGGTCTATACAGAATACAAAACCCCAAAATGCCATTGCAGCGTAGTCTCAAGTACGGCTGAGGGAGAAGCAAGGAGCACAATAAAATTTAGTCAAAGCTCCCACAAAAATTATCAGTGTGAGGTTTTTCTTAAGCTACTCTTTAAAGTTCCTGTCTGTGAAGTGGTGTTTACACCCACGATTGAGTAAATTCGTTAAGTTTTTTTAATCGTGGGATTTATTTTAATCGCTTGAGAGTGTGCGAGAAATGTTGGTATTTTTGCTAAAAGGTGGATCAAAATCAACTGCTTGCATGCCTGGACTCATTGAAGGGTTGGGAGGCTGGCAGCTCAGGTGCCATGAGGCCACTGAACCACGGAAGAGGGGACACGCCTTTAACACCACAATTAAAACGACTATTTCCGTTTCTAAATAAGTTCTTTTTAAAATATTATTTCACTCTAGAAATGAATAGAATTTGATTAACAACTCTGGACCTTTGCGCTTGTTTATTCTACTCTGCTTGTACTCTCCATGCCCTCAAAACATGGCGGCACATTTTCTACCCTGACTACTGATTGAATTAATTGGAAGTGGTGTTATTTATTCCATCTTCTGGTCTTTACGCAAGCAAGAGAGATAGAATCTTTTGTCTTTTCCCTTATTTCTTCTATTCACCGACATTAAATACTACCTGCTCAACTAATGAGTACGAAATGAACGTGCCTCGGCAACCCAGAGGAAAGCTAATTTAATCACCTCATTAACGGGGTGAAAATATTACAAAAGAAGAGTTGATTTCGAAAATAAATTGTCAAACAGTTGGAAATTTCTTCCTGAACGTCAAAACTTATAAAAACAAGTAATTAGTCTAGTACTTTTCATTCCTTGTCATTTAAAACCCAGATTTTGTAAATATAATGATTAGAAAAACCGAAAAAGCACACTATTATTGGCCGAAATGTGTAACGAGGCAAACTCATCACCACTATTTCGTCCAAATTACCTTTTTATCACGGGAAGCGGTGGGAAAGCAACGCAAAAAGAGCTTCTTGCTGCACTGTGCAAATTGTGTGGGTGAAATATGCTTCAGGCGGCAAAATTACAAAGTAGGTGCATTTGAGAATGCTAGGAATTGAATCAAACATATATTTGCAACTTCATGAGAGAAGGCTGGTCAGAACGTGTTTTCATTACTTGTTTGAGGGTGTTAAACACAGGGCCAAGGGGCTCTAAAGAAAGAAGCTACAAATTTAGAATTCCAGTTTTGGGGGTAACAGGAGCCAAGATTGATACCTTGTAATCAGATGAAATTAAAAAGAACTATAAACAAAGGTAACAAATGATAAAAACATCGGATGTAGAGGAATTTATTACCGCCCATGTCCCAGGTAGTAATTACAATTAATTACAGGTTTCATCAAGGCATTCGTATTAGAGTCAAAACCTCAAATCATGGCATATTTTTATCCAACAAGCATAAATTTAATGAAGATGTGGATGAATTGACGCGGAACGTTGAGAAAACTATCTCACAGATCGGTGCTGCAAATAAAGTAAACATCTCTCTGGTGGTTGATACTCCGTGCATGTGTATGTGTCCGGACCGACCGTGCAAACAGCTGCATCGCGGATACACATGCGCGTTGGTCATGCCCTCGTTCAAGAGATGGCCAATCGGGACACTATAGACTAGAGAATGACTAGATATGGCTAAACAGAAATGTACAGCCACACTCACAAGTTGGCGTAATCTGATTGGTACCGGATCACCAACCCACCATAGCTAACGGTGCCTGAGGATTGGCCGTGACTCACATGCATAGGTAACCATATTTGGATATGCACCTCTGCATGCAGTTGGTACTTTTGACAATGCAAGTTTTATTTTATCTCGCGCTCCGTCTTTTCTGTCAGAGTGGGATATCATCGGAGATTTCATTGCAGACGACCATAAAATGTGTTTAAAAAATTGGCTTTATGAGGAACTCTAAACTGTAACATGACCCTAATTTGGCAGGTAGGGAAATACGAAAAGAGGCAAAACCTTGTTGACCCTACGGCATCTATTGCTAGGCGACGCACGTATTGAGGGTCTCTCCAGACACCGCTAAATGAAAATGGAAAGCAGCAATGGTAAAGTGGGCACATGCTTCAAACGGCGTTTGGTAATGAGTGAGGATAGATGTGGATGGATGGCTTTAATAAAAGTATAGCAAGGTGGTTGCCACTCCACCAACGTCATCGCCACTACCGCCACCAACACGGCAATTGACCCCACAAACGACCATTCAGACAGCACTTGAAACACCTGCCTTGGTTTTAAACGAATGATCGACGTGGAACAAGGCTTTAAACTTTCTTATGGGAGCGGTGAACACAGCAGAGCAATGCGCAGTACAGCCATCCACTCATGCCGGGTGCCAGGGCGCACTTTCACATTGGACCACCACAGAAGAATTGAATGGTGGCCTAATTTGAGGGCTTGTTTTGACAAAGACAGCGAGCATTTTATCATTTTCATCATTATGCAAAGTGTGGTGCAATGTAATGTGATGTGGATAAATGACTTCACTGGGTAATCAAAATGGCCACCAAATTAATGAAAACGATGTCGATTAGCTCTCACTAATAAAGATTTACAAACGCTATATCGGTCTAATTTAGCTGATATGGCTAATCTTTTTATGCTTGAATGTGAATTCAAATGTGGCAGGGGATTTTCCTAGCCTTTTCCTTTCACGAGCTCAAATTTCCAGTTTCATTGAATCAAGACTTGCCGTCCGTCAACAACTTTTTGTTTTCATTCATTCAACTATGAGATTCGTATATGCGATAAGTAGCCTTAACACGCAATGGCAAAGTGCGGTGCTCGAGTTCATTTTTTAGTAAATAATGTAGCAAAGAAGCGAATCGTAATGAAACAATTCTACCTACATAAGACTAAACGATAGAAAAGTAATAGAATCATTATCTGTGCTTCCCCAAACCCATGTAGACAGCATGAAAAACCTAATAGTAAGACCTCAATGCTTAAATATTATCTTTGCTCCTCTTTTTGCCTCCTTTCCTTTCGACCCTACGGCGATTGTAGGAGAGATTCTATAGGCTCCAGCCCGCTGCCTTTAGTGTGGCGTGGTCTCCCTCTGTCGGCGATTATTTGTTTAACTCCTCGTTTGGGTTTTGTGGGCACTTTAAGTCCCGCTATTTTACTTCAGCCGAGTAGCCTGCCTTAGTATTACGACTTCTTGAGACTTCAGATTTGGCTTGGAGAGACACAATTGAACATTTAATCCCAACCAAATATCAACGCTATTCAAACTTCTTGTTCTCAACATCATTCGCCAGTTGTTGATTTAAGAGATGCTGCCTTCTCTCTGACACTTCAAAAGCCGATCAGTTTTAATGTGCGTTAACCATAAAACTCTGAGCTTCACGAAGAGGTCTTATCCTAAAGCCTAGAAGCTATAAATATTGACACGATGTAACTGTTCACTTATATAAATAGGCGACTGCAACGGCATGCTTAAAAGTTATTATGGCCCTCATAGGAGGAGATTTTAGAAATAAATGCTAGATTATGCCCATCAACATTCAGGAAGTGCTCCCATATATAGGCGGTTTGATAGGGCATGCTTGTTGATTTCCCCTCTGCCAACTGCAGCGCCTTGTAGCCTACAGCGTCTCGATGCATTTAACGTGTCTCTTGCCACCGACCTTGTATTTGGTGTTTGAGAAACCTTGAAGGGAATCTTTTTAATGCGTAAGACATGGTCACATTAAACGAGCGAAATACACTTTACAGGCACGTTAACGCAGACGGTGGTGGTTGAATTCACTCAAGTAGCCTTGCCCCTCGCCTGCTTGCTAGTCCACCTCAGAAAGCGATTTAATGTTTACAATTGCAAGTCTAACTATCGCTTTGAAACCGAATGGTGACAGTTGAGCTCAAGTAGATTCATGTTGTGATGTTATAATGAGGTGTAACTGTGAAGGAGGCGATTTTATTGTTGATATACTGACTTAGAGGCTGCAGATATTGTGTCCCGAGTCTTCTCTGAAGTCAAAGAAGACACAACGCTAAGGCAGCATATGTATCGCCGCCATACAGAGGAGCTGAGGTGCTACTGGCCTAAACCGAGGCTACTTTATCCAGCCGAAGCACAAAAACGGAGCCTTATAAATCAGCGAAACCAAAACAAAGGGTTAAACAACCAATGAAGGAATTACATGACCCCCTTAGATCTTGAATTTCATCCTCGGCGCTCACTTCCGCGTCGATCACGCAATGTATTCGGTGCTGTAAGGAAAACCCACTAATCAGCAGCTCTAGTCATTGAAATTTTCGTGTAACCAAGATGTTATCTGCAGCATTGTCACTGATCCCCCTTGGGCGTTCTAGTGAGCCTGGAGTTCCGTCTTATTTAGAAGCTTGTCAAGGGAAAGGAGAATACAGCGATTATCTCGTAATTCCATCGATGGTCTTAGGAACACTGCCCAAAAGTAGAGTCCTTTTGTAAGGCATGGGGTTTAAAATAGTTTTGTGGGGATAAGGGATCACGTTGATTCTCCTAGCCGCGTTGTTTTTAATTTAGTGCCACTCAGCCACGTACGGATCTGGATTTTATCCGGCTAATAGTAAATTATGGAGGGTATCGCGCATTCATTTACCTGATGTCTTCGTAAGGGCAGCGTAGCCATCTCGATACTGGACTTTTTCAGATGGTTCACGGCTATGGCTAGTGTCGCTTTAGTTGTTAATAACATTTTCGCTGAACACGGAACTAAGGCAATTGAGGAAAGTAGAAGCCATTTTCAATGCTTCTGTTAGTAGTCGTCACAGATTCCCTATCTGAAGCAAATAACCCTCTTTTATTACGTTCAGTTTTAATAGAATTTATTAGCAGGCCCTCTATGATTGGGTCTGCTTTCCGCTACCACTAATGCAGCGTCCTGAGTCTCGTCCAAAGGCGAAAGTAGTCAACACCAGGGCAGGACAGGCATTGCTAGCGTGCAGAAAGGCTGCAAAATCAAAAAGAATTAATAAGCAAATAAACGAAGTATAATATAGCCATAGTCTTCTGGGCATGCAACAAAAATTCTGCCAAAACTCCCTTGCATATTTTAACGAATGTCTGTTCGCTGCAAGGTATTTATCTGTGAAAAAAGGGCTTTATTTCTAGAATCAGCCAACATAGAGGCATGTATGTCAGCTCACGTCCCTTGGTAAAATGTGACTGCTTTTTGGCACAGGCATTGTCTGCCTACGCAATCGCCAGGGCATAAAATTCTTGGTAAAAATTAACATTCATCTAAAGAGTTCTATAGAGATTTAAAGTGTGAATAATTAATAGAATTAGTCTTAACCCATTTTTAAATAAAGTGAAGTTGTCTCTATACTACACGCTTATTTGAATGTACCTTTTAGGAGAGGGGCGGTCAGTAGGTACGACCCTCGTGATGGATCAGATACATCTGTACCCCCTTTATTAAGCCCCACCCAATAAAGCATGTCCTTTTCCAACTAGCTCATTCTTTTAAATAGAGCCCATTACAGTGTTTTCTGGACTAAGCTCCTAGTTATTATTAGAGAGGATTTGAATCCTCTCCAAGAGAAGGAATCTTTTGTTTACATCTCTACCGCAGGACACGGTTGAACACATAATCTGTGACTAATCTGTCGTGGCCTTGAATTTTGTTTCATTATTTATATATTTGTATAACACACTTTATTAGCCACCGAAGTAAAAGGTAGGCATCGGGTAACCTCTCCTCCTTTCTCCCAGGTGTCGGGATTCACCTCCGCGTCAACTGCTGATGGTCAATCTTCTCCCAAGTGATTACTTTTGACAATTCCTCCTACCGACAGTGGGTGCGAAGTCAGGAGTTATAAAGTGCTTTGATAGTTGTTTCAACCCTGGGTTAGACTACTCAGGCATCTGAACTTGCTTGGATTGCACTACCGCTAGGCGGCACGAACTTTGGGCCACGCCAGCAGCCATTCAACCCTCCAGTACATAATGAATACGTCTTATGCCATGCTACTGTGACTTTATGTGACTTCGGGAAAAACTCGGGTCGCTGCATGATCACTTCGCAACAAGGAGCACGAAATGTGCGCGCTTAGTTGCTTATTTTGAATTCTGAGTTAGGTATGTATATCCTAATTTTAGCTGGAAGGTATGGTAGATCGTGAATTTAAAATTTCGTTACCTTATCTCATGATGCGTCTAACTGTAAAGGGCAGGCTTCTCAATCTCCACCCAATTTGGATCGTCATTTCGCTATCATGGAGGCCTATCCATGCTTATGGCCCTCTGGACTTTCCATACGCCAAACAGAGGATGGAAGAGAAGAGAATATCCCCATATAAACTGCCCAAGCTTCTATACTTAGTCCAATAAAAAGCCTTTTAGATATACGAATAGCTATTTCCATTCATTGGGTAATTTATACTTGATTAGGAAGCGTAAATGAGGCAGTTATTTTAGGCATTCATCCCTGTCTAATCTAATTTATTCTATTTATGTTTTTTTAAGAAGCAATGCAGGAATCTACCAGCTATGAATGACCCAGTAGTAATATAATACTTTGATTGTTTGTTTAACACTTCCTTTTGTTTACGCGACCATTGGAAACTCCGCTTTTGTATCTCCGTTAGCTAGCAGGTAATCCGAGCTGCAATAGTAGCCCCCTTCAGGCCTTCTCCTCACCGGTAAAACATTTTTGACCCTATTAGTATGACTTCTTTTGACTTCAGAAAAGATTTGGGATACAAAATAGACGGCAGCGGAAAGCAAACCCAATCATAGAGGACTACTACCCGATTTCCGTATCCGAACACTATACCTCAGCTTAATGAAAGAAGGTCAAATACTGCGGAAGGGAAAGGTTGAAAATGACATCAATCTTTGGCAGCTACACCAATTTCTTGTTCAGTGAATATGTCATTGATAAATGAAGCGACGCTAGCCATGAACTTTTCAAAACAGTTCATTACGGAGATGTCCACGGTACCTGTATGAAGATGCAAATTAAATGAATACACAACATCTCCAACTTCCAATTAGCTAGGTAGAGACCAGATATTTTTATGGATGGACGGCAGTGACGTGAGAACAGTGGCAAGGAGAAGGGAACGCGAAGCCTTATCCCTTAGTAAATGACTCCGATTTAAAGCCAGTGCTCTAACGACTAGCGATGGATTTAGAAGATGGCCAGCACATTCCCCATTCTTCAACACGGTTCCCAAACAGCAAAATTGACAAGGGGGATCAGTGACGTTGAGGTCATATGTCTTGTCAATTATGCGCAAATTCCATGGTCGGCATGGTTGTTTCATATGTATTCATCTCACAGCACCGACTAAGTTCTGATGGCCAGAGTGGGAGGTTGACCGAAATGGAGAGAGGGACCCATGAAAGGCTTTACCTGTTTAATTTTCTTTGTTATGTGGTGACTTAAGGCTGTGACATGCCCTACAGCCCACAACAATAGCCTCAGTTCTTTTACACATCAGTAGTATGTCCCCCGCCGTACGCCTCTATAACCTACTCGAACCTCAGGGAAGACTTGGAACACTCCAATAATCTCTACTTGCCTTCACCTTATCCTTCATGCTCCTCCATTTCTGCACATTTCGCTCATTTGACGTTTTTTATTCTAATTTAGCCAACGAGTTTAGGTAATCTCCTTAAAAATATTTGCATTTTTAATCTAACGATATGAGCATGCGGTGGAAGTTAAACGTAGCCTTTTTCGTCAGAAGACAGGAATGTAGGTTTTGCCCTGGCAAATCGCGTGAGTCAGAGAATCCAGATCCCATTTTATATTCAAAGCATTCTTACTTCTGACACTTAACATTTCATCACCTTTCAATTTTTCTTGGCTAAATGAGCACTTTTGGAAGCTCTTTTAGCTAACCGTCATTGTTTAATCAGCTGGCCTTTAGTTTGACAGGTAACTAATGAAATGCCCCGTTAAACTGCATGTGGACTTCCATTAAACCCCCGACCGCATCATCCACACGTCGGATATCAATCTCGGACATCATTTACCAGCAAAATTTTGTTATTTGGACTAATTACACCACCTAAAAAGTGCTCAAACTACTACTTTTTAACTAGTCCTATAAATCACATCTACACCTATGCCAACTTGGACGGAGATTCAAATGACAGCGTGCTATGATAACTCATTAAAATTAATGGGAGGAAGTTTGACTAGCTCTGTCCTAAGCAAGTGAAGGATGTACTTACCAGAAAATCCTCAAGACAGATAGGAAAACTGATTATACGCTATTCTTGCCAGGAGTGGATGTAGGATTTTACCGAAAGCGTAGCTAGAACAAGCAATACTTCCTCGTTGAACTACTGCCTCCAAGTCGTGGGCGCAACATCTATGATCTAAGTTGACAACAGGAAAAGGATAACTCACAGGAACTGATGAACACGTTTAAGTAGAAAAAAAGAGGATGAAATATGGAGTTTGGAGGTCTCTCAAACCGCAGGAGTAATTTAAACAAACTTAAGTTGCCTTTAATCCAATGTCCTTCCACTTCCCACAGTGGCTTTGGCCTAAACGCAGAGCATACACGGGGATCTTGGTGGCTTCTGTTGAAGTCAATCCTCCACCTATTTGTAGCTATGTATGGAGGCAAAGGTTGACACCTTATGACAACTATTAGTAAACCACGGTTTTGATAAACCACAATGCATCCATACTATCAAAAGGCATTTTTTCCAAGTCGAACAATGAAAGTGATTCCACCATTCCGATGAGGAATGTTTAGTCAGTCTTAATCCAACTGAAGTAATGAGGTCGACAAAATTATATGTTAAGATGATGACACTAATGCAATGAAGTGCTTGTCAAGTGCATGGCTGACACTACAGATGTATGTTTCCCCCTTACGTAGTTCCGGTTTTACAGCATGCAGTCAGCAATTGCATGAACCAAGGAAAGAGCAAAGTAATAATTTGATTAATCGTTTAACCAGTCATTTTGGTTTTATGGGAACTTAAGGCTTCGTGAGTGTACTTCCACCGAACGGAATGGTCGCTGGTTCATGCCAGAAGACCCACCCCATCCTACACGTTGCCGACACAAATTTTTTAAGGAGTAGGCTTTTTTGCCTTCAGAGAAGTCTCGGGACTCTACATTCGTGGTAGCAGATAGCAAATCCCATTCCCTTTCCATTTTTACATGTTAGCCTTAACGTGAAGGTAGGGAGGATGTTTGATGAGGACGAGAGGCTTTGCGACGACTCCTGACTGAAGGATTGTTACTGACGCCTACCTTAGACGAATACCCCAGTCCCGCCTTCTGCGGAACTGCTACCACAAAGTGTATTTCCACTTGCTGCACCTATCGACAGGCATTGTTAACAATTACCACGCCAACCTGGAGTGAATGGTAACCTCATCTAATCAACCACGAATTCCCCTTCTAAAAGGCCCATTGGCATTGACAAAAGTATTCAGTCGATTTATTGGCTCTGCTTCTTTCTTCCTGTCGCTTTGTGCTTTTAAATGAGCTGGCTAAGTAGGTTCGAGCAAATCCCAATTTAGTCATGCATGCTAAATAAACGCATAAAGCTTATTCTAGTATTTGGTAAAGCATACACCATTCTGACCTGTCCTCTTTCCTCAACGAGACACAAAGGTGTGGTGAATTGCACCTTTCTAGAACCAAAACTCTGATTGCTGCTTCGCCCTCAACATTTGACCTCAGCTGTCTACTGTCTACTCCGTATGAGGTCATGAGATTATACAATGCTAACAACAAGAAAGGGTGATAATCACTTGGGGAAGCATTAGCACGGAGAATACGGAGGAGAACGAGGTGTTACATCTCATCTCATGCTGTGGTTCATTCACCTTCATGGGTAGGTTAAACGGCGTTAGGGAATAACGACCACAACTTGCAACCAGTCATTGGAACGGTCTATACAGAAAACTACTAGACACTTTTTGCTTGTGCAGTAATTACAATGCAAATGGCCCTTCCATAATTTCGTCCGGTCTCTCTTATGCATTTGAATGGTAGTATGAGAAGGCTAAAACCGTCTCACTGAGTTTAGACTCATTAGCGATAAGATGCAGAGAATAAAGCTTGCTTACTGTTAAATGCCCCAGAGACCCATTAATGTACTTTCACGGAATGCGTAAACAATAAAACAATGACGAACCCTAGACAATAAAATCATGGGTAAAGTATTGGCATACCTAACTAAAACACTTTCTAAAAGGAAAAAAACTCCCATTCTAGTAGAATTCTTAAGAGGAATCCGCAACATTCCAAGCAAATTCAATGACTAGAGCAATTGCTTTTTGCTTACATCTCCTGCAGTACTGACTACCTTGCGATGGCCGAAGTGGGAGACTGACCAAGGCGAACACTGGGAACGACGCCTAAAAGGGAGAGGGGGTTTGTAATACTTAAATTGTTTGTTGAACTATTCATTTTGGTTTCACAAACACTTAAGGCTCTGTTGGAGGACACCAGCTCCGGACCATGTTCATCCCATCTCTCCGAGTTTTATGCCTTCCTATTTGCATAAAAGTATGTCATGTTTGTGTTCTAATTAACAGCGGACTTTAGAGGGAATGGGAAAAAAGCTAAGTACAGTTGGCATAAATCAAAATCACCAACGGTAAGAGTACATCCATACGAAGGCTCTTCAAGAGTCTCCACTGCTTATGTGAGCTTCTAGATAAAGCAGGCTGCACTCTGAGATGCCTTTTTTTCCACCACTTTTAAGAGATCTTTGATTAAAAATGTTTTGGAAAAATAAAAGCTCCTTCAACTTTAAACTTTGTGAAAATATGACAAAGGAGCTAACATTAGTCAGTTCTGTTCGTATTGTTTTACCTGCACACCACCTCCATGAATTAGCGTTTCTTTATTGCTCAATTTGGCTAGTCTCCTAATGAAACTTTGTATTTTTACCACCAAGACTCTTTTGACATTGGGATCGCGTCATCGTCTTGGTGTCAAGTTGTCCCGTTAGGGAGCACAGCTTTCTCATGCGTTGATAAGACTTCTTCCTTAAAGATAGGCCAAAGTGGTATTAAAGTGTTCTGGACTGAAGAACAACCTTGTCCTCCTTGTCCAAATTCCGCGTTTAGACAACACTGATGTAGGCATAGGTGTGATTCGGTGAAAATATGAGACTCAAAAAAGAACAATTAACCAAAGTGGGTCCAGTGCAAGCAATCGTCTATATATCGAGTTCTTTTAAATTGTCCACAAGGGAGTGGGTCAAGGACCAAGAATTCAAATTCGCTCTTTTAGAACATTTTAGAGTAACTTATATCTTAACCTGTTGATGCATTGCGCAAAATGTTCACATATGAAGTGCATTCGCCGTAGAACGTTGTCTAGATGATTGTACCACTTCTCAAATGAATCACTCTCTTGAGCCTTTCATGTAATATTTAGGAATTCCAAAATAATCCATAACAAATGTTTCCATTAATGAGAAAGAGACGATTCTAGAAGAGGTAAAGCTTCGCGATATCTACGTTCCAATCTTAGAGGAGGGGAGAGATCACGGAAGAGAGCCGAAGGGGAGGCCTCTGCTTAAAAAAGGGATAAAGCAAGGCGACATTTGAATTATGTACGCTTCCTTACGCGGCTTTTTCATCCTCCATAGATTGGTTGCCACCTCGATGTCGGGTTATTCAGGACTGACTCAAAGTGTTCCACTTCAGCGTGATGTTGTTAAGTACAAATAGGTAGTTACAACTGGCTGCGTCTGTTCGGGTTGCAAGTGGGAGCTCCTCATTAGTTAAGTTTGTTTATAACAGAGCATCTGAAATTTGGACCTGTTATTTTGTTCTTAAGACACTTGACACTTTTTACTATGGGCGTCCCGTTCTGGGATAGCCGTACATTTTATGGACTTTAGGTTGCTACAAGCTTTACTAGCTTGCTGGTTTCCGTAAGCTACATATTCATCAAAATCCACATATTCGGGTTTAATTTAAATATCTCAAATTTGTGGTTCACGTTTAAATTTTTCTTTTGGTTTCGTAGGAAATTTGGACTCCGCCATTACACCTTTGCTCGGCCACATGGCCTGGAAGCCACGCCAGTAGCAATTCGGTCCTTCTCTAAGTTAGCAATACTTATTCTGTACCAGTATTATGACTTCTTTTATCTTTAGGAATGACTTGGTGGCAGCAGTAAGCCAGTCCGAGCCCAAAGGGCAACCACCCGGATTTTTAATGCTGATAACTAAACATTACTGTGACGAAAGAAGAGCATATGTTGCGGATAAGCAAATCTGTAACGACTCCTAGCAGAAGGTTTAATATTTTACGCCCACATTTGGTAACTACCCCAGCCCTGTGTTCCTTAGGAACGCTATTGACAAATGGGTCGCGGCACCTGCCGTGACCCATCTGGAATAGTTTGTGACCGTGCTGTATACGCTAGCTTAATGGAGATGTCAATGAAGGGAACACGCAATACCTCCTCCACCTCTCTACTAGTAGAATGGAGCTTAATGGATTTATAACTATGGAGCACTAAGGCGAGAACGAAACTTTATTTCCTAGAAAACTGTATCAAGCCCCGTCCTTTATAAAATGACTGCTTTTAGGTCTGTGTTCTTATGTCTAGCGATAGACATTCGAGACAATTGGCAACTTTTCCTTCCTCCAAAGCACTTTTCAAAAGAAAAAAAAGTGCAGATTTTTTAGAACTGCCGTAAAGGATAAGTGATGCTGTGGTGAGAAAATTTTCTAGTTGAACGCAAATTTGACGACTGGCGCTGTTGATTCGTGGGTGCTCTTCTTACAGCATCCATATGTTGTGGTGGCCGACGAGGGAGGTTGATTAAGGGGAGCGTCGGGGACAATGCTCAAAAGGATGGTGACTATGCGATGCTTGGAACGTTTGTCCAACCATTTTGGTTTTATGCACACTCAAGACCCCATTTTCGTACATGCGCTGGTTGGTATGTTCTCCAGGCCATGCTGGTAGCCTCCTAGCCCTTCTACACGTCACCAATACATTTCTCGTTCCATTATTCTCGACTTTTATTCTTTAGAGAAGACTCAGGTGATATTAAACATCCTCCAGCTTTTATGAAATGTTTCCTTCAACTTTCTTTAGATTTCTCAGTACGTGTGGGGTTCTGTACTTTTTGATTTCCTGAACGTTTTGATGGCACTTATTTGTCCACAGCCGGTGAAATCATGGCGTAAAAAGCTAGGGTAGCAAAATCTGCAAAAAACTTCTCTCACGCATGTCCAGATTGTCCATCCCACGGTAATCTGTTTGTCGTTTAGAATTATGCATTGTTGAAAATTTTTCATAGCAGAATTTTAATAAGGAAGCATCCTGCCTGCCCATTTGTCTTGTAAAAGGAGTCATCTAAGGTCTATACATTGAGAGAACATCTATAATGGTATAAAGGTCTGTAAAGTGACTGCTGGAATGTGAAATCAGTGTTTTCTTTGAATGAAAATCTAAAATGAACCTGCCTCTTAGGTTAAGGGGAGCAGGCAACCATGTTTTGTTGCCGAAAGGCAATGTAATCGGTTCTATTTTTGTACCATATCTTTTTATAACTTTTGGTTGATGATGTCAAGGCAGATATTGGAGTCTCGACCAAAAAATGAAGTCTTACCACATTTTTCTCCTAAAAACTTAGTTTAATGTAAAGGCAAACGACAAAACCACCTTAAAATTCTTTTATTCCCATTACTTTTAAGTTGGATTTTGCACTACAGCTTGCTACTATGGCTCCCTTTAAATTTAGGTACCGTGGCACCCCGAGTCAGAACTGAACACGTAATAAGGCATGGCGGAGTGTGAGAAGGGGAAGGCTGGAGTCCATCCCGTGAAGACAACGGTGGGATTTCCGAGGACTTCAAAAGCCTTGTTTTACTACATAGTTCTGCCTTTAGAATGTCGTCGCCAGCATCCACCATGGTTACGCTTTTTCTCCAGAATCATAGCGGTGTTGGCCCTTTAGAAGCCACTCACAAGTCAGGAACCAGGCGATTCCGCGGTTTACACCTTCTTGTAGACTGCATTGTGACGATTTGCCTACTTTATATTTCTCTATTTACTGCCTTACTCTAAAACTAACACATTTCAAGTACCAATTACTATTCGTAGAAGCATTTTTCCTCCTGCGCATTGTTTAGGGTAAAGCCCCTGAAATTTTAATAAATCACTGGGAATGTGGAGGCGGTGTCCGTCTTTTGCGTAATTCACCTCTAGTCACATGAATATTGTAACGCACCTTTGATGAGAGGTTTCTAATTGTCTCAGTCTGGTTTCGCTTCAGTATGCAACGGTCTTCTTGTAGAACGCCTGGCGAATTGACCGCCAGAAGTGGACGTGGCCTCTATAACCTCACTGTTGTGAGTAGTCGCCAAATCGGATTTGACTTCCTTTCGGACAGGGATACCACGTCGAGTTCGACTTAGCTCTACTGCCTGCAGACATTTACACCGCCTGGGTAGTGCCAGAGCCTGCTAGGATTGTCAAACGTGTAAAGCTAAATGTGGACTTAAAAAGCATTGTTTTATTTTTACACAACAAGAAGACAATTGCCCAATTTTGGTTGACAAAGATAACCAAGTTTACGCATTTATACATGATATTTTGGGCGGGTAAACATTGTTCGAGGATTTGCCGTGATACTTCGGTTATTTATTCAACTCTTTGTTTTGGTAACGCGGACATTGAGGGCTTCGACTTTGTACTTCCGCTAGGCGGTCTGCTCTATGGGCCATGCCAGTAACGCCTCAGTCCCCCTGTACGGCGGCAGTAAATTTTCCATCCTACCATTGCGTCTTCTTTCATCTTCTGAGAGGTTTCAAGGCTCTACACGTCTTCAAGTAACTCGTATTAACAAATTATGTGTAAAGTAGACCAACTTACTCGTCCGCGATATTAATCAAAGGAAAAACACTTAGCTCTGAGTTGAGGGACGTTTTGTTACAATTAGCCCAGTACTTAGTCAAGACCAATCATCATAAAATTATGTAGTACTTTAGCCTAAATGACAGCAATATATGATAGACAAAACGCATAAAAGAAGCTATAAAGTAAATGCTGATTTTGGGTTACCAGATTAAATGCTTTTGGATTAAAAAAAGTAGGTAAATTTTTTTACAGCTGGCAATCTCCCTTCAACAATACGGTTTTACATTATAATTAGTTTTCATCAGGATTCGCTTCAACAATAAGATGTGTGGAATGGATAATTTGTTTTAAAATGCAATTAAATGTAGTTCATCACCCCCGTTCTTCACTGGTATTGCCTGGTGGCTATGCCAGTCTGAGAGAGTAGAAACTGCGGAGACCTTAGTGACCTCCGAGCTAAAAAGGTGGTTAATACAGATGAAGTATTGCATGGCAAATCTCACCTTAGTCAACCCCTCTCCTCGGCCATCACAACGCAGTCAAGGCTGCAAGAACTGAAACCACCCACAAACTAACCGCGCCAGTCGCCCAAATTGCGTGAAACTGAGAGGAAACTTGACTGCGATGTATTTAATCCATCTTTGCTGTCCCACTGGATCTGGAGTTCTGCACTGTTTGGAAGCTGGATTAGGGAAGGGTGGATGAGCAGGCCATCACGTAGTCCATCGCCAGTCGTAAGAACACTGACCTAAATGCAGTCATTTAATAAAAACAGGGTTTGATACAGTTTTAAGGGTTGGGGTTTTGCCTCTGTTCCGCCTGGCCACTTTGCTCTCACTTCACTTCTGCCCAGCCCTATCTCTCTGGGTTCCATCCAGTTAGTAGAGAGGTGGAGGATTATCGCGTGTCCACTTTTTGACACCTTCATAGCGATACCATGCAAAGCTCCGCTATGAATTTTTCTAGATAGTCTACAACCACGCCTTGCGTCACTTCAGTTGTTAATAGTATTCCTTCAGAACACGGGACTGGTGTAGTTGCCAAAGGTAGCCGTCATTTTCAACCTTCCCGTTAGACGTGGTCAACGACTCTCCCATCCACAGCACATGCTCTTCTCCAGTCACATTAAGGTACCTAGGGTCCTTTCAAAAGTCGAAGGAGACCATAAAACTAGGGTAGAAAATGCATGGCTGACGTAAAGAACGGTTGGGGAGCAGCAGCTGTGGCCCAAAGCCCAAAAGTATCTAATGTCTACAACGAATTTTAAAGAGCTCCGAATGCGCCCATTTGATCAGATTAACTGGCAAATTATGATCCTTAAAACCATGACTTCTTTTTTTCTTCAGTTGGATATTTTTCGAATAAGTGACAGCAAGATGAGAATTTTTGAGCTGGTAAAAGAAAACAGTGGGAATCGCTTTTTGCCCTAGCTCTCTACCGTGCGCACTTACTAATACCGCGGAATGCTTGAGTAGGGAGAGCTTTGTCAGTAGGACTGAAATCCTCTTACTCCCCTATCAATAGTGCCCTGGAATCCAACGTGCTCCAACCTCTCCAAGTGAGACATATTCCTGGGAGGATTCTGTTATCTTAACCATCACTGTAGACGACTAGGATCTTCGGCAAAACCGGTATGGGTTATGCCTTGATTAGGTATCCGGGATCAGGCAGGCTTTCCGTATTAATGACTGTAAAGGCAACTTAATCACAGCGGCCTGTATTACCACTAGCGTCCAGACCTACACCTGTTTTTGATTTACTAAGACTATTCGGCTACCTTAATGCCCTGTAGCTGAGTGTGTGCGTTTTAGTCTGTTTTAAGCCTTCATTCACGTGACACCCCATGACTCAACGCTGTTTCAGGCATGAGTTATGACCACGACCAGTCAACTTGGCAAGGGGTGCCTTAATTGGCCCCTGACATACGTGACAGCTGACCGTAGCAGCACACAACACTGGCAACCCCCCAGCATCCTCGTCCTGCTGTAGCATGCCGTTTCAGACACGGAAGTCCAAAAAACTTTGTCGTTTAAAACCGGACGTCCCTCATAGCTTTTTCACATGGCTAGGTTGAAATTGTTAGCTTAATTTTGTGCGGGAACTAAAAAAACGGCTGTCTCTGTTTAACCAAGCTCTGTTTTATCCCCAACTGGAGCTGCAGGATTTTCGGGCACTGCTTTAATCGAAAAAATCCAGCGATTCTTTAAAAATTCACATTTTTTCTCACCTTAAGGGCTTGTACTTCTACTAATGGGAAGGGGTATGATTTAAAACCGTTAAGTTAATCAAAAGGATGGGAATGTTAAGCAATGGAGGAGGGCTATAAAATGGCTTAAAGAAAATAAAATACGACTACGAAAAATGGTATTATGGAAAAGAAAAGTGGAAAATTTGGCACCTTAAATTGCAAGGTGATTGCAAAATCAAATTTTTCTTAGAGTTGGAAGGGAGGAGAGATGCAACGGTGATGACTACATTGTTAATTGCAGACAATGGAGACATTTTGGAGGCCAAAAACCCTCGAGTTGTGTCCATTGAGACTTGAACGGCTTTTAAAAATCATGTATTTAGGTCCACTAATGGAAGAAAATACAAACCTGATTTATTCTTTCAGAGGCAGTTCTTTTAATGGAACAATCACAGGAGACCATTTGTTAGTGTGAATATAAGTTTTAAAGAATCAAAAGGTAACTCCCAACCTATGACCAATCTAAAAGGAGGCATAAGACACGATTGAATCGAAGGCAAGTCCAGGATACACCACAGAGTGTAGAGATAGAAGACATTTTCCCTACCCATATTGCGACAATCTTCAAGCAGCCCTATTTTGACGTCGTGTCGACTAAGCTTACCAGATGTCGCTCGATATCCTCCAACCCACTCACCCACCTTCCCTCCCTGCCTCCTCATCTTGACGCTTTTGTCGGGACTTTGATGTTCGATCCCGTGGCCTCCTCCACCCCTCACCCACTTCGACCCTTTTATTCGAACTCCACATCTTCCACTCTGGTAAGTACTTTTTCGACTTGATTTATCTTTGCTAAGGAGGATGGGAGGAGAGGTGATGACTCAAGAGAGGCGCGATTCAAACAGGAGGCGAAATTAATGCTTGAAGTCGTTCTAGGTTAGGGCCATTATAAATCGTAGAACTCCTCATTTAATAGACGCATAAGAAATTTACGGTAAAGGAACCAATTGCACGCGAAAATAAATAAATGAAACTTACGAATGAAGTTTTTAATTTATTACTGTTGCCTTGGTAAAGTCAAAACGGATATTAAGGCAATCTGACAGTAGAATGGATTATAAACTTTGGAGATGGACCAAGGTAATGCAACCATATGTGTGGACCGTGCTACCTGAACATCCATCCACCCTTCCACACACCCTTCATAAACTTCCTGCTTTTTTCTCCCTAAACCTCCAGTTTGGGACTTAAATCTTCAATCTGTGGGCTCAACCTTCTCCAGCTCTCTTCACCGGCATTGGTCTGCACTTTCTCTTAAGAGATGAATTGAAACCTAAGTCAAGTGTATATTAGCAGAGGTGAGAGTAGTTGTTGATCAGATTGGTACCATAGTGTGGAGGGAGCACTGTCGAATACCATAGACCTCGAAAGTACAAAGGAGTTATAATAATTAACCCAACTCTATACCCTCCATTATGTTTAACGGATCTGTTCACAAATTACTCCAACACATATTATTTAATTCAGTCATAATGATAGAGTTGCAACAAAAGCTGAAATTGCTACTTTTACTTCCTCTGGGAATTGATTGCTGTGACAGCACAATTTATCAAAATCAAGTGCTGATCCATGGTTGCTTATTCGTGCTCTTCTGCCTTTTGAATGACCAGGGCTTCAAGCTTTGCAAGAGAGTGTTGCCACTTCCTGAAAGGCAAGCATCATGACTTCGACACCTGTCAAGCTGCAACCTCCATGGTACGTGAAATTAAAATATTTACCTTGTGAGCTAAATTGGCGCCTTTAACTAGGACCTTTTGCTAATCTATAGTAGTCCTCTCTCTCCTTCCTAATTCCAAAGCCCAATTCGTGATTTTGATGTTTGATCTAGGCTTGTGTGTACTTTCCTGCCATTTGACAAATGGTCCTTGTCAAGTGTGGGGTTTGAGGGACAGGGGAGGAATTTAACAAGGAGTAAGGGTGAATCACCTTCCCCAGAGAGTTTACAGTTGCCCTTTTCAAACCAGGCAAAATCAACAGATGTGAGATTGGCTGTTGATACAGTGGACATTTTAACCACTTTATTGTAACATTTTTTTTGCAATAATCCTTGCTCCTCAGTGGTGTACAGAAGTTATAATAAGTGATAATAATTATCATTATCGAAAAATTCAGTCTTAAACCGTCAAAATCTGTTTCAGAAACTGCAAAAATGCTAAACGTTAAGTAGCTGTTTGTTTATGTACCCGACACAAAAACCTGTCTGGTCGCTTATAACCGCATTTCAGTAGGTACTTTGCAGCCAACTGTTTGATACTGTAAGGGCAATAATTATTTAGAAAAAAATGATTTATTTTACAAACCGTCATCTAAAAATAGCTCTCCTTAAATCATTTGACGCTTGATTCCAACTGTCCAACTGTTTCTCCTGTGTGGATGAAAGAAATGGAAGCTTTTTGGGACTAAACATCTGTCAAATGCTACGAAAAATGAAAAAAATAAACAAATACGGAGCACTCAGAGACTTTTCCAAGACAAAAGGTATAGTACTTGGGCGGAAGGGCTTGAAGGCTGCTGCCATGGATCGGAGGTTAGTCAGCTCGGCTGAGGTGCAACAGCAGACACCTAAGTGTCCGGGCTGACAAAAGCGAGCTTTAAACAAACAATTAACCTATTAAAACTATACCTTCAGGCTACGGGATGTAAAGCGGTAGCAAAATTTACGGCATTGTGAAGCAGAAGTAGTTATGGCAAATGTCTTTGCCAGAAAGGGGTGACAAACCTGACTATCCAAGTCATAAATGGTGAGTCTGGACCCATTTTGGCTCTTCAGTTTGTGTTAGAATGTGTTTTAGGTTCCCGCACGACTCAAGGTAATTATTAGGTTGACTTCCTACCTTCGTGGCATTTCCTCTGTACTCTTTATCGCTCTCTTTTCTATATTTATAGTGCATTGCTCATATTAAACTTTTTAAATACCCTTTCTTGGGTACTCTCAGTATATTTTGGAACCAATGAGGTTAAATAGATAGAATAGAAGGGATGGTAGGTTGTCAACAGAAATGACATCAGTGTATGATGACAAAGACCCGAGGCGACTAAAAAGCCGTGGTAGCCGAACAAGCAGCTTAAACCAACATAATTCCTTTGCACAACTTGGTAATCAGCACCTCAGTAAAATAAGAAAGAGGAAAAGGAAATTTAATGGAACATAAAGATAATCTCATCCATTATACGTCATTTACATAAGTTGCTTTCGTGGATTTTGTAAGGGACACTCTCAAACATGGAATCCAACTGGTAGTGTGATTCCAAGGTAATAATTGAACGAGTCAACATTTTCACCAACAGAAAGCGTGATAATAGGCACAAGTATTCTTTGTCTAGCTGAGTGATATTTTCATAGCCGTCTCGGAAGAATTTCCTTAGAGCAAAAATTATCTTTCAAATGTGTGGCAAGGTATGATAAATTTGCCTCTCTCTGCTATTCACCAGGAAAAAACGCAATTCTCTTTATAAATTTCAAATTTTGACGAAATTTTGTAGGGTTGAAGTGAAGAACGGACCGCAGCTAATGCTTTACTCACGGCCATGCTCACCAATTATCTTGTGTTCGCTATTTTTAGGGAAAAAGTTTTAGATTGCAACTTGTGACCATAAGCCACAAACAGGTGACTTGGTGCAGCTTTATATCCCTGAAATTAAAAGCCCCAGTACCGCTTGAACCCCACCTCCTACCATCAACTCCACTTACCATGTACGGCAAATTGCTTTGGCCGTGGTAACTTTTTATCTCCGAAGTATCTTACAAATCTTCAGTAAGACTGGGATTAGGAGAAGCACAGGTATCATCAAGCAAAAGACAATGCTTAAGCTTGTTGGGCAGGTTTTAAGGTGTTATCAAGAAATCCGTACATTAAGCAATGAACGATTCAAATTTGGGTAATGAGAAGTTTAAAGAATGGCTTAACTTTAGCAAATGTGATAAATTTGTCGTTTTGAGCCTTTGAATGAAGTTTAATAGGCAAGGAGGCGAGTTTAATCATCTCCTTTTTTGTTTAAAATACAGCAAATGCAGCATAAGTTGACTTTAATAAAAACTGCTTCCTATTAGTAAATAATAGACATTTCTCTGTAGTAACCTGGCTTATATTTTAGCCGTGCACATAGCTACACAGACTTTTCCGTCTCCTTGGTTTACATTTACTGGCACCATTGTGTGGTAATCATAGGCTGTCTTTAACACCGTCATCAAGTCTCGTCACGTCCTCCGGGCCGGCTAGTATCGCTATGATGGCTGGTGGAATCAACACTTACAATTATTCTAACTGAAAATTTAAAATGCTAGTTGTTGCTAATGATATTCCCCTAAAAATGTGAAATAGCTTGCCTTACTCTACACAGCACTTAGTGGGAATGGTTACGTGTTTAATATAGCCGTCGGTTAAATGCTACTCGTCAATGTAATTTAAGATAAAATAAGCACTTATGTGACACGTCTACAATGCTTCGCTGTGTTATTGCAAGGCAACACGTTGCCTCAAGAAAGTGCGATTTTGTCTAACGAATTGTCATGCTGGCTGTTTTGGAGTATACTGAGGGATTATAAAAGGCCGGTCGACAGTAACCTTTTATCTCTTAATCGCTTCGTAGGCGAAACCACTTTTCTCATTTAAAAAAGAGCACAAATGAGTGTTTTGTGTTCAGTCAAGGTTGTCTGCTATATTTTTTAAAACAACTGCGCGTTTATTAGAATTATTTGTAAAAACATCAAATATAAGAAGGCCTTTTTCATAATCAGGAGAGAAGAGTTTTTAAACTAACATTTGCGCAAGTTTTAAATATGATTTGAGTTATTCCGATTATTTTACTAAATAAACTGATGATTAGTTGCATAAAACTGCTAAGTGCTTAAGCTTTTGCGCTTCCATAATTTATCATGTCAAATGTAATAAGGGATGACTCCCTGCAAATGATCAAGTAAATGAGTAAGGTAATGGAATTTTAAAATAAACGATGCCTCATTAAATCTCTTGTTCTCTGAAATACCTGCTAAGCAAATCGGCGTTTCCTCCTCGATGAGACATAAGCTTGCTGCAGATTTCACCTTTGTCAAACCTTTTCTCACCAACCAAAACCATCCACCACTGTCCCTATTTCATTTGTAGCGTCCTGAAATTCCCTAAAGACGAAAGAAGTACAAAAGTGGCAACTCACCAATACCAACGGATAAACCGCCATCGTATTACGCGTTTCTATTACTTGTGTCCATTTTTATGCCAAAAGAACTGATAATCGTATCGAGGAATATAAGGGGATTTCAGAAATTAAGGATGACCTTGTGTCTACCATTTCAATTTGAAGCACAAATCTTCTGAATGGTTAGTTTTTGGTGGGAAATGTGAGTTTTTGTAGTCTCGTGGGAATGAGATTCTCTCCTTATTGGCTGATTCTGGTTACTTCTGAGGAATTGTGCAGCTTTCTATAAGCAAAACTCAATCAGGCATGGTCTTTTGGAAATGTAGTGGTGTATGGCTTAGAATTGTAGGGTAATCTGCGGTGTGATAGTTCGCCTACCAGATACAACACGTCATCAAATAAGTAGTACTTTGGTAAACAATCCAAAAACAGTTCATTTTTATAGTGCTCAATAAAGGGTGGTGAAACGAATTCTAATCTTTCAAGCTTATTATCTTCTACCGCATGCGGCATCCGTTTTGGCAAACGGTTTCATCGCAAATGGTAACCATGGCTGAAAGCTGTTCTTAACGTGTTAATCTCGACGTTGCCTGCCGATACTGACGCCCAATTCCCCATCACTACAGGTAGGATTCCGTGACCCTGACAAGTCATTTATCTTTGACGGATTCTTTTCCCATCTGCTGCCCATTTGAGATGTGAGAATGCGGATGAGCACGGACACCATTGTTTCCACCATAAAAAGGATTAAGGGGGCAAAAACTAAGACGGAGGCTGCTGCTCCATCACCTGCTGTACATCTGAGTATAGGAGGGATTGTGACCCTACCCTAAGTACGCGCCACCCTTCTGTCCCTAAGGTTCTCTATGGCCCTAAATCTAGCATATTTATGCCCTTTTAATTGACCTTGCGAATAAGTAGGGTATTTGCAAAGATTAAGTATATCAGCGCGAGGTACTCGCCAATCTGATGAAAGCAAGCGAAAGAAATGAATGTGAACTTTTTCGGAGTATTCCGGAGAGGGAAGCTCAAGGGCAGAACTTTGGATTCCAATTGGAAACCTATAGCACCTCGTGATGTTGTATGTTTTTTCTAGGGTTGCAAACAATCCCGACAAAATTTTCTGGAAGTTCCGCCATTGCACCTTCTCCAAATGTCACATAAAAAAACCTACAAGAAGTTTCAAAATAAATGCAGTTTGTGAGGCAGAGAGTCTTCAATCACATTAAGTCCAATCAACTTATTACGAGAGCGTAATTAAGAGCATCCTCAAATTACTGCAAGCTGTTCGGGAAAGCTTCCCAGACTGTTGGATATTATTCAAATGGAAAGTTATAATTATGGTGGTTGTTTGTTTATTTTATTTTCCTTTTTCATTGCGAATGGAGCTCTGAATAGTGTTGCATGATTACTTTTAGTCCAAAATATTTGGACATGCGTCACCCACTTGTTGAACCTCAACTTCGCTACATATTTCTAATTTAAAATTCAAAATCACACGTACAATTTCCCTCTCACGCATCGCTTATTTCTCCTCCTCTCTTCTCTTTTAACTGAGACCGTTCGTCGAATCACAAATTACGCACCCAAACGGCAGGATGAACGCTTTACCAACAGATCATGGTTGGATGAGACCGCGAAACGTGAATCAAAATCCTCATTTGAGCATAGAGGGGAGGAGGAGTAAGGAAGGGAACAAGCTCGAATGTACGTATAAACAAGTGATAGATAGATGGATAGATACAGGGTGGATACGAGATGGATACGGGATAGATAAATTAATGTGTGTGAGATTGGTACCAAAAGTATTTGGATGTAAAAACAAATTTTTGGGCAGAATAAATATGTACTGTAAATAAAATTTCCATCAAGGTCTATGCTTTCCTACGCGCCAGGATATTTATTAGTGCGGAGGTTTAAAATTCACCTTCGCTCCCTACCCTCATTTTCGGCGACCAAAATAGTTCCTGTCGTCAAAATCGCCCTTTTAAATATGCAAGCATTTATTACTCGACCAGCACTCTCCATGGTTGTTTATCCAAAAAAGAGGCATTTTCGTTGCTTTTTTCTCACCATAAAAGGCTCCAACTGAAATAAACAAAAGGGAGCCGCAAAGGCAGGTATTTACCCTCTCGGCATGTCAACTCCACTGGAACGATTTTGAAGTCCATAGTCGCAATTTGCCGCCCACCTTTCCGTTTACCTAATGCATAGTTTGAAAAGTTGAAGTCAAATTTTTAAGGAATACTGTTTCATTTTTTCGCCAGATCTGCCGTCAAAATGGATTAAAGGGAGACTAGCTAGAATCGAGTCCATCTATTTTCCCAAAGGTCATCTGACTCCGCTGCCGACCTCCAAAATACCCCATTTACGTAACGCTTGCTAATTCACTTGAGACATTCTCTTGCAAATGCATTTGCTCCTAACATTATCTCACAGAAGGACGGGGTTTTACGCTTCCTACGTGGACTTTTGAATTTGCAGCAAAATTGCAAACGCTGGTTAGGGTATGAAAGTAATATTTAACTATTTAGTTAATGAAAGGTTTCCGAAATGGGAGAACAAAGCAGATTGCTTCCTTAAGAACACCTACTTTCCCTTTTATAAGTTATCTTTGATGTTTCTAAATTATTACTTCGTTTAAAACGGGGATATTGCTTTGGTTTTGCCAGCCTTTAAGGCTCCGCTATTGTACCTTGCTGGTAGCGTGGCCTCCAGGTCATGCCAGTAAGCTTCAGCCCTTCTCTCGATCAACAATACGTATTCCGCCCTATTGTCGAACTTCTTTGTCTTCATGGAAGATTTGGGGCACTACGTTGGTGGCAGCGGAAAGCGGACTTGATCCCAAAGGCTAACCATTCTGATTTCTGTTACTGAATGCTAACCCTTAACCTGACGGAAGATCATACGCTGCGAATGAGAGAAGTATTGATGACCCCTGACAAAAAAGGTGGAAATTGATATCACCCTCTGAAACCACCCCAGTCCCGTATTCTGCAGGAGTACTATTAACACAAACCGCGGAACACCTGGAAATGTCCGCTACAGAGGTGTCTGCAGTACCTAGATGAAGATACCAATTAAATGAACACGTGACGCCGCTTCCTGCACCTTACTTCCGATTCAGGGCGACGCTGAAAATCGAAAAGGCAATGCGGAGACATCGAGACAGCTTAGTTAACTTCGCAAAAGTCACCGAAAGCCCCTATGGGCTCTATGCAGAGCACCAAGTGGTTGGGTGCCATTTGGATAACACATTGCTCTCCCAATTATGGTAAATACGTAATTTTTTTTCCATAAAGCAGACGGCTTCATTGCCTCATTGCTCCCAAGTCATCTTTGTATTTAAAAAAAATCCCCTCCTATTCAACATGAAACCCATCGCTAGCGCTTTTTCGTCGTTTTTTCTATGTTTTCTAATCAAGAAACCTTATTATTTCTGTTTTGAGTAAAAAGTAGATTTTGTAGGGGCTGAGCGAGTCTGTTTTTGGAAGGCAGTCTGTCTAATCATCAGTCTTATTTTCACCAATGCATTAATTTTGACAAGCCTTGCAAATACTTCAGCTCTACTGACATGGCCTGTCAAATCATATCTAATTTGATGTCACTTGAGATTTCTATTAGTCATCTTGTCTTCTTGTGCTATTCAGCAGAATGATTATTAATTAGCAATAGAAATCCGTCCTTCTTTTTATTCAGAAAGGATCTTTAAGACATTCGATGTATATTTCTGAGCCGCTTCATATGCTCTGATCACGTTTCACTGTAACTTCCTCAAGGGTCGGGTAATAATCACTCACCCACCGAGAAGTTGTGCTCACCGAGATTTCCCCTTCCACCTCCATTCAAAGGTTCTACGGAACAACTGAGAAAGGGACACGGCCAGGATAAATAGCCGGCTAAAACTGGCTAGACCGATGCATTAATCGAGTCTCTTGGTGAGTTAAGGTGACACCGACCGTTTGAGGTAGCTTGGTAGAAGTTCGCTTTTTATGCAACCTCCAACCCGCACCCCTTCAACACATTCCCTATCCACCGTCTCCGCATTACCTCCTACCATTCGTCCCCCAACTTCACTTCAAAGCATCCATAAAACTGCGGTATTCATGCTTATGAGGTTCTTTTTGTGTGGAGACCTGTATATTACACGCGTAGAAGAGATAGAGAGGGTAGGGAGGAAAAGAGAGTAAGGATATAAAATTCTGGGAGACGAAGGAGGGT
Organism: Echinococcus multilocularis; assembly: GCA_000469725.3. Taxonomy (NCBI): domain Eukaryota; kingdom Metazoa; phylum Platyhelminthes; class Cestoda; order Cyclophyllidea; family Taeniidae; genus Echinococcus; species Echinococcus multilocularis. The sequence continues at coordinate 2,463,705 of LN902846.1, read as the reverse complement.
GTAGCGAGAAGTCAGAAGAAAGCAAAGGCACCCACAGACTCGCCACTGACACCAGCGCCGCGTTCGTTTTCATGGCAGCCGGAGAAGTTGTTAGGATATAGGGGCCCCTTGGCTAGACGCGACATAGTGAGCACAAGTTCGGCAAATGTGGGTCGTCGCACACCCTCGGCATTCCAGCATTGTTGCATCACCGCATAGATGGCCTCGGGACAACGGACTGGACGCGAGAGGCGAAGACCTTGGTCCAGCATCGCCAATATTTGTGCACCCTTCATATCCTAAAGAGGGAAAGAGGACAAAAAGTTCTTAGTATTTTAGCAGAAAAGCCTCTTCTCTCTGACGAAACTACTTACCTGCTGCTAGCGCCCTCCCACTGTTCTCCAAACTCCTAACAACGTTTCTTTCAGAGATGCATGTACTAGCTTAAATTTCATTGCAATTTATCGGTAGAATTTATTTCCTTCTTGCAACGGGTTAACAATACGCCCATTTCCGACGATCACTAAAATTCTCAAGACCTTGACTTAGTGATAAACAACGCGGTTGAAACAAAACAACCACATTAGGCAACGAAAACATGCTATTAGGGAGGAAACCACAACGCGATTCTTGCATAAATTGTCACAATAACTGGGTTAAAGGCATTAAACAAGCCTCCAACGCCGCCTTTTTAGCCCTTTTTAGGCTACGGTGCCTGGTCTTTGTGGCCAGCACGCCTTTGCTCCGCTAACTAGCCTTGAAAAGACGCGCCCCTTTTGGTTGTTACTCGTAATAATTGAGAAGAGATTTTGAGCACCTTACAGAAATGTAGCTGACAATCTAGATTTTGAAGCTATGCGTTGTTATCGTGCTTCCAGCAGTATCTATTTTAAACTGTGCAAATAATCGAGATGGTAATAGGGCCCTGAATAGTAATACTGGGGCGAAATGCCATCAGGCAGACCAACTGTGGCAGCCAGCCGCATTGACTGGCGGAGCTATAAAGTTGCAGGTGCCTCACCTTGTAGGGTCTTTCACCATAGGAGAAGACCTCCCATAGCGTGATGCCATAGCTCCAGACGTCCGATTTGGAGTCAAATCGGAAGTAGTAGATACACTCTGGGGCGTACCACTTTAGCGGCCACTTTCCTGCACTGGCCGCCTGTAAATTTAAGTAAAATGGAAAAGCATTCAAAATTTTAAAAGCTTTCGACAAAAATAAGTTAGAGAAATGCAGGTGACACCGAGGAAAGGAAGGAGTCACCGTCTCACGCAACCTCGTTTTTTACTTTGAGAGGTACCTGAGGGTTTAGGTCCTAGAAGGAGAAAACAATCAACTTCCACCTCTCATTTTGAGTGCAATAAAGCATGAAAGCACTCATTTATCTACTTATTTATTGACATCTCGCCTCTTATGTGTGCGAATATTTACTTTGGAAGGTTATTTTTTCATTTAAATGTCACAAACTACTGCACCTTCTTGACATTCTACCTTACTTAATCAAGTTCGGCACGTAATTACGGCGAAGTGGGGAGACAGGACACCAGTTCTGTAGACTGGCTGTTCAAAATAAACTTAATGTTGATTTTGGAAAGGTAAAGTAAACAACATTAGAAAAGTTTAAGAGCAGGTCGATTCAACAATCGAGGCATCAAAAATCTGTTTTAAAATGCAGTCATGCAGTCTAAAGTGGGCGATATCTCATTCTAGACTAAGACAGTTGGTCGAGTAAACACCTCTGTAATACTCTAACTATTTGTTTGACTCTCGGCTTTGGTAACTGGCGGCTGGGGGCTTGGCCATTGTTTCTTCACCAGGTGGCCTTACCTATGAGCCACGCCACTAGGTCGACAACACATATTCCGCCTGAGTATTAAGTATTTTTTTCGTCTTTGGGAGACTTGGGACGGTACATTGGTGGAAGCAGAAAGGAGACCTGATCTTGAAGGGCGACCAGTCTGAATTCTACTGCTGGGTGATAAATCTTAACGTGGCAGAAGAAGCGCATATACGCCTGATGGGAGGATCTACGAGAATTCCTAAGAGAAGGGCTGAAAATGACGTCTACCCTCATCAAATACAGCAGTCCCGCGTTCCGGGGCAATGTTATTTAACAACTTAAGTGACGCTAGCCGTGGCCGTAAACCATCTGCATAGTTCTGTTGCGGAGGTACCCACGGTACCTGGATGTGGATGCCTTCACGTCTCTACTTACTGAATAGAATCCAACTACACAGATATGGCTGGACAGCATCGAAGTGGGAATAAAGTGGCGAGGAGGAGTAGACGCAAGACCTTATTCCCACAAATCTACGCTCAACTCCATCGTTTGTTATATGACTGCTTCCTACGACTAGCGATGGACATACGTGATGGCCAGCAAATTCCCTGTTCCTTAATAAAGTTTCTCATACAGGACGAAACTCCAAACCCAGTAGAATCACCAAGACACCTTCTTAGATGTACAAAATTCGATGTCTAGCGTGGTTGGCTCGAAGGTGTTTGGCGCAGCATCGACTACGACCACGGAGGTTGACCAAGGGGAGCGACGAGGACAACACTCAAAAGATAGGAGCTATGCGATGACTTAGTTGATTCCTTAACTATTCCTTTCCTTTCAGGGCGCTGCCTTGGCAATTCTGTTGAGCAGCCTGGCCTCTGCACCATGACTGTACCCCTCAACCCTCTTGTACGTCAACAATACATGTTCTGCCCGAGAATTATGTTTATATTATATTATATTATTATATTATATTATATTATATTTAAGATGTGCTCTCTAGACATCCTCAGAAAGGATTGATCTCTGTGGAAGAAACAGTTTAAGACACAAATATGCTTTGAAAGAAAAACGCTTTTGTACACTCGAAAATGTTTGCGAAAAAATGTGATGGATTAGGTCGTAGTCATTGACTAATTCATGACACTGTACCAAAAAAATACAACAAAGTGCAGTAAAGTCTCTCGGTAATTTATCTGTTAGGTTTCTCAAGTCCTATTCAAGTTAGAAAAAGATTTTGTTTTAAAATGCACAAGAAAGTAGTCCAAAATTCTGTTGCGATCACCTAGAATCCAAAATGCGCAAGTAGGAAACTGAATTTAGTAATAGGCTAGACCGAACCAGTTAAGCCCATTAATTATGACATGCCTGTCAACGGTACAGCTACATCCAAGTCGAGATAAGCCATCTACAACAGTCCGACAATGCGACGCCAGTCAAAACTGCCTTTCCGTACATCACTTTCTACCCTCTAAACGCCTACTCTTTTCCTTGTTTTTGTGCGTCTTCTACTGATAGGCCTTTGTTTCCTCGGAAGAAAAGACCCAGAAACAGGGTTTTGTGCGAGCTTTTTCGTGAAGCAAATGTTTACCTTAGTTACTAAAAAAGCAAACGACTTAATTACAGAAATCATGTTAAGTTCTAAAATGTCTCGTAAACACACCCAGAAGTGGCCACAGGTCATCGTCGGAAGGACTTTTACCAAATTTAGTGATTACGAATTGGCCGTCATGAGGTGGTTGTTAATATACCGCAGCAGTTGGGCGTAAACGGAAGTGGAAGGTATGGAAGGACGTGTGGCACCTAAGAGTCGACAAGCGGTGAAGAAGGAAATGATGAGATTGCCTCAGTGCATAGTAGGAGCAAGAGGGAAAGAATGGGCGGGGCTGTTTCTAAAAATTCTTCAGCGGATCTCAATAATAATGACAAGATGGAAAGTACACTTGTAAACAATAGCATTGAACATACGCCCCAAGGGAGATTTGGTCCCATTCATAATTCATGGTCGAACGAATGAGGTAGCTAGATAACAAATAGAATAAACGATGGGAGGGAAGCGAAAATTTGCAATCGGAACTGCCGTTTTTTGGTCTAAATAGCCTGCAAAATGTGTAGATGCGGCTTAACGCAGTGGTGTGGATTAAAAAGTATGATCCAAGAATAGATGGATGAATTGGGGGAACTCACTTACCCGATAGTAGTCGTTACCGAAGTTGAGGGCTTTGCTCATACCAAAGTCGCTGACTTTAGCGAAGCGTTGGGTCACGAGGAGGACGTTTCGGGCGGCCAAATCGCGATGAACGAGCTTGCAGGCCTCCAGATAGGCCATTCCTTGTGCCACTTGATGCATCAGCTCTGACAGCACCCAAACGGGCGTATCTCTAAAAGTCGAATGGCACTTGTTTCAACTGTTTATGTTATCATAACACTTGCTCCATTCAGTCTCCCGAGGCTTGGTTGTCATGCTAAAGGCATGGACCCCCTGTTCAAGCCATCCAGGCTACCGGCTTATCGGTCAATCTTTGAGGTTATAATAAGGCAAAACGACGTCTGTCATAAGTATACTCAACATCTTTAAACCTTTGCAAAGAACACGAAGACTTTAGCAGAGTCGCGGTTGATCGGTTGTTAACAATGCGAAAGGACTACCACCCTTTCCACGCATCCAATACCACATCCGCTACGTACTAGAGTTTGTGCGCGTGAGCACGGTCATTAAAGAGGTCTCAACCGAAGCAAAAAAGAAATGAAACTTGGAGAAAACGAGGACCTTAATGCGCAATCAGAGCACGGTATCTACATGGATATCCGTCGACCGCAATCTTGAATGGTTTTGGCCTTACCATGATTACCAGTTCACAATAAGGGAATTTCCACGTCATGCCCTCAATGGAAAGGAGGACAAAGAATTTGTCTAGGTTGGCTGAGAAATTAAGTTCCGGAAAGAAACTTCCAGAAAGTAAAGGCCCTAACACTTTTCTGAGCTTGTAGATGCCCCCAACATCTAAACCTAGAAAAATTAAAGCCACTGTATGTGCTCCCAACCACCCAATTACCATGACTACGACAGTCTAGTCTGACGGATTTAAGTAGGATGCAATAATTGGACCAAGCCAGGTTCGATGTGGCTATCACGAGAGTCCACGGCTCTTGAACTTTGCATTGCGTTAAGACCTTCACTAAGGACCCAAAATGGACAAATATAATTTGCTTAAGTGTCTAAATGGCCACGCGTTTCCCCAAGAAATACATTGGAGTGACTAAATCGCGGTGCTGCAGAGAAACTGCTTCGTTCCATTGCAACATGATTTAGAGTGTAGTGTCTCTTCAGGGCACTTAAAGATTGAAAATAGCATTAGAGCGGTTTGCTCTTTTTCACCAAAAAACAAGACTTTTGGCGAGGTAATTTTATTTCCCTAGGTCCAGAGAGACCGTCCCTCAAATTCCGCCCCTCAATAATGTCTCATGAGGATTAAGGAGGGTAAGAAAGAACGAAGTATATCGTATCAAATTTATGAAATCAACATACTTACGGATGTTTCTTCAGGTACTTGTTTATAGGTCCCAAAGGCGCTAATTCGAGGACTAGCATGAAGTGTTGAGCCTTGCATACGCCTGTAGGATGAAACAGTAAAAAGAGCATCAAAGAACGATGGATGATGAAACAGACTCGGACAAAAATCACCACCGTTGTTCATAACACACAGCGCTCCCCCCCCCCCCACTCTCACTTCTGCAAGCCAATTCTTTCATTCTAATTTCAAAAAATCAGTCGTTTTATCAGAGGGGATTCGATGTTAACCTACCCTATTGACAGTAAATGATGCTTAAAATTCGTGAACAAGTTTAGCAGTAAAAACCAAACTAACCCAATGTCAAAGAACCGAACTTGATGGGAAGAAAAAATCAGTGTTATGGCTGAATGCATAAATCGCCCTTAAAAACAGCTAATTTCGGAATACCGAATGCCACAACACCATGACATCCATATTGGCACTGACGGATCGGCAAGTTGCGTTGGTAGAGATCATCAAATAGGAAAATGTCATTATCCTCTGACAAAGAACAAACATCTGTTTTGATGTTTTATGCTCAATTAGTCTGTCTGCGACTCAAGAGTTGGCGCAACTGGTTAGTTAAGGAACACATGCTACACAGTTGCAACCCCAGGCTCAGATCCAAAAATCGAGCGTCATATATGCGTAACACTGGTACCAGAAGTGGTAAGACAAGTCACATCCCCGAAGTTAATGACACCTCGCCTGGAGTGAAATAAAATACCGAAAAAGGTAACAGATCGAGCCACCACCGAGACCAAAAGAAACTTTTGTCCCCACATAAAACTTTTCTGCCTGCCCTAAAAGTGACAACAAATCCTTGGCTGTTAATAATAAGTCTAGACTGACATGAATGAAACATAAAAGACCTCTTAACAATTTACGGGAAGGTTGGCTAGGCAACCAATGGGAAATGAGGCTCCTTACCAATTAACCGAACAATGTGTCTGTGCTTCAAGTGGGTCATGGTCTCGGCCTCCGAGAGAATGGTTTGCTGAAACACAAAATAAGTAAACTGAAGTAGGGTTGAGGCTCTAAGCTTCAAAATGATGACAAGTTCATCTAACCGTCATTAGGCGACTAAGTCTCCAAATTGGGAAGACCGGAATTTCTCGTTTTAGCACTGATTAAGAAACGCTGATGGTTCTGTCAATCCAAATAGCATAATTCCTTCCAAGAGGCTTATTTCAGAATAATTCACGAAGATCCAAACGCGCGATGAACATTAGAAGCAGGCATGCAATTTATAAGCAAGTAACGGACGAGTTGATTCCCCTTTATCCATAATTAAGTAGAAGAGCGTCTTCCTACCTGATAGAACGCAACCTAATTCAACCAGAAATCCCATATGTTCTATCAAAAACTAAAAATGTTTCGTTTAGCAGGCACTCAAGGCTCCGCCCTTGAACTTCCGCTGGGAGGAAATGGCCTTCAAGTCATGCGAGTAGTCCCCTCCCCCCACCAGCCCTTCTGTGCCTCGGCAATGCATATTCCATCCTGGAAACATGTTTCCCTTCATCTTCAGGAAAGACTCGACGAGCCACAGAAGATGCCTTACATTCATGCTACACAATCGAAGAGGAAACGACAATGAAAGATGGGACACGTACTTCGCCAGTGGAAGCGATTTGGGACTCTCGGAGAGTTTTTACAGCAACCTCGACCTCCTGGCCTTGAGGCGTCTTGTAGATCGCTTTCACAACTTGACCGAAGTTGCCGCCACCTAGCAAACAAATTCAAAAAAATATCTTCGGCATATTTGCGGCAGAATGGTGATGTAAATGACTACGAGAGCTGCCTCGGTCTTTCACGATTTGCCTACTAGCCTGGTGGGAGGGAAATGTGTTTATGTTAGCCAACCTGCCATTCTGTACGTAGATAATAAACCCGCTTACAAAATTGTACACTTTGTAATGGCCTCAGAGATGACAAAATGCACCATCAGAGTGCTACAGGAGGCCCCCATCGAGGTTGACCGAATTGGCGCCGATCAAGAACAAAGGAGAGGTATTAAAGACACGGCAACTTTTGGCAATCACGCCAAACTGGAGTGCTACAGCTTACAAGGTCTATACGGATGAGTCCGGTTTATTTTCGTGGTTTAAAATTTACAAAGTGATGCATTTTAGTACATCAAAGCCATACTTCCAGTGGTCAACCTATCAAAAAAGACGAATAGCTAGATTTTCTTCCATCCTAAAAAAAACAGTCGGAATAGTAATGATCAGGGTTGAACTTAGTAGCAAAGCGGCTCACGCCCCCGTACCTGTTTTAAAAGGTTCTTCTTTTCACGCAAATTAAACAAAATTCACAAACAACAGGATTTAATTGTCCCGTCAAATGCCATTTTTGGTTCCTAATTGTAGTCTCGGAGAAATGACAAGGCACTTACCGAGGAATACTAGGGGGAAAGAGGAAAGGGTGGCCTTTTAGACCACAAGGCTAACTTCATCAACTGCATACCCAACGTTCCAATGGGGTAATTTTAGTACGATTTGAAGATACAATTTACAAGGCAGTAAAGCTAAATGCAAGAATGGACAACATCGGAGTCCCAACCCCTTCATTTTTAGTGAGGAGTAAGATGGACCTATTTGACAGCTTCTACATCGGAAACCGTTCGTTCTTTCCCGTAAAAAGAACATTTCCAAATGCAAACTCGACTTTGTCCATCACTCATTCAGCGCCCGTTTAGATACTGGTCCGTGTCGTTATAGAAGTGATGAATGGGACATACCTCGTGATTTACATAGCAAAATCCCCAAATATCATCCGACACCGCGTTCATACAGTTGCGCATTAATGGGGTAATTATTGTAAAACGTTGATTGTTTAACTCTCTATTTCGATTACGTGTACACTTTAGAACCCGTTATTGTGCTTCCGCAGGGTGGCGTGGCCTCCGGGTCATGCTAGCAGACTCCCCCCCCCCCAGTCCTTCTGTACGTTGGCAGTACACTTCCTGTCCTAGAATTATGGATTGATTCGACTTCAGGAAGGATTTGAAGTGCTATAACCGCTGCCCCGGCAGACCTCAACCAAAAAACAGGCAGTCAAACCAATTTTCTAGGATATCCCCATGTAATTAGGAAGCTGATTTGGTTCAGTAAGCTTTACAACCAGGTTAGGTGTCTCCCACCTTTCTACCTCACACCTATTTCCTACCAACTTTGTAGGTAATTGTCAAATGTCAGGAAAAGAATGATAAGAGTTGGGGGGAAATACCGGAGCCCGTAGGAGGAGGAGAGGGCGGAGGCGCTATCTCCCTAATTTTTTAAAGTACAAACCCTATCTTGGGCCACCTTTACGATGGTGTGTGAAGAATATGACTTTCTCCCGGCAGATTCACTAATTCTGACATTTTCTAAAGTAATTTTTCCTACGCGCGCGTTCACGCAGTGGGCTCTTCACTTTGCAGTTAGTCACGTGCAAAGCAAGCATAACCTTCTAGGAAATAAGCGGCAACTCAGAAGGGCTGGAAGGGGCTTATGGAGCGCTCATTCATTTAATGTAATACACAACTCAAAAATCATTTCTATTCACATGTTAGTGAACAATCCAAGGAAGCGCATAAAAGTAGAGAACAAATTGGTAGCCTTTTGAGCTTATCGACTTCTGCTAATACAGAGGTGATTTTCACGACCTGCCCATCCCGGTCGATGGTGTGGGTGAATGAAGTTTGTTCTAGATGCATAATTCTTTTGTTATCTCGAGTAGGAAGTCTTCATGAACGCGAATCAGTCATTATACTCATATACCGACTTCTGGATGGTTCATTCTGCTACTACACATCCTCTAAACGCTCTACAAACTTTAATAGAAGCTTTTCCAGCTTTGAAACCGAGTTCGTAAAGCGGACAAGCTGGAAACATATCAGATAGAGGGTGCAGAGAGGGAGAGAAATAGTAGAAATGGCAATTTGAGTTTTGTATTAATAAACTGAAACGCCTTAAGGCTTTTTACAAGTCCGCTCAGATTCCAACAGGTCGTTGCATCGAGCTACACACAAACCCTTTTAATTGTCTGGTAATATAAATTACAAAAGTTAAACTTTTAATATTAGAATAACAAAATGGTTCCGTTACGAGGTAACAAACATTTACTTTCCTACACCCACGGTTCAACGGATATTTCTTCTTATTGAGAACAAATGACACACGTGAAACCATTCCCAAGAAAAAAATGTTTTCCTTTGATACTTTTATCCCGAAGTGAGGGCTTTGAAGGATAAAACACACCTTAATACGCTATAGTCCAGAAAAATTATTTCGAAGCTGGTATAGTATAGATTTTGCTGGATTCCACCACAGTTCTCGTGTTTATAAACGAGGAGTCAGTTTAAGCATTCCATGTACTACCGATGAAATCTTTTACTTGGTTATCATTGCATCTGAAAATTCGTCCAATTTAAATGTAGTACTTGTTTGGAAAGACACTTCGACCAACATATTGAGGCGGTGCTCGAAAAGATGGTAAGTGTAGGGACTGACCCAACCGATCCATAAGGCGGATACTATCCGGTTGAAGGAAGAGAGTGTTGTCAGGCAGCGAATCATAGATCTTCTGAGCCTCCTCGATCGCCGGTAGCACGGAAGACGGAGGCTTCGTGGGGGACACCTCCTCTTTCTCTATCTTCTCCACCACAATCTCATCTGCCTTCTGTTGCTGCTGCTTTTGCTGGAGCTGGTGCTTCGGCTGGCAGCAGGCAGAGTTGCAGAAGGTGGAGACGCCGGGAGCGTGATGACAGGGTTGGAGATTGACCGAGGTCTGTGACGAGGTTCGTTGGATGAAGGGGTTCAGAATGTGTGGCGGTGGTGGTGGCAGTGCCTCCACATTGATCGATACCAGCGAACTGCTCGGCTGAGAACGATCTAAATTGTGCAAACAAAACACAACACTTATGACAACAAAGTGGTACTTGGGACGACTCTTGCACTTTCCCAAAGTTTGTCATAGAGTCAGATTCATACCAAGTAACCTAGTAGTCTCCCAATTCCTCCGTGCGTCGAAGGTACACCTACTTCCGGATTCGTATATAATACAACGTCGTCTGAGGGCAACTGGGGCACTAAATTCGGTGGAAGGGCTGGATGCCCCACTCAAAGGCATTAACTACAGTTACTAAATAAAATGCCAAGAGATATGTGTCACTGGAGGCAGTTTAAAGCATTCTGCATCCAGAACGCCTGTACAGAGTTTTATGCCACCTTATAATTGACATTAATGACCTAATGATTAGTCTGCTTCTGAAAGGTGCTCAATTTGCACCAGTTGAGATCCATCACAAACGCTAGCTACATTCCTTCTGTAGGTTCGGCACTTGGCAAATCCACAATATCACATCTTTTTGGTAGTAGGCAGGTCTCTGCGTCTAAGTAATTATTTCTACCGAAAGGGTAAAATAAATCTATTTATTAACAATAACAGCAAAGAACAGAGGCTAACATTCATTGTGAGGGGAAAGATGTGCCCTGAAAATAAAATCTACTTATCAGAAAAAAGCAGATGGGAATTTTCACCTTCACTGCCATCGGGTTCTTCCCAAAGGGCATCAATGATGGGTGGGAAATTGAGGGACTCTGGTGGCAGACTGTTGTTGGGGGCGAATTTACAGGGTAGCTGGGCCTGAGCGAAGCGTACGGTGGTGGGACTCCGCTGGAGGGCGCCAGTGTTGCTGTTGTTGGTGGCACGAAGCACCTCGGGTATGAGGGGACACGTCACCAAGGCTTGTAACGGCCGCGGTTGCGATACTTCACTGTGAAAGAGGTAGGAAATTGCCGGAATGCTGTGATAGAAAGTTGTCTGTTTAACGGTACATTTAACTGCCTTAATTGCCTGGTGTCCGCAAGATTCGGCAGCCAGCTTGATTGTGTGGGCATCTGTAAGCCTTTCTTTACATGTATAATGAAGTTAGAATATGCAACGCCTTCGGGGCGGACTTGGATAAAAGTAGGATTACAGAATTTACGACTCAGCTTGGATCCTGACTCTACCTTGAAGGTTGGGCAAAGACGAGTATCGAGCATTACACCGAATTCCCAGTTACTGATTTGCCTTCCTAGATTTGGGTCTTGTTACTGAAGCAGTCATTAAGAAGTCGATCAACTAAAACTTATAAAAGTCATGTCAGCCCAACTGAAGGAAAGCGTCGACAGGAATGTAGACAGATTCAAAGCCCGGACTCTGCATTCCTCCCACTTAACCACTGTTTTTACTAATCAGTTAATTCCGGGACTCTTTCTTCATTTCCCATGATCCCAGCTAAGCATCACATCTTTGCAGTAACCATCAAACTTTCTAATCTATCTACAGACAACACTACAAGAGTGAAATCGACATTATTGGCATTGACAGGGACGCATCACTATGGTAGAAACCCTACTGGCGAGACAAGACTTACTTCGCAATAGTGTTTGACGCGGTGGTAGCAGTGGTAACAGTGGTCCCACCTGAGGTGGACGTGAAGGTCGGCTTTAGCCTAACTCTAGAGAAGGGGGAGGTGGGGGAGGAAGTCACGGTTCCCGGTCGAGGTGTGGGTGTGGCTTCCGTGCTCACCGGGGTGAAGGGAGTATGCACAATGCCATCGCCATAGCCCAAGTTCACCGACTGCAAGGACGGTAGGTTGGGGCGAAGAAACTTGGCCACCGGTACTGCTGATATACGCTTTACAGTTATGTTGTTCTGAGGCAACTTTCCTCCGCCTATGTTGTTGTTATTATTGGCGGTGGCGTTGCTATTGACATTCTGAAACAATTCAGGTAGGCGGTTGTACCAATTGAGACTACTTATAAAAGCATAAGTAAAAACTATTCTATAAATAACTATGATGCAACTGACTGTCAAAAAACGCGGCTCGACAAATTAGGATTGAATTTTCTCAAAAAGTAAATAGCACGTCGACACATTAATGTAATAAGGACGCGAGAAGTCTTAAACATCCTCAGGGACAAGGGATATTGCTTTAAATATGTATAGGATATGGAATATATGCCCAGCCATCCTCGAATACCTGACGATCCCGAACGGTTTCCCTCACCCACTAATAAGCATAACTACCTTTAGCAGCAATTTTTTCTGTCATTTTCAAAATCTCCTAAAAAAAACACCACGGAACGTAATTATACACCCAAGGATGTTGCAACCACTTATTAGTTGGGCATCAGCATACAAGACCGAACTAGTTATTTGTGGATTTTATCATACCCTAATAACAACCTATAAAAGCACTCATCTTTCACTACCATGACTATTCTTATGATAAGGTTCTGGGTTTGGTGGAAGATTTCGAATGCGTAACACTGATTACTTTGAAAGATTGGCTTCGACAACCATTCAAATGTATGTACCACCCTCATCAGAACAATGCAAAAGTGAAATATTGCAGCTCCTTTCGAAAGCAAAAAGGTGTTAGCGTGCAATAAGTCGAGTTTTCGCTACCAAACTTCTCACTAAAGAAAACGGTAAAAATAATTTGACAGACAAGCCTAGCGAGGCTGGCTCTAGCTATTTGGGAGGGAAGTTTACTGGCTAATTGCTGGCAAATGTTGAGATTATAAGGATCTTCTGATAGAAACACTACTGATTCAGCAAAAAATATTTTCTCTCCACCCGTCGGTTAGAGCATGAGAATCGCGAAAGAGGATCATGCTTGGCCATTCACTCCCCGCATAAACTAAAATGTGGAATTTGAGTAATGAAATCGTCCTCTCTGGATTAAATCACCAAATTAGAAGTAACCTCTGCAGTAAAGGTTCGCTTTTCTTACTTGTAGGGAAAAATGTCAACTAGTGCTTCATTAGAAGATCCACGGCTGGAAGAGTTCTCGGTAAGATCGACATAAAAAGTGATCCTACGTAGAGATTGAGATCTGTAAAATGACTTAACGGATACTACAGTGAAACCGAAAGCCTTAACTTCACATGTACGGTAATACAAAAAGGTGTGCTACCGTGGCGATACCACAAGTGGTACTAAAATTATGTATGTCCGACGCACATCGTGAACCAGTCCAGACACCGTCATCCAAGGTGGTGCACTACGGGGCGAATGAGGTTTCCTGCATAGAAAGGCATAAAATCCGCAGGTAATTACAGAGGACTCCAAGCAGTCCGGTTGTAGGATGCTCAGCTACCCAACAGGCAAATATTTGCGCAGTACAAACGAGGTAAAAGCGAGTGGTCGTCTGTACAGTAGTAGCAATTTTAGCAGCGGTGTTCCCATTCCCAGCCCGCCCACAGCGGCGGTCAGTTCGGTAAGCAGTTAGCGTGTGGAACACTCGATCCCGGATAACCGATGCGCAAACTACCGCAAAATTGCACAAGAGAGGAACCTTTTTTGTGGGAAGTTTGAAAACAACCAGGTTTGATCAACAGAGAAGGGTCAAATGTACCACTGGGTCACGCCTAGGCTTTCTAGGCATCAGTCAAACGCCGTAGCGGAACACTGTATCGGAAAATGTAATTCGATGCATTGTATAAAAAAGAAGTCACTTTTAAAGTCCATGAAGCTCAATCTTGTACGTGATACTACCTCAACTACAATGACGACATTTTAATGAGTTCGATTAGTCACTTCATCTGGGCTTGGAGATGAACCAAAGTCTTGAGTCAGGCTATACGATTAATGGCGGCCAGTGGTCCTAAATACTTAGGCAAAGCCGACGAAATGATAATAAATGTAATACGCAAAAAAAACTTTCGAGATGCAAAATCAGCTCATCGAGGAGGCTGGTCTATTAAACACCGTGCCACCAACCTGATTGGTCAGAAGACTGGTGACATTGGGCCAATCGTTGAAGGAGATGAGATCATTGCTCGCGTGCATGACATCGTCACAGACTTTACGAAGCACAGGTGAACCACCGCCAAGGTTATCCGACGTCGCCGAGTTGAAGGGGCAGGAGGCGAGAGAGGGGAGGGAGTGGCTTGCACCCTTCGAATTGTTTATTGACGAACCCGTGTTTTTCAAAGAATTCTGGCAGACCAAATCAAGGAAAAAGTGGGCGGTCATTTCACTGAAACACTACTAAGTAAACAGCAATGGGGAGAGAGGTCACAATTACCGGAGAGCCTTCCAAGGATTCACTGGAGATTGAGGCGGAATCTGAAACCCATGCAAAATGCATGTGAGAACAGGCGGTAGGCACAGCAACACTAAACAGTCTTTTTTTCAAAAAGATTGAATCTAGCGCACTAAAATAGAAAGTGGGAGAGGGGGGGTGAAAGGAGATCAAAACAACTTCTACCATGAGGGAGAGGACAAGAATTAGTCAGTTGACAAAAGAGGTGACGCTTTATTTCCTGTGGAGGGAATGCTAATTCCTTCCAAATTCTTTCAAGAATCATCTCTGGATGCCCATTGTTTCGGCTTGTGTGTGCATCAGGGATAACTTCAACAAAAACAACGACGATTAAGTGATGGGCAGAGCATTTGGTGGGACTTTTCATTGCCCCAAACCTAGGAGCAATTCCAATCTCAAGCGGTTGTTTATTCAGCCATGCGCGGAGGGGAGGACTTTCAAGGGGCCTGTCGCATCTACCTTCTTCAACTTACGGTCAGAAAAGTACATTTTAGCTCTTAAAAAAGCAGAAACAGTTAAGTAAAAGTTCTCCAACTTAATTAAGTAATCAGCCCCTCGTCGTGTAGTGCGAGTAGGCAGGCTTGCCGCGTTCCCCTAATTACGCTTTAGACACTGGTGTAGTAGATGAGAAGCCAGTGAATAGTTTATTACCTTAGCAGATTTAAATTTTTTAAGAGAAGGTACGGCTAATCCAATTAGTAAACTTTTTCTTCCCACATGAGGTGGGATTTCACAAAGGGCTTGAGTGGATTTGATACAGGCGATAGCAAGCACCCAAGGTAGGCGCTTTAGAAACCACGTGCTCCACTTGTTTAGGGGGGTGTAGAACTTGAAGACTTCTTTCTGGACGCTTTTTTTTGGGAGGGAAGAAGGCGTTCCCTTTTTTAACCCTGCTCTCCTTGTTATCATAGACACGCCGAATGGCAAGGCTGCGGTAGTAGAGAAAAGAAGACTGCAAACTGAAGTAAATGTCGAGTGAAATGGCGCATAGGATGTAGCAACAAGACGGAAATGAGGAACGAAATTCCCATCAGCCTTAACATAAACCAGTAGTCGCTTAGTAACAATAGTGGATGAAAGAGCTATGGAGGCAAAATTCGGTCTTTTACGGCTCTAGTCAAATAGAGGTAGCTATCGGATACCAGAGTGACAATCTTGAATATCAAAGCGCCCAACTTTGCGTTCCTCTGTTGAAGAAAAGGCTGCTAGACCAAGAGCGAATTCTACGTGGTGAAACGACGCAGTACATCAACGCTGATTTGGGTGCAAGATAAAATTTCTGTCCACTTCAGACTGGTTTGACAAATTATATAAAGACTATCAAAAAAGGCAGGTTGACATTATCACTTGGATGGCCCACATGCCTAGAAATTTGCATCAAAAAAGTTATCGTACTATCCTCTATCCTTTCAACACTACACATTCGGCTTCCTCTCCTTAATGGCAAAGATAATTGCTCCAGGGAATAAAATATCTCTCCACTTTAATCATGTGTTTCCTTGACACCTTGACGGAGAGCGTACTTTACCCTTTACATGAACCTTGGGGTGCACAATCACGGTACCTGCCGAAAGCCCAAGCAGATTGCACTTGCCCAGAATACTTAAAAATCACGTCACAAGCAAAAGCCTCGCACCTCACTGATGGTGACAGTTTACTTCCGCTTCGTGTAGTGCACAGCTTGATTACCCTCGGCGGTCCACTGAGGGGTTGGGGGAGCCCTTGATTGCGCATCACCTGCACCATGATTTTTCGCGAGCTTTGAAAAAGTGTACGTGGTGTAGTCTGCACCATTAAAATCTCTACTTTTGTGTGAAAATAAAACGGTATGCAAACAGCTAAAATCCATGAGGCTGTACTTGACAGCGTTTGCGCCCGATGTACTGTTTAGGAAAGCGCTGGGCAAAAAAGTACATAAGTAGTGAAAATAGGTACTTCGGTGAGTGATGAAAACAAAGCCACAACTCCATTTAATAAGGAAATTTTTTTACTTCAATGTAATGTAATACTGAGGAAATTACTTTAACTCTTCAGTTTGGTTCCGCTTCTGTACATCACCTGGCTAGTGCAGCCTCCGGATCATGCCATCGCCCTACCCCTCCAACCCTTCTTACGTCTACAAGATGTATTTTGCCCTAGTATTGCCTTCTTTCGTCTTTAGAAAAGTTTCGGGCCCCGCAGTGAATATCTAGCCCTGTAATGGTGCCAAGCTTCGAAGGCATTCGGCGTATCGTTTCCACTAACCATTGAGCACTAGAGGACAGTATATCCAAAGAAGACTCATCTTTATCCGGTAAAAAAGTATTACATCTTTCAAGTATTAACATGTGCTTTCGCACAAAGCAAAAATGCTTTTAGTTGGTGAAGACGCCGAGTGTATGGAATCGCTTTAAGCTTATTTTAGCAGAGAAGAAATAGCACCACTAACTGTCACGGTGCGACATTACCAGTACTTTCTGATAGATTAAGTTTTACCACAATAAAGTAAAAAGCGAATTTCTTTGAAGAATGAAACTTTTTCAGAAAGTTGCTATGCGTCAAAGGCGCCAAAAGAGGCAGTCTGTCATAACTGGAACTAGTCCAAGCAAAAAGTTGGATTTTCTACCACCTAATTATATCCTTAAATAGGCATGGGCCAATTTGAAAACTTGAATTAAACCTGAAAGAAGTAGGGTTTTGTAATGGCTCTCTGCTTGAAGCAATAGAGGAATAAACTACAAAACGAATAGGTTTGCTTTTGTGGAAATGGCTGAGGACCCTCATCAATAAAAAGCCTACCCTGTTTCGTTCGAATGAAGTCGGGGGCGGCGACAACTTTGCGAAGTTTACAGAGCAAACCGTCCTGTCGAAAGTGGTAATGGTCGATCATCTAAAGAGTGAAGTGGTTGTGATAAGCACGCTCGATGTTATTCGTCCCAATTTCTCATTTTTTTTTGAATACCCACGTTTACATACATAGTGAGGCAATTAATTATCCCACCTGTGCCGCCCGTAAGAAGAAATTTAATCAACTGATTGCGTCCCTTCACCTACTCACCATTAAGAAAATTATTTTCACTTTAAAAGGTTAGACGTGATAATGAAGAAACTCATGAAGAATCAGACATCCACAAGTGTTCCTTTGTTTGCTTGTCTAACCGTCAGATCTTAGGTACCTCTGCGTGGGCGCACGGGTGCGCGAATACCTACATGTTAATAGATGTACGGAGGGCAAGTTGATGCGGTAGCACTTTAAGTAAACCAGACGGAGACTGCCTAAAAATAGAGACCACTGTCGCACAAAGACACCTCGTAAATAGGCGTCAACGGAAATAGTCAACAAGGCGATGCGATGAAGGTGTATGGGAGAGAATGGGGGTTGAACAACAAATAATAGCCTTTTTTTCCCCAACAGCTATTGTGTACTGATCGAGGTGAATCTTAATTACGGCGGGTAAAACATTTACCGACACTTTCGGTGTTCATTGAAGCCACAAAGTGGAATGCACGTGGTTCGATGTTGTCGCCGAGGTAGTCGACTTGCCAATTCCCCATTACATAGCACTACTACCTCCAGCAGTGGTGGCTGTAGCGTGAGAGAAACATGGTGAGCCTTCTCAAGTGCTGAGACTGTTACAAGGGTAGATTATTGCATAATGGTGCTGCGCGATCAATGCGTATCGGAGGGAACGACCCAATCAAATCACAAGGCTAGTTGTTCCTCATCAGTTTTCAGAGCTGCCTTTTGGAAGTGTTTCCCCTGTTGTTAATGGAGAAGAAGAAGCCTTCAATCATATTTCACGAATTCTTTAGAAAATCCGTTAAGACTTAGGAAATTCCACTCAAGACTGGGAACTATCAAGAAGACATTTCGGTCGACGGAACAGGCAATGACTCGCATATCCACGTTCCGGTTTATGATTACATTTTCAAAGTGGTTCCCACGTTCTCACTACAGGGGGATTTTGCAACCACCTTCTTTTGGAACTCTTCGTTCTGGAACTTAAGGCCCCGTCTTGGCACTTCTGCTGGGCGAGGTGGCCTCTGGACTGTGCCAGTAGCCTCCAGACCTTCTGTACGTCGGTGATGCACATTCTATTATAATATCATACCTTCTTTCGTCTTCAGACAAGACTCAGCGCGCCAAAGAACTACGTCTTCTGAAGCCTATCTCAATCCTAAAAACGGCACTTCCGTCCAAGGAAGCTGAGAGAAAAAACGTGGCTCCCAGACAACAGCCCTTATCGGTCCCGCGTGATCCATCACCATTTCAAAGCTATTTATGATAAGTGGCACTCAAAAATATGTGAATGAGAGACCAACAAGTTCATGCAGATGTATGAAGTTTTTCGCATTACAACAGAAAGTATCATCTCCGGCTTTTGCATCTTTGAACGCCGTGAAAAGCTGAGAACCATTTAAGAGAGCACAAAAAGGAAACGTACCAAACTCCATGGACCCGGGTATTGCATACACCTTTTATCCGTGGAATTATTAGTTTTTTAACAAAATAACATATCCAGCCCTGGAGTACTAGGTAGACCTGTGATCCCCTTAACAGACAGGCATAAATTAGCGGAGAAGGCGAGCAAACACATTTAAACACCACATTGGCATCTGCTCCTCCTGATTTACTATTGAGGGGCCCAAATATTGGAATTAGTAATCCAGGCTAGCAAAGTATTACGAAAGGATCGTGTTTATAGCGATAAATGAAATGCAAGGCGGAGGAAGAATGGGAGGAAGGGGAACGTAGCTACAAGGAACCCGACTAGCATGACAGACCTGGTTAAATCTGATCATGTCGCACTTTTTTGTGTTTACGAGTAATGAAGAAGTATCGGCAATGGGATCGTTGGCCTGTTCTACAACTCATTCAACTAATAACCAAAAAAGGTTATTTTTCGTTTAATCGCAATCCTGAATCCCCCCATCACTAATACCAGACCACAATAATTTGGTGGAGGAAGAACTGTTTGGATTCAGGAGTGTTGTCATTTCAAGGCAGTAAAAAGATGTGCCGTAGATTCAGTAAACTCCCTACAGATAAATTCCATGTCGCTTCGACCGAAACCTTAAGCGTAATGGCATGCAAACAGGGAATCCTTTTAACATAGAAGGAATTCTAGCCAATGACGAAAAATTCGGAGGATTAGGCAAGGAAGATCAAAGGGCTTACTGTTTGTTGGTGAGAAAATTACCAGCTATTGTTGCAATCCAGGGCAACATTAGGGTTGCCTAAAGCATGCTGAATGAGGGGCGAGTTAATAAAACAAAGCCCAAACGTTGGAACTGTATTTTGGATAGAGTGTAAGTAAAAGCTATTTCAGAGGATAGCCAAAAAGGTTAGACTCGCTTGTCATTCTTTACAAAAAAAGTGTATCACAAAGGCAATGGCCGTACATTTGTTGAAGAACGATAAACAGGAGGACTGGATTGGAATGGGCATGAGGGGCTTTCAGTAATGATAATCCAACTTCGCTCTCTAGCCGTGAAAAAACGGACATAACATCTTCCCCTAGTTTTTTTATGCCTAAATAAGCTGGGATAAGGATAAGATACTTGCATGAACGAACCCTTCCTACAGCTAGACTACCATCTCAGTCGCTTTACGCCCTTTGGGCAATGTAGCCCGACTCCACTTTCGGCCACAAGGGATCCCGATTTACCAACGTGGCGACAACAATGCACAGCCGTCCAGGCGATTACAGTGGTTTGGGGAAATATTGGCTCCCAAAATGGCTAACCATATGCTGAATTACAGATGGTTTGCTATGACGCCTGTAAAAGCCGGTGACTGGAACCGCGCAATTCCGATGGCAATACGTATTGCACAACGCCGGGCCTTCATGGTAACCCTGGCATAGGCACAATTTGACTCATTTTCCTGCGAAACGGATTTCGTGGTCGGACATTCCGTTTTACGGGTCTTTCGTAGTGAATAAACCCTAAGGCACCTGGTGGTGGAAGGTCCTTGAAACTCCCAGAAGAAGAACATCTCGGGCGAAATTTGATGGATTTAAATCGTCAAACCGTACTCCATAAGATCATGTTAACTTTGTTTTGTTTCCAAGGCCCTTTATTATGCCGCACACCACACGTAAGGCATTGTGTGAGGCCTAAATTGACATCCATGTGCTTTCATAGCGCAAATATTCAGTTTTCTAAAATTAATTTCGCACCACATCACCGCAATCCGTAGAAAGCATGTTCTACTTCAAGCTATTTGGCGCAACAGCTAAAAAGTGCAACTACCTCTAGCCCAAGAACACTCTGCATCTACTTTACTATTTTAAGCTCAACCTGTCTGAGACAAGAGTTAATGCATTCATTTATGAGAGACAGGTACAGAAGGCACGTCATGTGCAGGTGGCGCTGATGGTGAATGTGTGAAGATTCACGGTGAAGTCTTGGTCTCAAACAGTGACTGAGTACAAGCATGATCGACACCTTGAATGAATTTCTACTTCCCGAAAATTAAATCCACTCGGGAGGTCTAGACCCCTTCCTCCATTCTTCCAATCTGTGACTAAACCACCAAAATCCATATTTTTTGTTTGCTTACTCTGGATGACAGTATTGCGGCATCCTCATCTGTTTGATGGTATATCCAAATTACGAGGTTCAATTATTTCTTCCCTGAATCTTCAAGTAGCCTTTCTGCCTACTCTTGGCTGGTTCAAGACGGGGAGAAGAAATCTGAGTCAGACTGAGGAGGTAATTTGAAACGAGATAAACAATTTGCGCGATAAGTGGACTCAAGTCCTCCTCGCGCTCAGGACACGGACACCCAAGTAACACAACAGCACCTCCTTTGTACGACAAATGTCCAATGGTTTTTGTCCACTTAACTGCCTTTCGACCAATGACCAAGGGGCATTGTCGTTCGCCCAGGCTGATGGGTTATGATTCACGCGCGCATGACTGTCGCTTTTCAGTTGCTGGGCGCGTGGTCTTGGCGCTGCCGCCCTCCTCCGTACTCGTTGCCGCCTATTAAAGCTCCAGGCTGAAATGCTCTGCATGAATAGCCCTGGAATTCAAGATATCCCATTATTTCGGCGTCGAAAACATTCCAGTTTGAGGAAGTTGATCTTGAATCATTTTACAGATCCTTTGGCCAAAAGCAGTCCTTCTTTGGCAACTTATATTGTTGGGTTGAGCGATATTTTATTGTTGTCATCCCAACCAAACTGTTTGCGATACAAGCTCCTGCAACTACCTACCATATATCGACGATTAACACGTGATATACGTAGTAAGCGCGTCACACCGGCACTGGTAGTGCGATGCAAGTTAAGATGACATCAGGAATTATAACTAACATATCCGAGTTATTTCTTGATCAAATTTACTTGAAGTGGAGTGTGCTTTAACAGGGATGTAAAACCGAGTTTGCATTGCCTTGTTTGGCACTGTGAGGGCTCACTGTGGCACAGGACGATCGATGATGGATGGTTCCCTTCAAACATCCCACCTACTATATCTAACTTCGGTAGGCAAGGATTTTGCTCATTCAACTTTTTTGCCAAATATGGGGTAAAAATTCGCGCTTTTGAGAAAGCTCAGCACATATTCCTAGTTGCAGGTTCCGAAAGGACAGAGGCAAATATTCTCTATTAAAGTTCAGTCGGTAGGAAGTCCACCAAATTAGGTGAAAGCGACGCAGGTTGATTGCATTGGGGCTAATTTTAGCAATATTTTAATGAATTTTTAAAGTTTGGCAAAAAAAGGTGGTTTGAACAGATTAAACCTGTGATGTTACGAGGTCGGAGCGTCGTTTACATCGGCTGCATTGTACAGTCGTCACTGGAGACTTACCTCAATGAGAGTCTCAAAGTATTGGCCTCCCTCAATGGAGAGTCGGTTGAGGTGTTGCTCAATTTTATAATGGCGCGGCTCCTTCTCATACATCAGACTTAGAACGTAGGCACCATCCTCCTTGCGATATCGAACTCTACAAAGGCGCGGATGAAAGCTTGAATGGATCACATAAATTTCTTAATCTGACATCTTAGCTTTCTCTATCTACACTATGCATGTGAATCTACTGCAAAAGACCTCCCTCCCGTGAGATAATTTGGTGCACATCAAGTTTTGACAAACAAAAAAGAATTGGAAGAGATGTGCAGCAAAAAAAAAACAAAAACTGCCTTCCATGCTTTTTAATCCCGAAATCCCCTCTGGACTGGCCATCAAAAGTGCAAAAGAACTTGCTCCAAAGAAAATGCCTTAAAAGCAAAAACAAACTATTTCAAGGTCTGGCCAAAAAGGCGGTCTGCAAAATTGAGTTCATCCTCCAGTGAGTTTTGAAACTTACTCCCTATTGGAGGTAAGTTAGGATCTGGGGCGCGGCTGCAATAACATGCCCCGTTTTCGGAAATAAGTATGAAAAAAAGACCACCTCCCATGGATCCAAATAACAATCCGTCAATTTGTACCTCTGCGCACTTGGAGAGCGTTGCGCCCGATATTAAACTGGCTAGCCCGTGTGCGCAGATAACTGGAAAAGCGGGCTGGAAGTACACGTATTGCCATCGGAACAAACAAATATCCTTGCAATACAACGAGGGGATGTGCCGCGCTTCGATTTAAAATAAATGCACATGTAGGCGCTATCTATGCACAACGCACTCCCGGAAGAGGAGGGAAGGAGGAGGAAATGCATTAGGCTGGGGCTGTTGCCCACCATAGGGCATACAGCTAACACTTTGTTTCATGCCTCAGCTAGGAGTAACAATTATCGCCGAGGCCTAAACCAAATGACAACGCATTTCTGTGCATTTTAACCAAGGAAACGACTTCGGTGTGTAAAACATTAACAACGGTCCGCTATTAACCAAATACCGCCTCCTTCATTTACCACCAAAAGGGGACTTTTGCTGTGAATTCTTCAAGAACCTAAAATGTTTTGCAGCTACAAACAATATCAGGGAAGGATTTGGGTTTCACGAAGGCACCGCGCGAGTGGTTATTAGATTGGGGCTATTGGTGATCACAGTAGGAACAAGAGAGCCCTTTAAAATACGACAGTTTTATGGCGAGTGTCGTGCGAACCAAGATGATAAAAGTGAGCCAGACGCATTGGACCTCTCTTTTGAGTCAAAAATGATGAACAAAGAGGCCCGACTTGTGAGTGCCAGTTGACAATCTTGCTGGGAAGAATGGAATAGCAAACTCGATAGGAGCCTTCATGAGCTATTTCAGGATAGCTGAGGCGGAGTGCACCTACGCCAGTAGCGAGCCCTGACAAGTTGATTGAGATTGAAAACTATGGTGAAATGCATTAATGTTTGTTGGGATTCTCCGCAGAGTATTACGGATTTTTGAGCGGATATTTAACTTGAAAAAAGGGGATGAGCGTAAGTACCTTCTTCAAAAGAATTCTTCATGTTTCACCGATTAAAATTTCTGCGAGTGAGTATGTGTCCTGTCAAAAAAAAACCTTGGCATTATTTCGAGAGGATAATCTTGTTGGCCCCGCAAGCACTCTAGTTGTGCAGCATGTGTCAAATTGACATTCCATTAACCACCCCATCGAGAAGTGGGAAGTACATGTTTTTCAAGGTTATTTCCAGCAGAAAAAAAAACAACTCTATGCTTCGTTTGCATCGTTCTGACGGTGAATGGTTCCTGCGATAAAATCTGCCTCACTTTGAAATAGTAAAACGCGCTACTTTTTGCATTTTATAGGGGACAATTGCCCTAATGCTGTGTAAAATTTCGATTGGAAGGCTTTGAAAGTAGTTAATTGGGGAATTGAATGCACCCCAACTCCAACGGGAGGTTGCCATGGCGGCCGTGTAACTGTGGTGTTGGGACTTTTCCCCCAAAATTACACTATTTTCGAGTAGTTGTCAAAAGACCGATAGAAAGGGACCGCGTTTCTCCTCCCCTCGTTCACCTGTAAATGGGCGGCTACATTTTTTCGAAAAAGAAGACCACACTTAGGTCAGGCACATTAAAATCACTGACAGAAGTGTAATGAGAGGACATAAATTAGGTACGTTGGCGTATTGCAGTCCTGCTACAGGCTGACTACAAGAGAGGACTTTGTTCACTTTGACATTTTAAAGAATGCAAATTCATTTTTAGCTCTCGTGTGAACTTGTTACTAATCAAAGTGGGTAACTGAATGACCGGAGGGAGAAGAATGAAGGAGTGAATGGCAGTGAAATTATTCAGGCATATACGATAACAATCGCATTTTCCGAGTCTCTTCCTGCTCCATTCACCAAAGTGATAAGTGGTTAGGACACCTTAATTCAGAGGTCAGAAAAAGAAATACCATGGCTTTGAACTTTCACCGTCTTTGGTCAGGACTCTTGCTACCAAGTAAGCGGGATATAACGTGAGGAGGCGAAGTAAAGTGAAGGAGGAACAACCAGAACTGGTAATGATGCGACCCCTCACAGCACGTGAGCGCTCAAGGCCTACGAAAGTAACTAATGAGATTAAAAAGCATTGCCAGTTACTGACAATGTCATTCCACCCAATGTCGTCGTAAATTGGCATTGAATGGCATCACAATACATGCAACTTGATGTTGCTATTACTATCTGTGTAGTCGACACAAGGTCGGTAAATATGACCTTGCAGAGACAATCCTCGATGATACCTATGAAATGTCTGGTTTTCGCCTATGGATTGAGCGACCAAGGACTCATTTTCGAGGCAATCTACGATTGGTGGATTCAATGACTAAAATTTGACCAAATTCCAAATCCGTTTATAAACGGGGCCGAAAGAACGAAGAGTTGTGATGTTTGATGTACTTATTTAATGGAAGCTGTTGACTAATTCACGAATGCAAACATCAAATATAAGGGGTCCCGAATTCCGGTCATGTTCGGGCAATTGCATCGTGAAAGTGCTGGATTCTAAAGCCTTTCGGTAGGTATCAAAGGAACCATATGCCATCATTTTAGGAGAGAGATTTACCCTAAAATTTGGTCCAATTTTTTCGATCAAGATATGCAGCGCAGGGCTTGAGCGAATTCAAGTGGTATTTAAAAGTTCCACTTGTGCGTGTGTGTGCAAATACATTCTTGTGCTTCTGCTGCGTATCAACCGGTAACACGATTGAAGAGCAAAAGAGGGCGTTATTTTCACTTTTCGCTTATCACAATCCGACTTACTTTCCTTCAACCCGCATCATTCGCTGTTTACTCTAACACCACATTCTCCACTTGGCACGAAAACAACGCTGTGGCGGCGAACGGCATAAGACCTTCAGAAAATTCCCACACTGAGGTGGAGTGGAGCAGGAGAGGTGAATTCAAACGACCACTGGATTTGTCGGTGGAACTTTACGGTGTGATTGGACATGCGAAAACACTAAAGTGTTGCGGACAGTCATTAGAGCAGGGGGATGACGACCTGTCATTTGGACGTAGCGGGAACGGCTACCGTCCTTCGTTTATTTACATTACAGCCAAAGTAACAAAATCTCCGGTAATTCATCGAGTACTTTACCAACCAGGTGCGCGTTGTGCCGCAATAGCCAGGGTAGTTAAGGGCTTGACACCAAAAAAGGAAGTGTGATTAATGTGATGATACTGGGGGTGCTTTATGCGCAAGATTGGGCTTTTTGAGCTTAGCCACGAGGGGCTTATTTAAATACCTTCTCCATATCCCTTAAAAAAATATTATTGTACCTTGAACACCCTTACCTCAGTCTGTCCGGACAATTGTTGGGAGTGTAAGATTGGGCCATTATGAAAAGAACAGACAGTATAAACTCGTACGTATGTTTTCACAAAATCAACCCTGTTGTTGGTCTTCTTTGTAATGAAGGGTTATGAAGCGTTTCCATCCACTAAGCGTTGATGAAAGGAAATCGAGAAGTACTGCTAGCGAAGATGTCATGAAGTGTCATTTTAAGGGGCTAAAAATGGCGTTTTCGGACTTAAGGCGCGCTAGATTGTGAAAAAAGTTCAAACTAAGAATGTGACATATTTTAGCCCTTCAAATAACGACAAACGCCAGGAACAGTCGATGAAGTCGGACGTATGTTCCTAAGTCAAAAGCTATTCCGCTCCTGCTGTTGTTGTTTTTAAAAAGACTTCCCGACTAGACTCACAACAGGAGGCAAAATTTCGGTCAAACCAGAAGTTCTGAAGTAAATGATTGGCCAAAATATCCTTGGTCGTCGTGACGAGGGGTTAAAAAACTGTCCAGTGATAATATGGGAGGTACGAACTGTCGATTAAGGAAGAAAAAGGCGAAAGTTGGGGACCAAATGAAAAACACTAGGAACAGTTAATCAGAATTGACATAACTGATGTGCAATTAGTGAGAGAAAGAGTCCTGTAGACCAAAACCTAATCGGGCACACGCACACAGCGACAACAAAGTTTGGCTGGATGGCAATTTTCACTCCTACTTTTGATCCTTCCATTTATAGTGGACGTCATAAGCAGCGGAGCCATGTTAATTGGCATTGGCAACACAATGTAAACAGCCTGATGCATTCGCAAAGCAGTTGTGTAACTTGACCGGACTCATCATTCCAGCCATAAAAAAACTAGTGTCGGGATACCCCTCACAGACTAATCCGTGACAATACAGTGGAGGTTGGGGTTGAAGATGGAATGTCACGGAACCACCTTGCTCTGTTACATGAATTAACCAAACCGAAACACGATTTGCCACGTGTCAGTAATTAGCTACACTGTCGGGACGATGTCCACATCGGAATCAATGGGCTTTTAAATAGTTTTGGCAACGGCCAATTGGGGGCTCCGTCATTGTACTTCCACCGGGCGGCGGGGCCTCCAAGCCATGTCTGTAGCCTGCTTCAGCCCTTCTGTCCATCGACAATGCATATCCTGCCCGAGTGCTATGTTTCCTTTCATACCCGCGGAAATCTTGGGGCGCTACGATTAAATAGGAATGTGGATCTTGTTATTTTGTTTTATTTATTCTAGTCTACTGTGTCGAAGAAATATTCCTTGAGAGAGCGGTTAAGTGATGGGATTGCCTTCACTGGTATGACCTAGAAATGTAATGTGCTGTCAGTGCTGTCACAGACACCGGAACTGTATGCTTTCCATGCATTATTATCTTACAACGCCTCCGCAAGATATGCCAACGCAGTCTGCCTAGTTTTGGTGCATTAAGGAGAGAGGAAAGTGATTAGAAAGTGGGACAGTTCCTGAGTAAGCGCCTTGCCCCGTCTAATAAAATATACTTGATAAAATCTAGATTTCTGATGGAATTGCACACGTTCAGAGCAGTGGAGAAGAAAGACGGAAGTAGCAGGGAAAAGCAGTCAATTTGGCCGTGGTAACCCCCGGTGCACACACACTCACAAACCCAAACCGAGGCAACACATCGAGTGTAAAAATAGGCACATCTGCGTGAAAAATAAGCTGAAGCGCGAAGGACATGTTAATCGTGCACAGCGCTCTTTTTTCTGTGACGTCTTAACACCCCACACGGAGGACACAGGAGCTGGTCAATCCCATAGCAGGAATTGCTGCGGTCCATCGCAATCCACTTAGCATCGCCTCCGTTTGCCAGTAAAAAATATAGTATTGATTCAGTAGGAAGCACCCCAGAAGGAATAGGATGGTAGCTTAGTCGTTCAAAACGCGGCTAGAGGTTGTGGCTTTGTGGCCGAAACAAACAGTGGTGCTTAACAATTGCAAAGCGTAGCTTTTACAAACATAAATTGATAGGAATAAGTTAGAACACCTCTAAAAAGCATTTTCGGTGTGACATTTCGAAGAAAAAAGAGACAAATGGTTGGTTTTAATGACCGCCGAAATCATCACCGATAGCTCCTTGACCTTTAAGGGGTAAGCGATTCACCTCAAATCTACCCCACATCTTTGAATCATCTTGCCATCAAAGAGACCTTACTTCCTTTTGGAAACTTAAGCTAGCTCAAAAAAAAGTTGAGGTCACCAAACTTTTGAGAGGGGGGAAAATAAAGCCAATTGGAGGGCTCATCCGGTCAGGTGAAACCGCATACTGAGAGGAAAATCGCTTGGCTTGAGACTGAAAAATGTTGCGCCGTGTAGCGACATAACTTGTGAGTCTCAGCTCTTAAGACGGACATACAAGCGTCTCCTACACTCGAAGGCTGGGTTACATTGGCATATTTTTTATGACCCAGCGCCTGACTTTTACTTCTGTTAATATTTATTTCATCGGAATTGAGGACAACTGCTTCCAGTATGTTGTCTGATGTGAAACTAAGTTGACGATCGACGTGTTAGCATAGCACCACACTCCAGTCGTGTAGTTTAGGCAAATATAAACCAGATGGCGGTTTGTTGAACTTGAGACAACGCAATAAACAAATGTGCTTTTTTAAAGCATAGAGTCAGCAGAAAAAATAGAGTTCACCAATGCGTTCGGTGGGTATGCACCACCCGTTAAGGAATACCTCGAAAAAGTTGGGTTAGGGTGTTTATTCACTAACACTTTGGTACAGTACCTTGATTTGCAGCCTGGAAATCAAGGAAATTCAAAACATGGGAATATATTTGATCAGCCACAAGCAGGGATGGGCACTTGTGAATAAAAAATGGAGTGTGTGCTTGGAAGAAACATACCGGGAGGCCAGAATAAACAATAACTGGATTTATCTGAGTGTGGAAACTCACAGGAAACTACCGTTGCCACCACCGTTCTCCTCGAGACGACGTTCGCTTTCACGACGTCGAATGCAATCGTGGTACCAGGGTTGCAAAAAATGAAGGTCACGTAGTACGAGATAACGTAAATGGTCCCGCATCGGTCCTGCCAGCGCCTCGGTGACGCTTGGACCCTGAGAGGGAAGAGGAACGAACCAGTCAATTTGGCTGACACGGACAAATGTGTCATTTGTGCATCCACCTTCATTCGCTTTTACTTGCATTCATTCAGAATATGCCTTCTGTCTGCCTAAATGTCCCATTTTTATCTGATTTTGAAAAAACGACAAACATACTACTGACTACGATTAAGCCAAGTCTTAGACCAATAATTCCAGATAAAATCCATACCATTCTAGCATCGGCGCTACAAGTTCCAGCTTTATTTTGAAGTGACGGTCGATGTCTCAATAACGAAGCGAAAGAGATTAGGCAGTAGCAAGTACGCAGAAGAACCCATGGAAGGCAAAAAATTTCGCACCGTTCGGCACTATCGCTAGGCCTAAATCCTTTTTTAATAAAAAAATCTGCCCAGAACGGGACTGTCTAGCTGTGGTTCGTGTGCAAAAGTGTATGATCGGGAAAACTGGTGACAAGAATGGTAAGGATCAGGTGCGTTCACCGACGATCGAGGCGCATCCTCTGCTACCAGTGCAACTGGAGGATCCTTCGAAGATTAAGCCACCCCCCAGTACACACAGATGGGGAGGAGGCAAAAGCTATTTCACGCAGATGTGTAGATAAACAGAGAAGAGGGGCTGCAAAACCACAGCTTCGGACTAGAAAAGTACCGAGTTCTCAATGCCACTGCGGTAGCTTACCCATTTCACAAGAAGGTCTAGTAAATCCATATAAGCCCTGAAATATGCTGTGTTGATTTTAAAGAAATCAGAACTGCACCGGAGCTAGCCTGCTCTTCATCTCGGTCTCAAACACAAAGCGGGGAATTAAGATTCGTTTTTCTGGGTAGGCATTTACTGCTGTAGGCAACCGCCTCGTGACCAGAAATTTTGGAAAACCCAGACACACTATGGGAAGGCAGCTGTCTCGAGGGCAAGTTCCACTTGCTCAGTTCCAGTGCAATTCGGACTGTTTTTTTCACACTGCACATTCAGTGAATTCCACAATCATACCACTGGGGAAAGAGTAGCAGCCCTCGCCTCCATCTCTTCTTACATTTGCCTGTTACAGCCACTCCAACACAATAGCAAGTTGGCAAACACTCAGGCAGTAGTAGTCTGGTGAATAGACCTTTTATCTCCCATCATGAACCCACTCACCTGTCATGATCGTCAAAAATAGACGCAGAAAAGAAACGCCTATCATAAGGAGGAACCATTATTCCCACAGGTCAACGCATACGACATTCCTTTAATTTCATCTTTGACGACACGACGACAATCTGAAGGCATCAAGGGGTAGTTCTATCGCCAGGGTCTTCCATGCATTTTCACTAAAGCTGCCCCTAAAATCTCATGCCTTGCAACGCCCGTAGGGACTGCTAGAGCGTGACGCAAAAAAGTGGAATGCAGGAACGAGCAAGAGGAGACAGCAGACCTCACAGTTCGTGAGGCGTCAATCACGAGAAGTGAAGCCGAAAGTAGTTCCCAACTTGTAAATTATGCAGGTATGGAAAGCTACTCAAAATTACGAAGTCTGTCGACACTTTAATGACGGTTCTTCTTCGTTGGCTCACAGTGCGTTACAGACTTCCAGACTGAACTGCACAGCCGCTGCGACTTTGACCACCAATAGGACAAACAAGGCCCTCCGGTGCATGAAAATCCACGCCTCGTAGATTCACCGATCTCAATCGCCTGGTCAAACACAAGTTAGCACAGTGTGTTTACCTCTCTTGAAAATGGACACAGACATGTAAACATCACCTCCCGCATTAATTGACCATCCACTTAGGATGAATCAGTCGTGTTAACGTTTTTTATTTGCATTTAGAGGGGGGGAGAGATTTGGGGTACGGACACACAGAACAACCCCCCACCGCAAATTGGCCATAAGTGGCAGATTGTGTAGAGCGGATTCGAAACAATGATCCAAAATTATGATTATCTGGCCGAACCGTGTAAGGCTGCTGTGGCCATATGGCCTGATTCACATGCGCTAAGTCATATGCACACACAAACTGCAGATGGCTTGATTCACCTACTAGTACGCCAGCAAATATTCACCCAGTGTGGCTAATTAGGGAAGAACTAGATAACCCTGCTGTGAGTGTGCGTATAATTACCATGGTATCTGTGCTTTGGATAAGGTTATTCAATTAAAATTCCACTCTTCGGCGTGGCGACGTCAAGCCGAGGAGGTATAGCACAAGCCACCCTACTTTTTTCCTCGCCATGTGGGAGGTATTTGAAAGGAGGTTAATCAAACACGAAGCTTAACGCAAACTTCACAATGTATTTCCCTTTCCTGGTGTAAAAAAGGTAACTATCGTCATAGTTGATAGCACATGCTTAAGTTGGATTTTGTAGAATCACATGATCAAACATCGTTCGAGTCAATACGGGACTTGTCATTTGAAGGGGTTCACAAAAGAAACGGCAGTGATAATGCAATACGGAATAGCAAATGTCAAATAGGTCCCATTACCACTACTAGCAGCCGAAGACTGCCCCGAACCATTCCGGATAGGGTTAGCCAAAGTGATGGGCAGGAGTGGTGATGCTTGCATGGATCAGCGAGGTGATGAATTTTTTTGTGGGCTGATATCTACCTGGACGGAAGATTTAAAGCACAGTACGTGACGCTGAGCCTATACAGTGTAAACAGTTAAGAGATAGATACACCTCTGTCTGAGGGAAGATTTCAGCTGAGGTGATTCCCTTCACCATAGAAGACATTCCTTTGAATATTCAAGCCATTGCGCTTAGTGCCTGACCCCCACCCCCCAGACGCCTGATAAGCGCATAATCAACCTGTCATGATGTCACATAAGGAACGAATCTTTCTGTGGGAAGGGTGAATACACACCACGATCATTCATTTCCCCACATCGGTGAGGAAGTGAAAAAAAACTCTCCTGGGGAGGGTTCAGCCGTAGTAGTAAATAATTCTCTCTCAAGGAATTACAGAAGCCAGCAAAACGCTTCGATGAGTGTACAAGGGTACCAGCAGAAGACCACGTGGAAAAGAATGCACTTTCCACTCCTTGAAATTTGCTCGCCTGTTTGGCAAGCCCAAAGTCCCGGTCTGGATTTAACTACCCTTGTAAAGAACCAAGTTTGGCTCATAAAAGCACGGATTATAGAGGAACAAAACAGACTAACTGAAATGTATCACAAAAGTAATCATCTTCAATCGCAAGAGAAGGGGAAGATTGGAAGATTGAGAGCGCAGCGCTCCATCTGGGGTAGGGAACGGGAACTGTGACAAGCTGTACGTGTTAAATTTAGGTACACATAGTGGTCTTTTACGCATCACTGCAAAGCCTACGGTTATTTCAGAAAATGCAGACAAGCCAGAAGAGAGTAATGGTCCGTTTACTTTCTTACTGCAGCATTATCACACAGATGGACGAATTTACCAAGACTCAGAGTTTAAAGGCAATCAGCTACTATCTCACCTCCTAGGGCCATTTGCCACGCATTTTATGCTTTGAAACACCTCTCCACTGCCTGCGCACCAAGATAGTGAAACATCTGGCAATCTCCGGATGAAATCAGGAGTTTTGAGACAGGCTAAATACGCACATCTTTCTTGGCGAGATGGGAAAATGAATAAACTTTGGAGCAACATTACGCAGGATGAAGCAGAGCTTGGAGCTAAATTTGAAATCAGTGGCGCTGGCATTTGACGGATGGAAAGAAAGTGAAAGCCAGCGCACAACCAACTGCTGCTTCTGCTTTGTGGTGTAAGCCTCTACAAGCGCCTGATTAATTGATGAGAGGAGAAGCCTGACACTAAGACATACTACAGCAAAGAAGGACTGTTCATTGCGTAGCGTGACACACAGAAGTCTAGGGATTAAATTAGCCACTGCTGCGGAAAAGGCGTTTTCTATTCAGTAAAGTTGCCAGTCAGCAGCTTCATCGCGTCCTCTAAACGAAGCAGTAACAATGAGGGACAAGAAATAGGTACGCTGACGCAAAAGCATTACTGTGTTTGAGGCGCTACCAAGTTGTCAACGACTGACAAAGAGCACCTGTTACAAGCATATAACGCCGATAACTAACATTCTAAAGTAGTTTTTTGCGGAAGGTAGGAAGCCACGGGGAGGAAAGCGCTATGGAGAGCACATTCCGGAAGGTTTTTTTGCAGGACGCAGGATGACTAGGTGGCTAGAGGGAGTGGAGGAATGGAAAGCCTCCGCCAACTGCAAAACCTGCGCTCCCCTCGTCCTCAAGGCCACTACTGAACCAGGGGGACGGAAACCTGGTATGCGCCATATCTTTGTGGGTCAAAGCACTTTATGCACCGCACCTTGATTCGGGAGGCAAAAGAAGTGAAGGACCAGGTAAGGGTTGAACAAATTATTTTATCAGAATGCATAAAAAACCAGTAATTTGAACCTTTGGTAAATTAGTTTGTGGTAATTCTTTAAGTATCTCGCGTGTATAATCACGTCTGACGTCTCAGACATCCTCGAATCATACAACCCATGTCTGGTGATAGGCTGACAAAGACAAGTCCGAATAGAAAAGTACATAGGGTGTAATAGGTGTGACAGTCAAGAAAAAAAAAGCGCTATTTAGCAGACTGAGCGCCCTTGATGTGGCAAGCTCTCGATCTTAAATAACATTTTTGCTACATTTAACTTGACTACCGCCTTTCACAAAAGGTCGGAGCTGTGCCGCAAGTTGGCAAGACAAGATTAAACCGAGGGATTTAGAAGAAACTAGTGTAAAGGAGAATGTCATGAATTGATCTGCTGCTTGATTTGGCGTTACTATAAGAAAATAGCTTTGCCAATGCTGTCAAAAGTGTCAACAGCCTCCCCATGGCATGACAAAATGCAGCGCAAAACGTTACTTTCACTGTAGGTTTTAACGGAGCATAAAAACTGCAATAAATGCGACCTCTCTCCCTCCATTTCACCTCTCACATGCAAAATAAGAATCGGGCAACAAGTTTATGATCTCTCGCTGTGTGTACGTGTACAGATTTCAGTGATTTTACTCAAGCTTGCATATGAAAAACGTTCTTACGATGCCGAAACAACTTAATTAAGAAATCAAGTGCCTAGAGTAACGTGAAACGGGAGATTTCTCCAAAAAGTCTGTTCCTAGGCCCTCATCTTACCCGGACGTGGTTATGGGACGCAATAGTGAATTAAAATAATGATTAGACTCCCTTACAACGGCTTCGCAGTTCTAACCAGTCGAGCAGCAAGGCCATCAAGCCGCTGAAGACCGACTTGGCCAGTGGTCATCGGACATGACATTCGGAGTGCTAGGGGCATCCATGTGAGCATATAAGTCCGACAGCCCGAACCTGCTACGAAAGTAATGCTACTTTTGCTATCTTTAAAAATCGTTTTGAACCCTAACAACTTGTAAAAAATGAAGCTTCTTATCAAGTACTGTCCAAGAAAGTTAAATACAGCTGAAAAGGTGGAAGAGGACATCCCGTATGATGGAAAATTGGTGTTAAGTGCCCTAATACGTCGTTGGTCTTCCACGGTTCCACTACGCCATGGAGGGATCGAAGGTCAGGTTAGGGAGGTATTAGCCCAGCAAGAATAAAATTTGCTTGTGCAAGGAACTGTTTGACATTAATTATAAACACGACTAATTTGACAGCTAACAAAGTGATGGAACTACAGTTTTCAGCGACTTGAAGTAGAGATATGGCATTCAGTAAAACGTCCTTCTCCCCCAATTCAGAGCGTTCAGGATGCCGTGACGAAGCCATTCAAGAAGGCTTTCGACAACCTAGACTCAAGTAGTTTTTACTGCCGCACCCTCGAAGGATTGTAACACCGTGTACCATGGAAGGGAGGAATGCGTTATCGAAGGTTTGCTAAAAAACAGGAAGGTGAGGGTTTCCATGATCAACCCATTTACCCTTCAAAAAGTAAGCCGATTTGGAAAGTTAAACCGGCATCACTATCTTTTTTCTTGTTTAATTGGCGCGAAGAAGCATTAAACAGCTTTCAGGCAATAAGAGTCCAACGTTCCCGTCTCGCATCACACGTACCTTCGAACAGCGTCCTTTTATGACACGATACTGCTTTTCTGCCTAATTTTCTGCATAATATGAACCATTTATTTAGGGAAAGGTATTGGCGCTAGGAGTGCTGATCACGCTGTCATTTTCCAGTGCTTCTTCGAGGCTGTGACGTGTTGGGATGTAGTGAATAGAGAAATGCAGCGTCTAGGAGGCAGAGTTTTGGAAAATGAAATCTTTGGACCTTCAGGTTTGGAGTCGAAGCTGCTGATGATAACAGCAAGGCGAGATCAAAATTAGCCAAAATTCTGGCGTAAAATGGGGAGGGTTGCCTTCAAGAGAACCCGTGGGCTTATGCCAGTGGGTGTAGTAGGAGAGGGCCGGAGGGGCGAGGGAACAAAGACCCGCCAAGTGGATAAACACAGCAGGGGGACATAATTGCACCTGGGTGATTTACTTGCCCATCTGCCCGCCAACCCGCCCGCTTGTCAGTAAAGACCATGTACACAATTATAAACGGTGACGCATGCTTGAGGTGTAGTGTGGGTTGACTGGGTGGGTAGGGAAAGAGAAAGGAGGGGGTGGAGGATAAGGGTAAATAGGATGCTGATGCCTGACTCATCAGGTGCGTGTGTGTGTATGCTTGAGAGGAACAACAGCAAAGAAGCCCTTTTGTGGCGGCGTTGGTGTTGAACTGCGCGGCGTCGACATACTAGGTCAGCGTAAGTGAGGCTAGGGTTCCACTTCTTCAAGGAAGGCCTAGCAGCCACTGCTGGCAAGTCAGCATAACAATAAAACCTACGAGGAGGCACTAGAGCGGAGCTCGGGTCTTCCCAACCTCCCAATTCTTCCAAAAACTCATGCGACTTATAACCACCTTGAAGATGGCTCGAGCGCTGTACTAGTGACACTGTTTACGAACCAAAGGATAATAATAAAAACCCCTGTTTCTAACAGGCTGGAGTACCATCTCAAAGCGTCATAAAAGAATAACACATGGTGTGGATCTCCAAATCAACGCCGGCTTCCACTGAAACGGCATTAATCCCCCCCCCCCCCGAGCAGCGTAAAGCCAGTGAATCTCCGAAAGATGGAGAGTAGAGGGGGCAGTAGCCCTCAATCTACTTCCTTTTAAAAATTTTCAAAGTACCAAGTTTCTTGTGATGGGCGACACGAAAAGAATAAGTACGAGAAGTCCTATTGACGTCTCATTCAAGTTTGTGGGTCTTTTCAGTCTTCTACGACATGACTATACTAAGCCTCCCAACGCCTTCGGGGATGACTCGAGTCCTGCATTGGCGGCAATGCTAGGGTAACCGCTTCAAGTGTACACACAGCCCTACCTTCAACGGCTGAATACTGAGTGAAGACGCTGCTGAAGGTATTCGATGTGGATAGCTCAATTTGAAGTGAAATAAAATCAAAGGACTACTGAAGCGACGAGGACTTTTGGCAAATACCCCACTTTCGAATCCGGGAAAATGGCTTGACAATACAGAAGTAAAAAAACAGAAGGGAGAAATGAGTGCAAGGTGTAGCCCTGTGAAGCCGCCTCAAACTTGGCTTTTATGTAAACAGGGCTTCGGATGCTTTACACATGTTCCCACATGAGCGAAGCCTTTTCTGATGAGGAAAAAACTACTTGCTTATGCGTAGCCGAGCAAGGGAGTGAGTGAGGTCTGGTGGTCATTGCTATAACAGTTTCTGAAAGTAAGCAGAAGAGGTTGGCCTGTCAGGAGGACAGGTAAACTATTATGTAAATTAGTCCGAGCATGTGCTGATCAGCAGGGCCATTTCTTTTCTGTAGGATAAAACAAAACGTCGGTTGACCGCCCACCCAAATCTAATAAAATATCCTTTGAGTGTAGTAAACCCTTGTTCAAAAGGTGGGTACGCATGCGCGCCATGTGTCCATTTGAATGCCCGATGAGGTGATGTGGCACACGATACATCCCGCTCCACAAAAAAGTGGCAGCATTTGTTGCTCCTCCTGACCTTCAGCGGCCCATTTTCCAGTAAAATAATACGTGATACCCGAAGTATTTGAAAGTCTCCAACACTAAACTAAGCTAGAAAGATGAAATGCATGACGAACATAAGACAGACAAAATGTTAGATGATATCTATCAGCATAGTTGCGAAGGCGAAAAGCGATCCTACCAACTGAAAAAAGCGCATGTTTTTTTGAGGATAGGTCGGTGCATATCGTGATGTTGAAAGCAAGTCCCCCTCGATAAGAAGCAGCCTCTTGAGGCAAGAAAAGTAGCCGCCCAAGCTCATAGCGCACTAGACTAAAATCTGGACATTGGGAGCAGACTTAGCGCTCGTATAATTGAGAAGTCGTTGCGTGGCGCGAGATCACCTTACACTGAGAGCAAAAAAGAGAAGAAAGGAAAGAAAAGCCACAATCGAGGCCATAAAACGCTACCCAGACAAATAATCTGATTGACAGCTCTGAAGTGAGTGCAAAAGTGGAGAAGTAAATTAAGTGATTTCTTCCTACCCACCCACCGGATTAGAGAAGGCTCTTAACAGGCAGCTTACTTTTAGACCCATTTCCATGGCTTTGAGTCGCAGTTTCTCCTCCAATTCATCGGATCGAACGCCTTGAAGGACGATGGGACTTTCGCCGGTGGGTCGATCGAGGGGGAAGCGGGCCAGAGTAAGGAAGCCGTCTAATTGAACGGCGTGGTGCTTAACCAGTTCCACTGGACCAGGAAACTTACGACCTAAAAGAAAATGACAAATGAAAGTTAGTACATGTCCGAATGTTAGAAATGGCAGTGACAAGGAGAGGAGAGTTAATAGACTGTCTGGTGTTGTCATGTGACCACTTCTGTCTAGCACGTCGGCTGGGCTTGTAGTCTGGTTTAAGCTGCCTTTTGGATTTGTCGGTGGCTGAGTCATGTCAATTACCTCAAAAGGAAACAGTGTCCCGCCATGGGCTTTTAGGCGACTAGTTTTTCCAGCATAGGGGTAAGATTATTTGGGTAATCATCGTGCTGCTGCAATAGAGGTGGAATCATTCATTTATCTATCTACAGCTATGTGAGGAGGGTACCCTAAAACGCAATCAGGAGAACAAAAATAACCGTCAAAGAGGATGTGTATAGGCTCAACGACCTGGAATTTATCGGTTTGTGCCAGGTGGGTTGCAATTGTTGGCAGCGCCACCTACCTTATCGTGGGGGCGATAACGGAATTTCTGCCTTGTAAACTGAGGTAAACATGCGGTAGGTTGGTATAGGTTTACTTTTTTTGAAAACAATTTGAGCTGCAAAACGCATAGAACCTTCTTTGACTTGAATATCTTGCAAGCCGTGATGTGTGCGAACCGCTTCATCAAAAACGTCACTTCTCATTGCCTCTCTCGTATCTTTTTGCGTGTTCCTGTATGCCCCACCTTGGCACCACATGAACAAACCTTTCCAACTTCTGACCACCTCTTCGAGTTTACTATTACTGGGAGGGGGGAGGAGACTATGAGGAGCTACAAATAGATCCCAGCAAAAAAACTGAAGCTTGAACTTCAATTTGACGTTTTAATGACAAGCAGACGGCTCCTATTAGAAATGTGCAGATTGTAAGTACAGTTGTTACAAGAGAACCGAATGGGAGGGAGGAGGAAAACCAGGCAGGTCTAAAAACAATGCAGAACAATTTTTCAGAAAAATAGACAACAGGGAGAGAGCTTATCTGACTCAGGGGATCGCTTCGTTGCGCTGCCACCTAAGTGGCAATGTGTCGTCAATATGGCAGCATAGCGACGAGATACTTTGTCCTCGTCTATTAGGCATTCATCATTTGGAACACTTAGGGTTGTTGTTCATCAAACTCACAATTCTTCGCCCCGTTTCTGTCGAAAAATGAGGGAGAAAGTAAAAATCACGTAAGTTTTTGATGCGATTCTCCCGCTATTCAAATCACTTAGATTTCAGAAGGTTCCCTGGCACCGTTGCAGCGGTCAATTTTCAAGATTCCAGGAGCAAGAGTGGATTTCAATGACTCAAACCGAACTTCTCCGGAATTTTTTAAATAAATTTTCCACCTTCTAGGAGCGAATTAACTCAAAACAGTGGAAAATGAGTGGAAATAAAGACGATGGCTAGCAGAAGGCCATATGGCCCATTTCTGAACTCTAGGAAGTTTGAATAATTGTAGTTAAGTTATCTACACAAAAATCCGGCCATCAGAAATGTCATCCTGATTGATAAAGCAAAACACTAACTGATTGTAAATATACGAATGAAAATAACATCGATATTCCTACATTTTGACCACAGAAACGTGTTGGGAGGAGACAGTGGGTTATCCAGGGCTCGTGTCACTAAAACGAGGCCGCAGGTGTAGGAGGAGATTGCAAATTTAACCAGCTTAGAGTCTATTAGTTAGTAAGGAAACTTCTCATCACAAGCTAACTAACCGTATGCAAGTGGATCTGCCGTGTGCATACAAATGCAGTTATTCATGATCAGAAATAAACAACTCGTCACCAGGAGCTCAGAAAAAACGCCGACCAGCATGCACTAAAACGGACCAACAATTCAACCACTACTTATCAAAAACGGAAAAAAATGTGGCTGTCTTCCTTAAACAACCAAAGTTCTACAACTATTTAATGTTTATCATTTGCTACAACATTTGGTACAATCAGTTACCATAACCTTTAATTGACGTCGTATGTCACATATTCGTGACGCTGGGTCCAAAAGAGGACATCAAGTGTCCCGTGTATGTGAGCCTGGTGGCGAAGGCGCTTTACCTGTAAACCCCGAATAGATGTCATCTTTGTCCTCCAAGATGAATGCAAATGGATGAGGAACAAGATAAAATGAAGACCTATGACCTGCCCTACTCTACTTGTTAAAGCCCTACCTCGGCGAGGGAAACTTGTTCATCACCAAGGTTTTCATATGTGAGTCAGATGTTTTTTTAATATATTATGTAAATTCTTCGGATGATTAGAAATGTCCGTTTTGGAGGACCTGATGCATTTGCACCTCCCTTGTGGGCAAGTCGTCGTGAATTATCCCCATTTCATAGATTACGAGGCATTAAACTCCTCTAGCCCTTTGTTCAATTCGGTGTTTGGATTACGCAGGAACTGAAGGCTTCACCGCTGTACTTCCACTTGGTGGTATGGCTCTAGGCCGTGCCAGTAGCCTTGCAGCCCCTCTATACGTCGACAGTAGATTTTCTACCCTAGTATGACTTCTTGCGACTTCAGAAAAGCTTCGGGGCGCTAAAGCCTCCCTCCCCGCTCCCGTGTATATATACATATCTATCCCGTAGATTTGTAATTTTCTTTATCCCCCCAAACTTCGGCTCGATTCGGCTGAATGAATTAGTAATTAAGATAACATTGCTCCTTGCTTCGACTAACGGGGTGTGGTACCACTGGGGGAGGGGACAGTTTGCGTGCCCCTGCATATGCCCATGTCACATGGCGCTAGCCTGAAAACAAAAGAAACGCTAGGATTAGGAAGGAACTATGGGGAAATCGGCGATAGCCCCTTTACTATGCATAAAGGCCAGTACTGCTGCGAAGAGCAATAGGGTCTTACAGCAACACCGAATAATCAGATTATAAGGGGGATTAGGTAGAAAGATAGGGTCCCTTGTTTTATTAGAAAGTGGGAGAGTTAAATCGCAACAATAGAGCTGACAAGGCTAGGTATTTAAAATGGCAGCCTAGAGCTGTCTGCCAATAACCAAAAAAATCAACACTAATCAGTGAGCTGGTGAACATCACGTCAAGCGCGGAATATGTAGAGTTGAAGGATTCGTGCCAGGTGGAAAGCGAATGATACCGATCTTACGTCTTGACCACACACACATACACACTACGAAGTCGTCAGAAGAGATCGGTCCCAATCAACTGCCGAAATACCACCGGACTTCTGCTGCAGTCATTACAACAACTTCGACTATTTAAAAGTGACCACAGGGTTCGCCTCAGAGGAAAAACCGACCAGCACGGCCACCAGGATGCTTCTAGGCTGGCACCAACTAGTATTATCCTTTCCCCCCCCCCAACAAAAATCATCTCTTTTTAGTGTCAGCCCTGGAGGAAAATCCAGGCCTCACATGAATGTAGAGTTAACCTGCTGAGTTTGGAAGAAAATTGGTGGCTAAAATTTATGTCTGCCTAACCACGGATTTTGCTCCCGGTTTTCGCATTTCGGGTCAGTGGACAGTGTTTTTTTGCACAACTCGTTGACCCAAAGACATCGGGGTCACATAAATTGCGGCCAATTTTAATCATGGGCGGTAAAAAAGCCTCCCACTATGCACTATTAGGAAGTCCAAAAAGTTCTTCCAACTTTAAACAGGGATTGGAGACGGCTTTCAAGGCCGAAGTGGGCATCGGTACAAAATGATTGAACTGTTGATAATAGTAAGGATTGGCGCCTCAAAACAGCCAAAAAAAAGAATGTTCATTCAGTCCTACATTTTGAGCCGAAACACACTAAACAGTCAATATCGTTGTTCTCAATGAGTTTGTGGGTTCAACAGCAACAGGATGAGGAATGGACGACGCCCTCAAGGAGGGTAAGCAAAAAGCTCTAAATCAGGAGATTATAAAGGCCATGCTCACCGCAGCCCGCCGTAATGAGTAAGTACCGTTGGTAGAAAATGGAGATACATGTCAGAGTATTACCGAAAGACAAACATCCACGCAGCCAGAGCACTTACTAACACCCTCTGTCAGGACCGATAGAACGACTGTGTCCAATCTCACAACACTAAACTTCGACTTCACTTCGTTGACCGTATACTTTGGAGTTGATGCGGCGGAGCAGGTGCGGAGAGAACATGTTTTTGCTTTAGGGGCTGTGGAAGAGGTATTAAGAACTGTAGACTTCCAGCACTTGCATAGGGTGACGTGTCTGCTTGAAAGTATACAGTAATCAAATCGGGAATGTGACTACCTGAAAAAACACCCTAGCTAACAGAGGCGCAACGAGGGTACGATTAATTAAAGACCATGTCAAATTACTGGGTTGATTTTGGGGAAGGCCACCAATAAAAATGCAACTTGCCAGTGCGAATTTGGTAAGATCCATCGGGCTGTTTCTCGATGTTGTAGTGATGCACTCGTCCACCGTGGCAGATGGAGATGGCGTAGTTTTGGTGGACGCTTTCACGCAGTAAAAAGAGACCTTCAAGCGCCTTGTGCGCGAATAGAGCGGCTTCGGCCTGATCGCGGGTTATTTTGCCGTGGAAGTAGCTCACCGAGTGTGGCGATATGCTCGCTGATTCGCCTGACTGTCGACGGCTTCTAACGCCGCCGACACCCGGTCTGGCCATCTCCTAAAACCACAATCGCAAACAGCTCGGTTGAAGAAGAGGCGAAAATACTATATATTTCCATTTCATGAGTGGTTAAGCTCTACTAATTGGATGAAAAAGAAAAAAGAAAAATGAAAAGACAAAACCAATGGAAGACGAGACTTGCACCAAAGAAAAAAGGCAGGGGCAGATAAGGGCCCCATTGTACCCTATTCCATGGGCTCCAGAGTTTAATCACCTCTAATGGAAAGGTGTTGAACATGGTATCCTCCGTACCGTATCCTTCAGACCTCAGACGTCGTAGCGGATTCGCAAAGCTCAAAACGGTACCCCATCAGGTGAACGCAAGCATTTTAAAACAGCATCCTTCGTATTTGCACCATAACTGCATCTGAGTGTCAAGCGCAACCACTACGATCACATTCATGGTTTGAGTGACATGGCCTCCATCATTCCGACTTCCCCACACTAAGCGCATCTTCAACTATTACCATTTTTGAAATTGACTAAAATGGGTTAGAGGGGCAGTAAATTAGACACAAAAGCGGTCGGCTAGCTTTCAAAGTGGGTGTTAAAGGGCATAGGTGGCAATTATGTGAAAGAAAGAAAAAAGGGGATATGGTAAGTGCATGTTTGTGGGGAATAATGAACAGACTTTACTGAACAAGCACGAGGTTGCCAGTGATGCTTGGAAAGATAAGACTAAAAGATAAGACCAAAATCAATTCTTCAGAACTTTTCAGACCTCCAACCAAGTGACACTTAGCCCTCAATCCTTAAAAATAAGAGGGTAACTAACTTCCAAAAAAGAGAATTTAGAATTTCACAGGCTAAGCTTAACGTCGTCGTGCCTTGGAGAAGGTGGTTTCTAGGCTAATACCTTAAAGAGGAGGCATCGTTCTCCCATAAATCGACAATAAAGGGCCTTATAGGCTACCTCCAGGCACGTAAGTGCACAAATAATAGCAAATAAAAGCCGCCCAGTAGAGCAAGCCTAAGGTCTGTAGAGTACCCGCTGGAGATGGAGATTTACACCTACAGATGGCTGAACTTGGAGAGAGATTTGAGGATGATTAGATACTTGAGTTAGCGAACCAAGGAATTAAACAAGGCGATCAAACGCATAGTGGGTTAGAGGTGGAAGTAGAAGCGGGATCAGAGAAGACACTTGCCTCCTCTTGCCACGAGAATCTTCGAGAACACTGCATCGGACTTTGGGAATGTCTGCAGATCCGCATTCCTCGAAAAATAAGGTTAAATGCTTTTTGCAAGGAATGCAAGAGTTTGCATTTTTGCCCAAATTTATACCAATACGGAACAAAATGATAGCGGCTGCCATTCATCTATGCAATATTCCATTCAAAATGATCCAATCATTAAGGCTCATTCCTTCAGCAACATACAACGAAATTTCTGAGATCTCAAACGGTCAGTTAATGCTACACGCAGATGTCATCATTTGAACTTTTTTCAACTGCCTGGTCGAATAAAAGTACACCACACGGGATAACAGGTTAAAAAAGAGGCGTTTCAAAACTACTACCATTGATACGTTTAATAAACCTTGACAACCAAACTGACGCATTTCAAAAATGTGATAAATACAAACTAATTTGTGTTCAACAATAAGCATTGAACTTTTAAGGCATCATACAGGCACATAGTGCTTGAGCAGTAATCCGTTTAAAAATGCTGGCAACATCGGGTTTTCATCAGTTCTAAACGAAATACAGGTCCCCATAGTACTTAGTGAAATTCAAAATCGACATTTTTAGGAAGCCTGGATACTTCACAAAAGGAGTAACATTCAATCCATATCTAGGGAGGCTAAAACAGCACTCTATGAGCCGAATTAAATGATTTCTGTTTTGTTCCTCCTTAAATCTAGAATTTTATGGTTCTTTGATGATTAAATGCCATTCGATAAGGGATAGATTCACAAGAATGCGAAAAGTATACGCGTGCAGAAAAATGCAATGTTTATTACGTAATCACCACAAGCCGTGAAAGCGTAATAACCGCTACCTTGAGAGAGTCCCCACTTCACAAAACCCTTCCTTCCAAATAAAAGACCAATAAGAATTGAAAAGATGTTAGTAGTAGCAATAATTTACGGCAAAAATAATAGAATCGCGACTGCAATTTGTGACTCGCTTCTTGGAAAACGGATTTGCACAAGATGACATTTAAAAACTGACTCTATGATTAGCCAGCTCATTCACAAACAGAGGCAATTTATGCTAATATAAGTCCGCTTCCGCGTTCACTGGATTAATAAGACTAACGATATGGGAAGGCTAATAAGGCGTGGTAGCAACAGCATTCCAGGTGCAGCAAAAAGGATGAAATACCAATATATGACAAGATAATACAAATAAGAAGAACCTGGCATAGAGCAAAACAATACGTAAAGATCTTCACGACCGAAGCCCACTCTGAGTCAAAGCAAAAAACGTAGGTTGGTCAAATTACGTGAGCATAAAATAAATTGCAAA
Organism: Echinococcus multilocularis; assembly: GCA_000469725.3. Taxonomy (NCBI): domain Eukaryota; kingdom Metazoa; phylum Platyhelminthes; class Cestoda; order Cyclophyllidea; family Taeniidae; genus Echinococcus; species Echinococcus multilocularis. Next base: position 2,418,777 of record LN902846.1, on the reverse strand, counting down.
AACAGACCATATCAAGTCAAAAAACCGCCAAAAAGGGTCCTACTCAATTCACTAGCTAATACTTGGTTAAATAAACTAATGTCTGTAACTTACTTGACGATAACATAAACAATTTCGACTCTAGATTCATGCGGAGTCTAGAAATGAGAGAACTTGAACTACTACCCTTACCGAAAAAAGTATATGCAAGATTTAATTTTACGCCTTTAAAAGCCAACACTACCTGCTTAATGAGAAAACGAGACCCTCAGTTGCTGTCAAACGTCCAGAATTTAATAATAAGGTCACGTTTGACCTTGAAAGTAGGGTAACTTGTCAAATTATATGAAATGCAATCAGGGGTAGACGTGCATATAAAAATTTTGCCCTATAAGTTGTGCTATACCAGTGAGTTATTAGTAAGATTGTGTGACGCATACAAAGTTGCTCGTAAACGTCTCTCACTGCAAACTGAAACAAAATTCGTATAGTTTAAATTGCAATGAAATTCAGGTAAAGTCGCAAAAAATGATACTAAGGAAATTACCAGGATGCAGATGAAATAAAATATTTAGAAAATGAATAAGGTTACCAGTGTGGTTTAGTCGGGCATCCGCAGGCTGAAATTACAAATTTTGAGGTGAAACTGTTTCTTTAGGTGAATTACCTTAACTACCTTTTTTGGAAAACGTTGAATGTAACTTGTTTTTCTTATGAATGTGAATGAGTATCCTGGATGAAATTTTCCCTCCTTCTGATAACGATAAGCCATATATTACACTTTTCGCAACTTGTATAAGTGTAACACGATAGTGGTTTATCCCCCGGTTCTGGTGAGACGCCACTTTTGTACTTTGAATCAGCCCCCTTGTACCTTGCTGGGTACGCTGGCCTTTTGGGCCATGCCAATAGCCCAGACACCTCTGCGCTGAATACATATTCTGCCCTAGTATTTTGTTTTTTCTTCGTCTTCAGGGAGTCTCGGGATGCTACATAAGCATGCAATCTCATAATTATTATTAACCAAGGGTATCTCCGCATATCATGGCTGGAGTTACTTGCATCAAGTTAAAATGATGAAAGTAAATTTGTTAGCAGTTTTTTAAAAAAGTGCTGTGCCGTCTGCGCTTTCGTGCAAAAGGTCTTCTTGAACAGCTAGGACAATATAATTCCATCAATCATATTGATATATTTTAATCAAACACACATCTTTATTTGCGGAAATTTTTCGCCTGCTTAAAGTGGGATTTACGTCACCCACTGTTTGTAAGGACGTTGTGCACATGTTGTCTTAAGGTAGTTTTTTGCAAAACAACAAAAATTTGGGCATTAAGGTATGTGCTAGTATGTTTTAGAAATTTTTGTAGGGATTATCCTGGAGAGGTACAATTAATTTCAACGAGGTCACAGTTTACAACAGGGATATATATATGCCTAAAATATTTAATTCCAACGGGCGAAACAGTTTGTTTGCAATAGTTTCTTATTTAAAGGACAAATCTGGGGAATTTTTGGGCTCGTCTTCATTAGCGCGTGTCCATTTTAATTGGTCAGCATATTTTACGTGGCCTAGTAGCGTGGGCCTGTACTACGCGGGCTGGGCTGTCCGTTCAGTGGATCTAGTGCTGCGCTAAAGACCTTGGAAGGCTGTTTGAATTTTGGGTTGAGTAAGCTTAAGTTCTGCATTTCAGGTCCTTTTAATTTATCTTTGTTGGGTGAATGGTCGTAGCTAACTTCACTAAATTTAATAATTCCCGTTCGTCATCATTTCTAAGGTTTCCGAGTTTTTACAGGTTGCGAATGTATAGCACCGAGGTATCAAACCATGTTTGGGACCCTGTTGATAGGATTATAAGTGTGTGTGTGTGCGAGGATTATCGAATCTAGGGACCCTTGAGTAGTTCCTGTTCCATAATCCCTTTTCAAAAATTATTGACAAATTGTCATTCAGTAATTCCAAATACTCTGTGTCAACTTTTCCAGCAGAGCAAGTGTAGAATTTGTAGGCTGCAACTTGGAAGAAAAGTGTGGTACATAAGTGGAAGGACTCGATATTGTGTGGAGAAGATTGTTTTGGAAGTTAACTTGGTTGTCTCTGTTTTTCATGAAGTCATCATATAGTCCTATTTTCCTTTTTTAAAGATTGTCGCCTCCCATTAAAATGCGGTCTCGACCTGCTTTTATTACGACTCCAATATTTTACCCCAATGCGAGTAAGTCGGTTGAAATATCTGTGCTGATAAGGCCTTTGCCATTTTTCTCTTTTCTATGAGTTATCTTGTTGAATTTTTTGCACATCACTCTTTACTTTCCTAATGGGGTGCGTAGCAGTGGTGCTCTGTGCCCTCGTTTTGTAACATTGGACGTTACACACGATGCACTTGGACGAAATTTTCTTGGTGGTAAGTCATCAAGACAAATTGGGGAAGATTCGGTGTGATGTTCTACAGCGTACCCATTTCATATGCCAGTTATTTTGTAAGACAGCATTTGCTTAAAAGCGAAGTGAGAGATTCTCTATTCACATCATGTTTAACCGTTCCCATAGCGGTGCAATAGACACCGTCCTAATACCTTCTCCACCAGCACCACATATGTTTGAAGTCTGGATTTTCTTGCCTTATATTGCCCGTCACACGTCTGTGACACGTTAGGTTGGCAGGAAATGAAGTGGGCTAGGGAAGGAAAACAAAATATAATGTGTTGATGTTGCATTGGAACAACAAAGCATCCGGTTTTTGGTGGTCAATTTCTTACCCTGGCAATGGAAACGTTAGAGACGGCTTTAATTTTTTCCAGTCCGGTCCTCATTGTGTTCAGCTCGAGGCATCCTAAAAGCCCATGTTGATTTGGTAGATTTTTGATATTTAGCTGTACACTGTTAGCATCCTATGACATTTTAATGTAATTTCCATCCGGGGAGGTGAGAGTTGTTCTCTTTAAGTTATCCCTGAAGATGTTGTAAGACCACCAGTCTGGAAGTAGTTTTATTATGAAAGTGTAGAAAAGCTGGGAAATTACTGGCAAACTTCCACACACCCAGCGTGAGAGCTGGAAAAACCCATGTAGTCAGGTATGCCATCAACACAGATATTAATCTGCCAAAGTTTGGACAGAGACATTTAAAAAATCAGGCTTCCCGCTTGGTTTAGAGCCTCATCTCGGTCATGCCTACACCCTCTGTATAGCCGACGCGTGGTCACGCTTCTTTGCCATGCGACAACATCCTAGTCTTCAAGCCTTCCCCCCTCGACGTGTTTTCCTGAGACCACCGCCTGCACGAACCAGCTTCCTCTGCACCGGTGTCGACGAACATGGGAGCAAAGTGCGTAAGCAACTCACTGAACGATGTGTTTTCATTGGTTGCTGAAATTTTTCCCCTATTTTCCTACAGGTCGCTCGCACAGCAGCCACTTTCGGCTGCTCCCCAAAGGATCTCTGCGACCGTATATCATTGACTTTCAAGGCAGGCTCAGCGTTCCTTATAAAAGTACTTCATTTCAGGACCTCTGTGAGAACTTGAACATCTCTACGGGTGCCTTCATTCGAACCACCAGTGAGGCGCACAAAAACACGGTTTGCGAAGCTTGGGTAAGGTCGCTTGCGCTAACTCCTGGGGGCATTGAAGCGATATCTGGAACGATCAGGCTACCTCTACTGGAACACTTTTGCTGGATGGTACTCGATTAGTGACGAGACTTTCTACGCCGATTGGGAGGTTATAGACTCCTCTTCCTCCAGTGGGGTCAAGGTTGCAAAAGCTACACATAGCGTGGTTAACTGGGTGGAGGAGAAGACCTGTCGATTTCGTCTCTCATCCTTTAAGGATCAACTTCATACTTGGCTGGACTCGGGAGGTTAGTCGGTCTGTTTTCTGTTTGATTGAGAGAAGGAGAGTTTTTGAGGAGTCTTTTTGTGTTTGGCCCTTCTTATTATGTTTCAATTAAAAACGGTTGAATTTCATCTTTAATCAAGCTCAATTTTTGGCATTAACCGTTTTCTCTGTCTGATTGAGTGGAGAATCGGGTTCGTGATTGTGATAGTTTTGGCTCCTGCACGGAATATTTGCTTATACCAAAGATCCTCGAAGTGCTTTTGTTAACTCTGGTTTCATGAAGTCTCGGCATTCTTTAAGCGTTTTTTCACTGCAGTCTAACTGACTTTCATTTCATGTAATTGACGGTTGCCCTTTGTGTTGAATCTGCCTCGATATCAAGGATCTGTAAAGAGAACAATAGTAGTTATGCTTCTAGACGGTATGAGTAGAACCTATTCCGCTAGGATGTTGCTAGAATTGCTTAGTTCAGAACCGCTTTGTAAGCAAGCATATCAATGTTGTGATGACACGAGAACGAAAATGACTTAATTTCAATTTTGGCTTGGATCGCTTTAATCTTGTAGATCCTTTAACCTCCAACTCCATGTAGCTCGGTATACGAATGCCTCTAATCGTTTCCAAAATTTCCAAGTTTTACTACCATCCAAGCAATCACAATACTTTCCCCGCTATTGTCTTTTCGTCTATGATTACAAGTGAGCCGAGTTTCATGCTGCTCCTGTGTAAAAACGGTGTGAGTGGCACATGAAATACCGCTCGAAGCGAAATATGAGACGATTCTTTCCCTCCCTTCATCACTCAATTGTCACATCTTTCTTCTCTTTCCCTTACCCAGTCCTCCCCAACAAATCGCGAGAACATGCTCGACTACTAGCGCTGACTCACTCCAGTCTCGATCTTCTCGAAGATCCCTCTATCTCGCGGCCCAGCTCAAGAGTGTCCTGGGGTATTCCCGTTCCCGACAGACCCGACCAAACAGTTAGTGCCACGCCTTCATCAAACTCACTATGATCCTGTCTGAGGTGTTGTGATTAATTGCAGATCTACGTTTGGTTCGATGCTTTGATGAGCTACCTAACGGCGGGAAAGGTTTCGTTGAACCCCACAGAGAATAAGGATGCGATATGGCCACCGGAATGTCAGTTTATTGGCAAGGATATCCTGCGGTAAATGGCTAGAATTCATTCCCCACATCCAATGTCGTGGGAAATTAGATCACTAGCGATGTTGGCGGTCAAGGGTAGTGTGGTCTTACACTCTGCTCCCATTTTTAGTTTCCATGCCATACTTTGGCCAGCAGTTTTGCTAGCATTGGGACTCCCATTGCCTAAGAAGATCATCCCACATGCACATATTCTGGTGGAGGGTACAAAGGTGAGTTTAACTGCGCCGCATTCTTATCGTGTAATGCATAATGCGTGTGTGCTTGAGTTTCCATTTCGTTGGTTTTTGCGATAATGGAAACGTACTTTTGTGACCCCACCCATTCCATCAATGAAGAGATTGGAAGACTAGTGATAACCTGTAGGGGAGTAAGTGAGTAAGTGAGAGAAGTCCCTGTTTCTGGTGAAAACAGCGGAGGTGAGAGAAGTAGTAATTAGTGGCCTGTTGTATGACCACTTCCATTACACCTCTCTAGTGAGGTTCTCTATATCAAGGGTACCCCAGAACTGGTTTGGTTTGCAGGCTCAATACGAGGCTAGACTATGCTATCTCCTAGGGTGGAAATGACCGTGCACGATCAGCTAGTAGGGCGATTACAAGAGAAGGGTGAGGAAACGATTTGCCTAAATCGCGAAAAAACTATTCAATTAAAGCCTGCTTAAGTATTCCCACCTTCAGCGCATGATAATAGTAACAGACGCATAAACAAACACCCCTTTGTTGTACTGATTGCAGATGTCCAAGAGCCTGGGCAACGTGGTGAGTCCAGTAGACATGTTGAAGTACTTTTCCGCGGCTTTTGCTGCCGCCTCTCCCACTCGTCTCAGTGACGAAGAGGTGCGCGCAACGGCTGTTGACTGCCTTCGCTACTGCCTCGTGCGCAGCGCCTGTCTCAACGATGACACTACCTTCAGCCTCCCCCTGGCCACCGAGACTGTCAACAAAGAACTTGTCAACTGGCTGGGAAATCTGCTCTCTAGGTGGGTTCCTCCATGAAATCTTTCAATGTTCTAAGGATTTCGGTTGCGCTCAGCACTCTAAGGGCAATGGTTTAAATTGACTGATCGACATCTAGTGTGAGTTAGTGAAGCTGCCATTTTCAAATGGTAAGCCAGCCTCAAGAGATTATTTTTTTGCAATGATCCTTTAAAGTTGTTTTCGTGAAAACCTGTCTTTTAATCAGTTTTTGCAAATGACTATCGTTTTACTGTAAAAGTATGTAAATGAAACAATCATTTCCTTCCACATTCTTTCCTTGTAGAATCACTTCGAGGAAGATCGTTTCAGCTCAAACCGTGCCGATGTTAGATCTAGTGGAGGCGCAGGCCTTCATGTCTGATGCTGTAGACGCCCAATTTCTCAATGAGTGGGTCGCATGCATTTGAACTTCTTTATACTTGTGTCCTATTTTCACAAACGCCATCCATTGCGTGAGCCTTTCAATGAAGCCTTGCATGGCTCGTTTCCACCACTACTAGTAGTAACTCCACGGAATAACCACCCCATCGTTCAAATATTCACACTCCTTGAAGCTCTACTTCAAACGGCCGATAGTGTGGATGTCTCACTGACCTGTTGACCCCTTGAAACAGTTGAAATCAAACAGTAGTTGTTGAACATGTGAGTGGCATTTCCACGTGCCTTTATTTAAACAAATCGACGTCCTCAATTTTGCCGCTCTTGCAGCTGCTTCATCGGAATCTTAACTTAGAATTGGAGACGAAGAACTCACTTTTCATGAAACAATTTGTAATCTCCATGCTTGTTTTGCAAACTCGGTACACGCGGTTTGCAGTGGACCAGTTCTCTATTTTCAGCCTCAGATGTCTCCCCGATACCTTTGATACACTGTGGTGGGAGCGCCTGCAACCACACCACTCAGTGGACGCGTTGATGAAGGTGGTACGAAAAACTAATGCTTTTGTCGATCGCCATCAGCCCTGGGCGAGTGTTGGTGTTGACGACGTGATGGCAAAAACAGTCGTCGGGGTCACCCTAGAGGCCCTTCGATTAATTGGCTGTCTTCTTGCTCCCCTTACCCCTTCCTTATCCGACCGACTGCTGCGCCGCCTTGGAATCCGGCCGGACGCGTTGAGGTGCTCCTCTTGGCATTTGGACTTGGATGACCAATGCCTTCACCGACCCCTTGTGCCTCGACTTAAAGTGTGATTTTGCTAGTTTAATAGTAAAAAGGACAGTTGAGTTTTTTTTTTTCTCCTTATCTGAGAGACCCTCAAATTCGGTGATAGTACATCTCGTAGATTTTGATGGCCGTTGCTTACAAACTGTATTGGAGGCAAAAATTGTCAAAGACTGAATAGTGAGTGAACCTTATATGCCAACCGCCTTCCGCTCTTGAGGCAAGGGATGATTCGGTGAATTCGCATCGGATGAAGGTGCTGCTTATTTTCCTGGTTGTAGTACGTTCCTTCCAAGGTTAGTTGTAACGAATCGTGATTTTGATGACATCTGCACCGCTTGGAGTTAGGTGGACGGAAGGTATTTGTTTGTAAGACTCCTAGTTCAAACTCAAGAACTTTTCCTATATGCTAGCAAACTTCCTATACTGATAAATGACCCTTCTCTACTCCGAATCATTCACTCGGCGACTCCACGTTAGCAGACTACACAAATATTAGGACGTTTTTTTTCAGAAAAGCAATTATGTTTACTTTATTCTTGCTTTAAGGAGAAGACAAAGCTGTGTTTGGTAGCGCTATGTACTAGCCTGATTATTTGAGCTAACAGAAGCCCTGCGAATGCGACATGATTGGTCCAGGCCAATGGGGCGCAGGCAATGGGAGGGGGCCGGTGGGTGGAGGAATGAGGAGGGATTGTATGAATTGGCGCAGTGCGTCGGACGTCGTCTTTGCTGCGGCGTCACCTGGAAGGAGGGGACTCGGTGGCAATTCCATTGAGGGTGTCATCAAGACTGAATTACCAGCGGTGGGGATGGTGTGTGGTGCCTGTTTTGAGATTGCCTCCATATTGGCTAGGATGCCCTCGGTGGCGGGATGGGAAGCCCAGTAGGGGTTAGTTTGGAGGATGCGTTTAACGGCTATGAAGTTTCCTGTCTCTGCGAGCAATTCCAAGCCTACTGCTGTCTGACGCTTCCATTTCGTTCTACAGGGAAAAACGTACGACAAGGAAATTCACCTATCGTTAACAAAGGTGCGATTTTTAAAGCTTTCTATTCACCAGTTATAGTACCTTTTAGTCAGGCTCGTTGTCGCTGTCTACGATTTTTGTATTCTTTCTATGATAATTTGAATTTGTTCATGTTCCGGTTACAAAAACGAAATAATCGCAAATAGATTGTACATTAAGACGATTTTGAATGCTCTCCTCACGAGTAAGCACTTACTACTCGGGTAGTAAATGTCAGGAAGACAGACCTGCGATTCTGGTACCACGTCTTCACCTGCGTGTCGTTCAGCTTGAGCCGATTGGCCAGTTGAATGCGATCCTGCACGCTGAGGTACTTCTGCGACTCAAAGTTTCTCTCCAACTCACTCAACTGAGAGTCTGTAAAGGCGGTCCGTGCTTTGCGTGGTTTCTTTGACATCCCCTCCTGTTGTTGGTCGGGTGGACTAGTGCACTGGTGGCGACCTTGCTGATGCTGCTCGTGATGGCGCCAGTGGGGGTGACTGTGGTTGTTTCTTTGAGGGATATCTAAAAGCACAGCATGATTTTTATTTCTCTCTTGGGTTTTATTATTAATTCGTGGATCACTTTTAAGTTTATGATTTAAATCGGCTGAAGTGTTTCGGGAATGTCAGTGACGTTCCTGATAATGCTTGCAGTGGTAGTGGTGATTGGTATCTCAGTAGCTGGTGGAGTAGTCTTCGTCTTTTCCGCCTCTCTGTGCACTGAACAAAGAAACTTTTTGGATTAAAGCTCTTGATAGGAAAGATTGAGGACCTCTACATTGACTGACTGGTAGTTGTAATATGTTATATATTTGTCTAACTCCTGGTCTTGGTAATGGGCTACTCAGGGGCTCTACCGGGCAGCCTGGCCTCTGGGCCATGCAAGCAGACACATCCAGCCCTTCGCTACGTCGGCAATACACATTATTTCCAAGCACTATGTCTTCTCTCGTCTTCAGGGTAGGTCCAGGGCGCTACAGTATTCATCTGGAGTGCAGACCACAACATGTGCATTGGCGTCTACCAAAACTGAGGTGATTATGGTTATTTCCTAAGAGGTAATTCCCAGGTCTCAAGTAACAAATCATTTGAAGGCGGCTCGAGATGCTGTCCACGTCCAGGAAGGCTGACTCGTTTGGAACGCTCAGGTTACAAAGAAAAATTCACTGTCAACCAATTGTAGACTTGGCGTACTGTATATTTACTTGAATGCACTTCCTTAGGTCGAGGCCGGACGAATTAGATCGAGATAACTCAAACCCCAACCCAGGTCTCCTACAACCTTTTGTATCGGTTATAGAGCTCATCATTCCAGCAATGCCTGCAAATCATTCATCTCGACCCAGATATCTGAAAGCTGAAGGTAGAACGGGAATACGGCACCATAACTTTGAGTAGAATATCACAAAAATTTGACTGTTTATGGTCAAATATGTCGTTATTTTAGTCTCTTTTACCAAACAAATAACCGATTTCCCTACTGTGGACTTGTAAAGTCCCAAATGTCAGTGCACTGCTTGCTTCAAAGTATCCTCGAGTGGCATGACAAAAATGCAGCAAAAAATACTATCAAGTAAATTTTCTTGTTAAATGACTATGAGGAGGGTACAATGCTTCTTGCTACTACTGCTTTGATTGTGCTGGTAGCGGTGGTCTTCGTTGAAACTACTGCTTTAAGGAGTACCGAGGAAAAAATCAAGTCGCCATGTATAGCACTTAATAAAGAAATATGGAGCACTTTTTAGGGTGAAATAACATGATTAGACTTGGTGGCTTGACGCACTGCATTCTAGTTTTGATATTGCCAGATGCCCCGAGTCACATGCAAAGCTTCCATAAACCTTACACCTTTTTTTAAACACTAGTGAAAAATAGGTCGCAGCCATTGCTTTCCTTTCATCTTCAAAGGGAACTAAATGACGACTTGGAAATCTCAACCTTTGTTCCAAAAATTGGGAAACAGTAGCACGTTTTGTTGCAAACAATAAAACGCTTTTACGTTGGTGAGGTGAAGTACGTCGGTCTATTAACAACCATACTCAATTAGTGGGTATTCATGGTCACTTGTAGGCATTGTCTTTACCATTTCGTTTCAAAAGTTTTGCTTGATCGTGACCTTCAAATGCCTGAATATTTGGCATGACCAAACATATTCACTCCCTACAGTAAAGGAACCCAAGGTTTAGAAATTGTAATAGCCAAACGAGTAATAAAGTATCCTATGTTAAAAAGCCGACTTTATTTAAAATGATAAAGCTCTGTAGAAAAGTGTGCAAATTTTCTAAAAATGTTTTATCCTTTTCCACAAATAAGGTAGAATACTGCTAGTCTGTAAAGTGCAAATTATCTTGAGCTTTGAAAAACGAAGACTTTATTTTGGACTCTTATTGTTATAAGTGGAGCAGCAAATTAGTACTCACATTCATATTTATAATGGAGAAAATGGACTGAATTTATCTCTTTAAGAACTTATACTTGAAATAGGGCAGCCTTCTTTGTGTCTAGGCAGCAACTTGATTTAATAAAAGACAAATATGTTCAAAAAAAGCAAAACACCACAGTTGTCAAGGCCATACTCAAAGGTTTGGAGGGTGTTATGCGTTCAGATGAATTAAACATTTACTTTTTTAGCTAGCTCACTTGATAGAATATGAATTACAACTCTCTCTAATTACCAAAGAAAAACAAATTTTGGTTTGATTACGGACCCGAGAATATTTGATGTTATAAACATATAACAGGTTTTGAGACTTTGTCATTTAAACCCTTTTAAAACTTCGCAAAACTAGAATAAATGCTCAAAAAGAGTGCTTGCGAATCCCTTTTGGTTAATGCAATTTAGAAAGAAGAACTCTTATTTTATTCGTTTACGGTATATTTTACACTGACAGTTCACAAAAAATGGTGAATAATTGGAGGCAATGCAGACTCCATGAGGACCAGCATAAGAGCATGTTTAAAACAAAGTCGGAAACAATGAGCAATTTGTCAAGCAAATCCAATGTAGAGAATATGCGAAGACAATAATATTTCATTGCTCTACTTTTGATCATCTTATATTAGTGGAGATAAAGTAGCAGGAGAGTTGGGAGCAAACGGGACAAAATAAGCATTATAGTGAACAGATTTGAATACCACTGCTTCCTGGATCGCGTTATTATACTCCATCAAGGGCCCTTTAGGCACTATGCAAGCCAGTAATCGCACCATTCCAAACCAACGAAAGCACAAGATAACATTCCATCATCTAAATCCTTATAGGAATATACGACGAACGGAAGGTCGCTCATTGTGTCTTTTAGGATGCCCTTAGACAAATAAGAACGGAACTGTAGAGGGGATGAAACTAAGTATGTTTTGTGGACAGTCATGGGTGCCAACGCACCTTTTGCATAATACCCAGCTTTTATCGCCAGGTAGGTGAGATGGGATAAAATACCGGTAAACTCACCATTGCAGCCAATTTCATCCACCAGATCTCCCTCGCTGTCGACACTGGTCGAGTCGCCGATCTCGGGCATTAAAAGGTCCTCAATCATGAAGGATGCCAGTCTCTTGGTCATGCTCAGACAGAAGTGACCACTTGCTATGACAAAAAGTGCAAGTCTTTGCTTTTCTAGTTCCTTTCCACCCCCATTATGGTTGCATAAATGGGGAGGGGGAGGGAGGGAGAGAGGCGAAAATGGCTTTGTAGCCTGCCATCGTGTGCCGCACAGTGCGCTCATTAACGATTGGGTGATTTTCCACCAATTAGCTCGAGGTGCAGGGGAGTGGGAGGGGGGATTAAACAATGAGTGTGGGATTTTTTGATTAATTAAGCGCCATTTAAAAGTAACTTGGGCCATAATGGTTGAAATGACCTCATTATGACTTACTTTTTTTTCGAGTATTCAATTTTCAAACGTCTCCGAATTTTTGCATTTTTGGAGGGTAATTCGAGGATTACAAAGTAGCTCTCAGAATGAATATACTTTGCTTTCTCTAGAGGTCATTTCAACCGTGGTTGTTGATGCTCAAAAGTTCACCAGTGGCATATTAACTAAACAGATGCAAAATAAGGGCAAATCTACAATCATCCTTTGATCACGACACCTTTGTTTTCTGATTCCTGAATTTTGTCAATGCGTCTCAGATTCTGCTGCCATAAAAAGGAAGATTCAGAAATTATTTTATTTGATAAAATATTCACTACCGCATTGCATAACTTGACTATTTTCATGAAAAAAAAGTGGAAGCTACTGATTCTACTATTAAAAATACTTTGCCTCCGAAAGCAAACAACCCAACCCTACCCACCTCTACTTCTACCAGTTTTTCCTTCTGACTGTTAATTTGGCATGTGAGTGTTGAATGCTGGGAAGAGGTAATGGAGGAATGTGACGAATGAAAATGTTGTTAAGTCAGTGGGTCATCTGGGGCATCACCACCGATGTCGCAATACAGGGCCCATTTTTGCCACCATAAGTTAGTATTTTGGTTATTCAATCTGCCTGTCACCTGGAACGTAGACATTCCGTTGCCGTTGTCTTATGCGAAAGGAAGAACAAGGAGTTGAGAGTCTGGTTCCTAAATCTTACTCTTATTTTGCTGTTAGTGCATAGCAGGTGGGTACCCCTTCGCTTAACGGACCGACTGTACATTAATGCTGTCAATGGGTCGATGGAGCAGAATAACGGGACCCGCATCTCCTCAATTATCGTCAGGATGGGAAGCAGATAACCCACTACAATACCAGAGGAAGGGAGATTGTTGGGTGTTAGTGTGCCTCCACCATTTTTCCCACCGTCGCATCATGATTAGGTGTCATGTCGTGGGTCCACATTACGACTGCTTCCGGTGAGGAGGGCTCTCACCTTGGAATTGATGCAAGAAAGAGATAGGGATAATAGCCATAGGAGGTAAAACTTGTGTGCACAGCTATCTCGTCTTGTTATTTGGTACATACATTTTTACCTCTACCAGAATCATCTTTACGGTGAAGTGGAAGAAAAATATTCTAATGTTGCAGGAAATATCATGTTTCGCCAGCAGTTCCACCGAACACCCTCATCAATTAAGTGGGATGACTTAATCCTCTCTCACCTGTGCTCATCTATGCATAGGGTTTTAAAAAGGATATCAAGCCTTGGAACCTCCATCACCGCTCTTTTTGACTTAGCATTTGCTTTTTTTGGAAGTCCAAGATTAATGAGACTGGCGAACACATACACAGGGTGGGAGGTTAAGCAAGAAACCCGGACCATCACTCCTCCCCCCTCCTCTTCCTCCTTTTTTATGACAAGAAAACGGAAGGTATTGTAAGAGTTCTCTGGAACGGAAATAGCTTATCAGAGAGTCTGCCTCATTAGAAAGGCGAGTATGCATACGCACAGTCCTATCAACTGGTCTGATCTGTTTCCGTCCTTGGGCTAACCCACTCACCCACGCGGCCACCTCACCAACCCCGCTCCTGACTTGTACCACTTAAACACATCGTTTAGTCCCACGTAGCCATGGTAACCGCAATGTAGTCCAGGAAATGCTCATCTGGCTGTAAGCCTAACTGGCTATTTGGAGCAGTAGTAGTGGGGCTGGTGGTGGAAACAATACCTATTCTCTCTCTTTCTCTCTCACCCTCTCTAGTACCATTCTGGAGCGGTGGGGTGAAATAATGCCGATATTTAACTACCGGAAGGCAATATATATATGCGTTCGCATGCACGTAGAGGGAGATTGGAAAAGTAGATCTCTCTCCTTGGCTTGGAAGCAGACAAGCAGAAGTACAGAAAGTGGAGAGAAAGAGAGAGACAAGGCTGAACTTCCGCTCTGGGGCGTGTGTGTTTTTGTACAGTAGGCAGCCCGGGGAGACCAACGAGGGACAATTAGACTTAATTAAGAAAGCATGTTGGGGTCTATTTTCGTCCAAAGTAAAAAATAGCACACGTACTTATAAAAAGAACCATTAAAAGTGACACCCTATGCACAAGTAGGAGGATTTCTTCCTGGTTTAAAGATTCAAATGCTTTCATGGTTTAGGTGACTGTGCTTCTGAGGCACAATTGTAACTAGGTAATACAGGCAGTTAGAGGAGATTCAAAATTCAAGTGTAAGGATGATAGCGTAACACTCTCATTGATTAACTCTTTGTTTTTGGTTTTACAGGCACTTAAAGCTCAGCTATTGTACCTCCACTGGGCAAAATGGCCCTTTCCGACTATCCCCTCATCCAGCCCTTCTGTTAATCAGGGAGACTCGAAGCACTACCGATAAACGCACCTCTTCTTTCATTTGCAATAGTAGGTGTCAAAGTGGACCGCGTTTGACATCACGCTCACAAAAGTCTACGACCAAACTAAATCTTGAGGAGGAAATTGCAGTACCACACTGATGGCATGAAGCCCCGCTCATGGCATACCTATGTTATTATGGCTTCTTGAGACTTTTCCGAAGACGAAGGAAGACAAAGCTCAAGCGGAATGTGCATTGTCGATCTGGAGAAAGGCCTGAAAGCTAATGGCCACGGTCCAGAGGCCTGAAAGTACAGTCGCAGTGCCTTAAGTGTCGGCGTAACGAATACAAAGAGGTGAAGAAACAATCAAAGCATTCCACAGCTCCTTTCCTTTTTTTCAAGTGCTGCCCTCGGTGTTGTGCCTGCAGTCAACCTCCAGCGTCGGCAATCCCAATGACGTCGGTGCTGTAAGGAAAGGACCCACGAACCAGTCGAGCTTGTTATTGAATTTGCTTGCGACTGTAAGATATTATCACTGATCCCTCACGGTAATTCTACCCGAACTAGAGCTCCATTCCTGTTTGGCAACTCTCTTGGAGGAAGGAGAGGTGAACAGGGCATTGCGTATGTCCACTGCTAGTCGTTGGAACACTGGTCTAAACAAAGGACAGGGTTTAAAATAGTCTCAAGGGGAGGAAATTTTTCATTTGCTGCTCCTTGTCAACTTATTTTTACTTCATTACTGTCCGATCATATAGATCTGCATTCCATCCAGCTAGTGAACAAGTGGAAGAGGTATCGAGCGTCCCCCTCTTTGACATCGACATACTGGAACCGTAGAAAGCATTGTGATCAACCTATCCAGATGGTTCACGGCTAGTATTGCTTCATTTGTTTACATCACGTCTGCAGAACATGGGACTGCAGTGGCTGCTGAAGGTAGATGCCATTTTCATTCCTCCTGTTAATGGACGTCTCAAATTCTTCCATCCACACCACATACAATTCTTCCATCGCTTTGAAGTTTAGCATCTAGGAGTAGGGGTAGCTGTCCTTCTGCTGTCACCAATGCGGCTCTTCGGGTCTTTTCTGAAATACGAAAACGCTGAGTGTAGGGGGCTACAGGCTTGACCCGTAGGTTCATCCACCCAGCGGAGGCACAATCGCAGAGCTTTCATTACCACTAAGATCCAAACGAGGCGTTAAATAAACAATTACATGAATACTTTTAATGAAGAAGTTAGTCTCCACAAATGCATCGAAGTCACAAGGCTACGATGTAATCTCTGTGAATGAAGGAAGTCAACCTCGTCTACGTCAAATGCGATTCTTCTAGCAAACAAATCAACCGCGGTTCATTGGACATCGTTATTCCATTTAAGAATGGTTGAAGTTCTCCGTGAACACCACCACCTCTAAACTTAACTGAGACAAGCACCAGAGTAATGAGGTCGGCATGAAAGTCTAAATTTCAAACTGGCTCCCTTCAGTCCAGGTGTGTCTGGAGTTTCTGCAGTTCTGTGAAGTTGAACGAAGTTGGCTCCTTTGGTTTGGGACAAAACGCCGACCCATAACTTGTGTCACGGATCCAGATGGGTAACCCTGCCTCTTACCTTCAATGGTACTGAAAGCTCCGCCTTTGTACCTCCGCTGGACGGCATGGCATTCGGGCCATCCCGGTAGCCCTCCAACACTTCTGTACATCGGCAATGCATTTAAAGTCCTAATGTTATGAATTCCTTTCTTTTTCAGGAAAAAACTGGAGGCGCTACAATAACGGTAGTGGTGAGCGAACAGGATTCCAAGGGCAAGTACCCTAATTTCAATTCTTAAATGGTAAAGATGAGTGTGACAGAAGAGTCTACACCGCGGATGAGAAAAAATTGAGACACTCACTCGCAGAAGGGTTGAAAATGACGTCCACCTTTGGCAACTACCCCAGTCTCGTGTTCTGGAGGAAATTTATTGGCAACTGAGGCGACACCAGCCTTGATTCATCTATAAAAGTTAGGTACGTAGCTTTCTACGGTACCAGTATGAGGATGTCAAAGAGATGTCCGCCTTCCCTTCACCCCTCCACCGGCTAAAGAGAACACAAATAGTGACAGTTGGACAGTACTGAAGCAAGAACAAAGTGTCAAAGGGGAATAGCTGGAAGGTCTAATCCTCATTAGACGACTCCGCTTCTGGGCCAGTGCTCTTACCACTAGCGGTGGGCACACAAAATGGCCAGCGCATTTCCCCTTTTACCAATGCAATCCCCATTGCCAGTGGAAATGTAAAGAGAGCTTAGCAACGTGGCTGTCAAATATCGTCTTCGTTGAACGCAAATTCAAGGAGCGGCACGTTTCGTTAGTGGGTGTTTTACCTTACAGCACCGACTACATTGCGATGGCCGACGCAGCTGACCAAGGGGAGCGCCGTGGACAACGCTTAAAAGAAGGGGACTATAAAGTGCCTTGATTGGTTCTTTTGCTTCTGACCCGCCACTGCACTTTGGCTGGACGAAATGCCCTCCAGACCATACCAGCAGCCCCAGCCCTCCTCTACCTCAACAGTACCTAGTATTGCCTTCTCCCGTCTTCATGGAGTCTTACGCTTGAGTGAAATGGCTTAAGTCTCGGCACTGTGTACCACGAAGACTGGAAAATTCAACTAATCCAACTAATTACTTCAGCTTTGTTTGTATCACTTCGCTTTCCCTTGAAGTACACCCTATTGCAGCGTTTTATCAACCCATCCATGTTGTCAGGGCTGTTTTCGACAGCACTTCTTCCGCTTCAGATTCACGCAACCCCTCCGAGGCGATTCCCTACACATTCCATAGACCTTTATTTCAACGGCCTAGGAAGTCCCAACGTGTAGGAATGACTATTGCCATTGACATTGACGAATCTCGCATTCCTTTCGAGGAATTAACTGATTCAACGTCCCTCTGAGTTAGACTAAAATCGAGGTAGTCGCCTTAAGGAGGGAGCACTAACTCAGCTGTCAACAACTGCATCTTGAAGAAACAGTTAAATACATGCGAACGCACAATTCCCTCGACCACTGCTTGGATACCTGCCGCATCTAGACCCGTCACAAGTCAGAAATTCGACACCGATAGCTGAGCGCCACTTGGCTACCTCAGTTGCCATCTTCCCACTTTCGTACACCGATTTCCGTACATTCAAGCTGCTCGCCATCAATCACACAGGGGCGAGGGCTCTCGACCTTCTCGTAGAGTCTTCTACGCAAAAGAGAACTCCACAAGATACTACTCATCTATGACGTAGTTAGAAAGCATTACAGCCATCGCCATCCCGGGATGCCAGCGAAGATGACGGCAACGAAGACATTCAGACGGCGAACTCCCCCGACTCAACTTCTTTCCACCAAAGGCTTCAGGGGTGTTGAAGCTTTACCAATACGTCTTTGCGTGAGAAGTGGCAAGGCTGAAGGCAATTACAGCCGCGTTGAGAATTTGTGTACGACTTCGCCGCTAAATGCGAAGATGACAGAACACAGAGTAAAGAGGCCATAGAAAGGCTATTTGGATTCCGTGCATTAGCAAGACGCCAAAAAATACTATTCAAGACAGTCCTCGCCCTTGCAACGACAAAGAAGGCGATAATTGTTTGAAAGTAAGTCAAACAAAGTATCATGGTAATTGTTACAGTTGCACATACATACGGCCGTACCTTTACAGGTGGCGGCAAGGGAGCAAGAGAAGGACCGTGGGTGGATGGATGCAGTCATTAAACTGCTCAAGAATCGGCGAGGTGTGCTAATGAAGAGGAGAGGGACGATATGTCACACAAAAAACCCCCGTAAGATTACCAAGTAGGAGTGATGTGGTTGCCCAAAGAAATGAACGATTTGGAATGCTGATGATGGGGAGGATGCCGTTGACAATGGTTGTACAGCTACAAAAAATAAAGCAGAAAAAGACAAAGTTGAAGCATCTCAACTTTTTCGGCCATCAAAAGAAAAAACAGTTATGAAGTGAAGGTCCTCAACGAGGAACTCCAAGCCTGACACAAACTGTCACCTTAGTCGTCGCGATTGCAACCTTATTAGTCAAAATAAAAACGATTCGAAACGACTCAATCTTCTAGGTGATGTGGAAGAGGGTCCTCAGATCAATGAGCCACCCTGCATCCTGACATATTAGAGATGATCGTCAAGCTCTGGATTAAGCGAGTGGCTCGAAGGAGCAGGGCCATGCTCCTCCCACCGTCTACACGTCCCAAGATCCCCACTTTCTTACTTCTGATTTGACCTCATGGGATTATTTTCACTTATGAGTGGCAATTCTACCAGTACCAGTGTCACCAGACAGACCATTGGTTACAGAATTAATAATAAGGACAGGCGATTCCAATCGCACCTCCTGAAGTAGATGTAGGAGAGAAGACAGACATCCAAACGGAAAGGAAGACGGGGGAATCATTCTCCGACTAAAAATGTCATAAGGGGTGAGGGGTGGGTAGAGGTGGAGTGAGAGTCGCAGCCTTCGTCGTTCCACCACCGGAACTGGCCAGAACGTTGACGTAGCGAGTGCGAGTGCTAGCGCCGCCACCGGAGGAGCGGAGGGTCGGTGGAAGCAGTGGTGGCACCGCACCGGTGTGTCCCGGAGGAAGCGACGCAGCGGTAGGCACCGATGGAGGAGGAGGCGGCGGTGGTACTGTTTCTTCTAAATCACCACCCTCCACATCTTGCCAACAGCCTGCGGCTTCATTCCACACGATCTGAAAGGTGTACAATAAGAAACTGATATTTGATTGGTGGAACGTAGTAAGCTTTGTAATTCAACAACTGGGTTTTGGTTAGCAGAAAGCAGGATCCGCATGAAGAGCCACGTTGGAGTTAGCATAGCAATACATAATGTGTGAATTGGAACCTTCCAAAGGAGTTCACAAAGAGGGCTTGAGAGACGAAGTTCAACGAAATTCCACTGGAAATCGTCCCAACCATCTGATTCAAAATTCCTCCCTGTATGATGTTGATCAGTTTAACAACAGCGAAGCGATAAAACTGCAGTCAACTTTAACAGCTACTCCGACCTTAATATGCAATGTGACGTTGCTTAGGGATAAGTCGAGCACTGCATTGATGACGCTACGAAAGATGTTGCTGTGCTGGCTGTCAAAGGAGAGTAATATACGATAGCATCGAGTGCAACACTCAAACCGATACGAAAATGACATTTGTTTTAGTTATGCATGTCATTACCTGGAATCCTCAATGTCTTGTAAATTGGGTCCCATGCTAGCTCTACGATGCTAACTTATCATCCTGTCTGCACGTCCGCAATAACTCGACTTCCGGATTTGTACGCCTGTATAGACAACTCCGAGACATCACTGCAGGAAAGTATTGTCCAATTACTCATACTACTCCATATCACGGCAGTAATTGCTTCCCCAAGAGAGTTAATAGCAAGCACGGATTGTTTTAAAAATGATAGATGAAGTATGGTGGTTTGATTACAAGATGACCACTGGAAGGTAATAAATTAGGAGACTCAAGGAGTTGGGCTTACAGACGGGTTCGAATCATCCGGTAGGTAGATCTCCTGGCCACCACCCCTCATGCGTCCAAAGAGACCAGAGAACCAGCCCGACTAAACGCAACTCAAGCATTGTTACTCACAAAAAGAAGTAGAGAATAATTTCTTCTGCAAAGGCTATACCTTGCCCGAAGTTGCTCCGCTTTTTTCCTCCGACTGGGGCTGTTGCAGCTGCGGTTGCTCTGATGGCTGTCGATGGTTATCAGCTGTTGGCGCCTTGACAATAGGGGGCTGTGGGGGAGCGGTAGTGAATGCAGGGTGACCGCGTTTCGCCTCACTATCATCACCGCCGCCGCTAGTCATCAGTGGACTAGCACGACTTGTAGGGTTGCGAGAACGTTGATCACGCAAGAGGGACTAAACAGCAGGGATATAGTTGAGGATAAACGCAAAGTCACAACAGATTACAGCATTAGTTCTGATGCAGCTGATGTAAAGCTAGTACACCACCGAGTAGTTTTCAGTGGGAGGTAAGACAATACACGGCAGGATGGAAATCTAGAACTAATTACGCGTCAGCTGAAAACTATGATTTTAATCTGAGTGGAATGAGAAAAGAATGCACTACACGGCATGCCAAGACAACACACACACACACACACACACACAACCCCGCTACCCTCTGAAACACTATTGAACGTGTTGGATTATCCGCTTTGTCATAGGCGAATCCGTTGTCAGTGGCGATTGGAGCTACATTGGGGGAGGATCGACGACGGTATGAGCAAAAGCTGGACACGAACCCAGACCGTCTGGTGCAATTTCCACCGTCTTGATAACGCCTGCGAGACTAGTGGAGTAGATGAGGATTTCGGGCGCATAATTGGCGTTGAAAACATCAAATAAGCACATAATAGCGCAGGCATAAGTGGTGAGCTAGTGTGAACTTTTGTTGCCTTTTAAGCATGGATTAAGCAAGCTAGGGAGATATTACTGTTCAAGCTAAGGCAAATTTTTGGATTAAGCACCAACAGATGTGTCCAAGCTATTCATGGAGTATAAGCGTAGTACCTTGAAGTAGAGAGCGTCGCAGTATCTCCTGATATAGCTACTGGATCAAGAGAGAGGGAGGAAGATGCCAGAATCTGACCAATAAACTACAGACACGAGAAGTTAGTCATTTGATCCCTTTTCATGCTTTGCAAGATTAAACTCTAATTAGTCTTGCCCAAACTCGAAAGATAAAGAAGTCAGCGAGTTAGAGATGATAAAAGCAATGTCTGCGGGGAAGTGCGTTGGAAGTAAGGTATAAGATAACTCACTCCACTGTTGCTGACTCGACGTGCCACTTGAGACTGAAGCGTCGAGGACGAGGGAGATGCAGTTGTGCTCGTGGGAGATGGACTGCCGGCTATTGTCGAGCCGTCGTGCGAACTAGCCATCGACACAGTTCGTGATCGGGGGATCGGCTGCGAGGGAAAAATTACAGTTTATGAAATCTGATCTTAAACAGAGCAACACTTTTAATGATCTAAAAGGTGTTCAAAGCAAACCGCAGCTTTTAATTATGCACGAAAAAAAGCTCGCCATCGCGGCGATACTACACACATTAGTAAGTGACAATTTCGTCCTACGCATGCCTTGCGCCAGTCCAGAGACCCTTAATCAAGATGACAAGTAACACCAGGCAGTAACACAACGAAGGATATCCACCCGTGGAGATGTCAAGAGTAATAAGCACTGTGAGGGGAGGTATAACTAACCTGGCATGAAATTGTTCAAAAAATGGATCATTCGGCGGGAATGGCAAACACAAAACTATCATTTGCGAGAAGTCACAGTACATTGGGTGCCTCAAATGGTTCAGGGGTGCGTACAAATCTTCCCGTGTTGAAATTGCTTTCCGTGTGCTAGTTAAAAACCGGAATGATTGTGGAAATTTGGCAGCAAGCAACTGCGCCCCTTTCAAGCAAAAAAAAATTCCAGGGATAACTTAAGTGCCCCTCATACTTAGTAGGGGCAAATTTGTATTCCAGCGAATCGGATGAAAAGTGGTCCCTCTACGGAGCCATGAATCGCTACAGCTACTAAGTGTGGTTTTAGTCAATTTACGATATCTTTAAAGAAAGCCTCTTGGAAAGAGCCAGAAGATCGCACTAAAGCTGAGAAGATTGATTCTAAATACAGACATTCATCCAATTTGGATGCTTTCACTCAAAAAATAATCTCAGGGTTCCATATTGGAATCATCTCGTACAAGACAACACAGTACGTCTAGATTGCCCGTAGACAAAGGGGTGACCGCTCCACTTCTTACAAGAAGGCCTTCTCACCTGAGAGCTAGTAATTTCGGCAAAGTAGTCGTAGCCGAAGGTTTCAGAAGCAGCGGAGGCGGCGTTGGGATTAGAAGAGTGCAATGAGGGTACAAAGAAAGCCTGGTGAGAGCTGACAGACCGCTCTGTGGTAGGAGACGATGGCGTCGCCTTGTGGGGGGTCACGGGTTCCTGGTATTGGTTCTGCAGTGGTTCTTTTTTTTGAAAGCAGGTATCACTTGCTGAAGGGATCTAGTGAAAACAAAGGATCACGATAGCATGTGGTCTATCTGTCAGATAAAATATGCCAAAATTCGTGAGGACGTGAGTAACATAAATCAAGAATTTCATTAAAAAACCGTATAACTTAAAGTTAGACGCTTTCAACCAATAGCGTCACATTTTAGTGCTGCGGACTTTACTGCTTCGTTCAACATCCCACGCAGTTCTGTGCACGCAATACCACTGCTGACGGTGGCTGAACTGTTCCAAGACGTTTGCGCCGGTCGCTTACAAGTGCACATCGTACGGCCACGGTAGTACACCCCTCATGTGTAAAATCAAAAGTCCTTATTTGACTTAGACGACCTTACTAGAGGACCGCAGAAACCTGGTGTCAAACAGTGGAGAGCTACGAGGAATGAATGAAACAACTTCCAACTTCTTTACCTCTGGTTGGAGGGATGGCGAAGATGGTGGTTGGCCCTGTGACGAAGTGATGCAATGAGTGATCGTTTGCGGAGGTAGATGAGTGTCAGCAACTGCAGAATTGTGACCCGGCGATAGAATCGACTGTTGCTGGTGAGTCTGATTTAAAGCAGGAAAAAAAAACAATCAGGAGTGCAGATTACCTAATAAGATAAACCCCAAGTATCCAGAATATCACTTAAATGAATAATATTGACGACTGGCAATTTGCCCATCTGCGATCCCGATAACTCCTAGTCATGTAATTCATCATATTTAAATAAAGTAATTCCATTCAAAAATCACCTGCTTCATTGTCAAGAATTCATAAGCATTAAAGAGATACTAAAGTGCCACATTCTTTGCTGAATTTACGAGACGACTAGGTAAAATAAATAGCTAAAGACCAATCTGTGCCTTGAGAGCAATTAAAATTTGGAATACTGAATTAGACTTGTAGGAGACATTAGAAGCGCTTTTTGAAAAGCAGAGCGCACCTGAGGGGGCTGTTGATTTTGATGCTGATAGGTATTTTGCTGTTGCCGAAGTGGCGGTTCGGGCTGCTTGTTTAGAGCCAAGGGTGGCTTCAAATACGACGGTGGTGCAGAATTTTGAATTTCTGGTCGTTGAGGCTGCGGTTGTTGTTCTTCAGGTGCTTGCCTCGAAGGTGTGGGCACCGGATCCAGATAGGGCCGGTCTGCATTCGGTAAACCAAACTATACAAAGAAGTTGGAGAAGGATTAGATCGTACTTAAAGAATGCGAGCTTTCAGTATGGAATAAAACCGTGTATTACTGCTCTATCACTGTAACCGAAAGGACTGAGATACAATCCAATATTTGAAAGACGTGTTTGAAGCAACCTTAATCAAGGTTTGTAGATCAAGAAGCACACAGCCCATCCTTGTTTTTAATAACCGCGACAAGAGTGACTCACCATACTGCACACACGCTGATACACGTTACGAAGTCGTTCCATCCACTGAAAGGAGTGATGAGATCTCGAAGAGGCACTACCACCGAGATAGTTGTCTAAGGTAGTGGAGGCCTCGAAGCTACCCACCTCGGGATGGAGACAGAGCTTTTCAGACAGTCGGAGGCACTGAGAAGCCATGAGGAAGAGACCACGCAGGTCTGTTGGCTGTAGATCGGGCTCCTCCACCTCCTGTTCCAACAACGTGGAGAGGGAGTTGCTCAAAACCTCCAGATAGCGGAAGGCCTTCTCAATGAGGCCTGCGTCGATTAGACGAAGGCAGTAGGCGAACTTGAAAGGCTGAAGGGGTACAAAGGTATCCTAATTATTTGTTTCGGCCACACAAGAACATAGGCTTTCGACCCTTAGGTCAATGATCTCAAACAAAATTTGGCTAGAAATGTGGTCAACGCAAGAGTTCAAATGGTTACACAAACTAAGCAAGAACTATTTATAACCAGCCTTAATAGGAAAAATCAAATTCCCATTGAAGAAGAGGAAGAAAATATTTTAGGATAGAGTTTGACTGACAAGGAGATGTGGCAGAAAGAAGTGTCGGTCACGGGTTGCCAGAGCAAGCGCATATTCGTAGATTTCAGTGAGCTGTACTGCCTCTGTAGGCGCCCGCTCCACCGTCGCAGTCATGACAAAGTGCCCATCTTCTGCAGGGAAGCCCCTCTCCTCCGACTTGGGCATGGCGAGACCAATGAGCCAAATACGTGAGGGCATGTGTGGTGGGGCGGAGGCAGCCGATGAGGCGGCGAGGAGGAAACACAGGTGTGCTGCAAAGAGGAGGCGACGGGCCAGCAGCGACTCGCCCATGCGTTCGAGGGCCTCGAGTGCCAGGTCCTCGTGGCCCTCGGGGGCGGATAAGAGCATTGCCAGATGCGGACGCCAGTCGCCCGTGTCTGCACCTATACTTTGAGGAGATATGTCAGGTGTTCAATACCACTAAGGTAACAGTTTGTAAAAAAATAGCAATGGCAAATCAGAACGGTATAAGGTAAGAATGCAACCCAGTTTGGAGAAAATATTAGTTTCCAATGTAAATAAAGACACCAGCCATAAAAAAACATTTGGCAAGTGCTCAAGGGACTGAAGATAATTTCGACTTATACATTCGACACTTAACTGAATGACTGCGTTTATGGAGCATGCGTCTGAGAAGCGGAACGCACCACTAGCAAGACATGGAAATTATTAAAGCATTCAATAGCAACATCACAATTCACAGAAGTCAGAACGATCACAGTTGAAGGCAAGTGTGACCTCACATAAGATCAGGTTGATGGAAGCTACTTAGCTGAGAAATACTGCAAACAACTTAAAAATGGGTTACAAACCTCAAATGACCCTTCGGTTTACTTCTACCTATGCTAACTGGAAGGTGGAGTGAATAGAGGCAAATTTGGATGCGAAAGACGGCACTAAGCGCACTAATTATGTCTCGATAAAGTCTGAGATAAGGTATGAAAATAGCTAATTTTTGATAGAGCTCACTATCTTCAATCAATGGCATGCACCGGTTAATAAAAGGAATGGAGCACAATGCGCTCCACCAAATGACGCAAACGAATTCTTCACATACGCCTCCACACATTTGGAAGGTTGCACAAAATGAACCGGAACAGAGAACAAAATTACATCTCAAAAATGTCAAAACGACACCACCTGCGTTGACTCTTACTTGAAAGGGAGGTAAAACAAGGTGTTGAAGTGGATGGCATTTCGGGATAGGCATTAATTAGAAAGAGTTCATGAACAGGTCACAAATCACTCACAGAGAGGAAATTTTATACCAAAATGCACAACAAAAAACAAAATTGAGAGCAGAAAGTTTTAAAACCTCACCAAGTCGAAAACTCAGCATATTAGTGCAGGTTGCATTCAGGAGTGTGTCCTGCCAAGGTATTAGTGATGTTCATGTAGCAATTGTTTACAATTAGATGACCTTAACAGAGCGTTAACTTGGAATTGCACCATAATCCATGCATAATGAGGCGTAATTTAACATCAAGAACCACTTAAAATCAGGAAGAAAGGCTATATTAAAATCGCTTGGAGGGAGTTGCATACAGGAAGCTGTGCAACCAAGGACTGAAAATGGTTGTCAGTAAAGGTATTTCCCTGCTACAGAGTCTACTCACGAATGAACTGGAAATCGAAACGAGTCCGAACGTTCGCGATGCACGTACAGCGTGACATAGACGCAAGTTGAGAGGCACCGAAGCTAGAGGGTTTGGATGTTTTCGAAAAAAAAATACCATGTCAGATCAACATACGAGTGCCAATTCTAGGTAACTTGTTCAACAGGAAGATGAAGAGGATGACCTCACCAAAATGGTTCCAGGACACCTGTAGAAATTATTATACATAGGCCATTCACAATCAGACATCTTTCCAGTTTGAAGGAAAAGTCGTAAATGCAATACAGTTCACATACGCCAAGGTGCAGCTTCACATCAAGAGGGACCAATCACGAAACTAGTAGAAATCTCAAAATAGCGGACGTACTAGTGATGCAAAGAATGTTCAAGGGATAAGTGAAGATGATATTCCCATCTGGATATCTTCTAGACACTCATGCACGGGTTATTTACAATCAAAATAAGAAGTGGGACAACACGTCAAAACAAAAGCCCACGCACCTCGTAAAGTGGTTTCAAATCAAGGGGCTTTACGAAAACCAAAAGTAGAAAGCTAAGCCGATTTCGAGGAAATCCCTATATCGGATTGTCAACATACTGGTAGTGCAAAAGTTGAAGATATTCTGCCTAACACTTTTTAGAAAGCATCAAAAGTCGTTTGGTTACAGTCAGGTGCCATTCTAGCCCTGAGAGGTGCCGTGAATATCAAAAAGAGAGCAAGGGGGACTCTAAAACCCCAGCAGATCGGACGCTCGGCATATTGGCGCTAAGTTTAATCCAAAAGCGCGGTCAATAAAAGGTTGACGATGTTAATATCGACCTACGCACGTTTTATAGGTTTATCACTTGCGTATAATATTCTAGTTGGGAGAATCCAGTACTTTGCAGACCACGCATAGCGAGGTGCAACTTCACATCAACGAGTAACATGCAAAACCAGCCAAGTTGATTCGCAAGAAAAAAACCAGATCAGAATAGTAACACACAAAGAGAAACCAAACAATGGGTGAAGATAGTACAGATTTGGATAAATGCAGTCCCATACCACAAGATATTAAAAGGGTCAAAACAGAGCGCAAAGCCGATTCCAAGAGCCTACAAGATCAAAACTCCCGCACAGTACTGCAGGTTTGGATTAAGAATGCACTGAATCAAAAGATAGAGGCCAGTCCTCACATATATTTTCATCAAATGTCATTAAGGTGTAGAACAAAAGGGCAAAGAAGATTTCTTTGTCAGGTTAGGCCGTAAAACAACACGTCTAAAAAGCAAAAAAGCACGCACACGAAAAGGTAACCTTAGCGAACACAATATCTGAGGAAAGTAGACAAAAATACTGTATAGGAATTAAAGTCGGTTCCAGAAAAACAGCAGGATCGGAACCTCAACAGTAAGCACAGCAGTAGTGCAAAAGAATTAATGCCCATATTCATACTTATCCTGGACTCAAGCATCAAACAACTGCTATCAAACGCGTCAAACTCCAGGGATGAGGGCGGAGAAGGAAAGGAAGGAGACTCACCAACAGCGTAGGCGAGTTGATCAACAGAGCGAGGAATTTCACCAGCAGTGAGTTGGTAGAGAGTAAGGAGAGGGTCGTGGGGGTGAACAGCGCGAGTAAGGAACTTCTCCATTACGCGCTTGAGGAGTACCGGGCCAAGACGCTGGGCCAGGGCGAAGGCGTGACCCCACAGCTGCTGCTGGCAGGCCTGATCCAATGCCTTCAGCGGGTGACCATGCATCAGCAGCTAGATGGGGGGGGGGGAAGACAAAACGAGCAGTGAATAAGTCTATCAAATACTACTCGCCCAGAGTTTTGATGAAACGGTATCCACCTAGTATGCCTGTCGAGTAAATTAATATTGAAGATCTGCAGAAGTGCTGATAAATACTTCGGTTATGGAGAGATGAATTGCCAATAAGAGATTAGTACCACCAATTTTTGCGAGTTCTGTTCTTGCAACTTCATTGCTGATAAATCAAAACAAGGCGAAGAATACACACTTTCGTCGTCTCATGACCAAACAGAGGCAATTAGAAATGTTGACAAACAAAAAACCCAAACCCAAACGAATAAGCTATTCAAGATTGTACTACCAATCACCCCGACAACACGCTAAAAGTCCAGAAATGTAAAGAACCAACCTCTCTGAACCTTTGAAGAGCGGCCGCCTCACGTTCCTGTGCCCCACCCAGGTCAGCCAGTAGTCCCTTTCTCATTAGCCTCGACACTGAAGCCCCACCCGTTGAGGAGGCAGAAGCACTCCTCTGTTGTTGTTGCTGCAGCTGCGAAAAGCCCACCGTTGATGAGGCATGAGTAAGAAGACACGGCGACTCACACCCCGACGACTCATCCATAATGCCACGGCCAGCAGCACCAGGCGTTGGGTAGTGGAAGGAGCCATGACGGCTCAGTTTAGGGAGAGTGGATACCCGATAGACGGAGAAGGGTGAGACTGAAAGCGTGACGGCACTTGAGGAATAGTCATAGGGCCTTGAACCCTCGTTGCCTAGCAGGAGGTTTACTACATCGCCAGGATGTACAATCTAAAAGACGGCGACAAGCAGCACGGGTCGTGTCAACCTGTACTTCGGACTACACAGACCTTTTCAAACTTCTACATTGATGAAAATGAGGTATGCTCTACCACTTATGTCACGAGATGGTATAAAGATGAATTAAAACCTTGCTTCAAGCCCTCGGCATTAGAAAAAAAGAAATCCATAATTAAGATCATTGAGAACAAGCAGTGCTAGGGCTAGGTGAATTTCCGTACTAGAAGAGATTGGATTGCCAGGTAAAGTAAATGAAATGCCAACGCTCAGTTTGCAACGAAAATACAAGATCCACAAACTAGAGATTAGCATTCTATAATCAACCCCACCCCCCTATATTGCAGGCATTTCTACTTCATCCGACTACTTTGAGCTGATTGTCTTAGTGATCACGGAGAGCATCAAGGACAACACTCAAAGGGAAGGAGGAATTACGTAACGGAACGGCATTCGTTTCGGATTTACACTTTACCCATCAGACCTTTTAGTCTAATGGAATCCACCTCTTATCGCACCAAAGCCGCCAGCCCTTCAACCCTGCATCCAGATCGGTGCACCTCATTATGCCTTCAGGGCTACCTCAAGCTCCAGGGTGCAAACGTACCCCATTATTTTTCACAAGCAGTTCCAAGTAGGCAAGAAGGAGGCTAGCGGAGTCCCAATCCACGGGCATTCGGTCTTGAATGTCCTCAACCTTGCCCCGCAAAAAAGCCTGGACGTCGTGTTTCAGTGTAGTGTCTTGGCACAGTGGGCCTGGATAGAGAATGTGATCAGTGCGATCCCAAGCATTTACCAAACGCATATATTCCTCCTCCACCTCATCATCTTCCATCTCTTCGTTGTCGGGCAAAGTGGAGGCAGGTCCCTCGCTAGACCCCTGATAAGAGTTGGTGAAGACGATTCCGCTGTGATGCATCTTCCTGGCAGATATTGAGACCTGAGTCAGGCGAGAACCAACTTCAGCCACCACATCTGACGCCAGTTGACTAATATCCAAAAGCTCAACTCGACCAGGTTCACCCTCTTGCGGACGGTTCGGAAGAATCTGGAGTTCAATGTAAAATAAAACTGCTCATTTCATCCCGAGGAGATAAAGAAGGTAGCAGTTTCATTAAGATATACCTGAATCAGCATTCCAGGGGTGGAAAGGGTGGCCCGTGCATGTGGTTCGATGAAGACTTTTGGGGTAGTGCGACCCATAGGAATTGGCCAACCGTTTGCGGCAGCCATAGCACCAAGATAGTATTGGTAATAGTATGCAGCGTAATCAGCAAACTGTGGAGGGTTTTTTTGACTATGTGGCTGAGACACCGCAGGCCAGGAAGGAAGTCCTGGAAGCGCAAAAGGCTGTTGCTGCTGTTGTGCAGGCTGCGTCGTCGGCTGGATCAGGGGCACCACGCTTTTAGGAACATGACGCAGTTGCTGCTGCATCAATTGCCGACACTCTGGAGCCGATTTCCCGAAGTCGTAGCCGGGATAAAACTGTTTGTAGTAGTTTTGCATTACGTGGTACCACTGAGTGTAGGGATCCACTTAAAAAGAAGATGAAGCAAAGTGCTGAAAACAGAGGTAACGAGCAGATGCGGCTCAGCTTATGCGTACACGAACACGTATTTGGCTGCAAGACAAGATAGTCTGCAACGCCACACAATAACTCAGTGTTGTCAGTTGGGAAAAACGTAAGATAGCAGCACATAACACCCAAAGAGCTGCAAACAGAGAAATCAGGCATGCAAAGGCTCGTTCTTAGCTAATGCCGGTTAAAACACACCTGGAATTGGGTCGACCATTTCTTGTGCTCTTCGTACTTTAAGGAGAAGACTTATAAAAAAAACACAAGGACATATAAAAAGTGAATGAACAAACTTACTTTCAGAGGCAATACTCTCTGGTGTGGACGACCGATTGTGAATTAATTCATTAAACCGATTCCCTGCATGCCTATTCGACCGCTTGGGACTTCTGCTGTGCAAAGGCAATAATGAAACCCGTTCTATATGGTTTTTTTTGCTGATTCCTATGAAATAAAACTCTAATTAACAACTCGCACCTGGTGGATTGGGGGTATCAACAACAGCCGGCTGAAGACCGGCAAGGTCTTCAACGAAAGACTTCGAAGTATAAGCAGAATTGTTTAGCGGTTGGGCACTACAGGCTTGTTCAGAAGGGAGTTGGGCCGTCAAATCAATCAAATTGAAGGAATCTTCCCGAGGAATGTCACCATCAACGGTAGTAGCCATTGAAGCAGCGGTTTGGTCCAACTTGTCTTGAGGCACACACGCACCATCTCTAGCACAAAATAAAAGCATTTCCACCTTTTACTCACGGAAAACTAACGCCATACTCCATAGGTAAAACTAGACGTATTGGATATGACCGTAGCGACAAACAATTGAATGACGTCGGATAAATCGAGCAACTTGCCCAAAAGGATGGTCTGATTAAACAAGATGTGATGTGTTTAAGTAAAACATAATAGGCTATTGAGTATCCAGTAAAAATACCTAAAAAATAGAGAGGAATCAAGAAAATTTTCAAAGTTTGATTAGGGGCGCTCTCATACAAAATACAATTTTCGACTAGGCAACTTTGGCCTTCAGTAGCAGAAAGACACCGTAGGAGCATTCGCAAACTTATCGAAATTAATGCCTTAAACTCCAGCAAATGGATCTTCTGCCCTAAAAGTTGCTAAAATGTATGCCTGCTATATTGCCAGATAAAAAGTTGCCTATTCTTTGAAAGTCTACTTATGGAATGTCTAAGACTAAGTCATTGGCCTAAAAGCACTGAGTGCAAAGGTACTAAAAATAATCACTTTAAAGTCAATTTCATACAAATGAAATAGTTAGAGCCTTGCACTTTAAATTTAAACGAATTGGACGATATTCGAATAAACCGAATAGCCTATCTTAACTACTGTGCTCGAATTGAAGCTGCCTCGTACGGCCTAGACGACCACACGGCTTGTGTCGATTTTCCGCCATGGAATGTGGGGTTCCCAACCCTGGCGATGCTGTTAAGCCTGAGACCAGATTGTGTTCAATATGCGCAACAAATGAAGCAAAATATACGTGTCCCCGTTGCACCGTTCGAACCTGTTCTCTTCGTTGTTGTCAGGATCATAAGAAATCCACAAGGTGTTCTGGGAAGCGCAATGTGGCTGAGTTTGTCGCCAGGAGAGACTATAATTATTTTGCTTTTTTGTCTGATTATCGATTTCTGGAGTCTCTTGATAGGGATAATGAAAGCCGGGAGAAGCGAATACGTGAAGTACGTACACCGTGTTGGATTTGTCAGGGACTGTGAGAACCGTTTTGACTATTAGTGGTTTTTTCTTACTTCAGTTTTATGATATCGCGAAAAAGAGGCAGAGGACTCAGTCGAAGGTTTTGAGTGCTGCGCGTTCTCTCAAAATCGACTACCGTCTCTCTAGCAGTCTCCTTACTCGCGCCCGATTAAATCAAACTCACGTAATCTGTGATAAGCCTCCAGCCGTTTTGTGGACACTGGAACTTTGTCTACTTGATCCTTCTGCGGATGCGTCCCAGGGTGATGGAAAACAGTTGTGTGACAGCGTCCTCAGGCCGATTCATATTCTCCTTCATAACTGCCCTTGCTCCTCCCTCCTTTCGGATATCTGGCGTTCGAAAGTTGCTGAGTTGTCAAGCGCCGATCTAGAGACGCTGGTTGCTTCTCAACTTGCCGCCTCGTCTAACGTCAATATGAGCCCTTATGTGACCAATTGGGTACTGGCGCTGGGCAAAAGGCTCCCCTACTTTTACATTGAGTGTGTAGATAAGCAGACCAGGTCTGTCCTGAAGCATGAAATTTTTGCATGTTCAACCACCCTTCTGGAGGTGATGACTAGGGACAAGTATGTTGTGAACGAGTTCCCTACCATTTGGGTTTCGCAGACGGAACTACGGTCATAAGACTGTTTTGTACATGGTTTTTATTATAAATGCATCTTAGGGGTGCTACTGGTATCGTTATGAGACTTTGGGCGTAGGTGGCAGTAGACTACGCTATATTTCAACCAAGGTGAGAATTGACTTTTATGGGGTCCCATTTTATTCGGTTATGTATACCTGCCCCCATTGCTTAGTATCGCAAGTGTTCAAGTAACAATTTTGCCCCCGAGGATGGGGAATGTTTGCGTTCGAAATGCTTAATATCGTTAAAGGTACGTATCGAGAACTGTTTTTAAGGTATGTAGTAAAATAGAGCTATGAAAGTAGACTTCTTGGTGAAAGTCTGACTATCACCTTCTCACGGTTCATGTCACGAACTTCACACCAAAAAGGTGTTATAATTAGGCATTTCTGGTGTAGAATAGAAATCTACAAATTGATTAAAGACAAAGATGCAGGCAACAACATACTTGTGAAAAATCCTTGGTATCAGTACCAAAAGAAGCACAAGGCCTCCGTACACGGAATCGAGATCGCAAAAGCACCTGATGCCATTTTTAGAGGGCACTATCTTGCAGCCACGATGCGTTCGTAAACGACGCTATCAACTCTACTGAGGTTATGCCATGATAGGCATGGTTACTCAAGCCATTCACCCTTTACTCATTTCCAAGTACCAGTAATTTTATAGCGCCTAATGCAATATTTATCAATATATAATATTCAACATCACTTATGCAAAGGCAGATGACATGCCAGATTTGGTTCAGTCCAGTTCAGCGTAGAGTCAACATAAGGGCGTCCACACCTCAATGCTGCATCCACGACGAGGCGCCGGTACTGGGAGGCGCTCCTTCTCCACTTGCCTACTCATTCAATTCCTTCGTTTACACGTTTTTCTCCTCTTCTACTTCCTCTATATTGGCCATCTGACCCTTCATTCCACTGATATTCTTCCTTTGTCTCTTGACCTCCAGCATTACAGCGTAAGACCATTTCATCGATTACGTGATATCCATGCTTCACATATTGCTTTACTTGACCCAATGACGGCCACGATCAGCCAACTTTGACAAAATTCCCTCCGTCTTGATTTAACAGGTGGCTGATATGTGTGTTAGACTATCGCTTCAATACTTATTGGTGAAACAAAAAAAAGTGAGAGTACATCAGAATACAAATCGTGACTTGAAAGGAAGTTACAGAAGTCAGAAGAATGAAGCAAGCATTTTTAATCGAAACCTGTGATTGTAAGATGTGTACCAAGGATGATCGGGTGACTTGTCCCTGGCAATCTAAACGACATGCAGAAAGCGGGCAATTGTTGTGGTTTGAACGATAAACGCTTAATTTTGCTATGTCCATATTTAGGTGTGGCAGTGAAATGCAGAATGTTTAAACGTAAAATGACTTTCTGCATATGCTAAGCTAGTTTGCATTAAACAGAACGAAATAAAAAATTTTAAAGCCTGCCAATAATCTTAAATCCCATTTAGTCTAGATCTATCTACTGAAATAAGGAATGCAAAAGGTGAGTCTAAAAATGTTGTCATTTTGTCTGTTTTGCTAAAATGAATGGTTTTGATTAGATTTATTAGGACATTATTGAATTGCTTCAGAAATCTGCACGGTCGTCTTCAAGAAAGTAATAAGTCATTTGTTTTGCTTAGTATTAAAAATCCTTGTGCCCACTTAAAAATACCTTATCAAACATATTGTAGCCATTTTTTACAGTTATCAGTCGTCTCCATTTCCATGCGTCTCTTAATTTTAACTCAAACGTGAAAGAACTAACCACCTACCCTAGACATTAAACTTTATATGCAATCACTTGCCTAAAAGACTGGTTATTCCTCGCTTAAATATTTTGGCCGGTTTCACAACCAATACAAAGTTTCAGATTCCTTATTTATTTGCGTAATTTGTTTGTATCAATCCGGTGCTCCGCCGCACTTTTCTAAAGCATTTAGCGAGCATTTAATCCACCCGAGTAGTCATGGGCGATGGTGACATCCAAAAGGTACGCTCAATGTTTTGTCTGAATTTTAGGCGATTATCCAACTCAAAAACAAAACAGCTGCATCGAATCAGCAAAAGATCCTTATAAATGCACAAATCGACGCCCTTTCTAAGCAGATCCGTCGCTCTGAACTAGTGACAGAAGAAATAACATCCTTGCCAGACGGCGTGAATACTTACAGTTCAATCGGTCGAATGTAGGGCGTTCGAGGCGTCAAGCACTCATTTTAGGTTTATTCAAAAGAGCGTCCCTGATCTAGTTAGGGATCTATCGTCGCAAAGTGAGGAGTACAACCGAACTATTGAGTCACTAAAGAAGAAGCTGGATTATGTGAGTAAAGGCCTTGCAGACGCACAGCAAGGATTGAGAGACCTGATCAGCGCTAAACAGCAGAAAATGTAAGATAGATAAATATATTTGCGCGGTTTTGCTGTCGATGACTTGTACATCTTGAAGGGAAGAACGTGGCGACAACATCAAATTGCCACTTTTAGAAGATGTGAAGTTGAACAGGGCCCAAAAATGTTTTTTTGGATCTTGATAGTGCCAAATTAATGTAAACTGAGAAATGATCATTTCGAGCTCCTCAGTTGGTTCCACGTCCTACGGAATCGCCTTTCGCTTTGTTGCCGTGTATCGTTCCATGTACTAAAGCAATGAGAACAGTTATAAAACGCCAGACGACGCCTAGGTTGTACAAAATAATGTGCGAGTGGATGTTATTCATTTTCAGTACCAACGGT
The DNA here is from genome assembly GCA_000469725.3 of Echinococcus multilocularis. Taxonomy (NCBI): domain Eukaryota; kingdom Metazoa; phylum Platyhelminthes; class Cestoda; order Cyclophyllidea; family Taeniidae; genus Echinococcus; species Echinococcus multilocularis. The sequence goes on along the minus strand of LN902846.1, from coordinate 2,383,597 downwards.
TCCTGATGATTAGACTCAGTGTGCGCACGCACTACCAAAATACAGTGTCTCTTGGTGTGCATCGCATAATTAATTTCCTCAGACTGATTTATTTTGCCGTAGTCGTACTAATTAAGTATCCTCAGAGGAGAAAACAAAGAATCAACCGTGATTCAGGGCGGTGGGTGATGCCCTCATTCATTTTTGGAACTGGGGTTCGGCTCTGGATTGCTAGATTCCTATTGCATATCGCACAGTTGCATTACGAGACAAACGAGTGGTGGATGATTGCACCTTCGCATACGCGGGTAGTTCCTGGAGAGCTTTCATTGAAAGTGGATTTCCTTCAATGGAAAAAAGGGAAATGTTCGAGTCCTCCAAAATGCCCATCGGAATATCTTCAAGTCGGAGTCGATTATGTGCCAGTCGGAGCACTTTTAGTCGTGGGCACTTGGCTAGTTTCTCGGAGATGGCAGATATTTGGTTTTCGTTTAAATTGAGTTCAATCACCTAAATTGGATAGAAAATTAAAATGGAATCAACATCACCAGGGAAGACTGGGGCACATCTCAGGAGGAAAATCCACGAAAATCTAACCTGAAGCAGACTTGCACAGTCGGGGACAAGACTAATGTTATTTTTCGAGAGGTCGAGTAGGTCGAGTGGTATGTCTTTTGAACAAAATTCCACAGGAAACTCAGTGAGGTTGTTCTTTGAAATGTCAACGGTTCGTAGATGTCTCAGAGACCCAAAATTAACCACACTATGGCTAGAGGTTAAAGAGAGCATCCTGTTGTTTGAAGCATTGAGTGATTCTAATTTGGTCAAACGCGACACCTCAGTTGGCAAACATGCTATCATCCGAGAAAAACAGACGCCAGTAAGGTCAAACAAACGACTCTAAGTATTGGTGCAACACTTATGAGAACGGCGAGATATCAATCAGCTATCAGATTCGATAAATTATTACCTATGCCAGATGTAGAATCACACCAGAAAGAACTGATGAATTACCTAGTTTATTTCCACTAACATTCAGTGACCTCAAACCGGGAAATGCACCAATCCACGGATCAAGATGTTGGATTGAGTTAGAGGAGAGGTCGAGAGCGCGCAAGTTCGTCAGTTTTCTAACATCCTCAGGGAACTACATCAGTACATATCAAATAACTACAAATTACTTTTGACAACTTCAGGTTACTCAGCTGCAAGGACCCGGTTTTCTTCGCATTCTCGTACCTTGAGCTTACATTATTACCCATCGAACAAGGGATCGCCCTCTGGAATCAAAAAAACGGATGCAGAATTGAAGGTTTAAACATGCATGTCAATATGACACTTTACAATATTTTCAATCATTTTACTTAGATAAGATTGTGGCATAAGAGTATTTAAGCAAAAGGTATTAGAAAGTAGCAAGTAAATCCAACAACATTTCCAATGAGTTCATTAACAATATAACTCAGAACCGATTGATAATATTCACGCCTTATATGGCGTCTGTAATGCGTGTTCGTCTAAAAATACTTTAATGAGAGCCATGTATTAGGCACAAAGCTAAGTACAGGGCCGATGTCATCTACCCCTGAGGAAGAAGTGTACTTTGAACGTGTGTTCACTGATCACTGCAGCTTGTTCATAGTAATATCTATTACGAATGCCCGTACCCACTCATCTTACTCAAACAAAAAAAAACTTAGGCTAAGATGAAAGGGAGAAAGGCTAAATCTGACTAAATTGGGCTATAAAGAACATATGGGAGACGTGGTGAGACAAAGGAATTAAATGATTGTAGCTTGGACCACAGATGGTATGCATCTTGCAAGTAACAAAGCGTAACTGTCTATCTGCAGTGCGCTAAGACATTCCAAAAGGCAAAGGAAAGCAGCATGTTCGGACAGAATGTGTACCGACAGCCTGCTGAAGGATTTGAGGCTAGTAGTATGACCTGAGGTTAACAGTTGACATTTTACACCGACAGATGATGGAAAACCGTATTCTCTCAAGGAGAGGACCTTAGACATGATACTAAATGTTTGGCTTTGCCAGGATCTCCTCTTAGTTTTCCTAGCGCGTTCCTTTTATATCAAAAGATGATTTAAAAGCAAATTAACCCATATTCTGACATCCGAAATGGTTCATAACAAAACATAATGGCCTGCATTTTTACTTAACTGTGCTGTGAGACCACCAGGCATGCCGGCAGCCGCTAACCTCTTCTGTACACCAACAACGCATATTTTGCTTTAGTGTTATGCCCCCAATCGGCTTTGGAGAGCTATGATAATTTTGCCAAAAGTAGCAGAATTGTGTACAATTCGGAAAGGTGATTAATAAAGGTGTTGTCCTAATCATTTAAATATGGCCCACCTTTACATGTTTCTTCTCATATTATTGAGGAAATTGCATTTCTTCAATACGAAAAAAAATTTTAAAAACAAATTGGTGAAAACCAAGATTGCATATAAAAGAGAATGAGGGCAATGAACAGTACCCCTTTTTTATGCCTTTTGTGGCATTTCAAGCATAACAACATTGTTATGTATATTATCGCATGTTTTAGTTCACACAGGAAATTTAATCTTGCCCCAAATCTTGTGTTAGCTCTGAGGGTTTTCTTCGGTTCTATACCTGCAGCCTCTCCGTACATGTTCACAAAAGTAATATATTTTCTTCATATTGCTCTGTCCTACTATACTCTGTAGAAGATTTAATACTACGTTTAGGCTAAAAGCTAACGTAGCGGCCTAGGATTTGCTTTTTAATTTAATGGGAGACAAAATCCAATTTGAATATGGAAATATATGGCGTTAGTCTAGCTTGATTTTGTTAAAGGGTCACTTTTGGTGTCGGCCGGGTAAACTGGCCTCTGAGCTATATCAGTAGCCTCTCAGCTCTACCGTAATTTGAATATACACTTCCTAAGCAAGTATAATGTCTTCTTTCCATTACAAAGAAGTCTCAGTCGCTAAATTAGTCGCAGCAAAAAAAGCTAACCAAACTTAATGGACATTCGTCCGGTGTTCCACTGCTGGGTGAAATACCTCATCAGGGTGGAAGAAGTGTGTGTGCTTCGAGTGAAAGAATCAGCGATAACCCATATCAGAAGGGATGAGAATGGCCCGTGCTTCCGGTAGTTACTCCATTACCACGTTCTGCACGAAAGCTACTGTAATGGAAGAAAAATAGCTGCAAACCAACCTGAGAAGCCTCAATGTGAGAATTTCCTATGGTATCCGCATAAAGATGTCATTGGAGTAAACTTGAGATACGTCCCTTACTTCCATAGTAGTTCAATAAAATGGGCAACATCAAAGTGAGATCAATGTGGCAAAGCAAAACAGACGTAAGATCATTCCCCAAGGAACTTCGTTTAATCCCATCCTCCTTTGCCAAAACCTGTGTTAAGACTAGTAGCTCCACATCTAGCTATGGACATACGCAACGGTTAGTACAATTCTTCGTTTATAAAAACTTAGTTTTTAAGCTAAACAACTCTCAAAATCCTGCAGAATTAACTAGAGGGATAAGTGAGATTGCAGCAAAGAATATTCTTACCTGCATAAAAATCTATTGACAAATACGGTTGGCTTTCGCGGGTATTCCTTCAGGGAGTTTCGGGGACTAGGCTTAAATAAGAATAGAGGCTATATGATACCTTTGTTGATGGTTATCTCTCGCTTTTAGTAAAGGGCAAATTTTAGTGCCTTGATCATCCTGTTTTCTTCAAGTACGCTAAACCCTATACCGTGCTGCCAGTTTTGGGCCCAGTTGTATGTCGAATGTATATATTCTGCCCGAGTATTACGTCTTCTTTAGCCTTTAGAGAAGTCTGGCGCACTACAATAATGCTGCAGTGTCTGGTTGCTAAAATTACTTGAAAAAAATACAATTCCTTCGAAAAAAATGACTCTGTTACAGGTGGTTGCCCACTTTTACTTTTCCTTGATAATTTTCACGATTTTCTTTTAATTAGTTAGCGCATTTTCACTTGCAGTGTTATTTGTGCACCACTCACTTTACTGTTGGCGTCGGTTCGCTACAACAATGCCAAAGAATAAGGGAAAGGGGGGTAAAAATCGGCGACGGGGCAAGAATGAAAATGAAGGCCAAAAACGGGCCTTAATTTATCGCGAGGAAGGTCAACGTAAGTAAATGGTTTTGTATTAGCAGTCTTATTGCTCTCGTTGCTCCACTGCCTTATACGGTCGCGATTGCCCATTTCAGAATACGCAAAGGTTGAGCGTCTTCTTGGCAACGGACGCCTTGAAGCTTATTGCTTTGACGGGGTTAAGCGGTTATGCCATATTCGGGGGAAAATGCGCAAGAAGGTTTGGATCAACAGTGGTGACATTATTCTCGTCAGTCTTCGTGATTATCAAGATCAAAAGGCTGATGTTATTCTCAAATACCTAAACGATGAGGCTCGGACATTGAAGTCTATTGGTAAGACTTGACTTTAGACATTTTAAGGTAGTCTGCTAATAACGTAAATTCGTGCGTGATAAGTGTTCAACTGTTGCAAAGCTGCCTAAATGGTGTGGTGAAGTTTATTCCATTTTCATGCTTCTGAAATCATACGGTTGCGACGCATATGTGTGTTCATTCGTAGGCGAGATTCCGGACACAGTGAATCTGGACGAGAACGACGATATCGAGTTCGATGCTAACGCAGCGATGCCAGATGATGATTTGGCTGTCAGAAACTCGTATTCAGACATGCCACCGTCGTCGTCGGAGGAGGAATCTTCGGAAGATGAGGAGGATGATGACGAGGAGGAAGATGGTGACGAAGGTGCTCCCTTCGGTTCTCATGTCCATTATAAGGGTGAATTTGCTGGTAGCACCAATCGGTGGGATAACAAGAAGTCCCACAAAAGGAAATAGATGGTAGGTCACGCTCTCGAATAGAGTTAAGATTATGATGGTATTATCGTATTCTTTGTAGGCTTAGCGATTATCTGGCGTCTGTTTTCACTATGTACTTTATGTAGCCACGAGATCATAGTTGCTACACTTTAAACACTCACTTTGGCGGAAGAAACCGCTTAATTCAATAGGTTAGCGTTGTATTAACTTTTGTAACATGACCGCCATCCCTGTCATCCTGAGTATTGCGCTGGATAGTTCCTGTTTTCTGCTTTTTTAGTGCCACTGGCTGTTGGTTAATGTATAGCGTTCTTCCGGCTCGATTGATCATCGATTACTCTTTTGTGACCCCTACTTCTGTGTACACATTGCGCCCGTTCTTGTCAATGAGGACCCTTGGTGGCCATATCCCTTGACGCGCAAGACTGAGGCTTTTCACTCGCCATTGTTGGGCTGTCTCTTCCTGTCGTGGAATGGTTGTCTGTTTTGATTTTTTTGCCATCATTGGTCTGATGCATAGTTCAAATTATTGTGTCGCACATAATCCATGAGCTCGTAGCAGTCTAAACCTGTTCATACATCATTATTATTAGGAAACGTAGTTACTGGGTTCTATTGATATCTTGATTTGCTCGTGATTTAGATTAACGTTATTTTAATCGCTATGATGTTTATTGGAACTAGGGCTTTCGTAACGTTGTTTTTGCTGTTGTATCCCCCCCCCCCTTATCAGTTGGTCAAGGGCGCATTGGGTCACCATTGCAATGAGGCCGTGTACCATGGACACTGTCACGTTCCGATATGCCCTTGAATGCAAAGTGGAGTAGATTGGTGCGGGAGACCTGTTAACGTTCTGGGAGGCTATAGAAGTGGGTGGAGAGGCATGAGTGGATGATGCAGCCGAGTTAGGTGTGGTTGGGTAGGTTTTTCTATCCCATTTCACGCGGTTTTTTGGGTAGTTTTGCGCGGTTTCGTCGCTTTGTCTTGACCCAAGCCAAACATGATAACCTTGACGACGGACATTAACACAGCACTGGCCTTATACGCTTGGCTGTCAGCACTCTATCATGGCGCCACGGACAGTAGCATGACGGGTTTTGGTTTAGAACTGAGGTATCAATCACTAGGGTGTCTGGTCATGAGCGGCGTCAGCCATTCCAGTTCGCACGCAAGGCCAAACATGTTTGTCTCCTACTCAGTTTTCTGATAGCCCATCTTTTGCCCCGCTAGTCCAGTCTTAGGGTTGCAAAATTTGGTAGCAAACAATTTTTGGCTATGGACATTTTTACAACGCAGAATCGGGCGCTTTCTAGCCGTTTGATCAAAGGTACCACCCTTTTTTGATAGTCCAGTCAAGTTTTACCCTCGGCCAATATTCACCACGTCCCAACCACATGAGTTGATTTGCTTTTCTAATTCTGCGTTTTTAGAAGAAGTGTTAATTGATGTTACGCTTGGTGCACATTATGGACGTGGGTAACCTATGGAGTGAAAAAGCTACATGATAAAGAACGCCTTCTGGGGATGACTGACAATCCATTCCTTTGGTTGACCTCAACTTGATTCGGTCAGAGTGCTCCGAGCAGTAGGCACCAATAAGCCGGTGACGTTATGCTCATCCCCGTCGTTAACCCTTCCAATGATGTCGCAAACAGTTGCTAAAGTGATTCCAATCAGGAGGTTCAGGCAGTGACCCACTAGAGGGTTGCCCTAACATGAAGATTGTCAGCACTCCAATTCCAGATTTTTTGGTACCTAAAAAGAGGAGCACTTTGCTAAAAAAGATGCAGAACTTGGTAGCGACCTAAGGAAGGGGCTCGTTGCAGTGCGTTGCTTGTTTGTGCAGCTCGATTTAGTAACTGGCCCCCCAAGGGTTCCGCCATTTTATCTTTACCGAGCTGCCTGACTCGGCCATGCCAGCAGCCCTATTTCCATTTGCCCCATTAATAATACGTATTCCCCCTGTGTACTGTGTCTTCTTTCGTCTTCAAGGCGGTCTTGGAGCTTCAAATAAATGACTGAGAGCATCTTTACAATAACCTTTGATATTAATATTCGTCTCCAGTTAGAGCTAGAGCAATTAAAACGAAATCGGAGCTTCCCATTAATTCTACCAACAATAGCAGTTATTGTTAAATCTGCTTATTCGGACGCCCTCCGCCTCTCTTGGATATCTTCAAAACCCCCCTCTTTCTGCCATGACGTTTCCAATTTTTTGCGTATCAAAACTAATGCAACTTTGCAGATGCTGGCTATTTTTTTGAGCAGGCATAAATTTTGGCCCAAAATCTGCACAGCTTAAGGTCAACCAGACCTCCAACTATCATAATAATGATGATGGGGACCTCCCCGAAGACGCTCTAAGATATACGGGTCAAGGTAGAACTTTGCCATAAGTGTAGCAGATGGGTAAATAGTTTTAAAATGGCATAAACGGAACGCCGTGGCATCGAGGTGGGAGCCGAAGCCGCGTAAAGTTAAGATCCCAAATAGTTGGAACACTTCACCACTCAAGATTCCAAAATTCTTTCGTCACTGTTGATGGACTTACTACCGTTTTCACCAAGAGTAGCTTGCCCCAACTCACTTGTAACTTTTGAAACACGAATTTACAAAATCTGAGCGGTCACAGAACCTATGTGTCTGGCCTACACAGGAGTTGTAGTTGTAATTAACAGCAACCCATCCCTCCATCGTCACACGCGGGTAGAACCTACACCGGCACCCTCGGTACCAGGGTGTCAGAAGACCACCCACCACCAGAACCCAGGGGGCACCGATGCTAGCACTATCCGCCCTTCCATTTTAGGTGCCCCTTGATAAGTAAAATGACTGTCATTTTGCCTTTGGTTCATTTGCAAACCCTTTTTGGTGCGACCAGTGATAGCAAGCTGAGGGAGGAATCATTCCACAAATGCGCGACGCCTGGGCTTGGGTGGGCGGGTCGAGGCGTCACACGTAGGAACCTGTCAAACACAAAGTAAATAAGTCGCTTGAAATCCAACAAGTACGTATTTAACAAAATAATTTGAAAAAAAAGCAGTCTAGTCTCTGTTTCGTAGACCCCTTCAGACGTGGTTGCTTTCACTTCAGCAATGAAAAGCAATTCGGCCACTTCGCAGATTTTTTTTTACTTTATAAAAAGCGCTTCCAAAGCGATTTGAGTGGGGGATTTAGAGGGCAGAATAGAGTGATTGTGCTTCATCGCACTGCGAGTAAATTTGCAAACAAAACAACAAAAAAGGAGACAAACAGCGCGAGAGTAGCAAAATATGTACAAACGCATGCGGGCAACCCGACCTACTACCTTCTTACCATCTGTGGACGTTTCTTCCGTCTTCGGCTCAGCCGTTCTCGGGTCCTTTTGGCTCCCTCGAGGGCCAAATTGCGCAGTCGATCCTGCTCGGCCAGTGGTGGCAGTCGACCGCCTGAGCGCAGGCGGTGCACGATGACGGGGGTGAGCCAGAGGGTGAGGCCGTAACGTAGCGGTCCTAACACCTTGTAGAGTACATATGCCGATGCGAACACTCCCACCGAACCACCAGCTACGTGGAATGGCTTCAGCATCAACTCCGGTGCATGCAGACTCTCCAGCAACTCTTGTACATTCAGTCCACTAGAAATTTACAAGGCGACCATGTGAGGCTGATCAGCAGAGCAGAGCGTTGATGAGAAAAATGGCCCCACTTTGCGGTTAGAAAGACTAATGAATCAAGTGATAGCCTGGAGTGTAGCAAAACCTTGACAGTCGAAAGCAGGGATCGGTTCATGATTTCGGTTCGTGAAGCTCCTCTACGTTGCACGCTTCATTAAGTGGACTTCTGTTGCTGGGCAAATGTTCCTGTCAGCAGCAGGCAGTTGGGCAACCTTCCAACCCTAGGCAAAATGTGGCACACAGGCCCATAAGATTTGGGACACACAAGATGCGTTGCTCGGTTAACTTGAGTAGTTTCTCATCATGGCGGAAAGTCACTGCGATGATTTGGTATACTCAGCTACCTCAAAAAGGTCGAGAGGTCATGCTCAAGGGAACCAGGGAATACTGCCTGTCAATAGCGACTGCTCTTCTACGATGAAGATATCGGATTATGCTCCACAACGTGACATTAAAGCTCTTTCTAGACTCATAAACATCATGAGGGCTTCAGAGAAAATTCGAATGTCGCAAACGAGATATTACACCTTAAAATAAGCGATAATCGGTCAGTTTAGCAGTAAAATTGAGGATAATGATGAATTATGCAAGGTTTTCCAAAAGCAACAAGCAGTTTAACAGGATTTGCGTCTATTTCTTTCTCTACAGCATAGTTGCATAGAAAACTAACACTACACAATTACTAGGTATCAAGCAAAGCTATTTTTGCAATCAATCAGATTGTGTAAATCGTGATGCAAGACGGTAACGACTACATAAACAAAACTTCCTACTAAGCCACAGACCAATAAATTATGAAGTTTTAAAGAAGACGCAGAAGACAGAGAATCAAATAAAGAAATGGATTAGATGTGACGACGCTTAAATGATCTTCCATATGGAATATTGCGATTTCACTGAAATGATATTTTGCATATGTTAAACGCGAAGAAGTACATCACTGGAGGAACCAATGTGCCAGTCTCAGTCGAAAAAGGGAACACAATAAATCACTTACACTAAATCAGGAGATGCCTATCAAAAGGAACATTAAATCCAACCCCAAACCATAGGAAACCGAGTGGCACTGGAGCGCCAGAAGAAGTAGGCAACCGAATGAATTAAACGAAGAATGTCAAGAACCAAATGCGAGGGATACATCCCCACCCCATTTGAGAACAGCCAACACCCTAGGACATCACAAGAAGATGAAAATAATATTTATTGGTCAGGTAAAGTGTGCCTAGCACCACAACACAAACATTCTGGAAGTAAACTAGTTATTACGTCTGCCGAAATTCCAGGAAAGAATTATAGGGTAGCTAGGCCGGTGGCTTGGTGACTCGTCTTTTGCTTGGTGCCAGCTTTAGCCGACTGCGCACCCGATCACTGGACTGCCGGAGACGAGAGCGCGAGAGGCGGACGCCCTGGCGGGCCAGATTGCGCAATCGGTCTTCCTCGGCCAGGGGCGGGGCAAGACCGCGAGTGCGGAGGCCATGAACCACGTAACGCGAAGCAGCAAGCGTAACAAAGTAGCGAAAGGGTGTGGCGAGTTTGTAGAGGAGTAGGGCGGTCGCCCAGAATCCTAGCCCTCGAGTTACCATCGGCTCTACCAGCCACTCTAGTGGTCTCACTCCCCTCAGGACTGAGACCACATCCAGCCCGCTAAAGGCAGATCACACACGCGGATAGATGGAGGGATAGACGAACGAGTAGTTATCAATTTGTGCCTCAAAGCAGAAGAAACAGAAGACACGTCTGATTACACAAATCAGAAACAAGTTCATAGCTGGGAAAGTACGACTCAACGAGTCAGGCTTGGATCAAAAGACAAGGACCTGATTTCAAATAACAATCGGAGATCTGGATTTTTAAAAACGCAGACATCTTACTAAATGTTATCGGGCTTGAAATGAAAAGTATCACCGGTAACAAGAACCAAAATAGCGAAACCTGTAAAACGTCCAAAAGATGAAGAAATGGAGCAAGATAGGGGAATTTGGTTGCGTGGGAACTAAAGTGCTTCAAAAAACCGCAGTGCTTCAAAGATGAACCAAAAAATAAATTTTGCGCATATGCAGACACGATATGCGAATTACATTTAGCACTTTTCTACCAAAATAAAGAAGAGCTGCTTTCATTACTAGCCCGGGTCACAAAAAAGGATTTTAGACTCATCTTTGGAATTTGTAAATGGAGAAAACTCATGTTGGCCTTGAAGGACATAAGGAAGTGCGCATTGGATTGTCTCGAATAATTTGCTAACGGGGTCTTATTAGTAACGCTAGATATTAAAATAGACTTTACTCACCTGTATGCAATGAGGTAGAACAATCCCAGCCATGCTGCAGAAGTGACACCATGGACGACAATCAAGACTTTCCCGTATATTTTATAGGCATTTTTAAATCGCTGTACAAGGGGAATACTTTTCTCAGACTCTGCTTCAGACTTCTTTTTAGAAGGGGAAACTGGTTCAGGAAGTTCTGGCTGAGTGCTCAGAAAGCAGGGATGTCGTGAGAGCATACAGTGTGCGCCATGAGTTTTGGGATGCGCACAACGTGGTTCAGGGTGGCGTGAATAGGACCACTGAAGAGATGGATGCAAACGACTTGTCGGAAAAGCTGACGATCTTGTAAAAAAAAAGCCAGAAAAGGAAAATCTAACGGCTTTGCATTCAACTAGCGCGATGCTCCTGCGCGAAAAAAAGGCCAACATTGACACGGCTTTCAATGGATTTATGGACACCTCCTTCGTAATAGGTGAGGTAAAAGTATTGACTTGCGAAAGAAATAAGCTATTTATGTATAACTGATATTTTAGGCGCCGCAATTTCGAGAACCTAAAAATATGCGCAAAAGCATAAAATCAATTCGGAGAAATAACTTGCCTCTGAAAAATTGAAATCAGTAGTTCAAACTAGGTGGAAGGACTAAACTAAAATGTTAAGCATAAAAAATTTAGTCCATAGGTGTTAGGAATGACGATGTCTCAATTAAAAAAAGGAATTTTTCACCAGAGGTAAGTGACTCACTACAGGAAAATATTCCATTTTAACCAACTTTATGCTATCAGGCTTCCAAAGAGTTCAGCAGTTTAGCATTTCAATACTTTAGCAGTGCATACAAAAATGACTGATTATTAATAATTTTTAAATGCATTATACGCAAGGGTTTTGGCATCCTTGTTACTTCCTTCGCGGCTTAGTAGCTTTCATCCGTCTCCATCATCTGCCAGTCTCAAAAAGCCAAATCCTTTGCTTGCATTCCTACCTAGTAAATTTCCGCCATGTCCAGGGTCCGGGTGAAAACCCCAACCCAACCATTCATGGCCAAATGTAGAATTGGATCGCCTTTTCGTCGACCAAAAAATCAAGTATTAGTCTATTGGTGTTACTGACGACCCCGGATAGCCGTAAGAAGAGCTCAGAGCAATGGGAACGTTCAACAGTGGCGATCTAAACTCCCAATCAACGCTCCAAAAATCCATCAACCATTGCAAAAATAAATTTGCTCATAGCAAACACTGAGAGCAGCCTTACGTCCTTTAGTCCTGAAAACCTAAGTACCTTTACAAGCTACACTCAATATAGGCATCAAAGCACCCATCACCACCACAACTGCGCTAATCCAGCACAAACTATTTGTCGTTCCTTAGTGTAATCGAGATCCCGAGTCTAAGGCTTGTGGCTAGTGACTTCACGTCGGCAAAGCCACGAGAGACCCGACGCTTAGTAAAGTTGCAGATGGCCAGTGCCTTCCGAATAACAAATCTCGCTTTTGAAACGTAGAAACAGGCAAAGAGGCAACCCTACATGGTGCCTTTTCAATATACATCAGCATTAACCAATACACCAGGAAGACATTAATGCAGCGCCGTGGAATGTGTTCAACCAATTTGTTACAAGCACCAAAGACGTTTTAACTCTCAAGTTGAAAAACTGAAACGCTGATGAACAGTTTCAATCCACAACCCCCCCCCCCCCGAAATGAGTACACTGTTGCATCGAAATGCGCATCGACGGCGCTGGTTGAATGAGGGGACCATATGCAATGAAAATACCGCATATCTATAATCTGGAGCGAAGCACCAAGAAAACGCGACAACTTTCCGGCTGGGCAACAAATGAGCAGATTTCGTCTACGCTGAGGTGAAAGACCCAAACAATATCAGCAGGCCACACTGACTGAAGACGGTACAAATCAGTACTGTGACTCATTGACATAGCTGGGACAAGGGGGCCGGAGGCTGCTGAATGCGAGGAAGCCCCACGGCGATATCCTCCGGCCACCAGGAGGGTGCGAACGGTTGCACAACGCAAACCATCGCTACGCCGGCGGGTGCCGCTCCCGACACCTGTGCTGCCTCTGAGACGTCTACAATGAGCTTGTCACCACTAGCAACTGCCGCTGCGCATTCAGCCAATCGGAGGAGAGCCAAACCATATTGCCAGATTGGAGGGTCGGAGATGGAAGATGGATCCTCCTGACCGCGAATCCAACCCACTGGTCGGTTTCCGACAACCTTGTTATCCTCCTTGGAAATGCGGAAAATTGGGGCATCCAGGGGAATGCTGGAAAGCGAGAGAGGAAAAGCTAAAGCCTGTTTTCTTGAAGTGATTAATATATAGTGCTGCTTGTTTTAATTCCATTTTTAACTAAACGGGAACCTATCCAGTCTCCTGCGATTTGACCTCCGCACTAGCGCCCGCTTCTAGGGACTGTGAGCAAAAGCACATAACATAACGATAGAGAAATGAAATCAAAACAGAAAACGAGGTCAATTATCAGTTGTAAAAATTACGTGTTTGGATTGACAGGTGATTTAAATAGAATGGGGGCAACACGCCTGCGAACAACGCCGACGAATCGAGAGCGCGCCGTCAACTCCTGACCCAAGTAGCAGCCCTTGGAGAAACTGACACCATGGCACAGATCGGCGTTTGCCTCCAGTGGGAGACCCTCTCCCGACTTGAATTCGTCTGCGCCTTCAGGCAAACCGAGACAGTAGCGGGTGCGCCTGTAGATCGCCTCACTAGGGGCGCAGGCAGTTTCAGGAGTGGCGGCTGCATAAAAGAATACTTACTGATATCAAATGATTGGGGATTTATAACAACGAATAAGTCAGGCACTGTGTGACTGCAACGCAGAGGAATCAAGGGGATGTTGCAGAATTACATTCAGCCCCCAGTATTCCAGGATTCAGTCCTCACGATGATGGCATAAAGCTACCTTCATGCTTCCAGGCCCTCCTCTGTGCCTATAGAGTGGTTACTTATGAGTCTTTCTATCGTTGGAAATAAATCGGGCGTCACAAATGCAAACAAGCACTTTGATCGAATTTTAAAGGCAGACAAGACAAGTAAACAAGATAACAACGATGACGCTATTAATCACACACCGCAGTAGTCTGTGACACTGACGTCCACATGACCTCTGAGGGGCATAACTCATTTTGTCAGTGCAAACTCAGATCTCCTAAAGAAATTAAAGTGGAGCAGGAACCGTTTACTGAAGACATTGTCTTAGTAACTGTTGCCACTATCAAAGATACACTTATCAATCGTTTCGAGACTGGAGGAGTTGTCATTTTGTGATGGCAAAAAAACCAATAAAGCATCTAGTAAAATAACTTAATTGAAAATTGGGACTTTCAATAGTATTGGGGCAAATAATGTACTATAAACTTAAAAAATACAATCATTGATAAAAAGTGTATACGATTAGTAGATGAATTTTAGAGTTACGCTGATTTATCTTAAGCAGCCATAGCGTTTAAGTATATGTCTAACCCGTATGGCGTAACATTCTCAAGCACCAGCCAGGAACAGCACGAGGATCTTTTCCCACGAAGAGGGCATCGCCAACACTCGACGCCACTCCGTTGACTTTCAAACTCACAAGCACTCGCAAAGACGGCTCCTCCGAAATGTGCACCTGATAAGCAGGCCAATAATGCGGCGCAGCAGACTTGCCTTTTTCCTGATGTCGTAATACCGCAGCAGCTTAAGCACACTTGGTTTACACTTGCTGTCGCATTCAATAACAAAGTGAGGTTCCTCTTGATCCTGGTGATTTACATGGTAGATGAGAGCGTCACCAATTACACGTCCCTTAAGGTAAAGAAACAACTGAGCAAATTCTTCCAATTTATCACATTTCAGTTCTGATTTCATTACAGTGTATACTCGAATAACTAACGAATAAAAGAGGACTAATCTATTGCCTAAATCAAAAAAGGAAATGCCCTCATTAGATAATTTTTGGAAATCAACGCTCATACAGCATCAATAATGCTTAGAATGGTTCAATCAAGACGTCATTTCAATCATCTCGTAGCCTTTAAGACAAGTTTCCTCATGGAGAGCATTATAATTTTAAGACACAGAAACCACTGACCGGATTCAAATGTAAGAATAACAAGCTGGCAACATACTATGCTTCAGCTTGGTTTTAGAGAAGATTATTTAAATATTTGAGTACCTTGACGTTGAGGAACAGCGAATATATGAGAGAATTCTTGGGCTCTATCAGACGGGCATCGTTTGTCATTAAACCCTGTAGAAAATCAATTGTAGCATAACCTCTTAGGCTAATCAGCTCACGATTAGGCAGCGGAAAAAACGAAGCTTTACGCAGAAACCGCAAGAGACCTATCTTCGAAAGCACCCTAGATCGAGAGAGCGACAAATGCCTTAGCAACATACGAGAGAAATCTAAAATGCCAATAATTAAATGAAATTAACGAAAAATCCACAATAGCTAAAGCAACAACCCAGTCGATACAACAATAGTAGCCAAGACAAAAATATAAGGGTAAAACAAGTGCTCCCAGCCCAGTATGAGAGCAATAGACGCACCTAATAGTGTTAGTGTCGTCTTGATGCAGTAATAGTGGCAATGCATTTAAGACATTAAAGAAATGAAAGACGAGTTACAACTAACTGTCGAATTACATGCAAGTAGTGTAATCCAAAGTGCATCGAACATGAAGTTAGAAGGTGTGCTTATCCACGTTAGGCTTGCTAGTTACAAGGCACTTCCTTTAAGACAAGAAAAATGTGTAAAGTACGGTGCACAGGAGCTAATAATGACTAATATTTAGGACAGTTAAGTGTGGTGACCTTAAAATACGATCTCATTCCAACCTAACCAGGCAAAGCGCAGTAAGACCCTAGGCCATGTGAAGCAAAATATAGCTTAAATGAGAGGTGAATGACAGAATCAAGGATTTTCCACAACATGACCAGCAGCATCTCACACAACTTAAAAAGCACTACTGAATATCATGCACCAGAACGGCCTTCGAGACGCACCAATGGAAGCCCAAGTCGAGTTAGGCACTCATGAACCTGTATCAAATCCCGTCCTTCCTTGCACAAAGCCACTTTTAGGCCAGTATTCTTACATCCATCTACGGATACGCATGATGGCCGGTGCAATTCCCTGTCCCGACTCAAGTTCCTAAACCAGGCGCAACTCCGGATCCAGTAAAGCTGCCAAGAGGGATCAGTTAAGTTGAGGTCAAGTATCTCCTCATTTGCATGCTAAGTTGGTGACTGGCACGGTCGCCACGTGGGTGCTTCTTTACTGCACCGACTACGTTGTAATGGCTGACGCCGGAGGTCTACCTGTGGCAGTGCTGGGGACGAGCTCAAAATAGGAGGGAGGCTATGTAATTCGACGGTGGTTTATCCATCTTGTACTTTGAACTAGCTCTCGTGTACCTCGCTGTGTGGGCTTACCTTTGGGCCACGCCAATAGCCCAAACACCTTCTCTGTGCTGAGTATTTACTTTGCCTGAGTATTATGACTTCTTTCGTCTTCATGGAAGTCTCGGGACGCTACAATGTTATTCGAGTAGTGTATAGGTTTGTGGCTTCTGACGTGGCCAGGTACGGGTTCTGTGGCCTAAATACGCGAGTAGTTCTTTGCCAGAAATTGGGAGTTGAACAACCAGCCAAGGTTTTATTAGGACATTTTATAGCCACATGCAATCTTCACAAAATTTGTAGTGCTACAAATGCTGGTTTTAGTAACAATATAGGAAAACGTCCCAGCAAGTATAATTTACCTGCACAAGGCTTAGCAACCACACGTAATTTACAGTAGAAAAATTTCTTGCCTCAATTATCAAATGCAAAGTAAAAATTTTTAAATGAAATAATTTGCACAAGAAAACTTAAATTTAAATGCAAATTTTTGATCAGGACTTATATATTGTTTTTATGCCTTGTTTATCTAACGGAGCCAGCTCTGAAAGTCGCCTCAGGCAAGTATTTTTGGTGTAGTCTTTGGTTTTAGCGTTGTAGACGCTAACATGCGAACTTTTTTCTCATTGTCTGAACCCCTCACGCATACTTTTTCACGAGCATGGCTGCTCCTTAGCGTTTCGGTTTGCTGGGCTTTCCTGTTTTTTTTCTGATTCTGTACTCCATTTGAGATTTAGATTGTTTCGTGTTTTATCATTTCCTTCCACAGTGAATAGTACTTTATGTTCGTGACCTTTGGTTAAAATGGTTGATGTCCGTACCAATGTGATCAGAGAAGTTGAACACGACGAGGGTGAACTTAACAGCGAAGAGGAATCTCGGGAAAGTAGTAGTGAAGGCTTTACGACAGATGGGGAAGACGATTCTAATGAGGTTTGTACATTTTTTTATTTTGGCAGTTGGTTTGAATGCAGCTGTATTGATTTCTTCCGATCCTTAGGACGATCGAAGTGATAAGCATCAATCGTCAACTGAAGAAACGCCTTGGGAACGTGGTCTTCGGCTTGCTCGTGAGGTTAGACACCATAACTATCATTCTTGAGTATTTCTGTTTGACAATACACTTTTTATCATAACAGAGCGTTGAGCTTAGTGAATAGTTAAATTGGTTTATTTGTTCGGACATTGAAGACTTACTTTTTTTCCCTATGTTTTATTTTAAGCGTGCCAAAAAGGCCAAACTGTTGCGCCAGTCTGATGTAGATCTGGAGGACAAAAAGCTTAATTTTACTGTCGTGGCCCCTGACCCCAACGAGGATGACGCCTACGCCGATGTTTGCGACATAGGTCGTTCTAGTCATACTGATACCTTGTAAATTTCTTATTCTTAATTTCGCTCACTTTCTGTAATCGCTTTATCTCTACACTTGCTTCCTTCTCCTTTCTAGCTGGCTTAATTACCACAAACTAGCCATTATTGGCTCCACCCAACTGACCTGCAAACGCAGTCTGCCCTGTGATTTGAGTCCGCCTTCGCAGCACACAATGGCTCGTTGGCGTAGACGACTTTCTAACGCTCGCGCAAGATCCTCTGATGCATCAGCTGCCTCCCTTTCCTCCTCCACCGCCTCCTCTTCAGTCTCCTCTAATTATGGTTCTCGTGCTTCTTCTCTCTCCTCCCTCGCTGGTTCGATTCTCCTCGCAGTGCCTGATCTCGTGCTCGCAGACGACTCAGATCGTGAGGAACAGCGCCGTCATCGCGGTGGTGGGGGAAGACGTGGGAGCAGTTCTAGAGGCAGCAGCGGCAGTAGTAGTGAAAGCAGTAGTGGTACTGGAAGTCGAAGTGGACGTCGTGCATCAAGTAGTAGAAGCACCTCGCGCTCCTCTTCGAAGGCAAACCAAAAAAATCAACAGCGGAAAGAGAGCAGAGGCATCTATTCCGCCTCCTCATCTTTTTCCTCTCCATCTCCTACTCCTGCGGCTCCTAATGCGTATTTGAGGACAAGGATTCGGTTGTCCGGGAAAGATGCGGGGCCTGTAGCCTCGCCTCGATCGAAGGATGAGGATCGTGAGTTATTTTTAATATCTTAATTGCTAAATTGTATTTTCTACTGAAACACTTAAGTAGCGTTCCTTTTCCCTATTTTAATAGGCACCTTGAAGGGTAGACGCCCTCCGATAGTGTCTTACGGGGACCAGCGTCATGCACCACCACCAGCTGCGCCTCAAATTAGTGGATATCATCATCAACAGAGCAGCTTTAGCAGGAGCGCCTTCAGAGATGCCGAGAATGGCTCTAACTATTCAAATCGGCACAGCTATGGTGATTCAAGTCGCTGGTATGAGCCATCTAATAGGTTCGCAACTTCTTTTCCTTGTTCACCTTCTCATTTGTTTGGTTTTGTGCTGAACATTTGACTTCAGGTTCAGACAATATCCACAATAGATTAAAGGTTTGATCTAGCTATGAACCACCCTTCAGGGAACTGATTACGTACCATACTTCATCCATCACTGCATCAGACAATTTAGAAAGCGTATTTCCCAAATAAATGTTCCCTTGATTTCCCACTCAAGTGCCATTTTTGACATAACCCTCGTAGGCACTAATGCACAGTTGTTCTATCTCCGCTAGGGTTGCAATCAACAACTAAACTTCAACCTTTTAGGAGTCCTGACCGCCCTCCTCCGATGCCTTCAGAGAGGCCGGTGAAACGCCCGTGGGTGGCCGAACCACCAAAATCCAGAGGTAGGTAAAATATTAAGTCGCTCGGGTACCAACTTTTCTCATGGTGTATTGGAATGTAACCATTGCTTTTAAGCACGGCTTTTGAACTGTCTAAAAGGTTCGCAGCTGCGTCAGCGTTCTCCTCCGCCACAACCAATAGAACCACGCCCGCGGTTGCGTCGGTCCCGCTCGCGTTCGTGTTCCGTCTCGCGCGGGAGTTCGCCGAGGGATGATGGAGCGGGACTTGCCACCTACATCACGTCCTGGTCGCAGTCACGCGGTCGTCAACACCCCCCCAAACCCACCCTGCCTGATGTCGTTCCGCCGCAGACTGTGTCCTCTCCGTCTAGGAAACGTGGTATGTGCCTAACTCTCCCCAAGCGTTATGGGGTTTTCATTAAGTGGCACAGAATAGACACCAAATTGGTTTCTACTCCCAGGTCGTTTTATTGTCTTGATTCTCTTCCAGTCGTCACTCAAGAGGGGTATTGAACTTATTTTTTGGCATTGAATGTCTCCCCCTCGATTTCGTTAAACTTGCAAGCCTTTCCCTGCACCTGGACTTGTAAATGTGGATTCAAAATCGTGATGAGTTGCTAAAATATCTGGTTGATGTCTGGGCGTCTTGTAAAGTCGCGATAGTCTGCAGAAATTGCCTAATTCACCACGCCTTTCGGTACTTCCCTTAAACCGTGATTTGGCTATGACATTGGATGCATTTCAGTTTGCTAGACATTGCATGCTTCGGTTGTGGACACATCAAACTTTTGGATCTAGCTGTAATCACGGGTCCGACTGATCCAAAGCAAGAATTGGTGCTTACAAGAATCAGCTATTTTGACATATCGTTTTTCAGTGTCTTCAGCCGCCTCTTCTCGCCGCAAGAGCCGTAGTCCCTTTGCGGACAGTTACTTTGGCAACCCACCAGCACCGGCTGAAGTGCCATTTGAGCAGTCGGTGCCGCTGTTGGCGGGCGCAGTCAATCCTGCTGCTCCGCCTCCCAACGCCCCAGCCTCTACCAAGGCACTTCCTTCCGCTTCTGCACGTCCTGGCGTCAAACTCAAGATTGCACCTCGTGTTAGAGTGAGTTGAGCCCTTACTTTGTTCAAGGTCTTGAAAAGCCAAACCTTAGAAATTGGCCGTCGTACTGATTAGCGAAATAGGTATAGCTGGTTCTATTATTTGCGAAAAGAATATTGATATATTTCAAGGTTATTCAGTATTCAAAATTGTGGATTTAGAATCGCTGGTGGCAACACGAAGTTTGCTGGGTTTACCGTTTTATTTGGACCTTTATTTAACTAATTTTGCGTGATTTTATCCATAAGGCGCCTCTTTTTACACCGAATGAATATATAACCGCAATTGCGACTTTTCGCAGAGTGGTCTGGTGTTGCCGGAAAGTGCATTAGAGAGAGCACACCGTGATAATGATTACAAGGTCGGTGGTTCGCCTATCTCCTCAGCCAGCAGCGGTCGCGGTGGTCGAAATGGTTCCCTTTCACCAGGCCGACGGGATAAGCCCAGCCTCGCGTCTATTAGCGCCGCAAAACGTATGCGCCACTTGGGGTATACTGCGGTCAGTCCGGGCGGCTTTGAATCACCACCGCCTCCTCCGCTCACCTCACCCCCCTCTTCTGCCGCTCCTGCTCGCCTCTACTCACGAAGTAGAAGATTTGAGGCAGACGAGGCAGCTAGCAGAGCTCGAAACAGGGCGCCCGATCAAGGCAAGATTCCAGTGTCTATTGTTTAAGACGTCTATGACTGAATTGGTCTAGGACGCCTTTATTTTGACGTCGCCTCCCAAATGGTGATGAATCTCAGCTTTTGTAATCATTTTTATTCCGTAGTGAGATGATTTTCTTTGGCTTCATCAAAGTAATCCTCTGGTGGTTGCTCCATTATTCTGTCCAGCACTGTTCAGCCGTTCTGCGCTGATTAAGAGCAGCTAGCTGTCTGGGTTCCCAGTGCCCTCTAACCTCTCGACATTTGGAACGTTCGTGAAGGATTGTGCTGTATTGACAATCATTACAGAAGGATTCGTCCCCTATTTAATTTTACAGTGAGTTACTCTTTGATTGGGCAGGCGTCTTACGCGCTGACTGGATGATCATGGTATTCTTTACTGAGGCCGTGGGCTGGCCTTGGAACCATTACAGCTGAGATCGTTACTGACAGATGTACAACTATTTCTGAAACTTTCATTTTCCAGTTACTTTAATTTGATTGTCCCCAAACTGTGGTGCGCTTGAGGCCCTCTGTATGCATCAGTGGGTTTAATGCTTTTGTTTACTAAACCTTGGTCTTCACCACAAGGTGTTCCATGCAACCATGCACTACCACTGTTTCACTACCTCCTTGCGTAAAGGTGTCTGGATGGGCTCAGGACATGTGCCAGTTGACTACTGTGTGGTACCTCCACGATAGTATGTTTTGCAGCTCTAAACCTAACAGTTCTGATTTGACTTGAATTTCCATCGTATTGAGCTCTTTACTGTGATATAGCCAAAAGGAAGAATTATAAGGATTCTTGCATATCTTCAAAATGTGATAATCTACTTATTTGTCGGGGAGTCTTTATTTGTCCTGTGGTTTCTGCACTGTAAATCGGGACGTGTTTGCCGGTCTGTTTTTCGGTAATCATATGATTTATTCCGTCGTCTGGACTCTGCACACAGTTGCGTTTTTTATTTAGAAATAAACATGTTTACATTAAATTCTTCATGCTCCATCTGCATTTATCTCGGTTGGAACGTCGTTGTAAGAAGCGATTTATCAACTCCAGGTTTATTTATTGCTATGATTGAAGCAACATCAAAAATAGTACGAACACGGTTTCGTGACTTCCTCGGTCTTTACAAATGGCGTAAACATTGGGCTTTCCTTTTGGTCGATTTATTTCACCGAAAATGATTTTCTGGTATTAGTTGAAATTTCTTCAAAACGGATCACGTTTTGCGGCACAAGGGATAGGCTATCAGAAGCGCATTTAAACCTATGATTTAATGAATCATTACCGATGCCCTTGGATTAGAGCAGCATTATTATTAAGGGCAATGGATTTTTCGGTTGTGATGCTAATGCTCTATATTACTATCTTTTCAGGTCGTTTTGATGGTCATCGTAGTCGCACTGGTGGAGACTACCATGATCGTACGGACCGATTTTCCCGGAGTGGCCAACCCCACCCACCTACAGAGCGGTATCGTGATCGGAGATTACCGCCACCACCACATGAAAGATTCGATCGTCGAGGATTGCCCGACCGACGCGTCCCATCCTACGATCGAGGTGAGTTCGATATTTCCACCAACCATTAGTAAGCAGCTGGTAGTGGAAATCTTAAGCGTTCAGCATCATGACTACCTCTTCACCCCTCTGCTCTTGATGTATTAATCACTTCCAGACTTCTTTAATATTCCTTCATTGTTTTACATATTCATTTCATATCTATTCGTCCTTGCTAGATCCACCTTCTCGGCATCCCCATTCTGTTCATGCTTTTGGATTCATTCATCCATTGCAGATCCATCCGTCCGTTGATACGTAAACAATCACAAGATGGGGTCCCAAACTCTTAACCATCCGTCAATTTACACACCTCTTACATCCATTCATCTTTGCATGTTTCGTGCATGTCGTATCGTTCATCCATGGGCATCCATTCTTGCCAGATCTATTTATCCACCCGGTAATAACTTACTAGTGAAAATGGGATATCATAGATACATTCTTTCCGAGATTAATCAATTGTTGGGACGTTCCTCACAAATTTTTCGATCACGGATCTGTTTAGGGATCTGGCTAGATTACTTTACACTGGATTTATGCAGTCTTCTGGCCCTCGTTCATTTGTCCTTTTGAAACGCATGCATTGCTTCATCACAGATCAATTTCTTCGCTGTTGGCAGACTCGTCTTCCAAAATAATAATTTCCCAACCGTCCGTTACTTCCTTCTTTCCATCATCCATCAATTGACAGCTGAATAAAGAATAAAAATGATAACTTCAGGTCGGTCGGGCCGAGAATATATCAGGGACTCTCGGTACGGACGTTCTCGTGGGGAGGACAGAGACGTCGGTCGCTCCTATGGTGGTGGTCGCCACGGTGGCACCACCCGTCGTCAAGGCAATACGGCCAGATCGCGCTCTCCCTTCGAGGGTCGATCTGGTGGAGGGGATGGTCATTTCCACAGCGACATGGCCACCGAACAACGTCTCAACGAGCTGCGTCGACGCCTCATCATGGTGGATGACAAGATTGCCGAGTTGGGTGGTGCTCCAGTCTCTGAGCGCCGATGAGATGAGATGGTGGTAGTGGTTCCGTTGCCTACTCATTGTAAATTTCTGCCACTTTGTAACTGCGCGAGTGTGTTGGTTTTACGATATGAATACAGCCTACTTGCACATTCTGAAATGATGTCTCGTTATCAATTGTTTCCTTCTGGGTTTGATTTTGGGACTTTCGCTAGCATTTGTCTCCTTTGCATTAATTTTCCCATCCTTTAAAGCCCATTTTTTCGTTAAACATTAGAGAGCCTCTCCGAATCCCACGCCCCGACTCAGTGGTTTTACATCTGTCTTGTTATTTTAACTCACCTTGCTTTCGGCTCTCCAGTGTTGTACCTTTGATCTGGTAAACTCACCGGTACGAATGCTTTAATCTACCGAGGCCTCTTTTGGCCACTAGACTAAACATGAGGCTTATCTAGGGATGTGGGCCATCCCACTTTCTCATACTGATCTACTGCCGCATTGTTCACAATTCCTTCACGAACACAGACATTAAAGGTGTCAGACTTGGATTCGGAATGGTTTGCCATGAAGTTGAAGATGTCCTGGCATTAATTTGCCTTTCTAATTAACTGCCTCTTTATTCATCGCAATCTCAAATTCATTCTCAGGATGATGTGTTAGGAGGTCGAGAAACCGCTAGCATTGGCGCGGCAATTCATCAAAGCTGGTTCCTGCTACAGGCATGAAAGATATTTGATCAGTCAAATTTTCACGCTCCGTGATAGTCTTTGTTCGCCTGCGATTTTGCTGAAACGGTCAGGGTTCCTTTTTCGGCCCTACCAGGGTATCCGGGTTTGATTAAAGAATGTTTTGGCATAAGCTGAGCACCTGGTTCACATTATTTCCTCCATCTCCCAGCTCTGGTTCCCGCAATAGATGGAGAACAAGCTACATCTACGCATCGGTGGTAAATCGATTTTTCCTGACCCACGGTATTCCATCAACTTGAGGTCTTTGGTAAGCTAAGTTCCGCTGATTCCTACGGTAGATATAAAAGTCTACCTGTGAAAGATGATGCTGTTTATCCTTCCACTACCTTATCATTTATCACCACTGGCTGGAATGCGGTTTTGGAGGTGGGTTGGGGAACTCGACAACACCAATCTTTAAATCAGCTGAACCGGGTTCCTTTGGTTAGTATCGAGGGATCTGCCCGCACAAGGATTCACAATTTATCCGGCTTTTGCATTCCATTCTACTTTGTTCATCATTAAGGCCGGATTTGACTCCAAGTTTGTTTCGCGTAGGTAGGGAAACACCGACGATAGCCCTCTACCTGAATGGAGGCGCTTCAAAGTATCAATGCTGTTTCCTGACACAAATTTTTGCGAAACAGTCTTCACAAGAACGTGTGTCCTTATCGCCCAGTTACACCGTCTGGTTAGTCATTATTTCTTTCTCAATAGACTTCCTGGATTAAAAATTAAAACGTTAAGTCTACACTGCTGAAGATATTTTCTTTAATAGATGAAGTCGAGTGCGCAGGAATACACCATCCATTCTGCTTGCGCATTCAAACTCACCGCCCTTTTATTCATTTCCTTTCTGTTGGCCTTTCTGGATAAGAAGGATTCCGTCCATTTGGATGAAGGGCTGCGGCTTGAGCTCTGCTGACATTTCGACTCAGTACCTACTTATTTATCACTCATCATGGATCGAACCCTAGAATCTCGCTTTTAATCCATATTGCTTCGAAGGATGTGAACCCATCATGACGAGGATGTCCAATCCACCCTCCCCCACCATCTTGTCATTCGTTCCTTTGGATTAAACTCCATGGATTGGCATCCAGTTTCGTGGCAGTGATTAGGATAAACATGAGCATTGCACCTTCAAGCCAATTAATATGGATGGATCTAACGCCACAGAGACACGCAACCCATCCTGCTCTCACCAACACTGTTCACCACTCATTCCTACTCGACTCCCTGAATCAGCTTCCGAATGACATGATGGGGGCCGTTGGGGAGTTTACCAATACGCCTAGGTCACGTCTTTGTAATTCCCTCTCTACTCATATTTCGATCCATCCATCTTTGGGGTGTGGAGGGCCTCCTGATTTATATTCCGCAATAGCTTGGCACTTGTTTGGTAACTTGCCGGCACCAATCCTTCAATCCATCAAGGTCGGTTCCTACGAGCAACGCAATTTATCACCTCTTCTTCACCCACTGTGTTCCACCAACCCGACTGGATGATTACGTCGTGTTGAATAAGCCAAAAGAAAGTTTGTTAATAATTTACTGATATCAGTGATAGTAGTAGGAGGGGGAGACAGATGAGCACACAAGTGTGTATGAAGTGTGTGTGTGTGTCGTAGTCAAATGCAAGATGATCTGCGCCCATATGTGTGCACGCGTGTGAAGGGGACAAAAAAGGAGGAACAGAAATTAACTTGGTTGCTTAAGACAGGCGAATGCAACAATAATGCGTGGTCGAAAACGATGCTGCAGAGTGGTAAAACGCACACCCACACACACGCACGCACAGAGACAGCTGTCCAGGAATGATTTAACTGTACAAAAGATCCTTTATAGTAATAATACTTAGTGATATTACAAGGAGGCCACGATGAAAGGGAAATGCTATCGCTGCTGCTCAAGAGAGGTTGCAACAGCCACTGCCTGTTGCATAGCTTGTTGTTGATGATGCTGATAGGCTAGGACAAAGCCCTGTCTTTGCTGCTGTTGTTGCTGACAGAATGCGGCCAACTGCTGCTGGTAGCCACTGGCAGTGTCTTGCACCACTATCGTCTTCTGCGCGGACGTCGTCGCTGCTGCCGCCGCTGCTGCTGTCATAACAACGGGACGATAGGCGGCGTTGGCGTGCTGAAGCATCAACTGGCGTTGGGCTTGTTGTTGGTACTGTTGTTGCTGTTGTTGTTGTGCTTGTTGTTGCTGCTGTTGTTGCGCTTGTTGTTGTTGCTGTGCTTGCTGAAGCGTTTGCTGTTGCACTGCGGCCTGGTAGGGTTGTTGGTAGGCGGCGTAGAAGGCTGTTTGATGCTGACCCATCTGTTGCGGTGCAGCAGCAGCCGCAGCCATGGTTTGCTGATGCGCTGCTACTGTTGGGTGGTGCTGTTGACCTGCTATCACATTGGCCATAACCTGTAGGGGGATCATACATAAGCCGGTTTACCAGGGTTCACGACTCGAATCAGTTGATGAGGCTCAGCCCAATTACTTAAAGTGTCAGCGGAACGCGGGAAGAATATATATAGAGTTGGATATTAGGCATTCTTAACACAAAAGGATATTTACACGGAAAAATGTTACCAACAAAGTAAGGCGGATTCGGATAAGTGAATCCTTATTGCTGATTGGTGGATAGCGCTCTTCATCATCTGTCTGGCTTGGTAGTAACTGTGCTATTCGACATTCTTCTAAAGAAACCAGAACGAATTACGACGCTAGACTAATTACAAAGGACAACTATAGACATGAGCGCTTAAATATACATTTTGCGTGACAGTAGGTGGTATGAGATAATGCTGGCAACAATGGCTTTCACACTTTTTAACTACGTAAAAA
Organism: Echinococcus multilocularis; assembly: GCA_000469725.3. NCBI lineage: Eukaryota > Metazoa > Platyhelminthes > Cestoda > Cyclophyllidea > Taeniidae > Echinococcus > Echinococcus multilocularis. Next base: position 2,356,853 of record LN902846.1, on the reverse strand, counting down.
TAATCCCATATGTCAAAGTTACCTTGGGAAAAAGGTAAATTTGCTTCAAACCTTCGTTTTGGGCATTTTTTGTTCAGCAAAGCGAAAAGAATATCGGCATAACGAGGTGCATAACACTCTTCCAGAAATCTCTTCAACTGTCATTCTCCTAGTTGACTGATTCTATGGTCGTGGATTCCGGAGCACCAAAGCAGGCACTAATGACGATCTTACGGGGTGGACAACTTTGCCATAGCCGCATTGCGGCAGTAATGAAATCACGCTTCCCCTGCATACCACCACTCAAAATATCCAGTGTACAGCGGGAGGTTGTTCTTCCTCTTTGGTACAATTGACGGATAAATCTGACAGGTACTTTCATCTCGGAATGTTGTCTTTCGCACGACAAGATGTAAAACCAATTTTCCGGACAATACTGGTTACACAAAATTAAATAAGAACAAAAGAACTCCACAAACAATAAAGCATTGCCTCGGACATATCGAGTCACCCTCCTGTGAGCGAATATTCTCTTCCTATCATGAAGCCGAGCATGAGGAGATTTGACACCTATACTGAGCTTCCCTAAAGATGCCTCAACTGTTATTCTTCTGCATTTGCAAATCAGACCGAGAATTCAGTGCTGTCATGGATGCGGCCAAGCGACGGGAGCATTTTCCATCCGTCACAGACGTGACAACGATCGAAACTGTCAATTCGTGCATAGAGAGGTCTAAGAGACGGTTAACTTGATCATTAAATTGAGCATATACGATGACACAGTACTTGTGCTCCCGACGCACTTATTCACAATGCCTGAGGTAAGAGAGAAAGCTTTCACTCCCTCCTTGGTCTAAGTCGAATATAACCCATCCCCACCCCATGGTGCCATCGCCTATAGCATCAACAACAAGAGCAGCCGGCTTGCAAGAAAATCGGTTAAACGGCATAATGAAAATGCAAACTCCCTACAAAATAAAGCACCGCTTTTGCCATACCCAATCGCCTTCCTTGGTGATACAATTATCTCAGTCCCACCCACGTTTATGTGCTATTCTCCTGATTTCCCAAACCTGTTTCATGACTCGCAGCTAGGTGTTTGGAGTGCTCCATAATCACCGCGCTTCTTCAACCAATACCAAAATTTACAACTTACTTGTAGAAAAGTTTAGTAACACACAGCAAGGATAGTAAAGAAGTTGATTACCTGCTTCTGTCCAAGTAGGAGAGAAGGCTGTTCTCCTCTCTTTGATGCAGCAACCTACATTTCAGAAGTGACAGCTTATGACTGCAAATGCAAGAGCAGCCAACTATTCCGCTAGAACTATCCACCCGGCGTAACATTAGGTAAGACAACTCCACATGAAATAAAGCATTACCTTAGACATACTGAGTCACCTTCCTTTGTGAAAAATACTTGCACTGTCCATAAGTAGCGCATGGAGGGCTCTATTTAAGTTTGAGTTTTATTGCTAGGGCCTTGTTTTGAATCCATTCCAAGGTTCGTTCTCAACCATCGGTGGGGATGAGTTTGCGCCACCACTAGAACGCTGTTGCTTCGGGTGAGTTTGAAGGTTGTTTCACAGCCGTCTTTAATATATATTTACACTTCTGCAAAAGTCACTAGGTGTAAATAGTCGTATCACCGGTTCAAACGTACAAACGACTATCATCAAGACTTCCCCGAGTCATAGTGAACAAATAATTACTCACTTGCAATCCACCTCCAGCAGCAACTGCCTGTTGCATATGAGCAGCAGCGGCAAGCTGAGCTAACTGTTGCGCGGTGGTGGGGTCAGTAGTAGCGGCAGCCGCGGCAGCAGAAAGAATAACTCCGGTGCCATTCACTGCGCTCTCGTTAGCAGTGACAGCGGCGGCGGGTTGGCAGAAGAAGGCGGTGCCGCTGCCCCCACCACCACTAGCGGTACCACTGATACCTCCTCCGCTCCCTCCACCCACTGTTCCGCCGCCACCACTGCCCGCTGCAGTGGCGGCAAGCAGGAAGCCCTGAGCTTGCTGATAGACACGTTGCTGTGCCGCCAATTGCTGCTGTCGGTAGTAGTTTAAATCGGCAGCTGCGTAATGATGGGCTTGTAGCTGAGCAGCTTGTTGGTGAAGAAGATGCTGGTGGTAGTGGTGATAAGCGAATTGAGGGTGCTGATACTGCTGCTGCTGTTGTTGTTGAGCCAAAACTTGCTGTTGATCCACCTGTGTTGTAGCCGAGTCTGATGTGGCCTCACACTGTTGGGCTGCCGTCGACGTCTTGGTATCATAAATGCGTAGGGGAAAAGAACTTCAAACCATTGTTTACAAGAAAGAATGCCTAAAACGGCATTTCGTAAATGCACGTACCCACTCCCGCTCAGGATTTAATGAATATCGTCGAATAAAATGCGAAGTTAGTTGATAAGATCAAGCTCCTCCACTCTTTTATATATGGTATTGCAAAACACCACATTATAAGAGTTAATTAAGCTGCTACTGCCTTAAAGCGCCTGAAGTTTAAATAACATTGGGTACTACCGACAAATAAATTCACGGTCCAGGCAACTGTCCAACTAATTAAACCTGAGGAAGAAAAGGATTTACTTTTAAGCCCTTTAAGGAGGTTTTATCGCTTGAAATAATGTACTCAGTCATGCAGACCTTACAGGTTTCTAATGCTTCGATGGCTGGAGAATCTAGCAGTATACTACCGGACTCCTGATTCTTCCATACGCTTGCAAAGAAATTACTTTCAGACTTTTACCTCGCAAAAAACCTCCGAGATAACCCAGTTCCCGTACCTATAAAAAGCTGCCGGGAAGCAAAACCGTAGAAGAGTGGTTACTTACTAGTTACTCTGCTGCCGCTTCGTTAAACAGAAAGTGGATGAGGAAACGTCAAAGACGACCAAAACGATGATAACTTTCATGAAGGCACGGCCTGCCGAGGCCGTTTCCACTTGATCACACGTGGATAAATATTAAACTATTCAACATGTTTCGCCATGGAGTAACAGAAACATTACATTTTCAAGATCTAAATACTCGCATTGTTTTAACAGTTCACCACGACTGAACCGTGACAGAAATGCTAGTTGCATTGAATGAGTAGTTAACTATGCAGATCTTGCTAGCCTCTCCTGATTGGACCCCCACTTCGGGGGCACGGAGGCCTGCTTATGCTGCCTACACTTTTGGTCTCAAGGTCCTCTTTATGATATCACTTTAAATTTGACCATACAGATATCCACCCCAGTGGTGCAGATTTTAGTCCATATTATCTACGCTACTACCCTAGGATGGAGCAAATTTCACACTTGCACGTCTCAAAACGGCCTCAGGGATGACTCGAGCGCTGCGCATATGAAGGTGTTTTCGCCGATAGGCATGCTGCCATTTATGCGAAAGAAATTTTCTAAAAACACCACAATATTAAGTATTTTGATACAAATCTAGTGCCCCCTTCTTGTAAGCGCCCAACTCGACAGAAGAGATGGTGGGGGGGGGAGGAGGAGGAGGAAAAGGCCAAATTTTGCGTGATGTAGTTTAGTCTGACGAAGCACCCACGCCCGCACGTGGTCACAAGGCGGTAACACTAAGCAACGCGCAGTCATGGGGGAAGAAAAAAAAAGAGGCAGCAGCACTGCCATAGGCAAAATGCTAAGGTGTGGAGAGGTGAATAATACCAGACGGGCACACACTACTGTGTCCAAACAAAGGAGAGAGAGAGATTTTAACTGTGAGGTGTTTTGAAAGTAAGAACAGGTACATGCGCGTCAGGCATGACAACAAGGGACTATCGTGTTGCACAAGAAAGTTAACACTCCCGTTTGAATGGGAAAAAAAGGAGCGTGGAATCATGAGTATACAAGAAAATTCAGCAAAATGGTGTTTCTCCAACACCTATAAGTTCCGTGGAGAAAAGATCGGTCTTGGGCTAAAATATAACACAGATTGTACCCTACAACGATTGTGAAAATGAAGCCCAGTGAACCTGTTGTCAAATAAGACAAGTTTGCTTGCCCCTAGAACGGGTGACAAAAAAATTAAGCTCGACAAATTGCTACGACAACAACCACTATGTATTCACCCGAATTGAAAAAAAAGGACCACAGGAGGAGCCGGAGAAAGGAGGCTGTGGGGCAAAGTGATGTTTTAATGGTATGTGCCGACACAGACATTCCCAGACCACCGCGAATAGACTACCAGGCGAGTGACGTAAAGTTCCGCCAGACCACTTATGCCGGTAGTTTTTCAACTAGTGCGGCCCATAACAGCCTAGCGGGGTAACTCAGATGTCACACAGGTGGCGGCAGAAGATTACACTCAACACCTATTAGCTTTTGTAAAAGAATATGGCAAATTTTGTCGGTGCTTTGGGAAATATTTGCGGCGCAACAGGTCGGCTGGCTAATACGCGCAAAAAGTCATAAAAGAAGGCAATTTGACAGAGTTGCTTGAAGTCGCAGAGGGCCTATTAAATCAACGTTGAATCAACGTTCCGCAGGCTTTACGGAACAACTTCACTTATAGACGAGTTTTTTTCCAAACAGCAATAAATATGAAGCATCGTTCCTAAATTACCAAAACAAGGTTCTCAGTTAGGGCTGGCATTGTAGCCGAAAGTCTTCTCGCAGAGATGGAAAAATATTAAGAACAACGTGCGAAGATTGAAAACTCCCTATGCCGCGGGAAGCTGAAAATGACCCAAACAGGTAGGAGGAAAACAAAAGAGCGCAATCGAAATGGAAATGAGAGCCCAATTAAAAGAAAATGCGTTCCCTAAACTATCTTTCAAAAAACGAGGAGTACACGAAATGCACTCGCTACAGAACAGCGATTCAGGGAAGCAATGCTTCGTGAATGAAGCTGACGAGTGGTAATATCATTGAAACCCAGTAGAGGCTCAGTGAAAATACGTCCATTAGCTTCATTCATGTTCTACAGGCAATTTTAACACATCCAAATGTCTTGTGATGGCTGAAGTGGATGAATGACCATGGAAGGTATCGCAGAAGACGCTCGAAGGAAAAGGGAGCGAAACTACACTCGGTTTGAATGCACTTTGGTAGCGGAGGGCTCCTAATTCCTCGCCATTCTCCATAAGCCCTGCTTATGCTGCCTACTTTACCGACTTCTCAGCCCAAACGTACTTCGATGACAAAGCTACTGCTGAGCACCAAATCAAAACTATGGCGAATCGAAATAGAAGAACATTGGCCAAAACTGGCAAACTTTAGGCAGATATTAGCGTTAGTGAGACAATTATAAAATCGTAGCGCTTATTCAGCAAAAAGTACGGAAGGGATAAAAGGATTGAGGACACACTAAACTTTGGGTTAATACAGTGACCTACTGCAACAGCAGTTGTAGGAGGCACCACAGCAAGAGCCGGCGCCGCTTGATTAGAGGCATGGGCGGCGATTCTTGTAAGCAGCATCATCGAGGGCGCCGACGATGAAAGTTGTTGAGTCTGTTGGAACGAGTGCTGCTGTTGTTGCAGTTGGTGTTGCTGCTGCTCGGCCGCAGTCTTCTGTGCTGAAAGTGCAGCGGCCACGAACTGGTGGTGGCCAGCGGGTGTGGGATAGTAAGGCAGCACCATACTGGCTGCTGCTAGCAATTGATGTTGAGGATATGCTTGCTGCTGTTGCTGAACCTGCTGTTGTAAAGTTTGCATTGGTTGCACCGCTGTTGTCGTTGTTGTTGTCACTGTTGTAGCGGCCGTCGTGCTGACACTCAAAGAGCCACCACCGAACAACCTTAGCGTGAGTGGTGCTTCAGACGCTGGGGTGGGAATCGCCGATGAGACTGTTGTAGTGGTCTGGGAAACGGCGGATGTGGAAGTCAATGTGGTTGCACCTGAAGATGGTTTCTTCTTTTTCGATGGCCGAGTGGCAGGAGACAAGGCTATAATTGACCATAAACAGTCAAATAGCCAACAAATAGAAGGTTACGAGGAATCACCAACTCACCAGGCATCCGACGACGCACAGTCATGTTGATGCCGACACCGGGTTCACCCTGATGCACGCCACGGACGTGTCGGTTAAGGTCGGACTTTTGGACGAAGGGAGATAGGCATTGGGCACATTCAAAAGTTCGTGCTGCCCTGTCGTGGTGACGAAGGTGGTCCTTTAGTTTGTCTCTGAAAACACTCGTATCGTTAGTAGTCTTCCTTCCATTCGTCTGTTCGCTACCCATGCACCCCTTTATCCCAACTCTATTCACCTGATTCTTAAATCCGTCTGTTTATCCATCCATACATCCCTCCGTTCATTCATTCATTTATCATTTTATTCTTTCACGCATCCGTTAATCTACTCATTTATCAACCTACACACCGATTCATTCAGTCAGTCCACCATTCATTTCTCCTATCCATCAATCAATTCAATAGACAATACATGTTGTAATCTTGGTCGTTTGCCAGGACTTATCTTTGTTAGTTCAACACTTCGATCACCGACGTATTCGGTTGCCTTGAAACACATCTATCTGTCTGCTTGATGTTACCTCGGGTTACTCGAACACGTACCACTCTTAGGCATCGAAATAAATAAAGCATATTTGACAATCAAGAGACTTTAGAACTGCAGAATTAGGCAAATTTGGACCTAAATGCATCACACAAGTGTCCAGATGTATTTTGGAAGACTACTTAGGCTCGCAGAATAATAATAGGGAAGATCCGAAATCTCCATCTTGTCAAAGACCATTCAGGCTATTTATTGCCATGGTGCTATAATTTTTGATTATTTGAACACACCATGATTTCAAGGATGCCAAAAATTTTGCAAACCTTTAAATCGGGTTTAAGACAGGGCTCGTGGTCACGTGCAGGGAGCAGCTAACGGTTAAAGCGGGATAAAAATGCTCTCAAGTCAAACCGCTTTAAGGTATCATTTACATCGTTTACCAAAACTGTATTATTTCCAAAACTGCAAAATCAAATTTTATCAGAATGTAAACATAATATAAACAGAGGCTTAGTAGAATGATGGTTATCGCTAACATTATTGTGATATTTTAATAATTGAATCATTGTAGAAGCGTGACCGGGTCACATTACCTTCCACAATGAGAAATGACAACCCAGAATTAAGTAGCTTTAACAGTCATATGCTGTTCCGAAATTTGTCACACTATTTTATCAGAATCAGTAAGCACGCAAATATAGGCTCCTGCTTTTGGAATTTCGTAAGAAACACAAGGCAATAGTGCGTCGAAGTAGATTCGGCGAAGATAAGTGATTCGAATTCTAGATTGAGGACAAAATCATCGTTACGTAGATCACCCCGCCGTTGTCACCCCGCATAAGGCAACTCAAATATTATTGCGATTGCTCCCTCAGAAATGTGCACATTTTGGGCGTCTCCAAGGTAGAGACCAAGGCATGTGAGCAAACACCAAACCGAAGGAAAAAGGAGAGAGGTGGGGGTACCCAAGGAAGGTGTACTGAAAGTCGGCAGGGTGTTACTCAGCCCCTGGATGCCCGCCTCACGCAACACGACCATAGCAGCGTAGGATCAGACGCAGGCTAGAGGTAGTTTAGGGCGTACAGGCGGGGAGAGGTAGTCAGAGAAAGGCAGGCAAAGGGGAGCCACGAACCACCACCAGACACGCATCCACGCCCACGCATGCATCAATGACGAGAGGGGTGACGGGGACCAATCAGGCGCTAAGCTGGCTGGCGGACGCGTGCCCACGTACGCACGCACGCACGCCATCCTATGTGGGCGCGTAGGACAGAGAAGGCATGACTGCTTCTTTTCGAGGGAGGAGGCAAAAGGGTGGGAAGGGGAAGAGACTGGGTCTGCTGCTGCTACCGCTGGTGCTGGCTCTGCTAATGCAAATGCTGCCACTGTCACTACTGCTACAGGAGAAACAGAGGTAGCAGCATCAAAACACGCCTGATTGTGCGTATGTGCGCGGATGCGTGTGAGGAAAATCGGCTATTCTCGGAGCACACTCGTTAGGCCAGCTGAAGGGGGATTACTCCTTCCCTCCATCTCGATAAGCAATTGTGGAGAAAAATGCGCATGAGAGAGTCAAGGATAAACCCGATTGTGAGAACGGGTTTCTACTTAACAGGGAGCTATAATAAGTCTTCACCCCCCCCCCCCCCACCGGAGGGATGAATCATTTGACCAAACCTAAAGCAGGCGAATTCTCACCAAATAATGGTTCATGGTCTCTAACCTATATGGCTATTTGTCTCGATCAGGGCGAAATATGCTGATGACAGATGTCAAGGGAGGTTTTGGTCTTTGAGCTCCAGGCATCACCAATGGGTAAGTGAGTAATTAGGTCAAGCCCAGAGCAAATATAATCGCTTTATCCTACAGTAACCGAAGAGATAAAGCGATAGGGAGATTAAGCCTTGAAAAACAGCACCAAATGGTAGATCAAGTCACACAAACCGATATTGTGAGCCAGTCCAGACAACGGAGAATTCCATTAAAACACTGCAATCAAGCCAAAGAATGTGAAAACACGTTTCTACCTGAAATGGAACAATCATAGCCACTCGTTCCGCCAAAGGTAGGTGGAGAAATATCAATGGGGAACGGTCACGAACACTTACCCCTCTACTACTGATATGGGGATAATCTGACAAAACAGCAAATCTTAGCCACAAAATACGTGTTTAGGAGAATTATCAAGAACACGTTAGCCGTAGAGCGGCTCGAGTGATCCCACTCAAGCCCCAAACTAGTGCCGCCAAACAACAATTGAAATGACCACGGAGGCAAAAGGAAAGACAAGAAAACAAAGTGTGTAGACATGTGAGAACACGCAGAAATACGAAGTCCAGCTTTAAACCGCTGCTAAGTTTTTTTAAGTCAATTTAAGCATTGCTTTCACCAAAAGTATGCTGAGGACACTTTTGCAAGAAAATGAACTTGGATACACAATTCTACATAACCATGAAAAGTCGAAGAAATGCCCTATTCTAGACAACTTTGTAATATTTGTTTCGAGTTGGTCGGGAGAAACGGAAAATAATGCGCTAGCAATGTGCTATTAGCTCCCCAAAAGGCAGGCCATGAACACTTGGGGAAGTAAGACGAACCTGCCCGCATCAAAAACATGTGCTGGTAAATAGCCGTTGAGATGAATATGGAAAGTAATCAAAAGTAAAGCGGCGAAACGCATGAATTCTACATTGCCACTCGACAAAAGCACAAAAGAAACAAAAACATTGAAGCCCATTTGCACCTTCAAAGGCGATTCAAATTGTGCCGAGAGAATTAGGAAATTGGATGAGGCTAAAGTTAAACAAGCAACCTAGCGTATGAAGAAAATCTAACCAGACCTAGAGTCAGTACATTACCAAAACATCAATTAATAAAACTTGACTAATACAGGTACTTGTGAATGATAATATACTAGTAGTGATGGAAGTAGAGGCAATAAAATGAATAATAAATCGATCCGAAAGCAACAGCTATTTTGAAATGATCACAGGCATAAAAATGGAGCAAAGGAAGGTCCCAAATTCTCACCTAGGAAGCAAACTTCAGCAAAAAATTTTACTAATGTATTCGAATCCGGCTCGAGTTACACGAACAAAACTTAGAAATCGGTTAAAATTACAGTCATACAAAGGGGAGGAATTTACGGTTGAAAGTGGTGTGCCTATGCCTACGGACTGCAGTTGACACCTCAGTTACATATTCGAATTCGGTTATGATAAATACACACATAAAGGATATCAATTCTTGAAATGAAAGTTGCACACTTTTGAATGTGCTGGACTCGAGGGAGCTAAAGCAACCCAATCAGAGCTCGCCACATGCTAACACAAGCCTACTGAAATGACCGTAGAAGTGGAAGGGAAGCCAATCCACGGGATTTACAGATCAAATATAAACATACAAACAATAACTTCCTCTTATAAACTCAATTCACATTTACTCTTCAAAAGCGGACCTCGGTAATCAGTTGAGACAGTAAATGAGGTATCAAGCTAGGGGAGAGCGGCCTTCACGATACTAAGCGTGCAAAAGTGCCTTTAATTAAGATCACGCCATTTTATAGCTTGGTAATAAAGCAACAAAAACAGTTCCATCAAAATCCACAATCCATATTGGGGGGATCTTACAGAATTTAACACAGGATCAGATGGAAGATAAAATACCAAAATGCAAGGGCGAGACATCAACACAGATGATCAAGACAATAAATCCTGTACTCACACTCCTCCAAAACATTCCAATTGAATAAGCAGTAAACTCACTTTCTAGAGAACGCCTTTGTGCAAATCTGGCAAACATGCGGCTTCTCCATCGTATGTATAGACATAATGTGTCTCTTCAGCTTATCCTCTCGCACAAAGGACTTGCCACAGGTGTCACAGACATGCTTCGCCTCTCCCGGGGTGCGCTGTCGTGCCATCAACTGCTTGATAGATACCAAAGAACTACATGTGGGGCAGGTGAGAGAAATCAAACCCTCAGCAGAAGCCCTCGCTGCAGAGGCGAGGAGGGAGGAGTGGGAACACACAGAAACCGCTGAAGTAGCAGCAGAAGTAACGGCAACGGTAGTAGAGGTGTTGGTAGCTGTAGCAACCACCACTGGGTCCGTTTTCCCAACAGGCGCAAGGCTCAGCGAGTACAACCGATCAGTACCGGTGCCTACGAGGGCAGGATCATAGGCAGCAGTCGCGCAGGGTGTCTTGTTACCCACCAGAGCACAGACGACACTGTCAACTGCAGCTCTTGCTGCAGCTGCGTATTCTGCATCGTCACAGACAGGAGAAGTAGAGGTGGACTCGGGTTCGCGTTTCGTTAAGGTGGCAGGAGGTGGGAGAACTGGAAGGGAGGCGGGAGGGGAGACAGTGGAAGGAGTGTCGTGATCCAGAGACTTTTCTGGTGAGTTACGAGGATGGAGAGAAGTAATGGGTGTGGGAGTTGAGAGTTCTTTGTGAAGGGAGTTGGGGGATTTGGGCATATCGTCACATTTGGGAGAGATCGGCGGAGGAAGTTGTGGAAGACCGAATTGGGGAGGAAATTCAGGTGGAGGCTGTTTGTCACCGTTTGCGATGGAGGGACTTAGTGATACCTCGGGTGTAATCATGCTTCCATCGACCCGGTCTTCAACTTTAAGACGAGATGCGATTATTGCACCAACGTTTTCAGGAAGAGTTCGTTGATTATCCTTATTGCCTGAGAGGATGGGCGGAGTGACTAGACCAGAGGGTGAAGTTACATTGTTTTCGGAGGTAGAGGGACCATTTAAAAAGCTTTCTGGCACATCGCCTATATGCTCAGTAGCGCTGACAACGCTACTTGAATGAAAAAGTGCATCGATGTCATTTTCAGGTTTTGGATTGGGGTGAAAGGAGGGGGACGGATTGTCGATCACTTTGTCAATGTATGGCTTTTGGTCGATACCATGATAGTTGATCATTGACTGATGGTGATGTTCACTCGCGATGTTTAAATTATCAGTGTAGTTCACACAAAAGTCGGTAGATACGGAAGTATTTGACGACGGAAGCTCCAAGAAACCTGGTTTGATCATGATTTGCAAATGAAAAGCGCGTATGATTCCACCATTATTGGCGTACCCTAAGACAGTCAGCAGTGAGAAAAGCGATACATAGTAAGACGAGCAATGAATAGGTCACAACATTGCGAGAAACTTGTCACCTAATCATAAAAGTTATCTCCTGAGCTGGGTAACGACTATTTTAAAACAGGACCAGTCCCAATAAAAAACACGTTAAGTGGTAAATAAAACAGACAACTAGCAGGAAATATTTAAATTCTGTATATGGTAATAAACGTCGGCAAATGAGTCACGTAAGCCGCACAACTTCAGCTGTATCCAAAAAAATTACTAAAAACGAGTGGGAACATCAAACGAACTAGAAATGCGCCAGGACGGAAGATTGTACAAAACTAGACGTAAATAAGTGGATTGTAAAAAAATATGACAGCACAGGCTAAACATCCTTCAACTAACACAGAAAAACCAAATCTAGGTGACATACCCGACGCCCTTCACCCAAGACAGCTTCAAATACCCGCAATTAAGGTAGACGTATAAAACTACTTTAGCGATCCAAATAAATTTAATTTTTGAAGAGCTATAATGCACTAGATAATTAATTTTTTAGGATTAAAATTTTAATGCCAAAGCACAGGTGAAATTGCGACCAAAAAACCTATAAATTTTTGTTTGCTTTTTACTTGAAATACAGATAAGTTAAACCGCTTGGTGTTGGTTTCGCAAACCAGTTTTGCAGACAGTTTTTCTAGTTTTTATGGTCTTAAGCAGTTAACGCTTGCGTGAAATACGGCTTTAAAGTAGTTTTCAAACCCAAAATCAAATTACATTAATCGGCAAATTAATTTGATGCAATCTCTACAATATTCACTTAAGTGTCATTTTATTTTAATAATGTTTGTGGGAGTCGTTTTCCCCACGTGTGTGCATTTAGCGGAACGTACGGTTGCTCTTGGCCTAGTTTGTGAAGCGGCTATCTTCACGTGAAGCTATACCTAAGATAAATATAGTTTAGGAATTTACCGGTCTGTTAGTGTTGTTTGTTATCCGGAAAGCAGTAATGTCTGATTCTGTTTCTAGTGATTTGCTCTCCTGATTGTTTGTAGGTTTATAAATTACTGCATTGTAGAGTGTCAAATACGGTGATCTTGTAATCACGCCTTGTTTTTTTACTGATGAATTAACGGTTCTTTTTGGTTTCATACCAATCCACTTGTCATTGGCTTGATATAGATCTGGCTTTTAGCCACCCTCACGTTGCTTCTCTATTACAGCTGAAGTGTTATACGCCTGAACATCACTGTCTACTTTTTAAAGCAATGCTGAAGCTCATTGAATCGCAGCTCGGTGTTAGGGTTTCGATGCAGTATTTGGAGGAGCATAACATTCCAGAATCGGATGTGAGTTTTTCTCATTATTACCCGTCTTCTCATTTGCCTTGTTTAGTTTACTAGAAATTTCAGTTTATTTCTTTGCTTTTAATTATTCCTACCTTTAGGTTCAACGTACAAATTGCACGTGGTGTCTTGATATCATTTAAACTTGTAGCTTTTAACGGTCAAAGTTTGGTTATACGAACCCAATTTCATTGTCATAAATCATTTTTATTTATCCTAATTTCAGCGCATAGTTGCACCACACCATCGACAGCTGCACGACCTTACCAACATTACACATCTAAGTGGAGATGCATCGCTAACTCAATCCATTCAATTTGGCGGCAATCCACTAGCCCTCGATGAAATCTGCAACCTCTCTATTATTGATGAGCAACTGAGCTCGCGTCGAGTTGCGTCATCCTCTCGCTTCTTCAATTACTCTCAGTACAAATGTCTCAGGCCGGATGAACTTGCGTGCGTTCCATTGCATCTACTGTTCCCCCTATTTGCAGGTCTCTAGTCTTCTGAGTGAATTGAAGCACGTTTGCATGATTAGTTTATCCATCTTTATTCATCTTAAAGTGATTTCATTCTGTGATAAAAAGCAGTACCTATGGCTTTTTCAATTCTGTGGAGGTGCGATCGTCATGCTCATAGTGGTTTCATGCTGCTCCTCTTATGACTTGACCGGTCGCTTATGTTATTATCACTAAAGTTTGATGTAGTCCAGTATTGTTGGCAAACTACTTTGTGCACTTTTTCTATGCTATTTTAGGATATTGATGCTGTTATTATGCATATAACGCAGCAAATCTCTCCCCCAAATTCCTTTATCATTAAGCAGATAAGGATTTTGTGAATATTATAAAACCCGATTTTTCTCTGAAACCGCTCCGAAGCATATGAGTTTAGAAGCGTCTTTACTGTAACTTCACGAAGGCTCTCAAAAACCGCCAGTATAGGTGACATGGAGAGACTTCCACGTCGTCGGCGTGGAGGGTTGCTAAAACCCGCGTAATAATGTTCGTCATTGAGCTGAGTGTTAATCACATAGAAAACCCTAACACCAGAGAATTGAATCTTTGACTTAAGTCCCATTTAAGCCGTCAACAAATGTAGACAACTATTGGATCGAGATTATGCCAGCATTTTATGTCTCCAGAATATGAGTATCACGGTAGACCTCTGTGTCACCTGGTTGAAATACTATAGGCTTTGCTTTGTTCGGATAACCATGCCATATTTGGTGGATTTTCAGTCGTGTTTGCTGATTTTGTATCTATTTGACTCAGGCACCGTCTAAATAAACTCATTTCGTCCCCATTGCTCTCCTAGGAAGGCGTTTTCAACTTTCGGTGAAGGGGTTCTCTTTCTAGTCGGCGGAGCAGCGAATGATGCACCTCAGCTGGTAGCTCTGCTTCCGAGCACCTCTGCTATGACCCGCCAAGTTTTACGGGTCTTCACCATTCAAAGTTAGCCTTAAATTTACTACTTAAGTCAATATTTAAATAATTAAGTACATTTTCACCATCGATGGCTACTTTCAGTATCTGTATTAAGCGACCGTAAGTTAACTTGGTTGAATGAGATGAACCTACCAATTATTCCTTTAGTATTCTTTTCGGTGTGAATTTACTACCGTGATTTCTATTCTCAATGGCAATGATATGGTATTATGCATCTACTCTCCTTCAGGTCCCGACATGAAACTGAAGCTTGGCCAGCTAGAGGCGCGTTTCATGCCCTTTTCTCGAGAGGTTAGGGTTGCCTACGAAGCAAACTACATCCTCCCTTTCACCCTCCTTCATGTCAACTTCGACGAACCCACCGGGGGCTTGCTCTCGCATCCCAGCAGCACCACCCTTGCCCATCTGGTAATGCTTATATTGCTTGTCCGAGCAAAAGCTGCATTTGAAAGATTAAATTCCCGCATCTGAGGTTTAACACAACATGTTCTAGCACATTTGAGGCTTTGCTGTGGTGGCTCCCTTGAGTGAAAACGAACGAAGAAGTTAATAGGTTCTAAGCTCATGGTTCAATGGTTATGTTGTGCCTTGAATTCGCACTTCTGATGCCATAATCCAAGCAATCAGAGACTTATTCTATGGCACAGTAGATGTACCATTTAGCCTAAAGGCTAACAGACCCCTTGTGTTGTTCTTCTACCCAGATGACGCAAGTGTCGCCCTATTCCACCACTCACTCTCCTCTAGCTTCGATCAAGGCCGATGTGGATCGCATCAAACGTCTCTCCCTGGCCTATCAGAACGAAGGCACGTGGATTCCTTTGGGAGATCTAGGCCCCGCATCCTCGTCTGCATCCGCACTTGAACAACTGATCTCCAGCCAGCTGCGCAAATGTAATAGTACTGAGCCTTCACTCTTCCTAATTCGGTCTTACTCAGCCATCAAATACTCCTCATCCTCATTTGCTCTAGCCCAGCAGGAAATAGTCATGCCGTCGGGTCAACGCCTGATCAGGGAGTTAGACTCCACGGAGCGGATGTGGGAGGCGTTGAAAGATGCACCCAACCGTAGAACTGCCCGTGAGGGCTTCTTGATGGCGCTGCGACTTCTTCAGGAGAAGGCAGATCTTCTTTCGGTGAGTGTTTTGCCGTAGGGGGGTTTCCTGTGTTCTTTTGTTGTTGAGTGCTGAGTTCTGGAGCTCGACCTGTTAATGCTCCTTCTCCGTAATGATACTAGACCGTTGTGCCAACTCATTTCTGCTTCTAAGTGCCTTGTGCCATGGCTAATACCGATCGGTGATATGCACTTTCTCTTCCGTAGGAAAGTCTAGAAGTCTTTTTAATGAATTTTGTAGATACATAGTTATTCAAATATCTACTATCTATGATGATGCCTACTAAGATAGATTCACTGCTTTGAATTGTACAGCTCGTTGAAAGGCGAGTTTGTCAACATTAATGCATACACGTTGGTGTAGAATTCGCTGACGCCAGTCATTGATACGCGTTTCCTCCTCTGTAGGTGAGTTTGTCGGATTTCACGCGGTTTGCGAAGCTGGCACGCTCTAGCGCAGTGGCGGGGAGAGGTGAAACACTGGGCAACTTCGAGGTCCTTGGTCTGCGCATGCTCATCGAGGCGGGCGTCTTCAAGGCCACCAACGACTGTCTCGCTGCCATCAGCGCTGGTATGTCTCTGTGCGAAATCTTACTGAAATATTTTAAGTAAATAGCAAATTGTAAAGCTCGTCTACGTTAATGCCAGTTTTTTTGTTCTGAGTTGATTTCTCGCTGTTATGCGTGCTGATAAGTCTTCTCCATCCCTCCCATATTGATATGACATGAGTAGAGACCGGGCAGTGGTTTGAACTGGATTTCTCTTGAATAATTAGTAAAATGTCATTTTTCCTATCTTCACCGGTATTGTGATTCGAAGGGTTTAGAAGGTACTGTGGATTTGTTTACTTACGTAAGTGCTGTTTGTCGCCTTTTTGATAACAACTTGTCGTTCGTACCGATAGGTCTTTTCCCCTCTCTCTTCCTGAAATTATGATCGGAGTCATTTAGGTAAGCTGTGAGAGTACTTTTTTCGATTTTCAGCTTAATGTCTTTACCTCATTCATGTTATCGAGCCTTTTCTCCTTTCTTTCCACTTGGCTGGAATGCGATCAAGGTATTACCTCTTTACTTGGTTTAGCAGACTGATTGTGAGGTCACTTAGGTACTGGCAAATCGTGCAAAAACTGATTTCATGCTTAGTTGTCAATTGTGTCGGTTCTTTACCTCCATCATTCCTTTTCCTACTTCTCCATTCACTGAAACGGATATATCACTAGCTCTTGATAATGTGAAGCATAAATCCTTAAACTTTTTTTGACAGACAGAAGGGTTACAATTTTAGTAACGGGCTCCGTATTACCAGTGATGTAGCAAAATTGTTGAAGACTAGAAAGGCCCGCCCGGGAATATTGCCAGTTAAAATAGTTATCTTTCTACCGCATAGCTCCCTTGTTGTCTTGAATGTCGTTCCTGGAGGCTTCCTTGTCCACTCTTCTGCTTTGGTTTTTACAAATCCTCCATTGTCCTGTAGTCAACCCCAGTACATGGGCGAAGACAATGTGATGAATGTCAGTGCGGTAGTGCATACCTTTCCGTCTTTCAACAGTGTCGCCACCTTTGGAACGTAGCTTTTCATCGGCTAATCTGACAGCGGAGACGGATTTTGAAACGCGTCTACGTCTGCTGCACCACCTCTATCGCGTTTCCTGTCTGGCCGTCGCCCTTGCTACCGTTGCTCAGAATGCCCTCGTTGAAAAAGAGATCGGGTCAGTTTAATTCCCCATCTTTCTTTCTACCTATCTGTTGATCCATTCATAGCATATCCATTCCATATCCATTTACTGATGTATTCATCTACGTAACAACCTTCTATTTTATAAAAAATACGGCACTGTAATAAAAGTGCAATTACGCTTGTTTCACACATCTCGGTTCTCAATGTTTGGCGGAATCCTTCCCACTGAAAATAGTCCTGTTGTTTGGTCAGCGTGTGTTTTGTTTATGACTTACCACCTTAAGTCGGAGTAACTGAATGTAAGGAAGTTGGGCAATAACTTGTTTAATTTGCCTACCACAGGATCAGTGGGTAGAACCAACAATTTTATTGTTTTCTTTTTTGCTTATGTGATCTGTAGGCCCTTGCTTTTCGATACGAAGAGCTCGGAGGCCGAATTCGCCACTTTCATGAAGATGGAGGATCTGGAGATGAACAAAGTCTTTACTCACACCTGTGCCACTGCTCTTAAAAATCTCACTGCACAGCTAGCCGAGTGAGTCTTCTCTTCTTCAAGATAGGTGTCAATTCGGCGCCAGGTTTGGGTTCATTCAAGACCTATCCCTCTCTCTTACGATGGTTTGTCGTCAACTTAATGGGAATTTTTACTTAAAATGGGTGTGAATTCTGCGCTTGCTCAGTTAATTTTCTGGTAGGTGGTTTACAAATAATTATATCTAATTGTCTAAAAAGGCACTCTGACACTACTTATTCGTTGGGTGAGTAGTACATGATAATTGAGTAAAGCTCTCTAATTACTGGGGAGAAGACAAAATCCTGGAAAAAGTGAGGCGTTTTATAACAAGTTACGATTACTGTTGTAAATTGACTCTTGATAACTCTTTATTCCTCTTGTAACAACCTTTAGTTTCACCCCGGACTTGTGGATAATGCGGATGTCCACAATGGAACCGATGCAAATTGAAAAGCGACTCGTCTATGAATGCATCAATTCAGGTGGTGGTAAGCGTCTATGACATCTTACGAATCGCTACTTTGACTTCTAAGACTTATTCCTGTCCAGCTGTGTTAATAATGGTGCCTCATTTTGGGCTGGTGAGTTTAAGTGAGACACAGGTCTCAAAATCTGTTTTTCCCAAGTTGAAGAGCAACCCAGTCTCTCTGTAAAAGTAAAGAATATATCTATTCGCTTTACCTAATCAGTCTACTTGAATTTTAGTGGCTCCGACCTTCCATTGTCACGTCTTGGAGCTCATCGATACACTCTGGTTCAATGACGCTTGAGTAGTCCATTCACTATCATTCTACTTATTCCATGACGTGTTTTATTTTTCATAATAATAGCAAAATCTCTGCTATAATTTGATCTCTTGGAAGTATTGCGGTTTCATTGTAAAGTGCCCGTTTGACTGTCACACTTTTCGAAGGTTACGATTGTAGATAATTTGACTACCGATATTTTGGAGGAAACTACCGTGGACAGCCGAACAGTCATCCGCATGCAAACCATCAACGTGGCTCGTCTTTTTTTATTAAATCCCTTTAAGATTGTTTTATTTGTGACGGTTGGTATTGAAAGATAACGACACAGTGGTGGTGATTAATTATGATGTTGTGATGTTATCAGTAAGGCTGTCTTGCCAGCCTTCCTTCCTTCGCGTCTTCCACGTGGGGGAACAACAAATCAGCCTTGTTTCACTTCCGATTCTCGTAATGCCTTGGGAGTCACACTGTGCCTTTCCTCTTTTTTTTAAATGCGATAACATCTCTGAAATTAATGACAGTTTGGTATTGATATTTCAAATAAACATGTGACCGAAAGGTAGAGAAAAGTGGGACACACGTTGGATTAGTTCTTCATCTCCTGTTTGGGTGATAGATTGGCCTAACTATAGGTCTCATTGGAGTCCTCTCTGTTTGAACTCAAGGAATCTAAACAAAAAACCAGCTGGAGTCAATGGCAGTCGCCCCTCTACGACTTTCTGCGGTCTTGGAATCATCGCTGGGTAGATCAGACCAGATTGTGTCCTATTAATGGCTCCGGTGATGATCGGTGGTTTCGGGCAGAATGTCCCGCGGCTGTCCGGTAAAGTAGTGTTAACCTCTGCAAGATGTCTTCTTGAATGTGTCGGCAGACCTCTTTACATGTTTGTTGGATTGAGGGTGATAGACTAAGGAGCGAATGTGAACATCTTGGCCCTAGCGGTGCGCAACACCCCTTTAAGATATATCTCTCCCCTTTGCCTCCTCGCCCTCATACTTCAAATGCGTTTACTATACAGACATGCACAAGTTGGTTTATTTTCCTTTCCCAAAGTGATAAATTAAAAAGCAGATGAGGAATATCCATCCACCGGTCATTTACTTGGGCGCCCGCCTCACTGCGCCATTGGTCAGACTCTCCACATTATACCCCACCGTTGTCACGACAAAGGGATTGGCCTGATAGGACGAGGAGGCGCCGCCGGGCGAGGAAGCCGGGGAGGCGTTGGTGTAGCCTCCATGCGGCTGGGACAGGTAGGCTTCTGCTCCCTCGTAGCAAGTCACTGACACCGACCCTCCCCCACTGTGGTGTTGTTGGTGGTTGTAATTGTAATGCACTTCTGGAAAGAAACAGGCAGCGGCAGCAGCTGCAGCCCGCGCAGCGAGAAACTGTTGTGACGTGGGGTAGCCCGTAGCAGTAGAATGTTGGTGATGGTGTTTGGCTCCACAATCCTCAAAATCTCGAACGGTTTGGAGCGATGGTGGTGGTAGAGGTGGAGAGGGTTCATGAGGTTGTTTGGAGTTGTTCTTTCGTTGCTGCTGCTGTTGTTGGTTCTCGTTTGGATTAGACTCGCGAGGAAAGCAGAGGGAGCCTTTGGTGCCTCTGAAGGTGGAGGGACCGAGAGAGACGGCGGAAGCAGCGTTGACGGCGGCGGTATTGGTAGCGTCGCAAGTGGACGGTTGAATGGCTTGAGCCAGACCGGTGAAATCAAATTTGTAGGCGTAGCGCTTTCCATGAACCTGAAGAAAAAGGATAATTATAAAGCTGTGACATTCATACATGGGGTAATCTTTTGGCGATATTGATTTATCAGCTACCATGGCGGTGCTTGACAAAAAGGGGACGTTTTCACCAAGGGAATCTAGTTGTGCATTAACTGTCCGATTAAACTTATGCTTGTACCTTTTTACTAGGGAATTCTTTAATTGATGAATTCTCTTGACAATCGAAAGACTTTATTCCCAGTTGGATCAAATATGGGCACCCGATGTTGGTTCAGATTCCATTTGAAGCTACTTGAACTAATTGTCACTCAGCAACTCCAATGTTTAATTCGCGCGCACCAATAAGGAAAGGGGGTAATAAGTAGTTAGCTGTTGTTAATTTTTATAACTACAATGCTTTGCAAAGCTTACTTGTGAAACGGAATTGTGATAAATTTAAAACCACCGTTTAGCCAATCACCTGAGCGGGTTACAAGTCCAGTGCTCGCTGCTTCCGGTTAACTGGCCAATAAGCATAGAAAGAAGGGCAGGTGGCGCAGATTTATTAACCAATGAACGTGCTGGCAGTGCACCTGGGTCGTTTTACTTAGCATTGTTTCTATGTAGTTGATATGTTTCTCAAAATAATGCAAGAGCAAATTACATTATCTCTGTTTTGAGGCAAACTAGACCCCTTTGGGGGTAGTATTATTAGTGTTTAGCAGAAATGACCAAATGCAATGGTTTTATGAGATTTTAAAATTCATCAATCTTCGATAATAGGAACAACACACAAACTAGCCAGGAACTCAGAAAATTACGGTTAAAAGTATGATCGAGATAACTAACAAGCTTTTTGTGGCTGGAAAGGACTTATTTAAGGCAATTTGTTAGGGCACTGGTGAATTGTGTACTCGTAACCACAGTTCTGAGAACACGCGTTGAGTAGGCTCAAGAAAGAATGGGAAAATTTCAACTGTGTAACAAGGCATTAGCATTTATGAAATACATGCAAGTGCACAACAAAATCAGTTTAAATGGTTTAATTTTGGCCACTTTTATTTCTTGGGCTTTAACAGTGTGAGTACAAATACTTCCAACATTGCTCAATATAGCATGTTTTACAAACGGCAATGATTCAGTAGCTCCATTTTAGATACCAGTCATTAAAGTCAGAAAGATTCTTAAATATCTAAATTACCTATTGCTCAATGCTTTGTGAACCTATTTGTGAATCAAATAATGTACGACACTGAAAACAATGTGGGGTACAGAAGACAGGAGAACTGCCACACCACACCAATTTTCCGTTTGTGGGGCAAAGACTGAAGCTGCTCATTTTGCAAACAATGGTGCTGTCAATCGTTTAAATTGTAACATGGTAGTATCATACATCGGGAAAAGTTCCATGGTTGCGTACGGTATCGAACGGAGAAAGCTCACCTTGCTCATGATATTCTTATCGTAGTAGTAGCGGAGGGCACGACTCAGCTTGTCATAATTCATGTTGGGCTTCGATTTGCGTTCACCCCATCGACGCGCCACGTCGTCGGGATTGACGAGCTTAAACTCGCCATTGGTGCCCTCCCACGTAATACAGGCCAAGTTGCGACTATCCGCCAACAACTCCAACAGAAACTGCCACAGCTGAATCTGTCCTGAGCCTGCAACGCGAATTGATGTCTACTTCAAGCATAGGACCTGCCAGTCACGCACAATTAAACATCTACGATGGTTTTATGCTGCTCTGCTTAGTCTATAACAGCAGACTCTCAGGCAACCCTTACGTCAAAAATGAAGGTGATACCGAAGTCGTTTGAAGTATGACGCCTTAAATGGATTGCTTAGGTGCTACAGTCGAAAAATCAGGAAAAAAAAGCAGTTGCTATTCATCGGAGGCAAATTTCAAAGGGAGATCCTTATATATTTTGCAAGTTTCCATTTCAACCAATTGCACTAGGATCTCTCTGGCTACCAGCACCACTACCTAAATGCCTGCTGTCTCAAGACTACGACCATCGCGGTCGCTGCTGTACATAAAGGCAGGACACATGCGAAGAACCGGGCACCAGGAGCTTCCGAAATGCCTGCTTGCTCCTGTGGGTGCCCTTTGTGTGCGCATGTTGAGAAGAGCGGGAGAGAAGCTGGTGAGTACCAGCACACTTTTTAGTCAAAATGCATCATGGCTTCCGGGTGGATAAGCAGACGGGGTGAGGAGGGGAGAGGAGGTGGATGGGTAGAGGAGCTTCCATGCCCACGTGTACTCCCTCCCCTCCTCCCCATGTGCAGCAGGCGGACGCGCGGTATTGGGGTGGCAAGATTTGTAACAATGGTAAATCACGGTTACTCCCCTCTCCCCTTCCTCCCAACATTCCACTGTCTATTCACCACCATGCCAGGAAATGACTTGATAGGGCGTGAGTGAAAAACGGGGATTACCCACATATTACGGTTTGCCCGCTTGTGGGAAAGTGAGGCCACTGCTACCGTACCACTGCCTTATTGACGCAAAAGGGTTTTTACACCTCTACAGCATTCACTGAGATTCTGCTTTTAAATCCCACGTTTATCTGTAAAATTGTGGGAATGAACTTTGCGGCTTTATGCGGTTTTGGTGTAGGTACTGACAGGGTAAAAATATGCGTTTTAACCGGACAAAATCAAGAAGATTGTTTGACTTTAATGGGCAATAATTGGCATTTTTAACCCGCAGAAGTTTGTTCGAACCCCTAATCGTTTATTCTTATTAAGCGCTGAAAGCCGTCTCAATGAAATAAGGTGGCTTCTGCAAAACCGATTTTATGCAATGTTTACGTAGTGAAAGGCTGTGAAAAAAGCCTCCAATATCACTCTGAGTGGGAGATCATAAGTTGCTTTTTTCGTAAGATCCTTATTTTTAAATAAATAAAAAAAATGCATCACATCAACTACCTTTTGACTGTAAATTAACTCACCTTGAGGCCTCCACTGAACCGTTGGCGATCCCTGTGACAACTTATTTGAGTTTGAAGGAGGTTGTGGCGGTAGTGGTGGTGGCTGAGGCGGTGGCGACCTATATACCTTACTCCTCTCTCCTCTTCCTTCAGTGCTTCCCTCCATCCTTCCCACAACCCCGTGAGGTCGCATTTGTCTTGCTCTTGTAGTATAGAACATTGAGGGTTGTGCTGGTCCCCCAGTTCTTCCATAGTGGTAAGCAGTGCCTGACCAAACTCCCTGATGATAGTAGGCGTTAGTCGAACTGGAAGTGGAGACAGTACCAGAGAAGGTGGAGCACCCATAAGAAGGGAAGCCAGTAAAGTGGTATGCAGGTGACGCCTCGAAGTGATAACCTCCGCTATTCTGATAGAGGTCTGTCTCACCCCAGTACATCCCACTAGTAGTAGTATTCTGCTGCCGAATCAGACTGGAATAAGTGCTGCTACGTGGGTCCTGCTCGTAGCACAAAATCCCATCTGAGGAGGACGAGTAGGAGGTGGATGAAGGGTATGCCCCGCTAGCAAATTCCGATGGTGATGCGAAGTACTCAGTGCCCATGGGGAAGGAATATTTTCCCCTTTGATCAGTATTAATTGCGGTTGTGATATTTCCGACACCAGAGGTAGTGCTGGGAGGAGGCAAGGAGGAATACCTAAGGCCCTCATCTATACTAGAGTGTCCTGACCCCTCCTGAAAATAAGAATAGAAGTTCTCCCATTAAAATACGATATTAATCGCTTTTGATGAAATTCAAAGTGAGCAATCTCTCACCATGGTGGGAATGTGCTGGTTTCCGTTCCGCACTTGTGATAGGATTGTCGTATGCAAGCAGAAGCAGGAACGGGATTTCCTGTTCTCAATCTCTGCCTCTTTTGCTATTTCTCTCGATGTCGGCTGCTGTGAAGGGACGGAAGGAAGTGCACGAACTGGGATTTATTTCAGGCAACAGGAGATCAAGATCTTCGTGATGTCGTGCACCCACTTCCTCTCTCTCTCTGTGTGCAACTCAGCGGAACAGGATTTCCGGACAGATCTTGGCAATCCGTCGAGTAATAATGCTCCGGTAGTAGCAGTAACAGCAGCAGTAGCAGAGGGAGCAACTACAATACTTTGAATTCAAGCACTGGTAGAAGTGGCTGCCTGTTCTGTTACGGAAGGAAATGGGTGAAATTAGGTCTGACCGCGCAGTGTTGAGCTTGCAGAACGTAGAGTGAGCTAGTGCTACTGCTGCTGTCAGCTAGGGTCCGGTTGAGATTAATTTTACATCCCTGTTGCCCTCACGCACACACTCACTTGCGCTGGTCTTCCTGTCTTTCAGGAAATACGAATGGCTGAACAGAGAGAAGGAAGGGAGTGGAGAGGAGACTCAATGTCTCCTCCCCTCCCTATTTCCGCTGCTTCTGCTACAGAGAGTGCCGATGCTGCCTACCCCCTCCTCTCTGTCCGCACGCGTTTCCTGTTTGAGGCTACCTGCACCCCATTGGTCGGTGGTTGTGGGTACGCGCAAGACGCCGTTCTCTGCTCATTCGCTTAAATAGGCAATACCGAATTAGCACTTGTTGTTGAGACGAATAAAATTGAAAATTGTCACTTAATGACTAATTTGAGGCCAGGATATGAATGTGCCTTGTTTTATTTAAGATTTTTTTGGTCTATAACCCACTTTTGAGTAGTTTTACAAAGGCCACAGGGGAATAAGTGTTAGAAAATAACTTATCTCTCTACCCACTTGAATAAATTAACCATTTATTAAGGCAGGGGTGAAAAAGCAAACAGAGGGGCTGGAGCACTAGGAGGGTGCCTGATGGCGCCTTTAAAGTGTGATAGGTCCTGAAAGCTGAGTAATTCCTTCATAATCTCCATGCATTTTTCATGTTTTCGATAAGTGTGTGGCATTATCTTTTTAATTTAATCTTTTTTCTTATGACTGCAGTCCTAAATAGCATTAAAAATTTTATTTTGCTGCTAGATATGGTATGGATTCGATAGAAGAACGGATCAAGCAGGAGATGCTCTAAAACAAACGCCTCAAAATGTTTTTAAATATGTGGATTCAATCTCCTTTGAGGTTATCTCCAGCATTAGTATTTCATGTCTCAACTTTCCAATTTTGAGAAAAAAACCAAAATTAACGGAATTTACTTCGTGGAAAACACTAATTCAATTAAATTGTCGACTGTAGAATCTCTTTTTACGCAAAGCGTTGCTATAACTACCATAAGACTCGCGTGTGAAATAGACTTCCGTTTCCAGGTCTGGTGATTCGACTCTCCATGCAATTCGCCACGGAAGCGAAAGACCTAATTAACTTTCATAGCACGAATTATAAGTTAGGGAATTGTGGATTGTTAGCTGAAGAAGGAATGTTGCATCTCCAGAGCCCTCATTCACTAGTCAAATTCCAAATTGCATCAAGGATTTTTAATTGAACCAGAGGAACTTTTTACTAACCAATACCATAGTAATTTAAAATCGTTGGGCCACAGAAGACATTGGGCCTTTGCTGGACCCAAGTGCTTATAATGATGGCTAAACCTCCAAATTGCGTGCTTTATTGAACGTAGCCCATGGGTGCAGAGATGTCGGTATTGCAAACCTCTTTGACTGAGAATATGCCATTGACTTCAAAAAGGGGAACTCATTCCTAATTCATATAAAGTAAATTCCCTGTAACCTTTTGCAATACCCATCCAATAAGAGACGCCCTCCTCTGGCCAATCAGCTTGTTCCAAGTGAACGGTAGAAGCGAGGAACATTGGGCCCATTACAAATGCTTCCCAAAGCAAAAATTCTGCTCAATAATGCTTTCACCTGCATATGCCAGCAAATTTTGGTGGTTTTTAATTAACCCATAAAAAGTGCAAACCTATTTCAACAAGACAAGATTAATTAAATTGTCATCTTCAGTTGTCCTTTCATTGGAATGGCAATTGACGCACTTTGTAGTTAAAAAGTTGTATTGCTTTACTAGGGCAACTAACCTTTTTCAGCAAGTAGCTTTTTAGTACAAATCGAGGTAAATTTTGGATACCTAGTAAAGGAGACTTAGGAAGAGTTGACAAATTTTCTAACAGAAATTCACAGGATCTTTTCAAATAGGCTATGTGGCATGCTCTAAAGAGAGCCAATTCCTTAAAAAATGCGTTTATGGGAAAGATAAACTCATCCACTAGAAACAACAAATTGCTTTCCACCGACGAAAACAATGAAGGGGAGATATGAGGGCTAAGTGAGATTAAGAGAATATAAGCCTCAGATGAGGCCGTAGAGTAGTCTTCCCCTGATTCCCATCCACAAATTGAACGGCAGAATCACTTACTCGAGGTTTCAAGTTGCACAGCCTAGACGAATTTCAATGACAATTAACTAGTGAAGAGGATGAATTAAGGGTGCAATAATGGAGCTGATAAACTTGGGTGATGAAATCCTAAGTAATTATTCTATACATTAGTAAGAATAGCCGATTGAGTCTATCCAAAAGGAAAGTTGTAGACCAGGCCTGAAGGAAAAGCTCTAGCACTAACACTTTTTGAAAAACGAACTAAAAATGCAATATGTCACTTCCACAAAATTTCGCACATCCTTGAGAGCCTACGACAAAGTAGGCTTTAAAAGATACAGATGAAGAAAAAAATTGTCCCATACTACTGATATACTTGCGGTTACTATCCAGCCGCTCTAAATGCATGGGATGCTACTTCCCAGCTGCAATACTTAAATTGTTTATTTAACTCTACGTTTTGGTGCCGCGCCAATTGAGGCTTCTCTACCTTACGTCCATCTCAAGGCCCAGACTTCAGGCCAGGCCAATAGCCTGAGCCCCTTCTGTTTGTCGGATATAAATATTCTACCTGAGCATAAGGCAATCTTTTGCCTTCAGGAAAGTTTTGAGGCGCTAGATTTGTGGCAGCTGAAAGCAAATTCTCCCTTGAAGGACAACTATGCTGATTTCTACTGCTGGGTGATTAACTCTAGTGGGGCAGAAGAAGCGCATTTACTACGGATGGGAGAGTCGGTGACGAAGCCCAGCAGCAGGGCTGTCAGTGACGTTTACCTTCAGCGACAATTCCAGTCCTCTATTCGGCAGGAATACCATCAACAACTGAGACGGCACTAGCAGTAAACCATCTGGAAAAGTTCGTAACAGAGCTACCCACGGTGCCTGTTTAATCTGCCAGCCAAGTAAACACGCCATTTCTCCTCCACCTCTCTGCAAGTTGGCTATAATCCAGACAGGTATAGCTAGGCGGCGCCAGATAACCGCAAAATTCTATCCTTAAGGAAATATGTTGAATTCCGTCCTTTGTTACATGGTTTTGAATAAGGATAGGTGTTCCTACACCTAGCGATAGACATGCATGAATGTTTGTGCATTCCTCCGCCGCCGAATGCAGTTTCCTCACGGAACGATTCTTTAGATTTAGTCGAATTGCCAAGAAGTATTACTGACATTGCGGTCAAGTATCTTATCAGCCGCACGGTTGGCTGCTGGTGTCTTTCTTAGAGCACCAATTAAGTTTTGATGGCTGACACGAAAGATAGAAAAAGGAGAGTGTCGAGGACGACGCCCAGAAGAGAAAATTGGCTAGGAAATGCTTTAAGTGATTGTTTAACTACCGGTTTTGCTAACGAGCCAATTTTGGCTCCGCCATTGTACCCCCGCCTGGCGGCCCAACCTTAGGGTCATACCAGTAGCCCCATTCCCTTCTGTACTTCAAAAATAAACATTCTATTAGGGTAATATACTTTCCTTTGACTTCAGGGATTTATAGAGGGACCGCCCTAGCAGACGATTTATTCCTGTCGTAGCCTTGAGCATAAGCGGGAGTGATCTAATGACCATGCTTAAATACAATGACAAGAATTAAATCCCACTACTGCTTATCAGTCCTACCAGAGTATTCCATAGGATAACCGGTCTTTTTTGCAAAGTCAGCAGTAAAAATTCAGGTATCACCAAATTCCACAACCAGGGAGCACTTTTCTTATGACTTTGGAAATGAAATAAATTCAACCTTACTGTATATAATATCAGTAGAGGTAGATGTAATACGATAGTGGTTTATTCCTTGGTTCTGGTGAGGCGCGACTTTTGTACTTCGAATCAGCCCTTGTACCTTGCTGAGTGGGCTGGCCTTTTGGGTCATGCCAATAGCCCAGACACCTTTTCCGTGCTCAATATTCTGTTTTGTCTTCTTTCGTCTTCAGGGAGTCCCGGGACGCTACACAAATGTAATATATTGTAGGGTTGAAAGTTAAGGAAAATGCGAATTTAAAGTCATTTGGAAAACAATGAATGCAATTTTTTTATCAACTTTAATTAGCCACACAGAGTGCTAAATCAGTCAACAAGGTGGAAGTTTTCATGCCGTTTTCCTAACAAGTTAGTGAACAACGGATAAAACAATCTGGAAAGTATAGAAAGTATAGATTCTTCCAACAAAATTTAATTACTATTATATATACTGTCCGATTTAAATAATATACTCCAGCAACCCACCAAAAATAAACTATTTACCTTTTTGTGTCTGCAACCTAAAGCACAATCAATAAAACCATTTAAGATCAATATTTGAGTATAACTTTAACAGAAATAAGTAACTGATTTTAAATTGATCAATTTTTGCTTTGAATGAGTTTGTTTTGTAGGGCACGCGCGAAAATGCCTATTTGCTCATGAGAAATGGATAGCTCGCGGTACAACTATGCTTTGCATATCCTACGAGCAAACCTTTGGTCTTCAAGTCAATGGGAACATGTTCGAATGCTTTTGTTGGCAACCACTTTTTTATTCGTTTTTTGCACGACGGAGGTTTTTTATGGCAGGTGGAAAAGCATATCAATTATTTTACCAAAACCTGCTATTTTACTCTTATTTGGGGTAATATTTGGTTTCCTTTCAACAGCCTTGCAATGTGAGATGACTTTCTTTAATGAATTTTTCTTTTTTGGCGTTCTGTTCCCACCACTAGCAATCAATGCAGCACTGGAGTTCAAACCTATTGTTAAAAATGGCATTCTTCCCTCCACAGTTGTATTCGGCCTTTTGGGATCATTCTTCACTTTTTCGCTCACTGCTTTAAGTCTATGGACAGTATATACCTTGGGTGTCATGGGAATGCAGGAATACACCATCAAGCCCATTGCATTTATTTTGTTCTCCAGCCTCATATGTTCTACGGATCTTGCTATTGTTTTCGGCTTGCTTGGGAAACTTAAAGTCCATCCCTTTCTTTACCTTATTTTTGTTGGTGAGTCGTTAATAAACGACGGAGTTTCACTGAGTTTGTTCACAATGACAAATAACGCGGCAAGTTCTCACTTAAGTTGCGTCGAAAAATTGGGAGTATTGCCATGGTTTCTGCTGATGATTCTATCATTTTCTTTGCAGTTGTGTATTTCGGCTATCGTTGGGCTTCTTTTTGGCTCTTTGTCCAGCATTGTTACTAGATGGACAAAGCACGAGACAACCCTGGAACCTGTGATTGTATTTTGCCTCTGCTATACCGGTTACATAATTACCTATATTTACTCCTGGCCAAGCACCTTTTATCTCATATTTTTTTGTACAATATTGTCCTCTTTCACCTTCCGTAATGTTTCCCACAAATCCGTCATCACAATCCGTCACTTTGCTCAAATGACTAGTGCAATTGCTGACTCGCTAATCTTCCTGTATGTCGGTTTTTCAATAGCGGCTCATGAACTTGTTTGGCAAACAGGTTTCATTGCCTGGACTTTACTTTTCTGTATTTTCTGGCGTTTCGTCTTCACTTTCATGGCCTCATTCCTTACTAACTACTGCTTTTGGACTCGTCAAAGGATAACTGTTGGAATGATGTTTTTCATCTCTTACGGCGGATTCAAAGGAAGCGTGGCCCACGCACTGGTCGAAATCGTTTCACCTCAAACTGCCAACGCTATAGGCATTCCACTACCGATTGTTCGATGCACAGTGGTTTTTATTAACCTCTTCTATGTAATCTTCATTGGACTGACGATGGCACCGTTACTGCGAATCTATAAGTTCCTTTCGTCGGAGACTGTGCGGCTGAGTCTCTTTGAAACTCTTAATGATCGTGTTATGCTCTCGGCTTGCAACGCCGTGGCGGATGTGGTGGGGCATCATCACAGTGCACTTCGGACGACAATGGTAAAATTCTACAAAAGGTTGGTTTTAAGTTATTTTAGTTCTCTCCGAGTTTTCCTTATCTTTGAAAGCTAGCATCTTCTTCATTAATGTCTGATACTTATCTATTGCCTGTTGATTAACAGGTTTTGTGTCTCTAACATTGTCGTAAAGGCAGAATTTTTGTATACATTAGCTCTTGTCTGATAAGGTAACTGAAGTGGCCACTTTACTCATATTAAGATCTTATTCATAACCCAGTGAACACCCATTTATGCAAATATCTTTGATCATTATTACAATAAGCTCTAGGTCCAGATAATATAGTTAGGGGCTGATGACGTATAATGTACTTAATGCTACATGATCTGTCACTTCAAAGGTGGACTTTGGATGTTGTCCATACCATTTCTAATTACCTGTTTATTACCATACTTTAAGAGAAATTCGGTGTGAATCAGTATTGCATTTCCTTTTAAAGAGGGAAAACGTGCTAAAACCTCAATCTCAGTGAAAGCCAGGTTTCCTGAAACATTGACCTGTTACGCTATGAAAGAATTTTTGTTAGGAAGTGGAAGGATATTTCTTGTTAATAAAAACTTATTTGGCGTACTACGTAGTAGTCCTGTTTCGAAGAGACACATTAAAGATGTGAACAGTTTAGCTTTTTATGAAACTCAAGGTTGGATTTGAGCATTTGCAGTTGCTTTTAGACTCCTCACCAACTTTGGCTGTTGTAAGTACTCCGAATTAGGCGCACTTTATTCCACATCATTTATCCCAGTTTGTAATCGAATTCGATAAATGTAGTGCTTTTTGCTTTGCAAGTAAGTTTAATACTGCCCTTGGTAGTATCAGCGCTTTTGGGAACTTAATATTCCTAAATGAACCAAAATGCAGAAAATCAAAATTGCTTTTACGGATCTTCATTTTTATTAACGAACTCATCTTTCCGTTTCTACTTTGCATTTTTTCTAATGAGCTCCTGTCTATAGTAAAAAGATAAATTGTACTTGGCATACCGTTTTTTCCTTTATTGTTTGTGTTCATTTGGTAAAGTGCTCACTTCAAATGTCCAAATACAAATTTGAAGCCGTGTTTCGGATTTAACGAACGATACACATGCTAACATTTACAAAATATGAAATTTAGGAGTAACCAATTGGTGTGTTGGACCTTTGTAGGCACCTGCGCCCCCTTCTTCTGCGTGCCCCGAACGAGCACGACGAGATCACTGACGTGTACGCGGACATCGCATTGGCCCTCCACCATGCTAGCGTGGCTAAAGACCGTCACTCTGTCCACTTTCATCTTCGCCGATTGCGTCCACAGCTTAAGAAGGCTTTTTACTTCCAGCAACGGCAGCAGGGCGTGCTCAGACCTCTTCATCATGTATCCTTGCATCACATCGATCTCATCTCCGACCCCACTGACATGAGTTTCACAGGCCAGTTGGAGAATCCTTCCCTCCACCCGCTATCACAGCAACGACAGTCTTTCGAGACTTTGGGAGATGCGCCTTCGTCTGAGGGCGTCGTAACAGCAGAGGTTGAGGGATCGGAGGAGGAAGGAACCGCCGATGAGGTTTTCTATGACGTCAAATGTGAAGGGGTGCCAGGTACCGAAACAGTTTTACCCAAGGGGTCAAATTCTAAAGGACATGGCAAGCAAAGGAAAAAGTCCTGTTGTGGATGTGATTTATCCCTAGATTCATCAGATTCTGATACGACTTCGGTGGTAAGTTGGACAGAGTTTCAAGGTAATATCTTGGTTTCCCCGACCGAAATTTTGATTTGATTAGTTGAATTTTAAAAATACATGGAAGAAGGAGGTCGTGTTCAGAACCATATATACGTAATTGAATGAAATTTGCGCTCAAAGCTCCCTTCACCGATCTTCTAAAATGCAGCATTTGGGGTTTTTAAGTGTTTGATCTGTGGCTGCCATTTCGCCATTTTTAAAATTTCCCACATAAGTCAAAACAGTTATTAGTTAAAAGATCAAAGTTCCTCACTAATCATTGACCATATTTAGTGAGTAGAAAATTACGCAATTAGTTTTGAGTATTTTACTACCAAATTGTAGTATCTTAGCATTTCTTAAATTTAGTTTGGATAGAATTATGCAATTTCTATCCGCTTTATCAAAACCAAGTTTATACATTGCATCACATCCAGAGAGTTAGCCATGTATAGTTTAAATAAACCCTTTTTTGAGAACCTGTTTTATCGTATTTACCAAGCACAAATAATAACAGCATAATCTGGGAAGTTTCAACTTAAGTTTCAAGATAAATGTTTCACAATGAAACAATAAATTGAATCAACCTGCGGTACTGCCTAAAACCGAATCGTAATGACGAAGTAGTAGCTAAAATTCCCTTAAGAGACTTGAATTTTGCTTGAAAGGAAAACAAAACGGTTCTGAGCCTTAAAATCCAAACAGTATTAATTCTGGGATATTTGTCAATAACATAAATTAAGTATGGTAAACACGAGTCCAACACAGACAAAGTAGATAGCTAGATGAAAGTCTTTTATGTTTCTCTATTTCTCTTGCATCATTCGGTCCTCACGCAAAGAGTAATGCATATGCGCACTCGAGTAGGCCTTCAGAGTGAAGTATATTTAAGTGGTTGTTGTGGTTGATCTGCATCCGTGTTTTCGGTGGGGTTCAGAGCCGATTGATCAAAACAAATCAAAAAGGGCGGTAAAATAATGTACATTTTACTTTTTTTGTTCTATTCCTACTTTACCTATGCTGTGCGAATAATGTTTGTGGGTATATGAAAATATAGGTGTTTATAAAGTTGAAAAAGGAAACGTTTCCAAGGAGAGAGAATAGCTATAAACCTGGACTACCGAGATTTCAAGATGCTGCGTTTTTACTGTGCTTTTAGCAAGCTTCTCGCTTCTACTCAAAACTCGTTTTGGGTAGATATATTTCTCTGTCAATCTTACAAATGCGGTAGCTGAGAAATATGTATCAAGCTAACAGCATCAACCATTTTATCCTTCAGATTCCTTATCACGTCTGAAACGTTGATGCGGATTAAAAATAGTTCCCAAATGCAGTTGAATTACATTCATGCCGTAGCTTTAGCGAATCAGAAACAAAATGAAAGCCTCTGCTTTTAATAAGCCCATTGCCTTCAGTCATTGCATTTTATAAAAATTCACAATTTTTGATTTAGATATGAGAGTAAATTACATCGCCTAATACCTTCTCATAAAGAATCATTTTCATAGCTAAATTAAGCCTCCAACCTCCAATTCATACATTGTCTTGAAGTAACAAGACAAAGTGAATAACTTAAGGAGGGTTAACAATGTCTATTGTCTGATTTTGGACGCGATTAATGGGACAGTTTTCTTTAAGGGTGTGGCGTATTGGCTGGCGGTGGATTCGATTATCTGAGTTTTGGGACTGACTGTGGAGTCGGTCCTTGCACCTCACCTCTGCCGATTATGCGGATCACCACTGCGACTAGTTCAAGTCTTCGTTTATCTTGAATTTATTCGGAAACAGTTTTTACATGTTTACTTAGGGGTTTAATTACATCTTTGAAAGTTGGCAATTCGTCGGACTGCAAATGTTTGGCGGAATTTTTTTGCATTACTTGTAGCTTGTCATGCGGGTCACCGGATCTTGGTGTCTTGCTGTCCTCGTGACTGTCACCTTATTTATCTGTCACAGTTTGGTATATGCCACTGCTATATTGGCAAACGAGCAAATATATTTCTGTGGTTTCGCTGTAAAAAGTTCACACATATGCAAATAAATCATTCGTTTCCGCTACCAAACTGCCATTGCTCTAATACGGCGATGTCCAGGAAGGAACCGCGTAATCTTCAGTAGAGCTTTCTTCATAAAAAACAATGAATGTCGATGGAGTAGACACCATTGCTTATCACTCTGGAGCTCAATCACCTCTTTCGGATCAAGATTTGTTTTTATTGTAAGCCTCGCTACTCAGATGCAATGGCATCAAATCCAGCTTGACCAATCTGGAGAGAGATATGTGGAAGTCCCTATGCTTAATCTTGCTTGATATTCAACCTATTTTCTTTCATTTTAAGAGAAATCGAATTTAAGGAGCTGTTATGCTATTTCAGATTAGGGTACAAAAAGTATTTATTTTCAAGAAGCTAAAGAACACGGCTAGTGCTAACGTTTCTTTTTCATCTTTTGCTCGTAACTCCTCGTCTGTTTGTTCAATTCTTTCTTTGTTTACCCTATTTCCCTTCTGCCTTTCGAATGCAGGCGTAGCACAGCCCTAAACTTCCACCACACGATAGTTGTTCATACTCAAACTTGTAACAGACTCGAGTGACCGAAATGACGGACGCAAAAGCGTCTCAAAAAGGAAACCATGCAGTGTGCCGTTATCACGTGATTGACCAGTGTCCTGGGAGTGCACACTGGCTGTGTGCGACCCCCTCGGAACTACTTGCAATCTGAGTCACAAAGGGCGTGTAGTGTAAGTCCTAATAAGGCGCCTCTTTTAATCATTACTGGGGGTATCTTCTCCGTTCCCATAGGTAGGACTTAATTGTATGCGTTATTAATTGGCTTAACTTTCATATCGTACCGAGGGTTTATCTTCATCATCGGATTAGCTGCGGTTGTGGCCACCCCTCACCTCACTGACCTCAGCGGTCAGAGCAAAACCACCCAATTTTTTTATCGAGCAATCCAGGTAACCTGGTTTCGATTTGGGTATACTTTTAAAAATAGTAAACCTTGGCTAAGGTAGGTTTCCCCGTTGCATTTGCGGGCCTAATAATTGTGGAAGATGACACGGCGCTTCCCAATACTCCGCTTAACAAATCCACTACGCCTGGCGATTGTTTACTATCTCGATGATTAGAAATGATTAACACGTCGGCACAAAAATTGTTAGCAGCGCTTTTTATTAAAATAGACCAAAACCATTGACCAGGTGATGAAAGTATTCCACATTTGTTACTGAAGCGTTACAGTAGAAGGTTTACTTTATCGAAAGAATTGCTATCAAAAGCAGGGTCGAAACATGTGATTGTCAAGTTGATGGTCTGAAAAGGATTCCATGCAGTTTTTCTTATCATGCCAGTCCACTGAGGTTTAATAAGTTATCAAGGAAGATACTTGCTACATTTTAATTTCACTGGATTAATTGGTCAGTGTACCAAGACAACTGGTATCAGCGTCTTTCCTTACCTAGGTTTAATCAAGAGGAAATGAAGTAGACTGGAAATGAAAGGTGAAGTTAATAAAAGAGTGGCGTTATATGAAAACAATGAAGCAACTGTGCTGCGGTGGTTAATTTTCCCCCATGTCAAATGTGCTGATGACAGCTCCTGCTAGAAATCAGTAATTTTATGTACTCTAATCTGATTAGTATTATTCGTACTAAAGGGTTTTATTACCATATAAATGCGCAGTGTAATAAATGTTGAAGCTCTATTTGAAAAAATCTGATTTACAAAAAGTTGCAGCAGTACTGCGGCCTTTATGAAAAATCCTGCAATCTTTTATGGAGTAAAACTCGGAGTCTTGCTCAAGCACTTGACGGTTACCACATGAAATCCACTTATTTGGCAGCATTTGCGAATTATTCTCCTTCGATTAATCAATTTTGTTGATTTTTGTTTTGTAGAAATCAATTTCCACACCGATCTAAAGGTAAAGGGAAGGCATGGTACTAGTCTATCAATAACATGACCGTTGTCACGATGCTGGTCGTGATCACAACATGCAAATTTTATAGCTTAGCATGCAAAAAAAGTTTTGCTCAGCTACTCTTAAACTTAAAACTGTACTCATATTTTGCAAACCGTTAAAGGGAATTTGTCTGTGACTTATTTAAGCTAAGAAAAATACCATAGCAACCAACTTTTTAACTCCAAGCACGCATGGCACTGAACGTCCTTGCCATACAGCCTTTTCAAAAAGCTGAAAGTAGGGGTGCAGTAAGCCTTTTTCTTAAATTCCCTTCCACCTTTCAACTGGCACAGACCATTCTCCTTTTTCGCATCTCTCCCAGACAATCATATAATAGAGCAAATTTTGCATTTAATAAGGAAAAAAAAGAAATTGACCACCTTCAATCGAGTCTATCCTGATGTCCCAAATGCAATTTGTTTTCCTTAGGGAGGAAAGTAAAGCACTACTCTTCCTCTTAATGGGTAGGGATAATATAGTGATGCACCACGCACTTCAACTTCATTGTGCGAGAACAGTGACAACGCTAACCTAATTTAATAAAACTTCAACTTGAGAAGCATTTCTTCTTGGCAATGGCAGTGCATATTTAGTTGATCACTGGGAAGAGATGAAATGACAGAAACAAATAGTATTGAGAAGAGATGCGTTTCAAGAAAAGTATCACTGACTGGTTCCCAGAGTAGAATGCACTGTTTCAAAGAACACCTCTTTTTGAGTTTCGAATTCAAACTTATTGGGTGCATCATTTCATAGCATTGGCCTATATGCATAATGGTCCACTAGTCAGACTGTCTGCTAATCGTTTTGTATGTTGTTAGACCTAGACCTAGCAACGCTATCACGTCCACTACCTTAGACGAATTCACCGGAAAGCATTAATTCCTAAGTTACATTACAATTTAAGTAGTTGTCTCAATTAGAGAATCCTGCCTTTGATACCCATTTGCTTTACGGCCGCGAAAATTCGTCTTTGCCCTCTATTAATATTTCCTTTGTAGGAAATCATCCCATTTTGCATCACTGCTTTTCCGATTGCGTTGCGTAGATGCAAATATGAAATAATTTTGTTCAGCCACGAAGTATATTCTTAAAGCATAAAAAGCCCGTTTAATATGGGATCAAGTGGGAAAGGGCCTGTTAAAAAAAGACAAAACAGAGTAGGATGTGGATAAGATGCCAGTGCCAGATGTTGAGTCAATCCCATTAATATCTTTACTCAGAGTTTCCCCCATTTTTTATTAGCCTCATAAAGCATAAACAATTCCCGGTGTTGAAGAGCCCTCTCTGTGTTACGCCTTGCAGGACGAGGCGGGAGGTGACGTTAGCCCTTCCGCTAATGCGATTAGCCGTGACGAAGAGGGCCTTTTTCGTCAACTCCTCTCCCGTCACAACCAACACACTTACGCCTTCGACGAGAGCGCCTTCGCTGAACGCGTCCAACAGTCCATTCAGAGCAAACATCGCGCTCTGAAGTTTCATCATAATCACAGGATTTAGCCGGTTTATATGTGTGACTGTATAAATAAAATGTTACAGAAAAGCTAGCATTTGTTTATTCAAGGTTATTCCGACCATGAGTTTGTGGTTCTTTTTTCATTTACAAAGACAATGAAACGCCCCACACCTTTTTATAAACGTCCCAGCACAGTAAAGAGCGCAGTATTTTTGTTAGGACTTCTTAACACAATTGTTGTTAAAAAGTGCACCATCGCAGTTTTGATATTTTTTCTAGCATGCTACCTAATCTTGCACTACTCAGCTGATCAGTCTAACTGCTGAACATAAAAGTTTACGACCTGTCGCTATTGCTTTAAGGCTAATATCTTATCCAAAACATAATTTTATGTAACCAGTGATACCTCATAAACTGATAGGGGCGCATATCACGTATGTGTGACACCGGGTCCGGGCAAACGCTGCCTTTAGACGGTGATGAAGAAAAGCCATCAAAGGTCACAAAGATTTTTCAATTAAAAGGGCGTTCTATAGGTCATACGATTGTATTTGAGTGGCTTTTGTCCTGTGCACGTGCGGCATGCTTTTTGAGCGTTTCTTTTACTTCAAAGCAAAAGTGCTGTCACTAGCCAACACCCCTAGAGTGTGATAGGAATTACTTAACCCAAGTTAAAGAGGCTAAGTGATATTCCCATAATTGTCGCATTGTAAGGGAGTCTGTAGGATTTCTCGTAGCACTGCTGTTTCAACCGACAACTTTAATTCCCTTAATGATGAGCTATGATTCCTTTTGAAAGGTCCGGCTATTGAGGGGTGGTTTCATTCCTTCGAGACGCGAGATGTTCAAGTCAACGTTTGCCAAAGGCTTAAGGAGAGTTTCCTTCTCTTCGTCAGTAAACTTTCCAATGCCTTTCAAAAGCGCAAAACTGTTCTAAAATCGCTCACGAATGTTGGTAAAGGGTTATGTGTACCATTTTTACTAATCAATTTGTCTTTTGTTGAATTCTATGGTGGGTCGTGCGTTTATCAGTTTGTGGATTGGCAACCGCCACCCCCGAGCTAGTCACTGACAGAAGGTCGACGGTCTCGATTAAATTTTCACCATTCAAATGTCCCGCTGCTGCGCATCTGGGTGTCCTATAACCACGCCTTACAGCACCTAGAGGCTTTTGTAAGGGTAGATATTACCGTCTTTACACCTTTATTTGCGAGAAACTTTACGTACCACCACACAGTCATTTGGTCTTTGAATTTACGTGTGTGGACTACGGCAGGATATTTGCGCCGGCTCTTATGATTAACAATAAAACAGGTGTGCCTTTTGTACCACAAATCTTGATTTGACTTAAAAATTCTTCATAAATCAGTGTGCGCCTATTTAAAACCCATTTTATAACCAACTCCCAAGGAGACAGTACTTTCTTTTCAGATCAGGCGTGGTGTCCTTGCAAAAGGCCAATTAGTTTTCAGTGTTGCAAAATTGCTAATTCGAGGTTCTTTGATGTACCCAAAAATAGGGCCACCTTTGAACATCGCCTTGCTGCAAGCAAACGGAAATGGACATTATTATTGCAGTAATGGTCGAACTAGGCTAACGGAACGGGCAGATGTACTTTTTCCCATTTCAATAGCTGAGGGGGGGGGGACTCAGGAATACCCTCGTGTGGTGAGCAGGCAGTCATGGACTAACGGTTCGAGTGATGCGATCCTTCAGTGTGGGGTAAGATTGGAAAAAATAAATATTATTTCCCTTGTTTTTATTAAGTAAAACAGCTAAGACGTTTTTCATTTCTTACGTAAATTTGTGTTATTTATTAAACTATGAGATTTTCAGTGTATCACTGGCCACATACAGTCTAGGTGTGTTGGTAAGGAAATTAACTAGGAACGAGCTGTGACAGACGGGAGAAGTGCATCAGTTGGTAGACTGCTAATGAATGAGTATAATTACCCCTAATTTGATCCATATAATTTCTCTCTGATCAAGTAAAATTAGTAACGATCTGTGGAGACATAGTCTAGCATATTTTATACACCGCGACGCCGCTTGAGTGTCCTTTTGTCCAGTTTTGGTGTGAGAAGCATAGTGTTTCGAGTCGTAGTGTCGAAAAGGGTTTATTATTTGGGCTTACAGAAGGAATTGGAGAGTGCTTGTATATCATGGAATCCCGGAAACGGAAGAACTCGAGTAGTCGAGCATGGAGAAACGTTAAACGTATTTTACTACAGGGCGACTTCTTACTTTTCGTGTTATCTCTGGTGCTCTAAGAAGTGCTTCTCTCGCTTCGGGTGTACCGGGTCATCCAGTGAACAGTAAATGATGCTAGGAAAAGGTCATAACTCAAGTTCCTGACTAAGATGCTGTTTGCGAGGCAAATTGTGCTGGAGCGAGACTTTCAGATTGGTGGTCCTAAATGCTATAGACTTATACCATTATGCAAGTCATTGCTCATTGCAAAGTCAGAAGCACTTTCGCCCCTTACACATTTGTCCCAACTTGTTCAGATCCAATTCATTCAGTTATTTTCCATCGTGGACAACTTGGGACTTGAGGATCTCCCCGCAGTTAATAGTAGATCCAGTTGGTTTCGGTATTGAGAGCTTCCTCGCCCTCCCCGTCATACATAGCACACACCTTCCTTCTGGGCTATTTAGGTGTCGTAGTCGGCCACTTTGATTAGGAGTCCAGAGCCCTGTCATCGACTTGACGCCCTGATTAGTCTCTGAAGAAGCGATCGGGGATGATTGGGTGGCTATAGAAGTCATGATGCAGAGATGGTGAATGGGTCGGGGAATTGGAACAGTTCACGCGTCCTAATGTACGCCTAAAGCAAAGATTGCCCCCTCACAGTCTGCCAAGTACCGGACCGAAAATTTGTTGTACTATTTCTCTGAGCCTTTACGATTAGGCTAAACAGCTACACTGTCTCCAAGGTAACGGTGCACCTACTGTACCGAAATGATCCTTTAGTCACTCGTAAGTCGCCGCTAACCATGAGGCCAAGACTAGTATTTGTCTCCAACCACTAACAAAGGGAACGCCGACAGTCTTCTTCTGCCCAGAGGCCACACCCTGCAGTAAAAGAGTTAATGTCGACGCCGGTCAACGTTTGCCTTCAACTAGCGTCATGAGAATGCAATGTCCTTACTCCCCTACCAAGGCCAGGCGTCACAAATGTGTGACGTGATCTCTGGAAGTTTGTGCTAGATAAGTGGTTGCACAAAATCTATTTTAGAGATTTAGTTGAGTTTAAAATAAGGAAGGTGAATTAAGAACTCTATTGGTTCGAGGATAAGTACATGGTTTTTTTTCGCTGCTTTTGAGTGGCAGTTGGAGTGGTTAGTTCATTGGTGCAGGTGTTGGTGGCATTAGTAGAACAACGCAGCACATCTGGTGTTGTGGCGACTGATTCTCCTCTGGGACTTGCCAGCAGCAAGCGCGCTTGTTCAACTTGTTTACAGATGTAGCCCTTTTTTAACTGTTACAGAGCTTTCTTCCTACTAGCAATTGAAGGCAGTGGAATGAGGATTAGCGCATTTGGCACTGATCGTAAGCCAAGTTTTCGGGAGAAGAGTGTTTTTTGCATCGGAAGCGTAACTACCATGCTAAATTGGTAATGCATGACACTCCCACTCGTCTGTTGGTGCTAAATGTAAAAAAGGTGTTTTTTACGCTCGTCGAGTCCTACTAGGAGTTCCTGCGATTTTAAGACCGCTGATAAACACGAAACCTGAAGCCAAACATTCTTCTTTCATTGTAAGCACCATGAGCAACTCCTCCGCATAGCATAACTGGCAGTGTTGTACAGCGCCTCGAGACTTCCCTGATAACGCAAGAAGAAATAACGAGGGTGGAGTATGTATTGCTGGCATAAGTACAAAGGTGTAGCCTTAAGTGTTCGCGAAACCAAGCCGATGAGTTCGGTAAGCAACCGAGGGTGTGTTTATCGAAAGAAAGAGATGTGAATTATAATTAAGTTTTAGTTTATACCTGATGGATGCTACCAAGAGAAGTCAACACGGTGCAGTCCAAATTTATTAACTTTATGAGAATACCGCCAAGGACGTTGAATTTCAGATGATTTAGGTAAATGCATTCTGAGGTGGTGAATATCTTACGTTTATTCGTAGCTATGGAGCAAATCCCCATTTTACAAAGAATCAGATTTTTTCTAGGTCACGCAGCGCATAACATGGTTTATGACGTCGTCGACTTTCTTCGCGGCGCAGCGGAAGCGTTCTTAATTGGGGTTGCGAAATGGTTTCTTTACATCAATGTGTGTAGCAAGTGATTATGAATGATTAACTGATGTTTAGTTTACTTCCACATACTTACTTTAATGACATTACTTTCAAAATATGAAGTGTCAAACAATCGCTAGGAATTTCCGCTGATTCCCTACTACATTTCAGGGGCAATGGAACACCTTCACCGCATTTATTATAATAATTGAAGATGAGATTGTGTGGTTTGCTACTCTTTAAATAGTAAGCAAATAATGAGTTCTGAGTGGATTCATTTCGATGAAAAGTAATTTTCAAATGCCATTCACTGAATGGGAAATTCTCCAGCCGCATTTTTGCGAATTAGCACAGCAAAATCGTTTACTTTTACCGAAATAGAATAAGGTAGTAGGCTATTTTAGCATAGCCTTTTAAAACATACTTTGTATTTGCCCTATATTATTTGGACAAATATATTAAACACGTTTGACCTAAGATGCATGCGATACCCCTATTGGCTACTGCACTTTGGTGGGGAGCCTCCAAACGTAGGTTTCGCAGTCACTTATTGTCATTTCTCGGTTTGCCTCATTGGTTTTCGTTGCTTCAAAAATCCTAATCACATGCATGATGATTCACTGCTAGAATTATGACACCGTATTTATTTTCGTAAATGCTCTTGAGTTTTGGGGCAGGTTTGGCAATGGCTGCCAGGAAGAATACCGTTTTTCAAGATGGATGCGCTAGTAAGAGAGTGCAAAAGTCAGGCTCATTAATCAGAGAACTACTTGAAAATGTCATCTCGAAGGATAGAACCAGAGACGAATCATAAATACCCACACCGCTACCTGCCTTTTGAGTGGATAGGATTAGTAGTTAGCGGTGCTTTCAATTTACTCAAGTATCAAGCCAGTGCTTTGTCACGTCATTAAAAACCATCGGTGAGACCGTCAGCGGCAGGTGCCGTTTTCCAACCCTGGCGTCGAAAGTGTGACGTGTGACTGGTGTGCGGCTGGATGGACGGGGTCGCGTTTCGCCAACAGGCTAATTCAATTTAAAACAGGCATTTTTGGCATTATGCTTAAAGAGTAAAACATCCAGGTTGTGCATGTCAGTTTTTTGATAAGGCCTTGGTAATGAACGTGCTAGGTTTGGAGTTTTTCATTTTTTTGTGACGATATTTTAGGCTCGGTCTAGTGGTGTCACAGTTCATAAGCGCTGGCTTTGGTCATGGCTGAAAATTGATGAAAACTAGCCATTTTATGTTAATGAGGCATTTTTTTGGAAAAAATTGCAGAGAAGAGCGAATATGGTGAAGTAAATTAAATCACTGTGCTGAAGCCCATGCTTCTGACAAACAGTATGACGTTTTCCGCCATCACGGGATACTTTCTCTACCTCTATATTTGATTCCATCGTAAAAAAGCACTTACTACAAGTGCTTTGGGAAAATAATCCCAAAAGCTCGTCAGTCTTTGTCCGTGAATATGATGCGGCGAAGAATAATTTGTTTTTTCTACCTCGCACTTGCTGTAAATGACGTTGGATTTTTTATCTACAAATTTATCTTTTCTGCGTGCTATTAAATAGGAGACATTAAAATCTTCCCAATTTCATGACACATCTCACATATGGTAAATTATGAGGTGGGAAGAAATGGAATGAATATTTTTTTATCTCCACAGGAAATCAAATTACCATTTAACTTGAAACTGATTGAATTTACTCACTAGTTTTCCATTCAAACCACGAAATTTGCCTGTTCGGAATGTGAACCAGTACGGAATTTGTATTAGCACAACCAGCTGCTTTTTCAAGTAGACGCTGCGAGCATTTCCTATGTTGGAGGTTGTGTACTCTCCAGTCATTCTCGAGAACCCACTTATCTCCTTTGCGCTTTCTACCCTCGCTACTGGAGTCTCAGGGATAATCAACAGCCACAGCGCACAAAAGATAACTTATTGTTCTCACAAGTCACATGTGTAATTATCCTTCGTTGTTTTGAACTCCGCCAACTCTTTCATGTTGCGCGATTTAATGTGGGCATTCATTTATCATGAAGGGATGAGGAACAATGGGTGCAGACACGTGACACTACAATACAATACAGTTTCACACGTTTTTACCCTCATGTCCTGGTTTATACTCTCCTCGCGACATTACTTTGTTGGCAACTGGGGAGAGTATGACAAAACTGTCACGTACGGGAAAAAAGTGTGACACAATAGTAGTCAAATCTTTTAAAAAATGCTCTACGTTTTCCACCGACTAAGATCCGTATTACAACGTAATAAAGACTATCTGTGGATTTGCTTAGGTTTATGTATAAAATCATCAAACAGGAGAGGAGGAATAATCTAGGGGCGTGGTCCCTGTGGCACGAAACCTTCCAATTTCTCCACAGTGGTGGAATGGTGCCTTACCCACGTGTCTTGTGCTCCTTGTCTCCTCTCGGCAAGCATGTCTTAAAACGCCTTTGAAGTTAGTCGCGGCGTTTTAACTAATTGGCTTTAAAATTACCGGTGCCCATGTTGGTCTATGATTAACATTATCCAGGAGTGGTATAGTAAATGTAGACATGGCGAATGAGTCAAAGTAGTGTCAAGCTACAACTAATCTGGTAACAAATTTTAAGATCCTAAATGAAGCCGTAGCATTACTCATGGAAGCCATAACCATTTAAAAAGACCTATAATTATAAGGAGTTGGAAACTCTTCCCACAAATCGAATTCCTGCACTTTATTTATTGCTTGTATGCTGCGAAATGAGTGGCCCATTAAAAGACTTTTGGAAGGAAATTGTTCACCACAATCAACACGTTCCATCTAAAATGCCACTAACTAAAAATAAATAGATTTATCTTCAGACCCAAAGCATCTGGAGGTTAGTTTTTATTGCTTCGAACCCAGCCAATCTGTCTGCAAAACACGATTTGGTGCAGCCAGTTATGTCATAAACAGACATAAACGTGTGTCACATATTTGGGGCGCTTGTAACAAACGTGGCGAGCTAGGTTTTGCTTCACAAAGTCAAAACATTGCAGCAGATTTTGACATTCGATTTAGTTTAATAAAATCCAGGCAGCAAGAAAATTGCATTTGTCATTTTTTTGTGGTTTGACTCGCCTTCTACGGATGGAGTACCC
The DNA here is from genome assembly GCA_000469725.3 of Echinococcus multilocularis. Taxonomy (NCBI): domain Eukaryota; kingdom Metazoa; phylum Platyhelminthes; class Cestoda; order Cyclophyllidea; family Taeniidae; genus Echinococcus; species Echinococcus multilocularis. The sequence goes on along the minus strand of LN902846.1, from coordinate 2,312,137 downwards.
TTCCCACACCCAACATTCCACATTTGTTGTAGAAAAAGGCCAACAGTCAATCACATAATGGGTAGTAGAAACCAAATTCCACAGTCAAGTTGGAGAATGTGATAAAAAGCTTGACAGCATATTTTACAAAATTGAGAGAAATTTTAAACAGAATGCTAGTGTAAACACTAATTTTTGCTGCTCTCATGTCACGCAGGCATTGAAATCATCTGCACGAAATTCGAATTTCGCAAATGGGGATCCGGATGGTACAATTTTTGCGGGAATTGCGCTTCGAGGATTCGGTTCATAGTGTCTTGGAGGGCCGCAGTAAAGAGATTTTGTCAAAATTTATAAGAGACCACTTTTGAAAGTTTAACTGATACTTGTAATAAACCATCCACATGATACTAATGACGGCAATAAAAGGTACGCTTCTATGATGATGTTAGTTTCCCTATGGGGACGTGAACATGGCAAAACCACCTCTGTCCAGCTTGCAATTTCGTAACATTTGGGCACGGCGAATGCCGAGGCAGTTTTTGGTCTTTGACCAATGCGGACGATTCAATTTCCTCTGCACTCAGTTGGAGGAAGGATTTGATGAAGGGGACAATTTTTCCGGATTGCAATATCACGCCTGACAAGATTCAGGTGCGTCATTTAATTGCAGAATATAAGTGCGTATCAAAGCGGTGAAATGTTGGTATTATTTTACTGAGAGTAAATTAGCACAGAGTGTTTGTGGAGGCACGGGTGCATTGGAAAATCCACCGTAGTCAAAACTTTTTATTTGTTTGTAAATTGCGAAGATAATTTCAGCGCCTGGAATGACCCGGAGGCGAGAGCGCCCGACAGAGGTACAATAACGAAGCTTCAAAGTGGCCCGTTACCACAACTGAGCATAAAATAAATAATTAAAATATTACATAAGCGAATGAAAGGACCACGTTGAAAATAATAAATGCCACATTTACTCTTTTTGGAGACCAAGAAGTCCGCGTCTGATTTGATCACTGTCCGTGTTTTGAATTTTTTATTATGTTGAGACCCTTTAATTAGTCATTTTGAGTGCACATTGACTGCGTGGGCTTTTTATTGTTCAATCAAATTCGATTACACTTGAATGTCCTTAAAGATCCGATTTTTTAAAATAAGCACAAGATAGGGCTGCATCGATACGTTCCATTTCAAGTCATACTGCTCAAAGTCTTAACCAACCGAAATAGCTCTCCTCAGGCCAGGAATATTCTAAGCCAGTTTTATTGTTTTAAGTCCTTCCAATCTGCTTGCAACGCAAGATGTGATGCAGCCGCTTATCCGTCATGCAGCCGAGCTCAGATAGCAGTCAAACCGTCAAAAATACGTGACTCAGTGGCAAAAGTGTTAATAGAGCTATAGGACATTTTTGGAGATCGTTATCGATGAGACTGGGTCATGACAATTCCGGAACTTATTTAAATTTGTGATGCTTAAAAGCCTTCATTACCGTTTGGCATATAAGTGGATGTTATGTGTGATCTTTGTCTAATCTACAGTTAATGTGTGACACCAATACCTACCTATGACCTGTATTGAAGTAAAAGTGAGACTTTTACGTTTAAGGAAGAGGTAAAGCATAAATTCAAAGAAGTGCAAATAGAATTTACCTTACAGATGCTCTTTGCACTCAGTTCGCGCTGAAAAGCCTAAAAAGTGACTTTGGCACCAAAGAATTTGTCAGCACCGTGCTTTAATTTCACTAACTTTTTGAAATTCCCCATAATTGCTTTGCACCCACCAATTCCACAAGCAGATTTGCCTTGTGGGGAGGTAGGCATTCAGCATCAGCCAAGGGACTCGGAATGGAACCACCAAGAGGCATATCGTCACTGCCATACAATGCAAAGCCGCCTTAAAAACGCTTACATCATTCAACTGACTTTATGCTGAGGAGAGGGGGCCGTCCAGCCACCACACAAGCTGGAATTGACGTCTTCTGTGGAAGTAGAGATATCTGCTGGTTGTATACCTTTGATCCCCTTCTAATCACATGCGAGTGGTATCAGAATCCCTAGTTTAATTTTACCGTTCCTCATAAAGCAGTTTCTTTATCGCCAGAGTTCCTCCAATCTTTTGTTATTAAATTTTCAGTAATAACAGCCCGCATTTTGACTTACTGAAGTATCTGCAATTAAAAGGCAAGAATTAGGTGCGTTAGCGTCACCTGCCGGCAGGAGAGAGAGGGTGGCTGGTTCCACGCACACACCGTGAATGATCGCTTCTTGTTTGCCTCAAAGTTGGGTCACGGAGAAAAAAGTAATCACTGCAGAGGTCTATTGGGGAGGCGGTTACATCAGAAGCATCAAACGCGTTTTTGGAGTAAGAAGTATCCGTCCCGTGAACCAGATGTTTCTCCTGTTTCCTACTTTCGTTACCTTGGCCGCAATTCCCACTTGTCATTCAACATCAAAAGTGGAAGGTTTTAGCTGCATTTAAGCTTCAACAGCAGTAAGATCTAATCGGTTGGTCCATTTCAAGATGTTCACCCCTTTATTAAGCAACATGAAGAAATGACCATCTGAAGGTGAAAAATGTACATACTTCTAACCTTCACTTGTTCTTGACCCATTGATGGAGGGTTGATCTTTCTACTTTAATAAAGGAAGACACTATACGGAATTGGGAACTGATATGCCCTCACTCCCGCTCCATTCGCATTAGCACAGGTGGACAAATGCGTGATTCACAAACCAAATTGCTACAATTTCCTGTGAACGCAAAAGTGGACAAATATGACTTTTTTTGCTAGTGCTTTCCTTAGAGGCGTAGCAAGCTCCCATTAAGCAACAATCAAACAAAGTAATGGTGTCTAAAGCTTAATTTCGCACCCAAAACTGACAGCTGCATTTCCACCCGTCATAGAATATGCGCACATTTCTAGTTGCTTCTTAAATTTCCAAATAGTTAAAACAGTTTAGTTATAATTTGATTGTCATTGCGTCTTGCGTACGCGTTACTGACGAATTAACACTTTTTGAGACGATAGTGTTAACTCAAATTTGGGAAAACGTGGAGGAGAAGCAATTTGGGGTTAATTCTGGCTTTCACATAGCTCTTGTCAAAATAAACACAAGCAGCTCGCAGCTAACGGGTGTCGAAGGGATTATAGGGCTGTTGATGGGCTTAAACAAAAATAGGAAATCCGTCAATTTAATTTGCGAGATATATTTCCAGTTACCTCTAGCAATACTTCGAGAAGTACTATTTCTTGAAACTCCACGCCTCATTTAGCTCAAATATTTTCAGTGCTTCAATGACAAATCTGTTTAAAGGCCAGAGTACCGCAACATTTGATCTACATATCAATCATTTTGACAAATACCTGATTTCAAAATTTCGGCATTTTAAAAAGTTTTTTGACTTGGATGTATCCAAAACACGATGAAAGATGGCTAGTGTCGGGGTGGATTTGATATCAAAATACTACTAAACAATTGAGGGTCCGATAAAGCTATGAAATACTTAATCTTTTACTGAATGTGTGACATAAAATCTCTTTTATAAAAGACATTTACATGATGTAGGTTAATTTTAAGATCAATGGTACGATGCCGCAAAAAGGAGGTCGGCAGGGAGACTTCAGTTCGGTAAAAATACGCATGAACAGGTCCAATCACTCCTCGCAAATATCCTGACCCATCAACACATCTTGGTGGATCTCTTGAAAGACTTCTTCTTCCTCCTGCTCCTTTTCCTTCCTCACTTCCTTTAAGTCAGACGAAGCACTATCCTCCTCATGTGTCTCTTCTTGAATAGCCTCCCGACTCATTGCATTTCGAACCGAATTCAAGCTAGGAAGAACATTTGCAAAGGGCATCAGTGTGCCATATTGAAATCGCCGCTCAAATTCACGAAACCCCTCGATCAACATATTCACATCCACATGGTCAGCACAGATCAAGCTACCATCCGGACCCGTTCTAAGCATCAAATTCTTGCACTTCGTATCGTTTTCACTCTTATACGTCCCCAGGAGCATCTGCGAGATTCTACTGTTCCTGGTGTCCTCAATTTCAGGCGACTGGTTTCGACAGCTTTGGAAACAGCAGGGCAGGAACCACGCCGTTGTTTTGTCCCCATTTCCGTCATGCGTGGTGGACATTTCGGAGTTAAAGATAACTCGAGGTGGAGGCCAATCCGCTGTGGTTATCATAGTGCGTCGAAGTTTCTGCGTAGTTCTTCTGAGATGGGAGCGTGTCCAGTTCAGGAAGAAAGTATTTTCGGTCGCTTTTTCACTGCAGGTGACGTCCCTTCGAGACATACCAGAGGATGCGTTTGTGCAACACGTCTGTATGTATGCTAAGGAGAATGTCCAGTGCTTGGGTAAATCACCAATAACCGGACTGTGATTGGTCGTATCTTCGCAAACGCGTTAGCTGATTGGCCAGGAGGCTGATTAGGCAGTGCTTATGAGTGGCAATGGTAGTAACGCCTCCACTGCCATGACGACTGCCTGAATTGGCCATCTGTAGATAGTAGAGGCGTTTGACCTCTTATCTGGACTGCAGATTCCAGCCAAAAGCTGCTAACGAGTAAAAAGCTGACTAGAGGACTTCCAGCCTTAAGGATACCGGTTCGTAACGAAGGATAAAAGTACACGGTTAGAGGTTATGCTTGGCTGATTTCCAAGAGTATTAGCCATTTTGCTTCGAAATTACAGTAAATTTTCTAAAGCATATCAGCTTCTAATTATCTCCGAAATATCCTCTTAAGCTGGAATATTCACTATTTAGTGATGTCTTGCTAAGGGGGTGAGGATGGACGCTCAAATCATAAATTATAATTTAGTGCCAAAAAGGTATTTTGGAAAGAGAGAGGAGAAACGACTGATTCTGATATTTTTCGGCAGTCTTTATTACATGTCACCAATTCCTGTGTTAACCCTTCGCAGCTGCAATGCCGAATGCGGAGGATGCGTTTGACTGCCTCATGATTTAATGCATTTTTTCCCAAAAATCACAAATCCTAACTCTTGTATGCTGCATAGATGCAAGGGCATAGGTACTCTACAATGATTAAGTCATCTTTTAAAATAAACTAACGATTATTTTGCTTCTTCACAAATAATATTTAAGTGAATAATTTCGCCCAACTTCATCAATCCAAGGTAGCGACGGAAGCCAAGGGTCAGGTAAACATTCCCATGGCGGAAGATCTATGGACGTGGAGAGTTATTTAGCGAAGCGGAAGGGCCTTCAAAGAAGTCTAAAAGCTTCCATTCGAGGCCTTAAACTTCAACTGCATTATTTTGAAAGACAACCAATCAGTTTAACCCTGGAAATTAATTCTAAGTTATCTTCGTTTTCCAAGGCTGAAATATTTGCCAAATTTTCTTCCCTTAATTTATCCCTATTACTGCTGCGATGGAGACTGCTAAAGTCTAGTCAAGGTTGCATGATGTCTTAAGTAGACACCGGCTTCGTAGCCAAACTAGCATTTGGGAAGTTTTGAGATATTTCTTCAAGTGTACATAAGACTTGCAGTTTGATACTAAAAGCTGGAACCTTCCTTCCTCTTTATTGATGCCTAAATGGCAGCAAAAATACACCGAATTCACTGCTCCTCGACAATGACATGCAATGTCCTACTTTTTGATGGTTAGAAAGCTCTACCCTGCCAATTACTATTCTCCTCCCTCCCTTTCATTCAGTAGGGTTGATTTAGTGTCGCAAGGTGAAGCGCTCATATCTATCTCTAACTTTATTTTGCGACACGGAACAGGTTAAACCAGAAGTGTTAAGAAGTATGTGTCTGCAATGGAAAAATATTTGTGTAAGATGTTTTGTTTTCAAGAAAGCGTCGCATTCTCCGCAGTTTCTGCTACTGTACTTCATTCACTTCGCCCGTCAGCTCTTCTGCGCAGTTGAAATTGCGCTCCGTCTTTTCCACCGCTTTTGGGGAGGATTTTGTCTCCCAAAAGCGACATAAAGTACATATATCGTAAACAATCCAGCGTATAAGATAATTTAATAGCACGTTTTGACAACTAACATATCGTACATGACTCTCCTATTTCATGAAAAAGCTCCGACAGGCTCCTCAGTTAGAGTTTTAAATGATTGGAATTCCCCATTGGGTGATAGGGACTGTGTGTGCTCGCTAATTCATTTGCAACTATTACGAAACATTTCACCTTGGAAGACATAAAAAATTGCCACTCTCTAGACGGCATAGATGGGGCTCGCAATTTCATTAGTGAAATGGTTGCCACACATCAAGACCCTCCTGAAAACGAGAGGAAGTATACTACTCGGGAGGAATATTTACTGCCGACGTACAGCAGGGTATAAGGAGTACTGGCATGGCCCGCAGACCAGGCCGCACGGCGGCGGTGCAATGGCAAACCCCGAAGTGGTCCGCTACTAAAACCAAGGAGTAAACAAACAGTCAAAGAATTACAATGGTGTCCGCAGAATTATGATAATTAAACTACCACAATTACATATAGAAAAATAAGGTTGAGTTTTGGTATAAAATCCTGATTTTCATTCACATTTTGATGAGGACGAGTATAAGGGGTATTTGTACTTTCGCTAACGTAAAATTTGAAAGAAAATTATTCCCCCAAGAGAATTTAAAAGAGGTCAACATCCATTTGACAAATGGATGAGCTGATCAAATTTGAAAATTAATTGTCGTTGAGACAAAAGCATGTGACGCAAACAAGGTGGTCTGCAATTAAAGTGGTGCATAATTAAAAATTCCGACAGTCCATTTTAATAATGTTTGGACATTTAAAACGGACAACATCACAAAGCATTTTTGTTATAGCGTGTCCAAATTCGTCCTTATCTAAAAAGTGTAAAGAAATTAGGGATGTTCGTTAATGAGACAGAATCCTCGAAATTAGGATAATTGTGACCACACAATTACATGCAGTAAAATATATTTGAGATTTGCCAGAAAGCCCCACTTTCCACTTAAGATTTGACGAGGATGACAGACAAAGGGTTTCTGCAAGGCTTTGATTGTCTGCTTAACTCTGTTTTGATTTCTCGGGAACCTAAGGCTCCGTGTTTGTACTCAGTCGGCTATTCCTTTTGCCTGTGTTCTACATACTTAGAAATTCTTACAATCCTTACGGATTATGTACTACTAACATGCGGAAGAGCTGAGGGTATGGCTACTAGCATGGTTTTGAAGTCTAAACAAGGAGCCTAAAGTATTCTCGCTACCAAAACGCCGAGCTTAACAAACAAACAGATCATTGCAATGCGAGAAAGTCTATCTTTCTACAAGGAAATGCTTAAAAGTTTTTATTATGACACCTAAACAAGTGCTATCAGTATCTTTAGAAATTAAAGAATTTGGACGAGATATTTACCAACTGTCACTAATATGAATTTGTTTGTTTAAAAAGGTGCCATGATTTGACGGTAGACGCCTCACGCTGCCTCAAGCAGGGAAACGCTTACTTTAAATTGTGAGTGCGTCGTCAAATGGGATTACTCCCACTCCCAGGGGACGTAATTATGATCATCCAGTTCATGCATTTACTGCTTGAAAATTCGTTCATCTGCCGCCTTTTCCATCAGGCTCATTATGTTGTCCCTGTTAAATGGAAGAAGGCCTCAAGTGCGCCAGTGGACAGAGAATCCTCACTGGAGTAAACGGCCAAGGCGAAAGCAGGTGGCTCTGCTTTTTCCTCCATAAATCAGAGTTGTGCACGTCTCTCTCACCGTCTGTTCGCACTTCCAACCACTTGCTTTGTGCTTCCTTCAAGCAAAATACTACCTCACAGGTGGCAAGTAGATGATGCCCATACTTCATGCGGGGAAGAGGATTAATGAGCCAGATTTGCTTGTTGTGAGAAATTTCATCAACGCATGTGCCGCCGAATGATTAGCTGGGGTGATTGCATACCGTGTTGACGTTCTTGAGAAAGTAAGTCGAGCCAAAGTGGATCTTGGCTGTATGCAAATACAATTTAACTACACGCTTATTTTGAGAAATATCATAGAATTTATCCGAGCTAGAAGTTTGCCTGATTATACCGTTAAGGTGACAAGCTGGCACACTAGTCCAACTTCCCCACCACGAAGTAGGCACTGAGCTTTGGAGAGGAACCAAGTCGATTTTACCATAAATTTGTGTTCTTGTATAAAATCCCGCATTACTACAGTTAACGCTGTTTTCCTCCGATCAGCCTTTCCGAGCCATTGATATAAAGAGATTAGTCAAATTGAAAAACAACGGCAGCATGGCATTTTAAATCAGCTAATGCGCAAAAGCAATATAAACTATCCGACCCATCTCACCGCTGCGTCCCAAGAAGTGAAATTTCTTTGGCATCACCGGAAGGATCTAATTCCACGCTAGGAATCCTTGATTAGAAAATGGGAAATTGTGAAAGAATTAGTAAATCACTCGCAGGATGCTGTTCAAATCCATTTGACAGAGAGTTCCTATTGCGGAGTTTTTCATCTCTCTTATTTTTTTTCGAAATTTACTGGTTTCAAAGGTATCGTCGCCTAAATGGTGGCTCTATTTTATACGAAGCCTTTAAGCATAAATCACCCTTACTGTGTCTTATACCTCCAACTATTGACGCCACCTTCAGACGTACCTACAGCTTTCCAGCTATTCTCTGCGTTAATAATATACATTCCTCAGTGGTACGGTTTATTAAGGCTTCAGTAAACTCTCAAAGCTCCCCAATATCCTGCTTGCGTGTGTTGGTATACACACGGGGTCAGCCGCGGAATGTGGGAGTCATGAAGTGGTAAAAATGAGGACAAATTGTGTGGTTGATAAAATTAACACTCATTTGCTCTGGTTGAAGCAAACTGTCACGTGTTGTGATTAGGTGGGGTTTACATGTAGTAAAGGTTAAAATAGGGAGTCCGAGCTTGCCCCTCCCATCGAAGATGGAGGACGCCCTCTCAGTCAGGAGATCAGTTCGGTCTACCCGCTTGATACCCATAGACATGGCAGCGCAGACAAGTTGTTCATAAAAAGGTGGCTTTACTAACTTCTAGGTTGATAAGTAAATACCTTTAATTTAGCATTTATGGACACAGAAAAGGAGGCGAATTCAGTTAGTAGCAATTAATTTAGCAAAGCCAAAGCATGGATTTCTTTTGTTCATTATCTATTCTAATCGTACCACTCTGTCCACCCGCCTTAATTAGCTATTTGAAAACATGTGTAATACGTTGGTTGTTTATCAAAATAACGCTTTTTGCTAAAGGAGTCACTTAGACGAACAGCCATGGCATTATGTCTTAACTCGATTTTAGGGAAGTCTAAAGGTACAAAACTTGTTTACTGGTCTCCCTTGAAGTGTTTAATGAGTATAAACGAAGTAGGCCACAAAAGTTTGGGTCACCCATTTCACCAAAATAACCGTATGGGGAGATGAATTAACAAAGTCCACATTTGTTGGATTTTGCGTATTTTATGAGTAAAAAGGTGTGTAAGACATCGTGCGTACATTGACTTTGGCTTCCAAATTCTTACACATCAAGTGACAGAGGAACAAATCAGGTATTGTGGCTGTCCCCGAACCTCCTCTGTAAAATTACCACATAGAAGGCCTGAAAAACTAAGATTTTGGTCGAATTGGGCAGTCAGCCTGAATCTCATCGTGAAAATCAGAGTAAATTTGTTTATTGTGCTAGAAACGAAATCGCTTACAAACATTCTACTAATTCAGAGGGGCAGAAGTTCCTTCACGAGGTTAATACTTCTGTAATGATAGATTTCTGTAGCATTTAAAGCACGATTTCGTTAATTTTATCAACCACACAATTTGTCCTCATTTTTACCACTTCATGACTCCCACATTCCGCGGCTGACCCCGTGTGTATACCAACACACGCAAGCAGGATATTGGGGAGCTTTGAGAGTTTACTGAAGCCTTAATAAACCGTACCACTGAGGAATGTATATTATTAACGCAGAGAATAGCTGGAAAGCTGTAGGTACGTCTGAAGGTGGCGTCAATAGTTGGAGGTATAAGACACAGTAAGGGTGATTTATGCTTAAAGGCTTCGTATAAAATAGAGCCACCATTTAGGCGACGATACCTTTGAAACCAGTAAATTTCGAAAAAAAATAAGAGAGATGAAAAACTCCGCAATAGGAACTCTCTGTCAAATGGATTTGAACAGCATCCTGCGAGTGATTTTTTTCATCAGCAACGTTGAAATATGGTGACAGTCAAGCAAATTCGGGATTGTTCCTCATTTGGGTTAGGTTTACCTAGTTGTTGTTAGTGAGCAGACTACCGCAAATCTGTAGATTTGTTGTACTTCCGCTCCACGGCAGGACTCTTGCTTCATAACAATAGCTTCCAGGCTCTCTCACATGTTAATAATGTGTGCCTTGTAAACGCGGATTTGTCTTACTCTGGCAATATGAAATAGGTGGAATGCTGAAGTTGAAGGGAAGGGTAAACATTGAAGAAGGGAGAGTTCGCTTAATAGAAAATGTCCATTAAAATTTCCAGTCAAATCATCACAATATAAATTTGTAAACCAACTTGACAAACAGTTATTTCATAGCTGTATGTGTACATTCGTTTTCAGTAGCATTTGTGACTCTTAAACATTTTAACGTTTATTTAGGACATAAACCCTCATCGTGTATGCGGACTGTCTGATCTCCACATCTAATTGCAAATCGTAACTTAAAATACTTGAATTTTGCACAAAATTTTTGATAACGTAGCAAGCTCACAATTCCGCATTTTGCAGTGCTTCTGGTAGGTGGAATTCAAAGAACCCAGACACACAGGAAAGCATCTGGACCCCACCTTTTTCCCATAAGCACAGTATTATTAGTTGAAAGGGGAAGGGAGTCAAAAAAAAGCCACACTAAATGGGAGTGAAGACAACTGCTGCTGGACGTTTTAAAGCGCATTCAGGTGGATACGTGAACGCCTGCCAGTGTTAGTTTGAAGTGACATGAGGCCTTCGAGCATGCCCTCTGTTAACTTGGCATCCACGTTTTACGGTTAGCTTTAACCTTAACGATGGGTTCACCCAATCTCCCGGCATAATTACACTTGATTAGGAGCATGCAATTCCTATGCTGATAATTACCCCTCCATGTCCTTGACGAAACAGCCAAATGGGATGTTGTTTTAGGCCACATTATTTCCACCTCGGAGTATTTTGGGGGCAAATAATTCAAACTAAAATAAGACTGACTATTGCATAGCGTCCCCTGACTACCATGAAGACAAAAGAAGGCACAAAACTCAAGCAGAAAAAGTATTGCGGACGTGTGAAATGACTAAGGCATCACTAGTGTGCCTCTGAATGATGCTATCAGGGAATCACTGTGGTTAATTACCAGGGCCATAGGGACAGCACGTCTTTTTCATCTTCAACCTTACACTCATTAGCCATAGCATCATTTGTTAGCATCCAGATCCGGAGACCAAAGTCTCTCTATTCGTCAACAACAAAACAAGTTGATCAACCGATGGATAATTTAGTAGTTAGACAAAATTCGTTCTTTGACGTTGATACAAATAATGGTGTCTTTGAAGAATGAACATTGGAAATGCTTGCTATTCGTTTCCTCAATAGCTCCTCCAGGTTGGTATAGCAAGGAGTCTTAAAAAAAGGTGATTAAATGGTAGATGTTTTGTGGTCATGAAAATGCATAAGCATTCACATGTATACCAATGTCGCTCAAGTCACACTAGGGCCTTCAATTTTACGCTTGCACCATAAGAATAAATGCAGCAGTGACTATAACCTACTCAACAACAAAAACTGGGAAGTGTGCTCCATCACACTCAAATGCCCAGTTGTCATGATGGGACTAGTCAAATTACCCCTCTTGGAGGGGGATGACAACAGTGATGGTGTGCGTGTGTGTGCATACGTGTACTTTGTCTTAGGATGGTTCAGCTTTCTACGTCGGAGTTTTCCAGATATCAGCTAATTCCAAAGATATGTGCACATAAAGAACAGATGGGGACTGCGTAGTAAGAGAAGTGCAGATTTCCTTTCTACAAATGTGCTCCACTCTAGCTTCTATAATCAAACTTCCCTGTTTGGCTTCAATTTGGCGCAAGTAAGGAAAGTTTGGTTCTCTCTAATACTGAACCTAAGGCACATTAAGTCTTCCTGAGCATGTTTGTCACTACCATCCACTCAGAAGTAGTAGACGAGGTGCTTTAGACCGGATAGTGCGAGAGCTAGGCTCCCAACTGCTGAAAAGTGAAGTAATTGCGTAAAGTTGGGCTACAAACTCACGAGTTGTTAAAGCCATTCAAAAACAGAGTGGAATTTTCCCTACTTTCTTCCAGAATATATACAACCACCTCCACCCATAGTTTAGAAGTCAACCGCACTGTTCCTGAATTTCATCTAGATTTCATGCTATCGCATCTACTCTCATATCCATTCAAAATTCCATCCCAGCTGCAACTGCCTCCGGCCTGACAAGAGGGTGATGCGGAAGGTGAATCGGCATTCACATGATGCCTTGAAATAACATAATTCACGAGAGCCTCTGTTTGTTAGTAATATCGCCCACCTGCTGGACAAAAGTAATGATAATGTTTCATTCTAAGTTCTAAAAGTAATACACTACTTTTTGAAAGTTATTACGAATCAGTTTAATTAGCGGTGTCAGAACAATGGCATCCCACTATCATCTCCTAAGCTACAGGCCTGAACTAAAAACCGAAAGATGATGGCTATTTGAATATGACAGAAGCTTGCGTTTGGTGGATTATATTGTCTTTCAGCAACTGTAGAATGCCTTTGAAATATTCCGAACGCCGAATTTACAAAAGGCACAAGGCAGAGCACTTGGCCTAATTCCCTTTGCTTATATTCATTCACTTGTCTAGACGTATAACCGATACCTGAAGAAACGTGACAAAGATGTTAGTGCGGATGCAATGCCGCTGAATGACCTGCCTCTCTTCTTCATCAGAGCTGAAAGGCCTATCTTTAAGGCAAGCGTTCAGGTTGTTAAAGAATTAAATTGCTACTAGTAGAATGATTCAAGCCGCAAGTAATTTGGGGTAGCACTTCTCAGTTAAGTTAGCGTGACAAGAATTAGCAAACTCTTCTACACCGATCCTCGTGTGGGTGTGTGAGCTAACGTCCCAAATGTCCAACCAGGGGGAAATGATTTGGTCGTACCCATGGTTACCACGGAAGATGTAGTCCCCTGTGTACTCTCAGTAGGAGATATGTCTAAATTGCGAAGGACGAGGTTTCTTAGGCTCTGACTCTATATGCGCAGGAATGACTGGAGTGCTGTGATGCAAGCAGAGGATGAGAAAACCAGGATTGGGACCATTAATGATGGCCATCAGTCGATTTTCATTCCCATCGTTAACATCATCCAAACCCCTTACTGGTGAGCAGATGCTCGTCCAAGCAGGGTACTTTACTTGAGGCATCAATGGGTTTGGGTTGAACGGGTTCATTAGGACAAAACTTTACCGCCACACTGTTGCTTGCAAGCACCAACAGCATAGTTTAGCATCACCGCGAAGGGTGTTTTGACTGCTCCGGACGTGCAAAATTGACGCACATTTTTACTTAGTTTAGTTCCATGTTCAATTTTCCTTCGCTTCTGATGCTTAAACTGCTGTTAAATACACAACTGAGCAACATTGACTAATATAGACGCTACTGCCTCAATTTGAAACTACTGCAAAGCACTGGCTTTTCCCCTTGACTCTAACTTTTCCATTTACTCTTATGTAATTATACTGTAATAAAATCCACAAAAATAGTATAAACGAAGTAAAAAGGATGTATTTTACCACCCAATTCCATGTTCTACTCTTGTAGTACGGATAGGCTTGTGAGAATGAGAGGCAGCCCTTAAGTATAACGAAATCTGAGTGAATAATAAGACTGACGATTACTGCGCATATGGAGATGTTGTGGACGCAGACGCAGCACAACGAGGGAAATCAGATCCGTGCATCTAGAAAACAGAACCATCGAAGATATCGATGCTTCATGCCTCTTAACTGCCAAGGCAAGACCAACCACGGCTGCTAATTCACTCAGTTTTACCCTTATGGCTCTTTTCAGATGAATAAAGTAAAGAAAATTGCTGCCCGATACCATTCAGCTTTTAACGAGCATTTGAGGCCTGACAGTGTTTTCATACAGCATCCAGCTTATTCATCATTTTCGTTTAAGGAAGGCTACTAACTTTTCACCAATAAGGGGTGTATTGAGACTAAACTCACCGACCCAGTCGTCAACTAACTGACTGTCTGATTGGCATTTAAAAGTTGGGCAATTCTCCCAAATCGTGATTTTGCAAGCCGCGAAGGCTCCTTCTGCTATCGTGCCTCGTTCCCTTTGAATAGGAAAGGTGCATGAGGCGACTGTTTACGGGCGACCGGCTTGATGCAAGGCTTTTTCTTTGAAAAGTAGGCGTTTTGCAGTTTAATGCTTTGATTTTATTGTTTAACTCTTTGTTTTGTTTCTGCGGGCAACTAACGCTCAACTTTTGTACCTCCGCTGGGCGGCGTGACCCCGTGGAGATGCCAGTTGCCTCTCGACCTACTGTACGCCGACAATATATAGTCTGTGGCAGTATTATGGCTTTTTTCGTCCTCCGAAAAGCCTCAGGGCGCTACAGTGGTGGCAGCGCACGTAAACCGATCCAAGAATACTAATATCCTGGTTTCCACTCTTGGATGGTAAACCTTAGCATGACGGGAAGAAAGCGAATGCTGTGGGTGGGAGAATTTACAACGACTCCTAGGAGGAGGGCTGAAAATGACATCTGCCTTCAACAATTACCTCAGTCCCGTGTTCTGCTGGAATGCCAGTAATAGCTGGAGCGATAGTAGCTGTGGCCATGATTCACAAGGAAGAGTTTGTTACAAAGCTGTCCGCGGTACCTCTATTAAGGTGTCAATGTAATGAACACACGATACCTCCATTACCACCCTACTATGTCTGGGAGTCCCTCAAGTGGTGGAGCTTGTGTGGACGCAAAACCTTACTTTTATCAAACTAATTTCAAGCCTCTTCTTCATTAAAAGACTCAGCTCTTGGCCGATGTTCTTACCGCCTTGATGTAAGGCGTCATTCAGCTTTTAACAGTGTCCACACTACCGATCCCAGACAGGCGGAAACTCCAGATCCAGCTGAATTACCAGGAGAGATCAGTGACCCCGTGGTCCAATGTCGTCTCACTTGCACCCACATTTGATGACTGGAGTGGCCACTCCGTGATAGTTTTCAACACGCCTTCTGTGTTGTGGTGGTCGACGAGGGATGTTGACTAAGGGAAGCGATGAGGCCTACTGTCAAAAGGAGAAATGGGCCACGTAATGCTAGGTAATTTGCTCAATTCACCGTTTGATCGAGCGCACGCCTCAGTCTCCGAAGACTGTAATTCCGCTCGGTGACATGGCTTCCGGGTCATACCAATGCAATCTCCAGCTCTCTGTATGGCATTAACGTATTTCCCACTTTACCGCTACAGGTTTATAGCGTAATCATTAGTTCAGACTTATACTAACCTCGACACTTTTCTGCAAATATAGTCAACATTAGTCGCAGAAATTTAGAAAACTAGAAGAACATGTGGAGCAGAGCACGTGAAAATATTTGTGGCCGCCTCAATGGCTTTCGAGGTCTTTCAGAAGGGCTCGGAATCTACTAAAATAGCTAGGAGGCCATACTGCCCATCAAAGTTACAATGGCGTAGCCCTAAGTGGCCCGAAACCAAATCCATCATTTTCAGGATTTGCAGGCATTCTGCACTGCTTTCAGGAGGGCTTTCTTCCGATTGTTGGCTGGTTGACTGACTGGCTGAATGACGGACTAACAACTGCGGTGAGAAAAGGCTGTTGTAACATTTTGGTTATCAAGTGGACGAACATAATAACGGTTCCATACCACTGACTCACCACCCACCCTACATCTTGTAGACATGCTACATTCTACACCCAGAAGGCTCTGCTTCTCTTCTACATGCCTGCCTTATGGACTGGGGACGATTATGTATACTAGCAGAGGTCTGAACAGTCGTTAATATGATTCACTCACCAGCTTTCAAGAAAGTCGTTTCGCTAACATTCCAGAGTAGTTAATCACCAGAAAAATTGGTACAATTATTCTGGTAAGACAGGTTTGGATTCGGGGTTGGAAGAAGGACATTACCGCCTCCACATCTCAGCATTCAGCCTATTTATCTACACCATAGACTCACCATCTAATCTAACCAAAAGGTATTCTTGTCCTACAGATGATCTGACAGGCTGGTGGTGTGACACGAAGACCATGCTGTTTGACGAAATTACAAACTGTGGAGGCCCAAGTGCCGCTTCATCAGCTACTTGATTCCGTTAAATTTAACGAGTCCCATTCCCAAAGAGGAGACTTCCTCATTCCATTTCCAACTTGTTCTGACTTAAGCAGCCCACTTCTCTACCCACACAGTCACAAAATGAGCTTGACAAATAGGGGCCTGGCGTTGATCACACCTTGATTCCTTCAATACTTATAGTGGATATCATACAGTGCATATATCAGAATGCATCCATGGTGAGATTTGTGCAGTGTTGCTAATGTAGCATTCCAAGACTTCCCTGAAGGCGAAAGACGAGTTAATGCTGCCCAGAATATGCATCATTAACTTGTGGAACGGCTTGGATTCCACTCGCATGGTCCAAAGTCCTGGTCACTCAGCCGATGTACAGTGACAGAATACCAAGTGGACTGTCATCAAGCATCTGATTTTTTGCAATGTGGTGCTTCGATACTGGATGCGGATCTTATCCAAATCAACCCCTCATTTGAAAACACTCTTCGTCATTTATAGCCCTGCATTTATACCGTTCAATGTTGCTAGGCACTATCACACTTTGTGAGTAAATATTCGGGATTGGTCTGTGTTCCTGCCTATCACCCACTTTATGTATCTAACTTCTTCCCATCAGGCTAACCACTTTGAGATCAAACCAACATTCTTACATTTCTTTGGATTTATTAATGCAAAGTTGCAGTACCTCTCTAATTTTGACTGTTTTTCTTTACAGACGTGGCCACTTCAGTCCCTGCGGTTTGCAGACTCTATCTGGTAGCGCACGCCTCTGGCCGGGCACACAGCCTCCCAGATCATCTGCACGAAGACAGTGACTGCTTTTCTGCACAAAGTTGGCCCAGTTTGAACATCAGAGAAGTGGATGGGTGAAGAGGGTGTACTCTCTATCGCAGTTGGGATACCATTACATTTGACCCACTCTACCGTGTTAGCTGCCTGTGCTTTACACACAGCGTTCAAGTTCCTTTCGAGATCCGCGAATCTCAAACGATTCAATTTTTCCTTGTCAGAAGGTGCAGTCGAATTGGTTAAGTCCTTTACTAGCCTCAGTCATTCTGGAACAATTATAATATCGCCCCGAGACTTCCTGAATGCAAAAGGGGTCACCACACCAGGAAGGAATGTGCAATCCCGACGAACGAAAGAAGAAGGGGGTGGGCTACTGGTATGGCCCGGAGACCATGCTACCCGATGGAGGTAAAAAGGGTGATCCTTAAGTGCCTTGTCAAGCCACAACTGAGAATTCAATAAATAATCAGGGTTCTACAATTATTGCGAAAACTTTCACCTTTTCATCCAAAAGAAATTACTCACAGTGGCATCAGGTTGATGGTTTATTTGGTAGAGGTCACCACTTAAACATGCATTTGTAGGAACCTCAAAATAGTTAGGAAATGGACTTGGAGGTGAACTGCTGCCATCTACTTAAGTTTGTTTCCCACAAAAGGCGGTGCCATGAAACTGTTATTAGGTACTTCCCTTTACTTCAGGCAGTATGACCATCATTTACAGCCATAAGTTATTTGTACTTGTGAGTTGACCGTCACTTGGGATTATTCCTACCCTTCATGGATGAAATTACGATGATAATTCGTCCACCTACCTCAATTTCCATCAGACTCATTATGATGTCCCTTTTGGATGGATGAAGCCAATCGATTGAGGTTGCTAGTTGAACTAAACGGCAAAAATTCTATAGTATTTATGCCTTCAGCGCGCAGAAGTCAAGTGGTGCACGCCACTCTTGCCTCTTGTTTGCACTTTCTACCTTTACTTTGTGCTTCCTACATGCGAATTACTGTCTCACAGGTGGTGCGTAGATGCTGGACAAATTTGGTGTCTAAAAGGCTACATTTAATGACTAGATGTGCATGTTGAGTGAATTTCGCCAAACATGCAAACGTGCCAAATGAACAGCTAGAGGCCACACTAGCCTCCTCTTAGCCACGCCGTACGTCAACAACTCATTCTCTGCTCCAGCATTATTACTTCTTTTGTCTTCAGGTACAGCACAATGCACCATACTGTGATCTTCAGGTTACTTGATTTCATCTACACTATTCTCGTCTTCATTAATTAAGTCACAATTATTCTAGATGAAGATGAAAGGGAGAATGGAGTTAACACATCCTACAAGCAGGACGTGGAGCAGGAAAGGTTAGTACAGAGAATGTTGGTTGATTTGCATAGCTAGAAGTTGCACACCTGTGGACTTTAAATGCCTTCCTTGATAGATATTTGCCATAGTCTTCAGTACTGCCATGAAATAGAGAAAATAGGGTTGCAAGCGGTAAAAGATTGTTCGCTTTTCTGAATCAGTGGACATGGTTGTGTAGCGATTCGCCGCATAACATGGTCCCCTACCTCTTCGCTGTTTGTTAGTTTGCCCATCGCAAAGGCCCTCCCACCATGGCCAAAGCCTTCTGACCCTCTGTGCACTAACAGTAAACGCTCTTATATTCTGGCACATTCTGCTGTAACTTTGGCCAGGACTTGAGTTGCTTCACTTGCAAAGTGAGTTGATTTGCCTAGGATGCATTCCAAATGTGGTGATATGTGATGTGCCAAAAGCATTTTTTGTCAACTGATAACATAAGTTTAAAAATTACTTTATATAATTGCTCTTTTGCAACCCGATCACTTATATGTATGATTCGCTAATTGCGCTGTTCCGTAATACATGCTCGATTGACTACGCAGTTTGGGTAGCAGGCTCACAAACTGGTCCAACCGCATTACCACGAAGGCGTGACTGACTTTCGAGAGCAGAAACAAATTCTGCTACACCCGTAATACTGTAGCCTTTTTCAGAATCTCACATTGCTACTGCAAATGCTGTTTCCCCCCGACCAGCATTTTCAAACCAATTGTCTGAGCCTGGAGGTAGAAGGGAAAAGCAACGACAGCATAACATTTCAAACCCGTTGGCGTTTGAAAGTAAAACAAACTATGCAACTTACCTCAGCTTGACATGCTAAATAGTATGGAATGCGTGATTAGGAAATGAGGAATTGTGAATGGATAAATAAACTACGCTCCGGACCTAGTTAACATAACTATTTGACTGGCAGCTCAAATCACGACTTTTACATGTTTCCTTTATTTGTTAGCGTTCATTGGATTTAAAGGTGAATGTGTAATGTGAGATTTGGAAGTAATCAACTCTTTAGGAGGTCAGAGACTGCCCTCTTACTGGTGATGAGGACGCCTTCTTAGTCACGAGGTCTGTCCAATGTGCTCGCTTGCTACACAAATAGATAGTAACTCATATAGAAAACACCCGAGAAGTTAAATTCACTAAATCAAGCTTAAAAAGCAACTAAATTTAATCTAGTATTAACAGACAGTGAAAAAGTGGAGAAGTCAATTAGAGGCATTTAATTTATCAGGGTCAGAACATTAAATTGGCTACTTATCATCTATTCTACTCATGGGGATTGGCCCACTCATCTTACTGAACTACTCAACCACTTGTATAATACATTGCATGTTTGTTTAACACTAAGCTTTGTTAAGGAAGTGACTTAGGTGCTCCGCCATTGCACATTTGCCGGAGGGACTGGCCTCCGGGATATATCAGTGGCCCCAAGCCTTACTCCACGTCGTCAGTAGACATTCTGCATGAGTACCACATCTTCTTTCGTCTCTGGGGAAGTCAAGGAGGGCAGCACTTGTTTATTTGTTGGTGGATATAAGCAAAGTAGTTTACAAAATATTAGGCTGCCATTTTCACCAAAAGGGCTCTATGAAGAGATGAGTTGTCAAAACTTGTATTTTATTGTGTTTTGCTTGCCATTTTAGCAGAAAGGGGCAATGGACATCATGCCTACATAAACTTGCGAATTCTGGATTCTTGCGAAAAAAACCTGGTTTGGTGGAAACACCGAACAAAATTGTTTGGCGTGACACAGCGGATTACCAAACTACAGGTGGGATGGTCACAGGGAAGGCCTGAAAAATAGGGGAATCCGTCTCATGAGGCAGTCAGTCAAAATGTCTTCATAAAACTCTTAATAAAATCCAAAAAATTCAGACAGTCAGAAGTTTACTCAGTAGATTGGCACTCCTGTGATTATGGGTTTTACTGTCAGTCAGTGCTAGAATTTGTCCTATCTTCACCCTTGTGTTTTGTCCCAATTTTCACTGTTCCATAGCCCTTTGCATTTTGAAATTGACGTCGTGTGTGATTCGACACATGTAAAAATCACATTACAAAGCAACAGGTCCACACCAGTTAGGGAGATGTATTATTAACTCACAGATTATCTGCAAAGCTATAGGTGAGTTTAAAGGTCGTGCCTATATTTGGAAGCACAAGACGCAGAGGCTGGAGGGTTTTGGGGTTGAATGCACTTCATAATATATAATTAACTCACCCTCCCTTCCAAAAGTTGCCTCTGTCACACACTAGGATCCATCTCCCTCCTTGTTTATAGTAATTCCAAGTAAAAACCACGAATAACTAAGGTGTCTTATGTGGAAGGTGATGGGGATATCTAAATAGCCGCAAAGCAAAACGTTTTGGGAAGATTTCATTTCGAAGCCCTTGTTAAGGACTGGGGTGTGTTTTGCAGTGGAACTGACCTAAAACCTCATTAACGGAAAGAGGCTGCAAACATCGCTATAAGAATTCTTTTAACTCAGGCTCAGATTTTCGCCGATTCCATCTATTTATTTCAAAAAGGTGTCTTGTCCACTTCAACAAATAACTAATGGAGCAGAGACAGAGGATGTGGAACGATTGAAATTGAGATAAGGTAGCAAGTTGTAACAACTGAAAAATATCTGCCGGCTGAAGGGATTCAAGCCGGGCATTAGCAGTAACGCAACTACTATTCCTTACAATGTAGTTTGTGTCAAGGACAAATTTGTGGATCCATCAGCGTCTTTCAGTCCGTCAATAGTGTTAGGCTTACAAATCTTCAGTCCTCTCTTGTAGGTAGCCCCCAAAACACGCCCAACGCAGTAGAGTGACCACGAGCAGCATAATAGACTGCTCCCTATCTGTCGAAATTTTTCTTAAATCATTGGGGCTTATCTGTCATCTTTAATTAGGGGGATCTACCTTCCGACTGTACTTATGGTTCTGCTTTGTACAACATTGTTAAAGCTCTTTTTCGAAAGACCTTTTCGAAGGACAAGTATAAAATTACAATTTTATATTTTCCATCTCATTTTACCATGATGCCAAAAAATGCCCCCTTTTCTTTTATTTTAGGCCAATCCAGAGCTTTTTGCAAAGCCTTTCTGCGCGCGCTTTCTTCTCCCCTCATTTTCGTTTGCTCGCAGAGCTTTCCTTTTTTCCATGAACATCCTCGGATGCATGACACGTGATCTTGACCAAACAGTCACATTGTTTTCGAGGCGACGCAAAATTACGCATTTACTTCCACAATGAATGTAAGTTTTTGAAAACCGCATTTTCATACCATAAATCGAGCCTGCAATGCTGTAGGGTATTCTTGCATGCGAATCAACTCCTTCCAGTATGCAAAACACGCCAATAGCCAGCAATTCCTTGGCCGAATTTCGTGCGGTTTCAGGTACAACTCCAAGCTGGAAATTGCATTAACCATTTAGGAGGTAAGAGACAAAGGACTGTTTGTGCTCACCTTGGGGCTTTAATGTAGCAGCCTATTGGCAGGGTACCCTTCATTGTGTTTCTGACTACCGTCCTTTATTTCACACCTCTAAGTAATAAAACTTTGATTGAACAAATTGGGTTGATGTGATTCGAGCATGCATGCGTTACAAGCCGAGGTTAACTCCATCCCAAAGTCAACAAATCTGTTCACAAAATTTGATGGTGAGAACGGCGTAAAAGTAACCACAATGGCAGAGTAAATTACTGCACAGAGGTGTTTTGACCTTATTTGGATGGCGTTTCAATCGAGGTTAAATCGTGCGCGATAACTCTCGGTGGAGTTTAAGGTGAATGACACAACAGCTTGTTTACTGAATGGGTAACATGTGATGATCACTGACTCCTGTATCACATCGTTGGTTAATCAGACGAAGGCATTGACAAATCTCTACCAACAATTCACTACAAAGCCTGCATCTACCCCTGAGATACACTTCACTCCACTCCATGCCAGAAAGCCTCTGCCCCTCTTACACGTGTGTGTGTGTGTGTGTGCGGATGAACTGGAGAAGAAATGTACACTTGCCGAAGACCAAATACTGAATAATGAGGCACCACTCGCAACCTTCCACGAGAGCATTTTTCACGACCATTCATGACCGGTCAATCAGAGGAATGCAAGTCACACTCCAATTCGCAAAGAACAAGATTTGGATTGTGGAAGGAGAGAAGGACGCTGTCTGCTCCTCATCCAGTCCCATCATAATGCAGTCACGTGTGTTAAGGTGCATTCCTGATGTACAGGTGGTGTTGGAGGCTACTGGCATGGGGTGTCATGAAATGTTCATTAGTTACTTTACTCTTCTCTGAGCAATAAAGTAATTATTTTGGGGCGTCCGACCAAAATCATGCATTTCAACCGCATTATTTTTAAAGGTACCTAGCCACTTTAACCAGAGCAATTTGTCAATTAGATAGTCTTGTTTCCTCAAAGCTACAACATTTACCGAATGTTATCTCTTATTTTACCAATGTTGTTGTTGTGATTGAGACCGATGAATTCAAGCCATGTTTGAACGAGTCAGACGAACTTTAGGAGATAGACGCTTTGTGCTGCAGCTAGTTCAATTGCAACGACCACGAAACGTTTTGCGAATTGACACCTCAAAATTGCCACTCTCTAGAAGTTGTAGATCGGGTTCGCGATTTTGTTTAGAGGCTCAGAATTCACCATCGAAACGGCTGCGTGCACCGAGACTTCCCCGAAGACGACAAAAACCATAACACTGGGACGGAATATGTACAGTCGACATACAGCTGGGCGTGGGGTGGACTGGCATGGCAGTCAGGTCAGGCTGCGTGGTGGAGGCATGAAGGCGGAGTTCAGAGTGACCCGTTTCCAAACTGAGAAAAAAATAAACATGAAGTGTTATAACGGTGTCCCCGAAGTTATGATAATTCAACCAGTACAATTACGGATGAAAAAAGTAAATGCGAAATTAGATTTCAAATTCTCCATTTTATTCAAAAGTTAACGAGGAGGAGAGTAGAGGGTTTTCAATCGCATTATCATATAATAGTTGAACCATGATAATTTCTTTGGGCAATCAAGAAGAGGTCGACGTCCACTTGACAAATGGATGAATAAAGGGAACTTGAAAAACAATTGTAGTTGGGATAAAAGCATGTGACGCAAAGTGCGTGCATTGCGAATAAAACAGTGCATAATTAAAAAGTCTGACATTCCATTCTAACATATCCTTAGATATTTTAAATGGACATTTGAAAATGTAGCTCTTGAGGCCACAACTTTCAATGAAATTATCATGTTTTAGTGTTAAAACGCATTCGAATATGACCTTTTTCGGGGTTACTGAGCGAATTTGGGTATTTCTGTAGACTAAAGTGCGCTACTGAAACGTTATCCTTGTAACTCAGACAACTGCTACCGCATAATTACATGCCGTAATATGAATTGCGGATACAACAATTATCCCTGGGCTTCATATACGATTTGATGAGTACCAGTGATAGCGGTTTCTAGAATGCGTTGACTGTTTGTTTAACCAATCACTTTGGTTTCCGGGATCCCGAGGCTCAACGATTGCACACTTCCACCGGACCGTAAGAGTAGCTCCCCGTCCTTCTCTTCTTCGGCAATTCACTTTCCTTTCTATAATTATGTCTTCTCTAGGCTTCAAGCAAGACTCGGGATGCTGCAATTGGCATCACTAATAGCCTAAAGAATAGTACGAAAATAATTTCTTCGGGAAAATCAAGAAGACGTCAACACCCATTCGATGGAGGGTTGGCGAAAATTATTCAAAATCTGTTGTAGTGGGGACACAAGAATGTGACGCGGTCGGCTAATCATTTTGCCCATGTTCTGCACGTGGCGTTAGGGTTACTTCAAAAGTCCGCTTACATTTGGCATCTTACATGCTTCCTTTACCCTATCTGCAATTGCAGGGTAAAGTAATACTAACTGTAGTCAGCTGAGATGTTACTAAAGCCGCAATGATTCATAAAATATGGTACAGGGTATGCATTACCCACATACAGAAGGCCTCACGGTAGGGCTACTAGCGTGGCCCGAATGTGCAAACACGCAGCCCCAAATGTTCCCTCAATCAAAACGCAGTGTTAAAGAAATCATCAAAGCAATACAGTTTGACAAAGTCTGCCCCTCTAATGGAGTGTAGTTAGAGGTTAAGGCTAAAAATCCAAGCACGCACTTGCGAGGCCTCTGAAAGCACAAGAATTTGGACGAGATATTTACCAACTGTCACTAATATGAATTTGTTTGTTTAAAAAGGTGCCATGATTTGACGGTAGACGCCTCACGCTGCCTCAAGCAGGGAAACGCTTACTTTAAATTGTGAGTGCGTCGTCAAATGGGATTACTCCCACTCCCAGGGGACGTAATTATGATCATCCAGTTCATGCATTTACTGCTTGAAAATTCGTTCATCTGCCGCCTTTTCCATCAGGCTCATTATGTTGTCCCTGTTAAATGGAAGAAGGCCTCAAGTGCGCCAGTGGACAGAGAATCCTCACTGGAGTAAACGGCCAAGGCGAAAGCAGGTGGCTCTGCTTTTTCCTCCATAAATCAGAGTTGTGCACGTCTCTCTCACCGTCTGTTCGCACTTCCAACCACTTGCTTTGTGCTTCCTTCAAGCAAAATACTACCTCACAGGTGGCAAGTAGATGATGCCCATACTTCATGCGGGGAAGAGGATTAATGAGCCAGATTTGCTTGTTGTGAGAAATTTCATCAACGCATGTGCCGCCGAATGATTAGCTGGGTGATTGCGTAACATAAAGTAAGTCGACCCAAAATGAGGCTTCACTGCATGCTAAAATCATTCAATAACACTCTTATTTTGAGAACTATCACCACGAGGCTAAAACAACGATGACTGCCGTAAGATGAAGATAAAATGACGTTGCAAGTGATATATGACTGCCCAGCCTAATTTAAACTGTGTTGGCAACAACTTTAAAGAACATGATAGTGTGGTGGTACAAAACATTATCCTCCATGGTTTGACGACTGGCGCATTAGAGTGGTCCTCTGGTCGAGGCCATAACCTCCCGGAGCTCTGCACAATAACAATACCACTACATGCTGTCGGGCAGAGCTCACCGTTCGCCAAATATGTGTGTCGTATGATTCGCTGACAGGAAATGTTTGTTTGCTGGTTGAAAACACACGCTTAAAAATCGGTTTATGTAGCTGTTCGTTTGCAACCTGGTGCCAGATAGGTAGGATTGGTTGATCACATTTTGCCGTTATGCCTGCCCGTCTGACTACACCGTTTGGGTGGCAAGCTGACCTAACCCGTGACCACGAAGGCGTGAACATTCTGTGGGGTGGGAATAAACTTCGTTTCATCCATATAACTGTGACCTTTTTATAAAACTCATATTACCACAGCAAATGTTATTTCCTCTGACCAGCCTCTTCACACTAATGGTCTGAAACCGCAGGTTGAAGGAAAAAGCACCCACAGCATGGTATTTTGAACCCATTAAGGCGTAAAAGCGAAACAAGCTGTTAAATCCATCCCCCCAGCACATGGTCCGGAGTAAACATTTTCCTGTCCATTCTAACGTCAACTAATGGATCAAAATTCTTTTTTGATATCTGCATTTTAGAAGTAAGTAAGTGAGAATGGACAAGAAATTCACGCACCGGAGGATTCCAAAATGACCATTTGACTAAATGTGCAGGCCATGACGTTCCTTTGTTTCCCTTATTTGTCAAAATTCATTAATTTTTAAAGTGTGCAAAAATTGAATTCCAGGTTTTCCCATCATTCTACCACTGTACCAAAGAATGCCCCTCGGACTTCAAAACAAAAATCTTCATTGTTTTCATTTTAAAGCAATCCTGTGCTTAATACAAAGCTTTTCTACGCGCACCTCTTCCACACGTCCTTTGCTTTCGTTTTGAGAGCTTCCTTCCCGGTGCTGCCAAATAGACAAATTGTTAACGAGGCGACGCAAAACGGCACTTTTACTTCTTGACTGAGTGCCAAATTCTAGACACTGTATTTCCACACCATCGGTAGTTCATAATGTCATGACTATTTGTCACAAAATACTGTATCGTTATACCAAATGGCGCTTGATGGCATTTTGGTTTAGTACTAGGGTAAGGAGGCCTGAACCTCCCTTCCTCGATAACGGAGCATGTTGATTAACCAAAGGGAAATATGGAAATTGCACACAATTTGTCATTGATGGTGATACATTTAATGTTTTCTCGAAGGAAAGGACACCAGACATGTTTATCGCTCGTTCTCTCAATAGCACCTCAAGGTTTTTAATTTGAGAAGTTCCTGCCAGGAAATATGGTGTCCAAACGTTTAAGGGTTTTGAATGATCAAAATTTT
Organism: Echinococcus multilocularis; assembly: GCA_000469725.3. NCBI lineage: Eukaryota > Metazoa > Platyhelminthes > Cestoda > Cyclophyllidea > Taeniidae > Echinococcus > Echinococcus multilocularis. The sequence goes on along the minus strand of LN902846.1, from coordinate 2,285,356 downwards.
TAACCATCCGCTTATTTACCGGTAGCATTCAAGTCAAACGGCGACTTTTGATTTTACACCTGCTCAATAAAAATGCATACTTCAATGGCTGTAACATAACAAGTGATAGGTGGTTAATGTACACCATCATACTATATCGGACCAGCCCAAATACTCCTGATGGAGGGGGTGAACGACGGTGTTGTTGTTGTTGTGGCTATACGCACTGTTTTAGGATGGCTCACCTTTCTGTGTCGCTGCGCTCAAATGTCACCTAATTCCTGGAGTATGTGCATAAGTTGAAAGGGGACTGTGTCATAAAAGGAGTACAGTTTTTCTTCCTTGAAGTGGGCTCTATTCCACCTTTCATAAACTAAGACGCTCTCATTCAGCTTTAATTTGTCTTAAATAAGCAAAGGTATTTTTGTCCACATTGTTGTCTAGACAGCACATCGCGACCGTTTCTGAGCTTGCTTTTCACTAACTTTCTCCCAGCATTAGTCGGTAGGTGATGCGGATCAGATAAGAAGGGATCTAGGGTCCAACTGCTGGTACACAATGTGATCGCTGAGAATTTGGGCTATACATTCTCGAGTTATGAAATTAGTCCAGAAATGAGTCGCAGATATTCACGACTTCTTCTGGATTGTGGGCAGCACCCTAGATTTATGTTTTTAAAATTGTCCCCACTCTTTCTGAGATCCATCCAAAACTCCTGCAGCCCCAACTACCTTCATACACATTCACACTTCCTACCTAATTACTATGCCCTTCGGCTGGACAAGAAGGCGATGCTTCAAAATAGTCCCACTTACGACAGTTCCCCCTGTCACCAACATCATCAATCGTGGTCACAGAAAAGTAGAACTTTGTGTGCTTTCAAAGCTAAATGTGCTCAAGGTTGACTGCTGTGTTGCAGTCTGGGAAGGGAAACACCACGATGGGGACCATCACTGAGGTTAGATGTATGATTTCCCCTGCACCCACTAAATTGATTTGAATAACCTTCTGGTGAGTAGAAGAGATATAAGCAGCAGTGGGTTCGGGTAGTGCGGATTCTTTTAGACAAAACTTATTCACCACCGCTGTTCGTTGCACGCACTAACAGTTGTCTAACACCTTTACCAATGGTGGTAGGACTTTTGTAGATCATGAGATATTATTCATTTCAAAATGCAAATTTGACGCTCATTTTGCTAGGTTAAGCTGCCTTTTTCCTTTTCTACCTCTTCTGACACTGACATAGACGCTATTGCCTCCACTTGGAACTGCTGGACTCCGCTGTCATGTTCACCTAACCGTGAGTTTTGTTGACCGTTTTCATGTAAATGTCCCTATTAAAAATCCACGACAAATAGAATAAACGCAGTTTCATAATTAACAATCTTGTCAGCCAATTTTCATGTTCCATTCCCATAGCACACTGAAAGTGGTATGAATAAACTACTGACCTAATAGAGAGTGTGAGATTGGAAGTCTTCCTTTGCCGTAAACTAAGCCAATATTTGAATCCTTAGTGGAATACACGGCGTTCCGTTCGATACAGTTACTAACCTGCAAATACCTTTCACACGTTGTGCTCGTTATCTTTGTGAGTTTGGAGTAAAGAAAGTAGAAAATAAGATGTTGTGGAGTATTTCTGCAAGGAGCACAATATTAGAGTGAGACAAAGTTGAATACTGGGAGGTTGGCGAGGTCCTGGGTACACGTCTGGGCCAATAACTTGTTTCATCTTTCGGGATCTGAGAAATATGACTTGATGTGTCAGTTTATCGTAAAGGTGTTCTCCATTGCATTTCTGCTCTTTGTTCTTTACTCAAAACCTTTAGGTCTTGAATCCTCGACCGAACTAATTTGATGGATGTTATAGCAGCCTGTCTGCTTCGAGAACCGTGCCTAACCCTTGTCTAGGGCCAAAAAAGCTTCTTGTGTGGCATTTAAAAATGAAACAATAGCGGAGTAACTTAATGTAAAGAGATGATTTGACTTGGTTTTGCTAATGAATTAACTGAAGTTCAACTGCTAACGTGTGATACATTAAATCATATCCACCTACATCAACTAGGAAGTTTGTGGCCTTAGCTAAGTTATTACGTTCACCCCATAGGCATCAAGAGACGACACTCTATTTCAAGAAAATCTCAGCTTCTTATTCTCCTTTTTTTAAAAAACTTTATAAAAGTGCGGACTTCCCATTATTTGATGAAAAATGTGTCTCTTGGCTCAACGTTCGTTAAACAGACGAACACACTGCATATCCCCAAACTATTCATAATCCACTCCTCTAAGAAATGTTTCACGCCACACCCAGAAAGCTGTTCTCGCCTCGCACTTGCGAGCAAAATGGGCTGCGGATGAGATAGCTACCTCACAAAATACCAAACAGTAATAAGTGAGATACAACTCGAGTGTCTGCATGATATCACATTTTGGACTAATGAGTCAGTGGGACGAAATTCCCCAGTCACCCGATATCCCTTCCCCATAATGGTCCTCACGTGACATTGCCATAAGACAGTCACGTGTGGAATGGATGGTTAGAAGCGAATTTGAAATAAAAATTGGAGGTGGCTAGATGCTTTGACTTCTGGAGGCAACAAGTTTCATAAAAGTGGAATTGAGAGACTTGGGTATTCCATTAACCGGGAGGATGGCATTCACACGATAGTACTTATTTTAACAAGTAGTTTGATGAATGAACAAACTTACTATTGGCTATATACCCCATGGTAAAGTTAAAATTGTTAAACTTTTGACACCTTATTGTTTGGCTAATTTTTATTTTTAGTATCGGATCACTTAGGGCTACGCCATTGTAACTTTGATGGGCAGTATGGCCTCCTAGCTATTTTAGTAGATTCCGAGCCCTTCTGAAAGACCTCGAAAGCCATTGAGGCGGCCACAAATATTTTCACGTGCTCTGCTCCACATGTTCTTCTAGTTTTCTAAATTTCTGCGACTAATGTTGACTATATTTGCAGAAAAGTGTCGAGGTTAGTATAAGTCTGAACTAATGATTACGCTATAAACCTGTAGCGGTAAAGTGGGAAATACGTTAATGCCATACAGAGAGCTGGAGATTGCATTGGTATGACCCGGAAGCCATGTCACCGAGCGGAATTACAGTCTTCGGAGACTGAGGCGTGCGCTCGATCAAACGGTGAATTGAGCAAATTACCTAGCATTACGTGGCCCATTTCTCCTTTTGACAGTAGGCCTCATCGCTTCCCTTAGTCAACATCCCTCGTCGACCACCACAACACAGAAGGCGTGTTGAAAACTATCACGGAGTGGCCACTCCAGTCATCAAATGTGGGTGCAAGTGAGACGACATTGGACCACGGGGTCACTGATCTCTCCTGGTAATTCAGCTGGATCTGGAGTTTCCGCCTGTCTGGGATCGGTAGTGTGGACACTGTTAAAAGCTGAATGACGCCTTACATCAAGGCGGTAAGAACATCGGCCAAGAGCTGAGTCTTTTAATGAAGAAGAGGCTTGAAATTAGTTTGATAAAAGTAAGGTTTTGCGTCCACACAAGCTCCACCACTTGAGGGACTCCCAGACATAGTAGGGTGGTAATGGAGGTATCGTGTGTTCATTACATTGACACCTTAATAGAGGTACCGCGGACAGCTTTGTAACAAACTCTTCCTTGTGAATCATGGCCACAGCTACTATCGCTCCAGCTATTACTGGCATTCCAGCAGAACACGGGACTGAGGTAATTGTTGAAGGCAGATGTCATTTTCAGCCCTCCTCCTAGGAGTCGTTGTAAATTCTCCCACCCACAGCATTCGCTTTCTTCCCGTCATGCTAAGGTTTACCATCCAAGAGTGGAAACCAGGATATTAGTATTCTTGGATCGGTTTACGTGCGCTGCCACCACTGTAGCGCCCTGAGGCTTTTCGGAGGACGAAAAAAGCCATAATACTGCCACAGACTATATATTGTCGGCGTACAGTAGGTCGAGAGGCAACTGGCATCTCCACGGGGTCACGCCGCCCAGCGGAGGTACAAAAGTTGAGCGTTAGTTGCCCGCAGAAACAAAACAAAGAGTTAAACAATAAAATCAAAGCATTAAACTGCAAAACGCCTACTTTTCAAAGAAAAAGCCTTGCATCAAGCCGGTCGCCCGTAAACAGTCGCCTCATGCACCTTTCCTATTCAAAGGGAACGAGGCACGATAGCAGAAGGAGCCTTCGCGGCTTGCAAAATCACGATTTGGGAGAATTGCCCAACTTTTAAATGCCAATCAGACAGTCAGTTAGTTGACGACTGGGTCGGTGAGTTTAGTCTCAATACACCCCTTATTGGTGAAAAGTTAGTAGCCTTCCTTAAACGAAAATGATGAATAAGCTGGATGCTGTATGAAAACACTGTCAGGCCTCAAATGCTCGTTAAAAGCTGAATGGTATCGGGCAGCAATTTTCTTTACTTTATTCATCTGAAAAGAGCCATAAGGGTAAAACTGAGTGAATTAGCAGCCGTGGTTGGTCTTGCCTTGGCAGTTAAGAGGCATGAAGCATCGATATCTTCGATGGTTCTGTTTTCTAGATGCACGGATCTGATTTCCCTCGTTGTGCTGCGTCTGCGTCCACAACATCTCCATATGCGCAGTAATCGTCAGTCTTATTATTCACTCAGATTTCGTTATAATTCGGTTATGAGCATAAGGTGATCAAAGCAAAACTTTTTTTTAAGCCACTACCTACTGGATTCACTCAGGAAACACATAAATGTAACCCTCGTTAATGCTTTAAGGTATCTACAGCCCTAAACCGATTGCGGCAGTGACCTTAAAGATCAATTTTCGACTGACATGGCGATGATGGCGATGATAAGTGCACAATTCAGGTCGATTGGAAACGTTTAGCGTCAAGGCAGTAAATCCAGCTGCTCTACCTACCACTCCAATGGAATCATTTCTCCATCGAATAATTTTATCTTCTTTGAAGGACTTGTGATTTTACAGGAAGCCCCATTTGGGGTACCATACTGGTGGTCCTTAATTCTGTGGCTGATCTTCAAAACAATACTTCAAGAAAGGAAGGTATCTGCTACCGACGTTAGTCTGACAGCTTTCACCACAGAAGGGCCATCAACTTAACATCGAAATTTGATAAGTCCTCAAATTCTAGCACTATGTTCTGTGACGAAGCAAGGTGACGTTTTAATGAATGAAATCCAACCTTACTGCGTGTTCCTGATATCAACAATTTACATGATGGTCTTCCTGTATACTACCCCATCAAAAGAGATTTAAATATGGCATGCCCCCGTACTAGCATTTAGACTGGTTGCTTTCTAGATATCCAGAACGAAGCCAAAGTGCGTACTACCACTAACAAAGTAGGCAGCATTACCGTGTGATGTCACTTTCCAGCATCCCCTTCAATCCCCCTGGGGTCGAGGTCAGTTCACGAGTGGGTTGGATGTGCCCGAAGAAAAAATGTAGCCACAGCTATCTTGCAAGACGATTTTTCTTGAAAAGTTTACCCAAGCCATGCCCGTTTCGGTGAAGAGGCTACAGGTGCTCCACAAGGTGGCTTGGCCTCTGAATCACGCCAGTAGCCCCGAGCCCCACTATGCATCGACAACACGCTTTCTGCCGGAGTATTGCTTTCTTTCAGCTTGAGAGAAGTCTTGGTGCTGTACAATTACCAACTTACTAAAGTACTGGGTATATAAAATGGTACCCTAGAAGAAAATTTCGTTTTTTTGAGACTATTTTATTGTGCATTTTTTGTACTAGTGAATTCTGTAGTAGGATGCGCCTATTTTACCTACCTACAGGTGGATTCCCATATGACGGGCAAAAAAACTATATCAGGGGAAGTTTTTGGATTTTATTGGGTAAACTATGAAAAGGCGAATCACTCATGTCCATGTCTATTATTGTTGAACCTAGATCATTGAATTTTCTGAAAAATACACCTAAAATTTATTTTAGTTAGGTGTTTAAAAGAACTGAAGGCTCTGCAATTGATGAGCTGTCAAATCTGACAGCTTTTCTTTCGCTTGCCAGCATTCGTGATACTGGCCGTGGATATTGTAAAATGTGGTGCTCCGAGAAATCCCCGAAGGCAAAGAAAGACAAAACTCGAAGAGAATATGCATTGTCCACTTACTGAATGACCCGAGGCAACTGACAGAAATTGGAGGCCAAATCGCCTGACGGCAGTACGGTGACGGAGCCCCTAAGTAGCCCACTACCCAAAGCGAGATTTGAACAAACAACTAAACGGTTACATAGCTACCGATTTCTGTCCATTACCCGAATTATCTTTCTTACAACGTTTTTAATTGAAGCACACCAAGACTACTGCATGGTCAGCAGACCACTTTACCCAGCTGAAGGGCAAAAGCGGGGCCTTAGGCATCCCTGAAACCAAGAATAAGGCGTTAAACAATTAGATGAAGCATTATATGTTTGTTAGAAATAAGGAGTTTAGTTCACAGTCTACAACAGTATTATATTAAATGTTAATGGCTTACAAATTTGATAGACTTCCTTCTATTATCAAATTTGATGCACCGGATGCAAGTGCTCTGTATTCTGAGCTTATTCTCTCTGTAATTTAAGTTTGTGAATAATCTGGAACTTCAAATAGTTGAATCCCTAAATTCGATCGCCTGAATTAGCCTTTTTGTCTTTTATTGCATTTATTAATGTGAAACTACAGTGAACAGTATTTTTGCAATGTGTAATGAAATACGTGGGCATTTCAGTCCCTGGATTCATTTCGACAGCACAATCTAGAGTTCATACACGGCTTCTCAGCCCTTCTTCTCCAATATTGATATGGTCCTTTCCAATGTCAGAGAAAACTCGAGGGACCACGTAACTCGACCTTTATTTTGTGTGGAATGAACCACACGTGGAAATGTGAAGGTATGGTGAAGTGATTCTGCAATTTTTCAACAATGTGTTCAATTCCCTTGACAATTGTGGAAATCATGCTTTCAACATGCTAAAGGCCCTCTAGTGTAATTTAATACTTATTTTCATGTACCTTTCAGAGAGAAGGTAAGTTACAATTCAAATCTTGTGACAGAGTTAGCGTCTCCAAAGTCTGAGACCGATTGTGGTTCCTCCCCTCTCTAAACTTTGTACCTGTTTTCCCGATCCACCTCCCTCTAATAAATGTGTCAAAATTAAGTTGACCAAGTTGTTCTAGGAGCACTAGGAACAGGGAAGAGGAGACCTACGAGTCTTGCCCTACGGTAATACAACAGTTGTTTGTCTCTCGGTTTTGGTGAGGAGACACTTTTGAGCTGGCCTTTGTACCACGCCGGGTGGGCTGGCCTTCGGGCCATGCCAGTAGCCTAAATACCTTCTTAGTTGCAGAATATATATATATATATATGTAACACTTATGTTGTTTTAATGTGCCTTTCAGGGAGGAGGCAATCAGGATTTTCGAACCTTGTAACCAAATTGTCCTCTCCCTTCCCTAGTGACTGTGGCTCCCCTCCTTCTTGAATATTGTATTTTCCCTTCCCATCTTGTCGTCTTTAATGAGGATGTCCAAAGCAAATCAACCGGGCATGTCTAGGAAGGCTAGGAATCGGGAAGTGGAGACCGAGGAGCCTCGCCCCACATATATTCTGCCCTAATTTCATGTCTTCTTTCGTCTTCAAGGAAATCTCGGGACGCTATACTAGACATTCCGTAAGTGATACATGCGATTCCATATCAATTTGACCTATTGCTACCACGGTGAAGATTTAAAGGGCCACGATAGTTTATACACTTTTTGTGCAATTTCGGAAGTCCGAAAGAGGAGGAAAATTGAGAAAAATAACTAACTTCTCCTAAAACTCCAACTTCGTATACGAAATAGCGTTTGGCACAAAATACTACGTCACTTTGTAACAATGGGCTGTTATTTATAAAAATTTTTTTAGCGATAATAAACGTATCAATTTTTTCCCACAAATTCGCATGCTTCTCGTGTCAGACATTATCATCATTCTGTAAATAGTTGCAATTTGTGGCACGAATCATAACAAATATAACGATATACTTTTATTTGGAACTGTGATCAATCAATAAGATTTATGTAAACAATGTTTTCTTTGTTTACAAGCACCAAAATGAGGTCAAATAACTTGTTCAACGATCGTTCAGACACGCCGAATTGGTTGGTCTCGTTCTTTGGTCGCCTATCCACGCCACAGATGACGCGTGGTTTGATAGTCTTCAGCTGGTTGTTGGTACTGCCGTTTCGTATCTGCTGAGGGAATGATTTAAGGTTTGCACACAATATATTGACAACACGGAATTTTTGCTATACTTTACAAAGGGCTTTGGCATATAAATTTTGTTTCATCAAAATAACAATAGAAATAAGCTTCATTGGTAAATTTATTTTGGTGAATGACAGGATGTATAGTGACGTAGTAGCAGCTCTTTTAAAATTTAAGGGAGATTTGGCTTTACTAACAATAATGCTTGACTAAAAAGCCTCTCGTACGACACTTAGCAACCTCGATGGTTTTTGTCACTTTAAGGATTTTATGCCAACTCAGGGATTCTATTCGGCAATTTGAAGATCAATTGTTTGGCTCATCCGTTGTGCCACTTATGTCATAAATCCTTATGCCCATAAGCTAGCGAGTCTCAGTCTTTGTATGATATAAAAGCTTTCTGGCGGTCGCCTTAGCATTTTCATCCGTCACTATACTTCCTTTAGGTTCGTATAATCAAGTAACTTGAATGTTTTTATCTTTATAGAAATGTTTATGTGCTAATGGCCAACTCGAACAGCTCTGCTTTCCGGACCAAACCTTCCTCGTACGTCATTCTTGTCAGTAGTGTTTCAGCCACTCTGGGTGCAGTAATTACCCAACCCCTCGATGTCATCAAGACCAGACTCCAAGTTCTCCCAATTCTCAACATGTGAGTTAACCTGGTGTCCTTTTATGATCACTGACTTTGGCTCTTTAGGCGTTCGAGCGTTGGCGTCCTGCGAACCGCCAAATCGCTCTGGTCCGGCGTGCCACCTCACAATCGATGGGCTCATCGCATTCGTCTCTTCTGGGCTGGTACGGTGCCCTCCTTGTGTCGCACTGTGCCTGGTATCTTCGCCTACTTTACCACTGTTAACTTCTTCCAATCACATCTTCCCAGGTGTCTTCATAAATTTTTTTCCTCCGCATTTTCCGAGTCACTCTTTGAAGAAATAGTAGGGGATTTAGGTCCGCGGATAGCTTTATTATCAACCCATAGAAGGGCTAAGAGGCAGAAAGCCTAGATAACACGAGAAGGACTCACGTTTCTTCCACCGCAATAGTCGAACCGTGACAAAGTAGAGCCCTTCGCTGTCAAGTGTAGTGCCTCATACTTCTTTTGAATGTCATCCTCGGCGATCTTAACGTTTGCCTCTGTTTCGGATGCCATAAGGTAAATATATTGGAATCACCCTTGAGATGAAACGGTTCTCTTAATTGTTTAAAGGCGAATTTCTACTTTAACAGTGTTATCAATAGTAAAATTCATTGTCGAGACTTATCTACCATGTTTTACTGAGGACCGGGAGATGTCATGTTGCGAGCAAATATCATTTTCCCAGCGACTTTGGAGGAATATTTGCCTGAAAGCTAAAGTTCATTTAGTAAAAAAACACAATGTAAGGTTTCTCTGCGAACTCAGGTTCTGTACAAATTCAGTGATTTTGTATACCGTACTGTATTTGAACTTATTCAAACCCTATTCTTCGTTGTTGATGACCAAATTATTGGCCGAAACAACACGATTTCGATAATCATTCGCTATTGCAAGTTTTTACAAGTTCCTTCGCCCACCCAATATATCGTCATTTCACTCTTTTGATGCACTACTAGCATGGATGATGGCATCAGCGCGAAAGACACTTCTTTGAACATTCTTCTTTCCGGCTTATAGGTGTGGGTCTTCTGCTGTGGACGCCTTCACCTTGGGTTTCACAAGCCGCTGTCTTGTGGGGACCCTTCTCCTTCCCTTCACCGTCGTAAAATCTCAAGCAGAAGCTGGGCTGACGAGAGGACGTTCCACGTTCTCATCCCTTTGTTGGATCTACTCGACGGCTAAGTGGCGAGGTTGTCTCTTCTTGACTGCTTGTTTGCATTCGTTTTGTACTGTTATGGAACTGTCCTTCCCTTTTAGGCGTTCTCGCCTCATTACGGTGCAACAGTGCCCATTTGTAATGTCTTTCCCTTCTTCAGGAATTTACAGTGGTCTTCTACCAACTCTGGCGCGTGACAGCCCATACTCTGGTGTCTATCTCCTATTCTATAGTCAGTTCAAGAATCTCGTCTTGCCAAGTACGTCTACTGTGCTTACTCGGGGATCACCGGCTATTCTCTGGTCGGTATCATCCGATAGTTCTCTCAAATCAAATCGAGCGGCTGACAGTGGTGGTGGATTTCTAGTTCCGGCAAAAAAAATTGTTTTTGGTACATTTGGAAAGCACAAGACTGTTCAGCTATCATTGTTTTGTGGTGTTTCCTGTAGTTGTCATCACGATCACGACTTATCGACAACGAAGCCTTAATTGAAGTAATGTACCACGAGCCCAAGGGATGCTTGGAAATTGTTTTACAATAGCCGCCGACTATTTTCGGCTGGGGAAGACATGCTAATGACTGCGAATGCCTTAAACTATCGTGTTTCGCTAAAGGTTTGCTTCTATCTTGAATTTAGTCAAATAAAATGGCGTTTTATAAAGATACTACTGCTACATAATGCTGAAAGTGGTAGAAGTCTGTGAGTTATGGATGCTACCTACAGCCGCCATCGTGACGTTGTAGACTGACTAGTCAGCACTGCTATTTCTCGATACTCTTCAGCGATTGCATCAAGTGTGATGTTTAAGCGGATATACTCGAATGTCTACGAATTTAGATGATCGAAGACTGGGATGGGCAATAAGCGACTCGAATCAGACGGTGGTTACAAAAATTTTGCTCGAAACGCTTGTACTCATTACGTACGATTACAACTTGTTTTAAGAAGGAATCAATACCATTCATTATCAGTCTCAAGCACTTGTATCGCGTGCTGAAGGGTAATGGCCGGTCGTCGAAGTGCTGCCTCAGAGGCATCGCTGTCTCGTAGATTTTGTGGTAGTATTAGGTTACAATGTTGATCAAACTCTGCCAAACCCAATTTGCGACGCCAAAGACAGATTTCCCACCCTACGAAGCGAAATTCACTTGGAGCAAGTCTTCGTGCTGTCTGAACGAGGAATCAAAAGTTACACTATTGTCACATCATAGTGGAACGCCGATATCCTATCGCCAATGCTATCGGTTGACGGTGCGGCTGACTAAACGGGCGGGGCGGAACTTTCTTCTGCGCCAGCATCCCTATCAGCTTCAACTGCTGCTCGAGTGCCAATGGATTTATAACGGTTTCGGCTGCGCAGCCAACGGATAGAATGTTAACATCGTTGCTTTGGATAATTGTCTTATTTCCTTTGATTCAAACCACGATTAATAATTAGCTAATAAATATTCACGAACGTTCCTTTCCCATGTCTGCAACTTAAGATGAACGAGCAGCTGCCTAAGCCTCCAGTTGATCTGGCAGGAAGGTAAAATGAACCAGAAGCGTTGTTTTCATCTTGCCTTCACATCTGTTTACATTGCGCTGTCTTAAGGCGATACCAGCTATACCACGGCACCTGTACACACTCTCAGCGCCTGCGCACTTCTCGCCGCTATCTGTGCCACCGCAGTCACCCAACCCGCTGATGTGCTTCGCTCCAACCGCCAGCTCTCCATCTCCGCCATTCCGGTGCGTTGCTTCTTCTTTCACCATTATCATTCCATCTTTCTGAAAAGAAGGCAATTTTAGCTCCGCTGCTCAAGCAGCTCATGGCCGTTGCCCCCCACGCTTCAATTAATAAATGGAGGACTGGAATACCAGCAATATAGGCTGCGTAAGCAGGGACTCATGCCACCGTTGCCGTGATGTAACCGTAGGAAGCTGATAACAACGACCAACGGAAAAGCAAGAGCACAGTGGATCATTTGTTTACTTCCGAAGTAGCAGTTATTTTATGGAATTCCCTCAGCAGTGCTTGCATTGAAAGCTTTCGGAAGGATTTTTCTTCCTCAAGTCATAAGGAGGTTCAAGGATTTTATCTGTGGAAATATCTAAGTTAAATTTACTTGCCCTTTTAAAGGAACATCAAGGGCCTTAATGTATATTTCTGTGGGAGAATTCTCTCTAAAGTCTAAGCAATAATTTTCCTTTGTCGCAAAAATCACATCTTCCCCAAGAGCTTATGGTATCAGCAACTTGACGTATCGACTAGTTGTTGTGCGATTGGGATTCAGTTTTTCAGACAATTTGGTTATTTACACATTTCCTTTGTTGCGAGGCACTCCATACTTCGGCTTCAACTATAGTAAACATTTAGAAGGGCTTGAACAATTTAAATTAGTTTTGCTGTCAAACCTACTGGCAATCTGCAAGGCCACGTTGCCGATCGGTGAAAGTTCTGCTAGTTGATTGGTTTGCTTCGGCGATTGGTTGCCACTCGGGCTCGCAATGTGATTGGGTTTTGGGGGAAAATTTTTAGTCTACAAGCCGGATTCCTTGGACTCAAGTGCTGCGAGAAACAATTCGGGTTGACGGAATCACCGGTCCATGGCGTGGCTTCTACCTCCGACTGGCGCGACGCAGCGTCTTTGCTGTAATCACGTGGACCCTCTTCGACAAGATTCCCGGGGCATGATGAAGCACCCTGTCTTTTGCAGAATACATAGGATACTTTCCGGTTTTCCCTTCGTTCTCTCAATTCGACACTTTTTCGTCCACACTTATTTTCCTGAATTTTTGATGACTTTAGAAGATACCTCACCCTTTGATACGTGAAACTGTGGATTTTTTAATAAAACCAAAATTTTTAGACCACTGCAGATTTACGCTGTTCTCTCTCTAAATTCGCGGTTTTAAATTAGAAGCACCACTGAGAAAACTGGAATACCGGAGACGGCCAAATATATGCCTCACGTCAGCAGGTGATGAAAACCGTGATCATTCCCTACTTATTTGTCTCCAACCCAGACTCAGAACAGATACTTCAATCACCGGAGTATCGGAAATTAAGGAAGATAAAAATAGGAATATGCACACACATGATGTTAAAATTTTGACACACCATCGCGACCGCTCACCTACCGAGTAAATAAACGAATGGTTCTGTACATGCATAAATCGTGGTAATTCTAATCCCACAGTTTGATGGCGCCGTCCCATCCCGCTGAAACCACCTTGGAGGTCTCATGAGGCAGCCAGGCGAGATCGATACACACTGCGTCGTGCGCCTTCCACTTGGTGAGCAAGCGCGTTGTCTTCCACTCCCATAGGTGGATCAACCCATCACCGTCACCCGAGACAATGTAGCGCAGGTCTGGCGACATATCTGGCGTGCAAGCGTAGCCCGAAACCGTGTGGCCGCGGAAGAGCTTTTTGCGCATCCGCTTGTAGCCGGCAAAGACGTTGAACACCACTATCTGGTTGTCTAGCGACTGACACAATAGGTACTTGCCTATAAGGGTAGGAGAAACTACAACGTTTTCAAAGGTTCCTACTTATGTCTTCCATTACAAGCCCCCTAGCCCCCCTGCTCATTTAATAGCAAACACGCTTGCCGAATAATATGCCTTATTACGTCCTCAAGGAAGATTCCGACGCCACATTGGACTCAGCGATTAGTTGATATATTCCAAAAGAAAAATAGTCACGATTTTAGCAAAGTGACATCGAAGATAGCTACTGAGACTGCACCGGAACCTGGCACTCATCCCGGTATCCTGTTTTGGACTACGACTCGTGGTTTTCTCGGGGTGTTAAGGAAATATTGTGGAATACACACCTGGTACGCCTTACTCCTTATAAATCCCTGAAAGATGAATTACCATTGGGCGAAAGAGTGACCGCAGGCATGGAGTGGAGGGAGGGATCGGCGAGGTACTTGAAATCCACAGGGATGTCCCATTCCCACACACGCAACGACTTGTCATCGGAGGTGGAGACGAAGCGTCGGTTGTTGTCCACAAACGTCACCGTGTTGACTGCACCCAAGTGGCGATCATATTGCTGCACTACCTCACCACTGCGCACATCGTACTGACGTGGAAATGAGGGGGAAATTCGTGAACTCATTCACAGGACTTCAAAAAATTGATAAGCATGATGATATTTCTGTTAGTGATTGTGAAGAACTTACACAGAGGATCTTCTTGTCTGCGCATCCAGCCAAGAAGAGATGCTGCTTGTCCTCATCCGGATTGAATTTGACACAGTAAGCCACCTTTTTCAGATTAAACTGACCCGTGCACTTGCCCGACTCCGTGTCCCACAGCTTGATAAAACGGTCGTAGGAAGCAGAGAGGAATTGCGTGCCCGCAGTATTGAAGGTCACGTCACGCACAGCCTGCCGGTGGCCCATGTAGGAGCGAATTAGACGACGGTCATGGTAAAGCTCCCAGAGCTATATAACAGAGGAATATCAAACGTAGGCACAAAACCCAGTATCACTTAAACAACACAGAAGGGAGACATCTCCTCCCCAAGACTCAATCTGTGAGACTCTATAACAGGAGACATCGAAACCGGGTCGGAACTTGATAACCATCAAGTTGATAATAAGAAGCAACGTTCTATCATTCAGTGCGACCAGATTGCAACGGAGGGAAAAGTAGCTAAAGTAACTGCCTAGAACGGGAATGGGAAGTATTGTAAAGACTCAATACAAAGAAGTTTCATAAATAATGCACCGACTACTGCCATGGGATTCAGTGTAATAGAAGGTAGTAAAGCGGGAATGGAAACTGTAAACCAAATTTATACACGGGTTTCATCTGAAGAGTGGACATCTCCCGAAATGAGTGGTTGGGAGACATGTAAGTGGAAACGAGATGATAACAAGGGATGCGTTTACTTTAAATTGTTTTATTAAATGGAATTTGGATACAAGGTGAATATTGCAATGGAAAGCGACCGGTGTGAGTGTATGCACCATAAAACATCGTTTAGCTCTAAGCAAAAGCCGGAGACATGAATCACAAAGCGCATTTTGCAATTAGAACTATTCCTGAATTTGAAAGTTGTTTCAAGGTGATGAAGAGCCATCGTACAAATCAGTATTTCTGTCTTGTCAGTGGTTAAAATACACCCCAAATACCTCATAATAGCTGTGAAGTTCCATAAACAGCGCTCAAAGTGAAAAAAACGGAACCATATAGTGGAACGCGAGCCTTGCCACTTTCACCATTCAGCCCAAACTCCAAATTTATGGACTAAGTTTATAATAAAGCCACATTCAGGCTAATTCATCTTATTATGCCTCCAGAGGTAACTTAGACCTAACGCAACCTGAGATCAAACGGCCGGAAGGTGGAAACTGGAAAAGGTAGAGACAAACCTTGACTTTACTGTCCATTCCAGCAGAGAGCAGAAGATGGCCAGATTTGGGGAATAGACGAATAGCAGACACTCCACGAGCGTGTGCATTGCTCCACTCGTGAATGAGTCGTTTGGGTAAGAAGCAGCGTTCTGGTGGTTCTTCTGTTGTCAAACTGACACCAGGGATGTCGTGAGGTGGATGCAGGAAAGAGCGGCCCTGAAAGGGATAAAATCGATATCAGCGTGTTGACACCTACGGAGAACTTTCTAACAATTGTGAAAACGGTCTACCTGGTAGTCTGTGGGTGTAGAGATGTGCAGAGTAGACTTCTCTTCACTCATGGGTGCCTCCTCCACACGCTTCTTCTTAACTGCCTTCTTGGCCAGGTAAGCCTCCAGGTAGGCGCGGTCCTCATCCGAGGGCACAGAAATGGTAACCTCGTCCTTGTACTTCGCCCAAGGACCTGTGTAGTCTTCGCTTGAGGGATCCCAATTGTAGGCGCGTGGACGTTTCTCCCGCTTACTTGTGCCCTTCCGCTCCGCCACCGTCTTGCCTATTAAGAGCGATATTTAACGCATGGAATGGGTAGGCTGAACGAATTAGCAAGCGTGCAACCAATTTTTCTGTTATGCACACAAAATAGTTCAGAGAATCTAATTAGCACCAAGACACACTAATACAAAAACCACAGTCATAATTCACTTCTCATAGATTACAATTTTAATTATTTGATTGAATTTGTTCACCAGTATTGAGACATTAGTACTGGCAGGGTAGAGCCATGGTAGCACATTGTTAATTAGTCAACGTACCTTGGAAGTGCAGAATATAGACTTGCAAAATGAAGATTAGCAAAGTGTGAAGGTACCTAACGCGAGCAATCTGGTGTCATTTAATAAAAGGAACGAAACCACGTATTTCTTAACCTCGAGTACCCAGCAGTTAGCCCATCAAGTTTTCAAATCGATAAAGCTCAAATAAAAAAAACAAAAGCAAAACAGTGTGGCAAGTGGGGTAAAAAAAGCAAATAAATAATCACCTTCTGAGTCATCAACACGCTCAGGAGAGCCAACAACTTTGCCTTTGTTAACACCAAGAATGCTGGGATCGTCGGAATAGCCTAGATTCAGATAAATTGATCAAAAACTAGCCCCTACCATATCTCATAAAGGTCCGATATTGATTCTCAAACGTAAATGTGTTAATATTCGTTGGCTCTACCAAACCCGTGAGCATGTTTTTGGGTGCCTTTTGGCGTTCTGACGCAAAAGGATTCTCAGGACCAACCTAAAAAACGCAAATAAAAAACCGACGTCAAGATTGCTTTGTTAAAACAGTACTCAACAGGATGCCTATTGATATATAGAAAATTAGTAAATAGAGAAGACCGATTACACACTTGAGGCGCAAATAACTGGTCATAGCGGGGGTTGTGTATCAACTCATTTGAATGCGGATCAACGGGAACGAGCTTGAGGATATCCTCCTTTATTTCGACCGGCGCTGTTGGATTAACACTTGGGATCAAGGAAGAAGATGCAATTAATCTTGGTGAATTTTGTGGGGAATCGGATTCGCCATCTGACGAGCCACCGTAGGAGGCTAACGCATCCATCCTGGGCTAAAAAGTGCAAGTTTTGTGAGCTACGCGAAAGATCCAATCTCATTTGAGTAACTTAAATAATAGCAGACGCTTGCAAATATCGACTACCTGTTATTTTCGAATACACAGATTAAAAATGGTGATGAAATTATTCTAGACCTCCTTTATTTATATACCGATTACAAAATAACTACTATCTCTATGAAATCAAGAATGCTTGTTAGCCCCGAGTCTTTGCTGAGACTATAATGGGTGGAGGTGGTATAAATGTAATACGATAGTGGTTTATCCCTCAGTTCTAATGATGCGCTACTTTTGCACCTTGATTTAGCCCCCTTGTACCTCACTGGGTGGGCTGGCCTTTTGGGCCATGCCAATAGCTCAGACACCTTCTCCGTGCTGAATATATATATTCTGTCCGAGTATTGTGTCTTCTTTCGTCTTTAGGGAGTCTTGGGAGCTACATAAAAGTATTTATCAATGAAATGGATAGGGTTTGGCAGCTACTATTATGACTTTGCAGCCACGTTACTTAGCTGACTGAAAGTGTAGTTATGGTGATGGTAAGCTCAATTAGGCAAATTAACATCGTTGAGGCATATCTTTTACGCTGACCACTACAACAAAATCAGTGCGCTAAAGCAGCTTGCGAACCAGCAATGGCATTTTCTTGGTCGTTTTGCATGTGAGGCATTAGACGCCTACATTAGCGCCGTATTTTTGAATCTCTACTACATTAGGAGTTGTACCACATTAGTAGCTGTTTTGGCGAAATGTTAGGTCAGTTTTACTTTGCTCAAGACCAAACTACGTTTTACAATAGGATCAACTTGACAATCTAAAAAACATCAGTTAAATTCAAAGCCACTTGATAGCAAACATGATTTTTGGGATCATGCAAACTTAGCGTTTATGGTGCACGCAACCTTGCCACTTCGCTCCCACTCCACTATCGCCAAGCTTTTACCCATGTTTTATACTGTCATTAGGTGCGTGGAGGAGATGTCACCCGTTTTCGTAATTAACATCACCAAAGGTATCACATGCAGCCCCATAACAAACTTCTAAATTATTCACGTACAAATGCCCTGTTCATTAGAGAAAAAACGAAAATAATTGCAAAAGGTAAGCAACATTTTAACTCCTTTGCTACTTAGTTTTGCAAATCTATTTGTCGACAACGATTTCATTTATTCCACAACGTTAATGTTGGGTGTCTAGCAGTGGAAATCTGATTGATCGTACTTCTGGTTAGAAGTTGATTAGTAATGCCACAAAAGTAGAATTTTAAGCCGTTATTGTGTTTGGAATAAGCTAAACTGGAAAAGAAGAGTAGACACAAGTCACACAAGCATGAGCTAGAGGGCCGTTTGGAATGTGCTGCAGAGTACAAGCAGAGGCTCTATGGACCAGAGCGGCCTCGCACTCTAGCCCACAACACTACGAAATACCGGAACAATGGATGTTAATGGTATTAAAAAATTTCAAGAAAAACCAGAAAAAATAGTTTTCCCAATTAAAAATGCCAATAATTTATCTGTAACAGCTCAACTTGCTCAGTCTACAATTGGTTCTGAATTTGCTTTAAAATAATTTATGAAGTGTATCAAAAAGAAGAATCATCAGCTTCCACGTGCGTTACTGGATTTTTAATGAATATGAAATATAAGTGACACATATTGGAGTCAAATTACAGGGTTTCGCAGTTTTCAACTGACTCCATAACTCTACAAAATCATTCAAACCTACGGTAATGCATTCTGCGTTACACTTCTGATAATTCGATTGCATATGGCATCGTCGATTTTAGGACAAGGCTAGTAGATCCCCTCGTCCTAAGTCCTCATACTCTTAGAACACTCAAGCTGATTCGACTTCGGCATGCTTATTAAGATACGTAAATGATGGAAGTTTTGAAGGGTGTGGGTGCGGAACCGCTGTCCAAGTTGCAGGACGTTGATGTCTCAGTCAAGAGGTTTGATTGTCCTTTCCACCTCCTCCCTGAAAGAAGCATTTAAACAATATAGGCATTACACAATATTCAAAAGTAATTTATAACTTGTCGATGTTATCTGCAGGTTTCTTATGAATTAGGCTAGAGATTGAGCAGCAGCACCAATTGTAAAGTTGTAGTGAATTCATTCTTTTTTATCTTTAAAATGAGAAACCAACTGTAATAATTTCCTTAGCATAGACTGAAAATCGACAATCTATCTTCCTTCCACTAGGAAACTTGTGTGCCTTGAGCCCTTTCCACCTAAAAAATTATATTATCGAAGTATGCTCACAAAACGGATTTAGGTAGTAAGCAATTAAAGTCAGTTCTTTTCGGGGAAATGTTCTGTGTTTTCTGGAGGAAAGGCTTGAGCAACTACAGCCTTCTGGCACAATCAACAGTTTCATCCGCGAAATAAATACTTTTATTAAAAATTTGGCAAGTAATTACAACAATAATGACCCTTTTAGTTCTAAAACATTTACATTTATTTGTTTACTCTTGCTAGTTCAATTACAAGAACGCCAACCTTGGGAGGGCGGCTTCTACGTGCGGGTATTCCATTTTGCACGTTCGTTGATTTGGTTTGTTCTGTGCGGTCTTTATAAATGTGTCGGCTTAATAAATACGTTTCTTTGTACTAAGAAAATCTCGACCAAAATTTTGGTTTTGCATCGAAGTGACGTCACTCACCAGATCTGATTTCCAATGTGACGGCTATCCCCTCATCTCTTCATTTTTGTCTCAAATTTGTTCCTCATCAATAATTAACCAATTATTAGCAAGATTTTCGAATCACGAAATGAATAGCGTTGCTGGAGACGATCTTGCTTGCACCGATGAAATCAAGGTGTATGAAGACGAAGGTGAAGAGGATGAGCAAGTCAAATCGTCAGAAAACTTGACTGAGGATAAGGTTGGCCTCGTCATCGAAAGTGAAGAGCAGGTAAATTTTCTGCTTAATGTAATAGCTTTTAAGATTTGTTTTAACAAACAAATACGTGTATCTCTCTACTCCTCCTTGGCATCATCTCTTATAAAGCATTTATGATTCTCTACCCTTGTGTTTAGCATATAAACCTAATCAATCTCAATTATTACAGACCTGACCATTAGCAACTTAAATTTAGTTTTTAAAACAGATGTGTTGGGAATAAATCAATATGATCTGCATTAATCTTACGCTAGTCTAGTTAGGACATTTAAGGTCGCTATCTCGCAATCCCTAAAATTTTACTCAGCAAATGCATTACACTAGCTATTCCTTACGTTTTTGTACACATTAAAAATTCTGCTTTAAAAAATTGCAAAAAACAACCGGAAATTTTAATATTCTGCAGTGCTTTCGCTTCTTGAACTTATAAGCTAAGTTAAGCTTTTTGAATTTTTGATGTATGTAGTGGATTAGGCGATTTAAAACTCGATTCGAGAGTTGAGTTTGATGTATAAATGCAACATTTTAACTTTTTTTCGCACAAAGCTTCTCGAACCATGAATATACCATATTTCCTGCATGAACAGTGTATATACTCTGAGCGTCTGGATCCCCAAACGGCATAACCAGTCGCCTCCTTTTTTCCCTCAAAAGAACGGAGCAGCAACAAAGTTTTAAGTTCTTTTCCTAATGGTATTGCTTTTGAATATCTAGCTTCCCATCTCCACTCCCAAATCGTATTGTGTTTGCAGGAATTAGATTCGATAGAAGTGCTTAAGTTTCGCTCTGATCCCGACTTGGCCCATTATGTTTTTTTGCGACTTTCGCAGCCCACCTTGTCCTTTTCTTCCTCTTCTACGTCCATCCGTCCCTCTCTCCGCTCATGTGCGTGTGCATGCGTGCACCATCCTCTGGTGACTCACTCACTCATGACATTGCGTATGACTGTATTTATTTTGCAAACATCGCTCGCATACTCCACTGTCCATTATTTGTTATGCCCTCTCGGGGCAAAACTGTGTCATTGCCTCCTCATGTGCTTACATGAAGTCATAGTTACCGTAATTGAAAATAACTTTCATTACCTACATCCTTAAATATATGTTTTGGGGTGTGTGCTTGGATGTGTCTAAAATTTGGGTCAACCATGCTTCCCGTACGTGCGTATTTTCACACATGGCATGATGGGTCTGCCTTCTCCCTCTCTAACCCATTTCCCCTATCCCTCTTATCTTCACTTTCCTACTTCCTTCCTATCTTCACATACGTATGCATATGTACATGTGCCCTCTGGTGGGGTGCTCTATCACACCTTACACTCATCTGTCTACCTATCCGGGCGAAAGAACGAACAGAAGACAGGCACCACTTCTTCTTGCGTGTACTTTAGGCCTGATGGCAGTACTTGTTAATTTATTCATGTGTGATCCCACATAATGGGTGATAGGTTTGGCACACACTGGATAAAACACGTGCACATACACACACACAATCACACCCGTTTAAGCAATGGTGACATTCGACCGTGTGTATGTTTATCTCTACTCGCCCAACTTTTTCTACTCTGTCTGAATCCGTGCTTCACTGGGGTGACCTACTGTTTATTATTAGTACACCTACCACACGTCGTACTGTGACGCAATGCAGTGCATCATGCACACTCGGTGCTAATGTCAATGCACTGTACTTATACGTACTCTTACCGCTGTCTGCGCTTGCCATTCTTTCGCTCATCTATTCTCTCCGCCTTCTTTCATTGGCACTCACTCTTGACAATGGTCGTCATGGTGTCAACTATATTTCTGCCATTACTGTCGCTGCTACAGTTGCTGCTGACGCTGCTAATAGTGCGGGAGAGGGGATTCACTCTCCACACGCATGCACACACACTCATAAACATGACTTGTGCACCAGCCCAGAGGGACAAACAAAAGCGAGTGCCCACCTCCCTCTGCCATTCCCTTGGACTTCACCCCCTCGCCTCATACAAGTGAATGGGCGTCAACTTGGAGTCTTCACCACACTGATTGTATTGGTGTTTATGTCTCTGTTGCTTTTCCTCCTATGGGCCTCTTTGTCTCTCCCTTTGCCCTCTCTTGCTTCATTCCAGTTTTGTCGTCAATGTTTGGATTGGATTCCGCTACCCTGGATGTAGGCAGATGTCTTTAATCAATGTCGACGGCGATTTCAAGATAATTGTAGATGCTAGAAAACAAGACTACTATCTTGATTTTGGGTGTTATCATTATTTTAAGGTTTCAGGTGTTCCGGACGCTAGAGATGCCTTTAAGTGGGTTTTAGAGGCATTGCCTTTCAAACGCCCAAAGACTAAACTGCCATCCCTTCTGCATTGTTCCCACCTCATGGTTCTTTACAGCTTTTGCCTGTGATTTCTGGTAGACTTATTGACAGTGGAACACATTACAGCCTTCTAAAACCGAGATAATGGGGTTATAATAGCCTAATTTTCAGTGTCTGTGTCACACCGACGATTTTCGAATAAACAAAAAACTGATTGGTCATTTAAAGGAGGTCATGCGGCTCTAGGTAGCTTTAATTTGCTAATTCTCCTGCTCCTTCTTTGTTTAATTAAAATTTTGCTCAGCTTTTATTGAAACTTGCTGTCTTGTGAGTTTATAAATCTCCTCAATCAACGTTGGTGGTGGTGCTTAAGATACTGTAGGCAGCGAAAAGCACAGCTACCATTCGGATTCAAGCTGGTGCCGTGATGCTAGTGTGGTAACAAGTTTTCTTAATGGTCCATTTAGGCACCCCTTCGACTTTTCACTTCCATAATGACCACTCATCTTTCATTTTTGGCTCTATACTGAATTGGATTAATCTCTACCTTCCTCTTGCCTCCCTCTTTTATGTCTGTATCCACCCCCGTAACAGCCGACAGCGTCTTCAGATGCGAAGGTACTGGGAAGTAGGAGCGTTGTAAATAACAAACGTTCGTGTCTATTTCGGTACACTTATCTCATTTACACAATCACAAGCTGAGTCTGTTCAATCGTCGCCAAATCACCCTTACACAGCCTTAGAATAGAAGTGCTATTCCTCAGTTCCTAATGACTCATATTCCCCATTCAAAACCACCTTTTCGTGTGATTGGTCTACTTGAGCATTCAAGTGGAATGCTATTTAGTCAATTGTTTAAATTTTGCAGTGACCAAATTAGGATACTCAGTGCTCTTATGACTCCCATCCGCCACATTGGTATTCTCCTTGACTTAATAGCTCTGCTCTAATTTGCAGTTATACATTTTTTTTCATGCTAAGGTCATCAACTTCGGTTGAAAATTAAGTCGCTTCTGGACTCACCTCTTTGTCGACTTTTAACGATGAGTAAATGAAAGGATTTTGGGCTACTTCCCCGCCCTTGTAAAGGCGAGGGCGTACGTGTGGATCATGCTAACCTGTTCAGCACACATGCGAATGTCTATATTGAATGTTGTCTGTGTGGGTGTTTTTCCGCCTCTTCTTTTTCCCTCTGTGTCTGTTACTGTTTCTCTCCCCCTATTTCGTCCATTTCCTTCCTCTCTTCCCACTCATGCAGACGTGCACATTCCCGTATCTCTTTCCCTGACTCCAGTGAGGAATTAAATTTCAACAGTCGTGGAAAGAGCGCTAGCCTTACGAGCACTGATGGTGACTTGCTGACTTTCAGATTTTGAATTTGTGTGCCCAATTATACTCCCACTCGAGCACTCACTGCAGCGCCGGTTTGAAAGGAGGAAGTCGAGGGATGAATTTTGACCGAACAGAACTCGCCTTCTATTCTTTTTTTTCTAAACTCGTCACTATAACATTTGTATGCTTTACAAAAGCCCGGATTTTATATGTGTCGTTAAATCCTACCTTTCATATTTATCCAGTCAACTTTTGTCCCCTGGTTATGTTAAGGGAAATCAAGCACTAATAGTAAACAACCTGAATGTGATAGGGCGTTTATAGAGATGTAAGTGTCCCGACCTTAAATGCAGAGTCTTTGTCTCTACGATTCGTACGTAATCTCTAAGCCCAATCTTAGCCTTGTCCTACCGGTTGATCGTGGATTCTTAATCGCCAGCCCTATTCCTCACTGCTGTTTCGAACCGGATAAAGTGGGGGAATTGCCAGTGTCTATTTAGTTCCCGGGTTTGTTTCGACGCTCTACTCTTAATCATTATGTAAAAGACTTTCAATAATCCAAGTAACGCATTTATGTGGAGTTGTCTAAGCATGCATAAATGGTTGAATGACTGGAATACATATACTGTCAACATAACAACATTGACCTGGTCTTTTTTGACTGTCATCCTCGGGATTCTCATTGCCTGAATACTTTGTTTCTACTTTGAGCTGTCGACGCTAAATCGATTCTGCAGCGGGTCCTCGAATTCCACATTACCATCTCCATCCTTAACCCCCGAAAGAATAAGTGAATCTGTGGCCGCATTTCTTCTATTAGTCTATTAGTCGGGTGTAGCGGACATATCATCCTCACTAGCGTGGTGGCTCGTTTCCATTTGAGGCAGCGTTTCTTTACTAGCTTAACTGTGTACGTTTTGAGATCACATTAACACCAAAGCGTTGAGATCAGAAATAAAGTGTTAAAAAGTTGGAGGCCTATTTCCCACCTCCATGCGCTCGTGTGCATACATTTAAACACGGATGCATACATGCATGTCTGCCTGCGTTTCCCCCATCCACCATCTCCCTGTACACTCGACTAGCCAGCCAGGCAGGCAGGTAAGCGGGCTAATTGAGATTAATGGGTTCTCTCTCATTTTGTGATCACTTTACAGTGAGATATGCTACCTATTGGCGCCTGTGCTGCTGCTGCTACATCGTTGCTATTTATCTTGTTCTTTACCCTCATCAAATACAGACCCAACTCTTAATATCCCTTATTCGGTCGCTGTGGCACGTGTCCAATTCCCCTAGGCTGCATGTTTTCCTTGTTTTTTTGCCTAATGTGGACGAAAACTTTGTCATCCATGCGCACAACATTTTCCCTTTCCTCACTTTTGCATTCATCACTTATTAACGCTCTCCACAACATTTTTATTCGTTCCCGCGAGTTGGAATAATCTCCCAAAGGAGACGAGGGCTAGAAACACTCATTTGCTGTTTACATTCGGTTTTGATTGTGAGAGAGCTTAGTTGTTGTACTCCAGCACTCCCTGAAAGCGCTACCTCGGGACTACTAGTACAGGTGGTACGAGCATGATGGAGTCAAATAATGTCTCAACCAGGCACTTCTTCTAGAATGGTGGAGTATGTGGTTTAACATTAAAAATAGAGTTTCCTAAACTACTTCACTAACTAACTGGGATAGATTAGATATCGCAGGACTTAATGTAACACCCGAGCCCCGACACTTAAGTTGGCAGCGCTCTGTGCTTTTTTACACAGGCAAATTTAAGGTAGTCGCTCAGCATGACTGTATGTTTTCTCTTTTCGCATCCATTAGAACAGCTTCCACCAAACTGCCTTTTTTTCTCCAACTTTCATTAGCAATTTTCTCGTTAGATTATTCTTAAAGGTATTACGATTCGAACCTCACCTGTGTCATTGAGCTAAAAGGAGAGGTTTTTTGCTCATTGTCACAGGGAAACAGATGTGCGTGGGGTTCGCATCTGGTTTTGCTCCTGGTGATAATTTACCACACCTACCTATACGAGCTTCTGGTCGGCGCTCAACACACAAACAACTCCTGATGTCGACCAACATAGGTTTGCACGTGTGTATGTATTTGCGTATGTAAGTGTAGTTAATTAGCCTCCCAACAGGGCCCGGACATCAATCACTAGAACGAGAAGGGTAGAGACGAGATACCATGCAAAACGCGTGCGTGCGTGTACAGCTCTGAAGCAAGCACGGGCTTGTGTCGTTCCTCCATCCATCCATTCAGGCATGCATCCGTGCGTGCGTATGCATCTTGTTTACCCGTCACTCAGGCCTCCAATGCTCTGGGGTAGTCCATCTAACTCCCCCTTCCTCACCCCCGACCCTGCTGTAGGTGCCTTTACCTCTGCTATTGTGATTGACAGACGACGCAGTTAGCCAATGGACGCTGCATGAGATTTTCTGAGTCACGCGACCGTCAGTTGAGTGTGGAATCTAGTCGGGCGGGTCCTCCTGGCATATGTGCGAATAATTCAGTGACTTTTTTTCAAAAGCCGATCCGATAAGTCGATGTGAGCTGTCACCCGTCCATCAGGCCCTTTACTTACAAGAGCTCCATTACCCGTCATCCTCTGCGCATATTTATCGAACAAAAGTCCAATCGTTGTGGCGACTTAAAAATTAACCTTTTCCATGTCAACTCCCTTCTTTTTTGTTGATCTAAGACCATGTCATAGGCAGGCCCCGTTATCCCTTCACCAATCGTGTGGAGGAGGGCCCTGTGTATGCAAATTTTACAAGAGCAATCACGAATGACAAAATTGTTTACCTTTAGTCAGTCGCAGTTCTATGTCGCGTTTCGAAAGCACAACCGTGACCCATTTCTACAAGAATCAGTCTTATTGTGTTTATCTTTGTCAAAAAAAAATACGAGTAAGAATTGAAAGTGGACAGATGACTAACGTGTGGGGGGAGGTGAATGCATGTCCCATTAAATCTTCCCTTATTTCCCATTCTCGTTCTGTATTGTATGAGTCTGACGGTGTCACGTATTCAAAGTAGTAAGGGTTGGCTTACTGAAATACTTAGCTTAGTGAATAAAATACAAATCTAGTAGTGGAAAACATAATCTCTTTCCATTCCCCATCACCTGACAGCCATACCTTTACTATCACTTTGATGCTTGTTTCCTGATTATCCCTATCTCTCGTCCCTTCATTAAAGCACTTTTATCTCGTCTAAATTTTTCATCCAGGTTAGCTACCCCAAAAATTTCATTCATATTACGCCTTTATTTTTCATATGCCTACACTCACACAAGTCATTTAGCTAGAACAATATTGACTCAGTGGGAGTGAATTATTTCTTTTTGTAAATTTGTCAACTCCTATAAAGACCTGTTCAAACACGAGTAAAGGCACCATTCTCACTTATCTAGTCGTCAAGTTTGGGCATCAGTTAACTGCGTTGACCGATAGTTAATCGTAGGAGTGATGGATTGGGTGTAAAACCTTACCCCACACCAGGAAGTAACATTTCATGCTTTCAATATTATCATCGCTTTTTTGGCAAAATCAAGGGGGAGCTAAGAGTATTTGTCATTTGAGAGAGGTGGATGATTGATGGAAGATTGGAAGAGCCAACGCGACGACGGTCTATTTAGAGGGGCAACTTCCTCTTCCCATTTCTCCAATTCTACTTGTGCGTGTGCGTGCGCAAACCAGAGATCGTGATCTCAACGGAACTAGCATGGCTCTTTTGTTCCGCTCTCACCTCTTCCGCCACATCTGGCCCGCTCTTTTCCTCATTTTCCTTCTCCCGAAGGCGAATTTTTCACTTCCCATACTTTACTTTTTGGTACGATTAATAACACCGCAGAAGTAGCTACGCTGACAGCGAAAGTAGAAGGCAGGGGGAAGTGAAGTGTATGTCAAAGGTGCTTGCGTGTTTGAGTAAGTATACGCCTTCTCTTTTAAACCACTTTAATCTCTTCCTTGTAGCACCACCACCTCCTCCACTACACTCGTTCTTCCCTACACAACTAAAAGGTGTCTTTTAAATCCACTAGACTTTTGTAGTCTTAAAGAAATTTCTACAATCAAATAGATGCCTTGGTTTTGAGATTGCCAAATATAATGTAGGGTTGATTCGTTTCAATTTCATCCAGATCCAACACACGTCCTTATATCGACCTATTCACTCAAATTTTTGGCTTTTATATGAAGAGCTTCAAATTTTACAAGGTTAATGGAATTACTGCCACCAAAATGGGGCTGTCTAGCTAGGCTTTCTGCGACAAGATGTCATCATTTTACCCAATGGTCAAACACTAAACGGTAAACTTTTGCTGCCAAGGCATTTGCACTTTTAATTCTGGCGAGTCGTTTTGAAGTGCTTTGCGTCATTCCTTGAGAAATCATACGGAATTTGGCACATTTCAAAGCCAGGTTGAATTATGGTTCAGGTAGTAGAGGGCTTTCGGTGGCGGAAGAGTTCTACGCTTCACTGAAGGTTTTTTTGCGTCCACCGGATGATTACATCAGCGAATTTTAACTTCACTGTAGGTCATCAAGACGTTGGCGCCAAATGATTCTTAAGATACTTTTCTATGTCACTTTCTCTTTCGAATACACTTCAGTTCTGGCGAAACCTCCTCCATGTAGTGTTGACAGGAGGTGTGTGTCGGCTTCGGTAAATATCTGATCAGCAATAGAGGAGGACAATCACAATACTGGCATGGTACAGAAACCTCTACGACTACAGGTCTCTTTCTCACGACTTTGAATTGATTGATGTCATAACAGAAAGCATACGTTGTTCCCAGATGTTCGTTGAAAGTAGATTTGAAAACCATTTTGGAGATTGATTGGCAAATGCTGACAGAAGTTCAGTGTTTAGCCTTCTTTTCATTCCATTTGTTAATACCAGATGAGCATTAAGCACGAAAGCCAGTCACCTGTCTCCAGTGGAGGAAATGTCTTTTCTTGTTTATCCTACGTGCATTTTTTCCTTCACGATTAAAAGGAGCCAACTATTTGGAAGTGACTATAAAGGAGACTCAAGAGCTGAAAATGATGACAACGACGATCAAATTGATCTAGTTAATTCCTTCTCCTTTCACCTACAAGCGGCGTAAAGTTGATTTCCTTTTTCACCTACCTTGAAATATAACATTGTTCTTTTTCTCCTCAGTTCCTCTTCTCAGTTAGCAATTAAGCCCAAAAGCCCCTAGTGTTCTCAGTAGATGAAAAAGGGGGCTTTAAATTTGGAATTGCAATTTAATTAACTCCTCTTATCACAATAATTTTACTCTGTGATTAAGCTTGTTTTTAAACACTAAAAATATTCTGGTTCTCTTCCCACTGTCTGCTCCAAACAATTAAGTAATTGTGAGGTTCAGGTGCACAAGTTGTCCCTGAAGCTACTTTAAGGTACATAAGTCTGAATGCTATCCTATTATAAACGCCTAGAAGGGCCGGTGTTCCAGGTCCACACCACTATCCCACAGACTCGAGCGGTGGAGACTGAAAAAGAAAGCCTATTAAATGTTATTCCAATACATTGTGAACTCCATGTTACCCCGTGAATCGACGGTGTCCCCAGGCAGTCGGAATAAAATTCAAACTTGAATAATAAAGTCAGAA
Source organism: Echinococcus multilocularis (assembly GCA_000469725.3). NCBI lineage: Eukaryota > Metazoa > Platyhelminthes > Cestoda > Cyclophyllidea > Taeniidae > Echinococcus > Echinococcus multilocularis. The sequence goes on along the minus strand of LN902846.1, from coordinate 2,256,186 downwards.
TGCCGTGAAGAGCAGTGCTACTTTTTACCAGGCAAAATGTATGTGTACGTGTGTGTGGTTGTTGTCATTTCATATGCTTTGGAGTAGTTGGCTGGTCAGCTCGTCTGCTCTTTTCGGCTTTACTGTTTGTGTGCTCGTGCCTCTCTCCCAGTGCTCCTTACTCGCGCGCGCGTGCTCTGGTGTCGCATTTGCTTCGCCCCCGCCCCCGCCCCCTCCAAAGCCCCTACTTGTCAACGAAGCAACAACTGTGCTTATGGGGAGCGGCCATTAATCATACTCTTCTCTCCCCTCTCGTTTTCTCTTCCACATCTAATCCTTTCCTCCAGTGAAATTGGCTCAGCAGTCTAACAACATACACCCATCCAAGTCTGCTTGAACTAAAAGATTCGCTTTTTTTATTCCTCAGTCTGTATGTCTGCAATTGATGAGTCGGGTATGATACTCCCGTGTTATCGAAGGAAAGACTCGCTATCCTATGTCTGCGAATTTTACACAGGAGCTGCGTCTTTTGAATGCGATACTAACAGAAAACGTCTAGGGTGCATAATCACGCTAAATTTAGAAAGAGACATAGCATCTGTGCATTCTTTCATGTATTTTACTGCATATATCCAAAAAAGCTATATTTTTTCTCCTTAATTACATTTAGCTAATCGCGTAATGTCTATGGCATGGTTCTCGTCGCTGTGATAATGGCCTGGGCCGTGGAAGCGGCTACACTCCTTAAAACTGACTCACAGTACACTTCTACGTATCCCTCTCCTTTTTCTCTGTTTAATTTTGATTAACGCTATACAAGCTTTTCGTTTTTTCAATGTTATCGCCAATTACTTAGCTGATTAGTTTTCAGCTCTGTGAGCCGAAAGAAAGGAAACAGCGCATTTTTCGGTGTTAATCAGGCAAGGTAGTAGATGCTAAAACGGTAGTGAAGGCCTGGGGGAGCGAAAGATTTAAAAACTAAAACAACACCCGGACAGGAAGTTTGTGATTAACGCCTTCTTTGCTGCTGTTACTGTTGCTGCTACTCATCGACAGCGGATGCGTGCACCGAGAAAGCGCTATCGTCGCGCTGCATAAGTGGATTAAGTCACTTAATTTTAAAAAGTTTGTTTGGAAGTGCAAAAAGGAGCGTTTGGAAATCTTCCAGAGTCCCCATTTCATGGGTATCTTTGGGCAATTCCATGGATGCACAGGCTTTAAAAGACCACAGACTGACTTCGTGTGAGTCATGAGCATTGCCACCAACTCGCTTATTCATCGTCCGTTTTTTGCCGTGCTTCTCCAGCATTTTGAAGAGGAGAAAGCGTGATGATATGCAACGCGCTTAGATGAGCTTCGTTTTACTTTGCTTATAAAAATCACCAGACGCACTAAAATCTCCCAACTTTTGCCCCTTTCCTCTTCCATGGTGTCGCAGTCAGTTGCTATAGGGACTGTCGCCATTCAGGCTCGAATGCACATAAGCAAGGGCGTCTAGAATAGTTAGAGCGATGTTTACGCATTTCTTGAATTAAGAATGATACCAGTTCTCAATTGATGAAAGGTACTTCGTGTCCACGTCAGATAACACCACTTTACCCTAGAGCACATCCGAACTGCTCCGAGGAGGACTAGTAAAGCTTTTAACCATACTCATCATGTCATATATCGCGCCTTCCAATGTAATGGCTTTGTAGAAGTAAATAATCTCGAATTTAATTTTTTCTTCTTTTGCCTTGGAAGTTCCGTGTGTTCCTCTTTGATCATAGCTGAAAAATACTTGCTTCAGCCAATCAAATTTCAGCATTGAGTCAGACATGATCGTCCTTCTTTTCTCCGTTCCTTCCCTCCCTCCTATTTTCCATCTATAGTGGTAATGGTAGTAGCTGAGGAGGAGTTGTTGTGGCAAAATAGATTTTTTGGTAAAAGGTTGCTACAATTTTGAGGCGTCAGCTTTTACCACACAGGCTTCCTCAAACGTCCACTTCAATTCTGTTTGAATAACAATTATAAATGCAAATTTAACTAAACTCCTCATGAAATCTCTTAAGATATTCCAATTCTTAGTTTGGCAATTGGCTCAAGTCTGTAAAATTTGTCAAATTCAACCTAAATGTGCTTAGTTTTCTGCCAGTCACTCCATCTTTTACAATTGGCCTTACCGGATGGAATGGTTTTAATTCTGAGGTTAGGTCTCAGTACCTAAATCCTTCTTAGGCTTTACATCCTTATATGAATCGCCCATTTAGCATACGGAAGTGGATTGCCTTGTTTATCGTTTGGAGGTTTAGTCTTACGCTAAACGCCCTATATTTATACTTCAGGTTCCACGGCTATTCGATTTATTTGGACGAGATGGATCCTCCAGTAAGTCACATGCTATCGCAGACCTTTTTTAAAGGACATTATGTATTTATTAAAGTTTGTCACGTTGTTTACTGCTGTAGCAAACCGTAAATCATCAAGTCAGGTATATATACCCACATCCGGTGAGGTATAGCTACTGCTACTCTGGAAAGGCAAATGCATGTTTGTGCGCACGGTTTTTCATAATAAACCACCTTTTTACATCGAGTGTAGTAAGACAGGGTCAAATCCTTGTTGAGGACGTTTGCAAAACATGCTGACCACACTTTTAGTGATGAATGAGTGTTTAAAATCCCAACCATAGATCAAAATCTAAGGTCCAAGCCATGTATAACCCTCTCGACGGTCAGCGTACACTGCCTACTTTTATCACATGGCTATACTTCACGCGAGAGTCAATCCACCCGTCTCTCTCTTTTGACTCGCACATTCATTTATGCAGTTGATGGTTGAAAATTCCTTCTTGAACTAAAGGCTCAGTCGAAAAGTCTTATGTGGTCTGATCACTAGCATAATAGTGATTTTTTATCTGATAACTACCTGCGCAAGATGATTTTAGGCGTCTTGCGGAACCAAAAGGCAATCCTAGATGCGCAAATGTTTACTTTCAAAGGATACAACATCTTTAATCGCAACAACTAGAATGGATGGCATCTTGTACGTGTTTACGACGAAGAAGTCACCATATCGCAAAGTAGACACACGCGCACGGTATTGGACAGGGGAGATAAAATTTTCCCTTGCCAATATTCCACTTAATGGACTTTTGATGCGAATTATCATGATCTTTCGCCTTCAATGATCAACTATGCCTCCACTTTATCCTCTGTCTCATATAAGTGATGGAAAGAGAGTTTATGCGATAGCATTTAGCAGCCTTGTGCGTAGGATGGTTTAAATACGGCGTTAAAATAATCCCCGTTAATTTTTCTTGCTGGCTTACGGGATGACAATGCATCCCACCATAAAAACAAATTTAATATTGATAGTGCTTAATAGAAGTGGTCGATAAGAGGATGGATAGGCGAAGGAAGGTTAATTAAGTCTGTCCGAATTCACGACTTTAATGAAGGTCTATCCGTACGAAAGCGATTTTTAAAATCGGAAGCCGACCCTGACCCAGCCAGTCACTCTCTCCTATCCCTAGCCTTGACTAATCAAATGGTAAGAAAGGGAAAGTCCTACGTCTCCAGACTGCGACACAGACATGCGTTTGCTCATAAACATCCGATAAGGAGCTTTGCTGACTTGTGGGATTCTTTTTGTTCACCATCTCGATGCAGAATCGAAGCTAATATAACTCCTATTGCCCTACTTCACAGTCCTCAAGATGCCATGGCCAACGGATCCTCGGTTTGCAAGCTATTTCCTGCCTGGCTACCCAGCCGCTCTCGCTGCTGTTATGGCTGCAATGCGCTCCTCCGCTTCTCCTGTTTGTGGCTTCTCTGCCACCGGCGGGGCTGCTGCCGCTGCTGGTTGCCATGGGGACTACAGTCCAAGCGCACCTGGCGGCGGTTTCCTTAGCGGTCTCGCCTCTTCCAGCACTTCGCCCACTGCTGGTGCTCCGTCACACTCGAACTCTACATTCTATACCCCTCCATGGGAGCCACAGGGTGCCTTGGCCACCAATACATCGGCTTTCGGTTCACCGACAGCTGCCGGCGGCAGTGGCGATGGATATATGAGTGCCGGTGGGGGAGGAGGGAGTGAGATCCAACGTGACCCCGCAATTGATGACCGTGGTCAGGCAGCATTTGTAAGTTCCTTAAGTCTCTTTTCCTTGAGAATTGGATGAGCATTTTTATTACGTTTTCACATTAAGACACCACCTCTTCCTAAAGGGAACGGAAAAAGCGTGGGCCTTTTATTTTATCCCGACACAGTTGCCCAAAGTTTATGTCGTACCCACCTTTGCTCGCTGCTTTATTCCCCTTGTGTTCATGTATGTGATTTGGCCCAATGCTAAAGGCGTGTTGGAGATTTCTTACTCCTGTGTAGTGACCTGCTGACGCCTTTCATCCCAAAGGTTTTGGGAAACGATGCTTTTATCTCCCTAAACCCATTAGTAAAAGTGTATTATATTGGAATTGTAAGTCGGGCCAATTGAAATTGTTAAAATTTGTGTAATTTGTGATGGATTAAGAAGTGCAACTGGTAGACGTACGTCTATTATTGTTTTGTGTGTGACCATAGTAAGTCCTGTAATGGAAACGTATTTTTTACGTTATGCACATGCATGCCTTCATTGAAGCGTAGAAGATTTCCAATTCCCCGGAAAAGCACCATTGCCACAATGATTAATGCGATCGTATGTAGGGAGAGGTAAAGCGTGAGAGGTTTTCCCTTAAATATTCCAACTAACATCAACGCGATTAATTAGCAGAGATTCTTGTGAGATTCTTTCAGTTGTCATCCAAGAGATGTCAACTCATCAAACCTGGTAGGTAGGTTCTCCCGAGGACCATCTTTGGGAAGCGTCATTGGTACACCTGACGTTTGACACCTTACCATCCCCTATTACTCAAGCAACCAAGGATAACAGTTAGATAATAACAAAAACTCGGTTTTTCGATTTCAATGAAATTGCTGGATACGTAGAGCAGCAAGTCTACCTTTCATTTTTCAATCGCTTCGCTCTCCCTTACGTACTCACTACAATATCTCACAGGTACACATCCTTGCCATTAATTAAAGCCTCTGGCACCTTCTTTTTCACTCCTGCTACAAACAATGCTAGTGCTAGGGTTTGAAATTTTCTTCTAGGATGAATGATAGACTTGACTATGACTGTGCTGTACCTTTTCAAATCTGATTTTTTTTCTTAATGCTAACCTGTTTAATTTTCTCAGCCCATTTTTCAAGTTTGCTAATATTTCCGAGCCCTCTTCATGCAATTCAATCATTCATGTCTCCACTGCCCCCATAAATCCGAGTCCGGTGTCGTTTTTGCCAAGAGGAGGGACTTGCACAAGCCAACCAGATACCTGTCGAAATAACTCATTTTGTTGGGGGAGAGGAGAGGAGAGGGAGTAAGGAGGAAAGGGCGCATGTAATGAGGATTTATGGAGGTACCTGTTTTCTATTATTTGAGACTTGTTTGAAGGAATAAATATTAATAGTGACATCCCTGGGACAAATTGGCGTGGAGTGAATTTATTGCCTCAGACTGCTAGCAGCAATAAAAACAACAGCGTCTTTTGCGATGGGATTATTCCCTCCCTTCCGTCCAGGTGATCTTTAACTAATTTAACTTTTAACGGTTCATTTATGTTCTCTTGCAGTTCTGTTGCATGTAATGCAGGATTAACGAAGTAGAAAAAAAAGGTGGTATGAATGTCATGAATCAATTTATGGTATAGGGAACAATTTAGCTTTTCAATCTCTCATCAGTTAAGCGTCTCTTCACAAAGGATTGTATGTAAGCTATGATTGAATCACCCACATACCCCAATGCAGCTTCAAGACACGAATGAAATCACCTTTTGGACGTTTTTGATGGGTTGCATTGCCAAGCGTTATGAGCTTATAAGGTAGAAACGCCAAAGATATTCATGCAAAACGAGGACGCGGTAGTAAATTCTGACTGCTGTATCGTCACTCTCCTCCCCCACATTTTCTTCCGCATCTTTTCACACTTGTGCGCTTCTTCCAGTAGCGCGCAGGCATTCACCATCATACCGCACCAAGGGGCTTGTCGCATCCCATACTGACCTCTTAATTATTCATGCTCATCGGAGGAGGGCTAAGGAAACACGAAAACAGCGTGCCTACATCTCGTGCCAATCTCGAGTTGTTTCCCTCCTCTTCCTCCTTTTCCCCCTCCTCCCCCCTTCCTATTCCCGCTGGGGGCTTTCTCGCCACACGACGACTTCTGGTGGTTGGATGGTAGGGGTACGAGTGAAGTTTTTTGCCAGTCGAGTATGTGTGCTTGGTCGAGGCTTTTGCAGTGACCCAGCAGTGGTGTGAATTCCTACCACGAATTTGGCATTATTATTGTTTGACATATTATGTACTCGGATGCACGCGCTCAAACCTCTTGCGTCGCTTGTTTGCTTCTCTTTCACAGTAAGATTTATTTACCTGGCATCTGTGACATCGTGTCAACTCGGCCCGGACTTCACACCAAAACATGAATTTAAGTTGAGAGGCTGACTTAGTAGTCTATCCGTGTATGGTCACCAATGCCGTTTATACATAACCGTCGTGTGTTAAGGGAGGCTCCCATCTTGTGAATTGAATTTAAATGTTTGTTTTTAGGCAATTTTTTTTGAGATATTCCCTATCCGTTTATGATTTGCTTTTCTGTACCCTTTAAGACATTTTCGCAGCAACCGTATTGTAACTACTTCAAACGACTGCATTCATCTATTCTGCTTGAAACTCAAGCGTGGCAATCATGAAAAGTGTAAAAGTGGCATGTCTCTGTGTATGTGCTTGTGTGTGGGCTCCTATCACTGGCATGACATTCCAACAAGCCTCATCTGATTGAAGAATCGTAGCAATAATTTCAATTAAACTTACATTTTTTTATTATCCTCTACTAATTGTCTTTACTTTGGTTTTTGTACCCTTAATAGTCTTGTGTCTTTTTATTCCCATTTACCCCATTTTGAAGGTACCATCCGTACCCCATTGTGTTAATGGTAAAAGGTAGTCATTACTGAGGTGTTGAGATGTAATGGGGACGTGTTCTAAACTCTAGGAAAGATATATTTTGGTATTGTCAAGCATATGTAATAACTTTTCTGTAGGCCTGGTGAATTATCTCCCATCCGAATCGCAAAACGGCACATTTGGGATTGTCGGTTTGATTTCAACAGCCACGAAAATAAGTAACTTAGCCCAGGAGTTAAATGGGCCTAAATAAGGCAATCGCATGTCCAGCGTTGCTCTAAAAGAGTGGATTAGTGACAGTGGTTGCTTAAGGTAATGCAATAAGGAGATTTTTAAAAGTAATTTGATTAAAGATGTTTACGAATCCTCTACCTAGGGACACTTTGGTATGCACGAGTAATCCTACTTCTCTCTTTTCCCATGAACATGAAGTTTGATAGTTAAAAGGTTCTTTTTCTGTGTGTGTGTGTGTGCTAGTTCAAGCGGCAATGGATGGCTCTCTTCCTTCATCCACAAATTCTTCCATGGTCAAGGCCATCCTCCCTCGACTTCAACTTTTTTGGTGTGCGCATATGCATGTGCCTTTGCCCGTGTTTGTTTAATCCAATGTATCCTTCTGGTTCAGAGACGTGAAGCCAAAAGGTCATACTTGGCAGCTCTACAGAGTGAAGTGGAGAGAGGGAGGAAAAGAGATAGATGGATGATCATGATTGAAGCAAAATGCCAGCCAGCTAAATATGTGTGCGTGTGTGTATGGTGTCAGAAAGCTGTGGCTGGTATCTTTTGAAAACGAAATTTCGATTTTCCTGCAATCGCACAGGCTTTGGCCTCTTAATTTAATGCAAACCGAACTATTTGATTTCAAACCCCTCTTTATCATTCCATAATGTTTAAAAAGCAAAGCTGAGGAGCAGTTCACATGCTCAAAAATACTTGTGTGAATAGTAAATCTCCCAACGGAGGTTCACTTTTCCCATCATTTGTAAAATATGTTATTACCGCTCGTGGTCCATTCCCACTAGTTTATTGACGTGACTAAAGAAACGGAAATTCTGCTCCTCCTTTTTTCGTGTGTGATTACAGAAAGATCAAGTACCTGCTTTTTTGGATAAATCAGTTTTCCTTTCTCATCTTGCCTATGCATACAAAGTTAATGATGGACTAAAGCACAGTGGTTGTTGTCCATATTTCGCAAGAGCTTTTCCACCTTAGTACTTTTCTTTCTCCTCTGCATCCTACTCATTCATTCACTCAACTAACTTGAAGATTTTCTTAGTCTCAAATTGCACTCATTCATCCATAACCCGACGAACGCGAGCGATTTACTTCTTCCTCCTCTTAACAGGAATGGATTTGAGTTTTTGGCTGCTAGGTCGAAGGAAATAGACTGCAAAACCTGGGTTGAGAACTCCACTTAACGCCACTTGAGTGGTGTCTTCTTTGGCTCCTTTGGGTACTCGACATAGCGCATACATTTTGAGCCCATTAGCGTTCTCCTCATGAAGGCATTTTCGTAACCTATCTCTTGAGTGGGTTCTTTAAGCCCTCATTCAATATTAAAGCGTTGCTTTTGTGCGGAGAGAGGGAATAGGGTGGATACACTGAGGACGATTGGCATTCACTAATTAGTTTTCCCTCTCAGTACTTCTTGAGTCTGTCTCTGTCTCTCTCCTATCATCTTTACTTGTGCCTTACTGATGCTCTATTGCAGCATTCAAAAGCGATGCATTTCGTGTGCTTTCAAATTCTCTGGTTACTAGGAAAAAACCTCTCTACGCGTCAATAATCTGGGAGTATAATTTTTTTTCACCATAAATTCAATTTCCGGTATCAAAGGTTGAGTAGGAGGAGGTAAAGGATGCAACATGGCTTTGCTACTGCAGGAGAGGTTACATCGGGCCAAATTTTTCCATGATGTTGCTGCAACTGTGCTACGAAGGGGAAATATAATCCTTGCAGACTTTTCCATTCCTCTGGTGGTCATATTTATCTGATGGACGCTTTTTTCTCTTCCTCGCCCTCTTCCTTTTTATTTTTCTTCCCACCTCCCTTGCCTCCCCTCACCTTGCCCCCGACGGATGTCGCTTTCGCCACTGTGCACATTTCTATGCTTCAAATCTATCATAAGAATAATGTAGACTTTTTTGCTCCATTCACAAGTATATGAACACACTTCCAGTAGTATATTGCATACATTAGAATAGAAATAATGTGTTGCTGCAGGATCAAGCAAAAGAACATTAACCAAACCCTCTCCCAAGCTGGCTGCATCCATTTTCACACCAATCTTAAAGATTTTAATGGTAGCTATCAAAAAGCAAGCTTGTCGCTAATACTCTTAACACCAGTCCAAGCAAAAAAGTCCAGAGGCTTTTTAAGTGAACCAGCGGACCAGGCTTTAGGGGGGATTGATTTTGTAGATTTTTTACTGTAAGGGAAGGAGCGGAGTCTCCCTGAAATACGTGTGGAGTCTCCTCTGGGTAATGCTTGGATCTAGGAATTGAAAGCTGTCTGAATGCTGACTACCGAATTAACTCAAAGGCCTATGAACACATAATAAGTAATTTTACTGATTTACTGAATTTTTTTGTGTGCTCATCTCAATGTCCGGTTTCCAAGACTCTTTCCCACAGCGAAGACTAAGTGATTATTTCTGATTTTGACCACGGCGAATTAGTGTTTAGAGTAAGTTAGAAGGGTTCAATGTTGGCGTCGAAAGAAGTAAAATAATGTTTGACTAAAGGTTGCATTGACCATGCTTTGGATGCTGTTTCATTTAAAATAATCTACTTGACGATAACGCGCTTTCATGAAGTCTACCTAGATCTTGTCTCAAATTGTGTTACAAGCGAATTTTTAACAAGTATCAGGAATGGAACCTTTGGTGTAGGGCGGTGTCGTACTCCCCTTATCTCACCGCTTCGACCGAGTTGCCAGCCGTAACTTGTGCATCTTTGCCACTTATCGACCAATCCCAAGGTCAAAGACGTTCCAGACTCTAGGGCAAGTTGCACACCACAAAAATTTATGTAAAAGGTTTCATCCACTACTTGTTTTAATGAAATCCTTGTCGCAAAAGCAATTATTATTCTGCTTGTGTCACACAATCATTCCAGTTAGTGTACAATCAAATGGGTAGCTTCTTCACTTCTGAAAGTCTTTTCAAACCGCACTCTAGTTGGAGCCAAACTCCAAATCAATCGCGTTTTATCCACTTTTATTTGAAGTGTTTGTGTGAAGATTTCACACTACGCAATCATTTTTCATCACTGCATAGAAGTGAAGTTCATCTAACACCACTTCGTAATCTGCATTGGTGCAACGCCTGATTACGTTAGTATACGAATTTGCCCTGACTACATTCGGCGTCAAGATTGGCTTTCAGCATCCCTAAAAAGCTGCGATAACTCGTACCCTTGCTTCGTGTGTCAGATGTTAATCAGACACTAGTTAGCTACCCCTAGGGGCAGAGACATCTCTATTTGATTAACCTTAGCTTCGATGTTTGATTGACACCCGTCCGCGTTAGGCGATGGTGGTGGTGGTTTTTGTTGCAACAGTAGCAGCAGCAGTGCCATGAGGGAAGTTTGGTTGAACGAGTAGTTTGAGGCATCTGTCGTGAAGTGAAGCGATAACGTTACAACTTGTCTTCGCTTCCTCGTACTTATCCGAGCTTTAAATGTCGATGCTCCTGCTGATAGTAATGCACTAACCCACAAATCCGACATACAAATTTTTTATCTCACACCTCAATCAAATGCATTTTACGATAATTTTGAGAGTGAAGCGGGGACCGAAGGGGGACAACGTGTTATAACGTATTCACTACCCTGCCTTCACTCTACTGCGACCCTTCCTTTCAATCTGCTGTACTAACAGTAATGGATGTCAAAAAGTGGATGATAGGTGTTTTTGTGACTCATTGGACCATCACTCTCGCGCTGAGTGCTACTGCCATATTGGATGCTAGCCTGATGATGACGACAACGACGAATGTGATGATGACAATGATGACGGCAGAGGTGCATGTGCGGGTTCATTTCGACAGGGTCGTCTGTGGTCCTTTTTTCTCATGTGTCTACACATGCACTTGTGTTCATGTCTAGTGTAGCGTCCAGCAATGGATTGCTTACAATGTACAAATCTTAAAGCCGACCTATCTCCACATTGGATACACCCTTGCATGCACACACGTGTAAATTTAGTTCGTGTCTGTGGAGCTTCATCCAGGTATCTAAACTCTAGCCTCGTTCTCGTGACTACTTGACTGAATTTACAGTCATGAAAACTCGAGACTAGCATAATTTGTTTTTGGTACCAATGTTAATTAGATCTACGGTGTCTTCTTTATCAGTTTGTGATAACTGGTTGCACCCAAACTAATCCCAACGAAATTGGCTGAGTTTAAAGCAATCAACTAGATGAGAGGATGTTTTCAGTCTAAGGATAATAACATTCTTTCGGGCCATGAGCGACATAGCTTTCGGCAGACCTCCTCTTTTGTATGCTGTAGTGGCGGATTTCCTGGGAATGTGCTAAAAGTCGTTTGTCCATTTCTCCTTTAGGTTTCGTTAAATCGAGAGTGTTCTTGTTGTAATGAGTGAAAAGCACAGTGAAAGTCCTTCTTTCGCCTCGGCTTGTGTACGTGTGCGTTTATTTGACGTTGCTGATGAGGAATGTTCTTCAAACTGGAACACTGTGCATGTGTGCATTTGTATCAATTAGTCATTGCCATTACTGAGATTCATCGGTACAAGGCAGCTAGAACAAGAAAGAGGGGCTAAAAGGTTAGGCAACGAGAGAGTGAGTGAGCCTGCTCACCTTACTTTGTTACATCTCGTTCGGCTCTCTTTTGAAGGAGAGTGCACTAAGTAAATCGGAGAATGCGATGCCTATTGTTTAAATTCTTAATTTCTAACTACATATCTCCGTTTTTTGATTCCACTATAGCCGAGAAATGGAATACCTCCTTTCCTCTCCAATCCTTTCAATCCCTTCATGTCATTCTATCACAATCCGCTGCATGGCCTCTCCGCCGCTACCGCCACCAACACCTCAGGGACGCATGAGGCCTTTCAAAAATCACCGGTGGATCGGCTTTCTGATGGCTGTTTGGAATCGATTCAGAATAGATGCGGGCTAAAAAGTATGTCTTTCGCAAGTTTCTACCACTTTAAGATCACTGAACGTGTATTTTTAATCACGCATCCCTATTGACTTAGAAATGAAGCAACGTTTCTCCGAGGTTTTGCAGAGTTCCCGTGTCTGTCTGGAATCTTATGACTTTCTCAGGTTTATGGTCCAAATATTGTATTGCAACAGCATTATACCAAAACAGTCGATGTTGATGGAGTTGTCTAAGAGAGTCTAGGGTATATCCCGATGTTGATTACTTTAAGACTGACCTCGATAGGTATTTTTGTTCCTGCAATCAACCGAATGACTTCCGAAACTGGTGTAGTTTTTGTCTCTAAGACTAACAGTATCCAACTGCGACCCGTTTTTACAAATCCAGTTTCGTTATACAAATTCTGCTTAATTCAGCAATTTTTAACCGAATATAAGCTCAAGCCAACATAAAGCCTCGCCTATTTTTGACATGTACATGATTTCACTTAAAACCCTTCACATGGTATTGTCTCTTCAAAATTCACGAAAATTTTACTCGATTATACCTCTGTTGTTGTATGTTATGTTTTCCAACCATAGTACGGTCTTCTGGATTAACTTAGCCACCACAAAGAGGCTGTGGTACAAGCTTTTTAGCGTTTTGCTAAGCTAGGCAAAAATTTCACAACCCTCTCTGTCTATTTTATTTTCGAGGATACCAACGCTTCGTTTAACCAACGTCTTAGGGAAATAAAAAGCATAATCCTAATATCATCCTTCAAAAGGAAATGACTTTGCTCACGATCATGCAAGGTCACTGTTGTGACTGACGGGTATGATGGATGTCTAGTAATGTTCGCTCGCTTGCTTTGTGTCAAAGCGAAAACACTCACCAAAGCGCCCTAATTTACTGTCTCGAATAAGCTGTCAGACTTTCATATACTGAATTACCCGAGAATTTATTTGAATAGCTAAGCGGAGTCACTTTAAAAGTTGGAGAATAAAATTTGGACATAGCATTAATACCACGTCTTTGGGGCCATCAGATTCGGAAATAACTTAGACGGCTGCATTTAGCTCTTATTTTTAGCTGCAAAATTGCCTCCCAATTGCGTCGAAGGTCTGAGCCAGTGCTTTGCATTTTTCTCGCTTGGTTAATTAAATGCCAAGGAGAGCATTTCTACTTGCCGTGACCGAACTTGTTTATGCTGCAACAGGGGGCATGGACTGGCTAAGAGTTAGAGATAGCACACAGGATTGCTAAAACTGACTAATTGCAAAAAATTCCACAATAATTCCCAATTATAGGCTCTTTCCCAGCCAAATGTATGTTTTCACTTTTTACCTGAGCACATGGAATAAAAATGATGATTTTGCTAGGCCTTTGAGCGTCTTCACTCCTTCACATGTTTTTTTCCTCCATTTTCCTCTTTTCGATTTAACTTGCTCGTCCGCTTCTCTCGAGGTGGTACGTGCGCACTTCGCGTGCGTGCATGCCCTGGTGCGCGCACGCACATAGACGACGGACTGCATCCCAAGGACAGACCTAGAGTTTGTGCGTGCGTGCATATGCGTGCGCGCCAACGAGGAAGATGATTAATTATGTAAACCAGAATGTAAAAATACTACGCGCAGCACGCACAAACACCCTCCAACAATTTCTATGTGAGTGTGGACTTGTGAAAGAACGCCTGGTAGTGCTAACACTGGCGTTAGTTTGGGATCCAGCTTGAAGTGCACTTCATTCTAGGTACACCCATCCTCACACCTGGCCATTACACATACCATCTTCTGTGGGCCCAACGCTTCTGTCTGCTGCATAGGTTCTATCCCGAAGCGGAATATCAAACAAATCTGACTTGGCGACTTGCCTCTATCTATCAATAGCCTAATGTTTCCATTCAGTCGCCCGTCTTTTGGATTTCTAAAATAGGCTTTGACATGTTGCTTTAACGAGTTTGCTCTTCCTCTTAGCTAGAAGAGTCTTCAACCAAGTTTACATTTGCTTTGATTGTGACTCGTCATTTTATCTCGGATACCTCTAATATAAACCCAGATAGTACCAATGGAATTTAAAAGTTCTGATCAAATGGAAACGAGTTGTCATGGTGCTTTCGTGTGTGCACTAGAATCACAAAAACTAAAATTCGTTTGATTCTTGATTTAATTAACAGTGTTATTTACTGGGCTGTGGTTTGAGAATTTCCGAAAATTTATTACTTTATTTTTAACAATGTCCGCAAGTGTGTGCAATAGTTTACCGCCAAATCGTAAGTGGCAATTAGCAGCGCTCCAAGACTTTCCTGAAGACAACAGAGGACCTACTACTAGGCAGAATACGTATTGTTAACGTGCAGAAGGGCCAGGGGCTACTGTAATGGCCCAGAGCCCATGCTGCTCAGCAAGTATGCAAAGGCGGAGCCTCAAAGAGTCCGCGTCAACGAAACAAAGGGTTAAACAAATAACTATCCGCATACCCGATTTTCTTATGGTATGATATCTTATGGAGAATAACCCTAACCCCCAAATCCAACATTACAAGCCATATTTAGAGGTCCTGCCACAGAAGTGTTGCGCTTCTTCCATGACTAACTTGGTTATGCAACAAAGACAAACAGAAAGCAGCATTAATTTTATCGCTACGCATCACTTTCCCCGCTTTAATTAGTGTCCGGATAGATTTGTATACCTAGTAGTAGGGCGCTGAACCGTCTGTAAAGACTTTTATGCACTAAAAAGGTAGATTTTTTTTGGGGAATTAGTCGCCAGTCTTGGGGGCTTGAAGAAGAGCCTTATCTAGAATACTTCCAAAACAAACTTGGCTAATGGGAATCCGTAATAAAATGGCTAGTGCCACTTAATCGTGTTTTCTGGAACATTGTGGTTGCGTGTATAAGTCTTATACCGACGGTTATGGATGAGAGCGGTGATCGTGGCGTTTGTCTTCGAAGGTTTCTAACCTGTCAACAGATGAAAATATTTGCTATCTACTTATCGACTGTTTGCATAGATAGAAATGTTTATTTAGTAAAGTACTGCTAAGCCGTGGGCAGGTGAGGAATCTGTCACCCCGCCTTTGACCTAATTAACATTCCATTAGAAGTACCTCCAACACAAACTGGAGCCATGCGAATGAAATGCGAGGGTACCGATACGGCAGAACTAAGCTGTGGTGCATAGTGCAATTGTTTCGCATTTTCTTGAACGATTCAATTATTTTTAACGCTCATGTTTTGACAATCACAAATGCAACTACAATGGTATCCAGTGTGCTGTCTCTCATCAATTTCTGAACCTTTGATTGTAGAAAAATTTACTTTTGCACATCCACTGCTTGCAGGAATGTACATTTACGCAATAAGTTGGCTCCTAATCGCAGATACAGATTTGTAGTAATGCATGTCTGATCTCTGGCCGTAATTTCGTATCAGTCTGATGCTTTGAAACGGTCTGGTGCTTCACTGGTATTACCTTCAATGCCAAATCAGGGATCACGAGCAAAGTGTGGAAGCTCCGATACAACAGTGCCATGTCTTTTTACAGAGAGACCAGAGTTTAAAATGTAAGACTAGCAGGAAATGTGATTGAGTGAATCTGGTAGAGCTATGAGCCAAAAATCGAATTGTGTTATAGCTACCAAGTGTCTCTTTTAAATGCTGGTCAATTGCTTTTCTCAAAGGTGAATTGGGTACCTACCCTCCACCCACACATACAGCCTCACATCCAATGGGCAGAGGTGTCGGTGGCGGCGATTTCTGGCGAAGCGGGCAAGCCACCTCCTTGAAGCCCGATCCCTCTTCCATGTCCACAGCGACAACAACACCTTCTTCTTCATCGTCGTCTTCGCTCTATGCCGCGGTGATGGCAGCCGCAGTGGCCTCCTGGAGCGGTCATTCGGCTTCTACTGTGACTCCCACCACCAACACTCTCGCCACCGGTGTTCCATCCTCCCGAAGTGATTCCCACGGTAAAACCAATGTTGGTTCCTGCTGTGGGGAAGTCGGGACCAAGAGAACCAAGTCTCTAGATGCTGCTAAAACACCTTACTCACCAAGGTTTGTCCCAGCACTTTCGAATTGCCCTCCCGGAGTCACATTTTCCTTGCTGCGCCGTCGTTATTTCCTAAAAAGCGTTTATGAACGTCCTGAATGTGGGTTACAATGTCTACAGTGTGGAATCCGACTCGTGGGGATATATACGAAATGCCCTTTCCGATCCATTTCTTAACCGTGTTTCTGTATTCATTTCACGACCATAAAACTAATCGGTTTAGTGCATTCTTCTCTCATATTTGGGACGGTTCTCCCAAAATTTTAAGCAGCCCAAAGCTTCATTTTTTTACTACTTTTTTGAGGCTGCTTATTTCTTTTGGTATAATTTTTAAAATAGTCTCGTTTCTTCCCTCTTCCTTCTCCTTCCCCTTTTTATTCCCCAACCCTCCTCCCCCTCTTAGCTCGGTGGTAGTCGAGATTGATACAGGGGAGAGCACAACTGCACTGCTCCATTTCCTTTTCCTCCTCCTCTTCTTTCAACATCATCTCTAAGGAGGCCTTAATTACAGCTCTCTTTGTTGTTGCTCCGTACCTCGAATGCTATGTGTGTTTGCGCGCGCGTTTGTACCGTTGATGGACATATGTACTGTCAATGGATATGTCTTGGTCCATGCGTTTTCGGTTTGTGGTGTGGTACAGTGAGTTGTGCATTCTACTATCTTCAATGTTGGAGGAGGGAGGGTTTAATCCTTGTATTTTTGCCGCATTTTTTTTCTGTACAGACACGAGTCCATTAAATTTATATCACCGAAATGGAAGGCCGTATACACAGGCATGGATGCATGGGTTGAAATTGATGATAAGGAGTGTCAAATGGCAACTCATCATGCAATATGACGTGTTTTTTCTCACCATTGATCCTTGCTTAACATTTTAGGAAAGTGGGTGTTTGCGTGTGTGATTAAAGGTATTAAATCTAGGTTCTTTGTTCTTTCACTTCCAAGCTGCTGTAAGAATCCGTATTCAGTGCTTTCCGTAAAAACTGTAGATGCTCAATCCAGATCATGGGTATTTGCGCATAGGTTTCGCAATGACTTGTCATTGAGGCAAATTTAAATGCAGCTTTTTGGTTTAAGTACATTGTGTTGGATGCTTTCTGTTAAAGTTAAACTAAGCCCCACTTTACTTGTACATTGTTCATGGAATCTAATTGCATACCAAGTTGTGACTCCAGATATGTCCATGCCTCATGAATCAATGGGTTACTTTGAATGTTTACCCACTCGTTTACTTATCAGACCTAAGTTGATTAGTTGAGAACCATTAAAAGGAGTGATTAGTAAGTCTCGCCGGTAGTTCCTCCTTCCCACCTGTCACAGACAGCTGGTTTCTTCACAATGCCTCAATTTCTTTAGGCGTCCGACTATCTTCCACCTTACCCTCCTGTGTTCGAACATCATCATCACCGGCACTAAAATGTCTGTTTGTCCTGAGTGCTTGAGAGTAGGAAGAGAGGTGAGGAGTGGAGACGACTGCAGTAATTATCTCTAAGGCAAATTATCTCCGACAAACCACCCACGATGCATTGTTATTGTTGATGTTGTTGTGATTGTGAATGCCACTTCAAGTGGTCAGATTTGCCTGCCATTTTTGACTCTGTCGTAATAATGTGGAAGAGCTTAGGCATCTTGATTTTAATCTAGTTATTAGTGGAACTCCACCTTCACAGTCACCTTTCAAGTCACCCGTGTTTTACGCTGATCTCTTATCAGTAGTAGTTCTACATAATGCGCATTTTAACTGATTTATCAAAATTCATGCCCTTATCCTCAAAGTGATCCAACCAACGTATTTTTTAGTATTTACACTTGTTTTAGATCAAGCAGAAATGTTTGTAGTTATTGTCAGGGGATATTTGATTAATAAAATTTGTGAAACTGACTGAGAAAACAGACCACTGCGCCAAAAAGCCTTCAGAAAGGAGAACGTTTACGTGCTCGACTTCTGACGTCAATGTTCTTTTTTTGTAAATGAAATGGAGAACATGATGAACACATTATCATTCATTCAGTAATAATAATTGCCTCGTCATGAGTGGTTCAGTACAGAGGCCAACGAAAGTTTTTCTGCATTTTAAAGGAAGTTTTGGCGCTTAAAAGTAGGGCAGCTTTACATCGAAATGAGAGGTGCAGATAGATTTCGATGTACGTCTTATTCTGTGGTGATTTGCGACGATTTAGCCTGATATATCTCTGATGCCAAGCCAGACGTGGACAGGATGGAGTTAACCGTAATTACAACGAAGAAAATGTGATTATTATTGGTATAGAGCGAATTTGGTAATTCATTTGTCACCCCTCTGATTTGGGATAAAGAATTTTGGTGGAGTCCCAAAGCAGACACTCAAACAAATTAGATTCACCTAAAAATGGACTAAGGCGAAAGAGGGACAGCATCTTTCCTCACATTCATGTAAATGCGTCGGCATGTTCTTTCGCCTGGGGGTTGTTGTTGGTGCAGTAAGAGGAAAAAGTAGGAACACAATGACGATGACGATGTGACTATTTGGTCCATGCACATACTTGACCAAGGGATATTGACAAGCCATCTTTTCCTCCCTAGCTCCATCATTCGACCTGCACAGTCAATATTCCTGCCAACTGTCTATCGCGATTAATGGCTTGGCCTGTAGTGGTGATGTCATATGAGCTTTCGCCTGTGACAGCTTGTTTATTATTATTTTTAAATCAATTTTTTTCTCAATTTTCTGATTGGAGTAGTAGGTAGCATTTACAAAGGAAACATAGAAGTCTATGCTGGGCTTGTGATTTCTGGGTATCGCCTGGACTCTCCCCTAAGAAGGTGTAGAAGGGTCGATAGGTTGAAGAGCTTCGTATAGGTAGGCACAATCCAAACAGCTCTAGGTCTGTTACAGTTAGGTAACAATTACTAGCTTTTGAGAGGTGGAAAGCAATAAGTGGTTCTCTCTTACAACAATCCTCACCCAATCACCACTATGTCTTAAGAGAGGGCCATCGCCCTTGAATTGGGCCACGTGGGGCGAAGGGTGTCTTATTCTACCGTAACGATAGTTTCTTTACTTCCTCGGTCTCTCTCTCTCCGCCTTTCTGCCATTTCTCACCAGCGTTTGATTTTACTGCCATTCATGTATGTGTGTGTGGTCAAGTATTCATTAATTTACTGCCTTCCCCGTCTTCTGCTTGTAGAGGGGCGAAAAAAGAAGCAATTTTATACCCCATACTTTCGATTGGGGAAATTCACCGTTTTTTCTTTAACAAATCATCTATTACCGCAGCTTCGAGTGCTTAGAGTGGATCCCGTCTTTTGTAATGCTGCCGTATCCTAGTCAATCCACTTTGCATAGGCCAATCACCGTTAGATGAAGTCAACCAGTAGGTGTCTTGTGTTTTCCAAATGGAGCACCCTTTGCGGATAGTTCAGGAGTATCACTAACATCAGCTTGAAGTTATTTGCTGTGTGTTACTCAAAACCCCTTATAGAAACTCAGGAAAATTGCATTACTTATAGTAGTATTGCACTCTCATGCAGTCTTTGTTTGAAGGACAGTTAAAACAGGAAGCGGGCTAGAGACCTTGCATGAAAATGAAGTTGTCAGTACCATTTAAGGTGAAAAAATCGCAGATTGATACGTCGTTCTAAGCATTTGTATGGGTCCTCTCTTGGAAGGTGCTTTTTCTAGTTTATGGTAGAGCTCCGCACACATTCACACCAGCCGTACCGGCACAAGTCACCGTCGTGAAGAGACAACAATATGGTTGGAATGTTGTCGATAAATGCCCCTCTCTCTTATCTTTTATAGCACTTAACCGCATCTTTGACTCCTTGTATGCCTAAACACCAGGCCTAGGCTAGGCAAATTTCTCATTTACCGTCCCAATACAGGGTGACTTGAGAAATGCTTGAAAGATGTTCAATTATTGTTATGGCATATGTCATAATCTTTTGACATCTGCCACATCAGTTTAGTTAACAGATGCACTAGTTTAATTGAAGTTAAGTGATCGCCTATCCATTTCCTCCTTTTCCGGATATAACTACTGCCTAATCACCTATTCTGTGTCAGATCGGTTAACTTAGATGCCTTCTTTTCCATTTTAGCACTCCACTTACTTGTCAGGCTTTTACTATACTAAATAATTTATCTCAGTTCCATTTTCATTTCAAATCAACTAGAATAAAGAAAACTATCTCCAATCTTCCCTTTAAGAATGAAACACATTTTGCACATCTCGACCTAACCCCTCTCTTCCCTTTTAATCGGAACGGATCAAGCGCCTCCCTGTTGCCAACGGTTCGTTTTAGGGATATTAAAATTTCATTCGGCCCTCTTTTAGGATTTATTTGTCCTTATCAAATTGTCCAGTGTAAAGATCCTCACCACATCAGATTACTCTAGCAGCTTATCATCGCATTTAATTGAAACATCAAATGGCATAGTTTTTTCACCGTGCTTAAAGCATGTTCGTAGTCACGACAGCAATGCGCTTGCAGGTAGGAATATGTTCTTTCTTTTTTCTTCATAAAGTGTTTAACCATCTCTAAGACTTTTGCTGTGTAGGATCACCCAGTACACGTCCCTTCATTCATTTTACTTATGCTTGTCACTCATCCGCTGCCCCAGTATATTACAACGCACTCTTTAAGTTGCATTGAAACGACGTTGGATGGTTTTCTGTGATTCGTTTACCTTTTTATTACTCTAATCAAAATATGCATTTGCTCGAATCGTTCTCTACTCTTGCCTGAGAACAGAGTGCCTAACTGCAAGGAGAGTTGGAAGTGGCCATACTGGCAGCATCACCTGTGGCCCACATTACCATGGTCACATTCCATCACAGCAATTTACCTGGTGGGGATTAACGTGTTCTGCCAAATTATTATATTCAGGGAAACACACACTTGTTTTTTGACATTTGTTAAATTGTGTAGCCTAAGTACTCTCATGCACAATTGGAGTGGGCTTAGCGCTTGCTATTTGTTTTGAGAAATCTTGAAATGGCACTTTCCTATGCTCACAAAATTCATTTATCATTTCATTATCAAGGAATTTAGCAAATATTTCCCCAATTGGCACCTATAGCAGTGGTATACGCGTGGCTAGAAGTAGCCTCTTGGTAATACCCCTCCAATCTCACTTTCGCTGAAACTTCCAGCGTCCGTCTCGGCATTCATTCTATCCAGACTATGTAATTTGTTTTGTTTTTTGGGCATACCGAAGTAAATCTCATATGGCAAAATCATTGTGTTTATTATTTTGCAAAGTAATTATGTACTCAAAGCGGAATTACCCACTATAACTTGTGGTTTCGTGTATTTTAAAGTCATCTACCTTGTTTTTTGGATTAACCGGTCATCACTGAACCATCATTCATCCTAACTAGATTAATCACTATTCCATTATCTCCTTACGTAGCAGCAGTTTATTTAAGAAAATATGAAAGGGCGTTAAATCTTTCCATGATACAGTCACCCTGACTCCCTAGATGGGAACTTCACACTTTGTCGGAAAATATTTATTGCTTTGGCGTCAATTTTTGGAATTCATGAATTCAAATTCAACTAACCTCTCACTTTTGTCGTTGTAGCTTGTCTAAAGTAGGGCTCTCATCATTGTTAAACGTGATGTCTTCATTCCTGAAGCAGTTTAACTTTATAGCTCCAGGTCATTTGAGGAATGTTAAAACAATGTTTACATAATATCTCGGAACTAATTTAGCCTTTAATAGCAAGGTCCAATGGTGGGGGTCTCCTCATTTGGTAGACTTTACCCTAGACACTTTCTCCACATCAAATCGCATTGCCAAAGTAGGTTTTATGTCAGGAGGGCCTAGTTTTTTCCCATTTGAGGGATATCGACAGCTGTAGCAGAAACACACATGTAGCCAGACTTCACAACAATTTAGATGTCAAGGACTAAAACCACTTTAAAATGCTTTTACAAAACCTAAAAATCTTTTTAAATTTCCCACCACAGTTTATTTTATTCATTCTAAACAAACTGAACTATCTCCAAATATCTATTAGTTTAGCAGTAGTACGTTCCAGGAAATATATAGTGACAATCAGATCTTACATCGGATGCCTTATACAGTTGAACCCCTTCAGCCACTTACCTTACCCCTTGATTGAATTGTGTGTCGTTACCTTGGATTCGCAGCATGTTCGCAGCCGCGGCAGCAGCCCACATGCACTTCCTCTCTGCGGCTGCGGCTGCCGCCTCCTTCACTAGCAGCCTGCCGACGGTGCAGACCAATACTGCCGCCACCTCCACCGCCAACCACTCCTCTGCCTCCACTGCCACGAGAGGGACTGGGCAGGGGGCCCTCGCCTCATCCCCCACCGGTCCCGATCGAAAAGCACCCTCCGACGCTTGGATGGTTCAATCTTCTGTTATTGCATCAAAATCATTAGAATCAGGGCGACAAAACTCCCGGTGAGAAATTTACGTTTCCCCTTTACCATGTCTGGATACAACCACATATCCGCACTCGTGTAAAAGATGATTTGCAATTAACGTATGAAAGGGCCGAAAAGACATAAGCATAGTTGAAATGCCATTGCACCAAAAAAGAGACCCAAAACTGCAAAAAAATGGGATCTGCGAAATCAAATGCACAATCAAGGCAAAAGATCATTCTCCTCTAACTTTGTAGCAGCAATCAGCATTATCTCGCTAGAATTATTATTTATGTAAACTTGTGAAGCGGTTGGTTGTCTTAAAAAGTCTTGAATTTGGATTTGATTATTTCCTTTTAATACAGATACCTTCTATCCGTGGTCTTATTATCTAAATCAAGTCCATTTAAAAATCTCTGAACTACGTTAAGCACTTTTTTTGTTTTCGAGAAAAAGATGCCCCATTTTTCTTCCGCTTTGTCAAATTATCTCTTCACCTAGACAAATCGGATTTTTTGGGTACTCGCCTAAGCCTCTACCATATCCTATTGCATCACACCACTTTATTACGAACAGGACTTCCTTTTTCAGTATTTGCGTACCGCAGTATCACCAAATACGTTGTTAGAACTATTGCGTGTTTTACCCCATGTATCATATCTTAGAATTCTCTTACTCTAGTTCAACTATCATAGGTGTCCTTGTTCCATTCCTCCTACACAGAACAGGCGCACATCGCATCAGTTTTTAGGAAAAGCTGGAATGATGTACAAGCATTTTTTGTCTAGATTTAAGTCAATTACTTTCGTTATTTCAGGTTGTCTCATTCTGTGCAGCAGTGTGTTTTAGGCGTCCTGAAATGACGTTCACCCGTTTTTGCCACGTATCATAAAACGCTGCCTACTTCGCGTCCATTTGTTCAGGTCTCTTCATCACATACCGAAATCCTACATACTCGCACAGCATGGAGTGGTTTACTATCCTCGTCGCGTATACGACGCTGTAGCCGTGGACCCCGTTTGGCTGGACATAATCCATTTCTTATGGAGCTCACAATAGTACTGGCCTAAACTGCTACTTTGCTCATCCAGCCCGGATATCATCATTTGTTTGAATTAGTCTCTCTTGAGGGAGGTTGTGGTAATATTAATGTGTTCATTTTTCCGGTCTCAAATAGTATTTCCTATCATATGAGGGCGGCTGGCATAGACATCCTCGTTGGAGTGAAATGGATTGATTGCTTCCACATTGTTTCGAGGTTACCTAATTCGTATTCTAATCATACCAATTATTGAAGGTCACCTTTTACTGATCGCAACTAATAACCGACATCTTTACCCCTTTACATCAAAATTCTTTTAATCAGAGCCACAAAAGTCTCGGTTAGGTCTGACAATAACAAAAATTACTAGTTGTACCGGAGAAGGGAAATTCGCTTCACTAAAGACCAAAAATATCCATGGAATTGTGTTTATACGGATGTATGCGCAAATTTACATGGTTAATTTATGCTACCAGTCCACTAAACAAATGCAAATTGTTCGGCTGTGACTCCTTTTTTATAATTCGTTTACACTGATGTACCGTGTGTGTGAGTGTGTGAGTTCTTGTGTAATTTCAGTGATGGCAAAAGTGTGACAGGTCTTATGTTTGGTTGACACCACGGCTGGACTTCATTGCATATGCACACGCACAGGGAGGAGAAGGAGGGTTGTGTATCGCCCACAATTGCGTCTGCATTGGTGGACGGATTTTGTCCCTGAATTCCACACTTTCATGTTAATCACTCAACCTTGAATAGATAATTAATCATGCACGCATATGTCTATCTAGGTGCGATTTTAGTGCTTTTAGTCATCCCTGAAACCGTCAACGTAGCACATTAATCTGGAAGACGGCTTGCTGCGTGCTAATAGAAGGGCAGTGAGGATATAAACACGGTCAAGGAGACTGGGACGCCAAGATGATGGACAAACTGCAGCGGACTGAACGCTCTCGTAATCTAATGCATCATCACAACAAACCGCGTTTTGCTGTGACAATTAATCAGCGTCCTTTCAACTATGTATTATCCTAGTTGCACTTATCTTGAGTGTCACACTAAATTTCGAGCGTCTTGAAGACGAGTCCTCTGCCATTCCTTGTTCCCTCAGTAAAACAATAACGCATTTAAGGCTTGCTAAAGAGAAAATTTAAAATCATCTTCCTATTTTTCTCTACATGAGGTCTGTTTCAATAAAGTAAGTGGTTGTTTTTCTTTGGAGGTCCACCATGTTCCCCTTGGAGTGGGTTTTGTTTCCTTCCCCATTCCTGCTGCATGGAAAGGAAAAAGGAACATTAGGCAGCCCCAAATGAGAGCACGCAACAAAAACTGAAGCGGGATGGTATTTACAGTTGAGAAGAATAATCATTTATGGACGTAAAAAAAGGAGGACTCCGCAAATCTTAGCCATTCCCCTGGGAATATAAACCCCATACAATTGAGATCTGTTTGAACGCTGGTCGTGCCTTATGCACACCACCAGTGTCACAAATAGATGACGCACTGGCCATCAGTTCGTGGAAACTGGTTGATGCAAATCATGACTTGCAATTTGATGGACTGAGTTGAAAACAGGGAAACTGTGGTTGATTGATGGTTGGTGTCACAAGGATAATGAGATATGGATTATTCCCTGTAAATCAGGTAGCCCAAAACAGTAATGCCATGTATTTTTCTAGTTTCATCAGCGATTCTTAAGCAGGTAATAATGGTGCCTCACGTGATTGTCCAGTAAGATGGGTGTTTGTTAGATTAGGTAAAGGTGAAGTTAATGAGAAATTGGACATCCTCGTGAAACAGCCCTCCTAGCAGTGTGCCGTGCCAGGTTTGTAATTTTATTGCTACTTAATTGCGCTATGGCAACGGTATATTAAGTGCCAAGGAAGTGCGGACACTGACATGCAATTATAATAGCAATATCACCAACACTTAAACCACATTGTGCTTTTTTAGTAAGCCTAACTGTGACCCTGACACAACGGCATCTTCGCCCCAGGATGAGGTCTCAAGTGAGCCTGATGGTGGTCGGTTGCTTTCCCGATTGAAAAAGACGCACATAAAGAAGCCACTGAACGCTTTCATGCTCTTTATGAAGGAAATGCGTCCACGAGTGCAGGAGGAGTGCACATTAAAGGAGTCCGCAGCAATCAACCAGATTTTAGGCAAAAGGTGGCATGAGCTCTCGCGGACCGAGCAGACAAAGTATTATGAGATGGCAAGACAGGCAAAGGAGCTTCACCAGCGCCTCTACCCAGGCTGGTCGGCACGCGACAATTACGCCTATCACGCTCGCCGGCGCCATCGTCGTAGCCGACGACCTTTTCCCCACCATCGCTCCTTTGTCCACAAACCAAACAGCAGCTCTAGTACTATCAATACTGCCTCTAAGACGTCTCCTGCCAGTCGTTTCCGCACGTCCAGTTTCCATGAAGATCGGAAGGCGCTGGAGTTTCCTCAGAAGGTTCTTGAGCGTCCACACTCCACAAACGATGTCTACTCACCTTTGATAGAACGACGAGTGGCTTCTTTGTCACCTCTCTCTTCTCCACTTCCTCCTTCTCAATCACCGGTGATAACAAACAGGGTATCTGAACAACGCCAACAACAGCAGCAGCAGCAGCAAGTAGCAACGCGCTCTTCACCACCACCTCGTCCTTCACTGCCACCGCCGCCACCAACACAGTCGCAGTTACCACCACATACAGCAGCATTTGTGAGTCCACTACAAGCGCCATCACAGCCATCGCCACAAGCTCTTGCTGCACTGTCCAGACCAACACCTAATCTTGCCAACAATGCACTGACAATGTCAGCGTGTTCTGCATTTGAGCACCACTACAATCAAGCCGCGCACCATCATCATCAGCAACAACAACAACCACATTCTCAACAATTCTTGCAAATGTCTCCTCAAAGAGCCTTCGGTTACTCCTCTTCTTCCTCCTCCATGGTCTCAGCTTCCGTTGCTGCCGCTGTATCTATGTATGCATCGGCGCAGGGTCAAGGCAGAGGAGGGACGATGTCAAGATCATCGACAGGATACTGGGGTTACCATGGCCCACAGACAGCCTCACACCAATCGGCTGTGGGTATAAAACGGAATCCCTATTTGACCGCAGCGGCGGCAATGAATAGCGATTCGGTAGCGGCGGTTGCAGCGGTAGCAGCAATGGCGGTGGGCGAGCTATCCGGCGGAAGTATGAAGAAGTGTCGCGCAAGATTCGGTCTTGAGCATCAGAATCTGTGGTGCAAGCCTTGTCGGTAGGTCTTCTCAACACAAATATCCGAACCCCTTCAAGCCATGCATCACAGTTCTAACTTTAGCTAAGGGAACATAGCTTTGGTCTAGAAGTAGCGGGTTTGGTTAAATTTTTATACTTGTCCTCCACTCAAATCTTTATGAGCTCTTCAACTCTTTCGCTACCAGTGTCGCAAATGGAGTCGCGATTTGTTGCATCTATATTTCATGCGTGACATTAATAAGTAAAGGGCAGTGAACCGGTTCGGAAAGGGCAAACATGATAAAAGCAGTTTATTATCGGATGAGAACAACAAAAATTTCAATACTGTGGTGGTTTTCCTTACGAGATCTCGCTGATCTGATTCAGTCCTGGTTGATTAGGAAGTATGAGTGTGTAGAGTTAAATTATTTCCCGCCATTGCCAGGGATCTCATGGTAAACTGTTAAATTTATCATTTAATACCTACATTGTTGCCTTTAATTGTTTTACCCCTCGGGAACATTTACCAAGAACTCATTTCATCAGTGCATCGACAGTAGTGAAACAGTAGCCATAAAGTAATCACTTTATTGTCAAAAGAGAGATGAAAGGTACTCTTTAAAGTATATTAGGTGTCTCTCGAATCCCTGTTAGTGAGGAAAGACAGCGATATCGCTGGACTGGAGATCCGTTACCTACAAAACGAGTGCTAAGTCGTAAATGGCAAAAAGGTATTGAATGGCACAGCAGTGTTAAAGAAGAGGTTTTAGCAAACACTTCACTTGAATTGGATCCTTTTAGAGTCACCTGTTGGCACCACTGAAGGGAAATGTAGTCTCGTGATCTATGACAGCGGACTTATAAACTTACCTGTATGTGATTCTTTGCGTGAGTCAAACGTCAACACCTGCGTAAGATTATAACAGCTTGAAATGAAAACATGACCAATCGCCTTCCTCCCATGTCAGTTATCGTAGATACTTGCTTTAGCACTTAATTCTACTACTTGAATCAAAGGACTGCGACTCATGAGAGCTTCATCAATTGTAGACGAAAGAAGAAGTGCATCCGCTTCATTTCGGAAAACGAGGTTGACGACTACATGCCGCAATATCATCCTTACCACGCACATTCAGCCGCTGCGGCAGCAGCAGCAGCCGCGGCGGTGGCCTTCAATCATCACCATCACCATCCACATCAGCAGCCACCACCACCACCACCACAAGCACCGCATCATCCCTACGGGATGTTTTCCACATCTCGTCGACACACCAATTCCAGTGGTGGTGCTTACGCTGGGCTCGCAGAGATTTCGACGGGTGTCCATCTACGAAAACAATCGTTTGTCCAGACCCCGGTATCGCCTTTCGGCAACGGTGTTGGGGCTGGTCCACAGCGCCCCTTTACACGGCAACCGATGCCACAACACATCTCTGTCACCACTGATACTGCTGCTGCTGCCAACCCGACATACACGCACCCGTCTCTCGGCGGCAGGTGGTTTTCTAGGGTCAGGGACATTATTGGTCTTTTACACCGATAATATTTATTGGTAATTGCGTTTTTTAGCTATAAACGACCGTTCCCAATAACATCCACCCCACGGCAACATCAGCCGGCGTCGGGAGAGTATACAAGCGCATCAAACGCTCCCTATGCAAGTAGTGGCGATGGTGCGAACTATTGGGGATCGAGTTCTCGCTCTACTACCAACGCGACCGCCGTTTGTTTTCCAGGCGCGGCGGCACGTTTTTCCGCCTCCGAAATGATAATATCACAGGGTGACCCGAAGTCACTGGCACCGCTACTTCGGGAAACACAGGGTTCTAATCCTTCCCCCTCCGCCTACCAACTTTCTAAGATGAACAACTTCCCACACACGCAACAGGGTACCACACTGGCCGCCGACACCTCCACAGTCAATTCAATCACCACCACCGCCACTATCAGGTCCGCTGCCTCTGCTATCGCTACCAATGGTAGGTGTAGCGGTGATCTGCGAGTAAAACGGGAAGCTCCGCCGCTAAGCTTTGGCGTGGCCGATGTGATGGGTTTCAGGTCGGGTGAGGAGGGTGCCGTACTGAATGCGGCGACAGCGACGTCAACATCCACTTCAAATACCGTCGTTTGCCGTGGAAACGCTTCACCGAGTACCTCCTCATGTCCACTTCGATCCTCGCCGGAGTTGGAGTAGTTGGAGATGCACTCCTCCTTCTCTCCCTCTATTCTCCACTCACACATGCATCCATGTGGTAGTGATTCGGGTGTGCTATACCACTTTATCACTCTTTCTTGATGTTACCCTACAATCACACACCCACAGACACATTTCGCGACTCCGTGCATGCTCGGTAAACAGGGTTCTTTAGTCACTCCTCGCCTCACGTAATGATTTGTACACACACACACGCATCACGTTAAGCGCCAGGGTACGAGAGGCCGGGAATTTGCGTGTGGAGCTCTATCCCACCTCTCTCAGCTTCTTCACTTATCTCCTTTCCCCCATTCCAAGAGTGGCGCCATCCGGCTTTTTGCTCTCTCACCCACCGTCTCTGTGTATAGTCTGTCTCATTTCTATATATATAAATATAATTACTGCTACTGTATTATCTTCAAGCAGGAGTCTTCTGCACTGTTTCCTCCGAGGGCTTTAGGCAAAGTTGCCGGGACCTAACCATCGTCAATGCCCTTCTCATGATTGCGTGCGTGTCTCGACTTGAAATCAAGCACTGGCTCTGTATGTGCATCTTCAGAGGTGTTGACGCACCGATGGCTCTCTCGAATCTAAACAGATTTGGACTCTGTTAGTCACCTTGGTCTTCTTTACAGGCCAACTTACTTCCGTGATGGTTAAAGTCAAGACGCCGTTAGGTAAGCCGATTGCCATTGTCGAGATGACCTATCGGAGGGGGAAGGGAGGGCAGTATCCAATCGCTTTAAAACTAACGCGGCACCAGGACATGCACCTTCGAAATGATCAGCTTAACTGTTTAAAACTAAAGAAGCATTTGTCCTCAAACCAAAGGCATTCTACATCCATTTCGTCATCATAGCCTCAACCAACCTGACTTGGCGCAGCCAGTCGTTATGAACTGGTAAGGAATGTCACGCATTTTTGACATCGGACATAGAGAGGACAATCGGAACATTGAAAATGTACTTAGGATTACTATCCAAACGTCGAAAGCTTAATATTAATGAAAGGGGAACAAACATATTGGCTTGAGTTACCGCACCAACTGACCGCTTTGTTGAAAAAGGGGCATGCTCGGCTCAGCCAGGGACAGAATTGCATTCGACAAGCAGACGGGCATCCGTGCAAATGGCTTCACTTCCGGATACTCAATGCAAATCAGCGATAACTACGCTTGATGACTGTTAAATTGATGAAACTTGTAGGTCATCCACCCTTGTAGAAGCAACTAGCCTTGCAACTTCGAGCTGATGTCTGTACAAGTCACTAAATATGACAGTAACCGATCGGCTCAAGTCTGACGGAAGCTGGGTTAAAATATTCCTTTCTGTGAAAGAAAAGAGGCGTTAAGATCAGATGAGGGCAAATATAGGTCAGAAAATAACAATACAGTTTGTACAACTGTGCAAGAATAATAGTGGACATAATCAGGGCGGAACGAAATTAACGAAGCGTGAAAGACACAGGTGCCACTGTACAGACACACAAAGACAAAAACAGACAGACAAGTGGATAGAAGTAGTAAAACACGAAGTCAGGTGAATTTTGTAAACACTAGAATAGTACCGAGGACCATAACAAGGCAAGCCAAAACGAAGATGACGAGGAGTTTCTTATCTCGCTTCTGGTGCGAATCCGCCTTCGTTAGCTGTTTCAGGCTCTCCTGAACCCGGATCTGTGTCTGTTCCACATTGTAATCAATGCGATCGACAAGAGTCCCCTATGCAGTAGGTTAAAAGCACCCAGTGTTTGAGCTTAGTAAGCATATGACAAATAAAAGTTCTCCCTAAGTCATATTTGCAGCATGGTTCAATTCGAGTAGATTAAAAATATGGCTCCCCCAAAAGTCATGGAGAGTAAACATGGGGGAGTAACAGTAACAGTAAATGAGCAACCTATTACACTGACATAATCAAGCCTGGTAAAAAATATGCAGAGATCTATGAAGGTTTAGCAACACAAAAAAAATCACTCATTAAATTTACGAGGCATATTTGTAGAAGTAACTGAATATAACTTTATCGATACGACCAATAAAGGGAAAATCACAAAAAAATTATTAACTTGCCTGATCTACAACAAGCTGGGCAACATCACGAAAGATTTCGTTTAATTCATGGAGAGATCGGACGATCTGTGTTATTTCCTGCTCCCGCCGCTCAACAGCCTTCGTGTTTTCCGCCAGAAGCAATTGGGTCTGATCACCAGTAGCAGGCTAAAAAAACAACGCAAAACCATCGCAGGACGCGAATGTAACTGAGGCAGTCAGCAAGGAGAGGACCTTACTTCAAGAAGATCAAACTCAGCCAAACCAGCCACGTCGTCAGCGGTAAGTTCGGAGCCCAGAGCCATATTCAGGTACCCACGAATTCGTTCATCCCTTGCTTTTAATTCTGAAATAAATGATACAATTCGGAGCTCCAACCCGAAATCTAAGGCTGAATTAGTGCAATGTGCTCACCGTTTAGGTACTGTGATTGAACTTTTCTGAAAGTTAGGGAGAGTTCTTGCAGCGTCCGAGCAAGGGATGAAAGTGTGTTAGTCATTAAATTATCAGGCTGTGCTCTGCTACTCATCTGAATTTTTCGCTTCAATGCTGTTAGTTGCGACAATTGGCGATGACACAATGTAAAGAGCTAAATCAGAGCAGCCATACTTAATGAAATGGGTAAAAATACGGGCATTTCTGAGCCCAAGGCTTTAAACCTGTGTCAATTCCTTCGTTTGAAGCTCAATTTCTTGATCCTCATCGAGGTTATCATCCAATTTCGCAGCCATTATATGGCGATCGTGTAAGGTCACAAGTTCCTTTACTGAACCATAGGATTAGGTGCCGTAAAAAGTCGTACTTTTCTGCCGAATCACAGTAAACTGGAAGTTGATTGATTTAACCATATTTTGCCACTCGTGCAATCCACTATTGAGCTTGGTAGCTCCAAGTTCAATATTCGTGGAATCGCCTAGTAATTTTTCCTTGTCTGATGAACGCTATGAGGCGTTAAAAATTTCAACAGCTTACTAATTGCGAATTTCCTGAAAAATGCCTATTCTGGATAGCATTGTTCCGCATAAAAAGGAACGTATCCGTCAGTTTTCTGTCACCCATAGCCCAGAGCCAACAGGTTAGAATGACAAACGGTTTTGTCAACTGCTACCCCATATTCACCAGTCAAATGCTAGCGCTATGCAGCATCAGCAGTATTGGTTAATGGGTTAAGCCTTTTCATGTTTATTCAAAAAGAAATTTTTTAGTTGTTTCATAATAAAATCACCGCATTCCAGCTATTAGTAAAGAGCATACACTAGGCATTTGTGATTTAAATCATATAAAGTAGTAACAGTTCAACACACCCAAGCATTTAGAACCGTGCAAAAGTATGCTAAAATTGAAGGTGGTTATAAATAACTAGAAATGTATGTATTTTGTTAGGGAAATGACAACTAGTTAACTCCACTTTACCCAATTGTCACTTAAGGTCGCAAAGGTCAAGTTACGTGTATGCTCTGCGAGGGCGTAGTGCTCTACGATATTCATGGTTCTGACACTTTTGAAAGCGCCATTCCGTATTCTTTTCAATAACATACTTGCAAGTTTTGTGCCAAGACGCCTACTACAAAGCGTACTCCCCAGACGTGCAATCCGCCCATGGGGACTCCTAGAAGCTAATCGTTATACTACTCGGCATCAGCCCGTAAGATTCAAAAGTAAAAACAAGGTTCGAAGAGATTCAGGTATTGAGAATCACATAATTACTACCTTAAGCCAAAGTTGTTGCCCTGACGGATGAACTAAAGCAGAAAATTAAGGAGGAAGAGATGATGCAGGACTACGCCAAGATTGTTGCACGTTTTCAGGATGATCTTTATCGGAAGCTTTACCTCAAACTAACTCCGGAAATACTTTATAGTATCCCTGTTTGTTTCCTAAATATTACCTACAATGAACACGTCAATTCTTTGTCTTCATCCTCTTAATATTTAGATCCCAAGCGAACGTGTCCAATTGGGCGAAGTAGCTACCATCATTAGTCAGACATCAGTCCAATCGCCTGGTATTCAGCCCACTTCTCAGATCCTGGTCGACCTTAGTGGTCGTCCGGATTTGGCTGTAGTTGTGAAGGCGGCTATCTCACAGTTTCTATCCGAAGATACGGAACTACCATTGTCTAACCGATCGAGGACGAACCCGTGTTCCGATCTGATCCAGGACGTTAACCAAACCCAGTTCACAGTTCGGCTCCGGACATTTGTCACTGGAGATGTTAGAAGCGAACTTACTAGAAAAGGTAATTTTCCCCAATTGTAGTCATCAACGATTTTTCATCCATCCGGGTGCATCGGTGCTCTGCAACTTGAACCAACGCTTCAAACTGTATAGGTGACAGAAAATCGTGCCGAACCCCTGTAGCGAGTTTTCATTGAAAATGTCGTGTGTAACTACTTGAATTACTGAGCGCTATCGAATTCATCTTTACATCGATAGACCCACTTTAGTGATTGAAATGCAGTTGCCGATACGCGATCCCTGGGAGCTCTATGCTATTACCTAGTGAAATTTTCCCATTTTACTTCTTGGACGCATGTCTTCATCCTGCACTTTATTGTCTTACTCCTGATTTCCTAATCTTTGTACCAAATGTTCACTCAAGGGCGGGACATGCTTCATCGGACAAAGAAAGAAATGGACAGGATCTACCAGAAGTTTTCAAAATCGATCGCCACCATGAAATCCCTCTCGGAAGACGACAAACGCGCAGCAAATGAATACCTGAAAACAATAGTCAAGGCGCAACACGCAGCAGCCGAAAAGGTCTGGAAGGTCAAGGAGGAAGAACTACTCAATTGACTGAGCTTAGTCGTACAATACATTTGGTAGTTTTTTTTTCACCAAAGCCTTTTCTATATCATTGTCCCAAAATTCGTGTCATGAGAGAGGAACTATGAATAAGATAGTTGAAAAAATGGGTCACGCCAGCAATCTGAGCCCAAAACTTGGGGTAAATCCAGGGGTCGTAACACGCCTTCCTGTGGACCACTAGGTCAAACGAAGTACTGCAATATTGCGAGGTGTATATTTACGGATGTAGCAAATGGTACTAGTGGGGTGGTAAAGGGGAAAGTAATCAAAAGTGCAAAGCGCTATAGTGCTACAGGGCAAAGGATAGCCAGGCGAGGATCAGGGTCACGCCGCCAATAGGAGCAATTCTCACAAATCTGTTGTCATTTGAGAGAGCAGTGTAGTAACAAGTTCCCGAGAACAAAATCGTACCGGTTAAGAGCAGAGAGGCTGTCTGAATGGTGATTTAGAGAAGGAGACCCCATTTACCAGTTGTGGGAATCTGGAGGAACGAACACCTAACAAGGCCAAAGAGTGCAAAATATGTATATCTGCACCACTCTTAAACGTGTGACGGCGCTCTTCTGACTTTTCGGCATTTCTGAAGCCTAAAGTCAGTCAACTCAATTCGAGGGAGAACTTGCCATGTGCACTATAAGCTAGTGCAGCGATTGCGGTCGCTCCAAGTACACCAGCCAATTTAGCGTATCTGCCACCACTTGATTTAAGTGGAACTTCTATTGTTTTTTCAACAACTCGAGTCACCGGCCATGAGACAAAACGATACACCGCACTCAAGCTATCCATCACTTCAAAACACCCGCGGTGAGTCAAGAGCCAACTTATGTCAACATTTAAAAATTACACTTTTGTTCAGTCAACAGGGGGCAGACTTAAGTAATTGTTGGTAAAAATAGTGTTTATTATATGTGGAGTATTAGGCTAAGTGGCTACTTTGGGACATCAATGTTACTATCTAAGTAACGCAATAGAGGATGTTGCTCATTAGATATAGCACAAATTATGTCCTAAAAATACTAATTTTCGCCTACAATTCAAAACCTATCAACGCAGCTCTTTGTTTTGAGCTCAATCTACCTAAAATCATTACCGCGTACACTACAATGTCAACATGAATGCGATCACGTAGAGGCATCAGTGAGCGGAAATAATATATTGATTCATGTACAATATTTATCTATTCAGTGCACCTCTTTCCTGGCTGCCATTATTCCAACTTTTTCTTTGTTCTGCTGGGCATAAGTAATCTAGTCAGGTAGGTAAATCGGTGATCCTGATAAAGTTCATAATGGTAGAAGTGTGATACATGTTTGCATAAAAGTGCCATTGTAGTGCAAAGCTGTCAGTTTACTTCAACCACGTTACGGATAGAACGTCTTTAACCCTTAAGGAGAAAATGATAGCTCACAAACCTTGATAACTTGTAGACTTAATAACATGGTTCAGATAAAGACGTCACCCTCCATAGGTGCCCATCTTTCCAAAGGTTAGAAACCCACAGTGGGATTATACAGGTGTCCGTATCTAGCATTAAGACTTTTTAGTTGACTTGTGACAGCCTCTTCAGCTATGATGTTTTTCGTAGGCTTTACCATGTCATTCCTAATGGTCATGATTCAGTGCTGGAGGGACTAGGAAACCAGAATGGCAGTATTAAACCCCCTACAAAGGTTAGAACAAGGGCTACCTAAACTAAGTGAAACAGATACATTTTTAAGCAAAAAAAGCAATACAATGTGTGGAATCCTAAGAACTGATATTGTTTCACAGACAATAATCCGCATGGACCATGGTATCAAGTGAAGTTCCTGATAAGTTGCTGAAGAAGGCACCGAGATACTAAACAACAATATTAAATTGCATTAAATTTATTTTAGTAAAGTCTACTGTTCTTACAAACAGTGATCGTCAAGCACATATGAACATAATTTTTAGATGTATTTCTTCCATGAGCTGAGATTTCTTTCAAGTCGTTCCGCTACAATCCAAACCAGCAGCCTTCTCGGTGCTGTTATGAGCCCTTTATGCATCTGAGCTCACTTTACTCAAGTTAAAGACTTAGTTGAAAAGGCATGGATAATTGCTTTGATGTCAAAAGAAATGTCCAAATCTCGCATCACAACTCGACTGCGTATGAAATCCATAACTTTAGTCTCCGGGTCCTCATCAAGTTATGCGCCTCCAAGCCTTGTCAATTCTTCAGTAGTAAATCGGGTCATCTGAACAAGGTATCATAGTAAAACGGACTACCAAACTTATTATTCCCTCTCAAATTATTCAAAAAATTCCAAATGCAATTACTAGGCAATCTGGCAATATGCATTGGTCATTTTCATTGCGCCAGTTGAATTTTGCCAAACTCATTTCGCCATAAAAGTAACCACTTTAATTATTGACATGAAAATTGAGCTGATCAGATGTGACCTTTGGTGCTCCGAGTTTTTCCTGATGTCATGCCAAGCTGTCAGCTCAGCACAGCGTGGCTGTGCGGCCAAAAGGACACACAAGCCTGAATCATTAAAAAACCGCGCAGTTAAATGCACATTCAAATAAATGCCAAACAACTGTAGGATACACATTTCGCATTTTGCAATGGGAGGCTTCCTCAGCCTTGCGTAAGCCACACAAGCAAAGATTTAGAATAAATGAATTCTGAATTCTTCTCCCTTATGATCAGACATGCATGCAGACTGTTGTGCTGTGTGGATATCAAAGACGCTGATTTAATTTAAATTCTACTTTCAATTCTAAAACTCCACCTTCAATCCATTAAAAAGATCTGCCATCTCCTCGGTAAATCATTTGATTCCAAGTGACTTAATCCCTTGCATTTACTCTCGACTCAATGCCTTTGTGCCAGTTTAGGAGCTAAAATGCCTTTTAAAGTGTAGGTGTGCTGGCGCTGCAGATAGACTTCTTGATTCAGGCCAAGTTCACTTGGCACATCTCGTTCTTGTTTTGCCACGGGCAAATCACCATAAGTAAAACATTGTACTGCCAGATAAAACAAAACTCAATGGCAATCGAGAAGAATTTTGTGGGTTTTGAAACATGCGCTGTGGTCAGTATTCCTCAAATCTTTCTTTACAGTCGAGGGACTTACAACCTAGACATCAGGGAAGAAGGTATTTTTTGAGTGAGGCGAATGGGGCGCGTCTCTCGGTGATACATGACAGCATTCTTAAAGCTGTCGGTGAAAAAAAGTGGATTTGGGGTGTGGTAGGACTGATCACAAGCATTAGTGACCTTCAGAATTCTCTTATCAGGTAATAAAAGCTGAGACTAGACCGTCTGGCGGCGTATTAAATGACGGGTGATGATAAGGTCTTATTACCCACCATGATAGCGGCATGTGAAATCTACTTGTAATCACGTCTGGTCTAATGGGTGGGAGTCACTAAGCCAAGAGGCTTGACTATTGTGTCAACTGGCACGAATGCCACGTCAAATTTTTGGACAATTCCGTAAACTAGCTACTTGGCTCATTAGATTGCGCCGAAATTTCCAAGTATACCATCGAAGACATGACTAACAAATTCACCCAAGCTTTTCATCAAGAGAACAGCCTAAGGGACCAAAACCGAAGTTGCTATTTTTGCGGCAAGGGAAACCAAAAGAGACCAACTACTCCCAACTTGCTGTCAACATGTCCCGATTCAACTACGATATCTGTCGCAAAATTAGGCCCAACAATATTGCTAAGATTTTCTTGTATGAGCAGGACCTTGCAAAAGTGCGACATGGCTCTTTGTCAGCTCATTACACCATTTCGTGTCACACGTGGTTTGGTTGAGTCGAAAGAGGAAAGCAAGGCTAGACGGAGAATGACCTTGACGTAAGGACAATTGTGTTTGTACAACTTTTGAACAGCAGCCTTTAAATTGGTCAGTTTGGTAGTGAAAGTGCCGGTGGCACGTTAGAACACTAAAACATTTGGGAGCAGAGAAGGTGTTGGGAATTTGCAGAATATCCCCAATAATTTCGTAATTATAAACACGAATTTGTCACACTCTACAGGCGGTCCATTTCATTTGAAGTACTTTGGCCTTGAAGGCAATTAAAAAGGTGTGGGTACACAAACGCCAAATTGCGTCAGTTTATAAAATTGCAAAATAAATTCAAAATAAGCCAGTAACTATAAAAAGACAAAAAATGTTTTGACTGCCGATACTCCAAAACGCCAATAGGCTTAGCTAAACTTATGCGGTTGGAAATGGAACACTTATTGGGATACGAATTTAGTAATCTAATCTAAAGGGAAACGTCCTCCACCGTCCAAATGACCATATGAAAGAGAACTCCGTTGTTGTTGTTGAATAAAAATACATATTTCAATCACATAGTAGACTGCATCAACCTTTTCGCCCCTCCGCGAACCGACATCCGCCATAGCGGCCCTGCGGCACTTCAGCACGTAGACTAGAAGGCCATCTCCTGACGCGTAGGCCTTATACCGCCCCCGGCGATGACTTGCGAGCTACAAAGCGATAAACTGTTATGAGGACGTTTATGAGTTCAAGCAAACTTTTTTTGCTAAGATACGATTTGCATGGTTTCACTTAGCGTCATCCGATTTACAAGCATGGGCAGTTGAATAGTTTGTAGAAATGAGAACCAAATTCATCCACTTAGGTAGTGAGTTGGACAAATAATAAATAAATGTTGGGCAGTAGTATAGTATCGCAGAAAATCGCATTAGTCATACGAAAACGGACGGTAGTGCATGACCAACCGGAATCAGCTCTACTACTAATGCATCAAGGAGTTGGGAGTTGTATTTGATACCGCTAGGGTCACAGGCAGACCACGGAAGACAGGATAGACCGGTATACTCACCCAGATCGTGTGCTGCGTATCAGGCACGCCTACCTGTCAAAACATCAGTCGTCTCAATTACTAATCATGTCTGCCAAGTTGTAACCTCCTATTTGCACGTGACAAATAGGGAGGATATGATCGCGTGGGACGGAGACGTGGGATGACATGCTCGCAGATGAGCAGCGGGAAACCTTCACAACCACATTAATTTGAAGTACACCAAACTATCCCCACGTGACATCTAGATTACCACCACAGTTGGAGGCACACGGCACAATTCCCCCAATAGACGAAGAGCACAACCACGACAACAAACGCCTCATTATACTTGCACCAAAATTAACAGCACAAAATAATGCCTCCCCATGCGTTTAATTTCTGACAAAAGCTAGTTGCCGCATCTTTTCATAACCAGGCTTCACTGCCTTCCCGTTTCCCCATCACAAGTGAGAGTGACGGGAAGGTATGAGATGAAGACACAGTCCATTCAATTTTTGTTTGTATGATAGACAAAATGCAGACGTGGGTGAATGGGAAACGATGCACGGGAAGAGCACCTGGTGTGGTTTATCATCATCTAGAGGGAGCACGAAAGAGCACACGCACAAAGAGAGTGTATGACTAAGTACAAAGAGGGAAGAGGTGAAATAAAATGGAAGGACAAAAAACCGCACACAATTGAGCCGCCAACCAACTGTCTCTGTTAATTCATAGCAGAAGTACCGAAGTAGCGATCCCCAAAGTTTCCAATCCCGGGCAGGATGTGATAGTCGTCGGTCAGGCCGGGATCGATAGCAGAGGTCACAATGTGTGCCTACAAGGGCAGTAGGTCAAAGGTAGGTACTGTGTTGCAACGTTGATAGCACGAGGCTCTGTCTATGTC
The DNA here is from genome assembly GCA_000469725.3 of Echinococcus multilocularis. Classification (NCBI taxonomy): domain Eukaryota; kingdom Metazoa; phylum Platyhelminthes; class Cestoda; order Cyclophyllidea; family Taeniidae; genus Echinococcus; species Echinococcus multilocularis. Next base: position 2,216,671 of record LN902846.1, on the reverse strand, counting down.
ACCCTTCTGTACGACAACAATGACAACTCTCATTCTATTGTACTCCATGGCTCGGGTGCTACGGTACGCACTACCGCATGGGTCTCCGATCTCCCGTGATTCGACTGCCACGCTGGTGGAGTATAGCCCTACACATGCCACTCGTGCTGCTGGTCTCCAGGCTCTTCTGGCATCGAGCATAGAACTGCTTTCAGACTCGTGTGCATAATAACGTCTTCAAAGAGGAGAGGACTTACATTGGGGTATGTGTAGGCGACAGAATGGACACCTTGAATGGCCATAATGAGGGAGATGAGAATGATGTGATCCTCGGGCACATCGTGATCCACCAGGACTCGCATCGCCATAATGGCCGCGGCGCCTGACGCCACCGTCGTGTCCATCAGCATTACGTAGCAATCCTAATATGGACAGCAGATATACAAGAAGGCTATTACGTGTTAATACCCGCCTTTTCAACTCCATTTCTTCTTATGTGTTTGACCGACCAAATTACAGGAGGGTAAAAAATTACGGACTTCGTGTTTCAGCTGCACTGTGTGGTTGAAATCGCAAATCCTTTATTTTCCGTAGATAATAGTCACCATCTCGGTGCTACGGTATTCGATCTTGGCCAATAATCTCGCTGTTAAATTGGAATAGTTGTATCCAGAATGCCATTAGCCTTAAAATTCTGCAGGAGGAATTCGAGTTCCATACTGGTAGCAGGTATAGGCAAGCCAATTTCAAGGGCTAAATAACAAGCCTAAACACCAAAAGAAAAAATTCCCTTTGATGACCGAATCCACGGACTCACAGCGTAACACCGCTGAGGCTACGACCACTCTTGATAAGCACCTCAACCTCGTGTTTGGTATCTGAAGCGAAGCCAGATTTGGAAGATTTGACAAGATCCGTTTTGGAACTACCCACCATATCTGAGTTGAAAGGAGTGAAGTACTGAAGAAATGATATATCTCCCACGTCATCATTGGCTGAATAGAACCCGGACAGACTGGTGAAGTAGGGGAAAAAGATTTCGCACATTAGCTTTGTGGAACTATCCTGCGAAATGTATTAAATGACTCACATAGTAAATGGACTAAATTCCCTTTGAGGAATGGAAAGACAATGACCATCTGCAATGTATTTGCAGAAGGATGGATATCCAGATCCAGATGATCGTATCAAATATCCTTTCATCTTGATGGGAAATCAACGCATCGACCTCGTTGCTTGCCCGTGAATGGCTTTTGAACAGACTGTAACAGCTGACGCAGACGAATGACCACGAGTAGTACCGATGAAGGCACACAAAGGGAGCCAATTAGCAGAATAATATACACTTCAATTTCACAGTTAACGACGGGCAAGATCTTCGACTTCGACACAAATCGCGTCTTTTCTATTGAGAGTTATTCAGTTTTACTGCACACTTGCTGTAAAACTGACTTATATCAGTAGGTTAAGGGCAGCATTTGGCTGGAGAAACTGAAAAAATGCAACGACAACATTCAGCGTGGGCTAGTTTGGGTCAGCCCCTCATGAAAACGGATCAGACGGTGTGAGCAGAAGTGAGTCGTATGCAAATGTTTTAAGGAGCGTTTTAAAAAATATTTAGACTCAACCTCAATCTGGTCGCACAAGCCAAGCACTGAAAACACGTTGATCCTAACTAGCGCCCAAGGCATTAGGAAAGAAATGAGGTAGGGTACAGCAAAGTTAACCGCACAACAGACAGCAAAGATTATTTTGAATCGACACGTTACTAAATGCCCTTTTCAGTTGGCTAGAAGCAATAAACTAGTCAGTCTAGGTCGTCAAAATGACATTTACTACTACCACCAATACACGTTTTAATATTTGAAAAAACTTAATAAGCACTATCCTCAGTCATTGTGCTCGCGGGGAGAGGGAGGATTGGAAGACAAAGTGGATCAAATTTTACAGGAATACATTGAACAAGAAGAGCCAAGAAACCCGGAATTCCCACAGCTAACTCAAACATTTCCCATTGACAATGCCTTTTTTACCAAATAACGTTTACCGCTTCGGGAGGGTAGCACAAAAAGAAGTCCACACCGCGATGATAACTTGCGACATTTGAAACAAATCGGTTGCCATTCATAAGTTTGCTTTAACCTCGAGCAAATTCACAAAACAACCAATCAGACGTTAGGGAACGATAGATTATTCTAAGACTCCATGAAAAAATTTACCTATAATATTAATGACTCTATATCATACAATGGAACTTGAACTACCAGATCAGTAGAAAAAGACCTAAATTGAGCCCTCGAAAAACGAAACTTCAAGGCATGACAGTTGCTGTTTTCTTGGGAAATATGTCAGCGCCAGCAAACCACAACCACCTACTTTCGAAAACACCTAACCTCTATTCCCGACAATCAGGTCCGTGCGTGAGGGGAGCCGCCCAGGTCGGATTTTACAGACATGAAACGGAATGCTCCCACAATGGCAGTACGCACAGTGGTAAGGGGCAAGCGAGCCCTTTCGCGCATGCCTCGGATCAGCCCAAACAGTTAGTTAAAATGACAGATAACAATGGCAGTGCCTGGATGGAACGGGGAGTGGCAATGAAACATCTTGCAAAATCTGTCTACATCTGCAGAAGACTTCAAGCGGAGTTCGCTTAGCGATGGGGCGCTCAGGCGCAGCCCAGCTCAGCACACCAATTAATTTGTGAACATTCAGGCTGTGGAACGCCTAAACCTGGAAATTTGACGCATAACCAATGCTGTAAAATTACGCAACAGACGGATCTTTCAGCTGGATTAGTGTATAAATGTACCATTGGGAGACTATGTGGGACAAAAAACAGCTTGAATTCCCCCATATCAGCTCTTATTTTTAAAAATTCGAAGGCCCGGACTCGAACTGAACACTAATTGTACTGTTTGGGTATATTAGGTATGGAAAAGGTTGACATAAATTTCAAAGACATGACTCAAGTAGCGACCTCCAATCCTCCAACCACTTACGTTTAGTGAGACAAGTTAAAGGCGATGGAAAGAAAGCTAACCTTAATGTCGCTCGGTAGACGCAGGTAATGCAGCTCCGGTTCAAGGGTCTCGGGGTTGGTTTGGATGAGGATTTTACCCAATCGCACGTCTTTGCACACCGCCGTGAGGGAGGGTTCAAAGGCCTCCCCAGCGCGCAGAATCGATACGCCGCAGATCTGCGTGTTGGGTGCCAGTCGACGGCCGTGGTAAGGGATGCCCTGGGGCGTGTCGACCACAACGTCCTACAGAAAATAGGAACAAAAATTAGGTAAACAGCTGGATTATCTTCTTCCCAGTTCTGACGATTTATGCATATGGAGTGCCACTGTAAGTGTTCACACTAATTACGATGTTCTTTCAAAAGTGGGTAAAAAACTTCCACAGAAGCATCGATTTATTAAAAACTTATCGAAGGAGAAATAGGATGGTGAAGAAAAAGTCGAACGCTGGATGGCCTCGGATGGCGGAGACGGATATTGTCCCATCACAATTTCACATGAAAGAAGTCAACACCGTAAGTGGTGGGGCCTTGCTTCTCCATTAGGGACCCAAGGCAAGGAAATCTTTCTTCCAACACGTATGACCACAATACCGGATGCATGGAGGAAAAGTGTTACCTCAATATCAACAATTGCTTAAGCGTTTTTTTCATTGAATTTTGTTGAGATGTCTTCAACTATCCTTATTCTCTTTCATTTAGTAGGTTCCAGCACTTTTTCGCCATTCCTCAGGCTGTGCGTTCTGAAGGTATCGCTTCCATCACGCATGTACAGTCATTTCCACGTTTTCCGTCATTCATAGGGGACTCTACGAAGGGGAAAATACCCTCTACTTCAAGCAAACCTGATCACTAAAGTTGTGTGATAGAAAGTTGTTTATTTATGTTTTTCGCCAAACCAACAATATAGAGGTGATAAATCGCACCAGACTGTAAGGACAGTCAGTTTTTTTTGAGCGAAAATAGTTACATGGCAAATACAGATACAAACATAACCATCCCCCTCCCCCACCGTCTTCATAATTACCAAAGCAAATAAAGAAACGTTAAAACATTTGGAAACCTTAAGGAAAATACAGGGGCAGCACAAAACAATAGGGCTAGCAAGCGAATTTGTGGGTAAACCAAATGAGCCTCTACTACACCAAACTCCATCTGAAAAGCGTCAGTTTGAGTTACGCGACCAGTTACTACACTTCCTACTCCCTCCGTCTTAATTTCAAACGCACACATATATGGGCGGAAGGTGTTAGATGCCTCCTTCTAAAGGCCTTTTGAAAATTCTTCGCGTTTCAGCCAAACGATTTCTCATAATATAAATCGACAATCAGCACAAACTGGTAGTCACCTCATAGGGTAGAAGCCGACAAGCAAATTCACAAATAGGTCGCATGAGCCTCTCCGCATAGAAGATAAAGGCGTCCTGATTGGTATTTTGATCACGCAGCAGGGTATGCAGACACCGTGCCTCGGGAGTGAGTGGCAGTACGTTGACTCGGGGGGGGATGATAGCGGGATCGAGAGGCGCCTCAAGGAGGCCATTGGCGGTGCCATCGCCCCAAGGAAAAGCCGCTCCCTTTGTCGGTGTGTCCGGCGACGAGACGGACTTCTCACTGCCAGTCCCGTTTAATCCCGTTTGCCCGGACGCTGCTTCAGCCGCTGCCGTGGACCCATTGAGGCGGAGTTGGCTGAAGGACTGGCGCAGACCGCTTGCCTGCTCCGACCGAAGGCGATGCGAATGCTAGAAGTGCAGAAATTCACCCAGCGTCGGTGTTTTTGGCAGCGATGAAGAGGTAAAGTATGAGACAGCGCTAACCTCTTTCAAGTGCTTCTCTACGACCCGAACGATTAAATCGATTGCCACGGCGTTCTCACCACCTACAGAAAGATATAAAGGACTAGCTGACCTTTCCACTCCAAAAACCAAGGTATTGTTGCCATATCTAAACCTCTAAGGATTGTACCTCCGGGTATGATGATATCAGCCATGGACATGGTAGGTGCGATGTAAGTGTCATATGCCGGTTTCACAGTGGTGTCGTACTGGTGGAGAATGTCGGAGATTTGCCGCCCACGACAGCACAGATCACGAAGTAGTCGTCGAGATAGACGCTCGTCTGAATCCGTATCAACGAAGATTTTGAGATCCATCAGCTAAGTGAAGGTAAGGGAAAATACTGTTGCCCTTAGTCCCTATTTAGCGCTATAAATGGCTGGGAGAACCCGTGCTTTCGGAGTCAACACGCTTTTAAGCAGCTCTACTTCTTCGCATAGGATCTCGATAAAACAATGCATCTTTTGTTTTTGAATAAGGGACCAGCAGGTGAGCAAATGGGGTCATTAAGATTGCCAGATGAGGCATGAACGGCACTATGAACTTGTGCTCGCCTCCAGTGCTTATTGGTTAAGCTTGCTAAAATCTTGACAAAATAGTGCATCCATTAAAAGGTTATGCTGGCTCAAATGCAGTAAATGTGTGGAAGTTAAGAGAAAAAAAGGTGGCATAAAGAAGCATAAAGTAAATGAAAAAAACCTATCCGTGCAAGGCATTGGAAGCGCAATTTCCTCAATGAGTATGTAACATACCTTAGTTAGTTCAGGAAAGCAGAAAGCCATGATACCCTCAAAGATAACCACATTGGCACCGTATAGGGTTCGCTGAAATGTGGAGATAAAACACCAGATGTCCATGTGAACATTGCAAGTGACCACTGCAATATGGGGTCGTTTGCTTAAAATACGAAACAAAAAATTGGCCATGGGCAAAGAAGTAATGAAAAATGTACAGCGATTAACGGAAGCAACTGACCAACGGTAGACGAAATCTACACCCCAAGTCACGTTCCGTGAAGTGTGACACTTTAAAAACCTACCGAAGCAGGTTAGAATAAGTGACTACAGTAGTTAGAATTCCTGGAACCTATTGCCAGCAAGCATACACAAATTTGTGACACAACATTTCACTTGTGCTCTTCGTTAAGATAATAATAAGACAATTTCAACACTTGTGCCTTCAGAGATAAATCAGGGGCTACCAACCAAACACTCACTATTGAGAGACGTGAACCCGAATCTGCAAGATAAAGTACAATGATAGAGTTAAAATGATCCGTCAGAGACCCACCGTTTTGGCAACACGAGAATGCGTAGAAAAGTCGTACTCCGGAACCTGAATGCTCTTGCCCTCCTTTAAGCGAGACAGATGGTTGGTGAGAAGCTTGATGTCGATTGCAGAGGGATGGTCAAAGTCGTAGCGACCCTCCTTCGCCAATTGCTTCTCCTCCGCTGAGAGCACCTGTTTAGTGAAGAACAGTCTCAAGTACCACCCCATCATCGTGAAAAGACAAAATCATACTAAATAGAGACGCACTTACACATTCTCACTTTCACTCTCAATATGAGGCGAGAAGCCCATAAGGGTATTGTTTACGGATCAGAAATCAGTACGATATTTGTTGGCACTAAGCCACAAAGTTAGCTGTAAAATTTACAAAACATTTCAGTGAGAGAATCATTTGATTTATTAATTACAGAATTTCAGTGGGTTTAGAACATATATCTGTAAGTGTGGATCACGGCTTCATTGACCCAGAACACAATCAGAGCACAAGTTAAGGTGAGGTTAGGCCTAATTTCTTCGTATAGCAGCAGGTGTCTGTAAAACACAGAGGTATTACAGATAAGTTATCGCTAACTATTTTAAATGCCGATGACATTAGTGGATAATAAAAGCTTGAAACAATCACACGACAAGAAAGCACGTGGGGTTATCGTTGTGCATACTTCTAATGCCCTCGCCATCAAATTGGTGAAATCAAACAGAACATCCTTGAAAATCTAGTTATAAATCGGCAAAGTATATTAAACGTTCTACAACTTCGCTGAGATAAGTGGGTTTCCTGCGCAGAAACCCTAGAACAAAATGCATAAGACACAACTATGGCGATTTATTCAAACAATTACAAACGTTCTCAACGCAAATAACGAAGACTTGGTGACCAGACAATACGAAAAGGGAGACGTATGCGATCGGCAGATGCGAATGGACACAACCGATTAATTTGAACTGGTCAAGGGGGATTAAAAGAGAAAATCAGGCCACAACACAGGCCTTTGGTTATTTACACAAGAAATCATCACAGCTTACCCAGCAGAGATGATTTGGGAAGTGAAATAGTGTGGGGGCAAACATTTCGAACTAACATGCACATCGATTTGACATGATTTCTTAAGCTCAGGGGTTCACTTCACCCAAGGATTTAATCAAAATTTGCCGACAGACAAAAGTTTATGGTGCGGAATCGGCTAAACATCATAGTGTCAAAAACAAGCTCTCAAAAAGAATATTATAACAGAACCGACTGCATAAATCCCCAAATGACTGCAATAATACAAAGCGGCATTTACAAAAACTGAAGCATTAAATTGATGTTTGGTCGAAATTAAGCACTAAAACCTAAGAATACACCAAAATTATGTGGAAAAACCAGCAAAGCCAAAAGAGTGCTACCTTGTAATAGGAATCCATACTGAGTAGGCTGACCCAAGAAACGTTAAGCCTTTCGATGATTCTCTGAGCCACAGTAGTCTTACCGCTACCGGAGCCACCACAAATGCCAACGACAAAACATTCATCGATCTGTCCCTCACTCGTGTACCACGGTGGCCGACCCCGCGTGAAGACAGTGCGTCCGCCCACCCGCAAAACGGGTTCTGGAGCGTGCCAATTAGAAGACAGAAGTCGTACTCGTTGGCTCTAATAAAAAGTGGGCTTACACAAAGTACCAGCAGAAAAAACAGCACGAACTACTTCAATAAGACTGAAGCCCTCCATTGTGGGAACAGCCCACAATACTTACGGGAACGGCCTCGAAGCTCGCTCTATCTGACATTGACAGGCCTTTGCTGAAAAAGTAAATCACAAGTAATTACGTAACGGAGTTAGACTATGCATCAAAGCAAAGACATTCATACCAGCCCTCAGCATCGGAGTCATCAGACGAAAGCATGCCCGGTGAATACAAATTTGTGAGCTCAGCCGACGCGCCAACAATTTCAACGAGATATAACTAGCTCAGATGATAAAAAAGAGGCCTATTCAAGCAAAATGCTATTTATTTAAACCATTTTAATGGTTAGGTAAGCTAAAAAATTAAAAAGCAAAGAGGTACATTTGATGAAATATGAGTAGGAAATGGAAACAGGCAGTCATTAACAAAGAGGTTAGAAAATTCAAAGAAGGATTAGAGCACATTCAATAGTTTATTAAAGCCACTTTTAAAAAGTGTGTTTATTTTGTTTTTAGTCTTTAAAAGGCATAATGTGGGCTAAATTAATTTGCGCAAAATAAACACCTATTTTCACGTGAATCATTTGCCGTTATGCCATCTGCTGCCAATTTCAAGACCTTGCTCAAAGGAAACAATTTTGTTAAACGATTACCTCGTGCTAAAGGAGTAAGTTAGAAGGTTGCAAAACCCTTTTAAGGAACAGGGATTCGTATCCTTTGATCAGGTATTGCCTGGGCGTCTACTACAGTTGGTCAGCCTCTTTCTTACGTTAGTAATGTAAGCCTTGTCCTTGCCTCTTCTCACTCTAATGCCTTCATAGTAATTTGAGTTGTATTACCGGAAGTGGAACGGGTCTATGTAAATGAATTGGAGCTCTGCATGGGGCATGGGGCTAGATGTGCTTGCCCTAGCAAGCCTTCTGTTTGCACTCTAATGAGCTTTTACTTCTTTAAACAAGGTCAAAACTTATAATTTTCCTTTAAGAACTCACACTGCATGCTCTAGAGTCTGGCGATTCGGTACTTTAGCTTCCGGTAAAGATATCATCTGATGCTCTCCTTTTTTGGATAGTAAGCAATTTAAACAGAAAAGCACCGGTGAATGCATATCTTTTGGTCCCGTATACAGGGAGGCATTGACACTGACACGAGGCATAATCACAGTGCCTGGCTTGGGAGGACCAATCAGACTGATCTTCCCACCTGTCTATTATTCTGTGAACAGTCGGTCTTTACAAGCAGCCTTCGTTCGAAGTCTTTACCATCCCCTCCCCTCCTATGCTACCAGATTACTTATTTGAGAGCTGAAAGACCAATAAATTTGTACCAAGAAGAGTTGAAGTACTAAGCGTTTATTTTTTTCAATGGAATTTCTTACCACATCTGCGGTATTCATTCGGCTGCTTTGCCTGATGGCAGTGGCCCTCTTCCTGTTGGTCTAAAAAAGAGGAATTTTTAAGGCATCATAGTCAGACTGGATGATTAGGATTGTGTTCTTGCATGTCTTGACCCAAACAAAGTTACTAAAATCTGGACTCTTCATTGTAGGGTTCAAAAGCAACGGTTGTAATTCTTAACGCAAAGCGATTAAGAAGGGGATATTTTTTACCCGTCACATCCTATTTTGCCTAGATTATGTCAAAAATCAATAGCTATTTTTATTCGACTCATTTATATAAGAGAAAAACAATGAAGCATCCTTCTAAGAAACGGCGTATGGCGTAGTGCAACCAACGCGCAGACAATAGCCTTGTAATTTTGCCTTACTAGAGCAACTGATGAAACACGTTACAGCCGAGGAGTGTTTTAATCCTAGTTTGGGTATTTTGTTAACAATACACCCTACTCCCTCCAAAAGAGGGGTGGTGCGTGTGGGTAATAGACTAGTGGTCCTAATCTCGATGGTATTCATCGCACATTGATGAGGCTTATTCTACCTGGGTTGATTTTTTTCCGCATACGAACGTTATTCGTACGGTATGCGCATTTAGTAATTAAAAGTTATCTTCAAGACATTTGAGTTTTTGATGATAGTGCATTATATTCCTCTTCTATTTTAGGGTTGCCCGCATCGACATAGATTGTAAGGTATCGTAAAATTACAAATAAACTATCCGAAAAAATAAAGACATTCGTTATGATTACTAAAAGTCGGCGCTACAGTCTCGCTGGGATTTCCAGCCCTTGATTATTGGAGCGCATTTCCATTTGGTGTGTGCTGTTTCTTAGAATGCGTTTGTTTAATGTTCTGTCACGTTGTGTCGTTTTACGTCATTCAAGGCTTGAATTTTCTTCGCAAGGTTGTACTACTATTTAAAATTACACACCATCTATAATTTAGTGTCTCCGAAGCGGTTTTACAGGAACGTTTGGGTAGCAAAAGGTGTTTGCACGGGTAGGGTTTTGCCTTACCATGTGTAACCCCATAGCAACTAGTAAAGGTTGATTGATAGCTCCAATATTGTTCATTGTATTACTCTAACTTTCATAATAGACTAAGTTTGTGTGTAGGTACCTGTATTTGATGTTTTACTACATCACTATCACTAGGTCGCCATCTATACGTCTTCATCATTCGAATATTGGATCGTTGTTTCTGGTGTTGTAAACTACATTTTGAATAAATTTTTTTGTTGATTTTGCTTCTAGTCTTGGATTTTGTTCTCTAGCTGACGGTGTTACAGAGACTGGCTACGAGGTATTTCTCGACAAAAGCCGTCTACGTACACCCGGAGGGAATATCTTTAGCGTCCCACACGAGGGCTTAGCTCTTGCTGTTGCCAACGAATGGGACTCACAACAGAAATATATTGAGCGCTTTACTCTACCCCTGGTTAGTTCTCTCTACAATTCGCTTTCACTACCCCATTTAGACTACCATCTGTAGCCATGTCATCGACAATCCAACCGAAAGGTCCAAGGAGGTGATCGTCAATGGGATAATGGAGTATGCTGATACCGATACTATTTGGTTGGTTCAGTTTGTGCGCAAAACAATGCATTAATCACCTAACCTTCATAGCTAAATTACCATACTTATTGTTTAAAGTTACAGAATCGAGACTCCAGAAGAGCTTCTTGTCGAACAGGAGTCTCAATGGGGTACGGTTCTCGATTTCATTGAAAATCGATATCGCTTTCGTCCTCCCATCACTACTGGTTTCTGCCTCACTCCCATCCCTAAGGAGTCTCGGGATTTTATTCGCCGACACCTCCTCTCTATCAATCGATGGGGACTTGCGGGTTAGGTTTCTTATCTCACAGTTCTCCCTTATCCGCACGTGCGGTGGATTCTCCATTTATTGTCTGTCTTTAGGTCTTCAGACTTGCGTGGAGAACCTCAAGTCACTCTGGTTGACCTTGGCGATGGTGGATGGTTTTCTGACCTCTCAGCGTGCCGTGAAGTTGTCTCGATTGGAGCAGAATTTCCAGGTAGGCCGCTGTCTCATCTATCAATGTTTTTTGGTGGTAAAAACCACGTCAAATGTTCACTGTATGATGTTGTTGGTTGTAGGAGAGACGATGGGGCTCCGTGGAGTGGTTCCACGAAGTAGACGAGGTGGAAGTGAACACACGCGTGTCCGCCGGGCTGTTGGTCGTCCTAACTAGCCATGCGCGACGCACTGTCAAAAAAAAAACCCTAAAGGGGGTAGCGGTTACCAATTAAACTCCCATTACAATATCAACCCTCCTTTCCAAAGGTGCTTTGGTTCTTGTGTAGGTCACAGAGTTCCATCAGTTGAAAGAGTCCATGATTCCCTTCCATTTGGAGTGCCTCAGTTATAATGCAAACTGCTGGTTCAGATTACGATAAGGGTAAGGAATTCCAAGCAGATAGTACCCGGGTTTGGTCTTGGTTACTGTCTCATGCTTAAGTGCATTGCGTAAAATCGCAACGCATTGTAGTGGTTATGCAGTTGCTTATAGTGATCCTGAGTGATTCCCGTTCTCCTATGTGGATGTGTTGTTACACGAAATGAAAGTGAGATGAATACGGGACAAGGGTAAATATGAGATCCTGCATAATTGGGTGAGGTGGTAATACATAGGGCTACGTTGTCACCGAGCTCACCATTTCGATTGGTTGGCGGTGGGTTGTTAATGGTGCTGGTGACCTCAGGAGAGGAGTCGGCTGTCCCTCGTCACAATTGCGATATTTTTAAAATTGGGAGGAAAACGTCAGTGCTATCCTGGAGTGGGGGTTATTAATTCCGGGGAATGGATTATTCTTAAGATCGAATTTTCAACAAAGTATGTAGGCCAAAATTTATGCTCGTGGAAGGGCGGATGTAATTGATGGAACGCAGTGTGTATTCTAAATGTTCTTACAGGCCTTCCTGTGTTTAAGCTTTCCAGGAATTGTCTACACATTCAGATGATTAAATGTGGTTCTCACTCCTTTAAACTCAATCTCTTTTGACTTTACAGACTCAGTAAATGTGGTGGTTACTTTCTAGATTCAAAACAAAACGTCCAAATGATGCATCTTGAGCCGCACTTCATCGTTTATTAAATGGGTTGAATATCTACTCGGACTAAAAAGTGCTTTTAATGTACACTGTTACAGTTGGATAGCCAAAAACAAAATAATTAAATTTCACGAGCCTTCAGCACTGTAAGCCTACTTATTGGCCACCCATTTAATCCTTCGAAGCTCGCAGAGTAAAACCGAAGAAATGAATGAAAATGATTGCACAAGGATTGGGCAAGTGGACTAGGACATTGAATTGATAGGAAATCGTAGTGACTGTTAAAATTGCTGCTAAAGGTATTCTTTTCGCTTGTCATCAATGGCAACAGGCAAGGTACCTAGCGGCCCAGCGCTCCAGTTTTCCAACTGTGCTCTGGCGTCCTCACCTCATTCGTCGATTGTAATAGAAGCCTCAGCATCAATGAAGTGAAGTAAGGAATTTAGATAAAAGTTAATCAGATTTAAGGAGAAGGTGATTGGAATTACACGAATACTAAATTCTCGGTGCGATAGGCTAAATGGTCTTCACTCTAATAGGACCGTTAGCCTGATCTGAGCCCACCACAGCTAGAGGATCTAAAATGGCACAAATATACATACCGGGCCAATGAAGTGATAGAGTGATTTAAGCAGTCCTTTAAGTATGTCCTTTGCTTAACCATATGCGTCGAAAAATGCTGACCTTAGTATCGAGGCCATGCTATTGACCACCTAGTGTTTCTGAATACGTGATTGAGGCCTTAAAAGGGCAGAAGCTTGAGCACAGTAAAGGTTTTTAATAGCAAGTTTATTTTTAATACCTTGATAAGTTAAAAATCGTTTGTTCAAATTGATGAGGTGTCATCAATCTCGCTTTGAGCCCCAAGACGGCAGAGGCACCGTTTATTGAGAATGAATAGCAAGTGGAAGGAAATAGACAGACTGGAAATTGGGAGACTTATATTCGCTCCTTCATGTGTACTGGCTGTGTACAGGGGCAAGTGTCTCCTTTTTGCATCGGTTGGTACCTTAGCTGTTGTCAATGTCAACACGCATTGACAGTTCTTCAATCATCACATATTACTATCACTTCAGTGTTTCAGCCTAACTGCTTGATCCCAGTTCTTATGAACAACAAAGGTGGGACTCACAAACGTGCACATGGAACTCTAATATAAAAGGGACCCTAAATATCTTGTAAGAAGAAACCCAGACTAGTCGAGAATATGACGACTTTCTCAACTCTTCCATCTTCATCGTGCAGTCAACCAGCACTAAATATCCAAAGGCTTCTGGTCTTTGGGTATTGAAGCAATAGCACAAGAGTCTTCTTACCTATGTCAGCGGGGAGAGCACAAGAAGAACCAAATAAAGCTCTGTTTGTCTATCTGCATCCACCTGTTTTTTCATACTCCAATATCACGGGCTCAATGTGAGGATGGTGACGCCCTTACTTTAAAAGTTAACTTCTCTGATGTCCAATGTTTTGGTTTTATGCACAAATAAATGACCGAGTTGCTGCAACCAGCACCTCTGTCTATACACTTTGTTGCGTCAATATTTTCCTTTCCATCTGGTTTTATTGTGAGCAAACAGTTATTTACTAACTCTAAAGGAATATAAGCGATTGCCTACGAGTTGTACAAATAAGGAGGTCAGGTTGTGGTCATCCCTACATTTACGGGAGGTGCTTTAGGTTCTCATTGACCTGTGGCCTACCGAAAAGCTCTCGGTCAATGTGTTTCACTAGACTCCAGGATCACTCTGCTACTCACCTCTTAAAACGCTGTTTCCCAGGCTTGAAGGGTTTGCGTCGACATGTCAGACCCCGGTTTTGAATTAGTTTAATGTTCTCAAAAGAGCACAACTGTTGAAATTACGAATCTAGGCAGCTTGGATAAAAGACCCTGGGTTTGTGTGGACGCCAGCGCATTTGGGACTCCACTTACGCATAAGAGTTGGATGGTGAATTTTAGTACCTTATTTTCGACTTCCTACCGCGCCTCTGTAGTTAGTTCTCCCTACTACTGATCATTGCATCTACAATAAATAATTTTTCAGAGTTCTGGGTATTACAGGCCTACTTGTTGGATATTCCATAAATTTTCTATATAGAGTGGGACTTCTAGCTACGTAAAGTTAAAACGAGTAGGTTTAATAGAAAAGACCGGCTAGCTACTCTTGCGTAACACGAGGATATTACAAAAACACGTAAAGTCTACGCATTGCCGATCTCTCATTCCAGAGCTTGGTACCCTGCATTATTTCTTTGGGATGATTCAAGGCCTCCGCAGTTTTGTCCCATTACTTGTTGATGACCATACCCTACCGACAAATCTAGCTTCTGATTGCTCAGAGTGAAGCCTTCTTGTTGGCAATGAGGAAGCGCTTTCGGCTCAGGCAGGCATTCCTTTTTAATTTCAAACATTTGGGATTTTGGGAAAATTGGAAGGATAAAGACAGCAATGAGATTGATGCGTATTCTATCAGCGGCGTCGGATTAGATGAACACGACGATGATGCATCGTCAAAGCTTAGAATGATTGTTGTCAAGGCTTCTAACTGCACATCAGTTTATTTTTATACACCTTTAAAACAATGCATAGGAAAACAGTAAATATACGGAGATAAATATGGTGGCTTGTATACCATCCCAATTATCCATTAGTAGTAGCATTTTTCGCATAAAATTAATTCTCCCCAGCGCTGTCAATGTCACAAGCACTTGATGCTCACATACAGTGTAACAACTTGCTGCCCCATTGACTCGAAGTTAAATAGCTCCGGCAAATCTCCTCAAAGACCGGAGGTACGCTACACTTGTTTAGAGCTCTAACTACAGCTACACTGCTCAGTAGCGTATCAGATTGTACCAGGAAATGAGCATGTTTGGGATTTGTCAAAGAATTCCAATTTGTCTCTGGTCTGAATTCAAGGGAGGAAGTCAAAGCGGAGCAGTCCAGCCCCAACTTCAGCATTGCTTTGAACCTTATCAAAGAGGATCGCTTTGTATAACATTTTAGCGTGTTATACGATACGAGAATGACAGTAAAACAAGAAAGGAATTGAAAGGAGAAATAAAATAGTCCAGGGGAAACTCAAGGGTACAAGGTTTTCTACTTTGTGTAATCGCCAAACGAGTTGGAAAATAAAACTGCTCTTTTCTCAGGGGTATATGTGTCGCATCAAATCACCCTTCTCTGTTTTGTTCATAGATCTTCAATTATTCAGGCCTTCTTTTATTCGGTGTTACTAAGCCGGTTGAATTTTTTACAAATGTAATTGTAGCCGACGTTTTGCCACAGTGTCGGCAGTTCGAATAACATTGGTCCTTCGATTTTATTCACAAGGTATTTTTACCCAAAAAATGAAGAAAGACAAAAGTGTCCCAGTGATTACGTTCATTTTCCATAATTTTCTGCAAAGGCTAGCGCACCCAACGAGGTACAAGGGGGCTGATTCAAAGTACAAAACGTACCGAGGGATGAATCACTATCGTATTACAAAAGAATGGATGAAAAACCCAATGCAATGGCTTCATTGGAATTTCTTCAAAATTTCCTAATTGAAAAACTCATCTATCTAGTGCAACTGTTGAGGCATCGCTGAGATAAAGCTGGTGAAAGAAGTTTTCACATTGAAAATCGAAGAAATATACCTTTCTTTTAGGTTATACCTATGGCTCTGCTCACCTTAAAGCCAATGACTTATATCTAGGGCCTTTTGGAGCCGACTTTAATTAGCATAGTGACCAGTACAGGCGAGAGAGTTAACAAAAGTCTATTGAGGTGGCTTTTGAATGTTAGGTTGCTACCTTTTTTCCTGTTGGAATTGATGGCTCTGAAAGGAAAGCACTTAAACAAAATAATTTAGTCAGCTTTTTGCCTTTTAAAGACACTTAGAATTGACCGCAAAGGCCATAATAGCCTCCGTAGGTAATATAGAAGTGAACTGAGAGAACCATATCATACATCCCCTTCTCAGCAAAGGACTTCCTTCTCAATCAATCACCGTATTGATTTGAATACAATTTCCCTTAAAACACTAAAGCGGTGGACTGGAATAAACAATAAAGAGGCAAAACAAGGGGCGGCACAACTCACTATATCTTTGTTCTGTTTCTCATTTCTTTAAAATCTTGGAAATTCGTCGTCTTCCACTTTTCTCTGAAATTTGTCAATTTGCTAAAGCCTTATTCATCCCAATGACACCTTCATGTAAATACCAGAGCAGTGCTATAATCACATTTAACCTGTATCCATAATATCCACACATGAAGGGCCTTGACTAGGGAAAGGGATCCATCTCAAGTTACGGATGCGGGAGCGATCTCACACTGTTAACACTGCAGGATGGCCATTCGCTGACATAGAATTGACGAGGTCCTCCCACTTTCACCAGGTAAAACTCTCTCCAAACGCATACCTTACCATATACATTTTGGGAAAGCTGAACTAGTTTTGTGAAGTGTGGATTTTCTGAGTTGAATTATTGTATTTTCGCTACGAAAACTAACTGCATTGCATTTGTAACAGATATCACGTATGCCGGCATCGGGTTAGAAGCAAAAATAATTGCGCAGGAGATTTGATGCTCTGCAGCATGGATTAGGAGAAAATGAAAAAGAAAAATACCTGCCTAGTTTTGCTTCATTGCAAAGGCGGCATCAAACAGTATTCCTTATTTGAATTCCTCTTTTACATTGTGCTACTTGGCGCTTAGTAGTAGTGTTACGGAGCTTTAAAAATCAAATCGTAGATGTCGACGTGGTAACCAAATAGGGTTAGGAGCCATGCAATAGCGTTTCATCGCGCACTACTGACCAGAGTCTCATTTGCACACTTTAAAAGTGTTGCATTTAACTTGCACAGGTGAGTTTATTTTCAGGAATGATCAAATTTATGTAAAAGTTTTATTTTTTCCTGATGACGATTTGAAGGACAGGTTCTGTTGGTGCGTGAACTTAAGTGATTGCTTATGCTTTATGAACTTGTCAACTATTCTCACATTAAATTAATAACAGTTTGCCCTACTTTCTGTTAGCACGATTCTCTGCAATTTGCCTTTTTATTGTTGCCTAGAAAAATTCCAAACACAAACGCATATTATTTACTTCATTCCGCAGAAAGGGTTTGATAAAGCAGCTTTAATGTGGCGAATGAATAGCCGTATGGAGAAATCTCTCATCTCACCACGCCTTGACTGAAACTAAATTTTGTGCCAACTTTAGGGAGGCAATGAAACTAGATAGCAAGACACGCTACATGAAGAGCACGAATTGATTCCTAGAATATGAGAAAGAGGAAAGCTGTTATTCGCTTAGATTGGTAGTACTTACTACAACCCGATCGAAAAAATTGCCCGAGGGAGTGGCAAAAGGAAAGGGCAGTCAGCTCAGGTGGCATTTTCAAATGCAACGCCGTGTCGTCCAAGCATTGATCAACTTTTGAGAGTCACATTGGTTTACATAAAATGGTGAGCTAAAGAGAACCAGTAAAGGCATTAGAGGTGAACAAAAAGAACAAGAAAGTGCAGCGAAAATTAAGGACTGGTGTTGTGTAATAAAACTACTACCTCTGAAAGACTCATTTCTTTCGTTTTCAATAAATATTCCCTTCATGCACAATATCTTCGACTTTAAGGATTCTTTTCTGCTAGCTGTCCTCTCTCAAGTACTCAAAATGACACTATGCCTTAGGGATGAACAAAGAGGCATTTTAGATTTTTCTCTACCTTAGAGGGCCTATAGACAAGACCAAAGAAAGGCGTATATAAGGTAAATGGGATATATCTAAGAATTGCATTGCTTTAACACCTGCTACTTTCTGTTCGCCTACTAAATTGGCAAAAAAGGTGGAACAAAATACTCTCACAGTTCACTGCTCTTCCTCTCCAGTGGCCATCGTAAGGATTCGTCTTTTTCTGACCCTGTAGGAGCACTTCTTTCAAATCCGATGTTGCGTCCAATATAGGACTGAGGTTTGTAAACGAAATATCAACAAAAATGAGCACATCTGCGGTCACTTTGTCATTGCAGCATATTTGGGACATGACTGTTTCATCATATCATTATAACTGATTGCATAAGGTCATATTACAAATGAGCCATATCTTAGGAAATTCGAGAAGTGCCAGTGGAGCCCTTTACTTTGCTTAAGCAATTGTCGGTGTCACGTCCAAAAAAACTGATAAAAGATTAGGAAATGGGTGTTTTGGTCAATTCTCCTCCGAGTCAGATCCTAGTAGTGAACGTCGTAGTGATCACCTCTGCGTAATAAGATGAGCACTTGTCTGAGTGAGAGGATGTGTCAAAGTCTTGATAAGGAGTTAGCGATGCACCGTGTGATATTTATAGGCAAAGAACAATAAGGGTATACACCAAGAACCATCAAGCCGTGCTGGACTATTATTCGATCATTCAAAATATCTTGATTAAGAAAAAAGAATAATGCATAATTTAATGGACTGAGGTTTTGCAGGCTAAATAGATACGTTTCTGAAAATGCTTTAGAGATTCAGTGGGAAAGGACAGTTTCGGAAGTGCACCACAAAAGTATAAAGAGCATTGCAACCACATTTTGCCCCTCATCTCGATTTTCAACGTTTGGAAGACATTAGACATGCGTGTCAAGAGAAAGATTTATATGGGCTGTTACATGTAAGATTTTTAATTCAGCAACACCGGCTTAGTATCATCGCCTCAAGCCCGCAACGTGGGTAGGAAACAGAATAAATTACCATAAATATATTCAACTTGCAGTGTGTATTTCTGTGCTGTGCTGCCTCTTCAACCACACACGAATTGGAATGAAGCGGAACATTTGCAGGAGAGTGAGTAAACACGAGACCTTTTACTCAACGGGACTGGCATCAACTAGAGCAAATGACAATGTAAACAGTCGCGTTCGGCCAAAAAGGAACAATTATGTGGAGAATGACGAAAGGCTCATGGATCAAATATGACCCAGTGTATTCTCATTATGTTACCTTTCCGATGCGAGGTGAGAATGGTCCATTCAAAATACGTTTGTTGATAAATGCAAATGATTCCCCAGCAGAGTAAATTCGACTCTTCACCATTCAATTGTTGGTGTTTGCGGTGTTTTACCACTTGTAATAGTTTCAATATTGTTAAAACAATGCATGTAAATTTAATGATGTGTGTATTAATAAGAAAAGGAAACCAAGTTGTGTTTTGCTGGCGAATTGCCCTTAAATTGGCGAATGTGCATGCGCCTTGAATTCTGGACAATTACGAAAGTTGGATTAGCACTGAAATTAATAAGCTTATGACATGAAATAATGTGTAGTCTCACTAAGCCACCTGAAGTGGAAAACGTACCAACTTCCGCTTTATATGTTGTAATATATGATTTTTAAAGTACTCTTTTGGTCTGAAGCAGTCAAAATGAACAGACCTCTTAAGATCCGACGCCTTTCACCCTTTAGGGAAGGAATAAGCCCCGAACTCCACACATTCAATCCTCTGTACACTCTGATAACACTTATCCAATTAAAGATGCCCCATCCAATCAGTCTGACAGTCGTTATAGTTAAAATTTAGAGGCGAAAGGGAGATATGCGAAAATTTATAACGCATTTTCTATTCAAGGCCTCACTGAAACCCTGCTATCAGTGAAATATTGTCACGAGTCGAAGACTAAGCAAGATTCAATAGTGATTTTTGCATACGACAAAACAGGCTAATTGCGCCATTTTATGCAAACTGGATAACACCGCTAGTCATCGCCAGCGCAGTCTATTGTAATTTAATATTATGGTTGTATTTTGTTTAAAATTAAATATGCAAATCTCTTACTCCACCAAGAATTATTTTCGTTGACTAGTTTTATAAAGCCTATTTATCTGTTTGGCGGTTGGTAAATAAATTTTGGATCCTTTTTAATACTAAGTCAATGTCAGACGTAAGACTAAAAAAATTATTTCAAAATGGTACACTTGTTTGACATTTCGTTTGGTAGTGTATTTAATTACGGCGAAACATCTGCAGCATGAATACACCTGTCAATCTCCTCTGTACGTAAACAATATGGCATTTTTTCGTAATATTCTGCTCTTCTTTGACTGGAGAGAGGAGTTGGAGAGCTACACTAGCTATTGACAGCTGCAGCTTTTGCCAAATACTGATCTAAGCCAATAGTTGCATAATGAAGCAAAGCATCCTAACTTTGCGTGCTTCCCATTGTTGATATGGTGTCTGACTGAGAAACGCGCAAGAAATACGTTACGTCGCCTTTAGGAAGAGTGCAGCACATTTAAATAATTTAACTAAACCATCGTCAATGTTGCAACAATTGAAGACAAGCTAAATTTAGGGGTTTATGCCTTTTCAAAAGCTCCAGTAAAAACATTTGCCCTAAAAGAAGCCCCTATACTATTGCCAACAACTTAACAGTTAATGTGTTCGTGATACCTAGTATTGTCAGCGCTGAATTCCCCTGTCAAGACAAACAGATTAGAGCAACAAAAAAATGAAAAAAGCATAATCTCATTTAAAAATAAACGATTATCTTAGGATTCACTGAAGATGGGAAACTCTCGTTCTACATCCTTTCCTCCCAAACTCCGTTCTATCTAGACATGACAGAACAAACGGTTCAAGCAATTAAACTATTGTGTTTAATAATCGTTGATGTTTGCAATAAGACTAAGGTGGGGGAGTTTATTCTAATGCAAAGCAGAATACTCTGGCACAAAGACTCACTAATAATAAGAAATAAAAATAAACCGGGTGCCAAGCATGGAGAACATGCAGGTTTTCTCTCTGCTGCCTGCCTTTTAATGGGAGATGTTTCCCTTAGTGATCGATTAATTGTTGAGAGACCTTCTACAAAGCAAAACCATCTAGCAGCCTGCTTCTCCTTTCGCTTCATGAAATGGGACTCGTTAGCTGTAAACAATCTCCCTTGCCCTACACATGGAGGTGCAGATGAATGAATTCCTGCAGCACTACTTGCAACAGGAGGACGTTTTTGTTTGACGATACCCCCTAACACGAAGTAAGAAGGCTAAAATTGGATGATTCAATACGTAAATTTGAATTTGTTCATATTTTGGGGATCTGCAACGCCCGCATAACCAAGTGTTTGGTCCAATCTATCCTCACGCCACTTAAGGTTGCATTAAACTTTATTGTGGTTTATAAGTATATCTTGTAATTATCTTTTAATTGTAACAACTATTCTCCAAGTACTCACCACAGAGAGTCAGCCATGGTATTTTGGTACTTATTCCTCGAATTAAAGTTTCTACTTCATGCAATTTCTTTCCACACTCAATTGTAATAGTCACCGAATGAATTTTCCCTCTGCTCCACCTTACACCTCTAATGATTAGGCCTACTCCGAATCCCAAACCATGGAACCACTTTATGACAGCGATCACCGCCACCTCCCCTTAGCATTTATTAGGGCATATTTAGTTTAGTCTGAATGAACCACAGCTTCCTGTGTGAGCCTTTACCACTGATCCGTCGACATTCACTATTCACGATGGCATATAACGCTTAATTAAAGATGAACTTTGGCTGCATTCATTGTAAAGGGATCAGTTAGTTTAAATTTAAATGAGCTGGCACTTTCATCACAAAACAAGCTGTTAGTGCTCAAAACGAAAGGACAGAACAGGATCAAATGAGTGAGGAAAAATAACAATGAGTGACCAAGAACGGCGTCATCACCGGGGATTGTAAAAGCATAAAATCATACGTCGCTGCTAAGCATTTGAGACCGAATCCACCCACCATACTACGCAGGATTGTGAAAAGCCTAAGTGGACCTCTGAAAGTCATCTCTCAATGCAACGAGTGCTTAGTCAATTAAGCAGGAAACAGAAAATGAGTCCAGCTGTGTACAAAAGAAACAGTAAGTGACGGTATAAAATCCGTCGAAATTTACTACGAGGTCGCCATCATTGAAAGGCATAGTAAAGCACAAAGTCTTCAGCAAAGGGTTAAATATTGATGGTCAGCGGTATTTACAGCCACTTGGGAGATGATTAGGGATGTTATTTCTCCGAACCTTCGCCTTTATTCGTTTTGGTAAATGATACATTTGAACTCTGCAGTCGTAAGTGAGACGAATTGTCCACGTTCCATTTGAATTTAGAACCTAAAATAAATTGCAAATAAGAATTCTTTGCTGTAAAGCTGTAGACCATGAGGTTAAGACAACTCAGTATAATAAAGCACAAATAATTGACATCACCTGAGTAAAATACTCTACAACAGTGAATACATAAAAAATTCATGAAATCCATTTTTTAGGTAAAATTACATCTCAAAAAATGTGTACCCAAACAAAAAGTTGAGTGACGTAGTAAAGTTCACTAATAGGATAAGCGACACTTGTGAATGAATCCGTATTATCTTTTAAAGTCAAGGGAAGCAAGTACTCAAGCGCCCAGATCAAATTACCTGCAACTTGCGTGGGTGCTTCGTCTTTGGCATCAGTTTTAAGGGAAGGAGAACTGAAATGATCAGAAAGTACAATTGCCTTTACATGCATTTCCAAGAGGATGTCAAGAGTGAACCTATACCTAGCCGAATATGCAGTCACACAAAGTTAGTTTTACTTGATAAGTTTTAGATTTAACCAGCTAAAAAGATATGCTCTTTCTCCAGTTGACTTGGGAAGATCCGCCTGTCCCTAATACAGTGGGGCTGAGTGGAAAAAACTAAGTTAACAGTTGTGGCATTCTTAAACACCACGCAAGCCTCTGTATCAGTAGCACTCGGGTAGTTGACCCTTCCATTGTTGATGTGGTCTGTCAGGGCGGTATAAGTTATATTCCCACCTGGCCTCAAACATTTAATTTCCGTGCGTTGATGGTATTGGCAACCACCGAATTGCTACAAGCAGGGGAGTTGCAGATATGGGTCTCATACTAAAGGAAAGTGGGTAATCAAATGCTTGCGCACATCCATTTATGTTCATCAGGCAAGGTGGCGCGAAGATTCACACCCTTGAAGCGGGGAGGGGCCGCCGCCATTGCCATTTGGAGAGCCTCTGCAGTGGAGAAATTGACGGAGGCTCTGAGCTTATTTGCATCCACCCTCACTTGTGTAACGGTACTAAACCGACCCAAGAGGCTGTGAATGTCATTTTCTTTTGATTTGGGCGGAAGACCATCGACAATGGGCTGATGACCTGTTTTGGCAGCATTAGCAGCCGCCCCTTCTCTGCAAATAAAGTCATTTCGATTCAACATCGCATTGTTTAGAGTGCAGCTGTAACTATGGGAGCCCATTTGAATCACGCGAATTTCAAATACCGAATTCCAAAGAATAATTTTCACTTACATTGGACCCTACCCCAATTTTAAGTTCAAGGATAAGGCTAACTTACTGTTTCTTCGACTTTAAAGGCTCCAACTTCATTGTGTCACTCTTAATGAAGCGCGAGCAACCAACCAGTGTACGATTGGTAGATCCCACCTCTTTTAAGGTCACGGAGCTGCTGTGTCTCGACTCCTCCAACGTGGAATCGAGAGAAATGCCGCTGCCTGTGGCGTCACTAAATTTGCCACCTACCGGAGGCTTGTAAACACGCCTAAATTTATTATTCCACGTTTGCTCATCCTTCGGTTTTTGCATCCGGTTCTGTCTCCGATACCAGGCAAGCAGACAGATTTGTACCAAAATTGTGAAGTTGGGTTGCAGATCGGCCACATGAAACACCATATGACAGTTGATGCAATATACTGTCATGGCTCTGTTGTGTGGGCGCAGACAGGGTCGTAGGCAGAATGTGTGTCCGCATGGCAGGATGTGAGGATCGTTCATCCTTCCCGGCACAAAAAAGATAACTGCAATTAACTGCTTTGTCGCACAGGAACATGCCCATCGCAATCAGATTTGGCAGCGTAAACTCGAAATGAGACACGAGTATTACACACAAAGATGAATTTACTGATCAACAACCTGACTTTTCCCGTTGTGTAAAAACTTTTGTGTGAGGGAATGTATGAGGCGCTGCAGAGTTAAAGACGACACACAGAAGATTTACTACTATTTTATGAAGAGTCGCATCCTTATTCTTGCAAATATTTCATACCTTAACTCTGCGTTGTACTTATCGCACCAATTCGACTGCCCTAGGCACTGCTTATGTGTAGAGCATGGCTCTCCACCTTCTGCACATGCCTGTTCATCTCCAGACAGCTCCTTACGTATTTATAACCATGTTGATTTGGCTGAACTGGTTAAGTTGATAAAATTTCTGGGAAGACACCGCACTCTAACAAGTCGTTGGGTGTTTTGTCACACTTATCTTGCTAGAGGCGCCACCATCATTCCTCTTATCTGTTGCACATGCCTTCGCGCTCCTGATCCGTTCAAAGTTGACCACCCTTATCTATGATTTGAACATTAAAATCACCTACACCACATTTGTACTCATAAAACTATGGTAAGTGGCGACATTTCACATATACTTCAAATTAAAAGCCAAATCTATCTGTGCAAAAGCTCTCAATTGAACCACTTAGTGATCCACTCGGATGAATGTTATTCACTGATTGAATGGAAAACCATTTAAACTTTCCTATAAGTACAACAAAAAACATTCTTGAGTAAATAACTTACAACTTTCTGCATACTCCACACATGAGATCTGCATCGGGTGTATCCATCGTCTAGCCACATCACCCTCCGATCAAGTGATGTGATGTGCGGCTCACACAATGGTTCTACACCGACAGGCACTTTTGCCACTTCTATTGGTTGATTCCTTTGATGGTTTAGCCAATCAGTAAAAAATTATCACATTTCGGTCAATAAGACGCACATGATCCAAACCATGCCCTGCCACTTGAGCAATCTTTTAGCTTGATTGAGTATTGGGCCTCTCTCGATTAAAAAAAACCTGGCTATCGTTCATTGATAGCTTGAGTGGAATGAAGTGAGTAGACAAGTGGGTTTCGACTCGTACCATTCATTGATTGAGTGTTGGTGCGCAGCCACCGTAGAAGCATGGCAGATTTCAGTAAGGGATGAACATTTTTTATTTTTCAGCTCCAAAAGGGCTGATGATGACCATGATGGTGGTTGAACCACCTTGAGATTTCATTAGGCATTGAAGTGACCATTCATTGATTATTACTTTTCTTTTTTTTGCATGTCACCCTGTCAGTAGTTGATAACCACATTACCTTTTACGTAGTGCCTGCGTCTCTAACTGTGAATCAGTATATAGTACAACGGCAGATATCATTCATATGACAGCATTGCCTTCCTTTCTGTTATAATGCGTATAATTACCTTTCAATTAGTTAACCTTTAAATTAACACACCGTCACACACCCTCTTTTACGCACACACCTTGATTAAAGGCCAAAATGATCCCTGTAAATTTAACACGATGGATGATTCGATCTTCATGAGGCTACAGCGAATGGGCAGGGTGTTTATTGTTATGCCATAGCTGTAGAGCATTTTCGCTTCATGGTGGAAAGAAGTGATTGGCATTTAATGCTTGAGCAATGCACCCAATTGCTCAGGGAGAATCAGGATTGGCTAACTCTTGAGGGACTTTACTTTCGTCATTTGTGGTGATTTGAAATCCCTCCCAAAACTCCCAACCCTCTGCGACTTTGGAAGCCGAAGTTAGGTGCGACGTAGACCTGGTAACATCAGGTGTTGCCTCTTTCTTTGACCATCAATAAGCCACTTTTTCTTCTTTTTTCATCAGGTAAAAGATATGCATTTCAGCTTGCATCTTTATCACATCTTACAGTAATCGAAAATGCCGCCTGTAGGAAATATCCCGTATTTTCAAGAGAAGGCAGGTTTAAGTCTTGACGCACACAATGGGACATAAAATTCTAAAGTCCCTAAAGAAGGCGTAAATTAAATGAACTTTTGAATGGATCCCATGTGCGCTGCACTACAATACGCACACCCACCACGAGGCACTACTGATTTCAATCGGAATCAAGTCGCTCGTCAATACCACTTTAGCTGTCAGGTAAGGCAAACAAAATGGTCAATCTTTTCATTGATCACACTTGTCATAGTCAAGATGGGGCCTATTTTCACTTGACACAACAAACCAATCCTCGCCATGCTCTGCAGAACATGCAAACTATCACCAGTCTGTCTGGAATGTGCTTCAGTGAGACGTGAATTCTACTCTCCACGCCGTGCTTCTGCCTCAAAGGTTATGTGCACTGCTTCAGACTGAGCTGGCGACACTGATCACTCCAGTGTGCATGATCAAATATTGCGATGGTTGCGGAAGTGTATTGGAGGTGACCTCAATAGCATTAGAGTGCCCATAGTTTTTCTTTGCAAGGGCCTTGGCTATTCCCAGCACACCACTTCAGCCCATGACCTAAAGCCGTAGTTTACAACCAGTAGTGTGGGAAATAGAGCAATGCGGGGGAGTGGATTGGCTTAGTGCAGCCAGCATATCAACACTTGTAATGGTAACACATGAATTAACCATCGGGGGCGTCTTTTGTGCTGTGACTGAGGACATGAGACAGTGTATTGTCATCCTGCAGACCAGACATTTAAGAATGTAGTTGCTGCGGCCAACAGATCATTGTTGGCGTGGAGGCCATGTTGAGGTAGGTACGATACCTTATCCCAGTCAGTGGAATGACGCTGATTTCAATGATATTTATCTCATTTGTGCTTATTCCATTACCATTTCGAATTCCGTGTGCCGTTGAAATCGCATTAAAATTTTCAGCTTAAAAATGTGATTGAGGCTAAATGATGCGCCGCAGCAAGCATTGCATAAGCCTACAAATGATAATGCGACTAAGAGGAAAGGATATTATGTAGAGTACAGGTAAAGAAATTATTTAAAAGTGCATCAAAAATTATTTTGGTTCTAATCGCATTTTTTAATGCTAGTTATTAGTCTATATTCCTTCAATCGTCTTGTTGTTTTAGTGCTTCCTGACCAATTAATTAAGCATTTCTAACCTCTTAAAGTAGCTGAATTTAAGGGACACTTCGCGCAATCTCCTATAGCTGGTCTTTTAGCCACTTGTTTGGTTTAAAAGTTCTGTAGCAAATCCTAAGGATTACCTCAGGCAAGCAAATTGTGCGAAGGCGGCACAAGAATGGATGAATGCAGTCTTCTCTCTGCCGACTGCCTGGTCCTTTTTTAATAATTTCGGGAAGCACAAGGTCCTTTAGAAGACTTGTATGCGAAGTTCTTATATTCTTTCCTAATCAAACATTCTTTGAGGTCAAACTCTGATGAGCTGACAGCTCCATGACAACTTGGTGACACTACTACCACTTAGGTTACAGGAGATGCATTCATTTTAAGGTGTCAAAAAACCATAGCTAACTAAAGTAATTCCTTATCTCATTCCGAAGAAAAATAAAAATTAGGGGTAATCATTCGCGCTTTGATAGCCCATATGGACTGCCAAGCCAGTAGGGTTGAAATGCGAACCGAAAGCCTTGAGGCCAAACGTTAATGAGCCGACATCTCTTTGACTCCACAGCTGCATTAATGTCATTTGGGTCCTAATTGATGCATCATTTTAGGTATCTAACTTTCGCATTCCATTCTTCCAGTTTTAATAATGCTGCCTCCTCAAATGACGCCACGCGATGGGACTATGCACCTCGTACTCAGTCAAGTTGACGAGTTTGCTTCCGTCCTTGTGCATAGTCTTAGAGTGTTGCAGAGGCAGCCACTCCCATTTACTCCTTCGAAGAGGCAAATCATTCCAGCCTCACCCACCATCACAGTGCTAAATTCATGTCGTTGCTAGGGCATTAATATGAAAATGCTTTTGCCTGTAACCACAAGGGTCAAACTCGAATGGCTTAAAGTGTACTCAGCAATTTATCTCTAGGTACAAATAGGAGTACGATCTGGGGTCATAGTTACATTGAAAGACGGCCAATTAAACTCACTGATCAAATAAAGGACGCCCGAATCAGCACTCGCTATCGGTCTGTGGATCAGGTCGTCTCACCTGTGCAAAGTACAATCAGGTTCAGTAATGTACCTTATTTTTTTTTTTAAAATTCACCGATTTTTCAGCCAAAATCCATTCATTGCACATTACAAACCAGCATTCCATTTGCAATTCCGCTACTGCTGCATCTGACTTTTTTCGTTGAATTTAGTACGAGATGTGTTTAAATCAGCTCAGGGTTATTTAATTTTTCGTCCATGAACTAGGCGCGCCGCACTGCTCTAGCACTAGCAAAAACCTAGGGCTAATAGTGTTGCCAATTAGATGCGTGATGTCTTACACACCTCACCACAACAGTATTCTAGAGGAAGTAAATCCTGAAGCAACAACAACTACTGCTTATGCTAAACCTAACACAAGCTTAGAATGGCAATTTAGTAATATGCGCACTTCCAACATTCGTTTACCGAAGTGTTGTTAAAATGAGCATTTACTTTACCGACTAATTAGGAACAGACGACAAATGGGAAGTATTAGGAAAGGGATATTATAGTAAGAGCATCAAAATCGTAACATTGAGGAGAGAAGCTCATTATAACACACTGGTTTTGCAAGCGGGATGAGTTCAAGCTTCAACAACTACCATTCACATTCATAATCGGTGCATTTTTTAAAATTAAAATACTTTCACCACATGCCTGACTGCCTGCTCAATCTGGCACTGATGCATAGGTCGCTCAATTTACTGATACTTGTTTTATGATACCAGTTCGTGCTTGCATGATATCTCACGACTCGCCTCTAGAAACGTCTGGCAATATAGGGAAGGCGGACTATTAGGGTTGAAATACGCTGACGAGCCCAGGTAAGCAGAGTCTCCAATGTACACACGAATGCACGCATGCAGTCCTACCCAGCATGCCTCCGGATGTTGATAAATTATTGCCACACATACGGTTAGCCAGACCATCTACGTGTGCTTACGAATTCGAAAAATTCTTGTCGATACAGTTTCTAATTCTTGTCTCAGACGTAAACACTGCGATCTTACTGGGGTGGTCCGACATCCTCTGACGCCACAGAGTGATCGCCACGTCCGTTTGCATCGACCTCCGAGTTGAAGCCGCAGCTGCAATCCTTCAACTTCCATGACAAGGGTCGCATTATCTAGTTGGATTCCGACATCTCTAGCTATCCACTCTTATTTCCACCTGTAATGTAGGAGGTCATATAAAATTAGATGAAAACATCCTTGATAGGCTATCGCGCTCCTAAGCATGGATGTACCGTGAACCAATCCCTCAAAGTAAGTGCTGTACTCAGAGGCATATGGTGAGAACTGAGACTCTGGTGCTTCTAGAACTAGTAGTTTTCGATATATTAGCACCGGGATCAGTGAAGTTGATTTTACCCCGAATACATCATGGTTCCACTACTTTTGTGGGAAGGGAAGTCAGAACTCGGCATTGAAATTGAAAGACACAACGCTGCCTTATACCTAAAAGTATGTCTAGGAATGAATTTTGATATTATTTTTGATTTAACAACTCAGTTCACAAGGCCTATTAACAGTCGCATCCGCCATTAGAGCACTAGTTATTCTGTCAACCATTTATTTCATGATGTTCGACATGAGTAACCGGAATGATTCTGTGAATCATCGCAACTAGGCATTTGTACAAAATGAAGTTGTGGTTATCAAGAACCCGCATTTATCAACCAACAATAATATAGTAGCCACACAGGCGATTCTGTGTACGCGTAACCACGAATGTTCATGCACAAATTAGACAGCAAAGCACATCATTTTTCATATGTAAGCGTGATCTCGTTTACTAAGAGGTGCTCAGTAGAGAGTCGGCCAATGAATGCCAGGTGCGCTACATCACATCACCCCACATCTTAACTTAATGGGGTCCTCTCTCTTGGGCGAATGAAGACGCATTTTACGAAGAAGTATGCATGCAGAGCAGAAAGTGGATGCAGAAGGCACGAATTGATGCCTCTAGGTTCAAAGTTATGACTACTATCTAAGACGGTAATCAACCTGGCTTCTCTACTGGATCCACCACAAGAATAACAAAGGATAATTGGTACTGAAAGTGAAACATCTGAAGAACAACTTTGAAATATAATGCAATATGCAGATGTGGGTTGTTGTTGGAAGTGCTGTGGAAGTAGGTGATGGAAGATATCTGCAAAGGCAATAATGGAAAACACGGCCTGTGTACAGGCATAGTGGTGTCCGCCAGAGGTCGAGATGAACCGAATAGCAGGGGTAAGGAAAGCGTCGTAATATGGAGAGGTGTGTAGTAAACATGCAAGGAGGAAGATGTGACAGACGAGAGAGTGCAGACGAACACATTTAATGAATATGCAACGGAGGTGATGAGCAGACTGTTCAGATCGACGTAAGTGGAGACCGCATTTGTACAACTTCTTCTGTATTACGAACTGGATCATTCGCATCACACACGCTCACGCCTGTTTGCATCTTCCGAAAGTGAAGTGGGATGGATTGAGAAATGATCAGCAGGAAAGAGTAGTTGAATGGGTCAAGATCATGCTTGGGGTTCTGACAGATTTTCGTCACTAGTTTTTATGGTGCATGTACCATCGTCAGCGCCATATTCACTGCTTACCTGATAATATGAGGAGAAATGTTAGTTGACACCTCAGTCGGTGTGCAGACTGTGGCCAGCATTACCAACGGGTAGACGGAATTGGTGGATAGGTGTTGGAAGTGGATGAGGCGAAATCAAGTCGTCATGTATTGTATTCCATTGCGTTTACACTCGTAGCATTGAATTGTGGTTGCAGCCAAGTAGCACGATAGCTCATTCTCACTGACAAGTGCACTTCGCATCACAGAGGTAACTCCACCTAGTCTTGGCGCCTGAGGAGTAGACACTCGTCATTGCCTACTCCTATCATGAATGCAATCATGAAAACCATCACTTGACCTAACTGTCACGACTATCGTCTTTAGACTCTTGGCAGTAGAAAATTTTCCTAACCATACTCAACTTGCTGCATACCCATTCTTTTCTTGTTCCAGCAACATTAACCTGTCTTTACTTAAATCATAGCTCAGCACAGCCCTCACATTTCGTGCTCCAACCGGTAGTTCAGGGTGAAACAATGAGCTGTTGGCGCCTATCTCTTTTACCCATGCGGATGTTTGGGTAGCATGCAAAGTTGCTCAGTCTACGTCAGTTAGATATTTCATGCAAAATATGAAAACGGGATGACTACACCAAGCCACTGCCATCTCTGTCATATCTCTCAGCTACCTGTGTTGAGGATGTCGCCACTTACCAATCATACTTGATGGCTACTTATTTGGCTTTGCTGTCTTTCAGTTCCATTACGCCTACATTGGTAGAAGTAAAGTTGCACGCCGACGTCATTCCAATCAAATAAGTCCTGCTAATTTGGTGCTGTGTACTCCTCATAACCGGTTTTGATTACCGTCTTCAGCCATTATTCCATGACTGTTGCATTAGGCAAAGTTTGGTGGATGTTTCAGCACTGCTCCTCGCCTATTACTTCATCTTTACGCCTTTTCGCGCATTCAGCGCATGAGAACACTGAGTCCTCTGAATTCATAAGAGCCATTGCATATCGAAGAAGCTCGTTTTTCATTGGATGATACGCCTCGCTAATCAAATAGTTGTCTTGTAATGGAAGGCAAAGACATGCCAAAGGGGTTCCAGAGCAGTTGTAGAATTGGGGAGACGGAAGACGTATCATGGGTAATACTTTTGTCAACTCCGCTAAACACGCACAAGAGTTGGTCGATGTACGAGGCTGAGTGCAACCACCAGAGTCGAGGTAGGGTCAGAAATGTGGGCGATTTAGGCGCAGTCAAATTTCCGACGAAAATGCGCAAAGTTTAATTTCGTCATTACGTTACCTTATCAGCATCATTCGGTGCAACAGGCTTGATTACAGGTTTTTTTACTATATTTGCTTTTCCAAAAGCATCCCTTGAAATCGTACGTTTGTAGTTTGGTCCTTTTAAGTAGGCCAAATGATGCGCACTGGTGCACTGGTGACAATTGACTGTATGCAAACCGAGTCCAGGTAAATGACGGCACCAATTCCCGCTTAATGGAACATGTGCCTTCATCACGTCAATCACATTCTAGTTGACAGGTGTATCCTCGAGCTGTTTGACGACACACAGAGGCAATGACCCATAAATTCTCACAGATTCCGACTAATGTCTCCTTAATTGTGGCGAATTCGGCGTCATCACACTTCCAATCAGAACTTCGTGCAAAACAGAGGGACATCAAGCTCCCAGCACTTGCGCCAATTTCACTGACCAAAAACAGTTAGGAGCTACTTCTACTCGTTTAAATCTAGTTGTAAGAAATCAATGATGAACAGAACACCCTTCTATGAGAATGGCAAAGTAGAATAATTCCGCACTACTCTGCATTTGAATGTGTTGCTTTCCACATGCGATAGGCACTCGGGCTAACTAACAACTACCTTTGACGATGAACCAACAGCAATGTCATTAGTTGTAGGTAGTTGTTGATTTTCAGCGAAGCTTACCTTCCATCCGCCTTTTTTACACAAGACCATATATGACCATCCACTTTGTGCCCACCCATTGCACGACCAGGTGCCTTTAACGCCTATTCCTACTTTCCATACACGCCATTAGAGTAGTCCTGAAAGAAGTAACATGCGTTCACGTTATTACTGTATTTAACAAGGCCAAATGAAATATCAGCTCTGCAAGCTATTTGTAAGTAATACAATGATGTGACGGAAACCTAAACTGACCTGTTCCTCCTACTGGCATGAAACGAACCCAACGCCTCACCTTATTTGCATAAGAAAGAAGAACTTCCAGACGTGCATTTGTGGCAGAAGCAATGTGCTTTCTACAAGCCTGCTTGATTTGGCTCTGTCGTAGCCCGTAGACCTCAGCCCACCACGTTCCCTACCTTATTCTGCACGCCTTTGCATCACCAATTTACCCATCTACTCAGTTCTACTTTACAATCCAAACTTTTGCATTGCTTTTGATTTGTCTAGCATTAAATTAACGTGACAGCAAATTTCAGGTCAGTTAAACCATGTCCAGGTTTAAAGAAGTTGCATCCTCTTTGCAATGAATAATCAAATATCTAGCATAAAGTATGTTAATGCTCGTTCTCCAGTGAGTGTTGTGCAGCGATGTTCAAGCCCGCGATTTCGCACTAGCGTGTCAACGGTTTTCCATCCCACAACGTCTCAGATTTAAGATTGATAAACAGTGACTGGAAGTTGCATGCTCGTCAACATAATTTTCTTCTACCTTTTTGACCTCAGAATTCGTGAAAGAGAAGTCATGCAAAATTTGACCATCCCTCTGTACGAGGTACTTATTTGAAATAGCGTTCACCAAAACAAATCAACATTCTTGCTGTATCAATTCTTTACAATCCATTACCCATGCGTCCATTTATCCATTCGAAATACATCACCTATACATCATTCGAAATGATGTATAGGTGGTAGCTTGGTTTATTTTATTTAAATCTTGCAAGCGTGTCGTTAGAGCTTTTCATTTTCCTGCCCTTGAGTTGAAATAGTCTAGCTATCAGAAATGCACTTGCAATGCAGCAGTTGCTCGATGGACATCACCATAGACAATAATGAGCATTATGCACAATCAGTAGCAGTGTTTGCATAATCAGCCGATATCATGCATAAAACCTCACAAAAATCTCTTCAACGCTTTGTGTCATTCCACGAGTATGACAAAAGTTATTTAGTAGTTCTTTTTGCGCTTATGAGCAGGTATTTGTGGAGTAAGTATGCCACAAGTCACAGCATTTACCTAAAAATTGTCAGTAGTATAAGCGCCAATGCACGTGCTTAATTTAGGCTTAATTTGCAGCGGATGGGTCTGCAATCCAGTCCTTTTCACCAACCATACCGGAATGTATGGCGGTGTAACAATGGGGAAATGTGAGCTGTTCCTGTGTGCGACGCTTATTAATTTCGCGCAGCGCTTTTAAATGTGCTACGTGGAAATATGGGCACTTATTTCAACTTGTCTTTACATTTTCTGGATCTTAGTGCAATGATAATGCGGATTTACCATCGTCACACTTTAAAATAATTACCAGATCAAGGTAGCGTTTTAAGAATAGAAATGAAAAATGATGTGGTTCAATGAAACAACCTACGCTGGATGTATATGTACCCTCCTTTGCGGATTCCAAGCACAAACATTTTGTGGACTAATTATTTGTCAGGCAGCTGCTTCAAAATTTTGACTAAACTGAGCACAACTTTTGTAGGTGCTGATTAATAGCTGTTGGTAGCCGCCTGGAGTAGAAGCACAGGTACCCACCCAAATTTGGATAAATTCAGAGCACACAGCATTTAGATCAAATGACATAACCTACTCTACGCTCTTTTATCTTTACTCGGTGTGCGAATCCGCGTATCTTTGTTTGTCTGATTCAGAACTACCTCGAGACTTGGGTAGCTGCCTCTACCTGCGTCATAGAACGACAATACTCGTATTTCGGCGGTGACAATGAAGCAGAGAGATGAGAGGTGTTTGGCGGATGCGAGAGAGACGGTGGTGGGATGAGGAGGGGGGCGAAAATGTTTTCTTCTCTGGGAGGCAAAAAAAGAAAAGCGGGAAAGAAGAAGGAAAGAAAGGAGAGTGAAAGATTTACCGGAGAAGGTAGAGAATATGCTGCCGGACTGCACAATTATAGACTATGCTCACACAATTAAACAAAACCAGTGAAAGAACATGAACACCTGTAAAGAAGGCAAGTCAGCATCCCCAAGGGACTTGCAGCAGTTGGCTAAGTTTTTCGATCGCTCAGATTTCTGACTCCAATTCTGCATTGGCTGGAATAGAAACCGAGGCAATTGTAAATAAATTCAGCATCATTTGCTGATAATAGTTGATGGTAAAGAGCAATAAAAAAGGTGGACTGATGCACTACCATTTATAAAATATTCAGGTACCTCATTTCCTCATTAATAATTCAACTTTCAGAGAGGTTCCGGAACAACGCAGGTCTTTAAGGCATTTTTGTATGAAAGTGAGTGCTTTAATTTTCAGCTCCGTTTGACAGGTTTAAGTTGGTGAATAAGAGCGTCTGCTCTAATCATGCAAAATGTTACTTTGAAGGAAAATACTTGTCAACCACACCACTTGGCAGGTGGGGAGCAAATTGCGTCAGAACGTTAAAATCATATTTGCCATGTTAAAGTTATTGTTGTGAAAAATCTTAGAGGTAGCAAGTTTTGGGCTACACTTTCACCCCGTTTAAAAGACCTTGTGGAAGACTTGGGACATGAAGTAGGGTAAATTATTTAATTTTGAGTTACTTAATTTGCACCGAGAATCTTGCTAAAAACTGTTTGACCATTCTTCGTTCGTCGACTACTTATTGCCCAAATATACTTGACCAGTTTTTCATTCTTCTTTTTCCACAGTGACTATTATTGCAAATATCCATCAAAATTCCGCCTAGCCACTTCGATCAAACAATGTGCACCACGCTTTTGACCACCACAAAAGTAGTTAGGATCCACGTAAAATGCACCGTACGCGGTACGTCACCACGAATAGAAAGTGAAAAAAGCACAAAACAGAAAGTGGAAAGATAAAAGCAGAGGTGAATCTACACAGAAGAGTTGCAAGCGCACGCAATGCTGATGCAAAAGTGCTTACGCTTGGGTCACCGTCATCTGAATTTTGGGGGAAATTCATAGAGCTGTCTCAAAGTGTTGCTATTTTGCGTCACATTTCCTGTGTTCTTTGATCTTATCATTAGTTCCTAGGGTGCAGACTTCTCCCCCTTGAGTTTAAGTTGATCGGTTTGTCACCCGCAAACCTGTCTTTCCTAAGCCCAACCCCAGCCCAGTCCAAATCATGTACCTCTTCAAATGCGTGTGTGCGCATGCCTGCGCTGCCGATCATGCTGCACATGAAGGGAAGTGTTCCAGTCAATTTGGGTCAAGTTCTCCGCGATCTTCTTTGTCTTAATTTTTAAGTGCCTTCTTCTATAGACCACAATCTCTAGAAACTGTAATGCTGCACGTCATCGAGTTTGTAAGGCAGCGGTAACTCAGCACAACGTGCAGACTATTCACCAATCATACAATCGTGTAAAAGGCAGTTGCCAAACTTTACCTAACCGCTTAAGTTGCAAAATTAAAGGGATTTTATGTACTACATAATTAGATGCTTTGATAACTAAAGTATGCAATTATTTGTGATATTTCTTTGTTCCTTCTTGCGTAAAGCTTTAGCAATAATGTGTCTGTGGATTCAAAGTTATTTCACTGATTGTATTTGTTACATGCAGGATGCCATTCTGTAGTGATGTCCCAGATCTTGGCTAAGTAGGATTGAGAAAGTAGAGATTACTTTTTTTAAACTCATCAAAAGCTCTACTTTATGGCTAAGCAACAGATATTAAGATTAGTACCCAGATAGTGCAGTTAAAACTAAATAAACCGTCTTCATCAAAATAACATTAGGCGTGTATACATAAATTTCGACCATAATTGCACACCATGACCAATGGGCTTTATTTTAAGTCAATTTTTAATTAAAGTGCTTTTTGGCATAGAAAATACATATTACTGGTGATGCACGCAAACCGACTGAATAAATTTTTATTTGCAGTATCTGAGCAACGGTGCACTTCCCACTTTACAGGTACATGGTATATTTATGAAAATATGGCAATCACAACTCTGCAAGTGTATAAAGGATATGAAACAGTGCATCGCAAATACTTGGATAAAATAAAGTGCCCTACACTGACTGTTCGTAACTCAGATACTAAATTTATGATCCACATATGGATAACCCTTCCTGAATTGCAAAGGCGGAAACGAAGGCCTAATGGCAATTTTACGAGTAGACAAAATACTTGACAATCCTGATTCCTATACCGATGTCCTAGCATTAAAAGGGAGTAAAATTAAACACGATACCTGCGCAGCATGATTGTTTGCTCTTTTAGTGATGTCATTAGGTAAAAACCAATAACTTTTGATTGTTTTGGCCTAAAAACTTAAAAGTTCACTTTCTACAATGCAGAAGTAGATAGGAAGAAGCAGAGAAGCCATTAACGTCTGCCGTAAGTTTGTCCGTTAGGCACAGGTGACTCCAGACACTTCTGGTAAGATACCAACTCTCCTTCTTGATCCTGAATTTCAGCGTATTGCCATCTTTGGACTACACGTCAATTGTCTATAACCAGTCAATAATGTCCGTCGCAATTTCTCAAGAAGTGGCCACACTGGTCGTGGGGAATGATGGTATTCCGCTTTGCATTAGCTGTGTGAATACACGAAGTGTACACGTATGATGTAAATTTGGATCAGAGCTACAAACAAGTGATCACGCCAGCAATTGAAGTAGTGCTGGGAAAAAAGATGAATTGGTGCACTCGGCTTACATATGGGACATGCACATAGACGAAAAGCAATTAAGAGCGATTGTCTACTTGGTGTTCCGGTACCCCGATTTTCCTATAGCAATGCATCTGCTTCAAACTGAAACCTAAGCAAATATTTGAATGCCATCTGACCTCTCTATGCACAAATATTAAAATCACCTGTGAATAAGGAATTGCGATTTTGGGAGGAGCTATTTTGTTAAACTAAATCATTGTAAATGGTTTCACAAAATTTATTGAAATGCAATCATAACTCCTGAATAAGAATACTGCTTATTTAGAAGTGCTAAAACTGCAAGATGCGAAGGCGGAAGAAACCAAACCTTCATGATCCATTTCTTTCGAGCATTTTCACCTTTACAACCGGGGACCTCTTTTCCTCTATCGCATGCTTTAATGCCTCAGAATTGAGACATCATCTCCGTTCACTTGAGCAATATCCACTTAGCCATCGCTGGTGGCAATAAGTTATGGTCACTTGCTTTGGGGGATTTTAGCCATCTTATACAGGTAGATTTATGCACAATCAAGTCGTGGAGCATAAATTTATGTCAGTCTAAACTCTTTACACAACATTGCAGAAAGCCACAACCAGCTCCACTTCCATTGCCAGATTAGTAAACAATACCTCGCTAATAAGAACTTTGCTTATTTCACAAATGAAATGGTTGCATAAAGTGACAATATTAGCAAAGAAATGAAGTCAAGATAAACAGGTGAGTACTCACCTAAGAAATAGACAACGAAAATGAGAACTGCAGCAGTCCTCATCATGGCATTCTTTCATGCCTTTCATGCCTTTATGTGCTTTTTAATTTGGCTTCATCAACATAATCAGCTAATTTGATGATGTGGTGTTGAGTGACAATGGAAAAAGGGGAAACTATCAGCCCCTCATTAACAACTGCCATAATCATGCCACAAATGCATGGGTACCAGTTTAGTACTTAGAGCAACCCTTCGAGGAGACCACCAAGCACTTCCTGGGTACAAACTTCCCTGCGATATTTCGTGCCTATTATTACTGGTTACGGATGCCAAATTCATTTTGGCATTGCATAGGGACTGGAGCCGTGGGTAGCCATTCGAATGCAAAGAAGCCCCAGCGGAGTGGTACGCATTGGAACATCTCCCTAATAGCTGTAATTTGCAAACCAATCTGGATGTGCACATCATTTTATTTCAATGATTTGATCAGCTTAACGCTTTTGTAGGGACAAAAGGCCATTAGGCATGCTTAAATAAATGAAATACTTTGCACAACTGCGTACAACTGCATTTCGCATTATTCCCAAATTAACAAACTAAACGGATACGCATTTCACACCACGCGCTTCTAGCATCACGACGATTTCAAGCAGGACGTGGCATTTGCATCAAAAACAATGGAACACAAAGCGATTTATTATGAACAGCGAAAATACGAGTTAAACTAATTTTGTGGGATTCGTAACAAAAATATATGCTTTGCATAACAAAAACGGACCTTCGGCATTTCTGTAATTCAATGCAAAGTGGGCGTGTAAGTTTCCAGCCAACAGTAACCACCAAATGTAAAACTCAACCACAGTATTTTGTTAAATGCAGAAACAACGCTAATTTTGCATTGCAAGCAGAAAAAATTGTTCATACTTGCGGATAATGCAAAAAACATGTGCCGCTCTATCATCCGAAGGTGGCTGACACGTTGCACCATATATCAGGATGACAATCCCTACGGCCTTCTCAAAAATAAAAAAGGGTTTTGATGAAATAATTCCTTGATTCAGTACAAAGGGAACATGAAATCGAACATTGCCGTCAAGCTGCAACTCAATTGGAGTGGAAATCTTTGTGGTAAGTCAACCAATTTATGGAGATGGCCACACGCATTTGTAATGGGAAAACTTCTAAGTCTTACACCGATCGTGCGGATGATGATTACATGGGACAGCGTTAAAATGAGTTGTTAAATTTTCCGCCTAACGCATGAATGTTAGTGTAATAGCATTTTCATCTTAATCAGTGACTGTTGGTTAAGCAATTTCTAAGATTTGTACATCAAGATATTGCGAGCATGATGGGTTAGTAATATAGCATAGGAATACCATAAAATTGCCAACTTTTATGCTTCACCTACAAGTAACATAACTAATGTTGGACATTGGACAATACGCAGTTGCTTGCGTCCACACAAAGTGAATAGCGATTGTATTACACCAACTTAATCATGTGACATTTTAGGATTATGCGTGCTCATTTCCTCTGTTTGGAAAGGGATTTTAGTTTGCAAACAGATTTGTCTAGGATTTCACATCGGCCGATGAGCTTGTTAGTGTAGGCTTTTCTCTATTTCAGCTACAAAACTTTAGAAAAAACTTTACTATGATTTAAGATTTCACGTTGCTACACATGCTCGTCGTAGCAATTTCTGAGCATATCCTGGTGCACGTTTTCCTCATTTCCTTTCTTCATCTTCCGAATACTTATGAGTGATCAAAACGGCACACATTTTTAATTATATTAAGCCTAAATCCACCCTTTCCACCATCGTCAAGCATTGATGAGCTTCTTCTGCTCTTTACGTCTGATTATTATGCCAAATCTAAAAGTTTATTGTTTTGTTGGGCTCGTGCTAAATATGTATGCTTTGAATCATGTAGATTTGCTTTATTTAGAATACAATTCCAAATATTAATCGTCAGGCGAAAAGATTAACTGCTGCCATCATTTATTCATCCTAACAAAGCACCTTTGTTTCTGCGACCCACAAAAATACGTTTATGATCAACTTTCTCGAAGTCCCGAATGACAGCTAATCTGCCAATATTTCATAGAGTGAAGCTCATCCCTGCCCTTAGTCTTTCCTGATTGTCCATGTCCAGCAGATGTACACTCCATTTCTGCTGATGTGGATGCGAAGAGTTGGTGGATGTGGTAGTTAATTTTGCCCAAAGTGCAGGTAAAAGCTAAGGGCTTTGAACACTTGCACGAGAATTAATAAATTATATCACCTTGAGGACTCGCAACATGCGAAATACATGAAGCTGTTATGGAGGAGATTCTCCCCAACAGGTGAGCAGAAGTGACTTCTAAAGAAATATGCATTCACCGGCAGTAAGTGAGTATGTGTGTTAAAGTGGCAAATATCTTCTGAGAAAACGGCAGCGCTATCTTAACAAAATGCCTCACTATTCAGATTATTACTATGCTGTCATTTTGAGTTGTTCGTGGAATCATAAGGATGCCAGTTAGTTTATGCACTGCAGGCGTTTCATTGCCCGTAACGATGAGCTAAATCCAACTAGCTGTAAAGCTTCCAGCATTACGCAGGTGATTTTGTGTAGCATGAGGGTGTGCACTTGTTCGGCAATCCTTGCAACATCGTTGATGATTAAACCTATGCCATAAAGCAAATTCGAGAGCAAAATAACTGGTCCAAACGTTTTTCGAATAATTTTGGATTTTGTGACACCTTTAGCAGCAAAATGTAACCATTATCTCAATAAATGAGAACTGGAATTGGCCGTCTTCACATTGGCTGAAGCTAACCTTAAAATGGTGTCAAGTAACTTCCTGATAGTACCAGCTGTCACATGAAGCCACCGGCTTTACCGAGAAACTTTGCACATGGGAAAGTGAAAACTCAACTTGTACCCAACGATGCCCACTGGCCTGCATGGTACAAAAAAGCTTTCTTGCCTTCTCCGCTTGTTGAAGCCGGGTTTGAGGATCAAAGCGTATACCAGTCGGACTTATGAATGCATTTCATGGACTGCATGAAAGCAAGGCCAGATGCTTTTTACTGAATGAAATGCTTCGCTGATTTTCACCCCCTTTTCTTAAACATCTTCCCTTGCTATTTTTCCCCAAATACGCTATGCCTAGGCTTGTAAAACATGCATTTTGCTACAAATTTCAAGACATTTACTCTGTCTACACCAAGTGGGGAGCTTTTTGCATTGTTTTATGGCCCTGCTTAATCAGGTTTGTCAGTTATGCATGTGAATTATTGAAATGCTTTTCGGCTTTTGCCGCATAAGTTGCGCTGTAAGGTTTCACACATTATTTATAATCCAAAACTTGGTATAGAAGTATTGCATAACACGGTTGCGAGTCACTACTTTAGAAGCATATTCCAGCTTTATCCATGCCATACATAAGGAGTCACGGGTTCTAGAAATGGTGGTTTTTGCTGAACCAACGCACCTCTGTCCTAGCATCTGTATTGCATTTCACAATCATGCAGCCATTGCTATTGATCACAGCCCATTTTCCACAGACCATTTCACCTCTTTGGCCTACAGTCATGATGCAAATTCGTAGTAGATTCGCAGTTGTTACGTGGCACATCTTTGCCTACTTGCACACGCATCGCCTTGTTAAACCAGTCTCAAGCAAACTTATAGGCTAAGGCAACTCGTGCGCAACTGAGCTATACACTTGCCTAAACAAGGATGCCACACAATTTTTAAAATAAGCCCAATAAAGTTGTGGACAGAGAGCAATCACATTGCAAAAATTTGCGCAAAATGGAAGAGATTCACCAAGAAATTGCAAGAGCCAAAAATTCAAATATGCACTTACCAAGAGCTTTGTGAGTATTTCCATTTCTAATAAAAATATGCTACCGGCAGATCTCCAGGCTTC
This sequence comes from Echinococcus multilocularis, assembly GCA_000469725.3. Taxonomy (NCBI): domain Eukaryota; kingdom Metazoa; phylum Platyhelminthes; class Cestoda; order Cyclophyllidea; family Taeniidae; genus Echinococcus; species Echinococcus multilocularis. Next base: position 2,174,445 of record LN902846.1, on the reverse strand, counting down.
TGTATTAATAATTCCCTTTTCTCAAAACGCACAATGCAATTAATTATTCCTAGGATGATGTTTTCCTAAAGAGGGCATGTCCCACACAACTGTCCTGCTCAGGACTTCCACCAGAATAAAACCGAATCCATGCCTCTTATTTTCTTGTCACAAATCTACCTGCTCGATACTGCAGTGGTAAGAGGAATTCATTGATCAAAATTACCTGTTCTTGCGTGATACTTCAATCATTGCAAAGAGGGGCTTTTGACGTGTTCAGAAGTAATCGGTGCTGGTGACAACGCCCATTGAGAACTGGGGCAAACGTAAAAACTCGTTGGTATGATGCGTCTTAAAGCAATGCAAATGACCTTTAAGATACTACTTTACTGCTGGTAAGGCGACGGAAATTTTGGTACAAAGGATTGTGGTACACGTTTTCGCAGTGAAAAATCGTGTTGCCTACGTACACCAACCATATCCACCCTTTTGTAAATTACTACTTTGCGTTTGAGATAACCCATACTATTGGTAGTTGAGGAAGTGAACAAACTCCATTGCGACTTCTAGATTTTGCTTCGTATTTTCTAATGAGTGGTTTTGTGTGATTAAGCCGGATTAATAGATGCTGTAGGACTTGGCTTGGGGTGAAGTTGTAAGTTTCACCTTTGAGCTGGGTGGAATAAAAAGCAGTTAGATATTTTTCTCAGGCCAAACAATGATATCCTTCCATTTTGCATACACATGGAAGCATGACTAAGGCTTTGGCTATTCCAAAAAGAAAGTATTGAAGCACTCTGTTACCACCGCACGCATTTATGTAAGGTAAGAGAGTGGAAAGCCACAGAAGCCGATTGACAGTTAAACCGCCTGTTAACGTGATTAATGTGTGCTATTACTGAAAGCCTCATGGTGTAGAGCAAATCCTTAGCTCCGCCAGCCCAATCCTATGACAAGGACGCACTCAAAAAAAAACATTTACCAACGCTAACACGGGCATTTTTTAGATTGCTTTATTTTGCTCTTCGCAAAGAAATGAGCTGCCTATTCTTGCGAGATGTACCCCACAGTGACCTTATAATACATGCTTACTGCAGAACTTTTCTTGAAGAAATTCAAAAATATTCAAAGATATTCCACTTTCTACTGTAGTAGCAAGTTCAGTGCTACCAGAGTTTAGACATTGCGCGTCCTTTGCGTTAAAAGCGTGATAATATGTAGATGGCGTGAAGGGATAGTGTTATAAAGCGAAAATATGATTCAAGAATGTTAATTTCGCTCGTGCGAAAAATGCAGAACCAGTGTTCTATGGATGTTTTACACAAATTCCTGGCTCTACCGATGTTTGGCAGTTCGTTATTGCGCTTTAAAGGCTAGTTAGTTAAGAAAATGCGTGAATCATGTGTCAGTGATAATAATTTGCCCTATATGTAAGAACCACTTCGCCAATCGGACTTTTCGTTTTACAAAAAAACAAACTAAACCCACTCATTTCGGTTATATGAGTTTGGACGCTTCATGTTGTATTTCGTGAACAACACTTTTGTGAACACTTTTGTTTTTGCCTTCTTTTACCTGCAATTCCAGATTACTGAAGCCAAAACTTTGTCTTTGCATTTGGCAGCGGAAAAGAGGCAGCCAAATGCCATGACTCTATGTGGATAGTAATGCTATTTGCCGGGAGAATCTATAGAATCTACTCCGTTGCAAGGATGCTGCGATCGGACCGCTTGTTACCCAAAAGCCAACTCAAGTAGTCTCAACTACTGCTGATGCTGATGTTTAAACTGTTATGAAAATATTTGCTAAATACGCCAAATCTGTTGATTCTCCTGTCCGCACGCAACGTGGTAATGGTTGGCACCTATGATAAGCAATTGCAAAGTCCGAAGCGAATTGTGCTGCGTAAGTGCTTTGTATGATGTAGTTTTGCGATAACCTCGATAATTGCAATGAAGTCGATTCAATTGCAAGTCTTGATTTTGCATAAGGCATAAACTAGTGTATGTGGTGAGAAATGCTACTGCGACAATGCATGTTACCTGTTCAAAGGGATGAAATATCTGCTTCCCCAGGCCTATTCTAGTAATGGCCTGCAATATTTCGCAAAACCTCAGTCTGGTGAAGCACAAAATTGAAGAGTATTTCAAAATGGGGAACAGGATAAAGTTTACAATGGCCGACTTATTTAAAACAAGGACATATTTCAGTGCTCCAACCATAAAACGATGCTTGATACGTCCGTCTGCCCCTTTTATTCAACCCATAGGAAAAACGGATCACGTTTGTGTCACTAACTTACTTCATTCATTCGTGCCAACTATCAATATAAGCCGACTCCGTCTGTTCTCATTAAAGTGGACATTTCCTAGTCTTGTCCAAGAGGCATCACTTTACTTTAATGTTTTTGGCGGGTATTGCATGGCGGCACATTGAAAGTGCTCGATTTGTCTATGAGATAGCATTTGCAAGACAAAATATCTACACACAGCCTTGTCCGCCCAAAACCGTGCTTCCTGATTTTTTAAATGAATAATTTGACATTATGGACAATTTAGCTCTGAATAACACTGCAGGGCTGGGAGTTGTCGCAGCCTGAACTTTCCTTGGAGGCGTATTTTACGTATGCGCAGCTTTAATTGCGACCAGTACTTCATTTCTCTTCGAAATAGTTGGTAAATACGCCTCATCCACTGGTTACTCTTTTTGCCACTAAGTGTGGCGGTGGTTGCCTGCTCTATTTCTCCATTTGCAAAATGATGAGCTCAAGGTTACTTTCGTTGAAGAAGACGTTTAGGAGAAATCGCGTTGGCAAAGCAACTTCGGAGATGGTCTTATTCAGAAATTATATCGAAGCGAATGATTTTGACTCTACAGGCCTCCAGAGAATAGCACAGAAAATGCATTCCGTATCATTCCTTTCAAAATTCTCACAGTGAATGTGTTAAGTTTTGCCAGTTCATTAAATGATGTTTATTGAAGCTATTTTCAAAAAATAAACAGGAGAGTAACAACAGAGACAGTTGGCTGCAGAAGGCTTTTACAGGTATTTGAAGCTACATTGAGTCGCAATACCTGCATTATGTATTTTGGCAGAATCACATACAAATGCAGGCAAATTTTAGTGAGGCTTTGAAAAATCCTAACCATTTACTTAAACCTTCCTTTTTAGCTTCGTAAAACGTAGGGAAATAAGAAATATGCAATCGGCAAATACATTTTTTCGTCCCAAAGCCCATTAGGATTCTGAAGCGTCCGAGGAGTTTGCATTGCACGCTATGCATTTGGGGTCCTGGTTAATATCATACAAACCACACATGGTTTTATTTAAGCAAACTTGCATGCAGTCTTTCGTATAAATTGGTACAAATGCTGATACTTTGCCCATCTGAAAACAGAAGTCTTCCAGAGTGCAAATGAGATTTGTTCAGTGGAATAAAGGGCTACTATTTAAGAGGGAACCATCAAAATATTTGGCACACAAATGGCATTTGGATCGCGCGTCCTCGCAGCGAGCTTCAGTTGTTCAGTTTAGTGGCCAAACTTGGTCGCTGCGAATCGTAATGAATATAGGCCATTCAGTCTGCAATCACCGGTTTTCTGAAATCGGTTAGAAAGCCCATTGCAACCTATTGAAAACTTTGGCATTGCAAATGCTGGAAGCACGTGGAGTTAGTTTCGTATGTATCGAAAAAGTGTGAATAAAAGTGGCCAAAAACTCTCTACTGTTCCTAGAGAAAGTGATTCATTTGCATTAAACATCTTATCCACACAATATGCATCAAAAATTTTGGGCCACTCGTGCCATCAAGCAGTCATAATAGGTGCTTACACGTTTTATCCGACGTCAAACACATCCACAATCCGAGCAGCCGCATTTGCATTTGCATTAAGTTCCTTTAGGACAACATTTTGTCCTGGTGGCACTGTGATGTGTTTTTTAATCACGTGTGATAAAGTCAATGCTGTGGCCAAATGCTGAACCCACAAACTGTCGTAAACTACTGTTTTGAGTGGATACATTTCTGCTTAGTTTGAAAGAGAATCGTTTTATGGAGATGTTGAGCGATATGAAGTTGTTAGACACAAATGCCAAGCATTGAAAATTTTGAAGGTAGAATATGCAAATATAATTATTCATTTACGATAAAGATACCATAATATGTGAACACAAATTTCACTTTGTATTTACAGTCAGTGCTAAAATAAAGCCTTGTGAAATGGGAGTAGAGCCTCTTTTTACAGTTGATTGCATGTGCATATTCGGCGAATAGTGGGCTAAATGAACGTTACCCTCCTCATGGGTGTGGTGGTTGAAGATGGTGCATGAAAACTAATGTCTCACGGGTATTAGTGAAGGCACGCTTATCTCAGTCGTAGCCAATAGGGCGAAACTTGAAAAGTTATGTGGAAAGACTAGAGCATTGGCACACACGAGTCGGGCGTGGCCAATTCGTGATTCCTAGGGTGTAATCCCTTACCTACTGAAGGCTTGTAATTCATTGGAATTTGTTGACCTACAAGCAATGGTGGCCACTCTCCAAACTGTTATAAAATTCGGTAAGAGTGGCATGCGGTGTGACTAAATGAGATGCACCTTCAGTGCAATAGTCATTCTCCAAATCAGCCGAAAGTCGTTCTTCACAAAGCAGTTCAGCAGCGGTATTGTATCTATACGTTTATTTAAAAACGCCACGCATCAATTTTGTATGCCCATGTGCCAATTTGTTAAACAATAATTGTTTGGTGTGCGGTAAGGTAAAAAAGGGGTTGGTGGTTTACTAAAGTACTGACTCGCATGCGGCAGGGTATTTTGGCATTCAAGCTAAAAAGGCCATCTTAATTACTGTTCTGTTTTGTAAAAATTCGATCATAATTATTTGTGTAGAGGGGTTTTAAGGCGATTACGCAAAAAATTCTTGCCTAAAATTTGCTCAAAATAGGGAGCGTTTAGTTTGTCCTATCACATTTCGATGACATCCTCTGGTGCACTTTAAGCAGCAGACGCGGCGCCTGTTGCAGTAGTCCTCATAGTCTACACCGCGAAATTTCCTCAAATTAAGACAAGATTCCTGAGAAGTTTTTTAGCCTGATTAAGCTTTTATTTAAAATAAACTGCCTCCCCACGCTGATGGCATTCAGGTTACTTGGGAATAGCCACGCCTAAGAACAGTAAATGCGTATTTTAAAATTCAGTAATATTGCAACTCAAAAATGCTTAAAAGGATAATTTTTGGCAGAAGAACTTACGAAATCGCGTAACCTATTGTCAAGTACATTAACCAACTTAATCATGTAAACATACGCTTTATGAACAGGACGTTTGCTGTTTGACCGCATGCGCAATGGCACCAACAAATTTTAAACGGCAATGTGGGTTTTAGATTTCGGGTAATTTTGTCGTTAGGTCCTAATGAAAATTTACAGATGACGGTCATTCATTCAAAATCATCTAACCAAAACCAAATGAGTCTCCATTGCCTTCTTTTATTAGATGTGTGACAAACTGGACACAACCTACCTGTGTGCGCCAATGCATCGGCATCACCGTGTGAAATGACTTCTATCAGTTCTAAAATTCTAACAAAATGGCAAAGCAACTAAAATCATGCCTCCTCCACAAGTGCAATAGGCATGGAAGGCAGTTCCACCTCAATGTGCTGCGAGTTCTCCAACTTTGTAAATGGTATGCCTAATTAACAGTGGTAACGGCAAGCTCTTCCATTTCCCACCCCGTTATTACGGTATCACTCACAAAAGTAGCATGAAACTTGTGTCCAAATACTTACCTATCCTTACTACAAGTGACTTATTTGGTCTAAAGTAATCTGCCTTTGAACTTTTAATCCAATGACACTTGTGCCTGCCACCACCATTGAATTCAAAGCACAGAAAGAGGTTCAACAGACCAAAACGTGATTAAAATTGCCTAAGCCTCTTGCTTACATTAGTTATTCGAGTCACCTAGTCATGCAGGTGAAACACAAGACAATAGGGTAAATGGTAAATGAATAAAAAACGGACTTTCTTATTGGCGGTCTCGCCTGAATAAATCATTAGAAACACCCCCGTCAATTGAGTCTATAAATGGGCGTTTGAGGTGCGCATGGCTCATACTGAAGCAAGAAACAACATGAAAGCCTTCAGCTTTGCACTTTTTCTAACTGTGCTGCTCGTGATGTCAGTTGTGGTAGCCGGCGCACATGTGAAAGGGGAATTCGACAAGCCACAAACAGAATCCGATGAACGGACGACACCAAAGGCTGTGGTTACCTCTTCCAGTAATACGATCATTTTTACCGCAACATTGGCCTTCATCTCAACTGTTCTCTGCACGTCCTTTTAAATGAAGCAAAGTGACTGATATACTTTGAATACTTCCTAGAACATTATGTTATATTTAATGCAGTATTTATGCAGCTTTCTTCGTATTCAGTCTGTTTCATGCAGTTGGGCTGCAAAGCAGATGAGGATGTATTTCAGTAACCATTAGCCAAAGTTCTCCACACTTGGCACATGTATCTACCTTTTGGGCACATTCTTAGTCAGGCAAGTTTTAGATGTCTGATCTGTCGTAAATCTTGGATTTAGAGAGTTACATGCATTTGGAATGAGGAGGTAGAGGGAGCATCTCCAAATTTAGAGGAATGTAGGAACACCGTAGAAATTTTTCCAGGAATCGAGACTGAATAACCCAGTGCGCTAAATTAGTCTGTATGAAAGCCGAATAAAGGCCCAAAGGTAGGTACTGCGGTCAAAAGCTCGTGACACAACTAATTTTCGCGAAGTCTGATCTGCATGCTGATTGCATTAGCTCACTGATAATAGAGCCTTAGTTGGGAATAAGATTAAATTTTCGTCAATGACTACAGAAATTTGGACTAGCTCTTCAGAATGCACATTACCAGGCAAGCAGATTTACATGTACAGTGTGCTGCATTCAAAGAGTACACTATACCGTAATTAAGGACGATTCAATCCAACTTTGTCATCCTCAGAACTCAAATGCTTACACAGCAAGGACAACATTACTCAAATTGTTTCTAAAATAAAATGAACTTTCACTTCGCAAAACGAAGCATTGTACTCACCATTACTGCTCGGGGTATGCGCAGTAAGAAGGACCAGTTTTGTGCCCACGTTGTCCAAATTTTTAAAAGCTGATAGATTTGCGCTTGGTCGGCAAAGGCTCACAGCAATTAAGTGTTAAATGTGGGCAAAACCTTGCATTTAGCATTGGACAACATGGTGGGAAATGGAAGATTTTGTAGTTACGTTTGCTGTGATTTTTACTCCAGTTGCCAAACCCATGAGCACACTGTCATATCCGCAAATGGAATGCACAACCCACTACGGCGTTACTACAATCCTTTACTTTCCACGACCGAACAGCAATCCTGGTGGCAAACGTAACCAGCAAAATTGAGTTGACAGTTTGGCATTTTTCACCAACAGTAACTCATGGCGCCCTAAGTTCTCCTCTCCCCATCGTAAAGGAGGTAAATTTCTAAAATGATGTATTGCGATGAATGCTCTTTTCGCGTTAATTCGATAACGCGTCTCTACAATCGAGAATTTGGGCATATTTCAGTCTGGCGTAGCAAAATTACGCCTACTTAGTATAAAAACTTTTATGGCAAACTACTACACATACCATTGGTTACACATTTGTATTTGACTTCGAGTCGAGTCGAGCAGGGAGAATTACACACGCGTAGAGGCTGTAGGTTCCTCCTCCATTTCATCCTCTGTTCGACCACTGTTTTGTTCCTCCTCGATGGTATTTGTTGTGGCACAAAACGTTCATTGCCCAAATACGCGCTAAAAACATCCCTTCATCTACAAGTTCCAAAAGCTGAAAATTGCGCCAAAGATAGTGCGATTTGCTGTGGCTTATTAACAGGCGATTTGCAGTAAAATCGCTTGACTGGCTAATTGCACAAATCTAATGAAAGTGCTGGTAATACATAAATAAACTTTCTGCATGCGAAAGATTGAAGTTCCTGGGGATGATCAGGAAAAAATGGTGGCCATTGTTGAAGTGAGAAACGTCAATGCACTATCTGACGTGATAGTCAGTGAATCCTTAGCCACTGCTGAAGGCTTACCCGTAGAAGACAAGTTGGGATTCAGAGGAGTACTTGTTCATCTACTTGGTTCGTATGTGACTGTGATCATGACAGTTGCACCATTAGATTTTTTCGGGCATGGAACTCCGTATCTTCACTTTCCATAGTTCCACTGCATGGTTTTGCATTCCTTTCAATGGGTGTAAGACAATACACGGTTAGCAAACAGAGAAGAAGCGCCTGACGGTGATACCGAAACCGGTCATCAGTTGGTCGCCGATGAACTTCCACACACGTCTATGGAGAGCGACATTGGCAACCTTTTCAGATGGTTAGGAGTAACCACCTAATAGTGGTGGGTGGAAGTTCCACAAACCTTCGCAGCGTTCTCCACTCCAATGGTACTCCAAACGGCAGTGGTAACGGTTCTCTTACACCTCGGCACTGTAGATCTTTGCTTCCTCTTGCCTGACTATTTGAATGCACCCAGTTGTGCACTTCGACTTTAAAATGTGGTCCATAACCACACCTAGTCTGCCTTGAAGCTACTCTGGTGTTGCCAATACAAGCACTTTAGCCTCATCGCCAGTGTAGACAAGTTTAACATTCAGAAAATGGTAAGGGTACAACTCATACAGACCTGGAAAACTACTTTATTAGTAATGGGGCAGTTGACCTCGCCACTATCACCGATACAGATGCCTGGGTGGTATTTAAGATTGCCAAGTCTGTCAGCCTAGTTTTGGCTACTCAGACTTACTGTCGCTTGGATAGTCAGAGTTTCTCGAGTAAGCTAGATGAAAAGAAAACCCTTTTTGTTAGATGTGATAAAATTCATCGAATGAGAGAATGTCTATGATTGCTTTGCCATCAAGATGTAGGTTTGTTAGAGTCATCTTTAAAAAGGGGATAGGTAGCACCATTTTGATCAATTTATGAGATTTTAGAACTCCCGCTCTCACAAATACTTGGCAACACGAACTGGGTGTTCGGATACTTGCTTCGATCAGCTTTGAAAGAATGACAGAATTTTATCCGCTAGAGCCGCTCGTTCTCGTTAGTAAACTTCAATGCTCTGCCGATATCGTTGTTTGGGCACACATTTTTCTAAAGCAAGTGGTAGTTGAAAATAATCAAACTTTGTTACTTTTTCATACATCTAGTGGCGAAGGATACTTTGGCACAAGTAATCTTTTATCTGTTTCTCGTTACAGTGAGTTGCCTTAAGCGCAGCGTCTGCAACTAAATGACTTTCCAGATCACTATGGTAGAGAAGTTGTAATTTCCAGTACCCCTTTTAAATAAATCGCTCAAGGAACTCATTCCTCTCTGCAGAATAAAAAATGTAAACAAAGTTGTCTGCTTCCTTGCACAGGAATGTGCCCCTTTAGTCAGGTTTAACAGGGTAACCTAAAAATCATGTGCGAATAAATATGATGCACTGCTTAACGCTCAATCTGTTCTACTCTTTCGCCACAGACACCACTGCAAGGGAAACCGTTGCGTGGGGAAATGCCTGAGGCACTGCAGAGTTAAAGACACACAGACGATTTATTGCTGACTCATGCAGGGCCACATCTTCATTTTCGTAGACATTTTATACTTAGTCGAATTATTCCACGTTGCACCTCGTGCCCCATTCAGACTCCATCCATGAAGCGGTACAACTTTCTCCTTTCTGCTCTTAGACTTCTACTCCCTGTACATTCATGTAGGCCCCTAAGCCACCCTCCACGGCTTTATACCTATGCTGTTCAGCTGAGCTGATTTGGCCTGTGACAAATTTGTGGAAGACTTCGCGCGCTACTACGTCATTAATTGTTTTGCCACACATTTATGCAATTGATAACACCACCATCAACTCCTCATCCTCCACATATGCCTATGGCCGCCCAGTTTCGTCTAGAGTTGGCTACTGGGTCGAAAACGCATTTAGAGGTATTACGCCACATTCGTACTTACAAGACCATCACAGGTAGTGTCATTTTACGTACATATTAATTTAAAGACAAATTCATCGCCACAAAAAGCCCTCCACTGAATCACTTAGTGATCCACTCGGATGAATATCGTTCACACAGTGAATATAAGAAATTCCTACTTTCTTATCTGCACCTCAATCAAAAGACCTTTTTGCTCAAACAACTCACAGCCTCCTGCACACTCCACTTATGAGATGGATGTCGGTTGAATTTATCGCTTTGTCACTCCACCCTCAGTCAAGTCGTGTGATGTGGGCCTCACACCATAGCTTCAAACTATCATGCACTTTTGCCACTTCCATTGGTCGGTCTCAAAAGCGGTATAATTAATCAGTGCGGTACATTGCCACAATTCGGTTTGTACAATTCAGCTTGCATAATCACAACTGACACACATGATTCAAACCACGCTCCACCTCTTGAGCAATCCTTTAGCTTGGTCAAGTGTTACACACCTCTCGTGTGTAACAATTATTGTGTCACTTATTTTCAAATCGAGTGAATTGGAGTGTATAGGCAAGTGTGTTAACCCAGTTAACCCATTTTTAATGGACCGTAGGTGTGCAATCGAAGTGAAAACATGGCAGGTGTCAATGAGAAAAACAGTCTTTGTGCCACCTCACTACCCAGACGAATGATGATGATCATGATAACATTGGCTGCAGCACTAGAAGGTCTCCTCTGTCAACTACGTGACTATCTGTGGATTTGCCTTCCTTGTTTAAATGCCATCCCGTCAGCAGTTGACTATAGGTAGCGCCTGCTCCCCTCGCTCTGGTTCAGTGGGCACATATCTTCCATCTAACTGTATGTGCTTCCTTCCTGTTCATAGGGGTTTAGTTTCCATCCACTCCATTAACCCGCAGATTGGCAAAGAGCCATACAGCCTCTGTTCTCGGTTTCTTACGAGCCTCTAAACAACGGGAATACGAGCTCTGCAAATCGCCCATAACGCACACATCAGCGAGTAGGACGTTTAGCGCTATATTATTGCTACGATGCATTTTCGCCTCTTGTTTGATACAAGTACTGCGTAAACATCGAACCCCATTGGTTAAGGTGTTGCGCATCCGACGGATATATGGTTTCGTATTTGTTTGCAATGACTTGACACTTGAACGACTTCAGTCCCGCCATTTGCGATCGACTGCTTTCCCTTCCATGACACCATTACTCCTGCGACACTGGCGAGCAAAGTTGGGTGCGCCACAGCACTGGTGCGATTTCCCCTTGCCTCAGCTGTCAATAAATCACTTTTTTAACTTTAGCTTGAACAAAAATGTGCTGCTTGGCTTTCGTCTCTGTTAATAATTCTTCGAATTTAAGAGAGATAATTTTTAAGGCTTGGAGTAGATAAAATGCGAAAGTATTCTAAATACTCAAAAGAGACTAAGAACAAAACTAACCTTCAAGCGAACCATTCGTGCGCAGAATTGTAAGATGCACACCAAGCACGAGGCCTTTCGGATTTCAGCCTGAAGCCAATTGCTCGTCCAAACCGCTTTAACTGCTAGGTAAGACAATAAAATAATGAAGCCTTTCTAGTTGGAGTGCGACTTCCTCTTTCTACCTGTCCATTACCTTGTGAATGTCCAAGTGTCATGCATGCTTTGGGAATCCTCAAGGTCCTACGTGGCTCAGCGAGTGATTGTATGTACACATGATATCACACCCAACAGTCACTAGGTCTTGGTCCACATCGAAAGGGCCTCTACACCTTCACCATGCCAAGCATTTAATTCAGGCGATGAAGTAGAGCGGATGCTACTATCTACTACCTTCTACGGTTCTCATGCAGATATGTTTAACCCCGTGACACGAAATCAAGCGAATGGCGCAGCTGCCCCACCGGTAGCCGAAAATGGGGCGATGCATGTGTTTTTGTAACAAGCATTCAATTCCTCATTCATTTCGCCATGGACAGGGAAGGATACGATGCCCTGATGTAGTTCAAAGGTGCAATATGTGGTTTTCTTTCTCTAAGGGACATCTGCACTCAAAGTCAATAGTCAACCAAAAGAGAACCGAAAACACACTAGTTTACACACACTTGACAAGGTCTCTTCACTTGTATCGAGTAAGACCTTCATTGAACGTACACTATGCAAACAAAAAATTATGGATACCTTTAAATGGAAATGGAATATTTGCGGCACAGACTAATTGCAGTGCAGCAGAGTCGTTCAAACGGGAAGGTTTACTACTTACTCTTATGCTCAGTAGGTGTATATGTATAATAAATTCACCTATTCCTACATTAATAGGCTATTTAGAGTTTAAATTGTGCAGGTAATCAACTTTCCAAAATGCTGCCTTTAATGATGGCACCACAACAGAATGGATTGGTAATGAATGAAATTAGTGCACTCAATAAAGTAGCGTTTGCATTCTGATGGAAATTTTTACCTGCTTTTCAAATGCCTGGTGGTACATGAAGGAAGTAAACTCAAAACCCATGCCACCTTAATTGAAAATCAGTAGCAATGCAATTCATAAATGCCTGTTTGTTAACGTCATGCCATCCGAATAGCAAAGCTCATCCCTTAAGCACTTATCGGCACGTATTGTTTGTTTCCTTCTCAACTTTAGCGTAATTCGTGTATTCATCGCACTGCGACAGTTGCTTGGATAGATGCCTCGCATTTGGCCATTAACTCAGTCACTCACGTCTGCTATTACTGAGTCGATGTTCGATGAGATAAGGTGTTCAGCATGCACATTTGTAAAACGGTAGTTGGACTTGCACCAGCTGTCTCGTTCCCCAGCCTGAAGCACTACTATGAGAAATGTAAACTCCACGCTCGATTTTCATGTCTCCATGTAGACAATCACTGGGTAGGCAAAGAGACTAAAAATTGAGATTAATAAAGCATCTAAACAAAGAATTCCATTGATGTTGGCTGCTTTCCGTGCCATATGTGAGGATGTCTTACAAATGAAATGAAGGATAGGTCTGAGTTTTTGGCCAATAATGTTGATCGGTAACTGCCAATTAAGAGATATACTCTCAAATTTAGGGTGTACTTCATATTCATTCTTCATCACACTTATAGCATTTGTTAACCTTTTGAGTTCAAATCGGATGACAGTATCGTAGCAATGCCGTGGGAGTCTTGTTTGAGTTAGCACACATACCTCCCTAATGCACCTAAAACCAATCAAATGACCAGGTCATATGCTCATAATACCGAATGAAACTTGTTTTATTGCTGTTTTCTATTGCTTCCTGACATACGCAACCGAGACATTCTCTTACATAACAATTTAAGGTAATTCGATGCTTTGCGTGGTTGGATTCTGCACTCTTCGCCAATGCTGGACCTGCAAATCATAGGGAATTCAAATAGTGCCTACCTGCGAAATGTGGAGGTGGCACCGATTTACTTATCATTTTGACGCACTACAGCGACCTCTGGGAGGAGGAGAAGCCTCATGCCTACTCCTTCCAATTGACGCCCTATCAGACAGCTAACTCATTGAAGGATGTCTGCCATACAAATATTTTGAAAATTGTCTTTCAAGTGTGAAATGTCTTTTAGCATCGTCCATTAGATATTCTTTTATCAGGCTGGCCTATTCGAAAGTTAAGCTACATCCGTTATGCCCAACTGCTGTTCGTTACTTCTGGACATGGTCTACATGCACACTGATTGCGGTAACACGAATAGCCCCTAGAGCATTTGCTGCAGCTGCGTCCACGGATATACGGCTTTCGTCCAACGTAATTCCCTCTAGAGGAACGACAAATCAGCGTTACGAAAAGCAGCAAAGTCGTGTTGATGAGTAAATGTGGACACATGCGACATACGGAGGCTTGCACTGACAGACTGTTAGATATTGTGGATTGGGCCAGTGAGGTCTGAGGCCATCACACTGTCGCATGGCACGGCCCACTTGACTGGAGGTGGCCCACACCAGCTGTTCAAGTATGAATAATCCCAATAATGCTCTATGGAAATGCATTGAATGACAAATAGATTTTATGCAAAGATTACTACGTTTTCGCTCAAGTAAATCCACATTTCACTGAGTTTGTCACACCCCTTGCAAAGTAAACTCCCAAACGTTTGCTTCAAGCTAGTTTTACTTTGCGTACGTGGTGAACCTTACCTGGAGTATGTCAAAGTAATGATAGCCTACGCATGATTGTAAATGCCATTCAGTGATTTTATCAGTGTAGGGCATTTGACATCTCGTAAATTCGTACCGTAGCACTTTAATAAAGAACGTTGTCTACAGCGAAAATAAAAAGAGACTGGAAAGTTTAATTGTTATCGGAAGCGACAGTAACAACTCGCGACTGTCTGCCATCAAGCAGAAGTGATAGTAATTAATTAGACCTTTGGAAATGACCGTGTGTCTGTGTCTTCCTTAAGGTCGTCATAGGATGGGATGCGTACTACAGGACAGAACTTCAGAATGCATACAAAGAAGTTTTGTTGGGGTGTTAGTGGAAGCAACATAAATGAAAAGACGCGTAGACTGATGCGCTTGTATGGTCAAATGCACGACAGTCAGTTATGTCAAACAACGATATTTGGTTGTAAATAGTAAGTGAGAAGTAAGTTGGTGTAAAATACACTTGACTCAGGTGTACACAGTTCCTTAACAACTCGTCACGGGACACGTTTGGCGCTGAGCAATTGCCTTTGCAGACGAGCCAGTCTAGGACAGCCCAACTGCTTGCATCTCTTCACGCATTCTTTCTTTTCCACAAACTGGCATACCTCCATCCATACGCTTGTACGTACTTACGTATTCCTATCACATTACCCATTGCACACAAAACCTTCTGCAAGATTAGCTGTATGCATTTATGAGAATCAATTATACGCACTGATTTTGCAAAGTATATTCGTCCAGTGATAGTTAAGCATAGCATCCCCCTTTTCCATTTAGAACCAAACTAACAACAGCCAAATATATGATGATCTGTTCTGAATTGGTGCGGTGATTTTACACCTAATTTAGCTCTGTGTCCAATTACGCGGGTGCCTCAGCTCCGTAACATCACTCCTTGAATATAATTGTAACTTCCAAGCTCCTCTGTACATTATTACTGTGATATTTTACACTGCTATGATATATTAGGACTTGGAGAAGGATTTAAGGCCAGTACATCTTTTGATCGACGCCAGAACAAAGAGAACTTTCCTAGTATTACATGGTATCCGTGGATGCTACGATGTCTGATTAAGTTGTGGAGGAGGAATGTATCAAAGCACTAATGGGAATGCTGCAGCAACACTGAGAGATTCAACTATTCTGGCCTTAATTTAGCGACACTTGGCAGCATGTCAAAGCCATTCTCAGATGCCCTTATGACTGCCACCAGCATAATCGTTCGATTTAAAGCAATACCTTGTGCTAACGTCAGCAGTGTAATTGCAGATACATCATAGACGCATTTTGTCATTAACACAGAAGCTCCATTTCGAAGTAAACGGAATGCAGTAACAAAAATCAAAAGAATGGATCAAATCAAAACTTTGGCAAATAGATACAGGTAAGTGGTCGTTAATTGCCTTAAAATAAATGACAGTTTTACAGCTCACGGAAAAGGGTGGCAAAACCACCTCAAAAAAATATTTTACTTATAATGGTCGCGGACATTTGCAATTAAGTTAGCGCGGGAAACTCCACCCAGATGTAAACGGAGTACAGTAGGAACAGAAATTATGATCTCAACGAATCTAGAGAATGAGGAAAGAAAGGCATGCTAATTCCCAACCTTTCACCATGCACTTACTGTCAACGCCATTCAACACTGACTGATTTCGCTGTCTTATCAGCATTCAGAAATCCATGAGAGCGTAAAATTGTTTTTAAATTTAAAAGTATCCATCGGCAACAACTAGGTGCGGAAAATTTTTTGCGTTCTATTGCAATTAATTTTTTGAGGACAAGAAACGAAGTGCATAATTAAGGAAATGCTGTGTACAACAGGGTAGGTGGAGTAAAAATCTGTACAGACTGCTCCTTCAATTAGTAACAAAGAGCTGCATTAGATCCGCAGGAACGCTGCGATCAGCTGACAAATATGCAACAAGTATGCACAAATAAACATGTGGAGCGCACACATTAGTAATTCGGACATGCGCCAAGAGAAAGTGGATGCAGAAGGCACGAATTGATGCCTCTTGGTTGGAAGTCATGACTACCACCTTAAATGGAAATCAACCTGGCTTATCAGCCAGCATCTGCTGCGGGAATTCCAAAGGGATAACAGGTAATGAGGGCGAAGCATCTCATAGGACAACTTGAAATGTTATGAAATTTGCAGATTGGCGTGATTGTTAGGAGTACCCTAGGTAATAAGAGCTTTATGCGAAAGCAATAACGGAGTTCAGAGCCCGCGTGGAGGCGAATTTGTGCTCACTGATGCATCTGTGTGTGGACGGCAGAAAGTAAGTAGAGGGAGGCTAAGATGAACTGAAGGGAAGAGGTTGAGGGAAGAACCGCAACATGGACAGGTGTATAGTAGAACATGCAATGAGGAAGATGCGACAGGGTAGAGAGTGCAGACGAGCACATATAAACGAATAGGCGATGGTGGTGATAAGGAAACTGTCCGGAAGGACGCAAGTGGAGCCCGCGTTTGTGCTCCTTCTCCTGTGTTATGAACTCGTCGAATTGGCGTCACGCATGCACAAACTTGTTTGCAAAATTGCTCAGTCAACGTCAGTTAGGCATTTTTTGCAAAATATCAAAACGGAATGACCACAACAAGTCACTGTCACCACTGTCATCTCTCTTGGCCGCCTGTGTTGTGAACGTCGCTACTTACCACTCAGACTTGACAGCTTCCGATTTGGCTCCACCGTCTTCCAGCTCCATCAGACCTGTCGTCATTCCACTCATGTAAGCTCTACCCATTAGGTGATGTGCTCTCCTCTCCACCAGTTTCGATTACACTATCTGGTTTCAGCCATTCTCCCATGACTGTTATATTGTACCAAGTTTGGTGGATGCTGCAGTACTGCTCTTCATCTATCGGTTTATCTTTTCTCATTTTCGTGCATTTAGGACATGAGAACATGGAGTTTTCTGAATTCACAAGAACCATGGTAAACCAACAAAGCTTGCGCTTCATTGGAAGACGTGATTAACGCATCAATTAATTACCATGTACTGGAAAATGCCTTCGATCCACATAGGTAGACCTTATGTTGTGTCATTTGACCTCCGTGAAGTTGGTACATTGGACTTCTATTCGGAAAGTGACGAGAGGTTCGTATTAAGTTTAAAAGCAGGTATTTCAATAATGGGGTAGAACTGCGGATATGATGAAGTCAATTGAAGTGGACGCTTCTTTAAAAGTAGGATAGCCTGAAATCCTAAGATGTCGATATATTATTTGGCATGCTGCCCTCTGTATCATCGGTATGAGTTACATCACTTTTACTGTAGCAAAACTTAAGTGACTCCTTCAAACGGTAACCTTATTCCGTATATAAAGCAAATGTATTTCTCTGTGACTTGATTTCAAAAATGAGACGGTGCAGTGCGGCTTATGGCATTGGTCAATTAGAGCGGTGAAGTCCGCATGAAAGCAGGAAATCCAGGTTGTGTGTCATGTTGCAAAGAATCATTTCATCGAAGTAGAGATCCCATCTATGGTGCTATTGATGATGAAAAAGATAGCAGAAGCGTATGTGAGTGGGAATTTGACAGATGCAGTTACAGCAGCATTGGCGTACAACAGTAGCAACCAAAGTCAGCCGACGATAGAATGTGTTTGGTATAATCAGTGAATTACAACAGTTTCGACAAGTAAGTCAAATGGTCAACGCAGATGAAGGAAGAAATGAGGGAAAAACACTTGCAAACTCAAACCACAGCCTCTTTAACCAATGCAAAACGAGGAGGCCAGGGATCTTGTTTGCAGTCAAAATGGCAGGTTTGACCTCACTGGGGTGCATCACATAGAGTGTTGAAAAACCGTCCAATTTCGTGTGCTCCTGAGATTGGATAAATCATTTAAGGTCCACTCGCCACCCAGTGACATCTACACTTCATTAACAGAGCGGTGCTGTGATACAAGTATACCGGTCCCCACTACGGCTGCATGACGCATGCGATCCACCCGAAGACCGCTTAAATTCAATAACCATTCAAAGGACATCCAAAACACCCGCTGACATACTCCAGGTAAGGTTCACCACGTACGCAAAGTAAAACTAGCTTGAAGCAAACGTTTGGGAGTTTACTTTGCAAGGGGTGTGACAAACTCAGTGAAATGTGGATTTACTTGAGCGAAAACGTAGTAATCTTTGCATAAAATCTATTTGTCATTCAATGCATTTCCATAGAGCATTATTGGGATTATTCATACTTGAACAGCTGGTGTGGGCCACCTCCAGTCAAGTGGGCCGTGCCATGCGACAGTGTGATGGCCTCAGACCTCACTGGCCCAATCCACAATATCTAACAGTCTGTCAGTGCAAGCCTCCGTATGTCGCATGTGTCCACATTTACTCATCAACACGACTTTGCTGCTTTTCGTAACGCTGATTTGTCGTTCCTCTAGAGGGAATTACGTTGGACGAAAGCCGTATATCCGTGGACGCAGCTGCAGCAAATGCTCTAGGGGCTATTCGTGTTACCGCAATCAGTGTGCATGTAGACCATGTCCAGAAGTAACGAACAGCAGTTGGGCATAACGGATGTAGCTTAACTTTCGAATAGGCCAGCCTGATAAAAGAATATCTAATGGACGATGCTAAAAGACATTTCACACTTGAAAGACAATTTTCAAAATATTTGTATGGCAGACATCCTTCAATGAGTTAGCTGTCTGATAGGGCGTCAATTGGAAGGAGTAGGCATGAGGCTTCTCCTCCTCCCAGAGGTCGCTGTAGTGCGTCAAAATGATAAGTAAATCGGTGCCACCTCCACATTTCGCAGGTAGGCACTATTTGAATTCCCTATGATTTGCAGGTCCAGCATTGGCGAAGAGTGCAGAATCCAACCACGCAAAGCATCGAATTACCTTAAATTGTTATGTAAGAGAATGTCTCGGTTGCGTATGTCAGGAAGCAATAGAAAACAGCAATAAAACAAGTTTCATTCGGTATTATGAGCATATGACCTGGTCATTTGATTGGTTTTAGGTGCATTAGGGAGGTATGTGTGCTAACTCAAACAAGACTCCCACGGCATTGCTACGATACTGTCATCCGATTTGAACTCAAAAGGTTAACAAATGCTATAAGTGTGATGAAGAATGAATATGAAGTACACCCTAAATTTGAGAGTATATCTCTTAATTGGCAGTTACCGATCAACATTATTGGCCAAAAACTCAGACCTATCCTTCATTTCATTTGTAAGACATCCTCACATATGGCACGGAAAGCAGCCAACATCAATGGAATTCTTTGTTTAGATGCTTTATTAATCTCAATTTTTAGTCTCTTTGCCTACCCAGTGATTGTCTACATGGAGACATGAAAATCGAGCGTGGAGTTTACATTTCTCATAGTAGTGCTTCAGGCTGGGGAACGAGACAGCTGGTGCAAGTCCAACTACCGTTTTACAAATGTGCATGCTGAACACCTTATCTCATCGAACATCGACTCAGTAATAGCAGACGTGAGTGACTGAGTTAATGGCCAAATGCGAGGCATCTATCCAAGCAACTGTCGCAGTGCGATGAATACACGAATTACGCTAAAGTTGAGAAGGAAACAAACAATACGTGCCGATAAGTGCTTAAGGGATGAGCTTTGCTATTCGGATGGCATGACGTTAACAAACAGGCATTTATGAATTGCATTGCTACTGATTTTCAATTAAGGTGGCATGGGTTTTGAGTTTACTTCCTTCATGTACCACCAGGCATTTGAAAAGCAGGTAAAAATTTCCATCAGAATGCAAACGCTACTTTATTGAGTGCACTAATTTCATTCATTACCAATCCATTCTGTTGTGGTGCCATCATTAAAGGCAGCATTTTGGAAAGTTGATTACCTGCACAATTTAAACTCTAAATAGCCTATTAATGTAGGAATAGGTGAATTTATTATACATATACACCTACTGAGCATAAGAGTAAGTAGTAAACCTTCCCGTTTGAACGACTCTGCTGCACTGCAATTAGTCTGTGCCGCAAATATTCCATTTCCATTTAAAGGTATCCATAATTTTTTGTTTGCATAGTGTACGTTCAATGAAGGTCTTACTCGATACAAGTGAAGAGACCTTGTCAAGTGTGTGTAAACTAGTGTGTTTTCGGTTCTCTTTTGGTTGACTATTGACTTTGAGTGCAGATGTCCCTTAGAGAAAGAAAACCACATATTGCACCTTTGAACTACATCAGGGCATCGTATCCTTCCCTGTCCATGGCGAAATGAATGAGGAATTGAATGCTTGTTACAAAAACACATGCATCGCCCCATTTTCGGCTACCGGTGGGGCAGCTGCGCCATTCGCTTGATTTCGTGTCACGGGGTTAAACATATCTGCATGAGAACCGTAGAAGGTAGTAGATAGTAGCATCCGCTCTACTTCATCGCCTGAATTAAATGCTTGGCATGGTGAAGGTGTAGAGGCCCTTTCGATGTGGACCAAGACCTAGTGACTGTTGGGTGTGATATCATGTGTACATACAATCACTCGCTGAGCCACGTAGGACCTTGAGGATTCCCAAAGCATGCATGACACTTGGACATTCACAAGGTAATGGACAGGTAGAAAGAGGAAGTCGCACTCCAACTAGAAAGGCTTCATTATTTTATTGTCTTACCTAGCAGTTAAAGCGGTTTGGACGAGCAATTGGCTTCAGGCTGAAATCCGAAAGGCCTCGTGCTTGGTGTGCATCTTACAATTCTGCGCACGAATGGTTCGCTTGAAGGTTAGTTTTGTTCTTAGTCTCTTTTGAGTATTTAGAATACTTTCGCATTTTATCTACTCCAAGCCTTAAAAATTATCTCTCTTAAATTCGAAGAATTATTAACAGAGACGAAAGCCAAGCAGCACATTTTTGTTCAAGCTAAAGTTAAAAAAGTGATTTATTGACAGCTGAGGCAAGGGGAAATCGCACCAGTGCTGTGGCGCACCCAACTTTGCTCGCCAGTGTCGCAGGAGTAATGGTGTCATGGAAGGGAAAGCAGTCGATCGCAAATGGCGGGACTGAAGTCGTTCAAGTGTCAAGTCATTGCAAACAAATACGAAACCATATATCCGTCGGATGCGCAACACCTTAACCAATGGGGTTCGATGTTTACGCAGTACTTGTATCAAACAAGAGGCGAAAATGCATCGTAGCAATAATATAGCGCTAAACGTCCTACTCGCTGATGTGTGCGTTATGGGCGATTTGCAGAGCTCGTATTCCCGTTGTTTAGAGGCTCGTAAGAAACCGAGAACAGAGGCTGTATGGCTCTTTGCCAATCTGCGGGTTAATGGAGTGGATGGAAACTAAACCCCTATGAACAGGAAGGAAGCACATACAGTTAGATGGAAGATATGTGCCCACTGAACCAGAGCGAGGGGAGCAGGCGCTACCTATAGTCAACTGCTGACGGGATGGCATTTAAACAAGGAAGGCAAATCCACAGATAGTCACGTAGTTGACAGAGGAGATCTCAAAGTGCTGCAGCCAATGTTATCATGATCATCATCATTCGTCTGGGTAGTGAGGTGGCACAAAGACTGTTTTTCTCATTGACACCTGCCATGTTTTCACTTCGATTGCACACCTACGGTCCATTAAAAATGGGTTAACTGGGTTAACACACTTGCCTATACACTCCAATTCACTCGATTTGAAAATAAGTGACACAATAATTGTTACACACGAGAGGTGTGTAACACTTGACCAAGCTAAAGGATTGCTCAAGAGGTGGAGCGTGGTTTGAATCATGTGTGTCAGTTGTGATTATGCAAGCTGAATTGTACAAACCGAATTGTGGCAATGTACCGCACTGATTAATTATACCGCTTTTGAGACCGACCAATGGAAGTGGCAAAAGTGCATGATAGTTTGAAGCTATGGTGTGAGGCCCACATCACACGACTTGACTGAGGGTGGAGTGACAAAGCGATAAATTCAACCGACATCCATCTCATAAGTGGAGTGTGCAGGAGGCTGTGAGTTGTTTGAGCAAAAAGGTCTTTTGATTGAGGTGCAGATAAGAAAGTAGGAATTTCTTATATTCACTGTGTGAACGATATTCATCCGAGTGGATCACTAAGTGATTCAGTGGAGGGCTTTTTGTGGCGATGAATTTGTCTTTAAATTAATATGTACGTAAATTGACACTACCTGTGATGGTCTTGTAAGTACGAATGTGGCGTAATACCTCTAATGCCGTTTTCGACCCAGTAGCCAACTCTAGACGAAACTGGGCGGCCATAGGCATATGTGGAGGATGAGGAGTTGATGGTGGTGTTATCAATTGCATAAATGTGTGGCAAAACAATTAATGACGTAGTAGCGCGCGAAGTCTTCCACAAATTTGTCACAGGCCAAATCAGCTCAGCTGAACAGCATAGGTATAAAGCCGTGGAGGGTGGCTTAGGGGCCTACATGAATGTACAGGGAGTAGAAGTCTAAGAGCAGAAAGGAGAAAGTTGTACCGCTTCATGGATGGAGTCTGAATGGGGCACGAGGTGCAACGTGGAATAATTCGACTAAGTATAAAATGTCTACGAAAATGAAGATGTGGCCCTGCATGAGTCAGCAATAAATCGTCTGTGTGTCTTTAACTCTGCAGTGCCTCAGGCATTTCCCCACGCAACGGTTTCCCTTGCAGTGGTGTCTGTGGCGAAAGAGTAGAACAGATTGAGCGTTAAGCAGTGCATCATATTTATTCGCACATGATTTTTAGGTTACCCTGTTAAACCTGACTAAAGGGGCACATTCCTGTGCAAGGAAGCAGACAACTTTGTTTACATTTTTTATTCTGCAGAGAGGAATGAGTTCCTTGAGCGATTTATTTAAAAGGGGTACTGGAAATTACAACTTCTCTACCATAGTGATCTGGAAAGTCATTTAGTTGCAGACGCTGCGCTTAAGGCAACTCACTGTAACGAGAAACAGATAAAAGATTACTTGTGCCAAAGTATCCTTCGCCACTAGATGTATGAAAAAGTAACAAAGTTTGATTATTTTCAACTACCACTTGCTTTAGAAAAATGTGTGCCCAAACAACGATATCGGCAGAGCATTGAAGTTTACTAACGAGAACGAGCGGCTCTAGCGGATAAAATTCTGTCATTCTTTCAAAGCTGATCGAAGCAAGTATCCGAACACCCAGTTCGTGTTGCCAAGTATTTGTGAGAGCGGGAGTTCTAAAATCTCATAAATTGATCAAAATGGTGCTACCTATCCCCTTTTTAAAGATGACTCTAACAAACCTACATCTTGATGGCAAAGCAATCATAGACATTCTCTCATTCGATGAATTTTATCACATCTAACAAAAAGGGTTTTCTTTTCATCTAGCTTACTCGAGAAACTCTGACTATCCAAGCGACAGTAAGTCTGAGTAGCCAAAACTAGGCTGACAGACTTGGCAATCTTAAATACCACCCAGGCATCTGTATCGGTGATAGTGGCGAGGTCAACTGCCCCATTACTAATAAAGTAGTTTTCCAGGTCTGTATGAGTTGTACCCTTACCATTTTCTGAATGTTAAACTTGTCTACACTGGCGATGAGGCTAAAGTGCTTGTATTGGCAACACCAGAGTAGCTTCAAGGCAGACTAGGTGTGGTTATGGACCACATTTTAAAGTCGAAGTGCACAACTGGGTGCATTCAAATAGTCAGGCAAGAGGAAGCAAAGATCTACAGTGCCGAGGTGTAAGAGAACCGTTACCACTGCCGTTTGGAGTACCATTGGAGTGGAGAACGCTGCGAAGGTTTGTGGAACTTCCACCCACCACTATTAGGTGGTTACTCCTAACCATCTGAAAAGGTTGCCAATGTCGCTCTCCATAGACGTGTGTGGAAGTTCATCGGCGACCAACTGATGACCGGTTTCGGTATCACCGTCAGGCGCTTCTTCTCTGTTTGCTAACCGTGTATTGTCTTACACCCATTGAAAGGAATGCAAAACCATGCAGTGGAACTATGGAAAGTGAAGATACGGAGTTCCATGCCCGAAAAAATCTAATGGTGCAACTGTCATGATCACAGTCACATACGAACCAAGTAGATGAACAAGTACTCCTCTGAATCCCAACTTGTCTTCTACGGGTAAGCCTTCAGCAGTGGCTAAGGATTCACTGACTATCACGTCAGATAGTGCATTGACGTTTCTCACTTCAACAATGGCCACCATTTTTTCCTGATCATCCCCAGGAACTTCAATCTTTCGCATGCAGAAAGTTTATTTATGTATTACCAGCACTTTCATTAGATTTGTGCAATTAGCCAGTCAAGCGATTTTACTGCAAATCGCCTGTTAATAAGCCACAGCAAATCGCACTATCTTTGGCGCAATTTTCAGCTTTTGGAACTTGTAGATGAAGGGATGTTTTTAGCGCGTATTTGGGCAATGAACGTTTTGTGCCACAACAAATACCATCGAGGAGGAACAAAACAGTGGTCGAACAGAGGATGAAATGGAGGAGGAACCTACAGCCTCTACGCGTGTGTAATTCTCCCTGCTCGACTCGACTCGAAGTCAAATACAAATGTGTAACCAATGGTATGTGTAGTAGTTTGCCATAAAAGTTTTTATACTAAGTAGGCGTAATTTTGCTACGCCAGACTGAAATATGCCCAAATTCTCGATTGTAGAGACGCGTTATCGAATTAACGCGAAAAGAGCATTCATCGCAATACATCATTTTAGAAATTTACCTCCTTTACGATGGGGAGAGGAGAACTTAGGGCGCCATGAGTTACTGTTGGTGAAAAATGCCAAACTGTCAACTCAATTTTGCTGGTTACGTTTGCCACCAGGATTGCTGTTCGGTCGTGGAAAGTAAAGGATTGTAGTAACGCCGTAGTGGGTTGTGCATTCCATTTGCGGATATGACAGTGTGCTCATGGGTTTGGCAACTGGAGTAAAAATCACAGCAAACGTAACTACAAAATCTTCCATTTCCCACCATGTTGTCCAATGCTAAATGCAAGGTTTTGCCCACATTTAACACTTAATTGCTGTGAGCCTTTGCCGACCAAGCGCAAATCTATCAGCTTTTAAAAATTTGGACAACGTGGGCACAAAACTGGTCCTTCTTACTGCGCATACCCCGAGCAGTAATGGTGAGTACAATGCTTCGTTTTGCGAAGTGAAAGTTCATTTTATTTTAGAAACAATTTGAGTAATGTTGTCCTTGCTGTGTAAGCATTTGAGTTCTGAGGATGACAAAGTTGGATTGAATCGTCCTTAATTACGGTATAGTGTACTCTTTGAATGCAGCACACTGTACATGTAAATCTGCTTGCCTGGTAATGTGCATTCTGAAGAGCTAGTCCAAATTTCTGTAGTCATTGACGAAAATTTAATCTTATTCCCAACTAAGGCTCTATTATCAGTGAGCTAATGCAATCAGCATGCAGATCAGACTTCGCGAAAATTAGTTGTGTCACGAGCTTTTGACCGCAGTACCTACCTTTGGGCCTTTATTCGGCTTTCATACAGACTAATTTAGCGCACTGGGTTATTCAGTCTCGATTCCTGGAAAAATTTCTACGGTGTTCCTACATTCCTCTAAATTTGGTGATGCTCCCTCTACCTCCTCATTCCAAATGCATGTAACTCTCTAAATCCAAGATTTACGACAGAACAGACATCTAAAACTTGCCTGACTAAGAAATGTGCCCAAAAAGGTAGAATACATGTGCAAGTGTGGAGAACTTTGGCTAATGTTTACTGAAATTAATTCCTCATCTGCTTTGCAAGCCAAACTGCATGAAACAAGACATGAATACGAAGAAATGCTGCCATAAATTACTGCATTAAATATAACATAATGTTCTAGGAAGTATTCAAAGTATATCAGTCACTTTGCTTCATTTAAAAGGACGTGCAGAGAACAGTTGAGATGAAGGCCAATGTTGCGGTAAAAATGATCGTATTACTGGAAGAGGTAACCACAGCCTTTGGTGTCGTCCGTTCATCGGATTCTGTTTGTGGCTTGTCGAATTCCCCTTTCACATGTGCGCCGGCTACCACAACTGACATCACGAGCAGCACAGTTAGAAAAAGTGCAAAGCTGAAGGCTTTCATGTTGTTTCTTGCTTCAGTATGAGCCATGCGCACCTCAAACGCCCATTTATAGACTCAATTGACGGGGGTGTTTCTAATGATTTATTCAGGCGAGACCGCCAATAAGAAAGTCCGTTTTTTATTCATTTACCATTTACCCTATTGTCTTGTGTTTCACCTGCATGACTAGGTGACTCGAATAACTAATGTAAGCAAGAGGCTTAGGCAATTTTAATCACGTTTTGGTCTGTTGAACCTCTTTCTGTGCTTTGAATTCAATGGTGGTGGCAGGCACAAGTGTCATTGGATTAAAAGTTCAAAGGCAGATTACTTTAGACCAAATAAGTCACTTGTAGTAAGGATAGGTAAGTATTTGGACACAAGTTTCATGCTACTTTTGTGAGTGATACCGTAATAACGGGGTGGGAAATGGAAGAGCTTGCCGTTACCACTGTTAATTAGGCATACCATTTACAAAGTTGGAGAACTCGCAGCACATTGAGGTGGAACTGCCTTCCATGCCTATTGCACTTGTGGAGGAGGCATGATTTTAGTTGCTTTGCCATTTTGTTAGAATTTTAGAACTGATAGAAGTCATTTCACACGGTGATGCCGATGCATTGGCGCACACAGGTAGGTTGTGTCCAGTTTGTCACACATCTAATAAAAGAAGGCAATGGAGACTCATTTGGTTTTGGTTAGATGATTTTGAATGAATGACCGTCATCTGTAAATTTTCATTAGGACCTAACGACAAAATTACCCGAAATCTAAAACCCACATTGCCGTTTAAAATTTGTTGGTGCCATTGCGCATGCGGTCAAACAGCAAACGTCCTGTTCATAAAGCGTATGTTTACATGATTAAGTTGGTTAATGTACTTGACAATAGGTTACGCGATTTCGTAAGTTCTTCTGCCAAAAATTATCCTTTTAAGCATTTTTGAGTTGCAATATTACTGAATTTTAAAATACGCATTTACTGTTCTTAGGCGTGGCTATTCCCAAGTAACCTGAATGCCATCAGCGTGGGGAGGCAGTTTATTTTAAATAAAAGCTTAATCAGGCTAAAAAACTTCTCAGGAATCTTGTCTTAATTTGAGGAAATTTCGCGGTGTAGACTATGAGGACTACTGCAACAGGCGCCGCGTCTGCTGCTTAAAGTGCACCAGAGGATGTCATCGAAATGTGATAGGACAAACTAAACGCTCCCTATTTTGAGCAAATTTTAGGCAAGAATTTTTTGCGTAATCGCCTTAAAACCCCTCTACACAAATAATTATGATCGAATTTTTACAAAACAGAACAGTAATTAAGATGGCCTTTTTAGCTTGAATGCCAAAATACCCTGCCGCATGCGAGTCAGTACTTTAGTAAACCACCAACCCCTTTTTTACCTTACCGCACACCAAACAATTATTGTTTAACAAATTGGCACATGGGCATACAAAATTGATGCGTGGCGTTTTTAAATAAACGTATAGATACAATACCGCTGCTGAACTGCTTTGTGAAGAACGACTTTCGGCTGATTTGGAGAATGACTATTGCACTGAAGGTGCATCTCATTTAGTCACACCGCATGCCACTCTTACCGAATTTTATAACAGTTTGGAGAGTGGCCACCATTGCTTGTAGGTCAACAAATTCCAATGAATTACAAGCCTTCAGTAGGTAAGGGATTACACCCTAGGAATCACGAATTGGCCACGCCCGACTCGTGTGTGCCAATGCTCTAGTCTTTCCACATAACTTTTCAAGTTTCGCCCTATTGGCTACGACTGAGATAAGCGTGCCTTCACTAATACCCGTGAGACATTAGTTTTCATGCACCATCTTCAACCACCACACCCATGAGGAGGGTAACGTTCATTTAGCCCACTATTCGCCGAATATGCACATGCAATCAACTGTAAAAAGAGGCTCTACTCCCATTTCACAAGGCTTTATTTTAGCACTGACTGTAAATACAAAGTGAAATTTGTGTTCACATATTATGGTATCTTTATCGTAAATGAATAATTATATTTGCATATTCTACCTTCAAAATTTTCAATGCTTGGCATTTGTGTCTAACAACTTCATATCGCTCAACATCTCCATAAAACGATTCTCTTTCAAACTAAGCAGAAATGTATCCACTCAAAACAGTAGTTTACGACAGTTTGTGGGTTCAGCATTTGGCCACAGCATTGACTTTATCACACGTGATTAAAAAACACATCACAGTGCCACCAGGACAAAATGTTGTCCTAAAGGAACTTAATGCAAATGCAAATGCGGCTGCTCGGATTGTGGATGTGTTTGACGTCGGATAAAACGTGTAAGCACCTATTATGACTGCTTGATGGCACGAGTGGCCCAAAATTTTTGATGCATATTGTGTGGATAAGATGTTTAATGCAAATGAATCACTTTCTCTAGGAACAGTAGAGAGTTTTTGGCCACTTTTATTCACACTTTTTCGATACATACGAAACTAACTCCACGTGCTTCCAGCATTTGCAATGCCAAAGTTTTCAATAGGTTGCGATGGGTTTTCTAACCGATTTCAGTAAACCGTTGATTGCAGACTGAATGGCCTTTATTCATTACGATTCGCAGCGACCAAGTTTGGCCACTAAACTGAACAACTGAAGCTCGCTGCGAGGACGCGCGATCCAAATGCCATTTGTGTGCCAAATATTTTGATGGTTCCCTCTTAAATAGTAGCCCTTTATTCCACTGAACAAATCTCATTTGCACTCTGGAAGACTTCTGTTTTCAGATGGGCAAAGTATCAGCATTTGTACCAATTTATACGAAAGACTGCATGCAAGTTTGCTTAAATAAAACCATGTGTGGTTTGTTTGATATTAACCAGTAGCCCAAATGCATAGCGTGCAATGCAAACTCCTCGGACGCTTCAGTATCCTAATGGGCTTTGGGACGGAAAAATGTTTTTGCCGATTGCATATTTCTTATTTCCCTACGTTTTACGAAGCTAAAAAGGAAGGTTTAAGTAAATGGTTAGGATTTTTCAAAGCCTCACTAAAATTTGCCTGCATTTGTATGTGATTCTGCCAAAATACATAATGCAGGTATTGCGACTCAATGTAGCTTCAAATACCTGTAAAAGCCTTCTGCAGCCAACTGTCTCTGTTGTTACTCTCCTGTTTATTTTTTGAAAATAGCTTCAATAAACATCATTTAATGAACTGGCAAAACTTAACACATTCACTGTGAGAATTTTGAAAGGAATGATACGGAATGCATTTTCTGTGCTATTCTCTGGAGGCCTGTAGAGTCAAAATCATTCGCTTCGATATAATTTCTGAATAAGACCATCTCCGAAGTTGCTTTGCCAACGCGATTTCTCCTAAACGTCTTCTTCAACGAAAGTAACCTTGAGCTCATCATTTTGCAAATGGAGAAATAGAGCAGGCAACCACCGCCACACTTAGTGGCAAAAAGAGTAACCAGTGGATGAGGCGTATTTACCAACTATTTCGAAGAGAAATGAAGTACTGGTCGCAATTAAAGCTGCGCATACGTAAAATACGCCTCCAAGGAAAGTTCAGGCTGCGACAACTCCCAGCCCTGCAGTGTTATTCAGAGCTAAATTGTCCATAATGTCAAATTATTCATTTAAAAAATCAGGAAGCACGGTTTTGGGCGGACAAGGCTGTGTGTAGATATTTTGTCTTGCAAATGCTATCTCATAGACAAATCGAGCACTTTCAATGTGCCGCCATGCAATACCCGCCAAAAACATTAAAGTAAAGTGATGCCTCTTGGACAAGACTAGGAAATGTCCACTTTAATGAGAACAGACGGAGTCGGCTTATATTGATAGTTGGCACGAATGAATGAAGTAAGTTAGTGACACAAACGTGATCCGTTTTTCCTATGGGTTGAATAAAAGGGGCAGACGGACGTATCAAGCATCGTTTTATGGTTGGAGCACTGAAATATGTCCTTGTTTTAAATAAGTCGGCCATTGTAAACTTTATCCTGTTCCCCATTTTGAAATACTCTTCAATTTTGTGCTTCACCAGACTGAGGTTTTGCGAAATATTGCAGGCCATTACTAGAATAGGCCTGGGGAAGCAGATATTTCATCCCTTTGAACAGGTAACATGCATTGTCGCAGTAGCATTTCTCACCACATACACTAGTTTATGCCTTATGCAAAATCAAGACTTGCAATTGAATCGACTTCATTGCAATTATCGAGGTTATCGCAAAACTACATCATACAAAGCACTTACGCAGCACAATTCGCTTCGGACTTTGCAATTGCTTATCATAGGTGCCAACCATTACCACGTTGCGTGCGGACAGGAGAATCAACAGATTTGGCGTATTTAGCAAATATTTTCATAACAGTTTAAACATCAGCATCAGCAGTAGTTGAGACTACTTGAGTTGGCTTTTGGGTAACAAGCGGTCCGATCGCAGCATCCTTGCAACGGAGTAGATTCTATAGATTCTCCCGGCAAATAGCATTACTATCCACATAGAGTCATGGCATTTGGCTGCCTCTTTTCCGCTGCCAAATGCAAAGACAAAGTTTTGGCTTCAGTAATCTGGAATTGCAGGTAAAAGAAGGCAAAAACAAAAGTGTTCACAAAAGTGTTGTTCACGAAATACAACATGAAGCGTCCAAACTCATATAACCGAAATGAGTGGGTTTAGTTTGTTTTTTTGTAAAACGAAAAGTCCGATTGGCGAAGTGGTTCTTACATATAGGGCAAATTATTATCACTGACACATGATTCACGCATTTTCTTAACTAACTAGCCTTTAAAGCGCAATAACGAACTGCCAAACATCGGTAGAGCCAGGAATTTGTGTAAAACATCCATAGAACACTGGTTCTGCATTTTTCGCACGAGCGAAATTAACATTCTTGAATCATATTTTCGCTTTATAACACTATCCCTTCACGCCATCTACATATTATCACGCTTTTAACGCAAAGGACGCGCAATGTCTAAACTCTGGTAGCACTGAACTTGCTACTACAGTAGAAAGTGGAATATCTTTGAATATTTTTGAATTTCTTCAAGAAAAGTTCTGCAGTAAGCATGTATTATAAGGTCACTGTGGGGTACATCTCGCAAGAATAGGCAGCTCATTTCTTTGCGAAGAGCAAAATAAAGCAATCTAAAAAATGCCCGTGTTAGCGTTGGTAAATGTTTTTTTTTGAGTGCGTCCTTGTCATAGGATTGGGCTGGCGGAGCTAAGGATTTGCTCTACACCATGAGGCTTTCAGTAATAGCACACATTAATCACGTTAACAGGCGGTTTAACTGTCAATCGGCTTCTGTGGCTTTCCCACTCTCTTACCCTTACCATAAATTGCGTGCGGTGGTAACAGAGTGCTTCAATACTTTCTTTTTGGAATAGCCAAAGCCTTAGTCATGCTTCCATGTGTATGCAAAATGGAAGGATATCATTGTTTGGCCTGAGAAAAATATCTAACTGCTTTTTATTCCACCCAGCTCAAAGGTGAAACTTACAACTTCACCCCAAGCCAAGTCCTACAGCATCTATTAATCCGGCTTAATCACACAAAACCACTCATTAGAAAATACGAAGCAAAATCTAGAAGTCGCAATGGAGTTTGTTCACTTCCTCAACTACCAATAGTATGGGTTATCTCAAACGCAAAGTAGTAATTTACAAAAGGGTGGATATGGTTGGTGTACGTAGGCAACACGATTTTTCACTGCGAAAACGTGTACCACAATCCTTTGTACCAAAATTTCCGTCGCCTTACCAGCAGTAAAGTAGTATCTTAAAGGTCATTTGCATTGCTTTAAGACGCATCATACCAACGAGTTTTTACGTTTGCCCCAGTTCTCAATGGGCGTTGTCACCAGCACCGATTACTTCTGAACACGTCAAAAGCCCCTCTTTGCAATGATTGAAGTATCACGCAAGAACAGGTAATTTTGATCAATGAATTCCTCTTACCACTGCAGTATCGAGCAGGTAGATTTGTGACAAGAAAATAAGAGGCATGGATTCGGTTTTATTCTGGTGGAAGTCCTGAGCAGGACAGTTGTGTGGGACATGCCCTCTTTAGGAAAACATCATCCTAGGAATAATTAATTGCATTGTGCGTTTTGAGAAAAGGGAATTATTAATACAGAAGCCTGGAGATCTGCCGGTAGCATATTTTTATTAGAAATGGAAATACTCACAAAGCTCTTGGTAAGTGCATATTTGAATTTTTGGCTCTTGCAATTTCTTGGTGAATCTCTTCCATTTTGCGCAAATTTTTGCAATGTGATTGCTCTCTGTCCACAACTTTATTGGGCTTATTTTAAAAATTGTGTGGCATCCTTGTTTAGGCAAGTGTATAGCTCAGTTGCGCACGAGTTGCCTTAGCCTATAAGTTTGCTTGAGACTGGTTTAACAAGGCGATGCGTGTGCAAGTAGGCAAAGATGTGCCACGTAACAACTGCGAATCTACTACGAATTTGCATCATGACTGTAGGCCAAAGAGGTGAAATGGTCTGTGGAAAATGGGCTGTGATCAATAGCAATGGCTGCATGATTGTGAAATGCAATACAGATGCTAGGACAGAGGTGCGTTGGTTCAGCAAAAACCACCATTTCTAGAACCCGTGACTCCTTATGTATGGCATGGATAAAGCTGGAATATGCTTCTAAAGTAGTGACTCGCAACCGTGTTATGCAATACTTCTATACCAAGTTTTGGATTATAAATAATGTGTGAAACCTTACAGCGCAACTTATGCGGCAAAAGCCGAAAAGCATTTCAATAATTCACATGCATAACTGACAAACCTGATTAAGCAGGGCCATAAAACAATGCAAAAAGCTCCCCACTTGGTGTAGACAGAGTAAATGTCTTGAAATTTGTAGCAAAATGCATGTTTTACAAGCCTAGGCATAGCGTATTTGGGGAAAAATAGCAAGGGAAGATGTTTAAGAAAAGGGGGTGAAAATCAGCGAAGCATTTCATTCAGTAAAAAGCATCTGGCCTTGCTTTCATGCAGTCCATGAAATGCATTCATAAGTCCGACTGGTATACGCTTTGATCCTCAAACCCGGCTTCAACAAGCGGAGAAGGCAAGAAAGCTTTTTTGTACCATGCAGGCCAGTGGGCATCGTTGGGTACAAGTTGAGTTTTCACTTTCCCATGTGCAAAGTTTCTCGGTAAAGCCGGTGGCTTCATGTGACAGCTGGTACTATCAGGAAGTTACTTGACACCATTTTAAGGTTAGCTTCAGCCAATGTGAAGACGGCCAATTCCAGTTCTCATTTATTGAGATAATGGTTACATTTTGCTGCTAAAGGTGTCACAAAATCCAAAATTATTCGAAAAACGTTTGGACCAGTTATTTTGCTCTCGAATTTGCTTTATGGCATAGGTTTAATCATCAACGATGTTGCAAGGATTGCCGAACAAGTGCACACCCTCATGCTACACAAAATCACCTGCGTAATGCTGGAAGCTTTACAGCTAGTTGGATTTAGCTCATCGTTACGGGCAATGAAACGCCTGCAGTGCATAAACTAACTGGCATCCTTATGATTCCACGAACAACTCAAAATGACAGCATAGTAATAATCTGAATAGTGAGGCATTTTGTTAAGATAGCGCTGCCGTTTTCTCAGAAGATATTTGCCACTTTAACACACATACTCACTTACTGCCGGTGAATGCATATTTCTTTAGAAGTCACTTCTGCTCACCTGTTGGGGAGAATCTCCTCCATAACAGCTTCATGTATTTCGCATGTTGCGATTCCTCAAGGTGATATAATTTATTAATTCTCGTGCAAGTGTTCAAAGCCCTTAGCTTTTACCTGCACTTTGGGCAAAATTAACTACCACATCCACCAACTCTTCGCATCCACATCAGCAGAAATGGAGTGTACATCTGCTGGACATGGACAATCAGGAAAGACTAAGGGCAGGGATGAGCTTCACTCTATGAAATATTGGCAGATTAGCTGTCATTCGGGACTTCGAGAAAGTTGATCATAAACGTATTTTTGTGGGTCGCAGAAACAAAGGTGCTTTGTTAGGATGAATAAATGATGGCAGCAGTTAATCTTTTCGCCTGACGATTAATATTTGGAATTGTATTCTAAATAAAGCAAATCTACATGATTCAAAGCATACATATTTAGCACGAGCCCAACAAAACAATAAACTTTTAGATTTGGCATAATAATCAGACGTAAAGAGCAGAAGAAGCTCATCAATGCTTGACGATGGTGGAAAGGGTGGATTTAGGCTTAATATAATTAAAAATGTGTGCCGTTTTGATCACTCATAAGTATTCGGAAGATGAAGAAAGGAAATGAGGAAAACGTGCACCAGGATATGCTCAGAAATTGCTACGACGAGCATGTGTAGCAACGTGAAATCTTAAATCATAGTAAAGTTTTTTCTAAAGTTTTGTAGCTGAAATAGAGAAAAGCCTACACTAACAAGCTCATCGGCCGATGTGAAATCCTAGACAAATCTGTTTGCAAACTAAAATCCCTTTCCAAACAGAGGAAATGAGCACGCATAATCCTAAAATGTCACATGATTAAGTTGGTGTAATACAATCGCTATTCACTTTGTGTGGACGCAAGCAACTGCGTATTGTCCAATGTCCAACATTAGTTATGTTACTTGTAGGTGAAGCATAAAAGTTGGCAATTTTATGGTATTCCTATGCTATATTACTAACCCATCATGCTCGCAATATCTTGATGTACAAATCTTAGAAATTGCTTAACCAACAGTCACTGATTAAGATGAAAATGCTATTACACTAACATTCATGCGTTAGGCGGAAAATTTAACAACTCATTTTAACGCTGTCCCATGTAATCATCATCCGCACGATCGGTGTAAGACTTAGAAGTTTTCCCATTACAAATGCGTGTGGCCATCTCCATAAATTGGTTGACTTACCACAAAGATTTCCACTCCAATTGAGTTGCAGCTTGACGGCAATGTTCGATTTCATGTTCCCTTTGTACTGAATCAAGGAATTATTTCATCAAAACCCTTTTTTATTTTTGAGAAGGCCGTAGGGATTGTCATCCTGATATATGGTGCAACGTGTCAGCCACCTTCGGATGATAGAGCGGCACATGTTTTTTGCATTATCCGCAAGTATGAACAATTTTTTCTGCTTGCAATGCAAAATTAGCGTTGTTTCTGCATTTAACAAAATACTGTGGTTGAGTTTTACATTTGGTGGTTACTGTTGGCTGGAAACTTACACGCCCACTTTGCATTGAATTACAGAAATGCCGAAGGTCCGTTTTTGTTATGCAAAGCATATATTTTTGTTACGAATCCCACAAAATTAGTTTAACTCGTATTTTCGCTGTTCATAATAAATCGCTTTGTGTTCCATTGTTTTTGATGCAAATGCCACGTCCTGCTTGAAATCGTCGTGATGCTAGAAGCGCGTGGTGTGAAATGCGTATCCGTTTAGTTTGTTAATTTGGGAATAATGCGAAATGCAGTTGTACGCAGTTGTGCAAAGTATTTCATTTATTTAAGCATGCCTAATGGCCTTTTGTCCCTACAAAAGCGTTAAGCTGATCAAATCATTGAAATAAAATGATGTGCACATCCAGATTGGTTTGCAAATTACAGCTATTAGGGAGATGTTCCAATGCGTACCACTCCGCTGGGGCTTCTTTGCATTCGAATGGCTACCCACGGCTCCAGTCCCTATGCAATGCCAAAATGAATTTGGCATCCGTAACCAGTAATAATAGGCACGAAATATCGCAGGGAAGTTTGTACCCAGGAAGTGCTTGGTGGTCTCCTCGAAGGGTTGCTCTAAGTACTAAACTGGTACCCATGCATTTGTGGCATGATTATGGCAGTTGTTAATGAGGGGCTGATAGTTTCCCCTTTTTCCATTGTCACTCAACACCACATCATCAAATTAGCTGATTATGTTGATGAAGCCAAATTAAAAAGCACATAAAGGCATGAAAGGCATGAAAGAATGCCATGATGAGGACTGCTGCAGTTCTCATTTTCGTTGTCTATTTCTTAGGTGAGTACTCACCTGTTTATCTTGACTTCATTTCTTTGCTAATATTGTCACTTTATGCAACCATTTCATTTGTGAAATAAGCAAAGTTCTTATTAGCGAGGTATTGTTTACTAATCTGGCAATGGAAGTGGAGCTGGTTGTGGCTTTCTGCAATGTTGTGTAAAGAGTTTAGACTGACATAAATTTATGCTCCACGACTTGATTGTGCATAAATCTACCTGTATAAGATGGCTAAAATCCCCCAAAGCAAGTGACCATAACTTATTGCCACCAGCGATGGCTAAGTGGATATTGCTCAAGTGAACGGAGATGATGTCTCAATTCTGAGGCATTAAAGCATGCGATAGAGGAAAAGAGGTCCCCGGTTGTAAAGGTGAAAATGCTCGAAAGAAATGGATCATGAAGGTTTGGTTTCTTCCGCCTTCGCATCTTGCAGTTTTAGCACTTCTAAATAAGCAGTATTCTTATTCAGGAGTTATGATTGCATTTCAATAAATTTTGTGAAACCATTTACAATGATTTAGTTTAACAAAATAGCTCCTCCCAAAATCGCAATTCCTTATTCACAGGTGATTTTAATATTTGTGCATAGAGAGGTCAGATGGCATTCAAATATTTGCTTAGGTTTCAGTTTGAAGCAGATGCATTGCTATAGGAAAATCGGGGTACCGGAACACCAAGTAGACAATCGCTCTTAATTGCTTTTCGTCTATGTGCATGTCCCATATGTAAGCCGAGTGCACCAATTCATCTTTTTTCCCAGCACTACTTCAATTGCTGGCGTGATCACTTGTTTGTAGCTCTGATCCAAATTTACATCATACGTGTACACTTCGTGTATTCACACAGCTAATGCAAAGCGGAATACCATCATTCCCCACGACCAGTGTGG
Source organism: Echinococcus multilocularis (assembly GCA_000469725.3). Taxonomy (NCBI): domain Eukaryota; kingdom Metazoa; phylum Platyhelminthes; class Cestoda; order Cyclophyllidea; family Taeniidae; genus Echinococcus; species Echinococcus multilocularis. The sequence goes on along the minus strand of LN902846.1, from coordinate 2,137,318 downwards.
CCACTTCTTGAGAAATTGCGACGGACATTATTGACTGGTTATAGACAATTGACGTGTAGTCCAAAGATGGCAATACGCTGAAATTCAGGATCAAGAAGGAGAGTTGGTATCTTACCAGAAGTGTCTGGAGTCACCTGTGCCTAACGGACAAACTTACGGCAGACGTTAATGGCTTCTCTGCTTCTTCCTATCTACTTCTGCATTGTAGAAAGTGAACTTTTAAGTTTTTAGGCCAAAACAATCAAAAGTTATTGGTTTTTACCTAATGACATCACTAAAAGAGCAAACAATCATGCTGCGCAGGTATCGTGTTTAATTTTACTCCCTTTTAATGCTAGGACATCGGTATAGGAATCAGGATTGTCAAGTATTTTGTCTACTCGTAAAATTGCCATTAGGCCTTCGTTTCCGCCTTTGCAATTCAGGAAGGGTTATCCATATGTGGATCATAAATTTAGTATCTGAGTTACGAACAGTCAGTGTAGGGCACTTTATTTTATCCAAGTATTTGCGATGCACTGTTTCATATCCTTTATACACTTGCAGAGTTGTGATTGCCATATTTTCATAAATATACCATGTACCTGTAAAGTGGGAAGTGCACCGTTGCTCAGATACTGCAAATAAAAATTTATTCAGTCGGTTTGCGTGCATCACCAGTAATATGTATTTTCTATGCCAAAAAGCACTTTAATTAAAAATTGACTTAAAATAAAGCCCATTGGTCATGGTGTGCAATTATGGTCGAAATTTATGTATACACGCCTAATGTTATTTTGATGAAGACGGTTTATTTAGTTTTAACTGCACTATCTGGGTACTAATCTTAATATCTGTTGCTTAGCCATAAAGTAGAGCTTTTGATGAGTTTAAAAAAAGTAATCTCTACTTTCTCAATCCTACTTAGCCAAGATCTGGGACATCACTACAGAATGGCATCCTGCATGTAACAAATACAATCAGTGAAATAACTTTGAATCCACAGACACATTATTGCTAAAGCTTTACGCAAGAAGGAACAAAGAAATATCACAAATAATTGCATACTTTAGTTATCAAAGCATCTAATTATGTAGTACATAAAATCCCTTTAATTTTGCAACTTAAGCGGTTAGGTAAAGTTTGGCAACTGCCTTTTACACGATTGTATGATTGGTGAATAGTCTGCACGTTGTGCTGAGTTACCGCTGCCTTACAAACTCGATGACGTGCAGCATTACAGTTTCTAGAGATTGTGGTCTATAGAAGAAGGCACTTAAAAATTAAGACAAAGAAGATCGCGGAGAACTTGACCCAAATTGACTGGAACACTTCCCTTCATGTGCAGCATGATCGGCAGCGCAGGCATGCGCACACACGCATTTGAAGAGGTACATGATTTGGACTGGGCTGGGGTTGGGCTTAGGAAAGACAGGTTTGCGGGTGACAAACCGATCAACTTAAACTCAAGGGGGAGAAGTCTGCACCCTAGGAACTAATGATAAGATCAAAGAACACAGGAAATGTGACGCAAAATAGCAACACTTTGAGACAGCTCTATGAATTTCCCCCAAAATTCAGATGACGGTGACCCAAGCGTAAGCACTTTTGCATCAGCATTGCGTGCGCTTGCAACTCTTCTGTGTAGATTCACCTCTGCTTTTATCTTTCCACTTTCTGTTTTGTGCTTTTTTCACTTTCTATTCGTGGTGACGTACCGCGTACGGTGCATTTTACGTGGATCCTAACTACTTTTGTGGTGGTCAAAAGCGTGGTGCACATTGTTTGATCGAAGTGGCTAGGCGGAATTTTGATGGATATTTGCAATAATAGTCACTGTGGAAAAAGAAGAATGAAAAACTGGTCAAGTATATTTGGGCAATAAGTAGTCGACGAACGAAGAATGGTCAAACAGTTTTTAGCAAAGATTCTCGGTGCAAATTAAGTAACTCAAAATTAAATAATTTACCCTACTTCATGTCCCAAGTCTTCCACAAGGTCTTTTAAACGGGGTGAAAGTGTAGCCCAAAACTTGCTACCTCTAAGATTTTTCACAACAATAACTTTAACATGGCAAATATGATTTTAACGTTCTGACGCAATTTGCTCCCCACCTGCCAAGTGGTGTGGTTGACAAGTATTTTCCTTCAAAGTAACATTTTGCATGATTAGAGCAGACGCTCTTATTCACCAACTTAAACCTGTCAAACGGAGCTGAAAATTAAAGCACTCACTTTCATACAAAAATGCCTTAAAGACCTGCGTTGTTCCGGAACCTCTCTGAAAGTTGAATTATTAATGAGGAAATGAGGTACCTGAATATTTTATAAATGGTAGTGCATCAGTCCACCTTTTTTATTGCTCTTTACCATCAACTATTATCAGCAAATGATGCTGAATTTATTTACAATTGCCTCGGTTTCTATTCCAGCCAATGCAGAATTGGAGTCAGAAATCTGAGCGATCGAAAAACTTAGCCAACTGCTGCAAGTCCCTTGGGGATGCTGACTTGCCTTCTTTACAGGTGTTCATGTTCTTTCACTGGTTTTGTTTAATTGTGTGAGCATAGTCTATAATTGTGCAGTCCGGCAGCATATTCTCTACCTTCTCCGGTAAATCTTTCACTCTCCTTTCTTTCCTTCTTCTTTCCCGCTTTTCTTTTTTTGCCTCCCAGAGAAGAAAACATTTTCGCCCCCCTCCTCATCCCACCACCGTCTCTCTCGCATCCGCCAAACACCTCTCATCTCTCTGCTTCATTGTCACCGCCGAAATACGAGTATTGTCGTTCTATGACGCAGGTAGAGGCAGCTACCCAAGTCTCGAGGTAGTTCTGAATCAGACAAACAAAGATACGCGGATTCGCACACCGAGTAAAGATAAAAGAGCGTAGAGTAGGTTATGTCATTTGATCTAAATGCTGTGTGCTCTGAATTTATCCAAATTTGGGTGGGTACCTGTGCTTCTACTCCAGGCGGCTACCAACAGCTATTAATCAGCACCTACAAAAGTTGTGCTCAGTTTAGTCAAAATTTTGAAGCAGCTGCCTGACAAATAATTAGTCCACAAAATGTTTGTGCTTGGAATCCGCAAAGGAGGGTACATATACATCCAGCGTAGGTTGTTTCATTGAACCACATCATTTTTCATTTCTATTCTTAAAACGCTACCTTGATCTGGTAATTATTTTAAAGTGTGACGATGGTAAATCCGCATTATCATTGCACTAAGATCCAGAAAATGTAAAGACAAGTTGAAATAAGTGCCCATATTTCCACGTAGCACATTTAAAAGCGCTGCGCGAAATTAATAAGCGTCGCACACAGGAACAGCTCACATTTCCCCATTGTTACACCGCCATACATTCCGGTATGGTTGGTGAAAAGGACTGGATTGCAGACCCATCCGCTGCAAATTAAGCCTAAATTAAGCACGTGCATTGGCGCTTATACTACTGACAATTTTTAGGTAAATGCTGTGACTTGTGGCATACTTACTCCACAAATACCTGCTCATAAGCGCAAAAAGAACTACTAAATAACTTTTGTCATACTCGTGGAATGACACAAAGCGTTGAAGAGATTTTTGTGAGGTTTTATGCATGATATCGGCTGATTATGCAAACACTGCTACTGATTGTGCATAATGCTCATTATTGTCTATGGTGATGTCCATCGAGCAACTGCTGCATTGCAAGTGCATTTCTGATAGCTAGACTATTTCAACTCAAGGGCAGGAAAATGAAAAGCTCTAACGACACGCTTGCAAGATTTAAATAAAATAAACCAAGCTACCACCTATACATCATTTCGAATGATGTATAGGTGATGTATTTCGAATGGATAAATGGACGCATGGGTAATGGAATGTAAAGAATTGATGCAGCAAGAAAAGCAATGAGTTCAGTACTAACAAGCCAGACAAACAAAAAGGGAGCATTATCTAAAGTTTTATCGCTGTTTAAACTTTAAAGTTTTAATCCTATGCCACCAGTTTGCTCCTAATTATCACGTTATCATTATATTCTATTCAGTAGGATTGTTTAAGTTTTAAGTGTCGAGGCGTTTAAGCGCGTAAAAGTTGATAAAGTTGTTAGGATGGATGGACAATTTAAAATGGCTGGGTAGTATAGGGTAAGTGGATAGATGTGAATAAGTCTTTTGATATGTCAGGAATGCTAGTTGGCAAGCCGTCACGTATATAGTTCAAATGATACATATCTACCTGCTTCTTTCATTAGAAATAAGTTAACCTAGACAGATGCCTTTAAACAGAAAACGTATTATTTATGGAAAATACATCTACAATTTTGATAAACAAAATTACTAAACAAAATACAGCCAAACTCAGACCTCTTCCGCTCTGATGGGATTTAAGGTTGTGTGCGAGAACATAGTGACTGTTAACACAGGACATCTAAAGTGTGAGACAAAACCTCGTATTGTATAATAATCTACCAAATGTACCTGCTTTGATTGGACAGTGGTTCTGGGATGGCTGACAGTAGTAAAAGTGATGCAATCCATGGGAGGCAGCGGAGCACTGATGTTAACCTGGTTAAAGAAGTATGTATTAAAAAAATTCCATCCAATCTAATCTACTCATATCGGATTAATTTCAATGCAATTTAGTTTTAATAAATTTTTCAGCAATTTTCACGCAAATTAGATAGTTCAATGTGGCTCTTGGTAACTCCAATCCATTTCGATCAGAAAACTTCTTCTCCACTGGAATTTTGTGCATATGTGAATAAATACATTGAATATTAAGTCAAAAAATCTGTGGTGTGAGACGTAGCTCCATCTTGTTAATTGGACCACAAAAGGCACCGTTTTGGTTTGGCAGCTCTTCTGGGATGGCTGTCAGATGTGCCTGAGATACGATCCAGCGATACGCAGTTGACTGATGATGCACTTGTGGATAAAGTGGATTAAATTGACATACGCCACATTCCAGCCAATACCAGCTAATCCGACCCATTTGATTTAATTTCAAAAAGAAACGCATTTTTACTATTCAGGCGCAAATTAAACCAGTTTGGTCTAATCTTCTTCAATCAGGCCAATTTTGTTCTAATGTGATTCTATGGGATGCGTGCAAATGCGTTAAGCAGTAACTCAAGGAATTTTGGGTGTGCGACTCAGCCTTGATAAATACACTAGGCTTCCAAAGGTACCATACCATATGATTTACTGGTGTGCAGTCGATCGCTGATGCACAAGAGAGTAGGGGAGAAGCAAATGACGCATCATTCATTTCATCTGCTTTTCTCGCATTTAGTCCTTTCCAAATATTGTTTTCGCTAATTTCGCGCAAGTCAATCAAGTCGAAATGGCTGTCATTCGATCCGATCTGCTTTGATCAAAACCTCTCCTTTTCTGATGTGATATGATGGAACTTGCAAAAGTGCTGGATATTGGCTTGAAAATCCGTGGCGTGGGCCATGGTTGTCTCGTGAATTCGACTGTTAAAGGGAATATTTTTCAACTGCAGTTTTGGATATATTTCAGCGACATGCAGTGGATCGCTGATGCTGATTGGGTTGGAATGGATGAAATTCGCAAATACTTAATTGGATCCAATTCAAACGCAGTCGAATTTAGTGTAATTAAACCCTCGTAAGACATCATTTATCATGGCGCATATCTATTTTATCAACACAACTCTCATTCGATCTAATTTTCTTCCATCATTTCCCCGTGACCTGGCGTGATTTGTTGAGCTGTGAACAAAGGCATTGGATAATAACCCAAGAATAATGTGCTGCGATCCACAAACTCGTGCTGTGTGTTGGGCTAACGAATGCATTATTATAATTTTGAAGAAGTAAGAACAAGATTAGACACTTCTCAGTTGGGTTCGAAAATTGAACATAAAGAACACAGGCATGAATGGCGGAGAGTTGGTGAGGATGGAGAGGGCGGGCAAACACGAATGGGAGTACGCAACATTTGATTGTTAGCTGGGTAGTTAGGTAGGTGCGGTTAGATGTAAGGAGGGACGTAGGCTTGCAGATGAGAATGAATGAATGAATGTTAGGCCGATGGTGAGGAGAGGTTGGAAGGGCTGGCGACAAGAGAGAAGTGAATGAATAGAGTCCATTTGGGAAAGCTAAAGTTGGAAGGTAAAAAGAGAATGCAAAATTGACGCCAGTGACCCCACGTAGAACTCTCTGGTTTCCGTTTTACCATCAAAATTATCCTGCTATTGACGAGATTATATAGCACCTCCTGAGATTTTAAGAGCTAAATTTTTCTTTTAAATGCTTTATAACTGTGTATGGGCAATTTAATTTATTTTACCAATAGTTTTTAATTAGCATTAGTTGATTTTCGTTAATACTTTTTTAGCTTTTTTATTTGAACGCGGAACTTTTTCCTCCTACTTCTCCTTTTTTTGTTCATTTTATCGCATGGCAAATTCGATCTGTATTAATCATTGACACTTTCATAAACTGGGAATAATTTTCACATAATTGGTATTCATTGGAAAAGAAGTTTTTTACAATAATGCGATTTTTCTAGCATTCCCAAATTTGCAGCTAATTCAAACCACAGGCCTTTGTGTAGCAATGTACAACAAAGGTCCTAAACGTCATTATAAGTTAAATACACACTTTTTATGTCTGGTTAAAAAAATTCATTTCTGATTTAATTGGAGCAAACTGAATTGGAGCGGAGTGGGTTAGCGAGAATCACATGGGATGAGAACACTTTTCTTTGGAATTGTCAGAATTGGGGAACACTGGAGAAAAGTGGATGGGATGAAATGATGAACTTATCGGATGCTCTTAACAACGTCATTTTAAAATAAACGACACAATTTGCTGGATTATGTTGCATTGCTTCTCTCGGCAATCCGAAATCCGCTTCCGCGTAATCCCATATTGTCCGTTCTCACAGCGCATAACTGGTGCTAGGCATCTTGCCACAGAACTCTCAAGTTGATATTAAGTATATACGTGTTCAGGTCTTATCAAATCCGAACTGCGTAGATGAGATTGGACAGAGTGGTATTAGATGAGATCTGATTTATGTGGATTTGCTACATTAAGAATACATTGGAAGGGAGTAGTTCGGATGACATGAGGAATATCTTAAATGTTTTTGTAATATCATATTTTGGTGTGAGTGATGCACTGCTTATTTTGAAATGTATCGTAGATGCTTTCTTAGCAATCCCAATTCTGCTTTTGGTCTCCCAATGGGCAACAAGAGCTTTGCACCACACCTCAGATTTTGATAGTTAATGTCAAATATATGTAAGTTTAAGTCGCATTTGATCCGATCAGAGCTGAGTGAATCCTAGCAGGGTAAATCAGTTCCTATTTTGCATGAATTCAGTCAGCTTTTCTTTATTCTGCATTGGGATAGATCGGATGGGATTTTACTAGATGGATCTAGCATTTCATTAATTGTTCTCGCACTCTTGCATTTATTAAGCCCTTCCAGTTGTACTACTTTTTAACAGAGTTATTATTTTTAACATGACCGTTTTATTTCTACAACTTATCTAGTCAAATATATATCTAAAAAATGCTGCAAGAAAGTTTCCGAATTTGTTCCCTCTTATTTATTTTTGTCTAACAATTTTGTTCAGGGTTATTTTTCTCTTTGCAGCGCAGTGTCTTGCATTTTATTGTGATTTTTTCATTAATTCTCTTGCTTCGTCATGTCAAAGGCGTTTGGTGGAGATGCGTACATTTCGATCAGCATTTCATTGTTTCAGCCCGGGTCTTAAAACAGTTTATATAAATTTTATGCCACAAATGTAAAATGTTTCCAAATGCTATTCATCAAACCATGCCTTACTACCGTGGTGAATTAAAGAGCGAATAATTGAAAGCCATGGATTTGTATGAATTAGCACAGTATGATACTCCTAAACGCAAAGCCGTATCTGAGAAGTCGGCAAGTAAATAACATGAAATTCGGGAGAAATGGCGGCCTAATATTTATCCACCACTTCAATGCAAGTTGAAGGAATGCCGGGGAGAATACAATACATTCTCCTGCAGAACAATGTTACAAAAATGGAGGCAGATGGGTAAACTTGATATTACTAAGGTGTTAGATGTATATCCTGGTGTGACCCAGTCTGTTCACTCACCCAATGGCAACAGGGAGGAGGGTGACCTTGAGTGGCCTTGACTTCCCAAGTTGACTACCAGGAGATTAGAATAATCAAAATTTAACTTTTTTAGTTTACATAGTTTCCTTTTTTCCCCAAAAAGGGCCGAAAATTAGAAGAGCACTTTAGAATCTAATAAATGGGAATTATTCAATTCACCTTTCGTTTGGTCATTAAATTTTGCTGGAAAATGGCTCGATTAATGAATAGTTTCAAAAGCGACGACCATGCAATGCAGGAATAGCAGAAAAATTAACCCCCCTCTGTCTCAGCTAAAGAATCAAAGTCAATATCTTATTTTCAGTCCCAACAACATTTTTTACATCTCTAACTTTTTCGCGTTAGCACCGGTGTCTTTCTATAGGGTATAAGTCATGTTAACTGACACCACTTTGTACTCTTTACTTGACTGGGTTCATAACAAACCTGACAAATGAAAAGCACATTATTGAACCAGGACTTCTTCAACTTCACTTAGTATTAGTTTGTAAAAATTTACTTTTTAAGGGTATAAAGAATACATCGTGACAGTGGAGCTGCCTTATCGGGTCTAAGTCGGCAAGTGCCAAGCACCTGATTGGTGGATACAATAAGTGCAATATTTCTAAATCATTTATTAGATCTACCCTGAGGAGTCATTTGAGGTCATTGCAGGTGGCCATTGTTACTCAGGCTTCCTGTATGAACACAAATGGCCTATCCAATTAAGGATATAAATTAAAACCGTTTGATGTTTTCTTTGAGAAGTCGTACAAACCTCTACGTGAGATGAAATTATTGTGTCTAAGCGAACATGCGTAAGTATGCATGGATAACTAAATGATTTCACCCCACCTATCGTCAGTGTTTCCATTGTTAACTCACACAGCACTAACGACTCTGCATTAGTGGGTCCATATAACCATAGAGCATTGGCTTTGTCTTTCTTTTGTACATTACTCTAATGACATCTTGTAAAACCCGTTTAACATCTGCTTCAATTACTTATTGCATCTTTTCCTGTAGAGCGATTCTAGTTCCTTTGTCTGCACCAGAACTGCATGGATGTATTAGTCTTTGAATATTAGTAATGCAGACATTCTGTGATTCCTACAGTAAAGCGACTTCGTTCAAAAACGTGCATTTCACTACTTCTTTATAGTGGACATCCAGTCCTGCGATTAATTTATTTCCTCCTTTGATAGCAAATTCCTTGTGTATTTATACAGAGGTGGGAATATTCGTTAGTTTAATTCCATCTTTAAATTCTTTATAACTTCCGACTTTTCTCACCACTTTTATAACAATGTTTTTCTCCCTAGTTTAGACACGTTACATGGATTATTTACTGATACGGCAGGTAGCCTTTCTTCGGCTTGGAATATAATGCTCGACAGAACTGTCAATCAAGACTGCGTTGAAAATTAGCAGATATTTTACATAACTTGCACACAAATCCAAGTTGCTTTTCGAGTTTATATATATTTAGAAGGGAAAAATCCTAACCTAATCTACCGTTAAGAGGGCAGTAAATAAGTTTAAGCCCACTGTGTTCCCTAAAATAAGGAAAGAAAACTAGCTTTGTTTCATAATGCATGTCCATTTTAAATGAAATGGACCTTTGATCATTCTGACTTGCATATCCCATTTTGTTAGTCCTAATTTTGTTAAAATTTGCTCTAATACCTCACTTCATGACCTTTATTAATACTAGGGAGAATAAAAAACGGAATCGCCTCCAAATCATGCTTCTCTACTTCTTCAGCATAACCTGTTGCCAGGAGCCTACGTGCCTGACTTCCAGTCGTGCTGGGAAAAGGGGAGGATAACGGGGTTTCACAAAACAAACGGGAAACCCGACCTGAATGACACTTTTCCATCTCAAACCTATCCCAGTATGAGAGGCGTTGAGCTCGCGAAGTGCGTCGCGATTAGAAAGTAACACTGTTGCCTTTTCACATCTGCGCTGTGATTGCTATAATCACTCTCAAAAATTATCTGCCGACAAATTCTAATCAAGAATTAGAGTTTGTGACCTCTTCCCTTTTCTTCAAGGCCCTTTCAGAAATGCTTAAATTAAAAGAAATACTTAGTGGATGTAAAAATGGGCTTTAAGGCACATAACCTTGAGATTGCTTATAATTATCCAGTCTTAGTGGAAATGATGCACATATTTTGTTTAAAGTGCCTACCTTTCCCTCTTTTACTCTGTGCTCAAACGCCTGCGTATTCCTCAGAGCCGTCTGTATTTATTCCTATTTAAGGTTTCCGGTTGTTAAATCTCATTCATTTGCGCCAATTTTGGCCACAGACATCGAATGAACTCGATCACGAGGTGAATGACAAATCTGACACGAGGCTTGTCTTGCAAATTCAAATCGGTGTGCGATTCCGTATTTGACATTTGTGCTTAAAAAATTCAAAATTCATCCCTATGGTGGTCTTTGTCACACCATCATGCCTTCAAAGCTTGGTCTAATTCAGTTTTGAAGTGTTCAAATGTGTTTACTTATAAATATGTCTTGGTACAAGTAAATGAATTACCAAAGAAATTTTGCACAAAATACGGCAAAACATGCACACATACGTAATTTACTTTTAGTAATCATACAATGAGTCTTAATCTCTATGTGGCTTGTGTGTTATTCTGTCACGATTTAGTCTATAGTAAAGTCGGGCTAAATATTTGTAATTAAAGTGAGAGTAGTTTACTCGGCAAATGATATTGATGTAAGCGGCCGATGAATCGGCGCGATAATTTGCGGTGCAGGTGCTTAAGAATATCTAATGAAAATACCCAATTTTCCTTAAAAGAGTCGATTTTCAAGTTCTCGCACTTTTATAGTACAAGTTTAAAACATACTTTCGTTTAGTTAATGAAAATTGCCTTTTACATAAAATCCCAACCAGTTTGTACTGACGCCGACTCCCCGAGGTATGTGACCTTTTCTAACTAAAGGTCACTAATAAGAGTCTCACCGCAATTACTACTTCTCCTTTGTCATTGATAAGGGGCATTTGTCTGGTCTCTAAATTTGTTCACCAAATCCCACAACTAAGGCACGAGATCATGGGAAATCTTTCGGTGAATGGCCCTTAATATAGGTATATTTTATACTGAAGGATCGTTATACTAGCCTGCTATCTGCACATTGAAGAACATTTGAACCTTTGCCAAATGAACCCTCAAATAGGGTGGGTACGTCAAGACAATTTGTGCTTTTCTCAAAGTGCTACCCACGTTTCACAGTATCCTGCTCCATTATTAGTTAGGGCAATACAATATCAGCCTCACCTTGTTTACACTATCAAGAATTAGGTGTACGATATACTGGATCTCACATGCCTCGGTTAATAAATATGAAGTCTACTACCTTCCCAATATTTGCACAATTTTGCCCAAATCCTGCCAAGCCCATCTCGACTACAAAACGAGATGGCGGGTTGCAAAACCATTGTAAAGTGCCCTTAACGGCGGGTGTAATTTAGCTTCTCCTTCACCCATGCTTATAAATCAGCAAAATAATCAGAAAAATATCAACAAGTGTGAAAATGCAATTCTGATTCTGCTTCTGCAAACTTTCTTTGGGCCACTTCTACTTATCTATTGTAAGTAGCATATGCAGTAGTATCCAATTCACTGCAAATTCTGCTTCTTTTGTGGCTCTATTTAGATAGATGTAGAAGTTTAAAATGGAGAAGTGTTTGCAGTGATCTTTAGTGACTTCTTATTTTAGCCCGCATATATCCAGTTATTCTCTAGAAATCGTTCTTTATCGCCTTTTTAAAATGCATTTAAATATTTCGAAGGATATTAGAACCTTTTTATGCAAAGAAACTTTAATTGTCCAAATATTAACAAGGTGATCTTAAGGGGAGGCGTAGTGATCACTGAAGGCTATTGTTCTGCAAGCTGCAAAGCGATCTCCTCTTTTGGACGAGAACTGATTCTGTAGGGTTTACCAGGGAGAGAAAATTGCCATCCATTTTCCGTGTTTTCCCACTTTAAACTCTCTCAATGTTGATGATGGGATGGGCGTCAGATTCCATAAGCTTATGTACTTTATTCATATTACGATTAACTCTTACCAATGAAGGGTTTCTTGAGGGTTGTAGCAAAAATTGTTGTGGAGAATTATCGTCCAAATAATGGGAAAGAGCGTTCACCAGTTTGACCTGCTCGAGTTACCTCTATTACCTCGTAAGGCATCGAATCCGGGTAAATTTGGAGGGGATTAATTTCCGAGAATAGGTAAGAAGTAGCATTGAGAGAGCCTGAATTTGACTGAAGTGTTAAGTACAAGCATAATTGACACACCTAAACTGCTCTGTTGCTACGGTCGTCACTCAAGTCCCTAAGCGACGCGATTTGCACCTATTCGAAGGGGGTAATTACAGGGGCAAATAAAGTGAACCCAGAAGAGATTAGGTCTTATTTGGAGAATCTTATGCTGATTATCACTGCATACAACTTTACGGAAATGTGGTCAGGCCACAACAATGCAATGCCCATTCTGTCCGGAATTACCATTTTATGCAGAAGACGGCTAAGGATTGCTCAATAATTAAAACTCTATCTTAACACCTACCTCTGTGCAAACAATCCATACACTTGGATGAGGGGCATGCTCTAGTGATAAATCCTTGCAATAAAATATTAACCTGAAGGTCTATTTGCAAAAAGGTCTTTTTTGTTAAATTCTGAATAAAAATCCCACTTCAGAATAATCAAGCTCAGTCGAGCAAATGCTGATTCAAACTGACTTGACGTCTCTTTAGCGATTTGTAAAAAACCTACTTGAAGGCGCATGGTGGACGGTGCATAAAAAAGTTGCTTGTTCGAGGTGTCAGACTTTGATTCATCATGGGTAGTGTGGTTCAAGGAAGGTCCTGGGTTATGGGTCCTGGAAGAAGAAAAAAAACCGAAAGGACTGCCACCAGGACCCGTCGGAAGGACGGGACGTACAGCCTAAATTTCAGTCAACGATGCGTCAACTCCTCTTCCTACTTCCAATTCGCGCTCTATATTAGTAATATCGTCTTGTATAAATAGGTCATGTGCCTACGCCAGAGTAGTGAACGTGGTGGGATTCCAACACTAATTATCTTATTTTTCTTATGAAGAACTCAAACCATTGTTCTACTCTAACCACCGTATTTACATCACCAGTCTCCACTGGTGCACATCCACGCCCAGAGACAAACATATCTACGATGCATATTTGAAGTGACTTCCCCCTTATCAGTGCATCATTTGGCAGCTACGAGTTTTTTTATTGCCATTGAACAGGTAGTCAGGTTCAATGATAGTATGTATTTATTCTACCGCATGCTTGAAAAAGATTGCGCTCTCTAAGAACTTACTTTTACATCCACGCAGTGACTACAATGAATATTGTTTGATTGCTACACTTAAGGAGAAGGTACAGTAGACCCGGTAATCAATCACCTGAAGGATTTCGGAGGTTTTGCTTCTTATTAATGCCAAAGGAGTCAATCCGATTTAATAACGTGGTGTGTGTTTTTCCACTCCCCACTGCCTCGACTGCTTCTGTTTGAACGCCGAACGCAAATTGGCGATGGTGAAGTTAAACTTGCATTGTAGGGAACCATTTAAGCAATTTGAATGTTGCGACCACTTTAAAGCATTTAAATGGCTGTTAACTGCCAAATTACACTTCATAAAGTCTTCTGCTTCGCACTTTTCATTTATTAGTTGGGGCAATACAATATCGGCCTCACCTTGTTGCATTGGTGAACATGGCGGCTCTTATCCCAGCACCTCCCATTGGTAGGGCATTCTGTTACTTTATTTTGCGGACTAGTAAGTGCTCATTGCCTCAAACATCTCTTGGTCTTGCGTTCCATGATTTATTGCCAAAAAGCAGCAAAATATTGCACCCTTTTCCTGTACTTTTTTGTAATGATGGTTTAATCTCCATCCATTAGTCAAGGCTCTAAAAAGTTATTCGGTAATTTATGTGGTGATACAACAATTAAGGGTATAGTATACACAAATGTCAATAAAGAAATTGTGACGACAGCTGAAATCCCCTAACTTTTTAGTGGAGAACTCTTATTTTAGTTAGTGGAATAGACATTCCACTCGTAAGAATTACAAATTTTGTACATATTTATTTGAATGCACAATTTAGGCGAGAGGCGGTCAGTAGATGCAAGCCTCGTGCCGCATCAGATACTATCGGTTTCAGAGGAGAAACCACACGCCGAACGCAACTGACCGTGATATCTGTGCTGCCTTACTTATCGCTACCCAACAAAGCATGTTTTTGTCCAACTCCTCTGCTCATTTTGAGGATATGAAGGAGGAGGTGCAAGAACCACAGAGCTCATCGACTCCGCTTTCCATGCTTTTATTACTTCCACCTACCTGAGCCAAGTAACAATAATTTTCGCCAAAAAATTGCACATTCGAGGCTGCATTCATTTGTGGTGCAACTTTCTAAGTGGTGAATACATTTGGACAGGAATTTTAAAATGATTTTAACCAGAATGTGTGATTAAATTCATCCTAGCGCAGCATTGAAATAGCTTGTAAATATAGCGGACTCAAAGTCGGCTGTAGGCAAACTTATGAACTCCAGAGTCACACATGTGTGACACAGGTTCCTTAGCTGACTTACGGCAACTGCCTAAGTTAAATCATGCCATTGCTAAATATTTAAAAAGCAAATGAAATAGAGACTAGAATGATGTTATGATTGTTGTTAGTTCAATAATTTCCTCCCAAGGTTTGGTCCGTGCCCTTGATGATTGTGGTGTCTGATTAGTCTGTTTATAGAATTTACTAGCTTGCTCACTCATTTCTTCGTTCATTCATTCTGAAACGACTTTTTTACCTTTCTGCCCATCTCCTGTAATCTGCGCATCTTTTTGATTATAACGGTATTCCACCCTGTTATTCTCTATCAAACTCTCTCTAAAATACGTCACGAACAAAAGCCAGACCGATGATTAAATGCAGGAAAATTTGTGACGTACCCCTTCTAGTTAAATGGAAATTTTCAAAGTCCAGGAACAGTCAGTACCTCCGATATCAAAGAATCCAAAGGTGTCCCATCCACTCACACTGTGTATAGTGAAGGGTGTTTTGTCTCTCTGCCACCGTTTACTGAACACAGATTCCGGAAATGCCACAGAGATGTGACAGAAGGTAACACTGCCATGCAGACCGTCAACACGGCCCAATCAAATGTCACCCCCACTAGAAGAAGTAAACAAAAATCCAGCTGCCTCGAATATGTCCTACGGTAGCCATGCTCAAATGCACAGCTGGTAAATTTGCAACTGAAATTCGCCTGTGATATCACTATCATAACCGTGGGACAATGGGAAGGCGCATTTTTTTCTGACACTTACGGTTTCAGGATAAAGACTACAAATGGCCTGCTAGTATCACTGACCACTTTAATGCTATATGATATTCGGCTAATTAGCCCGACCTGCTTAGCCTTTGTCTGTGTTGGAATGAAAAACTTAGGCGCATTGACGTCTCCCTGCTCCATGTGTAGTCGACTCCGTTGCAAAGAACCCACTGAAGTGCTTGGCTTGCTAATTGAACCCAAAACCACCTTGACTCCGTGGTCGAATGCGAAATCAGTCTCCTAAGCCGTGCAACATTTCACAAGCCAAGAACCGAAAATTCTTATGCTTGACTTAATTTGCATTTAATAGCCCTGCTAAACCCTCGGCCACACGTACCGGTCGCTGGCCATCTTCATGGTAGCATTACTTAAGGCGAATGGTAAAAGTAGACTGCTGAAATTTTTTATAATTTGTTTTCACTGTGCCGAATAGAACTGAATTATCCCGTATTCGGTGGCATATCAACAGCCACAGTATTAAGCCATGGAATATTCGTCGTGGTTTTGGCTACCCCAAACTGCTTGAAAGGAAATGTACTATAACAACTGGCGAAGTGCTTGATCCTGGAGGTTTTCTTCAGGTCAACCCTTTCCATCAGCAGATTACTGAAATCAACCACCAAACTAAATGGCAGGATAAATTGCTTGGAACTATGGTCACAAGGTTTAGTAACGGGGTATGGTTTAGACATGCCAACCGACTTAAATCTACGGGCGTACCGGCCAAGGCATAATTAGACCGCACAGTCCCACTGGTCAATTTGCTCGAGGATTGCAATGTGGATATCACTCTGTCAGGACGCGAAAAACCATTGTAGAAATATCGGTAGCCTAGGATAAGCAGAAAATTGATCCAAGACGGTAATTCCTTGACGTTTCATTTCCAACGGGAAGACGTTAGAGGGGCCCAAGTCAAGTGTTCGTCTTAGTCATCTGGCGCCCCCACTGACCTCAGCCATGCACACAGGTTGGCTAAAAATTGTCCTTAATCAAGGCGACCAATCGGATGATGCCAGACACCCAGACGACCCCACATTCGGCTGCCCTAATCTGTATACAAGACCCGTCTAAAGCATTCCGTAGAAGGGACCATGTCATGGCTGGGGATTTTGCCTTCTCCCTTTGGCTAGGCTTCGTGCGTTTGAAATGTCTGTTCTATCCCCTACGTCTATGTCAATTGCAATCGCGATACTGATTCGTTAATGCAACGTGAGTTTACAAATGCCTCCAAAGCCTTTATTTGCGTGTTCTTGTAGTCACAGATCTATCAATAATTTTCAGTTAGAAAGGCTGTATTCTGTGAGAGGATTAACGCAATTATCATAACTGATACAGTCAATCTTGATGAAGGTTAAGTAAGTGTAACATTTGAAGAGCATATTCAGCTTGGTGCGCTGGTTGCGTTGGCGCTAAAGAATCAACCGTTGTACTCCCGCTCGGCAGCACGACCCCTGAGCCATGCCAATAGCCCCTTAGTCCTTCCGTACGTCAGAAATACATTTTCTGTCCTACTATTATGACTTCTGATGTCTTCAATATCTTCTCAACGAGATTGCCAGTACATTCCCCTGGCTCAGTACAGTTCCTAAACAGGAGGAAACTCCAGATCCATTAAACATGATAAGAGGGATCAATGACGTTGCAGTCGTGTCTTTAGTCACACGAAAGTTCGATGACTGGCGCAGATGGTTTGCGAGGATTTTTCTTGCACCATCAACTGAGTTGATGGTCGATGCGGGAGGTTGACCACGCGGAGCGCCGGAGAGGTCGTTTAAAGGAGGAGAGGGCCTATACATAAATGAAGTTTTTGGCCTTAAGTTTTGGTTACGCGGCACTTGAGTTTCCACCGTTGTGCTTCCATTTCAGCAGGACGACCTCCGAGCCATGTCAGTAGATGCCCAGCCTCGCCCCACCCACTGTACGTCTGCAATGCATACTCCGTTCCAGTATTATGGCTTCTATCTTCCTCAGAAGAGACTCGGAGCATTAAGAGTCGATTACATCATATTTAATTTTCCCTGCTGTTTCTTTTTTTTTACGTGCATAAAATTCCCGCTGTGACACAGTACAAGCTCTACACATTACAACCTTGCTTTTTTAATTCTTCTAAATTTCCATCAACACAGAGGAACTCGGCAACTCCCATTCAATTTAGTTATTCCCTCTTTTACACAACTAAACACCGGTCTCCAATCGCCAAAGATTCGTAGAACTATTACAACTGCCCAACAGGTGCAGCCGCAAGTCCCGCAGACTCTTAGTCAAATTGAATTATTTCTCAGGTGAGATGTCGCGCAGCAAAGCAACTTGCTTCACTTTCAAAAAAGAGCATCAAACAAAGAATCACAAATATGCATCTATGTGTACCGTCAAGGTCTGCCAACAGAAGCGAACAAGACGGGAGGGAGGGTGAAAACGAAACAGTGAAACGTCCACCGCAAGCAGTACCAACCACTTGTCTGTGTGTGTGGGTCTGTATGCATTCGCATGAGATGAAAGGGGAGTGGAGGTGGATGTGCGCACGATTAGACCGAAAAAAATACATACCGTCTACCAGTGTAGGGTAAAAGAGGGTACGCGAGAGATGGGGAAGGATAGGTAGCCACCTTAAAATGCACCAATCATTACTGAGAACGCGTGCACGTGTACGCAGAGTTCGGCGAACGTACGCAAAAACAAAAACCAAGAGAAAAAGAAACTAACAGCAGGGGTGGTAGTAGTAGTGGCAGCCGGAAAGAAAAGGTTTTGGACTCAGAGGTAGATGAGCGAATGAGAGGGGAAGAGGGGGGGGACTATTTATACTGGAAGATTATTGCACAGCGAGAGAGGGAGGCATTTTGGATGTTTATATCACCTCGTAGAAGGCCGTTAGCGAGTTCTCCTGACCCTGAGACGCAATTTCCACCGTCTCCGTTGTCAGCGTTGTCTCCTCCTCCGCGTGCGTATTCTGGACAGTCGCAGATGTGAGGAGAGATGGGCCAGGGCTATAGAACTGCTGTTGACGACGCTGTATTTGATACTGTCGGTACTGCATTCGATGAGATCGCGATTGTCTCATCCCACCACTACTACTGATTCCCATAGAGGAACCGTAGCTTCGTTTCGGTGGAGGTGGAAGACCTGCCACCACCGTTGTGAGACCCCCTCCTCCTCCACCATCACTTGCAGACGGCTCTTCGAGGAGATCTGCAGATCCACAGACCTGCCAGAAGCCGTGAATTTGTGGCGACGCACCATAGACAGGCAATGATGGTGGTTGTGGTGAGGATTGGGTCTGTGGAGGAGGTAGACGCTGAAGACGGGTCAGTTCAGCTTCAAGGAGGTGCGAATAGGTCTTGTAGCGAACAAGTTCATACTCTAGGAACGCCACACGTTCATCCAATTCAGCACGTTGGGCTGCAAGCTCGCTGCCAGTGCCACCACGGAGAGCGTTGAAACTCTTCTTGCGTCGGCGACCAAGACTGGCGGTGGAGAAAGCCGAAGAGAGCGAGCGCTCTGGATGGTGTGTGGCGAAGGACGGGAGGGTGGCGGCAGTGGAGGGTTGGAGCGACTTGAGCACGGAGTCGGGGATGTAGGACAGTTGGGAGGAGGGTGGCTGCTGAAGCTCTTGATTCACTTCACTCTCCAACACCACCGTCACTGAAGACGAGTCACTTTTACTCGAAGGTGCCGGTGACGGTGCCGATGGCTCCCGAGACAAATAGGTCAGATTAGGCTGCGACGGCGCTGACATTCGACGCCGTTTCAGCTCCGCCAAGTCTCGTGCCAACTCCAGAATGAGCTTCTGATGACCCTCCAGTTGCTCATGCTGAAGTGTTTTTTAAATGTTGCTACTGAGAGTTTTGTTAGTAAAGGATTAAATAACCTGAGATCGGGATCAGGTCATTAACTAATCGAAAAGTTGGAGAGGGTCCGTCTCTCGTCTCGTGATTTTTGAACAGAAGAAAGTATGCCAAACGAGCATATATGTCATATGAGGCGGAGTTCTGTGCATGATATACAAATTGAAGATAGAAATCCTGAGCCAACATTAAAATGGTTCTGCAAAAATTATTGAGGAGGCGAAGGGATGTTTGCGTGACAGCTCCGAGTAGCTGATGACTCACTCAGGCCTTCACTTGGCACGACCAGCCAAATATCCAGACAACAAAAGCACGTACTTAGGAAGTAGTCAAGCCTTACAACCAGATAAGCAATCCCCGGAAAGAAAGAAATCCTCTCAGTCAAACTGTCGAAAAAGGAAAACGGCAAAGTGGTGAAACTGCCTCAAGGTTTTACCAAAATGCGTGGATGGGAAAAGGTAATAACTACGAAAGGTACGTAAAAGGAGAGAGGAGGGAGGCCAGACAGATTGCATGCGATCACTATAGCTGCTAGCACAGACATCCCAGATTGCTTTTAGCCTCAAAGGCTGTTGACCGTTATACTGTGTGATGATAGTAGTATTTGTACAAAACATGCACACAAGGAGGCAATAATACAGTGCCACCATTTGCTCGGCTGCCTTAGTCTACACTTTACGCCTTTTGCGATAGGAATGCAAGTTATTCTGTTAAAGGTAACCAGTCCATTAGAGGTAAAATTTGTTTACAAAAGATGTGGATTCAATGCAAGCACAAAAAAAAGCATCTCTGATGTAACAGAATCAAATTTCTTTATCAAAGGCCCGAATAAGTTTATTACATAAGTACGAGCAACTTTTACAGTAAAAGTGGACAATTTCTTCGAATGTCTTACTGTATCGAAATACCAGCCCCTAAAATCTTGCTCACTAACACACAAATTTTCTGACAAATTCACACTCATCAGAAGGCTTATCTTTCAAAGTAAACAACCAAAATCCACTCCCATCTACCTCCCAATTGCCCACTTTCATTTCGTTTGTGATTATGACACCATCTGGCGCCAATGCCAAGAATTGATGGCAGTTTCCACTCTAAGAAACATCGCCAATATCATGAAGAATGAGGGTGGGACGAAGCAGTGTCACCCTCCCTCACGTCTGTCATACGACCCTCAAACACAATTCTTCTCATCGTCTTCTCCGCCCTTGTGGAGTTGGCGCTCTCCACCACTTCATTGATTTCTTCGCTTTTCTTCCGAATAAATTCCTCCTGCACATTTCTCATCTATATCGACATCTCAACTGGAAGTGTTTGGCCTACGGCAAGTGAACAATTCCTTTTGCACAATTCCGTCTGCAGTTCATACGCACAAGCGCACACAACTGTCCACAGCGAACTCAATGTCTGACAGAACGTTGTCCCTTCCTCTTTTTTTTACTATTGTCCAGTCAGGAGGCTATTTTTACGAGAAAATAAATCACAAGGGCAATTGGCTTATTAAACAGACGCAGTCACATGGCACACCCAGTGACGACCGCCTTCACTATTTCCATTGTGCTTCTGTTAGAGCTGGAACGAGTGTTGAAATCTTGCCACATGAAACAATAATTAATGCATTTACTTACGATTCAATCCTCTTCACCCATAGTTTTAGTGTTGACCGACTCGTGAAAAGATATAACATTCTAGCCAGGTCAAGGATAGATGTTAGACCTTTGTAAATCGAACAAGGACTTCTGGGTCATTCAACTTAAGACTTTAGGGAGGGTAGAAACCAAGGACAAACGCCTTACAAACCTGGAGACCTTTCTACAATTCACAATGCAGCAACCTGTGAAATATGTTGGGTCGCTTGCCAAGTTCTATCAGATCTACCTACTTACCCAATTACCCGCCCACTTACCCTCTCATCAGTCTAAAGGTCGGTGACAAGCCACTAGATGTATCACTCACACCAGATTCTCCAAACTTCAAGAAACAAAGACTGTTCCAACCAACCTGGTACTCTCCAAAGTTCGCTCAATCCCTAGGTCTACATTCAGATCTGGAAGGCATGTCGATGGACAATTTGGAAGATCTTTAAATTGAGTGTGGTGCTCACACCACTTGTTAATCAAATAATATTCCCGACATTTCGTTACACAAATGCGTAATAAAAACCAGTTTTATTGTAACTACGCAGAGTTCTTTAAACCATCCACGAAAGTTTGGAAGTCATTAAAGATCGACCTTCGGCCTTATAAAGGGCGATGAGGATGACAAGTTTCATTCCAGCAAAACAATTCCCTCCTCGCACTTTTGGTTACGTAGATAAATTCCGAAGATAAATCTTAACTAATAAGTTGTCTTTAACATAAGTACAGATTTCTGTAGAAAGTCTTCTTAGTCATGCCATGGATACCTCGCAATGCTAGCACTCTTCAAATCATCGTTGAGAGGGCAAAATATGCCCAGGAAAAGGAACAAATTGACAAACTCACCAGTCCCAAATGCGTGACCCCAGCGGGTAGGATGGGTCGATGAAAGGTTTGATCGGAGCCCACAGCAGAGGGCAGAGAGGGGGCTGAAAGGAGACCCGCAACGTAGTTGATCTTATCCACCCAGTACTCCAACTCCTTTGCATCACTACGACGAAAAAAATGGAGGACTGCACTTTTTTGCTTAGCAAATCGCTACCTTTTTAATTTGTACATTCAATTGCCCAAACTCTTCAATTTCCCGCCATTCATGTACGTTTATCCAAACGCGTGCGATTTGTAGCGTCTTATATGAGGGGCCTAGGGATGGCTACATTTATGTGATTTCTGGCAAAACCACATCGCAAAATCGTACATAGTAGCTAACGTTGGTGAGTCAGCAGGATGGTTGTGCCTTTTATGACAGGTTCGCGAAGTAAAGCTGCAATTTGTACTGCCTAATTGGTGTATGCTGATGCGAAACATTGTACTTCTTAACAATGCTCAATTGGAAGTCTCACAAATAGCGGCTACTTTGTGTAGTGGTTCTCCCTTAGGAGACGCGTTGCAAAGGTGTCCGAGAGCCTTTCCATTTTAGAAGGAAAAGGAGGAGCACTGAAACATCCATCTCTACGTGCCCATCAATCGCCTTGGAAGCGCCTGCATACAGGGTTAACATCATCAGGCTTCAGCAGTGGAGGGTGTTCATGTGAAGCAGATGAGTCATGCGTCTACACGTCCAGGTCCAGTTTATAAGCGAACGCGAAGGTGAAGCAGAAACGAAGGCCAACCCGACCTTAGGCTAAATGTGGCGGTATTAATGGTATCATCGTTTACGGCATTATACGACATAATACCAAGATTCAAGGTCTTAGAACAAAGATAAAAACTCGGCATTCGATGGGAAGCTAAAGGACAGTCAGATTGGATGCACATACGATCTAGGAAATGGTAATGTAAACAAAATAAGAGAACCGAAAGTTCATTTACAGCTCTGGACTTTTGAAATGAAACAGTTTGCACGACCGGCCGGATTCCTATCAAATTCACGTCAAATCTGTCAACCTGCCCACGAATACCCATAAGATCTCAAGATCTACTAAATGATAGGCAACGCAAATATCCAATCATCCGATTCGTTGTTCAAACAGTTTTGGAATTCCAAGTCACAAATATCTTACCATTTTAAACCACCCATACGCATTTAAAAGCCAATGAAAGAAGGATTTTAAACGCCATGAAATCAAAGGTTGGATCTTGGGAGCTTGAAAACCTAAGAAAGTGGGTTGACACCTTGTCGATGTCACACTTGAAGGAAATAAGAATCCAGAAATTACCGGTAGGATCTTTAAAAATCCAAGACGCGGTAATGTCTTGGGTTCTAGGTCCTTTCAACATTTCCAGGCCTGTCTACGAAGTTTGAAGACAGTGGAGAGCAACTCCAGGCATTACGAAATGAAAGAAAAAACGAGCAATGGGGCTTCGAAAATCCGGTCGTTATCCTAGCTGAATCCAGAAACACTCACCGAGAACTGAGAAACCGCTTTTAAGCGATATTGGAATGGGTGAAAACAAAAAGTGATAGAGGGGGGTTTGGTTATTCGCAAAGTCAAACGCACATCATTTCAACCCACTGACAGTTCGTTTCAAAACTGACGCCGCTTGACCAGTGAAACCAACCTTCGGTTCTTACAGTCCCTATTTTCAACCGCCTTTACGCAAAGCACAGCAATGAAGTAAACGATGGATAGAGGCTACGTAACTGAAGTCCATGTTTTTAAATTTATCGTAGTCATCCTAGTAATTAGGAGTTCCAAACAATATGGAATGGAAACAACCAAAGTAAGAGATGAAGAGTTGATAAACTCACTAGAACTTTGAGACGAGACAACCTGACGTTCTTCAATCTACCATAGAATTTGGAGTTCACTTACAATTGAATCGCAAGCATCACGGAATGGGGCCAACAGGTAGACAGGTAGACGGGTAAATGGGTAGTTGCGCGGATTGATAAGTAGGTAGGGAGGTAAATAGGTAATCCAAAGATGCGACATCGTGTGCAACAATTCCAGTCGGAGACCATTAATTAACCACTGCAATTATTCATTCAGCTCTCTGTGTGAACGTTCACATGAATTCCCATTTACGTGCCTGCACACGTAGGAGCAAGTACATTTGTTAACCCACTACATCATTCGCGAATGACACTTTACATAAGTAGTAAAACAGGTAACAAGAGAAAAGGTACTGCAATTGACGACATGCAATGAACTCCAGCACCATCAATACTACCACGATCATTACCGACGCCAAATTTTTTGTGCTCTTGGTAAGGAAAGGGTAACAATTCCCACTGACCCTTGATTCTTCCTCTAGTCCTTTTTCCTATTTGCTATTGCCGACTTACTTAACCTGCATGAGGTACTCCGAACCATCCTTGGTTTTGAGACGAAAGACGTTGGGCTTTTTCACGTAGTCCTCTGCGACGCAGGCGAAGGCGTGTGCGATGCAGATGACAGCCTCCGGTGGCGGTGGCGGTGGTGGAGGGGGTGGCAGTTGGAAGGCCGCAGCTGCTAACTGTTGCTCCAGAACACTCGGCATCGTCGGAGCACCATTCGATTTCGGTGTCTGTAGTGGTGGTGAAGGCGATTGTCCAAAATTTATCTCCCCCTTCTTCCTACCTCCTACTACTTCGTCAGTGTTTTCGACGCCTTCCACCACCTCAACCTTCTCATCATTCATTTTTGGAGCAGACTCGGTGCTCTCAGTGAATAACGAACTGGAATAGGAATTAAAGAAATGAGAGCAAATCACAAAGAAGTCCCAGGTTTTTGCGGTTCTTTTGCAGCGAAGTAATAGAATTTAACAAGGTAAGCTCTTGGGTTCCCCAATGCTGTCATGATTTTCCGTCCCTCGCCCCAACTTAGTTTTTCTGAGCGCTGGTGATTAGCCTTCTCTCAAACCCTTTTATTACGTCTTCAACCCATGTCATTAGCCATTGCAGTAGGCGAATGCAATCCAAATGAACAGCAGTCCTCGTCTTGTTAAATAGTTGCCAAATCAAAACGTAATGAAGGAAAGTATTTACTAAGGGTGGTTGCATCTGCAAAGACTTCCAAGAAAAGGATTATCAAAATGAGGTCGACTTTTGGCAAATCCTCTGTTGTGTATCCTGCGCAGTAACAACTAATGGAGCGAGATCAAATTTCAAAGAATTTAACTTCTTAATGCATTTTCCGAAATGGGAAAACTTGTGTCATATTCTGGGAACAAATTTTACCACGAACAACGAGCGACACAGACAACATCCTCGTCGTGGAACATCGTCCAACCCTCAGTAGGAATCCCAACCCATCATCTTCGGTGCAATTCCCTGGAGGACTTGTAGCCGATGAAGCGGAAAAGCGATCACAGGGAGAACAATCGAAGAGGTTCAAAAGAAGTCGGCCATGCATAAGACAGGCTTTCAGAACTTTCAGAAATGCGAACAATCAAATCTGTTAAATTATTAAATCTAACGCTTTCAAGAAATCTTCAAGACATTTTTTCAACAGGCATTTCCTCTATCGCGGGTAGTTTTCATCTTTTCGTTGTAACCAATCAAGTATGGGTAATATACACTAAAAATAGGTAGCTATGGCTGTTTTTTGCTTTTAGGATGGTCGATACCAGAAACCATGTCGGGGAACAGGCATCTACCATACCTCAGATGTTTTGTCCACTTAACAACAGGAAAAAATCGTAATCACTTTCACACTGAGAATATCTTAAGCCTACTTTGTTGTCGTAAACAAAACCCAACTGTCTGAAACATACAATTTTATGCAGCTGGTTATCATAAACATATGGAGATCACGTGTCACAGACATCTGACGACAGGAAAGGAAAGAAATTCAGACTATTACGGATACGTGACGCTGGTAGTTACCGTGCCATCCACCAATTTTACCATTAGTAGCTACGGTTGTTAGGACATTATAGCCTTTGTTATGAAAACGGACTAAAATCAAGACTATCATGCATCAGCCCAAACAGATGTACCCCTAGGTGACTAACATAAAACACCTTCCCTCCATACAAGACACACAGATTCCATTCAAATCAGAACGAGAATCTAAATTTTACATTCAGTCCACAAAAAGGTATGTCGCTGTGACGGTACTATAGACAGTAGCACGTCGCAAGCCTGTCTTTATACTCGTACCAATAGCCGGCATACATATGTGTTAGAGGGTCGGCCCGGTCCGGTCCAAACATACAGTGTCAAGACGCCCGAAAAGAGCCATCGTAACTGCGCACGTGAGCGGGTATGTACAGCAAAATTGTAACAATCAACAAAGTCTCTCCTTCATGAAAAACTCACACAAAACCCCAATCCGTAGATGCCCACTCTTGCCCACAGGAGGCTTCAATCAGACATGGTGCGGTGAGAAATAATGATGTTCAAGCGCTCAACGATAAGCATTTGACTCAATGGTGCCAATGTTGCCATGACAACCGACTTTACTTACATTCCGTACAACTCCAACGATGTCTACGCTTTTGGTTCCATCCCTAGCCCTTAGTCATCAATCATTCCCGTGAACATTGTAGGAGTGGAATCGACGTGAATTTTCATCGTGATAAATTTGTACAGGTAACTAATCTTCCCTAAGCTATCATTCACTAGCGGCGCCATTTGTAATTTTTGAAAATTTAGCACTCGCTGACGCAGACTATCTTGGGATGATTGATCTTTCTATGCAAAAAGAGCTTTGCGTGTATTAGTTAAACGCCAGGATATGTATTGTGCATATGTAGCAGCGGATGAAGTCGAAAAAGGTAAGCACAGTCTTCACTTTGAGAAAATTCCCAGTTTGACTGTAGCACCCCTCTCGTAAATCCACTCCTCAGGATAGTCACATAGAAGCTAGCGCAAATTCTGAAGAGAGCCAGAGAGACCAGCATCAAAAGGAATCGTAGCTACAACTGTCAAAAAATGAACACTCACCTGTCGCCACTTTTGGGTGGATTGCTGAGAGGAGGAGTGGGCGATGTCAGAGATGCTTGGAGTCGCTGTTGATGTTCATGGTAGAAGCGGAGGTGCTGGCAGTGGAGTTGAAATCGGTAGACCTGTTTCATGTAGCTCAGAGCCATCTCTTCTGTCCGTGTGGCCGTAGCTGCGGTCTCGGCGTCCTTGTAGAGATAGAGCATGAGGTCACGCAGGCGGGCGTAGAAAAGCTTCCAGCCCCGTTTGCCCATTGCCGCTATCGAAGAGGTAGAATTAGCATAGTTGACATAACGTGGTACTTGGGGGAAGCAGTGCTGACCGCAAGGTTTCTTTTAATTTATTTCAATCACACGATCGTTGAAAAAATTCTCACTCATTTACATCAGTCCCTTTCACTATGAGGGAAAGAAGACCAGTGGCAAGTGTTTACTTCCCGTAAACTGCAGTTAGGCTTGAAAAAGGATGCTACAGCCTTCCTTCTATTTCTATTTCAACTTCACTATCCAGCACGCACGTAAATGCGTTATTCCTTGAATATGGTGGCTACCTTTAGGATTCATAGCAATGAAGTCCAATTTCAATATCAGTGACTATCTAATGCAGAAAAACGACACTTTCAGTACAACGGCCCAAGCGTCAGACGCAAAAGTCGAGGCTCCTGAGCTCAAGCTCCCCCGTAAACAGTTGCTTAGCCATCCATCTGACAAAGTGCTAAAATCTCAGTAATACAGTAGTGATCTGATCTTGTTAAAGACGAGTGCTGTTAAGCCTTGACGGAGGAACCGATGTAAAGGGGAGAGGGGGGAGGAAAGATACCTGTCTAAAAAAAACGAAGTGTTTATCGAGGCAAATGACATAAATTTCACCCCGGTTGTCAATGCTATCATCTAAGTTACAACCAAGGGGGATTATTAAAGACGATTTGGGCTGACTTGCTATCCCTTAAAAATTTAATGGACAAACAGCGAAATGTGAAAAGTGGAAAGGAGTCAAAACATTGAGATGATAGAAAAAAACGTACTTCGTTTACCGTACGATTCCATTACACACTTTCGCATCACGAATCCGCGCATGTACTCCCGTGCAGAGATATCCTTTGGCATCTGAAAGGTGAGGGTAAATGTTGAGGCATCGCTCAAGACCAGGGTAGTGAAGAATATTCCTTTTCGAGTCTAGGTTCATGGCCCAGTCTTGGCGTATTTTTGGGCGAGGAGTTATTGGAATTTATTAAGGTTAATATTTAAAAAGAAAGAAGTTGTCTCCTTCATATTTAAAGCTACTTTTGTTAAAAAATGGCATAAAAACCCCCATCTCATCTCCCCTCCCATTCTCCTCACCGGATACTCCAGATTAAATAAAAACAATCAAAGGAGGCTTACATCCGCGAAGGGATTGGTGAACAGTTTCAACAAATCGCCACCACTCTCTATGCCATTGTTGTTATTAGCAGCGCCAACGGAGGATGAGTTCGCAAGAACGGCTTGGGAAGTGAAAACAGCCTGTCGAAGATAACCACCACCCCCGCTGCCACCGCTGCCACCACTACCAGCAACGGTAGTCCACGCGGCAAGTAGTGAGGGCTCCGCAGTCTGCCAGTAGGGCGGAGCGGACTGACCCGGTGAAAGTCCGCTCCCGATGGAGGCAGAGGAGGGGGCGGGCAAGTTGGGGGAGGAAACAACGGTAGAAGCGGGAGGAGGAACGAATCCCACCCCGTTTGGTGTGGTTGCACCATTTATACCAAACCCGTACAGACCTGTTGAGAGCATTGGAGACACTGGACCCATAGGTGGACCTCCGTACATCAGGTTAAATGTCGGCATTTCCACGCTAAAATTAGATCCAGTTGGAGTAGATATTCGTCTTTAAAAAGATTAGTAAGAGAACCAAACTTGTACAGATTGCATGGCATCTTGCAAAACTCATGGTAAAGAAAGGGAAAATAGTAGGACGGTTTGGCTAGCCAACTATGTAACAAATTAATCGAGTTGCACCGAAACTTCCACAATCTTTGTATGTTTATTTCAGGCTAATATGAACTTATGCGTATACTGCCACTTTGCAGTGGAAGGAGAACAAATGTTCTCACAAAGGAATCGTATATTGAAAGCCAGACGGCCATGCGTATCGAGCGTGACGCATCAAGTCGGATGATTGCGACTCTGGCCATGGTGGTTGTACATCTAGCCACGAAAATTGCAGAAATCGCCCTAGAGCTCAGCCTAACTAAATCATTTGTTTTTTACTTGCGTCTAAACCAAACCGAATCCTAGCTGCTGATTCTGCTGGAATCAGAAAAGGCGGGAGTAATTAGTCGTACCTGAAAGCACCATGTGACAAGCTGATCGGCTATTAAAATTGCAAGTAAGGAATGAGGAGGGCTGCTAGTCTACTAGATATTTTGCACCAAAGAGGAAAGGGTAGTGTTCTGTCATTCGCTGGGTGTATCGCTGAAAGGCATTCCTTTCGAGAGCACAAATCCGCTTCAGATGTGGACAGAAGTGTTTTTAGGTGGCGTCGTCAATGAAGCGATTTAAAAGTTTGGGAGGGATTCACACTTACGCAACAGATGTGCAGCCCTTTTCATGTTCAATCGTCAACTTTTAAATGATTAGCAACAAATTTGAGGGAATTCAAACCTCCATAGAAGAGTAAAACTACCATTTAGGAGCTAACGCCCGTCATCACATTACTGTCCGTTTAGATTGTCCAGGGATTTGAGGTGAAGCAAATTATCGTTTACCAACACCGATGTACTTTTCTTTAACAGAAATGGACGCGGAAAGCAACCCCGTCATCGATTCAAAAAGTACAAGGGGTCTAAATCGGTCGCATCATCTGCATCCCTCCTTGATGACTTTTGATTCACCGTAAAGAAAGTAAAAAAAGAGGAGAACAGTATCAATAAGGGGATTGTGGCCATGAGTCAGCAAGAGAATGACTATCTGCGGAATGTGGACAATCGAATGACGGTGATACAATGGGCTGAATGTGCAGCATCTTGTAAACCAGAGGGAACCTCCACGACATTTCAGTTCAGTTGGGGTTATAAAATGACTGACTTCATGGATCAGTGCAAACGAATTACTCTGGAATTTTCAGTCTCCTAACGGTAGTTATGATGGTCAATAACATGTGCAGAAACTAAATACTCTTCATCAACTATTCCCATTTCACGTATCGTATGGACAACCAAACCGCATAAAGTTAATAGCATTTGAAAAATCAAAAAGTAAAGAAAGGAGGGTACTAAAAATCCCGAAAGAGAGGCGAAGCCAAATGCCGTATTCCTGTAAAATGACAGCCACTAAAACCCAATCAATGACACACAAATTTTCTGACAAATTCACACTCATCAGAAGGCTTATCTTTCAAAGTAAACAACCAAAATCCACTCCCATCTACCTCCCAATTGCCCACTTTCATTTCGTTTGTGATTATGACACCATCTGGCGCCAATGCCAAGAATTGATGGCAGTTTCCACTCTAAGAAACATCGCCAATATCATGAAGAATGAGGGTGGGACGAAGCAGTGTCACCCTCCCTCACGTCTGTCATACGACCCTCAAACACAATTCTTCTCATCGTCTTCTCCGCCCTTGTGGAGTTGGCGCTCTCCACCACTTCATTGATTTCTTCGCTTTTCTTCCGAATAAATTCCTCCTGCACATTTCTCATCTATATCGACATCTCAACTGGAAGTGTTTGGCCTACGGCAAGTGAACAATTCCTTTTGCACAATTCCGTCTGCAGTTCATACGCACAAGCGCACACAACTGTCCACAGCGAACTCAATGTCTGACAGAACGTTGTCCCTTCCTCTTTTTTTTACTATTGTCCAGTCAGGAGGCTATTTTTACGAGAAAATAAATCACAAGGGCAATTGGCTTATTAAACAGACGCAGTCACATGGCACACCCAGTGACGACCGCCTTCACTATTTCCATTGTATTTCTGCCATAGTTTGAGCGTAGACAATAAACTTTGGGAGGAAGGTATCGCGTTCCGCGGAATGACCCTACAATCGGTCTACATTTGCCACACAAGCCAGATTACTAATCCTCCGCCACTTCACTGTTTCCAACATTAGTAAATATTGAATGCAGGAAAAGGTGTCGCAACATATCCATAGTTCACTTTCAGTAGATTCAAGCTGATAAGAAAGGCGGTTCTTTAAAGGTCTTACCAGAAAAAAACGGTCCGAAATTTGTCATCCAATGCACATCGGTAAAATCTATTATTTAATAATTTGCATCCATTTTGCCACGAGAATTGATATACTTAACTACAAATTCATTCTCTTCGTTCAGAGCTTTGGTGTTGATAAATCCGCAAAAAAATACACTCTAACCATCCAAAAGTGATAAGGCCAAAAACAAATGCAAGACCTTTGCCGTGCAGGTAAATAATTTAACTTTTGGGAAGATACAAATCAACGTTAGATGGACTGCAAACCTGGATACCGTTTACAAATTGCAATGCAGCAACCTGTGAAGTTAGTTAAATTGCTTTTCAAGTTCCACCAAATCCATCTACTTGCCTACTTGTCCTTCCATACGAGTCTAAAGTCAATGACAAGCCAGTGGTTTCATCGTCCAGACCCGACCCTCCTAATTGCAAGAAACAATACCTGTTCCCACCTCAATTTTTACCGAATTCATATTGATGAACGATTCGAAGGGTCACCGATTAGAGTGTAGCACTTACAAGGAAAATGGTTCAGTCATTCTAAAAGTAATAACGACACTGACAGTGATATTATTGAGTTCCATCTTACTTATGAAAAAAGGAACAACAACTCAACTTCCTGCATTTTACCATCCTTTCTAGTGGAACTTAGCCAATTTGATGATTGATTGTAAGCGCTTCTTCGGTCCGAAGAACTTTTTTTTGCTTTTTATACATCAATGACCTGTTTGCCTTAGCAACTGATAAAAGCACAAGTATAGCTCTCAACCAATGCTCACAGTAGCCTCAAAAACAAGGGCTGCATTAAAATTCTTTTCTAATTACACTTTGGAATGTAAGTTAAAGCACAATTTTGCTTGCATCTTCGATTACGAAATTTTACTTGAGAATTAAATGCTCCTCTGCCATCAAGCGTTTGCCACCGACAGATGCACGGAATCTTGTCGAATACGGCAAACCATGAATTATTATCCAAGACGAAAATGAATATTGAGCTCAAGAAATACATTTAAGAGAAAATTTGTTTGGAGTAGGCAAAAGTGGAAGGACAGGGATGAGGAACAACAATCAATCATCTATGTATGTATGCCATGCCACTACTCCTGTCTAAAGCTCCAACCATCCTTGTAATTCATTTCCATGTAAAAACATCACCACTCTAGTTGGAAGGTAGTCAAAGGGAATTCTGGACAGGTATGTATGTATGTATGTATGTATGTATGTATGTATGTATGTATGTATGTATGTATGTATGTATGTATGTATGTATGTATGTATGTATGTATGTATGTATGTATGTATGTATGTATGTATGTATGTATGTATGTATGTATGTATGTATGTATGTATGTATGTATGTATGTATGTATGTATGTATGTATGTATGTATGTATGTATGTATGTATGTATGTATGTATGTATGTATGTATGTATGTATGTATGTATGTATGTATGTATGTATGTATGTATGTATGTATGTATGTATGTATGTATGTATGTATGTATGTATGTATGTATGTATGTATGTATGTATGTATGTATGTATGTATGTATGTATGTATGTATGTATGTATGTATGTATGTATGTATGTATGTATGTATGTATGTATGTATGTATGTATGTATGTATGTATGTATGTATGTATGTATGTATGTATGTATGTATGTATGTATGTATGTATGTATGTATGCGTGCGTGCGTGCGTGCGTGCGTGCGTGCGTGCGTGCGTGCGTGCGTGCGTGCGTGCGTGCGTGCGTGCGTGCGTGCGTGCGTGCGTGCGTGCGTACATGTGCCTCGGAAGCACAAAAGCATCCTAATTGGCAGTGTGCTTAGTATAAAATAGTATTTTCCCTCTCCAGTAATTGTCAAATAAGCAGATTAAAACGATAAAAGAAAGAATTTATTTTATTGTGGCAGATAGCGAAAGCTCCGTGTATCTGGCTAGCTACAATAACTAGAGGTAACTAAGAGGAAACAGAAGCTATATGGAAGCTTGAGTAGGTGCGCATGCAACCATGCCGCCATTGAAATAGGAAGTTGGATAGATGTATGATCAACAAAGCGAAAAAGTTGTCACTTACACAGGCCACCTCAGTGGCTCCTGCTTAAATGCATCGTAGAGCCGTTTTAGTTCATCGACTGAATACCCGTTCTCGCCGTTGTTCAGTTCCATTAGGTTGCTCACAAACTCCTGGCAAGACATTTTCCTTGTAACACTCTGAAAGGCAGAGACGATTAGGTGCGATAGGAATGTATGAGATTGACCTTCACAGCTACTGGTCATTGACCTAACACTATGGAGCTCCGTCATCATTGTTACTAGCCATCTTAGTGGGAAATCAATGTAAGACATACATTTCCAATTTAGGAGGATGAAAGAAGTCTAGAAATGACGTTTAAACTTCCAAAGGAAGGGTAGTAATGACATATATTTAGCTACATAGTTTCTCCATTCCCTATAAATGTCTAGCACAATTTGCTGGTATGGTAATCTATACATGTAGACATTTCAATAGCCCTGTGTAAATTAAAAATGGAACTACCTC
Source organism: Echinococcus multilocularis (assembly GCA_000469725.3). Classification (NCBI taxonomy): domain Eukaryota; kingdom Metazoa; phylum Platyhelminthes; class Cestoda; order Cyclophyllidea; family Taeniidae; genus Echinococcus; species Echinococcus multilocularis. Next base: position 2,103,824 of record LN902846.1, on the reverse strand, counting down.
CACAGCCTCACAGATGACTGGAGAATCGTTACATGGGAATCAAAATGAAAAGCTTGATTTTGATATTAGTAGAGAAAGATAGCGAAACATAACAGAAGAACGTAGAAAGTTTGTGCATCTCTGACAACTGCGAGGTGTTTTGTGAAGAGGGAGGGAAAGGCTAGGTATTGGGTAAGCTGGATAATTAATTCATTGTAAAACAAAGCCCATCATTTCGCCACTACTTGCCTAAGTTAACACTGCTTCACTCCTGAACTCCCAATTCACTAGTATTTCATATGAATCTAGATACCTAACTTAATCTCGCCTTTCTAATGTTCCAGGACGGAATAAATAAACCACCGCATGTGGTTATTAAGTAGGCAAAAGCGGAAAATCGGTAGGAACAAAATGACATTTCCAAACTCTAGCGAGTACAGAAGATTTATCCCGCCCACCACCAAATCACGCTACTAAAAAGGTTCAGAACTTACCTGACTATGTAGATCCGTGTTCAACAGCATTAGTGCACATACTAGAGTGTGGCAGGCATCTACAAGGAATTGTAAAAAAATAAGGGTCTAGACCAGCAGACGGCGGACATTTATCAAAAGACCCTCCCCCCACCGTCGCAGTAATAAATGCAGTAATTAATCAAACCTGAGTGTTTCGACAAGGGACAGAAGGGAAAAGGGTAAGGTTAATAGTACTGTCCATCAAAGGTGTGAAATTGACGCCCTTTTGAATACTTCAGTGAAATAGCCGGATTTCATAAAAACGCGGATTAATAAAGCGGTAAAAGATGGAAGAGGAAGAGGGAGGAGGTGCAAGGAGAGGCAAAACCGCAAACACCTGCTAAACCACAAAAAAGTGAAAGATAAAAACGCCGTGACTTTTTGATGTTGCATAAGCACAGAAATGCGAATTAACCGCGATAGTTATTACTGGTCTGTTCTGTACCAGGAAAGAGCACAATCACACACCAGCCTGATAGCAAGTTGGCTGACCAACAGAGTATAGAGGCTAGTTTGTCCTAATTGACATGAACAACTGTTCATGCTCCTAATGGTACCGCTGGAGCAAATACGTTAGTCAAAAAACTAGCAGAGGGTCTAGCATTGACGACAAAATCGCATCTTGAATAAAGGGCTGAGAATATCTAAGTATAAAGTGAGTGCAGTGAAAGTTTAGTGTACTTAGGAAAGAAGCGATCACTTGATGACGTGAAAAAAATGTGGACCACCTATCAAGATAATCATGCATTCTAAAAACTAGTCTAACTGTCAAGATCATAGCCACTCCCAGTCTCACATACCTATTATACGTTGATAACAACGATTATACTAGGCCTTCATGTCCCATAACGTCTTTAGAGGTGAGTTCAGATGCAAGGAAGACTCACACCCAACTGTAGGTGTCCAAACCTGCAGATCCTTGCAATAAATCCACAAAATTACAAAGCTGAAGTGAACGAGACAAAATTATTCAAAGTTACGTGGAATCGCAGGGTTCCGCATTGCTGCGTAGTAAAAAGAATCCGAGAATAATCCAGATAGACGATAAGATAGGTTTAAAATGCCATTTAAGTGGAAAGGAGGAATGAAACCAGGCCAAAGTTCTGATAATACGGATTTACGCTTCCTACAAAGTGTTCGTGCTTTAAGACATTTTGCCGCCTTAAGTAATTATTTCCCAAATAAGCCACCGGGGATTTAATAAATGAGCCCCATCGAAATCGACAAGATGTTACCAAGGTCTAGTTTAGAGATCTTCCCATTGTGGCGAAGAATTATCGCATCATCCTCGTTTCTACCTCACGGTTAATCTTTGTAGAGTGATTATGAAGGTACAGTCAGACTCGAACACCTCGCGAGGTCTAAAAAAGCGGTGTTTTCGTAAAAGATCGCCGTCTACTACACATCAAAATCCCAATTTATGCCTGAGGTAAAAGGTTCAAATTCATTATTAAGCAATAGAGGAGGGGACAAGGCATCTTGAAAAGCGATTGTACTAGAGCCGGCGCACGCACCCCAGCCCAGGACACAAACATGGAGATGACAACTTTTTAGCTATCATTCACACACAAACGCACAAGACAATCGCCTAGCACACACGAAGTGTGAGTGTAAACACAACGAATTGTCCAATGGACAAATGGCCATGCCAAAAGGTTTTAAATCCACCTTTTGCGGTACAAACTGTCCCTGTGGCCCCATGTGAGGCTCCGTGCGGGTCGGGCACCACCATCGCTTACCAATTCGTCTACTTGACACCCGCACGTGAGTGGGGCTGGACACCCTTATCAAATGCCTGCAGTGGTGGTAAATTTAGAGGAATCACCTCCCACCTCTTGCTTTTTGCACTCCACATTTTCGTAATGACGGATGAGACAAGTCCCAATTTCGATGCAATCGTCGTTTAATCGCTGAGTTCCCCTACACTAGACAGGTACGAGGAAAAGCAGCTAAGAGAGGGAGGAGGGAAAATTGGAACAAGTTCAGCGTGGACTGAATCTTGGTTTGGTAAAGTCTAAGCGTTGAATAGACGCACTCCCCATTCAAAAGGGCATAAATCGCTTCTATAAAAAACTGATCACGAATGGATTTAGGTCGCTTGCCCGTTTGATAGAAAACGATTATATGAGGAGTTCCTCCATTTCCTCAAAAACTTTCAGGTAGAAAAGACAAAGTAATTTCGAGGTGAATTTAAAAAAAAACAGCTACGATTGATTTAATAAAAGGACGAGACAGGAAGACTTCAGCTTCAAAATAATGTACAATGTTAATTACTCCCGACCTCGCAAAATTTGCCATGTAGGCCCTCTTCTTTCATCTTTGTTCCAACACCAAAAGAAGGGATTCTGAAATGTTAAACTTTCATGAATAATTAATTACGATCTTGCCTTCCATCTTTCCCAATTGAAAAACGCAGTCAATGAGAAGCTACACTGAAAGATGTAGCAGCAATTTCAAGACAATGAAGCACGACAGTGCTCAAGAAAAACAAAAATGCTGTTACTTCCTTTTCAGGCCTGCAATAACTACATGAAGCCGCCTTTGTCTTTCTGGATATTAAAAAAAATCGCCATCTTGAAGTAACTTGGACGAAAAAAAGTTGATCATTTCTTCCTCTGTTCATTAAGAAAAAGACAAAAAGAAGTGAGCTGAAGACTGAAAAAAGATGGTTCAGAAGCCTACATTGTCTGTATAAAATCAGTCCTTTTAAGCATCAAGAGAACTAGCTCCCAATTCTGAAGCACCAGTGATTGAAAAATCCTAATACCTCCTTCACTCTTTGCAATTGAAAACAATCTTCGTAAACTATCAGTTGTTTAGATACATAATCAAATCCAAACTTTCAAATTCTGGATATTTCCCTCATCGTTTCAGCGGCATGACGTCCCATCCACGTCAACAGTCTCTCAGATCTTCTGTACACCGGTAATCAACATTTCTTCTATGCCCGTGACAGCAATAACCCCAATTCTCGTGCCTAAGTTATCATATTCAAAGGTCAAAAACGAAATACAACTGCTGTAAAGTGGTTGAACCTTCAAGGAACAGGGAATCACCGCAGAAAAACTACCCAACCCACGTGCACTTTTAGCCAATCGTCCCAATCTCGTGTTCTGTTAGTATAGCCAAACAGTGAAGTGACACCACAGATGAACAACACAAGAACTTCCATCGTGAAGATCCGATATTCCTACAAGGATACGTGAATTACGCAAATAAATGACACCTCCTGTACACTCTGCCTAATTGAATGGATCCCCAAATAGACACTCAAACAGTATTGAAATGAGAGCAAGGTGGAAAGGAAAAATAGATGCAGAATATTGGTTTTGTGATGCTACTTCCGCTCCTTTTAAGCAAGTATCCGTCCATAGATAACGACTGGCATACTTGAAGGATCAGTCATGGAGCACCTGCCTCCTTGGGTAACACAAAAATAGCGGGTTCCGAAAAGCATTTAAATTTCAGTGGCATGGCGGTTACGCGAAACCCTCTGATACATCCTCATGCCTCACAGCATCTTCAAGGAGGACAAAAGTCGCGGAATGAATTTCAAGGAAATCACAATGATTCTCAAGCAAATGAATGCAACGACGGGAAATCAGGTCAGATTCAAGGACTTGCATAATACTTAATTATTTTTTCCGTGAGTTTATTCTACTCAACTCCTCTTTTTAGCCACCAAGAGAAGGGGCTTTCACCCGAAAACATCTTTGACAGACAAATTGCGATCACCGCTCCTTGAAAATAATGGGACATTTAGCCATTCTAAAACAGATTTCTCAACGACACAACCGCAATTTGGATTTAGAGGAATGTGGGGCAGAAAGACTGTTCTGATTGAATATTGGGCAAAATGTTAATTGGTTCGCTGTGCACATGCGACTTACCGCAAAATTTCTCCTCCACCTTCTTTCGACATTAAGATGAGGAGCGCTTTGACTGCCAAATCGCGACCTCCTTTTCTGCCTTTTTAGTTAAAAAGCTGACTAACTCAAGTTCAAGTAATCGGGGTTTAGCAACGACCTTGGAAACAATGAAACGTGATAGTCTTCACTAAACAGAAAATGTCAGTTCTGATTGGGGAACTTTCGAAGTAGTAGTTCCTTTCCTATTTACATAAACACTTATTCGGCCTTTTTAAACGACTTTAAGAAAGGTTCTTCAGGGCAAAAAAATCGCCATCACCAATGCTTCTTTTTACTTGAACAAAAAAAAGTTGGAAAGATGTTGATTTAGGAGTTTGAGGTAAAGCAACGAAAGGCGACAGAATTCATATGCAAAAATTTTTCACAGTTAACCGAGAGAAAAAAAGTAACCCCTGCACCACAATCCTGCCAAAAAACAACCACGTACGAGCAGGAGATGCCCAACGAAGACTTTCAAGCAAATCAACTCTAAGACTGGGGTAAAAGAACAGACGTAAGACTGGAAGGAGCACGATGATGTTTATCGCCAAAGCAATAGCAGAGGAAGCACGAGTGAAGACAGGTAGTTGGTGATCGTGTGCAAGGGACAGGCAAGAATTGGAGGCAGACAGACATATATCTAATTTTGAGCAATTAAGATAGGTCAGACAGATTAGTAATTTCGATGATTTAATCACCAACTGCCTTATATACTTCACAAGTGTATTTGTCTCAGGAGCTATAGCTACTAATTAGCAGGTGCTGTGAAGTTGCCTTTGGCCATAAATTGCGTCCTTAATTTACATATTGAAATCAGAGGCGCTTGATAGAGTACCGCCAAAGGAAAGTTACTTGATATTAAAACATCCTTTAAGCACAATGTGGACTTGCGAGGGAAAAGCGGAATGCGATTTGGAAAATATAAAATTTAAGAGATGCACTGCTACCAACTAATTCAGACGTCTACGAATGATCCTTGTTCACAGCTTGATAACTGATTATGGACCAAGTGACTGAGACAGAAGCACTGAGGACGATACACAGAACAAAAGTAATGCTGTTAAGCAAGGATAATTTTGGTAAATTACATTTTTATATTTGTTCCGTGAAAAGATGTGCTTTTGTGATGGTAATATACACAGTAGCAAGACTGTCCCTTAGCTCGTATTAGTAGCCGACACACATTCATGTGTTCGTGAGTCAGGCCAGTCCAGTTCAGTCCAGGCGGTTCAAACATCGTTTGTCAAGACACCCGAAACGAGCCACCGTAACTGCGCACGTGAGCGCATGTATACAACAACAATAAGCACTTGATTCAATGGTGTCAACATTTCATCGCCACCCGACCCTACGTACGACCCCTACTTTTCGACGACTTCCATCCTAGTGATTCCGTCTCCAGTATGATCTATGTACATCGCATTGTCGTGCGATTGTAAAACTAATCTTCGCCTAGCAATCATTCAAGAAAGCAGATATTTGCAATTGCTGGAAACTCGATGCAGACTATCTTGGGATGGTTTCACCAGACTGACAAATTGTGAGGTTAAGGGCATAGACGCCATTTACACTCCTTGAAATAAGCTCTCTGCCCTGGTAAACCTGAAAGTACCGATTTTTATTTAATGACCGCCTCTATACATGATTAAGTGGACCCTGTTCTCCCCTCGTTAATTCCCCACACAGGCTACCGGTTTTCGGGCTCATTTATACAGTTGTATAAAAATTTTCCAGACTTGTATAGCCCATAACACCTTCAGCAACAACCTGGATGCCACAGACCATTCATCGACAAAAATCACAGGAACTGGGAATAAAGGACACATATGCATTATATACTCACCATCAGAAACAAAGTCGCCAGGGTTACAGGCTACGTAACGACGCGAGAAGTGGAAGAGAATGCGCTCTCGTTCCTGCGACTCTCCAGTGAGAGCGAACTTGGTCATGAAATGGCGCAGTGCTGTGTCCAGCGTCTGGTCGGTGAAGTCAAAGAAACTCGCAAACTCCTCGCCCACCAGTTGCGAAAAGTCGTTCCTACAAGGCACCATAAAAGCATCAGCACGATTAATTAGTGTAAAAACAGTCAATTCACCATGGGGGTTCAAAAGGTCTGCACCTTTTGGTGATAGTACCAGAGAACAGAAGTAGCAACCTGTCATGCCTGTGCGTGTCAAGCTACTAATTCTACTTGAAAGGTAAATCAATGCCCCAGCAGGTGATCAGAATGTTTTTCAACTCCTAGGCTAAACGTGATTGACAATCACATCAAATAAAGGAACGGCGCTCTCACAGAAGAAAAGCATTATAAGTTGGTGTTTGTCCCTGTCTTCCTCCCAGTCATCCATCAATGATCCCAAAAGCCCCAAAATGGTCGCACTGGTGTAACAGACGCGAAGCAATTCACGTGTCTGGTTGATTACAGCGCTGCCACAAGTAACAAAGAACTGTGGGAAACTTAGCATCCAACAAAAGCCCATCAGTTGTGAGTAAACAGAATGCGAGTGTCGGTTTTGTAAAGGCTCTCACCCATAAGGAGCGTCAGAAGAGAAGAAAATAATTCAATTCATCTCGAAATGAATAATATAAAAGAGAATGAAACCATTTTGAATCACATTTGCAAAAGATACGACGCCCATACAATTTGGTAACACATTCGCTAGCTGTATCCCAAAGGAAAAGAGACTACCACAAGCCAAATACTGTACTGCTTTGATGAGGCGCAAAAATTTAGACTACCCCAACAATTTTATTTTTCAAAACTCTACCAATCCATTCAAAATACAATTTGGTGCGCAACCAACTATTTTGAAATGTGAAACAAGACATTTCACACGTATGTCACGTAGGACCTAGAAAAACAGGGTGTCGTACACACGTAATACTGCTAGCAAACGTGCTGAATGCTAGAATAGAAAGCACAAAATAACAATGTCCCGTTTTAGCAGCTGCCGGCTTTTCTAGAGAGAAAAAGAGATGGGTCGCCTACGTAAAAAAACTGTGTCCGAATGCCGCTTTGGTGGATAAATGAATGAATGGATGGATACTGGATGGATGGATGGAAACGGGATGGATACGGGATGAATAGGGGATGAGGCTAGCCTATTGCGAAAACTAGAAAATGAGCACAAGTTCGGAAGACCAAAAAACACCGCCTTGTTTCACACAACAAACTATCCTTCTGCGGCGATTGCTTGTCCACACAAGCAGCTCTATCACACTACTCAAGCTACAAGCATGAGCAAATGAGAGCTATGGAGAGCATCTTCCGGTGGTTTGATAGACTGGTCGGTTAGGTGATGAACTGAACGGGAAGAGGGTGGGGTGCGGTGGGCAAGAGCGGGCGCACGGAAAGGCGTCATGGGTGTGTGTGTACGCAAAGCGGGCAACAACCAAGACGCCCTATCGATTGCACCCACACATTCACACACAGCAGTCCATTTAGCGCGGTTACGTGGGCAACAACGAAAAGGGTTCACACACACGCACACACACAAACCACGGATGCGGCAAGCAAACAAAAATGCCTGCACCAGGATTCAAGGCCCTCTAGGGCATTGTAATCCTCTCTACCGTGGTATTTCCGGATTCAGGTAAGCATTTAATGTTGACTTATGTTGACTCATGTCGTCTTAACAAGGAAAATTTAGTGATCTATTTAAAACGATTGACAGCACTGTATAAACACTGTATGACATCTGAAAGGCCAAAAATACCACCTTGCCTTTCACCTCTACTTGGTTCAAAACGTGTAAAATCATTTCGCCATCCAGCCAATACCTCCCACTGATGTAACACTCCAATGTTTCGGAAGCATGTCTAGCCTGGAGGCTTCCATGATCCACTCAAAAGGGTTGAAATCAAACGGTTAATAAGCCTGATGTACCTTTATGCAATGACATAAATTTCTTGAGAGATCTCCAATCCATTTGTAGAGTTTGGCTTCCCTTGGAGTAGGTCATATGGCACTGCATTTGTAACAGTCATTTCGATTTCGGAGCGAGTTTTCGAGTGTAGATCCTTGTGAGCTCCAGAAGTTGATATGAACTAGATTTGTTGACCAAGTTTGTCTTGAGCTCCCCTACCACTCAATTTCTTGCTCACAGTAGTGAAATCCTTCTCATTCTCATCTTAGTAACGGCTGGAATAAAACGTTTAAGTGTTATGCATCGACCACATAAGTTAGGGGATTTTGAAACTTGCTACTCGACTCGTAGACGGCTCTACGAAGATGATCTTTTTTTTCTTGGTACATACCTACGATTCACAAGTGATTAGCACGCAATGGCGCTGTTCCTTCTTCTTTGATGTAATTTGCGCATAGGATTATCAGATAACATGACATGGTGTCGATTTTAATGTCAGATTGTTGCAAGAGCAGCCAGTCTGTCACACAGAAGTAGTCATATGACACGCCCAGACATGACCAATCACTCGTCTCCTCCTTTTGCGTTCATCGATTCCAACGAAAATAGTGGCCAGGACATTGTTTAATCTTGACATAAACACGAATCGAAGAATCAGCCGTCTAAAAAATCGGGATTACAACTAGGCCAAGCCTTGCAAATCTTGTCAAACGGCTTGTTAGATCATTAAAATTTACTCCATGCAGTCTATTCTTAATTGATCTTACAAAAGATCCACCAATGTCACATCCCTCCATACCTACTACACACCACCGTCGTGAGATTACGATGACCTTTGATCTCTACACAATGAGTGGGGTGAGTTGTGTAGTGGTTATCACTTTACAGCCCCATAAAAATTCGATCATTTAATAGACGTTTCCCGCATAAATGTCTCCTGGGGTACCTCGGATGCAGTTATGATAGCATCGCAGTGAAACTTCGCCCAAAGAGCGCTCGACAAACAAGCTCAGATCTTCCTGACGGAGGGTCGGAAGTGAAGAATCCCTGAACCAATTTCTCAACCACCTGAATTCCAGGTGGAATGATAAAGATGACATCACCACAGAAGACAGAAATATTCCTAATCCACAGCCTCTTACCCACCTTATCATATGCCGAATAAGATAAGCACCATTATGCAACGGGGAAATCTAGTCTCCGCACTCCAAAGATACCAACTTCGACAGAGGAAGAAAAAAGGATGCTAAAATTGAGGCAGTAGTATTGGCAGCAGCAAAGGGACGAGAGTGCCTGCATATGAATGTATATGCGAAAGGCTGAGAGAAGCGGCCAGGGGATGACGCGACATCCGCTGAGATGCGCGGTCGTACACGCACGCGCATGCGGCCGGTGAGTCATTAGACGTGTCCCTGCGGCCGAGAGAGAACCCCTCACATAGCGTTCGCAAAATTGAATAGAGGGAAATTCGTAGTCGCAAGATTTGCACAACCCGACATCTGTCCTTCTAACACCTAAACTATCAAAGCCAACGCTTTGCTGCACAATTGAAATGTCGGAGAAAACACTTCTCGGAGAGAGGAAATGTAGACGAGAAGCTACCAGTGCTTCAACGAAACAAGTTTTTCGGACCCTCGCTCACCCCCCAATCAACAAGACATGAGCAACAGTGCATTAGCTCACCTTTTACAGAGATGCTTAGCAACATCGCTGATCTTGAACCCATCCAGGGTGAAGAGGCGACGCGCTAACCGATAAGCGGCGCTGCGATCAGCCGCCTTGGGCGGTTGATGATACACTGACTCGGCGATAGATTCCGCGTCCTCAGCCACCGCTTTTGGACCTACCATTGGCCACAGAGGCCCTACGTCAGGCGGAGAGCTACTGCGCAGTGAGCTGGACACTGACTGGTCAGAGGAGGCGGCCCCCTGCAAGGTGATTGGTGGTGGTGGTAATGATAATGATGACTGAGGGGATGACACGACGGGCGAAATGGTGGTATCATTCGAGGTGTTAGTGAGAGAAGACTGTGGTGGAGGGGGTTGTGCCAAGTAGTGGAGATCGTCGGGCGGGGGACACCTTACCTAAAAATGGAAAAATGGGTCAAGTGACTACTTCTCTCGAAACCATTGGATTATTGCTATTAAAGTAGGCACCCTGTTGTCTCGACCGTGTGGGGAGGCGGGCACACCGTGATCAATAAGCCCGCTGGATCCGACGCTCAGAGTGAGCGGACAGTCTGTGGGGTGAGTGCTCCGTCGTAGTAGCTGTTGTTGTTGATGCATTCGCTCTGCGGCGGCTTGGGATTCAGCCACGACGCGTTGGTAGCCGAGTACCACCACGGTGGGCAGACGGCGGGAGGATGCAGGGGACCTTTCGCCCACTTCCAAAGGTATTGGTGGTGGTGGTGGCGGTGGGAGTGGTGGAAGGGATGGAGGAGGTTCAATAAGGCGACACTGGAGAGTGTTCACCTGTCGGTCGGTGTCACCACTGGTGTGGCGCTGTTTTTCGCGCTCCTTTGTGGAGGTGGCGGAGGAAGAAGAGGAGGAGGCAGTGCCGTCATCGATAAACATCATCTCATGACATTTCTTGGTGGGACTGGGAGTTCTACTGCTAGACGCATCACCATTGTCTTTGTTGTTTGGGTGATTTGTGTCGACAAGCTTAAGGGATTTGACCTCGGAGGGAAGGGATACGAGATGAACCTCGGTCAGTCCGTTCTCCATCCTCACAAAAATGACAATTGGAATGAAAGTGAGTGCCCCAAGCGGGCAAGAGTTGCGTTAAACTCGTTAGAAGCAAAAAAAGCTATTATTTTAACCGCAGACAATCCAAATTAATGGTGCGAAATATGTTAATAAAATGCCAACAATGGAATTTACGACTCTGTGAATAATTATATGGTAGAAACCCTGGAAAAGCCTCACAAATCCAAGCTCACAACAGCCTTGACTCTAATAAAAGGATGGTAACAACGTACCAGAATATCAAAAAACAACTTTCATGAAGGACAAGGAAAAGGGTAAGTTAGAATAAAATAGTCAATTAGTCAAAGTACATTAGGAACCGTAAAAAGATGCAATTCGTGACATAAAACGCTAATGTTCTTACTAAAGGCGTGCTCTGGATCTGTCAATGAAAATCTACGCCAATAATTCCGAAAAACCCCATCGTCGAAAACCTTCAACAAGATCCAAGAACGTCAAGGATTGCGGGGAGAGTAAAGGCCGAATTGACATATTATAAGTACCTGATCTCTTTTTAATCTGCTATTGCTAGGCGTTTACAGCCGTCAAAGAATTAAAAAATTTAAATGCAAATGAGGAACAGTTCATGGGTTCTGGTATAAATTAGTAATTTTGATGGTCATAGAAATGTCGATCGAAAAGTTTTCAGCATTTGTTGCTACAAAACAGCCACATAATTTGCAAAATAGATCTAAGTTTTTTGTTTATTGTGGTCACCTAAGGTTTCAACTAGTGATTCGACTTACCTATGAAAAGCTATTCACGACGACTGGACTGCTGGAAAAATTGACCAAAATGGAATTTTGGCATATTAAACAGGTTTAAGACAACAAATTCAACAGCTGGCTGCTGCTCCAGAAGACTTCTTTGAAAAAGAAAGAAGATTGGTAAGACGTATCTTGTGAATGTGCATTAGATAATGGAGCACCGGCTTGATTCAGAAACCACACTGCCTGCCTGAGGTGCAAAAGCAGGGCCTGTATGGGAAACTTCACAAAATCTTATATGGGCATTACTAGTAATGGTAAAGTTTGCTATTACAAAGTTATGGGCTTTAAAATTGTAGTGCAAGTAAAATCACCTAGGAATACATGTAGAAAAAGCAAGAGCCAATTATTAACGAAAGTGAAAAAGAACATACAAGCAATGGGTTCCTGAGGGCCATTTGTGGTTCAAAGACCGACAGCCAGGATTTAATGTAAGCCTAGTAATAGGCATTAAAAACAATGCTGTAACATTTTTGTAATCCTAAAAGCTCTAATAATTCACATCTGTGACGTACCATTACCTTTGTAGTGGATTACAAACCAGCCAAAATGAAATGTTGCGCTAAAATTATGTAATATTTTCTGAAGCCCCATTGCAACAGGCCACCTTAACTTTCTACGTAACATTTTAAATAAGCGTAACAGGCAGCATGAGAAAGCCAGTTCGCTGCACTTTTTTAAAGGTGCTGTTCAGTATTTATACTAGGAAGTAAGGCAGCAGTATGGTATTTTTAGGCGCAACAGACAGCAAGTAAAGTAATTGTAAGCGATATTTTATGACTTTTTTAACATGTTAACTAGTACGATGTACGTTACACAAGATGGCATGTTTTGTTTTATCGCACAACATCAGCTGTACTTTGCGGATCTTGATGTTCGGGAACGCGTTTGAGTAGTCTGTTTCTTCTCACAATTTAGGAAGTTATTTGCGAAGTTGCTTAGAAAACTCTATTTCTGTACATATCTAAACGTTATTCATTTGCTGAGTGTAAATTTGCGAATACTCATTTTTTTCGCTATTTCTTATCTCACTTGTGTAATATATATGGATTATTTGTCATATCCCACTGCTGATTCCCCACATTTTACTTCCTCTAAATTGCAATACAGTTCAAAATTTGCACAGCAATTTACTTTTAACGCTGAATTATGTGGTATTTGGCTTGGTGGCTTGCCAATCAATCAACATCTTGAGGCCACGGTATTGCCTGCCCACATGGTGCGCACTCATTTGGCAACACCACGTATGTCAGCGAACACTCTTCGTTCACATCCTAGTGATCTGCCAAAGACGTCGCTTCCTCAAAGAGCCTCTAAGAAAAACAGTACTGCCTTTAGCATGGGCACTAAGCTTTTCTCCGATGACACACCTCAAAAGTCAGTATCCTCCGATCTACCAGACGATGGGACAGTTCGTTTAAACTCGACTTATCGGTTTCAGCTAGAGGCTTGTCGAATTACAGGCTTTCTTACTTGCTCAAATGGTTGCCTTATATTCCTATCAAGGGACTCTGATTTAAAAATTCCAGCCCATTTGGGTGGCCCTGGTGATCAGGAACTCCTTAGTCCCTCTGCTCAAAATTATTGTAAGTTGAAAAACATCGCAGCGCAAATAGCTTCCTTAACTCTATTTCAATATTTCTTTTTGTTTTGTAGCACTTGACTACAGCTTCTTACTAAATCGCGATCAATTGAATTCAGGAACGTTTTTCGATCTATCTTACTGGGCAATGGAGAATGATACCAACTTCTCTTGCCAATCACTACTTTCATCTCAGTCTAGATGCTTTTCTGGTGGAAGAAAGCTCTGGTCAAGTGTTCATAGTCCATTAAACTTACGGAAACGTGGAATCAAACAGTTTTGGACAACGTTGCTCTCTAAGAAGTCGAAAAATAAGTGCGTCGGTTTTGGTATATATCACCCTTTTTTCATTCATTTAATGGAGCAAAAGCTAAATATGCGGCTTCCCGTTACTTTGAAAATCAAACATGGTAAAAAATTTTGGCAGCAAATTAAAGCGCAGTCAGAAAGGCGATTTAAGTTTATTTATAAAAGGGGGAAATCAAAGCTTCCCTTGAAAACGTGGCCTATTAACCCTCTAGTATTATGTTAGAGACATGGAGTTTATAAATGTAGCCAGGTATTTTATAACCGTTGCTATCTTTTCAGCACTACCTGATTGGTTGTCTTGGGCTAGGCCACGTCTTAACACTTTATGTACTCGTGTCTGCTGTCCGACGCGATCGAGCCACGCATGCCCGAACGCCCACACAGTGAATGTAGCACATCACAATTTCTAGTTTTGCCATTAGTCGTCATGACTAAACTTCAAAGAGCCAGAGAAGAAGCTCTGGACTCACAAAAAAAATTAAAAGCACCATTTGTGGAGCTGAAAAGGTCTTTAGGTCTATTACATTACTTATATTACTGAACAAACTATAGACATCAACACCATATAAACTGCATCTGCTTGGTTAATTTGTAATGGTCTGTCTTTCCCGCTATTCCACAAAACGTCAGAGCCGGCCAACTTGTTACCAGGCTTTAAAGGTGAACTCAACCACAATCTCTTAGATGTGATATTGTTCTAGTATGGTATTGCCACCTATAGTGCCGAACTGGTCAATTCAATCGCTGCCTAAGGAAAATCAGGACCTAGCACAGCTGTTACTGGGACCTAGACATGCTTAAAATAGATCATTTAGCAAGTCCATAACCGTATTATATGGTGGCTGTGTAAGTTGTCTGTGTTATCAGTGGTAATTCAGTCTCCTTAGCTAATGTCACGTATGTGTGAGAAAACTTGTCGTCCGTAAAATGGGAATCTTTTTAACATTCCTAGTAAGAACAGATGGGAGGAAAGAGAGATCGATTTACCCAGGCACACACCAACCTCCATTTCATAGCCCCGAATGTGAACATTGACCAATAAAAAGGCAAGCGGAATAAAATTTCGGTCAAAGTTGGTGATACTGCTGCTGTTAGTCCTAGTGGTCCTTCAACTGCCACTCTTACAGCTGCTAGTGGTGTTTTTATGCGGAAAAAACAGATGTTCCTGTCTTCAAGGCATAGTTATAAGGTGTGTGGCTGTGAATATGAAGTGAGAGAGCATCAGTCCCACTTTTCGAGTTTTTTTAAAAAAAAAAATTGATCCTAATCCATGCCCACTTTTATCAATCGTTATTCTTGCTAAGGTAATAGTAATTAGTTTTGACAAAATCCTAACCTTTTTGGCAAGTACATTTGCCTAGATAGTGGTAGAATAAAGCTTGTTTCTTCATGGCATCGCATTTGAGCTTGGCTCTAGAAGAAGCACCTCGGACTCGCAAAGTGGGCATAGTATGTGAGGCACATACCATTAAACACATAGAGGCATTTAACAGTGATGTAAACACGTTCATTTTGGACTAACTTTCAGACAAGCCTATTCACCTGGCCATCCCGCCAGTCAGGTAACTGGTTGCCTACGGGAAGAAAATCATCTGTTAAAATGGCATCTGCTTCTTCTGCCTCTATTCTTGTTGACTGTCTAGTAGTGATTGTTCACGTTTTTCCGGAGAAATCTGACATTTGTCGGTCGATTGACAGGACTTGGCATTTTCACCAAGTTTGTGGTCTTCCGCTTCCCTATTTCCCACATTTTCACTCCCCTCACTTCTTGGCAAAGTGTGAGAGATAAGGGGAAGGAGAAATATACTTTCGGTTTCCCTCAAAGGTAAAGTCTATTTTTCGTTTGCAGCCTCTAAAAGAACTGCTTAAGCTTGCTATACCTTTGCGCCTGAGATGAATATGGCTGAGAAACGCATGCGTAAAGGCCATCGAAGAGAGAGGGGACCACTGTCATGTTATGCGCTGCTTGTGCTGCAAGAACAAATTCATTTCCTCAAGGTGTACATCCAATATGGAGCCCAACTTCTCCCTCGTGGAGTCGTTTATTAGTGAGCTTGCGTGGCAGATCAGGAGAGCTCCACACTATTATTTGGCCACATCCGCTACCACGAAGAATCGGGGTGTATCCCTCAGTGGCGGTACATCTCTTCACATTTGTTATCCCTGAAAGTGATACACCACCACCTACGTGGTGGTCTTAACTCCGTAAACCAAATATTCACCTAAAATTGCCTACATTTCAAGAAGTTTATACTTTTGTGCATTTCAATGAAAATTCTATTAATTGCATCCACGGTTGGAGGAACTACATTCACCAAGTTAACGGTTGCACTAGCGCTGAAGTCTGTTTGACCCTCAAAGTTCCACATTAACGGTGATGAACACGCTTTACCAATCTCGACTATCCTCTGTTACTTACCGCGAATAAAAGGATCAAATATTAAAGGAAATACTGATTCGTCATTGATTACGTTCTGGAGGGAATGAATCCCCAAATAATGAACATGCCAATTCTGCAAATTTGTTCAAGTGCGTACTTGCATGACTGATGTGTGAAGGCCCTCACTCATACCCTCAACGCACCACCTTGAATTGCAGTGCCATTAGCCAATCACTAGTGGGTGGACATGTGCGTGTGTGATGCAGCGGTAGGTAGTTCCAGAGGGGTTGCATTTATCCCTGTATCACTAACAACTGTTGCTGCCTTCTTTAAACACCCACCTCTGTTCATTGCGTAGGTAAGATGAATTATTTCCTCTTCTTTTGTCTACGTGGCTATTTTTCGCCCTCTTAGAAGCCATAGCGTGCTTTTTACGATCACAAGGCCCACGACTTTTGAATGAATCGAAGGTAAAGGTAAAGACTGTTCGGTCTGAAACAATCGGCCAGAGGTCGGAATACATGTTATCGCATGCACGTAGAGAAGACCTACCTATTGTCAATCATCACCAGCTTTCTGGCGTCCTTCGCTCATGTCACTCATAATGTCTCCAAAGTTGGGCATTGAGAGGTCGTTGAGGTGCTGTGAACGTGAGTGTTAGTAACCCACTCAACGTCCTTCCATGCATGGTAGTCAAAAGGGTCGCGCCGATCCTGTGAGAAAGAGCTCAGTCTGATTGGAACACAAACGGTCAAATCACTCAGTCGATTACTTTAATACCAACCTTATTTTCTGGTTGTGGACTAACGCACTTCCACAACTGCGATATATGGACTCGTGCCAAGGTTAGCGAAAGGTGATGAGGCGAAACCCACAAAGACCGAGGATCCGTGTGGCAACTGTGCAACTGAAATCAACAGCGTTCCAGAACCGTAGTTTATTGGCTCGAATTTACTTTAATTACTCTTATTTTTTTCTGTTATAGTCGTCAGAGCGTGGATTTTGATGCTCCAAGTGTCCAAACTCTCGTTGGATGTGATCAGCATTCAACGTCGCAAATGGAGACTCTACGATTGGAGTGGCCACTAACAACCCTCCGTCAGTTCGCCTTTCACGGATGTCTCTTCAAGATGGAAACAGGTCGACGGGCTCCACATGGCGAAGGTCATTACCTCTTTCGCATCCCAAATATCACGATGTTTAGGCAAAATCTCGAGGTATTGCAACAAAACACACTCCCTACTTATGCTATATAAGTAGGTGAAAGGCTCATTTACACTCATTTTCATCTAAGGCTCATATCAAGCATCAGAAGCGTTCGAGGTCCCTTAAGACGCGTTCGGCTGTCTGTTGTCCCTCAACCGTTTTGTCACCGCCTCCCTCCATGCCTCCTCCGCCACCACCACTGGTGATCAGCAATCAGACTTACGTCAACATCCCTCTGTTCCCTCCAAAGCTAAATCGATCGTGGACAAACCTCCTACAACCCAATGCTGAGATTGCTGGACGGGCAGGTGCTACAGAAGGCTGTAATGACAATGGTGAAGACGATTCGGATTGGATGGTTGAACTGTCATCACCTCCGCCTCCACCACCGGCATCTGCTCCTCCACTGAGTCAAGAAATCGACGCGCAATCACCACTGATTGATCAACCACCCTTGGTAGTTTAGTTATGCAAAATTGTGACATTCTTCTTTAATAGAAATAACTATATTTTAGCTTTTGTCTTTGCAGCATCGCATCGGTACTTACGAGAACGTACGGAGCCTTCTACAGAGTCAGGAGACGAAATCGGCAACCTCTCGCTCAGCAACGGTAGCTCCACACTTCTTCGGAAAAGATGTTGTGTCAACAGTTACGTCTACCTTGAACTATGCAATGTTGGACTTTCAGCTACCCTCTAACACTGCTCCTGCCATTGCTACTTACACAGGAAATCTGACAGTTCGTTCACCTCCACCGCAACCTCATTCCACTCCCCTCTTTTCCTCCAGCAGTTGTGAACGCCTAGTGCAAGTACCGTCCACTCGACTGTCAAGACGCCTAGCCAGATCTATGGAAGCGCAGCTGAATGCGGTGCGAGGGAGTGGAGAGGCAGAGAGACCGTTGAGCATGACTGGAAGCGGTGTAGGAGGCAATTACGTGGACATCTGCCCTCTCCAGACTCTTGCGATTAACGAATTATTGAGAAGCACTTTGTAAGACTTACTAAGAAGCGGTAGAGAAAGGGAAGAAAAGGTACCATCAAAGTGTGTTCATTATTAGTTGACATCAAAAATGTGCTTATTTTGAAGGCAACGGTGTGAGGGAGGATGACATGGTGGAGAGCGGATGTATCAAAATGATTCCTCGGATTTAACCTCTCCCTGATGGGGTTTAAAAAGGGATCTTAGCCGATCTCAGAAGTCAGTCAGCATCATCCTTTTTAATGGTATTTGTGCCTCAAATTCATTTGCTGTCTAAATTGATGAATATTTTTTAAGTTAAGCATGATCTCGTGGGAATGATCCGCCACGTCCCTTTGAAGTGCGGGCTAGTAATTGGATTGTTTGGGATTAATTAGCAGTGCATCTAGCGCTTTAACATTACAAGGCACAAATAATTTCTGTTGAGGGAATTTGGTGGAACCCATTCCTAGACTTGCTTTCTATTATTGCACGTACTGCTTCTCCTCCAAGTGCTACACAACAGACATTGCAAGGAGGTTATGCAAACCCATCCAATCTAAATTCAGGCATACAAAAGTTTGGAATACAAGGAAATAGAAAGAGGTCGGGAAGAAGGTCGATACTTAATGAAGCATGCATATAAACGATCGTAAGCAAGTTAGAATGAATATTTGCGTTATTATATCCCAAAAATGGCAAGGAATCACGTAAATTTTCGATGTGCGTTACGGGTGTCAAGACTGTGCAACACAGTGATCATTTGTTCAACTCTTCGTTTTGGTTTCATGGGCATTTAAGACTCCTCTTTCATACTTCTGAGGGGCACGTCATCAGAACCAATGGCAGCAGCCTCCATCCCTTCTGTACGTCAGCAAGACTCCTTTCCTAGGTGCATGACTTATTGGGGCTTGAGGAAAGACTCCAGGAGCTACGACTGTTTCCACGTCTTACATTGTTTCAAATCAAATAAAATCATACTTGTAAGTAGCTTTCCGCTTTGTACTACAATTTATCGAAAAGTGCAATAGAGCAGTTAGGTTTATTAGTGTGCATCTGGAAATGCGTTTGTATGTATCTTCAGTAAAGTCGTTCGGAGTCACGCCGACTTACGCACATAATGAAGTATCACATTTCCTGATAGGGGTGTGGTCAATTCATTCCCTCCTGTGCATTATTAGCTCTAAATCGGAAAATTTAGAAGCCAGGGAATGACGCATGGTCAAATAAACTACACCGGGGGCAAAAATATCTTGTGGAGTACTGACGTGGAGCAGTCTTCATCTGCCTTAATAATTTCCTACAAGATTTATTCAGTTGCTCTCTAAAAACGGTGTAAAACTGCAGATATTTAAACAGTTGCTTAAGTATTACCATAAATTGCATTTGCGAGAAAAATATCGTTGCCCTCTAAAAGCCAAGTCCTTAATGACTTACCTTCGGCTATTTTTCGTGAGTGCTAATTAAGATAAGCACTTCGAGGTAATGTTCGATTTGCAGAAAACATGGTAACAACTCAAGTGATGCTTAAGTAGGTGGTTGCTCTCCATTTTTTTTTCCTCAGTTACGTAAATTCTCGCAGAGCTTACATCTGCTTGGAGCCATAGTTCCCTAGCCACGCCAGTAGCCTCAGATATTTTGCACGTCAGTAATACTCTTTCTGCTACACCATTGTGACTTCTTGTGACTAGGGGCAGCGCACTATAAATTGGTAAAAAGGGTATAAAATAAAACAAACTTTGGAAATGAAATGCCACGAAACCTTAGGATTTCCCTTGGAGCACCAAAAACAATTTTCTCCTCATTAATGCAAGGTCCAGCAAGCCCCGCTCTGTAAATTAGTTCTGAATGAGTCCAAATTTACCAAGGTTGGGTGCAATAACACAGAGGTTGGTAAGTAAAAAAGGCGATTGTAAACTACCGTTGCATAACGATATACTTTACAAGTCTGTTTGGATAAATCACATTTTAACCTTAACCTCGATCGAATCCTGGCAAAAACTACTACTGAGTTGTTGTTCAAACTCGGAAAAAGCTTGGTAGCATGAGAAAATGGTACTATTGTGTTTAAAATAGCCTTTGTAATTCATGGGTATTATAGGTGTTATTTAAATTAGTTGTTCATGTAGCGGGGACTCTGACTCAGCGCCGAGATGATGTTTGATCCTCTGAGCTTGCTTTTCGGGTTAGTCGTTGGAGGAGGTGGTGTAGTGGGCTATGTCAGGGCTGGTATTTTAATTCTTTGCGTCAATCGGATATTTTTAGGCAGCACTGCGTCGCTTGTATCGGGACTCGCTTTCGGTGCTCTACTTCTTCTTGGTTCTCATCACTTAGCAAAGGGCGATGCTCGTTTGCTACTGGGTAACGTTAACCACTTCTTACATCCTTTTGTTCCTTAGGTGGTAGCGTGTGCTTAGCTATTCTTATGTGCATGCGATACAGCAAAACAGGGAAGTTTATGCCTGCCGGATTGATAGGCTTCCTAAGGTAACATTCTTACATACTTTTATTCCTGAACATTCAGCTTGCTCATGACACTTCGTTGCACCTACATTTTGTGGAGTTGACTTGGAACTAATCAGGGATTAACTTTTCAGGACCTTTTTCTTTATACACAGGTTCCTTTTATGCAAATTAAATTCTAATTTCTCATCTTCAAATCTGGCGTTTTATTTCTGGGCTATTTAACTGAAGCAATGGCCAAAATTGTAAAGTGATTCTCTGATTTTTGCATCCCTTTCTTGCAGAGGCTTGTTATCACTCTAGGTCCTTTACCTTAAACAAGATTTTATCTTAACTACAGGCATCTCGGAATTTCGTTGTAAGATGTCATTTTCATCATTGTTGTAAGGCGGCTAATCCTTGCAATCGTGGATGATTTTGATGCAGTTGAAGAGAAGGTAACTATTTTATTTGCTGCAATCGGGAAAGGAATTTTGTCTTACGATGGATAAGTGGAAGTGAACATTGTAAGCAAAATCGAATCATACATGGCGTTCAAGTCGTGGGGTGGATCTATCCTTAAGCTTTTGACTATCTTTAAAACTAAAAGAATTTTTTGGCTATGTTGAAATCTTAGGGGTTTTGTGCCATTTAATGGCATCGGCATGAAGCCTTATTAGGTTTCATCAACTACCTGAACGAGGCACAGAATGAAACAATCCAAAGATCAGAAACATGATAGCGCTGGAAGTGTTACAAAATGCCCAACAAGTTCATCACGTACGTCGCGCCTATGTTGTTTTTTGTATTGTGGTAAATGTAGTCGCCGCAAATTGCTCATTACAAACAGTTTGGCTGGCTTTAAAGTAATGAGATCGACGCGACATGGTTTGGGATTAAGCAAAAGTACTGCTTCTAGGCAGTGCGCTGGTCTACTTTCCTCTGAAGCGGGTCTTTGTAATGAATGCGGGGTAAAATTCAAATCCAATAATAGAGACTAAATCCGGGTTCTTAGATGTGGTCACTTGAGTCATGCGGGTCTGAGGAAGGATCTTTCACCAGCGCAAGGTCTGCTTTGGTGTTGATAATTCGTGCATAAAGGGCAAGTGTTAAGAAAAAATTCAAATATTTTGTAAAAGCTGATGTAGGAAAGGCTCTTACCTGTTCACACAATATGTTTGCAGCTACCCATGGTAGTGTTTCAAAGAAAAGTAGTAATGGTAAAAGTGAGCAGAAACATACCCTTCGCTCGCGATAGCTGTTAGGTCTTTGACGGACGATGCAGTGGTGTAAGGTAGAAATGACAGAATGAAGAGGGATGCATCAGCGAAGAGATGCGTAAGTCTGCTATGACTTGCCTAAAATCCGCTTGTCGAAGGCGTTTCTCCTTGTGGGTGAATTTTCTTCGAGGTGGACCGTAGGTCGTTCAAGAGTGGTTCCCCACTTGATTGGTTCGTGCTGTCAGCCGCCGGGACCAGGGCCGGGGCCGAGGTGATGCAAGGCAACGTAAGGTGAGGTGGCTATGGCTAAACCACGGTCGGTGCAGAGTCATGCGATTGATCGACCAGTCGGTCGAAGGGGGATCAGCTGACTGCTTGCTGATTGGCTGTCAGAGGAGGACAGATTTCTCATTAGTGGCAGCACTGTCTTTACAGACTGCGACTTCTGTGTTTCTCTGACGTCCTATTGGCTTCCATTATTAGAGGAATATGCAAGAAGGATGGAATAGCAGTCAGTGGACTGAAGAGTGAAGGTGTGAATCGCAGCACAGGTGATAGTGCTAGTGGTGGGAAGCAGGGCAGTCATAATGGATGGTCCAATCACAGTGGTTGAAGCAGAAGGAGGAGGAGGAGATCAGATGTCCTCTCGTGGCATTTTCGCAATACATTGGAGTAGTAGATGATCTGACGGCAAATGAATCACCTCGAAGCTCAGTAAGTAGATCCCTACTACTAATCAAACATCTCCAATTGGTGCCACGTCTAGAGTAGGTTTGCTACCAGCGTTACATGATTATGACACCCTGATTATCCTACCTGGATCCGTGTGTCAAACACACTTGCCAGACGTAGCTAGAGTGAACTATACTGGAATGGGAACCCCCGATGGAATGATGACTGATACTACATCAGGGTAACAAAACATTTGGGTGGTTGTGGTGGTGGATTTTGTCGTGCAAGGTATGAACGAACAATTGGGCGGACTCAACACAGAAGGCAAAAAGATTACTAATTGGCTTCCATGGAGTTGGAATTCGTTTTAGTGATAACAGAAGTGTTTTTGCTAAGGGATGGTAGAGCAAGGAGCACTACGCTGTGTGATTTTGTCTTCCAAAGGCTGTCGTGTGTTAGTGCAATAAGTGAGTAGCATGGAACCAGTGAAGGAGTACATGTCACTTCTGGGGAGAGATGTGTCATAACGATTGACACTGTATGGACATTTGTAACGACACTGAATGTGTGGTCAACTAGACTATGTCGGTGTGCATGTGTGTGTGTGTGTGTGTACGTGTGATGTGCAAGGAGTGACGTAGCATTGGTTGGGATGCTGATTCACCCAGGTCAAATGCCTTTGTCCCTAACGCTGGGTATGCAGGCGTCATTGAGGCGATGATGCTGACTGACACCACTACCTCCTGTGCAATTGCTCTATTTCGCTGCAGTAATGTGGGTACTGGTCTTTTGGGAATAAACTCACGCTTGTCCCCCCCTCCCACGCCTCCACTTTATTCACATTGCTGCAAACATTGCGCATGTGCATGTGCGTCGTCGCGACCTCGTTCATATTTGTCGGAGAAGACAGAAGGAAGGAGGGAAGGTGAGAATGAAGGCAAGGTGCTTTATGTGTGAATTGATGCAATCATTGTGTAATGCGTTCAAGGGGGATGCGACGCACTGGGATTATGCGTCCCACAACACAAAGACAGGCGAATTTCGGCTGCCTCGGTTACACCCTCAACCACACACGCACACACACATACACATGTGGACACACTCACCTGTGTGTGTACTGGTGTGTACTCGCACACCTTGTCCTGCATGATCAAATCCACATCCGCGTAGTTTTTGGTAGCAATTGCAATTTGACTTCTGTTGCCTTTGTGAGATGTCGCAGATGCTTCTGCTTGCCACTAATGCCCTTCCAATTGCAAAATAACGCGATTTGTGGAATGACTTCCCACGATTGCACACATTGTGCTGGCTGACGTAGAGACAATACTCCCTCCTTCCCCCCACAAACCCCCATAACACGCGCCACATAGTCAAGGTCGGTGACAACACCACTCCACCACCCATCACAGCACAACTACAGCATAGGAGGAGTGAGGGAGGGAAGGGCTGCTAATTTGAGGATAGTCAGGTGGAACAACACAGAGGAAGTAGGAGGAGGGAGGGGGGACGGGGGAGGTGGAGATGGCAACAGCACTTGAGAGGGGAGATGACAACCCACATTGAGGAAGTAGGTGGGTGAATGGGTGATCCTATTTGTGAGAGGAGAAGTGTGTGAAGAAAATCACTGCCTCTGAATGCATGCATTTCCTGCGACAAAGCAGCGCATATGACGCTGTTGTTGTTGTTGTTGTTGTTGTTGTTGTTATTGGTACCGTAGTCTTTGCCACTGTTTGAGTACTTCCTTTGTTCGTGTGCTTGTGTGTGTGCGGGCGAAGGGGCACAGGCTGTGCGTTGGTGGTGGTGGTGGTGGCGTGATTTAAGTGTATGTGTTTTTTTTGTATTATGCGTTGTACTGTGCTGTGCCGTAGTGTACTGTACTGCAGTGTACAGTAGTGTAAAGTGCTGTGCTGCGTGCTACCTCCCTCACATGACCTTATCACTCGCTACCTCGCAGACTCCTTCACTCGCATTGCTTGCGGACTAAGTGACGACTGGCTGACTGTACTGGCAGACCATTTGGTCATGAAGCTACGTGGCAAGCTACTCAGCTAGTTGGATAGTTTGAGGAACTAGGTCTGTGATCAGGCAGTAGTGCCAGTCGGAGTTGGGTGATCACCGAGTCGTACCCAGGTGTTGAATTTCCTCTGTGATGAAGCACTCGCATCTTGCCATCTGTTGAGCAGTAGTCCGTCCTTTGGCACAGTCTACAAGCACTCTTTGAGGGAGAGGGAGAAGGCGAAGGACAATGCGAGATGATTGTAGAGACGTGGAAGCTAATCTGTAGCAGCCTGTTATTGTTGGTGCTGCTGCTCCATTGCGCACACCTCCACTTGGACCAATTGTCGTTCGTAGAGCTTGCAGAGGAGTCTGTACTGAGACCGTTGTCCCAACGACAGCAGTCGCATGCATTACCATGCATTAAACTGAAACCAACCGTGGAAGAGGAGAGAGAGTGATGGGGTAATTTGTAGTCACAGCGATGCCTCTCACGCATTTCCCAAGAGTTCATGTCTAATGCCTTACACCATCAATCCTGATTGGAAGATGAGCATTTGTGAAGTGCTATTGGTGGCTAGTCGATATTCAGGGAGGGGAGGGAGGTGGAAGGAGAGTTGCTTTCTTGTGGGCACATGCGTAGAGGCAAGTCGCGTTTAATGGAACAAGTAGTGATGAAGTGACTCGCCAAATGTCATCCTCATTGTCGATCCTACCACTTACTTACTAGAAGTCAGCTCGTGGCATTATCAGTTCACATGGGGGTGATGCTGATCCAGCAATTCCCCTCCTCACCTTACTACAGAGACTGAGCTTAACTTGAACTAATTGCTAACCAGTCTGTGTTGTTCGCTTCACTTCCTCACCACCAGAACATTGTTTGGCGCATCAGTGGTGGCAGTAGTTGTACTAGTCACACGGAATTAAAGTTGGCCTTTACCGATGCCTGCAGTGCTGGAAGTCAGCTCTGGAGGCACTCTAAGATGTAGGAGTGGGGAAGTAGCCGTTGTATGAAGACGAAGGAGGGCTGAGTGAGTAGTTGCGTGGGTGTCATCAACAAAACTCCTCTACCACTCTACCGTTTTTACCAGTCCGCCGTTTCACGAAATTCTAGAATAACCACATGCAGTTTATTGCGCCTAAAGCATGTTCCATGCGCTTAGATTTCACCATTTTCATGAATCTCGAACAATCATTTCCTTTCTATTGAGTTAATCCCCTATAGCAACAGTAAGATCATCTGCGGTTTCTCTGCATCAAATCGTCTCTGCTAAAGTTGTAGCGTTCACAAACCACCGTCCCAATATGACAGGTGCCGATCGCTTTCCATATCCAGTCAGCCGTAACCACCACAACCAAGAGCAGGAAAAGATCCCGCAACTGGTTCACAAAAGTAACGTCAGCGATGACAGCCTTCAGCATTAAACTGGTGTCTCATAATCGCTGACAGATGAGCACAACAGCCCTTTGGAGCTCAATTCTGACACACGGAAACCACTGCCTCAATGTCGATTTCTTGCAGTAAGCTGTAGTCACTACGATCCTGTACTTGACAACAAAGTAGACAGGCTTGAAAGCACCCAAGCTGCAAGGCCGAAAAAAGGAGACATATGTGTCTGTATGCGCAAAGATAGCAAGAAATGGAGCAGGAAATAACAAGGCACATACACGCCCACAACTCATCTACCATGAAGTCAAATAATTAGTAAAGGCACGAATGAAGGTCGGTCTGGATGATAGGACGGTGGTAAAGGAAGGGGTGACAAGTCACATCCGTGTAGAGGAAGCAGTAGGCTGCGGCAGGACCGGAGGGGAGGGAGGCATAGGCTCCGCCTGCACCACGCCATTGGTGTTTTTGCCTCCCGATTGATGGTGGGAAGCACCGCTGTTGGCATTGTTGCTACCCGTAGGACGATCAGTTTTGGGTGCTGTCAACACATCGATGACGGGTTGAAGAGGCTCCAATTCTACAGATCGCACTAAGTCGAACTCCTGTGCATGGAGAAGGGAAGCGAAAAGAAAATTATTCCATCCGAACACAAGAGGATTCTATGCTTCTTTGCGGGGCTGATAATCACCTTACTTCAGTATTTTAAAATGCAAATAATTTTGCCACCAACACAGCCATTTTCAACTAAGTTTTCGTATACTGGTGGTCCTACTACCTTTAACAATAACCACTGCATATCGTGGACCGGTAGCATGAAGCTTCTGGTGGAAATTAAAGGCATGGAACCTGAATACATGATACCTACTTGTATTTACAAAAAAGACTTAAATCATCCCCAGTATGATAATGGCGATGATGTTTAATCGCCCAACAGTAAAACGTCTAGAGAGTGGTGCAAGTCCACGGCCTCGGCAGTCATTTCCGCAAACACAGCTCATGAGGCGCCTAATCGGCACAACCCGTAGTGACTACCCATTCTATGTCGGAGTTGCCTTCCAGGCGAAGTACGATAATAAGTAAATACAGTTTCTACTCCGCACACCAACACAGAAGTCTCGATTAGGCTTTAATGTCGCCCACACAGCAGAGGTCATGTGTCAAAATCAAAATCTGATAAACATTCCCAAATCAAAACCAAACATAGAGCTCAACTAATGGCCTCTTTTTCATGAAGGAAAAAGGCCAAAAGTTAGTAGAAATCAGATTCTGGTTTACTAAAATTGGCATTTTTGTGAGGCGCCACTTTTGTAGGATGGGAGATGAGAAGAGGGGAAAGGAAAGCAGGCGATGTGGCAGCCTGCTACTTACAAGGACAAAGTAGACGAAATGCTTGAAAGAGGTGTTCAGATGAGTGGCCTCGTCGAGGAGTTGGACCTCACGGAAGTGTACATTGTAGATGTGGGCATAGACCCGGAAGAGGCGTTTCAAGATGGCCTTTGCCACCTTTAGGAAGTTTGGAGGAAAGGGGACACCTAAAAATAGGTCACAAAGTAAGGCAAGTGAGGCGATGCATCACTGAGAATAGAATAGTATATTCCTTCTTCTTCAGAGAAAATCAACTTTCCAATCTTCTGTGCGGTTCGCCTAAGTACCTATTACGTTATAGTGCCCAACGCAGGAAGATGATTACAGAAAGCACCCAATAGGGGTACAAATTCCTCCGACTTCTCCCTCATGACTTCCTTTAAAAGGTCACAAGTCCTATTTTATTTCTTTGGTAAGTTTCTATCTAAAATCATGCCTTATAAAATCTTAAGGGACGACTTGGGGTGGTACACTTGAAATTTTCCAAGATTTCAGAAATGAAAGGTTTCAAATATGGCATCGTGGATAAGCATGAATTAGGAAATGTGAAGATGCACGCTGGTACAACCGGATACGGGCTGCACTACCGCCAGTCATCAACGGGTAGGACATCAAAGACGAAAGGCAGAGGGCCAGAATTGCTACAGCAAACCGGCTGGATAAGAAAGTACTGGAATTTCTACTTTCAAATAAAGTACATTCAATATTCATCCAAACACGGTGAGAAAGTCAGCTTAAGGCGAGAGCGGGAGATAGAGGAAAGATAAACTAGCAAATTTGCAGAATGCCTGCATCTACTTTGCCTCTGTCAAAATACCATGGTGAATTTCGTTAGAACGTCAACGAAATCACATTAACCAGATGTCACATATTTATTTCGACTAAAAAACGCAATTCAAATAGATGAAGTTGAATGTAATTAGATAATAAAAAAGGAAAAAGGAGGAAAATTTTTATTCTAAGATATTTAACTTGCTGGTAATCGCTTAGAAAACTACAATTTTTCAAAGTTTTTTCGCCATCTCTCATGGTCGCGATGGCTGTAGCCAAATTGATTGCTTGTCACCAAGGTGGTCGCTTTTAACTTCTCAAAGGCTGTTAGCTGCAGGCGAAAAAAATTTTGCCCCCATACAGGTATGAAGTTTGGTTTCCTCCACTCTAAGATCGACTTCATCTTGGGGTAATGGGTGTCACCTCCAAACTCGTGTAAGGACAACCAACTTGCCTGAAAGAATTTGTCACGTGACAGGATTGCACGCAGATTAACTCTTCAGTTCTCAAGAAAAAGGGAGTAAAAGAAGGAGATACTTTGCAACATCCTCTCTTTTCCCCTATTCAATATTGGATAATATTGTGGAGAAGTGACATTCGTTGTGACTTGACACTCACTACCTACTGAAATGGAAAGCAGCACTCCCCGCCTCCCTCTCTCTCTGTGAAGGGTTAAAGTTGAGAAATAGCAAAATGTACTTTTAAATGTTTTAACTTTAAACAGAGCTTAAATAATACAGTCTTTTGTCTCTAAAAATATCACATGCACACACAAAGCTAAAGCATTACCGTTCAACTTACTTCAACTACCAGATCTTGGGTGAGGTTGTCAAGCCCTTAAATGAAAGATCTGCCTGACATACTCCTTCTCATATAGAGTCGCACGACCTACGCAAGTGTGAATGTCACCTCCTCAGCTCGCCTTATTCAAGTTCCTCAAAATTCAGTTTCAAGGATGTACACAATACCCGCGACTGGTTTGAATCTGCCAGTAGGGAAGCTATAGCCAGAGTGAATAAACGTCACCCACGCCTTCAAAGGGAATGACGTGGACTTTCTAGAAAACCAGTCAGATGAGACCATTGAAGAGCGCATCTCAAATTCCATATGCATTAAGATAGTTCAAATTTCACTGGAACAAAGAGGAACAGTCTTCAGCGGAGAATAGTGCACGGCTTCAAAAAAATCGAGCAACGTATTTTACAAGGACTAATCAAATGTATATGCTTTTTGACATCCATCATAAGACACGGATATGTTGGTTCAAATTAGCAGATGTGATCCAACGCTGCCTACTCTAAAAACCGTGTTAAACGCGATTCGCAATCCGTAAGCACCACCCAGAAAGGGTTTAACCGAGAAATGCGATTTTGGTAACGAGTCTTTCAGGGATAGATGAAGCTTCAGCGACACATTAAGAACAGCCTGAATTTTGGTGAGGCAATAATGATGCAATGATTATCAGGGTGAGAGAGAGGATTGCACAACGCAACGGATTGAGACATTAAAAGAAACCAGAACAGAAAGAGCCTAAAGTAAGTCCATGATTCATAAAAAGGCGCCTCAGTAAAACAAAAGGACCTAAGGAGTAAAGGGCAAACGTGCGAAATTCACTATGGGTAGGCACAAGAAAATGTGGGTTTTTCTAAAATTTCACGAAACGGCGGACTGGTAAAAACGGTAGAGTGGTAGAGGAGTTTTGTTGATGACACCCACGCAACTACTCACTCAGCCCTCCTTCGTCTTCATACAACGGCTACTTCCCCACTCCTACATCTTAGAGTGCCTCCAGAGCTGACTTCCAGCACTGCAGGCATCGGTAAAGGCCAACTTTAATTCCGTGTGACTAGTACAACTACTGCCACCACTGATGCGCCAAACAATGTTCTGGTGGTGAGGAAGTGAAGCGAACAACACAGACTGGTTAGCAATTAGTTCAAGTTAAGCTCAGTCTCTGTAGTAAGGTGAGGAGGGGAATTGCTGGATCAGCATCACCCCCATCTGAACTGATAATGCCACGAGCTGATTTCTAGTAAGTAAGTGGTAGGATGACAATGAGGATGACATTTGGCGAGTCACTTCATCACTACTTGTTCCATTAAACGCGACTTGCCTCTACGCATGTGCCCACAAGAAAGCAACTCTCCTTCCACCTCCCTCCCCTCCCTGAATATCGACTAGCCACCAATAGCACTTCACAAATGCTCATCTTCCAATCAGGATTGATGGTGTAAGGCATTAGACATGAACTCTTGGGAAATGCGTGAGAGGCATCGCTGTGACTACAAATTACCCCATCACTCTCTCTCCTCTTCCACGGTTGGTTTCAGTTTAATGCATGGTAATGCATGCGACTGCTGTCGTTGGGACAACGGTCTCAGTACAGACTCCTCTGCAAGCTCTACGAACGACAATTGGTCCAAGTGGAGGTGTGCGCAATGGAGCAGCAGCACCAACAATAACAGGCTGCTACAGATTAGCTTCCACGTCTCTACAATCATCTCGCATTGTCCTTCGCCTTCTCCCTCTCCCTCAAAGAGTGCTTGTAGACTGTGCCAAAGGACGGACTACTGCTCAACAGATGGCAAGATGCGAGTGCTTCATCACAGAGGAAATTCAACACCTGGGTACGACTCGGTGATCACCCAACTCCGACTGGCACTACTGCCTGATCACAGACCTAGTTCCTCAAACTATCCAACTAGCTGAGTAGCTTGCCACGTAGCTTCATGACCAAATGGTCTGCCAGTACAGTCAGCCAGTCGTCACTTAGTCCGCAAGCAATGCGAGTGAAGGAGTCTGCGAGGTAGCGAGTGATAAGGTCATGTGAGGGAGGTAGCACGCAGCACAGCACTTTACACTACTGTACACTGCAGTACAGTACACTACGGCACAGCACAGTACAACGCATAATACAA
Source organism: Echinococcus multilocularis (assembly GCA_000469725.3). Classification (NCBI taxonomy): domain Eukaryota; kingdom Metazoa; phylum Platyhelminthes; class Cestoda; order Cyclophyllidea; family Taeniidae; genus Echinococcus; species Echinococcus multilocularis. Next base: position 2,072,831 of record LN902846.1, on the reverse strand, counting down.
AAAAAACACATACACTTAAATCACGCCACCACCACCACCAACGCACAGCCTGTGCCCCTTCGCCCGCACACACACAAGCACACGAACAAAGGAAGTACTCAAACAGTGGCAAAGACTACGGTACCAATAACAACAACAACAACAACAACAACAACAGCGTCATATGCGCTGCTTTGTCGCAGGAAATGCATGCATTCAGAGGCAGTGATTTTCTTCACACACTTCTCCTCTCACAAATAGGATCACCCATTCACCCACCTACTTCCTCAATGTGGGTTGTCATCTCCCCTCTCAAGTGCTGTTGCCATCTCCACCTCCCCCGTCCCCCCTCCCTCCTCCTACTTCCTCTGTGTTGTTCCACCTGACTATCCTCAAATTAGCAGCCCTTCCCTCCCTCACTCCTCCTATGCTGTAGTTGTGCTGTGATGGGTGGTGGAGTGGTGTTGTCACCGACCTTGACTATGTGGCGCGTGTTATGGGGGTTTGTGGGGGGAAGGAGGGAGTATTGTCTCTACGTCAGCCAGCACAATGTGTGCAATCGTGGGAAGTCATTCCACAAATCGCGTTATTTTGCAATTGGAAGGGCATTAGTGGCAAGCAGAAGCATCTGCGACATCTCACAAAGGCAACAGAAGTCAAATTGCAATTGCTACCAAAAACTACGCGGATGTGGATTTGATCATGCAGGACAAGGTGTGCGAGTACACACCAGTACACACACAGGTGAGTGTGTCCACATGTGTATGTGTGTGTGCGTGTGTGGTTGAGGGTGTAACCGAGGCAGCCGAAATTCGCCTGTCTTTGTGTTGTGGGACGCATAATCCCAGTGCGTCGCATCCCCCTTGAACGCATTACACAATGATTGCATCAATTCACACATAAAGCACCTTGCCTTCATTCTCACCTTCCCTCCTTCCTTCTGTCTTCTCCGACAAATATGAACGAGGTCGCGACGACGCACATGCACATGCGCAATGTTTGCAGCAATGTGAATAAAGTGGAGGCGTGGGAGGGGGGGACAAGCGTGAGTTTATTCCCAAAAGACCAGTACCCACATTACTGCAGCGAAATAGAGCAATTGCACAGGAGGTAGTGGTGTCAGTCAGCATCATCGCCTCAATGACGCCTGCATACCCAGCGTTAGGGACAAAGGCATTTGACCTGGGTGAATCAGCATCCCAACCAATGCTACGTCACTCCTTGCACATCACACGTACACACACACACACACACATGCACACCGACATAGTCTAGTTGACCACACATTCAGTGTCGTTACAAATGTCCATACAGTGTCAATCGTTATGACACATCTCTCCCCAGAAGTGACATGTACTCCTTCACTGGTTCCATGCTACTCACTTATTGCACTAACACACGACAGCCTTTGGAAGACAAAATCACACAGCGTAGTGCTCCTTGCTCTACCATCCCTTAGCAAAAACACTTCTGTTATCACTAAAACGAATTCCAACTCCATGGAAGCCAATTAGTAATCTTTTTGCCTTCTGTGTTGAGTCCGCCCAATTGTTCGTTCATACCTTGCACGACAAAATCCACCACCACAACCACCCAAATGTTTTGTTACCCTGATGTAGTATCAGTCATCATTCCATCGGGGGTTCCCATTCCAGTATAGTTCACTCTAGCTACGTCTGGCAAGTGTGTTTGACACACGGATCCAGGTAGGATAATCAGGGTNTCATAATCATGTGACTCTGCCATGGGCAATTGCGAACATGTTGTGTGAACGGTTGAGAGCGCTCCTAGCGTCGGCCTCTTTTAAACATCAGCCCTTTATGCTCACGTTATCAATAGCAAAAAAACTGACTTCACACTGGTGAAAGATCCCCCATACGCACCACTCAAGAGACAGCATGAACGAACCCGGATTTAGTCTTGCTTATTCGAATAATTTCTTAGCAGTTGAATAGCAACAGATATTCGTTTTGTGGTCACTATTGAAACCTGTCTTAGAGGAAAATGAACCATTACACCCAATCTAACCGTTGCTGCAGCCTTAAAACGGTAAATTTTCTCAGCTCAGGATCGCGCCACGTCAACCTCAGCGCTCCAAACTCAACCTATCTGTGATGCGCAATTTGATGTGACCTCTGGCATCATAAACCCATAAAATAATTTTCCGTTCTTAAAATCACGACATCATCATCCCACCCATCATACCAATACTATAGGTAGCTTACAATAGCTAAACAGAATGAAACTGCCATCATTTCTTAGCAATAAGGAAGTAAATTCTTTTTTGCTAATCCAGATGCATCGAATCTGATTACTTAAATAGAATAAGGCATTTTATGGCAAAAAGGTGTCTGAAGCAAGGGAGCAGGTTATTGTGCGTGAGGTAAAGGAATTGCATGAATACACGAATTCCAAAAAAGTAGTTAAAACAAGGGATCGTAAAACCGTGTTTACGCAAAACACTAATAGTATCAATAGAGAAATGAAATTTCCGGCATTTGCTGTTAATAGACTTAAAGAGCTTCTTCTCCAGAAGTAATCAGTCAAAAATCACACAAAAACTAATTAACCCCCCTATAAACTAAAACATCAAAGACGTACCAATTTTCGAAGGAAAAATCGCCTCATTTTCCAACTGGTTTTGTGTCCACGTCATTAGGTTGTTGATGTATCGAGGAGCAGAACACTTAACTGGCTTCTTTACTGTCTGCCCATCCGCCCAGTAGTACTCATATCGTGGGCCCGCAGACATAATTGGGCACGTTGTGTCAGTGCAAAACTCTGCCAATGTACCGTACAGCATATTTATCTGCTGGAAGAACTCCACAGCTGGAAGATGTATAAAAATAAGTTAATTTCGGAGCAAATAGGTGATGATTAGGTAAGTATACCGACTCACTGTTGACGGCCACCCATTCACAGAGGTCCTCCCCCGTGGGTAAACGGACAGCCTGTTTGAGATCACCACTTCCAAGGGTGCCTGCTGCTTCTGGAGGCAGGATGCAGACACCGTTGGCGTTGGTTGTCACACCACCACTACCGCTAACAGTAGCACCAATTGCGGCAGCACCACCATTTCTGTTGCACTCACTCCCGCTATTTTTCTTCTGACGGAAGGTACGAGAGCCTGCACGATTGCTGTGAAAAAAAATTAGTGTAGAAATAAGGATAAAGAAAAGTTGGAAGGATTAACAGCACTGCAAGCCATACACGTGCAAGTGGGCGAGAAATGAAAGTAAAAATATGTAATACCAAGATCCGCCCAACTAGTCCATAAGACTATCAGTAAAGGAGAAAGAAAGGTTATAAGTTAAGAAGGGAGTGGATTAGGAATAAACGGGAAAGAAGTTAGGTGCCAAGAATTAAAGCGTCACACAAATTCGACAAAAGAGGGAGCGAAACTACCATCTTCGGGAGGTTTCCTTCACTTCAAATGGATTCACGACACACCAGAAACGTCTTTTCATGTGGCTAGTATATTACCATGTGCTAAAAAGCATAAAACTGGTTGCACAGAGGTAAAGTTAAATACCCACCAGAAGAAAAAGGACGTAAAGTCAAAATTCTAACGAGCAAGCACTGAAAAGCAGTAATATGAAAATTGCACCAAAAGACCAATCAAAAAAATTCTGCTAAAAACTGCCAGGGTTCTAGCAACATGTTCTATCGATTGAGAAAAATTATTCATGCAGTTATAATATGCCAAACAAACTCAAGGTCGTATTCCTGTGTCAGAAAGCCAATATACGGATCCTTACAGGATTCAAAAACGATCCCCAGTAAAAAAAAACTTACAAAATAAAATTCATTTGACGAAACACAGAAACCCGCGGACAGTCAGAGGTAAGCCCTGAAAATAAGCTGCTCCCGGATAGCCGGAGAACCTTGAAGTGCACACGTTGAATGTGAACTCATTAGAACAATTATATTCATGAAAAATTTATTGCAGTAAATTTGCAAAACTACGTAACCAACGTCAGTAAAATAATAATAAAAAAGCACTATTTAAAAAACAGCTTATTAAGGCTAAATTTACCTATGAGTCTAGATAAAGCAATCAAGTAATTCTGTTGCAACATACTAAGAAAACTGCAACATCTGCAAAAATTTTTGTCATTTTCAGCGATTATCCTTGAAAATAAAAACTTAAAAAGTAATTTTCCGTGGGAAAGGTTTCATAGCAGCTTCCCGGGACTCTATGAGGCGGAAGGTTGACGCAATACCCGGGCAGAATATATATTCAGGGCAGAGAAGGTGTCTGGGCACTTGGCACGGACTAAAAGGCTAGCCCATCCAGCGAGGTATATTAGAGCTAATTCAAAGTACAAAAGTGGCCCTTGCCAATACCGGGAATAAGCCACTATCGTGTTACATTACTACCAAGCGCATGTTACAGGGAATTGGGTGTATTGAATTTTTAAATCTGACATGATTATATAAACTTTACTTTTTAATTTTTGCATTGAGCGTCTTTACATAGCAAGCCATAATTTAATACACTGTGCTAAATTTTTTTCAACTTGTGCTTGCAATCTTATACCTTTAACCCCTGTGTCCTTAATTTCGGCAACCAACTATTAAAAAAATTGCAATTTTTTTGCTTTTTTTTGCATTTGCCTGCATTTTTCAACTTCTAGAGAAATATACATGTAGTCTTTCTCTTTTTCACAAAACAACCGCAGTGGTTCCAGCGGGATGTTTTGATTCGTGTACACCTTATGGAGTTTAGGTCGTCGCACTTTCATTAGTCGTTTATGCTCCTAAAAGGGCGAAAAGTTAGGTCATAGTTGTCACGTACGTTTAAAACGAGTTTGTTAATGTAAATGCTGGGCCTTTTTGTATAATATGACCGACGCGCTTCGTCACTAGTCAATTACATGGTTCGAGTTTTCATTTTCGTAAATGGCATCGTATTCTAATTAATTTGCAATGAAAGCGTGCAAGCGACTTTCTTTTTCGCAAGCCTATTACACCAGTTTTCTCTAAATAATGTATTCTCTTGAACATATTTCAATAATTGTCCAGTCTGGTTCCTAATAGTTGTTGTTTGCATTCCTTCTTTCTATCTTTTTAGATGAAACTTTTACTCTAGTTTGCCTATGATTAATAACGTGCAAACCTTGGGTCCGTACTGTTTACGTATTTCCTCTTGTTAGACAACGGTTTTGTCGAATTTACTTCCTAAACTAGCCTATTTTGCAATTAGGCTCGATGTTTTTTGGTTTGCTTTTTCTTCGGTATAATTATTTTTCATTCTTTTGAATGGTTGTATCAATCTAAACTAGGTTCTTTGGTGCATATTTCTAGAAGTCCTATTCTTCCCCTGCGGCTTCTCTTTTTGCAATCTCGCATTGTTTTTCGAGTGCTAACTTCTTATTCATTGTTTTCCCACACAGAACTTTTGTCCCTTGCATAGTAACCCAGATTTTTAGTCACTCTCAACTTATTTTAAAGTCCTTTCAATTATATAAAATCTTGTTTGTAAAGTAGATGCGGGTGGTTGAAAAAAAAATAACCTCTGCATCCAAGTACAGGCGCTGTTAGTGACCTGCTTTTCTGCCTGCGCATGTGCACACACTCAGTATGTAAAGACATTTTCTCACGCAGAGACCCAGGCACTCTCATATACTCTCCGTCGGCAATTCGCAAACTCACTTCCTCATTTCACCCAAGTGTACGCTCACTTGCTTTTTGTACTAATGTACTGCCACTTTCCCAACCTTTACTTAGTATTCATGCCGCTGGAGATGAGTTCATGCTCTCTGGACACGCCTTCTATTCGCGATAAATAGTATATGAAGGAAGTTGTTCCTTAATGCAAGTAGTCATCTCATCTCTATGTGCTTATCCCCATATCTAGTAATTTTATCATACCTGAAATAATCATTCTTTCTACAAGTGCATCAGCAATTAATTTGGTCGTCTAAAGTTCTGTTATGAAGAAGGTTTCACTGAAATTACTTTACAGGGAACGCATCATTCGTTGCTACGTCCGCAGATTACAAATGAAGTGTTGGAAACAGGCGAACAGACGCTTGTACTCATTTTCTTTGCCCTTTTGCTGAATTTGAGCCCACGGTGAATCAGGGCGCATTGAATAATTAAAAGAAGCTCGTGTTTTTTTCCGGCAAAGGCCCTCTCATTGTCCTATTTCAATTTGCTGTTAAGGGGCTTATCCGTCACTTGCGACTGTTTGTGTGCGTTGTTCCGTTGCTGTGGTATTTTTTTGACCTATTACTTTCCTCTTACCTTAAACTCTCATATCACCAAATGTCGGTTAGTGTTACATGTGATTCGAGCTTATCTGCTTTAATAACTTAGTCAGGGAATGGCTTTCGCGTTACCGCATTAAGCGAAGGAACATGCCATTGGTTCTACCCAAATCACCCACTCACTCAAGCACTTTTAAGGCATCCATCACTTCATACCGAAATTACAGTTTATTTGTGCATTTGTGTGTACGGTGAGGGTTAAGGTAGTGATAGGCTGCAGCTACATGTGTTTGCCTTTAGTTATTCACTTGTTGAAGAGTTCACACATGTTTGAGATTCAACGACCTTATTACGATATAACTCGAGGGTCTGTAAGCGAAACCCCTCCTTCTTCTGTCCCATAATTGTTTCCCCATTCCTGTCTTCATCTTTCATATTCCCACAACTGTAGTTCTCCATACTCCATATTATCCCCATATCTTGGCATCACCATTCGACAATCGCATTATCAGCCAATTATGATAGCGTAATGGAATTGAAGAAGAAGTGGTAGAAGGAAACGAGACCTGGGCCTGGTTTGTTTGTTCCTAGAGGTGAAATACGTAGTAAGGGTAAACTTTGTATCGGTCCTGCATCTCGTTGGATGGTACTACCTTATGGATTCTGTGGTGTAATGGTGATGGTTTCAGTGAGCACAATATTTCAATGCTTGTTCTTCATTTTGTTTGGTCTTGGTTGTAGTCAGCTTGCTTGCTCTTAACACGTACATGTGGTTTTCTGAGTTACATTCATAGCTTCTAGGTGTCTTCATTATTTTATGCACAAAATTTATTCGGGCGCGCGTGACCTTATGGAGTTTTTAAGTGTACTTACAGTTGCTTCAGTTGTCCCTCTTCAATGACAGAAAATCTTTTGCCGTCCTTAATACATTATGCCACTCCTATTTAGCTCGGACAAATTTTTATCATTAGCGACTTCCTGGTGCAGAATGTTTAAGTGCTTCTTTGATAGTTGTTGTTGGAACATTACCTTTGCCCACATTTAGCTGGCCCTTTTTGCTCGTCAATTCCCGTATTCCTTCCTCGTTCTTTGTGGTCATGTGTCAGATGCAGATTGGATGTGGGAAGCACCCCAAATCCGACACAAACGTCTAGACCCTCTCACTAACACCCCATTTGGCAATAATTTTGATACTAATTCGATTTATACCCTTTTCAAGCCTAAGACTTCTCAAATCAGAATGTACCCTGTTTCAAGGTAGTATTAGTAGTATTTAGACCTTTCGATCCCCCATGGACTTTGACAATGATGACAACGCTACAGGAGAACTTTATCTACACACGGAGTACGCATTGTTGATGGAAGTAAACGTGTGCTCCTGGCACAAATACTCATACTTCTGCCACAACGCTTAACGTATGCCTGAATACCGTTCTCCCTCTTTGCAATTTTCACATTCATTTGGCAGGCGCATTTAATTTATTCGTAGTTTAGTTTATTCGTAGGTATTATTAATGTGCACTTCTGATGCTCAGATCTTTTAATAATGCTCTAATGCAATTCCTTATTTGAAGTTTTTGTAAAAAGACAGCTTGTGTAGGTGTGGATTAGTAGTTAGAATTTTTCAGGGTGCTTCTGGGGAGTTTTGTGTCATTTTTTTGTCCCATGATTTTTGTGTACTACGATTCTTCCATAAAAAAACAGTCAGGCAGTAAATCCTCTTCTTTACTGTTAGCCTTATTAATCATTTATGTAGTTGATTCTTTTGGCGCCTTCAATTACACTGCAATATCACTCTTTAAAAGGAAAATTTTGGGCTCGTCTAACGACCTGATTATTTTAGACCTTACCTCCATAGTAGGCCCCTTGTGATTTCTTCAACTTGCGGCGCATGCCCATGAACTGAACTGGCCAGTTCATCACATATGAACTGAGGTGATGATGCGATCGCTGGATGACCGCTACTTGATTAAGGGGTCAACATCGTAATTGTTAAAGCACGATCCATCTGTCCAATTGTCTCTCCTTATTGCCAAAAAAAGAGTTAGACGAGGTTTCGCAGATGTCGACTTTGTAACAGATTTCATCACCCTTCCTGTGAAAATCGGTTTACGGTATAAGTGTTGTATAACTGCCATCTTTATAGTAATGAGTCAGATGTTACACACATTACTGAAATTAAGACTGTCAGCAATCAGTTCCAGGTTTCCTTCCGGTTTCCTCGTAATTACAGTGACCGTAATTTGCTGGACGTGCAGAGTGTACCGCATCCGTCACTTTAGCGTAATCATTTCTAACAATGACCACGACAGGGAGAGGGAATTGCATTCCCAAGACAGAAAAGCTGGAATTTGTGCTCCAAACATGCACAAACCCTTCTGTTTCACTGTAGAAATGCCAACTTTTACATTGCGCTGTAAGGTTGCCTGGCTTCCCAATTGAAAGTAGTTTCTTAAATCTCGTATAACAAATGACTCTCTCAAAGTTACTCTTTATGTCTTACCCTTACTGGTTCAGTAAAATTCAAATTCCAGTCATGCTTTAGACCTACAACGGTCCAGTAGAAAGCTCTTTGAAAAGGCCTCTCCTTTTATTAGTCTAGGCATGCAATCCACATCACCACCCCCACCACCACCATACGCCTCGAAGCACACGATAATTGCCGCACCGCCCGCTGTCTCAAATCGTTCTGGTGTCACCCCTCTCCTCTCACCTACAAGCAAGTCGCCCTCGCCTGATCCCTCGGGTCATCGAGTCTCCACTGCTCTCAACATCACCTTCTCGCCACCCCCCGCAAGTGACGGAAATTGCGCCTTTGAGTTTGCGCAGCCCCGGCGTCACGTCGTTCAACGTGTCTCCACTCCCCCATCACCACCAGTGAACACCTCTGGCTCTAGCCAGGCTGGGTTGACTGTCAGTGTCACTCCCGCTGAATGGAAGCCCGGTGAGTTTTGGGTTGTGCCAGCAGCTTGGTTGCTCTCGTATAACTGGTATCATTACGAAGGTTCAAATTTATTGGTGATTATTGTTTTATAAATGTACCATCTGCCACAGTTATAAACTTGTCTCTGTGTTTGATGGCGTACGATTTTTCAATGCGGCCAACCCATCTTTGGAAAGTCCTGATCGTGTCAAAATGCTCCTTACCTCCACTCAGTACGGCAAAATCCAACTTTTCTATGCTAATTATAAGCAGGAAATTATTTTGGTGTCTGGGATGTTCTCTTGTCAAAACTATAATTGCTCATGGGCGATCGTGTCGTGTTTATTGTTTTCAAAAGAAGACTTCTCTCATCATACGAGGGGTTATGTGTTGATCAGAAATAAAACCTCTACAGTTGGGATTGGCATGTAGACGTACGAGCATCTCAAAAAGTTTAACATTATTGTGTGTTGTGTGTGCGTGTGTGTGTGAAGTGTCTTGTAAATACGAATGGATATCCGTGGGTTCGACTCTTACTCCCTCATTGACAGGCCGCTTGATTCATCACCGAACGCTGTCGCTCGCCTACAGTCGTTACCGCTGTCGTCTTATGACATGGTTGCCGCCTATTAATAATTTGGGAAGCACACACTTTCTAGTCCACGTGGTACCGCTTTATTGTATGCCCTTAAAATTAACTGCGTTGGCTTTGCCCAAACGTTTATGGTACGGAAATGGTGTTAGTGGAAAAAACAAAATTTAAGGGGATTGAAGAACTTTATTTATCCGGGTCTGATTCAGATGCTGGGGTTGTGGAGGAAGGCACGGTTTCCTCCATTAATTCACTTATCATAAGTACTTTTATAGTGGGCTTTTTCAAATCATTCATGTCCAGTGTTGTTTCGGTTGTTACTTGTTTTCCGTGTTGTTTGATTTTAGTAATCAGCCAAGGTCAAGATTGTTCATTTACATTGACTCCAACGCCTACTGTTGTCATTAATGTGACCAAAAGTGACCTAAATTTGTGGAGATATAGGTACAACTGAAGCAAATGTCGTCTTGTTACGCAAGGTCTTGCTTCTCCTGTGGGTCACTGCTTCGCACCACTAAATCACTTCGTCCTGGGTCCTATTGGCCAGATTGGCAAGGTCGCACGCTTCCCTCAACCAATGGGAGCTTCCTTCTTCTTTTGCTTCTGCATACGTGCGTGTGTGCTAGCAGAAGGCATCACAGGCGGGCACCAGTAGTGTGTGATTGTGTTTGCGATTCTGAGTGTGATAGAGGCTAGGCTTTGTGACGGATAATGCTGTCGTCTGAACGGTGTCTTTTTCCGCCCTCCACCTCTGACGCCCTACACCACCATCCCGTAGTTCTGCGTCGCTCTCCATCTAGCGCCACTGCAACATCTAATCCTTCTACTTCCTCCTCTTCTTATCCCACTCTAGGCATCTGTTCGAAGTGCGGTTCTCGTATCACCAATGTGGCAACGGCGTGTCAGGCTCTGGGATGCTTCTACCATGACAAGTGCTTCGACTGTTGCATTTGTCGTAAGTCCTCCCTCTCTCTCTCTCTCTCCCCGCCCCATCTTGATTTCTGTCTTGGCCACATCTATCCCCTCAGGAATTGCGCCACAATGAGCTTTTAGTTTCACTTGTTTTGTTCATCTCTGTTTGGCCACACCATTCTGTGGTGCGCGAGCCTCCAGTCCTCTGGATTCCCTTTTATTTTGCATGACATGCAAAATGAATGCAAGAATAGGTGTACTCCCATAAATAATGTAGCAATACAGTTGTTCTTCATCAGATTACACTTATCTAGTGGCATTTTTTGCTACCATAGACTTTGTTGTTTAGTTAATTCCTCTCTCTCTCTCTCTCTCTCTCTCTCTCTCTCTCTCTCTGTCCNATTCTTACCTGTGAATATCTACTGGTATGTTACCATATTTTCCCATCTTGTTTTCTTGATAATGATAGTCAAACAAATGAAGTGATCAATGCAGCAGTTGCCTGTAATCCTCCATGAATTTCTCATGGTATGCTCCTGCAGTAGCTGTTAGGGGGTAAGGCGTGTGCCCAACTAACTACATTCATAGTTCACCTTGAGGTCAGTGAGCTAGGTGTACATCAAATTTCGTTTTTTTTGCTGTCAAAGAACAGCAATTTATACGATAAATATCATGCCATTTTAACACGCCCAATTGGGTGCGCCTCTAGCTTGTAATTGCAAAGGAATGCAGCATCAAATGCATTCACTGGGTGTTTGGTCTCCATACGTACGACGAAATCGACCTTTCAATTCCCTGCACTCCCATTGGTTGATTTCGCTAATGATGCCTCTTTTGTGGATTAATTCGGTGCCAGTCCAGCCTTTGAAGTTGGGAGAGGAAGCTTACCATCAATTACTTGCACAAATACACGTACATGGTTTCGGTTTTAGTGTAGCAATCCGTGATTCATTTTCCTCCCATCAAATTGTTTACTGACCTTTGAATGAGGATTTGCTGTAATTTATTTTAAAACTACCATTTGAGTCATCCAGTGCTTAGGCGTTTGTCTAACTTGCCAGACTTGAGTCTGTCATGAATCAGGTCTCAGTTGGAGTCAACTCCCACATTTCGCCCTTCGCAAACCTTACAGCTGTTGTTCTTGCGCTTTCTCAAGTCAATTGTGGGATTACCTTGTCTTTTCTCGTGGTCTCGATGGCTGTGGCCTCCTGGACTTGCTAACTACTCCGCGCCTACCATTACTAATATGGTCGCTCTCAAAATTTTCAATTCACCCAGAAGACCTTTACTAGGCAGAGGAAATTATCACTGGATTGAGTAAACATCCTAGTGGAGATGAGTCTGAGCTCACGGCATCCAGTGTAGGAGAGGACGGTGCCTCCTCTTCTTTAAGGCAATCCATGTTGCTCTTTACTGCAGGCTGACAATTTTCTTGTGCCAACCGCGAGAACAGGCAGCCTATCACTTAGGATTAGCTCTATGCTTTCACCGAATATGAAAAGTTACACCATATCCGTAGGTTTTCATGACAGTTAAAAGTAGCATGTAAATGTTTGTCCTGTGGAAAATACGTTGAGGCAGTAGCAATCCTCGATGTTTCTCTTTTTCATCTAAACTCATTATCTGGTCGCGTGATCGAGATCTCCTCTCACAGTGCTAAACCGATGTCTTAAAAGTAAAGCTCAAACTATGGCGGTAAATAGACTTGCCTAATACGGGTCTTGTCATGCTCTTTTTCCAATGACCTAGAACGATCTCTACGTGGGAAGACATTTTACAAGGACCAGGATAAAATCTACTGTGAAGAGGACTACCTTGTCAGTCTCCTTCTTTCCTAACTTTATGCTACCATCTGATCATCGTCGATCATTTGACTTTCTCCTCTCCTTTTTTTCCATGATCCTGCAGTGCTGGGGATTTCAGCAGATGGCTGAAAAATGCACCGTCTGTGATCATATCATTGCTCAAACTGTGAGTTACTCCTCCTGTCCCCTTTATTTAAGTAGTATGGGTGCGACTCAAATTTCAGTTGTCGTTTCGTAATTTAATTAGTGCATTTGAATGTAAGAAAAGATGATTCTTTTTAGTTTTAGTTATCTTTGTTAATCCTAGCCAGCATTCGTAATTTAACGAATGTAGATGTCATTAAAAAGAGCCCCCAATCGCAGTCGCATTGTGAGCTCTGACCTTTTTCGTTTGATGATTTGATGAGTTAGTTTGACGGTGAGGCGACTTCCTTTCTAATTACCTTTGATGCATCATGTGGACTTAAAATGCATTAGACCTTCCTCTAAGTACAAATAGCTGCGGTCTCCCTCTCTGGAGTGCCTTCATCAAATGGAAGCCCAAGATAACCCAAGGCATCTGTAGCATCAGTGCAACGTGTAAACCATTTTATCTTATTTATCCGTTGAAAAAAAAATGAGTAAAACTACAGGGGAAAAGAGAATTTTTACGGTTTTGAAAGGTCGGTTTTGACTTTTTTTAAAACTTGACCTCGGCTTATTATTGGTTGTTTTGCATCACCCGAAATCTGGGCGTTTACCAAGAAGTCGATGTCGTTCTGTGCCGTCGAGTTTGTTCATTTGGATCGCATCCACGGACGGAAATTCATGAACAGTGGCTGCAAGGTCCACACAATCATCTAACTATATCATTACGTAATCCCTCTTCTCCTTTTGAACTTCGCCTCAAACGCTACCTGTGTTTGCCTTTCTACCTCGACTGTTCTGAGTACTTCCGTGGATTTTAATCAATTGTGAGACGACAGTGAAGTTTATACGCTGGTTTCATGGTCTGCTCTAGATTCGGTTAGAGATTCTGGAATATGACATTTTCTGAAAGGGGAACACCAGGTCCAAAATTTTTTAATGAACCTACTTAAATGTGTCCTAAGTAGTAGCTGTGAGTCTTACCTATTTGGGACAGATCGTGCGCGCGATGGGCAAGTCCTACCACCCGGGCTGCTTTCGTTGCACTATCTGCAACAAATGCATGGAAGAAGAACCCTTCACCGTGGATCAGGAGGGGCACATTTTCTGTCTCTACGACTTCTATCTTGCCACGGCACCCACCTGCGCTGCTTGCGCTAATCCCATCCTCCCCGAGTCGGTGTGTGTCTTTCCTCCTTCCCTTGTCTATTTTGTTAATATATCCTACTCGTTTATTCATTTATTCAATCGGCTGTTCATTTACGTATCCGTCCTTTTGTCTTTCCACCCAACCATCTAGATGCTTTAGGCCCATTTCCGATCATCCAAGTCATTGACTTTCTCCATTCTCTCTTCATATTTTGTGGGCCAACACCCGAATGCATCTACTCATTGTTTTTTTGCAGACCGCTGATGAAGTACTCCGTGTGGTTGCGATGAACAAGGAGTTCCACATCGAGTGCTATCGTTGCGAGGTGAGTATTAAGTGGCATCAGCATGATTTCAAACGACTTTGTCCCCTCGTTTCACGTAGTGGAATCCACCTACGGACTTTTAAATTATCAAGTCTTGTTGTATTTTCAACCTATTCAGCAATTTTGTTGGAATGGTAAGTAATGGTTCCGGTTCATGTTTCCTAATTTTGATTTTTGAAATCTGCAGAATGTAACCTGTCATTTGTTGTTACTTAAATGCCATTAGTAAAAACGTTGAGCGATCGCGAAGTTTACTAAGTTTTTGATATGCCTCGATGCAATGGTTTTCCACGGACAGAGGGTGGGACTACCCGGACCATAAATTCAACCTTACTGTTGCATCTGGTCTGTATGGTTTCAAAACAACTAGTCCTTAGTCTTTTGTTTCCACCACGTGTTGGTTATCATCTAAAGAATCTCACTCAAGTTCCATCTCATACAAATAGCGGTGCTTACCAAACTGAGGAGGTGCCAACAGAGTGTCTCCTCTTATTACCTCGTTTTACCAGTAGTTGCATGGTTGATAGCCTTCTAGGGGTTCATAGGGTCAGATAGAGAGGCTATCGTTTCCATCCCTGTTGGTAGGACTGTGGCCTGTTGCTCTCCAATGAGGTTTCTTCGCGTTGTTATCCCTACGTGGAGACTGAAGAGGGCGAGACGCCTGGACGCACTCACCTTTTGTGCTTAAAATGCCATCTGGCACGCATCGGTGCAACTCCAGCGCCGGGGCAGAACCTGGACGCGTTGCCACTGCAACACCGACGTCGGAGCTCTAATGGTTCCTCCTCCCTCGCCTCATCGTGCGATCTGGGGGTCCCGGGCTCCGTTTCTCTCACTCATAGCAGCGAAAGTGGTGAAAGATCCTCACCATACTCTACCGAAAGACGGACGGTTTCGAAGCCCTGGTCCTCCACCATTCAACAGGGGTACTATAGCACTGAGAGCGATGGACGCTGAGTTGCTTGTTTGCTTCTTTATTCTTCGCATTATTATTTCTCTTCTCTCTTTTTTGTATTCTTTGATGCAGTGAAATTAAGCCCGTGTTGTGTGATTTTGACTTAAATGGTTGGGGTTTGGGAATAGTTGCCAAATGTTAGATTCAACGGGAATCTATTCCTATATTATTCCTTTTTAATACTTTTATCTTAGTGAAGATCACTTTTAAGACCAATACCACCAGCCCGAGTAGTTTATCTCCAATCCCTCATCCAGTACTGTGTGGGTTGATTCCGTGAGATATTCGTTTCAACATATCGAAGTGACTTGTGAGGAACCTGCTGGATGGTGAGTTTGAGTGCGTTATGATGCACGTTGCTGGGAGGAATTGGCTGATCACTGATTTGTGACAAAATGGTCTTGGAATTGTCTTAAAGAGAAGGAGTAATGAGTGAACCACTTAAAGATGATCAGACATGCGTTCCTTTGCGCAATCTTGTTGCGCAAAAGCTATTTCTCATTACAAGCTGGTCGGGAAACTACGGCGCGATTGACCATGGGATTCTTAATTGTATTTTTGGGTGGACACTCTTATCGAAACTTCGTTGTAGAGGCTATCGTAAATCGAAGCATAGGTTGATTACACACTTTACAATTAGTTTGCCCCTATTTTCCTGTTTTTGTGAGTCAATAATAGTGTTCTTTCTTCCCTATGGTCGCATTTCTAATCAGCTTAACGTCTAGAGCACTCTCCATTCGTCCTACCAGTTTATGTGAGCGTACATGCCCGTCGAGGTGAGTTTATGTTCCCACCAAATGGCGAAAATATGTCTCCTATCACTTCTGTGAAATTCATTTTTTAATATTAAAGGAATTCAGATGAATCACAGAAGCGTTTTACAACCTCAATTCATTACCACCATGGTCTGGAATAAGCATCAGCACCCTCATACCTTGGTGTGTTTTTGCCCCAAAATTGTATCAAAGCCATACCTGAGTTTTAAAAGTACGAGTGGGGCTAGCCAGACGTCTGTTCCATTCAGCTGCCATGTGGTAGACATAAACCGGTATAGCATTTGCTACAAGCCATCACCTTCCCCGCCCCCTCCCACTCTTCCGGGGTTGTCACTCAAGCGCCTAGTGAATGCCGCTCCTGGTGTGCGGCACATTCTTCCCCTTTTTGATCTTCAAATCTCTGGGGTGGGGGTACTTGAAAAATTTGCATGGATTGGCTTCAACAAGAAGGTCGTGTCCCGATTGTGCCACTTGGACGTCCGTCTTGGGTCATCAACATGTAGCTCTGTTCCTCCTCATTCTTTCGTTTTACATCGTCTTAGATACCAATCCAATGCGAGGAACTGCTCCACCGCGTGAAACAATCATGACTAAACACTTCATCAAAGTGGTCCCCGTTGTATATACTAATGAAATTAGTGAGTAGGTCCTTTTTGGGCGCATCTACGGTGATCTTTTCTTGGATGTCACCCAACATCTTGGGTTAACACATTTCGGTCAAATAATGCGAAATGCTCACTCCCTCTTGTAACAACAAGTAACCGCGTTTAAGGCAAGGAAAATACCGTTTTGTTCGGAAAAAGACAAAGTACTGTGTTTATTCAAGCTCCTATTTACCCAAATGGAGCAGCTAGAAGGGCAGTTGAGAAGTCTAAAAAGGTAAACAGTCCAGGGTAGTTCATCTCGTGTGTCTATGAAAGTCAAACACGTGGTAAAAGTCAGGTTACGTTAAACGAGTCACACAATCCATGCTTGACTTTAAAAGCAAATTTTGGTAATTGTAAATGCGCATTTTAGGGAGTAAGTCAGCCGGAAGGCATCACTTCTAATCTGCGTGGTGATTGTAACCGCTGTAGTTGCCAGACTTCCGATAATTTGACTACTGGAAAAACTCCGAACTTCGTGTTGCAGGAATTCCATCACGTCCCCGTGGCACGTCTTAAATACTGTGCGTAAATTTTCTCCCTACAAGGCGGACGTAAACTGTGCCGGACTCCACGGCACGGTGATAATTGTTGAGGTGGTGAGTGAGAGGGGGATTGTAAAAACAGCGTTGTTTTGGATATTTATGGGCCCAGAAATACGGATTCATTAAACGCCACGCCAACCAAGCCCAATATCTGTCGCATGTGTGTTGTCTAGTTGATAAGGCGTCTAGACGTCTGCACGGAGAATCTATCGTGTCTAACCGCAGCGGCGGTCATGGCGCGCTTTGATTATATCGGGATCGTAAACGCAGACTGCCATGTTGTTGATTTATCAAAATAACTGTCGTGGAAGTGGAGCGCTTTCTCCATAATATTGTCTTACCTTCTTTCGATGGAGGAAGAACGCTTAAATAACGATCTTTGCTGATATGAGCAACGGTGTACTTAAGAGGCCTTTGAAAAGGGTGTCGAAATAGCCGCAGTAATGGCCTGACAGAGTCCCATATTTGGAGCTGGTTTTCTGTCATAGTTACGGGATGCTTTTGACCGAGGAGATGTAGATAGGGGTAAGGGAAGAATAGAGTTTCAAAGAGCCAAGAATTCCTTCTCAATTGGCCACATCAATCGATTAGTCCAAAAAACTGGCTTCAAAAGTTTGCTGTCCATGCCACGCGGTGCGTGTTAAGCAATCATCGGCAATACAACGAAACCTACCACCTCCTGGCTCTGTAGGACCTCTCAATAGCATCCGCTCCTTTTAATGGGTGTGAGTGAAGCGGTTTACATCCCTCCTCTCCGAAAATAAATGCACACTGACTACTTTGCTATTTAGGTTTCACTTTTAAGAATAAAACTGCTGGCGGAGTTGGGGCTTCCCTTCCTAAACAGTCATACATTTATGCTTTTTTGGCCTCCTATACCATGTAGTGGTATTATTCGCTGTTATTTCTTAAGTAAACCTATCTTAACAATGGTTTTCGTTTCCTTTTTTCCACATTCCATCTTTCGAGGCAATAATTTGGGCAGAAATAAGGTGAAAATGATGGATGGACGAATGGCTGGCAATTTAGCTGCCAAATTTTGCCGTCCGCATTATCCTGAAAAGGAGGACACTCCATGAAATTTGCCTCCACAAAATTTTACCAATTTTTAGGCACTTTAGAATTTTAAAATATGCCTGAATATTTAACTGGTGGAACATCCCTACCTTGTTAGGTTTGCGTTTTTGTGGAGGGATTCTAAGAGGCATCATTTCAATGACATTCGGTTTCGATTACCACCTCTGAATGGGATGACAGTCAAGTCATGCGTAATAAACAGATCTACTGTAGAGCCCCGAGACTCCCCCGGGGGTGCAAAGGAAGACATAGCACTGGGGAAAATTTGTACCGTTGCCCTACAGAAGGGCTTAGGAGTTACTGGCAAGGCTCGGAGGCCAGGCTGCCTGGCAAAGGCACAGTAGCGGGGCCCTAAGTAGTCCGTTACCAAAACTGAGGATTAAACAAACCATTAACGCTTTACGCTACGACCCAAGAAGGGGGGGATTAGAATGTTGCAGAACTACGAATTGGCGGGCGTGCCCCTATTAAATGTACTCTAGATGACCTGAAATGCCCAACTTCATCTCGGTTTAGCAATTTGAACTGATAAATGGCCGTCTTTATTGCTGCCTTTGTTTATCGCATAAATTGCGATAGATTTATGGACAAAAGTTCATCTAAGTTCTGGATTTATAGGTGTAAAATGTAGACCGAAAGTTTGGTCCCAAATTTGCACACTATTTATCTTCAGAATTGTCATGGATTTGTAAAGTTTTGCTTACAATTGCTACCTGTGATTTTTGTTTTATATGAAAGTTTGCTCCGGTCTCTGATATTTCTCTTTAGAAAGAGTGAGGAAAAATCTCGTATCCATTCCCTCCTCTAGACCCTGTTTAGCACATTGCTAACTGCTCAATCCTCTCAGACCAACTAACATTTGCGCCTTTGCAAGGCAATCAAATGTAATAATGTGAAGCAGACCACATCAACTCGTATAGAAGTCTAGACTAAGAATTGATTGAGATTAAAGTGCCATTAGCTCAAGTGCTCCTATGTCTAGACACCGCTAATCATGAGAATTTTGCGGTGATTGCGTTAATTCGCTAGAAGGTAGGAGAGTCTTAAACAGTCCTTACACGCCTCCAAAACTCAAAGCTCTAACAATTGTACAAAGTAATATTTCAAAAAAGGAAAAATTGGAAGAAGGTGAAGGAGTTGTTCTCAGAGGTGGCTGCTCTATTGTCATGTGACTACTTTTGTCTGAGAAACCAAGCGATGCATAGGGTATTAAAATCTGTTGTTATCTATAGTAAATGGATGTGAATTGTACCAGGTTATCCCATGATTCCACTGAGCCCCTTTTATATCCCTAATGAGCGTTCCAGTATGGCAGGTGCAGAGCCTTCCCGACATCTGATTGGCTACAAGCACAACGTCGAGAAAATTTAAGGAGAGCATCCCGGAAAAGTTGAGTATGCATACATTCAGTCCGCCTAGACTTAATTTCAAGGTAATCCCTTCAGGGATGTCCACATGTGTGCTATATGGTTACCCAAGCAACTGTATAACTAAGAGCCCTAAACTGTCCTCTGTTTTTTCTTCGACTCATTTACTCGAGAGGTACTGAGGGTTTCAAAACCAATGTAAATATGAATTAAGAAGGAACGCTTTTAACATGCTTATTATATAAAGTACCATAAAGGAATGCAACTACCTACCTATATAAGTAGTATTTGGCAAAGATATTCGTCCAATTTATACATGGCATAAATTTATCATAATTTTATTTAAAAATGGTCACACTTTGGAATTAATTGAATTGGAGGTATTTCTAAAGTTGCGGAATAAGGATAAGGTAATTTATTTTGACCACAGTTAGAGCCTCAATAAGACTCCCAATGTGACCAGCAATTCAGTCACCGTGAAGAAGCAAATGGCACAGAACTCACCTTTCCCTATAATCTACGAAAGCACCCCAAAAATTGTTGCCTAAAAAGGTGCCTTGAAAAATATGTCTACATTAACGAGTTATTTCAGAATGTAGTGGACAGTTACCAGGATCTACTTTGTCTGCTCCTTAACCAGGGGAGTTAATCAGTCTGCAAGGTCTCGGTCGCCATTTCGATATCATGACGTTCTACTCACCGCGAATAAGCTACCAAAGCAACATACACATTTTCATTAATTGCTAATGGAATTCAATCCGAGAAACAAGGATAAGAAACAGACTTTCAAGACATGCCATGTGTCGCGTGTCCTGATACGCAGTGACATACAACATAGCCAGAGAACTGGAGAGCCTCTCTTTTCTAAAGCTGCATTAAGAGGACGTAGAAGCCTTGTTCTAAAATATTCTCCTGGCCTTAGTAGAGCCTTTAGCTAAATTCCTTCTTCACTTTGGTCGTCTGACAGACAACATAGTCCCACAGTTAATTGAGATGTGCATTTAATGAACGGAAAAGTGGGAAACAATTGGGTTATGACTTGTTGTGTTAGCAGGTCAAATTCTTGCATAATTACATTTAGAAAACAACAGCAACGTTTGATGGAACGTAAGCGAGTTGTTTCGTCCTCTGTAAGTGAATATCAAGCTGCAAGTGTGATACCTCCAGCTTTTAATATCGGTCCCTTTAGTCATCCATATTGGAGATGGGTCGTAAAACCATGTTTTTTTCCGTCTTGACCCACGGAGTGTATCCGAAACGTGTTTAACCGAACATAAGTTTATATCAGCTATTCAAATATGGAACGAAAGCAATAAAGATTGTGTAAAAATATAAACGCAACGCAAACATTTCAGTCGGCGCCTCGGGTTCTCCAAAAGTGCATTTCGCATCCCGTCCCTCCCCTCCAGCGCATTTCGAGGTCAAGCAGAGGTAACGTCAACTTAGCCTTGGCTAATAGGTTACGCTGCCTCTCCTGACGCCTTACTTGCAACGTAATAACAGCATTACACTTATTCACAACAGACCGACTGGACCGAGAGGCAAGAAGTTAAGGTCGTAGACATGGAAATTTAAGCATCCAATATTTAACCACATTCAGGTGGGATTGCTTCCAACTATTTAAACCACCGTCAACACTTAACCACTAAAGCCAATTTTAAAACATCCCAACGTGAAGGTGGCCAGTCGCAGTGGATGCATCCATCTCAGGCAGACAACTGAAAAAGTGCGCCTTCCAAAAAAATTCAACCAGTCGCAGTGGCGCTGTAGCTGGCGCTGCTGATTGTGGTGGTGGTGGTGGTGGTAGCTCGGTTGTCTGAATGCTGTGGCAGTTTTTATTCCACTTCACGCCAACGCCACTATTTTCGTATCCACTTGACGACACTCCCATCTGATTCAATGTGTCCACATTCTCCCATTCGCCACCCTGCGCCTCACCTCCCCTCCTTCTACTTCCCATTTCTTCCATTATCAATCAATGCACCAGTCATCTCTCGCCTACCTCAAACACACATAACGCTCATCCCTCCACTCAGTCTACAGACATCCACCAATGCCGATGCCGATGCCGATGGCTCACTTCTCATCACAGCCACATCAACTCGTGACAGTCATGATGCCTGCTCCACCTGCAATCACTCACACCACATCACATCACATTTGCAGGCGACTTGGAGGCCGCGGTCACTTCCGCCACCACTTCGATTCACTGCCAATGACAGTCAATGTGGGAGGGTCTCCGCCTCTTGGCAAACTCCAGTCATCACAAGTGAAGTGTTGTATTTCCGATGGTCACTCGTAAATGCGGCCCTCATCTGCCACATAAATTCCTCCGCCCCCTCACCTCACTTCACCTCGCTTGCCACCTCTCTGGTTGGCATTTTCAATTGCAGTCCACAATCGTAATGCCACGCCTCTCCTCACGGACACTGTCATTTCACCAAATTAATGCGCCTCTTCTGATCGTGTACTTTTCCACAAACCATGGAGTTCCTCTACCGATGAAGTGGAGCTTTGCGTCTACATCAGAGGACATGAATGCGATCCATTAACTAACGCGTTGCAGTGAGAAAATGATGGAGAAGGTCGTGATTTTGCTTTGTACTGTTCACATGAGAAGCGCAGGTAGCCTTCCAAGGTCGCCGATGATCATGTGTGTAGTTCTTCGATCCTTGTAGTCGTGGCTGTGACCAACTGGATATCCAATGTCCGTCATTGTGACTTAATTAACTTTCCCGCCACTCCCGTCCTTAAAAATAGTAGGTCTACTAACTATTACCTTCGCGCTAGTAATATTGTCCTATTTGGAAAGGAGCACAAAGGCAATACAAAAGCCACCAAGGCGCAGAAGACCTCTGTTAGTGACAGTGGAGGTGGAGATGGTGGTTATAAGAAACAAATTAGTCTAAATTAATAATAATCTAGTTGATGCGTTTCTAAAATTCCTCGTCGTGAACTTTGCCCACTGTGTCTCAACAGGGGCCAAAGACAACATATGCCTCCTTTCAGTGGTGTTTACAAATCCACGCACATACACACCCTCGAACAGATCAAGGAGCATGGAGACATACCTAGTCTGGTTCACCAAAATTTTCAATCCTACCCCCAAGGCACACCCTCTCTCTCTTCTTTTTGCCACCTTTAAAGCATCAAAAGGATCGGTGTATCCTCGCCTCCGTTTACAGAGAAGACTGTACAATTTAAGCAGGTCAGGTGGGAAATGAACGCCAATTTCCTTTGCCCTTTTATATCGTAGTGATAATAGAGGAGGACAGACTTGCAGTGCACTTCTGACTAGACTCCAAAGTCCAAGGTGTCCACAACCCTCCACGGTCAAAGTTCCGCTGTCCGTCTGTTGCACTGTTGGTTCTATCCCCCTGCCCCCCTTCCTCTCGTGTTTCGCTGGTGAAGTACTTTTAAATTTGGCAATAAAACGGAAAGTTTTACCCCGACTGAGTTATCTCTAGGTCCTTGTAAATCAATTTTTTCTCTTTTTTGGATTATTTTCTTCAACGCTAGGCCTCTGCGGTTAAGTTTTTTTTTAAAGAATTGACAAGGAATAGTTATTTAACCGAGATTGGGGTCTACCAAGGAAGGGGAAGTTTTTTTTTCATAGCAGAGGCGAGTTATGCAATCGAGATAACAGACAGTTCACCCAGATCCACAGACGAATTTCAAATACCAGATAGGAAGCAGCACAAACTGACAGATGAATCACGCCTTTTGAAAGGCGAAAAGAGGTGGAAGGGGGGGCGCGGAACTTCAGGCAAATATGACCGTGGAGTATTCAAAACATGCATCCAGAAATGCATTTTTCGGACAAGCGATAAATGTCTCTACGACTGTTTCCTCCCCAGCGCGGCGAGTGTCAGACGTCTAAGTTGTCATTGGCGACAAAGGTGATCCGATTTGTGGACAGTCCAGAAATGTGTTCGCTTTTAGGTGTCATTTGAAGGGGAGAGGGTGGTTGCAGTGTGAAGCATGTACTGGATTTGGTTGTTTTTCCTCCTCGTGTCTGAAGGCAAAAAGTCATTTCCGCTAGTGTGTACGTTTATTGTGAAATCTACAGTATCTTTCGTCTTTACACCGAGGAAATTCAAGGAGGGATTTTCATCCCCACCTTCCACTCAATTTTCATTACCTGGTTTTCTGTCCACCTCGACTGACCGTCAAGACGCTACAGGCATCTAAATTCCTATAGAATGGAATGAAAAACTAAATGTTATTCCTTTAGTTTAACAATTATTGGTACATGACTGTTTATTTATTCATATGGGATTCCTTAACACCTGAAGTAGCTACGGGTGGTAGCTTTTAGAGGCAAGCCGAATACTCGAACATTAAAAACTAATTAATGTACTCCTCCTAAAAATTACTAAAAGGGAGAATTAAAATCAGATGATGCTGGTGGTAATTTGGTAAAAGACAGCACACAAACTATTTCATTCCTGCTGTCAAGTGATGATGACTGTATTCGATACCGTGTCAAATATTGTTATTTCCGTAGCTCAATTCATCGGTGCGGTAATCCCCACTGTGCTCTCTTGCTGTTTTCTGTCTTTTCAAATATCCTCTCACCATACGTCAGTTGAACTTGATGAGTTGGAGATGCTTAATGGTGGATTTCAACATGTCCTCTTTGTAAACTGCTTTTCACTTTATTCCGTTGCTGCAGGAATGCCTCTCGTTCTGCTGTACTACAACTCACTATCCAAAAATGGCTTCAACAATTCGATGTCAGCACCTCTTCACAAGAGGATAGATGGCTGCACGCATGCCTCCATTGCATGGGGCAGGACAATCAGGTTGTAATTTCTTCAAAATAACTTGTGGTTTAGGTGGTGCGAACAGCTTTAGCACATTTCCAACCTGAGAGTGGGAGCAAGTGGCTTTGCACCTACGTCACCTGTCAAGAGAAAGTCGTGGAACCTACAAAGCAGGTGGTTAGCACATTGCCTGCATGAGAAAAGCACGGTGGCGTCCATGGACCGTCCATTTGTTTCACCTCACCTCATTCGTGTACGTTATACAAGCACCTCAATGTGCATGATTAAAGCGTGATGAGAAATGGCTTTTGGATTGAAGCGCTAAGCCATCAGGACCATCGTTGGTTGTCCCCAAATCGCCTCCTCACTAGCACCCACATCAAAAACACGTAAAGCTACATCCTTAAATGGCGTCGCTTCAATCACCTAAAGGTTAGGGAAAGATGGTTAAGGGAATATGAAGAATGCGGATACGAATAAAGATGGGGGTGATGTGATTTTCTCCGCCCTTTATAATGCAGATTTGTGCACAACCAAATGTTGCGGTTTGGGGCAAAATTTTGAGAATAGGATTTTTCTCTGACCTTGTGAAGAAGCCCCTGATAGCCTGAACGGCACGTCACACTGCCGTTTCTCAAAATGATAAAGGGGGACTTACCTTATACGCCCTTAAACTGTACCCTATGGATCAGTTGAAGCTTACTCGTTAATGTGTAGACTTCAGTATATGAACAACTCTTAGATCACTACTACATTTCCAGTTCACCATCACCACCACCACTTTACACACAAATGCACGGAGCCGATTGAAAATTAAACGAAATGTGCCTTAAATGTGAGTGCTAGTGAGGAGGCGATTTGGGGACAACCAACGATGGTCCTGATGGCTTAGCGCTTCAATCCAAAAGCCATTTCTCATCACGCTTTAATCATGCACATTGAGGTGCTTGTATAACGTACACGAATGAGGTGAGGTGAAACAAATGGACGGTCCATGGACGCCACCGTGCTTTTCTCATGCAGGCAATGTGCTAACCACCTGCTTTGTAGGTTCCACGACTTTCTCTTGACAGGTGACGTAGGTGCAAAGCCACTTGCTCCCACTCTCAGGTTGGAAATGTGCTAAAGCTGTTCGCACCACCTAAACCACAAGTTATTTTGAAGAAATTACAACCTGATTGTCCTGCCCCATGCAATGGAGGCATGCGTGCAGCCATCTATCCTCTTGTGAAGAGGTGCTGACATCGAATTTGTTGAAGCCATTTTTGGATAGTGAGTTGTAGTACAGCAGAACGAGAGGCATTCCTGCAGCAACGGAATAAAGTGAAAAGCAGTTTACAAAGAGGACATGTTGAAATCCACCATTAAGCATCTCCAACTCATCAAGTTCAGGTCAAAACGACAGAAAAGAGAAAGAGAGAACAATAAAGATTACCATACCGATAGATTGACACTTAGCTTCGCCTTATGATGTATTCCAACAATCGAATGCATTTGGCAGGTTTTAATGCAACACACCAAGTTATCGTAGCAAGTAGCAGTGAAACCCCCACAGATGCTCCGGTCATCCGATTGGTGGGACGTCACCGCCCGAGTGAAGGGGAGGGGGAAGGGGGCGCGGTGGGCGAGAGGGATGCCTTTTTAGTAGAACAGTGAGTTTTTTCTCACAAGTATCTACGGTTATTAAAACCGTGAGTAATATGTTGTAAACGTTTCCTTTATTTTTTCAAAGATAAGTGATTATCAGAGCCGGTACTCCTGCTACCGCAACTAGACACAATGTTATGCCCCGTTTTTTACCGCTATAATCAGATTCCAGAAGGTCTCTGGCCCTCTCAAAAGTGAAAGTGGTTGGATTTCCAAAATTTGAAAAGTTGAAAAACCAAGAAGGTGATATTTTTCATGAGTCTCTGATGCGCAAAACCAGACAGTCTACTCGGGTGCTTGAGAAACTTTGAAGTCGGTACGCTTTTTAAGTGCCCCCCGTCCATGTTTTCCATTACATTTTGCCTTAAATAGAATGCAAAAAACTGTGAAGGGGCAGGAAAAAGGACCCAGCAAAATTTTACATTAATTGGTTAGACTAGAAGTGTGACGACTTAAGGGATTTTTTCGTTTGACTTTTTATTTTGATTTTACGAGCAATTAAGGCTTCGCCTTTGTTCTTCCAATGGGAGGTATTGCCTTCAGGCCATTCCAGTAGTCGACAGTACATATTCTGCCCCAATATTGTGACCTATTTTGATCTTAGGGGAAACTGGAGACGTAAGGCATAATTTTCAGTTTCCTGCTCATGCTAGGACTACCTGAATGTGAGAGACCCCACCTCAGAATACGATTACCTACCTCGCTGTATCAGACCTGAACACTAACATCGCCTTCATGTAGAGATGATCACTGTGGACTTAATGGGAATAAAATGTGGTCGGGAAAACAAGTCACATACTTATAACTTTCTTCCAGAAAAAATCCATTTTACAGGCCTGCTTTGAACTTCAGTCTTTAAATTTTTTAAGACATAAAACCCTGTGACAGATAATCTGCCTTTGTAGGAGGTCTAAAACTCCCAGCCAGGCTTGACTGCGTCCCGTAGCTCCATCTTAATGAAAAATTACAGACCAAAGGACACAGGAGTCGCATTTGGCTGGGATATCCTTCCCCCAGTAAAGTTACTCACATTTAATGGGTTATGGTAAGAATAAAGCTGAAGCTTAGAACATAGCCCAATTTCAAGTAATTTTTGTCTCCAAAATGACATGCGTTAGAGTTTGGATGATTGTAAAGATACACGGGATTAAGCTTTTGCAGCATTCACTGGTCCACTTGGGGAGCAATGGCGATACCTTGGGTTCTCGAAAAAGGGGGACCTCCATCAACGGAAGCATTAAAGACGAAATAAGCAGGGCCTGGTGCTAACCGAGAACGCCATTACGTCTGTCAAATAAGCTACATAGCTAAATTAATTAATTTATGAGAGGTAGAACTGATTAGCAAGAAAAACGACGTTTTGACACACGCAGTCACTCCGTCAAATAAATAGTTCAAGCTTGGTAACATTGACGTACATGACTACAAGGATCGAAGAACTACACACATGATCATCGGCGACCTTGGAAGGCTACCTGCGCTTCTCATGTGAACAGTACAAAGCAAAATCACGACCTTCTCCATCATTTTCTCACTGCAACGCGTTAGTTAATGGATCGCATTCATGTCCTCTGATGTAGACGCAAAGCTCCACTTCATCGGTAGAGGAACTCCATGGTTTGTGGAAAAGTACACGATCAGAAGAGGCGCATTAATTTGGTGAAATGACAGTGTCCGTGAGGAGAGGCGTGGCATTACGATTGTGGACTGCAATTGAAAATGCCAACCAGAGAGGTGGCAAGCGAGGTGAAGTGAGGTGAGGGGGCGGAGGAATTTATGTGGCAGATGAGGGCCGCATTTACGAGTGACCATCGGAAATACAACACTTCACTTGTGATGACTGGAGTTTGCCAAGAGGCGGAGACCCTCCCACATTGACTGTCATTGGCAGTGAATCGAAGTGGTGGCGGAAGTGACCGCGGCCTCCAAGTCGCCTGCAAATGTGATGTGATGTGGTGTGAGTGATTGCAGGTGGAGCAGGCATCATGACTGTCACGAGTTGATGTGGCTGTGATGAGAAGTGAGCCATCGGCATCGGCATCGGCATTGGTGGATGTCTGTAGACTGAGTGGAGGGATGAGCGTTATGTGTGTTTGAGGTAGGCGAGAGATGACTGGTGCATTGATTGATAATGGAAGAAATGGGAAGTAGAAGGAGGGGAGGTGAGGCGCAGGGTGGCGAATGGGAGAATGTGGACACATTGAATCAGATGGGAGTGTCGTCAAGTGGATACGAAAATAGTGGCGTTGGCGTGAAGTGGAATAAAAACTGCCACAGCATTCAGACAACCGAGCTACCACCACCACCACCACCACAATCAGCAGCGCCAGCTACAGCGCCACTGCGACTGGTTGAATTTTTTTGGAAGGCGCACTTTTTCAGTTGTCTGCCTGAGATGGATGCATCCACTGCGACTGGCCACCTTCACGTTGGGATGTTTTAAAATTGGCTTTAGTGGTTAAGTGTTGACGGTGGTTTAAATAGTTGGAAGCAATCCCACCTGAATGTGGTTAAATATTGGATGCTTGGAAATTTTCGTGTACTCACCAATCCAGTCGGTGGGCTGATCTTTGTGATGGTATCAAGAAGAAGGAGAATACTGCTGTTTCCTTGTAAGTGAATCGTTGAAAGGGTGACGCTCGCCATCGGCCAAAGGGAGAAAAGAAATAAAGGAACTTAGCTTTGCCCTATTAGTTAGGATGGATCGGAACTTGACCCTTTCACTTTAATTTGGTCTTTCATCCAAATGACCCTGATAGGCTCTCTATTTTGCAAATCGAGGCTTATAGGTGAAATTGTATCCAATAAGGCGCGCACCTCTCCAAATTCAGCTTGAATTTTTTATTTTAATGACATGTGACAAACGTCAAATTTGGGTGTAAATCACCTAATTAAAGAAATCCCTTTTACGTGAGTTTGTAGTGCAGTAGTAGTTAGACCTAGCCAAATCTGCTTTACCAAAGAATATTTTCATTTTTTCGTATTTTTTCGCAATAAGTGGGCGGGAAAATCAACCATCCCAGTTTCGTAAACTTGCACTACCATGTGTGTTTTGTTTGGCTAACGACCACACAATTCTAGACTTTTCATCAGATGCAAGGCTATTACCTTACTCTTTAAATTATGTAATTAACCAAATTTGCAAAATTCTCCCAGCTACTCAAACGGCCATGACTTGATGCTGTTCTAAGAAGGGATTAAATCCCCAATATTTATTCCTAACTTCTTCTGCTGCTAAGATATATCAAAAACTGTGCCTTATCAATAGCAATTTGAGATAGTAATCTTAGCTTCATTTGGGTAAATTTGAACTTTGTTACCTCCAATGTCAACTATGATTACATCATAGGTGATGGGCTTTGCTTAGTGCAAACAAACTGCTCCAGAAGTTGTTTTAGAATCTTAAAAGTGCAAGAAGTTATCCTTTTTGTTTTTATAATTTCTAGCAATTTCAGGTAACTAAAACAGGATGGTATATTTGGAACGTATTTTAAATCAAACACAAACACTAGTCAATTTTGGATAAAGTACAAAATTAATCCTGTCATTTTAGCTCATTACTTTATAATGGACCTGATTTGTCGTACCCATTCACTTAAGAAAGCGCCTTACAGGTAGAATAAAAGTGGGGATATGGCAAGAAATTGAAATGGGTAAACTCAGAGCCCAGGTGATTGTATGTAAACTGCCACCGTGCATACATATATGACAGGGAAGAATGTATAATTCAAAGTTGGACACGTCTGAGTGAAGGTTAAAGCAGGAATTTCACGGTTTCAAGTAGACATGCCCCAAAAAAATCCACCAGACACTTGGGGAGTTGCAAAAAAGAGGCGACGAGGATGAAGGGAAGGAAGAGGAATGGAGGCAAAGACATGTTTAATGCAAGGAAAGTTGGAGTAAAAAAGCCAGACAGACAGGCAGGCAGATAGGACAGTTGCTCCCTATCACAGTTACTGCCTCTGTTAGTACCTGCATAGAAGAGGAGAGGGTGTGTGAGAGAGAGAAATTCCTTTCAGGCTTCACAGGTGACCATTTATTTGTAGACCAATAATTCACACTGGCCTCATTTCTGTATGTCTCCCTCCAGGGTACGCAATTCCATCCATTTATGCAGCAGGACTTGGTGTGCATAGCACATTCACTACCTTCAATGACACCCCGACCCTGGTGCCGTGGTATGCGGGGCTAAACAAGTCAATAAATAGGCCCCTTTTTTGAAGGAAAGGAAAGGACGAATGTACACAAAGTGAGTGTGGGTGTGTGCGCAAATAGAGCTCACGAATTCTTTACTGCTTCCCGGTATGTGTGTGCATTTGTGTGTTTAAGAAAACTGTTTCATCACTGAGTAATGAGAGAAGCATTTTAGGACACCGAGCCAGACATATAGTTGAGTAATTTACTTCGATGTCCGGAATGGGTCAGGATGAGAGGGAGAGAGGCGGGAGGGAAGCGCGTGTCAGACGGCGGTGTCCATTATGAGGCGTCCCATTTAGGTAGGTATGACTCCTCCCCACCTCCTTCCCTTCGACATCATTTTTGAACATCAGGATTTGTAGACTTTTAAAAGAAATTTACTTTTTTCGAAAAAGTTGAAAGTACAAGGCTCTGTCTGCCCATCTCTTCCACCTATCAGACGCGATACACCTTGAAAACATTCATTTTTCTCCTGTCTCCGTAAGTAAGTGAATAAGTTTTGGTCCGCATATTTCACATTCAGACAGTGTAAATTAGTTTTCTTCGTCGCTTCCTTTTTCCTGCCGTCTAGTCGAATACATTAGGTGGAAAACTTAAAACAAGGCCTCATTTGATTGTCACGTATTATATTTTGCTCCAATAAAATATTAATGAAGTGGATAAATGGAAGTTAAATTCCCAACTGCCGTCTGAGGTAATCTTACCCACAACTGAACAGGATGAATGGCAAATTCTGCCCACGCATTTAGTCCATGGGGAAATGAAACTTATAAGTGGACTTCTGATGACTTTGTTGATCAGTGAGCTTCGCAATTTGGGTTTACAAATGAATTAACCGAAGGAGTTTAAAAAGACTGCCTCATAAATCAGCACATATAAGCAAATTTCCGCCCACGTTGGTGTTGAGTTTCTAGAGGTCATTATGAGTCCTTGCCGATATGAGACACTCAAAACGGCTTTCGTCTACTTTTCCTGCCTAAGAAGACTGTGATGTTGTTAACTGTGTCTACTTTTGCGTCAGATTTGACATGGCGGGTAGAAGAAGATGGGTAGATTAATTTGAAGGGGATTGAAACAGCATTCTGTACTGTGAGAGCTATGGACAAAAAACTTGTCTCTATTGGAATACGGGTAAAGGTATCGCCCTAGTAGGTTTCGAAAATAACCTTAACAGTATATCCTGAGATGTTTTGGTGGAGAGGCAAGAATGTAAATTGGTGGAACTGAGGTAACATCTGGACGCCTGAAGCACCCTCATATTACGATAAAAAGTGGTCATTTCATCCAGTAAAGAGTAGTTGGTACTCACTTTCCTTCACCCGTTTGTTTGATCTCAAAGCACTGGCTACCCATCGACCCCCGCACAATAGTGAGTTGTCGAGGCGATGGGTCGGTGAGTGAGCAACCAGCTGGTCCTTTTACGATCTTATAGCCTGTCAAGTTAGGATGTATTAAATGAATTCTACCGTCAGTCGTCATGCTTGAAGGCGTGAATTGGAGCAAACCATTATGCAACTCCCCATGCTAATTGTCTCCTACTCCCAAGATGGATGGCGAAAAAATCGAGCGGTAAGTTCAACCTTCACAAGCTCTCTCTCTTGCTCGCTCTGGTTCCAGGTCTGTTTGTCTGCCTGTCTGTGTGCATTTGTCGAGATCGCTTCGGTTTCACGGTTCTGTCTTGTGTGAACCTGTACTCGTTTCGGGTCGGACTGTGTGTGTGTGTATGCGGGCTCGTGCGTGCGTGTGTTCGTGCGCGTGCGTGCATGCAAGCGTACTGGGTCTGCCCTATTGCCGTGTGCCGTGTTCACAATTGGCTGCCAGTGGTCTCTTATAAAAGGACCACATTCTCCTGTCACCTACACCTCTGCCCTGCTCTCTCAAGCACCAGGTACCATGGTACCTCTTCTTATCTTCGTGCTGCAAGCCCTTCTCGTCTTTACTGTTTCCGACGGTAAGTTACATCGCCATCTGGGGCTTGTCTAGACTGCCCTCCGAGTAGATCACTCATGTCCGCATCCTTCCTTGTAGCTGGAAGCTGTTTCCGAATTCGCCTCCCCAATGGCCGCTGCCATGAGTTGCTTCAGCGTAACTACATAACGCGCTCCGAGTGCTGCCGTTTGGGTGGATTCTACGTGAGCGGACACCTCACAGAACCGCAATTTGTGAGGGACCTCCTCTTGCGGCGCACCGGCATTGCTAACTGCCATTACTCCTGCCAGAGGGGTAAGTGCATGTCTCAGCCCCCTCCCTCTCTTCACTTTACTTTCCCTCATCCTCTCCTGTTTATCATCGCATGGGCATGAAAGGTGCTTCAGATTGGCCCTTCAAATTCCACATATGCGAACAGTAATGTAATTACAGACTTAGGGGAGATTTCAGGAAATAATGTCATTGCGCCTCAATTCGGCCCCTCACGTCGGAAGTTTCCCTATGGCATGCATACCTGCATTAAAGTCGGTCAATTAAAAACATCTGTAAAGACAAAAATACTTTGTCAACTAGTAGAATAGTCGTGTATTGTGCAAGAAAATTGTGATATCAAGGGGACAAGAATTATGCTACTAACACAATTGTCGCAAGATTTAAGTAAGCCCACCGGCCCAATGGGAAAAAATGCCCTTCCACAGTCCTATTTGAGTGATGAGCATAAAGCGCCCATAAATTCTACTGTCTCCTAACTAAAAAACAAGATANACTAAAAGAANTGAAAAGTTTTTTTTTTTCACTCCTTCCCGTTAGTCAAATCCTCACATCTCTTGTCCACCGTCCAGGCATGTGAACTGTGGAACTAAGTTGGGGCAATAGCCTTTACTTGTCTCTATTTACTTTTGGTCACGGACATGATAGCGGTTAGATATTAATAGCAGNGTTAGGGTTATAATNTGACGGTGNGAGACANTCAGTGAGGATGTACAATNANATCCCNGCAGTGTACACCTAGTCATCAAAGCAGCACTGAATGCTGATGGGTGTCGGTCGGTTCCTCCCTTTTTGACAGATGAAAAAAGTGAGATTTTGAGGTACGTGAAAGCAGGTTTCTCTGATTGTTNGTCTGTTTACACAGTGGTGGCCTTCGTGGTCCAGTGACCTCACNCATCANAATACANCTAGCANTTGTGTTTTGAGGTCACCCGCCCTGCCAACATAAACACCAGATGCGGAACTACTAGATGAGCCCACTGAAATTTCTCAGCAGAGGCATGAAGTGGGGCGTTCGTCAAAAATAACTTCCTCTACAGAGAGAGGCAGAGGTAAAAACGTTCCTTAGTGGGAAGAAAAAGAAGCCCTTAAAAAGAAGAGGGATGGAGAGATGGGTAAGATACAGGCACTGACACACAAGAGACATAACCTGTCTTGAATAGGCTCTCGCCTCAAAACAAATTAACATTCCAGTTTTTACTTTTGTGGAAAAAAGCATTACACTGATAGCTTCACCGTCAGGGCTGGCAGCTACCAGCTACGTGGTCAAAAAATTTGTAGGCGTACGGTCACTCCTTTTTTGCCTGACTGTAATCTGAAGAATGTACACATTCCTTTCGAGGCTGTGACAGTCCATCATCTCACTTGACCGCAGAGTGAAGCCAACACCAGTAATTTTTGTCATTTTTTTGTTTTCGAGCTGCACTTTAGTCTCAGCAAGGCATTTTTCTTTTTGGCAAATAAACCCCTAACGGAGGGCTTTCCACCTTTTGGAGGGTGTTAGCTTAAAAGATTGTCATGAACTGTTTTCACTTTGCCCACAAGTTGAGGCAGAGAGTTGGAAGGCATCTGAAGACACAGCAGTGCATTTGAATATTTATTGTTTACACATAACAGTATTACACACACAAAATTGCATGCGCCACGACTGCTGCATGGCTATTTTTCCCCATTTTAGCACTAGACTACTTTTTAGGCTTCCACAATGAGAGTTGCGCTCGGGTCAACTGTCCGGACGGTTTTAGATGCGAAGTGCAGAACCATGAGGCTGTCTGTGCCTGCTCCTCCATTTGCATCGTGGAGGACTTTGAGTCTGGACCAGTGTGTACCACAGATTTTCGGCAATTCCGCAACCGTTGCTCCTTCTTGAAGGAGCGCTGCCGCAATCTGGACACTCTCCTTGTGGAAATGGAATGTCCACCTGCCGATCATGTCTGCCCTTACAGGCAAAATACCAGTCATCTTGAGGATCATGACTATGCATATCCAGTGGTATGTCCTTACTTAATCTACCATTTCAAATGTCTGATTTGTTCTTCACCCTTAACTGACTCAACGAATCTGTTCCTCATTTCTCAGAGAATCTGTCCGCCAAACAAAGTATGTATTGTCCGGCAGTACAGTGGAAGAGCGAGTTGTGAAGATCCCAATTGGCTTGGTAGAAAGCACATTGAATCCGCCTTCGATAGAGTGGCTGTTAGCAACCTGGACTCCTGTGCCAACAGTCCATACGGCAGCCCCATTTGCGGCACGGATAACAACACTTATAACAACCAGTGTCACCTTCGAAAAGCAAGTATTCAAAAGGGTCTGGAAATCAGGATTGCCTACTTGGGACCCTGCAGAAGTAAGGGAAAGAGGAGCTAATTTATTTATGCCTTGATGAAACCTGACAATCCCAACAAGCACTTATTTGGGTGGGTTTTGATGTGTTGATGTGTGGTTTTCCTGCCTCTAGTCTGTTCCTAATGCTGGTCGTTAATCACTGTCTGGAGCTATCATTCCTGGCAATAAACAAAAACAAACGCTTATTTCTACTGCTATTGCCTCATTCACGGGCCCGTTATTTGAAGAGGTATTAGCAATAGGAACTACAAAGTCATTGTAGCCTACTCACACCTTGACCTGGTTGAGGAGGCCTTACTTTTGCCAACCCCTTTTGCCTAGAAAATGCGACGTGTGATCAGATCAGATGTCAAAGTCCCCATATGACGTGTGTGCCACATGTCAGAACTGGCCAGCCAGTGTGTTTGGATTGTACGGATCTGCCACCCAACTGCAATCCTCGAGTATTTGTTCGAATAAATCCTGCCGAAATTGCTGAGATGACTCTCTTTGAAATGTTCAAAGAAGCGAAACAAAACTTTGGTGATCCACGGTGGCACGGAGACGTCTTCACANAATGGCTGGCCTCGGGTATGTGGAAGTGGAAGAAAGTCATTCCCCAATGCCTGCTTCCTACACGTCTACAGTTGTATCGCCAAACGCTTCGTCGACCTTGTCTCAACTGGATATTGTCCAGGTTAGTAGATATTAAATAGTCACTAACGCCTCTCTACTCAGAAAAGGGTATTGCCATGGCAGAATGATCTCCCTTTCATTTCCTCTAGCCGAGTAATCTCTGAACTCTCCATTGTGCGTCCTCAGGAGCAATTAAAAAGATACTTCATTCTAAAGAAAGAGAGGACAAGCGAAGTTAAAAGCATCACCACTATCATAACCACCACTTTCGTCACTCTGACCCTTGCGTCACCTCACTGTTGTCTTTCTTGTGCCCTCATGCATGCTACTCAGGACCCGTGAGTAGCATCAACCTAGCAGGTGCATACGCAACTGACGAGTATGTNTTCATCATTATGCCCTACTCCTACTCCTCACCCTGCCCTTCACTTCCTGCTCCTGTGGTGACCCGATTAACTGTTTTGTTATTTTGGTAACCACAAACATTCCTGCCATTCGTTGTGTTGAAAGTGAAGCACAGTCCAATGTCTCAGGCTCATCCTATTACAGAAAAAATCAGTCACAAGCATACAAGTGAAGCTCCCATGTCCTCCTGTATATCCCCACAGTTTTCTTCCTTCATTTTATCCTCACCTGTGTGGGTACAAAGCGAACTTGATGAATTTGAAAAACTTTTGATCTGTTCATTCACACACACACACACACAAAAACATCTCATGTATGTATTCTCTTTTTTTTTGGAATGGACATTATTGGCAATATTATTTTTTTGATATCTGAAACATGTATTTTATCCTTTGCGGTAGACGGGCCGACGAAAGCCTGGTTGGATGAAAGTATAAGTATGGAATGCAAACAGGAAAGATGGATGGATGGATAAACGAATGGATGAATGGAAATGGGATGGATAAATTGGTAGAAACAGGATGAATGGATGTGTACAAAATGAGTGGATAGAGGATGAATGGGTACAAAGTGGATGGATACAGGAAGAATAGATGTAGAATAGATAGTGGATGGATGAATGTGTTATTAAATACATCAACCTCCGTACAAACCAAAGTTTGTTGCCAGCCGAAAGCGATGTCTGCACCACTGTTTTAGTCAGATCCAGAAGGCCTCCAAATATCAAAGATGTTACCTTTGTAGCTGAGTGATATTAACGGTACTTCAGATCCTAACCTCTAGCCGTTAAAACATTTGGTCGAACACGGAGTCGTTCTAAATAAACCCTCTTTTCCTTTGTCGGCCTATTCGCCTTTCCCTACGCTCCAGGTGTCTACCTGAATTTCATTCAGTTACCAGGGCCCTGAAGAAATTGCCATGCCTTCATGTAGGTAACCTACCTTCTGGACGCCTTTATAATGCACACTTTAATGCATCGTTCTAGTCTGCTGTCTGTTCAATTGTTAGTCTCCACCTTACCAGTGCATAAGATCGATGTGGAGCTTAAGACTAGACGAGCCTTCAACACTCCTTCCGTTGTGAGTCTTAACAGATTTATAAATCTACCCAGCAAGTTCTTTTCTGCTACAGGCAATGAAATCTGGCGCATTCATCAAGTTCCACTTCACCTACCGCCTCCACCGAATTCGGTCTCGGTCATGATTATGTGGCTCTTGACAACTGGATAACTGAAACCCATTGGGAATTTAGAGTGAAAAGTGCCGACCGCTGTGTAGACGGGCTTCTACTTCTACAGAAGGAATGAATTTNTAAAAAATGGGGGAAAAAACAACATCCGAGCATACGTATGGAGGAGAGGTCAATAAGTGCGGGCACCGGGTGGTTTTTCGATAGGAGGAAAAAAAGCAGCAAGTCAGACAACGATGGCAACACCGATGACCCAACGTTAGATGATCGCAGTGTTGATGACATTTNACTTCACACACATGCATGTGTTTTTGCTCCTTCTGTCGTCGCCTTGTGCCAGTGAATCATTTTGGGGTGTGAATTTGGCACCATTCCCCCCACCCTCCTCCCCCTCATCTGTATAGTGGTGGGTCTGCCGAACTCAAGTTATCCCAAAACCTTCAAAATGACTTTTCTACCTTTCCACCAATCACCTGCATGGTCTACGCCTTCGTAGGCTTGATAAAACTTAGTCTTAACATTTGAAACTGTCTGCGTCTCGGTACAGGGTGTGTTCCGATTTTGGCCATTCAAAGCAGCACTTGGCATCAATTTTGGCGACAGTGTTGAATCAAAGTCTACACCAAGTTGACAACCGCCGCCGACTGGGTTAAAATTTTTAAGAAAAATAAAAATCTTTCGACTTATTATGAAGATTTGAAATCCTCCATAAGGTAAATAGAAGAAATGCTTTCTCATCCTCATCTTTCCTGCTTCCCTTGGAGCCTTCCAGTTCACATCTATGGTGTCTTCGCTGCGCTGCAAGGATTGCTAGCTCCTTCAGGGATTGGAAACAGCTCAAAAGGGAGAAGATAGGATCCACCTAAAATTGGTCATTTCAAGTCTTGCATTTTACTACTGAGAAGTGTCAACAAAACCGGACTTTAGCCTTTCTCACACATTTCAGGTGGTTTTGGTTAGAAATCTGCAATAAAGGACAAAAAAGAGAGAGCCCGAATCCCTCACCCAACTGCACAGTGGCATCGACACGAACGAGGTAAAAGTTCACATGTGAAGGTCTTTCTCGCTCTCTTGGTCCCCCTCCCTCTCCCACCCGCACCATCATGGTCACCAGGGCTCTAGGCCATTTCCAGATCAGCGCCAGGTGCGCCCGCAATTCTTCTGAGGTATTTGGACTAATTCTAAACCCGCCGCTATTCATCTTTTTACTGCCTTCGTCTTACGGTGGTATTGGGTACACACCCACACCCACACACGTCGTTAAAAGGGAATACAACGTGGGCAAACGTGTCTAGCCGTTTTTGTGCCATTGGGATGGACGGTAGGCGAGGGGCGGGTAGGTGGGTGGAGGGAGAGGGTAGGCATGCCCTTGATTTACAGGTACGTAGGCAGTTAGGTACACGCCCACCTAGTCGGTAACTCTGATTGAAAAATGACGAGAAAGCGGCCTGCTACACAACCATCCACTGTTTTGAGTACCTCAATTGCTCGTATATCTTCCACTGGATTGTAATCAAACCTGGGAAAGGAACAAAGATGTCGAAGTGGAGCTGACTAACATCAGGAGAGGGAGGAGAGGAGGTTTATCTGCAGTTTCGACGTTCTCTTTCCTCCCGGATCCTTTAAGTGTGAAAGTTTCAGATGTCAATTTCTCATCTGTCACTTTCCATCACTATCGTACTACGTGAAATAGAAGTCAATGCAGAATCGGGTGCCCTTTTCAGTGCGAGACACAGCAGATTCAGATCTCCAAGCCAGGTGTCCTCCCAACGTCGCGATGTTGTATATTATTAAGCCAATACAAAGAGGTGCATCTCCAGACAGCGCGCTGGCTGTGTGCACAGAAAGGCTAGTAGCAAATGTCAGGAGTGACGCCATCAGCTTGTGGTGACCGAGGTCTACAGTCACGCCTCTGTCTAGACCATTAAATTGTAGTGATTAGTTGATTTTGATGGATGCGGAGTTACGCCCCCNTCTATGAAATGCATTGGCAGGCATTCANCTAACCCTGAACCATTCGGTGTAGGTCTATGCTCTACAACGAGATTGGAGGAATTGTCGAGAGTGGACATGAATCCAAGTTGTCTAAGCAGATTCCTCTATGATGTTTTGAGCGACTAGCCAGGCAACAAAACCCNGGATGTCGCCCTAATTAGATGGATGGTCACCAATAGAGCTTCCAAGTCCTCCCCAACGATGTTATAGAACTTCAGCAAGGAATATGCAAGGAAGAGTTGGCAACCTATTACCATGCCGCGAAGATGTGGCGACCCAAATCGAGGAGGCGGAAGCCAGTAGCTTCATCAGTGGATGGGATAGGTGGGGGAGTGGAAGAATGGATGATGATGATGATGATGATGATGATGATGATGATGATGATGATGATGATGATGATGATGATGATGATGATGATGATGATGCTGGTGACTGAGATCGAAGTCAACTAAGCAAAAACGGTGCCGCAGTCAGGTGGACAGGCAGAAGGCGCAGAGTGAGTGTCCTCGTAGCCGCACAGCACAGTTTCGCCTCCATCGTCTAGCCGTCGTGCGTCGCAGCCGGGTGAATCATGCGGTCGCTCTTGCTCTCTCTTTCACCGTCCATTGCGACCAGACGCGACACGGTATGAGTGCATACGTGTCTGCAGCCAAGCGCAGAGGGTTGGCCATGTCTCCCTAGTGGGTCATTGCTTCACCTGTTTGTCCTAGTTCTACCTTGGACGAAAAGCACATATCCGCAATGCGTTCTTACTTAGGAGGGTAAGTAAGTACTGCACTCAGACAGTGAGTGAGCCAGTCTTTATTCCTCCGCCCCTTTTGTTCCACCGCATATGATTGACATTGTTTAAATCCACCCAATTCCATTGCGTGCCAAATTTGAGAAAGCGCATAAAAGTCGTAACTCTGTTTCCTGATTGGACAGTTTGGGAGATGTTCAGGTATCACCTCACACAGAAAGTAAGGTGGTGTTAATNCAGCACTCCTCTTGAATCCTTCCTTCAGCAGAAGCCTTGCTTTTGCTCAGGATTTNCCTTTTCCCCTGAATTGTTATGTTGGCGCACATTCTTGTTGGTTTCGTCCAAACTTCCTCCTCCTCGTTTAAGAACGGAATGGGGCCGAAGATGATCATTTTGGTGAAGTGGATATTGAGCAACCCGTGCGTTCATGCGACTACGATCACAAAGAGTGTAAAAAGAACTGTACAGGTGTAAGAATATCTGACAGTATTGTGCCAGCCAATGCTTCTATTCTGAAGAGCTGTGAAGGTTCACCTTACGAAAGTAATAATGCTACTCTAAGCATTCGTTTGGTTGAACTGCAACATGGTTCCGCCTCTGCTGAGACGGTACAATAGATTGTTATGTTAGAGCGTTCGACATCCGTCACGTCAGGAGGGCCATTTCCGAACTTTTCTATCCATTTTGGACTCTCTTCACACATTTCCATCTTCCCTTTTCATAAAGAGTTAAACGCTTAAATCTAGCGACAAGTTCTCGACTAACTTGGAAAGAGTCGATCTGCCTGGAAATATTGTGACGAGACAGGCTTGGTCATTCCATAAATTCCCAGTGAAATAGAGGAATGCTTCATAGTAGGAATCCTGTTGTGTGGGCAGACGCTGACAGACAACATCACAATCCCCTTTGACAGACCAACTTCCCTCCTCTCGTAGCCAGGCGTGTTCCCCATTCCCTCTCAAGCCGATCACTTCATACGTTGTGCTTTGTCTCACTTATCCCATCGCTATCCGTGAAAAGAATCACC
Source organism: Echinococcus multilocularis (assembly GCA_000469725.3). Lineage (NCBI taxonomy): Eukaryota > Metazoa > Platyhelminthes > Cestoda > Cyclophyllidea > Taeniidae > Echinococcus > Echinococcus multilocularis. Next base: position 2,032,319 of record LN902846.1, on the reverse strand, counting down.
AACTTTTCCCTTGGCGGCTGTTTGTAAAAGTTTTGCAGTTTGATCCCTGATTCCTGATGGTGAAGACACATTTCATCATCAGCAGCTATTTATGGCGAGCGAACACCCAGGAAGTCGTGGTTAGACTTGTCTATCAGCGACTCCATAGACACACATCCGAAACCGTAGGCCGTCGCTAATCAGATTAAGAACAACTCCAACATCCACTGTTTGCTCTCCTGCTTGCAGCCATCTGTACGTAAGGAGAGCCCCGCATGCACAATGTCGGAGGTCCCACCCCTTGACGACTCTGCGAAAAGTGCGCCGAAAACACGAGTTCGTGATGTTCCAGAAAAAGGACGAATGCAGATCTCATTAGCAAACCGTAAGAGTAACCGACTTGCCAGATGGAAAAAATTGCATCAGAGAGTCAGAAAAGTTCAATCTTCCCTTATCTATTGTCAACTGTTCCAACTAAAAAAGCATTTCGGGCGACTGGTACATGTTTGACGAGGTCCTGTAGGACAAAAGTTTTCCTATTATTTGCCTTCCCGAGGAAAATGTGGAATTGGAGCGTTTTATGCTGCCGTCATTCGTGATCATACAGACACAACTGAACAAAAATGCTACTGAAGAACTGACAGTAAAATAATGGTAACGAGGAAAGGTGATGGAAATTCAGAGACCGGAAACGGCGCTGCAAATTAGGGGCATACAGTAATTGAGAAAAAAATTGCAAAATGAGGGCGAGGCAGTGTTCGTCACACCTTAAAGTCCGTGAACGACTGGACCTGGCTGCCTCTCAACACACCTTCGAGTTGTGTCACATCGAGAGGTGGAACTCAACCCTAACTGCTTGGACCTCAGCAACCAGACAGCTCCCAGTCACACATTAAGCACAAGCTTCTAGGGAAAAAGTGATGCAAGACTTACTTATGTGTGGTGGTGGGCGAGTCAATTAAAGAAAAACTATGCGTTTATCCGCCTGGCACTGTAACGCAAAAAGCATTTCCTGTCGCAAGTGAATCAGCCATTGGACAAAGAAGCCCCTCCCAACACCGGATTATTGCAAAGAACGCAGCAGTGGGGAAAGAGTCGATGCCCTTCGAGAGGGAGGCATTTAAGTGAGGACATTGAGGTAGCACAGAAAACGAACGAACCTGAAGGGAGGCTGCAAGCACCTTCCCACACGATTTCCTGCCATATTGATACCTGCATCTCAGGATTTCACTGATGTAGTAGCGCCCACAAGGGAAGGATATCGCGGTGAAGCAGAACCACCCTAGAACGCCACGGGTACCCATCATGAATTAATTCCTCAGAATCCCGAACTCCCATAAAAAATTTGCATCATCCGTTGCCATGGCGAGAGACATCCTCTGTGCCATTCCGTCGCGATGACTGCCATGACCATCTTTGAAGCATTTATTGCAGGGCATCACCACTTCGACAGCACGAAATTTGCGTGCTATCAGACTGTAATAGATTGAACAGAACCGCACTGGGCTGAACCGCCCGAGGATACGTGGACTGGCCGCCAGTGATGGGACGCCTGAGGCACCACCTACAACGTCTAGTTCCGCCATAAAAGCATCTACCCTCGTTGCTATAGAATCAAACACCCTTTACAGTTAAATGACTGGAGCTTCCTTCGCACACTTCCTACCAAAAGCACCCACGAGTGAACATTAATCCCTCACTTATCAATCTAACAGTCAAAAATGCAAAAAGACAAGAGTAAGAAAGTAATCTAGAAATGTTAACACTTCTCCAAAATTGACAACTAATTAGCTATAAACACCCGAAAAAAAGATAGCGGTTATTAAGAGAAAAGTGAGGACGATGAGGGAAAGGGAAAGCAGTTAATCCATGCTTTTCAACGACTTGAGATGACGTTCGATTGCAGCCTGAAACAAAAAGAATGATAGGACTGAGCATTTGCCAAAACCGGTCAATCAATCTGCCCGCGCGTGCATGGATACGAAAAGGAAGCGTGAGAAGGCATTAGGCCAACGGAGCAACAACACCGAGCGGCGGCATTAGGCAGATATACGCCTTCCAAGTTCATGCCAGTAGCAAACAAAAAAACGCAGATGGTAATTAAACGTGCGGTTAAAAGCAAGGGAAGAGGAGCGAAATCACATTTAAAAACGAAGACGGAGCTAATCAATTTCCTCTAACTGCTCTAGGCTTCTGCGCAGAGCCTCCTAAAGACAGAGGTAGAAAAAGCGCGATTAAAGTACGCCAGCATCGTATTTCAAGGGCATAAAGTAATGCTTCCATCCGGGATCTTCGTTGAATTGTAAAATACTCAAAAAATAGAAATAATAATGCAAAATTTGTGTGTAACGAATTTTCCCCCTTTCAAACAAGGTCTTCTCGGTACAGCATTATCTGGAGGTATTTCCCTAAATTCCAAGTTTTTTCTGAGTTAGAACATCCGAAACTAAACGTTGCGTATATTGGATGTCCCGATTCTCACATAGAAATAGAGTTGCACAAATAGAACATCCTTTTGTTTGCATATGATAGATAAATGATTGGACTAAACCCTATCACATACAGATGGGCCAATTTTGGAGCACAATAAGTCGGGCAGTCCAACTTTAGATATAAACTGTCTTCCTTGTATTGTGGTAGGCAAATTCTTATCAAGACCTCGGTAGTTAATTTTGTAGTAAAGACATTGACGCTTCAATCACAATGGATTACCTTGTGACGCTCGATTTGCTCCTCATGGAATTTCACCTCCGCAACGAGATGTTTCTTCAATTCTTTGATTTGCTCCAAGTCCTAAACGGGAGAAAAAAGGCCATATTAAACCCTAGCATGGAAAACGAAAAAAAACAAGGGTTTTCCACCACTTCACCACAAAAATCAGTCCCCTTCGTGAATTTTACCTTGCGATGAAAATACTCTTCCTCCAGGGCGGCTTCCCGTTTACCAAATGAACCTCCTGCATCACGCACAGGACCGCCTTTGCCACCACCCTAAGAAAATTGCACGCATCACAGGTAATTCAACTACATCACAATAAAAGCTTTCATCCAATCAATAAAGCAAAGTACACCATTCCGAAAAAGATAATTTCTACAGCTTTAAAGGAATTTCTATAGCTTTCTAGAGAAACAAATTTTACTTTACTTTAATAGTCCAAAAACAGAAGCAGTTGAGGCAAGTGGCTCAGCTGTCAATCATTAAGACAAATATCAAGAAAGCAGTTCCTGTTATGTCGGACTACTTGTTAATTAAGTCATTAAAAAGATAGTGGCAAATTACCTTTGATACGCCACGACCAAGTTCATCACCGGGGTACATCCGATAGCAACTAAAGTTACGAAGAAGATCAAGTAAGCAAAAGAGCCGAAAAGAGCCTTTTGGTTCATTTAGTGACTTAACGAATGTAGAAAGACTACGTTTCATCACAACAGATTCTGCTGCACATCAGTCACATAAGCATTGCCAGAAGCAAGCAGGTAAAATGCAATTTTAAAGCTCACCCAATAACAACAGGCTTTAGTATATCGACGCTCTTTGGATTTGCTCTTCGCAAAAACGCAGGAATAAAAGCGAAACCAGAGGTGAGCATACTACCTGAGCGAAATACACAAGAACGAAACCAAAGCACCCTGCAAGGATTTTATTGGTTAAAAAATGACCAATCAATTCACAAGTTTGCATTTCTGGCTGTTTATGAAAGCCCGCGATATTTCCTTTTTCATTAACAAAAATTTTCATAATTGAAACCTTACTCTTGTAAAAGCCATTTTGATTAAAGTAATTTGACATGGCAAAAACTTGCCAAAACCACACGCCAAAGAGGTCAATTACAGGATTGCTAATCGCACAATATAATGTGGGAAAGGCCTCAAAGTCTCGAGCCTCCCCTACGTCATAAAAAGTAGAAGTGGCATGAAAATGCGTGCACTAGCAACGCCGCATTCCAGACCCCCCCTTGAGGTCGTAGCAAACCAAGTTATTTTGAAAGGACGTGCCTTACTCCTGCGCAAACCGGCTGAGAGACCACCAACAAGACCCGAACATGGAGTATAGCCTGCTGGGACTCAGGAGCACCCATGGTTGAAAGTGTAGCTAGACAGTACTACCACGTCGACTAGTATACAGCTACCTGGTATAGAGCCAACAGACCAGTGGGTGCAAATATGGCACATTCGCAACCCCGCGAGTCGTCCTAAGGGGCATGAGAATAGGGCATAAATGTTGTTAGAACCCTCGGGGCGCGAGGAGTCTGCGCCATCAAATGCGCAATCCGTAAAGCCTCGTCCCACGAGACTAAAAGACACTTCATTATATTTACTCAAAAAACATCACTTATTAGGTCCAAAATTCTATTCGCCTCTCGCTCTCCATAGTAACTCCTCATGATTCGCTGGAGAGTGGCTTTAACTCCGTCGTTGTTTGACTCACCAACCGCTGTGGTGACGGTTGCCAGCTTGACCAATTCCCAAGCATACGCAATACTATCAGCACCAAATCGAGTGCGCACGAAATCACATGATTCAGTTGTCAAATAGAGCGCAACTTTTCGCGCCTCTGACGACGAAGTGGTCATGGCTTCCTTGAAAAGCCCAAAGGATATCTCGTCTGCAATTTCACCATAAGAGGGCTTAGGAGTCATTGTGGTGGTAGGATCTGACAGACGCTTCAGTCTTTTGAACAGAGATGGAAGAGTAGACAAAGGCGTCTTTGAAGAACGGATCTAGAGGTAAAAGTGATGAACAATCAGGCTGATTGCTTGGGATTCCACATTCCAGCCTTTTATACTATTATTGCAAAAGAGGTAATGAAATTGTACCTTTTCAACCAGCTTGCACCACCGATCATTTTCTTCGGGAGATAAAGTAGTAAGTTGTTGTGTTTTATCACAATGGACGCAGGAGCACTCAAAGAAGTACTGTTCAAGGAGAGCTCTCTTTCGAGCACCCATGTCGGGATTATATCGGAAATGCGGACCGTAACACGCCAAGATTTCATCTCCTGGAGATAAGTCTTTAATACATCGAATAATGATAAATCCATTCTACAAGGCGATTTCAGAAATTTATCAATTAGCAAGAGTTCGTAGGTAGTCCTTGCTGCTATTCTGCTAATTACTACTAAGTAGCAAAACCGTTTCAAAGCTAACCGTGAACTGGTACGCGATGTTGGGTTCGCAAGCATGATTGATGAACGACGCAGTGGGGAAGAGACCTCCACCAATGCGTTCCTGTGCCATACCAACTAGCCCATAATTGCTGCTAACTGCAGTATTAATTTGCGTTATTGCATGAACGTTACACTGCAGCCGATGCAACATTCGAAAGCACCAATCACCACAATTGGGCAGACCAATACGCCCCATTAGGAGACCACATAGCCATCCCGTCAAGCCATACTCGAGGTGTGATGGAAAGTGTTCATAATTGTCGACTAAACTGTCTAGAGACACCTCTCTATCAGGTTGAAGAAGATGCCGTCCTCGAAGTGTTCCCAGCCGGTAGCAGAGATGACCGAGACCAATTGAATTGAGCAGGAAAGTATATCTAGGCCAAACCATTATCCCATAACAGCATTTGCAAATGAAATGTTTGAACAAAAGGTATGTCCCATACCTGCATTCATCTTTGTGCCATTGTGGCATGATAAATTGACCATTCCTGAAGTGTCGAGAGAAGCAACAAGATGGAGGTCCACAAAAAGCTGCACCGTTGCAGTCTGGACAAACATAACCTACACTTTCTAGCTGATTGTGACAGGCAAGACAGCGAATGTGCCGTTGAAACGGTAATAGAATACAAGATGCAACTGCCAGCTCGTCAGCCGCCGGTGCCCCACATTGAATTTCACCTTTTTCCCAACCACCCGAGGGCTCACTTGCTAATACATCACCTGCTTTGAAATGTCCTTCACTGACGACATATCGGCCCTGTTTAGGTGACTCATGAACAACCAAACGGCTTGAAAGAGCCTTCAGCTGAAATTTAAAAAGGTGGATATAACTCTAACTCTATTACATCAGTAGAGATACCTTTTTACTTCTCCCAAACTTTGGAACGGGCAGATTAACAAAGCCGTAGCGTTCTTCTGAATCGAGTAGAGGAGCTGCACCTTCGCACAACTTTGTGATCCATTCATAGCACTCGTTTAAAACTGTTAAATCTTCTCGTCCCACTTTTGTACAGGCTTGTTGTAACCTAAGCTGCAGACGTTTTCCAATTGAACTTTGTGGATCATCGTGAAGCCGTAAGGCCAAACATACATGCCAAATACAGGCCGTCCACTTTGACTGATGCAGGAAACACGCCGAGAGGTTACCGTGGAGAAGGGCAGCTTCTTTCGAATCTACTTCCGCAATTAAAATCCCTTTTTTGTAGCATTCAGACGCCGTCTCATAGTCTCCTAACCTAGAAAAAAATGAAGGGAGCAACTCAGGTGCCGAGAACAGGCAGTTTAAAAACCAGTGATAAGGTGGTGCGCACTTGAAGTACTCATTTCCCTCTTCACGACAGTTGATAGCCTTTTCCGAGCTCTTGCATTCAACAAGACCACTTTCCAGATCAAAAATAAAGTTGTGAAGGTTTTTTAACGCCTGACTTGTGTGCTTTCCATCTGCATACTTCTTCAAACGTGCGTAGTATTCAATTGGTGTGCCGACAGGTTTAAGTAGACCAAAAGGATCTCCGTCTGACTCAATATGCTCGACTTCTGTAGAAAGAATATGTTCCCAGATTCGACTTGCTCCCAATTTACCATCATTTCCTCGGAGCATGGACTAGAAAAGGCCAAAATTAAACACTCGAAATGAGAGAAGTACAACAAAAGTTATTTTCGCAAGGTAAATAGAAAATTTATTCCATAGATAAAATAGGTTGACAATATCAAAAGCAAGTTAGAGATGATTTGTTCAATGTGACTCCGGTTTGTGACCATCCACGTAGAAGTTCCGAGTTGCTGGCGGCAGTTCGATCACAATTCCATCCAACTCTTTAGTCAGGATTATTTGACAAGCTAGAAATAAAGCAGTTCAAATTTAAGTAGTAATTTACACACTTCTACAGTACTGATACTTCAAAAATTGCAACAAATTAAAAACATTAGCTTAAAATAGTGAACATACAGAGCCGGGAATTTAGTTTGAGAAACGGAGCCATATCCAGCATATCATTTTCTTCATCACTTGGCTCGGGGAGTTTACCCAACATTTCTTCGTTCACGTAGACATGACAGGTAGAACAGGCCAATGAAGCTTCGCACGCACCCTCAATATCAATGCCGTGCCGACGGGCAAGGTACATTAAATTGTCGTTAACCTTGCCAGCAACCCTTATTTCTGTTCCATCCTTGTCCTTGAAAATTACATGCACACTATCGAACAAATCAAAAGAGTGTTAATGAACTCACATATCGACGGGGGACTTCGGATCCTCCCATTCGCGCCGGCCATGAAACCTAACACCTGTTATCATGTCAAATGGTACAGAAAAGCCACACCTGAAATTATTATATGCTGGGTGCTGGCGGGGTTAAGGCGATGAACGTAAAGTCTAGACACCTGAAAGAGGTGTCGAAGAAACATCAAATACTCTTAAGACAGGTGCAAATGCCACACGGGCCAGGCAAAGGGCTACCACGAAAAAAGCGCGTTTGATTAAGCGACCCTGAACGACAGCACTTGATCCAACTAGCCACTTTGTACTCACCCGTTTGAGGAAATGCCAAATTAACTTTGCCAAAATATCCACTTTAATTGATTTTTCCCATAACTTAGAAATTTAAATGCTAACGGAATGCCCAATGTAGTTGGTGACTTCTTATGTAAACACAGTTACGCAAAAACTACATGTGCAATTTACAAATGATCCGTGCTGACTTGAATAATCGTTCTTTTAAATACTTATACAATCCGCGCGCCTTTCTAGTTCACTTTTTGCTGTAAAAGCCTTGACCAAGACCGATGGCAGAAGACCTAATGCAATGCTTGAGAGGAGAACCCCTACACCCAACGACCGACAACGACAGCACATCGCCTCCGCCCCATCTTAAAAGCCCCAACGTCACCTTCAAATCTGGCTCAAACCCTCATCGGCCCCACCCCGGCCGCAACACATCAACGAAAGCATCACCGCCGCACCTCGGCCAATTTACCACAATCCAACAAATTAGCTTAAGTACGCTGATTACCACATAGTTCCGGCGCAAGAAGGAAAAAAAAAACAAAGTCGGGTGATTGGAAGGAAGAAGAGGACACAACAAAAGACGGATCCAACGTCCTACTCACGCATAACGCAATTTTAGATGGGTAGGATGACGATTGTTGAAGTAGGCAGATAGTGATAAAGTGAAAAGGGAGGGCTTTTCCTACAGTCACCATCTCTAAGCCTCCTGTTCTGGCATGAAGGCCGAGCTAGGCAGCTCCTGATTGGTTTTTCGCGCTAGTTCCATCTGCAATGCAGATGCTTCCTTGCGTAGCTTCTCTGGAGTCATACACACCACTGAAAACAGCAAAAAGTAAAGTAAGTCCAACACAAAACCCCCAAAAAAACACCCTTGCCCAACTTACAAAAGCCCTCGTTCCGCAGAAAATGCAGAAAGTTCACCGCCAACTTGTCTGGGTCCTCTTCCATCAAAAATCCATTGCAATCGGGCACTAGAAGGAACTGTGTCCTCCTCGGATCCATACGTCCATTTAGGTCAGACAATGCGCGAGCCAAATCCTGCGCTAGAGCACCCGTTACCAGGCAACAATTGACCTTGATCGCAGTGGGTTGAGCTCCTTGAGACTCGGCCTCGCGCTCGCGCTGTTCAATCACCGAGGGTGGATCAAGACAGCGGACTAGACCGAGGTCGGTGCGGTTAATGTAGGAATCAATATAGCCCGCCAAGTTGACAGGATTTAGGCTGCGAGCAAGTTGAGTGTAAAAGGCAACTAGATCGTGATTCTCCGCTAGACCCTAGGGCAGACGAGGGGAGGAGGGTGCCACAGATAGTAGATTGATTATGAGAGCTTTACTATGCGAGCACTTTTAATCTCGCATGGTTCAAATTGTAAAAAAGTGCCATACAACTTCGCTGCTAGTTTTCTGGACGTTAATTGGAGCTTTCAGAACAAAGCAATGCTATTGTGCCTTGTTAGGTTGCTAAGCTTGGGAATTCAGTTTGACTTGTAAGTGTTCTCAGTGGGATGTGTACAAGAATGTTCCCGACTTTTTGCTACGGAAGGCGTACGAGTCAGACGGGGGCTTGATTGTATAGCCACGATAACAGATGTTGTCACGGCAGCACGAAACGCAGTAACCAACCCACACGTTCTCCGTCGGTCCAGTCCAGTCTCGCCCAGAGGAGACATTGGAAATAAAGATGTCATCCACATTTCATGCAGTAGCTGTGGTGACGCTTTGCAGTGAAGCGTTTGAGCCATGTAAACGTTTCAAAGATAGGCACAGCAGTCATTGCTATGAGCATCCAATTCGGCTTCTGGTGCGCCTAGCCAAAAACGCCTGGGTATTGGATGCGCAATATGCCTTGCAACGAAATAACACAGTGGACACAGACATTCACGAAAATCTGAACTCTCAAAGGGGTAACGTGCGCTGGGAATCAAAGCAGCTTCTCACCTTCGACCGGCCCAGAGATTGAACGCTGGCATGCGGAGGTGACAAGGTGTTTAGACAGGGAAGGTAGAAATTTTCTAGACCGCATCATCACAGGTAAAGAAACAGAAACAAGCCCCAACGCAGTAGACAAGTTAACGCTTTTTGCTCTCCTCGAACTTTGCCTATCTTCCTTATGAAGTCCAAAAGCTCCTAGTTGATTTACACACCTCTATGCGCCGTCTCTTTGAAGAATAAGTGACTCTAGACAAAAAGGCAATGGGAAGTAACGCACAAATCCGAACCAATGAGCTTCAAGTTGGCTGAGGAGGTTATCAGTGAAGAAACCACGCTGCAGATTGGGCAAATCAGACCAGCGATTGCGGAACCACTCGTAGTAACCGTGAGTTGTTCCATTCGGGTTGAGCAGAAACAGAGCAAGTACATTCTCCGGGTGATGGAGCTACAGATGACACATTGAAGGTGGGGCTCAATTTAAAATGTGTCCGTGTGAGCACGTCGGTGACTGTAAAATGAGGGCTAACTCACCGCAAAACGGGCCAGAATGTTGGAGCCGGCACCCATGCCGAAACCGATAAAGTACTGTATTCTAAAGGAGAGTTATTTTTCTATTAAGTTGAGGGAGAGGGAACTCACTTAAAGTAGTCCACAACTGAGGTTAACATTTCGGCCAGCTCGTCCATTCTAGGGTACTGACTGAAAAAAAATTGAAGGGGATTTAATTGTGCCATCAGAAAGGTGAAGCAGCAACAGAACGGCGCCAGATCTAAGCAAAATGAAACAGCTTTGGCATGCATACACAACCGCTAACCTGGTGGTCACAGAAGAGATGCTATCGTCTGCAACACTGTAACAAACGATAACGATTAGACATGGTACTACTGATGCCCGGAGTAGGTAGCTTGAATCAGATAAGCAGGATTGCATGCATGCAGATTTGGCCTATTTGCAATTCTTACTTCTGATAGGCAGACTGTCGCCCAAAAAGGCTCTCCTCACTCGTGGTGGAAATGTTCGTTTCCTCATTTGGGCGAAGAAGAGATGTCTGACACTCTACTGGGCTGCAGAAGTGACGGTTTTAAGAGGGTAAATTAACAACTACGAATTACAGAACGGTAAATAGCAGGACACACAACAAGAACGCAAAGCAGAACACGGAAAGTGTTGAAAACGAGGCTGGTGAAATGCCATTAACAAGGCGGTTTCATAAAGTTCACAAACAAGGAATGGCGACTCCCCAAGTAAATAAACAACTGTACGGTGCCGACAGACCTTCCTCTTATGTTTATGCTTAAAAAATTAACTATTAACTCCAGACTGCGCACCTACACATGAGTCAGCGACTAACATACCAAGGTTTGTACATACAAATCCCACTCAGTCATGCAATGAGTGTAATGACCGAAATTTCATGCGGAAATTGTATCCAAGATCGCATTCCCTTGTAATTTGACTATTCCAATGCATCCTCATTGTAATGAATAGTGGTAAGCCTCTTGACTCGGTATACCTGTGAGGGCTTTCATCAACACAGCCCAGCCGGATAATACACCTGACTGTTCTTCCAAAATGTGCTCACCGCGGAACATCATCCATGACTTGAAGCAACGCCTCCAAACTAAGTTTCTTTGGAACAGCTCGAGAGGGGAGAGGGGTTTCATCGAAGTCTACGAATTACACCTCCCCCACTTGTGATCGTGTCGCCACAATAGACTTCCTTGGAGAAGTAAAAGACCTCACTGAGTGCTACAACTCTACGTAAGTAATCCATGGAGTCCATATTCCCTCTTCCATTCAACCCATAATATTACCTGTTCTATACTAACCTCGCAAATCAACCTAGTATGGTACGGGATGATTCAAATCACGCTGTGGGTAACCAAACGGTCGGAAATCACACTCCCCATTCGGAATCCGAAGCAGCACGGATGAGCCAACACTCACTATCCCCCCTCCATCCCTCCAAGGGTTGTTGATGCAAAAACAAGCAGGACAGTGAACATCTACAAGCCTTACTGTCACAGAACCTTGGAGCACCAGATGACAAAGTAAAGCCTCCTCCATTATTCGGTCACAGTGCATCAATCCATATCAAATATTAGTGAACTGTGGTGTGGTGTAGTGAGCTGAGATGAGATGATAACCTGCCTTTCAGACACTTGGCAGTCTACTTCTTATCAATTAATTGCACCAAAGTCAGTGAGATAGCGAATACACTAAACCCCGCTCGCAATTTCTCTGTAATAGAGGTGAATCAGATCAACCCGGGTCTGTCTCTCACTCGTTGCATAATCATGACTAGATTAAAGGTATGTGCCAAAAAGACGTAAAGCCTACCAGCACCATGCAATCAACAGCCTGAGTTGACACCTACACAAAGGACTTCACGTTTACCACAAACTACCCCTCTATCTGCAGTCCCACAGTAATTCTGTAAAGTAAGAAATGTCAGAGGAGGTGTCAAATCACACCTCCAATATGAGGGGAAAAGAAGAAACAGCAAATTAGGGTCCCTCATTAAGGAAAGTGAGTTTCCATGATTGGTTCAAAGGTTGGAAATTAGCCTACGTTACCACTTGAGAGACATCTGAATAATCCATTAAGAGTGGAGGCAGTACACCTCGTGGATTACCTACGTGAACGTTTGCCACTTTAGCATGTTCGCTTTCAGGACCTCACTACATGATACTTCAAACTGGTTGAGCACCTCACCCCTTTGAGACTACCACTGACTACCTGTCCTCCCGTCACGTCTTCATTTGTGGCACGTGATCTTCGACAGGACACGGCCTCCACACTGAACTGTGCCAGATGTCACCCATCGGAGGTCATCACTTAGCCTCATCAAATCCTGCTTCTAAATTATTATTGTGTTTGCACAACAGAACCTGCATACCTGAGCAGTTAAGCGAAGCATCCCACTGTCAGCTGCAGCTTTTAAACAATGCCGTCACGTGACCTACCTCTTTTACCCTCTTTCAGTTATTCTGTTAACCTGAGACAACATTGTGTAACTTTTCAGAATGTTACAAGCACAGAGATGGGCTGTGACACTGAAATTGAGACAGTCACTATTTTTTCTTCACTTTTCATCAACGCAAAGTACATCGCTTTTCCCATCTACCACTTCATATGGGACATTTGATCTTACCAATTCGATAGGTGACATTGACATCCCCAATCCTGCCCAGGTTGGAGCGCTCTGAACATCAGCAATGAATTGGAGACCTTCAGAACCTAATAACGCGTAGTAGGAAGTGATATGGGAACCTATCGAACAAGCTGAAGTGGGGTGTGAGTGTGCTGGGTTTGTCTATGTCCATACAGGTGGGCCATCGACACCGAATAAATCATGAAACAAGAATAGGCAACTCCTGTCTACGATATATACGTTTCGATTTTTGCTCTCCCTCTTCCTATCCCTTGTCCTGGGCCAAGTATACACAATTAACCACCGAGTGATTTATGAAACTATTTGAGCAACCCATCCCTTTGAGACTACCACTGACTACCTGTCCTCCCATCGCTCCTTCATTTGTGGCATGTGATCTCCTTTCACAAGACATGGCCTCCACACTGAACTGTGCCAGATGTCGCTTATCGGTGGTCATCACTTAGCCTCATCAAATTCTGCTTCTAAATTATGGTGCTGCTGTTTGCGCAGTAGAACTTGCATACTTGAAAGTGGACATCACCATGTCAAGTGCAAGTGACACAGGGGCTGTTTCGCCTAGTAATTAGCAACCTATTTCTAATTATATTTTGCTTAAAAGTAACAAAAATAGCAAGAAATTGACATCTGGCCGTTCACCACTTGACCTCTTCAGATGAGTCCAGTCAATTAGCAATTGGCATGAACCCAAAATTACATATACGCAAGTAGACGCACCCTAATAAACCCATTTGACACAAAATAAAGGATGAGTTATACAACCATTCCTTGGTCTATAGTACATATTTCTAGCCGATTACAGTGCAATGGCATCGTCTAGCCTTCATCTGACCCATTCAGAGAGGCTAATAGCTTTCAGCACACTTTTCCTTAGAAGAATGTTTCACATCTCTTCTTAATTCGCTTCAGGAAACAACCGACTAAGTACCATTTGGCTTAAAGTACGACTTAGGAGAAATATTCGCAAGTAGCTTTAACCTCGAGTGCTAAATAGCGTATTAGAGTGCACGAATAGACGGAAGGGGCTACACGACTTCCGCTCCTCTTTCCTCCAACATCCATTTTAATAAAAATAGGAAAAAATCCTGTGCCACCCTCATAGAAGTTCAGTGTTCGATTTGAAAATGTGAATTCCAAAATTGCAAAAGTTGATCACGGGTACGGTTTAAGCTGATGCAAACATAAGTACAACAGTTGATTGTGCTCATAAGACGAAGATGTAGGAACCAGTCCTCCAAAGAAATGTTAATTGAGCACTGGTGAACGCATGAATGCAAACAGAAGAGACTGAGATCCGTATGAAACAAATGCAAACAAACAGCGATTCGCGCCACTCAGTTGTACTACAAAATCAAGTTCCCCTCCCTTCGATACAAATTGCGTACAGAATGCGTTTATATCTTCAAAATAGGCTGATAACCTTTAAACATGGCTTTTCGTGTGAGAGATACAAACAAAGTCATTTATGACTACATGCCTTGATTTCACAGTTAGTGTAAATGAATCCAGTCACGTTGTTATAAGGTATGGCATTGCGTAACACGCCAAGTTCGCGAAAAGACTTACAATCTTATAGATTAACATAACGATGTTGTTAGTTTACAGAGAGAATTCGAAAATGCGCATAAAATAAACGATACTGCTTCATCTATTCACCTAATTCCTATCAATGCTATAAAGCCTTACCCCATTGGCTAAAAGTACACGAATATCAACAGCCAAACTAGAAAAAATCCAAGTCAAAGATATTCAAGCAAATTTGCATAGCCTCTGCATTTTAAGATGATATAACCTGCACGCATAGGTATGAAACGGCATCGAAAAGATATAAGCAAAGAACTCATGCGTACACCAAAGCAATGACCAGAGCCTCCACAACAAACAAAGAGCCGTAGCTGTACAGACGTACCCAGTGCGCCAACGAAAAACGTTTCTGATGAAACCGAGGCTCTCTCCCCCCACTTGACTAACAAAGGAATTGCTGAATTTATGGGCGGCTTGAAGTCAACATTCATCACAGAATAACAAATAGAAGGAATCGAAACAGAAGGAGAAAAAATTACTCACTTAACTGTAAGTGCCTCAGCTCCTTCATGATGACCTGGAGCACAGACATGGTAGATTGTAAAATGACGCGAAATCACCTGCATCTCAGGGTAGGAGAAAAAGCCCAAGAATGACGTGTCTGGTGATAAAGAGAGGAAATCCACTAGATATGATTCTCCAACTTTGGTAGCAGTAATGAGTCAATCTTACGATTTGTCCCGATATCGTGGTATGTTAAAATAGCAGATTTGGAATTCGAGGGTTGTCGATAGACACGGATAGGAATGCCACTAGAAGTAGTGATTTCGTATTCCTGCACAAAAAAATAAGTTAACAATCTGGAACAAGGTTTAGTAATAAGAAAAATTCACCAAAGTGGTTACTTCAAGAACGCCAGAATATTCATGGGAAAGGATGGCGTGACCACTGCTTGTGTTATCGTCAAGCGGAACACCAACGAATTCGACATTTGGGAGCACCACCGATTTGCGGACCTGAGACATTTCCATCTAGTTAAAAGAATCAACTTTAGGTCAAATAAGTGTAAAACACAGAGGAGGCAATAAAGTTCTAATTAGAGTTCTGAAGGTCACCCCACCCCCAAACTTCATAAGATAATTCGCAGGTAGGATAACGAAGAGCATGGTAGAAATGCTTTAACTTAACAACAAACATTTTCAATCACTACTAAATTTAAAAGGCGAATAAAGTGGATAGGAACAACTAAATACACAATTCAGTACCTCTTAACAGCTTTAGTCCAGTTGAGCTCAGAAAACGCCCTCAACTGTTGGGGCCTTGGCGAAGTTATATAAAGTCTTCTCACATCTAACGGACCTAATATTTTAGTAATGGTTTTAAATTTTTCAGCCTGGTTTATGCAAAAACAAGTGCTTGTGCTCAAAAAATCGCAATTTAGCTAACAAAAGAACATCATTTTATGCTCAAAATGCCGATACATCACTTTACTTTGCTTAAGACTATGTGGTATGGGAACTGAATACACTTTATTTAATAATAGTTGCAAAAGTTAGGTATCTAACTAGTATCCATAACATGGTTGGAAAGTGAACATTTTGATTTATGATCTGTACATTAAACCTATACTATAAACTTTAGCAGCGTATAATATTTTAAGCCACATTTCCCCCCAAAATACCCATTTACATCACAAAATTCAAAAGCAGAATAAGGTTTAATTAAACGGCACTTATTTAACAATTAAACTATGGTTCTAGAAGTAAATAGACTTCGGAATGGGCATACTGCGATATGAATCGCTTATTGATAGCCACGTGCAGCTCTTTACAGTTTGCCAAAAGAGCCATGAAATCAAAAGCAGACGAGTATTTTGTTGAAATGTCTTCTGGCAGAGCTTACTTGCAATTCTACGTCCTGTTTTCATTACCTAATACTGCTTTTTTTGAAATATCTCCGTCGCATGATTTGAAGCTTCACAGTTTTGGCCGTAAGTAATAAACTTGAACGCAACTTAGTCTATTTAGTGTACATATAAAGCGGGTATTCTACAATTTGTCCAGTTGATTCAACCAACCTTGATCTCATTTGGTTATCAATACCGCTCACTATGAACGACTGAACAACTGGGAAAATGTGTATACCAAATTTTATTTTTGGTAATTTGTTTTAAAAATTACACCTAGTTGGTTTACTTTCTTCTTATATATCCGTGTCTGGACATCCTTGTTCTTTGCCACCTATTTACAGGAAAACACTGTACAGCATTGAAAATGGCAAGGAGACAACTACACAAATAAAAGCCACTGAACTCTGCCAAGACATTGATAGACTCAACGGTACTTGCCACCAAATTCTCTTAACAACAACAGTTGAAGCCAACAAATCGGATTCCATTCATGTTATATATAAGAACAGGTAAATGAAAGGCACTTTCTAGTATTTTAGGACAAACGATTGTTACTTCTGTTATGAACTTATAGCCCGTAGCGAAAATGTTATTCAATATCGAAAGAGTAACCAATTAGACTCTCACGTTATTAAAGCTGTTTAGGTCAATGTCAACCTATTTTTCAGGGGCGAAATATTTCCGAGATCTGTAATCTGATATCCGATACTGAACTTGAAACCGGCTTCATTAATTCCCGAGAGCAGTACTCCGATTTTAACTGCAAAAGCATAATTGAGGGCATTTACTCCTTTGAATATCGAATCGTTGGTAGTACAGGTGTGTGTCGTAGCCCGAACAGCATTTTGAAGGCCTGTCAACGTCAGGGCTCTCCATTGCGCGATAACTCAGTGTACGAGCAGACGTTTGGTTTTTGTCCCAACTTTTTCGAGACCTCAGTCTTANGAGGAGCCGAACATCGTATATGGAAAGGCTAATATCTGGCGGTGCTACGCACGATGGGTGGCTGACGATGGCACCGTCTGGGCCGCGGTGGAATACGACACGAACATGCCGAAGTTCAAATACCGCTGCCTCACCACTAGCATTGATCAACAAAATCGACGTGACATTATTCAATGGGGTAATCACCTAAGGTTGTTTATTGAGTATTTCAATAAGTTTCTCAACGTTGAAGAGAACAGAACGTTTTACTTACTTAGGTTCCTTTTTCAGTTAATGGGGCTTCATTATTGTACATTATTGCTGTACTTAGTCAGTTCTGGGTTTGAGCCGCTCATCTTTTTTGGTGTCTTTGTGCAAAGTTCTAGTCAATACAAAGTTTTGAACTCTCGTGTGTCTGCAAGAAAGACTGAAGGCTGCCTTGAATCTCCGGCTTATGAGGACTCCAGACTTGAGGTGGGCGATTTTGTACTGATTCAAAATGCACCACCCACAGATCTTCCGGTTTTAATTTAATTCAGAAAGTTTTACGCTTAGACTCTCACAGCCTGTTGCAATTTTGATGGCCAATTGCAGACGCAAATGCCACTGGATATTTGCTAAAACCTCAACGAAAGCTCTTGGTAGTTTTCGTCTGTTCAAAGGCTTCGGTGGCAGTCGGAATAATGGTCCGATAAGTAAACAACAGCAGCAACACAAAGCGATTGAGCTGTCAACAGTAGTAGAAGTTCAAAAGCGTGATCGAACGCAATGACACTTAGTGACAACCAAATAGTAGATCCAATTGCAGAAGGTTGTGAGGTAACTATAAATTACGAAGGTTGAAGCATTCAGGACACCTTCAGTCCATTTATTGCAGCTCGAGGGCCTTTATGTCACAAATCTGGTGAAAGGGGGAATTCTACACTTTAACTTTTTATTCTAATTTGGAAGCCTTTAACCTGAAGGGCTTCCAGTGAAATACATGCCTTGGTGGACTTTTAAGCACTAGTCTCATTTTTCCTCCTCCCTTTACCGATCTGGAAAACCGTTATTTGATCCTCGCCCCCCAACCTCCACATGATTAGACACGTTTGACATTTTCTGCCCTTCTTTTCTCCGATATTAACCAACGACCTCACCTCATCGATAGATCTTAACGAAGTAGGNGCAATGGGANTGGCTACTTTGTTTTNGCGCATCTCTTGGNTCCCCTGGCTNCAGCTAAANTGNTGGTAACGNTGCCNAANCTCTANGCTNGCACCNTGANGNGTAAGAAANCCNTNCACGNANCTATTTGNNTTCNATTACNACTNCNTTCCNTGATCNGTCANNCTGACNTATGANNGGNNCCTTAAAATNTCCNTNCCANTAANTCTTTANTNTTGTTACNTGGTAAAATCTTTCCCCACAATGGTTCCACGATGGATTGTTT
This sequence comes from Echinococcus multilocularis, assembly GCA_000469725.3. NCBI lineage: Eukaryota > Metazoa > Platyhelminthes > Cestoda > Cyclophyllidea > Taeniidae > Echinococcus > Echinococcus multilocularis. Next base: position 2,013,768 of record LN902846.1, on the reverse strand, counting down.
CATTACCTGACCATCTGTTATGAAATTCAACTCTGCAGTGTCACGTTCATACAGTATATCGATTGTCCGTCTCGACATGCTCCAGCTCAAGAGGTCACTACCTCATACTGCCCCCTTCCACAGCTAGTCCTTATTTCAGGAGATATTCTACTTTGCAGCGCATGGAGATATTACTTAACTCCTATGAAACCAAAGATTTTGTGCACTTTGAGAGGAACTGTTGGTTAACCCTGATGAGATAATAACACCTTACATCTTCTCAGAATAAGGGCAAAGCAATTTCGTATCGAACGATAGGCAAGTCCCGACTGCTGAGTTGCTTGAAATAGATGCGTTTCTGCAGTAATTATTCGACGTTCAATCACTGCAGCTTCATCAAGTGTTGTAGAAAAGATTTGGAACTGAGCTAGACTTATCTTGCAAAGTAGCATAGTTCAACTCATATCCATTGAATTCAACCAATTCTGGATGTACGAGGATTTGAAATACGTGCAAGGTAGTACAGGGTTCAATAGAGAGCACCGCGCCGATAAACGGACGCAGATCTATGTCAGAAGTGGGTAATTGCGTAAATTTGACATCTCTTTTCTTCAAGTCACAACATCAAGTCATTGAAGCAAGGCATACAGATAATTGAACAAACTCGATCTCGTAGGCCATGTCACCCTGTCGAGCCTCACTATAATGGGGCCACTTTGTATTGTGGATGCTGTCATGCACCAATTAACTCCTGCTATCTGGATTCGTTCAACCACTGGTACCGAAGAGGAAGTCCGACACCGTGTTGGCGCGTACAGTGCTTTCGTTCGGCTTAGCTGGCGATAACTTCCAGCCACTCTGCACTGCTGTAGATTCCTTAATGTTTGACAATTGTATCGTTTAAGGGCACTGTGCCAATTTCATAGCATTCATTCTGCCGTCGGGTGCGTGAAGTTCAATGTCAAAAGTTCTGCTGATTGCCCGTCAAGGGACTAATGTATCGTTGACTTTGACAAAAGTTTCCGGAATCATTAAGAGGCAGAAAAGGATCCCAAAAATTGTCATTAACGCTCCAATTGCAATAAACGAAGCTGTGGTCACGACTTTACCGGTCCAACCGATGGCACCTTTTATCGCATTCTGATGGAGGCCTTTTCAAGGTGACCAAAGATAACACCGGTATTGCCCCCTATGGTTGCCACGATACTAAAAGTGATGCACCGGATCTCCAGCCAAGGCCGACTCCTTGAGACGTTGGCCGCAGACAGGAGAGATCAGTCCACTTTGCGCCTATGCACTATCGCCCACTTTCTCTCAACTTTTATCCTCACTCCAATGAGCAAGTAGAACAGCTTGATGGCACATTTCAACAAATCCTATTAAAGTCACGAGGAGAGAAAGTGACTACCAATATCCTTCAGCTTTCAACTAACTTATCAGGCAACTCTGAACGATCCCATCCAAAATCACCGATCATCGGCTGGTTGATGCAGTGGATCAAACTGGTGTGACATACGTAGATTGTTTCACACCTCAAGGTAGCTATAGAGCATCAGAATTACAAGGAATAAGGATAGATTTTATGAGGCAATCCATGCCAGCGTCACAAGTCACCTTTTAATGTGGGAATCACTATTAGGAGAGCTTTTGAAAAGGTATCTTCCATTGGTGGCACCTCATGATTGCCACCCCAGAACGTCCCCCTTTTTGTTGTACATTCCTACAGGGAGTTCTAAACTGTTCCTCTTTCGTCTCATAGGTATGACAGTGGATGCGGACTGCAAGAGTTTGAAGAACTACTTTACTGCGCCTATTCGTTTAATACTGGAGCCTGCATTTGACCCTGTCACTCAGCTGGTGGAGATGCAACCCACCTGTAAACTGCCCACCAACTACAGCGGAAATTGGTTCTATCCAAGCGAGTACCAGACCTCAGTAAGTAGCTAGGATTCTGCGTTTCCACTTATTTTCGCTTCTGTTTTCATTGGCAGCTCCCGGTTTTGGTGGTTCTTACAAGACTCCCTCCACTTCTAATCCTTAAAAAACTTCTAGATCCAAGAGTTTTCCAGGGGTTGGTGTCATCATTGTTAAACACCAGCTCTTATGCGAAGCTGTCGACGAATAAAGTGTTTGGCAGGATGAAGGAATGGTTAACCAATGGACTTATTGTATTTTAGGTACAAATAAACGCGACGCACATTTACATGAGGCGAAAGAGAGACGACTACACATTCGAGGACATATATTTTATATGTCGTCAGCAACAACTTTCCCGCTATCTCATGGCCGTCGTGACTCGCGGTCAATGGTGGGTCGCACTTCTTTTGCATCTGCCAAAACGTATCCAACCCAGTCGCTGTTTTGTTTAAAAATGTGTATTTATTAATTTTAAGTAACCTACGTTTTATGAAAATTTCAGTGAAATCGACTTCATGTGTTTTGAGTTAATCCCGCGTCATCATAACATCGCGCGATTTCGCATGGGACGCCCCTTTCCCCTGGAACCATTGGTGAAGGACTCTCTCGGCGAATCGGAGTATATGCTGCGGGTTTATAAGGAGGCATGTCATTGGAGCAGTTTCACGCTGAATTATATCGAATGGACCTACGAGTATTTCGTCCTTGATCCACCCGTCCCTATTAACTGTCCCATCCAAGGAAAGTACAAGTTCATCCAGACAGGTCAGGAGGCGGAGAAGTATGTCTTTAAGATGCCCAATGGAATGACTCCAAGACCGTGGCTTCAGGTCTTATGTTACCATTACTGGCAAACCAATATCGAGGCCTGTTTGAACGACCCGAAAATCCTCAAGCTGGATGTACAAAAGTGCTGGCGTCTTGATTTTGCTGGAAGACCCATCTCAGAATACGACGTCACCGATAACTATATTGCATGCGTAGGATTCTGGATGGAGGATACCAAATCCTATCTCATTACCTATGATCGTGAAGATCCAGTGAGTTCCACATATTCCTTTTAAATAGATATTTGTCAATAAGAGGATTTAACTTAGTATTCCTTCGTTAAAGGTTTCAAACAGATTCCGTTGTTGGGTCTACCAGCGTCTCTCGATGCGCTCTTTCGCGATGTCACGCAGTCTCGGCAACCGATGCGGAAAGATGCAGACAGCTGAATCGTCCCTGCCGAAGAAGGCGCCTCCCTACGCCTGGAGTTGATGGAGGATGAGTATGAGTTTGATGTGTGCCCCATGAACTACGATGATGGACGAAATCCCTATTTCAATCCTGCTGTACTAAATGTCTATGCTCATGCAATCACCGTCACGCCACCATCATTGGTCATTATTTTGGGGCTGATTTTAATTAAGATGATGTGAGAATCCATAAAAATACATCTTTTTGTGTTCCTTACCCTGATTCTTTCTGACTGTATCATATTCTCTCAAGCAGCCTTTGGAGTGGGAGTTTTACTAGGGATGGAAAGACTCGTCAAAATAGGCACCTAACGACGAAATCACACTGATCCAATCGAACTGTCAGTTTGTTTGCAGGTGTTGGCGAATTGGCTCTTCAGATATTAGCCAGCTCAGTATTGACCTCAAGTACAAAGGATCACACCGCAAATGCTAAACTTGGAGGTCATGGGCACATGAATTAGGCAAAAGGTTTTCAAGGGAGTTTACATCGTGATAACACTGAGTCATAGGTGTTTAAAACGTTGTAGTATTTTCATAGCCTCACCTTCTAGCTTCGGAATTCGATACCTGGGCGGAGAATTGTCGCAAATGGCCATTGCATACTATCGGCACGGGGGTTTGTCTCCCCCTTGGCGATGGATGAGGTTCTCTTGGTCACATGATACCGCCAATCTGCTCGCTCGCTCTCTAAGAGACCGCTTCAAACCATCACAGATCACAGTAGCTTCCCAATTCCCAATCCACGGTGGAGTGTGGCTAGCACTCCTTTAAGGCGGCCCTTTATCGTCTTTCAACGATAGGCTGAGGTATGTTATTGTAGCCAGAAGTTTCGCCAACAGCTCTTGCGTCTCAAAAAACGTCTAATTAGGCATTCTTGCTTCAATAATTATTTGCATATCCGGATAGTCGCCAGTCTGCACGTCTTTGCCAAAGTAGTATTTTTGCAGAAGGCCCTCCCTTGAAGTCATCTCGAGCAGTCAGGAAGAGGGACAAACCCTTGTACTTCTCAATGGATCCCAATGGGGAAACAACTCCAGCATCTAGAAATCGCTTGCGCGGAGCTCCAATACGTTGTTTCACCATTCCCAGCGGTCATCAACCGTCTAATGTCGCACAAGCCACGAATCTCTCCCACGGAAACTGATTAGACCAGTGATTAGTGGTCGCGATAAGGGACTTATCGATTGGGCGATAAATCGATAACTACCAGAAGTAATTTGTCGAGTAACTCTTAAGCCAAGTTTGTCAGATTTCCTACTTACCCAAATGCTATTTCACTATTTAAAAAAGTTTTTTGCTTGCTCTTTTCCCTCATTATTGATATAAATAAATTTCACCCTAAGTTCTTTTTGGTAAACTGCATGCCTGACCCTTGTGGTCACTGACCTTTTGGCTAGCTCCATCATGATCTTATTGTCACGCATAACCTATTTCCATGTGTTATGAAATTTTGATAACAAAAGAAATTGTAAAAATGAGCTCTTCAAAAAGGCGAGAAGTAAAACAACTTTGAGAAGAAACACAAAGCACCTCATCCAGTATGCTTGTTTCTGAACGATCTCTCGATAGGAAATATTGCAGTTTAAGGCTGATTTGAAGAGCGTAGGCATTAAAAAAAACTGTTAGAAGGAAATGTTAAGCGGGCAATATTTAAGACGATTTTGGTACATGAGAGAAGAGAGGGTGGAAATGGTTTACTGAGCCCAGCAGAGTACCGAAATTCTTGCCGAAAATCGAATGTCCAGTACTCGTCATAGCTAAAATCGCTGATTGGTCTATCATAGATTAACCGTCTGTGGAAACAGAAAACCAAAACACTGGCAAGTCAAGTTTATAAACTAATTCAGATTTAATTTACCATGAACTTAGAAAACCAGCGTGTGGAGGTAATTTCAGAAATGTGAACTAAAGGTACTGGATTTAAGCATTCTTAAAACTAGAGATAAAAGATAAAAGAGGGCTAACAATACAATGACAAAGCCCTTGCAGATCAATCTGGCGGGCATCGTTTCTCATGACCACAAGCTCGCATGCCGGTGCGTACGTACTAGTGTGCACCCATGCTCGCTTGCTCACTAGCCAATCGCTCACGCGAAAAGTGCTTGCACTAGGTGACGCACTCTCAACAATTTTGGTCGCCTCAGTTAATTGGTTAACCGCGATTGCCATATATGGCTAATGAGAAGGCTTATATAAGACGGGTTTTCACGCAGAGAGCACCTTCGTTCGTGCCGTCCCTTCTCGGTGCTTTGTTCTCGCAATGAGTGACGGTGAGGAAATGCAGCTCTTGTCGTTGACAATGGGTCTGGCATGTGCAAAGCCGGTTTTGCTGGTGATGACGCTCCCCGCGCCGTCTTTCCCTCTATTGTTGGTCGTCCGAGGCATCAGGTATGTCGCCTTCGGGTTACTACGTTTTGTTTGCTATAAACAAGTTTTACGTTACTTCGTAATCCATTCCAGGGAGTGATGGTTGGTATGGGACAAAAGGACAGCTATGTGGGTGATGAGGCCCAGTCAAAGAGAGGGATCCTTACTTTGAAGTACCCTATTGAACACGGTATTGTGACGAATTGGGACGATATGGAGAAGATCTGGCATCACACTTTTTACAACGAGCTGCGTGTGGCGCCCGAGGAGCATCCTGTTCTCCTCACTGAGGCCCCACTCAATCCTAAAGCCAATCGCGAGAAGATGACCCAGATCATGTTTGAGACGTTCAACTGCCCGGCTATGTATGTGGCCATCCAGGCGGTGCTGTCGTTGTACGCCTCTGGTCGCACTACGGGTATCGTTTTGGACTCTGGTGACGGTGTCACCCACACTGTGCCCATCTATGAGGGGTACGCACTTCCCCATGCCATTCTGCGTCTCGATTTAGCTGGTCGTGATCTGACTGACTACCTCATGAAGATCTTGACTGAGCGAGGTTACTCGTTCACCACTACTGCTGAGCGCGAAATAGTGCGTGACATTAAGGAGAAGCTATGCTATGTGGCTCTCGATTTTGAGCAGGAGATGGCCACCGCTGCCTCCAGCTCTTCCTTGGAGAAGTCCTATGAGCTTCCTGACGGTCAAGTCATCACCATTGGGAACGAGCGTTTCCGTTGTCCTGAGGCTCTGTACCAACCTAGCTTCTTGGGCATGGAAGCGGTCGGTATCCATGAGACTACCTTCAATTCAATCATGAAGTGCGACGTGGACATCAGGAAGGACCTGTACGCCAACACCGTACTCTCTGGTGGTTCCACCATGTATCCGGGTATCGCCGATCGTATGCAGAAGGAGATCACCGCCCTTGCTCCGAGCACCATGAAGATCAAGATCGTTGCTCCTCCGGAGCGCAAGTACTCTGTCTGGATTGGTGGCTCTATTCTTGCCTCACTGTCCACCTTCCAGCAGATGTGGATTTCGAAGCAGGAGTACGACGAGTCCGGCCCTAGCATTGTTCATCGTAAATGCTTCTAAGTCCTCCCCCGCTTTCCCGCATTTCGTTTTTACTTCTGACTATCAATACACTGTCCCCATGTCTTGGTCAGTCTGTTTTGCTGTTAGGGTGTCTGTTCCCCTTAGGGCACTAGCTCGGGTCTTAGGTTGTGGGAAGGGGTTAGTTTGGGTGGATACGTCTGCGTTCTGCCCGTTGTTCGTGTTCTGGTGGGCTTGGGAGTGCGAGTTTGGTGCTTTCTTCTCTGGGGGGAGGGTTCTATCTGGCCTTTGGTTCGCCCGGGGCGATTGTTGTGGGACCCCATGACTCCCGGGTTGAGGTGCAGATTGCTCTTTACTGGTTCCCATGAGCGGGAATCACGAGGGTTTGATTTTGGTGCGAGTCTCTGGGTGGGTGCGCACGGGCTGTGTGCGGGTTCGCGGGAACCTGTCCTCTACGGGAGGATCTACCTACACCCCTCACTTTATCCGTTCCCAAAAACTAAAGGTGGACAAGTCGACATCCATGGGCCTTGGCTCCTACAACCCATGTCACTTAAAGCTGCTGGGGTGCGATATCTGTACACAGAATCCCTTGATGATTGAAAGTATATCGCGGGGTTGTGTGCGCGTAGGTTTGTGGCTCAAACGGTGTAAACAAAGCAGCCTTGTGTGCACACACGCAAGGCATAGCCATATATGGCCGCTTTGCACCTTGACAACTGTCAACGCCGTAACTCCTGCCTCACTGCATGACTCCCTTCTAACAAAATCTAGCCACTGGTAAGTTGGAGTGCGCTCCAGGGATGCGTGAACTTTGATACAGGCTAAATTGTAACTTTGCTCTTTGATGGTGCCGTCTTTTTTTGTCAAATAAGTGATTTGCACTGCACGTAGCAATTTGGCACCACTCAAACCCTTCAATAGTGTTGACAAATGAAGACACGGGATGGGCTAATTACTAAGAGAGAGGGTCGGAGCAATCAATAACCTGGATTATTTAAACTTCCAAGGGATCGAGTCGAACCGAAATCTGCCCGATAGGCGACCACAGAATGCCGGCGAAAATCGTCCAGCCGTCCGTGGGAAAGGCTATACACACAGACCTTCCGTGTTCACAGCCAAGTCCTCCACCTCAGAGGCGACGCACGTGACTCAAGTTACACTACTACTCGACGAAATCGTGTCACTATCCCGACAAGGCGAGGAGACCACCCGCATGATCGGGGTTGGGGCGGCCACACGAAATTGTGCCAGAGGGGTGATGGGCTTTGTCCGTTTACTTGAATGGGCGGAGTTGCGAGGACATGAATCACCAACCTGGACACGGACTCACCTACGCATGCATGCACGCACGTAAGCATTCATAGAGATGCCAACACAGTGACCAATACAAAACCAATGGCCATATATGGCAAGATGCTCGTGTACGCGTACGCAGTGCGTGCACACACCTCCGCACGTGCGACTAACTATTGGTTGATTGGTTGGATGGTTGTCTCCCTGCTGAATGCTAATGCGTAGAGCCAGGACCATCCGTACCTTGCCAATGTTGTGGCAATTTTGCAACTCCTTTCCTGTCGTTGTTATTGTTTTAATCATTGTTTTAATTCATTAGAGGGTGGAGATGGAGTTGTTCCTACCCTCCGTAAACAAAGCATATGATAAAAAGTTACTCGCATAAACAAACAAGGTGAAAGGATTTGAAGGATGTTCGCCTGTGTTGCCTAAAAAATTTGCGCCTAGAACGTTTTTCACAGTAGCATGAGGCTGCTCTGCTCACTCCATCATGACTACCAGTCTCCCAGTCCTGAGGTGGCTCTACAATGGAGCTCCCTCCACCCGCTGGTGAACATGAGTGACCGATTTCAGTGATGTTTCAAAGAAGTCTAGCTTTGAAGTAGATTGTCAGTTATCATGGGTTATGGGCTAGTAAATTTTAGAAGAGAAGTACACTCGTTGTGGAGCATCGCCCCAGTTGAGTGACGCCCCCCCCCCCGAGTCAATGCCTTCGACGGCGCGAGTTAACTGAAGCGCAGCGGTGATTAGCACAGAATGCTGGCCGATAGTTGGTAAATCATTGTTTGTTCTACTACGCGGAACAGTACCGACACGAAAATCGCCTGTTTACAGATAAGTTAACGCGTTTTTTGTTCGTCAGTGCTACACACACGAGAGTCCACTTTTCCCACCCAAGCGCACATGTGGGGCATCCATCAGGACAAGGCTGATGCCCTGGCCCCAAAACACCCACGGGGTGACATCTGTGTTTACACCGAATCTTGTCGTAAAGACATTGTTGGAGGCGTAGGGGATGAAATGAAGGGAGGGCATTCTCGGCCTGAGGAGCGGGAGTAGGGGAGCTAGTGGGACCAGAGGCGCACGTTCGACGTCACACTGAAGTAATAAATAATCTGGCCTACAATAGTCGCTCTCCCCTTGATATCCTAGTAGTCCCTAGTGGACCACAGCGACTATTCCACTGAGCGCCTCGAGAAGGAAGATGGAAGCAGTTTACAGTTTGCTGGCGGACATTCACTCCAAATGACTCCATCACGAGACCAAATCAGCAAAACTCCAGAAAACAAAGAAATCGAGCGAACTTCTCACCTAGTATAGCTATCGACGCATCTAAAAGGTTACAAAGCCACCAGCTCATCAACCTTCTCGATTAGCCTTAATAAATGCGGGGACGATCGGAGACCATCCAACTGACCTTGACCTTAACATGTTCTACGCGCCGATCACGGTCCTCTGACCTACCAACCCCTTGTCTAGCCCGTAAACATCAACACAAAAGTTCATGATTGCACTTAATTGTTAATGGCAAAACCAATTAGGAAAACAAGCCATAGTTGTCAATTGTCACAATATCGGCGGTAAAAATCAGAGGCGCAATATTCTTGTTACTTAAAGGCTATCAGTAGAGGTTAATACTTTACACAAGCGGTCGTTCAGACACAGGTTTTGCTACTTTGGCTTTTTGAAGCTGCTTCCGAAATTCCTCCTTGCGTTCACTAAGACGCACAAAGTAGACCAGTGTCATGAGGAAGGCCAATAGGGAGATGAAGTCGGCAGCAATGAGAAAGTAAAAACTCTGTCGAGGATCAGATAGGACCAGGTTAAATTCAGCTATGGAGTTAGAGGACAGAGGGGAGGGGGCGTGGTGCACTTCACCGGTGTTCGATGGAACCGCAGATTTATCAACTTCGGCGCAGATTCCAAGGAGCCGATTTGCTTGAAGCATGCGGATCAGGGTTTCGTCACCGTGATTATGGACGCCTTCGATTTCCGACTCCGCCAGACTGAGACCAACTAGCAAACCAATGACTACAAGGGAAAAAGGTTTATAAATTGGAAGGAAATTAGCAATGAGGAAATTAAATGGAAAGTGAAAAGCCGAAAACGGATGTGCGCTTTCCTTACAAATTCGCCAGTGGGTGGATTTAAAGTGTTTGAAGGTGAGTGACGGATGGGGAGAGAGCTTCGTGGGTCCGGACGGGAGTACTGCACGGGAGAACATGAAAACACCTCTTTAAGGAACCCCTGGAAGGAGCGAGAGAGGGAGGGAGGAAAATTCATAGAGCAGTGAGTGTCGGTGCATTCATGATGCTTCATACTTCGAAATGGGGAGAGTGTGCGGTTTCCGACCGTTTGAATACCCGCATCGTGATTTGAACCATTTCGCATGATACTCGGTTGATTTGCGAGGCAAAAGTGTAGAAGAGGTGGCATTATAGGTTGGATGGAAGAGGGGATTATGGGATGCATGGATTACTTGACTGAGCATCACGTAGTTTGGAGTTGCAGGAATCAGTGAGGTCTTTTGCTTCTACAAGGAAGTCTATTGCGAAGACACGATCACAATTAGGGGTGGTGTAACTAGTAGACTTCAATGAAACTCCCTTAGCAACATCCATCTACTCCACCCACCCATCCGATCGCATATCTATTCGACTACCTTTGAGTGCTTCACCACGGTAATTACCTTGTTACGGCCAGTTCTACTACACTACTTTCCTCCAAGTGCCATCCAAGGAATTTGACGACAGCCTTTTCCAGGTTAGTAAACGAATTCAAGTCAGTTCGTGAAGCGCCCAAACTAGCATTACTTCCAGAATCACTTCCATCTGCCTCATTCAACCGAGATTCTATGATACGGCGAATTGAAATGGCATGAAAGTAGCAAAGCAGATACAAAGGGTGGCGATCTAATAGACTGGCTGACTAACGCAAAACATGCCCTTAACAAGTACCCTCCCTACAGGTTACAAGGAGTCACTTCAAAGAGCTCAATACCTAGTATCTGCGCCTATTTTTGAATGTACCCACACAGTTTACCTGCCACATAAATTTGGAATACCCCACACCCGAGTCCACACAAATATTATCATCTGTTAAACCTTAACCTTCAAGAAGCTGTAGAATTTGTCAACTATAGAGTAAAACCGTAATTTGATTCCAGTGGGGATCAGGACCTGAATTTGGATTGAGTTCTCAACGTGCAGTTTATAAGAATCCCCTTCTTCCTCACACAGCCTGTTTCACCGTGGTTGATCCTCCAATTCTTCCAATTTGAATTATGGTGGCAATTCCTAACCTCGTCTGTTTCCACAGTAAATATGCAAAACTTTAAGCGTGATTTGAGATGAATAGGCACTTTCGAGGAAATGTGGGATGGTAGACCTTCCATCTCTCACTATGCTCAAACATTCAATCTTGCAGACGTTCACCTAATCTTTCAACCACTCATCTCCTTGACTATCCAGAAATCCATCTAACCGGCTACTCATTCGCCTGCTCGTTCAACCATCAAACCGCCTAGCCATCCATTTATTCCTCCAAAAAGTTGGATTCTAGCTAAAACACAGACCATGCAGGAATTCGTGAAGTCTGCAGCAATAGTACTCGATCAGCTTTTTCAAATATTTAGTGAATTAACATCCAGAAATTAAAACGTTCCCGTAACTTCACTAAACGACGGTTTTTCGGGCATTTCTTGGTAAAAGTTTAATACTTGAGGTAATCATTCTAATTCAAATCGTGTCGCAGCATAAAAGGACGCGTCGACTACACAAAACGAACTCGACGTCTACTTTAAAAAGCCAAATCAGGTTCTGGTCAGGAGCCGCCCATGAACTCCATGATTCACCAAATAAGCCAAACCTACCGGTGATAAGACGAAAAAGGACTTCCACCGCAACAGTTCCCCATGGTTTGTCCTCTCGGCCACGATAATAACAGAGAAGGGCCACGTGGATAATGAGAGCAAGGAGGCCGAAGATTATACCAATCACGGAAGCAGCTTTTGCAGTTAACCAACTCGGCTCTGAAAGGAGGGGTAAGAATCGAGTTAGTCGAGGCACAGGCGATGAGTTTACAGAACGTTCACCAATCACGCTCCAGGGAGGATGATGCTTTCTCATCACCAAAAGAGCACAGCGTATGGTAACTTGAACATGAACCTCCTCTAACCAACTTTTGACATGAAAGAAAGGCACCTATCGTAAAGTGATAAATCTGAAGAGAGTCAAAGCAGNGGAAANCCGGTGTCTCGACAATTCATCCCAACGTTAAGTTTCGGACCATATAGAGCAGTGGGGGCGGTGGAAGTTTAATCAATCCCCTGGGAGAAAAACCTCTATAAAGAAGATAGAAGCAAGGAACGTTACTACAACGGGATGATGGCCCTGATAAAAGATTGGACAAGCCTCGACTTATGTAATGAATTGGAAGGTAGGGGCGAAAACGGAAAAGTCTTCAAGAAAAATAAGGTATCTGCATACAAATTGGAAAGAAATTTCAGTCTCATATCTTATAATACCTTAAAGGGTAAATTAGATGGTAGTCATCAATAGGTTCTCCTCCAAGACTTCAGAGGCTAATCAACCGCAACAGCCTCTCAGATGTTTTATTCGCTTATGGAAATAAAGCACTTGTACTACCAAACTGACGAGTTCAACCACTGCTCCAAAACTAGAAGTACGTGGTCATCCCCACGTTCAGAGAAAATACTACATCAACTTTACCGCTTTAGCCTTAAACCGCTAGTTTGCGTTACGATTTATTGCAATCACAATTAACACAACTCGATGATAAAAATGAAGTATATTTGTGATGTTAGGAAGCGATGAAAACAGTGCGGCAATTAAATAGGGTAAAAACATACCATCAAGAACAGGTGGATACGCCAGTGCCTCAACCACTGGGTTAGCTTCGCTGCCCGTAATCTCGCCCCTAACGTCAAAGAGGCCTACATGAATGGAGATGTGATGGAAGAGGGGGGGATGGCGATTATCATAGATAAAGATTTCGAAGAGACGACTAGAAGAGACACTAGCCAGAGCCACGACAACACCAATGAGGAGAATAACCGCACTGGCGTGATAACAGCCAATGGCGCAGCGCCTTGGACGCTTCCTTTGGTGTCGCAGACGCGGTTCACCGTTGCCCACGGCACCACTGGCATTCTTGTTAACGCGTCCGTCCTTTGCCATACGGAGAGATCTGTCAGGGCGAGGAATAGCAAGGTATGACTCGCCTGGCGACGTTAACAGCGCCAGCGCAGTGAACTGCACCTACGAGCATGCACATACCTACGCACCGAAGCGCACATCGATCACGATTAGCCAGCAAGCTAATTGGCTAGTGTGGCAGTGTGCGATGCTGATTGGGTGGAGTCACTGGGTATGTGCCATCGCGCTTGGACGAATTATGGGATTTGGCCATTGTGATGGGAAGGTGTGGAGGTGATTTCTAGGGCCTAGAATTTGGTGGGCGTAACTTTGACTGTTCCATTTCTAAGTTTTACCTACATTTAAGCTTGACAAAGTAACCCGTAATTTGGTAAGTACATAATCAAACTGATGCAGCGGTTCTTCCTGGAAACCTCGTTTGCCTATTGCGGTTACTCCATGCTATATGTATTGCATACCTAACCGTGCGGGATTAAGTTGAAGGGTCTCGATTTGGTAGTGCTTAAACTTGGTTGTGGAAGGATTGGTTGGGTTAACTATCTTGGGGAACGTTAAGTGGGTCTTAAGTGGTGGCGTTCAAACGACGGCGGGGTTTAACATGTTCAACTGTGCATGTTAAATAAATCGAGCTAGAAACTAAAGGACTCCCCTAAAGTTCAGGGTTATTTCTTGACTTTCTGCTTGGAAATGCAGCTATGACGCTTTCAGTCTGGTTAAGAGCATACATCCCACAACAAAAGACATCCTTGAACTCATATAAGTAGCAGTATGTAAATCACTAAGCAAAAGCGATAACAGTAGTACCTTGATGTAGCTTTTCGGTCTGCTTTTGACCATAGGGCACTTAAGCTTGTGTAGACTGTACTTCCGCTCTCCGGCATGGCCTCCAGGTCATGCCAGCTGTCACAGGTCTTCCGTAGGTGTGTAATATGTCTTCTGCCAAGCTGCTATGAATTCCTACGATTTCAAGACGGAATCAGGATGCTGAGCTATCTTTTTTCCATCCGTACTAACACAAAATATTGCAATAGGCCTGTTGCTTAACTCACAATTTTGGTGAAGGGGTAACTTTACTTATCCGCCATTGTACCTTCGCCGGGTGTGCTGGCGTCCGGTCCGATCTATTAGTCCACATCACTTTTATACCTTGAATAGGTGTGATCTGCCCTAGTACTATACATTCTTTTCGCTTCGTGGAAGTCTTGTGACTCAATATTATATTGCAATGATTATTTGCAGATAGGATAGTAGCAGTTCAGTGCGGAAGAAGGTAAGATGACATTCTTAGAAAAGGAGAAGTGCCATAATAAGCCAAGACATAAAAGTGCGTCTTCAAAAGTTGTATTCCATTACATCATTTATAGTTCCTGTAGCCCACTCGAAACTTTTTGAATTGTATAGGCGGCATAGGACAAACATGTTTAGTAGAGAAACTTCTCTTTCGTTGAGCGTAGGACCATGATGAGTATATTGTTTGCTTCGGCAAATGAATTTACAGGTAACATACTCGAATATTTGTTTGAACACCGCGTTGTGGCGCGTTACTTGGGTCGGTATGTCAGCGAGTTTCCGTGGTTTGCTCACGCGTCTGCTTAGTCGGATACGAATTAAAAATGTTAGTTATGGACTGCTTTTGTATTTTTGCCGTATTTGCGATGGTAGTAGATATAGGTGTCAGACGTGGCTTTTGTTCCATTTCAAAAGCTCATGTAGTTTGCCAGAACCCTCTCCAACATTGATTCTGAATGGGGTTGCTTTAACTCTCTCACTGTTATGCTTTTTAAGCAAAATTTACGCCCACTTTATTAAGGTGGGTTTATTTTTCAGTTTAAGATATGGTTGTTGGGGTGCTTTTATTTATTAAGGACCAACGGAATACATATCCCAATTAATACAATTTTCTGTTTTCCATGAAATGCTTAGAATGAAACAATCATTTTTGACGTGCTAAAGGTTTTCTTGAGCACTAAGTACATGCATGAGCACTATTTACGCTTTAAATTTTGTTTTTACTTTGTAAAGGGAATTTTTATGAGAGAGGCTCGTACATTGGTTATGAATTAAGTAGTTATAAGGTGGTAGTGTTCCCATTTTTTATATGAAGAAATACCAGTGTTATCCTGTTTACAAGCCTTTTACTTCCTTGGATGCTGTCATTAACTAAGTGACAATGGAATTCAACGAAATGTAGGTTTTTTCTTGCAATGTAGTTATTTAAGTCGCCTATATCTAGTTGTCAGCCACTGCGAGAGTCGTTTTTTACTACGTTTTGATGGGACCATAAGGACCTCTCCTTTTTAGTTATGCATGTGCATATATTATAGATTTTGGGATTTTTAACTGTTTATGGTGGGCAGGTTTGCGCTTTTTACCTCTGATTTCAGGAACTAACTTCTCCACTTCTTTATTGCAAAACATCGGGTAAACTGTTTGCATCCCCTAATTACATTGAGCACAGAGTTCGCCGATTTTGAAGTTGGAATACACATTTCCATTACCCCAGATATTATCGCAGTTCTTGGAAACTCCTCTTCTTGCTGCAAGAGTTTTGTCTGAGTCCTCTCAGAAGTTTTCATAATCATGAACAGAGCTGCTTCATAAGTGGACTATTAACAGATACTACTAGAATCTAGCCCTATAGTATCTAGATAGTGACCTTTGTTTGATACAGTGTCTACGCTTTTTCCTCTTACCTATAGTACCAGTCAACAATCCCGACGGTGAGGCATTTGTGTCTGATCGCTGGAGCAACAGCCGTGGGTGCGGTGGCGCTGGCGGTACCGGTCTTCGCCACTGAGTTAATCGTACATCCTACGAAGCTAAACTGGCCGCATCGGGGTATGCTATCCTCCTACGATCATGCCTCTTTACGGCGAGGTTATCAGGTTTACAAGGAGGTGTGCTCTGCTTGTCACAGCATGAAATTCCTTGCGTACCGCCAACTCGTAGATCATGTTCTCACTGAGGAGGAGGCCAAGGCCGAGTGTGCTGAGGTAAAACCACTCGGAATAGCCGAAATCATCTCAAACCTGTGTTGTTTGTGTAAGGTATTTTAGTAGTCACAAACAGATAGAGATTAACTTTGAGAATCTGGTATATTGCTTGAAATGTCGCTTTTAGGTCGTGTAATACAGTATTTTCCCACTTTTAAACCAAAGTTGGATATTAGCATTTAGCTTTTAACACCTAAGCCTGTGTTTTCCCTAAAAGTTGTACATTTCAGGTCTATGGTCGTACTTTTGTCGCCTTTCCAATTCAGCTTTTGTACTTTTGAGTAGACGGAGAGCATCTCTGGATTTCCAAACCATCTAGTCTGTATGGTGCCCTTTCTCTTGTAGTATGGTCTTTGCATATTTAAAAATCACAATTTCCATCTTTTCAAATGATACGGAGTTTGACAGAATTTTGTGAAAGGAAAAGACTGAGGCAGGATCTGGCTTTTCAAAAAACTATACTCGTTAGAGGTCTTAACGTTGCGTTCCCTTTCCTTTACAATGGCCCTAATTTGTTGAATTAGAATTTTCATTGGTATCAAAGCACTGCTCTTAAAATATCTCGTCAACCCAAAGATCATGATTTTCCCCCATTTGAAATGAATTTGGCAAGTGCAAGACACCTTTTGTCCCTAAATATAATCCTTTGAGATGTTACGATTGCATTCTCGGCTACATTTGGCTGAATCTGGAGCTTGTCAAGTAAATTTTATGCAGAGGTAGGACTTGATCACCTTTTTTCCTATTTGTGATCGTTTCTCCTTTCCACTAAACTAGCTTGTAGAACCGTCTTTAATATTTGAGTTGAGGTTTCGTGAGGTCCAAATGCGGATTCGTGAAAGTATTCATGATAATATGTTTATTGGGGAGGTAGCTAGACTTTTCAGGACCTCCCACTAGTCGTCTTTAGGTGTGGAAACGAACATTAGTCTCACCGAGGCCGTTTTGAATGGTGGAAGGGCTTGTTTCTCTAAAAGTATTATTTTGGGGCTTTCGAGATTACTCACCACCAACTTTCACTAAAACGGGCCCCTAGTGTGAATAGATACTTCTGTGCATTGGCAGACTGTTGTAGCCTGTTAAAAAGCTTTATAATTCCACGGAAAAGTTCCACTTTGGGAGAGATTAGGTTGAAGGGCGATGAAAATTCAGGTCTGAAATCTTTAAAAACTAAACTTGACGAGAATTTAATCCTTGACTCATCGCGACGTTGTTAATGCAAATAGTCAAGTTCTGCACTCCTGATTGGTTCAAGTCAAACCAGTAGTCAGAAAATTTTTTTTGCCGCAGGAGGTATTACAGCTTGTATCAGTAATACACCTCTACGGTATAAAATTAAATTTTAAGAATAATATAATGATATAAACCTCCCGCAATACAATTTTCTAGCCTAAATCAGGCTCTACTTCTGATAGAGCATAATTTACTTCTCCCACTACATTTGGCCAAAAGTGGGAGAAAAATTTAACCTTGGACTGCCAAAAGTTGGAAAGTGCATTTTGGGTTTAACGATAGGAAAGTCTATTTACGACAGCTTAGCTTCTTGCCAGATGTACATGCGATCCAAATCGTCTGAAAGATGGTATCTGAGAGAATTTTTATTTGGCCTTGGTAGGATGCCTTTTTCAGTACCATAAAAGTGAACTATTGCAGTCTTGATTTGGCTTAACGGATTTAGGAGCCTAAACGAGGCAAATTCACCAGAAACTCATTGGAAGGAGCAAATAACGAAACTTAACTGCCCATGGGATTGTATTAGGTAACCAGACAAGTCTTTGCAATTTTTACAATAGAAAAACTAATTAATTGAAACAGTTGCCATACTAGTTTATCATCCAATGAGATACAAGCTTGCTACAAATTTCACTTATAAATTCCGATTTTTCTCTTTAACCAAATAACCTAATCTAGCTCTTTCCACCACATTTTCTGTCAGTTCCTTTTTTCACCTGCCTGTTCTATACTCTTTCGAATCTGATTGCGTAATTATCTAGTACTGCTGCTAAGAGAAGCTGGCTGTCATTATTAGGAGCTTGAAGAAATCCGAGGGGAGTGCGAAAGATGGAAATCAGGTTGAGACTATATCTACCCAATCTGAGGTACATCTCTTCATTTCCTCTCTCCTTCCTTAGGACAAGCTGATAATGTGGCCACTTTTAAAGAGCATTTTTTATCAGAAGTAAGTAGGGGGTGGGAAAGAGAGGAAGGGTTTGCTTTCAGGTAAGTGTTTTTACTAAAAATGGCAGACTTATGCAACTTGTCCATTTCCAAGCAGTATCACTGAGGTGAACCATATCAATGCGTCTTTACAACGGAACACATGACATGAAATCCCCTCCAAATGTGCGAGTTAAACAACCACTGTTATATTAGGCGGTTTACTCGTGATGTCGGGTGATTGCTGCACCCCCAAAGGAGATAGGGAAAATATGGCATGAACCATGTTTGCTTCGCTTCTGATGTACACCTAATGAGTCTTCTTCGAGTTAGCTTTCACTCGTACACTAGCCATTGTCTTTGAGAGCAAATAGCTAAACGCAACTCCAACTGCTTCCATTTCTATCTTTCCTTCACTTTCCGTTGGGAGTTAGGAGAAGTACTGCCGGGTGAATGCAGAGGGTGAAAATGGGGATGAGGTGATATCGCTCTCCTCAAGTTTAATTCTTCTTACGGGCGTGCTGACTCGTATGAAGCGCCGTTTATTACATGAACAAGAATAGGGCTTTCTTCTTGCTGATAGACGAGTCCTTACCGTTTCTGAGGGAAGAGTGTTTCTATATAAAGCTACCTCACGTGGGGCCTCTTACATTTCATAGGGCCAGTGTTTTGTCAGATAAAGGTTTATTTCTTTCTAATCAAAGCGCTTTGGTGGTATTTACTTTTCTCCGTCAATCGGATCTAAATTGTGGGCTTCTTTCATTAATGATTAGGCTGCACATACTTAGGCAAGGCCTAATTTACCTTAAAATATCCCTATTTTGCCAGTTCAGAGGCGCATTTCTTCCTATTCCATGAATTAAATTGGAGTGCGATTTCTCCTAGTTTGTTTACCTTAATAGTTTCAAGTGTTTCTGTGCTGTTTGAATGGAGCATAAAGAAGACAAGGGATATGTTTTTTTTCTAAGGCCATGGTTTTTAGTGACTTCAAAATCGGGCAAACAATTTCAGAATTGGAACAAGGTGAGACTGAATCAAAGTTTTGGACAGAGAAGGCTTGACGCATCACACATTTTTATTGTATAGGTGAATAAAGCTTTAGGATATTTGCACCGCGAAAAACTGTGCCTTGCGTAGGCAAGGCGTTTCGCCTGAAATTCTTTTTCGACCACCGATTTTAGGGAGTTCAGGGTTGCAGGATTCCCTTTCAAACCTCTTCGGGGGTTAAAAACTTAATGTCTTGAAGGGAAAATGAAGCCTCGCTATGACGAGAATTGATTTATCCAAAGGTGATGTATTTTGGGTGGTATTTACCTCCAAATGTTTAAAGTGTTTATTTTTCTCCTCTGCGCAGCTCTTTTACAACCTTTAATCACGGTTTAAATTCCTTTTAAGTGGGTCTAGAGTGCCGCCTAAGTTAGTGTCATTGGAGAATGTTGTTTTCCGTAGCTTTGAACTGTCAATATAGCCTAAAGCGTTGAGGATTTAGCAGTTGTGTACTGTTGGTAAAATATTACCTTTGAGGAGTCGCGGTCTGTGACTCCTCCATTGTCCTTTAAACGGTACTAACTTACCAAAAGTAACTTCTGTAGCGCTAAGATCAGAGCTTATTTCCACATAACATGTCATATTTTATGCATTAAAGATGGCTTTCATTACTCCTATTAGTCCTGAATCATCTTTTCAGGACACCAAAACGTGGTTGTTTTCTTTTTCAGACTAATCTGAACCCCAGTTGCGTGTGAAATAATTTTACTGACCCAAGTTGCCACTACATTTCAGAAATTACACTTGGCTGAAAATGCATTAGTCTATTATTGTTAGTATGCATAGCTAGGGCTACTTTGCCTTACAGATCCTGGTGACTGACGGGCCAGACGACGAAGGGAAGATGTTTCAGCGTCCGGGTCGGCTGACGGACCTACTGCCTTCGCCCTACCCCAACCGCGAGGCCGCGCAATTCGCCAACAACGGAGCCTTTCCACCCGACCTCACCTTTATTGCAAAAGCACGTCATGGCCTTGAGGACTACGTCTTTCATCTGCTCACCGGTACGTGTAATCCTTTGTCTGCTTGCTCACCTCCTCGTCGATTTTGTCGGTTTCAAGTTGTCTATCAGATTCTGATTCATTGTTGAACTGGTTGAAATTGGTTTAGAAATTTGTCTGTATTAGCCTCCTCCAATATATCCAGACCCATCCACTTTGGATTCATTAATGCATCCCATATTCCCCCCCCCTGTGTTTGTCCATTCAACCATTTGCTTGAGTCTTTTGTCATCATCTCAATTGTAGAGGCGTTTCCATCACCTTATTTTATTATGTCTTCGCCTTAAGTTAGTTTAAAATACGCTAAATTAAACTACCTTATCATGTTTTCTACAGATTTTACCGCTACCGTTTTTCGTCTTGGGACTCGTTTTGTTTCCCTTAGAGACGGCTCTGATTAAAACGCTTGGGAGACGATAATGAGCTGTTTTGGTGGAAATCCGAATGGTTCAAGAGAGCCATTGAAAACACTTTTTGTCCTGGGAACGGAGGGGTATTTGACCATCTCAGTCTTGTGCTGTTACTCTCCGGCAAGTTGATCGCTTTCCCAGTTTAGTACAGGACTATCGTCCTCGAGGCAGGGACGGTCGCTACACTTAATAAATTACGTCAAAACGGGAAGAAAAAAATATTCTCCTACACGCTCAATATTGTGAGCAGATGGCTTGTGTGCGTATGCCGGCAGCAAAAATTTACCTCGTCGGTTTGCGTGCTCGTTATTGCTACAAGGGTCTCTAAGAGCGTCGAGTTTGGCAAGTGTGAAGTGCTCCACACTATCTAGCTAGTTAAAACCACGAAAAGTAACCTTATACCTGACTGACAATTAAAGCCATTTATGGTTAAAGAAAGGCTCATTTTGTGCGTCGGGTCCGCGTAGGTCTTCATTCTTGGAGGCCTTATTTTCTTTGGTTCGCGATAACTAGCTGCCGACGGGAGCGTGGCCTTGGAGGCTTAGTCAGTTTTTACTACAGTACATCGTCACAGGTGGTAATTGTAGGAATTCGATTTCATTTTTGTGTATTTTACCTCTTCTTTGGCTTGTAAGGGAAATAGATTCACAAAATTGCTGACGACAATTTTGCCTAGTTTTTGACTTCGATGCCTTTTTCTTCAATTGCCTATACCAGACGGTCGGAGTGCTCTCTTGGTACAGCCTTTGAGGGGATGTTGTGGTCGTAAAGCACCTCCTTTTAAGTCTCATTCTACGGCTCACACTTTGATGTTGAAAGATGAAATGGGTGTTAACAACATTAATAATCCATACCTTTTCCATCATGGATGAAAAAGAGTAAGGATTGCATTTGGGTACGGACGGTAGCACGTCATCTTAGCAACTCGATAAGCTTAGTTTTTATGTCCACAAATGCCGTTGATATTGACGACGTACTGAGATGATAGATGAGCTTGGAAGACTATAGCTTTGCTGTTCTTCTCTTCTTGGTTATCCTCTGTTGCTTTTTCTTCCACGTATTCCATAGAGGTGCTCAATGTGTTTTAAGTGGCTTGTCGACTGACTTACTGACTGAATTGCTAGATGGGTTTATTGTGAGGAGTGTTTTTTTTGTTCGTTGGTTGTTCCAGGATAATCAACTATGCCTGCTTTGAGTGTGTGTGGTGCGCGGAATTGTTTGGTAGAGGTTATTCCCTTGTTCAAGACCAAACATCGGTCACTGCCGAGATTTATACTTGGTAGGATATAACTCAAAAATGTGCATGCAAGTGGTTATGTCTTGCGTTGATTTCCCAACCAGGATAATCGAGAGATAGGCTTCAAAAACAGTTGTCGCTAATGCTAAGAACCTATGTACAATCTGAACACAGTGTCTGTGTGCAACTCCCGCTGGCTGAAGTGTTCAGTCATGTTTGTAGCTCCCTTCTCAGTGAAAACATTCATCCATTTTCCTGAAACAGTCAAAAGTTAATTATTAGTTGGGAGAAAAGTTTAGTTTTTATTATTGCAAGACTCCACACTTCATACGAGTTATCCTGCTTGTAGGAAGAATTGCACTTTGGATGAGATAGGGCGGAAGCTACTGCCTCCTCCCCATCCTCCGTATTCACCCAAGTGATAATTTCCATCCTGCCTTCAGCACTGTAGTCACTGTTGAAAGGTCTCCACCATCAAATTAAGTGTCCCTTTGTGGAGCGAGCGTCACCACTATCACCCTTCTGTACCTAAAGTCTCTACACTGGTAAACATCCATGAGTTTTTGATTTTGCAAACGTGCTAACGTAAACTTACCATCTTGATTAACAGCGTCTTGGTTGAACTGGCCAACGACACACCGCCACGCTAGCGTCCAATCTTAAGATTCGGTATGAAAAATTTGAGCCGATAAAGTGGGATGTTTGCTATTTATAAATTATCTAGCAATCATTCTGTTGCCTTGTCTTCAAAGATGGTTATAAGATATGACTATCACTCTTGTTGCTAGGCTATTGTGACCCACCGCCGGGCCGGGAGCTGGAGAAGGGCCAGTACTACAATCCCTACTTCCCAGGTGGCGCACTGACCATGACACCACCGCTGTACGATGAGCAGGTGGAGTTCGCGGATGGGACGCCAGCCAGCGTCTCGCAGATGGCCAAGGACTTGGTGAGCTTTCTCACCTGGTCGTCAGATCGGAATCATGACAAGCGCAAGCGAGTTCTCTTCAAGGCAGTCATCGTAATGGTCATTGGGACCATTCTTGCTGGTGTGTACAAACGCAAGAAGTGGGCCAACATTCTGACCCGCAAGGTGGTCTATAAGAACCGCCCGATGCCAAAGGACCTCTAGGAGGCAAGTGGTAGCTTGCTCCCTGCACTATTTATGCCTTTTTTTCTTCCACTCTGGAAGTTAGTTCATCTCCTTTTTTGGTTGGCGAATACGCCATTTTTTAAAATTCGTTCATAATCTAACTTTTAGGTCGGAGTTGACTTCCCACTTTACTCCTCATTCATCATCCCCTCAGGAGGTCAATTCGGCGTTTTTCTTCCTCCCCGCTCCTCCAATTCACTTTTTTGATGAATGCATCATGTTTCTTCCAAATTGAGAAGCTGTTTTTCTTTTTTAATTAAAATAGTCGTCTAGAAGCAGTCTCCCCTTGCTCCTGCCCCCGTGACTATTTAAGTAATTGATAATGACTTCTTACACGTACTCCTTAATCACCTCCACACACCTCTGTGCCTCTCTTGCCTAATATAAATGAACTTTGTAGTACATTCCGGGCTGCTTTTCTTAATTTCAATTCGTGCGGTTCTTCGCAGTCTTGTATAAGTTTGGTTCCTTCTCTTGCTCCCCCAGTCATCTTTGAAGCAGAGCTGGAGAGCATCTCTCCGATTTTAGATTTGTTTTTACCGTACACCCGGACAGGACGTCATAGCCTCAGGATCCACCAGCAAATTTCAAGTTTATTGATGAGGAGTTTCAATTAGTTGTGTTCGTTCGGTGTAAAAACACGACAACGTCGGTTTTTTTTCTATGAAAATATCCCCGAACTCGGTGACAAGTCAACTTGAAGCATCCCCATCGCTATGACTAATCAGTAGAGCTCTACAAGTCCATCCCCAATCAGACTTCAAACCCAAACACCTTCACGTCAATAACGTGGGAACCAGCGAAGGGAGAAACGCACGACCGGGTCGCCTTCCTTGCCCCTATTAATTGTTTTACAGAAAACCTTCAGACAGCAGGGTGACAGATTTAGCCTGTGTTAATTGACTGGCGGTCAATGACGAACTAAGGACCAATCTACCGAATGGATTTAGTCCATCTGGTGGAGCAACCATTTAGGCCTGATCGTTTTACGCGTTTGGGGGGAATCGAGGAAATCCTAACAGCGAGTCAAAGCATTTATTTTACACAACAAACTCAATTGTAAACCGCGTTGTTATGAGTCAGTTCGTAAAGTGTCTCCCAAGGAGGGTCTGCTCCCTCTCCCACCTGGCATGCGGTCAATTCCTGTGGCTGCGCATGGGGTCCAGGTGATACTCGTAGGCCAGCCAAAACTTCTCCGCAATCCGTGGAGGAAAGTTAAAATCAGAGTGGTACTCCTTCAGGAGCTTGAAAAAGTCCTCCTTTGTCGCAGATCGACACTCCAGATCATATATTGATTGGGCTAGACGTGAAAAACTGATGAAAATGCTAATTCCTACACGCTAGATCCTGATTGGCCAAATTAGGAGTCGTGGAAATGCCCAATCAAGTGCGTCTTCTTCAGCAAATCTTATTGGATAAAATTGTTAATTTGTGGAATATGGTTTTTGAGGTATAAGAGATTCAAAAAGTCGCAAGACGTATGTAATTATCAATAAGGTTGTCTAAATATTTTCTGACAATTTAAAGTCGAAAGCCCTAGATTGAATTCGGGGCCGTCAGATTTGGCTCCCCTATTTTTTTGTGAATCATTTCTAGGCTTCTTTATTCGTTCTCCAAAGCCTCAGCTGTATATGACCGGACGTGATTAGCGATTTTACGTACGTCGCGTATGAACATTTCTGAGCATTTTGATCCCCTTATCGAGGTTCGCCGTGAAAGAGATTCATCAAATGCCAGTGAAGGTGGGTCCGTGCTCTTGGTACACACCTGTTCAAAATACCTACCATATGACAGTGAGGTTCGGAACAAGTTTTGCATACATATCCATCCCAAACTACTGGCTTCTATCCTACCTGTTTCCTTTGGCTTAAATCTAAGTGTCAAAAAAGGGTGCAGTAATTTTCCTATGAATATCGTTTCATGAAGATTTCCGTGAATGCAACTTAAATGGTAGTGAGATGAAACTGACCCAACTCTTCGTCAGCAATACCGATGAAATCCTCCACGGTCTCAGCAAGTCTGCGAAGCAAGACCTCCTGACTTTGACTCAACTGAAACGAAAATCACAAATTCATTTGGCTCTGACCTCTTCATTTCTCAATGCTAGAAATGTGGCAAACAGATAAGGATATGCAATGAGAGATGTGCGTCAGGGTATATGGGTGGGTACATTAATGAGGAGAACAAAGTAACGGTAAAGTGCCCAACAATGCTGATGATACACGCACTGTCCCTAGATGACCCAACTTACCGCAGGGCGGCCATCGGAGGTCTGACATATCGCTGAAAGCTTGAAATGGAATTTGGATTTTAAAGCACCGACCATCGAGGATATTTCTAACCAAGTTAGGCCCACATGTGTCGTCTCAAGAGGTGGCAAATAAAATGGCTGAGCACAGTTTATTTAACCTCACCTTTTCTTACAAATCATAATAGCATTTCATCTTTTATGTATAGAATAACCGTCGAATTCCTAGACGCAATTCTTTCTGGCTAATGTGTTGACGGTGCCTCCCTATTGATGGAATTTTTTCACCTATTTTCGATTGGTTAAAATGTATTTACTATAGCCAGAATACAACTACGTCGAAAAGAGGACGTACGGCTTCCCTGATGTCAGCACCAGTGGTGGCGAATCGGATTGTCTGCTTTCCAGATGTGCCAGGATGTTTGTGCCGTTTGGATAATTCCGCTGAAAGAAATGTCTTAATGTTTAAGCATAAAGCATTAAAAGGAAAAAGGATGAATACGAACATGTCCTTCACATCTTCTAATTAGATTACCAAACGTAGAAAATAAGGCTAATTCTAAGCCTTTAAAACAACCGATGCATCACAAAAAAAGTATGCTTCAATCGAAACCGTGGGGAGTACTTGTCTAATCTAGTGATGACGTGTACTGCATAAAAATTCTACCATATTTGAATGCTGATTGTAATGAAGCCCAAATTTTGCCTGAAACCTTCCAGGCATTCGTAACATCAGGCAGCTTTAGAGGTGAATTTGAGTTCCATCACAGAGTGAAGTTGGCAATGATACGATTGAACTGTCAAAAAATAACGGCAAAAAATAGCAGTAGGGGTACTTAATATTAAAAGTGCTGCACCAGCATCCACTCGCGCAATCCCACTGTCTCCTCTCTCCAACTACTCGTGCCTCATTTTTTCTTCCGTTTTTGCAATTACACCCCGACCTCCCACTTTTCTCATGAAGCGATTCATGCAAAGATGTAAGGTAATCGCTAACTAGAGGGAAAATTTTCACATACTCAAAAGTGGTGTAAAGATCACACAATTAAGCAGACGACTTTCCACTGGTTCACCAAAATCCGTTGCCTTATTATCCATTTAGTTATTTACTGCCATGTGGGATCATTCAGGTCTCCCATGATTTGAGCTTCAAGGCATTGGCAAGGAGATCTGCTACTGTTAAGCCCTATTGCAGATTCAAAGATGCAAGTAAAGAGCGATGCAAACGCCATAAATAGAAGACATCAACTATGGGCGGTTGAATTAACAAAGACGCATTACATAAGCGTTGGGGTTGTTGCCTTACAAGTTGTGGTAAAACGAGTACTAATCTGACTTACACAATGGGCTTTTCTCAGGCGAAATGAGACGCAGTACAATTCTGCTATCGAGCGGAAGCCCCTTGAGGTACTTCACCACATCCATGTGACGCGAATTGATGAAGGAGCGCCCATTGATGCACTCAATGAGGTCTCCGGGGCAAATACCATCAGGGTATTGTTCCAGAAACTTCGCCACCACGCCATTGTTTGAAGTGCGTTTCACAAAGACCCCACCGGCTTTATTGTCCGACACGGTTAGACCCAGTGCATCGGCAGACTTCAAGAGGCTCACTTCCTTCGTTTGGCCTCGTATATGGGCGTAAATTACATGATTGAAGGATAACTGATTGCCTAGCAGCTTGTTCATATCGACCCGTGGCGTGTCCAATGTGCAGTACATGATCTGCTGGGAATAAGAGAAGTATACTCAGTTCGCAGTATTCATTTGTCGAATGGTTACTTTATGTAGCTGATCCGTACTATAACCTACCTTCCAAAGGCTTATTCTACGACCAGGGTTCTAAGTTCTTCCTTCCATAGGGCATGGTATGCTAATTTTATTCAAGAAAATTGGATTCGAATTTTCGACAGATAAGAAGCTCATGCAAATCAAGCGACCTTGGTCCGCATAAGTCACTGGTTAATCACAACCACTTTTCAATTATGCAAATATCNGTGGTAACNTTTGAGGACCACTAAAACGAAGCAAGTGCTAAAAATTGGGTGTGAAATATATGACGCAGGCAAAAACTCTGTTGCACTTCAANCACTTCTGAAATCCAACACAGATTTCGTCACGAAAGTTTTACGATGACGCATTGGTATAAATAGCACCAAATTTGCTTTATGAAATTCTACTTAAAGTAAAGGGCTTACTTTTGATCCATTTAAAGATCAACAAACAGAGCACTTGAGAGTATAGTAGGTGAACCACTTGAATGCAGTTAGTGACTTTAAGTTGGGTCGACTGTAAAAATTCCCGCATGGGTCACAGTGATGAGAGATCACGTGGATTGAAAACACAAATTTTGCTGCCAAACTACATGCTCAAGGTGCTGTGTTAGTTGAAAGTTCAGCCCACAGACCGACAAAATTAAGGTTTTGACCTAAAACCAGGCGTAATTCCAACTGGTGAGATGATTCCTCATGCTACCTACCAACTGCGCAAATTATGTTTGATAAAATAAGGTCAAGAAGTCAGCTTTATTAGTGTAGGGAGTTTATTGCACTACTTTGGGGTGACTAATAACATTTTTGTGAAGTTTCTCTTTTTTTGAGTGCTCGAATGGAAATCTCACCTTTGCGGTTTAGTTGGAAAGTAGAGAAATTCGGAATTTGATGTGTGAATATCAGCACGTGTTCATGACTTTGTTAACTTTAAATCGGTAAGTTAACGTATGGCGTAATTTTTAAGCTCAAAATGGCCAAACTTCAGAGTAATTTGTGCGCTCTGCCTGCGCTGTGAGTCTCCGCATTGGCAAATTTTAGACCGTGTGGGTTTGTGTGTGATTCAGCAAGAAATCCGCTACAATAAATTGCAACAAAATTACAGATTTTAGAGAAAAACAATCTCTACACTTTAATTGAAAGGGGAGGCAAACACTGAAGTCAAAGTAATCGCTTGCTCACAGAAGCGAGAAATTAGTGGAATTTTAGGATAGCATAAACATTTGCTGCTCTCTTTAGACTTCAAAATGGACGTTGTTCTCCTATTTCCAACAAATAGATCTTGTTTAAAACGATTTGGAGCCTAAGAAAAAGGGCGAGGGATTCTTCATTAAAAACATTTTACTCTTAATTAGCTTAAAATTGCAAACTTCGGGTAATAAAAAGCCATTATTCCACTACCAAAAAGATGCGAAGGGGTAATATTACTAAAAGGCTCTATGCCAATATGGTTGTGTAATGTTTCCACAAGACTTCACGCAAGCTCTAATCGAGTTTTTACGCTAATAGAAGGTAATAGAATCGCCTTTTTGAGTGAGAGGTATAAGGGAGAGAAAATCAGCTCAGAACATGACCTCTCAAATCATTTGAAAACAGATGGAAGAGTCTGCAAAGCTTCTCCACCGCTTTATGTCACAATTAAAGTTTTTCATTGAATAGCCCCCCCATTGACCAGCAAATGCAGAGCAGAGAGGCAATTTAAAAATTTTTGTTTAGTTGAATCGTGAGACTGGTACTTATTAATAAAGGCGATTCTTTGGGAAGACATGTAAGCAAATGAATTTGAGAATTTCAAGAAAACGTGAATATGGGTGACTCACCTGTGAGACAGGGATGCTGAAGGTCTCTGCAATTCGTTGATAGAGCTCAGGGATGTTAGCAAAGCCCGAGATACGAACCTGGTTACTGCCATGAGCAAGTTCGCAGGCAAAGGAGAAGGGCTGAACCCGAGCCGCCCCATCCACACCTACATCTTCGTTTCCCATCCCCATTCTATCATAATTTGTGCTACGGGGCACCATGGCCGGGTTGTACACATATAATGACCCCGAGGCAGAGCTCTGCTCCGGGTTCATTTGAATGCTGAAGGGTTCCAGGCTTGGACGTGGCCTTCTTCGCTGTTGCAGATGAAATGGTGGTGTATGGTGACTACTGTGGTGATTTAGCGGGCTTGGATACATCCTACTTACACCTCGTGTGTGTGTACGTGTATGGGTATAATAGACACACAAAAATGAAGCACTCCTTCCTTGTCTTATACGGTTCCTTCACTCGTAGTTCACCTTGCACCTGGTTGGTCCTTAGTTAACCAATGGAGGTTTGGTACTCAAATTGCCAAACTGTGTGCTCATCGATACGTCTGCGTGTGCGTATGTATGTGCTAAAAAATTGGGTAAAGTAGGATGAAATGAAGGGTGCATGACTCGTGACAGTTGAGGCGATACCATCTGAAGAGTCGACAAAAACGAGACGACACGAGGTGCTCTTATTGTGACATTTACTGACACCAGTGCCAAAACAGCTCCAAAGCAGGACAAAACTCCGGATATAAAGAAAATACTCGGGACGTATCTGTGATGTTGGGCTCAAATATCTTCTCACACGAGAGAAATTTCAACGACTACCGCTTCTGGTTAGTGGGTAATATTTAAAGCCACGACTGTGTTGTGATGGTCAGCCTGCGAGGGTAACCAAAGGAAGTACCGGGAACAACGCTGACACAAAGTAAGGGATTATGCAGTGATTTGGTACTTTATTTGACTGTGTTATGGAGGGGTGAGAGCTTCAGTGGCAGCAGGTTGTGCCTTCTTTCTATGAACGGCGTTGGAGCGCGCAGCGTCTTGGCTCTTCTATGTGGCAGTAATATACGCCATTTTATCCCACTTTGGCTTGATGCGGCAGCATCGAAAACCCGTGAATCTAAACTAAAAACAAGCAGCAACTATACTTCAGACAAAAGTTCAGGCACCAACTTCCAGTAATTTAAAAAATTGATAACTGCATTAATTTTTAAATGTTGTAACAAGAGTCATAAATTGTGTTTGGCACTAGGTTTTATGATCTTGTTGGGCACGATTGATTAACAGAATGTGCTGGCAAAAGTTGTGCAAAAGTAGACGTAATGCCGACATTCATTGTTCCTTAGGCTTTAGATTAACGTAATCTTCAAATTTTGCTGCAGGTTTGGACTCTCAATTTGAGATATTTACTGCCGATATACACAATTGCTTTTAGTAGTGCACATATCTCCTAGAATAAAAAAAGGGATTAAGCAGGCTTATTTGTAATTAAAAATTTAAGTATCCTTTTTAAACCTGGTTTTTAATATCGAATAAAACCAGGGAAAGCCCCTGCCCGACCTTTGTTTAACTTATTCGATGGCAGTCTCAAGGCCGTTTTGTCGCTCTTTGGTATTGATTGGGGATGTGGTCTACTCCGTTGGAGGGCTCCTCTCGAGAAGGGGGTGCCCCTCGGTACTGTTGTGGTTCTTTGTGCAATCCCCACAGTCGTGTTCATCGTTATGGAATGCTGTTTTTTATCTGCCTTATGTCTTTTGGTAGCTATTATTGCTTCGACAGTCCCACCGCCTTACAAGACGCCTTTTTAATGGATCTTCATCTCACTATGACTCAGTTTATGAATCTATACGCATTTTACTCCTGGCCAAATGTCATTATTAGCCTCGCTGGTGGTTTTTTTATCGATCGTGTCATTGGTATTCGCTGGGGCGCCATATTTTTTGCCTCCACCATTTTCGTTGGTCAATGCCTTTTTGCCCTGGGAGCTTTTGTTCCCAGCATTTATTTGATGTTTTTCTCTCGACTTATCTACGGAATTGGCGGCGAGTCCTTGTCAGTGGCACAAAATGCCTACGCTACCGCCTGGTACACCTCGAGTGAGTTAAATTTTGTCTTCGGGCTTTCTCTCAGCATGGCCCGAATCGGTTCCACCATCAATATGAATACAATGCGTCCGCTTTACAAAGCTCTCGGTTCAACTTTTCACATAACTGGCAGTGAGCAAATGGGTCTAACTTTGTTTGTCGCCTCAGTAACTTGCCTCTTTTCTATTGGATGCACGATTGCACTGGCATACTTTTATAAACGGTTAGTACTTTTGTATTACAATAAGTGAAATCTCGGACGATGTTAATTTTGTTCTTTTTTGAAGGTACTTGAAGGCCCAATCGGCTGTTGCTATTCGACCTTTACAATCTCAGCCACCTTCGTACAATTCGATTGACGAAACACCACAACCCTCGGAGACAATTGTTCAGCCCACTGTCCAGGTGGAAGAGGAGGAGGATCGGATCAAATTGAGGGATATCCTTCACTTCCCTGCACCAATTTGGCTTATCTGCATCATCTGCGTCGCCTACTACGTGACTGTGTTCCCCTTCATCAGTCTTGGGCTGGTTTTCTTCAAGCGTAAGTGAAGCGTATATTGCTTTTTAGTTTTACATTTGTGTTTTATGTGCCGGATTGATCATCTACTTTTACCTCCCAATTGGCCCGCAATACACGTTCTCATCCATCCACTAATCCACCTTTCCTCATGCACTTCCGGCTCATCCACCTACCTCTCTCTGATTAATTTGGTCTTGGCTCATTAATCCATTCCAGACCCATTCATATATTTTTCACTAATCTGTCTCAGACCCATTTGTCCTTTTGTCCCTTCGAAGGCGTGGGTACTTTGAGGGTATCTGACGCCTAGTGCAGTTTTGTAGGACCTCATAATTGACTAAAAGTAGGATAATTTAGATGTTTGCAACTTCTGGAGCACTTATCTAACCTTTACTCCTGATTGGACCATAACCTTTCTAGCAAGTAAGCTACTGAACTTCTATTGGCTCATTTCTTCTTGCTTGTTTAAATTGGTGCTTACAGGTCAAAATAGGCATGCATATCGTTTAATGAAGGTCATTAATTCATGAGCTGTCACCTTAATTTTCTCTATCTTGATACGGGTTTCATGAAGGCACTTGACACTTCTATTCAGTGGGATTCAAAGATTAAAGTCATATAGACAACTCCAGCAATTCCTCTCGAAGACTTTTTCATTCTGTGAGGGATTTATATCCTGGAGGTGAGTCAGACTCAATCTAGTACCGAGATATAATGAGGTATAGCATCATGGATAGTGTAACTCAGTTATACAGTGATGTTTATTTGCTTGAGCTTGAACCCCGTGGAGTTCCCAACCAGATTATTCAGGGGATAAATTCTTTAATGCAAGCGTCTTTATTTACTGACGTGTACGAGAAAACTGGAAATAGGGGATGCGTTCACTTAACTATCGACTGAACACAGGAGACGCTGTGTATTCCTATTCTCATGCATTTTTATCATTTTGACTCGACGAGGCGTTTTGGAAGGTTTGAACTTTAGCCTCGAAATAACGAAATTTCTAGAATTCACAGCGAATAGCTTCCGATGTTCCGGAACTTGATCTAACTAGTTTGGACCCTTTAGAATGATGAAAAAATGGAACTGAAATTTAAAAGGTGTGGTCAAGGATACTGCGTCGATTCTATTTTTAGTCGTTAGTAAAGTGGACTTGCTAATGTTCTAGTAACTCAGTAACTCAAAGCTTCCTTTCTTAAACGTCGTCTCCTGCTCTTAATGGGTCTTTCTGTAGATTGTAGTTGTCCACAAGGGAGGGTTGGTTATGTGATCGCTTTAGACCATACCGTAGATTTCAGTACTGTGTCTTCTGCAAAGCGGATTGTTTTGGGGCAGGATTAATTTGTGAGCTAGTGCTAAAGGCTGGACAGTGTACTACAATGGCCATAGCTTATGGGCCAATTGCTTTACGAAGTGACATTGGCCCAGAAGCACTATGAAACAGAGGGAGACCAGGACTTGGAGGGGTCAAAGGTACTCGAAATCGCAAGGACTGAGGATGGCGCAATGCGACATTGCACCACTTTTGTCTAGATCTTGGATGTCTGTCCGACACCGACAAACCACGTCATGGTCAATGACGCAGTCACATTTTTTGTAAACAGTCGATGCCCAAGTTAATCACGTATTTACATAACCTCTGTGCTGTTTTCTCTCATACATAATTGCTGAAGCGCACAGTTTTGGGAATGTTAAACGGTCAGATATGCGGTCTGTTATGTTAAACCGTTTCTACATATTTCTAGTAAAATGTATATCTAGAAAGACGTCTCCCCTGCAGACAACTCTAAGCACAGTTTTTACAGCGATGCTTCATTTAGCCGCTCAGCAGTAAGGCATTTGAATGAATGGCAAAACTTTTGCAAGATAGGCGGTCGTGATGCCTCTAGCACAACCGTGGTTTACCAACACTCCTATGGTGGTACATTCAACCAACATGTAGAGCGTCTGCCTGGTCCTGGAAGTCAAATCGAAGGATAACCCATCATATGACGAAGTTGGATAAGAGATGGCCGGTGAATACAAGACGCACATACATGGGCACCAACACCTCTTCTGTATTGTGGGAGACGTCATTCCTTTTGTGAATTTCATATTTTTCTGTCTATTCAAATGAGATTTGTCGTTGAGGCGATTGAAGGGGTTAATTGTGGTCCATTAAAAATTTCTATTTTAATCGATTGGTTTAGGCAAGTACGGCCTTGAAGCCTCTGAAGCCGCAGCAGTGGACAGCCTGGTCTTTGTGGTGTCTGCAGTAGCCGGCCCATTCGTCGGTGCAATGGTGACGTGGATTGGCTACAGCCTGATTTGGGTTACCTTGGGCGTTGCATTGTCCGTCATCTGCCATGGTGTCTTTGCCTTTGCCTCCACAGGTCTTCCTCCAGCTGTGACTATGTGTTGCCTAGGCTTAAGTTACTCCGTCCTTGCCAGCAGTCTCTGGCCTCTTGTCGGTGCTGTGTTGCCACAGTATCAGCGTGCAACTGCATATGGACTCATCCAGTCATTTCAAAACCTCGGTCTTGGACTCATCTCTCTCCTCGCTGGCTATATCGCCGATACTAAGGTACTTAATCTTCATTTTCAAGACCGAGATCTTTCTCCATTGAAGGATCTAATCGTCTATTCATTATCTTTCAGGGATATCTGGTGTTAGAACTTTTCTTTATCCTCTGTGCATCGGTTGCATTGTTGGCAGCGATGATGCTGATGTTGTGGGACCTTCAGAATGGACGCAATCTGAATGCACTTTCTACAAGATGTCGACTAAGAAAGGTTGTCACCTCGCCAGTGGTGTCGCCCGTTCCTACGGATGCCACACCGCTTCTGGGATGATTACTCTTCATTGTTCTTCCGAATTGTGTTAATGAACTATTTTTTTCCTATTCAATCTCACGCTTTGTCGAAGGGAGACAAGAGACATACGTCGATACGGAGGTCCGTGCTGCTGGCGTGTCTGGGTAAGGTGGAAGTACGTTCAATCAGGAGAACTGAATCCTAGAATGAAAAGCAGGAACTTTTACTGATGTTGTAAATGTTCCCAGTAGAAAATGTGGATAAATGCTCTTCTTGAACCGCGTGGAGCCTCATTTTTCGTGTAATGAGGTTGCACTCGAGCTCAATTCTTCCGTGGCACTGGTGAAGGCAACGTATTCACCATTCCAAAAATCCAGCACCAAATGCCTCTTGTTCTCACTCATCACCTATGCCATGACTGGTCCACTCCCCTCAGCGATGCATCACGTGGTCGAGTCATCAGGATGGGATTCCAGTCGAGGTCATTACGTTGGGTCAAATGCGAAGGCAATTGTTAGGCCCCACGAGGTCGACTTCTAGTCGATGTGGCACGCGTTTATTTATCAAGCCCTATTAAATGTCCCCTCTAGCCCACAAATTTCTCCTGTCTGAAAGATATGGTAATGGAGGAGTAGTCTTCTTAACTGCTCAAACTATTTCGTGGAGGTCTTAGGGGCCGCAATGCTGGCTAAGTGTCGAATTTGAAGAAGGGTGGTGTTGAAGATGACTGTTGACGGTCTGCCCCCGATCTCATGTCTCGTTGATCTTCTGTGTATAGTACCCGATGCACAGGAGGCCATCTCTTTGCCTCAAGGGAATAATGCTTGTCCCAAATTTCAACAATGACAACCACGGTAGACAGGAGTTGCATGACACCGAGGTAAGATCGACTTCGAGCCTTTTTCTCATTCATCCATCAGACACTCTAAGGAAACTACAAGAAGTTTTGAAGTCATCGTGACACTTGAAGGTGTGGATATCTCTCCATCTCCACAGACGACTCCAAGTATAGTTCGTACGATGATGCCTCACTCATCAGTAAGACATTCGAATGCGTGGCAGGAATTGTTGAAAGACCGATGGAAGTAATGACTACAACATTAGAACTGTTTACCTGCGCTCCTATGCTCGAACATTTAACTAACGCGGAAAACGTCTGCCTGATCCTGGATGCCAAATCTAAGGCTAGCTTACTGCGTGACGAAGGTGGATAAGAGATGGACGTTGAATACAAGACGCTCACCGGTGGGCATAAACACCTGTCCATGCATTTGACCCCACGAAGTGACCTCCCCCGAAATCCCACTCTAATGTCTCACTCACAGGGTACGTCACAGATGGGAGTGAACTGGTAACGACAGTGTTAGTCAAGAAAGAGAGGCATTTGATGCTAGCTTTTCGAAATGGTAAATGCATTGTCTTCATCAGTGCCGCAGAAGAATTGGGCTTGCGTACGACCTCATCACGTAACAGATGTGCTTCTGCGCGGTGGCTACTCATTCTGCTGTCAACGTCTATGTATGTGCGTATGTCGGCACGCTCTCTGACGCGTTTCCAACCGGAACAATGAAAGAGACAAAGGCATCGGTATGGAAGTCATAACTGCTGAGGTGTGAGTGAAGTGGGGGGAGGGGAGGAGTGGTGGTCTGCACGTCCGACGGCTGACAGATGGTCGGATAATAAAGGGACGAGATGGTACCTCGTCGCGTTTATTACCACATTTATTTTTGCTGAATGTGGTACTGGCCAGACAGAGAATTGAAAGAGAACCCGATTATCGCATATCTCGAGAATATCTGACAACTAAATTCGATTAAGCTTTGAGAATACCAAAACAGACGCGTCTTCTATACTTTTTCACATTATCAGCGCGTTCATTCATGCAATCGCTGACGTAATGGCTGCTAAGGCCAACCGTATGGTGCATTGTCATTGGTGTACATGTCTAGGTGTGGCCATCTTTGGTGCGTTTAGCGGCATTCACTTGCAAACTGGGCTGCTTTTAAACAGTGTACAGTACAGAGCGACTACATTCCTTCCTTGCTCGAAATGTCATTTTGACATATGCCTGGATTGCCCGCACTTTGATGTGTTGTGTCTGGCACTTGGGGTACCTCGATATTTTAAATGCAGTCCTGTTGCAGGGTGTCAGGTCTCCCTCGAAGAGCTGCGTTTGTCGACGTTAAGGAGGCGAATCTATAACATAGTAGTACATTTTATTCGTATTTGTAATTTATTAGTGCGCGATGATATTAAGGGGTACCAAAACGTTTGATTTTAGCTTTTTACACCAAACTTTTTTAAACACTAGAAGCCTGAAACGCATCGAAGTAAATATTATTGCTACTAAAATAAACTAAGTAAACACCTTTTAATCCCCTAACTGGATATTTTCCGGTAGACTGTTTAATTGTCAGTTTACGAAAAACGAGTGCTGCTTACTGTACTAAATATTTATAGTCTAAAATTATTTTTCAGCTCGGCATTGGTGTATCGTGCCGTCCTGCCATGCCATCAATTTGCATTTTCAGTCCCCTCAGTTGACGGCGGCGTGGACTAGAAAAGGCTTGAAATTAAATGCCTCATCCAGTCAATACATTCACCAAATGTGGCAAAAGCTGCGGAGCCTTACTAATAAGACGTTTTAAAAAAGCGAATGCTGCTTGAGCACCCGCTGCGTGGCAAATTCCACATGTCACATATATGTGGCGCTAGACGATGTCGTCATTATTGCAAATAGAGGTAGAAATACTGGATCGCCAAAACAGGTCTCAATAAAGCGGCTACGTTTACGAGAAAGCTGAGACCTAGAAATTAATATTCATTTGGATTGTTCAAAATACCGCCACAGGACCTAAT
This sequence comes from Echinococcus multilocularis, assembly GCA_000469725.3. Taxonomy (NCBI): domain Eukaryota; kingdom Metazoa; phylum Platyhelminthes; class Cestoda; order Cyclophyllidea; family Taeniidae; genus Echinococcus; species Echinococcus multilocularis. Next base: position 1,976,662 of record LN902846.1, on the reverse strand, counting down.
GGGACTTCTGTTCCCATGATGTCTCCTCTCTCTGCCGGAATTCCAAGTCACAGCGCCTTCAGTGGTGTGTTATTTATTGTGTCTGACCAATTTCTGGGTCTTTTTCGTTCCCTCGGCTAATCCTCCATCCGTTCCTCCCTGTCCCTCCCCAAATCCCATTTTCATCTCCCACTTCCCGTTGTATGCACATATATGTGCATGGACGTGTATACGCTTGTATCGGCACAAGCCCGTTTGGCTGTTTTGCCTTAATCACGCAGACGTTCTACTCGTGATGGGCATACACACACCAAATCAAACGGACCGCAACTGCGTGCGTGAATGGCCGCGCAATTGATAATTGAAGTTTACGCTCGAATCTGTGTAAATGTGCCTCTACGGATGAGATTTGCGCCACGATAAGACAGGCACGAGGCGGTGACGGTAGCAGCGACAGCAACAGTAGCCAATCAGGTGGTGGCTGAGTCATCGGACACGTGTACGTGCGCGCCTGCGGACAGTTCGTGTCCGCCGTTTGCACGCGAGCTTTTTATGTACGTAGGTAAGATGGGGGCTACAAGGGGATGGTGGCGTCGCCTTTCAACGATTCAGGGTACAGAAGGAGTTGGAGGGTGAGGGTGGCTAGGACGGGCAGAGGAGAGGGAGGGCTTGATGACACACTAACAAACTACGTACTCGCGTCAATCATGTGTGGCCCTGTTAAAATGGTCACAAACGTCCACGGAGTAGCCTCTCCCGAGGGATTAATTACTTTTCGCATCTGCCTAGCCAAATTTAGAAGTAAAGCCCGACTTCTCAATGGAAGGCAAAAAGAGGTAGTTAGTGTCTTCATCGCCAGGTGTTTAAAAGGGCTAAAGAGACCCGGTAGCAAAACTTTATGCCGCCATTGCGGAAGCCCATTCGGTGGAGACTCGTTGGGTCTACATGGGTATTGGCATATTTTCCTCGGCGCCTTTTGATGACACTGTAAATGGCCGACATGGCTGAACCGCCGTCTTCAACAGTGGCTGTGTTTTTCGTGCAATCGGATGGCATTCCACTTGTCATGTGCTCCGCTGTGAAGCCGTATCGATATGGCTTACCCGAGTGAGATTGTTTTAAGCTAGAGGAGTTTCAGAAGGCGGCCCTCACCTCCCACACCCTCCTTCCGATGCCTTGTTAACTTGTGGTTAGAGGAAGGGAGAGAGGAGTGAAAGATTTGTACTTCAAGTTGGAGAGGATGTATTACCTCAACCTCATCTCAACCACACGGTCACATGCAGTAAAACGGATGGAAATTGGCTGGAAATAGAGAAAAGCGTATTTCGTATGGGTGGAATGCGCAACATAATGGTATCTCGTTGGATGTCCAAGGATTATGAGAGGTGATGCTGATGGCCAAACGTCATACCCATGGTTGGCGTGTTACCACGCCTCAACACCTTCTGCCAGTTTATTGTAATTACTTCACCAGCGCACATCTAGACATTGAACGTAGGGACTCGTGTGCCAGCTTTTAGAAACAAGGTTTTACTGCCGCCCGTACAGTCTGTGTGACCCGGAAAAGAATAAAAATGTAGAAGGGCGCTGCCGTAATTAAAGCTTCTTTGAGAGGGCTTTTACTGAGCGTGCTCACGACGCCAAGGTCTCGTTGAAGTCCCCTTTGAAGGAGCCCACTTGAAAAATGTATTTAAAGACACTGCCTTCTCCTAGTGGTGATATACAATAAGCTAACCCCACAAATTTGGTTTTTTTCGTGTTTTGGGTAGCCAAACGGCATCTAAATAGCACCCAGGTGGAAAGCGAAATGCCAAGAGCCTGCGTACTTTGGCGTTCAAATTGGTCCGGGACTTTTGGGGGTCATAAGGCTACAAAAATTCTGCTTCTAAATTTCTCCAAACACTTGTTCCGGGGGGGGGGGGGCTGAAAAGATTTGTCCGTATGGCCAAACCATCCTGGGAACTGACGTCTTGGTCCTCTTTATCATCGACACTGAGACACTCCGCTGCGCACGCACCCACCACTTGGATGCTTATTCCGATCCAGGAGTGAAATTGTTCGTCATTATTCTTGACTGCACGAAAACGCGAATGATCTAGTCTTCTTGAGTGATTTGACTGCTGTAATGACTCGAACAGAATTCCGAGGTTTCTTGATTTGTGCAAGATTTGTGTCCAGTAGATCCATCAGAAGCCATGGGATTTGTCACCGAAGTTTGGAATGAAGTCTCTTCCAAACCTTGTCGAAAATAGTGTTGGGTCTTAGTTCCTGGCTTAAGAGTGATTTTCAAAGCGTTAACACAATGCGGGGTGAGGAGGGCATGATGACAGAAACCTTTAATTTCTTAAATGATATTCTAACGCCGATGTCAAGAGAGACAGATAGTCAGAAGCTAGAGCTTGGAGAAATCTGAGAAAAGGACGGAGGGTGGTGATGAGGTTGAGACATCATCTGCCCCAGTTCTGCTCTTCCTCCCTCTCAGAACAAGTTGGCAAGACAACCACTTTTGTATTGATCTTCTTATCGGGAGGAGGGGGGCGGGGAAGCTAGGTTGTCTTTGGATAAGTGTTCTGACTCAACATGGTGAACTTTTAAATAGCGTCTAGCTTCATGCCATATCACTCAACTGAACCATGTCTATGCGATTTGACAGCAGGGCATATGACAGGCAAAATTCCACAGCGAATGTGGGAGATCCACAACCGCCTTTGAAGGCGGCATTCCCCGTGCTATCAAAGGGAAACACTTACGGCGGAAGCTATACCAATTTCTATGGCTTTGAACACCTTCAGAAGGGACCGCACCATAAGAGGTACTTGCGGGCGGCCTTCTTTCTTACTTCCACCTAGCGGGAGGGGGGGGGAGGGTGGAAAAAAACCGCTAACAGAAGTCATTCAGAGAAGGAAAGAGGTGAAGAGTCGCCTTGTGGATAGGTTAATTTTTCAAAATTAGTCCATCTGCTTGCAGACGGATGAATCACTGATCAAATGAGACGACAAAAAGGGCAGCTACTAACTTTAGTAACCTCCTGTCTGCGCGATAACTCATTGCCGCAAGTACAGCAGAACGCACGTGTCTGGGGGCAATAATTGAGGAGAATATTTATGCTTCGTGAAGAAACGAGTGAACAAAGAAAAGTTTTTTATCAAGACAATTTTAAAAGAAAGTCAGTAGTTTTAGCTTCTATTTTTGATAGAAACGGGATGTGGGGATCAAAAAGTCACCAAGATGTCGTGTAGATCACCTCCAGAGGCTAAAGATCCTCTGTCGTTGAGCATTTCAGTTAACAGTCTAACAGCAGTGAGGCCACGCATAACTGATGGCTTTTTCTGTGATATCTGGTCATGGTTTCCAGTTAATGAGATAAGAAGTACCGCCCTGTACTCTTTCAGTACCTCTTGGAGACGAAATACGCTCCATCGATCAGGAAGAAGACTTGAGATTTACAGTCGGATGAGCTGGTGAAACTTCCAAATTGAAGTCACCTGTTTTACACATTGAGACCTTTTGTATTATTAAGTCCCAACCATAGGTTAAGGATAATCAGAACCAGTATATGATAGAGTTCTTATTGACAGATCTACCATCCTTGCAAAGTTAGATATCGATAAGAAATCCTTTAAGATTTTGGGGAAACTTTGTTAAAATTTTGCTACTTGTGTCTTATTAATTTATCATAAGTAGACAAGCAACTCATGCATCTGTTGAGTGAAATTCCCACAACCGAAGGTTTCCATTTTTGTCAAAAGATCACTTCTTGAAACCTACTTTTCCACATTTAACAGGCTGTGAATGGATACAGCATTTGATTCCCACCATCTCTTAAGGAAATAGATTATTTATTCCATATGTGTGCAATTGAAACACTAATGGATAAATACAGGCTGGACGGATGGATGGACGGCTGGATACTGGATGGATGGATGGATGGATGTCATGGTATTCAGGAACCCCAGCCGAATTTACAGCATTTACTCTAACTATGTAACAGAGTGTGACCTTTCCATGAATCCGGGTTAGGTGATCACATCATCTTCAATTCCGTCTCGTCTTTGACTACAACTTTCCAAAGGGCTTATCTCTGTTGAAGCAGAAATGTGGTCACATAGAAGGTGAGGGGACGGCAGCTCAAATAACGCCTTCTACATCATAGGTCCTCGAGCCACTGTAGATTTTACTACCATCGCAACGGCCTAAAGCTTCCACCTACGTTTATGGCCTCTCATCCATTCTGCCAGTCAGTAATAAACCTTTTCCTGCATTAACACAACACCTTTTTACGTCTTGAGGGATGACTGAGGGGTTTCGATCCAATCCTCCAAATAGTTTTACATGAAAGATTGTCCAAATCAAAATAAGACAAGGATCCCTGGAAGATGGCAGGAACAAGGCAGTGTAGACAATGACTCAGAGACATATTTGATTTACCCACTGTCAAATTTTTTACCTCACCTCACTACAGCAGACATCCATCTGATGCCACGCCACTGCCCCTCCTTCTTTTTGCTTTAGCAATAACCCCAGATCTTTCCTTTCTCGCCTCCTCCCTCCTTTGCTTGTCGTGATAGCTGACTTGCCAGTAAATCAAACTGGTGAAGATGGCTGTTGAAAAAAGAAGAGCACCAGCCAAGATTGTTTACTCTTGGTGAACACGAATGTATGCAGGGGAAAAAATAAGGTAATAAGGAAGACCGACCGGACGACTGAGAGGCAAAATCATTTCCTACTTGATAATAGAGCTAATACAGAAATGACCTGAAATATTTTGTCGACCCCGATCGACATTTGGCTGACCCATTCTTACTCCCGGCTACTTGGTGATAATAAAGGAAAGCAGTAATGGCTTGAGGTGGAGCCACGAATATGCAAATCCACCTGTCACATATGTGTGACACTGATAAACAACTGGTAACCAATGTCCTCATTCACCCACTCACCCCACTCATTCATGCACCCATCCATCCATCCATTTACTCATTCATTTGAAGTTTGATCAAGACTCCTGCATGCCTCAGTCAATGCAGTCAAATCAAACACGAGTTTGTCCTCTCAATACATCCAACCTTCCCTTCTCTCCTTCACACTGACACAACAACTCCCCTTACAATTCCAGCTACAACTCCACAAGCATCGGGAAGGAGGAGGAGTCTCATGGACAAAATGCTGTGCAAGCAAAGTGCCATGCCAAAGCACACATCATTTGTGGACGCACTGCCAGACATCATAAATATCGCATTTCCAACTATGAAACCCATCCGCATGTGCCCGCAACCGTCAAGTGTGGATACGCACTCGAGTGGAGGCAATTTCGTCCAAAGAACACCCACAAAACCAACAAGCATTTGAGGACATGTGACTGCATTCGGATTGGCCACCTCGACCCACCGAAGTATGCACTCCTCCTCCTCCTCCTCCTCCTCCTCCTCCTCCTCCTCCTCCTCCTCCTCCTCCTCCTCCTCCTCCTCCTCCTCCTCCTCCTCCTCCTCCTCCTCCTCCTCCTCCTTCTCCTCTCTTTCCTCCAATCTCTTCCTTTTGCATATTCAAGGCACCGCAACACCACATTTTCCTGCGGCATCCACGGGTATTCATGCAGAGGGACCAGGTTGGTCATGAGAACACCAGACCTACAACTGTGTCTTCGCATCACACTTCGTCCATTTTCGCCCTTTCACTCAATAACATGCCCTCCCCCCGCCTCCTACTCACCCTCAATCAACCATTCGTCCACATTTGCAGCCGCCTTCACAAGCATCCCTTTTCACCAAACATTCGTCAAGACGGAATGCACTTCAAGACAGACGACAACTCGTGAAGCACAGGTCATTCCATCCTCGTCTTGACGTCATATGCGCTGCATAACGCGGATGCATTCAAATGCTTTTCGTGACATGAAGCAGAAGAGGGGGGCGAGGGAAGCAGGGATGGATTTCCTCTTCACACAACATGTGGGTGCGTGCGAAGAGGCATTCAAGTGGAGTGCAGAGGTGCATTTGCCTACTGTCGTCCAATGGAAGGCACAACTTCAATGGGTGCGAAGTGAGCAAACTGAACTGCGCCTCCTTCTCTCTCCCTTCCTATACCCACCTTCCTCAACATCACCTCCGTGCTACCACACTCACTGGACAAGTGGATCAATGAACCGACACCACGCTTCGATGCTCCACTTCACTTCGTCATCATGCCTGAAATGTGAACAAGTGGCCGAGAAGTAGACAGGTGGATAGGTGGCCAGGTGGACATGCAGACATGAGGTCAAGTTGGCAAACTGGAAGCCCCAAATCTGCGTTGTTGCCCCCTGTTTGTTTTACAATTGGTGGATGAGGCTGTTTAACGAGTCAACAGAGAGAGGGAGGTATCTCTGGCTGTGCAATGTTATATGTCGATCAGGCATTGATGGAGGCTTACACAGATGTTGTACACACTGCCGGAATGTCCTGGATGACTATTCACAACTCTCAACTGACTGCGAAGCTGTAGATTTGAAAAGGGGCAATCACGACGATGATTGTCAGGAGTACAGTTGTATTTGAAATGGAGAGACTACTGGAAGATCTAATTGTTGAGTGGTTAAGCGTCTCCACCATCGCCGTACCTTCACGTGGGTGCAAGCCGTTACACACAAAAGACTTTTATTGTCAAAAAAAGCTGATTTTGCTGTCCCACTTTTTGATATGCATGCGCGCATGAACTACCACTGTTGTCACTTGCTCTAGCTTAGGGATTTTTAGATCCGTCTTCTCACGGGTCAAGGTAATTTGTTTTGTAAACAGTGGACCTTCTTTCCACTGACGTAGTAGTCATGTCTGTTTCAGTTGGAGGTAAGGGAAGAGAAGCTGTACCAAGTGGATAGATTACAATCCGTGTGGCTGTTTAGCCTCCAGCAAGCAAACAGTCCCCAGTAAACAGTGAACCTCCACTTTACCCAACATTGTTGCCAAGTGTTTCTTTTCCAATTCGTGGATGGAGGTGTTCAGTGAGCCCACAGAGAGAGAACAGTGTCATTGGCTGTGCAATGTTGTGCCAACCGGGCTTCAATGTAGGATCAACACAGATGTTGTACACGCTGCTGGAATGTTCTGGATGAATATTCACAACTCTCAACTGACTTCGCGGCTGTGCACTAAGAGGATTACCAATCACCGCAATGGTCATCATTGCTGACGTGCAGACATGCAGATATACAGCTGTCTCTGAACTTCTAGCTGTTGAGTTGTTAAGTGTCACCACCATCTCCATGCCTTCATGCGGTAGATGTCTTCTTACCAGAAGGTTGCTCTTTCATATGAACCATAAACGCGGACCTTGGACACATTCGCCAACATCGACAACAATTGCAAATTCGTATTGCAGAGTTAAGAATTAAATTTTCCCCAGAATTACGTAATTGGTATGTTTTGTTGAAACTCATCTACTAGGTGGTCGGTTCAATCAACTTCGGTAGACTTATTTCTGTTAAAGTAGTACCCCAAGTCCGCTCGATGCCTTCCACCAGTTACACTTCGTCCCTCAGTTCACTGGCACTACCTATTATTGATGGGGTAATACTACCACTTCAAAGACTCAGAAAATACAAATCAAGATATTTTTCCGATTCTCTTTGAAAGCAAGCGATTCAAGTCCTGTCCGGTAAGTAGAGTTTCTGCAAATGCCTTTCCGTTCAGTCGATGGGAGCACCGGCCAAAATTTCTTCCAAATTGATGGAATCTGTCTAATTACTTGCATTAAATTTCCTCCCTATCCGAAGTATTTTTAAATAAATAGCAAAGACGATGTTATCTCCTCTCTTCTTCCCTTTCAAAGTTGTCACGGAGCTGTCATGCCCACACGCGACAGCGGTGTGCGAGAGGAAGTACCACAGTGGGAGGCGTCGCTCCCTCGCCCTCCAATTTTAATCATATTTATTTACCCTGTCCCTATTTTACCCCTGCATATAGGTGCAAGTGCTTTTTGATTTAAGCCAAAACAAAAACAGGAATTTTGCTGTTCCTCTTTTGTTCCTTAAAAAGCGACATCGCACAACAAGATGTGGACAAACGCCTTCGGGGCAAGTGAACCACTAGGGCCTAGATTTTCCATTATTTTTTTTCGTTCTTGCTTTGTTTGAGTTGCATAATTTGATTTAACAAATAGGCTTCGTAAACTTGTTAAGTAACATTTGTCACATATGTGTGACGCTGACAGCCAACTTGATAATGTCAAAATAGGAGTCTCGTAGATTTGTGCAATCAAAATTTCCATTTCATAAAGCCCCTACAATGTGAAGGGAATAGGTGATTCGACTAGATATGAAAGGCTGCAATTGAAACTTTTTAAAAGACGAATTTCAATCAAATTTACAAACCAATAAATCTAAAAGGCAATAAAGGTACGAATTCACTGCCTTCTCCTCCCACTATTTACAGCCACATCACTGAATTATGGTTATAAGGTTCAGATTATGCGGAGGGATGCCCCAGTCTCATCTTATGAGACTAATTTGCTGGTGTCAGCAGCAATCACCGTTTCTTCAATCCCAGCAGTGGCATGATCAGCCTATGTGAGTCACATCTCCTTGGCAGAAGTTGGTAGTCACTTTCTCCCATTTTTTGAGAAAATAAAATACGAAAAAATAGTTAAGGATCCAATGGAGAGAACAAATGAAGTGACTAGGGTCTCAACGATAACCAATGAAATTTAAGATGTCAGGAGAACCAATCATTACTGAGAAGTAGGAAAGTGACATTGAATTGAGTAGAAATTCATATCGTAGAGACAGGGCAAAAGAAATTGCACAGGCGAGAGGTTTTAATTATGAATTGTAGGCCTGTGTAAAAACCTAGCACTAACAACAACATGAGAGTAAACGGTAAGAAAAAAACATGGGAGGGACGAAGGGCAAGAGAGAAGACAATGAGGACGACTACCATGTCGGCAAAAGGCGGTGAGACTGGAGAATTTTTCTAACCTCCTCATTCCTTTTTGTTGAGTTACTCAAAGCTAACATTTCCCGCGAAAGGAGGAGGAGGATGAGGAGATGGAAAAAGAGCTTGTTCGTGACATGGTCGGAATTTTTGATCTCTCGCATGACCTTCACGAGGAGGAGTAGCGCGCACACATAGACGATTAAGAGAGAGTACAGAATCGGTGAATAATGCGGTAGACATGCCATGACTACAGCCTCGATCCCGCTAAAAGTGTCTCGCGTAGGGGATGTGCCAAGTACGAAGGAGTGGGTGTTTCATGAGAGTAGTCAGTTACTGGTTGTTCTGTGGAGGAAAACAAGTAAGAGAATTTTGTCCTTTTTCGGAAACCCCATTTGCTGCCTGTTGGAGAACTGTTATGCACTTTTATCCTCGTTAAATTTGTCTTGATAACAGTGAAAGAGATAGGTGTGGTGATTCATCGTGTCTGGGCGCTGTCCCTTTGGTGTGCAAGTGCCTGGGAAACCTAATCAGGGATTGTCCAGAAGAGGAAGACATGGTACTCTCACGCAGAGGGTAGAAGGCATCACATTTAGCTCACATTTAGTTTCATGAGTTGCCACGGTGGTACGAAAACGACTATTTTGGTGTCATGGGCCCCGACCATTCCTTACGCTCCGCCGTCTGTCATCCATGACCACAAAGCTCGGAGAAAAAACCGCAGGTTGGAGCACCACATATGTGTGACACCACTTCTGAGCATAGTGGGGAAACAGTTGATTGGAAACTGCTGAGTATCTACTGGAAACACCTACCACCTCCTCCTTACGAATGAAATAAACAATGTGGGAATCGCACCTGACAACTATTTTCTCTCCTTTTTTGAAGCACAAAACATGTAATTGAAATGATGCATTGTGATATCTTTTAGAAGAGCTTCTGCCAACCCACGCCGACATAGACGAAAAAACTAACACACACAATTGCCTGCTATTTCCGCCCGTCTGTTTGAATTAGTGCGTGCCGCTTGGGATGTGCCCTCCATGTGCCTCCGCCTAAAGGAGGATGCCGTGCTTTTTTAGCAGAGGCCCCTTAGACTACCCTGCCCGCTTTGAGTAGGGTAGCCTAATGTATCATGGGTAGATAGAGAGGGGAGAAGTAGAAAATGTAAAAAAAAATGTGGAATCAGGCACGAAACTGGAGGTGTCTTACTCACCCATCTGGGACGGGTTTCCTTCTTCTAGTAGGACAGTGAGTTTTATGGATGATGCCGGTGTTAGTTTTTACTATCTTTGGGAAGGCATTTGGCCGAGAGGCAAGATGGCAAAAAGAAGAAGCTAGATTTATCACCGGACAGTAGCAATTGGGCCGGGATGAAATACACATACCCACACATATACACACCCATTCGGTTACTTTTCAGGTATCTACCCTATCACTGAGTGACAACCTATAATCGATTGGTCATGTCGATCACCTTCCTCTTCTACCCAAAGAAGATGTAAGTGGGAAACCTCGTTTAGCACAAAAATGACTAAATAGATGAATGTGCTTTGTCAAGGAAGACCTGTTCTTTTTAATGATAAAAACATTTGTAGTCTTATATATTAAAACAAATCAGAATAGTCAGCCACGATTTTAGTAACTCTTTAGTCGAATGACGAAACAATCGGTAAAGCAATTAGACGACTGGGTCCCCATTTTCCCCCTCTCCCCTCATACCAAGGGTTAAAGAATGCTAAGAATATTCTTTAAATACATCATAAAATTTCGCCGTTCACTTTAGATTGATTACTAGCTGACTGACCAACATGGTGACTTGTTTTAAAGAATGTATGGTTACACTTCCAAGTTAAGCCTTGAGTGGGGGTGTGTATGTTGGGTAAAGTGGAGGTTCACTGTTTACTGGGGACTGTTTGCTTGCTGGAGGCTAAACAGCCACACGGATTGTAATCTATCCACTTGGTACAGCTTCTCTTCCCTTACCTCCAACTGAAACAGACATGACTACTACGTCAGTGGAAAGAAGGTCCACTGTTTACAAAACAAATTACCTTGACCCGTGAGAAGACGGATCTAAAAATCCCTAAGCTAGAGCAAGTGACAACAGTGGTAGTTCATGCGCGCATGCATATCAAAAAGTGGGACAGCAAAATCAGCTTTTTTTGACAATAAAAGTCTTTTGTGTGTAACGGCTTGCACCCACGTGAAGGTACGGCGATGGTGGAGACGCTTAACCACTCAACAATTAGATCTTCCAGTAGTCTCTCCATTTCAAATACAACTGTACTCCTGACAATCATCGTCGTGATTGCCCCTTTTCAAATCTACAGCTTCGCAGTCAGTTGAGAGTTGTGAATAGTCATCCAGGACATTCCGGCAGTGTGTACAACATCTGTGTAAGCCTCCATCAATGCCTGATCGACATATAACATTGCACAGCCAGAGATACCTCCCTCTCTCTGTTGACTCGTTAAACAGCCTCATCCACCAATTGTAAAACAAACAGGGGGCAACAACGCAGATTTGGGGCTTCCAGTTTGCCAACTTGACCTCATGTCTGCATGTCCACCTGGCCACCTATCCACCTGTCTACTTCTCGGCCACTTGTTCACATTTCAGGCATGATGACGAAGTGAAGTGGAGCATCGAAGCGTGGTGTCGGTTCATTGATCCACTTGTCCAGTGAGTGTGGTAGCACGGAGGTGATGTTGAGGAAGGTGGGTATAGGAAGGGAGAGAGAAGGAGGCGCAGTTCAGTTTGCTCACTTCGCACCCATTGAAGTTGTGCCTTCCATTGGACGACAGTAGGCAAATGCACCTCTGCACTCCACTTGAATGCCTCTTCGCACGCACCCACATGTTGTGTGAAGAGGAAATCCATCCCTGCTTCCCTCGCCCCCCTCTTCTGCTTCATGTCACGAAAAGCATTTGAATGCATCCGCGTTATGCAGCGCATATGACGTCAAGACGAGGATGGAATGACCTGTGCTTCACGAGTTGTCGTCTGTCTTGAAGTGCATTCCGTCTTGACGAATGTTTGGTGAAAAGGGATGCTTGTGAAGGCGGCTGCAAATGTGGACGAATGGTTGATTGAGGGTGAGTAGGAGGCGGGGGGAGGGCATGTTATTGAGTGAAAGGGCGAAAATGGACGAAGTGTGATGCGAAGACACAGTTGTAGGTCTGGTGTTCTCATGACCAACCTGGTCCCTCTGCATGAATACCCGTGGATGCCGCAGGAAAATGTGGTGTTGCGGTGCCTTGAATATGCAAAAGGAAGAGATTGGAGGAAAGAGAGGAGAAGGAGGAGGAGGAGGAGGAGGAGGAGGAGGAGGAGGAGGAGGAGGAGGAGGAGGAGGAGGAGGAGGAGGAGGAGGAGGAGGAGGAGGAGGAGGAGGAGGAGGAGGAGGAGGAGGAGGAGGAGGAGGAGGAGGAGTGCATACTTCGGTGGGTCGAGGTGGCCAATCCGAATGCAGTCACATGTCCTCAAATGCTTGTTGGTTTTGTGGGTGTTCTTTGGACGAAATTGCCTCCACTCGAGTGCGTATCCACACTTGACGGTTGCGGGCACATGCGGATGGGTTTCATAGTTGGAAATGCGATATTTATGATGTCTGGCAGTGCGTCCACAAATGATGTGTGCTTTGGCATGGCACTTTGCTTGCACAGCATTTTGTCCATGAGACTCCTCCTCCTTCCCGATGCTTGTGGAGTTGTAGCTGGAATTGTAAGGGGAGTTGTTGTGTCAGTGTGAAGGAGAGAAGGGAAGGTTGGATGTATTGAGAGGACAAACTCGTGTTTGATTTGACTGCATTGACTGAGGCATGCAGGAGTCTTGATCAAACTTCAAATGAATGAGTAAATGGATGGATGGATGGGTGCATGAATGAGTGGGGTGAGTGGGTGAATGAGGACATTGGTTACCAGTTGTTTATCAGTGTCACACATATGTGACAGGTGGATTTGCATATTCGTGGCTCCACCTCAAGTAGCGCACATGAAATGTGCTAGCGCCAGGCAAGCGGTGCCTGATGGCTGAACTGTGATAGGTGTTGGAGCAAATCATGTGTGCCGAAAGTGTTGGTTGAGCTGAAGAATGAAATGCAGGTGAAGACTATGTTTGACGTGGAAAGGGTAATGGCAGCAATTATCTATGGGGGAGCCACTATGGTTGTCAAAGAAAGGAATGACAATCGTTTTTATCTATTTGTTGGAATTTCAAGATACCTTGACTGCTTTGTGCAGTTGTTGAGCTGAAAGTGTGGGAGATTATAAGTTACCCCTTAATCGCCGTCGGCCCGCGCGAAATCAGCCATCTGATCACCCTTGCTGACTTCTGTCGTTATAACTTATCGAGGGGGCTCTTAGAAAGGTCATACGAAAAGCCATTAATCCCTTTGATTGCGCTGTCTACTAATGGGGACTGAAGCCATTATAGAGAATGGTTTCCATTCAGAAAACCTCGTCAATTACACTTTGGTCAAAATGTCGACCAGGGTTGGGGCATACTTTTCTGACTATCCAAAATGCGTCTATGATGGGATTTGGGTAATGTTGTTTCTAATTCAACTATTTAAAATACAAAATACTACCAATAAGGCAAAATTTGATATGATAATGCTTAAGTTGTTCTGACATTTAATGATTTTCTTCCTTTTTTGTGCCAATTTTCCCTTCTATCATTTTGGATCTCATCAACCCAAGGTCTTTTATAATCTGGTGGAGGACAATCTTTTTTGGCACCAGACTAATTTAAGTCAAGTTCCTTTTTGAAGCAATACAGAAGAAATCTTCCATCGACTTTTACTGATGCCATGTTACGACCCATATTTCTGCTCTCTAGATGGAAAAGATCGGCGTGTAAGCACTTCCATTCATTATTAGCTGGTGGAATGTACAAGCGGTGATATTTTGTAAGGAGTCAAAGGCGTCTCTCTCCTCCTGACCATTTGCTCTTAAAAGGGAACTAAAAAAATCGCATTTTGGGGCTTGAATATCTCCTCTAGTGTGGCCTTGATCCCAAGGCCTCCGGTCCACTACGTGGGTCGACATCACATTTCCGTTGTCGGTGGCGAATTCAATGCTCGTTTTCAAAACGTCAAGACTTTGCTTCAAAAATGATCAAATTTAAGTAAAATTCGACCTCTCTTTTCGACGATGAACCAGTCGTATTTGGGGCATTTGTGCATGTTTAGTAAATGGCATTTCCCTAATTGCGTCGACCCAGACTGCTGCGACTGCCTCCACACTGCCCTTATTTAATTGGCTCATTAGCTGCTGATCTTTCTACAAAATTTGCTTTTTTGCTGTTGTTGTTTCTCTAACACTGACTAAACAATCTTACTTTTCTATCCAGTCTCCTAAATTGGGATTCTTCTCTTCGGAGGAAAAATTCTGGCCAACTGACTCACACTGACAAGTTTGGGAGGAAGGTTCAAGCACCCACATTCCAACAGAGGTAATAAGAAGTTGCCCATTTGTATGTCCATGCTAACAGCAGATTTTGATAAATTGGTATGACACATTATTCGCCTGTAAGAAGTTTTAAAGCAAAAAAGCAAAATTTTTTGGGCATTTTTTCGGGTGCAGGCAGGAAGATCCCCTCAGGTAAAATGGCTAGTGTCCATTTGCTTGATGAGAAGGGCAAGAGAGCGACAATAAAATAAAAAAATTTCCCTCCTTTCCTGTTTTCAAGCTTGAAACCCCACTGTCATTAATCAAACCCGGCCTCAGAGAGACGTGCACACACACACAGGCATATGCAACCAGACGACAGCATCACGTAGTCACAAGGGAAAAAAGGACAACTACACTAGGGAAAATTTTATTATTCCCAACTTTTACTACTTCTAAGGTTGTAAAATGGGTGCATTGCTTTTGTTTACCAGACAAGAATTTCCAGCCCTCAACTCTTTTGACTAAGGAGAGATAAACGAATGCCGCGTGGGCAGTCCAGCCGATCCAAATTCCCAACAGCGGCCATAAATTTGATGTGTATTTTTAAAGCTCCTCAGCAGTTCCTATTATAGACAGTTCAACTCATTCAAAGAGTTGTCTATACATTGGAGAATCCAGCCTTCATAAATGTGTGCTTCATCTGGCCTGTTTCTAGCCGACCCGTCATATTGACTGCTCCACTTGGCAGGCGGGCATGCTATGCGCCTGAGTATTTGACGTCTGAAGCAGCAGGAAGTAACCATTGGTGTCTCTGAGTTATGTTTTTCTCCAAGATATCGGATGTCTGATGGAAGGAATAATCTGGGGTGATAAAGAGCCCTTTTACCGGAAACGTCCTACTCCCCCTTCCGTCATTCAGCCTCCTGCGTGCACGCAAATGCTGCCACATTGGATATTGCTAAAAAAAGAAACTGGGCTCAGTAGTTTTTTACAAAATATTAAAAAAATGATGGGAGGAAAGCGTACCGATAAAATGTGGTATATTAGACAAAATCCCCTGTAACCGGAGCGTTGCCATTACCTTCTGAATCAACAGAATGCAAATTTAGCTCACTTAGCACCACAAGACACCTCGTCACGGACAAGAAAGAACAGCGTTTGTTGATAGACAGATATTTCAATATGGTTCTTCACCTCCCAGCCCGTCCTAAGTCCCAATGGCAGAAATGGATTATGAATCCGTGGAAATCTGGCCCAAAACACATTTACTACTGGAGTATCCGAAGAAGATCGACAGCCAGAAATTAAAGTTTTATTATTCCAAGCCTCAACAGTCTGTTTGTCATGCGATAATGCTTGTCACAAACTGTCAACAACACATATTGCAAATGCGCTACACATTAATCGAATGGGAAGTTAGGTATGGCGTAAATTTTACTTGCTCTGTAAGTGGCTGATTAACCAATCACTGCGTGGTCCGAACGACCACCAATAAAGGCGGCCTCTCCAAAATGTTCAAAGGCATTCAATACATCAGGAGCCTTTGATCAGTGATTAGAGGACGACACAGAAACATCCCACTGGGCTGATTTAGGGTGTGCAGTTAGCTTAAGAAACCGGTCTTTGTTAGGAAAGTGCGGGGGGAGGGGAGTAAGGGAGGATGGTTTATGCAGAAGATAGATGTATCGATGTGTAGCAAAGATGCGACTAAGTCGGCTGGAAGACAAAATAATGCCTGAACTCACCCACTGAAACAATGCTCTATTTATATGACCAGAAGTGGTCATCTTTGCGTCCAGTCCTCCAGCCCCTTAACAAAAATCCTCGTAGACTTCAACTAAAGGTCAGGTTGATGAAATCAATAATGCATTTTATTTCCAGGTGACTCGAAAGGTTCCCGTGCCATGGCATGCTTGGAGAAAGGATAAATGGAGAGGAGGAATACAAACCACTGGAATTTCAGCATCCAACATCTTCATATGACAGTTCATTTAAAATCACAAAACCAGGACCCCACTGACCACCACCACCCTTGTGCAGCCGTGTTTTTGCCCCAGATTTCGGAGGAAAGAGTCACATACGCATAGCAGGTTTCCGTATCCCTCTTGTAGGGTGGTCTCCATAATTAATGAGACTAGACGCCGGAGCAGGGGTATCACCGTCGTCGGTGATTCCATGGCGCCATCTCAGACGGTTGCGCAAAATCGTTTTACCCCCACCTTCTCTGTCCCAATATAAAATATTTTATTCAGCCGTGAATTCACGAGGTTTGGAGTTTTCTGTCACTATGCCTTTCAAGCCACAGTGACTCAGCCTTAATGATTAAAAACCGGCTATGGACTCTCCATTCATGAGTTATGAACAGTTAAAAAGAATCAAAGAAAAAGTCCAAAGCCACTGTCAGAAGGCATTTAATAACACCAACGGTTTGGTAATTCCTGCCAAAAAATAGTTTGATTAACCTTTATTGCAGCGCCTTAAATTCCAGAAGTTATTTGTCACTTTAGCTTTCTAAGAGAACCAATTAGAATTCGTAAAAGAATAGGTAAATTGCATGGGATGAAAAAGAATAATTTATCTGTGGAATTACTGACTGCAGTATGAAATGTTCAAAAGAGTACCTTATTACAACCAAGTGCTGATAAACATAAATTTACAGTTGTACTGAAAAAATTATGCATAAACCTAGCAATATTTACCTCAACAGACTAATTTATACCGTAAAGGATAGGCGCTCTAAGCGACTATTGGTTAGTCAGCCTCCAATCAATGAGCCGCTCTAGTTATCGATCGGGTTTTCCACCAATGCATTGTTACTGGGATACGCGTGTTGACGTTGCCAGGACCACTCAATCAACGTGACAACTTCAGAGATATA
The DNA here is from genome assembly GCA_000469725.3 of Echinococcus multilocularis. Taxonomy (NCBI): domain Eukaryota; kingdom Metazoa; phylum Platyhelminthes; class Cestoda; order Cyclophyllidea; family Taeniidae; genus Echinococcus; species Echinococcus multilocularis. Next base: position 1,959,509 of record LN902846.1, on the reverse strand, counting down.
GGTCAGTCTTCCACTCTCCACTTCTCCATTTCGCTAATGCTGACGATTTGGACGATGGGAAATCCCCGCCCATCAACTATCGTCCATGACACAATTGGACGGTAGTGGATGTCCTTTTGCATCAAAAATGGGAAACAACCATCTCCATCCCAACAAATTGCAAACTGAAATTGGCGTTTAAATTGTCACATTTCGAATGCATTTGTGAAGCTCCACCCTGCATATTGGTTCGAAACTGATTCCACGCTTACAGTTGAAATGCCAAAGTGATGCATCAGGATGCCAAATCTTATCTGATTTACTTGCCTCCTGCCACAGTAGCCCACATTTAGATGACTGTGGAATAGAATGGGATAGAATGGGATGGACGGTGATGGTGTTGGGAATGGAATGCCATCAACTCACTCCATTCAATGGTCATTGCACTTGACCTCATCCAAGTGGCCACAGACTTGTGTGTGCGTGTGTCCCACAGACACTTCAAGTGGAGGACACATAGGCCAAAGCACAGCAGGGTAAAATGATGGATGTTCAGGGCACAGACATTCCGCCATTTCCCATCTCCCATTCTAGCTGCCCACGCTGTCGCATTTCCTTACCCATCATGCAGTTTCCACTCCCACTGTCACCACTGCTTGTACAATTCATTATTCTTCCCGAAAAGAAAAGATTTTGGTCAGTCACAATGGGTGCCACATTTGCTGCAATATCTCACACACACACAGTACTGACCTCTCAGGAGACTGCATTCAGTGGCAAACTTTCCCCAATTCCCTTACTAACTCACCATTCCGCAGCTTCGTTTGCTAGTGACAAACGCACAATTCTGCTTCACTCACGAGATCCCTTGTGTCGAGTTCACATTTCACTTTCGCTGCGGCCATTGGCAACCAGAACCAAGGATTCGCCCCCAACCACCTTGAATGCATTGAACAAATTCATTACTGGTGCTTGATGTTTACCCTTCATCTCTTTATCGTCGATGGGCAATCAAGACGGGCACATTCTTATCGATTCAAGGCCCAAAATCTCACCTTGTTAATAGCCTCTCTTCTCTCCTCCTTTCTTCTATCACCTCTCCAACATTCATGTTTAATTTGTACCCAAAACGACGGTGGAGAATGCAGTTTAATACCTGCTCACCGTTGAAACCACTCCCATTGACGAAAGAAGTGCACAGAATTAATCGAATTGACAATTCATTAACAACAACCTACTTATCTGCCTCCATCTTCTTCGCCTTCTCTTTCTATCACTTAATCTTCTTCTTCCCCTCGCCATCCCCACATCCACCTCGTCTCTAGCTCCCCCGACAGCTAAATTTATTTGTTGGATGCACAGTGAAGTGGTCCAGAGAATACATCCAATCGCATTCCCCCTCCCTAATTGAGGGGCCGCCTTTCCCTCATCTACTAACTGTTCCACCCAGTCAGTTGCTTCACCTCATTTTCGGTATGGCAAATGAGTCCACTTAGCAGGTGCAAATGACACCACTACGTCACACCTCTTCACAGCACTCTGCCATATCCACAAGTGCCAAGACGAAACCACTTCCATCTACTCGAAAGTGTCACTTTTGATGATTCATGGCATGCATCCCTCCAATCGCCCTACCTTACCTTACCCCAAACCGCCAACTGCGTTTCCTTTGTAGTTTTTTGATCTCATCATTCGGCGCGGGTTGTGACTGATTAAAATAAGTCACTTTACTGCTCCAACCGGTACTATCATTTGCGGTCCTCTGTAGGTGGTTTCACCTTGCGTTCCCACCTCCGTCAACCATCACTACTTCCATAGTTTATGCATCCTAATCTACCCTCGAAAGCCCAGCGTGATACACATACACCCCACACGCCACATCACATCGCACCACACCCAGTGGATGGCTTCACATCCACCACAAAACTGCCCTTTTACTGCACACATCTGTCATCTCAACACCCCTTCGTTAACCACCCTCCTATCCATCAGCTGCTTGAAACAGCCATCTTGCTCTGACCTCTGGGTCACTATCAGCGAATGCGTGTTTACGCTACGCAAGGCACCACAGTGAATTCACTCAGTGTGCTGTCACAGCACCCACTCGCATAGCATTGGCTTAGCTTACTACCACACTTGGCATTGAATGGCTTGTCATGCAGTAGAGTGAATGGGAGCCACAGGAAGGCATGCCTTTCCTCACACAAGATTCACTCTTTCCTGCACTCGTCAACAGTGCCACAGACTCCAAACTTGAAGGTCACTACTTTTCAGATGCACTGCAGTTGACGTCATTCACATCGAGACAACCAAAGGACAGGCGGTGTGTTTGATCCCTCCACACGCCAAGAGGTGACCACGTGTATCTCACTGAATCAAACAACCACATTGCAAAAGCATTGGTGATGAGAGAGGTGTTGAAGGTAGAGGTGAATTGAAAGGTGCCTTTGTCGGATGATCATCACATGCCAGGACAGGATCACCATAAATGCCAACCTCCTAACATGGGCTCGGTAGAGCAGCAGTGGAGGTGAGCGCTCATCTTCCAACCACTTCAACTACCCGCTGGCTGTGCATGTGCCCCCACTCACACTGGGAAGCGATCACCCTACCAACAGGTTTGACAATACTGCGGCAGATTCACATGAACCCAAGGCACAACTGACATTCTCCTTCCCTCCACATCCACCTCACCACCAAGTAATGCTATCTCCAACCATTCATCTCATGCCCAGGTCACCACATCCATCACAGCCTTCGTCCCTCTCCCGTTGCACTAGAAGTGACGTGAAAACTGCCCCACTTTGGGTTGGCACAGAATGCCCCTTGGTTTCTTACTCCACCACCACAACATCGGTCTTTGTGCTGACACCCCATCCTCATTTCCATTCTCCCGTCACCTGTCAACCAGTAATTCAACCGCCCTAAATACCTTTCCTCTCCATCTTCATTTCTTCCTGTTCACATGCCATCTTCCCACCACCACCACCACCACCACCACCACCACCACCACCACCACCACCACCACCACCACCACCACCACCACCCTAAAGGCTACTTGCAGCAAGCAAAATTGGCTTGGAACAGCGTTGCTATTTTTCCCTTCTATTCCCAATCCAATCTCTTCCATTCCTCAGGCTTGTAATTCAATCCACGTGTGCAGTTAGTCAAACCAACTGACACTCCCTATGCTTCGCACACCTTCCCAGTGCAATCGCGAATACCACGCTTGGCTGAGATGGTAGGCAGCCTTTCGCACTGCAATCCCCTCGCAGTCTTCAGCTTATTCGACCCACTTCTGACGAAGAAGCAGGAGATGGTGGATTGAAGGTAGGCCCATCACCGGTGTGTAGAAGTGATGACAGGGGGTTGGCAGACTGAATAGATGGCAGGAGCAGAGTCCTGTGGGATCAGTGAGGGCCCAACTTCTGGTAGACCTAGTTAACCCATGTAATGTGATACCGTCTCTACAAGGATTTGAGAATGTTGCAGCAAAGCGTCAGGGCAGAGGAAAGGTAAAACTACCCAGAAGCCTCGAAATGGCTCAGTTTGGTGTAGTTACCCTGTCACTTGTGAGAGGGACACCTCACGTCATCAAATCGTAGTTGCACTGGATTGGTTTGTTATTGCTGGAATCATCCGTCCACTAACGCTTCATTTCGAATGTCTGGCCTAGCACGTAGAGAAGGCGAGTGGGTATGGTGCCAGAATGTGGTGTTGAAAACTGCTTGAAGTTATACGGCTCAATTTGACTACTGGCGATGTATCACTTAAAGTTGGTCAAATGCACATGTTGGGGAAAACTTTTGATTCCAAATCTCAACTAGCAGAGCCCTTTCAGTGTCACTGTTGACACGGCAATGCTAGACCACCTAACGCTTCAAGACCGAATCTGCGGGGGAGACAGTGCGCTCATAGCTACAACACCGGCGTGAAGAAACAATAAAGGTGAGAGCTACTAATTCCCTCCATACGGGATGTAGCAACATGGGACGGCAGGCGTCAGACTACCCCTCTACTGTTCCTCATCCCCTTCACCTATGTCATGCCCTCGAACTTGAGAAATCCTCTGTAGATTCTACATTCGTTTAATGAATGATAATGCAGTTGGCAGTTCCCAAATGATTCATGCGCTGCTGCTCCACTCCGCCACACCTCGGGGATCTTTGTTTGGAAGACCTCACTTCTCCAGAGCACTCTCTAGTAGTCCTAGCAGTACTGCAGCCCTCTTTCCGACTTCGTATCTCCTTTAACAACCCAACGCCTACTTGGTATGGGACCAAAATATCTCACGTAGCTTCAAACACAAGCAAACTCACAACCCCCACCGTAAAAAGACCACTTCCTCATACCCACACACGGTAGTTGCTACACACTACTTCTGTCTGCATCGATTCTCTCAATTCTACTTTGAAGTAACACGAATATCCGACAGCCCTATCAAGTCCTTCCACCAACCATCCGGCCATTTGCATTGTCTGCGTGGCCTTGAAAAACGCACGTGCCACTCGCAGCAAACCTGGTTGAGTCACACCGAGACACCCACGCAGTGGCGACCACCTCGCCGCTGACAAACACACAGCAATCCCGCTGCTGCCTGCACTCCATTCCGTCAAACCTAAACCCTGGGATTCAAGGATCACAAACCTCTAATTACCTTCAGGTTAATCTGCATGTCTTTAAATTACAAGAACCCCACTTCCCCAACAGATATAATGTGCTATAGTGAGTATCTAGGCGCTAAGCTAAATAGCTGGGTGGTTTGTGGTGAGTAGTCAGATTACTCTTCTTCCTGACAATCGTCCTACAACCCTCTCCAAGTTCTAAGGAACACAAGATCGGCAAAGCGGGACCCACACGATATACCTCAAGAAGACGGAGGAAGTGGGCAGTAAAAAATTTAAAATTAACACGGGTGGACAAAAAAAGAATTGAATAGAAGTTGGAGAATGCGGAGTAATAACTGAACAGCAGGTAGTTAATCCCTGACTCAGCACACACACACACGCATTGTTATTGTTGTTAATAATGCAAAGAAAGGGGCGCTGAAACAGTGCCTCGCAGAGGCTACGGTTGTACTACATTTTTTATCAAAATAACCGTCTTTTTAACTTGCAGGACTGTGTGGCTGAGTGTGATTGCGCTATACGTGTGTGTGTTACAAAAAGCCTGCATCCTCATGGAGTGTGGTTTTGTGAAGTGGAGGAGGCAAAGATAAAACCACCTGAAAGACAACAGAGGCTACCGGATCCAGAGCATCTAGAGCTTTAGAAGCTCGTTCTTGTCCAACATCTCAAGGTCTGGTGACAGCGTGCCAGAGGCCAGAGGCTCCACACCGAGTATCAGCTCTTCAGCACCCGGTAAAAAGTCGGCTAAATCCATCATAGACGAGGAGTCGTCAAACATCAAGTTCTCTTCTGACAGAATGGACTCTGACTCAGTAGCGCTCTCAAAGTAGGAGAAGTCTTCCTCCTCCTCATTTCCACGACCACCACTTAACAACAGGGCTTCCCGTGGAGTATTAAACAATTCTGGCAACGACAATGCACTCGATTCACTCTCCAGGAAGGTGGAACGACGTTTCGGACTGGTAGACGAGTTTATGCTGGTATAGAGGGTTTGAGTCTGTTCATCAAAGGTTTCGTGTTCCCTTTTCAAGACCCGTGTTCCTGGGTTTAGCAAACATGACGTTGGACGGGGTTGTTGAAGCATTATAGTCGGCGTAAGCATGGAAGAAGGGTGGTTGGTGGCAGATGCATAGCGTTGACGAACATGCGGACGCTGCTGCTCGTCGAAAATGACCCCACGGAAAGGCTGAAGCGCTTGTTTTACCGGGGTGGAGGACAGATCCGTAACCTGCGGTGATGAAGACGATGATGAAGAAGCGGAACTGTTTTTTCTAGACGAGTAAGCAGAGTCGACTAGACGCCACGACTCCGGGGAGAAACCCCTAGAAACAGGCATATTCTGAACCACGGCTGGACTGGTTTGCGCCGCGGGAAGGGCACTCGTTGTAGAAGTGTTGGTTGTCACCACAGTTTCGTTCAAGGAACCACGTTTTTTCGGCTGGTATTTGTAGTTGGGAAACTCAAGTTGATGGATCTTCACCAGCTTCGCAGCCTCCTCGTCGTAACAATTCTTGATGGCCCGTGGAACCGAACGCCAAACGATTCCAAGTTGCTGGCTTAATACCGAATTCGACGCCTCATTGTGCACTCGAAGAACGTTTCGGCGGATGTGCTGGGCGAAGAGCTAAATAAGAATTTAAAGACCTCCAAATAAAGAGAAGGTATTTACTGACGGCAACTATTGCAGCAAATGTCTCCTAAAATTGAAGTAGATATGTCTTGGCATCGATCGGTGTCCACAGCCCAGACATGGGTCTGAAAAACGACCTTGAAAGGTCAGCATCGCACCTGTCTTGAGTTCCCAATCGGTCTACTTGTCACCAAATCAAATTGCAGAACAGATTGGAAACAAAATAGAGATGAGAGACTTATATCGTGAAAGAGAAACCAAATTTCGAATTTCTAAGTAGGATTTGGTCCTATCTACAGGGGGTTAAAGGTGATGGCTAAACATTTCTCGGAACCAGGTAGCAAATGTTTCCCCCCACAATAGGATTGGCAAAAAAAAACCAATTAATTGTTTGTTAGCGAATAAACGTGTAACCAGCTCATGTTTTGTGCAATTACAAGTTAGAAAAACCAGTAAAATCTTTTCTGACGCAAGGCTCTCGAGGTGTAAAAATACTTTTTCACCAAGAACTTGCGGAATTTGAAGTATTAAATAAATTCTACAGGCAAATGCTGACACTACAATTGAACTATCCTACCATCTGAACTTCGAATATCCAAAAAAATCCCAAAACATCTACCTCCTGGGAGCGAAATTAGGGTGGAAAGGTGGAAAACCTATCTCTAAGGCCCACAAAAAAATGATGCCGCCGTATGAGAAACACAAACAGGTTTATTTGGTGGATTTCGGTTTTAGGTGAGACGGTCATGGAAGTGCCTTTGCCAAGGGGCCTGCTATCAGAAGCGCCAAGTCTCTGAAGATCTATGCCATCAGCAAATATTGTATCATAGACCTAAGAAACGCTTCCCCCAATAAACAGTAAGGGATTATGGCCTAAGGGTCCTCCCTTAAAGAACTTTGTTTTCCCCTTTTCTGGGATTCAAATATCTAGGGGTGAAAGGAAGAGCCGGGAAAGCCAGTCCCCCCCGCAGACGATGGCCGTGCACATCCCAAAAATAGCCACAATGAGATGCGAAGACGCGACCAGCCAATAGGCGAGTGAGTTGGGCTCGCAACCAGGTGCGTCGGTGCGCGCACGCACCTGGTAGGCTGTGATTGGATAAGCAGGTAGTGCATGGAGTTGCACAAAAATAGTAGGAGCCGAGGCCTGGATATTTCCCCACCCCCGCCTCCTTTCCCTCCCGTTATTTCTCCATGACTCAGGCGTATAAACACGCACATACACAAACAAGTAGAGGGAGGACTCCTTTCTTCGGCCTAATTGACGGCATACACGGGCGTGCATGCACCCCAACCATCGCCTGCGGTCGGAGAAACAAAAATCAATTAAGGTGCTGCGTTCCACCGTGGTCTTCTCGACCCCTCTCTTTGCCACCAGTGCACATCTGACGTGTACTTGACACGTTTCATCAGCTTACACCCTGTAGGCTAATGACCGTAAATTCCCTTCCGCCTCATTATGCTAACAGTAGTCTGATTTGATTTTACCCTTCTTTTTAATTTTAGTCTTGGGATAAGGCTAAGTCTAGCACGTGAATGACAAAATCTCCTGGCTGTTGAAAATGGCAGATCTTTCAATAGCACTTGCCCCCTATAGACCGTGTCGTAAAGTTCGCTCGAAAAAATCTTTCCTTTGTCGACGGAATAACACACTTTTGCAGCTCGTGTGCTCAAAACAGAAAACTACAAAATTGGCTTAAAAACAGAAAACACATCCAACCACTGAATTTTATAGACCAAAAAACGCATTTGAAGCAATTTGGAGCCCCAAGACTGCTTTCAAGGTCATCAGTAGGGAATCTAAAAAAGCACTGACCAACGGAACCCGGTTACTTGTTCAAATGAAGTTAAAAGGCTTCGATTTGTGGCCTTACAAAGGGAAAAAGCACAAATTTGGGCTTTAAAATACAAGTTGGCTTAGAATCCGAATTTAGTGAAATCGGAACGAGTGGGGAGAAATATAGAGGGTAATTCCCAACTCACCATGAAACTATTGAGGGGACGCGGCACAGAGTCCTTCCGTCGGCGCTTCTTAGACTCTGTGATGGTGGTGTAGGGTTTGGCAGCAGCAGCACCTGTCAATCGGAGTGCCCTGTCGCTCGGCCACTCGGTGGGTAGGGCATGGAAGTCCGTCAGATGACGGATCCAGGCATGGAGACCGCTTTGGGCGGAAGGACACTCGGCACACTCCACCATCCACATGACTAAAACGGTTTGGTTTGGTGAAAGCAGACACGAAGGCTTTATAGGCGGCCACACACCTCCGATGGCCTTGAGATTTCGCACACGTCCGCACTTGCAGGCAGGCACGTGCGCACGCATTAGGGTTAGGAAAAGGGAGGCGAAACACTGGTGGTAGAGAAGTGGAGCAAAATGGCGAGAGACGGACAGACGGAGAATTCATACGCTTGTGCACACGTACATGTCTGTCTCTCTCTGTCTATGCGTGCATACATGTACATACGCACGGACACACCACCGTAGATGCATGCGAGCACCAGCAGTGATAAATCGTTGACTCATGACACCTGCACATTAATGTTGAACCAAGTGAGATGTGCATTTCCCAGGGCTGTGCACGTCTAAACAAGCGATACATACACTCCAATACCACCCCCTCATCCTCCTTAGTTCTATTTTTTTGAAGCGGATAAAATTCTTACAAAGGCGTCATATCCTTTGGAACTTACCGTTGGTAATCTGATTGTCAGCGCACAGTCAAACCTCCAAACCTCGCTGATAATACCAATTTTAGAAATGATACCTTCTGCTCGTAAAAGAAAGCGAACGAAAAAGGCCGTTTTGGACAATTATTAAAGTTATAAATTCTTGTCCACAGCCTAAAAATTTCCTAACCTAATGCATCCACAGGCCATGACTTCTATGAGTAGTTACCATATCAAGAGGGCGATAGCATTTTTAGCCACAATTGTTAACTCGTATAATGCGGATGGTCAGAGCTGACAAAATCCGATTGAGCGCCCCACCACGCACCCCCTACGCCCCCCCCCCCAACCTCGAAAGTTAGCACTTCGCCTCTCATTCCGTCCACCTCCAACCACTTCCTTGACAGGATCAGACACCACCAATTGGTAGGACTCACCCACCTGCTCCACACACCTCTGAGACGGACGTATTGCACATGGCACAAGTGAAAGGTCTCAAATGTGATCACTCATTTACCTCCTGCATTTCGCCTAGCATTCCATTTATCACCGACACTTCAATTCCCCCATCAAGACACCTCATTCACACATGGCACATTGTACGTGGTTCTGTAAACAATGAGAAAAAGTGCTTGTAAAGGTAGCAAGGAAGAGCCAACACAATAGTAAAAACTGTGGGTGAGTGGTGTATCCCATAGGAGGAATGCACTACTGTCACATGCACAATATTTTCACACGTCTTTCATCTCGGTTAAAAAGTCAATGCAGTGACCAATGTTATTTGAATGACCTCTCCTTACCCATCGATCAGGTCGCCCAGTATTGCTCTGATTGGTTGGTCACACAGGAACAATGCATCCCTGCAATTAATTAGCGGTTTGGTAATAGCGGTCTACAAAACCAACCCAGCTACCACCATCGTGTCAGTCACTTGCCCTTGATCCACGAAAGAGTGGATGGTCTGATTGTGGAGTCCAATATACGGCTAAACCGCTATTTTGCTTGGAATTTTCGTGAAGAGGATTAAGAGTTGTGTCTAGACACCCAATTTGGCATTTCAGACTGACTTTGAAGTAGGTATTCCTGATTTTTTGAACAAAATATGTTTTAGTATTTTGTTAAAACTAACAAAAAATATCCACTTTAAACACATTGCAAATCACAATGCCGTAGTTTATATCTATTAAAATCTGGCTCGGAAATGATGGAGGGGAGTAGTAATTGCAGCAATAGTCGCAGCCTAACAATCCGGTTCAACTTGTGATGCGGTCCAAATGTTCGCACTTGAGAATACAGATGTTGACGTAACTTCGAAATGGGCTAAGTTGTTTGGGAAGAGAGCTATTCGGTCTTTAGCTACACTATTTTAGACAAAGTAAGAATGAAGTGCAGAAGAAGAGGGTCCTGCAAATTGGGCAGACGACACAGTTACAGCCACGAGGAGGAAAGGGAAGAGTCCTTCGTTTGACTTTATGCTTCGTCGAACACAGGGTTTATCTGTCCTTGTCTTAAACTCGACAATCTAGGGGATGGGATGAAGAGGCAAGAATCTGCCTTCGCCTAAGCCCCAGATACTAAAGCTTCTTTGCTTTGGGCAAAATATTAAACGATAACACAAGGCAGATAGTGCAAATTTTCCTAGGTTTTTTTTTCATTCCAAAACAATTTTTCCGCGCAGCTGCTTTTCTCTGCAATCTGTGGACGAGAGTATAGGTCGACTGGAAAATCAAAAATACACCTTTTCAAACTACTCCAACTATTTATAAGAGGACTCTGAGGAAGGGAAGTTCGCCTCAAGTCACTTAACGAGCATAGGAAACGATCCTGACCCACTTTTTAGGTACTGCAGACACAAAAACTCCTCGTCCATCTCCCCTCCAGCCACTTGTAATGGCCAGGACCTACCTGCTTTGTTTTATTTCCCAACTGAGGGCAAAACTAAAACCCTACTTTAAGGTGTGAGGAATCAGCTCCCGCCGTAGCCCACCTTTTTTTAGGCTCAGGGTAAATGTTTCACAACTTTGGCCGACTTAAAATTTACGCCAGGCACGGCCCAAACTGATCTTATCGTCCGACTGATTCAGTCTCGTCGTGGGTAGGTAAACAAGTAAATTTATGGACGTGGTAAAAATTTGCTTCCTCCAGCGTTTTTGCAGACATTAATCGTTTCTGCCATATTTTCTTTTTTTTTCATTCCATCTATCGACGTAGATTAGAAATGAAAAAAGTTTGTGTATTTTTACGGATACAAGGAAGGCTTGGTTAAAGCAAAAAAACAACAGGATAGTGTATAATCGCCCCAATCTCTTCCACACATCAATATGCAAGGTTGTTGTGAATTCCCCTTAATACAAACCACTCTGCTTTTAGAAGGTGAGAAAATTTCCATCTCTAGTCATTCCTTATGCCGGTGTCACTTTCCCTCTCTAGCTTTCTACTCCATTTTTCCTGTAGTGCTTGTGATTTTGTGATGCCGATGGTAGGAAATGTCATCCAAGGGCTAGGGAGGATGAAGTTGTGGTTAAAGCAAATTCTCTCGGTGACGAGTTTCACGTTATGAGTTCTCATGAAGGTGTGTCCTTCCTCCGCCTGGTTAATTAGTACTACAGGCTTCTTGCAGAAGGTTAATAGATGGACCTTAAACGGTGATAGCGACACTCAAAATTGGAAGGAGGAGTTACCTCCATGGAACTTCATTCTTGACCAATGGCAGTTAAGCTGTTTGGCCTTTCTGCAGTCTGTGATGCCTTATTACGTCCTCAGCGATGACTTGAAGGTGCTATGAATAATGTAAGGGAACTTTCAGCACGTTAAGATGTTTACACCAAAGTCTTATTGGCAGTTCTTTAAAACAATTTAAACTTTAATAAAGAAATGTTAAAGAGAGCTTACTAAAACATATTTTGTTCAAAAAATCAGGAATACCTACTTCAAAGTCAGTCTGAAATGCCAAATTGGGTGTCTAGACACAACTCTTAATCCTCTTCACGAAAATTCCAAGCAAAATAGCGGTTTAGCCGTATATTGGACTCCACAATCAGACCATCCACTCTTTCGTGGATCAAGGGCAAGTGACTGACACGATGGTGGTAGCTGGGTTGGTTTTGTAGACCGCTATTACCAAACCGCTAATTAATTGCAGGGATGCATTGTTCCTGTGTGACCAACCAATCAGAGCAATACTGGGCGACCTGATCGATGGGTAAGGAGAGGTCATTCAAATAACATTGGTCACTGCATTGACTTTTTAACCGAGATGAAAGACGTGTGAAAATATTGTGCATGTGACAGTAGTGCATTCCTCCTATGGGATACACCACTCACCCACAGTTTTTACTATTGTGTTGGCTCTTCCTTGCTACCTTTACAAGCACTTTTTCTCATTGTTTACAGAACCACGTACAATGTGCCATGTGTGAATGAGGTGTCTTGATGGGGGAATTGAAGTGTCGGTGATAAATGGAATGCTAGGCGAAATGCAGGAGGTAAATGAGTGATCACATTTGAGACCTTTCACTTGTGCCATGTGCAATACGTCCGTCTCAGAGGTGTGTGGAGCAGGTGGGTGAGTCCTACCAATTGGTGGTGTCTGATCCTGTCAAGGAAGTGGTTGGAGGTGGACGGAATGAGAGGCGAAGTGCTAACTTTCGAGGTTGGGGGGGGGGGCGTAGGGGGTGCGTGGTGGGGCGCTCAATCGGATTTTGTCAGCTCTGACCATCCGCATTATACGAGTTAACAATTGTGGCTAAAAATGCTATCGCCCTCTTGATATGGTAACCACTCAGAGAAACTGACCTATCGACTTATAATCTAGAAAATCCTTCTTAGTTTGTCATTAATGGCAAACCTAAGCGGTCCCCGTTGTAATTGCTGAGCCAGTTTTACATTAAACCATCACTTAAACTGAAGGATATGTAAAAGGAGTCTTGGATCTTTGACGCCTTCCTTTTGATGGCTCTCAGGATCTGGTTCCTCAGTTTGGCACCTGGTTGCCACGCATGCTCTATTAAATTTGGAGACACATAGATAGTTACAAACATTCCCTTTGCAATGAGGCTACCTGCAGGCGTGGAGACGCGTGTACGAACGGAAACCAGACAGGTTATGTCAACTTTTTGTACCACTGCTGAGTAGGCGGGAACGGTGACTTGGCTCTAATTGCCTCGCTCTCCAAGGGGACGATGGAGGAAGTCCTCGTTTTTGAAAAAAAACCTGACTTCCGCCTTGCTACTTTGCCATTTGCCCTTGAGTAGGAAAGACAAATTAAATAATTTTTGCAGTTAAAAATGGACTGGATCCATTTCTGTTTATTAAGTTGTCGAGAGGACTTAGGAACCAATAAGGAATCTATTGTTGTCATTAAAGACTTCCACTTTCAAAGTTTATGGTCTGATTTGAATCTTATTGATGTTCAGGGAATTAGTACCTTGGATAAATTTTAAAAAGCTCAGGTTAGATTGAAGACCCTTGGATGGGGAGAGCTTCAAATACCCAGACGGCCGGGGACCACGCTCTTGAGGAATAAGGCAACCACCTTGGATCCGAAGTGTTGAATCTGCCTACGGCCTCTTACATGACAACCATCGATATGAAGGAAGGGAACAGATCCAACAAGCATGGACTTATTATTTGTTATTAAACTCATAGTTTAAGTTTCTTGTGTGTTCCACCTTCCTTCGACCAGACAAATTAATACAGTAATTGCGGAGGCTCGTTGTTTTCACAGCCTGAGACGAGTCACAGGCACGAAGTGGACCATCATTTTCCACATACAAAACACGTCACGACATTAAATTTGCTTCTAGGCACACTCTGTCCGTCCAAATACCGCGATAAAAAAATGCAAACACAACTAGACGGACAGGAAGGCAGGAAGGGAGGGAGAGAGGCGGGAGGCGTGGACGGGGAAGTGGAGTTGGCATGTGACAGAAGTCCCATTTTTAGATCACCAGAATGAGTAGTTCCTCCTTTCCAGACCGCTTTTTGTCACCTTTCTGTCATCAGACCGGTTCGCATTTGCTAGTCCACGCCGCACCCTGGCCTCCAAATTGCCGCTCCGAGCTAACGAAGGGCTTGCGCCAAAACACAGACTGGAAGTGTCAATCAAGAGGGGCACTCAATTTAGAGTGGAGCATCAAATTTTCCAAACAAGCTGAGGTAATTTACAGGTGCCACCTAGTACCTCGCCTAGCAGGCAAAACACATGCCGTGATTAATCCAGTGAAGTCCAACTTAGTCCGACCTAGCCCAGAATCTGCCATTCAAGAGGAAAGGCACCAAAGATAAGGACATACACCGTGTGGTGATTAAGGTTTTTTAAACAAGGACTAAGATCTTGAAGCTCACGGGTGTCTACAAATAAAAGGGACTTTGAGAACAGTAGGGTCCAACATTGAGACGCTCATCGGGAGAGACGTTTGATGAAGTGGAGACACGTCTGTGCGCCAATGACGATATTGGCTATTGGATCCCAATAGCGGAGAAAGTGGGGATGGGAGAATTCCAGTTTTGGAAAGAAAATAGAAAGTAAATTTCTTGAGCCTTTTTAGTTTCCGTATTCCCGCTTCCTCTGACTGCCGCCTCTCATGATAACAAGTTAGGACAGATTGTGATGATCAGCCATTGCTTACCTATTTCCAACTGGTCCTCGTGTGACCCTACTCACCTCAAATTTTATCCCCTTCCATAGACTTGTGAAAAAACCCAACCATCTGCTGTGAAATCAGAACCGTCAAAGCATTAAAAGGCCGAATCTCTGCCATGTATGGCGCAACTTCTAGAGCAATTTGCTCACGGTTACAAGACACCTGTGAGGAGAATTTTGTAGTATCCCCCCATGCTACGTGGGAATAATTGAGATGAGGTCTTAAAGGCCATCCTTCTGTTGTTCCTTACCTATTTATGTAAGCCCATAAAAACGCGATGTCTGCATTTCAGGTTACCGGTGAAAAATTTCCTTCGCTTCATCGTTTCAATTCATCTCCAACTCCTTAGTGGGCTAAGATTGTTTTCTGCGCATGACATTTTTACCATGAATGTACTGCCTAAGGTGAAAACAGTTACAACCTGCATTAAAACTTCTTCTTCCTCTTTTTTCAGAAAGGCCTAGGACTAGTTCATCAATGTTAAAGAAGTTGTTCTTAAGGCATTAGTCAGTCTCGTTTTGACCTGTCAATGGTGACACGTAACTGCCACTTCTAATGGAGATTCGGAAATGGAGGTCTTCCTAAATGCTCTGTATCTGTCTATCTTCGAGTGATTCATCAGCAGAGTTGTTAAGTGGTACAGAATGCCTTTAACCCACTCTGGGCACCACATCCACCAGTATAATACTTCATTCTAGGCGTGAAGAAAATTTGAATGCAGTTGACTTTCGTAAAGGAGATAGACGGCTGATTCACATCCAACCAACATTTGATGATGTGAAGGGTGCAACAAGGTGGAGAGAGCACAACAAGAGATAGGAGTAGACTAGCACACAGACAAGGCTTTGTAAGGCATTGAAACAATTAAATTTAACAGTTAGGAGGTGCTTTCCTCAGAAATCCCATGAAATTACACCACCTTGTTTGGATTAATCGTTTTAGGAGGGCTCTTTTATCCTCCTTTTTTTCTTTTATAGATTTAAAATGTCGTTACTTAGTTTATCCTACGTAGAAGAAATAAAAACGTCCTAAAGGAGGAAAACTTTTGTTGTGTGGCGGAATTAGCACCTAAGAAAACGCCGAGCTCCCCCTTGGGTTTTGATTGGTTCCTTCAAGGTTGTTAATGAACCTCGCTAGACAGGTGGTTATGGCAAATGAGGTGACACCCCTGTGAGTGAAACTCAATTCCAACCACCTGCCTCCCAGTCTTTATGCGTCTCCGAAGTAGAACATTAGAGGGGGAAGGAGTGCGACACTGGGTGATGGGTAAATGGTGGGAATTTAAACAGAATAGTTAGCTAGGTATCGAATTTCATGCAAATTTTATCCTCTCAGATGCTTTACTCCAGATCAGAGATTCCTTTTATGGGGCGCATTTAGCTACACAGACTCTAAAAAATCTCCACCGTTTCGAGTTCCTCATTGATACCATTGGCAATTTCCACGTGATCTCATGGCCTTTAGGACTTTCCGCGATACGCCATTCCTTTAGGCTGGCAATGGCTCATTTACGAGGGGGCAATGTCCAATTTCAAGATTAACTTCATTCTTGTGTTCCCCAAGAAGGTAATTACAACTTGAAAGATTTGTGGGTTTTAGATATGAGGTCTGCGCAATCGACGAGAAAGCTGGAATTGTATGTCTTGAGGTTATGGTCCTCATTTCTGACTGGTGGAAGATTTTTGAACCATAAATTACTTCCCAACACCCCTCACAGGCTCGCAGTGGTGACACACTATGTGGGGGTTGCAATCACCGGCCTGATGGATATACATTTATTTCATGTCGACAGCTTGTCAGTTTAAGTGAGCCTAGCGGCTTCAAAAAAATGCCTTTTGGAAGGGACCGTATTTTCAGTAACTGGGTGGATGGAATATTTCAGTATCTCGTGAGAAATGTGAAAGTGATTAACCAAAGTGGTGGGCGGGTGTGGTTACGAGATTCCAAAGTGGGAACAAAGTCTGGAAATGGAATTAAAAGAAGGCCAAGAATTCAGGAAGTTACATCGTATCATATGCCTTGATGCATGGCTTCGCACAACGCTGCTTGCGAAAAGGAAGTGACAGTTGAATGACATAAACAATCAGTGAGGTGTACCGCTGTTTTTGTATTTTGCAGATATTTTTCCCTAAAATATTGACTAACACAGGATAACTCCGAAAAGGGTGTTCGGAATTATAAGCCAATCAAATAAGTTAGAAGGCTTATCTGGGGGACCCATTTACCGCAAGGCCTTCACCGCGATTCTACACCCTCACTTGAGGTGCAGGTATGAGCAAATTGTTTCATCACGCATCACATACGTCAAACATCGCAGAGATTTGGTCCTGACGTGCTAATACGTATTGTCGTGTTAACGATGACATTTAACAAGGTCCTTTAATGGAGATGAGACATAGAGTGATTCATCACCAGACCCGTCAAGTTACACAATATGACTTGAACCATTTCTGGGTACCACATTCTGACACCTTATCCACCCACCTCCTCTAGGGGCTAGACAACGCATTTGACGCGAGACATTAGGAACAGGGGAATGCAATTGACTTTAATAAAGCGGACGGGAGACTACGACAACGTCCAACTACTATTTGATGACGTGAGAGGGGTAGCTAGGTGGCAGATATCAGAGAGTACGGTATGGTGTGGCGTAGACGTGGATTAACGCACAGTCAAGGCTTTGGAATGAATTGAAATGACGGCATTTGCTAGGTAGGAGGTGTCCCTCTCACAAGTGACAGGGTAACTACACCAAACTGAGCCATTTCGAGGCTTCTGGGTAGTTTTACCTTTCCTCTGCCCTGACGCTTTGCTGCAACATTCTCAAATCCTTGTAGAGACGGTATCACATTACATGGGTTAACTAGGTCTACCAGAAGTTGGGCCCTCACTGATCCCACAGGACTCTGCTCCTGCCATCTATTCAGTCTGCCAACCCCCTGTCATCACTTCTACACACCGGTGATGGGCCTACCTTCAATCCACCATCTCCTGCTTCTTCGTCAGAAGTGGGTCGAATAAGCTGAAGACTGCGAGGGGATTGCAGTGCGAAAGGCTGCCTACCATCTCAGCCAAGCGTGGTATTCGCGATTGCACTGGGAAGGTGTGCGAAGCATAGGGAGTGTCAGTTGGTTTGACTAACTGCACACGTGGATTGAATTACAAGCCTGAGGAATGGAAGAGATTGGATTGGGAATAGAAGGGAAAAATAGCAACGCTGTTCCAAGCCAATTTTGCTTGCTGCAAGTAGCCTTTAGGGTGGTGGTGGTGGTGGTGGTGGTGGTGGTGGTGGTGGTGGTGGTGGTGGTGGTGGTGGTGGTGGTGGTGGNGAAGATGGCATGTGAACAGGAAGAAATGAAGATGGAGAGGAAAGGTATTTAGGGCGGTTGAATTACTGGTTGACAGGTGACGGGAGAATGGAAATGAGGATGGGGTGTCAGCACAAAGACCGATGTTGTGGTGGTGGAGTAAGAAACCAAGGGGCATTCTGTGCCAACCCAAAGTGGGGCAGTTTTCACGTCACTTCTAGTGCAACGGGAGAGGGACGAAGGCTGTGATGGATGTGGTGACCTGGGCATGAGATGAATGGTTGGAGATAGCATTACTTGGTGGTGAGGTGGATGTGGAGGGAAGGAGAATGTCAGTTGTGCCTTGGGTTCATGTGAATCTGCCGCAGTATTGTCAAACCTGTTGGTAGGGTGATCGCTTCCCAGTGTGAGTGGGGGCACATGCACAGCCAGCGGGTAGTTGAAGTGGTTGGAAGATGAGCGCTCACCTCCACTGCTGCTCTACCGAGCCCATGTTAGGAGGTTGGCATTTATGGTGATCCTGTCCTGGCATGTGATGATCATCCGACAAAGGCACCTTTCAATTCACCTCTACCTTCAACACCTCTCTCATCACCAATGCTTTTGCAATGTGGTTGTTTGATTCAGTGAGATACACGTGGTCACCTCTTGGCGTGTGGAGGGATCAAACACACCGCCTGTCCTTTGGTTGTCTCGATGTGAATGACGTCAACTGCAGTGCATCTGAAAAGTAGTGACCTTCAAGTTTGGAGTCTGTGGCACTGTTGACGAGTGCAGGAAAGAGTGAATCTTGTGTGAGGAAAGNGCATGCCTTCCTGTGGCTCCCATTCACTCTACTGCATGACAAGCCATTCAATGCCAAGTGTGGTAGTAAGCTAAGCCAATGCTATGCGAGTGGGTGCTGTGACAGCACACTGAGTGAATTCACTGTGGTGCCTTGCGTAGCGTAANACACGCATTCGCTGATAGTGACCAGAGTCAGACAAGATGCTGTTCAAGCAGCTGATGGTAGGAGGGTGTTAACGAAGGGGTGTTGAGATGACAGATGTGTGCAGTAAAAGGGCAGTTTTGTGGTGGATGTGAAGCCATCCACTGGGTGTGGTGCGATGTGATGTGGCGTGTGGGGTGTATGTGTATCACGCTGGGCTTTCGAGGGTAGATTAGGATGCATAAACTATGGAAGTAGTGATGGTTGACGGAGGTGGGAACGCAAGGTGAAACCACCTACAGAGGACCGCAAATGATAGTACCGGTTGGAGCAGTAAAGTGACTTATTTTAATCAGTCACAACCCGCGCCGAATGATGAGATCAAAAAACTACAAAGGAAACGCAGTTGGCGGTTTGGGGTAAGGTAAGGTAGGGCGATTGGAGGGATGCATGCCATGAATCATCAAAAGTGACACTTTCGAGTAGATGGAAGTGGTTTCGTCTTGGCACTTGTGGATATGGCAGAGTGCTGTGAAGAGGTGTGACGTAGTGGTGTCATTTGCACCTGCTAAGTGGACTCATTTGCCATACCGAAAATGAGGTGAAGCAACTGACTGGGTGGAACAGTTAGTAGATGAGGGAAAGGCGGCCCCTCAATTAGGGAGGGGGAATGCGATTGGATGTATTCTCTGGACCACTTCACTGTGCATCCAACAAATAAATTTAGCTGTCGGGGGAGCTAGAGACGAGGTGGATGTGGGGATGGCGAGGGGAAGAAGAAGATTAAGTGATAGAAAGAGAAGGCGAAGAAGATGGAGGCAGATAAGTAGGTTGTTGTTAATGAATTGTCAATTCGATTAATTCTGTGCACTTCTTTCGTCAATGGGAGTGGTTTCAACGGTGAGCAGGTATTAAACTGCATTCTCCACCGTCGTTTTGGGTACAAATTAAACATGAATGTTGGAGAGGTGATAGAAGAAAGGAGGAGAGAAGAGAGGCTATTAACAAGGTGAGATTTTGGGCCTTGAATCGATAAGAATGTGCCCGTCTTGATTGCCCATCGACGATAAAGAGATGAAGGGTAAACATCAAGCACCAGTAATGAATTTGTTCAATGCATTCAAGGTGGTTGGGGGCGAATCCTTGGTTCTGGTTGCCAATGGCCGCAGCGAAAGTGAAATGTGAACTCGACACAAGGGATCTCGTGAGTGAAGCAGAATTGTGCGTTTGTCACTAGCAAACGAAGCTGCGGAATGGTGAGTTAGTAAGGGAATTGGGGAAAGTTTGCCACTGAATGCAGTCTCCTGAGAGGTCAGTACTGTGTGTGTGTGAGATATTGCAGCAAATGTGGCACCCATTGTGACTGACCAAAATCTTTTCTTTTCGGGAAGAATAATGAATTGTACAAGCAGTGGTGACAGTGGGAGTGGAAACTGCATGATGGGTAAGGAAATGCGACAGCGTGGGCAGCTAGAATGGGAGATGGGAAATGGCGGAATGTCTGTGCCCTGAACATCCATCATTTTACCCTGCTGTGCTTTGGCCTATGTGTCCTCCACTTGAAGTGTCTGTGGGACACACGCACACACAAGTCTGTGGCCACTTGGATGAGGTCAAGTGCAATGACCATTGAATGGAGTGAGTTGATGGCATTCCATTCCCAACACCATCACCGTCCATCCCATTCTATCCCATTCTATTCCACAGTCATCTAAATGTGGGCTACTGTGGCAGGAGGCAAGTAAATCAGATAAGATTTGGCATCCTGATGCATCACTTTGGCATTTCAACTGTAAGCGTGGAATCAGTTTCGAACCAATATGCAGGGTGGAGCTTCACAAATGCATTCGAAATGTGACAATTTAAACGCCAATTTCAGTTTGCAATTTGTTGGGATGGAGATGGTTGTTTCCCATTTTTGATGCAAAAGGACATCCACTACCGTCCAATTGTGTCATGGACGATAGTTGATGGGCGGGGATTTCCCATCGTCCAAATCGTCAGCATTAGCGAAATGGAGAAGTGGAGAGTGGAAGACTGACCTATATCTCTGAAGTTGTCACGTTGATTGAGTGGTCCTGGCAACGTCAACACGCGTATCCCAGTAACAATGCATTGGTGGAAAACCCGATCGATAACTAGAGCGGCTCATTGATTGGAGGCTGACTAACCAATAGTCGCTTAGAGCGTCAATGCCTCTTAGTATTAATTAATCCGTTGAATGAATTTCCTTTTTAAATCTGATTTTGTTGAAGCTTAATTGTCAAAGATTGTGTTTGGGTATGATAAAGATTTTCACATGTCCATTCTCTAAAGAAAAATTGTACACGTAAGGAATTTTTAGTGACTTCCTTAATTCACTAATCGTTGAAAATGAAATGGCCTACAGATTAAAGACGGAGGTTTTCATTTCTTCTTCGAACACCCGAAAAAATGATTTCATTTAGAGTAATAGACAATGTCGTACTCAGATGAATTTTATGCTTCCTTTATCTCGTTTTGAGTTAAGGCAGCCTTAGTTGAAGGTCCGCGGGAGCTCAAGTGAAACTGCTACTTAAGGAAAAAGCCTTTAATTCATCGAATGCGTATAAGTTGAAGTGTCAAAACTGGTTGTGTTTGCTCAGATATCTAAAGGCTGGAAAGCGGCAGAAGAATAAGTAGATAAATACTCCATGTGTGCCACCACTCGACGGTATCCCAACTGTCACTCGTTAAACCTTGACAGTTGTTTCATTTACCAGTTCACGGACAACCTGATCTTTTACCTAAAATGTATCACTTGTTTCTCGACATATGTGCAATACTTATGCGTGAGGTTAACTGACTTTCCCACCTCTTGACCCTCAGGCCGAAGCAATGTTAAGTGTCGTAGGTCCTAACTCCTAGTCATTGGGATAGAGGTGGGTGTTAAATTCACTAATCCCAGTGGGTACAGTTCATCTGTTGAGAGGAAGAACTTTTATGATAACCACAGATGGCCAATTTGATTTGGACATCCTGCTTGCCCTTTTGCGTGAATGGTATGTCTGCGCCTTTAATGGAACCTTGGTGAGACCCTACGGGACGCTAGAGTTGCAGCCCTAAACTTCCACCTTCGCAATTAAAGAAACGGAAGCAGTGACTGACTGTTAAGTAAAAAGTAATTAATTAAGTGTCCATTGCCTTAATTGAAGACCTTTTTAAAGGATTCTATACCTGAGTATTAGTTAAAACTCAGTCACAACAAGCCAGATGCTTTACTCCTAATAGTGACATTTATTTTTTTTAAAAATAATTGTTACATGACAACTAAGTGTAATTATCCCTCAAAACAAGAATAACGAAAGTCTTAAATACGCTCGATTTTTTGATTCTACCGCCCCTTTTCCGACAGAGAAACCTGTCACATATATGTGACGTTACGTGTAGGACCAAAGAAAGGGAAGCTAGATGTCACATACGCTAAAATCTACAAGGTATCCCATCACCTTTTCAGTTGGTACTGTGGTATGTTAAAGCAAAGGTCCCAATTTTATGTCATCCTCTCAGTTTCGGTGTCCCTTCGCCGCCTACCAGAAGTGATATCTTCTCCCTCAACTTGTTGAAGGCAACTTCAACGGTTTTCGTCCCTCCTGACACGACAAGGCCCAGCTCAATAAATGTCATGAGTTGTAACCTCAAAGTTCACAGTGATACCCCGAGACATGAATTAGGAAAAGGGAACCTTTGCTCTCATGTAAAGTAGGCCATTCACAATAAAAAAATACTTCAGACAGGCGTGGTTGACCGGTTTCCACCACAATAATTACAGTTGAATTGAACAGGAAGGGAAAACTGAATTAGTGAATCCTCTTTCTGACCATTCTTGGCTAGGGTAGCGAAGTGGAAAGTCGACCCCTCCCCTACAGGCATTAGTTTTAACCAAGGTCTGCCATAGGCTGCATTCAGGTTGGCGCAGGTCACCACGGTGGTATAGCGGTGACGGTGGTGACTGTACCCCCATCACATGTCATCAATTGACTACGCGAACTACAAACTACAAATTGCTAGTGCTACTGGACCGCAGATGCGAGGCTTAATGCGTGTCCCTCCATCTGAAGTGCCGCCTTTCCCCTTGGACCATCTTCCTTTCATCCCCAGGTGCCTCCATCACTCGCTCTCGCTGTCCTCACACATTTGTCACGCTTAATTGGTTAGCTTATTGCCCCAGTACATCAACATGCGAGGTGCTTTGAAGTCAAGGCGGAGATTTTACTCTTACACATGTTTCCGTGGCGTGTCCTGCTCCTAGCAAATGATGGCCGACACAAGTCGCATGGGCAGGTGCAGGCAGTACCGTCCAATCATGCTGAATCAAGATGAGGTGACTGACACTGTCAGTTGCGGTAGTGGTGATTAGGTGCGTTAAGTTCAAAGTCCCATATTCATTTGAACTGCGGCCCAATTTAGTGGGTGACTTGAGTTTCCATGCCTACACCCAAGGAATTCTTGAATTCCTCATGACATCTTGAATTGCCTGTTATGAATCAGTTTATTTGTTGCATTCAGTGATGGAAAAAAGGCCTTATTTTTATTTTATCTTCAGGGCCTCAATTTCTGTTTATCTTTACTAGACAGAGAGAAGGGGAATTGGAAAACCTCCCTAACCATTGAGATGGACGACAGCAAAGACAGTAAAGGTGAACATCCGCATAAGGACTGCACGTCATTAATGTCAAAGCTTTGTTTAATTTGCTAGGCATCTTCGGGTTCCTTAAGACTTTGCAACAGATTTCCTAGAATAGCGATTTCCATAGTATTTCAGGAATCACCACTTCCAGGACTTCAACTCAACAGCACCTGGCACTGCCACTGATAGAAATGAAGATGACTGATTTTTTCAACTTCCAAGAACAGTAAATATGAATATGGCTGGAAAATAATCTCAAAACCTAATGGTCTTTGAGCGTGCCTCTTCATTGATGACTGGACCAGGGAAATCACAAGCCGAGTTTGCAATTCATCCAAATTTTATTATCTTTATGTATCCACCATGACTAATTCCAAACGGTTCGAATAATCTCCGCTGAGTTGATATGGAGCCGTATCCACAAGTGGGTTCTCTAACAACCTGAAAATGCAGAAATCTTAATTAAAAAATTCCTTTGACTCCGGCGGAAAGTAAAAAGGACCCTCCGACATCCTCCCCACGGGATGGCCTCGCTGTCGCAGTAAGAAGTAATGAAGTTGGATTTGCACGCAAAATGTTTATAATGGAGGGCCGTATCACGTGACTTGGAGGGCGAGGGTAGGGGTGTCAATGAAAACACCGGACCTTGGCGGATGACGTATCCGTGTAAATACCAGCTTATTCAGGTGGTGGCACCACCCTCGGGCTCACTCAGTTTTCAAAGTTAATCGAATGCAAGTATCGAGGCCTCGAGGTCATGCATTGCTAACTAGTGATTTCAGACGTGTATAATTGGGAAATAAATTTAAGTCAATTCTACCCTCTTCTACTGAATTTGGGAACCCAAGGGAAGGATGGATTCGAAATAACTAAATCAGGACTACTCAGGTAGTTCCTGGGCCATTCTCACCCTTCTCTCCAAAGCGTTGTTGCCTCCAGTTACTGGCATGGCTGATTTTGGCGTTGAATTATTAATGAGAAAGGCTGAAACAACACGTAGGTGAACTGAGTATTTAAGTCACCCACAGACAGTGAGTCATACCCCCAAATATTGATTGGTTTTGCGAGTTGATATAAACCCCTTTTACCATTTACCGCAACGCCGATTGGGGGAGAAGGTTTTAAGGATAACCGTCCAATCACCGATTGCGCAGTCGATGTTGTCCCCCTCTTATTGGCTAACTTGTCGACGTTGAATTTGGAGGCTTTTTTAAATGCTGTTTGGTGTAAAATAAGTTTTAGGCTTCGTTATATTTCTTCTTTGTGAAGTTCTACCAGAAAATGCTTTTTATCGTAAAATGGAAAAGTATCTTATATTTATAAATAGTCTCAACGCAAACCGGCCATGGCTTCAATAACTCAGAGGCTCTCTTGTTCCCATAAAATAAAAACTACACTTGTAGCTTAAGCTATTTTAGAAATGAGATTAGGCTACATCTAGACAGGGACTCTCTAATATCATTTCTTGCAAGTCAGCAGTGGGTTTGGAGTGTCCTCGACTAGAGGGCTAAAGGGGGTGTCCACCGATTTCATCAACAGCTGTCCCAGTGGGTAAAATTAATGATGCTCCCTCTGCAGTGTCCAACTAGCAAAGGAAGAATGTGAAAGTGATTTGTTTGTTTTTCATGTCTTAAAGAGCCGGTTGGCAACCCGATGCAGGGCTGAGTGCGAGGGACAAGAAGGCACGGGGGGTGGAGGGGAGGATGGGGAGGAATGGCTAATTAGTATGTTCCATGGGACACTGTTTTTTATCCGCCCTGTTGGAAAATCACTCAGGAGGGCAATTTGCAAAGTGCAGGTAACAAAATCCCCTCCTTTCAGGGCTCGTTTTAAATGCCAGTGTTGGAGGGAGCACTAATTAGCGGGATAACCGGATTGATTCCTGCACTCAATAAATCACGAAAATGTAAAAAAACGCTTTTTTGCCCACTCCATCACACATTCATTTTGTGGGTGAGGTTTTGGAGACTCCCAATTTAATTTAGGGCTTTTACTTTATCCCAGCAAAGGGTTACTCATTTAAAGATGCATCTGTTTTTACCTTTTTTCCTTCATATTTGGCAGAAGATTAGCGTATTCCGAGTGAATCATTTCAGGATGAAAAAGTGCTTCAAGGTCACCAGAGGGGAAACAACAAACATGCCTCCCTAGAGTGGTAAACAGATTTGGGTGAAGGTAATGTGCCCGTTCTAGAAGGTTCATTTCAGGTCAGGCGAGTACGCATCGCCTTCCTCCTTCCTAATTTCAAGAGCCCGTGCTACCTGCTCAGCTAGACTTAACTGTTAAGAGGGTTTTAGGTCTTCCTCATTTAACAAATAAGAAAAAACACAAGATTTCAGGTATGAATAATGCCTCCTGGAACCCAACCGGGAGGTAAGAGAAAAATGAAGCATCTAATCTAGCCTGACTAGGGAAGAATGGATGGGAAGAAACCGAGGCTTTACTACGTATTTCAGGAAATCCCTCCACTCTAGACTTGTCGTCTGAGCGCGGACAGTCACACTGACAGGAATACCCTGTTGGAAGAAAAGGAAGGGGGCGTGCCACCCAGCCCAGCCCGTTGAGGCTAAAATCCAGAAAGTACCGAACTGTTGATCTAAAGGTCTCCTTTATCCTTGACTGAATTTCCCACAAATGGTTACTTGATATTTGGCTATAATAACGCATTTTTGGATGAAAAAAACCGAATTCCTAAAATTGTTGTGAATTGATCAAATTACCCATTTAACACCTGAAGTGGTTCTTTTCAGATGGAAAGTGGTTCCCGAAGTGTTTCTATGAGTCACTATGCCTGGGTCATTAGAGAAGTTTTTTAAAGGCGGGTTGGCTAAATCACACACTTTCTTTCCATTTTTTTTTTCAATACTGTGGCTTCCTTGCACATAGACAAGACTAAATTATCCCTTGAACATCACCTCACGACGAGGGTAGCAAGATCGAGATGAAAGAGAAGAGGGTTTCACTTTTGACGGAACCTAATGGTAGGAAATATTAAGTTCCGCTCGCAACTTGCTACCAGTGAATCTATTCCAGTGCTTAGAGGGGAAATCTAAGGGCCTAGTAACAGGGGGGTACGACTTGGCATGTGCCACCTTGTTGGTGGGTCCAGTCTTATTGAGTTTTCATCAGATTTTCCCCTATTCGAAGTTCCCATGCCACGGACGTGTAAGGCATGAAAAACTCGTCTACTGCGCTTAGCCGACCGTGTGCCATTGGGGACACCGTGTGGTAGGATCCTGTACCGCTCTGAAGCGATTTAAATAGATCGGACTTAGTGAGGATTTATGGAAAGACGGAGGTATTTCGGCTTAAAATGCCTTCCACTTAATGATAAGATCCTAGACTAACGTATCACGAACCATCAGTAATGCCTGACGTGAGTGAGGAAGTGATGCTTTTAGTCCTCCAGCAACTACGAAGGTGCATTCGTGGACGCTACTAAGCACACCATTCTCAATCATCATAACCCTCAAAAAGACTCCCTACTCGCCATGCCTCACTTCATCTCATGGGTTTTGACAAAAATGCCTCACTTTAACGTGTTTTCCTGTTGGTAGGCCACCTGGGTTACCCGATTGCTAGACTGATGGTTTGATGGACTGAGAGCGATTACTGCATGGTTGGTGGTTCACTCACTTGAGACGAGAACTGACTTTTGTATTCCAACCGTCCTTCAGCATACGAACTCATCACTGCTTGTGGGCAGAGCATCCACTCACACCTGTACGACATGCACCACATCGTTTCTACAAGGCGACTGTGCTTCATTTGTCCGTCCGTCTGTCTATCTGTCTGTGCGTGTGTGTGTGTGAGCTGAACAGCCGACTCGCACGTCCGGTTGAGAGTGTCAGTGTTCCGAAGGCCAACCACTTGGGACTGTGAGATCAGTCAGCCCCATACAATGAGGCACAGTACGACACGGTAGGGCGCACACACCTTGATGAGAGGGTGTGCAGGAATGACGTCTTCTTGAAGAACAGTTAGTACTGGTCAAACAAGGCCTCATGCATTATACACCGAAAATCGGTCATGAAAGAAGGTGTGTGCTGGGGGTACTGCCTGACCCTTTGCATTGCTGTGTCATTCGATTGACGAGCGATTGCCGCCTTTCAATGACATTTCAGAGTCACATGACTCATGCGAAATGAAACAAATGGCAACAAATGCGGCTGCGGCTGAGTCCGCTTTTGTCTTCTGGGGGTAAAACTCCTTTTATATAGCGGAATCCGCAGTAAGCTTGTTTTGCACTTTCTAAAGGGTTACGAAAAGAAATCGGACCTGATGGGAGAGGTGTCAAAGGGGGTCTCCTTGCTCTCCATGGAATTCAGGCTTAAATCATTGTTAAAAACTGAGGTTTTGGTGAAAGCGGATACAACAGTCCACGACGTGGTCGCCAACGAGGCCGCCAGACGCAGATTCGGTTTGGCGGGACTGGACGTCGTGGGGTGACGCAGCACGAGCCAGCTGGCTTGTCTCACGGTAAAACACAACATTCCCGTTCTGGATGCTGGGACAGAGAGGCTGGTGCTGAAATCGACCCACTTCGGTTTCTCGCCAGTTTGCTTCGGCGCCATTCTTCGTGATCTCATGCAGCACTTAGAGAAATCAAATTTTGTCAAATTTTGCACAGATCCGAAGACGGCTCTAGTAAGGATAAGTGGAAGGACTGGTGTGCCGACGGAACCCCATATTGACTAGAGTTCACAAACACAATAGAGCATCCACATTTACTTCCTCTAGGTGACCCGATTTGGACGGACTAACTAGCTTTATGCTGCTCAGGGAGAATAGGGGCTGGACAGTGGGTGTCTATCATGTCAACACCTACTCGTAGGAATAGCTGCCTTAACTTCAGGAACATTTAAAAAAACAAAATATTTAATAGGACAGTATATTAGCTTCTCCGAGTTAGTATTCACTATCTTCTCGTACGTACAAAAGCAGAAAGGTTGCCAATGTCACAATCACCGCTTAGAGAAGAATCTGCACAGGAATATGGAGATGGATTGGGATCTCCTTCCCTCCTCCCAGATGATTCACCAGCCCCAGATCTTGTAGTCAGACAGATGTAAACCACTTTTGAGCCGCTAATCCTGCTACTTCACTTTCTTCTCAAATAACAAGAAGATTATGCAATTTTGGGATTGAGTCTCAAGTGATTTTCTCCAGGATAGGATCGTTCAATGCAATTTACAGATGGAAGAAATAGTAGATTAACTCTGTCATTGAATTTGAGATGTTGTCTCACTGTCATAGAACGTAATTTATTTGGCTAATCTTACAGAATACTCAAATTTCCTTAAATGCTTTTGTGACGGTCAGGGTAGAAAAACAATCACAAGACGGAATCATAAGATGATAACACCGGTTGCGATTGGATACGTGGTTAGTCTGATTCCTTAATTCCTCTTCATCTATCCATGCTCCTACCTCTACTGTACACCGGTAGCACATCCTCCACTGTTATAGTTACTTTTGTGGAACAATTGTCAATTTTACCGTTGCTTAGTAACCACAGTTGCACATTTTTTTGCATTTTTTCCCTTAATATTAACTTCACCATTTACTTCCAATTTAAGATTATAAAGAAACCCGAATGTAATAGACGATGGAGAAAAAATGACCATTATTTGCTATTCAGTGCACTTTAATGCGATCAAGCTCCAGTCATCACAGCGGAGCAAAATTTTATCGATTTTTTGGGTCCATCCGAGGCGCGTGCACTGACCCGCAATCGGGATTAACTGCGCTTATCGATTTTTTATTGGCACACTCCGCCTTGGAGACTTAAAACCGCTAAATCGATTCAGTTGTTTTGTACGAAAACAAGGCATTTAAATTGACAAGATCTTTACCACTTATCTACTTTCAATCAGTGGCAGGCGGTAACCTGCGTGATCGGTGGAGGTTGGGTATCAGACCCTTTTCCTTTTTTTGCTTCTCTAAAGAAAACATCACAGCAGAACATAATCTCTTCCTCTTCCTTCGCCCACTCTTTCTCACTCACTACGCCTGCTGAGTCATGCACTGTCTGTCCGATTTTGAAAAAAAATCGGAAATGAACGCCCGGGGGTAAGGCGGGGAGGGTAGGGTAGGGTGACGGCTGGGTGTGTGTGATACGTTAGCTGTCCAGACACTGGGTCAGCCTTTGCTGAGCGAGCTAGCAGTGGCAGTAACGCAGACGTACACTGAGTGTCTGGTCTATCACAGGAACTAACAAAAAATGGGGTCCTGTTGCCAGGGCAACACCATCCTGCGACAGAACAGCCACAATTTCAAACATGTACCATGCCTCCCAAATCCCTCGTTACTTCACCAACTTCAGTATGTGACCTGTCCCTAGCTCTCAGCCA
Organism: Echinococcus multilocularis; assembly: GCA_000469725.3. Classification (NCBI taxonomy): domain Eukaryota; kingdom Metazoa; phylum Platyhelminthes; class Cestoda; order Cyclophyllidea; family Taeniidae; genus Echinococcus; species Echinococcus multilocularis. The sequence goes on along the minus strand of LN902846.1, from coordinate 1,929,724 downwards.
ATATCCCCAACAAACAGCCAAATTGGTTTTTTGTTACTACCTCTCTCCCTATTGGTTACTCGGACTGCATTCTCTCGAGATTGAATCTGCGGTTCCAAAAGACTTTCCCTGATTTATTTTGTTGAGTGCTAAAGTGTACTTTTTGTAAATTAAACTAAACATTCATGTTTTGCCATCAAAAGCCAGTTTTTTTTGCTCAAATCAACCATGGACAATTAAATTATCCCGCCTCTGGGGGTGCCCAATAAATAACCAAGTGCACAGCATTTTCCACCCATTTAACCACCCACCCAATCATTTGTAAGGGACAAATTTTCTTGCTAAATATGCAAGTAGTAAAACGCCTTGTGAACTCCCTTTTGAGGAGTAGCATGCTCAAGGTTACGTTTGTCTGCCAATGTTGGTTATTTAGAGTAGCTCCTCAACAATGGATGGCACATCATTTGAATACAGTCGCAGAGGTGGACAATTAAATGCCAAGTCATCACATTGCTAGAATAATGATTGGTATAAATCATTCAAGGCGTGACAATTGGTGTTCCTTGGCTAGTACCAAACTGTCAGACCTGCAATTAGTATAGGAAATGACAGCAACATCAGCAGAAATTTGGACGAAATGCAAATTTTTAACCCCGCTTGTATTGGAGCACTAAATAACTCCGCCTTTGACAATTCAAATTGGTTGGTTTGTAAAAATAAGCAACAAGGCTAGACGATCTCTTGAACTTGTGGGTACTGAAGTCCACCGCTGACCTCACAATGCCGATTTTTTACAATCTATTTGTTTTGAAGTGCCCTAAGTAAACCTGCCAAACAAAAGAATAGGTGGCTATTGAATTTCGTGCTTGAGGATTGAACAGCTTTCCCAGTAGATGGGAAAATTTAATTAATAACATCATTTGGTTTTTCGCTCTTTAATCCCTCGGTTCTGGGTTTGTGCTCTCAGGCTGACTTCAGCCGTCCGAGCACGATGATTGACGAGCCCGACTACTGGGAAATGCGGCGCTGACGTGCCGTTGAAACGGTCGTCACCCTTAACACATACCCACACCCGCCTGACATCTTTCCAGCACCGAGCTTGTCATTCGGATGGAGACGTAGACTTTAGATTGACTTGGTAATTTGTACAATCACCATCTGCCTAGTTTAATACACTCCGGATAAATTGCATTAACGTTGACATTTGGATGACAGACTGGATGTCAAGTTGGGCAAAATGCCAGAAACATCGCCAGGATCTAACTTTCACTTCCTAATTATTGTATTAGAATGATGCCCAAATAAGTGTGTGAATGAATATGAGAAACTTTAAAGTCGCCTACAATTTGGCTCTTAAGAGGGTGACATGAGGCCTCCCCATTCGTCTACCAGACCTTTTGTACACTTAATGAGGTTACTTTTTAATTCTCATGCCCCAAAAGGTAACTCAAGTGATATCGGAAACCACGGGACGATGAACGACTAGGCTGAAGAGGGTGAACACCACAAACAATAAACTCATTGGTTGCAGTTACCGAAAATGTCAACCATAGGGAAATTGAAATTGCACTTAGGGCAGAACCATTTATTTCAATTAGATCCCTCCACGAACTAGCTACGCCTTGTTTGTTGTTTGCATTACTGGGGGAAAGTAAGGGAGGTAAGATTTAAATTAAGATAACGAATGGTTAAGAGGCAGTAAAGATACTTATGGTTATTCAGTAGTAAATTTATTATTTTCAAACTATCGATCGGTCTAGTGAGGAGTTGTTGAAATCGCTCTGCTAATTCAGAGCGAGATGACGCAAAAGTGAACCTCTTTGATTTGCCGCCTTATCGGCATAGAAGCCCGTGGTTGAGTTACTGATGGGAATTTGTGGAAGGTTATCCACTTGACCAGCTAATCTCAAGCGAGAAAATAAATCTTGATTTAGCGGAACAGAAGATCGAAGTCGATTAACTCATCAGTGGAAGCATTCATGAAAGATACCCAAAAATTCCTTTGTGTTAATCAGCGTTACCTGACAAACATTCCCAAACATCAGAAATTCGAGAAGAGACCCGGTGAATCGACTGACATTCCGAAGGCAGTTTCAAGCAGCTGAAACTGGATAGGGGAGCGGAATGGCTCTGCCCCTGTTTCCAGCCTTGTCTAACTAACTAATTGACTTGGTCGCAGTTGTTGAATTTGGCATAACCTTTTCTGATGACATGACGCGTCTTGTCAACGATTGATCCCACCTTTCAGTGGGAGACTTCGAGGCCTGTCTGAGCGTCCGACTTCTGGCACCTTAAGTGGATAAGAATCCTACGCGTGGACGGGAAGACTACGGTCAGTTGTGTTCCTTAAAAAGGGTTAACACGGGTGTGAAATTAAGCATTAAATGTAGCAAGAAAATGTAAATAAATGATAATTTTTTCCAAATTTAATGTTTTTCATTTGCCATACAAGTGGCAAAAGTTAATGGATACAACAGGACGTTGCGGTAACGGTCAGTTGGAAGAGGGCGTTAAATGTGAAGAAAAGTAGAAATTTCGCACGGCATGGAGGAGGAGGAGGAGGAGGAGGAGGAGGAGGAGGAGGAGGAGGAGGAGGAGGAGGAGGAGGAGGAGGAGGAGGAGGAGGAGGAGGAGGAGGAGGAGGAGGAGGAGGAGGAGGAGGAGGAGGAGGAGGAGGAGGAGGAGGAGAAATTTTCAATATTACATGAAGGCGTAATATTTCGGATAAGAAAATAAATCTATAGAAAAACTGCCAAGAAGATGGGTTAGTAACAAAAATGCAAATTGTCCTTTTTTCGAATTCTTCAAAAAGTTGACAGCCATTTATTCAACCTCTAATAATGGCATTGCCGCTCCTTTTAATGTGGTTGTCAGGTCGTAAATGTCACGCCTTTTTACTTCCTAAGCAAACTCGCAGTTCCTAGCCGGTGCCTTTCATTAAGGAAGGAAAAGAGGGAGGGAGAGGTAGAACGGGGAAACTCGGACCTCTGCTTCGGGTGGGCTAAAGAAAGATGCTCCGCTAATTACGTTCACACACTTGCCAATGATGAATGGGTATGTAGGCGGAAATGAGTAACTTTATATAATGTCCATTAGACACGTAAACCGAAAATTGATGCTCTTCTTGCCCTCCATGGTACGCACTCTCATACAGCGAGGGTAAGTTTAACAGTGACCTGATTTTGCTGTTGTCCACAAATGAAAAAGATAAGGACGCCATACGAGTTTACTGCCCTTCGAAGTCAAGTGAAAAACTCAACCCTAACCACCTTCGTCTTGATAACCCTTAAGCTTTCCTACCGTCCCTTCTGTTTCACCTGTGCTCATGTGACTCTGAAATGTCATTGAAAGGCGGCAATCGCTCGTCAATCGAATGACACAGCAATGCAAAGGGTCAGGCAGTACCCCCAGCACACACCTTCTTTCATGACCGATTTTCGGTGTATAATGCATGAGGCCTTGTTTGACCAGTACTAACTGTTCTTCAAGAAGACGTCATTCCTGCACACCCTCTCATCAAGGTGTGTGCGCCCTACCGTGTCGTACTGTGCCTCATTGTATGGGGCTGACTGATCTCACAGTCCCAAGTGGTTGGCCTTCGGAACACTGACACTCTCAACCGGACGTGCGAGTCGGCTGTTCAGCTCACACACACACACGCACAGACAGATAGACAGACGGACGGACAAATGAAGCACAGTCGCCTTGTAGAAACGATGTGGTGCATGTCGTACAGGTGTGAGTGGATGCTCTGCCCACAAGCAGTGATGAGTTCGTATGCTGAAGGACGGTTGGAATACAAAAGTCAGTTCTCGTCTCAAGTGAGTGAACCACCAACCATGCAGTAATCGCTCTCAGTCCATCAAACCATCAGTCTAGCAATCGGGTAACCCAGGTGGCCTACCAACAGGAAAACACGTTAAAGTGAGGCATTTTTGTCAAAACCCATGAGATGAAGTGAGGCATGGCGAGTAGGGAGTCTTTTTGAGGGTTATGATGATTGAGAATGGTGTGCTTAGTAGCGTCCACGAATGCACCTTCGTAGTTGCTGGAGGACTAAAAGCATCACTTCCTCACTCACGTCAGGCATTACTGATGGTTCTTAGTACGGTTACCTCAAGCATGATACCCTCGATTCAGGCAAATCTGTCTACGAAACACAACTGGATGTGCTTGCTGTAGAAGCCAATTCAACTGATTTTGTAGAGAATGGGATATTCTGGAAGACATGTAACACTGCTAAATGGTAGGCTTCCTTTTGTTGCTTAAACTTCTCTTATCTTCATCATTATCGTGGTGATGGAAGACGCATAACGGCTGAAGCGAAATGGTGTTTACGAGGTGAAGTGGGATTAACACGCAGTACACCGTTCTGACGGTGTAATCCTCCCGTCTCTTAAATTAGCTAGGATTAAATTGCCCCTTTAATAATGATGGCTTTTGATGCTGCCCTGTAATGTCAACCCTCCCATTTTGATCTGGAGAAGAGAGGTTGGAAATTCTTTCAACTTATGCCCCGATGGACCCTTGCCTCTTTGGCAGAAGAGGGCCTGAAAAACCAATAGTAAGCCACACCACCGAGTAAAAGTACAATCTATTTAGAGTGCGAAGTCCGCTTAGGCGAATGTACATTAGAACAAATTGCAGGTTGCTACAAAAAGATTGTTTAATTAGTCTTGACTTAAATCTTATTAGAGAGGAGGCGTAAGTGCCACTCATCAGATGTATTAAAAGGAGACGTATGCATAAACGCTCGAGCAAGCAAACAACCGGGCAGGCGGCAAGGGAGCAGGCAGGCAATTAATGCGGAAGCACACATGACTCCTTCCAATTCCCACGAGGGAGCAAGAGAGAGGGTGGGGAGGGGAGGAGGGAAGAGCTCTTCCGTTAGATTACTGGGAGCGATAGGAGGCGAGTCCATAGGGGAAAGGGTAGCACCCAGGGGCAGAGTTGAGCTGTCAAAGTGGTGCGTTTGTGTGTGTGTGTTTGCTTCAATGCTTGCATGCGGGCTAAGTGGTTATAATTAGAGGGTGGGAGGGTGAGTAGGTGAGTAGGAAGGTAGGTAGGTGGTTGTGTTTGTGCGTGTTGATTTACAAATGCAGCCACATTGGGCACAGGCAAAAATGCGAGGATGAGTAAGCTCGATTGTATCGTATAAAAACCAATTTGTTTAAAACGTGCTCACATTAACGCCCACTTGGGGGGAGCGTCAAGTGGGATGGGTTGGTAAAATAGCAATTGAAAGAATTGGGAAGTTACTTTGAGGTACGAGAGCGAATTTCGTTTTAGGCGGTACCAATTTCTCACTTAATTCACGTGTAATGGACGCATTCAAACAAAACAAACGCGATGCCACCTTAGCTGCTAGATTGAGTTTAATGTCAGAAGCGAATACAACTTTGATAGACCTACAGTTGCGGGACTCTTCCATCCACAGTATAGCGCACTGGCTTGTTACTCATAGATCAAAATTTATTTACCGTTAGCTCCAATGCAGCGTCCCTTGAGGAACCTAGGAGACAAAGGTAGCCATAAAGCATTTTGTACCATGACAGGTCACGCCTAGCCTCAATGAACCTATAGTCATGCCCGTTGTAGAGCATTGAACCATCTGAAAGAGCATAAATATAGTTTGCGTCTACAATGAAGGTCAAAAGGAGGAAGTATCTCACAAGCAAGTCACAATGCATAGGGGAAGGCAATACAAGTAGGTTGTATTGGAATATAAAACAGGCAATTTATAGTGTCATGATTACATGCACAACTGAGGGAACCCTCTTCTCTTTGTAGGTGGTACTTCTGAAAGAGACCAAAAATAAGCTTTAGCGCAAAATGGCTACAAATATGACTCCAAGAGCAACATTTATAACAGTGGCAAGGTATTCCAATCCAAGTGAATAGCGGTCCAATTTTTAGGGTCGGTTGCCCATTGTAAATGTGTAGAAGAGGGGTACTTGCTGTTGTCTCATGGCGTGACCTACATCAAAAGTTGTCACTAGGATATGGCATTCCACTAAGTGTTGTACTTAATATATGATCTTGATTCCAACCAGTAATGGGCATTAGTAAAAAGAAGGAATATTTACGGCCAAAACAGAAGGGTGACCACTGGGAGCGGCAGGGACTGCGCTGACGGGGAGGGACTGTGACTTGTAATGACATCACGTTTAAGGCCACAAATAAATATAAACTCGCAATGTACCCGTTAATTTTTACTTTCTCCTTAGCATCTTGGCATTTCCAATCACCAATAATAAGTTCCCTTTGGTACAGGTATAGTTTATCAGGACTTGAAAGGCTCTTAAAGTCTGACACTTGATTACCTATGTAATTGCAAATTAATTTTGCCACTTGACAAAATTTTACAAAATAGGTGGAATTTAAGCATAATGATAAAATGTGGCTAATATTGTATTGCTAATGCTTGTCTATTGTTTGATATCATTAAACAAGTATTCAGAACGCAACACCATAGCAAACTAGCCAACTGAGAAATAGTTTTATAACTTGCACATGATTTCACTTCACCAGTTTGGTTAACTTTTATCGAATGGTTATTTGCACAAAAGTGGAAATTTTACAACATATTTGACATGGGAAATGCTAGCCTATATGAGCCAGCCCGAATGCTCATCGCGACGGTGCCAAAGTTGCTTGCAAATGCAAGAATAGTGAGTGTGTCTGAAATTCGTAAGCCAGAAAAGATAGTGCCAATCTTTTAGATACAAGCACAACTTCTTACGGATTTTGGTACACAAAGTTACATCGCTTAAAGCAACCTAAGATTCAACGGAAGAACGCGCCTGTGTTTAGCTTTGATTGTACGACAAACTCATTTCTAGCCAGATCTAGGGGAACACAAGCGATTTCAGCGAACTGATCCAAAGTCTCTCATATTAGGCACTGAAGAACTACCCGGGTTCCAGGCGTATGTGACTTGTGCTATTCCTTCATCGTTTCAACATACAGGTTAAATGATGAACAGAAAAAGGTTTTTACGTACGGCTGCAACTCTCTGGTAATGTAACATGCCATCATAACTTAAGTCTCAGTTTTATGACTATCACCACCAATTGGTTAGGTTTATGAGCACCTACGGCAAACACCCCACTGATGATTCTCTGCTCGCGAAAGGTATTTAGAAGTTCTTTAGTTTCACCTCTGTAGTGTTGAACATATCCTTCAAGATATGGTACAATAAGTATCTGCTCGAAAAATTCCCAAGGGTAATTACTGACCTCGCAGCATTAATAAGTCTTTTAGGTAATCACACTAAGAGGAGCAACGGAATCCTTGGTTCAGCGAAGAATGCGGCTCCTGCGTCGGTTACGAGCCCTCAACAAAGAGGACTACAAGAAGGCGCTGGAGGCATTGAACCTTAACACCATCCGTCACCTCAACCCCTTTGACTTTGGACAGGGATCGGAGGAGGATGAACGGAAGAAGAAGGTGAGGAATGAGTGCTATCAGGTAAAGATGAATTTTTGCCATAAGTGAAATAACCTGATTTAGCAACGATTGGCTCGGCTAGCACGATTTAAGAAGGATCTCGCTGCAGCGAGGGAAGAGTTTTACGAGAGGAAGGAAAAAGACCTAAATGAGCTGGTGGACAAGCTGGCCAGTCTTGGTTTGGAAAGGAGCGATGCAGAAGCCAAATTGCGCGATCTTTTTCATATCGTGATCAAGGAACGCCAAGAAGAAACGCTTGTGCCAACCCAGGTGGACAAATTACACTGGTACGCAAAAGAACGAGTGCTGAGGCGACATGTGATTAACTCACTCCTTGAAAAAGAGGCCAGACAGCTGCGCTCAAGACGGAAATAGATGTACATGAACGCCATCGACGTAAAGACAAAATCCATGTTTTCTAAAGCGACTTCTCACTGTGGGACATCCCTTAAGGTCCTGGCCACATCTGCGAACTCTGGACAAGTCACATGACAAGAAATAATTTCGTAATGTAGCAAAGTGTATTTACAAATATGTGGGGGATCATGCGTCAGTACGCTCGGGCGGTGGGCCACATGGCTGAAGCATTCTCTCCATCAGATTAAAACGAATTCGTGCTTTGGATTCATTTTCACAAAGGGCCAAGTAGTTAAGCAGATCAAAGTGTCCCATGTAGGACGAGCAGGTGTCGCGGTGTTGATTCGTTAGCCATTCCCACTTTATAGTATCAGCATGACCGGTTCCTAAAAAAGTAACTTCTCAAGTGCCCACCTCACCAACATATTTTGATTGAAGATGCTCGAGTTGTGTATGGATGTTGTACCGATCACCCATTTTAGCAATTTCGCGAGCGGCAGGCCTGTGTCTGGCGCTCACGTTCCGGTAACTTAAAACAATCAGCAATATGTGAGCATTTTAAATTTAGCCCTGAAAAAATCAGGGCTAACAGAGTCTTCTTATCAGGATCTACGTATCTGCTGTATAGAATTAGAATACGGATGGATTATGATGGGATAACGCCGAAGATGTTAAGAGTCAACTTTTTGGAGCAGCATATGTGATACACTTCTATTTTTTATTATGTGTTATTGCTTCATCTACTACAGGGTTTTTCAAGCAAACGCTTAAAGAATTTAGGAGCTTACACCTTTGGCGGATGAAACTCACTTTTATCTATCATACCTGAGATCACAACCGATATTTTGTAATAGGGTCAAATGACGAATATTCCTCTAGTTTAGTTAAGTGAAGGTTATGCGTCCTACACCGTGTTATTGTTTATAAGGCACTCAGTCATCTCTTGCCTCACACGGAATTTACAAGAGCCGCTATTGGCAGTTTTACACAATTATTCCTTTCCCTTTTGGGGACTGTTTTCAAAGAGGCGGGATGGAGGTGAGTCCAAGGGGACCTTTGCCCTCTATTACCCCACTGGCGGTGCCTTGTGCGCCTGAAGTGAGGTTAAGCAGCTTGGACTGCGCAGTGGCAGGGTTAAAGGGTGAGATGAGTGAGACATTCACACCCACCGGATTGATCCCCATGTTATCGGGGTGACTCGTCTCCTCCATTAACTTCTCCTGGCATGTCCGCCATAGATCCGTATAGGCCTATGGACACACAAGAGAGCCTATTTCAAGTCATTATTAATCGGCTGACTAACTCCACCTGGCTTGTTATCTGCCCCTGATGTTTGGTATAAAGTCTATCAGTTGGAAAAAGATGGCTGGGGAATGTTGCATCAATCGGAGCAGCATTTCTTTAAGCGCTGAGTACTACGAACAGAAAGTACCTGTGTTTACGCTATAGCATAACTTCATCTCCACCGGTAGGTTTATTTAGTATGGAGCTAAATTGATCTTTTATGGAGTCATCAATGCAGGAATTGAAAGGTTGGTACCTACTAACAACTATCCTCCATCTCATATAGAGGTAACCGTATTTTTTCAAGCTTTCTACAACAAAGGAAACGGAGCGGAGTAGAAAGCATACCTTTGCCACACGTGAAACTTCATATTGCAGTTCCCTGATGGCTGTGTTCTTTTTGTTCAGCAATTCCTGCATTCGAAACAAGCGTATAAATCAACTTTAGGTGTCATCAAATTAAAGTCTTTAAGGGAGTGATGATATACGATGGTAACCTGGCTAACAAGCGCACATTTTCTGGATAGTCGAGCGACCAAAAATGCACCAAGAACCAGAGACACGCACCTCAAGATTTTTGCGCGACTCCTTTACAGCCTCCGGGTCCGCATTCGTGGCCATGATGAGGGTATGCACCTCCGTCTCCTTGGCCTCCAAAATCGCCACTAGATGGGTTAGTTTCTTCTCCAGAATTGCACTCCTTACACCAGCCTTTCTCTTGATCTCCAACAAAGTCATCTCCATCCTCTCTGTCAGACGTTTTTTCTCGGCTTCCAGCTATAAAAAGCAGATTGATGCAAGATTTTAGTACTTCGCTCTTTTATTCTACATTAGCACGTTGGTCATCGGAGTACCAGTGCAAACATGAACTACCACAAACAAAGCAAATGCCTTAATATTGAATCAAATGACATTCATTGACATTTTTTTGACCGAATCGAACATAAACTGATGAGAAATACACGAAACATACTTGTGACACTGGAGTTAGGCAAGCACATCACGGATGGAAGCAAAATTGAAGACCTTGATAGGAAAATATTTGACGAGAAGGACTTACTTCTTCTAGTCTTGCCTGTGCTATATTGTAGAGCATTTCGTTTTTTGCTTTTGTTTTGTTCGCAAGGCGCAAATTAGCTTTTGTCACCTGAAATGCACATACATATACACACACAAGTACTTACGATCTTTGGGCGTCTATCCATCCCACTAGCTACTGTATAATCCCACGTACATTTTACACGGCTTCTTTCACACCCGGATAAGTAATTAACATGAAGCTCTGCAATAATAAGTAGTATCACTTGTTAGGCAGCAGCCCATTATAGTTCTACTGGGAAAGAAGCCGCCTCATATCATTCCCACACTCCGAATCCGGACATCGCAAAGTTATTTGAACAATCTTGAATCTCAAAATGGAGAAACAAGAACCGAAACTGTAGTCACCCCAGCCACGTATATTGTCTGAATCCAGGCATAACTTACGTTGTGTGCAGACTTTTCTGATTCGAAGAGATGTGCAATTTTTCGGAGATTCTTATTCTGCTCTTCTGATTCCCCTAATTTCTGCTTATACCGCACGGTCTCTGATTGGCTCAACTCAAGGTCACGTTGCATACGAACCAGACTCGAGCGTAGTTCTTCAATGCTCTCCTACAGGAGTGGACAACAGAGCCAAATGGAGAAGACAGACGGAGTGACCTACTTTAAGGGTCTTGATGACATTGACATTGCCAAGGGTGATATCATTGTAGTAGCTCTTCATGTTGTTGAAGGCCTTATCATGAGCCGTTTCGAGTTGCTTGATGTGGAGGTTCTTGCGCTCCTCAGTGGCGTGAATTTCGCTCACGCGCTGGGTCTCCAGATCTTCTCGCAACTGGGCGGCTTGCTTTGCTGCTCTCTGTTCCAGCTCCTCAGCTTGGAGAATGAAGTCCTGCCGCAAGGCTGTCATCTACAATACAGAATACAGGCACTCATGGACAAGAATCCTCACTTCTGAATTTGTATCAACTCACTTCAACAACGTGTCTGTTTGCGTAGCTAAGCAAAAGGGACATTACGGTAAGTGCTTTGCAAGAGGAATGATGTCTGGATAGGAACAAATGTGGAAGATCAAATAATCTCACCTCAGTTTCATGTTGCTTCTTCAACATCTTGACTGCCTCCTCGGACTCCAATTGTCGAAGTCGCATTTGGGCTTTCAGGGTGTAGTTCTCATTTAACAGTTCCCTTACCTCTACTCTCATCTCCTCCGCCTTTGTATTTAATGTCACTGCAGTGTCATGGCGGGCATCCACTTGTCTCGCGTTTTCTTCAAACAGCAGGTGCTTCACTTTCTGTCGATAAACTCGCATCTCCATTTGGTGTCTCTCTTCGGCATCCTCCAGTTCTCGCTCCTTCTTTCGCAACAGACCCCTCGCATCTTCAACTTGCTGACGGCAAATCTCCCAAAAGGTTGTCACCTTGTCCCTCTCCAGAGCTGTCTTGTTGCGATCGGCACGTTCGCGTTCCAGTTCCGCGCGAAGCAACACCACGTACTCCTCAATCTCCTCCTTGGACATCTCGGAGGTCACCACTCCGTGAATAACTGTAGCCGTCTTCTTCTTCTTCTTCTTTTCTTTTTTTGATTTTGCCTGCGTTATTACACATATATACATAAGATGTATTCCATCACCGTGGAAAGCCAAAATCTTGCGCTAGTCTTTACTGAACAACGTACATTTCTGTATAGACTGCACGGACCTTTCTGCCTCTCGGCTGCATGACAACTTCGTCACGTCTAAAGCTTCCCAGTCATTCTGTACATTAATGGTAAAGCTCTGGTCACCACTGCCTACACCCTATTACGAAATCAGGGATGACGAAATGCTGCATTTATAGATACGGGAAGGCCAGTCAACACAATTCCTACTCAATATATGATAATGTGTTGATGTCACCCATGGCCAGACATAAGTCGACCTTGGAGTAATTTTTACCAAATATATTCAACTACAGCAGTATACGCTAATTGTTCCTCCTCTGGTTACATTTGGACAAGTTTAGCTACGAGCACAACTGTTGCATATAATATGCTTGCATGATACGTGGGACATTGTAGTAACTGCAGCACTGTCCCCAAAATCAACTCAAATCCTCGAATCTATTCAAACAAATTCTTCTCCAATAAACTTTGTTCAAAAGAGGATATGGGCTAAATGACCCTAAATGACATTATAAAGCGTGCTTTTGATAGTGATGTTAGGGGAATAAGGGAAAGGAAAAAGGTGATCATATATTTAACTGATCCTTGTTTGCGAAGAACTGGGAACCGTGCAAAATTTCTCCTCTCCACAGTTGTACTTGTAGCTTGGAGGCACAGTATTTCAATATATCAGCAGCCCATGCCTCACCCATTCCCTGTAGTTTAGCATAAATCACTACTCGTCATTGGTGTGCAACATTGCGGCCTAAGGGAAGGTGTGAAACTTCAAAATCTATGTTTGGCCAAGCTTTGAAAGCAGTCCAGTGGAATACGTAAACTAGAATACGCACAAAGATTTTTTCGTAAAAGCCTTACCTCATAGCGTGTTTCCGAATTCAAAGTGGTGCATCATAGTAAAATAAAATTTCTAATGTCTATGTCACTAACGCCTTCTAATAATTAAAATAATACTTAAAAAAGAAAGGCAGTTGTGCATTATCTTTATGGGCAAAGAGCGTCTGCATACAAGGACCCTAATTAAGTTAGTTAGAAAGGGCGCTCAAAAGAGTTGTGATTGCGGTGATTCTTTTGACGAAGAAATATTTGGACCCTTAAATCACCTTACGGCATAAAAACTTAAAAGTTATGCTTCGTATTTTTAAACGTGGGTGTAGCAAACCTAACATGACATAATACATAGTGACCAAGGACCTTCCAGTGTCTGCCTAAACAATAACTGCCTAAAGATGTCTAAAAAGGATTGTCCCAAACTGCAATTTCTACCACAGCTTGGGCGAAAAATCCCGCAATTTGCAAGGTTAAAGTAGACAGTGTGCGACTCCACCAGTTGTCTTTTTTCTACGATACGTCATCTTTCAACTTGCCTACCATTCGTAAAACCGACTTTTTGCGATATCGCGCGGATTGACCTCGGGTGGTTGATTCCCGAGGGAAGTATACTCATAAATTAAAACAAGCAGTCAAAAATCTAAATTTAGAGTTGCTACTTTGTTTTGGAAAAAAAGCAAGCTATGCAGGCTTAAAATTAAACAAAGTTGCAAAATTAAGGTTGTTGATATCACTAGACCTAAGTTTTGATTGCATCCTATTAGATCACTGTACCTTTGCACTTGTAGCAGCATGTAATTCACATAACTTATTTTAAAGGCTATTAATTAAGCCCAAAATCTAAACAGACAAAAGTCTTGGGCTGGGTTTTCTGTGTTTGCTAAAAAACTGATAAAATGAATTTTTTTCGCCTGCGGCAATAAATTAAGTAATTGCGTGGCTGCTAATGTAACACAACAAGGCGATATCCCATCAAATAGGCCCATTTAAGTAATTGTTAGTCTTTTTCGATTTTTAAATGCCATTTGTTTGTTTTGGATTAATTATCTAAAAACATTTATTCATACCTTGTGTGCAGGTTATGTGTGTAGATATCTGGAAAATGTCCCTATCACGAAGTTTCCGCTTTCTCTTCCTACTGGAAAACACATGAGCACAGATTAATTGCAAAAAAAATGTATCTATCCCGCCTATTGATCTTGAACTATTTTGTGCTTTGCTAATAAACCCTCAGTCCACATATGGGGAGATGCGAATTCTTCTGTTATTCGCCATTCTAGGTAAGTGATGCAATCCATCAATTCAAACCTCGTTCCATTTTATTGAAAGGAATTACACGAATCGAGTGCCATTTGGAGGCATGAGAGAGTGTTTTAAGGCTAGCTCAACATGTTTAACTACATTACATGGGATTGATCAGGCACATTTTTATAAAATGCATTTCAGCTACATCATGCCGCTCGTGTAAACGGTGTAGAGGATATTTTCAGGCGTGTGAATTAGACAAGGATTGCTGCGAGGGCTTCGACTGCTACCAAATTGGGAGTTACCATTACCGAATGCAGTGCCTGCCGTGGTGAGTTGTGTAGTTATTTAGCATTAAGGTTATTCTGACCAAGATCGAACTTCTACATGTGTTTACTTTTGAAGAAGTCCATGGAATGTGTGAGACAAATGAACCGTTATGTTTTGAAGGCGCTTATAAATTCATTTGGAGTCCAATACCACGGTGTCTTAGTGACCTAAATCGGTGGCACTAGAACATGTACCGTTGAGCCGACTCCTAGCTAATATTCATTTCGTCTCCACTTACCGCCAAACTACCATAACATTGTGAATGAGTTCTTTTGCAACAGCCTATATAATACCAACTGCGAATGGAACTTGTCATCCTTTACAAATCTGGCGACTGGTCCGGCCTGACGTGACCTCTGTGCAAGCAACAATTGACGGACTTGCAAAACCAAACTAGGCCCAATGAATACGATTTTACAATAGGCCTCACCTAATACTCTGATCCCATTTTAGTCCCTCCATTGGATGTGCGTATTTCTCGGAGGCACCTCAAGCACCTCAACGCAAAGCTGATGAGAGCAGGTGAAGTGTATTCCAAGGCTTTGATACATCACTATTTCCTTATGGAACGATTTTCTTCCGGGTTCTTTTCTTGGTTACAAATCGGCTAATTAAAGATAAGGAGAAAAAAAGAGAAAAACGAAGAATATATTAGAGATACCAAGGCAGTTTGGGGGGGGGAGGAGCATTAGATGGATGGTTAGAATGGAAGGAGAGAGGGAATATAAGTGTCTCCACTTGAAGCCAATTTCAATTAACCTCATTTAGGACTGAGTCGGGTATGAAAGCGCTTTGATTACAAGGTTTGTCAAAGTTGACCCACCGAACATGGTTACGGCTTAAAAAATTGCCCCGCAGCCAAGGTGAGCTGAGCTAAGCCACATAGTAGTGAGAAGAGGAATGAAGAATAGACTAGAAAGGAGAGTAGAAGTGGGGTGGAGAGGATCGATTGGGGAGAAAAAGTCAGACCCTCCTTCGAGGGTTGTCTATGTCAGCAAATCACCGTGGTTGGTGTGGCCAACAAGGACAGCTACGCAGGCAGTGAGACCCAGTCATGACTAAATTGAATGACACTTATAGGATCGAGCAGCGCACGTTCTGCAACGAGCCGCATGTCGTGCCTCACCCACCCATTGAACAAGCAGTCCTACTCACTAAGGTTCCACTCAACCCTAAAACCACACACACAATTATAAATTTTAGAGGGAGGAGAATGTCGAGGATTGTTTTGGTGCTTTTATGCACATACAAGGAATCGCCTCTATCTTTCTCAGCTTCACGGACGTGGCCAAAAGAAAGATGGAAGCAATTCCAAACCTACATACACTTAAATTACACGTCCAGAGCACTAAATTTACAAACGCATACGACATTCAGCTATACTGGTCATTGCATCCCTTGAATATTCTCGTCTATGCTTTTTGGATCTGCCTCTACGCCTTGTAAGCAGAGTTAGACGCCTTTTTTTGGAGCTGCAAACAGCAGGATACTTGCGAAGAGAAAGTGAGTAACAAAGTATGTCCACACCTCCATTCACAATCATCCGTTAAAGGAATACGAAGGTTAACAAGCTTGAGTCAGGGATGAGCCTCTGCCATAGCCATCTGGATCGCATTTGCAGTAGAGAAATCGACTACAAAGGCTTTGTGCACAGCTCCATTTGTCCTCATGTCAATGGTTCCACTGAATTCGACCAGAGGGACCTAGGATATTCTTTTCCCTTAGTTGAAGGGCACGGTAGTGAAAAACCAACCAATAACCAGTTTTTACACCGTTTGCAGCCCCCTGTCTTTAGGCCAATAGACGAATAAAGGGGTTAGATCCATTTAACTAGGCCAGAGCGCTGCAATGACAGTTTAACCCAATTCGAAACTAGCAGAAATGCAGGTTGCAAGACGATGCAATCCTCAATCAGTTGATGATGTCGCGCCTCCAGAACAGCATCCACGTCTCGCAATGTGATCATGTTCATGGGGACCATGCCTAGCGGCTATTCACCCTCCACATTCCAGAACCAGATTCCCAAATGGAACGCTGCCGTGGGGAGGGAGGTGCACCTCCAAAGCCTGCAGCGTAGGCGAAGAGTTCCGATTGATAATAAAAGGGATAACTCATCCACTTCTCGTCTACCACCAGTACCAACACCTTCACTCTCGGTCCCCACTTTCCGTCCTCGCCAACTCCACAAGAAAGGCTCTACCAGTGGTAAAAGTCCTAAGTTCTTCCTTCCTTCCAGGTCTCAGGTCACAGGTAACATGTCTCCTCACGCATGATACAGCCCAAAATACACTTTATCACATCATTCCGAAACTGGCGGTGTTTCCATCGATAGACTACACTCAACGCCCTTCTACCTCCATAACCATCCCACTAGTCATGCAAGGAATTGAGCAGTGAAATCATTCATGCACTTGTTGCAGTCGCAGATTGCAAACATCCGGTAAAAAGAAGTTTACATTTTGAACGCATAACACCGTCCACCATCCACTTTCTTCTCCGCCTACTCTCCTTCCTTTCATTCGAGTTCTTCACCTCACTTCAGCCAACAGTCGTAGCCATTTGGTTGACTCACTGTTGCCAACTCAGTTAAATTGCAAAACTTCCACACATTCTGAGGACAGAAGTCCTCTTACTGTGTGCTTTTCTTTCACTTCTACAACTCCCCCTTCGTCCCTGTGTCTTCATCATTTAAGCCAAACAGCATAGAGCATATTATCCATGCATACAGTGTCAAGCTGCGACGACACCTACACTAAACCTAAGAACAATGCGGACTCAGGAAAGAGACTCTTCAAGTCTTCAGTCAGGAAAAAGCCGAGGGGTGGACGGCCGTCTTCTTTTTTGTCCTCAACTTAAAGGTTTTCACGTGCACGGGATTAACCAGTGCACGCCAGTGTGCGAGTGGCGAGTGGTACCTCCCGAAAAGGCATTAAGCAAAGGCATCTCGTCTCGTCTGTATAGCAGTCCCGTGCAAAGCAACAATTGGTGACAACACCGTTCTGGGCCAAGTGTGATCACAACTGACCGCCTGTGTGTTTGTGTGGCAAACCGAAAATATGCGCTTCATCCGAGACGTCGTAACGGTGGTGATGGGCGAGGTAAAGACTTAGCTTTTAAGTACAAACGAAAAAGAAGTAACACCAGGGCAAATGTTTCTTAAAAATTGATTTTCAAGTCGCTGCCCAATGATCAAGGAGTAGCAAGGTTCATAAAGCAAAAATTCAGCGAGTGAAACTATTGGCTGGCCTTCAGCAACGCATCGATTGGTTAAGCCATCACAAGATTTTACCAATAAAGATGACAAGGGTGGAAGCCATTATAGTGTGACACGCACACCGCCATTCAAACGGAGGAGGATGCGATGGAGCGGTGGCTTTCTGGGCTGTCTCCCTCACACGTGGATTGTGCGTAGAGGTGTAAGTTATTTGTGTAAAAGTAGCCTTTTATGTCTGCACTGATAGGATAGAGGGAAATAGTGCAATACCGAGGGAGACACTAGGATGAGTAACTTCTTTTTACTCCCTTGGTATTTATTTCACCTAAGTAGGTGGGTGGGTGATTCCGCCGAGGGGCCAGGTACAGACAGATATGATGTTTAAATCAACATTCAAGCAAAATGGTGCCACCTGCCTTGGGTTTTAAGGTGTGGAAGCGGCGTAGACGACGTAGATAGGCGTGGTGAAGTGGAATATTTTATTTGCGAAGGAGTAATGTAAACCATTCCATAGAGTGATGATTGATGAGGGATTGGGGGAGGCAGGAAGCCATGAGTGCCAAAACTGTGTAATGGAATGACCGGGTATGTGGTAGGGTGCAGAATCTTCCAGAACACGTAATGGGGCAAGCCATTGTGACCACACTAGAGGGGTCACGAGTACGCAGAAGGAGGAGCGGGAGGGAGCAGTCATGGATAACGGTTGGGGAGCAGAGGTCTATAACGTTCGGTGGGAGTGGAGTCTAGAGGGAGTGAAGGCCTCAAATGATGAGTTGGCTAAAGGTTCAGCTTTTCTCTCCACGAATCAGCAGCAAGCAGTAGCCATCGCTTCGGGTGTGGATGTAGAGAGAAGCAATAAGTCAGGATACTGAGTTTTGAATTCACATCTGCTTTATGTTCTATTCCCAGATAACATCAACAGCTGTGATGGAGAAGCAATGAGTGAACTTGTTTTGTCTTTTTCATTGCGCTAAAAAGGATGAGTGATCCCTACAGCCTGCCATGCGGTCGCGCCTTCTACTTGCAATCCCATCTGCTTTGACACTCCAGGACCGTAACAGAACATTGCATCTACTGCCAGGCAGAGTTTGACTCAGCGAAACTCCGTCCAAACTACAACATGGGCTTGCAGACCTGTCTGCTCTAGAAGCAACGGGGGAAGGAGCAGGAGTGGGAGCAGAAAGTGAAGAATAGAGGAGCAGGCGATGTTGAATGAGGGGAGGGGGGATCGGAGGAACTCCGCTCACCTTCATGCGTCGTAGTAACTGCCGTAGGCAAATGCAGTCCACCACCACCAGGTCTGCGTGCGATGCGGCGAAACACCGCGACAGTGTAAGCATTAGTGATTTTCAAACTGCAATGCAAATTAAAAGACGTGTGCTTAAACACAGGGTGGTGAGTGCTTCATGATCTGTTGCACAAATTTGACAGGGGCCTACGTGGTATGTGATTGCCTTGTGCAGTAATTGTGTTGAAGAGGGCGACTTGAGTACTTTGGTTTAAACTTGTGATGTCAAGGTGGCCGACCGAAGTGCTGCTGGGAGTTGAAGAGGTGTGATTGACCGCAGACCGATAGCATTCAACGTTGGTGTGAATGTTGTAAACGTAAGTGTGGTGTTTGTGCCACGAGTCAGTTCTTGTAAAGTGCTAAGGAGGTTGACTTATATTACATGCAATTGTGTAGCGGACCTGCATCTAGCATTTCTGTCCGCCCTTCTTCCTTCCTTGCTTGCTTTCCTGCACGTAGCACTGCCTAGTGCCACGCGCGAAGTTAAAATGTCCTGCCTGGGCACAAAGTGAACTTGAAGTCGCGTCTGGAGGAGTAGAGAAGGTGGCAAACCTCAACACTTGGGGTGGGAGAGAATACAAAGGATGGAACTGTTGGTGCTTTGGAGAACGCGATGTGGTTGTGAGTAAAGCGCTGGATAGGGCCACAACGAAGGTGAAGCTGGGGGGAATTAGCTGGCTTCGAGATTAGCGATGGATTTGTTTGTTGTGAAACGAACGTTTTGACTGAGGCATGGCGGGTGCAAGATATCCACACATGACTAGAATGGATGAAAGTGGTTGGCGTTGGATGGTGGACAGTGTTGCGAATTGCCCCTGCTGCCCGTTACCAGTTATCCGTCTCCCTCCTTTCCTTTCACACTTTGTCGATTCGCATTCTTCTTTTCTTCTGCAGGATTGGCAAGAAGCGGTGACAACGCAGAAATCGCTGAAAGCCTCCCCCACCCTCTTGGGGAGAGATGGTGAAACTAATACTGCCTCTGCCCTAACACAAAGGCATCTATACAATCAATTCCTTAAGGTAAGTTGTCAAACGCGTGTGCGTATATGCATGAGCTCGACGATCGTACTCCTTCACTCATCACATTGTTAGGGAAGCAGGAAGTGTCGATGAGAGTAAAGGGGTTGAAGTTTTAATTGTTTTTAGGGACACAGTATGGAGGTGAGGGTAGAAAATGAATTTATCAAAGCGGAGTAGGTGTAGAGAATAAGGCGGATAGGGTGGGGTGGGGTGAACACTGACAAAGATGTTGATTGACTGATGTAGTTGGTATTTACTTCGAGACAGAAGCGTTGCCTCGCACATCACCTTGACGATGTCTGGGATGATGCAGTACGTGGGCGGATTGCGGCAAAAACAGGTTAGTCGCGACAACAATTGGTCCAGCATGGTGTCGTCACCGGATCTCTTTCTACGCTGGACTGCACCACAAACGAGTTGGGGCCACAGATTTGTGACATCCTGGAAGGTGGTGGTATGTGAGAGGTGGATGAATTGCGCCTATTCGATAGTAAACGGAACCGTTGGACTGTGCATCAGGCCTTGAAGAAAGAAGTGAAGTGTGGGGTGGAAGTGACGAGGCGTAGTTTTCGAGAACATAACCACACGGCAGGACGTGAAGGCTCCTCTCGAGGCGAATCTCATCAAGTGAGTGGAGAGACCATCGTTGTGCAACCTGCATTTTCGTGAGCTTTGAAGTGGATGTTTGTAGTTTGGTCGCGATTTTGCTGCCTCACATCTGCATGGCAGTGGATGCAACGTGCTGTCACGACCTTGTCGTGTGACAGCAGACAGCATGGCAGGCTGTAGGGATCACTCACCCTTCTCGGCACCGTGGAAAGAACAAAACAACTTCACCGCTTCCTTCCACGCTATCGCACAGCCCTCCATCGCACCTGCTAGGTTTTTGTAAACCCTCTAGTTTGACCACACTTGCTTGTCGTGTTACATTCCGTGATTTTCTCACTCATGCTTCCATTCCTCCCCTCCTCGATCCCTCATCGTCTTTTGTCAGCAACCATCCTTGTATAGATTTGTTCACTTTATGCCTTTCCACATAGACTATTCCACTTCGCCACTCCTCTCATCGGGTGATCCTGCACCCCAAAATTTGCGATTAGTACCTCCATTTCAATTGCCTTTTAATGTGTTCCACATATCTGTCCGTGTAGAGCATCGCAGCTAAATCACCCACCCATCTACTCAGGTGAATAAATGCCAGTGGATTGAAAAGGAGTTACTCATTTTGACGGCCCACTTGGTGGTGTTGCCCTTCCTTCCATCCTATTGGTGCCTTTGTAAAAGTCATTGTTGCACAACCAACTCACACGTGCGACTCGTGGACGGGATGTGCGAGAGTTGGATCCATTGCTTCGTCGCACCTACTTGCAGTTGGGTGGTGGTGTGCGTGTCACGTCACAGATTCAATCCCAATCTCGACTGCTTGTGGCGTTTTGACCAGACAGTGCGACGGTCGTCAAAGTCCAGCCAGTAGTTGCGCTGGTGAAGTTGTCTCGCCATGGTCCAGGCTAACGTCCGTTCGTTGAGCATTGTAGGTGTGTAGATCCCTATTCAACAAACACTTGTATCAATGCTGCTCCTTTCTCTCGTGAGATCAACTACGTTGTCACTTATTGACAGTTTAAGTAAAACAGTGGGTGTGCCGGTAGCACCACTCACCGTTCATGCGATGCTGTGCGGCATATGATGAGATAAACAGTATGGTTTCTTGCAGAAAATCCAGCCACCCTTTTTTGCGTTTGGTAATAGGTACCAACGTAGGGTCGAGGCCTGATCTCGCTCTACTGGAGCATCTTTATGAACAACGCACTGACAGGACCTGCTGACTCACTGATGGCACACCCAATGCCTGACCATTAAGTTGGCGGTAAAGACATGCTCTGAAGTGTGGTTAGATCTTGTGATATGACGCAGTCCAGTCCAGAGCACTGAACCCCCTGACAAATGACAACTGGCTGCTTGGATGTTTTGGTGATTGACACGACTCATCCATCCACCCGACAATTGAGGCGCAGTTATTGTGATACAGACGCTTTCCTTACTGCAGAGTACTTGCTTCTAACCTGTTCGAAGGCGTTCAGTTACATTTGCTTTCATTGACCTTCGATGGACTGCACAGGCATGCACTCTCCTCCCTCTCCCTCTACTACTGCTTGTAGGCTACTATTCAACCGCATGTGAGTGGCCACAGTGGCATGAGGGAAGTAATATAGAACAGTGGATCCACGAAACCACTTAACATTTCCTCTCCTGCTGCAGTGACGAGTAGCACACCTGCCGACACACGAGATGCCCATGGTGAGGAGAATGGTTAATTCCTGGGTGGTTGGAAGCCACCGCGTCCTCCCTTCTACACCACAGTTTAGCGTGGGACTCCTAATTGGATTGTCATTCTTTGCCAAGAAGCCGCTGAAATGAGCACTGGCAGTGATGGTAAGCCCCTCACGAACTTGGACATTATTCCCGTCCGTGCAGCCATGACAATTGGAAGGGCTGGATTGCCCACCTCGCGAGAAGAAGTGGTAATGCGGACTCAGATGTCCATTAAGGCCTTCAATCCTGCAGTCCAACGCCGCCTACACTTAACGACGTAGACGAGTTACTGCGAAGCTATCACTGATCAATATCCAATCCCATCTAGTGGCTACATTTCTGACTCTGGTAAACCATCCCAGCCGGTGCTACTTCACAATCACTGCACACACCGCAGGGTGCGCTGCCGCTTCTCCACTTTTCTTGCGGTAAATATTTGGAACGCATCCTTTTATTGTAAAATCAGCCCTCTAAATTGGGAACAGGAAAGTACTTCCTCTGCTTCATTGTACACCCACTCAGAGGTCATGCCTTCCCTCCAACCAAACCAGTGAGGCAATGGCATCGCAGCACTTTGGGCTAAGCGAGCTCAGAAGAACATGGGGACTGTAACGAAATGTTACAGGTTATCTGCAACAGTAAGTCTCTTCGAGACTGAACAAGTAGTAGTCCTCCTGGTTTGGAGGGACTGTGGCAGCAACAGTCACTGACGTGGACGAAGATGCATTGCATCTGTCAATCACACGAGGCGTCACACTTAGGCAGGATTAAAGCGTCAACACTCTCACCACGACCAGTTGCTGGTCATTCGATTAAACTTCTCTTTAGTAATTATGTTGAGTAACCACCTGTGTCCACATCTGTACCAACTGAAGCCATCATGTGGACGAGGTATTTGTACAAGGTAAACGTCATGCAGGTAATCCTCCTGATCTCCTACAATGTGGTGAACAACGTTTAGTCCGCATGTAACTGAGAAGTCCTCCACATCTACGTGTCACATCAAATAAAAAGCATATCTTAGCAGCAACAAATTGCACTACCACATACATGCTCCTTACTTGGAGACTCTCCTCCTCCAGTCCCTTGCCAAGGAAACAAGATGAGTGAGCCTGTTGTACCCGCTTAATGCAGTACACGACCTTGATCTCCTCCAAAACCGAATGGAACCAGACTGATTGCGAAAGGGGACGAAGGAAGGGGTAATTGCAAGGACAGGTACTTACGTTTCTTGATATCATGCGGTCCCCTTTCTGACTGCAATATACAATTCACACGCCAGGTTAGCACGGGAATGAAACCGCAAAATGCTGGTTGCCCACTGGACAAGAATATGATTGTGAAATGCAGCTATTACTAATCCTTGGTTCAACTCCATTCTCAAGCACTTAGTTTGTGGAGTCAATGCAAATAAACTACCTTGACTAAAAAATAAAACACACTTTTAACTGCACACGGATATATGATTAGTTGATAGCACGTCTCACCGATGCTAACCTTGAGCATGGTAGGTTTGAAAATATGTTTGATAGCCTAAAATGCCAAGACGGATTGATTCCAAGCATAGTACATACGGTTGATATGCTTCAATTACTTTTATCAACAGTGTAATTTGTCAAAAAGTGTAATCATTCTCCTCATGTATTCCAAAATGCAAAAAGAGAGGATTTCTTAATATTCCATGATGGTTTCATGCATTTATGATCTTAGATAATACCGCGATAACAAACCTGTGCGTCCAAAATAAATACTTTAAGGCTTGACTATTCCAATACTATTTACTGCCTTCCAAAACCGAACTTTTATATATATATAGTTTATCATAGACACATCAGCTCCCTTTTCCTTGCCTACACTCTACACATCACTCGGTTAGCGGAATGCCTTTGCAGAGGTCCAGTCCTTTTTCTACCTTGTTAGCAGACCAGGAGGGTGAGTCCAGAGCACAGACAGGCTTAACTTTGATCGTTGTGTCTGGCGATGTAGTCGCCTATTACAAACTCGGGGATGCCCATCCACCTGTGGACTCCGTTGCAAACAATAACGTAGAGTTCTGCATGTCCACGTTCAGTGTGGCATGCATTTTGCTGTTCTAGATGCGATTCCTGCTCCATCAGCTATAATGTCGCCATTTAGTCCAAGTAGACTAAAGCTGATAATGACTAGCGGCAATTCCCTGCGCACTCTTGCCTGTGGGTGTCCAAACAACAGGCAAACACTAAATGCACACAAAGTTGCATTCCACCAGGTGGTTGAAGCACCTGAATGTCGACGAGATTCTGTGCCACTATACTACATGCATGACGTTAGCGGTGGGCGGTGCTTAAACACTAAATCTGGCTAACAACTGGCTGTGAGTGGAAAAATGCCGTGATGAGGACTACGTGACAAACGCAGACAGTGTTCGTTGGCAGTGCGAAGACTTCAAATTGAGAGAAATGACTGCCAACTAATTCAAATGCCACAACCCCATCGGTGGTTCACTGTCGTTCGTCAAGTCAAACACCCACATTCCCATGCTGCACGTGATGCACCAACAGTCCAACGTCAACGCTTGCCTTGCCTCGCACATGACAACTCTCCGTTCCAGTGTGAACACATGAACAGTTACCCCCAGTTCTCTACTCCCAATTCTTTGTCGCTATTTCCCGTTTCTATGCCGCTTGTCAATCCAACCAGTCCACGTCACGCTGACTTACATCGTGCGAATCAAACGAATGTGTCAACAGCCAGTGTATCGATGCCAAATGCGAGAGAACGCCTCCTCCTTCTAGCTTGCGGCTCCCTTCTCTAAGTGCGGGCATGACACATTGCCAAGTACTGTCACACAAACATCGCATGTGTGTGTCACCAGTGCAACACTGTTGAGTCTGCCCACCCAGCCACACTCCGACACAGACAGGCACAGCAGATGCTGTTCGGGGAGGCTAAGTCTATTTCGCCCCCGCGTGAAGTAACACCACTGTGTGCCCCTGGTGAAGTGGTCCGCCAACCCATCATGCAAACACTCGCTTTGTCTGCAGATCTACTTGTTAGCAATTTCGACTAACATTCACATTGCGGCCACACATTTGATTCCTACTTTTAAAAGGCATTTCTCTAACACTTCTCTCCTCTTCATCCACACATTCTTGCTGATGCCGATTTTGTACTCCGTCTCCCTCCTCTCACTTATGTGCCTAATACAACTCCCCTTCTCCAACACCCTTTCACTACTCCCAATCACTGCAGCACACACCCAACACGGGTCGGTACACACACCGTCTGTTGGACGGTAAGGCGACAGTGGTGGCAAATGCATGCACGCTGGATTGTGTGGGAGATTGGAGGCGTCCCAGCTCCTTGAAGCTCAGCACGTTGCGGTGGTAACAGAGGAAGCCCAGCATAAGTGGTCAGATACTGAAATGAAGTAAAGAAACTAGAAGAGGTCGATCGCATCCATCAAATGGAGCACCCAAGATGCAACACTTTGAATTTTCAACCAAGTGGATGATGCCACTGCAGCTCCAGTCTGAAGGTTGTTTGTGCAAAGGTCACCGACGTAAAAGATTGACTAACGGCAATTGGGTTGGGCATTACACGGAGTAGAGCATTGCACATGGCTAGTTTCAACCACACCACTTCCACTACACGGCGCAAGTCACAGGAAGCGTTGAGGCCACTAATTATTGCCAAATCGACTGGTACATGCCAACACCTAAGCCCACTGGATAGAGGGCATTCACGCATCTCCTATCCAACCAGGCTAATGCCAGCGTCTCAGCACTAACAGGGCCTCGATTTTCACCAAGCACCAGTGTTCGACAAGAATAATAAACATTGCAAGGGATTTGTGCGGTTAACACCTTCTGAGAAATGCCCACATCTCCTAGTGGGCGTGAGCACCACTACATGCTCACGTCAGTCGCAGAGCATGTATTCAAATCACACGCCTGAAGGTCAATGTTCACACGCACAACATTCAACTCACTGCACCTGACACTGCATCCCTTGCCTCTTCTCGTCTTTGCCTTAGATCTCCGCTTCCACATCTCGGGCTCAGAGCATGGCAGAATTACGGTGCTGCGATCAGCAGGATAATTGGGAAGTGGGAGTGATTGGTCAAGAACTTCCCCACTTCCACTCACGATCAGCAGACAAGGAGACGTTAAGAGTTTCTCACTTCATTCGGGAAGAATCCGCTGTCACCGCCATTTGAAGCACTGCATTCATCTCACTTGAGCGCTCCAACCATTTGCAGCCATGTCGCTCTAACGTAGTGCACTGAGTTCTCGCATTCAAGGGAGTTTCTGACATTCCATACCCACCCGCGTTTGCCGACGCGTATGACACCACCACGACAACAGACCATGCCGGCAGTGTATAAGTCCCAGCTTGACTTCCACATACAGTTCTTTGCCAAGTTACGGAAGCCGAGTGGTCGCCAAGCTTAACGGGCAGCACAGCACAATCCCTTTCACGAAAGACAAAGGCGAGCCTACAAATCACTGATTCATTCCCACTCAGATGTCTTAGGACGGAAAATCGCAGGTGAGGTGTCGAAACAAAACTTCATTTGATGAATTCGCAGTCATGGGGACTCACAGAGCTGGCAATGAGAGGCATCAAAATTATCATCTTTCTAAGAGATTTGCCCTGCTTAGGCACCAGCGCACTGCTCCTGATTAGAATGACTTTAGTCCTGCCGTAAGTGACGCAGTGATTTCACTCCCACAGTACGCCTCACTGCGACATTAACGACCAAAAGTAGATCCAACATGGCGATTGCATTCCTTCATTCACCATATTGCTCCATAATTCGAAAATGTTGGTGAGGGCAAAGGGGTTGAAGTTTTGCCTCTCCTAAGGGCTTATGGCAATAGGATGAGTTGTCGACAGGATGGGAGTGATAGTGGGCAAAGATAAATTGTACGAAGGTGAGGAGGTAGTCAGCACACCAACCAGGAAATGAAACACAATCGCCCACAAAGCACTCCACAATCTGGATGCGACATACTCCAAATGGATTGCAAACTAAAATGAACAGAAGCACAGCAGGTCATGCTGTTACTCTCTGCTTACAGAGGAGAAAGTGACAACGTTTGTCGTGCCGAGGGTGAAGCATGCTCATCTACACCGCTGCAGACACCAGTCTCTGTGAAGTAGTCATCTCATCATAGCAAGGCAGTCCTACTTAATGGCATAAAAGCGATTCCCACAAGTGATGACAAACTCACACCCTCACTCACCTCATATGAAGTACCCCAATTAGAGGAGAGAACACCTGCTTTTCCTGCACACAATTCCAATTCGTCTGCCTCTTCTCCTCTCTGCACACCACACGCAGATGCGATTCGCCTGCTTCACCCTCGGTATGACAAACGTTGCCACTTTCTCGTCTATAAGCAGAGAGTAACAGCATGACCTCCATTTAGTGGCCTCCCCATTCACCATATTCCAGTGGTGGCTATGGCCAACACATGGCAATCCCACATTCCATCCAACTGACAGATAAATGGCGATGCTGCCACACGCTCCCTAGTCCCTTAGACAATCACACGCCCACGCACATTTCTCATACTCACTCACCAAAGATGTTTGGATACAACATAGACGGCACTGCTTCTACACTAAATGCATACCCACGATCATATTTAAGTGCCCCTACCAACTACCTGTATGCATGCATGCATTCAAGTTTACTTCAATTTCGGCAAGTAATCAACCAACTCATGCATTAGACAATTAATTAATCACGCAATCGTTCACAACTCACACCTCAGAGTGTTGGGCTCTCCTCAGGCTGAAAAACGATTCCCTCTGTCAAGGAGGACAATGTGTAAGCAAACATGTTGCACAGTCCTGTGAGTACTTCCAGCACAGTGGACGGATAATGATGAGGGTGATGCAAACAAAGCAGAGAGGTAATTCGGGATTCAAAATGAGGTGGTGAACAGAGACTGTTTTGTACTCGATCAATTCGAAGAAGGTGATCATCGCAATGGAGGCCATTACATCCAATCTGTCATGTGAGGAAATCAATCAGCATCTCGTGGCTCTGCGATGGTGGTTGAATGACCCCTCTCCTGTCCAAATTGTATTGCGTGTCTTCATCACCGCAGTTAGCAGAACTGGCACATAGCATAACAGCCAATATTGTTGCACGCACACTTGGCATCTGCACATCACAATTGAGAATTCTATGAATTCCTGCTTGCCAGTGCACTGCATGACTGTGCTTGAACGGGTTTGTGTTAGTAGGACTGATTTTGACCACGGATGTACGGTGAGGATGGGCAACTTCGGTGGTGTTGCCATTAGTATTGGCATGTGGCATCAGTGTTGATGGTCGAATCTCGAAGCTAAAATGCAACAAGTCTGCGTACTACGTGCAGTATGGTGATATGTAAGTTGCTTTACAGCCTTCTGTGGTTTCTCTCACAATATGCGGTCATCAGACACAGGCGATTGTAGGCGCAGGGGACAATCGGCGTACAGAAGTGAAGATAGAAGAGGTGGAGGAGGAGGACGTAGGGCCTGCTCAATTCCCTGGTCCTTTTTGTCACTCAATTGTAGTTGAGCGGTTCCGTAATTTGACCTTCCCTTCTTTTTCCCTTTTGTTCTTTATTTCCTTTCGCACCGCCCACTACGCAAGTGGTATTTGGTGCCAATTCTAGCAGAGCTTCCACATTTATTGAAGCAACGAAACAGTGACAGATGTTTTTGTATTTCATGGTGGACGTAAATGATGTAAAGACATAATATGCATTCAACACGTTGCAGTAATACTTCGCTTTGATCAACAAAAAAAAAAACAATGCAGGCATGAGAAAGTGTTAGCAAATTGCCGTAGCAAGTCCACGAAATGTCAATCTATTTGTCCACATGACAGGCTGGAATTGGTGGACTGCACTGGCGTTCACAATCTGCAGACGTTGACCACCGTGATGAGTGCCATCTTCGAGATGATCGAGCCTACCTCAGTCTCCCTTCACCACTTCACTTCGAACCCCAAACTACCTCTCTGCTTTGTTTGGATCACCCTCATCAGTATCAATGCAGTTTGCTGGATATACCCACGAGATCGCGCGACATGTCCACCCACTCCACATCCTCCTCCACAGAGGCAATCGTTGTCAGCCTGAGGAGAGCCTAACACTTGCAGTGGTGAGTTGTGACCAATTGCGTAATGAATTAACTGTGCAATGCGTGCGTCGGTTGCGTAGTTGTGAAGCTGAAGTAACAATGAATAGGTGCACAGAGTTAGTTGGTGAGGGCACGTTGATGGCATCACTGGAATGGGCTTAGTGTAGGCGCAGTATGATGCACGTTGTGTGCAAACATCTTCGGTGACCGAGCATGTGAATATTGCATGGCATTGTGATTGTGGATTGAAGCGGAGGTCGTATAGAAGTATCGCCATTTGCTGTCGTCAGTTGGATGAAAAGCGGAATTGGCGTGTGTTGGCCATAGTCAGCACAGGAGTGTGCTTGATGAGGAGGCCATGGAATGGAGGTGTTGCTGTTGCTCTCTTCGTGTAGACGAGAAAGTGACGACGTTTGTGGTGCCGAGGGAGGAAGCAGGCAAATCACATCTGCTGGCGGTGTAGAGAGGAGGAGAGGCAGACAAAATGGATAGGGTGGGAGGAGGATGAGAAGAGTGATGGTGGACATGCTGCACATTGCCTTCCTGTTTGTTATCCACTCTCTTCATTTCCATCCCTACCGCGCACCTCGCATGTGCTATTTCGTGTCAATTGTGGTCCACCTACCACATCGACTGAGGCGCGCAAGTAGTGAGAGAAGATATTTGCGTGTTTCATGCTGCCCGTATTGACTAGGATGATGTTGTTGTGGTGAGAGAAGTGGGTAGACTGGAAGTAGATGACGTGCATTCACACACGTTGTAGTGATGCCCAAATCCACTTCTCCGTTGCATCACATCCCTTGCAATCACCATTATCCACCAATGGCGAAAAGTTGCGTAATGGATGCGACCACCACCACCGCACAGTCTCTCTTGATTACCATGCCGCACTTCAGTAAGCCTCAGCATTATTCCACCAATGCATGCTGTTCCAATGTTGCGTGTTGTCAATCCTCGTTGTGACTTCAATGCCAAGGCGACTGGTGAATGTCCCATTGCGCTTTTGTTCGTTGCAGTGTATGCAGCAGCTGGCGTGTTGGCCATTCAAATCGTGGAATATTATGAAGGTGGTTGTGTTTTACATTGTGATTGAGTTGAGAGGAGAGATGCCTTTTAGTGAGGAAAAGAGTCGAGCAATCTCATATCCCTTCTGGAAAAGATAAAGACACATGTATGCACACAACCGATGTGCGTGGATAAATGTATTTCATCAGTGTGTGCGTGTTTACAGGTGATGGCTTGTGGGATGAGAGGTAGGCAGCCAATGGAAAGCAGGTGGAGTGACGCTAAGGTAAGTATTAGAGTGCATAGGGAAACAAAAACTGGGGTGAATAAGAGAGATGAAGAGGGCATGGTAGAAATAAAAGCGGAAGCGAAAGCGGAGGTGACAAAGAGGAAAGCAGAAAAATAAGACGGTGAGGGTGTTTGAGGCTTCATTAGCGTGTGAGATGGACTACCCTTATCTCGCCTGTCTTCGTGGGTGTGACCAAAAGGCGATTGAATATGCTGTCAGTGGGGATTGTCTAGACAAAATATTTCACTACCATAAGTGCCTTACCTTTCCCTTCTTCCTTTTTTTGCATGAATAGCACCCTAAGTTTAGTGCGATATTTAATGGTGCGCCGTGAAGCCAACCGTGACTTGTTTTGAACACGTCGCAATTGAACTTGGAGTAATTCTTACATAAAATCTCGCAATACAGCAGTATACGAGTGATTTTACTCCACGGATTGCATTTAACCAAGTTTAGCTGCAAGTGCAAATGGTGCTTATAATATGTGTATGAAGTGTGGAATACAGCATATTGAATCAACTCTGCCCCTTCTAAATACACTCAAATCAATCCCTCTTCTACCAAATCCGTTTCACAGAGGATACACATTTAAATCCTCTCAAATGAATTATCAAGATGTGCTACTAATAATCAAGTATGTGGTATTTGTTAAGCGATGACATCACCTACACCACATCACCTTTAATGCAGTCTCATACTTAAGACCTGTAACGGCTAAAGCAGAAGCAAACGACAGCACTCCTCAGAGTCAGAAGAAGAGAAAGCAGGCCATGCATTATACTAATGTATGTTTAAATGGAACCACTGACTGAGCAAATTCCCTCTTCTTCACAGTTGTACTCGTGTGCTGAGGATGCAGCAACTCCTGCTTCACTCCCCACTCGCCTTTACTCTAGTGTTAGAAAACTCTTTCCTAGTGGTGCGGAACTCCAAACTCAACCTTTATCCAAGCTGTGGGAGCAGTTCAGTGTTCTCTAATAAGATGTGCATGAAGCAAAACGCACAGCAAGATCTATTCTTAGTTGGTTCGACTTTAAATGGCGTTCCAGAATATAAAGTATGTCGCCTTAATACTCTTAACAACATATAGTACAAAACACAATAGGGAGCGAATCGCGCACCCATCCCTGCAACTTAGAAATCAAGTCCAGCTTTTGTGACAAAGCTGTCAAGCTAGTCGTTAGCATTGTAAACCATTGGACGACAGAATATTCGGGGAATATATTCCTTAAAGGTCTAAAAATCCCAAAGCCACGGCAGCAATTTTGAATCGTAAAGGTAAAATCAGCGCCCCAAAGCAAGGTTAGATGCGTCATTTACAAGGACAAAATTTTGCATGGTCGGTAATTATCATGGATTGCCAGATTATGGTGTAATCACTTTTAGGCATCTAAATGCCATTGTTCTGCATCAGCGTCTGTATTCAGTTTTAAAAACATTACGAATAGTGGAAAATATAGCACTGCATATAACCACAAGTTACCTTCTCTTCAAAGGACGCTGTCTGTGATATCGCGCGGATTGTCCTAAGTCCGTTGATCCCAAGGGTAGTGTCAATACAAAATTAAAACACTCATTCCTGGGTGGTGGCTTTAAACCAACATTTCACAGCATTTGTGGTAGTACGCGTACTATATTATTATTGTTAATAAAACTACAAACTACATAAAACTAACTGCAATGTCTGAAAGTAAGAAGAAACACTGTTCAAAATTTTATTTGAATTTAGGTATTTATAAAAGAGGCTAAAAACAGTTGGCAGTCTTTACAAGTTTGTTAACGGAATAGTTACATTTTCAAAGGAACAAGTTTAATCAATTCATCTTTAACTTGTTATGTTCTTTTGAATTTTTGTTTATTTGGCATAAATTTTATGAGCAAAAAAGTTTTGCACCCTTTGCACAAGTGACACTTGTAGGTTTAGATTGCATGACACAAACCAAAAGTCCTTACACTACTTTCCTGGTACAAAAACACAAGCACAAGTCATTCGCGAGGGAAGGAACGCCCTTCTCCCCCATTAACTTGACAACATTCCATGCCTTTGTGTGAAGGTCCTAGGCCTCTTGGAGAGGTGCAAAGCCTGTTGTTCGTCACTTTAGGCTAGGCGAGTGCTGCAGCTCGTTGCTTCCACCCTCTCTTTGTTTTGTCCCGAATAATGTACGTATCGGATGTCATTTTGTGGCTGGAGAGGTGGATTTTTACGGTCACTCCAACATGTTTGGACCTAATAATTCGAAATGACACGTCATCCTTTTATGAAGTACAATTCAGCTGTCATATGTCCTACCAACATGCAGTGTAGGGTACGGGATATGGGCAGGCGTGTGGATGAGAAACGGACTGCTGTGAAGACTTTGACTGCTACGAAACCAGGAGCCACCATTATCCATGGCAATGTGTGCCAAAGCCAGTTTAGTAATAGCGGAGCATAATGGGCATAATGGTAGAATTTTCACTGCAGCTGGCTAAAGCGTTTTGTTGCAGCTTGTAGAACCCTGAAAAACACAGATGGTGATAAAGCAGTAGCAGCAGCAGTTGACGTCGGCCCTAGTCGGTGCGATTGGGCATGGTGGAAGTGTGACTTGATGCTGCCTGCCGTGAAGACAGAAGTTAAATCGGTTATAATTGTGCAAGTGGAATTGTTCGCTTGCCAAGACAGGGGTGACATTTGAATAGAGCTAGATGGTAACCAACATGACTACAGCCTGCCGTAGAAGTGGACAACCGAGAAAGCTTGTGTCTGTTCAGGAAGGAGTGATGAAAACTTTCAAGAAGCCTTTGTCAGCTACTTGGCATTTTCGCAATTAAAAAAAGGAGCACAAGCATATTCGGCTGCCCATGTCACCTTTCCTTGCTTAAGTAGACTGCAATCAAAGTAGCTTTGTGCGTTAGCCATGTTGCAAAGAGATGCGAGCGACTTTGAAGGATGTTTTTATCTTCTTTTAGACAAATGAAAGTGGAAGAGGTCACCACTTGGAGGATCTATTTATGTAAAGATGGGTTTTATTAATCTTTGTCCCGAATTCGTCGAAGCGAACCTTTTCAACTCTCTAAATGATCCGGTTATGCAAATTTTCTTTTTCGAGGATAACATTTGACCTCCACAAACATCGTGACCCACATTTCTTGTTACTGTAAAATACCTGAATCGGTGTGAGTGCAGACATTGGAATTAATGGTGGATGGACTAACTGATCAAAAGAAGTCACATCGAAAGCCAACTACCACTTTTTGCATTGTTTCATACTGCTTCGGGAATTGTTGAGGACGCTACTATGCATTGTGACAACCGTGTCATCTGTTAGGACGCCTCATTAGCCAAACCACCTTCTGAATCTGCAACATGATTGGCCACCACAAGGTCATAAGCATCAGACGAAGCACTGACGATTGGGCACAAGTACTTGGGCGTTTACCTATCACCTTCCCAGACCTCACAAAGTGGTCCACGACGTTGATTCATGCACAAGAACACTAATGGACAGTGAAAGTAGGACGACACATTAAAGTACCGAGACAAAAGCACGTTTAAGTCTCACAATCTTGGCAAATGCGGAGTGCCATAACGGAAAGATATCTGGTGAGATAAGTTAGAAGCATGTTTCAATTTCAGCACAGACTTCCTGTGAAGGAGAATTCTTCGACTGAGTGGTTTAATCGGCTGTGAAGGGTAGCAAGGATCCACAAGCAGTGAGCGGTAGCGCGCCTACCAGTGCTACTTACTACTCCACAATAGCACTGCTTCTCTGGTGCAAGTGCAACCATGTAGGCCGTCGTCGTCACTGTTGTCGCTTCAAACTGCCAAGCAATGGTTGTGGACGCAGTGAATAGTAAAGGTAATCCATTGTTAAACTTGTTGGAGGGAGAAAATTGCCACGACATACTATTGTCAAGTTAGTCATTGACGTAAGTGGAGACTGTCCGCGCTTACGCCCAGTATATCGAATCGTTGGCCACTCCTCCTCCACGAAGTGGCAAAAATCGCACCAAGAATTGAGTCCCACCTTGCACGAATCCAGAAGGTGGGTTAGAGCTGATGTGATAATGCGTAATCAACATAGCCTCTCCTTCCGGATGTGCTGCTTCGTTCCTTTGATTACTGCCGAACCGTAAAAGTTGTAAGAATTGCACGAAGTACACTTCATATTCTGTTGCGTAGCTGAAGGATCTCGACTATTTCCGTATTGATACAGAGCCTACACCTTTCATACACCACTGTCTATTCGTGTGATCTTCATCCTGATACGTTCTCTAAGTACTTGCTTGGACATGCTATACTGGGAAGCAGCTAAAATCTCGAATGGTGTTGGAGAGCATCTGCGAATGCCTGCTGTTTGTACTTTTTTACACTACCTTCTACACATACGCACGTGCTAACAAGTTAGACATCACTTAAACCACACAAAGATGTGAAATCGCGAGATGACTTAGAATTGACTGCACTACGCAAATGGCTCGACCCGGGAACTAATTTTAGAGTTGGCATGACCTTAAATTTAGCCAAAAATCAAAACAAGAAATGATGCCTAAACTTGAACCTTGGTGAGCTTTACAATCAACACCACATGGGAGACTTTCAGGCAGGGAGAAGCAAAGATCCGCGTCATTGAGACCGTGAATAGGCGCTGGCGTTGCGTTTTGGGTTGATCATGGGGGGCGGAAAACGCCGAATGCTCTGGTCATCTTTTGACCCAGCCTCACATTGGTGGTTACGCGGAATGTATCAGAGAGGCTCCACATGTCATTATGACTTGTGTCAGATGGAAGACAATGAAAATTCAACCAATGGCCGTTTTTGTCGTCAGTGGAATTAGCCTCTTCTTAATATAGAGGGAGGACGTTGGGATTTTACTAACACGTATCTCAGAGTGCAGCAGAAGCAGTGTAACCAACTTGCCATCTGACGCTTTGAGAATGTCCCTAACTACCTTCGACGTGGTCTTGCTACCATGATCTAGGATCAAGTGCACCACTGCAACCTTGTCATGGCTGGATAAGTGCCCTGTAGAGCCTGCTGCGTAGCTGAAAGTTTCATACTTTTAAAGAATAGAATGGACCTTCGCCTATGTCCCTCACTTCCTTGTCATCATTCACAGAATCAACCTGGCGACCTTCTCCTCAAATTAATTTTTGCCTACTTTCACTTTCGTCCTGTGGTTTAAAGAGAGGTACAACACCAACCACTACCCTTACCCACAAAACTGGCTTCCTCGACAATATGATGAGCAAAAGAGATCAATCCCCATGTCGCACCTACCAATGGTCCCCAATATCCTAGAGGGAAGGGAGCGGTGAAGGCAGTTGGAGTGACATCACGTCATCACCCATAAAGCAGCGAAAATCTCCTTCGACCGATGGCAAACTTGACACCTGCCACTTTCATTTATTTGACTCTTCATAAAAGCTGCCATGTAAATGCAGTTTTGTTTCGACATCTCCCCTTCACCAAAAAGCCCTACTTATGGTATTTCTTGGTGGGAATGAACCAATCATCAGTGGGCTTGTTTTCATCCTTTAAAAACAGGGATTGCGCTATGGACTTTCTGCAGAGTTCTGCAGAAAAATAGTGTTTTGAAGCTAGGCCAGAACCTTTGCACTTACAAAGCAGTCTGTTGTTGAGGCGGTTCCATACAAGTCAGTGAACGACAGAACGTCAGAACGTCAGAAGTTGGGCGCCATAAGGGGATAAAAAACCCTCTAAATGGTACTAGTGGTGGCTCCTTCCCACCTCAAGGGTGTAAGTCTCTGCATCTTCTTGCCTGATGACAGTGATTTAGCCTGTGAAAGTACTGGGCCATACACCTCTACTTCCCAATCATCCTGCTCTTCGTGGCGCCGCAATTCTTTTATAACCTGCTCGCAAGATGTAGAGGCAAAACCCTAAAGCAAACACTAAGTTAGGTGAGTGAATGAAATGAGTAATAAAGTGGTGAGATTGTTGCATGTTCTACGATGGGCTTGAACACATTGGTAGGTACATGCATTCTCAAAGACTTGCAATCAACCTCCTTTACGCCGACGAGCAAATTTTGCTATCTTACCGCCCCCAAAAAGCCTCGTTTTCATCACTGCAATGTGCTGAGCTCTAAGTATTTAGGATGCCTGTAATCAATCACACGAACCAGCGTGCACGCTATCACCACCACTACCGTCTTACATTCTGGTAGACGGCTTGTGTGCGGGCCCACACTGAGTCGTGTGGTAAGTTCATTGTAAAAACCGCCTCCATCTTTCCCAACTCCGTTGCGGAGCGCAAAAAAGGCCTAGAATAGCTATGATCTAGGGTTTCCAAAAAAAAAACAAGGACTTCGGCGTCTTTCCCTTCTTTTTTCCTCTCTCTTTACTGCCTTTAGCAGATGTACCTTCATCACATCACCAACATCTTTCCCTGAGCAAATAGTTCTACCTTTCCCGATCAGCTCTTTAAATTCTTGATTGCTTCGATTGCGATGGGGCAGGTC
Source organism: Echinococcus multilocularis (assembly GCA_000469725.3). Lineage (NCBI taxonomy): Eukaryota > Metazoa > Platyhelminthes > Cestoda > Cyclophyllidea > Taeniidae > Echinococcus > Echinococcus multilocularis. Next base: position 1,892,830 of record LN902846.1, on the reverse strand, counting down.
GAATTGGATCTACCGCTATTCATCAATCATATCGAAAGCACCTTGCTTGCGCTTTAATGCAGTAAAGCCCTCTTTTAGGCATTTTGCATTTGTCACATTTCAAATACCTCCCATAGTCTGGCACCACCGTTCGTAAATACTAGTTAGGATACAACTTCTTGCTAAGACGAGACTTCTCACATTACCTGCAATATGAGCGAGTTCTTCCACAGACAGGGCATCTCGCTTGGTGTACGGGGTGACTTTTTGATAGATACATGCTTACTCATAATCTGAGTAGGGGCCAAGTAGAGGTGATCACTCTTCTTTTCCTCCTTCAAAATTGTGTGTCAGTTCAGAAAATGCGTCGATAGGGAATCGCAGGAGCCATGTATGGAAACTTCTTTGCAACTGTAAAAGAAAAAGGCATGCAATTATGCCAAAAATTTATAGCAAGCCAGGAGTGGAGCTCACAACTAATCCAAGTTCCTCAAAGTTGCCGTACATTCGCATCCAAGTGGTATAAGCCAATCCTCTTTCAAAGTGTACTGTCCAGAAAATTGGTCTGGATGATTAGTGAATCGGATGGTGGATATCAAGCTAGTCCTTCGACAATACGTACCCTCTGAACCGAATCCAGCACACATGTAGAGGAAGCAAATCGTTTCCAGATTGCCAAGTTGGCTACTTCTGTAGTCGAAAGTGTAGGAGGCAAAGATGACGCCTTCATTCACTCGACGAATGAACACGTTTCAGCCGCACCTTAAAGCATATTACTGGATGTTTACTCAAGCCTACATTCCATGGACCATTTGGGCAGGTCTGTGCGTTGATCTCTACCTTCTGCAAGCAAACACAAATGCTGAGGTATGATGTGAGGGCTTTACGTGGCAAGGCACTTTACCCACTCAAATATATTGACAACAGAAGCTCTCTCGCCTTCGTCCTCTCTCCACTTCCCTCCACTAATGAGAATCGCCACAGATCACTCCGCGTTTGTTGCCTTCTGCAGGCGTGTATTCAGAAACAGCATTTGTTGGAATGTGTTTACACCGCTTTGTCGCCGTGTCAAGGATATTTTACTATCTACTTCTTGATAAAATTTAATCCGTGACTGTTGACATTGCTTGTCATCAGCCACAGTTATATGCATTCAATTCAAGTTGCAATCATCCAGTAACTTGACACTATTCAAGCCGATATCTTTCTACTTCTTTGTCTACTGTCAAGCTTGAGCATCACCAGAGCCAATGACTGACAATTACTGCAGGCCATCATTTCGACACAGACTCCACCATGACTACTGTGCCCACCAAAGTGTGGCAAATTAGTGGAGATATGGAAGGTCCGCGCTTCATCACCCTCCAAGGATCTGAGGAGTCCTTCCCTTTCAGGTGGTCACTAAGCACAACATTACACATTGCTTGTTCCAATCACACCTCTTTCCACCAGTGACACAAATCTCACGAGGTGATGAGACCACGAGAATCTGTCAAATCAACTGATACTTGGCAACATACAAGCCCACTAGGACTAGGACATTCACACATCTCCTATGCAGCTGAGCAAATACCAGTCCTGCAGCGTTGCCAGGATCTAGAAATCCTCCACACAGCAGATATCAGAATACAAGCTTCGAATAAACTTCCAGCAAAAATGGTGAGCACGAAGGCATTCGACAGGCACCAGGCACCCTCTCGACCTCTCCAATTCCTTCAGGATGGGCAGCAATAAACCGTCGAGTCAATGGAGGGCGCCTGATGCAAGAAACATGGTCCAGCCTCAGTAATAACCTCTCAAGTTGATCATACCAAAGCAATTTGCCAACTGCAACACTAATGTTAATAAATATTGATGAAATAGTTAGGAATTTTGCTTGCAGCGCCTTAAAGACCCTTGTTTTTTGCATCTGCTGCTAATGGTACCTGCTATTTGTTACTAGAACTATCTCTTAATGTAAAAATCGTATCATATGAGGTCGGTGCCACTTTTGGAAAGAGAATGAACTCAACAAATCGCATTGATTACAACCATACGTTAGCACGGCAATGTTCTACTAGTTAAAACTAGTAAAACTAGTTATCACCCCTTTATTTAACTATGTTGTTGCTTTATTTAGGAGAAATTTGCGGAAGGGTTTTCTTTTATTTGATGTGCAGCTAACGTCTACTGCTAAAGTGCCTTGATCGCGAAGTTTTCAATCTGTTTTCTTGTTGCAAAACGCAGAAGTACAGGCCAATTGTGAAGTAAAAGTCACCAAAATCGTCTTCTAACTAGGCAGCTATTTAGTTTCGTCGGGTGTAGACCTTTGGCCGAATTACGTAAAGGTGCAAATAATTCTATTGTTCTTCACTCTGGGTGAGCACTGCAACTCATTGTCTACAACCCCACTTCGTTTTGTCCAAAAGTGTCCAAACCAAACACCATAGTAAGACACGAGGGGATGGCGAAATTCACGATTCAACATTGTTTGATCTGCTGTTTATGAATGACAATTTAACTATTATATGCCAGAGATGGGATATTGGCAAGCTCGTGGATCATTATTGGAGTCGGTGTCTGCCATGGTGTGTTGAGCAGTCATGGCACAGGGATGTCGATCTGGTAAAGTTGAAAATCCCTACCTATGTTCACCTTTGAAACGATGCATGAATGGGTGGTCATGGGGGCTGTCAAATTTTAAAGCAGCTATCATAGTGATTTCGAGTGCAGTACATTTATGTCCTGGTCACCTCATTCCATGGCATGAGAACATGTTCTTTAGATCCGGCGCCTAACTAACTCTCGATTCCTCTTCATCGATGACAAGATCACTATGACATTGTAAAGAATTTCATTTCCAACAGTCAATGTCATGTCATCTGTGAATGCAACTTTGCGCCCGTAGTAAATCGAGTGACGAATTTACTTTGATTGCTCTGTCCAAACTGATCCGATCTCGTTTAATGCAGTCTACCCTATCCTGCCTTCAATGCAAGCAACAACATTGGACTTGCAAAACTGAACCAAGGCTAATGAATGTGAGTTGAAAACGGTCACGACCTTTTCCACGATTCTGTTTCATTACTCCCATTTTGTGTGCGCATTTCATGGAGGCACCACGGGCAACTCCGACACTTCAACGCAACGCCAGTAACAGTGAGTGAAGTCTGTTTAGATGTTTTGATGCACCACAATTTTCTTATGAAGTAATTTTCTGCCCATGCTCTTCCCTTAGTTGCACATTAACTACCAATCGAAGTTTGGGCAGAAGATGTGTGAGATACAGAAGCAATTAAGGGGAACTTGTAATGGAGAAATCGTTGGAATGAAAGAAGGAACTTCAAGTGTTTGGGCGAGGGAGGGATGTAAGTGTCGCCACCCCTAACCAATGCTACTTCATCTCAATTAGATTGGTGTCAGACATGGGAGCGTCGTGATGACAGGTTTGGGCAAAATTGACTCTGCAAGGCTCTGCGTATTGGAGCCTTGGTATTTGACAATGGCTCAACCGTGTATTCTGGCCTAGCCTCTTTATTCGCTGCGTACCTTCTCTTCTTCGCTGGCTACGTTAAATTCCACTCCTATCTTGTGACCAATTCATCTCTCTTTCAACAGTTTGTAAGGAGGACTTGCTCTTCAACACCCTTACTTTTTCGCTGACGCTGTTTGCTTCGCCAAGAAGAATGAAGAGTGGAGGAGTACAATCAACATGTTGCTGTGCCTGTGGTCGTCGAAGCCACAGAGATGGAAGAGTAGTGGGAGTTGAGGGAACGACACCACTTCGTCACCCAACCAAAAGGCTGAAATGTCTAAAATGTTGGTGGATGTAGAGAGGGCTAGAAAAAAAATGTCCACCGCGTGTGTGTCATCTTCACCAATAAAGTTTGGTGCCAAAGCAGTGCAAGTTTTATTTCGCACGCAGTGGAATTGTTCCACGTTATTTCTATCTATTCGATTTTCCATGAAAGCGGCATGTTAAAATAAAGTTTAGTTTCGAATTCTCCCCTTTTCCCGGTTGCCTCGGAGTCCAGTTCGCGAATGTGATTTGAGCTAGTGACCACAACCCCTTCCTCGTAGTGTAGTTCGCTAATGCGTATTACGCTAGTGACAACTACTGCAGCCTCGTCGTGAAATGCGCGAACATGTATTGAGTTAGTGACCTCAACCGCGGCCATGAGTGTTAGTTGGCGGATGTGGTTTCAGTTAGTGACCACAACTCCTCTCTCATCGTCGAGTGTGCGGATGTGTGTTGCGTTGCTGACGACAAGCGCCGCCGTGCAGGGCAGTTGGCGAATGTGTATTACGTGAGTGACTATTACTTCTACCTCGTTGTGGAGTGGGCAAATGTGTTTTACATTAGTGACCACTACCGCTGCCTCGTAGTGCAGTTCGCGAATGTGTTTTGAGCTAGTGACCACAACCCCTTCCTCGTAGTGTAGTTCGCTAATGCGTATTACGCTAGTGACAACTACTGCAGCCTCGTCGTGAAATGCGCGAACATGTATTGAGTTAGTGACCTCAACCGCGGCCATGAGTGTTAGTTGGCGGATGTGATGTACGTTGGTGACCACTACTCCTGCCTCGTTGTTGAGTGCGAGGATGTGTGGTGAGTTATAGACGACAAGCGCTGCCGTGCAGGGCAGTTGGCGAATGTGTATTACGTGAGTGACTATTACTTCTACCTCGTTGTGGAGTGGGCAAATGTGTTTTACATTAGTGACCACTGCCGCTGCCTCGTAGTGCAGTTCGCGAATGTGTTTTGAGCTAGTGACCACAACCCCTTCCTCGTAGTGTAGTTCGCTAATGCGTATTACGCTAGTGACAACTACTGCAGCCTCGTCGTGAAATGCGCGAACATGTATTGAGTTAGTGACCTCAACCGCGGCCATGAGTGTTAGTTGGCGGATGTGATGTACGTTGGTGACCACTACTCCTGCCTCGTTGTTGAGTGCGAGGATGTGTGGTGAGTTATAGACGACAAGCGCTGCCGTGCAGGGCAGTTGGCGAATGTGTATTACGTGAGTGACTATTACTTCTACCTCGTTGTGGAGTGGGCAAATGTGTTTTACATTAGTGACCACTACCGCTGCCTCGTAGTGCAGTTCGCGAATGTGTTTTGAGCTAGTGACCACAACCCCTTCCTCGTAGTGTAGTTCGCTAATGCGTATTACGCTAGTGACAACTACTGCAGCCTCGTCGTGAAATGCGCGAACATGTATTGAGTTAGTGACCTCAACCGCGGCCATGAGTGTTAGTTGGCGGATGTGATGTACGTTGGTGACCACTACTCCTGCCTCGTTGTTGAGTGTGCGTATGTGTTTTGCGTTGTTGTCCACCACTCCGCCGTCGACGTGGAGTTTGTGAATGTATATTGCGTGAGTGAACTCTAATCCTGCCTTGTTGTGCAATTCGCGGATGTGGTTTGAGTTAGTGACCACAACTCCTACCTCATCATCGAGTGTGCGTATGTATTTTGCGTTGGTGTCCACCACTCCTCAGTCAACGTGGAGATTGTGAATGTATGTTGCGTTAGTGACAACTAATCCTGCCTGGTTGTGCAGTTCGCGGATGTGGTTTCAGTTAGTGACCACAACTCCTCCCTCATCGTCGAGTGTGCGTATGTATTTTGCGTTGGTGTCCACCACTCCTCAGTCGACGTGGAGTTTGTGAATGTATTTTGCGTCAGTGAACTCTAATCCTGCCTTGTTGTGCAGTTCGCGGATGTGGTTTGAGTTAGTGACCACAACTCCTGACTCATCGTCGAGTGTGCGTATGTATTTTGCGTTGGTGTCCACCACTCCTCAGTCGACGTGGAGTTTATGAATGTATTTTGCGTTAGTGACCACAACTCCTGCCTCATCGTCGAGGGTGCGTATGTATTTTGCGTTGGTGTCCACCACTACTCAGTCAACGTGGAGATTGTGTATGTATGTTGCGTTAGTGACAACTAATCCTGCCTGGTTGTGCAGTTCGCGGATGTGGTTTCAGTTAGTGACCACAACTCCTGACTCATCGTCGAGTGTGCGTATGTATTTTGCGTTGGTGTCCACCACTCCTCAGTCGACGTGGAGTTTATGAATGTATTTTGCGTTGGTGTATACCACTCCTTAGTCGATATGGACTTCGTGAATGTATTTTGCGTTAGTGACCACTACTCCTGCCTCATCCACGAGTGTGCGTATGTATTTTGCGTTGGTGTCCACCACTCCTCAGTCAACGTGGAGATTGTGAATGTATGTTGCGTTAGTGACCACTAATCCTCTCAGGTTGTGCAGTTCGCGGATGTGGTTTCAGTTAGTGACCACAACTCCTCCCTCATCGTCGAGTGTGCGTATGCATTTTGCGTTGCTCTCCACCACTCCTCACTCGACGTGAAGTTAATGAATGTATTTTGCTTTGGTGTATACCACTCCTTAGTCGAAATGGACTTCGTGAATATATTTTGCGTTAGTGACCACAACTCCTCCCTCATCGTCGAGTGTGCGTATGCATTTTGCGTTGCTCTCCACCACTCCTCACTCGACGTGGAGTTTATGAATGTATTTTGCGTTGGTGTATACCACTCCTTAGTCGAAATGGACTTCGTGAATGTATTTTGCGTTAGTGACCACAACTCCTGCCTCATCGTCGAGTGTGCGTATGTATTTTGCGTTGGTGTCCACCACTCCTTAGTCAACGTGGAGATTGTGAATGTATGTTGCGTTAGTGACCACTAATCCTGCCTGGTTGTGCAGTTCGCGGATGTGGTTTCAGTTAGTGACCACAACTCCTCCCTCATCGTCGAGTGTGCGTATGTATTTTGCGTTGGTGTCCACCACTCCTCAGTCGACGTGGAGTTTGTGAATGTATTTTGCGTCAGTGAACTCTACTCCTGCCTTGTTGTGCAGTTCGCGGATGTGGTTTGAGTTAGTGACCACAACTCCTCCCTCATCATCGAGTGTGCGTATGTATTTTGCGTTGGTGTCCACCACTCCTCAGTCAACGTGGAGATTGTGAATGTATGTTGCGTTAGTGACCACTAATCCTCTCAGTTTGTGCAGTTCGCGGATGTGGTTTGAGTTAGTGACCACAACTCCTCCCTCATCGTCGAGTGTGCGTATGCATTTTGCGTTGGTGTCCACCACTCCTCACTCGACGTGGAGTTTATGAATGTATTTTGCGTTGGTGTATACCACTCCTTAGTCGAAATGGACTTCGTGAATGTATTTTGCGTTAGTGACCACAACTCCTGCCTCATCGTCGAGTGTGCGTATGTATTTTGCGTTGGTGTCCACCACTCCTCAGTCGACGTGGAGTTTGTGAATGTATTTTGCGTCAGTGAACTCTAATCCTGCCTTGTTGTGCAGTTCGCGGATGTGGTTTGAGTTAGTGACCACAACTCCTCCCTCATCATCGAGTGTGCGAATGTATTTTGCGTTGGTGTCCACCACTCCTCAGTCAACGTGGAGATTGTGTATGTATGTTGCGTTAGTGACCACTAATCCTCTCAGTTTGTGCAGTTCGCGGATGTGGTTTCAGTTAGTGACCACAACTCCTCCCTCATCGTCTTGTGTGCGTATGAATTTTGCGTTGGTGTCCACCACTCCTCAGTCAACGTGGAGATTGTGAATATATGTTGCGTTATTGACTATTAATCCTGCCAGGTTGTGCAATTCGCGGATGTGGTTTCAGTTAGTATCCACAACTCCTGCCTCATCATCGAGTGTGCCTATGTATTTTGCGTTACTGTCCACCACATTTCACTCGACGTGGAGTTTATGAATGTATTTTGCGTTGGCGTATACCACACCTCACTCGACGTGGAGTTTGTGAATATATTTTGCGTTAGTGACCACTACTCCTGCATGGTTGTGCAATTCGCGGATTTGGTTTCCGTTAGTAACCACAACTCCTCCCTCATCGTCGAGTGTGCGTATGTATTTTGCGTTGGTGTCCACCACTCCTCAGTCAACGTGGAGATTGTGAATGTATATTGCATTAGTGACAACTAATCCTGCCTGGTTGTGCAGTTCGCGGATGTGGTTTCAGTTAGTGACCACAACTCCTCTCTCATCGTCGAGTGTGCGTATGTATTTTGCGTTGCTCTCCACCACTCCTCACTCGACGTGGAGTTTATGAATGTATTTTGCGTTGGTGTATACCACTCCTCACTCGACGTTGGTGACCATCGAGTTTGTGAATATATTTTGCGTTAATGACCACTACTCCTGCCTCATCGTCGAGTGTGCGTATGTATTTTGCGTTGGTGTCCACCACTCCTTACTCGACGTGGAGTTTGTGAATGTATTTTGCGTTGGTGTCCACCACTCCTGCCAGGACGTGCAATTCGTGAATGTATTTTCAGTTAGTGACCACAACTCCAGACTCATCGCTGTGTGCGTATGTATTTTGCGTTGATGTCCACCACTCCTCAGTCAACGTGGAGATTGTGAATGTATGTTGCGTTAGTGACAACTAATCCTGCCTGGTTGTGCAGTTCGCGGATGTGGTTTCAGTTAGTGACCACAACTCCTCTCTCATCGTCGAGTGTGCGTATGTATTTTGCGTTGCTCTCCACCACTCCTCACTCGACGTGAAGTTTATGAATGTATTTTGCGTTGGTGTATACCACTCCTTAGTCGATATGTACTTCGTGAATGTATTTTGCGTTAGTGACCACAACTCCTGCCTCATCGTCGAGTGTGCGTATGTATTTTTGCGCTACTGTCCACCACTCCTCAGTCGACGTGGCGTTTGTGAATGTATTTTGCGTTAATGACCATTAATCCTGCCAGGTTGTGCAATTCGCGTATGTGGTTTCAGTTAGTATCCACAACTCTAGACTCATCGCCGTGTGTGCGTATGTATTTTGCGTTGGTGTCCACCACTCCTCAGTCAACGTGGAGATTGTGAATGTGTGTTGCGTTAGTGACAACTAATCCTGCCTGGTTGTGCAGTTCGCGGATGTGGTTTCAGTTAGTGACCACAACTCCTCTCTCATCGTCGAGTGTGCGTATGTATTTTGCGTTGCTCTCCACCACTCCTCACTCGACGTGAAGTTTATGAATGTATTTTGCGTTGGTGTATACCACTCCTTAGTCGATATGGACTTCGTGAATGTATTTTGCGTTAGTGACCACAACTCCTGCCTCATCGTCGAGTGTGCGTATGTATTTTGCGTTGGTGTCCACCACTCCTCAGTCGACGTGGCGTTTGTGAATGTATTTTGCGTCAGTGACCACAACTCCTGCCTCATCGTCGAGTGTGCGTATGTATTTGGCGTTGGTGTCCACCACTCCTCAGTCGACGTGGAGTTTGTGAAAGTATTTTGCGTCAGTGATTACTACTTCTGCCTGGTTGTGCAGTTCGCCGATGTGGTTTCAGTTAGTGACCACAACTCCTCCCTCATCGTCGAGTGTGCGTATGTATTTTGCGTTGGTGTCCACCACTCCTCAGTCGACGTGGAGTTTATGAAGGTATTTTGCGTTGGTGTATACCACTCCTTAGTCGATATGGACTTCGTGAATATATTTTGCGTTAGTGACCACAACTCCTGCCTCATCGTCGAGTGTGCGTATGTATTTTGCATTATGTCCACCACTCATCACTCGACGTGGAGTTGGTGAATGTATTTTGCGTCAGTGAACTCTAATCCTGCCTTGTTGTGCAGTTCGCGGATGTGGTTTGAGTTAGTGACCACAACTCCTCCCTCATCGTCGTAGTGTGCGTATGCATTTTGCGTTGCTCTCCACCACTCCTCACTCGACGTGGAGTATATGAATGTATTTTGCGTTGGTGTATACCACTCCTTAGTCGAAATGGACTTCGTGAATGTATTTTGCGTTAGTGACCACAACTCCTGCCTCATCGTCGAGTGTGCGTATGTATTTTGCGTTACTGTCCACCACTCCTCACTCGACGTGAAGTTTATGAATGTATTGGCGGTTAGGGATTACTACTTCTGCCTGGTGATGCAGCTCGCCGATGTGGTTCCAGTTAAGGACCACAACTCCTCCCTCATCATCGAGTGTGCGTATGCATTTTGCGTTGCTCTCCACCACTCATCACTCGAGTGTGGAGTATATGAACGTACTCTGCGATGGTGTATACCACTCCTTAGTCCAAATGGACTTCGTGCAATGTATTTTGCGTTAGTGACCACAACTCATGCATCATCGTCGAGTGTGCGTATGTAGTATGCGTTACTGTCCACTACTCCTGCCTCATCGTCGAGTGTGCGTATGTATTTTGCGTTGGTGTCCACCACTCCTCAGTCGACGTGGAGTTTGTGAATGTATTTTGCGTCAGTGACCACTACTCCTGCCTGGTTGTGCAGTTCGCGGATGTGGTTTGAGTTAGTGACCACTACTCCTGCCTCATCGTCGAGTGTGCGTATGTATTTTGCGTTGGTGTCCACCACTCCTCAGTCGACGTGGAGTTTGTGAATGTATTTTGCGTCAGTGACCACTACTCCTGCCTGGTTGTGCAGTTCGCGGATGTGGTTTGAGTTAGTGACCACTACTCCTGCCTCATCGTCGAGTGTGCGTATGTATTTTGCGTTGGTGTCCACCACTCCTCAGTCGACGTGGAGTTTGTGAATGTATTTTGCGTCAGTGACCACTACTCCTGCCTGGTTGTGCAGCTCGCGGATGTGGTTTGAGTTAGTGACCACTACTCCTGCCTCATCGTCGAGTGTGCGTATGTATTTTGCGTTGGTGTCCACCACTCCTCAGTCGACGTTTAGTTTGTGAATATATTTCGCGTTAGTGACCACTACTCCTGCCTCATCGTCGAGTGTGCGTATGTATTTTGCGTTGGTGTCCACCACTCCTCAGTCGACGTGGAGTTTGTGAATGTATTTTGCGTCAGTGACCACTACTCCTGCCTGGTTGTGCAGTTCGCGGATGTGGTTTGAGTTAGTGACCACTACTCCTGCCTCATCGTCGAGTGTGCGTATGTATTTTGCGTTGGTGTCCACCACTCCTCAGTCGACGTGGAGTTTGTGAATGTATTTTGCGTCAGTGACCACTACTCCTGCCTGGTTGTGCAGTTCGCGGATGTGGTTTGAGTTAGTGACCACTACTCCTGCCTCATCGTCGAGTGTGCGTATGTATTTTGCGTTGGTGTCCACCACTCCTCAGTCGACGTGGAGTTTGTGAATGTATTTTGCGTCAGTGACCACTACTCCTGCCTGGTTGTGCAGTTCGCGGATGTGGTTTGAGTTAGTGACCACTACTCCTGCCTCATCGTCGAGTGTGCGTATGTATTTTGCGTTGGTGTCCACCACTCCTCAGTCGACGTAGAGTTTGTGAAAATATTTTGCGTCAGTGACCACTACTCCTGCCTGGTTGTGCAGCTCGCGGATGTGGTTTGAGTTAGTGACCACTACTCCTGCCTCATCGTCGAGTGTGCGTATGTATTTTGCGTTGGTGTCCACCACTCCTCAGTCGACGTGGAGTTTGTGAAAATATTTTGCGTCAGTGACCACTACTCCTGCCTGGTTGTGCAGCTCGCGGATGTGGTTTGAGTTAGTGACCACTACTCCTGCCTCATCGTCGAGTGTGCGTATGTATTTTGCGTTGGTGTCCACCACTCCTCAGTCGACGTGGAGTTTGTGAAAATATTTTGCGTCAGTGACCACTACTCCTGCCTGGTTGTGCAGTTCGCGGATGTGGTTTGAGTTAGTGACCACTACTCCTGCCTCATCGTCGAGTGTGCGTATGTATTTTGCGTTGGTGTCCACCACTCCTCAGTCGACGTGGAGTTTGTGAATATATTTCGCGTTAGTGACCACTGCACCTGCCTCATCGTCGAGTGTGCGTATGTATTTTGCGTTGGTGTCCACCACTCCTCAGTCGACGCAGAGTTTGTGAAAATATTTTGCGTCAGTGACCACTACTCCTGCGTGGTTGTGCAGCTCGCGGATGTGGTTTGAGTTAGTGACCACTACTCCTGCCTCATCGTCGAGTGTGCGTATGTATTTTGCGTTGGTGTCCACCACTCCTCAGTCGACGTGGAGTTTGTGAAAATATTTTGCGTCAGTGACCACTACTCCTGCCTGGTTGTGCAGTTCGCGGATGTGGTTTGAGTTAGTGACCACAACTCCTGCCTCATCGTCGAGTGTGCGTATGTATTTTGCGTTGGTGTCCACCACTCCTCAGTCGACGCGGAGTTTATGAAGGTATTTTGCGTTGGTGTATACCACTCCTTAGTCGATATGGACTTCGTGAATGTATTTTGCGTTAGTGACCACTACTCCTGCCTCATCGTCGAGTGTGCGTATGTATTTTGCGTTGGTGTCCACCACTCCTTAGTCAACGTGGAGATTGTGAATGTATGTTGCGTTAGTGACCACTAATCCTCTCAGGTTGTGCAGTTCGCGGATGTGGTTTCAGTTAGTGACCACAACTGCCTCATCGTCGAGTGCGCGTATGCATTTTGCGTTGATCTCCACCACTCCTCAGTCGACGTGGAGTTTGTGAATGTATTTTGCGTCAGTGACCACTACTCCTGCCTGGTTGTGCAGCTCGCGGATGTGGTTTGAGTTAGTGACCACAATTCCTCCCTCATCATCGAGTGTGCGTATGTATTTTGCGTTGGTGTCCACCACTCCTCAGTCAACGTGGAGATTGTGAATGTATGTTGCGTTAGTGACCACTAATCCTCTCAGGTTGTGCAGTTCGCGGATGTGGTTTCAGTTAGTGACCACAACTCCTCCCTCATCATCGAGTGTGCGTATGTATTTTGCGTTGGTGTCCACCACTCCTCAGTCAACGTGGAGATTGTGAATGTATGTTGCGTTAGTGACCACTAATCCTGCCTGGTTGTGCAGTTCGCGGATGTGGTCTCAGTTACTGTCCACAACTCCTCCCTCATCGTCGAGTGTGCGTATGCATTTTGCGTTGCTCTCCACCACTCCTCACTCGACGTGGAGTTTATGAATGTATTTTGCGTTAGTGATTACTACTTCTGCCTGGTTGTGCAATTCGCGGATGTGGTTTCAGTTAGTAACCACAACTCCTGCCTCATCGTCGAGTGTGCGCATGTATTTAGCGTTGCTCTCCACCTCTCCTCACTCGACGTGAAGTTGGTGAATGTATTTTGCGTTGGTGTCCACCACTCCTCAGTCAACGTGAAGTTTATGAATGTATTTTGCGTTGGTGTATACCGCTCCTCACTCGACGTGGAGTTTGTGAATATTTTTTGCGTTATTGACCATTAATCCTGCCAGGTTGTGCAATTCGCGTATGTGGTTTCAGTTAGTATCCACAACTCTAGCCTCATCGTCGTGTGTGCGTATGTATTTTGCGTTGGTGTCCACCACTCCTCAGTCAACGTGGAGATTGTGAATGTATGTTGCGTTAGTGACAACTAATCCTGCCTGGTTGTGCAGTTCGCGGATTTGGTTTCAGTTAGTGACCACAACTCCTCTCTCATCGTCGAGTGTGCGTATGTATTTTGCGTTGCTCTCCACCACTCCTCACTCGACGTGAAGTTTATGAATGTATTTTGCGTTGGTGTATACCACTCCTTAGTCGATATGGACTTCGTGAATGTATTTTGCGTTAGTGACCACAACTCCTCCCTCATCGTCGAGTGTGCGTATGCATTTTGCGTTGCTCTCCACCACTCCTCACTCGACGTGGAGTATATGAATGTATTTTGCGTTGGTGTATACCACTCCTCAGTCGACGTGGGGTTTGTGAATGTATTTTGCGTCAGTGACCACTACTCCTGCCTCATCGTCGAGTGTGCGTATGTATTTTGCGTTGGTGTCCACCACTCCTCAGTCGACGTGGAGTTTGTGAATGTATTTTGCGTCAGTGAACTCTAATCCTGCCTTGTTGTGCAGTTCGCGGATGTGGTTTGAGTTAGTGACCACAACTCCTCCCTCATCATCGAGTGTGCGTATGTATTTTGCGTTGGTGTCCACCTCTACTCAGTCAACGTGGAGATTGTGAATGTATGTTGCGTTAGTGACAACTAATCCTGCCTGGTTGTGCAGTTCGCGGATGTGGTTTCAGTTAGTGACCACAACTCCTGACTCATCGTCGAGTGTGCGTATGTATTTTGCGTTGGTGTCCACCACTCCTCGGTCAACGTGGAGTTTATGAAGGTATTTTGCGTTGGTGTATACCACTCCTTAGTCGATATGGACTTCGTGAATGTATTTTGCGTTAGTGACCACTACTCCTGCCTCATCCACGAGTGTGCGTATGTATTTTGCGTTGGTGTCCACCACTCCTTAGTCAACGTGGAGATTGTGAATGTATGTTGCGTTAGTGACCACTAATCCTCTCAGGTTGTGCAGTTCGCGGATGTGGTTTCAGTTAGTGACCACAACTGCCTCATCGTCGAGTGTGCGTATGCATTTTGCGTTGATCTCCACCACTCCTCAGTCGACGTGGAGTTTGTGAATGTATTTTGCGTCAGTGACCACTACTCCTGCCTGGTTGTGCAGCTCGCGGATGTGGTTTGAGTTAGTGACCACAATTCCTCCCTCATCATCGAGTGTGCGTATGTATTTTGCGTTGGTGTCCACCACTCCTCAGTCAACGTGGAGATTGTGAATGTATGTTGCGTTAGTGACCACTAATCCTGCCTGGTTGTGCAGTTCGCGGATGTGGTCTCAGTTACTGATTACAACTCCTCCCTCATCGTCGAGTGTGCGTATGCATTTTGCGTTGCTCTCCACCACTCCTCACTCGACGTGGAGTTTATGAATGTATTTTGCGTTGGTGTATACCACTCCTTAGTCGAAATGGACTTCGTGAATATATTTTGCGTTAGTGACCACAACTCCTGCCGCATCGTCGAGTGTGCCTATGTATTTTGCGTTGGTGTCCACCACTCCTCAGTCGACGTGGAGTTTGTGAATGTATTTTGCGTCAGTGAACTCTAATCCTGCCTTGTTGTGCAGTTCGCGGATGTGGTTTGAGTTAGTGACCACAACTCCTCCCTCATCGTCGAGTGTGCGTATGTATTTTGCGTTGGTGTCCACCACTCCTCAGTCGACGTGGAGTTTATGAATGTATTTTGCGTTGGTGTATACCACTCCTTAGTCGATATGGACTTCGTGAATGTATTTTGCGTTAGTGACCACAACTCCTGCCTCATCGTCGAGTGTGCGTATGTATTTTGCGTTGGTGTCCACCACTCCTCAGTCGACGTGGAGTTTGTGAATGTATTTTGCGTTAGTGACTACTAATCCTGCCTGGTTGTGCAGTTCGCGGATGTGGTTTCAGTTAGTGACCACAACTCCTCCCTCATCGTCGAGTGTGCGTATGTATTTTGCGTTGGTGTCCACCACTCCTCAGTCGACGTGGAGTTTATGAAGGTATTTTGCGTTGGTGTATACCACTCCTTAGTCGATATGGACTTCGTGAATGTATTTTGCGTTAGTGACCACTACTCCTGCCTCATCGTCGAGTGTGCGTATGTATTTTGCGTTGGTGTCCACCACTCCTCAGTCGACGTGGAGTTTGTGAATGTATTTTGCGTCAGTGAACTCCAATCCTGCCTTGTTGTGCAGTTCGCGGATGTGGTTTGAGTTAGTGACCACAACTCCTCCCTCATCGTCGAGTGTGCGTATGCATTTTGCGTTGCTCTCCACCACTCCTCACTCGACGTGGAGTTTATGAATGTATTTTGCGTTGGTGTATACCACTCCTTAATCGAAATGGACTTCGTGAATATATTTTGCGTTAGTGACCACAACTCCTGCCTCATCGTCGAGTGTGCGTATGTATTTTGCGTTGGTGTCCACCACTCCTCAGTCGACGTGGAGTTTGTGAATGTATTTTGCGTTAGTGACCACTACTCCTGCCTTGTTGTGCAGTTCGCGGATGTGGTTTGAGTTAGTGACCACAACTCCTCCCTCATCGTCGAGTGTGCGTATGCATTTTGCGTTGCTCTCCACCACTCCTCACTCGACGTGGAGTATATGAATGTATTTTGCGTTGGTGTATACCACTCCTCAGTCGACGTGGGGTTTGTGAATGTATTTTGCGTCAGTGACCACTACTCCTGCCTCATCGTCGAGTGTGCGTATGTATTTTGCGTTGGTGTCCACCACTCCTCAGTCGACGTGGAGTTTGTGAATGTATTTTGCGTCAGTGAACTCTAATCCTGCCTTGTTGTGCAGTTCGCGGATGTGGTTTGAGTTAGTGACCACAACTCCTCCCTCATCATCGAGTGTGCGTATGTATTTTGCGTTGGTGTCCACCTCTACTCAGTCAACGTGGAGATTGTGAATGTATGTTGCGTTAGTGACAACTAATCCTGCCTGGTTGTGCAGTTCGCGGATGTGGTTTCAGTTAGTGACCACAACTCCTGACTCATCGTCGAGTGTGCGTATGTATTTTGCGTTGGTGTCCACCACTCCTCGGTCAACGTGGAGTTTATGAAGGTATTTTGCGTTGGTGTATACCACTCCTTAGTCGATATGGACTTCGTGAATGTATTTTGCGTTAGTGACCACAACTCCTGCCTCATCGTCGAGTGTGCGTATGTATTTGGCGTTGCTCTCCACCACTCCTCAGTCGACGTGGAGTTTGTGAATGTATTTTGCGTTAGTGATTACTACTTCTGCCTGGTTGTGCAATTCGCGGATGTGGTTTCAGTTAGTAACCACAACTCCTGCCTCATCGTCGAGTGTGCGTATGAATTTTGCGTTACTGTCCACCACTCCTCACTCGACGTGGAGTTTGTGAATGTATTTTGCGTCAGTGAACTCTAATCCTGCCTTGTTGTGCAATTCGCGGATGTGGTTTTATTTAGTAACCACAACTCCTGCCTCATCGTCGTGTGTGCGTATGTATTTTGCGTTGGTGTCCACCACTCCTCAGTCAACGTGGAGATTGTGAATGTATGTTGCGTTAGTGACCACTAATCCTGCCTAGTTGTGCAGTTCGCGGATGTGGTTTCAGTTAGTGACCACAACTCCTCTCTCATCGTCGAGTGTGCGTATGCATTTTGCGTTGCTCTCCACCACTCCTCACTCGACGTGGAGTTTATGAATGTATTTTGCGTTGGTGTATACCACTCCTTAGTCGAAATGGACTTCGTGAATGTATTTTGCGTTAGTGACCACAACTCCTGCCTCATCGTCGAGTGTGCGTATGTATTTTGCGTTGGTGTCCACCACTCCTCAGTCAACGTGGAGATTGTGAATGTATGTTGCGTTAGTGACAACTAATCCTGCCTGGTTGTGCAGTTCGCAGATGTGGTTTCAGTTAGTGACCACAACTCCTCTCTCATCGTCGAGTGTGCGTATGTATTTTGCGTTGCTCTCCACCACTCCTCACTCGACGTGAAGTTTATGAATGTATTTTGCGTTGGTGAATACCACTCCTTAGTCGATATGGACTTCGTGAATGTATTTTGCGTTAGTGACCACAACTCCTGCCTCATCGTCGAGTGTGCGTATGTATTTTGCGTTGGTGTCCACCACTCCTCAGTCGACGTGGAGTTTGTGAATGCATTTTGCGTCAGTGACCACAACTCCTGCCTCATCGTCGAGTGTGCGTATGTATTTTTCGTTGGTGTCCACCACTCCTCAGTCGACGTGGCGTTTGTGAATGTATTTTGCGTCAGTGACCACTACTCCTGCCTCACCGTCGAGTGTGCGTATGTAGTTTGCGTTACTCTCCACCACTCCTCACTCGACGTGGCGTTTGTGAATGTATTTTGCGTCAGTGATTACTACTTCTGCCTGGTTGTGCAATTCGCGGATGTGGTTTTATTTAGTAACCACAACTCCTACCTCATCGTCGAGTGTGCGTATGTATTTTGCGTTGGTGTCCACCACTCCTCACTCGACGTGAAGTTTATGAATGTATTTTGCGTTGGTGTCCACCACTCCTCAGTCGACGTGGCGTTTGTGAATGTATTTTGCGTCAGTGACCACTACTCCTGCCTCATCGTCGAGTGTGCGTATGTATTTTGCGTTGGTGTCCACCACTCCTCAGTCAACGTAGGGATTGTGAATGTATGTTGCGTTAGTGACCACTAATCCTGCCTGGCTGTGCAATTCGCGGATGTGGTTTCAGTTAGTAACCACAACTCCTGCCTCATCGTCGAGTGTGCGCATTTATTTAGCATTGCTCTCCACCACTCCTCACTCGACGTGAAGTTTATGAATGTATTTTGCGTTGGTGTCCACCACTCCTCAGTCAACGTGAAGTTTATGAATGTATTTTGCGTTGGTGTATACCGCTCCTCACTCGACGTGGAGTTTGTGAATATTTTTTGCGTTATTGACCATTAATCCTGCCACGATGTGCAATTCGCGGATGTGGTTTCACTTAGTAACCACAACTCCCGCCTCATCATCTAGTGTGCGTATGTATTTTGCGTTGCTCTCCACCACTCCTCACTCGACGTGAAGTTTATGAATGTATTTTGCGTTGGTGTATACCACTCCTTAGTCGATATGGACTTCGTGAATGTATTTTGCGTTAGTGACCACAACTCCTCCCTCATCGTCGAGTGTGCGTATGTATTTTGCGTTAGTAACCACAACTCCTCACTCGACGTGGAGTGTGCGAATGTATTTTGCGTTGGTGTCCACCACTCCTCAGTCGAAATGGAGTTCGTGAATGTATTTTGCGTTAGTGACCACAACTCCTGCCTCATCGTCGAGTGTGCGTATGTATTTTGCGTTGGTGTCCACCACTCCTCACTCGACGTGGAGTTTGTGAATGTATTTTGCGTTAGTGACCACCACTCCTCAGTCAACGTGAAGTTTATGAATGTATTTTGCGTTGGTGTATACCACTCCTCACTCGACGTGGAGTTTGTGAATGTATTTTGCGTTTTTGACCACTACTCCTGCCAGGTTGTGCAATTCGCGTATGTGGTTTCAGTTAGTAACCACAACTCCTGCCTCATCGTCGAGTGTGCGTATGTATTTTGCGTTGCTCTCCACCACACCTCACTCGACGTGAGAATGCGTTTGTCACTCCTTAGTCGATATGGACTTCGTGAATGTATTTTGCGTTAGTGACCACAACTCCTGCCTCATCGTCGAGTGTGCGTATGTATTTTGCGTTGGTGTCCACCACTCCTCAGTCGACGTGGAGTTTATGAATGTATTTTGCGTTGGTGTATACCACTCCTTAGTCGAAATGGACTTCGTGAATGTATTTTGCGTTAGTGACCACAACTCCTGCCTCATCGTCGAGTGTGCGTATGTATTTTGCGTTACTGTCCACCACTCCTCACTCGACGTGGAGTTGGTGAATGTATTTTGCGTTATTGACCATTAATCCTGCCAGGTTGTGCAATTCGCGTATGTGGTTTCAGTTAGTAACCACAACTCCTGCCTCATCGTCGAGTTGGTGAATGTATTTTTCGTTGGTGTCCACAACTCCTCAGGACGTGCAATTTGTGAATGTATTTTGCGTTAGTATCCACTACTCCTGCCTCATCGTCGAGTGTGCGTATGTATTTTGCGTTACTGTCCACCACACCTCACTCGACGTGGAGTTTGTGATTTTGCGTTTTATTCGTTTGTGACCACAACTCCTGCATCATCGTCGTGTGTGCGTATGTATTTTGCGTTGGTGTCCACCACTCCTCAGTCAACGTGGAGATTGTGAATGTATGTTGCGTTAGTGACCACTAATCCTGCCGAGTTGTGCAATTCGCGGATGTGGTTTCAGTTAGTAATCACAACTCCTGCCTCATCATCGATTGTGCGTATGTATTTTGCGTTGGTGTCCACCACTCCTCAGTCAACGTGGAGTTTGTGAATGTATTTTGCGTTAGTGACCACTAATCATGCCTGGTTATGCAGTTCGCGGATGTGGTTTCAGTTAGTGACCACAACTCCTCCCTCATCGTCGAGTGTGCGTATATATTATCCGTTGCTCTCCACCACTCCTCACTCGACGTGAAGTTTATGAATGTTTTTTGCGTTGGTGTATACAACTCCTTAGTCGATATGGACTTCGTGAATATATTTTGCGTTAGTGACCACTAATCCTCTCAGGTTGTGCAATTCGCGGATGTGGTTTCAGTCAGTGACCACAACTCCTCCCTCATCGTCGAGTGTGCGTATGTATTTTGCGTTGCTCTCCACCACTCCTCACTCGACGTGGAGTTTATGAATGTATTTTGCGTTGGTGTCCACCACTCCTCAGTCAACGTGAAGTTTATGAATGTATTTTGCGTTGGTGTATACCACTCCTCACTCGACGTGGAGTTTGTGAATGTATTTTGCGTTTTTGACCATTAATCCTGCCAGGTTGTGCAATTCGCGTATGTGGTTTCAGTTAGTATCCACAACTCCAGCCTCATCGTCGAGTGTGCGTATGTATTTTGCGTTACTCTCCACCACTCCTCACTCGACGTGGAGTTTATGAATGTATTTTGCATTAGTGACCACAACTCCCGCCTCATCGTCGAGTGTGCGTATGTATTTTGCGTTGGTGTCCACCACTCCTCAGTCGACGTGGCGTTTGTGAATGTATTTTGCGTCAGTGACCACTACTCCTGCCTCATCGTCGAGTGTGCGTATGTATTTTGCGTTGGTGTCCACCACTCCTCAGTCGACGTGGAGTTTGTGAATGTATTTTGCGTTAGTGATTACTACTTCTGCCTGGTTGTGCAATTCGCGGATGTGGTTTCAGTTAGTAACCACAACTCCTGCCTCATCGTCGAGTGTGCGTATGTATTTTGCGTTGGTGTCCACGACTCCTAACTCGACGTGGAGTTTGTGAATGTATTTTGCGTCAGTGATTACTACTTCTGCCTGGTTGTGCAATTCGCGAATGTGGTTTTATTTAGTAACCACAACTCCTCCCTCATCGTCGAGTGTGCGTATGTATTTTGCGTTGGTGTCCACCACTCCTTAGTCAACGTGGAGATTGTGAATGTATGTTGCGTTAGTGACCACTAATCCTGCCTGGCTGTGCAATTCGCGGATGTGGTTACAGTTAGTAACCACAACTCCTGCCTCATCGTCGAGTGTGCGCATGTATTTAGCGTTGCTCTCCACCACTCCTCAGTCAACGTGAAGTTTATAAATGTATTTTGCGTTGGTGTCCACCACTCCTCAGTCAACGTGAAGTTTATGAATGTATTTTGCGTTGGTGTATACCGCTCCTCACTCGACGTGGAGTTTGTGAATATTTTTTGCGTTATTGACCATTAATCCTGCCAGGTTGTGCAATTCGCGGATGTGGTTTCAGTTAGTAACCAAAACTCCTGCCTCATCATCGAGTGTGCGTATGTATTTTGCGTTGCTCTCCACCACTCCTCACTCGACGTGAAGTTTATGAATGTATTTTGCGTTGGTGTATACCACTCCTTAGTCGATATGGACTTCGTGAATGTATTTTGCGTTAGTGACCACAACTCCTCCCTCATCGTCGAGTGTGCGTATGCATTTTGCGTTGCTCTCCACCACTCCTCACTCGACGTGGAGTTTATGAATGTATTTTGCGTTGGTGTATACCACTCCTTAGTCGAAATGGACTTCGTGAATGTATTTTGCGTTAGTGACCACAACTCCTGCCTCATCGTCGAGTGTGCGTATGTATTTGGCGTTGCTGTCCACCACTCCTCAGTCGACGTGGAGTTTGTGAATGTATTTTGCGTTAGTGATTACTACTTCTGCCTGGTTGTGCAATTCGCGGATGTGGTTTCAGTTAGTAACCACAACTCCTGCCTCATCGTCGAGTGTGCGTATGTATTTTTCGTTGGTGTCCACCACTCCTCAGTCGACGTGGCGTTTGTGAATGTATTTTGCGTCAGTGACCACTACTCCTGCCTCATCGTCGAGTGTGCGTATGTATTTTGCGTTGCTGTCCACCACTCCTCACTCGACGTGAAGTTTATGAATGTATTTTGCGTCGTGAATGTATTTGCGTTATTGACCATAATTCCTGCCTGGTTGTGCAATTCGCGGATGTGGTTTCAGTTAGTAACCACAACTCCTGCCTCATCGTCGAGTGTGCGTATGTATTTTGCGTTACTGTCCACCACTCCTCACTCGACGTGAAGTTTATGAATGTATTTTGCTTGTGTCACTCTTATTATTACTTCTGCCGTGGTTGTGACCACAACTCCTGCCTCATCGTCGAGTGTGCGTATGTATTTTGCGTTGGTGTCCACCACTCCTCAGTCAACGTGGAGATTGTGAATGTATTTTGCGTTATTGACCATAATCCTGCCAGGTTGTGCAATTCGCGATGTGGTTTCAGTTAGTACACAACTCGCTCATCCGGTGTGCGTATGTATTTTGCGTTGGTGTCCACCACTCCTCAGTCAACGTGGAGATTGTGAATGTATGTTGCGTTAGTGACCACTAATCCTGCCTGGTTGTGCAATTCGCGGATGTGGTTTCAGTTAGTAACCACAACTCCTGCCTCATCGTCGAGTGTGCGCATGTATTTAGCGTTGCTCTCCACCACTCCTCACTCGACGTGAAGTTTATGAATGTATTTTGCGTTGGTGTACACCACTCCTTAGTCGATATGAACTTCGTGAATGTATTTTGCGTTGGTGTCCACCACTCCTCACTCAACGTGGAGTTGGTGAATGTATTTTGCGTTAGTGACCATAATCCTGCCTGGTTGTGCAGTTCGCGGATGTGGTTTCAGTTAGTGACCACAACTCCTCCCTCATCGTCGAGTGTGCGTATGTATTTTGCGTTGCTCTCCACCACTCCTCACTCGACGTGGAGTTTATGAATGTATTTTGCGTTGGTGTATACCACTCCTTAGTCGATATGGACTTCGTGAATGTATTTTGCGTTAGTGACCACAACTCCTGCCTCATCGTCGAGTGTGCGTATGTATTTTGCGTTGGTGTCCACCACTCCTCAGTCGACGTGGCGTTTGTGAATGTGTTTTGAGTTAGTAACCACAACTCCTGCCTCATCGTCGAGTGTGCGTATGTATTTTGCGTTGCTGTCCACCACTCCTCAGTCGACGTGGAGTTTGTGAATGTATTTTGCGTTAGTGATTACTACTTCTGCCTGGTTGTGCAGTTCGCGGATGTGGTTTTATTTAGTAACCACAACTCCTCCCTCATCGTCGAGTGTGCGTATGTATTTTGCGTTGGTGTCCACCACTCCTCACTCGACGTGAGTTGAACGTGGATATGGATTGTGAATGTATGTTGCGTTAGTGACCACTAATCCTGCCTGGTTGTGCAATTCGCGGATGTGGTTTCAGTTAGTAACCACAACTCCTGCCTCATCGTCGAGTGTGCGCATGTATTTAGCGTTGCTCTCCACCACTCCTCACTCGACGTGGAGTTTATGAATGTATTTTGCGTTGGTGTCCACCACTCCTCAGTCAACGTGAAGTTTATGAATGTATTTTGCGTTGGTGTATACCACTCCTCACTCGACGTGGAGTTGGTGAATGTATTTTGCGTTATTGACCATAATTCCTGCCAGGTTGTGCAATTCGCGGATGTGGTTTCAGTTAGTAACCACAACTCCTGCCTCATCGTCGAGTGTGCGTATGTATTTTGCGTTACTGTCCACCACTCCTCACTCGACGTGGAGTTGGTGAATGTATTTTGCGTTATTGACCATAATCCTGCCAGGTTGTGCAATTCGCGGATGTGTTTCGTTAGTGACCACAACTCCTGCCTCATCGTCGAGTGTGCGTATGTATTTTGCGTTAGTGTCCACCACTCCTCACTCGACGTGGAGTTTGTGAATGTATTTTGCGTTAGTGACCACTAATCCTGCCAGGTTGTGCAATTCGCGGATGTGGTTTCAGTTAGTAACCACAACTCCTGCCTCATCGTCGAGTGTGCGTATGTATTTTGCGTTGCTCTCCACCACTCCTCACTCGACGTGGAGTTTATGAATGTATTTTGCGTTGGTGTCCACCACTCCTCAGTTGTGCAATTGCGGATGTGTTTGTAGTGACCACAACTCCTGCCTCATCGTCGAGTTGCGTATGTATTTTGCGTTGGTGTCCACCACTCCTCACTCGACGTGGAGTTTGTGAATGTATTTTCGCGATGTTTCAGTGTACCACAACTCCTGCCTCATCGTCGAGTGTGCGTATGTATTTTGCGTTGGTGTCCACCACTCCTCAGTCGACGTGGAGTTTGTGAATGTATTTTGCGTTAGTGACCATAATTCCTGCCAGGTTGTGCAATTCGCGGATGTGGTTTCAGTTAGTAACCACAACTCCTGCCTCATCGTCGAGTGTGCGTATGTATTTTGCGTTACTGTCCACCACTCCTCACTCGACGTGGAGTTAGTGAATGTATTTTGCGTTAGTGACCATAATTCCTGCCAGGTTGTGCAATTCGCGGATGTGGTTTGAGTTAGTAACCACAACTCCTCCCTCATCGTCGAGTGTGCGTATGTATTTTGCGTTGCTCTCCACCACTCCTCACTCGACGTGGAGTTTGTGAATGTATTTTGCGTTAGTGACCATTAATCCTGCCAGGTCGTGGAATTCGCGGATGTGGTTTCAGTTAGTGACCACAACTCCTGCCTCATCGTCGAGTGTGCGTATGTATTTTGCGTTACTGTCCACCACTCCTCACTCGACGTGAAGTTTATGAATGTATTTTGCGTTGGTGTATACCACTCCTCATGCTTGTGAATGTATTTTGCGTTAGTGACCACTAATCCTGCCAGGTTGTGCAATTCGCGGATGTGGTTTCAGTTAGTAACCACAACTCCTGCCTCATCGTCGAGTGTGCGTATGTATTTTGCGTTGGTGTCCACCACTCCTCACTCGACGTGGAGTTTATGAATGTATTTTGCGTTGGTGTCCACCACTCCTCAGTCGACGTGGAGTTTGTGAATGTATTTTGCGTTAGTGACCACTACTCCTGCCTCATCGTCGAGTGTGCGTATGTATTTTGCGTTGGTGTCCACCACTCCTCAGTCGACGTGGAGTTTGTGAATGTATTTTGCGTTATTGACTACTACTCCTGCCTGGTTGTGCAATTCGCGGATGTGGTTTCAGTTAGTAACCACAACTCCTGCCTCATCGTCGAGTGTGCGTATGTATTTTGCGTTGCTCTCCACCACTCCTCACTCGACGTGGAGTTTATGAATGTATTTTGCGTTGGTGTATACCACTCCTTAGTCGATATGGACTTCGTGAATGTATTTTGCGTTAGTGACCACAACTCCTGCCTCATCGTCGAGTGTGCGTATGTATTTTGCGTTACTCTCCACCACTCCTCACTCGACGTGGAGTTGGTGAATGTATTTTGCGTTATTGACCATAATTCCTGCCAGGTTGTGCAATTCGCGGATGTGGTTTCAGTTAGTAACCACAACTCCTGCCTCATCGTCGAGTGTGCGTATGTATTTTGCGTTGGTGTCCACCACTCCTCACTCGACGTGGAGTTGGTGAATGTATTTTGCGTTATTGACCACTAATTCCTGCCAGGTTGTGCAATTCGCGGATGTGGTTTCAGTTAGTAACCACAACTCCTGCCTCATCGTCGAGTGTGCGTATGTATTTTGCGTTGCTGTCCACCACTCCTCACTCGACGTGGAGTTGGTGAATGTATTTTGCGTTATTGACCATAATTCCTGCCAGGTTGTGCAATTCGCGGATGTGGTTTCAGTTAGTAACCACAACTCCTGCCTCATCGTCGAGTGTGCGTATGTATTTTGCGTTACTGTCCACCACTCCTCACTCGACGTGGAGTTGGTGAATGTATTTTGCGTTATTGACCACTAATCCTGCCAGGTTGTGCAATACGCGGATGTGGTTTCAGTTAGTAACCACAACTCCTGCCTCATCGTCGAGTGTGCGTATGTATTTTGCGTTGGTGTCCACCACTCCTCACTCGACGTGGAGTTGGTGAATGTATTTTGCGTTATTGACCATAATTCCTGCCAGGTTGTGCAATTCGCGGATGTGGTTTCAGTTAGTAACCACAACTCCTGCCTCATCGTCGAGTGTGCGTATGTATTTTGCGTTACTGTCCACCACTCCTCACTCGACGTGGAGTTGGTGAATGTATTTTGCGTTATTGACCATAAATCCTGCCAGGTTGTGCAATTCGCGGATGTGGTTTCAGTTAGTAACCACAACTCCTGCCTCATCGTCGAGTGTGCGTATGTATTTTGCGTTACTGTCCACCACTCCTCACTCGACGTGGAGTTGGTGAATGTATTTTGCGTTATTGACCATAATTCCTGCCAGGTTGTGCAATTCGCGGATGTGGTTTCAGTTAGTAACCACAACTCCTGCCTCATCGTCGAGTGTGCGTATGTATTTTGCGTTACTGTCCACCACTCCTCACTCGACGTGGAGTTGGTGAATGTATTTTGCGTTATTGACCATAATTCCTGCCAGGTTGTGCAATTCGCGGATGTGGTTTCAGTTAGTAACCACAACTCCTGCCTCATCGTCGAGTGTGCGTATGTATTTTGCGTTACTGTCCACCACTCCTCACTCGACGTGGAGTTGGTGAATGTATTTTGCGTTATTGACCATAAATCCTGCCAGGTTGTGCAATTCGCGGATGTGGTTTCAGTTAGTAACCACAACTCCTGCCTCATCGTCGAGTGTGCGTATGTATTTTGCGTTACTGTCCACCACTCCTCACTCGACGTGGAGTTGGTGAATGTATTTTGCGTTATTGACCATAATTCCTGCCAGGTTGTGCAATTCGCGGATGTGGTTTCAGTTAGTAACCACAACTCCTGCCTCATCGTCGAGTGTGCGTATGTATTTTGCGTTACTGTCCACCACTCCTCACTCGACGTGGAGTTGGTGAATGTATTTTGCGTTATTGACCATAATTCCTGCCAGGTTGTGCAATTCGCGGATGTGGTTTCAGTTAGTAACCACAACTCCTGCCTCATCGTCGAGTGTGCGTATGTATTTTGCGTTACTGTCCACCACTCCTCACTCGACGTGGAGTTGGTGAATGTATTTTGCGTTATTGACCATAAATCCTGCCAGGTTGTGCAATTCGCGGATGTGGTTTCAGTTAGTAACCACAACTCCTGCCTCATCGTCGAGTGTGCGTATGTATTTTGCGTTACTGTCCACCACTCCTCACTCGACGTGGAGTTGGTGAATGTATTTTGCGTTATTGACCATAATTCCTGCCAGGTTGTGCAATTCGCACATGTGGTTTCAGTTAGTAACCACAACTCCTGCCTCATCGTCGAGTGTGCGTATGTATTTTGCGTTACTGTCCACCACTCCTCACTCGACGTGGAGTTGGTGAATGTATTTTGCGTTATTGACCATAATTCCTGCCAGGTTGTGCAATTCGCGGATGTGGTTTCAGTTAGTAACCACAACTCCTGCCTCATCGTCGAGTGTGCGTATGTATTTTGCGTTGCTGTCCACCACTCCTCACTCGACGTGGAGTTGGTGAATGTATTTTGCGTTATTGACCATAATTCCTGCCAGGTTGTGCAATTCGCGGATGTGGTTTCAGTTAGTAACCACAACTCCTGCCTCATCGTCGAGTGTGCGTATGTATTTTGCGTTACTGTCCACCACTCCTCACTCGACGTGGAGTTGGTGAATGTATTTTGCGTTATTGACCATAAATCCTGCCAGGTTGTGCAATTCGCGGATGTGGTTTCAGTTAGTAACCACAACTCCTGCCTCATCGTCGAGTGTGCGTATGTATTTTGCGTTACTGTCCACCACTCCTCACTCGACGTGGAGTTGGTGAATGTATTTTGCGTTATTGACCATAAATCCTGCCAGGTTGTGCAATTCGCGGATGTGGTTTCAGTTAGTAACCACAACTCCTGCCTCATCGTCGAGTGTGCGTATGTATTTTGCGTTACTGTCCACCACTCCTCACTCGACGTGGAGTTGGTGAATGTATTTTGCGTTATTGACCATAATTCCTGCCAGGTTGTGCAATTCGCGGATGTGGTTTCAGTTAGTAACCACAACTCCTGCCTCATCGTCGAGTGTGCGTATGTATTTTGCGTTGGTGTCCACCACTCCTCACTCGACGTGGAGTTGGTGAATGTATTTTGCGTTATTGACCATAATTCCTGCCAGGTTGTGCAATTCGCGGATGTGGTTTCAGTTAGTAACCACAACTCCTGCCTCATCGTCGAGTGTGCGTATGTATTTTGCGTTACTGTCCACCACTCCTCACTCGACGTGGAGTTGGTGAATGTATTTTGCGTTATTGACCATAAATCCTGCCAGGTTGTGCAATTCGCACATGTGGTTTCAGTTAGTAACCACAACTCCTGCCTCATCGTCGAGTGTGCGTATGTATTTTGCGTTACTGTCCACCACTCCTCACTCGACGTGGAGTTGGTGAATGTATTTTGCGTTATTGACCATAAATCCTGCCAGGTTGTGCAATTCGCGGATGTGGTTTCAGTTAGTAACCACAACTCCTGCCTCATCGTCGAGTGTGCGTATGTATTTTGCGTTACTGTCCACCACTCCTCACTCGACGTGGAGTTGGTGAATGTATTTTGCGTTATTGACCATAATTCCTGCCAGGTTGTGCAATTCGCGGATGTGGTTTCAGTTAGTAACCACAACTCCTGCCTCATCGTCGAGTGTGCGTATGTATTTTGCGTTACTCTCCACCACTCCTCACTCGACGTGGAGTTGGTGAATGTATTTTGCGTTATTGACCATAATCCTGCCAGGTTGTGCAATTCGCGGATGTGGTTTCAGTTAGTAACCACAACTCCTGCCTCATCGTCGAGTGTGCGTATGTATTTTGCGTTACTGTCCACCACTCCTCACTCGACGTGGAGTTGGTGAATGTATTTTGCGTTATTGACCATAATTCCTGCCAGGTTGTGCAATTCGCGGATGTGGTTTCAGTTAGTAACCACAACTCCTGCCTCATCGTCGAGTGTGCGTATGTATTTTGCGTTGGTGTCCACCACTCCTCACTCGACGTGGAGTTGGTGAATGTATTTTGCGTTATTGACCATAATTCCTGCCAGGTTGTGCAATTCGCGGATGTGGTTTCAGTTAGTAACCACAACTCCTGCCTCATCGTCGAGTGTGCGTATGTATTTTGCGTTACTCTCCACCACTCCTCACTCGACGTGGAGTTGGTGAATGTATTTTGCGTTATTGACCATAATTCCTGCCAGGTTGTGCAATTCGCGGATGTGGTTTCAGTTAGTAACCACAACTCCTGCCTCATCGTCGAGTGTGCGTATGTATTTTGCGTTGCTGTCCACCACTCCTCACTCGACGTGGAGTTGGTGAATGTATTTTGCGTTATTGACCATAATTCCTGCCAGGTTGTGCAATTCGCGGATGTGGTTTCAGTTAGTAACCACAACTCCTGCCTCATCGTCGAGTGTGCGTATGTATTTTGCGTTACTGTCCACCACTCCTCACTCGACGTGGAGTTGGTGAATGTATTTTGCGTTATTGACCATAATTCCTGCCAGGTTGTGCAATTCGCGGATGTGGTTTCAGTTAGTAACCACAACTCCTGCCTCATCGTCGAGTGTGCGTATGTATTTTGCGTTACTGTCCACCACTCCTCACTCGACGTGGAGTTGGTGAATGTATTTTGCGTTATTGACCATAATTCCTGCCAGGTTGTGCAATTCGCGGATGTGGTTTCAGTTAGTAACCACAACTCCTGCCTCATCGTCGAGTGTGCGTATGTATTTTGCGTTACTGTCCACCACTCCTCACTCGACGTGGAGTTGGTGAATGTATTTTGCGTTATTGACCATAATTCCTGCCAGGTTGTGCAATTCGCGGATGTGGTTTCAGTTAGTAACCACAACTCCTGCCTCATCGTCGAGTGTGCGTATGTATTTTGCGTTACTGTCCACCACTCCTCACTCGACGTGGAGTTGGTGAATGTATTTTGCGTTATTGACCATAAATCCTGCCAGGTTGTGCAATTCGCGGATGTGGTTTCAGTTAGTAACCACAACTCCTGCCTCATCGTCGAGTGTGCGTATGTATTTTGCGTTACTGTCCACCACTCCTCACTCGACGTGGAGTTGGTGAATGTATTTTGCGTTATTGACCATAAATCCTGCCAGGTTGTGCAATTCGCGGATGTGGTTTCAGTTAGTAACCACAACTCCTGCCTCATCGTCGAGTGTGCGTATGTATTTTGCGTTACTGTCCACCACTCCTCACTCGACGTGGAGTTGGTGAATGTATTTTGCGTTATTGACCATAAATCCTGCCAGGTTGTGCAATTCGCGGATGTGGTTTCAGTTAGTAACCACAACTCCTGCCTCATCGTCGAGTGTGCGTATGTATTTTGCGTTACTGTCCACCACTCCTCACTCGACGTGGAGTTGGTGAATGTATTTTGCGTTATTGACCATAATTCCTGCCAGGTTGTGCAATTCGCGGATGTGGTTTCAGTTAGTAACCACAACTCCTGCCTCATCGTCGAGTGTGCGTATGTATTTTGCGTTACTGTCCACCACTCCTCACTCGACGTGGAGTTGGTGAATGTATTTTGCGTTATTGACCATAATTCCTGCCAGGTTGTGCAATTCGCGGATGTGGTTTCAGTTAGTAACCACAACTCCTGCCTCATCGTCGAGTGTGCGTATGTATTTTGCGTTACTGTCCACCACTCCTCACTCGACGTGGAGTTGGTGAATGTATTTTGCGTTATTGACCATAAATCCTGCCAGGTTGTGCAATTCGCGGATGTGGTTTCAGTTAGTAACCACAACTCCTGCCTCATCGTCGAGTGTGCGTATGTATTTTGCGTTACTGTCCACCACTCCTCACTCGACGTGGAGTTGGTGAATGTATTTTGCGTTATTGACCATAATTCCTGCCAGGTTGTGCAATTCGCACATGTGGTTTCAGTTAGTAACCACAACTCCTGCCTCATCGTCGAGTGTGCGTATGTATTTTGCGTTACTGTCCACCACTCCTCACTCGACGTGGAGTTGGTGAATGTATTTTGCGTTATTGACCATAATTCCTGCCAGGTTGTGCAATTCGCGGATGTGGTTTCAGTTAGTAACCACAACTCCTGCCTCATCGTCGAGTGTGCGTATGTATTTTGCGTTACTGTCCACCACTCCTCACTCGACGTGGAGTTGGTGAATGTATTTTGCGTTATTGACCATAAATCCTGCCAGGTTGTGCAATTCGCGGATGTGGTTTCAGTTAGTAACCACAACTCCTGCCTCATCGTCGAGTGTGCGTATGTATTTTGCGTTACTGTCCACCACTCCTCACTCGACGTGGAGTTGGTGAATGTATTTTGCGTTATTGACCATAAATCCTGCCAGGTTGTGCAATTCGCGGATGTGGTTTCAGTTAGTAACCACAACTCCTGCCTCATCGTCGAGTGTGCGTATGTATTTTGCGTTACTGTCCACCACTCCTCACTCGACGTGGAGTTGGTGAATGTATTTTGCGTTATTGACCATAATCCTGCCAGGTTGTGCAATTCGCGGATGTGGTTTCAGTTAGTAACCACAACTCCTGCCTCATCGTCGAGTGTGCGTATGTATTTTGCGTTACTGTCCACCACTCCTCACTCGACGTGGAGTTGGTGAATGTATTTTGCGTTATTGACCATAATCCTGCCAGGTTGTGCAATTCGCGGATGTGGTTTCAGTTAGTAACCACAACTCCTGCCTCATCGTCGAGTGTGCGTATGTATTTTGCGTTACTGTCCACCACTCCTCACTCGACGTGGAGTTGGTGAATGTATTTTGCGTTATTGACCATAATTCCTGCCAGGTTGTGCAATTCGCGGATGTGGTTTCAGTTAGTAACCACAACTCCTGCCTCATCGTCGAGTGTGCGTATGTATTTTGCGTTACTGTCCACCACTCCTCACTCGACGTGGAGTTGGTGAATGTATTTTGCGTTATTGACCATAATTCCTGCCAGGTTGTGCAATTCGCGGATGTGGTTTCAGTTAGTAACCACAACTCCTGCCTCATCGTCGAGTGTGCGTATGTATTTTGCGTTACTGTCCACCACTCCTCACTCGACGTGGAGTTGGTGAATGTATTTTGCGTTATTGACCATAATTCCTGCCAGGTTGTGCAATTCGCGGATGTGGTTTCAGTTAGTAACCACAACTCCTGCCTCATCGTCGAGTGTGCGTATGTATTTTGCGTTACTGTCCACCACTCCTCACTCGACGTGGAGTTGGTGAATGTATTTTGCGTTATTGACCATAATCCTGCCAGGTTGTGCAATTCGCGGATGTGGTTTCAGTTAGTAACCACAACTCCTGCCTCATCGTCGAGTGTGCGTATGTATTTTGCGTTACTGTCCACCACTCCTCACTCGACGTGGAGTTGGTGAATGTATTTTGCGTTATTGACCATAATCCTGCCAGGTTGTGCAATACGCGGATGTGGTTTCAGTTAGTAACCACAACTCCTGCCTCATCGTCGAGTGTGCGTATGTATTTTGCGTTGGTGTCCACCACTCCTCACTCGACGTGGAGTTGGTGAATGTATTTTGCGTTATTGACCATAATTCCTGCCAGGTTGTGCAATTCGCGGATGTGGTTTCAGTTAGTAACCACAACTCCTGCCTCATCGTCGAGTGTGCGTATGTATTTTGCGTTACTGTCCACCACTCCTCACTCGACGTGGAGTTGGTGAATGTATTTTGCGTTATTGACCATAAATCCTGCCAGGTTGTGCAATTCGCGGATGTGGTTTCAGTTAGTAACCACAACTCCTGCCTCATCGCCGTGTGTGCGTATGTATTTTGCGTTGGTGTCCACCACTCCTCAGTCAACGTGGAGATTGTGAATGTATGTTGCGTTAGTGACCATTAATCCTGCCTCGTTGTGCAGTTCGCGGATGTGGTTTCAGTTAGTGACCACAACTCCTCTCTCATCGTCGAGTGTGCGTATGTATTTTGCGTTGCTGTCCACCACTCCTCACTCGACGTGGAGTTTGTGAATGTATTTTGCGTTAGTGACCATAATCCTGCCTGGTTGTGCACTTCGCGGATGTGTTTTCAGTTAGTGACCACAACTCCTGCCTCATCGTCGAGTGTGCGTATGTATTTTGCGTTGGTGTCCACCACTCCTCAGTCGACGTGGAGTTGGTGAATGTATTTTGCGTTATTGACCACTAATTCCTGCCAGGTTGTGCAATTCGCGGATGTGGTTTCAGTTAGTAACCACAACTCCTGCCTCATCGTCGAGTGTGCGTATGTATTTTGCGTTACTCTCCACCACTCCTCACTCGACGTGGAGTTGGTGAATGTATTTTGCGTTATTGACCACTAATCCTGCCAGGTTGTGCAATTCGCGGATGTGGTTTGAGTTAGTAACCACAACTCCTGCCTCATCGTCGAGTGTGCGTATGTATTTTGCGTTGGTGTCCACCACTCCTCAGTCGACGTGGAGTTTGTGAATGTATTTTGCGTTATTGACCACTAATCCTGCCACGTTGTGCAGTTCGCGGATGTGGTTTCAGTTAGTGACCACAACTCCTGCCTCATCGTCGAGTGTGCGTATGTATTTTGCGTTGCTCTCCACCACTCCTCACTCGACGTGGAGTTTGTGAATGTATTTTGCGTTGGTGTATACCACTCCTGCTAGGATGTGGACTTCGTGAATGTATTTTGCGTTAGTGACCACAACTCCTGCCTCATCGTCGAGTGTGCGTATGTATTTTGCGTTACTGTCCACCACTCCTCAGTCGACGTGGAGTTTGTGAATGTATTTTGCGTTATTGACCATTAATCCTGCCAGGTTGTGCAATTCGCGTATGTGGTTTCAGTTAGTATCCACAACTCTAGACTCATCGCCGTGTGTGCGTATGTATTTTGCGTTGGTGTCCACCACTCCTCAGTCAACGTGGAGATTGTGAATGTATGTTGCGTTAGTGACAACTAATCCTGCCTGGTTGTGCAGTTCGCGGATGTGGTTTCAGTTAGTGACCACAACTCCTCTCTCATCGTCGAGTGTGCGTATGTATTTTGCGTTGCTCTCCACCACTCCTCACTCGACGTGAAGTTTATGAATGTATTTTGCGTTGGTGTATACCACTCCTTAGTCGATATGGACTTCGTGAATGTATTTTGCGTTAGTGACCACAACTCCTGCCTCATCGTCTAGTGTGCGTATGTATTTTGCGTTGGTGTCCACCACTCCTCAGTCGACGTGGAGTTTGTGAATGTATTTTGCGTCAGTGACCACAACTCCTGCCTCATCGTCGAGTGTGCGTATGTATTTTGCGTTACTGTCCACCACACCTCACTCGACGTGGCGTTTGTGAATGTATTTTGCGTTAGTGACCACAACTCCTGCCTCATCGTCGAGTGTGCGTATGTATTTTGCGTTGGTGTCCACCACTACTCAGTCGACGTGGAGTTTGTGAATGTATATTGCGTTAGTGATTACTAATCCTGCCTGGTTGTGCAATTCGCGGATGTGGTTTCAGTTAGTAACAACAACTCCTGCCTCATCGTCGAGTGTGCGTATGTATTTTGCGTTGGTGTCCACCACTCCTCATTCGACGTGAAGTTTATGAATGTATTTTGCGTTGGTGTATACCACTCCTTAGTCGATATGGACTTCGTGAATGTATTTTGCGTTAGTGACCACAACTCCTGCCTCATCGTCGAGTGTGCGTATGTATTTTGCGTTGGTGTCCACCACTCCTCATTCAACGTGGAGATTGTGAATGTATTTTGCGTTATTGATTACTAATCCTGCCAGGTTGTGCAATTCGCGTATGTGGTTTTATTTAGTATCCACAACTCTAGACTCATCGCCGTGTGTGCGTATGTATTTTGCGTTGGTGTCCACCACTCCTCAGTCAACGTGGAGATTGTGAATGTATGTTGCGTTAGTGACAACTAATCCTGCCTGGTTGTGCAGTTCGCGGATGTGGTTTCAGTTAGTGACCACAACTCCTCTCTCATCGTCGAGTGTGCGTATGTATTTTGCGTTGCTCTCCACCACTCCTCACTAGACGTGGAGTTTATGAATGTATTTTGCGTTGGTGCCACAACACTCCTTAGTGCGTATGATTGCTATGACCACACCTCACTCGTGGCGTGTGAATGTATTTTGCGTTAGTGACCACAACTCCTGCCTCATCGTCGAGTGTGCGTATGTATTTTGCGCTACTGTCCACCACTCCTCAGTCGACGTGGCGTTTGTGAATGTATTTTGCGTTATTGACCATTAATCCTGCCAGGTTGTGCAATTCGCGTATGTGGTTTCAGTTAGTATCCACAACTCTAGACTCATCGCCGTGTGTGCGTATGTATTTTGCGTTGGTGTCCACCACTCCTCAGTCAACGTGGAGATTGTGAATGTATGTTGCGTTAGTGACAACTAATCCTGCCTGGTTGTGCAGTTCGCGGATGTGGTTTCAGTTAGTGACCACAACTCCTCTCTCATCGTCGAGTGTGCGTATGTATTTTGCGTTGCTCTCCACCACTCCTCACTCGACGTGAAGTTTATGAATGTATTTTGCGTTGGTGTATACCACTCCTTAGTCGATATGTACTTCGTGAATGTATTTTGCGTTAGTGACCACAACTCCTGCCTCATCGTCGAGTGTGCGTATGTATTTTGCGCTACTGTCCACCACTCCTCAGTCGACGTGGCGTTTGTGAATGTATTTTGCGTTATTGACCATTAATCCTGCCAGGTTGTGCAATTCGCGTATGTGGTTTCAGTTAGTATCCACAACTCTAGACTCATCGCCGTGTGTGCGTATGTATTTTGCGTTGGTGTCCACCACTCCTCAGTCAACGTGGAGATTGTGAATGTATGTTGCGTTAGTGACAACTAATCCTGCCTGGTTGTGCAGTTCGCGGATGTGGTTTCAGTTAGTGACCACAACTCCTCTCTCATCGTCGAGTGTGCGTATGTATTTTGCGTTGCTCTCCACCACTCCTCACTCGACGTGAAGTTTATGAATGTATTTTGCGTTGGTGTATACCACTCCTTAGTCGATATGGACTTCGTGAATGTATTTTGCGTTAGTGACCACAACTCCTGCCTCATCGTCGAGTGTGCGTATGTATTTTGCGTTGGTGTCCACCACTCCTCAGTCGACGTGGCGTTTGTGAATGTATTTTGCGTCAGTGACCACAACTCCTGCCTCATCGTCGAGTGTGCGTATGTATTTTGCGTTACTGTCCACCACTCCTCAGTCGACGTGGAGTTTGTGAATGTATTTTGCGTTAGTGATTACTACTTCTGCCTGGTTGTGCAGTTCGCGGATGTGGTTTTATTTAGTAACCACAACTCCTCCCTCAACGTCGAGTGTGCGTACGTATTTTGCGTTGGTGTCCACCACTCCTCAGTCAACGTGGAGATTGTGAATGTATGTTGCGTTAGTGACCACAACTCCTGCCTCATCGTCGAGTGTGCGTATGTATTTTGCGTTGGTGTCCACCACTCCTCAGTCGACGTGGAGTTTGTGAATGTATGTTGCGTTATTGACTATTAATCCTGCCAGGTTGTGCAATTCGCGGATGTGGTTTGAGTTAGTGACCACAACTCCTCCCTCATCGTCGAGTGTGCGTATGCATTTTGCGTTGGTGTCCACCACTCCTCAGTCGACGTGGAGTATATGAATGTATTTTGCGTTGCTGTATACCACTCCTTAGTCGAAATGGACTTCGTGAAAGTATTTTGCCTTAGTGACCACAACTCCTGCCTCATCGTCGAGTGTGCGTATGTATTTTGCGTTGGTGTCCACCACTCCTCAGTCGACGTGGAGTTTGTGAATGTATTTTGCGTCAGTGAACTCTAATCCTGCCTTGTTGTGCAATTCGCGGATGTGGTTTGAGTTAGTGACCACAACTCCTCCCTCATCATCGAGTGTGCGAATGTATTTTGCGTTGGTGTCCACCACTCCTCAGTCAACGTGGAGATTGTGTATGTATGTTGCGTTAGTGACCACTAATCCTCTCAGTTTGTGCAGTTCGCGGATGTGGTTTCAGTTAGTGACCACAACTCCTCCCTCATCGTCTTGTGTGCGTATGAATTTTGCGTTGGTGTCCACCACTCCTCAGTCAACGTGGAGATTGTGAATATATGTTGCGTTATTGACTATTAATCCTGCCTGGTTGTGCAATTCGCGGATGTAGTTTCAGTTAGTATCCACAACTCCTGCCTCATCGTCGAGTGTGCGTATGTATTTTGCGTTACTGTCCACCACTCCTCACTCGACGTGGAGTTTGTGAATGTATTTTGCGTCAGTGATTACTACTTCTGCCTGGTTGTGCAATTCGCGGATGTGGTTTTATTTAGTAACCACAACTCCTGCCTCATCGTCGAGTGTGCGTATGTATTTTGCGTTACTCTCCACCACTCCTCACTCGACGTGGAGTTGGTGAATGTATTTTGCGTTATTGACCATAAATCCTGCCAGGTTGTGCAATTCGCGGATGTGGTTTCAGTTAGTAACCACAACTCCTGCCTCATCGTCGTGTGTGCGTGTGTATTTTGCGTTACTGTCCACCACACCTCACTCGACGTGGAGTTTGTGTTTGTTTTATTCGTTTGTGACCACAACTCCTGCCTCATCGTCGAGTGTGCGTATGTATTTTGCGTTGGTGTCCACCACTCCTCAGTCAACGTGGAGATTGTGAATGTATGTTGCGTTAGTGACCACTAATCCTGCCGAGTTGTGCAATTCGCGGATTTGGTTTCAGTTAGTAATCACAACTCCTGCATCATCGTCGAGTGTGCGTATGTATTTTGCGTTGGTGTCCACCACTCCTCACTCGACGTGAAGTTTATGAATGTATTTTGCGTTGGTGTCCACCACTCCTCAGTCAACGTGAAGTTTATGAATGTATTTTGCGTTGGTGTATACCACTCCTCACTCGACGTGGAGTTTGTGAATGTATTTTGCGTTTTTGACCATTAATCCTGCCAGGTTGTGCAATTCGCGTATGTAGTTTCAGTTAGTATCCACAACTCCAGCCTCATCGTCGAGTGTGCGTATGTATTTTGCGTTGGTGTCCACCACTCCTCAGTCGACGTGGCGTTTGTGAATGTATTTTGCGTCAGTGACCACTACGCCTGCCTCATCGTCGAGTGTGCGTATGTATTTTGCATTAGTGTCCACCACTCCTCATCGACGTGGCGTTAGTGAATGTATTTTGCGTCAGTGACCACTACGCCTGCATCATCGTCGAGTGTGCGTATGTCCATTGCGTTGCTCTCCACCACTCCTCTGCGTATGTATTGTTTATTAATGTATATTGCGTTGCACTCCACGTGGAGTTGGTGAATGTATTTTGCGTTATTGACCATAACTCCTGCCAGGTTGTGCAATTCGCGGATGTGGTTTCAGTTAGTAACCACAACTCCTGCCTCATCGTCGCGTGCGCGTATGTATTTTGCGTGTATGTATATTGCGTTGCTGTCCACGACTCGTTGGTGAATGTATGTTGCTGAATTGATTTTGATTCCTGCCAGGTTGTGCAATTCGCGGAATTGGTTTTAATTAGTTGACACAACTCCTGCCTCATCGTCGAGTGTGCGTATGTATTTTGCGTTGGTGTCCACCACTCCTCAGTCGACGTGGAGTTTGTGAAAGTATTTTGCGTCATTGACCACTACTCCTGCCTGGTTGTGCAGTTCGCGGATGTGGTTTGAGTTAGTGACCACAACTCCTGCCTCATCGTCGAGTGTGCGTATGTATTTTGCGTTGGTGTCCACCACTCCTCAGTCGACGTGGAGTTTGTGAATGTATTTTGCGTCAGTGACCACTACTCCTGCCTCATCGTCGAGTGTGCGTATGTATTTTGCGTTGGTGTCCACCACTCCTCAGTCGACGTGGAGTTTGTGAATGTATTTTGCGTCAGTGACCACTACTCCTGCCTGGTTGTGCAGCTCGCGGATGTGGTTTGAGTTAGTGACCACTACTCCTGCCTCATCGTCGAGTGTGCGTATGTATTTTGCGTTGGTGTCCACCACTCCTCAGTCGACGTGGAGTTTGTGAAAATATTTTGCGTCAGTGACCACTACTCCTGCCTGGTTGTGCAGTTCGCGGATGTGGTTTGAGTTAGTGACCACTACTCCTGCCTCATCGTCGAGTGTGCGTATGTATTTTGCGTTGGTGTCCACCACTCCTCAGTCGACGTGGAGTTTGTGAAAATATTTTGCGTCAGTGACCACTACTCCTGCCTGGTTGTGCAGCTCGCGGATGTGGTTTGAGTTAGTGACCACTACTCCTGCCTCATCGTCGAGTGTGCGTATGTATTTTGCGTTGGTGTCCACCACTCCTCAGTCGACGTGGAGTTTGTGAAAATATTTTGCGTCAGTGACCACTACTCCTGCCTGGTTGTGCAGTTCGCGGATGTGGTTTGAGTTAGTGACCACTACTCCTGCCTCATCGTCGAGTGTGCGTATGTATTTTGCGTTGGTGTCCACCACTCCTCAGTCGACGTGGAGTTTGTGAAAATATTTTGCGTCAGTGACCACTACTCCTGCCTGGTTGTGCAGCTCGCGGATGTGGTTTGAGTTAGTGACCACTACTCCTGCCTCATCGTCGAGTGTGCGTATGTATTTTGCGTTGGTGTCCACCACTCCTCAGTCGACGTGGAGTTTGTGAAAATATTTTGCGTCAGTGACCACTACTCCTGCCTGGTTGTGCAGTTCGCGGATGTGGTTTGAGTTAGTGACCACTACTCCTGCCTCATCGTCGAGTGTGCGTATGTATTTTGCGTTGGTGTCCACCACTCCTCAGTCGACGTGGAGTTTGTGAAAATATTTTGCGTCAGTGACCACTACTCCTGCCTGGTTGTGCAGCTCGCGGATGTGGTTTGAGTTAGTGACCACTACTCCTGCCTCATCGTCGAGTGTGCGTATGTATTTTGCGTTGGTGTCCACCACTCCTCAGTCGACGTGGAGTTTGTGAAAATATTTTGCGTCAGTGACCACTACTCCTGCCTGGTTGTGCAGTTCGCGGATGTGGTTTGAGTTAGTGACCACTACTCCTGCCTCATCGTCGAGTGTGCGTATGTATTTTGCGTTGGTGTCCACCACTCCTCAGTCGACGTAGAGTTTGTGAAAATATTTTGCGTCAGTGACCACTACTCCTGCCTGGTTGTGCAGCTCGCGGATGTGGTTTGAGTTAGTGACCACTACTCCTGCCTCATCGTCGAGTGTGCGTATGTATTTTGCGTTGGTGTCCACCACTCCTCAGTCGACGTAGAGTTTGTGAAAATATTTTGCGTCAGTGACCACTACTCCTGCCTGGTTGTGCAGTTCGCGGATGTGGTTTGAGTTAGTGACCACTACTCCTGCCTCATCGTCGAGTGTGCGTATGTATTTTGCGTTGGTGTCCACCACTCCTCAGTCGACGTGGAGTTTGTGAATGTATTTTGCGTCAGTGACCACTACTCCTGCCTGGTTGTGCAGCTCGCGGATGTGGTTTGAGTTAGTGACCACTACTCCTGCCTCATCGTCGAGTGTGCGTATGTATTTTGCGTTGGTGTCCACCACTCCTCAGTCGACGTAGAGTTTGTGAAAATATTTTGCGTCAGTGACCACTACTCCTGCCTGGTTGTGCAGTTCGCGGATGTGGTTTGAGTTAGTGACCACTACTCCTGCCTCATCGTCGAGTGTGCGTATGTATTTTGCGTTGCTCTTCACCACTCCTCACTCGACGTGGAGTTTATGAATATATTTTGCGTTAGTGACCACTACTCCTGCCTCATCCACAAGTGTGCGAATGTATTTTGCGTTGGTGCACTTCGCGGATGTGGTTTGAGTTAGTGACCACTACTCCTGCCTCATCGTCGAGTGTGCGTATGTATTTTGCGTTGGTGTCCACCACTCCTCAGTCGACGTGGAGTTTGTGAATGTATTTTGCGTCAGTGACCACTACTCCTGCCTGGTTGTGCAGCTCGCGGATGTGGTTTGAGTTAGTGACCACTACTCCTGCCTCATCGTCGAGTGTGCGTATGTATTTTGCGTTGGTGTCCACCACTCCTCAGTCGACGTGGAGTTTGTGAATGTATTTTGCGTCAGTGACCACTACTCCTGCCTGGTTGTGCAGTTCGCGG
Source organism: Echinococcus multilocularis (assembly GCA_000469725.3). Taxonomy (NCBI): domain Eukaryota; kingdom Metazoa; phylum Platyhelminthes; class Cestoda; order Cyclophyllidea; family Taeniidae; genus Echinococcus; species Echinococcus multilocularis. The sequence continues at coordinate 1,851,953 of LN902846.1, read as the reverse complement.
ATGTGGTTTGAGTTAGTGACCACTACTCCTGCCTCATCGTCGAGTGTGCGTATGTATTTTGCGTTGGTGTCCACCACTCCTCAGTCAACGTGGAGTTTGTGAATGTATTTTGCGTCAGTGACCACTACTCCTGCCTGGTTGTGCAGTTCGCGGATGTGGTTTCAGTTAGTGACCACTACTCCTGCCTCATCGTCGAGTGTGCGTATGTATTTTGCGTTGGTGTCCACCACTCCTCAGTCAACGTGGAGATTGTGAATGTATGTTGCGTCAGTGAACTCTAATCCTGCCTGGTTGTGCAGTTCGCGGATGTGGTTTGAGTTAGTGACGACAACTCCTCCCTCATCGTCGAGTGTGCGTATGTATTTTGCGTTACTCTCCAACACTCCTCCCTCGACGTGGATTTTATGAATGTATTTTGCGTTAATGTATAACACTCCTTAGTCGATATGGACTTCGTGAATGTATTTTGCGTTAGTGACAACTAATCCTGCCTTGTTGTTGTTCAGTTGGCGGATGTGGTTTGTTTTAGTGACGACAACTCGTCCCTCATCGTCGAGTGTGCGTATGTATTTTGCGTTACTCTCCACCACTCCTCCCTCGACGTGGATTTTATGAATGTATTTTGCGTTAATGTATAACACTCCTTAGTCGATATGGACTTCGTGAATGTATTTTGCGTTGGTGTCCACAACTCCTAAGTCGATGTGGACTTCGTGAATGTATTTTGCGTTACTCTCCAACACTCCTCCCTCGACGTGGATTTTATGAATGTATTTTGCGTTAATGTATAACACTCCTTAGTCGATATGGACTTCGTGAATGTATTTTGCGTTAGTGACAACTAATCCTGCCTTGTTGTGCAGTTCGCGGATGTGGTTTGAGTTAGTGACCACTACTCCTGCCTCATCGTCGAGTTTCGGTAGGTATTTTGCGTTGCTCTACACCATGTGCTCACTCGACGTGAAGTTTATGAATGTATTTTGCGTTGGTGTATACCACTCCTCACTCGACGTGGAGTTTGTGCATGTATTTTGCGTTATTGACCATTAATCCTGCCAGGTTGTGCAATTCGCGGATGTGGTTTCAGTTAGTATCCACAACTCCAGCCTCATCGTCGAGTGTGCGTATGTATTTTGCGTTGCTCTCCACAACTCCTCACTCGACGTGGAGTTGGTGAATGTATTTTGCGTTATTGACAATAATTCCTGCCAGGTTGTGCAATTCGCACATGTGGTTTCAGTTAGTAACCACAACTCCTGCCTCATCGTCGAGTGTGCGTATGTATTTTGCGTTACTGTCCACCACTCCTCACTCGACGTGGAGTTGGTGAATGTATTTTGCGTTATTGACCATAATTCCTGCCAGGTTGTGCAATTCGCACATGTGGTTTCAGTTAGTAACCACAACTCCTGCCTCATCGTCGAGTGTGCGTATGTATTTTGCGTTGGTGTCCACCACTCCTCACTCGACGTGGAGTTGGTGAATGTATTTTGCGTTATTGACCATAATTCCTGCCAGGTTGTGCAATTCGCGGATGTGGTTTCAGTTAGTAACCACAACTCCTGCCTCATCGTCGAGTGTGCGTATGTATTTTGCGTTACTGTCCACCACTCCTCACTCGACGTGGAGTTGGTGAATGTATTTTGCGTTATTGACCATTAATCCTGCCAGGTTGTGCAATTCGCGGATGTGGTTTCAGTTAGTAACCACAACTCCTGCCTCATCGTCGAGTGTGCGTATGTATTTTGCGTTGGTGTCCACCACTCCTCACTCGACGTGGAGTTGGTGAATGTATTTTGCGTTATTGACCATAAATCCTGCCAGGTTGTGCAATTCGCACATGTGGTTTCAGTTAGTAACCACAACTCCTGCCTCATCGTCGAGTGTGCGTATGTATTTTGCGTTGGTGTCCACCACTCCTCACTCGACGTGGAGTTGGTGAATGTATTTTGCGTTATTGACCATAATTCCTGCCAGGTTGTGCAATTCGCGGATGTGGTTTCAGTTAGTAACCACAACTCCTGCCTCATCGTCGAGTGTGCGTATGTATTTTGCGTTACTGTCCACCACTCCTCACTCGACGTGGAGTTGGTGAATGTATTTTGCGTTATTGACCATTAATCCTGCCAGGTTGTGCAATTCGCGGATGTGGTTTCAGTTAGTAACCACAACTCCTGCCTCATCGTCGAGTGTGCGTATGTATTTTGCGTTGGTGTCCACCACTCCTCACTCGACGTGGAGTTGGTGAATGTATTTTGCGTTATTGACCATAAATCCTGCCAGGTTGTGCAATTCGCGGATGTGGTTTCAGTTAGTAACCACAACTCCTGCCTCATCGTCGAGTGTGCGTATGTATTTTGCGTTAGTGTCCACCACTCCTCACTCGACGTGGAGTTGGTGAATGTATTTTGCGTTATTGACCATAATTCCTGCCAGGTTGTGCAATTCGCGGATGTGGTTTCAGTTAGTAACCACAACTCCTGCCTCATCGTCGAGTGTGCGTATGTATTTTGCGTTACTGTCCACCACTCCTCACTCGACGTGGAGTTGGTGAATGTATTTTGCGTTATTGACCATAAATCCTGCCAGGTTGTGCAATACGCGGATGTGGTTTCAGTTAGTAACCACAACTCCTGCCTCATCGTCGAGTGTGCGTATGTATTTTGCGTTACTGTCCACCACTCCTCACTCGACGTGGAGTTGGTGAATGTATTTTGCGTTATTGACCATAAATCCTGCCAGGTTGTGCAATTCGCGGATGTGGTTTCAGTTAGTAACCACAACTCCTGCCTCATCGTCGAGTGTGCGTATGTATTTTGCGTTGGTGTCCACCACTCCTCACTCGACGTGGAGTTGGTGAATGTATTTTGCGTTATTGACCATAAATCCTGCCAGGTTGTGCAATTCGCAGATGTGGTTTCAGTTAGTAACCACAACTCCTGCCTCATCGTCGAGTGTGCGTATGTATTTTGCGTTACTGTCCACCACTCCTCACTCGACGTGGAGTTGGTGAATGTATTTTGCGTTATTGACCATAAATCCTGCCAGGTTGTGCAATTCGCGGATGTGGTTTCAGTTAGTAACCACAACTCCTGCCTCATCGTCGAGTGTGCGTATGTATTTTGCATTACTGTCCACCACTCCTCACTCGACGTGGAGTTGGTGAATGTATTTTGCGTTATTGACCATAATTCCTGCCAGGTTGTGCAATTCGCGGATGTGGTTTCAGTTAGTAACCACAACTCCTGCCTCATCGTCGAGTGTGCGTATGTATTTTGCGTTACTGTCCACCACTCCTCACTCGACGTGGAGTTGGTGAATGTATTTTGCGTTATTGACCACTACTCCTGCCAGGTTGTGCAATTCGCGGATGTGGTTTCAGTTAGTAACCACAACTCCTGCCTCATCGTCGAGTGTGCGTATGTATTTTGCGTTACTCTCCACCACTCCTCACTCGACGTGGAGTTGGTGAATGTATTTTGCGTTATTGACCATAAATCCTGCCAGGATGTGCAATTCGCGGATGTGGTTTCAGTTAGTAACCACAACTCCTGCCTCATCGTCGTGTGTGCGTATGTATTTTGCGTTACTCTCCACCACTCCTCACTCGACGTGGAGTTGGTGAATGTATTTTGCGTTATTGACCACTAATCCTGCCAGGTTGTGCATTTCGCGGATGTGGTTTCAGTTAGTAACCACAACTCCTGCCTCATCGTCGAGTGTGCGTATGTATTTTGCGTTACTGTCCACCACTCCTCACTCGACGTGGAGTTGGTGAATGTATTTTGCGTTATTGACCATAATTCCTGCCAGGTTGTGCAATTCGCGGAATGTGGTTTCAGTTAGTAACCACAACTCCTGCCTCATCGTCGAGTGTGCGTATGTATTTTGCGTTACTGTCCACCACTCCTCACTCGACGTGGAGTTGGTGAATGTATTTTGCGTTATTGACCATAATTCCTGCCAGGTTGTGCAATACGCGGATGTGGTTTCAGTTAGTAACCACAACTCCTGCCTCATCGTCGAGTGTGCGTATGTATTTTGCGTTACTGTCCACCACTCCTCACTCGACGTGGAGTTGGTGAATGTATTTTGCGTTATTGACCACTAATCCTGCCAGGTTGTGCAATACGCGGATGTGGTTTCAGTTAGTAACCACAACTCCTGCCTCATCGTCGAGTGTGCGTATGTATTTTGCGTTACTGTCCACCACTCCTCACTCGACGTGGAGTTGGTGAATGTATTTTGCGTTATTGACCACTAATCCTGCCAGGTTGTGCATTACGCGGATGTGGTTTCAGTTAGTAACCACAACTCCTGCCTCATCGTCGAGTGTGCGTATGTATTTTGCGTTACTGTCCACCACTCCTCACTCGACGTGGAGTTGGTGAATGTATTTTGCGTTATTGACCATAAATCCTGCCAGGTTGTGCAATTCGCGGATGTGGTTTCAGTTAGTAACCACAACTCCTGCCTCATCGTCGAGTGTGCGTATGTATTTTGCGTTACTGTCCACCACTCCTCACTCGACGTGGAGTTGGTGAATGTATTTTGCGTTATTGACCATAATTCCTGCCAGGTTGTGCAATTCGCGGATGTGGTTTCAGTTAGTAACCACAACTCCTGCCTCATCGTCGAGTGTGCGTATGTATTTTGCGTTACTGTCCACCACTCCTCACTCGACGTGGAGTTGGTGAATGTATTTTGCGTTATTGACCATAATTCCTGCCAGGTTGTGCAATTCGCACATGTGGTTTCAGTTAGTAACCACAACTCCTGCCTCATCGTCGAGTGTGCGTATGTATTTTGCGTTACTGTCCACCACTCCTCACTCGACGTGGAGTTGGTGAATGTATTTTGCGTTATTGACCACTAATCCTGCCAGGTTGTGCATTACGCGGATGTGGTTTCAGTTAGTAACCACAACTCCTGCCTCATCGTCGAGTGTGCGTATGTATTTTGCGTTACTGTCCACCACTCCTCACTCGACGTGGAGTTGGTGAATGTATTTTGCGTTATTGACCATAATTCCTGCCAGGTTGTGCAATTCGCGGATGTGGTTTCAGTTAGTAACCACAACTCCTGCCTCATCGTCGAGTGTGCGTATGTATTTTGCATTACTGTCCACCACTCCTCACTCGACGTGGAGTTGGTGAATGTATTTTGCGTTATTGACCATAATCCTGCCAGGTTGTGCAATTCGCGGATGTGGTTTCAGTTAGTAACCACAACTCCTGCCTCATCGTCGAGTGTGCGTATGTATTTTGCGTTACTGTCCACCACTCCTCACTCGACGTGGAGTTGGTGAATGTATTTTGCGTTATTGACCATAAATCCTGCCAGGTTGTGCAATTCGCGGATGTGGTTTCAGTTAGTAACCACAACTCCTGCCTCATCGTCGAGTGTGCGTATGTATTTTGCGTTACTGTCCACCACTCCTCACTCGACGTGGAGTTGGTGAATGTATTTTGCGTTATTGACCATAATTCCTGCCAGGTTGTGCAATTCGCGGATGTGGTTTCAGTTAGTAACCACAACTCCTGCCTCATCGTCGAGTGTGCGTATGTATTTTGCGTTACTGTCCACCACTCCTCACTCGACGTGGAGTTGGTGAATGTATTTTGCGTTATTGACCATAATTCCTGCCAGGTTGTGCAATTCGCGGATGTGGTTTCAGTTAGTAACCACAACTCCTGCCTCATCGTCGAGTGTGCGTATGTATTTTGCGTTACTGTCCACCACTCCTCACTCGACGTGGAGTTGGTGAATGTATTTTGCGTTATTGACCATAAATCCTGCCAGGTTGTGCAATTCGCGGATGTGGTTTCAGTTAGTAACCACAACTCCTGCCTCATCGTCGAGTGTGCGTATGTATTTTGCGTTACTGTCCACCACTCCTCACTCGACGTGGAGTTGGTGAATGTATTTTGCGTTATTGACCATAAATCCTGCCAGGTTGTGCAATTCGCGGATGTGGTTTCAGTTAGTAACCACAACTCCTGCCTCATCGTCGAGTGTGCGTATGTATTTTGCGTTACTGTCCACCACTCCTCACTCGACGTGGAGTTGGTGAATGTATTTTGCGTTATTGACCATAATTCCTGCCAGGTTGTGCAATTCGCGGATGTGGTTTCAGTTAGTAACCACAACTCCTGCCTCATCGTCGAGTGTGCGTATGTATTTTGCATTACTGTCCACCACTCCTCACTCGACGTGGAGTTGGTGAATGTATTTTGCGTTATTGACCATAATTCCTGCCAGGTTGTGCAATTCGCGGATGTGGTTTCAGTTAGTAACCACAACTCCTGCCTCATCGTCGAGTGTGCGTATGTATTTTGCGTTACTGTCCACCACTCCTCACTCGACGTGGAGTTGGTGAATGTATTTTGCGTTATTGACCATAATTCCTGCCAGGTTGTGCAATTCGCGGATGTGGTTTCAGTTAGTAACCACAACTCCTGCCTCATCGTCGAGTGTGCGTATGTATTTTGCGTTACTGTCCACCACTCCTCACTCGACGTGGAGTTGGTGAATGTATTTTGCGTTATTGACCATAATTCCTGCCAGGTTGTGCAATTCGCGGATGTGGTTTCAGTTAGTAACCACAACTCCTGCCTCATCGTCGAGTGTGCGTATGTATTTTGCGTTACTCTCCACCACTCCTCACTCGACGTGGAGTTGGTGAATGTATTTTGCGTTATTGACCATAAATCCTGCCAGGTTGTGCAATTCGCGGATGTGGTTTCAGTTAGTAACCACAACTCCTGCCTCATCGTCGAGTGTGCGTATGTATTTTGCGTTACTGTCCACCACTCCTCACTCGACGTGGAGTTGGTGAATGTATTTTGCGTTATTGACCATAATTCCTGCCAGGTTGTGCAATTCGCGGATGTGGTTTCAGTTAGTAACCACAACTCCTGCCTCATCGTCGAGTGTGCGTATGTATTTTGCGTTACTGTCCACCACTCCTCACTCGACGTGGAGTTGGTGAATGTATTTTGCGTTATTGACCATAATTCCTGCCAGGTTGTGCAATTCGCGGATGTGGTTTCAGTTAGTAACCACAACTCCTGCCTCATCGTCGAGTGTGCGTATGTATTTTGCGTTACTCTCCACCACTCCTCACTCGACGTGGAGTTGGTGAATGTATTTTGCGTTATTGACCACTAATCCTGCCAGGTTGTGCAATTCGCGGATGTGGTTTCAGTTAGTAACCACAACTCCTGCCTCATCGTCGAGTGTGCGTATGTATTTTGCATTACTGTCCACCACTCCTCACTCGACGTGGAGTTGGTGAATGTATTTTGCGTTATTGACCATAATTCCTGCCAGGTTGTGCAATTCGCGGATGTGGTTTCAGTTAGTAACCACAACTCCTGCCTCATCGTCGAGTGTGCGTATGTATTTTGCATTACTGTCCACCACTCCTCACTCGACGTGGAGTTGGTGAATGTATTTTGCGTTATTGACCATAATTCCTGCCAGGTTGTGCAATTCGCGGATGTGGTTTCAGTTAGTAACCACAACTCCTGCCTCATCGTCGAGTGTGCGTATGTATTTTGCGTTACTGTCCACCACTCCTCACTCGACGTGGAGTTGGTGAATGTATTTTGCGTTATTGACCATAATTCCTGCCAGGTTGTGCAATTCGCGGATGTGGTTTCAGTTAGTAACCACAACTCCTGCCTCATCGTCGAGTGTGCGTATGTATTTTGCGTTACTGTCCACCACTCCTCACTCGACGTGGAGTTGGTGAATGTATTTTGCGTTATTGACCATAATTCCTGCCAGGTTGTGCAATTCGCGGATGTGGTTTCAGTTAGTAACCACAACTCCTGCCTCATCGTCGAGTGTGCGTATGTATTTTGCGTTACTGTCCACCACTCCTCACTCGACGTGGAGTTGGTGAATGTATTTTGCGTTATTGACCATAATTCCTGCCAGGTTGTGCAATTCGCGGATGTGGTTTCAGTTAGTAACCACAACTCCTGCCTCATCGTCGAGTGTGCGTATGTATTTTGCGTTACTCTCCACCACTCCTCACTCGACGTGGAGTTGGTGAATGTATTTTGCGTTATTGACCATAATCCTGCCAGGTTGTGCAATTCGCGGATGTGGTTTCAGTTAGTAACCACAACTCCTGCCTCATCGTCGAGTGTGCGTATGTATTTTGCGTTACTGTCCACCACTCCTCACTCGACGTGGAGTTGGTGAATGTATTTTGCGTTATTGACCATAATTCCTGCCAGGTTGTGCAATTCGCGGATGTGGTTTCAGTTAGTAACCACAACTCCTGCCTCATCGTCGAGTGTGCGTATGTATTTTGCGTTACTGTCCACCACTCCTCACTCGACGTGGAGTTGGTGAATGTATTTTGCGTTATTGACCATAATTCCTGCCAGGTTGTGCAATTCGCGGATGTGGTTTCAGTTAGTAACCACAACTCCTGCCTCATCGTCGAGTGTGCGTATGTATTTTGCGTTACTGTCCACCACTCCTCACTCGACGTGGAGTTGGTGAATGTATTTTGCGTTATTGACCATAAATCCTGCCAGGTTGTGCAATTCGCGGATGTGGTTTCAGTTAGTAACCACAACTCCTGCCTCATCGTCGAGTGTGCGTATGTATTTTGCATTACTGTCCACCACTCCTCACTCGACGTGGAGTTGGTGAATGTATTTTGCGTTATTGACCACTAATCCTGCCAGGTTGTGCAATTCGCGGATGTGGTTTCAGTTAGTAACCACATCTACTGCCTCATCGTCGAGTGTGCGTATGTATTTTGCGTTACTCTCCAACACTCCTCACTCGACGTGGAGTTGGTGAATGTATTTTGCGTTATTGACCACTAATCCTGCCAGGTTGTGCAATTCGCGGATGTGGTTTTAGTTAGTAACCACAACTCCTGCCTCATCGTCGAGTGTGCGTATGTATTTTGCGTTACTGTCCACCACTCCTCACTCGACGTGGAGTTGGTGAATGTATTTTGCGTTATTGACCATAAATCCTGCCAGGTTGTGCAATTCGCGGATGTGGTTTCAGTTAGTTACCACAACTCCTGCCTCATCGTCGAGTGTGCGTATGTATTTTGCGTTACTCTCCACCACTCCTCACTCGACGTGGAGTTGGTGAATGTATTTTGCGTTATAGACCACTAATCCTGCCAGGTTGTGCAATTCGCGGATTTGGTTTCAGTTAGTAACCACAACTCCTGCCTCATCGTCGAGTGTGCGTATGTATTTTGCGTTGGTGTCCACCACTCCTCACTCGACGTGGAGTTGGTGAATGTATTTTGCGTTATTGACCACTAATCCTGCCAGGTTGTGCAATTCGCACATGTGGTTTCAGTTAGTAACCACAACTCCTGCCTCATCGTCGAGTGTGCGTATGTATTTTGCGTTACTGTCCACCACTCCTCACTCGACGTGGAGTTGGTGAATGTATTTTGCGTTATTGACCATAATTCCTGCCAGGTTGTGCAATTCGCGGATGTGGTTTCAGTTAGTAACCACAACTCCTGCCTCATCGTCGTGTGTGCGTATGTATTTTGCATTACTGTCCACAACTCCTCACTCGACGTGGAGTTGGTGAATGTATTTTGCGTTATTGACCATAAATCCTGCCAGGTTGTGCAATTCGCGGATGTGGTTTCAGTTAGTAACCACAACTCCTGCCTCATCGTCGAGTGTGCGTATGTATTTTGCGTTACTGTCCACCACTCCTCACTCGACGTGGAGTTGGTGAATGTATTTTGCGTTATTGACCATAAATCCTGCCAGGTTGTGCAATTCGCGGATGTGGTTTCAGTTAGTAACCACAACTCCTGCCTCATCGTCGAGTGTGCGTATGTATTTTGCGTTACTCTCCACCACTCCTCACTCGACGTGGAGTTGGTGAATGTATTTTGCGTTATTGACCATAAATCCTGCCAGGTTGTGCAATACGCGGATGTGGTTTCAGTTAGTAACCACAACTCCTGCCTCATCGTCGAGTGTGCGTATGTATTTTGCGTTGGTGTCCACCACTCCTCACTCGACGTGGAGTTGGTGAATGTATTTTGCGTTATTGACCATAAATCCTGCCAGGTTGTGCAATTCGCGGATGTGGTTTCAGTTAGTAACCACAACTCCTGCCTCATCGTCGAGTGTGCGTATGTATTTTGCATTACTGTCCACCACTCCTCACTCGACGTGGAGTTGGTGAATGTATTTTGCGTTATTGACCATAATTCCTGCCAGGTTGTGCAATTCGCGGATGTGGTTTCAGTTAGTAACCACAACTCCTGCCTCATCGTCGAGTGTGCGTATGTATTTTGCGTTACTCTCCACCACTCCTCACTCGACGTGGAGTTGGTGAATGTATTTTGCGTTATTGACCACTAATCCTGCCAGGTTGTGCAATTCGCGGATTTGGTTTCAGTTAGTTACCACAACTCCTGCCTCATCGTCGAGTGTGCGTATGTATTTTGCATTACTGTCCACCACTCCTCACTCGACGTGGAGTTGGTGAATGTATTTTGCGTTATTGACCATAAATCCTGCCAGGTTGTGCAATTCGCGGATGTGGTTTCAGTTAGTAACCACAACTCCTGCCTCATCGTCGAGTGTGCGTATGTATTTTGCGTTACTGTCCACCACTCCTCACTCGACGTGGAGTTGGTGAATGTATTTTGCGTTATTGACCATAATTCCTGCCAGGTTGTGCAATTCGCGGATGTGGTTTCAGTTAGTAACCACAACTCCTGCCTCATCGTCGAGTGTGCGTATGTATTTTGCGTTACTGTCCACCACTCCTCACTCGACGTGGAGTTGGTGAATGTATTTTGCTTTATTGTCAATAATTCCTGCCAGGTTGTGCAATTCGCGGATGTGGTTTCAGTTAGTAACCGCAACTCCTGCCTCATCGTCGTGTGTGCGTATGTATTTTGCATTACTGTCCACCACTCCTCACTCGACGTGGAGTTGGTGAATGTATTTTGCGTTATTGACCATAATTCCTGCCAGGTTGTGCAATTCGCGGATGTGGTTTCAGTTAGTAACCACAACTCCTGCCTCATCGTCGAGTGTGCGTATGTATTTTGCGTTACTGTCCACCACTCCTCACTCGACGTGGAGTTGGTGAATGTATTTTGCGTTATTGACCATAATTCCTGCCAGGTTGTGCAATTCGCGGATGTGGTTTCAGTTAGTAACCACAACTCCTGCCTCATCGTCGAGTGTGCGTATGTATTTTGCGTTACTGTCCACCACTCATCACTCGACGTGGAGTTGGTGAATGTATTTTGCGTTATTGACCACTAATCCTGCCAGGTTGTGCAATTCGCGGATTTGGTTTCAGTTAGTTACCACAACTCCTGCCTCATCGTCGAGTGTGCGTATGTATTTTGCATTACTGTCCACCACTCCTCACTCGACGTGGAGTTGGTGAATGTATTTTGCGTTATTGACCATAAATCCTGCCAGGTTGTGCAATTCGCGGATGTGGTTTCAGTTAGTAACCACAACTCCTGCCTCATCGTCGAGTGTGCGTATGTATTTTGCGTTACTGTCCACCACTCCTCACTCGACGTGGAGTTGGTGAATGTATTTTGCTTTATTGTCCATAATTCCTGCCAGGTTGTGCAATTCGCGGATGTGGTTTCAGTTAGTAACCGCAACTCCTGCCTCATCGTCGTGTGTGCGTATGTATTTTGCATTACTGTCCACCACTCCTCACTCGACGTGGAGTTGGTGAATGTATTTTGCGTTATTGACCATAATTCCTGCCAGGTTGTGCAATTCGCGGATGTGGTTTCAGTTAGTAACCACAACTCCTGCCTCATCGTCGAGTGTGCGTATGTATTTTGCGTTACTGTCCACCACTCCTCACTCGACGTGGAGTTGGTGAATGTATTTTGCGTTATTGACCATAATTCCTGCCAGGTGGTGCAATTCGCACATGTGGTTTCAGTTAGTAACCACAACTCCTGCCTCATCGTCGAGTGTGCGTATGTATTTTGCGTTACTGTCCACCACTCCTCACTCGACGTGGAGTTGGTGAATGTATTTTGCGTTATTGACCATTAATCCTGCCAGGTTGTGCAATTCGCACATGTGGTTTCAGTTAGTAACCACAACTCCTGCCTCATCGTCGAGTGTGCGTATGTATTTTGCGTTACTGTCCACCACTCCTCACTCGACGTGGAGTTGGTGAATGTATTTTGCGTTATTGACCACTAATCCTGCCAGGTTGTGCAATTCGCGGATGTGGTTTCTGTTAGTAACCACAACTCATGCCTCATCGTCGTGTGTGCGGATGTATTTTGCGTTACTGTCCACCACTCCTCACTCGACGTGGAGTTGGTGAATGTATTTTGCGTTATTGACTCTAATTCCTGCCTGGTTGTGCAATTCGCGGATGTGGTTTCAGTTAGTAACCACAACTCCTGCCTCATCGTCGAGTGTGCGTATGTATTTTGCGTTACTCTCCACCACTCCTCACTCGACGTGGAGTTGGTGAATGTATTTTGCGTTATTGACCATAATTCCTGCCAGGTTGTGCAATACGCGGATGTGGTTTCAGTTAGTAACCACAACTCCTGCCTCATCGTCGAGTGTGCGTATGTATTTTGCATTATGTCCACCACTCATCACTCGACGTGGAGTTGGTGAATGTATTTTGCGTTATTGACCATAATTCCTGCCAGGTTGTGCATTACGCGGATGTGGTTTCAGTTAGTAACCACAACTCCTGCCTCATCGTCGAGTGTGCGTATGTATTTTGCGTTACTCTCCACCACTCCTCACTCGACGTGGAGTTGGTGAATGTATTTTGCGTTATTGACCATAATTCCTGCCAGGTTGTGCATTACGCGGATGTGGTTTCAGTTAGTAACCACAACTCCTGCCTCATCGTCGAGTGTGCGTATGTATTTTGCATTATGTCCACCACTCATCACTCGACGTGGAGTTGGTGAATGTATTTTGCGTTATTGACCACTAATCCTGCCAGGTTGTGCAATTCGCGGATTTGGTTTCAGTTAGTTACCACAACTCCTGCCTCATCGTCGAGTGTGCGTATGTATTTTGCGTTACTGTCCACCACTCCTCACTCGACGTGGAGTTGGTGAATGTATTTTGCGTTATTGACCATAATTCCTGCCAGGTTGTGCAATTCGCGGATGTGGTTTCAGTTAGTAACCACAACTCCTGCCTCATCGTCGAGTGTGCGTATGTATTTTGCGTTACTGTCCACCACTCCTCACTCGACGTGGAGTTGGTGAATGTATTTTGCGTTATTGACCATAATTCCTGCCAGGTTGTGCAATTCGCACATGTGGTTTCAGTTAGTAACCACAACTCCTGCCTCATCGTCGAGTGTGCGTATGTATTTTGCGTTACTGTCCACCACTCCTCACTCGACGTGGAGTTGGTGAATGTATTTTGCGTTATTGACCATAATTCCTGCCAGGTTGTGCAATTCGCGGATGTGGTTTCAGTTAGTAACCACAACTCCTGCCTCATCGTCGAGTGTGCGTATGTATTTTGCGTTGGTGTCCACCACTCCTCAGTCGACGTGGCGTTTGTGAATGTATTTTGCGTCAGTGACCACTACTCCTGCCTCATCGTCGAGTGTGCGTATGTATTTTGCGTTGGTGTCCACCACTCCTCAGTCGACGTGGAGTTTGTGAATGTATTTTGCGTTAGTGATTACTACTTCTACCTGGTTGTGCAATTCGCGGATGTGGTTTCAGTTAGTAACCACAACTCCTGCCTCATCGTCGAGTGTGCGTATGTATTTTGCGTTACTGTCCACGACTCCTAACTCGACGTGGAGTTTGTGAATGCATTTTGCGTCAGTGATTACTACTTCTACCTGGTTGTGCAATTCGCGGATGTGGTTTTATTTAGTAACCACAACTCCTCCCTCATCGTCGAGTGTGCGTATGTATTTTTCGTTGGTGTCCACCACTCCTCAGTCGACGTGGCGTTTGTGAATGTATTTTGCGTCAGTGACCACTACTCCTGCCTCATCGTCGAGTGTGCGTATGTATTTTGCGTTGGTGTCCACCACTCCTCAGTCGACGTGGAGTTTGTGAATGTATTTTGCGTTAGTGACCACTACTCCTGCCTTGTTGTGCAATTCGCGGATGTGGTGTCAGTTAGTAACCACAACTCCTGCCTCATCATCGAGTGTGCGTATGTATTTTGCGTTGCTCTCCACCACTCCTCACTCGACGTGAAGTTTATGAATGTATTTTGCGTTGGTGACTACCACTCCTTAGTCGAAATGGACTTCGTGAATATATTTTGCGTTAGTGACCACAACTCCTCCCTCATCGTCGAGTGTGCGTATGCATTTTGCGTTGCTCTCCACCACTCCTCACTCGACGTGGAGTTTATGAATGTATTTTGCGTTGGTGTATACCACTCCTTAGTCGAAATGGACTTCGTGAATGTATTTTGCGTTAGTGACCACAACTCCTGCCTCATCGTCGAGTGTGCGTATGTATTTTGCGTTACTGTCCACCACTCCTCACTCGACGTGAAGTTTATGAATGTATTATGCGTTGGTGTATACCACTCCTTAGTCGATATGGACTTCGTGAATGTATTTTGCGTTAGTGACCACTAATCCTCTCAGGTTGTGCAATTCGCGGATGTGGTTTCAGTTAGTGACCACAACTCCTCCCTCATCGTCGAGTGTGCGTATGTATTTTGCGTTGCTCTCCACCACTCCTCACTCGACGTGGAGTTTATGAATGTATTTTGCGTTGGTGTCCACCACTCCTCAGTCGACGTGGCGTTTGTGAATGTATTTTGCGTCAGTGACCACTACTCCTGCCTCATCGTCGAGGGTGCGTATGTATTTTGCGTTGGTGTCCACCACTCCTCAGTCAACGTGGAGATTGTGAATGTATGTTGCGTTAGTGACCACTAATCCTCTCAGGTTGTGCAGTTCGCGGATGTGGTTTCAGTTAGTGACCACAACTGCCTCATCGTCGAGTGCGCGTATGCATTTTGCGTTGATCTCCACCACTCCTCAGTCGACGTGGAGTTTGTGAATGTATTTTGCGTCAGTGACCACTACTCCTGCCTCATCGTCGAGTGTGCGTATGCGTTTTGCGTTGCTCTCCACCACTCCTCACTAGACGTGGAGTTTATGAATGTATTTTGCGTCAGTGGCCACAACTCCTGCCTCATCGTCGAGTGTGCGTATGTATTTTGCGTTACTGTCCACCACACCTCACTCGACGTGGCGTTTGTGAATGTATTTTGCGTCAGTGACCACAACTCCTGCCTCATCGTCGAGTGTGCGTAGGTATTTTTCGTTGGTGTCCACCACTCCTCAGTCGACGTGGCGTTTGTGAATGTATTTTGCGTCAGTGACCACTACTCCTGCCTCATCGTCGAGTGTGCGTATGTATTTTGCGTTACTGTCCACCACTCCTCAGTCGACGTGGAGTTTGTGAATGTATTTTGCGTTAGTGATTACTACTTCTGCCTGGTTGTGCAATTCGCGGATATGGTTTCAGTTAGTAACCACAACTCCTGCCTCAACGTCGAGTGTGCGTATGTATTTTGCGTTGCTCTCCACCACTCCTCACTCGACGTGGAGTTTATGAATGTATTTTGCGTTGGTGTCCACCACTCCTCAGTCAACGTGGAGATTGTGAATGTATTTTGCGTTTTTGACCATTAATCCTGCCAGGTTGTGCAATTTGCGTATGTGGTTTCAGTTAGTATCCACAACTCCAGCCTCATCGTCGAGTGTGCGTATGTATTTTGCGTTACTGTCCACAACACCTCACTCGACGTGGAGTTTGTGTTTGTTTTATTCGTTTGTGACCACAACTCCTGCCTCATCATCGAGTGTGCGTATGTATTTTGCGTTACTCTCCACCACTCCTCACTCGACGTGGACTTCGTGAATGTATTTTGCGTTAGTGACCACAACTCCTGCCTCATCGTCGAGTGTGCGTATGTATTTTTCGTTACTCTCCACCACTCCTCACTCGACGTGGACTTCGTGAATGTATTTTGCGTCAGTGACCACTACTCCTGCCTCATCGTCGAGTGTGCGTATGTATTTTGCGTTGGTGTCCACCACTCCTCAGTCGACGTGGAGTTTGTGAATGTATTTTGCGTTGGTGTCCACCACTCCTCAGTCAACGTGGAGATTGTGAATGTATTTTGCGTTTTTGACCATTAATCCTGCCAGGTTGTGCAATTCGCGTATGTAGTTTCAGTTAGTATCCACAACTCCAGCCTCATCGTCGAGTGTGCGTATGTATTTTGCGTTGGTGTCCACCACTCCTCAGTCGACGTGGCGTTTGTGAATGTATTTTGCGTCAGTGACCACTACGCCTGCCTCATCGTCGAGTGTGCGTATGTATTTTGCATTACTGTCCACCACTCCTCACTCGACGTGGAGTTGGTGAATGTATTTTGCGTCAGTGACCACTACGCCTGCCTCATCGTCGAGTGTGCGTATGTATTTTGCGTTGGTGTCCACCACTCCTCAGTCGACGTGGAGTTTGTGAATGTATTTTGCGTTAGTGATTACTACTTCTGCCTGGTTGTGCAATTCGCGGATATGGTTTCAGTTAGTAACCACAACTCCTGCCTCATCGTCGAGTGTGCGTATGTATTTTGCGTTGCTCTCCACCACTCCTCACTCGACGTGGAGTTTATGAATGTATTTTGCGTTGGTGTCCACCACTCCTCAGTCAACGTGGAGATTGTGAATGTATTTTGCGTTTTTGACCATTAATCCTGCCAGGTTGTGCAATTCGCGTATGTGGTTTCAGTTAGTATCCACAACTCCAGCCTCATCGTCGAGTGTGCGTATGTATTTTGCGTTACTGTCCACCACTCCTCACTCGACGTGGAGTTTGTGTTTGTTTTATTCGTTTGTGACCACAACTCCTGCCTCATCATCGAGTGTGCGTATGTATTTTGCGTTACTCTCCACCACTCCTCACTCGACGTGGACTTCGTGAATGTATTTTGCGTTAGTGACCACAACTCCTGCCTCATCGTCGAGTGTGCGTATGTATTTTGCGTTGGTGTCCACCACTCCTCAGTCGACGTGGGGTTTGTGAATGTATATTGCGTTAGTGATTACTATTTCTGCCTGGTTGTGCAATTCGCGGATGTGGTTTCAGTTAGTAACAACAACTCCTGCCTCATCGTCGAGTGTGCGTATGTATTTTGCGTTGGTGTCCACCACTCCTCATTCGACGTGGAGTTTGTGAATGTATTTTACGTCAGTGACCACAACTCCTGCCTCATCGTCGAGTGTGCGTATGCCTTTTTGCGTTGGTGTCCACCACTCCTCAGTCGACGTGGAGTTTGTGAATGTATTTTGCGTCGGTGACCACAACTCCCGCCTCATCGTCGAGTGTGCGTATGTGTTTTGCGTTGGTGTCCACCACTCCTCATTCGACGTGGAGTTTGTGAATATATTTTGCGTTAGTGATTACTACTCCTGCCTGGTTGTGCAATTCGCGGATGTGGTTTTATTTAGTAACCACAACTCCTTCCTCATCGTCGAGTGTGCGTATGTATTTTGCTTTGGTGTCCACCACTCCTCAGTCAACGTGGAGATTGTGAATGTATTTTGCGTCAGTGACCACTACTCCTGCCTCATCGTCGAGTGTGCGTATGTATTTTGCGTTGGTGTCCACCACTCCTCAGTCGACGTGGAGTTTGTGAATGTATTTTGCGTCAGTGACCACAACTCCTGCCTCATCGTCGAGTGTGCGTATGCGTTTTGCGTTGCTCTCCACCACTCCTCACTAGACGTGGAGTTTATGAATGTATTTTGCGTCGGTGGCCACAACTCCTGCCTCATCGTCGAGTGTGCGTATGTATTTTGCGTTGGTGTCCACCACTCCTCAGTCGACGTGGAGTTTGTGAATGTATTTTGCGTCAGTGACCACAACTCCCGCCTCATCGTCGAGTGTGCGTATGTATTTTGCGTTGGTGTCCACCACTCCTCAGTCGACCTGGCGTTTGTGAATGTATTTTGCGTCAGTGACCACAACTCCCGCCTCATCGTCGAGTGTGCGTATGTTTTTTGCGTTGATGTCCACCACTCCTCAGTCGACGTGGAGTTTGTGAATGTATTTTGCGTCGGTGACCACAACTCCCGCCTCATCGTCGAGTGTGCGTATGTATTTTGCGTTGGTGTCCACCACTCCTCTGTCGACGTGGAGTTTGTGAATGTATGTTGCGTTAGTGACCACTACTCCTGCCTCATCGTCGAGTGTGCGTATGTATTTTGCGTTACTCTCCACCACTCCTCAGTCGACGTGGAGTTTGTGAATGTATTTTGCGTTAGTGACCACTAATCCTGCCTCATCGTCGAGTGTGCGTAGTGTTTTGCGTTGGTGTCCACCACTCCTCAGTCGACGTGGAGTTTGTGAATGTATTTTGCGTTAGTGACCACTACTCCTGCATGGTTGTGCAGTTTGCGGATGTGGTTTGATTTGGTGGCCACAACTCCTGATCCGCTATCGAGTGCGTGAATTTTGCTTTTGTTTTTTCTCACTTTTACTTTCTCGTCCTTGCCTTTGTGTATTCTTTTTCTGTCCTTGGTAATTTTTTCCAATTTTTATCTATTTTTTTAATTTTTCTTTATTCATTTTTTAAATCTGTTGTTCTATTTTTTTGTTTTAATTCGTGTTATATAAGGGATGTAATTTGGTTTTTGTTGCAGCATAAGGTGCAATTGTGTGGAAGACTCTTATTTTGATCTTGTTCGCATTGTTTTGTTTTTCTTTCCTGTCCTTTTTTATGATTCATCTATCGTTTTGGTTAATCTCTTGTCTTTTTTCGGTTTTTTTTCCTTTTTTCTTCATTTAATTTTTTTTCTCGTCTCCGTCCATTTGTTCAGTTTTCTTATTCCATTTTTTTATTTCAATTTCTTTTGCTTAACTTTTTTTCTTATTTACTCTTTAATCTTGTTTTTCTTTTGATTTTTTGACCTTTTTTTCGTTTATGTTATTTCCTTGTCTTCATTGACTTAAATAACTTTTTTACGGTCTTTTTTCCTTTTCTGCACATCGCTTTCCCTTTTTTAATTTTGCGCAATTTAATGTCGTTTTCACCCACTTTGTAATCCTTACACTGTGTGGTTTAGTTTTTCCGTCTTTTCGCTGAGGTGTTAAAATCTGTTACAGGATTTGTCGATACTTTGATAAATTTTTGTGGAAGCCGTTGTTTGTGTGGATGTTTTAATATTTCAAGAATAAAATGGTTACTTAAGTAGGCAAAGTAATAGCAATCTGACTCACTGAAATATTTGATTTTTGGCTGTCATTTCAGTCGTGGCGCCTTACCACGTCTGCATGCTTTAACACGCCCACAGCCTACAGATACTCACGACAAGACAGGTAGGTGGATATGAGTGCGCGTTTGTGTGATTAATCACAATTACGCGAAGATTATGGCAAATAGCGTCGGCGCCGCTAACCCTGGAACAGATGAGGGAATTATTCCAGTGGTTGTAGACAGCGGCTCGCGCAGCTGTAGAGTTGGATTCGCCGGTGATGATAGTCCTAGGGTCATCCAGGCTGTCACCAAAGTCTGTGGAAAAATTGACATGGTGCCCATTCAACGTGGACACGTTGTGGACTGGGATCGCCTAGAGCTTCTCTGGCGGGAAGCTCTAACACACAAAGATGTAAGATATGTTGATAGTCCACTTCTGTTTACAGAGGCGCCTATGGCTCCCAAATTTGACCGTGAGAGAACGACACAAATCGCGTTTGAAAGTTTTAACGCCCCTGCGGCTTATCTATCCAATCAGGCTGCATTGGCACTCTATGCTGTTGGCAAGACCACCGGACTCGTTTTAGACATTGGACATGGAGTGACACACACTATTCCAGTTGTGGAAGGGAATAACATCTATCCTGGGGTATTTAGCATAGACGTTGCAGGCGAAGATTTGACAGAATACCTTCAAAAGCTGACTGGACGAAGGGATTATTGTGAATTGTTGAAGGAGAAGTTATGTGAGGTATCCCTAACTCCGGAGAAGATGGAGTATTCCCCAATCATGAAGTACACTCTTCCTGACGGTGAAGAAATTGCAATGGGAGGTGAGAGATTCCAATGTCCAGAGGTACTATTCAAACCCAGCCTGTTGGAGAAAGAAGCAAGATGTCTGGCAGTGCAAGAAGCAGTCTATCATTCAGTCCAACGCTGTGATCGCGATACGCGAAGAGAGATGTACGCCAACATCGTGTTGGCAGGTGGATCAAGCATGTTTCGTAACTTAAAGACCCGGTTGACTCGAGAGATCAGCATGATCGCACAGTCGTCCTTTAAAGTCAATGTGAGTGCACCTCCTGAGGGTGGAAAATATTCTTCCTGGCTTGGAGGATCTATTTTCGCCTCGTTATCCACATTTCAGAAGATGTGGATTACAAAACAGGAGTATAATGAATGGGGACCCAGCATTGTTCATCGAAAGTGCAATTAGTAAAGTTTTACTGCTGTCACGTTGCCTGACCATGACAAGTTCTGACAAGAATTCAAGAATAGACATAAACACGTACTTGCTGTAAAATTAAAAACAAAATAAGAGATGGTGATTAAAACTGGTTGTTACTTGAAAAGAATAAAGTGGTGTATGAGCAAATATAATTTTTTTTTAATTTCTTACTACAAAATACTCAGACTCGGGACTTATATGCTTGTTCACGTGGTATCGGGATAAAAAGCTTTTCATTCAAAAATAAGTTAATATTCCATCCTCGGCCAAATCTGCACACCTTGCCATCCAAGCTGTCATCTAATACTTGAAATATTTGATATTAGAAGGATTTGTTAATCTCATTGAACCACCACAAGCCTGTTTGCGGCCCAGCCTGTGCCCTGTTCCCTACATTGGATGTAGCCTGTACAGTTGATGACGAAGAGCTGTCAGAGACATGAAAAATAGAAAGAAATCAGGTTTACACTTAAAGGTATGATAAATGAAGACGTTACATCTCTCCCTCAAGTCATTTAAACAGACTTTACGTAATTTCCTCCTGCTATTACTCAGCAAGGTGGAAACAACAATTAAAATATTTAAGACCTGTAATTAATATAAGCATCATCAAGTCCTCCCCCATCCGCCACCATCTTAAACAAGTGTACATCTACAAGGGAATCTTGCTACACATATTAGAGTGTTCAGGTCTGCCTGGCACTTTATGAGAGAACAATCGATTTGCATGAATGACGACCACATTTATCTGTCGACGCCAAACTCTGCCACCTCCACACACCTCAACAAATTCGATACCAGAAGAATGTGTCGGTTGGACCCAACCACCACCGCCAGCCTGCTTCTCTTTGTCATGGCACACAACTGCTTAAATTGTCCCAACATTGGATGCCGCCTGTGCAGTTGCTCCACAAGAGCGACCCACAGGTGGCTGTGTGTCGATTATTTGTGTCTCGTGGTGTCTAGGAGGTGACACGCATTGTTTGCATTGGAGGATTTTCTGTTCTCGAGGGCATGTCCACTGAGACGACGATGGGGATCCGGCAACAATACACAGGCAGTTACCACGTCTGCCGTCGTGACACCTCCATCTTACCCACATACCATGGTTCCTCAAACCTGTCCACGCTGCAACATAAACATGTCAGATCGTTGATACCATTGTCATAGTGGTAAATGGCAGTGCGTCACTATCATTACCTTGCCCCAGTGTTTGAGGTTGTCTGTGGGTGAGAGCTGATGGCCGTAGGTTGAGAGATTGTTCGAATTTCTTGTCTTTGATGGCACTATGGATTTCAGAAATTCATTCAAATGCGCAGTTACTATTACAGTTGTCTGTCATCTCGAATTGAAAAAATTTGTGCCTAAATGTGTTGTTGAGATTTTGGTCAAGTAATTTCCCAAAAAGCGCAAATGCTACCTTCACCTCAATGCCGTACTGCCACCACTTTTTCCATGCTTCTGCGGGCTACGATTGACCATCCTCATCTTTCTGAGCGGTAAACAAGCAAATAACAGGTGGAATGGATATTTGAAAGACAGAAACGAGGCTTAGTTTGATCATTTATTTACTGATTATGCAGACGGTGCGAAATAACATGGGAGGGAAGATGAGCCGCGGATTAGTTAAAAACATTTTCGGTGTACAATACTGGGACCGATTTCCTCGTATTCCACCTTCGAGATCCACATCTGCTGGAAGGTGGAAAGTGAAGCAAGAATGGAACCACCAATCCACACAGAGTACTTGCGTTCAGGTGGTGCAGCAATCCTGATCTTCACTGTTGTCGGTGCTAGAGACGAAATCTCCCGCTGCATACGTTCTGCAATGCCCTGGAACATAGTGGAACCACCCGAGAGCACTGTGTTGGAATATAGGTCTTTTCGAATGTCAACGTCACACTTCATGATGGAGTTGTAAGTCGTCTCGTGGATACCAGTTGCTTCTAGACCCAGAAAACCGGGTTGGAACAGGGCTTCAGGACAGCGGAAGCGCTCGTTGCCAATGGTAATCAGTTGACCATCTGGCAGTTCATAAGAGCGTTCCAAAATGGCACTAGAAGTTGACGTCATCATTTCCTGCTCGAAATCGAGTGCTACGTAGCAGAGCTTCTCCTTTATGTCGCGAGCTATTTCGCGCTCTGCTGTAGTAGTAAAGTTGTAGCCACGCTCAGTCATGATCTTGACAAGGTGGTCTGTTAAATCTCGGCCCGCTAAGTCAAGACGTAGAATAGCATGAGGAAGCGCATAACCCTCGTAGATGGGGACAGTATGGGTCACACCGTCACCAGAGTCCAGCACGACTCCAGTAGTACGACCAGAGGCGTACAACGAGAGCACTGCCTGGATGGCTACATACATCGCCGGACAATTGAAAGTCTCAAACATGATCTGTGTCATCTTCTCACGATTGGCTTTCGGATTGAGTGGAGCCTCAGTGAGGAGGACTGGATGCTCCTCAGGCGCCACACGTAGTTCGTTGTAGAAGGTGTGATGCCAGATTTTCTCCATGTCATCCCAATTGGTCACGATGCCGTGTTCAATGGGGTACTTGAGAGTAAGGATGCCTCTTTTCGATTGAGCCTCATCACCTACGTAGCTGTCTTTTTGTCCCATACCAACCATCACTCCCTGAAATTTAATATGCTTTAATTTACCACTTAAAGGACCCATTCAAAGGGGACATAAATGTCGCCGATTAGGGAGAAAAGAGATTCTGTCATCTACTGAATATTATGGACAGAAGTAATTTGTGTTGAGGGAGCCCGTATGCATTACTGTTGGAAATAGAACAAGACGCCAGGACGAATAGGGAAGGATATGGACTGCTAACACCTAATTTTTTTAAATATGTCTTTTTAGTTTCTCTGTACAATTCACTGACGAAGAAGTCAAAGTAAGCATTGTCGGGTAGCGAAAGGTCTCCTGTAAGTCACAATTGATATGTTTTAATGAAATTGGTGCTTTGTGCGCAAAGATTATTTCGGAATAGGTACGTTGTCACAGGGCGAAAATAGAAAGACTGCCCTCAGATGGCGACTCTACAAGAGAGCACTTGATCTCCACACTAATTATGCCTATCTAGTTAGATGAAAAGCCGACTTCTTCACCATACATTTAGTGCATGAGAGCAAACTGTTTTTGTCTCTTATATGCAGAAATTAGTCGACTAGTTGGAACCAGTTCCGGTGCGGCTGAAACACTGCCTACCTATCCAACTAACCTGATGTCTTGGACGACCCACGATAGAGGGGAAGACGGCACGAGGAGCATCGTCACCAGCAAAGCCGGCTTTGCACATACCAGAGCCGTTGTCTATCACCAGAGCTGCGGTGTCCTCGTCCGCCATCGAGAGGCTAGCAAGAGTAAAATCCAAATGCCACGTTCACCGTTTCGAAGTAAAATATATGCTTACAAGTGCGCAATTGAGTCGTTGATGTCGTCAGTGATGAGATTTTAACCTCACCGAAGGGGTCGCAAACTACCTGATGACTAGGTGGCTGGCAAAATGCGTAGTTGAGGCATTGCAGTGTTAACCATACTGAGGACGTTCGAGTGAAACCGGGACTTTGGGGTTTTATTTACGAAAAAAAAGAAGAATAAATGAAGTTGTAGGTAATAATGCTTTACGTCTTAATTTGTTAAAGCAGTTTCTTTTAGAGCTTTGATGTAGTAAGTCTCGTTGCAAAATTCTTTTGTTCTAATTTTAGGAGGAGGGCTGTCCTGATATTATATGTGGCCTGACCTCGGAAGGGTGGAGTGGGTCTTGTTCGTCAATAACTGTATCCACTTATTATACAGAGGAATGCAACCACTTTTACAGTTTCTTCATGCAAGGGATTAGGACCACATAAATGCTTTCTTCAATAATGAAGTACTCTGGTGCTCTCCACTTTAGGCGCACCCCTGCTTGACCATATTTAGAACTTTGGCTCAGTCTCTCTCAATATGCTTCCACGCCTGGGCGATGTTGCAGTGACTGCACAAGATTCTAGCTGGAGTTTGTCGAGTTCCCGGTACCGTGAGGTCGCGCGTTGGTATTGCCATCAACGACGCTATAGACGTAGCAACTTGAAGGGATTCAAAGCAGGCGAGTTGGGAGGTCAAGTGCCAAGATGGGGGTGTTGTGGTCATAAAATTTACCGTCTTTTACACCTGGACCGTTAAGTTTACGCAAAGAGAGAGTCCAACCGTAACTCCCATAATCAGTTCTCTCTCCCCCTCTCTCTCTCTCTCTCTCTCTCTCTCTCTCTCTCTCTCTCTCGACTTCTAGCTGGAATTTCGTCGTCGAAGTCTGCGTGCAGACGGCAATTTTTATCCCGACGTCTTGGGGGAAAGTAGGGGGATATGACATCTAGTCTATGGTGGAAGCTAAAAGCAGCTGTGCCAGCGACTGTGTGTGAGTTTTATGTTTGTAGGGTTTGAATCAAGTTTCTTGTTAACAGAGGTGACAATTTTTGATTAATATTTAAACACACCACCATTCACTCCCATCTACAAGCAACCTCAAACACTGGGGCAAGGTAATGATAGTGACGCACTGCCATTTACCACTATGACAATGGTAGCAACGATCTGACATGTTTATGTTGCAGCGTGGACAGGCGTGGACATAAAGTGCCAGGCAGACCTGAACACTCTAATATGTGTAGCAAGATTCCCTTGTAGATGTACACTTGTTTAAGATGGTGGCGGATGGGGGAGGACTTGATGATGCTTATATTAATTACAGGTCTTAAATATTTTAATTGTTGTTTCCACCTTGCTGAGTAATAGCAGGAGGAAATTACGTAAAGTCTGTTTAAATGACTTGAGGGAGAGATGTAACGTCTTCATTTATCATACCTTTAAGTGTAAACCTGATTTCTTTCTATTTTTCATGTCTCTGACAGCTCTTCGACAGCTCTTCCTTTCCTTATTTTTGAAAAAACAAGAAATCTCAAAAAAGGGATAAGGAAGGTGGGAAACACGACAGAATGATCCACTTTTGATAATGAACCAGATAGGTTATTTAAGACATCACGATTCTCTAGTTTTTCTTACAGATATTAACCGATTCAATTTTGATAAGCACTTTTGACTTTGCCCCACAAGTGCCTGTAGAAGATGGCGTTTCGTAGAGCTTGGTGAAGAGAAAAGCGAAGTGAGTGAGTGAAGGAGAGAGCACAATCTCACCACTCGCCATATATGGGTAAAAGAATACGCTGGCACCCAAACACGCACGCACGCAAGCACACAACTGCGACTAATTTTGAAACCGCCTAATATGGTCACTGCGAATGTGCATTTCTCCACCCTCCCTCTTAACGCAAGCGTGTTGAGTAGAGGTGTGCTGTGCTGTGCTGTGCTGTGCTCAGGTTTGGCGCTCAGCCTGCCTCCACTCGGTTCCCGTCATGACCTCGTGCCTGCGTGCGTGCGTGCGTGCGTGCGTCAAGGTGTGTGCTTGAGCACGATTGCCATGCAAACTCGAGCCATCTGTGACAACCACACACACACATCGCACTCCACTAATTGTTTTTTGATTGTGTTATCCTAATAAGAGCTGCTGAGAAACCTTTTTTTCTTTCCTTTATTCAAACTTCATGTGCAACTTCCTAAATAGAGGCGACGATTTTACGAATTAGGCCAACCACAATATTACCACCTCACCTAGTAACTAATCTCTAACCGAATTTGACACTCTTGACGGGGAAACAGCTATAAGTTTTAAAATGCGCCTTTTCTGATGAAAATAACGATAAATTTTCAATTAGTACCTACACACAGAAAGGGTTAAAGCACCATGTCATCCACTTTTCTGTCTGCCTGTCCTTCTAGTTTATCTGGCAAATGTGCACGTTCAAGCGTCACATCCCTCCCTATTTCCGTCCTTCAGCTTTCTGTCACAAATTTTTTTTCTCCTTTAAAAAGCGCAGAGCATTAAAGGCCTAACCCAGCTCAAGTTGTACATCCTGATACTCATTCCACTCTCTGCGGTCTTTTACGAAGACATTGCAGAATTGCGTGGTTTCAAATGTAATTATTTTGTGAAGCATCTTTGTTTGAATGTACTATCCAGGCAAGAGGCGGTTAAAAAAATATAAGGAGGAGGGAGCGTTCTCTGGACCTCTTCTGCTACCCCAACCCAATGTATGTTCCAAGACTATGAAGACTGAGGTGGAAGAGAGAAGAATTAAGCTTATTGCAAAATAACTAATGTAGGGAATCGTTGGTAAATCGTGACACGCTACGGGAATGACAGCCAAAATTTGGTAAGGCAAAGGTGGCTTAGTCTCAGGCAAAAAGACACGTCAAATTGGAGATTGTGAATGCCATATTTGCAGATTAACCCTTGGTGTAAATCGCCCTTAACCTTTAAAGTAGAAATTCTTGACGTTCATGTAAGTAAATTTATTGGCATAATTTGGAGGCAAGAAACAGACAAAAAGACAAGGGAGAAGAGGGTGGATTTAGAAGCATTTGCGATGAACAATGCTGGGTCCGGACTCGTCGTACTCCTGTTTGGTGATCCACATCTGTTGGAAAGTGGACAATGAGGCCAGAATGGAACCACCAATCCAGACAGAGTATTTGCGTTCTGGTGGAGCAATGATCTTGATCTTCATGGTGGTTGGCGCGAGGGCAGTGAGGTCCTTGTTCATACGGTCAGCAATACCAGGGTACATGGTGGATCCACCAGACAAGACCACGTTTGAATAGAGGTCCTTCCTGATGTCGAGATCGCACTTCATGATGGAGTTGTAGGTAGTCTCGTGGATACCATTGCACTCCAGGCCGAGGAAACTGGGTTGGTAGAGGGCTTCAGGACAACGGAAACGTTCGTTGCCAACTGTGATTACTTGACCGTCAGGCAGCTCATAAGTCTTCTCCAGAGAGGAGCTAGTGGCAGCGGTAGCCATTTCATTCTCAAAGTCAAGCGCCACATAGCACAACTTCTCCTTGATGTCTCGCACAATTTCACGCTCCGCTGTAGTGATGAAGCCATAGCCACGCTCTATCAGTAGCTTTATTAGCCAGTCGGTGAGATCACGACCAGCCAAATCAAGCCGCAGAATTGCGTGCGGTAGCGCGTAACCCTCGTAAATGGGTACAGTGTGGCTCACTCCGTCGCCCGAGTCGAGCACGATGCCCGTAGTACGACCGGAAGCGTAGAGCGAGAGCACCGCCTGGATGGCTACATACATCGCCGGACAATTGAAAGTCTCAAACATGATCTGTGTCATCTTCTCACGATTGGCTTTCGGATTGAGTGGAGCCTCAGTGAGGAGGACTGGATGCTCCTCAGGCGCCACACGTAGTTCGTTGTAGAAGGTGTGATGCCAGATTTTCTCCATGTCATCCCAATTGGTCACGATGCCGTGTTCAATGGGGTACTTGAGAGTAAGGATGCCTCTTTTCGATTGAGCCTCATCACCTACGTAGCTGTCTTTGTTGCCCATGCCAACCATGATGCTCTGCTGACGTGGACGACCGACGAGAGAAGGGAAAACAGCGCGAGGGGAGTCATCGCCAGCGAAGCCAGCTTTGCACATACCCGAACCATTGTCCACAACAAGAGGAGTTACTTCTTCAGCCATTGCTCATCAAAGGATTTTCCTCTACCGCACTCAACCAAAGTGTTCCTTCTTGTGATTTCTAGGGCTAGTATATCGTCACTGCATACAGGTAGTCTATGAGATAGGTATCATCATCTCTTGGCGCCTCTTTAGCTGCGTGACATTGGTCTAAACGCATGAAGAGCAGATGCATTCACTGGGGTGGATTGTGATGCACTGCACTTGAGCTCCAGCACCCTCTTATGCGAGTAATCTACTTATCCCTTGAAATTTAACTGACGAGATTACCATATTCTGGTTCTAACCTTTGAAATAGGGATACTTGGTACATTATAAGAACGTACTTGTGGAATTTGAGTCTGCCAAAAAGTTTTAGAATTTACTATTACATATGCTTATTTGAATTTAAGCGCAAAAACTGTGACAGATTTATGGTGGTAGCAGTACAAGTTTACTTTATAAAGGTAAAGTCTTTCTAGGCATTTAGACTTTAGGTCGATTCATAGTGAACATCCCTCTTTGTGAATGAAATATTGCATAGGAAGTTATTAATCACCATTTCGTTAAACATGGCAGTCGTTATTCAGGAAACAAGGTAGTCACCTGTTGGAATGTTGGCACAAGGCAAACCAGCCTCACGCCCCTTTTCAACACTAGCAGAAAATATGCGGAACTACTCAACGTCTAGGGCCTGCACACTTTAGACTTCCCTTATGTAAACGAATCACCCGATCTTCTGGAAATCCGTGGCTGTGGCATACCATGTAATTACTCTACGAGTTTATTACTGATGACTGTAAGTAACGTGTCAGTATTCGGCTGCAGAAGCACTGAGGTTAGTGAAATATTTATAATTTGGCAAAAAAGTGCCTGAGGTTTAAAAGCAACTGACGTTGTATCCCACACTCTAGCTTGTGCGTGTTTCGTGTGTCAAATTTTGCATTTTTATGATCAATCATTTGGGATACACAATATCACTGTCTTTAATGACACGCTAGTAAATAATTAACTAAAAATTATTATCACAAAATCTTTAGGACCAAGAATGACGTCCAAAGAAGAAATTGCTTAATTTTTTATTTAGACTTTGTTTTAAGGTTTACTCTTAGGAGCTTCATTTTTCGATTCGCTATCTCGCAGTCACAGCTGTTACCGTACTGCTCTATTAGTTGTTTGAACGTCCCACCTAGGACCTTAGCTGCTAACCTCTGAATGCATTCTTTTGCTCCGGGAATCCTGCAAAACATTTGTGGGCGAAATTTTAGTTGTTCATTTTGCTTTTCCTTTCCGTTGGTAACAAATAGTGAACTTCATAGTGTTTTGCTCCTCCATCATTTTAGCTCGATTGTCGGCACTCCCCTGTCACTACCACTTTGTGGGTTCTAGCTATTGGGAATTTTCGTTTATCAACTCAGAGCTTCGTACTTTCTTTTAATGAAGTCGTTGATAAGTATCTTCCAGAGTCCTTTATCATTCTGGTTGTGCCTATTCATTGAATTTGTGTTCATTTCTACCTATATCTTCCCTCCCTACTATGCTTCATTTGGATCGCGCCTGCGTACTTTTCGTGTCAATAAAACAAAACGTAATGATCCTGCAACAAAATAAGATATTCTTGGTTGGATAGTCGTTCTACTATGGTTTCGAATGGCATGTGACATACCAACCACATGATTTTAGATGTCCTCAGAAAAGCGCAACTTCGGTAAAGCAACGAACCAGGACCACGAAATTGATGCGCAAGATTCCAGGGAGGAGCCAGTGGAAAATGGGCTTCCAATCGACACGAAATCGCATCAAGATCCACTCCATGCGCCTATGACGATTTCGCGTAAGTCTATTCCGTCCCTACGCTTTTTCTCCCTCTCTCCCAATAACCTGTGTGTGTATGGCAGAGGCACCCATGTGGATATCCTCGCCATATTTTTAATGTTCTGCTTGATAGTACATTTATTAGCCCACAATTTTTACCCAACATGCTGAACGCCTGCATAAAATTTAAATTATTATAAGGTGCTTGATAAGTAGCTTTGACCAAATTCTCCATTCTTTATAGCCTCACCACCCAAGCAAGTGACAATTGATCAGCTGGCTGAAGCAGCGAACAGCTTTTATAAGATGTCTCTTGTCCACGAAATCAGCGTTGATTCGAACTTCAAGATGGAGAGGAAAGAGGAACCGTGAGTTAATTTATTTAAATGTCCCACCTACTGTGATGGTTAATTTTATATCCAGGCGCTTTGATATGGCGTTTGAAGTGACTACTTGCGATTTCGGATAAATGGCATGCATGGCTCATGAAGGCAGTGCAAGAAACGTGCTAGCAAGTCATTCGATCCGGGGCTTGAAAATCGCCTTCTATGCCTGAATGCTTCATTATTGAAGTCGACTAATTTAACACTTAACAGATATTAGCAGTTTAGGGTCGAATCTCCTGTGCTGGAAATGAAGTGAGGGGAGAACATTTAATTAACTTAAGTGATTTAATCAATATTTGCATTTCTTGATGGCTCACATATTCGCCGTGGCATTTGACCTGAAAATCCGTGTTCGCATGCACGCAGATATTGTCTAAAATAGGTCATTTTTTATCCTAAAGCCTTTTATCTCCTTACTCTGAATGAGAATCCCACGCGTTGAAATGAGAACAAGTATGAATATAGTTTGTCTACCTGTGCATTAAATTTGGTAAGCTCCATTTGAAGAAGTGAATTTGTCAAGCTATTCTTCTTTAATCAGAAAGGGGAGTTGCTTGGAGCGGTGGGATGTCAAAAGACAGAGGTAAAGTCAGTTGATAGGTTGGTATGCGGTGAAGTCACATCTACCAGTAGCAGACTCCACAGTAATTACCATCCTTGTGTTTGAAAAGGACACCACCACCATTACCATCCCGTTGCGCCTGCATCAACTGTCGGTAGAGGAGGTAGTAGAGGGCGTATTTCTGCAAATCCTCTTTAGTCACTTGGGCCATCTTCTATATCTTCTCACATCCCCAAGCTCACCTCTGCTTAAGTACGTATCGGAGATGGAGGGGGCAAATATTTCCCACCAACTCGGCAACCGTCTTATCTGGTGGTTGGTGTGGTTATCAGGTGGTGGCAACTCGTGATGAGCTTGTGATGACCATGTGCCCATACTATGAACGTACTAACCATCGTAGATGTGCGCAGTTCTGTGGGATAGCTGCCATCCACCCATCAGTCGTGGGAAGCTCAACACGTCATAGTACGTATTTAAGTGGATGGGTGCTGTGCGAATGTACGAAGAATGGCGGCGGCGCAACCGTTGACCGCTACCGACGTACAGTCC
Organism: Echinococcus multilocularis; assembly: GCA_000469725.3. Taxonomy (NCBI): domain Eukaryota; kingdom Metazoa; phylum Platyhelminthes; class Cestoda; order Cyclophyllidea; family Taeniidae; genus Echinococcus; species Echinococcus multilocularis. Next base: position 1,820,604 of record LN902846.1, on the reverse strand, counting down.
TACCTCCTCTACTACCTCCTCTATCGTCAGCTTATGAATAGGGGTAGATGTGGACACTGGCATGGTGAATTCTGCTGATGGAAGTAATGTCTCTCTGTAGTCGCACACTCACCCCGTTTTGTGCAGTAGACTGTGTGATCAACAATGCTTAGTTCTTTGTGCGAAGCTAAGTAAAGAGTTGTCTGACATTGTCGCCTTCTTCCGCCCCACCAATTGCACTATGGACTGACGGTTAGCTTTCAAAATTGTGGGTTTCGGGGTGCTAAACATCAGATTCTTTCTTACTACTTGTGTTTGATGCACCAAACAAGCTCCTATGGTTGGTTTTTAAGGCCGGATTTTAAAGCACCTGCATTCCCTCACACAAGTAGAGGCTGGGGAGTGCATTCCGTGCATTTGTTAAAGTCGAATGGTAATGTTAATAATGAATGGTCAAGTGAGCCCTCAGCCAATTCTTTGTTTTTTATTCAATGCCTCGCAATATGTGTAATAATTGTTGAGGTTTGTGAACCGTCCATTTTATCAATGGATTTCGTAACCGTTTGTTGCTATGTAACAAAACCAGAACGGTTTTATTGGATCTGATTAAGGATAGCATTGACTCCAGTAAAGTGGGTACGTAAACATTGTCTGACAGCGTAGAACAATAGCTGTCGTTGGGGGGTTTCATCCCCGCCTCCTGTTCCGCTATCAGTGCGATCTCTAAGGCGAATGTTCAGTGGCGAACTCTTGGAGTTGCTGCTGGAAGCTCACGCATTGTTTGTCCATCGACTAATTAATTCTGAGGCATTTTTATCTGCTTTAACCGTGAAAAACAACAGTGCTTTTCTACAGCCTCCCTATCACCTTGTAGCGTGGGATTTGGAACAAGCAAAAATGTTTTGCTTTGTGTAAATCACTTTTTACTACTGTAGACGTCGAACTAATTTGCATTAGGGCGCCTTGTACACTTTCTCCCAACTGCGTTCGTGGAGCACTTGCTTTGGATTTTCAGACAAAATGAAATTAGATTAGGCACGACTGCCTTTCTGCGGAATGCCCTTTTGGGGTGAACCACACATTCATAGTCTTTGAACTGTATTGTCGCCTATCAAGGCTTGTGAGTGGTAGCCATCTGCTTTGTAACTTTCATCACGCCTTCCCCCTCCCGCTTGGTATAGATGTATGTGGATTGTCTCCTCTCTCACCTATCCATGCTTTATGGCAAAATCTCACCAACATTTTTAGCACCTGATAACTTTTGAAGGATGGGGAAAGGTAGGTTTATTTGGGAATCAATAACGTAGGCTTGACAATTTTCTGTAGCCGTAAAGGATTCCCAGACAGGTTATTAACCTGGCATCCTTTGAAGGCCGGACTCATAGTTATTTTCTTACACTCTTGATTCATCTACTACTTCCGGACCTACTCATCCCATTTTAGGTCTATCTATCCTTCTGAATATATCATTCATTTCTTCCGAGATCCACTTGCCAAACCATTTTCATTTCATTGGTCTACCTTGTATCTATGCGCTCATTCATCTTTCTACACCAAGTTGGTCCCCATTTTCTCAATCTGGGTGTTCTCTCGTGGTAAATGACTGAATAGCGATCGTATAAGAAGTCTGGTAGTCTGAAACCACAGCTGGCATGATCCAAACCCAGTATACCTAATTTGAAGACCATAACACAGTAGCACTCAACATACGGCCTTATCTCAGTTGTCGAAAAGGTGCAAAATCCACTGCATACTGGCCAGCCATTGAAGAGTGAAGTTGTGATTCCCAACCTATCCTTCAGTTACCTCACCTGAGTTTTCTTATTGTTTCCCTAGACTAGAGAGAGGTATAAAGGAGACAATGCACAGAGCCTTCTGGGATGTGCAGCGTTCTCACCTCAACGCCGACCCGCCAAACTACGAGCCTGCTCTCGGTCTACTGAAGGAGATTAGACAGGTATGAGGTGTCCAATCGCCTGTTTTACTCTTGCAATCATCCTGCAAATCCCTTTTTAGCAAATTGAGTAATTGGGGCTGTTCTTCCATTATTGCTTTCTGGAAGTGTCGCTCCAGAAGGCGACTTTAGGTTTCATTGCGAAAGCGGTAGATATTCCATCAGTGATGCGAAATATAATACAAGACTGTAAGGAAAGATGACTCGATGTTTTGCTGTCGTGACATTTAGCGATATTTATGGATCTTGTGGTGTTTGATGGGTTTCATTTGATACCCATTAACTGGTAGGCGGAAAATACGCGGAAAGCAGACTCGCTATGAAAGGATTTCCCTCTGCAGCTGAATCAATCCAGAACGCGTTGCTCTATCTCGCTATCATTGTTAACCAAAGGTCAAAAATTATGGTGGTAGCCGATGTGAACTACTCAAAATCACACATGTTCGTATTGGTGAATGAAACATTCGTCGCCCTTGCAATTAAACTACAAGAGACACTGGCAGGTGGCTGTCCATCGGTTGTTCAGGTGTCCTGGCGTCTTAGTGTCCACAATGAGGTAGGCCTTGTACGCTTTATGCAGAATGTTTGTTTCCACAGGAATGACCACTGTGACGACTGTAGTCTGACAACACTACGCTAACGGTCGTCACAACTGCCATCGTGACACCTTTATCGTACAACTTACGAAGGTCCTTTAAACTTTGATTTAATGTCAAAATGGTGTGTGACGAAGCGTCACCACCATCGCCGCACTGTACAGTGTTTGTGGTTGTCTGTGAGTACGAGTAGATGACCATGTGCTCAAGTATTGTTTTCATTTGTCGTCTTTGATGACATGTTACTTGATTCAACACCACACTTCATGCATGAGTGTCAGAACGGCTTACAAAATATCGGCTGCCGTGGAATTGGTGGTCACGGAGAAACCGAAAGCCGATTGCTCTTCCATGTGGATCATTGCAACAGTATTTCAGTGAACTTTTCCCCCAATAGGTGGTGCCGCTTATTCGTAGTGTCTGAGTTTGAAGCACATGCAGGGTCTAGTGGTTTAAACACATTAACATCTCAACACCAGTCAGATGAATCCCTTTTCCGGCTACCACATTACTTACTTAAACTTTACAGCTTTTGGAGTGATTGACTGTAAAAAGGTAGAGGTAGATCTAGAAGCTCAACAGTATTTGTGCAAGTTTGGTGGAGGGTAACACTTACAATACTACTTATTTTTAGTCTCTGGAGAGCTTGACTCTGCCACATCAGACAACACTTCGAGCGCAGATCGCAGAGCGTTTGGACATTGAGACAGCGGAGGTGGAGTGGCGACGCACTGGACACCTGCGACTGGAGGCTTTTGCAGAACCTCTTGTCGAAATGCTTGCTCAATGGTGCGCCCCCGTTCGCGATCCCGATGTTGCTCGTCTGCGTGACATCTCTGATCCGATTGAATTCTTTCGGTTAGTCTCTTGTCAATGTGTGTCGATTCTTGTATGACTTGTCGGCATCTAATGGTGGCTGTTTACATCTCAAATTCGGCACTCCCCATTCCTTGACATTGTCTGATCCACTGGCATCAATAAAGGCTAAGACAAGTGTCAGTTGTTTGGAGCTTTAAGGTCTCAACTGAGCCGGACTGGTTTTGTTGGATTTACAGGCCATACAGAAATGCGATCTCCAATATTGGCCGGATGTCATCTTTATTTAAAAATAATTTTTTAGTGTGTGTTATGTCTAGATTTGGCCTTGTCTTTGCGTTACGTCTGGAACTTCAACCCTCCATCTTAGGTTTAAGTAATTTGCTGTGACTTTTGCTGTTTATTCAAAAAGTACTACCTCTTTTATACTTCCTTTGGAACCGGTGAAGATGTGACCATTGCTGCATTTTGGCGATTGGACAGTTCTGATCCTAACACGGGACTACTTCCATCTAATAAGTTGTATTTCAATGTAGTATAGTTTAGGCGTAGTTACCCCGTCGTTAAGTCTGCGCTCTCTCCTAGAGTCGTCTAGGAGTGAATTAAAGAGTTCGGAAATAGTCTGTACTGTTGTAAAGGCTGTAGGTCGTTCCACGTGGCGTTCAATCGGCTATAGCCACCACGATCACGAGGAATGGAGACTCCTGATACTTAAGATTGACAAAATCACAGTCGTCTCCGTTTGTTATGAACTGCTATGTATCCGTGTGAGAGTTTGGATCCTGTCCAATTTCCAAGCTGGAGTAAATCAGGCAACGAAGAATTTAATACGGACGTTTTCATTTGTTGACACACATGCGTAAGCTGCAAACACGATGTTTGTGTATGTGACTTCGGGTTGACTACTGAAGACAGGGTGATCCCATCCCAATGCTGTACTGCCACCACTTTTTCCATGCTTCTGCGGGCTACGATTGACCATCCTCATCTTTCTGAGCGGTAAACAAGCAAATAACAGGTGGAATGGATATTTGAAAGACAGAAACGAGGCTTAGTTTGATCATTTATTTACTGATTATGCAGACGGTGCGAAATAACATGGGAGGGAAGATGAGCCGCGGATTAGTTAAAAACATTTTCGGTGTACAATACTGGGACCGATTTCCTCGTATTCCACCTTCGAGATCCACATCTGCTGGAAGGTGGAAAGTGAAGCAAGAATGGAACCACCAATCCACACAGAGTACTTGCGTTCAGGTGGTGCAGCAATCCTGATCTTCACTGTTGTCGGTGCTAGAGACGAAATCTCCCGCTGCATACGTTCTGCAATGCCCTGGAACATAGTGGAACCACCCGAGAGCACTGTGTTGGAATATAGGTCTTTTCAAATGTCAACGTCACACTTCATGATGGAGTTGTAAGTCGTCTCGTGGATACCAGTTGCTTCTAGACCCAGAAAACCGGGTTGGAACAGGGCTTCAGGACAGCGGAAGCGCTCGTTGCCAATGGTAATCAGTTGACCATCTGGCAGTTCATAAGAGCGTTCCAAAATGGCACTAGAAGTTGACGTCATCATTTCCTGCTCGAAATCGAGTGCTACGTAGCAGAGCTTCTCCTTTATGTCGCGAGCTATTTCGCGCTCTGCTGTAGTAGTAAAGTTGTAGCCACGCTCAGTCATGATCTTGACAAGGTGGTCTGTTAAATCTCGGCCCGCTAAGTCAAGACGTAGAATAGCATGAGGAAGCGCATAACCCTCGTAGATGGGGACAGTATGGGTCACACCGTCACCAGAGTCCAGCACGACTCCAGTAGTACGACCAGAGGCGTACAACGAGAGCACTGCCTGGATGGCTACATACATCGCCGGACAATTGAAAGTCTCAAACATGATCTGTGTCATCTTCTCACGATTGGCTTTCGGATTGAGTGGAGCCTCAGTGAGGAGGACTGGATGCTCCTCAGGCGCCACACGTAGTTCGTTGTAGAAGGTGTGATGCCAGATTTTCTCCATGTCATCCCAATTGGTCACGATGCCGTGTTCAATGGGGTACTTGAGAGTAAGGATGCCTCTTTTCGATTGAGCCTCATCACCTACGTAGCTGTCTTTTTGTCCCATACCAACCATCACTCCCTGAAATTTAATATGCTTTAATTTACCACTTAAAGGACCCATTCAAAGGGGACATAAATGTCGCCGATTAGGGAGAAAAGAGATTCTGTCATCTACTGAATATTATGGACAGAAGTAATTTGTGTTGAGGGAGCCCGTATGCATTACTGTTGGAAATAGAACAAGACGCCAGGACGAATAGGGAAGGATATGGACTGCTAACACCTAATTTTTTTAAATATGTCTTTTTAGTTTCTCTGTACAATTCACTGACGAAGAAGTCAAAGTAAGCATTGTCGGGTAGCGAAAGGTCTCCTGTAAGTCACAATTGATATGTTTTAATGAAATTGGTGCTTTGTGCGCAAAGATTATTTCGGAATAGGTACGTTGTCACAGGGCGAAAATAGAAAGACTGCCCTCAGATGGCGACTCTACAAGAGAGCACTTGATCTCCACACTAATTATGCCTATCTAGTTAGATGAAAAGCCGACTTCTTCACCATACATTTAGTGCATGAGAGCAAACTGTTTTTGTCTCTTATATGCAGAAATTAGTCGACTAGTTGGAACCAGTTCCGGTGCGGCTGAAACACTGCCTACCTATCCAACTAACCTGATGTCTTGGACGACCCACGATAGAGGGGAAGACGGCACGAGGAGCATCGTCACCAGCAAAGCCGGCTTTGCACATACCAGAGCCGTTGTCTATCACCAGAGCTGCGGTGTCCTCGTCCGCCATCGAGAGGCTAGCAAGAGTAAAATCCAAATGCCACGTTCACCGTTTCGAAGTAAAATATATGCTTACAAGTGCGCAATTGAGTCGTTGATGTCGTCAGTGATGAGATTTTAACCTCACCGAAGGGGTCGCAAACTACCTGATGACTAGGTGGCTGGCAAAATGCGTAGTTGAGGCATTGCAGTGTTAACCATACTGAGGACGTTCGAGTGAAACCGGGACTTTGGGGTTTTATTTACGAAAAAAAAGAAGAATAAATGAAGTTGTAGGTAATAATGCTTTACGTCTTAATTTGTTAAAGCAGTTTCTTTTAGAGCTTTGATGTAGTAAGTCTCGTTGCAAAATTCTTTTGTTCTAATTTTAGGAGGAGGGCTGTCCTGATATTATATGTGGCCTGACCTCGGAAGGGTGGAGTGGGTCTTGTTCGTCAATAACTGTATCCACTTATTATACAGAGGAATGCAACCACTTTTACAGTTTCTTCATGCAAGGGATTAGGACCACATAAATGCTTTCTTCAATAATGAAGTACTCTGGTGCTCTCCACTTTAGGCGCACCCCTGCTTGACCATATTTAGAACTTTGGCTCAGTCTCTCTCAATATGCTTCCACGCCTGGGCGATGTTGCAGTGACTGCACAAGATTCTAGCTGGAGTTTGTCGAGTTCCCGGTACCGTGAGGTCGCGCGTTGGTATTGCCATCAACGACGCTATAGACGTAGCAACTTGAAGGGATTCAAAGCAGGCGAGTTGGGAGGTCAAGTGCCAAGATGGGGGTGTTGTGGTCATAAAATTTACCGTCTTTTACACCTGGACCGTTAAGTTTACGCAAAGAGAGAGTCCAACCGTAACTCCCATAATCAGTTCTCTCTCCCCCTCTCTCTCTCTCTCTCTCTCTCTCTCTCTCTCTCTCTCTCTCGACTTCTAGCTGGAATTTCGTCGTCGAAGTCTGCGTGCAGACGGCAATTTTTATCCCGACGTCTTGGGGGAAAGTAGGGGGATATGACATCTAGTCTATGGTGGAAGCTAAAAGCAGCTGTGCCAGCGACTGTGTGTGAGTTTTATGTTTGTAGGGTTTGAATCAAGTTTCTTGTTAACAGAGGTGACAATTTTTGATTAATATTTAAACACACCACCATTCACTCCCATCTACAAGCAACCTCAAACACTGGGGCAAGGTAATGATAGTGACGCACTGCCATTTACCACTATGACAATGGTAGCAACGATCTGACATGTTTATGTTGCAGCGTGGACAGGCGTGGACATAAAGTGCCAGGCAGACCTGAACACTCTAATATGTGTAGCAAGATTCCCTTGTAGATGTACACTTGTTTAAGATGGTGGCGGATGGGGGAGGACTTGATGATGCTTATATTAATTACAGGTCTTAAATATTTTAATTGTTGTTTCCACCTTGCTGAGTAATAGCAGGAGGAAATTACGTAAAGTCTGTTTAAATGACTTGAGGGAGAGATGTAACGTCTTCATTTATCATACCTTTAAGTGTAAACCTGATTTCTTTCTATTTTTCATGTCTCTGACAGCTCTTCGACAGCTCTTCCTTTCCTTATTTTTGAAAAAACAAGAAATCTCAAAAAAGGGATAAGGAAGGTGGGAAACACGACAGAATGATCCACTTTTGATAATGAACCAGATAGGTTATTTAAGACATCACGATTCTCTAGTTTTTCTTACAGATATTAACCGATTCAATTTTGATAAGCACTTTTGACTTTGCCCCACAAGTGCCTGTAGAAGATGGCGTTTCGTAGAGCTTGGTGAAGAGAAAAGCGAAGTGAGTGAGTGAAGGAGAGAGCACAATCTCACCACTCGCCATATATGGGTAAAAGAATACGCTGGCACCCAAACACGCACGCACGCAAGCACACAACTGCGACTAATTTTGAAACCGCCTAATATGGTCACTGCGAATGTGCATTTCTCCACCCTCCCTCTTAACGCAAGCGTGTTGAGTAGAGGTGTGCTGTGCTGTGCTGTGCTGTGCTCAGGTTTGGCGCTCAGCCTGCCTCCACTCGGTTCCCGTCATGACCTCGTGCCTGCGTGCGTGCGTGCGTGCGTGCGTCAAGGTGTGTGCTTGAGCACGATTGCCATGCAAACTCGAGCCATCTGTGACAACCACACACACACATCGCACTCCACTAATTGTTTTTTGATTGTGTTATCCTAATAAGAGCTGCTGAGAAACCTTTTTTTCTTTCCTTTATTCAAACTTCATGTGCAACTTCCTAAATAGAGGCGACGATTTTACGAATTAGGCCAACCACAATATTACCACCTCACCTAGTAACTAATCTCTAACCGAATTTGACACTCTTGACGGGGAAACAGCTATAAGTTTTAAAATGCGCCTTTTCTGATGAAAATAACGATAAATTTTCAATTAGTACCTACACACAGAAAGGGTTAAAGCACCATGTCATCCACTTTTCTGTCTGCCTGTCCTTCTAGTTTATCTGGCAAATGTGCACGTTCAAGCGTCACATCCCTCCCTATTTCCGTCCTTCAGCTTTCTGTCACAAATTTTTTTTCTCCTTTAAAAAGCGCAGAGCATTAAAGGCCTAACCCAGCTCAAGTTGTACATCCTGATACTCATTCCACTCTCTGCGGTCTTTTACGAAGACATTGCAGAATTGCGTGGTTTCAAATGTAATTATTTTGTGAAGCATCTTTGTTTGAATGTACTATCCAGGCAAGAGGCGGTTAAAAAAATATAAGGAGGAGGGAGCGTTCTCTGGACCTCTTCTGCTACCCCAACCCAATGTATGTTCCAAGACTATGAAGACTGAGGTGGAAGAGAGAAGAATTAAGCTTATTGCAAAATAACTAATGTAGGGAATCGTTGGTAAATCGTGACACGCTACGGGAATGACAGCCAAAATTTGGTAAGGCAAAGGTGGCTTAGTCTCAGGCAAAAAGACACGTCAAATTGGAGATTGTGAATGCCATATTTGCAGATTAACCCTTGGTGTAAATCGCCCTTAACCTTTAAAGTAGAAATTCTTGACGTTCATGTAAGTAAATTTATTGGCATAATTTGGAGGCAAGAAACAGACAAAAAGACAAGGGAGAAGAGGGTGGATTTAGAAGCATTTGCGATGAACAATGCTGGGTCCGGACTCGTCGTACTCCTGTTTGGTGATCCACATCTGTTGGAAAGTGGACAATGAGGCCAGAATGGAACCACCAATCCAGACAGAGTATTTGCGTTCTGGTGGAGCAATGATCTTGATCTTCATGGTGGTTGGCGCGAGGGCAGTGAGGTCCTTGTTCATACGGTCAGCAATACCAGGGTACATGGTGGATCCACCAGACAAGACCACGTTTGAATAGAGGTCCTTCCTGATGTCGAGATCGCACTTCATGATGGAGTTGTAGGTAGTCTCGTGGATACCATTGCACTCCAGGCCGAGGAAACTGGGTTGGTAGAGGGCTTCAGGACAACGGAAACGTTCGTTGCCAACTGTGATTACTTGACCGTCGGGCAGCTCATAAGTCTTCTCCAGAGAGGAGCTAGTGGCAGCGGTAGCCATTTCATTCTCAAAGTCAAGCGCCACATAGCACAACTTCTCCTTGATGTCTCGCACAATTTCACGCTCCGCTGTAGTGATGAAGCCATAGCCACGCTCTATCAGTAGCTTTATTAGCCAGTCGGTGAGATCACGACCAGCCAAATCAAGCCGCAGAATTGCGTGCGGTAGCGCGTAACCCTCGTAAATGGGTACAGTGTGGCTCACTCCGTCGCCCGAGTCGAGCACGATGCCCGTAGTACGACCGGAAGCGTAGAGCGAGAGCACCGCCTGGATGGCTACATACATCGCCGGACAATTGAAAGTCTCAAACATGATCTGTGTCATCTTCTCACGATTGGCTTTCGGATTGAGTGGAGCCTCAGTGAGGAGGACTGGATGCTCCTCAGGCGCCACACGTAGTTCGTTGTAGAAGGTGTGATGCCAGATTTTCTCCATGTCATCCCAATTGGTCACGATGCCGTGTTCAATGGGGTACTTGATAGCAAGGATGCCTCTTATCGATTGGGCCTCATCACCTACGTAGCTGTCTTTGTTGCCCATGCCAACCATGATGCTCTGCTGACGTGGACGACCGACGAGAGAAGGGAAAACAGCGCGAGGGGAGTCATCGCCAGCGAAACCAGCTTTGCACATACCCGAACCATTGTCCACAACAAGAGGAGTTACTTCTTCAGCCATTGCTCATCAAAGGATTTTCCTCTACCGCACTCAACCAAAGTGTTCCTTCTTGTGATTTCTAGGGCTAGTATATCGTCACTGCATACAGGTAGTCTATGAGATAGGTATCATCATCTCTTGGCGCCTCTTTAGCTGCGTGACATTGGTCTAAACGCATGAAGAGCAGATGCATTCACTGGGGTGGATTGTGATGCACTGCACTTGAGCTCCAGCACCCTCTTATGCGAGTAATCTACTTATCCCTTGAAATTTAACTGACGAGATTACCATATTCTGGTTCTAACCTTTGGAATAGGGATACTTGGTACATTATAAGAACGTACTTGTGGAATTTGAGTCTGCCAAAAAGTTTTAGAATTTACTATTACATATGCTTATTTGAATTTAAGCGCAAAAACTGTGACAGATTTATGGTGGTAGCAGTACAAGTTTACTTTATAAAGGTAAAGTCTTTCTAGGCATTTAGACTTTAGGTCGATTCATAGTGAACATCCCTCTTTGTGAATGAAATATTGCATAGGAAGTTATTAATCACCATTTCGTTAAACATGGCAGTCGTTATTCAGGAAACAAGGTAGTCACCTGTTGGAATGTTGGCACAAGGCAAACCAGCCTCACGCCCCTTTTCAACACTAGCAGAAAATATGCGGAACTACTCAACGTCTAGGGCCTGCACACTTTAGACTTCCCTTATGTAAACGAATCACCCGATCTTCTGGAAATCCGTGGCTGTGGCATACCATGTAATTACTCTACGAGTTTATTACTGATGACTGTAAGTAACGTGTCAGTATTCGGCTGCAGAAGCACTGAGGTTAGTGAAATATTTATAATTTGGCAAAAAAGTGCCTGAGGTTTAAAAGCAACTGACGTTGTATCCCACACTCTAGCTTGTGCGTGTTTCGTGTGTCAAATTTTGCATTTTTATGATCAATCATTTGGGATACACAATATCACTGTCTTTAATGACACGCTAGTAAATAATTAACTAAAAATTATTATCACAAAATCTTTAGGACCAAGAATGACGTCCAAAGAAGAAATTGCTTAATTTTTTATTTAGACTTTGTTTTAAGGTTTACTCTTAGGAGCTTCATTTTTCGATTCGCTATCTCGCAGTCACAGCTGTTACCGTACTGCTCTATTAGTTGTTTGAACGTCCCACCTAGGACCTTAGCTGCTAACCTCTGAATGCATTCTTTTGCTCCGGGAATCCTGCAAAACATTTGTGGGCGAAATTTTAGTTGTTCATTTTGCTTTTCCTTTCCGTTGGTAACAAATAGTGAACTTCATAGTGTTTTGCTCCTCCATCATTTTAGCTCGATTGTCGGCACTCCCCTGTCACTACCACTTTGTGGGTTCTAGCTATTGGGAATTTTCGTTTATCAACTCAGAGCTTCGTACTTTCTTTTAATGAAGTCGTTGATAAGTATCTTCCAGAGTCCTTTATCATTCTGGTTGTGCCTATTCATTGAATTTGTGTTCATTTCTACCTATATCTTCCCTCCCTACTATGCTTCATTTGGATCGCGCCTGCGTACTTTTCGTGTCAATAAAACAAAACGTAATGATCCTGCAACAAAATAAGATATTCTTGGTTGGATAGTCGTTCTACTATGGTTTCGAATGGCATGTGACATACCAACCACATGATTTTAGATGTCCTCAGAAAAGCGCAACTTCGGTAAAGCAACGAACCAGGACCACGAAATTGATGCGCAAGATTCCAGGGAGGAGCCAGTGGAAAATGGGCTTCCAATCGACACGAAATCGCATCAAGATCCACTCCATGCGCCTATGACGATTTCGCGTAAGTCTATTCCGTCCCTACGCTTTTTCTCCCTCTCTCCCAATAACCTGTGTGTGTATGGCAGAGGCACCCATGTGGATATCCTCGCCATATTTTTAATGTTCTGCTTGATAGTACATTTATTAGCCCACAATTTTTACCCAACATGCTGAACGCCTGCATAAAATTTAAATTATTATAAGGTGCTTGATAAGTAGCTTTGACCAAATTCTCCATTCTTTATAGCCTCACCACCCAAGCAAGTGACAATTGATCAGCTGGCTGAAGCAGCGAACAGCTTTTATAAGATGTCTCTTGTCCACGAAATCAGCGTTGATTCGAACTTCAAGATGGAGAGGAAAGAGGAACCGTGAGTTAATTTATTTAAATGTCCCACCTACTGTGATGGTTAATTTTATATCCAGGCGCTTTGATATGGCGTTTGAAGTGACTACTTGCGATTTCGGATAAATGGCATGCATGGCTCATGAAGGCAGTGCAAGAAACGTGCTAGCAAGTCATTCGATCCGGGGCTTGAAAATCGCCTTCTATGCCTGAATGCTTCATTATTGAAGTCGACTAATTTAACACTTAACAGATATTAGCAGTTTAGGGTCGAATCTCCTGTGCTGGAAATGAAGTGAGGGGAGAACATTTAATTAACTTAAGTGATTTAATCAATATTTGCATTTCTTGATGGCTCACATATTCGCCGTGGCATTTGACCTGAAAATCCGTGTTCGCATGCACGCAGATATTGTCTAAAATAGGTCATTTTTTATCCTAAAGCCTTTTATCTCCTTACTCTGAATGAGAATCCCACGCGTTGAAATGAGAACAAGTATGAATATAGTTTGTCTACCTGTGCATTAAATTTGGTAAGCTCCATTTGAAGAAGTGAATTTGTCAAGCTATTCTTCTTTAATCAGAAAGGGGAGTTGCTTGGAGCGGTGGGATGTCAAAAGACAGAGGTAAAGTCAGTTGATAGGTTGGTATGCGGTGAAGTCACATCTACCAGTAGCAGACTCCACAGTAATTACCATCCTTGTGTTTGAAAAGGACACCACCACCATTACCATCCCGTTGCGCCTGCATCAACTGTCGGTAGAGGAGGTAGTAGAGGGCGTATTTCTGCAAATCCTCTTTAGTCACTTGGGCCATCTTCTATATCTTCTCACATCCCCAAGCTCACCTCTGCTTAAGTACGTATCGGAGATGGAGGGGGCAAATATTTCCCACCAACTCGGCAACCGTCTTATCTGGTGGTTGGTGTGGTTATCAGGTGGTGGCAACTCGTGATGAGCTTGTGATGACCATGTGCCCATACTATGAACGTACTAACCATCGTAGATGTGCGCAGTTCTGTGGGATAGCTGCCATCCACCCATCAGTCGTGGGAAGCTCAACACGTCATAGTACGTATTTAAGTGGATGGGTGCTGTGCGAATGTACGAAGAATGGCGGCGGCGCAACCGTTGACCGCTACCGACGTACAGTCCTACCTCCTCTACTACCTCCTCTATCGTCAGCTTATGAATAGGGGTAGATGTGGACACTGGCATGGTGAATTCTGCTGATGGAAGTAATGTCTCTCTGTAGTCGCACACTCACCCCGTTTTGTGCAGTAGACTGTGTGATCAACAATGCTTAGTTCTTTGTGCGAAGCTAAGTAAAGAGTTGTCTGACATTGTCGCCTTCTTCCGCCCCACCAATTGCACTATGGACTGACGGTTAGCTTTCAAAATTGTGGGTTTCGGGGTGCTAAACATCAGATTCTTTCTTACTACTTGTGTTTGATGCACCAAACAAGCTCCTATGGTTGGTTTTTAAGGCCGGATTTTAAAGCACCTGCATTCCCTCACACAAGTAGAGGCTGGGGAGTGCATTCCGTGCATTTGTTAAAGTCGAATGGTAATGTTAATAATGAATGGTCAAGTGAGCCCTCAGCCAATTCTTTGTTTTTTATTCAATGCCTCGCAATATGTGTAATAATTGTTGAGGTTTGTGAACCGTCCATTTTATCAATGGATTTCGTAACCGTTTGTTGCTATGTAACAAAACCAGAACGGTTTTATTGGATCTGATTAAGGATAGCATTGACTCCAGTAAAGTGGGTACGTAAACATTGTCTGACAGCGTAGAACAATAGCTGTCGTTGGGGGGTTTCATCCCCGCCTCCTGTTCCGCTATCAGTGCGATCTCTAAGGCGAATGTTCAGTGGCGAACTCTTGGAGTTGCTGCTGGAAGCTCACGCATTGTTTGTCCATCGACTAATTAATTCTGAGGCATTTTTATCTGCTTTAACCGTGAAAAACAACAGTGCTTTTCTACAGCCTCCCTATCACCTTGTAGCGTGGGATTTGGAACAAGCAAAAATGTTTTGCTTTGTGTAAATCACTTTTTACTACTGTAGACGTCGAACTAATTTGCATTAGGGCGCCTTGTACACTTTCTCCCAACTGCGTTCGTGGAGCACTTGCTTTGGATTTTCAGACAAAATGAAATTAGATTAGGCACGACTGCCTTTCTGCGGAATGCCCTTTTGGGGTGAACCACACATTCATAGTCTTTGAACTGTATTGTCGCCTATCAAGGCTTGTGAGTGGTAGCCATCTGCTTTGTAACTTTCATCACGCCTTCCCCCTCCCGCTTGGTATAGATGTATGTGGATTGTCTCCTCTCTCACCTATCCATGCTTTATGGCAAAATCTCACCAACATTTTTAGCACCTGATAACTTTTGAAGGATGGGGAAAGGTAGGTTTATTTGGGAATCAATAACGTAGGCTTGACAATTTTCTGTAGCCGTAAAGGATTCCCAGACAGGTTATTAACCTGGCATCCTTTGAAGGCCGGACTCATAGTTATTTTCTTACACTCTTGATTCATCTACTACTTCCGGACCTACTCATCCCATTTTAGGTCTATCTATCCTTCTGAATATATCATTCATTTCTTCCGAGATCCACTTGCCAAACCATTTTCATTTCATTGGTCTACCTTGTATCTATGCGCTCATTCATCTTTCTACACCAAGTTGGTCCCCATTTTCTCAATCTGGGTGTTCTCTCGTGGTAAATGACTGAATAGCGATCGTATAAGAAGTCTGGTAGTCTGAAACCACAGCTGGCATGATCCAAACCCAGTATACCTAATTTGAAGACCATAACACAGTAGCACTCAACATACGGCCTTATCTCAGTTGTCGAAAAGGTGCAAAATCCACTGCATACTGGCCAGCCATTGAAGAGTGAAGTTGTGATTCCCAACCTATCCTTCAGTTACCTCACCTGAGTTTTCTTATTGTTTCCCTAGACTAGAGAGAGGTATAAAGGAGACAATGCACAGAGCCTTCTGGGATGTGCAGCGTTCTCACCTCAACGCCGACCCGCCAAACTACGAGCCTGCTCTCGGTCTACTGAAGGAGATTAGACAGGTATGAGGTGTCCAATCGCCTGTTTTACTCTTGCAATCATCCTGCAAATCCCTTTTTAGCAAATTGAGTAATTGGGGCTGTTCTTCCATTATTGCTTTCTGGAAGTGTCGCTCCAGAAGGCGACTTTAGGTTTCATTGCGAAAGCGGTAGATATTCCATCAGTGATGCGAAATATAATACAAGACTGTAAGGAAAGATGACTCGATGTTTTGCTGTCGTGACATTTAGCGATATTTATGGATCTTGTGGTGTTTGATGGGTTTCATTTGATACCCATTAACTGGTAGGCGGAAAATACGCGGAAAGCAGACTCGCTATGAAAGGATTTCCCTCTGCAGCTGAATCAATCCAGAACGCGTTGCTCTATCTCGCTATCATTGTTAACCAAAGGTCAAAAATTATGGTGGTAGCCGATGTGAACTACTCAAAATCACACATGTTCGTATTGGTGAATGAAACATTCGTCGCCCTTGCAATTAAACTACAAGAGACACTGGCAGGTGGCTGTCCATCGGTTGTTCAGGTGTCCTGGCGTCTTAGTGTCCACAATGAGGTAGGCCTTGTACGCTTTATGCAGAATGTTTGTTTCCACAGGAATGACCACTGTGACGACTGTAGTCTGACAACACTACGCTAACGGTCGTCACAACTGCCATCGTGACACCTTTATCGTACAACTTACGAAGGTCCTTTAAACTTTGATTTAATGTCAAAATGGTGTGTGACGAAGCGTCACCACCATCGCCGCACTGTACAGTGTTTGTGGTTGTCTGTGAGTACGAGTAGATGACCATGTGCTCAAGTATTGTTTTCATTTGTCGTCTTTGATGACATGTTACTTGATTCAACACCACACTTCATGCATGAGTGTCAGAACGGCTTACAAAATATCGGCTGCCGTGGAATTGGTGGTCACGGAGAAACCGAAAGCCGATTGCTCTTCCATGTGGATCATTGCAACAGTATTTCAGTGAACTTTTCCCCCAATAGGTGGTGCCGCTTATTCGTAGTGTCTGAGTTTGAAGCACATGCAGGGTCTAGTGGTTTAAACACATTAACATCTCAACACCAGTCAGATGAATCCCTTTTCCGGCTACCACATTACTTACTTAAACTTTACAGCTTTTGGAGTGATTGACTGTAAAAAGGTAGAGGTAGATCTAGAAGCTCAACAGTATTTGTGCAAGTTTGGTGGAGGGTAACACTTACAATACTACTTATTTTTAGTCTCTGGAGAGCTTGACTCTGCCACATCAGACAACACTTCGAGCGCAGATCGCAGAGCGTTTGGACATTGAGACAGCGGAGGTGGAGTGGCGACGCACTGGACACCTGCGACTGGAGGCTTTTGCAGAACCTCTTGTCGAAATGCTTGCTCAATGGTGCGCCCCCGTTCGCGATCCCGATGTTGCTCGTCTGCGTGACATCTCTGATCCGATTGAATTCTTTCGGTTAGTCTCTTGTCAATGTGTGTCGATTCTTGTATGACTTGTCGGCATCTAATGGTGGCTGTTTACATCTCAAATTCGGCACTCCCCATTCCTTGACATTGTCTGATCCACTGGCATCAATAAAGGCTAAGACAAGTGTCAGTTGTTTGGAGCTTTAAGGTCTCAACTGAGCCGGACTGGTTTTGTTGGATTTACAGGCCATACAGAAATGCGATCTCCAATATTGGCCGGATGTCATCTTTATTTAAAAATAATTTTTTAGTGTGTGTTATGTCTAGATTTGGCCTTGTCTTTGCGTTACGTCTGGAACTTCAACCCTCCATCTTAGGTTTAAGTAATTTGCTGTGACTTTGGCTGTTTATTCAAAAAGTACTACCTCTTTTATACTTCCTTTGGAACCGGTGAAGATGTGACCATTGCTGCATTTTGGCGATTGGACAGTTCTGATCCTAACACGGGACTACTTCCATCTAATAAGTTGTATTTCAATGTAGTATAGTTTAGGCGTAGTTACCCCGTCGTTAAGTCTGCGCTCTCTCCTAGAGTCGTCTAGGAGTGAATTAAAGAGTTCGGAAATAGTCTGTACTGTTGTAAAGGCTGTAGGTCGTTCCACGTGGCGTTCAATCGGCTATAGCCACCACGATCACGAGGAATGGAGACTCCTGATACTTAAGATTGACAAAATCACAGTCGTCTCCGTTTGTTATGAACTGCTATGTATCCGTGTGAGAGTTTGGATCCTGTCCAATTTCCAAGCTGGAGTAAATCAGGCAACGAAGAATTTAATACGGACGTTTTCATTTGTTGACACACATGCGTAAGCTGCAAACACGATGTTTGTGTATGTGACTTCGGGTTGACTACTGAAGACAGGGTGATCCCATTCCTCGCGCTAGCACTTTTAAAGCCTATTCGTGTGAGTGTGAGTTTTAAAACGCCCTAGAGTGTTTTGAATTTTGAGCATGAGGACAGCAACTTCTTGAGAACTGGGACAGGGCTTTTTTGAGGTCGTAGACACCTCCAGCACCGTGAGATATTGAAAAAGGAAGAAATAAAAATCACCCAACTTGGCAAGTTCATGAAGGTACAGGTTAGTTGAGGGCATTTGAGTGCATCCTATTTTTCTTGTTAGTGTTTTTCAAACCTAAGGTCGAAAATGAGTGAAAATGCAGTAATTCTTTTTAGGTATTGTTGATTGTTCGTGTGTATGCATTCCCTTTGGATTTAAAAATTAGGTAACATGGAGGATATTTGAATGAATGGATTATTTGCTTTGGTAGATTGATGAATGAATGGCCGCATAGGGAGATGGTTTGGAGGGGAGGTGTTTGCCTGCTTTAATGGGTGAATAAGACTGCTAATTGTGTTGAATGGATGGATGTATGCTTAGGGGGGTGGACAAATGGACAAGTGTGTGGGCAAATCGTTGAAGTTCAAAGATGCTGCGGATGAGCTGATAAATTGGTTTGTTGATTGCATTCATGAATAATTGAACCACTAGGCAGATGGACATATGGACAGGTGAATGATTTAACAAATAGGTCAGTAATCGGTTTGATAAAAAATTCCTCATGGAATTCATCGCTTACTTCTCTCCTCCAGACAAGCTTTCGCCGTGCTAGAACTAATGCACATGGATCTGGCCAACTTCACTATCCGAAAGATGCGTCCCTATATCCGTCAACAGGCCGGGGTATATGAACGCGAGAAATTTGACACCCTCCTCAAAGTTCAAGAAAGTTAGTCCTCAGTCTTACTTTTAATTATTTTATTGGAATCCTGACTGTGGACGGCCTCTGGACTTGAAGGTGGGAAATTAGTTTCATGATATTAAAAAATTACTAGAATTTGTCTGTCTCTAGCACAGCAATAAGCCTTTTGGGTTATTTAGTCGTCTCAAGTTCGTCGAATGCTTCTTTCCCATTCGCGGAACTTGTATCCCAGTAACGGGTATGCTCGAATCACGTCTTGGCTTCTCATTCACTGGCTCTATAACTCCCACTAGTTAACCGACACATAAATCGTGCCTGAGTTCGACCGGTCCGGTTCATTCAAAATCCAAGCTGTCGATGTGAGATCGCAGGCAACGCACGTACTTATGCATGCACCACCGTGTGGTGTTGAACTAAATGTCTTATCAACAAATCCAAACGAACGTCCGTCTACTCACCTACAGACAGCCTCAAACACTGGACTGTGTGGCAATGATAGTGACTCTGTCATCCACCACATTGACGTTGACTTTAATGGTTTCACGCCTTTACACTGCAAAGTGGACGCGTTCGAAGGACCTTTGTAAGTGCGTACGATGGAGGTGCTACGATGATAGCTGTGATCACAGTCGTTTCGGCGATCAAGCCTGTGAGAGCGATCATTCTGCCAACGCGTGCAAGGCCTTAACGCACCATGGACACGTGAACAACCAGGGCACATTCACCTGTCGGTGGCTTTTGTGGTATAATTGCACAGGCGACGAATGCTCCATTCGCAAATGCGAACATATGTGCTTTCAGGCAGTGCACATCGACTACCACCTCAGTTTTTTAGCTTTTTGGCAACACGAATGACAAGTTGAAGCAACCCGTTCTGTGTTAGTTCAGTCGTAGTAATAGATTTTTCAGAAATATGTCGAAGGAATCGACAGTGTATGCTTCTTGGAACATGTTCTTGTCTTCCTTTGTAAATCCAAAATTCATTGTTTCCCTTGAGCGCTTCCCGTGTTATAACGCCTCAGTTCGAAGCCAGTCTTACCATTTTTCTCGATGATTACCGTAGATTGTGTTTAGAGAAGTGTGTGTATTCAGTTGAGTCTTCTTGACGATGCCTTTTTTTATAGGAGCTGGAATTGACGGTTTGGCGATCACGCGAGAGTGGATTCGCGAGGCTTTCGAGACTTTGCAAAATCAAACGTCATCGGACGGCGCACCCTTAGCTCCTCCTACACCGAATAATATCCTTCGTGAGGCCTATCTGGCCCTGCTAGTATGGCAACCGACTCGCGAATTCCCTGAGGCGAGTCTACACCTGTACCTACCTTACTTGGAGTACAGTATTAACACTACTATTGTTGGTTATATTACCTCTTTCTTGAATGGGTTCTTGTCGCTTTATTGAATAAATGGGTGAAACTATAGCTGGCTCCATAACGAAAAATTCATGCCTCTACAGGATGTTCGTAGATCCGATTATAGACAAGTTAAATTGATATGTTTTATTCCTCCTTTGACATTAAAATTGTTATTTGGGCAGACAGCTGGACAGATTCGAGAGGGATTGACGTATGCAAGGTAGATGAAGTCAGTGTGACTTGACGAGAGTTTGAGAACTTCATACCCATTACAAAGCATAGAGGCTTGGGCTTATTACCCTCTTTTGGTTTTGATATCACTATTTTTGATGATGATGTTCGATAGTGGCGCTTTTCACTACCTTCACTTTGTAGACAGTAGCAGTGGATGCAAAGCGTATCCTCGAGCTTTCGGATTGCCTGGCGCGGACAGTGACGTTGGCGTCATTGGTGTTGGTTGTTTGCAACGCTGTTGCTACCGCCTCCGTCTCCCTTGCCCTTTGCACACCCACCCCAGTCACCACCTTCCCCCTCGCCTCCCTGAAGGCTGCTGTCTCTCGGGACGCTCGTGGCATTATTGACGGTGTACCCTCCGGGTAGGTCGACCAATTCATCCTGCCTTCAGCCTATTAGCATGCTGATTGTCCGGTGGTGTTCCCTCCCTTATTGGTTAAGAAAGACTAATCAGCTACTTTGGTGGTTAAAAAAATCATCTTGGCTACCAATTTGGTTATCTTTGTGGTCCTGACGGCTTCAGTGCGACCTGCAAATTTAGGGTCAGACTTATTATAGGTCTTAAGAGAAGCTGGGAGACTGTCAGCATTGGCTATAGAGGGTGACTCTCCGAGAACAGTCCGTGGAAAGCCAGCTTTATGCGTTATATCTACCATCGCCACATACGGATCTTTCTGGTGCAACTTCACCAGATTTCTGCTGATGTTTTGCATCGTGGATGTTCATTCAATAGACCGATTGCCATGTCCGTGGGCTAGGAGCTGAACCACCATGGTCGGGATCATCAATTGTGCAAAAATGTACATCTCTCTTTGAAATACTGGCCTTTATACCATTCAATTATTCTGCCACTTTTACCGTCATCATCGTGCAAACTGCGCTTGAATTTCGATGGCCTTGTCCATCGAATCTTCACTTGTCAGGTTTTGCTTACACCTGAATGACGTTTTAGAGCGCGCTCGGATGGCATTACCTAGGTTCCTCTCCGACAGCTGGATGCGCTATCGCATTGGCTGACATGAATGACCAGTCGGATGCTTTGCTTTTCAGTAAAATTCCACAACTCGCAGAAGTGCTTAACCTCCGCATGCTATTGGTTGTCGACAATTGGCGGAAATCGCTCTACGAAGGAGACAGCGAATTTAAGACCACTTTTACCAGTGAGGGTTCGTGTCCAGTCATGCCTGATAACTGTCTTCCAGAACCCTTCAAAGAACAAATCACGAGCCAGATTAATGCAGTTCTCCGAATGGAACATCCCGTCTATAAACTGATGTGTAGGTCCTGCCTCTTTCTATAGTAAGGTAGTTGTTACTGAAATGCAATTAGTACGTCCACCTTATGCATTCCAGTTTCTCGAGCTGTTGACTTTCTGCGTTCCGCATTATCCGCACGGCCACCAGATCCCATCCCACTTCCAGCCGGATTTGGAGCGCTTTCAGAAAGCACTACGTCAATTCCAGCCTGTCAACCCTCCGTGCCGTTGGATCCGAGTGTTTGCGCAATGGAGAAACCCTCAATGAACCTACGAGTGGACATGGATGGAGACACTGATTCTGTCATTCCTAATACCTCTTCTGTGGGCTCCGCTTCGATCTCCTCCTCCTCTTCCTCGGCTCCTGTCGACCTCTCACGGGTCTACGATCTTGCTCTGATTGCTTCACGCCTGATGCCTCTCGTGGCACACAATCGACACGTTTTTGGGCCGCATTATGCCGAAATCATCCACGATCTCTTAAAGCCTGCGCGTAGCGACTGATTTACAAAGGCGATTGATGCATAACTCCACTTATGAAACACTAAGGGCATTTCTTCTTTTTCTGGTTCTCATTAACAGTGGGTAAATTTTTTGTCTCTCTGTGAGTGGAAAATTATTCTTATTTTTTGTGTAACTTTACTTCGATTCGCCATTCTTTGGCTGTCTGATCGGAATGCCAAATAAAATTCATACTTTAGGCAATTTTGGGGGTCCTTTCAAATCCTTTTGTCGACGGTAGTCCCAGTTATTTGACATCCTCATTACGGGGGCAAATCTGATAGGCTATGGTCGGCGTCCTTGAACGAGTTTCAAGACAGGGGCGTAGTTGGGGTGATCATTAGAGTACGCCTAGTGATGGTTGGTAGAAAATTGCCGTAACTGTCGTTTTACCTACCGCTCTATTGTACTATGTGGACCACCTGAATGACGTGATTCGCCGTAGGAAATATGCACAAGAAATGTGATTGCAGGGCTAGATTGAGTGGTGGCCTGCGTTAGTCGTTATTGTGTTTAGGTTTTCAGGAAAAACGTATGCAGAACCTGTGGAAGTGAGCTAAGGATTCCCTGTCAATTTGCAGGAGCGATCGACAAGTTAGGGGGTTTTCACCCTCCACGACATTAGTGGAAAGCCTGATGCTAGATGAAGCTTTGTTTAAAAAGTTATCGAGTTCGACAAATTGCGACCGCAATAAGGTTACGCTTTCTCCAATCTTTAAATATGCCAGCTTCGTGACACTTCGATGCGCATAAAAAGTTGGTTAGAAATTGCATACATAAGCACAGAATCACTTTCAACGCACATTGTGTCGAGAGAAAAAAAAGGAACAAAACTCCAGAATGTGCAGTTTAGGCCAACGGAAGTTGTGTGACCTGAGAGGTTTTGCAAGTCGCCGCAGTGTGCGAATATCTAAGCGCTCTCTCGCTCTCGCTCTGTAAAAATTCTAATTGCACAGGCTCCAGTACCCTGTCCCGGTAGCCAATTAGCTGCGAGTAAGGCGCCCTGACCAATCAGCACTGTCCAATCCTCAGCCAATCGATTCAGCCTGTGGCGGTCATGCCAAGATTTTGCGCTAACTGGGCGCTAAAGAGAGCATCTGTTGGCTTAAGTTTGCTTTAGCCTGGCTTAAATGCAGAGGGTCAACTTGCTACTTAGGAACACTGAGAAGACGTACCTGATCAGAATGAAGGACAGCCCTCAAATAATTATCTTTGGAGTTTGTTACATTAAAATTAGCAATTTACATGGTCACTGAGGTCCTTGACTATTCCCGCTAATTTTTTCCAAAGATTCCAACTAAAATTAGTAGCAAAATGGGCGAGTATTCCTCTTTTGCTTCAGATTAAAATGTATTGACGACAAGACCAAATTAGGGGTGAGGGTTGGTAGAATGGGGCCAGTCGCGAGGAGGAAGCATATGCAACCACGTGGCGATCAGCTGTTTTTCGAGAGAGGGATGACGAGGTGTCTGCCAATCGCCAACCTCCGTCGGTTGTTCATGTGTCCGGTGGTTGATTAGTGGCTCTTTGCACCAATCCTGCATATCTCACGGTTCAGTTCTCTGTCTCAAATCATCCGAACTGCCCGGAAAGGTGGTCATGTTTGCAGTCTACGTTGAGAGGGCTTTGGATGAAAAGAGTCACTTCTAACCAAATCAGCCATTTCTTAACTCTTCCTGCTTCCAATACAGAGCATCCTTTGTAGAATTGGTTGTTGGTTTCACAAGTACCAAAATGCATGTCTTAAAGCATCGAGCCCATTTATGTAGGACGTTCCATAAATACATCTTTCAACAAAACTCACCAGTGCTAGTATATCACTTCGGTTGTGTATTTAACTCTCGGTTTAGGCAAAGGCGCCACTTGGATGCTCTGTTATTGTACCTACGCGGGGTATGATGGCCTCTAAGCCGTGCCAGTAGCCTCAAGTCCTACTGAATGCCGAATACACATACATTCCGCCTTCGTCTTTAAGAAATTCTTGGGGCGCTGCAGTAGTACAACTTTTGAAACGACACATACTTCATTCTTTTTGACTGTAATGCCATCATGCAGTTAGGTAGCCATCTTAACAGCACTCCAGACACGATGGAGAAAGTCATGAACCGTAGCATCTATACGGGTGGCAACTATTCCAAAACTTAACTCATAAAAGTAGGAGGTCGTGACATTACCTTTACGGTGAGTAGCTTTGGATAACATCAAAGTGTCAATGAAGTAGACAAAATAATCCCCTAAACATCTACGACAAATAACAACTTCTCCTTTTGCGGATCTACCAAATTATTGTGATCTAAATGGAAAGGCTTGATCAGTAACACTAATACCCTCCCCTATTCCATGACTTCTGATGGGAATGTGACTCCCAGATTAAGAAGCCATAGCAACTAAATGCCTTTTGTGAAATTGGATTTCTCAGATAATTCGACAAATTATGAAATTGGAATCACGATTTTTCGTCAGTTGGAGTAACAATAGTGTGTATTTGACTGTGGAAAAGTGCTCTTCAGACTTTTAAATGATTGGATCAAAAGTAGCCAGTAAAAATCATTCAGAACCCCAACCGCTTACCCTATTGGGCGACAGTGATACGCATCAAGCATTCGGTCGTTTCAACAGGTGATCGGGTGGACTTATTCCGTCTCCTGCCAACTCGTGGAAGTTGAGGGTGGAACTTTCACATCGTAATATACGAGCAAAAACCACAACAATTCGACCGCACTTTGTGCACTTGAAGTACCTATGAAATGGAAAATTCCTACTTCAATTTTTTTGTTTCAAATAACTGTTTAAGTGCATTGTTTTGTGTTTTTAATAGTGGAAAACGACGAAAACAGATAAAAATTTTTTGCACTCTGTGCACGCATGCATACACTGTGTGTGGTGCGCTGAGTTGAAAACGCACAGCTAGCCGTACCTCTTGCACATTATGCACACAAAGACAACCGCCTCTCCGTACCCGATGGTAGTCTCTCACACATAAATTGCCGACAATCAAGTATGCGCCGTTCAGATGGGAAAATACTCAATAGTCTAAATTACACCGTATTTTCGCGTTACTTAATTACCACAAATTTCGGTGCCTGCGTTGCATACGTAACTCGAGCCGTATGAATTAATTTCTAATTGAAAGTGGCATCAGCCAATAGAATAAAAGTTGCCTTGTACAAGTACGGTCTTCGATCACACCTCTCTCATTCTCTCAAATGGTGTAATCACACTACTGAGCAAGACCCACCAAACAGTATGTCATGCGGTGTTTTTTTGTACGCATGTACCCGCCACCCATTGGTTATACGCTTTAACCAATCAAATCCCTCTGTTTCGGGAGAAAGTGGTTAGAACAAAATATTAAAATCTTGGAGGGCTAATTATGCGCTCAGAGGTCAGTCTGAGGACACCTGACCAACAAAATGAATAACGATGAAAACGGACTTAAACAGGCGGGACAAACGACGTAAATAAACGGGGACTTGAATCTGAGGTGCGTAGCACCGCCAGTCCCTAAGAGCTCAGACACCGGGAGCAAATCTCAAGGCCACAACTAAGTACCCCAAACGGTAATTTAGGCATCGAAAGATGGCCAAAATTTGGACAATTAGAGCCGAAGAAGCTGCAGCATGCTCAGCTAGCACTTCTGTTTGTCAGCCTAACTGCCTTCATAGTTCAGTAGGGGCTGCCTCTCTCCAGGCGGAGACCGCAGTGAAACTTTTATGCAGCCCCTCAAAGGCGCAGGAAGGCCTCTCTATCTCACTACGTGAGGAGAGCACAAATCCATCCCCGGCGTCAAATGCGACCACAGAACTCTGTGGGATCGAAGCGATACGTTTGGGAGCTTTTGAACAGGCTCGATTGACGTAAAGTGCCTCAGAAGTCCAGTCCCGAGAGTCGCCAATTCCTACCAACTCATCGCAAATCCAAAATCGTCTGAAATAAGTGCGGAAATCGCTAAAGCAGTCTTCACACGCTCCACTCAAACCCCAGACCCCTCTACTCCGTTCAAATAATCACCCACCAACGAGGAACGACAATAGAGAAACAGAACGATTTCAAAAACGACTTCGGTTTATTTGTAATAGTAATAATATAGAGATGCATATTGACAGTTTTTCGGCATTTGCTGTGGTGGCAGTGTAGTAAGAGTAGTAGTGGTGGTGGGCGGAGTCAAAGAGGTAATTAACAAAAACTCCCAAATTATACACACGCGCAAACACGCCATCACCACCGCCCCGGGGAATTTCAATGATGATGAAGGTGCTAGAGCTGATGATGGTGAATGAGTTGTATTTTTTGGTGATGGTGACGGCTGGTAGTAACGGTGGCAGTCCCCGCCACCATTTGAGGAACGATGAAACACGAGCACACACACACAAATACACAATGGGGGAGGGATTTACAGAGAGGGGGATTTGTTGTTCAAATGCAGAGAAAACACACCAAATTTACAGGTAGGGAAAATAGGAGAAAAGAAAAATGACCTAGGCATCCAAATCGACGGAGGAGCGTTGTCGCAGAAGAGCGAGACGATGGAGAAGAGGGAGGCGGCCACCAGACGACTCGTAGTAGCCACAGTAATCATCGTCTTCATCGTTGTAATAGTCATCGTCAACGAAGCAACAGTAGGGACAGTCGTCGGTGTCCTCGTCACCCGCAGCACCCAATACTAATCGACGATGGCTATAGTGGTGACAATAATGGCTGTGGAAATCGTCCAAATCGTGGAGGTTGTGCGAAGTACAAATGGAGAGGCATTGGGCGATTATGCGACCCGCGTCATTGGTTCGCAGACTCGAGGGACCCGGACACGTACCCATAGCGATTTCGCACAGCAACGGCGTCTCAGATAACAACCACCTAGACGTACGTAAGCAAAGACTGTTAACGCTTACAAGACGCCACGGAGACGTCTCGGGCGTTAAAAGGCCTCAACAGGGATTCAAGGAACAGGACTGTATTTTCCCAGTTGAAATTTATACAACGACAAAAAAATGAGAACCTCTGAATTGCCTTAGAACTCTTAAAGATCTACAATTGTTTACATCCCTTAGGTATTCAGGAATACTACTGTTTAATGAGAACTTTATCAACTATCGTTGCACAGAGCCTTAAGGATGAATGTTACCACGCAAGACATTTTTGTCAGAGGAAACCGAAAATGACAGACTATTCTGTGAAAAAATAGTGCTCTTGATAAAAGAAAATTCAGTGCCTTATTGAGGTGTCAGGTGTTGAAGAAAAATCATTTTATGACAGCCTGTCCACGCTTCTTGGCTATTCGACGAAGCGCGATTTTATAGCTACGTAGAATCTCCTCTATACTATTTCCAACAAGGAGTCAGGCAAATGTTTCATTGAGAAGTACAGTACTAACGGTTTGTGGGAACTTAATAGGTATTTAAGAGAAAAAACATTTGTCAATCAAGTAGGCACATTCGTTGCCACGGTTACAAGGGGTAACTAAGTCCCACAAATTGCCAAAGTACACTCGACTTAAAACCATGTGGCCGAAAAAAAACAATGAATGCAGCTGTCTTCAGAGTAAAGATCAACGAGTAGTCAAGGCATGCTGAGGAAAATGTCATAAACGTATGGCTTGAGATGGGAACGTTGGTGAACGTTCCACCGCTACTTGAGGAAATATTGGAAGAGGATACATTAGCGAGCGACCTAAAGCAAACAATGGTTAATAAAACTGACCTTCTAGCCTCAGGAACGTGTTTGGCCAGATTGCGGAGTATGAGAGCTGCAGTAACGCGGAGATGTTTGGTCACTGGACCCTCCCTGGGTGGCGGCACAATGCGTCCTCCTCCACCTGCACCACTGGCCGCGGCAGCGTTGTAGTAGCGACCCGATATTGCGCATTGCGATACCCAAAGATCTGATTGCAAGCGACGCGTTTCCACTTCCTTAATGATCGCCCAGCCCGATTGATCGGGAACATTGACGGAGAGGGGGTAGGATGGTGGCAGTGGAGGAGCGGATGATGTAATAGCTATCGACCGGCGCCGACACTCGAGCTCTCCAGCTGAGCAGTGGTGCTCCAGAACGTGCGACATCAGCGCGAACGGTGCACGCGGCAGGTGAGTGGAGGCACAATCGGCCCACTGACAGCAACGGCGCTCGATTGGCGCAGGGATGACGGCGGAGGATGCAGAGGGAAGACCAGACTTTAGGTGGCACTTGTAGACGTGACAAGACACCTGCGTACGAAAAAAACTCACGTCACAAGCAAAGGAGCTAAGAGACGATGATAAAAGCAGCAGATGTGGTGATTTGAATAGGAAAAGCTTAAAGATAATGAAATGACGCGATACAAATAATGCTGCAGCCAAGCTAATGTGACCGAGGGAGTCGTGAGCAGAAACGGACCTGTTTAGCAACTGGGAACCGTCGGGAACAGCCGCCCCACTCACAGACGAACATGGGGGGTGAAGTTGGCGGCGGTGGGAGCTGCACTTGTTGCTGCAGTTGAGATGACATGGCAGTCTTAGTTGATTCGCTCTTCAAATCAACTTTGCGTCGCTTCGTCGGAGAACAGGAGTAGGCGGTGTCATCAGGCAGGATCGAGAACGCGCCCTTGAGAACACGATTCCGCAGAGCGAAATTTCGCGGCCTCTTTCGAGTATAGTAAAAACCTACGCGACGATTGAAGCAGAGGTAATGTGTGAAGAAGGTGGCCACCTCAACAAGCTTCGCCTCCATCCACTTATCATCTTCTTCCTCTCTTGCTTCAGCTTCATCATCACTCTCTTCTTTCACCTTCACTTTATTTGGTTTCTCACTCTCCCTCATAGTCACGTTCTCGTTCTCATGGAAAACACCATTCACCAGAGGAGGCTCAGTCTTCACCGGCAGCTGTTTCTTCACAGGAGCGCTCTCACCATTAACAAGTTTGATGGAGGGAGCAGCCGACACGACAAGATCGTTCCTCATGCTGGGAATGTGATGGATGGTACTGCCGCTACCGCTGCCTCCACCACAGCCGTTGACCAAGGGTGGAATATTCTTGTTTGAAGGTGAGTTCAATACCTCTTCAAGAAGTGATTTTGAGGATGACTTTCGTGGAGACAGCAGATAGTGATGCTGAGGAAGGCGGTGATTCACCAAGGAGTTGACCAGGGGGGTAGAAACTGCAAAAAAAGTATCGCGGTTTTGGTTATCGTTTCAGTTTCCCTCCGTCCACACCTCCAACCATATCCTCATGCGTTACTAATAAGTCTTCTGAGCTCGTACTCCTTATTACGTCCTCAGGAATAACTCAAAGCACTATGTTGGTGATAATGGCAAGTGAATCCGATCTAAATGACCATGATTCGTGATTTCAGTAGCCAGATACGACACCAAAGCAACAAGGAAGGAAGGTATATGTTGTAAATGGGTGAATCTACGCAGATTTACAAAAGAAGTGGCCAAATTAAAGTAAAATTTTTACAAGCATCCCGATTTTGAGTACTTCAAAATAATCACTATTGGAAAGAGACCAAATGTAAATGAACCCAAATTCGGAGAAATTATAATTCCTTCATTAAATCCCTTTAGATGTTTTGATAAATGGGAGGCACGTAGACTGTTCACTGTGGAACATCGTTAAGTCCTTGACGCTACATCTCAAAATAATCCTTCCCCAAAAAATTCGCCACTAAGGTCTTCTGCTCAGAAATCCCTAACAGAGCTGCAGTGTATACTACCAGTAATGAAAAGGGTAGCATTCTATCCACACTGATAACTCACTGCACCACCTTGAGTCCTGTCGCACAGTTTACTACAATCTACAGAAGGAGTTAATACACTTGTAGCGGGCGAGTTTCATCATGACACACGCCAGGGACGAGGCTCAAAAAGAGAATATACTAAATATATACTGCCTTTAGTCCCTGCCCACGGGCACAAGCCCCCATACCCTTTTGTCTATTGGTAATATGCAATTATCTAGACTGTTATGATCTGGGAATGCAAGTAATTAAAGAAAAACAGAGAGCAATCACTTTCGCCATTCACGTGAGGCGATCGGTTAGGTGTGAAGGCGGCAGCACCGTTAACTCTCGTGGATGTGCGTCGCGGAGGAGGCATTTGAGGTGGCGGCATCTGCAGTCGATCGGTGAGCTCAGAAAGACTGCTTGCTTCTGGCTTTACATTGGCCACCTGAGGCGGTACCGCTAGGCCCCCTGGGCTGGTGGCGGTGGCAGGGGAAGAGACTGAACTGGGACCTAAGAGACTCGCCAAGGACGGCGATGAGGATGTCGAACGTGGTGAAGGTGGGAGGATCAAACGTGTCTGTGATGGTAGAGTAAAGGGCCGAGAAGGCACTAAATGCGGATTGGGCGTCGGTTGCGGTGATGTTGGTGGTGGAGAATGCCGTGGAGCCTGTTGAGGAAGATATTGGAGCGGAGGTGGGGGCGCCGCCGGCCGAAAATGGTGATGGTAGGAGTGGGGGTGAGAATGGAAAGGTAGTGGGTAATGCATCACAGGCTGACCCATCACCATATGTGACGGCGGCGGTGCTGATGGTTGCATGGGAGTGAGAACGGGCTGGGGCTGACGTTGCATCACTTTGACGCGATGCAGGGAGCCGGGACCCATAGACTGGCCTTCAAGACTGAGGAAGGCGAGGAGTGGGCGGAGGTGGATAGAGGCGCGACGAGCGGCGAAGACTGTTGATGGAGCACGTTTCGAAACAGTGTCATCAGCAGAAGCAAGAGCGCCCCACAGGCGTGTGCACGCGAAACCCCCCATGCCCGTCGCGGTGTAGAGGGCCTCCAGAACCGCGCACACCAGACCCAGATCGGAGAGACAGAGCAGCTGAATCAGCCGGCACCACAAGGAACGCGGCAGACCCGCAAAGAGGCACTCCACATTCACGCCCTCCGGTACACGCAGCAGATTCGT
Organism: Echinococcus multilocularis; assembly: GCA_000469725.3. Classification (NCBI taxonomy): domain Eukaryota; kingdom Metazoa; phylum Platyhelminthes; class Cestoda; order Cyclophyllidea; family Taeniidae; genus Echinococcus; species Echinococcus multilocularis. The sequence continues at coordinate 1,789,564 of LN902846.1, read as the reverse complement.
CAGGAGGTTGAGGCCTGAGGACATTCAAGTTACATATAACTTCCCCTCAATGCCACCTTACCTAAAAATAACAGGCATCTACGTACCTGTGCCTATGCCAATGTATCAGCAATCGCCTTGCCAATCAATAGGCACACAGGCACTTAAATAAGCTTAATAGGCAGACCCAATACTCAACCTCATTTTCGCCACAACAATTTATGCGAATCAATTCTTGAGTTTGCCTATGCTAATTATTCCTGATCGTGGTTGCAGCTAACTGGGCCTAAGGAATGCCCATAACACTCCACTCACAAAATGATTCAATGTGCTAACTCAAATGGACTTGGACCCCTGCAAGGCTATCATGTCAGGCGCGTGACAGCTCTCAGACTAAAGTGCAAGAACAGCTGGTTTGTCAGTGGAATCAGTGAAATACTACCTTAGATACAACGAGTTGACGCTCAGTCTTTGGCCTTCAAATATGATATCTATCCAAAGACCAAAAAATTGCTCATGAGAAGAAAGGCACATTTCTGAAACCACTCTGAACAGCAAAAAAAGCAACACCATGCAAGGGTTGAATTTCCCACCTCGAATAACTAGCATGCACTCAAACAGAAGGCTATGTACCCGCTGACTGCTGATTTTTTCCCCCACATACGGCGGCGTCAAGGGAGAAGGCAAGTTAATTCACCCGTAGAAGAATTTCCGGATTGCACAGGAATTAAATTAAGGCAGGTGTACCAATATTAATGATTTACATTCAAGTAATAATAAGTTATTAAAATTGTTTCAGCTGTCTAGAACGGAGCCCTCCAAATTTCACCTACACTAGTTTGATTCGCATTCTTCTGGAAACATGGTTATTGCTTATTATTTGGTTCACAAAAAGGCAACCAAATTTCTGTCGCCAGAATCGCCCCACATAAGCCAAATTTTGCACCGTCCAAGTGACTATCAATTATGAAAACTGAGTGATAAGTAACTGGATTTAACCACCAGATTGTGGTACAATACAGGAGAAAGTGATCGTCACTCTTTGTTTCAACTATGCTGACATTTCAGACTTCGCGATGGCACTGAGTTCCGTTCATGTCAATAGTTTCGGCACTTCACCATTCTTTATGAATACTCCCACATTTTGTAACATCTTCAGTGAGGACCCGATCTAAACCGTGTATCAAAAGCCTCAAGCCAATAGGTGGCTACATGCGTGCGCATATTGTACTCTTCAACGACGCCACACTCAAAGAAATAGCAACCGCATATGCCATGTCACGCGAAAGGACAGCTGATCGCTCCACGCACACACCCACATGCAAACAGGAACAGCTGTAGCCAATAGCTGCCCAGGGTGGCTGCGATTGGCCCAGACAGGGCACAGTCCAATAGTTTGCGAGAGGGCTTACCGGCGAGGAGATCGCACCGATCGGCGGACTGAAAGAGACAGCGAATGAGGAAGCGCAAGCTGACCAGCTCGATGCCAGTGAAGGTATTCAGATGCAACGGGCGTGGCACTCGTATGGAGACAGTAGCAGAATTGGTAGGTGCGGTGGAGGTAGAAGTGGTGGGGACGAGGGGATAGCGCAGCCCGCTGACCAACTGGAGGCCGAGCTGGCGAAGGGCGGAATGGCGCGCGTAGGCGCAGAGGAAGGCAAAACGCAGAGCGCAGGGCTGAGAGGAGAGAAAGCGCGCATTCTCCCGCCACGCTGAGAGTGGGGGGATGAGGCCAGGAGCGGGAAAGAGGCTCCGACCCCGGAACGGACGTCCACCGGTCTCGCTGAGACCTCCGCTCCCAGAGAATGCGCGACGACCCCTCATTGAGGCGAATGCCATCATCTACAACAGAGATAATGTTTTGACATCACCATTACAAAGGTTCATGCAAACTGAGGATACAATGCTCATTGGCGATTTGAAACGACAAAGGTACAATCCAGCCGAAAAGTGGGGGTGTTAATCCATAATTTGCTGTATGTCTCTGAGGAACAGATTAGCAAAAGGCAATTAAATGAGGTAGAGCAAAGCCCGTTAAGACAACATGATTTTATCAATACGACTCTGTTATTCTTCGTAAATCGCATTTAGATCCTGGAACAACCCGCGACAGGTGATTTGGAGGTGAAAATGCTAGCTTTTAAAAAGTCCATAATTACAATGTGAAAATAAAAAGAACCCATTTGCCAGTCATTCGATATCGTAAACAAAATGGCTTAGAATAAGGGCTTTTAGTGGAAACTACTATGAAGGACATGCTGAATGAATCGACCTTGCGCACCCTGAAATTGTAAAAAAAAGTTTGATCCGCCCGTCAAAATTTACTACTAAGACAACTAATGTTGCACCTACGTATCCAGAAAACATCATTGATATGCCAGCTTTTTGGAAGTCAACAATCATCTGTTCATGAAAATTCTATTAACGCGAAGCTGAAAATACAATGGAACAAATCAGTGAAACGGCAAAAGGGCTAAAACCGTTCAAAAATTGTGATTCAGTGACCGGATCTGCTTTTGGTACTTTGGTCCATATTAGACCCAAAACCACATGATAAGCGGTGCTCGCTGCACGAGTAGTCAAAACATTAAAACGTTTCAGAAGAAGTGCCTAAAAAGTGTTTAAAAGCATAACTTTTGAAGCTAATACTTAAAGGCAGCTAGAGACAAGCCATTGAAGGTAAGACGATAATCATTACAAGAAACATACCTGCTCAATTTCGTCATCATCCTCCTCTAGAGGCGGCGGCAGACCCGGAAGGTAGGGCGGAGTGACACAGTTGACTAGGGTCGCCACCACCATGAGCACACGGGAGAGAGGTGCATTAGATGAGAGACAGTCATCGCTGCCGTAGCCGTTGCCGACGGCACTACCGGTAGGACCAAAGAACTGGCGTGCGTGGCTCGGCGAAGGCGAGAAGAGGTCATGTGTGGTGTCTGGTGAGGGCGGTGGAACCACGCGGTAGCCTGCTGTCTCAGCGTCCTGAACCAGAGGCTCAGAATGCTCTACAGGGAGAAAACACCAAAATCGTTGAAGGGTGGTGGCCTACCGCCGATTGGGAGGCCTGCTACCTCACGATGACTCATGCTAGGCACGCACGAGCGGTCAGGGGCGTGCGCACGCACGCGCAGCCGGAGAGGGTGTCAGGGTTAAGCTCGTGCCCATGGGCTTACACTGGGAGGAAAGATACTCGTGCGCGGCCAACGGCAGCTAATTGGACACGGATAAGAGCGTACGCCGCACACCTGGGAGGATTGTTCTAAGCCAGACAATTAGTTCATGGAAGGGCTAGGTCTCTGTGAGATCAATTTGGGTTTCGTAAATTGAAGTGAAACAATGCAAGTCGCAATGCTCAGAACTGTGGGTTCAGATCACAATGAGGCCAAAACCTGCTATCCAGTACATACAAGTAGTGTGAAGTAGATCAGCATTTTGCGCACATATAGAGCAAGTTATGAAAACCGTTTAAGTGATCAGGTTTAGGGACTGAGGAAGTGAAGAATCAATGAAATATTCTGTGGAAGCTTCCGATAATAAATACCCTAAAGGATCTATGGTAACCACTACCAGAAATTTGCAACGAAAACATGTGATAAATAGTTGATAAAGAGGTCTTGGAAAAATCAGACGTATCAATATAGCAAACAAGTATTCTACACTACACCTCGGTCGTAAGCAAACAAAAAGGTAGGGGAAAGGAAGTTAACAGACCTTGATAGAGATAGGCGTCTTCACGAAGAGAAGAAATAACTGAGTCGCCGACGGCATCTCGCCAAAACTTTAAGGGTGTTAAATAAGAAAGTGGCTAGGTTAACCGCGATTCAATGAAGTAAAAGTCGACCGAAGGACAAAGTGACTCACCCCATCAAAGTTCAAGTTGGACGCACTATTCCACGACTGACTCAATGGCCGAAGTGAACTAGGACCTACATGCAAAAGAGGGAGAGTTATAGCTTGGTAGATGTTGCTCACAATAACCAAAAACCCTAGACAAGTTGTGCCAAGATAGAGTGGAGCACCAGAAGTAAGGTTTTGTAGAAACGGTTAGACAACAATAGTAATAGCCGTAAGTACATAAAATTTTTAAGCGTCACTAGACGGTTTACAGAATCCAAGAAAAAAAACGTGCAAAAATTTAGACATTGTTGACCGGGAAGAGAGAGAAGAGGAAGGCACGGTACTCACCATCCTCATAGACCCCCACACTTGCGAGCATAAGTTGGAGGAGGTTACGACTGCTGCTTAACCGAAGGGGTGTGGCTGGAGAAGAATGCACCACGGCGGAGAGAAAGAGCACCGAATTGAGCGACAAATCAACCTCATTTGGAAGGCCTGACATGAGGGACTTTTCAGCTGTCTCTAAGACAGAGACGTGACGCAACTCAAGAGAGTTGTCCGGATGTGGCCGAGAATGCAACTCCTCCAACTGTTGCGATGGTGGAAGCTGGTCGAAGGATGAGGGAATCCGGGAATCCTGGTACATAATCAGTTTTTGCCCCATTAGACCCGAAAGTGACAACGCAGATAAGTCGAAATCACATACCTGGTTACAGCGGAGAGTTGGATAAAGATCTCTACTGGCAAAACCAAGATGCGTAGCCGAGCGATGCATCCCGTAATGAATGGGAGCTGGCTTTGGATTAAAAATTCCTAGCATCCTTTCTACAGACGGAGGAGTAAACACGTCACCAGGATTTTCGTGAAACTCATCCTGAATTTGAGACCACAAACTGTCATTCTTGAGGTGTGGATAGGATTCATTTTCAAAGGCAACGAGATAGTGACAGTAGACCCGACGCAAAGCGACACTGTAATTTGCACAGGCCGATGGACATCCGATATCCTTTGAGACTGTCTCCCAGAGATCCTTTTCTGTGACTTTAGAATAGCCACCATGTTTGACAACAGATGTAAAAAGGGAGTATAGATTCAAAGGCGTACCACGAACAGTGGGTAGAGATGCATGGAATCGTCTAAATTTCACTTATATGGAACTACGAACATACCTTTGACGTCGATTAAAATTCACGAAAAGATTATAAAAGGTGTGCTCATCTGGAATCGTTTCAAAACTTTTTACGTCTGGAGCACTAGATATGCGCCTAATGTGAGCAGAATACATTATTCGGTATCTAAAATAATGTAAACAAGATAAGTATTTGGGATAAACGAGCCTGGCGCCTAAGGAAACAGTTGTTTGGGAAAGAAAAACAGTTTTTAGAAGTTAAAAATTAGTAGTTAACAGAAATTTTCAAACAAATTTAACTGTCTACTCACCAAAGCTGAGGTACTGGCATTTATACAATAGCAACCATGAAAATTCCAGGAAATCCGAATTTGCCGGCTTTGTCAAAGTGTTAGCCAAGTGAAACAATGCACGGGTGATGAATAATGAAGAGGTTTTAAGGATTTTCCCGTATCTATAGAAGTTTAGCTGTTCTAAGACAAATAAATTTTGTGTTATTTTTTCAATAATACATTTTTTGGGAGCGCAGCTACCCCATCGGAATGGCTTTTCCTTTATGAAAATGAAGTCAAAGGAGTCGACTTAATTTCCACTCTGCGCGTCTTTGCGCTAGAGACTTTTTTGTTGGAATGTGTTTTAAAGGATTGGGGTCGCTAAAATACTAAACTTTACTATTTTAGTCTCACTAACTCATGCAGATGGTTTGCACCGTGCTGTGCCGTCCCGAGCTTTCCTTGAAGACGCAAGAAGACACAATACTCTTGCAGAATATACAGTCAGCACAGAAAAGGTGTCTGAGCTATTTGCGTGGCTCAAAAAACCAGTCTACCCAGCGAGGTACAAGAGGGCTGATTCAAAAGTGCAAAAGTGGACCTCCACCAATACCGAGGGATAAACCGCCAACGCATTACGGTGAACACTTTAGACAGATGTTAGAAATTGACATAACTCTCACGCTTTATAAAAAAATCTATTGAAATGTAAGGGGAACGCTACGTTTTAGCCATTTAAAAAATTTTATAACCATGTTTCTTACTATGCTTTAATGAAGGTGTTGTGTAGCGGCTCACGTATTTCCCGAATTCCTCTGAAATCATAGTAGTATTACAGAAGGAAAATATTAGGAGTATACGGAAGGGTCGGGTGGTTACTAGTATGGATCAAGGGTGATGCTGTGAAGCACAATTTTCGGCAGCCGCGCAACCATACTCAGAGTTAAACAAACTATCATATTATTATATAGCTCCTCACTTCTTTTGAGCGTTGTGCCTCCTGACCCTCATAGTCAACTTCATACGCTAACCATCACAGCGCCCTCGGTCTTTTAAAAATATTATCTGCACGTTGGTCACCCCAATAATTGCATTTACGTTCCATTGGGACTTCATTGATTCCTAACGTCACCAATGCATCTCCACAAATCCATTGGATAAGAATCTGGCGACAAACGAGACTAGAGGAAGAGCGATTTCTTCGTGAAAATACTATAAACTTGGCCCTTTGATTATTAACGAAAGAAGTGCGAATCTGTGACAACCGTTAACCATTCGAAAAAATTCGTTACGGTGCTGTCTACCTCGCCTCTATGAAGTGGGCGCGGGATACCTCCTCCTTCTCTGACTGCCTGGACGTAACTCAGGTAGATATGGCTGGGCAGCACTGAAGTGGTCACAAAGTGGCAAGAAACAAAATAGCCACGAAGCTCTACTCTCAAGGAGCTATTTTTAATTTCTTCTTCCTCACTTGTCACTCCATAGGGCGTGGCCCCAGATCCAGTGGAATTGTCAAGAGGGATCAGTGACATTGTGAACAAATGTCTTCTCAGTTACATGGAAATTTGACGACTAGGATGTTTGGTTCGTGAATGTTTTCTTGGGACAGACACTCAAAAGGATAGATAGAGTATGAAATACTTTTTTACTTGCTTAACTCTCCAGTTTGGCCACGCAGGCGCTTAAAGCTCCGCCATTAAACCTAAGCTCGGCAACAATGACCTCTGTGCCACACCAATAGCCTCTCAGCCCTTCAAAAAGACTCAGGCCGCTACATATCTCCGGTAAACAAAGTGAGTAGTCTAAAGCATGGATTAGCAATTATTAATTAGGTTTCAAAATTCTAAAAAGCGTTGCACTTATAAATATTACACAAAAGAGTAATCAGGGAAATATCTACATTCTACCCGTTTGAAGGCGACACCGCCAGGTGGGGGCGTTGGGAAACCCACTGAGGTCATGTTCGTTGCACCACAAATCTAGCGATGACTACTAATTCTCAAACAAAACATTTCCTCAATACCCACGGGGCTCTTGAAACTGAAAAACCTCCCCATCGAACATGCTTACGGGTTTTTGGGGGGGATCAGCCTCTTGTACACTTTTACTACGTTAAATTGTGTCAGTTGGGCGGTTCCAACCGTTAGCCTAATGTTACACAAGAGTGGCAACTGAGCTGTGGGTTGGAGAGCACCACAACCTGGACCGTCACGGATGTAAGGGCTTGCAGTCGCCCTTGAGGCGCTCACGCCATTGCCATTGCCTCAATGCTGACCATCCTAGCACCATACGACTCTAATAAATGAAACGTCAACGTCACTCAACACGAGTGCGTTATCACTGTCACCCAGATTCCTGACGGCGTTGACAACGAATTGGCCCGCTACGTTATGTACCGACTATTAAAGAGGGTAATGTGGTAGTAAGTGGCGGTGAAAAAAAAGAATGCCCACTTGGTTTCCACAAAAGGATGCAGGTGGCTCAACTATTTCTTCTTCATTTAAATCCCACGTACGGATAGTGACCAGGTTACAAAGAACAAGATAAGGAGGCGATGAAATCAGCAATACTGAGGAGAATAGTCATTTTCACGCATCTAGCTGGGCCCAGTGGTGGACATGATTATAAGCCGACGCAACAGCAGTGCAATTAATGATGTGGCTACAGCGACAGCCACCCACTTGACCCATTGCATCTCTTGCGGGAGTAAGGAGGCCCCCGCTGTGACCATTCCACCGGCGGGAGTTCTCTCTAAACGCGTCTGCATCGCACAGATGCGTTGACGGTGTCGCTCTGCTGCATCCTGGAGGATTCGTTGTGCAGCCTCCTTGGCGGCCTCCTTAGAAGGGAGAGGGACCACCCGAGGTCCCTGAGTGATAGAGGAAGAAGCGTACTGTGGCAAAGGTTCACTAGGCATCGAACAAGTCCGCTCCACCGGCATTGGTGACTCGCAGTGCAGCGAGGCGGTGGGACCTGGTCGTTCAGGGCCCGGGGAGGGGCGTCTGCTACCACCACCATTGTAACAGACAGCATCGCTACTTCCGAAACTTCCACTTTCAGCACCAGAAGGAGGTGCTCTGACAGCATCATCTAGAACTATGGTTGTCGGGGGGCTGCTGCTTGCCGGACGACAACCTGGCGGCTCCTCTAACGTTTCCGCTTCCGCCGCCTCCAACTTTTCACTCGGTTCCGGATCTGGTACCGTCTGCGGTGCTGCCTCCACTTCCTCAGTTTCAGCAGAGGACTCCGAAGCTGCAACTGCGTTAACTCGCACCTGATCGGTTGGTGAGTTAGGCGGTTTAGCCGAGGGTGACTTACATGTACTTGTAGGGGAAGATTCGGATCCAGTGCCGCCTGACGCAGACGGACATTCATGCACCTGCACAGATAGAACAAAAAGATGTGGGGCTGCATTCGCTTACTTTGACATGAAAACAACTTAAAACGTTCATTACCACCATTATATACAAGTAACGCTCCGATAATTTGAAAGCTTCAAATAATTGTGGTTAATTGGAATCGTGCTGCAAATAGACCGGTTAAAACAGCTGCAGATAAAAAAGACGCGTGCTGTTCCCAATCTGAGGTAAGCTATATTTCGTTCTGAGTTTAGCAGGAGCAGGTGAATGAGTGGCGTGTTGATGGCAATAGGTCATTTAAAATCTTATCTGAAGTAACGAACGCTGTGCTGAGATTTACAACTAGAAAATGTGCTGCCGACCAGGCGCATTCCCCCTCGACGCAGTTTTCCCCAATCAAAGATCCTAAACAAGCCCAATCCTGCAGCGGGTAGAAATATTACCGTATTTCAACAAGACGCGCGCCATGAATCCTACCTGTTGCAAACTGTTTTGCAAGTGGGAACAATTTAACCGAGCTTTAGCCGCCTCCGTCCTACGATAATTCGCAACAGACAATTTCTGTAGTACAAGGTGTTCTGTTGTCGTATAAGAAGTAGAATAACACTACATCCACTCCACCTCAGCAGTCCTCCCTCTTTTCCAATACAGCGCTTTTCTCCCACACCCTCCAGGTGTATCCATCAGATGTATAGCCGCAACTGCAACTCCTTGACTTTCGCTTAGTGAAAAATCACCTCTTCAGTCCACACACACACACCCACACACAAGCAAACATAGTCTTCTGCACATTAATTCATGCGTGCCGCAAAACCATGGCATGAGGAGAGTGGTGTGAGTAGTGAATCCTCTAAGGGCCAAAGCAACCAATGCCACCTTCCTCCATTCAACGAAGGAAAGCCACCTCTCAGCACAACTCATCCACTCAGTCGGTCAGTCAGTTAGACACCAAACCATCCACAATGCACACTGCACTCCTACAACGTGTGTGCAAGAAGTGAAGAATAACAAATTGGAGAGCACTGAAGCCTCCTGTCTTCTCTTTTCACTCACTCTCTCTCTCTCTCTCTCTCTGTGCATCCCACTCGCCTAGCTTTCATCACGACCCTCCCCTTCTCACTTGACGGCATAGGTGTCAACCCCCTGTTTCACCATCACTCACCTCCAAACACCACTCAGGATTGGCCTTCACACCTGCATCTCCACGTCACCTGCCACCTGCCAATAGCTGCACATCATTACCCACCCTTCACGATGCAACATTGAGGCTCCTCCTCAGAGGGCTAAACCACTTCCTAATCATTAGGTGCCTCATCACCACAATGGAAGCTGCTATTTCAACCACATCTGCGTGGTTCTCTCCACCCCCGCCCACCACATCTTCGCCAAATACTTCACATCAAACTTGACTGGAGTTAAAAGGCACTCGTAATGCAGACAAACTCGAGTCGCATCCACGAGGGCTCAAAGTGCGAAAAAAAGGGAGTGGAGACCGGAACAAGGAGTGGCGACCGACAGACGGATGCAAATCCAGGCACGCGTGTATAGGCTCGCATGCACCTAAGGAAACCCTTCCCCATGAGTTACTGCAACTCATTGCACTAAAATTAACAGTCAGCTTGAGGTATTTTAAAGACAAAAAACTGGGATTAAAAAAGGATCAAGTTTGAATGAAATTCAGCAGAGGCAAAAATAATTCAGTAATTCAGCTCTGATTTGGTAATCACCGAAGTTTTCTTATATCAAATTGGCTCAATGAGGGCATGATAATAAGTGAAATAAAGTTCTAATTAAATAGAATAATCTGGTAGCGCAAAGCATCTGTAACCCTGAAGTCAATTCACACCACTAGCATAAATATTCCACCACTTTAGTGTTGCTAAAATTGATACTATATAAAAGTTAGATTAATTTTTTTTTCTTCCTTTGCCTACCACTGCTGCGGTCGATTGGGATCGGAGTCATCTGTGCTTTCTGCAGGTTTCTGACGATTCTCCAACTCCTTGTCCGGGAGCATGGCGCCTTTTCTGTACAGCGCCCCAAAGACTTATCGATTAATTTAAAAGGTGCGCGAAGCAAAAACGAAAGCCCCAGGTGGAAGAGGAGGAAAGGAGCGGTCATGCGATCATCCTTTGATCATTCGATTAGGCTTAAAGAAGCTAGGCACGTGTGTTTTTATTATCACTTGACTATTTGTGAACAGTAGTTTCGTCAAGCAATGAAAACTGGAAAGCTACACCATCTCCTCATTTTAAAATGAATATGCATCTATTCGGAGTGCAAAAAAGTGGTCTACCACCGGGAGCATGATGACAGGATGCCTCCTCTAGGGCAGGGTGGAAACTCGTAGTGGATCGCAAAAGTTGCCAGCCTCCAGTTTAAGCACGGGAAGCGTCCAAATCAAAATAATTTTCTAGATGAAACAAGGTGTGCAACCTTGTCAATGTGGGTGATAGTGCCCATTCTCACACCAGTAAGCCGTTCGAGTAGTGTAAGTATATCAAAGACAATCGCACGTCTGTACGACCACAATGTTCCCCAGTCCATGGCTTTGAAAATTGTTCCTGTGAACATTGGACAAGAATCCTCGATTTGATCCAAATGCTTCTCATATAAAAGTGTGGAATCTACACAAGCGAGAAATACACTACAACTCACTTTTTTAAGCCATTCCTCAAAGCTAAGAGGCGGTTCCCTTTTAATATCGCCAGCAGCCGTCCACGGGACATTTGCAGAGGTAGTCCCATTTGACAGAAAGATGGGATAGCACAGCCAGTAGGCTGGCCTTGGCATTCCTTGCAGTGCCGATAGCTGTGGTGGGAAAGCAGAGGGGATTCCACCATTATAAACATCATTTTTCGACACTTTTTGAGCTTCTGGCTGAACTTTTGCGTCCCGAGACTCAGAAGGCATCTCCTTTGGTGCAACGGGATCCTGAAAGCACCGAAAGTAGCAAATAGGTGGTGTTTAAAGAAGAACTGAATAAACTGAGCTCACTGTAATGATACACTGAGAGGCTACTTCCTGAGCTTCCTTGACGGTTGAAGAGGAGGCACTAGTTAAGGGAAGGAGTAAATCTCTGGTTGGACCGCAGATATCACAGGTAAAGTTCCTGGAACTGTGAACAGAAGAACCAAACAATCTAATCTGTCTCATTAATTAAAGAATCAAACATAAAAGCTGATGAACAACCTTGCGGCGAGTTTGCGACGCTCCTCAATGGAAATACTCATGGATCCTATAGCACCGGCACCTGAAGTCGGCATGAAACCAATGATCGCAAGCAAAGCTGTCCGAATGGACCAAGAGGGGCACCATGTCTCTGGGTGGTAGCCAGAGATGCTAAGGCATATTTGGCGGTACGGTTCAAAACGACCATTTGGCTAGAATGAGTAAAATATGGCAGATCAAAGTTTGGGTTAAGTCAATGAACCTACCGTCAGTAACATGATATTTGGTGGTTTCATAGGGTACTCTGTAGGGAGCGAAATCTGACCATGATAAATTCCACCCTCAAATTCACTACCTTCTGGACCACGTATAGTAAAGTGCCACTCAAAAAGGTTGTCCTAGACGAATTTACCAATATATGAAATGACACTTACCTCCAGTGGTTGAGCATAATAAAGTTCTGTTGGTTGCGAAAGCTCTTGAGCTTCGCGCATCAACCGCTTGACGGCTGTGGAGATGCTAATCAAGATTATGTAAGAAAACGTACCAGGACTTCTAGTGTTGTAGGCCGTCATCATTTGCGGATGCAAAAATCTCGCGACTCTAATGCAGCAATACAAACACGAATATTCGTTCATTTCGAGTGATATGTAAGTAATCACAATTACTAGCTTAATATCTGGTTATTTTCCCAAGCAGTTGTGCTTTAGGTTTTTTTAATTTTAATCCGTTACAGGTTAACTACAATTCCATTATTAATATTGCTTTGTTTGATCATGGACTTTAGAAGAGGTTGCCGTAAAGGTCTTTGATACTGATACGCAATTTGACCACATTTGTCTAAATTAGGTTTTTGCAAGATCGACTGGTTAAGTAAAGCTTAGCCATAAAATAGATCGGATTTAATATCCCCACCTACTGTGTGATCATTTCGCACTTGCACTTGTCGGTTTGGAGTAACCTTTTCCTTTACTATGAAATGTCCAATATTTTAGGCTACTCATTAGTCCGTAGGACTTATCGCTGATGCAAAGCCCTGAGTCACCCCCTAGGAGCACTTTAATTATCTACACTATTTCCTGTTACTTTACCGAGTGACGATTTTGATCTAAGCACCATTGGCAGCAGAATGGGTTATATATACATCTTTCGGGAGTTACACATGCCGAATGACGTGAACTATGAGTTGTTTACTATAAGATGGTTACTATTTACTTACCTGTAAAATGTGTATTAACTTCTACACTTTAGGTTTCATTTTGTAGTGATATTGGGTGAAAACCTCCAACAAACGCCTTATTTTGTTCTGGTTTTGAGCGAAAAATGCATTTTGCATTGGTACCTATTGCACAGCCTTTCAAGTTCGTGAAAAGTGTAGTATCCATTTCCTGCATATCCGGCATGCCTTCGGAGCAGTTCTATTTTTTGCGTCCCATGGCCCACACATAAGCAATTACTCAACACAACGATCGGAGGTACGAAAGTCGAAAGTACCAAGAGTTAGAATCATAAACCCATTTCCAAATCTGAGACGGTTTCGTCGACCTTGTGGAAATTTATGGAGGTAGCGCGACGCATGTGTTAGCGTCACGAGGACATCTCATTTTGGTTAGCTGAGTGACCTTCGTCTGAGGCCGAGATGAGATTGCAACGCCTGATTCGACAGTCATCGGCTATCGATCGGTCAATTATGTACGTACAGACAAACAATAACACACGTCCGCACCACATCTCAGCGCGTTCACTTGCTTTCCATTGATGCTTTACGCGCGTATGACTCAGTCCTGTCCAGGTGAAGGTCACGAGGCGATTGGTCGATTCTCAGTTGCCTCGAGGTCCAATTGGCCGGCCTCTCGCCTATACGCCTGCTTAGTCAAGTAAAACGACACTTATTCACGTCGATCACTTTTGGCGCATGCATCCAACGTCTCCCGCGGCGTCAGCCGCCTCTGCACCAAGCGCAACAACTTCGTTTACAAAACGAGAAGTAATTCTGCCCATTTCAGCCCTGGGGAGTATTCTTTCTGTGGCTCCCAACCTAGGAACGAGTGTACCTACTTTGCTTCCAAAACCCGCAACCAACACTCCTTCCAGACCTGTTTTGAGCAATGCACAACCCGTCACATCCTCGGAGAGTGTGGTTTCAGTCATCTCCAACTCACGACCAAGTCTGCAGGCATCGATCGTCCCGTCAGGTCCCAGACTCGACATGAATCAAGTTCAGCAGTCGACCACTGGTCCAATTCCTGAACTGGACCCACTGATGGGGATCGCCATCATAAACAGCACAACTGCCACCTTCATCTCCCAATTGGCCACAAATATCTCCGGTTCTCTAACGTCAGTCGCTGTATCGTCTATTGCTAGAGGCTCAAATGCCGAAATTCTGGCGTCGTTGAGAGAGGTAGCACAACTCTTGACAACGATGTCAAGTCTAACAGCCAATTTGAATAACTCGGTGTCATCTATGATCTCAATCACGAAGAGTAGGTGTAGGCTTCCGACTCAGATTGACTCTTCTGCAGTTAATGTTACTGGTGAAGTTGGCAGTGGTTCTCAAGCTCCTGCACAAGGAACGCTGAAAGCCTTACTCACAAAACCATCGCTTCAGGGCGATAGCGAGGAAGAGAATCGACCAACAGATCAAGCCGGTGCTTTGGCATCTGAAAAGGTAGCTCTACCACCTCGGAAGAAGTCCCGACGTATTCTCTCCCACTCAACCGCCTCGGAGCACATTAATCAACAGATTGGCGAGGGAAAGTATGAAACGTGAGTTCCGAAAGTCAGGCAACGCTTTATATTTATACGTCCCCACTTTGTTTAATATTGTTTTAGCCAATCGTGTGAGGGTTCTCATCTAATTGGCCAGATCACGAATATCTCCTTATTCTATTGGCTGATGTTCTTAATCGCTTTTTTTAGGATCAAATGGCGACTACGGTGAGAATCGTGATCGGTATCATTTTCTAATACTCCTAATTACATTAGTGTTTGTCATAAACTTTTCTACGCATCCTAAAATACGCTGGAATAAAGTTCATAAACACGTACACAATGCAATTTCTCCCACCATCAAGACATGGTAGTCATTATTTAGGAAGGGGATGCTGTAAATGTATTTCGTTGAAAGTTTAGGATGATGGGTTCATTGCCTTCCACACTTACTTTTATATCATAAATATGGAAGAGCAGGTATCAACAGTCGGATGTATTTCTAGAAAACGCTTTTGGATGTAATTTCATCAGTAAGTCTATTATGTAGGGAGAGGAAGGTGAGAAAGCTAGTGACCTCTTCAATGGTAGGGTAGGAGGGCACTTGTCCGAAGCTTGAGTCTTCAATCTCCGAGACTTCAGTTTCTCCCCATTTGTACGAGATTCTGCACATGTTACACAAGTCCTTCTGTGCAATTATGATCGTTTTATCCAGAATCATGCATTCTTAAGACCACTCCGAGAAACACTTGAGCATTGCAATACCTCGAAAGCTTAGACCTTATCGCGGATGTGAAAGAATCCGTGTCATTGCTATGCATGAGCAAGGCAAACACCTTAGTGCCACTTATTGTTCTAATTAAATCGGCTTTATGTAGTGTCTAAATTTTATTTTAGCTGATAAAAAACAGGTAGAGTGTGGTTATCTAGTTGTTTGTTTAACGCTCGATTATAATAAAAGATTACTTAGGGCTCCTTCAGTGTTCCTCAACCTGGCGACCTGACCTCCAGGCCATGCCTGTAGCCCCAAGCCCTTTGGTAGGTCAGCAGTACATATTCTGCTCTAGTATTATGTCTTCTTTCGCCTATAGAAGCACTCCACCTTTTGTTTTTTTTTGTAATCATCTGATTCTCTCAGTCGCATTAACTATTCAAAATTTCAAATAAAATTTTATTTGGATGATGGCAGGATTATAAAATAACTTGCTGCTTATTGAATATCAGTAGAATATGTGGCGACACGAATTCCCATAGTTTAAGTAGGATACTGGGCATGTCTGCTTTTTTATAGCTAGCCCGAGTTTCCGTATGATTTGCTCGCTTCTTTTTATTTTAAAATTTCTTTTGGTGGTTCTACGTAGTATCTGAACTTTATTTAATGCTACTAAAGTAAGCACAAGTGCTTTTAATGTAATGCAAATGATAAGTGAGTAATAAGTCTCCCTTCTGTGTGTATCTCAAGAAGTTTACTTAATATTTAAAGATAAGTTTGCATTTAAGTTTAGATTTGCTGCTAAATACGTAAAAGCATGCCCATACACAGCATCATGCAGCCTTAACCAATAGGAGTGCGGCGGGCCCACATCAGCCAATCACGTGCGTGATCGGATAACGCACTCGTGTGCACGTGTTTGACGTGACTCCTTTCGCACACCTAGCACCATAAGTCAGTGCATGACCAATTCCACCCGCCGATTGGTTAGTCAGGGTTCAGCAATCACGAGGACTCGTGGAGCATTAAAGTGGTAAATGTGAAGGCCTTATAAACTAGATGTTGATATGCCCATTACCTAGATATTCGCTTACCTAATAGGGTAAATGAGATATCTAGCTCCCTAATTAATAAGGAGAACTTTCAAATAGTCATATGGGTAACAGTTTAGCTATCTGCAATTGGTAGAACGTATATCGATGTTCTTCGCCGTCAGCGGGTAAGTCAGTGCTTCTTTGCCTCTTTCATTTTATCCAGTGAATTAGATAATGTTAATCGCTTGCTCAATGGTGTCGCCGTCTGAATTGTGTTCGCATCACCAGCGCAATGGAAGCGTTGACACCAACCAAAAAATTGAAATTGAAGGTTACAGTGTCAGCATTTTTGGGCACAAGAAGGAGGAGAGTGGGAGGAGAGCCAGAATTTCGTCCTAATCTTTGAATACCGTATTTGATGCTAGTATCGACTCAAAAATTCTCACATCGAACTTGGCGTCAATCTAAAACCACCGCCACCTCACAGTGTACTTTGACCACGACTGAAGTACTTCTCAGTCACCTCTCTATGGGGTGTTGAATCACGCCTTATTTAAACAAAACAGTTAGAATTCAGGCATGAAATTCCTCCTGACGACACTGAACCCGGTGGTTTCACTGATGCTGCTGCATTGCGCGCGCCGTTTGAAATGTCCTAGCAGCCAATCACAGCACGCCAACTGGGTGCACGAGTTAGCGGGGCGGGGCAAGGGAGGGGGGACTGGCGCAAATCGATAAGCTGCATGCGCTTGCCCCGAGTGGCATGACAAGTTGACCTCGCTGTGCGTGGGCTTGCTGGTTTGCTTGCACTTGTCGTTATGAAAATTCCGATTCAGTTTTTGGGATGCTATTTGTTGCTTATCCTGAGGGGGACTCAGAAAAGTTGGCGGTGGAACTTCTTTTGTTCACAAAGCTGCCCCCAAGTTCAAGTTCATGAAGAAGCAGTAAATCGGCCCGGAGGAAAAAAGGGACATTACTCCCTCTTTAAATGATGAAAAATTGACGGTTAGGAGCTAGATTAAGCTGGGGGATTGCTGAAAGGTGGTAGCGGGTTGAGCCACCCAATGAGAACTCCTGAAGAGGAATATCGATTATTATCTCAGAAAGTCACTGACCGATCGATAGGCCGCGTGGGCTCCTGAACACCGTTCTTGTAGCGGGAGACTGGAACTCTACTCAGGTGAGTCAGAGATCTGAAAATAACTAAGAAAGAGGAAAGAAGTTAATTAAATTGGAAATGAAATTATGCGAAAGAGACTCCCATTAGGGGGGGAGGGCGGGGACGGGGGAGCGGGGGCTTAATTGCCAAAATGTGAACTCTCAAGTTATGCCTTGGGAGGCGGTGGGAATTTGGCGAAATGTTAGTTCACACGCCCGAAAGGGCAGATTATCACTTATTCGACACTTTTTCAAATTACATGATGAAACGTCATTAAACGCAACTTAGTATGTGGGGTGGGGTGGAGCGAAGAGGGGAATTGAAATTCTTGGAAAAAGGGAAATAAAACCAACTGGTATCGCCTTCACTCTTCTAGGTAAAGATGTCAAGTGGTTAAATTCAAACTCGCTTCATCCATCACTGTGTCTCCTCATATCCACCCCTCCCAGTACAATGGGCGCTGGAGTAGTCTTTCCAGCACAGGTTTTAAGTCTCTTGCGCGATTTCGAATCATCACTATTTCACAGGCGAAAGATGAAGTAATTTATAGTGGGATCTGAAGTCAAGTGACCAAAATGTTAGTGCGGCAACTTGTAGGGAGCGTTTACATCCAAAATCCATGCGAGCCTATACACGCGTGCCTGGATTTGCATCCGTCTGTCGGTCGCCACTCCTTGTTCCGGTCTCCACTCCCTTTTTTTCGTACTTTGAGCCCTCGTGGATGCGACTCGAGTTTGTCTGCATTACGAGTGCCTTTTAACTCCAGTCAAGTTTGATGTGAAGTATTTGGCGAAGATGTGGTGGGCGGGGGTGGAGAGAACCACGCAGATGTGGTTGAAATAGCAGCTTCCATTGTGGTGATGAGGCACCTAATGATTAGGAAGTGGTTTAGCCCTCTGAGGAGGAGCCTCAATGTTGCATCGTGAAGGGTGGGTAATGATGTGCAGCTATTGGCAGGTGGCAGGTGACGTGGAGATGCAGGTGTGAAGGCCAATCCTGAGTGGTGTTTGGAGGTGAGTGATGGTGAAACAGGGGGTTGACACCTATGCCGTCAAGTGAGAAGGGGAGGGTCGTGATGAAAGCTAGGCGAGTGGGATGCACAGAGAGAGAGAGAGAGAGAGAGTGAGTGAAAAGAGAAGACAGGAGGCTTCAGTGCTCTCCAATTTGTTATTCTTCACTTCTTGCACACACGTTGTAGGAGTGCAGTGTGCATTGTGGATGGTTTGGTGTCTAACTGACTGACCGACTGAGTGGATGAGTTGTGCTGAGAGGTGGCTTTCCTTCGTTGAATGGAGGAAGGTGGCATTGGTTGCTTTGGCCCTTAGAGGATTCACTACTCACACCACTCTCCTCATGCCATGGTTTTGCGGCACGCATGAATTAATGTGCAGAAGACTATGTTTGCTTGTGTGTGGGTGTGTGTGTGTGGACTGAAGAGGTGATTTTTCACTAAGCGAAAGTCAAGGAGTTGCAGTTGCGGCTATACATCTGATGGATACACCTGGAGGGTGTGGGAGAAAAGCGCTGTATTGGAAAAGAGGGAGGACTGCTGAGGTGGAGTGGATGTAGTGTTATTCTACTTCTTATACGACAACAGAACACCTTGTACCACAGAATGTGTCCATGAGGTGATCCCGGATTGACACCTATTGATGCCAAAACGGGGCTGGAAGCATGGAAGGGAGGGATGGATTGAGGGCGGAAGGCAAAAAAGGTACTAGTCGATGCTCTTGTTTGTACCCTATATTAACCAAGTGGTATTTCTTTGAGCTGTGGGCGATGCTAATCGCTAATCGTTTACATTGGCAATGGCAGTAACACGATCACAAACCACAATCAAATGACTACAAACGAAATCAAATATAACATTACAGAGCAGTAGAATTGAATGGAAGGAAGGGGAAGGAAATGGAAGGGCTACATTGAAACGGCGGATGGCTGGCGCTAGGTCTGACTGCATTCTTACAACTACAACAGTTTGTAAAAAGTGGGATTTAGAACACGCTTATGTCTTACTGGGTGGAAAGCATGAGAGATTGTTATGATGCCTAGCTATCGTAAGAAAGCCACATTTCTGTGATTTTTCTCCATGAAATAAAGTTAAACTAGAAGAATTGAATGAAAACGAGAGGAGTCATGAGTTTTCCATCTCTAGGTTACCCAAATGTGATCCGTTTGCCATCCAAAAGAGTGGAGTGTTAGAAATGGATTCCCCGCACTTAGCCTTTTCGAATAAACTGAGGAAGGAATTGCAAATCCTGTTAATCTTTCCAAGTTATGAAAGTTCATAGTGTGACATTAGCAGACTTTCGGTGCTGTGCCTAACCAGTGAATGCCAGATGGTGGCGAGCACCCAAATATCTACAAATAGATGGATGGGTGGATACAGGATGGATGGATGGATGGATGGATGGATGGATGGATGGATGGATACAGGATGGATGGATGGATACAGGATGGATGGATGGATACAGGATGGATGGATGGATACAGGATGGATGGATGGATACAGGATGGATGGATGGATACAGGATGGATGGATGGATGGATGGATGGATGGATGGATGGATGGATGGATGGATGGATGGATGGATGGATGGATGGATGGATGGATGGATGGATGGATGGATGGATGGACAGGATGGATGGATGGATGGATACAGGATGGATGGATGGATACGGGATGGATGGATGGATGGGGCATGTTTGGATTGATGAATACATAGGTACAGGATGGACGAATGTACACAGACAAACAAACAGATGGATGAAAAAATTCATGGAACAGCAAGGGAAAGAACAGATCTTGTCATATTTGATGTGTTCCTAAATCAGAAATTCCTTCAATTGCTATACTTCAGCCAAGATATTTATAAAACGTGTTTAAATAATTTCTTTGGGACAGAAAAATTTAATGACCCTTCTTTGCTGATCAAAACCACCAATTGAATGAGGTCGTACCCTTCCTCATTCCTGAAACTTTTTGATCGCTCTTTTTTTCCTTTCCTTCAGCTTTTTAAAGGTTCATACTTGCACACACACAAAAAATCCTTTTTGCAAACTTTACTGGTTTTGAACTAAATATTGCACTTTCCGTCCAAATTACAACAATGAATTGTTGCTGAATAGGTGGTACTTAAAACGGGGCGACGTTCTTCACCGGTTAGTACTGCTTTTACTTGCGACTTTAGTAAGTACCGGAGTACTCTCTCTTCCTCTTACACGGGGATATCGTAGACAGAAAGTTCATCATATCCCAAGCCCATGATGGAGAGAAAGTTGCCCCTTGCCTCGTACTTCAGTACCAGCCATCCTGTTGAGATAAACGCAGAGCCCTTCAAGGTGGATACACCCATTACCACAACACGTCGATGGAAGAGTGGCCGTCAAGCTCTGGGTTATGATAATTTTAGCATATCAGTTACCAGGGCCTCAGAGGGCTTAGTGATCCCCCCAGACCGCATCGATGGCACCAATGTCGTTAATATATTTGACCAAATAAAGTGTTTTTCAAGGACTAAAAAGATGTATTTTCACTCCTTCTTCAGCCACTACATTGTTCTAAACTCAGCCCATCCGCCTGCCTCACCAATTTGCTCAATCATTACTTACCAAGACCGCACGAAGAACACTTGCGATCCGGCGTCACGTATATGTGACGTTGGTGAAGTACACTGCCTAAGCAGAAGCTATTAGTGGAGGCGAAGATGTTAAGTAGAGGTAATTGCAGTTCGCATCATGGTGCCACCACGTCGGGTTTTCTGTTACTTTTGCGGCTGCCCTTGCTGCTGCTACCTGTGGTGACTGGGGTGTGTGGGCTGTGGGCGAGGCCTTAAGGGAGTGGGTGAGTCACCCCATTGCCGGTAGCCCCCGCCCGTCCATCCGCTTGCCTGTCCGCCTGCCCGCTCTCTCTTGGCGTTGCGTAGCAGAAGTAGCAATAACAGAATATTGTTGTCTTATACACATGCCATCATCCCTTCCCCTATCAACTTGTCACATCTCTGTTTCTATGGTACGCTTATTGTCTTAGCAACTGCGGGAAGCGTTCAGGTCAAGTCGAGACTTAGCTCTTCACAGATAAAAAAATGCCAACATGGAAGCACTGCAGACGGTAGTAAGTAGCAATTGTTTCCTGTTTTCGTGAATATATACGGCTAAAAAGAGTCACCTGCGAACTAAGGCGTAAAATCCGAACCGGCGGACAGTAACTACCAAGCGTTTAGAAGGACGCCATGTAAGTGTAGGGTGCAGACGTTTCTAAGGTGATCATTTGTTTGTCACACAGAATCCTGTCCGTAATACCCCCTAGCTTTCCTAGTCCACAGTCTCAGTGGCCGTTCTTGTGAACATCCAGCTCAACCGGTGCTTAACAGGTCTTACCAGGTGCAATCAAGGAGTCAAGTTGAACGTAATGCTCTCTTTTGAATTGCCTACCTCATAGGCAGTAAATTTCAATCAGAATTAATCATGTCAAAAGAGGAAGGGTTTGCATTCTGAAATGCACTTTATATAAGGGAC
This sequence comes from Echinococcus multilocularis, assembly GCA_000469725.3. Taxonomy (NCBI): domain Eukaryota; kingdom Metazoa; phylum Platyhelminthes; class Cestoda; order Cyclophyllidea; family Taeniidae; genus Echinococcus; species Echinococcus multilocularis. The sequence continues at coordinate 1,767,682 of LN902846.1, read as the reverse complement.
ACAAATTCATCTTTCTTGGCACGTGGGCACGAATATGGGGATCAAGGTCTCTCCCTTTCTCTCTCCCGAAAAGTCATCTAAGCGTGGATAAAATGTTGGAAAGAGGTCGTACCGGTGTGACGGATACAGAGTGTCCCGGACCTCCGGCTGGCAGCAGCCACCACGTGGAGGGGAGCCGAATGTTCCCAATCGGATACGTGAAAGCCTTTATTTGGAATAGATGGGCTAGGATGTTGGACAGACCCTAGATATCCGATTGGTGGAAAGCAATTCCTTCGTAAATCACGATTAAAACATTCATGCTGATATTTTCAACTCAGTCTCGAGGAAATAATTATCCAGACAGGTGATTTGATGCCTTTCATGCCAGTGTCACATAAGCATTACCTCCCAATCATCTAATCAAGGTCTGGTGTCACAAATACGTGACAGTTTTTATTGCCAATAGTTGCGCCAGATCTTGTGAAAATTGGATTGGTTGAGTCTAAAACAATCCAATGCCTAATAATAGAGGATAATTATGATTTTTTACTATATAAGAAGCTTTCATCTGGTCAAACAAGTTAATAACAAATTTCTTTCATTGGACCAATAAAACATCCAATTCATGAGGGTCGGTTTAACTCTGCTATGATTTTACAACATGAGAACTTTAACCCCTATCTTTTCGTCTTTCATTTTCGTAAAGTGGCGTTCCAATTACGCCATTTTTATCAGCATCCAGTCAGGTCTTTTAAGCATGTATGGCAAAATCCCCTCTCCTGAGCCTCGCATCACACGATGGCATCGAGGGGACCACTTAAGAGAGGAAATATTAGCAAGACAAGTACGAAATAAAATAAATCAATACATTTCTAACATTTGAAAATCCAGTTCATAAGTGAACACTTACACCACTTTTGACTGAAATCAAGGTTGTCACGGATTCGGTTCCCCAATTAACCGCCCTCGCAAATCACCTGTGGGATTCGTTCTTTACTCCCGTTAGCTAGACGTCCAGCATGGTCCGCCTTCGTCACGCCGTTGGGGTCAGTTTTCAAATTTATTCATTTATTCATGTTAGATTTGAGGTGAGGGTGGGACCTTTATCCTCGCTCTGAGGGCACACGAACGCAAGCTTCACCTCGGGGTGTCATCTCCGCAGCCGAATTGTGGGGTCAGCCGTTTAGCCCGGTAGAAGTAGCTCCATCACACACATCCAGATCAAAAGAACCCTGTTTGCATGAAGTCTGCAATCAGCCTACCTGCGGTGGGAAAGGAGCAGCAACTAGCCACCACAAAGCGACAAGAAGCAAATTTCATATTTTTTGGCCTCATTGATGCGTGACAATTTTGAGAAACACTATCACTGGGTTCCACGATGGTTGGATAGTAAGGCGGCATCAACTCCAACTCGAGTTGAGGTATTAATTCAGTATCTACTCGCCTTATCCACGCAGACACCACTCCCGCCATTACTGACAAAGGCGCCAACGCTGAGTTGAATGTTCTACTGCCACCAGGGTGTCCCCTCACGAAATATATTAGTCATGGCTTGGGGACACACATCTGATGGTGACGCGACCAGTCCTGTCGCCCCGCCCTCACCTTCTCCTTCCCTCTAGCGATGACTCAATTCTTGAAACTGAGAGGAGGCACTCGTACCACCTCTGCTTCTACCTCTCTCCAAAACAGGCGGAGTCGGGTAGAGAGAAATTAAAGACTTCAGTAGACTTCAACCTGGTCTGACTTCAAAGGAGGAGGAGGAGAAACAGACTCACGCAATCGTGTCTGGCGTTTAAAAGAAGCGAGAACTTGCGAGAGAACTTCTGAATTCAGTAGCAAGTGCCGTGAAACGATAGCTTCGGCTCCACCGGCTGCTCATTAACCGCCTTGACGCCAGGACCTTCCCGTCCTTGCCTGTGACCTCCCATACCTGTACACGAATAATGAACTTTGTCGCATTTGGTGTGCTTTATTACATCTTCAGGTTTGACTCGGCGCGCCAGGCAATAAACTGACGGTTTGGGTAAGATATCACCATTTTGACTGGCGCTTTGATGTGACTGGTGGCACTAATTAGCGCCTCACACGCCAGATGAAAGTGTGCAGAGGACAATTAGGTCCGCTCGCAAAATTGCGATCACTAAATCTCATTTAAGTCTGACAGGACTCGCCTGCAACAAAGTCTCCCTACGCTTACAGTACAAACCCACCTATAGCAGTAACTGAGACACCGTGATACTCTGTTTTGCTGATGCAATGAAAACGGATTCGCATTGGATTGTGCAGATCAGAAGTTGACAATTAGAAACTGCCCAAGGAAAAGGCTCAAAGAGGCAGTTGGACAGCGAAGGAGGTGAGACCAGCAGAAGGTTTGGCCAATCGCAGCTGTGACTGCTGAATAGGGAGGAGTGACGCTGTAAGCACCGTGGATGACACCCAAAGTAAGCCTGAGGGTGCATTCAGTCACCCTCTATTAGACTTGCAGGTCTTCTCGGCATTCCTTCAAGCTCCAGTCATTGGCTTCGGGATAACTCAGGTGTGACAGAAGCTATCAAACTTAATTGCAATGTTAACTTAGGTTTGTTTGTGCAACAGCTTAGCGGCTACTCGCACATGCCCTTCGAATGCTGTCAGTTAATGCGTCCGACATTGGGGTAGGTCATGGCCGATCACGTGGCAGGTGAGATCTATTTACGCCATGCCAACAGAAGAGGGTGACATTGACAGATCTCCTGTACTACGTGCATTCATCATAGCAGTTAAGGAAGGCAAGATATGATAATTAGCAGAGTCCCATGCCTATGATGACTCACCATCGTCATCATCATCACCACCACCATTTGGCGCCTTGAACTTTCGGCACAAGAGGCATTAGCATACACGTGGGTTATTTGTAGTCGCATGTACTACAGGTCAAAACAATCACCGCAGCTAACAACAACAGAATTTTCAGTCTCTTGAAGTGGAGGCACAGCCAGTGATTTACTTAATTGGAAATATACATGCATAAATACATGAAGGTATGCAGACGTGCATGTGTACGAGGGTACAATTCACATGTAGTGAAGAGAGGGGGGTGGGGCGACACAGGGGGACCCCCTATCCCACTCTATACACAGTTTCCACCAGAAGGAAAAAAGCAACCAAAACTGGGAAGGAGGTGGGGGGGAGGGGGAGGAGAACTAAACAATTAAACAACATTGACACAAGACAGAGGAGAGGGATCACAGTTGCTCATACGCCATTATTAAGGATTCCCATCCGTCTACGTGTGTGAATGAGTGCGTGGCGACGGAGATCGTACATTCTAACAAAGGTGGCAGGACACTCATCACAGGCGTACGGTCGTTCTCCAGTATGCCGACAGATGTGTTCCCGCAGCTTATTTAACTTGGGGAAAATTTTTGTGCATCCAGGCATGGGGCATATGTGTCGCCGCTTTCCAAAAGGCCCCGAAATCACGATTGCCTTCTCCGCCAATGCTGATGCAGAGGGTGTAGCAGCTGCCTTGCTGGAGCGTTGAACGAGAGGTAGTTTATTTGTTGAACTCGACGCCACTGAAGTGATTGTAACATTGGGAGGAGTGGAAGTGACTGTGGATATGGGTGTAGAATCCGGATCTGCTTTAATTGTGACGTTCAAGGGAGTTTGAGGAGTTTCCTCGTTCGGCACACTCGTGACTATCGGCTGCAACTGGACGCCAGAAGAAGTCAAAGCCTGCACGAGGTTGAGAATTGTTGGCTGGGGGTTGGGAGACACCCTGGAGATGAGTGTCGGAGTCTGAGGGAACACCGCTGTCAATGTTCTTGTGGCTGGTACGGATGTGACAAGGTTTGTCACTTTGGAGGATGAAGGTTGATTTGAATTCTGAGCATCCGAATTGGCTGCTGTGTCAGCGGTTGGTGTCGCGGTTGTATGAGTCAGCAGGTGACGTTTGAGGCCATAAGGTCGACTGAATGAAGCGCCACATCCCTCCTGGTCACAAATAAACGGTCTTTCTCCAGTGTGTGATCGAACATGCTCCCGCAGTTTATTTAGCTTCGAGTAGACCTTCCCACAGTTCTCATGAGGACAGATATGCTTTTTTGCAGGATCACTGCTTGTCGGTAGGAGATGGACGAGTTTGTGACGTTCGAGATCGTCGGAATTGAAGTACCGCACATTGCAATTCGGTTGATCGCAATAGAAGGGTCCAACGCCGGTGTGAAGACACATATGCTGATTGAGACGATGTCTGCGAGCATAAGAGCGGTGACAATTGGTGAATGGACAGAAATGACGTGGTCTTCGATTGTCTTCACCACTGTGCACAGGCTTCCCTTTCTCTGGGAGAACCGAGGTAACGAGGAGAGCTTTTCCAGGGTTAGGAACACGCTTCTTATGCATCGTGGAGTGTTCATAGAGATCCCGACGTCTCTTGAACCTCGAGGTACATCCAGGTTCAGGGCAGACAAAGGGTCTTTCCCCAGTGTGGATACGGATGTGTTCAACGAGGTTAAATCTCGAAGCGAAAGCCCGGGTACAGCCAGAATGTGGACATATGAACCGCTTCGGACGCGGACTCGTCTTCACAGAGGTTAGGACTGTGCCAGACCTTGTCACCAGACCGGCAACTGGTGGACTCTGTTTACCACTCATCAACAAAGTGGATCGCTCCGGTTTCACCTGGACAGGAGTACAGGGCTGAGGGCAGACTACGTTCGATGGTGGGGGAACATTCTTGGACGTCGAATTCCCCGTCATTGTTGAAAGAGGAGTGTTTGTCGGTTGTGAGGGTGAAGGTGTGGACGAGGAAGCAGCGATGAGACTAGTGAGAATGGGATTAGCTTGAGGGCTGAAGACTGTTGGTGCCGGGTTAACCGCACCCCTCAAGGACATCAAACCTGGTAGCGTGGTTGAGAGCGAAGTGGCCAGATTGATTAGAGCTGAAATAAGTTGCGTAATCTCGGCTATTTGATTGTTCAGATTGATGTTTTTATCAATTGCCACCAACTGGGCGAAGGATATCATAGATGCGGAGATGGAATTTGCCAGTTGGGTTATCATATTTGAAGTAGCACAGTTCACAAAGATTCCATAGAGTAGTGGGTCCGTTGAAAGAAGACTTTGCAGACCTGTGTTTGAGATCGGTGTCGGAGGGGGAGGAGTAGCTGGTGTAAGGTTTAAAAGTCTAGCTGCCTGGAAGCCACTCAGTGGTTGAACCATGAAAGACGTCTGAGGAGGAATGGGGGCTGGAGAGGGCTGAAAGGTTAGCACATTATTCGAAGAGGTGACTAGGAACCTCGGCGGTTGCTGAGCACTTTCAACAGTTTGGTTATTCGGCTTGGCATTCAAAGCTTGAATGATTTGACCGAGCAAAACTGGGTCGGTAGTGACTACATTTTTATTGGAATCCATGGCTTCGGATGGGGGAGAAAAAGGTGGCGGTGGTGGAGGAGGGGGTATTGGTTCCGAGACGGCCTGAACTGCTACAACTGCTGCAGCCTCTTGCTGAGCTCGAAGAGTTGCCTCACGGAGACGATCCTCGTCGGGGTCCGTGGGCTCAACAACGACTAATTCCTCCTCCCCGTCAATGTCCATTATGGCCCTTTTTAGTGGCTTAGGGGTGCCCGCAGATAACGAGGTAATGGGAGCTAGAGACGGTGAAGTGACTGTCGAGATGCCCTCCTTGGTCAGAGCGTCGAGCATAATAACTGCCAGAGAAATAGACAACGCGGCTCTCACGACGCGTTTTAGATTCGTCAAATGAGGCGGCTAGGCTGTGTGCGCCGCCAAACGAGTTGTCCTTCCCTGCGCTTACGGGTCACCACCAATCGGCGCGCGACCTTGGCGTGGGTCAAAGCGCGCGCGTGCGTATGTGCGCTTGTGCGCCTCTCGCAATTGCGTGAGATAGACACACACTCACGCACGCACAAGCACGAATGCACGTGTGCACCCAAACGAGGACCGCGTCTTTTGGCGCGCGCTCGCTAGCTAGCTAGCTCTCCATTTCACACTGCCACCAAGACGAGCAGCCTCTAGCTGACCCTCTGATTGGCTAACCGACTCTGGACCAACGGGTTGCCACCGCCTTGGTTACTGTGCGCGATCGAATTCGGCTAGGTCGAGCTTCCGGTGTTTCTCAGATAGCCCACCCTCAACATCCACACCTCGAGCCGGTTTAATGTGTTGACGGGTAAGAGATTAAACGCCATCCCTATCCTGTGTATGCGTGGCGGTCCTCTTGGCGGGGGTTGAACTACCTTTGTTTCAAAACATATGTCAACACAAAGCCATGGCTTCAGCTGTCAGGTCACTTTTGAGATGGGGTGACTGTAACCAAGCCCCCAATGCAGGAGATCACAAGAAAAGTTTGATATTACATGTGTATGCAGGTGTATGGTGATGTGCGTCTACACCAGTATTGAAAAGGCACACCGATAGCGGTGTCCTTCAAAGTTGAACTGTCACCCCCCTCCCCACCCGCCTCTGCCGCACCTTCTGCCCTGGCAAAACCACCGTCACAACCATGGCGTACGAATCGATTGAACTGAGGGTTAGTCGTGCGTGCTTGTGCGCACATGTGCGTGCGTTCACATGCATGTACGCACCTGCATGCACCCCATATGTGGGGCGGCTGCTGCGACCGCGACACATGACTTCAACTCAGATGAAAAAAAAGCCGGGTTGTGAGTAGACCACTGAACCTGGACCGGTTCCTGCCCCGATCGACGGCCTCCTTACGGCCTAAGTCATGACTCTAAGTCATTGGGGCCATGTCTTTCCACCCCTTCAACGTAACATTGAGAGTGAAGGGAAGAAAGCGCCTTCAAGGGTGATAGAGATGTAGCTTTTATGTTCCTACCATTTATGAAATGAAAGATTTGGCTATTCGTAACCATTCCTCTCTTTTAGTGGGTAGCACAGAGCCTCCTTGACTTAGTGATTGACATCTGTTGCCTGCATCTGTGACCTCGAAATTGCTGGCCGGGCGGTACGCATGTGTAACGCCACCTTACTTTCTCATCTGAGCACGGTGTTGCGGTCGCACTAAATCCTGTTGTGTTAAAGCTGGTAGAGTAGATGTAGGCTGTTCTCAGTTTGTGTAGCAACAGCAAGTAGGTTGTGCAAGCGGCTACGTCGTCTATGCGATACGACGGAACGCTTAGGTTGTGTTGGTTGATTTGTCCACTGCAGGAACTCAGAAAAATTTCTGACTAGAATTCTTGTCGCCTTAGACCCGACCTACTTCTGGGCTCCAAGCGTTAGATTCAAGTCAGTACATCACCTCTGTCTACAGGACGTCGCCATAATTTCGTTACCTAAGTGACCTCTCTACAAACTTACGGTAGATGGCTCAGATTAGATGTTCTTGAATTAACGTCCAAGTGATACCCAACTGGGCAAACTGCCGTAAAAGGCTACCGCTAACCGGCTGAAGGACCTAGTTTTACAGTGCATGCCATCAAGACAGTTTCACCCATGTCCAAATAGCGGTTCAAAGTCTGTGAAAAGGAACGCCTTAATTTAGGGCTGAAATTGACCTTTCGAGAACGGAATTCCGCTCAGTACAAAAGATCGTTCAAAAAATTTGTGTTAGGGTGATACCCCCTAGAGGTGAGTAGAATGCTTGCGTGTGTTTTGTGAGAACCGGCTGTGTTGCTCTGCTAACCCGCATGTGAGCTCTCGCTCTTTTACAACACATCCAAGCAGGAATTGCGTGCACAAACAGCGCTCACCGGGTTGCCAGTGGCAACGCCTGTGCCACGGCCACGCCATGGGTTCGATCGATTGCACGCCTGCACACGCCTCAGGCGAGAGTCTGATTGGCTGCGTGAAAATACCCGCCCTGTGTATGGGCGTAGTCGCAAGCACGTACTTTGGTTAGGTGTGCGTGAGTCAAAACACTATTTATATGTGTGGTGGAATGAGAAGGTGGGAAAAAAATTCGGTCCTAAATATCCCAGGCAGGAGGAGCGGTCACATGGGTTTTGTTGATTCTCCCTGATCTGGGGTATGATTGGTCAAACTCTTCAATTGGCTGATCGATTCGCCGATTTTTTCGGTTGCTTTGACCACAGATCAGTTGACTTTTGATCCAACAGGCACTTCAGAGTGCAAGATTTGAAATTTTTTTCCCAAAATACTGTAAAGCTGAGGTTTGGTCATCATAATACATAAAAAGTTTAAAAATTACATACTAACTTTACTTATATGCGGATTTCAGATGATAGCAAGCAGCAGGTAAGATCATAAAACAAAAGTCTTTTCTATAGAGACATTCCATGTATTGTTTAGAGGTTATCCCACCTGCGGTGAGGGCAAAACCAGCCGCGGGCACTAGGGATCACCGCGAGTTTAGAAGACTCTTACTGAGGAAAGAAATTAAGCTCTTCTATTGAATCGCCGACTTTAAAATACCTACTAAGGCGGAAAATTGTTGAATCACTTTAGGGTGGTAGGACAGTTTCTTCGGTAATAAGTGGATACTTGCAGCCTGAAATATTGGTGCTGTTAACCCTTGTGTCAGTGGAATACAGCAAACATGCAAGATAAAAAATGCTACGGTTTCTCCATTACCATGGAAACAATGGAAGTAAGACCGAAATGCGTAATTGGTCCTGGCAGCGTGTGCCATGTGACTGCTTCCGTCTGGTAAAATGGATGTCTTTGCTGTTTGGTGTAAGAGTTGTCATCTAGGGTGGAGGATAACCATGCAGCAGCGCAAATTGTTGCTAAAGTGGATAAACATGGTTCTGTCAAACGCTGGGTAGTGGGTGTTCTTCCCAAAATGGGAATAAAGCCCTCCCTTTTCAGTAGGCAAATGAAAAGTTCAAAGCCAGCCATACTGGCGTGTGTTGGTGGTGGCGAGCTTTCAACGTCCATCTGGCTACAACCTTGACCACAAGGAATGAAGAAGAAGAAGAAGAAGAAGAAGAAGAAGATGGAGTTCTTAACTAAGATGACAGTTTAAGTTATTATAGGAAGGCTGAGTGCGAGTGCTGTATCTGCTAATGACCTAACCACTGGCATTTGCTGTCGGAGGTGCGTAGTCACTTTCACTCTTGCCAAGTATCCTGCTATCGCGAGGGCAGGGTGACCAGTATCTGCACCAGGCGGTTACTTGCCGTCTCCTTGGTATCGCGCGTCTCCACTCTCCAAACTTGGGTGGTGAGATAATTAACACACTTCAAGTGGAGGCGGAACCGACAATCACCTCCGAAAGAATAGAAAGCCTTTGAAAAGGAATTGTGTTCTTGTTGCTGTTGGCAACGCTTACACATTGGCACCGAACGCATTTTATTTCACCTTTACCACCATCTACTTTCCCCTTACTTTATGCCTACAAAAAGTCTTTAGTGGTAAATCCTGTGAAAACACCTTAAAAGGACGACTGAAATGGAAGATAGCATTATAAAATCCCCTAATCTTGGTAAATATATTTTGAAAATGACAGAGCATGTGAGTTTTAAGCCACAGAGACAATTGAAAAGGGGACAATTGTAAACGCCTTACCAAACCAGCGTCCCAACTAAACTCAAACTGGGCAATTTCACCAACGTTCCAGTGATCTGATTTTAAATTCCACCCCACCCCCTGCCTTGCTTCCTTCCTTACCCCTCCAAGAGCCGATTTAGCCCCGCTTTTTGGTTCAGAACGCCAACATCTCGATGCCTTGGTACAGAAAACCCTCCTCCGATCGATAGCTGCTAGCCCCTGAGAAATTCGCCCCAGCGACTGCCTGCTCCCTGACCCGATTTGATTGGTTCCCCAGCTGCCCGCCCACTTCAATCTGAGTGGGCGATTTTAGCGCAGGCGGTCCCGCCGGCTAGCGTTTGCGTGGATTTACGGCGAGTGGTCAGGCAGGTTTTCGAGACAACTGGGCCTTAGACCATTGAAGAAGAAGTCCAAACTTTATGTCTTTTTTGTATGTTAGAAAAATGGAGATTGCTTAATTCCTTTTGGTTGACATCGACGGATAATAGAGTAGAAAACATCGAACTGGAGCCAAACTTAGCGTTACGGTTCCACACACTCATTCCCAGCATTACATATAAACTAACGCTAACTATGCTTACTCAGAAGTGGATCGTAACTGGATTGGCTAAGCGCAAATTAAGAGAATAAATGTAGGATGTTGTCGGTCGGAGGACGATATGGCCTATTTTACCCTGAAAGCCTATTTTTGAAGCTGAATAATCGAGATTAATTGATGCATTTTTCGGTGGAAGCTTTTTACCCAAGGTGCCCAATTTAAACAAATGGGAAGAAATCCGATCGAACCAAACTTCCGGTTCGTCAAATAGCCGCCCAACTTTTAGCTGTTTCAGTTTTAGGCCACAATAAACGTCTAGACATTTGCGCCTACGTCCCCCTGTTACCCATTTTTCTAAAAATTCAGCTTTCCTACAGTTGTTATTCATTCAGGACACTTTCTGTTCGTGGGTGTGGTCAGCTGGAAGTCCGGACCAATCTGTATCCATTACACCATTACGGATACTTCTGAGCTTTCAGCTCACTTATAGATGGATTTAGGTGGCAAAAATTATTTCAATGCTGAGCTTGCACGTTGTCAGAGCTACAATTTTTCTTTTAGGACACCCAAACTCCCTCCAACAGAGTGCTGGTCCTCCATTTTTGGTGCCTCTCGAACACACTTTTCTAGGTTATATTCACTATATATTATGATAGCTCTCTTTCTAAGCTGTAAAGAACCTTGCCTTCCCAGACTGCAGCGATTACATCCACCCATCTTTGCCGTGTTCGACGATGATGCTGACGCTCTGCTATTGGAGATTTTAAAGACTCATTGTTATTTGAGATCAGTTTAGTTGACTCAAGTCTGATAATATGCATTATTGCACGTTTCCAACATTTTATTCAATTGCCTATAGGAGTGGTTTGGACAAAAGAGCTACGCTCTCGGTTTAATGTGAATAATCCCATGCTGAATCGGGTCTTCCGTGTCATCTGAAAAGTATGCCAAGGTAGACGGTGCCAAACTAAATGATTCAATCATTCAGAACAAGATAATCTCTGGTTGGGCTTTAAAAGACTTTTCCAGGCCACCAAGCATTAACTTCTTCAATTTTGGTTGGGATCTTTGCATATCCGCTACCAGAGGCACGTTTGGCGTCACACATGTGTGACATGTGTTCTTAATCAATTTACTATTTACTACTTCTTTCTTCAGTTGAATTTAAACCAATAAGAATAAAAGGACCGGAAAAATTGCCAACTGGTGGCGTATAATAATGATGCACTTGGGTTATGCTGCCTTATTTGCCTGGAGGACCAGCATAGCTACCAAATTGTGGTCAACCTAGTAATTGAATTTTGCAAGAAAAGTCGACATTAACATGAGAGTGAACAAATTCAGCAATAGAATACTTAAATATGTGGTAAGCACTATACTAGAGGAGTTTTATTGTCGAATCCGTTATAGAATGATACAATTGGTTAGGCAACTCAACTGATCAATCGGAAACCGCCAAGTAAAGACAGAAAGAGCGGTCACTATAGGCACTGTCTAGTCATATTTGATTTTTTTCTAGTTAACAGGTATTCAGCTCACCAAGACAATGCATCTGCTTGCCCATTTCTAGGAGCTCAGGGTGGCAACCCCAAGTCTGTCTTGCAGTGTTGCGATTGGTTGAATTAATTGATCATTTGACCCTTTAGATTTTAATTTAATATTAATATACTTAAATAGTTGTGAAAGCAATTGAATTGTCGAAATATTCAATCATGACTTTATACGTTTAGCTGATAGCGCTCTTTTTAAAATCCAAATCTTTAGCTCTAGTACGGAGGAAGGGCAGACGTATTTCAGTAGTATGTCTGCACTTCTCATAAGAGATAGTTTGATATGGCACGAGCAATTTTTGAACAGATCGGTGAAATTTTTTGGGAAAATTTAATCTGGAAAGGACGGAGTGGTAACTCGGGTATCGATAAAATCTTTGCAAAACCGTCATGATTTCCCCATGCTTAGCAGATTCGCCGCCAGAATCTTGGAAGTCTATCCCCGCAATCACTGTTTTTTTATTATTTTAGTATGATATCAACCCTCATTAACTTCCTTTGCCCAACTCCAAAGAAGGCAAATACTTACGGAACGCAAACACCCCACATTTTTTAATGATTTTAAACTCAACCATCGCCTTTGCGGCGCGATTTAGTGCAACTGGTAACTGGACCGTTAAAAAGCACGTGTCATCTATGTACGAATGCAGGCTTAATTTTACCCTAAACATCGCGCTTGCGTCGGAAGCGGTGGCAGTGTTGACACTACTGCTGCGGCAACCTGATTTAACCGAACGGCGCGGAGCCCCTTGCTGGTAACTGATGCTGCACGGTGGCCGGAGTGAAAGGTAGGTGGCACTGCGGTGCACGGTGCCGTCTCTTGATTGGCCATTACCTAGGTCACGCAGCCCATCGCGGCACAGCACGCCACAGTAGCACAGTGTTAAACACTGGGGATGTAGTGAATAAAATTGGGGATAGGCAGCCTGTGGATAAACGCTGGTGTGGGAGGCGGGGTACAGGTTTGAGTCTACCTGCGGGTAGGCGTGAGCACAGCCCCTGGTGTTTGTTGCCAGGCCAACCCACACACAATTAGGCTGAATACGCATGCTTCTTCCGTCTCCTCCCCCCGCTTTCCCCACTGCCTACCCGCTTGCCTGCATGCCTACCTTTCACCCGCGTTAGTTGGGCGGTGACCCCTTCTAACCAATCAGAGGACCGCAAGGAGGCGGGTATTTTGATCGTGTGGGTGTATGCGCACCCACTTTTTCCGCGCCCTTACAACAGAGCATCACTAGGCGTGGCCCCTCTTGCTACTCACTAGAAACTTGTGGGGTTGATGGGTTAGGAGGCTTCTCCAAGGTCATAAAAAATAGTGAGACAATTCCATATACACTAAGAAGAAATTCAACGGGGCAGGAAGTTGTCAAATCAACGGTGACTCTGATAAGGGATATAGTTAAATATTACTACCGCCAAAAACATTTGTGACACCTACGCCAGACATGGACGTCTCGCAGTATGCTATTGCCCAACACATTGGTTGTCCAAGGGTTAAACAAAGTGTCCGTTTCCACAGTCTTCATGGCAAATCGACCATCGTAACACCTTTTAACCAACCAATCCAAATTTTACCCGAAAAGGGAAGAAATATAAGTCTCCTTACACTAGTTCCGCTGCAGCACGATTTGATACAACCACTTACCATAAAAACTGACAAAACACACGTCACATGTGTGTGACATCAGACCTGGGATCTGAAAGCAGAGTTCACAAGCAAACACTCAAGGTGGATGCTTCCATCATAACATAGACTAGGAATAAGAGTGCCACGTTTGTTTCGTGATTCTAGAAGTGTTAAGTCCTTCTTAGGCGTCACCATTAGATGTTGCTTGCTTAAAGTTCGAGACACCCCCTTCACACAACCGCAATCAACAAGTTGATCCAGTTAGTCCTGAAAGTTAGCAACAAAAGGGAGATTATGATTCCTTTGCTATCTCCTTGAGACCTTAACACTAGTGCAATAGTACTTATTTTGACATTAAATTTGGCTGGCCAGCTCTAAACTGCAGGCTGATTGCGCACTAAAAGTCGTTCGTGCTTAAAACTTTTTCCCTCTGGTATAAACCACACCATTCAGAGGTGGAGCTTCTAATCGCTTCCCTGATCAGGTTTCTCACCAATATTTGATCTCCATTCTATTGGAAATAAAACCCTTCGAGTCTTAAAGTTTACTACTAAGGTCCACTTGAAAACATGGGTCTCTATTCCAGACTCCGGATCGGAGTTGTATTTTTTTCTCAAAATATTGATGGCGTGGGAATTGAAAGGCAAGTAGATTTGAGGGCCACAGAAACAAGTTTGAGGCACACAGAAGCCCCTCTTGATTCAATAAACAGTCCAATCATCTGATTAGTCGGATTGGCTAAAGTCAATGCCTTAGCCTGTTTTTTACGCAATACCCATATCATCAACAGTTTTTGCAAAAATCCAAGAAGTTTTGCTCGATTTCATCAGGAGTTCTTAAAAAGTTAATGCCATATTCCAAACTATGGTGGCCTTCTTTACTAGCTCAAATTTCAAATCAAAGTGGATAGCCATTAAAGTGAATACTCAGGTTAGTCCTAGGAAGCGGACAAAGATGATTGGATAGTTCTCCGAATTGGATCCTTTTGGTACACTGCCATTTGGACAGAAAGCGTGGTTAGTTTTTCGTTCCTCGGACGCACATACAATCTACACTATGACCAAAAACACGATCTCACTTGCAAGAACGGAAGTGTGTCAAGTCACCGGGGTGGCAGCAGTAGCTACCCTCGCATTTGGTGCTTAGCCAGTCCACTCTCTGGCGGTGGGACTGACAGGTCGTACGCACACACACACGCCTGCGTAGACGTTTGTGTCGAGTAGACATCACCAATTGCTATCAACCGCGCCACAAATCCAGGGGCAGATGTGGAATGCAGAGTCGGAGAAGTGCCCTCGGCTCGAGAAATTACGCATCTTAGTTACTAGAGCTACATAGACTGCTTTATGACGAATTAACCCTGCAGGTGTTATAGCCCCTACGTCCTCTCCTCCCTCCCCCCAATCTCGGATTCTGATCCCCGTAAAAATTAACGCCGGTGACAACGCAGTGACAAGGGGAAGCGGCCTGTCAAAAGGTATTGATCTTCTGGGCGTCGTGTGCAGGCGCAAACACCACGCCTGGCCCGTAACACACTTAAACCAAATCAGTTAATTCCTTCTTTTGATACTCTTCCGTCCTAAAATAGCTACTGCAATTCTGGAGCTTTTTCTTTCCAGCTTCACTCCATTTAAAGGGTGTAAGATGTTTGACACTTCTTCCTCGGACAAGTTAAGAAAGACCGCAGAGAAGATCTTTTTTGGGTGGTGGAATATAGTATCAAGTTATTTCCAAACTAATCCGTGAAGAAATTTATTGAAACTCGAGATTCTTCCAAGTATTATGCCTACTGAAAGCTTGACAGCCTGGTGTCTCTCAGACCCAAATAATTGCCGCATTCTACGGCATGGCAATGACATTCCCGAAATCGATGTTTATTGCAGTCAGTTTTGTGATCTACCTGTTTATAAACAATCGAGATTGTCATCTCCAAAAGAAGTTTTGGTGCCGCAACTGCTCCGGACAGTTTGGACCACCTTCTGTGGAGTCGAGGTGACTGCTCACCGCTCGACCGAAGCGGTTGGATTCAGTCTCCGTAAGTTGTTCTTCTGCTTGGCGGAATAGATTGCTAAGGTGATATCAAAAACCGTACGTTCCGCCATGAATAACAATACACAGTCTTGGAGTTTGCAACCACCAGAGTGGAAAGCGTATTGACGCCAGGAGGACAAACTCAGCATCATGAGCGGCGGAAGGAGAGCGTTCCAGTTACAACCACAAGGGGTGAATAGAGGACGACCCTCAGAGGTTAAATACGAGTATTTAATCTATTTCCCCTCTGGCTCATGCAACATCTCTATTTCAAATATAAGTAAAATCACCATTTTTACAAGATGGGGAAGAAATTGCTGGTCCAACACTTATCGAGTTATCAATCCTGTTTTAAAAGTACCAAATTTACCCAAATCTTTCTAGTTCTAATATGGGCGAGAAGTTGTAGTCATAGTCAAGCTGATTTTAAGATTACTGGATACCTTACTGGCGTGCACTATGGATTCAAGTCAAAGCGGGATCCATGAATGCAAGAATTAAGGGAACAAAGTCCTGTTTCGATTTGAACGCCACTCAAAATCAGAAAGTGTTTTCAGGAAAATTCTACCAGGCAACAGTAATATAGAGGTAGCGTTGCTGAATCAGCTGTCAAATATACGGCAGACGCAAATGCAGCGCATTTCCCTAAAACGGCAAATTCATATAGCTTAGCATACCAAAAAACGCTTCTCTGCCGGCGACCAGGATCCATAAGTAAGGCAGATGTAATTTGTAAAAAGATTGATCTTCTTATTAAGGAATTAAAATTAATGAGACTCCATAGCGTCTACAATCTGAATAAGCTTTGCTTCAGTGAGCTCTTCTTTCGCATCAGCTAACACCGAAAGCACAACTTGACCGAATTCAGTCTGCGTTTTCTTCACCGCCTGTACGAAAAGCCCATGGTGACGTGTCCCAACCTGGTGGATAAAAACCACTCTACTCAGAATATCAAAGAAGCAGGCATTCTTTCCACCAACTTAAAGTCGGCCGTACCTGGTCGAAGAAGGTGTAGGGGAGATGGCGAGCTACGGCTTGGGCGTCACCAAAGAGAACTGCAAAGGCTGTTTCACGATTGGGCAACCAAGCGGTGGCCATGTAGCGCTCAACTTCATCCACCGATGTTAGCAGCCTCGCATAGTCACTGCGAAATGACTGGATTTCCCTGTCCTATGGGCAATTGTGGACGAGTTAACATAATCGCAAGAGGGACGAGAGTATAGTTGCAAAAATACAAACTTTAGAGTGTGGAGAAAATTTTTGGTTTAATTTGCACACTATGTCAGGGAATCGGTCCTCCTTGGGCGATTCGAGGTAGAGAAACATGAGCTGAAATTGCAAAGAAAGATATTGAATCAGTAACCGAAGGTTTCGGTGAGACGGAAATTTTCCACAACTCATGAGTATCCGTAGGCCTAGACCACCACACACCACACCACGTTGTGTTCGTTTCGCTTTATATTTCCAAGTTGGTGTGAAATCTTTACTGCATCTGTACGGCAGCAGATGGCACTACACTGTTGGGCGTCTTCCACGGCTTGATAAATCTACAGTATTACCAAAACTCCACCAATTTTTTGCAACCACTTCAACAGCTAAAATCATACCGAACCTGAGTAATTTCGAAGCGCTCACCACGGGCCTGCCTACAATGGCTGCTTGGAGGGGTGGTTGGACAGAAATGCAATGACAAAAAAAACAAATGACAAGCACTGGTTCTCTAAAGCTAATTTAAGAGAAGCAAATATTTACTTAGATGACGAGACAGCACTCACTAATTTGTCCACGTCGCTTTTGTAGCAAAGGAGGGGCGTCCGGAAGGGGCTTTCGTGTCCCACAGCTATAGCCAGAGCCTCAGCGGCTTGAGAGAGTTCCTCCAGGATGCGGATAAGTTCAGGATCCGTGGAAGTCGTGCAGCATTGTTTTGCAAGGTCGTGGAGACGCGGAGATTGCGCATTGAGGCACCATAATGCCATGCTGGATGGCTGCAGACCGCCCTGTCGCATCATCGTTGCAACTTTAAAAATATTTCTACTGAATATAATTTAGTAAAAACGCCGCTGACCACGACTGGGCTCAATTGTGGTCCGATTAGAACCACAACCGGTTGGAAGGTGCCATTAACATCCACAAGAACTAGTAACAGTTACAGATGATTTTGACAAAAATAACACGTTATTTTTGTGCATGGAAGGAATAGGCCTAAAATTTTAACTACCGTGCCGGAAGTCCCCATTCAGAAAGTCTAATTTTATTGACAGCGAGTCCCTTGGTCTTCGTGGGATCTACTAACATCCTTGTTGCATGTCCTCCCATCCATGCCTGTCTTGTAGGCTAGCCTTACGATAGTGATAAACCTTCTTCCTTACTGGCATTACTTATCACGGTCTCAAAGATGATCCAAAAAACCAGATTTTTGGGAGAGGCAAGCGGATCTGAACAGAGAAAACAAAAATCCTAACCCCGTTTGTCAGTTATCAAACCGAAATATCATAGGAGAAAGATAGTGTGTAATGTAGGGGTGGAGGCTTGGAGACTCACAATGGATGCGTTGAAAGGGTGTCAATCTTCGGCGAGTTCCAAGCTTCGAATTATGTACAATGGGCACTGGTGGAGAGAGACTGGATTTAGATGCGCCAAAATTGACCTTAACATATACTCCTGTGTTAAGCAGTCTGCTTCATAGTCAGAGGGTATAATGACCCTCTTCCTCATACTTCATTTTGGAAAAATGAAATTAGAGAAAGTGACTAATGAAGAGAATGTCATTGCTCCAGAACATTGACCGATATGCATCGCTGCCTACCTAGCCAATCCCCTCCCAATACAGTCTGTCTTGAGGAGAGTTCGACATTTAGGAAGCCTGGCCATTTCTATGCTGGGCGGCTGGACACAATGCATGGGAGGACTTGTTGCACCCGATGCAAGGGAATGGTCACGGGAAGCGTTGAAGAAGACGTTTAAAGAAGAATGAGACTATGTAATTAAATAACATTTTTGTGTGATAGTTCTACTACCATCTTGACAATACGGCCTTTCGTCTACACCTAAAACTGCCCGACTTTTCTGTGGTTTAATGGTAATTTTGGCCCCACCGCTATACCCTAACGTCCACAAAAGACGACCTGAGGTGCTGCAGGATGGAATCGCATAATCAAATGATGCACAGTAATCAAGACTTTAAAAGAAACGAATCCCGTCTGCTGCAATAGTACTATAAAATCACCAAATACATCTTGCCTCTACCTGTAGACAAAAAATTTACAGCCATTACCTACCTTTGTAGGCTGCCTGTGAGAAATCTCGACGCAGAGCAAAGACAAGCATGGATTCGAGGAGGTAACGATTGTGACCAGAATACCATGCAGAAATGTTTTCTGGCAGGGCAGTTGCAGATTTAGTTCCGTTAGACTAAATGTAATAAGCGATCGAATTTGTAGTACGGGGAGTAGGGCTTCACATTTTAAATAACTAATAACAATAAAAGAGAGCATAACTGTAAAAATGCTTTGGAATAAGATAATTACAAAAAAACATAAGTGGGATTTGTTTGGAGGTAACCACAGACTAGCGCAGTGATTAAGGTGCTAAAAAGTAAACCAAAACATAATAGCTGATCTGCCTACGACAAGACCGAGCGTAAATACTTAGGACCTATGGTAATGTCGTAAGTAAAAAACAGAAGGGTACTTAAAATTCTAGAAACCAAACCAAGAGAGGCAAAAAACCCCTTATCGCTGGTCTGGAACAAGGTCCTCAGTAATGAACGAAAACGGTGATTTAT
Organism: Echinococcus multilocularis; assembly: GCA_000469725.3. Taxonomy (NCBI): domain Eukaryota; kingdom Metazoa; phylum Platyhelminthes; class Cestoda; order Cyclophyllidea; family Taeniidae; genus Echinococcus; species Echinococcus multilocularis. The sequence continues at coordinate 1,748,690 of LN902846.1, read as the reverse complement.
TGCATAGTGCGGCAATCTTAAGAACAGGGTTTTAAGACATCAAAGGCTAAGCCTCAAGGAGCATCAAACCAAACTTGGAGCCTTAGGGCTGGGACTATAAGTCCTTGAGAGCTATTAATTAAAACCAAAAATTTTTGAAGCTTATTTTGCGTTAAGTAATGGGTTAATGAACGGTTATATATTAGTATTCTTAAACCAAATTTTGCAGCTGGAATGGATATATTATTTATGCTCCTGTCGTTAGTGATTAAAGTAGTTTAAATTCGCACGGCACATATTTGATGGCAGTAAAAGATGTCACTGATGATTTTTGTCCCAATTTTTCATATATACATAGACTCCATTTCTTAAATAATTTGTTAGACTGCATATGCACATGAGAAGTTGGAATAGCAAGTAATCAATCCGTGCTATTATTTAACTGTAGTTTAAAGGCGTATACCTAATGAAATTAGAAAACTGTAGTATAAGTCAAACTTCTTCAGCTAGTTGGCTTTGGTGCTTAAATACATGAAGTAGATTGAGAATATCAGATCTTTTTTAGAAAGTTGACTTTAATGAACCTCAAAGTGTCATGGATCTTAAATTGAAAATTGCCGATTTGTAGTGTAGAGAGAATGTGGTACTCGTTTAGAATATATGTATTCGACATGGACTAAGGCTTGGACCCACCAGCGTGACCTGGAGGTCAGCTTACCTGGCGAAGGCACAATGGTGGGGCACCCAAGTGGCTCCTTTACTAAAGCTTAGCGTTTAGCATATAACCAACGTATAAGAGTGGAGTCCGGCGTCTCCATTGCGGTCTCAATAAGCCATAGTGACATGGAAAACAGAGGACTGAAAGAGCATGCCATTAGAAGAAGTGTAATCTGCGTAATACAAAATACATATAAGGGATCAAATCGATATGCTTCAATATAGATTTATTTCCTTCAGCAAGAGCGCAGAAATGTTATTATGTTTTGCAACACTTTTTTCTAGCTTCTTTTCAATTGTAGCGTTGTGCATATACAGAGCCTCGGACCTTCCTAGGATCCGTAGAATTTACAGTTGTAGGTCAGAAAATACTTTACTAGCATACGGAAGGGCTGAGAGGCAACTGCAAGGCCTTAAGGTCATGCTGCTAGACGGAAGTGCAAACTGCGGAGATTCATATCCCTGTGCACAGTTAAACACAAAGGCAAACCATCAAGGCATTACGTGTAATCAGACGTCATGATTCAATGATAACAAAAGACCAATACTCAAACTTGACGCCAAATATATTTCTTTTGAAATTACAATCAAGTTGTATCGTTTAAAGTAATCACTTAGGAAATATATTACTTAAAAGAGGCTATTCATTTGCATGCCAGTGCCGCCACAGTAGCACCTTCCGCTGCCATTATCCATGGGCCCATTCCACCCATACTGTTGCTGCTGCGGTTGATGCTGCATCGGTGGTGGTGGCGGCGGTGGCGGTATCTGCTGTTGATGTTCACTAATAAATGTTGGCACCGCACTTTGTCCACAACTGCAATCCCAGCCGCCGTCAAATCCATTTCCTGTCGCAGGCACCATGACAAAATCTACTGCAGGAAACAGCCCTGAGGGATGCTCAGGAATGGGCAGACCCGTCAGCTGTGAAGTGAAAGTCATTACGCCTCCTCGTGGTTGTTGTGGCTCATTTTGCGGGCCGATCAAGGGTCGGGGACCTTGGAACGGGTTTCCTCCAATGCAAGTGGGGCATTGACAGTTGACTTTTCCGCTGCCTCCCTGTTGCTGAGGCGGCGGACCCATGCCCATTCGCACTCCAGGCATCGGAGGTCGCATAAAACCGTCGGAGGGAATCGGACCGCCTCCTCCCCCGTTGCCTCCAGCCCTCCCGCTAGAGTCGGCAAAAAGGGCTGCGAGCTGGTGGTTACCACTTTGTTGAAGAGCTGCCTGCTTGGCGCGGTTTACAAACTGAGTTGTGGCCATCCAGTTGTTGGGTTGAAATTGTTGTTGCGGGAAGCACTGCTGTTGACCGTACTGGCGACCGTGGCCACCGTGACTGTTCATACCACCCCGTGGTTGCATGTATTTTCCTTGTGCCCTAAAGTGCACAGTGGTTGATATCACTCACTGCAAACATTCTACTGATGACCAATAAAGTAGATCGCGGGAATTTATTTCGAGCGATTTCTTCCACATTTGTAATAAAATAGTCACTTTTATAAATTATATTGAAGCCGAGAAATCTTTTAAATGAAATATTCCGAATCGGCATGCCATTTGCAATTTTGTCACAGATGTATAGACTGGGTTATTAATCCTGTCTAAAAGACGGTAACTAAAAGGAGAACTGTTATCTTGAGGTGAAAACGGCTGGAAAGTTTACATATGAATATCACTAGGTAGGAAAAAGCATAGTGTTTTGGGACGGTGATGCGAGTGTGTGTGTTTTCGTCAGGAGCAAAACATCCTCTCGCTCTCAAAGAGTCTTTAATGGGTTTAGAAACGGCCCCGCTATTGTGAAGGATGGAGGAAGCTTGCTATGACGAATGAAGAATGCCAGCAATGATTGCGGAGGCTGCGGGAAAGCCCAATGTGGTTAGGCATTCTTCCTATGTCCCGATTTGACAAAGCGAAGATGCTAAGCGGATGCAGTTGTAACCATTGATGAGGAGTCATAGGTCAAAAAGGTGAACTGAGGCACCTTAATATTGCTACACTAGCAGTTGTTCAAATCATCAAAAAGCACCTCAAGTCTTCAAAGTTAAATAAAATATAGGTGCATGAAAGACATGAAAGGACATGAAAAGACAGAAAGGAAGGGAGGAGGCAGAACGTACGTGTGTAGTGCAGAAGCAAAGCTCGAATTATGCCAAAGCCATGTTTGAGACTGTTCCCGAGATGTCGCAATTGTTTTACACGATTCTCCGCATTTTCGTGTCCTTAGCTCGACTAGATGAACTGCGCATGCCTTCGTCTTTGCGCTGAAAATCTGGAAACAGAAAAAGGTCATTGAAAAAATCTCTTCTAGGCTAATGGTGTAGAATTACAGTACGTCAGGTGACCAAAAATGTTCACACCGTCTCTTAAACTGTCTATTGTACAGGAATCTTTTGGACTCAGCTCTAAAGCTGCAGCAACGCTGAATGTTGTGTCGGCTTATAGTTGAAAGACATATGGATTATGTTGAAGGTGAACGTATATTCTTGGTAGTGTGGAAGTATCGCGCGTTACGACCGACTGAATGACTTAAAATGAATGGAGACGATTGTATTCCAAAGTCAAGTGAATAAGTGTATCACCTGTTATTGCCAAGCTATCCATTCAGCTTTAAGGCATACAATGTTTCGTCTGTAAGAGATGGAGGAGAGGAATTACAATTTGTCTCTTTCCACTTGCTATGATACAACTCGGTTGTGTGCAAGAAGGACTTCCACAAAAGTCTTAGAGAGATCAGTAGTGAAAAGAAAATCACACACTTGCTTCCCCGTGTCTCTTTCCAGGGCAATATTCAAAGAAAATCCACTTCAGTATCTGTACTTCTCCCACACTTCTCCAGGAGGCAAGACGGGCATATAAGCCAATACAAGCCAGAATGGACAGTTGGAAAATAAAGTGGAAAGTGTTTTATAACGATGGAATTTGCAGCAAGTTTGCATTTTTGAAACAGAATGAGTGACTGTAAACGATTAAAACCCCAATAGATCATTAATTCTTCTATACGGTCATCAAGAGGCACACAGACGGTGCAGTTACGACAGCAACTCCAGTCCAGCTGAACCAAAATCCCCAATTTTAGGAGTGGTTGACAAAACTAACCTTCCACTTTAAAAGGCAATTATCATTGATGGATAAATCGGTGAGGCCTCGAAACAGAGGAACTATCAAAGCCTTGTATTTTGCAAGAGAGCAACCAACATTTGAAGCAAAACAGAATTTGGATGACTTACAAATGTTACTTCCAATGCAGATAGCTGAATTATGCTGGAAAATAATAGCCTCGCCACATTCCCAGTAGCTGGATAAAATTCAGCCAGATGTCCGAATGGCGATAAGGCGGAGTAGATGCCAAGACTCTACTTTGGAAAGCGTGTTTACTGCAAGTGCAAAGTAGGCTGATCTGGAATCCTCTATCAGGAAACACGACTGCCTTTCCTGATGAGCGCCATAAAAATTTGCCTGAATTTACATCGCATCTTGATTGTGTATTGCTTTCTTTCTTACAAAAATAAGATAAATAATGCCATATTTGTCAGTTAAGCAATTATAGAAACCACAACAACTTAGTGAAAATAAAAACAGCTGAAAAAACTTCGCGATAGGCACTTGGCACTACTTACAGGCAGCAGTAGACATTTCAATATATCAGCGATGACAGCTATGGCAACAAAATAAAATTGTAAAAGGCAAGAAAAGGAATTATTTTATTATTGCTCATTATTTGAAGTTGTCTTTGACTTTGAATGAGGTGGAGCACAAGGCCATAAATACATATATAGAACACTTCGTCGATTTCAGCCAGAACGTCGACGACAGCTGACATCAATGCGTTTGTGGTAAATTTAATTGAGATCACATATATGTGACTTCTTCTTGTATACGGCACAAAATCGCGTGTGGCAAACAGTTTGGTGAGCATTAAAACGATGAAATAGATGTAGGACGCCCTTAACCTGAGAAAAAATACCCGGTTCTTGTCTTTGGGCGGTGGTAAAGTTAGTAAAAACGGCTAGCGCTGACTAGTAATATATTAGGCCGTAGGAATGTCTCCGATGTGGTGGCCGCTTTTACCCTGGGATCCAGTTAACAAACGTGCTAAATTGCGAGTTTACCTGTGCGGGTAGCTCAGCTTCCACAGGCCTCGGTCACCATCTTGACGACGAATCGTTTCTGTTGCGGACAAACCTCAAAACCGTAAAATGTCCTATGTCCTGGGTACCAAATCTAAACGTGCCAAATTTACTTATTTCGATAATGACTGAATAAGCAAAAAAGTCGCCAAACGGGGCTTGCAAATTTCGCGTGCAAAGGTCTTAACATCTTGCACCAAGTTACAGCATGACCTGACACACTTTGAAATTCCGCTGTAACGCTGAGTCGAAAACTTTAACACCTGATGAAGGTCATGCCTTTTCTTTTAAGCACATCTTCCCGATCTACAAACGCATCTTTTGCAAATGTAAAGGCAAAAGTGTGTCAATTTTTCAAAAATCCTTTTCTTATTTAAAAAAGGCTTTTTTAATTCCTTGTAGAGTCCCAGCTTTGCAAAGTGCCAAAGGAAAAATAGTTTATGTTTGTAATCATGATTACTTTGGTCTTTCCCACCAAAAAAATTGTTTATAAATATAGTTTTTTGACAAATGACGCTTAAGCTGGCAAATTGTTTAACAACAGCGGCTGGTCGCGTGGTGGACAGGGTACCATCTCAGCCGCAGTCGTCATCGACTCACAGATCTTTGATATGCAACAAATATATTTTTGCCTATTATTACTTTTTAGTTGCGCTGTACTTTGTCTATCCTCACCATCTGACAGCCTAAATAAGGGTGCCGAGTCTAGAAACGGGTCCCCAGCGTGCACGGTGGACAGACCTGTTCCTTTCTGCCACACGCACTACCCAAGTGGCAGCTCGCATTTTTGTGAAGAAAAATCAGGGAGCCTCCACTTGGCACAAACGCACTCACTTCAATGCGTTAATTGTAACCGAGAAAAACTTAGATCAGAAGAAATGGAGGTCACATGCTAAACAAGGCATATTTTTACCATACCCTCCTCAATCCTGGCAATTGCGCTAGGAACTGTGAAGTTTTACAAAATACCGATTACCTACTACCACAGTCCAAGTCTTCAAAGATACCTTCATTAACTGGATTTCGACCGTTAGACCCCTGTGAGTGTCTGGGTAACTCCGTAACACATATTCAAACAGTTAATAAATACTAATTAAATAGGTTATTCCCTTTTTAATGGTCGTAAATCAGACATCAAAACTGTGACTCTTAATGACCTGACAATAGTTCAACATTGGCCACACCTACACGCATGTGCATTTGCATTGGTCAGTGAGGTCACTCAAACCTACGTTTTTATGTCTTACCATCTCATTTCATTGAGTGGTGAGGGAGCGCTATAACGACCGCCACTGCAGGTCAATCATGGCAGTCGTGACGGATCTAATCACATTGGATGATTTGAAGAAAATCCTTATCTTTTTTGTCCTTTTCCGACTTTGTGGTTGTTGTGGCTGCAACTGTTGCAACTGCTGCGGTTGTGGAGATGGCGGAGGTGGATGTGGATGTGGACGTGGTAGTAGTTGTGGCCATTACGGTATATGGTAAATAAACGAATTAATAAACCAACTCTCATTGTTACTGCCTTCTTCCGGGATTTTCTTTGCATTACCGACGAAACAGTAACAGCCATGATAAGTAAACAAGATTAACGACAGAGATGGAAGGTTTTAAACCTGATTTTTTAATATGAATGTATTTTAAAATGCGCAAATGGTCAGCGTGGGACGGCCATAGAAATTTGAGTAGTTTTTCATGAGATCAAAAAGCTGGCTCTCGTTTTTCTATGTGTCAGGGCAATGATCTGCGTTTCTTTGGGAAATAAGAGCCTGTCGAAGGTATGCATTATTAAGGACACACATGCCTCTGTCCATCTGTCTTTGTGTAGGCATGGAAGAAAAAGACCATGAGTGGAAGGGTGTGTATCCTTTGATCCAAATTGTCGTTTGCCATCTCCAGAGGGTGTTATATAGGGTGGGCAAAGATGATGCCACCCAAGATCATGTATGATCCTGGTGACAAAGCACCGGAAAGCAAATGCATAAAGAATGTAGAAATGACCTGTATTGCGTGCCACAACTGCGGAGAAGTTTTCATCTTCCCAAGCAAAGCAAACTAGCATGCCACTGGTCAAAACACTCATTGGGAATAGTTTATTTGCCGCAGAAAAAGCATGTACAGCTGAGACGTCTTAGCAGTTAAAAGGACTTGGCAAGAGCCTACACCATTTCCTTCCAGGAAAAACAGCAAACCCGATGTTCCTCTTTCCAACGAGGTATCTAATGAACTCAGTACTACGAAGGGGGGGGGTGAGGAGATGATACTGATTGATAGAACATCTGACAGGAAGGCAAGCTGCAGGTACTCATGCAAGAGAAGAAAATAGAACAGCTCAGGCCATGGTGACAGGAAATGGCCACAATGGTGAAAATGAAACCTTCACGGAACAGAACATGTTCTTCTTCTACCTTCTGCAGGTTCATCATCCAGTAGATGGGAAACTTGAACAAACGAAGGAACATCTAGCCCGGTACTATCGCCGACTAAAGTACTGGTGATGATGGGGTCAAAACAACTCCATTCTTTGTACCCTACAAATGTCCAACACAGTAGTATCTCACATCCTCCCTACTTTTATAGGTTTAGCTCTTTATTCTGCTTCCTCGTCCGATCCGCCCATCAATGATCGACATTTGGATCCATTTTTTAAAATAGAACAATAAAGCCGCGAAATAATAAAGTTCTTTTACAAGTTGTAGTATTACCTGAAGTAATAAAAGAGCAAATTTACTTCAGATATGCCATCAGAATTGTATCCTCCTGCTCTTACCTAAAAGAACCCATAAGGCTAATTTCAGTGGGTCTAGTAGGTGAACACCCTACCCCACGAGGTTAGTCTACCAGACAGGAAGCCTCACAATCAATGCCACACTTGGTTACAGACACCTGCCGGAACAGAAGCAATGAGAAACTGCATAAGATTTATTACATCAGTCTGGCTTCAACAGAAGGATGGGGGTTGTTTGGAGTGGAGGGACAACACAACGCAGAGGTGAGATCAATTGACAGGATGGGTTTCAGTGAAGTCACTCTGATAAGTAACAGGCACCACAGTAATTGCCACAATGGTAGTTGAAAACAACACCACCACCATTTCCACCACGTCGCCACTTCATCAACTGTCGGTAGAGGAGGTAGTAGAGGAGATACTTCTGCAAGTCCTGTGTGGTCACTGCAGCCATTCACCACGTCCTCTCACCCCTTCTCCACACACCTCGCCTTTTATACGCATGGCGGATGGAGAGGACAAACACGTCTCACCAACTCGATGACGCCGTGTCTTATCCAGTGGTTGGATCGATGGTTAGTTGGATGGTTGGTTGGTTGGTTGGTTGGTTAACTGGATGGTTGGTGTGGTTATGGGGTGGTGGTAACTCGTGATGAGCATGTGCTCATTGCCATGCACCATCCAACCAATCAACTAACCAACCAGCCAACTGACGAGCAAGGGGAGATGTGCGCAATTCGGTGGGATAGCTGCGAGTCACCCAGCAGTCGTGGGAAGTGCAGCACTCCACAGTACGTATAAAAGTGGACGAGTGCTGTGCGAATGTGCGAAAAATGGCAGCGCAGGCGCAACCAGTGACCACCACCGACTTGCAGACCTACTTCCTCTACTACCTCCTCTACCGTCAGCTCATGAATCGCGATGGATGTGGACACTGTCATGGTGGTTTCTGTTNGATGGAAGTGAAGTCCCACTGTGCTTGCATACTAATTTAGACTATGTAATGGACACGGTGTAGTTCTCTATGGGAAGCTAAATAAAGTGTTGCCTAATATTGTCGCCTTCTTCCACCCTCTTTGTATCAATCATGTGACAACACGTTTCATCCGTGGTGCTCTCTGCTGCTTAAGTCCTGTCAGTAGCATCACTACACTTATGGTAGATCTACTATTCCTGTAATTCAATTTTAAGATAGGAAAGATTAGTTTTTTTGGTTTCCTCGTCGTATTTAGTGACTCGTCTATGCCATCAGAGGGGGTAACATTTCCACGGACACCTGAAGATTCACGCAGCGAAGGGTAGTTATAAAAACAAATCGGACATTAAAACAGTGAATTTAAATGACCTGACAATAGTTCAACATTAACCACACCGACAAGCGTGTGCATTTGCATTGGTCAACAAGGCCACTCACAACTACGTTTTTACGTCTTACCGCCTCAATTCACTGAGCGATGAGGGTGTTTCATTTCTAGCATCACGGCAAGTCAATCATGGTAACCGTGACGACAGATATACTCACACTAGATGATTTGAAGAAAATCCTCATCTTTTTTCTCCTTTTCCGCCTTTGTAGTTGCTGTGGCTACAAGTGTTGTAATTGCCGTCGCTGTGGGTGTGGTTGTGGCCATCATGGTGGATGGTAAATAAATGAATTGCCAAATATTACTTCTTTTGTCACACACCTACAGCACATTGCCAAACCTTCCTTCGGGCTCTTTTATCGCAATGGTAGATAGACTAGATCAACAACTCGAATGGACGAGTTTAGAAGTCATTTTACTACTTAAATGGATTCCAGATCGAAAACATATCGTTGGGGATCGGCCATAAATATTTCAGTAGTATATCATGGGATCAAAAATTTGCGCAAATTCTGCTGAGTTGGTGGAATGAACTACTATAATTTGTGGGAACAGAGCATGTCAAATGCATGTGATCTTTCTCAGGCATGCATTGTTAAGGCCATATATGCGTCGGTCCAGTCATCTCTGTGTGGATATAGAGGGAAAGGATCGCAGAATATGGAGAAGCTTAAGAAAGAAATTGAAGCGCTTCAACTTTAAGCAACGGAAGACAAATTCAATTAAAAAGGCTGCAGAAGCCTTGAAATGAAGTTGCTGCTTAGCCTCTACAAGAAGTGTGGTTTGGAATGGGAGAAGGTGGTGCCATTTAATTCAAATGCGATCCTTGCGACGAAGCACCAAAAGATAAACGCGCCGGCTTCCATTTCGAGGAATGCCACTGTGAAACAAGGAGTCCATGAAACTTTAAAATGACCGACCAATCCCAATTGGAAATAAATTATTGAGGCAGTTGTACATCAGTTGAATGGGTAAAGGGGCGGAGAGATTTTAAGCAATCCGAATGACACGATGAATTTTGAGACGGTTAATCTACGTCTGATGTGCTGTAAAATTCATCCCCTTTCCTCAATTTGGTTGGGTGGGTTGGATGGTGCATGGCAATGAGCACATGCTCATCACGAGTTACCACCACCCCAATAACCACACCAACCATCCAGTTAACCAACCAACCAACCAACCAACCAAATTTGAGGAAAGGGGATGAATTTTACAGCACATCAGACGTAGATTAACCGTCTCAAAATTCATCGTGTCATTCGGATTGCTTAAAATCTCTCCGCCCCTTTACCCATTCAACTGATGTACAACTGCCTCAATAATTTATTTCCAATTGGGATTGGTCGGTCATTTTAAAGTTTCATGGACTCCTTGTTTCACAGTGGCATTCCTCGAAATGGAAGCCGGCGCGTTTATCTTTTGGTGCTTCGTCGCAAGGATCGCATTTGAATTAAATGGCACCACCTTCTCCCATTCCAAACCACACTTCTTGTAGAGGCTAAGCAGCAACTTCATTTCAAGGCTTCTGCAGCCTTTTTAATTGAATTTGTCTTCCGTTGCTTAAAGTTGAAGCGCTTCAATTTCTTTCTTAAGCTTCTCCATATTCTGCGATCCTTTCCCTCTATATCCACACAGAGATGACTGGACCGACGCATATATGGCCTTAACAATGCATGCCTGAGAAAGATCACATGCATTTGACATGCTCTGTTCCCACAAATTATAGTAGTTCATTCCACCAACTCAGCAGAATTTGCGCAAATTTTTGATCCCATGATATACTACTGAAATATTTATGGCCGATCCCCAACGATATGTTTTCGATCTGGAATCCATTTAAGTAGTAAAATGACTTCTAAACTCGTCCATTCGAGTTGTTGATCTAGTCTATCTACCATTGCGATAAAAGAGCCCGAAGGAAGGTTTGGCAATGTGCTGTAGGTGTGTGACAAAAGAAGTAATATTTGGCAATTCATTTATTTACCATCCACCATGATGGCCACAACCACACCCACAGCGACGGCAATTACAACACTTGTAGCCACAGCAACTACAAAGGCGGAAAAGGAGAAAAAAGATGAGGATTTTCTTCAAATCATCTAGTGTGAGTATATCTGTCGTCACGGTTACCATGATTGACTTGCCGTGATGCTAGAAATGAAACACCCTCATCGCTCAGTGAATTGAGGCGGTAAGACGTAAAAACGTAGTTGTGAGTGGCCTTGTTGACCAATGCAAATGCACACGCTTGTCGGTGTGGTTAATGTTGAACTATTGTCAGGTCATTTAAATTCACTGTTTTAATGTCCGATTTGTTTTTATAACTACCCTTCGCTGCGTGAATCTTCAGGTGTCCGTGGAAATGTTACCCCCTCTGATGGCATAGACGAGTCACTAAATACGACGAGGAAACCAAAAAAACTAATCTTTCCTATCTTAAAATTGAATTACAGGAATAGTAGATCTACCATAAGTGTAGTGATGCTACTGACAGGACTTAAGCAGCAGAGAGCACCACGGATGAAACGTGTTGTCACATGATTGATACAAAGAGGGTGGAAGAAGGCGACAATATTAGGCAACACTTTATTTAGCTTCCCATAGAGAACTACACCGTGTCCATTACATAGTCTAAATTAGTATGCAAGCACAGTGGGACTTCACTTCCATCAACAGAAACCACCATGACAGTGTCCACATCCATCGCGATTCATGAGCTGACGGTAGAGGAGGTAGTAGAGGAAGTAGGTCTGCAAGTCGGTGGTGGTCACTGGTTGCGCCTGCGCTGCCATTTTTCGCACATTCGCACAGCACTCGTCCACTTTTATACGTACTGTGGAGTGCTGCACTTCCCACGACTGCTGGGTGACTCGCAGCTATCCCACCGAATTGCGCACATCTCCCCTTGCTCGTCAGTTGGCTGGTTGGTTAGTTGATTGGTTGGATGGTGCATGGCAATGAGCACATGCTCATCACGAGTTACCACCACCCCATAACCACACCAACCATCCAGTTAACCAACCAACCAACCAACCAACCATCCAACTAACCATCGATCCAACCACTGGATAAGACACGGCGTCATCGAGTTGGTGAGACGTGTTTGTCCTCTCCATCCGCCATGCGTATAAAAGGCGAGGTGTGTGGAGAAGGGGTGAGAGGACGTGGTGAATGGCTGCAGTGACCACACAGGACTTGCAGAAGTATCTCCTCTACTACCTCCTCTACCGACAGTTGATGAAGTGGCGACGTGGTGGAAATGGTGGTGGTGTTGTTTTCAACTACCATTGTGGCAATTACTGTGGTGCCTGTTACTTATCAGAGTGACTTCACTGAAACCCATCCTGTCAATTGATCTCACCTCTGCGTTGTGTTGTCCCTCCACTCCAAACAACCCCCATCCTTCTAATGTAAGGAAAATCTTTTGACTATTTCTCTTTTTTGATTTAATTTTACCAAATCTTACGGCAAAATCTAAGCGATGTCGAGATATAACAATAGAGTTCTATTGTCACGCCTTTAATCGTTGTAGGTTAGTTGAGATTTCAGAACTGCTGAACTGCCTTGAATCTTTATTAGTAGTATGTTAATACATAATGCATTTAGCGTTCAACAATTTTTGCTAAGTGACGGGTATTCAAAAGAATTCCCTGGAGGCGATTTGCTAGAAAGCTACTTGTTTACCCCTCTCCGCATCCAGCATTGACCTTCACTTGTAACTACTGCGAATGATGGGACTTAAAGCGCCTTTTTAATTAAAAATTCAAAGCATTTCAGAAGTACCTGTGATTAGAATGTGCAGGAAGTTTGCGATTAAGACAGCGCATTTACGAGTAAATGGCATCGCTATGCCAAGCGTGAGAGATTTTTCCACTGTCACGAGATGCGTGGGAAGGAGGAGAGAACGGCTGCGATGGTGGTCGTGGTGGTGGTATGCAAAACCCGATTCTCAGCCCTCACCTGACTGTTCAGGTGTGGAATAGTGCGCAGACGTATAAGTAGCCGGACGGAGAGATGAGCGCGCAGGTGAGAACCGGCGAGACGAGGAGAGAGCCATGGCTCAAGTGACTACACAGGATTTGAAGACTTACTTTCTTTACTACCTCATCTACAAGACCCTTCGTGATTGTTTTTGCTGCCGCTGTCACTGTGGCTGTGGCTGTGATTGTTGTTGTGGTTGCGGTGGTGGCGGCGACGGTGGCGGTTGTTGTTGTTAGCTCCTGGTTGTATATATGTACTTAAAGATTTTTTTGCATCTTATCCATGCCTCCCTTTTTGTTCTACGTGGAACTCTGAGTCTAGGCTAACTTAAGATACCACCTCTGACACTCATTTGGGATTTAAGCTAGGGTTGTGTCCTTCACAACTAACAATGCATGATAACTCCTATTAACATAATATTTTCAATTTAGAGGTCCTGAAAAATCCACACGCACGTGCACTGACAGAAGTCAACCTATCATTTCAAGTCTGAAAAGCAGTGCTTTTTAGTTTGAGCCCACACACCCATTACCTTGCCTACGCTTTCAGTGACAATTGCGTAGTAAAAATACTGAAAGCGGTGCAGAGCACACCCAATCCGTGGATAAAACGTACTTTCTAGAAGGCCCTGAGAGCCCCTCAACTTCTATTGGTGGTGATGGTGCTGGTGGCAGCGGCGGCGGCGACGGCGGTGGTGGTCGATTTGCCTGTGAGACTCTTCGATGATAGAAGTGCTCAATGGTACCTTAATCATATTCTTTATGTTCCTTGCTCATTTGCACCACCTCTGCATTGACGAGGAGTTGTCAAACTCCAATGCAGTGGTGATGCGTCCAAGCAACAAAGCTTGCGCGGTACTCCCTCCACTTGTTCATTGCTCTTCTGAATCAGCTTAAAGTGCCATCCAAGTGAAAAGATGGTAGAAAACAAGAGGGAGATGGAGGTGAAGGCAAGCCTAAGGAGTCACCGTAGGGTACGGTTGCAGCCAAGGCTGCGCAGGCAATAGATTGAGCAATTAGACTGCCAGATATAGTAATTACGGTCAGGCAGGCAAGCAAGGGTGAAGAAGGGAGCGTTTCCTGTTCTAACAAGAATATATCGGCGTCAGGTAAATAATTAAAAATTTTTCCGCTTCTTGCAACACCTTTTACTTGTGTTCAAGGATCCAACCTGATTAAATTGCTCTTCCAAAAAAGACAAGGCGAAGAAAGGTGTAACAATCAATTGTTGCCATCCAAGGGTGGATGTGGAGTGCTGTCAGTTGTCATGTTGTAGACCATACACATGCAAGGTGATTTTAAGATAATGCACCACTTAAAACGGTTGGGAAGAGACACAGATGTGCGGGTATAAGTCATTCCGCAATAGCCGTATCACGTTTGCAAAGCCAGTTTGATCTTTAAACTTGAAAAGAATATCGCAAAGGTTTAAAAACTCCAATTATAAAATCATTTACAGATTAAAAGGCGAGAAAAATACAGGGATAGGGGAAGGAAAGGAAATAAAGAAGGGCAAGGGGAAAGCCGAGAGGGAGGAAAGGAGTGATGATGCTTCATTAGCGGCCTCATCTTCCGTGTTCCACGCACAAATTTACCGTTTCGCCTATTCACAGAAGCCACTTAAAGTGGGAATAACTGCGTCACCCACCCACCCACCCACCCACCCACTTACCTAACACGACATAGAGGTTTTGCAATACCAACGACGACCAGTGTGAATTGCCAGGCATGCTTGACGAGTGCTTTCTGTGAAGGGGAAGACATCGCACCTCATCGTACAAACGCATTCCGCTGATGTCGCTACCGCCCACTCTACGCACCCACCAGTCCTCCCACCTGGAGATGCCGCCAAGTGGGCGTGCTGACGTTGGCCTTCTGCCATCATCACTTGGCATACTCTCCTTTGCACCGAAGACGCACGAAAGTGTGACTTGGATGGTGAAGATCTCACGGTGATGAAGTTGCGAAGTGCGAATTAGGAGTCAGGTGGATGTGAGAAAGGACCATTGAAAGGACAGAGAACAGCGGGAGGACACTGCTTACCCTAGCCCAGCTGGGCCGAGACGAGCCGAGTCAAGCCGGGCTAAGCAGAGGATTCACTTGCTTCCTTTCCTCCTTCCTCCCATTTCGATGCCACATCCATTCTAATGTCCCTACAGTTACCTCAGCCATTAGCGCAGTGACTAAGACATGTCTCCTCATTTCCTGCATGTGATGCAGTAAATAGGCACGATCAAATAGCATGGGCACGTTTGCAACCTGAGTCACGTGCATGCGTCGCCATGGTTCCCTTACCTACACCCACACCTCTAAATCATGAATGGGGAAGGCACGTGCCTCCTCACCTTGTGAGGGTGAGGCCTAGTGACAGCAGATCCAGTGGCAGACAGACTGTTTGTTTGGTGTGAAGCCAAGAAACACGTAGTTGGGGGCAGGTTAGAACATCAGGGCTCTGCTGCTGCTGCTGCTGCTGGTGGTGGTGGTGGTGGTGGTGGTGGTGGTGGTGGTGGTGGTGGTGGTGGTGGTGGTGGTGGTGGTGGTGGTGGTGGTGGTGGTGGTGGTGGTGGTGGTGGTGGTGGTGGTGGTGGTGGTGGTCACATGCCGCGGAGACACCTTCTGCATCCAAATGACGAACGTGTTAAACGTTGTGCCTTCCAACCACGCCGATATTTTGGACGTTTTTAGTCGACGCTGTCCTGAGCCCAGTCACTTCACTTCGCTCCATTAAACCTCATCCATGCATTCGTAATGGCTTTTGAAGAGCTCCTCAACTGAGAGCACATTGGTGAGTTGCGTTTGAAGTCAACCATCTGATGCACCTTCCTATCTCCTGTCGTGTTGCCACGAGGCTCACGAACTGCCTTCCGTACCCATATTCAACCATTAGAAGTGAGGTGCTACTTCAGCCTTGGATGGGGAAAGTTGATGAATATTGGGAAGGTGACCAAATGGAGAGCGTTGCGGTTCCTCATAGAGGAATGACTCCCTGCAATGACGCCTCACTGTGCTCTCCGCCGACTAATTTCTGCCTACTTTGAAGCCCACGAATCGTTCTATGCCCTTTCGATCTGGTGTTGTATCAGGTCGTCTGCTTTACAAGTGGAGAGCAACTCGATTCCACAGATGCTGGCACTTCTCGTCGAATTCGATGTGGATCATCTGGCGAAGGTGTGATAGTAAGTTCACTTACCACCCGAAAATGCCATTCTGCAGACCACCTCCTCAATACTGCATCCCATTCCGCAAGACCCGCCATCGTTCACCAGTGGTGAGGTTGCCATGTCTCGACAAGAAGGTGTGGAGCACCTGCAGTAGTGCTGATCCCGAGTGCTAAAGCGGTGCATTGGGACCCAATCAAGTGGGAGGGGAAAAGTGGTGGTGTTCCCTTTCTGAATGAGTGAGTGGTTGGCTGCAGATGTAACTATTGTGCAGGAATTATTGAGCTGTTGAGGGCAAGACATCTACAACTCGGAGATCCATCTCCTCCACACTCGACAGTGCACTGCACCGCACTTCACTACCATACGAATGAATGCAATGTGGAAAGGAAAAGGCGATCCTGAAGTCAGACAGAAGAGAAATGACCTGCACCAATTGGGCACCGTAAGGCAACGGAAGACGTCACAGCTCATCTCTCATGCCTTATACCAAATCGAGATTAACGTTCGACCATAGAGTGGGAGGGGAGGAAGAGGGGAGGGTGAGAGAAAGGGGTAGAGAACAACAGACACTTCCCCATTCCCATTCTCCCTCACACTTTCCGTGACCTCTGCCCCGATGCAATCTATTCCGTGTGCCGACTGGTGACCAATGTCCGCTTCTTCACTGGAGACGACAAAGTGTGTTCCATCCAAGTAGAACTCGCAAACGTGAGCATTAGTAGGAGGCAGAAGTTGGTGCAAGGTGACTACCAAGTCAGACGAATTGAAGCTCACCAAAGCAACCTTGGTCAGATGCTTTAGTCGTCCCAATGAGCCTTCTTCCCCCATGGTAACTGTATTCCAGGCACTTACCAAAGGCCTAACATCAAGTTCACATATGGGACAGGGGCGTACATGCCAAGCCTGAAGGCGCTTCTACTGCTCGATTTGACTCCTCTTCAATCATCTCCAGGAGTCCCATTGGCCTGGAACAAATGTCGCAAGTGATCCACTCCCAGTCGGTTACACGGACGGATCCAGAAGAGTCCCATCCATAACCTCGAGTCGCGTGGCCCCTGACCGGTAACTCGTGTCTTGGTGGGCGGAACAGGATGATGGACTGTAGTGGTGATTAGTTCACTGGATTACAAACCCACCCAACGAAGTACTTTCTGCCTCACGTGATGCTGTGTTCAGTCAGTCAGTCAGTCAGTCAGACAGACAGTCGGTCAATCAATCCGTCAATTAGTCCTGCCACTCTTGCACTCTAGCAAGGAACGCTTGCCTCTCCACTCATTCCATGTGGTTTTCACTCACAGTCAATGCTGTGACTACATTCATGGGACGAATGTTTGGAGGCCTTTCGACAAACACCCGTCATCCCGCGAGGCAGGCGCATTTGGATTTGTGGGGTTCTGACTCACTGGCTCATTGATGTATTTCGTCCAGGAACTCTCCGTCCTTTCCTCCTCCCTCTCCTCTCTCCCTCCATTCACTGTAGTCCGTTCCTAACACCGAAGCACTGGTAGCTGTGCCAGGCAGTTGGTGATCGTGCACGGGCGTTGTCGTTCCTCACCCACTCCACCCCTTCCACGTGAAGTAGGACAAAGCAGGGTGACTGTTCTGGTTCATCCACTGTAACTGACTGTTTGGGAGTGGGCGATGAGTGACGCTTGTCCAAAGCAAGCTGAAGCTTTGAGATTAATCATTTCACGCATTCAAAATTGCTTCCCACCTTAGGCGTAAAAACTCACACACACACACACACACACCTCATCACATCTACAAATCCGTGGTCGAACATTCGGCATGCGAGAATTTGGTGGAATCATCAAACTAGCCTCGAGCAGCCCATTTCACTTCACCTGATTTGGCAGCCACTTTGGCACAACCTTACCAAAATACAGACTCTCGTGTTCCCGACTTGTTGTACTCACTGGCCTCAGCGATACACCCACCCAATCTCATCCCACGTGCAAGCAACAGGCCACAATAGACCACGTTGCAATAGTTTCGTTGTTCTTGCCTCCCACCTCCGCCCTGGGTGCAGTCCCCTGGATCCTGGATCGCGATCACTGATTGGGAGAAGACATCCTGCATTGTGCTACATGGGACTTTAACACCGATAATACTCCCCTGACCTACTGATGAGCACTTCATTGTCCCTCATCGTACCACGCTGAGCTTCCGGTCTTAGGAGTCGTTATCTGGAGTCCTGTGTGCAGTGTTCTGTGCAGATAAGCACGGCTTTGAGAACCACTTATTCATTCACCACACACTTCATTGTTGCAGTTCTGTGGTGGACGGATGCAGTAGTCAAGCTGAATCGTGATGGCATCCAAGATCAAGCGGTTCATTTAGTTCTGACAGGATGAATGACAAGTTGAAGGCAGCACACCAACATGGGCCGTACGAATGCGTGATTACTGTGTACACGTGCTGACCACGTCTGTCACGCACCATGGTGTGATGAGATGTAGCAATAAGTTGCGGACGCGATTGCCAGAAAACCCACCTAAACAACCACATTGAGTCTTAGTGGGAGCACTTTTGGTGTTGGTGTGCGAGTGTGTGTGTATGTGTGGGTGTGTACGGGTGCGCAGACACATCGCATTCACCTACATTCACACCTGCGTCAGTTGCGACCACACTGTTTACCACGCCCAGTGAGGAACATGGACAAAGGCGGGCAAGGAAGGAGGAGGTGGAGGAGGCGGGTCTCTTTCGTACAGTGCGTTGAAGGTGCGTAAACACTCTCACACTACAGTCGAATGCACAGGTTCCATTCCACATCAACGATTCATCATCACTGTCGGCTCCACAAATGACCGCACTGCACCCACCCAACCATCCACACACTCGTTCACCACAGTCAGAGACACTGCAGACAGTAAGGACACCAGAGACACCGGAAACAGATCACTGCACCAGGCCACATGCTACCAACGTTAAAATCTTTTGATCTTGAAATGGCACTCTCAATTCCTCACACACATTCCCTTCTGTTCCACTCAACAAACAGCAGCACTTCAATGTGTTGTACTTTAGAGTAAAGGCGGAACAGTGACGTCTTTCCCCTCACTCACCTGGAGTCCAATGGGTGGTGACGATTTCGCTAGGCACGAGTAGATGTGAACACGACACTTGTCACATTGAATGTCGGTACAAATGAAAAGGTCGTTTTTATGAAGAGGACACACCCATCCATTTGAAAAACGCTACCTCCAACTTGACACCTTGTTGCTTATTATGACCGGTTCAGTCGTCAGGGTGTGGGGTGTAACCAACATTCCAATGGCACTGTCACGTGCAGTGATGAAATCATCACGTGAAGTTGCCACGTGAGGAGGCGCGAGCATGCAATGTCTTTCAGGTGATCCGAATTCGTCTCTCTTGGCAGTGGTGATTGTGGTTGTGGTGGTCGCCTCCCCACCGACTGCTATTCTTCAACACATCCACTACCTCGTCTCGATTCGCCACACATCGAACCCTCCATCCAATTCTCCTCCCAACCCACATCAAGAACATGGATGTCATATCCAGTAGGTTGTGTAGAAGGAAGTTGGTGGCTAAGGCTTGAATTCAAATGCACAGATAACTACGTTTTTGTGTGCGTGTATCTCACACGATACGAAAATCACCATCTCGGAGACTCCATGTCACTGTGGCTGTGCTGTTGAGGGCAGATTCCTTTACTTCCCCCTCCTCCTCCTTCCACCCCTCTCACCTCTCTCACCCACTCATCTTCCAGCTCTGCAGTTCTGCCAACACCTCGTCTGCGTCCGAGGTATCTAATCGCCTCACTCATCTCTACACCATTCACTCAGGTTATTCCTACACCTTCGCCTCCATCCCTCGTCTAATTCAGTGAGGGAGTTTGAGGAGAAGGACGCAGAGGTGGAAATGCCATCAACTTTGTGTGTCGTGTTCGCTGGTGTGTTCACAAGTGCACTGCAAGGGGCGAACGTGTGCTTGCTGTGCGATGGGTGACTAAACTTGCGAAACAGGCTCACGACAAGGTGTTGGCAGAAGCAGGTGTCAGGCCTTGCAACATCCGCTTTTGTAATGGCGTCGCATCAGTTGGGATTTCACGCGACCAATGATGTGCGATGCTGTGCACGAGTAAATGTGCACTTCAACACCTCCAACACATTGAACATTCAACCGATCGTCGGGTGGAAAAGAATGCACGGCAGACTTCTCTTATCGCTGCACCGCCTGCGTCAGCACTCACCACAGAAGGGTTTGTCAATACGCCTTGTCATAGCCGGTGGGTCGGCTTTCATTCGCATGTCTTGGTGCAAGCGCATATTTTCAGTGCTCCCACGCTCCATTGGATTCCAAAGTCCAAAGTAGCCACTTTCTGCCACGATTGATAATGCGATGCAGGAATCACTGTCATTGCATTGTGCAGTGCTCTCTCACTCCACTGCCACCTCGCATTCTCCCTTGCTCGGTCACAGCCGTCGTGCTGTATTGGCACCCAGCACCCAGCACGCAGAACCCAACCCAACATCCGCTAACCTTTCCACACTACGTAACTACATGTCATCAACGCGTCGCCCAATTAGCAGGTCTTTCTTGAGTCCAAAAAAACGCCTATTTCATTTATCTTCCTGAAGTGGGATTCTCCAGACCTCTCATACCTTAAGTCGAATCCCTCTTCAAACATTGGACACCTCACTATGTCTCCAGGAATGACATGAGGGACTCACTGTTGACAGCAAAACATGACATCTTTTGCAGATGGCTGATATGGTGCGATGGATTACGACAGATTGTTATCTCCGAGTTCTACGCAATCACTACTAATGGAGCAGAATCCGCTTGCAGGCAACCGAAGTCGACCTTACTGCACACTACTATGACCCGAACGATTTCCATCGGGCGACCAAATGAAGTTCATGCGCTTTTCGCTGTTAGTGTGGTGCGCCGACACTTGTGGCAAGGTGTAAGGTGCGCGCGATGATTTACATACATTATGCAGCACCAGTGTAGCGGTACTCCTCAATTGTCCCCGCCACCAGTTGCCTCGTATTTTGAACCCTCATGTCATCACAGGATGTCAGGTTGGTGCGATGTGATTGGAGTATGGAGGGCTTCGTTGGGGCTCGATTGATGCCTTCAAGATCATTGGGTCGGTGTGACAGTCGAGCGTGGTGAGGGGGTTTATGAGTGTGGTTGCACCGAAATGCATTCATTCCCGCACAGTCTGGACAAATCACAATTGAGTAGCCAACGATCAGGTGCTACTGAGAAGATGGAAACTCCTTCAAGAGTCCTCTGTACTGATGCAGTAGATTAAAGAATGAGCAATTGAGAAGGAGGGTGCTGACGAAACCAGCATGGACTGAGAAGAAGGTTTGATGTATCGACCTCTCGCACGACAGATTGTGTGCTGTTTTCGATGGACAAGAGGCAGTTGGTCTCCTCAATCCTCCGACAGCTCTGCCACAACCATGATGTCATGGACTGCTGCTAAGGCCTGCAGCCTCCTAGCTCTTCTGTAAGTCACAAACGAACCTTCTGCCACAAGGGCATAAGGCCATGATAAGGCCTCAAGGATACCTCGAACGTGAGTGTGGGTGGAGATGCGGCTGCTGTAATGCATCATGCATCACAATTTCCAAAATGGAATCCTACGGTGGCGAAGTGCTGCAGTACACCGACCAAGTCACTGAGTTGTTAGTTGGTGGTTAGTGCATTGGCTGGCGGTGTCACCAGCTTGTCGTGGGAGAAGGAGAGGGCTTAGTTCAGCAGATAACTCAGCAGCGGTAGCAATCACCCTGTCTGTGACAAGTTTGTCTCACACCACACCCACACCTGTTTGAGTCCTGTTTTCGTGACTCGACCAGCCGATAAAATGCGGCATCCTCATTTGGTACAATAGGTGCCACAGCTTTGCACTCCATTGCGTTAAACCGATGCCATCTTCGCTGTCATTACGCCATCATGTACCCAATCAACAGGTTACATGCAGACGGTTTTCCTGTCTAACCGAAAGTGTAAATTTCGCCTCCACCTCCCCACCCGTAGACTTTTTCCATGCCGTCGCACTCGTTTGTGCCTGCTGCAAAGGATGCATAAAATAGAGGGATGAGGTCGCAGCCACGCATTCTGTCAGTTTGATTAGTACACCGTGTTGAGGTTCTCGATGTCATTTCTATTAATGGGTTGATTAACGCTTTGTTTAGGAGGCAAGGTATCTGTCACTGAATGAGTTGGCATGCACTTTCTTCAATGTGGGTTTAGTTGTCCATCGGTGGATGCAAGAACAGGAAAGTGCCAGACCAGGATTTGGAAAGCAAATGAAAGTATTTACCAGTTGTTTGGAAGTAATCAGGGCTGTCTATTGGTGGACACAAGGGAATACAATTTGGAGGATCTGCTATTACCAGGGTAGAAAGGAGGGCATGATTAGTCTGCGGAGAGAGGTGTGTCGGTGACGTGGTGTTGGGAGGAGATGGGATGGAGGGGACACCACACCATACGTGGTCATCCCATAGAAGTGGATAACTGCGAAGGAAAGATGACATTGCATGAGAGTGCATCATGCGATCAGTGATTTGGGGCAGTGAGGATACGAATGAGTCAATGCCGCTTTGTGAGTGGTCTCGTTGAGGATCTCACATGGTTGGTGATGGAGTGGAAGGTAAGGAAACTGAAGGCGATGGTGGGAGGAAGGGTGAGGGTGGTGTTGTTGTGGTGGTGGTGGCGGTGAGGGTGGTGGATTCACAGCATGACACTTGTGACACATCCTCGCTACTCACACTGCAGGAAGAGAGCATGAAGTTGCTCATGTCGCCCGTGCATTCAATCTGTCAGTGCGCGACAAGGCTGCTGAGTCTGCTTGTGTGAAGCGCCAGTCAGTTGATTGGCTATTGGATGCGATGCAACGCAACGCAACGCAACGCAACGCATAGTTGGAGGTTAGTGTGGATGGAAAGTGGACTGCGGCACAGGAAACAGGCCTGTTCTCAATGAAGGTCGGTTTGCTTACCATGTCTTTATATTTCCCCTTCACCCAAAGGGACAACATCCGGTGATGAGATGTAACAAGAAAAGACGTACATCGCTAAGGTGGTCGGCAAGTGATTGAGTGAGGAGGGAAATGCTGTGCTTTCAATGCAATTTGATGTCTCACCTATCTGGGCAGTTCTGACGTGGGGGTGCAGCACACTTCGCACTGCACAGTGGCTAAGGCCTCGAGATGTGCGAGGGAAAGATGTTGTGGCCTGAGGTGCGCACTTGGTGCGGCCGAACAAGAGAGCATAGGGCAATGCAATGAGTCGGTTTCGTGCATTTCCCTATTTCCCACGTGAGGTGAAATATTTGCCCAATCAACGGGGCACGTGGTTGCCCCAAATTCTGCACTTACAAGGCACGCTCGAGGGCAAGCAGTGGTTCGTGCCTCTCTTGCCTTCTCCGGACACCGTGGCTCGTTACACGCAGCAGAGTGCCTTATTAGGCCATTGCTTTCGGCACAAAAAGCAGTCAGCTACCACAGTTGGGTAGACTCACGCAAAGCAAAGACGGTAGTAGAGGACGTTTGCTTCGTTACAATAGTGAACAGTTGGCGTTCCAACTGCATTTGCCTTGACAATGATGGACTGCGCAAAATGGCTTGGTAGAGAGGGGAGACAGGAGATGGCGCTGCTGATGCAGGGCGATTTTGACATGGGGGTAGAGTATTGAGTTGCTGAAAGGCAGGAGTGGAGTGCATTTGTGGTGGTGATAATTGCATCCATCTCATCTACCTCTCCACTCACCTCGTCATCTATACATCTTTGTAGCGCAAATGTTGAGAGTTGTGAATAATTGTGGAGTCGAGAGGTCACAGTGTCCACCGAAGAATTCGTGTTTTTACATTTACGTCGCACAAAGGGTTGTGCATTGTCCGAGTGTCCAGAATGTGGCAGACACACTGATATTTTTGTTCACATGTGTGAATAGTGTGATAGGAACGGAATCACGACGCGATGCAGTGACCGAGGGAGTCAGTGACAGAAGTGCAGCCACACGAGCGCGTTTACATTCAAAGCACTCGAGTGATTCGTTACTGAGTGCCTGGGTGTCATCGGCATGATCGCACGACTTGGACTGGAGGTCTTCTGTGGATATGGGTGGAAATTGGTGGTTTGAGCTCCAAGCCTTGGTTGACAAGGCATTTCACCACCTAGCGTGATCCACACTGTTGATTTCACGCATGCAGGTAGTCACAACCACTGTTAACCGTCATCGTGGTGATGAGTGCTGTCTGACGGGGAGTTAGCCACACAGCTCACTCAACCAGTTTCCAAATGAGCAGGTTCAAGGTAGCCATCACTAGGCGAATGAGCACTATTTCAGTTGCCAGAGGAAATTTAACCAGCATTGCCAATTAGATGCTGCGTTGTGCCACTGCACCACTATCTGCCACTAAGTGTGCTGCTGACAGACTCGTGTGCTGTCACCTGTTCCCTCGAGGTGGTGCAACCACTGTTCGTAACATGCCAAGGCCCATCCACACATCCCACATGTGATGATGAGTGAGTTTAGAGGAGAAAATCAAAATGCCACATATGTGTGACACTGGTGCTTTTTGATGGTAATATGGGTTTTTTGGACTAGACTAGACTAGACGAGACTGACATCGGTAGCACCAGTCCTCAAGTCGTTTCTACCTGTGTCTTCGTATTCGGTGCATTCATGGTGGCCTCTTTGCGACATGATTACACGAGACGAGACTAGACAAGACGGAACCAGCCAGGACGTAGCGAGCCAAGACGAGACGAGAGAAGGCGACGGGAGACGAGACGAGTCGATGTGATAAAGTGCACAGCACTCAGTGACTCCAGTTTGACGCTTTCCACACTTTGTAAATAATTTGCATGTTTGGCGAATTAAGGTTGCTTTGGTGGAATTAATCTCTGTCCTGGCTGCACCAAATTCAACACCAGCACCGGAGCTGTGTGCATACACGAAGGAAGAGTGTGAAAAGTGGGGAAAGATGAGAGCATGTGAAGTGGTAAGATGCACTTTTGCATGCATAAATAATTTCAAGGGGTGTGGAACAGCTTGTGTGTAAATTGGTGATGCAATCGCCATCCTAAAAACTGAGCCTTTTGCAGCAGAGGAGACGGAGTGTTTGTGCAACTTCCACTTGGATGGGACGCGTTTTGTCGATGGTAGCGTAAAGTTGGACTCTGGCCATTGGTTGGAACGTGAGAGGAATTTAACCAGGGCAACATGGAGGATGAAGAAGACAATGTGAATGAGGTAGTATTTGTCCCCTTTTCTTCCACCCTCCCTTTACCCCCCTTCCCTCCTTCGTCCCCTCTTATCCTACGGCGTATATCTTCTTTCTAGTAGTGTTGAATAGGTTTTTTGTATTAGAAATAGACCATGACGTTTTTCTTTACTTTGCTTGGCCTTGTAAGGTTTCGATAGTCCAGAACACCCCTCCTCTGATTGACCTCAAAAACAGGTCTCGGTGCATAACTACAAGTTGGATCGCTTCATAGTCCAGTACTACGCAATGTATAATGTTTAGGGGATATACCTCCAAGTTGTGATTGTCTTCCCTTTAACAACTTAACACTTTCTTTTGAACATCTACATCTCAAGTTCACTTAGCACTAACATTCACTCAAAAGTGGAACAACTCAACTTTTTCCTCCCAGTTGATTGGGTCCCAATGCACCATTTGATCATTGGAGTTCAGCCTTACTTCAGATGCTCAACACTTCCGTCGAATGACTGCGTCAGTGACAAGGCGCATTTCCTCATCACCGGGTAATTATAGAGGGTCTTGCAGCGGGTGATGCAGCATCGAGGAAGCGGCCAGTAGAATGGCATTTCTGGGTAGCAAGCCGATTTGCTATTGCGCCTTCTTCAAATGCTTCGCATTGAATTTGACGCAAAGCACTACCATCTGTGGAACCCAGCTGCATTCCATTACCAAAGGTTGCCAATTTCAAATCACAGGTACCAGAGAGCA
Organism: Echinococcus multilocularis; assembly: GCA_000469725.3. Lineage (NCBI taxonomy): Eukaryota > Metazoa > Platyhelminthes > Cestoda > Cyclophyllidea > Taeniidae > Echinococcus > Echinococcus multilocularis. The sequence goes on along the minus strand of LN902846.1, from coordinate 1,722,676 downwards.
CAATAGATAATGCCGCAGCTTCAAATCGATGCATATCTGTGGTCGGTAATGCATGCATTTGACAAGTCCCTTTAGCAACAGTTACAGCAATGCATTGATTTGAACTGTCGCCTGACTTGACATCACAGTCAAAGAGTTTGTTGCGTCCAAAATTTGCTCCCGAACAAGCTTTTCTGTATCTATTAAACTAGTAAAACATGTTTTTTGTAAAAAATCTGATGTATAAACCTTTGACACTGCGATTCTACTCGATGAAGCCTCCTTAAAGTGATCTGGTATCTAGAAAATCCTGTGACCGTTGAGCTTTCTTTCCTTCCTTTTCCTTTCCTATGAACTAAAAGGAAAATACATTTTTGATGGCTTTATTAATTCCTTTCTTACCCCCAACTTTTTCCCTTTTCCCTTTTTTCCCTTTGAGTGTTACTTCGTCCAACCCGGTTATCATCCGTGGGACACTGGCATTATCCTTATTTTAGACCAAATTTTGGTTATCGACGTCCGACAATTTACTTTCCCTCAGTCAGTTAGCCTGGAGGTGTCCTTTGCGATGCAAAGATCACCCCGACGGATGGCAGCAGATAGAGCTCTCTCATCCACCTCCTGGCCTTACAGCTTGCTTGACAGGTAGAGGTCGGACCGCATCGCATACCAAAATTGGCCATTTGGTATGCGCTGGTGTCTAACACTTGGGTCACCCCCAAAGACACCTCACAGTCGTCTCCACAGCCTTAGTGAAAGCTTAAAGTACCCATCTACTACTTGAGAATGGACATCTCAGTCTTTGTGAAATACCGGCTGCTACTCCATTGCGATATCTGACTAAAAGAAGTATGAGAAAGAGGCCGAGGTAGAGGCCAAGCCGTTGAAACCTGACACCGCCTCCTAAGCAGGCATCGTGCCGAACCTAAATTTATGGCAAAGCACCCACACTCATTCCTCGGTAAGTCTCCACAGATTTGGTCATCCAGGTGATGCAACTTCCCTGAGTTGCACTTCTTCTTGATAACTTGCTAATAGTGTCTTTAACCAACAATAGGGCCAGCGGTGTTGCCATGGCCCCGCATTAGCTATCAGCCTACGAGATTAATCGTTCCAGTAACAACCTGCCACTAATGTGGAGGCTGAACTGGTTGACAGGACCTAGAACCCGCATCTGGAGGCGTGTTGGTTCCCAACCCTCAGGTCACAATCGAATCAGCCTAGCAGCTAATTTCAGGTGTTTAAACATCACAACAGTATGAAAGGGCTTGCGAGGTCGAGCTTGAAAATGAGGGAAAATAGCGTTAGTACTTTGATAATAAAAAAAGGAATAAATGTTTAGAGGGATGACTAAGGGTTAGACGATGTTATATGTCAAGAATGTTGCGGAAGGCAGCAGCATTTCTGCGAGAAAATTTGCCCAGCAGTGACGTCACACCTACCAAAAAGTAGTTCCTCTAAGACATGCTCCTGACTGAATCACCTTTTTCTTTAGAATTAACTAATACTTTGCCGCTTGGTCAGATTAAGTTGTCAATCATTTATAGAGGTTGAGAGACCGTCCAAAGCAAGCCAAAGAAGGCCTCCAGCCTACTGTCCCTCCATTGACGCGGTACTTATACTTTCGACCTACAAAACATCAGTTGAAATAGCCAGATGAATGCAATTAGAGTTTAAAATCAGTGTTACCCTGTTTTAAAACTGCAGGTGGCTTTCATTAAGATCAGCCTTTAATGGTTACGAAGGGAAGGGGCTCCTGCCCCTCCTGATGATATCACCCCTGTGTGACCTTGACATGGAACAGCTACAAAACAGTGAGCTAGGCGTTTGGGTGTTTTAGAGTTGGTCCGATGGCTGCATTAATTAAACCAACAGATTTTAGTGCCTACTCTTGACTTCAAAAATGAATCGGTTCTAACTAAAGAGCCCTTTTTTGTGTTTTCGCCTTTAAAAAAGGCCTTATAATACAAATACAAACAATGAGAGGTGACTAATTTTACACAAAAGGTAGAATCATTTCAAAAGACCTGTTAGTAGTTTGTGCACCCATCAGGTTGACTGAATGGGAAGCTGTTACACGCCACAGACTCTGGGACAATCACAAACCTCGCATCCCCACCTCTCTTTCCCAGGCTGAAGAGCACGGGCAGCTTTTTTTAACCTACTTCTCAGCCAATTAGTCGCCCAGTTCCCCATGGGGATGGAATTTGGGCTGTGCGTACATTTGTGCTAGAGCAAAGGAGGCTCGGACGAGGGCTGTGACTCACACCTGCCCAGGCTGTGACTCATCCAGCCCCCTTTACTGCCTTCTTTAACCAATGGAGTATGAGCTAGAGGCAATGATTGATGAACAAGCGCTACTCTTGCAAAGCCATCCCAGATACAGAGTCAAGGGCTAATGTGCATGATGGAGGTATGACCAATTGGTCAGAAATAAGTGCTGGCATTCATTTTTATTCTATTTGTTTCATGCATGGAAGTTTTCACCTGCTGTGCTACTGCCTCCATGGGATAAGTTGTGGACGGCAGCTGGCTAGACAACATCTGCACAAATCGAGCGAAGGATCGAGATACCCAATGAAGGCGCAATTGCATTAGAGTGAGGAGAAATTTCTTCCGTAAGTGCTTTTGATAGCATAAAAATGGACGTTCAGGCTTGCCTTCCTCATTACTTGTCTGACTGAAGCTAATGGCCAGGAAGAAGTGATTGGAGGTAACAAAAAATCTGAATGTTGGCTTTGAATCTGCCTATGCTCTGAATCCCATTTCAATGGATCCCTTGGATACAACTAAGAACGAGCTGTAGCGCCCCAAGTTATCTTTGAAGGCACAATAAGTTTTATTGGGAGGGTAGGTAGATGTGAATACAATAAGATGGCCACCGCAATCTATGGACATTGAGTGGACCGCGTAGCTTTGGTTTCAACTAAAACAACATCAATGCGTTACCTTCAAGGCATTTGTTACATTAATGAGGGTTTATTTATGCAGACTATAAACAATTTCTCTCACATTGAGGCCTGAAGATGGCAACGTCTCACAGCGAGACCAGACAGGCCAACTTTAGGGTGGTCTGACTAATAACTGCAGCCTTGATTGCAATGCCAACCTTTGCATGCCCCGTAAATCACTGTCGTACAGCCGACGCATCACCAAGCTAACTGACTCACCGTCTGCACTTAGCGGGCTGTAGTTACGGTGACAGTGCTGAAGGTCACATCTTCAGTTATATTCAGTAGGGCGAGTTTGGAAGCCTTAAAGACTTCACTTCAAGCATGCAGAGACTAACAAATGCATGAATAACATCCACAAACCACTCCTTTTCCTCCTCTTCCTCTTCTTCTTCCCGCCTCGCATGAATGCAACCCCTCTAAGTGGCCTTGGATGGAAGCCAACTGCAGGACCCCTTCCCACCTAGAGTTTGGAATTCCCATCTCATACACACTTCAGCCTTCAATGTACTCGACCATTGAATTGCACTCGCCATCGGGCACCCGCAAATGTGCCAATGGCTGGCTAATGGGTAAAAACTACCAGGAATCTTTCCAATGCCGAGTAAATAATGGTAGTAGTGTTAATGTTATTTAACACCTCCGATTGCGTAGGTGATGCGAAACAACCAAGAAGTTGTCTTTGACCCAACACCGAGTCTACTTACCTCGAGTGATGCATTTTGTAGCCTTGTGTGTGTTTACACAGATGAATCGAGCCAGACAAGACGAAGTGAGACAAGGCGAGACGAGATGGGGTAAGACAGAGCAAGAGAGGGAAAGGCGTGACTTCTCCACGCATTCCACCGTAGAAGTGGTTGCATGCGGTTGAGGGAGACACTGACACAATGCATGATGTTGCAAGGTGCTTCGAGGTGGAAACTACTTTGCAAGAATTTGATTTGTGTGGCACCTGATTGGTTGGTGTCTTGTTTAACGATGCACCCACTACAACGTGCAATGCCAGCTACAGCCACGATAGTAGGCACAGTCAATTGGGCGAGAGGATGGAAGAGGTGAATGAAAAGATGGTGGTTGCATGGACGTGTGAGACAACACTTAAAAGCATTTGGTAGAAAAACAATTAGGACCTGCTTTCACTCACCACTCCTACTTCTGCTTTTTGCAACATACGCATGACATGTCTCCCTGTTTCATGTCCTCCTCAACAGATAAAACACGTTACCTTGTACACAGGTTGCACAACTACCTGACATGTCCATGCTTCACACAGCACTTTGCTCTTCCCATTGGAGGAAAGAGGAGGTGACTTTGCACTGCGCTGCTCATGCATGTCCACCGCTGTCGGGCGACAATGCAGAAATGATCAGAATGTCAGAGGTGTCATGGTGCTTCTCTGGAGGGTTGCATGAGGTTGTGGAAGAAGTGGACGGTTGAATGAAGTGAGGCAGGTGAGAGAGGTGATGAGTGAAGGTGGAAGGAGAATGTGTGGACATTGTGGACAGCGTGGGATGGTCTGCGCACATCCATCAGACAACGCGGTGGGGATGACTGAATTGGCATTCCACCTTGAAACGTGTATCACTTGCGCTCCTCAATGTGAGGTCATGCGGTTGAGCGTGACGTGGTTGTGTGGAGAGGAGATGCAGTGGGAGATGGGGAAAGTGTAGTGATTGGTCCCTTACAAATGGACTGTGGTAATGGTGGTGGTTAGTAGTAGGGACGTCGCACGGCAAGTAATGTGTGAAGAAGTAACAGGTCTCATCAGCAGTAGGGAGGAAGGAAGGATTTGCATGAGCGTAGAGGAGGTCTGGAAGGTCACGTCACCAGATTGATGGTAGGAGAGGTGGTGTTGTTGAGTGTGTTGGCATGATGATGCTACTTAGAGATGGTGAGTGGTGGATGACACTCCTCGTGGTCGAGGTCGTGGTCGTGGTCGTGGTCGGTATTGTTTTATCGGTGGCAGTGGGGTTTTCAGTGATTTGTCATTGGTGGTGAGAGAAGGGACGAGAGGTAGGAGATACGCGTCGTATGCTTTTATGAGGTGGTAGCATGACAATGCCACATCGCACCAGTGTCAAGGTGTGGCACATGGTGCAGAATTGGTTGACAGGGAAGGCTACAGACATGTACAAAAGATAGTATCATCAGGAAAGTGGTAAAATGTGAAGGTCTCCTGTGCGAAAGTAATTGTAGAAGCCAGACTAATGGAAGGGAGTATTGGGACATCAGGCACATGTGGTGGTGGTGGCTGAAGTACAAAAGTGGGAGAAGAAGTGTTGGTACACGTGGTAGTCATCACCGAAACGCCTTGCATTGGAATGCCAAATTTACCCCATTAATATTGAGTAGGCTCTGTGCCACATTGGCGACCATCTCTTCCTCCGCTGACAGCACAAAAGCAAAAGCAGATGGATTGTGGTGCAGTGAGTGTCATCGAGTGGGCTAACTTCTGTTAATGACTCCGACCCACGAAATACCTCTGCAGGTGCCAAACCACACTCCCCTCTTCTTCATGCTGTTATAAACGCTTTTAGGTGGAAACATGCAGTGTTGTGGTCAATGAGTGGTAGCAGAAATTGATCCATGCTGAGTACGAAATCCTGAAGGGAGGCATTCGAGACTAATGACGACTGTTAATTCCATTGATATGAAAAGGACATCCTACTAAGGTTGTACTGCAGGCAGTACGTGGCTTTGCAAATGGCCCACTACTGATGGCTGAGGTGTTTTCACTCCCAGTCTCGTCCTCCACACCAGTCATCAGTGCGAATGTTGAGGCAGCTCGTGGAAGTCCTGATGCTAATCATTCTGTGGAAGTTCTCCAAGGCGACGCGTTGACAGAAGAGCCCGCTTGATTAGTCAGTAATGCAAAGATTCGTGGTGTGGAAAGGTTAGCGGATGTTGGGTTGGGTTCTGCGTGCTGGGTGCTGGGTGCCAATACAGCACGACGGCTGTGACCGAGCAAGGGAGAATGCGAGGTGGCAGTGGAGTGAGAGAGCACTGCACAATGCAATGACAGTGATTCCTGCATCGCATTATCAATCGTGGCAGAAAGTGGCTACTTTGGACTTTGGAATCCAATGGAGCGTGGGAGCACTGAAAATATGCGCTTGCACCAAGACATGCGAATGAAAGCCGACCCACCGGCTATGACAAGGCGTATTGACAAACCCTTCTGTGGTGAGTGCTGACGCAGGCGGTGCAGCGATAAGAGAAGTCTGCCGTGCATTCTTTTCCACCCGACGATCGGTTGAATGTTCAATGTGTTGGAGGTGTTGAAGTGCACATTTACTCGTGCACAGCATCGCACATCATTGGTCGCGTGAAATCCCAACTGATGCGACGCCATTACAAAAGCGGATGTTGCAAGGCCTGACACCTGCTTCTGCCAACACCTTGTCGTGAGCCTGTTTCGCAAGTTTAGTCACCCATCGCACAGCAAGCACACGTTCGCCCCTTGCAGTGCACTTGTGAACACACCAGCGAACACGACACACAAAGTTGATGGCATTTCCACCTCTGCGTCCTTCTCCTCAAACTCCCTCACTGAATTAGACGAGGGATGGAGGCGAAGGTGTAGGAATAACCTGAGTGAATGGTGTAGAGATGAGTGAGGCGATTAGATACCTCGGACGCAGACGAGGTGTTGGCAGAACTGCAGAGCTGGAAGATGAGTGGGTGAGAGAGGTGAGAGGGGTGGAAGGAGGAGGAGGGGGAAGTAAAGGAATCTGCCCTCAACAGCACAGCCACAGTGACATGGAGTCTCCGAGATGGTGATTTTCGTATCGTGTGAGATACACGCACACAAAAACGTAGTTATCTGTGCATTTGAATTCAAGCCTTAGCCACCAACTTCCTTCTACACAACCTACTGGATATGACATCCATGTTCTTGATGTGGGTTGGGAGGAGAATTGGATGGAGGGTTCGATGTGTGGCGAATCGAGACGAGGTAGTGGATGTGTTGAAGAATAGCAGTCGGTGGGGAGGCGACCACCACAACCACAATCACCACTGCCAAGAGAGACGAATTCGGATCACCTGAAAGACATTGCATGCTCGCGCCTCCTCACGTGGCAACTTCACGTGATGATTTCATCACTGCACGTGACAGTGCCATTGGAATGTTGGTTACACCCCACACCCTGACGACTGAACCGGTCATAATAAGCAACAAGGTGTCAAGTTGGAGGTAGCGTTTTTCAAATGGATGGGTGTGTCCTCTTCATAAAAACGACCTTTTCATTTGTACCGACATTCAATGTGACAAGTGTCGTGTTCACATCTACTCGTGCCTAGCGAAATCGTCACCACCCATTGGACTCCAGGTGAGTGAGGGGAAAGACGTCACTGTTCCGCCTTTACTCTAAAGTACAACACATTGAAGTGCTGCTGTTTGTTGAGTGGAACAGAAGGGAATGTGTGTGAGGAATTGAGAGTGCCATTTCAAGATCAAAAGATTTTAACGTTGGTAGCATGTGGCCTGGTGCAGTGATCTGTTTCCGGTGTCTCTGGTGTCCTTACTGTCTGCAGTGTCTCTGACTGTGGTGAACGAGTGTGTGGATGGTTGGGTGGGTGCAGTGCGGTCATTTGTGGAGCCGACAGTGATGATGAATCGTTGATGTGGAATGGAACCTGTGCATTCGACTGTAGTGTGAGAGTGTTTACGCACCTTCAACGCACTGTACGAAAGAGACCCGCCTCCTCCACCTCCTCCTTCCTTGCCCGCCTTTGTCCATGTTCCTCACTGGGCGTGGTAAACAGTGTGGTCGCAACTGACGCAGGTGTGAATGTAGGTGAATGCGATGTGTCTGCGCACCCGTACACACCCACACATACACACACACTCGCACACCAACACCAAAAGTGCTCCCACTAAGACTCAATGTGGTTGTTTAGGTGGGTTTTCTGGCAATCGCGTCCGCAACTTATTGCTACATCTCATCACACCATGGTGCGTGACAGACGTGGTCAGCACGTGTACACAGTAATCACGCATTCGTACGGCCCATGTTGGTGTGCTGCCTTCAACTTGTCATTCATCCTGTCAGAACTAAATGAACCGCTTGATCTTGGATGCCATCACGATTCAGCTTGACTACTGCATCCGTCCACCACAGAACTGCAACAATGAAGTGTGTGGTGAATGAATAAGTGGTTCTCAAAGCCGTGCTTATCTGCACAGAACACTGCACACAGGACTCCAGATAACGACTCCTAAGACCGGAAGCTCAGCGTGGTACGATGAGGGACAATGAAGTGCTCATCAGTAGGTCAGGGGAGTATTATCGGTGTTAAAGTCCCATGTAGCACAATGCAGGATGTCTTCTCCCAATCAGTGATCGCGATCCAGGATCCAGGGGACTGCACCCAGGGCGGAGGTGGGAGGCAAGAACAACGAAACTATTGCAACGTGGTCTATTGTGGCCTGTTGCTTGCACGTGGGATGAGATTGGGTGGGTGTATCGCTGAGGCCAGTGAGTACAACAAGTCGGGAACACGAGAGTCTGTATTTTGGTAAGGTTGTGCCAAAGTGGCTGCCAAATCAGGTGAAGTGAAATGGGCTGCTCGAGGCTAGTTTGATGATTCCACCAAATTCTCGCATGCCGAATGTTCGACCACGGATTTGTAGATGTGATGAGGTGTGTGTGTGTGTGTGTGTGAGTTTTTACGCCTAAGGTGGGAAGCAATTTTGAATGCGTGAAATGATTAATCTCAAAGCTTCAGCTTGCTTTGGACAAGCGTCACTCATCGCCCACTCCCAAACAGTCAGTTACAGTGGATGAACCAGAACAGTCACCCTGCTTTGTCCTACTTCACGTGGAAGGGGTGGAGTGGGTGAGGAACGACAACGCCCGTGCACGATCACCAACTGCCTGGCACAGCTACCAGTGCTTCGGTGTTAGGAACGGACTACAGTGAATGGAGGGAGAGAGGAGAGGGAGGAGGAAAGGACGGAGAGTTCCTGGACGAAATACATCAATGAGCCAGTGAGTCAGAACCCCACAAATCCAAATGCGCCTGCCTCGCGGGATGACGGGTGTTTGTCGAAAGGCCTCCAAACATTCGTCCCATGAATGTAGTCACAGCATTGACTGTGAGTGAAAACCACATGGAATGAGTGGAGAGGCAAGCGTTCCTTGCTAGAGTGCAAGAGTGGCAGGACTAATTGACGGATTGATTGACCGACTGTCTGTCTGACTGACTGACTGACTGACTGAACACAGCATCACGTGAGGCAGAAAGTACTTCGTTGGGTGGGTTTGTAATCCAGTGAACTAATCACCACTACAGTCCATCATCCTGTTCCGCCCACCAAGACACGAGTTACCGGTCAGGGGCCACGCGACTCGAGGTTATGGATGGGACTCTTCTGGATCCGTCCGTGTAACCGACTGGGAGTGGATCACTTGCGACATTTGTTCCAGGCCAATGGGACTCCTGGAGATGATTGAAGAGGAGTCAAATCGAGCAGTAGAAGCGCCTTCAGGCTTGGCATGTACGCCCCTGTCCCATATGTGAACTTGATGTTAGGCCTTTGGTAAGTGCCTGGAATACAGTTACCATGGGGGAAGAAGGCTCATTGGGACGACTAAAGCATCTGACCAAGGTTGCTTTGGTGAGCTTCAATTCGTCTGACTTGGTAGTCACCTTGCACCAACTTCTGCCTCCTACTAATGCTCACGTTTGCGAGTTCTACTTGGATGGAACACACTTTGTCGTCTCCAGTGAAGAAGCGGACATTGGTCACCAGTCGGCACACGGAATAGATTGCATCGGGGCAGAGGTCACGGAAAGTGTGAGGGAGAATGGGAAATGGGGAAAGTGTTCTGTTGTTCTCTACCGCCTTTTTTTCACCCTCCCCTCTTCTCTCCCCTTCCCACTCTATGGTCGAACGTTAATCTCGATTTGGTATAAGGCATGAGAGATGAGCTGTGACGTCTTCCGTTGCCTTACGGTGCCCAATTGGTGCAGGTCATTTCTCTTCTGTCTGACTTCAGGATCGCCTTTTCCTTTCCACATTGCATTCATTCGTATGGTAGTGAAGTGCGGTGCAGTGCACTGTCGAGTGTGGAGGAGATGGATCTCCGAGTTGTAGATGTCTTGCCCTCAACAGCTCAATAATTCCTGCACAATAGTTACATCTGCAGCCAACCACTCACTCATTCAGAAAGGGAACACCACCACTTTTCCCCTCCCACTTGATTGGGTCCCAATGCACCGCTTTAGCACTCGGGATCAGCACTACTGCAGGTGCTCCACACCTTCTTGTCGAGACATGGCAACCTCACCACTGGTGAACGATGGCGGGTCTTGCGGAATGGGATGCAGTATTGAGGAGGTGGTCTGCAGAATGGCATTTTCGGGTGGTAAGTGAACTTACTATCACACCTTCGCCAGATGATCCACATCGAATTCGACGAGAAGTGCCAGCATCTGTGGAATCGAGTTGCTCTCCACTTGTAAAGCAGACGACCTGATACAACACCAGATCGAAAGGGCATAGAACGATTCGTGGGCTTCAAAGTAGGCAGAAATTAGTCGGCGGAGAGCACAGTGAGGCGTCATTGCAGGGAGTCATTCCTCTATGAGGAACCGCAACGCTCTCCATTTGGTCACCTTCCCAATATTCATCAACTTTCCCCATCCAAGGCTGAAGTAGCACCTCACTTCTAATGGTTGAATATGGGTACGGAAGGCAGTTCGTGAGCCTCGTGGCAACACGACAGGAGATAGGAAGGTGCATCAGATGGTTGACTTCAAACGCAACTCACCAATGTGCTCTCAGTTGAGGAGCTCTTCAAAAGCCATTACGAATGCATGGATGAGGTTTAATGGAGCGAAGTGAAGTGACTGGGCTCAGGACAGCGTCGACTAAAAACGTCCAAAATATCGGCGTGGTTGGAAGGCACAACGTTTAACACGTTCGTCATTTGGATGCAGAAGGTGTCTCCGCGGCATGTGACCACCACCACCACCACCACCACCACCACCACCACCACCACCACCACCACCACCACCACCACCACCACCACCACCACCACCACCACCACCACCACCACCACCACCACCACCACCACCACCACCAGCAGCAGCAGCAGCAGCAGCAGAGCCCTGATGTTCTAACCTGCCCCCAACTACGTGTTTCTTGGCTTCACACCAAACAAACAGTCTGTCTGCCACTGGATCTGCTGTCACTAGGCCTCACCCTCACAAGGTGAGGAGGCACGTGCCTTCCCCATTCATGATTTAGAGGTGTGGGTGTAGGTAAGGGAACCATGGCGACGCATGCACGTGACTCAGGTTGCAAACGTGCCCATGCTATTTGATCGTGCCTATTTACTGCATCACATGCAGGAAATGAGGAGACATGTCTTAGTCACTGCGCTAATGGCTGAGGTAACTGTAGGGACATTAGAATGGATGTGGCATCGAAATGGGAGGAAGGAGGAAAGGAAGCAAGTGAATCCTCTGCTTAGCCCGGCTTGACTCGGCTCGTCTCGGCCCAGCTGGGCTAGGGTAAGCAGTGTCCTCCCGCTGTTCTCTGTCCTTTCAATGGTCCTTTCTCACATCCACCTGACTCCTAATTCGCACTTCGCAACTTCATCACCGTGAGATCTTCACCATCCAAGTCACACTTTCGTGCGTCTTCGGTGCAAAGGAGAGTATGCCAAGTGATGATGGCAGAAGGCCAACGTCAGCACGCCCACTTGGCGGCATCTCCAGGTGGGAGGACTGGTGGGTGCGTAGAGTGGGCGGTAGCGACATCAGCGGAATGCGTTTGTACGATGAGGTGCGATGTCTTCCCCTTCACAGAAAGCACTCGTCAAGCATGCCTGGCAATTCACACTGGTCGTCGTTGGTATTGCAAAACCTCTATGTCGTGTTAGGTAAGTGGGTGGGTGGGTGGGTGGGTGGGTGACGCAGTTATTCCCACTTTAAGTGGCTTCTGTGAATAGGCGAAACGGTAAATTTGTGAGTACTTTACAGCTGTCTAACGAACACCTATCCGATATGGGAATCCTGTCAAATAAAAACAAATTTTTAGACAGTGGCATCGTTTTCCTAATAATCCAGGAATTTAACTACGGTGAGTGGGAAACGGAGGTATTGAATAAGGATTAGGCACCTTTTATCTTCTTCCCCCCCTTTCATAAAAAAGCATGGTACATTTTTATGAATGTATTTCCTAAGGTCAAAATAATTGGTCTACAAGTTTGTCTTAGGTGTCGTTTGAAATTCCCAATGTCATCAGACGCAATGGATTTGTCGAATTATTGGAGTCGAGTACCCCTCTAGTGTCAGTTACTTCGCTCTAAACCTGGCAAACATTTTACGGAACTTAATGGCTAAAATTGACGTTGGTTTTAGTGAAATCTTTCCCTACATCTAGCCTCTATACAAATTCTTCAAAACCTCTTGTTTAGTTTTGAAAGCTTTTTTGGTTTCTTGTGGTCATAACTGCAGCTAGGTGATCGTGTGGTGTGCACTACATCTGTCACACCTCCGCGACGACATTCCACTTTGGAAATTTAGTCCTTGACACCACTACGAGAGGTAAGTTTACCCTCAATCTGGGCTCACATGTCGATAGGTATTAATTTTTTCCATCTTGGTAATAAAACCGGTCTTTTCTCTTTAAAGGTATTTGTGCCTAAATTACACAATACATTTTCTCCTCGTGTTACATCCATCTACCGCTTTCAAGTCCTTTTGCATCATTCAAAAAGATGGAAGACCTGGAACCCATTTGTAGATTTTTTATCCTAAAATTTCCTTCTTTTAGAGAAGTTGACAGATTATTGCCCTCCATTTATGTTATCAAAGGGTTTTCAGTGTTGAGAAGGTAAATTATCACCTAATGCCGCTTCTGGTAATAAATTATTTTGCACTCCAGAGATTCGCTGCCACACCATGCATTGGAGTGGAATTGCATCTCTCGGTGTGCGTAGGACCACGAGTCCCATACGCGTACTTTAAATGAATCCTCATAAATTATAATCCACCTAGAGTTGCAAATTCTGCCGCAATAACTCCTCCGTACATGGTCACTTTGTCGGCTGTGGGAGACGCTGTGCACCTTAACGCCATACATTCACCATAAGGACGATACTTGATGTTGACGAGTTTTCTAGTTCACGTGGGTTCAGGCCACCGTTGGGGAGAAATCAAGGGCGTTACATCAAAGGCAACGGTTCAAATGAACTAGAATCCTAAATTTAATGCCTACACGGAAGACATCTATTGTTGATGGCAGTCTGCAGACTTACGCCAAAACGGTTGTTGGAGCTATCTTAAAGTTTTTTTGCAATCGCCCCTATCTGATCCATGTCTATGGTAGCTGAATGGAATCTATGCAGACGGCTGGACTGCATTCAAACGATTACAAAGTGATAAGGCTGCATGGATTTTGGATAGTAGCTGTGGAAAATCATATTAAAATGTATTTTAGTAAATGGGTCTAATTTTATTAAAAAATCGAGCCCTAGAAATTAAAATGTGAAGTGATTAATTGGACGGTATAGTTTTACTTTGAGGAGTAAAATGCCAGTGATTCAAGAGTAGCTAATTCTCATGCCATCAGAATAGCTGAGATGCATTAACAAAGTCGGGATCAATTTGTTTTCTTGTCTTATTTGGAAGTTAACATCTGACTTCCTTTCCGTGCCGAGGCAGTGAAGTAATCACAGCTAGTGCCGAGGGTGATGCTCCAGACAAAACGGGGATTATGTTACTGCTGTCTTTAACTTTCCAGCCCTTCTATACATTATTTCTAAAATCGCATACTTAATAACCTATTCAGGGATAACGCGAACGCTACACAGGTTGCGGTGTGCGGTGGAGGATATGGCCAAAGAATAAGACCGTTTTTATAAATACCTAAAAGACTACTAGCATCTAAAGGAAAACAAATAGTCAAAATTTAAAAAATACCGTCGAAAAGTGTTAAAATTGTCAGTGAATGTGAGGGGAATCGGATCTAGACATAAACTTAACCTGTATCTAGAGACCCCTCCCAGCTAAGTTCCAACGAAACGTCGAGTTGTGTCGATGCTTTCTTGCCCTACTGAATGACTATCACACGATGTTTTTTCCTGCATCTCAAAATATTTAATTTTACTCGATTATTAAGTTGGTTAATATGCTAGAACTGACTTTCAAAGGAAGACCAGGCCTCCTTAACGATGTCAAAGCTTTGATACTGGATTTCCGGTCTCTTTAACAAAGTTTCCTTTAAACGGGTGGATACTTTATCTTCTCCCCAATGCTACTAGGTCAAGAATTCAACCTTCTTCGTTCTAACAGCGACAGGTGTGAGACCTCAGAAGTGGTGAAGAGGGATCAAAATGGTGTGAGTCATGCCTCCTTCAACCCAATTGTTTAGCAAAGAATTTGGCTTGGGTCAAAAAGCAGCGTGGTAGGTGGAAGCAACACCACTTTTCCTTTTCAAATACCCTCATCTCATAAACCTTCAACATTTTTGAAATGCATTAGGGGATTTTTCAAGGTAGGAATGACCGAGCAACCAGTTGAGTGATATTTTGAGAGGTGGAATTATGCAGGCAACTAATGCATTCCATGGACTAATAAAGATATCAAAGTCGTTAAAATTGAGAGTATTATAAAGACGTTCCTCAGTCAGTAAATAAGTATCGATTTAATTTGGCAAAAGAAGGGTGGAGTTCATGAGGGTCCTTCAATTCAAACTAAGACTTCTGTGTCCCTCTCACTCCCACCATCATGTATCCTGATGATAGGAGGGGCTTTCGCTATGGCGGATGGGCATATCGTGATAAGCCACTTGACACACACAAAGTCAAGAAGCCATGTGACATGCAGATGTGGATGCATGCATGTGTGGATGTAACAGCGTGCAATGACAGTCAAGGTTCTTTTTTAATGACGACGTAAAACTTGTAGATATCCTCATATATCCACGCATTTCCAAAGGAGACTTCAAGTACGATTTCACGGTATTAGTGGCAATGCTTAGCCGCTCCACCTACCCGTTAACCATAGAAATAGATCAAAGGAGCTACTAGTGTTTTTCCTTTGAGTTTTGACTACCTACTTTGATCTTGCAATACCTGCCTCTAATTTGTCACTCCTAGGCTGCCTTGAATAAAAGGGGCTATGCAGAAAAGGGCATTTGTTTTAGCATCACGGGCTCTTCAATCATACCAGAAATGTGCCAATAGCCCCCTCATTCCACACTGGCAAGGCCTCATCCCACTGATGGCAGCAGGGAACGAATGCGATTGTAGATGGCTTAAAATGCGAATGGAAGAACTTCACATTTGGGGCAATTAACATCGGAAATGTTAGGAAGCATGAATAACTGGCTAGTACCTAAAGGACCTCCGACAGAAGGTATTGGAGTAGTGAAATAGGATTAAAACGTCAAGCGTGCATAAATGTAGAGTATTTGTTCTGTGAAATGAGCCTCTTGTGGAGCATGGACTAGCCTTGAGCATTAAAAAGCCTGTGAAGCGTCCTCGTTTAATTTACTGGGGAGAATGAGGCTCTGGTTCAAATGGAATCGGACAAAGTGCATAAATAAAGTTGAAATAAAGTGTTTTCTTAAGAATAGTCCCCATTTTCCACACAATGGTGGTAGTGTTAAAGCACCGGCTATGTGGTGTGGAAAGTGCCTTAAGAAAAGCGATAAGCATGATCGTTTAACAAGGAGTTGCTTTCATTTATTTTTAACTTTTTGCCTATTTCACTAAAATAGCATTAGTTTCGCCCACCATTTATCTCCCATGGGATTTTTATAATTTTATCCAATGGGGTAATGTGCAACAGACGCCTAGGTAAGCTGGTGAAAGTGATTACAATAAAAAAGATGACACAGAAATTATTCCTCGCCTGTCTAGACAGTCAATGCAGTAACGCCGAATTATGCCAGTAAGTTATTCAATCTCCGCCGTTAGAGGTGGTCACAGAGCTACTTTTGATATGACCGTGTAGTTAGATTAACCAGCACAAAGATGGGTATTTCTGAAGGCTATTGTGAATGGATAATGCTGTGCACAGAAAGATTTAACGAGTAAACAAATGGTGCAGTCGCTTCAGGTCAGATATGCATATTTTTGTTTACGCATTTCACCCGACCAGGAAGTATGCAAGCGCATTCCTTTGGAATGCTCCGCCTCCATTCCTGCCCCCTCTGCCCAACCGCCCTCCTAGGCACACGTGATTCATCCCTTCGTACTGAAAAGCCAAACCACAGAAGTACTAGTGGGGAGAACGGCAGTACACTACTGCTACATGATTCCCTTTTAGGGAGTAGGGCTGTACAGCGATTAGAAGAGACTTCTGACCATTTCAGGTATCCTAGGATTCTCAATTAACACTTAAAGTGTATCTGGACGATTCCTCCCTGCCTTCACAAGATTTCTTATTAATTCAGAGCCTGCCGTTTTCTTCCACCAAGGGAAAAGGCAAGTAGGAAGGGAAAAATTGAGAGGTGAATATTCAGGATAGCCGTAGACCGTCACAATAATGTCACTGTGTTCAGTCAAGCCTAAAGGCGAATCGGTGCATCCGTAGGGCACATTTGCGTGCTTATGGCTTGATCATTTACTAGGCGAAAACATGAGTGCCGTCGCCTAATCTGAAGACATTCGACCGCCATGGTTAAGTAAAAAGCGAAGTAAGTTGACAATTTTTTTCTCGTTTTGTTTATTAAAGAAACATTGCTGACTGATCCTCCAGACCTCGCAATGAATGACTACCGCAGCCTTACTTAAGATGAAAGTCAACAATCACGCAATAGGTGTGCCACTCAAGTAAATCCTGCCTCAACCAATTTGCTTGCAACACACTTTCAGTCACTCCGGAGTAGCGTAAAGAACCCACGTCACATGTGGAGAGCGTCAAGACTGGGGCGGTGGGGACGATTAAGGAAATGGGGGTGTTGGTAGCGGATGTGCCGAGAGAGAACGCAGGCGGATGCCTAAAAAGTTCCGCCTTAAAGCATAATGGGTTAAAGTGCGTAATACGGCTGCGACACATGGAAATTCAGAAGTACACCATTAATTACGCAGGTGACTATCCTAATAGTGCCGTTTAATCCAAGTGGCCTGATTTGAATTGCAGAGGCTAACTTGTAGTTGTGATGCCTTTTTAGCTGGGTATTTCATTTGTGATTGCAGGAGAGGAGTGAAGGTAACTACAGAAAACCTTTAAGCAGAAGGAACATTCGCCGGGCATCTGTGTGCGTTCGTTAATTGAAACGTATTAAGGGGGACAACTTAAGGGGGATATCTGTCATATTGCTTGCTCGAATAGCTAGCGCATGCCATACCATCGCTTTTAGCCGAGATGCCAGACAGCAGTCGAGGTGGAGTGAATTAAACAGTGCGGGGTAATGAGGAAAGTACTTGGTTGACAAAATGGAACTAGAAGATGCTCCAATTTACAGGCAACCTCAAGTTCAGCACCGCCGAGTAATGAGGCACTTAGGGGTAGCAGCATGTCAAAAACGTCCATCGGTAATGATGGTAGAGGCGAAAGTTTGGCCTCAGCCCACAGACTCAGCAGTCACTTTGTGAATATTCAACCCAGCCAGCGCGTGGATCACCTACCCGCCATGAGGCGAAGTTGTACAAGAGACGAATCTGTGTGTGACAACGATGAATAAAAAGCGATAAATCAGGAACAGTAACACTTAAAATTTTGACAATTTTAAGTACGCATGATGCGCGCATGCCTTAAAATAACTCAGCCGTACTGATGGATTTGCTTTTCAGACATTAGTTAAAAGTTGGCCTATAGGCAAATGTATGCAGCAATCGAAGGAGCAAATTCGAAAAGCAATTTGCAAAAACTCACTTGTTTCATGAAAAATACAAAATCAGAAGTCCTACTTTGACGCAAACGCCCAACTTGGTAACTCCCTATATTATGGAATGCCAAAGATAGCTCAGTTGAATTAACAGGCAAATGACAAATGGAAGTGAACTTGCCATAAAAGGCAGTTGGATGGCCAAATTATGGTTTTCGAGAGAATCATTTTCAATCCCAATCATAATAATCCATAGGGTACTATACAAAAGGGAGCCAAGTCTTCATTCTTATATACTTGAAGAATGACAAAAAATGAAGTATCCATCATGATCGCACTCAGCCCAAAGTAACCAAAAAATGGTAAGCTATCCTACATTGTTCCTTCCAAAAATGACCACCAACACAGTGAAGTAGAATCATTTTCATATTACTTATGAATAAGTTATGAGAAAAAGTTATTTGCAGAGGCAGCCTACGTGATATCGAGTTACGAAGTCGGTAACATCACTACCAAAGGAAGGTACTGCAATTACTGTAGAAGGAGGGAGCTTTTACTGCAATTGCTTCTCATTTTCAGTGTTATTGTAATTATTTGTCTGAGAACGCAATGGCTTCTTACGTAGGGGCTGAATTGGCCTTTCAACTCAAGGAAAGTAATTCCAAACCAGACGAGTACAATTCAACCAATCAGAAACGCGTGTGGAGGTAACTTTCGCCCTAAAAGGCAGTCCCTATTTTGACTGTTTGAAATAAAAATATTTGAATTGGAAATGTTTTCGTGACTACAAATACACTTAATTAAGTGGCCTTTTCATAAAGACCCTGCATTTTACCTAATATGTAGGTCCTGACACTGGGCAAAAAAGGTAAAAGGTCAGTTGCAGGTAACAAGTGGATCATTAGCGCGTATTCCCTGAAACCTAGCAACAATCATTATTCATTCTCTAAATTCCTTCTTTTTTATAAGTAGGCTCTAAGGGTATTTGTTAAAATACTAACTTTCTTTTGTAAATACAGAAAAGAAGGCTGTAACTCACCAATTCTGCAGATCAAAATGATAAATCGAGGATGGAAAAATTTTCATAACTAACTTGTACTTTGCATCCCCATGGCTCCCAATGGTGTTTACATTAGTCCGGTCCCACCATGCAAATTAGCTCCCGGGCGAAGAGCGCGCATGGCCTACATCGTCATGGCACCGAAATATGACTCATTTCGGCCTGATGTAGATGTTGTGGCATGACTAAGCTGTCTTTCTGCCTGAACAAAGCCTTTCACAAGATGGAGTGGACACACGGCACAGTATTACCGGTTGAAAAGGCTCCTTATCTGTACGCTCACTTACAGGCCTTTGACGCCCTCTACTGGCACGTCTCACAAAGGGAGAAGAAAAATCTACTCAACTCATCGACCTGCAATAAAATCGATTATTGATTAGTTTACGGGAACAGACGCTGGTCGTTGACCTTGTGTCCCACATTTTGGACTGGCAATGCAGTAAATTCAAACTTTATTGTGACTATTTACGATTGCAATGAAACATTTGGAGGAAGGTTTAACCACAAGCGCCAAGACAATAAACAGTAGGAGGGTGAGGAGAAAGGGAGGAGCGATTTATAAACTGAAGTCCTGGAGCAGCCACTTCAGACACGAATGCCGACTCTGATGCACAATGACGGAGTGGATGGCTAATCTAACTTCAGGATCAGTCACAGTTAGCGGCACGCCTTTGATTAGAAAATGCCAGAAACATGATCAACCTACTGTGCCATGCCCACCCTCTGGTCGCCCCTACCACCCAGTCAGCCTACCTACCTAACCACCTGCCTGACTAGTCCGCTTTGAAGTCTATCTCCTGAAATTTCATACATGCTTGCCAAATGAAGGATGTTTTCAGTAATCGGTGGAGAAAATACACTAATAAGTTGTTTTGCGAGCGCCAAGAGTAATAAAACAGTGTTAAAAATTGAACACCCACACACATGACACTACCCTGGAAAAGCAGTTGTTTGCGAGGTGAGGTTAGCAATACCGACCTTCATTAATTTTTCACAGACACTAGCTGCCACCTCCGAAACAAGCATCTCACGTTAGAAAAGTGTGTGGAAATTTGCGCGACGAGAATACGGTTTTACCACCCTGAAGTTTGATAATGGACAGAACCATCGAAATAACCCCTAACAGCTGCGGCTGGAACTATGCGACCCGTTAATGGTGTAATAAGCGTGACGCTTTAAGGACACACTGGGGGGATCTCAGCTATCCTCATTTATGGGTAGCGGCGCCCTAAAACGATCATCTCCCTACCTCTCCAACTTTGGCTTCACTTGTTATCTCATTCCGAGAAAACTGGGATGATGATCGCGAAAACCAGTCCTTCCAAGGCATGTTTGATTGCGCAGGGTTATAATTGCTAATACCGTGTTTTAGAGCACACAGAGTCAAGAGGAAAACAAAAATTTGTAGGAGCAAAAATATCTGCCCAATTAAACACAATTTTGAACAAGCAGTCAGTAATCTGAGCTGAAGGAGATGAGTTTGTTACTAAATTCCCCGTCCAGTGCTAGTTTGTGAACGATGGGAGGGATAACGACAAGTGAACGCTCAACTCCCCATCTTCAAACGTGGCGCACATACGCACCCACGCATGCATGAACGAACGAATGAATGAATGAACACGCGGACGTACCTACGCACTTCGGTATGCACTAACCACCAGTCTTAAAACCGGAACAGCTGTTTAGTCACTTGGCCAATTTTCATTGGCTGTAGATTGACCAATAAACTGGGTGCGGCCGATCGTCATGACTATTCAAGCTCTGCGCACATAATTGTAGCGGTTAAGTGTTGCGCGGTTCTCTTTATCTTTTTTTCCGTTCAAGTGGTCCTTTACCTGTTTGCTCTAATGCGTATTGGAAGTGGTTTGTCTTAGTTTTCGGACTCGCATCTTTATAGTCATAAATGGAAGCTAATCAACCCTCTGCTGGTACCGAGCAATCGTCCTACCTATTACATCTGAGGAACGAGAGTGTAGGGCAAATGATGCCTGCAGTGCCCACACTCGTGCTTGAAAACCTCTCCTCCTTCTTACAGAGCTGTTGTGAGAACACACAACCTGCTCACCAGCAGCCTCCGAGTCATTCCCATTACCATCACTCAATACCCTCAAAGCCACCAATTGAATGGGTCTATTCACAGCATAATTTCTCTTCTGGTCGGTCTCCTGAACTCCTACGAATGAAAGCAAAGGAGCTGATTCAGCAGGAGAAATGCGATGCAAACTTTACCTATTGTGTTGACCAGCCGTCAAGATTAGTCCGCATCGAGTGTCTCAAAGCGGGATGCAAATGTGTTCTCAAGCAAGAGCCTGCTTTGGCGTTGAAAATCGTCTGCGGAGTAAGTCTGGTGAGGGGCAGCTGGTCAAGTCTTCAACAGCAAAACTCGCACGGTTCTCATCACCCTCCAAAATGGGGATCAATCTCGTCCGCTTTCGAGCGTCTCCAGTCCAATCGTTTTTCCAATCCATGCCAGTCCGCGCAGTGTCAAACGCCCCTAGACCAGTCTCTTGTTCCCAGCAGCAACAATAACAGTTTCAACGACCAAATTCCTCTTATCTTTACCTCTTGTTCGCCTTTCTGGTTCGAAATTTTGAAGCAGTGTGACGATGCCTTCCAGGGACCAGACGTACCCTGCTGGAATTCTGGGAAGGCAGTGTGGAAGTCTCGGCCGTCGATGTTTCTGCTCCGGAAGCAGACCAAGTGCATCCTCTCTGTGTCTTCAAATGGTTCTCGGGGTCCTGTAACTTTGGATTTGGACAATGTGGTCCATCTCCATCCGGGCACTGTCCTACGACTAATTGACTGCAAGAGCTGTCGACTAGTATCGAAAAATAATCCCCAGTGTCCGCCCATGTCCTCTCTCCTTCAATGCGAGGTTGTTGGGAGTAAGTCTTTGGCGAAGTACGCCTCTTTGGCCAACAATCTTCCTCCGGATGATGCGCTTTACTGGTTTGCCAGTGGGCCTCGTCTTGTTTACCTCCCCTTGGATGATAAAACGGTGTCTTTTTATCCCATCGCAACAGCTCCGCCTAACTCGCGTGAGAATAAGAACGGTGGGTGGGCCTACTCTGGCGCCCATTCAGTTCTCAACCTCCTCTCCCACTTTCCCCTCCCTCTCACCGTTCGTCCCGTTATGGAACACAGTCTAGCCAACTGGCTAACCTCCTCCTCCCCTTGCATCAGGGATGGTAATGCTGGCCTCCATCTGACCTCCTGTTATCATGGTGATCTTGTCTTTCTTGAACCAATCGCTGATTGCGGCCCCGCAGCCGTGGCTAACAACAACAGTGTAGGTACAGCTGGTGGGAGTTCGCGTTTTTTCGTAGTTACTGCGGAGATGCTTTCGCAGCACCGTTTTATCCTCGCGACGCCGCAGTCCTCCCAGTTCCACGCTAGAGAACTGAAAACCCATGCTTCGAGAGTGGCGCACTTTCTGGCAGCTTTTCATCCGGCCTGTGGACTGAACTATCTCCTCAAGTACCTGGAGGATGTAACTCATTGCTCCTCGGTTGGGCCTCCTCATCGTCCGCTGACAGAGACTCTTGGGCCCTTGGGTGGTGAAGGTACGGTGGCTTCGCATACCGCGGTGGCCAGCATTGCTGCTTCGATGCTGCTTTACCTTGATACCGATGATAGAGACAAGTTTCCTGATCTGCACGCTCTTTACGACGACCTTGATGATATCTACCAGTACGTCCGAACAGGTCGTCTGCCCTCGAAGCAAAGGGGAGTAAATCCATCGTCAGGAGTACTTCGAAGCTGCTCCGCTACTCCGGGACCGGGTCCACGGACGAGAGCTCGTCAGGACTGCACCATTCCCTACGTTTTTTTCCCTGAATCAAGTTTTCACTCCAACAACACTCCCTCTCTGCAGCAGCAACAGCAGCCCCCTCCACCACCTAGGAGGAACATGGTTACCCCTACACATGCCTACGCGTACCCCAATGCCGGCAAATACGTGCTGAAGTCAGACATCCCATCACCACTACCGTTTGCATCCCCTAGTAGACGACAGGCCTATGTTGACTGCGCACGACTCCGGTCAATGGAGCAACCCTTTTGTGGTCAACCGCCTCCTTCCTATTCCATTCTTAATTTTGCGGCGGTGAATGAGCGAACAAACAGCTCGCCTGATACAGGTTTGGGCGGAGATAGTGGTCAGAGTGGACAGAGTTTAGTTGTTCCCACAGCATCCACATCCATAGTGCGGTCCTCGTGTCACCAACTCATTAATTTTTGCGAAAGCGGAGTGAGCAATGAGGGCGAGGTTGCTATGTCAATGAAATCTCCCCAGCTTATTTACCCTAACCTGCGTCGATTGACGGTGAATCTGAACAAGCGCATCCTCTAACGGTATGAATGTTGATGGTTGGTTGGACTAGCATGCTTAGGTGCAAGCACTCTATGTATATTTTGACACTTGTATGTATTTCCCCCTTCACCTTCCATTTCCTATTATGACTCCATGCCACTCTTTTTTAATGTTTTTTTTGTCATACTGGTGATTTGCTGGCGCGTTGTGAAATTATCGAATAGCTCCGCTCTCACTGTCGCTGTTGTCCGAGCGTGAATTTAGGTTTTGTGGGGTCGGAAATTCTGGGCTTTAGGATGAATGCGATTGGTACTTTGTTGCTCGTTTTATCGTGTTAGTGTAAAGCCAATGGAAGACGGATTTGCAGAAATTTGAGTTGGGCGCAGAAAGCTCGTTGATCTGTGCTTGTCGGGTAGCGAACAGGATTTGCCAGATTAAGCGCTCCATGACTTGGAGTGGCTTTGGTGAGGCTTGATTGTACTCAAGTCCCGAGGTGGGGTCTCGAGTGCAATTGGTGCATGTGCTCGTCCTGGTGTGGGGACGGTGACTGCCTTCGGGATCTGTCACGATGTAGCGAAAATTCTTGCGCGGTCGCGTGATACGTGTGATAGCCGGCTCAGTAGGTGCCCAAGAAATGGCAGTGAGGGCGGAGGTAGTTTGCATACCTAAGTTGGCTGCGGAGTTGGTGTGCGATGGATTTCCACCGTTGGTAGTGAGTGTACAAAACGAGCTCTTTGCCTCGGATTGAGATTCTCACAGTTGGGTGATGCATCGAGCGTGACAACTGCAGGGTTATTCGAGCCGAAGGTGGGACTGCAAACTGCAACTGAACAAGTGCGGGTCCGGGGCTGCGTCGATCACATAAGGCGGATATTCCCAACTTTATTCGATGTGGATGTTCCATGCTCGGACTGTGCAGTAAGCGGCAGGCGTTGCCTGTTACTCCCTATCTAGAAGTTTTGTAATCACACTGCAGCTAAAAAATGAGGTCATTAACAAAGTGCTAGCTCTGCATAGTCAGGTGATTCTGCATTTAAAATTTGCAAAAATATCATCCAATGGTCGGAGACAGCAAGCCTTGTATAGAGCCTGAAAGTAAACCAAAACCCACTAGATGAATTCCGACGGAGACATGATTCAAAACATTTGTCCAGCCAGACATGTCCAGGGTATAAGGTCACTCTGCGTCTCGCCCCTCGGGTCATGAATAAACAAAATGCTGCACTGGCAGTCAGTTTGGTTAATCCAGCACCGGGCAACCTCATAAGGGGACAGAGGGGAGCTAAGAGACCACAGGAGTGGATATTAGGCCATGGCTTGGAGATGTTGGTAGAACCCATGTCAACTGAGGGGTCCGCGTGAACGAACTTACAAGTTAAACAGCCATCGTCGGCTGTGCAACGAAGTTGAGTCATGGAGCGGTTGTTAATACTTCTATAGAACACCGCTTTCTCTACGATACAAGGTTGCTTCAAAGAAGGATCTACGTTGGAGTCTCCCTTCTTCTTCAACGGTAATAAACCAACTAGATAAGGTTGGAGTTCGTTAGTCACAGCCGCCAATGCGGTAACGCACACAACCTTGGAAGACATTTCAAGTCCTACCAATACGGGGGACCATGGGGATGGCCGATATGCCAAATTACAGACAACCATAATCACGTTGGCAGCACTGCGAGATCTTGCTTCTTTTTCCTTCCTCAAACCACAAGCTGGAGTCACAAAGTCTGACTCCAGAAGGGCAAAGTCGTAAACAGTTGGCTGGGTCAGTGGCAAGGCTTTCGAGTTCAGCGCCGCTCTTCGTTCCAATGGCATATAGTTGCTGTCGTGCCAAAGCATCCATATATCCAACTGTTCTATCATTTCGTTCCATTACGTGCTCCAATATCAAGTTTTCCCATAGTTTCAGACACATTCGCCTGTTGCTTTTTTTCCATTATATTTCATCATCATCTTTCATGGTTCCACCTGCGATCCCTCATTCAATGTTAGCCATTGTGTTGATTTCATGCAAACGCATTCGACTTACGCATAAATTCGCCACCGAATTGAGAAATGGTACCCGCAAATAAAAAAAAACCGCCTCCAGGGTGTGATTATCTGCATTAAGCAGTCAGCCATCACACAGTGAACTGCACACCCGGTTCATCTGACAAGGTACGTAGGAGTTACGACCGGCGCTATTGAAGCTACCGCAAATCAGCGGTCCCAAAACGGGTGTGTCCGAAGGGTGCACATTCTTTACGTTTAAGGTGTCGCCAAGGTGCTCCACTTTTGGGATTGTGTTGACGCCGACCTTTGAATGGTGTTGGAAGTACGGATCAAAGTGATTTTGGGCATAGATGCGGTGTTAAACACCTTTCTCCCTCTTCACCCCTTCCTTCCCCCTTCGGTCTTTTTTCTTTCCACCCTCCTGTGCCAAAACCTCGTATATTTTACACTCAGGTCTTCATTTAATCTAGAGCATCAGGGTCTCTGGGCTCACAAGGCGTTCAAACTTTAACAAATAAGGTCTGGGATTAAAGATAGCCTCCCACCAGTTTACGCCAGAATTGCTAAAACAGCAACGAAAAGAGGCTGTTAGTTGAGGGAGTAATTTTTGTTTCTTGGCTTAGTCAGCCCAATGTTGTCATGCCATGGCTGACATAAATTTTGGAAATAAAACTGCCTTTACGGTTCCCAGTGAACAGAAGTGGATGTTAGGCCATAGTAAACTTAGTCCAGCACGGTGTCACCTAACAGCATCAATGTATCGTCATCCACAAAATTTCAGGAGTGGGAAGTTTGTAACGTTTTTTGGCACAACCCCCTGCTGTTGGATGGTGAAACTTGAAAAAAAACCAGTGAATTAGGTGCGGAAGGGGTGAAACTCGATCCCATGCCCGGCACACACCCACACACACCCTCTACCCACATTTTCTCTTCATTCTAATTCATTTTCACTCTCCACAGACATCTTAACCATAGGTCATCAACGCGTCGCCCAATTAGCAGGTCTTTCTTGAGTCCAAAAAAACGCCTATTTCATTTATCTTCCTGAAGTGGGATTCTCCAGACCTCTCATACCTTAAGTCGAATCCCTCTTCAAACATTGGACACCTCACTATGTCTCCAGGAATGACATGAGGGACTCACTGTTGACAGCAAAACATGACATCTTTTGCAGATGGCTGATATGGTGCGATGGATTACGACAGATTGTTATCTCCGAGTTCTACGCAATCACTACTAATGGAGCAGAATCCGCTTGCAGGCAACCGAAGTCGACCTTACTGCACACTACTATGACCCGAACGATTTCCATCGGGCGACCAAATGAAGTTCATGCGCTTTTCGCTGTTAGTGTGGTGCGCCGACACTTGTGGCAAGGTGTAAGGTGCGCGCGATGATTTACATACATTATGCAGCACCAGTGTAGCGGTACTCCTCAATTGTCCCCGCCACCAGTTGCCTCGTATTTTGAACCCTCATGTCATCACAGGATGTCAGGTTGGTGCGATGTGATTGGAGTATGGAGGGCTTCGTTGGGGCTCGATTGATGCCTTCAAGATCATTGGGTCGGTGTGACAGTCGAGCGTGGTGAGGGGGTTTATGAGTGTGGTTGCACCGAAATGCATTCATTCCCGCACAGTCTGGACAAATCACAATTGAGTAGCCAACGATCAGGTGCTACTGAGAAGATGGAAACTCCTTCAAGAGTCCTCTGTACTGATGCAGTAGATTAAAGAATGAGCAATTGAGAAGGAGGGTGCTGACGAAACCAGCATGGACTGAGAAGAAGGTTTGATGTATCGACCTCTCGCACGACAGATTGTGTGCTGTTTTCGATGGACAAGAGGCAGTTGGTCTCCTCAATCCTCCGACAGCTCTGCCACAACCATGATGTCATGGACTGCTGCTAAGGCCTGCAGCCTCCTAGCTCTTCTGTAAGTCACAAACGAACCTTCTGCCACAAGGGCATAAGGCCATGATAAGGCCTCAAGGATACCTCGAACGTGAGTGTGGGTGGAGATGCGGCTGCTGTAATGCATCATGCATCACAATTTCCAAAATGGAATCCTACGGTGGCGAAGTGCTGCAGTACACCGACCAAGTCACTGAGTTGTTAGTTGGTGGTTAGTGCATTGGCTGGCGGTGTCACCAGCTTGTCGTGGGAGAAGGAGAGGGCTTAGTTCAGCAGATAACTCAGCAGCGGTAGCAATCACCCTGTCTGTGACAAGTTTGTCTCACACCACACCCACACCTGTTTGAGTCCTGTTTTCGTGACTCGACCAGCCGATAAAATGCGGCATCCTCATTTGGTACAATAGGTGCCACAGCTTTGCACTCCATTGCGTTAAACCGATGCCATCTTCGCTGTCATTACGCCATCATGTACCCAATCAACAGGTTACATGCAGACGGTTTTCCTGTCTAACCGAAAGTGTAAATTTCGCCTCCACCTCCCCACCCGTAGACTTTTTCCATGCCGTCGCACTCGTTTGTGCCTGCTGCAAAGGATGCATAAAATAGAGGGATGAGGTCGCAGCCACGCATTCTGTCAGTTTGATTAGTACACCGTGTTGAGGTTCTCGATGTCATTTCTATTAATGGGTTGATTAACGCTTTGTTTAGGAGGCAAGGTATCTGTCACTGAATGAGTTGGCATGCACTTTCTTCAATGTGGGTTTAGTTGTCCATCGGTGGATGCAAGAACAGGAAAGTGCCAGACCAGGATTTGGAAAGCAAATGAAAGTATTTACCAGTTGTTTGGAAGTAATCAGGGCTGTCTATTGGTGGACACAAGGGAATACAATTTGGAGGATCTGCTATTACCAGGGTAGAAAGGAGGGCATGATTAGTCTGCGGAGAGAGGTGTGTCGGTGACGTGGTGTTGGGAGGAGATGGGATGGAGGGGACACCACACCATACGTGGTCATCCCATAGAAGTGGATAACTGCGAAGGAAAGATGACATTGCATGAGAGTGCATCATGCGATCAGTGATTTGGGGCAGTGAGGATACGAATGAGTCAATGCCGCTTTGTGAGTGGTCTCGTTGAGGATCTCACATGGTTGGTGATGGAGTGGAAGGTAAGGAAACTGAAGGCGATGGTGGGAGGAAGGGTGAGGGTGGTGTTGTTGTGGTGGTGGTGGCGGTGAGGGTGGTGGATTCACAGCATGACACTTGTGACACATCCTCGCTACTCACACTGCAGGAAGAGAGCATGAAGTTGCTCATGTCGCCCGTGCATTCAATCTGTCAGTGCGCGACAAGGCTGCTGAGTCTGCTTGTGTGAAGCGCCAGTCAGTTGATTGGCTATTGGATGCGATGCAACGCAACGCAACGCAACGCAACGCATAGTTGGAGGTTAGTGTGGATGGAAAGTGGACTGCGGCACAGGAAACAGGCCTGTTCTCAATGAAGGTCGGTTTGCTTACCATGTCTTTATATTTCCCCTTCACCCAAAGGGACAACATCCGGTGATGAGATGTAACAAGAAAAGACGTACATCGCTAAGGTGGTCGGCAAGTGATTGAGTGAGGAGGGAAATGCTGTGCTTTCAATGCAATTTGATGTCTCACCTATCTGGGCAGTTCTGACGTGGGGGTGCAGCACACTTCGCACTGCACAGTGGCTAAGGCCTCGAGATGTGCGAGGGAAAGATGTTGTGGCCTGAGGTGCGCACTTGGTGCGGCCGAACAAGAGAGCATAGGGCAATGCAATGAGTCGGTTTCGTGCATTTCCCTATTTCCCACGTGAGGTGAAATATTTGCCCAATCAACGGGGCACGTGGTTGCCCCAAATTCTGCACTTACAAGGCACGCTCGAGGGCAAGCAGTGGTTCGTGCCTCTCTTGCCTTCTCCGGACACCGTGGCTCGTTACACGCAGCAGAGTGCCTTATTAGGCCATTGCTTTCGGCACAAAAAGCAGTCAGCTACCACAGTTGGGTAGACTCACGCAAAGCAAAGACGGTAGTAGAGGACGTTTGCTTCGTTACAATAGTGAACAGTTGGCGTTCCAACTGCATTTGCCTTGACAATGATGGACTGCGCAAAATGGCTTGGTAGAGAGGGGAGACAGGAGATGGCGCTGCTGATGCAGGGCGATTTTGACATGGGGGTAGAGTATTGAGTTGCTGAAAGGCAGGAGTGGAGTGCATTTGTGGTGGTGATAATTGCATCCATCTCATCTACCTCTCCACTCACCTCGTCATCTATACATCTTTGTAGCGCAAATGTTGAGAGTTGTGAATAATTGTGGAGTCGAGAGGTCACAGTGTCCACCGAAGAATTCGTGTTTTTACATTTACGTCGCACAAAGGGTTGTGCATTGTCCGAGTGTCCAGAATGTGGCAGACACACTGATATTTTTGTTCACATGTGTGAATAGTGTGATAGGAACGGAATCACGACGCGATGCAGTGACCGAGGGAGTCAGTGACAGAAGTGCAGCCACACGAGCGCGTTTACATTCAAAGCACTCGAGTGATTCGTTACTGAGTGCCTGGGTGTCATCGGCATGATCGCACGACTTGGACTGGAGGTCTTCTGTGGATATGGGTGGAAATTGGTGGTTTGAGCTCCAAGCCTTGGTTGACAAGGCATTTCACCACCTAGCGTGATCCACACTGTTGATTTCACGCATGCAGGTAGTCACAACCACTGTTAACCGTCATCGTGGTGATGAGTGCTGTCTGACGGGGAGTTAGCCACACAGCTCACTCAACCAGTTTCCAAATGAGCAGGTTCAAGGTAGCCATCACTAGGCGAATGAGCACTATTTCAGTTGCCAGAGGAAATTTAACCAGCATTGCCAATTAGATGCTGCGTTGTGCCACTGCACCACTATCTGCCACTAAGTGTGCTGCTGACAGACTCGTGTGCTGTCACCTGTTCCCTCGAGGTGGTGCAACCACTGTTCGTAACATGCCAAGGCCCATCCACACATCCCACATGTGATGATGAGTGAGTTTAGAGGAGAAAATCAAAATGCCACATATGTGTGACACTGGTGCTTTTTGATGGTAATATGGGTTTTTTGGACTAGACTAGACTAGACGAGACTGACATCGGTAGCACCAGTCCTCAAGTCGTTTCTACCTGTGTCTTCGTATTCGGTGCATTCATGGTGGCCTCTTTGCGACATGATTACACGAGACGAGACTAGACAAGACGGAACCAGCCAGGACGTAGCGAGCCAAGACGAGACGAGAGAAGGCGACGGGAGACGAGACGAGTCGATGTGATAAAGTGCACAGCACTCAGTGACTCCAGTTTGACGCTTTCCACACTTTGTAAATAATTTGCATGTTTGGCGAATTAAGGTTGCTTTGGTGGAATTAATCTCTGTCCTGGCTGCACCAAATTCAACACCAGCACCGGAGCTGTGTGCATACACGAAGGAAGAGTGTGAAAAGTGGGGAAAGATGAGAGCATGTGAAGTGGTAAGATGCACTTTTGCATGCATAAATAATTTCAAGGGGTGTGGAACAGCTTGTGTGTAAATTGGTGATGCAATCGCCATCCTAAAAACTGAGCCTTTTGCAGCAGAGGAGACGGAGTGTTTGTGCAACTTCCACTTGGATGGGACGCGTTTTGTCGATGGTAGCGTAAAGTTGGACTCTGGCCATTGGTTGGAACGTGAGAGGAATTTAACCAGGGCAACATGGAGGATGAAGAAGAGAGTGTACCCCTTTTCAAGGCGCGTGTTGAAGACACAATCGCAGTCCACCAAAAACTCTTGCAACGCATTTAAGCATGATACATTTGTCACAGTACCTTCTCCTTTTTAGGTGATGCAAGTGTGAGCTGAATGTCTAAACCATCTCAGATGTCTGTGCCTCCCCTCCACGGACCTCCTCAAATGCCCAACAACGGATTTGACGAGAGTTTTCTCTGGCTCTCAATGGGAATTCGAATTCGCGAAGTGAGTCTCGAAATCGCTTCGGATTTCTTCAGTATGGCACATAAAGCGGAGAAGGTAAAGACGACAAGGAAAAGGGCCACACAGTTACACTCATGCTAAATGGCATCCACGTCCCACCGAGTCATTTCCTAGAGCTAAGCTGAAAACTGCACAAACTTTGCTGATCACCTTTAAGAAAACTCAAGACCGTGGCAGCTGCTTCGCCTTTGCAATCACCCTTTTTCCACACTTCAAAGACGAAACCCACAATTATGTCTTATGTGAACGTATATCTCTGGCCGCAAAATCATACCGCAGGGTTTTAATTTACTCCCCATTATACTCAATGGGGATTGGTTAAAAAAAGGCCTTGGAATGTTACAATTACTCCAAAAATAGCAAGAAAACAAGACAAAGAATGTTTTTGCTACTGGAGTAAGCAGTGCAACAATTCTTATCGACGGTTTATCTAATAGTCTTCTTAGGGGTACAAGATGTACGAAAAATTTGCACCTCGAAGATACTACTAGTCTCTAGTGTTAGTAGCATGCTGTAGATTTGGTTGAAATTCGTGACATTTTTCAATGCTCTATAAAGAGAACTGACTCATGGCGTTCTACAGCTCATCGCCTTTAGGAGCAACATTTGACCTGAGCATATCTTTACTAAATCAGTAGTCATTGTGATAAGTCAGAGCCGTTCCAACTTTCCAATCATCCACAGCAAAAATCTGCCCTCCGTGATGTTTAGGTCTGGTGATTCGCCGGCAAAGTCGGCATCTTCGGTCACTTGTATCGCTATCACTTTCCGGATCCGCCCAGAGACTGTGATGAGCCGCACCAGGTCCATCATCAAGGCCGAAGCTGAAATTGGAATTTATTTTGTCATAGAAGGTAACATTTTGGGGAGTCACTTATTAAAAAGTGTTTTAATGAGCAGATTGGTTGTTTTGGAGAGGCTTGTGACTCTGCACATCGTAAGTGCGCAGTATTTTTTAGAAATTTTCCAGGGGGAATCGAGCGAAATCACGACTACAAATGGCTTCTGACATTTCCGTAATTACAGGACGGACATAAATAACTCAGAAATAGTGGGATCATTGCGTTCAGGCTTTTAAAAAGTAAGAAATGGCAGAGCTGATGATATCATCACTTAATGATTCACTTACGAAATTCTTGTTTTGCTGGTTTAGCATATCGTGGCGTGGGACCAGCATAAGTCATCACTGGTGGTACCCAGCATTCATACGTACTAGCATGTTTCCAGGGCCTCTAAAACCAAGGCCATCCAGAGACAGGTTTTGACAGACCTCAAATGACTTCCCACAGGTGCCGCCGTCAAAGGGCACAACAACATATACGAAGTCAATGCTCTTTACGTTATTTCTAGTACAGTTCCGGAGGAATAGCAAAAATATCCTGTTGTTATCCTTTGATGGGGATAATAAGGATAAAATGCAAGGGAAGGACTTACATTGATCCAGTTCTCCGACTACCGCATTCAGCAACGAAAAGGAGGCATTTCATTCCGGTTAACTTTGACTTGTTGAAATCTGATCTCACAGCCTTCCACTGGTGAATTAATCGGACTTTCCAAAAGACGACGCCGTTTCAACCCTTCAGTACTAATAATGCCTCACCGTGGTTTCAATCACTTATGGCGATTGGTGACAGTCTGTGCCCCCTCCTACCACAGCTGTGGAAAGTGAGTCATTTCTAAGGACCTTAACAAAGCATACGCAAAAAAAACCTGAGAGTTTGGACACGGACGGAAGTTTTTCAAAGATTTTGACACGGTAAACAACATAGGGACTGGTCTTGGCAGCTCCTTATTCTAACTGATCTCGTAAAACCTGAAACAGCGACTCCCAGTGGGGCGGAACCAAAGCATGGATAACTTCGCAATTCTCTTATTCCAATTATGCTTAAGTAACGAAAAAAGTACTAATAAGGTTAGGAAAAATGATATTTATGATGGTGTCCAATCTGTTTATTCCATGCGCATACCATATAAAAAACGAACTAGGCGGATATCTTAAATAAAGTACGTCCGGCGTGGAATGCCACCCCTCATATTTCTGGTCCAAGTGTGTATGCAATTGGGAGGTGAGTCAGTGTTGCCACTTTATAACCCCCTTTTAATGGCCTCACATCTCACGTCCGCGTGGGCTAATTGGGACGTGTATTAGTCTTATGGGTTAGTAGTGACAAAGGGGTAGCGGTTAGGCAAATGCGGACCTTTTATTTTGACATGAAAATTTCAATATCGAAGAGTTTAATAATATAAAAGAGGCTAAAATTATGTAGGGCGAGACTCTCAGGTCTTCTCTTTCCTGTTCCTAGTACTCTTAGAACAACCCGGTTGATTTAATTTCAACATGTTTATTAGAGGGAAGTGGATTGGGAAACCAAGTACAAAGTTTAGAGACTGGAGGAACCACAATCGCTCCCAGGCTTGGGAGACGCCGACTTTGTCACCAGATTCGGATTGTAACATTAAAACAACATAAGTATTGCAATTAGATGCTACACCTAGGCACGATACCAGGATGGACTCAGATGGCACGGTGAACATGAATAGTAAAAGTGGTGACTCACACCTCTATCTGTTTACTCCACCGCCAGCCATCGGGCTCGTAAACACTAACTCCTGTCTCGCTTCCGTTGGAAATTGTCGCGTCTGCCGGTAGACGTTTATGACCACTTTGGTGCTCAGACTTCTTACCGCCACCCGTCGCAGAGGTGATCCCTGTGAACAGTCGACTCGACTAGCACGTCGAACACCTACCGTACCATGGGTGCTTGATCAGCGCCTAAATAGTCGTGTTCTGTGAATAAATTAACCAAATACAGCCACTTACAAACAAACATTTGAAATGCAAGGGGTTTACGCAGTTTTGACACCGACTCACCAAGGAGGAAATAAAGCAGGATACCTATCCGAGCTGGATGGCCATTCTACGATAAAACTGTTAAGAAATAAGTGCATAAACGTGGAAGACAACTAAATGGTAAGAGTGGGAGCAGTATGCGCCCTGCACGACCTGTTTTTTGCTTCCTTGTCCATGTAACCTCAGCAGTTCTGATTTTCACTTACACACTCCTTGCAGACTGAACTAACTGCATCCCTTCTCTCTCTCCAAGGCAACGCGTGAAAACATTTCCTTTTTTATAAAAACATTTCTAGGCATGGGAAATAAGCGAATCGAAGAGAAGACGATTTCTTAAATGGTCCTTTAGGCTGAAAACGGGTCACGCTATTCGTAGATAAATCGTCATATGACAGCTGTTTTTACCACCTCTTCATTTTGAACAAAAAAACCAAACCAAATTTTGGAGGAAATGTGATGCTACTAAGGGAAGACCCACAAAAACGCTGAATCCATTCATTTGGTTATTCAATAATTTAATGTGTGGAATTAACCAATCAGAATTCTACTCAAGGTCCACCAGTAGGACCTCTCCTCTGGTGTGATAACATTGATCCCCTTTTCGGCTCCCAGGAGGCAAGTTTTCAAATGCTCTGCATTTTTTTTGCGCAACAGCAGTTGAGATGAAGGGGGAAATAAGACGGCGATTACTCATACCTTCATTTGTTAAACGCTTCCATCTTTGGGAGCTGTTATTTCGGGAGGAGCTGCTTCAGTGGAAATGCATGCACTTCACTGAATTCCTATGCTGACAACTTCTCTATCACCTAGAAAATGCTTCGAACCATGTTTTGCTTTTTTGGAAGTAAAAAGAAAATTTGGAAGTAAAAGAAGAGGCGGTGAAAGGTGCCGCTTTGGGTGTTAATAGAAAAACCAGAAAGACATTTCGATCTCTCCTGGGAGCCTTTGGCAGTGGTTAAAACGTAAATGATGCCTTTTAATGAGTAGATTTTGTTAGAAACAGTCAAATTATTCACAATTTAAAGTCAAAATTTTGGGCGGTCTTAATAGCGCTTTTGCTTGGAGTTTGTGTACGTTTAGTAGACCTGAAGCTATTCAACGTTGCGCATACACCATCGTGGCAAGTGGCGCCTATACCAGTTTGTCATTCCCAATACACATGGCATGAGCCAGTACAGACACCACCGATTACGATGGCAGGGAAAAATCGTGATGAATCGTCCTCTTCCCGTTACATCACTTAGGTTACAAATGCTGGCAAGAACAGCTATTCTTTATGAGGAATAGCGGGTGGTTCCAAATACATTGAATCCATTTGAGTGATTATTATGCACGATTTGGTTGTTTAAACCATTCCTGAAGGTCACATTCTACCATTGTGCCCTCACCAAATGATACGTCATGCCATGGATGTGACAAGTAAAAGGTTGAGGATACGAGTGAGAGTTTAACACGAGAGCACAATAGAGGGTGCCGTACCGATAGGTTGATCAAAATAAATGCTTTATGTTGCATTTAAACAATTCCGCTACACCTCCCAAGTCCTCAAAGGCGAAAACAAATCAGTGCAGTGAGCCTGTTCGCAAAATCCAGTGACCTTTTGGCCACCTGATGAGGTGAGGAACTCGAGGGGGACGTTTAAAATCACCACTAAAAAGACCATTCATGAGTTCGTTTAAACAAAAGTCTGCACATTGATTTATGCTAAAACATTTATTACTTTTACGCCACCGTTTGTAACGGTATATGTTAAAGTAAGACGCCAGGAAACTACGTCTGTACAGGAAGTCATTTAGCTCTGCAAGTTAGGAAAAATTTAGTGCTTTGAATTGGAGTTGATAAATTTGCATCTCGTTTGCACGGATTTGGCAAGAGAAGTCTTTAGTGAGAAGCCAGATTTTGTGGGCAAAGGGTGTGCGCGGAATGTGGACAAATACTCCTTTTCCAGTGTGTGGTCTGCTGGTGGCAATTATTTACCACCAGTTGAAAATAGTCATACTAGTGTGACCCATTTAGAACACAATGGATGTCCAAATAACTGTAGTCACGACCATGAGGAATGATTCACGGGGCTTGTCATGATTTTGGCAGGCCATTGCATGGGTCGGTATTAGAGATTGAAGACGACATTCTAGATTACCATGTGGAACAAATACAAACACAGTCAAATAGTCTTTTTGTCTAGAGCTATAGTAATTAGCAAGGAACAGAGCCCAAGCTGAGGTAGTATACTATCTTTGTCACGTCGTCTTGAGGCAGTACTAGAGACGGCACTTGCTGCTACTCTTAATAAGTAGTAAGTGAGCAACCACAATACTTGTTTCTAAACAAAATTAATTAGGTTAGTTTACCCGGTCTAATAACATAATAGCCAGAAGTGTTTTACTCATAGATGTCCTACCCTCTATGGGGGTTCTAGTTCCTTCAAGAAGCAGATCTCTGTAGGAACGTGCATTTTAATTCGATGGAACTAAGTCAGATGAAATGAAATCTGATTATATTTGAACAGGAAATGAATCTGATGGTGAACGAATGTTTATATATGTTACTGGCTATGTGGGCTTTTACAAGATTTACGCAGAGATTAGCCCTTTGCACAAGGTCATTACATGGCAGGTTACGCGGGTCACACGTTCCATGCACTAGGCGAATGTCTGCCGACAGGAGCGTCTCCTATGTAGCAGGCTTGAAACTTTAGCAATCGCGATGTATAGACGGTTGACTAGCTGTCATTTAGATGGCTAACTCATTTGAATTTCATGGCGCTTCAGCACAATTACCATAAAGACTGCTTAAAGTCCTCTGCAGATGTCATTACCTGACAAGGAGAATTATTCATCATATTCTGAAGATGAGCTTAAGACGTTACCACCCCTTTTATGGAAGTCTTAACGCTGTCCGAACTGGACCGGTCTATGGCATGGGAATAGGTAATTAGTGCAGGCAAGAGGGCACGTTTGGCATCCACTACTTCGCGTGGATAGCATTTGGTAACGTTCCCCGGTAATGTGTGCAGAGATAAAGATTCTACTTATGCCTTACCCGCACCCCGCATGGTCATAAATAACTTTAGACTTTGGACTGGTTCTCAAATTAAATTGCCTAAATAAATCTGACGACAACTGGGCAAACATATTGAGGGGATATGCGTTGGACCACAGCAATGGAGGAAGGGACGTCTATTTTGGCATTCTTTGATACGTGTCAGCAGTCCCTACTTTTAAGTCACTGAAGAATGTCATTGGTGCAACTACTAAATCAGCATTTTTGAACTTACAAGCACAGCAATAAAAACACTGAAAATGCCAACTATAAAGTTTTGGATATTTGTGTGCAGCTACGGGAGCTCTTTAGACGACGTAGACTGAACATTTCTCGGTAGCATAGGCCGCCAGTCACGTCTATGGCTTTCCAGTCCCACAATGAGTTCAACAGTACATCTTCCTCCTGTTATGGCTCGGGTAGAGACCCAGGTCTCTAAAATGTAAACAAAAGCGCATTTCAAAGAAAATTATGATTGCATGCGGCATAAGGTAAATAAATATACTCAAGCGTGTGAATGCGCAGATAAAGGCCTTAGCAGATACGATGAAATGCATTGATTATACGGCCATATGGGTCATGGTGGATTACAATTTTCTTTCGGCAGCATGGTCTTAAGGTCATACTAGTTGCCTCTCCGCCCTTCTGTGCATTGCTAATGTAAATTCTACTGCACTAATAAGTCATACTTTGTTTGTTCAACTATCTCTGCATTTTGACGACGATCAACTTGTGACTCCACCGATGTACCTCTCCCAAGGACATGACACCCGGAATATTCCCATAACCCCCAAACACTTCTCTGTGTGGGCAAAACATATTCTGCCCAAGTACTGCCTTCTTATAGCTTTAGCAAAATCTTGGGGACCGAGAGTTCCATGGTCCTAAGTAGCTGCTGTTGAGACTAGATCTGAACCCTATTTTCAATAGTTGTAAATATGACCAAAACCT
This sequence comes from Echinococcus multilocularis, assembly GCA_000469725.3. Classification (NCBI taxonomy): domain Eukaryota; kingdom Metazoa; phylum Platyhelminthes; class Cestoda; order Cyclophyllidea; family Taeniidae; genus Echinococcus; species Echinococcus multilocularis. The sequence continues at coordinate 1,684,810 of LN902846.1, read as the reverse complement.
TAACCTTCATGTTTACTTTAAGTTATCAGTACATTCTTCCAAATTTTTCATTTGTTGGGAATAAAGCCGCCTACTTTTTAAGCATTAAAATAAAGTTTTAACACCGCAATCCACTGAAAATGCTAGAACCTTCTGAATTGATTTGCTCATTAAAAATTAATTTTGATACAAAACTCAAAATAGCACAAAGGATGAGCGCCTAATTCTCGATGCCTTATCGTTAAATGATAACATTACTAGGTTACTCGTACAAAATCTAAATAATGTTCTTGTCTAGTAAAATTTTGTTTTCCAACAGTTTTGTTCGATCCCACACCCGAATTTACCGCAGAATCCAACTGGTTGGTTTGCGGTTTCTGTTGGTTCTAACTTTCTTTTCATTATTTTTCCGAAAAATGTCGGAACCCAACTCCGAAAGCCCAACTGTTCGCAAAAATCAAAAGAAGGCGTCGAAGTTCGTGGACGAACCCCTCCAAATTGTAAAAAGGCATTGGGAGTTTAATTGCACTTTTGTAGGATCTTCCTAGTTACGCAGCTAGTTATTCTGGTCCTATCAAATATCTGAGACTCCTCTTTATAGCGCAGGTGTGTCCCGCCTTGAAGGGGCAGGCCTTGAGGTTGGCGCATGACTATATCAAGACATCAACACTCAATGTGTCGGCGTATGAACAGATATTTGAAGTTCTTCTACACAGCGTAACTTTGCTAAATGCTTCATTTGTCTTTGATTTCTACGTAGTTTAACGAGAAGTACGGTTCTGGTGATTCGTCAGGTGCGGGAGAAACTTCAAACAACGACAAATTATCCTCGGCAAGCGGTAAAATTATAAAGTCTGGACATGTGCGTCTCTTTACTCTCGATGGAGTTTAGCAATTTCAAGATAGTATATAGAGGAGTTTTTTATTTGTAGAATGAAGCTGGCTTGGTTTATGATGAAGAATGGGTGGAAAAAACCACTTTACGTGCTGCACGAAATCGCGATGAGCTGGAAACTGAGCTCAAAAACTTTAAAGTGAATGCAATCAAAGAATGCACTAGGTGGGGTGGTTTTTCATCGGTTTTACTATCTTCTACGAGTGTTTTTTTACTAACCCCTTTTACCTTTTTCAAGGAAGGGCTATGTTGATTTGGCTAATTTCTGTTTGAATGTTGGCGAGTTGAATGGTGCGATGAAGTATTTCACACGTTCGCGCGAATATTGCACCTCTTGGCAGCAAGATCTCAACTCTTGCCTCAGCATTGTAAAGGTAGGTCCTCTGCTGTTGAACCAGCAAGTGTCTTACCATCGTAGGTGAGCCTTTTTAATCTGTTTCGCTACGTTTGCACTCGTACTCGGTGGATTTAGTTGCCATTATTTTTACCATCTCAGCATAGGTCGGCTCTGCTAAATTAATTCACAAAAAATCCTGTCTGTCTCAACAGCTGATTTTTATAATAAAGCATAACCAAAACACATTTACCATTGTCTGATTAGCAAATTTGTTCTCGGTAATCTACTTTATGAGTATGTTTGCTATTTCACTAGGTATTTGGCGTTCTCCTCAAAATAGTTACTAGATTGAGTTACCCCCTGAGATTGTAAGTAACGCTTCCAATCGATAACTCTTTTGTCAGGTCTCCATCTATCAGGCAGCTTGGTCACATGCGGGTGCATACGTCTCTATGGCGGAGAATTTCTGCGAGACTCAGAACTCTGAGTCACCTCCAAAGAACGGTGACGCTCGGCTCATCTCGCCCGCCGTGGCAGCTGCTCGTTCCGAATTGGCGCTGGCCTCGGGGCTGATCAAACTGGTCACCTGCAACTACCAGGATGCCACCACTCAGTTCTTGCAGGTAATTGCACTCCTTACATTTTAAGGTCATCTTGATGCTATTATATGGTGTGTGTGCCGAGACAGATGGTCTTTTGAGGTTTTCTTCTGCATCAACTATAAAAGTGGTTAGTGATTTATATCTCGCTCGCGAGGCAGAAAAGATCATGGGTTGATTTCCCATCAAGTTGGGATCACAGCTTTGACGTCACTTATGTGCATCACTGATTCCGGTAGATACAGAGTTGTTTCCTTGGCAAAATACATTATATTAATTTACGGGCCGTGTAAATATCCCACGTTCCTTTTTCCATAATACTCACTTTTTTTTCATTTCCATTTTACCGTTTCTGTCATGTAAACGTATAAATGCTGTAAAGGGCTTTGTAATGAACGCTTAAAAATTGGCCAAACGTTGTAGCTTTGGTTGTTAATTGCATTCATGCAGAACAAGCGATAGGGTTGCTTACCAAAAGTTGACATGGCTTTGCCAATCACGCTGTTCTACGTCCCCACACATTAAGCTACTTATGTCATACGCCTTCTTCTACAATGCTGAGATAGGCGAGATTGTAATGCATACACTATTTGTCCCATCACCTCACAAACTCTGTTCAGTTTTCTGTAAAGGCCGACAATAACCTTGCCTTTGTTGACAATAACCTTTGCTAATCAACACATGCTGTTTTATGCACGTAGTCATTACCACTGTGGCCTAGACTGGACAGTTCCGCGAAAGTCGTGCCTGCAATTATTAGTAGTAAAAACACGCATACATCTTACTACTACGTGCAATACAACTATGGTCATATCCCTCGTTATAACTATAAAATTAAGTCCCATTCCGACTTAAATGCTCCTCAATTGCACAAAAATATGAAAGAGTCAATGGGCCGTTGGCAGCAGTATTACGAAAAAGCGTCATTTTACCAAGACGATAACCGCAACCTTGTGTGCGTCTTGTGGTTCCTTTACCCTGATTATGTTGCCCTTCTGCTGCTTTTCACAGGCCAACTGCGATCCGGATGAGTGTACCGCAGACAAGGCGGCCTCTCTGCTTACGTCCACTAATGTCGCCTACTGTGTGACGCTGTGCGCGCTGGCTACGCTGGATCGGGGCGAGCTACGCTCCCGTGTGCTTAACAGTCCCACCTTCCGCCTCATTCTTGAGGCGGAGGCGGAATGCCGTGATATCATTACCGCCTTCTACTCTGCAAACTATGCAGCTTGTCTGGACGCTCTGCAGAGGATAAAGAATCTTCTTAGGTTGGATCTTTTCCTTGCCGATCATGTGGAGTCGTTGTACGAGAGGATTCGGGTGAAGGCGATGTGTCAATACTTCGTCCCCTATGTCTGTGCCGACCTCAAGTTGATGGCGGAGGTGTTTAGGACCGGTGTGACGGATCTGGAAAATGAACTGGCGGAGCTTATACGCAAAGGGAACATCAAGGGTCGTATCGACTCGGAAAAGCAGGTCTGTTTGCCACCTGATCTTCCATTTCACGCCTTTTACACTTAGTTCGGATGAAATACTTAGGGAATACAGTTGCATCAGCCACAACCTTGAGTATTGTCACCTTAAAGTCTGCTGCCGGAGTTACGTCTTTGATATCGCGATTTCTATCTGAGCTCGGCGTCACAAGTATGTGACGTTTTCGTTTTACAATTGCTCTTTTTGTTAACTCATGCGCTAATTTGGGGATTTCGTCAAATGTAATGAGAATATCCCAAAACTTTCGACCTTCCCTGTCAAGACGCCCTTTTAATCGATTGCAGCGTTCAATTCCACCGGCAACATGCCATTTTGGTACCCACTGTGTAATAGTTTTTCGTTTAGTGACGGACTAGGCGTTTAATGAATGTCTAGGATTGATTAGGTGTTGGGCCAGCTGAATGTTTTCTGGAATACCGTCTGAGGCTGCGGGTTAAGAATAATCGCGGTCAGGATCGTCACAGGTCTTAATTGTCCTATTGCTGCACTGCGCTTGAAGCCTCTTACAGAAGTGAATTTCTGCGGATTCGGCGCCTTTTTTGGCAAAACACTCCGTTTATCACCATACGCTGTAGTATGCATACAAGCATCTTCTGTCACTGTTGCCCCCCATCTGGGTTTACAGTGTCTGAACTGGTTTAAGATAGGTTATCCATCTGTCAGCGCTTAAAATGAGGCACCATTGTTACTTGCTGTTGCGTGTATTATCGGTGTGGAACTTGTCAGACACTGAGATTTAAATTTAAGATGCCTATTTACAGCTCCTCTGTTCACTGAAAGTGGATCCTCGTTACCAAACCTTCTCCAACACCATAAACATCGTCGATCAGTGCCATCAGCGCCTCGAGGCGGCTATTTTACGCTCGAATCTCATCCGTCATGGTTATACACGCGGCTGGCACTGACCAGTAAGTTTGCTATTTTCCCACCGTCGTTTTACGATCCGCTTTATTTCGGGAATCACTTTTTTTCCATCTGCTTTTATTTAGTGGTGTGAAAGCACATGCACTTCTAATTCGTCGGCAAGCATTGAGGAGGCATTTTTTTTCGTGTGCATTAATAACGATGCTGTTTGATATTTTCTGCGTTAATTATGTAAACAAAAAGGAATTTTTATGTAGCGCCTTCCTCCAGTACTTTATTAATCAGTGACATTTTTGATCGCCTAAGTGAACCCTGAAGACAGAATAAGGCACAACTGAGTGGAAGAATGGTTCAGTGTTAGCTTGGGGAAGGGCTGACGGGTTTGTAGGGATGGCGGAAATACTCGCAAATATTGAAGAGCCAGAGTGGGCAAAAGCGAAATTTAGCGCTTGGAATCCTTTTTCGAGCGTCGTTCCTGACATTTTCCGTGATCACTTTTCTTTCACTTCAATGAGTCTTTCTGTGAATGGGAATCAACCGCGAGACAGGGCACTGCTGGTGAGATAAAATAGCATTGTGAGAATTTGTAGATTCGATTGAAAACCCTGATTATTGCGTCCTACCTAGGACGATTTGTGTCATGGAAGGGTTGACTGTGGTGGCAGTGGTCAACACCAGATGATGTTCTGCGGCGAGGAAATTGTGTATGCTGTACGTTGGCCTACTGAAACTTAGTCTCCCCAATCAGTGACTTTTTGCAGAGCTTAAAAACGGAATTCTTCCCAAATTGTGACGCCATTTTGCAGTGGTTGTCCACAGATTTACCTAGCAAAACTACTTGCATTCGCCTCAGGGATTCAGGTTGGGTAACCAGCCAATGAAATTGGGGTTGTTGTCAACGCAGGACCATGGATAGGAGGCCATGATACCAATACAGGGGTTGAACTGATTGGAGATCCAAGAGCCTATGTGGTTCAAGCTAGATTTAAACAAAAATTGTTTAAAACGTGCAAGAAATGGATGTGTTAATGCAATCACAGCCGCGATTATCAATCAAAGGGTGGATTTCTAGGTTCAGGAGACGCCAATCATTTGTGGTCTTTTATCGCCCTGTTTGGTGCCAAACGAATGCGCCTTCCACGGGATATTGCCTAAACGGTTCTGTTGTCATCCAAGGAAATAATCGTTAAGGCCTATACGTGGGTCACACGTTTTGGCAGATGGGCCCGGATACAAATTTGCCTTCGTCGACAAGTGAGATATGCATAAAGATATCGTCCATGGAATCGTCTATGAGTTTGTTAATATTCTTGGAAGGGGTATTACGTTTGTGACAAACGCAAGGCAACGCTTGCAACGGGAAAAACTACGCGAAAAATATCCTTATCTAGTGTGTATGCGTCTTTATTGGGTGGCGTAGTCTCCGACAATCAGCCACAGCTAGATAGATATCAAAATATATCAATGAAGGGAAAGAAGGGTGAAAATTTGAAGCCCTGCTATTAATTCGAGGGAGGAGCAGAAGCCAAAGCTTCTTCCAGAGTGCTAGCACCGTCGGACAGGCGACATATGAAGCGGGCAGACGCCCCTTTCTCTCCTGTCGCAGGTGCGGAGGGTGGTTGCTCATCCCAGGGGTAGTAACCAGTCTGAATAAAAGCCTCTTGCGCAGCTATGTGCGTCTCCATTGCCGCCCGGTCCGCTGCCAACTTCTCCGGCGACCAGGGACCGTACTTTGCTATGAGGAATTGCCGCGCTTTTAAGTAGTCGCTCGACTCCTCAAACCGCTGTAGCTGGCGCTAATATTGCCAAAAAAGGCTCAATTAATATCCGTCTACTAGCTGCAAGTGTTGTAATATAAACATCCACCTCTAATAGTGGAAATCGGCAATTGCAATGAAACATACAAAGAACGCTTAAGGAGTGCACTGGGGGCCACTACGGTTGGGACTGTCTCAGATGTCAAATGTCTTAATATGAGGGAGTGTTGCACCACTACCCACTGCGCTTAAAGTCTCCTGCAGATATGGGCATTCGTGGGTTTGACATCTTTGTGAGCGAGATGCTCTACTTACTGGTAGCACTGCTGCTAGTCATTTTCACCAAGGGTGTCCAGGCTCGTGATGGGACATAATTACCGCATAATAACGTCTGTAGATTCGCCACGACATTGCCCGTCTTATCACTTAACTGTAAAGTCAAATATCTCGGCTTAATTTGAACAACTCTCGGACTCCCAATAAAGTAATGAAGCGACAATGGAGGGGGAAGGTGTGCGTTATTTGCATGATAGACCGACAACATCAAGCGACTACAAATAATTGAATCAGCTGTTATTCACGTCTTAATCAACCCAAGTAGGAAACTCCGGCTTAGTCAGCGATGACCCCAGAGGTATGTAATTTCGCTCACAATTAGGAATGGCATTTCACACTGCATTCTTTTGCACAAATGACAAAAAATGTATGGGTGACCAGGGTGATAGTTGAGTAATTTGATTTACAACAAGTATGCATAACTAACAGAGGTCTCTTTGGAGTTTGTTAACACAGGGTAATAAGAAAGTCCCAAATCTGTGCTGCATGAAAACTTAGACGACAATGAGAAAAATATAGAATAAAGTAATACTCACTAGGAATCCATAATTGGGACAGGCACCTAAGCGAGCAGCTCGCAAGCCTTTGTAGATGTCGCGAAGTTTGAAATCGGTAATGCAGAGGAGATAAGCCATTGTTAGAGAAACACTGCGGGAGATACCGCAGGCGCTGAAATAAGATGGTGTGCGTGCGAACAGGAAGCGAATTCTTACCAGTGGATGAGAACTGTGCCGTGATTGACCCGAGCTCCGTGAATAAAATCGATCGCGTCAACGAAATATTTAGCAATGTCTTCTTCGGGAGAATCTTGAATGATGAACTGTTTGTGGACACGCTTCGGGTCCTATGGAGAAATAGCACAGAAAACACTAGGTGTAGAGGATATTAGGAAATGCCACTTTGGCTGATGAAATTAAAGGAATTGGGAATTCAAGAAAAGAGCGGATCATTAAAAAAATTAAAAAATTACAAAACAACCTCAAACATGACTGCTTCCAAAGCTTACAAGGGATAAGGGATACTGGAAGGCACTGCATATGTGTGTGATTTGGCAGTGATTCAATTCACTCTCCGATCTAGCGCTAGTTAAGCCTCCAACGTAGACACCGGGAACTATTGAAGACATCACACCCCCCATCACTATCGCAACTTTAGTTAACCACAACCCTATCCGAAGACCTCATACATAAATCGCGAGTAGTTAAAACAAACGCGGTCCGTTGCAAATGAATAAACAATACTTTGAACAGTTAAGCCAATCATTTGCCAAAAGTTAGAGCCAAAACTTAGGCATCGTTGTTTTTTTTTCACTTATTTTCCACTTTTTTGCATTGGAATTGGTAAATTTTTTAAAGAATTACCTTGTTCAAAAAAAATGTTCATCATCTCATAATAATTTGAGTTTTACACTTTCTTTTGGAATTGCAGGTTTGCGTAAAGATCAACATATCTAATTAACTGACTTAATGGAAACCCATGTGTATGTAGGGATAATCTCTTGCCCAAATTTTATCGCATCTGTAACACACTTCTTTGCGCGTACTTGTTAAGAGAGAAGCGACAAGTGTTTGACAAGCCTTTTGACTAGGCAAAGGTTATTGGGCACTGAGAAGAAAGCAAGCTCTGAATTGGTTCAATCTCGGCCACCCGCACTAATTTTTACAAAACAGCTATCTCACAAAAGCTGTTTGCTTCTAACCAGTCACCTCTTTTTAGGGTTTCATGGGCGGAGGTGGAAGGAGCATTATAATCCTTACATTAATCAAAACGGAGTAACTCCATGTCAAAAAGGCACTTCCCCATTCGTCTCCACAACTTCCTCAACCTAAATAATTGCCCAAGGAATGCTAGCGCTTCTTCCCCGCCTTATTCCACTGTTTAATCCGAAGTATGCATTGACCTACACACAATGCTCACGGGTGAGACATCTCAGCTGCCAGACACCCCACCCACTCTGGATATCTAACTATTGCACATCCTGTACACGAGTTAAGACTGACCTTCCCAGAGAACGAGTTCATCCGTGTGGACGCCTATGAAAGGTGAGATCCAACCCACACCAGCTGCCCTCGAGTCACCTTTAAGTACTCGAATTACGTACCAATCTCAAGAGAGGCGCAGTGCTTCCGATCCACTGTTTAATCTCTTGATGAAATTGAAAACCATTCCAAAGTACAACAAATTACGAATTGGAATGAAAATTATGATAAATCGATGATTTAAATTCCCTCACTCTCTTCGATCACGCCTATTTAAGCCGTCGTATAACCTCCTCCGTATCACTAGTGATAAAGATTCGCAAGAAGGCCGTCTTTAAGTCGTGACGACTCAAGGCCATCTGCTGCTGTTGGTTACGGGTGCTAGCATTCCTCGAAGGACCATTCCTAACACCCGGCGCTGTTGGTGGAGATGCGGCGTAGGGCGGATCGCGGAGAAGTATGTCGGCAAAGGTCGTCGCTACAGTAAAAAAAGAAATGACTAATCAAAGCAGAGCCGACTTAATCATCAGACTAAACTACACTTTCGATTGGCCCGTGGAGCAGACCAATCACCATTAAGTAAGTAGCAAAAGCTCACTTACCTAGCATATAAACGTTGGTCCCATTTTTCTCGCTATGGGAGAGACAATGCTTGATGAAAGACACGAGGTAAAAGAAGAGATTCTGGTAGTCAATAGGCAGTCGCGAGATGGCCTGATAGGCCGGGAGGACGTTGTTGGAGGTTGCTTGGCGCGCGGCAGCGACACAATTGGATTGGAAGGCAAAGGCACCACCGGCTCAGGCAGAGCACTGAGAAACACGAGGAGACTGTAGATCACCGAATGCACGCTCACCGTACTCGCTGCAAAACCGCAAAGTGAAACGCAAAAAAACTACAACCAACGAAACTTATATGAAAGCATCAAGAGGTATTCTCACGGATAGGGACGTCATGTTTAGTGGTGTCCAAGGTGTCACGGATGACGGGGAGGTCAGAACGTATCTCCGGTTGACGAAACAGACCTGGCTAAAAACAAAAGGTTACATCAATTAACGATGAAAGGGGAAGAGGTTGGGGTCGGAAATGAATATCCCAATCTCCCACCTCTTCAAATCTTGCAGCGATGAAGTCCGTCAATCGGTAGATCTCCTTAGGAATGGCAAGGATGGAACCGGAGGTGGAAATCACTACACTGGGCTCTCCATCACTCCAGTTGCCTACTCGAGATTCACGAATCTAACGATACCAGATTTAGTGGAAGGAGAGAACGTACCAATTGAACAATGTGGTCAGGAGGCAGTAGAGCGACAGGAGTGGCGGGGAGGCGAAGAAGAAGGGTAAGGGGCAGGCCGAAGGATGTAGGAACAAAGCGGCCAGTGATGGAGACAAAGAAATCCTTGCCTCCAACTAGAGTAAGGACGATGATACAGGAGAGCAGAGAAATGCTACTCTGCACGGTCGCTACCGCATCGGGACTGACACACACGTCCAGGCTGATGTCGCACGACTCCCCTTCAAAAAAAAGGAAGATATTAGCTGCACCTCGCCTACTCCCAACTTTGTGCCGCAGTGAAAATAACTGGCCAACGGACCAGTTTTCTGAGAGGTCGTAGGTGGTGAGGATAGTCCTCGTGAGGTGTATGCATCCATAAGATAGGGAAGGAGTAGAAGAGCTGATCACAAGAGAGGCCTTATTACCGTAATTAAAATAAGCTGAACTTTTGAACTCCCATTTCTTCCCCCTTTTGAAGGAAGATATATGGTTACTCGTAATGGATGGAAACCCCGAGTACAACAATGATGAGAAGGCGCTCAGTCGCGACAATACCTCTTAGAGGGGCTAGTTACTGTCCCAGCCGCAGTGGTTTGAGCCCACTGTCTCGGTAGTCATTCCTGTGAACATTCAATTTGGCCAACAGATGGGCTGCCTGCTGAACTCAGGGTATCTGATATGCGTATAACCTACGGAGCAACGGGGTCGATCGGCATGGGGGACAGACAAAGCACCAGCATTCAAGAGCAAGATGATTACCAAGAAAGCACAAAAGAACCGCGTATTCCATCGAGTTGAAGGAGCATCTTGACAAGGAAGGCTGGGATTTTTTGGATGTTCGCCATTTAAACCTTTCCATTCTTACTGAGTTAAATTGCACAACGCATTGAGTTCCTGCCACAGTTGATGTGAATAAAGATCGCCTAGGAAGGAATACAAAAAGTTACGGCTAGAAGTCTGAGCAATCAAAACAAACGAAAACGGGAATCTGGATATGAACTTTTGGAACATAAATAAATGTTGCAGATCCAAGAGGAAGCCATTATAGTAACAACTGTAATGATATCTACCAATAAGAACGAAGGGCAAAAGCACATGACTGTAGAAGTAGAAACAAGGCAAGGAAACGCCACCTTTTTTGACTATTTCGAGAATGAAGACGAAAAAATTAACGGGGATTTTTGCAGACAAAAGAGCCGAGAATATTGCTTGTGAAATACTTGAATTGTTTGTTGTTAAACCCCGACCTTTGTTATATGACTACTTTTAGACCAGTCCCTACCACTAGTGATGGATAAGTGTGATGGCCAGCACATTCTCCCGTCCACCCAATACAGTTCCAAAAGGGACGAAACTAGAGATCTAGTAGAATTGCCAAGAGGGGCCGGTGACGTTGTGATCAAGTATCTTCTCAACCGTAGGCATTTCCTTACAGTAACCATTATGCAGTGATGGTCGACTCGAGAGGTTGGCCAAGGAGAGCGATGAAGACGACGCTTGGAAGAGGAAAGGAGCTATGCAGTGCGCAGGTTGTTTATTCAACTCCAAGTTCTGCCAACGAGCTAGGTAGGGATTCCGCTATTATACCTCCGCCGGGCGGCCTGGCCTTCGGACCGCACCAGTAGCCCCAATTCCTTCTGCATCTCAATGATACACATTCTGCCTCAGTATCATGTCTTCTTTTGTCTTCAAGGAAGCATTCAAACCCAAAGGATCAGAGCAATTAGAAGAAGTCTAAAACGCTTAGTCTTACTATATGTAAAGAAGTAGCACAAACAGAAAAAGGGTTTCAGCCAAAGAGAAACCCTGAAATCGTAGGAGCATGGCACCAAGGAGGAAGAAAAAGCGGCCTGTCAGATGGCCAGGTGTGTACTCGTAGATATCAGGCAAGCACTATCGCGACTACGAGGAATGAAGGAAGAATCTTGGAAATGAATTGTGAAGATAAAGGAACAACACCAGGATGTGAGTGCACCATTACCCAATGTCATGATTCAATAGTGTGTACTGCTTAGAAGTCCAAGCCATCATTGACGAACACGGAAGTGGAAACTTAAAAACATGCCACACACCGTGGAATTAGGCATTCACAACATTCTGTGGCAACGAAATTCAAAAAATTGACAGCATTGTGGGCGATTAAATGCACATTTAATTACACAGGATCTCTAGTTGTCATTTTATATCTCGCGGTGCTGCAATGGTGGTGATAGGAGGCGAATCCAATCCCGATTTCGTCGATTGGGTGCCAAAACTAAATGTCACAGAAGGGAAGCTCAACGCTAGAGATGTTGAGACCACACCGAATTCAAAAAAGGTGCTTCCATATTATTGTGGAAGCAGCCATCCATATTACGGCTTAAGAACATGATGTCCCTCCTCCTTGTGTTGCCTTCAGGCAAAGCGTGCTTCAAGCAATTGACTTTGGGAGCGATGTTTAACGCAATCATCATCCAGCCCTTAGCAGCACCTTCCAAAACAGTTTGTGCAGCAGAGGACGCTAGATTCAAGAATCTCACCACGTCTACCACATTAAACATCACTTCATGATGCCAATTCATCCTATCATTTTTAACTCCATTCTGCTACTAACAATTTAGAGCACAAAGATTCGTCAACGGGATAGTGCCGAGGGCGGTGATCAGAAGAAGAAAGGAACTATTTAGTAAACTCGGATTCCATCTTAGTGGAGCGATGTTCCGTCAAAAACCCGCCAAGCCATATGGATGACTAAAGAAGGAGAGGGGTGGAGGTTAGGGTACGCATTAGGTGCGAAATAAAATCTCGAAGCCTCCATCACCCCACCACCTCCTACAACATTTTGAGATCCTCCAAGAAAAGTTCTCCATCAAAGCAACGGTGCATTTAATGATGAAGAATGCCCGGGCTAACAGCAGTAAAGGGTAGCTGAGACATTAAGAAGAATGATATGAAGGTAGGAGGGAGGGCATGAGAGAGACGTGTCAACGCACCCTTCTCAACACGATGGTTGAGCGGAGCAACATGGAGCCAGGGTGGGAAGGCGGCGGGTCCCTCTTGCGTGAAAGCAAACTCAAGGCCCGAGTGGCCGATGTTAGTGAGGCGGATGGTCTGCGTGCGAATGTCCTCAAATTGAACCGGTCCAAAGTCCACCTCCTGCGAGCTGAGAGCAGCCTGAGGCAGTAGCATGTTGTAGAAGAGATCTTGACTTCGGATAACCGCCTCGTAGGCGCGCATAAAGAGTTGCTGGTTCACACAACGCGCCTAATGCAAATGAAGGAATTGCATCTTTCAGAACTTCCTACAACAGCCTCAAGGGACAACTTTTAGACTGCGAATTAATTGACTTAATTTTTGGAAACTTGATGTGTAGATGGGGATGTCGAAACCAAATAACCTAGCTTCATACATAGCGTAGTGACCGATAATGAGACGAAACTGCAACCCGACAAATCTGCGTCGCCGATAAAAATAATTGTCTGTACCATTTCCGCGGCCTAAATGTCTATATCCTGTTGACGAAGTTTATACTAAAGGCAAATAAAAAACTAACTCACACCAATCTTGAAGTACGCTGAGACAGGTTTGTGATCACTCAAACGGAAGTCTTCGTGAGATTGATAACGAAGTAGATTCACAAACTTTCCCTGCCAAAGGATTCGATCACAATACGACGGCACTCGGCCCTCCCTGGAAAAGGAAATCAAATCACTCGGAGACAATGTAAGGTATTTGCTTGGCAATATTTCAAGGTGAGAAAAACGAAAGAAAAAAGTCCACCACGAACTATGTCCGACTGTAGCCAGTTGGATGCGCGGAGTGCTTTGCATTTCTCACATCTATCTCTCACATAGAGCAAACATGGGGAAGAAAACGAATTAGGATTTATAGTGGACACAAAATACACACCCCATATTCTGTACACCATAACTAGCTTATGACAGAACGACACTTTGGTACACTTTACAGTCACCCGCACTCCAAAGCGACGTCCCACACATGCGGTCACAAAAGTAGGGGCTAGAATGCTTGTGTGTTGCGCTTACGTGATGCAGTAGGAGTCGGAAGTAAGGTCGAACTTGTAGGTCGGAGGGAAGGCGATTTTGCCCTCCAAAAAGTCCTGCAACACGCGTCTCTGAGCCTTTTGTTGCGACAGCTGAAGTGGAGACGAGGTAGTAGGAGGATAAGGTGATACCCAAAGTTGTCTTAGTTGTAAGTGTGCCTACCTCGTCGAATTTGACTAACAAATCAAAGTCATTCCGTGCTATTGCGGCCAGGTTCTCGTTCACATCGAGTCCCGTGAGGCGATAGTTCAGGTCTCCGAAGAGAAAAACCTGGCTAAAAAGGTAATGCAGGACACACCAACAATTTGGGGGAAAAGAGGAAGAGAGGGAGAGAGGAAGCGCTTCACTAATTTCCGTATTACTCTAACGATACCCCTCCAAGTGGCAACTGGATGACCACATGCAAAGTGGAGCAGACGATCAGTAAATAAATGTGAGATAGAAACGGAGGCAGCTTGGACCAGGTGAAATTCGTAGATCGTAACGATAACTATTTCACTGGCTAACATATTCCGCAATTTGCCGACTTGCTAGCGTTATGGAATGGATGAAAATAATGGTGATAATGGGGAGACGTACTCATGATCGTTGACAAGAAGGTATTGAGGCGATTCCTGTAGAGAACGTCGTTCAAACATCATTTTACGCATAATTTCACCGTAGTCCTGATTCCGCCGCTCGCAGCTAGCTGGGCCCGCGGCCAGGTGGCAGTTGAGGAAGCAGAGCGAGTGATTGTAAACGGTCAGGCGTAGTCCCACTGCCCCTTTGTTGCCCTAGGAAAAAGGATACCCGCTGTAGAAAGGACATTTGACGACTATATAAGCCAGCAATGCAATTGAGTATGAAAAACTCATTGAGTATTGAGTAGTATGGCTTAAATTCTCCGATACATCGGTCTCTGCAGATGCTGGTCTGCATCTTGGTGCCGAAGCCCACCAGCCCATACCGAGATGTCACACCCATGGGGCTGATTCGGGGCGTCACTCTGACGATACGAAACAAGTGTTATTTCCATTTGGTGCTGCCAAACCTAATCACTGCAAAAGGATGGCACAAAAACCGACTCCGCTGTTAACAACTTCTTTGGGAGTAATTTAGAGGAAGTGTACAAATGACCCATTGCCCTACGCTCACAACCTCATACCCCGAGACACATAACTTGCCCGGGGAGAGGTTTGCACTTTCAAATGGGAGAAGGGAAAGAAAAGAGGGGATACTACCTCATTCTCACCGTATTGCCCTGCTACTTCATCCTGCATGACATTAGACAATCCCATGCAAAATGGGTAGCTCGAAGTAGCCTAAAGTTTTCGTCTTCTGGGGTGAATGTGCTTTATAAAGGTGGGATTCCCAGTTAAGTTATGTCTTGAGGGGACTTTTTTGATTACCTTAAAACTAGCTCTTTGCTTGTGCAAAATTAAAACCTCGAATGATTACTTAATTTTCAGCCACTTAAAGCCTTTTAAGTGACGAGTAAGAGTAAGCCTAAAAATGTCCTACCGAACAAGTATAAATATCCCAAGACTGGGAAAAGCTCGCACCTAGTTTATCATTTCGAGCCAAAACAAGCCGGATGAAATAAAGAAATTAACGAAAACATGCCATATGATTGCATCATGTAGGTACAGGTAGGAAAATCGAGGCGTCACAAAGATGTGGTGTTGGTAACTAGCGTGCCAAAATGCTACACTGTTTGTGATAAAAAAATTCTAGATGGCAAAAAGCTAAGCTAAGAATAGAAGCAGACCATGACATTGAACATGCCCGTGGGTACAGACTGAACGGCAATGTCTGAGATGATAGCCTGCTGGCTGAGACGATTGGAGACATAGACGACGAGGAGGAGGCCAGCCAAACGAACGATAGAGAGACGCTTAAAACCGCCGCCACTGCGCTTTACCCATCGACGCAGCGTGACGGAGCGCACTGATGATGGATTCAATAAATCCTCCATGGAGGCCTCCAGCAGCCAGAGCCACTTGCTCTCGAACGGAGAGGCTGTTTGCTTATTCAGGGCCATCCCTGCTAGGTTCAAATCCAGCTCCTGAAAACTTCAAGGGGTAAGGGGTGAAAGGATCTTCCAGCGTCAATAGGAATTTCAGTTGAGAACACTTTACTCCGTTGGATACAATTAAGATATTTATTTATCCCAGAAATGGGGATTGTTTTTTAGTTCTACTTTAAATCAACCCGCCTTGAGAAGAAGCCAGTGAATCTCAGTTTTTCAAGGCGGACGAAAACTGCAAATCTGTTAAAATCTAGAAAACTACACAATTGATTCTGGAAAAATAACGCATAACATTTTTGATTTGTCTCATGAGCAGCCTAAATGTTATTGACAGAGACGATGCAGACGAGACGTTATATAGCTAAGTTGATGATTGGGCCCTATGAAGATTGGAAAATTTACGCAGGTTCGAGCACAATCAGTCCTGTCTCCGCATTATTTCAAATCCACTGGTTGAATCCACTCAGGTGATTACAGTGGTCAGGGTGTAATTTCTTAATTTCTCCACCAATGTTTCACAAGTCCCCGATTAATCAGATCTGCAATAATCCAGCAGTTGGTCCTTTAAATTCTAGGCCCCCTGAGGTACTTTGCTTTTTTTTCTCGTGCGTGAAAAGCAACATTGTAGAGCTCCAATTCTGATTCCGAGGACAGGGTAGAGTACAGTTCTTCTGAGAAGGACCACCAAATCTCGTGATCGGGGACTTGACAAACGACTCAAATGCATGCACATAGACTGTCGTATAGTTTAACATGGCCCAAGTTACTCAACTTTAATGACTAGGAATTTCTTAAAGACCAAAAACAGGGTGATCTTCAAAGTTTGTGGAAAATATGCGGGTATGTAGTTCCGAGCTGTTCAACTTTGTTTGTTTTAACGTGATCACAAGCATTTACCTCATTAGCAGCTGATTTGCTCATATGTTGTGCCATTACGCACTTTGAAGTCAGTAGAAAATAGACAACAATGACCGCGGCGATGGAGGTCCAATGAGATTGTTAACTGCAAATGGCTCTGAGGGGTGACAGGTCACGACTAGCCACTTTGAAAGTCACGCCCGTACATTTATTTGGCTCCAAAATGATTAAAATATCATTTTTAAACAGCATAAAGCTGATTTCAGCCACTTATATGCATGAGTAACTGAGTAAAAGATCTTTCAACTTCCGGTTACACTTTATTTATTTGCAAGTATATTCTACGATACGAGTACAACGGCCTCCGTGTCTAGGGACTAAAGCGATTCTATCTAACTGTTTCCCTCAAAAATACTCACCCAAAAACATAGATATCGGCGGGCGGACATCCAGGCGGTGGACGAATCCACGTGTCCAAACGGAGGAGGGAGTCCTGGCGCCCGTTAACATTCCAAGAGCCGATGAAGAGATTAAGCGTCTTCCACGTACAATAAACTGCCTCATCCTCCTCCAATTTACTTCTCACTATCGGGTCCGCACTCATCCGCGCCCGGAACATTGAGTCCGACATGAAGGAGATCCTCGAAATGCTGAAGGGAGACATCTTTTAGGAGAAGTGTACAAGGCAGACCTTGGCTTGTAGCTGCATTCGCACATCCAACTCCAAGAGATTAATTAATGTCCGGAAAGCAGCTTCGCCAAAGGATTTGCTAGTAACATCGAGGCCTCTAGAATAGCTTGCTCTTCTTTAGTATTGGCCAAAATAGGAAAGATGCATCCATAGTCACCGCACGTAAACCCTTCAAAATAGCAAACACTCGTATGTTTCGCCCCAACAAAATGAATGAATTGCCTCGAAGATGGCTGATGTACTGGTGAATCAGGAATGGCTACGTCCGTGTCACTGACACAGACTTAAGGTTATGTTTGCAATGTTAATACCGTCCCGAATTCTTGCAATCCACATGATGAAGCACTTAAGCCGAAATTTCCGGATTTAGCACTTGACTACTATGCATGCGAAAAAGATAAGAGGGCTAACCGTCTGTCATTTTGTTCCGCCCTTGTGGCTTCTGCTGGCTCGACCACAGAGGTCCTGGGTAGATCTACGATGTCCTACAAAATCAAGGATCCTTTAAACAATTTCCATTTCACATCACTTAAGAATCCAGGAGAGAAGGAAGCACCTGTCTAGCATTGGCGGTCGTGGTAACTGTGGGAAGGGGTGCGTTCAACTCGGTCGTGGAACAGTCACCTGAGATCAAATTAGAATCAGCCAGCGCGGTGATGGCGTCCTGACCTTTTTCAATCTCCTCCTCCTCTAATAAATAGGGAACCGATACTGTTCGCCGAACGTGCTCTACTGCTTCCTCATTTGAGATTGGGCCAATTTTCCCATCTTCGACATCGTTGAGACTCTCGGACGAGGTAGAGGAGCAGGAGGTTGATGAGAAGGGAGTAGGAACGGTCGAGGTTCCGTCGTGAGCGATATCAGCGAAGCTCCGAGCCGTTCGCAGTGGTCGATTCAGGTGCGACAACGATGGTGTGTGGGAGGGGGTGGCAATGTCGGCTCTGTAGAGGCGGAGATCACAGTTTGTACTTTAGTGGGTATATTCAAATATAGCCCTGCATAAATAAAAGTATTTCAATGGATTAGGTCACACTGAAGAAAGTCGAGTCAAAAATTGTTTCATCGATTGTATTAAGAGCAATTCATCACACTCAAGAAAGCACTCATAAAGTTTCCATGCAACTAAAACACTGAGTGCAACTGTTCGTTTAGTAATGGTGATAAAAGTCATGTAATTACGATATTTTTGAGGTTTTAATCCACGCACAGACAACCCTTCAAACGAATGTTTGTCTCTCCTTCTGAGGACAGCAGATGTGGATCTGTGGTCCTAGCGCACACACCCACTCACGATACCCGACGTCTGACAGAGTGCTGCTCTTCTCTCTTTGTGGTAGTTCATTAATAAAGTTCGTAGCCATATGATAAAACAAAAATACTTGCATGATACAATTAGGAAAGCAGAGTAGTTTTGAAATCGTTTCTATTTAGGCACTATTTGCCAAATTGGGGTGCATAGGGGGGGGGGGATAAGTACCTGTATTTATCCAGCCAGTTGGTGCTGCTGGCTGCCAATGGGAGGGAATCCGCTTGATTGGAGAGCTCCAGATTCAATTCCGTTCGAAATTGGTTGGCAGAAGTGGCATCGTCGAATCCAAGGATGAGAGTAGAAAATCGGGTCTATAATGACGGAATTTAAAATTGTATTACCTATAGCTATTAGAGACTCGCAATTCAGGAAAGATAACTTTAGTCGTTTAGTTAAAACGATAAAAATGCACCTTTTTACGTATGATTGGGAGACCAGTGGAAAAAGTCGTTGTTTGACACTTCTGTAAGACCGATAAGGTCCTGCTTTTGCTAGATAAAGTTGAACCAAGCAGTACAGAATCGGATCTGAACGAGGAGATATCCCGGCCAATTACTCGTAGCATAGTGGGTTTAGTTGAGTCTAGAGCAAATGAGAAAATCGGGGAACAGATTCACGACCTACCTGATTTACAGCTGAAAACCCTGTCCACAGCGATAAGTTTATCAGTAGTCAGATAGCTCACCACTGTATCGGCAATTCGAGTTCCAGCAAAGACGAAAAGACTGAGGGAGAGAATATCGGATTAGGTTACAGACAAAGATATATTAGAAAACAAGGTAAACTAAGTTTAAGTGATCAACCATGCTCTCTTATGTAAAATTATACCAAAAAAACTTGTATTGTAATTTCAAACGCACACCGCCTGTTTGTTTTCCTCGTTGCGTATCAGCGCCACGATACGAGGTACGTCCACCCAACTCTGGACAATGGAAACTTCGAAAGCCTGTAGAAGTTCGAAAGCATCATTTAGTGAGTAAAATCTAAAGGGCACATACCAAAAGAATGAAAATAAGGCATCTTTTGGACAAAGAAACATCAATGCAGATAGTAAATAAAAAAGTGGATGATGACTACAACAGTCGACTTTCGATAAAGTAAACGCTGAGATAGTGAAATCATCATAAGAAATCAAGCCTAAATCATAAAATTAAAAATTGTAGTTCCATGCTAAGGCAGAAGGACAGTAAGTTGTAAGTAGTTAAAAAATTGAGAGATGGTGAAATGATCATACTGTGACTAAATATATAAAGTAAATATATGTAGATATTTTAGGGACGCAAAAGTTCCAGCGAATAACATATAGGACAAGATATGCAAAGTCAAAAAGATTACCAACGAGTCAACAACAACTACAAAAGGGATGTCAAAATGTAACAATTAATGTTCGCTACGCAAAAAAACAGGTACAAATCGAAAAAGCGACAAAACAGAAGTCGTACAACGAGGCATTTCTCATTGCACTCCCGGGAGACGCCATCCTGCCTTGCCTTGACGTCAACAAATTCTTGAATAACAAGAGCAAAATCCTCGCCATTCTTGCCCATTGTGGAGAAAAACACCGCAGGCTCAGAACCGCCACCGGGGGGAATTAGTTTAGCGGAATTTTTACAGATTACTAAAACAATCGCCTGCAGCAAAGCAGATTACAAGAATCAAACGACAAATTATTTGGTGTTTGACACTAGTGCATAAGCGGTCTTACTATGTTCCTATTTCTATTAAACTAAAGAAGCCTTCCTGGGTTTGTGTCACTCTTGCAAGTTATTAAATTGATTATAACAGTTATTTCAAATATTGACCTGCAAGCAGCAAATAAATTAGCTAGCAAATTTTTTTTAAACGTAAATTTTTAGGAGGCAAAGTTTAAAAATGAATTATAAACTACAAAGTTACAATTTAATAACGCGTCTATTTTTTCTGTAACATTTTTTAACTTAAATTGGTCTTGTCAGTTAGCAAAAATCGTGATCACAAACGAAATCTTTATCGGTGCACATCAAGTATTGCGAGATAAAATATGGTAGGCAGTTCGTTATATTCAATTTTTTCTTCTTTGTAAGTACTTTCCATGATCGATGCCTTTTCACTTTACTGCAATCCCTACTATCTCAAAAAAATGTAGCAAAATATTGCATTTGCATCGTATTAAAAATAAAATTGTAAAGTATCCTTTGTGAAAAATAAGACTAAATCCACAGATGGTTTCTATATGCCAAGGGTTGGCACGTCATTCAAGCGCAACTTGCAAAGCTGTAGATATGATCACGGACGTCCAGCTTACGGTTTTCGTAAACATTTCCGGGCTCTTCTTGTTCTGCCTAGTTGTGCTATACCACTATATATCTCTAGAAGGAGACCATTCCTCTACGAAAACAAGGCGAAAGTTAACTCTTGCACCATCCGAGAGTGTCAAATAATAGTTTATTTTAACTTGTACTTCCTTTTCGTTGGTATTTGGAGGTGAGAAAATCAAATTGATTACTGATATAAACATTGCTCATTTTTAATAAATGGTTTATTGTATACGCTGCCCTTACTTTTAGATCTTCCGTCGTGTGTTCATACGTTATTACGGACCCCTTCCCCATGTACAGTCTTGCCGTTTTTGCACAAGTCCTTACCGTCCACGGACGTTCTGGCAGAATGAATTAGCATTTAGCTCGTTGTTTTTGTCCGGTCGTTGAGAGTATTACTTCAGTTATTTTGATAGTAATTCAACATCTCGACCCACATCAAGTAATTGCAGTAGTGGGCCCCCAAGCGAATAAACAGAAACCCTAAGTCTCTATGTCATCCCACTGAAAACTTTGTTACGTGCTTGTTGAGTGCCGCATTCACTGGCAGGCTTTTGTCACGTTGCAGATCCCGGAGCTTCCTAGGCTTATGGTAAGGCATGTCAGTGTGGAGAAATAGCTCGATGATGCTGCTTCGAAAGGCTGCTTGGACGTTTTATCATAAACTAGAGGGCTGGCAATATGCACTACTACTTAATCACATGCGAACCCCGATTTCAGAGCTTGAGTGGCCCAACAGTGTCGATCAACGCTTTCGTGGCAGCGAATTCGCTGTCAACCACCGAGATCGGAAGCCTTGGTAAGATGTCATTTCCACAGCATTACTTAAGCTACCCGGGACAAACCGTAAATTGGTGCTGCGCAGGTTGCCTACGCTGACCTGAAGCCTGGTCAGGTGAGAATCACTTGGCTGTTGTCACAGACGGTTTTAATAAATCCTTGCTTTGTGCTGCACCAAACCATTTTAATCCATCTCTTTGAAAGATTTGACTCGGAGAATAAGGCCAGCCCTGCAGGGCACACCCTCTCTCTGGTCTGGGCTGTGCTCTAACTAGTAATGTCCCGAATCCTACTAAGGTCGATTTTCGACCTCCAAAGTTGGTATTTGACATAGAAAAAAATACAATTGAATCGTTCATACATTGACTATCTCGGCAATTTATCCTTACCCATCATTACCACCGTACCAATTAGTAGCTGTAGTACGAGCAGCGAAAAGAGCTAGATAAGTAACTAGTACGACCATCTTCTGCTATATCACAAGTAAGATGTCAGAGTCGCGCAGTCTGAGCACCACAGTCTGTGAGCACAAAAACCCTTGTATGATGGTGCACTGCCCATCTACTTCCTCTCCGCTCGCTTCGCTGCCACCCAGGCCTGAATCTTCGCCTTCAACTCTGTCTCCGGTACCACCATCGACATTTCCAGTGGTTGTCGGTTGAAGGGATCCTTCGCGTCACTGTAAGGCGAAACAAGATTATTTAACCATTCAACACGTAGGCATTCATCCCCACCTGAGTAGATGCCGGTAAATAGTTTTCCTGTCGACAATTTTGTTCGATGTCGGCAGCCGAACTGGATCCTCCATCAACTCCCCCATAATTGGGTCACAGAAGTCGTCGGGAGCATCCTCGAAGCCCAATGCGTCCTCCGTCACTGCCACTTGTTCCGCCTTGAAGAAAAAGGGAGGATAATGCTAACCACAGAAGAGGAGAAGTGCCTACCTGAAGGGCTTTCGCGACACAACAGAACTGCTCCACGAATTGTGTGTCCGTAGCGACACGATGCAGAACACGAAGAGCGTGATCCAATAGGTCCGGTGTGTAGGAACGACCGTCGCTGACCACGGCTCGTAGAAACGCCGCTACTGTATGGCTATTACCATCACCCGACTTATCCAGACCCAGGTTTACGTAGACTCGACAAATCTCCTCCACAAAGAGCTCCGGCCTAAAGCCGTACGTAGACTTGTCCCGAACAATCAATTCACGGCTCTTTGGGCCGACAAGACGGGAGAGGAAGTAGTTGAGCATGCAAGCGATGCGGTCAACAAGAATGGGATGAGTGACCAGACGAGGGCAGAGGGAGATGACACGACGTAGAGCAGAGATGTTGTCTAACCCCAGGCTGATGTGGTAGCGTGCCAGGCGACTCATGTGCTGGAACATGCTCTCCTCCTCTCGATTAGTAAAGTGTCCACCTTCTGCTTCCCTCTGTCGCTCCTTCTGTTTTAACTGAGCCAAAAAGCCGATAGCTTCGTCCAACAGAAAGGTAGCGTCGTTGATGAGGAGTGAGAGAAACTGCAGCAGTAGAGGGGGCCGTGCGTCATCGATGTGTTCTACAGCAAGGTCCTCGAGTTGCTTAAATTGTATATCGTAGTCAGCTTTGCCGTACCAGAAGCGCAGACAGGCGTACATGGGTCGCCGGTAGTGAAACTTCTCCTCGAAGCTCACGGCCGCTGTCTGGACCATCTCTTGCCGACTGGTGTCGGCGTTGGAGTTCTCTACTACGCTGGTGACGCTGTCCAGCGTCGAAGTGGTCGAGTCCGTCCCCGGTGATAATTCGATCGCCACGAAGGCTGTCAACAGTGCAGCTATGGCGTCCTTTAGACAAGCCGCGCTAGTGGTTGTCATGAGCTCCTCACGTCGAATGCTGAGCAAAGGGAGAAACTTCTGCCAGTAGCATACTCTTTTACTCCCTTCTAGTACAAACGACAGCTAGGAATACTCGTCGCACCTCCGAAGTGAGCATCCCCTTATTTTCCACATTCCGGAAAGTTCGTTTATTGCTCAATGTATCCGGAAATCCTAATCTCCTTTATCCGCCATAACTTAGATTCCAAGTTCCTATACCTAGTCCCAGAAGAGGCTTCACTGATGTTGGCAACTTTTCATAGATAGTTTGCTACTTCTCTCAAATTTACTCTTGCATACTAAAGAATGATGCTGAATGGTCAAAAGGATAGAAACACTGCACTCAAATTCCATCATCACTGAAGGTACAAGAAGCATTTTTACCCTGAGCCTGCACATCCTTATACTTCGCTACTACTACGCTAAGTAGCGTAGCGGCAAAGACCGAGACCACATAAACCCCTTCAGATTACTCCAGATGAAATACGTTAATCTATCGACATTGCACCCTTTATTGTGCTCTCCACTGTTTCTCCTTGTCATTCCGAATCCTCATGGTGTCAGTTACATCTGACGTGATTGCAGCTTGTCCGATGTCTACGAATTTGGACTCGTCCGGGCTTCCAGCGTCTGAAGACAAAACGGTTTATAGGAAAATGGAATTCGCAACAAGTTTTTATCCCACTGGACGAGAAGGGCTTACAAATTGTAGTGATGCTTATTTCAACGAGTGTTTCGAAGTGAAATTTCAAATGAAGCATGTCAGGCCGACCGGTTCGTCAATTTAATGAGTGCGCACAAAAGGGGGTACACTGAGTGCAGATCTTAAATGACAGGTCTGGGAGGCCAGTGGATGTGCAGACTTGATGTATGCCGCAAATCTAATAACAGACAACAAAGCCAGCGATCTGCACATTCAACTAACATGATGCAAGGCTCCTCTAGCGCCGACTTTACAAAACACAAAGTGCATCTTCCATAGATATGAAAATTGTCAAAAGATAGGTTGAAACAACGTACAATCGCAAACCAGATGCAGTGAAGAGATTTGAGCCAACAGGTCTGCTGTTCCACTCCTCATCATCACGGAAGGGAATTAGTGCTTCCAGAATTTCCGCCAGGCGTGCTCTTAAGTGCGGATTGGTCAGAGCGAAGGGATGATGCATAAAAACGATCGAAAACTCCAGCAGCGGCTCCAATGCTACATCAGCAGCTTCAGAGGACTGCAAGAAGAAAAACCAGTTCCGTTATCTGTGCCACTATTTCCGGTAGAAAGTACCTCAATAAAGTCATCATTGAGACGACGCAAGTAGCCAACAATCTCCACGACATTGTCCACGAGGAATTCGGGCAGAAGGGAGAGCTCGGAGGAGTCCCGGCTCGCCAAATCGACTAGCAGACGGCATGTGGTGGCAATGAAGGCCAGGTAGTCGTGCAGTCGGCTGGGACAGCTCAGCACTGCCGTCTGCTCGAGGAAACGCGAGATGCGCTCGCGCAGACAGTAGTGAATGAAACGGTCTGACAAGTGAAACAAGAAAGTCAGGTGCTCGACCTCTATTCCCACACTCGCACGCACGGAAAGGGGTGGTAACGAAACTGTGCCTTGAGTTAGAGAATGACAACAACAGGATGGCGCTGTAGTGATAGGGAAGTAATGGAACATGAGTCCCAACGAGGACAGATGACCGTTCTCAGTTTATGGGCTAGCTAACAAGAAAATAACATTTTGGAATTGCCGAATTCCTTCAAATGTTTCATAATTTACATGAAAAAAAGACAAATTATCCACCCTTCATGTAAAAGGTGTGAGCAGAGAGAAGGGTGGAGACTGGGTAGGTGACAAAGCGATTGCACTTGCATGTGATACAGTCATCACCTTGAGACAAAGGGGTTTGTGAAATTTCTGCGTAAATTGCATCAAAGAAGAATACATGCGTGGAATGAACATTGTGAACAGATTGTGTTCGGTACGAAAACCAGCACTAATGCCCCTCAAGGGTCCAACCAGCGCGACGGAAACAGAGTGCCTAGCATAAACAGTCAACGACTACGGGGAAAGGGGAGACTCCGAGGTTGTACGAAAGCTGAATGCACGCATCTGATCAGCCGCCTATACCCTGATGCATAACATTCAGACTGGTGGCTAAGCGCTTAGAAGTTTTTTTTCAAAGCATTGTTTGTTTGCATTGCAAAGAGGAACAACAGCAAAAAACTATCAAATTTAATGAATCCCAAGACAGGGAAGCTTTCTTGCTGGCCATATGGAAGGCATGGGGGTTGCCCAAGTAGAATTGGGACTTTTAATTCTTCACTCGTAAGCAAGACATTACTAGTATTTCTAGTATCAACAGGGGTACAAAGTCCCCCGAGTGACTGATGACATACGCATTCGTCAAGAATTCCCAAGTTGACCGTACGTATATGGGTCACCAGTTATGGCCATGGTTATGGTGGCTCCCGGGCTACAGTCCCGACATGCATGCCTGTGAGCACTCAGCCAGTGTTTGAAGGGTCGGAACACGCAACACAATCATGCACCAAAATGAGTTTCCACTATTTTTAGAAGTTGCACGCAGTGTTAAGACAGCTCCCCACTCTCGAGAGGCAAAAAAATTTGGAAATCGGAGAGTTGTAGCAAGGATATCCAAGATCTCACATCCTATTGGGTTCAGGAGCCAAAACACCGATCAATACTTCAGCATCGATAGCAAAAAGGAGCAGACTACCCCGTAATAATTCAGCCACACTGACAATTCTCCCCAAGGCAAAGCCTTACCGGATATTATTTAAGCAAAAAGGTGAGTAAATGAATAGCTAGAAGTTGGATAATTTCTTTTCAATTACGGTGCCTGGTTTAGCTTTAGTACTTTGTACATCATTTTGGCACCATATTGGATGTGGAGCATGATGAAGTTTAAAAAAAAGACAAATCAGATTCGCAAAAGCAGGACAGTCACTGGCATTACAGTGGTAATGGTCCAAAAGACTGAATGAATATGCTTTGAAACTCTTAAAGTAGCCCTCACGGAGCCAGAGACAACAACAATCGGTTAAACATGGCATAAATACGCCTAGGTGGGATTGCCTTCACAACTCACCGTCCTGAGAGGAGTTAGAAGAGCCGAGTAGAGAGCCTACCATGAAAGCAGATGACTCGCCGTTGGACGAACGCAGACTGGCCTCCTGTTCCCACTGGTGTAGCTGACGGTTGGTCTCAAAGTGAAGAGCCAGCAGTGTTGGAAAAGCCAGTCGGAGGGCTGTGTGAGCCAGGAAGAAGAGGTCAGTGAGGAGGGGGAAAGTATCGCTTCCTTTCTCCTCCGCTACCACATCACCTGAATGTTGCCGATTCAGTCTTGTCTCATCCACCAGTTCTAAACCCGGGCACCCACAGGGAAGATGAGTGAAAAGGCTACCAATGACGCGATAAGAGTGACGCAGATTGCCTTACCGGGCAAAATGACTTTAGCTTTCTGCGATACCACAAAGGCGGGCCTGATGAGGTTTAACGGTGACTTGGACTGGAAGAAAGCGCCTACAGCAGCAGCCGGGGGAGTGAGAAGGGGCTGACAGAGACGCACCATAAGGCTAGCAAGGTTGTTAAGAAATCCATCACTAGCTAGCTCGAATTGCTGCTCCTGTTGCCGCAGATCGTCGGCACCACCACCCCCAAGAGTGTTGGCTAACTGCTTGCGTGTTCGGTTGGCATGCAGGCAGGAACCGAGCCACCTGAAGAGAGAATTCTTCACCGCCTCGCTCTGTTTACCCGTGCGAAGGAGGTTCATGAAGAGCAAAGTCAGATTTTTGTCCAACTCCGTGGTAAGCTGCATATGATGGGGAAGAAAAGGGGAAATGGATCAAAAGAGCGGAAAACGGGAGAAGTTTACCAGGAAGCTCACATGCACTGATAACAGAGGGTCACTGGACTACTGCCCCGTCTTGAGGAAAAGGCAAATGAGGTCGTGATTTATTATTCGAAACAAGCGGTTGTGAATCCAACATTATACAAAGAAAACCAACGACTATCGAAAAACTTTACCATTATTAGCTGTCGATTCTTAATCTATAGCAGTTAAGCAGTTGAGACAATTTTATTAAGAATAATTGGACAAAGCAAAAGTCCCGAAGAAATGTTAGCTGGGGTCTTTGTTTTCCAGTCTATTATGGTCTCTAAACAAGTAACCGAGAAAATTACAACATTCAATGGTGAAGAATCCTCTCGCATCCGTTACTTCGGGACCGCACACATCGAGAGGAAATGCATACGTAAAAAATTAATCACAATTAGAAATATTATTTCAGGAATGGAAATTCGAAGCAAATTTCCTGAATATATAGCAGTAAAATTGAGCCTTCGGTGAAATCAACCTCAGGAATTCACACACATTACCATGATTTGGTTGATTCAGCAGTAAATGGACCTCACCAACTCAAAATACATCACGAATTAAATCCTCAAACCTATGCCGGTAGAGGACTGAGAATACCGAAGAGGCTAACATTCACCATCAAGGTCTTAATTGCTGCAGTGCCGATTATTATTGTTCTCAGATCAAGAACATCATACAATAATTTTACGTTTATAAACTCAACCAATCTACTTGGAACAATGATTCAATGAAATCTTTTAACATCAACCGATAGAGAACACATCGCATCCTTATGATGCCAGGCCCAGACAGGAAGATTGGATTGCCTCATGTATTCGGTGCTTATAGCAGATGTGTCAAGCATTACCACGATCGAAAATTTGGAGTGACTAACCTGCCAGATAGTAGATTTGTCCGCATCCACAGATGGTTTGATGGGAACCCGGTCTGTGAAGAATTCACCAGCCCAAGTGTTGCCACCGCTGCTGGACTCAAGCAGAGAGGTCTGGATTGATTGTAGCGGAAGGAGAGGACTTGCAATCAACAGGCGACCCAAGAGACCGTCCTCGTACCTCCAACCTTGCTGTGAGGCACTGTCAGTCTCCGGAAAGGAAAACTCTAACAGAAGCTGAAACAGCGAACCAGTTAATCCGGGGACACCAAAAGGAATCCAGGGAAACAATTGGTTCATACTTCCGCAGTTACAGGATACTTCGCCAAAAGGATGCAGGCATTGAGAAGGCCATTTTTGTCAGTCTGAAAGAGGAGACGAGCCTTTCTGCCAGGGTGAGGAAGAGTGTCACGTCGCGTTAGCCGACGCAGCAGATGCTGGAGTGGGTCAGTGGATGGGTTTGTTGCAGAATCTAGTGGGTCCTCACCTAACTCTCGCAATTTCCTTAACAGATTTCTGACGAGGGGTCTGATGGGCGTAATAAGACTTCCATCTTCATAGACAGTAGTGATGCCAAGGAGAAATGCATCGATGGCGGCAACATTGTCTGGATCAGCTGTTGGTAAAAAAATTAATGATTTCAAATAAATAACCCTAAATTACAACCTGAAAATAACTTACAGTGTGGGTGTGTATATGTTATGAGAAGGTTAAGAAGACTCTGAGCTGCAGTTTCAACCTCCATTTCAACATCTAACAGCAGACAAAGTGAGGCCTGCCTAAAGATTTGAGTCTGACATGCCTTCGCCATTTGTACATTGAACTCTTGCTATAGCAATAAAAAAAACAAAATACATCAGCAACTTCAACTACTCAGATGGAATAGTAGATTAGGGTAGGCGTACCTTTGAATGTATGAAGTGTAGGGAACGACGAAAGCTTTCAAACAAATAGGTGATGGGATCAAGTTGGAAGGCAGGGTCAGATAAAGGAGAAGATTTGGGACAAATGCGTTCTGCTGGAATATTCCTCATTTGAGATCGCTCAAAGAGAAGCTGGAAGTATGGACAAATTATTAAAAACTGAAAAACGTACCTGCTCCAGTGTTTCAATGGTGAAATATCCATCAGAAGTCGTCAAATCACCCCCAAAAAGCATCGAGGGGTGACCACTTGCGGACTCTAAAACAATAATGGAAAGGTTTGTTGCATACAGATGACGATGAGAACAAAAAACGGGTCAGTCTCAGCAAACAAATACAATTGTTTGGACAGATGGACGGAAGACTGCACCACCCTTCCACACAGAAGACCAGCCAGTTTTACTTAAATCATATCAACAACAAAAGCGATAGCATCTAAGACCCAATAGAAGCAGGCTGATTGAAAACTAATCACAACAATAACACCAGCGAACCTTGATTAGATGTGACTAGAAAAGTCTGTTCAATGATTTCGCTGGTAGCATGAAGTTCCGCCAGGACGTTGGGTGATTTCGGGAGCATTTCAGATAGGGGGACTCGTGAAAGTGAACTGTCCATAAACCAGCGACACCGGATGATCAGCCAGCGCTAAACAGTGCTATGCGAAATAGTCCGCCAATCAGCAAGCTATTTGTGAGTTGGCTCAACAAACTTAACTTTCAAAAAGATAAAAAATTAGGCATACAAAAGGTAATAGTTACATTTCTGTCCGGGAATTATTTTGTCATATAATGAATGTGTTTTATTAATAACAGGAGCATTCAGAAGTTCTGTAACAGAATAAAGTGTAATTTATCAATGTTTTCGTATTTACTAAGTGGATTTGATAAAAATTACCGCATAAGTAAACTTTATTACGTTGACTGTGAAGGAGCATTGTGACTAGGAAAAGCCCTTAAAATTCGGAATTGAGCATATTTCATCTCAAATGCTTACTAAACTTAGGAAAACAACAAATTGCTAAAAAATAGTCCACCTATAGATAGGGTTTGTAATGAGCTCAGCTTTCTTGGAACAACTGGACGGATTGGGTAGGCACATTTGTTGGACTAGATTACCAGCAAGGTAAAGTGATCAGCTTTGTGCTAGTTCGGAAAACTCCATTTTTTAACAATGGATGGTGTCCGGTCTGTCTTGTGATTCATATTCACTAAATGCTTCCCATCTAAAAGGTTTCTTTATACAAACATACAACAAACTTTCAGGATAGAGTTCGCCTTTGGGTAAATGCTGCTTTAAAGAAAAGGGAACAAAATTTGTGCTTTAGCATGCCTTAATAGGTGCGATATTAGTAGTCAAGGACAGTAGGAATAACGTTCTGCTGTTTTTTGAACTTTTCGTTTGATTACGTGCGCACCCAAATCCCTGAAGTTTGTACTTCCCCTCGAGGTCGTGGTGTCTGGGCATGCTAGCAAAGTATCTATTATTTGTTTTACACACCACCTTGTTTCAAAAGACTTCATGCGTCGTCTTTATACATTCCTCAAGCGGCACCGCTTATGGGGGTGCTAGTAGCCCCAAGCCTTTCTGCACGTCAGTATTTCAGGTTCTACCCTAATTGTAGCGTCCCGAGACTTCCTGAAGGCGAAAGAAGACACAATGCCCGGGCAGAAAAAAAAATATATTAGCGCAGAGAAGTTGTCTAAACTGTTGGCATGGCCCAAAGGCCAGCCTACCCAGCGAGGTACAGGAAGGCTAATTCAAAAGTACAAAATTGGTGCCTCAACAATACGGAGGGATAAACCGCCATCATATTACATAACACTATGACTTCAGTCGTCTTTCGGGATGTCCCAAGGGTGCCACACTGCTAATAGCCACGCAAAAACTAAAAGCGGTGCAGTGGGCAAAACTTGCTTACTTGAACATCTTGCAAAGTAATTTGGAGAATTACGGCAATTTTTTAAAGCTAGTAATTAGTGGATTCTAGATGCACAGTAGACAAGAACATCCTAAAAAATTGAATAAAGCTAATTATTGGTACTTAACTGGCAAAGAAGTATTGGCTTGTTGAAACAAGAAATAAAACTAAATGCTGGTAATATTATGCATAGACCACATTTTAATGCATGCCCGCGGGAAATCATAGACTAAGCAGATACTAATTGTAAAAGTTTAACAAACATAGTCTGTATGGGCTTTGGATTAAGCATTTAGAGATTGAGGTAAGGTTGCTATTGGGACTGAACATAAAATAGTTGCTCTCTGCCTGGTTGATCTGTCACAAATTAGCATTTTAGCGCATTCCTTGTATATCTCTTCCCATTTGATCTCTAAACCCTGCATAAAGACGGTCTGATAATTTTGATGAAGATGAGTGCAGGTTAAAGGGGAGCTAAGGTCCCGAACTTTACCCCAGCCTCGGGGAAATCTGAAAACTCCTTTCATAAAAAAATTCTTCCCCTCTTAACGCTTCTTATCTAAAAGCGCATTTAGTTAGTACTGTTAACAATTCAAGGTTTTTTAGATGAATTTTGGCACATTTGTTGTAACAGTTTACATTTTGAGATGTACTATTAAAGTTCCCGCCCTTTCAACTCACTTTTGTGCTGCCTTAGCCTGCGGGTTTTGAGGGGTCGTTCTTCGGAAGAATGTTCGAGTGCGTTGCTGTAATTTCTAGCAAAAACAGCCCATTATTTTTTAAAACATCAAATCCAGATGAATTTCTGTCAAATCAATTCCGTGTTTACGGTTCACTCGACATAGTTGAAGAAAAACTTGCTAGACTCTTTTCGAGGTCGTCTTATGGTGACAAGGAAGTGACGAACACTTATTTGGGAATGCTGTACCCTATCGACGATCATTATGTCTACGGCTATGTAACTAATACTAACATTAAAGTGCGTCGATAATGTTAGGCATTTTGTCCTTGTAGTAACTTTTGTTCGCGATTGGCAATAGAATGTATAAAAGCAGTATTTTTTAGTTCATCTTAGTTCAGGAAGCTCATTCTACAGTGAATGACTTGCTGAAGTCCAACACAACAGCACAGGTGGACAGTCAGGTGAAAAAGACATTTGAAACCCTCCACGACGCCTACGTGGACCTCGTCTCCTCGCCCTTCTACATCCCGAATACTCCCATCGATCCATCCACGTCTGATTCCACCAAGAAGTTTGAACGTGTCGTCGATGAAATTCTTAAGCGCTCTGCAAACACTATGATTTCCAAATTGTAACATTCTCGTGTTTTTTGGGTAACTTGTCAACATTCTTGCGTCATATTTGTGAACTGACATTCTTGTTTTGTACCCTACATGATTTGTGAATAGACGTTTGGCTTTAAAAAATCTGTTTAAATATAGTTGCTTTATTGTGGCAGCCTTTCGTATTTAGACTTCTCTCTGGTAGTGGTCCAGTGAGATTTTTTTCTACTTTCTAAGGCCTTTTTCAGTTTTTGTTGACTCATCGGGAAGTTTTGATTACTCGTTTATGCACTGCAGCACTTATGGCTTCTACCTTTATAAAACCGCTTTGAAATTGAACAGTTTTGTGAACCAGTCATGCTTGTCTATAAATCTTTTACCCCTCCAAGGGGTAAATCAGGTCTATAAGGAGGTCTAATACTTGAAACTCATTAGTTAATCATTATAAAGCCTATCGTATTCCTTATCTGCTTCCATTATTAACTGTTTTGATGACGGATTGGATTTATCTCTGTTGGGGGTGCTGCTCCAATGAAAGCTATTATAGTAGCATGACCTTATGCCTTTTGTAACGTTCTGAGTCTTCTTTGAGTTCGTGGCTCCACTATTATCGTACGAAAGGTTTGCGATGACATGGGTATGGCCGGGTCATATCGCTCAAGCAGTGGTGCAATTTGTGGAGGCTGAAGAGCCAACTTAGTTAAACTGGCATTAAATCATCATCAAAAGTAACTTCTTCGGGCTATTATTTTGCACCTGTACCTTCTTCCCGCTATTTTTACTTCAATACCTTCCAGCGGTCAATCTAAACACGTTCATTCTCTGTATGTGTGCATAGGTATTATTCGTTTTCATCAGTTATAGAGTAACTGCAGAGGTCTCCATGATGGATGTTTCTAGCTGTTTCACCTGTGGTATCGCTGGTGACATTTAGGCTGTGATGCTTGTACCTTTCTTGGAATACCCGAGATTGGAGTATTCACCAGAAGTCTGCCTGTCCTCAATTGTCGTTTCGTAGTGGATCTCCACAGCTTCAACCACACGTGGGCAGATGGCCTCCTCATGTTAGGCTTCCGGTTTGTCATCTCGACAAGAAAATTGCAATATTTGTCTTTCTGGGTCCAGTCCGCTTGAGGATATTGCCAAAGTGGCTTATTGAGCCTTTTTGAGGTTGTAGTGAGCCGCACCAACGAAGGGAGGAGGCGCATTATTTGCGCACAGAAGTGCTGGGAGGTTGTGGTGATTGCCACTGAGACGGAGGTGCAAACCACGGGACCGAAGAGTTGGCGTAGTGAAATATGCGGTCAAACGAATAGCTAACAACTGCATTAATTTGACAGCCGAAAATAATTACTAGAGGAAGATCCTTACTGTTTTGCGGTTTAGTTTGCTCCGATAGCCTTGCGTGCCCTAGATAATTACAATACATCAAGCACGCACGTTGTTAAAACTAGGGAAAACACAAGCATAGTTTTGCAGGTTTCATGCCTACCGCTTCTAGAGGTATGGTCGATAAACACGTGATGGGTTGATATGAACCACCGAAACTGGTAGAAATAGGGATGACATCAGTGACCATTAGTGGTGCAAGTCTTTTGTTCCATTCGAGTGACAGAACTCGATCTGACCTTGGAAATACTTCCTTCTCTGAAATCGACCATAACAAGGTTGTCAAAGAGGTGACAATTAGGTGGGAAACTGTAGTAGTGGGAGATGTGCCACAGGGAGATACTCAATTGTACACCACGACCTACACTCACATTCCTCCGCTCGCCCAGGAGACTCCTGAAGATCCAGATCTACCACCCAGCTTTCGCGATCCGTTAAGGCACCTCCACCTCAATGTGGATAAATACTACTACCACGATGATGCGGACAGCGGTTTGAATAAGGCAGAGACGAGGAAACACGGATCGGGAAGAGTACGGTTTAGCGTAAACACCGGAGCCCGACATCAAAAACGATTTCTGCATACACCACCGAATAAGTACCTTCCAATTCCTCCGTTGGTGCGTACGCCCTACTTTTATGCATACGGAAGGTGTCCCGTGTGTGCTGGAAATGTGTCCCCCGTGGAGCATTCTAAAGGACAAGGTCCAATCCCCAGAAGCAGTCGAGATTCATTTAAGGTAGTGGCAAATTTTACCAAAAACGATCCGCTTGATCACCTAGAAGGGAAAAACAAAGTTCGGATTGACAATCTGAGCCGACGAATTAGTTTGTACCACCTCAAGTCGCGTGTTTCTGAGGCGATGAGCGGCCCAAAACCACACCTCCATTTACAGCACGGTGGGTTAGAGGAGGGTGTGAAGGCGCATCGCAGGCTTTCCGGACTCGCCCTACCACAAACTAATCCATTCCACAACGAAAATGAGGGTGTCCCATCATTCGCATCAGCAAGGCAGCTCACTTCTCGCTCTAAGTCTACCAAAACCAGTTTCAGAAGGACCATTCTTAGTGATTTGCATCGTTTTAAACCCAGGTATCAGCTGAAACCCCATATAGATGATTTCAAAGATACCGTCCCAGGTGGAGTAATTCTTGCGTCAAAGTTGAAGGATTATGATTGTCATGTACCGTTAGTAGGTGTGGATACTACGATGATGCGTGAGTTGTACACAGCCACCATTCTTAGGGATCACGTTCTCAACAGACTGTACCACCGTAGGAACTTCCGGAACCTTCCACCTGAATTCCAATACTTGCAGAGGGTCAATTTCTTGGAGTTCTTGCAAGCGAAATCTTGGATGACTGTAGACAGTGAGATTGACCGCGATCGACATTTCCATCTTTTGACAACTGACAACTCCAATTCAATATTGGGTGAGATTGCCAACCACTTTTATGAATGCGATTTCGCTGAGCTGCATGTCTTCACGAATTGGCTTGATTCAGCGAAGGCGGATGAGACATTACTTCAGTTGAAGACTTGTAAGGAAATCAAAAAATTGTGTCTCTTGATGGGTGAAGAGCTAACTAGATCGAACTTAGGTCTCGGGGGCACAAGTCGGATGGAACTCCTGATTATCCTAGCCACGTCAATCAACAATCAGAGACTGCGACACTGTTTGTGGGGCCAGGTGCGTCGTTGGTTGGATCCACTGATTGGAGGTCTCTTCTCCACCTCAAAGTGTGTTCGAGAAGAATCCTGCTACACCTTGGCCTACATGTTCAGCATTAACTCTCTGGCAGAGGATATTCGGCACCTCTTTTCCTACGACATTCCTTATGATGTGACTTGGAATGTCCTAAAGGCTATGGATCTATTCCCCGAGACCTTCATGACCTACTTCCTCCTTCTTGGCTATATGTTGGAAGGCTGCCCTTCTTTCAGCATTCTCAACTGCATCATGGAGAGAGCTGCACTTTGTAGCAATCCACTGATACAAAAACGGTGGCCACTGTTTGTGTACTATGCGATCAAGCATTGGAATGAAATGTACCTCCGTGTGGATCCGGTTAATCCAGCTTTGCTGATGGAGAAGATGACTCTTGCCGCCATGAACCCCCTGACGCGGAAGGCTGCGAAGATGGCGTTAGTGGCTCTGGCCAAGAAGTTTGATAAATCGGTAGGTGCGGTGACACATTTTAATCCCGTATGGACTCGAGAGGAGGAATAGCTGTAGCTCCTTTATAAAACGGGTGAGTTTGCACATTACTATCTTCATTTATATTTTGCTTAAAGGGGTTGCAAAAAAAGCCGACTTTTACCCTATTTGACTATTAAAATAAGTGTCAAATTCGTTAAATTTTGGGGAGGGCTCTCTGAAGTGGCTTGACGCTGTTTGCATCGGCAAGAGCCCTCTTGGTGCCACCTACAACTTCTCTTTTACTCAAAATCCCACAAAGTGTTGCTCAAACCTCAGGCGACTCGAGTTTGCTTGTTTGAGGAATCGAGATGCAGCCATAGAACAGAGTACAGTCTGAAACTGGTATTAGCAATACAGTTGTGCCGGTAAATTACTTGAGAGTGGATATGTTACATTCCTCTTTCCAAAAGGTTGCTTGACATGACTGATTAGACTAATGAGAAATTAGCGTGTGTAGTTGAGCAAATCGTCTACCCCTACCTCGGCAGAATAAATCCAAAAAGTTGCTAATCAAATGTCCTTTATGTCATGCAGTAGCTACCTTTCTCTCTTTCTAGCTCCACATATTTCCTTAGATGATTGCGACCTTCTCCTGAAATATGATAAACACACGAGAAGTAGAATTGACAGCAAAGAAATAAGGTGAGATGAGTGAAACCAAGGTGGCCAGAAATAGATTGTTTAGCTTTTGAGAATAAGACGTCTTTTCAAAAGGGAATTCCCAGCAAAAAAGAATTATGCATTTTAGTGGCTGTTACTTTAATGTGACTGTCAAAAATTCTTTGGTCTTCATTATAAAATACGTGGCTTTATGACACCCTAAATCTCACACTCTAGCAACTCTATTCAAAAGGCGTAATCAGCACTCTTTAATAAAAAGTTGGAAAAGTCCTTTATGCACTCTTTTGCTAAACCAATTCTGAATATTTTCTCGCTATTGCTGATACGTATTGGTTAGTAATTTCACTACTAAATTGTAAAAACATCGGGTAATTAAAACAAGTACAATCTGCCAAAATTGGATCCTCAGAGAGTCGCGCAAATATTCCTCATGAAGGAAGACTGCATATTCTAATAGTAAAATTATACAAGGTGTCAAAAATTTGTCTCCTGCGTAACTATGAAATGATGCAGTAGATGTTACTGTACAAGAAAGTAGGCTGGATTAATCTTAAAAGATAGCGATGAGTAAAAAAACTGTATTTTGCAAAATATTACGATTCACACATTGACATTATTGAAAGGGAAGGAAATTAGTGTGATCAATGTAACGAAAGTGTACTGGCGCTGCGTCAGGAGTATAATTAAGGTCAGCAATGTGGAAAAGGTAAAAAGCAAAGGAGACAACTTTTTTGTCCCGGTATGATTGCACCCCTGCTTGTTGTTGCAGTAACAATAGCGAGCGATGACCCGTTGTGTCCCCTCAACCGTATGGCACCAACGCCCCTCCTCTCCGCCTATTTCGCCTTCAACCGCACAATTCCTTTCGATACGTCGGATCCATTGTCTATCGTAATAAACTTTAAAAACCAAAAAACGGTCTGTCTAATTAAAAAACGAGTGAATTTGTGTAGTTTTGTGCTTAAATCTTGCGCTGAGTAGTAAATACTACGTATTCTTGCAGATTATTAATTAGTCAAAGTGTATAAAAGACCGGTGCGAAAAAAACCGTGCACAAAATTGCATACATTCGACTATTTTCTTCATGCAGCGCGTATAATTCTGCCCGTTGTTTTGACAAGGTTCCAGAATGAAGGTACGGTTGTCGAATGGATCACCACAGTGTGGCTGTGTTCGAGAGTTGCACTGATAACACTTAAGTTTGGGGCCGAAACCCAAGTCTTGAGCACTCCAAACTGCAACGATACATATTAAATGCAGTGTTAGACCAAGAAGTGACGCATTTAATGCCATAGCATCAGGCGGACGCAGGAATGCCGCATTCAAGAAGGCCCCTCTTTAACAAATAAATACATGCTGATAAGTTAAAAAAACAAGGCCGCACAAATAAAAATTTAAAACTAAGCATTTCGAAATAAAAATATTTTTTGTGGCTACACTACAGTTATTTTTAATGACGAATTGTCCTTTAGGTTGCGATGCGCCTGCGGTGAATTACAGAGTTCGACTATATATGACCCATATTTGAATACACACAGTTTTACGTAGCAACCAGCACCTTTAGACTCCTTTATTGATAAAATTGTGTATTTGGCAAAGGCTTGAAATAAACTGTAATATTGGGTATTATACAATAACCACTTCTGGAGGGATTTTAAGGCTCGGAATAACTGTAGCGTCTCGAGACTCCCTGAAGACGAAAGAGGACACAACACTCGGGTAGAATGTATATATTCAGCACGGAGAAGGTGTCCGGGCTATTGGCATGGCCGCAAAAGGCCAGCCCACCCAGCGAGGTACAAGGGGCTAATTCAAAGTACAAAAGTGGCGCCTCACTAGAACCGAGGGATAAACCACTATCGTATTGCATAACAATTTGGCTCAAAGAGTCAAAAACAGACCTAGATTTTGGTCTAAAAACAGGACTCTTTTCATTACTTTTGGTGTTATCTAATGATCAAGGAGTTTTTGGCACCCAGTTGATCTAGTGAACATATTCCGCAAAGACTTTGAGTTAAGTTGTACGCGGTTTCATTGCTTTCTATTTGTGTTTTTACATTCTTTGTGCCTTACCTACTTTACTTACTATGTCTAAAACATATTTTAACTTCTAAAACCTTGCATCTGCATCGATGTGAATCTTTTTTAGCCACATAAAGCATATCAGTACAATAGGATTTGTTATCTGTGCCAAAAGTGTTGCGAATTCACAGGGGTTTTTGAAGGATAGCGCTGCACCAATTGAATGTTTTCAGGTATACTCCGCCGTCGAGTTAGGCATTAAACTAAAGCCTGAAAAAGCTTGAGCATCAAAATTGTCATTCAAGTTTTTGGATTTGGTAAATTCAAGTACAGATGGATAATTAATGACCAAAATAAATGTTTCAAAAACCTCTCTCCTCCTTAGCTAACTGCAAAACAAAGACATATCTTGGATTTCCAAATGGCAATTTTTGAACATTTCTACAATTGCTTAAAATAGCTGACGGATGAATACAGGATGGATACGGGATGGATGGATAGAGGATTGATGGATACAGGAAGAATGGATATAAGATGGATAGATGTAGGATTGATATATGATGGATGTACGATGGTTGGATGGCTATAGGTTGCTTGGGTTGATGAAGAGTGGATAGAAATTTTGTGAGGTAGGTGAAACGATAAATATCAGACTTAGCACGCCCATGGGGAATGACTATTCTTTAGTTTGATTGTCAGTTTGCTGACTTCGTTCCCCAAGGCTGAGTTGTCATTTGACACTTGCATTAAGTGCAGCATCTTCCTCACCGAATGGCTGCATTTCTTTTCTCCCCTTCAACATTTTTCAACGTGTCAAACGAGGAGCCTTACTCTGAGCCACGACAGTGACTGATTATGCAAATTGTTGTGGGCTTCGTTACATTTCATTTACGTGAGTCTAATTTGCATCGGATTTCACAAGTCACCGTCAAATACTGCCGCTCTTCTTTCCTTGTTTTTTTTAAGACTGAAATATCATTGATAAGGAAGAGAAATGCTAATTTATTGCAGATAGTAGAGGTACTCTTTTGTTCTTCCACTGCGCCCTGGTTATTCATTCATGACCATGCCCTTTTAGGGCGTTTCAGGAAATACTTTTGTCACATTGAGAGAACTTATTATCACACTAAGAGAGGCTGAATGCGCCGCAGTATACTATTCCCCCGATTCGTGCCCTACTTCTTTATTTAAAATGGAACAGGAGATAGTAAAATATGAGTAAAGTCGGCAAGATACGTCACGCACTCCTCCATTACACGGCTAGATTGCGTGTTCCCTTTAATACTGCTGAGGCGGTAAGATCACGGCGAGGAAGTTTAGCCCGCAACTAGAGGTGCATCAACTAATCCACCGATTTCTTTGATTGTAAAAGGCAAATTCTGCATTCTCAACTCTTTTCCACCGACAATGATCTTAATTCCCGCCTCATTCTTTTCCTTTCGCCGTAGTCGTGACTAGATTTAACTGAAAGGGCAGGGCACATTATTTAAGTCAATTTGGCACCTTGTACATTGCAAATAAAAAAGAGGATGATACTATGGAAACACCACACGCTGCAGTCAAAGCCAAGTACATCCCCTTACGAGTGCCAATAGGTGGCCACCACGTCATGTGTAGTAGGCCATCAGACACTGTTCAGGTCAGGTGAAGGAGGTCTTTAAATTTAAGCAGTGAATATTCGTGTCTGCGGAAGACTGAGTTGAGGTTTAAGGTGATGGAGGGTGAAGACGAAAACGGTGGTAGTACCGACAACCATTCCTGTGAACACTCAGCCATTGAGAGAAACGCCTAGTTTAACAAGAGGGTAATTTGTCATCAGGAGTGGTGGACCTCGGCATTCTCGATAATGCCAAGCCATATCCCAGAAGGGCGTCGAACCAGAGTTCCTTCTTCTAAAGTGTGTAACAATCACAGGGAGAGTGATAAAATCTCCAAGCCCAAAAAGTCCTTGTTTAAGTCTAAGCCCTCTACAGTCTTTATTTAATGAGCCTTTCAGCAGGGTAAGAAGAAAATTGGCAAGCCACGCACGACTGTTCATATGACGCACCCCCAAAAAGCGAATCTGATCCCACACTTTTAATAAAGGAACTATCATTCAGCCATTTCCATTAACATTCCGAAACTTTGTGCCAAACACCTGCCCTTACATTTCGAGCATCCCTAATGTCCAGTTTTGCCTCCCACAAAGAGGAAAAAGTGAAAATGTAGGCCGAACCTCTTCCCCTCTCCCCAGCCGTAGTCAAAGGTCGACACGTAGCAGGTGCACATTGGAATATCAGTCCAACCACTGAATGACAAGTGACATAATGAGGAAGATCTACTGAGTGGCATTGAAAAACAGTAATATCACCTGAACTTTTGTTCAAGCATTTAAGTGAAGAAAAAGTCACCACCGTTGAGCCCTATCACTTTTCACATTCCTTATTTTGAGACTTGCCTGTCCACAAAACTCAACAATTGCAGAATACAGCCCACCTGGTGGTGCTAGGAGAGCAATATTCCCCATTTAAGCTTCAACATGACCGTCATCCTGTTTAATCACCAAGGCGACATCAGGGCTTCAAAAGTGTTTATTTATACCAAAGAGGAGATCCTCATAAGTGATTTTTACAACAAATGGAAAGGATTGCTGCCATGGCGATGCTACACCTAGCCCTTAGTGGCATGTAGGCGCTATAAATAGCCTTTATAGCCGATCTGCATGTCGTAGTCTTACCCAGTCCAGACACGGTTAATGAAGTAGATGTGCAACAGTGATGGCGGAGTGAATGTGGTGATGAAGCAAATTTCTTGGGTATCGATGGCAACGCAAACTAATGGAACGGCCTTCTATGTGGTAGATACCCACAAAAAGGATTAAAGAAATAATAACGGACCAACTTTATTTCTACATTATTTTTCTATAGACTTCTCTATCTCGATTTAACTCCAACGCCATACCGATTCATTATGAAGGCGCATTTGCCAACTTGAAACCCACCAACTCCTCTCCAATCTTCCATTATGACGATGTCGAGCTACAGAAATGGTCTCAGAGACAAGATTACCTCTGTGAATTCAACTGGGTAAAGGCAGTTTCACACCAACACGCACACACATTCAACCTGCACACACAGTCAAAGTGACGCCCGTCAATTCAGCCAACAGTCCTTGCTTGGCATTTGCTCCTTCCCACACCCCGCGGCCACTTACTGATGTCAATGAACTCGATGCGGTAAATCGAAGTCGGATTTCCACTTTCAGCTCTC
Source organism: Echinococcus multilocularis (assembly GCA_000469725.3). Lineage (NCBI taxonomy): Eukaryota > Metazoa > Platyhelminthes > Cestoda > Cyclophyllidea > Taeniidae > Echinococcus > Echinococcus multilocularis. Next base: position 1,643,091 of record LN902846.1, on the reverse strand, counting down.
TTCCCTCCCCTCCTCTCCTCCCCTCTTCTCACCTCTCCTCTCCTCTCATTCCCAACCCATCCCAAACCAATCCAACCAGACGAACACTTGGATGCTTTCACCACTTCATATTCTTCCCCCTCCCCCCCTTTCCATGCTTCCATCGATCTCCACCCACGACGTCGGTCCCCACACCCACACACGGTCACCCGATCACTTTGCATTGCTCACGCGTCGATGGAGAGTGGTTTGAAGGATGTCTCGAAGGAGCAGTCGATGCCATCCAATCCGTTCAAGTTCTTCAGATCCACAGAGCAGAGTAGAAGGGTGGATGGGCAGGTAGGTAAGTAGATGGACCTCACGGTGGTCGGTCGGTCGGTGGGTCGGTGGGTCGGTTTCTTCCATTCACTTCCCGAGTACCGAGCCAATTTCTTTGTCCTTTCAAATACCCACTCAGTTGAACCCTTCCGGGTGATTCAGCTACTCTACTGCCCGACAACTCATCATTTGTCAATGTCTGGTCAATTGATGCGCCTACCCCCCTCTGTCCGCCTCTTTCCCCTCCATCCAAATCACGTTGCCTTGCATTGTTGACAAATGAGTAGTGCATCAGTCTGTACATGCGCTCAATCTGACCGGATTCGTTATTTTCCTTTAGCATCCTTCCTCCGAATTTTGGTTTTTACTAGGAAAATAATTCCTCTGTGGAGTGCTAAATGTTTTTCTAAAGAAGGAAAAGGTGCTGGGAAATGTGTAAACTCATTGAGATTAGTGTCACCTCTCCGTGAATAGGGAACGAATGCTACATCTCTAGACGCTAGTCTAGAGATGAACTCCTCAGTTTCCATCTTAGCCTACTTTCTCCGCCTGCCTACTACTACTTTACATCTGACTGTCTAATGACAAAAAACAGACTACAAGCAAGAATAAAGTAGCATATCCCTCTCCCCTCCCTCCCTCCATTCTCCCATTTTCAAGCATAAACCTTCCCACTAATAAATTTTGTGACAACGTTCTGTTGACTTACTAAAGCAAGAAGGAAGCCTCCATTCGACTGTGTAGTTTTGTTTTCCTCCCAAGAAGTCGTTTTCTTTGCAAACCTTCGAGTCGCATCAGCAAGTAAGCAACACCTCCTGTGGTCCACCACGAAAAAAGTGGAAAAACCGACTTGTTCTTTTGCCAAACGAACTTTGGGCAGCAGAAATGGCTTTTTTATTCCATGTCAGTCAGAAAATGAACCAACCTGTAGGAAATGAAAAAGGAACCCCCAGAGAGATAGAGTACTCCTGATGTACTTTCACTATGAACTTTGCGATGGTTCATCAAACGATTACCTTTTTGGACCAGTTTGTGAGTGTGTTTTGTTTTGCAAACGCGCCTTCGCCAAATGCAAGTATGCTTTGGGGTCATGGAATTGAGCTAAACCCCTTCATGAAACAGATAAGCTCGAACGGCCTCGGATTCGAATGCCCGACTGCTCGTATCTATGCTTATGGCTGGAAAGGACAAGTTGCACCTGTCCGGGCAAAGAACCATCACCGCGGTCTGTGGATTGGGCCAAGACCACAACTGCGGTGTGCTCCTCCTACGATCACAATCGTCTAAAGTGCATTGATGTGGGAGCTTAATCCAATTTTTGAAAAGGTTATGCACTACCGATCTGGCTAGTTAAAGTGCTTCAAGGATATAATAATCCCCATGACAGAAAAACATCCTACATTTGTGTGGCTGTTAGGAGCTTAATCTGTCTGCAATCGTCAGTTTGGTGCAGAGAAAAACTGAATTACGTGTCATATACTTGGCAGGTGCGAAGCTAGATCATAAAATCTAGGCGTTGCGTACGCGTAACAATGGTAACAAGCTAAGATGTAGATGAGGCTAATGGTGAAGTGGGAATGAAGGTAGATTTCTATGTGGCAGTAGTGGTGGCATTGTCAGTAGCCGGAAGAGCTGGAAAGGAGGAAGGAGGTGGTGACACACTCAGATAGCATTCACACCTTGAAGTATGGCACTTGAGGCAGAGCATTGTGGAGAGAGAAGGCAGCAAAACGTGGGCTTTTCCACTAAAGTTGTCACTGTGCACTAGAAGAAGGCATTTCGATGCATTGTCGTGATAGTGCTATCTGTCAAAACGATTGGTCGATTGGACCATTTGATGCCACGCTTGGAAGCTGTCACCGGGATTGTGTTTAATCACCCACAGTGCATTTGGCATGTGGAAATGCAATTGTGGGATGTAGATAGGAGTGAGGGGCAGAGGCTGGCATGCTGACGAAAGCCAATTGGCGACGGTTGGATGGTAAAGAATTGCAACGCAGTAAGTGGAGTGAGTTGGACAAATTAGTGGCGAAGAGCTACTAGGTGGAAATAATGCTACTGTCGGTGTGAATGGATGCGCACCTGACATTGGCATGGGAGTGGATGTCCGGAGACCTGTGCTACCACGGACGCAATTGGTGGCGTTTCATCGGATCACAAAGGTTGTGCGTGGATGAGGCGCGAGTGTCATGCACAGTGAGGGAATGTTGTAGTGGGTTGGGATAGGTGAAATCTGAAAGTGACCGTGGAGTTGGGCAAGTGCACATGGACATAATTGATAAGTGACAGTGTGAGGGAAAAGAAGGACAGAGTGAAGTGAGAATGTGGTGGAAGGAGTGAGGACAATGGTTTCGAAGTTTAGAGCGGTGCTTGCAAATAAGTAAGGAAATTACCGGGGCGATGTAATGATCCGGTGAGTGCTTGATCGTTGGCTGGTTGTAAGCCTATCACAGGGCTTAGGATCATTTGTCCATTAGATTATTTACACTATTTTTAGTTATGTGATTTCTTGGCCACCTTTCCCATCGAAATGTTGCAAAATTGGTACTGAGGTTTTGTAATAATTGTGGCACAATTGATGGAATCTTTAAATGCCACCTGTCCCTTCTGGGTACCAGCGCCTTTTAACGACACCTGCGGGCGCCTGTTGAATCTCTGCTAACCCTCTATACCTGACTAGAATAGGAAGAATCTAACCCGTGAGGGGAATTGATGTTAATTTTTTTCACCAAATGACTTGATAGACCATTAATTTATGGACAGGATTCCATGGCATGTTTGATCCTCACGTCGTTACCACGACGGTTAATTGTGGATCAGGCACCGTTCAGGTCTTGATAGCTCCTAATTGCTGCTGTGGTGTACCTTTTGGCCATATCCGTTTATCGGCCGCCTTCGAGTTTCCAGTTGGCTATCTTAAGCGAGGGCATCCTTCATGCTGTAGCCATCCGCATGATCAGTCTTTGTGCCATCGTCCCCACTATTAAGCACTATTTTTCCACTTTTTGGATTTAAAATGAGTGGGCGTATTGAAAATGCCTTATAATTTTAATTGTCCTCTCTATACTGTGGGTTGGATTTATTTGGGTTCAGCTCAATTCCAAGACTATTTCTATCCGAAGCGATGTGCTTGACTTAAAGTGGATTTTGCTTCCTCTAGCGTCGCTAGATGCATGTTTGAGGCATGGTTCTCTTCTCAAAACAATGGAGGCATTTCTTCGTGGTACTCCCCCATCCATATAAAGAGATCACTAAATCACTTCCTCAATTTCAAAGTTGAGAGACCATTTTTGTCTTAAAATCTTGAAGGGTTTCGCCAAAACCCTGTCTTGTGCATAATCGACTGATCACCAACGTTTACCATGACTGTTGAAGGCCTGGCCTTATGATCTTGAATCACCCATTGCCTACGGAGGTGTCTACAACTCCAGAAGAATATTTCAACCTAAATGCTCTTACAGTTCCCTTTTTAATGCCCAGTTCCCAAACAGTCTTGGAAGTTTTGATATTCTTTAATAGGCTGTAAGGCCACCATAAGGTCAAGGCCATTGAAAATTTTATAAGTAGATAGGAATTGGCGACTGCACATGGACTTTACAACCACTTCGGCAGTCGGCAGTAAGGCGCTTTATTCTGACGCCTTTATCCCTCACACAGCAGCCTATAGAGCAAAAATGCTTTCCAAAAATGTTAATTAATGCCTTTACTGGCGTTTTTTTTTACTGATTCCCTAACCTTTAACACCCTTGTTGTCTTTTTTCCAAAGCCATTTACCCCTCACGGATTAGCTGGGGCCTCACCTTTACGTTCCATTTTTGCAAGGCAAAGGATACTGTGGCTAGAATTATCCGACTTCAGGAATATGATATTCTCCAAGTTGTTTTGAATTTACAAATATTTTCCAGTTGTCTGATAGCACAGTTTTTGGCAGTCATGAATATTCAGGAACCCGTAGAGTCGCTAGTTTTCCTTTTACTGGTAACGATCGCCGTACGGCTTCAAGTCATCCAGAGCGTTCTTATTCCTGAATGCCACAAAAAAGGGAAATTAGAAAGGTGCTTGAAATATTTTTTTTTTTTGAAAACCTAGGGACCTAGCAAGCTCTATTACTGGTGTGGGAGATACCTTTGAGCGATATTCATGAGGTTTGGAGTAGGTAGCTGGAAAGGAATACAATTAAACCTAACACAACGCAGTATGCGTTCAGTACCAGGACCTCGGCGAATAAATCAGCCACCACAATCCAGACATCTTATTTGTTCAAAGATTGCGTCAACCAGCACTGCCTTATAGGCTCATTCGAATGGTACATAGAAACTGAAAAAATGAGGTCCAAATGTGAATATCTTTCTTCCAGATGGCGAGCGGTCCGCTGGTCTTCATCCACCCCGCGATCGAGGAAGGTTCCGCCAACTCACCTTCCTCCGGCCACAATAAATCTGAGGATGTGGTGCTGCGACGTGTGGGCGACGCCTACTTCTATTGGAATGCCCCCACTGCTCCCAACCAGACAAAACAGCAGGCCACTGCCTCCTCCACATGGGATCTCTCCGCCGATCACCTCCTCTCCACAGACTGGTTTAGCTCTCCTCGAGGTCACTCTGACCCGAATCTTCAGTACGTTCACACATTGGAGCGTCCCAATGCCGCTTATGAGACAGTCACTAGATGCCTCAATTACCTTAACCTCAACTCCATCAGGTCGGTAAAACATTTATTCCTGACGTCAGTGATGTGTCTCGATGGGTCCATTGCTACTGACTCACAACGAATGTATTTCAGATGCTAGTCACTGACTGCCTCCATAACACAATCGGCGTTTAAAAACCGTTAAAATCGAGGTAATCATCAAAAGTGGAAGCGAATTCGACGAGCCTAGATTCAATCATCCACAACACGTCTTCCTGCTGCTTCCTCTAGCTTCGGTATCGAAGATCCAAAAGAGATAGGAATTTTTTGTTCATTTTAACTGGGTTGGCTAACTGCTACCGAGCCCTCTGAGGACGTAATTAGATGTGTAGGGGACTAAATAGAGCTTCAGCATAAATATAATTTAATACCATGGTGACTGGGAGCTGCGGAGGCTGGAAGAGCGCAAGCAATTAAACACCCAGCTCGAATGAATGTCCCTCTGGTGTGTTAATGCCCCTTTTTCAGCGACTACTTTTTTAATGCTCCATAGTGAAGCAATCTGGAAAATGGGTGTGCACCTAAGGCAAAGTAGGTGACGAAAATGTCGAACATGATATGTAATTAAGCATGCATTAACAACAAACGAATAGTTGCCTAAAGTTGGTGTTCTTCATGGATGGCGGTACACTGCATCGCTTTTGTGAGCTATTTCGGAACAATCATCCTTTTAAGGATACCACGTTCCTTCGGCTATCTCTCCGACACAGGGCTGGATAACTACAGCCATAAGTGGTTAAATGATAGGGGTATAAAAATAGCCGAAACCTGATGCAGTAGTTAAGCCCCGCCACAGCCTGTGCGCCTGCAAAGTGCCTTCCCCCCGACTCCTCGGACTAAATTTAGATCAACCAATCAGAGCGTCATCATTCCCTGCATCCACCATGAGTATGGGCAGCTGCCATGTATGCTCTCTGTTTTGTAGGAAAAATTCCCCGTCTTGCTTCTCCACGGAGCTCACCTTCAACAACTGTATGTGCGGCTCATCAGCCAATTCCTCCTCCGCCATTGGTCCAACCCCCTGTTCTCCCACTCCTCCCTCTGCAGGTACTACTACGATGACACCTAATGACCACTGGGTCTTACCATGGCAATCAGGTCAAAGAACTTCACATGGCCTCAACAATGAGGAGGACTTCTTCAACTCGCGCTCCTTCTTTGCCGACGTCGGTAGCATGGCAACCACTATTGTGAATAACCGTGGAGGATTTTTCCCCCCACCACCCGCACCAATGGCGCTGCCGCCGTCCACCCTATTGACAACCAATTCCTTTGAAGGTGCACCTTTTCTGCGACAAATCTCCGGCAACACACAGACTGGTGTGGAGGTACCCTCATCGATTACGCGTCGCCCTGGAGCCAATGGGTCCTCTTCTACCTCCACCTCTGCTGCGGGTAATCGAATAACCTCCACCAATTCCTTGCAAGCGGCGGTCTTTCCACGACGCGAAGGAACAATCTCGCCATTGAATCGGCGCTCCTCTGCCACAGAATGTGTGAATAAACCCGTTCGCCCTTCTTCCGACACCAATGTCATCTCTCTCACTGACAATCCTGGCGCCCCCATGCTGAAGACGGACAGCACTCTTTCATTGGACACGGATGCGCGTACAAGAGCTTGCTGCTTTTGCTGGTGCTGTTGCTGCTCCTGCTCATGGTGAGTTCAACCACGCACTCAGTATGCGATTGGTTGTAGGCCCTATAGATGGAGGAGGTTTAATCCAACGGAGGAGGAGGAGGAGGGAACTAATCATTTGGCCTGGGACTCAGTTACTGGATGGCCTCGGTACAGGAAGATTCGACATTTTATCTTACCCATCCCATTGCACTATGCTGGATGAAGGCATGACTTCGAAATTTAAAATGTTTAAGGTAGTGAAGGCGTCGATTAGAAGTCGAGGTCAGGGTGGGCGTTCCTTGCGTCAGATTAATGCACGGGAATGTCTACCTAGGCGGTTGGCTGGAAGCGGTGGGGGTCGGCTTGACCGCGATAGTCGTAGACGAATGGTAGTCTGCCTGACTGTGGCTAAGGCTCCCGTCGTCGTATTCCTCCGTGGCTACAGTCCGCCGTAGACATGGACATGAATTTACAAATTTTGAATGAATGTCACCACTGTCAAGAGCCTCGGTTCATCATACATCACACAGCATTGGAAGGTACAGATACGCATAAAATTCCTGCAGTAACATTCCGTTTTATGTTCTCCTTGACCGGAATGCCTTCCACGGTGTTACCTTAAATTCGGGGGGGGGGGGGGATTTTAACGAACTTCAGTGAAGCAAAAGCGTCCCCTCTTTTTCCTGTCCTAGCGTGCGTGTCAGACCTCCCCTCGAGCCGAACAAACGATCAATTCGCACAGTCTAGACGACCCGCACCGAACAGAAACTCAGCTTCTAGAGCTGCGGTATGCGAACATGTTTTTTGCTGACAGAAGAAAATATGAAAAATTTTGGAATTTGCCCCAGAGCCAAGTGACCTTTCAGGTCACTAGGTCGCTAGTAAATCAAATGCATATGATTAATTCGCCTTTACGAATCAAATTAGCATTGTAAACAACCGTCTAGCTGAAATGAACGGAATTTTCTTTTGCTCGTCCCCTAGAACCACGTATGAGGACATCCTTTCTTGGTCCGAGTCGTTTGACACCCTCATGAGGTGCTTCACTTCTCCGGACGGTGCAGGTATGCTCATTCCTTAATTACTGATTTCTGAAAGTGTTGAATATGGAAAGAGATGGCAAAGAGCTTTTCAGTGCGTGGCCGAGGATATAGTAAACCCACTTCTGGTCGTCAGAACGCTAGCCCTTTTGAGTTAGCGAGCGAACTAACGCCCGTCGGCGGAGATGGTTGTGGAAGAAATGGCGGGAATAGGTTGCTTTGCCACCAAAAAGGGGGATTGAATATTCAGTAGATGGAGGTACATCTGAAACGCGCATTGTTCTTGTGTCTGCTCGTGTTGCAGTGGGTCAGAAGGCCTTTCGGGAGTTCCTGCGGTCGGAGTACAGTGAGGAGAATATCCTTTTTTGGTTAGCCTGTGAAGACCTTAAGCAGGAGACCAAACCCGAGGTGGTGGAGGAGAAGGCGCGACTCATCTACGAAGACTACATCTCCATTCTGTCGCCTAAGGAGGTCTGTTTTTCTCTCCCTCTCTCCCTACTTTTTTTTTGACAATAGATGCCTCACTGTGATCATGTTGTTTTCCTGACGTTGCTAAGTATAAGTCCATCGAAAATCCTACTGGTGGGTGTTGTAGGTGAGTCTGGATTCGCGGGTTCGTGAGATGATCAACACGAACATGACCCAGCCCACGCCGCACACTTTTGACGAGGCCCAACTACAGATTTACACCTTGATGCAGCGCGACTCCTATCCCCGATTCCTCAACTCGAGGATCTACAAGGATCTGCTTGCCATGACGAAAGGTGACAGCTCCTAGGATATTAATCTGTCCTTCCAATTTGTACATTCAAACCACCACCACTGCCGTCACCTCCCCTACCCCCCCGCCTCCGCCAGGCTGGCTCTGGTGACTCGAAACCACCCTACTTGTTACAAATCAGTAGACAATTTATTTTACTCTTCTCCTCGCTAATGTTGATGATTCCAAATTATTGTGATATTTGTCCTGCCAGTGACAACCTCAAACTTCCACCTTCTTTCACTTTCACTCCTTTGTTCTTGTCTTCTTATCTATGGCGTGGCTATTTTAAGTGGCTGTGCGTATTTTCCAGGAAAGAAATTAACCTCAGCACCCCTCCTACCATTGTTAAACTCTTGTCTCGCCCTTTTACCGCGACAATTAACATTGTCTTCACGCCAACACTGTACCTACGAGGAATAAAACTGATAGCCTCTGTGCGTATTCTTCCCTTCCCCCCCCCCTTCTCTCAAGATGTGTAGGCGATATGCGTCGGCCACCAGTTCATGAAGGTGGAAGCAAAGCGGTGCCCTCAATGGAGAAATTTAATGAAAGTCTACAAGACAAATGAGCACCATTAAGCTTGGAAGAGTAGCCGTTTCGATTTGTGCAGAACTTTCGTGCCGAAAAGGTGATTTAAATATAGGAAGAACCTCCCTCTACGTGAATGAAGAGAAACTCACATCAGGCAGTACCGGGTCCTTCAAACCCTGCCATGAAGTTGACAGGGCTAGACCCTGGATCCACTGACACAGGTGTAAAATGTTTTTTGGCCTCTGGGTCATGCAGAAGACGACCCGGAGGGGGGCGTTGAAAACGGCTATTGGGAAGAAGGTTGCTGCGTGGAAAAAAAGGGCTCGGCTATGTAAGTCCTCAAGACTCCGGAGTTTAGGCCACCATCTTGGCACCGTAGCCTTCCGTTCATGTCGATAGCCATCTAGTCGTTTATTTACCTATGCTTTCTTGCCTCTTCAAAGATAACCTGGAGCGTTACAGCACAGCACGCGATTACACAGGCATCCCCGACCTCTAGCGATTTGAAATTAACCACAAAAAATGGCAAGTAGCTATCATTAAATCCAAAATTTTACACATCTGTACAGTTGTCTGGGGATCGAGGTCGAAGGAGAGGGAAAAGGGGGAGCTACAACTCAGCGCACCTTGACGTTGAGATGCGTTTCAGCGAGTCTACCGACTTCCTCATGCAAAGGACGCACCTCGCGCATGGTGAGTGTGCGACTGTGATCTCTGTAAACAATGCGGTAGCAGTAGCTCACTCGGGCATTCACCTTGTCCTCGAATCGGTCAATCAGTGTTACCTTTGGAGAAAAACGAAGTGTAATTCGTATTAAAAAAGAACAATTATGCCTTCCTGCATCAGCTTCGTGCTAAGAAAATAGCCCAACACGTGCCCTGACTTCACGAATACGCATGGTGTGTACTCCTCATCGATTTATAAAAAGCAGTTTTCTTGGACTGGGGTTAAATTAACTGCCTTTCACCCGCGATTGAAGGGATAAATTCGGTGGTGTGCGTGTCAGTGTCATTAGGTCGAAGGGCAAGCTGGGCTGTTGTGGCCGACTTTCTTTCGAGATCCTGGTATCGAACGTGACAGTACACACAGACAGGATGAGGTGACTTCTGCTTGTACCAGAAAGTCATCACATGACACCATATCACACCTGCCATTCCTCCCCTTTACCGTGCACGATTCTCTCAGCCCAGTAGTGTTCGCGTTTCAAAACTTCGACAGCCTTCTTGTCGCTTCCAATCACGTCAGTCGTTGGACCACAGATGCTTACTACATCAATGAACATGAGATAGAACTCATGAAGTCCGGCCTCAATGCTTTCGTCACCGTCGGGACGACATCGACACTTCACACTACCCTGCGTTTCATCATCCGGAAGGGGTTCGCCTCTTTGCCGAAAAGGATGTCTATCTCCAGGAGGGAGAATAGGGTGATATTCACCACCCATCCTCTGCTTTCAGTTGTTCAAAAGCACACATTGAGAAAATTTCAGACCCCTTTCGGTGGTCAATTTCTTCTAAAATGCACTCCAATCGTAAAAATGAACATTTAAGATCTGAGAAGAAAGTCGACCAACACAGCTCAGACGCTTTATTACTCCCGACATTTTCACTGCTGGACTAAACAATTCCTCAGACCCTAGAGAGTACTTCTTGAGGCTTAACGTTGAACATTGCCCTTCAGCAGCTGCAAAAGGTTATTGGTCGCCTCATTGGGTGCTCGTTTGCAATTGTTACAGCGGCATGTCTGACTTCCAGTCGTGACTAGCTAGCTGGACTTGCGCGGAAATCTGCATCTCTCTCGCCGATACAGTCACTTTTAAACATTTCAACCAACTTATGGGCAATTCAACGAAAGTCCGCACACACATTCTGCCCAAAGGACACTATTCCTCCCAATTTGGTGTCTCGGTGGCTGACCTGTTCGACAAGATCACCGACCACACCCCTGACAAGTTCAAAGAAGTCTCGTTCGAACTCCAGACGATGATCAGGCGTGGCGTAGGGCATCCAGAAGGAGATGTCCAGAGGGCACGGAGGGAATACACTTATTGGCTGCAGGAGAAAGAGAAACTCGATTAATCCACTGTAAAATGTTGAGCACAACTACGGGTAGCGTTTAAGTCAGACTGGAGCTTTTAAACCTAGGAAAGGATAAAGCATTTCTTAAGGAATGAGAGCTCTAAATTTACCCTTTACCGTAGTTTTCGTTAAGTCCCTACGCATACCTCACCTTGCACGCTAACACTTCGGAATTACCAATTTTCGTAGAGGATGAATAAATTTCTGTTCAGCGCGAATGCACCACTACTACTGCAGTCTGGAATCTTGATCAACGGTGCGTCTTGTGGTCTGCCTGACTACTATTGGTAACAAAAGAGAATGGCTGCAAAATTTGAGGTCCTGGTTTAATATGAAAGACTCTCGTATCATCTGTAGTATTCGGATGAACCATAAATCATGCTTTGGATTCCTAGTTAAATATAACAGTAAAAATGAATCATTCCGAAAAGATAATCGCACTTGGTGTAGATGGGGTAAATGAAAGACCCTGCCTTGTAGGTGATGGGTTCGTTGATAGTCTCAACTTTGAATTGATGTAAAAAGCCTGGATCCCTGGACCAAAACAGTCGAATGTCTGGAACACTGTATAGCTTCATTGCCCACCGCTCCAGCCCTAGTCCAAACGCGTAGCCCACTCTATTTGCCACTCCACCTAACAAGGTCGAGCAAAAACTGTGGGGCGAAGTGCACGCGAGTATCAAGAACAACTAACAACGGGGACTAACCGTGGTCGATAATTTCTTGACGCAGAATGCCACAGCCTAGCATCTCTGTCCATCCGTCAGAATCAGCACCGGTCATCACACCTGTCTGGATTTCCAACTCCCACGAAGGATGTGTAAAGGGGAAATACGCCGGCACCCATCGCATTTGTACATCTGTTGAAAACAATGGCATTTGTTTAAAAGGTACAGTTCGAACTACTCACTCACCCTTGCCGAAGAGATGAACAGCAAGCTCCTCTAATAGGCATTTCAGTTGGAACTCTATACAATAGGCGGTCTCAAGAGTATGACGAGGCTGCCTGCCAAGAGGGAGCTCAGAAGAGGGCACAGCGACAGAGAGGGGTTGCAAGATTTCCGGCGTCGAATGCTCAAAGAGCTTAAGACATCCACTCGGATCTACCGTGTCCTTAAAGAGCTAGAAGTGAAAAATAGGAAGTGAATATTACTCCATTCTCTCTCCTAGCGACTAACCTCCCTTTCAGTGAAGAGGCGAACCCCTTCCAGCTGATGAAATGCGGGGTAGTGTAGAGCATCGATATCGTCCCGACGGTAAACATCACCGACGGTGACAAAAGCATTGAGGCCCGACCTTATGAGTTCCATCTCGTGCGCAGACGTGTGGCTACGAAGAACGGTGTGCTCATTAATATAGTAAGTTTCCGTGGGCCGACGGCTGACGTGATCGGGAGTGACAAGAAGACTGTCAAAGTTCTGGAACGTGGACACTACTGGGCTGAGAGAATCATGAACGGAAAAGAGAGGATGAGAGGTGCCGATTCCCTCGGCACTTTGATGTGCCGGACGCTAAAAAGGGACGTTTCTATATTACACCTTTGAATAGACGAAAAAATTGTGAGCAATATGAGTACCTTGTTTATAAATTCCGTAATCCGGTGTTTGAGCAACCATAGAGGGTGGTATTCTTGATTATGCAGGTTTCGTGCAGTGAGATCAAGAATTTTGGGGGATATGTTGGACCAGGAGTCAGTTTTGTACAGCTTTCCAAGGATGTTAACTCCCTTTTTTGGTTCGTCTGATGATATTAAAACGGAAAATTGACATCTTTTCTAAAAATACGAAATCAAAAGGGATAAATGGGAATTAAAAGAGATAACGACACAACGCCTTCGAAAACCAACCCACACACGAGGTAGAAATGTGGTTTCGTGGAAGATACAATCGCGGGACTCTCATAATTGAGCTAAAAATACAAGGTAGTAAATGTAGTTAGAATTGCATCTAAAATAACAATGAAGTTTATGGGGGAAATTGCAGTTAACGACAGCTCGCGTGCAAGTGATGATAAAAAATAATGTTCTGGGCCATTTGTGAAGAATAATAAGGACATCATAATAAATAATCCCGTGTGACAAATAAAAACCACGTAACTGAAAACCACACACTACCTACAGGGCAGCCACCGGGAATTCGAAAATGCGCTTTCTTACATCGGACGGAATAAACTTTGACTAAGCCAAAGTAGTTTTTTGCATTAACAAGCTACAATCGCTATTTTGAAGGTTATTTTATGTAAGATATTTCAAAAAGGAATCCAGGTGCCTTAACTTACTGGGTCAAGTGCCCACAGTGTGCTTTCTCCTTTACTGCTTCTGTGTTGTCCCATATCCCATATTTAGGTCCAGACTTGACTAGTTAATGTGTCTATCACACACCAAACCCTTTAAAATAATATGGTTAGGGTGTGTACCGAAGAATTTACTGTTTGCTGACGCTATTAAAGATCCCGACGCATGCCTAAACCTATAAGTTATAAAATACAATTACCGCTTCTAAGAGTAACACCAAAAGATCACTTGAAACCAGTATAGTGACCTGGTCAGTCATTTTTGGGGTTCCCCGGCGTTTGCCATCAGATTAGTTCCCTCACATTTAAGTACTTTAAATGGGAAATTTTGGAAAGTAATATAACTGGGGGATACGCCTCATTTTTTAGACTTAAAGGGACAATTTTTAATATGCTATCCCGCATAACCTTGGGCTTGTATCCAATCTTTAAGGCGTTATAGCAAATTCGACAAAAGTGTCTACTCAATGCCATCTAAATTTATTTGTTTAATTGACGCTAATATCGAAAACATTTCTGATGTCCCATTTCGTGATCACACAGAAACCGTTAATTTGCACTCCAACAAGATACCTCACATTGGACGTGGCGTTTTCCCAACTTCGTTAATTAATTTGGACTTATCATCGAATTTTATAACAACTTTTTGTGGAGATGAAAGCCTTCAGAATCTTAGACGATTGAACTTAAGTGCAAATAACATCAAATCCGTTAGAGACTTTGGGTATTTGAGGTAATATGTTTTTGTACGTCATATTTCAACACTTCTTTTTGCCCTAGTAGGATGTGATCAAAAGTTATGTAGTTGTCTTAATGGGTTTTGTTGAGCCTTTTTATATGATTTGGTAATCTTCATGTTGTGATTTAATTTCTATATCTGCGAAATTACTGTAGGTGTTATTTAAGTATGTGGTTATCTGTTGCCTATACCTTCTTTAACGGCTTTTTGGACGTATTTTAAGTTCCTTAGTTTACTTGGATTTATCCTACAATCAATTGAAGGATCTGTCCGACTTTCGTGGAATTTATGATCATCCACTGACGTATTTGGACGTTCGTAGCAATAGGCTGGCATCAATTGGCGATCTGATAAGAGATTTATCGGAATTCAAGTGCCTCAAAGATCTCTTAGTGGCTGATGAACCACTGACGGTGGATGGAAATCCCATTTGCAGTTTTAGGGATTTCCGAGAAATCTTATTTAACGGATTGCCTCAGATTCTGAGAGTCGACTCTTTTTCCCGTGAAATCATTATAAAAGTCCCCTCAACCATAGAAGCAGGTACTTTAGTCAATATAAAATAGGATAAGAAAATTGCACTTATTTTATTACCTGTACTACCCTTTTTAGGAGGCATGTCTTTGGGTGACATAGACGTACCATGCAAGGTACACCAAGTTCGCAAAGTTGCATTTGCCTTCTTTTAGCAATAATATGCATGATACGAGTTCTCTCTCGGCTTACTGCTTTCTTTTAGGAAAAATCTTCTTGCAACTTTCAACCAGACAGAGAGAATGGATCCCATAAGGTAGAACAACCTTTAACCAAAACGATTCGACACGTAATGATCCAAGTTAGTGTTGACAAACGGGAGAAACGAAAATTGGCACAACAGTTGGCCAAGGTGCTAATAAAAGGAATTTTTTCAATTTTTCGGGGTTTTGTAGGGCTTGTGACAGTTACTGTTAGAATTTTTGCAGCATACTCTGAGATTCCGGGTTCATCTTACTATCAGCCTAGTAAATTTAAAAGTCGTATGAATTTTCTATGCCCTTATTAATCCCGTCTACAAGGCCGATTCGGTCCTAGTTCAGATTAAAAGCTATCACTCTAGAATAAAGGGGTTTATAGAGCTTGTATGCGACTAAGAGTAAGTCACATTTGCCTTTTTAGATAACAGCAGAACTGGACATGGAACGTAGCCTTAGAGCCAAATCAGAAACGTTTCAGGAATGTATCATAAATAAGATAAAGGATCTGGGAGAAAGAAGTCCGCTACCGGTTTGATTTACTCGGCTATGTTATATAAATTGGTAATTTCTCCCCTCCTAAATTTTCCAGATAACCAAAACCTTGACCTTACTCTGGACAACCTCAAACTGAAGGAGCAACTTCATTCGGAAACTCAAAACCGGGATCTTCTGGAAAAACGCTTGGGAAAAATCCTGGTGAGTTTTCAAGAGATGCTCAGAAAGGCTTTTTCCAAATCGACCCACCACTTTTTTACTTCTGGTCTTTTTCTCCTTTTACAAATAAGTTTTAAAAGGTTGAAGCTACGCCCATCTTTTACGCGGATCTCTTGGACATTTGTACACCTATCTGAAAAGAGGTAGTGACATAGCAAGATTTGTCAGTACGGTAAAATTATCCTCGGATAGCCAACTCCCTTCACTCGACTTCAGCATGTTTTCACTACCTAGTTGGTTTTTTTCCATTTCGATGTACCCATATTTCGTAACATATGATGATGTCATCTAGAGAATGTTGACCAGGATTATCACTGACGTTGGCAACATTTATGCTGCTGTTTCACTGTAAATTAAACATCTACTGATGCGAATTTTACGCTTTCGTTGACAAAGGGATTGGTTCATGATCACACTCTGTTGCATACAAAAACACCATCACTATTGCGATTGCCTCTCTGCTATCTTGAGTGAATTGGTCCTCAACAGCTGCGCTGGCTATGAAGAATGGGAACAGTTGGCGCCTGATACCTAACGCTGCATGTGGTGAAGTGAGAGATGCCTAGTATCTGTTTAAACAAGTCCCGTTTTGACTTGAATGGCCTCCTATTTGAGTTAATTTTTCATTACCTGACTTTTTTTACAGATCTGAAACTAAATTTCTTTTTTACATTATCCAAGAAACAAATGCAGGACAACATCCAAAGCCTTGACGAGGTAGTCACCCTAAGAATGGATTGGAATCGTCTCTGTTCAGATGCAATAGCTCACCTGGAGGCCAAAATGGTAGCTGATGAATCCACGGTGGGTTGGCAGATTTTGAAAGGCGGGGGGGGGGGGAGAGACTTCTTTAGCAACCCGATGAAAAAGTTTCCTTTTTTAGTTGAGGAAGTCCCTGTCGAGGGCAGAAAAGCAGAAAGTGGAGAGGCTTCTCCAAGATCGAATCGCACGAGCCTGTGAGGCGGTACGAAGACAGGCTGATGTTGAGTACGTCGTCAATTCTTTTGACTTTGAAGGGCAGTGTCAACGCATGACATGTGCTACTCACTTGCCCAACAGGTTTCGTGACCTCCTTCACCAAGTTGATGTCGTAGGTGCAGACAATGCATTTCATCATCACTAACATCAAGCCCTAGCAACATTTGTTTTGATAGACTCATCTTCCGTTTTTGTGCTAAAGAAATACATAATTCTTTTTCAAGACTGTGGAGTGTTTATGAACGTGATCTATCAATCTTGGACTGATTCATCTTCGATGTTAACTTTCTCGTCTAGGCTGCTTCTGCGTGGCTAATTCGCGGGCCTGACAATACACTTCCACAATTTCGGAATTGGGATTATTTTAATTTTTTTTAGAAATACTGTAATAGAAAACTTTGGGTTGCACCCTGTCGCAAGAATGACCTTGTTTGTGGTTTTAGGAAGAACTAATCCATGAACTAGTTTTTTTCTCCAAATTTACAGACTAGAAGCTGCTCAAAAGAAGTACTCCCGATTGGAGGCCGAATTCAGATTCGCCCTTCACTCTGAAAGCCAACGCTACAGCCAGGTGAGTACTCTGAAGACCTACCTTTCCATCAACGAGAGCCCCTTTCTTGAAGAAAAGGATTATCTTAATTCTAGGTGTCCACACGTGCCATGACTGCGGAGAAGACATTACAAAAACAGAGGAAGAAACTCCGCACAGCAAAGAAAAATTTGAATTTAGCAGCAACCTTAGTCAGTGGTTTGAAAAAGGTAGGGATTTTTCCCATCGATAAATTCATATAAAATTGGAGATTCGGCGTTGGAAATAGACTTAAAGTTTCAAATAAGAAGAACTTGTGTAACTCCCCTAATCTTCACTAAAGAGGAAAGAAGATGTGGTACTAGGTCAGAATATGTATTGTCGACGTGCAGCAGGTCTTGGGACTACCAACGTGGTCCGGAGGCCAGAGCATCAGGGAAATGTACGATGTTGGCGCCCCTAAGTGGTTCGCTGCCAGTATTGAAAGCTAAACAGTCAACCTATTACATTGCCTACCTCCTCTTTTGAGCGTGGTCTCCGGTACTCCCCTCGGCCAAGATACTGGACTGCAGCGTCACTGGTCCCTCTTGGCAAAATCCACTGCATCTAGAGTTTTGTCTTGTATGGAAAGTGTTTTAAAGGATGAGAGGATGGGTTAACCATCGCATATGTCCATAGCTAGTCGTGGGAACATTGGCTCAAAAACCGAGTACAGTTGACAGACTCGTAGTGAACTTCTCCAGTTGTCAATAGCTTTCCTGCAGAACTCGGAATTGTAGTAGTTTCCGAAGGCAGACGTCATTTTCAAATATTCCAGTGGTTTACACAGGTCATCACATTCGCAGTATATGCACTCCATCCGACCTGCTAAGGTTTATCGGGGCGGTTGCCCTTTAAGATCGGGTTAGCTTTCCGCTACCACTAGAGTAGCGCTCCGACAGAACCCTGAAGACTAACGAAGGCATAATATTTGGACAGAATTTGTTCTGTCGACGTAAAGTCGGGCTTAGGGCTATTGGTATGGTCGGAGGTCAGGCCACCCGGTGGTAGTACAATGACGAAGTCCCTCAGTGGTCCTCTACCAAGACCGAGAGTTAAAAATCTGTGTTTTACACTTTGACAGAGTATGAAACTGGACAGTGTCTCTGGAAAACCGACGGTTTCCCTTGGTCAATTACATCACTTCAAGTCTGGGCACTCTCTAACACCTGGATGTAGATAGTTGATTTGCCCCTGTGACCTCAAAAGCGATGGCAAAGTAATTAATAAATCTCGGGAAGCAGAAGCCGTACTTTTATTCGACACAATCTGCCTGTCGCACTTACTTACCCATCTTAAGAGTCCAGCTAGCGTCTGGAAAACAGCTTCGATATGGAATGATTTATCAGGACGACTGAACCGCCCTAGGATAGTCGAATTGGCTTTGCTATCGGCATTCACTGCGCAATACCCTCTTAAAATTGCTAATCTCTGTCCGTGAGGGGGAGGTTTCATTTCTTGTACAGTTTCCTCACGTGAAAAGCATGTGTAAATTGGGTGCCCAAGACCAAGTGCCACACATGGGTAACCGCTGCGCCGTGGGCTCCGATCATCATTGATGCTTGGACACTTGAGTTTTTTGTCACTGTACCATCCTTAAGGTCTTTATCAGGTACCAAAAACCCCTACAGACTCGGGTTTTACATCATTGTTGCCAAAAAGCTTGGTTCATGAGCACAGGATGGTGTTTAAACACATGCAATCACTAATGTTGTTTGCCTGACTTTCTGCTTCCCTGCGGGTCAAGCTCATGAACAGACCGACTTTAAGTGTGCTGATAATTACTATACAGTTAGGGAGAGCCAAGTATCATAAAAACGCAGTCGGGTGAGCATACGTCGTACCTCTAGAAGCCCTTATTGAAATCCTTGTTTCCTGTCCACTCGGACTGGGATTTCGACGCAATTCAAGCTCATGCATATAAACATCAGTTTACAATATAAATTAATGAAAATTTGCCCTAAAGAAATAAATGTTTTTCTTAATTTTGTATGAATTGGCTCC
Organism: Echinococcus multilocularis; assembly: GCA_000469725.3. Taxonomy (NCBI): domain Eukaryota; kingdom Metazoa; phylum Platyhelminthes; class Cestoda; order Cyclophyllidea; family Taeniidae; genus Echinococcus; species Echinococcus multilocularis. Next base: position 1,624,045 of record LN902846.1, on the reverse strand, counting down.
TTTACTTATTTTTCAATTTGTATTTTCACGGTTAGACTGTAGCAGAGCAATGGAAGGAGTTGCAGGGCTCTGATCGAAGCCTTTCAAATGCTAGGGACCTTCTTGGCGAAATGAACAAGGTTTGAGTGGATTTTACCCAATTTTGACAACTTAAATAGACATTACTTGAGGAGTTTTTGCCTTCCCTTGTAGACAATCAAGGAACTGACAGTGCAACTCTCCTTGGAGAAAAACGAAAAATCGAAAATTTTGGAGGAGCATAAGGTAAAAAAGATTTTTCAATGCGGAAAATTGCCCTTTTTTAAAGGTATGTTGTGATCAAAATGATGCCTTCGCACGACTGGAGGAGGAGAGTAAAAAACTCGAAAAATTACAAGGTTTATAACCTCAACGTTATTGTTTTTACTCAAATTCATTCAGTAGTATTACTTTCCCCTTTCTAATATAGAGAAAATGTCAATTAACAACTCAGCCTTGAGCAATGAAGTCAGTGAACTTACATCCAAGTTGAAGGTTGGTTGCTGTCCACTTGTGACTTAGCTCTGGTAGTTGTGGTTTTGTTTGTTTGTCTATTTGCCATTCATCCTTTAAGCTGTCCGTCATGTATCCCCCCACCCTGTATTAGTCTCGTATCCTTCCATCCATCTTGTAACCATCCATCCATCCTGTGTCAATCCATCCACCCATCCTGCATCCATCCATCCATCTATCATCCCTCTAACTACTCAACAATCTACCTTTATATCTGTTAACTCTTTAGTCAGCAGAAGAAGGTGTGCGAATAAAGGCAATACAACTTGACGATCAATTAGACACGATAAAACAATTAAAGACTGTAAGTGTCTTCCACTTTGTTTTCTGGAGTTTTATTGTGTAATGGTGTGATTGAGTGTTTTTCGTATGTTTTAGGATCTTAGTGCTGAGCGCGACAAAAGTAAGGAACTGGCGAAATTTAAAGAAGAAAATAAGCAACTACAGGTAGTCGTTTTGATTGACAGAATTTCTATTGCAAATTTCTAAGAGACTGTCAAGCTTATTTTCTCTTTCACCTTTTTAAAGTCTGCGATTGACCATTTGACTGGTCGAAAAGATGAGATGAAGAGCCTCATTCTTGAGTTGCAAAACGAGAATGAGTAAGTCTCCATCCAAGCATATTCATTAATGATTTCGAGACTTTATTGTCAAATTTTTTTGGCCGTCCGCTTGTGGAACATTGCATCCGCCATCGTTGCTGGGGCTAAACCCCCGGCGCTCCTCGTGATCACTTTCTTGATTTGGGTGTCGCACATTTTAATCATGTATGGGAGAGGAGCGAAGGGACTCCCAAACACCACCACATCTGCTCATGAAATGGTAAGCCTTCGAAAGGCAACATGTGGAGCTAGCTAGCAAAGTAGACCTACGACCCGGAGCCGACGAGACCGGTGACTAGGTCACCTCTCTACGACGTCTGGGTTTGATATTTAGTTGAAAAATTTGGGCTTTTCCACTTTAATAGGGTTTATTTGAGTCCCTCATTCTTTATGAAAGCTTTATAAGTTCTGTGGGGTCTGGTTATAGCAACTGTCGATACACCGAAGGCTCGATAAATTATCATCCGAGGGGACGCCAACGTCTTTTCATTGTACCCTATAAGCGAGACCTGGAAAGGAAATTTTGCCTCCCCAGGGATGATTTTCTGAAACTGTTCAAGGCATGAAATGGTGATGTTTGTCTTTGAGAAGACTTGCGTCCAAAATCTCCCGAAGTCATCCCTCACAATGAACTGTGGAAGTAGTCGGAATTACCCAATGGAGGTAGTCACTTGATGTGCTCAGACATCCAACTACCCCTCGTTCTTCTTCTTCCCTTCCCCACACCTTCACCGTTCCCATCTTAAGTGAATGTTGTAGTTCGCCTCCAAGTTTGCTAACTCGAGAACCTTTCCAGTTCCCTCAAAGGCGAAATACTGGCTTATCAAGATGAGATTAACTACATAAAAGAAAAACTTTGTCGTAAGGAGAGTGACTGGTTGGAGCGCTGCGCTCAGGCTGAAAATGAACGGGACGAAGCATTGGCCAGATTGAGGTTGTTTGATCTATCTCTTGAAAAGCAAATCCTTTCCTTCCTGTAACAAACACCTATTTTGCCTATTTAGAGAAATGTCGGAGGAGATGAAAGAGCTGGCAAGAAACTGCAAAAGTCAGCTCGAAAGCACGGAGACCGCTTTGAGTAAGCAAGCGAAAGAGGCGAACCAAAGGCTGCTTGAGACGCAGGAGGCAGCCAATCAGCGCATTTATCAGGTCAGTGACCTGAAAGGAAGGTAGTAAATAAGGCCTCCCGTCTCCCATTGGTGGATTTTACCGGGGTAGAGTAAGGTGAAGTCTCGTTTCTAATTTGTCGTTTTTTTTCACCTCAGCTGGAAGAGGAGATGCGCCAGATTCTGCTAGAGTCAATGAATATGCGTGGAAGAGTCGAGACAACACTGAAACATTTGGTTGGAGAACTGGGCTATCAATGTTATTAGACTTATAATGTACTGTGCAAAAAAGAAAAAAGTTTGGAAGTTTTTGTGACTTTTGATCTACTGAACTTCATAGGTAGTATTTCCCCTTGAATTTTCCCGCATGTTTAATAAAATCTCGGGCGAGATATCGCACTTCTTAATTAACCTTGACTGTTGGTTATCCAAACAGTGTTAAAATTAAAAGTAATCATAAAACTGGAGCTTTTAATGCCTGAACGAAACTATACCTACGAGAGTCCAGAAGTACCATTCACTTACCCTTATTGTAGCCGGTGACTTGAATTCATGCACTGAAATGGCCTAACCTCCAAATGAACTGGCGTAACAGGAAGCATTCAGGCCGAATGTCAACTTTTGCCAGGCATGGACCCTTTTCAACTCCCAACCAAGCGGTAGACCATGGAAATAGGGACGGACCTTCAATGTCAACAACCCATCCAGAAGGCGGTACCTGTGTTCGCGATCGCTGACTGAAGGGCGCTCCGTCATGGGGATAGTTGGCTCCATTTTCTCGCATCTCTATCCTTTTTGCCCACTTTCACCTTCTTGTGGATTGTCACACCATTCAAGTGTGTCCACGGAACAATGATCAATCAAGTAGATGTCGGCTAGAACGCTGCCTGTGAAGTGTTTCAAAAGTTTTGGAAAAAGAAAATCGGTGGATTGTGTTGATTTCAATCGATTAAGAAATAACGAAGGCCTTCACTGTCTCGTCTCTGACATCAGCTTCCTTGTCTCAACCACCACTGTATGATGGTTTCTGTCACTACCTGTTACGCTCTCCTCAAGGTCTCTAACTTTTGAATAGGGATAATCTTCCCCACTATCCAGACAAACTCGAATTGCATCAGATTCAAGGGACGGTTTATGTGACAGGTGGAAATGCGAGTACCTCTTCGAGAGACTACTGCGTGTCCATACTTTGCAATGCATTTAAGCAGGCGCGCACTTTTTTGACAAGTTGCTGTCAAGCTGAGCGATCATTTTTTGATCATTTGGTAGATGAAGCCAAGGCCCTGAAGGCTAGTAAACACCATAAATTACAAAAAACTGGAAAAATTTCCACCGTTTTAACCTTTCCTTGCATTTTTTATGTCTGAGAACTTCGATTTTGCTCCTTTCTCCTCAAAAAGTAGGTCAATCAAATATACTTTTCAAAGCACTGTTTTTTACGCATTCTATTTAAAATGGACTTGGGTCTGTAAATACTCCTCCGCCTCTCATATTACTCTCTCCCCCCTTCAGGGCTGGGTATTAAAACTGACCTATAATGGAGTTGGCTGTCCGTGAAGTAATATCAGAGCCCAATTGGCTAGACTCATCCCCCAAGGCAGATTGGAGACAAATCGTCCTCCTAACTTTTTAATGCATCTCATGAGATATTAATGGGTGTACTCTTTGTTGTAAATCCTCTTTCTCTACAGAAAAAAACAAGTAGACTGGATGGGGGAGGGTAGGGGTATCCGAGTGCCTAACCTCATGCTTTTCCACTAGTTGCCTAGGCACTCGACAAACTATTTTACCCTAATCAGGAAACGGAGTTGGCTTCGCCGTTAATTCCACCTAATTGTCATTCTAGTAGAGATGTCTGCAGCCCCAACAACTGTGGTCCTTCTTTTGAAAACGCCAGAAACTTTGCGGGTAGCACTGTTGTTGGCTCCACCTTGATTGGTCATTAATGCGTGGACACATTTGAAGGGTATGATGATCTGCAAGAAGGTGAAGACGAATGAAAAGGATGGAGATGTCTGAGGATTGTTCCGACCATTCCTCATGACTTCGATGACCATCGCCATGATGAAGTACTCTTCAGTCAGCGGACGCTGCTTACTTTCATAAGTAGTAGTTTACAACCCATTTATGGGTGCGGAGAGCATGCAGACCTTTCAGGCAGCCCCTAGATGGCTCAAGAGGGAGGAACTACAAGAGAACAATAGCCGTATTTTCATCTACTAAATATCAAATTCAAGCGTTAGAACAAAGGCCTCTGCTATGAATGGCTGAGCTTGTGGAGACCCCCAACGGAGGGCTTTGATGAGCCACATCCTCTTCCCATACTTGCTCTAGTCTTGTAATCTTCAAGAGGGTAGGTAGCAATTATAAAACAACAGTGGAGTGAAACAATTTAAGACGGTCACTATGAGGATGTCTGCTGATATGGAGAATGGGGAATTAAATTAAGGCAGATGGCTAGGCGGCTGCTTTTTATTAAACAGGGTTCCTTTTAGGCATACTTCCCTCAGAACAGCCTTCGTCCGCACCAGATGAGCGGTCTGCCAACGTGGATTTCACCAAGGGGAAGTAGCTGCAGTCTCTTTTCAATTGCCTCGATGGATTCCTTACATTAGAATTGCAGATCCCCTCACTTAGGCGGATAACATGGTGACATCCGATGCAGGAAAGCGAATCTGATAGGGAGCATCGTCAAAGGAACCGAAAAAGTGATGTCCCTCATTACGTTTTGAGCTTGAATGAATTTGTTCTTCAATCCTGATGGGTTTTTGTCGCCATCTTGGTGGCATTATTTCTGTTAATAGTGCATGATCACTTTGCCACAGTCCCAAAAAGTCCTCTCAAAAGTTATACAGCCTTATGTCATCAAAAGGGAAGGCGTACGTAAAATTGCCAAGAATTAGGTCACAAACTCTGGCCAGCGATGCTCCTTTTCCTTCTGGGATGATAGATCTTTCCCCAAAGCAAAACAGACAGTCAATGAAACAGAGCCTGTCGGATGACACTTAGCTGTTTGTAACGGAAAACAAGTATGCGGACATTACAACCGAGTACTCTTTAGACGCAAAAAAACCGAGATAAATCGGGCTTGGCAGTAGCTTGATGATTATCCAATGTCCTCAGATGGCGTTTAAGAACTCTACGTACTCGTACGATGGAAGGTTCTTTTGACATCACTGACTTATAATGTTGACGGTGGTTAATTTTCGCGGTTGACACTGGGAAAGTATCTTTAGTGGGCACAGATTTACTACTACTGTCGAAGCATCCTAGGACAGTCAGCCTGCTCCATTTTGTCATCAAAGCTGAAACAATACACCCAGGTCTTGTTGCCTGTAGCGACGCGATCGAAGAACCCCTTGCCTCGTCAAAGCACTTCTTGCTTCAACTTCTTCCACCAGCTTTCAGCTCTTCGTGTTGGGGAAAGCTGTAGGCTGCCTTGATGTTTGGCGGTCGACCTAGTAGATTATTCACGAAGGTCACTGAAAGTCCCGTTTTTCGTGGGATTCCACTGAAGGCTAAGTGGGAATCAGGAGTTCGAGATCAGGATCGAAAGTTCCGCGGAAACGACAAAAGAAATGGTGTTCGGGAATGCTGGAAAACACTACATTCGGGATTATCAGCAACGTGCAGACATCCACTTTCACTTTGTCCATAGATGAAAAGTAGCTACGAAACCCATAAGGGAGATGTACCAAGGTTAGCCAATGTGCCATTGCTTGCTTTTTACAACCGGATATGGTACTTCGTCTTCAGCCAATGAGAATGAAGTCCAGATAATAATTGGATTGATGTGGCAAGCAAAGAGCGCTGGATGCGAAATTTGAGCCTGACTTACTGAAATCGAAGAACGGCAGTTTCTGTAGGCTTTACGGAGAAGATGGTTGGAGGATCAAGACATAAAAGGCATGCCACCATGATGGTAGCAAGTGTTATGTGTGCCTGTCACGAATCGGCGCAACTTAGACACCGTTAAACAAGACACTAGACAGGGAGACAGACAACGCTGTACGTTAGACACTGCGTGATCATAAACAGGCTCATGCCGACGAGGGTGTACCTATCAAAGGCCTCTGGCGCAATGCAGCCAAGGCGGGGTAGGGCATTGACACAATTCAAAGGAGGCAAGTTGTACATCTGTGCGTCAATGGCAACCCTAACTGTAGTGCTTCTTAGGGTTCCGAGTGGATATTTTGAGCAGTCAAACATGTGACCTCTTGGCCGACTCGTAGAATATCAGATGCTGGTCCCCATCCCTTTAATCACGTCAAGTTGCATCAGTGGGGAATACAGGATGATTAAGCCATGGCGACAGAAACTTCGAAATCACAGCTTTCTAGTTAGTAGCTAGGACCTAATTTTTGGGATCTACGTGCAGCAGGAGACAATTTGGCATTTTAAAATGCGTTATTTTCAACAGCCCACCCACAAGTGCCGGCTTGACCTGAACACTGTTGATTAAATTAAGTCCGTTTATCCCAGCACTTGATTTACCGCCTCAAATTAATTTATTCGTAGGAGTTCAAAGCAGTCAATTTGGGGTGCGGTTCGCAAATCCTTTTTTAAAGACAAAGTCTATCAAAGGGAGGTTTTGTTGTTCACAGCACCGTCTGTCTCTGCGCCGCAGCCTACGCATTATCAACTCTTGGATTATTGCCAAGTTATGGAAAACAAAACCCAATTTATAAGTGAAAAAGGGGATTTGAGGGTCTCTTTTTACTTTAATCATGTGAGTGTTTCAAGCAGACAAATTCCACCCAAGCGAGGTTTATTAGGTAAACACTGACCATCCCAGTATGTGCCTAGTTCTCTCATCAACGGGGCAGTGGATTCTTTTCTGAGATCCTAACAGCGAGCGCGTTGATAAGCAATACATCATGACTTGAGGCGAGTTGAATTAGAGGCTAAAGAGACCCGACTGTGGACACTCTTGAGGTCGCAATGCGGCTGTCACCATTACCGACAAGTCGGGGAAAGTTGGAAGTGTGGTGTGTGCGTCGGTGAAGACCTGCTGAATGCTGAAGACACGCGGCGTTCCCCTTCTCTTGTGTTAATAGTACTTCGGTTGGCTTTGGCCTCGTGGGGATTACTGACACTTTTAAAGTCCACCTGTACGCGATGTTGGTCAATCGGGGGGAGATGGTGAGTTCCGCAACTTTCCAGAATGTTCCACCTACCCTTCTAAGTGTCACATTTTATGGTGGGTAATGATTTGAGAAGGAGATGTCGCATCAGTGGGTGCGGAAATGGCCTAGGCTATCAAACTTTTGCATGGGAAAGGGCTGGGGCAAATGCAGTAGCAATTCATGCAAATGCATCGTAATGAGGTGGATTTATGAGTTTTGTGGAACCGGAACAACCCACTTTTCCTCGTACGCACACACACACGCACTCACAGACTAAAAAGGGACACCCACATTGCGGAGTGATTTATGCGCCTAAAATGAATGTCTTGTGACTTGAAAACAGCCTCTCAGTGGGTGTAATTCGGCAGTCTCTCGAAAAACCACTTTCCAGTACAACAGCTACATTAGTAAATAGGTTTGGGGAGGGAAGACACTTACCAGGTTGTTACCTCTCTACATTATGCCGGATAGCTTTCGGCATTTGTGTAGCATTTAAGCTGAAGTGTCAAAAAGATCTTTTATCCACTTTGAACGACTGATTGATTGACCTCTGCTTACTCAGGTCAAATTCGTCTCATCGTCTTCGGCTAAGTCCCCACCTTCACTTTTCAGAAACTGGTATCGTGAGAATATGACCTCAAAATTTCATTGTTCCAAGTGGGAGGAGTTGGGAGGCTTATGCGAGTTGCCCCATTGGGCCACTTCAGATACCCTTGATCAAGAGGTCATGTCACAATGTACCTACTGCGCGTGTGCACGCAATAGTATGTGGTGATGGTCAAAGTCCCTTTTGAAAGGAGACAAAAAACCAGAGCCCGTGGATGTCACCGTTAAGAATGTAGGCAGTTCAGCGGAATCTGTGGGCTAAGGACTACCTCAACGTAGAGAATTATTCCTCTGAACACGTAACCAGCTCATGGAACGCCTGATCAGTATTTGAAACGTATCTTGGATGAATGGAAACGGCGTAGACAATTATTCACGACTACGGACGCTCTTGACTGGCGTGGAATGGTTGACTGCTGCCTTAATTAATAGAAGGTGGGTCAGTACCTGCTTCAATATTCTTGTAAAACATCTCGGAGGGTGGACTGTCCAATCTGGGCATATTCCAAAGCCGAAACTGCTTTGTAGGCATTGAGTAAAAGCGGAGAAGGTGTGGATATAAGCAGCAGGCAATATTTTCTAAGGAATCACAAAAATGAACGTGGCAAGACGGTGTCTGGGTGCAAAGAAAAGCGCCCAATTTCCTGTAGGGCTAACTGCTGTTTTCTCTAGTGACTGGGTGCAAATTATCGCTTCAGACTCTGGCAAAAAGTGCGAATTTGGCTGAGGACTTCTTAATTACTCTAAGAGGTCTATTCGGAGCAAATATTTTACGATGTCACTTTTGTAGATTGCTTTTATTACGACTTACTTTTGCTGCCAAATACAAAGTACGTTCAAGTCAAACCGGCACTGCTAAGCCTGCGTGGATAAAAAATGGAAAGAACGAATTGCACAGCGTAGGTCTTGCTCCTACTTCTTATCACTTAGTTCTCTTCCATATATATGCACCCATTCCTCAACAGTTTAGTCGTGGAGCAACCATTCAGTCTGGCTAAATTGTCTGAGGGTAGACAGTCCAGTTCACTTCGCCCAAGGTGTAAAAACCCCCTTAAATTCATGACTGACTGTATTTTGCTAACTTCAGTCGCGGAAAGATTTGTCAACTATACAGCTTTGTAACTCAACAGGTCAGGTGTTGATTAGGCATGCAGGATGCGGTAGACGCGTCGGTCGAATCGACTGTTTGCTGTGGTGGGTGGCAGTGAGAACTCTAGGCACCACAACAGGCAGGACTTGTAATGCTGGGTAGCTAGCCGTCCCATCAGCGTGGATTGGGTGCCTCAGTTAAGAAGGGTCTTCGCTACTTAACACCATTCCACGCAAGGGCTCACCACCATCGCTCCCCTCCATCTTTGTAAACGGTGTCTTGACCGGCTCATGGCATGAGCCCTAAGCCACTGCAAACGAGCATAAGTGACATCTGCCACGATTGCTGATTTCTATAAAAAAATTATGCTTTACAATATGTTTTCTTTGAAAGAAGCTGACATTATTTTTACTAAGCCATCGCATAAGCCACTCAAAGCGGATTCGTTCGGCCCCGTTTTTAGACCGCAGTAAGCCCTTGTTATTGGCGGCGTTGTAGGTTTATTGCCTTCTCTACAAATTCCAAAATTTGGTAGTCCATTGGGGTTCACTATCAAAAAATCTGGAAGAGCAAGATTCATGATTTATGGTGGGGATTTTTTTTCATTGCTGGCTTATGTGGCCTAAATACAAAAACATCGGAGGCTTGCTAAAAAATGCCAACATATCTCCTGATGAGAACTTCAAAAATCCTCTATAGTTGACAATTTGAGTTGTGTATTCAGCTTTTTCCTTAACTTAAACAGGTTTTTGTCCCCACTTTTGTGTACGACACTTCTCAAAGGGCTTTGGCGTCTCATCGATGGCAGCTATAACCAGGCATATTCTGTCGTTGGTGAACATAATCTTGCAAACCATAATTTTTGATTTCTAGCCCAGAAAACCGTCCATTTTTAGCCTTGGTTGAAGCGTTTGCTTGCTTCTTTGCCAAAGAAGGATGTGACAGGTGAGGCGGTAATATGTTTGTCGCCATTTCCTTCCTGAAGCGATTAACGTAAGTGACAGTGGAACAATTCGTTGACCAACTCTACGTTAGCTGGGAGGCTAAGGTCACGGCGAGTCTCTGTATCTGGGTGCATCATGTCATTTTATTGACAAATGGCAGGCAATAGGGTTGAAAAACAGTCAACTTGGCGCCCCTCGGTATTTTTTTCCTCAGGTTAAGAAGCGCATCGTGCAGTTCACATTGTTTACTGCCTGAGGGACTGACGGACTTGTGATGCGAAGTGTCTTTTGTGGGTTTCCATTGCAATGGTCATTGAACGACCAAATATGCCATTGATTTTTTCAAACGACACTTTACTCCACCTTGCATTTCTGAGGCATTCATGCCTCAATTTTTTTTCCTTTCTTACAAGTAATACGAGAAAAGTCAGGATCAGAGGAGACATCACAGGCCCCCATACCTCAAGCTGTCATTCAATCAGGTGACAGGAAGAGTGACATGTGACGTGCATCTATTTTTGGTATTATTCACTTTTCCCAAGCAGAACAAAATGTTGGAATTGATGTGAAGTCAAAGCGCGATAGCAACAGAGGCGGTACAAGCCGAGTTTGTTTATTCGTCACCAAAGCCAAGGCCTTTGGTTGGAGGGAGTCCACAGCATTCTGGTGTCTTCTTCGGTGGATAATAGGTTGCGAAGCTTCAGTTTATGGATTTTCGAACCTACCCAAAATTCCTGTGAAGTTAATTTAAAAACTAGATTTCTTCATGAAACCCGAGTTTACCTTCACTCCTACACCAGCAGTCCCATCGTTAAGCATTGCCTACTCAAGTGCAACGAATGGATATGTCTAAACAGACTCGCATAACCACATAATTAATTGATAAAATCTACCTCCTATAAAAGGTTTAATTTCGTCTTCTACAGGCCGCTTCACCTTTATATGTGCGCATTCGGTAGTCGCTGCCAAACCTCAGCCGATTGTACTTCGCATTCGGAGTCCAATGCATGGCAAAACTAAAATTACCACAGTGCCTGGTAGAGTCTGTTCGAAGATGTGAGTGGATGGACTGATTCATCTCACCGGGGACGGTACGAGTGGTTTTAAAGTCGTACTATTAAATTACATGGTGCTACTTATGAAACTTTATAAGTAGCATGAAATAGTAGACGCTCTTGGGTTTAGTTAAGCCTGGCTTGGAATACGATATTAAAGGAAAAGGAGTTGATAAGGCAAATAGCTTGATGTTTACCATGGGATACTAAATTGCAACGCGACTGACATTTCGGTCATGACCTGCATTGCCAAATAACCAAACGCGCAGTTCTAGCCACTTCCCTATCTCCCTCACTTCCACTTCCCAACTGTCACATTTCTCAGCCGCCGTAAAAATGACAATTATTACATGAAGGAATAGGAATAGAAGAGCATGGCAAGTGGAAATTAGAAAGACGATGAAAACAAGGCAGTATGTCTCTCGTCTCCTCCCGTCCCTAAGGCGCATTTCGTTATGGTGTGGGTGGTTGCGCTGTCTTGTGTTACCGACTCAAACACGCAAAGCGAGTGCAGCTTTCTGAAGGCGGTAGGTTGTTTAGTGTATCGTTTGCGAGTAACGAGTGATGCATTCAGTCACCTAACAAACGTTGCAATACGAACTGGTGGAAGTCGTTTCTTATCAAAAGTATATCCTCTGCAAACAACCCGTAATACGTGGCGTAATTCTATAACCTTATTAATTATAAATTGCCTGTCGTTGAAGGTTGTTATCTAGCAGCCCTCAATGTGTGGCAATGAACGGTGTCATCGTGACCGGTTGATTCGGAAATGTGTTACTCAACATCGAAATTCCGAAAGTAATGCGCCCATCTTTGAGTGACTACCTAACGATTGCGACTTTCCTTAACCGCACACCTCACCTCCTTGAATACTATGCAACGCATCCTTCGTGGAATAAGTCAGAATGCCATCGCGGGGCAGATCTTCTCAAATCACATTAATTTCAACGAAGCCTGGTACACTCAAGGGTTTTAAATGGCAGTGGAAGAGAGGGGCGGCTGCAAGGTGGTGTGCAATTTAGCCGGTAAACAGGTGCACTTCCTTCCCTTCTCATGTTTGCAAGCAGTTGTAGACTTTTTATAACTCCCTAGATGGTGAAACGGCTCAGTGATCACCCGGTAGTCCACCTAAAAGTAGACCATCGTAGAAAAGGTGTGCCGAACGTATTGCAACACCGATCTCAAAGTTAAAAAAGTTCAGTAAATCTTAACCGACCTGTGTAAATTGACACTTCCACTGAATCTTCTTCAGAGTGCTTCTTGCTTAGAGAATTCTCCGCCTGAAGTGGGTCATAATTCGATCCCTCACATCCAGTGATAAAACCGAGTACTGTGGGCCCATGATAGTGAAAAGCAGTTAATTTGGAATCCAAATTACTAGTCAACAGTCGAATAAAATGCCAACCCTATCGCTTGTCCTGATTACGAGAAGTTAAATTGCCCTGTTTTCAAGTTATCTCAAGCCCACAAACAAATTATCACTTCACCTCTCATTAATCTTATTTACCATAAACCCTTAATTTGCCAAAAACAAACCCTTATTCCAAGCACAGCCCATTTATCTGCTTCCTACAGAATTCCGAATTAGTTGGCTGGTAGATTGAGGTTCTCTAGAGCAGGCTACAATGATAGGACCTTGAATATTCCCATTTACTTGCCATTCACCAGCTTCAAATTAACATCCTGTAGACTTGCGATTTAAAAGTAACAATAAATTTTTGGTACTAAAACACACCAGACCATGTCATACCCCAAAGTGGGGTGGTTACTCACTCCCAATTCACTGTGAAACAATGAAACTCAGAGTCAAATGTGGAAGACGTCATTGTAGGGATAAAGTGGATCCCTCTACTGGAAACAATTCATTTCGATATCCTTAATTTACGATCCCCTCATGAAAACGCATCAACCGGGAAGTGCCTTGAGCAATCAGCCAATGAGCAAAATGCGAGTCTGTGATTGGTCGATTGAGGCAGAAATTATCCTCACACGCTCCTTTCCCCATGGTGTGGTGGTCGACATTTGCACAAGCTTCTGCATCGAGAGGAGTTTTCATTGCTTTGCGTGGAGTGCAATGGTGGAGGAGTACGAGGACGACTTTGATCGATTCTGTCGTATTGGAATGGGGACGGGTAGTGAGTACTCACCCGTTCGGCCCACTCATCGAGACTTTCTTGCCGCCCCCACCGAAATCAACCGAAACCGTGCTGGCAGCCTTCGAGAGACACGATACAGACAGCATCATTGCAATGACTATCCTGCAATGCGGGGGAGATTTGAAAGAACTACCACTACTGATGATTTCGGTATGCAGGGTGACTCCGTGTACAATCTACGGCGATATTCACTTGCACCCAGTTTTCAGAACCTGCGTACTCGCGGATCCCTCCATTATCCCAGTGAAGACATCTCAGATGATCGCTCCAACTCCGCTCGTCCCTTTACACCGATAAGACAGACCTCTCCTCTACCACGAAACGGCAGTTGCGGAGGCGTTTGTCCCCCTCCGATTAACGTCTACCATGAGGTTGACTCTCCCGGTCACCATGGCACCAACGTGGTCCGGGTGCGTTCCTTTAGACGCACGAAGACAGGAGTTATAGACGAGACGGAAAAGAAACGGCGGCTTTCACAGGAATTTTCATTACCAGCTCGAAAGACAAGCAAGACGAGAAGTCTGAAGGCTCCTTCTGGAGAGTTAAGACTCTCTGATCGGTGTGAGACAGCAAGATCGATTCGGAGACGATCCTTTACGGACAACTCCTGGAAAGGCAACAACATCAACAACAGTGCTACAAATATCAACAATAGCAATGTTGCCTCTGAAGCCTCAGAAGTTGAAAATGGACCACCGGGACAGGTGGCCGAACCCTACAAGGTGCAGGTGCTTGGAGCTGACCAAGTGGGCAAAACCACAATGTGCACTCAGTTTCTCACCTCGGAATCGTTGGAAGCAGGATATGACACCGGTAAGTCAATCTTTGCCTGGATCTAGGGGATTAGGCCAGATTGATTCAATCAATGGTGTAATTTCTTAAAAGACTCAGGGGTAAATCTTAGTGCTCTATAAACAGATAATTTATCCATTATTGGTCTAACTACCCATAACTAGATGTAGGTACTATCAGTTTAAGATCGGCATGGTTTTTTTTAATTTGTATTTGTGGTCATTTAAAGTGTTTGCTCCCAGACTTGACCAGAGAACGGAAACGGCACTGAAATTGTGATCATCCTCCATAGACCGAGAAGTCATTCCTAAGCGAATTACGATTTGATGCAACCAGTTTTTATGAACAGACAAAGGACCCACGTCCCACATATGTGACACTGGCAGATAATGTTGTAATTTGAAAGGAAAATTCGTTCATTCCTGCAACAGATCATGGCCTTCGGATTACAGTAAATGGGTAAAAAGGCAGATAAATAATGAAGTGTTACTGTTTGAGGAGCATAAAAACAAACATCTGGTGTTGTTGATGTTGTTGTTGCTGTTCACAAAGCAGGTGATTTGATTCAAAAAGGAGCAATATGGGTTTTTCGCCAGTTAACAACCTACCCCCTATCTGCTTATGACAATTGGGGCTTAGCTGTGCATAAAACAAGTTAAAAAAGCCGCCCCCACCCGGTTCCTTTTCATTAACTACGAGACAGAACGCCTACGCCATCTTTGAGTGGGTTTGTAATTCGCCTTGTTAACCATTGCAAAAGCTTTCTTTGTACATTTAAATTACACCTGACTAAACATTCATGGCAAACAACTGCATTGAAAGAGCAAAGTGGATTAATCCGCACACGTATTGACCATTGCCAAGTCCAAAGCAAACTCTACAATAGTTTTTTTTCAGACTTCCCATTTAACAGCCACAAATGTGTGAAGTGACGTCATTTCCGGTTAGGTGATTTGCTCCGACAATCATGTATTTCCGTCCATTCGAAATATTTATCTCTCTCATTTATTTTGGTTCAATGAATTTGCGCAGTTCACACGACACCACGTGGTGAACTTAAGAGGCTTCGATTTATCTCAGGCTCTTAAGAACAATACGCTCTGACAGATAGATTTATTGTTTACACTCGTGTGTGAAAGGCATTGGTTTTGCATGAAACAATATTTGTAAACCAGGAGATTGAAATCCTACATCACTAAAAAGTTTTATTTGTTCAAAATTATCCCCGTTTTCTCCTCTGTTATTAAGCATGAGTGTTCTCTACACTTTGTTTAAGCACATAGAAAGTACTTTTTCCTTAATTACATCATCACCTTGAACAACACGTACTTATAAGAATTCAAGAATTGGAGGAGTTTAATGCATAAAAGCTAACTCACCTTAAAATGTTGTGGAACCGAACAAATAACTTTTCAGTTTTCGGGAATATTTTTGTACACCTTTTATGTGGTTTTTAAAATCATACATATACCACAGAGTAAAAAAATATGCCCATTCTCTAGTTGGGCTTTAACCGTTTTTGTAATAAGAACTAAGTGCCTGTAATATAAAACACTTACCCTAATTCCGTTAATTTGGCCTACATGATTTCACTTAACTTAAAGGAAGGCAGTTTAGGGAGTTGGAACTTTCAAACTGACCCGAAGTCTTTGTGCGCTTTACTTAAACATTCGATTTCTGTCCGTCGGATTGGAAGTTGGAGATTTTATGACCTGCGGCTTTTTGCGTTGCACACACCATAGCATAAAGCAGAATTTGTCTAAACGGCTGGGAAACAGACAGGGGATGGGCACGGAGGTGGTCAGGGCTAAGCTTAATAGCTATGGCAACGAAATTTGGAGCTGGCTTTTGTCGCGTTTGAAGAAGATTTTAGGCTGCAGCGGTCATTTTTTGGTTATCTCACAAAAAGCCTGTTCAACAATCAAGGCCTCTGCTTTTTAAAAAAAGAAAAAAACAAAATTTTATTCCTGGATCACCGAAGTGACGCTGATTCCAGAGGAAGGAGTAATCCGTACTTATTTCATCGGTATAAACCATATCCCATCCCTTTCATTCACGGAAATGCATCGCTGCGCATGGTTTCCTATGAAAGTAAGGGGACTTTCTAATTAGCTCTGCGGCACCATCCTTTCAGACGAAGTTACTACGCCAAAAAATTCATTTATTTACCAAGTAATTCTTTAAAATACTGCAGTGGTTGGCTGTCAACCGAGGTACATCACATCTTACAATTTCTTATGGTTTTCACCTTACTCAAATATTGGAATGTTCATGAAGTAGGTCTTTTCACTGACGCCTCCCCTATGCAGACATCTGTGTATGCATGACGTAGGACTGCAGCATTTGATTTTCCCATTCAAAAAACATGCATGATATTAAACACAGTAGGGTTCTTTACTTCCTTCGGCTGTTTGCTCATGGGCAAACGCTACACAGTTAGTAAATCTATTAAATATTCTTACAGTGTCTTAACCTTGATGTGACATGATGTCAAAATCTCGAAGATGCTTGTAAGTAGGTTTTTGTTTATCTCCTGAAAATGGTCAAGCCTTTTCTTCGCCTGGTCCTTTCCCATTGCCAAGTTGCTGTCTTAAAATTCGAGGCGTATGGATTCTCCCCCTAGCTACAATTATTAATCTGCTTTATTTCGTCCCTTGAGTCTGCCACGTAAACAGACGCAACAGGCTCTAATTTTATGACAACAAAGTCATAGTTTTTGAAGTTCCAAAAACAAAGGCACCTGTCCCTTTTTTCGACGATGGAACAACCGAAGTGTATGCCTTAACTCTGCCGGTTCCGAGGTAGTGTGGCAGGGCACTACATTTGCAATCTGCTTTTTACAAGTCATCCAGCTGTTGTTCTCCTGTTTTCGGGTTATTTTCCTAAATTTTTACTTTTTTCAATTTTGCTACAATATAGCTGATGTCAATTACATTTGTCAAATAATAACAGCTCATTTGAGAGAGGGAAGCACTCCAACTCATGGTGGTAAACTGAGGCCTATGATAAGCCTTTTATTCTCAAAAATGGCTAGCAAAACGGAAATTTAAAACGTTTTCTTAGTACTTCAATCATGAAGAAAAATCAAGTTGACTTTCCTTGATGACTTTACAAGGCGACAGTGTTTGATTGTCACTTTGCTGACTGGGAAATCCAGCACCCCATCATTACAACTTACTTCTGCCAACATTAAAATGAGAGATTAAAAAAGGACTTTTTAAAATTTGACTTGTTTTCTGTTTATTATAGACAAGGGAGACACAAGTGAGTCTTGCCTACGGTTAGAGAGTTAGCTCTTGGTAGTTTCCCTCAGTGGTGACTCACAAGGTGAGAGTTGAATTTCCTACTTTTCCCAAAAATTACGGAAGTTGTGGTGGTTTTTGGCAGAATCTATGCCACAGTCAGAGAGATTTTTGAATGACGGCTCTTTTAACAACTTACGAGAATATCATTTTAATGCCACCATCTTTCTATATTCTTAGAACACTTTCGGCTTTTCGTAACTTCTTAGTACCCATGAGAAAAACATGGTGACTCTGGTTTATTATTTTGACCTGAAAAGCGACAAAAGTTTATGGGAGGTCTTCAAATTCGCATACTTCCTCGGTAAATGTATTTTTTAACTTTTAAGTCCACCTTTGTGTCACGTGGTCTCAAAGGTAATGTGCAAGTCTGGACGCTAACCATTGGCGACAGATAAGTTCATGTCAATTAACAAAATTAGTCCCTGATTTTTTCCTTTTGGTAAAAGTGCACAAATTAAAAAGGCTCCTTTATTATCTTAATCATTACAGAAAATAGCACCATCCACACCACACCTATCGCTCTAAACAAGACATTAGCTGGCTACAAATTCGCCCCGACTACCCAACGTGGTTTCTAGCACGCCTTGGATCTCCAACCGCTTATTCTATAGCACATATGTCTGTCGAATACTAACTCCTTGAAGAGGTGATATTTATTATTTGGAGACTTCTCAACAATGAATTAGGAAGAGTGGAAAGGATGCATTCCCCCTGCATTTGTTTCTCACTCTCCCTCACTCAAACCCATCTTCTCATGTAGGACTAAGTGTCTTTGAGGCATGAGATGTGAAGTGTTGCAGTGTCTTTTCCTCTCTTATCGTGTAAGATTAAGAATGGAACGTTCTCGCGACCAATTAACTAGTCTGCCTCTTTCTTAAGAAGTCCTCTTCCTTGCACACCTACAAGTAGATCAAAGTCAGCAATAATTTAGACAGGGATGAGTTCTAGTTTGCCAACTAAACAACTGCGCCTAAAGCCACCATTTGATTGCTCTTTCAATTCAGGTATTTCGTTTTCTTTCGCGTTCCGACTAAACCCACCGGTTGCGAAGGGTTAACATTCAGTTTTAATTCATTTGCCTTACTGAATCCAAACTTTAGTTCTCATTGTGAACGGCATTGATCGGGAAGGAAAGCTGGACTCCGCAGTGCTTGGGGCTTCAAAATGTTCTTAGAAAATTTGACCAAAAGAGAAACAATTTAATAGGTATAATTTAAAGAGACCTTTTGGAGCTTATAATCCTTTTCTACTCCCCACTTCAGTGCCACCTCGCAACCTCTCTGGGTTCCGTTAGGCAACTGTTGGCATGGAGAAGGTAGATCATATTAATGTCATTAGTGGTTCCGAAATAGATATTTTCAGACCGGTGAATTCGGCTATCTGTAGCGGACACTTTCGGCTACCAGTAAGAGTGATTAAGAGAGTTCTTTCTTTAAATTAGGCTTACTTGCTGTCGCCAACAATGCAACAATCTGAGTCCTTCTGGAAACCACCAGAAATGTCCGCAAAAACTGCAGGCCAAAAAATCAAGTTACAACAATATAGCAGAGGGAAAAGTTGTTTCCTTCTAGTCGAGCAAATTCCATTGCTTGTGCATTACTCTTCCCTTCAGCTCAAAAAACCCCTCCTATTCTAGTTTTGCGCACTTTTCGCCTGAAAGGAGACACGTCTGTTGAAATTTTAATGCATTGCCGATGGGCGCAGTGCTCAAAATAATAATCGTGAAAATAGCTTGGCAGCAATGGAGTGGATATTGTAGTCTGGAAAAAGCGCGAATGCATCAGGATGAGTTAAAAAGTTGCCGCCTTGTTCATCCTGACCGGAGGCCGTAACTCACTGTGCGAAACAGTCAATCTGGGATAAAAGAATTTTGCGGTTCAAAAGTGAAATCAGGTAGCATTTAACAACGCGACTTGCTCTGCTTCGGTGATTCCTGCTTTCCATGTTACTGGAACGACTTTCCATTCACGTCCTAGCTACTGCTGTGCTTCCCTGCCATCCACTATGTAGAGTCCTAGTTTTCACGAGAAATGAAGTTGTGGAGAAAGGTAGAGACTGGAGCAAAGGCTATGCATAGTCAGAGGCACAGCATTACAGGTTCACCTGAATTATTCAGTTCGGTAATCCCGTTGTGCGTTATTTCACAGAACTGCAAGATCGTTTGGACTTTCTACATGAAAAGGGATTAAATATTACTTCAGCGACCCATATCGCAAATTAGTGGAATCACATCTTCCTCAGTTTCTTTGATCTCACTCCTCAGACAATATAATCACCTCTACTATCATTTAATGGGTGGGTAAGTGCTTCGATGGATGAATACAGGATAAATGGAGAGATGGATGGGTGGATGGTTACAGGATGGATGTTTGACTGATAGATGAGTACGGGATGAGTAGATGAGTGGATGCGGTATGGATCGATGGATAGACGGATAGAAGGATACGGAATTGGTCGAAATTGTGGTTGACTGATTAAC
This sequence comes from Echinococcus multilocularis, assembly GCA_000469725.3. Lineage (NCBI taxonomy): Eukaryota > Metazoa > Platyhelminthes > Cestoda > Cyclophyllidea > Taeniidae > Echinococcus > Echinococcus multilocularis. The sequence goes on along the minus strand of LN902846.1, from coordinate 1,604,253 downwards.
TGAGTGATCAATTGATGGAGTTAGATCCAAAATGAAAGGCCCATAAATTGGGTGCTAAACACATGCATTCAGTATTTAAATAATAAATTGCCAATTCACAAGTAAAAGTACTTTTTGTAGTTAGAAGTTTACATCATTTTCATCCATAAAATTATGCTCCTATTTTTTAAATTTTTCACTACTGAAATTGAGAAAGAACATCAAGTCAGACGGCTTGTTTGTTCCAATTTTAGCTGAAGCTACTTTTATTCACACTTTTCTGAAAGTCTCATAAAATGCCACGAAATTGGAGTATTCACTCCTCAGAAAGCAATAAGCTAGGCAGATAGGAAGGATGGTGACCGAAATTTGCAATGACTGAAAGGCTGGAGTGATCAGCAGCAGCAGTCCTTTTTTCAGTGGAAATTCGCAGTCTGACCTCTCAGTGATCACTCTCCAAAATCAGATGTCAAGAGTCCTTCTGTATTACTTCTTCCGTAAGAAGAGTTGCCTCAATTTATAAAGCCAAATGCTGGGGGTGTTCCACAGCAGATCACTCTGTTTGTATCCACATAAAGAAGGAAATTCCAGAACGTTAAACTCCAAGTTGGGAAGTAGGCTACGACTTTGTACAATCTTGCATTAAGCCTTTATGCATTTTATTCACCGACAAGAGAAAGAATCGTTTCTAGCACAATGTCTTCACAAGATGGACTGTGAATTACTCAGGTATAGAGGATTAGGAATTCTATATACTGACAGACACGTATTACAGTTTTCAAAGCATTTACAAAGTTAATTTAAATGTCTCAGAGCTAAGCGGTTTAGTGTCGCATCAGCATTAAAACCGTGCCTGAAGTCTTAACAGAAGATCCGAGGATTAATTTCATCCATGGGTCACGAGGCGCTTCATTACCACAAGTCATTCTACGTCTGCAGGGTCCACAATAATTGTCTACCAGCTTGAGTATCAATGCTTTAAATGATCTACGAAATATACTCCAAATGTTTGACAGTTCTCACACCTGCTACGGCTTACGGTAGCAAGACTTTTCAAAAGCCTAAAGAACAAAAGTGCCGATTATATTTAAACTACCATTAAGTCACCGTCGCTTCCATTACAGCTAACGACGGAAATGTCCTTGAGACAATCACAGTGGACGTAGACGGTCAACAGACAAGCCTTCTGCTCATTGACAGCGACAGCTACGAGCATCCCAACGTTGCAGTGAGTTTCAAAGCGCACCACTTTAAACATATTTTAACTCTTGCTTAACGTTTACTGACACTTACACCAACTTTATCTCAAAGACTACAAATTACACCCCTGTCCAATGGCCACAAGTAGCATTGCTTACACAAGCACACTACTTTAGTCAGTAAATCATCAGTAGCTACCTGTGTCGCAAATATGTGACACGTGTTCGTTACCACATTATAAGAACTGCGGCTGCACTAATTCGGGTCACAAAGACAAAGGCTAGCTTCAGGATACGCTCATCGGATGCGTGATTTGCGCAAGTCAAGTCACAATAGAATCCCCACCTCTTGTGGGCCGTCGATGGTAGTCCATTCTCCTCTGCTAAGCATACAGATACCACTACTACCACCACCACAGGTTCCCTTGCCCTCTGATGTAATAGACATGAAAAGCAAGGCGGAAGTACACAGAAAATGTGACGTGACATTTTCGATGTAGTCGTGAATGCTCCCCAATCCCAACTGACGCTCTCCACGGCTACCACCTGAGAGCGTTGTACTTTCTGCCACCAATCACGCAATGCAAAGGTGTCAGAGAGTGAGGAAATTGGGGACTGTTTCTTGCCCACAGTCCTGGCGCATTCTCCAACCCATTCAAGGGACAGCTGCTCCAACACACTTGCACAACTTCGAATACTTTGCTTTGAGGGTCTGTTCATTGGGACGTGGCTCACCTCCATCCAGACGCTCACAGTTGTGTGCGTCCTTGAATAACCCAACTTCATGTCAAAGTACTTGGCAAAGCAGAGCAACCAGAGGTAGAATAATGTATGGGGTTTAGACCTGACCAACATCGTGAAACGCCTCGAGCTTGGACATCGTGTGGGGGTGAAAGGGAAAGTGGGCAACCGCCAGAGCTGCATTGTGGGAACACGGAAGAAGGTGATTGGAATCGGGGCAAACGAACAAACGAAGGAACAAATGATGGTATTGGCCAGAGTTGTAGCATCTAGGACCTTCCAAAGCACGCCTTCAAAAGGGAGTTTGCGAGGAAGCAAACCAACATACCTAAGCCCCGCGCACGTGAGCAGACGACTGCCAAATGTGGACACATGCCTCACCATGTCATGTAAACAGCAGATGGCACAGTGTGAGCGTTACACCCTGCAGTCTGCTCGTCAGTAAACTTGCGCTGCTTTTGTTGCTTTTCCAGTGTTGTGAACATCTCAATGGCTAGATGAAGCAGAGGTGGAAGCCAAAACAGGAGTCCTTGTACTTGAAAACACATCGACAGCGCAAAGGCCTCATGGAAGCAAGGTGGATGGATGTGTTTTGGGGAAGGATTGATACATCCCCTCTCGTGACCCACTACAACAAGCAGACCTCTTGAATGCCTTTTACAATGAAGCCACTCCACGTTCCGCGTTAACCTGCATCTGATCAGATCTGATCTGAGGGCGTAGTGAGCTGCACCAGAGCGACAGGCGAATCATGGCTTGTCCAACGAGGGGCTAGGCGACTCATGGCGAAGACGGATGGATGTTTGTGACACTGAAGAGCCCGTGCCCTGAGGCTACACCCAAACCATCTCCTGTTCTGCCTCATAATTGGTGTGTCGCTTTGCTTCCTGGTCGCCATCACAGTATAGTCACAAAATGCTTTTCAAAACTTCGTACACCAGCAGCCACAAGGCACTTCTTCTAATCTAACGTCAACTCAACTACCATCTGCTTCACCTCAAAAGCCAAGTTGGCTAGATGGGTGAGGGTCCTAAAAAATAAGCGCTTTTGATCGTCCGTCCATTGTGAGCCGCCGTCGATTCCACCACCCACTCAATATGCTTCCTCCTTTCCAACAAATTAAATGGCAGTTGATACAATCCCCAGTAGGCAGTGCTTGTCCCTCATCGTTGCCAGCAGTGACTCGCTCTCAGCCCCAAATTCACTCTGATGATGAGATGGGGCGAAACGTTGGGAAGGTGCCCATTATTGTCCTACAGTGAGGGTGGAAAGGGAAAGTGGCGCCACATGACAGCAAAGTGGCAGCATGAATTGCACAATCATGCAAGCAACAACCGCTTGTCAAACCGGTGCGATTAAAGTTAGGAGTGTCAGTGACATATTGACATCGGTTCACATGTCTCCCTCTAATAAAGCATTGAAAATCAGCCCCGAGGCAGGCAGTAACATTTGCTCAACTGTCCACTTCTTCGTCGATGGGAGATGTCGCATGGATTGTAGTACCAGCATGGCAGCTGCGGCATTGCTTGATCATGCCAACTGCCCTGGTTAGGCCGGCAGTTCGGTTGCTGCCACTCACTGGACAAATTCTAAAGCGCACGAGGCTTCGCCGAGTTGTCTTGCCCTCTAGTAGGCATGTCGCATAAGCACACACGACCGCCTTCAAATGCTGATCACATTGTATCCCACTGTTTCGTCCAACTACTTCTGCCAGTTCAACTTCCACCCCAACGGCATCGGAGAGGAGGTGGGGCAGGAGAAAGCGATCAAGGAGTGCACATTTGTCCCACCTCCATCCAAGTCATCCATGTTCTCCAAATGGCGATGACTGCCACATAAAGAAATGAATAGAGAACCCTGCAAGAAGGGGAGAAGGTGTTCTTTACACCCACTCTCTGCTCAAGGGCAGTCCTCACCACTTTGCACCGGTTCTGCAACACACCTAAGTCCAACTTCCCATAGCCTACTCCCTCTACTTGCAGACAAGAGGATTAGAGTTCACTAGGAAGAAGACCTTGGAAAGGCAAGTCACTGCAGAATGAGGGAAAACGGATACGCCATCAGTAACTCCGCCGTAGTGGTGGTGGTGGCGGTGGTGGTGGTGGTGGTGGTGGTGTAATGCCTAACGTGGCGTTGTTTACTGCTGGCGAGAGCGCACGCAATAGGCCAGCGCAAAGGCCAAGGGGTTTATGGACAGTAGCGATGATGCGGTGCGCTAGTTGTAGGACATCTCAAATGCTCTTTGCTGCCCTCCTCTTCCTCTTTCAAGGCAAGGCATTGTGAGTGACCATGGCTCGCTTCCGTCGGGTTGGCGTGGCACGGAGTGGGGTAGAGTGGGTTTAGTTGGTGCTTTTGCAATCACCTACTTTTCCCCTACTATCGACCCAATCTGGGGCGTGTTCTTTTTTAACTGAGAACTTGGCTGATGCAGCCTGTGGATGATGCCACACTGAAAGGGCATTTCTTGACTAAGGTGATCGACTCGGCAGACGCCTACCTGGTGGTGTACGCGATCGACGATCGGGAGTCCTTCAAAGGCGCGCAAACAATCGTCTCGGAGATTCTTGGACGGTGTAAAATCGCCAGTGCCATCGTGCTAGTTGGCAACAAGACCGATTTGGTTCGAGCACGTTGCGTCTCCTACGACGGTGAGTGGCCAGCATTCATGGTCAAAGAGCCATCCATCATCCATCTTCCCATCTCTTTCTCTAGCCATCCATTTTCCTTGCCATCTCTCTATCCATTCACCCACCTCCCCATCTGTCTCGCCACCTATCCATCATCTGTCTATCCATCTATCTATCTATCTATCTATTTATCGTTCCGGCTTGTTCTGCCCCTTCAAGTAGGATCTTTCCATGCCTGCATGTATGCAGACCTCCAAATCACTCCTTCGGCTGTTTTAACAACACAAAATCATGCAAAAATTCTGTAATACCAAGAAATCCCACTCATGGGAGGCTCATGGAAGCAATGAAGGAAGCATGAAAGCACTTCAATGCATTCCACCTCTCCTCCAGCAAATCGACCATCCACGCAGCGCATTGTGCGACTGGCCAGCTTGAAGTGGGTTAATTACGCACGAACGACGGACTGTCTTGCCCTTGCACCAGCAGTACTCGTGCATGCAAGCTCTGGGTGATGAGCTAAGGCTCTATCTCCATCCTTCCCTCCTTCTGTGTCCCTCTTCCTTTCTACCCTTCTCTCCATACCATGAAGGTGCGGACACCCCACCCGAAACAGTTTTATCAAACATGCAGTCACAAGAAGCAATGCTGCCTTGACGACAACACGGTCTGTAGGGAGTGACGCACCAGTCGTCCTTCCACTGATTGCTGACCGAAGCGAATGTCATCGAATGTCTGCCCAGTAGTGACCACTCTCAGCTCATCAAGGTGGTCAAAGGTTGTGCCAGTGCACGGTTGTGCCTCCACAGTAATGCACAGTTTGTGGGTGTTTGTCACACAGCAGTCCTTTCAAATTAATGCATATACCCTCAGCTCACAAACGCCACTACACAGCCGAGGATGTGTGTGGATCAGTAATTTGTTTCGGTGTCTAGCCAGTGAATCGCCTTCTCACACAGTCAGGCGCCTTACTTTGTTCCATTCTCCTCACTTGTTCATATCCACTGTTGCATCGGCTTAAATCACCCTCATCCGACCGATGAAACCGACTACTTGGGAGAGAGTGTGAGGCGAGGGCTGGGAGATGATGGTGGGTGTTCAAGTAAGGGCGCAGACTCATGAGTAGGCACTAACGGGAGTGTGTGCCACCGTGGTGGTGCTGCACGCAGTTGTCACTTCTAGTTCGCACACATTTGCCCCAGTCCACATCACACCGATCGAGACGTCGTTGCATCCAGGCATTGTGATCATCAACCTCTCCCTAGAATGCAGAGGCGACACCCCTCAACCTCGGACTCGCATGTCTGTCAGTTTGCACACTTGGCTTCCAGCATGGTGTTACGGTGTCAGGATGCTGAACTGCCAAAAAGTCGAACTCTCGATTGGATAGTGTGTCAACGTTTCTGAGACGACTGACCACAAGTCTGTGCCATGATACAAATCACCCGTCTCATGGTTGTCATTCCACAGCCTTAGCCATTCGCAACCACTCATGTAAACATTCAGTCAGTACAGCAAAGACCATACAACACTTGACTTACCGCGGATCAGTGGTGGACACAAAATCGCTTGTTGGTGAGTGAGTGCACAAGAGACGTGTCTTTCCCTGACTAATGTGATCTCATCACAATCAGTAAGGTGGTGTAGGGTGACTGGGGAAGTGTTGAATGTCGCTGTAGGTTGAAGAGACAGTGTGACGCGAAAGCCCAGCATCTCCTCAGTCTCATCATTACATCGCATGACACGACATCACGTGAGTCTTACCATTCACGCACTTCTCAATAGCTCCTTTACGGAAGGAGGCACCACCACCGACGATGATGTGACACCGTGGCAGCATGCACCTCAGCCCCAAAGCTGAATCTGCCACGCCAGCTGAGGTCTCAGATGAGGTGTTGAGGTGAAGTGAAGCAGAGTGAAGTGAGGTGCTTTGTCCAAAATGAAGTGCAGTTGACACCCTCCAATGCCTCCTTCCTTTTTCCCATCCGAAAGGTTTCTTGTGCGTGAAGCATGGCAGAAGTCAATTCAACCATCACTTTCTTCTCTCATTTGTTCTGCAGAAGGCAAGCACCTGGCCTCCGTGTATTCCTGCGACTTCTACGAGGTCTCCATCTCCCTCAATCATCGGGTGAACGAGTTACTCGTAGGCCTCGTCTCAGCCATCAAGGCGGCCAATCAACACGTGAACGAGGAGCGTCAGCGTCTCAGCCGCATTGCTAGCCTCAAAGGCGATCCCTCCGAGGCCTCCTCCTCACACGAGCACAGAACTTCGATGAAGCAGAAGTTGAAATATCCACGACACTACTCGAGTGTTGGCAAGAGCATCCGCCACTTCTTCAAGAAGTACTTCACCCTCAACGGCAACTGAGCAAGTATTCGTTCACTTCTGCTTGTCAACCTGCCTCTCTGTCCCCCTCTCCGCCCTAGCCTCCCCGTCTCCTTCACCCCTCAAGCCCCCCACCCCTGCACTCCTGACAGCCTCAATAACTAACTGACTTACTGACTGACCAACTGAAGGACTGGTAACTCACTGACGGAGTGTTTGCCTATCTACCCATCGGTCCGTCTGACTGTCCCTCTGCCTCTATGTCTAGCCGTCTGTCTGCCTCTTCATCTACCTATGCGTGTGCTTGCGTGCCTGCATGCGTGTACATGACGTTTCACTCTTCTCTCTCCTCCCTCCCTCCCTCCCTTCCTCCCTCCCTCCCTTCCTCACTTCCTCACTCCATCCCTCCACTTCACCAGCTACACTTGACCTCTGTACGCCAACACCTCCATTTCACTCTCCTTTCAACCAGTCAACTCACCAACTGCTGTTCATACGCTTCAACTGCCTCAAATGCCAAGTGGTCCGCCTTCGCGCCGGCTGACTTCTCTTTCTCCTACCTGATTATCCCACTACCCCATTACCTGCTGGTTGTTGCCACGGTGATTTGCCAAACACACCATTTGCCTGAGCGTTGATTGCCCTCTCCTCTTCTCTTCTCTCTCTCTCTCTCCCTGCCCATCTAATTAGGCAATCACCCAAAAAATGCCACTCCTTCCCACCTTCCTTTCTTCTTTGGTGGCATGTCACACTGCAATGGCGCTACTCTGCGCAGACACCAACAGCAGTTGGGTGGAGAACCGATTTCCTCCAATTCCCTCTTACCTCCACCAGCAGAGCAGTCCTCTTCGCATCCGCCTGTCACTTCTACAACCAGACAGTTGACGAGGTACTTTTCAATTTCTGCTTCTGTCGGAATGCCACCAATGGGCACAGTAGTTGTGCCAATGCTTTATCCGAAGGCCCCGCAAATCGCCTGTGCTTAGGTCACCAGAATCGTCGGTTAGAAGCGTCAATGGAAAGTGTGCGAGTTGACGCATTGCAGCACTTAAGAATGTGATTACAACTAAGAGTCTTGAAGGTTAGGCGACTGCGAAACTCGCAGTCAACTTTTGTCAGTGTCGTACATCACAGAAGTACCCACAATCTCCCCATATTCCTGTTTGCGTTGGATAAATGAGGTAGTGGGTATTCGGTCTTGTGTCAGTCTTACACAAAGCTACTTTGTCTGCTCAGGTAGCTGAGTTTACGTTGTAGGTGTAGGGAGCATGAATCCGATTGTCATGCCACCCTCCGCATTCATGGCTGTCTAACTAGCAGTTTGATAGTTCATGTGTCGATTCCACTTTTGAGGATCAAATCATTTTGACTGTGGCTCCTGACTTTCCTCGGATGCTTATCCAGTAAATATATTAAGCGAACTGTGTAGTTTGTTTATTACTTCGTTTAGTTTGTGCTAAATAATTGCACAGATTAAACCCTAATGGACTTAGTTTCCACTATTGTCTGTGGGACTTTGGGGACCTATACCGCGCCTTGTGATAGACAGCTCAGTATTTCACCGTTTTAGAGACATCTCATATAAAAACACCGTTTCTCAACTAATGGCTTACAATCAAATGTTTTGCTTATCTAGGATTCCATCAACACCTAAACTGCTTAAATGACTTTTTCAACTACTGCCAGTGAAGTAGAATAATTTGTAATCATTCTTTCGCCTTAAAAACAGTCATGCAGTAAAAGCAATTTATTGTCTCCAAAATCATTGTAGAATGATGAGAACTACACATTACGCTTTGTTGGTGCAGTGTTAAGGTAAGGAAATTAGGGTGTCACATATAAGTGACACTGGTAGCAAAGGTGGCAATTTCGATCAATCGCGTCTAAGTCTCCAATACCACCATCGTATGGCCTTGGTAACAATTCTGGTGTATCAGCAATTTGAAGTGATGAAATTTATAGCTATCGGAAGCATAAAAAGGTGGTGTTACCCCCCTCCAAACTCACCCCCCTTCCTCCATTTTCCGTATTCAACTACTACTACTTCTATTCCTACTGCTGAAGCAGACAATTGTAGCTTTGCATATATGGGCGGTTGCTAAGGCGACGACTGTTGCCATCAAGTGATGCCCTCTTGTTTCTAGACTCCAAGATCACCCATGGTAGTTCGGTTTCGGTAGGGAAACTTGCAGAAGACACACATGTCTCGTCCAGTCGATTCACCCAGCTGCGTATGAATATTAGAAGGGCGTTTCAGTCAATCTGGAGTGAAAATTACTACATTTAAGCACCTAATGCCTCGATATTTAAATCAAATCTTCAACGCAGCTTAGGGATGGAAATGCTCATCTAGGGCGTCCAACTTAGCCTCATAATTGGTAATGAAGGTAGAAGGGATTAGGATTTGATCGGGTGTTGAGAGGGAGCCATTTCATGCAAATGTATGTTAAAATTTTGAGGTGTGAAACAGCACGGCCAAAATTGTCAAGTAAATGCAGCATTCCGGCCATCACGGAAGAATTCATAGCATTCAATCATCATTTTTACTAACGGGTAACTGAACTTCTAATTATTATACGAAGAAGGCCGGATGTCTTCTGCAGGCACAAATATCTAAGGATGGTATGATTTCTGTCATAAGACACCGCGTTTTTTACCAAAGGCTCTTCCATGCACTCACCCACTATCATTGCGGCATACAATCGAAATCGACAGCCTCCGGGTTGAATTGACACAAGGGTACAATTCTGGCACTTAAGAATACTGCCATGGAATATGGTTTGATGCCTATCCGAGTCCAAAAGTCCCGGTTTGACCTAAACAACCCGTCAATGCTTGCCAAATCAGCACTTTCTATCTTGTTATTATCACCCTTAGGGCGCAGAAACTTTAAAAAATACTTTAGTTAGTCAAGGAGATTATTCTTCCCATATTCTGTTGAACAGCCTCCGAAACAACGAATTCTGTCTGCTAAGGGTGGTTTAGAAACTGTTGGTCCCTATTTTAACTCTACATAGAGGGGAAACCAGATTCGTGTTGTAATTTCGTCGCCCTGATACTAAAGTTATAAATTGAAAAGAGGGATTTTTGAAGACGAGTTTACTCGGATTTACGCTGGAGAAATATAAGCCGGAGATTAGTTAAAATGGAGAAATTTGGCAGTGGGTGTGCCCGAATGAGTTTGTCACGTGAGTTGTGCCTGACAGTGTAGTTACACCTTAGAGTTGTGATGTAGCAACTGAGATTGCCTTACAAATCAGGGCACAAAGTGAGACGAAAAAGCATAAATGAGCCCACCTTTATCGTATTTCTAACCTCTCCTCAAATTCATGGGCTCTTTTTTATCATCTTGAAGGCAACCAATACTAATTCTTTGAAGTGGAGAATTGGAGCACTCTTGAAGGAAATACCAGAAACTGAGCCACGCATCTATTTTGTGGTGAGGTAAGGGGGATGGAAGAGATGGTGGTGGCAACAAATGTTAAGGAAGATGAACGCTTTCACCAGCTGGAAACTGAGGTGTTTCAATATGGTTATGACCCACGCCATTAAGTGGTTGTTCAGTCATTGGAAGGTTGTCCTGACTCTATAGAAACAGTGTCGTCGTGGGACAGTGAGACAGCTAGACTGTTGCTGTTGATGCTCCTTTGAGATCATCCCAGTGGAGGCGCTGCTACAGCAATAACCGGAATTCATTGCAACAGATACCAGTAAGGAATTATGGAAGTCGAGTAGGCTGCAACGAGTGATCATGTTGCAGATCCAATGAGTTCCGAGGTCATTCAAGTTGTGCCGCAGCATTTCTCACCAGGGCTAGGCGCTGACAGGAGTGCGCAGACGCGAGTCAACGGGTCACACCAAGTGATGACAACGCTCGCGAACATAATGTTGAACTTTGCCTTAGCAGTTTCATCAACCAGAATGTGGGGCAAGAGCTTGTCACCACCACAGCCTTCAATGCATCTGCTCCACCCACCTCACATTGTGCTCCTCATCACCAAATCCACGAGACAAATCTCTTGTCTGGAAGAGAATGCTGCACACACTTCGTCGTCCTATAACGCAACCGACACCATACATTGCACAAAATGCAGTGGAACCAGTCACCCACGCCACTGCTGTTTACGAATGCGATGCAAGCACAGTGCGTACAACCGCATCGCTACGGTAAGCGACCTCTGTTGTTCTGGGCAAGAAGACAGCTCCCGCCTTGACACGCACATTGCTGCACCGTGGGAAACTTGGCGAGCCTTCTTGCGGTAGCACGCTTTCAGTGGGCCAGGCACTTCGCACTTTACTGGATCAGAAACACGGACCACTTAATTCCACCCACACTATCCTTTCTGATGTAGTGGTCTTCTGAGGATCCAATAGTATGGAATTTGGAGGCCCATGACGGGTACCAGCGCGTTATTAATGGATAATTAGTAATATGGTCCTTTGCTTAAATGTCATTGCAATGCAAACGCATCCAGCAATTTCTCCCTTAAAATCCGTTAGTTAATAATCAAGCTAAAATACGCTACGGACATTTAAAGCTCCTTGAAGCAACAGGTTACACAGCAGGTTTCGTTGCATTCCTTTCTCAGTTTATGTAATTATTAGCTCACTCTTTAATGCCTATCATATTAGCTGTGTGATAGTTCCAAATTTATGTGCCGGTGACAAGTAAATTGACTTTATCATTAATCAAGAATGAAGGAAGTTCATGAGGGTAATCCATCTTCCTGAGCCATTCTTCACCAGTATCTTCCTACCTTAAATATGTCTAAGTGAAAGGTTTTGCCACCGAACATCGAACCTTCTCCGAATGCTACACAACAAACCCTGCTATAGATTTTCACAGTTCTCGGACAGAGATAAACCCCTTTATTTGGGCAGACGAGCTTCTACCACGTCAAGTTCAGTCATCGCTTTAAGAAGGTGTGAAGACAGCTGTTGTTAAATCTTATACATCGTAGAAGAAAATATGGAATCCTTTAAAGGAGGTGGAAAACGCGTATTTTGTACGTACCATAACAAATGCAATTATTAGCCTATTTAGTAAACACTTTTTTTGGTTTTGCTGGCACAGAAGGCTTGGCCTTTGCAAAACCACTAGGTGACACGCTCTTCTGCCCACACCAGCGGTCCCTCATCCGTATTTTACGCTGGCAAAACATATAACGGTCTGGTATTATGACTTTCTTCTCTGGAAGAGTCCCGGAGCTCTACTTCATTAGCAGAGACATGCAAGTTGGACTCGAAAGAGCATTTACCATGATATGTATTGCTGAATGCTAAACATAAACGCTACAAATAGGAGAATGTATGAGGAGCCCTAGCAGCAGGTTTGGAAAAAGGGGTCTACTTCCCGCAATCACCCGAGTCCCGTGTTCTGCAGGACTGCGATTAAACAGCTGTAGTGATAATAGCCGTGAACTGCCTTGAAATGTTGGCTATGGGGGTGTCAACGGTACCCGTATGGGGACGTCAATGGGGTAAGCACGAGACTTCTTCACCTTTCTACAAGTTGGATGGAACTCAGAGAGAGATATGACTGGCTAGTACTGAAGTGGGAACTTAGTAGTAGAGATAAACAGACTGAAAAACTAATTCTTCAAAATATATTTCAAACCTTGTACGAGAGGAAACTCCAACTCCAGTAGAAATTCCCAGAAGGGTTCAGTGATGTCGTCGTCAGATTTTGTTTCAGCTACACGATTGTTTCAGGGGTGTTTTTCCTAACAGCACCAATTACGTTGTGATGGCCTACGTAGGAGTTTGACCAAGGGGAGAGCCGAAGACGACACTCAAAAGAGAAGAGAGCTATGTAATGATTGCATTGTTTGTTTATCTCACCGCTGTTGTTTTGAGGGCACTTAAGGCTAGGCGTTTGTACTTTAGTTGGGCGGCATGGCCTTCGGATCATGCCAGTGGCTCCCAGTCCTTCTATAGTTTGATGCTTCTCATTTTTGTCCTAGTATCGTCATTTTTCGTCTTCAGTGATGTCTAGAAGGCCATATATAGAGTTCCATATCAATTATCCATGATTAATGAATACCTTTAAATGAAAACAGGTAACGGGACTGCTGAGACGAGTTGCCTCAAATACCTAGTATTCCATAAAATTTGTGAACCACTTCCAAAAGCCGGTTGTGTGGGTAATTTCGGCTGATATAAATGCTTGTTTTGGAGCTTGCCTTCATGAAAAATGTGTCATTGAAATATGCTTGAATTGCAGAAGCCATAGTTTTGCACAAGAACAAATTTTCTTTTGCCTTGACGACATGGACCTCTGGTGATGCACATCGATTTGAAGCCCGTCCATACATTGACAGTAATCTCTACTTCCAAAATAATACTGATTACGGCTTCAGAGTAGAGTCATGGAGTCATTAAGATGACAGCGACCCGAAACAAATGAGGAACCGAATCATTTTCGCTGACAAGCTAAGCGTTGTTACGGCGTCTACTTCTGCCAAGTTCTTAATCTCCCATCCCAGAAAACAAAAATGTTTTAACTAGTCTGAATTAATCCTAATCTTATTCCCTTAATAGAGTTGATTCTGCAAATAAGAAGCCATTCAAAATATGCACGATTACAACATCAGCGAAGGCTCGGTAGCTTGCACGGGTAGAATATATCTGTATCTCTTAAATAAAAATTGTGAGTTATTTGTGATTAGGAATTTTTACATATTGAATAGAATTAAGCCTTATCTTGTTCAGAAAGCCAAATTGTCTTAATTGGTCCGGTCACCAGTGTTTGTCGAGCATGCCTGAGTAAATTAAAGGTGCGTGACTAATGCGGGCTCAAAGCAAGGTCAGTCCTTAAAATGTTTTTTCGGAATTCCAATCACATGGAGGCAGAAAATGTGACTGTATCAGGCACCGCCTTATAGCACAAAACTTGTGCTCCTCTAGTAAGTGAATCGGGGGTAAAATTTGAAGGGATTAATTCGGGACAGCCCCACCCCCGACCACTTCATCCAATCATCTTCTGCATTGGGGAAGAGGAATTGAGTGGAATTAAGTGGTCCGTGTTTCTGATCCAGTAAAGTGCGAAGTGCCTGGCCCACTGAAAGCGTGCTACCGCAAGAAGGCTCGCCAAGTTTCCCACGGTGCAGCAATGTGCGTGTCAAGGCGGGAGCTGTCTTCTTGCCCAGAACAACAGAGGTCGCTTACCGTAGCGATGCGGTTGTACGCACTGTGCTTGCATCGCATTCGTAAACAGCAGTGGCGTGGGTGACTGGTTCCACTGCATTTTGTGCAATGTATGGTGTCGGTTGCGTTATAGGACGACGAAGTGTGTGCAGCATTCTCTTCCAGACAAGAGATTTGTCTCGTGGATTTGGTGATGAGGAGCACAATGTGAGGTGGGTGGAGCAGATGCATTGAAGGCTGTGGTGGTGACAAGCTCTTGCCCCACATTCTGGTTGATGAAACTGCTAAGGCAAAGTTCAACATTATGTTCGCGAGCGTTGTCATCACTTGGTGTGACCCGTTGACTCGCGTCTGCGCACTCCTGTCAGCGCCTAGCCCTGGTGAGAAATGCTGCGGCACAACTTGAATGACCTCGGAACTCATTGGATCTGCAACATGATCACTCGTTGCAGCCTACTCGACTTCCATAATTCCTTACTGGTATCTGTTGCAATGAATTCCGGTTATTGCTGTAGCAGCGCCTCCACTAAGATGAACGACTGGAGAGGCAATGGGATTGTTCTCATGAATCTAGAACCGCTTTCAATTGACTGAATTAGCACTTAATTGCACGGGTCACAAATACACTGAAACACCCAGCTTTTTACTATCTGAAAAGGTACATTGACGAGGACTTTTGGCGCCACGCCATTTTCCTCCTTCTGCGTCGTCTCATTTTAAAGACATAGCCTGATTTTCCTTTTCATGCAAAAGATGCGTTCCTTCTAAAGTGTCCCAATTCTCCAAATCAAATGAAATGCTGATGATTGCCTTTTTTGCTACTGCGATGACAAAACGGAATCTCAGAGGTAAAGTGATGTCGCTTTGGTGAACTACAGATATTCTTGTTAATGTCACATGGCAAACAAAATCAGTCCATTAGAGAAGAAACTTCCTCTGTGATGACCATGTTTTAAATATCAGGGTTGAAGGGCTTTGGTACCACTCTGCCCTATGCCCCATTGTAATTATGGGGGCTGTTTCGAATCGGAGAGTGGGTAGCAGGAACACCGTACTTCTCTTTTGCATACTTTTCCGTTCATTTCGTTTGTGGTCGGCGTCGTCATTGTCATACGGAACACTCGGATGACTTGGAGGAACATAAAGTTAAATTTGTACGCCATGGTTCTATTTCTCCTTCCCCACCTATTCCTTAATGTGACGGGGGTGGAGGTTGAACTTTCAGAAGTAGTCACACGACACAGTGAGATACAATTGTGATCAGCATTTGAAGGCGGTCGTGTGTGCTTATGCGACATGCCTACTAGAGGTCAAGACAACTCGGCAAAGCCTCGTGTGCCTTAGAATTTGTCCAGTGAGTGGTAGGAGAGTTGGTGTGTTCAATCAATGTCGCAGCTGCCATCTAGGCACCGCAGTCCACACCACATATTCCATAGTCGAAAAAGTGGAGAGTCGGAGGAAGTGTTACTGTCTCCCTTAGGACTGACTTTCAACGCTTAATTAGTAGCAGACTAATGCAGCAGTCAACGAGTCACTGACAATCCTCACTCTAATCTTATCGCACAGATGGGCAGCTGTTAGTTCCACCGCGTAGTTTGTGCTTCCTTCTTGGTGGCAAGCATCTCATCCTACCCCTCCTACTGGCCAATTTTGAGCACTTTCCCAGTGGGATATTATGAGTATGTTACTGCATAGCGAATATCCTCCACCACCTCTGTGTAAAAAGTGTCCACCGGAATGTAAGACCAAGATACCTTAAATTAGGGTGTTTAGGATGAAGAAAGAAGGTAGCGCCTTGAAATGTCCATCATTCGTGGGACAGTAAACTGTCCTCCTACACAGCAGATTTTGGACCGACTAGATGTTGTCCAATGTCAGTCTGTTTCATTGCCTACCATTACATCCAGATATCTTAGACGGAAATCTTTACAAGAGCCTGACATCCACATCCGCGCACTCTAAACTCCTTTGAACCTGTTTGAAGCTTCCATCTTGCTTCCTACTAAAATTTTAGCAAAATTTAATGTAGTATTTTGACATGATTAAGGAAATTTATGAAACCCTGGCAGAGTACAGGGTAACTAACTTGCCTGCCTGCCTGCCAGATTACTCACCTTAGCCTTCAAGGATAAAACCGACAAAGCCATTAAATACCTTACAATCCTCTGGTTTCAAGAGGGAATCATAGAAGCACTTTGAGTACCGGCACGCTGCTTGCCAATCCGCAACGAAAATTCAGTGAATGGACTAACTTTCAAGTGCCCCGATTGTAGAAGAGATTATCAAACTCACCGACGATACGAAGCTTCACTTGGTCACAATAATCCAGGTTTATCATCATTTTGAACGACCGATTGATGGAAGGCCTCTGAATGCGCTTGTGCGTAGACTTTCCCTTCATTTGCAGCCGAGGCGACGTGTGATATTACTAGCAAGATTGTAGGGTTCAGGGGCAGCCTCTCAGTCTCAATAGCTGAGCCGTACGACATGAGCGATTTACAAAAAACCGCCAGCATGCAGGTTAATTAGGGCCTAGAGCTCATTTAATTTACCCAGTTTCTAATTAATTAAAAGATTTGCAAGAAAGTGGACAGCTTACGGCCAAATGGGCTGCCGGACTTCTAGCAAAAACAGCGCCAAAGCGGCAGCAAAGCTGTTGTCACTCAGCAATGAAATCGACGAGGATTGGGTACCGAAGGGCTTGAGTCAATACTTGATGCTCGGGTGTAAAGCCAAGCTTCATTAATTACAGATTCTTCTTCTCTAGTTCGTTTTGGCTTTTGATTTGACGGTGAAGGCTATTATTCGTGACTAACCAAACTCTAAGAAGGCCACAGCGAAAACTCTCTTTGCTGCTACCTCACCTTCCAACAGATGACCTTTTGCGCCTGAAGCCCAAGCATAAGGTAAGATGTTGTCGCTCCGTTTGATGCTGCGGGGCCAGTAATTGCTGCAAGTGACGCCATCTACTGCTGCGTCGGCCAAGAAACTCAATGCAATGCTGAATCCACCAAATCCTCTAAGAGCATCATTTTAGTAAAGCATCTTTCTAAAACCTGAAAATTTACCTAATACTGCAGGAGGGAAGCTGGTTTAGACGATGCGATGACTCAATACAAGGTGACTGCCTTCAAGAGCTACAAGTGATAACCAATAGACAGATTCGGTGTTGCCTATGCCATGCCCACCTGAAATCGGAAGTGAGAGCATCCGAGGTGGGTTATGGCATTATAATTTACCACGTTTCATGCACGATCGACCGATTGTTTGTTACTTCCGGCTACCTTAAGTGTGGCATAGTTGAAAACGACCGGCATTCCACATTTGAGCCTTGCTGTGGCTGGTGTGTCCACTGAGTTCATTGCCTTTTAAAAGAAAGAGAGGACCAATGGGACGTGTTCCAGCTCACATAACACGCAACCAACTAACCGTTACGCAAGGTCATTCCCAGCTTAAGCACTTTTTCTCACCGAGATTAGAGTTATACCATGACTCAGAGTTTCTACGTCTTGCGCAAAGGAAGTCCGGAGGAATGCTGTTCAGATGAAGGATGATGAAACGGCGTGGATTCACCAATTTAAAACTGTAAGCCATTAATCGTCACTAGTTGGACAAAGTACTTTCCTTAATTGATCAAGCTAATACTTTTGAGGGAAGAATGATCAAACCATATTGGATAATGCTAGCATTCAGTTGGTGGAAGAACGATTGTCACGCAAGTAGCAAAGGGTTATTACTTAAGGGTGGTTGCCTACGCTGAATGATGCTTCCCTTTGAATCAAAGAACCGAGTCTTCCTGCTCAGTGATTACTGCGTCAGAAGTCGGCTTGTCAAGCGTGTCAGGGTTCTCCACGTATTGGCAGCTTAAAATAGACAGAACTATTCGTGGTCAGCCCACGGTCAGATTCACAGATGCTTACAATGCAGATGCTGACAACTCCGGCTCAGGAGACAGATTGTCTCCATTTGCTGTTCAAAGAGCCTCTAATCTACCAATCAAATCATTACTCCCCCAAGAAAAGGAGAAGGTCTTGAACGACTGTCGACTGACGGGAATATCGAATGATGCAGTCGACCTTTAAAGCAATGGCGGCAGATTGTTTGCTCCTTTAGATATACCTAAGGGCAAGAGCGAAAGGTGTCGACAGGCGAAATTCCTAACAAAGCTGGCTGGCGATCCTGTTCTCTTATCTACCAAACAAGTTTCGCTGGACCAATGGCCTAAAAGAATTGTAGAAAAGGAGATTTCCAGACTAGATGGAAGGACCCATGAGGAACTCGTGCGAATAATTGGTAGAGCCCTGAAGAGAAAACAACGTCAATTTCCTTTCAGAATCGCACTGGTATTTTTTCGATCTTGGAGAAGCATGAATTACTGACTATCAGTGATACACCATTTTGTATGTTTACATTTCTTTCATCCCTTTTCTCTTCTTGTTACTTCTGCATGAATAACTACTGCCCTCGGTATAAAGTGGACCTCGCATCACCGCCATTACTGCCACTACAGCTGTCGGCAAAATTGGTTTGCTTGTGTTACTGTGAGTTTTCTATTCCCCTCTCCTGCTATGCTGTCTGACTTCGTGCTCTGCCATTGTTTGGCTTTTGAGTTTTTTGCTCCAACCTCAAAAAAAACATAAAAACCGAACATTGATATCGCCATATTATAATTTCAGAGAGGGTTTCAAAGTAGTGCCAGAGGCAACACTCGTAGCAGCGGCAAATCTGACTTTATTGACCGGAGGTCTAAGCTTTGTTGGGCAGAAGAGAGAGCATATTTGCTGCGGGTGGCCGAATCTTCGGCGACTCGCAACTGGACTAGCAAAAGTGGCTTTTGTCAGTCATGCCAATCTTATGCTTTGCATTTGGGAAATATAATGATTAAAGCCACAATACGTCTCAAAAAAAGGGTATTTTGAAGGCGTATGTAAGGAATGACAACCAGCAGAGGCAAGGTAATTTGTCGTTATGATGTGGAATCGACACATGAACTATCAAACTGCTAGTTAGACAGCCATGAATGCGGAGGGTGGCATGACAATCGGATTCATGCTCCCTACACCTACAACGTAAACTCAGCTACCTGAGCAGACAAAGTAGCTTTGTGTAAGACTGACACAAGACCGAATACCCACTACCTCATTTATCCAACGCAAACAGGAATATGGGGAGATTGTGGGTACTTCTGTGATGTACGACACTGACAAAAGTTGACTGCGAGTTTCGCAGTCGCCTAACCTTCAAGACTCTTAGTTGTAATCACATTCTTAAGTGCTGCAATGCGTCAACTCGCACACTTTCCATTGACGCTTCTAACCGACGATTCTGGTGACCTAAGCACAGGCGATTTGCGGGGCCTTCGGATAAAGCATTGGCACAACTACTGTGCCCATTGGTGGCATTCCGACAGAAGCAGAAATTGAAAAGTACCTCGTCAACTGTCTGGTTGTAGAAGTGACAGGCGGATGCGAAGAGGACTGCTCTGCTGGTGGAGGTAAGAGGGAATTGGAGGAAATCGGTTCTCCACCCAACTGCTGTTGGTGTCTGCGCAGAGTAGCGCCATTGCAGTGTGACATGCCACCAAAGAAGAAAGGAAGGTGGGAAGGAGTGGCATTTTTTGGGTGATTGCCTAATTAGATGGGCAGGGAGAGAGAGAGAGAGAAGAGAAGAGGAGAGGGCAATCAACGCTCAGGCAAATGGTGTGTTTGGCAAATCACCGTGGCAACAACCAGCAGGTAATGGGGTAGTGGGATAATCAGGTAGGAGAAAGAGAAGTCAGCCGGCGCGAAGGCGGACCACTTGGCATTTGAGGCAGTTGAAGCGTATGAACAGCAGTTGGTGAGTTGACTGGTTGAAAGGAGAGTGAAATGGAGGTGTTGGCGTACAGAGGTCAAGTGTAGCTGGTGAAGTGGAGGGATGGAGTGAGGAAGTGAGGAAGGGAGGGAGGGAGGAAGGGAGGGAGGGAGGGAGGAGAGAGAAGAGTGAAACGTCATGTACACGCATGCAGGCACGCAAGCACACGCATAGGTAGATGAAGAGGCAGACAGACGGCTAGACATAGAGGCAGAGGGACAGTCAGACGGACCGATGGGTAGATAGGCAAACACTCCGTCAGTGAGTTACCAGTCCTTCAGTTGGTCAGTCAGTAAGTCAGTTAGTTATTGAGGCTGTCAGGAGTGCAGGGGTGGGGGGCTTGAGGGGTGAAGGAGACGGGGAGGCTAGGGCGGAGAGGGGGACAGAGAGGCAGGTTGACAAGCAGAAGTGAACGAATACTTGCTCAGTTGCCGTTGAGGGTGAAGTACTTCTTGAAGAAGTGGCGGATGCTCTTGCCAACACTCGAGTAGTGTCGTGGATATTTCAACTTCTGCTTCATCGAAGTTCTGTGCTCGTGTGAGGAGGAGGCCTCGGAGGGATCGCCTTTGAGGCTAGCAATGCGGCTGAGACGCTGACGCTCCTCGTTCACGTGTTGATTGGCCGCCTTGATGGCTGAGACGAGGCCTACGAGTAACTCGTTCACCCGATGATTGAGGGAGATGGAGACCTCGTAGAAGTCGCAGGAATACACGGAGGCCAGGTGCTTGCCTTCTGCAGAACAAATGAGAGAAGAAAGTGATGGTTGAATTGACTTCTGCCATGCTTCACGCACAAGAAACCTTTCGGATGGGAAAAAGGAAGGAGGCATTGGAGGGTGTCAACTGCACTTCATTTTGGACAAAGCACCTCACTTCACTCTGCTTCACTTCACCTCAACACCTCATCTGAGACCTCAGCTGGCGTGGCAGATTCAGCTTTGGGGCTGAGGTGCATGCTGCCACGGTGTCACATCATCGTCGGTGGTGGTGCCTCCTTCCGTAAAGGAGCTATTGAGAAGTGCGTGAATGGTAAGACTCACGTGATGTCGTGTCATGCGATGTAATGATGAGACTGAGGAGATGCTGGGCTTTCGCGTCACACTGTCTCTTCAACCTACAGCGACATTCAACACTTCCCCAGTCACCCTACACCACCTTACTGATTGTGATGAGATCACATTAGTCAGGGAAAGACACGTCTCTTGTGCACTCACTCACCAACAAGCGATTTTGTGTCCACCACTGATCCGCGGTAAGTCAAGTGTTGTATGGTCTTTGCTGTACTGACTGAATGTTTACATGAGTGGTTGCGAATGGCTAAGGCTGTGGAATGACAACCATGAGACGGGTGATTTGTATCATGGCACAGACTTGTGGTCAGTCGTCTCAGAAACGTTGACACACTATCCAATCGAGAGTTCGACTTTTTGGCAGTTCAGCATCCTGACACCGTAACACCATGCTGGAAGCCAAGTGTGCAAACTGACAGACATGCGAGTCCGAGGTTGAGGGGTGTCGCCTCTGCATTCTAGGGAGAGGTTGATGATCACAATGCCTGGATGCAACGACGTCTCGATCGGTGTGATGTGGACTGGGGCAAATGTGTGCGAACTAGAAGTGACAACTGCGTGCAGCACCACCACGGTGGCACACACTCCCGTTAGTGCCTACTCATGAGTCTGCGCCCTTACTTGAACACCCACCATCATCTCCCAGCCCTCGCCTCACACTCTCTCCCAAGTAGTCGGTTTCATCGGTCGGATGAGGGTGATTTAAGCCGATGCAACAGTGGATATGAACAAGTGAGGAGAATGGAACAAAGTAAGGCGCCTGACTGTGTGAGAAGGCGATTCACTGGCTAGACACCGAAACAAATTACTGATCCACACACATCCTCGGCTGTGTAGTGGCGTTTGTGAGCTGAGGGTATATGCATTAATTTGAAAGGACTGCTGTGTGACAAACACCCACAAACTGTGCATTACTGTGGAGGCACAACCGTGCACTGGCACAACCTTTGACCACCTTGATGAGCTGAGAGTGGTCACTACTGGGCAGACATTCGATGACATTCGCTTCGGTCAGCAATCAGTGGAAGGACGACTGGTGCGTCACTCCCTACAGACCGTGTTGTCGTCAAGGCAGCATTGCTTCTTGTGACTGCATGTTTGATAAAACTGTTTCGGGTGGGGTGTCCGCACCTTCATGGTATGGAGAGAAGGGTAGAAAGGAAGAGGGACACAGAAGGAGGGAAGGATGGAGATAGAGCCTTAGCTCATCACCCAGAGCTTGCATGCACGAGTACTGCTGGTGCAAGGGCAAGACAGTCCGTCGTTCGTGCGTAATTAACCCACTTCAAGCTGGCCAGTCGCACAATGCGCTGCGTGGATGGTCGATTTGCTGGAGGAGAGGTGGAATGCATTGAAGTGCTTTCATGCTTCCTTCATTGCTTCCATGAGCCTCCCATGAGTGGGATTTCTTGGTATTACAGAATTTTTGCATGATTTTGTGTTGTTAAAACAGCCGAAGGAGTGATTTGGAGGTCTGCATACATGCAGGCATGGAAAGATCCTACTTGAAGGGGCAGAACAAGCCGGAACGATAAATAGATAGATAGATAGATAGATGGATAGACAGATGATGGATAGGTGGCGAGACAGATGGGGAGGTGGGTGAATGGATAGAGAGATGGCAAGGAAAATGGATGGCTAGAGAAAGAGATGGGAAGATGGATGATGGATGGCTCTTTGACCATGAATGCTGGCCACTCACCGTCGTAGGAGACGCAACGTGCTCGAACCAAATCGGTCTTGTTGCCAACTAGCACGATGGCACTGGCGATTTTACACCGTCCAAGAATCTCCGAGACGATTGTTTGCGCGCCTTTGAAGGACTCCCGATCGTCGATCGCGTACACCACCAGGTAGGCGTCTGCCGAGTCGATCACCTTAGTCAAGAAATGCCCTTTCAGTGTGGCATCATCCACAGGCTGCATCAGCCAAGTTCTCAGTTAAAAAAGAACACGCCCCAGATTGGGTCGATAGTAGGGGAAAAGTAGGTGATTGCAAAAGCACCAACTAAACCCACTCTACCCCACTCCGTGCCACGCCAACCCGACGGAAGCGAGCCATGGTCACTCACAATGCCTTGCCTTGAAAGAGGAAGAGGAGGGCAGCAAAGAGCATTTGAGATGTCCTACAACTAGCGCACCGCATCATCGCTACTGTCCATAAACCCCTTGGCCTTTGCGCTGGCCTATTGCGTGCGCTCTCGCCAGCAGTAAACAACGCCACGTTAGGCATTACACCACCACCACCACCACCACCACCGCCACCACCACCACTACGGCGGAGTTACTGATGGCGTATCCGTTTTCCCTCATTCTGCAGTGACTTGCCTTTCCAAGGTCTTCTTCCTAGTGAACTCTAATCCTCTTGTCTGCAAGTAGAGGGAGTAGGCTATGGGAAGTTGGACTTAGGTGTGTTGCAGAACCGGTGCAAAGTGGTGAGGACTGCCCTTGAGCAGAGAGTGGGTGTAAAGAACACCTTCTCCCCTTCTTGCAGGGTTCTCTATTCATTTCTTTATGTGGCAGTCATCGCCATTTGGAGAACATGGATGACTTGGATGGAGGTGGGACAAATGTGCACTCCTTGATCGCTTTCTCCTGCCCCACCTCCTCTCCGATGCCGTTGGGGTGGAAGTTGAACTGGCAGAAGTAGTTGGACGAAACAGTGGGATACAATGTGATCAGCATTTGAAGGCGGTCGTGTGTGCTTATGCGACATGCCTACTAGAGGGCAAGACAACTCGGCGAAGCCTCGTGCGCTTTAGAATTTGTCCAGTGAGTGGCAGCAACCGAACTGCCGGCCTAACCAGGGCAGTTGGCATGATCAAGCAATGCCGCAGCTGCCATGCTGGTACTACAATCCATGCGACATCTCCCATCGACGAAGAAGTGGACAGTTGAGCAAATGTTACTGCCTGCCTCGGGGCTGATTTTCAATGCTTTATTAGAGGGAGACATGTGAACCGATGTCAATATGTCACTGACACTCCTAACTTTAATCGCACCGGTTTGACAAGCGGTTGTTGCTTGCATGATTGTGCAATTCATGCTGCCACTTTGCTGTCATGTGGCGCCACTTTCCCTTTCCACCCTCACTGTAGGACAATAATGGGCACCTTCCCAACGTTTCGCCCCATCTCATCATCAGAGTGAATTTGGGGCTGAGAGCGAGTCACTGCTGGCAACGATGAGGGACAAGCACTGCCTACTGGGGATTGTATCAACTGCCATTTAATTTGTTGGAAAGGAGGAAGCATATTGAGTGGGTGGTGGAATCGACGGCGGCTCACAATGGACGGACGATCAAAAGCGCTTATTTTTTAGGACCCTCACCCATCTAGCCAACTTGGCTTTTGAGGTGAAGCAGATGGTAGTTGAGTTGACGTTAGATTAGAAGAAGTGCCTTGTGGCTGCTGGTGTACGAAGTTTTGAAAAGCATTTTGTGACTATACTGTGATGGCGACCAGGAAGCAAAGCGACACACCAATTATGAGGCAGAACAGGAGATGGTTTGGGTGTAGCCTCAGGGCACGGGCTCTTCAGTGTCACAAACATCCATCCGTCTTCGCCATGAGTCGCCTAGCCCCTCGTTGGACAAGCCATGATTCGCCTGTCGCTCTGGTGCAGCTCACTACGCCCTCAGATCAGATCTGATCAGATGCAGGTTAACGCGGAACGTGGAGTGGCTTCATTGTAAAAGGCATTCAAGAGGTCTGCTTGTTGTAGTGGGTCACGAGAGGGGATGTATCAATCCTTCCCCAAAACACATCCATCCACCTTGCTTCCATGAGGCCTTTGCGCTGTCGATGTGTTTTCAAGTACAAGGACTCCTGTTTTGGCTTCCACCTCTGCTTCATCTAGCCATTGAGATGTTCACAACACTGGAAAAGCAACAAAAGCAGCGCAAGTTTACTGACGAGCAGACTGCAGGGTGTAACGCTCACACTGTGCCATCTGCTGTTTACATGACATGGTGAGGCATGTGTCCACATTTGGCAGTCGTCTGCTCACGTGCGCGGGGCTTAGGTATGTTGGTTTGCTTCCTCGCAAACTCCCTTTTGAAGGCGTGCTTTGGAAGGTCCTAGATGCTACAACTCTGGCCAATACCATCATTTGTTCCTTCGTTTGTTCGTTTGCCCCGATTCCAATCCCCTTCTTCCGTGTTCCCACAATGCAGCTCTGGCGGTTGCCCACTTTCCCTTTCACCCCCACACGATGTCCAAGCTCGAGGCGTTTCACGATGTTGGTCAGGTCTAAACCCCATACATTATTCTACCTCTGGTTGCTCTGCTTTGCCAAGTACTTTGACATGAAGTTGGGTTATTCAAGGACGCACACAACTGTGAGCGTCTGGATGGAGGTGAGCCACGTCCCAATGAACAGACCCTCAAAGCAAAGTATTCGAAGTTGTGCAAGTGTGTTGGAGCAGCTGTCCCTTGAATGGGTTGGAGAATGCGCCAGGACTGTGGGCAAGAAACAGTCCCCAATTTCCTCACTCTCTGACACCTTTGCATTGCGTGATTGGTGGCAGAAAGTACAACGCTCTCAGGTGGTAGCCGTGGAGAGCGTCAGTTGGGATTGGGGAGCATTCACGACTACATCGAAAATGTCACGTCACATTTTCTGTGTACTTCCGCCTTGCTTTTCATGTCTATTACATCAGAGGGCAAGGGAACCTGTGGTGGTGGTAGTAGTGGTATCTGTATGCTTAGCAGAGGAGAATGGACTACCATCGACGGCCCACAAGAGGTGGGGATTCTATTGTGACTTGACTTGCGCAAATCACGCATCCGATGAGCGTATCCTGAAGCTAGCCTTTGTCTTTGTGACCCGAATTAGTGCAGCCGCAGTTCTTATAATGTGGTAACGAACACGTGTCACATATTTGCGACACAGGTAGCTACTGATGATTTACTGACTAAAGTAGTGTGCTTGTGTAAGCAATGCTACTTGTGGCCATTGGACAGGGGTGTAATTTGTAGTCTTTGAGATAAAGTTGGTGTAAGTGTCAGTAAACGTTAAGCAAGAGTTAAAATATGTTTAAAGTGGTGCGCTTTGAAACTCACTGCAACGTTGGGATGCTCGTAGCTGTCGCTGTCAATGAGCAGAAGGCTTGTCTGTTGACCGTCTACGTCCACTGTGATTGTCTCAAGGACATTTCCGTCGTTAGCTGTAATGGAAGCGACGGTGACTTAATGGTAGTTTAAATATAATCGGCACTTTTGTTCTTTAGGCTTTTGAAAAGTCTTGCTACCGTAAGCCGTAGCAGGTGTGAGAACTGTCAAACATTTGGAGTATATTTCGTAGATCATTTAAAGCATTGATACTCAAGCTGGTAGACAATTATTGTGGACCCTGCAGACGTAGAATGACTTGTGGTAATGAAGCGCCTCGTGACCCATGGATGAAATTAATCCTCGGATCTTCTGTTAAGACTTCAGGCACGGTTTTAATGCTGATGCGACACTAAACCGCTTAGCTCTGAGACATTTAAATTAACTTTGTAAATGCTTTGAAAACTGTAATACGTGTCTGTCAGTATATAGAATTCCTAATCCTCTATACCTGAGTAATTCACAGTCCATCTTGTGAAGACATTGTGCTAGAAACGATTCTTTCTCTTGTCGGTGAATAAAATGCATAAAGGCTTAATGCAAGATTGTACAAAGTCGTAGCCTACTTCCCAACTTGGAGTTTAACGTTCCTGCTTGGGTACTGCATTAAATGGAAGGGAATGTGCTGACTACCTTGTGTGCCCGTTGCTAGTCGTAAGAACACTGGTCCAAAAGCAGTCATTTACTACAGAACGGGGTGTTTAAATGGTTTCGTGAGGAGTAGGTTTAGGTTCCATTCATTTTTGTCATATTCTTCTCATTTTAGGGCTGCCCAGCTATACCTTTGTCCCGGGTCTATTCAACCAGTAAAGAGGTTGAGAAGCTGCCGTGTCTACTTCATTGACATCCTGATAGAGGTGGCTTAGGCGGCATCGTAGCTACTAGCGCCGCTTTAGTTGGTGGTGGCTTTCCGCCTGGATTCGAGACTCAGGCTGTTATCAAAGGCAGACGTCATTTTCAATCGTTCTCCCAACCGCAGCACACCCCTTTCTTCCATCACTTTAAGATTCAGGACCGATACGCTTGAGGAATGAGTTCACTTTCAGCTGCCACTCACGTAGCTCCCCTAGACTTCCCCGAGGACGAAGAAAAGCATTATGCTTAGGCAGAGTATATATTACCGACTTAAAGAAGGGCCGGGGGCTGTTGGCTTGGCTTGAAAGCCATTCCGCCCAGCAGAGAACTAAAGGCGAAGCCTTGTCCGCACAAAACCAAAATGACGAGCTAAATAAATAAGAATAAGAAAGGCATTCACACTTGATAATAATAAAGTACATGATTCTATTTTGAGAAACATTTCGTTTCCACTTAAGGTAACCAAGGAAGGAATGTCATAAAAGCTGCTCACCAAATGGATGCCTCGTTGGAAGTGCTACCCCCCTCCTGCGTATTATCACGATGTGCCTTCTCCAAATTATTATCACCTTCAAATAGCATTGGGCAACCCCATGCCCACTCATGATGCAGAGTATATAGTTGGGACATTAAAATGGGGTAGAATCAGAGGGGGTTGGGGTGAGTTCCTTTCCTGAAGAGAGATAAAAGGCGTCATTAAAAGTGAATTCATGGTTGGGACAGATTTGTGGTCATTATTTTGGCTAACTACCATTGTGCAAATCATTATTTTCTAACAATAACCACAACGATATCGCTAGAACGTAGTGCCTAATCTTGCGTCTCACACGGTGACTGCGAATGAGCCAATGGCTCACCCATTTGGCCCGAAACTGAGGCATGGTTGATTGTTTTACCTCTTGGCGGTAGCCACAGTTTCATCCTCTCCTCCTCCAGGCCGGCTGGCTGGCTGGCTGGCTGGACATGTCATCCCAGCGTGAGACGTCATTTGTGAACAGAAAACCAATCATTTTTATGACGATATAATTCCACGTTAGAAGATTTGTCTTGCCATAAAGTTCACCTTAAAATTTGAAACTTTCACTGATCTTGGGTGCTTATTGCAGGGAATGAAATGTTTTACTGGGCAGTTGGAATTTTATTTGACTCATTTGGCAACTCTCAGCCATTTTTTAAAAGCTCGTTCATCAACAATTTGGATTTAATAATTTTTAATTTAAATCGGGATCTTCCGTCGGACATTGGCGGATAGTGCATTCACACTAAATCTTCAACTGCATAGTTATTCTCTGAAATCAGTTTGGAAATATATTGATGAAGAAGGGTATTTACCGAGTGTGCAGCTGTCGATAACATGAGATGGATCACTTCTAGAGTTTCTGGGCAGGAATTGTGTGGATCGTATGCAGATCATTAACCAGATAGTCAATGGGCAAGACTTCAAGAAAGACGCTTTTATCGACTAAATGTAGGTGAGTCTTTACAAATGCGTGGCTTCCAGTCACAGAACTAAATGCTGACTACTAAGGACTGTCGGCGACAGGGTCAGAGACGGAGCCTAAGACTAAATCTTTTAGGCTGAGCAAATTGTGTTTATTGAAGATAATGTATAACAAAAGCATTGCTTTCAAAAGTTAGCAAAAGTAATTTGTCATAATCAGATTGCAGTTAATAACTTTCACGATTAAGGTAAAAGACCACCAGAGGTCATTTGTTAATAGGTGTGTTCTACCTTAAAAATAGATAAAATGAATCATTTATCGTTCATGTAAAAGTCAGCCGTTATTGTTTATTACTATTTGACGTAAATTGCACAGAGCATATAAATTTTAACACAGTTTGAGCCCATTTTTAGGTAAGAATGTGTATATATATAACTTTTTTAACATCAATGTTTCAGGTCACAGTTCTACACTTAAATTGCAAAATATAATAATGTAGGACACTTAAAAATTTAATTTTTGGTAGCATTTGTTAGATATATGCAGATTTTTTTGGCTTAAAAGCAGATTCTTTTTTGACCAAAACATCTGTTTAAATATATCACATTAGGATGCCAGTGGACGGTGCGCGTAATCAACATCCCGTTGGTGGTAAGTCGGGGCGTGTGGATGTTCCTTTGGCCGTGTTTATCTGTCCTGCAAAAAAATGGGTAACTGTGGGACGCATTCCTCTGCAGTCGATGAAGTTGAAGAGGCCAAGCGGTATCCAGAGCTGTCACTTGAACAACTTGATCACCTAAGCTTAGATCTTCAAAACAATCTTGTCAAATACGGAACAAAATATTTGGGTCAATGCAAACCATCTCTTCATGGCGCAGCCACGGACCCTTCTTTTGATCAGATTTCCAACGCAGACATGCCGTGTGATGCTCCGAGCGCGCGTTCTACAACGCCGAGTTCCGGCATCCGACCAAAAATTTATGTTAAATGTCCCAGCCTGGATGAATCCAGAGCCCACCTTTCCTCTTCCCCCATTAGTTACGGCGGAGGTGGCAGCATTAGCAGTGAGAGACGTCACCAACTTGAGCAGCGACCCAATTCAGTTTCTCATCTTCTGCGATATGGTCTCAACCACGTCAACAACAACAGCAGCAATCACTCTCCAAGTGCTAACTCATGCTGCTTACCAAATGAACAGCGAAATCCCCGCCCTTCACCTACTGTCAAACAAACACAACACTGTGTATCCAGCAACACCGAGAAGTACTCGCAAAAACTAACTCCCAAACCGGTTCACCAGAAATACCTAGTTCACCATTCCCTTGGCAAAAACTCTAGCAAATACTTTGTCGCAATTTTTGACTATAAGGCACGCTGTGAAGGGGATCTAACCGTTCACAAGGGTGATGCTGTCGTTATGCTCGATCGCAGGTGAGTTTCATGTTAGCCTTTCTTATCCGGCTGATTATTTTAGAGAGGTACATGTAAGATAGAAACTAGCAAAGTTCAGTGTTCTTTAATAAAAGTAACTAATTTTCCCAAGGCTATCATCTACCCTGATTTGAAATTCCCAGGACTGCTAACTACTCGATATAATTATTTTAGTTGTAGGAATGTGAGGTCAAACAGATCGTATACACATTTGTCTTTTACTTTTTGGAGGCTGTTTTCCTTACCTAATGACTAACGTTTTATGTTTTCGTATTTTATGTTCTAGTGTGTCCATTATTTGCGTTAGCCTCAGGCGATAATTTACTACCCTTCCCTCTTCCCCGTTCCCACCATCTGCAACGCATCACTATTCATTTTTGACAAGCCGCGTGCGTGTACATGATTGTGTGCGTGTGTGTACGCATATATTGGTGCGGTGTTCCTATTTTAAAACCTCGGGGTTTGGCACAGGATCGCACATTACAGTCTTGCTCGTCCTTGGATTTGTCCCGCTGATTGGCCACCTCAAGGTCTTCCACCATGCTGTGGTCAATGCTGTGCGAGTGTTTGGCTCTCCTGAAATACCTTTCATGCGTCCATATAAAAAATTCCAATACCAAATCGGCGCCTCTTGATTTATTCACTAGGGCAATTACTACTGAATTGTTGTTCCTCCTTTCAGTGATACGGATTGGTGGTTGGTTGAGAACGCAACATCCCACCAGCATGGCTACGTGCCCTCGGCCTACCTAGCGGAGGAGAACTCAATTGAGGTCTTTGAGTAAGTGCGATTCCCCTGTTCATTCGCTTGCCAAATGGGCGTGTCTTCCGCCCTCTATTTCCTGCAATGTTTCTACGTATCATGGTCAAAAAACAAGTCAAAAAATGTCTCTTTCTTTCCCTCTTTTGGACTTGTATTTACTGATGACCAATCTGTTCTATCTATTTTTTCTCATTCCGCCCTGTGGAAGAGGGAGAGAAAGTCGTCTCCCTTTGGTTTTATCGCCCAGTGGGCATACATCTAATGCACATGCACACAGTGGTGATTTATCACTGGATCATTGTGCTCTCTTAGTGGGGTAAAACAAACAATTTTGCAATATTCACTAGGCTCTCTACTGTTCCTCCCTCATGTCTAGTAAGGCGGTCTCTCCCACTCCGCTATTCCCTTTTGGATCGTCGTCCTAAAGGGTTGTGTGGATTGAGCCCTCCCCTTCTCATCTCCATCTTCCAACTGTCACAGGGGCAGAGTGAGCCGTTTTGGTGGTTGTCATCGTGTCCACACAGCAGTTTGGCCCATTTGTCAGGACGCGCCGCCTCCACAGCCAATAATAAAATTCCATTGTGCTCTGTCCCATCCTGTTCTACCCGTGTTCTGTACCGTTCTACGCTCTTGTGTCCTCGCATCAGGCCTCTTGTGTGCACATGGCAGCGACATCCGTGTGTATGTTCGTGCACGCGAGCGATGAATGCTGAACTTGTCCTCATCGTCGTTTTATCCTGGAGTCTTTCTAGCTGATACACACATGACAGCTTCAATGGAAACATCAACGATTCCACTTTGTGTAACATGTTTGCTACCAGGAGGCCAAAGGCAGACCGATTGCCACCACCACTCAGATCCTTTATTGTTCTAACATTTCTGAAAAAACCAAAAGTGTGTTAGTAACGCATGATTTAGTCCCACCACTGCGGTCATCGCAAACTGATAGCGAACACGTCATGTGTGACGCTGGTACCGAACAGGAGGAAGGGGTTACGACCGGTTTGTTTAGATAAAACGAAGAACATGGGAGGAAGGGGGTCGTGTGCGTGTTTGGTTACTTTAAATAGTAACTTCTCCAGGATTTCAGTCCGTTTCTGAGACACCAGCATTTAGGTAAACCTTTTTTGCTTTAATAGATGGTACTTCCGAGAGATATCCAGAAAGGATTCGGAGCGACTTCTTGTGCAACAAGGCAATCCCACCGGCACATTCCTTGTCCGACCCAGTGAAACTACTCGTGGTACGTATTCATTCATTTCTCTTTTTTTTCATAAATCAACAATGTTTCACCAAATCGGCCATCTAAATAATAGGATCATCAGTAACATTTTGGTAGTTTTCAGGCAGTTCCTATCTTCCGCCTCTCCCTCTCCCTCCTGTCAAACATGTCTAATTTGTTTTTTTCCTACAATTAGTACCCTATATGACCCATTATAGTTTGATTGACGTCTAAACGAACGTGACCTTTTTGCAAACTTGGTTGATTCACTTCTTCGTGACCTTTTCGGTCTAGTAGTTTGCCCTTACCACCTCGGCAATTAAGATCGTCAGTAAACATCGCTGATTATTGAAACTGCCTCCCCCAGTTAACACGTTAGCTGCCAAAGTGCCGGAGGAAAAGTGACCACTCCAGCCAAATTGGGGCAATAATCGGGACGTCCGATACATTCACGAAGCTTTCCCCAGGCCATATTCTCCTCCCCTTCTTCCTCTACTTTGATCAAATCGTGCAGATGAGAAAGTGCTGGACAGAAAAAGCAGCACTCCACATACACACACACACGCTCGACCGCCCCTCATCGAAACAACTGTTGGCGAGTGTCAAATCCCACCCCCAGTAAAGCGGCTGAGCTAGGAAGAAGTACTCTCTCTCTCATACTGTCTCTTTTTTCGGCTCGCTTGTTAATATTTATTCCTCTCCTCCACCCATCTGCAGTACGAAACGCGTTCTTTGACCCGCCGCGTGCTGCCCTCTGACAGTTGTTGCCCCTGCGTGACTCATTTCCGTGTGTGTTGGGATGGGGTGGGACGGCCCCACGTTTTATTGGAACGATCAAATGTGCTTTTTGGCTCGCACTTTGGCCTTATAAATCATTTCCTGCGTTGCTGCTGCCATTGCGTCCTTTTCCTGCCAAGAAGTAAACATCTAATGGGGCGAATTTTGAGACCCACTCATCTTCATCTCTGCCTTATTCGGTACTCTGTTGCATCTATTGCCATATCTCTTGTTTCCTCTGTTCTGTGGGTCCGTGTGTGTCCCGGTTTCTAAGTCTAGCAAGGCACGCCATCGCATACATACATACATATACACACACACCTGTTTCGTGTGGGATTCTGGTAATCGGACAGGTCGGATACTTTCTCACAGCCTCTAGCTTAGCGAAGCCTTGGCCACTGGCCAAGGCGGTCGCTGCGGTAGGTTTGGGTCCACATGTTCGCGATTTTCTACAGCTCGATTCGCTCCGCCTCAATCCCCTTGTAAAAGCGGGCGTTTTGCCGCACCATCTCGTGTCAGTTTACTGGCCTTTCCTTCATCTTCCTGTGTTCGATTGCCTAACCATCGCAGTTGCTGCGGCAACATAAAAAAGCGGGCAAATCTAGCCATTTGTAAGGATAATTAGTTGACTCTTAGCATTTACCGAATCCATAAAAAACACGCCTTCTGACAGCCGAAGATGGGCATTGTTAAAGAAGGCAGGAAATAGTGCATTGAAGTTGAAATCGGTTTGTAAATTTGGCGTCTTTTTAAACGAAGTTCTTTCCGTTTTTACCTAGTCGTGGAAGTGTTACCGGTACCTCCACGTTGTCCGCATTTCTTCAGATTGCTGCGTCGCATGTTTGTGACGTGCGGGCTTAAGTGAGAAAACACTCATGCAGCTGGACCTGTCGCACATGTGGTAATTTGTGTTATTTTGAAATCCATTTGAGATCAGGTACAGACGTATCCCTAAAGGATCCTGAAGAATAATGTAATCAGTTCGACTCTAGAGGATCCCACCCAAGAATGCGACTCCCTTGATGTTGAAGCCAGTGAAGTCTTGGCACCAACAGTGGTCGTAACCTGGCACGAGTGGACTACTTTGTCCTCCCCCAATCCTTCTTATGCGGAACCTTTTTTTCCCCGATTTCTCTTCCACGTCCTTTTCCCCCTCTCCCTCCACCGGTAGTTCCAACAGGCGGGAGAAATGTCAGGCGGCATTCTGCACGTGTACACTTCTTTCTCACGAATGAAAATAAACCCAAGGTGAGCGTGTGTGTGCGGGTGCGTCGATTTATTAGGCTTGCGTGGTCGGTCGGAGTGGAGCGGAGTGGGGGGTGGAGCTAGTGATTGGCTCCGCACCACGCGTAGCCTGTCAAAACACCGCTCTCATCCGCTCACTCACTCTGACGTCTGTCCAACGGCCAGGCTACTCGTAGGCTTGCAAGCATGCCTTTAGCATGCTCATACTAGTGTCGCTACTACTGTGCCCTGCCCGGCCTCTTTGAAAACTGTTGTAAGACGTTTTGCAGAAAAAAGCGCCACAAGTGCCTAAAGCTTCAAGGCCTAAAAGGAGTAGTTGTAAGTTCAAATCCTTTTGCAAACGTTGACCTTGGTGCTCGCCGCCCTCATTCTTTTACGCCGGCCATCGTAACGTAGTTAGCACCTTAAAAATTACCCCCAAATCTCAAGCCCCGACTGCCCTACACCGAAAGTACCTAATTGATTCATCTCGTCAATTTCAGTGGATCTGGAGTTGCGGCTTGTTGGCACGTTAGAAATGCGGAGATCCACTGCTAGAGGGAATTCCATGCTCTTCGATCGCTTCGCGGAGGAATATCTACCTGTGAGCAAAACCTGTGGCCTATTACGAGTCCGTGTCGATTCAGGCCTTCACTGCAAGTGTTCTCTTCCACGACATATGGATTTGGTAGTTACCAGACAAAATCGAGATGGTTTCCCACTCATTTTGGGTTGTGCTACCACTGGAACTAAAGGCTACAATTAGAGGTGACATTGACCTTATTTCTACACCGCCGAGCCAGTGTAGTTGAATGCAAGGCTTTCCAATGCGTCCAGAAGGTGATTGCGCGAGGACTTTATTATCATCCTACTTGCCAATGACCACTGGATTAGTTTGTGTGCTTAATTAATCACTCTCACAAAACGTGGCGGTTAAAAAAGTTTGGCCCAGGGAGATCTCTGGCCTCCAAATTTGGCCTTAGCGTGGATGTGCTGTTGACCTTTCCGCGTGGTGTTGGTGAAAAAGCCTCGACTTAGTGCATTCAACCGGCCGGTCTCGCGCCGCGGCAAAGAATGACGCGCGCATGAGAGAGAGAGAGAGAGCGAGTGGACTAATCCTGTTCGGGGACACAGGAGGGCGACCCTGCCCCCACCTCGGCTTTATTTGCATGCGTTTCGCTTCACTTCGCTTGGCGCTGCCAACTGGCACACACACATGTGCGCGAGCTCGGGAGCTAGAGCAAGGAGCGAGGGGGAGGGAGGAGAGGAGGGTTTTTGCACGCATCGTGCACGCCCCCTCCCTTTCCTACATCACAACTATACATGCCTATCGATGCACCGTGGAAATGAACACGCGTATCACTCTCCCTTTCTCTTCTCCTATAAGTGAATTTTATTTCTACCAAGCTGAAGACCCGTGAATGAGTGTCCACACTTTTGATTTCTCGTTCTTGATACCCTCCTTTGAAGCCTGAAGGTCAAATGACAAATGTGACCACTGGTTGCAGTAGAGGCGACAAGCATCCTCTAGGTCTCTTAATGAATGTGGAGGAGGGGGTAGTAGTAAGATTAATGACTCTTCCCATTTGTATCCAATCGCTTCCATCTATACAACCTTTTGGCTTTTCTGTTTGCTGAAGATCCCATCTACCATCCCATTTGTTACAGCTTCCCACCAGAGCCTCCTTGAACCACGCATTTGTCTTGCATTAAACAGTCCTCAGGCCTTTGTTGCATAACCCCAACCTATTGGGTTTAAAAGTCGCTCCTTGTCATTATTCTGCTGTCCAATCTTCCATATTCGACGCGATATTTATCTGACAGTCGGTGTGACAGCGACGAGACTGTGCTTAACTTTTTCTGGCCTATTATACACTACCACCACCCTCAAACGGCCCTGTTGGGGTGGTATGCATGTGTGATCGGTTGGTCTATCTTTTTTTCCTGTAGCCCCCAGAGAGATTCAGGAATGGACAACAACAAGATGGAGAATGGGGCGAGGGAGAGTGGTGAATAAATGAAATACACGACTTTTTATGCAGATAGTGTGGTGATGATGATGGTTGACGGCCCCAAAGTACCCAGGCTGTTTATGCTGACCCCAATTATTGCCGCACAGACACACAAACAAGGTACATGTTGCGTGTGTCTATACTTACCTCCAGCCCTGTGTGCGTGTGTGTCTGAAAATCGTGACGATACAGTCTTTCATCAGTTCCCGCTGCAGCCAATCGGCAGTGTGTAATCATTCGTCTTCTTTGATCCCCAGTCCCGTCCTTTTCATGGCTTCGTAGAGGGAATAGGTCTCCCTTTCTCCACTCACACTTTATTGGTGGAAGTGATTGTGACTTCGGTGTCTCTTCTATCGAGTCTCCATCCGTAGCAGGTGCAACGCTTAGGCTTCGAATTCAGCCAATGGAATGAGGGCTACTGTTCATTTGGATCGTTCCTAACCATGTGGCTCATTGAGTCATCTTTTTGGATTCTGTAAAGTGTACAAATTGAGTGACATTAGTTTGGGATGAGATCAAGCTAAAATTGTTCTATTTTCTGTAGGTGGGCTTTCACTCTCAGTGCGAGACTACGATCCCAGCGTGGGAGCAGTGGTGTGTCACTTCAAAATCAAGCATCATCCTCCAAGCGGGGGGATCTGCATCACCTCGACGTTAGTCTTTCCGAATCTTGTGGACCTGATCAATCACTACACCTCACATGCTGATGGACTTTGCTGCCGTCTCACTCAACCCTACCCACGACCTCCACCCTTCCTTTCGGATCTCTCGCGGAGAACTAAAGACGATTGGGAGATTCCACGCTCCTCCCTTGTCCTCCAGGAACGCCTTGGCGCTGGCCAGTTCGGTGAAGTGTGGCGCGGTGAGTCCTTGTCACGACGTCAATAGTAGCTGTCGCTCTCCACGAAATATTGTCTATCCCTTTCCCTTCTTTTTTCATTTCTTTAAAGGTGAATGGAAGGGCGCCACTCCGGTAGCCATTAAGACTCTCAAGGAGGGCACCATGACCAAAGAGGACTTCTTGAAGGAGGCGCGGATTATGAAGACTCTTAGTCACCCGCATTTAGTGCGCCTGTTTGCAGTGGTCACCACGGAGCCCATCTACATTGTCACTGAGTTGATGCCCAATGGCAGTCTCCTCGCCTTTCTTCGATCCGATGTCGACAAGACCCTCGGGTTGAAGGAGCTCGTTGATTTTATGTCACAGGTAGGTTTGTACCAAGTGTCCATTGATTCGGCCATTCACAGCATTGCCTTGCCTGATGCCCTGGTTTCGTACTCCAAATGGAAGGTCTTGATGGTATAGGCATGGGTAGAAAGCCATAGGACCAAGAGATGTGGTGCCTCAAATCCACAAAGGATCAAAAACCGTTTTCCTCCGTAGATCGCTACTGGGATGGCCTATCTGGAGGAAAAGTGCCTAGTCCATCGTGATCTCGCTGCGCGGAATGTTCTCGTTGGTGATAACAACATTGTGAAGATCGCGGATTTCGGTCTGACTCGTGCCATTGATACCACCACTGAGGCATACACCGCCAAGCAGGTAAGTTTCGAAGTCACTCAGTTCGGTTGCGGTGGTAGTTTGATTGTAGCACACTCTTTGGGTGTCGCTACTCTGTTTACCTACAAATAGGCTCCCCCCAACGCAAACACTTACGGGCGTCGGTCAAGATTCTCCCCTCTCAGAGGAATGGATATTTGGCAGGGCCTTCTATGCATGAATAAACGTCCCATATTGTGTTGTGTTGCACCGTACTGCACTGTGACGACTCCATTGTTCGTGGGAGTGTTTTTCAATGTCCTTCTGGGCTGGCAGCGGTCTGTCCACTTGTTTTTTTTGCACCGCTTCATCCCCTGTGGATTAAGTTGGATGTTCCGGTCCATCTGAGACTTTCACGTCTACACAAAGAAAGCAACCCACTTTAGGGGGTGGGAAATAAGTACACATTTTCGCCACAATTACTCACCCCTCCAGCTTCGGTGCTGATATATCTGTTTGCCCTATTGTAATATTCGTCATCGGTACTGGAATGGTTATGTTCAGTCCGCTGGCTTCCACTACTTTTGAAGCTTGTTTTAATTCAAAATCGTGTCCTTCTCCAACGCGCTTCACCAGCCCTTCAGCCCTCGGCAGATGTGGAAAGCTTCCTCGGTGTCCAGCGTCCGCTGTTGTGCTTATCATTGGCACAAAAAAATGTGTCTTTTGTGAACCCTCGACCTTCAACTCGCTGGGTAAATTTTAATTCGCAGGAATGACTGTCGAGGCTGTGGGCTGGGAACCATCACGGTCGGGCTCATGGCTAGCAGATGTGTGGGTGGCCGTCTTTGAAATGTTAACATTATTCAAATGTATTAACTTGGAACCCTCGTTTAAGCATTTTCTTCACTGACCGCTGTCCTTTGAACATATCGCTACTGATGGATATCATCTTGATTAAGGGTGTTTGGATTGAAGTGATCCACACCTCAATAGGACACGCTTGTCACTTCCTCCTGCGTGTACCAGTCTGTATATTCAGCAGTCGCGGTTTGATACGAACGGCCACGAGCCGTTGAGGGACTAAGAAGAGCGGCAATTGGTGGCTACACATTCATCCTGCTCCGCATGACGTAGATAAGTTCGGTGTAGAATTCCAGTATACGTGGATTTGAAAGCAGTTCTCCTCTGTTGTGTGTTAGGGATTGTATCAGCCTCCGCAAGATCAAATTTTAGTACTATGGTTTTTCGAAGGACAACACACTGATCTCCTGGCACTAGAAAATCTTGACATTACCTAGGGGCACATAACTGCCTGTGAAGAGAGTCCACGGTAGGGGAGAATTTTTGCCTCTGAACTGTTTCAGAGTTGAATTGAGAAGTTTGGAACCGCCCAAGCTGGTGTGATAGGTGTAGAGCAGTCAGCCAGCTGTAGTCAAGGCGAAAGAATCACTGAGGATAAGAATGTGGTTGTTGGATTTGTCTGCAGGTGTCCGCTTCAGTGTTTGGTATGTATAAGGGCTGCCAAATCAGAGACATCTTTTACTCTAACTTGTAGGGAGCCAAGTTCCCGATCAAGTGGACAGCTCCAGAGGCGGCGTACAGGGGGCAGTTCACCATTAAATCGGACGTTTGGTCCTTCGGAGTGGTGATGTACGAAATCATAACTCACGGTCAGGAGCCCTTCCCTTCAATGAGTACCATGGAGACTCTTGATCAGGTGAACAACGGCTACCGTATGCCTTGTCCCCAGAACTGTCCAGCGGCCATTTACGAGGTGATGCTACACACCTGGGATGCCACGCCTGATCTACGACCAACTTTTGTCCTTCTCTGCGACTTCTTTGAAACCTTTGTTGTGGCCGATCCGCACCCCATAGAACCGGAGGTCGCAACAATAGATTCAAGAACAGGTGCACTTGCCTCTGAACCCTGTAAGCGACGACCCGGGTACCCCTACGTTGGTTCGCCCGCCCGCTTTACGCCTGTCTAGTCACGACCAACTCTCATGTCTCCCTCCTATTATCCGAGGTCTTTCAGGTATTCTCGCCGGCTCTCTCTCCCCTGCCCTCTGTTGGCGAGACCTACTGATTATAATGGTGCTTAAATGACTCTTGACCCTTTCGGAATTGTCAAAAGCAATCTGTACTTCCTTTTTTTGTAAATCTATGGCTTTTTAATGCCTAGCCAATGAATCTACCGTAGACTACCTTGTGGGCTGGCCTTTTTCTATTGTCGGGTCAGTGATATCGGGATTTTTTGTACTGGGTTTGCTTGCCGCTACTGGCAGTGTGGAGGTGCCAGAATGGTTGGCTCTTATTAGGGGCTGGTAGGGTGTCCGCAAAACTAGCTAGAACGTGATCCCACGCCAATGTGATAGCACCGCGAACCCACGAAGACTACAGCGTTCGCTTATTTGAATACGTAATTGAAACCCCTACCATCCTGAGCAGTGCCGTGTCTTAAAACGAAGGTGGTACCTGTCTAAGGGAGTGCGGTACTGGGCCCCGTGCCACAATTTGGCATTGCGCCAGGCCTTGTGCAGGCTGTTTTTGTGCAAAGGTTATATAAACACACACACACGCGCGAGCGTAAGCGATAGCGCATTTCAATGCCAACACCTCCGCAATCTACCGTCGATTGTATTTCAAGTCGCGGCGGTGGTAGTACATGTGCGCGCTCCACACGTTAGACTGACGTCAGCTTCTCTTCCTACGCCTTCGCGCGTGCTATTCGGCCCGCCATCATGACGGCAGGTTTGCGGACACTTGAACCTCCAAGACAAAGGCCCTGTTTAAATAATGCTAGCGGCTGTTGAAGGACCCCTTTCTTGCATATTTGCATCAGCTTTTAGTGATACTTTGCCCCATCGCATGGGACGTTTTGGGGGCGGTTCAGGTGTCCTCACCCCTTGTTGTATATCTACAATGGTAGCAGCGTGGAGGGAAAATGTTGCTA
Source organism: Echinococcus multilocularis (assembly GCA_000469725.3). Classification (NCBI taxonomy): domain Eukaryota; kingdom Metazoa; phylum Platyhelminthes; class Cestoda; order Cyclophyllidea; family Taeniidae; genus Echinococcus; species Echinococcus multilocularis. The sequence continues at coordinate 1,564,042 of LN902846.1, read as the reverse complement.
ATTTGTTTCATTTTGGCCAATATTTATGCGTAGCCTAGGAGATAACAGACCCCTAGTGTTTCGAGATCGACTGACTCTTTGTGAACCACTGTACCTACCAAGGGTGACAGCAAACATGATCCTGTTGGGAAATTGACTACATGCTCTCCTCAGCGTGTCCAGGCGGATAAATTCGCAACTAAAACGAGCCTCCTTCAACACCCTCCAGTCGGAAGTCTGAACTCCTTAAATGCTTCGCCGAATTATGGCTAGCCACAAATGCAGACATGACTCGGACACCAATAAAGTAAGTTATATGATAAGGCTGGCTGAAAATGCAGCCCATGAATTTTTCAAATGACGTCACCTCGTCATACAAATATTTTGGACATCCCTCGATGTTTATGGCACTACTGTTTGTAGGTAAGGTTTTGGTCAAACTTGGGAACTTAACTGCCTTCAAACTTCGTTGTCTTCAGTCATCATCCTTACATGCATCTTCAAAAAAGTTCTACCCAGAGCCACAAATTTTACACAGCTTTTAGGGAGAAATGGGGCTTGTCGCACTTCAAACATGATTGACATCTCGATGTGAGAACGTGACAAAAGATTTACCCCTTCTGAGACGCAAACCGGAGAAGTAAAGCCACGGCACTCGAAACCGATCAAACTGACTGTTTATGGTCTCTCCTGGCCTCGGCCATTAATCACCATCCCATGGGGGTAGGGGGGTGGGAAGGGGCGAAGGTGAGGGAATCCACAAACGCGCACGGCCCGCCGACTAGTAGCGAGTTCTTTGACGTCATCACGGACTCGGGATCGTTATTGTCTTCATGCGCCTGCCAAATGTGGCGAGAGGGGAGGGGAAACGGCCAAGGAGGTGACGGAGTTAAACCCATCTACGACAAACTATGGGAATTACGATAGCAATGGTCCAGGCTATATTCGTAGCCATGGCTTTAATGAATGGATCATTGGAAAAAAAGCCTCAAGCTAAATCAGTGGACTGGAATCGTTGTTACCATGACTTTGGAAATTTTCGGTCTAAGCCAGTCCCATTGGCGGGTTCCTCAGTATTCTATTGGCCACCTAACGGCCAAATTTAGCTGATCGTAATAGAGAGGTGAACTGGCAACCATTCCCTCAACCGTCTACACAATAACGATGTCCAGGGGTTGATGATACTGTTTCGGTAGACGAAAGTAAGTCAGGTAGTCGAGGTAGGCAACTGTTTTATTCTAACTGTACAGCAACATAAAAATTGCCTTTCATAATAGAAGAGGGATGACGTGTATCTCCTCCAGTTGGATGAATGACATTTTGTAACTTGGCATCTTGACAGCTCCAAACAACTCGTTCGCACCTACTGGTATTTCTAGCTGTGAGGCTGTTGCCGACCTTTCCTGTCAATTCAATTCATTCTAAAGTCTAAAGCCGCTTTTTTCCATTAAAATATTAAAAAGTATTGCTTGAAACATCTGTTATTTGCCATATGCAGCAGTTATTATCGTGCTTAGCCAAGTTTAGGCCGAAGGAGGGAGGGAGGGAGGTTCCTCTTTCCTCCCGTCAAACAGAGGCGAATAAAAAAGAAGAGGCGGATGCGCGAAAACCGGACCGAGAATGAAACATGCATGCATTCTTTTTTTCCTCAATAGTAGGAGGAGAATGAATGGCAGCGGAACAAGTATCTGGCGCAAGGCAGATGTAAATGTTGGCATGATTAGTGCAGACCTGAAACTGTCAAAACTGCTTCGGCGGCTGCCGTTACCACCAGGGGCATTTTTAGCTGGACAAGAGGGGAAAACAATTTCCTGGACTTTGTGAAGACATCAAGTCTACATTTGACTTAAATAAATAGTCTGAGGAAAGCATAGGGTTGCCAAATATTGACGTATTTGCTGTCATCGTCACCCACGTGATGGGCCGACGCGTCAAAAATACGTGACAAGTTCTTCTTACCATGTGATTGGCTGGATTGAGGACAACAAAAGCGGTGTGGAAGGCTCTTGGATTGAAGAACAATGGACGTAGTCATTTCAGTGGTTCAATTGTTGCTGTAATGCGAGATCAGAAAAACTGGGAGCTGTGGTGGTCGATTTGCCCTTCCCACTCTGGTAGTGAACGGACTAAACGTCTTGACATCCACAATGTTCCAGGTTGTCACTGAAGATATACCAACTGAAGGAATAAACGGCTGTATTGTCAAAAATACACTCGTACAAAAGCCATTTAACAAAGTAGCCCCTTTCTTCTTTCTAGTGACGCCCCTGGCGCTCCCGGCGGTCACTCTCCCCTCAGCCGTGACATCTCTTCCAGCGAACCTCAGTCAATCAGGACAGGGACGATAATGACACGAAGAACACTCCAAATAGTGAAAGTACTTCCTACAAGTGGGGGCGGCAGTGCTAAAGACTGGATAATGTTCTGCTGTGCGATCACTCTGGGCGCTTATAGCTTGGCTAAGAGAGACGGAAGGGGGGGGTATCAGAAGCACGCAGTCGCCTATGCCGAATTCGAGGTCATTTCAACCCTCCTGTTGTGCGTCGCTGCAGAATGAACAATCCACAACACGGATGTGAACACCAGCTAACGAAATTGGGAATCCCAAACACTTGGATCGGGTACGCCCACGCCTACCACCGATCTGGTGCACGGAGTCATCGTGGAAGTCGCAACAGCGTAAATAAATAGGTTGAAAGGTTCATCTTCAGGCTAGTCATCATTGTTGAAACTTGAATGCAATGTCAACTAGACTGACAAGGCAAGTAAATGAGATGTGGTCTCAATAAGGTCCGCGGATTACCAAAAATTGCCCTTCAAGCCAGAAGGATAACCCATCAAACCTCGCTTCATCCTCCGTATTTCAGTGCATGACGGAATGAGTGCGGAGAAAAAAGTGGGGTCAAACCGAAGGTGGCCATGGCTAGTTACTTACTTAAAGAGACAAAGCATTGCAGACAGGGATTTCACTGCCAGATTGTCTTATTGAGTAGGATCAAGCAGGGAGTTGGTGCATTGCCATGGTCCTCGGATCATAGCTATGGTTTGCAGCTTCTCCCTATGTCGGCACAAACCCCTCTTCAATACTGGCGCTCCCTGTTATGGCTCCAGTAGAGATTGGAGATACTGCAAGTTCATGGTTGTGATTTCTTTCTGCATGGAGGCTTTCACGACTTGTCTGTTTGACATAGTCACATTTCTCACTTTAACACATCTCCAAACGTTGGCACCAATGTCTTCTCTTCAATAACAACGACACTAAAGCATAATTTTTCACGATCGAGAAAAGATCTGCCCAAAGTTGATACATCCAACTCTGAGTGATTCATCATTGCAATCACACATTGTGCAAGCCGTTCCCGGATGATGCGTTCTGCTAGTGAGCCTTCTCCAATTGCTGCAGAAGAGGATGTAAGAGAAGCTTCTACATCTTCAAAGCTGAGCTAAAGCAGACGAGTACCAAGAACACAGAGTTCAGCCGAAACGGGCGAGCGGTGGAGAACACAGTAAAGACTCATGTGAATCTATAATCACACGTGATTGACAGGTTCCTTCGTCTACATTTTGGAAGAAGTCCTTGCAGTGCGTTCCGCCTCAAGTTATACGTACTTTTAGGCTATCTTAGTACCACCTAGATCCTCACTGAAGGGTTGTGTTGGTGAGCTCTTAACAGAGCCAACATGAACAAAACGTTTCAACACCGAACCTCCACCCCTCCCCCAACTTTGTCTTGGTGGTAGAAAGCCGGATTGACACAAAGACCTCCAGTTCCAGAAAAAGACTCGTGTAAAGCAGAAAATGCTTGTCCGATTATTGACTAATTTATCACCATCCGACTAATGAATAAGCGTTCACTGAAGGAAGGCAGGCAGGCAGGAAGGTTATACACACCCATGCACAGACACACACACACCATCAGCGATCATTGTTTATAATTGAAATGGTGAAAAATGACATCAATGTGCGACCAGTGAATCATTCAGCGAGGGAGACACACTTCAGCCTCAATGACGACGTCTTGAGTTAACAACGCAGAGGTCTTTCCAAATGTGCGGCACACCCACCAATTTACAGAATGAGTTTAAAACAAAGGAGATCGGAGATGCTCTTCATCTAAGGATAATTTATATTTTCCAGCCTAAACTGTTAGACCAGTAGTGCAGGCGTGGGTCGTGATGTCAACTTGGTTGCTAGCGTGACAAAATAAGTGAATCCCAGCGGCTGAAACGACTAAATAAATTGCTGCGATCAGTTGAAACGACAATCGAGTGTTCTGCTAAGGCTATAGCGTTACCTCTAAGTATCCAAGGAAAATGTATAATATTCCACACCATTGACGGGTTGCCCATGGCAACCACTCTATTATTATCAATATCTTCTCTATCGTATAAACAAACCACAATAATTCTTGTTTCTCTTTTCTACTTTTACATAGAACAATAACGGAAACCATTTGCTTACTTTGTGGGATAAGCTGCCGTTTCCGGCTACCACTCCAGTGGCAAAGCACTCTACTCTTGTTACTTCTGTTGGCAGTCTACTGCCTGAGAGGTACACTGGTGCTGGGCGTAAGCGAACCCGATCGCAGCGATCGGCAGTCCCAATTTCCTCTCATGGATGCCAAATCCAACCGTCGCCGAAGAAAGACATTCCTGTAGATTGCCGCATTTACGAAGAACCACAACAGAAAACCCAACTCTTGAAAGCATGTCAAAATCGTATTCTACTCTTTAATGCAAACCCTTCAGTCTTCCGCGTTTCAATCACTGTTTTCACTGCATAAGTTCTGTCGGGTTCAAAAAAACTCTACCAACTTCGGGGAGGATTTGACCATTATGTTAAAGTGCTTAGAGGAGAAAAAAACAGATGTGAAAATAGAAGTTATTATTGAAAACCAAACCCACACATTTCACGGAAGTGATGGATAAGGCTAATCAAATCGAAAAAAAAAACAGATATGATAAGAGAGTCAGATTTTCACACACTTTAGAGCAAATGGGCACGTATTACCACTCGTGGAAGCCGTTCCCGCTCATTGAATCGCCAGATTCTTCAAGCACCATGTGATGCCATTCAGTAAATAATTTTGAACGAATTTAGCCTAGAAAAACTTTATTCGCAGGCTAAAATTCCTCATGTCGCAGTTCTACGCATTTGGCCGTCAAAAAGACCCATTTGGCGTGCCGTAAAAATCACCTCATGAATGAATAGCAAGTCTGGTAACAAGGTGGATGTGTATATATCCAATGTAAGTCAATGAATAAGTACACACACAAAGTAAGCCATCACTTGAATGCAGAGGGGGCAGGAGGACCAGTGGGATTACGAAGGTCACCCGGTTGCAGAGACGAAGCGGCAGCAGCAAACATTTGCATCGCCAGAGCCAATTTGTCCCCGTCACCAAGACAGCTCGGAGTTGGTGCTAGCTGTAAATGCAAGCTCTGTGATGGATGCCGCAATAGAAGTGTTGTTTGGAGGGAAGCCAAGTTTTCCGCCGAAACACCAGCCTCTGGACGTGGCGATTGACCCACTGCAGATAAACAGAGGGAAAAGGTGATACAGGGTCTTAAGGCTAAAATGCAATTAAGAGCGCTGTTTCGGGTGATTACCAAGGGAGGACAGAAGTGGATGAGCGAGGCAGTTCTGCGCGGAGAGGGAGAGGAGATTAAGAAGGGCGTTCTGTTCGACGGCACCCATTGCTCGATGATGGGATAGTGCCTGTGGTACAGCTTGCTGAAGACGACAGCCACTTGGTTTGCCAAGAAGAGAAGGAGTGACACTAGGCTGCGAGAGAGCGGCTCGCGGTGCCTGCTGCCCTGCAGTGCCTGCGACCCCCGAGTGCCAGGCAGCGGAGAGCGGAGGGGGAGATTTAGGCCGCAGGCGTTCGATCTCCTCCGAACTGCCCACCAGGTGGCCGTTGGGTTCGCGAGTGAAGTAGCTTGTGTAGACCTGTGCGTCGAAGTTGCTCGCCGACAACTCACTACCCACAGTCAACCAGCCCTGCCATGCATCAAATATACACGCTAGTTTAAGTCATCGTAACAATATTTGAAAGATTTCTTGAATGAAATAACCTTTCCCAGAGCATTCGGTAGCCCAAGAGTTCCCTCCAAGCTTCTGATAGTTGTGCATGAAGGGGGTTGAAATCAAATTAATACTTTTGTTTGACAGGCACACAAAAAGGGATACTACGATGGCAGTGCTACACACATCGTAAGCGTCAAACGTGTCTTAGCACTCGTAACAGCAAAAGTATGCTTCGTGCGCAACCGTATACGGCGAACATACAATTATTCTCAAGAAAGAGGACTTGAAATTTTGGAAAGTTTGTGCATAGCTTCCCGCTTTTGACTAACACAGAAAGGCTGGATGTCGCTGTACTGAGTTGAAGGCAAATTTTATCGGAGAAGATCGGGATTTTGTAGATCATGCTATAGGACGAAGCCGCCAGAATCAAGGCGATCAGCACAGCGATAGACGGGTGTGGATTCACCGCTGTCAATAGTTTCAAAAAGTATCATCTACGAGTGAGAGAACAGAAGTGTTCTCTGAGACAAATTTACTGCTACAGTTATGGATATTCCACCTCATGGTGTCGCTAACATGTAAATATTAATGTTGCGTTCTTGTCTCATCCCACAAACTCATACTATACTGCTCATGGGTTCACGTACACATCACAGTAACATGGCCAGAGGGTATCACCACATTCTCCTTGCGGTCCGAGATTGAATCTCCAAGAAGAGTGTCTCAGAGATCAGTATTTGCTTCTGTACTAAGATGGGTCGGTTGCACCGATAAATCAATCTATAGAGGGTTTGCCTTTCCCAATATTAGTTAAACGTTGGAAGATAAGCGCATGAATTCAGCACCAAAGTATTTAAAAGAATACACGGGCTTTGAACTCCTTCAAGATTGTTCGCTCTTCTTAGGCAAATAAAAAAGTCGCGGTTTGACTTGAAACGCATCTCATACTTTAAATTCACTTTTTTGGGGAAATGAAAGTAACGTATTCTGACCAAGACTCACAGCTCTGAGAGTGCTGTCACGACCGAAGAGATGGAGACGACGACGACCAAGACAGAAGTGCTCGATGATGTGGAAGATCTCGGTGGGTTTGTCCCTGTCTCCATAGGTGCCGGGTGCTTTGGCCTCACTGATGATGAGATCGATGTCAAGGTTAGCGTGGATAAAATCGCCATCAACAGAGCGACGCACGGTACCGTGGATGCCCATGAGGCAGTGCTCCTTTGTGCGCTGAAGCACTGCACCCGGTTCTAGTTGCTCGTGGCAGGGTCGTGTCTTATTTGTCTTTATCCAACAAATATCCTCGCAGCGTCGAAATCCCCACTTCTTCAGGCACTTTTGAGGTGGAAAAGAAGCATACTCATACAAATTATTAGTCAGATTTCCATGAATCCAAAATGTTCAAGGAGAAGATATTCTTCCAAACAATTAACTACTAAGAATCTGCTGGATATGCGAGACGAATGATAGTGGCAAGGGTGCCGCAGATGACTTTTAAGAAGATTCTTGGGCATTTAATTTGGCATATTACTAATGATGTGGAAGTAACATACTTTTCTGGCTCCATCAAGACCTTCACCACTGCCACACCAAATCCAAATGAAGGAGCGCGGTGCAGCGATTTTCTCAATTTCCAGGGCCTCAATCTAAAGGAGATACATTAAACTTTAGGGCTAGACTAGGCCAAGAAAAAGCAATCCGCTGACATACCTCCTGCCATGACCAGGAGCGATCAAGCGGTGGTTCCACCAAAATGACGTCAAAGGCGGAATTTAGATCTTGCAGATTGAAGGTACGGAGGTCCACCCGAAGATACATGGGCGGCGTGACTCGGGACTGAATAAGCTCGTCTTTGAGGCGAATCAGCTCTCTCAACTTTGGATATTCCTCAAAACGATTCCTCAGTCCTGAAAACCATAAAATCGAACTAACAAGGGGTTTCCTTCCCTCTGCCTCCTAACTTACCTTCAGTTAACTGTACTTGTTTGAGCACATGGCAATTTCACAAACTATAAAAAACTGCATTTCTCTAGCCCTTCTGGATGACCAAGAGCGCCCCATTAGCGGTATTGACAGGCGAACCCAATCCGAGTGGACAACAGTCCTGATTTCTTCAAAACCCTATCAAAACTAAACATCACAAAAACGACATATCCACTGTGGATAGCTGAATTTATGGAGGCTCACTGCAGAAGAGCGAGGATACAGTAACAGCATTTGTCAGAGTGACAACTAACGGAGCGAGAACAGGTTTCAGCGAACCGAAATCTGAACAAACATGTGTCCGAATGCCCAAATATATGATTGGCTGACAACACGATAATTCCCTCCCTCATGTTGCCTTTGAGTAAACGTTACTACATTAAGCAAATGACGAGTAGAATGCTCGCGCTTTGGAACATTCTCCAAAGCAAAACCTAGCTAGATAGCTCGTCTTGCAGAGAATGCGATATTCAGAATCCACAACTAAATATGCAGCATTTGCTACCACTAATGAGCTAGGCAACAATCCTCTCCATAATGCGACTTCGGTAACATTATCTTCGAGTATGACTGGCATTTAATTGAAGTTCGCATGAAGATTCATTGTAGTCTAGAGATGAAGCTCAAAAAGTAGGAGCCAATGTAATAAAGCAATGCTTCCATAATTCGATGAAACCTTCATTCTCTATGAAGATCGTTAAGCACCTAAGTGCCGTGACACTCTACTTATCAATGACTCTAAAACCACAATTTTCGACACTTGGCCCTTTTTAAATCGCGATCTCCGCAGATGTACTAATATGCATAGGAGGCAGCCGAACACTCAAAACTCAGAGCGATAGGGCGAGAAGTCAAGAAAGTGCTTACCGGTGTCACGAATAAAATTTTGTGGCCGTTTTCCTGTGTCAACAAAGTGCTGGCAGTAGTCATTATGCGGATTGGCACTCTGTGTACCCTTGAGAAAGGTGGAAGTGCTAAGGTAGAGGGCCTCTCTTGAATCCGGATTGCGTGAGGGATCGGAGAAAGAAGTGGAAAAGCAGGAGGCATGGTTTTCGCCGCCTCGACGGACGAGATGACCCTTGCAGAGACTATAGCCCTGAGACAGCGGTAACCCATCAAGGTCTTGATAGAGGAGACGGAGAATGGAGCTGGAGAGCCGCGATGCTTGAATGCTCCTCAAGGTAGGTCTGATAAAGGCGGACAACAACGTAGGGAACTAAGTATCTGTAATACAAGCAAAATGCCAACACCCTCGGGATGTTTCACAAACAGATTGTATGAGAGAAAAAAAACAAGGTTACGCAGTTCTCCCAGTATGAGGACAAATGAGCTTTTTATCCTTGAGGAACAGACGAATAGAGGGAAAATTAGTGGAAATCTGTGTTACAAGAGACGAGAGTTTAATGGCGAACATGCCAAACTAAAGAAGGTTCTGAAGTGTGCAATATATCAGCAACATGCACATCCCCCAATCCAGTCGAATCAAATGCATAAAACAGCTGTACTTAATACCTTTATTGCCCTACAAATATAATATTCTAGTGGTCATACCAATTTGAGCCATTGCTAGACAAACAAGAATCTGGACTTACAAAATTAAAGTTTTCTTCATAGCCGCCTCATCAAAAGAACCAGCGCCGACGGGTTTATACCTAAGCCGATCTTTGAGGATTTTGGACAAGGTACACTGGTATACAGTTTCATCAAAGCTATCATTGTGGAGAGCACGGTCGCACAGCATACTGGTGTCCCCGACTAAGTGCTTCACAACTAGCTGTCGAACTTGGGTTTGACGTTGGCGACGATTAGCAAGGCGCAGCCGAAAACATTCCAGAGAATCGGAAGGAGGAAGGTAGGTTGATTTCGTCATCCTAAGCATTAGCATATATTAGATATTGCGTAGTGCACCAAACACCGAAAAAGACAGGAAACACTAAAAAGACTTTATTTAAACAAATTTTGGCGTCTACAGACTCTCCAGAGGGGCGTCGATACTGGATTTGATCACAAAGAACCCAAAAATACCAAACCCGTAAAGACCAATGCTCTTAATCAGGGACCTAAACAGCACGATAAATCAACGACCCCATACCATTTAAACGGATCTTCATAAAGATCATTAAAGAAGCCCTTGGATTTAGGCTTCTTTTCGGGTAGCATCACGAAGCCGGGAGGCGCAAACATCCCAAACACCACAATAACAACCTTAAAAAGTGAACAAGTAATAGTGACGAATAAAACAATTACACTTTAAGCTACCCAAACTGAGTGAATTTCTCGAAATATTGCACGAATCTTATCAATTATGGGCAAAAACAGCAGAGTATAACGCCGAATCCTGACAAGCACTGTAGTGTTTTGGATGAGGGGAGAAAATGCAAATAGGAATAAAATAGTAGTCCAAACAATTGCATTACTGGAAAAGTTGCTATAGAAGGGCCTTAAAGTGCAAAATAATATTTTAGTGTTTAGCACATACATATTGCAACGGAATGTCATTGACTTTGGGAGATATCTGGTCTATCTTCTAGGAGTAATTCTATGCTATTTAAACTTACAAGCATAAATTATCGTACCGTTTATCGCCAAAAAGATAAAGATGGCCAAACGAGAGGCTTTTGGTGGCCATGTATCTTGCAATGCTACAAATATCGCCTTGTCTGGCCTTGATGTAATACTTATATTGTTTAATGTTCCTTTCAGAGAGGAGGCGGAGAGACGAATCGAGCCTCGTGACAGAAGAGTCGACGTCCTACAAGCCTGGGAGCGGTTGCGTGTCCGCACCTCCTTGAACTCCGTACCAGCTTTCTCCATTTACTTGCCTTAGTAAACATGTCAAAGTCAAACCAACCTGGGTATTTTAAGAGTAAGAGGAACGGGGTAGAGGAGACCTACGATCCTCATCCTACATTGTCTGCTCAAAAGCAAATCATCGATAACGTTAGAGACTAACAATAGCCACAAATAAATTTAAAGACACATTTAAGAAGTAGTTGCTGTAAAACTACTTAATTTGTGTATATACTTCGGGTTCAATCGCCTGGCTTCTGCTCTGTGAGCGGATGGAATAGTTCCCTTGGGGGCCCACTTCTTAAGCATTTTTGCAGGGTATATCGCCCCCGAGTCCTCAGTGGCTTTTAGCATCTTTTGAGATTCCTCTCTAAAAGCACTGATACTTACAGGACGCTTGCGGGTTGCCGAACAGAGCGGGTGGGAATGGAGCTTCTGAATTTTTGAATAGTAATTGAAGGTTGTGAAATTTCTATTATTCTTAGGTATTTGCCCAAGTAGGCAAAGATCCACTTCGTATCAAATAACCTAGGAAGAAATAAGGTCATTACTATACTCTGACTAGAAAAACATTCAACTTGGTACCATTTAGCTAGGTGTTAGGATTGATTCTGACTTATGTCTCAAGTCTATTTGCACCAATACATCTGGAATTTTAGGTGAATCGAGTTTCTGCTATCAAGGATTTCATGCTCTAGTTGTAAGTGGAGCACCAGATTCGCGGCTATTAATTACACACCAGCAGCGTGAATTTTTCCCGTCCCCTGTTAATGGTACGCTTTCCTCTTCCAATTGTGGTCTGCTAGAGGAACGCGTTTTATAAGTAGTCGTTTAGCCTGACATTTTAGCAGAGTTTTTATTACTTTGCCATTGCTAGCAAAAACATGCTATACAATCTTTCCCTGACCTAACCGTGGCCTTCTCAATCGAGGTCTTGTTGGCCACTCCACCTATGCGCTCGTGCCTTAAACATAGGCTCGTACGCCTTTCTGTTCTTTAGCAGTCGGCATCGGTGTGGTCACTGTTCTTAGCCACCTGGATGGTATGGTCGTCTTGCTGCATAATAATCTGTCCATCATTAAAAACTGTATTCGCTGTAGTTGCTGCGGCGAATTTCCGTCCGTTTTCTCACTTGGGACTGCTGAAGAGTCAGCTTGTAGCACAGGATCTTGATGGACCGTAGACAATGACAATTCCCCTCCACAGCAATTTTTACTGTTGTCTCTACCCCCTTGACGGTCAGACCTCCTGTATTCCTAGATCTGGGATGTCACTCTGCGGAAGGCTGTCCCCACTACCATCCCTGTCAGGCCCTTTTACCTTCGATGCTGTTTAACTCCCTCAATTACCACTCCCTACCTAACCCTAAAGCGGTCCACAAGGAATACTTCTCTGACCCTTGGCTCGGAGGTACATTGGCTTGCAAAATCACACAGGTGTCCTCATGGCCACACAGCCTAATTTTATCATTTTGACCTAAGCTGCACTCATTTTGTTGGGAAGTTGGAGTCACCTAAACTCTGGGCTGGAACATTCAATGCATTTGTAACGACGTCACCTGGTCATAAAGGTTACGCTGCACTTAAATATTAGAAGTAAATGCATTTTGTAACCTGAAAACGAGATCTTATGGTTTACGCTACTCCGTCTAACATTTCTACACCTATCTTCCCAATGGAAAAAGTCCTGGGCGAGACAGCTTTCTGATACGTTTAAACTGTTCTAGTGCGAAAAGTTTCATTCTTCCATTCTCTTTGTTTCTTTTGAACCATTTAACTGACCAGGTGGGGACGGGGCCTTCTTTATTAGTAATATTATAAAAGGGATAGAGTGATCAGGATTATGCTTGATCTGGGTGTACTTCCTGCTTGGGGGTGGAGGGCGTCCGTCCTGTCACGCGATTCGTTTCTACAGATCGTCTCTCGCCTGGAGGGTCTATTCAAACAGACATCTATTACGTAGTCGTCTCCTCTTTTTGACCATCTCACTTGATATTTCCCTTATACATGTCCTCTGCATATCCCGTTTCCAGTGACCTTCTTCCCTCTGATAGTACGTAGACTTTATTTTCATGTCCATGTTGTTGCTTTGGTGAACAGCGGTTGGTTAACTGAGGGGTTGTGCATTAGAGACGAGGCAGTTCGTCGGTGAAATGACTACCAACACTCGTAATGCACCATTGCTCCATGTATAATGAAATTGGCGGTGTACTGCAGGTGGTGAGATGGGGTTGTTTAATCATAGTAGGTCTCCTTCTCGGTGACAGCGCTTATCGTATTATTTCTTCTGCCTATTTATTATACATAACAGTCGTGAGTGATTCCGTGCGATGTTACAAGTTTATCTTACCTCCCCTTTCAATCTCCGTAGGTACTCTGGAGCATTGTGGGTTATATTTTCTATGTCAGTACTCTCACTTCACGATCTGTAAACATCTTGAATGTTGCATATACTGAAGCCCCTACTATATGCAAAGAGGAACGGTTAAAGGCTAAAATCGCAGTCTTCCTTAGTGCAATTCTTTAGTGGTCCAATTGGAGTGTAAATTGTTCTTTCCACCTTTTTATCGCCTTGCAGATAGAGGTGTCGTGCTTACCTCAGGGGTTTCAAAGGTCTTACGTAGTCCAGTAAAGAATCGGATTTCCAGATTAGCGTCCTGATCACTACGTACTTATTCCGGCACACCATGTTGACAAATCCAACGACTGAAGAAAGCCAAAACCATTACGGGGTTTTCTATCTGCATGTGTTCGCCCTGGCTACTTTCGTAAAGTAGTCTACCATAATACATCGGTTTCTTCGCTTGGTGGATAATAGGGGACTCGTGGAGGCATTCCTTTCCCTTTTCCCCTAAAAATCCTGCGGGGATAGATTATGAAAGTGTGACCTCTTTGAGGTGAGGCATTTCGAAGATGCTACTGCAAGCAATGCAAGCTTGGTAGAAATCGAATACGTCTGAGGTGGTTGTTTGGCCACCAGTGCCTTTTGCTCAAGCGGCTCAACACATTTTTCCACCCACGTGCCACAGCTATTCTAGTAGCTCTTGAAGAACTGCCTGTACCAATTCGCCTTGGACCACTTGGTGCTAAGAAGACCTAGCACCTTCTTAGCACAATAAAATCACATCCTTTAGAGATAATTGCTGCCATCCTTGCCAAATCCATCTGGTCGCCTTGCTAGACGACGTCATCTCTCTCGCTGTGCGTTTGTAAGAAGATGTAAGGAATCTCGCGTATACCAGGTTTGTATCAAAATAGCTACTCTACGCATTTTGATAATGATATTTAGTGAATTTGCTTAAAAATATGGTACCCATTGCAATACCACCTGTTTCTGCCAGGACCGGTCTGCAGGACAGGGTGTCTTCATTACTATGCGTAATGAAAAGCTTGACCACGTAATGGTCCATCTCCTACACTGTTCTCATTTGGGTGAGCCAGCTACTGATGACCCTTTCTCAATGTAGTCCACCTTGCTATCAGATAACATATGAATAGTCTAACCACTGTAAAAATAGCGAACAATTCACTTCAAGTTGTGTTGCAGTGTTCCATCTCATCTTTTTGTTGAGTTTGGCGCAACAACGAGTAGGCAGTGGTGTGTGCCTTCGCCTCCATCCTTTCCCCTTTGTGAAAATACGCAGCCTAAGGCTGCATCACTGGCGTCAGCATCCGATACGAACGGTAGGGTACTCGACTGAAAGTTAGGTAATGCTAGAATCTCAGCAAAGCTTGCTTTTTCTTGGACTTGAAATACTTCACCCGTTTTTGCGTCAATTTACACAGCAGACTTGGAATCATAACAAAAGCACACACGAAGCAATTTGTTAAGCATGGGAAACTACGAAGTTTCGTCTGGTTGATGATGGCCAGGCTCTCATTTGCACTGTGTGGTCTTCACAAACCGCCATCCCATCTGATAAAAAAATGTATCCTAAAAAGTTGACCAAGCATTGCAGAAGTAGACGCTTCTCTAGATTAAGGGTCAAATCTGCATCTCGTAGGTGGTCCAATACCAATCTTACGTTGACGCTCGGCTCTAGAATATCCCTACCGAAGGCAAGAATGTCATCTAGGTGTATCATACAATGTTAAGGGAAAAATCCGACCCGAGAGGCCTGCATAAGGCGCTGGAAGTTGTTGAGGTCTAGAGCCTGGAAGGCGTTGTCCAGAATTAAGGGAACGTTTTGGAAATATAGATATCGTTTTCCCTCATTTTCTCCATTTCAACTTGCTAGTAACGGGTTTCTAGGTCCTGGACAGGGAGCGGTTATGACCCGAGTAGAGAGTCTAGCGAATCATTAATATGGGGTAGAGGGATAGCGGCCTTCTTTGCCACTGCTTTCGGCTTCCTTTAATCGACGCACAGCCACAGATTTCCACCATTCTTCTCAATCAGAGTAGTTTGAGAGGTTCATAGCGACTTTGATGGCTTAATGACTTCGTCTCTGATCAATTCGTCAACCAAACACTACTTCCTTTATCAGAAGTCCATAGTATGTTGTCCGATGTGTGTACCTCCCAGCATAGCATTTTGCCTAAGTTGACCTTTTACTTCGTCTTTCGTCTATCACCATCTTTATTCCTACCAAACGTAATCTGCTAGTAGGGAAAGTAATTCTGATCCTATGGGAGCAAATGAGGTTGCTAAGCTTAATCACCTACTGCGATTGTTGTAGCAACTCCTGAAGTTTCTCTACGAGCATCAATATTTCGATGAGGGAGTTGGTGTTCTCACTGTGCAGCATTTTACTAGAATGGGTGGAATTGCTTTGATCCGGGCTAAGCGGTCATTCATTCAGCTACGCCGGTTGGAGGTGAGCCACGAAAGGCCCAGTCCCTTTGAAGTTGGAGGTTCTTTGCATACTCCTCATTGTCTTCATCCACTTTTGATAGCGATGAAAGAGCAAGCTAATAAGCTTTTGTTCTTCCTGATCGATGACGAGTTGGGCTGGGGTAGTATAGCGTCCTTTCAGATCAGTGATCGGGTTATCAAAGCCCCTACGGTGGTCAAGAATTGGTTTTGGGGGAGTGTGAGAAGAATCTACAGTGTTCCTCAATGCTAGAGGTAGAACCAGAGGACAAATCTATCAGATTTGGGACATCTTTTGAAGTCTGAGTAGTTTGTAAAACAGTATAGGTCAGCTAATACTGCATCCCAGTGCTTATTGTCTTGAAAAAAGGAGTGTCTAGGAAGGAACTTAGTTTTATTGGTAATATCACAAACGGGATACAGAAATCAGGGTCATGCTTGCTTAGAGCGCTTTTGCTTTTCGTAGGTGGACAACATCTAGTCTGTCAAGAGATTTGTGTTAAATGAACGCTTTGCTCCAAATAGGTCTTTTCATCGAGCATGTACTACAATTGGAGAATTCGCTCCACTTCGTCAGCGTTATGAGTTTGACTTTTTGTTTATAACTCCTAAAGAATGCAAATAAATTGACACTATTTACCACACGATACAGGCCTTAAGAAGTGGCCTAAATAGCTCCTCACTAATTTGGATAAGGTGCAGGTTAGTTTCCTACTTATAATTGATAGTTTCGCAGATTTTACTAAGAAATTTGTGGTTAGAATTAATTATGGCAACCAAAACCAGAGTCAGCATCAGTGCCATTACTATTTTCAAACGGCAAATGCATCTTTAATGATCTCAGGAGTATCCTTTTTTACTTAGGTCATAGAAATTGCAACTTGGTAATAGTGATCTATTTCTACCAAAATTATATGCAGAAGAAACTTATAACTCTACAGTTAGAACTATTCAATATTTCTGATGTGGAGATTTGTTTAGGCGCACCAATTAATTGCACTTCTAATCTCCGCAGTTTTTAAGGGCAGTGTTGAGCCTTGATGCTGGGATTATATATTTGCAATAGAATATTTAAGCTACCTAAATTGACGTTGTTTCAAAGGCGGAGTGTTGGATCTTTTAACGCATGGAGTTTACTACGTTAATTCACAGCTACGCATGCCTGAAGGTGCGTCATATCCATTTGTACTGATTATTTTAATGGTAAGTCATCGAAAGTGACAAAGCCGCCTTAAGACGAAATGGAAGTGCTCTACAATTTTTTTAAGCTATAGTATACGATTTTGGGACATCTTGCTGTGCTTTTGGGTGACTTGTAAGAGGCAACTGGGTCCCTCACAGAATAGACTATTTCTTCCCTACAGGTTTTAAGTTAGTGACACGAAAGGTAAACGCCGCAGTTCTTCTTGTTTTATAGACAGTAGTCTATGCTCTACAAGCCAAATCAATTTCGTCTCCATACTGGCCGGCTCATATGTGTATTCTCTTCCGCAAATTGGACCTAGTAATACAAACCAACTTTGAAAAAAATCATTAAATGAAAGTTTGTATGCGTTTGCAAACACTTCAATTGGCACGTTGCACATCTGAATGATAAATTTCATAGTTTTCTACAAAGATAAATAATTATGCCTAGACGATTTCCACTGTGAGTACCAACAGCTTATTTTTGTATTTCTTTGACAATGTTATTACAGTTGAATTTTCGACATAGACAGCATAGACTTACGCATTGACAACGACTTAGGCAGCATACTATTTGGCAGTTCTCTTTTGTTTCCACTTTTGAGAAGTTTTAGCATAGGTTTAAGATTATCAGCTTATGATTCTATTTTCATAATTCCTAACCGCTGTCCAAATTCATTTGGTTTTCCGTGATTCGGTTGTTTAGCTCTCCAGCTGAATAGCCCCCTGAAATAGCTTTTACTCTTTATCCATTCGTTCATTCGTTAAATGTGCGGTCGTCTAACTACAGTGTTATCCCCAGTCCTATGGGCACCCACCTTTTGGCTCAGCACATGCAACCCCTCCCAATGCTTTTACAACTTCCATCCCCCAGTAGAATGCCCTGGCTAGTTGGCAAACATGTCTCTTCCAATCCATTGTATATCCAAGCGTCAAGGTGTTAGTCCTATCCCCCCTCCCAGTTAATGTAGAGGTACACGTCAATCGATTGTGCCTCGTTTGTTTGTTTACTTCGTCGTGCATGCATTCACGCATGCATCTGTACGTGTCAGTCCCCAGATTGGCTGCCGCTCGAGCGCGTGGACCCGGCGCGTACAACGATAAATCGCCATGCGCGCACGACCTTGACGTGTGCGTGTGCACGCGTGTCATCCCGTGCCACTAGCCGCCACAGTTGCTGTTCTTGGATGCGTGCGTACGTGCGAGCGAGCGTGCGGATGTTAGGGCAGGCAAGAGGGCCGACGTGCAACTAGCTACCCCTCTACTACACAGACGTTTACAAACACCTGACGTGTTTCTACAGCGCTACAAACCGACAACTCATAACTCCTTTTTTAGGAGCTAATGCTCCACGTTTTATTTAAAGGCCTTCTTCGTTATGCTCTTATTGTAAGGCGGTTAACAAGAAAGCTGTTACATCATATGTCAGCATCAGATTTACATCAGTGACACTAGAAGAAAGTCCGAGATCACAATTTTCCCAGACGTAGAAATGGATGTTAGTGTTTTAAAACTATCCTCATTTATTTCTTATCGGGCCACGAGACAAAGTTTCTTTGGTGATTCTGAAAAGCTGAATTTACGGCTGTAGTGGCACAAAATATTTAGGCGCTTAGTGGTCAACCTGGATCACCTAGAGGATGAATACAGTGGTACACTCACAAATGGTTCAAACTTGGCTTACCTCCTAACTAGCGACCGTGAATAGATTGCATGAAAATCTAGGGCTCCCTTTCTTTGGTTATAGGGAATGCGGAGACGGTATGTGAGCCTAGTAGCCACGCCAGGTTTGGTGGAAGCTCATCTTCTAATCTTTGAAAATGAGACGAAGTGGGTGGCGTCTAATCCACCCCTCACCTCGCCCTGCAGCACACCATCACCTACACTTTCCTCTCCTCCTGAACGACCCGTCTCTGAGTCAAGTTCGACCTCTATCCAGACTCTTGAACATCTCCTACAAGCCGATGATGGCTCTCGCAAAGGCGCCAAATACGTTGTTCGACTGGAGGGCCTTTTCTATGTCGGTGTGAATCATGTACATGTTAATGGACGATTGTCCGTCGCGGCAGCAATAAAATCGGCCTTTGGGAAACTCGTGATGGGATCCAAGAACCAGGAACATCAGCCTCAAAAGCAGAAGCATCAAAATCCGCCAGATCCTGCTGGAAGTGCGGTAGGCTGAAAATCGTATGGTTCGGTCATCCTAGTGAAGCTTTGTGTTGACCAGTTTAATCGCTTTGCCTATCGTTTAGGAATCGTACGTATCAACTTCCTCAACACCGGGAACAATTAATGTATCTGTAGAGGCCTCAGCTTCCTCTCAGCGGCCGGCATCAATCTGTGGGCTGCCATCACTAAACGGTGTCACTTCTGCTGCCACCTCAACTACGGCTAACACATCACGTTCACCCACCTCTTTGGGGCTTTACTTCCAGGATGGAAGTTCCACTCTAATGTCCTTTGCCACTCCTGATCTCCTTGAAGATTGGTTACGTCTCCTTTCCGCTGTTGTTGGTACCAATCGGTCGCGATCTGGATATCCTCACATCGGTAAGTGGAATGAAACTGCATTACACCTCTTAGATCGTCAATAGAATTTATGGAATGTACAAAATCGCCTCGTACGTTGTTGAGCTCAAGAGGTTCTAACCAGTATTAAGTACTTATAACCTTCCCCTCCCTTCATCATTGAATTCAGTCTTTCTTAAAGGGTGGAACACAGCAAGTCCTGTTTTTCCACCGGATATTCACAGAAACCGGTGTGCATAAAAAGTTTTCGGGAGGGGGATAAGGTCATCAGTAGCGACTTGTGCGCAGCAAATAATACCTTGATTTTGTACAAGGCAACGTACCCAATGCCTTCTTAAGTATTTTCATCTTCTTACAAAAGAAAAACCCCTCCCTAGAGCAAGAAATTTTCCCGATTGGGAAAGCAACGAGTTAATCACCTTACGTACAGAGGAGGCCTTGTCAATGGGGAAAACTCGGAGCATAGCTGATAGTCACCCATCCATGTCCGAAATTGGATCTTCTTTAGTTGCGGGGTTTTGGGAACGTTTATCCATCACCAGTGACCATTAGGGCCACAGGAAATACCACTCATGACTTATCATTCATGGGGTCCGAGAAGCCTCATATATCATTGCGCTTTCCGAGCAGATGTATTTTAAAGGGCCCCACATACATGCACACACAAAACGCCACGTGCACGTGACCTTGAGGCGTACTAATAGGAGTAGTCCTCCTCCCATTTGCATGTAGACGCGTGCACACGCTATTTGTGCATGTCTAAAATTTTGTCTTTCCTTTGCCTTTAGACAGGCTTACACAAGCCAGCTCTACTACAGGAAACTAAGTATTCGAAGGTTTTCCCTCAACACCTTTAGTGCTTGCACAGAGCTCTTTGAGAGCGTTGAAAAGGTTAGGCCAATGGATCAAAGTTTTTTGTTCTGGCTATTCGGAACCCTCACAGTGCCTTCATTCATCCATCAATCCATCCGCTTCTCTATCAATTTATCAAACGTTTCAAAGATTCGCTTAGTTGCAAACACAAAATGCCGGCTTCCACCGCAATTCTGGATAGTTCTACTTTATATCTTCTAGCATTTTAGTGACACATAATGGAGCTGTAGCACTAACAGGTTTACTACACCATAAAACTGTCACTCGAGTGATAGAGGGTACATCCATGACGTGCTGAAAGCTAAATCACTTTTGGATACCAGACCTGCAGATGGGACCAGAACCAGGATAGGTCGTTTCTAAGCCGAGTAGCTCTTAAGTCCTGACTCTCGTTAGATGTGTCAGCTTCCAGCCTATCTGGCTACTACCATGCTTTAGAAAGTGATCATAAAAAAGGCTTTGATTTTGACAACCAGAGGGGCATTAGTGGGAAGCAGGTAGGCATGTAGGCAGGGCGACCGCAGTGTGTATATGCGGGAGGGGTACTCGACGTCACTTCTTCGTTTCCCTTAAATCGACGTTCAATTGCCATTGCCTCTGGTGTAGCGGATCGGCGTTTTCGATTTCCCATTTCAGTGATTTTTTTTCCTCCTAAGTTAGGGAAGTAATACATATTCCTCATTAAATATTTTTTCTTCGAATTAGTGAATAAGATGAGTGCTTCAAGTAGGACTGAATGAATAATTTATTCGACAAATAAACTGAAAGGGCAGATGAATATGATACGAATGAGTTGAAGAAACAGTACCAAGTGGATAAAACACCGAATGCGGAACGAATGAAGGAGATATTCTAATGCGAGGACGATGGTTTTGGTCATATTTCTGGTTTAACCAACTCCTTTTTCAAATGGTAATATAAGCCTCAGTTTTTTTTTCATGGAATTCCATCTTTACTTGAGATGAGCCCGTGTGTTTAGATTCTTTAGATCTGTCTCCAATTACCTAGACAGGTTATCTTGACTAATGAATGCTATAGCTTCTGGAAACCGATGTGAGTTCATTTATGCAAAATATCTACAACTGAAATACCTCTCTTACCACCCAATCTTTAGCCTGTGTGTTTCACTGAGTCACATCAACCCACACCAAATTTAATGTGATGACCACCCGAATGGGTGATGATGAACACACAGGAAAGATGTCGTCTGCAGAATTTATGTCCTCCCCCTAGAATACGCCTCAACAGTGACATGCAGGTTCAAGGCGAAGGAATTCAACTCGGGTCCCTTTCCAAAGATAAAGGGGGAGTGTCTCTTCTGCCTCTCCAAATTGGACGTCCTTCTCATTAACCAAAATATCAAACAGCCCGATCTCTCCATTCGTGTACGTAACTTTGTCATTTATTTACGAAAATTCGATCATGTGTAGAGGTGCTTCGAACTGTCCCTCGATGCCCACTAACTTCGTTTGTTGTAGCTCAAGCTACAGCGCTGGTAAAAGTAGCTGTTCTACTGTTAGAGTATTCAAAAGACGCTTATACACGTTGGAGGTTTTTCGATCCAAACCGTGACTTTTAGAATTTAAGGAGTGATAATTTCAATTACTTTTTTCCTATGGCTAAATGGTGCAGCGCTTTTTAAATCGTAAAGAAAAACTTGTCTTCTGTGCAGTTTCCTCACAGGATAGGTTGTGCTTCAATCAGGCGTTCTACGCATTGAATGCGTCGAATGAATTTGTTGGCGAGAATCCTTACTAGTCAGCAGACCTTCAGTGGTCTATTCCATCAAACATCTTGCTGCTCACTAACTAAACGTGTCACCACCGTATCGCGCTGTGTTTGAAGTCCCCGATAGGAATTGATATTTGCAGATACATTTTTTAGCTTTTTTTTACAAGAAACTTCGTTCATCACTACCCTCTGGTGGATACACACATGCGCTCACCAGCACTATTGCCTACCAGCTTTATTAAGGGTGTCTGGCCTTAACTGACCGTAGACATGAATGGCAGCTGTTAACATTTGACAGAAAAACTTGACAACCATTACTGCATGTGGTACCATCATAATAACACACCTTTACTGCGTTCGACTTGATTGCCTATGTGAATGATGAAGTGATGCGGTATTTTGGTTTGTGAACACCTTGGAAAGTGAACATTTCCAACAAAATAGGAGGAGTAGGTGAATCCGCGGTGATCCACGCACATACGCACACAACCAACGATGAATCAGCCCTCCTGATGCTTGACTTTTCACTTCTTTTACCCAATGCACAGGCAGGTGAAGCAGGTTTTATGGTTCTGTATGCGTGTTGCCACATATACCATAAAAGTCGTATTTAAAGGCACCAAAATAGACAATTTAGGATCGCTTCTGTAAACAAACTCTCCCGCACCGAGCACGGACTGAATGGAGGCACGAAAACGGAAGTACTTAATGGCTTACCTCGTACCATTTGAATTGAATGCTTGGGTTCATCAAGCTAACCCGAGATCTATCGTATTGTTTCGAGGCCCCAGAAGTTATTAAAATCAATTTTTCCACTACTAAACACTTTGGTCATATATGGATGTATTTGAAGAAGAAGATTCCTGGCGACAGCGTCATAAGGTGGTTTTTAATTGAATGAATTGGCGCCGTTTCCTTAACGATGTAACCGTGATGAAAATGGACTAAGCGTTGGAATCGTACATCTAGGTGTTTGCGATTTTGCTCAAATGCCAGCATTCACCTAGAAACAACGCTTCGACTTGCCTTCTCATAACTTTTTAATTTCTATTTCTCTGGTTTCAAATATCACTTCCAGAGTAGGTGAATGACCTTAGTGTTGTTATATTTTTGTGTTCAAAAACAGTTCCCGTATGTGCGAAATTGCGCCTCAAGAGATGATGGACGCCTGTGTTTGGATATTGGCCGAGCGGCACCGACCGGGGAATGTGAACTCGTTATCCAATTGCCCAACGCTCGCGAGGCGAAAGCTGCCCACACACGGTGTATTATGTAAGTTGTGTGTTCTTTATTGCAACTTGGCTGCCAAAATTAACTAGTCTGAAGAGGCTAACGCAGCCTCCAGCCCTCCCTGAAGATGTTGTAAGTTGCATAGCTCCAGGTGGAATTGTACCATGAGTGTACGGAGAGGTCGGTGAACTGGTAACGGAGACAACAGGTACGGGAGACGGTACCATCAAGATGGAAGACTGCGGAGCCCAAGAAATTAAGTGTACGATTAAAATATGACTCCATTGCATAGCTTCCTGTTTTAAACAAGATTATTAACGCTCCTCTTGCTGAATCTTCTCTGTCAGTGAGTTGGAAATAACCAAGAGCTTGGTAAAAGAACAAACTTGGATCTTTCATCAAGTTAGAAGTGTTGTTAATTCTGCCGATTTTGATGAACTCAAAGCTTCGTTCTCTTTGCGTCGAGACTTCCTTTAAGACAAACAAAAGCGTAACACCGGGGCGGAATACGCATCATCGATGTTTTGATGGGCTGAGGGGCTACTGGCATGGCCCAGAGGCTAGGCCACTTGGCGGAAGAACAATGACCATACCCTTCAATGCTCGCGTAACTGAAGCGACAAGTAAAATGACATCCATTGTGTAACACAGCCCCTCCCCTCTTTTGAGCGCCGTCTTTGACGCTCCTCTTGGTCAACGTCTCGCTTCAGCCATTACAATGTAGTCGGTGCTGTAAAAAGCACACAGGAACCAATAACACCCTTTATTGTAGTTGCGTGCAACTAGGAGGATATCTGGCCGCAATGTCACTGTTTCCTCCTGTCATTTCCACTGGATCTGCAGCTTCGTCTTGTTTGGGAACTGTATCGCGGGAAGGGGTATGTGCTGGCCATCACGCATGTCCACCTCTAATCGTAAGAACACTGGCCTAAATGCAGAGTTAACTAACAAAGGACGGGGTTTAATGTATTTCTGCGAAAATAGCAATTTGTCTGTTCCTGCTTGCCACTTTGTCTTCACTTCAGTGCTGCTCAGTCATATCTAATCTATCTAGGTTTCATCCAGCTTGTAGAGAGGTGGTGGAGGTATGACGTGGTCATTTCATTTGACATTCTCATGCACGTACCGTAGACAACTTTGTAACGACCTTTCCAGATGGTTCGCAGCTGGTGTTGCTTCAATTGATGATAGCATTCCTTCAAGACGCGGGACTGGGGAAATTGTCGAAGGTAGACGCTATTTTGTACCCTTCTGTTCAAGGTTGGCCAACGCTCTAAGTCGGGTACAATTCATGCCCAAGACGCTATTTATAGGACCATTTTGCAAAGGCTGTTATCAAGTAAGATCTACAGAACACCTTCGAGGGGTTGGTGGTTGGGCCGTTTCAGCTGTTGATTACCTTCCAGCAGAGTAAGAGGTTGAAGCGATTACCAACGATGGTGATGGTACTTCCGTTATGAGGCTCCACAAGTTCGACCAACGATGATCCATCTTCGTCCGTAACGTTTTTGCTTGGTGTCTAGGCGATGAAACCAGAATTCTAGTTCATTTGGTTTGTGTTTGTTCGTCATCACCATAACATCTTTCGACGGTATAGGTATTACAAGTCTAGATGGAAGGGAGAGGACGTGCTGCCGCTAAGGCGGTAGCTAAAGCCTATGGAGACTAAATAGCTATTGTAGTCAAATAATGACCTAAAAATTCTTCCCTTGTGGACGAGTAGTGGCGTTTCAACCCCTGGTTTGCCATTCAAAAGGGTCCAGTCAACCTCTAGCAGGATTCCCGTGTCTAAGTGGCCAACATCCAATCGATAGGTTTTTCCAAACACGCTTGACTGTGGAAAGGCACAAACCTTTTGGGAATGACTTGCTTTGACATGCATTACAAGAGGAGCGTTAAATTTCAACGTAGTTACAGCCGCCCACAGGTCATATATCTGCCCGTGTGTTTGCACACTTCATTGGTTCCCATATCGGGTACCTGGGTTACACTCACAACCTCCATTCGTTTGTGCAGCTCTACGCACGTGTGTATGTGTGCGTTGTAGTTTTTTTGTTCCTTCTTCTAATGATTTCAATAGGTTGCGAAAAATTACCTACCCAAGTCCACTGTTTCAACCTAGAAAAGGCAAGAAGTGAACTGGAAGTCTAACAGGCCTCTCCATTGTTATCACAAGAGACACTTTGACTTACTTTCACAACCGCTCCCTTCTGCCATCATTTGCTACAATAGCTCATCTTCCACATGTCACTGCTCCATAAACCCACAATTATGTAGACAAGCACTCGAAATGTAAGTTGTCATGTCACGTTGGTTGCCGGGGCCTCAAGGGGAGCTCGGCCACCACAGCTCGAATGGAAAACCCGATGCTACTAATATTTCGACTAATCAAACGGATGTAATTGCCCTCAACCCGAGAAAGTCCTACACCTCAACCAATTTACCCGCAACACAGCTTGATGTGATGCGATGCGCGTTGCCTAGTTCTCCCTCTCAGTGTGTTTCTGTGTGTAAAACGATTTTCAGATTATTTTGTGATACCAAACCACTTTGAAAATTACTCCAAAATCCGGTCCTTTCCAACTGCGTAAACACACGTACTGGCTGCTTTACTATTTTTGTCGTGTGCTAGACAGCGCCAGTTGACCTTGAGCGGCAAGGTCATGTAAACAAGTACGAGAGAGTAAGTCTTAGTAAGTGAATGTCTGAATTGTTTACAACCAGTTGTCGCCCTTCAGGTTAATGCGACAGTGTCCCACCTGGCTGAAACTTGGCCGAGATGGTCCCAGCTCTCGTAGGCGTACGTTGCCGAACTTTGGGTGAGTTAATGCATGCACCTTCAGAAATTCTTAGGTTATTGCCTTGTTTGTAATCCCCGTCAGGGAAACGACCCTCCATCTACCTCGCCCAAGTCATGCTGTTTCGGAGTGCAAGAAGTATTCAAAATAGGCAGGGACTTTTGAGTCTGCAAATGAACCAATTTTAAGGAGGGGAAATCATGTTAATCTTATCACATCGCCCTCTACCACAGCTATAAGTCTGTTACGAATACTTAGATGTAGAAGGACTTGCAAGTCCACCTGAACCATCCCAAAGAACTCCAGCTGCAAAATCCACCAATCTTAACTGTTTTGATGCTTGTTTTGATTCCAGAGTTGAATGGTGTGCTTGTGTCCAGAAAGTCGTGACCTTCCTTGGCACAACGTTCTCTAATCTAAGTGCAGTGGTATTCAACTTTTCTATGATGGCCAAAATTGGGGACCTGTCTTGGTTGTAAAGTGCGTCTACTTTTAAAAATCGCAGGTATTTGTACTCCTGAATGACTGGCTCATTTTGCCACAGAAGAATTTGTTTCTCCCACAATTTCGCCACACAGCAGGTTTTGGATCCATCAAGGGGTGCCACGCCCTGGCTGAATTTTTGTCCTCAGGAGCAACTGTGGCATGGAAACGGAGCCACTGAAGCTGGAATAGTCACTGATATTCATCTGTATGACTGGTCTTAGCATGTACGATGCGATTAATCAGTCAAATGTGAGACTGCTGAGCTAGTGAGCGTGCCATCACCGCAGTGTGCTGTGATTGAAAGCTTCTACATGAGACAATATCCGCAAGTTTTACGTCTTCGTTCACGTGAAATTGCGTTCTTCACCTCACGGAATTCTATACACAGGCGCACTACTACTGTTGCCTGGTGCCTTGATTAGTGGTGTCTAGGTTTGGCCCGCGATGGCATCTGTGCAGGCTATTAGTGCAATTAAAAAGATAAACTTGGCACTTGGCACTGTGTCGAGTACCGTCGCGGTAACACCTCTCTTAACGGTAAACTCGTGACATCAAAAGCCTCATATAGTAGATTACTTTAGATCGACAAATTGGATGAGCATGAAGCAGTTGCTCTTCCTACTTCCCCTCGTTTGTTGAAGATTCCATCCTGGTTGTTGTATGTGAAATGGATGAAATAATAATCGTATGGCTAATGGACCCTAAATGCTATTTTATGATCGTTTTTGCATCACTAAAGGAAAATTACTAGAATACTCATAGGCAACCAGTTGTTGAACACTGCTTTAGATTTAGGTGATGAAGAAATTGTAAGTTCCACCCACCTCCCACGAACTAGACGTGACCTCGACTTGACCTTAACTGGTTCATGGCATCTGGTTAATTCCTTCCATGGATTGCTATATGAGAGTTTGCCACTGATTCAAGTACGTGATTGATAAATACTTTTGCAGGAAAAAGGCCACCGGTGTTAACTTGGCGGGGCCTCCGTTACCTCGTGTTCCTGCAGTAAATGCAAGCGTTACTCCTCCCACTGTTTCCACTCCGGTGGATGATCAGCGCATGCCTTTGGAGCAGAAATTAGCGCCAATTACCCTCCCCATCGTCCCCGAGGCATCCATCGCTCCCGCATCGGTCCTATCGACGCCGCCACCTACGTCGCCAGTACCGCTGTTACCACTTCCCGACATCATCTCGGTGGCCTTCTCCTCACATTCTGTATCTCATCTAATAGGTCGGCGGATTCATTATTTCTCCTCTCTCTCCCGCAAGAGTCACTCATTTCCCTCCCGTCTGTGCACTGAACCTATTCCTGAGGTCGTAGTCCTTGACGAAACAGCTGGTGACTCCACGAAAGCTGGTCTGTGAGTTCACTTATCTACCCGGTCGAATTAATTTTGCGTAACGGGACTGTCTTTAATCCAATGGAGTTCATTCTTTTATCGGAAGCGACTCATGCTGCTGAGTGGTATAGACTGTAGTTCATAGTAAGGCGCATTAAGCGTATCGTTTTGAGTATCTTTATTATTCAAATCCATTTTACAGTGTGTTGTAACATCTCCGCAGATAAATTGGATTTCTGAATTAGCTTAAAGATGCGGGTAAGGTCACCATGGTAATACATTAAGATACTTACTTCCTCAGCCCTCTATATTAGACATCACAAGGCATGGCAGTATAGAGGAAGGTTCAGTAAATATCTACTGGGGGGCTAATAGGCATGAATGGAATGTGACTCATGAAGGACTCAAGGTGCTTCTTTTAAGCGTCGCCTTGAGATTCTTTGTGGCTACTCTTCTACTTAGACTCCGCGGAGAACTGTAACAGAGTAGAAGCGATCCAGAAGCCTATGCTAACGACTCGATAGTATTTTACGGCAAGTATATGCCCTTCGTCAACCACTTTAGACAATATAGGAAGGAGAATTATCGCGCTCTTTGACTGCATTAGAAATTGCTGCCAAAGTCAACACCGTTTCGATATCACCTACTATTGTGGGTATTCGCAGGTTCAGCCATCCACAGCAGATATCTTTCTCCTGCAAAGCCCAAGTTTGGTGGTCAGGAATGTTGCTCACTTAGATAGGATTCTCTTACCTCTACCATTACCGTGACACCTCGATACCTACCTAATGGCACAACAAGGCATCTTAATATGGAGGAATGCTGATTACGACCATACAAATGGACTAAAAAGTTGTGAGTATAAACAAAAGGTCATGGAACCGGGGCGCTAACCAGATTTTTGAAACTAATATCATGTCGGCACAAAAAACTCGCTCATAATACCTTAATGTAACTTCTATTCTCTCCACTAAGTGTTGCTTGTGCACCGAGGTAGTAACTATCTACTTTCACGTTCGCAGCATATTGCCTCTCCATCACAAAGTGGCTTATCCAAACTTTCTCTTACGTTTAAGAAGAACTCCAAGTCCACCTTCTGAAGAAGCGCTGGAAGCGGAGGAAAGTCCTCCGACACCGACCCACAAAAATAGCAACAGTGCAGCTGACCCCAATAATCACTACCTCCAACTCAATGTCGGTCAGTAATGCAAGTGCCTAGCATATTAAACGCCCTACTTAATTGCTTAAATAGCATGCTGAATTCCTCTCTATTTCGCAGACAACTTAATGGGCTCGCATATCAAGAGCATTGCCAAGTACACCGTGTCGGATGCAGGAGGCGGTGCAGAGAGTGGAGGAGTGGGAGGAAGTGGTGGAGGAGGGGATGAGAGAGGAGTAGGTCTCAGAGACGAGATGCCATCAGAGGAAACAATCCACCAC
Organism: Echinococcus multilocularis; assembly: GCA_000469725.3. Lineage (NCBI taxonomy): Eukaryota > Metazoa > Platyhelminthes > Cestoda > Cyclophyllidea > Taeniidae > Echinococcus > Echinococcus multilocularis. The sequence continues at coordinate 1,534,836 of LN902846.1, read as the reverse complement.
GTTCTGGCCTACCTCTCCAGCATTACACGCCCCTCAAAGGCCGTCAACGTGGAGAACGAGCCTTCCCGAACCAGCAACACGTTTAGACAACCGACGGTCAAGTTTTCACCCAATCCTCTCATGATTCCTGCTGATCGTAAGTTAAAGGTTTTGTACCCTTGTATTCACTAAAATCATTGATGACTTACATGTGTTTCAATTTCCCAGAGACCCAAGATGGATTCTATGTGGAACCATTGATAGTTGGCGTCAATCGACTTACCACGAAGGTAGGCTCCCAATCCTCCGAAATCAGTAGAACTTCCTCCACAAAAAAGACCTCCAGTGGAGGTGTTCAACTGCGTAGGTCAAAGCGATGCCTCACTGGCTACACCTCTCAGGGCGGCAGTAGTCTGGGTGTTTCTAGTGGTGGAAGTGGTGGTAGTGTTGGATCCAATAATCGCAGCCGTATCTGCTCGCATCGTGACAATGACGAGCTTTTTGCAGATCTCACTTATGCCCCATCTGCCTCCTCACGTCACACCACTCTTTGGCAAATGTCGAAGGGGTCCACTTGTGAACGATCTTCAGTCTCCTTCGAGACGGGAAATATGTCCATGTTGGAGGAATCATGCTCCATTGATGACGACGGGAAGAATCATAAGCGTCCGCGAACCGCTAGTGATGCAGGAACGAAGTGGAAGACCAGCATAACCGCTCCCATCAGGTTCCTTCCATCCAGCAGCCAGATTACTGACGCCGTATCACGTCCACGAGCGCGTTCACTGACTCAACAACTAGCAACAAAGCCGCTTAGCCAACCCATTGGAGTAAAGGATCTAGAAGGGATGCCCTCCAGTGACACCTACAATGGTTGTGTGCAACTGGGTTCACGTTCAAGCTCTACAACTTCGACTTCTAAAAGCATCAGACGGGCTCTGGAACACGTGCTTGGAAGACCTCGATCCACGGAAGAAAGGGATGGTCTAGTAGCTAGTACAATGTCTCCGAGTCACCATTACAACCCCAATCACCAATTACAGCAGAATAAAATTCAGCTACAAGACTCAGAGATCTACGTGGAAATGGACTTCCCACTGGCAAACCCGTCGCACGTTGCCGCCGAAATGCCTCCAGAGATGCGAAATGCCCTAAGAGGCTCCCTTCTCATAACGCCGTCAGACTCCCTCTCTTCAAACTCCTCCTGCCTCTCCTTTTACGGTGGTGGTTGTGGTGGTGGTGGTAGTGGTGGGAGGCAGCTGATGCCTCTATCTCGCAACACTCCGGGAGTGAGTTTCAGCGAGCACTACAGTTTTATATTTAGTCAGGCAGTGGCCTCAACGATCTCAGCTTCCAGAACACCCTTCCTAATGAAGCCTTCAAACGCAGGCACCACCACTAGCACTAACACTGCTGGCTGTGATATCCCTTCGCCGACCACGGCACAATGAGATTCTAGCCCCGGCTTCAATATCTTTTCTCATTCTGTGATAATTCATGGATGTGTATATATTAACTCGACCAGTGTACATAGACTCAGACGTATAACTGACTCCTTTTATTAAGGCGCATTTTATCAGCAAGTATTTTTGTGGCAGTCCGGTGGTTTAGTGCACACCCATCCAGCCTTCCCCTCCTTCCAAACACACACAACTGCCATATATCTCCTCCCTCTATCTCCCTCGTGCGGGATGTCTGTGATGAAGAGTTGTAATTCTTCTATATTAAATTTTAACTTTGTATATACTTCTTTCTCTTTCCAATTCATCTGCCTCTACTTTGGATCGTTGCAGAAAGGGTACTGGAGTGCGAAGCAACAAAAAAAGGTTGGTTATACGAATTTCGGTAAGTCCTCAATTTGTGCAAATAATGAAGGCATGTGGAAATGGTTCATTCCCCATTTTTCACGCCAGTATATGTAGATGTGGATATTGATTTGAGGAATTAAGAAGAGGTCCTGGTGATAGAGGACGAGTGCGAGGTAAAGACTTTGAAAAGGACTTAACCGAATGTTCGAGTCAAATCGGGACTTTAATTTTTGCACATTTCATACAGAAAGGCAGTAGCAATTCCAAATGTCATATTACCACTTCCAGTGGCTGCCATACATCATCTTGAGCCCCTACCGACATCATAAGTCGAGGTGTCAAGTAGCCCTGCTAATGCGCACTCAGATGAAGGCGGCAGCGTGTTCTGTGCCTTGATGATAGCGAAGCTCTGAAGCCTGGAGACAGGTGATCTGATTGAATTATGCAATCCTATCTGACCAAGACGGCGGCATATCTGTACGTTGGTAAAGATCCAGACTCTGTTAGATTCCATTTCACAGCCTTGACAGCCATTTATGTGAGCATTCATCCAGCAAGTAGTCGCACATGTGGTACTAAGACAGCCTTCCAGATCTTAGTAACGCTGAGAAGGCGAATACCATTTCACGAAATTAAGGCGGCATCTTGTCTAGAAAGGTGGGGATTTTCTAACTCACTTAATTACGTGCCATAAAATTGGGTTGAAGAAGAGGACGTGAAATGGGCTGACTTGGGAAGGTTCAACTCTCCTATCAAATTTTTCTACGCCAAAGCGCTAGCTAGAAGCTGAAGGCTGATATTGCGAACTAGATGAAGTATCTACATTTTGAAATAAGTTTTTTCCTTTGTGAAAGATAAAGATTTGATTTGGCATAAATTCTCCACTCGAAGTATTTGGTCGAGTACCACTTTTGACAACTTATCATTGATAATGCCACATGCTTACTTTCAGTGACACCGTATGACGTAACGGGGCCGCTCAACTCAACCGAATAAAGTTTTCGTATGGATTACGCCATAACTCGTAACCCTGGACTTCTGTAGCAGTTAGGAATCTGCTTAACACAATTATTCGTTTGCATTGTAATGTGCCATCCTTCACTGTTTGCACCCCACCACCTTCCTCCTTCGTCTCAGGAAATGTCGGTTGCATTTGGTGGAAGTAATTCAAGCCTGTCCGCTCCACGAATAAAATTCAAGTCGACTTCAAAACTTCAACAGTTTCTGCAGACTCTCGTCAACTTGCTCCAGCATTTGGTAAGGTCACGATTGCTGAATGTACCGAGAAGAATGCAATGGCTTGGAGGATGTGATATTTTTGATGAATCAGTGGAAGCTGATGCATTGCTCCCAAGAGGACCCTCCATTACTGCTCATTTAGAAATGCCTGCCAACACTGCTACGTAGGTTTGGAAGAAACAAGTCAGGAATAACGTTCAACGAAGTCGTTGAAGAAGTTAAGCACACAGATTTGATCCACCCATTCATCAGGGACTATCGTTCTGTTCTTCACTTCTTCCACTGCCTTGTGTGTGCGGACGTGTGTTCCATCGTTAAGCAAACACCGTTTGGTGATCATCAAACATCGCACTAGCCCCCTCGACACTGCTTGGGAGGCACACAGCGGCTCACCTGTAGGACGTCATCCATGTTTTGCGTGTTTCCGTAAGTGTGGTGGATTTCAGACGCTATTGCTCACTACGAGGTAAGTGCACGGGCGCGGTAGCTTCCAAACAACCACGCCTGATGCCTACGACTCGAAGGTGTGCAAGAAATGCTCCATCGAATGCAGCTGGAACTACTCACTTGTACGATATGGCACATTGCACGAAACTCCCTTGTACCTTGGAATGGTAAGGTGATGGCACTGGTCCAAGTATTCCGCACTAAATGAGGCTACAACCATGTCTTTTTTTGAATGGACTAGTAAAATTTGATATTTTTTGCAGCGTAGACGGAAAATTATGGAGTGAGGAGGTTAAGCACATAGCTAGCAACTATTGCTTTTTTCAGCTGACGTTTCCACTTTTGTCTAGACAATTTTTCCGCCGCACCTTAATCCTATCAACTTTTTGACCACTTTTTTCCATCTGGAGTAGATTTTTACAGGCCTTCATAGTTAAGATGGTGATGTCTTCATTCCACCACATATGGGTGCTACTTGAAAACCTTTATTTATGCAAAAAGAGAGGGTGAAGCGATGCATAAACCTTAAGGGATCGGGTCATGCCTCCTCCGATGAAAAAGTGGGACGTGAGTGTGATTTACTGATGAGCTTGTTACTATCAGTCACGCTGGCAAAAACGTCATCTTGACGCATCCACTTATCTCTTCTCAACGATCACTACCCACTTAGAAATGCGTGATTTTTTTTTCAATGAGATTTTACGGTGCAGACCCCTGCAATTTATTGAGTTTGAATTGACAAGTTGAAGGTAGAGGAAGCCGTTTTCACCAGAACAAAAATGGCGCGTGCTTTTGAGCGCACCTTTGAGGTGGTAGGACGAGGGGCTTGGGATGAACCGCTTGACTGCGCCGACGCCATCGGTCCCCAGGGGGAAGACAAATCGCATTCTTACCATGACCCAACACAATGGCTCCTCCTTTAAACACCCTTCTGGAGGTCGAAAGAGGTGAGGCGACCTCGACCAACTACACAACAAAGATTTCGCATTTTAAGACTACACAGCCACTGACGGGAATTAACAACACTAATTTATTTCCAGCATTCTTTTGCTTGTAATCGAGGCGTAACGAAGAAGACAGAAGGACCAAAGAAGATGTTGGCCAAGTGTGAGTTTGCCGGGCCTCGAGAACTGCCATTGATCATGCAGAGTGGAAGTGGATGAGGGATACGTCCTCGGAAAATGAATGGGCTATCGAGAGAGAATTTTTCCCTGTCCACTTGCTGAAATTGTATCAACGAAAGAAGAAAATGTGTCCGAAGTACATCTACCCAATAAGCAACAAATATGTAAAAAAATTAGTTAGAGGAAAAAACTTCTCATTAATTGGCGCCCCAATTACATCACCGAAGACGCACTTTTCAACATGAGTGACGTCAAGGTGTGAAGGCATGACGGTGATGCGCTACGGGGCGCTTTTGACATCGAAACATTCAAACAACACTTTAAGGTCACATATGCAACTTTGATTCACATGCTTGCAAGGTAGTGTTAATGAGGCGTGCTGAAGCGACAGATTTAAAACAAACCTTTTCCATTTTTTGTACTCTTTAGTCTCCAAGGCTTCAACAATCACCTGAATAAAACAGACCATGCCTTTTGTCTTTTAGCCCTTCCTTGCTCTAATTATAGGCCTTCGCCCATACCGGTGTACCTCCAAGGTCGACGTGGGGCGCTATGATCACCCACCTGATGCATGACGTTGATACTGGATGATTCAGAGATTGTGAATTGTTAAAGAGCCATACTCAAGTTCTAAGCCGTCAAGACAGTAAACAAGACATGATTACGAAAATGTGTATTGAGTGAGCATCTTAGACAAATTAAATGAATTTCAATGACGCCACTGCCATCACCATCGGGCTTAGGACATTTAAGTTTTGGCGTTAATATTGTGAAGGGAGTAATAGGCGCCCCGGGCCTCCATAAGGGTTGCGGGAGAGCCGCTCTCCACACAGCGCCCATTCTCCAGCACCACAATACAGTCACAGTTCTCTACAGTTGTGAGCCGATGTGCCACCACCAGGGTGGTGCGATCGCCACGCCGCATCGCCTCGTCCAGTGCTGCCTGCACCACACGCTCGCTCTCATTGTCCAGTGCCGCCGTCGCCTCGTCCAACACCAGTAGCCGGGGCTTACGCACCAAAGCTCGCGCGATGGCGATTCGTTGCTTCTGGCCACCCGAGAGGCGAGAACCCCGTGGTCCCACTGGTGTGTCATAACCCTGAATGAGGAATCCATTTTAAACAAACAACGATTACACTCAAAAACCTTTGGAAGCACTTCAAATGATGGACACTCCTGCTCACAATTTACATGTTTAGTTTTCCAAAAAAGAGATGAAACAGACCTGAGGCATATTTGCAATGAAGTTGTGCGCGTTGGCTTGTTTGGCCGCCTCTATGATCTGCTCCATGGAGGGCGGATCCTCATCGAAGGTGAGGCCATAGGCAATGTTCTCACCGATGGTGAGATCAAGGAGGTTCGGCTCCTGTGAGACCACACCAATATGCCGACGAATCCACGTGGGTGCAAGATCGCGCATGTTCATACCGTCTAGGTAGATGGCTCCGCTTGTGGCGGCCGATCGTTGAGTTGGGTCGTAAAAGCGTTGCACTAGCTGAAGCACTGTCGATTTGCCACAGCCTGACTGGCCCACTAGAGCTACACTTGTCCCGGCTTTTACTGCGTAGGTGAAACCCTTAGAGAGGTATTAAACAAGTGTAGGTAGTCAACAGTTATGTCTTCTCACTGGAAAATGCAATTCTGATCGTACCTGAAGAACCTTGATCTTTTTTCGCGTTGGATAGCGGAAGTGGACATTATTGAAGGAGACGCTGCCCTTGAATGGAACCGTAGGGAAATCGCCCTCATCAGGCTGGAGGTCAGGCACCCGATTAATAATCGCAAAAATTCGTCCTGCGGCCTCTTTCGCCTTCCTCGAGTCTGGCGCAAAGGCTGCCACGTAACCCAGCTGTTGGGCCGCAAAGGATATTGCTGAATAGGCCCTGTAACGAAAAATTTACTCAAAATGGAAACTACTTTTTCTGTTTATCAGTTCAGGTACCGATTTATCAATAGTCTACCCTTCCACTATACAACACGTCTATCAAGGTTCGTGGACTTCAGAAACGCTGGCTAAATTTACAGCACTTACTTCTGTAAGACTGACGTACCACAATATCTACAGGCTTGTCTTGTGGTTGACTGCAGTTGGAGGAGGGCTAATGACATTTGTGGTAGCGGAAGGGGAATCATACTACTTTCTTTCTTCAATCCCTGCAGGTTTAAATGTCATCTTGTTGTCCTACTTCTCGGCCCATGCCCATAGCTCAATGATAATAAAACTGGTTTGAAACTGCACTTCACACGTTAGAAGCGGGGAATATGTGCGTACCGAAAAATGCCGACAAGAGTGACACTCTTAGATTCCATTAGATTTCCCCCAGCATAGAATACACCGGCCACCTGGAAGGCTGAAAGAGAGTTTGCCAATGCGCTGAAGACTGCATATGCGGCGGAGCTGAGAAGAATTTTTCTAAAAATTTAGGAAATACCGCCAATCAGAAGTTAAAATGTTTCGTGATGCTAACAAGCGAAGGGGATGCAAAAAGAAAGAGAGTTCTCTGTATCAAGGCCTACTTGTTAAGGGGTAAAGCTTCGAGTTCGTATCGCTGCACGAAGTGGGCTTCCGCACCCAGACTGAAGATGGTCTTAGCAGCAGAAAGACTTTCGAAAGCGAGTCCAGCCCCTTTTACATTCGCCTTGGATCCGTCATTCGTATACTGCGTCATCTGCAATTGGGTAAGGACGTGTAAGGAGTGGCGTGGTTTTAGCACCAACGGAACTAATGCGGCGGTTAGGGAGAATATGTGTGCTTGAGCCAAGGCGGAACACGGCCTATGCTGCAGCGGCAGTACCGCGCAATGATTCCTCTCACTCTTTTTAATACTTGGTGTACACGTCATCGCGAGGCAGTTTAGATGCTCCCAATCGTGATGGAAGGCAACAATAGTACTACATGCGTACACGTAATGAAAAAATAAGGACTAAACGGTTTCTCACTGATGCAATCAAGAAATTAGTTGACGGTCAGCTGAATCCCCAGCCCTCAGCCTTGATCCTTTCTCGGAAACTTTACCCAGAGCTTAAAACGCCTGCCTAATCCTGCACGCCTAAGGCACACACAACATACCATAAGATAAAATCTCCCAAGGAGCTACTCCTTATGTGGAAATGTTAAACGAACTCCACCGTGAGCTCGAACGTTTACAATTTTGAAGTGAACCAGCCTGTACCAGGACGGTTTTGGCATACCAACAAACCCTCCTGATCCGAGGACGCAGGAATTAGCTGAATGTCTATATATTGACAGAAGAATGCGTCAAGAAACAAACGCAGTTTGGACTCTCTGTAGCGGACCCAATTTGTGCTGACAGCGGTAAGGTGGCTCTTTCATCCAACTGCTCGATCAGAGAAGACAACGCCTTCCAACGGGGGCGTACACGAACCCCGCATCGTGGGGCAAAACAGTGTACGCGTAATTCGGTGCGTTTGACAGACAAAGTTCCTATGTAGCTACGAATTTGCGGTTGGCTAGGGTCTAGGTCTTGGAGCGTGGGTCATCCATACCTTGGAGCACTACAAAATAGTAGGTAAACAATGGTAAGTAGATATAAGCTTACATTGAAGGCTCCAACAACAATGAGAACGGGGAAGTATGCCAAGGCCACAAGGGCGATTTGCCAACTGTAGACAAAGGCGATGATGAGGGAGATGATGATCAGCGTAAGGACCTCCAAAAGAGAGGCCAAACGACGCCCCGAGATGTTCTGAAGTGTCGGCACGTCAGCAGCTAGGCAGCCAGTGAGAGTACCTGGTTGATTCTCGGAGGAGTCAAACCATCCAACTTCCTAGAGAGGGAAAAGACACCATAAAGAGATCTCAAGGGAAAATTAAGCAAGTAACAACAGGGTTTTCTCTTGCCTGATTTAAGATTGCGTTGAAGAGGATGACTCGGCAGCGCTTGGTTAGGCGAGCACCTGCTACACCCCACAGATAGCCCTATGATAGAAAGGTGATGGATATTAAATGCTGATGGAACTGCATTCCCTTTTCATCACCACCTAGAAGAGGGTGTGAATTTCCCGTGGTTGCGCAATTCACCAGAGTATGAGTGGGAGGTATAACCTACGTGTGCCTTCTTGTCACACAGAAGTCATTACCAGTCAAGTGGCAGAGTAAGTGGGAATATCCTAGGTCTGAAAGAACACAGAACACCAAAGTCTAGGAGTTTTATCCCTCTACTTCAAGTTGTACTAAGAACATGAGATCTTGAACAACTCAAACCAGTCTTCTTGCCACCCATGACGTGGTTCGGTCACTTATTATCAACTGATGAAGAACGCGTCACGTATAAGTGACGTTGGCAGCAAATCTGCTCCTTAATCAAAAGGCTGACATAAGTGGAAAGGCTTGAACGTCGGCTATCCAATGGAATAGTGGACCAGAATAAGGGGAAATTTTTAATTCACTCAAACCATGGCCATAATATTCGCCTAGATAAAGTGCATTGAAAAATTGGGATTGGAGCGGTTGGAGAAACGATGCCTTACCCCTCCAAGAAGGCAAAGAAACCTGACAATGCCCATGGCAGCAAGGACGCCAGAAAGGACGGAGGTTCGTTGAAGTTTTACTTTATTATCCATTAGCGGAAATATCTGAAAAAAGCGAAGTCTTGTTCAGCTCTCCAGCGTGTGCCTTTAAACGGTAATTCAACCATTGAGCCTCACATTGTAGATCTCTGTAATGAGAATAGTAAAGCTGGCCTGCACTCCGCCGGAGATAAGAGAGATGATCAGGCCCATTATCATGTAGGACATTTCAGGAGCATTCATTCGCAAGATTTCGGATGACGCTTTCAAATCTTCGTCTTTTATCTAGAAAAATTGATTGACAGGGAACGTCATAGCTTTCAATTTTGATTGGGATAATTGAGTGGTTCAAGTGACAAGCATAATTGCGGTATTGTCTGATGTGACGTGACAATATGTAAATTGATGCATGTGTACGGCTTTTTCATTCAAAATTCCGCAGTAGGCTGGAAGCGATATGACAGAAAGTGAGCAAGGCATAAACGTACCAAAGCGAAGTCGTCAATGGTTTTACCATCACTAGCGCTTGAGACATCGTCGAGCTTAAAACAAAACGGAAGATCCAGACACGAATCAAAGTGGATTAAGGAGTCCCCTTAGAAGAATCACATATGAATCAGACGACATAAAAGGGAAAAAATCGGGTTATTCATATTTACACATGGGTGGACCTCAGTGAATGCGTGAAAGAACCACAACGAAACACTAGCTTGCTGCGGATGTCACATCTGTCTCTAGGAGCCAAATGCCTAGCTCAGACCAACCCCATTTCGGCTTTAGAATCATGGACATATTGCCTGTTTCAAATGTGACTGTCGTATGATAAGTATGGACGACTAACACTTAAGAGGATATGGAGGAAGGGGACGAAGATGAGAAAATATTCACCTACCGAATTGTGATACGAACGACTAGTTCTATTTGCTTCCGATGAAGTACTTCTCACAGTTGCAAGCTGTAGACATCAAATGTGGTTGGTTTGACTCCATCAGGCTTCACACTGCTTAGGTGGCACACAGTCACCTGCTTCTGAAATCCACCACACATGCGGAAACACGCTCAACACGGATGACGTCCTACAGGTGAGGCACTGTGTGCACCTGAGCAGTGTGAAGTGGTCTAGTGCGATGTCTGAGAATCATCAAACGACGTTTACTTAACGATGGAACACACGTCCGCACTCACAAGGCAGTGGAAGAGGTGAAGAACAGAACGATAGCCCCCGATGAATAGGTGGATAGCACCAGTGTGCTCAACCCGTTCCACTACGACTTTGCCTATTGAAGTGAATGTTTGCACACTGCCTCGTAACTCATGGCAAACTTTGCTGGGCGCTCTTCTTGAACGTGGCAATGTTGACATGCACTTCCGCACGAGCTCGAATAGGAGATCTACTTAAAAGTAATCAATCTGTTTCCAGCGGTTCATTGGCAGTACCAGACCTTTTGAACCATTCCACGCCTCGCGGTTTACTCGGCCATCGTGCCCTTGTACAGTGTTGAGGCAAGGCGATGAGAGTCTGCAGACATCTTTGTAGACTTGAATACAAGTTCAATAGGGTTTCGTTGAGCAGACGAGCTCGAATTACCTTCGCCATATACAACCAACACTGCATGAAGTGAGGATTCAAAAGCGGAGGAAGGTAATGGAGTGGAAACAGTAAAGAGTTGCACGTCATGATGCAAGTAAGTCATGGTAGTACACAAGTTTCCAGATGTAGCATAAAAGATTTGTGTCTAAAGGACCATTTAAAGGCTATATATGGGACTGAAAACCAAAACGTGGCAACATGTTGGGGGTTCACTTTCATTTTTGAACTTTGGCGACTAGATAGAAAGGCCATACTCAACAGACAACGTACTGTCGGCTTCGCATTAGTGTTTCGTCGTCCATGGATCTGCAAGAAAACACCAAAAACAAAAAGAGCACATTTCAGCCCGCATATTAAACTCATATCAAAAGGTCTAATAACACCTGAGCTTTTAAGAAATTCAGCCCATTCAGGGTGTATGGCTACGGAAAAGTTCGGCCTTCAAAGAAACCACTTAATGCCACAAATATGTGACGCGGTCGCTTCACCAGCTTACGACAACTAAACTTGTTTGAAAACACCTTTCAAAGTGGCAATCAGTCGGTTTACACCAACCATATGACTAAGTGAAAGCCGTCAACCCTGAAGGTGGGAGGAACCCCGATGCTCTACGAACCTCCATAGCCTGTGGCCTTTCACCATCCATCTCGAATAAAAGTGTCCACCCACACCCCATCGTTTCGTAATATGATAATTTTCCACATCATAATAAATATGCTGCTGTCTGTTTGGATATGTTTAGAAAATGATTTTAGGAGATTCCATAGGGAAAGTGACATACCTCCTCCTGTGAGATAATTGCTTTGGCAACAAAATCATCATCCTCCTCTTCGCTTTCTTCGGAGCCACCTTGCGGCGTTTTATCAGCACCCTATAGAAAGAGTTAATACCTTTATCTGTCAAGTCTACCAAAGTACATCTTGCTGAGAGGCGAAATGCGGGGACGCACACTAATCTTAACCAACTTGGCATAAACCCCATCCTTGAGAGCCATGAGTTGATTGTGATTGCCAACCTCGACAACACGGCCCTTGTTAACAACGATGATGGAGTCAGCGTCGCGAACCGTGGAGAGACGGTGTGCCACCATGACGACAGTGCGACCGATCTTGGCGTTATCCAGGGCTCGCTGGACGTACTTTTCGGAGCGCGTGTCAAGAGCAGAAGTAGCCTCGTCCAGGAGGAGAATACGTGGTTTGCGAATCAGTGCCCGTGCAATCGCCAGCCGCTGCTTTTGACCTCCAGACATTGCACCACCACCTTCGGCGATGAAGGTGTTATAACCCTTGGCGGAACACAATGTACCATCGCAAGAGTTATTAATGCCCTGACTGAGCAAATGTTCGGTTAAGGGTCCACCAGCTCTTTTGTATCCTTGTAACCAAGACCTTTCTTGAACCACATGAAGTTAACAAACAATGCAATAGATGCGAACCCGCCTTACCTCTGGCAGTTTGGAAACAAACTCATGAACGAGCGCCATCTTCGCAGCTTCCTCAACCTCTTCGTTTGTGGCGTTGAGAGAACCAAGTCTAATGTTTTCGGCCACCGTGCCCGCGAATAAGACGGGCTCCTGTGAAACCACACCAAGCTGCTCTCGGAACCAGACCAAATCCAACTCTCGAATATCTACCCCATCAATGAGAATCTAAAAAATGTTCAGAGCGCCATCAAACACATAAACTAGGGATTCTGCGATCTATTAATTAGGTATATAGCTAAGCTAGACAAAATTCTGGAGAAAAAGCAACTAAACAAAGTAAAAATGCAATATTCCCGTACCTGGCCATCATTTGCATCATAGAAACGTTGGATCAGTTGAATTACAGTACTTTTACCCGAGCCACTAGCCCCAACGATTGCAACAGTTTGACCTGCTTGAATGCTTAAAGACAAGCCATTCAACACCTAGAGGCAAAAAGCGAAAGTTCTCTGGTTTCACACCACTCACTTGGACGGATTTTCTCGTTGGATAAGAGAAATAGATGTTTTCAAACTTAATATCTCCTCTAAATTGTTCCAGAACTGTGCCTCCTTCCTGTTTACCGATGGGTGGAATCTATAAGAAACGGTACGATGTAAAAAACTGACTGCCTACGCGATCAATGATGGGGAATATTTCACTGGCAGATGTAATTGCAATGTTGAACGAATCAAGCTGAGACAAGGCTTGTCCAATTGTAATGGCACCAATCAGCATAGTAAATACCACCTGAAAAAGAGTTACGACATGATTCAAAGTGAAGCTAAACGCTGAGCTGTGGCGTTATTCATCGCTTGTGAAAGCAAGCCTGTGGTCAAAAAGGTTAAGCCAGAATGCTGGCTGTTAGAAACATTTTTTTGCAAAACTTAACATAATAATATCACCCGGATTTGAATCGCTTGTCGTTAAGAGCACCATGCCATAATAGAACGTTACGGATATCAGTATATAGGCGAATGCTTCAGACATCCCAAGAACTGTATGAGAATTTAAAAAGAATGAAAACAGAGAAATTCAGTCGAAAACTTTATGGCTAGATGGATTATGTAACCATAGAGACGAGTTTTCAAATCTGAAAGTGCTATCGCTGACAACTAAAGTCCACTTCCATTGCACACCGATAAATGAACAAATGCATAAGAAATAGTCTAGCGCCTAAACAAGTACTTAATAGACAAATTTTAAAGAACCGTAATAAAATAATGAGGCAGTTTACCTCCACTAACACTGGTTGACATTTTTATCCCGTACTTTTCAGCCTCATCAAGTTCAGAAGAGTAGCGTTTCAGCTCAGTCTTCTGCCCTTCGAACGCAAATATTGTTCTTATTGCACCCAAGGCTTCACTTGCGATACTGTTAGCGCGTTCGTAGGCTGTCTGTGTTTTTGTTGTGTATTTGCGAACAATATAACTGAGAATTCCAAAACCAATAACAATGGGTGGGAAAATAGCGCAGGCAACAAGTGAAAGCCTCCAATTTTTCGTAAATCCAATAATAAGTCCACTGATGAAAACTATGATACATTGAACAAATATGCCAAGTTTTTCACCAATTCCGGTTTCGATTTTTTCAACACCTTCAGTAAGCTTTGTAATTAGACTTCCAACATTTTGTTCATCAAACCAGGCAACATCTTGCGCAAGTATTTGCTAGGATATTACCAATAAAATTTAGAACATACTCTGTATAGGAGGAGCCGTATTTTTCGAGATTGTAACTTCGCATTCAGCTGAAGACAGAACATCTGCAGAAATCCGACAAAAAAAGTGACCGCTCCAATGATGGCGAACTTATGGATGATGGGCAGCACATCAAATTTGCCCGTAAGCACAATCTCTAGGAAATCATTAACAAGGTCCGAGAAAATAAGGAAAGTGACGGGCATCGAAGAACCAACACCACAGCTCATTAAAACCCCAAATAACATAAGCAATATTTCAACCGAAGATGCATATTTCATCTAGAATAAGTACTTGAGAATTCTTTTACCAGAGTCCAAAAATGAACTTTTGCTTTGGCCCTAAAAATATATCGGAAATAAAACAAACTCACATTTGAGGTTCTTCTCTTACATCCTCTAGGCCCTCCTGTTCCGAAACATCGGTCGACATTTCAAGGACTCCTAAGAACAACACGATTACGTGACTTTTAAAAGTACATTTCAAGGTTGACGATTCAATTATACATATAACACGTTAAAATGATTTAGTCACAAATTTGACAACTTCAAAACGCCAACGCTTCAAAAAGCAAGATAGTTTATAAAGTTTCATCACTAATATAAAAGCTATACTGAATTCGAATTTAGGTGAGCTCCTTGAACCTAGTTAGAGCGCAAAAGTCCCTTTTTACAAGCGCAGTTTTTTGTGAGCACCTTTTGAGGAGAGACAAATGTGTTTTATATAGTAAGGTCACACGGCAATCTGCAGTGGTTTCTCGGAAATTCTGGCGTATATCAGTTAATTTTTATTGTGTTATATATTTTTCGATTCTTTTTCTTTACGCAAACTATAGTTCTTTGCCACTTATGGCTGCGTCACACAGTCGCGTTAACTTGGACTGTGAACAGTGGAAAAACTCAAGGTTATGCACGTGTAGGAAGCGCCTGGCGACCGTATTCCCATATTCTGAGTTTCGAGTTGTGGACCCTGTGGATCTATAGGTACTTGTAGCGGAGACATGACAAGTGACGGCTTTATTTATCCAATCAACCGTGGTTCTGCTGCTTCGAAGGTTGACCATGTCTCGCAACTCTCCAATATGATTAACGATGAACGTAAAGTGTTACTAAAGGAGATTCGCCCTCGCTTATTGCGTCTTAAACGTATTGTTGACGAAAAACTAGTATGTTTTGCGTACTTTGTTCCGACTTCCTAGGCTCGTGATATCGCGGTAAACAAGCGGGAACTGGCGTGTCTCAAGCGTTTTTCCTTTGTTTTTGATGATGTCGATACACTTGAGGCAAGTTCTAAGGAAGTCGTGGATAAAGTAATCAGGGCTGTTGAAGTAGAGGATGATGACTTACTCAGTAACTTTGAAATTTTTCCTCGTAAGTTACTGCTAAATTCCCGAAAGCTTAGGGACTGAACCAATTGAACCACCGCCTTATCCAAGAAGTGAAGAACTCGATGTAGGAACTTTGATCTCTGATTACGTTGGGCAAAATCAATGCGGCTTGTTCGATGAGGCCTTGAAGGGTATCCGGATGTCTGACATAATTGCAGCCGTTGATGTGGAAAGTGGAAATTCGAAAGCAGGCAAGAAAGTCAAAAAGAAGACTGGTCGAACAAAAGGAATGATTAAGCGGAATAGCCAGCCACCATATA
Source organism: Echinococcus multilocularis (assembly GCA_000469725.3). Classification (NCBI taxonomy): domain Eukaryota; kingdom Metazoa; phylum Platyhelminthes; class Cestoda; order Cyclophyllidea; family Taeniidae; genus Echinococcus; species Echinococcus multilocularis. The sequence goes on along the minus strand of LN902846.1, from coordinate 1,519,310 downwards.
AGAAAGTTGGAAATAGGTATACTGGTCTGTCAGCGCCTTTGAAGACGTGACTATACCACCTTTATTCTCGTTCTTACGTCAAATTATCTGTTCCTCAAGGTGAGAGTGTTCATTTTTTTATATCTTAAAGGGACCAGTTGCGAAGTCTTCCCCCCTTGCTGACGCAGTGAGCTTATTTGTTTTTGACTTTTTGAAATCATGTTGAAACCGCTTTAATTTTAGCGTCGATCCCTTGTTTTAGATACGTGCGGGGGTTTTTTAATGTCCTTCGGATCATTCTGCTCACTATGGGGGGTACAGGGGAAGGTCTATCTACGGAACGCCTCTGCGATATCGTTCATTTCTGGAATTTCAGTCCTCGTGTCCAACGAACTAACGCGCCGTGGATAAGCAAGGTACGACACCCCCCGAATTCGCAATCTTTGATTTCTGACACGTTTGCTGTCGATGGTATGCGTGTAAGACTCTGACTCTCACCTGAGCTCTCACTTCAGACGTGAATGTAGAGCCTGTCCAATGACATTTGACCCTATAATAGCTTAATACAACATCTAGAAAGGAGTGGACAATTTTTCTTAAGGACCCCGGTGATGAACGTGTCATACATTCACCATTTAATAGATTCACCATCACTCATAAAGCACTAGATAAATAGGTTATATATTGGTGGAACCGCTTTTTCGCCGTTACTAGATTAATCAATCTCATTTTTGTTTCAACTAGCTGATGATAGCTATTCTGGAGGTATTTTCAGTTTATATTCCCCCTGTTATTGCTCGGTTTTATGTATTGGTGGGCCGAAGGATAGTTGGACGAGTCCATTTTCCCAACTTAATCCGATTAATATTAGCTATTTAGGAGTAGTGTTCGGTATTTGCTCCACTCTTAATGCTTGGTTGTTTAATGTGCTATGCTTATAGATGGGTCCTCGTTACTGCTTGTAATTAACTTCTGATCGCTACTTTGAATAGTAATCGTTGGGCGCTGCTATTGACGCCTATCCCGGTTGATGATCTAGCTGTGATTGGCATGGAGGATGATTGGATAGCTGCTGATGTCTGCCTGGGGGTTGACCACGACTCCTTACCTAAATCGGTTCCTCTCCCTCTCAGTGTTCCGATTGGTCGGAATTGGTGCGCCCGACGCTGGTCCTTCTCTCCGGCAGATCTGCTTTGGCCGGGTTGAATCGTACCATCTCAAAGGCTAGTGCTTCATCGGCGGACCTGGAACACCTTCTGCCCCCAGCTTTCGTGGTCTTCAACGCAGCCACGCGGACATGGTGTTGGATAGGCAGTGGGCTGGAGGAGGAGAATGAAACGAACCTCCTTGCTCGTCTTTTCGCTCTGTGGGTGAAGAACGGTGCCTTAAAGCAACACCTTCAATCTCACTTGGATGAAGTAGACAAGGAGTCGGATGAAGACGGGGACGAGGATGAAGAGGAGAGGTCTCGACGGAGGGCACTGCGCACAGATCGCGTTCCCCCGCCTTATTTGTAGGTCATGCATCCTAAGCGACTATGGTTTTTATTATAAATAACACCAACAAAAGATTCTCAAGACCATAATGCTGACTGGTTTGTCGAGCTATCTAACACTGCTTCATTTTCAAAATTTGTAAGGTTTGTTTTTTTTCGTAATACGTGGATTGTATGCGTCAAACTGGGACTTTGAGGAATTCCTCTACACCGTTTCCTGATACTTGTAAAACTAGGTGAATAATTAACTAACACCGTACTGTGTGTGAATAAAGTCGTCTGTACATGTCTGCGAATTCTTGTTTTACACCTTCGATGACAAGGAACTTATTGCACCATCACACTTCCCATAACTGTTATTTACTCACACTAACAGGAAACTTTTGGTTCATTTTTACCATTACACACTTGTTTTACCTTTTTCACTAAAAATAAACCTCTTGAAAAAGACGTTCATTAATTAACAGACTCTTCTACTTCCGAAAAGGATCAATGAAGCATCCAAATTTATTTTAAATTGGTTGACTCTGCGTACCGAAAGAGCAAATTTGTAAGTAAACACCATTAATATGCTATAGTTTGAGGCAACGACGGAGCATCATAATCTGTATTCCTTTTCATTACTGTTTAAGACTAAAGGTTTAATTATTTTATTGTTTCATGTTTGTTTGCAGCGCCACGGACTGGCAATGTAAGCTGTCCACCCCTGAGCAGCGGCGCATATTCCAAATCCAGGTTAGTTCACAACAATTAAAATCGGACCTTAATTCCACTTTTAAACTTTCACTTTTGCCCTTAGCAATAGTTTTGCAGGAGAAAGGAAAGTTATAAGTGTTGTAGGACATTTCATCGCGTGCAAGGGTTTATTCTTAAGTGATACGTCAAGATGATGTCTCCATGCTTACGCACAGTCTAGAGCTTAAATCCCTTTGATGAGTTTTTTTCTACTCATGGAGGGTGTTGGACAGTAAACATTTCGGAATCCTACCTGTTTGACTCCTCATTGCCACGCCTGCTATCAGGGTCTCAGAGGAAAAGCGATCACCACAGTCCGCTCAAAAACCAGAGGAGCGTATTTATTCTCACTTCGAAATCATACTGCGTCTGTTTATTGTTCTACACTCAGCCAATTCATTTGCAACGTACGATTTTGTGTTCATATTTATCGTACACCGATTAAAGACATATAGCAAAGGTGACACAATGGTCGTTTTATCTATCCCCATGGTGACTCTGTGTCAGTTGCTTCGCAACATAACTTTTGTATGACAACCCTGTGGCTGCTTGATGATGGTTTTTGTGGCAATCAACCTGGGAATCCATCCACGTGACATGGAATTCGCGTGATCTCTTTTATAAGGACAATCGATTTGGGGTAAGAGGAGGGGGCAGTTTTGAAATTGCGTGAGGCTCTCTAACCAGTGTGCGGGAGCGGCGATAGCCATGTCAGAGAGCGGTTGCACACCGGAGAAAAAGTCTGACGATTGCTTGTCTGCATCACAATCAAGTGGAAGTCCAAATACGTTCAAGAGTAGGAGTAGGAGTAGGAGCAGGAGCAGAAGTAGAAAGAGCAGTGAATGTAGTACCGGAAGCGGAAGGAAAAGCGCAACCAGGAGAAGCTTTGGAAGCGCAAGCAGACGCCGAAGCAATAGCCCGTGCAAAAGTAAAGCACACTCGCCTTCAAAAGTTACGCCACGGCGCTCAATAAGAGCCAGAAAGATTCCTTCGACATATCCGTCGTCAGCGTTCGATCTTAAGTGTAGCTCGACCAAGGAAAGACGATTTAATACACGAAGGAAAACTAGACGAAGTGCCTGTGCTCCTTCTGGAGTCACTTCGCCAAGGCGAAGCCGATCACGTTCAAGGGGATGTTCTTCCAAAGTGAAAAAAGAAAGAAAGAGTCCGAAACCGTGCTGAAAGCATACTTATCACCATAGAGTGATAAGCCGAGTGGCACAGGTGATGGGAAAGTATTTTTCTTGCAAGTAAAATACAAAACTGCACAAACCTAATGTGTGTTGCGTTGTCATTGCAGCGCTACTGCCAAGTACATGGTTCTATTTGAGTAACCTGGTTCTTTTTACAGCCAATTATTGCCTTAGTGGGTTGGTCCTCGTGATTATTCCTGACCATTACTTCGGTGACTTACGAGTGTTTACAATCTTTGGTTAATTTAACCCCCCACCTAATTCACTGGGAGTTGGGAATCAAGTATAGAGTGTGGCTGGAGAATTGCTAAATATTGACATATGGCTGGAATGTTTCTCGATTTTGCAGAACTGAGTCCTTTTTACAGTTTGCTCTATACTTTGTTTGTAAGAAAACACGGTCTTACAGAAAATGGTCGTATTGTAGCCCCGTCGAATCACTCTTGAGGATCCAAGCCAATGTAGTCTTAAAGATGGGCAATTATCAACTCCAGTAATATTGAATTGACAATCAAACCCTCCAGAAAATGAAGCGAAGTTTGATTAAAGTAGACATCGTTTCAGTGGATGACAACCCTGACTTTTGTGCCTTGTACCATGCATTTCTTGTATTCGCTTTTCTGCGTCGGTTTTCACCTTGAGTTACAAATGCAGGTCGCACGTTATTTTTCCATTGAGACCAAAACAAATTTGACCCCATCGTTAGGGATTTCGTTGAGTTTAGAGGTTCGCCCCTAATGGGGAATTCACAGACGTTCTACCGCTCCGGACAGACTAAGTGTACCTCATGTCCTGATTGCTAACTGGTCATATCCGTAAGATGTTTTTGCAGATTTAATATTTTTATGCCTCTTTGTCACTTTATTCCCACTTCAATTCTTCTCGGTCGTCTATCTGGTTTCTATCCAATTCCAGAGACGTGCTACAAATGACGGTATACGATTACGAGTTTAGCAAGGGCTTTGTAATAAGTGCAGGAGAGGTTTGGGAGATCATTGAGGGAAACAGCATGAACGGAACTCCACCCCATTGAGGTCCTGACCGAGGTCAGCAAAGACTAATGAACCTGTGTTGTTCAATATAAATGGTGGTTTTGATACAATGTCTATCTGTGTGTATATGGTTGCACAGGAGGAGGAACGTTACTCGCGTCCTTGGGCGCCCTACGTCTACAACCAGCATGGCTACGCCGCGGTTGTGGGTCCGGTGCTACGGGCTGTGGGCGGTGAAGGTGGCAATCGCATGCGTACGGCGTTGTCGGCGCGTGAGCATCCCCTGCTGCGTCCCAACCGCCCTCCCTGGGTGTCTCTCTCGGAGATCGTGAGGGATGCCGTCGCCCGACTACCAAATGGTGAAGGCACTCGGCCTGAGATCGCTATGCTGGTGCAGGACAGTGGCTTCCTCGTTACCTCTTTTAGCCAAAAGCAGGTTCGTTTCGTCCGCGTCTCTCGACTTGAGCTACGTGATCATGTGACTTAACATACACTTTTCAGTTGAATCAGTGTATCAGTTCAGCCCTTGACAGGCTGCAAAGTGAGGGAGCGAACTCACCGGTAATGTATGATCCTATCCAGCGGCTCTGGATCTACCGATTCCGGCATCTCTCTCCGCCCGATTTCTGTAAGTCGCACCCACGCATAAGTGGTATTCAAGTTATACCGAGTCTTTCAATTTTGCGGCCTTACCGCCAATCGCTTCCTCTAACATACACTAATATCAAGCTTACATGTTGTCGTGAGCCTACTCAAGATGGTAGGCAGTAGAGGTACTGCGTACGTGCGTGGAGCAGGGTGTGGTAGACGACAAAGCTTTCTGTGGACGAGGGTGTCAAGTGTTTCACATACACGGGTCTACAGAGGGCTTCAAGCACAATGGTGGCACGCCTAGTTACATTTGGATGATATGGCAGCCCCGATAACGGTCTGTCGACATTTGCCAGTGACGATCCTAGCTGTGGTAGATGCTGCAATTCCCAGTCCACAGCCTTCACGGTCCCTTCTGCGAATATCTATCCAGTACTTGGAACGCTCGTCAAGCCCTAGACGTCTGATGTGCCCATAACCTGTTGTGTGATGAAGTTGGGCAAACGGCTAATTTTTATGTGGGAGTAGGAAGCGAAAACATGAACGACCACAAGTGTTTACAAGTTTGAAAAGCCGGTCCGTTCGGGGTCTCAGCCATTGCCATATACTCATGGCTTGAGCTTTGTTCCGAACGATCTTCCAAAGATATCTCGGAGCTCACTATTTCACCACCTAGGCCGAAGAGCAGGTATCTGCGATTAGATACGCCACCATTGATAATGAAAATCTATCAGCCAAAGGTTTTTTGGTATTAGCGGCTCACTCCTGAAATCTGCCATTCTCTTGAAGTTGCAATTCCTTCCACTTATGCTAGATCGTCTTTACAAGGATCAGAGTGCCTTCCAACGCGAGCGCTTCTTTCAGATTTATCCTGGGGGTGGTTACCGGCGTCCCACAAATCGACCGCAGCCAAGGAGACGTCGCGAGGAGCCTCTTGACGATCGACATATACCGGACATTGAAGAGCTGACTCGCGAGGAGGAGGGGGATGAGGAGTACTATTCTTCGTCGACCGATGACAGTAGCAGGGAAATGGGTGATGCTTCCATGGCATTCTTCTCGCAACCGCGAAGACTGCGTCTGGAGTACAAACATCAAAGTCACCACTCTGGGCAACTGTGATGCTACATCAGCACCACCTTTATCCTCTTTATTGTGAATGTGTATTTAGTAATTGCATTTTTATTTCAAAGCCTTCTCCCCAAACCTTGAACATTGGAGCCAGATATCTCGAATTTGGACTTGGGAATATGGCGACAAATAGATGTACCAGGGGGATATTCTACGTTACGTCGGCGGCTTGTGGGGTTTCTTCACATTGACAACGAGGTTAAAGTGGAAAGCTATGGGAACTGTGGAGATGTAGTCTAAGTTTCAAGGTGTAAAGTGTCCGATTATTACACTTTTAATAGTATAATAAGATGTGGAGGCAGCGTTCCTCTTGAGCTGATCTACTCCACGGGCCCTGAAATGTCTGATTGAGGACAGGCTCCGAGGAGAGCGGGATCCAGCTTAAATGTGAAGTCATTCAGTGTGGAGAGCAGTGTCTGAACACTATCTCGAAGGTCCGGATCCAACAAGAAGTTGGGTATTCGCGTGTCATAGAGTTGACGTACCAAAGCTGGTGATGTTGTCGCAAGCACTGGAATCCACGAGGCTATCGTGTGGTCCTGACACCCGATACACACCATTCGCTGCAAGAGGAGAACACTTTATGCTCAGTGCTACTGAAGGTGTGTGTGTGCGTGTGTGTGGTTGAAAAAGTTGAGGTCGGACCTGAAATTTCCCCAGTTTTCCGATGTGAGAGCCGCCAAGATTGACGTGGCGAAAGGTGGAAATGAAGTTATCCAGTGCAAAGATGGAGCGCGCACTTCGGGAGCGCTGGCGTCGTTGAAGTGGCATGCCAGGTGAGCAGGGCTGTGACTGCCATCCACCAGTGGGAGGAGTTGATGAGGACACAGGGACGGGAGGCAGAGCAGCCCTGCAAAGTAGAGGTCGGGAGGTGGCCTTGTTAGGAAGAGGCGCACGTCGGAGACTATTGTCGAGATTGTGTGGGCCTCTGCTTCCACCGCTGTTGCGCGTTAGATGGGAAAAAGCTTGTTTAGTATGACATTGTGTTGAATTCTAGGTTTCCTGTCTAGGGGTGGGGAATGTGTCTCTTAAGGAGGAAACCTCGCCCCAGTTACTAGTGCCCTCAACCCCATACTCAAGTAGTAACAGGACTTATCAAGTATGTACACTTCAATTTTATTGTCTCTTTTCAATTGAATCAATGTCAGGAGCATCTCCAGAGACGGAATTAACTAAAATTGTTGGTTCCACTACCACTTGGCTAACCAAAAGGTCTTCAGCCGTGGGAGATGATTCCATTGAATTAAAAACTTCTTCATCATTCAAGGTGTCATTCAAGAACCTCGATCGCAGTGACTCTTGCAGGCGAATTGAGGTGTTGGAACAATTGCGGTCACATCCGCGACCCTGCAATAGGCAGCGGTAATTGGGATAACGGTTGGATTTTAGCGGGCGTGGACGGAGCCTTGACTTCCAGTCCCCCGAATTGTTTTCACTGCAAAGTCGCCGGCGACTTGCATTAAGTCGAGGTGGGGTGGACGAAGAGGAGCTACAATTAGGGGATTCACTTTCGCAAGTTGTTGATTTCTTTGTGTAACAACTTGATGAAGACTGGCGTAATCTCAATGAAGATTGGCGGGGACTCAACTGTCGCCGTGCTTGCTTACGGGGAGTGCAGCTTGCCCGATTCTTGGGAATTATTTTTTTTATGCGTCCGCGTTGCCTCCTAACTCGCGCCTTCCCTGACACCAGTGGCAGTCTCCTTCTTATCCTTTTCGTTTGGTCACAATTTCTTGAAGCGTAACGAAATAGATAGTTTCGGGTACGTTTCTTGAATCTTTGAAACAGTCTATTCATTGCCGATACACCCCGTTGCTTTCCGTGATTCACCACTGTTCCGCATTTTGGTTTGCTGGACTTGCATCTTTTCGCTGAAGTTGGAGAACACGGAGGTAGGGTATCTTCCACACGTGAACGCTTTACAACCTTTGGTTTGCATTTTGGTGATTCGTTTGAACTCTCATACCCAGATTCACTCATCTTTTTCCTCTTGAAGCGCCAACCACCGCCAGTAGAGACACCACTCTATTGATCCGAATCACGAGATTTCGATGTCACGCGATAAACTTGGCGTAAGTTTCGAGCATTTTTAACGGACAATCACGGAAGGTTAGTATTAGGGCAAATCTTGGAACTCATTTCTCAACTCACGAATGGTTGCAGTGTGGATTGTGGTGCCCAAAATCCCACTAGGAAGTTTGCTATTGTACATTTTTCGGGAAACAGAGAGGACAGTATTTGGACTGGAAATATCCTCTCGCCACGAGATAGCGTTTTGTGGAACAAGGAAAAATCGGCATCCCTACGCTTGTGCTATGGTCATTCGTTGAGTGATAAATTAACGATAAAATCCGATTCAGCACGTTTGAGTCTAAATTAGTACATACAGTTAGAGATATTTGTAGCTACATCGCAAAACTGAAAAAAAAATAAGAATACGTGGGTTATATTTTTTGCCAAAAGAGGGAATTACAGCAGTTTGTCGTATACTAACTATAGCACTCATATTGTTTGAATGTACCTTTCAGGGAGAGGGCAATCATGAAATTCAAATCTCGTGACTGGATCGCTCTCTCCCGTACCCAGTGACTGCAGTTCCCCTCCTTCTTAAACTCTATGTTTTCCCTCTCCATCTTTTCATCTTTAACGAATATGTCCAAAATGAATCAACTACGGTTGTCTGAGAGCGCTAGGAACAGGGAGGCGTGGATCGGTAAGCCTCGCTCCACACTAACAAGGCGGCTGTTGTTGGTGGATTATATTTCCCAAAAAAAGGAGTAGTATAAAAATATTGCACTACAGATGACACCATACACAATGGACTTCACTTGAATAGGCTTTTGTTAAGGGATAAGGCGTTATGCTGCTCCGTAAAACCGAAAGTACATATTAATTTCGCATAGTTACTTTAATTCATGCGATTTAACTTCTTCAAAAGAAAATTAAATTGGTACTCACTTCAAATGAATGCTGTCTATCTGCGTGTTTGTGTAAGGTCATTCGTCAGCGCCTTGTGCGCATTGTCGCCGTTTCGCGTCTCGGTCCGCGGGGTGCTGGTGTCGTTGAAGGTGCAAACCAGACTTCAGAAATAACTCTTTGGTCAAAATACGCGGCTTTTACTTGACCAAAATCCCCTGGGATGCATTTTATACCTCCAAGATGCAGTGTCTTACGGAACAGTTTGCATACTTATACCGTTTTTTTCAATTTACCGAAATCCAAATCATCATTTTCTTTGTTGTATTGTATAGTAATTGTTTGGATGCTTTTTGTGGGAAAGGTAAGGGCTTTATGCCTACATGGACGACTAGGAAAAGAAGTCAAAACCTCCACCAAAGTCATGGTCCAGTAGAAGTTAATTCACATCATGCTTGAGAGGGAACTTTTATGGTGTTAAAGACGGCCAGATTTATGGGTGACTTCTTGTATCGGGTCGTTCTCATTTTCTTGGTGCCACCGAATTGGTGGCTTTGAGTAAGCTTGCGTTCAAACGGCGTGTCCATGGTTTTTACGGTTGGTTCACATGTGCGCCCTGAGAGCGGTTACAGTGATTCTATATTCACCCCACTATTTTACTGTTCAATTCCTACAGTGAATCAAACACGTTTATTTATATCCTTAGCAACGATATGGTCGTTTTGTAATACATTCGTAATTGCTTCATAGTGTTTGATGCTTCTTCTGTGTGATTTCTGTGTCCGTTTCTTCTTGCCTTCTCTTTCTCTGCTTTTTAAAACCGAGCTTACATCAACTTTGTTATTTGGTTTGCAAAAACAGTGGCAATATCTCTTTTTTTCCATGTGCATTTATTGAATATTTTGATGCGTTAGTAATGTACCCTGAGGATCCAGCGGAGCTGTCGAGTTCCAGCTCTTCATCTTCTGATTCTGAAAAGATTGAAACGGGGTCTTTGGAGACTGAGATTTCTGAACTTACTCGACAGGTTAGCAAAGCACTTTATGTTCTATTCTAGTTTTTTCTTATACCTTCTCTCCGTCTTCCTTGTAGCTCGAGGTGAATCCATATCTCTATGACGCTCAAGTACGCCGAGTAGCCCTTCTTCGAAAAGTTGGCGAACTTGACAGACTCCGTGAGGCACGTGAAATGATGTCCAAACACTTTCCTCTCACACCCAGTATGTTATTTTTCAACGATATGGAGAATATTACAGGAATACTATGGGCCTTCCTTTGGCTTTCAGAGATGTGGCTACAGTGGACCAAAGATGAGGCTTCTCTTCTTACCGAAGGCGATGATCGGGAGCCTATTTATCAGCTTTTCAAAAGAGCTTTATCTGATTATCAAAGTAAGCCGCACACTTTTATTTGGGTTTCTATTTATTTCGATTTATTAACAAAGTACTAATAAACAAGTCACATAGATAGTAGTTTTTCTGCTTTTAAATCGAAAGTTGGTGAACACCTATATCTAAGATTATGATATTAGAAGCATGATTTTTGTAGGGGCAAATTGGAATGAAGTGAAACATTTTTTCACCTACTCAGTACAGTAACTCCCACTCTGTGCTTGTTTTTCAGCACTCCTATCCATCTTCTAAGGTGTTATAAAGCATTTTTTTTACTAAGATAAGCTTGATAATACCGTGGACGGGAAGCCATGGTAACAGGATAGTGGTAGAGTTTGCCTGGACGGAGGAGCTCCCTCAATAAAGTGTGCTGTCAAGTATCGTTTTGCCATATAGCTCTTACCTTCATGGTCAGTCTTCCTCTTTGACCATTAGTAAGTCCTCCTGTCAATTATTGTTCATTGATGAAAGAGAAGCAGTGAATTGGCATAACAAAAGAAATGATTCCACCTATGCTTTAGTGGAATCCCACATTCTAATTTTAGGTGGAATTCGTGAGTGTATTCCGTAGTTCAACCCTTATTGGCAGTGGTGTTTGTTTAGGAGAAACATGATGGAGAGTGTCAAGCTTAATAATTATGCAGTTACTAAATGTCATTTCTGGTTGTTTGAAAGCTGAATCCGCTCCATTAATGGCAATTTTACAGAGATGGCAATTACAATGCTTTCATTTTTAGTGGTTACCCACAGATAACTGTCTACGGCATATACCTTCTTATGTCGTTTGGGTCTAGTGCCCAAGGCAGAATATTTGTGAACTCATCCCAGAATTTAACTGGTACTCGGGAAAGTTCGACTCATAGGGAATTGTCACTGCGATGAAAATACTCGTAGACAATTTTTGTCGTTGCGTTCCCTTACTTCACCCTCGATTGAAATGCTATGCTTATCGCCAAAGTTTCGCCATATGTAAAGTTGCCATCCAGAAAATCTTGGCCTTCCTTGCCAGATACTCCCTTCCTTCATTGCAGGGAAACGATATTCAACTGCTAAGGTTTTTTGGTCTTTTCGTCTACAGGTGTGGACGTGTGGTTGGAATATTGTCAATTTGCTATCGGTGGAATTGGATTGGGTGAGTCAGTAGAGCTCGATCGCACACGTGCCGTGCTGGAGGAGGCCGTGGCCAACCAGGGTCTCAATTTTGCCCAAGGCGCAGTCCTATTTGAGGTCTATCGCGAGTTCGAGACAATCTGCCTTGCTCAATTGCAGGCCAAGGGTGTAAGTCCTCCATTCTTTACTCCATCTTTTTATTGTCGGTAGGATCCTGTGGCGATTGCGAATCAAGTGAAGAAAATTGACAGTATTTTCCGGCGTCAGTTAAGCGTACCACGTGTTGGTAGGTATTTGCTTCACGAAATAGTTAAATGCTTTTAGATATGGATCAAACAATGGAGGAGTACAAATCTTTTCTCGAGGGAATAGCGGAGAGTACTGATGGTGGACTATCTGACGATTGCAAGGCAGACTTCGAATCAGCTCAAGCAAAGTGGCAAGCAGTGGAGAATTACGAGTCAGCTGTTGCTGACAGCACTGAAGAGAACTCTCTTCTCTCGACCTGGCAATCTTACCTCTCATGGGCGGTGGAGCATGCTTCCCGCAAGGGCACTCGCGCCAATTTCGTAAGGAAGGCGGCCACTGCCGACGCGGAAATCGCCTTCACACCGGCGGAAGTCCTTTGTCTCTTCGAACGGGCCCTCACCGATCTTTGTCTCCACGTCTCCATATGGCTGCAAATGGCTGACTACCTGGAGGCACACGTGTCCGCTGATCGGCAGCGTCTAATCACCACTTTAGCACGCGCCGTGCGCAACATACCCTGGAGTGGTGAGCTCTGGTGCCGCTACGCACTGGCCTGTGAAGCGCGTGCGTGGGATCTTGCAGCTCCAGCGGACTTCTCGTGTAGCATGGACGGTGCTTCAGCCGAATATCCGGCGTCTCACCTCTCTAAGGAGTTTGATCCTGTCAAAGGTAAGTCTGTTCTTTTCCACTCCGTATTCTGACATGTCCGCACTAACTCTTTCTGTAAACGACTGGTTGGTTTTAAAACAGTAAACTATGCGTGGGATGTTTTGAGTCGCGAAATAACTACCCTTTTTGCTCGCTTGTCCTCTAATGCTCTAGCAGTGGACGTGTTAAGCATTATGAATTAGCCTTGGACTGGAACCAACCACCTTTGCAATCACATTTTTTAGAAATCGTAATGTATTTTTTTTGTAGTGAAATTGTAGCTGCTGATCGTCTAGTCTGCAGCTCTGCAGGAGCATGATGACATAATATCACAATTATTTCTACTTTGATTGTCCTACATTTGACAGTGGAAATCGTGAATTGTGTTGTTTTATGCTTTTACGCACTTTTCAACTCATTTAGACATCTACGAAAATGCTCTAAAGTATGGTTATCCATCAGCAAGTGATCTAATTGCTGTTTGGTTGGCTTATTGTGATTTCCTGCTACGTGTTCTCCGCAATTCAAAGGATTCAAATCTCCAAGGTACCTTGCTCATTGTTAGCGAATTCGCCCCATTCTGCTCTGAGACTGCAGACTTTTACACGATTTTATTCCTCCTTTTTAACCTAGAACGGTCCACCAAAATGTTGCGCAGCACTTTTGAAAGAGCCCAAAATCATACCTCCGCGGGTAAGTCAAATTATTTATGAAAAGTAATTAAATGTACCTAAACTAACTGTCGTGTGTGCGATTTGGCAATTTAGCCTTCCCCGAACAATCTGAGCAGGATTGTCCAATCTACCGCTATTGGGCCTTTGTTGAGGTAAGGTACTTTAACATTTGTAAATGGGTCTTCGAGTATGAGATCAAACTTTTAAGTAAAGATAATGGTGCAAACATTTCTTTTGGCCCCTTTTAGACAAAACACCTCGGTGACAAGGAGCGCTGTCGTGAGCTCTGGAAGACGATGCTTAAAATGAGCAATAATGGTAACAACCCTGCCTTTTGGATTGCCTACTTGGATTTTGTAAAGCAAGTTCTTGCCCATATTGGTCTTGATTAACTCAGCCCTGGCAACACAAATGGAGCCCGAACCTCGCTGGCACTTTTTTGCAGAAATCATGACGAAGCAGATCAGCTCGTGCGTGTGGCAGGAATGGCGGTTAACTCGGTGACTGGTGACTACACGGAAACGATCTTTCAGACGGCGCGCAGGTGCCTCGCGGAAAGTGGTCTGGATTTCAAACGTTTGCGTGACTTTGACGCCAAGGTCGCTCAGCGCCGAGTTCGTCTTGCCAGTCTGGGAGCCTCCAAAAGGGTGGAGCAGGAGGATGGTGCAGATCATGCGCCATCTCGACAGGTATTGGCTTCTTTGAGGCCAATCTGATAGCTTACTTAGTGGTTCCCAGCAGAGTCGTTACTTCAGGCGTGACTAAGACTAATGTATTTTTGTTTCTTCAGACAATTATTCAAACACGTTAATTTTGTGCAGACTCAATTTGTCGTAGAATTAATAGTGGCAGGTTTGAATAGGTGTGTCATCTGGAATGTTTATTTTTTAATATTTTCGTCATAGCGACGCATCCTCCCAGACTCTTCAGCGGAGAGGTCCTCTAAAACAGGGAAACGCAAATTTGATGAAAATACATCCTCCTCAACTGTAACAGCTGCTAAACGCCAGAAGGTAAGGCCAGACCTGGAATTTGTTTCGTATCAACAGCATCATCCCTTCAGCGGACTTAGAATCCAGTATTATGCGAAACCACTTGTGGAGAGGAGTTCAAGTTAAAGCCGAGTCAATTGCCAACTATGTTCCACTACTTGTTCTAGTAACCGGCGTATATCGCTTCCTGAGCCAGTAAAGACATAATCAGTCAAGTTGAAGGCAACAGTGTCATGAACAGTCTACATGTCAACTAAGGCGAAGAATCGGAGCCTGTGGATATCTGCTTATATCTACAGAAGACTTCAATTACACACAGAACGGCGATGGTGTTGAGGCTTGGGTACACAGCAGTAAGACAATTAAACGATTGAAGTAGTGTAAACGTTTCTGTGGTGATTCACGGAGTTCCGTGGCCACAGTCTTGGTAGTTGTTCTTGCGAGCATGCAGTTAGTGCGTGGAACGTCTCTGCAATCCCAGAGGGATAATCGACACACGGGCTAACGCACGACGAAATCGACTGGAAGATGGATCTCTGTAGCAGTAGTGTACACACATTCAGGAACCAAAATATTTGCCTTTTTGGATAGCCAGTGTACACCGGATGTTTTAAGACTACTCAATCGTACTGCCTTCTGTGTATTGGCTAAGGCCTTAGATATGGAAGTGAGAATGGGATTTTGACCCCTTGAAACCTGTTTCTTTTAAGTGCAAGCTGAATAGTACAGGTTTGACTTGAACGTTTCATATATTTGATCCATCTGTAACACCTTACGAACCCCTAACAGGGAGTCATTTTTAGCATTTAAAGAGGAAAGAGAGAGGGATTCCCCTGTTTAATTAATTGTAGGCGGATGTTGAAGAGCCATCGAAAAAAAGCGGTTGCGAAGCCGAGAATGTCGACCGCCCGAAGCACGGTGAAACCGTTGTCCATGATCCCTCCAAGGATGATCAAACTGTCTTCGTTAGCAATCTTCCTTTCTCTACAACTGAGGAGGAGTTAAAATCTATCTTCGCCAAGGTTAGTGGTGAAGAGAAACAATGATAGCCATTTTTGACTTTTTCCAACCCATCGCTTAGTACGCTATCGTACCTATTGACGAACATGTCAAGTATGTGGAGGGCTGTTATTCAATATATTCCTTGTCATTGTTGTAGTTTTATCCCTCTGTGACATCTGAGTCGTTCTTGAAAACGTCAAAATGCGCACAATTCTAAATGGATGAACCAACATTTGCCTAAAATCAGTACCAAATAGTACAAACTTCAAGGTGCCTTCGTAGGACTGATATCCTACCTGCATTTCTTCTTCCTGCCCTGTTTTCACTTCGATACACCTCAGCCATCCACTTGAATCCTGTCAGTTGCTGGGGCAAGGGGAGGTGTCATTTCTTGACGCAAATCAAACTTCTTCTTGTAAGCATGGAATTGGAGCGATTGCCCAAAGTAAGCGTAGTTTCATCAGCCCTTACACTGTAAATCACCGCAACTTCAGTCATCTACAGAATATGTCCTTTTCGACATGTATGGCGCCTTGGATCCTCTTTAACGGGGTTAATAAAAGCCGTGGATTCGTATAGGACTTCATTTATCACTAGGTAGAGGTAATGGTGGACCATTGAAGGGAGTGACACAAAGACAGTGTTGTATAGTTAGGATGGTGGTCGAGTATACCAAAGTCGAATTTTGTTCTCTTCCACTTCAACAATGGAAAGCCTGCCACGTTCGGTCATCACAGCTCACAAACTACATAAACTAGGACGATCCTACGATAGGATTTTCAACCAAACCCATCTGTTTGTAGTATAATTTCTTCCAAATGCAGTTTTCGTAAATTTGTAAGGTGATGCCGTATTCTCATCTATGAATTTTCAGTGTGGTGAATTGGTCTCCATCCGCCTTGTACGTGACTACGCGGGAAAATCGAAGGGCTTCGGCTACATAGAGTTTGCCGATGCAAGCAGCGTGCCTGCAGCCCTTAAACTGGATCGCTTGCCTATCGGGAGTGGTAGCGGCGATAGTGTAGGCAGTAGCACCAGTGGCGGTATTGGTGGTCGGCCCATGTTCGTCTCGGTGTGCGATACTAATCGCTCAAAGTCCGTCTTCGCCTACAAAACTGGGGTTCCGGAGCCTAACAAACTTTTCGTCCGCAATCTAGACAAAGTCACCACGGAGGAGGCTCTTCGTACCTTCTTTGGCAAAGTCAGTTGTCTTCCCTCTTTCCATCCCCTTTGAATTGTCACTGCTTGCCACCGAGAAGCGTATGTGGTTGTGCCATCGGACGTTCTGTTTTACAAGTCACCTACCCTTACAGTTTAGTGAAACTTAAGCTTGAAATAAGCCAGAGAAAATGAATAGAGAAAACTAACTTTGACCGTCTTCATCTGGACTCTTGAAGGCCTTTTAAACTTCTGCACGCGGTTCAATGACGATAAAAACCGAGAGACGTTACAAGATTATATATTTCAAGGTAGAACTTTCCCGTAAATTTACAGAATTGATGAAATTTTGACGGTAGTAACGAGCGCAACATCATACTATCAAGATGATGTCCAAATGACGTAGTTAAATTATGAATCAAACAGGTATCATCCCGATAGGATTATAACAACAAAAGATCTGAATTTTGGCTTTTTAATTTTTTTAGCATGGTCGAGTGACAAGCGTGCGTATAGTGACCTTCCGCAACGGCGTGCCCAAGGGCCACGCCTACGTGGAGTTCGCAACGGAGGAGGAAGCCAGCCGAGCTCTGGTTGCCACTGACGGAGTCGTTTTCGGCTCCAAAGCGATTTCTGTTGCCATTAGCAATCCTCCCCCACGCTCCGCCGCATCAACTGTTTGCTCTACCCATGGTCAGGTGAAACGCAAGGAGCCTTCATTTCACCCGCCTGCGTAAGTAGACAATCTCACTTAGCTTTTCACAGAGCAATAAACTGCCTTAAGATTGCAGCGAGTGCCCATTGTCGTGAACTTCATCCTTGTAGACGATCAAAGGCACACACACAACTCGCCTTCATACCGAGAGCGCTCCATCGTCCAGCTTCAGGGGATTCAACTCCTCAGTTGCCGTCTTTGCCGTCGGAAGCCACGTCTGCTGAATCGGGGGATATGACGACACCGAAAAGCAACGCGGACTTCCGAAAAATGTTTTTAAATAAGTAATTATATGCTTGTGTGTCTACTTCCAGGTATGTTTGCATCAAAACACTTTATAAAGCTTGTAATCATCAGTCAAATCTGGAGGTTTTCTGCAGGCATCGGTATTCATTCCACGGCTTCTAAATTTTTCAGGCTAAGGTCAATACGGTAATCCTTTCCAATGTCTTCTGCCACCCTTTCTCTCCATCGGTTCCTCTAGCTATAGTTTTTTAGCAAAATATGTGCAATTGTGGTCTTGAAAAGTCGTCATGGGAAAATATCATTCAGACGAAAAAATCGAGTGATTTTTGGAGTAGCTCATTGTGATGACTTTCCGTGACTTGTAAACGTCTTTGCGTGCATAAGCGTCGGTGTCTACTTTCTTTTTGCTCCGACTTCCCGTGCCATAAAATGTGGGATGAACTCAACGGATGAACCTAGCTTGTCATTGGCTTTACTGAATACCATTTGGAGAAGTTACAGCAATAGAACGCACCGTTTTAAAGCAAACGATTTGAATTGTTTCTGACATTGAGCCACTGGAGGGTGTGGCACTTTAGGGGACATGCTCTGGTCTGGAACTTGAAAAACTTCGTGTCTGAGACGGGTTTATCAAGAACAACGTCTAGACAAGCTCAAAGCAAGCAGCGCGGCAATTCGTCCACGTCTACATCAACTGGGATGTTTATAGTAGAAGACCGGACAAGTGGGTATCACATGCTTTAAAGACTGTCAAATAATTCTCATAAACTGCCGCTGCATATCACATGTGAGTTGGCAGGAGAGGCAACGCATCATTGGTTATACCTTTGAACAATCCACTGCCTACTCAACCCGCCCTACACTTCTGAGGCCCATTCCACTTTATCAGCAGAGGACGAATTACTAGATGGTTGTGTAGTAGACTGCGGCTGGACGTTTGCAAGAAAGGAGGCCAGGATTGGACAATCAGTCGGGAGTTTTTACCCTTAAAAGATGTCCCGTGGCTTTACCTCACATCCTAGGTCAACCTGTCCATGAGTGGGAGATGCTGCCTCCTCTTCACACCCTGCGTTCTCCCCATATTCCTCCATGTGATTATCACCTAACATTTGACAATTATGCGTGGAATGGAATGGTAAAAGTGAGGTAGAAATGAAAATGGAGAGGACCAAGGCTGATTGTTTGCATCTGAAGGAAAATAGTTCCGTAAATATAAATTTGCGGCCAAATTGTGGCCTGTTGGAAGAAGATATCAGCCTGTCATGATGATTATTCCGGTAAACATAGTACTTCAATGGGCTTTCTGCCCATCCCTAATTTTTGTTATAAAAAATAGTTTTGGTGACCTTATATCACCGTAAAATTGTCCAATTCAGGTGACTCTCAGAACCCGAAAAACTAATCTCCATTGAACCTACACTACCTAGTGCCTATTTTCTTTCAATCCACGATATGACATGCTACGAGCTGTTGGGAGACACTAGTTACATACTTGTGTCGCTCTTAGTTCCTTCCCATTCGTTTCGCCTTCACTTATTTGAATTAACCGTTTTAAAAGCCTCGAACTGCACATAAATTATATGTAACATGAAACAAAATTATCAAATGATATCACATGTGTTCCAGTTAAGGCTAAATGATAAATTGCACATTTACAGTGTGGGCGGCAGGGATAGCAAGCATTGAATTCACCGTGAAGAATGAACGGAAAAGGTTAAGTCCCGAATCCTGAGATCTACTCCACGGGCCCTGAAATGTCTGATTGAGGACAGGCTCCGAGGAGAGCGGGATCCAGCTTAAATGTGAAGTCATTCAGTGTGGAGAGCAGTGTCTGAACACTATCTCGAAGGTCCGGATCCAACAAGAAGTTGGGTATTCGCGTGTCATAGAGTTGACGTACCAAAGCTGGTGATGTTGTCGCAAGCACTGGAATCCACGAGGCTATCGTGTGGTCCTGACACCCGATACACACCATTCGCTGCAAGAGGAGAACACTTTATGCTCAGTGCTACTGAAGGTGTGTGTGTGCGTGTGTGTGGTTGAAAAAGTTGAGGTCGGACCTGAAATTTCCCCAGTTTTCCGATGTGAGAGCCGCCAAGATTGACGTGGCGAAAGGTGGAAATGAAGTTATCCAGTGCAAAGATGGAGCGCGCACTTCGGGAGCGCTGGCGTCGTTGAAGTGGCATGCCAGGTGAGCAGGGCTGTGACTGCCATCCACCAGTGGGAGGAGTTGATGAGGACACAGGGACGGGAGGCAGAGCAGCCCTGCAAAGTAGAGGTCGGGAGGTGGCCTTGTTAGGAAGAGGCGCACGTCGGAGACTATTGTCGAGATTGTGTGGGCCTCTGCTTCCACCGCTGTTGCGCGGGAGGGTACGGACGAATCTTGGCGAGGTGACAAAACTCACATCAAAACCGCCGATGCGCATAGGTGCGGTGTCGAGTCTTTCCACTTCTACTGGCCTGGTTTGTGTGTAATCACCGCATGTGCCTCGACTCTGGTGCTCGACAAAACGTTCTACAGAAAGGTTGCCATTGAATAAGAGCTAATTAGGATGAAGTAAACACAAGTACCGAAAAAGTCCCAGGCGTAGAGCCGACGTCGTTGAAATACACCAGAAGTGCGGATGCCGTGAGTGAAGATGGCTTCCAATGCGGGTGCTAGACCGTACTCTTTACTGCAAAGCAATGCTGATAGAGATATTGTGGCCTCCACTCGACTGGCACAGGCAAAGTGCTTTGCCAGACGATTTATTGCATTCGCCAGTCTATCCAGCACCGCGCCAGTCACTATGATGGCCAAAAATTTGTTTTAATCGATGCGGCGCTCACCTATCGTCTGATTTGTTAATTGAAAAAAAGCACAATATTTCGTGACTGTAGGAAATGAGTGACATCACTCACCAGGATCAAGAATCGTGTCGGAATACAGTCGCATTAGTGGAGTAGCCAAGTTAGAGGCTGCTTCTTCACTTTTTACAGACGCATGCTCTGCAGATCGGGGCACCACAACTGGAAATAAGGGAACGAATGCCGTGAAGTTAGTAACAATCGCTGAGATGTATTGAGTTCAAGGGAATTGCAAACTTACTGGTTCCTTCTTTAGTGACTCGAGCTACTTGGCCGATTAGGAGGCGTTCACAACTGTTGTCCTCAACTCCACGACCTAGCCAATGACCACATGGAAATCTGAAGCAAATAAAGAGAAAACAAAAGAACTCCAGGCAGAGAGCGGTTTCGAAATGCTCGTCGACCCAGCAGTAAGATATTTCAATGATGCAATTATTTCAAAGACAGCCTCACATCTGTGCAAATGGTAATATTATAGGCGAAGAGAAAAAAAAAGATGACACTCACAAGTAAACATGGTTGGTCAAGGGTGTGACAACAAGTACCGTCTCCACGAACATGTTGGGTGAGAAACCGGCGTTATCATGGCCAATTAAGAGGGTGTTGATTATACCCAGGTTTTGGTTCTGGAAGGAAAAAAGAGTAATGAAAAGGCACTGGAATTAAAAAGGCGTTCGCTGCTGACTTGACATTCAATATCCACTGTGCCACTGCTTAAAAAGAATCCAAAAAATGTGAAGTCTCTACCGAATATACCTCGAGTAAGTTTCCTCCAATTGACAATTAGGCAGCAATTTTATGGAGGTGAGGTGTAAAGTGAGATGGAAAATCACCCGGAACTCCACATAGGATGGCGAAGCGCGAGGAAGCGGCACATGACCGGAACTGCCGAGATGTCCACGTAGACACACCCAAGCGTTTGCTGAAAAGGCCAGAGGGAGACGAGCGCGCCCACCTCCTCCACCCACAATAGCTACCCGGTAGAGCATCTCCGCTTTCTGCAACATCCGTGTGAACGAGAAGTAGTCTACCGCGTTCAGGGAGAGTAGGTGAACCAAAAACTGCTCCCTCTCCTCCTCGCACCGAAGAAAGGCGTGTCGAGAATAGAGCTCTCTGTTAGAAGAGGAAAAAAGATGCATAAAAATAGGCTTTCTAAAGTTTCGGAGCAAACAAAGAAGTTGCTTAAGCCAAACAGGCCTTACTAATGCAGGATTACAATCGTGACTGCAAAATGTGATGCATCTGACGACTCAACTCACCTTAAAAGTACAGCATCGGAGAGGAGAAGTTTGAGGTAGGCCGAGAGCCGTTTTTTCTCTAACGCCAGTCGAACGAAAGCCCTAGCAAGTCCGATGTTTGTGCGGAGTTTGTAGCCTGCAGAGGAGGCGACACTCTTAACCGCTTCCACGTCGTCCAATAATGCTGCAACTGAAGAGCCTCCAGCATCAAGGAGCGATGACACCGAGATAACCAACGTATCATCGGGTAGGCGTGAGGGTCTTGGGGAGTCAGAGGAGGGCACGGCGGGTGTACTAGATCGACTACGCGTTGGTGCCCACAGTGAACGACGTACGCGTGCTGTAGCGGGGGGTGACAGAGCAACGATCTCGGAGGTAGTCGTCGTTGAGGTGAGGCGAAGTGGTAGGCTGTCAAACTTCCTCAAACCTAGAGCAGTTGAAGGGGAGCGAGGCGAGCGGCCGGTAAGGTCGGGTGAGTGGATGGGGGCGCGCGCGGACACCGCGAGGGATGAGAGCGAGGGACAAGTATTCCGCTCCACGAAGGCCAAAATATGCATCCACAGTGCGGAGGCACCCTAAAAGAAAACAGTGATAAAAATCTATTTTGATGGAGGAGAATCAAAGGAGCTTAGGTGGTTCACATGTTTGCGCTGGATGCCATGGGACCAGATGCGTTCAAGGAGGTCACAGAGCCCGGAAACCAGAGTGTTCTCCTCCACTTCCGACACCGATTGGTAGTTGTGTCCCAGATGTAGCGCCTCTTGACCCATCTTCTGGATCACCATCCGTTTCGTCTTTTAAAAGAGGGAGCAAAAGAAGAACAGTCTTAATTTAATGCTCGTAAAATTCACGAGGAAAAATTAAACATAAATTTGAGTAGTGTCGCAGAGCCTCCATGTAGAATCACGAAGAATGCTCGTAGAAAAAAACGTTGATGTGGAGTTTACTTTATCAAAGGCATTCAAAGACAGTGGCAGGTGTGGAGAGCACTGAACGAAAAAGAATAGCTCACCCGGTGTTTGCATTCCTCTAGGAGGGAGTCAACAAAGTCCCAGTGGGCCTGGGCCATCGAGGGTGATAGAGAGCCCATCTCGAGTGCATTGGGCCCCGGTCCTGTCAACAAACGCGTTAGTCCGTCGCGACCTCGCAGCTGTAATTAGAATTGTCATTGGACAAAATTTCCCTTCGTTTTGTAAATTTCACCGGAAACATCTACCACTTTTCAACAGACTAAGAAGAGAGCTCGGAATACAATGGTAAGCCAACCCGATCTAGGAAGGCAACAATGTTGACTTGCATAAGTGGACATCTAACCCAGGCGTTACAAATCAACTCTAGGGACTATATGCATGCGGCGTATGCCATTGTTATGGAGGGCCCCGGATCTACCATCTATGCCAAAAAAACGCTGAGATTATTCCCTTTTATTTAAATGAACTATCAGAATCACCGTGAAAGACGAAGGATGGATAATGAGCAGGCTTACTAACCTGGATAGTGCGAGATGCGGTGGACTGGGAACCACTAGCTAAGGACTGTTCTATCGTGGGCGGAGACAGAGCCTGCGGTGCCGAGCAATGCTCGCAGAGTACCGCTCTCGGAGCCTCGTCCCCACTGCAACCAACCTGGAATCTCGCTGATGGCACCCCCATCATCTCTTCTAGCCTGGTCGTCGCTACTGCTGTCGATTCCTCTGTTAGCAATGGTGAGGGCACAATGGCCATTCCAGAAGGTGGTGGAGGAGGTGGCGACTCACTTCCACACTGACGGTTGGCTGATGCTTTGCTCAGAAAGCTTCGCTCCAGAAGGCGAAAGTAACCTGGCTACGGAAAATAAAAAAAGAAAAGCATTTAAACAATTGCCGATAGGTTCTGTTGGTGACAGTGATAAGAGAGACTGGAATACGATAATCATGACGGAGAATGGGTCGAGTAAGACTGATGCTAACAAATAACCCCACGCGGATTTTTTTTTTGAAATAAGCACAAAAATAATAAAGACAAAGTAGTTCCTGTTTCAAAGCAGCTACAATGACTTCGATACTTGAGAATGAAACAAAGCCTTAGTCGACAATGACATTACAATACTCGGGAGTGCCATTTGATGTTGTTTCTTTGGTTACCAATTACCTGATGTGAACGCTGAAGCGTAGAAAACAAGGGATTCATTTTTGAGAAGAGGGGATGAGGCGACGGCAAACTGCAAAACTGAACGCCGTCCAGTGGAGATTTTGGAAAATCTACGAGCATAAAAACGATCGAGATGACAAATGTCTGGCTGCAGTATATGTAGGAATGCTTAAAAAAATTCCACAAGGCGATAGGAAAGAAGCATTCCGAAACCACCCACTTTCAACAAATCGATCTCTCCTCCTGCTGCGATCGACGTCTGGAGTGTGCGTTGCTGATTGGTGCATGGACTTGCGCAAAAGACGATCAGTGGCGGGTCTTTGATGATCTGCCGCAGCTTGAGACTTGAGGGCTCGAATCCGAGCCAGAAATGAAGAAACCTGTGGCACAATCGGCTGAGAACTTGACGCAGTGGATGGAAACCCTCCACCACGTGACATTCCGCACTTGCCGCAACGTTGAGGCTGATTTACTGTCAGCGTTGCGACATGGGCATCCAAAAAGGTGGCAAACATTTGAGTCTCCAGGAAGGCACTGACAAAAGAACTGACGTTAATATTATAGCAGAAAGAAAGTGGAATCTTCGCCAAATTTATATATTCGCGACTTTTCTCAGCGTTTATTTTCAAGATGTGCAATACAGTTGCTGAAGATTTACCTGAGAAAGGACATGTGAGTTTCAGGGCAATCCGAAAGAAAGCCGACTTTATCAAAGGATTGAAGACCCGAACTTCCAGTTCCACTTGCATCCTCAGAGCCATCACTACTGTTGTGTCCAACCACTACAAAGGTCTCAAAGTCGACAAATATTTCTGCGAGGTGATTTAGAAAGATATCACGGAGGACGTAGTTAAATTTGAGTAGCTCTGTATAGTCTGCCATCTCCTAGGGAGGGAAAATCGCACTTTGAGACCAAGATACCATCGAATTAAGCAAGAGCCTTATTCCTGAATATGTACCCTTCGCGAAACCATTCCATTAGCGATTTCCCGCATACATGAGAAGTACTCCTCGGAGGGATATGATCCACTCTTTGGGGGATCGGAACTCGTCGTTGAGGAGGCAATCGCAGTATCTGCGAGGGAGTTTTGTGGAGGTCCTTCGGAATCGACGACATTTGTTGCTGCAATCTGCTCAATCAAGCGGTAAGATGCGGATCGCTAAAAGTAGGGCATATTAATAAGCACTAACGTTGCTATTTTTAATTGGTGCTAGAAATCCTTAAACTGTTTCCGTGGTTACTCTTGACATCGTGATCGGGTAAGAAGGAAGCGACAAAACAAAATAACACACCTCAAACCACACAAAAGCGATGCGGTATTTTAGGCGTTAAAGGAAGCGAACCCCAACGCTAGCACAAACCTGAAGAGCCGGAATTTGGCTACAACAAAGCAGGTGGATAGGAAAATGATAGAAAATCATAAAAATCCCTAACAATTAATTCCGAAAAGCAAATATGTACCCGCATAACTGGTAGATTCGGGTCCAGTTGAGGTCGTTTGATTACCGTGGAATTCGACAGAACCTCCGAGGTGAGTCTGGGCAAAGGTCGTGAAAGTGTATCGAAGCCTTGAAGAGGAAGAAGGAAGTTCAGTAGAACACCCTCAATTTTCCAAAGTAACATTCTGTTTTTCCTTCGTGATACAATCGAGCTTAAACACAATCATGCTACATATGCGACACTAAAACTATGAAAATAAATTAGACTCAAGGAGAGAAGGAAGACAAACAACAGTAGCTTTTGTGTTGAGGAGGAGAGCTAGCACAATGCAATAAAAACGAAAAAGATGGAAAAAAGTATTGCTTGGCCAGATGGGAGAATGGCGAAAATTTGACCACAAAGGTGAGATAATGTTTACTTGGGTTTCGTGAGACCGACTGGCTGCGCGGTAAAGGCGTGGAGGTAGTGATAAAATTGGAGTCCAGGGAACGATCTAAGTTCTGATTGTTGGGCTGCTGATGCTGGTAAGTGGCTAGGACTGCCTCAATGTTGTGCTGCAATTCAGTGGAGTTTGGAAATGTCGGCAAGTCCACATCCGTGGAGTGGACAGCACCCTGATCGATGTCCAAGTAGCAGACGTTAGCCTGTGGAATACAAGTATTGATGATCATGAGTAGGAAGATCGCATTAGGTGGTCCAAAATTAATTTGCTTTGGTCGTTCGAGTTGGGTAAATGCAAACTACGATGATAGCGAAACTAATCAGTTGATTACTTCCGTAGGCTAAACATGCGCTAGAGAGAATGGGAAAAGTGTAAAGCTAGCCCACTTCACTAGCCAATCCAAAGTTGAAGAAGGATGGAAGTGAAGGCAATGAACCACGCGGAGTGCCTGTTGCAGAAACTGGTTGCGACGGTGACGGTTGCGGGGGCATAGGTGGGTGCTGAAAACGCATCCCCATAATGTACGGCACAGGAGCATCGAGGAAGTGAGTTAGTGTGGCTGGCAGCACGGGAGCATAGACGTGAGGCCACACGAAAGGTTGTAGGAGGCAAATTAGACTCTCACCGACTACCATCAGCCGATAGTAATCTGCAAGGAGACAAAAAATTACGGGTAGGGGGTCTACTTAAGACAGATTTAAGTAGTTTATTAGGGAACGTGCATACCAGCAGAGAGGAGGACGATGCGGTGCTCAAGGAAGGCGCAGGTTAAGAGTCGGATTAAGTTACTGGAGGAGAAGAGCTGAAGGAGCTGGACAAGGGGATACTCAAAGATTGGGAGCCAGCTATACATTGCACAACGAGCCTCACCCTCCCCGTGATAATTAGCTAAAAGGAAAGCGAAAATCAGTTTTAATGGGCCAATTAGTTAGCAGCTTTGATTTACAAACATTAGTAACCCGAATTATCCCAAATAACGCGAATCGAGCAGCGCTGATAAATGTCACCCCAGTCCAGCAACAAAGCTTGTATTAAAAGTTAAGCCATGACCTGGTGGATGCTGCTAAAAATGGCAGGCATGACAAGAATGATGTTGATTAGTCGTTAAGTAAATCATGACGGTTCTAGACGCAAGACTTCATCCACCATAATTAAAAATAACAGGTCAGATAGCGACGTTTGCAAAAAGTGTTTGAATGGGTGAAAGGGGACACTATCCAGGTAGCAACAGCATGTGAAATACGCATATTGCAGGTCACTGACCTGCAATGCGAGGCACAAAAGCCAACAAATTCTCGCAATGCAGTTTACAAAGAGTTCATGACCCTAAATTCACGGAAAGAGGAGGGGGGGGGGGTGGAGGAAACAACTGAAATGGGGTTCAAATGCCTTCTCAGATTGATTGGGATCTGGTCCAAGATCAGCATTTCTGATTCTGAATTACTTACTAAAGCATCCTCTACTTTGTAGAGAACATTGCAGAAGAGTAGTTACGGAGACGACGTTTAGAAGTGAAGGACCATGGAGCAAAACGACTATGTTGAAAGCCCACGTGATTTGTTCCTTCTGAACTTACAGATATATATCGTATGGAGTCTTCATGGAGGGATCAGGGACTGTAAAATAAGGGCCCTCACAGCAGATTCGTCGTTAAATTTAGTTTACTAAAACTAGCTCTAAACCTCAATTGTTGGTGATCAAAAATAAAGTTGGATAAGCAGGCCTGTAAACAATGATCAAAGTGTAGAAGTCGGAGACATCCCAAGGACAATGAGGTTAATTAATGACATGTTAATGCCATGCTATGAAATGGTTAGAGGCGGACGGAGCTAAGGGAGAATGAAACAGTGGGGTAGACGTTTTGAACTCGACTAAAATGTAAAGGAAAAGACGCCTCCAAATTTTAAAGGGAGTGGCGAAAACTAACATGGTCGGAAGAAGAAGTGCGGACAAGTGGGTCCAGAGACAATGCTACATTGGCCAGGCTCAGCGAGATGCGCCTCAAAGAGAAGATTGTAGACAAACGACTCGATGGTCAAATCACCCATTTGCTTCCTGTACACACTGGACCAGAGATCCTCCAACCAACCGAAAAATCCACTCACAAATGCCCAGCGTGAAAGGATTCCTACTGCCTACAGTCGAGAGAGAATGGAAACAGAAATCTCAACTTGAGCTTGATAATTCATGGAAAAGACAGACAGGAAGGTGCGAGGGCCAACCTTCATGGTGAAGAAGCGGCACTCGGAGTCGGGGGAGGATCCCAGAGCCTTCTGTCGTTCTCTTAAGGCGGCCTTGACTGCCGGATGAGTTACCTCTTCGGGAAAGAGGATAGCGTAGCCGAACACTCGTTGGCCGTCTTCTCGGGTGATGATGAAGGCGTGGCGAAAAGGCCCCCGTGCCTTCTGCAGCAATGGATGTGTCTCCGTGAAGAAGCGCAGACCGTTTGGCATAACGACCTACGACGGAAAGATGGAAACATTTTAATTGTTAAATCGATTTGGCCAAACATGGTAAGAGTATAAGATAGGTGCATAAGCTAGGTGTTCTGAGACTGGCTCATTTTAGTGGTCATGGGCACTAGTTAAAATCAATCAAGTTTCCTCAAGGGAGACTTGTGAAACTCAAAGCAGAAGTGTAAAATTGCAAATCCTCTCGTCCATTAAGGAAGAACCATGGAAAGCGGCGCACCTGAGTGCTGAGTAGGCCTATACTCTACCTAAAGCTGTGCAATGCAAGCTAACATTGACGTCATGGGATAGGAAGTTATGAATGAGGATATTTTTTATTTATTGGATGTTTCAGACCCAAACTGATAATGTGGAAATAGATTAAAAAGCAACATCCTGGCCGAAACGGATATTTTACAAGCCGATTGCTAAAAAGAAATGGTAAAAAACTGTCCTAGTATGACAAGTACGGAAAGAGGGGAGAGCAACTGGAATAAGATGACTCTTACCAGAGCAGTGGATTCATCAGAGAAAGGAAAACTGCGACTGTGTTCTGGAAAATGTTGAAGGATATGACATTTGTAGGCTGAATGGACGATATGAGGTGTATTTTCGACGGAATGTTTGACATCTAAAGCAGACATTTTAGGCAAAGGAAAATGCTTAGTTATCGCAACAAGGAGCAGCAACAAAAATTTACAGACATACAATTGGTTTGTAGTTACTCCAAGTGATTTTAAAAACAAAACCAGCTTTAAATAAAGATACAATCTTAGTAGTTTCATTTAGAAATGCGTCAAAAATCCGTATCAGAGCAAAGGACTCTTTTTGACCCATTCCAATAGCGTTACAACAGACAAACACGAGGAAAACTGAACCGGCTTAAGGTTTGCCAAAGTTTCATTTAGTGGTCAGGAATCTCAATACATTGGTAGCTCAAAAACTACGATTAAGGCGACATCCGGACATTAAAAAGGCAGTTAAAAAGAATAAGCATACAAACGCTAAAAATACTGCCGTAAAAACGGCTACATGAGTGGAATGTATTTTATGGAAATGATAAACAACATAAAGTGAAGATAATATAACCGACCAAAAGCGGTAATAGGATTAAAGCCTGGTGTTAGAAAAATTGTGTGAGAAAGAAAATATGAGGGAATAAAATGTGTTCTGACTTCCAGAGATCTGATGATTGCAATAGGATAAAAATTTTGACAGAATATAGCGCATGTAGTCTACAAAGGTGGAAAAACTGCAAAGAGGTCGATGGCAACGAAAGTGAGAATCAATAAGGTTTTTTACTTCTTACAGTCATTGGGTAGTTGTTATAGTAAAACAATACAAAATAAACCCCGATCTTACGAGGAAAATAAGGCTGCAGCTGAATTTCTGGATTTAGGCCAGCAATGAAAAAATAATCAGCGACAGGAGGCATATTCGTTAACACCAGCGCTATTTCGTGAAAGGTTTGCTGAACCCCCAAAAAAGCAATAACTGAAGACCACAGCACTCGCTGTTCAGTCCAGTCGCCGCTTATAAATAAGGTGCTCAATGACCTGTGAATCAAGCATTGTTGGTCTATTAAAACAAACGATACCACTAAAGAACAAACCTTCTTTGCGTATTTTAAATATATTAAACACTGAATTTCGACCACATATCTTTACACATATGTATATTCCTGAAAAACGACAGCACAATAGGACATCTGCCTCCTGAACTCAATTTAAAGACCCAAGCAGATTACTAAATCCTCTATTCAAGTAGCTTGACGTATTATTAGAGTAGCACTGCCTTTAGCTTTTCTCGCAGCAGGGTCGGTAGTGAGTCTCAAATGTTACGCCGCTTAGAAGAAATGTAAACTCTGAATTCTGCAATGGTCGCCTACTTAAGCGTTACACGCTGTTCCCCTAACTCTCGGTTGTGGTAAAGGTCCACTTGATCTTAATCACTGTGCAATACTGGATGGCTAACCGCTGGGCCATGTCAGTAGCCCTAATGCCTTCCGCATATCAGATACACGTATTCTGCCAAAAAATTGTCGTCTCGTTTCAGAAAAGACTCGGGAAGCAATCAGACAGAGTACCAAATCACTAAGTACTCTCCTTTTTTAATGTTGTCTCTCTTTTGTTTTCACGCAGTCGTAGTCTCGAAATCTTTCTCTCGAAGGATGGGCAGCAGACATCAAATTTTCTTACTTTTGATAATATAATTGAAGCCAAAGTCACTGATAGATTCTAGCGAAACAAATATGTGTAGTTTTGGTGTATTTTTGAAAAGAATTGAAGCAGGAGGAATTTGTGGAATTCATGTTGCTTAAGGCTGAACTGTCTTTGTAGTCTAAACGTAATCCATCAAGAAAATTAAACTAAAGCAAAGTCTTTTAATAAAAAATTAAATAATTATGCATTGCACGAATCCTATTCCTCCTTCCGACTACTTTTTTCTTACTTAAGTCCTTTTTAGCAGAGATGCGGGAGCTTTGCCGCTTTCTCACGTACGTATTGTCGGCGTATGGGTATTGTATGCAGCACCATAATGAGCATAAACAAATCGGTCAAGTCTAATCCTGCTTTAGTTGGAGGAAGCAAGATAGTGACAACTGCCAAAGATGTACGTCCATTAAAAGTCCTCTTAAATATAGCCACACGGAGCAATTCCCCTTCCGGTAGTCTGCATTGAGAATCAGCATGCTTAGCTTTTGGATCGGATTTGCTTTAGGTCAGTCGTTGTAGCAGCTTAAGCCTTTCCCTAAGTTGTACCATATCAAAGCACTTTAAAAAAAATAGATACAACTAGCGTACAGAAGAACTAGGACCATGTTAACATGGCCCAAGGGCCATACCATAGAATGGAATTGCCCACATGAAGCATCCGACCCTATTTCCAATTATTTTAGATGATTCAAACAATTTAGTTGGCATAGCCTACAAGTGACACTTAAAGTATTCAAGAAGTGCACCCAGTCTCAACAGGACTTAACCACTAAAGCAGCCTCAGCCCCGATGCTGGAGTTAAGGAAAACAGAGGAACGAAGCACGCTCCAGGAGGCGAATCCCACCTACCTCAAATCCGTATCTTATGTTCGGATGACCCAAACAGACAAAAAGCCAGACTAAATATAATCCAACCCCGAATGCGATATTCCCCCAAAAAACTAAACCCAAGTACATTGAGAGCCAGCCCCCACTATAGGTACCAAGATAGTACAAGAACGAGGCGAAAACATCTATCTGCAAGAATGAATACACATTATTTCCCTTCTTTGGGTTCAACAAAAGCGGCCGCACGCTTCTCTCGTTGACGGATTCTGGAAGTCTCTTCCGATGTGGCCACCTTTGCCTGTTTTTTGACTCGTTGTTTTTCTGCTTTCGCCAGGAAGTAGGTGCCTTTCTCCAGCTCAATATCCACTTTTGACGGCTGGGGTGGTGGTGGGAACGGCGTGTATTCGCCCTTCTTTCGCACCTAGTAAAACAGTGGGAAAAGGTGTCATTTTACTGTACGTATCTCAACAGGTACGCACAGAATCCCAACCAATGCAAATTCCAATCTCCTATTCAAAAACCACTGTTAAAAAAAGCGCAAAACAATAACTACCTTTGGTTATACAGACAGCAACAAACGGGCAGACTATTCTAGTAAACGAAAAAATAAAAAACATCTCGACTTAACACCATAACAATGGTAGCAACTAATCAAAATAGGTATGGACAGGAAAATGTCTTACATTCCGAGGCTTTCGTCGTCGGCTGAGGGATTTCTTCTTGATATTCGGCAGAAACTTTTCCCAGGAGATACTCTTTTTGTTGGGATCCGACATCAATTTTTGAATAATAACAAAACGCTTTATGTGATAGGCCGGATGGATATTATCGTAAATACATCCATTCACAACCTGTCGCACCTATATTAAAAGGCATAAGAATTTAGAACTAAGGTGATCTCCCATTTTGATGGAATAATAGTACCCAACATTTTTAAGTGTATAAACATAAAATACAAGGGGCCGACTAACTCCGATTGCGCCACAGTAGAGATATGCCTTCAAGTTCACTACACCTTTAAACAAAGCCACCAACCTTTTTAAGTCCATCATAGGGTCCAACAGCCGCAACGGTTTTCCCTTGAATCATAATATAACACTTGGTTGAGAGTTCAATGGCTTTCAGTGTATTGCCCTCATCGCCTATCAATCGATTTCGTCGTTTAATGAACCTTTCCCGGTTTTTGAGCTTGATTTCAATAATATCAGCGAACATGTCATCGTTTAAAACCCGAGCGGCGACATCAAAAGGAACGGAACGGGCCAACAAACGAATCATATCTCGTGCCTTTAAAATTATAAATGGATCGAAGGTTTTGGGGGTCGTATGAACAGCCATGGTAGATTCACCAAGGTCCAGCTCAGCCTTGACATACTATAAGCAATGGAAGGGTAGAATAGTATAAAATAATGATTAAAACTGCACAAGTAAGCCAGCAATCATACATGTTCGCGCAAAATTTTTACAACAGCCGGCCAAACTTCACGCAGATACTTTTCACGATACTGTGGAAAAAGCGTTGAGAAAGTTGACTGTGAGTAAAGGCGACCATTAGGATTATCTTCCGGATTAAATTTCGGTTCTTTCCAATTTTCAGGTGCATCAACACGTTCAGACTTTTCATCCAATTCCTTAAGTATTTCTTCCTCTGTGAGGATGTGATGAATTTATCGAGAAACCTACTATTTTTTGAGAAGGGCTTATATGGCACCCATCCTTTAACTTCCGGAAAATCCAACCTACGACGTTTGTTACTCTTCGACATCCTACCACACTCGAAGACAACAACTCTTAAAACGTGAAGCGAGGTTGTTGAGGGCTTAAACAAAGTGGAATGACAGAAGGGCATCTACTATCACAGACAGAATTAGAGCAAGAAACCCTCGTTAAAATGAATTTGCACTTTCTTAATACAAACTGAATCCAAGATTTTGGGAATTGGTAACTTTTGGAGCATTAACTTGTTCGTCGGTAGGTTACAAAATAGGTAAACTTGTATTTGCACACTTCCGACTACTATTTTTTGTTTTCTGTCAATTTTTGATGTACGAAGGCCTGTATTTGTTGCACAAAACATTAAACATATCAAGTGTTTTAAAGAGCCATTTCCATAGGGGCTCTGAGTCCTATGGGAGCAGAAACACCTTTATCTGACAGGAAGCACTCACTTATAGTCTCTGTGCCAATAGCACGATTTACGTCAAAGAAAGTGTTTAAAGTACAGAACTCCATTCGGCTATAGCACCATCTCGTTCAGGTAACCGCTACCGCGACCATGAGGTGTATGACCAGCAGTGTTTAAACCTCATTAGAGAATCAAATTAGCGTAAAGTCCATCCGTATAAGACTAAAGGAGAGTCACGTAAAGCTTACCCACGTATTGATTGTCCGGGTGAAAGCCCACTGAAATACCCTGGCAACGTTGGTAGAGAGGAGTTGGAACATCATATTTCGCTTTGAAAGGTGTTGCCTTATTCATACTGATATAATGTCCTTGAGTCCGTTAAATATTCCCGTTTCCGTTCTCAGGAAGTTCCTTTTTTAAAGGCTAATCTCGAGCATTTTTGTGTATCTCGAAATTCGTGCTGTAGAACAATTTTTTCCTGATTAGATAACATCAGATCAGCAAAGCCTTTAGATGGGTTAATAGTTTACGAAGTCAAGGTCGATCAGGTCGTCTAAATACAAGAGAATATAATCGCGTTGTTTGGCGGTTAGTTGTCGCATGTGAACGTGACGTGCATTTACCCAATCCAGACCCTTCGACAACGAAATACGCGATGTCTTCGAACTCTGACTAGGTGCGCGATGGGGCCGAATCGCATGGACACAAAAACCGTTTTATAATGAACATATACAAGTCTTAACGCACTTTAGATGCTTCTTTGAATCGAGTGATCCAATAAAATTACAAATGCTTCGTTCTACCTAAATATTTTTATGGTATTTGGTAAATCATTACCATTGATAATATTAGCATTAGTGATGAGTTGGCAGAAATGGTGTCAAGAGGTGAAAATGAAATTTCTTTAACATAGAAAATAGTGAAAAAATTCGATGACCATGGTTTAGACGAACCCACACATCCAAGTGGCAGAAAATGGGCGCCAGAGCCTGCCCAGAGTGGGAGCTTGAATCAACACTCCCGTGGAAAAGAGACACGCGCGCAGAGGCGCCCATGCCCACACAGCTGACCACCCGACGACGGCAATGGCCTTTGGCCTCGTCGTACTCGCACCCAATTGGCTGACGCGCACGCTCAAGGCCGATCGATTTTTCATTTGAAATCGACCACGCACGCGTTGTCACCAAACTCGACATCAACACGACCACTCGCCTCGCGTACTTGCTCACGCCACCGCCATGATTTCACTGAAAACGCTTTCTCTACTCGCGCTCTGCATTTGTCTCGCCTTCTCCCAAGACCCCGAGGCGGCAGAGGGGGAAGCCGTCACGGAAGCTGGAGGGACTGTCAATGACACCCTCCTCGACGGAAAGAACAACGCGTCAGATGCACTGGCGGCTGAAGGTAAGAGGAAGTGGCTCCAAACCACAATTTCGTGATTATTGCTACCAACGATTGTGACGATGAACTGAATGCAATGTGATTTTGTTGTCTCTTGCAGACTCCGTCTGTGAACTACGTGTGAATGCACTGCTCGTTGTCGGCAGTCTCATAATGTACAAGCTACTCGCCTGACGCTCCAATAGGGACAAAAACGACTTCTTCTACAATGCTATAGTCTATCTCACCTGAAAACACAATACAAACTTTATTTTGCCCTAAAGAGACGGCTTTTCACTTGCGTTTGTGGGTCAACCAACCCACTGACGAGGTGGATCATGTGTCCTGATGTTGCAGAGGTACAGAGGAGACGTCGTTGCATTCGCAGAATCGATAACGTATACAAGCAAACTGTGGCTATTTCGATGTGAGGAATGCCTTTGCAGGTGCTAGTTGCCATAAGGGTCACAAATGACTGGGAGGTGTCCAATTCGCTAGATTACCATCAGAGGTGTTTTAAATTTACTCAGTTTTCCGTTAAACCACGACCAAGTTGTCCCATTGGCTATCTGTACCTGTGTTACCGCTAAATGCTATCTTGGGATTTTTGAATAAGATATATAGTTACTTGCAAATCTGCATCTTCAGCATGGGATATAATGAGGGATATTAAAAGCTTATTGGTCGGTAGAAGGATCCCACTTACGAGACCCACACTTCTGTGATACCTTACGTTAACATATTTTGGTAAAGACAACAGCCTAGATGTCATTAGCATCTTTAAAATAGTCAAATCTAGGGTTTTAGCCCTACCAATGACCTATCATTTCAAGAATCATAGACACGTCTATGGACGTTACTGACACTGAAAGAGCCGAGGTTAGCTCATTCAAGACATAGACTGCGATTACATGCATGTTTACTCTACGTCTGCAACGTCAGGACACATGATCCACCTCGTCAGTGGGTTGGTTGACCCACAAACGCAAGTGAAAAGCCGTCTCTTTAGGGCAAAATAAAGTTTGTATTGTGTTTTCAGGTGAGATAGACTATAGCATTGTAGAAGAAGTCGTTTTTGTCCCTATTGGAGCGTCAGGCGAGTAGCTTGTACATTATGAGACTGCCGACAACGAGCAGTGCATTCACACGTAGTTCACAGACGGAGTCTGCAAGAGACAACAAAATCACATTGCATTCAGTTCATCGTCACAATCGTTGGTAGCAATAATCACGAAATTGTGGTTTGGAGCCACTTCCTCTTACCTTCAGCCGCCAGTGCATCTGACGCGTTGTTCTTTCCGTCGAGGAGGGTGTCATTGACAGTCCCTCCAGCTTCCGTGACGGCTTCCCCCTCTGCCGCCTCGGGGTCTTGGGAGAAGGCGAGACAAATGCAGAGCGCGAGTAGAGAAAGCGTTTTCAGTGAAATCATGGCGGTGGCGTGAGCAAGTACGCGAGGCGAGTGGTCGTGTTGATGTCGAGTTTGGTGACAACGCGTGCGTGGTCGATTTCAAATGAAAAATCGATCGGCCTTGAGCGTGCGCGTCAGCCAATTGGGTGCGAGTACGACGAGGCCAAAGGCCATTGCCGTCGTCGGGTGGTCAGCTGTGTGGGCATGGGCGCCTCTGCGCGCGTGTCTCTTTTCCACGGGAGTGTTGATTCAAGCTCCCACTCTGGGCATACTCTGGCGCCCATTTTCTGCCACTTGGATGTGTGGGTTCGTCTAAACATGGTCATCGACTTTTTCCACCTTTGCGATGATGAACGGATTTGCGATGAACAGTATAGGCGACTGCCAATCTAGCCTAATCTGCTTGTAGTGCTGCTAACGCCTTCGAAGCTGGTGAACTTTCGTATCCCATGGTACTGCATTAACAGTTACCTATTCACCGACCCTATATTAAGTACGTTCCAGCCGCTGAAAGGTTACCCCAGTCTAGTAAGTTTTCTAAGATTGCGCTACTGCAATTGCTATGACGGTTTACATACCGCCGCAGCTAGAAAACCTTATCTGAGCTGTGCAGGATATCTGACAACACCGCCCTTGAAGTTGACTTGTCAAAGAGCCGGGGTGGCCGCAAACACGTCGGTCTGGAAGCAACATGCTAGAGCTCAAGACGGGCCAACCTTTAACTGCTGGATTATCCCGGCTACTCCGCGACTAGGAATTCTCGAACCGTTGCTAGACAAAATTAGTGTGACCATGAACGAGGTACTCCCAAATATGAGCTGGGAAGAAAACCACCAAGAAATCGTCATATTTATATTAACCAAACTGTTTAATCGGATTCCTAAAAAAATAGATAAATCGTAAAACTCTCTTATTCCCATTTATACATGGTGCTATTTAAAAGAAACGAGAAAAATGATCATCGTCATCACTGTCAATGTCGTGGTAGCCATATTCATCAAGGTCACTGTCACGAACACGGCTGTCACTGGACTCCACGTCCTCCTCGTCCGGATAGTCATTACGCCAGTTTAACTCGCTGTTGGAGTCGGAATCCTCGCCGTCATAGAAAAAGCTTTCGTCAAATTCGTCAGAGTTTCCCTCATATATACCCTCTAGAGGCGGCTCATCATCTAGTTCGTCAGCAATATCCTCATCGAAATTCGTACTAATTGCATAGAGATCATAGAGAAAGTTATCATCCTCCGCGCTCGCAGCCTTGTCCTCGTCAAGAGTGTCAGCTTCCCCTTTGGATGTACTTTCAGGAACTAGAGTAAGACCGTTTAAAGTCATTGCCAAAGGATCCGATTGGGACTGGTAGGATAGGTCAATGATGCGAAGCGATTTGGCTGGAGGAGGCTGAAACGAATTCCGTACCCTGACCTCACCATCCTCCTCGTTTTCCACTTCATCTTCGGCCTCTTCCATCTCCGCTTTTCTCTTTGATGATATAAGGTCTGTCGTTGAAACACGAATCTGATAAAGTAAGAAGAACCATATCGCTTAGATTGCATTGCCTCATTTGAAACAACTTAAATAGTAAAAAAGCCAAATAGAAGAATAAATTAGAGCAAAAGGAGTAAATCAACATATTTGTGGCTAGTACGCATAATTACAATAAAGTGCAAAAATCGCACACCTCTAATTTCAAGTAAACTTATAAAATAATGGATTTAGATGTCAGGCAGGCTTCAAATTCGTATGACCAAGAGCTACTGCCACGTTTACAAAGGTTCCTACTGTCAAAGATGAGCTAATATCATCAGAATTTCCAAAACACGACACATTTCAATGCAATGAAAACAAAAAAAATTTGGCAAATTTGATTCGCCCACTCATGGATTTCTCCATTTAGGCGACTAGGGGATGAGTGGCCATTAGCTAAGGCGTTTTACTAAGGGCCGCAGCATATTTTCTTCTTTAGTAAGACACTTCTCACCCTTCAATGGTAACTCAACAATTACTGAGGGTTCAAACAGACTCCAGACTGTTCACTCATTGCCAAAGGACTTGATAATATTAGGAAATAACGCCATTATTAACAATGTTATGATACAAGAGGCCGACATCGAAGAATGAATGATACATAACCTGATAAAGGTCAGGACGTTAAGCGTTGGAAAACGAATACATGAGGAATAAGTTGACCATACAACTAATTGACGCACTGACTACTAACGGTGGTCTAGTAAATCAATAAAATTTTGACCACCCCTGCGAAACAGTAGACATCTAGCAAAATGTAAAAACTCCAAGTTTCTTGCGTTAATAGCCAAAAGTGATTTAAATTTAAAACGGATGCAGACACGGATATCAAGTGCGGTGTAAAGTAAGCTGTTATAGAACTGCTGTGAATACACACACTCAAGCAGATTTAAATTTTATGACATCATTACCACCAAAATGCTCAGTACGCCAGTATGATATTCGCCGGTGATGAAAGGCGTCTAGATGAGTTGCACTGTTCAAAATACTCACTGTACAGGGGATCTTGGTTCGGGGAGAGTCCAGGACGTGAGCAATGGAATTCTGCGATAAGATTAACTTTCGTTCTCCAGAAGCACCCATGTCCTGGAGATCATCAGCGGAGGGATTTATGGTATCAGAGAGGCTTGAAGTTGTACCGAGGTATCGGAAACAGGTAGGTGTCCTGCAGTCGACGTTATCATGACGTCGTTTCTTCAGCGGAATTGCACTGAACAATTCAACTGGGGGCTCCGAACACGGCCGCTTCACTCTAAGAAAAACGGTGGGGGACTTTGCCATCTACACAGTCCCAAAAAGTGCTCAAAAATGTTGCAAAATTCAAACGAAGACTAATAAAATCTTTAAAAACAGACGACGCAAAACGATTATTAACCAAGAAGGGAGCTGACAGACGGCAGACTTTGAATAGAGCGGCTTCGTCATATAATTTAGAACAAAACATGCGTTATAAAAACTAGTCTCTAAATTAAACTGTCGCTTAAAATGTTGAGAAATCTAAACAACGAGGTGTACAGCATGTTGCCTTGCATTTCGATCTCTAAAATCCGTTGATAAATTTTCAATTTAGCAGGTGCGACCCCTGTCCATTTTATTTGCAGTACTGGATTTGTGGTTTTAATTTCTATTTAAAGTACGTTAATTATTTTAAGGTGATTCTTGTTGCCAGCTTGCTAGAATATATAGCTGCCGTTTGAGGGCTCAAAAGTCATGTCATTAATCGAAATCATGGGCCACGGGGACTTAAATACGACACATTTAACTTCCATTTCCTTTCCTTTTTAATCTTTTGACCGTTTGCAAACAAACAATTTTACAAGAGCGTTTTTGGACAAAATTTATTTGGCGCAACCCATTTATGGGTTCGCGCATTTTAGAATCTCCCCTGACTGAAACCTCAGCCGTTCTTCTGACGTATATTGTCTAAAAAGCATATTTACAAAAAAACTAACCATTTTTTAAAAAAATTTTTAATTTGCTAATCATACAAAATGGTTTGCTGGAGTGTTTACTCTGCATTGATTCCGGAGGTACTTATGCATTTGTCGATCATACTAACATTTATTAATTGGTATTTGGGTCGCTAGTAGCCTCTACTCATCCGAGCCTCAGCAATATGTTCTTTGTCATACCAGTACAACTCCTTACTTCTGCAGAGCAGACTCGGGTCGAATATCCACAAACAGATTAATTATTACACACCAAAAAACGTTACTCAGGTTTATGCAATTAGATTTTACGCAGAAAGGGTACTGTATAAACCATTTTGCTATATTATAGGGAAACGCATACCATAAAAGTGTGTTTCTATGACCACTGTACCCTGTTTGTAATACAATTACCATAAGGCGTCACCTAGCCGGTCTTATCACTCCAAGGTGGAAGAGGTAAATGCAGAATTCACTAAATACAATAATATGCATGCATCGTGGATTTACTTTAGCAGCCGTAGTTTTTTCGAATGACTATATGGTCACATAAAGGAGCAGAAAATCTGATCACGATGTATAAAGCCAATCTCTCAAGAGGATGTGAAAGATCGGAGACTGAAGAGTTAGAGAAAACAAAACGCTGATATACGCGGATAATCGAAGTGTTATAATAAACGAAAGTTTTATGTGACGCAAAGGCAAAGCCAGCTTATTTTGGTTTGTCCATGAAGACTTAAATAGCCCTTGGTGATGGCATCACAATAACTAATGTTAAAAATCATCTTCTTTGTTCGTAGCAGTAGCCATTACTTTTTAAATTATCCAGCTCTTTTAGAATCGACCAGCTTGAGCAATGAAGATCATTCAAATTCTGTTAGCAGCAATTTGAGCCTTAAATATAAATAAATCTCCTTGCAGCAGATTATTTACAATAGCAGATGCAATAGGAGTTTTGGTAAATTTTGTTTAATAATTACCCTCAAACTTTGCTTTGCTTGTTTATTTTTTTTGAGATGCTGTTGAAGGTCTTTTACACCATACCAAACTCTTCAAAATGTGCTACGGGATTTCGATAAGATTGTATGGACTAAAAGCACCAAAATAATAGCAGTCACCAAGACAAAGCTAGTCATGTTTATTTTTTAGCGCGATCTGTTAACTTCGTTTTTCCTACCTCTATTATTCTTGAATTTTGTCGAATTTTCATTTCTTGCTAGTTTGCTAATATAATTTGCATCTAATAGTTTGTGCCACACTTGTTTATGTTTTCTTTCTTTACAATGAAAAAAATCTACGACACAAAAGTTTTGCCTACATCCTTCTGAAACTTCTTGCTTTGAGTGAGAAAATAAAAAACGCATTTATGAATTTGGAGAAGAATAAGAAAAGTTTTGTGCCCGATCGTATAGTTGGCTGATAAAATTGCAATCCTATGCACCGTATTATTTAACAGGAATTGTTGCCTTTGAAGCTTGGTGCAATAATACCGAACTCATATTTATTAAAATTGCTTTTAGGAAAGACTTAGCTCACAAACATGGTACTTATATTTCATTATTTAAGGACTTAAAAATAATGAGTTTAGGCTAGGTTTTTTTTGTCGTGATTGCACGGAGGAGGTTTCTGTGCTTTAATACACTTAGTTTCCCTAGTTTTCCAAATCAAAATCTCGGATGAATAACTGAATTTGCCTTGTGAAAATCATGCCTAAAATAGCCAGATTTTTGTCGTATGTTGTTGACGACAGATCACTGATGATAGTCGTTATTTTTTTCCAAAAAATAGATTGTCTTATGATGGAGAAAATTAGGAATCGCGTTGGCTTTGCCCACAACCCCATCACGAAAATCAAATCATCGAGAGGACCGCCTCCCCCTTCTTCACTGAAACACAGTGCTACCTGTGATTTTATCAACCCAGTACCAATTACTGCCTCTCTCAGGCACTCCCCTTCGGTCGAAAATATGTCAAGAGTCACAAAGACACCGTACGATCTTCTTCTTGAACAGATCCAAAAGTGTAGAGATTCAGAAACTCCCGTTACACCATTGGGGGAATCAACTCAACATGAAAATCATACTAGTGTAGGCAGATACACATTGCATGAGATTCTTGGGAAGGGATCATTCTCTAAGGTCCAGCTAGCAACCCATCAGCTCACCAAAGGTAAGTTGTAATAAGTTTTTTGATAATTTTTTTAAAACTACTTAAGCAGTCTAAGATAAAAAGATATTATTTGTGCTGCCTTTTACGTAATGATCCTTAAATTTTATCTGCTTAACCAATTAACATTAGGATTTATTACATTTGTGAAAAAAACCAAATTGAAAGCCATTTTCCGCTAATTCGCCTAATAAGATGCACTTAGATTGCGACAGTTTTTCAAAAAGTTCATTTGTAAACCTATATTTAGTCTTGCCGATCGCCGTTTCTATCTTACCCTTATTTTTTAACTGTCTAACACTAATACCAGAGTCAAAAGTGCGAAACTTATCACTTAGAAAGATAGAATGGAAGTGCGAAAGACATGAGCGACGGTAAGGATGAGGATAAGACATTGTGTCCGTTCCCTTTTCTCCCTCCCTCCCATCTCAAATGATGTGCGGGACGACGTCTCCTCATGGGTAAGCTTTGTAGCGGAATAAGGTATAATGTATAAAGTTATTTGCCTCAACAGGCAAACAAATCCAAAACGTAACCATTAAATTGTCTTCGTTTACTTTATGGTGTGTCGTTTTGCACCAAGAAAAGTAGAGTACACTTGTGATTGTATGGTTTGCATCGAGAAATTGGTGGTGAACAACTGCGCCCGAAGTTTATCCCCGTGTGCCCACACATACGGTCAAAGCAGATTGTTTTTTTAAGGAGGAAGCAATGTCCCGGAAATGTGGTATGGCTTGTAAGTTCTCTGTCGGCTTAACGCTAAAATGCAAATGTCCTTCCGCATCTTGAGACATTTAGTAAACACTCGAAAAACGATACAATTGTACAGGCTGAAAAACAGTAAGCACACATTTATGATCCTTAAAGCTAGGCTACGCACCTTTTTGGATGTGCAGTTTTCTTGCTTAAATCTCAGCAAGACTGACTTAGATGGAAGGTGTCTTTTTTTAAGAGATTTATTATCGGAATCAAAGTCGTATGCAATTTTTGGGTAGCTGTATCTACCACAGCATTTGCTTGTCATGTAATGCAGCACATTTTACAGCCTTAGAAAGTGAATCTAACATGCATCTCGTGGGGACCAGGCTAAATGCGCAATAAATTCAGTTGAGATGCAAGAATGTGAGCGATTTAATTGACAGGAATGTACTAACAATGACATTAGTAATGCTACTTCCCCGGTTGCCGTAAGATTAAAACAAGACTTTTGCAAAAAACTACTTCCCAAAATTGCGTAAACTTTTGGCCAAGGGATGATGACTCTACAAAATTTTTAGTTTCTTAAGTAAAAGCTAGGGAATCGAGCTATTTTTTCACTGTTCCCAACGCTAAAATAACAAATGGGCTGGCTCTTGCCTGAAGCACGGGAGATCTGTGGATAACATCTAAATTGCACATTTAGCTTAATTTGGGTTTTTTCAAAAGGCCAAAAGTTTTTACGATTGGGATTGTGCAATTATTTTCCTTCCTACCAAAAGTCAACGCATAAAACCCCTTTTTTTTACACAACGCTATTCGGTTTTTGCATCGACGTGTTATTGCAATCCGAATCGTCCCGTTTTTTATGACTCCACCATGCAACACAAGTTAGGGCCTAGTATTGGGAAAACTGTATACTTTGATAAAAGTAA
Organism: Echinococcus multilocularis; assembly: GCA_000469725.3. Taxonomy (NCBI): domain Eukaryota; kingdom Metazoa; phylum Platyhelminthes; class Cestoda; order Cyclophyllidea; family Taeniidae; genus Echinococcus; species Echinococcus multilocularis. The sequence goes on along the minus strand of LN902846.1, from coordinate 1,476,341 downwards.
AAATCGCCTTTCATACGTTAGACTAGTGAGTAGAACATGTGTTCTGCAACCCTGTTTGCTTCTTAGGCACACAATTTAAAGAGACGATCGTAACTTTGTTTTGCACCAACTTTCTCCGAAATTTGAGGGGCAAATTGGCATTCTTATCATCCATAATCATCATTCCCTTTCCTTCGAATTACAAATTTAAAATACTGCTCTGTTCAGACATTAAGAGGGAGCATATTCGGCAGCTCTCAAGACGGGCGGGGGGCGGGGCAGCTTGGCACGTAAACCACCAGACTTCGTTGATACCAATTTAAAAAACAAGATATTCTTTGCTTTTAAGCTAAAAATGCAATATCTGTGAAAAATCACTCAATCGATCGTCGTCATTTTGGCTGATCGAATAAAAGTAGGTCTGATTGACTGTGCAAATCATGACCGAGTAAGGGTTTGATTGACAACTATTCCTCCTCGATTCAGCGATGGATGAGGTTTTCTTGACCTTCACTACCTTATAATAAAGAAAACAGGTAAACCCACTACTAAAAAGTAATAAATATCACAAGGTGCTTTTACGCGGGAATTTAATTTGAGTTATATGAAATTTCTTTTGCATCTAAATTTTGACGGAAAGCCAACATTATATTGTGTGAGTATAAGACTGCGTTGAAAAGGGCAGGTACCCATCTTACCCTCGACAGATTACCTAGGTTGAGGAAAGTAAAGTTGAAATAAAGACGTTCGTCCTGGTGATGTTGGGGCATTGTTGTCTTTATTACTGCTAATAACATTAGGGAGGATAAGAAAACGAGTTTAATTGCCATCCCGGCGCCGTATCTTGGGCGTCTACCTAGGCCTAAATGTAGATTAGACTCCATACAGCTTAAACTCGGTAAAAGGCTCTGTTCTTCATCTATACTGCATGATAGAACTGGCATAGTGAGCCACAAAATGAGACGATTTTACCACCTTATATTGTGTTAATGAGATTCCAAATAAATACTGAAACGAACATTTAAGCTCATTTATCAAGTTCACTATCCAATCTACTGGAAAGCATTTGTAGCTATATAAAAGGTGATGCCATTTGCTTTTAGTTGGGCCCATAGCTAGAGACAAGTAACGATTCAGGTTAAAAAGCGCTTCATTCCTTAAAAGTTAGGCATTTCCTAGACTAGAATTCATGCAAGGTGACTGGAATTCCCCATACGCAACTATTGCTTTTCCCTGTTTGTCTGCTTTTTCCATTAGCAATGCGTTTATTCGCTTTTTTAAGAACTGCCAAACCATTGTTTGGATTGCATGCAAGTTGTCATTTAGAAGATTTTAGTTTTGCCACTAAATGTAGCCAGAAAGTCTGGCACATCGCATTAACTTTACCGCAGGAAACTGACACCCTGAGTGCTTCACCAATCGGCTATACCCGCCGGTCGATGGAAAACGCCCGTTAGATTTTTTCACCCCAGAAATTTTTAAAAACTAAAATAACAAATATTTCCTTTAAATGTTTTGAAAGTCATCTTTAGTTTTACAGTATGGAAGCTTTTGCGTGTAAAAGACAAGCTGCGTTTTAGAAGGAAATAAAGTGTTGAAATATGGCAGTTTTTTAAAAGAAGTCAATTCTTAGGACGAAGGGGGTCAGTATTACTATCCTCTTACCCCTTTTAAACGTCATCTCTGGTGCTTGCCTTGGCCAACCTCCCTCGTACATCTCGACGTAGTCGGTGATGTAAGGAACTGAGACGATAGCTGACCCCAGGGCCACTGGTCTCTCTTGGAAATTCCATTGGATGTTGTGTTTCGTCCTTTATAAAAACTGGGATGGAGGAATGAAAACTGTGCTGGCCAACACAAATTCCCATCGCTAATCGAAAACGTTCTGACCTCAAAAGAGGCATTGAGTAAGGGGCGGTGTTTACCGTAGTTTTGTGGGAATAAGACTAGGTGTCCGTTTCCCCCTGCCAATTTGTTCTCACTTTCACTCTCCCCAGCTATATCTCTCTGAGCTCCATCTAGCTAGTTTGGAGGTGGAGAGAGCTTTCGTATGTTTTCTTAAATGACGCCTTTGTATAAGTACTGCAGAGAGCTCCGTAAGGAATTTTTTAGAATGAATTACGGTCATGGATAGTGTTGCTCCACTTAACATTGGCTTTCCTGCAAAACAGGCGACTGGAGTAGCACTAATGTAGCGACTCCAGACATCCCTGGGGGCGAAAGAGGACATAATACTAGGGCAGAATATGTATTGCCGACGGACAGAAGGGTGGGAGGCTACTGGCGTGGTCCTGAGGTCAGACCGTCCTGAAGAGGTACAATAGCGGAGTGCTAAGTAGCCTCCTTACCGAGACTTAATCAACCAATCAAAAATTGCAGGTTGTCGTATTTACCTTGCCAAAAATACATTTTTGCTTTAATCCTGTTCCCCATTTAAAAGTATAATCTAAAAAGAATGCACTTTCTCCCCCACTTCTTAGACATTTCTTTTGCCTACAAACACAATAGCTCAAGTGTAGGGGGGATATATCTTGATTAAGAGCACCAATTAAAACTGATTTCAAAATCTGTAAAACAATAGCAGGTATTATAACCTCTGCAAAGATAGCACTACCTTGATTTAGGTGCTAGCTGACACCAGTAATTTTTGATTGAATGGCATGTGGCCTGAATGATTTGACGTTCCGAAATAGCCATCACCCATCAGGAAACGACCTTGTACACGGATGCCTGCCATCCTTGTGCCTAAATTGCCGTGGTCATGGCATTTGAATGTTTGCCAAACTGTGTCAAAACCTGCCATACTTTTGGATGGGTGGAAAGAATTAGGGCAAAAAATTTCTGCTGGGCGTTGGGGGCTTAACAGTTGTTGTGCTTAATGCTCTTTTTTGTGTCATGTGCTATTGCAGCAACATGTAAGGAATGGGATGTATTGTATGTGTTATAAATGTTATTTTATGCGTAATGCAAATAAAGCTGCAAAGAGAGCGAATTGCTAAGAATACAGTAAAAGAGGTAAAAGATCAAGACTACTGTAGGGATAAGACGCTTTTTAGCATTTACTGGGAAGCACTTTCTTGTAGACAAGCTAGGATTTCGATTTGCAAAAGGGGCCCAGTGGTTTTTCAATACCTAACAGTTGCCATGACTTTTACAATGACAGGGACTTGGGAATGGCATTATTAATGGCCACTACAAAGCATGGTCATGCAATAGTACATCAGAAATGTCCACTTCATTATGGAGGTTACCCCTTTCCCATGCCATTAACCATCGAGCAAATTAAGGACTCATTACCCATTCCGTATTGCTAAAGGACTGAATTTGGCTTTTAGTGGGTGTATATGGTATGTGAACCACAAAAGCAATTGTTCGCTATGCATTTCTTACTGGATAACAAACGGTCGCGACTAAGATCCATCGACATAACTGAATCCATCTCAAATGTGTAAAAGAAAGACTTATTTCTCAATAACAACAGAAGCTGATTACTCTCGCGAAAGAAAGCGGGATTCGTACGCGATCAAGTAAGGCCCCATACCATACCCTTGATAGAGAAGCAAAATTGAACTGAGAGGAGAACTCAGGATGCAATTCATTTGGTATGGCAAAGAGTGAGATGAAAAGGGAGGGAGGAGAAAGAAAGAACGATAGACACTGTCTCATCTGCATCCTCATTCGCCGCATTTCCCTTAAAAGCTTCCGAGTGGTGATAAGCGCCTTCTCTTAGCATTGCTATCCGACAGCAGAGACGTAATGAAACAGACAAATCAAAGGGAGAATTGCGATAGGATGGTGCTTGATTTGGTTTTTTAGCTGCCAAATTATGTAGAAGAAGTCAGGTTTGTGCAGCATTTGAGGCAAATGGTGAATTCTACCTTAAGTTTTGGTTTACAAAGTCTACATGGTTACCTAACGGACTTTATCTAGCCTGAGTCTATCCTCAAAAATCGAACGTCCTTGGTGATTCGAGCCGTAAAAAAGCCACATTTCAACTGAGGTCATTTGATTCCCGAGTAACAGCTAGCTTAAACAGATAAAAAGAGAATATCAATTTACTGCTAAAAATGTGTAAAACAAAAGCCAATATCCGTATGAACAGTTAAAAGGAAGGCGAGAAAACTCCCTCCTGCTAATGCTTCTTTTAGAAAAGGTCGCTGTGAAGATAATTGACAAAACCAAAACTGACGCTGCAGCCCGACGCCTTATATTTCGAGAGATGTCAGTGCTTGACAAACTTCATCACCCTAACATCATTCGGCTCTACGAGGCAAGTTATCCATTAAATCCATGAATTAAGAGATAGAGTTGCTGGTGGACTAAAACTGACAGTTACGACGTATTCCGTGGTTTAAAAATCATCCCAAGCCAAATACGAAAGTCACACGTGGGTCTACCATCATGGAAAGGAAAGGCTTGGTTCTAAAATCAGTAAGATGCCACGTCGCATCAGCTGGATCGACAGATCTGCATCCTTTCTAATCTGTATTGTAGAAATCACAAACTTAGCGTTGCCTAGCCTTAGATCTAGGGTCCTAATAATTGGTACGAGCATAAAAATGTATCAAAGTCACATTTACATCATTATTAGTTTCATACCGGTGTTAACAAATCGTTAAGGGTTTCCGTCCGTTCAGTTTCTAGGAGCACTTAATCATAGACCACGACTGATTTAATTGTCCTGATGTTGCGGATCTTGGCAGACTCAACCATCCACAGAGCATGCCATGCCTCGTGATAGTTTAGTTTCACTGAGCAGCCACCATCTTGAGGAGTTTCGGATTTGGTTCAACTGCCAAAAATGTCATGTGTAGAGGCTACAGGGTGGTCAAGCCCATGGTGATGCAAGGAAACACTAGCCATTGGTTTCAAAGAACTGAAAAAACGTTTCATTATTTGATCGAGGTGATTGAAAGTTTAACCCAATTAAACATCGTCATGGAATACGCTGCGGGAGGAGATCTGGAAACAAGGATTCAAAAGAAGGGTGCTTTTACAGATTCCGAGGGCAAAATTATCTTCGCTCAATTGGTCGCCGCCATTAAGCACATGGTAAAGCGAGATGGCAATGTCAATTTGTGTGATTAAACAATTTATCATGAAGCTGACAAGAGGCTTGATAATACTCCAGCATGACAACAACATAGTTCATCGCGACATCAAGGCGGAGAACGTCTTCTTCGCAGTGCGTTCACCCATAGTAGATCCCAAAATGGGGGAAACCAACAATTTGAGTGATGCGGAAGTGCCTGAGGCCAGCACTGCTGGGGGTCCTGGGTTCAGAGGCCGTAACGACGTGCAAAAAGCGGACCACAAGGCTCGTGCAACGCACTCAAGAATGAATTATGAAGATCGCAGCACAAGTAATGTTGACCATTTCTTCCTTCCTTAACTTTGTCAGTAGAAAATTTTCATTTAATGGCTGACAAGCAATAAGCAGCGTCTGATGAGACATTTGCATCCTAGACAGAAATACTATGAGGGAAGCCTTAAGAGGAGCCATCTTTAAACTCAATCAAACACATCATGACTTGCGATAATGCATCTCAAAAGAGGCTAAGCGCAAATTTTTTAACCCCAACAGGACGAGTGCACAACCCATCACTTGCCTATTCACCAGACCTCTACCGAGTCAAAATTGGTGACTTCGGATTCAGTAAGACGATCACCACCGCAGACCAACACCTCATCACATTTTGCGGTTCACCACCCTATGCCGCTCCAGAGCTCTTCAATTCTTCATCGTAAGGGAATCTTGAATAGTCTGCACTAGTAGACAGTCAAATTGAGGTTGGAACATGTATTACCACACTAAGATGCTAACCTGAAAGGAAAATATCCAAATCTCAATTAATTCTAGTCCTGGGGGGCTTTATTACCATGGCTGACCTTCTACATTGGACGTCGTCATATCGTTGATGTTCTAGAGATTACGTCTAAGCCATTTCTATTAAGACGGGAAGAAATTTGACGCTAAGGTCAGTAACTCATGCTCCCGATTATGATGGATATAGAAGTATGTCCTCTTTTTGAATCGTGCCATTCCTAATAAACCTGTTCTCCAAAACTTGTTCATCTTACACACCAGTCTTTATCAAGTGAACCTAAAACCAAACTCGTAGCATGATAGAGTGTAGAGACAAAAAGGAAAGGCGTTTTCTGGTTTCATTCATTAGCTACCAGCGCTGCTACCACTGTGATTTGATTTGGTCAGGTACTTGGGCCCTCCAGTGGACATGTGGGCTATGGGAGTGCTGCTCTACTACATGTTGATGGGTTTCCTGCCCTTCCGCGGGAGAACGGTAGGACAACTACGCAAACTCATCCTCGAAGCCAGCTCCAGCGGCACATTTCCTGTACCCCCGCAGGTGTCTGAGGGGGCCGCGGAGTTGATACGAAGGCTACTATCACGCAATCCGAAAAGTCGACCACGTGCAGCGAAGTTGATCGAGGAGGCTAAAAAGGCTTCATCAACAACTCGGCCCCTGTCCATGGATCGGTTGGTTGCTGTCAGTACCCCCTCGTCATGGCGTAAAAGTGAACCCTGGCTGGCCCATCAAGTCTTTCCCACTCCCTATCCCACAGTCAGTGCTACGGATTCTGTTGGGGTGAGTTTGTAGAACATTTTACCATACGTTTTCGGTCCTGACGACCTTGGTAGGCATGTTTTTGTAGAGGATATTTAATTATAAATGTACAGAAGTGCTGAGAGGCTGAAAATCAGAAAATAAATGTGCCAAAATATTGATTAAACTATATTTTTGACCATTTACTTCCCCTAAGCTTTTTTCAGATACCCCAAGAGGGAATTAAACTTTGTTAGAAAAAAATACATTTGCCTCACAGGTCTATGCATTATAATATATTTTCATGTGCACTTAGGGTCTAGGAGGCTACTTACTGCTAGCAGAAGCTGGTAAAAAAGCCTCCCAAATAATCTTATCAACTGCGGGGAGGCCGGATAGACCATTAGTTCATAAAGCGCGTACAGAGACCAGTCCTCAACCTAGACCGACACCACGAATCTCCATAACGCTCGCAGAATCGAGCACTGACGTGCCAGTGAACAGCACTAGCTCGGAGCCGGAGCTTTCGACGAATGTGAGTGCTTTCGAGGAGGCTATCGTGCAGTCAGAGATGGAAGCGGCTAAATTGCTGCTTCAGCTGGGGATCTCATCCGATCGTCTCCGTGTGCCGTACAACAATGATGCCAGAAATTCCATCAGTGGGGCCTATCGAATCATGCTACATCAGTTGCAAAGGTGCGTCAATCGGCATTAAAGCGAATGTCCTTTCATTATTCTATCCACAATCGGAGACCTCAATAAGATTAATCCAAATTTTGTAATTTTAATGCCATAAACTGCAGATCAAGGTCATTTATCTTCTATAGTCAAGTTAGCAAACTTTTTAGGTATCGAAGGCTTAGCAATTTACCGTCTGTCCAAGACAGGAACAACAACGATGATAATGAGCAAAAAGTGTCCACAGAAACTTCATCGATGGAAGAGGTCATTCCAGCCGCCTGCAAGGGGAAGTCACGGATGAAGAAGTCTGCTTCAGACATTCCTGGTTCTTCATGTAATCGAAAGAGCACAGACAAGTCCTGCTCCCTTTTGTAACACTGCGATGCAGACCAGCTTTCATATCATTCTTTCATTGTGTAAATTAACCTCCCTTTGACTGGATGGTTCATAAAATGCAGATGAGACACAGGAATACGTGTCCATTTGAATGTATTTTTCAGGTGGAAGACCAGTCAGTTAAAGTCGATCTCTTAACGCAGCAAATGCCCCCAACCCTGAAAAGGAAACGAACTGCAATCCCCTTTAGACTACGATATTCCGTACAACCCTATGTCACTGATCGAATGAAGACGTCAATCTTCACATGCTCTTCTCACGCCGGCGGACCTTGTCACTTTCGCCACCGACATGGACTGTGCACAGTGTCTTAAAGTCGCCAGAAGTAACTTCCATTTTATTCCATAACTGCAGAGATTACCACAGATTTTACGCGCTTTCCCAGACACCGAGTAGGAAGAATCCTGCCTTGCCCTCCATGAGTGAGGAAGAGCAGTCGTGAACGAAACATGAAAGAAGATATTGAAGAGTACGCGAAGAACCTGCGATGATTGCCAAAATGAGTTACCAGCGGCTCACCTTCAACCAGGATCGAGGGGTAGATAACCGTCAAATTTAAACGTGGGTTTCATCTACACATTAAGGTTGAGAAACTTAGCGTCAACGGTACTGCCGGACCAAACCCGACGCCTTTTGTCTAGGCTATTCGCGTTACGCTTCAATACTAGTCTAGTCCCCTGCTTCTATCCTCCTTGCTTCGAGACGGCTCCCATTCATTCTAGCAAACTCTAGGCAAAGCAGAAGACCGTTTATGCAATTCACCCTTTTAATCTTGCACATCCAGGCTAATAGAAAATCTCAAAACTTTCCTGTCTCTCTACTGAAAGGTAAGCATTGTTTCATCGTCTCTCAAAATGCAACCAGTAAGAAGAAAGGATGCGGCAGTAAAAGGGATGACTTCGTTATGCATATTTAGACTGACAGTGCAATCTGGACAGTAAAATTTCCTGTATGCCTTGCTATGATTTAGAATGTAATTCTTGCGGCCAAACTTTTAAGTAAAACTAAAGCTGTTCCAATCCTTGTGGATTTCACCTTCTCCACCTACCAAGATAGCAAGGCCACGACAGCCCTTTCATCACCGAAAATTTGTCGATGCTATTTGCAATGCCCTATTTGAAGCTGCAACAGCATCTAGAACCCATCTAGACCACCTCCACGTACAGCTTACCCATGTCACTAACAGCAAGGGAAAAGAACGTTGGAAGTTAATAGTTAAATACGCAAATTTGTTCTCATGGCAAGGTGTTAAGCTTGGAAGAACAAGTGTCGTAAAACCTATTAAGGCACTGGCGAGGCTGGACTGATTTAGCAGTTGTTAGAAGAACAAACTGTCTTGTCAAAGAGAAGCTCAGAGACGTAGTCAAGGAGACAGTGGAATCACTATGAGCCTCACCAACGGCTCTGGTAAAACAGGACAAAAACCTCTGTCTGCGCGTCTGCTAGAGAAAACTGAATTTGGTAACAACGAGGGATGTCTTCCGACTAACTTACGTGATTTAAATTTCGGGATACTGGTAGGTAGAAACAGCAAGAAGCAAGCATTCAGTATATTCTGAACCATGTAAAGAAGTGGTTACTTCCCAACGCCTTATACCAGCCGCACTAATCGGAATGTTTCCTTAACACTGTACGGTATACCTAGATGATAATCTTAGAGTTGGTTAGGATACTTGGGAGCACGGCGCCGATTTTGAGAATAGTGTTGGCCAGTCTATGAGACCCAGGTTAGACCTTAAACCCAAAAAATGCTGATTTCTGCAATTCTTTGATATCTTTTTGAGATATATTGTCTCTTCATACTGAATGGCAGTTACCTAAGGCCGTTTAAAACATGTGAAAACCAGGCCACTACCAACCAGTTAGAACAAATTTCTTAGATTCCTAGGTATAGTAGGTTACTATGGGCAGATCATTTTAAATTTCTTTAAAATCACAAGCTTCGCTGCATGAAATAAGGAAAAAGTCGACGAATAAGATGAAGAAGATGAAGAGTTCAAAGTGCTAAAGTGGATGCTTTTCTGTGCAGCAATTCTGGCGTTACTCAACTTCGAATCAGGCACTCCACTATTCGCATAGACCTGACACTAGTGATGCAGCAGTAGGCAAAGTACTTTCATGCGAGGTCAAAGAGGATATAAAAGGACGTCATCGCCCACAGAAGTACAAAATCTTACTACCAAAAATGATACAGAATTGGAACTCATTGTGGTCACATTTAAAGTGTCGCATGTGCAATCGTTATCTGCCAGAGGATAAAAATCGGAAATTGCCGTTAATCTCCTGTGCCTTTTATCCTCACATTCTCCAGTTTGACTCCAACGCATTATGAAATTTATTGCCTAGGAGTTTAAAGGACCACTGGATCAGGTTCTGCTGGTATAGTGTGAGTAGAGCGCCAGCCTTTTCTACCTTGTGGAAGGCGTGGCAGCAGGTATTAGGCGGTGTCGCCTTTACTCAAAGTTTAAATTATGAGCGATGGAATTTAAGCACAATAGGGAAGATGCCACAGCTAAATTTGTTAAGAAATTCGACTGGTAGGTATGGTTTCACAAAATAAATGAAAATGTCAAAGACTTGGAAAGGGATGTAGTACCGCATTTATTTACCATTGTATGCATTTCTGCAGTTTTATGACAGCGGACGATGTGAAGCATTGTTGAAAATGTGAGAAGAACATTTAATTTAGGCGGCAAAAGAGTCGGGTCGCAGGGCAGGCAGTAATCATCTCAGACACGTCAAGGCTTTGTTTAAACGAAGTTGCCCAACTCCTGGGTCGAAGCGAGCCCCTTGATTGACACGTGCACCCATACTGCTCCGTACTATTCAAACACCACTTCTCTACATGCCCAATATTTGTAAGTGGCGTACGATATAGAGTAGGAAGTTAAAAGACATTATCTCTACATTCATGTTGTCTCGAAATAACTCTGCGTAGATTACCGACCAGTAAACACTGCATTTCAAACCATCGCTGGTTGTGGTTATGTGTCTGCAAAAAATCACCAGACCTTGCGGGGGTACACTGTGCGTGGAAAAAGGCAATGAGACGCTGATTTATGTGGATGGGGGTCGACCAGCCGAACAAGGCAGACTGAGAGTTATGAAGCAGGAGTTGTTACTAACATTAGTGTAATGCATTTATTGTTTATTTACCGCCTAATTTTTGTAACGATCTAAATTAAGAGGTCCGCCATTATGCCTTCGTCGGGTGGGTTGGTCTCCAGGCCATTCCAATAGTGCCAAGCCCGAGTGTTGTGACTTCTTTTGTCTTCAGAGGGGTCTCAGAGCACTGCAGAATCGATTCGACTTATTAGTCTTTAATCACATGACCATTACAATACTTTTTAACAGCATTACCTCTTCAGACAGTTGATCTGTTAAATCTTCCAAGCTTAATTTCCCCCATTTGTTGAATCCAATTTTAGGAAGCCTCATTCGATCAATATGAACGTTAAAGCGTTCCCTGAGGGTCAAACTAAAGACAGTTTTTCACATACAATCACGATCAATACCATGTTTATGTCTGCCTTCCACTCTGGGTTGTCGCACGTTCACTTGCCATCCCTTATGCCGCACATCCTGCTGCTGCTCAGATTACTACTACTGAAGGGAAACGAGTAGTATAGGCAAAGAAGTATAAATACCCGAAAAATAGAGTTGCGTTAGATAGTATGCTTTTAAAAAGCATAATTTCCAAGAGAACGTGAAGCGGGAACCTTAATTTGATGAAACCCAAAGTAACAAAAAGTCTGCCATGTGTTCAAAGCGGATAAAAGGACGATCGCAGACCCTTGAAATCAACAATAGGATCGTGGGATGGATGCTTCCTCAAGGATTTAGCAAAAGTCCGCGTCTTCCTAATGCCTTATCCTTAAGGCTAGCCTAATACTTTCCGTTTGTCCCTTTTAGCTTCATTACGGCTAAAAGTAATGACACAATAACGTGTGGCTATGACACCGTAGACCATAAGTTGATGACGGCTAGAGCTAATGCCATTCCATCTGGTAGGTATTTTGACTTTCGGATGACAGTAATTAAAAGATATGTTTTCGGAATACATTTGAAATAAACGAAGTAAATGAATAAAAGGGCCAAGGTTAAAAGCAGGTCCATTCGACTTCCCTTTGGAGTGTTTTCATGGACACTGGTTGCTTCGTTTCAGATCTTCCGAATTTGGAGGCGACCTGCTGCGAGCCTGCTGAAAATTGGTACACATTTTTTCCACCAAATTGAACTAGACAACCACAATGATTGTCAGCACACTGCAAGACCGCAACTACATCATCAGAGGATTGAAGCGACATCACTTGTGACAGAGGTGTGTGTCAAACAGGTGGGAAAATTAATCGCAATGGGGGAAATGCTGTGTCAATATTGGTGTTCCTAAAGCTATAAAATAATCGAGTTGCCAGCTCAAATCCTCTAAAATGGCGACTCAAAGAACGCTGTGTACACACACAGAGGGAGATATGAGAGAGGACAAGATAGCCTGTCAAAAGCCGGTAAAAAAACAGTATTCTGCAGTAACTTTATTCCCGCCATGTGCATCTTAAAAGAACATTTAATTGGAGCAGAAGCCAAAAAAGTACATTCTCACATTGTCCCTTTAGTTTAATCTTCCTTAAGTGTGCCCACAGGGTGAAGAAATCCTTTCAGACCTCAGAGTTAGGAAACCCTTATGTGTCCCTTAGTTTTCAGATTTTCACTATTAGCCAGTATGAAAAGCCGTACAAGCGGGTTGGAAACTTTGACTCTGCTACATGCAAACATTGTATTTGGACGCGGAAGCACAGCATATATGCGTGAAAAGCAGTTTATGACACCCACATGTGAAATTTTCGACGTTGAATCGGTAAGAGTAATGAAGGTGTGCTTGTAAAACCATGTGCATACGTCAGTGTGGGGCTGGAACTCCTTCACGATCCCATAATCCTGCCTCCTCAGGATATGGGTATTTCTTCCACTTTCACAATGCATTATTTAAACACTCTGATATCCAATTAGCGAATTCACCTTCAGAATTGCAGGCGAGGATCAAATTGAGCAGAAAATCTGCAAAATAGGATGTCAACTGTGGCAATTACTTGGTTTTACACTTAGGAATGGCAGAAATGTGGCACCAGTTTGTGAGACTTGCAAATAGTGATAGGAATAATATCAGACTAACGGCACTTGTGTGAAACCTAAGCGATACACATTAAAAGCCCTTTAAATTCTGTGAGCACCAGAAATGAGCAACAAGGCACTAAGTAGCATGAAGGGAATATGGCAAAATATTTGCGCTTTGCATTTCAGCAGTTTGTCATAAAATGCAAATTGAAGGATTGTATTTCTAGTAAAGTGTGATCTGGAGATTCTCTACTAGCCCTGCGACCAGGCATGTACATCCCTCTGTGTTCAAGTGTTCGCGTCGGTCAGTAAAGATATTGTAGCGTCCGAGGACTCTCTGAAGAGGAAAGAAGACACAATACTCGGGCAGTATATATATATTCAGCACGGAGTAGGTGTCTGGGCTATTGGCATGGTCTAAAAGGCAAGCCCCACCCAGAGGGGTACAAGGGGGCTAATTCGAAGTGCAAAAGTAGCGCCTCACCAGAACCAAGGGATAAACCACAATTGCATTACAATACCCCTTTAAAGACTTTGTCTATCACTTATCCGGTTAATAGCCTAAGTGGAAACCCTACAACTCGCAAACAGGGGAGACCAAAGCTATACTAATTTGGTGATACAGTTTATAGTGTAGTGGTGGATAGGGCTAAATTTTTACAGTGTTGAATATAAATTTCCTTATGGAGAATATGAGAACGCAAGCATAGCCCAACCAAGTCTTTCCTGGAGTCGTAATAAATCATGCCAACTAGAAGTTGGACTATTAGTATTCAAAAGAGCTAAATGGCATAGTATTAGGTGGAATTACAGCATAAGGAAATTGAATATAAGCATAAGCAACTTGTTCATAAAAAGACACAAAACATATGTGATGCTACCACGGGTAAAGCCAGAAAAGACCCTCTAACTACATTAAAGAAAATTACAAATGCGTGGTATGTATCCACTTATGTGAGGTTCCCACATGATGAAGAAAAACCATATTTTATTAATTTAAGTGCAGTATGCACTACAGTCCGAGTTATTTTCTGTCCAATGTATGCCAACAGTAGCAGATTTGGCTGTTACTTTTCAGAACAGTATGGCTTGTGATTCCTCTTTCGTATTTGTGTTAGCATAAGTAACATGGCGTAAATTTAACCTATAAACGGTTAATAAAACAAATTTAAACAAATAAATTTGACATTTTTGAAGGCAGATTCATGTAAATGGCTTTTGTCGTTTGCTTTATATCAAGATATATATACATGAACGTGCCATTTGTTATAATGTATAGAGTTTCATCGTTAAGCCGTGACCACATTACTTTTGATTCGGTTGTCTTGTCATGTGTCGGATGTTGGTTTCAGTCGGTCTGGGGGCTGTGGCGTAAGTATACATTAGTTTCCTAAACACATCCTCCAGTTTTTATGCTGGGTACAAGGCGTTTAAACATGTGCTGGATGTAAGTATTCCTAGTCTAATTGTCTTTAGCAAGAAGCATTCCCTGAAAACACGTTTTTTGAAAATGACCTTACAGAGAGTGACCCCTCAAAATGGATGGCTGACCCAATTACACCTATTACGGCTCTTCTTGTATTACATTTTTTTGCATTCTAGTATATATTTTAGCAATCAGGTGGTATTCGTTCAAAGATGGAAATACTTTGCATGGATCTGCAAGTGAGCCTTACTAAATTCACTACATCTCGCTTTAATGCATTTGCCTATCTTCTTTGTTGCAAAGCTTTTTGGGTGCAGTTATCAGCTGTCGTCAGCGTGTGTATTTGCTAGAATTCAGTGCAGGATTTTGTGAGGTGGACTGGAGGCTTTGAAAGCAAAGCTCTTTATTAAGTACTTTCATTTTTTCAGTCTCACTTATGTCGATGCATGGAAGCTATTGATGGCAAGGCACGCTTTACCGTCGACCGTTGGATACGTGGAAATGTACATTACGTTGCATTTTAGCGGCTGATGTAGTCTACATTTCCGTTTTCAATGAATATTGATGCTTTCAGGACGAAGGTGGTGGCATCTCTTGCGTACTTCAAGAGGGAGGTGTCTTTGAAAAAGCCGCCATCAATATCAGTGTGATGACTAGTAGTCTCTCCGATTCAGCTCTCAAGCAAATGAAAGAAAGGTTTGTGTAGTACCGGGTTAAGATCGCCAAATTACTTAACACCACCTCGTTTCTAGCATTAAATTGTTTTGAGTGTGCACTCTATGCCGATTCACACCAAATGGTACTTTTAATAGATATGACAGCCATTAAAAGTGTAATATTGTCCATCCTCGCGCCTTCTGAACGAAGGAAATCCAGTTGGCATTAACTCTTCATAAATGTCTATTTTTACGGGTTGGATCGCCAAATCTCCAGGTGGGTTTTTTATACATCTTCCAATCAACAATCCCTGTTTTTTGGTATAGGTTGAAAGAACTGGAGAACGGACGCTCGTATAAGTTTGGCGTAGTGGGGATCAGTTCGGTTAATCACCCGGTACGTCATCTTTTTCTCCTACTTGAACACTTTTTGCAGTCCGTAATATGCCACTTCATTTTCGCCTTTAGCGAAATCCTCACGCACCAACGATGCACTTCAACTACCGTTACTTTGAAGTAGTCGACGTGGAGACGGGTCAAAGCATATGGTGGTTTGGTGGGGGATGTGATCTAACCCCCTCCTTCCTCTACGAGGAGGATGTCAAACACTTTCATGGACTCCAAAAGGCTGCTTGTGATGCTCACAGTCCTTCCTATTACCACGACTTCAAGAAGTGGTGTGATGAGTACTTTTTCATCAAACATAGAGGTCATTTGCTTTTGAGGAGGCCACGATATGTAGTTGCTCCCTACTCCTATATAATGGCATTGGTTTGGATTCTTCATCGACGCGTTTGTAGGAACTAAGTAGACTAACTTATCAAAACACACTGCATGTATTGCGAATGTGCTTTCGGTATCTACACTAACGTTAGCTTCAGTGCAATCACCTACAAATGGTTTTGCTTGTTTCAGTATTTTAACCGCCTTATTTTAGGCAGCTGTATTGTGATTATTTACTCAGGCAATTCCAACGCATACTGCAATTAATAGCTCACTACTCGTGGGTCATGTAATGGATGCTAAGAATTTCGCACGAATAATTGCTTCCTTGGTCTCGTTTGTAATGCTTGCCTATCAGCTTCAGGGCCTGTACTCTTCTGCTATTCTGAATTGGGTTGGATATTCATTGTGTATATTTTCTTCATTACTTTTCTGCCATAATTTATCCATAGGGTACTGAAATAAAGTTTTTAGATGACTGAAAAACATATTTGTTGTGTAGGACCCCGATCAGATTTATACGTTGCAGATAAATGTCTTTCTTGTACGCAATGCTTGTTACCATCTGGCAGTTATCCAGAAACGAGCGCTTTACTCTGCTGGAGAAAACGGTAAAACTTTTGTCAGCGATCGCTAACCGATCTTGTTTTCTCCTTTATAGGTGAAGCACGGGGCGTCGGTGGCATCTTTTTTGATGATCTGGATGGCCCCTCACAAGATGAGGTCTTTTTGTTTGTTCGGGTATGCTGTCTCCTCCTTTCATTTTTACCCTTTCCCATTAAACTAGCCTCGTTTTCACCTTAGGACTGTGCTGCTGCTGTGGCACCATCGTACTTGCCAATTATCATGAAACGGCTAAAGACGTCCTATAACGATAAGGAGAGGTATGCCGACATTCCCATCCCTGTCATTGCATGCGAATTTCTGACTTGGTAGATAAAAATAAAGCCGTTGCCCCAGCGGCTTAGTTCGACTGTGCATAGTAAGCATGTTTCGCTTGCCCTGGTTGGGTTATTGCCACCTCTCTGTGTCGTGCAGTGTGGTCACCTGACGCAGTTTTGTTACACCCGCAGACAGTGGCAGCTGCTACGCCGTGGCCGCTATGTGGAGTTCAATCTGATCTATGATAGAGGTACCAAGTTCGGTCTCTTCACACCAAATGCTAGAATTGAAAGCATCTTTGTTTCGATGCCTTTATACGCAGTGAGTAACCGATTTTAAATACCTCTGATTTCATCTCCAGCTGTTACTGCTTACATGATTGATATGGTTACGACTAAGCTCAAAGTACTTGATTGCTCACATCAAGACTTTTCCGTAATTTGCTTATTTAGATTCACCCTTGCAGTTTTTGCATAAATCTAACTGTAATGGAGATTTTCTGCTTTGGTAACGTTTTTGTCGTGCAGTCACTTTTCTTTATTAACCTAACAAATAAGTCTGTTCCAAGCTTCTAGCATTACACAAAAGTGGTTCCACTATTCTCGCCCACAGGTTTCAGGACACTGATACTATATAGCATCTGTAAACTTAAACCCCCACATATTTGACCTTCTTAGGGTTACTTTTGATAGGGTGAATTGAATCGACTGGTTAAATGAGATCCACAATAAACATTAGACACGTTTCATTCGGGTCAACCACTTAATAATTTGTCTCAGTTTTTTTGCCTACCCTGTGAACTATGAGACAGGTTTTCTTTTGCTACATTTGCTATTCCTAGTAAATCTGGTCGTCAAAATACCATCATTGTGAAAGTAAGCCTTAAAGATTGTCGTATTGGATAAGAATATCAGTCCCAATTTAGCGTTTTTATTGTTTGCATCGCCCAGGTACCACTAATATCACATTTGTCACCCAAAATAGAGAATTGTTTTGCATTGATCGTAGCAGATGGCTTCGAAGGGTTAGTTTTATCCTTTTTGTTAAAAGTTAAGTCTGAAGATTTTTTGCTTTATTTAGTTAAGCATTTTAGTACACGGACCAAATGCTCAGGATCCCATAGCGCAGCTACAACTAGGCCCTAAAAATTTGGTTCTTAAGCATTTTCGAAGTCGTCATTTTGTGTTAGCGACTAAAAACTGTTGGGGCGATTTTTTAATGCATTTTCTCCTTTTTGAGTATTTCGACGAAATACTATTCACTGCGTCAAGGGGATTTTGTGAAGTTTTAAAACGCTGCTTGATTCAATGGGTTTCAACTCGCGCACTAAATTTTGCTTGAAATTTTTTTCCAGAAATGGGTTTACTGTCACGATCCCTCAGAAGACAAAAGACATTTGGAATTGTTGGACGTTTTGACTAAACCGCGAGACTGGGCCTAGCGCAGCTAACATTCGTCGGTAATGTTCCCATTGGTCCTGTTAACACAACTTGAATCTCACTGAATAGCAATTTGCAAACCTGCATTTAGTTCTAATACAGGCTCTGTGCTATGTTCTTTTGCTTCTCTTTTGGTTTACGTGTTGGGTTGCCATTCGTTTGGTTAACCACTGGTTTCAGACGTTGGTTGATATTGGTCATTGATCTCCCTCCGTATATGAGGGCTGGCTGTTCCGTTTTAATTCTTTTATTTTCCAGCAGATCCTTGGGCAACTCTTGGATGAAGGCGATTCTACACAGCGAACACCTGTGGACTTTGACATTAATAAGGGGTTTGCTCATTTCAAGGTCATTTCAATATTTTATAAGGATAAGCTGAATTCTGGGTCCATGCATGATAGATGTCGCTTTGTGATATGGGGGAATTTTACTTTGAGTGTATTTAAAACAGGCTTGAGAGTGCCTTGACTCCATCTCCATGATCCCTATGGTACCTCAGATGCGATCAAACTCGTCATCGAGTCGATATAACTATACTCAGCTAATTTCACTTTTCCAATGCATTAATTGCTTAAATCGGGAGCTTCGTATCGATTCTGTCTCACCGTAAAAATGTATTTTTTGGAGAGATGCTAACAAAGTATTCCTAAAGATGGACCCCGGACTGGATCCATCCTCGTTCCACGCCTTGAACCGAAATCGGGACGCGTCTGTACTGCAATTTTCCAGATTTTTATGCTTCCATTCAAGATTGTATCCTCCAATGCCAGACATTTCGACCTGCATTGTATTTGTGGTTCGGCAACGAAACTTACATTTGAGCTTACTGAAAGTATACAACTATTTTTGGGTTGAAAGTTCTTTCACACGTTGAATCCACCTTGAGGGTTAATTATTGGTTGTGTTTATGTGTGCTTGTGGATATACTAATCACAAAATTTTCATTCGAGTACATGTTATTCTCATTCGTCCACGTGGGCCCCGTCAAAAGAAGAACCAAAGCCTCCCGCTAATGTCTTCTGGGTCAGTTGCTCTACCTGCAGTGAAGGTGAAGTGAATAAGCAAACTCAAGTGTGTCAGGATTTGGATCTGTGTTAATAATACTTCTTTTCTAGTGGTTGAGAGCCACCAATTTGAACATTTGCTAATTTCAATGTTCGTATGAATAACATCGTACCTGGTACTTAAGATAAGTTAGAGGTTAATACGAAATGGTGGCTGACTGGGTTCACCTAATCTTAGGTAGTAACTTCTGAGTCACCATCTGAAAGTATGAATCTCCAATTCTTTTAGGTGACTAAAGACCTGTGCGGGCGCCAAGACTCCTCGCAGTCATGGTATTCATGCTCCATGTGATTAACATCTTACTTTTTTCCAAAAAACTGCAGTATTGTCATTTCAAAACTTAAGGAAATGATGGGAAATCAAGGCATTATTTTAAGTAAACAATTAATCTCTTTGGCCCATTTTTATCTTGAACGTCGTCTTCGGTGCTTCCCTTGATCACTCACGTCAGTCACCGCACCGTAATCGATGGTTTAAGAAAAATACCCATAGGTTATCCAGCCCAGAAGATACTTGATCACAGCGTCACTGGTCTTTCTCGGCATTTCCACTAAATTTGGCGTTCTGTCCTACTTGGAAACTGTATTTAGCTACTGGGAAATGTGCTGGTTATCACGCGTAACCATAGCCGTGGGGACATTGGCCTAAAAGCAGCTTTATATAAGGAAGGCTGGAATTTGCCGCAGTTCCGTGGGGATAAGGTTCCGCGTCCATTCCTCCTTTCCCCTTTTTTATTACTCCATTGCTACTCAGGCATGTCAAATCTATCAATTTACCATGTAGCTAGCAGAGAGGTCCTTACATAAGCCTGTTTAATATATATATATATAAGCATACTAAATACTGGCTAACAACTCCTTAGAGTGAGTCTACGGTTAAGTGGTTTTGCCTATCCTTCCCAGATGGTTCAGTAATACTGCTTCAGAATTTTTATATTGTGACAGATGACATCAGAAGGTCAAGTTTAACACTATTTATTTTGTAACATTTGTTTGTTGCAGTCATTTTAATTTCATCTTGGTTTCAACATTTCACTGATATTTCGTAGTATATTCCTCAGGAGACATTCAACCAGAGCACGCTCAGACATTTTGCTCTTTTTTCCTCCAAGAGATGTCAAGACGTCATCTAGAATCCGCTCTTTTGGCAAGTGCATTAGTTGAAAACGGTTTGGCGTCGGTTTTTCGATTTACCAGGATCCGATTCCAACGCACTTTATATCCTCCTGAATACCAACCTATTCCAGAGCTGGGTTCAAACAATACCTTTGATAACCCTGTGTGCTCGCATTGTGGTGTAATCTGCTCAACTGCAGGTGACTGTAAAAACATGCCCAAAAGCAAGCCAAAGTGCTATGAATCTCCCATTGTTGAAGAGGATGATTTTGGCGTACACACACTTAGGTTTAATGCTGACGGACGTCAACTAATTGCCGGATCCGCAAACACTAGTGTTCGTGTAGGTTAATCCAATTTTCTCAAAATATGCAATTGTTTTACTTAAAATGCATGAGTAGCACCTACTTTTTGTTCAAGGTTATCAATGTGATAGACGGCCAACAGCAGTTGCTGTTGCGGCCCTCGACATGGAAGTTAGGTATGCCGATTACTTGTCTGCGCTACGTACCAACCGACCTTCAATGGGTGCTAGGTTGCACCCCACAGGGTGACATATTCTGTCTTGATTCCAACCAGGAGGGTTTTGAAACTCTAATTACGGAGGAAAACCAGGAAACCTATTGTTTGGATATTTCACCCGATGGAATGGAACTGGCCACTGCTGGCAAAGATACCGCAATTCGTCTCTATAGCCTCCATGTTGGCCAACAAACTGGCTTTGAAACCCAGTCTGCTGATTTTGTAACACTGGATGAGCACCGGCCGAAACCCAGGAAAAGTAAGGCTTTACTGCGTCCTCTATGCCCATGAAAACATCGACAAGATAGCTTATGAAAGTAAATTTATCACTGGACATAAACTTAGACAATATACTGAATTTGAAATTGATGCGGAAGTTCGTAATTTTTATGTAATGAAGTGTGTAAAGTGGTTTTTTTGCGGAGTTTGAACAGTTCGACATTGGCATTTCAATGCATCCTTCCATGTGTTCCAGTGTGCAGTGAGGGTGAGCGATTTGCTAATCCGCTAAAAAACGACTTGGAGGCACGATTAAAACGTTGCAAGCGCTTTGCCGGGGGAAAAGGTGAACAAGCGATCGACCATTACATTAAACCCTTCATCGTGCCGATTAACTACAGGAGGGATTCCGAACAGAATGTCTGTTCTGACAAAGCGAACAGCAGCACCGCTGAGCCACATATACTTGGCTACCACCCTACTGGTCCGGCGGACAACTATACAGAGGGCCACTCGATGCGAATAGCCGCGCTAAGGTATCATCCAACTCAGCCCAGACTTCTCGCCTCAGCTAGTTGGGATCACCATGTAAAGGTGGGTTAGAAATGTAAGATTTTTAGTCGTAGATTGGTCTCCAGGTGCAGGTCATTTTATATTCACGGCATTTGGTCGGCCGAGTTGCTTTTGAGCTGAAGGCTGGCCTGCCATCCTTACGCAACCTTAACTCTAACTTGGATTCGTGTAGATGCAAAAGATCATGACCGTGGAAATCATTAATATTTATGCATAAGGAGTTCTATATTGTCAACAACCTACATGTGCTAAGTTGCATCACTCTTAAAGAGATTATTGAAAATGATCGCACGTTTTTACCTTCGTATCATACTTGCAGTGCAGTTCAGTCACCGCGACAAGTTTTCCAGCAGAACCTGTTTTGCTGTTTGACGATGTGTAATCTGAGACAGCCGAAATATTAGGGTCGTTAAATTTTGATTTTGATCCATGCAAATTTTGATACCTACCTTTTATCACCAAAACTAATTTCAGCTTGTTAATGCCGTCAACTCTTGTATCTACCCAGATCTCACTATCACCATTTGGAATTGATCGTAAACCTGAATTCTAGTTTTTTGGTAAAATTTGCCAAAAGATTTTTTTGTCGATATTTCGTGAAGTTTGTGTTGCTGCAAATGATTCCACAACGGAACTTATGCCTGTAAATTGCAAGGGCGACGCGAATATGGAGTTTTTGCTCCCATATTGGTATAGGAGACTTATTACTGATGTACAGGAGGGATAAGCGGATATACCCAGACACCATGCTGTTCGGCGGATGTGCAACCTGCGGATATTGAAAAGCTCATGAAGCCTAATTCTCAGTTGAGCAAAGTATCAAATCCCTAGTCAGTCTTAGATGATTGAATGCAGTACATGATCAGCCACGTCTGCTGGCAAATCACTTTGAAGGTCCTTTTGGCACGATTGATAGGTCAACGAAACGGTAATTTTCCATCATCATAAGACTGACTGAAGAGCCTGCTGCAGCTGACTGTGATTAATAATTAACTTGGTTTGATTGATGTCAATGGAAACAATGGAGTTTTTTCATTGAACCTTTTACCAGTTTAAAAACTGCACGCCTATTTTACCTTTCACATCTGTATTTGTAAAGCAAATGTATTGTCTTCGAGGATTCTTGTTGTAATTTCTCAAATTCGATATGCTGCTCATAATGAGATCCCATATTTGGTTACCTAACCAATAGTGCATCTGATTACCCCTCATATATCTCCAAAGCACCTATCTTAGCAGAATTAAAGATTAATCGAGTATAAACGAGGCTCATCTTTATTATCATCCGGATGCGCATTAACAGTACTTCTAACCTTTCTACTTTCTGCATTTAAGTAAATAAATTCAAAACTGAATTAAAATGCCATATCTCCTATACAAAGCAGCCCGAATATGAAAATTCACTTGATTTTAGCCTAAATGGCCTTCTGCTACGCAGTTCGGTAGAGCCGGAGGCCCATTGTTTGCAGATCTACTAGCAGTTTTATTCGAGACCACTGTCAGGGCCAGTAATTACGCAATTAGTATGTCATTACGCAGGTTTGGGACACGAGAACTCGAGAAGGACCAGTTCATGATATCTACGGACCACTTGTTTGCAGTCCCGAGGGCCTTGATATTGAAGGAGACCATATTCTCACCGCCTCGTGGCGCAAATGCCAAGCTCTCGAGGTAAAATTGATTACCATCCTTCTATTTAAATTTGTCGTTTTCGTGCCCTCACTTTATTTTTGTAGGACATCATAAGACCAAGATGTTTAACCTGTGTTTGGGGTATTAGACCGCTCAATTTTTATCCTGTTTTACATACGTGCTACTCCGCCATTGATTATGGAATAATTGTTCGTTGCAGCTTAAAATAATTTACTTGTTCCCTCTATTGTGTGCTTCTGAAGCTTTGGTTTTTCATGCCTGATACTTTAGCTCTTGGTCATTTTTCGTGCAAACATTTCGGTTTACTTTGAACTACTAGCTTAGGAAGTCCAGCAAGAGCCAGGATATTCTGTATGGCCGTAAAATTTTTGTATTCTTTGAAAAAAGTAACCTGCTTCGGTTCCATTTAAGACGTAAACGTCGAAGCCATTGACTGGTGTAACGAAGCTGAGGAGCCGGATGTACCGGTACTAATACATGACACGCTTATGTAAACTACAATGCCTCCAAATTATTGAAAACCCACGATAAGTTTTACCGTTCAGGGTTTCTAAGCTAAGTGTTTTACAGTGACTTAAAAAAGGATTTCCTTCACATTTAGTCAGTTGAAAGAATTGATTCACGAATTAATAGTTCAAAAAACTAAAAGAGTATATATAAAGTATTTTTGCTTGATTTAAATAAAGCTTGTTAATTGCGGCTGGTTATATACATGAGCAATTTCGTTTCTAGGAATTGAAAATTACAGTATGAATTTTGCAATTACAGTGTTTTAGGATTCATATAACTAGGTCTCACCCCGAACGAAAACAAATGCGTTTGAGATCATGGAGTATAAGACAAAAGATGTTACCTGTTCTTGACTAATCGTATCCTTAATGCGAAACCGAGTAAGGGAGCTGTCATTCCTGTAAACACCAGAAGGCTGAAAGCTACCAGCTTTTACAACTAAACTCTGTTTGTAATATTGTAGTGGTCTACAAAGCTTCCGTCTAATTTCGGAGACGGTTTTGTTACTTTTTACTCGCAAAGTTCTTCCTCAGTTAACACGATTAAATTGCATGATCCTTGAACGATTCACAACACATCAACTTTGAGGCATACATTTTTTTGTCATTTTTCTAACGTTAATATTTAGGATATTTCAAAGAAGACCTATTCCAAGACTAGTTTTTTATTTGGTGTTGTTGTCGCTAATTTGAGCTCATTTTAAAGTTACGATAAGACTACATGATATGAAACGTTCCCATGAGAACACACAAGACGTAGCATGTGCGGTTTGTGAATTGTGTTGTCGGAAAACGCTGAATCTCAATCCGACTGCGGGTCTATATAGTCTACTGATTAAACTACAAAAATCCAGTCGTCTTCCCAATTGCTTGTTTTGGCCGATTTACCTAATGCTCCAATTTAGAACTTTGGGCATTCAAATGACTCAGCGCTCAACACGAAAATTGGCTATTTGGTAAGAAATAAATTGTGTATATCTGCATAGGAACTTCGATCTTAGTGGTGCGTAATGGAAATTGTGATTGAAATACTTGCATTCATATATGTAATACTTGTGAGTATCGTATCCTTCTTCTCTGAAATCCTGATTCACTTTCTAAAAGTCTCAAACAGGGCATTCAACAGTTGATGATGCCCTCGAGCTTAGTTCTTGAAGAAAATCTTTTAAATCTTCATAGATTCGAAGAAAAAATGGTCCTATTATGAGGATAAAAACAACTTCTTTTAAAGTCAGCTCAATGCGTTTCTGCTGGGTGAAGAATTACAAAGTAGTTTGAATGACCGCGCTTATCTTCTAATTTACAGTTTTTGCAAATTGCTTAATCTCATTTCTTAGTATTATTTATCGGCTCTAGGGAATAGGCATTTAGCAGTGCATACTTAAAAACCCATTTATTTCTTTCCTTGGCTTTCACATAGCAGACTCTAAATCGCATATTCAGTTGAGCACAGAAAGTTCAGAACAGGAAGTGAGTTTTAAAAATTATGGATGATAAGTGTACGCATATTCTATACGCAACTGCCTAAATTACGAGTCATAGTTCGGTTGGAGTAGTCGTCATCGCACAGACAAACTCCCAAGATATTGTCAACTTGAGGCGTTTGTGCTATTACGTGTAAAATCTTGCGATTTCAAAATGTTGGTGTTACCACCCTTAATGCACGACAAGGGTAGAGAGTGGAATCGAATGGCAAAACAATCCAGCTAGAGAACCTCATTTTTTGCCTTTTGTGGTTCAAACGATGCGGTCATCAAAATAGTTCTATCCACGTGAGTAAGTCAGCCTCACAGGATAGGAGTAGTAACAGCATCGGGGACAATCACTAACGCAGACAGTGATAATTTGACTAGAGTCAGTAATGAGATTGCACAAAACACTAGAACTAAACACCTGCTTTCAAAACCCTATTCTCAATGTCTGTTAGCATATAATTGGTCTTTGACGAGTAAAACAACTTGTTTTCATTCTCTCAAACTAAAAAAAACCATGACCAGTTGAGTGGCCTAGCCCTTAACATGGAATAATAACTGACACGCAGGCGTCAAATTTAAGCCCATGGAATCTCAGAAAAGTCTCGAATCTTATTTCGCCATATCACTAGTTTTTTTTTGCTAGGTAGTGTTTGAGGAGCCTTTTCAAGTACTGCAAAGTGCTTA
Source organism: Echinococcus multilocularis (assembly GCA_000469725.3). Classification (NCBI taxonomy): domain Eukaryota; kingdom Metazoa; phylum Platyhelminthes; class Cestoda; order Cyclophyllidea; family Taeniidae; genus Echinococcus; species Echinococcus multilocularis. The sequence continues at coordinate 1,450,666 of LN902846.1, read as the reverse complement.
TCTAATGTCACTTTGTTCAATTGCAGTTTGGATCCTCCACTAGGTACTGCTTTCTACAATGTACTTTCTAATCTTGAGGCTCTTCCTACGAAGATACTTACCAAACCTTGTTGTCTTGATTGTGCACCCATAAATCCCATAAGTTCGTTTGTTTTTGCTTCTATAAAATGGCGCATATACTAGGAGATCGTTGCAATAGGCTCGATGTTTCCTTTTTCCACCTCTCTCCATGCCATTGCAACAAGTAGACGAGTCGCCTGAGGACATGCTTAATTGAGTTGCGATAACTAAAGGGGTACAAAGACGTCACTATTTAAGCGTGTTTAAGGTACGCTTTCTCATCAGGGTGGAGGCGATGACGTCTAGTTCGTCATATGGTTTGTTTTTCTTGGCCTCCTCATGCCTGAACCGACTATTTAAACAAGTACATATTCCACAGCTCCCTCGTCTTTTTGACCTCCGCCCCCGGTGCTGTCCTAATGAGTGGTCTCTGTAAATACCATTTCTGGCGGTCTTACTTCTTCCGTCATTACGCAAACTTCGTTTTCGTATTCTGCCGGTGTTTTCCGTTGTGCAGAATTAGCACTGCCTGGGATTTGGTGTGTGTAATATTGGCAGATTTTTGGTCGCATATCACAATGTATCACCTGCTACTTTAGTTCAAGGCATTATTTTTAAATTCTAGATGTACTCATTTCGTCACGTTAGGTGTGTAGATGATGTGAGTGTCCGGACGCATAAAATGGGCAAGAAACATTAGTTGTAATCAAGTTGTTTGTATACAGATTTGGGACTTGCGCAATCTGCACCCGATCGAGGAGCCTGCCAAAGTCAGTAATTTGGCCAGTGGTGACGTGGAGAATACGCTCTGGAAACAGGCATACATGCGCCCCGCGGAGTGCATTGACGTGGTGGAGCCGGTGAAGGGACAAAGCAGAGACGGTGGCGGTGGTGAATACCTCTATGCCGCGCGTCTTCTACCCAGTCGTGCCATCGTCTGTGGAGGCTCCGGATTCAATGAAGTGCGCGTGGTTCATCGTGATACAAAGTTGGTGAGTCCGTTCATTAAATCATAAGGACAAGGAGGATCCACATTTATCACCTTCATGCTTCAGTAGGGCTAATGTGTGGTTGCCATAGCAACATCGGCAGCGACTTCTAAGGATTGCGACTATTATCCACCTAAGCAATGGCATTCATTTCATCGCACCCGCACATTAACTGCTCTCGTTACCATAAAAATGGTTCCATTAACTTCCTTAAGTAACAAGTTTAGTGCACTTCTGTTTGTTTCCCTAGTTGCCTTGATAATAAAAGATCCGCCCCATTTACAAGGCGGTAATGCGGAGCCAAAGAACATACGCTACGCCCAAAATTACTAAAAAGGAGTAAAATGATACGAAAGGGATTAGTAGTCTCGGCGACGATTGCTCGTGCATATTTTGGGATATCCTCATCTCCACCATGGTTGCTTTCAACTCATCCTCAATCTAATCTTCTGCTCTTGTACTATGGTCCGCTTTTAGAATTTTAAGTTCTTGTACCAGAGAAGAACTTTCACACTATTGAAACAGCGCATAGGGGGTTGGCTGACCACTACGCTTACATCCTTGGACTCTTATTGTACAGATTTTCATTAAAACACGTTCTTATTTTCCTTTTAGCCCATTATTCGTATTCCGACAGACTCTGTGGTTCAAACTATCGATAGTGTGCTGGAGGGTCGTTTCATCGCTATCGGTTGCGCCAGCGGTTCTATAACCATTGCCGGTTTAGCTTGAAGGTCTTTCAAAGCTCACCATTCAGACCCCCAAAAACTCTTGTAGTTTACTCACTCGTCTACTGATGGTACTGATACTAATAACAATGCTGCCTGAAGACTCGACTCAATCTCGGAAGTAGGTAGTCTCGGGCAAGTAGGTAGATTTCTAACTTAAAAGAGAAGATTAATTTTTTGTGGTGAATCTACTTTTGTTTGAAGTTATGCTTATTTGGATTAGGTTTTAAATTCCATAAGAATCTCTAACTCGTTTTTAAATGAAAATAGTAACATGAGCTTTAAAAATTGCCCTGATAAACCGTCTTACGACAGTTGTGATATTCTTCTGTATAAAAGATTAATTTTGTAGAACTATGGCTTTTGAAATTGCGGTGACTTATTTTCGGCACGAAATACCGGTTAATTTGGGCAGATCATCCTAGTGTAAACGTCGGATGATTTGTAGCGTCTCAAATCTTTCAGGAGGGTTAGAAGGCTACTGCCACGGCCTGGAGACAATGCCACCCAGGGAAAGTACAACGGCGGAGCCTTAGGTGACCGCAAAACCAAAATGAAGAGTTAAGCAAACAACCAAAAAATTCCTTACCCCTCTCTTCTCTTGCGCTCCTCTTAACCCACCGCCCATTTCGGTCATCGCAACGTCGTCGGTGGTTTAAACGCAAAAGCACCCACAAAACATTTGCACTAGTCATCAAATTTTCGTGCGACTGTGAATATGTTCAAGCTCAACGTCACTGATCCGACCTGACATTTCTACTGGATTTTGAGTTTCGTCCTGTTTGAGAACTGTATTGGGGAAGGAAGGAATGTGCTAGCCATCTCGTATGCACATTGATAGTCGTGACGACATTGACTTGAAAGCAGAGCCATAGAACAAAGGTCGATGTTTAAAATATTTCCAGGGGGATAGCTATTCGTGCCCATTCCACTTTGCCACTTTGTTCTCGCCTCAGTGCTGCCCTGCCATATCCATTTGCGATTAATCTAGCCTGTAGTGGGATGGAGGAGGTGTCGCGTGTTTACCTCATTGATACCCTCATACAGGCACAGTACCGTAACGAACTTTTCCAGACGTCCCAGCCATGGTGAGGATAGCTCAAGTTGTTCAATGGCATTCCTACAGATCACGGGACTAAAGTGGGTGCCAAAGGTGGGAGTCATTAGCAGCCCATCTATGGGAGTCGTACGCAATTCTTCCTTCAATCAGTTGAAATCAGGATGGATGTTCCATGAGATCGGATTCACTTGGCATTGCCAACCACCAAAGCAACGCCTCGAGTCTTTCAGGTGGGTCAAGAGGCTACTGGCACGGCTAGGAGGAGGCCATGTCGCCGAGTTGAGGTACGATGGCGGAGCCTTTATTGGCCCCTTAACAAAGCATATAGGGGTTTTTCGATAAAACTAATGTTCCCCGAAAAATTGCTTTTAAATTTAACAGGCTTTTGCAGTGGTAAATGAGATATCAAATCAAAAATATCAAAAGTGGATTCAGTAGCGATTGCCAAACTGCATTTTCTGTTTGTTTGGCTTCAAGTTTCGACGCCAACACATGGACTGACGCCTAATTTTGAAGTAAAAGTAAAGTAGTACTTCCACTGGCCAACTTTATACCCTTCTGCGTCGGGTGATACTTAAAAAACTTCATATTCAACCTCGTTATTAGCATTTGTCTATCCTCAAACCTTAAGAAATATGCCAGCAAGAGCGAATGGATTTAGGTGAGTTTTTAAATGGAATTTCTTTATTTGAAACGACGATGCTACAATGGCAGACTATTATAACTCATCAAAAATTAGGGTCCGCTACTTCCTTTCATATTGCAACTTGTTCTGCTGTGGAAAAACAATAGAATGCCAGTCGAACTAAGACCTAACGCATAAGTTCCCATTTAACAAGTATTTTTTAGATATTGAGAATAGTGTTTACTGCTTAGCTCCCATTCGTAAAACGCTTTTTGCCTCTAGGTCTGCTGCCTTGACACCAGAGGAGACCTTCAATATTATTCCATTTCAATTACCTTGTATGGTGATTTTTGTGTCTTGAGATTTAATTAGGAATCCAAAAGTGCTTAAGACACCTCATCCGAAAAGAATTTGACTAAAACTTAGCTTTGGATCCATCTGCTTGCCTATGAACCACAACTTAAGCGTCTTCTCACTGATTGGTGCACCGCATTCCCTTGCTCGTCCAATCCACAGCAAGTCCTTGTTGTCATGGGGAGGTGTAGTGAAGCATTCATTCAATCGCGTTTTCTCCTCAATTTCAAATGGAGACCAGGGAGCCCACAACCTCAGGCGCCTTCGAGCAATCGAGTCTGTTTCAGTCGGAGTCGGTGGCTTTCTTCCTAGTCGTGGGCTATTTTATCCTAATGAGTAGTATAGGTGTGCTCTCCTGGTGCCGGACGCGCAAACGGGTGCGAGATTTTATGGAACAGCGGCGCATGAGGCGGCCTCAGCGGTTCGAGCATGACAGCCAGGTGTTGAAAATCAGGTATTGCGGCAGCAACAGCTGTGAGTCGCCCGGATGAACGGCCTTTGCCACTCATTGTCTGTTTGACGCACACATATTTGGTTAATTCTTGTCAGTAAAATATAACAATGGTAGTAGTTAGCATTTGTTCTCCAGTAAAGCAAGTTATGGGAGAAAATTAAACATCGTTAGATTTGTTTTGCACGTTTATTTTGCAAAAATATTAGGCACGTTAATTATCTCCCGACTTTCCACCTTCTAAGAGTAAAAGTTAGTAAATGCTTTTAGTACTGGGACACTGCCCTACCTTACCAACTTCATCAGTAGGCCTAACATAAAATTCATGTCCTGCTTTTTTTTAATTCGTAGTTATTCTGGGAGTAGTTAATTCATGCATTTTTTTCTCAGTTTGTCACTAAGGCTCAGTTTAAAATACATTTAAAATCAGCACAATTTTTAAGTAGATATTATCGTGTATGTGACCAAGGGTGCTCCTTGCAGATTGCTTCCGACAAATTTTAACGGAAAATTTTCGTTCTCAAGGTTATAATATGCTCATTACTTATTTCTATAAAGTTCCCTGAAATCGCAAAGTAAAGGGGAGCTCTAAGTCCTTAAATTGTTTACAATTTCGCCTTTAGAATTGTAACTTCTCTATGCGGTAGAATTCGCAAATCCTTATCTCGAACGATTCTCCATCACTGTTTGAATTCTACGGTCCCTACAAACATATCAGTTCATGGATTGGGCAAAAGGCTGTTAACATTCTGCTTCAATCTGCCCAAAATATAAAAGAATAATAAATTATAGCATAGGTGGCTTGCAAAAAGATGGTGTCTTTTTACCCAAGAACTACTCTCCGAAGAACACGTTGGTAAACCAACCACTTTTTTGCTACGTGGCCTAACAGCTATTCATTATCAGACAATTAATAGTACATAAATCAAACTTGAATGGCCAGGTAGTGAAACGTCCACTGCTCTCCTGTGTATTTATCAAACTATACTGGCATTCCAGGCAATGCAACTTCTCCCATGCTGAAGGCAACGCCAAATTAAGGTGAAGCAGATCATTTGTTTCTGAAATCGACCAGACACTTGAGGTAGTCAAAATTTGCAGATCGAGAATTCATGAAAAACTGGTTTGTTTATTATACCAGATTATAAAGTAACTTTTTTCATTTTAATTCTGTGTGATTTAATTCATCATTTAATGCAAAATGTCGGTGGATATGAAGGCTGATTGAAACACCTTTGAAATTCAGCATAAGACGTTCGAACCTTAGTAAATACTTCTTGATAAAAATGGATAGTCAGAGTTGATTAAATCTTGCAGAGGTGGTGCCATTTGATACGAGTTATTTGCTACTTTAATGATGGATTTCTGAATACCTCCGAAAATTCCCCCACGCTCTTCCCGTAAGGCAAATATGTCAATTCCTTGGTGTACCTTGTTTCGAGGCTGGAATTAGAAGCATACCTGATAAGAATGGCGCGTTTAAGACTCTATTTACATTTCTAAATTGGAGCTTTAAATGCGACAGTCCCGGCCAATTGGTACCATTAGAGCTGAAGCAAGGCCAAATAACTTGGACTGACAGTAACGTTGACGAAGGGCGTCGCCTGCGCGCCTTAAGTCGTTTTCAGCACAGGAAATGTCGCTCGACTTGCGATGCATCCCACGAGCAGGCCCAACAGTTCACTTAGGCCCTCCTGTTGAATTCGATCAAGTCTTCAACCGGACGCCAAATATTGACCGCCCGTCCAGGGGCCATTGTGCGGTGGTTGTAGTGGTGGCTACCAAATGTGAGCAGATGAGCCATGTAAGCCATTAGGCAAAGTTGTGTATCACCATTTTATTTCTTGTAAAAAAGAGGAGACGAGTATCGAAAGATAGATACAAAAGCATCAATTACGGTTCCTCCTCGTTCAGTATCGTGCTGGCATTCAATCCTCCACTCCCATCTACTAATCCGCTCCCTTCATCAGAAGTGAGAACTGAGTTGAGCAAACTGGCAAGCATCCCACCGCCTGCACTCTTCAAACTGCCCACATTGTCAAACAAGGCAGCGAGGGGGTCACTATTGGACTTCGCGGTTGAAGGACTTTCATTGGGAGGCGGGAGGAACGGATTTTGCCCACTGAGTGACGCAAAGTAGACCTTGGCGTTATTCGCCATTGCCCGGTAGCGTTCTAGCTCCAAATACCGCGGTGTCAAGCGCAGCGCATCGGCCTCTGACTGTCTTGAGGCGCGGTAGAACTCGGCATCTGCATCTGCACGTGCCCTTGACGCTCGAATGCCATCCTCAATGGCAGCGATTGCTTGCTCGTTCTCCTTCGCCGACAATCGCATGCGCCACTCAATGGCTGCCACCTCTGCGGCCTGTTCCGCCTCTAGATTTCGAAGCATACACTCTGCTTAGATGTTAATTTTACTTTCGTTAAATTGCATACAAATTATCTAATCACATACGTGAATTCCTGTGCATTTTACAGAAGATCGCAAACAAATATCCTAAAATCAGTCAATTTAATCTGTAGCCCCTCAAAGTTTACCAAAACAAGTACAAGAAAGTAGCATTTGTCGTTCAATGGAAATTAAACCGGAAGTCAAGTTTGTCCATGTAAACGAACAATAGTATCGACAGGATGACAACGTGGCAGATGTGGGTCCTAGAGAGCGGCTAGATCGTACACAAATTGCAAATTTTGAGATGCCAATAGGATTCACTACAGAGATTTTTCGCCAATCCCGTGATTTGTGGGTCAAGTTTTCCTTTACTATCTCCGTTATTGTTTTTAGTAAATCTACCTAATCGTCAAGACATCTTCATTTTGAAAATAGGCGTTGGAGATTGTCACATTGTATGAGGGCGTCGGTACTCATTAAACTGATAAGCAATTGGTTCAAGGGGTTAATAAAATAACAAAGACCCCATTGCGACGCATTAAGACTATGCAAAAAAATTAAGCATGGAAGGACGCCTTTACAAATAGTTAACACAGAACCGGCCAAAATGAGAGAGCGATGCAAATGGTGCCTCTAGGAGGACAAATCCAAGTTAAGTGTAATCTCAATGAGGACAAACGACACCACTTGAATGACTCTTGGAACGTAATTACTGCAGGTTTCCGACAAAGGAGTTAAGCTAAGCAAAACGACAGTCAAAGGCGTACGTCGACTAGTTTGAAGATGATAAAACGCCAAAACTTAAGACAACGCGGTCCTGCCGGAGATCTCCATTCTGCAAAGCCAAACACGCAGATGCGCTACAATGAACACCGCTGGTGCAATCCATCGTCAAGAGTACAAATGAATAAGCAATTCCGGTGTGGAGATAAGGCAGTGGGACTACTGACGGTACAACAAATAGGGAAAGTAGGCTTCCTGTTCTGACTGCCAATTTTGTTTTGCAAATGAGTCAGCTACTTGGGGAGGCCTGCACTATCACAATGGATAGGTATAAGCCAGTCCAGGTTATGGTGCAAGCGAACATATTTTAAAACCTGTGCCTCTTCGAGACAGCAGATATTGAACCAGTTAATTGTTTCAGCAATGCTAAACAAATGGACGGTTTTTGCATGCATTAAACCAGCACCGAGAAACAAGGTTTGGCATTCAATGCCCTCACGACATAGACCATTTTTTACCTATAATACACTAGGATAAATGTTTCACGACCATGGCAATTGTTCGGCGAAAGGTTAAGTAGAGCTAGAGCTCCGAATGCAGTCAGACGAAAAGACACTGTTGGAGTTGGTTTGGTTGTCCATCACTAGCATCCCCTACTCTGACTTCACAAGAACTTGTCAATCGATAACAGTGAACAAATGTCAACCGGAAGTAACCAGACGGCAAGTCAAAGGAGGATACATCAAAGCAGTCTATTTTGGTCATTTGAGGAAAGACAAAACGAGCCTTACGAAACAACCCTCAATCAAGTAATAGAAACATGAATTGGAAGCTGCCTGCCATTTAACGAGCTCAGCAGACTACCTTGGGCGCAACTCTCAAGCAGTGAAAAAAAATCTTACACGTAGTTAAAATCGTTTTCTGCCATTTTCGCACCTCCCGTTCGTCCCTCGGACGTTTTCGCCATGGGTCAAGTCAAAAAAATTCGTAAAACGATAAAAGATGCCATCAATAAATTAAAGGCAATAGTTCGTAAAATAAACAGAGAATTTCATGTACTATAATTGGAAAAGCCATGCTACAAAATGTGAGCAAGGATAACTGAAAACTGTGAAAGAAGGGAAATTTTGGAGGTAAATCAAGCGCTTAAATTTTGAAGGCAAGTGTTGATGATTAAAACCGCACTAAGCTCAGCATTCCTGCCGATAACTAGAACTGCCTCAACACACTTACATTAGTCAAGAAAAGCGAAAAAATCTCGAAGCAAAAAGCGCATATTCTGTCAAATGAATTTCAATGAATTGAGTTGACAGAAAATCCTTACGCACCAATGACAGCTCTTCGACGCTCTGTTTCGGCTTCCTTCTCTACAACACGCTGGCGCTGCTCGGCGATCAGTAGCTTCGTCTTCTCAGCCTCCATTGACTCGTAGTTGCGTCGGATGTTCTCGGGGATTTTGGGTTTGGTTACACGCACCGCCTGAATGAAGAGGCCAGGCGCCATCACGTTGAGATCCTCCTGAAGTGCCTTCTTTAGGTTTTCGTCAATCTGGTCTATGCGGATTAAAGAGGAAATGGGGAAATATAGAGGAGGTAGTTTACACCACTATCAACGGAAGTAGTGGCCTACGACTTGGAAATTCACAATTTGGCGGCCTGATCGGCAATGAAACCGGTGCGACTCCGAAAGAAAGCCTACTTAACTAGTAATTGTGGCTTTTAGTGAATTGACGCGCAAGGCGATGCGAAGTCTGTAAGAGTCCCGTTTTCAATCCGTTGTTGGGCTATATCTCGAGTGAAGAGAACATCCCTTCTAATTTCAGAATTAATAATAAGGAAGTGATGCATTTGACAGCCTCCTACTCTATTTTTTTTACCCGAGCGTTATCTGAGAGTGCAAAATTATCTCAGTCTTCTAGTCAGACACTGAGCAATGGCCTCAAATTGCACATTTACTCATTGTTAACATTGTAATGGGTAGTTACATAAGCATCTAATCTATCAAGCGGAGACCTGAGTACAATCAGCCCAAGACTCCAAAGATGTTGCTTGAGTCCCCAACCCTCCAACGCTTTAATTCTATCATACCATGACCACGGCGTCCATCAAACCACTGAAAGTGAATAAATGAACTTCCTCACGTCAACCACAACAGCTTTTGTGGCCCGAAAATTAGATACAAATGTACAAGTTCATAGAAACCAGAGGGAGAAAAATAAGCTTATCATCTAATATTAATTTTGACAAACGGCGAATAAATCGATCCACCTAAATATTGCTCCACAAGGTGTGGCGACAACATAACCTTTCGAACCATTCTTATCGGTCAAATATGTCAAAAAATAGGTATTCAGTTAATAGTGTGTCCTTACCAGATTTCAAATAATCCACTTGTAAGATAAAATTTTGCAAGCTATCACCATTTTCGTAAAAATAAATGCAATTGCCAGATTTCGCAAAATCAAGCCATATATAGTAATGCTATGGATTATTATGAATAACAACTCATAAGTACTCCCATGAGATGGCTACTAAGCTAGATAAAACGGCAATGTTATACAATTCTACTGTTCTTTTTCTAAAAATAATGCGAACTCGCACCACAGCAACTCACCAAAGAGGTCGATATACACCTCCTGAAGGGTGTGACTGCTGCAAAACTGGTTCAGCTCGTGATGAACCTTGTTGTAGATTAGAGTTTTATCATATTCAGCACTGTAGTTCTTCACTATTTCGTAGGCTTTAAAATGCAATTTGGTATTCAAAAAACATCAGACCATGGTATGTTAGACAACAATTAGGAATTTTTAACCAGCGTACCGCTTTCCGCTGAAAGCAAATTAACCACCTCAATCCTGTCAAAGTAGATTACAACACCGCCACTTAAACCAGGGAAAGAGTTATGAAAGCAAAAACAAACCTTGTTCCACAGGGTACGTTTTTGACCTCATCAGTTTGAAGAGTGGTCTAAATAAAATACGTCAAAATAAAACAATGCCATTGTGGAGTTCCAATGAGAGTTTCAACCACTTTTGCTAACAGCGGCCAGTAAAGTCACTAATGAACTGATATGGCATACCAGAAGATCGATCACTGAACCAAGAGATACAAAAACAAAGTAGAAGTACAGCAAGTAAATAAAATACAAATCATCAAGTATTTTTCAAGAGATGCATACTTCAACAGCAGTAGGTGGTGACGAATAGAATATAGGTATAATAAATCCGTAAACTATACCTGAACAGCCTTAAAGGTGGTAATGAGTGGAATCATGAGATGAAAGCCAGGTGGGCTTGTCTCTTTTAACAGGGCGCCGCCACGATAATAGACACCAACGTGCCCTTCTTCAATTTTGTGGATTGAGGCAGAAAGTATAAGCACCCAAGTTATCAATGCAAGCGTAAGATACGAAAAGGCCACATGAGGATTTGACATCGCAACTAAATAAATGATGCAAAATATTAGCAAAATAACATTTTACCACATTTTTCTCGAAGTAGATGACAGAAACATTAAAAAAATATTTGCTTCAGTGGTAATATTATTATTACAAGGTACGAACTTGAAGTGATGAATACTCACGTCAAGAACACGCTGCCAGCCGAACACAGTTTTGCTTAGTGCACGGGCGACGAGGCGATTTAAAACTATAGGTTATTATTTATTATTAATATCTTTTATATTTGTTTAATTATTTCAAATATATATTACTGCTTAAAATATGTCAGCACAGCCTGCAACGAACACGTTGTAGGACTCGAAAAGTCGTGGCAACTGTGTGGTTTGTTAAAAAACCCTTCGATAGCTTTTGCAGGTGGAAGGCAGTTGGATGTTCAGCACTGATAACACTTTATTCTGTTTTGCTATTTTCACTACGAGGCTCCAAAACAAGTACTTTCTTGTGAAAGCCTAAGCCCCCTTCTATTTTAAATGCCTTTCACGGTTTTAATGAATCACACTTTTCGTAATATCGTCCTTCAGGGAAACAGTATGCCTAACACTGGCGAACATCACTTGTCAAAATAAAGCTTCATGAGATAGAGTAAATCAATAACTACAAAATGCAGTTTTTTAAGTCTTTAATTAGGACAAAAGAGGTCTTAATACTAGAGCATAATAATGCCTTGGGGAAGAACAGAATGGTGGAGGGGCCTCTGGCGTGATCTAGAGCCCATGCCACCCGGCAGAAGTACGAAGGACGAAATATAGGTGCCCATTAGGCCAAAATAAAGGGTTTAGTGCACCCTTCCCCTTTTGAACAACGCTAGTTTCCAATATTGGTAATAATAACCATCTACGGTCCAACCGCGCCAGCCACCGAATTTGCTTCCAAGTGTGAGGATACTCGACCGCAATGCCACTGATACCTCTTGGCAATTCAACTGGATTTGGAGTTACATTCCTTTTGGCATCGTGTTGGAGAATGTCCAGTCCATTGCGTTTTTCCGTCTCTAGTTGTGAGGACACTGGCCTCAAAGCACTCATTCAATAAGGGATGGGTTTATTGTATTTTTATGGAGGGAAGCCTTTGCATCAATTTTCTTTCCTCAGTACGTCCTCAATTCAGCGCTGCTCAGCCATGTCATAGCTCTCTGTGTCCCGTTCAGCTAGTAATGAGATGGAGAAGGTATCACTTGTTCACCTTATTGACACCACGCAAGGACCGTATACAGCTCCGTAACGAACTCCCCAGGACAGCTCAAGGCTAGTGTTGCTTCACTTGTTAACATTCTTCCTGCAGAGTAACGGACTAGGGAAGATACCAAATGTAGACATCAGTTCCAACCCTTCCATTGGGTTTCGCTACAAATTCTCCCATCTGCAGAACATACACTTCTTCCCTCATAATAATGTATGGCCTTTGGTAATAGAAATTGGGTTCAGTTTCGGCTGCCACCGATATAGCTTCCCAATCCGTCCTGGAGACTAAATAAACCATAATACCACGACAGAAAGTGTGCTACCACCGTACAGAAGGGCTGAAGGGACTATCGGCATGGCTCAGAGGCTATGCCAACCAGCGGAAGTACAAAGACCACGACATAAGTGCCCACGGAACCGAAACACACTCAAACAACTCAGTGAAGCATTACACCAAACACTAAGGCTCTTGCAGACCTTTTGAAGCTGTGATTCTGACGCCACAATCACCGAAATTGCACTTTATAACGTAGTTCTCATAGGTAAGGTTCCACAGCTCTCCCACCACTTAACTAGATCGCAGATGTAAGACTATGCTGTAGCGCTCCACGTGTTTGTTGAGGTTATAATGATCAAAAGTAGTACGAAGAACAAATACTAAAAAACTACAGAAAAATTGGAGGGTGACTAGCACAGTCCAAAGGTCGTCCCTCAAAGCGGAACACAACCAGTGCAGACTGAAGCAACTGCGAAACCACAGACAAAATACCTAAAATCTTCAACATACCCAGGGACAGGCAGCTACCTTCATCGGCCAAGTCATCGCACAACTGACATACAACGACCCATCTCCCTGTTCAAGCTATCCACCTGACGAGAAAAAAGACCAGGAGCAGAGGAGTCTATTGCGACACAGACACAAAACAACGCACTGCTAACACCATCTATTCACACCACAGAAAAGGATTAAAAGCACTAGTAGAGAGGGTGAAAGGAGTGGCAGATGAAAGGGCACCCAGATTGTTTCAAAACAGAGTTTAAAAGTGCTGCGTCATTTCTTGTGTTGACGCGGAGACTCTTCCAGAGACGTAGAGAGACATTCAAACATTTCAGGAAGAGCTGCGTAGTCGCCTCTTTGACGAGATGACGATAAAGGCAATGCGGGAGTCTCTCGTGATGTAGTGCCCACCTTCGCTTTGATCACATTAGCAAGTGCTATTGGAGCAACCATACCGGCGTCCTTGAATTAGACAATTGTTCAAGAGCAAATGACAGTGAAGTAACCACTCGGGTAAACATGCATTGACTCTTAAAAAGAATTACAAAACTAATAGCGAAAGAAAAAACCGAAGTCCAAGACGGATTTTGAAAGTGTTAAGTAAAATATCTCAACATGGAAAATCCCTACCAAGTAGATTTTTTTCAACTTCCCAACGGCCCATATGATGAGCTGATGGTTCTCGCGTTTGCTGTCAAAACTACCACCACCTCCAACACGAGCCACCGCATTTGGCGGCGGTAGGCTGTACTGATGCGGTACGGCAGCGTTGCTGCTCTCCTCAAGCAGGGCAGCTAGAGCCTTTTCCGTCAACTTGCCAGAGAGGCTTGAGGCGGCCTTGAAAGGACAAAAAGTTAAAGTTACCTACACAAGTACAGGGAACTACGTGGTTCCCCTAAAAGCAGGAATGATAGGAAAGGGTGGGATGGACGACAAAAAGCGTAAAACCCAGTGAGTGGCATTTAATCTGTACACTTGCATTCATCTAATCCGGAACAAAGGTGACGTCTAGACTAGCAAAGGGCCACGAAAAATTTTCTCCTAGGGTTTTTGCGCTTTCAAAAGTTGGATGGGAGGAATGCAAACGAATTTCTCTAGCTACCATCATTACCGGGGATGAATAAGAACAAAACCACGACCGTAATATCCAAAGTGAATCAAAAATAGTGAAAAACACAATCCAACGTCGAATCGTACAGCCATGGAAAATCCGTAATTTAAGTAGGAGAAAGGAGAGCCGGAGTGTTATTTTCCTATTGCAGTGAAATGAGATGCAGTTTAGCAGGGGAATGCAAAAAAGGAACACTTACTCTATCATCCAAAAGTCGGATTTATAACCCTAACTGAGAAGAGGTCAAGAGGGCTAATATCGACACGTCAGATATGACGAAGAAGGCGTTAGGAAACAGAAAATCGGTTGACGCGTGAATTTAGAAATCTCCTAATTCCGCCTTCACTTCGATTCATGAATTACGAAGCAAACATAATCCCCACCACGATATCTGATAGAGCCAAATTTTCAATGGTTTAGTTTTCAAAGCCGCAAAACAAACCGAACAATGGGGCAAATTTATAATCTCGTTATGCATTTTAAGAGTTAATGGTAACAACGTTCAGGGATGCAATTCAATGACTTCAATTAGGCGTAGACAAGGAAGAATAGAAGGAAGGGGGACCAAGATCTAATCAACAATTGAAGTTTTAATCTGTCAGAAAAATCAAGTGGTATCAAAAGCGAAGTACATCAGGTCAATAATAAAAACTGCCAGTAACAAAACATTTCCATCTGCGTGAAAAACTAGCCAACTAATCCATAATGGAGTGCACCAATTCAACCGGATAGAGCTCACCAAAATCAAACCGTAGAGAGCTCGGATGTTCAATGGATTAATTCGGCAGGCTTGAGCGAAGTAGGCTCGTGCTAATTCCAGATTTTCAACGCCGCCTTCGGAGTACTTAATCTGGGATTGGAAAAAAATACCAAATGGGGAGGAAGAATGCACATATAGTTCTCAAAATTATCCCTAAAAATGATCTATTATAAGGGACAGGTCCCTCCGAAATGGGTTCAGTCTAGCTGAATCCACAGTCACACAATCATCATTCGGTAAAGAGTAACGTACCTCAGCAAGGCGTTCGTGAAGCAGGTGATTGTGGGGATTAGCAAGAATCACCTCTTCCATACAAAATGCAGCGTGCTTATAGTCCCCCTGGGCTAGGTACAAATCACTCAGCTCTCCCCACGCCTCCACATCAGCCATGAATCTAAAATATCGGACCAAAGCAGTGTGAAGTGATGTCGATGATACTACATGAAGATTTGACAAAACATGGATACTAAATGACCTTATTAGTGGTGCAAAACTCATGCGCTATTAGTAAGAACGTACATCTTGAGATATTTGTTTAACTCATCAATTGCGTTGTTAATACAACCTTGAGCCTTGAAAATCGTGATCAGACGCTTGCGAGCAATCTAAAATTGCAAAAAAGTCTGAACGGTCATTCAGCCCCCTAAGATAGGCTAAATCAACTGATCCGTAAGCAGCTAAGAGGTCATATTACAAAAAACTAAATAAAGACCTACAACGTCCGTTGTTTCCTTGTCGAGGATTTGTTTGTAGATATTGCGGGCGTCATCGATTCTAAAATTGGTGTAACAGGGATGGAAGCCGTTGAAGGAGCAAATATAGTTGTTGACTTACTTATTCGAAGCCTCTAAGTACATTCCGTAGAGACGTTTAACGCGGGAACTCTCTGGAAAACGCTTTCGTAGGTGATTCAGACAAACCTGCACAGCAATGTACGAAAAAATAAACTGAAACATCAAGATAATGAATAATGGTTATTGGAGTACTTTTACCCAAGGTTAGCCTTTGGAAACAAATTTTATTGTAATTACTGAAAAAAATCACCTGTGCAAGAGCCAAATTGCCGACATCCAAAGCGGCGATTAGGACTTGTTCCAAAATTACCCATTCTAAAATAAACAACCGATAAATAGTTTCAGAAGAACGAAGCCCCAATGAGAAGCATTCTAAACCAACTTTCGTGACCAAGTCTGTAGATTTTTGGTTCGACATCAGAAACCCATAGACGCACAACTGTCGCACTTTTACGTAGATTGTTCTCACGAATCTTGCGGAGTTCCAAAAGAGCCTCTAAATGTACAAGGAAATCTCTTGGCAAACAAATGTTTAGGTTGATTGTACAAGAGCGGTTATTGAGGGAAAGAAGTTGGGATGTAAAGTGTTCAGTACCCTGACCACTAAGCAAAGCAACGAACCAGTCTGGTGAACTTAACTTAACTCTAAGCTGTTAAGCTAAAGGCACCAAAGCGCCGAAAAGTGGATTTATTTTTGCCCAAAAGCAATTATAAATGTGTCTTCGCACAAAAAACACCGCATGTTTACATTAATGTAAAGGTAGTAAATAGGTGTCCCCATAGTCTATTACGCACCAACTTTAGGGCCAAACGAAAAAAAGAAAACACGCATTTTTATACAATTTCCCATAGTACTCACCATTCATCGTAAGCACATGTGACAGGCAAACGACGGAGTTCAGACCAATGAAAAATCGAGCAGCAAAGAGCACTAAATTCTTACAATAGTTCCCAAAATATTAATAATCGCAATTATTCAATAACTCACACGACTTTTGCAAGAACATACGATAACAATTCTTGCTGATTGTATCTAGGACATTTTGATATCGACCCTGTATAAGCTAAGGCCTACTTTTGGCTGCCATAAGCCAACTGTGGAGTTGTGGAATTTAGCCTACTCGCGCTGACCTGAAGGCCTCCGTGATGTCTCCTCAGCAGGCGAAGGCTCTGGAGCCAGTTCGCATGGTATGAGAGCTACTTTGCTACCAATGCTTGCGCTTATCAAACTTGGTGAATCTCCATAAGACTTGTTTTATGCATAATTATTGAATCTTGCTGAGTGCTAGTTTAAAGTTTTGCAATCCGTTTCTTTTTTAGAACACCGAGCTATTTACCCTCACGTATGGCTCTCTGGTAGCTCAAATTGTTAAGGATTTCGAATCGGATGATGCGATAAATGAACAGCTGGATAATATGTTGGTTTTTCTCTCATCCTCTTTATTTCCAGTGGCTTCAATATTGGTCAGAAGTTGGCCGAAGACTTTGTCGCCAAGGGCAACCCGGGTAGATGCGCGGATTTCAGAGAAACTGCCAACCAACTAGTAAACGGGTTTAAGCACTTTCTTGGAATTTCTCCCTCTGTGAGTAAATTTAGCTCCGCTGGAGACGAATTTTCACTCCTTCTGGATTCGAATCCTCTCACGGAGTTTGTCGATCTCCCTTCCGAACATCCAAAGCTTCTCTACTGTAACGTTCTTGCTGGTGCAATTCGCGGTGCTTTGCACAGCGTATGTTTGTTCGTTTCAACTTCCTTCTAGTTATTCTCTTGTTCAGTGTTCAATTTCTTTTAAAGATGCAATTAGAGGTTGGTGCAAGAATTGTTCTCGATCAACTTCGTGGCGACAAACACACCGAAATCCGTGTTAAATTTATTCGTCGAATTAAGGAGGTCTTTGCGGGAGAAGACTAACTCCTTACCCTGCTTCTTCTTCCCATTTTTCCTATCCTTCACCTATCCTCTCAATAAATTGCTCTGTTCCACTTTGTTCCCTTGTTACTTCTCAGGTGTGGTAACCCGGCTTGGAATTCCTGTGGTATGGGCTCGTTCTGAATGACTTAAACTGCTACGTCACCTAGATGTCTTCCTCCACGGGGCCATCCTCTATTGGAACGAATATATCGGAGGCTTGGTTGATCAAGGCACTACGACTTCTGCATTCACAAAAACCGGAGGATACTGCACGTTTGCGCAAGTTATACAAAGATACATGTGAAAATGAGGCAGCTGTTGCTCGTATAACACTTGCGGAGGCTCTTCGGATGGAGCCTTCAGGACTCAAGGAGGAGAACAGTTCCGGTAGCGAGGTAATTTTCCAGATGCTTTTTCTCTTACTAACATATCTAATTTTGTCTTTCAGCGTGGAGTTGTGCGTCCGCGCATTTCAGCTCAAGGTCCTTTGTTGACATCGGAGTCAGCCCAAGGCGATGGTGGAGCCTCTAAATCATCCAAATCGACTAATTTCTTCGATGTGACGGCTTCCACTTCCTCTGCTCACGTTTCAACAATTTCATCGAAAAATCGGAGTCCCTCAAGCACTACAAATGGTGAGTTGGTGTTGTAAATCTGTTACATTGAACATCATTATTTTTCATAAGGAAAATTTCTGGTGTGACTAAAAGAACCCCATCTATATCATGTCCCTGTAAGTAACGTAAGAACCCAAGGAGTTTTTTTCTGTAGTGCCTCTCATTCCGGTGGTGGTGTGCCAGGGCAAGACTATAATCGCGGAGCAGTCCTCACCAGTCGTTAGTGGCAGTGGGAATGAAGGTGAAGCCAATTCCCCACCTGTCGGCATGGAGGTGATGGAGGACCTTGTGGCAGATCTCATGTGCTGCGTGTGTGGTCGTATGACTGCGGCTGCAGATCATGATGTCAACGAAGCTTTTCCCACTTCCGTAGAGAACCCTGTCACCAACAACGTGCTTGTGGAGTGTACGCGGTGTCGTGGCCTCTATCATAAACTTTGTCACTCGCCGCCCCTTCTCACTGCTCGAATGCCAACCGGTTGGCTCTGCTCCAGGTGCACTGACCCTTCTTCCCCCTATAAAAGTCGTTTGTCTACTTCGTCTTCTTCCGATCCCGCTCTCGGCTCTAAAAAATCCAAAAGTTAATCTGTCACCCAGTCTTTTCGGCCTGCTTTACGGTCTCATAATTGATTTGCTGTAGTCACTGCTGAGGAAGTGATGTGTTTGAATCTCATGCTTTACTTTCTGCCCCGAATAGAGTTGATCTACTAGTGAAGAAATATACTCTCCAATCAGGATTGGTGAACCTGAATTAAGATGCGCCAGAGGTGTTTCTTATAACCTGGTGTTAGCTTGACGTCTGGAATACATGTCAGTAGTTTGGTCAATTGGGGTTATTTCTTTCAGATGCAGCTCTGGTCTAAAAGCTTTGTGACGCTGTGCGCAGTTCGGTGCTGTGCTGTGGAAGCGTTTGTTTACTAATATAGACTTTCATCCTCCAATTTAATGGGCAGGTGCTGGACACCTTCGATTGCTAAGCTCATTTATAGTCGATTGGTGAAAGGGGATGCCCCCGAGATTATGGGTTCATAATGCGATGGAACCGTATACACAGGAAAACAAGCGTTTTACTATTGTAGATTAGTGCATGATCCCAAAGTACCAACACGCAGCATCATTGTTACTACGCCTTTCAAATAACCGTTGCGAAGAAGGGGTACGAGCACATTATTAAAGAGAAAATGACCTTGACGAGAGCCAATGATTTTGCTGTTTGCGTAAACCGCATCGTTTGGGAGTACGACAATTATTGTCAGTGTCATGGTTGTGCTAAATGGCATAATCACCCTTGCTTCTGGACAACCACTTTATGCTGAGCTGCGTTGAGTGAACCGTAAGGGAGGGAGAGTGAGGTGTGCATTGCCAATATAAATAATCTAGATATCATTCGTGTGGCTCTCCTTGACCTCTCTGAAGATAAAAGAGGATAAAATACTCTAGTGGAAAATGTATTGTTGACGTACAGCTGGGCTTAAGGATTACGAGTATGTCCCGGAAACCATGCAGCCAGGCGGAGCCCTATGTGGCCCGCTACCAAAAGCGAGAATTAAACAAGGAAAGCATTGCAATTTGTGTCCTGCCTGTAGAAATTGACCAAATAACCAAACAAAGAAACCTATTTCGGCGTTATTTTAGTTATTTTGACCTGTTTGCTGAAACTAATTGCATTACAATGATTCAATGTCTCACACATTCAAGGGGGATTCCATAAACAACTGAGTTAAAATAGGAGGCGAAGTCTGCGAAATGCTACATTATGACTTACTTCACGGTTCGAGCTTCAAATTGCCTAGCTGTTCTATTACAATTTTAGTAGCTAAACACAAACATTTCTGAGAAATGTTAGGCCCTAGATACTTTCCAGAAGTTATGAAAAGTCATTTCTATGGCAGAGACTATTACTGACGTGCTGGATGGCTGAGAGACCATTGGCATGGTCTGGAGGAGACCTTGACTGCGAGCAGAAATACAATCCATGGAGGCTTAATTGCGAGCCCAACCAACCGCATAGTGAAACAAAGACTTATAATAGCGTCAGTTTTGAAATGTCTTCACTACTGTTCATCAACATGCGGAAGAAAAATCTGTAATAGTTGATAACATAAAACAAATGGATCAAAAATCTAAATAAAATTATTCGACAGAACTAGCCTCGTGTCTCCCCGAGACTTCCCTGAAGACAGAAGAGTGTATACTGCCTTAGTAGAACGTGCAATTTTGTTGTACAGTAGGTCCTGAGTATACTAGCATGGCCCAGAGGCCAGCATGAATGGCAGAGATAGAATTGCAGAGCCCCTAAGCAGCCAGTTAACAAAACCGAGAATTTCTCGTTTGCTTCTCCTCACCACCTTGATCTCACTTCAGTACGACTTGGCCATATTTATCTGGGCTCCATCCAGCCAGTAGAGAGGTGGATGAGGTGTCGCGTGTTCATTTATTTGCCATCTTCAAGCATGTTTGCTAGACAACTTCGTAACAAACATCTCCAGATAGTTCACGGTTGCGTCTAGTGCCGCTTTAGTTGTTAGTAGAACACGGAACTGGAGAAATTGCCAAAGGTAGCCGTCATTTTCGGACCTCCTGCCAGGAATCCGATCCGAAGTATGTGGACTAATTCCTACGCAATAAGATATCATCCATCAGTCGAAATCAGGGTACATGTCCCTTGGGGTTGGGTTTGCTTTCTGCTGCTACCAATTTACGGCCCCGAGAATTTCCTGAGGACGGAAGAAAACACAATACTCTAATGTAATGTGCATTATCGACGCACGGTAGGACTTCGGGCTATTGGTTTGGCCGGGAAGCCAGTTTGCTCGGCGGATGCACAATGGCGGAGGCCCTAAATGCTCCATCACCCATTATCGAAAGTTAAAAAACAATTAACCCATTTTAGACTCACAGGTGGATACTCATGAATCGAATAACCATCTTAATGTGAAGTCAGAATACAAAGAATTTAGATTATAAGGTTGCGTTGTGTTGGAGAATGATATTGCAGTAATGATATCAGGATTCCTCTTTTCAACCTCTATTATCACACTCTTTGAGGAGAAAGACTTAAATTAAATAAGGATGAAAAAAATAGTACAGGGAATTACTCTTATAGGGAGTTGAAGTTCTATTCCAACTCCGAGGTCAACGGTGTCAGCGCAAATAGGTGATTGGCGTGCTCTGGTAGCTTCTCATTTAGAAGTTGCCCCTAGGTCATTTACAGGTCGAGCTCGAAAAATCCCTTAACCACCAACCAGTCAGTGGCTTCCGGTGCACAGCTGGCCTCTATTTGGCAACACAGCTCCTTCAGACACGTAATGATCGTGACCCTTGGGAGAGAACCTTGAAGGGGAAACT
Source organism: Echinococcus multilocularis (assembly GCA_000469725.3). Classification (NCBI taxonomy): domain Eukaryota; kingdom Metazoa; phylum Platyhelminthes; class Cestoda; order Cyclophyllidea; family Taeniidae; genus Echinococcus; species Echinococcus multilocularis. The sequence continues at coordinate 1,429,325 of LN902846.1, read as the reverse complement.
TGAAGCACCCAAAAGACAAATCTCAGACGTTCTGGCTGGTGATGTGCGAGGATGTGAGACTACTCATATGGAAAACTTGAATCAAAGGAGGAGTTTCTCATCCTTAAATGAGCGATTTCAGTGGGGTTGACGAACGGTAGATACAAATGGATGCCTAGTTCTTACTCCTTCCCACAAGTTATCCACAAATACACTAGCCCTAGTGGGAAAGCTGACCCTTTTCTTCCTTAGGGAACATTATCACCAATCTAGGAAGAAATAAGAAAAAAAATTGCGACTAATTTCATTGACCAGATGAGTTATCTAGCCCAGCAACTGCAGTTATTGTAACCGTTTGTTTTTCGTCATTGTTCTCTTGATGCTTAGGTGTTTTAGCGTAGCCTTCGTGTGATTGGTTTGGCACCAATGACAAAAAGGCTTCAACATGCCTCCTTACTGACTGATACCTGAGGCAGGACGACCTCCAGCTTTGTGTTGAAAAGCATCCAGCTGAAAAGATAGGTAGCCAGTTGGATGAGTGCTTCAGTTTCAACCTTACTTCACAGTTGAATGGAACAATCTTTAATTTTCCAAGTGGGGCATTACAATGTTTTTATTTCAACTAACGTCGACACATCGGGGCACCTCGTGGGCGTGATGCCGTGAGGAACACACACACACACACGCATGGATGCCCAAGGCGAAATTAGCGTATAGCCACCTTCGCAAATACCGGTGGCATTCTCAAAGGCAGTCGATCAATGTAGCGCGAGTTCCGTGTCAACACGAAGGGCAATCTCACCATCGGTTGGCCCCCCTCATTTCCTAAGGTCAACCGCACTACCACTTGATAGGAGACGTCAATTATTCGACACTCTTGTCGATCTGCCACCAAATTCTGCTGCACGTACTGAGGCGCTTTACATTCCTGCTCCTTATTCTGCGGTTTTTCCTCAACTTCTGCGGGAGTTTGATCGACATTCCTTGATTTTCCTGGTGCCTTCGAGGCTTTGCCTCCCTTCGACTTACCCTTCTTACTCCCCTCACCCTTACTGTCCAACTTTTTTGACTTTTTGGATGACTTTGACGCTTTACTGTCTTTTCCCTTCCCTTTACTACCTTTGCTACCCTTGCTTCCTTTGCTGTCTTTTTTTGATTTTGTCTTATCCCCTTCAGCAACTGGTGGCGGCTCTTCTACCTTGACCCAATCCTGTAGCACAATAACTGTGCTCTCAGCGAGGAATATTTTCTGATCTCTTGACATTCTTCCATCCATCACAAGGTTGTACTTTGTTGGGTCGTAGACGGGACGGAGATTAAAGGTATTTAACCAACCCTTGTTTTTCGGTCCCACGGGTAATCCCATCTCTCCAGCCTGAATAAAAGTCATTGCCAAGGGTATGCTATTATCGTGTGGTATCTCCGAATGGAATCTGTAAGTTTGCTCCACGCACACCGTCAAAGCTACCACTGTGTACCGAGCAGAATCATTGGAAATGGAGACGGTGACATCGATCTCCTCACCCTGGTAGTAGACGTCTTTGCTTAGGGTTGCTGATAGTTTCAAAGTGCCTTGATCATCCAGGCATGACCACCGATTATAATCAAGGCTGATGGAAGGTCTTTGAACTGAAGGTTTTGCAACTGGGACGATGGTGAACTTGTAAAAACCCATAGACACTTCATTTTCAGGTGGTGGTATGCAGAACTCCGTCATTCCAGAAAACGCTCGTACAGTCCAAATCAGACCCGTGTCCTGTTCCATGTAATAGGGGCGTGTAAATAATACAGAATCGGGTTTTCCTGTGAGATCAAAGACAAATGGGGAAATACACCATCCCATAGGAAATTCCTCTTGAATTTTAATAACCATATTTTGTGTAAAAGCGAGGTGGGGTGGCATGCGATTGAGGTTAAGTGGGTAGATGTAGTAGACATCTTTGTAGCAACGCGTCTTGCACCTTACCGAGGCTGGAAAAGGCGGTACTTTGGCATAATCACAGTAGACAAAGTCGGCAAACACTTCGACAAATATCTTTTCACCATTTTGACATAAACAGCAAGGGAAAGCTACAGCACCAACAAGGATGGCCCTTTCGTACTCTAACATGTCTGGCCTATCCTCTACTACAATCGGGTCATCGTACGACTTTGCTTTGGGTTGTTTATCACCTTTATTCGAGCCTTTTGATCCCTTTGACTTGCCGCCACTGTTCATTCCACTCTTTGTAGTCTTCTTCTCCTTGGATTTTTTTGAAGCTTTCGCCTTTGATTCTTTGGACCCTTTTGAACCCTTGGATTTTTTCGAAGCCTTGGATGTACCACTTTTGCTGCCACTGTCACCCTGTGGGTTCATGTCAGTAAATATTTCTGGCAGACGGTTCCACACCTCATAAATATGAATCTTCTGACAAAAGAGGGCTATATTTTTTGACCTTTTAGTGAACACCGCATCCACATCTTCATAGAGTTTCCTACCAAAAATGAGTTTCTCCAATTCCTCTGGTGAAAGAGAAGATTTTTCTTTTCCTTTCGAGCCTTTGGATCCCTTTTCCTTTCCGGAAACCTTGGAGCCCTTCGACTTGGTTTCACCCTTTGATCCCTTTTTCGAGGTGCCCTTACTCGGCATTTCAGTTTCTTCGGCTCAGACGGCTTCCAATAGCGTGGACCCACGTGGTCGGTTGTTCGAGGGCGGGATCAATATCACGACGGTCTTAGCTACCTCGCCCAAACCACTCATGATCTGCTGTGCCAAAGATCCTGCTGCGCTTATACACGCTTGAATGAAAGAATGGCGCCTTATAAAAGTTGCCACTTAACAATTTCCACATTAATGTATAAGTAAGGAAGGGGTACAAGTGTGATAAACGTCTAATGCTGTTCAAAGTGGTTCTTGAAAGGACCGCAAAAGTGACGAGAACAGTTTACTTGCCACTTCTGCGGCATAGTAATTATACCGGGTCTAAAGTTTCCTCCTGAATGGGACCTGTGATTGGGGAAGGGAGGAATGTGCTGTCCTCGTACTGCTGGAGACTGAACGATGCCCTTCAACTAGGCCATTGCGTATTCACGCAGCTAGTAGTAAGAACACTGGCCACTTTGCTATCACTTCAGTGCTGTCCAGCCGTATCTCTCTGTCTGGATTCTATTCAGCAAGTAGAGAGCCAGAAGAGATATAATCTGCTAACTTAAGTTATATTTTTATAGGGTATTGTAGACATTTCTGTTAATGTCTACAATGTTAATGGAGATCCTGCGGAACACAGGACTAAAGTGGTTACGAAGGGTAGACACTATATTCAACCCTTCCACTAGAGTTCGACATAGATTCTTCTCATCAGTGGTAGATGCCCTTCTTCTGTCACATAAAAATTTTCTGTTCAGCAATAGAAATAATGGTACCTGTCCTTAAGGATTGGGTTCGCTTTCCACTGCCACCAGTACAGCGTTCGCATGGTTTAGAATCACACGGACTAAGTTTGCGGACTTGTTGGTTGTAAGCAGTGGGAGGACAGAATAAAGCTACCATCCTAAGGTCTGTTGGATTTGTTTGCGTTTAGCATGACCCCTAAAACAGGTTTAAGCATGTCCCTTGTCAGTTGGTCCGATCGGAGGGTGCGCTTAGATTCATCTTAAATCAATTAAAACAGCGGCAAAGCCTACAATGGAGTGACAATACCGCTCTTCATCATTACAGGTTGAAGTTATCCGGCGAAACTAGGGCAGCACACTTTCTGTGACAATTCCTTCAGATTTCAAGACCATAGCGATTTGACTTTCACTCCACTGGCGTCTTCGAGTAGGAACCGTGGACAACTCCACGGCGAACTTCTCCAGATGGTTCAAAATTGACATAGCCTCAATTACTAATAGCATTCCTGCAAAACATGAAACCAAGGTGGATGCTGAAGTTGGATCGGATTGGCCTGCCGTTGTCACCAATGGATCCCCCTAAATCGTTAGAAGTCATAACACTAGAATGGAAAATGTAGTATCGACGCACAGAACGGCTGAGAGGCTGCTAACATGGACTGGAGGCCATGCCGCCCAACTGAAGTACAGTCTGCGGAGGCTTAATGGTTCCCGAAATAGAGGGTAGAGTTGAACAAACTAATGAAGCACTACATGTCAATAAGAATATTTGATACATATTACTTATCGCAGGCGAAAGGGGGCATGAGCCCTTTGATTCAGTTTATCTTAGATAAAAGCCAAGACAATATCCTTAAGTCTGTACTGGAGACCTTTGCGACATGTCTGAATCACACAGGCTAAGTTTGGGAACCTGTCAGTAGTAAGCAATGGAAGGATCAAATGAGGTTACCACCTTAAGGGCTGTTGACTTTGGCCACGTTCAGCATGACCTTTAAAGAGTTTCAGCGTATCGCTTGTCCTTCATTTCGCTGCAGACTGGTTAAGACTACGGCATGGCCTACAATGGAGTGACAATACCGCTCTTCAGCACCACAGGTTGGATTCAAAAAATTTCAAAAATTCTTTGAAATTTCAGCCCATACCGAACTTAGTCGCAAGTTGATTAGTGTGTTATACCTTAAATATTTATACAATTCTCCGTTTCATTAACAGGCCACTTTGGGTTCCAACACTGTACCTTTTCTGAATGGCCTGGCCTCCAAACCGTGCCAGTAGTTCTTAAGCCCTTCCATGCGTCGATAGTACTTAATCGTTTCGAGTAATATGCCTCCTGTCGTCTTTCGGGATATCTCACCGTGCTACAGATGCAGCACTCTTTAAGTGATTTAGGCAGTATTAAGAGAATCTGCTTTCTAAAGATTACTCGTGCTAAAGATTTTATCTTAAGTAAAGCCAGTGTACAAAGTAGTAGCCTATCTCGACCGGACAGTCAAGTCGACAATCAGATACAGTCAAAAAAGTTAAATGCCCAAAGCAAATGTCCGTCTTCATTTTCCCAGATTACGTATCGATACACTTCGCATTCATTCGAATTTCTCACCCTTTCGTCTATTTTTATACAGATGATTTAGCATTTGGTTTCATCCAAATTACGGTCAAATTACAACTAGTAAGTAGATCCTAAATATTGGAAATTGCTTAAAAACTAACATGTCAAGTCCATCAAGTGTTTCACGGCGAAGTTCTAGTGGCACTGATAAACCCAAAAAAAATCAAGTGAAGTGTTTACTAGGGATGGAATCAACAAAAACAAGCTGCGTTTCCATCGATCTAGACATTTTCAAGATGGCATGAAGCAGGCCCAAGAAGGAAGCGAATAGAATAAAGGAGGCAAGTTGAAAGCTGCGTAAGAGGTTGTGTTAACCTGCAGTACTTTCACTGTTTGTTTAACGCTTGATTTGTTAACGGGCCATGTGGGAGCTCCGCCGTTGTACCGCCGCCAGGCGAACTGGTCTCCTAGCCATGCCGGTAGCCTCCAAGCCCCTACAGTACGTCGGCAGTGTATAAACTGCCTGTGTATTATATTTTCTTTCGGCTTAAAGGAAGTCTAGAGAAGCTGTGGAAAGCTAAGCCGATCAAAAAAGACATATTTTGATTTCTCATGCTGAATGTTAAGCATTAATTTCATAGTTAAAAGACATATTATGAGCAACTGACGATTTCTGAGGTACTGGTTAAGGGTCGGTGTATAAGTGCCCAAATATGATGCGTAACAGATTTATCAGGCATCCAGAAAAGTGAATCATATCTATTAGGTCATCTCTTTCGGTTGCAATAATGGCCTAAGTTAGGCTAAGAAGCGAATTAAAAGTCGTCCATTAAAAAGGGTAATTTCATTGGTCCTACCCTATCCACTTACCACAGTTTTTCTAAGGTCACAGCCTTCCCACGAATTCATTTAAACAAGATTTCTCGAGGATTGGCAACTTCATATAAACACATGAAGGCTTAATCACAATGAGAGCTTTTTGTTGATGTTGCGGCCCACATTCTCGGTCATTCCACAGCTCAATGGTTTGTCCGAAAGTCGTTTTCACTGTTCTCTTGGGTGCGCTTTGGCAGGTCTTCGGGGAATTCGTGTTGCCGGAGCACTGCTACCGATTTGCACGGGGACCCTCGAGAGCACTTCGAAACTCTGCCAACAACGATGACGGGTTTGAGATTAGCGTTAGAAGATCTTATGATGGAGCCAGAGTTGGCACATGGTTTGAGCCGGAGAAGGAATATCTGGTAACTCTGAAGAATGAGTTGCCTCTGGTAACCTTTGATGACTTTCTATTTTGGCTAACACCTACTGAACCACCGATGATGGACCCTTCGGACGGAAAATATGTAAGCTCGTGACTTAAAAACTATTTAAATCCACTGGCTTCCTCCTGACTATATTTAAGACGTCATTTTTCATACTAATTTCCCCTCCATCACTTTAGACTACAAGAGACTGCACTGTGTCACCAGGCAAGTGTGTGGGATCATGGGTACACACACTGAACCGATGGGGATCTCGACTGCCATGGCAAAATCGACGTCGTAATCGCCACGCTGGTCAAGTACTCACTCGCAACCGACCTGGATGCCGCGGCCTCGTGGTGGAGGGCTTGCACATCTTCAGTGGCAGGTATCCGCGACTCATTAGACAGATGGGCAGGATTGTGCTCCTTTGGCGTAGTCCAAATGCCAACCGCCACAACTGCGTTACACTTCATGCCATGGTGCGTACACGCACATCAGTTCTGAAGGAAGTTGGTGAGTGCGTGGTTAAATTTCGCAATCATAGGCGTCCAGCATTTGAGTGGACGTGCCCTTTAAATAACATATTGTTTTATTTCATATAATATATAGGTGGTTTGATGAAGACACTTTGCCCCACTGAAATGCGTCCGATGGAGCCAGTGATCTCGAGAATACGTGAAAGTCTTGACATTGGCCGAAATGATCCTACAGTTTACCTCCAACCACCCTACGCAAATCCTATGGAAACGACACTTCGAGACAGCGTTCAACCAAAGGATTGTTGTGCATGCGGTACCGCCACCTACAGACTGACTTTCCAAGGTCTCTGGAACCGATCGACCCACCCTCAAGACTGGCCCACCAAAAACCCAAATCTCCTTCACTGGACGAACCTCATCGGCGCCAGTCATGCACCCAGCTTCCAGATTTATGCAATCGGACAAACGGCTAGTGCAGGAGTCCAGTCTGTCTGTGCATATGGAGACACTACGGTGCTCCGTGAAGCCCTCTCCTTAGCTGCTGCAAAGGCTGAAGGAGCTGCGGGAGTTCCAACTGGTAGTCAATCGGCTACAACCGACGTCAGCCCCCTTCGAGCACTTATTTCCACTCCTGGTATGTGGGGTGAGGAGACGCTGATGGAGCACCGTACAACACTCTTCTCAGTAAACCGAACCCATCCACTCTTTTCGATGCTTACAATGCTGGGTCCGAGTCCTGACTGGTGTACGGGCATTTCTGGCCAGTCATTATGCAAGGCGGACTGTACGTGGGTGAGGAATATGACATTATATTTGCACCCCTGGGATGCAGGAATTAGAGAAGGGAATACGTATATGCCAAAGGAATCGGATAGGAAAGAGATTCCAGACCCAATTCGCTACATTGACGAGAGCTGGATGCCTGGAAATCCATTTAGGAAAAAGAAACCAATTGCTCTAGTAAAACTTGAGAGGGTTCTTCCAAAACACGACTGGGAGTGTACAAACAAGGATGCTGATGGAGTGCAGCTCTTTTTGATGGGTGGAAGCATTCGTGTGACGGGAAAGAAGCCAAGTGACGGCATGGATCCTGGAAAAAGAAAAGGCCTAATGCACAGTGCATCAGCAACTCAACAGGTTAACCATCAAACTCAATTTTCATACTTTTATGATTGGATGTAAATGTTTTTAACACAGACTTGCAGCATCCAGACTTTTAGGCTAAAATTTGACCAACCACACTTCTCATCTAGATTGTAACAGGCAAGGGCCGTGGTAAAAGTTCCAAGTCCATTGGTTTCGGTGGTCCTGGAGCAAGCGGAACCCTTGGCACCAACAATCCCCTCTCGGACCCCAGTCTTGCACAAATGGCCACTTTCCTCTGCATCACGAGTGAATGGTCGGGCTGGTCTGCATGTTCAGTGACCTGTGGTGTTGGTAGCAAAACGCGAACCCGTCAGCTTATTGCGAACAAGAAACCCGAGCTCTGTCAGCATGTTCCACTGGTGATGGAAGAGGTAGAAGTTTGCTTATTTGGAGTGAGATATGAGGAATTTCCATCATAATTCTTTTATGATTTGTTTTATAGTCTTGTGAGGGTCGAAAGCGAACATGCGACTACAGTGTGCCGTGCAGTTTTCTGCCATGGACCCTATGGTCTCCCTGCAGCGCTACTTGTGAACACCAAGTTGGTACGAGGAGCAAAACGCGGGCGTTGGCGAGACCTGAAGAGGCTGAACAGTGCAAGCACCTGTGGGCTGGGAAGGAGGGAGGCATGGAGAGCGTTATGAAGGAGGTAGAAGAGTGCCGCATGCCACCGGAGGCTTGCGAACCAGCAACAATCTGCGGTGAAGGTCCCAAACAAGGCTATCCCTGTGGTCAAAAGCGGAGGCGATTCTATTACAGGTAATTCATGAAATTTAGCTTTGAAAATCGGAATGAAATACCATTTCAAAATATAATAATGACATTTCTGTTCAATAAATCCTGATTTTGACCTTTACAGTGCCATCGACCACGAATGTCTCGAGTTTGAGTACCTCGGTTGCAAAGGCGGACGCAACATGTTTGAAACAAAAGAAAAATGTGAGAAACTGTGCATTCCAGCAGTGGAAGCTCTTCCAGCCTGGCGTCGCGAACGAATGGGTCTCCTCCAATTCAAAACATCCCAACTGGCCGCGACATCGGGTGATTCTAAAGAGGAGGAATTGAAACAGGATCCGGATTGTCATTACGAAGTCAACACGGGCTATGAATGCGATCCACCAAAACAATTAGGAAACTACTGGTGAGCCCGTGATGCTTCGACTTTCGGTTTGTGAACCAAAGTCCTTCGTTAGCAAGCCTTTAAGAGTTTGTCTCATTCGTACCCTGGGTCAGAGAGAGTTTAATGATGTTTGATGTTGTTTTGAGTCCAATCTATGACCCCTTTTAGGTACTACTGCTCCCGCACAAATCGCTGCCGCGATTTCTTCTACCTCGGTTGCGGTGGAACACCCAACCGCTGGGCCAACCACACGGCCTGCATGGCCGCCTGCATGCCAAACGAGTTGCGTCACTCACAGTTGCTGGCCAAAGTGAGAGTAGCTACTGGATCGCGTAGATCGGACAAAGATAGAGGAGATGGCAAATACGGAGAAGCAGAGGCGCCAGACGGACTAAAGGTGGCAGTGAGCCCTAAACAGGACTGCCGTGTGACCAGCTGGGGTGGGTGGGGCCCGTGTTCTGCAAAATGCGCCAGTCATAGTGGGCATCAGTTGCGTCTGAGAGCTATCACAAGACCTGCTCGATATGGCGGCACTGCCTGTGGACCGCTCTACGAGAAGCGGGAATGTCACGGAGACGATGACTCATGTTAAATGGCCTACTTGTCTGGTAGATACGTTGAAAATAATTTTTGGGGTATTTAAGCAGTACATATTTCCCGATTTCAATTTTGCTGAATCCGGTACCAATCATTAAAAGCAAATGAAGAATCATAATTTCTCTTTGTTGGTTTTTTCTGCATATGTATGTATGCCAATAATGAACCCTTCATGTTGGCATAATCTATTGCCCGTTAAGCGGAGGCGCAAGAGCGAAAATGGTTGCAGTAGAAACAGCACTCAATGAAAAATGGATGATAATAATGATTTCGGACAGTGATTGGTAGAGTCATAGGAGCAAAGCATCTGCTGAAGATGGGCTGAATCACCAGACTCATTAGGAAGGGTAAAAAAGGTGTCTACTCGCGGTGACTGCCCCGACCTTGCATTTTACGGAGAGGTAGTTAATGAATGAAATGACCCTAGACCTGGTGTTGTACTTCTGGCAGCCAAATTAAATCCAGGTAGATATTTGGACAGCATCGAGGAATGCCTACTGAATGCTATTCCTGTAAGGCTACTTTCAATAGACATTTACCAAATGTTTCTTCGCATGAAGCAAGTGCTTCCATACGTGAACCATCGTTAAGCCAAGGAATCAAAGATGATTAGAGCAATGGTGCAAGTAGCTCAAGGTGATGCATCACTGATGCAGGAGAAGTGTCTCTTCGCCTCCAAGTTAATGACTCTCATGTCTGTGATGGAGATTGCATTGTGATGGTCGAGGCAAAATGATAGCTTAGGAAAGGACTTGAGTCAACGCCCGAGGAGAAAAAGGACGTCCGATGGTTTAGGGCATGTTCACTTATGTGCTTTACTTTGGATGCTCAATAGCACGACCCTTCGAACACACCCATGGCCTTGGTCCTTCCGCATGGCTAAAATAAACTAAGGAATGGGATACTTAACCAAGGCTTAAGGGAACGTATGGGCTGCCAATCAAATCTTGCATAACAAGGAATCACCTTGGAAGTCTCGAGTATCATACGACAAAAGAGTCACTACAAAACTTAGCGTAGAGGCCACGGTGTCGGTAGGCTTCAAGTGGTTCTAGACCGGGGTGGCTTATCTCTCAACGAGTAAGTAATCCTATATCAAGTGATGTGAATGGTGGACAGTTAAAAATTAGGGGAAAAATAAATGCGAAATTATGAATTTGATCAAAAAAATTTCTTATCATTTTAATTTTCAAAGCAAAACGAACACACACGTCAGGGAGAAATACTGCTTAAACTCAAAGTACTGTGGGATAAATATACCTGCTTTATGATTCATGTTACGTATTAGTGCCATGACAGTATTTTCAAGCCCTTTTGTGCGTTGAGACCCTATATGTAGTGCCCAGAGTGTTTCCAGAATTCATACTAAGCCAAAGTAACATAAAGGAACACAAGAAAGTACCAAGTAGGAAACAACGGAGGTCAGGGATAGTGAAACTGCCAAATTCAAAGACTGCAGTACCCTCGTACTTAAGCTTAGTGAAGCAAAAATTAAATTACTGAGCAATTTTCGGTATCGGCTTAACATAATCTGGAATTAATTGAACCTTTCAGTGCATAATAAATACCTTAAAATGACAGAAACCTAAGTTATTTACCTTGTCTAACCATTTAACTTGCTTGAATATTGAAATACCTTGGTTACTTTTTTTAAGACCTAGGTTTTGCATAGCGATCATTTTAAGCTCTGCATTTGTACATCCGCCGGGCCATGCATGTAGACTATCGGTCCCTCTGGACGTCGGCAGTGCATTGTCTGCCCTAGCATCTTGGCTCCTACTGTTTTTTAGGAAGACTAAATGGGGGTTTACTGCAATAAGGTTGCGTTTAGGCGTAACGGCCATACTTTTTGGTTATTCAGTGGTGGTTGCATAGGTGTCCCAGCTTTTTACAGTAGATCCAAAGAACACTTAAAAATACGGAAATTTTAGAGCGGGGTTTAATGGCAAATTTAGCCTTAGGATTGGTGACGTGTTTTAGAAGCACGAATTGAACTACTGCAATCGAAAATGGACCAAGTATTAAGGAAACTGAGATGCAAAATTCGTGCTTAATTATGCTTTCATTTTGACAAAAATATAATGCAACTGCAAATTCTCCTTGAAATTTCTAGTTAATAATAGTTTGAGAAGCATCTTTTTATAGCAGCCTGGTTGTTTGAACAAGTGCGATTCACAACTCGCTGCTCGATTGACTAGGTCTTGAAATATTCGCGTAAAGATGGAAGCGCCGGTCAACCGGAAAAACTGCTCTTTCGAGATTGCTTTTGATGACTCCGATCCTCAAATTTCTAATAGGAGTCCCTTTACCTCTACGAAACCGTCGAAATGTAGTGTTGAACACGGAAAAGCTGCAGACGAAAAGATGGCAGAGGTTATAAGAAGAAAGTCGGGCATCTTGCAGGTAAAAAACAGAAATTCCATGCAGCGTGAGGTAACTAATGTTTGTCTTTTTTGTTTATAGTCGTGATTGCTTGCCCTGGCGTGTACTCCATTTCTTATGGCACATACATGCAGGACTAGGAGACCTAATTTACGTCTGGTCTTTCCCATTGTGTACCTGCCTTTCTTCCTCCCTTAGCAAACGCGCGAGAAATATGAGGCTCATAATCAAAAAGTGAAGTCCGTTGTTGAGGATATCAGGGCTAAACGAGATAATCAAATTGCTGAATTAAAAGAAAATACCGAAATGCGTCTGGAGATGGCGAGTCTTCGACGCCGTCAGACCCTGGACGAAAAAGCAGAATCGGCTAAAAAGATGGTAGGTCTGTTTATAATTATAATGGCTGTTCCTGCCGCGTTAAATTACATGGGGTTGGTAAGCTGTGCGTGAATTTCTCATTGAATACTTCTAAATTAGTGGATAAATTTCAGCGCTGAGGGATTCACGTTTTACCTTGACTTTTGCACCCCGAATACTTTAATTTAACCGTTATCAGAGTACACTTCAATCTTGTTTGGATCAGGTTGTGAGTTTATAAATCTTAAGTTTGATCGAGTTGAACGCGTGCGGGCTTCGCTGTCGGAAGAAGCTGAAAGGAAGATGAATGATATCGCTCAGGATATGGCAAATAAAGAGAACAATCGGTGTATTATAATACAAGGAGTTAAGGATTTCTGCCAGCAAGAAGTAAGAAACTTTGAGAATTATTTAGACTTCTCATGCTATGTGCCTGCTGCATACGTTCATCCACGATTTTAGTTTGAAAAGGTCGCCAAGGTGCAAAACCGTCGGGCCTCAATTAACAAAAATTAAGTGTCCTATTCGTCTACATATCGACTTTTGTAGTAATTCATTTCCCCCTCCCCTTAACATTACTTTTTTCACAGGTTGTCGCTTTCACATTTATGCGCTTGTCTAATACACCCTCTATTCTAACGTATACCACATTCGTAATAAACGGTTTGTTTAAGCTACCTCTCTGACTACCGTGGAACGAACGCATTATTCTCACTGCGATGACTTTCACCACCAGTATAACACTCGTTTGTTGAACCGAAGGAATTAGTCTGTGATGGCGGTTTCTGAAATGGAATTATGCTACGGTGGCAATTGTTACATACACATACATACATACATACATACATACATACATACATACATACATACATACATACATACATACAGTGATAGAAATATACGTACACCATTCCCAAATTTCTTCGACGATGTTGAGATCTTTAGGCTGAACCAAGTTCGGTTGCTGGTTTGCGGCGTCGCCTGCGAACTTATAGGAAGTGTTAGGCTGACAGAGTGCCTTAACTTGCCCCCCGTTGCCTTCTGGCATGTGGAAGTTTCTCAACAAAGTCCCAGAAGTCGTACACATGTGCCGACTAAGTACTCGGAGGTTAGAAAATGGTCATATGTGTTCTGTGTTTGAGATTTTTGTTTCGCTTTCTGGTAGATTTTTGGTCGTAGCCTCATTTGCAGACTTCCAAGGCTCTCTGGGAGTGTTTGTGCACATTTCGTTCGCCAATTGACCACTCGAGTAGCCTCAACGACAGTGCAGTAGTTGCATGTGGATGTATGTAGATTGGAGTATCTTTACCCCTACTAGTAAGCGGCCATTGTCATGGTGTAGTTGATGGCAATGGGTAAACACCTGAATAAAAACGTCTCTGCAAAGCAAATGCAGTTATTTTTTGGCGGACCCATAGCTTACGGCGGGAGGTCTCTGCACTTTACTTTCGTGGGTACCGTGAGGCCTTTTATGTCCCCAAGTTTTCCTTGCTGTATGCTGTAACGAGCAATCCTGCAATCCGTCATCTACGGACCGTGGTGGCACTTCGAGAAGGTTTGTTTTCCAGTTAGCCTGGCGGTTAATGGGGAAAAGGCGGAAATAGATAAAGTGGGCGATGCACAAGGTTGTTAAGACGCCCTGACCACATTGAGGCTACATTTAGTTAACGTGGAGACCATTTTAAGTTTGTTTTCAATAATATTTTTACTACCATTTATCCCTATCCACCTGGAATGCCACTGCTGGACTTTCTTGGAAATGGAACTGTATTTGGGCGTCCCTCAGCAAGTATCAGTGAAACTTGCAGAGGTGTGAGATAGAGTCTTAAAAAAACCATCGTTTCTTCTGTTGTCGGTAAAGTGCTTCACCTAAAAGCGGCTTTTCAGGATATATCGTAAATCCCACGGTTGGGGATTGCCAACTGAAACAGGGTGGAAATGAAGGAACTAGATGTGCTTGGGTATGGTTGTTTTCACTCTTAGTGCCTAAGATTAGAGTGTCATGGCATAAATAAATATTTTATGCAAAGAACTCGCCACTTCTGAAGCTAATTAAAAGTGACAAAGCAAATGCTTAACTACCTCAATGACGAAGAAATTAGGCAGGGGGAGGTGCTGTTCCATACTAATGTTGAAGTGTGCGGACACTTCAGTTAGCCCTGACTATTGCCTCTGTCGCGGTGGTAATGGCCTCCCGGATGGGTCTACAGCCCCAGTGCTTCAACGGGCAAGTCGTAAGCAGGCTTTCACATATTCTGGGGAGAGAGGAGCCCAAGGGCCAGGATAATATCAAACAGCCGTGTTGCATCAGGACACTATGTGTGGTGTGATGCAGGCAGAGTGGTGTTCCACTTTAAGTGATGAACACTGCGGGATCAGCTAAGCTGGAATTGTAGGCGCTGAAGTCTTAGGTTGAGCTAATCCTGGTGATGAAGTACTACTTATTATTCTGCAAAGTAAATACCGAAGGATTGAAATTTGAGTAATTATTTGAGATGACGAAATTCAGTTGTTGGTTCTTATTAGCTACAGCTCAGTAAGCGCAAAAAAGCAATTTTGTTTAAGTTTCTTTCCAGTTATGTAATTTGTTTTGTGTAATTCACTTGATACTTATATACTACTGAAAATGATTCACTACATCGATTCAAAAAATTGCGAATCCTAAACAACACTCTAACTCCCTTCAACATATCGTATTGCACTAGCACGAAATTATCATAAGTATTTTCTGCAAAAATACTTCTAAAAAACTTTATTATTTCTACCCACCTGTGCATTCACGTGTCTTTGAGCCCTGGCATAATTTGCCAAGTCAGAGGGTCAAGAGTTACCGCGGAGTTATTTTGTTGCTAACATTACTGCATTTTCTTTAGGCAGAAAGTAAGATAAATAAGTGAAACCTCAAGAGAAGAAGCTTCTTATGTGTATTTGCTTGCAAGATGAATTTTGCGCAAAAATACTGCTCCCTTCGACTGAACTCTTACCAACAAAAACCAAGGTCGACAGTTTTTTTATGATTAAGAGAAAATGGAACTCGTGCTTGAATTTTTCAATAAATCAGACACAGTACTAGTGTTAAGTATCACTTTTGTTTCTGCTCTTCGAATTTTTTTTCAAAATATATTTCAGCTCTCATTCCTGTTAACCATGCGATTCACCTCATCCACAATGAACTTTTAAGAAACCAATCTGGCCATGTTTGCGTGTTGGTGTCGCCAAAGATTGATAACTAAACAAAATTCGACCTCCGAATTGGCCTTCTTACTCACCGTCTGCTACATCACTTCTTGCTACTAATAAAAGCATTTAAGTAACACGTTCTGCCACTTGCTTGTCTGGCTGAAAATAGGGCAACCGGGTGTCTAGGTCGTAAACCTCACCTCAATGCGTATTTATAAACAACACTCTTCTGCTCTCTTGAGAAAATAACTCTGAACTGCTAAAACTACTGGTACTGTTAACATAAGGAAATAGCCGTCGGTTAAGGTAGGTTTCGTGCATTTGAAGTCAATAGGCATTAAACAGTCTATTCAATTCAATAATATTCAAACTAAGTACTCAACAATCTAGTCCAGAATGTATTGAAATGGAATAATGAGGTCACTGCTTTAGCTTGTAGGCTTATTAAGAGTTCATTGGGCAGTGCACTCATTAATGACGGTCAAATTATGCATTAGAAAGGAATTTTCATAGAACCACTGGTAAGCACTTTACAGAGATATGGATATTCGCCAAGATAATATTAAAAAAATGTAAGAAAGGCATTAGTGCAACGCTATTCTTAGTCTCCGCCTAATTTATAGAGCTGTGCAGTAAGTTACACTGTTGCAGTGTCGAGTCGTCACACCACCGGATTTCCTCTAACCACGTCTTTTGCGCATCTAGTGTTTAGTTCCTCCTTTGCAGCTTTGCTCCACCTATTTGTGGCCTCCAGAGTCGTCTGATATCCTCCAAAGTGCACCAGGTAAAACGACCATAATGATAGAAGCATTGCCCCTAGAAGGAGGCGTAATTCTAGTGGATTCGATTCTAAATTTTTAAATAAATAAAGTATTTGAATACTTTGAAATAAAAATATTGTAAGGACCTCAAGCAAAGCTATTGCAATGGCTCCGGAAGTCGGTGCGGTATTCCTTGCAAATTGAGGTGTCAAATATCGGTACTACTTTTAAATAAGTTTAATTACAAAATTATGTGTAGCTTAGTCTAGCATTAAATTTCCTAATATCATTTTGTGCTCAAAGAAAAATGTTGAAACCTTTGCAGGCTCTGGAGCCCTACAGCATCCCGGTGGGGATGGACATCTCCTTAGGGATTCGTTGTGCAAATGTTAAGGGACACTAAATCGCCACACAAGCGGTTAGAAGGCCTGGTATTAGGGGAAGGAGCAAATACAATCATGCAACAACCCAGCAGCTGCGGGTAGGCTTGCCATGATTTGGAAGAAGGGAAAAGTAGGAAACCGCTGACGGACGACGAAACAATTCTTAAATAAACTGATCAAACTTGCAGCTATTACTTCCCTCATTCCTACCAAGGGGACCAACTAGACCGGAATCTCCATTTAAGCCTTTAGACAGACAAAATTGGTTAGTGCGTTACTTGCCTTTAGCTTTCGGTTCTAGTAATGGGCCGGTTAGGGACTCCGCCATTGTACATCGCCAGGCAGCCTGGATTCCATGGTACAACAGCAGTCTCCAAGCGCTTCTGTAGGTCAACAATTATGCCTTCTTTCCTCCTCAGGGAAGTCTCGGGGTCATGTACTAGTGGCAGCGCAAAGCGAACCATATACTAAGGAACCTCCATCTATCCTTCAAAGCCCTTTGAGCACAGAGACATGGACAGCCATAGCTTTACCTCGCCCAGGTGCTGACGCAAATTAGTCTTTCCTTCAACAGAAGTTGGGATTATACTCATAGTTTCAGTAACTTGCAGCGAGAGCTGCAACTTAAAGTTGAATACTGAACTAGCGAAAAAGTTTAGTGGATTTACCAAGTCATTTTAGTAAACAAATTAAGGTAACTGCGGTTCAGCTTCCAATAACACAAAACTAGCGTTTAGCCAATCAAATTAGCATACACCTATAATTAAAACATCTAAACATCAAAAAAGGTAACTTTTGTCAGGGAGTAAAAACAGTAATGTGGCACTGTAAATTGAAGGAAAAGAATTCATGCACTGACGACTGTTCCCGGGAAAATATCGAATATACACTTTTGTTGCGATTTTTTTTCCGAGGAGGGGCAAATATGACCTTAGTGAAATCCTGACATCTTTTCATATTTACAGCCATCCTTATAAGTGTTTCATATTCTCTTACGCTTTCGCAAATGCATTTCTAGTTTTCGATTTGAAGCTTTGCGAAAATAATAATAATAATAATAAATAAAACTTTGAGTGCCTTCCGAAATTTGTTAATCGCGACCAAGTTAACTAAACTACTTGAGATTATCTGAGAAGAATTCTTTGCAACTAGGGAGAGTATAAGCAGACACTACAACGTCGTATTCCTTGGCTTTATGTAACAAGCCACATTCTTAACCAACTCGTAGACAACGGTAATTGCTAAAAACCATCTGTAATGCTGGAGTTTTTGCTGCCGGGCTACTTTTAAGCAAAGAGTAGCTAGCGACTTGATTTGACGGTAGTTTACCACCCCTAAGTTATCTAATTGCGAATTGGACGACGATTTGTACACAAAATAGCAAAGGCAATGCTCAATTTGGCTTCCACCAGCAAATTTAGGTCATCAAAGCAGTGTTTATCATAAACTCTAATGGAGCTTTAAGTGGTAATTTACTAGTATTAATAAAAAACCAACTTATCGCTAGACATCGAAATATGCTTTTTTAGGAAGAATTTAGGGACGACTTCTAGTTTTCTATGCACTATTCAAAAAGAACTTGTTGCCATCAGCTAAGTAGAATGCTTTTAATTTAATTAAATGCAATTCTCTGATTGGCAGATACTCAGTACTCCCAAGTGTGTCTATTTTTAAATATGCTATGGAGATTACCTGCGCCGCCCTTCTGGAACGTGTTGGTTACGATATTATACTGCAGACTCAATTGGAATTTGCCTTTTTTGCATTCATAGAATAATAGGAGTAGCGTATGAAGACGCTTCGTCAATTTATGCCCATTCTTCAAACTAGTTAAGCGTACACAAAGTTCTGCAAAGCTGCATATTTGCAAATATTGCGGAATGAAATCTCACAGTATTTAGAATTGGCGGAAGTTAAGCTAGGGCGGTTTGATCAACACCACGTAGAGCAAGATTGTGGCCACGACGGAAGTGGGAAGTAGAGGGTTGTAGACGTGGAGGTCGTCTTATGGAGACAGCTTTCATGGATCGGCAGAGGAACACTCTTTTGAAGCCGCGTCGGTAGCGCTTGGAGTAGAAGCAGTAGATCCAGGGGTTTACGCAGCTGTTGGCGGAGCCGAGCAACTGAGCGAACGGTACCAGAAGGAATATCACGCGCATTTGATCGTCGTCACTGAATTTCACTTCCATGGAGGATTCTTCATTGGTTGCCTTGGTAGACGTATTGAATGCGAATGCCAAGTAGGTGGGGGAGAATTTAATAATGTTGAAAATGGTAAACAGAGGTAACCAGCAGATACAGAAGTTGATTACCACAATTGCCAGCATTTTTATGATTTTCACTGTCTTAACACGGTTCAATCCACCTACGGGATGCAGTCGAACCTGCCGTGAATTGTCGTCTCTGAAAAAGATAATTTTGGCTTTTTGAGCATTACCGTTGTGGTATCTTAAGCATCCACAAACATCTGCTAGCTTGTAAGAACCGTTCAATTAACCTATCGCTAAATAGTGTATTGTCGACCTTTCCTTGTTGCTTCTGGAATCGTATCCTACCTTGCATTAAAGAATGGTGAGGGTGTTTTAGAAGGTTAATGGCTGAAAAATTTCAATAATATGTTTTATAACTTTAGGTGACTTGTCCTTATAGTGACAGATTTATAACAAACTAAGAAGAAATTCTGAAAAAGTTGCATTGTCAGCAGCAAGAAGTGTTATAAGAAAGATGGAAAATTACATAAATCAAACATTAAATTTTTAAAAAGAACGAGTAAGTTAACAACTCTAATATCATAACCAGAATATATGTGGCATTGTTGCACAAAATTTAGCTAAATTTGCAACAATTTTGATTGTCTAGTTCTTCTCTGCAGTTAATCAATTTTTTAGTTTGAATGAGCTAAGTGGAATTGTTTTCCAAACGTGATAGGACGATTTGGCTACCTGGTGAGAAAGCAAAACTAGTTGTCTCATGTTTTCTCATCAGACCCTTTCTACTGAAAAATAAAACATTTTGGTTTTTTTCACAGTAAAGGCCTATGCGTCAGAAGTGAGCACGTACATCCGAACTCCTTTTTTGAGATTTCTTTGCCATACACATAGCATCCGCTTAAATGTGCCTGCTATAAAACATAAATTTATACTAGGCTTTTCTAAAATACTTTAAAATTTTATTCTCTCGTATACATTGGATAGTCTTTGGATCTGTTTACGTCTGTAGTCAGCTACATCCCATAAGTGCTCTGTATTCACATCACTAGCATAATCTTCACCCTGCTTTACAATTCTTTCAGGGTTGAGCCTGCATTTGGTGCACACATTTAGATGTGACTTTGTGCCTTAATGCGCCCGCTTACAATACCTAGTGCATGAAGATACTGCAAAAAAAATGACAACCAACCAACCAAATTGTAGTCTGTGAATGCTCCCGGATGGGAAACTATGCCATCAACTCTAATTTACGGGGAGCACCTCAGGTTAGTATTTGTTGGTAGGGTGCACTTTTTTAAGTGATTTGAAAACTTGCCTTTAGTGGAACTGTGATAAGACATGCAGACAGGTTGAAGTGCTTATCTGTAGGACAATCTCTTGTTGTCGCTCGGGTTTTCAAAACAAACATTAACAATATGAAAGACGATGTTTTAAAAAAAAGCAGAAACATTTTTCCCTACTCATGCACTTTTCGTCCAGTCCAGCCAACCATGGTAATTTTGTACCACCATGCAAAAGATAAAAATTACACTCTTCTGAGACACTATTTTCCGAAATTTGTAAGAACTATTGTTTAATGCATTAGTGACTGTTTTAGATGGTCTTGAGAAGCCGATGGGCGAATAAATGCAGCATTATTTGCAAATAAGCCTGCGAAAGTAGGATTAGAGCATATTATTCAATTTTCGTTAAATGTACACGCCACCAGAACCTCTATAATGTGCCAACAGTTCGTGAGTTTTTGCTCAATCGCTCGTTTAGCTGGCGGCTTCGATACCGGATTACTCAGGAGCTCCACCAGGCGGTCTAGCCTCTAAGCCGTGTCTTTATCCCCAAGCCCTACTTTACTTCAAGAATGCGTATTCTGACCAAGTATCATACCTTCTTTCGTCATTAGGGAAAGCTCGGGGTGCCATAAAGAGTCATTGTTTGTATTTTTTTACTTACCTATTTAGTCATATAGTTAAAATACAGAATCGTACGAAAAGGCGCGCTTTTTAAAAATACATTGCTAGCAATAAAAGCGTTTTTTTCCACCAATTCCATACCTAGGTTTTATTCTAACATTTCCATTTTCCGTGCCCTGAGCACCAATTTGCAAGCTAAAAATGTGATAATTCCGAGAATTTTCCAAAAGTACTTTTCGGCATCAATTAAGTCTTTGAGGGTTCCGATTCTCTGATTTTTTAGGTACACGTCGGTTACTTCCGCTACCGCTGGCCGTCTTGAAAGAGCCAATTTTAAAGGTTAAAAAATAAAACACTAATGCAGGGTAGATTGAACTAGAAAACGCATTTTTTGGTCTGCATGAATAAAGTTTTGAAAGATTTTTATTGCTGACGAGGTGCACAGGGAAAAAAAAATGAAAATACTCACTTCTGCGACGTGTAATTTTGTTATTAACTTAAAGCCGAGAGGTAAAAATATCAGCACCAGGCCTGCCACATCCCGTCTGTCTGTCTGTCTGTCTGTCTGTCTGTCTGTCTGTCTGTCTGTCTTTCTGTCACTTTAGATAAGGCATTAGAATATGATAATCTTTAATAGCGCAAAAATGTACCTCTGCAACACCTACAATGAACGCCTCATTTACCAACTGTTTGAATTCTCCTTTCAGTAATCTGAAGACAGCGGTCTGAGCTCCCATTCTCGTGCCTTTTAACTGACAGTCCCAACTGACATCAAGAAATACAGGTTCTTAATTTTTGTTAAATGATTGACGTTTTCAAGACTTTGGATTCTATACAATTTAGAAGGACTCATAGAATTTCCTACAATCTCCTGTTTTTAGAAGTGATTTAATGTAAGAGGCGCAGCATCGTGGAAACGCAAACTAAACACTGCATTGCCCAACTCAACTCAAGCAAATAGCAATAAAATCACAAATTCAGCAAATTTTAAAGTGCCATCCTATTGGCTACTGTTGACTATAGATGAGATTCCGTGACCTGCTGGCATAAGATGATGACACATCCGGTAACAAAGCGGCCACATGCTCTATGTCCTCTGGTCTTAGACTGCAGTCCTATACACAAACCATGATAACCTTGAATCTCATAAGACAAGATAGAAACACCAGCCATATCTTTACAATTAACTTAAAGGCTTTAAATCAAGACTCTAAATCGAGGTTTCAGTCAGTGTATTAAATCACGAGAATCTTCATTTCAGCCAAGCGGATGCTTGCAAAGAGTGTGGAGCATAAAAGACAAATGCGAATTGCAATTGTGTTTCCCAAAATGGCTTTTTACCACGTACTAAAACCGTCTGCACCAACTGACTACAGCCTCTCCCCAAGTTAGGCAAAACACCCAACCGTGCATGATAAATCGCGTTTGAAGTAGCAAACCTGTTCAAGACATTGTAAAAACAACTGCTTTATCTCATTGAACTTAAAAGTGATCTTTTAAAAGAAGCCACTTCAGGGTTGCAAGGCTAGTTGGACACCTACCTACAGTATTTTATGTGGCTTGGAACAAATTAAATGGATTAAACCATCCTCAAGAATACTCGGAATTAATTAACACCACCTTTTATTTTCCGTGAAGTATTTCGACACTTTTAATTTTGTGTAAAGTTTTCTGCCTAAATGATTAGTGGAACAGAGGACAAACGCAACTTGAAAATTAGTTTGCCAGGGTGTATCAACACCATCAGCCTATCTTCATAATTGTTAATCCTATTCTAATTTTTGAGTTAAAAGTCATAATAGTCTGTCTACTTTTTAAAAATCAACCCAATACTGAACATTGCAAATAAGTCAGAATATCCAAAAAAGATTTTTAAATGAAAGAATTAAACACCAATCTATCGCTTTCTAAAAAAATTCTAGACGGTAGCTGCTTTCCTTCAAAATAAACAGTTAACAGTGAAACCAAAGATATGCGAATTCAAATAGATGTACTTTCTTTGTTAGCACAATATCTCGACCTACATTTTAGTAAATTTTGTTGGCGTTGCAAAGCTATTCATCGTTTTGGTTTCAGAAGGCTGGGTTTCAGCGTAACCGGATACATCCGAGGCTGTGCCTCTTTCCTGATCCGAGGGCGCTTCCTTGGTGGGGGAATGGAGTCTCTCAGGGACGACCTTCGTGTTTCTTGACTCGTCTGAACTGGTAGCTTTTGTGGCGCCCGTGGTGGACTGATCCTTACGCACTCTCATCCAGACACGGAGGATGATGGAGCAATAACAGTAGGCCATGAAAAGCAGCGGTGTGGTATAGACGAGTAGAGTCACGACACCCAGAAAAAAGGCCCTGTCGGCTGTGACAGAGGGCCAGAACTCGCGACAGTTGATGAGGCCATCTGGTGCATGTGAGAGCCGAAAATAGTAAGCCCAAGGAATAAACAATGCGGCGGAAAAGAACCAGATTACCGCGATTATCTTCTTTGCTAGGCTGCGTCGGATGAAGCGTTTCATAGGAAAGCATATTGCCAGGTAGCTGTTGGTTTAAAACAATGTAAAAAAGGCATATTGGATTACGAATTAGAAGATTCGTTACCGATCAAATGATCCTTGCATTAATTTCAGAAAGACATTTTGAAGAGTTTTATGGAAAACTCAGGGAGCTACGTATTTTTGGGATCTAGGTTTATTTGAAATGGTTCTCGAGAGGATAAAGTACCATTTAGTACTGCACGGTTAATAATTACTACGACAGTATAAGAATTTGATTCACATCCACTTCAAACTAAAGTTGATGTCAAAGTTCATTAATACTGGTTTGCTTTAAAATGTCTTTAAGCTGACACGTCTCCCATGACTTCCAATCTAGAATGACTTTTATGCACAAAATGCGAAAAATATATTATGGCATGACAATGGCAATGTTTAAAACTTTTGCTCTTTATAAAAGTTGGCATTCGGTCAGTGACTACTAAACAGCCCCACGTGATCGCCATGAAGTCAAATTTCACCATTTAAACGGATCAGAACTGGAATGCAGATTTGAGCGCTTATTACATTTGAATAACGAATTACGGAGATTAGCTTGTCTTTGGTGTTTATTTGAGTATTTTTAGATGAGTAATTGATTCTGCTTGGAGAAACTGAAACTTCGAAATAACAGTAAAAGAGTTTAGGGCTTTACTAAATTACAATCCAGGCTGTTAATCAAAGATATATCTAAAATTTTTCAAGAAAGTTGCTTGATTACGACTGCTATTTATGGAGACAATTTAAGCACATTTTGCGCCTACCCGCTCCTGTAGGTTAATTTACCGAGGAATCTCAAAATAACTACATGCATGGAAGAAAATGATATGCGTCTGAAATTGAGCGGTGCACATTTGCATCGGTGACAGCAATTGCATTTGGACAGTACGGAATTCATTTATCGCCCTTAGTCCCGTTCACACCATAATGTTTTCATTTGTAACATCAAATCTAACTCGTTGTATTGTCAAGAGCGCGTATTTGGGATTCTTCACTGCCATTTGAACTAAAAAGGAAGTATTTACACATTTTAGGAATGTTTGGCGTCTATGAGTTTTGCACTCCTTCATTCATTCGCCCGATTCTTTTAATCAACCAATCGCTCATTCATTCATTTACTCACCCAATTTGTTCCTTAGTAGATCTTTTATACTACTTTTGGATTCACTTCCTCTTTAATAATTTGATTAGCCAACTGCTCATTCAAACTGATTTATTTCTCCCGACTAAATGAAAAATTTTGGGAATGCAGTTATTTGACTACACCTATCTTTTTACTCTAGCAAATCCTATAAAGTTACTTAGTAACCTTAAAGGATTCTTATTCTTTGTGTTCCGCAAATTTAAACCACTCCATTAGTCCACGCATGCAAATAACTAACTGTCATGGTCAATGTAGTCTCCTTCTTACTAAAAAACTAAACCATTATTTTAAAAGAA
The DNA here is from genome assembly GCA_000469725.3 of Echinococcus multilocularis. Taxonomy (NCBI): domain Eukaryota; kingdom Metazoa; phylum Platyhelminthes; class Cestoda; order Cyclophyllidea; family Taeniidae; genus Echinococcus; species Echinococcus multilocularis. Next base: position 1,404,692 of record LN902846.1, on the reverse strand, counting down.
ATAAAACAATGATTCTTTTCGGATGGAAAAACCTGTTTATTACATCTGTGCACTTTTACAGTTGGTTAAGAGGCAAGTAGGGCAGTCTAACTTTGTAGGCAGTTTACAAAGATTTCCTTTATTCAAATTGAATTATGGGGCGGTGTTACCATAGTGCGATTGGCAAGGGCATCTTTCAGTCATTAGAAACACCATATAATATTATCTGGGAGATCTTGAAAATGCACGAAAGCCTGTGGACAAAATTAATGGATTAGTAAAAATTTGTCTGCCTCTTTGGTTAAATAAAAAGAATATGTGTTCTGGATCGTTATATAAAGGCAAAAAAATCTCTTACCATTTTTCAAACACATTACCCATTAAGACGTTTGAACTTCTAAACACACATTTGAATTTCATAACTGTGACTTCCTGATTACTCGTGCATAAAAGGAAAAGAGGTTTGCCGAAATCTTCAGAAGCCCACACATTTCTTGGCTGTCACACAAAAAGACGAAATTTTAACAGTTATCAGGTTTTAATAGACTTGTTTGAAAGCTTCCGACCGTGCCTGCAGCCTCAGCCCTTCTGTACGTCAGTGGAATCGTTTTTCACCCTACTTCTGTGTCTTCTAATGACTTCAGAGAGGATTAGGGAAGCTCGAGTTATAAGGGAATTAGGTCGAAATAAATAAAAAAATTGCCACCGAAACTGATAAAGGTGCACATTTGTTAGTGTACGCTCCAATCATTTTAGAAGCCTATTGTGTAGCTGCGCCACACCTTTTTTTACTATCCTCTTTTTTCCTGAGATATTTTTTCAAAGGCAGCAAGTGTGCTTCTGCTGTGGAAGGTATTTTGGGGAAAAGACATCATTCACGGGAAACATCCTCACAAGGTCTCTGCCGTGTGGTACAAATTCTGCTGTTGTTAGGGAAGGACATAAGAAAATGATTGTGTTACACGGCAGAGCGTCTTTTAATTTGTCTGGAAAAAGAATATATCACAGCAATTTAACTTATATTGCGTTGTGCAATGAATGCATGTTATCTTTTAGATTGTGCACGTATTTTATTGGTCAATTACAAGGAGTTGGGAATGTCTACAGAGTTCCATGATCTGGAAAATTACATAGGAGTGGCTTTTAGCATGTTTAAATTAACTGGTCAAGGTAATGGGTTTTAAGATGAGATTAACAAAGCGCAGGAAATTCAAATAACAAGTGAAGGTCATTTGCCTGAGAAAGAGAAAAGCGGTTCCCGATACAAAAACTAGTTCGCGAAAATAATTTTAAGTGGATTGTTGAATGGTAGTTACCAATCACTTCAACAATATCCTAGCCACTAATCTGTTAGGTAAAGTCTTTCTGGGAGTTTGGACCAACACATAGTTAACCATTGTGTTCTTACGTACTAGATTTCAGCTACTAATGTTTTTTAATTGAGACAAACTAAAACGACTATATTTTGGCAAAGAATTATTTTGGCTTACAACAAAAAAGTGTCCTTTTCGCCTAAATGATAAACGCGTTTTAGTAGTTAATCCAGCTAGCCATAGAGCGCTGTAAGTTAATGACAATATGTAGTAGACTTTAGACTGCACCTTTTCACCCCAAATAATAGCACTTCAACTTTTCCATCAACTGACGCAAGAGTTTGTAGACTTTAACCAACGACATTTGTATGCATCAGTGAACAAACAAGCACACCATGCATTCACCAAAAGTATCTGCTGTGATTTTTAAAGGAGCAAATAAAAGCTCATTTTTTGGATTTTGTAAATACGGCGAAGCGGCTGTGCTCGCATCTCGGAAAATTCTTTAAATAAATGTGAAAGACACGATGCCTGGTAAATTTGATATTCCAGTATGACAGCACGCTACTCACAGACACGCAAGGTGGTAGAAACGACCTTTTAACACTGAACACATTAACATCTATCAAGCAGGCTATAAGTGAGGCAATATGTTGATTTTATAGTTTTTAAGTAACATTACTAGGCTTCAACAGATTCAATCGTAAAATTAATGCGTTTAGCTTTCGTCAGCTGCTGGCTGATGATTAAATTTAGGACACCTTTGCAGAACAACCGTACAAATGCATACTAAACATTGCTTAAACGTAGATACCCAAAAAAGGCGACATAACAGACAAATGGACTGCTCACCGGTCAAGAGCGATCACTAGGAGAGATAGGGATGAAGCGCAGACGCTAATGCCCTGGAGGTAGGGCACACACCAACAAGTGGTCGCACCCCAATGCCAACCTTAATGGAAGCGGGATGAGAGGATATATATGCATTAACTCGTAATTCGCAAAGGCAATTTTTATGAGTTAGTGAAATTATTGTAGAAGCTGGATTTTGTAAGTTAGTCTGACCAACAATTTTGTTTTATGCAACCAATTAAAAGGGGGAACGCAATAAAGTACTAAGACTGGATGTGACACTCCCAGATGGGAATTAACAAAGGGACGCAGACTCGCTGTGTCAATTAGGTAGAATACACATGGAAAGCTTTTACCAAAATTAATGTCATTTCATCTTAAATTTAACCTCAGGAAAAAGTAGGGAGGAAATAATGCCTTCCTAGCTGCTTAATTTGAATAATTCCATCTTGAAAGCTAAATTATTCCCCATTAAATGACAAAATACGCTTAAGATCAATATCAGCGTTTGAGAACTTGAGTTATTAAAATTGATAAAATATTTTCCACAGTGAAGCATTCCTTGCAGAGTTGTTTGCCAAACACGTTTAGAATGCTCGCCTGAAGGATGAAAATTCTAGGTGCCTATTATATTGAATAAATATTCCCTACAATGATTTCAGTAATTCTCACAGAGTAGCGAATAATTTGTGTAAGCTTACCAACTTTACCGGCTCCTGCCCCATCGGATAAGTTTTATTTATAGGGAAATGGAAACGTTACCACGTTTACTGCCGTACGTGAAGATTGGGTTTCCGTAGATAATTCCCATTAAGGTAAAAAGCCTTTTTTGCTACAGCCTAACGCGTAGTTTGAAGTTCATTATAAAATCAACAGAATTAGGTGACGCCTGATCTGGTGGATGGGTCTTAACACCCCCTGCCTTTACCGCATACAGATAAAGCAAGTTAATCGACGTACCCACGACAATATTCTGGAGGAGAGTTAACGGTTCCACAAAGACAGTGACAAGCAGATCCGCTACTGATAAATTGCAGATGAAGATGTTAGTCACCGACCGCATGTGATGGTTGCGTAGAACGATAGTTATGACCGCGAAATTGCCGAGCAGTCCTGCGATGAAAATAGTCGCATAGGAGACACTTAGGAGAGTGACAATGGGATAGGAGTGTGCGAATTCCCAAGTAGGACTTGCTGGCTCAGTTGCAATCGTAGAGTTGTTCATCTGAAGGTTTGATAATGGTGCTGATATAGGGTCACGTTGTCTTGCGAAAGACCGATTAGACAAGAAATCATATTTTCTGGCCCTATCAATTCCCCATTGGACTAAATGCTGCAAACTGATTGGTTGTAAGACTTTTCCCAAACCAATCAGGATGCAGCATTCCACATCCACTGCTCTATTCATTTCGCTTGGAAAGCGGTGGCAACACAAAGGTTTAAAAATAGCTTTAATTTCTATTATTACTTAGTAATTTTGGTTGAGACCTCTTCCCTCTCTGTGAGATCTCAAAAAGAATACTTTTCGCCTGGTACTACAAGAAATTGAGTTGGTCACTTCAAAGCCAACCGCCAGCTCCATTTAACTCAACGAATAAAGGACAAAATTTTGGTTCTTTAAAGGAACACAAATTTTACAATTCGCCTAAGTTAAAGTACAGGAAAATATGCGTGTGCACTTCTTTGATGGCGGAAAGACCAGTCTGCGTTTGGCTTAAAAGCGGTTGCGTTTATTTTGGCCAGCACACTTAGACATGCAAATGAATTGTTGCGAAACGCTGACTGGTGCGTTGGTGTAAACAATTCAAACCTTAGTACTTTAACATGAGAATGAATAGATTGTGACTTTTATGTAATTCTGGTTAATTTTAGGTTACTCCGCAGGAATGTGAACCAAACTTGTCAATGCCCTATGCTGCTACAAATGGATTAAAGTGTCTAACATAATAGCCATCAAGTTGTCAATGCATCATCAGCTTTTTTAGCGCCACCGTTGATGCCTGTTTGGTGGTTTGAATTGCGGTCTTGGCAAAAAATAGGAAAATTTTACAAAATCTCTCCAAAGATTAGGCAGTTGAGGTAGGTTAATAGCGTAGACTCACACAAGATATTCGCATCACAGGCAGGAACTGAGTGTGAAGAGTTAATTCAATTAAACCCCTCTAGTCATAGGAAAAAAACAAACACTAAATGTGATTTTTAGATCACCCATCCCAATTCTTAGTTATAGGTCCAATGTTTTAAGTATAGCAAAGGTCTATGCCCTAGAGATCATCCAGTTAAAACACTAAATTGTCACCTTGTGCCTTCCTGAATTGTTTACTACGATCTTTGATGCAAAAGCTTATTGATACTAAAATTCCACACCTTTCCTGTCGTAAGGATTAACTGCACGAAAATAATCTCTCTTTTTAGCATTCACACAGACTAGGCTTCGTCTAGGCCCCTAAATAGGTTGTTTTAACAGTGAGATTAGTCCCTTTCAAGGAGCCCAGAAAACATAAGAGTTAATGCTATAGTTGATTAAATATCTTTCGTTTTAACTTTGTGCAACAACGGATTTTGTTATGTCTATGGTTAAGTGATTTTGGGTGGAAGTAATCTGCGCTGGACAAAGCTGCTCTACTTTGAGTTAAGCAGAATTTGACGGCATAAGAACTCCACTGCCCCGATGATCTAGACCTGTCAGAAGTGCGATCTTTTCCCAAACCGAAGGGACTGCATAAGTAATTACTGGTTTACAAATATATCATACTAGCCATGGCTACCAATTCGATGGCCGTTATTTTTTATGGAAGCTTTGTATGCAAAACACAACCTCCTCTAGTAACCGATTAGAAGGCAAATGGGGATGTGGATTTACAAGTTGCGGTATTTTTAAGCATAAAATAAAACATTAAAATTAAGAATAATAAATGGTGAATGTATAATCTCTAAATTGTATAAAATTTCTCCTAGTAGTTCCTTCCTGCCAAAAGAAGCACCTGTGACTTTACAATTTATGCCTTTCTAGCAGCCAGGACTTCCTGATTACCTCAAAATATCCGAGTTAGGATATATTACAAGCATTTTAGCTCAGGATATGCATAGTCCAAAGAAATATCCCTGCTATTCTAGGTTTCAATGCTATAAATTTATTACAGTTAACCGGACCGGCCGATATCACGCACAGATGGACAAAAATAAAACTAAGGTCAGTTGCTGTACAATAAAAAGGCGAGATTAGGGGATATCTTGGATCCGGCTTTCCATTAGCCAGATGCGTAAGCACATGCTCTACTTCCCGGCTAAATCGGACGTCTCGGCAATAAAGACCGCCATCTGCAAGTCTCGCATACACACAACCGTTACTTCATTTATCGTGAGCCTATATGTAGGCTGTTCTAGTAGACAATGTCGTAGTCTACGAGGGGGTTGCGTTGCCATTAAACCAGTATGACTTTTTGAATAAATGAAAATGTAACCCTAGCATTACTAAGCAGTTTCCTTACAATGCGTTTTGATATGATAGCTGATGCATCAAGAAGCATTCGTTAAGTAGGATTACACGGGTTTAGGGCAAGAACACAGCCCCATATGCTTCAAAGAACGACAGAAGCAGAACACGGAGTTGGTTATCAAAACAATCCAAGGAGGTAATCCCCTTTCCTTTTTTTGCGTGGCTTTATTTATAACACAAGGAAGTCAGTCACGTGGGGCTGTGGGAGGCGCGATGCCAGTGCCGTCCAGTCAATCAGACTGGAGGCAGTAGAGCCGATGTGGTGGACTGTTAGTGATGGAGATGGCAACGATGTAAGCAAGGGAAGAAAGCAACCCTCGGAAAGGGCAAACAAAACCCACTCAAAGCGAGAGTAATTCTCTTAGCAAATGGCGACAGCCATTCTGCACAGATCGTTGGTGGGATTTTGTGGGGTTTTACAGTCTTCCTGCAAGCCACTAACCGACATTCAAATCTGATCATTGCCAAAAATCGGTAACTGGTAAATAAGCTTCCATTTGATCATGTTATAATTCGGTTTGTTTGTCGTTTTTTGTCTGTGGTAAAATGGTAGGGTCAGAAAAAACAAAATATCATCCCACTAGCCATTATTGCATTGGCCCATTCCCATCGTATGGGCGAGTTCGAATGTTGCCTTGGTTGCTTTCAAGCAACGATATTAGGCGTAGAAAAGTGAATTAATAAGGATGAACTGGGAGACCGCGTATAGCAAAGGCGACGTGCTAGAAGCAAAGTGGAAGCATCACAATTGCAATGGTATGCTTTCAAGACGTCGTTGAACGGCATTTTTATTCTCCACCTAACCACTTCCCACATGCGGAAAATCTGATAGCTTAGAAAATGTGATTTAGCAATTTTAGCAATTCTTGAACTTTTATACTTACTTTTCCAATTTGTAACCAACAGTAACTTCAACAATTGGAATGACAATTTTAGTAACGGGCAAGTCGGGAGCTCCATTAATGATGCCTAGTAAAACTTGTTTCATTTATGCATAAATATAAGTGTAATTGAATGTTTGATTGTCTATTACTGCTAACTTGTCTTTGCATCTAGTTTTAAGGTATAATGGTCACTACTCCCCTTGTTTTTGTTATGAGATTCTGTAAAGGGGAACAAAGGGCATTAATTAGAATGCCTTATTCAAAGGCGGACAAAAACTTGCATTTGCTAAAGCATCAGTTTTTTGGCAGAAAATATTTTTTGCAATAGAAGTGTACATCGAAATCTGGAAAAGACTGTCAAGAAAACGTATAAAAAAATTTAATGCATGTTTAATTGAATTGACCATTAACGTGAGTAGCTGTGACACCTTACAACATCTCTGCGGACCCAAGAAGACAAATTACTCCGGCAGAATATGTATTGTTGATATACAGCAGAGCTGGGAGACTACTGACACGGCCCGGAGGCCGTGTCGTTTAGCGAAAGTACAATGACTGGGCCTTAAGTGCTCTTCGTAGTCAACCTTCTAAGGTGGATGTGAAGTTTCAGTCTGTGCTGCAGGAAAACACCCACGAGCCAACTGCACCAGTCATCGAATGAGACTGCAACTCAAAGGCTGGTCCCTCTTTACAATTTCCGTGAAGGTGAAATTTTGTCATATATGGGCACTGTATTTTGAAGAGAATAATAAGAGACAGATTTCAGCATATTTTTCTGGAAATGAGGTTTCTTGTCGGTTTCTCCTTATCATTCGTTATCACTTCAGTGCTGTCCATTCAGCTACCAGAGTGGCTGCCATTTTTAAAGTGGTTCACGACTGTGCTAGTATTGTTTTAGCTGTTAACAGCATGCCTGCAGAACACGGGATTGTGATGGCATAGTTAGGAGTGGTCACAAATTTCCACATTCACATCAAATGCCCTTTGTCCAGCGCGTAACAGTATAACACTCAGGAATGCTGCGATTACTTAGTCGAAACTGCATTGAGGACCCAGAAATGCCCTAATTTTGACCCTTTATATGCTATAAATTTATGACCTTCAGTTCACCTTGAAGCCTTAGTAATATTCCCATGCCATCGGCTGCTAAGAAGCTTAAATAATTGGCAACCATTAGTGAAAAGTGAAATAATCGAAGCCCCATAAATGTACCTAGTTGTGACATCTTGTATCACTGCAATTGTCATGTAAAAATGAAAACTAAACATGAGATTTTAGATAATTGCAACCCTTGGCTGGATCTGGATGGTTTACTTCCAAGCTCATGAGTTTGCAGAGCAGTTACATTTTTAAGTGAGGTTTAGTAAAAAAGCCTCCTTTCTCCATCCTTATTTCTGGTTTTACCTAGATTAGTCTGTATATCGCCCACTCACTTTTGAATTATTCTACCAAATTGGCCTTCTAAGCACCGTGAAACATGGTTCATATTGAGAAAGGGATATGAAAATCCCGCATTTGCTTTCTCTAATCGAAATGGAGGGTGCTGAAACGCACAGAACGTTTGTTTTGTTTACACTTTTTAAAAGCCCAAAAAGCTTTCGTCAACAAAAGTTGGAACTGGAGTGTCCTCTTTGACCACAACATGTATTGTCTATCCAAGGTCAGCGAAATAGTACAAAAGTCGTTGTTACATAAATCGCATGAGATCAAACCTCCAAAATGAGTCCATGATGCCTAACTTGCAAACTAATAACGTAAAGGTAATGATCGACGATCTTGTCCACCGTCTTACATTATAAAAGCAAGCAGAGAATTTACATGAGATCAAAAGCCATTAATTCTGCCAGTGCACCAGCTATTGAAAGAGGTGATTGGGCATCAGAAATTGTCAACTACCCATGCAAAAAATCTTTACCTAGTGGGCTGAGGTAATAATGAACACATCCATTATTTCATTTTTCTGTTATAGTTCTGTCTATATAAACTGTCAAAAGCCTCCGTTTGCTAAACCTCCTCAGACAGGAGTCACCTCTTATTAATGTTACTTCAGGTTGACGAAGCATACTCCAGGTGTGATAAAATCAACCGTCCCTCATTTACTTCTCCACTATTTAAAAAGAGCCGCAAAGTAATTAGAAGTTAAAATTTACAACCACATTTTGGGACCTTAAACTATCCCCATCATGACTACTAAAATGATTTACAGGGCACCCGTTAGGTCCCAGTAAAAGTGGATGGATGTAGGGTCTGCTATCGACACAGTGGATATGCGCCAGAGGCTTAACAGCTACCTTCTTTATAATAGATATTCAATTTCACAAAGCCAGGTAAGACAGCTAAAAGAAGCAACGCTTAGAAAATCGAAAAGTGGTACCACACAAACTGATGTCAATAATTTGCTTAGCACAGGACTGATCCCCTATCAAACTAATTGATTATGGCGAAAGGTGATACCTTTTTGATTGATATGATAAATCATCCCCATTCAGCAACGGCATTTTTTCACTTGTCACTGCAAAAACTAAGGTCAGCAGGAAAAATTTCTAGTAATTTCGGAAATTACCGCAAGTTGTTACTTAATATAACACCGACAGTTTATTCAAACGTGGAGTCAAGTTTGACCACTTGTTTCCCCAAACAAGGAAGCAGGTAATGATTTGAAGCTAAACTTTTCGTCATGAAGACTACTTACTCAATTAAGCAAGATCCCATTTTTTTCGGCAATATTCATACGTAAGTTGTGGTACGCCATAATACAGCAAAGATAACAAGCTATGATTATCACACCTATCAAGCGTAAGTTAGTGGTTGGTTAGGTGAAAAGTAAGCAAAGTACAAGGCTGAACCCAAAAGAAGACCTCCTTGTTTTTATGCAAGACTAAGCAAAGGGAGGGTCAATGCATCCTGTAACCCTTGCTTGAATCCAGCTATGAAATGTGCCTAACAAGGTGGTCATATTACATTCCTGAATCATCTCAGATTACCGCAACTTGGAGGAGCAGTATCGCAATAAAGGTACTCCATCCAGCTCGATGACTACACTTCGGACATCACAAATCGTAAATGGGGGATAATAACTCTCACAAAGTTTGTGTTGCATACTACTTAGAAGGCAAAAAGGAATTCCTGATTAGTTTATTCCGTCCTACAAAACATAAATGATGATCGTACATACACGCCAAAGGACGGAAGCCAGACGTGTCTGTAGACGAACTGGAAGGTTTCATTTCTGCGCATTTGCTTGACAAATTGCTCTAGTGTACATGCAGAGTGGTAGCGGTAGGAATATTGCCGTAAGGCACTGATTCAATGTGTACTTTCTGAATTTGTGACAACTTTGCATAAGCTAGCACTAACAAGTCCAATGTGGACCAAAAATTTGGGGGAAAGTAATCTTGATTAACAATGCTGCATTCTAACAGACTTTTGAAACAATTCAATGCTAGAAAGTACATTTTAAGGGAACCTGCTGTGGAAGCAGACGACGTTTCTTCATCCTAGAGGTTTCAGCAATTCCGGTTTTTTATTAGTTCTATGATATAACTTCCTTCCTTCCTCTTCCTTCGCTATGACCTTTCATAAACAAATAAACAGGGAGATAAGTGAGTCACATTTTAGGCATTGCAGTTTCAGGCTCATTGAAGTTATCAAATTCACAATTTACAAATACTACCATTTGGAGAGCAGTGGATCCAATTGCAACTTGTTAATTACTTGTTTAACCCGCAGTTCTTTAAGCAAATGGCTCAGACGTTTGAGATAACTTCAGTTTCAATAGCGGCAGCTCTTCTTTCAGTTTTCACACTTGCTGTATCATACTCTCCGGGCCATATACGGTACCCCACTCCCTCAAAGAGTCCTCTCTTCCATCCAAATTTCAAGGCTGTAACATGCAAGGCAAATTAATCATGCACAAAGGTGCAATGTACTCTCCACTCAGAGTGCCGCCAAATTCTCGTTATAACACGCATTCTTCTCCCTCTTTTCCATTAGTCACTGCAGCATTTGTTTTGACATCACTCTGGTGCTGACTGAATGTCTCAAATCTGCTACTTTGTTTTGCCCAAACTTTTTGAGTTGATTTATTCAAAAGCAACCAATTTGCCACAGTTGAGTCACCGTAGCCAAATAGACTAACGCATGAGGGCATTTACGCAGAGCAGCAACTTTTCCCACCCCAATAGGGATTGCTAAGCTCTAATTTTGCGCCTCTGTGGCCACTTTGGGAGCTTCGCATAGCCAAACCATGTCAGAGTATACTTAGAATCTCCTTTCCATGAGCTCTTATTTCATCGATGCACAAATCCACCTCACATTCTAGTCCTCTATTTGAATTACCAGCCAAGGTTCCTTAACCTGAACCCCAGGGACCAAAACCATTGGGAATACTGATGGAGCCTCCAATGAGAGAGGTAGAATAATGAGCCAAATGAACAACCACCATAGCTGAATCTTTAGATGATTGTATTTTATAAATGAATGTATTATCTCCGCACCTCTTATACGTGGAGTGTTATGTCTAAGGGCGGGGGATGGTGGAATGTCTCACCATTTCTCTCTCACATAGGCGGCATGGGCTCCCATTTCGCGGTGCGGTTATCCATTCTTCCAGTTCTTTTGCATGCTTCTTGTAGAGGTGACTCCAAGTCAATATGCCATTCCATTCTTTAGAAATAACCTAGAGCCCAAATTAATTTCATTGTTGGGTTTCAATTGTACCTTATTCTCTGCGTGTCCACTAACTCATCTTTCAAGAGAGGATAGTTAGAAATCAACAGATGCAACACTTCGTTAAGTGATGACTCTGATCTAGGCATCAAGTGTATCCACCACAAGCCTTGGTCAATCCGTAATGGAGTAAGTATTTAATGCATCATATCACAATACTGAGTCATAATGTATTTACACCAATACAGCCTAAATACTTTACAAACTTTACAATTTTTCTTAAAGATCTTAAATTGTAAACTGAACTCATGCAAATTTTTGTGAGCAGCCAAACCACAACCATCAGCGATTTCTTCACGAGTTTGAAATAAAAATGACACAATTCAAGTGAAAATGCAAATAGCACTTATTTCAGGTATGGGCCGGGTGCTTCTCTTCCACCGTAAAATATTTTCCTTCCTTCCACTTTTCATACTTTCCTTTAATGTGGGACACGCTGCTCAGTTAAAATGATTGCAGCAACTCCAAAGAATCCCTTGACGCAAACCAAGAGAGGAATACTGGCTCCAAAGTAGAACACAATGAGGCGAACTAGTTCACACACTCTGACAAAGTTGCGGTTTTTTTCACGCGGCATGCATTTTTTAATAGAGAGGTAAAATTTCCTAGGGTTTGCGTGTGCAGACGACGGGAGATTGTTGGATCACGAATGCCTGCCTAGGTGTGTGCGTGCGTATGCAACTGTCCTAGTCAGTTGCGACGATGCAATGGCCCGTGTCCCGCCCACAGCCTCAGTACATTCGAACAGGTAAAATTTCAGTGGTTTCGGTTTAACTTCTCAAAAAATGGAAAAAATCTTACCGAATCCAAATTATCGCCTTAGCTTGGTGAAATTAAACTGACAAGTAAATGCCATAATGTTTACATTTTACCAAAAATGCCTCCTTTGCCCCACATGGTGTAGTCCGAAGCAAATTTGCAACTTTCAGCAGGAAGTTAGATCCTTGTACATTTACCGATTCCAAAATTGAAATGTCCAAATTTGAAATTGGCGTCTTGATTACTAAATGCCCATGGCCATGTACTGTACGGTTTGAAAACTAGTTAAAAAATATCTTCGCTGTAAGGAATTTAGCTTTTTAAAGAGGGCATCACACTTGATTCAGTAGTTACTGACCTTGCAATGCTACTCTGCTTGACATATGCAAATCGTCAAGCGAGCTTGTTTTAAGCAAATGGGGAAATTTTTAATTTAAGGCGCACTTTTTGTCGAAAATCTTATTTTTACCGCTTTTATAACCATTAGGTTATTTTTCTCCCACTATAAATGCAAAGTCCGCTCACTGCTGACACGTGACAGGTGTTATTTGGTTTCTCGGACAGGTTTGACACAGATGAGTTATAAGGTAAAGGTATCACTTTACCTAACCAACAGTCCATTTGGAGATGCAGCCGTGACTCCATCCACAAGTTCTCTGAAATTTCACTCAAAACTATCTCGCAATGGCGAACCGTCAAAAGTAGAGCTGCACAGAAGGTGCTTTTAAAGATTAATGGTCATACCATTCATTTTATTCAAGGTAAAGAATTCGCGGTTTTCTTGCTTGCACGGCTAAAAACGTTAAATTGCTGAAAATGTCGTTTACTGTAATATTCAGAAATGCAATACCTTTAATTAATTTTTAATCTGTGGTGGAAGTACTTCCTCTTTCGGACCACCAAAATAAGTTCAGGGTCACAATTGTACCATTGATAAACGAGGAATTAAGGGGTATTATCTTGAGAGCGCATAAGACAAGCACGTCATTACTGTTTGACTAGTGATTGAACAACTTCCATATTTAGATTTAAAAAGGGCTGAGAATGGACTTGTTACCCACTTTTGTAATCCATTCTGCATTACGTGCAAGGCAAGTTTAGGCCGTCGGATCTGAAAACAACTGCCACGTATATCTGGCTTGGACAATTGCCCAGTTTGCCCCAATCCCTCGCCACTTTGTTTATGATGAAAGTCATTTGGCCGGGAAATTGCCTCGTCAGCAATACGCAAGTCCTTGCGCGTTTAATCAGTTAGCAATTATTACAACGAAGTCCGTCCGTGGAATGGTACACCCGCAGTCAGATTTGATGACGAATTTTGCAAGGTCTCCATGAATCTTCAGTGAGCCACAGAAAGGGGAAGCAGATGTAATCTTATAAGAGGAACAAAGCACTCTTAAGGGTCTTACTTCACAGTGATTGTACCACTTAAGTCTATGTTCACGGAGTCTTTAGGGAAGAGAGTAGATATTGACATCTAGAGGACCCTGTTGTCCACCAAGAGAGGAAACTGGTGCATTATGATTGTAATAAATTACTTTTTGATCGAATCTGAGATAGAGCTCATGCAGACACAAAAAACTGGAACAGTTGTCACACCTTTCCTTAATTGCTCAAATTCTCAAAACGAAGTGGCTAAAACGGGGTGCAGCGTACAAAAAGTTTATTTTCAAAGCCAACTTTTACCGAAATGTGCAAGAATTTTGCAATTTGCAAGGCGCACATGACATCTGAACATCTACAAGGTGAGGATTAGATGGAACGAAAGAATCGCATTTAGATTGGAATACTGAAGGCAATTAAGGGGAATGTCCGACGGTATGATTGGGATTTACGTCTTGGACAGCGCCTACTTGTTCGCCGAACGGGCTACAATGTATACATTAAATGGTTGTGTGATGAGAGTATCAAACGAAATGTCTTAACAAACCCAGAATTTGCATCCCACAATATCTCAGACTACGTAATGCAACTGGGTGAAGAGATTCGAAAATATTCAAAGCCTTGCGGGACTACTTGCTACAGTCACACATCAGGCAGGAAAGACATTGCGGGAAGACGCAATCAAACTGAGATCCGCCTAGCCTGTTCCACTGCGTAGAATGCATTGCATACTTTGGCACCCGTAGAGCAAAAGAATGAAGTCTCACTAATGGTAGTCGTCTCAACAACAAAGCACCTTGTCTGCAAGGCATGACTCTGTACTCTATCAATTACGATTAATTAAAACGGTTTAAAGTAAACGTTGCCACAGAAATACTACTCTGCTAACGCTTTTTACAATTTTGAAATGCAGCACACTTTTCTTACTGGGATATCAAAATTAAAATTAATGGGTTTGGCTTTGCCTTTGCCTAAGACCATACGTATTTTCCAGTAATCGGGCTGTCAATGAAGTACAATTCCAAGCTGCGGTAAGGAAATGGCGCTAGTTTTATTTCACCTTAACACCTTCTTTAAGGGGTTATATGGTGTAGCCCACGCGGTCTGTTTATTACTTAGAACAGTTGTTTTAATAAAACCAGCTTAAGCCCGATTTTCTTCAACTAATCTTAGCCGAACTGGCTCTACAAAGCCTAATTTCGGATTGAAAGTCAAACAAAATCTTAGAAGAGCATAAGTGACTTTAGGATGAAAAGGATTTACGCTTGTTTTGCAATTTGTGTTCAAATACTACTTCCCTCTTCGAAACCCAGTTGCATTTTAACATCATTATTTGAGTTATTGCGGGGTGACTCGAAGAAACAAAGTCAGTCAAATGACTATCTGCATAAATAAAATTTTGCTCCTTGTTTAGGCTCTTTCGCGCATCTCTGTCGTGTTACTTGAAGCTCATTATAGCAACTGGTATATGAAGTCGCCTTTATTCATCCATCAGACCTACTTTTCGTTGGCAAATCATTTTGTTCCCTCCCGTATTTAAGTCTTGAATCAGAACGATTTTCCACCATTGGGCATTAGAACCAGCCTTTATCATTTTCTATCAAATATAGGCGGAGTATTTAACACGAGGGCAGCAACCACACAAGCAGGGCGCATTGTATGCCTAACGTCTGCAGCTTTCAAGGCGCCAGCGTTCACTACATTGCACGATTTGTGATTTTGATGTAGCAAATGCCTTGAAGGTGTCCTTTAACCTTGTCTATCTCAGAGCCTTCGGCTTATTGTGGTTTATCTCAAAACGGTGAACCAATTTTGAAATTTGGGCCACGAGATGTTTCAGGCACTTAGGCAGGCATGGCAATTCAGGAAAAAAACATTTATGGGGAAGGAGTTAAACGTTCACTGTTTTATCTTTTGCCTATGCACTGTCAAAAACACAAAGATAAAAGTCGAGGATCCCATTTTTTGAAGAATTTGAAATGCACTCTAAATGTGCACAAAAGTGGGTTGAAAATGACATCCACCAGTCCCCTGTTCAGCAGGTGGCACCAGTCATGAACCATTTGGTTAAGGCCACTACAGACCTATTTACACTACTTGTATGAAGATGCCAGTAAAACGAACGGGCAATAATTCCTTCACTTTTCTGTTAGCTCAACAGAAGTAAAGTAGGAATAGCCGATGAGCACTGCAGTGAGAACAAAGTTGCAAGGGGCAAATCGCCTACGACGTTGATGCCTGGCTCAAATCATCTACACGAATGAGATCAGAGCAGTGGGTATGACATAGTCCTTGCATGCTTAACCTCAGTGAAACACTACTTCTTTATGCAGGACTATTATGCAAGCCTTCATCATTCACGGTCAAGTATGCTCTCTTTTAAAAAGCAGCTCACAAATCACTGCACATTTAATAGCTGGAGTATTTATTCACCATCGAAATTTCTGTGCTCTGTTATGCATTCAAATTAAAAGCGCCATTGACATCACCAAGTTGGACTTGAAGTTGCCATTCAACCAGGTGCCTCCCATCACACAATCAGAGCTACTTAAATGGAGCTAATTTTAGATGAGAGGTCCACATGTTAATGCCATTAAGGCTACAAATTGTGTAACTGTCTCAAAAATGCAAGAGGAAGTAGACTTTGGATTCTTGAATTATACAGCTAATCAAGTAAGTCATTTGTTCAGTAGACCATCTACCAGGGTTATTTCAATATGTTCAATATCCAAACTCTTTGTCGTTAGGATTATCCACAATAAACCAAAAGCTGTTTTTGCAAAATATTTCCTGACTAAGAACATCATTTTTGCCTGTAAAAAAAGAGTGCACATGTGCGTTTTTTCTATTCCAATGAAGCTCATCTTTTTACCAGCAGGACAGAGTGACTTAAAACTCAGTTTTGGTGAAGTTTGAGCCTGCGAAAGCAGGATCAAAATAATAAGCCGAAGTGAATGGCTAATAAAGGCCGTCGCAAAGATTCTCAGTGCAGCAGATTTATTGGCCTTAACACTTGTTTCTCAACTACACCGGATCAGAGGAGAAGACTCCATTGCCTCGGCTTGAGAGCAACTTCAGTTGCGGTGGATTTGTACCAATAAAAGAGGCCCGCTGTCTTTAATGTGTTCTTGTTGAGGCTAAAAGAATGGAGAGTATAGTACGAGAACAAGGGAATGTGTTCGTGTGGGTCTTGATGGAGGCTAAAATTAATTCAGCATGGATGAATTGGGTTTTTTTTTATTTCATCATGACGACTTAGTAGAGGTCTTCAGCAATCTTGAATATTTTTGTTAATTTTCTAGCATTCCGTTGTGTTACCCAATTTGCAAATGAATGTCTGTGATGTTAGCTATAAAAGTGGAAATGGTCAGGCACCATGCACGGATCTCTTAAGGTAACGGCCTTTCCACGGTAAATAAGACATCCTTAACACCTTATGCTGCTTTTCGTTTTCCATCTAGTGAAGCACTTACGTAGTTTGCTAAAAATAAGTAAACTAACCTAAATGAAACAAAAATATATTAAAACACAAAAAGGATGCTTGCCTAGTTGGTTGGATTTCAGCAGCACTGTCGAAGGACTATTCTTACGTCATTACACGTATCAATGAACAAGAAATTGACACAACATCGACTACTAGGGCCAATTACAAGGGCACTCCAAGAGCAGTCTTGTGGGGCTACTCGATTTATTTGTTAACATCTGGACATTTGATTATTAAATTCAGGGCGATAAAATGTTCTTCTTCTTTGAGATGTTAATCACTTTAACGGAGCATTCAAAGTACTAATTTCTCCACTTTTTACTGACGACAGAAAATGCCTTAAAATAATAGCCAACTGTGAATGAGGGTCTATTTGCTCTGAATTCGTTCGACAAGCCATTCTTGCTAGCGCCTTAGGAACTCAAGCTTCTTTTTAAGAGCTTATGTAATCGCCAAATATCACATCAAAAATTGCAAGTAGCCTGTGCTTTGTCAAGGGGAATTCACAAAGCAAAACTTCAGTATGCTCGGACACATGTGCTTAGGAACTTTGGCTTATGGAATCGTTAATAGCCAAATGGAAAATGTAGAAACTTCCCAACATTGAATGGCAAACTAGAGACATGGAGTACCGCTCTGTAGACACAGTCGATCCATGGCTTTGGTGACAAGGGATGAAGTGGTAAAATAATGCCAGATTAACTTGCATAATCAGAAAGTTAGAGTTGCAGGTGCCATGGAATACATTACAATGCGTGTCTATGCAACTCACTCTCTCGCCAGTCTTTGGGTATATGACAGAATCAGTAGAAGTTTAGAAATGCTTCATTTTCTCTCCTACTTTACCTGTTTATGTGCTAGTAAGACTGTTTTTGCTCAATCTTTGATATTTACACAGTATTTCTGCAAATATTTTATTCCCATAAAGATAATTTGAGAACAAGGAATAAGTGATACCTGAATGACTGTGAGTTTATTCATCATTTGCCGATCCTTGCTAGTGTGCAACTCATATCATTCAAAGGTAAGTCAGTAGACAAGAAACAAATATGCAGGCAAATGAGCTTTCATTTATGCTTATAAAAGATAATTAGTTCTGCCGGGCATCTGTAATCACGTTGTCAGCATTTGTTCATCTTACAAACAAAGCCTTAAAACGTCAACATTCATTTAACCAGAGGGAATGTGTCGAAGCGCCTCAAGACCTCCCTGGGGACGAAATAGGAAAGTATTCTCCGGCAGGATAAGTATTGCCGTAACAGAGCAGAGCTGGCGTTAACTAATATAAGGTAGTTAGGGCTTAAACTGTTTTCAGTTTTAGATGCCCCATCCAGCCTCGGGTAGCATAATCTCCATCATAAAGAAGGCAGCTGTTAGGCCTCCTGTGCCCACGAACTGAGGCGGCAGGGCGCCATAATCCACGGCCTAATAAGTGTCCAATGGGCCATTTCGCTTGAAAATCATTGTGGGTTTTAAACTAAAGTGCTAAAGCGTGTTTATAATTTCCGTTCTATAGCCGCTTCGTAGACAATGAACTTTTATGCTCTGTACCGTTCGGCCACCGACCTAGTGGTGGTGGACTGATTCAGAAATAGACCGTCTCATCACACAACCAACTGACACCTCGCCAGCCTGAAGCAAAGAGCGCAACTAAGCGACCACTAATTAGGCAGATTTGGGAAGCTGGAGCATACGGGCTGAACTGCAATAGAAAATGAACTTTTGGGAGTGCATGCAGCTGCCCCAGCCTAATGGCCAATGATCTTCTGGCCATTTGATTGACAGCGTCTATTATGAAACACTTCCTTTGTTAGTCAGCACATTGGCGAATTAGTGCCTGTTGATCGCCATATCTTCCTTGACTTCCCTTATGTCGTTTACTTCAAAAGAAACTACAGTGGTAGATAATGATGCAAAGAAATCAGCATTGCGGATTGAAGGATACACTGCAGTGCTACTGGAATGGCCCGGACGCAAGACAGCTCGGCTTAGGTACTATTGTGGAGGCACCTACTTCCCACTTGCCAAAACATGGGCTTAAACACACGAGTAACTTATTGTAAACTACCAGTGGAGAGTGGAGGAATCGAGGTGTTGAAGTGGATTTGAGTTGCAGCTTACTTCATTACCTCATTGTTAGTCATAACGGAATAAATACAGTGACCACCACTTTTCCATTGAGTTCGGGTGCCGCCGTTCCACTTTCATTTGCTTACACAGTGGCCATATAAGAAGCTAAATTTGACAGAGTCACTTCTCCTTTCTCACAGTCATTTCTAACTATAACAGTTTATTTTGAGGACAGAGTAACTCCACAAGTACTCTGCTATCCTGCATTTGTTTGTGTAACATTGCACTAGATAAATGAACATGCTACACCTCCTTTCTCACATGGAAATGACTGGGCAGAACCGAAGTGAGAATCAAGTGGCAAGGAAGAACGGAAGCAAAACCTTTTCTCCACTAAGCTATGACTATCCGTCCTTTCATTAAATGACCCTGCTTTGGGGCCAGCTTTCGTGAGACCACCAGAAGGCAAACACAATGCTCTGCACATTCACCCTCATCAATGCAGCTCCAAAACAGGCGAAATTACAGATTTAGAGCAATTGCTAGGAGAAATCATAGGCTTTACGGTCAAATAGATCGCATGCGAGAAACGGTTAAGGGGAGAGGAGCAGCAGTTCAGTGATGCCTTGGAAGTGCATCATTGTAATTGTGGTGTTTCAACACTGCTTCTAACGCAGAGGCGTTGAAACGTGCAGTCGCCGGTCTCCCCTTTTTTATGCCCACCCTCATGCATGGAGGCAACTAAGGTAGAATTTGAGACCCTCTCTCTGCGATGGTGCATGGTCGAGTTCAGTAATTTGCTACTGTCGCCTCATGCGTTAATAACGTTCCTGCGGGACCTGCGAAGTTGGGTATTAGCTGGGTGTAGCCACGGATTCTCGCATTCACAGCATTTGCCAAGCAGTAGAAATAGGGCTAGCTGTCCTTCGAGATTGATTCTGCCTTCCACTACCATAAATGCCGATTGGCGAGACCTACTTGAAGACAGGAAATATGTGATAGGAGGGTGGAATATGCATTATCACTGTACGGAAGGGCCATTTGGATCCTGACAGCCCAGAGACATGCAGCTCGGCGACAGTACAAAGGAATTGACCAAATGATCAGAGCATAAGGAAGCAGTCGAAACACGCTAAGAACCTTTCTCAGCAGACACCAGTGACTCCTGAGAAGGAAACGAACTCGGGTCACCCACAAACCCTGATGACCCTTCCACGTCCACCATGCTCCTCACACTGAACATGCCCTCCACTGACTCAACCAACTTCTTCCTAAGTCGTGAAAGCGAAGCTGGATGTGAGAAACACTAGAAATTTGTAGAACTAAACAAAGTTCAACACAAATGCGAACAACAGATGGCAACAAGTGATTTCGAATATCAGTTGCTGCAACAGACTTTGAGCACCATGGCGGAGATACATAAACTGCTTTTAAAATTAGCAGGATTTTGTTTATATGCAAAAGTACTTTGCAGCAAGGCACTTTAAGTCACCCTGCACTATTTGTTTTCAATGCTACATTTTGCAGTCGTACAAAATGTTAGCATCGCAGGGTGGCTGAAGTGACAGTCTCTACAAAGCGGTTCAACTGCAAATGACAAAACCTTTCTCAGCACAGTGTCTGGGGGATACATAATCTTATGTATCAATTGAACAGCCTACTTCCGATCCTTTGCAGTAAGCAATGGATGCGTGACATGCCCAAATCAACAAAGCGGAATGTGTATATGCAATTGAAAATTTAGGCATTGTTGCCTTTCTATCAGGCAGTCCTTTGACAGCTCCAATTTGTTGTGATGGAAGGTGATTGTTCGAGTGCATCACTGTGTATTGCGGACAGGCGGTACTCCCTCACTTCGCTTGCATCCTTGCTCCACGGATAATGCAACTCGCGGTGTACTCAAGGACGCAGAGCTGGCCAGTGCAGCTGCACCATGTCTCTTTGGGTGGACCTCAGTCTCACTGTGTTTACTAGCATGTTTCTTCTGCCTGCCTGCTACATGACAATTAGAAGTGTTTTAGTGTGACGTTCCACATTCGTCCCATCTCCTCCTTCACTTGCACTACGTACTGGGCAACATGGAGTTGAGAAAGGGATGGACGGAAATTGCGTTTTACGAATTTTTTGACAAAACTTAAACAATGAAACGCCCGCTGATGTATGGACTGCAGCCCGTACCAACGTGATCGGGTACCATCCAAGGCTTAAATTCTAGTCTTTCATTTGTGTATTTCAGCAAATATTGTCGGTAGTCCAATCAATGCACAATTCTTTCTTTTTGATAGTGCAACGCCTGGAAAACAAACTGCCAAGGTCTTGCAGAGCTCAGTCACGAATTGGCTTTTGAAATTGTTACCTCGTTAACTGTGCACCATTTCGGGGACCACTGTGTTGACAAATCCAGCGACTGAGGAAAACCGAGGCAACTGTTTCAGCGCTGCGTGTTTTCATGCGCTCCACCTCGGCTACGTTCGCAAGTCACTCTGCCGTAGTCGGAATCTATCAGATTCCTTCAGTGGTGAGGAGTAGAGTACTCATGATGTCAACACCTGCCGCCTTCTCTGTGAGCCCTCTGGGCATAGGTTAGACCGGTGCTGTTAGTTCGAAGTGAGATCATTCAAAGTAATTCGTCGGTGGTTAGCAGGCAGTCTAAACTCCGTCAGCAAACCTTGTTTTCATATCTGACCAGATGTGTAACACTGCACGCATGCACCATGAGGTGAAGTGTCATGACTGCGTCAGGACAGAAGTGTGCATTGCTGACACGCTAGTTTGCCGATCAGGCGAATTCTTCCTTCATATTCCATATAGAACAACTCCCTGACAAAACTTAGCATAATTTTGAAAGCACCTACAAAGTAGCTCCACTGTCGGTAGGTTGCCAGTAGGAGATGGCTTGAGTGAATCTTTGACGAACTTCAGGCTAAAGCACTGTCTAGATCCCGAAACTGACATTTGGCTAGGTGACGAGATGCTGCCCACTGCCTCACTACATTTCTGTGACTGTCAGTCATGTCAGAGAAACGTGTCGCCTGCCATGACGCATCGGTAATTTCCCTTCGCACCAGTAAAACTTACGAAAAATAACTGGATGATTGTGATGGCAGTAGATGACACTGTAAACAGACTGGCGGCCCGAAGTTGGAGGCGTCTCCCGGTACTAAAGGCAAACGCATTAGACTGTCTGTGGGCAAAAGACAGACTCCAAGCAATGGCTGCCGTACTTATGTCCTCCAACTGTTCAATCCTCCACTGTCATTGCTATTTAACAAAGCTCCACCTTCAAAGTGAACAAAACAGTGCAGGCTCACTCAATTACCAAATTAGTGGATGTGGAAAAGTGTTTTTGTGCTAGGCAGTACGTGGCCACAGCAAGGAGTATTTTCGATGCCTTTCAGCAAGACAAACAGAGGAATTGTTCTTGCACACTGCCAACATTATGCTACTCACATTTGTCAATTTACTCCTGCCTCTTTGCCAGTTCTACTTTGGTACCGCAATTTCTTCTCATTTGTGACATGCTACACTGGATGCATGAAAGCCACACCTGTCCAACTTCACCCAGACGGTGGGTGATGGTCGGCCACCTCAGCATCGCAAGTGACGAAGGTGGTAGTCATTTGATCCGCTTGTCATCCAACGCATGAATCTTCACCACACGTTGTAGAGATAGTTGGTTTCCCATTGATGCAGGTCTCTGGGGTGGAAGAAGTGGGGAACACTTGTCCACAACAAACAGAGGACATTATTTTGAAGTGGGCTAATGCATCGTCAGAGTAATTACTCGTGGTAAAGAGATATTGTGGATGATCCAACATGGCCACATTCAGGTCTCGCATGACTCAAGTGCAGCATACGAATGGCCATCATATTGGGGAAGAATTTCCACTGGACATCTTATTCGACATTCTGCAATATCTGCATGCTTGAACAGCACAGTCACCAAAATACACAGCTCTAGCATTACTTCCTCTAGAAATAATATTACTTAGGCATGGGAGGGACAACAACAATTGTGGTCTGCCGTTGAAGGCTCTGGGCAACTTTCTCGATTTCTCCAAATCCGTCAGCTGGAGCAACAGCAAAACTGTTTCTATGGCTGTTTTGTGGTTGCTTTTTATCACACGCCTTCTTCGTGGTGAATGATCCACTTGTGGATGGGCTGGATGGAGCCACCAAAACGTCCACAGAGACGCCAAAGTGCAGATTAGCAGTCGGCATTGGGGTGGGGAAATGCTACTGCTCTGCGTGAATGCCTGCACAAGTTAGTCCACACCGCTACATTCACTCAACTCTGCTGATGTGCTTTCTTCTGACTAACGCACTCAAGAAGAAACATAATTGTTAATGCCAAACAAATCAGGCATATTTCCATTGATGTTGTAATGCAGCAATAATGGGCAATTCAGTCAAAACCACATCCTTCTCAAAACGAAGGCTGCAGTGGCTAAATGGAAGAAAGCAATTGACAAATTTGACGGTGCGGTTCCAACACTCCCTAAATGGAGAGCAGCTTTCACCCACCTGCATAATTAATCAGCCTTGCACGTTACAGCCATGAAGGTGGGGTGATGGAGCAGGCTCTTAGAGTCAGTTAGGTAGGGAATGAGGTCCGCAGAGTGTGAAGCATCGGGTGTGAATGCTGAATGAAGCGATGCCGTCACCGAAACCCGAGGATATTTGGTAGAGCTAATGGGAATTAGGAGCTGCCGAAACATCTAGGATGAAAGGAACATCGTCTAACCCCACAACAGCCCCTCCAAAAATTGCGTTTTCAAGCAGCCACTGGAGTGTGTGGCTATTTCCATGCACTGAAATGAGTGGTGAGTCCCATATTAAGGAAAGGAGATTGGAGGTTGGGCAGCTGAAACAAATTTCACGGTGGAAGGGGAACACGTGGCACGTAGTTAGAATGAGAACTAATTGCATTTTAGTTGTAAAGGATTCATGCCTTACTGCTAGTGAAATATTATGACCTCACCTTAAAACAGGACACATTATATGCCCATGCCATTAGGGATTCATTTAATGCCTCAACAGGTTCAAATGCGTGACAAATTGTTGTGCTTTTAGCCTTCTTTGAAACAATTAATTCATTTGCTGTTTGCTGCCCCTCTTCCCTTAACACCTTGAATTGATCGACGCGCAGGGAATATTGTGTGAGTTAAACGTGACAATGAAATTAGCTTGGGCTCCGGGTTGTCTCTAAACGATGTGAAGACATGCTGCCTTGCACGTACCCCTTCCGCACGCATGCAGAAGAGCCTCAGGGTAGGTTACAATTCTTTGCACCGCGAACAGCCAGTCCGTGTCGCCAATGTGGAAACAAAGTGGCGAGGCATTTTATCATCCTTCATCCCTAAACATACTCTGTTTACTTCCTGTCTATTTCATTTAGAAACTTCCTCCATATTGAATGGGTCACTTTTGCTTAGACTAGATGCAACTCCCAGGATAGATACAGGATTGAAAAAGGGCGCATTCTCAGTAGCCGTTGGAGAAAGGAAAAGTTGATGCTTTGTCTCAATGCCTTCCCACCTTAGTCTACTTCGCTCTGGTGACTCAAATACGGCAAACCGTTAGCGTCTGACCAACTCACCAGGAGGATGTCGGGACAGTTTTGTAATTGCTAAACCAGGCAACTTCCCATTAGCACAACGAAGCAGCAGGAATAAGACATTTTGTCAGATCCAGGGTCTCGATAACGCAAAGCTGAGGTGACTACTGGAGAGAAGTGTGTGGATAATAGTGGGGTTCCTAAAAGAACCTGATCGGAGTGTATCCTACACCAGTTGACCTGTAAGTGCTAGGCTATAGCAAATTGTTACTGTAAAATAAACTATTAATTGAAACGGTACATCAAAGCATGAAATCTTCCAATTTTTCTACGGTGAGTCTGCATTCCATCTCAAAGCACATGTGCACGACCACCAGTTGTGTCTTGTGAGAAGGGAGCTTCCATTGATGCATGCCCCTGTGATGTAGAGGTATAAAACAATTGCCCACATTCAAGATAGTGGGCTAGGTTCTGAGTTATGTGAATGCGTCGCCTCAATAATTGCTCTTTTTAAGAAGGTGGATGAATAATCCGACGTAGCTGCATCCATATCTCGCATGAAACAAGCAATTCAACGAGTAGAGATAGTTTTGTGGGGAATTCCAACTGTCTGATTCAAGTGATATCTTAAAGTGTTTTTATTCTTGAACGAAATCATCCTTCAAAATGCCCTGTTTTGTCTTAATTGTGCGTTGCTTTTCTTGTCAGGCATCGTGTGCCATCACCCAGTCTTGGCACTTTTCGCGGATCCTCCAACCGCCTCAGCTAGGGTAGCGATAAGTATTATTTTGTTTTTTATAGTATTAGATACCTCCTCTGGGGCAGGTGATTTACTTTCGTCTTGGCAGTGTAGAGCTTCTGATTTGGTTACAGGGGTGCAATAGTGCACATTAGCAATCCTTATCGGGATGGAGAAGAGTTATTTCGCTGCATTAATACCTTCACACATTTGTCTATTTCGCCACGGGAACTCAGCTGTGCCAAACCGGGAACTTCCATCTAACTCGTTCCACAATGTCGTGGTACTTTTAGCATTAATTGAATCAGGCAAAATTGCAAACTAGCAAAACAAAGTGGTGAGGTGGTATATTCAGTCAGGCTTAACAAAAGAAAAGCAGAAGTGATTACTGGAGAAGAGGAGGAGGATGTGCATCATAGAGGGCTTCCAGCAACACCTTGAATGGAGAGTATCTAACGTGCTTGTGCTTGATTAATCAGTCTCGCCTATTGTAGTGCTGAATTCGAAATGGAGGAGTGTCCTTTTCGAGGAAGCCGGGTAGTAAATGTCGTCTGCAGAGTGTGGAGCAGTAGGTGTTCAAACTGAAGGAGGAGTCGCCTTTACCAAAACTTGCGGTTGTGTGGTGAATCAAATGAAAAGTAAGAACCGCCAAAACCTCTGACATGAAAGAACCATCGTCTGATTCTGCACTAGGCTCTCTGCATTTGTGTCATCGAGCCACCACTAATGTCTGGCAATTCCGATGCACCAAAATGGGTCCATAACCACTACAAGCGCAAAATTGTTGATTCAGCTACCCCTTTCTTTAAATTCAGTCAATTTGCTATTTGTAAGTGATGGGTTTTGGCAATTCGCTGCCAAATTATAGAGCACCCATTGCAACACTGCCTTGCAACAACATTTGTACCACTGGGAGTCAAATGTCAGGACTAGTCAGTAGTCCATAAACAAGCGCACAAGCATTGCACATTCATTTTATACTTACAGAGGACAATAAGTTCTTCCCGGCATCTGTAATGTCGCAGTCGATATTTATCCGCCGCAGTCTAATTGCATGAAATTTTTTGTTTCCTACAAGCCAATAGTCAGAATTTAACATCCAATTGAAAAAATGGAATGTGTAGTAGCTCTCCAAGACCAAACTGAAAGAGAAATAAGACATGATTCTCGAAAAGAATAGGTATTGTTAATTCAAGGCAGAGATGGTGTTTGCTGACATGCAGTAGTCAAGTCTCAAAATGTTGTTTCTTTTAGACGCCTCATCCGGTTTATGTAAAAAAATCTCCATCATAAAGAGGGCAGCTGTTAAGCTTCCGGTACACATGTACTGTGGCGGCAGGACGCCACAACCCACGGCCCTAATGAGTGACCAGTGGGTCGCTTTACTTGAGAGTCATTATGGCGTTTAGGGAGTGGGGTTACTGATTTGGCATGGAGGCCAAGGAGGTGCATACGAGTCACCCCTTTAAGTAAACCAAATGGCAACCTAAGCACTCACAGATGAAGGTTGAAATCACTACCCGTTTAACTTCCGATATTCGCAAATTACAAGTTCGAAAATTTTTGTCTGACATTGAACAAAAGTTAAGGAGTGATTCTTTTTTGCTTATATATTTGTGAAAGGCTATACAATAAAGAGAACGCGGACAATTTGCAAAGGTGTAGTGGATCGCTTTAAGGTACCGTCTCACCTAATCTGCACTGCCCACACTTTCCACGACCACAATTACAGCTTTGCAAAAGAAGAGTTCGAGTGGAGCGTCAAAATTAAGATTAATGGAATTGGCTTTGATTCTATCTGAATGGGTTTTTTCATTTTACAGCAGGAGCGGTATCAGTGAGGTGTGGATCCAATTTATCATAAGGAACTGACACTCGTTTCTCCATCCCACTCTGCCTATTACCCTGAATAATAGTTTATGTGAAGCCTGCACAAGGAAAACATCTCTAAACAAATCTCAGCTCTATGGCACCACAAAGTCAAAATTTGGGCCAAATTTGTAAAAATTTTAATAAAACAAGCAAACCTTGGATGAAGGAGATTTGCCTTTATTTCGCAACATGTGCTCGAACACCACTTTCCTCTTCGGAACCCAGGTGGGCTTTAACATCATTTCCTTCATTACAGAGCGACTCAAACAAATGCCTTCCATTAAATCATTGTTCTAAATAAACAAAATCCTCCTTTTTCAGCAAAGCCCATTAATGCACCCAAATCGTGATGCTTGAAGCTCAGTGCAGCAACTAGTATCTAAAGTCGTATTTTTGACATCCATTACACCTACTTGTTGTTAAGACCTCATCTTCTTCCCACCTACGTTTAAGTCATAAACGGTACAGTGCTTCTACCTTCCTCCTCTGCTTTAATGACTTTGAAGGCATCCTTTATTAGAGAAGCATTGTGAATGCAGGTAGGAAAGCAAGTTTTAAAGTGGATCCAAGTTCGTTTACCTCACAGGAGACAATGGTGTCCATTCAGACAGTACATATTCTGCCCTGCTATTATGTATATCTCGCCTTCAAGTTTGTCTTGAAATCTACATTGATGTTGGTGGAAAGCAAGACCTATCTTGAAGGACAGTTGGCCCCATTTCTATTGCTGGGCGAATGCTGTGGGTTAGAATCCGTAGCAACACCTCACTACTACACTACTTTCGTTTTCCTACAGGAAGATTATTAGCATCTGAGGCGACACTAGCCATGCATCATCTGAAGCTATTCACCACAGAGCTGTCTGCATTGCCTCTAAGCAAAGCTCTATGGTCCACTTTCCCCATTTCAATGAAGCTTAAATATTTGTCATTTTTTTTGTATGATCCAAACAAGATTCATGCAGTTGGAAAACGGTGTACATATGCTGGCTGCTGGATAACAGTTGCCTAGTAAAATCGACTGTCCTGTTTAAGCACAAATGCTAGCGTGCTTGCCAGTTCATTTGCTTATCGTCTGCCGACACGCCTTGACATTAGAAGCAGTTGCTACCTAATTAGGCTCCGAGCTAGGAAGTAATAGATGGCAATCAAAATGCTGTAAATAAACGTAAGCAAAATAGACTCACTGCTATCAAAGTATTGCTTATGTTTTCTATATAGAATGTTTTTCCACAAGGAAAATGTTCACAGAAATGCAATAAAATGTGAGACAATTCAAAATATGTAATGAATGTTTGATCGAGCTCACCTTTAAGTGAGAAGCTATGGCCCCTTCAGAGTAGCCTAAAGAAGAAGAATTGTTGGCATTGCAGCAGAAGTGGAGACTACTGGCATGGATCAGAGGCTGTCATCCTGTACAAGCGCAGTGGCCGATCCTCAGGTATCCGCACAACCTGAACGATGAATTTAGTAAATAATCACAGCATTACAAAGCCCCATCCCCATTTGAGCGTGACTCCTAATGCTCTTGATGTCCAACTTCCAAGTTGGCCACCACGACCCAATCGTTGAATTAGGAAAACATCTATGTGCCAGCCACACCAGTCAGCCAGTATACATGCCACCGAAGAGATGCTTGGCCACAAAGTTACTGATATCTCAAGGCAACTCCATTAGATTTAATGTTTTGTCCTGGCTGAAGACTGTTTTAAGAGAAAGGTGAATGTGTTAGTCATGCCTTAAGTGCATCGGCAGTGGTAAAAAGTCCAAAAGCAGAGTTGTTTGGCACACGAAGGGCTGTAACATCGTTTAGTAGGAGTGAGTTTTCATGTCTGTCTCTCTACCACTTTATTCTTAACTTTGTGCTGCCTAGTCATATCCATGTGGGCTTAATTTAGCTGGCGGGGATGTGGAACAGGTATTGCGTGCTCACATAACCGACATTTTCACACAGCCACTGTAGACAGCTCTGTAACGATCTTTGCTGGCTAATGTTATGGTCATGACTAGTGTTGTTCATTCGCTAGAAGCATGTCTGCATAACACGAAACTGATGCAATTGCTGAGATAAGACGTCATTATCTGTCTTTTGTTTAGGCGCCTTCACCGCTTTCTACATCCTCAGCATTTGCCCTTCCTTGCCTTCTTTCTACGTAGAAATTAGAATAGCTGTTCCTTAGGAACGGATTTACTTGCAGCCACAAACGTCTCTTCAAAATGGCATTAAGGAACCTGTGGTGCCATAATTCCGCCATTAATAACCATTGGTGAAAAGCAGAGCCACCAAACTCTTACAAAGAAATTGAGCTGCATCGTCATCTGTCACTGCATTCACAATCGCTATGAAGCAATGAAAACAGGCATCATTGCCTTTTAAAGATTTGCGCCTCCTGGCTGAGTACAGACGGTTTGCATCTCATCCCATGAGTTTGTAGACCAGCCATTTTTGACTGTACATTAATCGTTTCAGCTTGACTTAATCCCCTTGTATTAAATTCATAAGGCCAAATCCTTAATGCTCAGGAAGAACAGCTCATAAAACTGCAATCACTGGTCCTTCGTTTGCTAATATAAGACACAATCAACAGGATAAACTGGAGGTTGTTCTAAAATAGAGAAGACGTGATTTTATTCTCGCTATCAAAATGTCGGTTAAAGTTTATTCAACAAAAGGCAGCACTGCAGCGTGCCATACAGCCACATATGAATGTCGATGGACAGCAAAAGGCAAAATTTGAGCACTAAGAGACCGAGGGCAGCAAACACATCATTAGATGAAAAGTTAAAGAGGGTAGCACTGAGTCCCGAGGCCTTGGAGTTTAGGCCTCCAGCAAGTAATATGGGAAGGGAATGGGATATTTTATCGCCCTAATTACGAATACTTTTGTGAGTTAATGTTAAGAAAAGGTAAAGGAATTGCCACGAAATCAATAAGTGGCAATAAGTGCCGACTATGGGGAGAGGGGGATCAACTTTTGACATCTTCAACCACATTATGTGAAGATTATTAAATATTAGGCTCAAGCAACTAGCACCACAAGCATGTTAGATACTCTCCATTCAAGGTGTTGCTGGAAGCCCTCTATGATGCACATCCTCCTCCTCTTCTCCAGTAATCACTTCTGCTTTTCTTTTGTTAAGCCTGACTGAATATACCACCTCACCACTTTGTTTTGCTAGTTTGCAATTTTGCCTGATTCAATTAATGCTAAAAGTACCACGACATTGTGGAACGAGTTAGATGGAAGTTCCCGGTTTGGCACAGCTGAGTTCCCGTGGCGAAATAGACAAATGTGTGAAGGTATTAATGCAGCGAAATAACTCTTCTCCATCCCGATAAGGATTGCTAATGTGCACTATTGCACCCCTGTAACCAAATCAGAAGCTCTACACTGCCAAGACGAAAGTAAATCACCTGCCCCAGAGGAGGTATCTAATACTATAAAAAACAAAATAATACTTATCGCTACCCTAGCTGAGGCGGTTGGAGGATCCGCGAAAAGTGCCAAGACTGGGTGATGGCACACGATGCCTGACAAGAAAAGCAACGCACAATTAAGACAAAACAGGGCATTTTGAAGGATGATTTCGTTCAAGAATAAAAACACTTTAAGATATCACTTGAATCAGACAGTTGGAATTCCCCACAAAACTATCTCTACTCGTTGAATTGCTTGTTTCATGCGAGATATGGATGCAGCTACGTCGGATTATTCATCCACCTTCTTAAAAAGAGCAATTATTGAGGCGACGCATTCACATAACTCAGAACCTAGCCCACTATCTTGAATGTGGGCAATTGTTTTATACCTCTACATCACAGGGGCATGCATCAATGGAAGCTCCCTTCTCACAAGACACAACTGGTGGTCGTGCACATGTGCTTTGAGATGGAATGCAGACTCACCGTAGAAAAATTGGAAGATTTCATGCTTTGATGTACCGTTTCAATTAATAGTTTATTTTACAGTAACAATTTGCTATAGCCTAGCACTTACAGGTCAACTGGTGTAGGATACACTCCGATCAGGTTCTTTTAGGAACCCCACTATTATCCACACACTTCTCTCCAGTAGTCACCTCAGCTTTGCGTTATCGAGACCCTGGATCTGACAAAATGTCTTATTCCTGCTGCTTCGTTGTGCTAATGGGAAGTTGCCTGGTTTAGCAATTACAAAACTGTCCCGACATCCTCCTGGTGAGTTGGTCAGACGCTAACGGTTTGCCGTATTTGAGTCACCAGAGCGAAGTAGACTAAGGTGGGAAGGCATTGAGACAAAGCATCAACTTTTCCTTTCTCCAACGGCTACTGAGAATGCGCCCTTTTTCAATCCTGTATCTATCCTGGGAGTTGCATCTAGTCTAAGCTAAAGTGACCCATTCAATATGGAGGAAGTTTCTAAATGAAATAGACAGGAAGTAAACAGAGTATGTTTAGGGATGAAGGATGATAAAATGCCTCGCCACTTTGTTTCCACATTGGCGACACGGACTGGCTGTTCGCGGTGCAAAGAATTGTAACCTACCCTGAGGCTCTTCTGCATGCGTGCGGAAGGGGTACGTGCAAGGCAGCATGTCTTCACATCGTTTAGAGACAACCCGGAGCCCAAGCTAATTTCATTGTCACGTTTAACTCACACAATATTCCCTGCGCGTCGATCAATTCAAGGTGTTAAGGGAAGAGGGGCAGCAAACAGCAAATGAATTAATTGTTTCAAAGAAGGCTAAAAGCACAACAATTTGTCACGCATTTGAACCTGTTGAGGCATTAAATGAATCCCTAATGGCATGGGCATATAATGTGTCCTGTTTTAAGGTGAGGTCATAATATTTCACTAGCAGTAAGGCATGAATCCTTTACAACTAAAATGCAATTAGTTCTCATTCTAACTACGTGCCACGTGTTCCCCTTCCACCGTGAAATTTGTTTCAGCTGCCCAACCTCCAATCTCCTTTCCTTAATATGGGACTCACCACTCATTTCAGTGCATGGAAATAGCCACACACTCCAGTGGCTGCTTGAAAACGCAATTTTTGGAGGGGCTGTTGTGGGGTTAGACGATGTTCCTTTCATCCTAGATGTTTCGGCAGCTCCTAATTCCCATTAGCTCTACCAAATATCCTCGGGTTTCGGTGACGGCATCGCTTCATTCAGCATTCACACCCGATGCTTCACACTCTGCGGACCTCATTCCCTACCTAACTGACTCTAAGAGCCTGCTCCATCACCCCACCTTCATGGCTGTAACGTGCAAGGCTGATTAATTATGCAGGTGGGTGAAAGCTGCTCTCCATTTAGGGAGTGTTGGAACCGCACCGTCAAATTTGTCAATTGCTTTCTTCCATTTAGCCACTGCAGCCTTCGTTTTGAGAAGGATGTGGTTTTGACTGAATTGCCCATTATTGCTGCATTACAACATCAATGGAAATATGCCTGATTTGTTTGGCATTAACAATTATGTTTCTTCTTGAGTGCGTTAGTCAGAAGAAAGCACATCAGCAGAGTTGAGTGAATGTAGCGGTGTGGACTAACTTGTGCAGGCATTCACGCAGAGCAGTAGCATTTCCCCACCCCAATGCCGACTGCTAATCTGCACTTTGGCGTCTCTGTGGACGTTTTGGTGGCTCCATCCAGCCCATCCACAAGTGGATCATTCACCACGAAGAAGGCGTGTGATAAAAAGCAACCACAAAACAGCCATAGAAACAGTTTTGCTGTTGCTCCAGCTGACGGATTTGGAGAAATCGAGAAAGTTGCCCAGAGCCTTCAACGGCAGACCACAATTTGTTGTGTCCCTCCCATGCCTAAGTAATATTATTTCTAGAGGAAGTAATGCTAGAGCTGTGTATTTTGGTGACTGTGCTGTTCAAGCATGCAGATATTGCAGAATGTCGAATAAGATGTCCAGTGGAAATTCTTCCCCAATATGATGGCCATTCGTATGCTGCACTTGAGTCATGCGAGACCTGAATGTGGCCATGTTGGATCATCCACAATATCTCTTTACCACGAGTAATTACTCTGACGATGCATTAGCCCACTTCAAAATAATGTCCTCTGTTTGTTGTGGACAAGTGTTCCCCACTTCTTCCACCCCAGAGACCTGCATCAATGGGAAACCAACTATCTCTACAACGTGTGGTGAAGATTCATGCGTTGGATGACAAGCGGATCAAATGACTACCACCTTCGTCACTTGCGATGCTGAGGTGGCCGACCATCACCCACCGTCTGGGTGAAGTTGGACAGGTGTGGCTTTCATGCATCCAGTGTAGCATGTCACAAATGAGAAGAAATTGCGGTACCAAAGTAGAACTGGCAAAGAGGCAGGAGTAAATTGACAAATGTGAGTAGCATAATGTTGGCAGTGTGCAAGAACAATTCCTCTGTTTGTCTTGCTGAAAGGCATCGAAAATACTCCTTGCTGTGGCCACGTACTGCCTAGCACAAAAACACTTTTCCACATCCACTAATTTGGTAATTGAGTGAGCCTGCACTGTTTTGTTCACTTTGAAGGTGGAGCTTTGTTAAATAGCAATGACAGTGGAGGATTGAACAGTTGGAGGACATAAGTACGGCAGCCATTGCTTGGAGTCTGTCTTTTGCCCACAGACAGTCTAATGCGTTTGCCTTTAGTACCGGGAGACGCCTCCAACTTCGGGCCGCCAGTCTGTTTACAGTGTCATCTACTGCCATCACAATCATCCAGTTATTTTTCGTAAGTTTTACTGGTGCGAAGGGAAATTACCGATGCGTCATGGCAGGCGACACGTTTCTCTGACATGACTGACAGTCACAGAAATGTAGTGAGGCAGTGGGCAGCATCTCGTCACCTAGCCAAATGTCAGTTTCGGGATCTAGACAGTGCTTTAGCCTGAAGTTCGTCAAAGATTCACTCAAGCCATCTCCTACTGGCAACCTACCGACAGTGGAGCTACTTTGTAGGTGCTTTCAAAATTATGCTAAGTTTTGTCAGGGAGTTGTTCTATATGGAATATGAAGGAAGAATTCGCCTGATCGGCAAACTAGCGTGTCAGCAATGCACACTTCTGTCCTGACGCAGTCATGACACTTCACCTCATGGTGCATGCGTGCAGTGTTACACATCTGGTCAGATATGAAAACAAGGTTTGCTGACGGAGTTTAGACTGCCTGCTAACCACCGACGAATTACTTTGAATGATCTCACTTCGAACTAACAGCACCGGTCTAACCTATGCCCAGAGGGCTCACAGAGAAGGCGGCAGGTGTTGACATCATGAGTACTCTACTCCTCACCACTGAAGGAATCTGATAGATTCCGACTACGGCAGAGTGACTTGCGAACGTAGCCGAGGTGGAGCGCATGAAAACACGCAGCGCTGAAACAGTTGCCTCGGTTTTCCTCAGTCGCTGGATTTGTCAACACAGTGGTCCCCGAAATGGTGCACAGTTAACGAGGTAACAATTTCAAAAGCCAATTCGTGACTGAGCTCTGCAAGACCTTGGCAGTTTGTTTTCCAGGCGTTGCACTATCAAAAAGAAAGAATTGTGCATTGATTGGACTACCGACAATATTTGCTGAAATACACAAATGAAAGACTAGAATTTAAGCCTTGGATGGTACCCGATCACGTTGGTACGGGCTGCAGTCCATACATCAGCGGGCGTTTCATTGTTTAAGTTTTGTCAAAAAATTCGTAAAACGCAATTTCCGTCCATCCCTTTCTCAACTCCATGTTGCCCAGTACGTAGTGCAAGTGAAGGAGGAGATGGGACGAATGTGGAACGTCACACTAAAACACTTCTAATTGTCATGTAGCAGGCAGGCAGAAGAAACATGCTAGTAAACACAGTGAGACTGAGGTCCACCCAAAGAGACATGGTGCAGCTGCACTGGCCAGCTCTGCGTCCTTGAGTACACCGCGAGTTGCATTATCCGTGGAGCAAGGATGCAAGCGAAGTGAGGGAGTACCGCCTGTCCGCAATACACAGTGATGCACTCGAACAATCACCTTCCATCACAACAAATTGGAGCTGTCAAAGGACTGCCTGATAGAAAGGCAACAATGCCTAAATTTTCAATTGCATATACACATTCCGCTTTGTTGATTTGGGCATGTCACGCATCCATTGCTTACTGCAAAGGATCGGAAGTAGGCTGTTCAATTGATACATAAGATTATGTATCCCCCAGACACTGTGCTGAGAAAGGTTTTGTCATTTGCAGTTGAACCGCTTTGTAGAGACTGTCACTTCAGCCACCCTGCGATGCTAACATTTTGTACGACTGCAAAATGTAGCATTGAAAACAAATAGTGCAGGGTGACTTAAAGTGCCTTGCTGCAAAGTACTTTTGCATATAAACAAAATCCTGCTAATTTTAAAAGCAGTTTATGTATCTCCGCCATGGTGCTCAAAGTCTGTTGCAGCAACTGATATTCGAAATCACTTGTTGCCATCTGTTGTTCGCATTTGTGTTGAACTTTGTTTAGTTCTACAAATTTCTAGTGTTTCTCACATCCAGCTTCGCTTTCACGACTTAGGAAGAAGTTGGTTGAGTCAGTGGAGGGCATGTTCAGTGTGAGGAGCATGGTGGACGTGGAAGGGTCATCAGGGTTTGTGGGTGACCCGAGTTCGTTTCCTTCTCAGGAGTCACTGGTGTCTGCTGAGAAAGGTTCTTAGCGTGTTTCGACTGCTTCCTTATGCTCTGATCATTTGGTCAATTCCTTTGTACTGTCGCCGAGCTGCATGTCTCTGGGCTGTCAGGATCCAAATGGCCCTTCCGTACAGTGATAATGCATATTCCACCCTCCTATCACATATTTCCTGTCTTCAAGTAGGTCTCGCCAATCGGCATTTATGGTAGTGGAAGGCAGAATCAATCTCGAAGGACAGCTAGCCCTATTTCTACTGCTTGGCAAATGCTGTGAATGCGAGAATCCGTGGCTACACCCAGCTAATACCCAACTTCGCAGGTCCCGCAGGAACGTTATTAACGCATGAGGCGACAGTAGCAAATTACTGAACTCGACCATGCACCATCGCAGAGAGAGGGTCTCAAATTCTACCTTAGTTGCCTCCATGCATGAGGGTGGGCATAAAAAAGGGGAGACCGGCGACTGCACGTTTCAACGCCTCTGCGTTAGAAGCAGTGTTGAAACACCACAATTACAATGATGCACTTCCAAGGCATCACTGAACTGCTGCTCCTCTCCCCTTAACCGTTTCTCGCATGCGATCTATTTGACCGTAAAGCCTATGATTTCTCCTAGCAATTGCTCTAAATCTGTAATTTCGCCTGTTTTGGAGCTGCATTGATGAGGGTGAATGTGCAGAGCATTGTGTTTGCCTTCTGGTGGTCTCACGAAAGCTGGCCCCAAAGCAGGGTCATTTAATGAAAGGACGGATAGTCATAGCTTAGTGGAGAAAAGGTTTTGCTTCCGTTCTTCCTTGCCACTTGATTCTCACTTCGGTTCTGCCCAGTCATTTCCATGTGAGAAAGGAGGTGTAGCATGTTCATTTATCTAGTGCAATGTTACACAAACAAATGCAGGATAGCAGAGTACTTGTGGAGTTACTCTGTCCTCAAAATAAACTGTTATAGTTAGAAATGACTGTGAGAAAGGAGAAGTGACTCTGTCAAATTTAGCTTCTTATATGGCCACTGTGTAAGCAAATGAAAGTGGAACGGCGGCACCCGAACTCAATGGAAAAGTGGTGGTCACTGTATTTATTCCGTTATGACTAACAATGAGGTAATGAAGTAAGCTGCAACTCAAATCCACTTCAACACCTCGATTCCTCCACTCTCCACTGGTAGTTTACAATAAGTTACTCGTGTGTTTAAGCCCATGTTTTGGCAAGTGGGAAGTAGGTGCCTCCACAATAGTACCTAAGCCGAGCTGTCTTGCGTCCGGGCCATTCCAGTAGCACTGCAGTGTATCCTTCAATCCGCAATGCTGATTTCTTTGCATCATTATCTACCACTGTAGTTTCTTTTGAAGTAAACGACATAAGGGAAGTCAAGGAAGATATGGCGATCAACAGGCACTAATTCGCCAATGTGCTGACTAACAAAGGAAGTGTTTCATAATAGACGCTGTCAATCAAATGGCCAGAAGATCATTGGCCATTAGGCTGGGGCAGCTGCATGCACTCCCAAAAGTTCATTTTCTATTGCAGTTCAGCCCGTATGCTCCAGCTTCCCAAATCTGCCTAATTAGTGGTCGCTTAGTTGCGCTCTTTGCTTCAGGCTGGCGAGGTGTCAGTTGGTTGTGTGATGAGACGGTCTATTTCTGAATCAGTCCACCACCACTAGGTCGGTGGCCGAACGGTACAGAGCATAAAAGTTCATTGTCTACGAAGCGGCTATAGAACGGAAATTATAAACACGCTTTAGCACTTTAGTTTAAAACCCACAATGATTTTCAAGCGAAATGGCCCATTGGACACTTATTAGGCCGTGGATTATGGCGCCCTGCCGCCTCAGTTCGTGGGCACAGGAGGCCTAACAGCTGCCTTCTTTATGACGGTTATTATTTTACATAGAGCCGTTTGGGCATCCAACAGAAATAAATATTTTGGGCTTTGACTACAGTATGTCAGTGTACACCAGCCCTGCCCTGAATCGGTAATACTTATCCTGTCGGCGAATCCTGTCATATTTTGTCCCTAGGAAGGTCTCGTTGATCTACGACACATTCTACATACTTAAATGATGATTAATGATGTGCCACTTTGTTTGTAAGACGCAAACGTCGTTTGTGCAATTCAAATACGATGAACAAATGCTATCAACGTGATTACAGACGGTTAGGATAAATTATTGTAATGCATGAGTTAAAGGATAGCATAACTGCTTCTTTATTTGTTTCTTGTCTACTGATTTGCCTCAACAAAAACAGAAATACGAATCATATATTAAAAAGAGGGCAAACTTCTTAATAACATCTAAGCCGACAATGTTCACTGACCACAGCCCCAGTAAACATTCTCCGCTTTTTATTCACTTGCCAGCATTAGAGAAGGTTTCAAAGCCAGGGGTGCGTTTCATTTATTCGGACTGGTCGGCGTCTTGCATGGACAGACTACATTTTGATGGTAATTACTACAAGACCAAGGTCAGTCGGAATACAAAGACTAGACAAGAATAGGAGTGTCTCATGAATCTAGCAGTGTAGTCACCAGTCCCGTAAGCACATGCCCCAACGCTTGCCTTACTCAGACGTCTTGACAATTAAGATCGCCGTCTTTAAATCTCGCACTCACACATGCAACAGAGTATGGGAACAGATTGAGACAAGTCTCGCTACCTTCACTCCTTCCACCTTGATCCTATTTGTGTGCCCTATCAAGACAATGTTTTACTTACACGAGGTTTTGTTGTCATAAACTTGTAGCAATTTTTTGGCTGAACGAAGATGCAGCCTTGCCACTACCAAAGAACTGCCTGACATAACGCTTGCTAGTTTGGTAGGAGCTTCATGAAGACTTGTTCACCACGTAGGATCACACGCATGCAGGGCAGTGCTCAGTCCCATTAGCTTAAACACACTACGACAGAACATGGAGTCGGTTGCCATCGTGAGGAAGGTAATCGGGTAGGACTGCAGAGAGGTGCGATGAGAGTGTCATCCAGTTAGTCAAACTGGAGGCAGTAGAGCAGATGTGATGGACTCGTAGTAATGGGAGTGGCAACAATGTATGCAGGAGAAGAAAGTGACCCTCGAAAAAGACAAACGTAACTCAGTGAAAGCAGCAGCCATCCCCTCACATGATTGCACCAGTCATTCCCCACAGGTAGTTGGTAGGATTTTTGCGATTGTATAGTCTTTCTGCAAACCACCAACCGTTATTCATGTCTGACCTATGCCGAAAATTTCGAGGTCCGTGTGAGATTTTTTACCCAGCCATGGTGTCATTTGTTCTGTTCGCTACCTCTGTCCGCGATAACATATTGTGGCAATAAAATAGCCACCCGTCTCTGTACTGAACATAATTGCATTCTCCATATTCCCATCAAACAGGCGATTTTAAATGCTGCCCCATTTGCATTCCCACAAAGTGGGTGGTCATGTAAGGGTGAGGTGAAAAGAAGGAATTGTCGACTGGGCATGGCAACAGTGATGTGTTAAAGGCGGCGTAAAATCGTGACAAGTTAATTGACATGCTTTCAAGGTCTCACTGAACAGCGGCATCTTTTTTGTCCCCAAACTTTCCCCTATGCAGGAGATGCGACTGGCAGGAAAATGGACCTGGAGTGGAGGACATGCTTTTTCACTTGCAATACCTCGTTTATTTGTTTAAAACTTCCTTGCCATTTGAGGGGATTGTGAGGCTTTGCTTTCGTTCTTCCGTCCTTTGTGAGCTAACCCCTTGTCGTTTCGAGACTTCTCTGAGGGCGAAAGAAGACACCGTACTAGGGCAGAATATGTATTTCCGGCGTACAGAAGGACCTGAGGTGCTGCTGATGAGGTCCCGAGGCCAGTTTGCATGACGGAAGCATGAAATCGGAGTTATAAGCCAGAGCGCATCCAAAATGAGGAGCAAATACCTAGATACAGCCCTGTGCAGCCCCGCTCCTCTTGTAGCGTCGTACCCGGCACTTTCCTTGGTCAAACTCTGGAGTTTGCCACCACATATAATTTAATACTGTGTGCAAAAACACCACGAACTATTTTTAAATGACCACTCTTAAAGCACTTTAAGCAAAATTAGTTGTGGAATTATTCAACCATGCATTTTATTTCTAAGTTTGAATACAATCTGTCAAATAGACTCGTGAGTACACAGAAATTGCCTAGATGTACGGCAGGAGTGGTTGCAAAGATTGCTCTTTTAAACATTAAATATCGGCACAACTTTCCATTTCAGCCTTAATTTACCTTTCCTAGATTACAAGTTGTTACAAGAAATACTTGTGTTTTGCCCAAAGAAACTGGGGACTTTGCTACATCTAACTTGCAAACCTAAAATAACTTCTCCCAAAGGATAGAAGAAGTTCATTTCACCAAGCTACAATTCTTTCATTGCTTATTTAACTCCTCACTTTGGCGACACCAGGTCTGCGGTCTTTGCTTCGGTACTCCCGCTGGTGGCTTGTCCTCCGGACTGCGTCAGTAACCCCATTAGACCGTCTGATGGAGTACAACACTACCTTTTGCCACTGAGGTAGTCTCGAAGGGCTAAAAAGTAAATTCTTAAAGTAACTGAGCATAATTTCGTAAGCTGGTTGCATTTCTCACAGCATATCAATGAAGACTTTTACCTGACTCCTCAAGTTGCACAAGCATCTACACTCTGATATGAATGCAACGGAAAAAGTCTATGAAAAGTGACACAGTTGAAATAGGAATTTATGGGCTTCCAGTGCTATTCCGTGCATAATGGCATGTCACCGACACATTAAGTAGGCGCAGAGGGCATAAAAGCTGCAATTTTTTTTGGTGGACACAAAGTTGTAATTCGTGGTTTAATGGGACTCATGAGAGACACCAGGCCTTGATTGCCATATAAAAACAAAACAAATCTGGCAGGGCTTAGAAATGTACCTAAAGGTGTCCGCTTTGTTCATGCAGGAGGAGGCAAGAAGAGACGCAGTCCATTCTCCATTCCCCATTTGAGTTCGGATGCAAGCTCCTTCAGACATGGAGGTCATTCAAGAGAATGAATTAATCCCACATTACTTTACATCGGAAGAGCATCATGGCAATGGAGACATTCCATCTAACAAAAGGAATGGACATCAGACATTGAGAATGTAAAGTGGAGAAAATCACTGTTTTAAATTTGTGTGTTGGATCGCACCCAGAGTAAAACGACAAATTCCCAGGTGGTTCATTACGGGCTAGATGGAATGAAGGAAGGCCGTGCATTTATGGTTTGGGAGTAGAAATAGACCTATCCGTACAAGGGCTGGAAGGTGTTATATCTGCGCATTTGCTGAGCAAATTGCTTTTGTAGAGAGAAGGAGTTCAATTGTTGTGTATGTTGGATCTATCTTGCCACTTAAATGCAATTCTACAATGTAATGCAACGAAATTTCTTAACTTCTATGGTCGCTTGATGATGGGATTTTCTATGCACCAGTTTTGCTTTTGTGAGAGAAGAGAAACAATTCAAAATTCAGGCTTTGTTGCCTTTTTGCCAGAGCATCTGAAGACTCGTGATTTCGAATTGATTTCAACAGATATTAGCAAGTTTCGACGAAGTCAACTCTTTATCTGGACCTAGACCTGCTGCCTCACATTCCCCAGACCTTTTTCACCACTTCGTTCCACAAATAGTCCACTTTTCCATCCCAATTTCCTTAATGTAAAGTGCAAGGTTACTTGTTTACGTACGAGGCTGTAAGCTGGTCTCTCCACCTAGGGTGTCGCGGAATCCCAGCCTTGAAATTAATTAATTAATTCCTATCCAGTAGTCACTTCA
This sequence comes from Echinococcus multilocularis, assembly GCA_000469725.3. Classification (NCBI taxonomy): domain Eukaryota; kingdom Metazoa; phylum Platyhelminthes; class Cestoda; order Cyclophyllidea; family Taeniidae; genus Echinococcus; species Echinococcus multilocularis. The sequence continues at coordinate 1,363,161 of LN902846.1, read as the reverse complement.
GCTTTTGTTTTGTAGAGGCTCTGGTGCTAAAAATTTCACCTACTTTCACAGCTCTGCATTGCAAATAGAAATTTTCCTGATTTATTTAGTTATAAAATGTCCCATCATGCATGAGTGGGTTAACCAAAAGAAACCACAGTACCGTCGTCGAATTCCTTGTAGTAATATACACCAACCTGTGAAGGTATCAGCGGAGCAATTACTTTCGCCCATTGCAGTGGGATCGCCAACCTGGGCATTTGTGCCTCTGTGGCCATTTCGGGAGTTTTATCCAGCCCAACCAAATGAAAGTCACTAGCCACTTAGATGGCATCAAAGAGGAAAAACGCAAAATGATTTATTCTTCTGTAGCTCAGCTGACGCAGTTGCAGTATGTTGGAGTGTACCTAGTCTATTCAACAACAAACAGCAATTGTTGTTTTGGGGGATAAAAACAACTTCATTCACGTTCTTCAGTATAACTAAAGAGGCAATGAAGATAGGAAAAAATACTTTAATGAATTGTGCTGTTTAAGAATGTGAAACATTTTAGGAGATTACTTAGGACTGGAAAATTGGATTTCTTCATGTACTTTTCTCTCTTTGCGACGGGTCACTCGTCGAACCGGGAGCAATTATGGCGGTGACGCATAATTCACTTTAGTCGCGCGCAACGACATTTTTATGCTTAAAAACCCACAGATCTGCACCAGTGTAGAACTAAAGATACTTACATTGTGCGATGGGGCTTCATGAGTGAAATGACAAGTGGATCCAGAATTGCAGCGAGTCATGTCAGTTGGCCATATTTTTGAGCGGTAATCTTGTCCTCGCCCCTCTGACACGTGGGTTGCTCATGTCTAGAAAGAGCGGATGATAGATGGCCTCGTCGCTTCATTTCTTCTTTGGCGATACAGACTCGCCTTTTTCAGTGCACAAGGCTGTAAACTACACTTTAGCTCTTCTGCACGCTCACGACAGCTGTAGCACTAAGTCAGCAGGCCAGCGCCTTCTTTAGAAACAACTAAGAACCAAAATTATTGCATTCTTAAAAATATACGTTCTACAATATTCTCTGAAAGCCTATCAACTTACTTTTCCGTTGAAGAAAGCCAGAAATCTACACGTGAATTATTGTTTTAACGATAATTAGAAGCTCAGAATATTGCTAGGGATTAAAAAGCCTTTGAGGGGTTGAGCAAATTCATTCAAACTCTCCCTCGATCCACAATGTACAAGGCATTTAACGTATCTTGTCAAAATGTAGTGTCATAAAGTATTTACATCAATTTAGTGTAAAGCCTTTACAACGTTTGCAAATCCTTATGCAGGTTCATGTTGGTGGTTAAAGTAAGACTATCAATGATTTGCTTAAAGTAGATATATAGGGAAACAAATGAATACACAACCCGTTCCTGTTCCAAGGATATGCTACGTGCTCTCCCTCCACCGTGACATTTGTCTCAGTCCCACCACTTTCCATATCCTCTCCTCATTTGGCACTCACCACTCGTCTAAATGGTTGTAGCCATGGAGAAAGATTAGCTTGACGTAAAACAAGGAAGGAATACTAACTTCAAAATAAAAAACCAATGCTGTAGATGGGTTTGAAGACAAAGAAAGTGAGCTGCTCTCTCTAAATGGAGATGTGAATGTTTAAGGGCTTGTGTGTGCACAGAGGGTGACTGTTGGATCACCAATGTGAGCCAGCAGTGACAATGAAAAGGAGATATAATGGCCTTTACTGCAGTGGAGATTTGAAGACGTCCGCAACTATTTTCACCATTTGTGACAACGCAATGCCATGGCTCCCACCAACCGTCTCAACACAGATGGACAGGCACAACTTCCATGCATCCAATGTAGTATCTCATAAACAGGACAAATGCGAAGAAGCTAATTAGAACTTCCAAGGACGTAAGTTACACAAATTTTGACAGTTGATCAAACTACTGCTTTTCAATCTCACTTGGATCTTCCATCACAAATATTTCCTTTTCAGGTACGTAACGTCCAGTGGGAAAACTCTTGCTTGCTTAATCAAGCAAGTCTTTGGTTCAACCACCAATGTCGAAACTGAGGCGACTTACACTGTTAAGCTTTACTCAAAAAATGGTGCTTTGATTGTTGAATGACAATGGCCAAGCATCGCACGACTTGAGGACTTGGGCATGCAAAAACATCACAATGTAAAGTAACGAGCTTACTTAATTCAACAATCGCGGTCTTTATAAGGGCCTAAGAGTTTGCTGCATCCAAACAAGCTGTCCAACGCGTTTGCTTGTACTACCAGAAGACACTCAATCTTAGGTGCGCACTTTTTTCATGATGCTACTTCTACCACTTTTACAGTCATCAAGCTATTTTTCTCCCATTTTATAAGTACAAAGAATTCACTGATGTCAAAGTTCTATTAAGATTTGTAAATAAATTTGCATGTCTCTTTCCATTAATTATTAAAAACTTGCTTTAGAGTCAAATTTCATTTCTCTTGAGATGTGGAATCTGCGGTTCCTATTCCTTTCTTGCTTAAAGAGACAAAGTGCGAAACAAATGTCTAGCAAATAGTGAGAAATAAAAACCTTTTACCTGCTTCTATCTACTAGGTAAAAATCACCTCTTTCGATCCACCGTGGGAAGTTTGAGGTCAGAATTGTAGAGGAGATGTACGGGGAATGAAGCATCATCCTTGGCATCCATAGGACATGAATATCATTGCAAAATGACCATCAGTGTCATAAAATTCATGACTAGATTAGAAGTGCTTGTAAGTGATTGGGAATGGAGTTGCTGCTCATTGCTGCTATCCAATCCACACTTCACATAAGTTGATCGGAGGCCAATGGATCTAAAATTGGTGATGAATATCTTGCTTGGGCAATTGCCCCATCTGCCACCACTAGGGCTGGAAGTCATCTGACCACCAAATTGCCTCGCCAGCAATGCACATCGCCATACGCGGTCAGTCAGCATTCACTACTACAGGCTACGTCTGTACAATGCTACACATCTGGTCGGATTTGAAGGCAAAGTTTGCATGCCCACTAGACACCAGTGGTTTACTTCAAATGATCTCACTTAAAAAAAGCTAGCATGGCTGCGACCTAAGACTACAGAATTCTTTGGAAAAAGAGCAGGTCCTGGAGTCACAGTTCCTCCACTATTCGTCAAGATGGGAAACCTCTCTACTTTGCCTTTGGCAGACTACCTCACGAAGGTGACCGTGGCAGAACCCATGAAGTTACGCAACGCTAAAAACGGTTGTATGAACTTCCTCAATAGTTAGATTTGCCAACGTGAATTTTATGAAGCAGTGCATAGTGATTATGGTAACATCTCTAAAGCCAACCGTATATGATGGAGATACGTGATTGATACACCAGATTCCACAACAAGCGCACTTGATGCAACAAACGCCCTGAAGGTTTCTTTTAGCCTTGACCTCCTCGTGTCTTCCACTTACTGTCCATTACCTTTCTGTAGTAGTAGTAGTAGCTTCTTCTCTTTGACTGTTGCTCTTCAAATAGTGACTTAGTTTTAAAGTTTTATCCACAAGGGATTTGAAATACTCAGGAAAGCTTTTTTGTCTTGAAAGAATTGTTTAAAGGAAGAAGACAAATGGGCATTGTTTCCAACTTCTACCTTTTCATTATTAAAAAGGTAAGGAGGAAGTTGGAGTTCTTGTTAAGAAGGAAATCAAGATGCATTCAGATAAAAATGATTTTGGAATAATTGCTAGCTTGATTACGCATTTTCAAAAGCATATTTTCACCTTCTTTGAGATAACACGAGATTTTACGTGCACCAGTCCCATGGTTTCTGGCCATTTCCATCTTTGCGGTTTTCCCCCCTTCCACCTCTGCCTTCGTAACTCTAAAACAAGACACTTAGTTGGAGGATGGTAAATCGTCCCTTAGAGGTATGGTGAATGTAGAGAGGCAATTAAGAATAGATGCAGATCTAGGTTTTTCCATTCATAGGGGTCAACATTGTCCACTCAGACAAGTGGTCAGTGTGTTCTGCCTGTATAGCAACACTGATTATTTCATTTACACTTCGTATTTGGCTGGATTGCCAATGCACCAGTGAAGGACTGTTCTTCCGTCATTGCAAGTATTAGGTACAATGTAATGGACACAACAGGCGCTACTGCTGCGGCTAAGTACGGGCACATTCCTGCAATTGGCTTACACAGGCCTACTCAGCATAACTGCCACCGAGTGGAAGTGTTAGCCTTTGTCGCAACGTTTTGGCTCGTCAAGGTGGACTGCCTGGCATTATACTTGACAACATCTGGACATGCAGTCAAAATTGAGGGTGGACGACATTCTGCTACTTTAATGCAATCACCCCCTTAACAGACAATCCAAAGTGTGCTGATTGTGTTGAAAGTTTAAACTTCTCTGCATTTTGCTGACGCCGGTAATAGCCTATCATAACAGAGAAACTCTCTGGACTGAATTTGTCTGACATGACATTTTCACTAGCAGATTATGATGTTAAGTTTTTTCTAGGAGCTGATGCAGCTGCCAACTATCACACCGAAATCGGGAGTGGCCCATGTTTCCCCAGTCAGTCACTAAGAAGCCAATATTTGGTGCGCTTGGGCACATGCGCTTGGGAAGCTCGGCTTTGGCGATGGTTGATGGTCAGATACAAAAGCTGCAAAATGCCCACCACTGAGACGTGCGGCACAGACTCCGACTATCCATCTGTCCATTTGGTCGATTTGTAGCTATACAACCAAAAGCGAAGCAATAATGTGTAGGCGATACATCTTAATGCAGTCCGCCTACACGGCAGTGTTTGCGTTGTTGACAGAAGTAGTAGGCGGACAGCCAAGACAATGTGGCGTAGCGCCCTGAGACTGGTGTATACTGATATACCGTAGTCAAATTCAGAATGTCTCTTCTTTTGGTGTTAAACTTACTATTCGTCATAGAGGAGGCATCCATTAGGCTTCCTGCGCACAACAACCCCGTTGGCAGCAAACAATAACTCACGGCCATAATGAATGTCTGGTGGACAATTTTAGTGAGGAGATACTACGGGGTACAGAATAGAGTGCTAAAATTTGCCTGTAAAATCTGTCTTACAGCCACTTCGTAGACGATAGATTTCTTCATTCTGGATACTGTCAGGTCACCGCTTAAAGTGTGGAGAAGTGAATGAGCAACAGTGGCTAATAATTCTCTGTATAGGCGGTTAACAGCATCGTAATTTGAATCACCTCTTACCACCGCTACCACATTGTCAAACTTGTGGCTGTGAATCTTGCACAAATACCTCAACTTCTACTTCTTTGCCAATCCAAGGAAATATTTATGAGTGGGAAGCTAAATTGGCCCTATCCACGTCCATATTGCTTGTTGGAGTGTTGGGAGCCGAGGGCTCGTGATTTGCTACTACCCCGTTCAAAATTTCAACACCCTGGCAGTTATGCACCATTTAATTAGAGGAAAGATCAAAAGTGACATTTAGAGGAGCTAATCATTGCAGTTGCTTATAAATCTTTCAGCCTTTCATAACTGACGGACTTGTGCATTGCTGATGAGGCGATTTGCCGGCCAGGTGACTTATCAGTGAATTAAAATTTGTCAGAAAGAGTGTTTTGAGGATTTGTGACATCTTGGACAATTATACAAGCAAGTTGCCCACCACAGCTATCACAAGATCCATCTTCCTTCAAGTGACTTTCATGTAGTGTGGATTAGATAAGAGGAATGGGCAACATCTCCATTTCCAATTAACTGTAATTCTTTTTGATCCAGTTGTGGGTTTCATGAAAGCACAGATTAACTGGTAATGAAATGCATGCCTTCTTGACCCTCAAGTTAATGCCTCATTCCCCCTTATCGTTACCGCATTTCCCAAATCCAATCCCACAAGATGGGGAAGAAGACGCGATTTTTACGCCAGAGCAAGGAAGTGAGTACAATAATTGCAGTTTTGAATAATTCATCGAGCGATACTTCTCACATTTCGTCATTTCATAGACATGAATCCCAAATTCCACACCTTGAAACAAATGAACACCTTGGCATTTTGTGATATTTAGTGGGAATAAGTAAGCAAACTCGCTTACAAATTTTAACGTTATTTTTGACGGTTTGCCATCACGTGTAAACTGGATTGAATATGTAGCCAACTTACCAATGAAGGTGCGTGTGGATCCCAAAATGGGCAGTTGCTTGGGTTACGAAATGTTTTAAAATGCCGCATAGCTTTTTGGTGAGTCTAACATGGCAGAGAAACAGATGATACCCGTCACTTCATACGAGTGACATTTTGCACTTACGACATGAGGAAAATACGAGTTGACAGTTGCTGAGGTGGTGGAAATAGGACTGTCGGCAAAATGCGCTCCCGGGAATGCGAGTGTCTTTTGGTAGCAATGACAAACCCACCAGACTGTTTGTTGGCATAAGGCAAGCTGCAGGCATTGGCAAAGACCACAAAGTCTATCCAAGTGTGTTCGTCACTGCATTAAAAATGAGTCTTTAAATCCATGTCATCAAGCCGTGCAGTGCCCGGTCATTGTTAGGCAACGTTCTACGCACCACATTCAGAATTAGACACAAAAGTGCAGACCTCATCTCTAGGCTGTGCGTGGCTGTAGAGAGGGCCATGTGAGATCAACCTTAATGGGTAAAACACTAGAACTATTTCCATAAACTGTCTGGATGGAGTCACTTTCACTTGTTAATTTGCTTCTGAGACTTTGAACGTCCCAATTTGGTTAGACAATTCTATCCCATATTTGGAGAACTACTCTAAATGAATGAAAAGTTGTATCTTGTCAACAGTACTGAGACAGTGGGCAGCGGTCCATCATCGGAGAATTCCGAGGTGCGTAAATGTGTCACTAAGGTACTTGATGGGGATGAAAGGCTCTATGAGTAACAAGACATGCCTACATCCAATCTCGCATGATTTTAAGTACAGTCGACAAACAGAAACAGATACGCAGAAACTTAACTCTGTATCTAAAGTGACATTCTAATGCTTTATATCCTCATGCAGCATCATTTGCCAAAATATTTTGTTCTGTCTTACTTGCCCCTTGAATTAATAATCAGGCATGGGGGAGTCCGTGTGTAGTGCACAATTAGATTGCTGTGTGTCAGTGAACAAGCTAAGTACCTTTACAAGTTACTGTAAATGTGTCCGCTGAAGCAACAGCAACAGTTTTATTCCTTGAGTTTGCATATTTAATGCCTTCTCTCTCGTGAGTGAATAACTTTTGGTTTGGCTATGTGAAGCTTCCAAAATGACGGCAGAGATGCAAAAGTGCAGAATTGCTATTACCACTAGGGTGGGAAAGGGTGCTTCTTTGCGTGAATGCCTCCACACGTTAGATCACTTCATTACGGCCTCTTAAATGCGACAATGTGGTCTCTGCTGACTAATGTACGCATAGCAGACGGGACATTTGATAAATAAACAAATCAGGCGAATTGCCATTTGCAAAGCAGTGCTATGAAAATGGGAGATTCGGTCAGCATCAGAACCTCTATCAAACAAAGGCTGAAGTGGCTGTAAAAAAGAGGGAACTGATATTACCGCTGTGAATTTCTGATGGAATTGCTGTATCTTTAAGGGAACGTGAGCCTGAGCCTCCTAGACAAAGGAAGTATTTTTTGATTTTACAACAAGTTTTACTCAATCTCAGATATTTAGCCCCACCGAGTCTGAAAGCAGATCGAATGCAGCATTGTTTGGAATTGCATTTCCTCCCATTCTTTTGTCCGTATCTGACTTGTTAGCTCTAGCTTATACAAATCTGTCACTGATTCAGAAAGTACTCGTTAAATCGGTGCCTTGCAGCAATATTCCAACCCCAGCTCTACATGTGCACTAAAGCCAATTGTGAAGCAAGCGTGCAGACATGAAACCTTTTAGTTCTTTTACAGAAACGTCTTTCTTCCATCCTTCTGCGTACATGTATGACCTTCATTTGTGCTTTGTGGGAGGAAACAAATCGACCAAGATTTGCTTTTTGCCTTCTAAGTAGAATGTAGTGCAAATTTTTGATTGGTGTTGCTCGAGGTGCAATCAGGATGGATGAAACATTTCCATTTTGACAACATTCCTCCAAGATGAGCAAAATGCGATGAAATGTATGAATAAAGCAGTCTCCTTTTCGGCTCAGCCTTGCACTTTGCCCGCTTTGACCTCAACTAACGATTAACCTGCACTTGATAGTTATTATAATTATGACTTCTTGTCTTTCCTGCGTCTCAGTGGACCAAAACTTGTGATTAAAAATAGCTATAAACAGAATTCTACGTGTTTTATACAAGTAATCTGCATGTTAAAGTGGGGTTTTTCAAGGCGCTTTGATGTAATTCACGGGACAAAATTTATCTCGATTCGCTAAGAATGATGAGAAAACAGCAAACGCTTCCCCTTCACGGCAATGGTGTCGAGTAGCCCTGTGATGCGGCCTCTGAAAAGTGCCTGCAAGTATCTGTAGCAGTAGCAGTTGTTTCGTCCATTAATTTGTTCCACTTTAGACTCAATGAAGGAAGAATGGATTCTTTGCGGTGCTTTTGGAATCCAGTCAACCAGGTTGGCATTTGGACCTCTCATGCAAACCTACAAGTGGCAGCAGACACCATCTGACTTACTACAGTGACGAAAGTCGGATCTGAATACAATCAGTCCTTAAGTTGCATTTTCCACTCGTTTACCTCCGTTGCAGCATTTTGCCCGGTACTTCATTACAGTGACATTGAATAGCAGTGTGAGGTGCCATAGAATACCTATTTATCACAAGGAGAGTAGTGGTTCAAGGGGTTCGTACAAGGTACTCAAACATCTCTTAGTCGCATAGCTAATATCACAGGCATTCGTTTTTAATGGGTAAAAACTGCAGACTACTAAAGGGTCAGTGAAAATAGGCAGACATTTTGAGGACCTCTGCTGAAGTGCTATGGAGAGAACGAAACTGAATGTTATTTTGTGCCTACTGATGTAAAATCAGCTTTCATCAAGATAGCTACATGAACATCCACATAAAATACTCTCACGTCTCTCCGCCTGAACGAAAACCCCTTGATGCCGACTTGAGCACATTTGTCTTCTGCAGCAATCCTCACAATCAATGCAGGTCTTCCGCATCTTACACCAATTCCCTCAATCAAACTAAGATAAATGGCTTTGCTTACTCTTTATTGTTGCCGATGTATTCAACTTTAAGTGAAAATCAAACACAGTGCTCGTGAGATTGTTCTTAAGCCGGAGCATTGAACTTTGCCTGTGTAAGGAAGCACGAATGGCAATAGCTGTAACCACCCAAAATTTGCCCCAAGACTTTTCCCTTTCCCATCCACCAACTTTGGTTGATTTTTTTCAACCCTACTTATAAAGACCTACACTTCACTAGAGCCAAGTTCGACATTGCTTCATCCTGCAGATAAAAGTACACGAGACTCGGTAAAAAGGCACACAGACAATTGCCTTTCACATACGAAAATGACGTCAAGCTAGAATTCCCATTGCATAATCAACCTGTTCTTTAAGTTTCAAAGTAATCTCGATTGTAAATGCCTGGTTTTTAGGCACGCTGAAACCAACTTCAAGTGGTCTGTGACACATCCCACTCGATTTGATGTCCATTCCAAGAAACCGCTTTCAAATTATTTTTAGCAGAAAAATTCATGAGTAGATTTTCAGCGCCAAATAACTGGGTGTAGTCATACACCTCACATTGATGACCTGCCTATAGCTGATTGCGTGACTGAAAGCATGTGGTTGAGTGGCAGCTTCATGTCCACCTCGGTGGTGTCAACAGCGCGCGCCACTTAAATGTACAACAGAGGACTTGATTCCGGTAGTCATTAGATGCGCTGCAACTGGTGGGCTACTTTATCTAGAGTAGGTAGTGGAACCACTACATACGCCTGATCGTTCATATGGTCTGATACTGCTCGTGCAGATGAGGAAATGAAATAAACTTTGGGGCCCTAAGTTTACGTGATTCGCTTTGTAAGAGGCAATAAAAACAACAAATCAACGTGTGCCCCTCTGATGGCTTTAGACACTGAGTGCATATACTCTGAAATAGAAGACAACTTTGATATTTGCATTGCATTTTAGTGATCAGAGTGCCTTTTCCTTATAATGACCAGCCATTATTGGGACTGCTCTATAACACCAGGAGAGAGGACGGCACAGAAATTCGGCTGCCCTGCATTATATGATAGCATCAAATTGGTAGAATAGATCCAACATTAGAATAAATATAAAATAACTAGCAGAAACTTCTTATTTTTCGATTATTTGACCATCTATTAATGTTGCAAGCACCTGATCATGGTAACTTGTTGCCAAACCTTAGGACACCTACCCAGTCAGGGCACACAAAACTCCTTTTTTACTTCCTAAACTCATTCTTTATATAAAAGCAATTTGTTCAGCTAATGTGCAATAAATGCAAGGCCTTCCTTTCTGCTATTTAGCACGTAAGGAGGCAACTGGCAATTTCTTGGCTCATTCTTGGTATGATCCAACACAATATTTACAAGAATGATCTTCTCCATTCCACATTCACAATGTTTAAGCTCCGTTCTTTTTGTTTGATTGAATGTCTCCATTTCGATGCTGCTCCTCGGAGGTGGAGCAATGTGAGATGATTTAATTCTATCAAATGACCTCCATGTCTGACAGAGCTTACGTCCGAAGTAAAACACGGATTAGGTAATTGACTGCGCCTCTTCTTGCCTACTCCAGCATGCACTAAAACCACCACCTTTTAAATTTACTTTTAAGCCTTGTCAGCTTTGTTTTTAAATGCCGACTGACCTGCATTTGATGGGCATTGTAATCAAGGCCTGCTTGTCTCTCATGAGTCCTGTTAAACCATGACGTGCAGAAGAACGACGACAGAGATGCGGAATGCCGTGTATTCTAAACCAATTACCATAACAGTCATTTATGACTGTTAAAATGTTGTTAAAAACAGCACCCAATACCATAATTGTGGAAACGAAACATCAGACTTGACTACATCTTAAAATGAGCTTAGTCGTTTTTAAATAACATCTAACGGTAAATTTTAGCATTTTTAAAAGATTCTTCTTGTTGTCCGAATGCAGAGCTATTTAGTACAAGACGGGGTGTGACAGCTTCGTGACGAATAGGTTTTGCGTCTGTTCTTTCTTGCCACTTTGTTCTCACTTCTCTTCTGCCCAGCCATGTTTATCTGGGCTCTATTCAGCCAGCACAGAGGTGGAGGAGCTGTTGCGTATTCCCTTTAATGACATTTCGATAAAGGTAGCCTAAGCAGTTCCGTAACCATCTTTCCTAGATGGTTCATGGTAGGCACTAGTTTTGCCTCACTTGGTAATTACATGCCCGTCGAATACTGGACTGCGACGAATACCAAAGGCTGATGTCATTTCCAGAAAGTCTATTAGGAGTCATCAGCGATTCTCTCATTAGTGATGGATGCTCTGCTTCTGTCTCGAAGTGGCCATCAGGCAAAAAATTGCAGCTATAATTTAGCATTTTAGCCTAGACTTGGTCATGACTCTACTAAAATGTCCCGCAGGACACTCTTTAGGTACCAGCCCTATTCCTTGGGAAATGGCGTGCTGCCCGTATGGTGGATATGCGCGGGAGGCTTAACGACTGCCTTCAAAAATAATTGACTTCCCATTAAACAAAGCCAGATGGAATGTCTAGAAGAAACGAACTACAAAATTTTCTGAACTTCTGTCAATTATTGGCTAAAACAATAATTGATCCTGTTGTGGACCAACTAGATTTTGACATGGTGTGACAGCTCAGTCTGATCAGTACGACAACTCATTATAGTTCAGCTAAAGCCATTATATATACTTGTTACTGAATATCGTGATGTAAACAAAAGATGCTTATTCATAATCTGAAAATTGCTTGCATTTTTTTTTTCATTTAAAAACGGAGTTAAATTTGAAGCCTTATTTCCCAAGACAGGACATGAGGTCCAAATTTGCAACCAAGTCTTTATAAAAAATTTCGTGGCGTTAACTTGACGATGTAGATTATTTGCATGGAATACGTAGAATTTCATTATCATTCTAATCGTTCTTCCACGTGTTTTGATTTGATAAGTTTCACAAGAAGCGGCAACTCATGAATAACGAACACATCATATGTAAGCTAGTTTGTGCTTAAAAGACAACCAGGAAAGTTACAAATGGCACCTTGAAAAGGACCAGTTCATTTAAACGAGAATTAGAAAGAAGGGGTGTTGATGTAGTTAAAAAGCAAAAGCTTAGCTTAACTAGTTTATTTGCTATTAACGTTTGAATTCATCAAACATATAGTATGTTAAAATCACCTCAAATTTCCTGGAACTTTTAGGGGAAAAATCGAAATAAACCTTTCCATCCAGCTTAAAAAATATGGTCTAAACATTATGGAACAAAAACCCAGGATAAAAGTCCCCGAAAATCTGCTGTATATGTTGGTTATTTGTCGATCTCTGGGTTTTGGAAAGGAGTCCACTCAGGTGTTCCGGCACTGTAAGTTGGCCAGGTGGGTTGACCTCCAAGCAATGCCAGTAGGCCCAGCCATACTCTATGTCGATTAAATGAATTGTGTCCTCTTTCGTCTTCAGAAAAGTGTCGGGGAGCTAAATTGTGGATGAATTTACTCAAGAAACAATTAAAAATTTTAAGGCGATTAATTATGTTTAGCAAAACATTAAGGACGGTAGTGGATATATTTTGGGGCTGGAGGCATATGTATCTTAATAAGAGCTTAAATATGTCATATCTGCACATTCGCTAAGCAAATTTCCATCATATACGAAAGGAGTGGAACAGGTAAAAATGGCTTTGGTGTGGCTTGATTCAATAGTTACATTGCTGTTCGACGTTGGATCCATCTTGCCAATTTGATGCAGTCCTCCAATTTAGTGCATCAGAATTCCTTGACTTCAGTGGCTGCTTGATGACACTTCTAGTACACCTCTTTTGTCCTGTCAAAGAAGGAAAACTATTCTACAATTAAATTTTGCTCCCTTCACCTCCGAGGTTCTGTTGATTCGTGATTTCAGTTGAATCCACCAGATAACAGAGGGTTTCTACAACGTCATCGATGTATTCGGTCCTAGACCTGCTACCACACACTCCAGACCCCTTTCTCCGCTTGGTTTGCACAAATAGCCCGCTCTTCCACTTCAGTAGCACAGATGTAAAATGCAAGACCAATTGCCTATGCCCGGGGGTGTAAGTTACACTCTGCTTAGGATGATCGAGTGGTGCTACGAACTCCGCCTACTATCCCAGCACGTCTGAATAGGTAAGACGTTTAAGTATCCAATGCAGCTCCTCTAAAATTGTTGAGCCAAGCCATAAATTTTACAACGATAGGAGTAAATTAACAGATATGAGTTCATATTTCCAACAGTTTATTGGAATTTTCTTTCGCTTTACTTAAAAAAATTCATTTGTAATACTTCCCACTTCAATCATGTTAAGTCTGGCGGGAAAACACTTGCTTATTTAACCCAGTAGGTCTTTTATGCAGCAGCTAACTTTAATAATTGAGGGGTCTGCACTTTTAAGTTTATTTTGATTGTGGCACTTTGGTTGCTAAAATTAACCTGTAGCCACGCCAAATCCATAAGTAGATCAAAGAGAAGTTAAAGCTTACTTAAGGGTTTAGTTTTACTAATTCCTACTTTCTAATTTACATCTCATAGAAGTTAAATAAAGACCGACTGTTTCAATGAAACCATCGCCTAGATAATTTCCCCATATGCTATAATGTCTTACTCTTTAATTTATGGTCAATTTTGACCCAGTGGCGAAAGTCATCTCGTTGACAAACCATCTGAGGAGCCATTCACAACTCAGCTTTCACCACAACAATGGGTGTCCGTACAAATGGTACACCCCTAGTCAGATACGAGGACGAAGTATGCAATCCATCTGTGGGTCTGCTATGGACCACAGAAAGGCGAAACAACAATTCCCTGGTATGAAAGACTACTTCAAAATGTCCCACTTCATAGCTATCGTACCACTCCGCTCTCTGTCCACAGAGTTTCCATAGGGAAGAGTAGATCCTGACATCGTAGGTAATCAAGAGAGGAAACCGATGCACTATGCTTATGGTAGACTACCTCGTGGTTGTAACTGAGGTGGAACCCACGCAAACACAACGTGCTATGACGGTTGTTATACCCTCTCTAATTTCCGAAATTCTTAAAACAAGGCGTAGCAATCGAAAAAGCTGGTTTCTAAGGCTAACTTTTATTCAACCATGCAAAACTTTTGTAATTTAAAAGACACGCATGAAACCTGAACATCCACAAGGTAATGAAATGTTGGGAAGAATGAATGGCACTAATTAGAATGCTGAAGGCAATTACAAGGAATGCGCAATTGCATGATTGGGATTTGCGCCTCGGACGGTGCCTTTTGCACACAGTACGAACTACAATATATACCTTAGCCAATATGCTGCAGTACAGGATGCTCCCAGGCCATGTAACAAAAGTGTCAACCGATATTTCTTACCTACTATGGAATTTGTAATTTACAGTGTTTTAGCTTACCCATCGTACCTGAAAATGGGATAGAATATATTTTTAACATCTCACGGGAACGCTTTCGACCGTCATATATCGAGCAACAAGGATATTGTGACAAACGCGGTTAGACAAAGTCTACAGAGAAGAGGACCCAGTACAGCCTGTTCAGTTGGATGGACTGCATTATATGCTTCAAACTCCATACAGCAAAGATGCATTCCGAGTGATGAAGGTCACCTCGCCTACAAACTAACACATCTGCAATGCATAATGCTGTACTAAATCAATCACCGCCAACCACAATGAAAAGCTTCGGCACAAAGGTGCACCTCTGGTCGGATACTTACACGAAGTATACCCTAATATTAAGGGAAGTTTATCCAAAATATTCTATGCAGATACCACTGATAAAAGGAGCACCGAGGGTGGTGCTTGAAACGGTGATGAGACTGGGTAATATGTGCATATCTAAAAATATACCCGTTATGTGAATAACCATTAACCGACACCAACCTTGTGACTGTGAAAATGGCAAGGGCCCCTAAGGGGGTAAAATAGCCCGACCTCTATAACCTTGACTCCCTGTACACACTCATTACACTTATCCAATAAAAGCTATTCTCCTCAATCCAATCTGTCCATTTCTGTGACGTGGGAGTAGAGGTGGAAGAGAGGAACTCTGAATCTGTTACAAATTGCCAACACATTTGAAAGCAACTAAGATGACCCATAGTTTGGGGATTTCAAGTATAAAAATATGATTTTACCCAAATTTTGCAAACGATATTAAGGCACATTTTGCAACACTGAATTGCGCATGTCACACTTCCTTCACAAGCTGTAAATACCTCAAAGTAGCCTTTCCAAGTAGACTAATGGCTTATTTAATATGATATTAAAAAGGTAATCACCTCTTCTTTAAGTGCTTCCATCCACAACTTATCATTTGCTTTCTTGCATCTTCTTATTAAATAAAACTTTGTTTTTTTAAGCCCTCTGACATATATTTTTGCATCATTTTGCGACAACCTCATGGTACCGCCTCTGATCTAAGATCATCCTGGGCCACTTATTAAACATACTTGCTGATGAGATGGCAATTTGTTCCCCTTCTGGTAAAATTTGGCCAATAATTAGCCACAAGAGATTCTTGCATCATTTTACATTAATATAAGGTAGAGTATCTATAATAAAGAGCAATAACTCCACAAACATCGGGTCATGGCCGCTTGACTCCCTTCACAGGGACATGCCTTCAAGGCGTTTGTGTGCACGACTGAGTCAACGCATTGCGTGCATTAAATTCCACAAAAAATGTGCACTTGATGCAGCAAATACCTTGCAGGTGTCCTTCAGCCTTGCTTATTCCCAAACCTTCCATATACTGCATGCTATCAATTTGTGTTGCTAAATTCTTCCCTTTGATAGGTTATTTCCACCTTGTACGCATACACAGAAAATCTTGTACCTCTATAAATGGTTTAAACGTCACGTGTAGGCCATCGGTTGCATAATCACATTTGAAGAGCCCCATCTGGACGCCAAAACGAAAAGTACTTGTCTCATTCCAATGGTCAGGAAATTTAACCCATTGCACCATTTTACTTTTGCTACCTTACCATGAAGTAGGGTAAATGAAAGAAGGAAAATTGGTCTTGTGAATTGTAGTGCAAAATGCACGTGATGACTTGTACATAATTGCAATGTCAACTTGTTCATGAGAATGAAACCTAGGTTGTGAAATGTACAGTTGAGGTGATGGCAATGTAACAGCCTTCGGGGTGAGCAACAAGCTCACAGTCGAGGAATTTCTACCTTCCGCTGTCTAAAATGGCTCCTTTAAGCTGCCTTTCTTAGCTCTGTTTGTATCTGAAAGTTGATGCAAATGCACCCTTAATCGACAATGGGGTGAATCTGGCCTGAAATAAAGCTAATCGGGTTGCGTGTCACGACTTCTTGCAAAAAGGCGGCAGTCACCGACAATCTTTTTAACCTTCGAAATGTTGGTGTTCACAACATTATGCTTGCTGAAGGACTGGGTTAAGAAATCAGTGATTTTCGCAGTGTGCCAAAAATTAGAGCGCAGTTAATTTACCCGACACAACTTCAATATTTGCCAAGACTCCACAACCCCTAGTACAGTCTGCTCCTCCTTCAACAAATCCATCCATCTGAAGTGATTAAACTTGTTTGTCGATTCGGAGGGCACCAGGCAGTTTGTTGCTTACTTCCATTTAGCGTGGAATCAATGTCATCTCCCCTTTCAGTAGTAAAGACTATATGGTGTATCTTCGTTTTCAGGAGTGCGACGTAACCTGAATAGAATGCAGTGCAATGCCTTCCAAGTGCCTCAGATGAAACAATATCTTCTGAGCAGTAAGGAGGGAGTGGTCATTCTCCAATGGTGCGTGTAAAACTGCATATCTAACTTTTGAGCACTCCGATAGTAAAGCTTATTAATAACAATTTCGCCGAAGTAATGAGAAGGTGCTGCTTGTCTGACCACTGGTTAGCGGAGCAGAATGCATTATCATACAACCGATCGCCCACAAGTGACATTTAAACCATTCATAGAGGTAGCGAAATGGGTTGGACGTTCCAAAATCGTCGTGTCTGGCAAGCCTTCTTCCTTGCAAGATCCTTCCATGACCTCACATGCTATATGGATCATCCCCAAGATACTCCCGAATGATTGTGCCCATAGCTAGAATGTCTGCCACGTCAAGTCCTCACGACACTCACGCCCAACGTTGCTTTAGAATACTCTGCCTACCTCCGCTTCTGTGATCAATGGGGAACTTTTATACTTTTCTAGATTTTTTTTTTACATGCAACTATAACAGACCTTGGCACATTAGAGCGGACGTCACACTAGCCAATCGACTGCTTTAACTGCCCAAGCAATCGTTTTGCCGGAATAGAGTGCTATTGCGACTCCCCAACCTGGAGCAAATAACACCTGTTCCACATTCAAGATTTCCTACATGATGTAGCAATGATGGGAACACCTACACTGAAGTTGGAATGCTCATTTATTCAGACTGAATGCCTCAATCACATGCGTAAGTTCAGTCAGCTCTTTTCTATATCCATTTGATTCTACCACTTTCAAGAATGAAAGCTGCTTTGCAAAGTGATTCGTGCAAGTCGAAAGCTAATGCATTAGAAGATTTAATAAAGAATACAACAGGTGGTTTGTAAGGTTTCGGATCCATCCTGTGGGGTACACTGTCTGATTGCGGTGGCGAAGTTGTTGCACAATTCGGCCTCTAGCAAAGTGTCAAGCTGCACGACAATGGGGACCCTCAAGGATTGCTAACAAGACTTATTAGATGGCTACGGAGCTGCTGAGGTAGAACTTCTTCTAGGTTTGGCCAACATGGTTTTATGCGCATGTCGTCTTTAGGTACTGTGCTTCAATTGTGAAGGGGATCATGGATAGTTACTACGCTTCCGTATGGAGAAGGTGTGCGTCTAATACTTATTTTTGCAGGACATTTGGCTGCCTAATTTATCTACATTCATTACCGCAAGACTACTCTGCTTTACATGTGGAGGGAAATTGAAACAGAGCCGACCAGGAGGAGATCTGGTAGCTTCACGTCTCGCTGTATATCTTCCAAACTACCTTTTGAAATTCTCACCCTCCGGACCACGTCATAGCCAGAGAGTCATCTGTATGCACTGCGACAAAGCCGATTTTCATGGTGTCTACGTTGGAACGGAGAAAGCTTTGAAAAGGCAAGTGTAGCTTCTTTTTTGCTGTTGATGACAAAAGTGTGAAATATGATCCCCTCGATAATTTGAAGAAGCTCCATTTTATAGCCGAATTTCGCACTTTTTTGATTCACTTCACAAATCTTACTCTAGCAGTGTAATTAGTGCAATTGGCACTATCCTAAGGGTCATTGGAAGTATCTCACCTATTAATGATGGTCTGTGCTGACGCCTTCGGTACAAGTAACCTTTCTTGAATACAGTTTAGGGGATAAAATACAGTTTTATACTTTCTGACTCTGTTTGGATATGCACCAAATGGCCACTTTGGATTATCTTTGAGACTGTGACACCTATTTCCTACTCAAACGTTCATATGCCCACGCGTCAGACTTCACGACTGAAAGTGTGCTTGTTGAGATGCTACGTGGACGCATCTATGGAGGCCCACATAGGGTTTAGCGCTTTTTAATTCGTAAAGCCTATACCCTTTCCCACTCTAGTCTGGTTGCGCAATCCCTTACTAAGAGTGCGGACAGATCTCGCAAAATGTATTAAAGCTCTTAACAAGTCTATGCAAGCCTCTCTTGCGGCTAGAGAGCATGCAAATCAACTGTAGCTTCCTGTGTGTCAGTACGTGTTAAGCTCTGCATGTCAACCCGAATGGCAATCACTCCCAAAACAACTAACCCACCTGCAGTGACCGTTTCACTAGATACAAAAACACTCAAACTGCGTGGCACGCAAGTAAATGCATACAATTATTACTCAATCTAATGACTATAATTTCCGGTACTTAATTACTCTCTTGCCCTCATCTGTCCGAATCCACAGACAAAAACATTTACCATCCCAGGCGAGGAGTTTGTTAGGTCGACCATTAATGCACTTAAATATTCAGGCTTCTGCTACCATTCTCTATACCGTCCTTGCTTACATCCTTCTTAAAGGGCTTGAAATGAGCCGAGAGTAAGGTACATCTCTGTCAAAACCTCAACCAGTCAACCGCTACCCCTCAGCCTTATACGAAGTATAGAAAGTAACCCCAGCAAACAGGCGTAGCATCAACATAATCAACTTTTATTTAAACGAAACTGTAAACAAGAATGAATGAATCTCTCTTTTGGCTTGTTGTTGTGTAACTTTTTCACATAACGAACATAATACTCAGACTTTGGGGTAGAGGATGCAGTAATCACCGTGATTAGAATGATAAAGCTGTCCTACTTAATGGTATTTTTTCCATCTATAGCTATTTCTGATGTAGATGTACCGCTTAGCCTTGACTCCTCCTAGCAGATATTTTGGTGTTTACAAGGAGGTTATTCCATGGTGAATAAGAATGGTGGAGCCTATAGATTTGGATGGCATTGTTAAGCACCTGAGAATGGGATATAAAGATGGATTCCCATCTATCCAGGCCCAAATTTGACCAAATTTTCATTCATTTGTTGATTATTTGGATATTTCGGTGTTGTCTTGCAGCGTTCACAGGGTATTTAAAGCCTTCCCAAACTCGGATCACACGAGTCAAAATTAGATAAGAATCAGCTTTCACAAAACGGAAAGTGCCAAGATAACAGTGTGAAGTGACGGCAAATGCAGATTTCACTAGATGCGATTAAAACACAAACAATGAGTCAGATTATTTGGCCGTACAACCTCATAGCTGTCACAACAAACGCACCATGTCCTGAAAATTAGCCAGCTCAGTAGCCCGTCCACACCCCACCCTTTTACCTCCCATAATCTCGCGTAAAAGAGGCTTGCATTTCTTATTTACTTCCCTTTAAAGTAGAAAGGTAGTGCTTCCGTTTGCAAATCATTACCTTAAGGAAAAATAATCCTTCAGAGGAACTTATTTAAACTACACAAAAGGAGTGGCATCGAATTTGCCCCACAGCTCTCTGCAACGGTAGTATGGGGCAACGTGTATTTCGAAAGTAATTGGCCATTTTCGTCTCTCCTTCAAATCGCTCTTCATTCTCTGATCGCATCTATGACTCTGCATTCCTTCCTATACTACTTGCATCCGCTTATCGCTTGTCAGTGTCCCTTGCAATACCGAAAAGAACAGGATCAAGTTCCGATGAGGATGCGAGTGACAGTTCAATACAATAGAGCACGAGTTCCGGACGAAGAGGTAAAAACTACAGCTTAACGGCTTCCCTTTCAATACCAATTAGACGACTCGCTGACTCCTTCTACATACACCACTTCCGAACAGTCATGCATTCTTTACCTTCGGTTATTCGTTGTCGAGTTAGAAGGTCTGCGAAGACTGAATGACGTGTTTGACACCTTTTCCACGCCTGTACTGATCGTGAACTTGTGGATCCATGACACTTTTATTCTGTGAGTAAAAAGGATTAATCCCATTAGTACTTATGGGAGAAATCGCGTTAAACAATGCTTGCAATGTTTGTGTAGTGCTAGCTTCATAAAGTGACCACTCTGCAAGCAAAGGAAATCAGAATTAAACTGTCCAAACTCAGCCGAGAGCTAAAAATTTGTAAAATGAACTTTATTCTTCTCATCGTTTCGTAGCGGTTATGAATGTGGCAACAAATTATTCCACTTTCCGTTAATAACATGCAATACCCCAATCGTCTGTTTAACTCTCGGTCTCGAGGTGCCGTACTGGAATGCAATGTAGTGCCATCGCCTCACCGTAATTTAGAACTACACCACACTGGATAACCCGTTTGATGGAAAAGTGATCAAACTTTCGGACAAAATTGAATTTTATTGTTAGTAATTTTTATGCTATATCTCACTTGAAATATCAGTTCAAAATGCTGCACTTCATGGTTGCGTAAAGTATTAAGTGCGTGGTACTTGAGCTGACTGTTTTTTTCTCCAACATAAATATGAACGATAAAACCCCTCTGTGATTGTTGAAATGCTGGACGAACTTGAAAATACCTTTATAATTCGTCTGCATTTTCCTTACCTCTTAACTTTCCACAAATGAATAAATCGTCTCTTGAAAATGTAATTAGTGACTACTAGCATTTAAAGGCGTTGTGTAGGATTAATGGCTACCAATTCCTTAAAATAAACTGTTTTAAAATAATTCCAGAAGGCCTAAGTTGCCCTTGATTAACCGACGCACTGCCAGGACGCAATCACCAGTCGAGGTACAGCCGGAAATAGGTGTTCGGAAAGGAAAGCATCTCCATCAAATGTAACCCATAAACTGATTGTTCTACAAGCATGTAATTATCCCTTAGAAGGCAGGGAGTCATGCCGATGGCTGCGTGTTGCAAAAGGTAGTGATGCTGCGAATAATCACCAGCCGGGCATATAACTGATTCCCCTTTGATGCCAACCATAGATACAAAAACTTCATAAGCAAATGCTATTTCGTGGATTTTGGCTGGAACTGGTGCGCAGTGGGGCACCGGCCAGGAGGCTTCCAAACTTGCTAATTTTTAATTTTTGCTACTTTGTGCATTTGAATACTTCAATAGCCAAAATAATTCATTGACCGAAGGAGGAATGACGCAAGACGTTGTTGGTAAAAATAGCCGGTAGTAAATATTGCCGAAAATGCAGCCTATTTGCACCTCGTAACCGTTGGGAGCCAGCTCCGTTATGATTGAGACTGTCAGGCCCTCGAAAGTGGTGAAATTGCCGATGCTTTAAATAAAAGAACCCCTTTTGAAAAGACGACCATTTTAAAAGTACGCTTGATCCACAACTTCCCTCCTTTCTAATCCAAATGGGTACATGTGACAGCAAAAACGAAAGACCCAAATGACCCTTGGTGATAGAGAGATGGTACCTAATCAAAATATTTTCGTGAAAAGAGCTTGACTAAAGACTAAATAGAGAAGACAGGCATTTGCCTTCAGTTTTCCTTTACGTTGTTTCCCACTTTCATGGGTATAACCTCGAGAGTGCTTCATGTCCTAGTGGCTGCTCCAACAATTGTAAGGAAGTTTTTGAAATCTCATCAATGTGAGTATACACAACTGAAACGCTTTGAATAGTCGTTTGGCCCACAGGTCACTTAGAGTCACCTTCATTGTATCTCCGCCGGGCGGAGATGTATTAAAGGGCGCATTAGCCCTATTGCACGCTAAAAATACATTTTCTGTCCTCAAGAAAAACTGGGAGCTATACTGTTGGTAGGAAAAAGGGGGGCCTGGTCGCAAAGGGCAACTATTCTTATTTCTGTTACTGAACACTAAACTTTATCATGACGGAAGAAGATTACATGCCACGAATTGACAAAATCGACGGCCCCTAAAAGAATGGTTGAAAATGACGACTACAATTGGTAGCTGCACAGTCCATGTTCTGAAGGAATGCTAACAACTAAGGCTAACCATCTGCAAGTGGTCTTTGCAGAGCTTTCTACGGTATCTGTCCGGGGACAAGCGATACCTCCTCCAACTTTTACTGTCAGGATAGAATCCAGATAGATGTAGCACTGAACTGAGAATAAAGTGGCAAGAATGAAGAGGAGCAGTACCCTACCCCCACGAGGTTATTTTAAGCTTCGTACTTTGCTAAATGATAAGCGTTTGGGCTGGCACTTTTATCACTAAACGTTCTCCCTTCTACAATACAATCTTTAAGCAGGAGGGAGCTTTGGATCCAATGCAATTACTAGGAGAAAACCAGCGATGCAGCAGTCAATTGCATGTAAATTTGGAGACTAATGCAGTGGGCTGGTGGGTATTTTGCAACACCGATCGCTTTGTGATAACTGCCGCAAGAGATTGACCAAGAAAGTGCTCAAGAAAAGATTGAAATTCAAGAGGGGATGTGCAACGCTTTGATAGTTTGTTTAACTCTGCAATTATTTGCGTCGGCATTTGTAGATCTTTTGCACAAAGGTGTGGTCTCCGAGCCACGCCAGCAGTCCCTCAGCTTTTTCGTACGTCAGTGTTGCGTTTTCTGCCATAATACAAAGACATCTCAAAACTTTAGATAAGATCCAGGGCGACTTATATTGTTCTTTGGTTTTTCAGTCTTGAAACCGGATTACGCGTTCTGCGCTTCAATAAACCAAAGCCGCCACTGATCACGCATAAATCGGGGATAGCCCTTATTCGAATGCATTGCCGCAATAAAAAAGGCTATCAAAACAATTAAGGCAAAATAAACAAAGCAAACAACAGGACATCAAGAACCAAATTCAAATATCTATTTTACATTCAACAGAAGCCCTCATCTTTTTCTGCTTAGTAGGCGTTTAAACAAAAGTTCCTCAAACAACTAGCGACTTGTTCCTTCGCAAATTTTTTTCGGTGGGATCCTGAACGCATGAAAATTGTCAATGGTAAAGAAAAGGAACCTAAAAGCAAAGCTGCAAAGTTTTTGTAACAGAATATTTGCGCTTTTTATTAAAGTGGTCTTTGATAAATCGATTGAAAACTAAACATTCCACTCTCAAATTTTTGGGAGATGAGACTAACACCATAATCTAATTCTCTAATTTCCTTAGACCAACCTTGACAAATGCCGCCGACTTTCAAACTATCATATATTTTTCGGTTATCGTGGGTTTGGTTGTTTTTACAAATACGGAAACAGGATTCCACAACTTCATTACCACCTTTCAATTGCTAAGCAAGTACTGCTGGAGTGCTGTTAGTTTCGTACAATTAAAGTACAAAAATCCACCATTTATTTTTATTTGCTGTTCGCAATTTAGTTAATTGAATGCTGGCACAAAAAGCTTCTACTTTAGCTGTCTGATAATCGTGATTACCTAAAGCGAATTTTTTACTAGATCCTACAAAGTCAGCTATAAGTACTGTATACTGTAATATTTTCAGGTTTTGTTTGAACCTCTCTGCCACTGTTCTCTCATTTTGTCAAATTTTGAATTTTTAAAGGATTTAGTAGCAAATAAGGTTTTTAGAGCAATGTTAAAACTTTTGGGCCTGGTTTGCTTTAATTAGGATATTTTTAATCATTCTCCAAATTTTAGCTAAATCTGTGAGGCATTATGGGCTGTCTTCACTTGTAGGTTATCGTGGGACATGGATCCCTCAGTGGGGAAGGGTTCTGCGCCAATTCGAGACTTGATTCATCAAACAAATCAGTCCCCGTTATATCCCAAGGATCGTGAGATCGAAGACGTCAGCCCACTCTCTGACACTCGTCTAGACCAAAGCACCACTCTCCCCTTTGAGACATTGTCTGGCCAACCAGTAAACAACTGTGCTAAACCATATTCTAGCTGGCCAGCTCAGGTGACGATCACGCCCGTTCCATTGTGCAACATCTACGCACAGACTTCTAATTGTCCATCCAACTCCCCAACTCTCACATCAGTCATCCCACAAATGTGCCTTGCCACGCCTCCTGAGAATGGAAACATCAACCCTAATCTTTTGTTTGGAAGTCAACAGGTGAACCCACAACCGCAACAATGTCAGGTTTTAGCCGCAAACTGTACGCCTACTGTTAATAGCACATCAAACCCCCAGTTTAATGTTATTCAGCCACTGTGTTATGGACCGGTCTCGGAGGGGCACTATGTAGTATTACAACCAGTGTGCTGTACGTTTAGATCTGTCTACTATCTGTTCCGTTTAAGCGCTTTATGGTCTTATTTTATAAGGCTTTTCTGGAGGTTCTTATTTGCACATTCACTGCGAGCTTTGTCATTTTTCATCTTAGTCATTTATAAATTTCCTAAAAGGCTTGTTATTTTGTTTCTTTTAGTTTGTCTGTTACACGATTAAACGTAAAATGTTGAGATGAGGCTCATGTTTGCAGTTTGCTAATATTCTATTTTGCCCTCTTATATTTTACACTTCTGTGTTGTTAAACTTACGCTATCGTTAATGTTAATGTTCTCTATTTTAGGCTGTTTTACTAAAGAACCCAGTGAGGTAGGTTTAATAAGATTGTTTTGGTATATTTTGAATACATTTTCTCCAGACAAAATGCAACATTTAGTATCACAGTAATTAAACGATGTAAGCACTTTAGTTTGTCTTTCAAGGATGAATCACACGATGCGTTTATAAGCACATATTTTTGTGCAGGCACTAAAAGGAAATTGTGATGTTATACGGTTCGTTTATGCTGAAAAAAAAAAAATGCATGGTATGGTCTTTTGTAGTCTCAGGCCCATCCATGTTTAACACTGTTTGTAAATAGTGTAATCAAACTTACTTGAAGGTTTGCCATCTTGTAATAGAAAGGAAGTGAAGGAAAGGCTGTCTTAGAAAAGGCGGAGGTGGAAAAGGAGAAAAGTGACAACAGTAACAAAGTGGAGACTAAGAAGAATACAAAGCGGAAGAATAAAGCAAATCGTAAAGCCAGGGGACAGAATGGAAAACACAACTCTGCTGGTGTGGTGCAATCCAGACTCTTTAGTTTCAGAGCACCAAGTTCGGTGACCACTGTGTTCACAGACAATTCGAGGTCAAGGTTTATGAAGGTAACTTCAAAACCCATGATCCTGAATCAAGGATCGGTTCTGTTTAACGTCCAGCTAATCGTCACATATCTCATTTGACTCATAGGAGTACGTACAAATAGATCACTCATTTACAATAAAAAAACAAGATGCATTAAAGACGATTCACAGACATCATTCTTCCTCCAGGCAGCTTTCCCATATGCGGTTATTGTTTGAAGGCGTTGGAGACTCCAGTCAGGAATTTTCTAGATTGATTTTTTTTCAGTGATAAATCCATTGTACTTTTCAATACTACCTAAGTCCCTCCTTAGGCAAGTCACCAATCAGCAAGTTGTTTACGTGTTTGTTTGCCCCACGAGAAATATTTGTGTAAGGAATCTACATATGAGCGGAATTTTAATTCCTCCCAATCTACGTTTGGTATCTATCGAGTGCAGCAAAGAGCCACTATTCGGAGACGTTCGTATTATCATGGTTTATTTGAATTGAGCGCCCAAAGTAGACACCACGGGACCCTGAACCCCCGTTTTATTTGCTGCAGCGCAAGCAAACCGAAGAAGTCATGAGTAAGCAGCCCCTGGACAAGACCTCAGGTAATGCCCTAAACCGAATCCCTTGAAAAAAATTACTCGCCCACTTACAAAATACCACTTCGATGCCTTTTGTAGCTCTTGATGAAGACGATTCCACGGACTTTCCTAATTTCTACGATCTTTACACTTCGATATCAAATCGACAATAGTTCAGTAAAAACAACATCCCAACCGATCAGGAATCCCAAACCCACTGAACAAAACAAAACAACCATTTAATTAATTGCTTTCGGAACGTCCTTTTCTTTAAAAAGCATAGAAATTTACTTTTCACATAAAATATGAAATTTTCTGAATGACTGGTATAAGGAAGGAGACCACTATCGGATCCGTTGATAGAAAAGGAGGTAGGGTTGAGCACTGAGAACCGTAGAAACGGGGACTCGGCTCACATGAGTATCACTGAAGTGGAACCAAGTGCGTGCATCAGTGTTTTTCGACTCCTCATCAGTGCTAGTGTCATCGAGGTCGCCGTGAATGACGTGTTGATCACCGCGACGCAGTTGGCATACAAGATGATGGAGGTGAAGGGGCCAAGGATCGGGTTTTTCAAGGCTCGGAATGAATCGGTCGTCGGGAATTTCACTTTCGTCCGCAACGTAGCAGACATAGTGACCGCTGCGAAGTTGGCCTGAGTGTTCCACCACGCCAAAGAGACGGTACTGACCCTCGCCCGAGGATAACTGCCAAAAAAAACGGGAAAACTGTTTTCTACTCTAATTCTGAAACCAAAACACTACAGATTCAGGAAGTGGGGAAAGCCCTGGTAGCCTTATAGGTGAACAATACGGTGCCTTTCATGCAGGAATAATGTATTATGGGTATAATCACCACCATAAAAGTCGAAGAGTCGAAGTCAGAAGTGAAACAGAAGATTGGCAGTTGAAGTCAGATGAAAAAAAAGTTATAATTCGTGCGCATTTACATTCAAAATAAGACGCCTCGGGCTTTTAAGCGCCAAGAACTCACCCGAGAAATTGTAGTTATAAAGATTATTATCATGGCATTAGTGAGATCTCTGCCGCATCACCATTACAGTAGAAGAATGTTATAGTTCACCACAACCGGCTACAAATGTTAGTTAGGGCAAGTTGGAATGAATAAACTGTTCTTTAACCAGAGCATCGTTTTCAAAAGCAAAAATAACCAGCGGTTTGTCGAAAATCGTCCAGAAGCACAGTTATTGCCATGGCAAACATGCACTCTAGCTAATTTGTAAATAACGAGTTTCTGGTAATCGAATGAATCCACACAAATTCACGTACCCGAGCCAAGCGAGAACAATAGGGCCGCAGGTCAAGGTTAATGGGGAAGGTTATTCGTTTTGAGCACTTCTGTAGTCGATTGCCACACTAAAAAAACGGAAGAATGCATTCAATTTGATAAGCGACAGCTCCCAAACCCATTTACGCAAATTAATTTTCATTTTTTTACCAAAAAATAATGCATATCAAATTGGGGTGAAAAAAAGAGCTTTGTATCTTAAGCAGCCTCAAGTTAAATTTTGACAAAAAATTAAATTATTTGATGGCATTCCATAACAGCACTAAAATTTATCCCTCATTCTAGATATGAAATGGTCTCAAGGTCTCTATCCTAAAGCAAGTGAAATGAGGGCGATCATTGACCTAGAGTCGTAATGGCAAATTTGGACTGGGCACCTGAAAGTAGCGTTTGAGGTGCAATGTGAGCACAGGTGGCGGCTTGATGATGAGATCGCGTTTCACGGAGTAACAACGAACACCATCCGTGTTACTACTTTCACTGCTGACAGAGTCACCACCATCTCGTTTCGAACATCGTTCACAGAGCATCTGATTGTCGCCAATCAACTCCGTGGCCTCAATGAACTTGGCCAGACAGCACTCAAGGCCGGTAGGGCCAGGGAGTGGTGTGGACAAAATCGGACAAACAGAAATAGTTTTTGCCTCTTCCTCCTCGTCAGACTGTGCGATTGTCGTCTCGTCGCCAGCCGAGGAGAGCCGCAGCTTTGTACCGAGGTCCTTACACAATGACGTCTCTGGATCCGGTGAAATTGGCAGTGTGAGCACTGATCCATCCGAGAGACGACTGTTGATATCGTCAACGTTGTCTTCCAAATCGGAACTTTCTCCTGAAAGGATTACAAACACCCCAATTGGCGCTTGGAGCAGAAAAATATGGAGTGAACGACTGAAAGCTTGTTTCACAATTTACCAGTACATTTTGTGCATTGAATGCATAGACGTGACCCGTTTACAAACATCCAAAGAACTTTAAATATTAGGAAGGGGAAAATTCAGCAAAATTAGAGCTACCAAATAAAAGCGCTGAAAAGTGTACGAATGAATGTAAATCAAGATGAGTCAAAAGGAAGACTACAAATTAAGTTTTAGTTGAGTCCTCAGGACCTACCAGCTGACACGGAGCCGGTACGCGAATCCCCAGCCTTGCCTATGTCATCTTCACCTAGAGATTTTGTAAAAATAAGTTCTGGTTTAAGAGTACTCAAGATCCAGAATGCAAATCGTGGAAATCTCAATTAATACCATTCCGAGAGAGGCTAGATGATTCACTGCCGTCATCGTATTCACCTCCTTGAAAATCTTTCTTACTATTCACTTTATTCGCTGCTGAAGCCTCCACCACGCTAACGGTAGATTCAATGGAAGTGACTTTTATGTCAACTTCCAGACTATCCCTTTCTAAAGACGATAATGGGAGATCACCACTGATGCCATTTTGAAGTACGTCAGAAAGTTCATGGTCACATTTGCCATTCTCAAGGGTACGTTGTGGAGTCAACGATGCATCGTCCTTCATGTCCAATTGCTTCTCTTCCATTTCGACCCCCTCTTCGCCATTCAAGACCTCCTCCGGTTTCTCCTCTTCATAAGCCATGTCGCATTCCTCATCCAAAGACCATTTGCTATACTTGCCTTTCCTACTGCTACGCTGTTTCTGCTTATTGGGGCCTTTCTGAAGAGGAAATCACCGTTAATTTAAAAAAAAGAACTAAATTTTGCTCGCTAATATTAAGATAGCAACCCACCCCATTGTATTGGGTAGATTTTGGCAAGAAGAAGAGTGAATCACGCTAAAACCTACTTGATCGTAGTCAATACCGTCATTGTCCGCAGTCATCTGCTCGAAGCATTTACGGTCCCTGTCCTTTCGCTTGTTTTTGCCTTTCGCTTTGCGCTAAAAAAGACGATGGAAATATTATGGTGATGACAATCCCTCTTAACTCAGGATCGTGACAAAGGAGAACCGTTTTTTCAAGAAATGCATTCCATTTGGGAAATAAGCCACATGCACATTCGTAGGGGACAAATTAGCAACAGACGCAATGGAGTTAACCTTTCCATGAGATATTTGCCACATTTCAATTCAGTAGTGACGGTATTAATAGACTGATTTTCAAAAAGCGTACCTCTTTTTTGAGTTCACGTTTGGTCTTGGATTTCAAATCTGCAGGAAATAGACACAACGAAAATTAGTACTGCAAAAATAGGATTTAAAAGACTTGGAAAGATCACTATCAGTCATCACATTCCTTAAAAATGGGGTCAAAGACTTTGGAAGCGCAGAACAAGGGAAGGATAATGCATTTTATGGTTCTTCTGGACAAATGTCCGAAAAGTACTGCTGAGCTAACAGTAACCTTTCTGCGTTTTACTTCAAATTTTGATTAGAGTGTAAGAACAAAACGCGAAACTTGGTCTTTAATAAACACAATAACAGTAAGCCCAGCTAGGTAGTTATTCGGTCACAAATCACTCAAAACGCCACCGACTAACCGTTATGATGGCGATACTGGTTTGCATCACCCTCATCAATGAGGATGGGCAGTGAAAGGTCCAAGAAGACCTCAAAGTGCAAAGAGATGTGATTGCACTGACTGCAAGTCAAGGAAGTAAGCAAAACACCACCGAACATTCTATCCACTGTGGTGCAGAGATTGGTGGATTTCCCCCAAATACGCACCTCATTTTTTGTCTCCTCCGTAGACTGAAAAAGGAGCAAATAAGCGCCAGTTCTGAGACAGAACCAAAACAATCTTATGAAGCCGATTCGAATACTTTGGAGGTGCACTCCAGTTCACCCAGAATGGCGCGTTGCCAGAGCTTCAACTCTTCCAGTCGCAGGCCATCCAACAGATATCGGAGCGCCTCGTGACTGTCGTGCTGACCAAAATTGCCGAAGCGTGGGTACGTTTTGACAAGCTCCGAAAGAATGGGCTGGAAGAAACGTTGAATGTTAAAATGTTTGGTTTTTTTAAAGCAACTTGAGTCCCTTTATTCACAAATCCAGTGGATTAGAAAGACACCAATCCTACACAAATTAGCCATGCTTTGATGCAGGTAAAACATGGTCAAAATAACCACTAACCATGTATCTAGCTATTTCCAAGGCAGTAGGTCTGAAACACCAGAAAGTAGTCACTGCTAGAGTTGGTGGATACAGCATCCTAATCAAATCTACCTGCCTTGGTTATGTAAAGCGTGCCAGTCAATCTCTACGATCAGGGGAGTTCAAATATCCAACAATCTTTGTATATGGAAATAAACATTTATTGGGAAAAAACTACATGCCCTAGGACTAATAGAAGGCCGCGTGTTTTGTGATCCAAGCAATTCTCCGACGAAGGTGCTGTAAGCGGTAGACAACGGCGAGTTGCGGGGTAAAAGGCACAATTTCAAAGATATGGTATCTCCCTTGAAGAGGAAGCAAAGCGTCATTCTTTGTGTAACTAGAGGTTTAAAATCAATCGGTCAACTCACCCCATCGGTAAACCGCTTTAGAAAGCCTACAGTTCCGTTGTACATTAGCTTATCAATCCAAGCCTTGAGTCCGGACACACGGGAGAGACACTGGAGAGTAGAATTAAGATAGCATGTGTTCCCTAGATTGTGCAGACCCTGGACTCTGCTATATGACATGAAAGCAAACTGTACCTTCGGTAAAACCCGAACGCTCCCGTAATCTATATTGCCATTGCTGTTTTGAGAATCCCGCCTTCTTCTATGCTTAGCCATCGGCAACGCTTTACTTCCTTGGAGACAGGCTAAATTAAAACTCTAACTTACTACTATAAAAATATTTGGTTAACTAATTGGAACTGTATCACAATACCAATGGAGCAGAAGAGCCCTAGAATTAAGAAGTCAGTTCCAGACATTAGATAAGAAGCATGCCATTCGTTGAAGTAAAAAAATCCAAATTTTTTTCACCAAAATTCTTCTGTAAAAAGACTAAGGAGATCTGTTCGTACCCAGGAAATCCGTGACAGCATACCCGCAGGCATCATTAACTTATATGTTTAAAAAGACATGCAAAAATTGAAGCATACACAATAAAATGAGATAGATGACAAAAGCATATAAATGTCTAATCAGGTACATGAAAAAACGCATAAACCCCGCTACAAGACTAACTACCTCGGAGCCAACCCCCTATATGTCACTCGAAAGGGATTTCGAGCGTGGACCAATAAGTTTGGTGATATAAACAACGTAATAGGTGTTATTGGTTACTTGGCTAAAAGTTATATTAAAGCAAAGAACAGCACAAAGTTTTCGTTTTTTGCTATACGCCATAGCAAGCCATATTTAAGCTACTTGCAAATGCTATCTTATTTCAGTGCCCACCTCCGCCGAATAAGCGCTTCATGATAAAGAACATGATGAAGAGCTCCACAGTCATTTCATGATCGTCGATGCTTAAGAACGCAAAGTCTACGCCAGACCCATCCAGATATTTATTCAATGTAAATCTTCCTCATGCTATACCCTAATCCTAGAAATTTGCTTCCATTGAATTTTAGGTGTTGTTGATTGTTTTAACACCATACGCAGATTTGCAGCATCACACACAAATGCTTCCACAGCTAAAGTTTTATTCAAGCAAACAGTAAAACCTTCTAAAATTCTCTAAACAGGATTAAAGAAGTCCCCACTATAAAATTCAGGACAAATCAAAAAGGCAGCCTTAAAAAATTACAATAGTGCAACAAAAAAGGAATATCACGAATGTAGGGCAGAGGTGAGAAGCTAATGTTGTGGCCTTTAGGCCATTCCTATTAGCGGAAATGCAATCTGCAGGGCCTAAGGTGCCTGTGACATCCAATACAAGGCTGAACAAACTCTTGAAGCGCTACAATTGCCGTTCCGCAACCACATGTCATCCATGGAGCAGCTTGTTGACTCAATACTCCCCCAAATTCATTTCTATTTAAATTTTGCCAGAGTGAGTTTCCGTAAGTTTAGTATATGCACCCAATATTAGCTAGCATAAAATAAACAGCGCTAATACTTCCCGGCACTCGTAAATAAAGATAGATTTACTCTTTTACCTGCTCCCCATATCGGCTTATCATAATCGAAAAATTTAAAAAAGGATATTTTTCACCTGGCAATGCCTACGATGAATATCTCGAACATTCGGAGGTGAGGAGTCGTAAATGCCTAAGAATGCCACTAACTACCCCTTAATATACCCTAGTCATGCTCCCGCAGCACTTCGATTTCACGTGAATGTTAAGTTAGTGCATTGCGATAATTTCCTTGATACAGCTAAGAGTACGAAAAATCATAAATTACTCCAAAGAAGAAACATAAATACTTCTGCTGCGTTTTTCGTGGAGTTCACACACTTTGCAGATCTGCGAAAAAATCGCGGCTGAAAAATAGTAAGATTCTCATGGAAACTTCTCGATCTCGTAAATTGTCTAACTTCCTTAAAGTGTCAATGTACAAGGACATTAATGTATTACTAGGTCATATTATTTTATTAGGGTCCATGCCATGAATTCAGCTGGTTCCACAGTTCGTTGTGCAGTGCTCGCCCTTGAGACATCCCTGAAGATGAATGAAGATACAGTACGCAGGTGGAATAGGTGCTGTTGGCATGCAGAAGTTATTGGGGCTACTGGCATGTCCCAGAGGCCAGGCCACCCGGTGGAGGTACATTGGCAGATCCCCTAGGCGCCTTGTCGCCAAAACAGAGAGTTCAGCGAACGATTACAGTGAAACAGTTAATTGAACTTTCAAGATTTATTTTGCTAATCAGAAGCAATGCTAACTAAGTTTTCGATTAAGTACAACAAAGAATTTTCATTTTTACTGATCGTCTTGTATTTGGGGCTTGGTTTTTCACTAAAGTCGCAAGACTTAGGTAGTTTACGCAGCTGATCCCTCCTGTGACACTCACTCGCCCCCATCATGTGGCTAATTAGGTTAGAATGGAGGAATAAAGTTGCATAGTTGGGCTAAACAGTACGCAATTTTATCGCCATAGTGAAGGATTATGCAATCATTTTATTCCTCACAATTCGAGCAGTTGTTTATGCACACTATTTACTAAACAGGCTGCCTATTCTCGGTCTGCAGAAACTTCGCACACACGCACAACTATACCAATGAAGATATTTCCGACCTCACGGAGAAATGGAAATTTAGCTTTTATAGCTTAATTACACGTTCACCAACTAGCCAATCACCTATCAAGTGATGCTTTGCGCACCTTCACATTGAAGAAGAGGGTAGTGATCTCACCCTTACTTTATCTGGAGCGAGGCTTTCCAGCGATCGTCGCCATCGGATGAAACTTTATACGTGAAAGTTGCAGCCAAAACTGCCAGATTAGTCCGAATTACCGTTATAAAAAAATTTGTGGATTTTAATGCGGCATTGCTTTGTATCACTACTTCCTGATCAAATCCATGCCTGGTGAATCTCCTGGCGTTTATGTCCTTATTTAAATCGGAAGTCACATGAATTGATAAATTCAATAACAATAATTAAAGTCACCATGATTTCGTGGTTGTCGAATCACGGAGCACCAAATCAAATGCGCCTATGTGTGCAAGGCACCAAAGCCCCGATTGGCTGGTTGGTAGATGTGTAATGCAGTTACAAAAAGCAGTGCGTTAGCATCCCGGCTTAATCTTGTAGCAGAGTCAAACTTCTGAGATAAAAGCTGCCTTTTCCAACTTCGACTGAATGGGTGACTCTCTTATTCCAATTGTAATCGACACTGGCACTCAGGAGTGGAGAGCCGGTTTCGCAAATGAACCTTACCCAGGAGTCACTCTCGTGCCGTCTCTACAGAACTTGGAAGGCGTAAGTCTTCTGCCTAGACCCATTTCCACCATAACACCATGATTTCCGGTTGATAAGTATAGCGTTTAACAAACATAGTAAAGTGTGGTAAAGTTAGCTCATCCTACTCAAGAAAGCCTCCTTCAATCTCAGTGGTGCCACCAATCCCAAAGTAATTTGATTTTATGCATTCGCGTGATTTAAGCAATGCAAATACACCTCCCCAAACAGGGCTGACAGAGATGTCACTTTTGACACGAATGTTAATTTCATTGCTCTGATGTGCCATCAAAGCGGTAAGGGGAGGTTTTCATGCGAGAATAAGGTGTATTCACGTGTCAGATAAATCACACCATACCACAAGCTGGAAACAAGTAAACTTTTTTGTCGTTTCTCTTAGTCGGAGGTGGTCGAAAATGGCGTCGTGCTTGAATTCAAGGGCTCACATAAAGCCGTCTCCTACTACACTAAACACATTCAAGAGTGCTTGACTGGTCTAAGGGCGGAATCCAAGTCGGCTCACCTTCTCCTTGCTGTTCCGCAGAAGATGTCGGACACCTATCGGAAGCGATTGACAGAGGTGCTTTTTGAGAACTTTGACTTCCATTCAGTCTTTTACGTTATCCAGCCACTGCTAGCCGCCTACTCTTCTGGATATTCCAACTGTCTCGTTGTTGATTCTGGCTACTCCAATACAGGAATCCTCGCGGTAAAAAATCTCTACCCCTTAGGAGAAAGCGAACGAGTTCTTCCTCTTGGCGGCAGAAACATCGATCGGTATTTGCGACACCTAAGCGGAGATAAACTTGCCGCTTACAACGAGGCTGGTCTACGCCATGTCAAGGTCAACTACTGCTCCGTGGCTTCAAGTTTTCCTAAATCCAATGACAATACACGAACTGTAGTCACCATGCCAGACGGAAAGAAGCTTACTTTAGGTGAAGAATTGACCCTAGCTCCCGAAATGCTTTTCAATCCGAGTTTGGGAGGACTGGCAGATGTCATGCCGATCGATCAAGCGGCAATACGTTCAGCTTTGAGTTTGGAGGAGAATGACGCCTACGCAGTTCTGGAGACAGTTGTACTAGCGGGAGGGAATACGGCTTTTCCCGGAACCGCGTCACGAATGCAGGTGGGAATTGCCACAAGAACTGTTCCACGGATCAACAAAAGAGTGATAAAACACAGACAAGGCATTGAAGCCGTGTGGATAGGTGGAACGATAATTGCATCCACACAAACCTACCCAAAGATCTGTATCACTAAAGAAGCCTATAAGGAGCGCGGATCCGCTGTGGCCATTGACAGATGGCTCTAGTTTGTAATGCATTTCAGTTCACTTGTATCAAACCAGAGCATGCAGCCTATCATCATATTATTTATCTTTCCATTACTTAATGAATACCATATTTTACCTAATCTCTGAGTACTTGCTCACTCTCCCTCTTTTTCCTGCAAACAACACTGACTGAAGCGAACCGGGTTACACAGGCACATAACAGCAAAATTTGCCATGAAGTATGACACAAATTATAAAATGATGAGGAATAACTACCACTGTTTGCAGCTGAAGTAGGTGCAGTCGCATTTCAACCTCTCGTTGTCAAATAATCAACTGAAAAAGGGAGATGGCTGAGGTCGATGAGCATTAAACTCTAATTCACAAAAACAAACTTCGCTTAGACATTTTCGTGCAACTGCTAGACACTTAAAATGGCTAAACATAAATCATAGTCTCCGGAGGGGGGTTAAGGATGTCTAGGGCAAGTAATGTAGGTACTTCCATGGAACTACCCATTACCAAAGCCAATTACTTCTCCGACTATTAAAATAATTTACGAGATAGAAATCCTATCGGAAGTCCAAAATTTGATGGTGCTACAGCTTTTGAGCTATTCGTGGGGAGGTTTCTGGGTCTATAAGCTTAGCGACAACCGATACACTGATCACAGTAGCATATGGTCAATGTGGGTTTCAAAATGCAAGTAAATGAAGAGTATTATAAAATTTTAATCATAATTCCTAAGATACCTAATAGTTTAAGTGCTAAATTTGTCGAGCGAAAAAAAGGGAGGCAAAATTGCTTATTGGTAATAATTCTCAAGAGTATAGAAAACCATCTCTTTATCATACAAGCTACTTATAAAATAATTAGTAGCGTTTTATTTGAGTCAAAAGTCTTCGTGGATAATCGATTTGGCAGTAGGTGCGAGGTGTTTCGCTTCAGTCGTCAAAATATTCACTGCATAGCTTTTGCATTAAAATTGGACATTTTTCCCACATAATAATACTATTCCATTAAAGAAGGATGAAATTCTCACATGGCCTTTTACTGTAAAAATTTCGATAATTCGACTTAATGAGGAACCAAGTCCACATAATGTGCCTTAAGCTCTAAAAAGGGGGTTCTGGTTACAGTGTTCATGAAAGAGATTCGCCAGTATTACAGGTGCCATAGACTGTTCCTTAGCAAATCTTTTTTCCACACGGTTCACGGCAGGTATCGCTCTAGATGTTGATAGCATTCCTGTAGACCGCAGGGCTAAGGTAGTCGCAGAATGTAGATACCATTTTCTACAATTTCTAAGGATCATCACCGATTCTCCCATCCACAGCATATACACTTCCGTTACGCTAAAGTTTATCATCCAACAGTAGAAATCAGGATATTTGTCCTTTGAGTTGGGGTTCGTTTTCTGCTGCTGCCAATGTAGCACCCCAGGTCCTCCCTGAAGATGAAAGAAGACTTAGTACTGAAACAGAGCATACAAAGATTTACCTCAGAGTGATTGGTGAAGCTTTCCTCCAGAACTTGGCTTGCTGCTGGCTACCCAACAGTGGTAAGCAGTGATAGCCGAGTGATGCTTGGCCCTACTTTCACACTTAATGAGCCATAAGCGTTTGAGGCTATCTAAAAACGCCTGCACCGCCAAGAATCCTTCCTGTTAGGTTCTGTAGAAGCTCTGTCCTCCCGGCTGTCTTCCGCATATTTCACCAGACTCTCGAGCATCATAAAACTCGATAATCCCCCAAATCGCCCTATACTGCCTCCGAGTATTTGTAATATCAATTGGATTTGAAAGTTATCATTCACTGAAGTACTTTGAATAAGCTACTACTCGCCATAAGGTCACGCTCAATCAACATTATCCATAAGCGTGACTTAAACAACTCGGAGCCACTGGCATTTCCCACCTTCTTCACCCCTACACTGAGGTAATAGAGAGCTGTGTCGAAGTTGTCTTGACATGATCCAGGCTCAAGCGCATAGATGTCAGTTAATAAGAGGTCTCGATCAGTTAAAGTTCCAGCATATACTAGATTTAGTCGAAAGAAACGTGTACACGGTTCCACATTTCATACTCGCAGGTTGGTTTGAACATTTGATTTGGCTTTTTCACTAAGGTACAGGATAGGCGGATTCCAATGATAGTGGGCATAAGGTTGGATGGGTAGAGAAATACTGAGTTGGAAGAAGGCTGCACAACACTAGTCCAGCCCTTCACCGACCAGGAGAAAAGGACGTTTGCCGGAGGGGTCATTAATAACTGCGAAAAGGCGGAGGATGACGAGAAGTACGTAAACAACCTCCGACTACTGGTGGAACAAGCCTCTTGCGATTCACCTCCAGCCAAGATCATTGAATGGATAACTGTTCAGTTCTACCACAACTTTCACCCACCTATTGCGGTCGAGTCCCCACGGCAACGAAGAAACGTTAGAAGTTGCTCACGTCCCTGCGCTACAACAGCCCCAACACCCTAATTCCGAGACTCCTGCGTTACGCCTCAGAATTTTGGGAGCTTCCCTTCTCCCTATCATGTTTGCTTCATTCTAGCAGGCCCTGGATAGACTAGAAGGACGTCAATGTAATGCCCTCTTTGACTCTAGTGAGGCCAGAGCAATAGCAGATCTTAAGGCTTAAGGATGCCTGAGAACAGAAAAAGACTACTTTATTTGGTACACAATCGAAAAGTAAACGTTAGGGGCGAATTTAGGTGAGTTGGACCTACAAACGACAAATCCCCAGGTTTATATGCTGAATCACAACTATAAATTCGGGTTTATTGAATTTTTGATAATGAATTTATGAATTTTGATGTGCTGAAAAATTGACGGACGCCTAATTGAATATCAGGAGCAGAAGGGAGAACACATTAAGTACTTTAACTGTTTACTTAGCCTTTTGTGTTGGTGACGGAGCCCTCAGAGCTCCGTCAATCGTACTTCATTTAGCGCTATTGACTCCGGGCCATCGCGGCAGGGCTCCAGCCCATCTAGACATCTCGACGCACTACACATATATGAACCGGCTGTAAGGGGCCAACTTTAAGGTTAAATGTACCTGACAGTAAACTCACTCAATAAGCGTTTTTGTTTGACCATTCAGAAAGTACCTGACATTTATAACTGCAAATCCAATATTCCAAGCATTATAAAACTTAATTGAGCATAACGTTCGGAGTGGAAAATTGCCACAGCAAAAATTGTTCAATTTGTTCACTAAATTCCACAATAGTGATAACAATCGCGCCTGATCTGATAGAAAAATGTTAATTGTTTATTCAACTCTCGATTTTAGTAACAGGCCACTTGGGGATCCCTCCAATGTACATCCGCCGAGACGTCTCGCTCCCGAGCTACGTCAGCAGTTCCAGACCCTACTGTATGTCAGCAATACACATTCTGTCTTCCACCGTCTTTAAGGAAGTCTCGGGGCATTACTGCATCTTACGACATCCATTACAACGTATGAGTTGGAAGCGACGACTTGATCCGATTACTTCTTTATCATCAATTGCATCGGCGGGGCTTAGTACCGCTTATCTGTGTGCCTTTATATCCCAGCTTCTTTTTTACGTATATGCAACATTTAAAGTCGACCGCATGTGAATGGAATAGCTCAAGCATGATCATATATGTGTAACTGATACAGACCTGTTGGTTTCGCCGTGAGCAGCGAATAAAGAAACACCAAACTGATTACCGAAAGCAGAATTAAACGTGAATCTTAGCCCTACCTGCGTTCCCACTTAGGCTATATAAGGTCATGATGAATATGGCTAAGCAACCTGATTTTCGTCGCAGATCCTTATGTATTCCTCATACACATAATCAGCACTGGCCAAACTTATCCAGTTTTCACTTAGTTTTTTTGCTTAGGTCTGAACGTTTGTAAACGCCTTTATCAAGGTACGCCTCCAAATTTCAGTTAGAGAAGCTATTACATAATCTATTTTCCACTCGGAAACATTTAGTGGGGTTCAAAAATGCTTAAAAGTGGTGTAGGTTTTAATGGCATTTAGATAACCAGTAACCAGTAAAAAATAGTTGTGGAAAAAATAAGTAGTACTCACAGCGTTGAAAACCTCAGCGAAACAATACTTAAATACTTGTCAAAGCAGTTAAGTAGCCAATAGAATAATTATTATTAGGTATTTCCCAAAGCGAAAACATCTTAAAAGTGAAATAGATACTGCCTTAAAATTTCTTACAGATAAAGGGCCACCCAAACAAATCCATGTTAGCTAATATTTCATAGCACTGGAAGAGCTCCGTAAACCTTTTATTTATTTTAAGGAAGTAAACCCATTTGTGCGTAAATACCGGAATTTTTAATGAGAATCGAGAACTCTTGGTTTGCATATCATTCGGATGTGACGGGGTTTTAATACTAATAAAGAAAGTGGGGGAAGTACGAATGACGAAGAGAATTTAAGGCAGCAAAGTAAATAAGGAACCGAAACAAGTAAAATTAAAAAATAAATGGGAATAACATCAAAAATGCGAGGATTCCCGCAACTTCAGTGCACCCAAGTCAAAGATAACGAATAGGCAGACTAAGACGAGAATTAAGCAGAAAGTAAAGAAGACAATAATGATAAAGGCGATCAACTAGATGCTATCGCAGCACATCCCACTTTCGTTGCCACCACTCCAAAAGTTCTTACCTTTCCCACCGTTTCACCTTCCTCCTCTTCGTACCTGACTGGCATTCTTCTCCACTCATCTCGCCGAATCCGGAGATGAGACCGCATTTGTACTGCACACGACTCCGAGGTGGCCATTCGCCTACATCTGATTTCCTCCACTCTCAAGCAGTGTTCAGTGGCCAGCATACGCCTCCATTGTCAGCAACCCCTATTGCCACTACCAACGACAGCATTCCCACCGCCCACCAGGCCGCCAACTCACGTCCGTCTCAATGCATGACCATCCACATGTAGTAAAATCTCTGGAAACATCTTGACTGGTCCTCTGCGTTAGTCGTTCGTCCAACCTTTTCTTCAACCCTACTTATCCTGAATTGGCTATTTGCTGAAGTAGAATGCATTATTCCATTTACTACCATTCCCAGTTTTGCCACTCATTTCTCGTCTTTTTTTCAAGTAAACATCTGCCCTCCTTAAATGTGGTTTAATGAAGTATCATAGTTCAATACTCATTACATATATTAACATGTATAGGAGCGTGCAAACCATTGCTCATGGAAGGGTATTGGAACCTTTCAAGAAACTAAGGACATTTTCTCTCCCATGGATGAGAGCATCAACGGAGAGACGAAATTCCTCTACTAAAAATAAATCATTTCTAAAATAAGGCGCAGAGATAATAAAAATTTGTAGTAAACAATTTGACGAGTTCCATGAAAGGTAAAACATTTCTTAAACTGCTAAATTATCAAAATCCTATACTCACCAGAAGCCCCTCCAAAGTCAGATTTTATTGCATCTCCTATCATAATCGAGGCCTTTCCTAGGTCGTCGTGCAGTACCTTAACGTTCGCAAGTTCCTGATCAATCCTTTTTTGAACCAAGTTTAGCTGAAAAAGAAAATCGATGACGAGGTGAAAAGGAGACACATCAAAAACAGGATCATAACCCTTATCCGTAGTCAGAACTGCTTTTAGCTGGAGCGCCCCAGTAATATCAAGAATCCTATGGTCAAAATCAAGCAGGAGCATTTAGAATACATAGCATTAAATAAAGGGAACACGAAAAAAGGACAGGAAGAACTATGGAACTTACCAACATCAAATTTTGTTCGTATTTACCAATACTTTTCTTAATCCATTCGTGCTTCTTCCTAGAGTACGTAGTTTGAGGAATGTCTTCCGGTAAGACTACATCATCACCAATATTAAAAATGTCGCAAATGATAAAATTCTACAGAACCAATAAGTATAGAGACAGAAAACCGGACATCAAACTGATCAAAGAGAACGTTTTGTTGACCTTGCAGCTTGATTTTGATCATCTTTTTAAGGGCATCAACTTTGTCCTGAGTAAGATACTTTTCATACTAATTTTTATTGAATCAAAGGCAATAAAACTCACTTTAGCGTAAAGCTCGCCAACAACTTTCTCAACAAGTTCGCACAAATTGTCCGTGAATATGTTATATACTAAAAGTTAAGGAAATTGTCACGTACTCAGATCTGATAAACTAAGGGGTGCAAATCCAACTGCCGTTGTTACGTATTCTTGAGCAGCTTCAATAGGAATCTCTATCACGTCACACGACGAATCCATGAGCGATGACGAAAAGCCTCAGGATACCAGAGAAACCGCCCTTGAGGAGCAATTTGAAAGAGCGGTGAAAAAAGTGGACGGACAAAGGAGCCTAAGGCAAAACATGGGGTATGCAAATGAAACACTGTAATCGTTTGTAAGTTATAAGGGGAGATCAGGCGGCTTACAGTATATTAAAACTCTGCCATGTCAACTGCAAAGTATGCAATACATTATAAAAGAGTTTTATCCATGCATTAAAAGGATTGTGACACCTAGTGTACAAGTCTGCAATGGTTTAGTGGCAGATGCGGTTCCAAAAACCCTGTTTACGTGTAAATAAAATATAGGACCCATACTAGTGACTTGCAAAAGGATGTGATATTTGACTTAAAAGTATTGAAAACAGCGACAAAGGCACTAGCGCATTGTATAATTTGGAACCTGGTAGTTGTGAGACTAAAATACTTTTAAATTATTGGCTCCCTGTACGAACTTCTAATCTACCAAAGATTCTTGTACTTTTTTATTTTTCTGTTGCCCCTACAGGTTAAGTGCAACAAAAAACCACTTATTTTAAATTTCCTTGTCTTAACTACAAATATGCACTTAGAACAGCGAATCACAGTCTCATATGATGCTCTAATTTCTTATGCTTTGTGATAGTTCCTAATTGTGACTTCATGCGTTACGCAGCATTGTCGATTCAATTTGAGCAATTTTTTATTGATTTATTACTTACCCGGTTTTTATTGCTGTTTTTAAACTAGGATTCCCTTTAATCCTGTCCATTTGCGTGTAACCTTGATGACTTTCTATGTGCTGCATAAGCATCAGCGTGATTGATGAACCAAATTTGATTGCTCATCTTGATGGATGGTAAGAGTTGTTGGTTGCCAGATGAAACAGATGGCTACATACTGGGCCGGGTGATAAAAGTCAACAATGGCGTAGCAACTTGTCGGCCTATCTCTGGTGAAGGTCATGTAAGCCCGTCTTCTGCTAATTTTCTTCACAAATATGTGTTTTATGATGAATACGTGTAACAATGGAATAATCTGAGTACAGGTTGCGTTAGTTATAACAAAATCTGGTGTCGCAACTCGGTTCTACATAAAGCAATGATTCTCCAATTTCGCTGACTATTTTGTGTTTGTTTTAGCCATTTGAGATACCCACTGAAGGTGTTCTTTTGGTGGAACCGCATAATCATCAACCTGATGACAACTGTAGGTTTTTAAATGAATTTTATTTTTGAAGGTGCACTAATTAATTTGAACGAGGCTACGCTGTTAGAGAATGTTAAGCAACGTTATTTAAAGGATAAGATTTACGTGAGTGGTTTGCTCCTTTTGCAAATGTATGTATTTTCATTCCATTTTTCTGCAACTGGGTAATTTGTCTGAAAAGCTCCAACTTGTTATGTATGTCAAAGATCACTTCATGTTACGCATACCGATTTGGCACGCGTCTCTCTGACGCAGTCAACGGTGTTTTGACTCATAAATTACTGTTCTCTTTTAAGATAATCTAGCGCAGTTTATTTTTATGTCACACTGCTTGTTCACAGGGTGTCACTCTTTGTTTCTTATGTTCATTCTATGGAAATGTAAGCGTTATTTAGATGATTTTTTTGTCTTGAATGGCCTTTTTTCTCCTTTGCAGACATATGTCGCCAATATTCTTATTGCCGTGAATCCTTATTACGAAATCAAAGGACTCTATTCACGGCAGATGATTGAGACTTACAAGGGAATGTCTTTGGGAACGCTTCCACCGCACCCTTTTGCTATTGGTTAGTAGAATCCACCTTTTCGCATTTTTGTCTCAATGCATTATTATTTTGGAAAATTGATTTTTGGCTTTTTCCACCCTTTACGGTTTGGGTTTCGGAAGGCAGTGGTCACATCCTGTGCTGCATGCCTTTATTTCTTATGCATAACTCGTCTATGTATGCCGTTCCTATCAATCATCGAGTCTTGCCGATGCACTGGTGCACACGTGTTCATCAAGTGCAGGATGATTGATTCACCAAATTTTGGCCTTCATTAATATGTTTCTGTTTTCCATGAGGCATTGTCGCAAACCGTCATACCTATTTCTTACAATAAGTTGGTTTTCTGTTGTCTCTGAAGAACTGTATTCTGAGTGTTAGTTGAGCAGAAATTTAATTCTCTTGCTACGAAATTGTCCACATTTTATGCCTTTTAGCTGACAAAGCTTTTCGTGACATGAAAATTCAGAAAGAGTCTCAAGCGATCATCGTGAGTGGTGAATCGGGTGCGGGTAAAACAGAGACTACAAAACACGTTCTTCGGTATTTGACTGAAGGCTATGGTGCTGATGTTGGTGTCATCGAACAAAGAATTATTAACTGTAAGCCTGATTCTTCTCTCTCCTACTGACTTATCAAACCTGACTTCTTCGATGAACGGCCCAGCCTATTGAAAAACTTTGTGAAATTAATAACTGACATTAAAATGAAGTAGTTGTATTGTCAAAAAGCCGTCCTTCTGGGTTGATTCAGGAAGCGTGGGAATTCTTGTGCCGCAAATATTACTTCCCTGAGAAAAAATTTAGTAGTTCTAACCAAGTTATACTCTTTTCTTAATTAAATAATGAGGGAGGCATCAAAAGAATAGCGATGAGGAGTGAAATAAGCATGTAAATGTCAATAAAATTGAGCCGTTTATATTTCTAGCGAACCCTTTATTGGAAGCCTTTGGAAATGCCAAAACAATGAGGAATAACAACTCCTCCCGATTTGGCAAATTCATTGAACTGGCCTTTGACAAAAACAATGCGGTCTCCGGTGGGTCTCTGGAGCACTACATTCTCGAAAAGGGTCGCCTAGTTCGCCAGTCATCAGAGGAGAGGAATTTCCATTTCTTTTATCAGCTTTTTGCTGGAGCTCCAAACAGTCTAAGACA
Organism: Echinococcus multilocularis; assembly: GCA_000469725.3. Taxonomy (NCBI): domain Eukaryota; kingdom Metazoa; phylum Platyhelminthes; class Cestoda; order Cyclophyllidea; family Taeniidae; genus Echinococcus; species Echinococcus multilocularis. Next base: position 1,318,427 of record LN902846.1, on the reverse strand, counting down.
AAAACTTGGACTTACCACCCCGGATGACTTTCTGGTGCGTAGATATTTTTACCCATTGCAACCTTTTGCTATCTCAAATGAGCTCTGTTTCTTCCAACTGGTGACTTCCAGTATTATCAAACCCACTTTAGAAACCTCTTTTATCTCCCCACTTCGGATAGGGAAGTCAACCTGACCTTATTCATAAGATATTAATTCTTAACAGTAGACTCGCGCTCTGTGCAATTTGAACTGTCTGAGTTGCATCACGAAGTGCATATGCGCTATTCATAACTTTCCAAGCAAGACTGTAGGCGTTAACATGCGGCACATTCAGACAGGTTTTAACTTGATTATAACCATTATTATAACAATTCCATGTGCATTAAATGCTAGAATAGGCTCTCCGAATAGTACTTAGGTGCTCTTAAGACATGTGACTGACATTTACGGTCTAATAGAGTCTAACATTTTGACATATTAATCAGTCAGGTAACGTTTTGTCTACGTACAGAAGGACTTGGGGTTACTGGCATGACCTGGAGGGCAGCCCAATCGTCAGAGGTACAATGACAAAGTACCTAAGTAATCCCTTTACCAAAACCAAAAACATCCTATGTATTACATTATCACTACAAGTAACCAATTGGATTTTTGCATAAGTCTTCCCACTCTGTAGCAATTTTGAACCATCTGAACAAACTCCCTGCTTCTTTCCCATACAGTCTATCTTTACTCTCCCTCACTCGTGGTCCATTTCATTCCTATTGTGTTTAGCCACTCCTTTTTCTGTCTACAGTACCTCTCACGGGGCTGTACACGCTATTTTCTTCAACCGCAGAACAGAAACGCGCTCTCGGAAGATCGTTTGAGTCATGACGTAAGTCACTTTTTCGTGAGCACTCATGTGGAATCGCTCGGTGTGAGTCGCGAAGATTGCTTGCTTGATTGCCTACGTATAAGCCTATTCCTTGCAGTCGTCATTTCATGTTGGCAGTAGCAATCCCTGTGCTAATCATGTATACCCGCACATACATACTGACTAAATAACCTCACTGAGACTCCTGTCATGGTCACACGAACAAACTCATGCTGAGGTTGCATCTTCTTTAGGATTGTTACATCCCCGATGGTAAGGGTAGGCTTCAAATTTGCTCTTCGAGGATTAGCGGACAAACTTTAGTGAATCCTGTTACGTTATCTTCACCATGTGGCTAAACTTAACGATGTTGTCCCCCAGCATAAGGACCAAGGACCTCTGCATGACATCAAAATGGATGATCTTGAGGATTTTAAGACTTCGATCAAGGTCATGACAGAAATGGGCCTGAATGAAACCACTCAGGAGTCGATTTTCTCTATCCTCGCGGGAATCTTGCATCTGGGAAATGTGGTCTTTCAGGAATCCCTGAGTACTCATGGTGAGTGCATTCTAAAATGTGCTTTCCATACTTATAATTACTTTCAGTCAATTCTTCCCAAGATCTGGATTTCACTAGTGCATGCAAACAAATGTGGTCCTTCACTGATCTAATTTCAAAGGACAGGAAAATTGACTGCTTTTGACTTGAAGGGAATATTTTCATTTTCCCCTGTTTCAGCCTACATTGCACTGAAACTCAAAGGGAACAAAATGTACCTTCTACCGAGTAACGATGTTTTCTTTCAAATGTATTTGAGATTTGAAAATATTTACAATGTCCTTTAAATAGTTGAGAAAACATCGCTTCTTGTGTCCTGAAGCGTTTCGCATTGTATCTTATCCAAGGTTTTGCTGAGAGTCTTAATTTAGGTGGAAACACGCCCCCTTAAGGTAGAACTTACTACCTTTCGTAATCGGTTGGTAGGAGCACAAGAATACGCTTCCCACATTTATTGTTGCCATTGTGTACTCAACATAGTACCAAGTTCATACGCATCATTTGTGGTTGAGATTGTCAAAGACAACCTAGCGTATTTCATTCTGATCAACGATTAGCACCACAAATATGCGCAAATCATGGGCGAGTAGTGCTTTCTCTCTCGATCATCTTAATTAATACCCAGAATCTATTAAAATAATCAGGTAGCTCGGCAGCTTTGCCCATTGTCAAACTTTACTCTTGCTTTCCGTTTACTTTGGGATTGGTGATATCCACTTGCACTACTGCTGCTTTTGGCTCACTAGTGATTCCATTCGCAAGTCGCCCACTCACTTCAGTGTTATGACTGTGATGGCCTCGAACTCTGCATTCGAAGCAGAGATTCTGTGGCCCCATAATTCTGAGGAGGCATTGACTTTCGACAGTTACTCTGCCTTAAAACCTCTCCAACTCTCAAATCGTCTTTCTTACACGAATTCACTCATATCAAGCCTTTCACTCAGTTTGAGTCCTGGCACACGTTGCAGTGTGTTATCCTTTACAAAATCATGTAGTGATGTCAATGATTGAGTTTGTGTGTGTTTTACATCCCATACATCAAGAAAGTGGTTGGTTAATGACAAATTTACTACTCTATTGCTTACTAATTTTTTAAACGCTAGTGCCACCTCCAAGTTATTAGTCACATTTTATGTCTCACTCTTTCTCCACATTTAGCATCCCCTAAAATTCACATTACTTCACATTTGGCAACGCGATTGAGCACCCACGTAAGGTTGCTACTCTATTCGATGTCATGTGCTTCTAACAGCATCAGTAATAATTTGCATAATTCTTGTTCAAAAGTCCCCTTCCGCTTAAACGCGTTGGACTGGGACCCCAGTCCTTGTGTTCGGTTACTTCCACCCCACTCAGTTTCTCTAAGCGCTTTCACTGAGGTTGACTTTCAAGGGTGACAGGTACTTTCTTGTCTTCAAAGTTCGCCATGAGCACTCTCTACCAGGCCTTGAGCTTATCAATAAGTTTGTGAGTCCTCATGGAAGTTTGTGTGCTCCTAGTGACGTCAAAGAGGGTGTAGTTAAAAAGATACGTGTAAATAGGGCTGTTGTCTCTATCTTCATTTTTTGTTGATTTCCTCTTTGCATAACGATTAAGCAGCCCTGGAAAAAAGAGAAGCAAATCAACCCATTTTACGAACCCAAAGTGGACACGTCAATGTGACCTGTGAATGTAAAAGTAAAAATTTAGCTGTCTGACTTGTAATTCACACTAGATAGACCAAGGTGATTAGTTTTATTTTCATACATGAAAATACACTACGCACTTTCTCTAGGTGTGACCTGAGATTTGCGCAGCTCCTCAGTGTGTAGGTCATTCACCGATATTGATTTCTCTCTCTCTGATGAATGGAACTTACGTCGGACCTCCTCCTCCTGCTCCTCATCCAAACTGATTAATTCACCTCGGAGATGGCGATCGTCTTCATTAAATCCTCTCAAATCATGTGGTTAGATTGTTAGAAGTGCAAATCCTTTAATGGTGTGTTGACAAGCCCTTAAATTACCCAATTGGATAATTTGTCTGGAAGCCAATTTTTTTATCTGTCATCACGAAGAAAGAGTTAAAAATAGCTAACTTTACCACATTTTTATCACATGAATAACACCAAATTGCTGGTTCACGCTCATATCCACCTTACGTTGTGGATTTTAGGAGGGTGTACGATCACATCGCAGTCGCAGCTCTCCTTGAACATGGCGTCGAAGTTGTTGGGCATCAATGCTGCGACAATGGCTAAAGCCTTGACAACTAGGATTACTGGAACGCTAGATCTTACAATTGCACTTCGGCTCGAGGAGACGTCGAACGCCCGAGATGGTCTTGCCAAAGTCATATACGACCGACTGTTTGATCTTCTCGTCACCTCGATTAATAGAGCCATTCCCCAGTCGAAGAAGTCAACCTACATTGGCCTTTTGGATATTGCTGGTTTTGGTATGCTTACTGTATCGTATTAAGTAATGCGCTTAGCCCCACATAGCCCACTCCCTGTTTCCGTTAATTCGCCTTCAAAAGGGATGGTCTTACTAATAAGTTTTTTATGTTAGAACATTTTGACGTGAACTCCTTCGAACAGTTCTGTATCAATTATTGTAATGAAAAATTGCAACAATTTTTCAACGAGCGAATTCTCAGGGAAGAGCAGATTGTCTACCAAAGAGAGGGTTTAAACGTCAGCAGTGTATCATACATTGACAACCAGGACTGCATTGGTAGGTGATTTTTCTTGCCATTGTCCAGCCATTTCACAATTGATTTTCAACATTTTTTCTTTAGTTTGTTGGCATTTTTTTAAATAATCGCGAATATCATATTTTTCTAATTTGCGTCACCTTTAATTAGTACCACTGTAAATATGTTCATTTAATGGGATTCCATTTTTCACAAATCGTTCTTAAAATCATATTTCAATTCAGGATATAATCTAGTGCTTGATTTGTCGTAAATTTGAGGCAGAACTTCATGCATCACTCTCACAAAGCCGTTTTACATAAAAATAAGTAAGGGAATTTGTTGCCATGGCGGTGTGGTAGGAAACCGTGTTAGCCCCATCGCGTAACTAATTGAACCGCGCCCTTGGGCTCCAAAACCAAAGCCCTATTGTTTGAATTTTTAGCACTGACATCGGAGTTGGTAACGAGCACTGTGGAGCCAAAAATAAAACTCACATTCTAAACTTAGGACAGTAATTGTCGAATGGTGTGTAGTTCCCCGAGACCGCCCTGAAGGCGGAAGAAGCCAATATTGCCCGGAGTCGGGGCTGTTGGTTTGGCCCGGCGACCAGCTCACCCGACGAAAGTCAACTGGCAGAGCACCACAGTGGACCCTTTACTAGGATCAGAAGTTAACCAAACAAGTAACGCATTACATAGCTCCTCCCCTCCTTTGTGCGTCGTCCCCGACGCTCGCTTTAGTCAACTTTCCACCTCAGCCATCACAGCGTAATCCGTGCTGTAAGAGCACCGAAGTGCCGTGCAACTGGGGAGATGCATGAAAGCATGATCACTGATCTCTTCTGGTGATTCTCCTAGATTCGGGCCTTCGTTGTGTATGGGAAGTGTATTTGGGGAAAGGGGAAATGTGCTGCTTATCACGCATACTCACCAATGAACAAAAAGCAGGGCCATGAAACAAGGGATGGGGTCTAACATGGGTCCATGGAGACGCGGTTTTGCGTTGTTTCCCCCTCACCACGTTTTCCTCACTTCACTACTGTCCAGCCATATCTGTCTAGATTCCATCCAGCTAGTGGAGGGGTGGAGGAGATGTGGTGTGTTCACAATTGATGTCTCTCCGGCACGGTAGATAGAACCTCAACTAACTTTTCTGGATGGTGTATGGCTAGCGAGTAGCGCTTCAGAGTGGAGCACTGGGGCAGTTGTGGAAGGTAGACGTCATTTATGGTCCCTCTGTTAGTGGTGGTCACCAAGAGTTCCATCCATAAGATATGCACTTCTTTCGTTACGCCGAAGTTCATAACGCAGCAGTAACAATGAGGGAAGATATTCTTTGAGATAGGATTGACTTTCCCTTGCACGATTGTATCACCCGGAGACTTCCCTAAAGACGAAAGTAGACATCATATTCGGGCAGAATATGTATTGTCTGAACCTTCACCACTGCCACTTGATAGATCACTTGCAAGAACATTTCACAATGTGTACTTTTGACACTTCAGATCTTATCGAATCCAAGGATTTTGGTATTCTGGCTCTATTGGACGAAGAAAGCCGTCTTCCAAACTCCAATAGTGAACACTTCACCAACGAAATTCATCGATGCCATGGCAACAATCCACGTCTTACAGTAAGTTGACCGTTTGCTTTCGCGTCTCTCAGGTTTTCCATCCAAGTCGTCCAGCTGGGATAAACTGGAGGTCTTTTGGAACTCTCCAACTGCAGAAGCCACGTAACACACGGAAAACTGACTTCGATAGGATTCGAGTTTAAAATTTATTTTCAGAAGTCAATGCCGTATCTTTGACTTCTTCACTGCTATGCTTACTGATTTTGACATTTCCCGCTAACTGCTTTTCTTTCTACTGTTTTTGTGTGCATCGACTAGCTGTTTCACATAGACAGAAGTTAATTGTGGAACAGCAGCGAAAGAATGCACCCTTCTAATGAGATGCTTAATGTCGGTCATGCACGCATTATCCTGGTAGAATGACAAGGATAGACTTATCACGTCCTACTATTTCAGGTTCCCAGAAGAGACAAGAAGTTCAAGAACCTTCGAGATAGTGAAGGTTTCCTGCTGAGGCACTTTGCTGGATCTGTCTGCTACACAACTACGGAATTCATAGCCAAAAACAATGACGCTCTTCATCATTCGCTTGAAGAACTTCTGCACTCCAGCTCAAACGATTTTCTGCGTAAGATGCATAACGTGAGGCTCCATTGTTTGTCACTGCTCTAGACACTCCTTAGCTCCTTCTGATACTGCTGATCCTTCGACAAATCTCTTAGCTATCTCCCCGAATCTTTGTAGTAGTATAGAAATCAGCGACTTTTACATCATGAAGGCTGAAGAGCGATTGAGGAGATTTTACTGAATTTCACTTCTTACTCTAGCCCAAAGAAGTCAAGACGTGGACGCTGAAGAAGTCGCAATCGAACATTGCTGGCAAAATAAACTTCATAAGTGTGGGAAGCAAATTCAAGGATCAAATCAACGACCTCATCACGAAACTGCGATCCTCAGTAAGTCTTATTGCTGATGTGAATGTGCAGTCTACTCCTTAGATAAGTGAGTTAAAGACTGAAAAAGTGATAATTTTGAATAATGTCCGTTAAATTCCATGCGGGATGTTGTCTCTACGCATTCCATCACTCGGTATGAAAATTTTGAGGCACACGTGGTACATGCTCCCACACAGTTGCAGATTTGGCGGTGACTTGTTATTATTTCATTTCACCTAATTTTTCCTTATTTCCGGCCTATCCGACTGTCCCCACTAGGGTACCAACTTCATTCGCTGTGTGAAACCGAATTCCAACATGGCAGATCACGAATTCGAGGGCGGTCCCTGCCTCCTACAGCTGCGCTTCTTCGGCCTCACCGACGTGCTAATGCTAATGCAACAAGGCTATCCGTCGAGGACCCAATTTGGCGACCTCTACTCTGCCTACAAGCCCATTCTTCCGAAGGAGTTGCTTCGCTTGGAGCCTCGGATGTTCTTCAAGGTAAGGCTCTCCGAGCTAGACGTGGTTCCGGCTTTCCTGAGGTCTTTTATTTACGCATAGTTCATTGATGGTGCTATTATGGATTTGGCAGTCTTCCAGTCAAAGGCAGAATTTGCTGCCTTGTCAACTAATTAGTCGTTACCAAAAATATCACAGTTGCGTTTGCTTCCTTCACCTCCTATTTTCTCTTAAGAAGGCCAGTCATTTTTTTTCAGTTTCCAAACACAATACAATGGAACTACTTTATTGTTGTTTGTGGATGCAAATAATTCTAGGTCCCCCCCCCCTGCAATCCTCAACACGTGGTTCTTTGAGTTTTTCCTTCACGAACCACAAGTAGGAATTGTTTTACACATTTGCAAGTTATGCGAATGAAGCTGACCCATACTTTGTCACATGTCAAAATGTTCCACTACAAAAATAACTTAATTTTGTGCTCTCATTCGTTTTGTAAGATCTGGAAGTCTGAAAATAGCCATATTATGAGCTGATGTCCCAGGGTGTCACCGTGATCACCCATACTTTGCCTCGCTTCTTTTTCCAGGCCCTATTCCACGCGATGGGAATGAATGACAATGACTACAAGTTCGGTGTTTCGAAAGTCTTCTTCCGGGCTGGCAAATTTGCAGAATTTGATGAGATTCTTCGAATGGATCCGGCCAATCTCTCCAAGATGGTAGAACGCGCTCGCAAGTGGATCATATGCTACCGTTGGCGACGGGCTATTTACACCGTGCGTAGCGTAGTTAAACGTACGTTGGTGATTCATTTACTACCTTGGCGTATGACTATACATAGTCCAGCTTTTCATAAATTTTACCTTTGGCGCCTGACACGATTTGTTTCCTTCGGTTACTCCAAACAGGTATTGAAATCAGGTCTTGAAAATGGCCAGTGAATATGATTTATATAGATCTTAAATGTTGATTATCGATTACCGATTAATCGAGCGGAATGTTTCCACATTTTAACTGCACCACGTGCGGTGAGCGTGAGTCAGCGCCTTTTCTGGCACCTGATTGGCTAAACCGTCAGAGTCAAGGATCCATTTGTTAAACTGCCAAAGCTAAATAATTTATGGCCATTTCTGTTTAGAAAATGTCGATCTTTGTTTTTTTCTCACCTTATATTCATACATAAAGAAAGCGTTAAGTGTAGCAAAGAATCAAATGGTTAGTTCCCTCTGCACACACCCTTCACAATCAATGTTTTAATAGCAAATCGACGCCTGATCAAGTACTAATAATTTGAAGTTCAAGCAACGTGGTGAAATTGCATTAAGAATGCCAATGCATAGTAGTTAGTCGAGCAGTAATGGAAGATAGGAGTAAAATACGGCTTTTACAAGCAGGTGCAGTTTTCATCTGTGACTCGTACTTAGGTGTGTTATGACTCAGTCAGTTCCGCGGCACGGACTGAGTTATGAAAAAAAATGTGACAAAAAACGCTATATACGACGTTAGGGTGGCTTCCAAAATAGCAAAATTGCTATCAACAGCTCTAACGCCTCATCTATGACTAATGGGAACGGTGGGACAGCGGTACTGAGTGATCGTTCCGAAGTGGTGAGGCTCCCATTTAAATAAGGAGGTTGTATCACTGGCGTTTCCTAAAAAATGAGATCCAAATCCGAATGCCGTTATGGAAAACCTGATGGTCACAGTGGCATGAAGTGGTATTTCATTAGGATGACAATAGTTTGATGAACATACTCCCTAAAATTGTGCCACATTCACTGTTCGAACTTTAGCTCGCACTTCGGAGTCATCCGTTCCATTATAGCTCCTTTTTGTCCATGTATGGCGGAAAAGGAGATTTCTATGTACTATTTTTTTGCAGATTTTAAAACTTTCAGGATAATCTCCGTTGAAACCTTAGACTTTTGATATTTTTGGCGATAGTGCCGGTTTTGATTCTTATAACTGTTTAAGTTATCGTGAGCGAGTGTGTGGGTCTCTTCTTCAAACTTTTGACTTATAACCTGCCTACATCAGTGCTGTAACGGTGGAAAACATCTGAATGGGCTATACTGTCTCGAAAGTGGTGCCTTAAATACAAAACATCCGTAAGATAAATTAGATTTGTGCAAACTTAGAAACCATACTTCTAAGTAGTTAGGTAAATCATTTGTACTTTCTTCAGACACACGGATCAGGTTAAAGGTCAGATTGGCAAAACTCATCGTAAAATCGGCTAATTTAGATGCATATCCTCATTTAGTTGTTGGTATTTATCAATGAAAGGAACTATTTTGGATTTCTGTTCCTGTTCTACAAAGAAATTTGGTTTTTAATGAATCATGACTTATCCACGTGAAGTGCGCCCACTACTGTATTTCTTCCTACACTGTATCTGATTTGATTAAAATCTTTGAAGTCCTTTCTCGGAAGCGTAACAAACCCCTGAAAAGATGAAAATATAGGTCCTCTGAGAAGGCGTCAGCCCGTGGCACATGCGTTGAATAAATAGTCTTCATACTGCATTGACATTAAGCAAATTACCAATGTACCGGTTCATGAGCGCATGTGGTGTTCCAGGAGCGGTAAAATTTGTTACATTCGGCGCTGCTTTGCCTTTCCACTAAGTTGATTAAAAGCTAATTTGTTCAAGTTAAGTAATTGTAGCTCTCTGAAATGAAAGAGGCCATAATGCTCAGGCTATACACATTTTGACGCTGTGCAGAAAGGTTTTGGGGCAAATGACATGACCTAGAGGCACAATGACGGCGCCCCTAAGTGGCCTTTTGCCAAAACCAAGAGGTAAACAAATGATTACCGTACTGCAGTAACTACCTGATTGGAGTTAAATGTTCCTCAATACCTACAGCCACTGCATACCTTCTCTACGAGATCAGAGATAGTGCTGACCTACTTTCTAACATTTGGCAAATAAAAAATTTCGTTAGTTGTGTTTCGCCGCGGAGGAATTTAGAGGCTTCAGCCAAAACCACGCCTCATGATGCATCCACCCTCTTCTCTTTGAGTGCTCTTAGGATGAACATGCTTTGCAAACGGCGTTATCTACATAAGAACAAAGTGTAAATGCCTATTGCAGTATTAGGAAATCTAGTAGTATGTCCTCATTTAAACGCTATTTAAAAAATCAAATTGTTTAACTAATTCGTGTACTCCATGAAATGTCTTATCAACATACAGAAGGGATTGGGGCTACTAGTTTGGCCCGGCGACCAGCTCACCCGACGAAAGTCAACTGGCAGAGCACCACAGTGGACCCTTTACTAGGATCAGAAGTTAACCAAACAAGTAACGCATTACATAGCTCCTCCCCTCCTTTGTGCGTCGTCCCCGACGCTCGCTTTAGTCAACTTTCCACCTCAGCCATCACAGCGTAATCCGTGCTGTAAGAGCACCGAAGTGCCGTGCAACTGGGGAGATGCATGAAAGCATGATCACTGATCTCTTCTGGTGATTCTCCTAGATTCGGGCCTTCGTTGTGTATGGGAAGTGTATTTGGGGAAAGGGGAAATGTGCTGCTTATCACGCATACTCACCAATGAACAAAAAGCAGGGCCATGAAACAAGGGATGGGGTCTAACATGGGTCCATGGAGACGCGGTTTTGCGTTGTTTCCCCCTCACCACGTTTTCCTCACTTCACTACTGTCCAGCCATATCTGTCTAGATTCCATCCAGCTAGTGGAGGGGTGGAGGAGATGTGGTGTGTTCACAATTGATGTCTCTCCGGCACGGTAGATAGAACCTCAACTAACTTTTCTGGATGGTGTATGGCTAGCGAGTAGCGCTTCAGAGTGGAGCACTGGGGCAGTTGTGGAAGGTAGACGTCATTTATGGTCCCTCTGTTAGTGGTGGTCACCAAGAGTTCCATCCATAAGATATGCACTTCTTTCGTTACGCCGAAGTTCATAACGCAGCAGTAACAATGAGGGAAGATATTCTTTGAGATAGGATTGACTTTCCCTTGCACGATTGTATCACCCGGAGACTTCCCTAAAGACGAAAGTAGACATCATATTCGGGCAGAATATGTATTGTGGCTTGGGGCTACTGCCATGACCTGGAGGCCAGGCCCCCAGGCGGCGGTACGATGACGGAGTTCCTAATTAGTCTACCATCAAAACTGAGAGTTAAACAAGAAAATTAACTCATTACAAATAAGTGGTCAATTTTGAAGGTTCCATTTGATTGACAATCATTCAATTTAATTTGGTGACATTTTCATTTTTGCCAAAAATGCTTCGGTACCTCAGTGAGGGACGAATGTTCTGTATTGAGTGGCCTCCCCTCTAATTTAGCCCACTTTGACGCACCGTAAATGGTAAGTTGATAGTTTGTTTCACGTATATGAAGATTCCATTTCAACTCAGTAAAACATTAAGGCAAATTTCCCAAAACAAATCGGTCCTCTGAATAGTTAAGGTTCAAACGCGTAATGGAGAAGCATTATTCTGTGTCGATTTCAGAATTTTACATTTGAAAATTCAATCATGGGTCTTAACAGGCCTTACTTACAATCCATCACCTCCTTTTGGTTGGCGATTAACCTCCTAATGAATCTTATTTAAAGGAAGGCCCTACTTTTCTTGTGAAGGTAAATAGTTATTAATTTTGGGAACATTTTGTTGCAATTTGCCTTGAACACGCTACCAGCCCCGTTTTCAACCAAGAAATGTGTACCTTAAGGGAAAAATTTGATGGGAAAAGTTTTATTTTATGTGTCACTACCGCGTTCAAAATTTTGTTGAGTGCGCCCTGCAATTGGTGGGGTGATGCAATAACTAAACAAGTAAGCTTGTTTTGTTTTCTCGGTTTTCAGTGCGGGAGAAAATCGCCTATCGACAGCGCAATGCGGTGGCCATTCAGCGCTACACGCGTGGTTGGTTGGCGTGGAAACGTGTAAGCTGCTTCATTCGGGTGAATCGAGCCCTTCGAGGGATGACGAAGGAGCTTGAGGAAGTACGAGAGGCTTACAAACACCTTCCAGAATTCCAGGGTAAAGGATATGCCAACGTAAGAGCGATTTCAATCTCCTTTGTTTTATTTTTAGGTCATTAAATAATTCCTTTTTGAATGCATTTTAAACAAAAAGTGATGCAAAAACCGATCTGCCCTGATTGTGACATGACCATGTTCAACACTGGTAAAGAAGTCTGGATGTAATGATGTCTTGCGGTGGCTTGTCACGGACTCTTGAGTAAAAATGATGCTTTTCATAGCCTTTTGTGGGTAACCTGTTCCTAACTCCTTTAGTTTATGAATATGAAGGGTGATTGGCAGGGTTTTCAAGGCCCATTTCTACACCAGTTGATTGACTTGATTCACTAGAGTACTGTCTTAAGGTTGTTCTATTGAACGATCTCGGTTCAATGGCTCCCAACCTAGTGGTGGTGATCTATGCTAAGGTAGTGGGTTATCCGACAAACACCGGCGGCTTTTTTGCTATTGTAGCGTTTTCTAATCCATCATATCATTATTAGACAGTCGTTAGACATGAAAAGCACTTACTTAACACTTATTGTAAAAATATCACAACTAACTGGTTATCACCATTGGCAAAGGGAAGGGATAGCTCAACGAACCCAGAGGTCTCCCGCTAAAAGATCCGAGATAACACTTCTTTCAAAGGGTGTGTTTATTAACGTCAGTTTCAGTTGATAATAGTGATGAGAATTGGCGCCTGTCTTGCAGGTGGACCAGGCAATGTTTGAATTGCGCGAACTTGAGCGACGCATTCGCCATGGTCCAGGTGCCATGAATCCAGAGGAGTTGCAAACGAATTTCGAAAGACTTCAAACAAATGTGAGAGAAGTGCAAGCAGAGGTGGTGGAGCATCAACGTCTGGAGAAGGAGAAAAGGGGGAAGGAAAGGGAGGAAAGGAAAGCGGAAAGTCTCAATGAAGATTCTCTTAATATGGCACCCCCGATAAAGCTCCGCAACGTCGGCAATCTCCATTCAGCCGTCTCGAATGATTTACTCAATTCGTAAGTCAGCCTCTGCTGCTCCGCAGTTCAAAAATACCTTCACGCTTGAATAATGCTTACTGATTTCAGTGGTCGCTTTAGAGTTGAAGCAATTTTGCCATTTCCTTTGATTGTAGGTCCAACGATAGTAGGCAGGTTCAGACGAATGGATTGGGTGATATTTACAGGGATGGAAGTGAAAGTGTATGTCTGCAAGTCCTAGTTCAATTTTTTGTCTCCATGGTTTCTTTTTTTGCATTGATAAATCTAACATGGGCCTTTTCATTTCCTTAGTAATCAATAACCATGTTTCTTAAAAATGACCAATTAATGCATCAAAATGAAAGCCCTTTCGGGTACTACTCTGGCACTTTAGTGCAAAATTGCCCTAAAAGTTAAGTAATTGCGATGACAAAATAGGTTCAAAACATAAAGTAGCTCGTGTTTATTCTCTGCGAGTTGGTGCTTAAACTCTCCGTGCTTGTTTAACCCAATGGTCAATCGTCTTTCTAAATGGGTTTCTAGACTCCCACAAGTCCCCTGACCGATGCTGGTTCCACTAAAGCAACAGACTTACTTATACAACGAATACACGACATGAAACTCAAAGAAATAGAGTCATACATAGACTCTACTAGCTGTAAGTTTATATTCTCGCCTTTTGTCTTAGCATCGTCATTCCGATTACGTTGAGGGGTTCAACTGTTCTACTCGAATTATTTCAGCTGACAGTGAGCGAAGATATTGCGAACGGGAGATTAAATTACGTTTCATTGCATATAAGGACTTCAAAAGAGGTAAACGTTCGTCCACGCTGCAAAACGGTCGGGATGGGCGCTTGCACTAACGCCATTTCTACTCCAATTTGGCTGTTGTACATACAGACACCTGCGACCTACACCTTGCATCTCATTTCATGGCCTATTTTCGCCTTCACTTCTTTCCTCACATTTATGTGGACTATTTTTAAAGCTCGAAATGTGTTCATCTTGCAAGTATGTAAAACTGTGATTTAAGAATGGTCCTACTGCCTAAACAATAAATCCCAGCGTTGATTAATAAATAATTAGTTTGGTACAACGCGAACAATGGATAATCTTCATTTATTTAGTTTTGGTAATCGTAAAATCCGACTAAATCGGTACTCAGTGGATGCTACTGCAGAAGCGAAACGAGATAGGGAGATTGGGTTTGAAATTCCATTGGCTGAGACCGCCCTTGACTGATTGGTCTTCGCACACCTGATTCCTGGACGTCAACTTCAACGCCATTGGCCGAAATTTGGTGGTGCCTGCAACCTTAGAACGGGATAAAGGAAGGCAGGGCAGGACAGGACAGGCAACATACCACCTTTTTGTTGCTTCTGCACGTTCGTTTGAATGAATTTTTGGTTTCCCGCGGTGGTCATTTTGGCCGGAATTGTGGCCTACCTCTGTGTGACCCCTGGGCCGAGGATTTTCGAGCAAGACATCGTCCTTAATCAACAGGCAATGCGATGCTTCCAATTTGTCACTAATTTTAGTCGCTATCCCTCGTGGTTGGATTCAGTCAAATCTGTCACCTCGGATGTCGACCCCTCCAGTGTCATAGTTGGAACGCAATTTGAACTTCTCTTCTCGAAAAATTATGTTGGTAAAGCTTTTTAAATGGGCGAATTCATACAAGAATCTTGCCAATTTATAAATGACCGACCGTTAAGAGGCTAGAATTGGCGTGGATAATATTTATGCAGTTGAATCTTTCTATCCTCTTGACATTCAAGCAGTAGCATAGCTAAAACGCATTATGTTTCTATTACTAGTTCTAAATTTGTTATATTCTTTGCGCCTTTCACAATACCCCAAATCCAAGACTGAAATTATTGAAAGGTTTTATTTTCAGCTCGGCAGTATTAGAGGAGGCCGTTTTAATTTTTCTGGGTCTTTACGGGAGATTCTGTACTACTTAAACCTTACCTAAGCATTGCGCAAGTGGTTAGATTCCGGCGTTATGCACAGGATTTCACTAAACCGCGAAGAGCATGCGCACGGTGGGCGAAATGGGAGTGGACGTCCAGAAGTGGAGTTGATGGATGGTGGGTATATCACGGAGGCAATTAGGCGCACCCCATTTTTAGGCGCTCTGTTTTTAATGCTAGGATCAGTTTTCATTAACAATGGGTAATGTTACTAGGATAAAAGAAGACAAAATATGTAGTTAATTGTTGAGGGTGGTGTACTTTCCCCTATTTCGATGTGCAGTTTAAGGAGAAGTAAGTAAATTCTACTCCTTTACACACTTTCGTAGTTGTCATCGTACGTAGATAGGTGATGAATATATCGAACAGTAGCTTTTATTCCTATTCTTCGGAACAAAGAAATGGTCAAAGGCAGACTGTAGTAAATTTTTCCATTTGCTCGTCTCCATTTAAGAGAACAACAAAATGAAAGCCGAAGTCCTTGAAATAGTCGAGGGGATGCGCTTCTCGATTGGACTGAATGATCTTATGCAAACAGTGATGAATTTCACCGTTAAGAGTCTTCCGAAAGGCTCCTGCAAGATCACCGTAACAATGACCTCGAGGAAGAACAATTTCCTCTCTAACGTGAGTTACCACTGATTTTATACGTTTGCACACCTCATTAGCGAAACGGTAGCTGATAAATTGTAAAAATATTTCCTTCTTCGTCCCAGCTGTCAAAATAGTTCCCGTCAGGTAACCTAGCAATGATTTTTATAACATTTATCTAAATTGCCTCCTGACCTAATTAGAAGAGATGGTTTTTAATAGGGAGGTGTTGGGGCGATAATGCAGCACTGATGAAGAATAGGAATTCATGTACTTTCCTTGCCTTGCCTCGAGGCTTTCCTGAAGACGAAAGAATACATAGTGCTGGGATAGAATATTCAGTCTCGGTGTAGAGTAGGGCTTGATACCACTGATGCTACTGGCCGTCCTGCAGAGGTACAGTGGGGGCCCCCAAGTGGCTCGTTACTAAAACCTAGAGTTAAAAACAAGTAACGTACTACAGCGACCAATTAATACATTCTGGGTCAACGATTTAGCTCAATTTAGCTCCAAAAATTAATTTGAAAGTAAACTATGTTGCCAATTTTCATTAAGGAGTTGAAAACTTGTTTACACCTTTTTTGTTTACTGTGTTAATGCACCTCCTTTACTGAATAATGCATTAATCGCACTGATGAGAAAAACGTGAGTAAATTATAAGGGCGGTAGTGTGAGTCTCTCCACTACTTGCACCCCGGTTGTGTTGGTTAAAAGTATGGGAGATTGGCCCGTTCCCTCAACACGGCTCCTCTGACATTTACCCTCTGTAGTCTTCTACCTTAACCTTTAATCAAGGTCAAGCGCAAGGTCTGCCGTCGGTAGGGGGTTTTCATTTCACATAGCCACCAATCGCCCATAAAATGCTACCTTATTGATTGTGGGACAAAAAAAATGGTTGATACGCAACCCTTTTCGTGTAGTTCGGCGTGCATGCTTTTGGGCATGTTAGAATGGAATCTATTATTCCGGCCATTGCACGCCATTGTCGGCGAAAAAGGAAAATGCGAAACGTTGAGTGCCGGATAAGTGGCGGTGGAGTGGGGGGAAAGGGGAAGAAAAACAGACATTTGAAATTATGTCAACCCCCTGTCGAAATGTTACTACCATTTCGCTACCTTTAGTGGGTATATAAATGAGTAACAGAAACAGTTCGGTTTCGCTTCAGTGCAGAAGATAAAAGAAATTAAGCTGGAAGTAATCGTTTTGGGCACAAATGAAATCTGGAACATTCTGACAGTAATGGCTGTAAATTTGTTGGCCAGTCTGGTTTTGCATTGATGACCGAATGACCTGAACCTCGCTGCGTAAAAGTGACGATTGGTCTATGTAAATTACCGCAGAGGTTGGCTACTAATGTATTAGAACTGTCATAAAATCCTGGGCCCTCTGTAGAGACCAATCCCTCGTCACATTGCCTGCTTAATTTTCGGTTTTGGCGGAGAGGCCACAATGTGCCACCATCGAGCGGCTTGACCTTGACACCGTGCCAGTAGCCCCTAAGCTTTTCTGTAGTCCAATAGTCGCGAACTCTACAGCATGATGGTCTTATACCAGTTAAAAGTTTTCAAATTACGAATTTTTAAATTGAGTAAACCTTATTAGATTGCCCGGTGAACGGATAGTATAATGTCTGGCTTGACCTCTTCTGACAGACGGGAAAGAATGACGAGATTTTGGCCAGCATCACACACAAGTGGGTCATGTGTCTCAGTAACAAGGTCTTTGCTAAACCCCCACTTGTCAATGCCGTTAATCTTACTACCCCGCTCACTGCCAAAGCCACAATGTGCATTTACAAAACAAATAAAAATGGAAGCAGTTTTGGTCTTTTTTAAAGGAATCTAGCAAAATAACCATTTTCTAAGTTTGTGGATAACTGACGGAGAAATACGTTGAAATGTTTTTGTATTGTTGAAAAGCGAGTTCTTCCCCTCACTTATTTTGCCTAAGACTTGTGTGTATATTGTAAATGCAGTGGTAGTAGTTATGTAGGCAAGGTAACGACGTTACTACCTGTCAGGATGCCTAGCCACAGTCACGCACGCACCCGCGGAATCACGTAGTGTTGACATTGTTGTAGCCCGCACGCCCGTACGTCAATACGCGCCGCTGTGTAGCGTCTTCATCCTCGTACCTGATATCCTAGCCGCTTTCCGTGCAAGAACTTCTATTGCCAAAACCCATATTTAGACAGCAGTTGGAAGATTCGTGTTAATATGTCGGTTTTGTTTTAAGCTCTCTCTCTTAGGCATCACGAACGCTTGGACTAATAACCTAAAACCAGTGACGTTCACTTTAATACAGTATCAGAGCCTCACATCATTTCATAAACGTCTTTAATGTCATGGTCAAAATGTCATCAAAAGTATTTATTAGACGAGTGAATCTTTGCTCGTGACGTTTGAAATTGCAATCTGTAGTTCGCGTTGTTGAACTAAAGATTGTTGTTTCCCAATTAATTTTACATTCCTTATTTTAAAAGAATATTTTTGAGTGAGTTTGGAATTGTTGATGATTAAATGGAGCCTACTGATGGCAATGTTTATGTCAAATTTTAAATGAAAGAGCACTAAAATGGTCACAGTACTTTGCACAGGATTCTGGCGTACTATGGTAGTGGCCTGAGACTTTCCTGAAGGGGAAGAAGACATAATACTCAAACAGAATACACCTTGTTGACCTACAAAATGTCTTGGGGGCTGCCAGTATGGTTCACAGGCCAGACTGTTTGGCAAAGGTACAGTGGTGGCGCCCCCAAGTAACCCGTTATCAAAACCGAGAGTTAAGCAAATAATTAACGCATTAAAAAAACTTGAAAAATGTTTGATCCCACAATTTTATGCACTTCTAGTTTAATTTCTATGATATATCAAATCCGACTATTTCCGTTGCAGAACTTCATTGTCCCCACTGTTCGAATGTCCTTTTACAACTGGATGCTAAAGTCCCTACTCAAATTGAAGGCGTCGGCGCATTGAAATATGGAAACAGCGTAAGCCATATCTATGTACATTTACTTAAAGCCCCAAGGCCTCTACGCAGTATCAAGCAGAGATCAGAACAACTTCGACTATGATAATGCCTTTACCTTCTATGATTGCATCCAGTCAATAATATTACCTTGTATCTCAATCGCTCACACTCTCTCCCTCTCTCTCTCTCTCTCTCAATGTATACACATTTACATCGCTCCGAGAACTTTTACAAGGATCACACACAGTGCATTCATATGAAGGGAATTACTTATTTTTTATGGAAAAATGACATTGATTGAGAGGCCTGCGATGGTGGGCTGCGCACTTATCGTATCTAGTTCTTAATTTAGCCTTAGAAGTGACTTCAGACGTAGATTAAATGCCTTAGAAATATGCTCACTTTTGTGGCTCTCTGAAACTTTTGAATCAGGCTTAAAATACTCATTTAAGGGAAATGCAAGCATCAATTGCATTATTGTCGAAAGCTACTTGGACTGCATAATGCCGTGGGTGCTTCAATGAGTGGCATTCGACGCACAGAAAAGGTGGCCCAGCGAACACCCAAAACGTTCTAAGCAATAGAGCTTAAGAAGCCATGAGTGTTGAGATGACAGTCGCCGGTAGTTGAGGTTTGGAGATAATTTGCACTATGAAGGGGTTCGATGTTTCGGTAACAATCTTACAAAGTAAATTTTTGTAGATTTCTTTAATAAAGCTCCAACACCTATCGTGGTGGTATTCTGTTTTGAAAGTATTGCAGCTCCCTGATACTTCCCTGAAGGCAAAATGCTCGGGCGGAATAAGCTTTGTCTGCTAACAGAAGAGAATGGGGCTGCTGCCATGGCTTGGAGGCCAGACCACCCATGAAAGGCACAATGGCAGAACTCCTAAGTGACGCCTTATCAAAACCGGGAGTTGAACAACCAACGTATTACGCAGCCTCTATTCTTTTTTGAGCGTTGTAACCGACAATTCTCATAGTCAACCTCTCGTTTCATCCATCACACCGTAATCGGTGCTATAAGGGAACACCCATGAGCCGACAGGGCCATTCGTCGAAGTTTCACGTAACTGAGACGATACTTGACCGCACTTTTACTGATCCCTCTACTGGATCTGGAGTTCCGTCCTGTACGGAAATGTATTTGGGAGAACAGGGAAATGCACTGACCATCACATGTTTTCATGGTTAGTGATAGGAACACCCGCCTAAAAGCAGTCATATAACAGGGGACGGGGTCTAGCATAGTTCTGTGGGGGTAAGTTTTCGCACCTATCCTTCCCTACCATATTTTTCGCACTTCAGTGCTGCCAAATCATATCTCTCTTGGTTTTATCCAGCTACTTAACACCTTTTCCGCAGGTACGGCAAATAGCTTAGCAGCAAGCTCTTTCAGATGGTTCACAACTATTTTCGCTTCATTTGTTGGTAACTTTCTTGCATACCGATTCTCCCATCTCCTGCCTATGTTTTTCTTCCGTCAGGTTAAAATTCTACCACCCAACGTAAAAATAGGGATAGTTGTCCTTTAAGATAAAATAACCTTCTGCTAACATCAATTTGTCGCCTAGAGACTTCCCTGATGATGAAAGAGGACATAATCCTTAGGCAGAATTTGCATCATCGACATACAGAAGGGATTAGGACTACTGGCATGGCCCGAAGACTGGGCCACCCGACAGAGGTACAATAATGGCGGCCCGCATTGGCGCGTTGCCAAAACCGGAAGTAAGGCCTATAATTTACCTATTGCAGTATAAATATCAACCGTCCTTTCCAGTAACAC
The DNA here is from genome assembly GCA_000469725.3 of Echinococcus multilocularis. Classification (NCBI taxonomy): domain Eukaryota; kingdom Metazoa; phylum Platyhelminthes; class Cestoda; order Cyclophyllidea; family Taeniidae; genus Echinococcus; species Echinococcus multilocularis. Next base: position 1,298,093 of record LN902846.1, on the reverse strand, counting down.
CACTAAGGGAGTATTTTTGCATCTTTGACGCGTTTGTAATTCCTACAATAAGTTTAGCTACCAGATTTTCACATTTTGCTAAATAATAATCTTTTCGGCAGTGAAGTTGTAAGAGGTCCAAAGTTCCCCTCTTCTTTCTTACCCTCTGGAACAAGGAGTTTGATTAAAGGTGGACACGTGCCATTTGATAAGTGTTTTGAATGGATAGAGGGGAGTAAGGTTATAAGAGTCTGGGCTTGTTTACCTCCCCATGGGTCAATGGCCTCCACTCGGTCATGTGGGTGACATAAATTGGCCACTTTTCACCTACAAAGTACATATTTGTGGATGAGTGTCAATTTATTCAACTTAATCAAAGACGATCTAAAATTTCCTGAATGAGTTGGATAATAGTGGGGAAATAGTGCCACACAGGATCTGTGGACTTACCAGTTTTGCAGTACAAATATTGAAGTGTGGTTCTTCTTGCCAAATGCTTGCTTCTAGCATACCCTCTTTGTGCTTCAACCAGGGCAGCGACCAGCTTTGCCCAGTCACTTTTAAAAGCTGAACTAAATGAAAATGCGGCATTATGGACGACTTCCTACCATAAGTGTTGCTGCTCAGTCATTTCATGACAATTTTGGGGTAAGTAATCCATGGAAGGAAGAGAATCATTTAAAATAAATTAATCAACCCTCTTTCAAAGTATATGCGCATTATCACGATTACTCAAAGCCATGGAACAGCAGCCAATTTTTTTCTCCCCAAAGTAAGCAATAATGACAGCTCTGCAAGCAACTCATTGTAAATTTTTCTTATGGTAACTTTGCAGTAAAAGTGCTTCTGGTTTGTTTGTACTAGCATGCAGTAATGGTAGACGTCAGGAAGGCAAATGCGTGTTTATCCGGATTGTTCCATTAAAATTGCTTAAATCTTAGTTTTACTCTCTTCCACGTGACATGAAAAGTGCACTTGCAGTAATCAGTTGTCATGGGAAAATCGTTGCATTTACCACAAAATAACGCAGTATGCAAATTCTACATATTTTTTTCCACAACTACAGTTGGGTGGATCACTGCTGTACCTCGACAATGTTCTACCAGATGCCAGACTTACCAAAGAGAAAGTCACTATCATACTACGCCAAAGGCATCCATACTTTGTCTGTAAAACTATGTTTGAGTCCAGAGAGCCTCAGTTGACTACCAGGACTAGCGATGCGTGATCGTGTTTTTTAGTCCACGATGGCAACCACCATGAGTGAGCCCAAATAGTAAGCTTAGTAAATTGCTTGTCTTCACATTACCCACTCCTTCTTAAACTGTTTGGCACTGCGTTGCTGATGGAGGGGTAGAAATGCTTCCATGAAGATGTTAAAATACATCGGTCAAAGGATCGTGCTGAGTGCTCAAAGTATTGATACTCGTTTTTGTGCAGTGCAATTCCATTCGTTCCTTTTTTTCGACTGTTGTTTAAACCACTATTGCTACTTCCCTTCGAATTACTAAAAAGCCTTCGCATCACTACTATTGCAACTGCCTCTGCTGACTCGTAAGACTGACATGCTCTGCTGAATGTAGATTTTTTTTCCTTGATATAATCACTGCATCATGGTATCGTAAACGCGGTTTTCTACTTGAATTACTTTGTTCCCGATTTCGACATTCTGTTCTAGGGAAAATAACTGACGCTCTTAAACAGTAAGATCTTACAAGCAACACCAACTTGACATCTACGAAAGATCGACATGAACCTCAGCCGGTCCGGCAGTGCAATATTTTCGCCTCCAAAATCACCAATTGTCTACTGAGAAAATTAGGTTTGCAATCCTGTTCTGGGATTCCCACTCAGCCAAAACTGAAAGGGTGAAAATTGAAGAGGCTGTTTGGATTGTTGCTTTTATTTGTGAAACGTCCTCTTTTACTTGAAGACATTCAAGGGTTATCCGATTGCTAGGATTGAATAGACTCTCTTTGCCCTGTTAGCACGCTTGAAAAAGATGACTACAGAAGAGGCGATGTGAAACTGTACACTGGCGGCTTCTGCGCTGATCAAATGCTCTTTTAAGCTGCAGGTGGAGTGAAGAAAATTACTACAGCTCTTGTTCCCTCCTGTGCCCTCTCCTGTATAGCAACCCGTCTTTAAATTGCATCGCTTTCTCCGCGTCGCCACTTAGAGGACATGAGCTGCCAACCCCATCATTTTGTCACCACCTCTTCTGTGACACATCAGAAAGGATCGTTACGGAGGCAACTTTTCCACCTAAATGCCACAACTGTCAAAAGTCATGTCAATTCAGTCTTTTGCAGATGCTGTCGTGATTTCCTAATGTGCTGACAGCAGAGATGTCTAGTTTGATTTATGAGAAAGAAGTATGGCAATTCTAGCTGACTTATAACAGCTCGTTTTCAGATTCGCCGCAGCATGAAACAAGGAACCAGTGTCCGTGCAGGCAGGCTTAAGTGGAAGGTACAACTGAGCTACTTTTCCTTGACCTATTTAATTCATTTTTTCCCGATCCCATTGAAACAAGAGTCTAAAAACCTCTTTTTTAATTACTGTTACCCGAATGTCAAAGTACCTAACAGGCAGCACCGTATTAACGGCAGCTGTCATTAACAAATGGGCACCAGTGGTATAGCTACGGGTAATTTAGTTATTATTCCTAACCGTAGTGCAGTAAAAATAAGCAAACATGGAGGATTAGACCAGTTTTGAAAAATAGATATTAAAGAGACCCAAACTTTTGCTGAATCCTTTGGGAAACAGCCATCCTATGTGTTCAAAGTTGGTTTTAAGATTCTGTGATCACTGTTTTCATCCGCCTTGGAAGCCTGGAAGATTTTTTTTTTCGCCGTTTTGAGTTCTGTCATCTTAAAATTTCAGTTCACACCCGCTTGGAAAATTTGCTTTTCTGAAACACACTTTTAACACGATTCTTTAGTATTTCGGGCATTTATACCTCTTCGCTTATACTACTCGTTCCTTTCAGTAGCAAGTGGTGTAAGTAGCAGAAAGACATGCGGCAGGAGGGATGGCAAGCGAATGAGTAACAACCCAGAGTAGAAGTCAAGCATAAAAATAGCAATGGTCGTGATTTTTTTGCGAAAAAGCGCATTTGATTTAATTCCTAACAAATTTGCAGTGGTTACAACATGATTGGGAAAATTCAAGCTTGAAATGTTAAAGAGGTTAAGTGTTTGAACGGATGATGTGACTGAAAAGTAAGTGTACCAGTTACATGCTAGACAAATGACTGGTACACCCACTTCCACATCGCTTTGAGTATTCCCTGAAGGTAATAGAGAGCTTAATACTCCTGCAGATTAAGTTTTTTCTACCAACAGAAGAGATTAGGGCTACTGGCACGACTCGGAGGCTACACTACCCCTGAAAGGCACATTGGCAGAGCTCCTAAGTAAACCCTTATCAAAACCAAAAGTTGAACAAACAACGTGTTACACAGACCCTCTTTCCATTTGAGTGTTGTAACCAGCGATTCCCAAAGTCAACCTCCCTTGTCATCCATCACGCCGTAATCGGTACTGTGAGGAAACACCCACAATGCAAAGGAGGTTGCGCCAGTTCACGTGAATTGTACCTTATTACAGGTACTATAGACACCTTCGTAACGAATTATTCTGGATAGCTTATGGCTGATGGCGCTTCATTTGTTAATGGCTTTCCAGCAGATCAGGAGAGTGGAGTAGTTGCTGAGGGTAGATGTCATTCTCGACCCTTCTTCTGGGGGCGTCGCATATTGTCCAATTTGCAGGAGATACACTTCTTTCTTCAAACCACGGTTTAGCATCCATCAGTAGAAATGTAGAAATTTGCCCTTCAATTTCGGGCTTTGCCTTCAGCTTCCACCAATGTATCGCCCCAAGACTTCCCTGAAGACAAAAGAGGACATGAGGCTCTGCCAGAACGTGCATTGTCGCCGCCCATGTCGTTACATTTAGCAATGATTCAGTATTTGGTATTTACTGCCTTTCCGCACAGACCAAGGCATAGGGTAGAGCGAACTAGGCGATAGTCTGTACGAGGTTATCCAGAAGCAATATTGTAGATATCATTCTTTCAACTTACCAGCTCCATACTGTACACCACCTACAAATGTTGCGAATTTGGAGAGGTGGGGTGTAAATTTAATGGAACAGTAGAAGCGTAGCTTTCAAACGGAAGGTGCTCTTTGACCTAAGAGTCAGCCTACATCGATTTAACTAAGCCTTTGACGTCTTCAAGATGAATTCTGCCTGCACCATAACTCGATACTTGTGCCTTCTAAATATAACATTCTTTTCCCATTTTGAACAATGCTGCGCATACCTTTTCAACACAAAACTGTAAAAGTGCATAGAACGGTACGTAGATGGGGTATCACGCTTCTTCTCTCTTTGCTCGTTTTGCATATTATACCCAACAAGAGGATTTTTTACTTATTTAGCTATAATGCCAAACAATTTCTGTTAAAATTTCACCCATGTCGACTCTTCTCTTGACATTTCACATTAACCATCACACTTTCCACACCATAGGAATAGCTGGAGCTCCGCTTACATCAATTATTAGAACCCGACATGGAAACAAAAGAAAGACCATGGAGACCACCTGTGCAAGCGCTCAAAGGGCAGGGAAAAATACCTTACTGTATTCACCGTTTTTTCTTCTAACAAAGGTTTCAGGTCCTTGGAATGAGTGGATTCGTTAGATGAAGGCAAGGCTAGAGCCTTGATCGTTTCGATTAGAACTCAGCTCGTCATTTCCACCCATCTAAGACCTCTCTGATGATCGGTCATCGTAAGCGTCGTCAAAATTTCAAAAGATTTGGCACCTTGATCCCTACACGCAATTTTGAAAAGCCTGTGTTAACAAATCCACGGATTGAAGAATACAGAAACTACAGTTCTAACGTTTTGAGCCTGCATGAGTCCTATCTCGGCCAATTTTGTGTAACCATCTATCATTAGAGGGACACACCTATCTGCTCTCTCTTATTGGTTAAGCACCCAGGATATCAACCCCACCCTGTCCCCTGGGACAATGGATTCGTTCGAAGCAGTGCCATTCACTAAAAAACCCCCATTTCCTAGGAGGTTTGGTGTCCGAGATAAGGCGCTTGCAGTACTGCTTATAGCGCCTTTTCGGTAGTGTTCCGTGAAGTCGTACTACTGCTGTTCCTCGTACCAACGCGTTACTAAACGGTCTAACTCTTTGACTTTTTAAACCACTTCAACCCATGGCGCCTTTTACTTACCATAGCAATCAATGAAACCCATGGTGGTGGAAAGGACTTTGTGACCCCTACTTTGAGGACCTCGTCCATTAGACGCATTACTTTTAGCAAGGGTAGTGGTATACACATAGGTGGCTACCAGATCAATGTAGTCGCGTTAGTGCCTACCGTATGTTACATGATGCTTGCTATTTCCAACTTAAACTCTAACAAGATATTTTTGTGCACATTACCAGTAGCTTTTAGAGTTCAATCACTTCAAATGAAGTGAGCAGGCCGTGGGCAGTAGTGTTTCGGTGGGACTAGAAAATGCTACCGACAATCGTCCATTGCGGCTATGGATAAAGGAATTCCATTCTGCAAAATTTGAGATAGCTTTAGCACTGCGTAGAAAATCGCCCTTAGAGTCTCATATTCTGAGCCAATTCTGCACAAATGCAAAATTCTATTACCCAAATTTTTCAGGTCGATAGTCATGTAGGACTATTTCCGAACTTCAGTCACCTTCCTTACTTTTAGAGGTTGTAGCCCGTTCGACCAGAGAGCGATCTTACTTTTTCAATTAGAGCTAAACAGCCTGTTGACGATGACTCGCTGCAATTTTTTTAGTATTTTCCAACCTTCGGTCTCTGAGTAGAAGAAAACAGGTTGTGTAATATGGGGAATTAAAATAGTCAAGATGTTATGGGAAACTAGCGTCCAATCCCTCTATGAGGGTCAAAGGCAACCGATGGGTTGGTTTAATCTTGGTATTCATCAGCAGAATGACATCTTAACCACAAAGTATTGCTGTAATGCGTTAGTGTTTTGTTTACCTCTCGGTTCTGGTAACAGGGAAATTTGGAGTCCCCATCATTGCATCTTTTTAATGACTAATACTTCGGCTCCTGGAAATAGCTCCAATCCCTTATATACTTTAAGATTTTGCATCCTGCCCAAGCAATTTGTCTTCTTTTATATTCAGAGACATCCAGGAACGCCACATTACTATAAGTTGGCTCAGCATTCATTTTTATGTTCATTTGAGTAAGATTGTCATCAAAATTCCATACTTTGTACCTTAATTCTGATAGAACGACAAAAAAGCTTATTGTGAAGCTGGGACACATAGGGAAAGGTGCAGGTATTCCTTCCAAATTCTTGTAACGATAGTGGTCGTCTAACCAATTAGCAACGCTCACTGGCTGAGGTTGACTAGCCATCAGATATAGGCATAATAATTATACTCGTGAATAAATAAGTTCATGGCCATATATGGCAGGAAATTGTTATATTTGAACCATTTAACGAAATCATCAAGGGGTATATATATTTATTTCTAAGTGCAAATTTTGGCATTAAGGCATTGTCTAAAATATTTAAAGGGCGTGTTGTTGCTTTAGGTTCCTCCCAAAGGTCACTTAAAAATAGAACATAGGTTGAATTTCTCTGCTAGAATTTTTCTTAGATTGAGCCAATGGAATGTGTGGGTGTTTTGATGTTTTTTGTAAGCGTGCATATCCCGCCCATTCGGGGTTTCCGTTGGTTTCGCGGGTTTTTGGCTGGAGTACACTCTTCACATGTTTCCTATATCACTATAATAAGGATGATTCTTTTTATAAACAACCTTTGTGTGCATCCCACTTGTTTTCTTTTCTACTTTTACGCATGCATTCCTTTTTATCCTCCTGTTTGTAATATCGAGGCATTTTCATGACGCCATCACTTAATTTCCTACTCTTTTCCGAACGCAGAAACCTTGGTCAGAAAAATTTTGAAGTCAGTTAGATTACGCAATCGGATTGGGATTTTTGCCCACTTCAAGAGAAACTCGTGTAGATATGTTTTATTTGTGAACATTTTAAGTGGACAAACATGCTTTCTTCCCACGCATCGTGCTTTTTGAAATGCGGAGCGACTTCTTCACTTCGCATTTACCGTGGTTTGGCTGACTTATCGGCTGTGTATCGAGTCGCTCAACGGCCAATGTTAGAGAAGTTCGCCACTGCCACCTTCAGAACGCCCCAGTCCTCTTGCAGTCGGCAGCTCCACATTCGCGTTAAGGTGGACCCAGACACCATGAATTTCTCTCGAGATGTGAGTAGTGCGCCTTGTTTGTAATCTTTTCTCCATACAGAAGGCAACAGATGCTATGATAATTCGTCGGCTGTTTGGCTACATCTGGCCCGCTGACAATCCTTCCATTCGCTACCGCGTAGTCACAGCATTTGGGCTGCTTTTGGCTGCCAAGCTGGCCAACGTTGCTGTCCCTTTCATCTTCAAGTACGGCGTCGATGTTATTTCTGGTGATGCACCAGTCCTCCTATCCAGCTGTTCTCCTACAACTATGGCAGTCACTACTATGCTCACTTGCAAGTGTCATTCCATTCCCTGCATAATACTTTTTAGTATTACCATCCTGATACTGTCTTTCCTCTTGTTTTTTGCACCTTTTGCCAGGAAAGTTGTACAAATGATCGAGTTCCATTGCTTACACTGTGGAGAATGAGCAAAGTGTAGTATTTTGAAATGTCTCTTCAATTGCAAGTCTCCGCTTTTTCAACTTGTCAGTTTGCCTACCTGAAATTGTTTTTTAATGAACCGTTTCAAGGTATTCCACGGAATCAGGTATGGCATGGCCAGTCTTCGATAATAAGTAATTACATTTATGGATGGTATTGGAAGCTATTTCTGGGGAGGCTGTGTACGAATTTAAGATGATCTTACGAAAGTGTTACATATTTGAGTCATAAATAGGTCACTACCATGTCTTATGTCATGACACTTGGAATAATGGCGGCAATGGACACATTTTACATGTCCAGCGCAGTAGCCCCCTGGTACAATTAAATTCGACTACAGGATGTGACACATAGTACTGTGAAGAAATATTGTTTTTCGATCGTTGCTGATTCATTTCATGATTTGCTTTGCATTCTCAACCCACACCTTCATTAGGTCAAATGTAGAGTGGGTTTCATTTGAAAGGTTAAGATGAAGAATATATCTGCTTAGTAAATCGCCTATTTTTTCCCATACCTAGATGGTGCTATGCGTGCAACCGCTTCTGGTTTGAACGAGCTTCGAAATGGTGTTTTTGCAAGAGCTGCTCACTCCTCCATTCGGAAAGTTGGCGCGGCCGTTTTCAATCACGTCCTCTCTCTTGATCTCGCCTACCATCTCGACAGACGGACGGGCGCCATCGGCAAGGCGATAGATCGAGGTGCACGTGCCATCCAATTCGTCCTCATAGCTCTCGTCTTCAACCTCCTTCCAACTCTTCTGGAAGTCAGCCTAGTGACTGCAATCCTCGTGAGCAGTCCCTAGCTTCCCTCCCACTCTCACATCTCCAATTTTACATTGCCTTAAGAGCCAACTTTACATTTACTTTGTGTTATGATGTGTTTTAGTTCCATAAGTATGGTTTCGAGTGCAGTACAATCGCTCTCTTCTGCGTAGGCGTATATACAGCTTTCACTTTGGCTGTGACCCGTTGGCGAACGGAGTTTCGTCGCGAGATGAATAAAGCCGACGGACTAGCGGGGAGTCACGCCACTGATGCCATGATTAATTATGAGACTATTAAGGTAAGCGCTTTCTCGCTGCTTGTCTGCGTTATGTCATTTGTCCACTAGGGGACGGGTAAGTGACCATTATCTGATAACCGTATTGGCTTGCTTCGCATTGTTTCAAACAGTGACTAGTCTGGACCTGAACAGGCGAATGGATTAGTCACATCAACTGTGGCAAGTTATTCACACTGACCAACAGCATAGAAACTCGGAGAACGGAAGAGAATCAACAAAATTATGTAGAACCTTTTTCAGGCGATCGAGCGTTGCTTACCTGTTTCGTCGATTAGCTAATTTGATTGCCTAATTACATGTCCTCGTCGGTTAGATTAATGCCAAGTGGATATTTTAACTAAAGGATAAGTATGTTTACTTTTTTCAGTAAAATTCTTGTTACGAATTCTTTTGAACGGCAAGATTGTTGAGACTCGAAAGGGTTCACAGCCATACCTGCTGCGTGTACAAGTTTATTTTAGCTTCTTTGATTAAGATGACCTTTTTAGTTTTGTATAACGGTCTTATTTGTTTTTACTGCAGCACCATAAATCAAATCCTGTATGTATTTTAGCACTTACACTTTGTAGTACCTCGAAAATCTACTTTACAGAATCTATGGTTTAGTTAGGGTTCGCTACTTTACTGAGAAACCTCTTCGTTTCTACTTTTCCATCGCACTTTGTCTTGCAGTACTTTGGAAACGAGGCCCACGAGAGCATTGTCTACGATGAGTTGCAGGGTCGGTTCGAGCGTGCCAGCATCAAGACCTCCACCAGTCTGGCCGCCCTTAATTTTGGCCAGGTGGCCATCTTCTCCGCCGGTCTGGCTGCTACAATGGCCGTAGTGGCGGGACAAATCGACCCTTCCGCCATCACCGCTGCTGTCACCGCTGGCACAGTCAATTCCGGCCTCACTGTTGGCGACCTGGTGCTGGTTAATGGTCTCCTTTTCCAACTTTCCGTCCCTCTCAACTTCCTCGGCAGCGTCTACCGCGAAATCCGCCAGTCTCTTGTCGACATGGCCACCATGTTCCGACTCTTAGAGATCAAACCAAAAGTTCAGGTACTGTCCTTCTCATCATCATCACCATGGTCAATTTTGAATTTTATGTAGAGAAACGGTGCTGAAGGTGAGAAAAGTCCACTCAGTTCAAGGTATAGGGCAAATTTAGATTTGTAAACTTTGAGGTAGTCCCTCCACCCTCCTGATGACAGTTCAAATTAGGAAGGTTTGAAAAATTCTCATCTAGGTCAATTTTGAGCTAAGGAACTCCAACCAACCCTGCCGGCTTAAACGGCAACTTTCGAGGGCTCTTTCCTTTTACTTCTTTAGTCTCTGCCGGGCGCTCCAGCGCTAAACGTGACCAAGGATACTGCGAGCATCGAGTTTCGTGATGCCTGTTTCTCCTACCAGCAGGGCGCAGATTCCCCAGTGAAAATCTGCGATGGGCTGTCATTCAGAGTGAGTGCCTGGCTTTCCAACCTGTCAATTCTACGGCAATCTGACTCTTCGTTTGCAGGTGGAGCCAGGTCAGCGAGTGGCTGTGGTGGGGGAGAGTGGCAGTGGCAAATCGACTCTTGTACGTCTCCTCTACCGATTCTACGATGTCGATGCTGGCTCCGTCCTCATTGGGGGCCAGAACATCCGAGATGTTGATTTGATCAGCCTCCGCAGATCAATTTCTGTCATTCCTCAGGTGCTTCTCGGCATATGCATTTTCTTTTCCCCTTTTTTCCTATTCCCTCAAGTATGGCTATCCTGCTTCCGATATTAACTATGATTTGATTTCACCTGTTATTCAAAACGAGATTTTTGCAACCTACTCAAATCCTTGCCTAAATCGGCACATCCAATGTCCCAGTTTGATCAGAATTGTATTTTTAGCAGGATGCTCATTTTCGAGTAGTTGGATTTCGGATGAGGTTCCCATCTTAGCCCACGCAAAAACCAGCCTTCAAAGTGGCGTAAACCTCACCCGTGGATTAAAAGCTAGTAATTTGGCTTCAAATTTATAGAAACGGAAGCCTAGTCTAAAATCCTCACTGAATATTTTTGTCTAAGTTTAGGATACAGTGCTCTTCCATAACACGATTTTCTACAATCTCAAATACGGGAACCTCAGTGCCACTGATGACGAAGTCTACGAGGCAGCGAGACTTGCTGATTTGGACCAGACCATCCAGCGCATGCCCTTACGTTACGAAACTCAGGTTGGTGAACGTGGTCTAAAGCTGTCGGGCGGTGAGAAGCAACGCGTCGCAATTGCTAGAGCCCTTCTTAAGAAAGCCCCTATCCTCATCTACGATGAGGCGACTTCCTCCCTTGACACTATCACCGAAGGGGTGAGTTCCCAGTCAAAAGTCGCGCAACAGCTCTAAATCCCACCACCTCATCTCATTCTCTCCTATCGCCTCTTGCAGACGATTCTTCGACGTCTAGCGATTGCCACTCCTGGCATCACTTCCCTCGTGATTGCGCACCGTCTGAGCACCATTGTCGACGCTGATCGAATAATCGTCCTCCGTAGAGGAAGCGTTCTCGAGGAAGGCACACACCAAAGCCTTCTCACTACACCCAACTCCTACTACTCCCACCTGTGGTATCAACAAATGACTGGCAAATCGGAAGATAATAGCTGGAGCTAAAATGAATGGCATCGCTCCTAGGTTTACGCTATTGTGCCAGCCTTTAATCCTGAGTTGTTTTTTTCTAGTATTTGAAAAAAAGACGGAGTGACTTGACAGTGAAAATAGCACAGAGGATCTCTTTATTGTTTCGGGAGAGCACATGATGATTAAAACTCCAAAAGAGCTACCCGTTGGGTGATTGCGTTGTAAATAAGGGGCTGGCAGATGGGTACGAACTGGTGAGTGATGAGTTTGATAACTTCCTGAGCTGCAATGCCTCCCATAAAGGCAGCAATGGAGTGAACTTCACCGCCTCCAAAGCGACACATCTCCTGGAAAGGGAGAAGTGGATCGGGGATTAATATCTCAGTATTTCCAAGTTTGACGGCTTTTGATTGCATCAAAGTCTATGCAAAAAAGGTGAGTTCTGGGGTACGTATGTTAACAATGCGCATCCAGGCAACCTAGCCGAATTCGAGACGCGATCATTGGAGGTGCTGCCTCGCATATGGGTACTTCGGGAAAGCACGGCGCATTTCCTCTGCAGTACGATTTTTACGTGATTTGAGATTTGTAAAGAAGTGGGCTTTCAACACCAACTTTGGCATCAATCTTTGTTTTTTAAAAGATTCTGTTTTGGCAGTCATTCGAGATGCTCTATGTGTACTGGAGCCTGACTAGGCACATAGATTCAAAGTAAAATCGAATAAATATCCGACCAAATTTCCGAAGATCCCATGGGAACACAGGGAAATGAACTTACGTGCACGAAGTCGTCGGAGACTCGGTTCACAGCCACCCCACTGGCCGTAAGGACGCGATTCACGTGGCCTCTCAGACAAGGCATGTCGAGCTCCACGATGTGGGGAGAGAATTGGTGATCGCCACCCTCAGCGGTGGCCACCGTCGGAGTCGATGCACCACACGGACTGCCCGGCCACCTCCCGTGCTCGGAGTAAAAGCTGGCCGCACCGCGCAGCATGAAGTACCACAACATGGCGTCGTTCTCCTCATGCGCAGGAATTAAATCTATAGACGACCAAAGATAGCGCTGTTTTAGGGGTCCTATTTCTACAAGGATGTAGAAGGAGCTGGAATACAATGAATAAGAATCGCAAGTTCATTTCGTTATCGTGAAAATAATGAGCAGTCAAGGGTTTCTGCCGTCCTATCTAAAAAACCCGCAAATCGACGACAAAAGGTTCGATAAAGAAAGTATTTCTACAGACGTGTAATTACCAATCCCAGACGAAGGTAAAGCCACTGGAGTTGATTTTCGCAAATTTGCCAAAGCAAAGAAGGACAAAAGTTCAAGACGGCCAACCCATCTCACAATGTCCCAGCATCTAAATTGCATGATGAGAGTTTCGCCGATGTTACACTCAGTGGATCAGTATTCATTAGAATCTCAGTTTAGAGCCCTCAAGCAGTGAATAAATTCGTCTCTTAGAGTGAAATTTAAGCTTTCTTCAGTATTTCCGAGTTTTGTTCGGTTGAATAGTTCAACTGTTTAGGTTACTCCTTAGTGTTTCGAGATGTCTGCAATATATTGGTTACGATAAGATGAAACTGCTAAGTGGAGTTAGAATCTCAGCTCTAAGACCTGGTATTCCAATAAACCTAACAGTCAGTTGATTGCCTTATAACGACTCATCAAAGCAGCCAACACAGCATGCAACATGTTCAATTGTATGAACAGCCTTGCGAGTCAGTAAATAACGAAAACGAGGCACTTGCCAACTTACGCAAGTCATCAGAGCGAGCTGGCGATAGTTTGAGCTCCTCTTCAAGCGATCGACACCTGATCACACGCAAGTAGGCAGCATTGCGCGCTGAAGCAAACAAGAGATATCCTTTACAACAAAAAACTGAGGCAAACAAGGGTAAACAAGAAAATTTCCAAACCCAGAAGCCTCACGTCCTCCAAACGCAATTCATCCATCTGTAGATAAACATAAATTAAACCTAAGGTTTAGATATCCATAACCAATACATTGGGACGAGAGGAAGGGCTGTTATGAACTCACATGAGACAGTCGGGACGCCAGGTGTTCTACAGCCGTTTCAGCGGCTTCTCTGTAGATTCCTAGGAGCTTCAAGTAGCGACTCGAACTAGAGGTCATGTCAGGAAGATCTCCACGAAGAGGTAGGTTTCCACCACCCTCGTTCATAGTGTATTCCTTCAATGCACCGACCATTTTCCAAAATGACGACGTCGTCAGGTTCACCACAGAGCTCGTCGACTTTGACAACTAAAGGGAAACTGCAAAAGAAGTCTATAACTTACTCGATCCGGGGTCAATCGATCGTCGGAACTTCCATAACATTGACATCGACAATCTTCGAATATTTGGAGAACCTCCGGTGGGATCTGCACGGAATAAGAGAGGCGACAATACATTTGCATCCATGAGCTAATGGAGTGAAGCAAAATTTCTAGCTCACTTTCGTCTCAGAAATAGCCGTGTTCACAGCTCTTGATGCCTCTTGAAAATTTGTCAGTTCGAAATTCGGCTCTATAGTTTCGCCACGAGAACGGCACTTTTCCAAAAGAGAATCGGCAGCTAGAAGCAGTAATAAACGCTAGCTAACCCACCTGCATTTATTAGTTTACGGACTTCTTGCTTATCTGAATGTGATGTTGGGAATCGACCGTTCTACAGCGAATAAAGATCACACAATGAACAAAATTCAGCAAAGCATTAAAAGTAAGGAATGAAAAAGTGCTTGCCAAAGAAAATACCTCGCGTTGAAAATGCAAAAGATACTTGTAAATAATGATGAGCCAGGGAACTTGAGACAGTTGAGTGGCAGGAAGAGAATCCAAATCGTTTTCAGGGTCATTGACCAAACGAACAAAGGCCTCTGGAGGGCTGTCAAGTCGAAAATCCGGCTTGGTTGAATCGGGATGTGACTCAATAATAGCATGCTCTTGAACAGAGACACGAAGGAGACCAATGAAGCCAACGCTGACACAGATAATGATCGGAATGTGGGTTTGGGAAACGATCCTACTTATTCGAAGAAGTTGGCTACGTAAAAGCAGACTATAACAGTAACATGACATACCTCTCAAGAATGTTTGTATAGACTATGGCGTCAAAGCCTAGAAAGAAGCTAGGATCGTTTTCTATTAAATTATCGAGATTTTCAACTAAGAATTTCCCACGGACTTCGGTGTTCATTTCAGAAAGATATTCTGTGACGACCTGCGCCCTGGGCTAAAGTAATTAAAGCAGGAAAGCAATAAGTACTTTTCCGATGGAGAGGGAAGTTGTGAAGAAGCTAAAAGTAAGAGGTATCTTAAAGTGCACACGAACTTGCTACCCAAGTCTTTCTTCGTGACAACAGCATCGTCCACGATGGTGAATCCACCAATACCGGGTAATACCAAGTTTTTAAGAAGTTCGGATCCAACTGCATTCGCTCCCAGTACGCACACATTTGCACTACCCAACTTTTCTTGGCCACGATCGCCCCAGAGACGCAATTGACGATCGTACCTTTGTTCTCTTGATAAAGTCATAGACGACATCCCATACGCTATTCAAAGCACGAACACATGCCTCCCAACTTTAACTGGTTCGACACGGATTTTTAAAAATTGCACCAAGAGTTCATAAAATTTATAATTTTTTTCCTAGCTTAACTTTAGGTAATGTGTTAAGTAGAAACGCAAAACAAACAATAAAACAAGTAGTTTAATTAACATGGTACCAAAAGTACGTTAAATATTTTGAATCTACGGATGGCATCCCAAACTATTCAAAGATTATCGCACGGCAGCATATTAAGCTGTTCGTGAAAAAAATAGCATGCACCCAAATCTGTTCTAGCGTTTTAAGAAGTCATTTTAGTGGCGAGATGACATATTGCCAACTTACATAGGGGCTGCAGGTAATTGGTATGCACCGGATTTCACGCTGATAAGGGGAAGTACAGTCTATAGAGGCCTAGGTGCAAGCATCATCAAGCACATAGTTAGGCAAATAAGCAAATCATTACACAACTACTTTTCTCTTTTAAGACTTGTTCTTAAAGTTCCCACTGATCAACCCTACATCGGTCAATACAATGTAGTCGATGCTTTTAAACGAATAACCAACTAGCCAGTCACTTCAGTTAATAAGTATACGGACAACTTAAATGATGCCTAATTTTAATCTCAATGATGCATCTCAGTAAATCTACTCTATCCAAAATTCTGGCCTGTATGGGAACTACATTGGAGGGAGTAGGGAATGTGCTAGCCATCACTCACGACCATCGCCGTCCGCAAAAACCCTTCCCAAAAAGCAGAGTTACCCATTAGAAGACGCCAGTAAAAACTGCTTTAAAAAATTATGCCTTTTTTTACTTCTCCACTTCACTTTACTATTTTCACATCTGAATTGCCCCGCCACCTACCTCCCCGTCTCCCAACCGATCAGTCTATCTTTGTAGTCATCTGTCTATCCACCTATCTATCTACCCATCTATCCATCTATCTATCTGGGTCCCTGTCAACTGGTAGAGAAGTGGACGAAATATCTCACTTCTGCCTTATTTACGTTTTCAAGTAGGTACCTTAGACTGCTTCGAAACGCACTTTTTCTGATGGTTTATAACTGATGTCATTTCAGTTTTTAATAGCATTCCTGCTGATCACGGGACAGGAGAGGTTGGTGAGGGGGGGCATTGATGTCAATCCTTTGTTATTGTCTTTGTAGGATTTCCCAACAGTCGCAGATAACATTCCTCTGTCAGGTCAAATTATGGCATTCAGCATAGAGATTAGGAGTTTTGTCCTTTTGGGTAGAATGTGTTTGCTTCTGCCACCAATGTAAGGCTCCAAGTTTCCCCGAATATCATAAGCAGGCAAAGTTGTGGAGCAGTAAATACGTAAGCTGATAGGCGAAGATGACTTTAGTGCTTGCGTAGTCAAACAAACTAGCAAAGCTTAACGGTTGATTCAGTGAATTCTGTGTTAAATCCTTTCCTAAATATTCATTATTTACGTTTATTTGAAAATTCTTACTTTAACTCAGTGGCAAGGGAAGGTTCGTGAAGGTTCTTTTGCGCTTCGCTACACACGGGCTACTAGAGCATAAAAACTGCGATAAGAGTTTATTCAAATTAGGTTCGATACGTACTTTCTGATAACGACTGGTTTTCTTTACCACATCGCATGGGTAACTAACACTGACTCGTAATATGGTTGTGCATCAAATAGAATATGATACACCTCCCAGACCATCGGATAGAGGGACGGCATGAGAGTTTATGCTTCTTTGGCAGTTAGCATTGAATATGGTGTATAAATCTCTCCCTGTAGTCACATGCTTTGCTTGCTTTTTAGGCATTCTCTTTTGTTGTGTCACACTGTTTACAATAAAATTGTGATTTGTAACCATAATTTCTACTGTGAGGTTATTGCATTACTGGCAGCTGAAGCATTAAAATGACATTAGGGTGAAGTAGCTGTGACTGCAAAAGTTACGTTGCTTTGAATGCTTCAACCTTAAAACTGAGCTTCGTGTTGAGTTTTAAGGGGATGATGAAAGACTGTAGCAGAATACATTTAGGCCTACTTGCCACTCTAAACAAACAAACATTCGAACCAACTCAAAGCAGCTTGGTGCGATCCACCCAAGGAAAAGCATTGGACGACCCAGCACTCTCATTTAACGGCATTCGCTACAGCCTCATTTTATGCCATCCTTCTCACACGTACGATGGGTTTTTTACAACAACCTTTTGATGCAATAAATCCATAAAATCATCCACCGCGGCTTTATGGTGTTAGTTCAGGTGTTGCAAGCCTTCAGGGCATAGAAGCATGTTAATGAACCACACCGCCCACTTTGTTTTTGTAAATAAAATTATGTAAAAGTCGTTTCCACATATTGACCTAAACCCTAAATCTGTTATAAAACGATCCGCATTTGAAGGATTTCCGTTAATACCCAACTGGCAAATAATCTTCCTTTGTTTTGTCGTCTGTTTAAAAACCGAAAGGCTGGCGATGAAGTCAGAAAAGTCGGTATTTAGACATCATGGTTCCTTTAAAGGTAATTATAGAGTGTTCTCTTCAATACATAGGTGCTATCATCAGTAACAATGCATTTGTAATAATTTAGTTCTGTTAATCGCAGATATGGTGTTAGCGGTGGTGAAAATGCGGCTTATAAATGAATAAAGCATCGGCTCTATGAATCACATTTTCGTACCCATCCATTTAACTGTTTTTATCAAATATACAGCAGAAATTTTCTTACAGGTTGTTTCAGAATTCCTAGGTTTAGAATTAGTTATTTATCTTACACCCCATCTATTACTTTTTTGAAAACGCATTCTTTATTTTCATATACACCTTATTATCTCGAGCAAAGCAGAGGGCACTTTTTCATTTGTTAAAATCATATTTTGAAATGGCTTATGGCTTTTCAAATACGATCTAAATAAATTCCCCGGCTTTTGTCTGAGCTATTCCTTGCATTGTCCAATTTACGATTTGCTGTTAAAATTGCAAATATTTTTTGAAATTCTTTAACTCATTCTCTTATTTGGAGAGTAGGAAGTTAATAAATAAACTAAGAACAAAAGCACCACTTTCTCTAGGACAATTTATACACGTGGTCAAAATGTTAATAAAAATAAGTTTTTGCTAAGATATAACTCGCTGTCCGATTTGGAGTCCATTTCAAACCTTTACCCACTTTCCTAACCAATTGGGGAAATGCCAACGAGGGTTTAGCTAGACCCATTAAATGTCTTCCTAACCTCCGGATTTCCCCTTCCGTTGGTCTTGTACCTTAAATAACTACTTATTACCCTCTTATTTCACAGTTGTCTGGACAATACTTGATGCAGCTGTTACCGTAATCGCTTTTCTGCTTCTATATCCAATTCTCAGTACTTAGCTCAGCTGCGTACACCATTTCAATGGCAACTAACAACTGCGCAAGACGGAAAAAAATTGCCTAGCTGCCCGAAACAGTCATTCCTCAATAGCTTCCAGTCGCAAGTGACAAAAAGAAACAAGTACAAAATCGGATTGGTAGGGAGGCTCTCTTCGTAAACACAAATTGGCAAAATCTGCACTTTTTCTCAAGTCAACGTGTCATTGGCCATCTCGCTTGGTGCAGTGGAGGTGGAAAAGGAACGCAACTCTGGAATGCCGGTTTTTAGTCCATGAGAAGCAGTGGGGGAGGAAAACCTTCGCTGGTTCTGCTCCACAGTGAACTAGAAGCGCACACAGAGCAAGGACTTCCTTAGGCTGCAATACAAGTGCAAAATTAGCATTGAAAAAGCAACCCCACCAACCCGTTCCTGTCTTCGAAGCTTTCGAATGGGACGAGTCACTCTCCGTCCACCAAAAGTTCTTAGATGGGTGTGTCGCAATCTTTGAAAGTAAAACTCCTTTTCCAGCGGCAGAGAGAAGCCTCGTACTGGAGTCTGTGTTGTAGACTCAACCTCATCCCTTGAACGAATTGTTTGGCAAACTACACCACCAATAGCTGGACTTGAAGAGCGTTGTTCATCTTCAATTACTATCCGGGGATAGGCACTAGCCGGCGTAGGGGTTGTTGACGTTTGGGACAAACCAGAGGCCGTTTCCAAGGGCAACGCGAGTCCTGTAGCTGCGTTGGTGGTTTGTGATTCGTCTGATTGCATGCTCTTAGAAGGATTGAGCATGTTGCGGCCAGGCTAGAGTGTACAACGTTGCTTTCAGAAAGTTCTGTTTTATCAAAAGCTTCCCTAAAACCCGCTTAATGCATCTCAGTTGTTAAAAGTTTCTACTTAAAAGGCCTTTGAAGGTAGTTTCAAAGGTAATCATAGCATCAAATTTGCTTGGAAATTATTCGCAAAAAAAGTCTTATGTAACTTGATTGCTAATGCTGGTTTAATGACGTAAATCTTTCCAACGGCTTGTTTTAAGAGGTAAAACAAAGTCAGGGAATGCAATCAGCCTCCATGGTATCCAATCGCATTTTACATATGTTGTCAAAAGAGGGTTTACATTTTAGTTCTGAAGAAAAGATGGTTAATAGTTCTTGCAATGGCAGCACGTTTATTTGAGTAGTTAGGACCTATGATAAATGTAATGGAATAGACTGCTGCATTGCATACAGCTAAAGTTGGCTTCCCGGGGTTATCTCTCCTTTAAAAACGGTGTAACAACTAACTACGTGCTGGGAATCACTTTTCGTTTAAAAGCACTGATACAGAGCTCCAGTTACTCATTTCGGAGAAGGCTGCCATTTCCTCATTTCTTACATTGAAACCGGCATCATGTAAATCAGTGCACTTTTTGTGAGCTGCAATTTGTATTTTAACTAGTAATATACCAAATACCGTAAATTTCGTTTGCTAACAGTAATTTGAGGAAGGTAAATTGAGATGGGATTTAAAAAGCCTTGCTTCAGGAACTCCTCGAACTCTTGCAAAATCTACTATTTTGTAGCTACTCTTAAATGCACAATGAGTTTAACAGCTCTTTCAAGTTACATTTAGGAGGACCTTTGGGTCACAAATATCTGCATTGTTTTACCGAACGGAACCATAAAGCCAGTTCCACAGATAGGAAACACGAAAGACGGAATTGCCAGGTTAGAGAAGAGTTCCTCTTCCAAATAATTTCTGATTTACTGAAAAGAGAAGTCCTGAAAGAAAGCAAGCTTTTAACCGCTTTTAACTAGAGCACAACTCAACGCATTTATTATTCTAACAATAATAAATTGTTTAAAACATTTCGGCTGTTAACATTGGTAGCACCAACGCTGCAATCACAAGAATTGTTAGTTCCAGTCCGCATCTTGCTTGGTTGCAATCCCCATCAGATGACTTATTTTCTTGGTTTGCAAAAGAATTTGTCTCTAACTGTGAACTTTGTATCAAATAAAACTTGTGATTTCTCTTGGGAGTTTCATACCACTTTAATTGAGAGGTTTCTTCTAAAATAACGATTCAACAAATTATTCTAAGATGTGCTAATATTTTTTCAAGTAAACATAAAGCGAGGCATAAAACCACTTTCATGAAATTGTCGCTTTTTCGCGCCTAGTTTATATTCTCGACTTATAATCGGCCAAAACAGGTACCTGAATTTCAAATCACGCGGTAGTAATTCCGGTTGGAGACTTACCTTGGGATTCTAATAATCGAGAATTGAAATAAACGTTTATTTGCATTCACTTATTTCGGCCTAGAAATGTAAAACGCTTATTTTAGATGCAGATAGCCGTCCTCAATGAGACAAGTGATTGGGGATACTGACGATATTGAGCCCATTAATTATTACCTGGGGTTCAGCACTCCCTCAAAATTATATGCTTTCAGAGCACATAAATCTTCAGTCTGATAGCATTGAATTAAATCTATTTACCATATTATTAGCTCATGAAGGCTGTATACGAAAACCAGACATCCATCCAGCTGGCCATTTAAGGCGAGGACTTACTCAAGCCGCCTCCTTGTCAGGAGCGGTTAAACTCCCCGTTTTTTGTGAATCAAGCTGTGTTTCTACTTTGTTAAGGCCTTCGCAAAGCATTTCGGTGTGATTGAATTTCGTATTCTCTACGGCGGAGCAACAACTGTTGGTTCATGCGGAAGCAATTAAGTCTCCCCTGCTCATTATTCTGTTCCCTTCCCCAAAAGGTCACAACTATTGTCCTTTTTCTAGAATAGATTAAAACAATTTGTTTGCGCCCTGGCAAGCGGAAGAGGGCTAGGTAGAATGTGGATGATGGGTGTGGGGGCGACCCCGTAAGCCATCTGTAGGCTTTCCGATCACGTAAGAAGTTGGAAGCATGTAATGGGCAGAAAATAAAGCTGGTTCAATAGATGGCATGATTTAAGGCATTGAATTTTTGTCCTTTGGAAGAAAAAAATAGCTCCCAGGGAATAAATTATTCAGGACATCAGTAGGTCAGGACTTGCCACGCGGTATTACTCGTGGTCATCTAGTTGGTTTCTCTGAGCAAAGAGTACACTTAGGGCGTAGTGGTTTGGCCGTAATGTCTACCACATTGACCAACCAGTCGGGTTAAGCAAGAAAATACCACACAGGTCGAGTGAAAAAGCCAATTTTAGATTTGATGAATGCTAGGTTAGCTGCCAAAGTTCGTCTGTTAGTTTTCTTAAAAATAGGAACACTTGAATCTGAAGATGGCCAAGTCCGGCACTAATAGGGCCATTTCTGAATCCCCAAAAACGTGGCATTTAATTTCCCATGCTAAAGTAAAAAAGGGTAAGAACAGTAAAATCCATCGATGAGTGGTTACATGATTAAGGCAAGATAAAAGTAATAGCTGCAGCATGTTTGCTACTGAGAAAGGTATCATATTCAGTATCAAGCAGCTCTAATTACGAGTCTAATTATTTCAGTAGTAAATGAGAAATTTTTGGGTTGTCGCAGGAACAACCATGAATGCGATTAGGAAAGTGAGGATTAAATGAAGAACTGTCAAGAATTTTCCAATCGAAAACTTCCATGATGTACTAATTTGTATTGAATGAATTTTTAAGCCAGAATTTCACTTATGTCCTTTTAAAACTCAACTAAATCTCAACCTTGGCACGACTTTTGCTTTTATTGAAGAATAATTTGATTGGAGCAGGTGGTAATTGAAATTAATGTTGGAATGAGAAATGATGCCCATTGTGTCCATTGTTTGTCTATCAATTAACGTAGGGGCCTGCTGGCAACAAATTTTGAACTTCCAGGGTGTGCATTAATAGCCTGTTTATGCGATATCCAAATTATCAAACTATTGTACACTTTTCAGGTATCTTGGGAGCACTGGAAACGCGGCCTAAATGGATGAATGAGGCTTGCTGTTAATTTTCAATAGGCCACCTTTTCCAGATAGCACTTGAAAAGCATTGGAAGCCTTATTGATAAGGTGGCGTAATTTACGCAATGGTGTTTCCAACCAATGATGATAACCATCTTACTAAGAACTGTATAAAGCTATGCTGAGTTTATAATGGGCAAAGGATTTTGTCCCATGGATTTCCAGTGAAGCTATCTGTGGCACTTGTAATACGTTTGTTGTTTGTTTAACCCTTGGTTTTGGTAGATGGCTACTTGGGGTGCCCGCCATCGTACTTCTGCCAGGCAGACTGGCCTTTGATAATACCCATTCTGCCTGACCCTTACCTTCGATTGCCTAAGGGAAGGCTCTGGCAGCTACGCCACCGTTCGAAATGGGGAATCCTCGTAGGTCAACAAAGTACTACATGGGCTGTCTCACGTTGCTATGGTATGATAGATTAATGACCCTCGCTCAAAAGTCGCTGAAAGACTTTGTAATTTAAATGACCTGACAAGATGTAGCAAATTTCATCGCTCTCAAATTATCAGCCTTTGATTTTCTCTAACAGATTGAAAAAGCTGTTTGAAGGGACTCCTTTAGATAAGTCAATCTGCGCGGCTATCCCTGATCTCGTGACATAATTAAGAAGCTCTTTTTAGCCTTGAATTGAGCCAGTTTAATATTACTACAGTGGAATGGAGGCTTTATAAAATATTTTAAAGCCATATTCCTTACCACAACCCCTTCGGTCTCCACCATTCCCTCCTCAAGATACACGGAAAGGTTAGAAATTGGTTGTCCAACTTTGCTCGTTTGTTTCTCCAATCTAGATCCATCACTTTTCCCCTCTTCATCTTTAAAGAGATCATCCGACCCGAAAGAGAAGAAACTTCCAGACAGCCGAGCTCTGTCTAGGGCATCTCTGCGTTTCAAAGCCTCCTCTCGTCTCATTTGTTCCTTGTAGTACTCAGCAAAGTTGTTGACAATTATGGGAATAGGCAGAGCTACCACCAAAACTCCGCAAATGCAACACGCTGAACCAATCACCTTGCCAATCGGTGTCTGAGGTAACATGTCACCATACCCCACAGTTGTCATGGTGATAGCAGCCCACCAGAAAGCCGAAGGAATGCTTTTAAACATCTTCCCATTTTCATCCTTCTCCGCGAAGTATACAAGACTGGAGAATAGTATCACTCCCATAGCCACGAACGTCATCAACAGACCTAGTTCCTTGTAGGATCTGCGAAAAGTATAACCGAGGGAGAGAAGACCTGTTGAGTGTCGCGCAAGTTTAAATATCCGAACAATTCTTAGAATGCGAAACATTTGTACGACCTTGCGCACAGAACCCAGAGGCTTGAATTTATTCCTGGAGGCGACTTCTACGATGATTAAGTGCACGTAGAAGGGGAAGATAGCAATTAGATCAATGGTGTTGAGTGAATCCTTAAAGAAGTGACATCGATTTGGGCAGGCCCATAGTCGGATGAAGTACTCCAAAGTGAACCAGGCGATACAGACGAACTCTACAATCTTGAGATAGGGGTTCTCGCAGACCATGTCATCCACATTCTCACTCTCGTTCATTTTTTGACACCAGGAAAGGAATAGGTCGGATGATTGACGAAGCTGTGTGATATTGGGCTGGAATTGCGGCAGAGTACCGATTGTTAAACTCACAGTTGAGATGATAATGAAGACTATTGAAACGACCGCAAATATCTATAAAGTAGAAAAGGTAGTATAGAAATTACCACATGCTAAATGTAACATGTGCTGCGCAATTGCAATTCCACTTCAGAAACATAAGATCCGTTGCCAAAAATTCCTAAACCCAAGTTGTGGAAGTCCGATTAATGTGGAGTGGTTTTTAAGCTCCTAAAATAAATCCCTCAAAGGGCTCTAAATTATCCATGCTAGCATGAATACCTACAGCAGTCATTTAAAATTGGCGCAACTGGTCTTCTTTACTAGAACATGGGAAGTCTGCAGCTTATATTCTAAATAAATCCGGACTCAAACTTACCTCGCCTCTAAGAATGCATATCTTAGCCACACGGCGTCTTGCTCTAATGAGCCGCCGAGGATGTCTTTTATGCAAGAAAAGCATTCATAAACTCAAAAATGTTGGGTGATGAAATTTCGTCAACTTTTGATCTACGGTATAGTGAGGTATAATTCTACACAATCGCAGGTCGGAGTAATCAGTATAATAGACTCTATAACTAACGGATGCAAAAAAAATTCCACTCCTCTGCATACAATCAAGCGGTTGTAAAATGAAAAAGAACCTTGGCTTGCCCATCAACCCATTTTAGCATCCCCTTTGGGGATAAATCAAAATACAAACATAAACTACTACTTTAATGCCACTCAGCTCCATTCAACTAAACTAGATGGCCTAATCCCAACTAGAATAAGATGCTTGTCCGTTAGTGACATTGGAATGGACTGGGGATCGTGACCACGCTCCCCTTTCAATAAACGACCAAAGTGGTCAGTCTGCAATGCGGTAAAAACCGAGGCCTTAAAATATTCAGATTATGTTTGCTAATTTATAAAAATGGATGCGGTTATGAATCCGCGTGGTCACAGTTCGTTACACTGCACAAGGGAATAGTCACTTTGTTACAGCCTCATAATTTAGGGTAGCTGTTAAGGCCATCACAACATTGAGCAGAAAGGATTCACTATCAGAGCAATTGTGTGTGTGCACATCGGGAAGGGGGGTGATGGGGGGCGTCATTCAACACCCCTGCTCTAGCCCTAACAGCTTAGTGGAGCGTTAACTGGTGAAACTGGAGAATATTTAAGCATGAAAATGCTTTTTGAATAAACATGGAGGAAGATTTTAGTGGTAGGGCGGTGGCCAGTAGCAATAACAGCACCAAAAACCAAAAGACTAGACAGCGGAAGATGACTAATCTAAGTCAAAATTGCTGGTGCACAAGACAGTAGATTACTCATCTCTTTAAAAATATCTCTTCATTTCTTACTCTAGCGGTCATAGAGTAATGCGGCTTTTCAACGATTTGCCATATCTTCAATCGGGTTTTTGAGATTGAGTTGTTGCCATGCATGCCGACCTCATCCTGGAGCCATCGAAGGGAAATCTCCTCCTTCCTAAGCTCGTCTTCGACCAACTCCTTCCGTTGATGGTAGCGCTGCTGACAACAGGGATGAAGGTAAAGTTCATTTATGCCCCAATAATCCATGTCATCCTTGAACGCAACAACACACATATCTTCAACCAAATGCAGCACTCGTGTTCGATAAAAGTTTAGGATTGCGTCGAAAGATGTAGAATTCCGGTCAAAGAAAAATTCATTCTTTGCCAAATTGTAATCGTCACACAGGGACATTAACTCCTCATGTGACTTCACGCGACACAAACGACCGAGACGTGAGTTGGGTAGTCGCGCCAGCGTCTTCCATAGCACCTCGTGCTGTGACCCTCCCACATTCAGCAAAACCCTTTTTTTTTTGAAACCAGATAATGCGAAGAAGTTAAAACCATGCTGCCGCAAGGAAGTGTCTCCCAAACTTCCAACTGATCCACAAGAGTCTCCGAAATTCCCATCTTCTTTGACTACGGAATTGAGCAAGTGAGAATCTGTGTTGTGGGAAGAAATTTTCACTGATCCTGCGCCTTCCAGTGTCGGGTGAGGTTCACAGTGCTTTAAGCGACATTTCTGTCGACTTCTGTCCTCATGAGAATCTAGACGGTAGGATGGTTGGTACCTCCCGGTCGTGTGAAAACCGCAGTCTTCACAGGAATGCTGACGCTCAAATCTAGTAGAGGACTCATGTGCCTGAAGGGAGTTACTCTTTTTGGTGTTAGGAGTATTTAACGGTGTTGAAGGCCTGTTAACACCAACGCGAAAGTGATCCTTCAGACTGTCTGAGAGGGTTCGACAAATTCCTGCCACTGATATAGTTTGAGTATGCTGCAATTGTTGATTCAACAAAAGGGATTCACTGTCTTCACAATGATTCAGTAGCCACTGCTTCTCGGGAAATGGCGACTTTCCAGTGGAAGACCAACTTCGTCTACCAAAATTGCGACGCCGCGTGGTGTAACTAAGATCTTCTTGACAAGTGAATGTTGGATAAAGTCTGTTGTGGTCCCTGTGATTGCCGCTAGTGCAAAAAGCCGATGCTATGCTATTATCAGCCAGAGACGTCCTGTGGATATTGAACAGCATCTTTGGGAACTCGAATGCGAGGGGATAGGTGACTGTATGGCTCTGTAGACACAGCTCTGCGACCAAATCTCATTAGTTAGTGAGGAGCCAATAGGAAGGCGAAAAAAAATATAAACAGGCTGTGTTGGATGGGACAGGCTTCATTGTAGTAAATATTAAAAAGGCATAAAAGTTAATACGCCCGCAAGATTTTCAGAAATGGAGTAAGAGGAAATCAATTGTTCCACAAATGTACCCCCCGCTCTTTGTTGCCCCAAATGAAAACTGAGAAGCGTCTGTTGCCATTTGGGACTTACTGACAATATAGTGAGTGGCAGGAGGCACTCCGTAAAACATTACATTAGGGAAGTTTAAATAAGTGCTCTATTGTCTCCAATTTGACACGGTTTTTATTTAATGCCGTCCTTTAAATTAACAATAGTTGTTCATTCACTTCGCTATTACAAATGGTATTTCATTTTGCTAGTGATATCACTAGAAGTATTTTATTCAATAAAGCCATTTTCAAGTTGCTGGCCGGGAAGACTTGGCGGTCTTCCATTCCAAGACCGATGAAATGTTCATTGGTTTATCCTCCTAGTCTCTGCTCTCAAAAAATTTGAACTTGAACTAATTAACTGGGTTACTTAGATCCCCTGTATTTGTGAATTTATTTTCAATAAACAAAGTGAGACATAATCTGCCCCATATGCCCTTTCAAACCTCTCTTGGAGCCTGAGCCGTGCAGGAGCATAAATATTAAAAGCATGTGTTAAGTGTCACCAAACCTGCGTTAATGAGGCGGTAGCACCTCCTTACCACTGTGCTCACTTTATAAGTTGACGATGAACACTAGCTGGAGATTAGAAGGCGCTTTGAGGACAATATTTTTCAAGGTTCGAAATGCCCATACAGTGCATTTTTCACGAGGTATATCATTTTAATTAAAATTTGTTCCAAGTAAATAATCTCTCTATTATCCAATTGATTTATTTGCAATTACATTTTCGAATTTTCCGAAACTATTTTAAAGATGTGGGAAATGCTATATTAAGTCGAAACAAGTAAACTCAACAAAATGAAGAGAAACAAACATCAGAAACTTAATTTATTGTCAAGTCAGTGCTGTGGCGATTTTACTTACGGTCAGGGGAAGCAGTGTGATACGTTGTTCGCATACATAACCCTGGATTTTGGTAGCGGGTCACTTAGGAGCCCCCTCTTGTAAGTCGACGATACATTTCAGCCGTCTGCCTTACCTGCATTAAGAAGTCAATTAAGTGAAAAGCGGTGCCTCCTCCATCTCTACACTTTCTGAATAGAACCTAAGCACATATGGCTGGATAGCACTAAAGTGAGAACAAAGTAGCACGAAATTTGTTAAACCCGGTCCTTTGTCTTAAGACGTTCTTGTTAGGCCAGTATCCCCTTGACTAGCGATGGAAATGCGTGATGATCAGCACATTCCCTAGTTCCCTTAGTACAGTTTCCCTATAAGGCAAAACGCCTGATCCACTGGAATTGCCAAGAGGGAGTAGTGACGTCGCTGTCAAACATCTCATTTGTACGCTTTTTCGATGTCTAGCAATGTTGGCTCGTTGGTGTTTTTTTCTCGGCGCTGATTATGCTTTGATGGCTGATGCGTGAGGCTGACTAGGTGGAGCGTCGAGGACTATGCTCAAAAGGGGAAAAGAGTTATGCACTACGTAGGTGGGTTTTTTAATATCGAGTTTAGTAACAAGCCATTGTACATCCCTGCGTAAGCTAGCCTTAGGTTCACTCCAGTAGCCCAAACGTCTTCTGTGAGTAGACTGTACATGTTGTGCCAGAGCATTGTGCCTTCTTTCATCTTCAGGAAGTTCTCAGGGAAATATGCTAAAGGAAGAAACCGTGGCAGGAGGGGACTGGAGTAGACAACAGCATTGAATAAGTGGAAAAGATGTTTAAAACGTGCCAATGGAATAGTTCCATTCCTTTAGACAAAATCGTATAATGTTGCACGAGACAAAAAGATGAAGCATATCATTCCGGTGTCCTACTAGGCTTGTAATAGGGACTCGAAATTTTCAATTGCTCCTACCTGAGACCGGAGTAAGTAGGAATGTGTTTAAAAATGGCTCTTCATTGAAGTCGCAAATCCTACGGTACCTGTTCGTCAGCCCAACCAACTCTTCCTTCTGTCTCCATCTTGGTACTTTTCCTTGGCAGCATGGCCTCCAGGCCACATAGAAGTTGAAACCACCCTGCAAGCATGAATTAGGAAAGTGATTTCATTGCGAAATCGGTTTGTTAAGCATTTCACTTGAACTAGCGCAAGTAGTGAATGTAGTTGTAATGAAATTGTGGATGCATTTCACTTATCCTGTCACTTAAGTGGTGTAATGAATTTTTTCTGTATACAGACGAAGCAGTGGATTGTAAGACATCTCAAACTTCAGCTCTGTAACCCAGACCCAGAATCGTAAATTTGATAAATGTAGGGAGAAAAATTCTACCAAAGTGGTCCAAGTCGCATTCATGGTAAAATCAGGAAATAGATTTTGAGCGTTTCAGTGGAGTCACATTGGCTAATATGACTGACAGTCAACATCAAGTGTGATTAAATAACTTGACTTGGCGTTTATGGACAAAACTTGAGCTATTTTTGAATCCAAGCAATTATTTTCATGTTTGCTTTGCAAACAACCCTACGAAACGAAACAGCTTTATGTCTACAAATAATGTTTACTCTATCACTTCAAATCACATCTGCCAGAGGCACTCCCAGCCAGTGGAAGGAAAGTGCCGTCAAAAGACACGCTCAATCTTGAATTAAATCCTTAGAATAGTGACAATTTAGCAAATATACATTTGTAATGCTTTAATCATTTGTTTAAATAACGTTTTTTTGGTTTTGCGGGCACCTAGGTATCTGAGATTGTATTCCCGCTCAACGAAACTACCCCTGGGTCATCAATATAAATTGTGCTTAAGTATTATACCTTTTGTTGTCTTTAAAAAGATCTTAAAGGGCTACGTTGGTGGCGGAGGCGAGTGAACTCTAACGTAAAGAACTTAACGGAGGAAGGGAATATGTTGTGAATGGGAGAACCAGTGGCGACACCTAACACAATCGTTGAAAATAAGGCCTACCTTCGGAAGCCACCCGTCCCTTGCTCTGAAGGAAAGCCATTAACAAATGAAGCGACATCAGTCGTGAACCATTTATCAGAGTTTGTTACTGAGCTGTCTGCCTTAGCTGCAAGAAGATATCAGTGAAGTGAACACGTGACACCTCCACCTCTCTACTAGGTGGATGAAACTTACAAATGGCAGGGAGAAATCAGCCCGTAACCCTGCCCCCACGAAACTATGCTAAAGCCCGTCCCTTGTTATACGAGTCTGCTAGAACATTTTATTAAACGGAGCATGGATTATTTATGAAAGATTGTCCAATTCTAACAACTTTCACAATGAGAATCAGAACAATGGAAGTAGATATGATCATTGAGTAATTGGAATTGAGCAGAAAACCGATTAATTCTTGCTCCTTTATCTGTTTACAAAGTAAAAATTACAATTTTACCACAGCAAAAAGCAGAAAGTGTGCATAATATACTTTTTTACCAAAATAATCCTAGCATGTGACATACGGAGCCCCTGGAGTGGAACCCATTTTCACTTTTGTTTGATTTCGCAGAAAGCCAGTGCAATCCATCAACTGCTTTTATGACAACAATCTCAGGATGGAATTAGCTGATCACCAAAGGAGTAGTAAGGGAACTGGAAGAGCTTTCACATGAAGCCCATGTCGCTTAATCCATTAATTGCATGCAACAAGCGGCTTCAGCAATAACCGCGTAGAAGAATTAATAAGTAATGCATGAAGAGATTCTGTGTTTGCAAGAATGTAAGGCACCACTTTAATTGTTTGTTTAACCCTCGGTTTTGTTAATGAGCCACTTAGGGACTCCGACATTGTGCTCTTGCCAAGTGACCTGGCCTCGTGGCCATGACAATAGACCCCGTACCCTTTTGTATGTAAGCATTACATATCCCGCTTCAGCAACATGCTTTCCTATGTCTTAGGGGAAGTATCAGGGCGTTATATTTAAAGTCTATTTTGAGAACTGCACTTCTCAGCTCAAATCTACCCTAAGTTAAATGGACTAAGACTGTACTTTAAATTTTTCATTCCCATGCTTCAATCACCAGGGACTTCATGACATAACGTGGAAGGTGTCGATCATTCATTTTATTCATTATAATGCATCTGCGGACTTCTGGGAGACATCACTATGTCAAATCAACATAGCGTCGTCGAGGAGCCACATGTCTTTGCAAATAATAACTCTACTAAACGTTAGTTGTATTATGCCACTGCCACAAAAGTATTTACTGATTACATATACCTCAAAATTTAACCCACATTTTTCATTTCGCAGACATATTTTATAGTCAAATGCTTTGCGTTTCACTTGAAGAAATAGTTGTCGTCGATGCCCATATGATTTCCGTATGCCCCCTAACGTATAACATGAATTTGTTCTTTTTGTGCAATACATTCACTATTTCGAGTGTTTACCAGACCTCTACCACGCTTTGCACAATTGGATGCCGACTCACTAGTTAATCAGACTACCCTCCTGGTGAACTATCATTGGTTAATTGAGACATTCAAGGTCACCCTTTGCTCTTTATCGACCCCCCCAAACGGGCTAACCTTATCCAAGATATTTAAAGCCTTCTTCAACTTGGAATTAAAAAGACCACCTTAAGATCTTTATTTTAGATGGTAAAATTTCTACCCTCTCTCGATGGCAGAGCAGATGTGAAGATTGGGTCCACACAGACAGCCAATCAGGTAGTGCGTTTCTGAGATGATGGCGCCACGCATAACACATGGCATCTACGGATTTCACAATGACATTATTTCAATTTCAGGTAGGAACAAATGCGGGAACTGTTGATCCCAACCGCGCCGATTGTTATTGACCCTGGAACCTACCGATGGCGCGTGGGATTTGCTAACATGGATAAACCCAAATCCTCCTTCTTGACTGAGACATCCATGCTTAACGGTGTAAGTTCTACCAGATTAAGTCGCCTAAATGATGAGTAAGTGCATTTCTAAGGCCAAATTACGTTGATAGAGGGAAGAACACTCTTTTACAAGCGGTGGAACTTTCAAATGCTGATGACATTTTAGGTTACCTAAGATCATGGTTTAGAAGCAGTCAGAATTGGCATAAATGCTTCTGAAAATTAGAACTGGCTGTTAAAAATCTTGACACAATTAATCTGAATTTATAAAATTATTAATCGTTCATCTAAATGAATAAATCATTTTTACATCCTCTCAATGCATCACAATTAAATACCTGATGATGTGCCGTAGCTTGTGCAGTCCCACTAGGTACATTTTCAAGTACTTGAAAGGAGTTATACTGCCACTTACCGCATCTCGTTACCCACGCATTTCAGACCGCAGTGGAGGAAGATGGTCGAATAAAACGTTTCGACAGCACGGAGCTCTCTCTAAAATACTTTGAGCGCTATGTAAACCATGCACTCCGATTTCTTCATTGTGATCCACACAGCGTCAGTCTCTGCTTGGCTCTGCCTTTGGCATTCACTCCAGCTTACCGAAACCAACTAGCTGAAGTGTTGCTTGAGCACACTGGCGTAAAATCCATCTTTTTCGCCTCTCAGCCTCTCCTTAGTGGGTTTTCTTCCGGGAAACCCACCTGTCTGGTTGTTGACTCCGGCTACAGTTACAGCAGTGTCTATGGCCTCTTCGACCTCTATCCAGAACGTTCTTCAGAAATCATTTACGCCCTTGGAGGACGTAATATTGACACATATTTGAAACAGCTGGCCGGTGTAAAACTGAATGATTCCACACCTGCCGAAATTGACTACATCAAGTCGCATTTTTGCAGTGTAGCGTCGGAACCCCTTTCGTCCTCGCCTTCCAAGAAGAGTTCGAAGAATGCTCATTCTTGCCAGATGCCTGATGGGCGGCTCATAAAGTTGGGAACTGAACTGAAATTGGCACCAGAATTGATCTTCAGCCCAGGACTGAATGGCTATACAAAGGTGCCTTCAATGGAAACTGCGGTTTTAGAAGCAGCCAGTCAATTGCCTGACGAGAAATCGAATGCAGTTCTGACGAACGTCATTCTCTCGGGTGGTAATTCGAAGTTCAAGGGACTGGAGCAGCGTCTGAAGGCAGCATTGCCCAACTGCAATGTGCAAAGTCATTTGGCTAAAGACCTTGGAGTTTGGCGTGGTGGACAGATATTCGCCTCCATGCCAACTTTTTCCTCAATGGTTATTACCAGGGAGCGCTGGAAGGAATATGGGGAGGATATTGTGCAAAAAAAGTGGTTGTAACTTGCTATTAAAAGTAAAACAATTTGTTTTTATTCTTATTTTTTTCTGGTTGAGCCAGTGGTGACATAATCACTGTATGGAATTTCGCATACTTAATCAAGATAAATACTGTTCAAATTATAAAATTATTGAACAATTTTCCAGCCTAAATTATTTACTTTCTGCATTTCCAATTACAAGTGGCACAGCATTCTGACAGCAAATTTAATTATTATAATATATGCCCTGTGGTGATCTACTTATCATTTAATAAGTAGTTAAGAAAGGGTTGCAAAAATCGCCAGCTTAAATTGAGGCGACACGGTAGACTTCTTTTCCCTACACAAGTGGATTTTAAAAGTTCAGTTCCAAACCACCCAGTAATCACAGGTAAGTGGCAAAATAACAAATGCAGCGACAGGTGAAGTACGATTTTCAGGTAAATAAAAAAGGAAGATCAATATCCAAGTTTTACCAGCTAGAATAAAAACTGTGGAGGTAAAGTGTATGCGAGAACAGCTAAGCCTACGAGAAGAGACAGCAATTGTGACAAAGGTTCAAACTCAGAACTGTGCGACTGCTTTTACACTGCATTATCACAAAACAACTTTTCTCAAGTACCTTACCTTTAACAAAGTGATCTGGAGGTAATGGGATGACGCCATTCTGAGGTGTGACATCTCAAAAGTTCAACTATTGCAATATTAGTACAACCAAAACGCTACATATGTCAAGCGATACAAAAAAACTAAGAAAATTAGATTACTTAAACACGAAATTGTGTGCTAATGCAATATCAATTGATAACTACAGAATATTGTTTGGCTTATTTATTCTTTTCATCTCATTCGCTGCTAATGATAGCTACAAACCTCCGCAATTGCTCTGTCCTTATTTTGTTTAAGTCTAAGTAAGGCATTGTAATGTAGCACGCCAAGGACTGCTGCTCTAAGGCGAAAGGTGGCATCGTACTGGGGCAGAATATGTACTACCGACATACGGAAGGTCTGCAAATGGAAACACGATGGCGTGTCCTTCAGTGCCGCTTAGCCAAAACGATTACTTAGGCAAACAACCAAGGTGGTGCAGGGACAAGGAAAGGCATTATTTGCGCATAAAAGAGAGTTCACTCATCATGGTCTGAAGGACGTGCCGTAGAGCGAAAGCACATGCCCTGGTTACAGGGGGTAAAGGGATATCCCTGACGCCAGGAAAGTCGAATGCTATTTGGAAGACAAGAGCAATTAAGTCTTTCTTTCTCCCTCTCCATTCCTCCCTAACATCGGGTTTGCATTCGCTCTCATGTTTGTGTGTGGGTGTAAGTGATACGCCCCACTGCCACCACGAACTACCCAGTCTCAATCCGATTTGTTAGATTTTAGTGGTTATGGGCGGTTCCGTTTGTAAGATTAACAACCCTATACTAGTATACCTAGGGGATATAATTATCCCTACTTCAGATACGCATTCTTCCAACCCCACTTGCATTAAAGCGCGGGCTCGAGTACCTCCTTCCGAGTTGTGAGTTCCCAGTGTCCCTTTCGTATTCATTTTTCAAACGCTCAAACTAAGATGAATGCCATTAAATCTAAATCCCATTTACATCCTTAACCGCTTTTCACAAGTGTAGTTTCTATAAGTCTATTATGCTTGATTTTAAGAAAATAAAATGTTACTAGTGCTAAATTAGGTCAAGTGGGAATATCATGCTTGATTAAAAGTTTATTCAGTATTAATTAGTGGAAGTAGTTTAAATATGGAAGAGTTCTTGTTTATGGTTTAAATAAAACAGCAGTTTTAGAAGCTGTCTTCCTTCTTTCCTACTCTCTACCGACCGTACATTCGTTCATTATGGAAACACGGAACTTCACAATGACAAAATGAACTTTACGATGCACAGCAGTTTAGTTCTGCAAAAGCACCCTAAATCAGTATTCATGGTGTGCAACAAAAAGGCGTTCCAACTTCCATTTAGGGTGCCCCGACATGGAGAAGGGCTTGGGACTACCGGCGTGGCTTGGAGGCCAGGCCGCAGGGCGGAGGTACAATAGTCGAGACCCTCAGTGGTCCTTTACCAAGGGGCTCATGACGAGCGGTTGCTTTGGAGGTCCCCATATGAGCTACACACAGACACAAGGAAACAAAGAAGTGCTTGCCTCAGAGTGAGACGTAGTAGGGGCATCATTCGAGAATAGCTGAGTGACGTACTCGTTCACCTGACGCATGTTGGAGTAGAGAAAGTATTTCCCATTACCAGTCAGTAGGAAGGAATTACAGTCGCAAAGACACGTCTGCGTGAGACTAATTGAGTAGCTACCAAATCGCTGATCACTGAGGGTAATCGCTACCTCTCAAGGAATATGAGACACATTTGCTTAGTCTCCACGGCCTTGCCAATTGACAAGGGTGTAGACCAACAGACTCGACACTCACATTAAAAATAGCTAAAAGTTAGCGGCACAATCTGGAATTGGCAACGTCAGTGACGACAGATAATTTGCATTATCAAGGGCAGAGGTCACCCATATTATATCTTTGTGACGCGATTTGAGTAATTTGTTGTGAGAAGTTTTAGCCCATTCCTATGTAGCGCTTCGTGGCCTCTCACTTCCTCTAAATGCTATAAGAAATGGAGAAGATGCTGCTGCATTTCTGGGGCTGAGTTTTCTTGTATTCATAAAGCAGAGTGCCTCTAATTATACAGGGTTCGCTGGACAGTTTGTGATGTGAGCAATCGACAATAAGAGGGAACGAGTAGAGAACACAATCAGAGTGGAGATGGAATGGCGAATCTCGATGCTGTGCATTCTAAGGCCCACAATCAAGTTTTTTACACCCTTAAAAGATATGACAATCAAACTTATAACTGTATGGTGAAAACTATAACTTTTTCATCATTTTCTGGCTGTTTTAAACTTATGGTATGCAATTTTTGAGGATATTTTTCGACTTTATTTTTAGCTTAAATTCAGATATGAAACTCCAGAAATAGGGCAAAATGAAAAACCATCTTGTTCTAAGTAGATTGCTCTAATATTATTTTTCTTTCATGAAACTTTTATGACTTACTGTTAATTGACAATCACTCCTGCCATTGCAATAACCCTCAAAACGCTACTTATTTTATTTCAGCAGCACTCAAGTTGAGCTCTATGATTTTGGCCTTGGTAACAGTGATATTAATACTCTTGGCTCCGGTTGAACTACAACAACAAGATGTGCATCATTGCTGGAAAGTCGAAGCCGATTCACTTACAAACTCGGAGTTGGAATGTCCAGGTATCAATGGAATATCCTCATCTTAAAATCGGTCTTATAAACAGCTGCCAACACTATGTAAAAGTGTGAATTACGCGTAACCATGTACAAAATAAAAGTAATTTTTGACCCACGTGATGCCCTTTCCTTTTATAGGTGTCACTGCTAGATTGCTAAAGCTGCCAGATAATTCCACTTTTGCGGACATTCCCATCAAAATAACCGCCGCATTTAATCTCACCATGGAATTCTATACTTGGGCAATCGAAAAGAAATACTTTCCCAACCGAATACAGTAAGTCTATTTAAAACTTCATAAAACAATTATCCTACTAATTTGTTAACAAAGGACGGCGGAGGCAGCTCGAGAATTCTGCGAAAATGGACCATGTTCAGAGGCTCCTGCTCCGGAAACTTGTTGCATCTGGCGTTTCACAGTCAACACCTGTCCGGTTTCCAAGAACTTCACAAATAGGGCATTCTGTGGGCCCTGGCTTCCAACTGACGGCGTTATTGTCGGCCACAATAGGCCGCAATTTGGACTGGCATCTCGATCTCTGTGGAATGCTACCATACCAGGTCTTCTGTTTGACAACATTAAGATTTGTAATTATGCTAATCATACTGAAGCGACCCTGAACGTGCCTGAAGGCAAAAAGAGACACAATCCTTCAGTGCAATAAGTATTGTCAAATTGCAGAACAGCTCGGGGCTACTGTCATAATAAAGGGGCTAGGCTGCCCCGTAGAGGTTCAGTGGCGGAGCTCCTCAGTAGTCCGCTACCACAATGGAGTGAAACAGACAATTAACATGTCGCATGACCACTATCATATTTTGAGCGTCGTTCCCTGCGCTCTCCTTTGTCGAACTCTATCGTTAGGCATTGCGATGTAGTCAGTGCCATAAAAAACCCACCAGTCAACTTCTCTAGTCATCAAATTTGCGCATAACTGAGAAGATACTTGACCGCAACCTCAATGATCCCTCTTGACAATTACACAAGATCTGGAGTTTGGCCCTGTATAGAAAGTGTGTTGGGGGGAAGTGGAAACGTGCTGACCATCACGAGCGTCCATAGCTCGTCATTAGAGCACTGGCCCAAAGGCGGAGTTACGTATAAAAGACTGGACTTTAACAATGGTTCAGTGATTCCTCCTTACCCCTCCGTTCTCAATTCGGTGATGTCCTTTAACTTCTAGTCTATCTGGATTTTATCCAGCTAGTGGTAGCGTGGAGAAAGCATCGAGTATTTACTTTATTGAATGCTTCGTATGGGTAGGTAGATGACATCGTAACGAACTTTTTGGATGGTTCTTGGCCGGGGCCGGTGCCGTTTCCACTGTAAATAGCATTTTCCTGTATTACGAAATTTGGGTAAATGCTAAATGTAAACATCATTTTTAGCCCTTTCGTTTGAACTAGTCACTGATTATTTCTATCAATAGCATATGCACGAAGTATCATTCCCAGCAGTGAAAAGCAGGATGGTTGTCCTTTAAGAGAGGGCCTGCCTTCCGCTGTAATCATTGTAGAGCTTTGAGATTTCCCTTAAGACGAAAAAAAACGCATTACCTTGGGAGAATATATGTATTGTCGACCTACGAAAGGACCTGGTATCCAGTGGCACGGTTTGAGCACAGACTGTAAAATTGCGGAGCTTCTCAGCATTACAATATTGCTAAAAGATTTTATTCTTGAAAAGACTTTATTGTCATCCAAAACTATTACCCATTTTACTTTGTTAGAATTAATTTTGCCTGGAAATACGGTAATTTTGGTGACATTCTTCATTGGACTGCTGAAGATATCTACCAATACAGCATTATTTTCCGTTTTACGGGCAGGTGAGTACATCTGTTGAAATGTGCCATGACACTTGCGAATATTTTCGAGCTCATGCACTTTAAGCTGTCATTAGTCAAGGTAACAACTCCTAACTCATTCCTCCAATTTGTCCTTCTTCGAACAAGAAAAGGCGTTAGCTTATTCCTCTAATCAAAGAACATACCAATTAGCTTAGTATGCAAAAGATTTCTTTTGAACTACAAAGAATAGCACTGCGGATTTATCACGTAACATTTGCCACTGTAAAATATCTCCTTAGTCACCCAACTATCTAATTTCAACTCCTTGAGACTTCTCTGAATACGAAAGAATCATAATGTCCGGACCAAATACGTGTTTTAAACATACAGTGGAGCTTTAGGCTGGTGGCATGGTGCGGAGGCTAGGCCACCCGGAGGAGGTGCAATCATGGACCCTCTCAGTGGCCCGCTACCAAAATCGAGAGTTAAACAAACTATTAGCTTATGACAATAATGTAATTCAAATAAATTCGGCTTAAAACTACTTCAGTATTGTGATTTCAATGCTGACAGTTTGTGGTGATGGAGCATGCGATCCGAGTCAGAACGAGACGTGTGTTACCTGCCCGAAAGACTGTGGCGCCTGCAGTCTTGAAGCCCGAGTCGGTGGTGCAATCATTGCAGTGGTCTTTCTAATCATCATGGGCACTGGAGCTATTGGTTTGGTACGATCTACGTGTCCTTTAAATGAGTCCCTAAGGTGTACATATGTAATGTTAAGAAAGTCGTTTGCTTAGCATAGCAAACTCTTATTAGACGGCATAGATTATGTAACTCCATTTCAAATATGGTAGTCGTGGCTTGGCGGTAAAGTAAATTTGTAATAAGATGATGGGGAATATGCTACCAACTTGCAGTAGGTCTGGGGTCCATGCCGTTTAGAAGAAGTACGAACGCGGAGCCTCAGGTACCGCGAAATCAAAAGAGTTGAGCAATTAAATTCTTTCAATTTTTATCAAAGGAAAGTATTTAGTGAGTATTTTTGTAGGGACGAAATCAATAATAGTAGAATTTACATCAAAACACTGTAGAATATGCTCTGAAGGCACTTTCTTTTCCAGTTCTTCTTTCGACGGAGTCGACTAGCTCTGTGGGACAACTCTTGGATTATTCTCCGTGAAAATGTCATAATAAGTAAAGATACACTCACATCACTTTATTATTTTTTCCCAAAAATGGCAAATACTTTGTTTTTGGATATTTTAGTTGCAAACAACAACCAGAAGACCTCCCATGCAATTCTTGAAGAAAGTGGAGATAATTCCGACGAGGAAGAAGAGGGAAAACCTTTTATCTATGGCAAAATGTGAGTTTCATTACCTTTTCTGTTGTCGGTACTAGAATGAAAAAAACATTTCCTCAATGGGTTTGCAAATTTTCAGTTTCTTTTTTCTCTCTTTACAATGCACAAGTCACTTTTGATTGTAAGGCGGAATTTTGAAGAAACCTATCGCACCCTGAGACGGAGGAAGACATAAAACTCGGGCAAAATATGCATTGCCGACTTACCGAAGCGCTTAGGGGCTGCAGACGTAGCCCAAAAGTCAGGCTGCTCGGCAAGGGCCTAATGGTGGGACCCCTAGGTGGCCCCTATACCAAAACTGATTGCTTAATAACCAATTAGTGTTATACAAACCAGTAATGAATAATCTTATTTTTAAAGCTTGTAATCCATTACCTTGGTAATTGAACCTGTGGACAGAATATCTAGCTAATTCTAACCTAATCACCTAGTGGGGATACCCTTGTCTCCGTAAAATACGTTGAGCGTGAACAATTTCTTTTGACAAAGAACATTAGAAAGGAGATCAAGGCAATGCGGTGAGTTGCGACTTTTAATTTCATTGCATTTTCGTTTGAATAACTTCTTCATTTCCTTTGCTTACCTCTTCCTATCATTTAGGCAACTGAGTCATAGGAATTTGTGTCAACTAGTTGGAATTTGTCTGGAACCTCCTGAACTTGCAATCTTCATGGAATATTGCCCAAAACGAAGTCTTCGGGATGTGTGTCACAACGAGGTGATGCCTTCCAGTTGGGCCTTCAAGTAAGTACTTTGCTCTGCATTTTTTACGCAAATTCATATCAGACTCTCTTTGATTCAAGATATCATCTGCGGCGTTGAATTTCTTCATGCTCATGGCTTCATTCATGGACGTCTGAATTCACAAAACTGCGTTGTCGATGACCGCTTGACTTGCAAGATCACTGGTAAGCAGATTTTATTTGCCATGCCAGCGCTTTATACCATTACTGTTATTTGCAGATTTTGGGCTGGAATCCATCCGCTATAACAAACCGGAGGAAAAGCTGGAAACATTTCTAGAGGATCCCAGAAATTGGGCATTTATTGCACCGGAGTATCGGGGTAAGTCTATCTGAGGCCATTTGCGGTTTTGCCACCATTTATTCATCGCCACTTAGGTAATGCACCTGCTCCGCCGAATATTCACATGGACTCGTTCAGCTATGGAACGATTATGTGTGAGGTAGCCCAGTCCCGTGAGGTGAGTTTGTTATCTCACTTTCATGTGCCACTACCTCAGCATTCATCATTGCACAATATGGAATACAAGTACCAGTTCCTTGATTAGTTTGCTGGTTTTCATCTAGTTTAATATCAACTTTGGAAATGGTTTTAAAGATCAAGACTTTAAGTCTGATTTGGTTTATTTGATTTGGCCACTCAGTGAGTGATTCTAATCTAACGCCTCTAGGACCCAGAAGATTTCAACGCACCTGACCTGACAGAAGGCGAAAGGCAGGAACTGATGGTCCAATGGTGGGACTACCCTCTACCAAATGTGGATGCATTTGAAGGTTGCGCTGATGACAGCACCCCAAATATGACTGAATACATCAACGTAAGCTACCCGAACACATGCTCCTTGAAAGGCTGAAATACTTGCATAACGGCTGACTCTTTACACTGTATCTTTGTAGCTTATCAGATTGTGCTGGAGTCCAGTTGATGTTAGACCCGCTTTTGACGTCATCAGAGCAAAGATGGACCTTATCAACCCAAGAAGGAAAAACCCAATTGACATTATTCTCAGTCTCGTAGGTTTACTTAAGGAAACCACTTAAAATATGGCAAAAAATTATGTCTGACCCTATGGCCAGAATAATACGCAGTTGTTGTAACCAAAATTGTGCATTTTTGTTCATACTTTATCAGATGGAAAAATATTCGGCACATCTTGAAAGCATTGTCAGTGAAAGGACACAAGACCTCATCGCAGAGAAACAACGCACAGACGAATTGCTGCACAGTAGGTTGAAATGCTACTTTATCCTCTTTAGGATTGCCTTACTAAATACCATTTGTGGAAATAACTTATGATTTTACCTTAACAAAAAGGTAAGGAAGACTGTGGGCGAAGATTTCAATGTTGGCATTGTAGTAAACTTGAATATATGCAGAGATATAATGGCAGTGCAAGTATGAGAATTTTTGTACCCAATTTTAAATGGACTGCATCAAATAACATTAATCAACTGTTACACTTCGGCCAAAGGCATCTTCGAGATTCAGAATCTCTAATAACTCCCAAGTGCAAAATTCGGGATGAAATACTACTGTTTAAGTAATGAGTAGTTGGCCCGAATCATTGTATATTTATATTAAAGAGCATAATAACGTAGTAGTAGCTTTTGTTTGCAACACTTAAATTGGTGAAATACCATATGAATTGTCCTATTCTTTTGGTAGACTGTATTACATTTTGCCAAGTCAGTTTACTGAACAAGCTTCTGATTTCTACCTACATTACATTGCATTTAAGGTATGCTTCCAAAGACAATCGCAAATCAACTGCGCAGTGGACAGGCGGTTCCAGCCGAGGCCTACTCCTCCTGTACCATCTACTTTAGTGACATTGTTGGCTTTACCAACATCTCCTCGGACTCAACACCCTTTCAGGTAGACCTCCTATACTAAAACCATTGTCCATTAGCTAATTTCCCACATCCTATACTTTTCTGAAGAAGTACGATCTTTATTTTCGAGATTTTATAAAGACCTGCTTTTGCTTTTACATTTTTTAAAAAGGTTGTTGCACTGCTTAACAAACTCTACAGCGAGTTTGACCAAATCATTGACCGATATGACGTCTACAAAGTGGAGACCATCGGAGACGCTTGTAAGCTCCCATATTAAGTTTTCAAATTTGGCTTTGAAAGTAGTTTGACTGTAGATTCCCAAATAATGTATACAGACGTTAAGCTAAAATTTTGGCTTCGTATTTAAGGATTTATCAGAGCGGTAACCCCATACCAAGCTAAATAACCTACCAAGTATGCCATAGAAGAGCTAGATGTGTGGAAGTAAGCATGAGCTTGCATTTGTTTTAGACATGGTAGCCTCTGGAGTTCCGAGAAGAAATGGCCAACGGCATGCAGTGTCTATAACGGATATGGCACTGGATTTGGTCGAGGTCTCGCACTCCTTTATCATCCCCCATATGCCAAATGAACCACTTAAAATTCGAGTCGGCTTGCATTCAGGTAATGTCTGAAGCAAAAAAAACAGACTTTTTACTTTTTTGATTAAAAAGAGCCACATTTTTTGGCAGGACCTGTTTGTGCGGGTGTTGTTGGCTTGAAAATGCCGCGGTACTGCTTGTTTGGGGACACTGTCAACACAGCAAGTCGGATGGAGAGCAACGGAGAGGGTTTGTATAAGTCCTTTCAAATTCCTGCAAATATTGTAATGCAAATTGCAAATGTTGCCTTTTATTACTTTTAGCGTACAAAATTCATTGCAGTGATGCCACACATGACATACTAAGTACACTTGGTGGCTTTCACTTCGAGGAAAGGGGAACAATTGAGGTCAAGGTAAGGGCTTTATAGGAGGGGTGCTCCTGATAGCAGCAATAAGAAGTTGTTTTTGATGCTGCAAATATACCTTACTTAAACATTACGGTTTCGTATCTGTAAGCTACAAAATTTTACTGCCATTATTATCTATTGAAGGTTGATTGTTTATCGCCTTTCCATTTCTTAACCAAAAGGGTAAGGGAACAATGCGCACATGGTGGGTGACAGGTCGAACTCGGCCACCGATACCGCCCGACTGCTGTCCGATACCCATCCGACGTACAAAAAAAACGAAAGTTCCAACACCCAGACGATCCTCTCGCACACCGCCCAAGGCCTGCACTTCAGCCGTGCAGTCCCCCACTAAGGTCGGGTATTTTTCCGTGTAAACTTCAGCAGCCTGAATCACTTCATCAAGTAATAGTCTTGCATCAATGGCATTTGACGGGAAGAAAAGTCATTGCTATTTTACCTTCTCCTTTTTAGCATTGAATTTTCACATGGTAGGATAAATAACTCAATTCAGGATAAGACAGCCTTGCGATTGCACCTCATAAGATTCACTTCCTATCTGCTTCCTTCTTTCTATTTTATATAGCTTTTTTTCATATATTTAGTAACTCAACATTCAAATCTTGCATAAGTTAAACCTAAATCCTCCGGTGGCTACCCAATTGGTAAATAAATGGTCGACGTTTCACTTAACTGGGTTGTTTGACTTTTCAAAATATGGCAACATGACCTCACCCCAACTGACCTTAAGCAATCGTTGAGCAAAAAAATCGCAACACTTTTCCAATTAAATAAAAATTTGGATTTATCAAGCACAGATTTCGAATTTGCACCCCCAGGAATTTTGTGCCTTAATTAACTTTTTATCAATGTAAAATTTTGTTCACTCAATAATTTTATCTTAGGGCAATCCAGCGATTGAAATAATTGAGTCGGAGTTGATGGTGGACCAGAAGATTAGGAGTACAAAACCGGGAGCACCACTGATAGACAGTCTTGACAAGAAGGTGAAAGCTTCCCTGGCGCCTCCTCCAGTCCCCCACCTGTGAAACCAAACCTGTTAGCGTTTACTTTGTAGACGCCGTGAGATTTTGCATTTGCACCTTCACAGAGCACTAAACCCAGACCCATTTAAATCAACACAATAAACTTTAGCCACTCAGCTTGACGTAATTTTCATCAGATTAGTGATAATTGTATGTAAAGCCTTGGTTCACCATGCCTAAATAATTGCTGAGTCTATTTTCTTCCCTTCTTATACGAGGCTTCCAATCGGTTTTTCGTATGTACCTTAGAGTGGGCTTTGGTCGTAACTGAAGGGTGACATATACTTCAGCGAAGTAACAAATTGCGTTAATCAGCGAATGCAAAATCCATCGTGGAACAAATGCAACATAGCTATTCTATAATGTCAAGAAAGGATTCATTTTAAGATGTGACTAGTGCATCTGTAGATCCGCAAGACTTTCCTGAAGACACGGCATAATACTGCAACAGAAGGACTGGAGGTCTGGTTACCCATCAGAGGTGCAATAGTGGAGCTTCTGAGTGGTCCATTATTAAGACCGAGAGTTAACCAAGCAATTAGAGGAAAAATACTATAGAAGTGAAAATTTCTCCCATCAATAACGAAAATACGATTTGTGAAAATGGGGGAGAAATGCGTTATAAAAATAATACTGATGCTATTTCAAATATCGTGTTTGACAGCAGGTTCTTACTGGTCATAATTGCGTGGAGGTTGGCTTTTTCTAAGGTCACGTGATGTCAACCTTAGGGCATTCCACGCGCATTCCAGCGCCTCTATCTATTGATCGAAGGGCTTGAAGGGTGAAAGGTATTCATCAAATTTTTCCACCACACCGTCTGGATAAACAGAGTATGCTAAACTAATTTTGTCGACGCTTAGTCCGTGTGAATAGATCATGGCACAAGCGGAGTTTGAAAAGATCCTCGAAACGAGATCCCGAGAGTTTTTTGAGGTCTTCAATTCTCCTCCCACGAACACTGCTACTTGGGATGACTTCACTCGTAT
Source organism: Echinococcus multilocularis (assembly GCA_000469725.3). Classification (NCBI taxonomy): domain Eukaryota; kingdom Metazoa; phylum Platyhelminthes; class Cestoda; order Cyclophyllidea; family Taeniidae; genus Echinococcus; species Echinococcus multilocularis. The sequence continues at coordinate 1,253,369 of LN902846.1, read as the reverse complement.
TCGAACCCTTGGACGAGGTGCATTTGGTCGGGTTTTGCTGGTTCGCTATCGAGACACGGAGAAGTACTACGCAATGAAGGTTCTTTCCAAGTTGGAAGTGGTCAAATCAAGGCAAATTGACAATGCTATAATGGAGAAACGCATCCTGGCAGCGTGCAATATTAACCAAATCATCAAATTAGCCTACAGTTTTAAGGATAATAGCTATCTTTACATGGTAATGGAATTTGTTGTGGGAGGCGAGATGTTCGCTCTGTTGCGAAACATGCGTCGCTTCCCTGAGGGTATGGTCAAGTTTTACGCAGCTCAGGTGCTGTTGGCCTTTGAATATCTTCACTACCTTACCATCACTTATCGGGATTTAAAGCCTGAGAATTTACTCATAACCGGTGAGGGCTTTATCAAAGTTGCAGATCTTGGATTCGCGAAACTTTTGCCTAAAGATAAACGTACGTGGACTCTGTGTGGAACCCCGGACTACATGGCTCCAGAGATTATCATGAATAAGGGATATGCCCACGCAGTAGATTGGTGGGCTTATGGCGTACTTCTCTATGAAATGACCACAGGGTTTCCGCCCTTCATGCACCAGGAGCAGATGAAGACATTTGAGCACATCATTTCAGGCAAAATAAAGTTTACCAACCAATTCAGTCCAGATCTGAAAGATCTCATTAAGAACCTCATTCAAACTGACCTCTCGAGGCGCTTCGGAAATCTCCGTAATGGCATTATGGACATCAAGGGACACGCTTATTTCAGTGACGTCGATTTTATGGCCATTTTTAATCAAAGTGTGCTACCACCATATGTGCCGAAGGTGAAGAGTCCCGGGGATGCGAGCAACTTTGAGAAGTGGGATGAGGAGAAACTCAAAATTGCCGATAGGGAGAAATTCAAGGCTGAATTTGCGGAATTTTAGTGATGAAAACACTTATTTATGGTGGTCTTACTTTTTACTTTTTTTCAATTTTTGAGATGTAGATGAGAGTTTCTATTTACCTGTACCTTATTTTACTTATTTTCGAGTATATAAAAAACTTTGTTTAGTCCTCAATGTGTGAGACAATAACCGTTTCGCATTATAAGTGTTCTAAGTTCTATTCTGAAAAAACGGATCTACTTTTCCCCAAGCCAAAGTGTCTAATGTTGTCCACGTTGAAAGGTATTGGAGAACCCCGCAGATTGAGTGGGAGATGGTTAGGTTGCCTCTGTAGAATTCATTTCAAACCATGATTGAATTTGTTTAATAGCCGACAGCTTAAATGAATATATAGTGGGACTTCCGAAGCGTTGGAAGATGAAGTAGTCAGCCGTTTCCATTCATATTATTCCAAAAAACAAGTTATAGACTAAATGTCAAATTTCACACTCCTTGCAAGTGACTCCCCTTTTTCAGTTAGCGAGCTGTGCATCTACTTTGCAAAAAAATAAGACTTGCCTCTGAAGATTTGCATCGTAGCCTACTGTTTGGAAAATCGTTCTTCGAAACATGCCACTAGAATGCAGCAGTTTTGCCAGGAATTATAGCCAGAATAGTTCTTTCAGCACATATTAAGTCTTTCATTATAATTTGGTTAATCGGATTTTCCGCCCAAAAAGGCGCATTGCTGATTGGCCATCAGAGGCGCCAATGGTGACTCCCGATTGGTCAAAAGACTGCATGTGCCGTATTTGTCATCAAATTTAGTTTGGACGCCTTTCATCTTGGTTGATTGTCGCCTCTCTCTTACATATTACACCCTAAACTTTACAACTCTTTGATATTTATTGAACCCTCCCTAAAACCACCCACCGCTTCTTCCACAGCCGTAACCGAAACACCCTCTCTGTCTGAGGCCTATCAGCTACAATTTGGGGCATTACCTGCTGTATCTTCTCACGCCCTTCTCTCCACACGAGAAATGCTCTTCCTTTTGGGTCCTCGGTTCTTCAGTCCAGCACTTCCTGCAATCTCGTAACCACAGGAATCAGTTTTTTACCCACAGGGTAAACTAATCATTCCCAAAAGTAAAAGAAGTCACCTCAGGGGACATAAAGAGCGCATTGGCGTTCTCTGCCTACACATCAGGGGAATTTCTAAGCTTTAAACTAGGCTAATAGCCACAGTGTTCAGTGCCTCTCCGATTCTCTACACGCGGCGCGACTACGGGAAGCAAAATGGGCCCCAGTGGGTTAGGGGAGGGGGCGATGTGTCAATCTCGGTGTCATCATGCTCTCTGCCCCGAGAAATGTTCTATGTAGGTTATGGGGAGACAACGGTGGTGCTGCTGACGTATGTAAGCCCTCCCCACAAGGATGAAACCACGTGCAATTGGTATCGCATGCAGAAGCCAGTTCTCGGTTCATGCAAATGCGCTCGTCGATAAAAGAAAAGCATATTCCCTGATTTTGTTTTCCTATTTGGTGAAGATAAATTGACGTTTTAAAAATGTGAATTCATCTGAGCACCTCTTTTCGTTTGAGGTTAGTGATAATAAAAAATTCTGATCTACTTTGCCACTGGTTATTTGATTGTAAAGTAACATTTAGCCATGCAAATTCTCGGCTGATTATTTAAGGCTTGCTTCTTAAATAAAACTTTGATGTCAAAGCTATTTTGTGAAGATTAAAAAAGCAGTTATTTTAACTAGGTTGGATAATCCGAAGTAGCTTTAGAATTATTTGAAGTCCATTGACGCCCTGTTTCCAGCGCTCGGTAGAATCATTTTTAGGCTGAAATGGACTTTTTTTTAAAATCTGTTCAGACGGAAAACTTTATTGTGGGATAAATTTGGACTTACAGGAACCCGATGATTTCTACCAAGTAATTATCAAATTCACCATCATTGAGGATGGCAAATCCAAGTCTGTGACGAGATGTGTCGCTATCAAAGGCAAATGAAAATCTTGCATCTATTTAGTATAGCTCCCTGAGACTTCCTTAAAGGCGAGCGAAGACACAATACTTTGGCAGAATATGTATTGCCGACATACAGTAAGAATTGGGGCTACCGGCACGGAGGTACGGTGGGGAAGCACCCTAAATAGCGCCCAGTATTAAACAAGAATTAACGCATTGCACAAGAGTAGACACATCTCCAGTATAAGCAAAACATTTTTTTTGATCAGATAATCCATTTGACTCTGCAACATTATTGAAACAGGTAATCAGAAACACTCTCTTAGACTTTGAGTTCCGGAGAATGTGATGACTCATAAAGCTGACGAGAGTGACCGGTGTTTCGGATGTTCGGCTGTCAGCGCTTTTGCCTTTACTAGAGCTGTCAGCTTAGCAGTGTAGTCACAAGGTAGTGTTGCTTTTAGAGGTACAATAATTTTCATGGCTAGGACTTAAGGGAATTGGAGATTCTACGGACAGCACCTTTAATACTTCTAAATAAACGTAATTGTTTACGCATAATGCCTCTTCACGTGTGACACTACGTTAGCCTAGTGATGATCAATGCGTTTGAGGCAGATTGAAACGCATCGACTGTTTTATTTTTGAAGAAATTTCAGTGTAGGCAAATTAGCACATTGGTACGACCATTTGCGTGCACAACTAGAGTCAAAGGAAGCAACATCTGCGCTCCCCTTCAGCCTCCCACTCCTCCTACCCATTTCGAACTTTGGCTACAATTGATCACCATATGAAGGTTAATGTGTGCAAATGATTGGTGGTTGTCACCCCTCAGTTGTCTTAACGATGACAACTGTTAGGACCACACACACACACACAACACTCGTGTGTGCGTGGCTGCGGGCTTGACAACAGCCGCCCAGTCGCCAGTGGCCAGTTGAAAATTAGCAATGGGAAGGTAGTAAAGTAGACGTGTTTCTGATTTTTGTACAGAAAATAAGGATAATTTTGTGCAACCCACCAAACTTAAGATATGTGGGAAACAATGGGTCGTTCGACTAAGCAAGCGCTAAAGTCACCTCAGATTGCGCTTCCGCTTAGTGGTCTTCTTCATGTTGGCAATGTATTCTCTGTCCTACTACTTTAACTTCTTACGACTTTAGGGATAACCCGGAATGCTACATTAGTGGCAACGGCTAATGCAGCTCATCCAAAAGGATGATTGTCTCGATTTCCATGGCTGATTACTATGCCTTAACGGGACGGAAGAAGCCCATCTGCGGGAACGCTACTAACAAATGAAGAGGCACATCAGTGAACCATCTAGAAAATTTCATTACAAGGCCGTCTACGGTACCTGTTAAAAGGTGTCAGTGTAGCAGCCACAAGGCACCCTCTCCACCTCTCTACTACCCAGATGGATAGATGGAGTGACAGATGGCTGGGGCAGGACAGAAAGATGATAAGGACGAATAGTCGCAAAACAATCGCATTAAATTGTTCTAAAATGCGATATTTAATAAATGACTCTATTTTTAGACCAGTATTCCCACGACCAGCGAGGAAAATACAAAACGGTCTCTTTCTAGAATAACAGCCAGTCCTGAGGATTTTGAATGGAACTCCAAATTCAGTAGAAATGCCGAGATGCATAAATGATGTCGGGGTCAAATGTTTTCTCTGTTGCACGCCAATCCAATGATTGATGTGACTGGTTGGTGGGTGATTCCTTATGCATGCAGTACCGCATAGAACCTCCACCAATTTTTAGCTAACATTGCGTAGTGGCACAACTCCAGTAATGACATTAAAAACGTATTGTAATAAGTTGGTTCTCTAACTTTTGGTTTTGGCAAAGGGGTCAAGTTTGGTTTCCGCCTTTGTACGTTATCCAGGTGGGCTGACCCCAAGGCCGTGCTAGTGCAATGCGATGGTTGTTCATCCCTAGGTATTGGTGAGGCACCACTTTTTGACTCTTGAATTTGCCATCTAGTACCAAGCTGGGTAGTTTGGCCTTCGGGCTATGCCAGTAGCCCAAACGCCTTCTCTGTACTGAATATATATTTATATATATATATATATTATATATTCTGCCCAATTATTGTGTCTTCTTTCGTATTCAGGGAAATCTCACCATGCCATACTACTATGCTCATATCTACATGTATATATATGCATATATGTATTGCGGCGCCCCGCGACTTCCCTGAAGACAAAAGAAGACGCAATACTTGGGCGTGATATACGTATTCAGCACAGCAAAGATATTTGGGCTTGTGGCATGGCCCGAATGCCTGCCTACCCGGAGTGGTACAGTGGTCAATCAAAAGTGACTCTTCACCAAAATCGGGAATCAAGAAACAAACGTATTACAACACACATGCATTCTACTCCAGTATTTTCTTCTCTCATTGTTAGAGAAGTCTCAAGCACTGCATTACTCAAGCTATTCAATTATACATAAACCGCTTCCAAAAGTCTGCATGATTTTCTAACTATGCTTCTTCACTTGTTAAAATTTTTAAGTGCAAACTGCAAAACATGATACTACTGTTTATAATTATTAGCTACTTTCTCTAATCAAGCGTAGCTTGTGTCTGAGTAGAAGAATAACACTGTTTTATAAGAATAATTCGGTCGCTATATTTGATAGCGTGGCAATAATAATGATGTTGCGCTAATGCATAAAGCAGGAATAGTAAAATTTGGAACAATTTCTATATGGTTGCCTTCTTTGCGATTCGCTGGAAATGGGATCCTGTTGCGCCTTGACCAAATTAGCCTGGCGAAAGCTATGGCCTTTTTCACAAGAAGGTTCGGTTCAGCTTTACTTGCAGGCGGATGGACTGCGCAGCTTTCATGCGTTCGTCAGCTTGGTAAATTGACCAAATTCATTTACCCATGGATGAACCGTCGAAAGCCCTATTGGGTAGACCAGAAGGCTGATCCGTGTTGCGATGAAGATGTATCAAATGAGAACCTCGAATTCCTCGCCGCTGAACGTCAGAAGCTTCTTGTTGATCGATTCACTCCCACTAATTTTACAGCTGAAGCCAACCGACCTTGGCTCCCTATGCAGACCCAGCGCTGCGGTCTAATAGCTATAAAATTGGGAATCTATCCAATGTGGACCAAGACTGGTAAAAAAGTCGACTGTACTATTTTACAGGTAGTTTTGTATGAGGACAATACGCATATGCTAATTGTCATGAGTTTGATTTCGACTTTGGGTTTAGTTTCAGTTATCTCTTATAATGTATAATTGGATTTTGCAATACTCCTGGTGCTTTCGACTCGGCTTGTTTATTTCTCAACGCCCCACTAATCCTTTGCGATTCATCAAGCATTATGTGAGGATTCTCATGTCCCTTCATAAGTTGTATGATGTTTCTTTCCTGCCTAAATTTAACCATGGCTGGTATTCTTTGCATTTTTAATAGTTTCCTTATTGGTTTTTCAATCTTAATTCTCTTTTAATCACCTAGGTGTTTCAGGGGGTTGTTTTACCTATGGTAACGTAGACTTTTATGTCATGTTAAAGTGGCAATGAATGGAAAGCACTAAAATAGATACCTTCCCTATTTCCAACCCCAAGTTCTAGCTTACCTGTAAGTTTTTAAAACTAAAACCTCGTTTTTTATTTAATTTACCAAGTTCGCCTTTAATGATTCTATCAGAATGATTACTTTTGCTGCTCGGTTTTTCCCCACGTCCTGGTCTATTCTTTCTTTTATTTCCATTTTGAGGTTTGGTATTCCACCCTCCAAACTCTCAACCCATTTCAAATATGCTGTGGTTTTGGACTTTATTCATAAAAGACGTAGCGTTTAAGTCAATTTTTTTGGCGAAATGAGTAGATTCTTCAATGTTGCCGATATTATTATACTGAACAACTTGGTTGACAGCAGTGGTGCATTTCTTAGGTGCCGGACAATCACGCACTCCGTTACGTCCCTCCCTCCGACCTTGACCGTTATTTAAGTCTTAAAGACCCCCGAGGCTACTGGTTGACCAATCGCCACGTACCCTCGTGGGTTAACCAGCGGCGCTGGGGCCTTCAAATCGTCGGTGCGATGTCAGCCGATCCGGTCGAATTCACCGCCGAGTGGTGCGGTCTCTTTACCTCCGCCGGCGTCCCTCCCAAGCGCAAAATCTCTCGCTTCCTCGTCAGTCCCGACGCTGCACTCGAACCTGGTGAGACCGTTACCTACCCTTTATTCTTCGGCCTTACCTATTTTGTAGATGAATGGCTATATTTCCTGCTTTTTTAGGCACCCCTATCACAATAAATCACTTCCGCGTTGGCGACTATGTGGATGTCACGGCTAGGACGTAAGCGTTTTTTACGATTTATTTTGCCGTAAGGGCATGTGCACCTATTACAGTATGCATTTATCCATAATGGAGTGACTGGGTCATGGCGATTTTTGTCAGTGGGAATTATCAATCCCTCAACCTATTTTACATTGATTTGCACATCAAGCTTACGATTCAGATAAAGTGCATGCGTTCAACTTATTTAGTGGTAATCATAATTGCTGGCCCTTCATAATTTAACGCTCTTCACCGATGCTAGCATAAATCGCGGATTTCAAGGTGTGATTGAGCGCTGGGGCATGAGTGGCGGTCCTGCAGCTCATGGCAGTACGAAGTTTCACCGGAGAATCGGCAGTGTAGCCGGTAGTGGGGTAAGTATCGCTTGGGTTTCCCCCTTTTTGGGTGTCCGTGACATGCTTTTTTTCCTTCGTAGCGAAAAATCCTGCGAGGCAAACGAATGCATGGTGTAATGGGCAATCGATATCGTTCGTCGCGTGGCCTTCAGGTAGAAAAGTGCCTTGTGCACGAACCTATGCTTGATTACGCTAGTGATGCACTTGTTTCCTCTCGGCAGATCCTTCGAATGAATCCTCGGTTGAATTTGATTTACCTGTCGGGACCAACAGTAGGTCCAGTGCACTCTTTCTGCCTTCTTCACGACTCTTGGCTGATCAATCGATGGCATAAACGCAACGAGGATCCTCCCCCGAATCCTACGTGGTTTCCTTCCAGTCTCCCTTCTCCCCCATCTTCTTCGCCCGAGGAAGGGCTGCAAGACCTGTTTGATGAGTTTGCTGATGACATATTTCATTCGTCCATTCATCGATTTGACGAACCGAGCATTACCTTTGAGGAGAACGAAGGTGCGGATGATTAGTGTCTGAAGCTATTTCCGTTGTACAGATTTTCGACTGAAATAAAGTTACGATAAAATAAGTCATCAGTAGAGATTAGAAGTAGTCGTATTATTTGCAACGGGGGCACTGCGTGCCAGTCGCCGATTTCGATTATCGGAAACAGATAAACTGGATGGTTATGTCGATTTGGGCGGCCTAGATGGGCTTAGCAATGAAAAGTTACCTGGATTTCACTTGTGCATCCATTATGGGTGGCTTGTCATGGTATCTAAAATCTCATGAAATGTCTACCGTTGGCATCACGGACCACGCGGAGGATTGGTGAACTCTGGTTCGTCGTAGTGAGGTGGTTGAAGTAGGGGTTCATCTGCAGTGTGGCCTCGAAAATATGATAATGGTTGTGTTAATAATGGTAAAAATACAACTTCAATAGGGTAAATCAATGTACTAATGGCTGTATACACATTGCTTCGTTAGTCAATTTACTGTTTTGAATATTGCCACTGACGGAGGGAGTTCGCGTATTATAGTCGCGAATGAGAAGTGATGTAGAGCAAAAGTTTGTTCAAAAGCGCACGCATGTTTGATTTTATTTGTTTAAATGCGTTTCTGGCATAAAAAATTCTGGGGTGAAATTATATGGATATTAAATGCATAATTTGCTTTAACTACAAAATCATAAGCAAATTATCAGTAATTATTTTTTAAAAATTAAATAAAATGCAATTAAGCGTATTTATTTAAACTTTTTTTTGTAATTTTACAGTAAAATATTCCTAAATTCATTGTTTTTATTGGTCGCAGCGAAAAAAATAGGCGCCTCCTACGGTTTTCAATTATTAATACAGGTCCGAATATGGTTCGTTCATACGTTCCCTTCTCTCATGCATGTTTTAGGCTGGTGGTAAAGCGGGAAAAGACTCTGGGAAGGCTAAGGCGAAAGCTATTTCACGCTCCCACAGGGCAGGCTTACAGGTTCGTCTTCGCTTTACATATGATCTTTTACTTGCCTGGAAACCTACCCCATCCTTTTCATTGTAGTTTCCGGTCGGCCGTATTCATCGTCACTTAAAAACGCGTACTACCAGTCATGGACGAGTTGGTGCGACTGCTGCTGTCTACTCTGCAGCAATCTTGGAGTATCTAACGGCCGAAGTTTTGGAGCTAGCTGGCAATGCCAGTAAAGACCTAAAGGTGAAGCGTATTACACCCCGTCACTTGCAGCTGGCTATTCGGGGAGATGAGGAACTTGACACTCTCATCAAGGCAACGATTGCTGGTGGAGGTGTCATCCCCCACATTCACAAGTCCCTTATTGGGAAGAAGTTACCCCCGTCCAAACCTCTTGGTGTTTAATTGTCATCTAACTCGACGTAACCATTCTGTGCCCACCTCCATGTCATCTAAATAAGTGTATATGTGACTGCCTACCCGTCTTTGGTGTTAGCATGGACTAAGATGTGTATTCTTTATGCAAATACCACTGTGTCTACGTATGTTAATACATAGGTTTTTACTCCCAGGTGATGCCTTTTCCTGGGTGCATTGGCACCTTCGCAACCTTCCATTTTTTCGTTTAGAGAGGAGAATTTATTGTACATTACTTAGTTTGAAGCCGAGTACAAATTAGTCGGGATTTTCACTGTCTTCAGCAATCACGGCTTGGGGCAGGCCGGCGATTAGTCTCTCGTGGAAGCTGACGAGATTGTCTGGAGCATGAGGGGGTATGCTGGATGATAACTGGCGGAGGCACTCGAGTCTACAGGGGAGCGTAATCGATGCCTTATCAAATTAAATTGTTATCATGAGTTGCAGGGTTCAACTACCTGATATTGCCAATGGGGTCCTCTATGAAGATGGATGGGGTCGCTTCTGCATTCAGAAGATCGGAGGTGGAGAACACGTTGCAAACGGTCTTCAGCACAGCATTTACACCCCTCGGAGCAATTATTCCAATTAACCTACAGCGGAGAAGAAGGGTCAGCGTTCGAACGTTATTGAGGCGATGTGGTGGAAAAGCACCTTTTAACTCGCAGAATGTAGGAAGAGACATTGATAGGCTTCTGCTGTAGCTTGCTGCCGTCAAGACCTTTCATGCACAATGAGTGAGCGGAAAGGTTTTGTATTTAACTGTCGGTGGCATACCATAGACTAGGAATGTTCAAGTCGGACGTTTTTGGACACAAGTTGTAAAGGATCGCCGAATTCAACGCAGTCTCACAATGTAATCAAGACACAAAGCCCGGAAACGTGATAAACTCAAGAGGGTTTCAAAGTACTGAGACACCAGCGCTTCGACCGAAACAAAGTCAACACTATCCTCCCCTAGACTGGAAAATCCCCTCGCCCATATACAAAATTTGGGGCTTGCCATCGGCTTCCCCAACTCCGGGTTATTGAGGATGTACATCATCGTAAGTTCAAACACTTTCTGGTTTTAGCCTTTAAAATAGTTGTTGTCAGACATTTTTTTCACATAAAAATTCACTTAGAATGAATCACGCGAAAGATTCCAGCTGAGACAAAAGTAGGTATGGGTAGAGCGCGATATTGTTTCACCGATAGCCGATTATCTGAAATAAGCTGTTCTTTAAATGAATATTTACTGTAGAATCAAGACTGCAACCAACCTGAGAGGTTTCGAGCCAAGTAGTGCATCGAGCGACAAAGCCTTGGCAACGGTGTAAAAGCTTGGACAAAATCTCCACGCTTTTGTACGAGGGGTCCGGTCTATGCCGCACAAGGAACTGCCAAGGTCTATACGCGGCAGTTCCAGAACTACCGAGACGTCAGCAAAGAAGAGAGCTCGAAGGAACATTATCATAAGGGCGTACGACTGTAGAGAGTACTCTAGAAACTAACCAAATGCAATAAGCGCATTATTGCCCAACTTTTCCGCTTAGGCCTGACCCCTCAGTACTTACATCTACAGCATCCTCCAAGGTCCGGCCCACAAAACAATCCGTCAGGAGAGCCCAATTCCTCTTCAGGCAGTCAACAGCAAAGTCAGCAACATCGTTTGTCGTATCCAACTGAGCTAAGTCTATCGAGAGGGAGAGCGGGCTGAGGCAAATACAGAAATTACCTTCCTGAATGGAAATATGGAAATTCAGGATCTCCTGTTTTGACGCGGACCAGGTGCCACATTGATGCCGATGTTTACAGTGAACCTCCACAAGAATCAGACCAAACAGAGTGCTTATGTGATAGATGTTGGATTCTGCAGAGACACAGGTGACCTGAGACGTGGAAAAGCTGGAAGGTATGAGAAATGAGTGGAATGGAGGGCCTACAGGCGGTGGGAAACTTCCACGAGGCGAGATTGCGGCACCGGGGGTCCAAAGGTGAAGAGGGAAGCACCAAGTCCCACGTAGTAGGATGTCGGTAGATAGCGGTGAAATGACGCCTCCCGCTGTTCCTTCACCGGTTTTGAACATTCCAGAGCTTCTAATTGGAGGCGCAACTCCTCCTTCTCCTTCAAGACCTCCGCAGTCTTCGCCTTTGTCTCTTCGATGTTTTCACGAGCTTTGATTATCGCTGCAATATGGCAGCGAGGGAAATACTTTCAGTGGAAAACACTATTTTTCGCGAGATAATGTTACTAAATGTGGAATGTTTGACCCCCATACACAATATGGGCGCTGATAGCTCTGTAGTACTTTATCCTATCTGTGACCGTAGTTATTAAGTCGCAATGATTTCGGAAGGTAAAAAGGATAATCACAACTTACCTACCAACACAGCCTCATTTTCCAAAATGCCCAACCACCCATTAAGTTCTGCAAGGAAAGACGCGGGGATGGAACTGTAGAATTGGAGACGAAAAGAGTGAATGGATTCTAAAACTCACCGGTTTGAAGCTTGTCCACCTCCTTCAACTTAGCTTGAACCTCCTTTTCTAGAGCAATGACCTTCTCCTCCAACTGACGCTCCAGATTCTAGGTAATGTAAAATCATGCATGTGCGTGATGCACGCGTACAAAAAAGTGGATGAGTCAACTTACTCCCAAGGGGAATTGAAGGCTGGAAACAACTTTATTGACAGCATTAGCACAAATTCGGTTGCAGAAAAGGTCCCTCAGGAAGTTAACACGCTGGATTTTCTACAAGGATTTGGAATTGCCATGAATGCTCAAAAATGTGTATTTAGGTTACACACACGGTTATACAAGTTTCTTAAGCTTCATGCGATTTAACTTCTACGCTTCTACCACCTATTTGAGTAGCTGTTCACCCTTCTTGTAGACTCAGAAAAAGGTGACTTTCAGAATCATGCAATCTACAATCCCTCCAGAGCTAACTCGGGTGCCCAAAAGCATTATGCGATAAACCAATGGCAGTCCAACGGACAGAATACGTGATAAATTAACCTCTTTAAAGCTAATGGCATGCACCATTACTATTCAAACGAGATCTTTCCACCAGGCTGCCAAATTGCAGCGCCACATTTGTTCCTACCTCCTGAGTAACTTCAATGAACTCTCAGAAAACCACCGGTTAGTGAAAAAGTAGTGACACGCATAGGGAATTGAAGGCGGAATGCTATATGACACTGATCACTCCGATTAGGTACTCCCGTAGTAAAATAATTAAGCTGCTTACAGTCCTTAAAAAGCATGGTAACTTACTCCATCAATGGATAATTCATTGAACTCCTTCAAGAAATCCAACCCAAAGTCGGCTGACTTGGTCTTCTGCAATTGTTCAACAAGTACAATTCAGTGGAAACACTACCAAAAGGACGTGCAATCAATTTGGCACAACGAATGAGGAAAACTTTGCCCTAAGATTCCGTGACTACCGTGTTCCACTACAGCCATTACGCTTCCTTTCTCAATTTACAAAAACTTGTATGCGATCGCAACTTTTCATGCGTGATTAGTTAAAAGTGGAAAGGAATCGCTCCTACAAAAGTCCGATATTTTAGATGGCCCAACATTCCCAATCGAGGCCGAGAAAGCTAGTGAACTATTACAAGTTCAACATCTATATGGGTTTTGGTGAACCGTGGCTAGAGGCATTGGCGGACAAAGTGCAGCTCTTTAAATGACGAGGTTAATGCCGTAACGTGTTGACAACTTGACAAACCAGGGGGCTAACATGGGACCAGGTTCGTCGAAGTTGACGAGTGGCTAGATGGAAAGCAGGGGATGCACGAAGAAGCAGCAAGGCTCATCGGCATTAGTATTTTAAAAACGCAATATCACCTTTAGAAAAGTCAAAGGTGGATGGAATCCGACACATTAAATAAGAAACGACAGAAAAAGCAATTGTGAACTGATAAACTGGCTGCACGCCTTTATGAATGGAGTACTTCAGGAGACAAAATTACGGATTAATTGAAGCACAAATAAGGGTCTGCTTACCTCTGTCAACGCTAAATCCACTAACTGTCCCATTCTGCTTTTGTATGCCACGGTCCGGCTGCAAAATGGAGGAGATAAGTCAACATCCAAGAGTAAAAGATACTAACTCACCTGTTCGCATGAAGTCCGTAAAACGTTACAAGATCATCCAAAAAGGTCTGAAGGTACTGTTCCGCAGCTGAATCCAGCTTGAATCAAGCGATGAAATCATTTATTTATACACGGTTGTTGGTATACATCAAGTCGTTATGAAATGCAAAAACTAATATTTTGTTGAGGCGTGAACAACGACGATCCAGCTATGACTGCTAAGAAATATAGCATAACCTCCGCAGCGTTTTAAATTTCTGTTTTAACTCAAAACTCCAGCATTTGCTAGAGCCCCCAGTAGATAACATTCTATCTTTTTCGCGGTTTATTAGTCTAATGTAACCTTTTCAGGCTTAAACGTGCGCTCCTTGTTCATATCCTGGACAATTTTACAAGCGGTGTTATGGAGGTTCCAGGTTTCTACACCAACGTCATGGCATTACGTGTGAAAAAATGAAATAAAATTAATCCATTATTCCACAAACGATAAAATAAGAGGTGACAAATTAAACCACAAGAAGAGCTTCGGGCATTTCAAGGAACGTTCATAATAGAAAAAAAAAGGATATTGACTCTTGAAAACAGGACTTAGCTAAATCCAAAAAAGACAACAATTAAGCACATTAGAATAAATTGTTCAGCTAAAAAAGGCAATGAATACCTTTCCTGCCTTCCAGGACTCAATGGGAAGGGCTTTTTCAAATACAAACCCAAACGATGACGTCTTTATAACTGTCAATACATTCAGCTCCAGCATATCGTTTATGAACTCCTCCACGGTCACGCGTTGCCGCAAAACCTGAAGGAGAATAAAGTTATTACTAATCCAAATGTTTGGTGAAAAAGGGCGGAGCCAAGATTTACCACGGGTGGTTCGACTTTCAGTTGACAAAAGCCACGCGTGGAGGTAGCACGAAGAAATTCAAAGTTTGTTAACAATCGCTCGGTGAGCCTCCTGTCTCTAGCAATTGATAGATCATGTTTACCAATGCCTGCAATAAAAAACTCCTCCGATGGAAGCACATGTTTTGAGGGAGTCCCCACTGAAGCGGAGAGCATGGGAGTAAGGATAGGCGTAAATAGAGGGCCCAGTGATCTTGGAGGTGGTTGCTTAGCCGAGCCCGGAACATCGAAAGCGGCTTGAGCAGGTCGGATTTTGTTGAACTCCTCCAGAGGGTTGGAGAAGGCTGATTTGGGAGACGAAAATTGTGAATGATCCTGCGGCTCTATCCTCGCCACCTCTTCTTCCTCCCAATCAGAAGGTGAGACCGGTATACGACTCTCAGCTACAAATGGCGACTTTTCAAAACTCAGGAAATGATCCTTCGGTCCCACCTGGAGATTGTCCACCTCAGAACTTAAATCAACGCCAACTGAAGGTGGCGTGACCGTTTCAATGGGATGTGAATCAGCAGATTCTGTACTGAGTGCAACGCGCTCTAAACAGTCCAACTTAATTGAGTCCTCTAGAACCATAGATTCTGCCTCCATGTTGACGGAACCATCGAATCCATTACTGACACCACACTCCATGCTCACGTCAGTTGTGTCATCAGCCGGTGGTTCGAGCTCAGACTCAAGATGGTTGCTAGTCATTTCAACCGTTTCGTCAATACACATGGAAACCTCCATTGCGTCCGACGTGGTAGATGGAGGTGGGTTGGGACTCTGAATGCATGAAACATCCATATCAACATCCTCATTGAGGGAGGACTGACCTGCGTTTGTGCTGGAAAACGGATCAATAGAATACAATTGTGGCTATTACAAAATCAGCTGGAGAGAGAACGTCCCTTACTGGGTAATATTCAGAGCACTGCTCGATGACCATTGGGAAAAATGGCTTGCGCCAGAAACCTTCGAGCCAGAAGACCCGGAAGAGGAAGATTGTATAGCACTAGGAGAAAAGAGAGAATGAGAGAAATCATGTCAGAAATGAAGAGCCAATAAGCTGGATAGATGCAAGTTACCTGTAACGTTCATTGGTGAGAGAAGCAAACTCCCTAGAAACCAAAAAATTACCGGAATATAAGAACATATTACTGAATTTCGATTCGTTTTGAAAAAGAAACGCGTTTCCGAATAGGAGCATTTTCTTTCTATGCACCAAAAATTACGAAAAGCATGCAGTCCTACCCCAGAGGATTCCAAGTCAGGAAAGCAAATCGGTTTCAGGACCTAAAAGAGCAAAGGTAGTAAAAACATCAAAACCTACCGATTTCCTTGCTTTTTCTAGAAAAAAAAAGAAATAAAAAAAACAGATTAGAAACAGAATTGGTACGTTCACAAATTGAGCACGCGTCAGTTGCATAAAAGTAAGACACTGCGTTCTAGAACAGGATCGAACTCCAGTGATTCTACATACGATGTCGGTATAGACACCCGAAAAAAAATAACACAAATCAGAGGAAATGGGTAATATATCAGTGACGCATCTATCTGGTGCAAAATTTTTACCAAATATGCATATACTACTTGCTCACGTCACCATGAACAAACAGCCTGATCAAAATCCGCGTTACATAATTGTATTATTTACACAAACCAAAAAGTGGAAAAAACTCCACTCTATCCACCAGACAATATTCGTTACCATAGGACAGGATACGACGCATGACATTTAAAAAACCGATATTCAAGCATGACTAAGCAGAATGTTAGTTATTAAATATGTTCCCTTTGGAGAAAAACAACAGTAAAACATACGGTCACCGACGCCCGACATATCCGCATTCAGAATAAGCGGCGCGAGCCAATTTTTACCTTACTAATACGGATAAACAAATATTGCCAAAAATAGTATTTTTGTGCGTTGAAGCCTTTAAAGCAGACGGCGCACCACGTAGACAATCCGACTACTTATTTTTACTGTTAATGCAATAAACAGAGGGCGACTCTGCATTTTTCAATCACCGCGCCACCAAGCAAAGAAGACCGAGCCGCGCCAGCTAGCGCCAACACCCACAATGGAAGACCGCCCACCCCAAACGGCCAACAGGACCCAGAAACGACCCAAGCGACCACCAAAGAGCAAATCAGCCAAATAAAGTGGACCAAAATGCAGGAAATTTTACAGGTATACAACACCAAATCAATACATTCCACATAGAATAGGGCACATAAAACAGGACTGCCCCAGGAGAAGCCTCTCTTCCAAGAAATGCGCGGCGACCATACTTGTAATGTACAAACGACGAACTCAAAAACCGTCGTTACCAGGGTCATCCAAATCGTTGTAAGAAATAACGCCACGTCCCGCAGACCTTGGTCTAAATAAATAAAAAGGTGGTAGACAAATTCTCCACAAAGCTTATGGCAATCATCCAAGAAGCGGTTACCCATCACCGGGGTAGGGTCTCTTGCGACTGCTGTAATCCTTATAGGCACCTACACCGCGTGGACTACCTCCACGAACACCATTGTGGCCGGAGAGTGCGTAGATCTCAGCCTGATTGGTACTGCTATAGATATTAGCTGCTCCTGATACCGCGGTAGCCGGCATTCCATGATGACTGCCATCACTCCCAAAATACTCCTAAAAAGCGAACAATGAGGATAAAATGCACCCACATACATGCCCATAATACGAAGTATTATACTTACACGTGGACCGTATGGCATCGAGTTAGTTCGATAGACACCACCACCCCGATAACCACCGCTGGATCGATAACCGCCGCCAATATTTCGCCCACGCATTCCAGGTGTGTCCCCAATGGGACCAACAGAAGTGGGTGGAGGGTAGAACCGGTTTATGAGGTGACGGGGAGCCTCCGGCAATGATGGACGTCTCGGATCACGCAGGAAGTTATTAAAAAAGATGGCCTGCAAAAGAGGCTCTTAGTATGAGCATTAGGATTGGATAATCACTCTCCTTGGAGGATCAATAGAGAAATGGCAGACGTAGAATTCAACTAAGAGACAAATGCAGAAACGTCCCTGAACCTTTCATAAAGACAACTTACATTGTCCTTCTTGGCTCCCTCCACCTTTTCCATATGTTTATTGAGGATGTGTTTGCGGACAAATACTGGCTCACGAAACTTCTTGTCTGATAAAGGACAAACCCAAACGACCTTGCACCTAAAATGACACATAATGTCATTCGCTTGAGGACACGAAATCCGGAGAGCAAATAGAGTACGTACGGTTTTTTCTTGCTTGTGCGCTTCTGGATATTCGCCTCAATAAAAGCCTCAGCTGCAGCCTCAGGATCTCTTGCACCAAGAGCCTCAATTTCCTCATCAGTCAAGTCACGGGGGACATCAAGTAAATTGGCCATTTTTTCGTTGAACGTCTGCATGAAAGGTAATAAGTATACAAGCAGGCCATGTAACGGGAGTCACATTGGAAGCACAACAAAACCACTTACACTGATGTAATCGTTGACCTCGCGTTGAGTAACGGTGGGGGTTGTGGAACCACGAGAGTCGAGCGTGCCACGAGCGTGGAAAATGCCACAACGATGGGGCATCAAGTCCTCCAACTGGTAGAGTGTCGCAGCATAATAGTCAATTGAGTAGACAATGCGAAGATAAATTATAAGGCGATCAAGAGCACGCAGCAGAGAGGAATCGGTGTCGATGGGAACGAAAGAGGCAGTCTTGTCCCCTTCTCCATCAATGATATCAATTGCCTTACCGGTACTCCGGTCTAGATAATTTTTAAAAATGTGAGATATTCTCCCAAAATTGATTTGTAAATTACTTGGAATTTAACTCACTAAGCATAGCCTCCTCCTCCGAAGCAGTCTCATCGACTAGAAAATCAGTCAAATTACGCATCAAGGGATTTGCGGAAAAAACACCGGGCAAACCAGGAACAGGACAAGCATTAGTAACGGCATCACCCTCCTCGTCCCCTGGAAGAGACCAGAGACTGTGCTTGGTGTCCAACTGTGCGACAAGTCGTGAGGCGATCCGCAGGTCATTGCGCATCACCGGTCTGTGACGCGTTAGGGCAGCGGATACTGGGCGAATGCGCTGAGCCAATTCACGATTTACAGTGGCGCAGAGGTCATTTGAATCTCTGCCTTGATGCCACTTTTCCCGCAAAACAGGATTTGTGTTGAGAGCCCAGCATATCTTCTTGATGTTTGTGTTGGGTTCGTAGGTGGCCCAGGCGTGCCGCGTAAATCGACGCTCTGGCATAGGATCGTAGATAGCTAAGCGGATAAAACCCGGTTGTGATGTGCACATGTCCTCCAATTCCTTCCGTGTTACGGTTGGGGGCAAGCAGCGGAAAAATATTGACGCAGTTTTATGAAGGTCTCGTCGTGGAGGCTGGCGTTTGGAACCGGCTTGTCGATCAATTTCCGTCGCCAGTAAACATCCACCAGCAATGGCACTGTTATCTCCAGAATGTTCTGTAATATCAGCATTTTGGGGTGATGAAATACCCCTATCTTCCAGTTTAATATCATTTTTGGTATCCTCGGATTTCTCCCTGGCATCAACACTCTTCATACGAGCTGAAAATAAAACGGCAAATAAGTGCACGAAAGCATCAAGTAAAAACACACCACTACGGTGCATCAATGCGCCGGTTTTATAAAACAAATCTCTGTTAAACTTGCAGAATACTGGCTGATGGCCGTCTTCATTTTCTGATTCCTTAGTGTCTCCGCCGTAATCTTCTTCCTCTTCATGAATATTATCTTGTGGATTTGGCTTCTCCTCAGATTCACTCTCACTGCTCACACCGGTCCAATCATTGCCAACCGCCGTCTGTTCAGGTTTTGATTCGACAGGCACCGCTCTAGGACTGCCCTTCTCGGTAAACTTGCGGGCATCCACCTCTTCACCGGAATAAAAATCGGACTCCTCACCTTCACTTTTGGGACCACTCTAGAAGCGAGATGTCTGACATGAAGCGAAGAGTAATAACAAAACAGCATCTGACAAACCAAGGGGACTAACCTTTTCTTTTGGACTCCCACGATCGTCATCTGTGGCTTCGGGGTTATCTAATATTGCCAGATCATCATCAGTACCTCCATTTAGCTTTATTACGACCGCATCCATAAGCTTTATCAGGTTTTTACCATTTTCCATATCGACTGATTGGTTGTCGATCATACCCTTATCAAACAGATCCAAAAAGACATCAAGACGCTGACGGATATTTTTGGTGACTTGCTCACGAGTGTCATCAATGAAATCTGGATGATACTTCTCCCGAAGCCTAACGCCAAATATTCGGCAAGTAGATTTGAAGGAACAAAATAATGAAAGCTTAAGTAAAAAACCAACCATTCTTCATTTTTATGAGCTTCAAAAAATTCCTCAATGTAGCGTTTGTTAAACGACTCCTTGTATTCCTTGTACTTTGCAATGGCCTCCTCGTCGGTAATAAAATCATCCAAGGGTTCCAGAAACCGCTTGAAAGGCATCAGGGGTGGTCTGTAATTCATTTCATCTTCCATAGAATCCTTCTTTGTTTCTCTCGAGCGAAAGGCTGGTCGATGATCATCATTCCAGACACGACGAGGCCTCTTGCTTGGAGGTTCATTGCCGAAAGATGTCCGATCTCGTGGACCACCATACGAACGATAATCTGATGGACGCCTATCAGGACGTGATCGGGGAGCATTTGAATGCCCAGCAACTGCACGATCATCAAATGGTTCACGTTTTTCCCGCCTATTGTCAACGTCACTACGCTCGCGTCGGAACTTATCTCTCGTCCTGCGGATATCATTGTCATCGTCTGAATCACCCATTCTGCCTAGAAGTGGACCAAAAACCTGAGCTTCACCAGAACCCGGAAAATACCACAACTAGTATAGATAGTGGCAATAACAGGCGGAAGGCTCTTCACTCACCATCACGAGCAGAAAATTTCAGTTGCTTAGATCACGAACGTAAATGGGACATGCGTGTCAAGATGTTTATTTCGAGTAAAATACTTATTCTATGTAATGACCGTATAAATGACGTCAGGTATGACAATAGGAGTAAATTTTTTGACGGTAAGTACACAGGATAACGAGGTACCCCGCTGCCAGATAACATACCTTCGCCCCCAACTAGCTTAATGGCTGAGTTAAGAAAAGGCACTTACGAATTAAAACAAATCCGCCACTAGTCATCAAGGGTGGGTCATGTGAATGAATCAAGGGCTTCTAAACCCTACAAAGCTGCAAACCATGTTTTTTTGGTTTGTAATTCGTATTTTGAGTTTAAAAGCACCATAAATCCAAAATTATATTTAATTTGTAACGCCATTGAAATAAGACGTAATATCGAAAATGCTTGTCGATTACTTTAGACTAAATAGTAGGGCCTCATATCCCTGAAGTTCATAACCGTCAAAGAAAAAGAGTGGGTACCTACTTCCCGAGAAATCCAAGACGCATATTTTGAAAAAAATTATAGGGAACTAGAAAACTGCTCGGAAATGAATGGCGGGGTTTCTCCATGCAACGCTCATATGAAACGCTTTACGGTACGCCATATAGTGATTTTGCTAATACTAGAAAACCGGGTTCATGAAATTGATTTGATCATGTGGGATGGGTTAGTAGAAGATTGGGCCTGAAGTCGTCAAAAACTATAACTAATCGATTGCTGCAGCCCCTTCATCATTGTTGCAACGTCCCGGGACTTCTCTGAAGACAAATGGAGGTGTAATACTCGGGCAGAATACATACATTCAGCACGGAGAAGGTGTTTGGCCTACCGGCATAGCCTGAAGGCCAGCCCACCCTGCGTGGTGCAAAGGCTATATCAAGAGGCTCCTCACTAAAACCGAGATTAAACAACCACCGCATTACATTGTAGCTGGCGCACCACATTCCTCCCACTTGCATGATTCAGAAGAGCCATTTCATGACCATCTTCAACCCTTACTAGAACCTCCCTTCTTCGAGATTCTGAACAGGTTTGGCACCTCCCACGCCAAAACAACGTCCCCCTGCCCAGTGGTCCCAACTAGGGCTTACATGAGAACCACAGGAAAAGGATCACACGATAACCGACTCCCGCACGCGCAAACAGCTACCACGACGACGAGTAACCACCAGACCGTTTGTTACAACGACTTACCGCCTCCCAATGGAGGCGAACACAATGACTAAACCCTCATCACTCCTGGCAAGTAGCCGCACCGACTACCCGGTGGAGCCAGGATGCAATCGTAATGGTAGTCAGAGCCATCCACCGATCCCTGAATGAATGCTGATACCAATTAGCCACTACAAAGAACACGATCAAGAGGCTCATTAACTAACAATCTGCTTCTGCATTTTCAAGTGTGAATGAATAATTTGCAATGCTTTGCCTTTCATCGTTTTAATCAGGTATGCGCGAGTCGTACAAAATTCTGCTAAATATACCAATTTGCAAAAGTCAATTTTCATAAAATAAAAAGGGGAAAGAACAATTAAGAAAATCATGAGAAAAATAAATCTTGCAGCTGCTTCTTTGTATCCTCAGGACCCACAACACTATGACCGATAGTTCTTGGGTGAGAAAATATTTCGAAATCGTTTCCACCCTAAAGAAAAGATTAAATGCAAATAGTAATGAATATGCTACATGACATGATATATCGCCAATGCACTATTGCAAAGTCAGGAGAACGGCTGACACTAACGAACAGCGGACCAGTGCGACCTAATATCATTCCAGAATGCCAGCAACACTACGCAAAGCGATTGAATCGAAAGGTTCAACGGGTCGCTCCATTAAAGAGAAGTGACAATTATTTATTCAACACACCCACAGGGAGGTCAGAATAAGCAGATTGACGGCCTACCTTCATTGTTTTATCACCAAAAAAGTGGATGGTGTCGTAATCTTCGAGGAATTGGAGGCAGAAGCATTTGTTCCACCCTGTCGGAAAAATGTCAATGCTGATTTGCCCGCCGATGGAGAACTGCAAATCACAGTCGCCAAACTCCTTGCGAAGCACTTCAACCAGGGTTTCCCGAATTTTGTGTTCCTAACGAAATAGGTTAGGATGAGAGATAATGATAGGCTTGGCAATGAATGGGTCTCCACTGTTAGATTGTATTGGCCTTTAAGAAAAACTAAAGAACGAATCCAGACTGAAATCCCCTAATTAATCAAAACAAAGAAACTTAACGGGTAATAAATGCCAACAGATGTTGCACCACTTTAAAATTGAATAAATTCAACCCATAGGAAAAATTGTTGCTTGAATTTACACCAAAAAAAGCATTTGATGAAAAGAACGATCTGAGAGAACACCTCCAACGGGATTAATGCTAGATATCAGCCAAGACCAAAGAGCATTTCGGTTAATCATATCGACGAAAGCTGACAAAAACTCAACAGGGTTTCAGAAACGAAACAAACAACACTTCGAGAAAATGCTTTGTTAGGAATGAGGATTTCGGCTGAAAGTATAACGCTTTTGTAAGGAACAGTAAAGAAACCTTGAAAGTTAGTCATACCTACGCGTCTTCTAAGCTTCACCAGAATGGAATTTAGGATCAGAAAAACCCATCTACTACACGCATTCGATTGGCTTCTGATGGTTATTCTGTAACCCTACCTACTAAAGGTAATAACACTCATTTTTCCGAGTTTCACCGAACGGATTGAGAGAGCTGATAATGCGAACCTGATAGATAAATGAACACCAATAAAATTGACAGAACTCATTTTTACAAGAACAAGCGGAGCCAACCATAACGAAGTAGGGATAGCACTAAAGAGAAATTATTGATAGTGAAGGAATAAATGGAACATCAAAAGGTTTTACACACCCGCTTTGATTTGAGACTTAATAAAAAAAACATTCCAAGCAGTTAAGATCTTAACTACAAGCTCCAGACGTGAAAATCATGCCAAACAACCCAAACACGCTAACTAGGTTCAAAGGTTTGGGCGGAGGGCAAGTGGGCGACTTACTTTGTCGTAGGCGTAGAAGGCGTCCCGCTCCGCTTGAGAGCAGCTTCGTCCGATAGGGCTAACGTTGAGCATGCCTTTGCGGAATTCTACGAAGGTACCTCGCTTAACCGGTAGCGTGATCTCTGAGAGGCGTCGCAGAATAAAGTTTATCAGTCTTTGCAACAACTCTTCGCCCACATGCGACGCAATGTCCTAGATATTCATGAAAGATCATACTGAATAAAATGCTTTCGAAAGCAGTTCTATTTTATCCTCAAGGTGCCAGCTTTCAATGTCGCCTTAGACTAAGTAAAACCTAATACTCGACATGCTTTGAGAGGTCATGCATGCAATCATTTCTGCCAGATAAAGCATGTGGGGACCTAAGTTCAACTTCAGGCATTATATACACGGTAACACACTAATCCAACAAGCCTCGAATGCAACCAAAGCTTGGATGGAAAATGACGTGCTGAAAGAATTCAGAAATGGAAGGGAAGATGGACAAAAGGCAAAGGTGACAATTTTCGAAAGAGAGAGCAAAAACTTAGCAGCCAAAAAACCAAACCTTTGAACAGATGAGTTGATCATATCGATAGGCGACAAGGCCGTTTTCGGTGAAGACATGTTTGAACCTGTGCAGTGCTGCGGAGCCACCCATCTGTTCCCTAATCTTGCACAGGTCCGAACCGCCCACAAGGCCAACTGTCACCTTCTTGTCTAATTCACAGAGAAATTCGTACATTTCCGGTGTTATAACCTAAAGACAACAGGATTGAATGTGCAAAATCTTAATGACCCATTTGGTAGCACAAAGTGGGCGAAGCCAGAATCTAGAAAACCAAATAAGTGGAATTGGTTTGAGAACCCAGTTAATTAGTCACACTTCCATCCCAAAACACATTGACCAATAATGCTAAAAACATGTGGGATTTAAGAAACAGGGCCTAACACAAAGTCCTAAGCAAAAAATCCGCATTATGCAGGCTGAAGCAAAAAAATTGTGACTGTACGGGAGAACGATTAGGGCAACGATATTCCCGTGCTCAAATCCATTAAAGTTAAATTGCATGGAAGATACTTAAAAAATTTAGGGGGCAGGATCCGGGGTCGCTAGCTAAATAAACGGTTTTGTCAACCGAAATTGTGAAGAAGGATGAAGTGGGGCCCATATGACATAAATAAACTACATCCCGAGCTTATTAACCCGATACAAAGACGCAATAACTTAATTAAAGTTGTCCTTTAGTTGTAAAAATTAACATGAGGAACTTTCCTGCCGCGGTTTTGTAAGAGTTCCATCGATATCAAAAAGACAAACTGCTCTGGAACCCATAAACCCCCGCACTGATGAAGGCTGAGAGCAGAGGGAATGAATGGAATCGAACCGGCCGGGGTGCTTTGCAATTGCTGATAAAATTTGGCGTAAACGAACAAATGGGACATTGCAACACAAATATGTTAATTACATGAGGCTCAGAAAACATAGCCTGACGGGGTACACATAATTATTCAGTTAGTTCCTTGCAAATGTCAACTGTATCCAACCACATGTGAACGTTAAAGGTAGCATGTAAGGGCGGTTTACAAAATTGAACAAAAGCCAAGGGTTAAAACTCAAACGTGATAAAAGTTCGCAAATTTGCTTGTGACTGCTGATTGCCTTGCTTGCTCGACTTCTTTTTGGAAGGTAATTGAAAGCCACAAACATTGTATATGCCTATACATGCCTGTTAAACCCTGTTTGACCGTTTCCAGGGTGTTTTTCTCTCTAGAACATGGTCCTCTGGTCATATTGATAGTCTTTTAGCCTATTTATGGGTCTATTACAGTGATTTAAATTTGTCTTACTTTGGTAAATGTAACACTCATGCTGTTTGAATGTTCCTTTCAGAGAGGAGACGGGGGTACGAATCGAAGGTGACAGAAGGGTCAGTGTCCTGCAAGCCGGAAAGCGGTTACGTGTCCACACACCCTTAACTCTGTAGCAGTTTTCCCCATCTACTCGCCTTAATAAACGTGTCAAAATCAAGGCAAACCTGGGTTTTCAAAGGGTACGAGGAACAGGGAAGAGGAGACTCAAGAGAATCGTCCCACAGTAAGGAATAAGCATTCTTTATTTTTGATATCAGTGAACAAACAGCACATGAAACGCATTCATTCTAATTTTCATGCCTGTATGCTAAACTTAACTAAGAGGTTAATGTGCAAGCTCCTAAAAGATGGGTTAAAAAGACTTCTGTTTTTAGGCACTAACACGAATCTCGTACTCCGTTTAAGGGATAGCTAAATACTCTTGCTTCACCAGGTGCAAAATATTCATAAAAGTAAATTACGAAGCAGCCAATGCTATCTACGTAGCGTGCCAAGACGAAAGAAGACGCAATACTCCCGCAGAATATATATATTTAGCACAAAGAAGGTGTCTGAGCTACTGGCATGGCCCAAAAGGCCAGCCCACCCAGCGGGGTACAGGGGGGCTGAATCAAGGTACAAAAGTGGCGCCTCACCAAAACCGAGGGATAAACCACTATTGTATCACATCTATATAAGGATGCTTACTAGGTTGACGCGCAAAAAACCCAGCCTTAATATGTGCTGGATGAAATCCATACAGAAATCTTTGGGCAGCAATGAAATGATGACACAAAAATTATTATACTTTTCCAATTTTATACCCAATAGCAAATGGTATGGGTCGTTTTCTCTTTAAAGAACGCGATTAGAGCAGCACAAAGTTACTTAAGGTAGCTACTACCGCTTTCACTTATAGTAAAATTATGGATTTGGATCAGTAACGCTGAAATCAAATTCAATTTGGTAAGCCCCATGAAAAGACTTATAACACCGATTGTGCTTCGGAGGCTAACGCTGAACGTTGACAAAAGTAACGCAAAAAACTGTGCCTAAAGAAGATAGGATGAGAAATATCCGGTGTTTTGCTTAAGCGCATGTTAATATACGTAAGGGTTCAAATTGTCGTCGGCTAAGCTTATTATCTTTGATAGAATTTTTAGACATTAGAACATTGGGTGTTTTTTTGTGTAAGCAGCATATATTGTTTCCAAAAGCATTCGTTTGTACATAATAGGGGGAGGATTGGAGCTAGATGTATTTCGAATCAAGTCATTTAAGAGGGTGTAATTTTAAACCTTTGTGTCGTTTACGCTGCAAAAACAAATTTTTTGATGTATGTTTAGTAGCGCTTTGTTTAGGGTAAGAATTACCATCTATGCAAAAGCTTACTATCTTTAAATATCAAAAATATGACAAAAGAATTCAAATCACTTTTGTACGCAAAAATTTAAAAAAAAATAAAATTATTTAAATTTATTAAGCTAATACGGAAATTTAGCCAGACGTAGTAATTGTTGCTGTGTTAATTTAAACTCAAAAGTGGCGACTAATATAAAGATGACCTCTTTTATCTTAAACCAATCATAACACAGCCTTGCTTTATCTAGTGGCTTTTGACGCGTAAATAGTTATCACTTCTATTTTATTTTGTTATTCTGTCCAGGTTGTGCTGGTTCCTGAGCATGTCCCGAAGCCTGCACCAATAAAGCACACATTGTTGCTTCTATGAACTGAGACTATCGGTGACTGACGTAGCACATGCCAATGAATCATTGGGGTTTGTACCGTATACGGCGTTTTTTAATTTTATAGAAATTCTCTATCTTATAGCAAGGTATCTCGATGCATTAGGATGTGAAGATGGTTCCGAGGTATATGCTTTTCGTTCTAACTCCTTTGTAGGCTGTTAAATGCTTTTTGAAAAGCCAATACGTAGGTTGCTTTGATGAGGGTTAATTTGTAGGCTGGGCTTGGAGGAGACCAAGTCGATATACATGACGCCAAAACCTTTGAAGAATTTGTAACTATTTTTTATGCTTTAAATGCTTTAGGATCTCACTTACAATGATATTGAACCATATTGTCTCAGCCATATTTGTAATGCTTACTTTGACTTTGCATCGACCAACAAATCGGGCTGTCTTCGTTCACTGTCCTCTCTCTTAGCTCTTATAAAATCTCATCGTATGGGTTGCGTTGAATAAATTAACATTTAAGGAGTAAACAGACCTTTGCGTGATCAAGATTTCTCATCTTTTTTTGCAATGACTGGACATTCGTGTGGAATCTGGAATTACCGATCAGTTCCAAAGCCTACTGACTTTTTACCGCTGATGATGCAGGATATCCACAGGAAAATTGTGCTTCAACAGCATGTTTTGGCTCACCGTTCTGCCATCTACTGTCTCAAATACGATCGCCGCTCCGATTATCTTATATCGGTACAAATTTGTTATTTTTTTAAATTTATATAGGTCAAGCTTTTAAATTCTTTGGGCAATTTATTCTGGATCTTCTAACTTGTGCGTATTTTTCGTTATTTGTTTACCGTGAGGTAGCGAGAGCGATAGCTTGTACGGTACCGCTCCTTTTTGGTTCTTTTAGGCATCCGATGACTACACCATTAAAATATGGTCTCTGCGATCATCTCAGCCTAATCTCTCCGTCCCGCTTCTACGTCATACGCTTCGAGGCCATTTAGCGGAAATAATTGAGGTTGACGTATCTATTGACAACCATCTGATGGTTTCCGTAGATGCAGATTGTACTTTGGTTATTTGGTGCCTGCGCACCGGTCAGCCTCTCGTCTCGTTTCGTGGTTCTCGTCGCAACAGAGTCATTTCGGGTTTGAGCTTCATACCTATTCCTCAACCATCTGGATTCCCAAGTGGGTTTCTAATTTCTTGTTACCTTTCTCTCGCAAGTCTTCGAATTTACAGCCCAAACTTTCCTTTGTAGATGAGAAAGATGGGTGGCTTTTGGTATCTTCGTATGGCTGTGGGCTGCATTTCATTCGCTACACACACACCCTTGTGGTTAGCGAAAATGAAATAGGCTTTGGAGTGGATGGGTTTGTGGAATGCTGTTGTAGCATCCGTCTCCACCCCACTACCACCTTCAACACCCGTGAGTCGGACACCGGTTTCTCTAACAACACTAGTGCTGTCGTTCTGGATGTTAGTCCAGGTGAGTTGAAGTCGCTGCTGCTAATTACTTCTCACGTATCTCTCGGGTATCCACTAACTCACCCGGCTTGGATAATTTCCTTTCTAGGCGGTCATCACGTGGCGGTGGGCTGTACTGATCACAGTGTCCGCATGTTCACCTTTTCTGAAGGTGGATGCCCCATTTCAGCTGGCCGGTTATCTGCTCATGAGGTGTGTGCCTGATTGCCTCTATTTTATCTCGACGTTGTTCTTGATCCATGGGGATTTGAACGTTACTATCATTTTAATTAATTGTCCATCTCATTTTTAGTTGTTGCCTAGTAGGATTTTGGTTTTATTAATAAATCCCCTGCAAATGAATACTTATTGCGGTTCATGTGTTGATTGTTTACTGGGTATTAGATATTGGAACACCCTTAGTTTAGTGAATAGGCAAATTTAGTACGTTTTCGTCAGCATATTCTTCCTCGTTTATCTTACGGATCATCACAGTACGTAATTTCCTCTGATCGTCTATTTTTCCTACTCACTTCAAATTCATTTTACTAGCTTGCGAGAAAACCAGCCCAGTTTGTTTCAAATAATTGACATTTTCATTGCTTTATCACTATCAATGGTATGCTAATGTGTCTTACCCTCCATTCGTCCACCACTTTGACCTAAAGTTGGTTTCTCTATTTGTAAATCGTATAATTTTCTAAGCTGGAGAATTTTATTCTCGTTTTGCACAGATTACCCATTAGTTTTCATTATCTCTGGTAGAACAATAAAAATTATGGTTTTATTTTCGTTTCGAAGATGGGTTAATACATTTCGGTGGTATCATTATCAAGCAGATGGACTTAAATAATAGTCTTAGTGCTAGATGATAATACGCAATAGCCTGTCGAAACGTCTAGTGATGCCCCTCTATCATAGCAAATTCCTTGCTTCTCTGAGGTTCTAGTCCATCCGTTCTACGCACGTCGTAACAAGTAATTAATTACTCTGCCTCCTTTCTGGCGATGTGCTC
The DNA here is from genome assembly GCA_000469725.3 of Echinococcus multilocularis. Classification (NCBI taxonomy): domain Eukaryota; kingdom Metazoa; phylum Platyhelminthes; class Cestoda; order Cyclophyllidea; family Taeniidae; genus Echinococcus; species Echinococcus multilocularis. The sequence goes on along the minus strand of LN902846.1, from coordinate 1,224,004 downwards.
CAATCTTCATAATAAATTTCCCTTTTTGATTTCGTAGGATGATGTGAATAGCGTAGCCTTCAGCAATTCTGGAGTGCAACTAGCCACTGGGTCCGCTGACGGAGGTAGCTGTTGGCTCTGGAATCTTCGGGCCGGTCTTTGGACAGGATTAGAACTAAAGCTTCGCAAACGGTAAGCATGCGTACTGTACACGCACACATGCAAAATAACTCCTTTACGCTTCCTCAATTTTATCCTCACAGGCCAAAGAGTCGTCCTTGTGTTCTGCGCTGGAGCTGCAAAGATACTTATCTCGCTGTCTGCCTCAAGAGTGGAGCTGTGAACGTCTTCAGTGGAAGGAATGGTGAAAGAGTAGCTATTCTCACGGTGAGTATGTCATTTTGTAGTTACATCGACTAAGAACCGATGCCCTTGTTGAGATTCTATGATAGTAGCCTTGAATGCATGTGGATCGGGTAGTCCCGTGGCCTTATAATTGGCTCGTTTTTAAAAAATAAGCAAGTGACTTAAATAGGTTTCTACAGAATAAGTCAAACTATTTCTCCAAATATTTTGAAAATAAATTAGTTGTTTGGCCAGATTCATTGCTGCTTCTTAGTTTTATGTATCATTTTTCAAAATTTGCTATTCAATTTTGAGTCGGTAGAGCTATTTATTGTTAGCTTCTGTCGCCCTCCCTCTCCACCCTCGCAAAGTAGGGGATTCCAAACATTGATCGTAGCCATCCATTCTCCATCACTTGTGCAGGGTCACGAAGGCGCAGTTTACGCGGTTGCCACTTCACCACTCTGCGAGGAGATTTTAGCAACCGGTGGTGCTGACGGCCGCTTCTACATCTGGCGCTTCGGCACATCTGCGGCTGTCGTACCTTCCATTCTCTTTTTTTATCGCTTTCCTGCACCTCAGCCAACTACCGACCTGGGCATCACCTGGCTGCAATCCACGGAACTTGAGGTTCCGTTGGCTGGAGCAACGGGAACGGCAACGTCGGATTCGCTCCAAGGTTCGGCGACAGTGGCAGTGGAGGATGATGAAGAACGGCGTCGGATTCGTGGAGAGGGTGGACTACAGAGTCAACGCATCACCTGTTGCGTCACCATGCCGACTGCCAACGGGCCGGGCTTTCTGGTGGCCACGAAGGCTGGTGTCATCTCATTGTTTGCTCCGAGCCAAGAAATAGAATCCGTGAAACGGCTATCCGGTGCTGAGGTAATGATCTCTTCCTTTTGCATTTCGCCTAGCATGATCCGTCGGCGTAGATTTTCATCCATTCATTTCATAAAATAGGTGTTCAATCCTTGGAATCCCGTTAGTTCTCCTTCACTAAATGCTATTGATTCGGATGGATTTCGTGTAGCTGCGTTTATGTTTCATTTGCGTAGATCGTCAATTATTCGAAGCAAATAACTCTCAGATTGACTGTTGAAATTATATGTTCGTACTTCACTATTTGTTTCCAGCCGTTTGACTTTGAGACCAGTGGGTAGTGTTTATCACATGGCTTCGAAGTCTCGGAGGTAATCTAGCCCACCGTACATGCAGTGCATCATAGACTTATGTCTAAAAAGTGTATTCAATCACTAGCATAATCATTATCATTACTCGTAAGACGTGGATGTAAGGACTGCGATGCTTGACAAATTAACGTTTTTGCCCTCTCACTCTGAAGCCACCACCCTATGAGGAACAGTTTCTGCACTGGGAGATGGATAACGCGGCGTTGCGGGAGGTGTCCCAGCCATCGAACACCGTAGCGTTGGCTCTGGGTTCCCCAGCTTCCAGTCAGTCATTCAACGCAGGCTCCACCTCACAAGTTCAACAGCCTCAGCAGCACCAACAGCCTCAGCAACAGGACGCGTATTCGTTATATAGTAACAGCAACGACTACAGCGTCACTGGGATATTTCAACCACCGCCCTGTGTACTTTTCCAACTTGTCCACGAGCCCAGTGGCGTACCTTTCTCTCGACTGCCACCGGCCTACCTGACCACTCTGAGGGGCTACCCCTACTCCCCAGACAGACAGATTGCTCAGGTGCCTGGCAGACAGGCTTTCAGGCCAATCGACGCTAGACCAACTACCATGGTGGACGATGGTGGGCTTTTATGCACCTTTTTGCAGTCCTCTTCCTTAAGTGGGAATTGCCCAATTTCAAATCAGAAGTTTGCCTTATTGTTCCTCTACCACAGTGCACTTTGTTCGCTCACCGGTACTTAACAGTATCTGACAACCAGCGAGAGGGTGAAATGAACTTTCAGTGGAAGGTGCTTTTTTCATTCATTTCAATTTCAAGAATGTTTCGTTATGCTCTACATAGATAGCCTTACGGTAGGAAATTGCCGTGTTTAAACTATAAAAGTCGGGTGTTCCAAATCTTATTATGGTCTAATGCCTTAAAACGACAAGCGCTGTCTGATAAATACGTTTAGTGAAAACCACTTTATCTTTGGGCGTGGATTCGAAGGCTGGTGTTGAAATAGCGATGCATCTTCTGGGCAGCCAAAAAAACCAAGATGGAATGCTTGAGGTATTGACCTTCAGGATTGACGCTTGATGAAGTTGGGCGTTCCCTACTTGGCAACCAGGTAGAATGACGAAGTAGGGTTTTTACATTTTAAATCGAGAAAATAAATAATATCAGGTTATTGCCCTTTTATTTTCATTCTTACCCAGACGGTGAGGAGGTAGTTGTGGACGATATCCAGTTCGCTAATAACGTTCCATCCACCTACTGCTGTCCCGCACCCCTTCAGTCGTCAACACCACGAGACTACACCAAGACTTACCTCTGGTGTTGCCACTGGCTCTCGGGTAAAGATGATCTTATTTGTCCTCTCTCTAAAAATGATGTAAAGTGAGTTTTCTGAATGGCACCCTCTTTTTCTTTTCAGACAAGTAGTTGAGTTTAATACATTCTTCTTCCAGATTGGAACTTGATAAGTTTTTAATTCGACAAGAGATCGAAAAGAAGGCCTCTCGTGAGGGATTGCAAACTCTTACCCACTCAATACCCAGCCTCACCAATAAGGATGTAGATGGCGCAACGATTGCTCCCGTTGAGAATGCCATTCGGTCGGCGGCAGCTCTAGACGAGACACAATCGTCGTCGTTAGTGGTTTTGGTGGGTGAGGTGGGAGGTGGAGATGGGGACGAAGGTGGGGTCTTTCCCTTACCCAGTGACTCTCTTTTGGACGTGGATGGTGGCGAGGTGGCGGATGACTCAGAGAACGATTCAGATTGGTCAGCGCACAGGGACGCGGAGGCCGGTTGGGGCTCCAGCCGAACTCGTCGCAATCGTCCCCCGACAACTCGATCAAGAACGCGACGCTGGCATCTCGAGGCTGCAGAACAGGTATCAACATCCTATACTGTACTGCCGAAAGGCAACTAACTCCCCTCCATGCGTTCGCAATATCCGGATGACTCTAAATATCCTTATTATCCATTCGTGTTTTGAAATAGCGCGTATAACTTATAACTTATGGTCAGCATGCCAATGTCAATGTAGAGATCACAAGTACTATATTGAAAGTATTTTTAATTCGCAAATTATTCGTTGATTCCTTCTTTTGGAACGGGATGTTAAAACTATGCTTGCACTAAAATCATTATTTCCTCTAAACGGATGGACAAATTTCTTAAAGATCTTTATGAAATTGAGGATCAACTGCAATAAGATTTGAAGGTACTTAACAGCTATTTTTTGCATCGCCTCAATTCTGCTAGTCAAGCAATGTTGAAATTCACTGCACATTCACAGACCTCAATCCAACCTTGATCTATATTTTCTTCAAACACGCCATCGATAGTTACTTTGTTAATGTTGAATTAGTCGTGAGTAGTCGCGTGCTCATGCCACAAACTTGCTACTGCATGCTGGTGAAAACTGTACCACTAATATTCAGACTTACTGACGTCGTTAATGAGATCTTTGGACTGGCAGAGTAGTAGACAGCATATCTGAAGAAGGAAGGCGGAAATGTTTTGCTAAATAAGTGTGCTGGTTTATGCTTCCCTGCTATCATTTGTATTATTTTAACGACCATAGTTGATTAGAAATGGTTGTGTTATCTTGTAAGCGTTTTCAGACAGGAACAGAATGAAATGAAGCGCAACTACAAATCGAATAATCGTTTTGATTTCCTGAGTAACTTAAATATTTAGTGAAGTTTTTTAAACTCTTAAGCCGCCGACTACAAGTCGTCACCGCAGTGATGTAGAACTGGCAAGTCCACTGCTGAACGGCAGCCTCGACGACTCCGTAATTCGCCGCTCGGCCCGACAGCGCCAGAGGCTGCGGCGTGAGCGTCAGAATCAACTCTCTCTGGCCACCCAGCTGGAGGCGGTGCGTACACTGCGGCGTGCTCGGCGCTCCGAACGCCTACGACGATTCCGACGGCAGCGTGGCCTTCCCGAGACGGTAACCATGCTACGAAGGAGTGCTACAATGCCGAGAGACGGGACAGAGCCTGTGGCTCTAAACAGTCTGGAGGATCTCGAGATGAACGATGAAGTAGTTGAGGTGGCAGATGCCATCCCCGCTAACCCTAAGGAGCGAACCAAGCAGCAAATCATTCGCAGTATCGATTTTATCAATTCGGTAGGTGCCCTAATACATGCGCCGAAGATTGGTTTTTATCCTTTTTTTTTGGCAAATTCACCAAGTGCACTCGAGTGTTTCCGTGATACCTGCGCCTTAGTCTTTTTTTTAATACCAGATCATCTGCAATCCTTGCTTTCTGCTAACTTGATGAGTTGAAGGGTCTCAACCAGTAAACCGATTGTTTTTGAAATAGTATTAACTTGCTCACATCAAGGCTAAAAACTACGGATATTTGAAGATGAGTATCAAAAGTTTTGTTCCTTTGCATTGGTGCTTAAGATTTCCATCACCGATATCCCATTCGTTATTTTGTAGATTTATTGTAGCTTTTTGCACCAGGTCGTCCTACAAACATGGCTGGATCCAAAACAGTATAACACATGCGAGATGTTCATGGTTCAAGATTAAGTGCATTTTTTCGTTCTTGATTAATGTGGTGATCGATTCTTCTCTTAAACATTAAAATCTGCAAACACGGACTATTTTAGCGTCTAATGGACACAGAGTTGGAAATCTATGTGAAGTTGAAATTATGCCTTTTCTGGATTGTTTTCCTGCTTACGAGTTACGCAAATATCGGGTTGAAGTATGTGGACTTCAAGACGGTTCGAAGTTGGCATTTTAACTCTTCGAGCAGAAGAGCCTGGGCAAAGGGGATTTTCAAAGGTTTTCAGAATTTTCAATTATTTATAGAGACCTGACCTGGAAATCTCTTCGACTTTACCTGCTCCACCGATGTTATTCGGTACCATATTCAGCTTGTTCTTACGGCCGTCGTATCAGTCAACGTGAGTAACCAGCGTTTCAACGCGGAATGTGACTTGGCGTGTCAATAATCCGGCTGCGCCTGCCGCAGTGTGCAGTTCATAATGCGAAATCAAGAACCTAAAAAAATTAAACGATTGAATGCTTGAAACTTTTTACGCATTCTGCCATGTTATTTCATCATGTTTAAAGGCCCGATTTTGTATCACTTTTCAGTTGCATGTCAAATGAGAAACAGTACGATTTCCCAAATTGTCCAAGTAGTTATGTCTCTCGAATCGGATTAACCGGGACGTACGTGAACATGCAGCGAAAAATTACAGAGGAGTTTTCTACTGTTTGTTGAGTTTAGTCGGATGTTTCCACAGGTTGACACGAATTGAAGACCTGGTTCTGGCGATTGTAAGGAGTGGTAGACAGTGTTTCAAAGTTCACCTATTGCAAACAGTTCTTAACCAGCGTGTTCTTCTAAATACTATTTTGGGCGGCTTTAATTGAAGACAGTTGTCTTAATCTGTTTACGACCCGCTTAATATATAACTTTTCTAACTTGTTTTGGACAGAATTGTCAGTCATTAAATCCACCAAGTTCCTTAATGATGTCCTAATTTTGTCAGCATCATGTGGACTTGCCTCTTCTTGAACCACCACCGAACGGCTTTCCCGGCGTCTCCAATCCTACAGGAGGCGTGACACCCGGACCTTTGGACTCTGAACCTGTCTCATGGTTGGGACCGCATTTGGATTGGCTCTCCGCCACAAAGCCCTCTGCGTCCCCTTATGTGCCTCAACTGGGTGATCGATTGGTCTACGTGATGCGTGGACATAAAGAGTACTTGAGTCGGGCCTGGCATGAAGGATCGGTTCCGGCCATCGATGTCATCAACTCTGATGGTGGTTGTCTGGAAGCAGAGCGGCTTCCACTACCTTGGGAACAGAATTCCACATTGCCTGTAAGTAATTTGATGTCTACTTCAGTTTTTTAGCCGCAGTGTATTTCTCTTATTGGTACTTAGTTTAATTTTTACGTTGTAATCAACTTCTATTCTTGGTGAATGTCGATGTGTTCGAGGATCTTTGAAATAATTGACTTCAGTCACTTCCGGTAAGTTGAGGTTTGCCATTCTTCACTCATTTTCTGTGTTATGTTCTATCAGAAGCGTTTAAGTTTACTGTGACACGTTTTATCTCAACCTCGAAGTGAACAGTGCCCATACAGTGAAACGTAATCCTCATCGTTTACTCTGATCATCATTCAGTCCGAACCTCACTCCCATAAATCAGACGAAAACAACTTTTTCTACTTGAGCACTTAAGATTTTTTTCCTTCATTAACCGCTTGAAAATGTATAAAGTCACCGATCTCTTCGCAGTTTTGTGGCACCCGAGCTATTTTGAAGAAGTTATGAGATTGGGATCTGAATGCATTCACTTGAGTATACAGAAAAGAAAGCCCCTTGTCATTATCGTAGGAACCAAAGCGTGGAGGGCTTAAAAGGCCAGTGTAGTGGTGAATTAATTGTTCTTCTGTCAAAATCTAACTACCCAGTTGATTCTATTTCAATCACCCCATAGGGCTATCTGTGCTGCCACGTCTCCGAAATGGCAGTACATTTTATGCGAACTACCAACGCAGTCAGCAATCGGAGGCCCCATTCCATCGCTTTCACTTCCTCTTCTCTTCGTCATCGCAATGCCACCTCTGCCAACACCACCTCTACCGGTCGTTTCACGCAGTCCCTGGTTCGAGCTTCTCCTGCACCAATAGACCCCGTTACCGATATCACAGACGCTGTTGACAGCTTTGTGCGTCTCGTATCCCTCCGCCTCGTCGTGGAGAGGCAGCAGCCCTACTCTTCCCTTACTGACTCCGAAGTCAGGTCTCTATCACCCCTGCCTAAGGAAATATTCATCCGTTATCATGATGTTGATGGGGTGCTTGACTTCCTTGTCCTTCGCAGTGTCTTTGATGAAGCTATCAATCGCTCTTGGAACGCTGGTTTGTTACGCGTCTTTGTTGACGTTGAATACATTCATTAGTTTTAGAATAGGTGTGTAGAGAGTATGGCTCGGGTATCCTCGCCTTTCACTGCTTATTTGTTGTTCTTGAGTAGCCTCTTGGGCAATTTTGAAAGCTTTATTATAACGACTTCAGAATGGACTCCAAGGATGGAATATTGGTCAAATGGTTGCAATGTGGCACGGCTGTCATTTTTGTGCTTCCCTTTTTATCTGACTTACCACCTCATTTCTACACAATGTGAGGTGGTAGATCTTACTCCTTTGCCAAAAATAATATGAATAATTGTGTCCCCTTTTGGGATTGATTCTGGTTCTCTCATCACATGTTCCACTGCATCCTACTATAGGTCGGACCTAATGCAAAATGGGTTGGCTGAGTGTATTGTCGTTTCATTCAAAGTTAAGAATTGAATATGTTCGTCACTGGAGTTGCCCCATGGGGGTTAGAAGACTCTCATGCTTGAAAATTCAAACAAATGAAACAGTTAATTAGTCCGTCCTTAGAGTCGAGTGGTTTCAGCTTAAAGCTAACGGTAGATTTAATCTTAGTGGAGTCAGTCATACGCGAGTTTGACAGTGAGGAAGTATTCTGAAGACAAGTGCTCTGGTAAGAGCGTAAACTGTTAACGGAGAGGGTTCATTTGACTGTTTTTTAGTATGCGTACCTGATGTGACCACTGTATACAGTAAAATGTAAAGTTCCGATAACAATTCAAGTGGTTTCCGTTTCCCACCAGGTGACGTCTTCATTTGTCCCGTGGAGAATGTTTGGTGGCGTGGACGCGTTCTCCGCGACTTTTCCGTCTTCAACCCCAGTACTTCTTCGTCCACACTTCCTTTGTCTCCAAGCGATCCTTGGTTGGGAGTTCGAGTCCGTTGGTTGGAAAATCACGAAACAGGAGCTGCTCATGAACCTCTTCTACCACCGAGCCTCTCTAATTGTCCGGGTGTGGAGTCTCTGGAAGGCGGTTTTGACGGTGATGTTGTCATCACTTTCTCGGACTGCCTCAGCCCTTGGGATATGCATCCCTGGGTCAGCAGGCTTCCCATTTCCGGTACGTCTCGCCTTTGTAATACCATGTATGTAAATTTACTTTTCCCTCATTGTTTTTATCTTCCAGATGATCCAACAACGACCTTTTCTTCAGTCTTCATGCACAGCGGAGAGATTAGGATTCCAGTGGATCGATTGACGCGACTTTTTGGTTCTCGGGGCTCCCAACCTATGTCTGTGTCCTCTTCGGAACCTTCTACATCTTTTAACCACACTAACACCACATTTGGTGAGGTCATCGAACGTATCAAAGCTGTCCTTGACAAGGTTGGTCGGAGCACCGGGCCACGACGTTTTAAACTCCTGAGATGGTTACCTAGGTGCATATTTCCTCTTCTTGTTTATTTCAGCTGATGACACTAAATGCTGCCGTAGCATTTAACAGTCCCGTGGATCTGGCAGCATTTCCAAACTACATCGTAGTCAATCCCAATTTGGTAGACCTTCTCTTTATACGCAATCGCCTAGAAAACCTCTTCTACAGGTAGGAGGGCTTTTTCTGCACTCTTTATGCTACGCTAGTATCTTCTTTGTCAATTTTGCACCCACTCTTCCCCTCCCATCTTTTACCAGGCAATCGGAAGCTATTCGCTTCGACTTAGAGCAGATTTTTAAGAATGCCCTTCGCTACAACGAACCAACTAGCCTCATTGTGCGACAGGCACAGCTGGTTACTTCTCTAGCTCTCAAGGCCATCTCCGACGCGAGTTTCAATATGGTTCGTTGCTGAATCGCATTTTGTCTTTGTTATCGAGTCTTTCCCAGCACCAATCTGATGTAATTTTCACTGGAATGGTAACTCAGTGTTTCAGTACTCCGACTCCTTGTTCGGACTAGGTTGCCTCATCATGGAAGCATTGTATTCATTTCGACACTTTTGTATTTTATGCCCACTTCTGCTATAAAAAACGCTTATACCTGTTCGTACGTTTGCTGCTGCTATCTAGCCACAAGTGACTTTAACTTTCATCTGCAGATTTGTAAGAATTTCGTGTTTTAGGCTCAAGTTTTTGCCTTTACAACAGAATTCTATGCGGCATGAAATATCATTATTAATAAGGATTTAAAATTTTGACTACTTGATCTGATATTACCTATCTACGTTTGTTTTTATTTGCGCCAAACATATGCATAACTTTCAAGGTAATTAAATTGATTATCACAAGTTCAGTAATTTGTGGGCTGCATTATGCGTAGGACAAATTGATGGACAACTACATATCAGCAGTGGCCGTGGATCCCCAACTTGATCCTGCATTCGAGGTACCACAGAATTCCTCGTCTTCCACACTACCTGCAGTGCATGAGGTGGAAGATGACGAAGAAGGAGAAGGCGAGGAAGAAGGGGTAGAGGAAGAACAGGAGGCATCAATTGAAGACGCTCCAGTTGTTCTACCCTCTACGTCCTCCCCTGACTCCCCGACTGCTGTAACTACGAAACGTTCCCGATCATCAGAGGACTCGACACACCTTGCTCCAGCATCAAAGCGAACTGCTCTTAACGGAACTGGGGGATCACGTTATCCCCTACGGACTCTCACCGCCCACCCTCCACCACCACCACCGCTGCCGTCGCATTCAACTGAGACAGAGGCAGGTGATGCACTTGACTGGCGAAAGGTATGCCGTCAACTCCTGCGAGAGGTGAAACGTGATCGACGCAGTTTTTTCTTCCGTGAACCTGTCAATATTAACCAGTATGCGGTAAGTCGGCTTATGAATAGAAGATTTGATTATAAAAGTGGCATTCACGTTTTGGTATATTGTTATTACTACACTGAGAAACAGGCAATGCAGCTATCTAAAGCTGACACATTCAAATCATTGGAAACAATTTTGCGGCCTGAAGAAGGACGTTTGTTGTTCGGTATTTCACTTAAAAAACGTTTTTTGCGCCTCTTTGTGCTGGATGGGGTAGCTTTCATAGTTTAATGCCTAAAACACATGGCATTAGTCCATCGGGTATTTAAGCAGCGTTGTCTGTTCAAACGATATGCAGTTGAGCACTACCTTGATGTCTCTACTCACAGATCTCAGCTGACTCTATCAGCTCTTTGATTCTCCTTACTGTATAATTTTAGAACTCATTTTTATGCACAAATGGGTAATTGTGCCAAAATTGCCCATTCATTACATGCTATGGTATGTTTTGCGTTCATCGGTCAAGTCATTTGGTGATGCTTTGAGTCTCCTAGGCTTTGCCGCTAATATCACGAATTGTACAGTTTCATAAAAGTTGCTTTCAAACGAAGACAAATGGAAACGGACATTGCGAGTCTTTAACCTTGTTATTTCAACTATTTTAAATACAGTAACGAAGTTAATGACCGTGTTTTTTTCCTTCCAGACCTACAGACAGATTATCCAAAATCCGATGGATCTGGGTTCCGTTCAGGCTCGTCTTTTGCAGCATGCACCCCAAGGTGACATTGACACCTATTCTGGGCCGCGTCAATTCCTCGAAGACCTTGAATTGATTGTCAACAACTCTCGTCTCTTCAACCGCGACTCTGACACTCAGGTAAAGTGAAGCAATGCTTTGAAACAGCAATCGTATGTATAAAGGTCTTACACTTAGACAGCGGTTATGACAGCGAAATTTGTATAGCGCAACATTTCCGCATTATCTAAGCAAAAATGCCTTGCATGATCCTTTTCTCTATTTGAGCGTTGAGAATGCTATAGCTATCTATCGCATCTGTTCATCTCATCCTTGACATGCAAAATGCTTGCCAAACTGCTTGGATAAGCAGCATTGAAAACTGACTATTATTTTATAGCATCAGTTGCAGTCCACTTGAACGGGTTCGTAAATGGGGGGTGATCTTGAGCCCTTACATTGTGGACACATTTCTTCCTTTTACCTCGGTGGTATTTACGATACCACATACCCGTCTTTGTGAGCCATTCTTAGCTTCTTGCAATGCAGACAGAAACTAGGCCTTTATGTCTCGCGCATTAGTCACAGCTTTAATTTGGCTTTCATTCAACGGTGAGTACCATTTGGAGAGAGTCACTCCTTACTCAAGGTCAGTTTAAACTCCACGAGTGACTTCCTTTTTAGTACCAACTTTTATCAAATTATCAGTGTGGGCACATTGAGAAGGCCTAAATGTTGAAAAAAAATAGTTAATTTGTTTTGCTATAAGGCTGTTAGACGTCTTGGATGGTTGGTTCGAGAATCGTTATCATCATAATGTGCGGTCAACGCCTCTCAGAATGAAAAACCAAATAATTATTGGTAGGTATACTCGGATACTCGATGGTTGTCGCGGTGGATAAAAAAGGTTGCGAGGAAGCGCCTCTCCCTATACCTGGGAGACGACTCCCTTCCGGCTTCTGGTGAATCTGCACAGTACGACAGCAACAATGACAACGAGGTTCACCAACGTCTACGAAGCCTTAGGCCCTCAACTAGAGCATCTCTACGTAGATTTCAGTGAGTTTGGCGGACTCTATATTGACACTATTTAAATGCTTTTTCATCGTCATGCTAAACATGATAAATCGTGTTTGGGAGGGATAGACTCACCAGATCTTTTATTACCGATCACAGAATCCCGCCTATGTTCACTTTTCCACCTAACTCATTATCAGCGATGTGGAAGACTGAGGATTGCTTTGATCGTTTGAACCTTCCACGACAAATTCTGTGTTAAAATTATGCTTAGTAGCATGAATTCAAAAGTAATTTTGGCCTCATGCATTCGTGGAACATGGAACACACTGTACCCGAGACAGTTATGACGCACCATCAATATGATTGAAAACAGGACATGCTGTAAGTCTTTTCCTGCGGTTCTCTAACGATACATGCATATGCATATTTGCATGTTTTACTGTTCACCTTTGAAATCGTACTTATTTTGTGCATTTTTTTCCGTTTTATGCTCGCCTCCAGCGAAAACACCGTTGGTAAGCTCGTTTTTAAATGACCTTCTGAGAGACTTTTGTCTTTCGATCGATTAATGCATGACAGCATGAGCAGAAACTTCAATTGACTTTATTTCACCTCATTTCTAACACATTGACTCCTACGCATCCTTTATGCTGGCGGAGTTAAAGCATGCTTTTAGCAGAAATTTGCTATTTATGTTGAAAGTATCATTGTTTATCAGTACACGAAGCTCAAGGCGCTATCTAGTTCTCCTATTCTCATTTTATGCTGTAGCTGAATATGCCTTAATCGGTGCTATTAGAAGTGTTCTTTTTCCAATGCTAAACAATCAGTGTGTGCTCTTTGCTATTTAAAAGCTGTAGCAACTGTTCCCGAACCAGTCGATATTTCCAACGGCGTGGGACAGATGCCTGAAAGGAACAGTGAGACAGCAGCGGTGGATGTTTACTCTGGCGGCGTCGGTAGAATTCGAGCTAGCCGCGGTCGCAAATCTCGACGTTCATTGCATACTCACGGAACCCCCCACAGCACTACCTCCTCGTCTTCCAGTACATCCGCCTCCACTTCTGTGGGTCGTTCCACACACGGGCGCTCTCTGCGCACTTGCTACACTCTTGAGGCACCTAGACGCAGTTCTAGACGTCGGCTGTGCCGCGCGCAAGTGGAAGAGGGGGAGCAATTGACTCGGTTACGACCCAGACGTAGTGCTGCTTTGAGACATTACTACGAAGTAGATGAGGAAGATGGTGAGGAGAAGAGGTCGTCTCAAGATGGTGAGGGCATCGTGGGGGAAGAATAGGAGTGCACTGCAGTGGAAGTGTAGCATTGAGACGGTTATTTTAGGTGATTTGGATTTTGTGTATTATGTGTACATAACATAGATTTAATTTTTTGTAGCGTTCACCTTTTAAGCAGATAAAAGGCACGGCTGCGCAAAGCCTGGTTTCTATGCATGTAGTGCCCTTGCGTTGGCTCGTGTTTGCACTTAGACGATGGCTGTAACTGCATCCCAATTTGGGGCAAGGGGTTAGGGCGCATTGGAGGGCTCAAGCGCTCCGTGGGTGTTATCGTGAGCAGTGGTTTGGGCCGACTACAGGGATCACCTGGGTTGTTCTTGGTGGGCAATGGTGCGATCCATGTACTGTCGGTGTCACCCTGAGTCCTGTAGGGGATTCGGATTAAGACAGCTCTAGTATTGCTTTGGCAGAGGTAATTCGCCCCATTGGGCGCTGCTTACGCAGAAACAGCTAAGTCGCGTTCTTTTACAAGTTACTTAATTGTGAAAAAATAGTAAAAAATTACCTAGAAGTTGCGACTGAATTCGTATTCTCGCCCTTAAATTGTTTAAGTCAATCAACCAATAATGTATATATTCGAAGCACCCAATCATAGGCTTGGCACTATTTTCCAGAGGATTAGGGTCCCTGGGCTTTGAGTTGGGTCCAAAGCAATACTTTTAGATACGTGCAAATTCTCCTAGGACCTCTTAGAGTTGGTTCATATCTGATTTTATCAATATTCTAATGAACTCTTGATTGATCACTCACCTTGGTAACTCACAAAATGCTTCTTCAGTCAATCCGACGAACTTTTGTCCGCCTAATACATTCTAGATGGTTTCCCACACCTACTTCAAGCAACACTGACTCATTACACCTCCTTTATTCTCGCAATTTCCGTCAATTCAAAACCCCGTTCAGATGGTTTAGACAAGATTCCAAGCCGTCACCATCAAAGGTTGATGAAGAAGTGGACCCACGCCGGCCTCCCAGAAGAATGCCCATGGCCCCTTTCATAGCTTTTTCAGCGGGTCTCTCAATAGCCATTGCGTACTACCTCTATAAAGTCTCTAAACCCGTTGAAGTGTCGTGGCGAGTCTTTGAAGAATTTCTCTCTCGTGGTGAGGTTCGCGGCATTCAAGTCTCACAGACTCGTGGAAGAGCGCTTGTTCTCCTTCAGTCTGCACAATTTGTAGATGGGAATGCTGTCTTTGTAAGACAGATCTTTTTTATTTTATTATCTCGTTCAGAGGCCTATTTGATCCTACTTGATTCTTTGTCGCCGTCCTTTTTTATTGTGTGGGGAATGTTCTCTAGTTTTTCCTAAATTATTTGAAGTTATTCAGTTGTTAATCTGTGCTGACCGGATCTGTAAAACATGCTATAGGACCCAAAATTATGTGAAGTAAATCATTGGTGAATCCCATTCCATAAATATTGGTGAGACCTTATCATCTCAGGGATCATTTCCATCCCTCATTTTCATATTCCTTTTGTCACTGTTTATACGATTTCTTTACCCCTTGAGAACTGACCGAGGTGGGCTTTTTAATTTGCTGCATTAGATGCTAAGAAAAAATTGCTTCAATGCCAATTCAATGAGTTTTAAATGTGCTTAATTTGAGATATGAGTTTCCTCTCTAAAGAACTGTTCCACGTTGGATTTTATTCATCTAGAAAGGTTGTTTTAGGCAAGGCTTTTTTATTTGTTGACTTTGATATTTGCTATCGTAACTTATTACTTAGGAGTTGGTTATTGGAGCGCTACATTAAGAGAATAATAAAGCTAGATGGTAGTGATTTGCAACCATTTTTCGCATTCCTCGTACCTAATTTATTCAAATTTCCAATCACGATTTCTTATTAAACTTAAAAATGTGGCGCTTTTACCATCTGCTCTATTCCAGGTAGTTTGTGTTCCTCTCCAAAACGAAACAGCTCTTGATTTTGAACGTCGTGTGCGTTTATTTGAGGCAAAAATTGGTATTCCTCAGTCCGATCAAATACCTCTTACTGTTGCGTGAGTTCCTATCAGCCTCCAATATTTTTTAACCACTTTATTTATTTGCTCGACCTGGAATGCCGCTGGAATGTTGCTGCTTTTAGCCACGAAATGAACACCAATGGCTTCTTAATTACAGTTATACTCTCCTCAGCCGTTGCTGCCACAGCTGCATTGCTATGGATACGCAAAAACGCTCCCCGTGACCTACCACCAAAAGAGGCAATTATGGTGGCTCTGCGGAAGCTCTTCTACCAGAAGAGCGCCGTTGGGGGGCGCACGATGAAAGAAAAGCAGAGACAACCCCCGTTACCTAGACAGTCCAACGATGAGCCGAGCGTCGGTGGCAGTTATACTGGGGGCTTTGGTAGCGGAATGCCGTTCCTTGATGCATTTCCCGGTATGGGAGAGCCTGAACCCATCACCACCAATATCACTTTTGATGTGAGTCGTATTCTGTATATAAACTTATTAATCCGGCCTAATTTACAACGAATTGAACATTGGGGATAAATCATCCTAAAAGCAGCTTAGACTTGGTTTAGGCTTTGATTGTTTTCTGCACAAACATCGATTTTTATCGTATCTTTTACACCTCTTTATGCAGCCTGACTTACCTTGATTTATTGCCTTCTATTTTAAATAAAGCGTCCGTTTTGATAGGTGCTCAATGCAAGAAGTGTTTAGTGCTTTTGAAGGTGTAGTAGTTTTCTGAAAGACGGGTCTTCAAAATAAACAGATTTGAATTTAGAACTTGACCATTGGTGTATCTTGAAATGGCTGAACTTTTCAATTAGTTATTGTCAAAATTCGTTCACTGGTGTTGTCTTTTTACCATTTTACTCATTTATGACTTTTTGAGAAATTGTCACCTATAGTGCTATATTGGGTTACTATTTTGTGTGCTGGGGTGGACCTGTCTTGATGATCATGAAATCTGAGTACAGAAGTTTGCTAAAATTGGCTAAACCACTTAAATTGTTTCATTTATTTAGTGGTTCTGCTTTCGTATGAAATTACCCATTAATACCTTCATGGGATAACAAATTCTGCCATTTATGACAAATGTTCGGAAAGCTTGTTGTAAAGTAATTTAAAAGCGTTGCTTGGAGAAATAAAACACCCTTTCACTCCATTTACCAAACCAATTAATAATTCAATTCCTTAGGATGTGGCGGGCATGCATGCGGCGAAGGAGGAGGTGATGGAATTTGTCTCTTATCTCAAAAACCCCGCTAAGTACCAGGATCTTGGTGCAAAGTTACCCAAAGGTGCGCTTCTGTTGGGTCCTCCGGGGACGGGCAAGACTCTTCTTGTCAAGGCCCTTGCTCACGAGTCCGGCGTGCCTTTCTACTCCATGGCTGGCTCGGAGTTCATCGAGATCATTGGTGGTCTTGGCGCCTCACGAATCCGCAAACTCTTCAATGCTGCCCGACAGAGATCTCCCTCCATTATCTTCATTGACGAGATCGATTCCGTTGGACGTAAACGTTCTGCTTCGGCGTATGCAAAAATTTATTTTCTTTGCTGGTGCTTTACTTTCCTCAAACTTTTTTTATTAACAGAATGATAAGAAGTGCAATACTGGCAGGGCTTTGGATAGGTTGTTTGGTGTGCTATGTATACACTATGCTACACGGTCTATTAGTCTGCACCTATCTAAGTCCCTGTTCCTACCAAATGTCTATGCTTACAGTTTCTACCACTTGTTGGCTATCATAAGAGGGCTCTGCTTATTGCTACTACCTTTTAGTGGCACTCGTATGGTGGAATGTTACGATTCATTTCACTTATGCACCATTCGGTTATCATAGGAATCTATGTTTCCTGTGTCTCACTTAGCAATCATCTCAATTGGCAATGGCCTCATATTGGATTGTCTATCCACTATGGGAGCTTTTAAGTACATTAAATGCAAAGGAATTGGATGATATTCTCACAATACATGGGGAAAGCGAAAACAGTCCTCAGTAAGGGACCGAGTTTTTTTACGAAGTGTTTTAAATTTTTTTTATTATTGCAAAAATAACTTCGCTTTTGCATTTTTTTCGCTGAAGCACTAATCCTTTTGTCTTACCCTTCACATCATTACCATAAACTGAGAATACTTCAGGTGGAATGCTGAGCGGTATCATAAAAATTGACGAGTAGAGAATAATGCAGTCAGGATAAAACGTCTTAAAATATTATTTTATGATCTATTTCATCTAGCTGAGATCTTTTTTTGGACGAAGATTCTCATGTGGTGTGTTTATCATCATTGCTCGGTTGAATTTCTCAATAAGTTTCGTCATTGCAGAACTTATTTATGTGAAATCTGGTGTAAATCCACGAAATCCAAATTGGGGGTCTTTTTAATTTGACATTAGACTTTTCGTGCCATCAGCATTTCTGTTTTGCTGGTGATTTCTGTGACCACTTCTGAAAGGTCAAGTGTGTGCACTAGAGATGATACTCAGGACCGGAAAAGGACTATGTGCGGTTTTTGATCCACGTATTCTAGCATCCCCCATTCGTGTGATGTCAATGATGCAACGGTTTCTTAGCACTTTTTTAAAATACTTTCTAGGCCAGGTGGTGGTGGTGGCGGAGTAGCAGAAATGGAGCAGACCTTGAATCAGTTGTTGGTGGAGATGGACGGGATGGACACCACGGAGGGAACCATCGTCTTTGCGGCAACGAACCGCGCTGATCTGCTGGATAAGGCCCTGCTACGGGCCGGCCGATTTGATCGCCACATCTTCATCGATCTACCCAATATAGCTGAACGTAGGGAACTTCTGGACATGTATCTCGGTGAGTTAAGATTTTTTACTTGTCACAGAACTATTTTTGATTATCATAACTGTGCAATATTTGCCATGAGGAGTCACTATCACAGTGACAATAACGCCGATTTTAGTAATGGCAGTTGATATTCCTGGTTCTTGGTTGAGTTAACTTACCTGGGAGATGAGTTTGTTATCGTTCAACGTTAAAATGAATACCGACGTATATGAACCGCCCTATATAAATGGCACTAAATGGGAAGGCTTATCTTTAAATAACAATGATTGTCTTTTGCGACCCGCAGGCAAGTACAAACTGGCCACCAGCATCGACGTGCCGGCGTTGCGCGACCGCCTAGCCACATGGACATCCGGCATGTCCGGTGCGGACATTGCGCGACTCTGCAACGAAGCCGCCCTCATCACGGCCAGAGGTGTCCATGCCGAAGAGGGCATCCAAGTTGCAGATTTCGACAGCGCTCTGGAGCGTGTTCTAGCAGGCAAGAATTTAACCTCTGCTTCCTCCCCACTTCTGTTACCAATCCTTAACATCACGACAGTTTATGGGATGAATTTACAATGACGGGGGCCTGATCTTATATGTGGTCCTAATTTTGAATCGTTATATGCGATAATCGCAGGATCATTGTAAGGTTCTTTTAGCTTACGTTTACGCTTAGGCAAGGTTCAATTTAATTTGACTCTCAATTGACCACGTTGTGGTACATTGAGATGACCATCAAAACTATCATCTGTAGTCTGGTTGAGGACTGGTTAAATTAAATGTTGAACCAATCTGAAATAGAACATGGGAAGGGAAAGCCAACCCCTGAAATCGCTTGCGATTGCATTGGGACAGGTGCAGCAAAGCGCTCGAGTCCGCTCTCGCAGCCTGAGCGTCGAGTGGCGGCGGTACAAGAGGCGGGACGGGCACTAATAGCTTCATTACTACCCTCAACGGGACTAAAGCCGTTCCGCGTTTCCATCGTGCCTCGCGCCTCCACTGGCGACTCCAGCATTTCCGGCAGCCTTGGCTTCACCCAATTTGTCCCCGAAGAGCGCTTCCTTCTCTCCCGTGACGACATCGCCGACCGGCTCACCGTTCTCCTCGCCGGTAGGGCTGCAGAGGAGTTTGTCTTTAAGGCCTCCTCTGATGGTGAGCTGACATTCGCAAGTTCTGGAAGGGTCTTTCTTTGTTCGTAAGTGAACGGCTAGAGGTGCATGATCTAGCGTTTTATCCGGTGGTCGGTAGACCCTGTCCTTGGTAGCCATTTTTTGGTTATAAACAAATTTCCATTCAGTCCAACTCTTTAACTAACCTCGATACAGAACGTGTCAAATGAACTTTTTTTAAAAACTAGCGTATCCATCTTTTTCCACGATTTCTCTGACCTCCATTTAATGTGCTTCCCCAGCCGTTTGTCATACTTCGGTCAACTGATTTAATATGCTGGCTATTCACTGGTATCCAGTATTGGCTTATCCCACCGCTTAGCCACCGATGTTACATTCCAACTATTTCCGAAGATTTTATGTGATATGTGAGTTGGTAAGTTATTCTGCTGCTTCAAAAAATTCAATCTGAAAAGTCGCCAATGACTTAAGGCAATACAGCGTTTTATCCAGTTCTACTGAAGTGAATTTCAGTAAGGGCTGGTTCCCGGTTATAAGTTTTGCAGGGATGTGCTTACGTGCGTACATCGACAGTAAGACAATTTTCGTTCCCCTGTTGTGCCATTTCAGCCTCAGAGCAGTATCTCAAGAAGGCTACCGACTTAGCCTACAAGGAAGTGCGAGATTGGGGGATGTCCAAGGCCGTGGGCAACCTTAGTTTTGGCGTAAGCCTCTATTTTGTTGCTCTGTTTAAATTGTGAATCACTAAGACTGGGGTTTTTCTGCTTCAGTAAGCCATAAAATTTTTCATTCATGTATCTGTAATATTCCAGCGTAATTGTTATCGTCTTGTATTATCCTTTCCACCAAACCCTTAGTTAAGAAAACTTTTCATAACCTGAGGAATTTCACTGCCGTTATTGGAAGTTCAATGTCTCCAGTGAACCTTTAGCTAAATTATTTCGCGCCCAGATTTTGTTCTGGAATGTGGGTCAAAATTTGTGAATTAGCGTATAAAAGATACAAGTGAAATTGCTATTGGTTGCTGTAGTAAATCAGCCGCAGCAGATGGATGTAGATGCGCTTATTTCCGGTGAGAGCCTGACTTTCACCTGGTTAGCACTTTAACAGTGTTTGACTATTTGTGACAATGAAGCGAGATGAAGTGACCTAGGTAGATGGTGGGGATTGGGATGTGGATGAAAATAGGGTAGGGTGGTTGCTAAATGGTCAACACAAGTAATTGTTTGGCCTGCACTTCAGCAAGGGGCCAATTCATAGTACCGCTTTTTACTTCTATTCGTATTCATTGATGATTTAATCTATTTCTCCTAGTAGAGGTGATAATTCAACAAAAAACGTTTCTTGGAGTGCTTCATTGCCGCCCATAAATCACTGGTGCTTTCATTCATTCCTGAAATTGCCTGAGCGCTAGGTTACTCCTCAGCTAACTGCAAGCCAAATTCTTTGAAAAGAGCACCATCTTACCTGAAATGTTGCAGCGGTTGTGAATTCTTAAAACTCAGCTCCATATAGCCTTTAGTGCGCTGCCAAATTTTCCTTTACCCGCTAATTTTCCATCTCTGTTTGTTGCATTATCCATCACATTGAATAACGGTGTAGCACAACCATCGTGAGAAGTAAGGTAGGGGAGGTTGACACACTTACTGCAACAATTGCATCCCACAATCAAGTGCTGTTGATTTATTTATTCTTACAGGATCACTCGCAGAATCCCTTCTCGATGGAGCCTTACAGTAAGCGGACCGCGGCAATGATTGATTGTGAGGTGCAGCGCCTCGTGGCGGAGGCATTCCAGTGCGCCATGGCACTGATTAAGCAGAACGAGTTGAAACTGCGTCGCATTGTTGATGAACTTCTTGAGAAGGAAGTCCTTTCGGCAGATGAATTAAAGGCTATCATCGCCTCAGACTCAGGTGTCTCCTGCTCCAACATTTCCACGTCCTGATGTCATCATAATCTGCTGCACCTCAAAAATTGGTCTACACTTCCCTTTGTCCCGTTTAATGATGGGCTGCCATAACTTCTTCACATTTCTATGACAAGTGAAAAGCTGTGTCGGTGTCTAGCAGGGCTACATTTGGCTAATAATGAAGTGCTTACTTGGTGTCATTGCAAGCCTCTCACCTGGCCAGTTTTACTTTTATATACGACTAAATCAAATTCGTTGTTTGCGTATAAAAGTCGAAATTATTTCTCACCATGGTTTGCCTTTGTGTTAATTTATTCCCATTGCATAGAAAAAAAATTTTTGGGTTCATCAATTATGGGACCAGTATCCTGAT
Source organism: Echinococcus multilocularis (assembly GCA_000469725.3). Lineage (NCBI taxonomy): Eukaryota > Metazoa > Platyhelminthes > Cestoda > Cyclophyllidea > Taeniidae > Echinococcus > Echinococcus multilocularis. The sequence continues at coordinate 1,202,693 of LN902846.1, read as the reverse complement.
TATGAGTCTAGGGTGGAGAACCACTTTGACCCGTATAGGCAGTCTAACAAAGCGTTTACGTAAATTAGCGGAAAGGCATCCCCTTTAATATTGCACTCAGCTTCCTATAGTCAGTGCACAGCCGTGGACTTCCGCCCTCTTCCGTTTCCACTAAATTAATATATGAGAACCATAGTGCTTTTGATGGTTTTACTTTTTTGAGCAGAAGGCGGGGGCTGCGTCTAGGTGGCTTCCACATCGGTCTAGCTTCATTGGTGTTTATCGCATGCTGCACAATGTTTGTTCTTCCCAGCTTAACACCAAACTATAAGAAACTTTACGTGCTTAATTAGTAGCCCATAAAATTTTTCCCTCTTGTTCAGTAGCACAAATGAGCTCCGTGCAGTGATGGTCTAGGGTGTTCATGGAAATAGTAACAATTTTAAAAGGGATGTTGCAAATATCGCCGATGTCTTTATTCAGTGGCGAGAGGGCTGCCATGACTTCAGTAACTTGATGAATGAAGGGAGCAATTTCTGCAAGAACCAAAACGGCTTTAGCGCTACGCAAAAATCGACGCCAAGGAGTGTATCTTAAGCTAGTTCCGGTCTTGTAATAAATTCAACTGTTAAGATTCCCTTGCCTATGCTGACCTTTGATGACGTATCCTCTTCGAATACAACTTGATTCCCTTCTGCTGAACGCCATTCGCAAGACGATGAAGTGAGGGCTTCAATATCGGGCATCATGGTATCAGGCTTGATCTCCATTTGCGACTGATGTGGTGCGTAAGCTTAAACAACTACCGACGCTGTTATGTTGCGAACGTTACCACCTCACTGAGGCAGTTAGTGTTCGTGCCGCGGAGCTTATTGCCCGGGAAAACCCAGCGGCTAAACTAGACAATTATCGTGATTAGAGTGGAGTAGGGTAAGGCTCGTCCCTCTAGTAGCTGAAGGTTGTTCGTGTACTTCCCCTCACTTTCTTTATCCACTTTTTGGCTGAAATGAAATAACTCTGGCCGGTGTCTGTTCTTCCTGGACCCTGACGACATAGACTAAGGCATCAAAAGCGCTTTTCCAACTGGGTGCCTGTGGTCATCCCTACCCCTGCAATGGTCAAAAAATAGGTTTTGATTCAATTTCCACGGAATCTGCAGTGCTCTTTGACGTCTGGAGAGAACCATTTGTTGAATCTTGCAATTTTAAATAACATTTCAAAGTTCATGTGTCTCTTAAAAGAGTTACGATCGTCAGCGCTGTCGCAAGTGTTACGGAGTCGGTGTTCACCTCCTCCAACTCGACCTTCATTCCCTTGGAAAGAGTACACTGATTACGCGGGGCATTCTGTACTAGAACATTATGTAGACCAGTAATCAGGCTGCGCTTGTCCAAAGCACACTTTCTCCTCCGTAACAGACATCACGCTAACAACCATTACCGTAAGATTTATTGGTCAGGAAGTGAGAACGAAATCCAAACACAACGAATGTCCATTGTTAGCCCAGTGTCCAACTTCTATACGCATCGATAGGAGGTGCTCTAATGTGATTTAAAACATTCTATACCTGCAACCTTGGTTCTTTGCTACAAAAATAATGGGTTGTCGCCATCCAAAGTACCCTCAAAGGGTCCGTTCGCCACAGACCAGGTGAATTTGTAGGATCCTCTTATTGCCTTAGTGCACTGCAATACGTTAAACTAGTGGAATAAATTGCGCTCATCGTCCAAAATGCGTTGCCACATTCCCCAAACCATCCAGGAAGGACTTGCGTGGTGGAACGTCAGTCTGATTGCAGCGGTAGTTGGTGGTTCAGCAAACAATTCGATTCAAACATTCAATCGTGTTGATAACCTTGTGCACGATCAAAGTGCCGGCGCCATTCATGTTCCCACCAAAGGCAGTTGGAATAGCAAACCTTTCAAGGAGTTGATCAAAATGAGGGTGATGTTGAGGATCAATTTTAGCTAAAATGTAATTATATCTCTGGCTCTAATTTCACCTGCAATAATACACTCTGAAGTTTGGATTTGCTGTAAAAACATCATCGGTACTGCTACACAACCCAACGGTTTTCAATGGATAGATAGCTTTTTACTGTGAAACAAAAATTAAGCACAAAATCATAGTGCCCTCATGAAGCACGTAGCGGTAATGCTCCTAGGATAATTAGGAAACGCAATGAAAGGAAGTCACCAAACAGTTATAAAGGGTTTGATGCTGTTGTATTTGCTAGCCCTATTGTGCCACTCCCTTACAGCTACTCATCCCACTTGTGTGATTTTCATTTTTATCAATAGAATGCGACAAACATGGCAAGCACTTCATTGAAAGTACATTTATAGTGTTCAAAACTTTGTCACCTTTAGTGGGAGTTTCTTCAGTTTTCCCCACATTCTTGAAAATGTTGCCTCTGTAAGGATTGCAGCCAAACGCAAACCACAATGTTTTCTCAACGACTCACCGATGTCATTTAAAACGTTTTTCAACATTATTTACTTTCATTATCCTAAAAGCGTGGGCACATTGTTTCCTTACTACTTCAGCTTTGCTATTTTTGAATTTGGCAATCTAACGACACTTTTTTGGCACCTTAAGGCTTCCTTGAAGACGAAAGAAAACAATACTCCCGCAGAATATGCATTGTCGATGTACAGTAAGGATTGACGCTACTGGCATAGTCCAGATGCCAGTCCACCCGGCAAGCTGTACATTGTTGGGGCACCTGAGTGGCCCCTCTACCAAAACAGAGATTTAAACAAACAACCAAGGGGCATGGTCGGCTTGTACTTCTATGCTAGGTCCCTTTCCCCGTAGAAGTTAATTTGATTCTGTTGTAATATCTCTTCTGCCCGAGACAGGGCTGCTGTGGGTGTTCCTGTGTAAAGTCTTCATTTTCTCACACTCCTTCCTTCAGTCACGATCAGCGCACTGGATGGACATTGTTAGTTGCTACTTTCTTGTTTGGTAAAAAAATACCAAAAGGCACTTATATTTTACGGCCTGTATGCATCTTTATCACTGAAGCGCCGGTTGATATGTGGACTCTAGCCTCCACTGTAAGCAAGGAGTCACCGGCCAAAGCTTAAACCTCAGTCTCTCAGTTGTGCATTTCTAGTAAAGGCATTCTGTACTCCAGCCAGAATGTGATTCGTTCTCTCCACTTTTTCAGTATCTTGCCAATGTCCAGGTGTTTTGCTTGTCTTAGGGCTCCCGAAGTTCTTGCACATTTCAGCAGAGTCGAATTCCAGCCTTAGTTGTTGCACATCGTTTCAGGTATCCAGCGTTGACAAATCCAGCGATTGAAGGAAACGCAAGCTACCATTTTAGCACCTCATGTCTTTATGGGTTCTGCGTACAATAACCATACTGCCTTGACTTCATTTTTTAGCAAGTGGTAGTGAAACCATTATGTCAATACCGATTCTTTTCCTCGGAAAATCTGTTGGTAAGGATTAAAGTAGGGCAATCTACGTAAGGTGAGACCTTTTAAAGCTGGCTTGAGTTGCCCAAGTTTGGTATCAAATAAGCTAATGTGAGGTAAGCACAGGCCACCACTACCTTTTCTAAATGCACTTGGCATCTCCCTTTTTCCCACATGGTCTAGTGGCTCATTTAACCCTTGCAGTACTCCTTGAACCAACGAGGCTGGGATCACCAGGTGCATAGGACACTCAGCGTCTTCTTGGAACATTGAGACCTCATCCTCTATAGAGAGTTTGGGCCATTGCTTTCAAATCTGTTTGATCGTCAGGCTCGGCGAAGTTGCCTCATTCGCTGTGGGTTTGAAGGCGGTTAAAAGAAAGTCTATGCATACCAGAGGCGTGCCATTGTCGATACTCTGCGCATTTTTACGTTAATGTTGAGAGGACCCACTTACTTTTACCGTATGGAAGTATTTAGTATGCATCAAACATTACATTAAAATCCAGTTGTTTGCATAAATGAACTTTATCCATAATGTTTGTGCTATTGCTACTGACCACGTAACTCGCGAAATCATGTTGTTGATCACTATTGCACTGGTCATACAAATGGCTCAAAAATTATCTTTGGTCTCGCATGAGAGGGAAATAACGGCACAGAATTGTCGAAGAACACTTGGTGGAGAGCAGTCCAAATCCTTCCTTTCTGTTTGTGTTTTTCCCTGTAACCCGAGAAACATCACGAAGTTGAAGAAAGAAGCTTACTGCAAATAGTATATGCAGAGGCTATTCATTAAGGAAGCATCAGGAATGGTGCTTAAAAAGATGAGGGGTCACGTATGTTTAATAACACCTCTTAGAAATTGGTCCGCATGCTTAAATCTCGAGTCGGAACAAACGTCGTCAAGCCCCGAGGAGGAAGCGTATCCTGAACATGCATAACCCTGATCACCGCCTCCCAGTCATGGCATTACTAATAAAGAATGCTTCAATCCAAACAGTCTCCTCGTTGTTACAAAAATGAGAGCAGAGTCGGAAGAGCTGTTGTGATGCTGATCACTTAAACAAGTAATGTGCTTACGAAAAATCTCTGTGGAAGTAAAATAGGTTGATTGCACAAAAAAAATTGGAAATTTTATCGGAAAACTTCGTGGTACACTGCAACTCGTGTTAAGTCATTCGCCTTACTTTTCGACAGTTTTGGAGAGTATGCTTGGGAAAATCTCAGCTATTTCCTTATTATGTTAATAGTGGGTTAGAGGTCTTCTTGCTTCCATAAAATTTGATAAGTACCCTTCTTGTCTTGTGGATAAGATCAAAATGCTAACTGCGTTTCGATGACCCACGCAAAAGTGTTGCCAATCGGAGTGCCAAGATCGGTGATGAAAGGCAAAACCGTGCCACTTTTCTGCACTTGCTACTCCACTTAACTATGTATTTAACTACATGGACTCTTAAGTCATCACCGATTGTACTTCCATCAATGCTATAGCCCCTCGGTCATAGCTAAGGCTTCGCAGTCTTTCCGTAACGCTACTTTATTATAGATATTATAGGTAGCATCTCAGCTTTTTGCTGAAACCGCGATAAGATATAAGTGCTAGAATGAATGAGACCATCCAAAGGACATGCCGTAGAACAAAAATACATTCTGGTGCTACTCATACAACCATGTAGTTCAACGCACAATTAAGCAAGCTTATGCTGTTTCTGAATGGTAAACCCAAACACGACGGAGGATGGGCATGTGCTGCCGATGGCAGAATCTGTGACGAGCCATGACAGCTGGGCTAAAAATGCCATCTAAGCTCGGTAACTACTCCACCCTCGTGTTCTTCAGGAATGTTATTAACCACTGAAGAGATGCTAGACTTGAACCATTGGGAAAAGTTTGTTAGGGAGCTACCTGCAATACCTGCATGAAGACGTCAACCAAGTAAGAGTGCAAAATCTCCCCCAATGCCCTACTAAATGAATGGAATCCAGATAGGTGTAGCTGGGTAAGTTGGAGTAAACGCGAAACCTTATCCCTACAAAACTGTCTTAGACACCATCACTCATTGAATGACTATGCATTCTGAGTCGATGTTCTTACGACTAGTGATAGCTGGAACTTTTTTCCTTTCTCCAAAAACAGTTCTTAAAAAGGACAAAGTACCCGATCCAGTAAAATTACTGAGTAGAATCAGTGGTGTTGTGGTCAAATACGTCGAGTTTATTAAACTGGACTGAACAAATAGCGTACTTAACTAAACCTTCTGAATTCGCCTAATTAGCTTAGAAGAATTGCACAGAATTATTTGATCAGTTTATGCATGTATGCCTCATTGATTCCATTCATTTAATAAACGGATTTGTATATTTGTTTAGGTTAGTGCCGCCATGAGCTAGATATAGCCTAAGTATTTCTTTAGGACTTAGTTTGCTCATGTTACCTCTTACTGAAAATGCATTTGGAAGTGCGATGTACCACGAATGCATTGCCCCATGGAGCCGTGTAATCATAAATGAGTGAGCATTTGCTTTATCCGCTTTGACCATTAAGGTACTTCAAAGATATGTTATACATATTTATTTAAATAAGATTCTAGGTGAAAAGTGGGTACAGTAAACGAAGCTCGTGACCTAGACGGCCTCTTGCCCCCTTAGAGGAAAAAGCTCTGAGTCCTCCTTAAAACTCCGATTTTTTTGTAAAATTCGATATTACCACAATAGACTAGGCGTTCCTGCAACCAATCCTCTCCACCTAACTACTTCAATTCGGACGTAGAAGGGAAAGACAACGAAAGTCATTTGATACATCCTTTTTAGTACACTAGTCATTGAAAACATTTTCTAAGCTCCCAAACTGAATGGCTGCAAAAGTAAAAAAAATTTCATTGCATTGTCAAATTTTTGTAAAGGATTGATATTCTCCTAACTCTAGGTCTTGCCAATATTTGCAATGATCCTGGACGTCACGTCCGTTATAGCTGGATCTGCCCAAAAAGGCTCCATGCAGAAAGAGATGGCTAGACGGTTACTAGCATGGTCCAAAGTACATGTTACAAAGCAGAATAATTTTAATGCCTTAATTTCTTGCTTGGCCATTGGTTTAAGTTCACTTGGGGGTCCACTATTGTTCCCGTGTCAGGCAACCTGCCATCTTGGCAATGCTAGCAGCCCCAGCCTTTCCCTACATATTGGGTCGTCACATTGGTAAAATTAAAAAACAAATCCCATCTTAAAGGACAGTAATCCTTATTTAATCTCATGAGTGGTAAAAATTAGCAAGACAAAAAGTGATCGTATTCTCTGGATAGGAGAATCTGTGACTACCCCTAACAAAAGGTTTACAAATGACGTTTGCGTTCGGCATCCACCTCAGTACCATTCCCTGCAGCAATGCTTTTAACAACTGGAAAAATACTAGTCGTAGAACATCTAAATCACGTAGTTGCGGAGACGTCAACCTTACCTATGTGAAGTCGACTATGTGAATACACGACACCGCCACCCCTACACTTCTAAATGATTGAAGCCCAGACAAATGTGGTTTGGCAGCCCTGAGGTAAAACCAAGTTGGTAGGGCGAAACAGACGCAAAACCTTATTTCCACGAAACTCTGAAACACTGTCCTTTGTTACACGGCTTGATTTTCAACCCAGTTTTCCTATATCTGACGATAAACACGTGTGACGTTAGCACATTCTCCCCTCCCTCAATGCAGTTCAAAGTAAAATGGCCACGAGGCATTAGTGATGTTGCGGTCAAATAACCTCTCAGTTGTGCGTAATTTCTACGACTGGTGGGTGTTATCTTACAGCACCGATTGAATTCTAATGGCTGACGCGTACAGTTGACCAAGTGGAGCGCCAAGGACTTAGCTCAAAAGAAGAGAGGGGCTATATAGTAAATAAACCGTTTGTTTGAATTTCGATTTTAAAAACGTGCCAACTGAGGCCTCCGCCATTATACATTTAATGGACTGCTTGGCCTCCAGGGAGCATTACTTGCCTACGAGTCCTTCCATACGTTGGCAACATATTATTCGTCCTGAGAATTGTGTCTTTTCATGTCTTCGAGGAAGCTTCGGTGCACAACGTACAACAAGTGTCCACGTAGTTCAACACACAGCCAAGTAAAACATCAAATAACTACATGTTTGTCCTCAGCTACAGATAGACCTCCTAATATCTTTCATGCTAATTGTGTTTAAGCTTACTGGAAGCCTTGTAACATCATGTTTTAAAATTTATTATCAAATTATTTCACTTTACCTTGAATCGTTTTCGAAACTTCCAAGGCTGCGTTTTATTTATTCTGTAAAATGTACGCAAAAGCAGATTAAATTTTAAAGACCCTACAAATTTTAAGAGGGACGTTTGTTTTTGAGGCTGATGCTTTTCACTTTGAAGTGTTTCCAACCATACCTTTTGGTCTAACTTTCTACTATAATTGTAAAATTATTTAGTAAATTGCGTAGATATTTGAAAAACTTGCAATTTTAGCTTGAACGTTTTTCCTTGAACGGTGCCTGTTTTATCAATCGAAACCTCTCAAGGTGTGTTGTAGCGTCCTTAGCCTTCCTTGAAGACGAAAGAAGACACAATACTCGGGAAGAATATATGTGTTCAGCGCAGAGAATATGTCTGGGCTACTGGCATGGTCCGAAGGTCAGCCCACCCAACGAGGTACAAGAAGGCTCATTCAAAAGTCCAAAAGTGGCGCCTCATCAATACCGAGGGATAAGCCACCATCGCATTACATAGCCTACCTCCTCTCTTGAGCGTCGTCCCTGGCGTTCCCTCGGGTCAATCTCCCGTGTCAGCCATTACAAGGTAGCTGGTGCTGTAAAGAAACACCCGCGATACGATCGTGCTAGTCACAAAATCAGCATGTAACTGAGGAGATACTTCACCTCAACGTCACTGATCCCTCTTGGCGACTTGACTGGATCTGGAGTTTCGCCTGGTTCGGGAACGTGTATCAGGGCGGGGCATTACGCTGGCCATCATGCGTGTCCATAAATGGATGTGGGAACACTGGCCTAAAAGTGGATTTGTGTAGGGAAGGACGGGATTTAAAAAAGGTTCATGGATGAGGTAAGGAAAGTCTGTAGCGAAAATTCCAGATGGTTCACGGCTAGTGCCGCTTCACTTGTTAATAGCTTTTCTGCAGATCACGGGACTGGGAGAGATGCCGAAGGTAGACGTCAACTTCGACTCTTCTGTTAGGGGTCATCACCATTCTCCCATCCGTACCATATGTACCTCTTCCGCACCACTAAGGTTTATCACACAGAAGTGGGAAATCAGGATACATGTCCTTTAGGATCGGTTTTGCTTTCCACTGCCACCAACGTAGCGTCCCAAGACTTCCCTGAAGACGAATGATGCAATACTCAGGCAGAATATACATTCAGCACAGAGAAGGTGTTTGGGCTACTGGTATGGCCTGAAGGCCAGCTCACCCAACGAGGTACAAGAGGGCAAATTCAAAAGTCCAAAAGTGGCGTCTCACCAATGCTGAATGATGAACCACCATCGTATCACAATGTTGCAATACAGAACTTGAAGTTAAGGTCATGCCAATTGGTAAAAATAATGCTTGTTGATGCGGCATAATCCCCAGGAGTAAGAAGTATAGCTTGGTGCAATGACCTCTAACCCTTAGGGACTTCCGAAGTGTATGCAGTCTTTTGTATAATTTTCAAGGTACAGACACAGTCCATCACTGCGGATTATCATCCTTTGTGATGTTTCAACCCTTGCATTGAGTACTCATAAAATGGCAGTCAATGCTGAATTCACGTACCTGCTTCAGCTTAGTTTCAAATTTGCAGAAAACATCTCCCTGTCAAACTTTTTTTTCAGTCCATTTGAGCGCCGCTTTCAAATTCATGGAAAGAATAAACTAACTGCATTAGGCCATTTTCTATTGGCATCATTATAAACAGGTTACAGTGTTTAAGGCTACGCCGGGGTAAATGGCTTTCGTTTGGCCAGGAGAATCGCATTCCCTGAGAACTAGTCTAGAAAGTCTGGAAACTCACGGCCAAAGAGCAGTGTTTATATTGGCGCCACGGATGCCGCCATCAATTTCACTGTTCTATAATTACCGCTATTTTAGTGGTCGTAATTTAGACTAATTCAACTGAGTTGCGCTAAAAATCAGCAACTTTTTAAGCAAAGCGTTATTCTTTTCTAGTGCTACACTTTTTCAGCCCGTCGCTCACCGTTACGATCATTCACTTGATTAAAATTTCCACTACAACGAATGTCAATTTTCAAGACATTAACGAGTTGTTAGAGACAATTGCACAATGGTAATGCCATAAACAAGCGTTACCAACTAAAGTTAAGATTTATCGTTCAAGATTATTGTATATCATTTGGCCAATGTGCTAATGTATTAGATTAATTATCCTTTAGGTTGTCTTCAGTTGATTACATTTTTAGCAGTGGACTCTGCAAACCACTCACAGAGCTTTACTTCTCGCATACTATGAAGGTAATCAGCTAACCTCAACTTGTAGCGAAAATGGACTTCGTGATTAACCCCACTCCGTTCTCCATAATTCCTCGCTGGTGACTGGCACAAGCGTATTACGGGCGATACGACAGCAAAATACATTTGCCATCAACATGCGGGTGTATACGATTTGAGAGCCCCCACTATCACTTGTTCAAAATGAAATAAGGTAGTTAGTAATTCGAATGCCGAATTTCGCACTCCTGTTACGCAATATAAGCACAATGCTTTGACTACTTGTTCAACGCATCGCTTTGGTTTCACGATTACTGAGGACTGCCTTTCTGCTTTCGCTGGACAGCACAGCATTCGGGCTATGCCAGTAGCACTCCAGCCCTTTTTGTGCGTTGTTAATACGTAGTTCGCTTTAGCATTGTGACTTTTTCCACCTTCAAGAAAGCCTTAGGGTGCTAAAGCATGTACAACTAAGCGTGAAAACAGAATGTAATGGTCTTCAGCACTGCCGAAACATTCAGATATAGTCAATAGCGTGTTCCATTTCAGTCACATTTCAGTGAGGTAGGCAACAGAAGTACAGGCGAGGTTACGAGTAAAACATCCTATAAATGCGGCAGTAGAAATGGAGGAAATCTAGAATACTGTATAGACTTCTCCCATCTCTGTGCCAGTGCCTCACAAGTCACCCACGAGCCATTGGAGGCAGCAGAAATTGAATTTGAGCCTAACGTAACCTGTGCATCCCATCGGTTTTGCCAGCTCTACGGCCTCGTCCTCTTCGAGAAGTAGAGTGTACGATTCACTGACTTTGCGCTGCCCATGACTAAGCGATGCTTTCCGACTAGTGCTATTCATATCTAAGTCGTTAGTTGCAAGAAAATGTGCCCCAATCCAAAGTTATTCATTACCTACTTGGAAGTAGCTTCACACAGCCATTTACATATCGTCATCGTCTATTGTTAATCAAGAATATCTTGCCTAAATTAATTCTCCTTGCTCTGGCTTAAGCAGACCATTATTCGATCCAAAACCATGGATACTTTGGCGCTGTCGGTGGGAATACTATAATGTCTTCCATAGTTAACATTGAAAATGCTCAAATCCCCAACATTTCCGCAAAGCATTTTACTGTTTGGACTGATCTCTCAGAGAAAGCTCATTTCTCCAACGAAGAATTGTTGTTACACATGCCTTGGACTCTAGCTCAGAGAATAGGCTGAGTCATATCCAAAAATATCTGAGCGTATTTGACTGACATACCTCGGGAGCACCCAAGACGGTGCCAGAATGCGTTACAGCACTGCATTTTCATACATCGAGTTCATTTTGCCCGCTGCCAAAAGACCGACACATTGTGGTGTGGGCAGGATAAGCTTTCTGCCGACTATGGTACAAATGAGGCATCTGAAAGAGGGCGCTTATCAAATGCGAGCTGAAAGTTTGTTCCATATTTCGATGGAAACAAAACAAACCCAGAAAATAGGAATATCCCTCTAGCTACAAAGGGACAATTTTGCCATTTGCCATTCACAAAACCCAACGTTACTACGTGCACATTTTATTCGTACATTACAAAATATGCTCAAGAATGTATTTCGCCACAGCTTCAGTATAAGTGATTTCATAAAGTGACACAGATTGCAGGGACAAACACATGTAGAACAAAGAACAAACACTATAGTAACTCCCTAAAAAGGTTTCCCCAATCTGTCCTTACAGTGACCTGGAAAAGTAACATTTAAGGAAATATTGCTAGTGCGTCATTTGTTGAATAGCAAAATGAGTTTTCCAGTTTCTTCAAGTACTTTATTCATAGAGGCCGGGGAATGTTGGTCCTGGTAACCTTTGTTTGCATCTCGCCTTTGTTTACCAAACGTCCATTTTATTTAGATAAAACATTTGATTGACTAAAGGGGTGTAAAATGGGAGAGTCATACAAGGCAGAGGTTTGTCACGTATTTTACCTTCTCTTCCCTTCCCATTTTCCTTCTTAGCCAAAAATTGATATTAAAAATCAAATTTTCCAAGAAAAATAGGACCATCCACTTCCTACTTGACTAGTTCCAGCTTTAGCTTAATTAATCAAATGCCTAAAAATAGCGGTTGACATAAATGCGACAATAAGTAGTTAGTTTAATTAAAACTACAAATTTCGTACTCTGAAATTTTAAATTAACCAGAGTGGCGATGATGGCTGTAAGTGAGCAATTTTAAAGAGGAAAGGGCCATGTTGCACCCACTGGAAGCCTGAACGAAGCCTGCACCAGCTGCTTGGGAGGCAGCCGCACTAACTGCCCCCAGAAAAGTAAACAAAATATAAAATCTGTGCACTTGATATTTGTTAGTGGAATACAAAAGTATCTGTTATCAAGACACTCAATATAAGATGCAGTGGTCGGTCACGTAACTAGTAATTGGAGATACATTCCTGAAGCGTTTATTGCACTATCTATTCAAAACAATAGATTAGCTAGCTACCCACTCTATCTTCACCAAACAGTCTGTGTTGAGATGCCAAAAAAATCGTGGCTCCAGAAAATCCCACTTCTATTCCACTTCTATTGAAAAAATCTAAGCTCCCTTTACCCCAATATCATACCATTGTCAACTATCAAATACAAGCCATGATAATCAACTTGAGCTTAGGGAAATATCACTCGAAAAATACGGCGGTTATTATTAAGATTCAGGATTAAGCAGTATTTTGTGCTTTTTTAAAAAAAGCTAATGGGACATAATCAGGAAATAAGCCGGACACAGTAGACAAGACGCGAGGAATTAGTTTTTTAATAGAGCTTATGTTGACAAAGTGGGGTAAAACATCACTTTTATTTGCAAAAGTTGGTACCCACCTCGAAAGAATTAGGTCTCATCTTATAAAGCAAATTTCATTTAAGCAAATAAATTAAAGCACTATTTTAACAAACCACCAATTCCGTGTTACTTGTCTTTCAAAACATCAACTTCATCGATTCTTCTTCCTTATGTCACTGACAGGATGCTCTCTACCAGCGAAATGTTTTGAACCACTTCTGGATGAATAAGTCTTTGATGAATGAGGTTTCGAATGATCGTGATATAATTAAACACCCTTCTGCCACGTATTGGTGGTTATTGGTACCCACTTGGAGGGACGCTATCTCAAAGCAACATACAATGTGCCACACCTTGTTGGAACTACTTACATGATATATTGACATATCTCTAAAAACGCAAAATATGGTGAGACATCTTATCCGCAGCATCTCTATATAAACGGCAAAATAGTTACACTTTTCTGAATAACATTAACAATGGTGGTCGGTAAGACACTGCGTAGACGTGATTATACGTGGGCTTTAAGCATTAGTATGCTGGTAATGTCAAAAAATTATGAGTTTGAATTTTTGAAAAGGAGGCGTACCAAACCATATCCTGTTACACGCACTGTAGTTTGTATCCTCACTGTTCTCCTCAAATCATAATAAACATGAGATTAATTCTAAAAGTGTGAATAAGTTTCACTATAAATTGACATGGCAGGAATGATACCTGTTGGAAATCAGCTGTCATGAGGTCACATGCCCTTTCAAATTTGTACGGTCTCAGCTCTTCTCGTTCGTGGAATTGCATCGGAAACTGTTTGGGGCTATTATTGTCTATTCGAGTGTGACCTCCTTGATGCCGTTTTTGATGCCCCTTGTCATGTGGTGCGTACTTAATTGAGGGAATGCCATAACTCTTGTAAGGGAACTTACAGCAACAAGCGATATTTGTTTTCTGCTTGTCTACTACTAAAAGATGTTGCGTGTTGATTCGTTTAAGCATTCTGGTTTTATACATGAACTTCATTTTGTGAATATAAGGCAAAAGATGAATGTACAGGGGGACCTGGTAAAGAGGAATGGAAAAAAATGGAAACTGGCAAGAGTATTTGTGGTCCTTTCCAAGTATCAAGCACTATAATTTACAGAGCTATGCCATTTAAGTCCGTTTTTTGAGAACTTACTGACTTTGCACAGTAACAAAAGACATTACAACAAGCGACCGAATTGCACCCATTTGCCTAAATTCTTCAAATGCTCTTTTACGCAGCTTAGTAAACGGCAACGAAGATGGTAAATAAGGCGTTTTAATATTTTACCATTTTTGTGCTTAATAATTGCATTAGCAGCAATTTAGCAAATCTTCATTAATTTCAAAAACGCATGAAACTGTTCGTATTTTAAATAAACTTCATCGAACGCGCCATTCGCTTCTACTTAACTGAAATTTTCATGTTTGGTAAAAAGATAAAGGAGCGCTCCTAAAATTCAACGTTGTTAACTTCCTAACGATTCCAGATTTCCAGTGCGAGAATTGTGCCATTATGTGGAGGTACAATATGCTGAGTCTGGTGTCTACGTGACCAAGCAAACAAACAAACCAAAGTGGAGGGTCATGGAAATATCTTTTTTTTAAATTTATTATAGCTACCGAGTAAAAGTGACTCTTTGATATTCCATTTCCTGGATAGATTTTTTCCTTAAATTTGCATCAAACCCCGGAGTTCAGGCTAGTGAATGAATGCCGTAAGTTGATAGCTATGGGTCTTGGCTTTCTTTGATGAAACTCCGTCTTGGTTCCATTGACCTCGATTCCCAAGCCCATTTCTAGTAATTTCTTACTAATTATACTAGCCCATGTTAACTTAGTGAATTTTGAGGTCAATTTTTGGCCATCCATTCCTTTTGTATGCACAGCATATAAGCGTAAGGTTTTGCAGGAGACACTACTCTACACTCACACACCTGCAACTGTCACGTAACATTTACTTCCCCAATAACTTGCTTTTCTTACAATTGTCGCGTCATTGAAACCACAGCAGAAAAAATAACCTCAACCAAAAGCGCCAAGAATTACCATGTTCAAACACGCATACCGGCCTCAATGCCGCATTGCATTGTGAAAGTGGGAATGGGAGAAGACACTTGCATGTACAAGCGAGCAAACAGCCTTTGAGAGAAATGAAGGTTTGCATGATATCAGGGGTGAGGCTTTTCAATGTCCCAGGCATTTGGGAAGGTATCGCCGCTTACCAATAATTTTCAATTACTTCACATTGAGTTAAGCACAAGGAAGTGTCCAGTTGCCTCCTGTATCCGCATGTTCAACCAAGTGAATGATCATGCTCACGAATGTCTACCAATTAAACAGTATCTAATGCAGTAGTGAAACGCCATTTGGGATATTTTAATCATGCGAAAATACAACAAGTTAAAGCTATTTATTCCTGCTTTGGATGCCTGTTACCCCAGAAGAAAAGTTCTCTTTTCGGGTCTCACGAAACTCCAATCGTTTGCTTGTGTCCAAGCAGTCCAGAGAGTCGCACCTTCCTTCACTCCCTTCTAGTTGGCTCATACTAGACAGAGATGTGCCCTAAGAGTGTTGATAACGCCTATTCATTAGGGCGGTAAAGCAGACATCCACGCTAAAGTTTTGCCTGTTGATTACCTGGTAGGCTGGATTCCCAGACAGCTCGTAAACATAGAAACAAAGTTAAAAAGATGGCATCAGAGACTACGGAACTTCAGTAAGCTCCACAAAATGCCTTATGGTTTGATTAATTTAGCTTTATCCTCGGGAAATCCTTAAGTAGCCTGACCAAATCATCTAAGAATCGAAACTCTATTTTAACGACGTGATCCCATCATCAATGAAGGGTGTTATTTTATTATTAATATTGTTAGAAAAAGTTGATGAAACATAACTTCAAAGCCCTGACAGGCTAAATGTCATACGGCTATCAATCTTTAGGTTTAGACGAGTTGTATTTACAAGGGGTGATTTATGCAAACAACTTTCTTTAAGAACATATATTCACATAATCTCATTCGCAAAATGCAAAATTTATGATTAATAATAGCAGCAATGGAATTAAAAGCATCAAGCGGTGACGGAAATTTAATGTTTCCATTTGAGTTTAACAATCTACCGGTATTTTTTACTCAGTTGGTGGAGATTAGGAGCCTCACTAGTGGCAAGTAGCAAGCAAAATAATGCTAAATATTATTCTGGAGATTAGGGCAGGAATGGGTTTATTTTACTCTGGCATAGACTCCTAAAAATCGAGGAATCACTTTGATTGTCCTGCCCCATCCGGTTTACTGACTCCGTTTTTCTTGTCTATAATGACAGCACGCGCTTCTGTGAGAAGTTGCGTAGCAACACAGCAGCATAACAAGCAGGACAGAAGGCAATCAAGTATGAAGCTCCCATTAATACCTCTCTTCTTGCGAAATTGGCGTCTAACTTTGCAGAGGACACAGGAACACATGCAGAATGTAGCTACGGGCATGTGGCAAGCAGCACAGAGGAAAGAGATGGGTTGGGGGTAGCCCATTGCACGAAAAATGTTTTCAAAGCCCAGTAAAGGAAGGCAGCAGAAAAAGATGCAGTTTCCCAGACCCACGTATGTACCAATCACGAAGAGAGAGTATCGGAAACGACCAATTCTTTCTGGTGGCGGCGGTGGATACTCACGTTTCTTATGGCTGGATAACTTGGGTTTCGTCCCTTTTTC
The DNA here is from genome assembly GCA_000469725.3 of Echinococcus multilocularis. NCBI lineage: Eukaryota > Metazoa > Platyhelminthes > Cestoda > Cyclophyllidea > Taeniidae > Echinococcus > Echinococcus multilocularis. The sequence goes on along the minus strand of LN902846.1, from coordinate 1,186,277 downwards.
AGCGTTGCTGGTGTTGAGAGTGGAGGTGGTGGTGAATGTTGTTGTGTCGGATTCTGTTGATAAATAACGTAGCTCTCGTTCCACTTCATCGATAGAAATGCTGGTGTGCTTTGCCATGGCGTGTGGCATTGATCGCCATTCACGCGCCCTTGAATCCACGTGTCGCCATCTTCGCCCATTGCGCAAATGAACAATGAAAATACCTCACCGCACTTTTCAAACACCTTGATATGAATCAACTTATACGATGTCACTTATTCAGCAATTTTTTTAAGCTGAGTTCTTGGGTGTCCCCGCGGTTTCAGTCATCACCTTAGCGTCACCGTGGCTGGTGCATAACCTCCCTCAAGAGGATAGACCCCCCAGGACATTTCCAGTCAAGCTTCCCCCACACTTAAAATCTCGAGTACCGCAATACTCCACCGGAATTAGCATCTACCCCAATTTCTTTCTCCATTGTCTCAATGAATGTTTTAATTACAAATTCAGATCATTCTTTAAGGTGATAGCATAAACGCACATATTTGCCCAATATGATAAGGTTGCTTTATTTACCCCTATCTGCACACGTCAGCCATCAAATCGGTCGTCGTGAATACCCATGATCGTGTAACGCCTAGTGTCACTCTAAAAACACGCTTATGCAGGGTCTTAAACCTAAATTGCGTTCCTCCACACGACAATCAACGAGGATGTAGACACGGAATCAAGTGTAAAAACATTGTTTTCTGAAAGATGTCTCCATAATGTATTATCGAGTAAGATTCAAATTACGTTATGAAGTACAAGTACCTGCACCGTAGACAAACAACCACTATTTCGCTTACCTATCTGTTAAGCGTAGCTTATCAGACGAAAATAAGTGTCTATCGGCTGAATAACTTGACCAGGAAACGTTTGAGATCACTTACGATATGCTAAGTAATATGAAAAATTCGGCGTCTTCAGATACGCATTGTAATACAAAATGAAGTACATCCGTGAACAACTATTCGGACTACCCGTAGATGAGACGAATTCCTCGATAAACGCATGCTACAGAGAAAAGAACCTCTAGTGCACCGTTAAGCAAACCTAAAGGCGCAAGTTACTCGGCCTCTGCAATGTGTCAAGCTCAGGGTGAATGGACCAAATTTCCCACTAACCCAACAATGGCAGCTTAACAGCGCCCAAGATTCAATTCAAGCAGATAGCCCAGCTTGAGACAATGGATAGCATTCCAGATGTACAAAATTATTACATAAAATGGCGTATCAATCAAGCTCCTCCATCTCCTTGCTGAGTTGCCACATACCGAGCATTTGATGAGACCTTTTTCGTTCGCGTTTGGCAACCAATTTAGCATTATGCTGTTTTTGCCACCTTCTGGCCCAATTTGCTGCTTGAGAGGGACACGAGCCCCTCTCTTGGTGACAATCTGCATCCATATTTTCACTATCAACCATCACGGTATCGTCCTGACGGTTGCGTCTTACTTCCCTCATGTACTCATCCCATGGCAGACCATAAACGTTATTTGGTTTTACGATATGGCAGGAATTAACGTCGACTTGGTCTTCAGTAGGGTCTGACTAGTGCAAGATGAAGCACAGAAACGGCCTACCAGTAAATCCGAGGGGGCATGAATAAAGTTGAGAATGGGGACTTTGCGATAGGCGTTTTCACGAGCTAACCGCTGTCTAATGGACTTATTAGCATTTCGCAAAAGCTCATCAACTTTCCAAGCCGTTATATCACTGCGAAAATCTTCTGCCATGGTCCAAAATACTGTCAGAATCCGACCGCCTGATGAAGTAGCCAGCTAAAATAAATATAACACAAACTACTACAAGATATTGAGGGTAAAATGCTTTCAAAGCACAAACCAGCATCAGCTAACATTTGTAATCCTGACTTGAGACAGATGCCCATCTGGGTCAATTGAGCCTAAAATCATTAAAAGTCTTCGTTTGTATTTTCGCATGAGACGAGCATCCTCATGTCGGGTCTGAGTTGAGATTTCAGAGATAAGACCGCCAGACGCTTTAGTAGGCATGGAAGAGTACGGAATAAGACAATTGTTAACGACAGTTCCAGCCATCAATGCAGTAATCAAACGCTTGTCACAGAGCACGACGCGCATCATTGCAAACCCCACCCGTTAACTAGCATCCAGTACACACCAGTTTCGCATACTCATCCAGATGAATCAGGAATATAAACAAAGCTCAGTGTCAAATAAATAGTCTTCAAAAAGACAACTTTAAAGTGTTTTAATGCAACTTTTGCATTAAAACTTTAAAATTTTTGCTGTTTTAATGATTTTTTTATTCTTTAATTAGTCCCATTAGAAACTGCATTCCTGTGGATTAACTGCATGATTCATGATGTAAGTGAAATACAATCTTGACTGACTTAAGTTGGCCTCAATATTTTTGCGTATAAAAATTAGTCAAAAGATATAAAAGTCACCTACGTTATATGCTAGTATGGCCGGAAATAAATAATTTGCCACACACTTTCACCTGTAGTTCTTGTAACTCAGCTTTTAAAACGCAAGCAACTTGAGATCCCAAAACTGTGCCTTTACTTGGCTCAATGTCCTCTTGACCACACCAGCAGACTTTTGGCCTTTCGCATTTCGGTGGCATAGTTTCTTTTACGCTATTGTGTCTTCTTACGACCCCATGGAAGACTCGGAGCAGTACACACTGACAAAGATACTGCGATCCTTTGGGTGTCATTTAACTCCGCGTTTTGTTAAGGGGGTACAGAGAAGCTCTGCTATTGTCCATTCCTCAGTGGCATGGCCTCTGGGATACACCGGTAAACTTCTCCAGCTCTTCTATTCGTCGATAATATATATTCTGCGCCAATGTTATACCTTCGACATTTTTAGGGATATTTGTAATGCTTATGTTTTTTAATGTGCCTTGTAGGGAGGAGGAAATCAGGAAATACGAGTCTGGTGACAGGATCGTCCTCCTCTGTGCCTAATGATTGCAGTTTCTCTCCCCCCCCCCCCCCCCTCCTTCTTAAACGTTGCACTTTCCCTCTCGATCGTTTGCTCTTTAATAAATGTATCCAAAACGAATCAACAGGGCTCTTCCAAGAGTGCTAGGAACAGAGAAGCGGAGACCGATGAGTCTCGCCTTACAATTTCGACTTGCTACAACACAATAACTAAGAAGTTATTATTTTTCCTTGTAAAATAGAGGTTGTTGAGGAAATGTGACTCATTTCTACTAAGTTTCTTTTAATATAAGCATTTTTTAAACGTTGGGAAGTGTTAAATGTCAAATATTTCATGCTAAATAATTGTCGTCTTATGAAAAACCTGTTAACTACGTTGCTTGGATGACTACAATTAACTGGTACCGGCTTGACTGGCATCACCTGAATATGAGAAAAACTTCCAGTTATTTTTCTAAGGTTACGATGTTTAAGTACAGGCGAAATTAGGGTTTGTTGGCCTCGACACTTAGTAAAAACAATTGTTAATCTCACGCTGGTCACTTGAGTCAGTTGTTAATGCAAACGCCTTACCTGTCAAAGTTTTTCTAGCCACATATGAACAACTGAACCCATTTTTAATAATAATGCTGGATTCATCATTATGTCTCAGTTATTAACAAAACGATGCCATTTTTCCACTTTGAGAAATCAATCAATGACTTATAGCTTTCTAGCTAACTTGATCAGGGATTTCGCTTTTGTTCTCGTCCTCACTTTTTACTCTCCTCCCTTAAGCAGCAGCCACCCTAGAGAACAAAACAGCAGCACTGACCTCACATTGTGCAAATTTAAGTTGATTTATCACCTATGCAATACAATAGTGGTTTATCCCTCGGTCTTGGTGAGGCGCCACTTTGTACTTCGAATTAGCCCCCTTGTACCTCGCTGGGTGGGCTGGCCTTTTGGGCCATGCCAATGGCCCAGACACCTTCTCCGTGGTGAATATATATTCTGCCCGAGTATTGTGCCTTTTTCCGTCTTCAGGGAGTCTCGGGACGCTACACATATGTCTTAACCAGGCTTCACAAGCGATGGAATCAATTACTGGCTCAAATTACTCAAAAATTAAACAGCAAAATAGACAAGTCATACAAATAATAGGTTTGTTTGGAATATGGATTCAATGGAGACGTCGTCGCTCAGCAAATTGTGGCTTAAAATTCTCAAAATGAACAACTTATTACACTAGCTTGATTATAGACCAAATGACTAATGAATACTATGCAACTGTCAATAATGTTTAAAATACTTTAAATGTCATCTACATGCCGGCCCAAAGCCGCCTGCTGCATGTCGTAATGGAGAAATTTTTATTTTGAGCGATGAACGAAGAGCTCAGAAGTGGGTCAAAGTACGTAAGTGAACAAGGAGTATGAAATGCCCAATTTTCTTAAAAACTCAAGAAATTGCTTCTCCTACACCCGTCATTTTCAATCGTCTTCATACTTCAGGATCAATTTTCGGGTATTCTTTCACAGAATTCGTATGAAACTACTAATGGGGTTCAGTTAGCAGTATTTTATGCCATGATTTCCGTTATTTAAATACTATGCGTTAGATTGAATCACAATGAAAGGATTGTCTTGGCGGTCTGAAGCTACGCTTGCCCTAATTATTTCCAATTTTTAAAGTTAATTAATGAGGTGGTTTTGAGCACTGAACAAATTGAATGACAACGATCTTCAGGAGAAAGGATGCTGAGTGTATACCTTACCACAAACCGCCCATGTCGTGGTGTCAATATTGTGTGTAATTAGCTTTTCTACAATATAAAATAACTTGAAATTTGCCGACTGAATAAGTGGATAGAAATAAAAATATGGCCTTACTCTTATTCCTTATCACCTCTATGCTATTCCCTAGTTAACCGCCTGTGAAGCGTGGAATGCTAACCGTTTTGTTGAGCTACCGCTGCCACTATCACACGGAAATCGTCCGCCCATCACAATGCGATTGTGCTACCGAAGAAGGCAGCAGACGCCTAATAAACGCGCAGCTTTGAATAAAGGTCACGGCCGTTAAAAGATGGATTTCATTACGAATAAGGGTTAGTTGTACTATTAACAGGAATGTTGAAAATTGAGTAGAATCAATGTTACGACATCCATCGCTCAACCGATGAATTTATTTGTCGATTCCACTTAAAATTTACCCTGCTTTATCAAGCGCTTGATCTAAGTCATGATGTAGCTAACGCACTTTCCAGAATACTGCAATCTTTACTTGATAATTCAGTGTATGGTTTATTGCCTCCGGGGTGTTATCACAACAGCACAAAATAAACTAATGTATTTCCTTTGTTAAATACCATTTGAATAAAACATTGGAACCTTACCCTTGAGGGAAAGAATTATGATATTTATGCAGGCAAACTTGAAACGATAAATAGATCCTTGTAGAGGAGCATTTAAACGCTTACTTATCAGCACTGTGCGAATATGCTATGCTAGTATATTTCCTCATAAGCCTTAAAAGCCGCTTATTTACGACGTGGGAGTCTCCAATCTCCTCGGCGTTCATTCCCTACCTTGAGGAGGAATAACTGTGATAGCCTTTGGCTCCGTAATTTACTGTGCAGTGAACCCTGTGGGTGGTATGCCTGCGTGTTATGCAGTAAAGGAGTTCTCATTTGTATGGGATGCAATTAAAGTAAGCAGGACCAGTTAAAATACTTAGTTTTAAATCTCCTCACAAATTTTCGATACTTTTTATTCTCTCCCTTCCCACGTTGTAATTGTGCTTTTCAACTTAAATCAAATCAGCACAAATGGTTAATTCTTGTACCTGTATTTAACGCTGCTGAACCATTTTTTTCTTCCCACTTTGGGGAATTCGATTCCGCAACACATCACGCCAAAGTGATTAATGGAAACGCGCTTCGAGGATATACATACCACCGCATTTGAATTTTATAGGGAGATGAAAGGTATCACATCATTTACAATGTTGACTATATGTGTCAATATGGATTAAAAATCCGTTGTGCGCATTAAATGGGCTGGAAAAAATCTCTCCCTACTCAATATTATAAGTAGCAGTCGATAATTGCAATGTAATAGAATGACATTGGGCTTTAACAAATGCCCAACTAGCAAGTTTCCTGGATCGAGAATACAGTACTTTATCATCCTCCTAAAAACGCCATGTATACTTATCTATCTTCAGGAGGTGTACTTAGTAGCAGTAATTTTTTACCTTGCATCGAATTTTGAATAGAGGTGCATACAAAACAAAGGCGTGTTAGGCACCTTTGTACTTCTTAAAGGAAAAATTTACTGTTGGAATTTCAAGATCCTGTTTGATGCAATGAACTGTAACGTCCAAATACTTTCGGCTGATATTGCAAGATACAACGGATTTCCGGGATAGATGAGGACTGAAGTACTAGAAGTAGGAATAGCACAATTTGAACCAAAACACAACTATATCCGACTACGCAAAAGGGCCACCAGCAGCATGACATCCACCTCCCCGATCTGACAAACCTTAGGCTTTTTACTATAATTGCGAGCACTTGAACCTTACCACAAAGATGCTATCAGTACCCAAACCAGTAAGAACTTTACACTCTCGGTTAGTTCACCTACCAATTATTCACATTTTAATGGCGAGACCGTACACACGCTGCCGCAGACTTCCCGCTCAGAACGACTCACTGGGCGTACAACAAGTTGCTCTACTGCCGATTACACGCAAAAGTTGGAACCAGTGGAAGCGATAGTTGAAAGATTCACCACCCTAACGGCGTCCACATACTCCAACTGCACCGTTACGAGAAAACAAAATACCGTCTCAATCCAAATCCAGGGATATCGGATTCGGCACCCTAGTGCGAGACGGTTCCATCAACAGAACGAAACGACCTATAACAGAAACCGCTGCAGATAAACTGAAAGAGCCGCGCCACTTAAAGTCTGATAACTTTGTTACACCCTTTAAGTGCCTACAGGGAAAAAGTCCAACCAACAAGCATACTCTAGATGCCGCATCACAGAGGCATTTAAAACAATCACACACATGGCGAGGGAGACAGGTATCCAGTCTACATAAGGGGTGGAGGTGGTGGTGGTGGAGGAGGAGGGATCCCAGCTCCCGCCAGGCCCCACGGCTGGACCCCACCTGCCAACTGCGGTGGAGGAGGCGGTGGAGGTGGAGCATGGAACGCCGCGTCCGTGGTGGCAAAGAGAGTTGGCGGAGGTGGTGGTGGCGGTGGAGGCATCAGTCCCGTTCCAGCGGCTCCCAACATCGGGGGCGGCGGAGGTGGCGGGGGGGCCAGCGATATTGTCGGGGGAGGTGGCGGTGGCGGAGGCATCAGCATAGAGGCGGCACCGGCTGCGGTGAGTGTCGAGAACGCTGCCGGATGTTGCACTGCACCCGGAATACCCGCGGTGGCCGCGGCCAGAAGAGTTGGAGGTGGTGGGGGTGGAGGGATAGGGGCATCGGCAAAGTGCTGGTGTGGGCGATCAGCCTAAACAAAGAAGCAAAACAACCGCTATATGAAGCGCCACATGTAAAAGAATAATTCTTCTCCAACAATTGATTACTTGGGAGAGCGGACTCTGAGCAGCGAGAAGACGTTCAGCTGCCGATCCATGACGCTCCCCCTTGCTATCCTTTTTAAAAGCGTAGGAGATTGTAATGGCTCGGTTGCACAGATACTGCCCATTCATAGCCTCAATCGCAGCGTCACTGGCTTCAAAACTGGCATAGTTTATAAAGGCATAACCCTTTGAATTGCCAGTTTCAGGGTCGCGCATGATTTTCGGGGTTTGAAGGATGACACCAAAGGCGCTGAAAGTGTCGTAGAGCAATTTTTCATCCACTTCGGGGTCCAGATTGCCAATGAAAATGTTGGCACCGATATCCAGATTCTTCTGATGGGCACTGGCTTTGTTTACGCGAATGGGTTTGTTGTAAAGCTTAATCATGTTCATTATTCTCATCGCGTAGTCTGCATCTTCTTCGGATAAGAATTCGACGAAACCATATCTGGCAAACCACAAATGCATCAGAGAGATAGCAAAATACACGAATTAAGTTACACTACTTCGACAGAACCTTATCAATCTTTAATAAAACACAAAGATCGGGACATGAAAGGGATTGTTAAGAATAACCAAAACAGCAGAAATAAAAGGCAACGACGATCCGCGCTAGAGAAAAAAACGGAGCAGAACGCAGACAAGAATTTTAAAGTTCATCGGTAAGAACCTATTCCAAAAAAGCTGTCAAACACAATTAAAAAGACATCAACCGGACCATTTTAGGGTATAAATGCCATACAAAAAGAACTAAGGGAATTTTTTACACTTATGGATTCTAAAGTAATCAAATCAAAATTACGGATGCATGTCTAAAAGTCGTGCGTTCCACATTACCACTTCAAAAAAAAGTACTAAAAACAACAACAAACTAAAACACCAAAGATGATAAAGCGAATACGCATTAGAAAATTAGAAAGCGACCAGCCGCACCCTTGATGCTGTCCTGTTATCCGATCCTTAGGCATGTGAACGTTTACAACAGGCCCCGCCTGCAGAAAAAGCTCCCATAGTATTGCCTCCTTTGTTTTCTCATCCAACCCACCCACGTATATAGTAGCATCCTGATTGCGCTCCTCCACGGGTCCTGTGGCCATTGCGAACAAAAGCAAGCCTTTAAATGCAGTTTACTCGAATAGCGCGGTTAATTCGTTTAAGCGTTAAAAGTACTTACAGGAAAACTTTTCATTTTACCACAAACTGTTGCTAAACTATTTAATTTAGCAATTGCTTAGAAGTCAGTGATATACGTGTGTATAAAAAATGTTCTTTTGGTGCACAGACATTGTTATTTAAAAAACCTTCAGAATATGCTACGATTCACCCCACTTTAAACAGATATTTCGTAAATACAAAAGAAAATGATCTTTCCTTACCTTAATTGACAGTTTAAATTGGTTAATCAACCTTTCAGAATTGAAATTGTAGCTTTATTGCACTCCTGAATTGTATCTCACGATAGCTTCCACAAATCCTTATCCCTTATTTGAAAGTTTTGCTGCTACTCACCCAGAATATGCTGTTCTGCGCCCTAATTAAGATTTTTGCTTCCTTTTTTGCAATAATTGGACTAAGTTTACTTTCTTTCTGGATCAAATTCTATTGGTTTGTGACAAATCTCATGTATTATTGAGACAGGGATTATAGAGGCATGTTTTGCCTAATTTTTTGTCTAGTTATGCATTATAGCACATGTATACTTAAATTGATGCTAATCTTACTTCCGCCAGGCGCCATAGCCCGAGTTATGTCAGTTGCCTCTCCGCCCTTCTGTATCGCAGTACTACGGTCTCTGTTATGCAACTGCAGCACACACGTTGCTTAAATGTACGTTCTAGGAGCAAATATTTCAGCAAGCACTGATTTTGTAGCCGGGGGTCGTCGACTTTCCCCAGGCAGAAGAGAGTTCAAAACATAGATTCCCTTGAACCTACACTCCCTTACATCTATATTTACCAATAAACAAGCCCTAGCCCAATCAATCCGTTCGTTCAAGTGGGTTTCAAAGCCACTATTGTGATTTCTTCCAACTTAAAAGGGAACTCGAAGTCTTGGATAATTAGGATTGTATGTCCAATTCACTCGCTTAATGCTAAAAAGACTAATCAGTTAAGCACGCACCACATTTCCCACAGGTGTGGCTTGAAAAAATAATCCAAAGCTTATAAACGCATTTCTTAATCCGTTTTGTCCCACAGAAATTCAGATCGGAATATTGCTGTGTACTAGGGGGATGCTACAAACAATTCCCGAGAATTTAGTCTGTTAAAGGATATACAGGATTGCGATAAATTACGGATGATTAAATTGATGTGAACAATCCTAAACTGGACTTATGATTCTTGTAACTCTTTAGGCGATGATAAGTGATCCTTTGCTGTAGTTTACGAAAATGGTTTATAAGCAGCTGTGTTTGACAAAATGTATCTATGACAATGCCATTTATTGAGGCCTTCCAAATTTTCATTCTCAAATTTGGCATATTTTATTGTCTCGGTTGTTGTAGACAACGCATACCTTTTTTTAATATACGGGTTTTTAAGTTCAAATCCGCTACCATAGTGCTCCACCCAAGTGCTAAATTTCGAAAAATAAGCAGCCCAACGATATTCCTACTTGTTGTGCATAAGATCAGGAGTTTATGAATGAATTAATATGACCGTATAATCAGGCATTAAAGCTCATCCCTTGCTCTTCCTTGTAGAGATAGTTGATCCAAATTTACATCACGCAGCAATTCACCATGGTCGGTGGCTGGGCTGTCTAGCCATGTTTCATACGCCTCGGAAACCTCTGCCCTCGTCAGTTTTTCGTCGGAGTTTAAGTCGGACTCCGCTAGCAAGTGGTCCGCTTCATTTCTCGCGTACCTCCCCGATTCTATGAAGGATGAGCCAAATGCATTCTACAATCGGGCATTTGAGTGTCTCAAATAAATCAGCACCATGCTTGATAATAATTGCCTATCACCTCAAGGAAACTACCTAAGAGCTGCGAATTTATAAAGAGGATTGTAGCAACTATGAGACACTTGCAATTAGAGGAATCAAATGGCCCAAAGCGCATGCACCGTTGTTTCAGTTGCCAGCTAATTTTTTTTCCCACGTTATGTTTTGAACCCATTTTTGGGTAACTACGCTAGTCGACTAGAGCACCCTTTAGGAATTTTGACCTTTTTCGTACCGTCATGCCTACCTTCAATGTAATGAAGCCTCAATTCTTCCGCATCTGCGTACCCATCCCCATTTTTATCGATAGACGAAAACTGTCCCTTCCCGTACTCCAAAATTTCATTATCCTTTGAATCTGAAAGGGAAGTATCAAGTATGATTAAGGTATGGCTTGCCCCAATAAATTATGAACTCTACCATATCTTACAAAAGGACATGTGCTGATTTGGTTTTATGTACGGTCCATTTTCTGACAAAATGGAAATGATCTACTTTGCATGCTAATAGATAATGTTAAAAGGTGATAGTTTGTCTTTCTTTTTTTTCAAAAAATAGGCAAAAAGTCCATCCACACTTTATATTATAGCTAGGCTTAACCTCGCCATTATGCCTTTCCATGTTTTACATATTGTCCGTCGCATAAATGCTCTCGGCTTTAAGGTAATCGGCTACAAGTTCATCACCAACCCCTCATTATGGCAAATCCGCATTAAGGTCAAGTCGAGCTTATTTGGTGAATTTACATGCCACAATGGTACAGTAGGAGACCACTTAAGGAGATGCCTACACCTCTCAACCACTTCGTAAGGCATTCGTTATGAGAGGGAAAAACTCACTGGCTAGGTATTCTTCTAGTCCCAGTCTTCCATCCCCATTGTAATCCTGGTAGTGCAGCATCTCACCCACAACGTAGGGTGCCATGTGTGGATAGTGGTATGGCGAGTTGAAACCTGCGAGCTCCCTCGCATCCAACTGCTCGTCCCCATTCACATCTGCTCTCGTAAACCTCTCTATTTCATCATCTACGGCCTATGTAATAGGAACATGCAAAAAAACAACGTAACAAATTATAGTAATAATCATTTGACATGGATTTCAAAGCCCATCGTGCGGAAGTTCCGCGCTTTTGTTCAACTTTTTATTCGTTTTGTAATACAATGGTGGTTCATCATTCAGTATTGGTGAGACGCCACTTTTGGACTTTTGAATTTGCCCTCTTGTACCTCGTTGGGTGAGCTGGCCTTCAGGCCATACCAGTAGCCCAAACACCTTCTCTGTGCTGAATGTATATTCTGCCTGAGTATTGCATCATTCGTCTTCAGGGAAGTCTCGGGACGCTACGTTGGTGGCAGTGGAAAGCGAAACCGATCCTAAAGGACATGTATCCTGATTTCCCACTTCTGTGTGATAAACCTTAGTGGTGCGGAAGAGGTACATATGGTACGGATGGGAGAATGGTGATGACCCCTAACAGAAGAGTCGAAGTTGACGTCTACCTTCGGCATCTCTCCCAGTCCCGTGATCTGCAGAAAAGCTATTAACAAGTGAAGCGGCACTAGCCGTGAACCATCTGGAATTTTCGCTACAGACTTTCCTTACCTCATCCATGAACCTTTTTTAAATCCCGTCCTTCCCTACACAAATCCACTTTTAGGCCAGTGTTCCCACATCCATTTATGGACACGCATGATGGCCAGCGTAATGCCCCGCCCTGATACACGTTCCCGAACCAGGCGAAACTCCAGATCCAGTCAAGTCGCCAAGAGGGATCAGTGACGTTGAGGTGAAGTATCTCCTCAGTTACATGCTGATTTTGTGACTAGCACGATCGTATCGCGGGTGTTTCTTTACAGCACCAGCTACCTTGTAATGGCTGACACGGGAGATTGACCCGAGGGAACGCCAGGGACGACGCTCAAGAGAGGAGGTAGGCTATGTAATGCGATGGTGGCTTATCCCTCGGTATTAATGAGGCACCAATTTTGCTGGATCAAGTAAAATTCAGTCCTTAGAATTTGTAACATCTGTAAGGAATATTCTTGTAAGAACTTTAGGATTAATTTAGCCTAAAAATAACTGATAGACATAGAAAACCACTCTTTTTGGCATTTTAGAGAACTGATAAAAATTTTACTGTTATTGCGTGATTACACGCAAGCTGCTATTACCGTTATTTTTTCCTTCTTCAAAATGTCATATGTTCTGACCACACTACTAGATAAATCGTCTTTTGTTCAATTATGTCTAATTCGCTCTTAGCATTTAATTTCGTGGGGACTGGGAAAATATTTTTAACGCCTGTAGCCACCAACTCATAAGAGTCCAGTGAATCAGCGAAAGATGCAAATCGGAACGGGAAATTTGGACTCCTCTTAAGCTAGCACATAACCAAGGGGGGGGGGGCTTAAAAGGTTAGATTTTTACCTCTAAGATCTGTTGGGATTCATTCGATTCATCCCTGCGTATTGCGTCGATCTCCTGTAGAGTATAACCAAAGTTGTCACTTAGGTACTCTGCCATGGATACGTACCCGTCTTTGTCGATGTCCAACCTTCGGAGCATCTCCATTGCCGACTTTCTGTCTGCTCGACTAGATATATGGTTAACATTACACACTTTAGAATGCCTACCTTTTATAGGGGGAAAAACGATTGTTTTTGCCTAAGCATTCGTTTGCTAATCATACTATGGGTACTTTAGCCAGATACTTATTCTAGCATAGTTACAACTCGATGCATGTGCATACTTTGAGAGGAGTATTGACCTGAAAACATCCCTTTAAACACTAAACCCTATCATCCTAAAATAATGCTGAACTGGATCATCTTAATGCATCGTGACGTTTGGACTGAGAGTGCAAAAACTGAACGAGTTTCTGACATGCAACAGGCGTAAAATAATCCTCACCTGAAGACTGAGTCAATCCATGCCGCCAATTCGTTACTGTCCAATTCTCCGTCGTGGAAAGTGTCAATGCTATCAAAAAGCCGAGCCAGACGTTCTTTCGCTTCAAAGGGGTGTTTATGTAAGTCGTCGGAATACGAAATTGCTTGTGAGACCAGAAGGTAGATTAGGAGGCCGTAGTGCCGCGTCATGGTGTCATGAAAATGGGTAAATTGTCAGCAGTTAAATAGAGGTCCGTAGAAATGCTGGTCAGACGTGGACGCATGGGAAACTCGACACGTAGGCTATTTTCGTCGACGCCCGAACTTGTAAAGAGAAACAGAAAATGACTTTAGAAATTCACAAATTAGTTGTTTAACTCTCGGTTTTGATAAAAGATTATATTTAGCTGCTCCGCCACTGTACCTTCGCCAGATGGTCTTGTCTCTCGGCCATGCCAGTAACCCCAAGTCCTAGTGCATGCCTACTATATTCAATTTCTGCCAAATATTAATACGATGATGGTCTATCCACCGGTATTGGTTAGGCTCGACTTTCGTACTTTGAAATGGCTTTCTTGTACCTCGCTGGGTGGGCTGGCCTTCAGGCCATGCCAATAGCTCAATCACCTTCTCTGCGCTGAATATATATTCTGCCCGAGTATTTTGTCTTCTTTCGTCTTTAAGGAGGTCTCGGATCGCTAAAATTACGTCTCCACCCTTCTTTAGGGAAGTATTGGGGGCTACAACAGGTTGTCCCTATTTTCTTAAAGCTTCATGTTTAAAATGCGAAACTAATAGCAGCAGCTTTCTAATTGGTGATTAAAAATTTTTGATATACATCACAAAATGTTCTTATAAAATTCACACACATGTGCATTTATCGCATAACAGAAAATTTCGCGGATAAAACTTTAAGATTAGGATTTGAAAATTGCATAGGATTAAGTAAAGACCAGAAGTTCACTGTATTTAATGCAAACATTAGTTTGCCAAAACAACTTGAGGATAAATTGCAATTACCTCGTTGGTGATAAGGTTAAAAATCTGTTTAAAAACGAGGCCTATAAGGTCAAAAACCATCAAATTAATGCCCAAATTTAAATGAATGTTGCGTATTTCATCGTGACAAATAAATCAAGAGCGGATTTATATATCCAAAAGCATTATTCCAAATGGTATGCAACATGACTTTTGCCACCTGCAACAATGCTAATATGAAGGTAATTATAGTACTTTCGGAAAAATTCTCATCACCTTTATCGGAAAACTTTCTATAAATCGAACGCTCAACAGAAATATAGGTAATCCTTTCAAAAAAATTATGCACAAAAGCAGAAAATTTTTAATGTGACAAACCTGTGTCAGTATAGCTTAACTATATCTCTTTTTACAATCTGTTGTTTGTTTTGTCGAACAGTCCTGTTCGCGTGCTTCTAAGTATCTCATTAAGGGTTGCTGGTGCACTGGTATTATAAAAGTCAAGTCATGGATGTTCGAGACGTCCTCGGATACACCGTAATTTTACTTGTTTTTATTGGCTTTTTCACAGTCTAATAGTAGCTCATCGGGTAAAAGAACTATAAAACCGCCTGATCCCCCAACATTGGGACCTAGCAAATCCATTGATCCTTTTGCAGAACCCCGAGCCAAGGCCCCAAGAACAGATGATTTCAATGGGTTAGGATCCAAGTCGGATTCTCTGAAAGGTATAATGCGGAATATTTTTGACGTATAATTGGTCCGTTTTTGTCGCAATCTGGTCTCGTGACTTTACAGAAATCGACAGTGACATTTTGGTGGGCACTCGGACTGAAGCTGATGATGAGCTCGGTATGGTTAGCGAGGATGACATAACTGAGTCAACCGTGAGGAAGATGTGTACCCTCCTTGAAAAGCGTATTTTGGCCAATCAAGAAGCTCGAACTAAGTTTCCAGATCAACCAACAAAATTTATGGACTCAGAAGTTGAATTACAGGAGACCCTTGAGAGTATGCAGGTAGTCTATGACTTCAATACATTTATAACTTGTTTTGAACCTAGATATTGGCGGCGAACCCAAATCTCTATGGCGTTTTGGCTGCCCAGACACGGCCTCTTCATTTGCTGATTGGTCTGTTGTCTCATGATAACACAGATATCAGCGTCAACGTCATAGACCTCCTCCATAGTCTTCTCGAGCCAACCGGTTTGAAGGATTCTGACTCAGATGCTATAGGGCCTCTCCTCGAGTTTTTCTTTTCGAACCAGCTAGTACAACTTCTTACACAGAATCTGGCGCGTCTTGACGAGTCAGTTCGCGACGAAGCTGACGGTGTTCACACAACCCTTGGCATCATCGAGAACCTTTTGGATATCCGCCCTGATATGGCCGTAACCATTGCCCAACAGGGCATATATTCCTGGCTTCTGCGTCGCATTCAAAGACGACAGTTTGATAAAAACAAGCTCTATGTTTCCGAGGTGCTGGCTATCCTCCTCCAACTGGATGACGCCAACAAGACGCGTCTTGGTGAGATGGATGGCATTGACGTTTTGCTCCAACAACTTGCTGCTTACAAGCGTCACGATCCAAGCAGTCGAGAAGAGGCGGAGATGATGTACAATCTCTTCGATTGCCTCTGCTCCACCCTTATGCTTGCTTCGAATAAGGACAAATTCCTCAAGGGCGAGGGTGTCCAGCTCATGAATTTGATGCTCCGGTGAGCATTCACTCGCACTTTTAACTTGAAACTGATTTTGCTGTTTAGAGCACTGTTGGGCGTAATTGCTATCCAATTTTTAATTGATGTTGTGAAGTTTTGCCGGCTATTTTAGTTTTCCGGTGTACCAAGTCACTTCATATTCCTAGTGTTAAATCGCGTGACCATGGTCATTTTTAACGGTTTTTCAATGATGAATTATTTGTTTTAGCGTTTGACTTGGTGTTGTCTAAGCGTTGGGTCAACGACTTGGGGTTATATTTCATTGAGTCCTCAAAGATGCGATAATCAACTTGGATCGTTCATGCCTTTGTAGAGAAATGATTGACAAAATTAGGCAGCGTTTAGTTTTTTCACGTAAGAATGTGTAAGGATTTCACGCGTTTATTCTCCCTTTGTATTGAACAGGTTAATTTCGATTCTGATCCGCAAAGTTAAAATGATGGACTATCGTATGTATTGCTAAATGGTTTACTCGTGTCCAGTATTTAATAGTTATCAACAAAATAAGTTATCGTATCCATCAATATCCTGTTCCTGTTAAATGTGCTAATAGCTTATCTCATTTGCGTTGTTTTCCAATCTGCGTTGCAAGCAATTGATTTTTATTTGCTGAAGCTCATCACAACATCCACCCTAGTCTTTTGCTAGTCTTTACGTCAGCTGCTTCTTTATGATGCAACTTTTGGATAGAAGCAACTGATTTGCTTTGATCTGGTTTTGTATTGAACAATTCCTCTTTCACGCCCAAAGCTTGGGCTCATTATTCATCATTGAGTTCTCACTACTGTTTCTGCTCTGCTGAATCGAATGTCAAGCTTTGCAATTGCATCTTTAACTCATCCGTATGCGATGTATAATGACAGCATTAATTCCAATTTTTACAACTTCGTTACTATTTTAATGACAATATTGTGGAAAACTTTGATTCAGGCGTAAGGACGCGTTCGCTTAATAGGATTTAGACGTTAAACTTATCCAACTTGTTCACTTTACTATTAAGATTTAAAATTGTGCGTAAGTGCTATTGTAATCATTCGCAATCTTCGTAAAAGTTTAAATGATGGTGGAAACATCCTTCGGCATCAGAATTACCCCTGTGATACTTCAAAAGGACAGGCTTTGCAGCAGAGTCATTCAAGTTAGCCCTAGACTCCACCATGTGCTATTGGACAAAAAGATGTGTCGGTGAACGTTAATTTTAATTGTTTCTCCGCAGTTTCATCTTACGCTAATGCAGTTATCTCAGAGTTTAGCTGACACCTGGCAAGGCCAGTCTAACATGGCGCCATTTGGCATAGTGGCTGAGCTATCCTAAAGCAGTCAGATTTCTTTTGGCTTCAGTGTTAAAACGTCCACTTCTGCAGGCCTCCGATGCTCGTTTTGATTCCGCTTTTATCAAATACAACAATACAATGTAGATTCTTCCCCTTTTCAAAGTCGGTAAAGACAGTACTCAATTCTTCCGAGCTGGACGAAATTCAAGGACTGCTTTGTTGCCCATCGTGTGCAAACGTTTCAAAATCATACTTGTTCGTGCATGTGTGCCATCATTCCCTTGGAAAGACTAGCCTCTTTCGCAATTTTATCACGGGTTATGCGCTGACCAGACGACTGGGATCAAATAAGTTTCACACGCTGAGTAAGTTTTTGCGGAACTAACTGCTGTGGAACGACCAGAACCGTTGCTGGCGCGCACACATTCATCTTTGAAGCGTTTGCACCACCCAAGTATCTTGATGCGGTTGGATGTGACCACTAAAATTATACCAACTGTACTCAAAGTTATCGGTGAATGTTCACGGCATCGAATTTTACGTCTTTGCTGACACGCAACATGGTTCGCCTTCATGTGGTGTAGTGTGCATGCAATCATTAGCACTGTCGCCTGCTACGTGAGTCAGCGGCGTCTGATGTGGTTCACAAGTTGTGCGCCGACCATGAGTAGTGGAACACATTTACTGCATTCGACTGCCAGTCTTAGCACCACAACAGCATTCCACTTGCATGCGTCTTCAGTTAGGTACCCCAGTTGAACTTGGGCATTCAAAAAAAGGTATCAGAGTGGCTGCTGTGTTCAACCTTAGTAAATCAAATTCTTAATTATGCCATGAATCCATTGATGTGTTGCCAATTTAGCATAGAATTCTTTCAGGTTTTGGTTGGTTTAATGGGGGCACTTTTCTCTGTTTTCCCAACACAGCGAAAGACATGCAGCTCGCGACTGCGCATTGAAGGTGCTTGACTACGCGATGTCGGTAGTGGCGCCGGGCGAAGGTAGCGGTGGCGGAGCATTTCTGCTTTCGGAGGGCGAGGCAGCAGCGGCCGCCAACTGCAACAAGTTTGTGGAGGTGCTTGGTCTGCGAACAATCTTCCCTCTCTTCATGCATAGCCCCCAAGCCAAAGGCGCAAAACTGGCTGCGGCAATGCGCGAAAAGTCTCTTCCTGGACCCACCTCCACGGAGATGGAGGAGCATATAATTAGGTACGTGGCTTTGGTGTCTGCTGCCTCCCGCGTGCCATTACTTTCACCGCTATCATTCGAAATGATTTGGCTACTCCGTAGCAAATGGAGCGGTTTTTTAAAAAAATTGTTCTGTTGTACCTTTTATTAGCTGCCAAGATGACGTTTATAACTATTTCAAAGCTCATTAAGGATTACTTTTGAACTATTTTTAAAATAAGTCCTGTCTGCGTAGAATTGGTAGACGGCGGGGCCGAAATCCTGCAATCGTTTTTCATCTTAATTGGTCCTTGTAGCCCAACTATCTTACTCCTGTTTGAATTGATTTTCGTTTCTTCGTCCATTAATGCACCACCCTTGTTGACACGCTGGAGTTTGAGAGCAATTTTTTCTTTCTGCTTAATATTGTCCTGGGAAATTAAAGAAAAATTAGGTGATTTCTTGGGCGCTTTTGTCGACACTGTAAAAGATTTGGTCCCAACTTTAGGTAGTGGCCTGGTTAACATATTGTCTGTCGATATATAAACGCCAAAGGGTTAATCAGATTGGTGACGTTGGTAAGACCAAATTTCTTCCTAATGAGTAATTTTGCTTCTGGATACTCCCCCTCTAGAAGGTTCAAGCTGCGATTTAGGTAGTAGATAGTGATAAAACACGCATGAATTAATAGTAAAGTTTGAACCTACTGAGTAAAGACCATGACCACCTAGATTGGCTCTACTACATGGGTTGAGAGAACTTCAGACGAGGAAGTTCTTTTTGCGGAACATATTACTGTCAAAAGTCATGGTTTAGTTCTCACTTGGTGGAGCATTGAAGCACAGTTCCAAGGTAAGCGTCCACCACCAAATCTAGTCTTCCCATACCTTGAGCTTCCTAAATATAATGTCACTCCGTGGACTGAATGAATGTACTCATCTATTTATCAGAGCTCACTGATCCAGTCAACAATTAGAGTAGCAAGTTCAACATCTAATGTGTGCATGCATACCCGATCTCCATTTTTAGTATCGTGGCGGCTCTATTGCGCCAATGCACCGGCGCCTATCTCCATCGCGTGTTAGCCAAATTTACAGAAAATGAGCACGAGAAGGTGGATCGACTGGTGGAGCTGCACTTCCAGTACCACGAGCGAGTGAATAAGGCAAATGCCAAAATCGCAACTTTTCGTGAAGTGGGCACTCCATCCCCCTCTTTTTCCTCCCCTTGTCATTTCGTATACTAATCGCGTCCCACCTTTCAGCGTCTGTCTAAACGCTCGGATATCAGTAAGGAGGAGGTGGATGAGGTAGTTGCCTTGAAACGCATGGACAGTGGTCTCCTCTCCCTCCAACTGATTGACGTCTCCCTCCTCGATATTGCCGTCAATGGTGCACCCTCTGTAAGTAAAGTGGAACCTATTTTCGCTAACATCGCACAAACTCATTTCAATTTTTCTAGATGGTTTAAGACCTTATGTACCCTTCTTGGGGCGATAAAGATAGATTCAGTCGCAAAGTTGAAGTAGCAAAACTAACTGCTGTTTATATTTCTTTCATTATAGGTGCTCCTTTAAACAGTGTATCTCCTGTAAACGATATGTGAAACGCTAGGAGTTCTGCCGCAATTAAATTAATTAGTATTGCCAGGAGGATTAAAATCAAAATGGGGTACCTAACTGAAGACGCATGCAAGTGGAATGCTGTTGTGGTGCTAAGACTGGCAGTCGAATGCAGTAAATGTGTTCCACTACTCATGGTCGGCGCACAACTTGTGAACCACATCAGACGCCGCTGACTCACGTAGCAGGCGACAGTGCTAATGATTGCATGCACACTACACCACATGAAGGCGAACCATGTTGCGTGTCAGCAAAGACGTAAAATTCGATGCCGTGAACATTCACCGATAACTTTGAGTACAGTTGGTATAATTTTAGTGGTCACATCCAACCGCATCAAGATACTTGGGTGGTGCAAACGCTTCAAAGATGAATGTGTGCGCGCCAGCAACGGTTCTGGTCGTTCCACAGCAGTTAGTTCCGCAAACACTTACTCAGCGTGTGAAACTTATTTGATCCCAGTCGTCTGGTCAGCGCATAACCCGTGATAAAATTGCGAAAGAGGCTAGTCTTTCCAAGGGAATGATGGCACACATGCACGAACAAGTATGATTTTGAAACGTTTGCAGTATTTGGTAATAAATCTTTTTTTGAGTTGTTCAGTCGTACTACTAGTTTTTTCAATGCCTAAACGTGCCACGCTTTAGCTAGATGCAGGGGTATGGAGATGTACTGAGGAATTGTGCTGACAGAAAACGCTTTCCTTTCACTGAAATGTGCTCTTTTTACGAAATTCAAAGTGCTCATTCGACTTAGCTATTTCTCTCATCTATAGTTTAAGAAGATTTCAGAGTCCTTATGGCAATTTCCTTGGTTGATTTTGGCTCTAGGTTAAAAATTCCTGATTTGTGGTTTGGCATTAAGTCTGCTGTGCACGCCGAGTGGCAAACTTATTCACGACGCAAATCTTTAAATGTGAAGTTCTATTTTTCATTTCTGATTAAAATTGAACTCGTTTTTTAACGTCTTCTTGGGTGATTTTAAAAACCTAGCTCATATAATGGTTACCAATCCAAGTTGTTTCGGATTTATGCTAAGAGACGTCTTCAATCCCCTTATGGGAGCATTGTTTAAATTTCGCCATTCGGTGGGAGTGTCACCTTGTTCATTCGTGGAACAGATTGCAAATTTTATGGATCATTCATTGCTGGATATTTTGTCTAAAAAGATTTAGATTTTTAGGCAACATATTTATATGATGCTCAAAATAAGAGACCTTATGGTTTATATGATGCACAAACCCTAAGTCGTGTGCAAGGTATTTCTATGAAATCATGAATTTCCCTCTTTTTAGGTTTTCCCTTGTATTCAACGTTTTCTGAAGATGCGAGGCGCGTCCACGTCGACTCTTATGGAGACTGTTAGAGGTTCGTTTTTCTGTCACCCTATTTCCCTTTTCATTGGTTCACAAAGTAGTGACAGATTTTACCAAATTTATGTATTTCAGTGTCTGGAGTGATTTAGGGGAATCATGGCTCTCAGTATTGTCATCAAAAGTCATTCCTTTTAGTAAAGTGCCAAGTTATTATTTATTCAACTTTACTGTTTGCCAGCCGGACACATCAAAACAGTGTCTTTGGTCGCCTTCACCTTCAAAGCACGGCCGATGTCCTTTTACTATGGTGGTTGCGAATCACGATGTCCCCTTTTAACTAACCGTTTGCGTTAGGACCTGATTTACTTCAAAGAACTCTGTCCACTCTCAAAATTAGGTCCTTTTGTTTTATTCTACAGGTCTACTGTTTACGAACCTCTCTTTTCATTGCCAACGATGCGTAAAAATTGCTTCACCGTTGCTACTTTTCGCTTGTCTAGACTACGCGGAGAGTCTGGGTGAGAGTCGAACCGCCATGACAACTGAAAAGGCGCGAGTCCTGCGTCTCATTGGTAAATTCGGCGAACTGAACGCTAAATCTCCCTTTCCCGTCCCTGCTGATCACAATAACCCTCCGCCTCCACCTCTACCGCAATGAATCCATCATGAATGACTACAATCATGCAGTTTTCATTCCGGAGGGTGTTTAGTCAGTTCAATATCCCCGCGAAGGCGAATGTCTAAGTTAGGACAGTACTATGAAGCTCGAAGCACAAAGTACGTAATTGTCTATCGACCATTAAAGCAATACAGCAATTGTTAATAGTTGTATATTAAGTAATCGCTGAAAGCCATGTGGGGCCATTGAGTTGGGTAACTTACGCCAGGAATTCTCTTCAAATAGTTTGTTGTGGGGATATCCGTGAGCGGTGAAACGAAGAAGGTAGGGTTGACTCCATGCAAGTGTAGGCATTGAGTTGTCTTCGAAGACGTTATAGTCCAAATAAATGCGGTCTCGGCTTTACCGTGGGTGTAATGAAGAGTCCAGAAAGCAAGACGCGCTGACATGAGAGCAATTTGCAGAATTAGAAGCGGACGTTCTAGTGGATCCCCGAATAGCAATTTTGAAGTTATTCCTCAGTAATTCGCATTTTGCTGGTTCAAATCGATAGCGGCTTGTGTATTTTGTTGGCAAAACAATTGACACGAAAATTAGGTTGTGGAATAAATTGTTAGCTGATTGTTTTGACAACTAGGAGTTGGGTAACCGAGTTTTCTAGTCAAATTGTTTTTTATGATATGTGTGGCGGGGGACCACCATAGTACATACCTACTGAAACACCGATATGCGAGGTGCTCGACTCGCGGGTGCGTAGGTAGCTAGAGGATGCATATCGGTAAGTGCCGGTAGGCATAGTAACCACGTAATCATCAGAACGAGTGCTGCCATGTTACTTCGTGTCTGGGCTACTTTGATATGGTAATCACTGGGTCAAAAACCTCTGTCAACTCCACTTCAAGTAGATCCAATACAGAAATCTTTTAGTGCTGCCGAACGCCATCCGTCATTAAACAAAAGTTGAGATAAAGTGGAGAGAAAATGAGAGATGAGGAGATTGGTAATTAATTATTCGGCAAAACATTTGCTAGAAATCGGAGATAAAGTAGATATCGGCGAGTACAGCGGCCATTCCCTGGACATCCAAAGGAGCCCGTTCTGAGGTATTTGCAAGACAGCATGAACTATTTGTCGATAATTTTTCTATGAAGTGGATACCACCTCACAATAAGCAAAGCTTAAAGTTTTATTGAAAAAATAGGTCGTGTAAGTAGCGAATGCATTGTGGGTTCAGTTCGAGCAACGTCAGATGTAATCTGACAGGAGAGGTTACACGTTCATAAAAATTATTCAGGTATCCTGTGATATCGAATATCATGGGAATAATGTAGTTAAAACTTTGCCAAGAAAGCAGCAGCTTTGAATGCAGAATCTTAACACGCAGATCAATCAGTTGGTTAGCCCCTTTACCGTACGTTGCAGCACAGCTGGGTTCGGTAGTATAGTGGAGCTTTACGTAACAATTGGAAATTATGTTGACAAAATGTAAACTTTATTATGAAAATAGCGAAAAGTTGCATTGATTATCCTTGTAGTAAATGGTAGTTTTGTATAACTGTGTTTAACCATCCAGGCACTTGAATTCCGGCGGGATATAACTCCACTCTTCAGCATTACCTCTGTCTTGCCAATGTCTCTCGGCGTTTTTGTACGGTGGAAATACATGTTACGCCATGCTACTTCGGTTTATTACAGCTTCAGGTACGACTTGAGGTGCTATGATTATAAACAAAATTAGTTGACCAAAGGCTTAGTGGGGAATATGCTCTTTATGCATTCAAAAATGACCATTTTTTATTATTCCAATGGTCATTTCGGACCATTTATTAAGATTGGACCGAGAGAGTAGGACATAAAATTAGTAGGTTTAGAGGTGTATCCCATCCACATGCAGATTATGGTGAGATTGTATGCAGAAGTGGTGCCACAACAAACATTTTTGGGATCCATTTTTAGCAAATAAGTCGTTGGTGGGCACGAAAAAGGCATTCTATTTAGTTATTAGCTGATAAACAACGCCTGAGTTGGCAAGAGAGAAGGGAAGGCACTAAGGTTGCTCAGCAAGGGAACATGTGATACCAGTGCCGCGTAGGCCACAATACCCATTAGGATTTTTGTGCAGATACTGTTGATGATAGGGCTCCGCGTAGAAGAATTCAGTGAGCAGTCTAATCTCCGTAGTGATGGGTCGCGAAGCGCCCAAAGCCCTCTGAAAGACGTCACGCGATGCCAGTGCAGACTTCAGCTGGTCCTCGGTGGAGACGAAAATCACCGACCTGTACTGCGTCCCAATATCGTTACCCTGACGATTCCCCATGGTGGGATCATGGGACTCCCAAAAGGCCTGCAAAACCAATCAAAAGAATGAGCCCTTCAATTGTTGCTATTTAATTTTCAGTTTGAGAGTCAACTATTCCCGGGGTGTCGTTTTACCCATGTCACCCTATTTCTAAGTGGCCTCTCACATCCCCAAAGCTGGTACAAATGAATTAATTTTAATATAGCGGAAGCTTGACTAACTAGGGAGTTGCTAATGCGCAAACCCACGCAAAGCGTAGCTGTCCTAGCATGAGATCGAGTTTTAAACTAAACTACACCCAAGGTATAAATAGTCGGTGGGCCCCATCTCAAAGGCCTAACAGTATTAAGACACTGGATGTTTTAGCATGATGTTTTTTAGACATAATTGAACTAGATCTCCTGCAGCAAAGACCAGGCCTGGTTCAAATTCCCAAAATTCACTTTGAGCACTGGAAAATAGCTGATGTCTATTTAAAAGGCAAAGCTCAATCGGCAATGACCATCATGATTTCAAAAAATTTTATAAAACTAATAAGATTAGAAATTTGTAGATCGCAATAGAGTTTATGAAAATATGGGAAATAGGTTACGACTAAACAGCATAACTTAAAAAACAGACCTAAAGCCTTGTAATAAGGTGTTCAATCACATATTGTTGAGAATAGGTTTGGCAGAATGAGGGAAAAGCTTCCACATTGCAGAAAATGTTCAACCATTTATTGCATGCAATGACTGAATGTAGCACTTACTTATTTGAAAATCTGATCAAAACGTGATTGTTCGACAAGTGAAGTGCCATATTTAGTGACCCCTAGTATTATCGCTTTCGCTAGGGGCGAAGTGTCAAGAACCACCCATATTTAAAATTTACCTTTAGCAACTCATTGAAATGAGTCAGTTGCGGGTTGTAGATAACTCGCACGACCTCGGCATGACCTGTTCCCTTGGTGCAGACATCCTTGTAGGTCGGATTCCGCGTAGTTCCACCGGCAAATCCGACCAAGAAGGATTACAGAAAAATTAATTTATGGGTGTATTCATAACAAAATTAGTTCCAACTGCATGAAAATAAAAACAAGGACAATCAAACAACGGGATTTTTGATTGGACATGAGCAGCCAGAATATATCCACAGAGCGGGAGATTTGACGCGCAAAAATGGAAAAGATTGGTAGAACATACAAGGTCCATAGATAAAATAATTCAATGAAGTGCAATTTACCTGCGTGGAATAAACGCCAGGCATCATCCAAAATAACCGTTCGGCGCCCCAAAAGCAGCCCATTCCAAACATAACACTGAGGTAGCCTTCAGGAAAGGGTGGAAACAATCTGGTCGCCAAAACGGCGTGAGTTTCCGTCATTTAACTAGATAAGGAAAAAGCGCAAGATATTCAAAGCAAACATATGTAGCGATCTCATTGGACATGGGTGCTATGCAAAACGTAGAAGCAAAACCATTTTTTCTCAAATCACGTGACAGCTGTAAGTAACCACAGCAGAGGATGGTGACGAACTTTAAAGGATTTAAGGCCAATCTTGTAAATAAATAGTGGAGGGGTGGGTAAGTACACAAGGAAAGTGTCCCAACTCATAATCCAAGACTCAAAGCAGAAGCTTTTCCATAATATTACACTAATAAAATTTCAAATTCCAATCAGTTAAAGGGAGATAATAAAACACATAGAATTCACAATTAAAGATAGCTCATCGCAGCGATGGTTGAAAGCATTTAGAAGAACAGAATACCTGCCGAAACTACCCATTATGGCCCCAGAAAACTTAGCTGAGACATCCCAGATAAAAGCGTATCAATTATAGCAAATTTTATGAACTGAAGGAGGTGAGGTAGAAACAAGGAGAGCATAACTTGTAAGGAAACTCAAATTTATTATAAAACACGTAGATACTGAGAATACTAGTGAGAGTTGCCCGGATTTTAACTATCTGCGAAATTCGATCAAAGCAACCTGCATGCAGACAAAGGCATAGGACCTCTGAATTTCATTTGTCCAAAGAGAAACTAGTAGATATTTGTCTGATGAGAGAGGCCAGCAGACAAATATAGGTAAGTCGAAAAGACTTACTGCACTTTATTCTGGTATCATGGTGAAATAAAGACAGTTGACTACTAACAGTCCATAAAAAGGGTCGACTTCCGAATGCCATAAGACTGTTTGGGCCTTAACTTCTAAAGCCAATCCTGCTATTATCTTCGAGGAAACAAAACTTTGGAGATACAAATAAAAGCGAATTCACTTACAAATACAAATGCGATAAAAAAACACAATCTCCTGCTGCCCGTCCAACTGCCAAAACTTCCGCCGGGAAACAACCATCGCGCCACCACTCATAACGAACCTTGAGATCCACTACAGGGAGCCTAAGTAAACTATATTTGTAAAAAAAAGTTGCGGCACTTCTTCGTATAGTAATGATTTTTTGATTCATCAAATGCTTGGATTGCACAATTGATAGAACATTAGATTGTATAAATGGTAGGATTTGCTTTAGAACCAATTGAGAAAAGGGTAATTAATTCATGAAAAATGCAAATCATTTAAAACAACTGTGGCATCCTGAGACTCCCTGAAGACGAAAAAAGACACAAAATTGGGCAGAATATATATATTTTAGCACAGAAAAGGCGTCTGGGCTATTGGCATGGCCCAGGAGGCCAGCCCTCCCAGCGAGGTACAAGGGGGATAATTCAAAGTACAAAAGTGGCGCCTCACCAGAACCGAGGGATAAACCACTATCGTATTACATAGCCTCCCTGCTCTTTTGAGCGTTGTCCCCGGCGCTCCCACAGGTCACAGTCGGTGCAGTAAAGAAACACCCACGAGCCGAGCGTGCCAGTCACCAAATTAGCGTGCAACTGAGGGGATACTTGACCTCAACGTCATTGATTCCTCTTGGCAGCTTGACTGGATCTTGGGTTTTGTCCGGTTTAGGGATTTCATTCAGGACGGGGAACTGCGCCGGCCATCATGCGTGTCCATAGATAGATGCAGGAATACTGGCCTAAAAGCAGATTTGAGTAAGGACGTACAAGATTTAAAACAGGTCAATGGGGGACGGTAGGGGAAATCCGTAACGAAACTTCCAGATGGTTCATGGCTAGTGTCGCTTCAGTTGTTAATAGCTTTCCTGCAGAACACAGGACTGGGAGAGATGCCGAAGGTAGACGTCAACTTCAACCCTTCTATTAGGGGTCATCACCATTCTCCCATCCGTACCATATGTACTTCTTCCGTTCCACTAAGGTTTATCACACAGAAGTGGGAAATCAGGATACATGTCTTTTAAGATCGGGTTCGCTTCCCACTGCCACCAATGTAGCGTCCCGAGACTCCCTGAAGAGGAAAGAAGACACAATACTGGTGCAGAGTATGTGTATTCAGCACGGAGAAGGTGTCTGGGCTATTGGCATGGCCCAAAAGGCCGCCCCACCCAGCGAGGTATAAGGGGGCTGATTCAAAGCACAGAAGTAGCGCCTCACCAGTACTGAGGGATAAACCACTATCGTATTACAACAACAGGTTTATTATCCTTTGTCTATCCTAATGCTAACTTTACCGTACTTATTATCACGGTAACTTTTTCGAATGATGTAATTGGCTCGGTGTTTTTCTCTTTCACTGCAGCATTCCCACCTTTGGGATGAGCAGAGTAGTCGGATGAAAACATTCTTTATTGGGTATTCGTAAATAATGCGACATTGATACGCCTTTAGTCGTGCTCGAAGCACGTTACCTCCTAGGGAGCCGATGTCGGCCCATCTGTCAAGAGAGTCCTGTTTACTGGCCTTTGCTCGTATAAAAGGCGCATTCAAACAATCGTGTATTACAACAAGCTCTATAGTACTTTTAAATTGCACTTCCTTTTCCATGTGACATCTAATCAAGCAGCATTACTCCCAGCTAATGTATTTGTGAGGCGAAGATGCCACCAGGATTTCACACGCATTGGACTTTGCTATATTTGCTTCAAAACTTTTAGGGAAAGCCATTACATCTGCGCTAATTTTCATACAGGCTGCCATTTGCATTATTACCACTTATTTTTAACTGACTTGACAGATCTCATTTAACACCCACATTCCAGAATACTATTTTGGTCAATCAACTGATAATCTGGTTGTATAAAAGGACAGCACATTCTAAACTGTATATTTTGATGTTCCCCTTAGTATTATGCTGGGCGCCACTTGAGAACAGAAGTCCATAAAGCTTTCCTAGTTGTAAGTCCATCATGGGCGTACACGTAAGTGTCGACAGAAGAATCGGTAAGAAACGAGTCTTTCACTCTTAGCAGAGTAGAAAATGGTTTAATGCTAGCACTAAAAAAAAAACTTCCGAAGACTTGCTAATGGTTTTAGTAATCATCACTTCTGTTGTGTTTTCTAAAAATAACTAAAAAAATTTATCAAACGTAAGAAGCATACATCAGAACATAAATTCCTCCGGCAGACGACATTATATGGCTTTTGTCCAAAAGTAATTACTTCGCTCATATGATAAGCAAAACCCATTTTACTGTTCCATTTTGGTATACTACACTTAAAAGGGACGTAAACTATTCCACAGTAAATTTTAGCATTAACAAGTTAGCAAATACGGTGGCAAGTCAAATTATTAACAAAAATAAGGACATTCTGAGAAATACCATACTAGTATAAATAAACCATCGTCGAGCAATTGACATTTCGTATCTTTTTACAAGGTGAACACGTAATAATATGGCAAGTGATTCAGCACCTTTGGCTCAGTATGAGGTGAATGATCGGCGCACTACTATTTGAAATAATGTAAATTTTTTCGCACAAGATAAGCCATTACTGGCCAAAATCAACTAATATAGGCTATTAACACTTGAATTTTTATTAACTTGCACTTGTGATTATTATCAAATGCGATGGGAACGTGTGTAAATGTATCCATCATTTCCCAACGGTAGACCATTTTTTGCCTGGCATGACTGAAATTATCACAAATTTCTTTGAAAATTTCGATCACGTATTATGACTTGGCAGTGTGCGTATGCACATGTATACGTCGTAATTTTATTCTTAAATATACTTTAGAAAGTGCATGTTAGAATTAACAACTTCATTTCCTTAGATCAACTGCCTAAAATCACCCTATGAATACAGAGAAAATCAGTCTTATTAGCTCCTGGTAATTGTCACTTTTGCTATGATTGAGGAGCAACGCCTTCTGCTATGCATTGTTAGTCTGTGCGTAGACGACGATGAAAGTAGCAATGCTTTCTCGCTATTTACCGCCTTAAACTCTGATGGACTCAGCCAAAAATTAGAGGTCACGGAGTACTTATACCGACAATCCTCCAGGAAACCAATAATGACAGGCTGCAGACACCGCGGTAAAAAGGTCTGGTGGAGGGTAAGCTCTTTTAGTGGGAAGAAGCTCTTTGAAGTCTGATTTCCGCTTTCCGTATAGAATATAGTATAATCACATATTTCGTTAAACAAAAATGTTTGGTTGTGTTATGTGATATTTTGTGCTTATGACCAAATACAGTTGGTCCTAGTTTTGAGACGAGATTTGGAATGACACTAGGCGACCCAATTGCTGAAAATATTGAAAATGCAAGCATCGCTGACTTTGACCACACTGCTAGAGCTGCTCTCCAGTCCACAGGGTGCGGGTCTTAGCGCAGCCTCCTGATTGGTACACTGGATTACAGGCCTACGTGCGGGCAGCATCAAAACGAAGGGCCTTTCATCAGCGTGAAGGCAAACCGTGCCACAGCGATGGCATTTGGTCGGGAAAGGCAATCACCAACCAATCTCTCCACTGCCTCCGCCCCCGCCTCAGCCCCCACCTCCGCGGCAGATGCTGCATCTCCCCACAATCTGGCTGCACGCCTACGCAACCTAGCGTCCAGTTTTCCCCGCTTCCAGAGCATGTTCGACCGCCAGCGTAACACCCCAGCAGCAACATCATCTACTCGTGGTTCAAATCGTATCGGCATGAAAATGACCCGAGGCGTTGAAACCTACCAACAGCAGATCCAGAAACTCGAGGACATTATCGCTGAGCTGCTCAAACAGGTAGCGTTCAAAGACGAACAAATCGCCTATTTGTCATCCGAACTGGACAAGTATCAGTCAGTGTTCAATCAGAAGCCATCAGTTCTTGGTGTTGCGCGTTCGTGGGAGGCCAAAATGGAGATACGGGGCACCAAAAGTGAAACCGACGGTGGACGCAGAAACCGCGGAATTGGCATCTCTGCGGAGCCTCGGGCTCTCAAAATGGACGAGAAAGAGCATCCAAAGCACTACCCCAAAACTGCCAAGTAATCAGTCCCTTTGCACACATTTTTCACTTATTGTATAAATTGGCTAAAGGTTTACCTCTTTAATGCATCAAACTTTGAAGGATTGCGAAGAAATTTAAAAAAATCTCTATCATTCAAATGGCTCAAAAGCTGTGTGCGTTGGAAGGATGAATTTGGTAAAATTTTTACCTTACGTAAGTAAGAGTAATGTTTCCCCGACTTTCTAAATTAACAGAAATGTTTATGGCCACAACATAGCCTTTTAATACTGTTCTTTGTGTGGTGTATTGAGGACCTCATAACTTGTCTAAAAATATGAAATCGGGTTATGAATATGCTTACACTTGAATATGCATTAGTGCGTGAAATACCGAGACTCAAATTCCAAGCTGTTATTAAGATGTAAATAAGGCTGACACGTGTCCTGCGTTTTTGTAGAAATCACCCTATAACTTCCCAAACCATAAATTTGAACATTAGAAGCTATTACTTCAAAAAAATACAGTGGCTTTCGGATTCCTAAATCAGATGCCAAATCCTCCGATTCTTCGAAGAAGCCACTCAAAGCATGAAGAGAAATGATCTTACATTGCATTCAACCTAGCATTGTTTTCGCGGTAATCTTGCTAAAAACTCCAGACAAATTATTCTTTAGTTATTTATGTTAACCTGCATCAATGCATGGTTTTTATGATCCCAGTTTTGTAGATATCCTCGTAAAGCTTATGTTTTCTTCTGCATGAAAGAACGCGAATTCAACCGAACAATAACATTGAGATGTTTTGGTGCTGTTTCAACTTCCAACTAAATTAGTTTCACTTAGAATAGCCCAAGAAAAGTGTTTCGCGTTAAATGCATTATTTTACCCACCCAACATGTCGCTCACTATCCGAGTAGTTAAGACCTGTGCTACAACAATTCACCCAAAATACGTGGGGCTGAATAATTTGACGTCCTTTTTTCATCTCACAATTTAAAATGACTGGCAGTTCTTAAAACATGCTTCTCCTAATTTTCACCCATTCCTCTGGTGCGTTCAAATTCTGCTCTGAGCAGCCAACAGCCAACTCGAGTGTGTCAACAATTTGCTGGGGCACTTAGAGTAACAAAATGTGGGCAATTATTTGCTTAATGTGCAACCCCATTGGTGCCACTACTGTTGGAATGGACCAGGTCCTCTTCTGCTCAAACAGGTCCTTATGAACTGGTGCGACCTTAGCAAAGTGCGATTCGTACTTTAATCACTATGGTTACATTCATAGGAGGCACATGATAGCCTTGCAGGATTTAACCATACTCTGCAAGCCTTATCCGTACACATCTCAAGTTTCATGTTGTGCCGTATGGCTCATTTCAATTTCTGCTGGCTAACTTACTTGGAGGCCAAGGCAAAACAAAATGTACTAATAAGAGCATTTTTTGAAGGCATTTAAAACTGATACGCACTGTGGGTTGACTTAACTAATGTTTTCTTGTTTTTTTGAAATGGGATCTGCTTGCTACTACGGGTAGAACTGTTTGATTTAGCGGCAGTGAATACCTCCGCTAGCTTAAACACATCGGAGGGAGAGAACAGAGAACCGAGCGGTGAGATGTGAACTTTCAACTTATTCTTTTGTTGTAGTTATCCAGATGGGAAAAGTAGTGACACCAATCCTGGTTAAGCAAGTTGTGCTCAAGGTCCTAAAACGGAAGTAGTCGGGCAACGATGATTTAAACAAAATCTAAAAGGGGGAAACAGCCTAGAAGTGGGCAATAACAGCTGTTAGTAATTCACATACTTATTTGGAAGGTGAATAAGTGATACTTAATGCGCATGAATATAAACGATATAACTAGCATTTTGGAGAACTGCATATCTATTTTGTTTAGCTTAATGAATGGCGCCTGATTTATGTACTAATTCCACGTACATGAATTAGATGTACGTAGACACTCGGAAAATGAGGCGAGGGCCGATGATATTGGTCGAAATTTTAGTACACAAAGTTTATTTCCCAAGCTTATTTCCCATCCTTCGCTATTATTTGACTATTGTTTGCTTTTGTAAATTGTCAATACTTGTGATGTCCAACATTAATTCGACTTCTTTATTTTCGCCTGTTGATTTTAAAAAGTGTGAGACGCAGGGCGGAACAATTCAGTCAACATGTCAAAGGAATAGCTTCTCCAGTTTAGCCTGAATCTTGACTGTTTTAAAGTTACTGGGAGAAAAAGATTAGGACTCCGACCCCTTGGTTTGACGTAAAGATACATTGTACTTTGCTGAGTAAAGATACCTTCCTTTCCAACGAAATTGCCCCAATATTTCATTTACTTCCTGTAAATGTGTGCATCTTGGCATTAACTTTTAAGAGCAGTTATGTGCCAAGCACTCCACCTCCTCTCTTACGGCTCAAATGCGGCGAACCTGTTCAGTGTGTGCCACCTCTTAAACCTAATCGACACGACGTCATGGACTTTGCAAGACAGGATAGCGCTGCACATTCTTAAGTCCCACTCTCGAATCATGAAGGGCTTTTAGTCACTGACCAGTGGACCAAAGGGGACTGCAGCGACTTTCCCTCTTTACCGTAGCACATCACGAATTCTTCAGGAACAGTAGGAATATCACGAAAGATTATTTTTCGTATTGGTGGAATTAGGCTTAATTCCACGTTCAAAATTTCAGAACTCGGGAGATACTGAATCAGGCGATTTTGGAGAATGATTTCATGAAGAATTTGGACACCTCACAGGTGGTCGAGATTGTGGAGTGCATGTATTCTGTCAACTTCGCCACAGGCAATACCATTATCCGAGAGGGAGAACTGGGTTCCGTGGTTTACGTTATGGAAGGTAAGTGAAGGATTTGAGACAAACATGCATACGGTCCGTCAGGCGTTTTCAAAATTTGGAGACATTTCGCTGGAGATTTTATTGTAGTTTTGGAAAGTTGGCTCATATATGTCTGTAAATACAACCAAATGGCCTTTGTTACAACTGTCGTCAATCTTGATTATTGAATCAAATGTACCCTGGCCGTTTGTAAGAAGGCCTTTAGTCAATTTGACCCTTCCGTTCTCATTAACACGCATCACCAAAGCGTAATCAGAGGTCAGAGTGCGTTTAGAAACCGACATTGGTCATAAAATCAAAATCCCGGAACCTATACGTTGACTGGAGAATTACGGTATAATTGCAATTATTTGAACTGCCCTTTAAGAGGTTGTAAAAGACACACGATCGCTTACATGATAAATTCATAAGGCACGAATTGATAGACTCCATTCTATGGGTGCAGTAACCTTTGCTGTGCTCTTCTATTTTCAATCCTCATATCATAAAATATCATTACAGCTGAACCGATTAATGTTATTTAATCTTACTTCCCTTACGTGTCAAGTTTATGCTGGTACCCCAACTTCAGAAGCTTCTCATACACCTTTTTATAGAGCACTTAGAGGAAGTGGGATAGCGGAGAATATCACCCGAAAGTGGTTCAAATGAGCAACTCGACTTTGATGATAAAATATCTAAAGATGTTACACTTTCAGTCCGATTCTTCTCTCCATATAACAAGGGATCATCTGCCACTGTTTGTTAAATTAATGGGGGAATGGAGTTTCAAAAACAACTTTTAGCAATGCATAACGTGAGTGATAAAAGAATTTCTTTTTCTATGCCCTAAGTGCTCACATGCCTTTCACTTAAATCTTGAAAGATCTTTCGTGTTTGTAGCACTTTGTTTGCCTACATCATAAAAACCCGCCATGCATTTGGACTGTTTCTAGACTGACTGGCTGAGCTGCGATGAGGAATGGTTTTTGTGTCTCGCATATAATTTTTTTCGAGTAAACGAACACTTTAATTAAAACCTTTAAACGATCCACTAACTACTCACTTCATAGGGTACACACCATGCTTGCTTTGAGCATGTGTTGGACTGCAGACACGAGTATCTAGCTAAGATTTTGCACTTGTTGAAGGCCAAACAACGATTAGGGCTAGATTTCACTTGCTGGATACAATTCGACCGTGTTCAAAAGCATATTTCCCCAGGGAAATATCTAAGAGCATTAGATTTGTGGTAAGGTGTTTTAGCCTTGCAAGACAAAATACTGCATAGCGCAGTAAAACGTACCCCTGAAAAGACCCCATGCTGCATTGTAAGACCGGAAGGAGGAAAATGGATGCCATTTTATCCGTGGCCTCCGTATTTCTCTAAAAGTATTTTACCAAGCGATCAGCGTTTTGTCTTTGTACTGTCACCAGACAACGAAATGTGGAATGAAATTTAGTCCGGGCTAGACTGTCTTTTGGGGAGTCGTCAAAACACCTAACACTATTTTTGTTCCAACAGTTTATTTAGGTGAGGATTGCAGAAATTTGTAAGCTTTTAGAATTTTAAACAGTTCGAACTTTTCTGGTTACCCCACGGCCCTAACGTAATGCATTTTTATTCATTGAAATAACACAAATATCCACTAGTATGTTTGGGACTAAGAAATCGGACGGTGCTAGGTCTCGAGGGAGGAATAGTTAGTAGCCGATTAATTGTCCATCAAACAAAAACCCTTTAGAGGAAATTACAATAATTGCCACACAGCCTTACTTTGCAACGCTGAAGCATTGCCGAGTACATTCAGACTATGTGACAGTGTTTCTGGCCAAATTTTACCATATGTCGTTATTTGCCTGCAACCAGATGTTACGATCAGAACAGCAGGTAAACACTGACATATGCCACAAATCCATTTGTAACATTCACTGCAATAAAGATCAGATCAATTTTGATCGAAGAAAGTGTCAAATCATAAGTGAAGAATCTAAGTTCACTTTCCCTAGTTGTCCATGTTGGTCCCTAGTCAGTATGAACATGAATTGAAGGTATCCCTACAATTAGATTGGTGGTTAACTAATCCTCAATACTTCTATTCCTGAAATGACAACACTAAACGATTAAAATGGAATTATTATGCTCTATTGTAGAATTACCCATCACTTAATGCGCAGTTCCCAAATGCGTGTTTAACTACAAAGAGGGCATGCAGTTCATTCACGATTTTTGGCTGATAAGTAAAGGCACACTTCAAAAGAGACGTGATCAAAGGCCTTTATTTGTTAACTGTTTCTATCCACTCCTACAATTTTACAAGTTTCTGTCTAGCAATTTACTTAACCAGGCGGGCTTTTTACCGGGAAGGAGTGCTGTGCTCCTGTGTCATAGAGGTTGATCCCAATTCAACTTCTTTCAGTTGAATTGTGTGACATTTACACCCTTTTGTAGTATCCGCAGAAATACGTAAAATACTATTTACAAAAGTACTTTAAAATATCTAAAGAACATCTTGAAAGTAGACAGAATGTCATGCATCAACTCACTAAAACAAATAACTAGGCATCAGTTTGATTGATATTACTTTATGCCTTGTGAAAGGAATCATTGATTAATTGCTTTTATTTAAATAAAAGTGGTTATTTGGAGAAGTAGCTGTAGTTATGACCAGCGACTACTAAACCATTGTTAGTTATGCAACAACAAAAAAATTCAAAAGCAAATCGCTGGATGGGCTGAGGTGGAAAGGTGATGATTTGACGGGAACGGGTTAGGATTGTTTTTTACATAAAGCACCGATTGTACTAAATTAGCTGAACGGCTGTAGCTCCCAAGGAAGGCACAGTTAACATCGATTCAAAGTTTGTCAAATTAGAAGTGTGGCAATTCCTTCATTAGAGTAACTGCTTTTTGTATTTTGCAGAAAAAAGCTTCAAGGGGCACTAGAATACAGGTACATGCGAAAGATGTTACACAACAATTATTTGTAGAAACATTTTCTTAACCTCGTGGTCAGTCGACGTCATCCTTGATTCTGAGTGGATTAAAAAACCCGCTATATATCGCGCATGTTGTATCGCAATGTTTGAGATCAGCTTTTTTGATGTAGCTATTGTCAAGTACCTAAGGCAACTTGTTCATACAATAACTAAAATTCCTATCACATCTAGGGGGGTAAAAGCAATCAACAAAGTTAGAATTACTTGCTTCTTGATGGCGCTTCTGCAAAATTAATAATTTAAATTTGAATTTTTAACGTCAGCCCATCCATCTTGATTTGATGTTAAAGTACCATCTGAGAATGGCTGCAGATTAAACGATGCCTCGCATTTGTTATAATCAGTAACCACCTACTCTTAATTACAGCAAAGTGTTATGGTTGCATGGAATAATTTTAGTTTGGGTTTTAAGCATTTTGAATCCTGCTTTAATGGCTTTAAATCTCACAAGAGTGATGTTGTTGAACCGAACCTGCCGCATTTAATGATGTTGCTATGTATTGAAACATTCAGCTCTTGCAGGAGAATAGTGTGAAAGTGTACGAAAAGAGACTGATGCAGGCTTTAAGGCGACTTTACCTATGTGGTTGCTTATTGGGTTCTACCAAATACATTCCAATCCCCTTTTTATGCTGAAACAGTGGCCGTGTTAGTAAGGTATTTATAATTTGCCCGCAATTTAGGATACCTTCGTTTCTCTATACACACCTGCATACTTCTGTATCCAAGAGCCTGCAGATCACAGCGTTGTCCGATCAGAAAACTGTGATTTGGTGGCAAAATAAAACCCAAATTTTGACACCACTGTGCAATTATGACTTTTGGAATATGCAACAGGAGTGAAAATATGATGTATTTGCATTTCTTGAAGATGGGGAATTCAGAAGACGTAACAAGTATTCCCTTTGTAGTTAGTCCGTCAGCTTCATCAAGCTTATTTGACATATTTGATTTGCACTTGACTGACAGACATCTCTTGCCATTTCACTTCTCAATTCTGTGAGTTTTCTAGTTAATTACTGCCTATCATTTGTCTTAAGTGATAATTTTAAACTGACAGCCTGCGACAAAAAGCAAATTCACATAAAATTCCTAAAACTAAATAGTTTTGTTTTGCTTTGAACCTTCACTACCCTTTGAATCAATTTTACCGTTTTTGCCTTTACCTTGTTTCTCAGAAAAAGGAGAAAAAGGGTTATTGAGTTTCATCCAGCATCTTTGCTCTGCTGAGGAGTTATGGTGGTGACATTGAATTACCGATTTTGCTGTCATTACTTCACTCGGCTAAGCGTTTATGTACGTGCCAATTTTATGAGTCGGTGTGACTGAGTGATTACTTCGTTTTACAGATCCATAATTTATAGTTGAGTTGTCCTAATTAGAAAACATTTGTCCATTCCTAATATTTTCACTAGCTGTATTACAAAAATCTTCAACTTCACAACCTTATTCATTACAAAACCTTATTAATGATTCATGTCAGTATCAGTAAGCTACTCTCGTGTCAGAAATAAAAACGCTCGTAAATGTAAGGACAAATTGGTTTATGGAATGGTTTTAGGCAGACTTCAAACTAGCTCTTATCTATGGTTCCTTACTTCGTTTTGACACTTTTTTTAGTCTTTGATTTGATTTCCTTATGTTTCCCGATGATAAACCAGCCCTGTAAATAAGTGTTAATTTCTGGGGCAAATTCCACTGACTGTTAATTCTGGCACCTTTAAGTATCCTCCCGCATTCACGGGGATAATACCAAATTTTTAACACTTTGTTAATATGCCAGTTTGTGACAATAAGATGAGCGATCTCTAAATAAACGGAATTACTTGCCAAGTGTATTCCACCAGCATCGCCAAGGCTTTGTTAGTCATTTACCTACTGACTTGCAAAGTTTTGTTCAAAATCAAACAAATACAGCACATTCTTAAGTCAATTTTTATTTGTTACAACCAGTCACAATTTAGGTAAACCGTGAATTAATTAAAATTGTCACCACGACGCAGTCGCCCTTTGTGTGAAGTAGCAAGCCCGCCATCCCAAATGCCATTGGCGAAGGATGTAAAAGGTACAGCAAGTTTATCAATCTGCTCTTTAATCCTCAGCTAAGAATGTGAAATTTACCTGCTTTTAGTCAAATTACTGTCGAAATTGCTTTGGAAGTTTTAAATGCTTTCACAATTGCTAGTGCGTAGCAAGAGAAGTCTAATAAAGAAAAAAAGCCTTTTTTCTATTTCAGAGGGAGTAATAGAGGTTAGTCGAGAAGGCAATCCGCTTCGCCTAATTTCCCATCCAACAGTTTTCGGTGAACTGGCAATCCTCTACAACTGCATGAGAACAGCCACAGTAAAGGGTAAATGCACCACCGTGCATACTTTCCATTAAAATCGTCTGCATGAGGGGCGGGTGACGTTTTATGCTCTCCCAATTTCCCTTAATTTTTTATGGAGCCTGCTTTTGTTTGTGGAGCACACGCGTTCAGGAATGATGGTGTCTCCCTCTTTTTAATGTTATTTAGCCCTCAATCCCTGTTCTTTGTGGGCAATCGACCGGAAATCATTCCAGGCCGTTATGATGCAAACTGGCATTTTGAAACACCATCGGCATTTGGAATTTCTCAAAAGGTAGAATTTGAGCCAAATTTTACTAGAACCGATGCTTAAAGCTCGGATGGGTGGGCATAACCCTTTGTGTTCGACTTATAACATTGGAAAAGTAATCACTCGATGTTTTTTAGCTACCAAGAATTATCTTCTTGAATAATAATTATGGAAAGGCATATGAACTGGTAGATTACTTTGGGGGATTATGAACTAATTCACTAATTTTTTTGGAAAGAAAACATTCTTTTTCAGTAAACCATATTACTTTTACCAACTTCCGTCATCATACTGACGAAGTACCCAAGCCTTTGCATAACTTTAGCCACAGATGTGATTATCTTTAGCTTTACACTAACTTCATGGGAAACCAGATTTGTAAATCATGACCCTGGAAGCGGATCTCCTTGTCTTGACTTGACTGTGATAAATGGGAACTATTTAAATATATAGTTGATTTCTGAGCCTACGAGGAGCGACAGCTCCGCTGTAAGAACTATTTACCTTTAGTAATGCTTATAAATTGTACATTTAAGACACTCCTCAATTAACTGAAAATTAGAGCTAAACCAGTCTTCATAATACCTGCCTATTCTCATTCACGCTTATCCATGCAACAAGGCGCATTTTGATTGGACCAGCAAATCATGCGCTTTTATTAAGCACCTGTACTTTTACATCAACTACTACAGTGAGGTAATTAATATTTTATAATGCTACAAAATACACTTTGAAAGTTTGCACTGTTGTTCTTTGCGCTCCTTTCGTAGGCAAGAAAAGTGAATTGCCTTTGCTTCCAGAATGATGAAAAGGAGAACCCTGGAATTATAGAATTGTAGAATTACTGTCGGGATTAAATTATGTCATTAAGCATGAACTGTTGGATTTACATAAGCACCCATTATATAATTTGATGTTCCCATGACATTCCAGTCTGATTTTCCCCAAATTTTTGCTTCCTTTATATTTTTAAAATTTCTACTCTTTCAAATGCCTCTATGGTTCGTCACTGCTTTTTTAAGTGCAAACCGGGATAGTTTTTTTCTAAAATTTGAACATAAAATAAGTAGCATTGAATAGAAAGAAGGTAAAAAACCGCCTAAGGCTTCTTTGATTTATCCCAAGGAGGTTCTATTTCTGGTTTTCAGAGTAGTAGGCGAAAGCAGCCTTAAATGAAGCATCCGAATGTCCATCTGCTATTCTAGGGACATTGCGTAAACTAAAAGAGAAAAATGAAAGAAATTGGTTTTTACATAGGCATTCTGTAAATTAGAGGATAGTACGGAGCCGCAAATCACCCTCTTTTCTGTCGTTGCAATAAAAATGAGCTTCCAAATGCTGCACTCCACTTTGACGCTTAGTAGTGTGTTGTGATATTTCCTACAATAATTGAAACCCTTGAAAACATATACAAAGATGTTTCTTGACAAAAAGTTTCCTGAAATTAGAGGAGTTATTAAAAAGTTAGTTGATGGTTTAGATTACCTGAAGGCCAAGCCTAGTGCATTAGTTAGGTTGCAAACTACATAAGTAGTATGTTTTGATAGGAACATCGAAAATGCCTTTGAATCCGGCCCTTCGCGAATTGAGCACCATGAACCCCACAGCGCGAACTATGAATGGAGGATAAGTTTCGTAAACTTAAGCCATTTTATCCAGCTCCATTAAGATGACTGATTTTCCGCACTCAGCGTCCCAACATTTGCCCAACTGGCGTCGGAGACGCTGGCCAAATTTGTGGACCTTCTGGAGGAGGTGCATTACGAGCCGGGCGAGTACGTGATTCGCCAAGGGGCAAGGGGGGACACCTTTTACATTATTGCGTCAGGGCAGGTGCAGGTGACACAAAATGCACGATCTTCAACAGATACTCCACTTACATCAACATCTCCGAAAGAGGAGAAGGAGACCTTTGTCCGTCTTATGGGTCGAGGCGAATGGTTCGGCGAGAAGGCTCTAAAAAAGTGTGTCTTTTAAGCTTTTGTGCTAGTAATACTTCTTGCCAGAATCACTTGAAGGTAACTTAAAACTCACTCTCGATATGTAGTGATTTGCCTTCTAATTATACACCTTGATATTACTGTGAATTGAATATCAATTTTTGATGGGTTCTATCAAATAAGCGGTGCTGACGAAAGCTTAATATTTGATGAGTTACTTTGGTAAAATCTGGTAGCTAAATGATAGATTCATTTTGAAGGCGTCAAACACGAACGCAATAATCCATGGCAATACCGTCTTATTTGATCAACCCATGGCACATCAAACTTTCATTTTCAGTCTGAAGTGTTTGTTTTGTTACATTCGAAACGCTCGAAGCTCTACACCCCAACTGACACCAAACTCAGACGCTCCATTGATATCATCAGCAAAGCATACTTGATATATTTAATCATTCTACAGGGAATTGGACACTTAGCGGACGAACTTAATTATCAACTTTTTTGGATTAATTGGGTTAATAATTTTAGAAAAAGCATGGAAGGGGGCAAAAGCAGATTCAGACTAAAAAGCGCACCCTTCGAGGTTAAAATGTGACCAAACCAAATCAGTGGATGACAACATGATGATAAGAGAATTAAAATGATCAACGTATGCACTTGCTGTACTAACTCTCCTCTCTTCAAAGTTAGTCTATCTCAAAACAAAATCCACTGTAGTCTTGAAAATTCTTTTATTATTCTAGCAAGAAAAGTAGCGTTGTTATATTTTAGCCTATCTGTTTTGGAGTGACCGTTTAGAGTTATCCAGAAAAACCAGGCCGAATTTCACATCATGTATTGACTATTGTTTGAGCTATGCATTGTAGAATAATATATATTATTCCAACACAGTGCAGTCCTCAGTCTCTTTTCCTGCTGTCCACGTGATTATAATTTGGAAAATTCGAGATTTGAATATCACTGAATTCGGTTAACTTTTTTTCTTAGCGAGGATGTACGGACCGCCAATATAATTGCGGCCTACCCAAATGGCGTGGACTGTTTAGTGCTGGATAGGGAGTAAGTAATAATATTACTGACTTCAATAAGGACGCATTTGATGATTATTAGATAAAAATACGTAGGTCGCCCTACTTATCTTCGTTTTGGAAATATAGCAGAGCGTCAGAGGTTAAGGCTGATTAAAGATGATGACATACTTTTACCCAACTTAAAAATGGCTTTAAATGTATTCAAACTGTTGTATTTTAACGTAACAAGGCAATCAAATTTGAATCATGAGTTTTTAAATAAATGTTTTATAACTGGTGCACTTTTCGCAGATCCTACGAACTTTTGGTCGGTGATCTGGGACCCTTGGAAAGACAATATCCC
Source organism: Echinococcus multilocularis (assembly GCA_000469725.3). NCBI lineage: Eukaryota > Metazoa > Platyhelminthes > Cestoda > Cyclophyllidea > Taeniidae > Echinococcus > Echinococcus multilocularis. The sequence goes on along the minus strand of LN902846.1, from coordinate 1,143,877 downwards.
GACGAAGACTTACTCAAGCATCAAGCGTGAGTTTGTGCAAGATTTGTTTTAAACTACCATCGAGCAACAATAACGTAATAGGTCTGAAAGGCTATCATGATTTCGTCCTATGCTGTTAAAACAATGCGGCAGCAGATTGATTTATGCGCTTCACATTTCCTCCAAATAAGATAATGCGTGTCTACTCAAAATACGAAAACAGTAAAATAAGGCAATTACAAAGACAATACCGTTATTTAAGTACTGGAATTGCCTTAAAAATATGATGACTTCTTTTATATTCCACATAGGGTGAAGTCGCTGATTCTCGAATTCGGGAACATGAGCCTTCAGGACTTAACCGTCGTAGCTACGTTGGGCGTAGGTGGATTCGGAAGGGTTGAACTAGCAAGTTTCCTTACAGACCATTTAATTGCATGATGAATTTCTCTAAAAGCTTCAGCTGTCTTCTAAACTAAATATTCTTTTTTAAAAATTGCACTCATGAATTTCTGATATTTTAACTGATGTTGAGTGGATTTAGCCCATATTAAGTGTCGAAGTGGGCATTTTAACGAATATTCATCATATTGCAATTTGCTTTAATTGCAGAGATATTAAAGTTTTGTACTGCATTTTATGCTAATTGATGACTACTACATTACATATAACCGATATAAGGGAAATTAATAACTCTAATGCCCTGCGTTTACGATTTTTTATAAACAGACTTGTTGGTGATGCCCACACCAGTACGAACTACATGGTTTTAGTAGCATAACGGACTTTGATGCCTCCTCAGTTTAAAGCATCACAAACAGCTAATGGTTCTTGTTTCACCGTGTAATTTTATTCACTTTTCGAAAGGTTTACTTCGGGAAGGACAGTTCGCAAACTTTTGCGTTAAAGAAGTTGAAGAAGCACCACGTAGTTTTAACAAAACAGGAGAAACACGTGATGAACGAACGCATTATCCTAATGTCCTGCAACTCCGAATTCATTGTCCGGTAATGCCTAATTCCTGAATGATTTCATTGTACTTACTTTAAAAACCTATGTATATCAATATAATGAATAACCATTTATTTGTAAAAACACCTATGAAACATTTGTGTTGCAAAAGGGGTGGATCATGACTGAACGTGTTGTTAACTAGTCTTTTCACCTTAGTGCATAATGTTACACATTACCCTTTAGGCTGTACAGGACATTCAAAGACCGCAAATATCTGTATCTTCTAATGGAAGCATGCCTTGGGGGCGAGTTATGGACAGTACTCAGAAATCGGTAGGTTTATTTAGGGAGAAAAGCAAAAGAAATATCAAGAATTGTCTCAATTTATTTCTCCATGTGGTCTCTTCTTATGCATTGTCTCAGTATTAGGCGGAACTCTTAATGTTTACTGTGTGCAATAACAATAATTATTTGCTCAGTGCTTCCAATTATCTTTTCGTATAAAATCAGAATCTTGGAATGCTCTTCTTCTGTTGGTTGCAATTGACAAGAAATTAGCTGAACTTCTTCATTTATCAATTGCTTTTCAACCTCCCAAGGCCGAAATATGTACCATCTGTTTCATCGGAAAGATCTAAAATCTAAAATATTCTCAAAAAAAATAGCCTACAGTCTCAAAGCTTACGCCTTCATGCATTTTTTTATGAAGGCATATACTTGGTAACCGGCAGCTTGTTATGTTCTTTTAATATTCTTTGAAAGCCATATATCCCGGGGACTTTTCATGGGTTTATAATTCCTCCAGCCTTTTCTTCCCGGAGGCAGCCACACAGTTCTACGTTGCTTGCGTCGTGGAGGCGCTAACCTATCTGCATTCACAAGGCATCGTTTATCGCGACCTCAAACCTGAAAATCTACTGCTTGACCAATATGGTTACTGTAAAATGGTAAGTACCCATTAAAACCGTGATAGATCTGGTTGTTGAGTTTCCTGTTTAATCAAAATAGCTTTATGACTAAAAAGTTTCAATACCACCTCTATATTGGTAGGAAAGACGATGTACGATTAACGTACACTGCGGTGAGAAGCATCCTGTAAATAACAAATATTATTTCTGCCTTTCGACAGACAGATTTCGGGTTTGCTAAAAAGATTGGCTTTGGACGAAAGACGTGGACCTTTTGCGGCACTCCGGAATATATTGCTCCAGAAATTATCCTCAACAAAGGACACGACTTTTTCGTGGATTCTTGGTCCTTAGGAATCCTCATTTACGAGCTCATGAATGGAACGTAGGTTTTTCATTCTACGCATTAGTTAATTACGAAGATGTTGTGAGGCGTATGGGAAGCGATTTCCAAGGTTTAACGCCAACGATATAAAAGTAGAGCCACGTGAACATTCGCAATACATTTGTGCATCGGGTTATATTTCAGCCTCTCACATGGGATAAAAGTAAAATGGTATCGAAGCATATTTTGGCCAGATATTATCTACAGCGAAACGTATACTCATGTTAATAAGTAGGATTCACCTAGTGTATGCCAGCTTAAATATATTTTTGCTTGGAGATAAATACGGGTTTTTAAGTATTTTGAGGAGTCCAAATTTAAGATCATTTGTATCCATAGTCAACAAAAAAACTAGCTCTTGCAAAGTCGATTCCTAAATCATTACTTCCACTTTCGGTTTTGCATTCTAGTTGGCATATAAGTGTCGAATGTTGATCCCAAGAGAAGGTGGAAGCTACGTGAAGAAATAACATTGGGTGGGACGGAGGATGGAGTTAAGCAGGTACCTTCTCCTCCCTCTCCCATCCCAAAGTGTAATAAAAGATTTTTTACATGGGAATTGCATAACACTACGGGGTAATAAGATCTTAGAGTGTCGGTTAAGAAGTGGAAAGGCACCCTCTTCCAACCCATTATATGCACTTGTCTGCTCCTGCAAATGAGGAAAGTGATTTGCTCTTGCACGCACTCAACTTGTACCAAGTGCGAACATCCGCGGCAATTGAACAGGCTCAAGCCGCCACTTGTGTCCGCAGCGCACAACACACAGCCACACTCACAGCAGGCATTGTTTTCTGCTGCTGACATAATGCATGCCTTGGACACGTGAGTGAGGCGTGGATGGCTGGGAGATGGCCAGCCACATGTTCATTCGCTTAATTCACGTTGGAGCACAAAAGCACCGACATCCTTCCCCGTCACATGTCAATCTGTCTGCCTGCCTGCCTGTCTGCCTGTCTGTCAGTAAGTGGGTCAGCAGACAATCCAAAACGAAGTGCGTGCTTCTAACGCCTACTTGACAGAAGTGCGTACCAAATAGGTGAGCATTCAAACGCATTGCCACGTGAATATCACTCCACCCGTCTAGTTGCCGTCCCCACCCTCTCCTCCCACATGGTAGAGGTATAAACCAGTTGCGCTTCACCCACTTTCAACACCACTAGATGGCGTTCGTTCCTGTCAAGTTGATGCACTTGGTTTAATCAGTAGGGACAGCCAATTCCTTACTGTGAGGAATGGCGGTTCGCCATAATGGAGGATTATTCCTGACTTGATTAACCTCTGACAGAGTGGCTCACCGCCACGATGAAGTTGCTTATTTACACGATGTTTGGTTGATATGCCCACATGCGGTGCTTCCATGGAATGGTACGAAAGAAGGTGTAGGAGATGCTTCAACAGTTGTAGAACAAAACCCGACTCAATGCATTGAGCTGCCAAGGTCAAATACCATCCATCTCTTTAGCTAATACGGTATTTCATGTTTTTGGAGTAAATTTTGAGTATTGAGAATGTTGTGATCAAGATGCGGAGACAGTTACCGATCAGCAAAAGCTTTTTTAATTCCGTTCTGCGATTCATTCATAAACTGTTACATGGGTTTCCAAAGTCCCCTTGAAATGTAGCATGTAGTTGCAGCATGCATGGTTTGGTCACCATAACACATTCAAACAGATTTGCCGACCTTGATTTCGGTGTTTTTTTTTTAAAAAAAACTGGAAGGACTTTAGATTTCGTACGTTAATTCCAACAGAGTTTAGGGGCACTTCACACTTCTCGGGTAAATTTTTATTCAAACGTTCTTCGTATTAATAGCTCTTGAAGGAAGACAAACGCGGTGTTTGGTTGGTTATAGAGTACCGAAACTTGCACATTTAAAATGTACCTTTAAGAGCACAATTTCTGTCTTCTTGTATCGTTTTTTTTCCGGGGCTGTTTCTTTGCAATATCTAGGATTAGTATTTTATAAAAAAAGCAAGTCATCCTTGGCCTCATAAAATTTTTCTGCAATTCTATTTGTACATTGCAAAACCTGGAAGTAAAACTAGTAGGAATGGAGCCAATGATACGAAGATAAAGGCTATCACACATGTTACAGTGGCAATCTCTGTGGCAGTGGATAGTTTGTAAGTGGAAATTTTGCTACTGTAGACCACCGTTCACTTCTGAAGAACCCATGAAGACCTACAATATAATCCTCAAGGGAATCGATGCCATCGAATTTCCACGAAAAATCACTCGAAACGCCCAGCACCTCATCAAAAAGTTGTGCAGGTATGATTTGCACCAGTATCTTTACTTCAATGTTGGCTTAATGCGGTAAAACCCCATCTGAGAGATTTGCATGTTAGTCATGTGGATGTAAAATAAAATTTGGTATGCGCTTTTTGTGATGCACTGTAGGGAAAATCCCACGGATCGTTTTGGCTATGGTAGGGGTGGACTGAAGGCGATTAAGAAACACGTGTGGTTTGAAGGGTTTGACTGGAGAGGTCTTCGAAATCGTAATCTTAAACCTCCGTTCGTTCCACGGGTATGTTTTTTTATCCTACTTGGAAGACAGTAGGTACAACTTGTTCAAGGTAGGTTTACTTGACAAACGATGGAAAAAAACTCAACTAAAATAGTTTGCTCTGCGAGTGCATGTGACAGCATGTGGTATCCTATGCACCGAAGCATGACTGTATCTATAGTATGGATTTGACTCCGTATGGGAGATCATAAAATGCATTACCAGACAGCATTTTTTGTACGCATACACTTATTGGCTTTTTTTGCAAGAGTGAGGATAAAACAGTAGATCTTTTACTTATTCGCTAATATGCACTTTACTATCTTGCTTTGCAAATCAGTTCTACACATTACGATAATAAACTCATATATGTTTTAAAATGAGCATGCCTTGGTCTGTCTCTCGCCATATTTCATATTCCTAAGTTTTGTGATTTAGATATTGTCACCAACGGACGTCACAAACTTCGACTACTACACCTTCGATCAAGAAGAGCCTCCAGACGATGTAAGTGGTTGGGACAACGAATTTTGACGAAATTTCCCCATTTTTGATCCAATCACTCAACTTCTTCCCTTCCTCTCTCCGTGGTCTGTTTTCATACTACTTTTCACCGATCATTGTGGTGACACCACCTTTGTCTGCAAAGCGCCTTTTTCTATTGCTAATGACATTGCCTAACTATCCTGCCTTATTTCTTTTTTTGCAAAAATGCCAAATTGCATATTGTTTCCTACAAAACCTAATCGACTTATTTTTGAGCATAACACGTATTCCGTTTGTTGCCAAGAAATTACAAATTCTGGCTCACCCCTGCTACTCAACTAGTCATTCGTTGATTTTATTCATCAACCTATTTATCTGACCAATAAGGGGGACCGTTTTCAGTAGATCTCCTCATTAATTAATGTTCACCAGAATTTGTGCACAAGAATGCTCGTTTGTTTTAGTGTATGAGAGTACGAGCAAGTTGAGTAGGCAGGGAAGGAGTGATAATGAGGTAATCACTGTGAAGACTCGTCTTCACTACCATTGTTTTGGTAGCCATTGTTGCTGCTGTTGTTGGTATTGTGTGAAGAAAGGCAGTAAGAAAAATCGGGCATCATGTAGAGCTTTGAGGCCAGCTGGTAGTGCGTCTCCGGCGCTACGGTGACAGGAGTTGGCACCGGAGATTTTTGCGCTGATCCGAGAGTCTTAATGCCCGACGCGGCGATGAGACAAAGGGGCGGGTTTTCCACTCCAGTCCCGCTCTGCCTAGAATGATTAAAAAAATGGAATTTTCCTTTCTCTGTTTCTGATAGTCTGTTTAGATGTCGGTTAGCATGCCTGTCAGTTTATTTTAGCTTCATCTGGTGTGTCTGTAAGTTGATTTGTCTGCCTGTATGTAAGGGGTAGTCAAATAAGCACGTGCTATTCTTTTGTGGTTAAATGTAAATAGCTACAAAAAGTTCCTCGTAATATTTTGTCCGTTGAAATAGTGATCATTGCAATTTATAGCCCATGCTCAATGATACAGACACACAAATCTTATGAAATGTTCAGTTGTAGAGACAAACGGCGCGGCTCTAACCACCTTTATTTCAATTTCATTTCTTCTTCCTATCTGCCCCATCTGACATATGACTACCAAATAGAATTACCAAAAAAAGGGAGCTAATCACATGGAAACACATCGCTCTCACTAGGATAAGGGAAAACAGCATTTGTGTCCTGTGTCTCAAACTCTCTCTCCCTCCCTCCCGAAATTGCAGCATAAATTCTTTTTACCACTGATTTACTGGTTCTAAGTGTTTCTCTAGAGGAAGGTGTTCTTGCACACGGCTGAGTTGTATCAGGTAAGTGGGTTTAAGCCTTGCTTGTTGTTTGGCCATCAGCAAGTGGGCGACTATTACTGAAACTCTTGTTTTTAATGCACCAAACTTACACAAGCCATGTATAGTCTTCTGTAGATGAATGACACGTAACTTTACATATGGGGCTGTGAGGTGAGCAGGAGGAGTAAACCTGTTACACGCCCTTAAAGTCCATTTCTATTCTATGTACTACGGATTAGTCTTATGGGCGATTGTTCATAAGAAACACCACCGTCACACGATGCAATAACAATTCGTAAGTGATAATCCCCAAAATAATCCGTGCACTGGAGTTTGCCAAGAAAGGAAGTGTCGGACTACCCTCATCAATAACCGGAGATGTTTTACTATCACTAGAGTTTAAAATGTCCTTAATCTAATAAATCTTTATTCTTACTGTGATTCGCTTATCTATATGAAGCGATCTTGAGGATTAATTGCCCAGAGAGCTGATTGTGGACAGCTTTGTAAATACATGCTTGTAGAGTTGCGAGCATTCCTAAGCACTGTGATGGGACGGAATATGGCCATGAATTTGGGCTTAGACATTGAGATTAATATTCGTAAAAATTGAACGTTATTTACGCATAATTTTAATTCACTGAGGGAAACTGGTTGAAAAAATTCATGCCATAGAATTGCCACGGAAAGATCTTTCAAGTTGAATTTTAAAATGCAATTTTTTACGTGTTTAACCCAAGCATATGTGGCTAGAAATTAAACAGTGGGAAAGCAAAGTACACCACCTCAACTCTACACTTCTTTATTTTCACCTAGTTTAAGCGGATTTTTGTTGTTAAAACTTGCCTTGGGGCGGTAGATATCTGAACAGCAGTAGAATGATTATTCTGCTGCATCGAAGCAGCAGTATCAACAATGAAGGTGGAAGTTGCTGCTTGCGCAGCAGAATGAGTCTCAAAAGTCCCAATTTCTGGCCCATCCCACGTCCACTCTGTTCCACTGTGCAGATAATGTGGAGAATGAAGATGTGAATTTGAGTTCACCGGCACCAAAAGAGTCGATTTCCCTCTACCTATCTCACCATTCGCGTAAATAAGACCTCTTCGATTATCAATCTGTGGGGAGAGAAAGACGCTCTGTGAGCATTGGAGGTGTCCCTGACGGGACAGGCTCTGGTAGGCCTCATGGAAGCATGTGGAAGGTAGAGTATGATGGTGATGTTTTTGTGGCGGTGGAGGTGGATTGCAAAACTGAATGTAATTTTGTTCTGGCTCGTGGTGGAGAAAGGCGGTAGAAATAGAAATCTCATCGTTGCCACCCTGTGAACCGAGGCGAGGTGGATGGATCCCCGCGGAAGTTTTGGGGACGTCACTGGAACGGCGAGAAGCGAGGAGATTTGTGTGTGGATGGCAGATCGTCAGGTTGGGGGAGGAGGCGGAGGAAGAGGAGGACTTAAGGTGAAAGAGGTAGTGATTTCTGGAGACCAGGCAGCCGCAAATCATGGAGAGACAGAGCATTGTCCCCAGTGACACCATGATTAACAGCAACTGGATTCTTGGCTGGCAGAACACACTCGAGCAACTCTGCGAACCTTTCAGAACAAAAAAAGAAGATAAGAAAAATTAAACTTAAACAAAGTATGAAGTAAATAAACTCCTGGAAATTATCCCATTGCAGACATGATGCTTGATTCTATGGAGGCAGTGTAATTAAATGAAGATACCGACTATCCGGAAACTTTCATAAGATGATACTTTATGATGGTATTAGCAGATATCTTCCAAAACCACAATTAAAAAAACGATTTGTAAATTACGCAAATATGGACATGCTTCAAAAGTCACAGAATACCACCTTTCTAAATGCAAACCAAATAATTATAGAAAACTATAATAAATATGGCTAGAAGCAAGAAAAAAGCTAGAAACGTGGATTACAAACATACCACAATGCGCATTACTGCTGTAGAAGAGTCTTCGACTTTTTTAGTTAAATTAGTCTGTGTTTTTAGCCTATTATTTTATGTAGACGGTGAAAAAGAGCACTGCATACACGACCGGTGGCTCATGACGCTCTATTCTGCTGAAGTGGGGTGGTAAATGGCGTCAGACAGATGTGAACCTTTAGAAGGGGTTGGAGCCTAAATCACCACTCTGTACAGTTTGAGTTAGTCCCTTGAAATTGTAAAAGAACATCCACATCCACCGCTCCACCAACACCGGTAGCGGTGGACTTTGGCGCGTAAGCTGTTCATTATTTTGTTGACTAGTAACGAGGAAGGCAACATTTTGACCGGGGGATAGACACTTAAGAGGAGGATGAAATTGATCAAATGATCAAATGGTAGACCACTACCTAATGGTAATGTTAAGTAAGTTTAACCTGGTATTTTGAAGCAAATAGGGAAGTACAGCCTTATTTTAAATCAAAAAACGCTAGTCAACACCTGTACTTTTGCTCAATTGATGGTTTAAATCGCAAATAGTATTGTTGTAAAATTCCTAGGCAAAAATGGTAGTGCCTACGGTAAAATATGAATGAGCTTTTATCTACACCTCCTGATTTATTCTAATTAACAAAACTATTTACAAAATGATTCAGAATGTGTTCGTTTTAAAGCAAAATAATGTCAAGTATTTTGCTTAAATATATATGACTCCATTTGACTTGATGTGATGCGAAGAATGTCAGAAGTATAAAATTATGCAAATCATTTTCGGCATAAGCATGTAATCAACTCAAATTGTACACATTGTCAGACGTTACTTACTTCGGCTTACCACTAAAAGATTGTACCTACATCAGTTGAAAAGTCACCCATACTTTTGAAAATCACGCTCTTTGTGAGAGTTGTTTTAATTCAAATGCCCCAAGAGCAGCCTGTTCGACGATCTGCAACAACTGATTTCTATTAAGGCGACGTAGAAATAAAAGTGAGATTATCATACAACTAGATGCAAACGTTTGGATTCTCCCTCACTTTTAAAGCGTTTCCATGGTCGGAGCAAAGGTTGGAGAATGAATGGACCAGCTACTTACCAAGTGAATTTGACTTCTCGAATTCGTGCGGTGAAGGGTTGATTATTTCCAAAATAAGTGATCGCACTGCGAAGTGGATCTTCGGTGGCATAAATGTTGTCATCGAGTTCCTCTCCTGCAAACCGCTGCATGGATGGGGCTGGATAAGAGTGGTAAATTCAAGCCCTTTTAAAAATTTCAACGTGAGATCTTTACATTATTAACTTTGATGTACTAATTGATAAATTGATATACTTTTGACTTAACACCTCAATTAAGACATTGAGTAGTAAATTGAAGAAGTTATTTTACATGCTTGCTTTCGAAATCTCAAAGGTAAAATTATCATCAGAGTACATATGGAATACATGAATGCCTGCGTTACTGAAGCGAACACTTTAACACTAGCTGGAAAACAAAAAGGCATGTTTCTTTTCGGCCCAAGGAGATTTCACATCCTTTTCATGGTTTTGAACTTAACTGATCTGTTTGCAGCATGATTTGTTGCAACTGGGTATCAAAGTGATAAATAATGAACGTATGAGGTGCAGACTCAGTTAAGAGAATTGAAGTGTCGCACAGATGCGGCGCTGTGAATGGGTGTGTTAAATAAACCACATTTTGAAATAAGTAATTTAATTAAACGCTGTGCTTCCAATGAGCAGAATAATAATCAAACAGTTTTGAAAACATAATAAACAAGAAATTTTCCTACATTCAAGATGTAAAAGCAAAACTTTACTGCCCCGTAATTTTATGCATATTAGACGTAGGACAACTTGCTAGATTGTCACTGTTTTCTGCATGTATCTATACCAACAAAGCGAAGTTAAACGAAATCAGAAATTTCAAGGCTCAGATAACTCGGATATTGCCGCAATAAGCAGCTAGTTTTCGTGTAATCTACCCTTTATGGGTAAAAGGGGGATAATAAGGGCGTAATCCTATTACGAATGTCCATCCACTTTTCGGCACCCCATCGGCAATCAAATTATGCCCCTTCTGCTTTGATCGACTTGTTGCCAAGAGAGGAAGGAGGCACAATTTTTCTGTTTTTCGTGCGTATAGATGTATGAATGTACATATACCTTTTGCCATCCTTAAATTGGCGCAATAAATAAAGTGGAGAAGGAAGAAGCAGATACTATCGCAGATGCTCGAGTGGATCAGGCAATTGCGTGCATCACGCTAACTTGTCAAAGTAGATTCTGTCAGTGCTGTGAAAGCCTTAGAAAACGACAAAGATCTGCTCGACCGATACGGGACGATGGTGACAGTAATTGTGGTGGCATAGGCCAAAGTAATGTTAACTGCTAGGGGGATCACAGCTAACTCTCGACTGGCACAGGCCAAGTTGATGTTAGCCGTAGGACTGCGAGGAGAAGTAGGAAGCGATAGCAGCTAGGCGCACGAAAATTCAACGAACACAAGAAAAACGAGACAAGCTCTTCTTTCCTTTTCAGTTTAAGGAACCTCAAAATGCAGTCTATTAAAAAAAGGATATCTTTCTCTTTCCATGTGTTATTGCTAGTAGAAATTGCAATTATTTATCTTTGTAACAATGCTCTGCTAAATAACTGACATTCAAAGCATTGATGAAGATTGATGAACTGAAGTAATCAGTAACCAATGCCACTTTAATTACTCACTGATGTAAATGAATGCTTTATTGGTAAAAATTTGTTAATCTAAGGAACAGTGGCATATGGAAATTTTACTTATAATGCGATATCTTTTGAAATTAAGTAATGTTTTTATTGACTTCCTCTTAATCATTTTTTGACATGCCATAGAAACAAGTCTAAATAGACAATCCAATTTTCGCCACTTAAAATATTTAAAAAGCGGTAATAAAAGTGGAAGTGCTTACCAAGGCACACCATGCTTGACGTGCACATAGTCGAAATGCACAAGTGATTCTCACATTCGTCGAGGTTGTATTTGCATGGAACGCCGATGAGTCTGTCCGAAAGGACTGATTTGGATGCAATCCCTGGAACAAAGCAATCCACTTTATTATCTGGAAAGACGGTCTTGATATTAGAATATTCAAACATAACATCATCCACTAAAGTAACAATTAGAAATGAATGGTCGAATAGGATAGTTTACGCCAGTGTATTTAAAATATCGCAGGCTATAATCAAGTAGAATAATTGCCACACTTGTATTTCCAACAAAAAAAATTGCTAAAGATATCTCCAGCTTTAAAAAAACCTTCCCATTATTTTGATTGCTTTCATTCGGAACTCGACAGAATCCAATGCCGCGCCTACAAATATTTATTCATAATGATAGCAAAATCTCATTTCTAGGTGTAATACGTCTACCATCCAGCTCTCGGTTTTGGTAAAGTGCCATCTCTATTGTATAAGCCTCTGAGCAGTGCCAGTAGCCCTAGGCCCTACTGCATATTGAAGGTATATATCCTGCCCGAGTACTATGTCTTCTTTTGGCTTCGGGGGAGTGTCGGGGCGCTACGGTGGTGACAGCGGGAAAGCGAACCCGATCTTATAAGGCATCTATCTAAACTTTTACTACGAAGCCACTTCGTGTTTAGGTCATTGTACCTTGGCTAGATGGGCTGACCTTGGGGTCATGCCAGTAGCCTTAGGCTCTACTGTATATTAAAGGCATATATTCTGCTGGAGTATTACGCACCTTATCGTCTTCAGGGAGCGAAGGGGTGCCACAGACGCATTATAGGTTATGTGCAAGATAACGTGACGTTGAAGCTTTGCAATGATAAGGCAAATTAGGAAGTGTAAAACCAGTATTGAAAAATTATGTGGAATAGAGTAAATCTTGGTTTTTATCAATTATTTTGTCTTCGTAGTATACTTATTCCATGACTTACGTAATCCACTTTCTTAAGCCATTTGATGAATGGTGGCCTTCTTTACGGAGGGACAATAGCTGAATAGTTGGTGCAGGCAAGCGGGAGTTGAAATTTTGGTTTATCTAACTTCCAAATTATCTATTAATTTAAATTATAACAATTTAGCTGTTTTCATAGCCTTGTCAATCAAATTGCGGTTCAATCAAGTTGTAACATTGAATATCGACTACTATTACAAACAGAATTGGGAAAAAGGGTACAAATAATGAATTTTATAAAAAAATGTTAATTGATGATCACACTCTGGGCGGCGAACAAACAATGTTGAACTGGAAAAGTTAAACCATTTGACCCATTTGGTTATGGAAACAACTTTATTTCTAGCATCGATTAGAAGGTAAACAAAATTATTTGAGATTGTCCACCTTCTGCACCATTGCCCTTAAATAACTGACCGTGGTGAGTACGAAGGCTGGAAATAGTGAGGAGGCGATGGATATGAGGGAAGAAGAAGCAGGTGGAGATTTTATGGCGAGGGCCAAAGGCATTCCATCTCTTCCTGGTTGAGACAGTGAGTAAGAGAGAAAATTTCCTGTAAATCCACACTCTGTGTTTGGACACCTATGGACAAACAAAGCCGACTGTTCTAAATCACTAAACAAAGAATCACAAAGGTTTCACTGAAGGGTACAAACAGCACCTAATTAAACTGTACAATACACCATGCAAACCTTTTCACTCAAACCAACATATATGTTAATGGTAGGAACGCAGAGTTCTGCACCCAAAACTTCCACAGTCCAAAGGTTACTAGTACGCAAAGAAGGAGCACACCCAAATGTAACAATAATAGATTTACAGCATTACGCCTTAGTAGGCAAAGGGCTGCTTTCGTAAACTTCTACAAGAAAAGTTTATTGCTTAAGAAACCACTGGATACTGTGTGAAAATTAATCTTAAAAAGAACTAAAGTAGTTAAGTAAAAGAGCTCAGGCATATTGTTGCGAAAAAAATTCAAAGACACAAAGGAAGATTAGCCAGGTATTTAAACGCTGAAATTGCGAAAACTAAAACCTACACCTCAATTTCTTGCCCAATAGCAGATTCCTTGCTGTACTATTGACTAACTACAAACAACAGGTTCAAATCTAAGAAAAAACCACATCCTAGTCTACTTTCCTCCTATCACACTTCTATTCACCACCACGTCCTCCGTTTCGCATGTGTTCATCATGTGACAACGCAAGAAAAGGTGCTTATTGCTTAGACCAATGGGAGGAGAAGTGAGGTGAATGAAGCTGCAACAGTATTTCCCTGCCTCTCTCCCCTGCCGAAGTACAATGCAAGATCTTCTACAACTCAGTCGCATGATTTTGTGAAATATAAGGTGTGAGGCATGCGGTTTCGGGCTGTCGGTTAAGAAGTGGAAAGGCACCCTCTTCCAACCCATTATATGCACTTGTCTGCTCCTGCAAATGAGGAAAGTGATTTGCTCTTGCACGCACTCAACTTGTACCAAATGCGAACATCCGCGGCAATTGAACAGGCTCAAGCCGCCACTTGTGTCCGCAGCGCACAACACACAGCCACACTCACAGCAGGCATTGTTTTCTGCTGCTGACATAATGCATGCCTTGGACACGTGAGTGAGGCATGGATGGCTGGGAGATGGCCAGCCACATGTTCATTCGCTTAATTCACGTTGGAGCACAAAAGCACCGACATCCTTCCCCGTCACATGTCAATCTGTCTGCCTGCCTGCCTGTCTGCCTGTCTGCCTGTCTGTCAGTAAGTGGGTCAGCAGACAATCCAAAACGAAGTGCGTGCTTCTAACGCCTACTTGACAGAAGTGCGTACCAAATAGGTGAGCATTCAAACGCATTGCCACGTGAATATCACTCCACCCGTCTAGTTGCCGTCCCCACCTTCTCCTCCCACATGGTAGAGGTATAAACCAGTTGCGCTTCACCCACTTTCAACACCACTAGATGGCGTTCGTTCCTGTCAAGTTGATGCACTTGGTTTAATCAGTAGGGACAGCCAATTCCTTACTGTGAGGAATGGCGGTTCGCCGTAATGGAGGATTATTCCTGACTTGATTAACCTCTGACAGAGTGGCTCACCGCCACGATGAAGTTGCTTATTTACACGATGTTTGGTTGATATGCCCACATGCGGTGCTTCCATGGAATGGTACGAAAGAAGGTGTAGGAGATGCTTCAACAGTTGTAGAACAAAACCCGACTCAATGCATTGGGCTGCCAAGGTCAAATCCCATCGATTGGTCTAGTTCAAGTACATTTTTATGATATGAGGATGGGTTTAAAATAGGAGGAAATGAGTGGAGGTTAAAATTACAATCATCTTAGCAGTATATGGACACCGTTTCTTGCTTAATGCGTTTTACAGCCTGTGTGGAATTTAAAAATTCATTTCATTAAGCACTACCAAATATCTCACAAAAAATATTTGAAACTGGTAATGGTTGTCCTTGTGAATACAAATGACGACGTGTAAAACTGATTAGCAGGTCTAGGGCTTTGAGTATTTGCTTCTCGAAGGGTAATGCATCGAAATATGCGTTTGTCCTCATAGCAAAACCATTTACGATAATACAAAAACATTGAAAATATCGCTTAAAATATATTACCTTTTAGCCCTTCATAGTAGAGGAAGCTTTAGATGGCCTAATATGGGAATGGGGTGCAACGTGGTACCTAGCAATTGGGAAAATCTGCACGAAAATATTTCATTCTCTAGTCTTAAACAACTCATTCAAACACCTCTAATTATCGTATTTTGCCGAAAAAGGACTCATTATTACCACCATTTTACACGTAGAGCATCTACCTCGCTGCTTGATATTAAGGTCTGGTAATAGATATTACCTTAGTGTTGTTCTTGTGGTGTGCATTTCTAGGGGGTTAAGTAAGTACATTGAATATTTTTTAATGTTTTCACTTATGACTCGGCCTATACCTTAGTTGTAGGTATAGCACCATTTTAATAAACATGATATGTTAATAAGTCCTTGATCTTGTTAAATATTGCGCTGTATTTTTGAGTAAATTTTGCTAAGGAAGCTCATGAATGACTTACCCACGGTTAATAATTTCCACGTGCATTATCTCCGAAGTTGTAGCCACCGAAGTTGCATAACAGGACTCGACCACAAATGTGTTATAGGTGACTGCAAGCAGAGCACAAATAAAAATGCCATTGTTTCACAAGTCATACTTGCCTCGAGCCCTACGAACTTTTCTGAATACACAAACAAGTAGGAATTTCGCTAGTCAAAAAGAATGCCCTATATATTCATTTTAGTACATTTTGGTCGAGGAGATGTCAGCTGCAAAATAAAGTAGCTAAGAATCTTATCATGGTAGAATCATACGTTAGAATAAAGGCCATGTCATTCAACCTTAATTCCACTATCTTGTTAATCATTCATTGTGGACACCTGAAAGACCAACTGGAGTACTTCAAGCCTTATTCACATCTACTCCTTTATACTTAAGCAACAACATTGTGGAACAAATATCCAGCTAAGCAAAATGGTGATTAGCTGAAGTAGATGGATGTTTTGCTAGAAACTAACCGGCTTGTTACTGATACATCGGAGATTTACCTTGGTGAGTTGCTTCATCACCAAATGAGATTTCCAACAGAACGTTATTTTTAGCAGCCTTGAAGATGGTAATTATATCATGGGGTTGCTGTTTTTACTCCGTTTTATTCCACTTTTGTCATTCTTCATAGTAAGGTGCGAAAAACTACGAAAGTTTGAATAAATTAATAGCGATTCCATTTGACCTGACTGCTATGTTTAAGCATAGTAAATCAATTTTAAAGTTTTCAAAATAGCAAAAAATTTCTCATCCTAACTGAACGCCGATTACCTGAATTGATAATCTTTCCTAAAAAATCAAGGTAGATTACAGTATAACATGCAGCAAAAATTAGCAAACTTGCCCGTGGGGTCGAACAGTGTAGCTTTCAGTTGAATTGGTGAGGCAAGAAGGACACTCGAGACGGCTCTTTTAGTGGCAGAGAAAGCCTTGAAGGACAGGTCTAATGCTGCCGGTGTGGGACGCACATTGTCTAAATTCCATTGGTCTGACAGGCGTTGTGACCTTTAGGGGAAAATAACAATTGACTGTGAAAGTAATGGCGTCACACTAGGCATTTTTTAACGATGAGCTCTGAAATTAACAAAATCATCCTAGAATTTGTTTCTATAATTGTGTTTCATTATGTTGATACGTTATCCACAACAATCCAAGCCCGTTTCTCCGCACCATTTACTGACAAAAGTCCAGCAATTATAGCTAGTGAAATACGTCTCTATTAGCGAATGAACATGTGGCTGGCCATCTCCCAGCCATCCACGCCTCACGTGTCAAGTGCCTACTCTGCAGTGACTTAAAAATGCAGCCTACTAAAATGCGGGTATTTTACAGTTTATACCACTTTTAATGCTGATAAGCATGCCCTGGAACAATATGCTTGGAACCCAAAGATATTAATGCTGTTGTCTTAGTTTTATTTACAGTTCCAATGGTATTTACATCAGTTTGCACGTAGATAATTAAATGTATGACAACTTTTAGACCAAGTAATTATTCAAAGTGGTAGTCTGTGACAACTTTGATTAAAAAGTAGAAATTTGACACAGAAAGAGTCCTGATTTTTGAATATCTAGTATTTCTCCAACGAATTATGATATAACCCATGAATAAATGACTTGTTAACGCAGCTGTTTTGTGTTTAAAATTGATAAAAGCAAAGCCCTAGCTCCGTTTTGGCTTATGGAAAAACCAAATTTCACATGTCATTGTTCTTCGTTTGTCTATTAAATGATTTTGACATGTCCCATTGAAACCGTATCAAAACAAAACGAAAATTTGTCATGATATCGTTTTCTCAATAGCACTGCTGGTTATAATAAGGGTAATAATAAGTGAACCAAAGGCAAGTGCTTTGCATGCCTTAACAGACTGTGCTTGGCCGACTGACCAATCAGAAGAGGAAGATCATTTCTAAAACTATGTGAAATCAGGCCATTAGCCAGCCCCCTAATGCTTTTTAATGCATACAATTCTCTCATGGTTATGCTAAGATGCTTAGCATTGCGTTTACTTATCTTTTTTTGATAAAGAAATTTGGGTAATCAACAAGGACAGGATTGTGGCCGATAAATATTAGAGGCAATAAAGGATTAGACATTTGCATAGACGATTTTTCTATGACCAAATAATGCCACAAACGGTTAGTGCAAATTAACTAATTAAGCACTCCAATATTGCTTTTTTTGTAACAATAGAGATTATTTTTCTTTTACTAGGGATATTATTCCAGGTAGTCGGAGAATTTTACACCTGCTCGTTTTAACTTGTAGGGGTCTGCAAGGAGCATACTACTGCGACCATTCATGCACAAATTCAGCGGGGGTAAGTGCCAGCCCATTGGTGCGGTGCTCTTCATTGCAATCTCTTTTTTCCTTCTAAGTTTGTATCCATCTTCACACTATTAAATGTTGACTGGGCTGAGTTGAAGGGTATGAATTAGGCTTGTCTGCTTTATGTGGCGAGCTTGAATTGTTTCACAGCTGCTGAAGCCCATCGAGTAGCTTCTTGAAAGGCTTGGCAAGGGTACAGCAACAAATCACAACCCTAAGAACCAGTCATTTTAATTCTTACAATGAATCTTTTGAAGATAGATGTATCACCCTTGCGAAGACTCTTTGTACTTATTTATGAGGGATGCCTTACATCTATGAAGAATAACCAAGTGATATCCAAGACTAATTATATAAAGGCTATGACAACAATTACTGGAATAGAAATTCAACTTTGGTCTAAATTTATGAATCAAAGAGGGTATCCAGCTCATACTGGTTTGGGAAAAGTCAGTGCAGAATTACATTTCATTATATGTGCATAGAAAATCTTGGTTTATCTGTTTCGATTTTAGGCAACACTTAAGAATATTTTAAGCGAATTGTTTAGTTAAAAGACTGGCGGAAAAAATTTAGATGTTCATCAGTCGGGTGATACTTCTTTATCACTATATACTGCACACTGTGGAATAACCCATGGAGCCTATCAAATCTTGCATTCACCTATGGTTTCACGAATCAAAATACATCGCGATGGTAGCGGTACGGCCACAAATGCCGTTTTGACGCCTCCCATAACCAAAGCAACGAATTAGGTAGCACCAGACGAATAGCAGACTTCTGATGCGTGGCCGCCTTTGTTTTTGGTCACCTTTGTCTGTACTTAAGTTCTGTGTCCCAGACACGCTACTGGAGGGACAGCAGCGACTGCGTCTGACATTGTAGAGACAATAATAATTCCGACCAATGCAAACAAGCCAATTTATTTCATTAATCTGTGGATGCTACCATAGTTGCATTAAGTTTTTTTTTCTGAGTTTCTTGAATGCTAAAGATCCCGCTTGATTGATCTTGCTCACAATTTATGACAAAATCGTCTAAAGGTTTCAAATGGCATGATCATTTAAGCTGTCAGGCTTAATTTGAAACCATATATTTTGGGTGCTAACAAAGTTAGATAATAAAATTGTATTGAATCAAATTATACACAGGTGTTTAAAAATTCAAAAGCTTGAGACGGCGATTTTTGCTAGATCTATAATGAAATCAACCAAAATTCTGACTGAATATAAACCCAGCATTTCTCAAATAACCAGTAATATTTCGAAGAAACATTAAATAATTAGAGGTATGTGGCTCGATTAAAAATGAATTTATCGTTTTGCTCAATACATTAAGCCCGTTTAGATAGGTTAGAAACAACTATAGACACTTCAATTTGCCATCATTCAACTGAGACTCTGTTGATCAATCATCAAATGGAAAGGGTCCTTTGAAAGGTGACTTATGAAATGCAGCAACCAGCTCACCAACTCCCTTCCTGCTGACTAGGTAATGTCTGGCGCTCCTGGGAATTAATTCTTGGCGTGCTGGTTAAAGCACTCCCAACCGTGGCGTTATTGGCAGCAGCAGCGGTGGTGGTGGTTGCGCTGGCGGTGGCGGCGGTTGGGATGACAGAGCAGCGTAGATCAAAGCGCATGTCAACACTGCTGCTCCACACGTGTGCATCCGTTCGCACCTCTAGGAGGCCTTTGATGCCAACTACAGTCTATGCAAAAAACGCGAAATGGAATTCAAGCGATAGACCACCTTTTTCAACTCAACTCTGAATTTAGTGTTAGGTTTGATACCGTATACTAGATCTTAAGCCCTCAAACATATGGCCTCTTGTTGAATCTATCTTTGGCCAAAGTTGAGCATTTTTATTAGGCGTTTCCTTGCTGACGGCCAGGAATCCCAAAGTAACAACATTTCTAAACGCCTGCAGCGGTGCAATTTGTAGTTGTTGAAACATTGCAATAACACAGATTTCGCAAAACTGTTAAAAACACTGTATAAATTAGAGCAAGAAGTAGGAAAATCTCACAGCAGGCAATCTTCTTCCATTGTAAAAACCAACGTCGAGTACAGGGAGCTCTGATAGCACTGCATGTTTCTTTCAACATTCACACCATCTGCAACAATTTAGCCTCGGGTAGCCAATAAAGCCCAATTTAAATATTCACTATAACCAATAGAGACTTGAGAAATGTGTGCAACATTTTATATAAACATTTAAAGGGAGATCAATGTGTTGTTTTATCAACATGGTAGGATTTAATTTGACCTCCACTCATTTCCTCCTACTTTAAACCCATCCTCATATCAAAAAATGTACTTGAACTAGACCAATCGATGGGATTTGACCTTGGCAGCCCAATGCATTGAGTCGGGTTTTGTTCTACAACTGTTGAAGCATCTCCTACACCTTCTTTCGTACCATTCCATGGAAGCACCGCATGTGGGCATATCAACCAAACATCGTGTAAATAAGCAACTTCATCGTGGCGGTGAGCCACTCTGTCAGAGGTTAATCAAGTCAGGAATAATCCTCCATTATGGCGAACCGCCATTCCTCACAGTAAGGAATTGGCTGTCCCTACTGATTAAACCAAGTGCATCAACTTGACAGGAACGAACGCCATCTAGTGGTGTTGAAAGTGGGTGAAGCGCAACTGGTTTATACCTCTACCATGTGGGAGGAGAAGGTGGGGACGGCAACTAGACGGGTGGAGTGATATTCATGTGGCAATGCGTTTGAATGCTCACCTATTTGGTACGCACTTCTGTCAAGTAGGCGTTAGAAGCACGCACTTCGTTTTGGATTGTCTGCTGACCCACTTACTGACAGACAGGCAGACAGGCAGACAGGCAGGCAGGCAGACAGATTGACATGTGACGGGGAAGGATGTCGGTGCTTTTGTGCTCCAACGTGAATTAAGCGAATGAACATGTGGCTGGCCATCTCCCAGCCATCCACGCCTCACTCACGTGTCCAAGGCATGCATTATGTCAGCAGCAGAAAACAATGCCTGCTGTGAGTGTGGCTGTGTGTTGTGCGCTGCGGACACAAGTGGCGGCTTGAGCCTGTTCAATTGCCGCGGATGTTCGCATTTGGTACAAGTTGAGTGCGTGCAAGAGCAAATCACTTTCCTCATTTGCAGGAGCAGACAAGTGCATATAATGGGTTGGAAGAGGGTGCCTTTCCACTTCTTAACCGACAGCCCGAAACCGCATGCCTCACACCTTATATTTCACAAAATCATGCGACTGAGTTGTAGAAGATCTTGCATTGAACATTAGGATGGTAGAGTGCAGACAACTACTGCCTCAATTCATCCTATAGCCTAGTTTATACAACTTTTTTTCCGATGATTAATTCATGATATAAGAAATATAGCAGAGTCCCGATGAGGAATACCACGCCTAGATGGCGCGCAGTGCTTTTGCTTCATACAATAGTAGTATTAATATTTTTATACATTTTGAGGGTTTCTATTCATTACGGAATTTCATTTCAGTGTGCTTCTTTACTGCCACCTAGATGGTTTTTTATTTGTATGATTTTGGATGGTAACTTAGACCAAACCATATTCCTCTTTAACGATTTCTTTATTAATAATTATATTCTCTTGGATATGAATGAAGTGTGGGTCAAAATATTAGGCTCTGAATTACTACTGCGGATTTCCACGGCATCTGATAGAAAAATATCCGCTACTCCATACTTTAATGAAATAATTTCAAATAACTTAAGCAGTCGTGAAGTACCTCAATAATGTTTCAAATGTTTGGATTAGTGCACTGGGTATTGTAACTACTTCATTTCATTTAGCTTCCTTTTATTCAACATCTTTTTTAAGCCACAAGTATAAGGTTCTGAGTTTCTTTGCCTAGTCATTTTCCCATAAGTGCGGTGTGTGTTTTTAGCCAGTTTAGCATGTACTGTTGCGGAGTCTCGAGTGATAAACAAACAAGTTAGGTCAAAACAATGGTAATATTGCATGACGTTCTTGATGAAGAAGCAGTAAACTTGTGTGTTCTTGATCAAGGGATGATTCAAAAAGTAATCGCTACAGGCCGACAAGTTCTAAAGCAGTAAAACATATGGCCTTTAATGCATGATTTTTCGATAAAATCCTACTAGCTAATATGCTAAAAAACAATAGCCTAAACCTCTAAATTGTCCACTTTTGTATTTGCCCTTAGATAGCTGTTTGGTAGATTCTTTGTACGTGACATCGATAAGTCCACTGTTGGGGAAAACCATGCAAGTGACTTGCCGCCCATTTCATGTGAACATTGACGAATATAAGGATTTCACATCGGTGGCATAGCTAAAACCCGAAATACTTTTGCTTCACAAAACGCTACGGCCTCTGTGACATTATTAGGATAGGACTTCTGAAGGAATCTTCAAGCTCTAGTGTATCACCACTAAACTTCCGAGCACAGTGTCCGAGAACTTTCTAAGTGGGAGTCGCGTTACGTTTGCAAAAGCAAATAGTTACCACTCTCCTTTAAAATCAACCTTTTTAGGGCAAATTATGATGTTTTTATAAAAAGTTTAAAAAGATTTCTTGCTTATGCAAAAGTTTATATTTCCCAAAGAACAATTTATCGTATTAGTTTAAATGTTAACTCTAAACCACCAAACACTACTGAATTCAACAAACAAACAAACATGTTCAAATACCGAAAATTATCCCGAAGAAAATAAATCGTATTTCTCGTGTTAGATTTATTCAAATCCAGAGGTTGCGATTCTATGCAAAATGAAAAGTATGTCGGAGTAAGCGATACGTAAACAAAAGGACCTTCGAAACAGCCATAGTTGAACGTTTCGACGAAGCTGTAAACCATAGATCTGTGAGCTTTTACACACAAACTATAACAACTTTCTCATCCAAATGCCAACTTAACAGACTTTTTTGGCTGCACTTCTGTTTAAATTTAGTATGTCTAATGTACACACCAAGCACGGTAAGGGGAATTAATCGCCAAATAAAAAAAATAAAGTGCTATTTTGAATCATCATTGGTCGTAAATTTAAATATTACGCACAATTTTACAAATAATTTATGGTATGTAGGAGTTACTTGGCTTTAGTTTGTGAGGTAAATGCTTTTGACCACGTTGAGTACGCCCAGGATAGAGGGACGTCTAAAGAAGCAACAGCAAGAATTGCGTTGCACTGAGGCTTCCCATTCATGTCAGGCTGCTTTAATGGGTATTTAAACGTTTTAATGACTTTCGCCTGGCCTTTGCTACGTCGGTAATATATTTGATTTTGTTGCTTACTCTTATGAAGAATTTGATAATGTTACTTGAGGACGCCTTATTTATTGTTGCCTCAATCGGGGCGCCAAATACTTCATCATAGAAATGAATTTGAGTCAGCCAGATAGAATTATTAAGCCAAAAAAGATAGGGGTTAATAAAATTACGGTAACTGTGAATGAATAAATTTAACATCTCTCACGATTCATGATAAGTAGTAGATCAAAACTGGTAACATGGACTTTCTCTAACTTAAATAAGTTCATGCAATTCTTACAAAAATAGTGTACTTAAAGAATTTTACTTTTGTCGGAAAATGAGAAGAGTTTGTGTAAACCACTAGATGATTTCAATGTTACAAATCAAACAAAGAAGAAACCCGACCGGTGTATATATTATTTAGCATCCACGCTACTTGTTAAATGCGATTAAAGATAAATAAAAGTTTTGTAAAGACTCGGCGTGGTAAGTCTAAAATTAATGCCATGTTTAGCGGGAAGGCAGATTTTTATCTACTTTAAGGTATAAAAATTTTTATGCTTATCGGAAGTCTGGTGTGAAATAGTGATGAAATATAAATGAGAAATAACAATTAGGCAAATCGTTTAGAGGCTACTTTTAATTTGCCATTTAGCTTTTGGAAGAATTATTCGACGAAGCTTATGTGATTGATAGGTATTATGCTCAAGAATGAACCAAATTAATCAACTGCAACACTGAAGTCATGGGGCTTCCTTAATGGTTTTCTTCTTGTAGGCGGTGTATTGTATAGATATCATCGAAAGTTAGAACCCTTTCTATAAAGTTTCAATCTAGTTTCCTCAAGTTTATTTGTTTCCTCCCTATGCTCTTAACGCTCTAACTACAAAATAACGATTAAACGACAATCACAAGTCGGGTAGTATCTAGTGTGTTAAGCTCTGCCTTTCATGCGTAACAGCCTAAATGACTCCGGTAATGCTTTTAGTAGTTTTGAGTCCTTGACTTCCCTGCACTCTGGAATTAATCTTATTTATGAACCTGTCCCCATAGCTCTTTCCATGAGAGCCTAGTAAATCCAGTGCGGTGGGCACTCACTTCATTTCTGCTCAAAGTTAGACCACAAGGCGGTCGTGCGGGACTGCTACCAAGGTCTAAATTGACACAAAACTGACGGGAATGTCCCACTTCCCACTCCGAGGCAGCTAACAGATCACCATCTCGGCCGAAATCACAGAGTCTGAGAACGCAACCCCGAGGGATGACCACGGCCGCATAACCTTCACCCGTCAAATAGGCGATCGCATTCCCTTCGACCAATGATTGGTGAAGTTGTTCGTATGGCGGCCTTGTTGGTGGTAGAAAATAAACCAGAATACGATTTGATGAGCACGTTACTTGCACTAAAAGTAGAAAGCAATAACATCCTCATATTGTCGGCCATTTATCAAGCAATTAAATGATTTGCTCAAAAGTCAAATTCTTTGTGGGAATCAGATTATAAGCTCCTGATTCATTACCAATGAAATCGGTGAAACATCGTGACGCAAGCATCTAATCAAAATATTCATCAAATTTTGCATTATTTTAGGTTAGATTTTGGCTTTAACTCAAATTGTGCAATGAGAATGGCCACAATCATTCGATCTTGCATTATTAACCAGGTTTGGCAGCAACTTTTGTGAGAATATTGCTAACTTGATCTTAAGTTCACATCAACTGAGCTATTTACCCCTATAATTAGTGGAAAGAGGTTGTTCCATCGACAGCGTCTATAAAGCCTGTAAAAAATATGCGTATTTTATGGCTTTCATGGGCAAATTTGAGCTAGCAAGAAGACTAAATCGAATCTTTATAAAGTTACGAAAATCCTACACTTGTCTTTTAGGAATAAACCCACTCAAATCAAAATTTTCCTTTGTTTTAAAATAAAGTACAATTTTCGTGGCATATTTTATAATGCCAATCGCAAATGGCCCCTTAGTATCATTTCAAAAGCATTATAGTCAAACATGCACTTTAGGATATCTACTTTACTGTTTGTTTCGATGCAGATTTTTTTCTGGCAAAAGATCTTCCTTCAATATCTATGTAAAAGCCTTCCTTTCCTTAGCTATTAATCCAGAATTAATTACAAGCTCGAGATGATTTTAAGAAAACTCATTGCTCCTAGTTGCGCTATCATTTAGTTTAATTTAGTGGCATTCGGAGGATACATTAAGAAAACGGTAACAATTAACTTTCAACTGGTTTAAAATAAAATAGACGCCCGGTTAATCTAACATCATCTATTCAAGTGTGGTTTCACAGAAAAAACATCATTTTTAAGGCTAATTGAGAAGGGTATTTAATCATTAGCTAGGCTGGTTTCCAAACTAGCAGCTAAGGAAATTGCATGCCGCAACTATCGGAATGCATGTGGACAAGTGGAAAATACTCTACCTGCCACAGTAATTGAACCTCATCATCATGTTGTGAAGAGCTTTTACCCTGCGTTTTTTTTTTCACCTTGGCATAAAAAGGGGAGTGATTACCCAGGAGAAATGAGTTTCCCTCTACTCTTTCTTCACCACCACCGCCTTATCCCTCAGACATTGGGACTCTAAGTCTGACAGCCACCATTATCCCACAGTTCGTCCTTGCTGACACGCCATGGCAGAGGAGCTAATGGAATGTCTGAGAGGTCCAACTCTCACCCGCTCATTAGCCTAGCTGTTTGCCGAAAATACAACCGGAGCACGCTATTGTATTTGGTCTGTGGGTGGGTAATGCCCAATTTACTCAGGTACCAATAGCATTTTGACGAAAAGGTTTTGCTATTATTTTTGAATGGAAAATAGGAAATGGAGAAGTCATTAGTTGTGTTAAAAGTCGCATCCTATCAATTGCTATAGCTTTAGAAATCAAAAAAGCAGCAGGAGACATGAGCCGAGATCCGACTAATAAAAACTGTAGATTAGGAAAAAATGCCCCTTAAATAGAGGCAAAATTAGCAGTAAGTTTTGTCACCATTTCAATTAGCAGTTTGTTAGAATAAATGAGATCGGAAAAGGGGTCAAATTATAGAAAAAATATTTCAGCAAATAATGTTGAATTGGAAAGTTCTGATTCACTGATCATTTCATCTACCAATCCTACTGACCTCAATTAGCTTTTAACTAAGCTCACTAGCCCTTGGAAAAATTTTACCTTAAAACTGATAATTTTTAATTATTCTTAGGCCTCTTTACATTCATTTGCATGAGTTTGAAAACATCGAGAGGTAACTCTTTCACCAGTAAAATTCATGCAATTTGTGTTTTATTTAAAAGCAAACATTTTTACCCATAGGTTTGCGGCAGTAATCGTCCTTGACACCTGCATTTTGAGTCCCAACTTCCATAATTCCTTTGATCTCACTATTTTCTTCCAGGATGACATCTAGTGCTGGCCAGTTGTGAGAGTAGGAAGTAGACATCCTCTCCCCCGATTCTCTCAAACAGTGGCGTAGGGATTGATTGTCTAGTGTGAATCCGTTTCTTGCACAGAAATTGTCGTCTGGCGTTCCATCTCCATTCAAGTCGACGCAGATGCCTGAATTGTAGCATTCTGGGATATCTTTAGTTTCACAGAGAACTTGCTTGACTAGAAGGAAGAAAATGACGTCCTTTAACTCAAATCACCCTGCGTATCGGATAACGGTGGAGGTACCTATCGGAGTTGTTATTTTTAAGCATCTTATAAATAGTGCTAAACAAAGATTTGCCATTCCCTCATCAATATTGTGCGAGAAATACCTAGATTTTTAATTTGCCTGGACTTGGATTCAAGAAAGACATTTTTTAGTTTGCCTTTCCAAAAGTGGATTAATTAATACTAGTTTTTTACAGTTAGGCATATAAGCATTACCCTAAAGAAATGTTGATAAAATTTACTTACCTATCTACTTCAGTGAGTAGCCAATAGATGGCTAAATATGCTTAAGGTTTTTGTGTGGAAATTGTTAATAAAAGGAAAAAATCTTTAACCAAGCTACATCAATGTAAGTTTCTGCTTATTCTGCCACATATTTGAAAGGCACCTACAGCACTCATGGTAGTGAAGACTCTGTTGGTAAACTGGAAAGAACCCCGGTTTGCATCGACAGCTTTTTGGGCCACCGTTCAAGGATGAGCACTCAGAATTCCTCGGCCGGCAAAGCAAATCCTCCTGATTGCAGAGGTGGCCAACGTCAACTAGGAGGGCAAAACATTATTGCCGAAATTTGCATTTGATTCAACTTTTCATGATATTATATTCTTGGGAGCACCGTATTTTTTTTTTACTGTAATAGATGGTAAATATGGTAGATATGATTTCTGTTACGACTGTGTTTAGGTGTATAAACTTATAAAAAAGACTGATGTCATTCGAAAAAAGCGTTTGGTAAGCACGCGAAAGCAGAAATCGTTTGACATCTTTGTCGTTATATTATTTTAAGATAAAGAACTCCATCCATTGTAAGTCTTACACCTACCTCACTAAGAATGCCAGAATCGTACACACTGAATTTCTGTCCTCTACAGTAAGAGATTCTATGTGATTCCACAAAACTGCCCCACTTCATGTAGCCTGCATGACGCATAGTTGCAATAAAAATCTTGTGGACTATATTCGCAAAATCCGGTCAAGGCTACAGAGTTTCCACAAAACTTTTTTCAAACATATGCAGGAACCCCTTTTTAAATGGATGAATCTATCTTCGAAATCACATAAATACAGCAATAAACAATAATGTTCATTTCTTTTTAAAATTCAATGTCTGTTGAATTCATTTTAAGGAATGTTTGATTTTGAATCTATTTTCTTCGGATGCTTAGAAATAGATTCATAAAAGATTATGTTACATCCTTTTAATGCCACAAACATGGAATCCATGTTGGCATTCTTTTCTGAGCCAAATTTGGAATTTTGAGACAGCAGATTAGTAATGTTTTGAAGATACTTAATTTACCCAAAATAGCCTTGCAAAAGGCCCACTGAGCAATAGGCCCGCCATTTGATGCATGTAGTCTTTGCGGCAGTGGCATTGCCGTATTAAATGGACAGGCACATCCAAATTCCTGTCTGAAAATGGAAAAAAGGCACTTTTGACTGGTACTAAAGTTCAACTTCTAAATATTTTTACCGACGTCCACTGCTTTTAGCTTATCAAAATCTGTGAAAGGGCGATTCTTCTTAAAATACTCAGCTTAATTTGTCCACTCCGATGTGCAATAAGGTTTTTGTTCTGAAAGCATTACAGCTTTCTTTGCCACGAACATAATTGCAGGATATTTCATAAGTATTCACCAAATGACTCGAAAGCAGGAAACAAATTACGGTTCATGAAATCGGATGCTGACTACTTGTACATTTAAATTGCATGGTAGGTCATTTACTCCTCTAAAACGATTAGTCTTACACTTGTGTAGTTATATATGATCACTTTTGATGCGGTTACGCTTCACAAGTCCTTTGTGCATAAAATATCATTTGTAAAATTGCTGTTAAGTAAAGCACTTACTTTTTTGAATTCTCCGCATGGTAGCATATTCCATTCATTTGTTTGCAAGTCTCACAGAAGCTGTTATTTGAATTCTCAGCAACATTGTCTAGAGGAACACAAAGTATGGATAGGATAACTGATACACATTTTTAATCACTTTTAAAATTTAATTTTCCTTCTCTAGATTGCCTTGCTCAAACCGTTAACTGGGCTTAACGGCCCAGCGCTAAACGCCCAATCTGTTTAATGTTTCATCGAAACTGGTTTTATTCCATTCTGCCTCAGCTCAGAGAGAATACAGGACATGAGGCCTTTTGTAAAAACTGAGTGGGTGCAAGTCTGTACAAAAATAGTTGAGATTTCGCAAGTATTGAGGTTCATAACTATGGGAAGTCAGTTAAAATGTAAAATTAATTCCTCTTTACCTCAACACACTCCAAATTTTAGTTTGTTTTAAACAGCACTATCGGACACGGAAATTGTAAACATGTGGCGAAATTGAGGTTGAAGGAGTAAACAATTTCGCGCGGTGTCATGACAGGTGATTGGAGTGCATGGGTGGAAAGTTAAATGTTCCCTTGACGATTCCTCAAATGAAAACACACAGGGAGAGTTTAATCCCTAGTTAAGCTTTCCGCAGATTTTAAATGAAGTTCCGCTGCCTGTATGATTGGTCTTTTTCAACCTGATTTCCTAAGGTTCTTCACTGAAGGATGTGATATCACATTCCCCCTTAATCGCTTAGTTCTCATTTGTGAGCATAAATGATTCCCATCAGCATTCCCCTCATCTCACTATTTTCATGCATCAGTATTATTACCGTCATTGTCAAATGCCTTAATTTTGTGCCTGTAGAAAGATGTCTGCTCAAGGCATTCTAAGCTCCTTCGTGTCCTAATAATAAAACATTTTCGATTTCAGTTTGGAGCATTACAAATTTAGGGAAGAGCTGAGGTGCTACACCGATGGTAACAGCGGGCAAATTTGACCCAAAAGAAGATCTAACCTTCTTTTTTGGACATTTATCCAAATTTAACGTCACAAAAGAAGACGTCTTTTCGCAGATGTCTAATCTTGGCGGCTCAGTGTGGAAGACACCGACTTCTGTTATATTTCATTTTCAAGGATTACGCAAATACTGCTTTTGAAGGGAGACCAAGTCTTGATTTGCTGTGGCTGACCTTATAGGAGATTTGGGATGCTTCTCTGAACAATATTTATTTATGCCAGAGCTTGCGCAAATGGTATTCCCCTTTTTAGTGTTATTTTCGAGTAAATGTTACCATAGAGACTGCCTAAAGTACAGAATGCACTTGCTGCAGAAAAGTCGTCCTTTTTTAAATAGATCATTTAAGTAGATTAGTTTGCTATCGAGTTCGCTTTGCAGAGGATGCACCATTCATAAAACTCTACCAAACCAACCTCATGTATTATTACACAAAGCTCAAGCTCACACAAAGCCTCCTTACAGCTACAGTAGTAGGATGAACAGTGAATGTTGGAAAGACAATCAAGAAGAAGAATGTAGGTCCGCAGTGGCTTAGCATTTTATTTGTTTGTACGTTTAGCAACAAGGTCACTTTAGCTGGTTGGTAGGAGTTCCAGTAATGCCTATTGTTGCTAAGTTTTTCTGTGTATTAATAATGAATAATCTTTCGTACTGGCATGTTTTGTTTGGACTAAAGGAAAGTTTAGTGCTCTCTGGTTGTATAAATAGCAATAAGTCTAACAAATGCCTTCTGCGATAGGTAGACAAATTGTGTGTAGTAACTATTTATAAATTTTCATCTTAAGATTTTGGGATCACATAAAATTCGTCCCAGCTGTAGTGGTCTAGGCGTCACAAAAGTGATTAAATTATTTGATATCACAATTTTTATTAAGGCAAACAAAATGCTGGAAAAGGGTTTTAAAAAATGTGATTTTTGTTTAGCATATACTTAATAGTTCCGCCCAATAAGGTTCTAAACAGGGAATATCGTCTTAAAAAGGAAGGCATGATGCGATATTAGCGTAATTTAAATGTCCTTTAAGCCACTATCTCTTTTGATTATCAAAGTAAAAAACTCTAAAAAAACATTTTGACAGAAAGCATTGATAAGGTGTATGTTGAAATTCAAAGTTCTCTATGTACCCTAATGGGTTTCCTCGGGAATGTGCGTTTACCAGAATCGTTAAACAGTCATTAGAGCTTAGCAAGGTGATAAAAATGCATTAGTTGAGAGCACTTGCATTCGGAAGGAAATGTATGCCTTCCCTAATGCATGCAATGAATCTTAGACAGGGCTTTTACACTTTAATGATTCTATTGTTTCCATTGACTGTTCGACACAACTCACACTTTACCGTATTTATTGTTAACTTAAGAATATTATTTAAAAATCTATGGGCGGCGAAGTTTGGAAGTCTCTTCTTTTGCATGTATTTTTACTAAGAGCGAATATTAGACACTTTATAAAAAAATATGGGAGATCAGAATTCACTTGAAGGAAATGCAATATCAATCACGAAATCGAAAAGTGACAGGAAGGTTACATGTTACTTCACTATCTTTTATACGTAGGGTTAGCTCAATTTGCATTCAGAATAAAATTTCCCCTTGTTAGTTTATTACTTTATTGTCCAGAGCGCATAACACAAAAGTGCTTTCCTCTTTCCTTATAGCAATGCTTCATTAATGTATGTCAAGTTTGCATATCCGCCATTAAGTTTTTAGCATAGAATTATCCTAGCAGTGGAAGAGCAGACTAAAGGGATCTTAATTGAGAAAAAAATGGGAAGACGAACTAACATGGTTGTTTTTCATAATTTCTATTTGCGCAGAAAAACACTTCCATTTGTATCAGTCCTCCAGAGATAAAAATTCATATAAGAAAATCTACAATATTCGTAGGAACCAACAGAACGGCGCAGAAGACCGTGCTTATGATCATGAAAAAAATAACATTGCTCTTTTTTTGCAAAGATGCAGATAGAGAGGAAGCAGCAATGGGCATGCGGATGCTCATACATTCAAAATATTCTCCTATCATTTTAAAGCAGAGCAAAAACTACAAATTTTATACATCCGAGAAGCAAGAGGCTGATGTCGATTGTTAGCACAAAATTAAAAATACCTTAATTACCTGAAGTCGCAGCGCAGTGTTTTGTTCATCTATCTATAAGCGCTTTATATTTTCATCACTCCGAAAGCTTAGCTTCATCAAATAAGGTAAAATTTTTCAGCTAGGCAACTAATCGTAGCCAGAGGTGGAGTTTGATGAGCACTTTCACCTCTGTGTGAAGCTAAACTTGCAAGCATTTACTGAATGTGGTGGTTACAAAAATTTGAGATATCAAACTGGATGGATACGAAAATGACCGGGTAGAGGTATTGGTTTCCAGAGACAAAACTTTGCATTAAAGTGAAGTTCCATATAAAACTAAATTCCCTTATAAATTGATTTGGTTACAGTATGTACTGATGAGTGTTTCGACGGATAATATATTCGGAGAAACTTTCTTTAGTTATCTAACTTCTAGCATAAATGCTGGCGCGAAGTTATTTGGATGTTTTATTAATTAAAATAGGATAAAAATGCTTACGACAGGCATGTTCTTGAGCCACGTAGGCAGTGCCACCGGGACATGCGCAAAATCCCGCCCCAGGGTGGCAGATGCTGTTCTTCACGTGGACGCAGTCCTTGTCTACATGGCAGTTGAGGGACGTAAGCACTGGAATGGAATGAGTTGTCATTTTAGTCACTTATATTGATGGCATTCCTTTTGGGCAAAAAATTGGTGAGCACTTCGTAATGAGATTAATGTCTACAACTGTTCTCTTGATCCAATGTTGTTGATTTTAGTAGTAAATTTAATCCGGCTCTTTTTAATCACCATAGTGTCACTTTTCTATTTGGGTTTCTAGTTAAGCTTAACAGCCTCTGTAGGTTGAGCGCAAACTCTCCTCAGTTCCGGTTTGCATCTTGAAGGTCTTGGAAAAATTTTGGTACTATACTTTGATAAAAAAAACGAATTAAATGCCACTTATCAGAATTTGTTACTCTAATCGCAGTGTTACCAACCACGCAGTTAGCATGCAACGTTCCACTTGAGAGAGAATAAATATCTCAAGTCAGCTTCATTTATTCTTAAAGTTGGCTCTAAATAATGCATAAGTTTTCCTAAATATATAAGGAAAAGCTTTTTCCTAGCTAATTTAAATGCACTTTCAAATCATCAAGGCTCGTTCATTACACCTGACCAAAAGTAAGTTCAACCAACTGCTTAATCAGCAAAGCATTTAGACAAGTTTAAATTCAGCCTCTTTTAAAGATGATTCTGAAATCCGTTTTCGACTTTTAATTTTTTAAAACTTCTTACTAAACGGTAAATAATGTACCGAGAATAGTCAAACTTTTGAGAAAATGAAACCACCCTAACTTTTAAGAAATTCGTGAATGCTTTAGAGGCAGTAGTGTAATGCTACATTTCTCGTTTTCATTGTTAGTTTGGCTCATTAGAATTTGCAAATAAATTACTGATAATACACGGCGTGTTCTAATTAGATAATTTTATCCGCTGAAAGGGGACAAAATGACTACAGTTGTTTAACTTTGCGAAATTCTGCAGGAAAATCTACAAATTTTAACCAGATTTAAGGAGCAGTGTTTTAAGTGATGCAAGAAAGTGCAATAAATTTGCACCGATATTTAAATATAAGAAAAAATGCGGAAAGCTTCTCCAAATGTTTATTTTTTAAAAGTAATCACCAGTACACTTAATGACTAGCTGTATTTGAAAGCAAAATAAGCTTTCATACAAAGTTTTGCCTCTAACCACTACTATACCTATTCCACATTACCCACATGTAGGTGTCATCCAATTCCAACGACTATTATTTTTTACCAACTCCTATATTGCTTAATCCTTTTCCTCGAATGCCAATCAACAAACAGTAATTTGTAAACATTGCCGTCCTTTCTGGCGCCTACGATAATGCCAAGACACCGCTCTTGTCATTCAGACAACCACTGGTCTACTTATCACTTTTATTGACATTCTTTTGCGCTAATTGCCGAGATGCTTAATAATTTGAGATAATAAACATAACAGCCAGCTCTGAAATACGGACAACTAGATCAGCTAACTTTACCGTTTGATTATACTAAAAAGGCATGATCACTCGAAATGAGTTCCTTCAGTTATGCATTTGCAATGTTTAAGCAATACTACAAACCATTTTCGATAAATCAGACTAAGAATGAGTTGCTGATATGCTTAAAAACACCATGTAAATTTGCCTATGCAACTAATAGTAACTTTTTACCTCCCGGCGACACATTAACGCGTAGAGAGATTTGGGTGCTTTAGGGGATTGTTTTGTGAAATACTTTCAATGCTCTAAAGTTCATGTAGACGGCGAATTCGTAGTCATCATAAGGTACTAAAGTAATACGTATAATTTTTAATCACTATACATTAGTGGCGCCAACCACTGGAAGTGATACTCCAATTTTATAAAAAACAATGCACATGGTGTGCAATGTACATGCCATTAAACACTTAATTTTAATGCCAGTAATTGGCCTTATTCTCAATTCAACTCGGAAAATGATAAAAAGTCGTTCACAGATTTCTAATACATTTTGCTAAAAAATGCTATTAGGTCACGAAATGTTTGAAATTGATTTTACGCAGCTAACTTATTCAATTTGCCTTATTATCAAATAAAACTTTTATTTAAAAACTTGGAAACAGTTACGGATGATTAACAACTGCGAACGCCGGACAGAAGAATGAATCAGACAGTTTCAAGAAGATGGGTAATCATTGTTTTCCACCTGGCTTTTCTTAGTAAAAATCCTTTCCAGCTAACTAATATTTATTAGCAACTTTATATAAAATAAGTCCCGTATAAATGACAGCTTCTGCATATTGCAATCAAGCACTAACCAAGGAATTGCCCTAAAGTTTACCCCAAACAATTAGTTAAAAATAGCATTGTTTTGTTTTT
The DNA here is from genome assembly GCA_000469725.3 of Echinococcus multilocularis. Lineage (NCBI taxonomy): Eukaryota > Metazoa > Platyhelminthes > Cestoda > Cyclophyllidea > Taeniidae > Echinococcus > Echinococcus multilocularis. The sequence goes on along the minus strand of LN902846.1, from coordinate 1,109,271 downwards.
TATTCTCATACTTTTGCATTTACATGGGTTCCACAAATAACTTGGTTTTCCACCTTGACTTTAAAGTGTATTTTAATTTAAGTGAGAAGCCCAATTACGTATAGGTAATGACGGAAATTATTCACTTATTTGCCTGAAATGTAAGTTATCGGTTTGACGTTTGACTTCTTGAATTGCCACGATTTAAGCAAGTTTTACAAAGTTTCATAAATAATTCAGATAAATGCAGCGCACCTAGGCTGAGGTGAAATGCAGATTTTGACTGGTTTATTTTGTATTCAGTAGCAATGGATAAATTATTCCAAACAAGTTTCCATTTACTTGAGACCGGAGTGGTAAGAAATCCTTGCAAACACAAGATATAATCAAAAAGATAGCGAAGTAACCGACAAAATGCACCGGCACACTTTCAAGCTTTAGTAATGAAATTTAATCTAAGTTATTTTAGAAACTTTTGAATCCTGGATTTCTTACTTTGGTTCTGAATTATTTGACTTTGTAGCTAGCATTAATATTTGATCAAGGGTGCCCTCTCTTAATCATTTTAGCAGTAGATATCCAGCCAAAGCAGACCCGTATAATTCCTAAATTCCTTACTTATAACTTATAATGAGAAATATCTTCCTCAAAGTTTTATGCTCAAAAGTTAAACACAATAGGTAACAAATATTTACTCGGAAAATTTTAACACAATTTCGTGTAATAATTAATCGTTATGGAAGATGCCGCCTAATTATGGTGTTTCGCAAAATATTTAAACACAAATCCGCAAAATCTGCTCATTTTGTACACATAATGAGGCAATTCATTTTTTTATAAAGTACCCATAGTATTGAGCTAAACGAATGTGCAGTTTTTTAACGGTACTCAATGACTTACAAGGTTTACACGTAATTCCATACTCCTCCTGGATGGCTACAAAAGCTGGATGGCAGAAGCACTCATTTTTGGTCACTGAGCAGAAGCTGTTGGGCACTCGACGACTGCAGTAGAAGTCGCCCTCCTCGACGCACGGACCTGCAGCAACAACATGATATTCGTCAGCTCGTGTCCTACTGGGACAGCTAATGAGCCGCAGTATCAGCAGCAGCAGGAGCGGCAATGTCATCGGTGGTGACAGGATCAACGTCAGTTAAGTATGTGCCACAACCTCCAGGCTGCAATGGGTTGCACTCTGTAGGTGCGTATTTTAGGAGCCAACCTCCGTGACGGGCAGCCAATGGCTGTTGAGGCAGTAATGGTTGGATGCAGGTGAGCACCTTTGGTTAAAAGCCGCATATTTCCTATTTTAATTGAAATTCTATTTGCTTGCAGGAATTTTTGGGTAGTCATTCTCAAATCTCAGTTCAAACAAAAAGTACATCAACTCTTCATTGATGGCTACCTTACCATAAAATGCATATGTTCTGTTGGTAGGAATTATTGCGAGTAATATTTACCGTTATCCCATGTTTATGAGATTTTTTTTGGTTTAACCCACCTGTCCAGGTTTCAGTCAGCATCCTGTTAGCGCGGTTTTCTGTTTGTGCCATCTTTATCAACAGTTCATTTGCCGCTCTGTGTACTTAAGATGGAGTTCTATCTAGAACCATAGACTTCACGACGTCTTCAGAATGGGCATGAGGGCGATAATCTAATACGTTCTGGTTCACAATTTTCAAGGATTTATTTGCATGTGACCTTGGGATTGCGAGAGGCGATAATAGAGACCTGTGATTCGCATCAGTTTGAGTCATTCGTTTTTTAAGTTTATAAATCTCAAATTGGTTAAACAATCTTAATGGCACACGTAATTTTTACCACAAGGTAGCAAACCTACTATTTCAGTCATTTTCCCTTCATTAAATACTGCTGCATTTTAAAATGTATTCTTAAACATCCACTTTTAATACGAAGATGTGCCTTTGTGTAAAAATAGCCCTACACTTAGCATAAATGTTCCAAAATTTGTGATGGTATGTACTTGTAGACTACTTGCGATAAAACAGCCGACTCTATCCCTTTGAACACAAAATTTTTTTCAGTTTTAAAAAGGATTTAGAGAGGCGGATTCAAGAAACATTCAACCAGCAGACCATTTAAAATTCTTAATCACCTGTTTAAAAGTAACTTTTTGTAACACACAACCATTTTACAATTTAGACTGATATATTTCACTTTATACTCAGCTTCAATCACGCAGTTGTCGGCATATTAAGGAGTCATCTAAGCGGTAGTTTAAAAATTGCTACTTTAACCATCATAAGTGGCATATAATAATTTCTGTTTTCTTTTGCTGTTTTACGTATACATTAAGCTAATCAAAATGGCATAAATCCCTACTTTCCTTAAGTAATGATCCTGCTCATTCAACAAATTCTTTTAAACCGCTAGTAACGAGATTGGAGGAAGAGCTAATTCTTTTTAAACTAGACTCCTTGGACGTTTTTTGCCAAAACTAAAGTGACAATCTGACATTATTTTGCACTTTCACGAAAATATCAGTAGTTTAGTTCCTAGTTTTAGCAAGCCCTGAAAATTAGAATCATTGACAAATATTTTTGTCTTTACATGATGGACTGCTTCTGTTTGTCAGTGGGGGTTCTGAAACCTTTGACTTTGGAGTAACTGAAAGGTTGTTTTAAACGCCTGGCCGACCCATTTCAAAGTGTAACTGTGACCATCTCCGACAGAAATCGACGATTATTTTTTAAGTCATTAACGTTTATTAGTAGTACATTCTAATCTGAAAAGAAACCTTTGTCAAGCTAATTTTATCACCGAGGCGGATAATTGTTCGCAGCGAATTCGCTCCTTTTTGACTCAAACCCTTCCTCACCGACCAAATTCCTGCACTACAGCCATTTTAATGTGAGCTGCTTACTCGAATGCCTTTAGAAATGCTCTTTTCTGCCGTAATTATTTTACAATATTCAAGTAATTATATGAGCTTGTCTTCATCAAACTTCCTTTAAATGTGATTCTGTTTGCCGTTTTTGTTTAAATCCTCTAAGCTTTATTGCATATTTTCAATGCAAAAATTGAACTTCACTAAATTCAGCTCATCTGCCGCTAAACACTAGAAAACTCCGTTTAAATCCTGCGCTTATAATAATTCGGTGTTAGCATTTACAGTACTAGGGAACCATTGTTTCAAAAATGTCTCGAAATAATATCCTGGGCTACGCAAAAGTTGGCAAGGTATTCGGCACCGCTCACTGTAATTGCTTCTTGTAAGTCAGAGAAACGTAAAAAGTGCATTCAGCCGTTCAAGTGCATACATTGTAAACCGTAAATGTGCCTCAGTCTCTCAGAAAGGTATTTTTATTCTCTTATCACAAGGTTTTGTTATACCCAGCAAGTGTAAATCGTAATTTTAGTTTTATAAACAAGGTTTGATTTAATCAAAGCTCCGGAAGTGCCTTGCCAAATGTGTTTCATAGCATTTAAGGATGTTGTAAAAGTAGACCATGCTATTTGGAAGTCATTCGATTTTAAAACCGACTTAATAGAAGATGGTGATTAATTTTCCTTAGGATTCACCATTTGCTAAACAAAAATCGTTCTGGAATTAATAGTTAAATAGGCCCCAACATAATTATCGTTTCGTTTTTTTTAGAATTATAGAAATTTTTTGCTGTTGACAGTAAATATTTCATTTATGTCAAGTAAAACCACTTGTCTCACTACTTAAACGTAAGCATTAATAAAATAGACAAAACAGATTTCAGTTTTACGTAATTTTATGCTATGAAGGCCTACGGGTTATGCGGAAAAGACAATACGTCTAATGCATTGCTGTTAATCAAACCTGCATTGTGGTTGCTGTCAGTGCTGCTGCCCCATCTGATTTAAACTAAGGACGCACAAAACCTTAGTATGTCTACCGGTGACAAATAAATGAAGTTTTAAATTCACACTTTTGGCTTAGAGGCATTGCGCATTATCTGAGGAGGTCAGTCATGTCCGCTTATTAGGAGTTCAGATGCATGCTTACTAGGATCTTCCAGTCATCATACAGGCAATGTTACATAGTAAGGTTTTTCAATAATGAAAAATTCTTCATATTTTTTAGGCAGCGTCTTTGAAATTTGAACGGCTTTTACCTACCTTTGTAGTTGTCGAAAAATGTTAGAATGGATCTGTTAGATATCTACAAATATTTCCCCATTCAACTGCAAATTGCGTAGTCTAATATTCTGGCTTGATAATAGATTCATGCAACAAGACAATAAATCATTAAAAACGCTTTTTAAATTTACAAACTAAAGTTTACACTTATACTGAATTTCGCGAGTAGTAAAATTATTACAACATTAAAGAACATGACATTCTTGAAAAACCATTATAAGGATCTATCTAGGATGCCCATTTATACCGCGAAAGTGAATTTAGTCACACTAGCTCAAAAAGGTGCTCCAGTTTCTTTGATTTTATGCATAAAAAACGGACTGACTCCCGCTTTACCTCTACAGTCATGGTACAAAACAGAAAGTCGGAAGCGACACGTGTGATAGCACCAATGCAGTCGTTCATTCATGGGATTTAAGCAATTAAATATGTTTCGGTGTTTAAAACCATAATTTTGAGGCAAGCATCAATTGCAGATGAAAAGATGTATTACTTGGACAATGGAAAATTTATTTCACAACAACCTTTCCTGTTTTTTGGCTGCAGAGGTATACATACTCTATCTTGGATTTTTTGCGTCTTGTGAAAAGAGTGAAAGATGTATCCTTGCAAACCATTTAAAAATCTAAAGTTAGCTATTGCAAAAGTGACCACCTCTAACCAACAGCAAATAATATGTTCTGGCTCATTTGGCCCGAGTGGCCAAATGCACCGTGCGCATAACTGCTAATAATAACAGTCTGCAACGGTATTTTTAAGGATGGAAATTGAGACCACGTCCAACGTTTTGCTCTTTGTTTATAAGGACCAATTTTTATCAAATGAAATACAAGTATAAATGGCATATATACAAGCACAAGCTATTTCTGTAGCAAATATTAACTTTTGAATGACGATTTGTGTATAATTCATAATATGGGGTGATTTTTTACGTTGATTTAATACAATTCCTCTTGTAGCACTTAACGCATAGTACTTTGGTTAATTATTTGTCAGGATAATTAATACAACTAGTTGCAAGCGTCGTTTTGAAGGACCTTGTGTGGAGCAAATGGCATGGTACCTAATGGATTACAACTTGGATGCACATGTTTGGAAAGAAATTACACAAACATAATGCTTTGGAAAGTGAATGCAGCGAATAAAGTAAAGAACTCACTGCATCCTCAATCGAATGGATTGGCTTCTGCTCATCTTATTCAGAATAAATGGATTCTGCAGAATTTTGATAAATTTGCAGATTTTTTTGAAATTTAGTCGGAAATTTATTTGTAAAAATCGCTAATTTGTGATAGGCTTGCTGCACTTTTAAGCGGCAGTTAAACTGTTAAATAGTTAAGATCTTGTAATCTATTAACGATATTATTCAAGCAAACACCTTAGGCCCATATTTATGGCTGATGTGAACCCAATTTCAATCTTGTCGTGCTTAGAACATATACTCTTAATTAGTCTCCTTCCACATTTGGTACTTAATAGTGAAGAAATTACTTACTTGCATAAAATCACGAATAGACCTATTAAAATACCAAAGTGTTGTTTTGCTATAAAATATCTCTGTCTGATCGGTCAATAGTTATAAAAAGGTAACTTAAAATATGGTTAAACTAACCTTTTCAGACGAAATTGAAGGTGGACTTTATTTAAGCCCCCTTAATCTGGAAAATGCGTAGTTACTTACGATCAAAACACACTTCGCGAATGTTAGAAATTTCTAAATTAAACCTTGCAATAGAGAGAGAATTTGCTTAAATGCCTTTTTCTAACGCATATGTTCTGTCCCCAATCACCAAATGTAAAAGCGGAGCCAACATGGGGAGCGGCAGTGATCACAAGTATAAGCAACAATGTCGCGTGCCTGACTAGTGTGATCCACAAAGATTCATTGATACAAAGGTGCACACACACACACACACATTGCCCTCGAACTGCGCATTTCTAAGCCCCGACTCGTAGCATTCCGTTCCACGTATTCTTCATTACCTTATTTTTCAACCCAACTGACGCTCTCTTCACAGGATAAAAAGGAACACTCGTACATTCTTCTCTGCCTCAGAAAACCTGGACTCGCGTGTTAAAATCCGCTATTTCTTGATTCTTGCGAGATTTGGTTTTAAGGTTTAGTTCAAATCACCATGAATTGAGCAACTACTCTGTTCTACTAAGCTGAAACTAAGATGGGTAGTTGAAGGGTAAAGCGAGAGATAAGTGGGATTCTAAACGTTGCATTAGAAGATGATACAGATTAAAATAAAGAACAGAGGACCCTTCAAAGAATATTCTTTCATAAAAACTAACTATTGGGTACATATTGTTGTTTATAGATGCTGTAAAATTGAGTCAGATTGGTAATCTTTCAGCAAATATTCACCACAGAGGTTAATTCTAGCTATTTTTATGTATTACCGCCAATGCATACTGTAAATCTGAGCAATAAGCGTAACGAGGACCACTCCCAAAAGCCATTGTTACCGCGATTGAAAGGGATCGGCCAGTATTGTTCAATCACATTAAACACTTTCACGTTATTCTTGGTCACAGCAAACGGTACACTCACTCCGTTTAAAGTCACCATAGCCGCATAATATTTGAAGCACTTTTAGAGTACCTAGATGGTTGCCTTAATCGGTTAAAAGCCTATTAAATTTGGAACAAAAAAGGGTGGATTAAGACGACTGATAAGAGACTCAGACACAATGTCACATTATTTGGGTAAAAATCAAAAGAACCTACATGGCCATAGTAAATCCTGCCCACTTTTAGTCAACACAAATATATGTATTAAATGCACGGGCATATATTAGGAAGATACCACAATTTGCACACTAAAACTGTTATTTCGTGCAACTTTAATTCCCCCTTTTCCAGAATTGGTAAATACGGCCATTGTATTTGATGTAAAATTAAGGGCACAAAATGAGCACATTGACCATGCATCAAGGCGCAGATTATAGCAGGTTCAAATGTCATTTATAGGTGAATACAGTAATGTGCAAAAGGGGGAAAATTGTCCCCAGAGACCCAAATGCTTCTGCTGTTGACCATTTGAAAGTTGAAGAGATGCATGCTTTTCTTTACTTCTTTCTCATGCTATTGTTTAGCCGCGTTTTTCCCAGTTCATGATCACTCTAGCCCTCTTAGTCTTTGCCAGTTTTTCTCGCTTCAACTTTTGTATCAGAAAGAGAGAGAGAAAGAGGGAAACCCCGCGGGTTTGTCATTTTAGGAGAAAATGCACGCGTTTTGTGTGAGTGATTTTTACCACCCTTTAGACCGGGTCCAAACACTGAAAGTCGGTGTTTGCTTAGAGGCACCAAAGGAAAAACCTGCGCCGAATCGTAATCGCTTACTTCTACTTTATTTGTTAACACATTTTGGATGAGGATTTCTTAACTCACTAACAAAGCAGTACTTCAGTCGAACTATCCACTCGAATGCGTTTAATTCCAATAAATTACATGGTTATACCAATTTTTTAAACATAAAATATTTATGGGGATTAAAGGTTGCTGACTTAGATATAAGGGTGGCATAATAGTGTAGGACTTGCCGTTGGTAGAATATTTCACAAGACAGCCATGTCTTCAGGGAGACGTCACGCAACAGCCTATCTTTTGTTCCAAATTAAATTCGCCAAATGAACTTGACCAAAACACGAAAGTTCACATGGGTTTATTACAAAGCATGCAAATATGTCGCCTAATGGGGAGATTATTTAAAATTCTCCTCGCTTTTACCTACTCCCTTTTTTAATTGATTGCCCTTTCCACTTGCTTGATCTAGCATTAAATTTCCTCTTTATGCTGATTTCATCTTTCTTTCGATTTCTGACCTGTGTCATGGCATAGGGTTTTGAGAGCCAAGTATCTGCGTACATTCCTGCTATTAGAATTTTTTACGTGTTTCATATAAGTACAATGTTGCAGTGGTTTTTAAGTCTACTTTTAACTGGGACAACATTCCTAGCTGCCTTCTCCCCGACGTTCATCATAAACACTTTCACAGCCTCCTCAGCTAATTGGCTTTTATCTCTTTTGGGCTATGCTTTAGTAGGCATCAGTTAACAAAGACAATGTTTCCAAGCATGATAAACAAATAAATAAAGCTCTTTAAACGCTTATTTTGGTAAATTTTGTTATCATTTTCATTTGGGCTTGAAATGAAATTGGTGATAAGAGTGAGTTTGTCAAAGCAAAATACATCTTTTAAGCATAATGATACTATATGTACTCCCTGAAAATTCGTTTTTGACTCAACTTTTTTGCGCAAAATTTGAAGTTGTAGCAGAATTATACGGTTAACTAAGTGTATATTTTCTCCGAAGCGCAACATGGGATACTTTTAAAGGGCTATGATAGGTGCTCGAATCAGTTAAACGTCATGAAAAATGGTGTAGGGGGAGAGAGCGAGATCGAGAGCACTGGACGCAATAAAATTTGCAATGACCACGCAGGGACACAGCTACCTTGAGCTCCCGTCCAAGTACGCGATTATCGGTGGAGTGGTCAGACACACAAACGTTTCTCGCTTCTGCGACCTCTTTATAAGCTGGGGCATAGGACTAATTTATTTGAAGACAGAAGTCCAATCCACTCATCCTTGGCCATTTTAACCTGCCATTTCTCCTTAGCGTTTCCAATTGAAAATATAAAAATGGCGGACCGCCTACCTACATTCTTCGTTTGCTAAAGTACATTTTTGCCATTTGGGCAAAAAGTAACTGCTTAGAATTGCACGGAAAGGGGTCATCCTGTATGGATAATTGTTGACCCTTGCCCAACAAACTGTCTAGTTTTGTTAATTGTCAAGTGTGGGGACCCAACAGGTAGCTTTGAAAGGGTTTTTATTAACCAAGTCTGTCTACCTCTCACAACTCTTTTTTCGCCTGTTTTAAGTCCTCTTTCTATAAATTATCCTTATAAAATATCGGGATGGAGTGCATACTTATATTTGGCTATTTTGATGTGGCAGCCAATAAAATACTGTAAAAGAATATGTAGATCACCACTACATTTTAACTGTTGTCCTATAATTTTTTTAAAAGTTACTCCAGTAGACACTTAATATCATAATCTAAAAATTAGCAATAATTACCAACTTTGACCTATTTTGAAAATGTCAAACTACAGGGCACCTTTATGGAAGGAAAAGACCTGCTTACGATGCCCCTTCAACTACCGATTCTGCGTTGTTTGGGCTTTCTATGGGAAGCAGAATTCAAAGAGAGCTTTGGTTAGTTGCGTGTCTTTCTTAACCCTGTTGATCTCTACTTTTTCTTGATTTCAAAGGAACAATGAAAGGGGGAATGCATTCTGAAGGCTGGCAGTTTTTCTCCCCAAATCTCTTTCAAAGGCCGAGGGTTAGCTGGCGCTTGACTTGAGGTGTACACGTGAATCTCAAAGAAGCTTCGAAATACCACTGAACACTCATACCTTTGCCTATTATAAACGCAGTAATTTAGCATGGGAGTGTGCACTTGTAATTGCATATTCCTCTTCCATTTGCAGATATTTGTACCTTCTCACTATAATTTGTCACCCAGCTGAACCTCCATTGTGTTTAGCAATTTAATTACATAATACATTTTGGCAAATAGCAGTGCAGTTATCAAGCCGAATAACCATTGCATTTACATTCAATTTGGAGCTAAAACAAGAGAAATATTTCATTAACCTTCCTTCTAGCCGAGTGGGGTACGTGGAAATGGGCTTAGGTAGAAGTATCAAATCAGGCAACTTTCAATCTGTCGAATAAATGTGTCAGATATGTAACTAATTCTTAGGTTTTTTTTCAGCTTTTATCTCCTTAACAAGCTAATATACCGTTTTAAAATTAACCAGAAAGAGTAAAAGAGCATTATGACCTGGGTCGGAGGAAAAGGTTTTGTAATCACCCATGCTGTGTTTCATCTTTTATGTTATTTTATTGCCCCCTTCCATGGATGAATCATTAGATGGTCCCACTTGCAGGCCAAATTCCTTCAACATCCCATAGCATAGGAGGTTCAATTAAGTTTCAGTATCTAATATGAAGGTAGATTTATGAAATAGAAGGTGGGGGGGTGGGGGGTAGGTGTGGGACTTCCCAAAAAATCCTGAACGCACAGACGCGCATGCATCCCCGTGCGAGCGTTTCATCGACTTTTATGGAAAAAAGGGCAGAAAAAGTAAAGTCCAAGTGATAATAAATACTTACTTTTTAAGGGTGACCACTTGTAATTTTATTTATTTGCTTAAGAATCTAGGCAGATAAACTTGGACTTGTCTGCCTCCCTAAAAGTTGTGCAGCGCAAAGCTACTCGAGTAAAAAGATAGATCGAGTGATATTTTCAGACTTTCCTAAGCAGATATTTATTTTAATAGGACTTTTCTTCAGATTTTACCTGGTATGAAATTTCTAATTCATTTGGGTGAAATGGAAGTTTCTTCTTTCTAAACTTTTTTTATAAGGACTATGTAATTGCGCGTTAACGGTGGGTTGGGTCAAATTGTCATTACTCGTAATGTTTTGTTACATTGCTCCCTCATGTCTAGTGTTATCCGGCCATAGGCAAACTCAGACTTTACATACTAAATATTTGATAGAATTGGCAGACAAATTACCAAACGCAGCGCAATTAAGTTTGCATGAAAAGGATGGGCTTATTACATTTTTGAGATAGGAATTTTAAACATCAGGCATTAGAATAAATTGAAAGCTCTCTTTAACACCTAATGATTCCATTCAAGCACTAGCCACTTCATCCTTATTTCTTGGAACAATCATATTTTTAATAATACCCGGGTAATTTCTATTTTATGTATTTGTTTGGAAAATCAAATGCAGTTCCAAATAATTTTTCAGATTCCGTTATAAGCTAAAATAAGAAGATTGTCTCCCAAATCGCCCACTTAGCTGAATGGGGTACATGGAAATGAGTTTCTAAATGCCGCTTTTATATATGAGGAAATGAAGGTATGATTCATGATATCATTGTTATGACGCCTCGCAAAAAGTGCTCCTCGTTCGTAGGAAAGCTATCAGAATTCAACATTACTTACCCAGGTCTAAACTGCGTAGGCGCAGGTCATCCTCAATTTGAGCGAAATGTAAGGACTCGCATCCGTGGAAGGCAAGAATAACAATCGCAATTGCAAACATGTCTAGGCACAGTAAGGCGCTTTTAGCCTTTTTCAATCCATAGAGTTTTTTACAGGCTTTCCATTTACCCCCTGAAAGTCATAATTGCCTATTTTCCAAGTTTTTCTTCTGATTCAACCTCGGCTCACCTATTGGTCAGGGGTTGACCAATCGCGGAGGCACTGTTACATATGTCCACATTTTGATGCTCTTCATGTCCGTCCAGCTGCTACCTGTTGTTTTGATTCGCATGATTGGTTTTTAAGTATGCTGCAATCACTAAACTTTGATGAAAAGTTGGGTATCTTTTAGGACTACTGGATCATCTCATCTATTGCTTAGTTTTAAAACTTGTCTGAAGTGTTATTTTCTGCAAATAAAAGCTTAAAAATCATATACTTCGAGATAGAAGCCGGTGTGATTAAAAATTTGTTTAGAAGAATGACTTTTGAAGATAATCGGGTGTACAAAGTTCTGTAATGGGAACACGGGGCTCTGGGGGGGGGGGGTGGGCAAAAAAGCCGACGACGTGCCCCCAAACCTGACAGCTTAAAAAGTTTGCCTAATGGTTGACTCATTCGAAAAAGTGTCCTCTTCAGCACACGCTTTTACAATTTCTCATCAGAAATTAAAAAATCTCTTTCTCACAACCATGGCAGCCGCATAGTCTGTAAATGGCCTTTTGGTCACATAGAGAATAATTTGACGACAGAGAGTGATGGCACAGTGTAAAACCCGAAATTTCATTTTAAAATTATGAAAAACTGCTGCAAAAGTCAGTATGATCTTACCATAACCAAAGTTTTACCATACTGGAATATATTACATGGGTATTTAACGTGCATATTGCGATTACTACTGTCCTCTTTCGTCCCATACCAGCCAGCCAAAAATGACTTGTTGGGTGGAAGCAGTCCACTACTGCTGAAAAATCAATCGCTTTTGAAATAAAAGGGAGTGTAAAGATGCAAGAAATGTTGCACTATCGTAGTTTATTTTTTGCCTGAGAATGAAGAGGTCTTCTGAATTTGTGATATCAAACAATTCAATTACTGGAACACTTAATCAAATAAAAGACTAATTCGAGACCACTTTAGGCTATCGAATTACAAAGCACAAGAAAAAAGTCTTTTGACCGTTTTGCTGTTAATAAAGAAGGCAAGAAAGAGTTCAGCCTATCAAAGCGAACATTTGGATTAAATTTTGACTGACATTTTTCACCGAAATGTTTCGTTAGCTTAAATTTATTACAAAATATCAATGTAGGTATAGATTGCATCTTCCAAAACTATTTTATTATTAGTTACTTATCGATCTGCTTTTTAAAATGCGCATACCGTAAAACATCCATACTGGCACAGACCAAGCCCCGCTTTCATCGTAGCACCCAAATGTTCATTTTCATGAGAACTGCTGGCAACATAAATATCTGAAGCCATAAGCAACTGATTGTAAAGCTAACGGCAGCAATTTTAATTGAGAATGAAAATCTCAATCAAGACAGCCAGAAATTTCCTCGTTGATGGTTTGGTATTAATGAGTAAACACCGTAACGTTTACCTAATTCGAAACACCGTGAAAAGCGCTGGATTTTGGCACTTAGAGGTAGGACGTTTTTCATCATTCATGTTTTAGGTTAATCGCCCTTTAAATCAAAGAAAAGCAACAAAATAAGTCTCCCCTAATTTTTATTTGTTTCGACAATTTCTTTTTTAATTTATCCAATTAAACTTTTTTCCTCCCCGTTCCTAGTGTTCTTAGAACAACCCGGATGATTTAATTTCGACTTATTTATTAAGGGAGAAAGGATCGGGTGGATAAGTACAACGTTTAGGGAGGAGGGGAACCGCAATCACACCTCGGCACGGAAGGCGACGACCCTCTCACCAGATTAGAATTGCCAGCTTGCCTCCTCCCTGGAAGGTACATTAAAACAACACAAGTATTACAATATTGTCCCAAATTAACTACTCTTTCACTGAGTGATTTCTTAACTTTTACCATCACATGGGCTACCTTTAGAGCCTGAGATTGAAATACAATAAATATGACATCATTTGAATTACGAAAGCATGTCCGCCCTCTGCGCAGGAAAAGTAGGAAGTCATCATCTCATGCAGTTAATTTATTGCGTCGGCGCTTGTAATAATCATAATCAGTTGCATGCAGCCGCGACTTAATTTACTAAGCCGCTATGAGTAAGAATTTTAAGCAGAGGCGCTCTACACTAACAAGAAGGCTGAGGTTGTTTTTAACAATTTTAATGGGTTTACACTTGATTTGGGGACAATTAAGCGATGTCCATCTGATATGTGTGCATTCTCTTCAAACTACCTTCTCTTTTATAGAATTGTTAGACAAAAGGTTATTGAGAGAGTTTCTCATTAAATCTAAACTCATAAAGAAAAAATGCTGTTGAGGAAAACACTTAAATGGCGGTAGTTGTAGTCTGTATGACCTACAAACGTGCTTATCGGGTTTGGCTCAAGTGGCCTTGCAGAGTTATTTTCATCCAGATTGAAGACTTTTTGAAGGAGCAAAGACCGTTCCAAGTTACCTGTTATTTGGATCCTGGATTGGAATCTATTATTTATTAGAAACATTCGAAGAATCGTTTGCACACATTGGAAAATAAGGAGTTTTTCGGCAAATAAAATATTTTCATTACGGAAGCAATCCATTGCCAGTAGCACTACATTTAAATCCGCTGCTTTTGTGTCTGAGACATTTTAGGCAAAAAATATCCGAAGGGATGTTTATGCAGGATTGAAGAAGATGAATAGCTTTTTTCATTATTAAATTGGGCATTAAACTCAACCTCATTAGTGTATTCTGTCCAACAGATGCTGCTAAACTTTCCTTGTCTAAATTCATTTCAAGGTGCTTCCATTCCTGCAGCTTCTGCTCCAGACGAGCACTTCATGTTGCTAACGTGGTTCTGATATCTTGCGTGGTTAGTTTACTTTTAATTGCAAAAATTCCTTCCCACTGATGGTTTAGTAACATTCACATCCACGCATTCGTTTCATTCGAAACTATTTCGGAAAAACACAACTTGTCATTCACTCATAATTTCGCCTATTAGCAGGCAAAATCTTAAATCTTTCAAATCTCAAATTTAAAAGCGACAGTGCAATGAAAAGCTTAGCAAGACATCGAATATGCCAGAAAAATCCAACTATATAGTTATTATTAGGTACAAATGATCAGATAAGTGTTTTTAGGCTGCTAGATATTAGCACTAGAGAAGAAGACAGAAGACACAATACTCGGGCAGAATATATATATTCAACATAGAGAAGGCGTCTGGGCTACTGGCATGGTCCGAAGGTCAGCCCACCCAACGAGGTACAAGAAGGCTCATTCAAAAGTCCAAAAGTGGCGCCTCACCAATACCGAGGGATAAGCCACCATCGCATTACATAGCCTACCTCCTCTCTTGAGCGTCGTCCTTGGCGCTCCCTCGGGTCAACCTCTCGTGTCAGCCATCACAACGTAGCTGACACTGTAAAGAAACACCCACAAGATTAGCGTTTAACTGAGGAGATACTTCACCTCAACGTCACTGATCCCTCTTGGCGACTTGACTGGATCTGGAGTTTCGCCTGGTTCGGGAACGTGTATCAGGGCGGGGCATTACGCTGGCCATCATGCGTGTCCATAAATGGATGTGGGAACACTGGCCTAAAAGTGGATTTGTGTAGGGAAGGACGGGATTTAAAAAAGGTTCATGGATGAGGTAAGGAAAGTCTGTAGCGAAACTTCCAGATGGTTCACGGCTAGTGCTGCTTCACTTGTTAATAGCTTTTCTGCAGATCACGGGACTGGGAGAGATGCCGAAGGTAGACGTCAACTTCGACTCTTCTGTTAGGGGTCATCACCATTCTCCCATCCGTACCATATGTACCTCTTCCGCACCACTAAGGTTTATCACACAGAAGTGGGAAATCAGGATACATGTCCTTTAGGATCGGTTTCGCTTTCCACTGCCACCAACGTAGCATCCCAAGACTTCCCTGAAGACGAATGATGCAATACTCAGGCAGAATATACATTCAGCGCAGAGAAGGTGTTTGGGCTACTGGTATGGCCCAAAGGCCAGCTCACCCAACGAGGCACAAGAGGGCAAATTCAAAAGTTCAAAAGTGGTGTCTTAAGAATACTGAGGCATAATCCGCCATCGTCTTACACTATCATGCCAATGCGTTACACACTTATTCAGTTTTGTGTTTATGCCGAAGTGGAACACGAAGTTTATATTCGCGTGCCTTCCCTCAACCACTTCGCAAGTGGGAAATATACAAGTTATTTGTCCAACTCGGAGCGTGTTCTTATGCAAAAAATAAGCACTAATAACATCGAATGTCACTAAAGTGCCTGCAATATGCGTGCGGCTGTAGCTTAGTGATTAAGCTTTAACAGCGTTAAAGGAGGCAGTATTAGTGGTGTGTTGGCGCCACCTTTCAAGCCCATGTCTTTTTATGATTTTTGTCTTTATCATTTCAAGGTGAGTACAAAGGCATCAGAGAGGCATGCTTTTGTAAACAGAACTGGGCGTGTCCGAGAAGAGCAGCTGACAACGAATAGCTTTTTCTTCCATGCTTTCAGAGTAGTGATAAAAGCACAGAGGTCGGTGTCTCCCAAGGGACCATGAATGGATGCTAAAGTGGAGCTCTTATCTTATGAAGACCTGGTGAGATGGAATGAAGGTTTATTTTTCGCTTTTCCTCACTAGCAGAAGGAGGTTTTACTGATTCTGGCAGAGTCTGAGGACATTGTATTTCTCTTTGTAGTGCTGGTTTCGAACAAGTGTTATAATGGACGCTTGTTGCAGGAAATTGTTACACCTTTAGTACAATCACCCAAATGGCTTCTTTTGCAATCGAGTTCGCTTTACAAAGAATTCGACACTCGGAATTCTCTACCTGGTGGACTTTATGTATTACTGCCAATAGTTGTAGTTCATACACAGTCTTGTTACGCACGAAGCAGAAAAGTAGACAGGGCGGGTGTCTGGAGTGTAGTTGCTTGCTACTTTGGTCAATTGTGGATTTAATTGCGCAGCTTCTCAGCCCCCGCAGACTATGCTTGTACTCGACAATATGGCCCCCCAGCATCGACTGTGATCTAGTAGCCCTTTTATCCCTTAAAAATAAATCGTTCCTACTGACTTGGCTTATTTCGACTGATGAAGAGACTCAAGTCACTGCACAGTGGAGAAAAATAAGCCATTTTGATCTTTGCTTGAGGAAGAAGAATCAATTTACTTAAATCTAAAAGCATTCATTGTTTTGTTTGCATAAAATTACGCTAGTTAACCCACCAATTAAATGAAATCGTCTTTGTAGGTTAACGTTTTAGGCATTTAATAGTTTTGTATTAGGATTAAATCATTGTCTTCTGATTTGCTTAATTTTCTTCATTGAAAAGCTTTAACTATGGCTAATTTTGGTTTACATCGATAGATACGCTAGCCCCTGTTAAAGTTATGTGAGCAAGTTACCCATTATTTCTCAAAAAGCTGGTTAGTACCATAATTGCTGCTTATAAAAGCACACCATTCTGCACAGGAATAAACTCTCACCTTAATTTAATTATAAAAAATAGGCTTTTCCTCCTCCTTGCATTTTGCTGCAATTATGCCTTTTGCCACATGAATGTGAAGCCATTAGCGTCTATGACTCAATGTTACCCATCCGTCCGGTCTTTCACGATGAAATTACTCCTATGCTCCATAGTCTTATATTTAAAAGCATTGATATGAGAGCTACGCTTCTTCTAAACTGACAAGTGATGTAGACATTCATGTTTACAGCGAAATGGTAGTTGAGACTCATATAAACAAGTTTTCTTCTGAGGCAGATAATACAGTTGACTTTATTACTTTACTAGCTGAGGTGGCTGTGGCTACTCACTTCTCCCTCCGCTAGTCAATGAACATGACTATAATTGATAAAAGTCATTTCATACACTTCACCCTTTCTTCCACCATGTTCCCTTTTTAATTCCTAGGGCATCCTCTTGTTTAGTCCAGCCGATTCGATTTCTGACCCCAGTAGGAAGAAGTTAGTATCGTTTAAGCCACCTTCAACTTTGTTACTAATTTTTGCTTTTATTTAACAATTACTTTAATGCTCGCGCTTGATTTTTTTACTCGAAACAGAT
Source organism: Echinococcus multilocularis (assembly GCA_000469725.3). NCBI lineage: Eukaryota > Metazoa > Platyhelminthes > Cestoda > Cyclophyllidea > Taeniidae > Echinococcus > Echinococcus multilocularis. The sequence goes on along the minus strand of LN902846.1, from coordinate 1,091,880 downwards.
CAACTAAATTATTACAACTTTTAACTGCATGATTAGGAACTAAAAAACTCCGATTTTGGCGACAAAAGAGCAAACTGTGAATCTAGGACCTTGTAACTTAAGTTGAAAATGAGTCGTCCCGGCTGACACAAGCAAACATTGCAGAATGTCTAACTCGGGGTAAATCTAGACTTTGGGCATCACATGGTTCGAAACGTGGCCTAGGCGTGGTCAACCCCCAATACCATAGCTTGACTTAAATTGGCTGGGATTATTTTTGAGCAACGCCCTCTATGCCACTTTTGCTGCAACTTCTGCAGAATCGGCACTTCCTTCGGCCATTCGTAACTTTAAAACAACAATTTCTGGAGAAGGGGCGAATCTCCTCCAGTAAACCGACATATGGGTAATTTTCCGGGCTGAACTGCACTGGAAGATGTTTCTCCTAAAATACTAAGGTCCGATCCGTAGAATTTGCGCAGACTTCAAAGAACTATACCCCTGAGTGCAAATCAGTTGATTTCAAAGTGTCTACATGTGCCGCCAAAATTAATAATAGAGTTTTATTTAGCCTGTGTGTGGTCAATCAAGATGCAAGTAATACGTTGGAGGGTTGGCTGTCTTAGAGAGAATACACCAGCGGAATTTGAGAAATCGACGTACAATTAATATGCCTTGGCAGGGTGAGTGAAGCTAAATGAGCTCATTAACAACAAAAATGATGACGTGGGAAGAAAAATAATTTATCGTGATACTTGTTATGAGGCACGTTTTAAGTGGCTGAATTAATAAATTTATGCGGAAGTATGCTGATAATATAATTTGTTGAAGGAATAAATACTCATGGTGAATAACGCCACTTTACTTTTAGATCTGTTTATTCAATCTAATATCTTTAAAAATGTTAGCCTATATGAAAGTTCTAAGCCCTGATAATGCAATCAAAGTTGGGTTTAAAAAGTACCACCGAGTGCTCTGTAAGGTACGCATGGTTATTTGCATCTTTTAAGCGAAGGTGCAAGACTCGTGTTAGAGAGGAAGCCATCTGCCTTCGAAGAGGAAACACTCTGAACACACCTAACTCGTTCCATCTGTACCACTTTAATAATCGTTACTTAGCAAAATATGCCCTAGATCAATTCTCCTGCTCGTCCCTGGGTCATTAGGACAGAGTTAGAGAAGAGAAATGCTGAGCCTAATAGAGTATCTCCCTACTATATCTAAACTCCAATTGCCGTATGCAACATAGAGAGATTCAATCATTTTCCGAAAAAATAGAATGAAATTCGAGTTGAATAATCAAATTTGTAGGGCCTGGAGCACATACTATTATTGTGATCAGAATAACAGTATCTACAGTAATTTGTTTAGCAATTCGTAAATTATTTGTGAAGGCAAAAGCTTGAACATTCAAGGCGCTAACAAAGGATACGATACGGTATCTATTGATTGCTAATTTGCAGCGATCTTCAGGTTTTCTGCAAACAAATACATTGATTTCTCGCATTTCATAAAAAACTGAAAACTTGCAATTTTTTCAGCGTCTATATTTTGAAGTTCATATAGCCAACTGGCACATTTCACCAGGTTACGATTCTTAAAAAAAACAGGTTGATGGTTATCTATATTTGAAAAAAAAACAAACAGTCGCTGAAGATTCGTTCTAATGAATTTATGGTGAAAGAATCGGCAACTGTATGTCTCGTGGTCGAGTGAGAATGAACATAGGCGGGTTTAGGCCTTTGTGCTTCACGCACAGTACTCGTGTCTATCGACGTCATTTGCGTATTGTCATTTGTATGTATTCTGTCTGCGTACACATATCTAAAACGTTCTCTATCACCTAAACTCTTCATTTTATTATATTTTAGATGTCTAGATCTCCTAAGTCGCTCCCGTTTGCCATCTGATATGACTTCGGCTGTCAGCACTATGTCGGCTTTCCAGTCGCCCACAGAGGTGAAAGCATGCCCACAGTTTGAAGGACCTAACGTCTCAGATCTTGAACAGTCTCAATCCTCTAACAACTTCCTCCAGCCTTACCAATCACCTCCCTTCAATCCCCTTGTTTATCTTTCCTATGCCTCACCTTCTACCTCTAATGCCCAACCTGTAACAATTAATGCCCAACAGACATTTAATTCCACATCCATCAGTCAGAACAGTCAGTCCAAGTCATTAGCATCATTTACGTAAGCGTTTTATGCGGCAGGTTGCATTTGTAAAGCCGCGCCTGTTTTGACCCTTAAGATCTGTTCATATATTACAGCAATGTGCGCAAACCGTCCGCCGTTACTTACTAATTTCATTCTAGTTAAGTTAGGGTGTGTTCTAGTTGAGTATTTCTGAGGAGCACCCTGAAAAATGACTGTAGTTCATTAACTGCTGCTGATTAATCGACTAAATATTACTGTCACTTTTCAGTGCTTTTATATCATTCAACCTTTGGGATGGTATGTGACTAAGTGGTTTGGCATTGCAACAAGGTACCTTTGGTTTATTCCCTGATGACAAATCTATAATGTACAACTTAAGATGTAAACTGCTGCGTACCTCGGCCAGTGTTGCTCCTTTACATTGTAGTTGTGGAATCTGTGGTAAGGAATTCGGATTGCGATGTCGTTTGGTCGCCCATATCAGAAGACACACCGGCGAACGGCCCTTCTCTTGCACTGAGTGCGGACGTGCGTTTTCCGACGCTGGCAATCTCCAAAGGCATCGCTACGTTCACAGTTCAGAGCCTCGGTTCCATTGCACCGTCTGCGGCAAGTCCTTCAGACAGGTTCGTCCTACTCATTCCTTCTCAGTAGCGCGCACAAGTGCCTCGGGCATGTGTGCTTTTGTCGCGCATTTCTCCTCCCTCACAGGCTTCCTGTTTGTCCACCCACCGGCGATTCCACTGCCCAGGAGCTGAGGGCCGAGTTTGCGTTTTCTGTCGACGTAATTTCAAGTCCTCCGCATCCCTACAAATGCATTTGCGATTTAAACACCGTGCTGATGCTGAAGCTGTGGTTGCTGTTGCAGTGGGATCTATCACCTCGGAGACCATGAATTCTTCTGGGAAGGAAGTTAAAGATGAGTTTTCACTGTTTCATTCAAATTTACGAAATGACTTCTGTTACGCGTTTTCGTGTTGGAACGTCTTCGGTGGTTACGCTATGCTGTTTTCCTATTCTCGATCGGCCAGGAGCTTCTAAAATGTCATTTCGTGCTGCGATTGGGTATTTAGTTGTCGAAAATGGCGAACTTTCTGAAACAAGGAGACTTAGGACGACACGTATTTTGAAGTTCCCTTTTCAAGCGAACATTTTTGTTTAGGTTTTTGATTTCTTGTACCTTCATCTGACTGCTTTTAATAAGACAACAACTACGTTTTCCAAGTGTTGCAAAACATCTTATGGGATGCCATTCATCTTTGGTTTTATGCCTTATTAGTAACACATTTCAAGACTGAAAATATATTCCCACACATTCAAAACGAAGCCTGCCTAGGTATAGCTGTCTCCATTTCTAGACTCTCAGCAGCGGCAGGCATTGTTACTGCCAACGTTGTCGGAGGCTGAGCAGCTCTCCAGCGAGAATCGGCAGCAGACGACGTGCAGCAGCACGCAGGATACAGAATCTTGTTACCATGGCGTGGCGGTGGCAGCAGCCGCAGCCTTTCGCCGAAACTTCGTCCATGTTGACTCACCCACCAGCACCACTAACGCCTCTATTGGTGCTCCCACCTCCGCCATTCCCCGGCCGCCTGATCGATGGCGTAGAGCACACGTCCGGAAGCAGGTGAAAGTAGAAGTGAGTTATGCAACTTGTGAATCGCCACAAGGTTCGTTCGTCTCCCACATTAGTCTTGTGCTTTTAGTCCTTGATACTGGCTGGTGATTTAATGTCTGCGCATCCCTTTCTATTATTTCTACCTATATGCCTCAACGGCATTCTGACGCGCCTCCACCTCTACTGAACTACTTTGAATATCCTCCTTGCTTCATCCAAATTATTTCTGGTAAAGCGTTGTATTTATGTAACTATCAGTGGTAATGTCGGCCGAGTTGGAAAGATAGGAGTGCGGTACGGTATGAATGTCTTCGAAATAGTGTGCGTAAGTGAAAGTGGATGCTTTAGGGTCATCATGGATCGCGTGGGATTTTTTATGCATCGTGCTCATCGTGTAGCTTCCGTCTTTCTCTTGTACTCAGCATCTCGATGTGTTATAAAAGGGAAAAAAGTTTTCATAGGCATGTTTAAAAATCTGGAAAATAAGACTTGTTTGCAGTCATTCGGATAGTGGTGAATTATTTGGTTCTCTTTGACCACTCCTTCTACTTCTAGATCCAATTAGTGCTAAAGATCCGATTTTAGTTTTTCGCCATCATATGCGGTCCACACGCACACGAATCGTTGCAAAAAACACGCTGAATCCGCATCTATGTTCCTTAAAATTGTTGTTATTAATGTTTGTGGGTTATGTACGTAAGCCGCCTTGATTAATTCAATGCGATTTTGGATCAATGGCTCCTTCTTTCCGCTACACTAAATAAGCATGAGCTGGCGGACTTTGGGTAGAATATTTTGAACGGATCCTTTTTGTACTGTGAAATGGAGCATGTTTATGGCATCCCATAGTATGTCTCGAAATTTATCATTTTCTATAAAAAATTTGCTGTTGTTATGCGTAAACTAGTGTATCAGTGGCTTAGTTCTTAATATTTAAAGTTTCCAAAGCATGGGTAGTTTCGTGGACGACTTTGCAAATACTGTTGTTTGAAGGGAATATTTTTTACGCCATTTACTGACAGGGTCTTTAGCCGAAATTTGAAAGCTTCGGTAGCTTTTGATTTATTTCTTGTCTTCCTCTCCCCTACCGCTCCATTGGTCTCGCGTATTAGTCTCGTGGATGCTATCTCATTACTCGCTGCTTCGTCAGTATTTAGTAGACCTATGAGTTATTACCATTTCATTCGTAAATTTTTGATCTGGAAGGGTAATTGTGATGTTGGTAGGGTTCATTCCTCATGTTTTTTTTGCTTCTGTTGCACTTTCCTGGTGCCAAAATTTGGTTTCCAGAAGGATTTGGAACAGACCAACCAAAGCTGTTAACTTCACTCCTGTTACATAATATACACTTGGTATTTTAGGAAAGTGCAATCCCCACTCTGGAAGGCATCACGACCGACCAGCTGAAGTTGGTTGCAGCTGCGGTAGCAGTGGGTGGGAGCTGCGGCAACGGTGTATCCCCAGGCTCAGCTTTGGATGCAAAAGGCCGCGCTTTCAATTTCCCCTGTCCCGCTTGTCCCCGCCGCTTTGTCTTCCAGTGCCGCCTGGCGGCGCATCTTCGCTCCCACACCAACTTCCGTCCCTTCACCTGTCCCGACTGTGGTCGCGCTTTCACACAACGCGGATATCTCGTGCGCCACGCTGCGGTGCATGCCAACGAACGGCCCTTTGTCTGTGCCCTTTGCGATCGTGCCTACAAGCACTACGGCTCGCTGGTGAATCACCGACGCACTCATTCCAAGAGTTCTGGCGCTGGCACATCCACTACCTCCAGCAAATCGCACTCGCGTTTGGTAAACGACTTTTCCTTTTCTTTTTGATCATGCACAGGGAATTCCTTTTGGTAAAACTATGCACTGAGTCACTGCGGTACTTGAGTTACCTTGAAAGGTCATAAGGCCTCTGGGTCTAAGGTAGCTTAAAGCTCGTAGAGGAGCTGAGAAACTGTTAGCATTGTAGAGGCTGAGTTGCAGGGGACTAATAACACAAAATATTATTAAAATGATCTTAACAAATCATAAAATGGTTTTTCGCTAGGCTGTTCCTAGTCGAAAGTCAGATTGGCTCATTTCAAGTCATTAGGAAGAGTGGACGGAACTGTTCAATGTGTCCTGTATTTAAAATACGAGCATTGTGATTCTGTGTCGCCTTAATCTCTTGATGTGATGGAGGTAGGTATACGTTAATATGTCTCTTTTGTAGTTGTTTTACGCGTGAGGCGTCCAAAAGTGACCTCGTTATAAGCACGTAAAAAGGTAACTCAACTAGTAATATGATTATAATGGGTACTTTCTCATGCTGCCGTAGCGAAGGTTGAATTCCGAGAGACTGAAATAGCTTGGGTAGCATAGCATAGTTATTACTTTTATTTTGAACGTCTCCCTTGGTGGTCCTAGTTGTTGCTCTACTGTGCTAGCCGTTATGCCAGTAGCTGGGCGACTTCTAACCACACTAAGGTGACATGAGGAATCTGCCTCACTCCAAGGTTTCTCATTCCCCCATTGGTGGCGGCGTATCTCAAATCAAGCTAAGGTTTTTAGTCGTCTGTTGGGTGAACCGTGTTGGGAAGGATTCACTCGAAAAGCACAGCGAATGTCTAGCAAATGTTCTGCAGCGAATACATTCTGGCTGACAACTGTTTTTTACAGCAATACCTACCTCAATGCAAAACTATGCTATTTATTATATAGTAAAAATAGGTGAACTCGTGTAGTGATACCCACAAATATCGCCAACCGCGTTCTTGAAGTGTGCGTCTATTTACCTCTCACTGCATTTAGTCATAAAATAAACTTATTCTCTTGATATTTTACTAGTACTGTCGCATCCCATAAAGTAGAAGCTTTGGGAATAATTTGGTCCTTCTTGTTTCTGGGCTTTGCCATTACATTACAGCGATTTTGCGTTACGATGCAAATATACCTGTTAGCTCAGCTAAGGTTTGCTTTGGGTGGTAGGCTATAATTTGCTTTGATTTGGTAGTCTACTTGGACTCCAGCAATGTGATATCTTTACACTGGCTGGCAATACTGCCAATTTATGGCTGTGATCTGAATTGCGTCTGTCAAGATAACCCTGCCGGTTCCTAAAATGTTTGCTATCTGGTTACTCCGATCTGTTTTTTAGGTTCAATCGATCATCCTCATCGTTGTATCTTATCTGACAATCGCGCGGCCGTATAATTAAGTATTTGAGAGCATTCTTAGGCACAACTCTCAATGCTAAATAACATGATCATGATGGGTGCTCGAATGTTTTTAAGATGTAGCGGCACACATTGGCACTACTCCGTACATAAAATCACACTGAGAGCAAACAGTACAATGCATGTTAAATCTGTGGTGAGATCTACATTGCTGTTTTAAAACCTGATTTCTTGCTACTTTACTCACGCTTTGTCAGTGTATGTAGTTGTTTCACGTAGCCTTTCCACTTGACATTCGCGACTGCATTGCCTACGGTACTGCAAAAACAAGTAACGTGTGAACTTCATTTCCAAAAGAATATATATGCGCAAGTTTCAGCTTTGCTCTATGGTTGTCCTCTCACGTGATTGCAATCCCTGGCTAGTGTCTCCATCGCCACCTTAGTGCTAGTTCTACCATAATTTTTCGCCTAATGTAGGGCGTAAGTGCATCCGGTTCCTCGGGGTACCGGTGCGTACCCACAATGGCGCCCCCTGCTGCGCCGGTGCTGCCCGTGTGGGCCTCGGCAGCTGCCTCAGCGGGAATTTCATGTCATCCGCCCGTCATGGCCCAGCAACAACAGCACCAACCGATATTCTTTCGTACCCCCTTCAGCTACCTGTCCACGCCACAGAGATGAAATGTTGATATTCTTCGCTTTATCAGTTCATTATGCACTTGTCTCCTTCTGTTTGTTCTTTTTCCCCTTGCTCACGTCACCCTGTTATCTCCGTCCAGCCTTGGCTGTATTTACTTGCAGGATGTTGCTGTATATGCATGAGTAGGTGCAAGTGAGTTCGTCGCCCGTCACTACTCGCTGGCTTCTGGCCTGCATTTGGAGGTTTAAGTTTGGCAAGCTTGATTCAGCCGCCCGGTCGCGTGTACTTCTGCAAATGCCGCTTACATAATACGGTTGGGTCGGTGAGAGGGGCTTTTTACAGCAAAGTGAGGCGGCCTAGAAGGTGGCCGGATGAAAAGCAGCTGCCAAAACGGGGACTAGATTGCCAGTGTACTACACTTAATGGCGAGATTGTGTTACCGTTGTGAGTTGGTATTTGTAAGCGTAACACTAAAGCCCGAAGAACCCAAACGCAAGTAACCGGAATGCACAGTGTTTTGTAGGATTGCGACCATCCTAAGCGAATCCTTTGTTGAAAATAACTTTACCGATAATGACTTGATTATAGTCAAAACATAGAAATTACACAGGCAACGACCACTTTTTAGCCATTTGTTATAGGCTGAAAGATTAGTGGATAAAAAAGTCGAGAGTTAAACAACCCAAGGAACAAATTGGAATAAATGTATTTCGTTATTGAGTGCAGCATTCATAAATATGACCCCAAAGGGCTCGCTTTTAGTGGCATTCAAACAATTTTTTATAAACGAACTCATATATTATGATAAAAATAATGTAGTGATCAGCATGAAACCAAAACAACCTTGAGAACTTTCGAATAATATCGGTTGACAGTTGGCCCGTTCGGTCACTTTCTTTTTGCAGTATGGACTATTTATTGGCATTTGCCGCTCATGAATTTGTGAATTTTCGCGAACTAGAAGTTCGCTCACTGCTTACAATAAGTGGAATGAGTCAAGAGTGTATTCCTGAGGACACTAACTGGAGTGATCCGTATGTTAAAATAAAACTTCCCAACGACGAAATTGCCGCAAAGTTCATCGAACGTAGTATGCTGGTTAAGTTTATCTACTCAGTTTGGGCCACAGCGCCTACCTTTGATGAGCTACTGTTGAAGGTTTGAATATTGTTATATATCTTTACAACTTAGGTTCCAGAAATACCATTGCCACTTATCAATAGTTATTTATACGGCGAACAATCATACAAAGTCGTTGTCAGCTCTGTGAATAAACGTATTCCTCTGGAAGATCGTTTACCTTATATTAAAAGGTTAATTGACGCTCATGTCGGTTCCTCTGCTCCGGTATCACTCAATAACCCCGACGTATGTTGTTGCAATATTTGTCACCCCCTCTATTCCATATTAGCACCAGTTGCATATTATTTTCGAATTCACCAAGGCCAAAACTCATCAAAACGATCAGTTGCTATTACGAGTCTATTACGGCCGCGAGGTAGGGGAGAGTTCGCGAAGACGCATCCGGAATGAATTCCATCTATCGAAACGCACGTATTTGGGTAACACCACCATGGATGTCTGCCTGGCGGGTATCATTGCCAACGCATGTCTCTGTAGCCCTGGTGACATAGTCTGGGATCCGTTTCTCGGGACCGGTGGTATGGTGCTGGCTGCGTCAGTTTGGGGAGCCTATGGTGCGGGCAACGATATCGACTATGCCCTTGTTCACGGAATCGGTGCTTCACCAAAAGCTGGACAGGTGAATCTTGGTGTTTTTTTTTCTTTGTACATGCGACTGAGATAAAAATTTCTTTTCTTCGAGCATATCTGTTCATTTAACCATTGTTTCATAAATTCCTCGCTTTCGCAAATACAATTGGGAGGATTTCTACGCGCAGCGTTTTTTGTTAGTATTGCTTCTGTTTTCCACAATGCCGTCTCAGGATAATCATTTTAATTATAATTTGGTATGACACATTTCATCCATCAACTAATCTGGTTGCCTTTTCGTTCAGTTGTTTTTATCATTATTGCTGTTTGCCGCTACCAATCTCTTCAGTTATTACCGTCCAATTCGAAAATCTTAGTTTTCATGGGTTGTATGTCCATACACTAATGATGTATATTTAGCAAACCGTAAGTCCTCTCCGAAGACGTAGGAAGTTATACCACCATTATCATTACCGTATAGAAGGCACGAGTAGGAATCTATAAAAATATGGCGATCATGGGACTCGCGGCGACTTAAGATCCCGCATGACTAAACGTAAGCGCCAATAAGTGTTGCTGCGCTACGCAGTTTCCTTTGAGCGTCATTCTCAGTGCCGTCCTTGGTTTCCCTCCTTCTTAGGTCACAACGAGTCGCTGCACCTTAGTGAGGATGCTTCCTATTAGTAGTATTACACAGCGGAAATTTGGTCTACATTCATAAATTCTGCGTTATTTGCAGGTTGAACCGTGTTGAGAAAAAAAACTGACTTAGTGGACAGTGTTAAAGACGGTGATATTCGGCAGCAAGTGCACCAATCATTTTTCATGAGTACTGCTTACAATAAACATGGAGAAAAAGTTTATCATGTTTCCAGGCTGCGATATTGACTGTTCGTTTCAGAAATTTTTTATAAGCTGTTCTTCAGAATTAATGTGGGGACTTCGCTGGCTGATCCGAATAAACATATTTTGACGTCTATCAATAAATTTACCTCGGCATAAAATAACACGGGAGTATGGTTTCCCTTGGATCGGTCATGTTAATCCTTATTTCTTAAGGTTTCTTTTCTAGTGGTTTATTCGTTCCAGAATATGTCATGACTTTAGATAGGTGTAATAACCCAGTGTCCATAATTCGCTTCAGCTCGGGTACGTAACTGTGCCGTAATTCATGTCTCAGGGCAAACGAAATGCTGATGAGTGCCTTCGTGCGAACTACCGTCAGTACAACCTGCTATCGCGCTATCTGGACGTTCTGGTTGCAGACGCGTCATCCTTGGGTCGTCTGTTGCGCTGCTCGCCTACTGTATCAGGCCTCTTCGATGCCATCGTCACGGACCCGCCTTACGGCGTGCGTGAGCGCACTTGCCGCGTTGCCAGCGAGGCAATTGAGAGGGAGCCCTCTATGCAGACCACGACGTACATTGACGAAATTACCGGCGAGTGCGTCTCTTATTTCCCTTTCTTCCTACTCTCGCTGCTACCGCTGCTTTTACTCTTGCCATCGTTGGGTGATTTTCGGTCTGGTAATCGTTTCGACGTCTTTTCATGAAGGCGGTTGTTATTTATTGGGTACATTTGGAGTTTGATCGTTAAATATGTTCCCTGTGCACCTATTGACTACTTCTTTTTGTTTTTAATCGGATGATAAATAAAGAAAACCTCGACCCTTCATCCTCTGCCGCTAGTTCGGCTGGTTCATGCATAGGAGCCCGCCCAGTCATCCAGTCTACTCATTTATTATATTGCAAAAATAGCAACCCCGGAAAAATGCACTGTTAGTGCACGGTTACTATGACGTTGTAGTATGTATCCACTTCCATTTTAAACCTTCTATTTGCAATTAGCATACTTTTAGTTCTAATACTGCTTCAAACAAATGATTCTAAGTGCTCTTTCGTTTTTACTTCTTTTGTCATACCTGTTATTTATGCCACAGCTACCTCTATTTTGACATTACTATTTATTGGTGTCCATTAATCAAAATGTTCCTTTGCTGGAATTATATTCGTGGGCTTTTAACTTTGTCTTATGACTCTCATGCTAGCATAAACGTTACCGGTTCCCCAGTTTAATTTATTGATGATCTCACTACGATTCGGTGTCACAAGGACTCCATTTAAACACAGTAATGTGTAAATACGCATAAAAATAAATCTCCGGGTTCGCTTGACGAGTCTACTAGATGCTTGAGTCTGCCTCCATTTCTTCGCGGTTTAATAATTATTAGCAAAAATCGCTCTAACCGTAAGACATTCTGGTTTGACTGTTGGCTTAATCTTGTGTAAATATTATCTGTTTAATCATAATTTTTTGGGGAAAACTCTATTATCATGCACGACTTGGCTATTCCTGAACGCCTCCTCCTGTTGTGGATCCCACCTTTTTGTTCATTTTCACAGAAAACAATTCGCGATGGTACCCGACAAAGACGGACTTGTCCCCGTCCCTCATGATTTACCTCACTTTCCCCACAAGGTTAGTTTGAGCCCCTACCTCATATTTCCTTTTTAGGTATAACTAATCCCTTTTATTGCAGTCCATCGAGTAATTGAATGCTCTACACCTGACCCTCCCCGCTACGTCTTGGCTCAAATTTGAATAAATTTGCTAGGATTCCTGCCTTTAAAGAACTCGTAAAAGCCATCGTCGCTCTCGATTTGAGTTAGTGCCTAGACCTAGATTAGCGTCCGTTTTGCTTCAAATGTAGCCTTGCTAACTTTGACGTCTCATCAATATCTAGTTTAAAATTTTCTTCTTGCTGCTACTAAGCTCTCAACCCTTGCTCACTGTACCGGCTGATAAATTAAGAACTTCCTCTTTACTGAAGTGTAAACCTTTAAACTTATATATGTTGTTTTTGTAGGAAAACTATCCGCTGCAGGAAATTTTTGGAGATCTATTGGAGCTGGCCAGTCTCCTCCTTAAGCCACGAGGTCGGCTGGTCTTCTGGGTGCCCTTGAGCAAAAGCAAATACAACGGACCTCACTGTCTACCCACCCATCCACGTTTTGAACTTATCAGTGTCTGTGAACAAGTATGTCTTTTTATCTTCTAACTTACAGCTCACTTTATTTATTATCAGTGATAGAAATATTTTAAAATAGTTTTCTAGTAGGCTCTGAATCGGGGTACCTCACGGTTCCTCCTAGTAATGGAGAAATTGATGCCCGAGGAGGCAGACGTTTGCCTCTTGTCGAAGTCTCCCAATGAAACGATTAGTGGAGGAATGACCGAGAGCAGTCGTCGGGGTATGCCGTTACACTTGAATGATTTCCGGAGGATGCACTTCTTGCCCAAAGCAGATCGATGAAATGAAGCTGTCTCTGTTCCATTCTGTACACTTATACAATGTAGAACAATCTTTGAGTAGTTGTTTTGTCTTATTTTGCCTCATAAAGAGCTTTTACGTGTCGGGAGGATTTTCCGGTACGCAGAAATAAGTTAATCCGTTTTAATACGAATAAACAAGGGATGTGTGCATATTTACGATTACTGGCAGGCGAATATCAACATTTTAAATTCGGTGTTTTCACATAGCTAAAATTGGGATTCTAGTCCCTAAAACTGGTCATTACGTTAGTACTTAAACATGAAAGGTTATACTTCTGTGATCAATGGGGACAGTGATTTATTAATAATTTCATGGGTAGTAATGTAATTTAAAAATGAAAAAGAGACTTTGTCCCATTATTTCTCAAAATTAGTAACTGCGGTCGATTTGGTAAGAAAACGATACTGCAACCAGGTTCATTTGCAGTGTTCATTATGCATAACTGTATTTTAAACGAAGTGGTGCCTACCAGAGGAGGGATTTTCTGAGGCTGAAATCGAGGCAATTATCAACAAACTGGCTTTAATGGATTCGAACAACTGGTGTCACTCAAGCGGTGTTGGCGAGCGTGAGGGTCGCATCTTGCTCAATCTCGTCAGACGACGTCATTTTGGGTATTCTTCTTCTTCTTCTCTTCTTCTTCTTCTTCTTCTTCTTCTTCTTCTTCTTCTTCTTCTTCTTCTTCTTCAGCATTTCGAACTGACTGCATGGGCTTGTACTGGTGATGCATAATGCCACATTGCTCCGATTCTCTTTCAGCCTGGCACACGGAATCGGGCGTTCTGGGGACATCACGGCCATCCAACCGAAAGCTTCGGGCTCGAGTCTCATCAATCGGCTTTCGAATGCACTGCTTCTGGATTGGCTTCGCAGGTCTGGTAATACCATGGCTCACTTTGTCCACCGCTTTCTCGAAAGTGTCCTGTTCATTCTTCTGTACGTGAATGTTGTAGGAGCAGCTATCATGATGGCACATGCACAAGTGTGGTTTCACTCTCATTTGATACGAAATTGCAGAAGTTAGTGATTGGATTGATTTAATTGTCTGCAGACCTCAGTGTCCGAAATTATCACAGTGACTCCGTCTTCTAAATTTGAGAATTATCCAGTCATCCAGAAGTGGCCACTAGTAGTTGCATTCATATACTGTGGTCTCAGATCCGTTTAGGAGTGTCAGTGAGTAACTACCATCCTCGTTTGTTTATCGTTTGGGGCGTTTATTGCTACTGCATTGATGCGATGGCAGTAGTTGGGCTTAAAAAGGACGCTGTTGAAAGGGCAATTGAAGATAGGCGAGTGGAAGTGAAGTGAGGCAAGCGAAATCTGGTTTCTGATAACGAAGTTTTTGATAACCTACTCCTATTTCAAAGTGCATTGGCTATTACTCTGTGATGGTGAAGTGAGGGTCAACGGGTAGAGGTTTGTCTGCTGTGTGAGAATGTTGTTGTGACGTAAAAATCGCGGTACCGCGGTTCGGTCACTGTTCAAGAATCTGCATTTCCTACCATTATTTGTGTGATTTGAAGAGATGAGGCATTGGAAGGGCGTACTCACACACACGCCATCCCAGATGCTGACTTGCTGATGCGTTTTGTTCTTTTGTGTATCACCTGCTCAGGTGCGCCTAGTACAGAGGCTTGCCTTCTGGTTCCGATGGCAACTGGAATGACCTTGACGCTTTGCCTCCTCACCCTGAAACGTCGGCGTGGACCGCAGGCAAAGTACGTAATTTGGCCGCGGATTGACCAGAAGTCCTGTCTGAAGTGCATCACTGCTGCCGGTGAGTTGGTGCCACCTTCCTCTCCTTGCTGTGCCCTGTAACGTCATTCGCTGAATGCGCGTCGTCGTGACTATAAGAGCTGTTGACATGCAGACAGAAGCCGTGCATACGTTGCTACCGATGGCAACCTAGTCAATTATTAGTGCCATGTGAAGACTCTCAGTTACAATATCACTTAAATTCCAGTGCTATCATATTTCTGCTTGTTTCAATCCTGCCTGGCAGTTTGGGAGAACTCGATGTGCTACAGTTGCTCCATTCTTGAAATTTGATGCAATTTGATTTTTCTACGCAAGCCAGCATTTGTCTTAGGTTGCTCCTTCAACATACCTGCACTGGTCACCATCCTGCTGGCTTAGTTGGTAGCAAACATGCTGTAGGACTGGTGGAACGATAAATTGTAATCGCAATAAGACGATTTTCGCCTCCAATCGCTTGCATTTCAATGGGATATACATGGCAGTAGTGATGGGCCTGCTGGGTTTTTAAGGTTGTGCTCACAGTTATTGCGAGGTATGCTCAGCAGTCAGTAGTGATGTGTTGCAATCCACTTTCACTTTTCTGACCTGCAATGAAATGGGGCGGGTTGAAGCAGAACTGCTTCATTGCTTTCTAAAGGCATGATCATTCTGCTTGATCATGACCATATTCACAACATTATACATTCACTTGTTGAAGTTCCCCGATTAATGCAGTACATGTGGAGATCATTGGGAGTGAGTTACTCCATTCCTGAGCAAGTCGCAGATATACTTTCCAAGTACTAAACGATGTGGTGGCCACCGAACTCACCCTCTTAATTTGGCTCGCAAACACAAGGACATTTATGCAGTACGCCTACGCTATTTTTCAAATTGCCTCTAGCAATTGCAATTCTGCGATAGGTGTGATGTTGTTTGAAATTCCAAATTGCATGAGAGACAAGCTAATTCCCATTCCAGCGGCAGCACTTCATCTAATAGATTTTGGTAACATTAATCGCAGTGTAGATAATTGGCTTTGTGGGGCTTCATATGTGGGACATCGTCTGGAGTGGTGCTTTGCAAAATATAATTTAAGAGTCTGGGTAGTGCGTTACTTCTCTATACTTCCCACGGTTAATGTCTTCGCTCCTTTGTTGGTCCCAATACTCATCAATTCCACTTCCTTGTCAAACGTGTTCTTCGTCCCCCTTCACAGTAAGATACACAACAGACTGGAGGTGTTGAATAGTAGAAAGGACAAAAGAAAGACGCCTATTTAAACAAAGTTAATTGTACCTATTTCAAAAACATATAAATATATAGTCAAGCATCAAAAGGTGGACTCTTAATTGAAAGGTAGGATGTTGGCGTTTCCAAGATCCATTTGGTAATACTCAAAGGTGTGGTTCTTGAGTAAAATCATCCATAAAGCTCTACATGATCCAGGTATTAAGAAATTGGAAAATAAAAGCACACAGGATAAAATTTCCAAACTCCTCTTTGCTGGTCTAGTGTATATTCAAGTTGATTGAGGTGTGGTGATTCAATGCACCTGATTGAATGGTCTTACGAAACCAACAGTCATGGGCACAAATTAACTTGGCTATCAATACAACTGTGGACATGTTGTACCTAAGTTACCGAGCCTAAAGAAACACCCAGAAAGTGGCATCTCATTCAGATCAAGATAACGCAAAACTCCAGTGGCCAAAACACAGCAGCTCTCCCATCGTGGAGTGCATAAATAGTGACACCTCGCTTCGGAAGTGAGAAAGTGAACTCTGCTTGCATTTTAATCTGCAGCGAGATGTCAACAAGCCATCAATCTTCAGCAAACGCAGGCTGAGCGAACAGTCCGTACGGAGAGACGCTACGAGAACACCGCGGCTTGGACTTCGTTCTATCAGCTAAAGATATCCCTTACTGGCTAAGGTAGTCCGCGATTCCACTGGTGCTACGAAGGAGATCTGGGCTGCACACATAGGCTAAGTTATTCATTACTTCTTGTTAAGTCACGTGCGTAATTCGGCACACGGACCTGCAAAGATTGTCGCTCTCCTAACTGGAGAACTCTCCACACCTATTTCTTCAGCGACTTTACAGATGGACTCGCTCATTCTGTTGCAGCCCATAAGAAATACAACTGCGTACTTTCGAACTCGTTGCCAACTCTGACGATTATAGAGGAACATCAGGAAACGAATCGCTGGCCGCACGTACACAGTGGGCGCCACTGAGTGGATTTTACTTCCAGAGCGTAGTCACTAATGGCAGCCTCGATAAGCAAGAGTTGACCTTTCGTTAAAATCCATTTCTATTACGCCCTCTTTCTCCCCTTTTGGCATTAGGATAAAATCATTTCACGACTCCTTCCCAATGTGAAGAAAGCACAGACCAGATGGAGCGCACACAGGCTGTAATCGTGAATGAAGTAGGATAAAACAACAGCCAGCCGATGAATGAGAAGGGAGTGTTAAAGACTACCATTGAGCCATTCAGTGGGGTCTTGATCCTGTGATCGCCGTTGTTGTTGTTGCCGTTGTCGCCGCTGAAAGGAGGAGAGGGCCTTGTCCAGACGAGAAAGGAAGACATCCACTTCTGTCGGCGTCTGACCCAGAGCTGCCGCAGCGTTCATGTAGGCCTCGGTAGAAGCGGCGCTATGGGAGTTGAAACCCTCCAGCCGCACGCCTGCCACCACCTTCGCCGGCAGACCGCTTCGACGCTCCATTGCTGCTGACACAACCACTCTGTAGTGATTAATAAAATTCAATTATGCTCACTTCCAGTAATATTAGATATTCTCGTAGCACCACTAAACTTCGCCATCAAACTATTCATATTGGTTAGCTCTCTACCGCACCCCTGCATAGCTGCCATAGATATCAAATCTCCTGAAGATGCAGAACGGACAATCTAATCGAACAGATAATTTTGTGCTCATTAAAAACATCAATAGGTGGAAATTTTGCATAATTTTTACACACACACTTATGCCTTGACATTCAATTAATACCTGAAAAGCAGTTTTAACGTAAAAAGGTTCAGCGGCATGACTGTACCCTCCTAGATAGTCATGTTGGCCTGGCGACCCCCACGGTCGAGAGCACTGATGATGTACAGAGATACGGCTGACCGTCCACCGAACCTTCAGCCCGTTCACCTGTTTACCTGAGAAGCTGGTGAATGATTTCACCTTTATCTTACTATACATGAGGCATTAGACAAATATCCACGAATTTTACGCCTTTGTTCACGAAAATCTTAAACCATCACTAAGCTCAAAGTTATAGTCGACTGGATGTGCCTCGGCTACTAGAAGTAGCAAGCGAACACATTTGACATTACAGCGCACAGTACCGCCATGTCAGAAGTGGTTCAATAGTTATAAAATCAAGTCACTAACTTGAACGTCCCTGTAAGTATCCGGCTTAGTCGGATAGCCTGAATAACTTGGTGGGTAGAACGATGAATAAGACAGCAGGAAAAGGTCATTGCGGGAGACTGTGTTGGTAGTGATCATGAGTTGAAAAATGGCGAAAAGTGGAATTACGCATAATGGAATGAGGGACCTCTTTATCCTAACACTACCTCTGTTAAATTTAATTCACTTACTCTGACAAGTTTATGAGAAGTAACAAGTGTAAAGGCACAAAAAATCTATTCAACAGCTGGGAGCATTCGGGTGCTAGATAGATCGCGTGAATAGCACAAAGGATGAAAAGCAGCTCTCGAGAAAATCCAAGGGGTGAGAATTGGAAGAACACGTTCAAGCAATCGAGTGACAAGAAGCCACACAAGGAGCATCTGCACAAATTAAAATCTCACCGGACACCGGAGCATCCTTGCGTGAACAAATTAGCACCAAGTTGAGTTAGAATGTCGGGGTCGAGACCCGTTGCGTCTGTGTCAACTTTGCCGTCTACGGCATCGCCATCGTCGTTGCAGCCACTGCAGAGAGCGTGGAGGGAGAGGGCGAGAGAGATTGGATTCTCGGGAGTATCCATGAGACGCAAACCGTGCTTGGCCGCCAGAGCACGCAAACCCTTGGAAAGCTGAAGGTAGCATGCCTCTCGCTGCGCCAACAGATCCTCCCAGCCAGAACGACCAAGGTGTAGCAGGGTGGCGAACACATCCAAAGACGGTGAGCCTGAGGCACGACCTACCAACAATGGCACCTCGATAATGAATCTGAAGGTTCCACATGAACATTATCAGTAACAGTCATTTGACACATCCACTGCCAACATCACTTAGGCGAGCTGCACCGATTTTCTTATCTAAGTTGGCAATTAACAAATGTATAACATGTGTCCTTTACCAGTTTATGGTAACGGATAGCTGCACAAAAGGGCTAAATTTAAAATATTAATAATAAAGATGCACTGTCTTCTTACTCGGAGGACAGTTGTGCTTTTTTATTGCTTGAGCTGCAGACTAGCTACTTATTAGTGCAAGTATAAGTGCCGTACTGGGGTTAATAAAGCATATGGACCGCGGAAGTTCATTTACCTCTAGAATGGCAATAACGACAGGAATAAAGAATAAAGCCATTTTCTTTCAAAAGTGGAACAATTTCCAGGAAGTGATCAAGTGAATTACTTCACAAACCCATGCATTTTCTAATTTATGAAATGGAGGCAGTAGAAAAATACAATGGGAACCTGTAGACCATCCGGAAACAAACTTTTACCTAATTATCACTTTAATACAAAAATGTGTTTCGTTTACCATTTGCCACATGGGAGAACGGTTGTAGAGAAGTTTCAAAAGCTACTGGCAGTGACAGTTAATACCAGCGTTTAATCTAATATAAGTTCAATTTTGGAGTACCGAAGGCTTATTTTACACCTTTAGTTTTGAGTGCCTTCACTGTGTTTGCTGCAAATGGTAAATCCCAGTTAGAAAAGCTAATTTTGAAGTTATTTTAGTTCCAAATCCAGTGCATTCGTGATGGCTTTCCTCTTTTCAAAATCGCATATGTATAAAAGTTAAAAGAGTAGAGGGATCGCATTGTAGCCAAGTAAAAAATTTCGAGAAGTAAAACAATAGGAGGATGCCTAATATCCGACGCAACCTAGAAAACACCCTGGATCACTCAGGTGAACTCAACGACAAACTAAAGAATTATCTTAATGAGGAACGTTTTCTTCCACAAAAGTAAAATTTTAGGCGCTGAACCGCAAAGACACGATCGGTTACTCCAAAAAGTATAAAAACTCACTTAAGTTATCAGTAATTTAGCCTATAACTTACAGATAAGAAACTAATGAAAGGGCCTGCTGCACTTGTGCATTTCCACAAGACTTCTTTGGAGGAACTGCCTAGCACATAACAAGTGCCTACGGGTGTCGCAAAAAACAATCCCCTATCGCTGAATGGATCCGTTGGTGTAAGAGTTATCCACTTGCCATGAAATTTAGGCCCACTTTATCTGTTATATATTTCCAAGTGATGCAACAAGTTTTTTGACGAAGCTATCACAGCTGGATATGCAAAATCTGCATGAAATCTTCAAACAAACTAGAAAAAGTCAATTTAGCCACAAATTTGCATGTAATAGTAGTTAGGGTATAGGTTCTTACTATTAATTACCCTGAACTTTGACAATTAGATAAATGCCTAAAATTTGACCAGTTTCCGTGTATTTTTTTCTGCCTGCAAGCTCAATGGAATCCGCAGCAAGACAGATTACAACCTCCATCCAGAATGTGCAAAAGTGATTACGCCACCCGTGTTTTAGCATTGTAGCAATACTGCTTACGGACAAGAGAACTTCAGGAAATGCCAACCTCAGACGAAGTCGATGAGGTTGCGGAATTTTATGTAGAAATTCAGCACAGATAAAGTGCTACTGATGCAAGTAAGAGCTCTCTGGTACACTTTACACTTAAAAGCATTCCAAGACCCACCAGGATAGGATTCAGCAATCTCCTGGAGCAGGCTTTTTGAAAATCCAGCAATGACTGCGCCACCCACGGGCACCATGAGGTTCTTATCCGTCGACTGTACGTAGATAAGGTCGAGGGGGGTCAAATCATCTACATTTCCACCACCACCAACATCCCTCTTCTCCCCTTCCGTTTGATTGCAAACTGCCGGTTGACGAGCTTCAGCCCAGGCAGACTCGATGAGACGCATACACCGCTTCGACTGTACACCGTAGGCATTGTTCACTAAGTGCGGTACTCCCCACACCTTGCAGAGGCGGGTTATTGCCGGCAGCCTAGATGGAGAGGAAAACGGTGAAAACAGATGCAACAAACTTTAATTCCAACTGGGATTCAATGGTACGCCTTTAAAAAGGCCTGCAGCCTGTCTTGACAATTTCGTCCTAGTACTGATTTCAATACCCAGTACTACTGTCGCCAACCAGTTCAATCCACACGCCGATGAACATGACAGGGGGCAAGAGTGGTGTAAAGTATGCAAAATGCATGAAGTCTCTCGTGAGTGAGGCCTGAAAATCCAAGCCCGTTAAAATCTACAGAGCGCTTCAAGCCGAGAACAGTATGGTAATGGGGTGTTTAGCTATAAAGCATTTGAATGGTGCAAACTTTGAGACGACCAATCTCACCTCTGTACGTCACTGACAATTCAGCTTATAATTCCAGCAGTTATTTCTATGAGTATTTAGCTATCAAAATCCCATTATCTGGAGTAGTAAACACGCTAATCAGCCCAATTGGAGAAAGGGCATGATGCATCTGTTCCCTAACGGAACAACCAACCGCAGGCAAAAATACAATGACATAACTTAGTTAGCTGGTCGGTGAACTTTAACGCGACTTATTGGAATAGAGCCACATTGCATGACCAATAAGGCTCGTTTAGCCCAACGCCCTCGCTACCAGTACCAAATCGTATCGCGGAGACGATTTAAGCTGACTATAAACCAACGATTAAACAAATCAACGATAATTTTCTACGCAGTGGAGCGACAAAATAACTAAACTGCTGTAGTTGATTCCCCACTGAGAATTTCTGGCACCAAATATGTTAAATCATAAGCGGTGACTTCAAGTTTTATCTCTACTGAGCCATCATCAATGCCGGGTACCATGAAAACCAAAGAAAAAACCAACCAAATAACAGCAAGAGGCAGTAATCACAGGAGACTAAATGAATAAAGGGTGGGACCACCTTGGCCTTACACATTCTGACAAACCACAAGAACCCACCGATCAGGAACTCGAGGGGCGAAGCAGCTGGTGGTAGAAAGCACACAAACAATCGACTTTGGTCCCAGGTTTGAGGTCTGGTCTTGCAAAGGTAAAGACGATACTCTCTCTCTCCTTCTGAGAGCCCCCTCAGGATCGAGCATGGCTGCTCTTATTGCGTCCAGGTCGGAGGAGAGCTGGTCAGCATGCGCTGAATAGCCATCCTCCTCGGCTTTCTTTGACGAGGCCACATTTCCATTCTTCTTGACTCGCTTTTGCCGACCCACTGTTTGAATTGGCTCAATTGGAACAGGTGTAAGACCTGGTGTGTGGGGGAGAAGGAACAAATATACTACTCATCCGCTCCTCCCTTGTATAACAATTTAACTTGGGTGGAATTGGAAAAGGTCAGGAGAAGTGGAATACGAATCCAATCATGCTATCCTGGAGTCTTGAATATATCTTTATAGGCCGTACGTCCGTGTTAGTGGTGGTCCCAGCCTACAGTTTCAACAGCCATCCTGTGAATCTACGACCAAAATTTCAAAAGCGCATTTGACGTGCAACCTCCCGTGTGGTGAAAGAGTAAAAGGAAAAACTTTCTGTTGGAAGAGAGAACTAAACACAACCGTTCAAGAACCAAAAACAATATTTGCAGACTTTAAAAAGTTGGAGCAGGCAGGGTACCAAGGGAGACTTTCACATTTAAAGCTAAAGCTTACATAATACGAAGCAAGTGAAAGAACGTGAGGATATGTACGGCAGCCTAAAGCCGTGTTTTGGCCTTATGTAAGCGAAAAATACAATTTCAAAGTAAAGTGCAGATATGGGGATGAATTTCATGTGAATTCATTAGTTATAAAAAAGTGACGCTGGATTATTAATATTACCATCGGTAACGACGCATACACGACTTCAGTCCGCATGTCTACGGTTGGTATAATCAGAACCACGCGCAATACAAGACCATGCTCATGTTGCATAATCATTCCCCTTTACACTAAACAATCAGTGCAGTAGTTCTACTGAATAGCAACCAGCTTCCATCAACAGCTAATCGTGTTTCACATTCAACGAATGACGTTACAGGGCACAGCAAGGAGAGGAAGGTGGCACCAACTCACCGGCAGCAGTGATGCACTTCAGACAGGACTTCTGGTCAATCCGCGGCCAAATTACGTACTTTGCCTGCGGTCCACGCCGACGTTTCAGGGTGAGGAGGCAAAGCGTCAAGGTCATTCCAGTTGCCATCGGAACCAGAAGGCAAGCCTCTGTACTAGGCGCACCTGAGCAGGTGATACACAAAAGAACAAAACGCATCAGCAAGTCAGCATCTGGGATGGCGTGTGTGTGAGTACGCCCTTCCAATGCCTCATCTCTTCAAATCACACAAATAATGGTAGGAAATGCAGATTCTTGAACAGTGACCGAACCGCGGTACCGCGATTTTTACGTCACAACAACATTCTCACACAGCAGACAAACCTCTACCCGTTGACCCTCACTTCACCATCACAGAGTAATAGCCAATGCACTTTGAAATAGGAGTAGGTTATCAAAAACTTCGTTATCAGAAACCAGATTTCGCTTGCCTCACTTCACTTCCACTCGCCTATCTTCAATTGCCCTTTCAACAGCGTCCTTTTTAAGCCCAACTACTGCCATCGCATCAATGCAGTAGCAATAAACGCCCCAAACGATAAACAAACGAGGATGGTAGTTACTCACTGACACTCCTAAACGGATCTGAGACCACAGTATATGAATGCAACTACTAGTGGCCACTTCTGGATGACTGGATAATTCTCAAATTTAGAAGACGGAGTCACTGTGATAATTTCGGACACTGAGGTCTGCAGACAATTAAATCAATCCAATCACTAACTTCTGCAATTTCGTATCAAATGAGAGTGAAACCACACTTGTGCATGTGCCATCATGATAGCTGCTCCTACAACATTCACGTACAGAAGAATGAACAGGACACTTTCGAGAAAGCGGTGGACAAAGTGAGCCATGGTATTACCAGACCTGCGAAGCCAATCCAGAAGCAGTGCATTCGAAAGCCGATTGATGAGACTCGAGCCCGAAGCTTTCGGTTGGATGGCCGTGATGTCCCCAGAACGCCCGATTCCGTGTGCCAGGCTGAAAGAGAATCGGAGCAATGTGGCATTATGCATCACCAGTACAAGCCCATGCAGTCAGTTCGAAATGCTGAAGAAGAAGAAGAAGAAGAAGAAGAAGAATACCCAAAATGACGTCGTCTGACGAGATTGAGCAAGATGCGACCCTCACGCTCGCCAACACCGCTTGAGTGACACCAGTTGTTCGAATCCATTAAAGCCAGTTTGTTGATAATTGCCTCGATTTCAGCCTCAGAAAATCCCTCCTCTGGTAGGCACCCCTTCGTTTAAAATACAGTTATGCATAATGATAACGTTTAATCGCTTTTTACGGCCAGCATAGGCCAACTTAATATTTACGGAACAGGAAAATGAGTAAACATTGCAAATTCTGCATGAAAAAAGGAGGAACTGTCAGTTAGAGTTGAGGAAAACGATGGCATTCGTGGAGGTTTAGGTCAAGTTCAGCAAAATTAACAAATACACTGGTGAAAGGTATCGGAATCCTGAACGAACTTAAGCCATACTCAGGTGTCGCATCATGATGATGCTATAACCGTGAGCTTCCTTTATTAACGCAACACATGAGAGCAGGAAGTGGAAGCTTACTGTTCGAATGACGTTATTAAACCTTGCTTCGACTCCGCATAACCTCTGTATTGCTCTTCTTGCAGCGTTGACGCCAATATATCGCGAAATGCCCTCACAAAGGTCCTCCTGTGGGTCACCCGAAAACATACAGCCTAACTTTCAAAATGTGCACTTGGTCGACTAATTAATGTAAAGTACCGTCTTCAAGGCAGTCGTAAATAATAAAGAGAAGATCATAAATTTGATACAAACTTTTATTTTACGCTAAAAACCAAATTAAGTGTTTAATTTATTTTTAAAGGCAGAGAAGCAAGCAATAATTAAGTTAATTTTGGAAAAATTTACAATTTCTTGAATCTACCAATGCGAAGTGATACGAGTAAAATTGTTAGTTCTGCTAGAACTTGTGGCACTGCAAAATGGGACTGCACTGAAATGCAGTATTATGAACAAATTTCTTAAAATTTCAGTGAAAATTCAAAATACGAATTGAAATGGAAAAATGGAAGCAGTACTGATGGTAATGAGAAGTGAATGTCCAAGACCAATATGTTGTTAGGCTACTGATCATTTACAAAATACTTGGGTGGAATTGGACTATTGAAACTGTAATTTAAATGACAGCACTTTGGGGAATTATACATAGAGGATTGAAAGGCAGGAAGTAACCACATCGGCGAATGGCTAGTTCAATTTACACATGATTGAGTAAATTGTTTTGCAAGAATAAAGATTAAACTGACAAAATTCGTGAAGGAAATGTGGCATGGAAAAGTTGATGAAAGAATTGAATAGAACGTCGTGTGGCTTATTCATTTCACGCATGGTCGTGTGAACAGGGATTATGAAAAGTGTGATTGGATTACAAAAATGCAGGATAGAATTATTACTTGAAGGAGTGAATAGTAGACAAGAAACATAGCCAGATTACTTATTCATTTCTAACATGATTGAACCAACAAGGATTACGGAAATGCTAATTGGATGGCAAATTACATGAAGCAGCAATAGCATGGAGAAGTAAATGGTTAAAAGGAACATTTCCCAGGTCGACTGATTCATTTTATGCATGGCTGAGCGCATTGAGATTATGGAAAATGCGAATGGATGCCGAAATGCATAAGGAAATTTTATAATGGTGGCGTGAATCGCGGAAAGAAAACTTTTCCTCTAATATCCTCTTCACCTTGCATGTGGATGCGTAAATGGGAATTACGAAATGGGCAATGGGATGCCGAAATGCATGAAGGGATGATAAAATGTAGGAAGGCTGAATTATTTTACACATGGTTGATTTTGTTGGAAATACGAAAATCCCAAATAGATGCAAAGCTACATAAAGAATAATGGTATTGGGGATAAGTGGTAAAATAATAGATCGCCTGATGCCTTTTTTATTTCACACATAATTGAATGAATTGGGATTACCGAAATGACGATTAGATGAAGAAAAGCTCATACGAATTTTGACGGCGCGATGTGAACGATTGAAAGGAACGGATTGTTCGATGATAGATTCATTTCTCTCATAGTTGATTGTATTAGGATTGCGTAAATTGCGATTGGATGGCAAAATGTATGGATAAATGATGGCATGAAGGACCGAAGGGTAGGAAAAACATGTCTTAGAATGAATTATTCATTTCACACATAAATGAATGAATTGGGATTACGGAAATTAGGATTGGATAGCTGAATGCATGGATGAATGATGGCATGGAGCATTGAATGGTAGAAAAGAACAGGTTTTCGGATGACGGGTTCATTTACACTCCATGCTTAATTCGAATTGGGATTCCACCGGAAAGGGAGATTGGATGACATGATGCATGAAGTGAAAGTGGCATGACGGAGCTAAGGATAGACAGGAACTAACCATGTACTGATCTGTTGCACAAACGATTGGGAGAATTAGGATTATGAAATGGCAATCTAGTGAAGAAATGCATATGTAGAAATGATATGACGTGGGAAATGATTGTCCAAAGGTGCAAATCGTCTAAAGACTAATTCATTTCACACGTGACTGAGTGAAATGCGACTGCGGAAAGGGAGAATGGCTGGCTAACTGCATGAGGAATGATGGAATGTTGCAGTGAATGGTAGAAAGAAGCGTACCGTCAGATGACTGATTCACCTCATACATGATTGTGTTAGTTGGGATTAATAAAATGGTGAATGGATGACGAACTTCATGAAGGAATGAAGACGTGGAAGTGTGCATGGTAAAAAGAAAAAGATCGTCTGATGACGGATTCTTTCACATGTAAAAAAATTGCATAGAAATTACGTAACTTGCTATTTGATGATAAAATCATGCTGGAATGAGGGCATAAAGGAGTGATTGCTAGAATGGAAAGGAACGTTGAATGATTTATTCATTTTAAACATGATCGTGTAGATTGGGATTCCAGAAATGGAGATTGAATGCCGTAATGCATGCAGTAATGATGGCGTGTAGGTGTGAGTAGTAGAAATATACGGAGCCTGAAAGACAAGCTCATTTCATACATGATTGTGTGAATTGGGATTGCTTAAATTTGGATGCGAAGGCCAAATGTGTGAAGAAATGTGTACGGAGGAGTAAAATGATGAAAATTATCAAATCTTTTAATAATTAACCCTTTTCACACATGTTTGGGTAAAGTTAGATTACGGAAGGGAAAACTGGACGACGATATCCATTAAAGGAGGCGTAAAATGGCAGAAAGAGAACAAACTGCAGTATAAGTTGGTTGCGGAAAGAACAACTGGATGAAAAATTTATGAAGGAAAGATGACATGGGGTAGTAAAAGGTAGAAAAGAGCAGATAGTCAGATGTCAGTTTTAAATCACACATAATTTTGCAAATTAGGTTTACGGAAATTGGGACTGAATAGCGAAATGGATGAAATGATGGTTGCAGGAGGGGTATATAGTAAAATCAGAACATAATTGCTTGATTAACTCAATTGATGCATAACTGATTCTACTGGGATTACGTAAAGTGCGATTGGATGACAAATTGCATGAAGGAACGTTGCACGGAGGAATAAAATTGTAGAAACTAGGGGATCATTGATGACTTACCTCTATGTGAATTAGGAAATTGGAATTACGGAAACTGCTATGGGCAGAAAAAGAGCTTGAATGTATGGTGGTATGAAATTTTGACTGGTATAAAGGAATAGATCGTCGAGCGAATAGTTTCGTTCGCGAACAATGTATTAAATTGTGATTACGGAAAGGGCGGTAGAATGGCTATTTGCATGAGGTAAAGTGGCATGAAGGAGTCAACAAGGGTAGATGGGAACCGATCGTCAGATGACTGATCCATTTCACACATGACGGAGTCAATTGGAATTACGAAAAGGGCGATTGGATAAAAAATCCTTGAAGGAATGATAAAACATAGGTGTGAATGGTAGAAAGGAACGGATTGTTAGATGTCCGGTTCGATTCATACATGAATGAACAAATTAGGATAACGGAAAGTGTGGTTGAATAGCTAAATGCTTGAAGAAATATTGGCATTGAGGACCGAGTTGTAGAAAGGATCCGATCTTAAATGATTTACTTTACACATGACTGAGTGAATTGGTAGTACAGAAAGGGGGATTGGATGGCGAAATCATGGAGGAATGATGCCATGTTCGATTGAATGTTAGAATGGAACAGAGCGTTGGTCGATTTACTTATTTTCACCTGATTGTATGAACTGGGATAACGAGATGCTTGAAGGCATGATGGCGTGGAGGAGTGGATGGTAGAAAAGAGCACGTCTTTGGTTTACTACTTTATTTCTGGCATTATT
The DNA here is from genome assembly GCA_000469725.3 of Echinococcus multilocularis. Classification (NCBI taxonomy): domain Eukaryota; kingdom Metazoa; phylum Platyhelminthes; class Cestoda; order Cyclophyllidea; family Taeniidae; genus Echinococcus; species Echinococcus multilocularis. The sequence goes on along the minus strand of LN902846.1, from coordinate 1,063,888 downwards.
AAATGAGATCGGGGTTTTTAATTCAAGATTGCAAAACGAAATTCAGTAAGGGATAATGACATGCGGGATTAATGAGGAGAATGGAACAGATTGTTGTTTCTGTTTTATTTGTAGTTAAGACAATGAATTTAGACCATGTATAGGGAATATTCCGTGACAAAAAAAGATTTGAATTTGAAAGTAATTTGGATTTAAACAGCTTTCTCAAATAAGGCTTTATTTTACTCTTGTTTTGTGTTTTTTTGCTAAAGAAACTTACTACTTTTACAAAGTCTTAGGATTTTAAAACTTAATAATGGCATTGTATCTTGATTTGCTAAACATGTCAGTTTATTGAATGTTAAATTTACTTATTGTGTGGCCAAATGTGTTTCTGCTAAGTTTTTTAGGTGTTGCTTGCTTGTGTATCAGAAATGCTCTTGGGAATTATGGCATGGAGAAGTAAGTGTTGAATGGAATTAATTGTCGAATTTAATTAAATCTTCTTAATATATTCCCAAAAAGACGAAAACTTGCTCTCATATTCAAATGGACAAAAATTACCACTTCTGAAACACAAAGCCTGTCCAGAACTAGTTTTATTTCCGTCTCACATTTTCTTCCAGTAGTCTTCCGTCTGTGGAATGGATGCTTTATATCAATTTTAAGGTAAATTTGTAATTGTTAGTTCTAGAAATATAGGTCTGACTCTGAAGATGAGGATGAGGAATGAGAATTGCCTTTTTACCTTTCTCTTTGCCCCCTTCCCTGCCATCGTTAATGAAATGTACATCTCACTGACAAGTTTTGCTTTGCCATGGCGTGCAAGATTTTGTATTGCCTTGTAAGAAGAGTAATAGGTTTTCCGGCTAAGGCCTCTTCCACTATTCCCCGGCTAATTCTCAAGAAGCCAGATTTTGTCGTGCACACCTTCACTTATATTGAGTTGCAACAATTAGATACATCGCAGCCGTAAATGATGTTTGGTATTCAGCGAGCTGAGGACACCTAGGAGACGAATGGACCTGCAGACCACCACACGCACATGAATTAGGCGCAGTTTTGTAGTAGGAAAGTGGTGGGTGTTTTAAAAGTGTAGAGTGGGAAGCGAAGGTGATGAGCAGATCGTTTAACGCTAACCAATGGCACGACCGCTCACTTAATAATGCTAAAATATAAAACCAGAAGTCCCATGTTTCCTCATATGCCAATCCGTCTCCTACTTTCGTAGCCTACGTGAAGGAGGTGCAGAACGTAGACTCAGTATTCTTACAAGCTTACCGCCACTTTTTAATTCATCCAGTATCCATTTGCTTAGTGAACTCCATAACATTCCCTCAACAGTTAAATATGGCTTTAACTAATCGTACATCTCGTGTTAACGCTTCACTGGTGTATCGCGACTCATCAAAGTAAAGAAGGTAAATCATCTCTCCTCAACTGATTCACTACTAGTAATTTCTTTAATTTCTGGTGGTGTATTTCAGCATTAAATGCTACATGAATTTCGCAAAGGTTTCTGTCGCCTTGGAACCGAGTGGAAACTTGCTTCGGAAGGTGAAGGTCTTAAACGCTTATTTATTGCAAGAGAGAGAATGGCATTTATTTAACTCATAGGAGACAATGCGCTTGTTTTCAGACTCTTTCCATTCTACTCTCCCATCGCTCATTGCAGATCTTACTTGGTCAATTATTGCCTTCCTTGGCGGACACAATCCTTCTATATTTTAACCAAATCTAGAATATTAATGAAAACTTTTTTCTTTAAGCGTTTTAATGGAATAGTGGAATGGAAGAACTAATACTTTTTCATACCTGACCCCGCCACACTTTGTTGAGCTTGGGATATTAAAAGTCCATTAATAGCCAATATCACAGCTCAACTAGAATTTTTCCATCTTTTTGCATTAATGGTAATCAGTGTGATGCCTTTATCTTCCAATTGTAACGTGTTATTACTTCCCCTAAGGCACCGTAGATCTTCCAACCCTCGCGTCGCTCAACAAAGGAGCTCTTACTGTCCACCCATATCACCTTCCCTGGTTTCTCTCTATAATATAAGTATGTCTATACTAAAAGTTCCTATTCCTTATATTTCCCCAAGACTGCTGACGGAGTGATAAAGTAATATTGTAAATTCAAGATAACAGATTATCCCAAGTCTATAGTTAAAATAAGCCAACGTAAACGGAACTTCCAGCCATTCAATCTGCGATTAAAAGGTTCAACATCCCGCGTTGGTTTGTTGCATACAATACGAGGAAGAATTGCAAACCCATTATTTATTTTTATTACTAAAAGCATAGAAATGAAATGGACAATTTGGCGCATCTCAGGGGTGTAATTTAGCCAAATCTAAAATTCAAAAGGCACCTTGTTTAAATCAGGCAACAATAATTGTACGTAAACTCATAAAAACAAAGGAAAAAAGTTCCGACAGAAGTTCAGTCAAACAAATTCTCCGAAAGCTTAATTAAGATGCCGATCTCGTCCTTTTATTTGTTTCAAGAAAAGAACCGATCTCAAAGAATGGTCAAATTTTTTCAAGAAGGACTTAAATTAAATGCTAATTATTGGAAATTAAAGGACGAAACGACCAATATGGAATTGTATTCAAAAACGGAGAAGAATTGACAAAGGTGAGGCTGAAGAGTCTGCATTAATACAAGCTGAGAAGAATTCTTGGATATCTTTGGAGAATGGAAATTAAACCGGAAGTGAGGAGTGAAAACTCGAACGATTTTTGTCAAGGCTCTAGAGATCCTACCGATCACAGGACTGAAGGCTTGATTTGAAATTCAAAGGTTTTGAGTAAATGCGCATTCCAGTAAAAATGCCATCTAGAATGGTGGATATGCCGGATCTCAGGCATGGCAACTCGCCCCTACGTCTACCTCAAATTTAGAAAATGTCTTTTAATGATTGACTTCCCTTGTATATGAACCATGAAACCAATATTTTTTGTGATGCAAAATATCTTACTATGCCAGTGAATGCGGGTTTATTGGCAAAAACTTTCCCCCTGTTATTTAAACTACCGCTTTTGCTTTAGGCTAATTAGAATAAATGAGTTGAGGCCGATCAACTTATTTTACAGGCGCAGTATTCTAACTTGATGAAGTTAGATTAGTTGTCACTTTCAATGTTTGCTATATAATTGATAAACACTGCCTCATAAGTTAAAAAGAGGAAACATTAAATTTCCATTACTCGGTGTAACTTTGTAAAATGAAAAAAAAGTATGCTTGAGTAGTAAGCTTGAAGTAAAAAGTGTGTATAGTGCGAATTGTGCATCTAGCACTTAGTATTTTATGTATAATTTGCTTAGTGTTTTGGGCAATTTGACTTATTGGTACACTCTCCAATATTTCCCAATAAATAAGTCTTTCTGATTTTCTCTATGATGAGTAAATAAATTTCTGTAAATTAGGAGGAGAATAATGAAACTGTAAAAATGGTTTAAATAAAGTAAAAAAAGCAAATGGCACACCTGGGGCGACCGAATATCATGTAGTAGGAGTTAAGGGCAGCAACGTATTTCTCCTTATCTTTCAGACTCTGAAACTTCTTCAACCGTTCGAGATATTGCGGCAGCAAGGGCACCGTTGGGTGACTCTTCTTGTTCATCTTATCACTCACCACCTCCTCGCCATCAGTATCAGGATCATCCATCCAGTAAGGCCAGAAGTTTTCCTCCTCTCTGGGTATGAATCTATCTTGAAATTGCGAAGTGGAATGTCGATAGGCACTTGAAACTTGGAATAACCCCAGGCAAAGCGTGGTAGTGAGTAGTGAGGATATCGTCATGAGGGACATGCTCAAAGGTGTACTAGTCGAAAGACGGCCTCCACCTCCTCTTATAAAAGCCTCGAAACCAATCAGCGCACGCAGACTGAACAGCATATAGTAGCTCTAAACAGCATTAAGAAGGCCTTTTTTTAAATTTAGTATTTTAATATTTAAGAAATTGAATAGATTTGCACTCGTACCCTATGGCCATAGTAAAACGCTAACTTTTAATTGGGCAGTTTGGGCAGATGTTTTTACAAAATTACCAAGAGTAACCTGCACTGAATGAAAATAACACTTGCACCAGAATTCCAAGTCTAGTTTGTTGTAGAAATATTCGTTCGGGGATCTCGTTAATGCTGTAGTCAGTTTTAATTTTTGAAGCGCGTTGAAAGTGCGCAGTCAACGATTTGACTGCATTTAGGGAAAGTTAATGCAAAGTGGGATATAGACATACATATTGGTAAGATGAAGTCCAATTACGTCATAATGAAGCATTGTGAGTAATCTAGCGTATGCTTGATAAAAGGTCAGCGGATATTTGGTGTCTCACACTGTAATAACTTGTAGGCACATGTAAAACGGACGCGGTTGTTCAATTGCATGCATGATAAGGCAGGGACAGACATCCGTTCGCATAGCACTTGGCACTGAAATGCACAGCCGAAAAATGGTCAAACGAATTGATTGAATCACTGGTGGTGAATCAATTGAAGAGAGATGTATTACCTTCACTATGTAGAGTCATAAGGCACCAGTAGAGAGTTAACACGAGATGAGGGGTTAATTAATATTTACGTCAACTAGCAAACAACAAAATTCCTCATATTTCGTACCACCAACTAATTTCACGTACGAAATGTTACACATTTAATTAGGATGGGGAGAAGTGAGAAATTCCCTTGCCTATAGTCGCATCCACCTCCTCATAACCGACATTAAGTGCTTAAACCATTAGGCAATGCTCATCACGTTTCCTTAATACTAGCAATGCTATGCGTAGCCGAATAGACAGACGGAAAATAAAAGTGGGATAATAATGGTAAACTGATTGGTCGGGATAAATTTTGGGTTCCACAGCCAAAACCCCGTGATATTCGAAGCACATTTGTGCTTTATGGATCTTAATTGGCTATTTTAACTAATAAAATTTCTTCGGATTTCCAAAATTAATTTTTCATGAAAACTGCACACAATTTCAGTCATAACATCCATTAAAAGTGCCCCAGAAAGGAACTCCCTGCACGATTGTTTCCTTTAAAAGGAGAATAATTCCACCTTACTCCTCAAAACTATTTGGGCAGTTTTGTTATTACTTTTATGTCAAAAGCAAGACGATAGCTTCGAGTCGACGAAATTTTCGGCAAGTTTTGAAAATCCAGTGGTAATTTTATTATAATTAGCGGCAATTTGATGACTCTGACTGGGAATTCAACACGAGCTGTGGGCGTTTTGCATTGAAAAACAATTTTATTTCTCATTCACAGACTTCATCTGCCAACATTTCTTTCCCAAAGTTTTATCAAACATTCATCTGTGGTAATATGACATTGCTTTACTGTTGACTATCTACAGGAAGCACTACTGGTGTTTCAAGAAGGAATTACACTTGAACAGGTGGACTAATTTCTAATTAAAATGCCATAGAAGGAAGCGTCACTGCAAATGGATGGGTTTGTGTACATGACAAGGCTTGAAGTGCATACGCCAAAATTTGAAGTGCCAAAATATAGTCCCTCTTTCGTTGCTAGAGGCCAAAAGTGGCTTGAGTAAAAGGCTGAGAATTTCTCGAATTGTAAAGTAATTAGAAAGAAGGAATTACATAAAGATGTGAAACCCGATGAGCCTGTATTCTCATTCAATTTTTTTCTAAATTTCCTTTACTGACGTCGAACTTGCTACAAATTCGAAGGAGGACCACAAAAATGTCACTAAAATTTGATTAAGAGTCAAAAATGCGGCTTGTTTTTTGATAAATGTTCTAAAAGGAGAAACTGGTGCATAAAATTTGTTTGTTGTAAAATATGATCCAGTCTTGGATAAACTTAGGAAGGTACTCCTCTTTACACACTTCAAATTGGAGAAAATAATTAACACTGTTAGATACAGGGACTACTTGCTTTGATGCGAACTCATTGCATGTTTGTCTTGTGGTTGGTTGTGATTCTGTTGAATCCACTGCACTCGCTTCATGGGAAGATTAACCATCGGAATCATCGTAAAAGACACTAATCAAACTTCAAAGTCTTCTGCTGCTCGAAATTAACGCTGATGGCTCAGAGATTCACTATGGCCTTCGGTACAGGAATAACAAAGCAGTTTTCATACTCTTATGCTTTTTGACGCTTCCATGGGTGACCCAAACGCTGGGACTTTAAAATGAGTGCTTGATATGAAGGAACTGCGATCCAATGAATTCAAAAAAATTTTGGAAGCTGAAATCATTTAAGGTGTTCTAAGAAAATATTGTCTTGCCATAATGCTTTGAATAATGGTGAATAAGGACATTGAAATACAGCGATGTAACCATCCTGGGGATTAGCACGGAGAAGTGGAGTTAATAAAACAATGCTTAAATATGTATATAAGGAAGTGAACATACCTGATGACCTTAATAATGGCCTTTTCTTTGAAAATCGGCATTAGCCATTCTTATTGCCTTCATTTGCTATTCATGATGATGCTGAGACCATAAAAATTTCATTACATCACGCAAATATCATAAATGAACATCTTCACAGCCATCTAGTTGTTGTATCAGTTCCCATCTCAGTAGAGAGGTTATAATTTCAATGTTTTGACAGCTGATCGACAAGATCTGTACTGCTTCCCATGAGCCCAACAAAACCGGGATTGTGCATTTGGAAAAGAAGTTTGGTAAATGCTTTCAGATTGGTAAGCTTTTAACGCAACGAAGTGTTCCGTTTAAATTGACAACAAGGGACTCAACCCTAGGATTGAGTTAATCCAGCAATAACAAGGCCTTGGCATAGCCGCGAATATCTTGTACTCATTACATCCAGTAACTCATGATAGCAATAAAATGAAGTTAAAGTAAGGAAAAGAATTTAGCACTGCGACTTTTACCACTTATAATTTAATTTACAAAAGAATCGGGATTTTGCAGTCTAGATGCTGGTTTGTCATGACACGTTCTGAGGTTACTGTGGTTCTCTCCGAAATGTATCTTCGTGGTCAGTGTAAAACTAACACCAGAAATCTCTAAACACCATAATTTGCGCTGGAATCAGAAGACGTAGAAATGGGTAAATTCTACACAAGTACATTAATATATCTTTATTGAGTGTACAGATGAATACCTATATTTTTAAAAACAGCATTTCGCCAGAGCCTGAAGTAGTTACTCCTGGACTGCAAAACTTCTGCTGAATCTCGACCATGCCCGTTTACTCCATAAACACAACTCTTGAATGTGTGTCAAACTCCTTCTGGATGTGAAGCGTAAAGCACTGTAACATCGTGTCAAGAGGCCATTCACATCAAATTTCAATTTCTTCAATCAGATTACTTACTCTGAAATATTAAATTCAGTGCCGACGATTTTAATATTCTTAATGTAAAAATATTCTAAATCAGTAGCAGCGAGGTTTTAGCACAAGAAAACCATGCTTAAATTCAAATCTATTCATTACAACCAGTAATATTTGCAAGAAAAACAAAAAAAGAAGTTAATGAAAGAAATCAGCCACCGTGGTGATCATCACTGAGCCGGATGCTGCAATCTAAAAGGCATACGCTTTTATTGCCAAGATCAGAAAAGCTGTTCAAATTGTCACAGCTAGTGGGCAGAGGTGCGATCCAAATATTTTGTTAAAGAATTTAACATTTTTTACCTTGCCAGCCAAGATTACAGTTTTCTGAATTTAGTCTTATGAGTTTAATTGAGCGAAGGTGGATTGAGACAGTTATGCGATCATACGACAACGTCAGTCTCTCCGTATGGTGCCCTTTAAAGTGCTACTTTTCTCTCATCGTGATCCCTCACCTCATGGACTATCTGTTAAATAAACGGACAGAAGTGGCTAAGGATTGTTTAGCTCATGAATTAGGTTTTACGTACAACTTATCATATACTTTGCTTAGTCGAAACAGTGTAAAATCTTTGCATTTGGTAATGAGTCACTGAAACCGCCTCTTCTTAGTGAAAACGGAGAATTGTAAGCCGATATTGGGAGAAATCACCTGAGCATAATGTTTCAACAACTTTTATTCTTTCTGCACCTAAGCGACAGTGAAGCAACTTGTTGCCGGCGCTATTAAAGGGCGGGCGAATGTTTTGGAATCCACACATCTAGTGGGTGCAACGTAAACTAACAGCGACCATTAATACCATTTTCTTCACTTTCTTTAAGTAGGTGACGAGAGCACACTGTTGGTTGGAGACTTCACTCAAGTGACAGAAAAAATTGGCCAGTGATGAGCAATGGAACTTGCGGTCTTGTGGCTAAACAATGCCTAAGTGGGCTGCTCTAGCATTCGTCATCTTCAAACAACCCTCTTAGTTTACATATTTTCACCCAAGCTTTCCAAGACGTACATCACATTGTCATCACAGAGCTAATATTCATTTTGTTTTGGGTGATTAATTGCCAAATAGTTGTTGCTTAAATTAATTTCTTAACCATAGTTTTGTAACCGCATTTTTTGCTCAATTTGTGCAAAAGATTGTACACTTTTATAAACCAAGTTAGCCGATGCGCATAAAATGGATAGGCTTGAATGATTCTTCGTCTTAATCCAGTGGATGTGTGATATAGGGATTTGAAATAGCAAGAAAGTGGCATCGAGAATAGTAACGATGGCCACACGAATATACCAATGCATGTTTAACCAGCCACATTCATGTGTACAATATAGTGTGCATAAAATGGCATAGATTTCACAAGTAATCAGCCGTTGCAAAGGGTCACTACAGCGTGCCATAACAAAAATGAGTGACCGTCTTCGATCACCCTCCACCTCGCATCTCAGTAGCTGCGTACCCTATGTGGAGCAGTATACTGTTGAATGGCGATTTCGTTTATGCATCCCCCTTTATTAATAATCGTAATTGCTTCATGTTTTTTTCTCTTGAAAGACCAATTCACTCCCACCTTCCTTATATTTGACCAAAAAGTTTGAATGAAGTTGGAAGCGCATTTGCTGGTTGGAATTTAAAATGTCCGCAAGAACGTAAAAATGGAAAAGTAACTTGTCTGCCCCAGATTTTCCCCTCTAATGTCAGAACCGATTAAGTAATGGTTGACTAACAAGACTCGACTTTTGATAGTATGCGGTGTTCTTATCACTAACGGGAAAAAATTGAAACACGTTATGCACATATTAGCTTACTTTCACTAATTAAATTTATGTCATTAATTTTAAATTTACACAAAAAGGTACGCATTGCCAGAGAAGTCACAGATATAGTGCTCCGTAGCTGGAATTTGAATATCTCTACAGATCAGAAGTAGTAAACTTTAGTAGAGTATTGTGAAAGCAGTGGTGGATAAGAATTTGCGGATGGAAACAGTGAAGTCAGATAGCATAGGGAAAATGCAGCTTAATTCGAATGACCATGAAAAAAATAGGGCAGTTATTAGTCGGGTTTGCTCATGTCAAGTGACTATTCTTCTCCAACGAGTTATCTCGCCCTGTATAATGTGAAAACCCGCATTCTGGGCTGAAGGTTGATGGATAAATTAAGGGCTTACAACAATATTGAGGTTTGCGCATCTTCCTATGTGACATCGGTCCAAATTTGTCTCCATGGTCATGCATACTTATGCAATACTGGTATCGTTTTAAGATTCCTTTCAGAGAGAGGGAGGGGATACGAAGAGAATCTCGTGACGGAGTTGACGTCTTGCAAGCCTAAGAGCGGTTACGGATCCTCATCTCCGTAAACTCCACACTAGTCTTCCCTATTCACTTCCCCCAATAAGTGTGTCGAAATCAGACCAACCTGGTTGTTCTAAGAGTACGCGGAACAGGAAAGAGGCGACCTATGAGCCTGGTTCTACACTTATTATGTAGATAAAGTTACCATACCCATAATGACCCAAGAATGTACTTAAGAACTCAAAAATGACCAAAAATTTACTTTCCTCATGCCACAATTTTTTCACCTCAAACCATGTTTTCATGAGCTAAATGCGTAGTCTGCCTTTTGAAACCTACCCCAACCATCCAGAGCTGCAGTGAAAAGTAAGACCTGCCAAAATATTTCCTTGAATTACTTAGCAAATACTACTTACTTAAAGCGACTTATAAAAAAGCTGCGGAAAACCTGAGAAGAGGTCAAAATATAGAGCTGTCCGCCATAAATATGCTTAATGTTAAATTTCTTAGACCCAAAGTGATGCAATTAATAAAAATCCCCATTATGGCAAATTTGCAAGCATTTAGCTTTGGTGTTCTATAAAAACGGATAGCAGGCATCCTTAATGTTTCTTCCCGGGTATTATTGCTTACAAGAGGTTTAAAAATTGAGAATGTCGTTTGCTAGGATGGGAATGTTTAATCCGGTGTTTTTAAGCCAATGTCAACGATAATGTGGCAACTCAAGTAGAATGAGGTGTTGTCCGAGAACAGGTCGTCATTAGCAGTACACAGTGTCGCTCAAATTCACCAGTTCATAATTAAAGTGGCCAAAAGAAGCATTGTAATGAAAATTGAGAAATGAATTCAGCTTCTAAAGCTTGTTAATTATAAATCAGGGCGAGTATTTCACTTAGCTGAGCATCAATTTCCTCTTGACCACCTAATTTGTGCCACAAGTCCCGTTGCCCACTCCGACTATGGCATTTTAAGCGACTAAGAAACTGTATGAGATGTAAAATGATGTTGTTTATTCAAAGGAGTGATGAATATTTAAGTGGATGATGAGTGAGCACGTAAAGTGTTCATAAACCAAGGCCGCCCCTTTTGCATCCTCCCACTTTGTCTGTTTTGTGGTATTACTTGCAACCCACTAGGCCCTCTTAAGACAAAGCTTTTCACATAAGCGTTTAGCGCTGCCCATAAAGAATAATAACAATTTTGGCTCAATGATCTTAATCCCACTAAGATGTTGATCTTTCGTAAAAGGCAAAGAATTTAGCTAATGCCTTTGCTTTGTACAAATTCTCCTATTTTACTTGATGTTGTCTTGCCATAGAAGGTTGACTGAAATCTTCTCCTCTAAAATGACTAGTAAAATATGCAGTGGTCTCGTAAATAATATGCACTTAATAAGAAATACTTGATACAAATTGTATTAATTTTGCCGCCTAAGTTGTGTCTCTCTAGTATTTTCTCAGCCCAAATATATCAGGTACTTCAGACGCCTAAATGGACTCCGTTGACGAATTGCTTTATCACCTATAACTCAACAGATTTGGTACTTAAAAATGTGATTTTTTGCTGTGCTGATGGATGAATACACCCACGCTTCAGGGAGCAACCCTGCCCTTGGTACATTTACATTTAGATGCACCCTGTTTGTGTGAAACCCCGCACGAGGGAGGTAATGCGTGCGTCGCCACTCGATTGGGCATCAGGCTATTCCCACGAGAGAGAATCATGGAGAAAATGTTGTTTTCCCATTTCCTCTTAATTCGTTTTTTTACTAATGTAGTTTGCTTTTTTGCCATTATTTTATCCCAATGACTGCCTCTGACTATTCGTTGATAAGGAATCAAACTATAAAGTGGTGGAATCGCATTTGTACAACTATTTCATGTGCCAGCTTAATGCTTTTGCATGCCTATAACAACCTTGAAGTTCTATATTGTACCCTTGACACCATATTGTGCCTGAAATGCCATGAAAATAAATACTTAGAAATCCCTGAATTTCATTGCCAGATTTCTAGTTTGGCTTCCTCTCTTGAAGTTTCAAGCTATTCTTCATTCATTTATAGCCTTAACCTAATAGCGTTAATCTGATAATTTCCTATTTTAAAGACTATCGCTGTAAATTTCATGGCAAAATATATCTCCCCTTACTGCTCTGAGTCCTTCCTGATGACTCAAGAGGGTATGCTGCTATTAGGAAAGGTTTACTAACATAATTATGGAAGGTCTAGGGTCGTACTCCTGCGTGTCAGTACGGTCTTTTAGCCACGCCTGGGTGGTTAAATATCCTGTTAATTAAACTCTAGATTACCACATCCCAAACTTTTATCAATTTTAACCTAAGGATAAATCATTGCCATATGAGTCTGTAGTTTGCTGTTCCAAATTTACAATGTTATTTAATGAAGCAGTGGTTTTAAATTTGAATCATAATATAAAAAAAGTATAACTGCAAGGATACCTTTGACAAAGTAACATTTCAAGACGTGGCAACATCTGAAGGGAGAAAATTGAGCACCAAAAACTACAGCGAATCTCCCCTTGTAAAATTTCAACTGATTTTGCAAACCCCTCCTCTAATTTAACTTTTGCTGTGGAAGCAAGCAAGCCCAGAAAAACACTCCCCCTCTGACGTTTCAAAAGCTTCCTTTCCAAATTTGATTTTGCGGAAATTTAAGAATATTGCTTAAGTCCTGCACATGGAAGGCTGGCCTCACCGATAGACATGACATGTAGGCGCACTTTGCATATGATTCAGGATGCTGTAAATAAATATATGGCATTATGTATATTCATATACATATAAGCATTTAAACAATACATGTAATCACAATGCTATAAATAATTGGGAATGGTGACCACCAGAAAATTTGTTCCCATAGACAACTAATGCTCAAGCAGGTGCCATGTCCTATCTATAAAAGCGTTACTAAGATTGGAAATTGAAAATTCTCCAAGTCTGATTTCGTGTTTCCTACCCATGGGATCTCGGTAGTCCTGCCTTCAAACAAGGAATACTTGTGCATGGTTATTTTTGGATAATTTTGCTTATTTTGCTCTTAAAATTACGAAATGGACAATTGTATTGCTAAAATTGATCCAATTCTACCTAAAACTATTTTTTTCAGAGAGTTTCTGACTATGACGCCGAGAGGGTAGTCTCCACGATAACTCATGATTAAAAACGATAGTAGAATTTTTTGCAGAGTTATACAACACCACTCACTTTGTATTGCTCTGACATTCACCTAACCCTTATTATTGATAAAATACAAGATTATATTCACAAATTTGAGGCTTGACTAGCGAACCCTGCATAAAGCAAATCCAAAAGGTATTTGATTTCTTAAATATTCGCAAGCCAATTTTCGAGCATTGTTATTGAGATGTTGGTAAAAGTCGCCTAACTTAAGGGACTTGGCCTTTAAATGCGCAACAATTAGAATAAAAAGGCAACAGCGTCTTACAAATTGCCTTGCCCTTGTGTTCCACTCTTTACTGGCCAGAAGGTGTTTAAGTAATTCCTGCAACCTTACAGAAGTATGCCCCCAAAACCACTTACAAAAATACTGCATAGGGTTCTGATTGATGGTTTTGTTGATGTAAAACGCAAAAAAGTATCTTATTCGCTGATTATGTGACCAAACAACGCGTGGACGCAGAACCTGCGCATTAATGTGGACTCTGTTCGTTCATTTTTTGGCTTCTACTAAAAGTAGATGATCATATTTAAGCACATTCATAAATGCTGTATGCAACGTGTTTTGTTGTTACAATTTAAACCCTTTTACTGACAAAATTTCATTCTGCATTTTTGCACTTCTTGGGAACACTGATGCTAAAATGTGCCAATCGCCCAACTGATATAGTTACTCTTTTTACTCGAAAAATCATTATACTTAATGACAACATACAGGTGGAAAGATAAGTGATATTTGAATGGCAAAAAAGGTCAAAATGTTTAATCAGCATTAAAAATTATTGCAAAACATGCACGTCTGCATACAACTTTTAGTCTGCCGGTGGGTGGATTGGACATGTCTCCTGACTGGGAGGCAGCCATCAATCTTTAAAGTGGGGATACACTTTGATTTCCCCATAAATATTGGTCATTTGTAAAATCTCACAACGGATTAATGCACGAAGTCCTCTTTTAACCAGTCTTCTCGATCGAGAAGAATGAAGTCGATGGTGGAAGGAGAATTTCAAATGGAAATACTGTTTTATGATTTTATACAGAGGTTATGTATTAGTCATGTAACATGCATCCTTGGTGGAAACAACTCTGGCATTCGATCTCCTGACAGATTTGGCAAAAGGTAGCACGTTCTCACTACGGCTTGACCCTCGAGACAGGCAAATATCCTACGTGGCTTGCAATGCCACCTCTAGTGCTGGCTAAACCCTATTCCTGGTAAAATGCGTTTTCAGAAAATAAACTTCTTAAGCTAGAATACCGTGCTTTGTAATGAATACATTTCCACAAAATCTTCCACAGCAGCCTAACATTCAGTTGCTTCTGTGTGATGCTTTTTACAGCTGTTATAAATTGCAGGATTTTTCTGCTTATAACGAAGTCCTTTAAAGCTCTTAGATTTTCCAGGAACTAAAGGAAAATAAGGCGGTTAAGTTGATTTATTGAGACTATGAAATCTCCGAGTGATTACTTTATTACTGTATTGATTAAGTACTGTAGCATAACATGCAAAACACCAATTCTGCGTAAAGTGCCTTAGGTTTAAAACAGGGCGGCAAAACAATTTGCATTAGAACATTAATAATCTTCTTTGCAGTTGACTTACTACAACTTACTTATAAATTTAGCATTGGTTTCATGCCTTATTTACTAGTATTTGTCTGCGCCATAGACAAAAGCAGCACACTTTAACACGAACATGTTGAGTTAGATATAATGCAAGCAATTTCAAATAATACTAATAGTTTGTTCGTAAAAGTCACCCTAAACTGTACAAAGCCAATTGCAGTTATCCACCAACAAAACCACCACCTAAACTCACTCTGGAAAATTGTAGAATTGTGTGTTATAGATATCGGCTGTAAGGTCTCTGAAGTAATTTACACATTAAATGTTGAGAGTTTACGTATTAATAACAGGTCAATTTACAAATCATAAGCATGCAACTGGTCAGGTTCAAAAGCCAAAAACTGCTAAAATGATTTTAAAAATAACTTTTGACTGACGACAGTGCTGACACTGAGCAAAATACATAGTCAACATTCAAATGATTATAACATCAAAATTTACCCAAACCACTCCTTAAGTTACCAATAGTCTTTAAAATTAGGCTGGAGATAGTAATTATTTCGAAAATTAACATGAAGTTATGCGTGATGTCATTAGCAATGATAGTAATAACAACATCCAAACTGAACATTATTTGCATAAGTTGTTTTAATAGATCCGTTCATCTTAAGTCCTACTGCAGCTCCCCATTTTCTAAAATCACTTTCTTTGGTATGTTTGTCCGTTCGGGTTTCTTTGTGAGAGTTCTGCAAGGGTACCTTGCATTGCGTATTCTTTTTGACAAGTCCTGTATTCTCATCATTTCTTTATTTTGGTGTTGTTTTTGACAGGTTGATGGCTTTTAAGCTCCATGTGAATCTCTTTCAGCAGCAATTTCGCATGAAAATGTATTGAACAAGCGTTCTTGTGTGTAATTCTATCTTTCAAGATTTCAATTTGACCTCTAAAGTCGTCTGGCTCGTTTTTACCCGTTTAGCGGCACATATCATGCATCACTAAGTGTTTTGAAGGAAAATCGGCTCCCTCGTCTAATTATGGATACTAGAAGTGGTAGATCAAAACGAGGTCTGAATAAACTTTCGGTATTTCTGGTGTCTCAAAACGCAAGAAATGAAAGGAATCAAAGCAAAAAATGAAGCGTCTTTGTGTGTCTAATTCTTGCGCAACATCATTTCAAATCCAGTTTCAGTTACAATGTCATATGACAGTCAAGATTATGGATCTCGACTACGGCGTTCAAGGTACGACACCTATGATTCACCACCAATGCGTGGACGGCAGAACGACTACGTGTAAGCCTGTCGCCTTGGTCCCACCCTCTAGTGCACTGTCGCTTTGGTGTTCTAATTTCGTGTTTTCGATATTTCTCTTTGAAGTGCTGAAGAAAGACATCATCGTTCTTTCTACAGACCTGAATTACGTCCGCGTTATCGTGATTACGATGAAATGCAGGATAGAAGACTCTCAGCGCCACGAAGAGACTACTTCAGCAGACGTGGCGGTGGAGGTAGCGACTACTACAGCGGTCTGCCCCCGCGTCGAACTGAACAAGCTCGACCTTGCAAAGTTCTCGGTGTATTCGGCCTCTCAATTCACACCACTGAACGAGATCTTTACAACGTTTTCTCAATTTACGGTCGTGTTCGGGATATCCATATGGTCTATGACAATATGTCAGGTACTGATTCCATCTCCTTATTTTCAGCCTCGTGTCAAAACAGCAAATCAACACAACTGAGCATTTCAAAAAAACTCAAAATATGTTGGGGGACGCTTTCGTCAAATTGTTCAAGCATTGCGTTGCAAGTCTGAAGCTTTGAAAGCCGCACTTGTGATTCCCTTCTTCATCCGTCCTATGCTCATCTTTTGCGTAGCCAGTTTCGAGGATCATGAGAATGCCTTTATCTTGCTTTTCTTTTCAGGCCGGTCACGAGGTTTTGCATTTGTGTACTACGATTCAACAGAGGATGCCCGGCGAGCCAAAACTAGTTGTGAAGGCGGGCTTGATATTGACGGTAAAGTTGCTCGTGTTGACTACAGTCTAACCACAGCTCCACATCGTCCCACGCCCGGTATTTACATGGGAAGAAGATATGACGATGATAGGAGGCGTGGAAGACCATACGATCGTCCACCACGCTACAGTCGCTATCCTGATGACGACATAGGCCCTTCCTATGGTCGAATGCCTCCACGTTACTGCGGCAACGATATGTCTCCATCGATGGGACGCCCTGTTCGTGATCGCTCACCTATTCGCCCTTCTCGCCACTCGCAACGTTCTGGTGTTAGACGGCGCACCGTCTCCAGTAGTCGCTCAAGGTCGCCACCTCCAGTCTACAATGGAGGTCGGAAGGTGTCTGATGGCTCTCCCGAGCGCTCACGCAAGTCTGGAACGGGGAACAGTGTAGGTGGAGGCGCTACTGCTGGCGCAAAGGTGGTTGATGAGGCCTGGTCCGATGCTGAGTAGATTTTGTGAGGTTTTTTGACATTTTTTTATACGTATGTGTTGTAACAGAGCATTTCAATGATTCCGTGAATTAGTCTTCGAAGTTAGTAATTGGGCTTGGAGGTTGCTTTTCTTGCGTACATGCTGAGAGAGCACGTCTATCCTGGGGTCTAGGATGTTGGGGTTTTGTTGCTGATGCATTCTACGAATTCTGGTTTACTGTGGGTTTTGGTAGGGCGTGGTTAGCCAATGATAGGTGCAAAATGAACATTAGGGCTAGGGTAGGCAGGGTGGCAATCAGCAGATGGCTTGTAGTTTGTTTAATGCGCGGGTCGGTTAGGTGGGTTGTGAGGTCTCGATCATGCGGGTTGTTATCGGCCTTTTTCGCGCAAGGCACCCAGATCAGCGTGCTGCGTCGTGCACTGCAGGGCAGACGCCGTTGTTCAGGCTATTTCTGAAAGTGTGGGACGTATGGGTGCTAATATTCTCTTTTGGGGCGTGGCAAAGATAAGCAGACGGTAGTGAGTGTTCCGGGCAGGGCTTCTCTCCGCCGTCGTTAATTCGGTTCCCTGGTGCGGCGGCTCTCCGGCCATCCTTCTCGGTGCAACCGGTGCAGAGTTGACCTATGCACCCAGTGATGGGTGTTTGTCTCCTTCCTTTTCTCTTTTTGGCACTATGTTTGGAATATTTCTTCTTAAATGTTTATTGCTGAACGATGATCTGCAGCGTCTCCAGGTAACGTATGCCAAAAAGATGGGTTGATTCGCCTCGGAGATTCCTCCTCTTTCAATGTTTCCTAATTCAGTCATTTACGAATTCTTAATAAATTAAGTAATTTGTAGTCTATGGACTTTATCTATTCCTCGTTGCTTATTCAGGCCACTTTCCGCTTAAAATTTTTCTACGCAATTCTTGTCCCATTGATCCCTGTGTTCCAGAATTCATTCTTCTATTGCGTTCCCGCCAATGCAGCCGCCCGTAGTAGGTGTTTTTTCCCATTGTAATGAGTCCATTCATTTGGACTCAAGGCATCCCTTAAGCAGTTTCCTGGGAAAGCAGTGCAGCACCTACGGAGGCATTGAGTCTTGGATCTCTCACTGTAGAATTAGTAGCGAATGTGACATCAGTTGAATACTGTGTCAGTTTTTTACAAATGAAATGGCTCTAAGAATATCGCATTTAAGTAGTATTCTCTGTTGGAGCATAAGCAGAAACATTGGCTTCGCTGTTCGCTCATACAGCTTGGTGGCACTGCCATCGCTGGTACTTCAGCTTGTTGCTGACGCCATTTCCAAATGAGGATATTGATGTGACACCCAGCATCCATGCTGTGGTATTTTTCATATCCCGTGTTTGTTTAGTTTTCGATACAATGCTTGTTATGGGTATAAAAATTGCACTGTCAACCTGCAAATCAGGCTATTCTTCCTTACCTCTCCAATCGAACGCTGAGCGTGTCGAATATCTTTAATTTGCAATTAATTTGCCTTTGACAAACTGCAATTTACGGATTCTTTATAACTGGCTCGCATAGCGTGGATCGGCGATATTTGTGGGACAAGTCCGAAATTATAGCACGTCAGTATGCAATGTAATTTCACAAAAAACTACTGGAAGCCGGCACTGCTGTGGCACCTAAATCCTGTTACCCCTGCAGTCGCGTGTCCAGTCTTGGACACAATTTTTCCAAGTGTGATACCTTTGTTGATGGGAAACTCCCTTGAAATCCGCCGTACATACTTACTGCTTTTAAGTAATTTTGCCTAATTCTTTTGCAGATGATTTCATTTCCAAGTCAAAAGGTGTTCAGAGGAATGCTGCAGTAGTTAGAGTTGTGGTCGTGTCATCCGTGCTCCTAGCCTTTCAGCACTTTGGTAGTACGATTAGGCGGTTGCCTATAGTCTCCCACATTTAGAAATCTTCAGAGGTGGCATTGCTGGTCATTGTAATAACAATATATTTATCAGATTCGGGATTAGTCTGAAGAGATTCGAAACTTTTGGAAAAATACATCAGCCTCAAAGTGATTACTACTCGTGATTCTTTTCAATCAAGAGAGTGAAAATACATATGAGGAGAAAAGTCCCAGCGGCCCTGCGATATATTTTGGGAGGAAGTTCCCTGTAAAATTTTGCAATAATCTGAAGCGGAATGGTGGTAGTATATAGAGCCGCAATTTGATAGCTGTTTGAGCGTTTAATATGAGGCTCGTTAGTCCCTGCAGTTTGCGGGTACAGCGGATCCAAATGACTTGATGATTATGGCGCAATTACAGAAGAGCGCTTCTCCATGCCCAAAACGACTAAACAAATGTAGCAGTACTCTTCTATTTAAAGTAACAAATTTTATGCTAAACCGTGAGGAAAGTCAGGTTGTCAAGCCGCAGTAGTCATGGGACGCACTCCAACACCACTGATGGCCACTCCTCTTTTTAACTTCACTGTTTTCAAAGGGACGAAATACGTGATTGGCGACTAAATAAGTCTGCTATTCTAGAGTACTCATAAAGACCCATATCCCTTTGAAGCTTTATCACTAAATTCCGGTACCACGGATATCTTCAAACAAAATGCATCAGCCCACCACATGAGTGGGCTGTTCCGCCGAAATCAGTATTCCCACTTTGCAAATAAGGTGACGTATCTTGGGGGTTTTGATGGTGCAATGGCTCACCACATATGTCAACCAGCTATTAGCGACTGCATGCAAAGGCTAATGCAAGTGCTAAGGTCATTTGTAGGCGTTGCTTATTTTTTGCCACCTTCTTGCCAAGAGTTAGGGCCTACTAACTGGTTACGAGGGAACTGCATCCGACATCAACGAGACACGCAACTCCACTGCCGCCCTTAGGTCTACTAAAAACGTTCATTAACTACTTTACTCCAAGAGTCGGCGATACTAGATACCCAAGCGACCCGATTTCAGTGACTACCTAAATGATGTGAGACAACAAATCGAATCAATGAAGGCCCTTTATCTATGTGCTGGATGTGCCAACCCATTCCTCAAGGCATAACGGTTAAGGATTTGATTGGCAATCGAGGAAGTGAACTTTATTATTTACGTAATTCGTCTAATAGATTACACGCGTCCACAAAAGTATCTTCAGTGGCCGGGAGTGCTTCTGCAAAGAAAATGCAAACAATCCAGGGTTCTCCAGGAAAAGGTAATGTATATATTTCCAAAATTTCATCAAAGATAAATTGAGCACTGTTAACTTGATAAGATCTAAGGATGTGTGATCAGCATGATTACAATACCAAAATATGAGGAAGGAATAAAGGAAAGGAAGTGACATCAGAAAAGATATGTTCACAGCTAGACGCACATATTAAAGGCGGCTCCCAGAAATTGTTCAAAGCTCATGTTTACAACACCGCGTCTTTGGACATCCAATGCGCTAAAGCTTTTCGTAAGGATCTGAAAAAGATAAAAGCAAGTGCATAAGGGTGAAAAATGGTTAACATCAAATATAAATAAAGACGTACCTGCAGACATACAAGAATGTATATGTATTTGTCGAATCCGAGCTTATTCAGGCGCTGTCTGTCAAAACGCGTCATCAGCCACTGCACAAAGCATGGACTAAGACGATATCCAAAATGTTGTAGAGCAGAAGAAAATTCGTTGAGATCAATCGACCCAGAACGATCACGATCATGCTGAGTGAATAGGTTCTGCCATGAAGTTATGTAGTTAAAAAGTTGACCGAATTCGTTTAAAGATATGGTGCCATTGTTATCACTGTCAAAAAGAGATATCATCAAGGAGATGCAGGTAATGTCGAACGGAGTACCCAGGCCTAAATAATAAGAATAAAAACTTTATCTACCATTCGTAAGAGCAGCTTGCAATTCCTCTGCATTAATATAACCACTACAATCCTTATCAACCCTAAAAAATCATTAAATGAAGGAAGTTCACCTTCTAAAGATCTCGCATATTCTTCGATCCATATCGATCGACAGCCGAAGCACAACAGAAACGTGAAGGAGGAAAAAATGCCGAAACACTATCCCATGGCCAATCTAAACAAAGTAAAAGGTCAAATGCTCGTTGCTAACATGCAAAGCAAATTTTTATAATAATTTCATCAAATTTTAACTATTTTTAATAGAGCTTAAAGACTTAGAGGCCCCAACAAATAATCTAGCATTAAGTAAAGGGTTGCCTGATCGACTGAACTGTTGATGCTGTTCCCCTACATATTTTACCAGATTTACCTTTTGATACACGAAATAAATGCTTTTTAAAGTATAATCCCTAGGTTGAAGTAGGCAAATTATTGAGCCATTAAAAGTAAGCATGCGCATGCAGGAAAGCCTGCTGCAGATAAGCACTTTTAAGAGCTATAAAAAAGTAATTTGTTAATTCTTGGCGCAAAGTGCAAAAAAAACTTTTTAGCTGTTAATACTCTGGTACCCTATTGTCATTAATTGACATTATACAGTTTTGAGTGCAACTTTTTACACACTTTCGCATACGACTGAGAGAATTAGAATTTACTGTTTTCTTTTTGTTAAACCCGGTATGACACTGCTGCGCTTTTTTGATTGAACCAGTTTTCATGGTTAGGTCCCCGATATCCTCGCTCTTTTTGAAAAGCGCTATTCTCCGAACTTTTAACTGCTTCACCGCTTTGTCTACAGACATGTTTGCTGTGGCACAATTGGCGTCAACTAATGAAAAGACGAGAAATTTGGATAAGGTTGTCCATTTGATTGCCGAGGCTGCTGAGAAGGGAGCTAAAGTTTGTCTTTTGCCCCTTCTGAAAAGAACTTCTTTAGATGGTCTTTTTACCCGAGTGTGCGGATTTCATTGCCACCTCGAGGGAGGAGGCACTAGCATTGGCTGAGGACCTAGAAGGCACCTTTTTCACAGCTATTAGTAAACTCGCCAAACAATTAAACATCTGGGTCAGTATCGGAAGCATGCACAGAACAGTGAGTGTAATATACCAAGGATTTCATGGTTTTTTAGTCTAATTCTCGATCTAAGGACCAACGTCTGCTCAATACGCATGTCGTGTTGAATGACAAGGGGGAGGTTGCTGGAATTTACGACAAGACTCACCTTTTCTCAATTGACCTTAGTCTCGGCTCTTCGTCAAATGAAGTTAGTCTATTTACTTCTAGTCTACTTTACTAATAGAATGAACGCAGGAAAGTGTCTTTTCAAGAATCGAGGTACATACAGCCGGGCCTAACCGCTCCTGTCGTGGTGTACGGAACCCCTGTCGGTGATCTCGGCCTGGCAATTGTGAGTGATGTGAATTAAGACTAATTTAAAATACCACTTTTCAGTGCTACGATCTTCGGTTCCCTGAGTTAGCGAGTGCGCTTCGTTACGGAGGTGGAGCAAATGTTTTGGCTTATCCAGCAGCCTTCACTTCCGCTACGGGCAACGCGGGCCATTGGCATACTCTGATACGCGCCAGAGCTATCGAAAATCAGTGCTACGTTATTGCTGCTGCTCAAGTAACCCAGTGATTTTTCCACCGTTTAGCCCAGTTGTAATTTGACTAGAATGCTTGAGACAATTGCTTGTTTTTAAGAGTGCATTTCACAATCCAAAACTCACGACCTACGGACACAGTATGGTCGTCGATCCGTCCGGCCGAATAATTGCGGAGAGAGTGGAATCCGGCCCCGGCTTGCTTCTTGCTCAACTGTATCATCATCCTCGGCCGTTGTGCGGTGTCGGTGAAGATGGCATCAATTACACCTACCGCGTGAGGACGGTTTTGCCGGTTGAAAATAGTCGTCGGCATGACCTATTTCCCCTACCAGATGCGGGAATGCCAATTCGTGCGTCCGCCTTTTTGTATCCTTATATATTTGCTTTTTTCATCGTCTTGTTAGTTGACCGAATCGGTATCTGTTGGCACTTGTAATATCACAAGCAACTGACTACGTGATAACTTGCTAAACTGTTATGGGTATTTTAATAACATGGCTTATTATCTTCAAGCGTAGGGTAAGGATGCTAGCAGTTGTCAGCATTAAATTACGTTTATAATATTAGCTCTGATGCCAAAATCTAACATAGTGGCTTTTTGCAAGATCACCTACATAGCTTATCGGGTGACAGGGACCATACATGCGTACAAATCCAGCAGCTGAATGCAAACGAATCAGTAATGTTCATAGAATAACACGCCGCGATAAAGAAGCATGAACATGTTTGACAAATTCATAAAATAACATCTGCATATTTGAATTATCCAATCTCACCAAACATTTTCTTATGCTTCGTTTGACTCTCATCCAATATTGAGTGGTAATATTAGTATTCAATCAAAACGATTTAAATGATATAATATGGTACTGTTACTTTGTGGAAGGCCGACTCTGTTGCCATTAATAACTTGTCCTCTTTAAGTCCTTTTACTCAGGACATATGCACAATTGCCCCAGGAAGTTAATAGGTCATTCCGGTTAAATGGAAGTTTATTCCGTTTGACGAATTATCAACATGCTCCCAGTACAGTTCAGGATCTAGTGCTTTATTTGAAGGCTTAAAATGTTCAGTTTGAATGAAGTATCATTGAAGAATGTTGCATGATCATTAATAGCCCCATCCAAGTGACAACATGAAATACTTACGGCTTAGAAAAAGTTCAAAGTGTAAATGAGAAGGAAGTGACCAGAAGTAAGAAGTGGTGCACACTTTCTCCATGGCATAATGTTGAGGGCAGTTGGGGAATTTGCGCCGCATCTCAAACTTACGACTCGGTAATTCGTCTTGACTTCTTTTGTTCTGGGTTCGGGAGCCGAATCATACGCAATTTGGTTTCTTTTTGGATGGATTTACCAATCTGGCGGTGGATTTGCTTATATTTCACCTATTCAACAATGTTCAAACCCTTCTTGAAGAGTAAGACCGCTACCCAATAGGGTGGTTCGGTCAGTTAACGCAAAAATACCTAGTTTGTTCATTTTGCGTCCTAAATGGACAGTAGTAACAAATTTATTAGCACCTTGCCCGCGTTTACTTCAAAGCTATAATTCAAGAGGAAAAGTCGTATCTGTTTTTTAAGAGAAAGACGTTTGTTCACTTTGAAAATTTCGATTTCTATTTCTTGATTTCTTTGTT
Source organism: Echinococcus multilocularis (assembly GCA_000469725.3). Classification (NCBI taxonomy): domain Eukaryota; kingdom Metazoa; phylum Platyhelminthes; class Cestoda; order Cyclophyllidea; family Taeniidae; genus Echinococcus; species Echinococcus multilocularis. The sequence continues at coordinate 1,039,974 of LN902846.1, read as the reverse complement.
GTAATTTGTAGCACTTTCACTAAATTTTCAGCGATCGGTACGGACGACTTTCATTTCGGTCCATTCGTTATAAAAGCAGGACAAGTTTTCTATCGAACACCCGTTTCCATGGCATTTGTCAACATTAGCCCTTTGGTCCCCGGTCGTATCCTTTTTTTCAATTACTTCGAAACTGTTCAGGTTGGAGGTGTCAGCCTTAACCACGTAGCTAGATGTACTGGTCACACCTATTGAAGTGATTGATAGATTTGCCTATCTGCCCATCGGAACAATTGCTGATATGTATGCCTGTGTGAAACGCATTGCTAAGAAACTTTCCGAACATTTCAATGCACGGAGTCTCACTATCTCCATGCAGGATGGAGAGGATGCTGGTCAGAGTGTGCCGGTAAGCTGAGATGATGCTTGCTTTGAAATAAATTGGCTGCAACAGACAATAAGTTCCAACTTTCTGACTGTTGGAGGTTTTCAAATTTAATCGAGGCCGCATAAAAACTGTTAGAACAGACACTAGGAGTAAATATCGCCGCCAATTTATTCATTGTTGGCAGGGCATCTAACATGTTTATCTACGTACGTGGTTCCTTTGTGATGCAGCTGTAAGTCGGTGAAGCCAAGGCAACTTAGATATCCTTATCACCTAGGCACACCTTCTCCAGGAATATGTATCATTCATTCACTGATGTTTCGAGTTGACTTTGGTGCTGTTTCTTAAAAAACACGAATTTTTATTAAAATGCTGCTTTGTAAAGTTATGGAGTAATCAGGCACTTCACATTGAATAACTTAATTATTCCGCTTTTTGTATACTTTCAGCACGTGCACGTCCACGTACTGCCGAGAAAGCCGGGAGATTTCGCTAGAAACGATGACATATATGACGCTGTGAGCGGGTTTCCTACTGGACATGCATATTTTCCCTCTGGCTTCAATCCATTCTAATATTTTTTTTTCACGTTAAAAACGCTTTAGTTACAGCATCACGATAAGGTGGCCAATCGAAAATACCGCAGTTACGAGGAAATGGCAGAGGAGGCGAAGCTTTTCCGATCATTCTTTTACGATGAGGAGGGCCTTCCTTTGAATGCGAAAGAATGGTAGTCAGCATCTATTTGGCTTAAGTATTTTTTCTGATTTTTGTTAATCAATTGTAATTTCAACTTGAACGGATGAATCAGACTTGGTCCATGCTTATTTTGGGTCTTTTGAGGCAAGGTTGTGAAAACTAAATGCAGGTGCTTACTTGCTTTGTGTTTTAGCTGACTTTGTTCTGTGTGCTGACCAGCTTTCAATAAATCTCCTGTTTGAACTCCGTATTTGCTTTCCATTCAAGCACTCTAGCGAGGTCACATTCGACTATCCGACTCACGTACCCAAAGCTTTCGTAGCAACGATGATCTTATCGTTAATTTTCGCGTTTTTCATAATAGGGTTTTCGCTTATATTTAGTTCGCTAAGCCGTGACATTTTAGAAAGAAAGGTTAGCACTTCGCTTTCCTCTGATAGCTGATTGAATCTGACGTCTAGGCGCTCCAGATAGTGTAAACACTCCAAACCCTGTAGGTTGCTAACACCGGAGGCAGACAGATCCAAATACCTAAGAGAGTTCTGACTTAAATGAAATGCCGGGGAATTGTTGCCTTTATTCCCATGAGGCTTAGGTCGTCGAAGATGATACCGTCCCCCGCTGGGGCGCGTTGATGATCAATTCTGAGTTCACTGAGTTTATTTTGTGATTCCAAACCCTCAAGAACTGATATCTTATTTCCTGACAGGTATCTACCGTGGTAAGTCATTGAAGTGTTGGTTTACAATTTCTCCAGGTTGAACAACGCGTCGAGGTTATGGATTCTCGTGATGTCGTTTTGTTGAAGATACAAATGGGTTATATTAGGACTCAATGACATATCTGGGATTTTTGTGAGGTGATTTTCATAGAGGTACAAAACCCGTAGGTTAGTGCATGACCTGAGGGCCTCTCCCTATGAAATGTTTATTTAGGCAAGCCAGTTTTTGTGAGGTACCACGTCATCGATGTCTTTGTTGTTCATATATAAATGGGTAATTCTACCTAGGTACTTTTCCAGAGGTTCATCAATCCTTCTCTTGGAATATGGAGAGGTAGACTTAATTAGGGTATTTAGTGATACTTTAACCATTTTGTATGTGGCAGTTGACGTGCAGCAATACTGTGCCTTGGCAACGGAGCATTAAAACACGTCCAGGCATGTCGTGGGAATTAAAAAAAAAGCCGATAACCAGTATTGCAAAGAGGGCGCACAAAATTCATTTGCACACAACGGCAGGAATTTCAAAATTATATAACTTAACGTGACCTGATAGAAGATTATGTTTGTAATGCATATATCACAGACGTTTGGTGAAAAAAGGAGACTAATTGACGCAACGACTGCTGTTCGCTGTTTTTTGAATTTTAACTTTTGAGTATTTGTAACCACCTAAAGTCAGTACACAGCTCTTTGTTTGAAACACAATTGCTTTTAACTTAAAAAAGACTGCTTTTTGAATTGCAAAAATATTGTCACGTTTCCAAAACCGTATTTGTTTTAATCCTTTGAGGTATTAGCGGCTGACGGGAATTCTGCTGACTTCCTACATGGCCGAAGATCGTGTTTCTGCCTTTTTGGCTCGTGAGAAAGAAAACCTGGGTGACCTAACAGATGAGTTGTTTAATGGTACGGGAAGCAATTCAGGTAGCTATTTACCTGTGCACACGTTCCCTCATATTTTGGAGAAAAATCTTATTTTATATCCTCTTTGTAGATCTTGATTTTACTGAAGGCTCAAAAAGAGATGGTGACCTTGTGAATGAACTTGAAGAATCAGAAGTGGTCCGTGCGCCGGATAGTGCTCTCCCGGTGACTGCAGCTGAATCCACCTTCAGCACTAGTGATCAACACGTCAACAGAGCTTCTCAGAGAAAAACAAGTAGTCCGGCTTCGGTCACCAAGGCACAGGAGAGTGCCATTCTCGAATCTTGGAGAGTCAATTTTGAGGCGGATGTTAAAGCCCGTGACGAGAAAGAAGCCGCCAAACGTACTGAGCTTGAGGCAAATGCGAAGAGGGTAGCCGTGATTTTTCCGCGTTTTGCTCCTCAATAATAATGTTTGCTAGACCCTTACCAAGAACAGGCTACAATTCATTCGTTTTTAAAGCTTTTCGACTCAATATTTAAGCTTTTTTGGCTCTCTTTCTTGTGTTCCTATAAGCAATGTTTTATATGTTCACGCCAAGTATTAGCGCTGAAATGCTTCAGCTGATTTGTGCAAAGTTTTTTTTCTTGTTTCTCGTTGCTTTTCTTGCTTAAATTACAATAACATTGTTTTCCCAAAGTGATTTCCTAATAATAAAATAAACCTGTTTACTGTACCGGTTGACATAGGTGATGAACTTGCGTGTCAAATCTTTAGATTTTTCTCAACATTTTTTGAGAGGATTAATCTCAAGGTGTTTGATTCGCAGGCCGTTCTTGATGCTGTATGTTAAGCATGTGTTTTGATTTTGAAATGTGTCGTTGCTTTGGAGGGGATTACGCATGCATCACGAAATTCTTTGTGAATATTACATCAAATAGACTGTTTATTAGGGTCTGCGTATTGTGCTAATGTCATGCTCCATCCTTGTTTTATCCCAAGCGTCAGTTAAATGTGCTTCTGAATTGATACGTGTTTACTGCATCTTATCCCGACCGCTGATCAACTCTATCTCTGTGTCATTTTTCTTCGCTGCTTATGCGATTGCTCTGGGAACTTTCGAGAGTTGTTAAAATTGAGTTAACTTCATCCCTTTGATTCAGTCTGCACAACTTCAAGGTCTCCCATTTTCGTACATGGCTTATATTTCTTTGCCCTTCTTGTGAATCACCAGCCGGTGGAATGCCAGGCTGGACTAAAGGCAACAAAACGTTCACTTAGACCTCACAGTTCTATAGACAATTTACTAAGTTTTCTAGGAACGTTACTCTTTACAAACTGTAGCTCTTCAACCTGCTCTAGTGGTACTTAAACTAAAGCCAATTTGGTCGACTATGGAAGGAGAAGTTTGTAAATAGGTAGTTTTTAGCCAGATACATTTCCAGAGGAATTGCTTTCGTAATGGGAAGTCAATCGTTAAAGCAGTCTTAAGAGTGGCTTTATAGAGAATTGAGTTAAAACTACTGAATCCGTCAAATTAAGGCGGTTAATTACGAATGCTCAATAAAATGTGGATTTTTTTATCAGCCACTAGTGCTAATGATACCAGTTGGTTATTTTCAGTATGTTAAAGTCTATCTGCAACATTATTCGCTTGCAATGGCTTTTGTAGCTGAATCCATTTCTTCAGTCAAGGGGGAATTATCAACTTGTAGCCTTTGAAGTTAGAAAATTATTTAGCTATGCCTTTTTTCGATCATTTCAGAATCTTTAGTGAATGTAAAATGGATTACTTTGTCTTCAAGCTATTAAGGAGCAGCCAAAGCTAATCAGTCGCGTTGGAGATATAGAATAGTGTGTGCTTATAGGCTGAGTACTTGGTTATTAACGGGAGTAAAACCGTTGCAGGAGTTGGAAACCTGGTACTCTCACTACCGGCAGCAGATGGCGCTGCGATCGGCGGACAATCGGATGGATGCACCAAGAGACGCCTCGGGCAAGGCCTACGACGGCTTCTCGGGTCAGGCGCCATCCGTTCGCGATACTGCGGTGTGGGAGAGTGTCTGCGGCATGTGTGACCTGACAGCAAGTTTGACCATTTTTCAACAGTTTATGTGTTCATATCATCCACTGATCTGTCAGTAGATTTCTGTGTGGTTGATTCGCTGCTTCATGGTTCCCCCTTAGACTTCTTGCCCTAGGTGAACTTCTTTTTGCATTTTCAAAAATGTCGCAACTCTGTTTTACTCGTATTTTATGCTTCCGAATTTATGTGGCTAATCGGTTTCTTGTTTACTTATTGCGACATTCGATTTACTCCTAGGGTTACTCATTAATTTGCTAGAAGACTTGGAAGGCTAGAAACACGGATATTATGGTCCGATTTACGGGCGTCAAATGTGGGAATATCAGAGCAGTGTAAATACTTTACATTATGTACAACTGAGATGGGCCCAAATATCTCATGACAAAAGTCATTTCCTTGATTTAATCTGCGCTTTCTCACGCGTCTATTTTAATTTATTGTAACATCTTCAGTTGTAACAGCTTGTAGGTTGATAACATCCCCCAAAGCTGAGCTCTAGTGATCCATCTTGATTACATTCTGCTTTTTTTTCGCCCGTAAGTTCGGATTCTCCATTGTTGATTTTGGTTGCGAATCCCTTTGTCGAAAACAAGTTCAGACTTTGTTGGGTGCACGGGCAGTAAGGTCGGAACTTCAGTCACCGAACACAGTTATCCTGATTTAGTCGCCGGAAAATTAGGGGTGACATGCTACTGTGAGCGATTTTCATGTGCCAAACGAAACACGAAAGCGATGTACATTCTTCTTATTCCGTTGCTTAGATGTTTCCTAACCTTTTACTACCCGCAGATTATTGTAACTTGATTTCCAAATATTCATGTATTATACATTTGCTTATTTTTCGGAAAAGCTTATTGCTTGCGTCTGCTATGTAGTGTTGCAATAAGGATTGAATCGGCACTGGTGAATCTTATGTTGTGAGCCTCTGTAATTTCTCTCATATTGATTTGAGCCTTTTTTTGGAGTTCTAGTACAGTAAATTTAATAAACATGGAGGACTAGTTATTCTTTATACTTTACGCAAACAATCTTATATGCTTGTAGTCTTGTTTAAATGGTGCAGATAAAAAGGTCAGAAGCTGGTGAGCTTTGGTGATGCTGTGCAATCGGCTATCTGGACACCTGGACAATACCAATGGCCCCCTCCCTACTCTTAAGATTCCACTTGCTGGATATATGGATCAGTTTAGTTTAAACAAAACTTTTTTTACGATTAGTGAGTTTATCCCCTTTTCTTGCTTCCGCTACAGTCAAAGCACACCAGGAGTACCCATGATCTCTCACGGATGCGCGGTTTGTTGCTTAACCTTAAGACGCCCTCATTGGGACAAACCAACTCAGCGTAGCTGATCGCGTGCGCCGTAGTCAGAGTGTTTTCTGGTTGGACTCTCCTCTACAACCACCTTACATTCGACTTCACACACACCTTCCTAATTGTCACCTCTCCTATCCATTCTTGACTGCCTCTTTACTTGATCTTCTTTCATTATGAATGCGTGCACTTGTACAAGTTCTCTACATTGTGAATATTTCAGTCCATTGTATTCGCTGGCGTTGATGGTCCCTTGTTTTTCCTCATGCTTGTGTGTAATTTAATAACCGGAGTTGCTTGATTTTTGCCATTCAGTGGTGTTTGATAGCTATTTGTGTTGGCCTGGGTAGCCAGCGTTTTGTGCTTTGCATCGCACGCAATGCAACAGCGTAGGTTATTTGTGCTATCAACTGATTCCATTTTCGGCTAATGAGAGCGGTACTTATTGACGCATTCCATGTTAGCTGATGTGCTGCCTCCTCTACAGTGATGTCAATCTGGATCACGAGATAACCAACCTTGTAAAGAATCTGAGGTTACTTGTGCTATTAAAAAGACAGGACCTAATCCCTATTCTACAGACGTTGAGCTGTTTAAAATACATCAATGCCGCAATGAAATGGAACAATCGGTTGGGTCATCCGTGAATATGAGCGGCGTTGACGTCCGTTAAAATCTATCTAGAAGTAATCAGCTGAAGTTGATGGGTGTGATTGATAGGAAATGGAAGAAGATGGAAGGCATTGAGACTGGTAGGTACAATTCTTCGCTTACAAAAGCAATGCTCTTGCAATTACAGAATTTAGACTTGAGAATTCGGCCAAAGGATGTGTGCTGATTGGCACTCATTTCAGATATTCTGCCTTCAGAAAAATATTTAGTAGCAACTGGCTCGTTAGTGATGGAAGGCTACAAACTGTCCTGTTCCCAGACGCAGACGGGTGAAGTTCTTAGCGAAATCGTTTTATCGTGACATTTTTGCCATGTAGGGTGGTGTTGTGTGTTCAAATACTTTCTGTAAACAAAGCAATTATTACCCCTTCTTTGTGCCTCCTAGCTAACCTATTTGTACTACTCCAAAGTTTTCTATAAAAACAGCTTTCCTTCATTAAATTGCGTTCAAGCCCTTAGTCTTCGCAGTGGTAGGTAAACGGCATCATGACCCAGGATCGTACAACGTTGTCTAAGTTGCCATTTAACAAATCCTATTTACATGGGAGTAAACTACCTTCAATAGTTTGGTTCATTGAATCTCTTTTTAACAAGCTTTTGTAAAGTGGAGCGCTATCCATATGAGGAATATGCAAGACAGGCCAGAATTCGAAAAATACATCCTCTCAAAATGCTCGCATAATGTATACAAATTGTTGCAGGCGTGTGTGAATTAGTACACACGTATACAAATATCCCTACTGAGGTGTAATTTCTCCGCTCTTCCTTTCCTCCACCTCATTCCTCTCCTCCATCACACATTGATTGGCCACACTGGCACGTGCCTTGGCCAGAATTGTGTCGATCTTCCTCTCCAACGGCGAGGGTCTATTCGTCTTCTCCTTTTCCGCCTCCCTCGCATGCACTCGCTTGTGTCCACTCAGGTTACTTCGACACCGGAAGGACTTTCCACAATTAGGATAGTCGCAACTGTAGGGCCTTTTATTCAGGTGCAAGTTCATGTGATCGTCAAGGTTGGTTTTCTTTAGGAAATTCTTCTCGCACCCCGGTACCGTGCACGCAAAAGTCTTGCGCATTGCTCGATTTAGATGAATCATTCGATGGGTCAGGAGATTTGATTGCCTCGCAAAGGCCTGTTTACAGCCAGGGTAGTCACAAGAGTAAGGCTTCTCACCTGTATGGATTCGGTAGTGGTTTATCAGTGCGTGATTATAACGAAAGGTCTTGTTACAACCGGGATATGTGCAGGGATGTTCCGTAGGGTTTGAAAAATCCAACGGTGTCTCCGTTTCTTGCACTGAGATCACTGGTAGAAAATAGGGATTAACGAGGATAAATGGATGCTGGGCAGTTTCTGATGACTTCTGTTCCTTCTCCCCAGTGAGTTTTGGCCGCTTGATCAGGGGCAGTGGTTCTGCGATATCTGGATCACTTGTTCCCAAACTTCCTAGACTTTCTGGAGGGTTTGGTGGATTCATTATTCTCAAATCCAAAGGTGACTCGGCAGATGGCGTTGTGTGTGTTGCTATATGAAGAAATTCGAGAGCACTTTTGGAAAGAGCCGCGGCTAGAGCGGACTGGAGGAGAGCGGTGGCTAGCAGTGGAAGGTTCACGGTCGTTGTGGAAACGCGACGAAGAAGGGTCTCTAGACTCACCGACGATGCTGAAGTGTTGCCACCTTCTATCTGTATTGACTGTTCAGGCGCTTCATTGAGCTTTGTCGTCACCGTCTGTGCTTCCATTCCACAGCCGTGTGCGCGTTGGTGAACGTGTCCAAGGTGGTTCAATTTATCGATCGATTCTTCTGGCGTGCCAACCAGACTGCTGCAGAAATATTTATTGCCCTCTGTTCCCTTCTTCTCTGTGCCTGCTCGCCTAGGTACTGGCTGATATGATTTATCAGCTATGAGAACATTATGGGATATTTAAATCCAAATTAATCCTGTCGGTAAAATTAAGATTTATTTTTACTTAAAAACCTATAGTAGCATTTAGTGTTCAGTAGGTGCTTTCTTTTTACAAGAACATCTTTCAAAACCCTCCATTAAACCGTGAATTTAATGTTTTTTTTCCAACTTTCATTGAAATTAAACGCTAGTAATTGGCGGGAGTGGGAACGGTTTCAACACTTTGAATTTAGTTGATTAACAACTTATTTAAAATGTTCAGTGAAGTAGTACTGGTATACGCTGGACTAGACGTTATCAGCTATAAAAATACCAACTCTAGCGCTCATATTTGATATTCGGGTTAATAATTGCAATCTTTTAAGGAGGTAGTTTTTGGTTAGTAGGATTTTAACCTTTCCAGATATAATTGTTAAAATAACTTGCGATCCTCTTAGTCCTTAACCCAACTTTGCGTGGTTCAATGTTTAAGTGAAACGCAGTTGTTGATACTTTTACCAATACGAAAAACAAACATCCCCAGCGTTTGGTAGAGATTATATGCCGTAACAAAATACACAAAACTGTCATATCAATTGATTCACATGCAATGCACATTCACAATTGCTAATCCCGTCCAATTCAAATCCATACCAGCCCTTGGTAGTCACGGTTAAAGTAGACTTTAATTGCATGCAATCCCGCCTATCTCTCAGCTCATAAACATGATTCCGCATTTCGCTGTCAGACTGCCATTACCTTCACAAGTCGGTTCCATAGCTCTTTCATTGTTTTTAATGGCCGTGGCTACAGCTAGCTACTGCGCTGTTCCGCTATTACGTCCTTCTCGGACAAGTTACTGAGAAAAATAGGTGCTCATGAACCTCATGTAAATGTACCTACAGAACCCAGCGCATAAAAGTGATCCTTCCCATTTTGCAGGCATAAGTTTGTTCTTCCCAGTAATCTTCATCTTGTGCGAGCAACTCTGGTCGTCAGAAGCGGTCACTTGATACTCCAACACACCTAATCACTTTGTCACTTCAAAAGCAGTAACTTGCGTACTCTTGTAAGCCCTCCCTACAAATGATATTCTACAAAACGTAAGTACACAATTTTATTGGAAGGAATTACAACATCGAACTTAACCTTTCACAAACTGACCAAGGACAGAAAGCAAGGATAGTTGAAGAAGTTCCATTGCAGAAAAGCTGGAATAAAAACCAGAAGATTATGAAGGGGGAGAGCTTTAACCGAAATATAGAGACCAATTTGCCAAGACCCCAGTTATTTGCAGCCGAGGAGTTTTAAGCAGAGAGCCCTATAGTCTCCGGAAGTATCACCCTTGACCGCCGCTTCTAAGGTTTCACCATAGAGCTCCTCGTACTTCTCCTTGATGGTTCCCAAATCGGTCTGTCATACAAATGAATAAAGTAGAGGGTAGTCAACACCCAGAGGGAAGTAGCTATACCCTAATATGTTGTTTTATCTCATTATAACAATGCTACTGGTCTATTCCTATTTTTTAATTACCTAAAGAGAAATTATTGAGGGTATTGCATCAGTTAATGCAATCTCGTCGATCAGGTGCCACGAGTGATGTTTCAACGGTGTCTCGATGAAAGTAATTTCACTTTGGTGTGACAGACAAATTCATGCTGATGGAATAAAAACATGCAAGGAGGAAGGATGTCCACTTCCTAAATTGCTTCGCTTTAGCCGCAGACATAAATAACAATAGCAGCTGAAATAAGCTTTGTTTGCTAGACTTTTCTTCGTTTAAGAAGGAGTCATCATACTAGGACAAGAACTGAGAGAAATCGTATGTATTTTTTCAAATGTGAGTAGGGAAATTCCATTAAAAGGCAAATGAGGAAGTAGTTGCAAATTATAGCATTGACACTAGCATCTTCATTCTCTGGAAGAAATTACTTTAAATTCATTCATCTCTGATGCCTCTGGAGTTAGGTCTCCGTGGAATGAAGGCCATTCATTCATTTACAACAACTTTTAACAGAAATAAAATTGAATAAAATACAAAACGGATCCGACACCCGACTTACGTCAGCCCTTAGGGCCAAAATGCGTTGCAAGGTGGAATCCCTTGTACCCGGTCCACTGATGGCAAAATGAAGGAGTTCGGCAAAGAGAGCAGCACGATCAATGGCGTATCGAACTGATTTTTTGCAAAAAAAGAATAGGAGAACTAAATCACTTTACTCAGTAATAAGGCGGACACACAGAGTGGTCAACCATACCTCTAGTCACGAGAAAGTGTTCAAAGTCTCCCGAAGTCTCCTTTTTTATTGCATCAATCAATGGGTGACCGTATGCCTACAATTAAAGTAGAACTAAAACGTTAAATCAAGTTCTAGTAGGTGTGGAATGCTTGTCGTCTAATTTTCTAACGTACTGAGTTAAATAATCATGGTTTTCATCGGTTTCCTCCAAGTATTTCTGCCAAACATTTTAGCTGCATGGCCAAAGATGGGTTTCAATTTAAAATCATCCAACTTTTTTATCCAGAATATGCGTGAGTTCCACAGGGATGCTATCTCAACGCGGATAAGTAGACCCTCAATAAATGAATTGAATGGTTGGTTAGAATGCGATTAGTGATTGCAAGACAAATTTACTTATTCTAGGGCAATTTTTGATTTTGAAAAACAAATGAATAAGTGTCGATTTTGTGTTGAGACTGATTTCATATTTACAAGCTGGAAGGCAAGCCACAGCCAATTCAGTAGAATCCGCTTGACAATATTCGACTAGTTGTGTTGGTACAAGGCTACGACATAGAGGAGCACAGCAGCTGAAATGATTGCATAGGTGCCCTTCTGTGGTTGTAGCATTAAAATGAGGCAATTCAACGCTCATCATTGCTAAATGTGATAATATATGATAAATATGCCTTGGCAATGAAATGACTGACCAAAGTCGAATAAATTTCAGGCTGCATTTACGTGTAAAGATTGAGTTCGCCGAACTAGTGAAAGTCTGCTGGAGTGATTAGTGCAATGCTTGCAAAAATAATTCCATTTCAGCCACAAGGAGTAAGTGAACCAGACATCCGCCTCCCATAATCACAAAACCACCTTGCACAAGGTGACTAACACGTCCACTATCTGTTTTACATACTTGTGGCGATTCAATTTCCTTACGTGATTCTGGTGGCACAAATGTGTGACATGCGACCAATTTTAGTTTGTGGTCATTGTCTAAACAAAATCGTGTTGCAAACGGAGCTCGATTTCCAGAAAGCAAAATGGATGTAGCATGTCTTTGGTCCAAAATAATTCAATTTCTTTTTTCACTAAGCAGCATCTCAATTGGATAGATCGGTAGGGATGCACTTGTTGGTGGCATAATAGAATAACAAAACACCACGAGTGTAGGAGTCAACTTTTTCACAAGGCCATAAAAGCGAGTGTTCTTACGTATTCCTCTTTTTAAGCATTGTATCACTGAGAAAAACATTTAGATTAGATTAATCATCTCCTTTACGATGACAAGCCTCTCTCGCTACCTTAGCTGCACACTACAATAATTGGCTTTATTGCATCACGTTTGACAAGTTTTTAAAGAAATTTACCCTTTCTGCTTAATAAAAGGACACAGTAGTAACCTAGTTACAAGAGAATCTCGTCCTTTATTCTCGGATATTATAAAAAATTGAACTTCAAAGCAATGTAGAAGTTTGTAAATTATTCCGTGTATTAAACTGGGTGATAATAGCGCTCTACAGATTCGACGGAATGAGTTTACAATTCAATTCTCTGAAGGCTTTGGACTTTTTTTCAAATCAAATAAGGAAGCGATTTCAAATCCCGTCTCTCTCTATTTGTCGAGACATAGAGCCGCCATATAAATTGCATTCAACTTGAAAATGGCTATAACTCGAATTTAAGGCACCGTTTTGTGGAACAGCCTCAGAAATCCTCGGTTATTGCAGGTGACTATAGTCGATTATCAGAGAACTTTGCATTTACCGCATCACCTGCTGACATACAGGCAGGGATTAAGTTACCTTTGTGGCACACCTCTTCCCTTTACAAAAACGTGTGGCAATGGCACTTCGCGTCGATTCAGTTCCAATCAAATGTGTGAAGGTAGATGACCCGGTAGATGAAAAGACTAAGCCGGTAAGTAAAATTTGCTCCCCCTTTTATCGCTCCTTATTGTGGTTTATGTTTGAAACAGTAAAAACAATTCTGCTTCTCTTTAGCACCATTCTTTGGCGTCTTTTGTTAATCATGCGAGTGCACTCAAGTGTGCCAATTAAACCCAACAAGGCACATGCGACGAAAATGTGGCTGGTAAGGTCTTCCATGCTACCCCGCAAATATGGATTAAGAAGTGTACAGGGAAAAATAAAAGGACCTTGAATTTACCCGAGTGTAGGCCTCGTCCGTTACGCGCATTTGAAGGAATGATCGGTTAATGATGGGACGCATGAAACGACTCTCCGCCGTGCCTGGTCGCCTTCAAGAAAGAAAGAAAGTGGCATTTAACCACTACCCATTAGTCTATTGTAATTTATGGCAGAGCACAGACTGCAAGCGCAAGGTCAATGGACTTGGAAAGAGCACGCTTTTAAGTCACTTCTTAACAGCCCTAGTACAAACGACTAGTCAATTAATGTGATGATGATACGAAGGAGCACGTTGGAGTGACATTTCAAATGGAGCTAATTTCCAAGTGGATTCACTGAGTTGCCTTTTATCGTTGCATCATGATTGCTGGCGGAACAAAAATTTAGTTGAAAGACCAAATACATCTTGGTACTGGAATACACACCTTTTGCAATGCTCAAATATGGGTGTTGTTAGCTCAGGAAGATGGTTCGAAAATAGCCGCTTGGCAGACTTTAAAAATGAAAACACAAGTGTGCTATGTGATCAGATCAACTCTACAAATGGACTTGTCGGTTTAACTTTTTATCAGATGTCATGAAACAATGAATGCCAACGCTAAAATCTGGAAGCGTCTCGTCAGGATATATGTACTTCTGTATTATCTAGCTTCCTGTCTTGTATATAGTCTGACATGGAAGCCTCCTACTTCATAGCCTCGATATTTGAAGTCTTCGAGTACTTCTAGTTTTTATTTTTAAGTCTCTGGACATCGCAAGCATTAATCATCACTTCAAACGGAGACAAGGATTACCATTAGGATAAGGTACTACTACTAGACGAGGCGTAAGACATTGAGTTATCAGTGTATCACTCGTTCAGGCTATTTCTCAAGAAATTTTGTACATCATTGAGCTGAATTGATCAGCCACTTCTTTGTCATAATTATTGTTTTACCTTCTGGAAGTGAAGAACTCCCCATGAACAATTGCAACTGCTGTCCTTCTCACGCATACACAAAGGAGGCGTAGTCTTGTAGGTGAGGGTCTTCGAAATGTGACATGATTACTGAGTAAATCGTTTGGCGATGGCTAGTGCTACATTTGTGAGCTTAAAGAACGCCGCAATATAGAAGCCATTTCTCGTCATAAGTCACGACAGGATTTCATAATGTGATTAAAAGATGCGAAGGGCAAGAAACTGTTGGTCTTTTAACCTTCTTTTCATTTCTTGATAGATGTAAGTAGGACGGATTTGCTTGGCTTTCAGTTATTTCACACGGAAATCAATTGTTACATCACTCGCGGTAAACACGACCGGGTCTTGTTCTCGACACCAGAACCCAACAAATTGGTTAAACCATATAGCACAACTTTATCAAGTCCTGTACTAAGCTTACGAGAGATTTTGACTAATGCTTAAATTAGCCAAAGAGGATGGCTTAAATAACATTTGAAGTTTGAAATAAGCAGAAAGTAGTACGAAGCGAACCGAGGAGTACTGATAAGCTGACCCATATCTATGCTCTAACAGGCATGGAAACAGTCACACCCGTTCAACAGGTCCCTACATGTTGTAACCAGCCATTGCAGCAAGTTGTACTAGAAGTGGCATGGAATCTTCCCTATGCTACTTACTTTACTGGTGAGTACACAGTGAACAATGGCATGAATTTAATTTTTTGTTATCGTTCCTATAAAGTTTTGTCGACTATAGTCAAACTCCTAACACTGCATACTAAACAAACTACTTTTTAGTGCAGCGTCTACAATAACAAGACAGACTGAGGCGTTTTAATCATCGTGTTATCTTCGTTTCTTTCTCGAGGCTAAATGTATGCCACTATGTATTTCTTGCTAACAAAGGTAAAAGCATTACCACTGGTGGTGTCAACGATAACATTCAAGAACAGGAAGAGAGCTGTTTAACATAAGGGAATTTGTTATAACTATATATTTTACTTCGCAGACCCTTGCATGCCCCGTAAAGGCAGTTTGGCACTTTATTCACTATACCAATGCTAACAGTGGCCCAGCCCTTCTGTATGCTTACAATAAAACTATTTCTTTACTACTTACCCTTCACCACAAGCGTACAGCTCCTTCGCATCACTTTCAGCAAGACCAGGGTTCACGACCTGATTGAGTGTGCAGGGTGTCAGACATTTGAGTTGCATCGCCTGAGGTTCATCACACTGGCCTGAGAGTGCTAACAAAAGCGCCGCGCAGTAGTCACCGCTTGTGTCGCCCTTGATCGCATCCTCAAGGGTTTCTCCTCCGCTCACTAAAAAAGGTAAACTTCATTAGGTAGACGAAGACACTAGTGAGTCGACTTAGTGAAGAGCCAGAGTTTACGCAGCGAAAAAATCGGGTAATGAGCATTGGTTGAACATATCCAGTGTGTCACATGAACAAGCTTGCGCTAGTAAGTCTACTAAAGGAATGGACTTTAAACAGAACATTGTGACTAAAGACATATTCGACAGTCTTTGTGGCTATCAAATGAACTTGAATAGCCAATCCTTTGAATGGTGCAAAACGAGGCAGATTGGGCTCTTACTCAAAAGGGCAAAATGTCTCATGTGTTTTGCTAGATCTTGCAGGGACGCATGGTTCTGGCAAAGTAATCGCCGGTCCATTTACTGTGGTATTTAGCACCCATTAATTAGTAGTCCATCTGTAAATCGTAAATAAAGGTATTCATGTTAAATTCCTTTGTAATTGAAACCAATTTGGCAGAGAAGGATCCCTCTGTAATTACAGGTTGATATGCCAGGCCCATTTTTTTAATGGGCTATGGACAGACAACTTATATGGAAATGTAGACAAGACAGATTTGCAATTCTGGTCACTAAACAAGACAACCGCTGCCTTAATTCGCTCTGCCTCCAACGATGGGTAGAGAAGCAATGCATTAAGCGTTTTGAAAGGTGTTCAAATAGCTTATTTGAACTCCCTTTGTTCTCGCAATGGCTCTGGCTTATAAAAAAAATCAGCCAACACTCATATTTAAAGCAATGGTTAGTTTATAAATGTGGAATCCGTGTAAATTGTTAATATATTACGAACTTCTTTGGTTAAATTCAACTCATTAATTTATGCAAAAATTATTTTGCCGTTTCATTGGAGCACAGGCTAGCACTCGTTAAGAAAGCAATGCTAGGTAACTTTTCCGCGGTACAGTGGAAATGAAGTAAGAGGGTGTTCTTAAAACCTTCGGCAGCCTAAATAAATCGATATAAAACCCAAAAATTTCACAAATAAAATGAAAAAGCACACCAAAAGATTGTTTACGAGCCACAAACCTTCCTCAAAGGCCTCTTTCAAATGGGGGATGTCCTCCTTTGAGCAACCGGCAATGATTTCATTAAGCACGCGTTCCTTGGTGCCAGCCCCCTTCATTGCCTTGTAAAGAGCCTCTGCCATCACCTGCCACGGTGATTGGATTAACAGCAAGACAAGCTCTCGGAAGTGGCCACTCAGTTCACTCTTTAGAGCATCATGCAGGGTCTGAAACAAAACAAAAACGGTCGTGATCTAGGTTGGCTGAACTTAAGGCTACACTTCTTGATAGCGGTTATGCTCTCTGCAAAATGGTTAGAGCTGCATGTTTACCAAATAACTTTGTAATCGACTTAACGAAAAGATAAGGGTCTACTTTGTGATTGGGCGCAAAATCATGCATGACTTAGTAAAGGTACGTCGATAAACAGTTCGAGTATTATGGCACTTGGGCCCGTAGTGAAGAATGGCCCTTTAAAAACAAGGAAACCTGACTTTCATCGCATGGATGAAAAGCTACAGTTAATGATGTTTTATTTACCATTTGCGTATTTTCAGACCCCGGTGTTTCACGGTGCAAATGTTCGTATTCATAAACTTGGTGAATTAAATTTGTGGCCAAGGTAGAAAAAATTTATTTTATAAGGATTTGCCTCTAAGGAAAAGGTCATATAAATCAAGAAAAGGCCATAAGTAGGTTTTATAAAGGGAGATTAAGAGTGAAGTGGCGATGATAACTTTAGCTACAATATTTTGTAGAATACAGATTACATTTATTAAAAAATTACCAGAATGGAGATGAAGAGCGACGATAAATGAAACTAATAATAAAGACCTGTAAATATGCTTTCAGGTAGAATAAGCCATTTTTTTTGTAATTCTTTACTGACATTAATTAACAGTTCTAATTGTGACCGCCTAATTACCACAACATAACAATCAGCAAATTGTGTCTTGAATTGCTATTACCCTACGTAATTGCACGTAAAGCAGTGCATTCACTTTACTGTAGTAGAATTCCATAGCCTGTGTTACATGGAAAGGACCATTACCACGCTTCAAGACCAACTACGTCAGAAAGAGTCCTAAAGAATCGCCCCTTATTTGAAAGCACTTTCGCTTTTAAGTTCCTGGGATGTCAAATAATTTTCCCTAACATTATCTAGTACTGATTCTTTTATTGAGATTTCCACAGATGTCTACGAATTAGTAGTTTTTTTTGTTAACAACTGAACTAAGATGCAGGTAAATATTATCTAACAATGGAAGGACAAAGTGGTTAGTCCTAATTAGTGTGGGCACGATGTCTGAAAATTGTAATCCATTTCACTTATACCGCAGTTGACTACGAATGGACATCTACATCAGGGTGGACCTAATAGAAAAAGGCAGGAGCGTAAGAATTCTTAGGACCAAATTGGCTTTTCTTTGACCAATTTAGGCATGGACATAGAATGTCTCGTTTCAGCACAGGGCAGAGGTCAGAGATCGCGATAACCTCTTAACATACTTTGCTCGAAATCGATGTATAAGCTTCGCGAATGGCCATTCTTTCAGCTGAAGTTCGACCTCCAAGAATCTCGATAATTTCAGCTTCATTTGTGCCTAAAATGTTGAACAAATATACAGCAACTTTTTACCATTATTTTCCTACTTTCTTCTTTTCAGAATAGTTTTACAGTTGGAAAAAACTTCAAAAGTTCTGCTTTTGTTCAAATTTTATTAGTAGGCGTTTTAGTTGCGCAGTTTAGTTGATAACTACCTGCTTCACTTGGAACGGAATTTCTGCTTACCTTTAAAGGGGTAGACTGTCCCATTTCCTAAGCAGCTTAGACGACTCGAGATGTCATTTTAAGTTTGTCATTTAGTGCACAAGGCCAGTTTTTCAAAATGGCATTCTGACTCAAACTCACATTGTCTATAGCGCTAATTGTTCCGGGGTGGTTTTTCCTCACTGATAAATTAGAGGTCTACATTTTACTACTATTGGATGGAATTAAACTCTCACGAATGCATGTGGAGCATTTTTTTGAAAAAACTTAGCAAGCGTTAGGGACAAATTAAAACTGCCCAGTTAAAGCCTTTGTAGATAAGTCTATTAACTACTTTTAGGTACTAAAAATCGGAAAAATGGTTAAAGTTGCTTTCTCATGAAGCATCTTTAATAAGTGAAAAAAAGGAGCAGCCTGTTCCAAGACCTAAGAGGTACGGTAACAGAAATGCATAGTGACGATCCCCTGGTGGAACTACAAGTGAGTGCCCTTTTTACAGGAATGTTTAAACAGTTATGCAGAAGTGAACCTCAGTGTTACAAAAACAAATTTCGAGTGAAATACTCTTTGTTCAATGTAATAGTGGATCGTAAGCACCAAGTGGTTTTGCGTTTAATGACAAAGACCCATAAGACACCAAAAGCAAAAGGCGAGTCGACTGCTTAAAAACACCATCATGCATTATTCACGTAATTGCTAACACATCAAAGAGTTCCGCAGAAAGCTGCACTAAAATTCCCAAAGTATGGCCAGTACACTGAAAGCAAATTCCACCTTGTTGATTCAGTACTTTATACAATACCATTATAGTTTACGTTAGCTCAGTTCTTTAATGAAATTTTTTTCACCGTCCTCAAAAGTATTAAGGATTGTACCATTTTGTTGAGTGTCCAATGGATACCTTGTTATCCAAGAAGTAAGTAAATGTAGCCACGGTCTTGAATGAACTTTATTTTTAGGCGAATTCAAGCTATTAAAACGGTGGGTTTGGCACAAAATTTTGGTGATTACCATCTAGTTAAGGAAGCTTAAAATAGCAAAAAGAGTAAAGGTGATTAAAGGTTGTGAAGATCGCGAGTTAGGATTATTGTGTAACAAAATTCACTTTTTCATCCCAATTCGATTATTTTGTTTAGCTTGAAACTAGTCCTGGATTCACTATTAGGCAGAAAAACAACTACAAACATTTCCTTGCCGAAATCTTTAATACAAAAAGCACTTAAAAGGCAGGTACCGATCCCTCGCATTGCACGCTTCAGATGCTCAGCATCAGCGGTCGGTGAGAATCCCGGTGTTGGAGCAATAGTCGGTTTGTATTTCTCCCCATCAGGAGTATATAGATGAATCAAGGAGCGGCAGTAGAGCCTAGTTGTTAACAGGCTATTCAGATCAAAATAAAACACGAATTCGATCTCCACGCCCTCTGTACTCTTATCCAGGAGATGACGATAAACATTTGGAAGATTAAATTCACTTGTAAATGAAGAAGGCTAACTGTTTTACAGAATGGGTAATACGTAGTTTAAGCATTAGTTGACATGAGCTTCAAGCACAAGTGGCAAGTGCCAAGGACTTGCATTTTGCTTCCGTTCATCGGTTAAAAAACATCGCATGATACCGTTTAATGGTCGCATTTCGCTCTGATTGCATTCATTATTTAGATTTTTACTACTTAGGACATACTATGGCATAAGTATAGTCTCTTTTGCTTGGGAATAATGAAAAGGTCAAGCGTCAACTTACATAATCGCACACGGAGCGGTGAAAGTGGCTGCTATACCCGTGCATAAAAGCGCTCGATAAGACGGGCGCAACCATTGGTCGTGGATTTGGGCCAATGACGTATTAGACGTCACTGATTGGTTAATTAGTGGCTCGCCTTTTTAGGGTTGCAGTCGGGGCATTTTGCGCTAGAGACGCGGTCTCCTCACATGTGATCATTGTAACGGTCTCCTACGTGAAAGATAGGCATCCATGAATGTGTCATATTTGCTACATGGTTCTAGTGTAGACAAAACATTGCAAGTCCCACAGATTAATCGAAAATGAATTTAAAACTGGCTTTGTCTGTTCCAGCATTGTAGACGGGGAACACTTAAACTGCATTCTTCAAAATGGAGATAAGCTTGTTCAATCAAATGGTATCAATAAATCCAGTGAGTGGAAGTGCTTTGACGCTTATTTTGATGCATTTGTAAATTACGAGATGTACGTGCTACTTAATTTGGTTCCAGAACTTATAAGTAGGTGGCAAAGAGCACGTAGAGAGAATGGTCAATTAAGTCGTTACTCAAATCATTTGCACTCATAGAGGTGGTACCTATGGCGCAGTTTATGAAAGAAAATTAGAAAAACCATGGCCTTGAAGCACATGTTATTCAAACTACGTCGATTTCTAGATTGGCTGACACTATTTATTCAACTGCTCCCTGTTTTTTGGCGCTAGCACGTTAATTCTGAATTCAGTTTAGGCAATATTTGTGCATAAATACAAGCCACATTTAAGCAGCTAAATTATCAACACTCGGAAGTCAGCTAACATACATGCGGAAGCTTTCAGAATCTTTCCAAAATTTTTTAGAAAATAAATTTGGTGATCTCATTAAAGGAAGGAGATTAGCATGTAAAACCTAGGTACGAAACTTTATCCAAGGTACCTCTAAGTTATAAACACCTAAAGAAGGTAGTGGCAGTTTATTGCCTTTTTGTTCGACAGTTTTATCCACTCGAGGCATTTCCCAAACACAGTCAAGACATATAACTACATGACATTTGTTATTTTAGCCTATTAATACTTACAAAATTAAGCGGTAGATTTAAGAAAGTAATGTAGCTTTCAAAAAAAACATGCTTACTTTTTTGCCAATTCATTCTTTGAAAAATCTTTTCGAACCAGAATCTACAGAAATTCTAAAGCAAAGGCATTCACACAAAAGGCAAATGGTGTGTACAGCATTGCAAAATCTGCAGCAACTTTGTAATCAAAGCGTACTCCATTCCATATAATACTACGCTTTTTAAATATACGTTTTTACTGATTGTGAAGTTGGGTCCTTTCCTTTCCCCTTTTCATGATTGGATGCTTGGAAATAGGTAGGCAGGCTACTCACTTCATAATTCAGTCTACATATTGTGCAATTCTAAAAGTTTCAAAATATGACATCATTGCAAAAATGAAAAACAGTCGTTGGCACAAGCATTGCCTAAGGGACTCCTATACCGTTTGCTCCATAACCCACCGACCTTGCGCATTCACAATGTAAATATGGCTTTATTTCATTAATTAAGCTTGCCTTTGTTAAAAGGTTTCTTTGTCGTCTTGCCTTAAATAAAATGATATTCTGTTGCGATTCTGTCCTTCATGTCTCTATACGAATGCCTTTGTGTTGAATTAAAACTGAGTTGTACGTATGCAGGAAATTCTCCATCTACAGATGGAAGCAGCATTTTTATGACATCCTGTCTTATGTTCTTTTAAATGGGTAGTCCGCTGGCTGCAAGTGTTGTGTGGGCAATTTTTATATGAAACTTGGAACCATCCGCCCCTAGCTTTGCTGTCAATTTGGCGCAAATCTTCAATATTAATGTATTTACCACCTGCAATACAACTCTTATGGGTTTACCACTTTCATCCTGGCCTCAGCTCGGGTCCCTCACGCAGCTCTTTCCAAGATAAGCATAAAATCATATTTCAGGGAAGAGTTTTACAAGCACGTACCCTTTATCCACCCATTGTTTTACAAAAATTAAGCAAAATGATAAAGACGTCATTTGGGAAGGTGGTCAGTGCGGTCACCTAACCATTCCGCGCCATCATAAGGCAGTGATTTACAGGGCTTTACAGCTGATGATCCAAATGTTCTTTGTAGGCTCACACAAGGTGTAAATGATTGGTGTAAATAGGTAATCATTTCACCTCAAATGGAAGGAGAATGCTAATAGAGGAGATTTACGTATTTTGGGTAATTGGGCTCAGTACGGCTTATCAAAGCAGCTCATTCACCCAATACATTTCCCCTTTTTAATTCTGCAGGCTTTTTAAATAAAATGCAGTTATGCGTATAAGCGCAACTGCAATCGTCTGCAAATTAGTTATGTTGGATAAGATTCATAATATCACACTTCATCATGGAAGACTATGTTAATACTTCTTTTGGGGTAACTTCCACCCATCCAACTGAGTGTAGACAGTGAAGTATGGAATTTTTCTAATGTAGGCTGTGAAATTATTAAGCAATTATCGTGTTCCCTTACTAGGGGTGTAGGAGCATAATTCAGTAGTAATAAATAGGTGAGACAAATGCCAAATCTCTTGGATTTTAAGGCCCTGCAAACATTCCTGTATTTTCAAAATGAGCGTAACAATTCTCCTCTTTCCTCTATGTTGCGACCTCTACACGAGTTCATTTGACGACGAAGCATACTCATGAACATTAGGTTGGCTAGTTTTTGGGGCTATTTATCTTGACATCCTGCATAACCTTATTAATTTATCCTTTCCAAGGCTATTTGGTCTTTTTATGATTAGTCTAATAAAATGTATCCCTCTCTAATAAATGCAGTTCTACATAAATATGCACTTAACTAGGTGATCAGTTTGTGTATAGCAAATGAATTACAGGTCTGGAGTGTCAAACAATGATGGAGAAATAAGTGAGTCGCTATGTGGCATTAACCAACTGAGAATTATGAAGGATTTAACCTTTCCACATTATGCTGCATTAAATGCTGAACCATTTCTAAAGCAATAAGTAGTATTTGTGGAGCTTATGATTTCCAGCGTGATATCGTGTATTGCTCCCACCGATATGTGAATATCTTATCCAAGTAATCCACCTGAAGATTGACCTGAAGTCCTACCAAGGTGCCACAGTTGATCCACTTTCCATGACACTAGCAATTACTTTAGCATTTGTCAATTCTGTGTAAATAATAAAGATCGTTTTTTGAAGGCTACAAACCTAAGTACTTCTTACATCTAGGTATTCTTTTACCAAGCACGGCTGAATTTCGTCTCTTGGTCTTCTATCTGCCCACATCTCCACCCACCTACTTATGCAAATTTAAGTAGTTATAGTAAGTGAATATTAGTTAGATCTTATACTTACATGGATTTAGTTTCATTTGTCTTTATGCATCTTACGATTTTAGACAATCCTGAAACAGCCTTCTTATTCTTCTACATTAGCAATCCTGTTACAAAATCGAATTCGTTATGTGAATTCTGACAATCCCTTGATAATGAATAGCTCGCATAGCCTATACTGGAATGCAAGATACGTAGTGATTTTTCCCTAATCTATCTAAAAAATGGAATGAACGCTCGTTTTAGAAATTTAGCTGTTTGTTCTAATTAGGCGTTGAGTAACTACGGTGATGAGTGATAAGAGAAAGGGCGAGAGGAGGTGAGTATAACATAGTAGATTTATTCACTTACCCACTTCCTATCCAGCTATATGATGTCGCAGCTTGACAACGGATCTAAGGTTCCCCGTATAGATCCATCGACGGCTTCAAAAGGAACACCAAAAGTGATATTAGTCTACGCGATTCTATCTAAAAGTTCGTGGAAAATTTTACCTCCTTCATTGAGGCGTTGGTTCTTAACATCCTTGCCTTATCTTCATCACTGTAGTGGAGGAAATCTGACTGAAAAGGTGTCATCAAAGGAACCTGGTCCGAGGAGAAACGAAACAGCTTATGAGAGAGGGATAGAATAAGCTTAAGAAATTGCGCGAAGCGAAACTGAGTGTTGGAGTGAACAGTAGAAGGGTGAAGGTGCTGGCAGAATTGGCAAGGGCAGTGTCTGTGTAAAGACTGCTCCACTTTTAAGCAAACCACATTCTTTACTATTACGGCAACATGTAGTTCAATCGTAGTAGCAATTTGACGGTTCTTCAACCGATATGTACCAAGCTTTGTGGCCTTCCACTCCGTTGTTCTGACGCCGCTCCTTAGCAGTGGTGGCGGGCACAACACCACTACCGGTCCACACATGGAAAGTGGGGTAAATTTTTTAAAACAAAAATTTTAGAATTCCCCAAAAGGACGGGAACGGTGCTGTGATTTGAGTTATTCACCACCTATGAGCTAAATCAGTAAAACTTAAGATTTTTCAGCATTTTCGAGCCCGGGTTGATGTTGTGTTTACAAATAGTTGAGCGTATACGCAAAACGTTGTGCGTTATGACTGTACACCACAGTTAAGTGCCAATGTCTCGTATAATTAAAACATGCTTTAGCGATTTGCTGACAACTTACTTGGGCTAAACTTGGCGTTTTTAATACAAAAATGATCCTTATTAGCTTCTTTACATGGTTGATGAATGCAGAATAGACATATATAAAGTGGATTTGGTATCAAATTACGGGTTTTAATATTATATTTCATAAAGCCATACAGGAATTGAGACGAATTCCCATTTGTCATTGGTAGAACCTAGTTTTAAGCATTTTTTAGGCATTATAGGGGACGATTTGCAACCAATTAGTTCTCTCTGATAACACAGGAAAGAAAGAAATAAATATTTTACCGTTATTTTCAGTAGTTGAAATAAACGTTTGTTTTCAGCAAGCACTGTGGTATTACTTTAATTTAAACCCTATACAAAATTGCATTTCTTAGGTAAAGGATGAGTTTGAATGCCTTTTAAATTACAGTAAACGCATTTCTCATGTTAAAATCAGCACTTGAACCTATTAAGTAGAGAATAATTCTAACGAAATGATGAAATTTGATAAAACTCTCAAAAAGAAATTGTGGAGCATTGTCATCTATGCTATGTTTACATTAAAGGGCGTCCAATTTGTTGTTTCGACCCATTTTACACCTCATTCTCAATATTTCCCATTAATGAACCCCAGTAATGGTTATCACATTATTGGTTAAATGAATTTTTGTCACCCAGGAAAAATACTCTGTTAAACCACTTGTATTGTCGATTACAACGGAACTCTCTCTATAGAGATTTATATGAAGGAGACTGCCTTGATAAATCACTTGTAAGGCCAGTCAACTTCCATTGAAGCGTCGTTTATAAGGCTTAGCAAACGGTAATATTCTGATACTTATATTGTCGTCCCCCTTCGTCTCTCAACTTACTTATTAGTTAGCGTTATCTGAATGTCAGTTGGAGTTAATATAAGTTATGCACTATTTCTACAGGAATATTATGGGAAGCAAATTTACCCAAGAACGACAATGACCTGGTCTCCTACAGCTCCTCTGAAGATAGCATGTGACTGGTAAGAGTCTGCATCGCTAGGATGACTCTTTTTTAAAAAGTCTTCGTAGACTTAGTCAATCAGGAAGAATACCTTCCATTTCAAATGATCGTTTGTGGAGCAAGTTGCTGCTAAAGACTGTAAAGTTGGCCGTAAAAATAGGCTAAAGTATCCTTTTGTAACAATACAAACAGTACTAACCCGCTGAGCTATTGTCGTGGTACCAGAGCGGCCTATGAAGACGTTTTGACTAACAAAGTACATAAGACGTTGGAAAGAGAGGGGTATATACCACGAGACCAACACTAGGCCAAAAAAAAGGGAGATTAAAGAGTCAAAGTTATCTCGTGAAAAACTGGTTGTTCGGTTTGCACTTGTACTTATTGTAGAAAAAATAAGAGTTTGATTTAATGAATTTTGAAAAAAATGCTCAACAAATTTACTCAAAGAAACGAATCAGGCCACGAAGATCACTCAGAGCTCTTACTCATTTCGGCAACAGCCTATGGTAATCTTCAAAACTTTGGCGAATTTGTAGAAAAATATTTGGTTTAATCATTTGTAATCAGCAGTTTTGTGCAAATTTTTCATTATGTTTTTACAGGTTTCCGAATTCTTGCAGCTTTTTTACCTATAGCCGAATCGTTTTTGCAACTGCTACTTTAATTTAAAACGCTAAAAATATTTCTCAAAATAGTTTTAGTTAATATGCACAGATACGACCAATTTATTGGCTAAGAGTAAATAACGCATTGAAGAAAAATCAACCGTAAAGTTTATAGGAGACCAAATGAGTAGAAATGCAGTTCTCAAAGAAGCACCGTATTCAAGAGCGAGAAAAATATGTGGCTTCTTAAATATACGCTTTTAACAAAAAAAGAACAACAATGGGTGTTTAGCATCGTCCTGATTGAATATGTATAAATTCCAGTAAAAAAGAACGGATTTCAATAATTGGTCCTTTTTCAACGGGTTGGGGGTGGGTTGCCTTTTGGAACAAATAAAACATGCAATCATCAGAAGGAAGGGAGATGCTCGTAAAGGGGAAAAATTTGTTGGGAGTCTGCATAGGAAAAGAAGCTTTAACAGTAAAATGCGTTAAATGTCCAGAGCTGGGTTGTGACGCGATGCTTGGTGTTGATTCACTACGTTACACCAAAGCTGTCCCAAATTTTGAGGAAGGTACTTTTCCGCCCCCCAGTGCGATAATGCCAACTTAGATGTTTTGCTACCAAAGGAGGATCCGGATAGCATCTTCAGAGCTCCTTTTTAAGCTGCAGTCATCCCCATAAACAGCTTAGATGACCTTTGCGCACACCTGACTCATATTTCTGATGACTAGAGGGTAGAATTTCGCCAGTTTCTGATTAGGCAAGCGAACGTGTTTGCAGAGCAAGGCGCTAAGCCGGGACGAACAGGTACCGCCAAGCATACGATACCCATCTGGCAACAATTTAGACGTATTCTACCTCCTCCGTCAGAAGAAGCTATACAAACATCACAATGAACATGACGCTC
The DNA here is from genome assembly GCA_000469725.3 of Echinococcus multilocularis. Classification (NCBI taxonomy): domain Eukaryota; kingdom Metazoa; phylum Platyhelminthes; class Cestoda; order Cyclophyllidea; family Taeniidae; genus Echinococcus; species Echinococcus multilocularis. The sequence continues at coordinate 1,013,217 of LN902846.1, read as the reverse complement.
TCCAATTGCGCTGGTAAAGACGAACGATGGTAGCCTCCGATTGTGCACTGGCTAGGGGGAGCTGAAAACCGCAACTAAGAAGGACGCATTCCCATTACCCTACATAATCATTTCACTCAACGCAAACAGCATTGATTAGTTTATTCCCAACAGCACAGTGTAATATACCTCGATGATATTCTCATCTTTGGTAGAGATATTCGAGAGCATAACGCCAACCCAAGACTAGTATTCGACTGTCCGCTAGAAGCAGGATTGATCCCAAACCCGAAGAAATGAAGTTTTCTGTGATGCTTAATTACCCTCCTGGGACTCACACACTCATAAGATGGTCATCATCAGGACATGGTCAAAAACAACTAATCAGAAAGAGCAAATTACTCTAGGCGTTTTGTTAAAGGTTCTGCTAAGCTCGCCAACCCGTTGCAAATATTAACACTAAAGCAGGCAAAATAATCAAGCTGGAAAAAAGTAAGATAAAGTGTTTAAAGAACCAAAGCGAATGCACTGCTCAGCATTGATTCTAGCATTGCCCAACATTAAATCGAGCTTCCCAACGTTCCTACTGAGTACGGATTCGAGCGATGCAGACGTGAACGATGTACTCTTACGAAGGGACAAAAATGGAAAGAAACACGTCATTGCCTACGCGAGTACTAGACTCAGCAAAAAAAGCAATGCAACATGAGCCGTTAGCTATCTGCTCAATGGCTAGACATTTCAAACACTACTTGATGGCGAGGAAGTTTATGGTAAGAACGGATCATCAAGCATTCAACTGGGTGAAAGCACTGAAGGCACTTGACCGCCGGGTTACACGCTGGTACGAAGTTTTGCAGAAATATGATTCCACGGTTCAATACAAAAAGGAAATAAGCATAGCATTGCGAATACTCTATCATAGCAGAAACAGGCAATGTCGTAGTGAGAACCATACTTTTGAAAATCATTGGAGAATTGCGCGGTGTACGGGTCCTGATTTGGCTCTGATTTACGAGAAGTTCCCTCATCCTCTTATAAACTTACAGCGGAAGGGATGACCCCATCGAGCAAAGCGGCCAGATGAATGTGGTAAGGATCGTCGAAACTCTCTCTAAAGGTGAGGTTTTATGGTACCAAGAAAGCGTCGAATCTCCTAGTCGCCTAGCGGTCCCTGTCTTATTTGTACAAACAACTCCTTAAGTTACACTAGCAGCTGGGCCACGTGGGTAAAGAGAGGACAGTAGATGCCTCAAGTGAAAGGTACTGGCGGCCTTTGCTCACCCCATACTTACTAGACTTCTGCTGAACCTGTATCTCTTCCAGCAGCCTTAAATGGCCTCACTCTTAAGCAATTGTACCACTGCAGCCTATGCCCATGGGTTTCCCAGGGGAAAGGGCAGGTACAGACATTATAGGTCTACTACGGCCTTTCAAGAGAGTAAACTGATGTGTTCTGGTAATGGGGGACTATTTCAGAAAATCAAATGAGACGAAACTTAAGAAGACAAGACGCTGAAATGGTTGCTTTGGCTTTCTTCAGTAAGTGGAATTGTCAGCATGGCAAATGTTGAACCAGAAGACTGGGATTTAAGCATATGACGTGCAGGGATACAGTCCATACATCAACACACGATTCACCGTTCAAGATACTCACAGGTCATGAAATGGGAGTGTCTTTCTATAACTCTCCGCCAAACATAAAAGCGGCAACCAACAATGTGCAAGAGTACTTGCTGTGTCTGAAAGAATGCATAGGAAAACATCTTAACGTCACACGTAGACACGACCGTCTTATATCAGACAGAAGAAATAAAACGGCAAATGCAGCTTAACTAACGCCTATCGAGGAGACTTAGTGCAAATATACAAGCCGGTCCCCCCAACCTTCCCATTAACCTTGAAGCAAAGATCCATTCCGAGTAGTGAAAGTGCTCTCGCCTTCAAATTGCCTCATCTGCAGCGCACAACTTCGTGCCCAGCCAATAACCCTTTACCACAACAAAGAAGAACTATGCAAAGATACATCACCAGTCGGATTTGATGTCGAAGGTTGGGTACTAACTAAAGGAAGAAAATCTCCGAGTGGCAAATTTGAAGGAAACCCGTAGGGGAGCACAGAAAATGGAGCTAAAAAGGCGAGGGACGTATGTAGAGATTATTGTATTTAAAATGGACCTTGAGAGGAAGCAGGCAGTCAACTCAAACCTCGTAATGGACTAGTGGGTGGAGTCTGCCGAAGCGTAGAATTCGTCAGCCTCCTGATCTCCCAAACCTGTACCTATTCTTATTGACTCTACTTACCAAGCATGTTTGAATCAAATCAAACTCCTCTTTCAAAGGATATGAAAGCCCGAGAAGAGAAGAAAATGGGGATTGTGCTAAACAGTAATGCTTCTTGAATACGGATTATTCAAAATGACTAGAAAATTTCCTTTGATTTGTTTTGAGAGGCAATTTAACATTTTCATTTATGACCATCTTTTCAGATACGGTAGTCAAAGTTCGGTGATATTACCAAAGACATAAGTATGCAAGATATTTCAACTCCATTTGGTATTTCTACACTCATAACAAGAAGAATGATGGGTTGAATCTGTGCTTTTTTAAGTAATTTCACACCACTGCACACCTACTCTTTAGTCCCGCATTTTAAGGCTATATAGCCTCCGCAACCAACCGCAAAGAGACAAGAGGCGTTGGAGGAGCCAATGCGGGGATGGAGTGTCGATTGGGTGCTTACTGCTAAATTGAATTTCACAGGACCCGTTTTAACGAAATGCATAGGTCTCTGCGCAAAGTTGCTACTCTCCTCTGCGTCAGCGGCTTTGTGTTTCTCTTCTGTGTCGCTGGTTGCGGAGTTATTCTTCAGTTCCAACTGTTTAATCAGTTTTCAAATGGCTCCAGAGCTGTCATCCTCAATCCGAAAGACTCTGTAGCGCTGGGTAAACGACACTACTTTGCTTCCATGAGTCTTGAACAAATTGATGAACTCTCTGAAGACCGCGCGAGAAATCTTATCCCTCCCCAATTGGATTATCCCCTTGGTGAAAAGGTAATCATACTCGTGCCTTATCGCAACCGAAAACTGGATCTCCTAATATTTCTGCTTCACATGACATCGTATATGCGGATCGTTGGCACTCCATACGAAATTCTGATAACTGAGCAAGTGGGGAAATCACGATTCAATAGGGCAAAATTATTTAACGCGGCATTGAGGGAAATTTTTAATGCAAAACCAGGTGACCGGTTATACGGCTGCTCCTGTTTTGCATTTCATGATGTGGACAAGCTTCCTGTCAGCATGAAAACGCCGTATTACTGCCTTTTCCGACCACACCAACTTCTACGTTACGTGCACTATAAAAAAGGTGGAAAGCCGTAAGTCAGTTAAACATTCGTTTGCCCTGTAAGCAACATTGATTTAGCCTACTTGGTGGCACAGTACCAAAAATTAAAAATAGGTTGTTCATTAGTCACTTGCTGTAATATTTTGACTTTTTGGCCTTGAATTACCTGATGAATCGGATGTTTACGTCACATAACCCTCCATTTTATGTTTTTTACAATAGCCGTTGGCTATATCAGGGTGTAAGTTGTCCCTGAAGTTCCGGTGATAGCGACTGTATTGTACATTTGAAATAAAAGGCATCTGATACGTCCCGTTACACTGCCATTAACAGGGCACCCAAATAGTCGTTAGTGTTTTAATAGAAAACACTCCATAATTCAATTTCTTACAAAGCCAAGACTGTTTGACATAGCATTGACCAGTGTATCTTATTACAATACGTGTTGTTCTGTTACACCAGGTTTTACTTATCATGCTGTAAAATACTTTTCGTTTAAAAAGAAACTCTTAAAAAGATGTCAATTTCAAAATTAAGCTGCTATTGTTAATGAGCCAATGCCGTGGAAATAGTATAGACAAAGCTAGAAGAAACTCAGGGGCTGTTGTGGACATAAAACTGAAGAACAATATCCAAAAAACAAAATTTTACTAAATTACAACAATAAGGCTAGTGACATCATCCTTGGCAACAGCAGAATATTAAATAACAGCACCATCTTTAGCCACTTCGTCAAATTAATCCGCCGCATCGAAATTTGCAGAACTAGTGTATCAGGCTTTCGACTCATGTGTCCTTCTTTAACCAAACACACAGAATGTATCGCAACACTCTTGGCGGCATAACCCTCTTCACACGAGCCCATTTAGAGGCTATGAATGGCGCTTCGAACTCTTTTGAAGGCTGGGGTGGTGAAGATGACGATCTCTATAAGCGAGTTCTCTACATCCATCACCGCCCTCAGAGAGCCCGCTTCGACGAGGGTCAATTCTACGAGGAAAATGGAGACAGTCATGTCCGTGATAAGTCGCTTGATCGGTACCGGACATTGGCCAAAAGCAGTCCTCAGCAGATGCTTCAGGATGGACTGCGGCAAACGCAGTACACACTGATTCGACGCAGAGACTACTCAAGCTTTGTTTGGATGCTGATTTTACTGTGAACTGACTTTGATCTACCAGATGAAGAATTAGAATTTTATATTCATTGACGTTTTACTAAAAGCATTTGTTTATCCCTGTGTATAATCTTTTTCTCTGTCAAGCTGTCTCTTTTGTAATTTTTACAACAAGTGTAAACACGGACTTGGTGCCACTGTGAAGGAGGGCTGATCCCGAATATCTGATCAATGCATAATCTGTCATGTGGTGAAGTTGTATAAGTAAACAATTTCCCTTTTGAGGCAGTAGAGGCCGGGTCATCATTCACATCCCTTTACAACTTCAACAAGTTAACGCGATCCGAGTACCAAGGCATGAAGTTGTCCTAAGGGGCGATTCAGGGGCATTAAAGATTCCACTTATCCTAAAGCTTTCCAAATAACAGTGAAACAGTGAGATCAGTGCCGAAGTGAAGCGGATGACTATGTTAAACTACAGGCATACTTGTTACAACTTGAAGCAAATCATATCTTTTGTAAACTCAAGGCACTGGTTTACCTTGTCTCAAAGCAAGTGAAAACGATTTAGTTGGGGTCAATTTTAGTTAACTGAGTTGCATGCAGTAAGGGGATTCCTGTAAAGCAGAATATTCTTACACTCCTGTTACTTCTTTCCCAATGCTAACCACACCAAACACTGCTGCCGGGTCTCACGAAGTGACGATTAATGCTAATTGAATTCTCTTATGTTTTTCTTTGTACGATTACAATTATTTGCCAAAGCTGAATCTACTAGTAAAAGACAGGGAATCCCCATGCAAAACACCAGACCCCTCTATATTTGACTTTTGTAAACTCCAAAATCCATGATAAGGCAAAGAGATGAATTTCCATATTGCTCTGTAATAAATATCAGTGATGAAATTAACAATTTTTGCAATTGGAGATCTAGTTCTCTCTTAAAGAGATGCAATCCTTTGGCGAATTCCATTTGCACCTGATGTTTTACCAGCAGCTTCCATCACACCTTACCCATAAGTCGTCCATTCAGCTAGTCATGCAATTGTCCGATGCTATTGTCGAGGACAGCTGAAAATCATCCATAGGAGAAATATCGGGTAAGATAATGCAGAAGGTGAAGAAGTGGTAGGGTAAGGGGATGAAAAGAAGCTCTTGTCCTCCTCCTATTATAGAGTGTGGGATAAGACATTTCTACAGGTAAGTTTTATGGCAGTAAGATCCTCTTACTGGATTCTAAATGCTCGAGCAAAATATAATTTTGTGACTGCATGTAAACGTCTGCAAATCGGTGCGAAAAGCAACAAATGGCAGAATTGTTTTTGTCCCTAAACAAGGACTTCGAATTTCATGAGAGTATTTTATTACCTCTTGTCGTTGAAATATACGTTCTGTGTGATTATTTCCAATTCAAAAACTGAGGCACCAGTTCATTCGAGAAGTGATTATAACATCGTTGAATGAAGATATTTGGCGAGCATATTTAACTCAAGAAAGAATATCAACGTTTTTCAGGGAAGTTAGGAACATGATTAAAAGCGTGCTGCTTACGAGGGCATAAAGGTGTAACCAAATAGGTTGACACTCATCTCTCCACACTGTTCACTATAAAGTGTTTCATGTCATTAAAAGTCACAAATAAAAGCGCTTTTCTTAAGCCTTTCTATCAACCCCAGTGTCGACAAGACAGGCCATGGCGCAATTAACTTAATTATTTTCAACTGTAGGCGGAAAGCGATATAACTAATCGTCATTCACAATGTTTAGCTTTATAAGGCTCGTGTAAGAGAGATGTTACTCTCTTAGAGATGGTCACTTGGGCTCAACGAATGCCTAAGCGCTGAGCACTTGTCCGTGTCCAATGGGAAACCGCAGTCAGACTTAAGTTGTAATTCTTAAAACGCGAAAAAATTCACAACGATTTCAAGATCTAGTTGTTTTGCGGTTATAAATCGGAAGGCGAACCAAAGTGCTTCGATTTAAGCTAACATAATGAAATCCTAAAGAGGTATTTAAATACGCATTTCCCGAGACATCAAGGAGAAATTTTATGCAGGTACGAGCAGACATGTAGCATTTCTTACAGTTTTACGAAATCAAGGGAAACGAAGCAATTCAATAAATTTAAGCATTAGAAAGAACAAAACCATATATAGCCTTCTATACACCTCTAAAATGTTTAAAAGTGTCTGTATTAAAATAATCAGCTGAATACATAAAAGTTACACCTCAGCATCGTAAAACTAAACTTGCCTTCGGGTCTTTACTGTAATTCTGAACAATTTTTGTCAGCAAACACAAATCATGTTCTCTTTGTTAATTACAAATATTTAACTGGACGTCATGCCAATTTACAACACAAATCCTTTCTCACTATCTAAACCGACAACAAATATCCCTAAGTTTCTTTGCTGAGGAAGAAATAAGACATGGAATTATAATTTTCAGTCAGAAAGAGCCTCTGCTTATTTTTCCATTTTCCACAAGCTGCGAATTTCCCATCGTAACGAGCGTTCCATAAAGAACACTGTAGTATTAGTAATTATTTTCGAGGCAACTATTGCTATTCACTTTAAAATTAAACTAAAAGGGCTGGTTGAATAAGGTTCAGAAAGAAAACAGAAATTTGGAACCTATAACCAGTTCTTATTATAAGTATATGTCCTTCTAACTAGCGAATTATGGATGATCACAATGTGAAGGAAGAATAGTGTATTTGTGCAGTGATTATGGTATGCTCAATTACAAATGTGAATTTGTTTATGTGTACCGTAAACTAACGGCTTGCTGCTAAGGTGCTACAAGTTGCCTTAATTCAAATATAGGAGGTTACCTATTCTAATGCGTGGCCTCTTTGCTTCAGCATTGGTCAACCTCCGCAAGAGCGTCATTAAACGCTGCTGAAAACTCTCTGGTTCTCACGCATGATTGTAGCCAAACTAGTTGCAAAGTCGAATGCTTTATAACGCCTTCTGGCGGCGACAATTGGGTAGACTGGACGACGCCATTACACTTTGGGTAGAAAATAAGACTTCTCAATAACCGTGTAACTTTGGGGAAATTAGATAATTTGTGCGAAAAAGTAATAAGGGAAAGGGCAGCTGATATGGTCGGCTAGAATTGCAGCGTCATTAGGAAGAACAAATTTGCGCCTCATGTTTAGTACTAGCCCAGAAGATTATCTTGGCACTTAGGCTAGCAAGGGAACGTGATGCAGGTGGGAAGATTTTAGTGTTTCGATAAAACTAGTAAATGAATAAGGAAAAATCTAAGGCCTATTACCTTTGCGTAAGAATTGCCAATAAGCATAGAATAGGGGTGAAATCATAAAAGAACACAGAAAAACAAGTTGATTTGAATGCAAAGTTCCGTCTTTACAAGTCATTTTAGAAAATTTGTTAGCTAAGAACAGAATAGGTGGATCATACTAGGACCCAGGTTTGGCAGGATTATTTGTTTAGAAGTTGTCTCATCTCGACAGAAATAATTGTGCTCTTTCTGCTTTGTGGTTGATCTCGATCCACTCAGATGCTGTTTTAGTGGCTGACACAAGAAAGGTACTTTTGTTCATGCAAAGCCTAATGAAGCCCTTTTTTATCTAAAAATGCAATCGTCTCTGGCATAACCACCGTCATCACAGAGAAGATTATAAGGTTTTTGCTTTGAAAAGGGGTCTATTGGGTGGTCATTGCTATTTTCTCCTGTAAAAGACTATCAAATTTTTCAAAATATCGAATGTAGGAGATCCAGTGCTCGCTAAGTTTTTGTAATAGTTTTGCAACCGAGTGGTTACAACAATACAAAACAATGTGACCACTTTCTAACATTTACTTACATTTCTTTACTACTTAAGTTATTGTCGCATCAAAATCATCTGCCGGCAGAGGAGCATTCGTGGTCCCGGTGCACTTTCTGTCCTCGATCCCTAGCACAAGTCAGAGCAATATTTCTTCTCAATAAAGTTATTTTATAGTACTCACAACACCTTTCACCTCGGCTAAGCCATAAATTTAGCTGAAAAGGTACAACAAAGTTGTGACCTAATGCACTCGAACGTAATGATTTCCAACGTATCTATTTCAAATTTACCACACACGCAAATTAATTATTGTTTATTAGATTATTTGGAGCATTTTTTCAGTCAAGAAATTGGTCACCGACTTATAGATGATAACTTCCTTCCTTAAACTGTTAGGCTTCCAAAAAGGCAAATGCCGTCAAAAATCTACTCTATAAAACCGGTAAAGAAGAAATAAACACAATTTAACACAAACACAAAGATAGCATTGAAACTAAATGCATTTTAATAAGAAAATGTGATACAAAAAGTACAATACGTCGGTTATGGTAAAAGGTTTACTTTGTGTCTTAGCCATTGTACTTTCACCGGGTAGGATGATCCTGTGCCGTGCCAGTAGCCCGATCCCTCCTGTGTGTTGAATGTATATATTCCACCCAAGTACTGTCTTCTTTCGTCTTCAGGGTAGGCTCAAAGCACTACACTGATGGCAGTGCAAAGTCAACCTCGTCTAAAAGGACATCCATCCTGATAATTACTGATGGGTGATAAACCTCAGTGGGATGGATGAAGTGCATATGCTACGGATAGGCGAATCGGTGATGACCCCAAACAGAAGGGCTGAAAATGACGCGTACGTGTACCAACCACTTCAGTCCCGTGTTCTGCAGGAAAGCTATCGACAGCGGGAGCGACACCAACTATGAACCGTTTGCAAAAGTTCCGTTGTGGAGTTTCCTACCAAACCTGTGTAAAGATATCGACAGTGTGAGCTCGCGTTGCCTCCCTCACTTCTCCACGGCCAAAAAGACATGACTGGACACCACTGAATTGAGAACCAAGCGGTAAGGAGAAATAGATGCGAAATCAGACCTCACAAAACTGTTCAACTCCCGTCCTTCCTTACAGAAAGCTACTTTTAGGCCACCGTTCCTAAGTCTAGCTATGGACACGTATGATATCCAGCACAAATTCCCGTTCCTGAACCCAATTCCCATATAGAACAAGACTCCAGACTTGGGTGAGTTTTCAAGAGGGGCGGCAAGCAAACCCGGTTCTGAATGACAATTATTATACAATTATCGACCGCTAGACCTTAACGTAACAGAAGAAGAACATCTACAAGGAGAATCTGTGAACTTTTTTAACAGAATGTCAAAAATGATGTCCCCCTTTAGCGATGTCCAAGTCCAGTGTTCTGCAAAAATACTATCCGCGACCGAAGCGAGGGTAGCTTTGAACAATCTGGAAAAGTTCGCAACTTAGCTGTCAACGTAATTATTCGATGCCAGGTAAGGGAAACCAAGATACCTTACCCGCCACTTTGTTAGTTGAATAAAGGACAAATATGTAGCTGAACAGAACAGAAGTGAGAATAGAGTGTCAAAGGTAAACAGGCGCACAACATTAACCCCATGAGGATATTGTAAATCCCTTCTTTAATCAGATGATTACTTTTAGGCCAGTGTTTTACAGCTAGCAATTGGCATTCAAGATGCCCTCGCTGTGGAGCCTCATCCAGTGCCGAGCAGTACATTTCCCACTTAGGATGAAACTTTAGGCAAGTTGGAATCTCCAAGATCCATCACTGACGTTGGGATCAAATATTTGCAAAGTTTAACAAAATTATACGACTAGAGTGGCTGCTGCATGGGTGTTTTTTTCTAAAGCAGCGACTACTTCCTGAGAGTTGGCTTGAGAAGTTGACCAAAGGAAGCAATGGAACGTCGCTCAAAAGAAACTAGGGGTTGTGCAATGCTTGGAAGGTTTGTTTAACACTATGCTTGACTGCGCGGGAGCTTACGTCTTTGCAGAATAAACTTTAATTCGGTGGCATGATTCCTAAGCCATGCAAGCAGTCTCAGCTATTCCAGACATCAGCAATACTTTTTAACTTCTGACTTCAGGGAAGCTCCAGGGTGCGGTATTCAAAATATCATACAACAAAATTAGATTACACGAGTCCTCGATGTCGATTTAGCTTGTATTTGGCTCCGAAAACTAGTATGAACGTACAAAGGCAAATAAAAATTGTATATATTATAAGCTTATTTTATATGTAATATGTTAATGATATGCTTAACACTCGGTTATAGTAAGACGCCACAAAGGGCTCCGCCAATGTGCATTTCAGGCAGCCTGGCCACCCCAATCTATTCCCCATGTCGACAAAATACATTCCGCCCGAGTTTTACGTCTTCTTTTGTCTCCAGGGCGGGTTCGAAGCTCCGCAGGGTTGAAGTGGAGTTCGAACCCTATCTTTTCACTTCTGCGTGATAAGCCTTATCAGCAGGAAAGAAGCGGATAGCTGCGGACGGAAGTACAAGTGACGCTCCCTGGCAGATGTAAAAGTTACACATACTTTTGGCACTTACCCCAGTCCAGTGCTCTGCGGGAATGCTATTAAGGTCTCAAGCGGCACTAGCCGCAAAATATCTGGAGAAGTTTGTTGCAAAGCTATCCACCGTACCTGCATAATTATATCAATTGGCCAAACATGCGATACCTTCTCCACTTCTTTACCTGCCGGATGGAATCCAGATAGGTATTACTGGGCAGCAATGAAGTAAGAACTAATTATCCAGGAGGAAAAAACTGGAAACTTTAACCCCTAAGAACTGTGTCTATTTTTATTATCACTCTGCTTTTAGGCCAGTGTTCCTATCACTGGCGGTGGACATGTGTAGTGGCCAGCAGAGTCCCCTTACCTCATTTCAGCTCCCATACAGGAAGAAAATCCAAATCCAGTAGAAGTACCAAGAGGGATCAGTGACGTCGGGGAAAAGTATCGTCTCAGTCGCATGGAAATTCGATGGCGGGTACCGTTGATTCGCGGACGCTTTTCTTACAGCGCTAATTACGCTGTGGTAGCTGACGTGAAAGGAGCACCAAAGATGGCGTTCGAAGGAAGGGAATGGCTGTGTAAAACGGTGTTTGTCTAATTCTCCGGTTTTGGTATGAGGAGTCAATAGAGGCCTCTCCACCGCAACCTTGCTTCACGTCCCAAACTCTAAACCATGCCGGTAGTTGCATATCCTATTGAAGGCTGATAATGCTATATCCTGATAGCGTATAATGTCTTCTTTCAACTTTAGAGAAGTTTTAAAAAGCTACATTAATCTCATGAGTTTAAACTTGTTACAAGCTCAATTTTAAGTATGTATAGGCAGTGTCATTAATCTGGAATCTCAAGCCAAGGAAGCTAATGATGTCGTTTAGTAATGGCGACACGCAGACAAGCAGTTACTAGGGATTTTCTCGAATTCAATAATTTGAGATATGCAGATAGTAGTGTAGCGTCCCAAGACTCCCTGAAGGCGAAAGAAGACACAATACTCGGGCAGAATATGCACTTAGCACGGGGAAGGTATCCGGGCTATTGGCATGACCCAAAAGGCCAGTCCACCAATTCAAAACACAAAAGTGGAGCCTCACCGGAACCGAGGGATAAACCACTATCGTATTGCAGTAGAGCTTATATTAAATTATCTTACGCAGATAATCGACTATTTGCATTCCGGAGTGATTGGAAGACAACGTAGACAAAAAGCATATTTTGTTCGGGCTACCTAGTCTGCGGTAAGACTCTCTTAACAGTTCTTCAATGATTACATTTTACGTATGCATGGACACTTGTGTGTTAAGACATCTTAAGCTTGATTCATTTGTACGGTAAAAACCTTTATAACAATTAACTGGTAATCCGCTTATATTTCTTGACTTAATAAATCAAGAACTTTAAGTGAGCTTGTCTCAAAGCGACACTTAAAAATCAAATAAATTATGTGTACAAATGCTCAAGGTCATCGGTCGCAAGCGCGATTCCAAAGGCGATGGCGCAAGGAAAGTTGAGGTTGAAGAAATACGGAGTGAACATCATGAAACATAAGAAGTCGGGTGGTTCCATAAAGAAGAATAAAGGCAAAACTACGAAAGGTCGAAAGAATATACCAACCAAAAAGAACGGGCCCGATCCTTGCAATACGAAGAGGAGCTTTGAGAAATTGCTGAAGCAAAAAGTCGAATCTGAGGCCATTGAAAAGGCATCCATGGCAGAGCCTCGGTCATTAAAGATTGTTAAATAAAGGTTCGCTCACATTTTCTATGATTCTATTTTAAAAGGAGGCTCCGCAAGTACTTCTCCCTTCTAGGCATCTTGGCTGTTGGCTTATTAGAGTTCCAATGCTCTAGTCTTCTGCCTCTATGTGAGTAGTGTTGGTACCTTATGGTGGATTCTGTTCAATTTCTTGTTAAACTTTTCCCCCAAATACTTTCTTGCTTGTGAGGAGTGTCAGATCTGCGCGTTTTAGTCGCAGATGCCACTAAAGAGGTCATATGCACCTAGACGATAACTGCCTCTCAAGAGTAGCTGTCACCCCTTGCAGCAATCATGCCAAAACAGATAGGCGTGTGCCTTGGGTCACGGCTAGCCTGTTTGGGGATAAACTGGTGATACACCGCTGGGAGTGGGATGATGGTGGAACACCTTGGACTATGCGATGCTTTCATCTTTTGGTGTGCGATGCCCTGCGCGCACCTAATAGGTCGCGGTGACCCATGGCTTGGCTCACCCACCTCAGAAACCGCAGCATTTTTCGTCGGGAGCGTAGGTATCCAATGGCATATCACTAGAGGCCAACAGGGGCGATGCGCTCTGCCCACCTGATTTCTAAAAGTCCGCACCGCGCGACCCCTACCGCGAACTAAGCCAGACGAGAACGGTAGTAACAGGAACTGATGGAAGCTTGGCCACCTCCAGTTAACGCTTGTATAACACCACCGGCAAATGCATGAGGAATGCGCCATAAATATTCGAAAAGATGACCACCCGCGCACTGAAGAAGCGATGCTACAAGAACTGCAGGAGCCGAAGCCACTGACTAAAAGAACAACCCCACATCGCATAGCGGCGACTAACCCAGAAACCAGGTTCCCCGTCACCAAACTCCCCAACGAGTGGAACAAGCGCACGGACTTGGAATAAATACTCGCTGTACAGAATAAGCCAGTATATTAGAAAAGGCACCAGCAATGCATTACCCAGAGCAAGTTTATGCCTACAGATCTAAGTCTACTTCTTCTTCTTTTTCTTCTTTTCAACACCGTCGGCTTTAGCTGTACCGCGGATCCTCTTTAGTTTGTTCTTCTTTTCCTTGCGTTGTTTGCGCGCGCTCTTCTCTATCGATATAAGACCGTTCTAAAGAGTGGTCATTAAGCTCGAAATCAGAACATACGCGTGCTTGACGAAACTTAGGCTCATATCGCTTAGCATAATCAAGGGAGTCATATACGTTCACGAATCCAGAAGACTTCCCTCCACCAAATTTGGTGCGAAACCCAAAAGCAAATACGACATCAGGAGTAGTCTTGTACTTTTTGGCCAAGCGTTCACGAATTTCTTTCTTGGAAAGTACAGGCTGTCCAGGATGAAAGACGTCCAAAACCATTTGCTTCCTAGAAAGCAATCTATTGGACATAAACTTTCGGGTCCTAATGAGAACGTTGTCCGTCTAGAAAGTATTATACACCATTTCTCAAAAAAAACCAAATCAGTGAGCAGAAAAAAGAGCAAGAACGCAACCACGTACCATGTCGAACACACTTCAAAGCACGAGGTAACGGAGCTCCTCAGTGCTTATTGAAACAAATAGCCTTAAACCAGAATACATGCCTGGCCTTTTTCTATAGCATCAAAATAAACAGCAAAAATAAAAAGCCGTTTAAAAGTTAGATGCATAACTTTTCAAAATGCATCAGGTACAGAAAAGTAGATACAGCAAAGTGGAGTACTGCAACTTAACTCCTACTCTAAAAACACTAACATAGGAATATTAATATGCAAAAGTGTGTGATGTTAAAAAATTATTTTATCGTCCTTGCGCTTATTTGCTAATTTTTTGCCGTAAGATCATCTACTGACCTTTTTTATCGGTTGCGTTTTATGCTCCATTAGCCTTTAATTGGGCTTTTTGAGCAAAGGCTAAAAGGTGTGAAGCGTGACTCATTGGGCTCCGCTTCTCTATTCCTAACATTCCTAGACAATCCCGGTTGATTCGCTTAGGATATCTTTATTAAATGTGACGAGATGGGGATTAAAAATGCAATGTTCAAAAAGAAAGAAAAACCATTAAACTATGAAATTTATGTTTCTGCCTGCTTTTTTACCTGAAGAGTACATTAAGACAACGTAAGTAGGTGCCTTTTTTAAATATAAGCATTTTTCCCGTTAAATAACCCGTATAATAAAGATCTGTAGCCGATCATTACTAATTTTTTTTGCTTTTTACAATTTGCTATAAAATTTTGCATAAATTTTTTTTGTTTGGTCTCCATGTGCTGCCGGTAAGAAATTAGCCAAAAAGAGTGCTTCTTAAAAATTTCAGTGAGCGTTTTAATAAAGACAAATTTAGCTTTAACTTTGTTCATAAATCGAATTTTTAATTGTTTTTTTACCTTTTTACCGACTAGTTTGTTTTAATTTTCTATTCAGTCTTCCATCGGTTTTGGGCGGCAAGAGTCCAAGGGCCTGTAGTTTTTGGCCTCGGTTAGTTTTGTTCTAGGTTAACCCTTTTCACTTCATTTCGTTTGCTACGACACCTGATCTTGACCTAATAAGCACGTGTTGTCTTTTTTGCTGCTGTTTCTTGCCTTTGGATGTTTTTGGCTTTTAGAATCTCTATAACGTGCGGTGTACTTATAATTCCCCTGTTGTTAGTCGAATAACAACGATTCTATATGTTTTGGTTGCCTTTTTGGTTTCTCTGGGTATATGGTTGCTTCATTTTTGATTTGTATACTTTTTTACTAGACAATATCAGTCAGTCCGACACATCGACCGCGTCCTCGTTTGCTTTGCAGTCTAGAATGAGTAGTAGCGAGGAGGTGTCGTGGATTCTTTGGTTCTGTGGCTTGCGCGGAAATGAGTTCTTCTGTGAAGTCGACGAGGAGTACATTCAGGACAGATTCAACCTTACCGGGCTCTCGGAACAAGTACCTAATTTTCGTGCTGCCCTTGATATGATACTGGATTTGGAGCCTGGTACGTCTCCTAGTATAAGCTGATTCATTTACACTTCATATGGGGCTTAAAGCCATTTGTTTTTTGTATTTTTGCTCATGTATCTGTCTCCTCCGAACCGCTTGCGTGTTCTGCAATCGTTCTGTGCTAGATATACTAGTAGGTTTGGATTCCTGCCGTTACGTGCTTTTTTTCAAATCAGACTGTTTACATGCTTGCTTATCTTATGCTGCCCATGAGAAGTCGGCTGTATGGTTCCCCTAATCGCCTGATTGATGCACTCTAAGAATATGTACTCTCTTGCCTAGCTCCTGGAGGTGGCATGTCATCTTTGTCTTTTTGTCATGGATGATAGATTCTACTTCTTGACCGGAGCTGGTCCAGTTTACGTTTGTCGGGTTGGTATTTCATAACTGACTGGTTTAGCTTCATATTTTTAAGCTCAATTCTTTCATTCTTAGTAGATGAAATGCCCAATGATGCGAATGAACCTGACATTATTGAACAGGCCGCTGAGATGCTCTACGGTCTCATTCACGCGCGCTACATTCTCACCAATCGTGGACTCATGATGATGGGTGACAAATGGCTTCAGGGTGATTTTGGTTATTGCCCTCGCGTAAGTTAGTCTCTTTCATGCTTCCGAAATCTACTTACCTCCCAAACAATATTTGATCTTGTAGGTTTACTGCGATAATCAACCTTGCTTGCCAATCGGTCTTTCGGACATTCCTGGTGAAGCGATGGTAAAAATCTACTGTCCGCGTTGCCAAGATGTCTACACGCCGAAGTCGACGAGACATCACCACACTGATGGCGCCTACTTTGGAACCGGCTTTCCTCACATGCTCTTTGCTGTCCACCCTGAGTATCGACCCAAGCGTGCTCCTAAACAGTTCGTGGCTAGGTATGAAGATGCGCTAAGCGGACTTTTTAAAGCCTCTGCCGGTTCTTCTATTCACACTTTAAGGAATGCTATTTTTTGCACTCAAGTGTGCGTTTAGCAGAAGTGCCTGCATGATATTTAACGCTTTTTATCTAGCGGTAATATATGGCATGTGAGTACGTATATCAGCTGCTGACGATATTCATATGCAAACATTGTTGTGTGATTAATCTTTTTTGCCATAATCTGTTCAGTATTAGCTTGTTTTTACTTATACTTATTTGTCTCCGCTCTAGGCTGTACGGCTTTAAAATTCATCCGCTGGCCTACCAACTTCAATACCAAGCGGCAGCGAACTTCAACGCTCCGATGCGTAGCGGGGGGTTTGGGAAGCGTTAAGACTGAACCGATTCAAAAAATTAATGTACAGATGTGGCGCTCCTCCGTCCCTGGGTGATCACCCTACTGAACTGCGCCACTCTTGTATTCTTATGCACACGATGTTTGCCTCCTTCCTCATGTTTCTCCACTCAGGCGTTGAATTTGTCATAAACTTTGCTAACGTATGTGATAACGAGGCGGCTGTATTTTTTAGTCGTTTGTTGACATTTGGGTGTCCTGTACATCATCTATACGGAGTTTGGTCCTCGAGGCTGTCTGGGATGGCTTATTATTGACGGCGAGCGGGGCCGATATTGTTTTAGACGGATTTTGTGGGTGTTGACCGCACCAGCAGCCCCCGACTTGGGCCGTGATCATCGGAACTTGGTGTTTGGGCTTTGTTAAAGCGAGCGGGACTTCATGTGTTTGAAGGCGCGCCACCTGTGCGTGAGAGTTTTGAATCTGTAGTGCAAATGTATTCCTATAATTTAAGGCAATCACTGATTCAAGGGTGACGAATTGTTACGACGTTGGGGTACAATTGATTACCAGGGTCTGTTGGCGAAATACAAAAGTTTGAACTCGGCTATTTATCCCAATATGACGACCGGAATTTCTCCGAGGCCATGCTTATGGATGCCAAATCGTGATCGTTCCTCAGTAAATGTTTCGCCCAACCGACTCCGTCGTTAAGCAAGTTGCTAAATGCTGCTCTTAGGAAGAAATTGGATAGCTTCAAATTTTTGCGTAGGGATGGCACTTTTCGTTAGCTACGTTAATGCTCGAAGACTAAGTATATTTGGACCAAATTTAAGTTGTCAGCTCGGGTGCGGCAGTGTTTGTTTTCCCTTTTTTACATTTTCTATTTTTTTTTTGTCTCTGAAATTATCTTACTGCTTGCTTATTCGCCTACAAAGAATGGAATTTTGTAAACTCCCTCATATTTTTGATAAATATGCTATACACTGCAGTGGTCTTTTCTTGGCGATACTTTTTGTCACCTTTCTTATTTATCCACAGCTTTGCCTTATTAATTCAGCCCTACAGAACTGTAGGATTTTATCACTTAAACCCAATTTTTAAAAAAGAACCGTGGATACGATCAAATCCATTCATTGAGTAAAATAGATTCTCTTTTTTACTCTGTCAAAGTTGTTTTTTTGTTGCAAAGACCCTCGCCGTGACTATAGAAGCCTTAAATGAATCCACTGGCACCTGTCGACTAAAACCTGCGACAGGTGGAGGCAGTGGTAGCACACCAACGAACCTATTTCGAATGCCTTGGTTCAATTCTCATGAATAGCACTCCAGATCTAATTTTGCCCAATCGCTTGGTTAAGTTGACCACTTAGCCCATTTGATCTCCAGAAATATGGGAACAAATAGTTTAATTCTGAATTGTAAACCAAGTTTTCGACATCCATTCTTGGGTTTTCATTTCTGAACGGATGCAGCAAAATGGGGAGAGGTGAAGCTGGTCGCCTTAACAGAGGGCCTGGAGTTCCACGTTTGGGAATGACCCCATCTTCTAAAGGAATGTCTGGGAAGAAGGCTAACTACTACGTTGAGCGTAATTCCCTTTTCTCGCTTGACTAACCACATACCAGATGATGGTGCCCTAAACCCGGGATAGGTTTCATTGAGTGCACTGATGGGTTGGGCCTCATTCTGCCTTCTCGTCCCCACGAGAAGCAACTCTAGTGTTGAAAGTGCCTTTAATCACGTTGTCTACTCCTGCACCTCGAACATAAAATGTTTATTATTTTAACCATCATATTGAGGTATACTTAATGATTTGTTCTGCTAATCACAATTAGGCCAGTACCAAGGAGAAGTCAACTGAGGTCTAGCGTTAAACGCGTGCGTTTTAATTCCCCCGCGTCGACTTTTAATCATTTCGTTGATGAGGCAGTCGTTAGTAGTTCTTATTTATTGAGGATCCGTCCTCGATTGCGGCTCAAACTAACAGGTTTCGAAATCCTCCCAACGCTCCACATATTAGTAGTCATATCAGGAGGAATCAGTCATGAGCTTGTAACAAGGGTAAATCATT
This sequence comes from Echinococcus multilocularis, assembly GCA_000469725.3. NCBI lineage: Eukaryota > Metazoa > Platyhelminthes > Cestoda > Cyclophyllidea > Taeniidae > Echinococcus > Echinococcus multilocularis. Next base: position 994,412 of record LN902846.1, on the reverse strand, counting down.
ATCAAGTATTTGTTGCGATTTATAGTCGCCTCATCAGCATCTAAACTCGGCAGAAGTATCGGGGTATTCGTTTTAAAGTCTCGAAATTAAACCAAGTGTAGCGGTTGTAGGCATCTCTAAAGACGCAAAAATACATGATGCATGGGTGGAACATGTATTGTCGACATAAAAGGGGTTGGGAGCTAAATGCCTGTTCTGGAGGCCAGGCCGCCTGACTGAGCCCTAAGTGACCCGATACCAAAACCGAGAGTTAAACTAACAATTACCGTATTGTATCGCACATTTAATGATGATGATGAGATATTCAACAGCAACTTTGTTAGGCTTCGGGTACAGAATGATGGGATATAAACCGAAAGACAAAGTGGGGAGTAGATTTAAAAAACTGAACTGCAACTTGTAGTAGATTAACAAATCTGGAATATTACTGGATGTAAAGTTGGTGCCCTTGATCCTCAGTATTAATAAAATACTAATTCTCAAAAATATGGGCCCATACCAAATATTCAGTTTTAATACCACGAATTTAAATTTTTTTTTACTGTTTTCCTGCACACTAATGTAAAACATTGGTTGGTCGTTTAACCCTCGGTTATGGTAAAAGGTTTACTTTGTGTCTTAGCCATTGTACTTTCACCGGGTAGGATGATCCTGTGCCGTGCCAGTAGCCCGATCCCTCCTGTGTGTTGAATGTATATATTCCACCCAAGTACTGTCTTCTTTCGTCTTCAGGGTAGGCTCAAAGCACTACACTGATGGCAGTGCAAAGTCAACCTCGTCTAAAAGGACATCCATCCTGATAATTACTGATGGGTGATAAACCTCAGTGGGATGGATGAAGTGCATATGCTACGGATAGGCGAATCGGTGATGACCCCAAACAGAAGGGCTGAAAATGACGCGTACGTGTACCAACCACTTCAGTCCCGTGTTCTGCAGGAAAGCTATCGACAGCGGGAGCGACACCAACTATGAACCGTTTGCAAAAGTTCCGTTGTGGAGTTTCCTACCAAACCTGTGTAAAGATATCGACAGTGTGAGCTCGCGTTGCCTCCCTCACTTCTCCACGGCCAAAAAGACATGACTGGACACCACTGAATTGAGAACCAAGCGGTAAGGAGAAATAGATGCGAAATCAGACCTCACAAAACTGTTCAACTCCCGTCCTTCCTTACAGAAAGCTACTTTTAGGCCACCGTTCCTAAGTCTAGCTATGGACACGTATGATAGCCAGCACAAATTCCCGTTCCTGAACCCAATTCCCATATAGAACAAGACTCCAGACTTGGGTGAATTGTCAAGTAGCATCAGTGATACCGCAATCAAGTATCTTCTCAGTTGCACAGAAATTCGATGAGTGGAGCGGATGGCGCGTAGGTGCTTTCCTTACAGCACCGATGGCGTTGTGACGGTAGTTACAGGAGGTTGAACGAGGCGAGAGATAGAGACAACACTCAAAAGAGGAGGGGGACTGTGCGCTACTTTGGTCATTTAACTCAGTTTTGGCAAAGGACCACTTTGTCGTCGCCATTGTACCTTGGCTTTGTGGGCTAGCCTCCGGGCAAGATCAGTATCCTCAGCCCTAATGTAACACAGTAGTGTTTTATCCCTCGGTTCTTGTGAGGCGCCACTTTTGTACTTTGTATTAGCCCCCTTGTACCTCGCTGGGTGGTCTGGCCTTTTGGGTCATGCCAATAGCCCATACACCTTCCCCGTGCTGAATATATATTCTGCCCAAGTATTGTGTCTTTTTCCGTCTTCAGGGAGTCTCGGGACGCTACACTAATGCACGTCCAATGCATATATTCTGCCCGAGTAATATGCATTTCTTTGACCTCAGGAAATTCTCGGGGTGCTGAAGTTGTTCTAAAGCAATGCGATCTTTGTGAAGAAAATGCATCTGTTACGCAGGTAAGGAACTCAGTTCAAGGAATGAAAAATATTACTTTTATTGGTTGGTTGGCATTCCGATACGGAATGGACTTTTGACGATATCTGATTTCAAAGTCTACAGAGTAGCCAGCAGAGGAAAGACCTTGTTTGAATTTGTCATATCTGGCCTTGACTAAATGCTTATTAAATGCTTTTGAACTTAATGATCTATACCATGAATCAAGAGCACTGTTTTTAGCCCATTACTTTTGGCATTAGGCGAATGTCCCTACACAAGTGCTTAATCGTGGGCACTATCTTCCAATTTAAACCATGCACGGCCCAACTTTAGGAATATGCGTTTAGCGGAAAACTGTAAAATTAACAATGGGTGCCGACACTAACGTAGCCAAAAATTTCCTCCCTTGCAACAATGGTTTATAATTTCGCATTCACTTTTGTCCCGTGACCAATTCCTTTTTAAGTAATTCTCGTTATAGCAGAGAAGGTAGGCCACATAAATATAGCGTTGACAGTGGCACTTTGAAAGAATAATGAGAGCAAAAAGAAAACCGAAATTCATTTGTCAGTTGCCATAACCAGTAATCCTATCGTAGTGGCATGGCCTTTAGAATTTTCTGCGTTATAGTAAATAATGGCTTTCAATTGAGGAATTTGTCAGAAATTGAGCAGGAGCATCATGTCTACATTTAAAAACAAGGTGACGAAAGAAACACAACGTGCAATTAAGTGAATCGTTTTAGGACTCGTGTAGGTTGAGCAGATAAAAAATGGCTAATATAATTACTAAAAAAGTGTAGAAGAGGGGTTTCGCATCTGTTCTGTCTTTAAAAGCACAAATTTTATAACTACCAGAATGTAGAAAAGAGTTGTTTAAGACCGAACTGGTTTACTTATTTGTATGGGTTCAGCACCACTAATAGTACACTTATGGTTCCGGCCATAATTATAGGATCTGCTATTCTTGCTTGTTCGGCATGTTTCTTTTTTACTGATTTTAGTATGCAAAGATTTGAAAATATTTTTTGTCCAAATTTTTGCTTAAAGTGGGTACTGCAGTCATGGTACCTCTGTAGCAATATGTTTGTATCGACTGAATTTGGAGGTGTCTGGTAAATGAGCGGCTTACAGTTGTTTGACTGTTCGTGATGGCTCTTTATCCAGTTCTGTGTTTCGAATCTGGTTGGAGGTAGGTCGCGTTCTAACGCGTTTTTCGGTTCAACCTTCAACCCACATAACCGCCACAACTGCTGCAAATTATTTGACTGCGTCTTTTTGGGAAGATCCTCGTCCGCTTACTGCTCATTTTTTCCTGAAAGACCTTCCTCGTACATTAATCAGGATTCCACTCCAAAGATCCCGTATTTTGTGTCTGGTGGGGGAATGGCTGGTGGAATTGAGGGTTTCATCCAATTTCGCAGTCCAGTATTCACTGTTGGAGCATCGCATAATACTTTTGTGAAAGTTACGACCTCTCTCAACTGTCTCTGTACTGAACCCATCTACAACGTTCTTATTACCCACAAACCACAGGAAAGTGAATCCTTTCGTGTGCATAGAGAGGCTTTTATCGCATCACTCGATAGGTGGATGCATCAGCGTGTTCGTTTTCATGGTCTCGATCGAGCTACACTATTTAGTGGTCAGGTAACCTCGTTTTAGCCCAAGTTAAAATGCTATTTGTGTGTTACTTTAATACTTGGGTATGTGCGCAGCATTTTAGTAGTACTCTCATGGATAGTCTACTAGTCCATTAACCCGCTGAATCGCATGTTATTAAAGACGCCATTGGTCGTAATATGTTCCGTCTTTCGCCCAATTTATCTACATCTTTAATTCCTTTGCTCTCTGTCTTGACTTTTTGAAGTTGATGCATTCTTAGTAGTTAGTGGGGTAATTGATGTGGACCCACTGTTTAGTCGAATGCAGTTTCGAATCATGGCATCTGTTTTCAACGTCGACACCTTTAACCCGTTGCTATTCACCTCGCTCTTAGCTTAACTTTTGTATGTGGCTGTTTCATCACAAAATTAGAACCCCTCTTTAAAAACAAATGGAACCAAATATAGCCTATTACTATTTGTTTGGTTCGACCCCCAACTGTCAATCCTATTGAGTGATTTTTGGGTTTTCTATTCCACGATGGGCCCAGTATTCGAAACTATCATTATATTACTTCGAGCGGGCGCTCTCATAGGCATACTCTGAAACATTTATTCGAATGGCAGCAACTACAGTCAAGATCTGTAAGTGATAATGAATTTTATGGCCATTGTGGTGCGGTAGTTGTATCGACACTTAACATGACCTTAGGTAAATCCGATTCATTAACTTTATAGCTCAATGAGGCCACAGTTTGGTGCTATGTACCGGAAAGGAGTACAGTGCAAATCGTTTTAACCGCTTCCAATCCTGTTCCCTCCACTACGCATATCTGCCCAAACTGGCCAACAAATCTGCTGCCGTGTATCGATTTGAATGTTACAGGCTCCTACCGACACTTTTGTGCGGTTGAGTGTCACGGTTGCGGCAATAATGTTGGCCGAGAAGCCTTCCTTAACACACACTCCTTCTCCTCCTCTCTACTATCACCTGGCCTTCGGATGCGTGTCTTCGGTTTGTGGATTTTTGGGAGTTGCTACCTTCAGCCCGGGATTTTTACTTCCTGGCGAAGTGAAAGTGGTTCTTTAACTACTTTTCCCTCTTCCCCTCTTCATCTTGATGTTACTTCGCCTGTTGATAGTGCTTTACGTCTCGCTTTGATGAAGATTTTTACGGTAATGCGCCTTCTAATTCGTACCTCAATTTACTAAGTATCATTTTTTTGCACGATGGCTAGGTATTGTTAACGTCCTCGGACTTCATTCTCACCTACTTAGAGAGAATTTAAACAGGCACCAGTCTACCAAGTTGATTATTGAGCGTTTGTTGAGCACTTTTTAAACAAGTATCATTTCCTCTCCATGGCCAGTATTTTTATGCCCCGTGAGCTTGTTCGGATCTCTGTTAAGTGATGAAACACATTGGCTACCGCTTTGAAGATTGATAGAGTACCATATGTTGAATTATACTTCAGTATTGCTGATTCTTGATATCAATCTGCTTCATGTGGTGAACTGAGAACAGTAGCATCCATGTTCTAGAACTTTTTGTTTGACCTGTGGCAAATAACTAGTCCAATTGCCAGCTCGGTAAAGTATTCTTTGTTGAGTTCACTTTTCAGCCACCTGCTTCTTGATTCCAATTTGATGGGTGGAATGCAAACTGCGTTCGTTTTCTCATTCACGGGCTTTCGGATTGAGTGTCTAGGTCGTTGAACTTCGTTGTTAATTGGTTTTGGCGTTTCTCTTATGTCTCTAACTCGCTTGTGTGTGTTGAGTGACCAACTATAAAGCATATGACAAAGTGGATACCTTCTTAGTACACTTGTTTTCCATTAATAGACGGTTGCGCATCGACACATTTTGCAGTCGAATCTACCTCTATACCTTCAACTTCACACTGATGGGTCGCGATGTATTTTTTTTTTCAATAATCTGCCAAGTATCATCCTTCTCACCCTCAATTCACGACTTCATCTGACTAACTGCAATCCAAAGTGGATTATTCCCTGCCACAGTATTCGATGATATATCTTATTAGTTTGATTTATTCAAAATGTTTTTCCTACATGAACCACAATTGATTTTAAGGTCTTTTTAATGTTTTTTTCGTGTTAAAAGGTTAGACTTCACTCTTAGCAGTCGACGCCTTTTCGTACCTTTATTTTGTTTATGTTTGCGTTTGGAATCTTTTTGTGAGTTGATAACCTATATCACCTACCAAAAGCACTATTTGTTTCTAGTTTCTTGAAGTAGAATGAGTTGGAGGCGATTGAAATTTGCCATTTTATGATTTCTTCATGTTATGTATAATGAAGATTGCTTCACAAACACCCAGTGTAGTGGTGCAGTGAATTATCTGATGCTCTAAAGCGCAAATCACAAAAAAACAAGAGCTGCTTTATGTTTCCAACTTTTGCATAGTGGCGCCTATTGTGCCTAAATCACACCTGATTATCTTCTCACTGTCCCTACCTTTTGATACAAAACCCTGATCGAAATGAGCCTGCAATAGTTGGTTGAGGGGAATGATTATTAAGGAGGTGTGCGGTCAAGGAGACGCGATTGATTAAATCAATATAGGCAGGAGAAGACAATGCCTGATTATTGAAAGCGCTCTGTTGAAATAATAAGAGGGAAATGATCATTAATGTTTATTGTACATCAACCGACATTCGCGTTTGCTAGGGATATCGCCTGTATCTTTCAGGCATTTAACCAGTTCTTTTAGTTTCAAGAAGCAATTTATTCATTTTATGAAGTCATTTGAAAATGACTCCCATAATTTTATCGGTTTTAAGGCTTTTTACTGCCTTCTGACTTGGATAACTGGTCGTGAAAGCGGTAAACCCCTGTCCCTTTCGGTGATTTCAGTCTAAAGATATCTGGAAATGAATTTGTCGGTTTTTTATTGCTAAAGTTACAAAAATGAATTTTGGCTTAATTACACTCCCACTTCTTTTTGCAGCCGCCCTTAGATGCGATGGACAGTGATTGTCAAGAAAAGGCCTCTCTTTGGACTGAGTCTGCCTTCGATGCCCTTTTTGATAATGTGAAGCGAATTGAGACCCCACCTGCTATTCGTTTTGCTGACAAATTCATCCGTCCGCACGAACACGCGCCTTCACCACACTTAGGCCATCGCCTTTTAACCACAGGCGATCTCAACGACGTCAGCTCTGCGTTCCAATTAGCTGGAGAGCCGATCAATTTGAGGTTTTTACTATTACGCGTTTTATTGGCATTATTTTAATGGAGTAGACCTTGATCCTGTCCAATCCATAGCCGACCAACCTATTCCTTTCCTGTTGCAAATGTAAACATTGAGACCTTATCATTTATCAAAACCAATGTCATCACAAGTATAATCCATAATGCTCCCCTTGCATCCGAGCAATCTACTTTATCGAATAACATTAACTTTAACATCCTTTGTCTTTTAGCAGTAGAACCCTTCGGTTTTTTGAGCCACGCGTAACACCACAGGAGACCATTTTGATTGGTCGATTAGGCATGGAGGCAGTTACTGGAGCACTGACGATCGGCCCGGTTTTTATCTCAAAACAGTCGGCAAGTGTGCCCCTGCTACTCTTGTCTCCTTCTATGACTGATTTGGGGATGCGGAGCCTGTTCAACGAGGTGGTACTGATTAGACGACCCCGCTTAGTCGTCGCGGCCACGAGTAGTGAGACATCGACCGTTGTTCGCGCTTTTGGGCGCTGGTAAGGTGGTGAAGGGCTGTGAGGACTCGCAATGACCCCATCATGTTTACTGCTTTTAATGTTGAGATTTTTTTGTTAGCTACAACTGCCGATACTCAGATTACCTGTAGTAGTTTGATTAGCCCCATCTACTTGTCATCTATTCATCGGCTTACAATGTTTGCAAAGTATTTATTCAAAACATAATATCTGGACATATTGGACGTCGCTTATAAAAGCAAAATAGCCAGGGACCATGCCAAGCAGTTGTCAAAAAAATATTCACGCTGCTTCACGATATGGAATGCTACCGTTTTAAGTCCGTGAAAGTTGGCCTATTTGTCCTCTCCCTTCCTTTCACTGTTTTAAGCCTGGCCACACTTCCACGTCTCTGTGTGATTTGTGACGCTGCTCTGAAAAGCGTATCTGTGGACACTGTCAGCACAAGAGATCCACCTTCGCTGAATTTGGCTGAAGTTGTGGCAGAACCCATTCTTCTGCGCTACGTGTCCTCTCCTACAAATCCTCCTACTTCCTTCAGCATACGATATGAGAGCGCCCGTGGTCACAATGGAAACAGCAATGGGCGGTCCTCGTCCAGTCTTCACCACCTCGAGCTCCACAGCTCTGCAGCGCTATGGGCGTTTGCGAGCGGTCTCTTCAATATCGGCCACCGCATTCACCTCTGCTGTGCTTGTGATGGTGGCAGTGGTCCGCGGGTGATGTTGGAGCCCAAAGACGCTCCATGGAGCAGCGCTTGTCATCATCTCGTTGGGCTCTATCAATGGCGCATTCTCAGTGTGAAAGAGGTGCTGGATCTTCTCAAGGGTGGTGCCATTCGCAATAGAGAGCAGCAGAAAAGGTGGATCTCCATTCAGGTGTGTTTTTCTTGCTTATTCTTCTCTCCTGTTTGAATATCAAAAAGTAGTGAGAAAGTAAACAAAGCACAACATATCATAGCCATGTTTGGGCCTACTTTCTTTTGACAAATAAAAGTTTGCTCGATTTCGAAGTGGATTTCGCTAGTGGAATAGGTCATGCTTGCATCGGAAATCGCAATTGAATATCGCACTAAACAATGTCGACCGAGTAGCACTATTATACACCTCATTTTAAAAGGGCTTCTCACTCGAATAAGGATGGTTTGTGAAGAACTGGATTCTGTGTATTCTTAACGGTATGGCAAAAATAATTTAGAATAGTTTCAAAGGTTTCTAATCTCAGTCGTTAATGCTGGTCTATTCGCCTCTCTTCAACGGAGATTTGATCTAGCTTGATGATTGTTATGGTGATTAACAGCAATTTGATAGTTTTTCCAAAAAGATAAATTCCTAATTATTGAGGACCCTCTTTTTATTCTTGTTGGAATACAGTTAATCAAGGAAATTGTTCCCAACTAATCTTGGCCTAAAGTCGAGCCATATTTGCCAAATGATGTCTGACATTTTATTTAAGATATACTCCCCATTCTTTTAACAATGCTGATGCGGGAGTGTTCTACATAGTCTTCTTCCTTTGTGACGGAAACAATCTACCACCTACTCTTATCGTTATTCTGTCAGATGTTGCGGCATCTATTTGGCACACTAATTATCACACCCAAAGTTTCCCTAGTTGAAATATAACTAGGTCTAGTTTCAACGTTCTCTGTTGTAACTGTAGTTGGACTTCCAGCACAATCGTTTTTAAACTTTAGAGCCCATTCATCGATGAGCCTTGGGGAAAGAAATCCATCACCGTACTGACTGGCTTATGCAACCAACACACATTCAATTCACTGGGGTCATAGGACAAAACATTTGGGCATAAGAGTTATAACTCACGAGGTCAGCTATCCTGTAAGATGTGTTGTTATATAATGGGCTTGGACAAAACATATCGTTTTATTTACTGCCTCTATTGTTTTGTAGGAAAATGCAAATCGTGGGAGCTATTTGGATGTTTGTTTGCTCACATTCCAACTCTCTTACCATAGGGTTACGTTCTTCGCCACGAGTTTTGCGCCCCAAACGGCGGTGACCGTCAGAGCATCAGACTCTGGCTCATTGATCGCCATTCCCTTGACCCCTGTGCTTCCTCGCCCCTCTGCATCGAATTCTTCGTTCCGAATTCTACCGACACTCGTGCAACTGCCGATCTCCTCCGTCTGCCGTGTCTCACCCATATTTGTCTCTTCAAAGTGCGCCTTCAGGGCAGACGATTGTTCCTGCCTCTCTCCCCCAACCGTTTGCAGGTCTCACCGAATGGTCTTTACTCCTACTTCTCGACGGATATCTCTCGCTGCTTCTGTTCTTGCTTCCCGGGGAGCGTAAATAACCCTGTCTGCAGTGTTTGCACGATGCATGAGAGTGTGCAAACGACGACCGAGGTTATTCCATCTGCATCGGTACCTCTAACGCCGATGGATTTGTTGTATGAAGCTAAAGGGAGAAAAACGTGTCTGGTACACATAATTCGCTGCTTGAAGTTTAGTGTTTTTCGACTAGAGGGGTCTGGTGAGTGTGTCATTCGTGTATCCGCTTCCATGCTGCAGAAATAGCTAAAACAGATTAAATAGCGCTTAAGATGAAAAGGCATTGCTAAAGCAACTGTTTCAATTATGCAAAGAACTAAGAGAACGTCTTTTTGTTGTTAACTATACTATTACCCGTTTTTAAATTGTCATCATTTTTTTTTGGAAAGTAGTTAACTTTTTCTATATTTTTTTGCAAAAATCCCATTGACTAGGATGTTTTAAAGTAAATTTTCTGTTCTAGAATAAGTGAATTAGTTAATGCATTGCTTATAGACGCGTCCATTTCTGTTTAGAAGTGTCTATTGTTTAAGCATACTGTTTCCTCAGACAAGACTGTTGTAGCGGTATGCGATTAGACTTCCATCTATGCTAACATATTCTATGCGGAAGTCGGTAAAAAAATTAACCTTAACCGAATCAGGTTATTGTCCGACGCCAAGGGCATGAAATGATGGTATCATTTATCGTGATACTGGACGATTAGGATGGGGGTGGGAATGAGGTGTCCACCTCCTGTTCTGAAGTGCAGTGTGAGTTTTGCGATGCAGGATGTGAGGTCTCGCATTGACATGTAAACATAGACATAAGACTTTCTTTCGACTGACCGACTGACTGTCCAGTCTTGACCTTTTTCAAATTGATTTTAGGCGTAGCTGTTTACTCAACAAAAAGAATTCATTAACGACCGTTTCTATCTATAATTGCTACACACAAAAGATGAAATGGTCCCGTAGAGGTGTGGGGTATTATTTGGGTCGTTTAAAGAACTTTCAACTATAAAACGGACTGCCTGAAATGTATGGCTTCTCTCTACAAATTACGCGGAAAAGGCAAAGGACAAATTTAAAGCTTTCGAAACTAACTCGCATGATTTACTCATGCCAGATGTTACTAAGGTTTCTCGGCACCTCAATGTTCCATTAACATGTAACTTGCGACTTGGAATTCTTTGCCATGGGGAAAGGAAGGTCTTCTTGGATGCGATTCATCTACTTTTTTTATTTCTACTTATTGAAGCTCTTTTTGGACTCCGCTTTCTGCTATGTAGTAAGCTGTACGAGATGTCTCTGCGACTTTGGATGTGGGTTTTAATTCCTGAGGAAGATAATCCCGAATCACATCCATGCATTTCGACCGAAATGTTGCCGGAGCTTAAGTAAGAGGAAAGCGGTACGGAAAACAGTGACGAATGCCAACAGACTGACATATAAGGACGCATTACAATGCGTATGTTGTAGCAAGCTATTGCATGAAGCTACGTCAAAAAACACTTTTTGGTCTTCTAATGACTTGCTTTCTTAAAAGGACTTATCAGTACAGAGGAATTGCGCATACTGAAATGCTCAATCCATAAAAATGTAAACTGCTAATCACTGCCGAATTAACGCAATACGTTTAACGCCTAACGTAACTTATTATTTGGGCATCTCGTCTAACTTGGTTCAATCATTCTTTCACTAAAATTCTTGGTCGCGGAGTCAAAATAGGAAGTTTTGGAGTTCTTTTTAGATGCAAGGATCATTAAGACTTCTTCACTTTCAATTTACTCTCTGGAATAACCTCTTGATTCCTTCAGTGTTTCTTCAGCCGCTAGTAAAACGCGCCTGCAATCTCAACTTACAGCGTAACTCTTTCCGCGTAATGTGAAAGTCGTTTTCACTTAAAGCTTGTTTGGTAGCTCAGTGTCGGACCCTAGTGTTCAGCATGTCCCAGCTATAATTAAAGGGTTTCAATGGCTCGTCTTGCAGCATCGAAACCCCATTTTGACATTTTCTTGTGCTTCGGAAGAACGCTGTTTTATCTCCTTACGCATGGTTTAGGCGAAGGTTTTCATCGTCGTCTCCACCCTAGTGTATGACTCGACGTTAGACTACGAGGTCAGACGGTTTGTTAGCGGAAGGAGTCGCGTGAAATGCTCAGACATGGCTAAAAATTAATTCGCAGTTTGCGGTGGGTGGTGCATAAGTACAAAAACTGTTGTCGTCCTCCATAGACTTACTTTACCTACCACAAGTGCGTCAGTTTTTGCTGACAAAAGTCACCTATCTCAGGGAATTTAAATTCGAGAGACGTTTTGATCGTGGCAAGGTTTTTTTTTTCAAAGAATTTAGCATCATTGGTAACATTTTATTTATTTGACTGGAATCGTTGCCTAGGCTGCCCTCATAAACGGTATTAGAGAGTTCACAGAAGAATGATGAATTGTCGTTTTTTCAAGGTAATGCATTTGGTGCATCTACTTTTTTTATTTTTTGGGAGGGGTGTTTGATGTATTGCTGCTAATTAATTCAGCAGCTATCTCAACGAAACCCGTGTTTGTTTTATTTCTTAAATATTTCCACTCCAATAGGTTGAATTTAAAAAATGCTTCTCTGAATAAGTTGTGGCTGGATCTGTCTCGATACTTTGATTAGCTTTATCGGGACACGCTTACGACAGTTTGTTAAACCTTTCAGTGAACGTTCAGCTTAGAATCCTCGTTACCGATGGATCAGCGACTGGTGTAGTTTGTTACAATTTCGACTATACTTCTCAGGCATCCTGTTATTCGAGAACACTGTGACCCCATCCCTGCAGTGGTTGGTCGCATTGCTTGGTCTTGAAGAGCCACTCACGCTCCAGGTGTTGACACATTTATCGACGGTGTCAGAAGACGCGGAGGATCCGGTGCGAATTGGCCTCGGCGTGTGGTTCGATTCACCGGGCTTCTTGAGACCAATATCTCTAACCTTAGAAAAGGACATTACGAACGGAGTGAATTCTTACTGGCGTTTGAACACCGTGTTTGTCGGCAGAGAGGTACGTCTCCCCATCGCGCCGGTTCAAAAATTCCACTTGACACACTGCTAGACGCGAGATTGAAATACTTTAGTTTGACATCTGTTTAAGTGATTGTGTGGTCTGTATGTAATTTGACAGTAAATTGTGTGAAACATCCCTGTGCTTCTGGCTCTGGTCCACAAAATAAATTTTTTAGTGAATTGGTGACAGCTGTTTGTGCAGTCTCTGCACCAAATTTGCGGTTGATTTTGCATAATTTGGATGCCGTATTTGTGTTTGATGCGTGCCAGAGGGCACTAGAGACTTAGAAAGGGGTATTCAAAACACGATGACCGTCGTGTGGCAGATTGAGAAAGGTTGCGCATAGATTTAAAATCCTTCTGTTGCATTCATAACAAAGAGTTGATTGGCAGCCAACAGTTTCTCAAAATAATTTATTCCTTGAATATATCACCATCACAATCTGTAATGCAATTCTTACCCAACTAGAGGCAGCTCTGACAGGAATTCTACGTATTCGTAAAACGGAGCGTCTATAATGCTAGCATTTGTAGATTTGCCTGGCTCATTGGTTTGTAAGGCTGAGAAGGAGGTTCATCTTTACTAATATGGCGATCAAAGGGGTCAACCTAATAGGACTGCGGGTGCTGAAGGTGAAGAGAGTGTTATGCTTCCAATGCATTAGCTTTAACGCAATTTACCAATGTAAGTCATAGCAGCTAAACATCGTTGTGTGATGCAGATTCCTCCTCCCTGCAGCCTTATCTGATCACATAGTCTCCATTTGCGCCCTCTGATTGGGTTTAACTCTCTTGAATATTGCTGAGACGGCTGTTGCGGAGGAGGTATCACTGAAGGCAATTGCGACGGTATTCAAGAACAGGACGAATTTGTAAAGAGGATTTGCTTTTGCCACAGTTGCATGCAATCCCACTGTCCTTTCTCGATATTTCTTCCTTACGACCCCTCGGTAATGCGTGTGTTGAGATTGCTTGGAACAGGATTAATGCGGAGCTACAAATTCAGTGACTTGACCGCGCCTGCGTCTTGCAATAATGAAAAGGGGTCCAGTAAACGCAGTTGTAAGATTGTTGAGCTGCTAGAACTTATTTCAGAATGTTGTATTTCCCTATGAGTAGTCACGTTTCCATCTATTGCACCTTAGGTGCACTCTATTACTTTTTATTGCTGAAAATGAGCACTTTTATTTATGTTTTTTGATTAACATGGCAACGTTCGATTTTGCATATCATACTAAAATGGGAAGGATGTATTGCCGATTAAGAGGAAGGCGATTAAAATAATAATAGCTTAAGTTCAACAAGTTTTCGCAAATTTTACAAAATGCCGCAAAGGGCAAATCATAACAGAGGCCAAAATTTTTTCATATTTTTACAAAAAGTGTCTCCAACACAGGGTTGTGTGACGGAAGTCCCTTACGATCGCGTCTGGAAAGCAGTCGAACTTCAATGACTTAGTGTGTTAAACTGGTCGTTTACTCTGGCCTGAAAGTGTAATAGAGGTAGTGGATGCCAAAGTGGTCTACATAAAAATGTGACATTAGAAGGCGAAGATTTTAACCACCGCAACGTTTGGGCAGCGTTGATGGATGGACTGAGAAGTGAGGGTAACTGGCTTATGGTGCTTTATTTCGGTTGCTTTTAACTCATTACTGACTCGTCCACTTTTTCTGTTCCTTTCTTCTTGAGTGACAAGGCAGAAAGCTCTATAAAATCCTCCCATTCAACAAACCGTAGTATCGTTTTTCCCCCTTAAGTTACTTATAAGTGATATTTTTAATTGTTTACTTAAACGCTACACTAGAAGGCATCTCCCTTGTGGCGGCTTGCGGTGATCATTCAAATATCGTGTCTTGAAGCACGACCATTAATGGCCAAATCGAATCCAGACTGGGATGATTTTAAAACGCTTCATTGTATATATGCTTACAGTCACAGTTTGGTAATAAATCCCGGATTGCTGGCTGGACCGGTAAAGAAACGGAATAAGATAACTGTGATGAATGGCTACCGAACATTAGCTCTTAAATGCCACCTTATGTATTCAAATAAATTTACTTGTTTTAGGCAAACGTTTTCACAAATAACAATTCTCATGAAAATTACGCTTGTCTTACGAAAGTAGCCAGTCCTGGGCCCATGCAGAAGCGGTGAGTCGCGCTATCGTGATTCATGATAAGACCGAAACTGTGGACATCACAACTGTAATGAGATTCCACATGGGAATTTAGAAAAGCTTCCATGTTTTTAGGGGTTCCTAGCTTGGATGGGATTGTCAAAGCACCGATTATGTGCACTGTTTTACATTTTAATATTAATTATTCCAGTGTTTATTAATATAGGATATGAGTCTACCACAGGAGACCAATGTTAAGATTGTCTTTAACCTCAAACAGCTCATTGACCATTCCGCGCATAAACAATAGAGCTTTGTACAAGACCAAAACTTGGCTAACATATTTAGAGAGCTCCTACATGTTTTAACTGTGCATTAATTTAGGAAGTTGCGAAAAGAAGAGTGATAAATTATAATAGGTAAAATTGCGCATTGTGGAGAAGTAGAATATTGCAGCACCATTAAAGTGTGTTCAACAGTGCGTCCATGGAGGTACTTAATTCTGCACAGACTGTACTTCTACTCGGCAACATGGCCTCGGGGCCTTAACGATAGTCTCTCCGTTTACTCCCTGTGGCAGTAGTACATATTCTTGTGGTGGTGGTGGTGGTGGTGAATTCTTACGGCCTCGGGGAAGACTCGGGGCGTTGCATTGGTGGCAGCAGTAAACGAACCAGCTTCAAGTGTCTAAATGCCCTGATTCATGCTGTTGAATGCTATGCCATAGTGAGACAAGAAGAGCATCTGCCCCGAATGGATAAATATGTGAAGACACCTGACAGAAGGACAAAAAGTGACGTCTACTTTAGCAAATTCCCTATTTATGTGTTCTGGGAAGTGCTACTCACGGCCAAAGCAGCACCGGCCTTGAACCTTCTGCAAAAGTTTGATATGTAGCAGTCCTCATTACCTTTATGAGGATGTCAGCTAAGTGAACAAGCGATACCTCCTCCACATCCCTACCGGTTGAACGGAAACCTGAGAGATGGCTAGCCAACACTGTATAGGGAACAGCGTGGGAAGTAGGAATAGACGCAAAACGTTACCCTCATAGAGTTATGTCAACTCCCATCCTTTATTGCATGACCATATGCATTTATGTCAATCCTCACAACTTGCAGTTGACATTCGAGATGTCCTCATCGTGAACCGTCATCCAGTGTTGAGACGGCGAATTCTCCATCTCGGTACACTTCTCGTGCGTAACATCGGAACCATGGATTTTTTCGGTTGCATGAGAATTCAATGACTGTCTACGTTGTGATAGTTAATGCGAGGGGTCGAACAAGGGGACACTGTAGATGACGCTCAAAAGAAGAAGGAGACGATGTAATGCTTTGGTATTCTGCTTAACTCTGCGTTTGCCTCTGCAGATTGTAAATCTGTTCGAGGTCATAGTTTTCAGAGCAGGAGAATAGACTCAACTCTTCTGTACGTTGGTAATATTCTTTCTGTCACACTATAATACCGATCGTCTATGCTGTAATACTTATGTTGTTTTAATGTATGTTTTGGGGAGGAAGCAAGCGGGAAATTTGAATCTCATGACCAGGTCTTTCCCTCCCACACATAGTAACTGCGATTCCCCTCCTTCTTAAGCGTTGTGCTTTTCCCCTTAATCTTTTCATCTCTAATAAATATGTCCAAAATACTGTGTAACACCAGACTCTACTGTTAAAAAACGCCTTTGTTCTAGTGCGCAATATGATTTTACTCCCACAGGTATGTAAAAGGCCCCAATGCGGGACATATTATGAAATTATAAAATTCAAATTTGGCAAAGGGGTCTTTGGAATTGGTTTTATGTGAGCTTGGGGTATTGTGGCACTTTCTTTGTAATTACAAAAAAATTTGCCTAAACAAAATTGGCTATTTAAAGTAAAGTGTGGCAATAATAAAGCAGGGGATTTTATTTTGGTGATTCACACTACAACACCATCAAATTTCATAAGTTCGTTTTTTTTTGAACTAAACTGAAATCAAGTGGAGGACCATATCCATGATTTTACTCTGACATTTCGTATATGTTTTATTTCTAGAGTTCCTTACTTGCAATGTCATTTTAATAATACTCGTGTTTATCCTTATTAGTGGAAGCCGAGGCCTTCTAATTCGCCCGATTTGTGTGATTTGCCTCTTGTAGCTGTCGATGCACGTATTGGGAGTTACAAAGGCGGCGTCTCTTCATTTACCATTGAAAACCACTGCAAGGTTTGCCGGAGGTGTCTTTCGTGCTCGGTATACTTTTATGGTGCATAACTTACCTTTCCTAAAATAGCCGTGGACTTCCGGCGGCAAACAATGAATGGGGGCCCCTAACTGATTTACCAGACTATTCATTCTTGGGTAAAATTAGCTGTTTTGCCTATTTTTAGATGGTAGAACTCCTAGAATAACAACTGTTGGGCAGAGAAGAAGGATTCTCGACCAGTATGCTACGGTGGTATGCCTTCATCTTCAAACACTTGATAAACTATCGACAACCACTGGTTTAGAATTGATTTTGTGGTATTAAGTCCATGAAGTGTTTTGTGCTGAATTTTCTAAGTTTCTTTGTCAAGTTCTCTGTGCTAAGTTATGGGATTATTCTTACAAACAGTGTTTGTGCTTAATTCCAATTAGCTTAGCTGGAAGTTATTTTTTAGAAGCAAATAATCACTCTCTCTGCTGAGTTAAACGACTCCAACAAGAAACTGAGGGAGCATCAAGATTCAATAGATGAATCGCGCGCAAAACTTACTGGACAACTACTGAAAGCAAAGGGATCGCAGAAGATAGCCTGAGTGTTCCGATCGATTGTACATGACAACTGAAAAGCCAAATTATATGCCTCCAATCTTTTCCCTGTCTTTTAAATGATAATGGTATGATCCTGAATGCTTATTAACAAGGGGCATGGAGCTAATGGACGCTCGACGGCCGACTCTGCAAACACAAACAAACCCACAATCTGCGATAAAGGATATCGGAATATCAGGAGACGCGGATTTACTGAGATGATTGAGCTTGCAATGTACAATAGGACAAAATCTAGGATTTCTGCCGATGTTCGTCAAGCCACTGCTGCATCACTTCCAAGGGGTAGTCGGGCCCTTCGCACCGTAAGCCACTTATAGGATCGACAATATTTCCAACGGGAAAGACTACCTTTTTGAGCTTGTAAACCGTATTAAACGCAATTGGGGGGTCGCACCTCTCCACTAAAACTATGTCGCCAATATCGGCCTCCGCACCCTGCTTGTGTGCCCAATACGTTCGCGTTTGATAGAAATACTACGGAATCTGCGAACATAAACGAATGCAAACCTTAAGCAGAAACTTGTTGAGGCATAGTTTGTGTATTTTGACTTTGATTATGTCCTTTCTCGCGGCTGTCAATTCTTGGCCGAAAGGAACCACCTTGCCAAGTGCAAGATCAAAGGGAGCTTTGACAACTCTCCCACTGTAGGAGGCATTGACGGGAGAGACTCCCTCTAATTCTGGCCTGTGAAATGGGAAGAGCTTCTGTACATGAGGCGCCACAAGTTTTTGCACACGTGCACTTCGGTGCATCCAGTACCGCACCATCGTTGATTAGCGGCTTGAATGTTGCGGGATCGCGCGAGGTGACTTAAACGACTTTGACCATTGAAATTACTGCTTGAACAAAAATAGCTACATTCCACAAAATCTCAATTTGCGCTAATTCTGGGTTAAAATTGTTAAGGATTTGACAAAAACTTAAAATAACTTGATAACAATTTGTATTAGCAGAACAGCCAAGCAACTTTCCTTTTAATAAGCCCTTCGTAAACTGGGTTTAGTATGTGCCTGCCACATTTAAGTGCAAGTTAAAAGCCTATGAAAAAGTAAATGTTAATAAGACTTCTTTCCTCTTTTCCTTTAGGTATTAACCAATCATTTCACCATTTGCTTGACATTTCACTCAAATTTACTCTTCATACATTAATTTCAAATTATTTTACAGAATATTACTGAAGAATTCTTCGTTATCAAGACTAAGAGGGTGCTCATGGACGTGGATGGATTTTCATAAATAGCAATGCATTTCTGTAATACTTTCTGTCGTCGCCTACCACAACTTCTCCAAATGCCACGCCACCAATTTCTTGACAGGCTTCTGCAGCTTTGCAGCTGAGTATCATTTGATCCGTTGGGAAGGTAAGCTGGGGCCAGATTAGCTTCAACTGACATTTTATGCAATGATTGCTAACGTAACAAGCCATTCCAAAAACGCCAGAGAATATTCATCTTTAGATATTTGTCCGCACGGTGATATGTGTCATTACTGAGGTAGAACACTCACGATGGCATTGAATACACGATAAGTTTGCAGAGAAGATTTATGACCCACAATTGTATGTGCGATCTCCAGGACTTCTTATTTTAGCATGATTAGTCCTTCACTGTGAGGGTAGGTAGCTTAACTCGTGGTCACAGCCCTTCATGTGTCTTGATAACAAATCTACTCACAGGTTCGTAAGTCCTGTGACATTATTGGGTTCCATGTAGGGCCACAACTTTGACATTTCATCTCACCAACCAAATCTGACGGAACCATTCCTACCAAATCTAACTGGAAAAACGATGCGAATTAAGTTTGCAATTATGCGACCGAAATAAAGCACCATAAGCCAGTTACCCTCACTTCTCAGTTCATCCATCAACGCTGCCCAAACATAGCATTCAACAGCATGAATCAGGGCATTTAGACACTTGAAGCTGGTTCGTTTACTGCTGCCACCAATGCAACGCCCCGAGTCTTCCCCGAGGCCGTAAGAATTCACCACCACCACCACCACCACAAGAATATGTACTACTGCCACAGGGAGTAAACGGAGAGACTATCGTTAAGGCCCCGAGGCCATGTTGCCGAGTAGAAGTACAGTCTGTGCAGAATTAAGTACCTCCATGGACGCACTGTTGAACACACTTTAATGGTGCTGCAATATTCTACTTCTCCACAATGCGCAATTTTACCTATTATAATTTATCACTC
Source organism: Echinococcus multilocularis (assembly GCA_000469725.3). Classification (NCBI taxonomy): domain Eukaryota; kingdom Metazoa; phylum Platyhelminthes; class Cestoda; order Cyclophyllidea; family Taeniidae; genus Echinococcus; species Echinococcus multilocularis. Next base: position 974,786 of record LN902846.1, on the reverse strand, counting down.
TTCTTTTCGCAACTTCCTAAATTAATGCACAGTTAAAACATGTAGGAGCTCTCTAAATATGTTAGCCAAGTTTTGGTCTTGTACAAAGCTCTATTGTTTATGCGCGGAATGGTCAATGAGCTGTTTGAGGTTAAAGACAATCTTAACATTGGTCTCCTGTGGTAGACTCATATCCTATATTAATAAACACTGGAATAATTAATATTAAAATGTAAAACAGTGCACATAATCGGTGCTTTGACAATCCCATCCAAGCTAGGAACCCCTAAAAACATGGAAGCTTTTCTAAATTCCCATGTGGAATCTCATTACAGTTGTGATGTCCACAGTTTCGGTCTTATCATGAATCACGATAGCGCGACTCACCGCTTCTGCATGGGCCCAGGACTGGCTACTTTCGTAAGACAAGCGTAATTTTCATGAGAATTGTTATTTGTGAAAACGTTTGCCTAAAACAAGTAAATTTATTTGAATACATAAGGTGGCATTTAAGAGCTAATGTTCGGTAGCCATTCATCACAGTTATCTTATTCCGTTTCTTTACCGGTCCAGCCAGCAATCCGGGATTTATTACCAAACTGTGACTGTAAGCATATATACAATGAAGCGTTTTAAAATCATCCCAGTCTGGATTCGATTTGGCCATTAATGGTCGTGCTTCAAGACACGATATTTGAATGATCACCGCAAGCCGCCACAAGGGAGATGCCTTCTAGTGTAGCGTTTAAGTAAACAATTAAAAATATCACTTATAAGTAACTTAAGGGGGAAAAACGATACTACGGTTTGTTGAATGGGAGGATTTTATAGAGCTTTCTGCCTTGTCACTCAAGAAGAAAGGAACAGAAAAAGTGGACGAGTCAGTAATGAGTTAAAAGCAACCGAAATAAAGCACCATAAGCCAGTTACCCTCACTTCTCAGTCCATCCATCAACGCTGCCCAAACGTTGCGGTGGTTAAAATCTTCGCCTTCTAATGTCACATTTTTATGTAGACCACTTTGGCATCCACTACCTCTATTACACTTTCAGGCCAGAGTAAACGACCAGTTTAACACACTAAGTCATTGAAGTTCGACTGCTTTCCAGACGCGATCGTAAGGGACTTCCGTCACACAACCCTGTGTTGGAGACACTTTTTGTAAAAATATGAAAAAATTTTGGCCTCTGTTATGATTTGCCCTTTGCGGCATTTTGTAAAATTTGCGAAAACTTGTTGAACTTAAGCTATTATTATTTTAATCGCCTTCCTCTTAATCGGCAATACATCCTTCCCATTTTAGTATGATATGCAAAATCGAACGTTGCCATGTTAATCAAAAAACATAAATAAAAGTGCTCATTTTCAGCAATAAAAAGTAATAGAGTGCACCTAAGGTGCAATAGATGGAAACGTGACTACTCATAGGGAAATACAACATTCTGAAATAAGTTCTAGCAGCTCAACAATCTTACAACTGCGTTTACTGGACCCCTTTTCATTATTGCAAGACGCAGGCGCGGTCAAGTCACTGAATTTGTAGCTCCGCATTAATCCTGTTCCAAGCAATCTCAACACACGCATTACCGAGGGGTCGTAAGGAAGAAATATCGAGAAAGGACAGTGGGATTGCATGCAACTGTGGCAAAAGCAAATCCTCTTTACAAATTCGTCCTGTTCTTGAATACCGTCGCAATTGCCTTCAGTGATACCTCCTCCGCAACAGCCGTCTCAGCAATATTCAAGAGAGTTAAACCCAATCAGAGGGCGCAAATGGAGACTATGTGATCAGATAAGGCTGCAGGGAGGAGGAATCTGCATCACACAACGATGTTTAGCTGCTATGACTTACATTGGTAAATTGCGTTAAAGCTAATGCATTGGAAGCATAACACTCTCTTCACCTTCAGCACCCGCAGTCCTATTAGGTTGACCCCTTTGATCGCCATATTAGTAAAGATGAACCTCCTTCTCAGCCTTACAAACCAATGAGCCAGGCAAATCTACAAATGCTAGCATTATAGACGCTCCGTTTTACGAATACGTAGAATTCCTGTCAGAGCTGCCTCTAGTTGGGTAAGAATTGCATTACAGATTGTGATGGTGATATATTCAAGGAATAAATTATTTTGAGAAACTGTTGGCTGCCAATCAACTCTTTGTTATGAATGCAACAGAAGGATTTTAAATCTATGCGCAACCTTTCTCAATCTGCCACACGACGGTCATCGTGTTTTGAATACCCCTTTCTAAGTCTCTAGTGCCCTCTGGCACGCATCAAACACAAATACGGCATCCAAATTATGCAAAATCAACCGCAAATTTGGTGCAGAGACTGCACAAACAGCTGTCACCAATTCACTAAAAAATTTATTTTGTGGACCAGAGCCAGAAGCACAGGGATGTTTCACACAATTTACTGTCAAATTACATACAGACCACACAATCACTTAAACAGATGTCAAACTAAAGTATTTCAATCTCGCGTCTAGCAGTGTGTCAAGTGGAATTTTTGAACCGGCGCGATGGGGAGACGTACCTCTCTGCCGACAAACACGGTGTTCAAACGCCAGTAAGAATTCACTCCGTTCGTAATGTCCTTTTCTAAGGTTAGAGATATTGGTCTCAAGAAGCCCGGTGAATCGAACCACACGCCGAGGCCAATTCGCACCGGATCCTCCGCGTCTTCTGACACCGTCGATAAATGTGTCAACACCTGGAGCGTGAGTGGCTCTTCAAGACCAAGCAATGCGACCAACCACTGCAGGGATGGGGTCACAGTGGTTCTCGAATAACAGGATGCCTGAGAAGTATAGTCGAAATTGTAACAAACTACACCAGTCGCTGATCCATCGGTAACGAGGATTTTAAGCTGAACGTTCACTGAAAGGTTTAACAAACTGTCGTAAGCGTGTCCCGATAAAGCTAATCAAAGTATCGAGACAGATCCAGCCACAACTTATTCAGAGAAGCATTTTTTAAATTCAACCTATTGGAGTGGAAATATTTAAGAAATAAAACAAACACGGGTTTCGTTGCGATAGCTGCTGAATTAATGGAGTTGTAGTGGATTATCAGTGATTTTGAATTCAAAACTTATTTGGCTCTCGAAATGCATCTCAAACATGAAAATTGCCCTAGAAATAGCAAGCAAACATACATTGCATCACATCATAGTCAATTACTGATACTTAGTGGTCACATTGATTTGGCTATGAATGGAGTAATTTTTATTCTTTTGTACCTTTTCACGAAAATTTGAAACAAAATATTTTTATTATCCCCTAAACAAACTATCTGACAGAAAAAGATCCGAACTCCCTGCTTCAATGTGCTGCCACTCATGGACGAGTTAGCTTTTCTAAGGAAGTCAAGACAAAAATGTGGTAAACCTTCACACCTTAAATTAAAAATTACATTCCTTAGGTAGATTAAAAATTATGAGCTACTTTAAAAGCAAGGTCAGAAATGGGATTACAAATTCTAAAACTTATTATTATTTTCTAGGGTTTATAGTGCTGTTTTAGGGCCTTATCATTTTTCGCAAAGTACGAGCATTCATGTTATTCCGTTCCATTTTAGTATGGCCAGTGGCTTTGTGCCCTTACAAACAAGTATCCTTGAGCCCGAAACGAAAAACATAGATTAGTATCTGACAATGCTTGCTGTTTGGCATAAGGAAGTTTCCTTTTCAGATGAAGAAAGCCATGCGAATTTTATAAATCCGAAATAGAAAGAAGGATAAAAATCAAGTAACACCTGTTGCGTTTGACCAGAATAGAAAATTGGTTGCTTGTCACTACTGTTTCGGACGACTTCCTCATTCAGTACCCCATAGTTCAAACATTGGTAATGACCAAATAAAGTTCGCGCTAAAGAGAGTAGGAATCAAAGTAAAGTAATTTTAAGGGGAATTATCAAAGAATTAGGCTAAATTGAATTCTTATATGATAAAACTTACAATCAATGCAAGATTTAGGCCAACCAGGGGGAATATTTTTTGACGTAGGAGTGTCTCAATTTTTTTATAATATAAAATTGATCGCAACTGATCAGGCTGAAAAAAAAAGACGTTAAAAAAAAGACTTTGAAATTTCTTAAAGATTAAGAAGAGTACACATTTTGTCAACCGAACTCAAATATTATTTAGGGGACAAGTTAGTCCCGCAACTCGCACATCTTATGAGTTTCATTTACTCTTGCTTAATATAACTGCACCATTTAAGAATCCAATTAACAATTAGTTGCCGTTAATTGAGAGTCGCGAAGGGGAAGACGCAGCGGTTTCCGGCTGCAAAAGATGCGCCATGGCTAGGGAAATGAACGAAGACAGGAAGGCCATGAGAGTGTGGATTTGTAATACTGCCATTTGTGTTCCCAAAAGGATGGAATCTCCCTTTACCGAGGTCCATACGATAAATTCGCAAGTTAACAGGTTAATGCGAACAACCAATCAGGCACTAGCTGCACCTCCCTCATGTAATATATACGTATGTGCATTTACATGGGAGGCCCAAATCTATGAAATTTCCATTGTGATCAGAAATGAATTTTGTAAGCTGAATAATTAGCTCATCATTTTAAGAATGCATAACTCATACAGTTATTCAATTTGTTTATTTATTTAACCACCTAATTATTTCTAGGCATTTATTTAAATATTGGTGGAGGTCGACTATATTATCTCACCAAAGGTACCCCCTTTTGGCTAATTCACTTTTACCATTAAGTTACAAAAAATCATCGAAAAACTGGCCTAAATAAAGGCGACATTTTAAGGGGTATTGAATGACTTATGGTTAAAACCAGGATTTTGTGCATGCTTATTTGTAACAAAACATATTTTTCCATCTAATTGAGATGCGTGAAGCTGGAATCATTCTGCTTCTTTCTGTGCTGCTATCTGCCCAATCACTCCAAATGGTATTTTTTTCCATTTTTAATAAACACTCAAAGAATTCTGTGTTAATATTGATGAATAAGAGGATTTATCCTTACAAATTTGCGATTTTCCGAAGCAGTTCTATGCTAGAAATGTTTGCGGTGGCAAGAAGGTTTAAACTTGAAGTAAATGGCTACTGTGTTTTAGGGGGATTTCTGGACTTATCTGCTTCGTGAAATTCAGAAACAGAATACACGTGAAGGCGAAAGTAAGATGTGGAATTTACTTATTTGTTAAGAAAATCTATTATTTAGTAAATGTTTGTACGTGTGCCTAAGACTTAATGTCATCAGTTAATTCACGTATTTGATGGGTTTTAATGTAATAATTCTGTAAAATGTCCACTTTTTAGCCTGTTTTTAACTATATTACAAAAAATCGACTTCATAACTAATATAGTAGCTATCGAAATGCGATAGCCCTATTTTTTGCATTTCCATTTAACGAAATCAACTACCTGATTTCAAATGCCAACACAGACATTTTGAGCAGTAAAAAATTACAAAAATGCACACTTTTCATTGAAATGCGTTCCCAAAGCCTTTACTCAACGTCATTTTTGCTACATTTTTGCAGTGTTCAAAAACAAAAAGCTTTTCCTTCGTGTGTTTTTTGGATAAATCCATGGTAAGAATTTACCGAGAATTGCCATTTGGGAACAAATCGGATATCGTATTGTCATCCTTTAAAAAGAATCGCGTCGATTCCAAGTTCTTGAGACTTTTTAAATACGTGTTTGATTAGTACTACTTACTGAAGGGAGTTGTCACGATTATAGCCAAGTTAGTAGAATAAACTACACAAGCATTTGCTCGTTAAAAGTTGCACAAAGTTTCACGCAGTTCAAACGATGGAGACTGTTTCAGATTTTGATGCCACTGCCCCATAGTAGGCGTGCATTTAATCATCCAGGCAATTGGGTCGCTTACATCGTTTAAATTAAGGCAGTCGCAGCAATAAAATATGCATTGACAGGTCAAATAAATGTTTACCATGCCGATAAGGAGTGATCTCTGGTCTTGTACTCGGTCATTCTAGAATGGTTCTTGATGGGGTTCACTTCAAATTGCACAAATGATTGCTAAATATGTGATGAGAAATTGGATGACGATAATTGTCGTTCAAACCTAGTAAAGCGTGGATTAAACCATTATGAATAAACAAGAATAAGGCTCCTTTATTTACTTACAGTAAAGTGTTTCAAGTGATGCAAAAGTCACTTGTAGATAAAATATGCTTACATGTTTCTTTTTGATTAGTGAATATGAATGAAAGCACATTTTATAATTAAGAAAATAACTTTTTGCAACTTAGTTAGCAAGAACTACTGGCAAGAATTCATGAAATAGTTGTGGTCTTGTAACTTGACCCTTTCAAATGGCTTCTATTTGTGATAACCCACGTAAATACTTGCACTTGAGCAGTGGATTTGGGCCGTCACGCCACCTTTGCAGGAACAATCATATTAACATAGAAATCACCCCATAATCTAAGTGTGTATCATATGAATAACTAAAGTTCAAAACTGCACGAATTCAATTGAAAGCGTATTTTGTTTTAATAATAACAATGGAGGAAATGGCATGACGTGGATAATACCAGTCTGTGCATAAAATCTGTTTATTTTGGTTGATTTTTACCAATTTTTAATCTCTCTAGTGGCCAAATGATCCTGTTTTATGCTTAGTTGCGACAACTTAGTGCCAATCTTGGGGTATTCGAAACACGGAGCAAGGAATGTTTAATGCTATAGCTTTTTTATGGACGAAATTCTTGTTTAAAGGCAAAATGCTGGATAAATGGTTTGCGAAATGCAAGTTCTAAAACGATGCTTATTGTGCTTGTTTTTCCATGCTATAAATAAGCTGTTAAAAGCGCTACATTGCAAATCTGCATTACTAAAATAAATGTGCACTTGGGGAGTAAATGAGTAGCACAATTTCAAAGGAATTTCACGGCATAGTACGCACCCTCTTATCCGAATGAGCCATGAAGATAAAAACAAACATGCCAAACGAATTTCTCTTCTAAAATCAAAAACGACACATGAGGAAATCTTGGGAAGAAGTAAAAGTGACTGATTCTCCACATAAGTGGGTGCACGCTTCCCAATTCCTTCATCCATCAAAAAGAGCGCAAACCCAGTAAGTCGTAGCATTGTTTAGAACTTAATTATAAGTTTCATGTTGCCAATGATAAGTTTATGTCTTTTTACACTTAGTTCATGCAATTCGTGATTGCAAATTCAATAAAGCTGGCAGATTTGCTAGAAATTTCTGAAATGGAAACAGTGTTCGCCAATAAATGTTGCACCGCTCAAAAATTAACTGGACCTATTTATTTTCAATCACGTAAATCGTACTTCCTGTTTATTGCTCTAAACTCAAACAATTTGTCTGCTGCACATCTCCGCGCATAAACTGATGAAAAATACATGTTACACGCATGTTAGTTTTACTGCATCAGGGTTGAGCCGTGTTTAAGTTCATTTTCAAAATGAAGCGATGGCTGTTTTGAATTAAAGTAGCTTTGAAAGCTAAGCCATTTTTACTAAAATGAATCGTTACATTTTGAGTTTGCTATGGTTTTGCAAGGTTGCACATTATCGATGTGATTATATCCGAAAAACAGTCAAGTTTCTGAGAAAGTTGTGGTAGTAGGACTCAACCAATCCAACAGCTTAATTCTATGCTTAAATATAATAATGATTCTTTTACAAGATGAATTTAAAACATCTGAAATTTCCTTTTACTTGCTTAAAAAGAATGTATAATGTGTGCATTTTTTAAGCAATAAGGGACCACTGCGGCCGAAGTCGATATCACTCCGGTGGATTGGCCAAAAGAATTATTGGTGGAGTGGAGTCAAGGCAATTCGAATGGCCATGGTTAGTGTCAATCCAATTGAAACCGGAAAATTCATCAGTTGAATTAGTAAGGAATAGTAAATCATGTTGTTTATATCCCTCTAGTTGAATGTATTTTTGAATTGCTTAACAGTACTTCCAATAAGCACAGCATCCCCCATAGGTTTCCATTACTTGGGAATAGGCGATAATAGGAGGGCTGCAATTTAAACTGAGACCTAAGCTACAAACTTGTTGGCATTAGTTTGTAAAGTACAACATCTAAAAGCAAGTATAGAGTGTACATAAAACGTAAAAACAGGACAAGAAATTCCAGTGAGTAGCATTTAGAGTTACACCGAGGGATAAAGAATGGTTATGCAAGATAAAGTATAGCGTCGAAACTTATTACTAATGGCAATTGCATGTTTTTCTAGTAGTAACATATTATTACAATGTGTATTTACGACCTACGGTGGAAACATTTGCCTAACGGATGTTAATAAGAGGGTAATACAATTAAACGTTGATTAAAAGTTTGTCCGATGGCAATTAAATTGGCCCATAAATAATGCACATAACATTAAAAAGCGTTATTACGGAAGTGTCGGATTCGCCATAAGGTGTTAATAGCATTGTCCGCTTTACCACTCCCTTCAAACACAACGACAGCGTACATTGTACTGTAATAAAGTACACCATTGGCAATGGTAAAGCCTTTTTTTGCCCCCTTTGTCTGGTTCTGCTTTTTTTCTGCTTTAAAAAAGGAGAAGAAGTTGCAAGCTATCATTAATTATCCTATTTGAAGTCCATGCGGATAGGCTAAGAATTTTACAGCAACTCCACTTTGAATAAAATGAAGGCACGGTTAAACTTTTACATCCCCATTAAATTTTTGACTTGTTTATTACTACCTTCAATTGCTGCATGTACTGTTTTGTCGTTTGTGACACCTAATTGCGCGAAGCGGCGTCACAGGTAATTCGTTGAGTTTCAAGGCATTCGTGATAAGTGGATACTGCTTTTTATGCCTTCTTCGAATAAAAAAGTCTGGGATGCAACGATCGAATTTCTGTCGAACTCTCAGTACCACATCCGATAACACTTTAACACCGGACATTGACAACATCCAATGCTGAATCCACTTTAACTGCAACTCATTCTGGTTTTCTTTTGTAAAATTTTGTCTATTTGTGACATTGAGGTCCGATTTATTCATTAAAAAGAGGTTTATAAGTAATTCTCCTATGCTTAATTAACCCAATTATGACATCACAAATCTTCTCATAAAAGCGAGAGAGGATGGAAAAATTTTTAAGCGCCTGAAAGTGGAAAATTACTTGTTTGAAGTTACAGTAAACGTCTGAGGCTTTTACTCATAAATGACGAAAATATAAACGCAACATTAATTGTCTGCGGTTACCAAAAGGTATCAAGAGAGCATCACTTTTATGTAGGTTTTAGATGTCCTTTCAACTGCATATGACCCATTAGGCTTGAGTATTTTAAAAAAAGAATAGCAACATATGCACAATGCACTTCCGTTAACTTAAAGTATAAAGTGAAAAAAATTGCACTACAGATGATTTTATCACGACACATCGTCTGTACCTCCAATGCGCTTGATTGGTGATCGAGGTAAACCGGATACCGGAATGGAACTTCGTAAATCCTTCATAAAATTAGAAATGTGGTGGTTGGTGGTGTGGAGTCGGTACTATATCATTAAATCACGTATAATAGTGGAAAAGTGAATGCTGAAATCTTTGTAAGGATTGACTCTGGAAAAGAGGCAATTTGACAACAACATTTGGAAAGGATATCGTATGCAATAGCAGAACACATCACTGAGAAATGGCTCAACAAATGTAGCTTTAGTAGCGAATAGCTCAAAAAACGCATCACATTCAGGGAAACCCTCTATTCCCTACAGTTAAAAATTATTTTTTGCATCAGGAACAACTGTCAGTACAGTTCAACCTTCTTCATAGAACATTCATTTACATTTACGCCAACTAAGAAAGATGTAGAGGTTAACCGGATGATCTTCACCTATGTCTGCACGCAGATGGCAATGCGTTTTAAAGACCACCAAGTCATTCTTCCATTTTTCCATTTTCATTATAAAAGTGCGCCGTCAGGAAAAAGATTTTAACTGGCTGAATAAGTTGTGTTGAGGTGTAGTAGTATTGTTCTACGAGTGTCACAAGAAAGGGCATATCACTGACTACCAACAAAGCGCAAACCATCCCACGTTTTTGAGACATCACTTTGCCACAGTGAACTGCATATAGTGGGTGTCGGACTACATTTGAGACTTTCCACTCTGAATTATACCCTTGCTGAAGGCAAACCATTTGCATCTGTGACTTCACACAAATCCATCTTGTAAAAGAACTTTTCTGGGGCAAAAGCTTTCTTATGTACTTATAAGCTATAAGAAGGCTTCATGCTAGACTTTAGGATAAATGGGAGATAGTGATTTTCCACCTCCTCCGGACTCGCAAGATCCGTACTTCTCTTAGTAATGGTGAACATCCTTTTAAATCAAATGATCAAAAAATCAAATGATCACTGGTGGAGTAGATATTTGGGAAATAAAAGTAAGGCAGAATCAGAAGCACCCTGGACTAAACCGGAGGCTAATGGAATTCATAGCAAGTTTGTATTCTCGTGAGAAACAACTAAATTATAAAATATAATGGTGATAAAGCATTTTTCGGGAGTTCTGCAGCTATTTAATGCTCCTTAAATTCTGTTTTCTCCTACCCATTACACAAAAACGACTTACGGGCTTTTATTCCTATGTTTTTCCCTTTTTTAATGATTCCTCTAACCATTATGTGATTTAGTTGTTGTTGATTTAGGAAATGAATGTGTTTACAATCCAAAAGTGCCATTAATACCCATATTTAGTAATAATGTTGCATATTAATTTCTTGCATGAGTTGCTTTTACATTTTCTAGCATTTAATAAGAGGTGTCTAAGAAATCGACTCGTCAAAATGGCCTATAATACACACCGAATCATTTTGTTTGAAAACATTGCAGTCATTAGAGCCGAAAAGTGTCACCAAGAGAGTAACAGAGCCGCAGAAACAAGGGCAGAATTTGCGAGCCCTCCTGGCGCGTCTGGCGGAGGATTCGGAGATGCGCGAAATACTGCGGAAACTAGGCGAAATATCATTTACGGAGGAAAGTGTCGCGACCAATGGGCCTTCACGAACCAGTCACGAAAAGCTTGTCGGCCACATCTGCGGTGGCTCGCTCATTAGCGCATCCTGGATTCTCACCGCAAAGCACTGTTTTGAGTAAGCCATTTAACTCCATAAATGCATCCATAGTGTCTGAGTAATGCCCTTTTCTTCGTGTGACAGCTAAAATGCTAAAGCTTCCTAAACCTCTTAGTTCGCAGCTTGATCCCTCTCTGACGCATGAGCCCTCGCGATTAACGGTGAGAGTTGGAGAATACAACCTTCACAAACCGGAAGAATTCCAGGTGGATCATGAGGTGGAAAAAATATTCATTTACCCTTCCACTGAGAGTAAGCTGCAAAATGTCAATTTTTGCAACCCTGCTATTTAGTACCCAAACTCATTTAATATACCAGGCAAACCAAAGCTGTCGGTATTCTTACTAACATTTAAACGATGACACTCTTTCTAAATGGCACACTCAAAAAACAAAAAATGCCTAAGTTGCTTATTCTATGATACCTTGGTGTGTGCGAAGCAATAATTGCAATAAAAATTTGTAGAAACTGTGTTCTAAACTCGTACGCACTAAATAAGACTATTTCTGTTATGATTGAATTTAGCGAGTGTAAAAATTAATTACGGTACTGAAATTAAGACTTGCCATTTCAAATCATTAGGAAATATATTCAACTCCCAAAAGCCTTTGTTCATAGTGCTGCATATCATAGCCCTGATAAAAACTCAAAACCTTACGGATTGGTGACAGATTTCATAAAAAAAACTTTTTAAAATACTTTTAATTATCCCATTTTTCCTTATAAATGGCACGATGAAAATTTCGCTATCTTATTTATATATTTTGTTGGAGTTGGTATAGTCTTGCTTCATCCTCTGCGCAAAACTGGTGGATGGAGGGGGTAACACTAAATAATTTAACAGCAATGTTTTCCGCCTTTTTACTCTTCCTCAACAAATGTGCAAACTAAAGTACGTTTCCATCGGAGAAGAATAACCATGCTTACTTTAACGCATTAAAGTTAAGGATTCGCCGACAATTAAAATTCTGTTTTGAAGAGAATTTCAACATTACAAATCGCTTTTTATTTGACTTAGTGAAATGTTCCTCATCATTTAGAAGGGCTTTTTACGCTTAAACATTCTATCTGCCCTAGCTCTGGATATAAACTTGATATACGTTCCACAGTCCTTAAGACAAACAGAAAAATATGGACAGCAAAATCGTCTCTCCCTGCAGTCTCTTTAACTCCGGAATGAGTACCATGAAGTAGCTTCAGCCACCATGAAGAGAAATTTTTGACTCTGTCACACTTATCACTCTCGCAAACTACATGGCACATAAGTTTATTGTTGTAGCTTTTTTGCATGCAAAATAATTTTCTTCGCATTAGTACTTGCACGCAATAAATTACGGATTAATAGAAACAGTGGTGTATGGAAATACCGTGGATCTAAGTGTTTAAAAAAGCTAAAATCCAAGCAGAAAATCTCCTCCATTTACGAGATGCTAGGTATACAAGAAGTGCCATTTCAGTGAGATTTATTGGTCCTCAAAAGTGCTTTTCAGTAAAGTTTATGAATGCTTTTTGCTTATTTTAGATATTGCAGATTAGAAATAAGTGCGTGAAAATGTAAGCCTTTAAGTGATCACTAGGAACCCCATTGAGGCTCTTCTTTCAATTCATACCTGATCAAAGGCAAAATTAATTTAAATGACTAACTAAACTCAAAAAAATGCAATACGAGTAGAAATCCGTTATTTAAAATAATTGAGTGAGTAACTCCTTTAAAAGGCTGTAATTGCATTGACCAGACAAAGCATGGTGGTATGGAACAGAAGGACAATCCACTGCCAATAGTAGAAGTACTTCCATTTTTTATTTGCTCCTTTACCCACTGCGGCTTCATGAGGTGTAGAATGTGGATGGAAATCAATGTCCACTCTAAGCCATCAGGAAAGTAGGGAATGTATTTTATGTTAAGTGCTGAAGAAAAATCGTCGCTCTTCCAAGTGGTCCTCAAATTCCATAGAGTTTGCATGGACAGCGTTCCTCACACTGATGCTTTTCTATAGTGTTAAAGTGTATCCTGTATACTAAAAAGCCATTAAATTTCCCGCAAGTCATGCACAATCTTTGGAATCTTAAATTTACTGACTGTGATAAGTTAATCTTATTATTTTTTGTCATGTTAGAATCAAAATGATCCTTGGTTTGAAATAAGTCACTGAGTGCTCATTTCAGTGGTTTTAGATTAAAACAGAAAGCTTCACTAAGAACTTGTAAAGGTTATGATGAAATTACTTAAGACACTTATGTAAAGTTGTTGCCCTACGATTTTCAACTCTTTAGGTAACTATGACAATCAGTACGGCGTTGTGGACGACATTGCTCTGTTAAAACTGAGGCGTCCGGTCTCATTTAACGCGAATGTGCAACCAGCCTGTCTGCCATACCCAGGGGAGCAGTTCAAGGCAGGAACGGTCTGCACAGTTGCCGGTTGGGGAGTCACTGAGGAGGGTTTGTCATTAACTTTATTTCCGAAAAAAAAACAGGGGAACAGAAGACTAGTAAGATACGCCAAATGAGAGCTTAAAAAGAATAAATCACCTAAATGCATGCGTTTGAATAATTAGCTGTTCAAGTATCAAAATCCAACTTGATGTTTGCTACACTTCTAAAAAGTGATGCCGAATATTATAAACAAAAATTTCCAGTCTTTATAAGGCATACTACAAGTACTAAAAAATAGATGCAGAAACCTTCATGAAACCTCAGCAATCCCGTGTTTTGTTTCGGTTTAAATAATCAGGTTGGAGAGGATTTAATTAATATTTGGAACATCCTATCGATATGCCAAAATGCACCATAAAAGTACGACGAAAGATAAGAAAGCGCAAGTGCTGTTTTATCCGAATAAGTCAGTGATTTGTGGCTTTTCCCATTTAAATACTGGAATGTGCGGCATTGTTTTCAACAAGTTATTTGATAACTTGATGATGTAGTGTCTAAGCCTTTCCTAAAGTCTTAATAAGCCAGTTTTGCAATGAAGAAAAACTATCACTGAGGTGTAGATAGCCATGATATGGCCGTGGGCATTAATCTCATGATCATGGATATGATGCTGTGGCACTAATCAGAAAATTGAAACCACGGTGACTGAAGAGCTCGTATTGTGATTTGTACATTTAAACCAACATTAAAAGCATTGCAGTAATGCAATACACTGAATTAGTATTCGGTTATTCTAAAGTCATTCATTTCAATAATATGTCACAAATCACATTTATTAGCAAAACTTAATGTGCTTTAGTATGCCATTGTCGTGTAACAATTTGTTCATGTGTTCAAATGGTTACCCCATTCAAATGAACATTCAAGTTTAAGTATTTATTAATATTTTCTGATGGGAGAACCATACGGACAATCCTGTACACTAAGATAATGGTGGATCCCTTTTTAGATGCCTGTTTTTAGAAATATGTGCACTATAGTCACTTGATACAGACATGTCGCTCACAGCATATTAGTTGATTTATGGAATATGTCCACACCTTCCCTCCTCTCTCTTGAGGTTCTCGTAGTTAGTGAATTAAAAATCCACTAAAGTAATAATTATACTATGAATGGTGGATGAGGGATATAACGTGGATAGAAAGCTAAATCATCGCCATCTATGCACCAATAAAGTGTTTGTGATTACCTCACACTTTTTGCTGCTTTCATAACCGAACTGGTGCTTATTATTTTGGACGGACTGGGACCAAGATACTCTGAGAAAGTGGAGCCCCTACCATTCTTTAAAGCAACAATAGGAGGTCACAATTTGGTGCGGGTAGTAACATTGTTGATCTGCGATTTTGTTACAAGTAATTCGTTTGATAAATTGGGTGATAAGTCGACTTTTTCCATCTTTAACTCTTTTTGCGATTAAACCAGGAGCCGAAGTGTCACCGCTACTGCGGCATATTAACGTTCCCCTCATATCTCTCGATGACTGCAAAGACATCTTCACACCATTAATGCTCTGGAACCCAAACTTCCATATTCACTCCTCATTCATCTGTGCCGGCAACTCGGAGTCTACGGATGCTTGCCAGGTACTTTATACACTTAAACTAATCTTCCCTAATATTTGTATGTATATATGCTCAGGTTACCTAGAAGTGGTTGTCTTACTTGTTATTTGCTCAAATCAGATATCCTAGAAATGATTGAGGAAAAATCCTAAACATTGGAGGTTTTTTTATTATTTCCATTAATTTGCGTAACACGACCCGTACTTTTAATAGTCAGCAGAGCCAGACAATTACACTACTTGACGTCCTATGCATATGATTTTCAAAGCAAAAGGTATTAAATTTATTGTAAAAAAGGTAAAATCTTTGTTGGCAGTAAGCAGTTGGCAAGTTCAAGACTTCACTTAAACTGTCATTACAAAATTTTCTGACATTTTTTACTTCCACTCTCTTCTTTGTCATACGCATCATAATTTGTCGATTAATTTAGTAGAACTGGTTTTGGATTAACGTTTGCCGAATATTGGTTGCTACAACTAACTTTTTAATTTTATAAAAAAATAAATGAATAAAAGTTGTTTTTGAGTGATTTACTTCTTATGGATGCAATTATTCCTCCATTCATTTTCCATTAGGCATGGATGGTAGAAATTGCTACTTTCTAAATTTCATTCTTATAAAATCGGACTGTTGGGTCAAGATTTTACCCTTCTTTGGGAAATTCCCATTAAATTACAACCTATTATAGATGTAGAATCCCTTGTTTACTCTAAAGACGAAGGAAGGTGCAATGCGTAGACCGAATATGCATTATCAACGTACAGAAAAGATTAGGGCTACTGGTATAGCCCGAAGGCCAGGCCTCCCGTCGGAGTTACAGTAGGGGAGCCCTTAAGTGGACCCTTAATCAATGCCGGGGGTTAAATCAAGCAATTAACTTGGTACGCGGCCATCCTCTTCTTTCCAACGCCGTCTTCGGCGCTCCTCTTGGTCAACCTCTCAAGTCAGTTATCACAGCGTAAGAAAAACCACCACGAGCAAGCAGTGTCGGTCATCGAGTTCCCATGCGAATGAGAAGGTACTTGACCCCAGCGTCACTGATCCCTCTTGGTACTGCGATAAAATCCAGATTTTTTCCTGTATGGGAACTGCATTGAGGGAAGGAGACTCTGCTGGCCATCACACATGTCCACCGCCAGTGGTAGAAACACTGGCCCAAAAGCAGAGTGATAATAACAAAAGACAGGGGTTGACATTGTTCTTAGGGGTTAGGGTTTCGAGTTTATTCCTCCTGGACAACTGGTTCTTACTTCATTGCTGTCCAGGAATACCTATTTGGGTTCCATCCAGCAGTTAGAGAAGTAAAGGAGGTATCGCATGTTTGGCCAATTGATATAATTATGCAGGTATGGTGGACAGCTGCGCAACGAACTTCTCCAGAGGTTTTCATGGCCAGTGCCGCTTTGGACGGTAAGAGCTTTTCGTAGAACATAGACCGGCTGTCCCACAATAGCAAAGCTCTTAGTAGCATCTCACGAAAATCGTGAAATAAACCAACAGTTAACTCATTACGGCAGCCGTTTCTGTCGCTATATTTGCCAGTTCCCAAAACTTTAATTTACGGTAAGTTGAATACCATCAGCCTTTGCAATAAATTCCCTTACATTGTCTTAATTTATTTTATCTCGAATAATTGATATTAAATTTTGAGAAGGAGTATGCTGTGTAAGCTAGTTTTATTTTTCATTTAGTGACAACAAGATACTTTATGCTTTTAAATGAGTGATTCGTTTTTATGCACCAGCCTATTTCGCATGACCGGTTACTTTCAGATGATCTAAACATGTACAACTCTTGCAATTACTTTACACGTTACAATTGTGATCAAAGTTGATCACTTCCCTTGATATTTCACCTGCTAGCATACTCTTCACTGAAATCTATTTTCTCAGATAAATGTTTTTTACTCCTCTCCATAGATGTCACGGAAACCACTTTAGGAAGGATTAACAAAATACTCTAAACGCAAAGTAGTGATGCCGATGTACGTAGGAAATCATGTGAGAAACTTAAGGAAATACTTTTGCCGAATTTAAAAATAACTATACAATTTGTTTAACTTAAACGTAATGGATGTCTTTGCTTTCGCATATGGGTTGCAGTACGACTCTGGCGGGCCACTGATGTGCCGATCGGGGGTGGATGACCAGTACATAGTGGTAGGCGTCATCTCCTTCGGCATAAAGTGCGCCTCCGGATATCCTGGCATCTACACCCGGGTGACCTCCTACCTTGACTGGATTCACGATACCACCGCCAGCCACTAGCTGACCAAAATAATTGACTGGTTGGTTGATGGGTCTGGTTGACTAACTGTCGACCTCATGGATCCAAATGTTCTACCACTCCTTCCTATAAATGCGCGCACCATTATTAATCTTCCTTTTGATTAGCATCAACAGATATATGTGGCGATGTTGATCGAGATCTGCTATTTTGGTAGACTGTGGAAAAGTAAAAAAGAGTTTTGCTTCTGGGATTTGAGTTAGCCCTGATTACTTTTTGAGGCAATTTGTCAGCATATTGAATAGCTGGAGGGTTATTACCAGAGGCAGCATGATAATGAAAATTTTGTCGGCTGTGCCCTGGTTACTCCTAAGGGAATAGAGCATGTAAGTCTGGACTCGTTTCTATTATCACTGTCCAGCAAATTTGGTAAGGCATTAGCATAGGCTATATATGGAAGGCAATAGTTGTAGCTAAACCCGTGAGACTGTACAGCAAAACATGTTGTCTAGGGCACTTAATATCATTGCTCATTTACAAACGAAGAGCTTCCTTTATGATAAATTTAATAAGGAGCTTGATGGCAAGGAGGTTTAATGTCCTAAAACTTCTCTAAAAGGTATTATTAAGGCGTAGAGGAAGTGAAAGTATATAGGCCTTATGTGAGATCAAGAAGCCAAGACGGTGGTAAAACCTGAGTAAGTGGATAAGCATTTAAATAAATATCTTCTCATTAAAGGATAAATACTAGCTAATCGCAGCCGTTAAAGTGCCATTTCTGCTTTTTCAATGGGCTAATAGGGTTAAGGGAAGCAAAATCACTAAAGGCTTTTGTTAAGGACTTATGAACTGACAATGTAGTGGCTATTGTAGCTGTTAAGGCGTGGTCCAAACGCCTTGAAGCTGCTCAAAGTTGAGATCCTGCGGGTAGTTTGACTAGCGTCGTGATATTAGATCAAGTGTTTTCCTTAGACAATATTCATCGGCACAGGTGTTGCTAGCAAATAAACATTTGACGTTGATCATTGCTGCGTTTCATAACGTCGACTTTCATCTTACTGTCACCAGGTTGTAGTTTGCAAGTTTCTCAGAGTAGAAACTTAGAAGGATTCTGGATGAACAATAAGCTAATTTCTACGGTGTGTTCCAAATGGTGTTACAGGAAGCGCTAATTACGATTTCCCTCGGTAATGAAGGACGCCACAATTAGTCATTACATTTTGGGTGATTGAAAAGTGAAAACACTTTTACTCATTGGGCTTTTTCATGGTAAGGTGCAATTTCAAGCACGAAATATTTCAGAAATGTAATATTTTGGGAAAGAAGTGTAATTAAGGAACGTTGAATATCATATATAACTGAGTGACTGAACAGATGATGGCTAAAATCCTGTCCTCTGGATGAATTCGGACAGTGAGGTACTCTTTGAACCACTTTCCATACGTCAATTTTAGGAAATGGGATGCACGTCATCAAATTGCAAGATTTGCTTGACAAAAAGGTCCGCATTTTGTCGAAGCTGTAATTTTGCCATGATTCACCGCCTTTTTGGCCAGTTGTTGAGTGCAGTCTTAGAGACAGAATAAAACTGCGTTAAAACTATCAGAAGAAAGCTTGCGTAACTATAACTTAAGGCATTTTTCTTAACATCATAGAGTGTATACGAAATAATTTTAAGACCGTGCCTACATTTTAGTAAAAAAACCACTGAGATTTTGCAGAAATACATCAGTCAGAGATGCAGGTACTAAAAGTGATGCTAGAAGATGGCTTCCATGAGGAACCAAAGCTATGCCTTCGCGAAGCAGGATAGACACAAAATTCTTGACCACTTCCATGAAGATTTGAGAAAGTTCACTTCCCAATCTCAATGACCTGCTATGTTGGAGTGGATGCCTTCGTTGGCGACCGCTCCCTTTTGAGCACCTAGTAATTCTTCCTAGCGATTACTTCATTCCAATCTTTTTCTCCATCAAGCATTACCATGAAACTACTGGAAATACAAGTCTTACAAGCACCGGTGTATTGCAAGGATGCTTCCACTCAAGACAGTGGTATTGTCAGTCCAAAAGTCAGGTTATAGCGCCACTAACAAGTAAGTGAGTTATGCTCAAAGAACGGTGTCAGCCACTTTAAACCACTGCTGGTGAAGCGTAGCGGAGACATAGAAGAGCTATGGATGTGCTTTCACCTACAAGTCTATGAGACCGGTGCATTTTGTGGTAGCCCGTTCCCCAGATGCCGGACACCTTGCCAGCAGTCTCGACATTTGTCGCAAGGCAACGATGCCTTAGAGTTGCCAATGGTAAAACTATGCCGAAGAAGATGGGAGGGGTCTTCACTTTGCCAAAGAAAAGTCGTCATGGCTGTGTTCGAAAATGAATAGCTGTGCCAATACGTTGCACTTCCTTTTTATCTTTGGTTGAATAACAGTAACTTGTAAAGTGCTGCCGGTAGTGTTTTGCAAGGCAAGGTAGATCATGGGCTACCGCCCACTGAGGAAGTTATTAGACTACCCAGATTACTTCTGTATTGTATTGTCGGATCACCTGACTTTGCTGAATTATTTTTACAACCATGTCTGAGATCACGACAACAGCGATTCTGGTGATGATGAGGTCATGAACCCAGTACCTGGTGGATACATTTCGGAACCGATGGTTGAGATATACTTTCCTGCTAAGGCACAAGTAAAGAGCAAAACGGTACAATATTTGGTTCTTATTAATAACACAATGGTTAGGAAGACCATGCGACCTGATAAATTGTGGGGCAAGTGCTTCTTAAACTCCAGGAGTGCTTGTGAGAACAACTGATAACATCCTGAGGTGAAATGTTCGGCAATTCCTTCTTTTAGGTACACAAGATCGATGATTTTTTCATTACTACTCTTCCTCAGACACCGTGGGAGAGTGTAAGTTACTAGCAGCAAATATTACACATTTTCGTCGTTTTACCTCCTCATTCTTCCTTTTTAGATTCTGCAACTCGTGCTTGTATCATTGCAGCCTCCATTGTTGAAAGGTGTTTATAGTGCCAACTTCGCTTCCCTATTGAGTTAGCGAACTGCATTCGCTTCGTTAATATTGTTGTTACGATTGCTTCCTTGTAAGACACATTGTTAACCTAGCTGCAAGCCTTCGTTACATTTTGAATTCTACATAATTAGAAACACGAGAAGCGCAGAAAAGCGAATAACTGCGATTCACTACTTGACTCGTTTTACTGTCTGGTTCATTGTTCTGCCTTCGTTGTTGGTTCAAGTTAGCTAAACTAGGCCGCTTCTACTGAGCCATACAGTTTAAAGAGTAATGACAAACCCAGCTCTTATTATCACCTAACATGATAGGCTATAATAATCTGCAATTGAGAATAATTATAATAAATTCTTATTTAATCTATTTGTGTTGCTAAACTAAAAATTCCTTTAATCAAACCGTTTATTCTCTTTACAAAGAGAATTTTTTTGTTTATCTGATGTGGACAGCCAACTGAAAGTCCTTGATTATTCAAGACGCATTTTGGTCTTATTACATTGTCATACTGAAGTACAACAAACGAGTACACCTTGTTAAAATTAGGAAAATTGACGACCTATTATTTTGTAGCACCTTAAGTATTTTCTATAGTCCCAAAGTGGTGTACTAATTTATAAAATTTCTTTATTATTCGCATGCAAAAGATTTGGGAGGCTGCAGTCACGACTGGGCTAATATTTATTGAACGTTCACAGAGGTGTGAAGGCATTTGATCTCTCCACCAGTTTTAACAGAACCTGTCAGGTTTATTGCATGTTGAATTTTGCCTTTTGTATGTAATAGACTGAGGAGGAAGGATACGCGTGCTCTTCGTACTAACCAAAGCTGGAGTGCTCTACAATTTGCAACTTTTCATCTACTATCCGCTACTGGAGGGATCATTTGCCCCAAAGTACATTTTATAGTGTCTGTCCCTATAGCTGATTTTCCGCATTTCATCACCCATTTCACTTTATTTACATTTAAATCTAACCAAGCCGTCTGCCATCATTTCATTCAGCTATCAGAAATGTGAGAGGTAGCATTTATTTGTTGTATGCATGAAGTTTCAAATAATGGATAGTTGCAGATCCTTCAAATCAAGCATAGCTACAGTAATCAGTTGCTTTTTTACAGATCACCATTTTTGAGTGGCTTTTAGTGGTAAACTTGGCTACGACAACCTCTCTGTTATGAGGCGCCGCAGTTTAAGCCTTCCATGGAAGACATGGTTCTCATGTACTCTAGGGTTTGGTAATGCGTATCGTTACATTTTGGGTCGGGTTTGCTTGCTAAGGCACCAACGCAATGTTACGCTTTTCTCCCTTAAGGGGTAATAATTCATACAATTATGGAAAAAAAGGCTTATTATTAAGGCACAGTAGGTCTGGAAAATAACAGACATGGCCTAAAGGCCAAAGCACCAAAAGGAAAGCACAAATCGTGGGGACTGAAGAGCACGTACTGTTCAACATGTGGATGAGCTAATAACAAATTACCATAGTCTCACGGCCTATCCATATAAGCTACCCTGATTTTTCACCAGTTTTCTTATTTTTTATTAAATGCAGAGCTACACTGTTGACGACTTCATATTTTTAGAAGAATCATATCAGCAACGGTGAAGTCTGTGTTATGTTCGTCGCGTAATTCCAAATGAATACTGAGAAATGGCATCATTTGTGATTCATCTTAATGCGCTCGAGAGTGACTCGACTGATTTTCTACTCAGCTGCATCAACTATGTTGTCCCACACAGCAAAATTTACTGTAGTTTTCTGGAAAAAAACCCTATAGCAAAAGATTACAATTGCGCTCAATCATTCTTCTGCTTTATTTTCATTCGTTGTAGGTGTAGAATTTACTCAAAGTGGGACATTATTCCCAAGCACTCCAGTTAAAAGCAAAACTTTATTAAACGTTTACCGATGCTTTTAATTATTGTGGATTGCAAAACTTATTAAATCAATTTGACCCCAAATGAAAGGTCAGTTATTCTGACTAAGAAAGTGAAATATTTAGGCCTGTAAAAAAGAATTCCAAGGTTTTCCCAAAAATAATTTCTAAAAGCGTCTTATCGTGGAATTATTACCCGATGATTCAAGTGTTTACTGCAGACCAACTGAATGAAAATCGAGGAGAGGTGAACACATTGCTGGAGATGGGTCATTTTCATTTAAAATTCACTTTTCGCAATCCCAAAGCACGTTAACATTTGCTCGTTCAATGACGCTGCTGACACGGTAGTAGTTACAAATGCCATGCCGAGTGGCTTCAAACTACCAAACGTTTGTCAATAGGAAGCACTTCGGAACTGTAACAGAAAGAGATTTGTCTTTAAGTATTTGCTCAAAGCACATTCCAGAAATGCGTAACAATGCTTCAACAACCTTGGTATTTAGTACCGAATTTTATTGCTTGGTAGACGCACCCATTCAATTCACAATGGTAGCAGAAAGCAACTTAACCTACCATGCCAAAATATTCAATAACGCCTGCAGGATATTGTTCCGCTAAAAAGTACGTTGTTTCTGTTATTATGTGCCAAAAAATTGTTTTTAGTGTACAACAAAGGAGTGTAAACAGGGCTCAAGCATTTTCTAACCATCTTCTAAGTTCAGCAGTTCATGCGTACTATTCATAAGATTTTTACAGGCCACCCTTGAATTTTTATAAAAATGTGACTGAATTTGGGGTTTTACCTTGTAATACCTACATGGACACTTCATTCTGCAGGTTGTGCTTCCGTTGAGCGTCTCGAGACTTCCCTGAAGACGAAAGAAGGCAATTGTAATACAATAGTGGCTTATCTCATGGTATTGGTGGGATGCCACTTTTGTACTTTGAATTAGCCTTCATGCACCTCACTGGGTGGGCAGGCCTTTCGGGCCATGCCAACAGCCCATGCACCTTCTCTGCACTGAATATATTCTGCCCGAGTATTTTGGCTTATTTGGTCTTCAGGGAGCCTCGGGACGCTACGCAATACTCAGAAGAATAAATATATTTAGCACGGGGAAGGTATTTGGGATATTAGCTCGGCCCAAATGCCAGCCAAACCGGCGTGGTACAAGGGCCAAATTCAAAAGTCGCTCACTCCAATACAGAGAGATAAACGGCCGTAGTACTGCAGTTCAGTTTTCAAAACAGTTAAAAAAACCTGTCTTTTTTCTCTTAGGTGCTCAAACGGCGTTATTTTACCTTCAACACTTATATAGGAAAATGTGGAGGAATACGTGTGCAACGCTTCGATAGCCTATTTAACTCTGTATATTGCAAATTCGCTTTGCAGCGTAGCCTTTAGGCCATGTAAGTATTTTTTCAGCCCTTCTTTACCTTATTAATACATTTTCTGTTATATTAATGTAACTCGGGAGCTCCGCATGTCCGGTCCATTAGCATGCGAGTAAGGGGCCATAACCATAAATTTATTCGCTTTCAAAATTAACAGGACCTGTGCTATTATTTTTACTGGTATTATATGGAATTAAGCATAGGCCCAGGATTTCGAACATAATTTTAAGCAGTCAAATTCTCCCACTAATTTATGCTGATCACTCAGCACTGGGGTACTTCAGTTATGTTAGCTGTAACTTTGATACCTAAAATGTTTTGAATGAGATTGTCTTGCGTACCTTTTAATGTAATATAAAGGAAGACTTTTTTATTCTGCCCTTAGCTGTTTTAACCATTATACGTTTTGAGCGTACTTTTTCCTTACGTACGGCTGCGAAGGTCGCGCTTTGTGGCTAGCACATGATCACCTTCCTTGAAGAATGGTGAGCAATACCGAGTCTTTGGAAAATATGTTGAGTAAGTGATTTTTTTAGCTACAACTTTGCTTTGGATACATTTAAAAGTGAAACCACCATTTTCCCTTACCCATACAGACTCTTTAGTATCCAATTAAAGCCAGATTACCCAGTTTGTTGTCTGAATATGGTAGGAATATTTCGTATATATTCGAACTGCCAGTACTTTTAATTGCTTTTTCAATATTTTGGGGATGCTTTGCCTTTTAAAGCCAAGGTTACGAGTCCTCTGACCACACACATTGACCTTAATGCGTTTAAGAGGATTTACGACAAAATAAGCAGTGACCCTCACGGTCCAGAAGTTGCTCTAAGACTTCTGGCCCACAAAATTCAGTCCCCGCAAGAAAAAGAAGCTTTAAGCGCTCTTACGGTGAGTTAGCTTATTTTTCCTTAAACGATCTATTTGTTTAATACTTAGAGTGTACTTCTTGATTATCAAACAGATTCTTGATCTTTGTGTTCAAAACTGTGGTCCAACTCTTCACAAAGAGCTAGGAAAATTCAGGTTTCTCAATGAGCTAATGAAAGTTCTGCTGCCAAAGGTAAGCAAACATAAACTACAATGTCCAATGGCTTACAGCACCTTGGTGACCTCACTCCCCCTGTAGTGCGCGACAAGTGTATAATGCTGATGTTTGCATGGCAACGGGACTTGGGAGACACTTATCCGAAACTGCGTGAAGCCTACCAGGCGCTGAAAACACAAAATATTATCTCTGTGGATCCTGTTGTTCCAAACGAGGCTGAGTGTGATCAAGTAGAGTTTCAATTTGGTCACCTATTACTTGTTCTTTTTTGAATTACAGCAATACAATCAACGAATAGCCAGTAGGGCTGATATCTTTAAAAGCAGTCGCTACAAAGATGTAAGTGTCATGGATACAAAACGATCTCCCTCTGTGTAGAAGCTAGCTCGCTTGCTTAAAAGCAAAAACCCAGAGGATCTTCGTGAGGCTAACGCTATCATCAAGAGCATTGTTAATGAGGTGAGTTGGATATTCAGGCATGTGCGATTTATATAGATCTTTTCAGCTGTGCTAAAGCGTGGATTCTGAGCATTTTGTAGCAGGCTTCTAGCATATCCTTTCACAGTTCTTTCAGGCGATTACCTCTCCAATTTTTTGATAGTTTAGGTGTGGTCGCAACTGATACAGTAGTTTCCTTTTCAGTCATTTTTACTCGTTCTTCATATTTTATGCCCAAAATTCTGAGGATACCTCCTTTTATCCTTGCCGTCGCAGTACTGACTAGTCACTCATTGTTATTGAGTATTCTAGCAGTGACTGGTATTTAGCTGTAGAGTCAATACTAATTGTTTCATTTTACTTAATAAATGCATACATTCCCAAGTCAAGGTGTCAATGAAAAATGTGTCAATTAAGGACGGATTTAGTTCGCTTATACTATAACAAGGCCTATAATGCGCAGAAGCTTGCGGATTGAGGAAGTTTCATAAAAGATTCTCAGCTTATTCAGCTGGAAATGTTTAGTAGATCATCGCTTTCGTTTTGGGAAGCGTTAGTTTTATCCGTTTAAAGCTGTTTTCTGGTGGATCTTAGAATATCCAAGAGACGGCTGAATGAGGTCTTCTGTCTAGAACTCAATAAGTAGCAATTGCTACTTATGAGTAATTTTAGGCTATCTCAGGGCTTCGATGACTGTATTTGGAACAGCATAGCATGTCTCTGGTTCCCCTTCTTCTTCACTTTGCCAGTTAAGAGCGACTATACACTTTTTTTGACTAAGCTTGTGGGCGTATCAGCATTGTTTATTCTCCACCCAACTTCTGGCCACCCGATGTCGCTTTTCTTCACAGGAGGACGCTCGCATTGCGAAGCAATCCCGACGCGCGCTGCAGGTGGAGACCCTTCGAAACAACGCCAATCTGCTGGAGGAGATGCTTCGATGCTTTGGACCCAACGGAGAATCTTCTGCCTCTGATATCGATATCATGGAGGTACGTTTTCACCCTTCTCGTAATTTGCCTTTTCGGGTAGAGATGGACTAGCGCACTTGAAATGGAAAGAAGCAATGTGTATAAAGCAACATAACTTTTGATCTTCAGAGCTCAGGGCAACGAACGACCCATGTGCGTATTTTTACCGCGCATCAAGTTATAATAAGGACATGGATTTGAAACGTTTTTGGCCTAGAGACCGACTAGACTATGCTTTATCGCATAACAGATAGTCGCTTTATGAGGTGTAGCGCCGCAAGCCATCTCCGGTGTCGTGATAAGGCGTCTTAATACATGCCTGTGCAAACTGAAAAGCCAACCATTTCTAGAATTCTGGTAATCATCTGCTAGAACGCATCTCCTCAAATTGTCAACTAACGCTCTAAGCGTAAGTTTATTAGCTAGACCTCCCCGCCAAATAAATGGCTAGCTCGTTGAAATTCTAAGATATCTGTGCTACTGCATCGGTTCAGAGGTAGAATTCATTATTTATCCTTTATCATGCAAATCATGGAACAGAATAGTGTTTGATTTTGAGAGATGGCTTAGTGGAGGTGACAATAGCTAGTAGTGATATCGGTACTGCTACTGCTCCATTTACCCCATTTGAACGGATTCAGTGTCTGGGGATTTATCACTAAGTAAGTCATGAAAATCTGCCAAAGAGAAAAAAAATCTTAGTTTTCATAGTTAATCAACTACTTTGGCACTTTTGGTGCTGGGTCGTACAAATATACTGAAAGTAAATGTCTAACGTCTGTAAAATTGTTTATTAATCCAATAATACCCGACCATTTGAAACCCCATCTATAAGTTAGTATTATCAAATCTACTACAAACTGGATAACCAGTAGTTATAAAGTGCGTCGAAAAATGTTATAAACCAGGTTGCCGATTTTACGACTTGGTGTTTACATGTGCGGCTTCCTTGAGGCCTCCGACCACGTGGGTGATAGATAAAGACTTCAGAGTGGATGTCTTTATTTACTGACGTAATGGGCACGCGAAGGAGATACGGTCAGCGTGTACACGCTTGGGGACTATAGAGCAGAGACTACCGGAGATCAAGTTTGCATCTGAGCTGCGTCCCGGTGATTCCAGTTATGGGTATGTATTGTAAGTGGCTTTCAAGCAGTTACTAGCAGAGATGGAATACGCCTCCACTGGATATGGATCTACCGGGCCGGCTGCACGAGAGCACAACTTTCTAGAGATTCTGGAGATTAATAACGTATTGAAATTTCTAGAAAACCGAACAGGAATGTATTTCTGCGATTGCGAGTATCCCCAGTGGAATCGGGGATAACGGACTTTGCTTTCTGATTCTAGAGTTTCTACTTTTTTGTTGAATGTTATCAATGCTCTGTGGCATGTTTAATTGCATATTTGTTATCAAGCTATTCTGATATTATTGTACACCCTAAAGGTCAATATTAACTTTGAAATATTCTTCGGAGCTCAGCGGTGATTACTTCTCTCTTTTTGTTATTATAGTAGAAAATAAGGCATTCGAAATAGTGGTGAAATTTAATCTGTATGCAGTCGTCATTACGTTTAAATATATTTTGCAATAGAAACTGTCAAGCTTTGTAAAATACCTTCCGAAATTATGCATTTTATAAATTGGGTACCTTACCTTTGCTAAGTTAGGTGCTTTGATTGTTCTCTTACGGTTCCTATACTGATTATTTTGAAGGAAATTGCTCTAAACATCAAGCAGGCACGTCCAGCCGTCTTCGAGCTGGCTCTAACCGACGACGACAGGGAGGAGGGTTTCTTATGTGAGTT
Organism: Echinococcus multilocularis; assembly: GCA_000469725.3. Lineage (NCBI taxonomy): Eukaryota > Metazoa > Platyhelminthes > Cestoda > Cyclophyllidea > Taeniidae > Echinococcus > Echinococcus multilocularis. The sequence goes on along the minus strand of LN902846.1, from coordinate 946,923 downwards.
TAGTATGCGGAAGTTTTTTCCTTGGTTATGAAATTGTAAATGTACAGACATTGGCATTGTCGAATTAATATTCCATTAACACATATTGTCCACTTCCTATCTATGTTATTCGTTACCTAGATAAGCATCTATTTTTGCGAAATTTGATCAATTGTGCATTGAATCTGCACAATCGACGCAAGGAAAGGAAAAGCAAAATCAACCCCTTATGGAATTTTTTTCGAAAATAGCTCAAGCCACGAATGGAGTTTTACTAAAGTACCATCAGAATCTCATGAGATTTATGATTTACTTTTCGCCCTCAATTCCAGTATTATCGGTACTTGGTAGTTCCCTCATTACCCATCCTTCATTGAAAGTGTAAGTTTTTACTGGATTGTATTGCAAAATTGTGCTCATTGATCAGATTTCCTTCTTTATGTATTCTTTCAGTTGCTTTCTGTGTGTTCCCCACCTTTTGAAGACAGTTTGTCTGGAAATCCATTCCTGCACATTGGGGAACAGTAGTGTAATGAGGGGATAAAATTGTGCTTTGTCGTCTTAAGTATGTCATGTTCTTGACCTGTCCCTCAGGTCATTTGAACACTGAAGTAAGTTTAGTTGCCAAGCCGTGATGCTGAAAGCAATAAACGGGGTTGATGGTAGCATTTTTTCCACTTCCAACCGATCTTATTCAGTGTTCTTCAGCAAACACTCACAAATATAAATTTCTGTGGTGGGATAAAAGATAAGGTTATTCAAATTCCACTTTCTATATAAAGGCTTGTTCTTTTATGCTCAGTATTGATAATTTTTCTTCAAAAAATAATGTGTATTGATATGAATTGAACACATAATGTGTAATAGTATCTAATGATTGAATTCATATTTTAAATTTCCCTTATTTCTTCCATTTTTGGGCGCTTTCTGTACACAGCTGTTCATTTAGATGATAATCCCTTTGGCAGGTATACCTGTGGCGTAATAAGGAAATTAACTTTGGAATCTTTTGTTGTTTAGTTCATTCCCGACGCATTTTTTATTTCTTTCAGCTGACGTTATTGAGACTTGCAGCCGTGCCTCTAGCGTATTGGAGCGCTACGAAGTCGTGGTTTTGCACAAACCTCCATCCACCGTGGACGATCCAGCTATTGTGGCCGCTCAACGCGAACCTCCACAGCAACCTTCAACGGCGTCTGAAACATCTTCTACGATATCAGAAAACCTGCTAATGCTTTCTAATGACACGCCTCAGAATTTGTTGAGCCAGGACCTTTTGAACCTTGGAATCCACGATGCCCCACCGCATCTGCCGACACATCAAACTCAGTCTCCTTCGGCTATGAATCTTCTCGACGGCCTCCTTTGTGGCTCACCCAATGCTCCGGGTTCGTGGTTATTAATTAAGATAATCCCTCGCCCGAAGAAGTAATAGTAATTGATCTTTGGGTAGTTTGCACAAGCTGTTTCCAGTTAGATGTCTCCTTTTGTAAAGAATGCCCTGTTTCTGTTGATGAAAATTCTCTATTGGTAGACGTTTGAACTACGGAAAGGTGTCTTTCACGAATTGCTACGTTAAATGGAACTAATTTCATTATTTCCTTGATAACCTCTTGTAGGGAATATAAAGGAAAAATATGAGTCTTTCTCTTCCTCTCACTTTGGAGTGGAAGTCTTTCAATGGGTTACGTTTTTAGTATGTTTCGTGTAAACTTGAATAAATAAGGCTTTCCCTTCACACATTTGAGTTGCATTGATATACTAACCGAAATTATTTGGCCTTCTGCAAATGATAACTTCGTAGTGCACAATTTCATCAGGATTTCACTGTTCGCAAAGCACGAATAATCTATCGGCAAGGCGGTGCACTATAATTGTGAAGTAGTTAGTGAGTCGTTTAGGTATAATCCATGATGGCTTTTTTGCTGAACTTTTGAAAACAAAAGGTACGTTACGTCACGAGTCAGGGAATCGGCAAACAATTGATAAACCACGACACATTCCTATAACGTGCAGAAAGAAATAAGAAGAATATTGAGCAGCTTTAAGCCTTATTGTCACCAGCTTCTACCTCGACTTTCCCTACCCGTTTGGTGATGACATTGACGAATTGTCTTATTGTCACTCGCCTTATGTATTATTGAGCGTTTTTCTTTATGCTTTAATTTCAAAACATTCTACTCAATACCGCCGCGTAAGTATTCGTTATCAAGAATAGAGAGTCTTCTTAAAGGTAGGGCACCTCTGAGTAATTCAACTTCCGAGTTAGGTTTTTTAAGCTTTCCGAATGGTATGTCCTACTATCTCATCTTCTCCTAGTGTCGCGCAGGAGTCAGTGCGAGAGGCTTTTGCCGCCTTTGAATCGGGTTAAACTCGACTCGCAAGGCAAACATTGTTTGCTATGAGGGTTAAGATTGGGGGAAATAAAGCGTACCGTACCGATAGACCGATGCTTATCTTGTTTTATAACGTATCTACATAAGCAATTGGATGCACTTGACAAGTCTCTACAATTTGTAACAGGTCATTGCAGCGAGCGATATGCTGCCCTGCCGCCACTCAAAGGATAACTGGAAGCTGAGATATTTTTTGATGATATTGATAACGCATCCTAAATATGTAAAAGAAGTGGAAATGCAACACATTTTTACTCAACGAATGTCATTTAGGACGACATGCTACTTAAGCTGCTGCATTATTTACCAAGTGTACATAAACAACCCAATTCTTGCGTAAAATTTAAGTATCAAATACGATTTTTGCCTTTATGACGGAATTAGTTCATGCGCTTCGTTTGTCGTAATCCGCTGAGTGGGGGGTGCAAACGGTGGGGACTGAAAAGCCCAGATAGTTAAACATGCAGTTAAATAAAACATCAAGTCACCACGGAATCGCCTTGTTCTTTTTTACGTTGTCAGCGCAGGCCCCACTTAGGTATTATTTTCATCTCAAGAAAGGATAAAAGAAGATTCCTATCGTATGGAGATAGCTACCTATTGTTCAAATTTCGTGATGCACCTTTTTCCAAGATATCTAGGCGTCGCGTCCTCTATCACATCCGTTGAGAACTCATCTGGGTAACATTGCTAAATGGTGGATGTTCTACGGCAAGCATGTTATTGACTTCTACCCCACTTCCCCCGGAAGCAAAGTAGGCAAAGGAGTATCTCGGCATCAGACCATTATATAAATCGTTTCGTTCGGGGAACCATGCCAACCTCATCCTGCAGATCATTGGCAAATGGTTAGGGCCTGGCCTTGCCGTTTTAATCGTTCTGCAGTGAACCCTTACAGATTCAACGAACTAAAGTGGTTGTCCTCTGCAAAGTTCAGGTTTAGTAATCGTCCAACGACTCCAACCAGTTAATAGAATCGAACTGTATTATTACTGCCACATAAGCGATGCCTTCAGTCTTCTCTGAAGTCGAGATAAGCCATATTAGAATAAGTGAAGGTTTATTGCTAACGCACAGAGGGGCTGTGAGAGTGTAGGCACGTCCGAAATGCTGCTTCGTCAAGCGAAACTGCAGACTGGTGAGTCAACGTATTTAAAAATGCGTTGAAATATAACATCAAATCGTTGCCTAATACCATTTCAGGACGTCATATGTCCCATTTTAAATTGCTTATTATAGTTTCGTGATTTTTCGACTCGTTTTACAAGGTGACCCTTTCAGCCATAACAAAAGTAGCTGTACTAACAATTCCTGCCTGCGGGTGAGCATCAGTCTTTGTGTGAGTACAACTTCTTTCTACACCTTGCAGCACTGACATCACTTGTCCGAAGCAACACAAAGTCCAAAGCCAAAGGCTGGTCAGTCAATTTTATGACTTAGAGATTCGAACTTAAAAAAATTATACGCCAATGATTGCGGACGCTAGGAGGTGGAGTGAATGTATGTGGCATGATTAAAAGCAAATTATAGACATTATAGTTGTGAAATGTGGAATTTCAAATGCAAAGTCTATTTTTAAGTCTTACTTTGCTACAGAACAACGATCGACCTAGCCATGTTCTTTTGAACTACTCACGATCCGAATTTCCAGTAAGTCTGAAAGTTGGAGGGGCAGTGATGATATTGCCAAAAACTCTCCCTATAGTTTTATCATTTTGCATATGGAAAGAAAGGTCTAATTTCCCAATTCGCATTAGTTGACCAAGTTCTCAAGCAAACTTTATCCCCACGATATCCACCTACACTCAGTCAGCTTGATTCGAGTAATCCAATATTGTTGGATTTGTCAATATATCACACTTTGCTGTTGATTAAACCTCACTTAAAGATGTATTTCCGCACTTTTACTAGAATGTACCCAAAATTTCCATTCAAAACATTTGAGTACATCCGTGGAAGCTATTCTTTTCGTCCTACAACTAGTTTTTTGGTAATTAGTGAACCCTCCGGCACCCAATCCATTCAACTTATCAAATACAACAGATGCACTATCACCATCGCCGTCACATCTCCTGCCATCAACTCCAATACAGTCTACTGACTCGTCACCCCCAAAGTTGGCCACCAATATCACTGGAATTTCTTCGAAATCCACACCGAAAACTTCAATGACCGCCGTGTTCAGTGAATTGGATAGTATGGGACGGCAGATGCTTGGTCTAACTACCACGTATGTTTACTATCCTGAACACGTAACTCTAGCCCTCTGTCCGCTTTACTTTATGTGAAATCCATCCCCTTAGCCAGCCAAGGAATCTTATCAATAATTCTTCAGTACCACGTTTCTCCAGTCGTGAACACATCGAATATTGTGGCCATCTGGTAGACAGCTTGAAAAAAATAGGATAGCGGTCGCTTATTAGCATTCGCTATCTTGTCCTCCGCTTAGTTCTGACATAAACAGACTGGCACTACATACGTTCAAGAGCTCACACAAATTATTATTCCACAACTGTCTCTCATTTGACGGATTTTTACTGTCCTAATACCGTAAGAAATTAAGAAGCTCTCTTGACAGCGTATGTAAACTCATTGAAATTACAAATGCTTGTGAATGGTCCTATTCACAATTCGTATTGGAAGGGTCGTCTTGTACAGTGACAGGTCGACTATCCGAAATCAGGTATTCCGCGCCCTGATTGTTCACAGCAATCATTCAGAAATGGTGACCGGGATCGTTATCGATGTACAGGCTCACGATCATCCTTGAAACCTTACGGTCAAACCATTCAAAGGTCTTGCTGCTTTTGAGCGTCGCCACCATAGTCATGTCGGGGGCTTTTACACCTTGAGTTATAAGACACTTGGCCGCCATACGCTCTTTCAAGCACGCACACGCCAACAATGCTGTCGGGCATTTCGATTAACCGCCAAATTGTCTGGCGGTTAGCATCCACAAGAAACTAGACATGGTAGCACCTACTACTGTGATACCGCTACGGTAGCACCCCTTCTATATGCGTATCTGAAAGAATAGAGACCACGGTTTGGTCTGTGTGCTGATTTGGGAATACTTTGTAATGCATCTACTACTTTCAGTTTATGTTTCCCTTGAGTAAATTTGCAGAGATGGCATTTCTCAATATATCGGGTAAAATCAACAATACCTCCATCGAAATCTGTTGAATTTTAAAGCTGTCTGTACTTCTATATTGGCTCCAGGAAGGAATTCACGTGGGAAAAATTTTTATCCTATTGGAGTGCGATTGTGTAAATGAGAAGCCAATCTGCGATAGAAAAGGGCACTCTGCCTGAATGGGCATCCTTGTGAACCATTGGTTCCTATGTAGAAGCGCACGGCCAAAATACCTACAATCAAGTCATGTCTAAGCCTCACTTCACTACCAAATATGGTCGGCTCGTGAGTGCGGCTACACCTTAGCATTTTGTCATATTCTAGTTTTCCCCTAGACCCGAACATCCCCTTTGTCTGCCGTTGTTCGAGGTCACACCCAAAGCTCATGTTCCTGCTACAGCCATTCGCACGATTGAACCGCATGTGTGCTTGATCTAGCAAAAGTATTACAAAGGCTGTCTCCGCATTCACTACCAATGTTTCAGGGGGAAATTGACTGCCATAATTCGGGCTGTTGTTGTTCAGGAATTAAAGACGTGTTTTTTTTTCACTCGAAAACGTTTCTAGTCTGCTTTGCTATTTTTAAATTAAACAAATCTACAACACGATTCCGTTTGACAAGTTATCACGTATACGAGACAACGGTGTCAGGTGAAATTGGGACGTCACATGTATATGAAGACATTGCTCAACCTTCAAAATACTCACATTTTGCACACACGATAAAAAGGCAGTTTTTCATTGCTAAATACCCTCCATTTGCTCATTTTGTCTCACTTCTGGTCGATCGAGTGCTCGAATTCTAGACGTTTTCAGCTCTTACCCCGTATTAATGATGTCAGATGCTGCCAATAGAAAAACACAACGGTTACCCTCATTTACCTTCGCCTTCCTTTTAGCTCATCAGGCACTGATGCAGCTGCAACCAAGGAAACGAAGTCTTTGGACCAGCCTAAACCGTCGATAATGATGAAAACCAACATTACAGATCTTCCATCACTCTCCTCCCTTCCAGAACTAACCTTCTCTGCTATCTCTCCGCATTTTCAACACACTCAACCCATCAAAGTTTATCCACTCAACAGCAGCAACGGTGGGGAAGAGGAAACGTCGAAACAGCAGCACCAGATGGTGGAAGTGGTGCTTCACTGCACCGCCAACAAGCCCCACCCCTCTGTGTCGGTTCTCGTGGCAGTGGTTACGAACCGCAGTGCTCTGCCGCTCACAAACCTTCTTCTCCGATTTGGGGTTGAGAAGGTTTGTTGTTTTGTGCTTTGTTACGCCGTAATCCGGTTCGCTATACCTTTTAGAGGTTTGTCATTAATGACTTTGATTTTAGAGAATATCAAATGGTACATTTTCGTCCACCAACCTCTTGTGACTTGGCGGTGAAAAGTTTCGTCACTGGGCTTTTTTGATTAAGAAATCCACTTAAATGCCTCCATTCGTAGTCGTGCTATTAGCCGACGTGCTCATCATTATGCCAGACATGCCCTTGCCACTTGCCAATCCCTTTCTGTGGTTTAATGTCGAAAAGTTTGTATTTTTGTACCCCTTGGAAGCAAAAATTTGTCTATAAGTTTTTTGCATTACCAGATGCTATATTTTTTTTCGGCGTTGTTAAATTCCTCTAAACGTACTTCCGAATTGTAGATTCTTTTTTCCCTTTTTCAGTTTTTTCTTGGTGTGCACTTGGTGCTGTTAGGTTTTTTTCAGTTGACCTAGATAAATGGTACAATAAATTGTATCTGGCACCAAAATTGCTGGTGTCTGCAGTATTAATGCCTATGATGATATTATTTTAAACTAAAAACCATAAATTTGAAGTAACATTTTGTCGGAAATTTTTTATCGCCAATTTTTGACTAATTGACATATTGCTGTCTGAGAAGGGAGGGGATATTCCCAGGTGGTGTCTATTCCAACATTTATTAATCGTTCCCTTAGATGAGGCTGTTCTTGGGGAAGAAATTGTTGATATGGCACTAGCAAAAGTTTTGACACCATTCTATCGTTCTATGAGTCGCAGATCATTTATGCCAGTCAAAAGGGATAAGTTTACAACGAATCTGATCGAATTCATCGCGAGCTCTCTGTAGGAGCAGGGCTATTTAAAGCATACTTCGAAGTATGACAAAATTGTTGGCAGCAATTCATTTAAATGAGAAGGGAATGTAGCGTCAAATATTAGTCTTTACTGAGACCTTTGCAAAGTATCATACCAATTCTTTAGCGGCAAAAGAATGTTATGCTTGAAATGTCTGGCTTCCTGAAACCATGCCAAGTTTAAGAGCTGATATTATCTTTGATGTTTCAAATCTATCCTTTTTTTAGTGTTTTTCTCAACGGAGGAGCAGCTTCATTGTCTCGCATGTCTGTTATAACTTGAACTCTTTTCTTGCGAAAACTATACATAAGAGAAACACCAACGGACGCTGCTGGGCTGTTCTAGTTATGCCAGGCTAGTAAATGAACATGACACATTGGGTACATGGTTTTATGGGCTCTCTTCTGACTGGCGATTTCAGCCTTACGAGATTGGGCCCATCTTCATCAAAAATTGGCAAATTAGATGAATATATTGAATTTTTATCACCATTAGAACATGAGACAAATCGAGAAGGCTAGGCATTAAAAGAACTCAGGTCAAAGATGAATGTACCGTCGTAAAGTTGACCTTTCCTTACTATCATATCGTACTGCTGCGAGTGGTCGGATCCTAAGCTTTGGGTCTTTAATTCCGTTAGCCTCTGAAAGTTCGTCAGCTTCCTCTCGCCACATCCAGTCTACCGGCCTTCTGCTCCTTCCTTCCCCCAAGTCCGGCGCAACAGATTATCTACATCCAGCGACCACCAGTCCTTGAAGTGAGTTTTGGAGTTTAATCATCATTTTCCTTAACTCGCTGTTGTCAAATCCGTGTTCACTTGTGCTATTTCAGGTGGAGTGCGCCAAGTTGAAATTCCAGTTGTCCTTCACACTAGAAGAAGAGGATGTCCTCGAGTCGGGTGTTGTGTCGGTGCCTCTGGATTAGGCCGATAATAGGACTCACAGCTGATGTGTCCGTTTCCTCTGTGATTGTTTTTTTCCCTTCCTTACCCCATCCTTACTTTCCTCCGGTTTGTTTTTTGATGCGGGGCTTGTAAAAGAAGGCGTCCTGGTGAATGCATTTGGTTTTGTAATCTTGTGTGGGTAGGTTTGTTACGGCCCAACGGGTGGCACTTCTCGCCACGGCGACAGAGTTTGATTTCTGCTTAAGTGGTGTGATGTCGGTCCCTTGAAAAATTAGACGGCGGAAAGTGGGCTTCGGAGGTGGTAGTCTGCGTATTAGGTTATTGTGGGGAGGCAATTGTGTTTGCTGTTTATTTTCACTATGTTGCTGACAAGTATACGGCACTAACTATATTGTCGACATGGTTGACATGTTAGTACATTTAATTGTATGTGGACTTGGCGAACCAGCGTATGAGTTTGTCGACTAATTAAAAATAAACTAAATTGAGATGGACTTCTAAGAATCTAATCAAAGCAGCACTAAAAGGCAGCAAACATATAAACTCTGATTACTATAATAGCACCTTTCTTTTTCACATTAATCCGTACTTAATTCGCTTACCTTTCTAAATCTGAATATAGCAAGCAAACAACTGAAGAATTTATGTGCTACTATTCCGCCATTTTAGACTCAAGCACCGACTTTTTATTTTCATTAGTCTGATTTTTAAGCTTAACGAAAAGTCCTTTGAGTTTATTGATTTGAAGGGCAGACACTTATACACTTCCATTTTAACTGGCTAGGTCATTGGGGTCTGTCTAGCCTAGCAGTTGCCCATACCTGGGAAACCAAGCGTAGTTCTTACTTCTAATGGCGAGTAAAATAGATGAAGCTGAAGAGCTGGTACAAAAGGCCCAGAAATGGTTGGTTGTTTTACTATGTCATTTTTTAGTTTGAAGACGTCTTTTTTAAAACGATCGCCTGATATTGACAGCGCAGTGGAATATTACGGCAGGGCTGCAGTAGTTTATCGGAACGCAAGGATGCTCCAAGAATCGGCCGATATTTACATGCAGGTACAGAAATAGATGTAGGTAACGGTATAGATTGCCGACCTTCATGGGAAAAAACAATCCTTTTTTCATTGCGCCAAAGCCTACGAAACAGCCTCTCTATTGTTTCGTGACATTGGGAATTTTGATAAAGTGGTTGAATGCATTAAAACTGCTGGACAACTTTTAAGACAAAGTGGTGTTCCTGATTCTGCATCAATTCTCTACGCCAAAGGTGCGAAGTAAGTGCCGTTTTCATGTAGTCATGTGGAGGCACGTTTGACTCATCCTGGCGTTGTCACTGGAATGAAATAAATCAATTTTTTTTCTAGATTTTCGACACAAGGTGACATTTTGTATATTTTGTGCATATATTTTCTTTGTATGGATTAATCCGTTTGTTGCCTGGCGTGGAGTCCAAAAGTATCTTTCTGTGATCTACGCAACCTGTATTCTTCTGACTTTACCATATGAAATGAAATCTTGGATTGGCAGGAGGCTTTAAACGCTCTTCGCATATTCTTTGAAAGCACTAAATGCTATAATGAGAATGGTTAGAAAACGCTTCATCATAGTAGACATTCATTGCAAAAATAATTTTTTAATGGGTAATAAGGCCTTGTAGTCAAAGTACTTTAAAGGCCAAAATGGAGTCATTAAATTTGACGCTAAAATATAGCGCCTGATGAACAATCGGTTTGTATATTCGACTGGTTTTTTTCTCAAAAACAAGGCGACAATTATTGTAAGACTCCTTTCTGTGTTTTGTTTATCAGGAAACATGTCTAACTAGGAGTATTACCCCCTTAGAGTATTGGAAGGAAGTAGGCCTGAGGAATCAGCCCGATTTTACGAGTGTGCAGCAGATACATCGGAGGTAATTTCATAGTGCGCACGACTGTGTCTAGTTATAATAAAAGAAATTACATTCCTTCCTTTGTTTCTTTAGTTAGAGGAAAAGTACCTACAAGCGGCTGACTTCGCAGGCCAATCGGCTCGCCTGTGGACGCGTCTGCGACGATTCAACGAGGCCGACCGTCTCCTGCGCTACCAAATGCGTCTCACTTCTCTCGGTGCCAGTAGAGAGAACGTCTACACTGCCTACCAGGCCTGTGGAAAGGCGGTCGTTGCCTTGGTGATCCTGAAACTTGTTCAAGAGGACTCAGTAGCTGCGGGGAAGGTTTATGAGGAAGCTGTGAAGTAAGCGCTCTTTGTTTGGCCCTTTTTGAAGGTCTTAATTGCCTTTTTCTTGTCGTAGACAGTATCACTTCGATGAGACGGATGATGCAGCGGCGGTGGCGAAACTGCTCCACGCCTGCGAACCCTATGACTCTAACGCGGTGGCTGAGGTGATCACCTTGCCGACTTTTCGAAATCTGGAAACGGAGGTGAATTACGTACCCTTTATTGCTGGTGCCCAAAGAGTGACAGAAGTGGACAAACACCACCCGTTTTATGCTTCTCAGAAGTAGCTCTATTCTTTTTTGAGCATTTGCTTTGGGTTACATGGCAGCTTTAAACGGCGTAAAAGATGATTTCGAAAAGTGGAAGCTCACCCAAATTTTCAAAACGTCATCAAAATCTTTTCCTCATTATAAGCTGGCTCCTAACGAATTGTTCTCTTTAATGCTCACACCTAAGTTTTTTCTTGTATTGGTTCCCAATTCCATCAAATGCGATTTGGGAATGGTTTAAAAAGAAGTTTAGTTTTGATGGTTCTAGCTTTCTTCAATGCTAAATCGTTGCAAATCCTCTTATTTCTGTGTTTCTTGACAGGCTTCTAACAATCCATTATGCTCTAGGGTCTTTTTTGTAGACTCTTTGTTGTAATACGATTAAATCATTTAAGTTGTAGAAGGAGAAGGAAGCCTGGTTGGTATTGCATCGTACGAATTAATTGTTAAGTGCGGAAGGCTCGACTTTATATGGCATTTTAGATTGAAATAGTTGGTTCAATTTTTTTTCCAAATTGCACATTTAACTTTCCTACTTCCGATTCTCGATCGCCACATCACTAAAGCGGTTTCTCGTCGTTCTGAATTCTTCACATAAGCAGTATATTTCTATCCCGGATGCTCTCGCCATCAGTTGCGTGCGTGTTATCTACAGAATCTCAGAGGAAAATCACCCACATTTCAAATGTGTCTTTGCTCTAACGCGATACAAATCCCGTATTTTTCTTTAATTCATTTCCTTCTAATTAAATCAGAGCATCAGATATGGTACGCGCGGATTCATCTAAGGAATTTAGGGTGTCAAAAATGTGCTACACTAGCCGTGGTTATTTTGCTTTGGTCGTTGAGGCTTCCTAATGAACGTAAAAGGCATTGTAAGAAGCTGTAGGCTCACAATTTAAGCGAATTTTCATCCTAGCCTTCAGATTTCAGGTCGTTTCTCAGCCAAATAACACCAGAAATGGTCATGAAGCCGTTTTAGGCTTCAACAAGCCACCCCTCGCATGACTTTCATTTTACCACGAAGTAAATACTCTCTTCATTTTCGTTTTCCAACGCCATGCATCTTCATATGCCACTGTTCTTCCCCCGCCATGATTTGGCAACGGCGACTAATGCATCAATTTCTGTATTTATTCTGCGTTTTTAACTACTTGTATGAGTAACGATTATCATAGTCAGATGTATCTTCTGAGTTTTACTAGTGGATCTAAAGGATATAAGTCGCATTTTAAGGAGAGAAAACAAACCTGTTTTAAATATAAAAGACAACTTGTTTTAAAGTTTTTTGTTGCGTAAATTCAAATAAGGAAGTACTCTCTTTAAAGAATCTGGGTACAGCACCGTCTTCGCCATTGGCAGTACGCCCTGCTCTCGACAATAATGAGCTTCTTCAAGATGATAAACTGGTTTCACTATCCATCTGTCATTCTAAACAACTTTCTAGCTTTCAAATGCAAGGATCGTATAGGTATTTTTTAAAAGTCTTGTAAATTGGTACGATACGTGCGTACATAAGGCTGCTCTACACAAACCCTAACCTGTTGGTATGCCTTGTAACCTGTAGGAGCCTATTAAAATACCGCTGTTTATGAGCATTAAAAATCGGAAGCATGTTGTAGGCGCTTCCCACAAAATCCGTTTTGTAGCGTTTGAGGAAGGTGCGGTAGGCGAAAGTACCATCCGGAGGTGGATTTTAAAAACTCGTTTTCGATGAGCAATCACTCAAAGGTAGAATAACCACCTTCTAAAAGATCATCTATCCTTAATTTTGAATGATTGTGTGCCACTATGGAGCAAAATATTTGAAGATTAAAATATTCAAGACAACTTTCATTAGTACCAAATGAAGCTGGTGGCAAAACAATTAGATGACACCTACATCAACTGGGAGGAGGGAGTCGCGGTGGAGGCTAGACAAATGGGTCCTACTCATATGCATTAGCATACGAAAAGAAGGTGTGAAGGCAATCCCTATGCTCTTCACCCCATTCACTTACGCCATAAAAAGAGGCGTGCATTTCGAAAGTTTGCTGATCTCCTGACTCATGATGTGATGTAATAAAAATAAATAAAATAAATACAAATAAATAAAATACAGTGTGTCACTACAGACTTCGACCAGAACATCTTAGAATAAACGTCAGATCGAATAGGGCCTCAATTACTCACCCCTGCTGCCTCACTATGACTTATGAAGTAAATGCGATTTTTCAAGTCATTCGTGTCCACATAGATTGCGGAGTTATAGACGTGGGCGAGTGTTTTGTGTACAGGCCCCAGATAGTGATTCAAAATTTTCTAAATGGGAGAGTGAGAGGATGAAACCCTGAATTTTTTGTAATTCATTTAAGAGGTATTAAATGTGGCGAAATACCATGAGGATCCTCCAGCACTTAGTAATCGTCCTGCATATTATACTGTACCTTGCCACATTGGTCGCTAGACCTGCTGTAAATTGTCATCTAACAAAGCAGTTTTCATTAAACTGCCTCTGCTATTATTGGCATTAAACTAAACTTGCGTGAACCCGAATTCAAATGCTTTATCGTTACTTTTGCTATTGTAACTTAGCTAAAACGGCTTCCAAGGCAGAAATTTCAGTTGAGCAGTTCATGTGGTTCATTCCCAATACACGTCGGCTATAGTAGAATATGAAACGGGTGTCATTTCTGTACTGTGATATCATATTTTGGCTGATGGTGGCAACGACACCATCGCACCCTTCTACACTTCCAAAGTTTACCTTACATTTTTACATATTGACATATTGGTAACTGTCAACAAATGCTCATTTATCGTTTGTTACTTGCTTTTTCGCTTTCGATTCTTACTAAAATGCTTTCTGAGTAAACTCTTGAGATTAGCCATATGCTTGGATGAATGTAGCTAGTTTTTGCACCCATTGGAACACTTATTATAGCAATTGTATATTTGATGTGTTATTTCTTTTCCCAAGTTTGCACGTTTGGCTCGGTCGATCAAGTCCTGTGAAGGCTTTGGAAATCAAGCGTTGTCTGCTGCTCCGGCCAACGAAGATGAATCCGGGGATATTTGTTGACCGAAATGAGTGGGAAAGCAATTATGGTTTCCACTTTTATGTAATGCTGCGACTATCGTCCGTAATCATATTCTTCTTGCATTCTTCTATGTATGTGACTGCGTAGATGGTGCTCTGTTTTGGTTGCGCTAATAAATGTATTCTGGGGCGAAAGGTGAGGGAGCGAGGCCCCCGAGTCGGACTATCAATTGTCTGCGGGTGACTTTGCAGTCAGAAGGGTCGCACCGGTTGGGGTTCCGCTTGCTGTGCTTTCGCTGAAGATGGACATTCCCAGATTGGTGTAGAGACACCGTCAGAGGGTACACAGCCTGAATGGATGCGTGGATCTGGTTAAAGCGTCTAGGAGAGGTTCCGCTTGCTGTGCTTTCGCTGAAGATGGACATTCCCAGATTGGTGTAGAGACACCGTCAGAGGGTACACAGCCTGAATGGATGCGTGGATCTGGTTAAAGCGTCTAGGAGAGGTCTGCCATTCTCAGCAACAAGGGCTTCTTCCTATTTTTCTGATTAATAGTTCCAGACACGTTTGGGGTCTGTTTAGAGAAACAATATTTAGGTGCGCTAAACGGAGCTCAATAATGGCTTTAAACCTACTGCATTACTGTGTAAAAAGTCTAACCTGTTGTCATTAATGTTTTCATAGGCATAAAACACTGCAATTTAGGCCAAGAATTGATGCACATATTACTTTTCGTTGTAAAAACAGTAAAGAAACAAGTCGTTTTATTTGCACATATTAAAAAAGTCGGTTAAAATAAGCAACCGAAAATCCGCTGGTTTCGAGATGAGTGTCTATTTACCGCAGATCTTAAGGTTACGATGTCCTCATCTGAATCTGTCTTTCAGTCATCGCAAAAAAGCTGTAGTAGTCGTGGCACATCGTTGACAGAAAGACGAATTCAGCGTTTTCGAGACTGGAGATCGCCTAATTCTCAAATTTGGAACAATGCAGTGGACGTATGGAACCAATGTCTTAAAAATGATACGAATCATACCGCATCTACGAATGGGAATGGTGGTTCTCATGCATGGTTTATTTATTTTTTAGACTCTCCCAACGTTGCAGATCCTTTGGGGTAAATTTACTTGACCATTTCATTTTTAAGTATAGGGGAAAATTAATGAACGTCCTGACCTCACTTACTTCATTAAAAAACTTCGCAAGTTGACTTTATTTACCGTTCATTGTTTAGACTCTTCTTCGTGGTCGTGAACAATCTTCTGCGAGTGGGTTTTACTCACACGATGTCATTATTTTCCGTGTTTTATGCAACCATTTCTAAATATGGCTAAGCGAATCCAAATGGTCTTTTATTACTTGTTTGGCTGCATTTAAGTTAACTTCTTTAAGGTTATGTGAAACAGAGTCTCAAAAATCTTGCTGAGGTTACGGAGAAGTTGTTCCACGCTGCGTCGAGTCTTCGAAATCAGTTTGAATCAAATGGAAAACGCTACACTGAAAATGAGTCGAATTCGCCTAGCTTCCTGAATGAGGTAGATTATTTAACTGACGGTGGGTATTTGTTTTTGTTTATGTGCGAGAAGTTGGTATGTGGCCCATGAGAATTAGTTTAGTTAAATTCCGATTGTATTTACCTACACTCTAGATGCACTCTGAAGCGGCAAATCGTTTGCAAACGTTTACTTTTACTTTTTTGAAATCTTTTGGAGGTGGACGTGAGGAAGGAGTCGATGGAGAATCTTCTCGAAACTATAAAATCACTTCAAGACGAAATTCAAAAGTTGCCAGAGTTAATTGAGATGTGAGTTGCATTATTTTTCGTGATTATGCAGGTCGTGATAATGAAATGTGGGGTGTGTTCTTGTTACACGGCTGCCGCAGCATCGGCACAATGTGCAACAGCAAGTCCCAAATGTATTTTAAGCGTATCGCCAATGGCTGCCGCACATGCCACGGATCATTCCAGCTGATACATTGTTAACTACGATGTGGCAGAGGGTAACAGTTTTGGTGCTTGTAGACGATAGGTTGTGATTCTAATATTCACCAGGAATAAATACGTGCAATCCACGGAAGTTTTTAAGTTCAGTTCGTGCAGTGGTGGACCCTTTAGTTGTTCAGCAGTAAGCCAATTGGATGGTTTGGACGTGAACGTCTCAAAGGCTCTCGTGAGTCCATACACTAGCGACATGATAGCTCCGCTCAGGTCCAGAATCTTGATAGTTACCCGTCGTTGTGGACATTGGTGTGTAGAACTTCTAATCGACGCATCACCATGGGAATGCTAAATGCGATTCTATTTCTTTAGAATTTGTTCTTTATGTGTGTGCTCAATCGCCCTGGTTACAATCGATTCCAGTTGGAATCACCTACTCTAAAATCGTATGCTTTTTGCGTTTGGTAAATCGTCCTTTTGGTAAAACGCCAGCGTTCACCGGACCTATGTTAATGCAGCTCCTGTCCTCCTTTCAGTTCAAAGAGAAAATTCCAGGAAGAAATGACTCGATTTTACGAAGATCATCTTGAAAAAGCGCTCTCAAGCACTATCGAGACTTGCTTGTAAGTTTGGCATAACTCATTTCCACATCATTTCTCCTTGTGTATTTTAGAGCCATTTCTAAGGAGAAAATCGATGAGCTCACTTCTTTTGTTATCGAGGATATATCAGAGCTGTAACATCGGCAGTAGATTTGTGCTGATTTTACTACCTTCTAGTTTTGTTAGTCACGTTTTCTACTTTTTTTAGGAATATATTTTGCATCCTTCTTTGAGTGCTACTGTTGCCGTTTCTATCGTTTTTTGAGTACTCAGTACAACCCACATAGCTAAAAACGTTTTAGTAAGGCCATACCTGATGTGACAAGGTAATATGATTTTGAGGGAAGCTTATCGAGGATGTTTATTGATGTCAAAAAGATTAGGGCTTTACGTTTCGCCTTTAATCGTAAAATCGCAGTGGAACTTCTGTAGTAAGTCATATTTTTGTCAAACTGTTAGCTTGCTCGTTATCGATTTTTCGTTAGGAGTCTGTGGTGAAAGAAAATCGATTCGATTAAGTGGTTGTGACATCGGCTCCAGTGCCCTGTAGATTTCCCACCGCATGTTCATCCGAGGGCGATTCATCATCTTGATGATGTTAGAGAATAGTCTACTATAGTGCAATGTAGGTTTAAAGTAGACGAATTTGTGTCTTTAATTAACGTGATACAACCAATACTCTATGATAAACTATTATAAATAATTGTTTGTCCACCATTTCTCTGGTCTCCTGTCAATAAGAGCAACTTTTTTATCCTACATTTCGAATCAGGCGTTACTTGGGTGGTAAACGTGGTAGTATTGATCTGGACAGTGCCATGTGCGTACTGTCAGAGGCTGCTGGACTCTCTTCCTTAGTAAAGTATTTTTAACATGCCACTGGAATTGGGCAAAAAAGTTGTCATCTCCAATCATTCTCCCATACTTAAACGTCAGGATATGGGTTGTGCCGATTCCGCCAGTGATGATCGAAATGAGCAGCAAATCCTATTTCCCAAATTACATGGGAGTAAACGAATTTTACCTTCCACGCGAGCTGACTCTATCAGTTTTCAATGTCGTTTGCTAAAGCAGAAAAATAAAGAGCGGAACTTACTAGAACAGCAGCTAAACGCTTCATTTGTGGTAGAAACAAAGGAAGAGCTTAATCAGAATAAGGAAATGTTGAGTCAAGAGGGAATTTTGAGACAAATGAAGGCGGAAAAAACACTTGACCAGATTATTCGCAGCACAAAACCTAGCTTTGTCCGTGCTCGACCTTCCACTTCATCAGAGAAAGCAGACAATGAGGATAGAAACATTTCAAATGTAGAAAATTTTGAAGGATACTTATCTGATCCAAAATTTAGCAATGAAAGAGACGACAAGTCTGTCGGTTCCCCAAATTCTAGCAAGGAACGGCCCGTTCACGAAGTTGCCCTCCTGGACTCCACTGGTGAATCTCATGATAAATTTAACGACTCTTCTATGGATAATCAAGAACCAAATTTTGAAGGTGAAAACGTATTCAGGAAGTATCACGATGGCTCTGCCATTAAGTTCCAAGCTACAACGGAATACATAGAACTACCGCTCAGCAAAGAGAAGGCACGGGTCCCATTAAAGAAGATCCTCCCAGTGAAATACCTTCCCACTGACCCACTGACTAAACTTAGAAAAGAAAAACGTCTCTTTTCTGTCGGTTTTAAGGTAACAGATCGAACAGACAGCAATAAGACACTGAATGATAATGAACAAATACATGTAACCGCTCTGATTCGTCTCTGCGAAGCCTACACCAAGAACCTCGGCTCAAATTATCTCCGTGCTTTGGCAAAGGAAAGCGTCATCCCCCTGAGTTCATCGTATGTAGATGAAACCAAACATTTAGAGTGGCATGGAGGTGCAAAGATTGTTGAAG
This sequence comes from Echinococcus multilocularis, assembly GCA_000469725.3. NCBI lineage: Eukaryota > Metazoa > Platyhelminthes > Cestoda > Cyclophyllidea > Taeniidae > Echinococcus > Echinococcus multilocularis. The sequence continues at coordinate 928,454 of LN902846.1, read as the reverse complement.
ATGCGACCGAGCGTTTATGGAACTGGGAGAAGTCTCTCATCAACAGCAACCTTCTTCGAGACTATCAGGGTCGACCTGTATTCAACAAAGACCTCGACATTCGTCATATCTCGGAGTCACCAGATATCTATCAGGTGTCCCTCGGACCCAACGAATACGACGCGAAGTCGGATTTGGGTGCCCTTCTGATAAAGGATTCAGACTCTTCTACTGACGTGGAATTTGATGAGGTGGATTTTATAATTGGGCACTCTGCTCACCCCTTCACCGATTCCATCATCCTAGCTGGAGGCCTGCATCCTTCAAAAGCGCGCGACCGATATTTGATGAGACAGAAGGCGAACAAGGATGCATCACAATCCACTGGTGTAATTCATTCTCAAATTAATTCAATTCAAGATGAAAATGCCGGTTAGTACTTTTTTTCAAAGTGGTTCATCAACTTAATTTAACGTTTTTTAGACGAAGATATGAATGAAGAAACTATAAAAGAAGTCCGTGAAAACCTGGAAGGGTTACAAGCAGTCTCACCACTTTCGGTAGGGGCAGAGGCAGGGGGTGTCTTGAAGACACCCACGGAGACGACATTCACCTCAATGGAACCGACGTCAACTACAGCCACCAGTGCTTCGCTTCCAGAAGGAGGACCTGAAGAGAGGCAGAAGGCCCCCGTCACCACTACCACCTCTTTGAAAGCATTGGCACCTCAGAAACATCGGAGAGGAAATGACGCAACCAAATCTAAGGCAGAGTCTAAGAGGCAAGATCGGACACGATTTACTCGGCGAAATCGCGGCGATAAGCGAGCGCGTGATCCTATTGAAATACCAAATGAATTTCCAGTAGATAACCTGCGATACGGCTTTGAAAATGTCGCTGTTGATTGGTGCGAGGTAGACGAGCTTGTCGGTATAATTTTGATCAATTAACTTTCGCTCGATGGTATCTACTAGGTTCAATCGCATATTTTTTAAATTCATTTTGTACACTTAAAGTGAAAAGAAGCCGTTTTAGGTTGTAAAGTATAAAACCTAGTTGATTCAACCAGTTGATTATGCTCTTATCCGTTGATCATTTATTGTGAACTTGAAACAAATGTCTCTCCACAAAAAGCTGGATTCATCTTGAAGCAAAAATTCACTCTAAGTAGATTATAGATACTAGCCGCTTTGACAAATCCTTTAAATTGCCAAAATTGACCCATTTTTCAAAACTCTTCGTTATTATCCACCGTAAAGCCACCGCAATTTTTGCGTATGGTTAAAAGCATTGACCATTCTTCATTATTCTTAAATTTGTACAACAAAACCGATCCATCCTATAACCTTTTTGACCTTGCTAATTTTCGCTCGAAATATCAAGAGGCAAAATAATTCCAAATGGTTTTCGGTATAGTTTCCCGCAACAACTTATTGTGAAATAGCCTCTAGGGAGTTGTCCAGCGCATGAGATTGAAATGTTATGGAGCATAACATACCGCTAATTATCCTTTATTGCCCTCCTTGCTATTTTCCTCCTACATTGAACTCTCTCATAGTAGTGCCGTTTAAACCGGATAAACGCAATTTGGACTTATTTCCTTTACGAATTTGGCTTAATCTTGCTGACGTTTCCCACGAAATCTGTTGTATAGCGTTTAAGGAAGGTGTGGTAGGCGAAAGTACCATCCGGAGGTGGATTTTAAAAACTCGTTTTCGATGAGCAATCACTCAAAGGTAGAATAACCACCTTCTAAAAGATCATCTATCCTTAATTTTGAATGATTGTGTGCCACTATGGAGCAAAATATTTGAAGATTAAAATATTCAAGACAACTTTCATTAGTACCAAATGAAGCTGGTGGCAAAACAATTAGATGACACCTACATCAACTGGAGGCAATCCGCATGCTCCTTACCCCATTCACTTACGCCATAAAAAGAGGCGTGCATTTCGAACGCTTGCTGACCTCCTGACTCATGTTGTGGAATGGCTTTTGTATTTACTTAACACTTTTCAAAGTAATTAGACTGTCGCATGGGAGCTGCACAGATGACAAATGAAAGCGAGTTAGAAAGGTAGGTGCCTCAGGCTCAGAGACAAAATCCTTGGTAAAAGTAGGCTTTGCACTAGTCGTGCGTCTTGTTGCGAAATGACAAAGTCACCGCTACGAATGTAATTATTTTCAGTAAGCATTATATTCTAGGGGGCTTTCTGATATTATTTCCAGTATAAATAACGACATGAACATACTTGGTTACCCCATAAAACCAGTGTCAAATCTTGGTGACATGATCAGTTTGACTTGGATGGTGCGGATGTTTGACATTGCATTTTTACTGTTGAATATGGTGACGAGTTCCTGATCTCGCAACCTTAGCATAGTAAACGAGATAAAACATTCCTTTTTTTATAAACTTATCAACTAGTCAGAGGGGAATCTCGGGAATTTGAATTGATAAAACAAGATGTGACGTTAACCGGTAATTCCTTTTGTATTGCGCCACCGTAAGGGGTAACAATGATTTTATTCATTTATCCAGCTTCCTTACTTTCTCGAATTGTGATTTTTATACCATAGTAATTCGACAATGCCAACTGCAAGTTTGTTGATAAGTGGGGTACAACTTGAGGTGCATGACTCCATTGTTTTATTTCAGATGACCATTCGTCCACTTACTTAGTACCAACTTACATCATATTTTCACATTTTAGCTTACATGAGAAATTGTCACCAAATGCACAAAGCTAACAATTTTGTTAAACTTCCCCTATCATGCTCCACAATCAGATGTTTACTCAAAAACTGTATTCGTTTCATTACTCATTTCCCTAACCAAAATATAAGTAGTAGCGTGAGTAATCTTGGAAGTTAGAAGGCGTATGTATGCTTTAAAACAGTCACCTAAAATTACGCACCTAACCAGATGTTTAACTAGCGTCTGGAAAGTTTTCGCGTTGGGGTTTTGTCGATGTAGGCTGTCCTATGGCAGTTTGCTCTAGCTCGTCACCAGTACCGGCTTTGTGACCACCATGCTTCTAGTTCTTTAGATCGTAAATTTTCACTACCGATTTTTCTGTGTTCACTTACCCTAAAAGAAATTCGGCTGGTATCATTTCACTACAATATGGGTTACGCTTTGATCAAGGGCTGGTTGAATTCCTACGGAAGATGGCTGTTCTAGTAGCCTGGAGGTTATCAGCCTAGTCATGGAGACGTGTTACAGTGCTTAAATGCCTTACTGTAGCCAAGTTCGTTATCATTGTGCTGTTTTTCGAATTTTTCCGTAAATAATTTATGGCTGCACACCTTACTTCAAGAGAACCTTCTTACCGCATCCCCCAACATTGCCGCTTGTGATCTCGAACGACCTTTGACCCATAACATATGCACCGGCTATTAGCGCGGAATAGGATGAACTCAGGATTCAGTACATGTAGTAGCACTATGACAATGTCCCCATTTAAAAGTGTAGAATTAGGTCTTATTACAGCAAATACGCACAATGAGATCACGATTTCCAGACTTAATTTCTTCACAAACTACATTTGTTTGCGCACAGATAATCACAGCTGCAGGAGCTCCCAACCCAATGTGCTGGTTTGAGGCGATGGAAGCAATGGAGAATTACGAATTCGATAAGGTCTCCATGGGTTCAGAGGACCAGATTCGAGAACGCGAGGTCTACGGTTTGGGAAGGCGTTTCATCACAGTTGCAGGAGGACTGGAGGGCCTTTATACGATGCTTAAACACACTGTGGAGCCCGATCAGCCAAAAGCTGAGGTGCTTCTCGACTGCATGGTGAAGAACTACAAGCTACAAATGCCCCTAGCGGTAGGGGATGCTGTTCGGCTGCGTGAACTATACAAAAACACAATTTTGAAGAACCCCATGCTCTACAAAATGGTTCTTCGTCGACGTAGCATCTTACCCGAAGACTTGCAGGCCTTCGTTGCCAAGATCATCGAAACTACAGAGTCCTCTGACGATATGCTAGCTGCGCTTTACCCTTCAAAATCAAATTCCGAGTTGATTTTCGCAGCAGCGAAGGAGATGTTCACTTCTGGGTACCTGACCGGAGGTCCACCATGTCCCGTTTCTCGCATCACTGCACTTAAATGCATCAAGAAACCAGAACGAGTTTCCGGCGATGACGACAGCTTCCCGGAATGTGGGAGAAAATCGCCGAATCTTTCTGTGGAAGAACAAAGCCCTTCAGCTGGAGTTGTGGCGTGCAGTAGTGAGGTGAACTTTGAGAAGGCCTTCCACATTGGTTTGAGCAATCCCTCTCGAGACATCCTACAGGAGGTAGCATATCACATTCCCGAATTTGCATATCATATACGACCTGTGTTTGAAACCAAGTGGGTGGAAATTGGTAGTGATCGGAGCTGTGAGGTAATGCTACCACAGCTCTGCGAACTACGAAATATGCGACAACGGCGACTGGAAATGGTAAAACTAGGCTTGATCCTTACGGAAAAAGAGGAAAGCGACGAAGGAATAAGAGTTCGGCAGCTCTCCCACGATCTTGTTGAGCGCTTATGTTACCTCCTCACATGTCCAAACACCAACAAAAATAGCGGCATTTGGATGGGTCTTCTCGCCTGTTTCCACGGCATTATGTTTTGGCCGCCGATAGGGGATTGCCTCGTCTCTAGATTGAATGTCTGGATCCCTGCTCTGCTACTTACCCTGCAGAGCGCTTATGCCACAGTTCGCGAAGAGGGCTGCTGTGTTCTCGCCTTCCTAGCTTGCTGTTATCCCCTCTTCTGTCGTCTACAAACAGTCTGCCGAAATCTTCTCATTTCAAATATGACTTTTGCCCTGCTAGATGCAATGGACCGATATCCAGATTCGTATGCATGTTTCCATGGTACTCTAGCGTACATTCTACACTCAGTGCCAAGCAACGCAGTTATGGACTGCTTGCTAATATGGATTCCGGACATTATCCATCGGGAGGGTGAAAGCCTATTGGCTAGAGATTGGCCTCTCTTTATCTACTATGTCGCTAGGCATTGGCCAACCTTTGCCATCAACTGGAATCTCCTCTACAATAGACAGGTGGTAAAACTGCTAGAATGTGGGCTGGCTAGACGCATCTCAAAGCACAATGCGCGTCTCGCATTGGGACATTTGGTGGGACGAAGAGGACTCATCTCTTCTGTGTTTACCGTATGGAGGGATGATGAGAACAAGGTGTAGCAACAGAAACATTGAACGCAGGTTCGTCCCATTCTCCTCGTTGGCGGAAAATCGAGTTGGTTTTCAGTTTAATTTCGCTTTGTGTTTTGGTAGTTATTAAAGGAAACTAGGTATTTAATGGTGTGTATTATGAGGGAAGGCCAAGAGCAAGAATGACATCTCCCTCACCTGGAGATCATATCCATTCACCAAATCAAAATACGCCCATACAAATGACTCACAAAAACTAGTCGTTTATGATCAATGATGAGTGTAACGATTATCCGTTAGCATTTAACGATTCTTTTATGGGAAATCAGAGGTCAATACAGACTCATTGCACAACGGAGATAAGAATAGTAACCAATGTAATGAAAAAAAAGCCATAGAAGACTTAAAAGCAAACTGATTAAATAGTTACCATTTCGGCAACCAATTAAGATTGGTAGCATTACGGTAATATAGCTTCCGCCTCATGGGAACAATACTAGCATTGAGGGAATTTATACCATAACTTATCAAGAAAAGCCTCCTATAGTTCCTTCAGGTGGTTTCAAACCTCCCCTATTCCTTAATGCACACCGATTCTCTAGTAATGGTGTTAGTAGACATAGCTAATGAAGCAATACGAATAAACCCAAAATTTAACCGCCCTGAAGGCGCTCAAGTGTGCACAGTATCTATATTCTACTTGAACTTATTATCAAAGATTCGTTTAGTCAATGGAGTAGCCATATTTGGAGGCATTGAGATTGCCACTCCCTACCTTAGTATCGGAGTTGTAGTGCTATAAGATTGGTTGCTCTTAAAAATGTACCCCAACGTCTAATAGCAAATTTCATGGATGGTAAAATACAACAGCCATAACTTCTGGGTTTTACCTATCATATGCGTTATAACTTTATGCGTCCCCGATAGATATAGTGCCTACAGAGAATACTAGCAAATTTCGGGTTCAACCCCGCACCAGTACCTAGCTTTTGAAACACGTGACACAATTTTTATTAAAAAGATGATGGAAAAGAAGTTCAAATATCGCAACTAGACGCACTAGTGATCCTGAGTAGGTTGTAACGGCGCTGGCGGGCGGGGTGGTTGTTCAAAGATTAAATCGAATTCATTCTTCTCCCTTAAGAAAGCGAAGTACATGGTGAAGATGAAGACGCTGGTGAGGATAACTGGGTAATGGTAGCGCGGAACTTTGCTTGGCTTGGGCAGAAAATTCATGGCTGCGTGCCACCTGTTGGTGGTGGTGTAGGGCATCTGCCCATTAGCCGGATCGATGCGAATTTGTTGCGGCAGAGCCGTTGCCAGATATCTGACTGCCCTTCTCAACGGTGTCATCTAGTGGTATGGGCAAATATGAAACACCATAAGAAGAACGAAAAAGTGGACGTGAGGCCAGCCCACAAGAGTATTGTAAAAGGCAAAATAGATGGTTATAAGTCAAACAGACAATAAAATTACTAACTATTTTATTAGGAGGGGATTCGTGAAGAAAATTTTCGGTGCAAGAAGGATAGCATTTGTGAATCCATAAAAATTACCATGAGCAAAAACGGCTTCCAAACCAAGCCGCAAACCACTTCACCAGCACACCCCCTACTTATTGGCGGACTATTTCAAGATGCGCACTAATCTTAAAAGAGAGTTAAAGTACTCACATTAGTGATAATTTCAGAATCAGACACACTAGCAAATTTTGATGCGTCTTCGCACCTATGAAGTTAAATATTTGATAGGATTTGGCATTGCCCTCATGAGTGATTACCATGTCCCTCTTTTGTGGATTTATAATTGTGTGTCAAAAAATACTGCCGTCAAAAATTCGAAACCTGCAGATAATTTGTAGTAATATTTTAATAGTTGTCGCATTTAAGGCTGACGTGGCGCAAAACATCTTATTTTGTGGTGGCTCAAGTCTTCTCTGAATCTGTAAGCAGCCATCGTATCATCGTACAAATTGGATACCAACACACAGAAGGGTTGAGCCTACTGGCATGATCCGAGTCCATGCCGTCAAACAGAAGTGCAAAATGTGAGGGCTGAAAGGCCCGCCGAATTAAGCACAGACACAAACAAATTATCAAAATACCACATCGTGCTACGCAGCCTATCATATTGAAAATAAATAATCTTCCTAAATGATCGGATGCCTAACGCCTCCAGTAATGCACAAGGTGATGTTAGGGTGATTGTGGAAACCATCATCAGCCACAAACATTGGTCACTAAGTCGTTAACTAGCTCCAATTCCTGAATATCAGTTAATGCACCCGATCAATCTACACTCCCATGAGAAAGTCATGAATACCACTTTTGATTTTTTTTCTCCATGACTGCTTAAAGAGGTTTGTTGTAAAGTAGTACGAATTTGACGGAAAGTTAATAAAGCTCTTTGGTTATTGGACTGTCTTAACAATTCTGCATTTAGCAAGAATGGGAGAATAGTGTATGCGGATGATCGGGCACAGTAAAAGTGAACATGGTTTCGTCAAAACCCGCCTTGTATTTGTTCTGCCTAATAATCTGACTTCAAATCGCATGTTCATATGACGAGCTATGCACATTTATTAACTTCGCACTATGGATCGGAATGTAGCCTTCTATAAGAAAAAGAAAAGGAAAGCTTTTAACAATGTTATCAACCAAGACTATTGTTGGATTCTGAAGCCTGCTCACGGCCAAGACGACATCCATCGATTTCACTGCCTTCGAACAAAGGAAGAATAACGGCCTTCAGCGCTTGCTTAGTTGCGTCAAAATTCCCATTCGCCGGAGGTTTGTTCAACACACTGGTAGGGTAGAGAAAAACATAGTTGCTCCTATGCTATCACTTTCTTAGTCATTATATCCACCAACAGCAAATCAGCTTTGGGACTAATGACTCCTGTTGCCATTAGAATTAAACAAATCAAATTAAAATTTTTAGGAATTCGTGAAATCATCATTTATCTGCAAAGCTACATTAGTGGCAATAGAGCGACTAAATAGTGAAGTGCCATTATATCCTACATTAACTACGGTGTGAAATCACATAGCTCCAAATTCAGTTCCAGTTGATTGCGCGATCAATCTATCTACTAACTTTGAAAACAGCTTAGAAATTGTCTTTGACACATACCATAATGTGCTTCCTTTAACAACGAACCCACCTATGCTATCATTCCGCTCTGTGACATGGACTACCGAACACGTCAATCCGTTTTTGTCCAAAAACTACACCCGTATATGACCCGGTAAAGTGTACTGTAGCTTCGTGGAGGATCTAAAACGCTAGAGACTGTACATAAGATTACTTTTTATAATAACTAGAAAATGCTTAAATGAACTTTATCCCACATGAATAACACGCTATTTGTGTGAAGGACTAATGCAATACGATAGTGGTTTATCCCTCGGTTCTGGTGAGGCGCCACTTTTGTAATTCGAATTAGCTCCCTTGTACCTCGCTGGGTAAGCTGGCCTTTTGGGCCATGCCAATAGACCAGACACCTTCCCTGTGCTGAATATATATATATTCTGCACGAGTATTGTGTCTTCTTTCGTCTTAAGGGAGTCTCGGGACGCTACACTAATCGCTCATCTTCCCTTTCCAAGACTTCAAGCCATTTGAACTGATAGGCCGATTAAATAAGGGCATCTTGATCGACCATCTCTGTAGGGAGGTGTATTACAATGGTGGTTTAGCCTTTGGTATTAGTGAGGTGCCCCTTTTTGAGCTTTTGAAGTTGTTTTCTTGTACCCCGCTGTGTGGGCTGACCTTCGGGCCATATTAATAACCCAAACACCTTCTCTGTGCCGAATATAGATACTCCGCTTTAGTATTGTGTCTCCTTACGTCTTTAAAAAGTCTCGAGGCTCTACAGAGGAGTACAATTCAAGGATATATGCGTTCTGAATTCGCTTCCACCTCGGATAATTCCGACGGTCTTCCCATCAAATAGGGTTTTACACTTGAAGCTTCTCGCATAGAAAGTAATTTTAAACGATTTTTTGTAACAGGTAATGTAAAAGATTTTTAGGATCTAATAACAGAAGTTCGTAAATTTTTGAGTGTCATGTGAGTTATCTTTTCAAAACCAAAACTTAGCAAAATATTAGCAGCAAAATAAGTGAAATGCATCAAAATTGCTAAATTAAGCATGGCTTTGCACTTTCAAGCAATTTTTAGCCATTTTAAAATTATCTTTAGGTATAAGTATTAGTAAAACCCTTGTGTACAAGAACACACTAATTTTAGCAAATAATGCATAAATTACTTAGTCACCGACACTAAAAAATTGCCTAAGGGTAATAAACGTCGTTTCTTGCCGCATTTTCATGGTTTGAGATAATATGTTTAGCCTTTTAATTATTCATTTTCATGACCTAGAAATGGTTTAACCCTGAATTTAATACAGTTCGCATTTAAGACCATTTATTGGATTCTTTACATCATTCCTCAGTTATGCCTGGTATTCACAATGTGAGAAGATTGGTCACTAGTAGAAGTTCTTATATTATAGTATTTCGCATTTTGCATCATGAAATAAATAAGATTCAGAAAGAATTTACTACATTTAAACGTACTTATTGGCTGAAGCATCTGATTTGATTCTAAGTTCTCGTGCTGTGTCATATGCAATCTGGCTGGCTTATATTTCTTAGCTTGTCTTATCATTTGGTTCAGCAATTTTGTACGTTTTCAAGCTTATTGCTTATAATTAACGGACGAGCGCACGGATCCTTGACTTTCTACCATAATCCTTGTCATAATATTGCAATGTACGCCCAATGCTATGCTCTAATATTGTTTTGTTAGACTTTCAATTCTCCCAAAAATATTGTGCGTATGGAACACTTTGTTACGCGCGATGATAGAGCTATCGCCTCTGGCGACAAAAGCAAGTTCATGGGCTGCACAATTTGGTTCACAGGTTAGTTTTAAGGTGGGCAACCTAGTAATAGAATTGAGTTATGAAACTCAACGCCTTTCTACTGCGTTATAAATATGTCCGAGAATGTTTGCTTCTGACCTGCATGTTCAAGGCATTTCAAATAGCGCTACTTCTGTTTTACTACAACATTTGATGTTCTCTTTTCGAGTTCTATTTAGGATAAAACACAAGTTTTGCTTGTTAGGTCTGAGTGGCTCAGGAAAATCCACCCTGGCGTTTTCCCTGGAGCGAAGGCTTGTTTCCATGGGCATTCAGGCCTACACTCTTGACGGTGACAACCTTCGTTTGGGCTTGAACAAGGATCTTCGGTTTTCCGATGACGATCGAGCTGAAAACATTCGACGGGTGGCTGAAGTGGCAAGGCTCTTTGCTGATTCGGGCACTTGTGCCATCACCAGTTTCATTAGCCCATTTGAAAAAGTCAGTCATGCTGATGTTTTGGAGAGTCAAAAAAGTGTATCTTTCAGCAGTTGCTCACACTATTAAAAAGGCTTATAGTCATAGGTATACAATGTTGATGTGCAGATTGTGTTTCTTGAATTTTTATCTAATACACCTTGAGTGGGAGCTATGTCGCCTTTCGCAATGATTGTAAAAATTCCTGAGTTTCAAAATTTTACCGAAGCTTCTTAAAGCAGGGTAACGTTAAATTGCACTAAGTTTTATTACTTATTTCAATGTGGTTTTTATTGCTAAATATGTGTAGTCTGTTTAGAGACCACTTATTGGAATTGTACTTTGGTATCATAACAAAAAGTGTAAGTTGTAATTTTATCATATATACCCTTTGGTGGTAAAATCGAATACCGAATCATTTCTTGCTGAGTATTCGTATTTCCGCCGCTGATCGATATTTTCTGGGTGATAATCGAGCATTTAGATGTCCCGTACCTTCGGGTCATGATTTTTTGTTGCATTAGAATTGCTGGCTTACCTGGAATGGGACGACACAGATATTTGGATAGTGAACCGCAACCCACTCTTTCATTAGAGAGAAGTGATAAAACGTTGCATGCAAATTGTGAAATCATTTCGGTTATTCTCAGACATTTGTAAAATCGAACGTCTATTACATTCTGATCTCCTCGGAAGTCATCGTTTCAGTATCGATGTTTCTGCCTCACTGGTAAGTCTTTGCATATTAAAGCCACTTTCTGAATATTATTCAAATGCCAGAATATGTGTGGAAATGTAACAGCAGCAGGCAGTGGCGAGGAACAAATGGTGTTTGCGGGGCCTAATACGTTTTTTTTGCTCAATTGAAACGCAAAATTCTCACCTTAACTTGAATGCCTTAAAAGACTAAATAACCACTGAAAGTCATCCATTCCCTCGCTCCTTCAGCAACGTCAATTGGCCCGAGAACTCCACGAGGAGGCGAAGCTGCCCTTCATTGAGGTGTACCTCTCCACCCCACTAGAGGTGTGCGAGGCACGCGACACGAAATCTCTCTACGTGAAGGCGCGTCGCGGTGAAATAAAGGACTTCACTGGAATTAGCTCACCCTATGAGGTGCCCCTAAATCCCGAACTGTGCCTCAACACCGCCGAGATCGATCCGGAGGAGTGTATCAATAGGCTTATTCAAATTCTGACCCATAAGGTGCGCTTTGCTGTGATTTCTGGCATATTTTCAAGTCCATCGTTTTTAAGGTCTTAGCAGTACTTTTCTGGTATTTTTGACGTTATTAATCGCCAAGTTTCTAGTTATTCATGTGCATGTGGCCCTGGGATCGCCCTTTCGGCGTTGCCTAAACCAAACTTACGGTGGAAACAGTGATGCCTTTTGCCAAATACCCTGTGTAAAATCAAACACTCCCTTTTATGAGACAAGAATACTTATTTGGGATGCAATTTTTGCAATTCTATGAAATCTTATTCATTTAGTTACACACTTGGACTTCTGGTCATGTATGGAAAACACCGTTTATTTTGGTTGCACTAAAAGTCATCAAATGAAACGCACTACAGTTTTAGGATTATAACGGCTTGTCATCCCAACGAGCAACGTACAGCTCTCGTTTGTGAAAATGTTCTTGCACAGTTGAGGATACCTGCTCTGCTAAAATAAAGTTGATGACAGGGGGATTTTCGAATTTAACCTTTCTCTGTAGTTTGAACAGCGTTACCTGTGCGGATGCCGTGTAATGATTAGGCGTTTTCCGGACTGGCCTATCCACGTTAATTTGATCCACTTCCGAAATTTTCGCCTAATTATCTGTAGTGGATATCCGGTCCAGTCGATTTGCCAGATATGCTTTGAGTTCTATTGCTTGACAATGTAGAATTGAGCATCAATGTCGAGGGACCTAATTACAGACTGATCCATCGAGAACAACCTACATCAATGTTTAGTGTGTGGCTTTGAAACAATTCGTTGGGATCCAAATCAACTGCGAAGAGAAAGTGATGGAATCTAAGCAAATGGGTTCCACTCATGTGCACAAACGAGTGCCAGGAAGGTTCAAAATCAACCAATGCTTTCTTCACTTGGTTCAAAAATGCTACAACAATGAGCCGTGCATTGTGGATTGTTTACTGACTGACTTGTAAGAAATTGATTCTGTACATCATCCTCCGTTAAGTAACTCAACATCCCAGTGGTCATCCCTAGTCGATCCACTTACCATCCACACTACACGTGTAGACATCAGTCCATTGTCAGAGCATTGTGCTTTGTGCAGCATATTACAAATGAAATTGTTCACCATGATTTCCCGATTTGCTAAAGATCAAACGATCACGACTGGGGTCTATCTACTCCATGCAAAATACCTCGAAGGTGTACGATAAGAACTTATTCACAGACAGTTGGGGCTAGTTAAAAAATCGGAAGAAACCTTATTTTCCTTCTTAGGTGTCAGTTTAACAACTTACAACTTACACTGCAAAGAAGCAATCTATTCGTGATAGCGTTTACGTTTGAGGATGGAAGTAATACCATTTTATTTTCTGCCTTTTTTCACGCATACATATTTTCTCCAATTGGCTATAACCCTTTCTTGGCATCCTCATTCAACAACTATAAGCTCAATATAACAGGTTGTTAAAACCAAATATTACTATACGTATCTCATAGAGGCGTGAGTGGATAATTTTTTTTCTAAGGCTGTAAACAAATCAATTTCTGCATTTTTAAGTGCGCCTCGGCCACTCCAAATGCAGTTTCATTATTCATCAATTCAGTGGTAACTTTAAAGGGCCAGAGTAACCCTTGAGGACATTGCGCTAACAATAGGCATGGAGGTCACAATGGGGTAGACTGAATGCTAATGCGCTAACATTGCAAATGTCAGTACAGTACAACTAGTTGCCTGAGCAGTTCATATTTCCGAAATACCTCACTAGCTACATCTAGATAAGCGCAAAATTTTGTCAAAAAGATGGTTTGGACTGATATCAGTCTCAATATTATTACTTAACCAAATAGGCGTATGTGTTAACCTTTTGACTGATGGCGGACCCCAGCATCCCGTCCCAGCTAATCTACTGCTAAATTACTGCATTTGGCTGATTGGGGCTTAAGGGGTTTATAGTTATTTCAGTAATACTTTTATTCTTTTAGATATATCAAACGGACGGCATGAAACACGTTTTAGGGCATGCAGACCTCACTTACCACCCCCCCCTGCCCCCTCATCTTTCTCTCTTGTTGCGCTTCCACACATCGAAGCATTTGGCTAGTATTTGAAAAACAGCGCGGAAAGATTTGTCAGGGAGACTGAATCATCAGTACTGTGTTCGAAATTTCAACTGTTCGTAATCATTTGTCGTATTCGTCTTGTAATTTTAACATACTACGTATGAATAATAGGAATGACTGTCAATACTGTGGACTGGAAGCCAAAACCACTGGAATCTTAACGGACAAACAATTTCACGATTGTCTTTGAGACCTTGAAATTCAAATTATTCAAATGTCTTTTATCTGAACACCTTACCGCTATGCGAACTGCGCTTAGTTTTCCCTGCGCGTAGCTGCTCGCGGGTGTTAGTCATTCACCTCCGAGGACAAAGGAACAGCAGTCATCGCTACACATTTGTTCTTGAATGTACGCGCTGTTGCTGCTGCTTGCCATCTCGGTGGACTGTGTCGCGGCATTTGCCCCGTCATCTGTGCAATCGGCACAGTCTGAACCTCCTACACTGCTGCTTTTGCTAGCACTGTTGCAGCGTGCCTTTTATAACAGCAGAATTTGACGCTCTGGTTTGACTTGAATTCCCTTCGTATTGAAAATATGGCCTAAACAATGTCTGTCAATAATTTCTAATGTGCCTTGACATCAATTTTGAGAACATATCCTTCATTGGCTGCTGAAATAATGCCATATTTGCTGAAGAAACTGCTGAAAATCACCCTTTTTAATTCACAAAGCTTGGTCTTTGCGGATATAAGTAAAAGCTTGTCCTAACAATTTTTTGCATTACATGGTTTTATATCTTCATTAACTTTCTACTTCCGATTTGACATGGGATTTTAAAGGCGAGTTTGACCGTCGAAATAAGCGGATCTCCTTTGAACCACTTTTTAATAACCTACCTGAGTTGACCGGTCCCAACTTTAAAGACTTTCTTTGGTTATGGACTTTATCTGCTTTTTACTTTTCAGTAACAACGATTTTTAACCTTGTTTACAACAGGAGATCATACCGAGGAACGTAACGGACGACAATATCTGCGAGCTCTATGTTGCAGAATCAGAAAAGAGCCTTTATTTGGCACAAGCTGAGGAACATCCCCAAGTTGCTCTATCGAAAACGGATCTTCAGTGGGTTCAGGTGTTAGCTGAGGGCTGGGCTTCACCACTGCGCGGTTTCATGAGGGAGGCTCAATACCTCCAAGTACTCTACTTTGGCGGACTTATTGAAGGTGCGTTAAGCTAGCTGCCGAAAGACATGATTGGCAATGTTGCAGTTATTAACTTGGTATTTTCGGCCCAATACCTGACTTTGGTACTGCTTTATTTTATGGTTAACAGGACGTCAGGAATTTACAAATCTTTCCATTCCAATTGTGCTGGCCGTCACAAACGAGGATAGGGAAAGGCTGGGACCATCCGTTCAGCACATCACGCTCACCTATGATTCAAAACCAGTTGCCATCCTTCTTGATATCGAATTTTATGCTCATAGAAAGGTAGTTTTCTAGTTTATTTTTCCCAAACATAAATTTGGGCTTATGAATGTTTATTCCACCCGTGGGCATGGGTGATGCAGTGGTAATAGTGGGACGAATTTTCTTCATTATTCCAAGGTCTCAATTTGTTTCCTTAATGATGTATTATGCTAGCGTTTTCATTTGTTGTCTAAGCCAATTTGAGCAGTAAATAAGGATGGGATATAAGTATGCACTTAATTGCTATAAAACTCGGATTTCTTAAGTTTTGGAGTTTTGCAACTCTAGCTTTTTACTAAGAGCTTTCTGATTTATTCTTATCAGTCACTTTGGGGTTTTCAATTGTAAACTTGTATTTCAGGAGGAGCGTTGCAATCGAATCTTTGGTATTTGTGATCGAGGTCACCCGGTCATTGACCAAATCATGTCCTCCGGTGATTGGCTAGTTGGAGGTGATCTTCGTGTCCTTAATCCAATTGTGTGGAATGATGGACTTGACCAATACCGTTTAAGTCCACGTCAGTTGCGCAAACAGTTCAAGAAAATTGGTGTAAGACCATGTTTTTTACTTATTTATGCTATATTATCGAAGGATCCGAAATTGGTCTCATGATAACTCACATAATCGCAAATTTCCCCGTCGAGGAAGGAGGTGGTTGATGACAGTGTAGCCTCCTTATTTGTTCGATTGGTTACAGTAGATATCAACACTGCATTTGATTGTCTTAAACTCATTAAGATGTAATGAACGATAAGATATGGAAATTACACTGTTAAACAGAAACTAATTACCACTCTTGGTAAATGGAAATGCGCTTTTGAATCCCTTTGAGGCTGGAATTATTCCATCCAACCTTGGGGTTGAGCGCTTTCTAGTCTTAAAAATGGTATGTCTTTTGTCATATTTGGAAAAATAACCGGAGCAATTCACGAGGGGTCTCTTCCGTCATTCAGTCAAGTAATTTATGTGGTAAAGGTAGTTTATCTATGCATCACGAAGCCACCCTTCCATCCATCTTTTCATCCAACATTCAATTCTCGCACTTCTGGTCCGCTCTTTTGTGATCAATTTGACCATCTAATCCATTCCCAGATCCCTGTTCTATTCGTCCCTGACTTATGTGTTAGTCTATCGTTTATCCATTCTCTCGGGGGTCATTTATCCTAGCGTACACTCATCCAATCTTAATTCTCTCGTTTGTCCATCAATTCCTAGATTTTTAATCTTTCTATTCATCCATCACTTGTTCGATATTATTCAAATACTAATCACTGCTAAATTCACGCTTTCAGTACCTCCATTCTTCATCCTTGGGGTATTTTCTCTTTCCTTCTTCAGAGTGCTAAAACAGTTGCTTAAGGCATTTTTAGGGACACTTTTGTTGTATTTTCTTGTATCCAAAAAAAGGAATCTTAAATCCACCCCATTCCAATTAAGTGGAGTGAGACGAGACGAGATAAGGGCTGCCACTTTTCGTCGCAAAGCTATTTTAAGCACAGAGGCCAGCGCGAGACTCGGCGCTACAAGAATACCAAAGGTGCGGATGAAAATGTTAGCACTAACCATCCACTTCCCTTCCTCCTACTTTCTCATTTGCTTGAATGATACATTGCCCCCTTTTATGCTCCCCTATCATTAAGTCTTTATTTCCTCAATAACTTATCCCAGATAATGCCTTAGTCGAAGTGTTTCGATGATTGAATTGGGCTCTCGATTTAGCCAATTGCTGTTTCTCTCCCACAAAGGAATCAAGGACATTGCCTCACTGAAAATATAAAGCAAGGAAATATGGATAGCATCTAGTAGTGATTTGATTAAGAGTACCAAAAAAGGTGGTTTATGGGTTACGACAAAAATTTCTTGTTGCATCGCATTTGTTTTCTTTCATCCCCTCTCCCCATTTCTAAGCGATTGTGGCAATTATTTCTTTGCATTCTTTGTGGCATAATTTGATTTAACTTCTGATATCATGTAATGGGAAAATTTTCCACCATAAACATTATTTGTTAGCTTCATTTCCAGCAGAATAACAAAAAAACCATTTATTGATAAAAAAGTGGCTTTTAAAAGATTAATATTTCCTTGTTCAACCTTGAAAACTTAGGATAAATAGCAGTGGTGCTCATTGTATGTTACAAGCCTTATTCATAATTTGCAATAACTGACATTTGCATTTCCAATTTCTTGACCAAAAAAATCGTCACATTTTTAGTATGATTTGTGTTCCTTCTTTAAAACTATGGTAGAATTCAAGCATAGCCTCAGGCATCAGAAGTTTCTTCTTTCTTTTCCGGGTGTTATTTTGCATGAATGTCAAATATCACTTCATTGAAACCAATGCAGACAATCCTAAATGTCAACGAACGAAGCTTTCAGCTTGCGGAAAAGTGTCTGCTAATGTGAGCGACACATTTTTTTTAGTTAATCTTTTGAAAAGTTCTTTATTTTAAAGGCACCTTTTCACCTCGATCGTCAGTGATATAGGGCGATATTTGTAAAATTAGGCAATTAATCTACCTCATGTTAGGTATTCATAGCACCGGTAACAGCGACCTTGTTTTACGTAGATCCGGAATAAAAAACTTGAAAAACTGACTTTTTTACGTATAAGTATCTTTAGGTCAAAAACACACTTAATTTTGTGGAAATGCGATAAAGGTATACCACTGTGATGGTAAAGCCCGCAGTAGTAGGTGTCAGACGTGTCTTACCAGGTATAAAAAGGGACACTCTCGTGCCAACGCTAGACTCAGCAGTTGTTTTCCAATGGTAGCCGACAAAAATGTCAGCTTAGGTGGGTTTGGGTGTCATCGGTCACCCATGGATGGCAGACAATAGCAGCAGTGCGTACAAGCGTGGAACAGCGTGTGGCAATGAAGGAAGGTTCTTGTGAATGGGAGTGTGCAATCAGAACCCGAGGATATCCACAGATGACATTCAGCTATCCCACCTGTCCAGTAGTAATGCACTTGAATGGTTTGAACGTAAACTCTTCGTCCTCGCATCGTTAACGATCCCAGTGGTAGTGGTTACGTTCCTCTCCTCCATTCAGACAATACATGAAACAACTGATCCTGGACGAAAGATCCATGGTGTGGTGAAAACGCATAAGTGACGAATCCCTTTTCATGATCGGTGAAATCAGGACAAACGGTTGCAAACATTTTCAAGTGTAGAATGCGAATGCATGGTAAATATTAAGGTAACCTTCCTAAGTAGAATGATTGAGTTCACCAACAAACGCTTATAGCTGGAAGCCCTGTAATTGCTAGTTAAAGGCTGAAATGGGTGCGTGAATATAGTATTATGTAGAAAAATGAATGGAACTTGCACGCTCTAAAAGTTGTTCTTCTATTCTACACACAAACTTACAAATTCCCATCTTGTCTGAACAACGCTTGTAAATATCGCCTTTTTTCATCACAGGCCGATGCTATGTTCGCTTTCCAACTTCGTAACCCTGTTCACAATGGTCACGCTCTACTGATGCGCGAGACACGTCGTAAATTGATAGAGGAACGCGGATTTCATAGTCCTCTGCTGCTTTTGCATCCTTTGGGTGGATGGACGAAACCCGATGATGTTCCACTGGAAGTTCGCATGCGACAGCACCAAGCTTGCCTTTTAGATGGCGTTCTTGACCCTCAACACACTCTTCTTGCCATCTTCCCCTCTCCGATGATCTACGCGGGACCAAGGGAGGTCCAATGGCACGCTAGATGCCGACTGGTGGCAGGCGTTCACTTCTACATTGTCGGAAGGGATCCCGCCGGTTTGCCGCATCCATCAAAGCCGAATACTGACCTCTACGATCCTACGCATGGCGCTAAGGTTCGGTGATGTTCTTTTCAAACTTTTATGTATCTAATTTAGCACCTTCAGCTGTCTGGAAGTTGGACTTTTGGCGAATCTTTCATGGGTTACTTAATAATGTGTATTAATGTAGGAGGTTTTAGTAGCTTCCAGGAGGGGTAAAAACTCGGTGATTGGGTCTTGAGCTCCCGTAATTAGATGAACAAATACCATTTTACTATGTAATCTCCTTCGTTTAAGCGTCTTTCTGAGGAGTTTTCATCGTAACTTTTCTGCGTCATCCTTACTGAGTCTTTCTGTGCATTGTAATAAACTACAAGAAATGAACGAAGACGATGATTTTCTGTTATGGAGAGGACTGTGCTCTTTGTTGGTTGTACGTGGTGTAGGTTCGGATGGGATTCCTGAATTTGCTGTCTCCTGCAGGGCAAGTTGTGTACGACGGATTGATTCAGGCGATAGTACCCAGCACCAAACGACGTTCTAGCGAGAACATATCCTGCACAACGAGCGCTTTTAGTTGTAGCGTTTTTGTAAAAGTGATGTAGAAGGGAAGGTTGCTGTGCTCTTAGAATATGGTACAAATGATTACTTTCATAGTTGCAAAGTAACCACTACTTTTGGAACGTTTCCTATTTGTTAAAATCTGGTCTCACCCCACTTGTGGGCATCGTTTAATGCTCGATGTTGACAGCGTGCTGGAAGTTTATGGCTTTCCAACCTCTTTTTAGTGGATCTTGCAGGTTCAGCCCTTCACAACAGATGCTCTCCAATAACATCATGATTCGCTAGCCAGAAGACGAAGGTAGAAACTTATTCATTTGAACTGGATTCACTCTAGATGCATAATAAGGCATGCTAATCTAGAAGGTTTGTTGTTTTTCTACAGAAGGACTGAGACCACAGACATTAACTGAAAACAAGGCGATCAAGCTGGTGGTAGGACTCAAAAATGATGGAGAGCCTGGGTGTTTAGTCAAGCGTTACAGCGAGTGTCTTTTCTCTTCATTGTCATTTGTAATTTTTGGACAACCTGCCATTCTACTTACAGATCAAAAGCTGTTACAGCCCTTTCAATCAACCAAATCCTTTAAGCTTCTCTTTCTTCTTAGTAAACGTGCAATGAATGATTCATTTTAGATTAGAGCATCCTAATCTTCTTCCGGTTTTTTCTCGCTGTTCATACCCTTTTCTGCATTCTGCAACACGCTTAGAAGCTTACATTATCCGCAGCGATGGCAAAGAAGACGAAAATGATAATCACGAAGCCTGTACTTTGGGATGAGGAAGCAAATCCGGAGAACAGCGTGTTTGTGAAACTCTGTACTCCTGAGTTCTAACTGAAGAACATGAACGCAGGGTTTGGGAAATTTTCACCTTTGCTCATGGATAGAGTCATTATGCTTAGTAGTATGACTGATGTGTTTACCCTCTAACTCCTCCTCCTCCTCCTCCTCTGTGCCGGCTGAGAAGGCGCTACTATCACTAGCTGGAGCTGCAGGCCATCTGGCATAAATTTTAATGCCGTGGATTGGAGTAAGTAAGGCCCTTCACCGTTTTCATTAATTTTTCCTCCACAAGGCCTTTTGCAGATACAAAATGTGTTTCTTTTTTGCTCTGTTCTTCCTGTATGCCCTGTCGACCTGCATTCGGCTTTTTTGCCTCAGTCTTAGCTGCTCTTGCGTGGTTGTCATTCAATGTCGCAAATAGCCAGGCACAAAATAACCGTTTGCTTAATTCCCCTCCTCATTTTGGATTGCTTTCGGCAAGGACAAGGCAGGTGGCCTTCTCCTCCCCTTTTCCTGTCTCGTAAAATAAGTAAATGTATAAGAATTCTGCCTATTTGTGCTTCAGTTCCGATGCACCACAAGGTGGTTTGTTTTACAGCCCCTTATTTATTGTAAAATAACCAAAGTTTGATCTACTTTCTGCGGAACTTTTACTACCGCAAAGTCATCGATGCTGGTCATAATTGTTGAAGCACATTTCTGAGCATTGGAAATCGTGAAGTCTCTAGTAAGATGAATTGCCATCTTCATCTTTAATTGCACTGTCAAGTGATTACCACGTACTAAAACTGCTTAATGACGATTGACAATTTTGATGTTCCGCACATAACCAATCCATGTATGTGACTGTCGAATACGAAGGTGGTGAATTCTAAAATGCTGCATTTTTAACACGTAGAATTAAATTATGTCTCCTTAAGATAAACAGTAGGTATAATTTATCAAAAATTGTAAAGAAGTCGAGATATTTTACGCGGGGTGTCTGGGATGAGAAATTAGTTACAATTGTTGTAGGTTGATCAGAAACTTCTATCAAATAGGTGACCGAAAAATTGATCCCGTTTTCAGTTTATTCTGCTGAAATTAACTGCAAAGTGTAATCTGCGGCCTGTAAATTGCAACCTGCAAGAGCTGGTCAAATGCATCGTAAAACACACGTATCAGGCCATTGATACAGTGGTCCTCATTCTGCTGTGTATCCTGAACCTGGCCTCATATCATCAGGCGTCAGGTAAACACGATGGGTACAATTTGAGGCCGTCCACTTTACCGGCAGAGGTGAATTCGAAATCATATTTGCAGAACTATCTTGTACAGTTTATTGTATACATTTGGAGAAGGTGAAGCGTGCAGTAGTAGACATTGCCAGCTAAAAATGGTTTAAATAAGCAATTTGCTGCTGGTAATGAATCGTCCAGACATCGGTAAATGTGTCGATTTGAAGAAGGTGCTTTAGTCGAAGCGATGATGAAGGAACACTTATCACTACTACTAGCTTAGTACAATTACAAATTAAAGTGTCAGAAGCCGCTTTCACCAATGCTCGCCGTGATTGACGATAAAACAATGTTCTTACACCCACATTAACTGGAAAGGCTGTGGGCGTTGCCGAGCGTCTGGGTGTTGCATGCCATGCATTAGTAGACGGCGATGAGTTTCAAAGCCTACCAATCGGTTACCCTTCTTCTATTCTTCCATAAATGTTGTGGAAATGGTGCGTACATTTTAGATTGTTTGTTGACTGACTGGGTGGTTTGCGATGGGGAACGGCTTTTGTATCCCAACATCCGTTTGGCCATCCCAAACCGATCCACTCACTATCTACTCTGCACATGCAGACATCGGTTTATCATCAGAGTGCTAAACTTGCTTTGTGTGGTGTGCTACAAACGAAATTGCTCGGTTTATGGTTTCAGAGGTGCGATGTGTGACTGGATTATTCTCAAGTTATCTGGTGATCTTAGTCTAATGAAACCGATGTTCGAAAAACGGAAGTTGACTCTCCATAGATTGTGCTTGACTGCTGCAGTTTTTTCGTGACAAACACTGTATTTAGGCCACGCAAAGTAGAAAGTCATGAACCAATTAACTTTTGTTTTCCTTTCCTAACCTTTAGGTGCTGTCGATGGCACCGGGGTTGAAGGGTCTTGAGATTGTACCGTTCCGCGTAGCGGCATACAACAAGGTGCATGGGGCCATGGAGATCTACGATTCAAACCGCGCGGACGATTTCATCTTCATCTCGGGAACCAAGATGCGCACTCTGGCAAGGGAGGGTCAGCAGCCACCAGACGGTTTTATGAGTCCATCTGCGTGGCAGGTTCTTGCCGAGTTCTACTCACAACAACAACAGCAACAACAACAACGGAAATGCAACCCTGCACCCCATAATTAATCATCTTTTTCTAATTCCTCACTTATTTCTTCGTCAACGCTGGTGTTCTCAACAATCGAAAATAGTAATACCTTATGATTGATTCGACTAATTGCTTTACTAAATTGTTCAACTTTCTCTATTTCAATTTTAAATAGTTACAAATGGCATTCAAGCATTGTTTTCTATCAAAGTCAGGGCGATAACGAATTTAGTGATGGACTCAGGTAAAGCATCGAATTCGGATTATTTGTCCTCACATCAAGAAATGTTTGTTTTACCTGAACCGTAATACAGGTTGACAATTTTTGGAAGTACCACAGGTGCTGCTCATAATGCTGCTGACCATTGCTTGTGCACGTTGTAGGCGATGGAATTGCAATATGTGCAAATCGTTGAAAGCGTTCTAGACAAACTGGGACTTCTGAATTTGCGTTCAAACTTTAAAAATTTCAACTAATTGGAAATGTGTTTATTTTCTGCACTTGTTTCCTGCTGCTACATCCATACACCAATATTTGGTTTGGTTCGCCATGAAACCTTGCCAATGTAGCTGAACTATCCTGGTGCAGTTACCTTCGAAACAGTGACGCCATTTAATCGCTTGTTGTGCTGTGGCCAGATGCTCTATCACAACAGTTTGACCAAAGTCTCTTGTGGGTTCTAGTTTCCCAGCTTTATCAACGCACGCTGTTTCATGTCACCTTTTTTAACGATACCTGAGCCTAACTTGCTGGCTACCGGTACGGGTAACGGAGCACACTTGACGCCCACTCCGTGTTGTATGCACGCTGGCATCCATTCTTACGCATGTCTGTGAGATTAACGGTTCTGATCTGGCTTGAATGTTCCTGTTAGTTCCCATGGTTGGGTCTATGGATTAGTAAGGCCTGATTGAGCAACGCCGGGTTAATATTGTTGCAGGAAAGAACTCCAGGTAACATGTAGTCAAGCAATAAACGTAAGTCTGACCTACAAATTTGGAATCATTGTTAATTAATCATAATTTTTAATCGAAATTGTCATTGATATAACCTCATCATATTTCCTGTAAAGTGGTCCTGCCAAAGAAGGGAGGAAGACGGTGGGCAAATAGTTCGAACAAATATTATCAACCTTCGGAAGTGGTGGCTTGAAGGCTCGAGAGATGTCCATGGAGTATACAAAATTAGACTTCCTTCTAAAAAAACCGCACCTCCTATTAATGTGATAATGCTATTAGGATTATCAAGATGCGATCTTAGTCACTATTTTATGTTTTAACAATTGGAAAAATAGATAACTCTGTGGTGCGTATCGTGAAAGCTAAGAGGGAATGCAGAGAGGCGTAAGTGGACCGGTTACAGATGGCCAATGACATGTTCGGTCACTTAACGGACGTTGAAATACAAAAGCCGTTTCTCCTTGCAATCTTGTCAGTCAGTCAATCGATGTACTTTTGAGGCTCAATCTACAGTTACGAGTCAAGAAACAATGTAACGGCTGTCAAAGTTTAATGATAATCTATCTGGAAATTAATGAGCATCCGAAACTGTTTAAGGTCAACAAACCGAATGAAAAAAGTGAAAAATAATTATAAAGTTTTAATTTGTGATAATTGAATGATAGTAAAACTCTGAGGCATCACTCGACTTAAAGTTATTTTGATGATTGCAGTAGACCAAATGGGTGGTTCTCTTCAGAAAACGCAGCCTTCTGAAATCTGCTTGGTTGTCCTCTTAGCTTTTGCAGATAGAAAATTGTGTAAACTTAACTTCTTTTCTGCTCATTTTTTACTAATGTAATCATTTCGCTCTTAGTCTTCTCTGATGACGTGATAATGTGTGCTAGTGATGGATACATTATTAGAGGCTATCAGCATGCACAGAACCTCAGGCTGCTAAGAAACTGGAACTGTGGATGCTAATAGCTCCACAGTTAAGTACACAATCTGAACAGATGATTTAGATGCATGAGACTCCGTATTGGGACCCGTGACCGACCAGAGCGAGTCTTAGGCTATATGACAATCAAATGTGGGACAGTGGCGAAGGTGACACAATTAGTTTATACAACAACGAAAGTCTCTTTGGTTTTTTATAGGGTACAAGCTGTCAAGCTTATTATAGTTCCTAAACATTACTTTCTATGGGTGGGAAGTCGACAAGAATAAGTTATGATTAAAAAAATAAAGGTAAAGGCCAGTCAAAAGTCAACAACGAAGAAGGCTGTATGTCTACCTCTTTTCGTCGTAACGATCGCTCATTAGCAAGATGGGGAAAAGATGCGCCATGTTTCTATAATGTGATTCAAGTCGTTATGCTCAGAGAAACAGAATGCACCTTTCTTTGACAGCCATTTTAATCTCCACATTGGGAGCTCGCCACCCGTTAAGGTAGGCTTAGTCCCTCGTAGTGACTCTCCATAAAAAGAGCTGCCAAGGGATACTCATTCTTCCCTGACGTGTAGGTTTGTTGCCTAAATCTTGAATTCGGATACCTCTGCTCATTTTGTCCGGATTAGCTTACTGCTGTCAACAATGTAGCATCCCGAATCATCCCTAAAGGGATAATAAGACCTTATTAACGTACAAAAGACCTGGAAGGCTATGGGTGCCTCGACACTTAGATGGTGGCACAAGCCGTGGAGACTGAAAAGCTTACTAAGTCAGACATACCAGTGTAGTAGAGCACTTTGCAATTAAAAGAAAAGTGTTTAGATGTGAATATTTGTATTGTCACAATTAGCAAATCATTCCTCAAGAAAGTAAAATAGTCTTGTTAGCAAACTTTAACGGATTACAACTCAGCAAAGCCTTTTTTTGGTATGGTAGTTGATCATTGTTCGTTTGACCTCGCCAACCACTTACACAGAAGCCTTCATGGTGGTGAACATGAGCTTATACATGAATGCTACCAATTGATTCATTAAACTTTTTAGAGAAATTCCACAGTATTCAACCGCATCACTCTCAATCAGTAGCCTGAACTAACACTTGACTAACTAGTAATTTAGTTTCCCGTCATTAAGGTATATTAATACAATCCATTAAATCAACACTTTAGGTGGGATGCTTGAGTTCGCCAAAAGTTGTCTAAAAGTTATACAAAATAAATCTGACATCCTCGGTTGTAACTCACTTCTTCTTGTGAGTCAATTTATTTAACGTTTGTGGGTAAATTAACGGTGAACCGGCTTGCTGGTTTACGAAGAAAACTATTGCATTATGGAATGCAATCCCTTATGTTCTGACCACATTAACTAAAGGACTATAAAAGTACAATTGGTTAAAATGAGTCATTAAAACAACAGTTAAATTTAATGACATTTTTCGCACCTAACGTACAGTGATCAAAGCATAGAAATCGAACGCATGATGCGTTTTACCATTACGAAATATTGAGAAGTAGCTGATGGCAAACGAAATAAATCGAAGTGATGGACGGGTGGTAAATTAAGGGCAAAAGTGACATTGCTTAGAAGAACCTTCTTCTATAGCAACGCTACTCAAATGCCGTTAATTTACCCCCAAAAGTAGGACTAAGGAGGATCCAAGTGCATTGTAATTGCAACTCAAATCCATCACCTTATCTTTGTTCCAGCCCACCCGACTTCCAATACGGTGGTCACGGCGGAGTTAAGAAAATAAGTTTAGAATGCATGGTTCAACGATGCTCTCATTTGTATATAATGTGTTCAGTATCCGTAGTTAATGTCCATAGATTCGAGTTTATTAATGCCTACTTTTAATCTGTCAGTTGTTTTTTACATTATTCGAATAATTTGTGCTTTTTCACCTTTTGAAACCACTTTGATGTGCAAATCGTGGAACATGGACTCACGCGAAGTCTCATAACACTAATTTAAAACAGGTAATCAAAGGATATGTAATTGATGGTTCAATTACACGGGGGTTAATATAGCATGCTTAGGCGTTATGACTTGTATTTTAAGAAAAACGAATTCGCAGATATCTTAGTGATTGCGTTTCGGCAAATCTTGGGTAGCCATTCGAGTCCATTGAAAACGCATTGCCTACTTTCAATAGCCAAGTGCATCAAATCTTAGATATGGAAAAGAAAGATATCCACTTTTTTCATTAAATTTTGTCAACTAAACTGATTCAGGCAAAATTGTTTTACTTGATTCGAAGAGAATCAACAGCTCATTAAAAAATTAGGGGATCTTTTACTCACTTGCTTACTCATTTAGCCGTCATATCCCTTGATCACCCCGCAAGTGGTCAAATCATTGTAAAATTAGGTTTTCATCTGACAAATCCATCATCTTGCGTTGCATTTGAATTTGGCTTAACGCCACCGATTAGACTTAGTAGTCATTTATTGTAGTGATTGAACAGCTCTGCACTAACACTCTTTCTAAGGTTGTGGGATTATATTTACTGCTTTTTTAAGTATTTCGCTATATTCTGTCGACCTGAGTTATTTCTCCCTCGATCGACTGGAAATAAAATTTTCGGCATTATCTGCGTTCTATGAGAGTTCATGAAAGCCAAAAAGGGGATAATTTTAGTTAAATTTGGTATATTTATTCTATAAGACAAAAATTACCTCAAGATAAAAGTGGGCGTGGAACCCTTGATTAGCCTCTTCCACTTCTACAGTGTCTACGGTTAGTGGTGTTATACCTGTCAGGTGGTACCAACGGGTGATCAGTGGCGACTGGTTGACTAACGTGAAACAGGAATCTTCCCACTGATAACATTGCAGTGAAGTTCTGGCGAGGAGCGATCTTCAAGCTGACCTATTGTTGACCTTGACAATCACCAGTCCCTTCATTGCAGCCACCTGCAGGATTTTTTAAAAATGTCAACTTTTTAAAATTTGTTTGTTAGACTTGGTAGTTACCGCGACTTTGCGCGTTAATTTTTATTCCAAGGGTGATCGAATACACTAACTCTATGCCGCTTTCGATCATAGAAGGTGGTGGATTAAACCATTTTTGGTTAATTTTTGGAGTTGGACGATGTATAATGACACTTGAAAACACAATCAATGCACTTATTAGGTCCCGGGAAATGGTGGTCATCAAAATTTACACTTGTTTTGCCATTTGGTTCTTTCCGCTTGGAGTGTGGAAGGGGGTGTGTTGACGGTTTGGGACATAACGAGGTGATAATGAATAACATCTTATGGAATAGCATGGAACTGGATAGAAGCAATGGTGATATTGGTAGCATATCCACTAAAGGGTCAGAATATTAGCATGGGTGCATTACTTGTGAGCTAACAACGACGCTAATTTAATGTATGCTGTCACTGCTCATTAGTGTTGACATCTTTTGCCAAAACTCCTTACGCACTCTAGACTCATTTGCAGAATACGAAAAGCTCTTCATAACAGGATTTGCTTCAACACAACAGTGAGCATGAGGTTTGACCAAATAGTATCTCATTAGCAACAAAACTAACTGATGAATTTGAGTCTTTCGTAAAACTTAATAAGACAAGATGCAGGAGTAATTTATAAAAATTAGGAGGGTAATTTAGAATTATCTATTTAAAAACAGTGGTCACTGCAAACGATCATGCATAAGTATACAACCGGACTACTTTTGAAGGAATTTAATGACCTTTAAAATACAATTAGGGTTTCTTTTGAGCCCTGAAATTTGGCCCAATTTTCTCTCATAAAGCTTGCATGATAATCTTACGGCACGATGTTTCGTTATCAGTGAAACCTGGTTGCCTCTTCCGCAGCAGATGCCGGATTCAAGAATTATGTGTTTACGTGGAATAAACTGTTAACTTTATTATTTATTTATTTACTGTTTATTTACTAAGATGAAGCAGCTGCTCAAATCAGCTTCGTGTTCATTCACATGAAAGTTATGTGATAGAACTAAAAAGTTATTCTTCTATTTAGAAGACCTCTTAATGCGCTTGGATACACCATCTGGGTGGCAAGCGGGTAAATTGACGAACCTCGTGACTATGAAGGCGTCTTCAATCCCCAAGGGGAACAAATATTTTAATTTTCTCATAAAATTTTCATCGTTTGAGAAACCCACAATATCACAGTACAGGATGTCTTCTTCAAGACGTTTTTCTTAATCCAACTTTCTGAAACAGAATGTCGAAGGGAAGAACATGAATTCAAATGATGTAAAAGTTTGTTCCATTAAAAATTGCTAGTTTTCGATTGTCTAACTTACTTATCAATTGCAAAAAAACAATGCAAAAAACAGGGTGTAATGCTTATAAACATCCCAAATGCTTCAAAGTGGAGTGATAAAAAGAGAGACCTACTATTTGGTGTTGAAATAAAATTAACCTGAATCATTTCAGTAGTACTGTCACTTCGGTCGTTAAAATGTAATAAGACATGCCATCACTGGATGAGGTTTATTGCCAACATAGGAGAATAAATGCTAACAAGGCCACGCAAGTAGAAAGCCAAAATATCTATCACTTCTCAAACCAACTCAAGCAGAAAAACCATTCCACAACATACTACCCTATGCATATTAGGTGGTGTTAACACAAAACAGCTTAAAAAGTTTTAGAAATAATTAAACATGTCCTGTTTAAAGTTGCATTGAATGCACACAAGGAGGTTAATAGTGATTACGCGCACATTTTTCTCACAAAATGAACTATAACTTACAAGCATTTTTAAACAGAATCATTCAACTAACGGCACTTCTGAGTTCTTCAGACTCCAAATAAAAATGATACATTAAGATGATTCATAATGTTGATCTATTAAACTTTGGTATCTCCTATCGCGAATAAATTCTTCGTGGTAGAACTACAAATATGGCAATCCTCGTAGTCATGGTTTTATCTACGTTAATGCAACTATAGAAGTCTAAATGGAGAAGAAGTTGATAAACCACACAAAGATAATACTCTGCTACGGCATAAAGATGCCAGTTTTTGTTGCAATGCTCTAATTATTTCCTTGTCAACACATGATCACACCCGAGATGAATCTGAACTCCATATTGCATTTCCCTCCGCAAAGGAGGAAAAAAAACACATTTTCCTTAAAATTGATAAAGATCCTTAAGGTAAATTTACTTTTTCTCTTAATTTGTCCACTTCAGTATTTAACAAAATTTGTATGCAGTACCACATTAAGCAGTGGTAGGGGTTAACTTTCTCGCCTCTATTTTAGGGAATGAATGAAACAACTGATGCAGGAGGTAAGATTCGTGGTGTGGTGAAAATGCAGAGGTAACGAATCCCATTGCAGGATCGGTGAAACTAAGACAAAAGGTAGCAAGCATTATCAATTTTAAAATGCGAATGCATAGTGAATATAAAGGCAAATTTTCCGAGCAGACTGCCCTGGAATGATTCGGCGGTGCTGATAAATCCGTTAATTGTTTTGCTCTCCATTCATTACCCAAAGGCCAGGGTAGTTACGCGAATGTAGCACAGAGCCTTTGCGGGAAAAATGCTGCAGTTTGTTCTCTTTGGATTTCAGTTTGTTACCAGAGTTATGGTCCAATGTTGTGTGCTGAATGGAACGAGGACCCAAATAAGCAAGTATTAAAATTTGAGAAAGCCATTTACCTCAAAAAATAGCTTAATAATTTTGCCTTTCACAAAGGATAAAATTCCTCTGTTTGACAGGAGATGGGCCATTAAATCTCTTCTTAAAAGAGAGAACGTGTATGAGAGTTTAACTGATTCTCAACTGGGAGAAAATAGTGTTGATCCAGTAAAAGTGGCTCCTTTCACATCATTTTCATAGTAAATACTACTTGTTTTACTCATTTAATTTCTTCCCTAAAGACACATGATGTAGTAGATATAAAACGAAAATACTCCAATGTAAAAGTTGCTAACAGAGCGGTTTGAACTATTATAATAATTTAATTTAGTGCAGTCAATTTGAAGTGCATTTAAATGTTACCTAAAAAAGGGAAAACTCAAATCCCAATTCGTTGTAACTTCCAGATTTAACCAATCTATTTGCAGCATAAGTTTTTGCAACCAGTTATTATGACTCGATAAAAAATGTCACGCATACGTGACGCAGAGCAGGGCTGATAGCAAACGTATTGAGGGTGCCCAAGTAACTGAATTTTGAAAGGTTTTGGAACTTTACCTTAATGTGTTTTTGTAAAAATTTAATGCGTACTTATACATGGAGGCGTTATACCTCTTCAATTTTGCTCCCATTAAAGAAGTGACAGCTTTGGTAATGAGTAGTTTTCTCATGTCATTTTTACATAAATCAAGATTAGTATATTCCATATCAAAGTTTTGACTAGCAGCGTTTAACCAGTCATCTTTTCAAAGCAATTTTAATAATGAATAAGTTGGAAAATCGCCTTATCATTAAATGAAGGCATTTACATCGCCTATTATTCAATAGAGCAACATAAAATAGTTGAAAAGTTAATTAACTCAGCGATTGAAGGCTGAGGTTAAACTAATAGAAGCAGCAAATATCAAACTGTCGGGCAGCTTCATTGGTTTTTTGAACTGAGATCAAAATAAATGGCAGTTTTTGAAAGCAGGCCTTAATGAAAATGGGCGGATTTGTCTTTCATGGCATTTGGATGCGAGACAGACAAAATCTTTAATGAGCAAACAATGATTATCTTAAGGTGATGCAAAGAAATCTGTTTATTTATTTGGATTAGTTAATTTTTTTGCAAACTGGAAAGTGGAGAATATGTGTGAGGCATATAATGTGATCAAATTGAATACCTTTTAGCAATGAATATTTTGTAGGAATGGAGTGGGTCACTGCTGATCAGATCACATTTGATCAGGTCAAAGAACCAGTTTTCCAACTATTACCCATTTATCTTTATTTTCTTGGAAGTCACTTGCTCATTTTAACCTAGAGCAAAAAGTTAGGGAAGTAAGTGATAGAATCCAGCAACTTAGGCTCGTAATAAATCAATCTTTGGATCGGTTTAAAAGTGAACGCTTTATGGATTCTGAAGGATTTGGTGCGCAGTTTATCAAATAATGCTAAAGGCTGGTGGCAGTGTTTAACAGAATGAAACATTACCGATTCTGTGAAGCGTCAAAGAATTCCTAATAAACTCTTCCTTAGACCTCTATCATTACATAATTACTGATATTCTTTTGGCTAAACCTTTACGGAGCTCTTTACAAGGTCGTTCGGTATTGCCCACTTCAACGACACTCTGGTGCAACATGTTCGAATATCCAAATGGCACGCGATCATTCGCACTTACAATAATGCATCATTCTAAGTCATTTTATCTATAAAAGAATCATTGCTATACTAAACAGCATTTTTCTCGTATTCAAAAGTAATCTTCTACCTTATGAGAGATTAGTTGAATCCGGCACTTGTGAATCAAATTAGTCTGTTGAACGAATATAGCCGTCTCGGTAACAAGCCTGTAGGTACTTTCCACGTGCCATCCTGCATGGCATCTGAACAAGGCAAAATAAGCAGAAACGGAGCATACCACTCAGAATTACTCCAAACAAACTACTCCAATCTGATGGTGAAGCTATTTAGCGTAAATGCACGCATTGCTTTCAAGAAGGGTAATCCCCGTTCCTTATGACAGACAATTACGTATCCCCATTGGGTAAGTCACATCCAGATCGACGTGTCAAGATCTACAGTGAAAGTAAGCAAGTAATGATGATGAAAGAGTTGGTTTACACCTGCATCAACTGGAAGGGGAAAGTCGTGGGGAAGCTCACCCACCAATTGGGTGGCACTCACGCATGTTAGCAAGAGGCAATGACAGTAAGTCATAAAGACTATCAATTTGTTGTTTCCCATTTCTTCAATGCACGGCATAAGAATGTGCCGTACACCTTAAGTGGCCTACTCATTCACTTGTGACGAGCAATGGCTTCACCACTATTTCAATGCAGGGTCTGCTAAGTGAATGAATACACCTTTGGTTTTCTCCAAATGGTCCATTCATCACACACTCCACATTATTTCCTTGCCAGGACTTAATGCATGTTTACTTGCTTTATTCTTTGAGGCCGTTCACTAGCATTCGACCAGCTGCTCAAACTAAAACAATTACGCCTACCTTCTACCCACTTTACACGATACTACCCAGAGTTGTGCTGAGGGACCTTCTTTCACTTCTTCTACATTGTCTTATGCTTCACTGTCATTTCTTCTCTGGGTGATGGTTGCCCTTTCATCCCATCATTACTAGAGAAGCCTGGGCCTCATGAGGAGAATTGGATAGGTCTTAAGCCTGGTTACATAGTCTAGTAAAATGTTAGCATAAGTTCACAACGCTTATTTTATTCTTACAATCAAGTCCGCATTAAACCTATTTAATTTTTTTACACAAGTTTGTCTGGAACTTTCTTGGGAAGAAAAACTGGTAATTTCTATCGCTTAGTGAAAGCATTTTGATTAAGTAATGAACTTGTCAGGTTTTCATTTCCTTTGAAATGATTTGGAGGTAAATAAAGAATTAGTAAAAATACCAATTTTTTACAAAGTAGTACTACGTAAAATAAATTCAAAAGGAATAAGAGGTGATATTTTGTAGGTGATTTTCAGTCAGTAAATTTTAAACAGTATAAAATAACAATATATTGGTGTACATATCATCAGTTCGTTAACAAACTGAATAAACAACTAGATTAGGGAGATTTTTAGCCACGCTTTTATAGTTACGCTCTGCAGAATGAAGCAGAAGAACCTGGTCGTATGTAATTTAAAATATGCATGCCTTGCCCGTGCGGCGAAAAGGGCGTCCATCTTTTTCAGTGCTCGATGCATAATTCAGTACTTTGACGCCCTGTCAGGACAAGGGATGCTGAGGAAAGAAAGTGGAGACAAGTCCCATTTTGTGTCACGTGTAATTAATTAATCACCCGAGGGAGGCGAATTCCCCAATGATGAGGCTGTTTTACTTCGCCCCAGTAGCCGCATTTGGATCAACTGTAGTGTAGGGCGCCTTGGATTTTCTCTAAATCGGCAAAATGTTATACCTACTTTTCGTAAAAATGCGTAGGGGCTTGGAGGCCATAGGGTCATACTGCCAAGTTGAATAACACCTTGTAGAGTGTAAAAAGGCCAAGCAGTTACTGGCATGGACAATGGGGACCGGACGTGTTTGCATGTGAACATTGCGACTCTTTTAATCCAGCATCTAAGGGGAGAACTCAAAGACACAGAGACGTAATAAAATAAGCATTAGTTCTGCACCTACTCAAGTAAGAATGCTGTGTACACGATTAGAATGTCACGTTTATGATTACCTTTGGCACTGCGTCGAATTGTAACAGGATTTAGTTTTAGCTAATGGTACGAAATGGCCTTTCCCCTACAAGTTTTATCGCTAAAGCACGAGTTTGGTCATTAAAACCACAGTTCCATGCGTGACGAGATGAAAGTGTACTTAAATGATCTAAGGTAAGCTCGAGATTGAGTGGAACTGATGCAATGCAAGCTTACAGTGGCAGTAAGATTTACCGTGGTAAACATCTCAGCTATATAACATTATGACCAAAGTGGCAGATAAAAGCACTTAAGTAGATGACTTCTCTACATGTACTGATCAGTCGAGCATCGAAAAAGGAACCGAGTAAATCGAAGCCCGTTTACTTGTTTCGCCAAAATGAAGCAAAGCAATGAGCACTAAACCACATCACTTTTGGTAAACTAGAATTGCAATCGCGCTATACTTCTGCTAAGTGTACGGTATATTCTTATGCCGTGCATTGAAGAAATGAGGAAAATCAAATTGATAGTCTTTGCGGCTTATTGTCATTGCCTCTTGCTAGCGTGCGTGAGTGTCGCCCGATTGTTGGGTAACCTTCCCCACGACTTTATCTTCCCAGTTGATGAAGGTGTGAACCAACTCTTTCACCATGATTACTCACATTAAATTTTGCCTTGAACATAGTTATGGACACGTCAATCTGGATTTCACTTGCCCGATGGAGGTACGTAAATGGCCGTCATAAGGAATGGGGAGTCCTCTCCTTAAATGCCATACCTACAATTATGTAAAATTGATTCACCATCAGAATTGGGGCGTTTGTTTGAAGTAATTCTGAGCAGCATGTTCTATTTCTAATTATCTTGCCCCGTTCCGATGCCATGCAGGATGGCACATGGAAAGTTTCCGCAGGCTTGTTGCCGAGACAGCTGTGTTCGTTCAACAGACTGAATTGATTTGCATTCAAATAATAGGGAAGCTGTCAAATGTTTACTTAAAGTTGTGACGAGATAGTGTTGCATATCTATGTTTTTGAAGGCAGCTGAATAAGTATGTCTATTTGTCAAGCGCCTGCAGGATAAAACAAACTATCACTGAAGTTATACTGCAGGCTACAGTGCCTTCTTTGAGAATTTCATATTTAAAAATAAGGATGAAAATATAAAACGACAATAGAATTGCAATTTTAATGTTCCCTTTTATCAATGTTCCATCAATAACATTTTTTTGCCTACAAATGTCATGTTATCTCGTGTATTTAATGTTAAATGTTTAATGTGCACAGCGGATGTTAATCCGTAATTCAGCCATGAGACAGTAAAATGCAAAATGGTGAATTTTTCATCGTTTAGATGATGATAGCAGTTTTATATCTCACAGCAGTATGATGATAATTGCTGCGATAATAACAATGAAGGACGAATTGGTGTAAATGGTTCTTTCAAAAAGTGGAAGGCTCATAAACCTCTCGGATTGTAAATAACTAAAAAGTCATTTAAAATGACATTTTAGTTATCTAATGCGTTGGACTTTTGGTAAATGCTATTTCAGTGCGGAAATATTTAGTTAATACCGCTCTAAGGAATAAAGGTTTTCTTCAGTTTCCATCTTTCTGCATTGCACTTAGATGCTACGGCGTTCTCCTCATGCCTGCAACCTGCCACCTCTTCCGTGTGCCAGTAAAAGCCCTTTGTACTTACTACCTTTTCAGAGATGTTGGAGGATGCTGCATTGTTGATAGTGGGAAGTTGATCTAATTTAAGGAGCAATAGCACTGAATTTGACGGGTGACTACTGAAAGTAGGCATTATAGAAGGTAGTTTTTTTGGGGTGATGCGTTGCTGGATTTTAGGCTGGTCCTTAGTTTTAGGTTTTGCACAGCAAGATCAGGCCTCAACTAATTGAAATTGTACTTGAAGAGAGCCGCAGTGTTTTTCTGTCAATGTAGAGACTAATTTTGTAGTCTCAAGGCAGAGTCATCCCTTCATTGTGCTGCTTTTAAACTAATATTAGTAGATTTAGTACTTCCCTTTCAATCTATCCTCCTGGATGCACTTCACTTTGCAGGAAAAGCGATGTTCAGGTTATCTTTATTCACTTTATTGAAATTCATTGTCCTTCCGATTTTACAATTTTATTCCAATGATTTGTGGAGAAATTCCTGAAAGATGTAATTTAGATAAAAATAGACCAAACACGATTGTAGCACCTGTAATTTAAGTGTAATTCTCTCCTCCACTAAATTGCTCTACTTTGACTTTGTTATTATTTCATTATTTGAACCGAAGACCTAAGCCAAAGTGGCTTATCCATTACGACCTGATTTTGAAATTGCCAGACGTGATTTTCAGCTTTACGCACCACCATGGAATGCTAATCATAAGTGCATGGCTGGAGATGGGCGAGGTTATTAAGCCATCGCAAATAAACATGAAAAACCAGTGCCATTAATATATATGTATATATACGAATAACTTGTTTAACAATAATCGGATAGCTGAAAACAAACCTCCCCAAGCAAATTAAGCTAAAAATCATTACTTCCTTTAAAAGTTTTCGCCCCAGAAATGGATGAACCTGCCCCTCACCACCTTGCCATCATCTCATTTTCCAAATTAGTCGTGTGATGTTCTACTGCAAATAACATGAAGGGCGACAATCACTTGACGAAGAAATGCCAGTAGAAACAAGGTTAGCTATGATGTTCGGGTTTTTGTTTTGTTTATAAGAATAAAGAGGGAGCTCTTTACTGAATTTTCAACAGTCCTGACTGTGCACAATGAAGGGTAAGTGCTTTTTGATCCACTATAAGTGAACAATTTCTTTTCGCATTCATCGCATACACAAGGCAGTTTGGGGTTCTGACCGCCACAAAGCCTTTAAGAGACGTGTGAGTCTGAATGTAGTTTTGTGGTAAAAGGATGAAAAGGGTGGACGACTGGTGGCAGTGGCAATGCTTTGTGTCCCGACGGAAATCCGACGGTACTGTCATTTAATCCTGATCACAATGTTCAACCTAAACTAGTTAACTAAATACCTGTCGATTAAAAGTATGTGCAACAACGTACACCTGTTCAAACCATTTAGACTACTAAATGACATTAAATAACAAAGAAATATAGGTGGGATTTCAGAAGGTATTAATTAGAAGTGAATCAATTTACAAAGTAGTGCCAAACCAATGTCGACTTACTGTAGAGATAGCAGGGTAAACAATTCCTTCTAGCTAAAAAGCCATTAGCTTATTTGACTTATTTACGTAACTGACCTCATGAGGTTTGCATGCGTCTCGAGTTTGAGTACAATGGGTAGAAAAAGAGTGATGAATATCTGTAATGATTTTATGCGTTAATCTGTGCATTTGACTTAAATACATAAGACCTTTATTTTCAGCGTGTTTTGGGTCCGTTTTGCCGAAAAGCCACTCGGACCTTAATTATGGCCTTCCAGACCTTTTGCAACCTACAAATTTACATCCCCTTATGTCAATTTACCTTATCAGACTTTTAGCGATAAACTTGAAATACTACATTGCTGGTTTTAGTAAGCGAATTCGGTTCAAATAAGACGCAGTTGCGTTCCTCTCCACTGGTCACCAAACCTAACCATAACTTTAAGAAGACTTTTGATGTGGAGAGCTAAATCTGAGGAGGCTCTGCCTTTGACTTTCAGAAATATCAAGTCATCATACAGAATGTATCTTCAAATCATAAGGCATTAACTATTTCCACTACGGTTAGTTACCATCAATTTTTACGATTTCGTACAATTTTTAATTTACTAAAAGGTGGTTCAAATAGAGGCAGTAAACTTTTTAAAGATGTCAGAAAAATGGTCACATGTAATTGCGATTGCATTAATTTAGTGGCTGTTGCTCGGCGTTAAATTGGTAACTTAAATTGCACCACCCACCAATGCGCCCGCTGCAAATAGCCAGTCTTAAATAAAACGCCCATGAGAATGCAGCTTGAGGTCACGAACAGGGTCGTGGTAGGTAAGTAAGTAAATATTTAATATTTTCTCAATTTTTCAGTTAAAAGCGCATTCATCACGCCTTTGAGTGGGAGACAGATTTAGTAAATTTGCCATTTGGATTTCACTGAAATCTCACTAGTATTCTTGTTTTCGCAAAGGAAGCATACATGCTGGCTACCATAAGCAACGAAGAAGGTGCGTTTCAGAAATAACTTTTATGAGTTCCGCGTGCATTGGGTGCAGTACATGCTGACGATGTCTAGTCGAAGCGTACAGGAAGTGTGCAAGAGTGGTTTATTTATCTGATCGGGTGTCTAGTGTCTAGGTCGTGGTTGTGCTTCAGGCGCCTAGTCATATGTGAGTCGTCCATGGTGTAGGCCAACGCGACTGTCTGATGACCTGATAACCGCCAAAAATGCCTTAACTGTAATTTTCATGTAAAAAATCAACTTAATAAAGATGCTAATAGGATCCATCGAAACCAAAATTTGAATCTCTCGCTTTCATTATAAATTTTTAGGTTTTTTTGAACTTCTCACCATGTTTACAGAAAATTTACAATTTGATTATGCGGATGAGGAATCCTTGTAGAATAGCAGTTGATTAGAAGAAACCAGATCGAAGTTTTTTAAATTATTTCGTTGCATAAAGGCATGTGTTGATAGCTGGGTCGAGCTCCATGCTGGAGTGTAGGCAGCGCGTTTGCTTGGTTACACTTTTCAGGCGACAAGCGGTCAGACCACCAACCATGTGGCTGGATGGAAGTCACTGATTCCCATGGCGACGACAGGCTTCATCCTTCTATAAAATATTTTGTCATTTTTAATATCATCATAAATAAAATGCATTCTTGATACCCCAAAACTTATTTTCTACCTAAAATGCTGTAGTTACAAACCACATCGTTAAATTGTCACCATTTGACTCTTTACTATTTGATTTGTTTTTGTAATTCCATCATTCAAGATGGCAACCAATGGGTTTCCAAGGTAGTCGCCAATGCCACGGAAACAGGTAGTTTGATCAAAATTTGACGCCTTGTGTCGCACTCCATTCTCATGGGGAACAGTGACCATAAAATGGCAGAACAAATGAAGAAAGAATAAAAGGTTTCTAACATTACTATTTCTTCATTTAAATTAGAAGGCAAGCATCAAGTAGGGTCTGCACTATCGGATAACTTACATCCAGTTTATTTTTTTAGATGGCGACATGGAATACAAATAAAACTTCAAAAGGATTAATTTTTTTTTCTTTGTTAACAAAGTTACGTATACCACATCCCGACTTTATTATTTGGGTGTGGATTGTACACATTTACGCCATGCATTCAGCGTTTCCTTTAATTACTGGTTTCTTCAAATTGGGCCACAAGGAGATTACTTGAGTAAAAGTAATAAAATGTAGGTAGAATAATCCGGGGCTAAGGATAATTCCTTTCTCCGAACTTTTATAGCAGTAGCTGATCAACTAAAAAAATTAATGCTATTTGGTGTCCTATTAAAACTATAAAATATCTGATATAGTGGTTTAATTTCCTCTGGCACCATGGTAACGGGTAGTTTGAAACACTCGTAATGAACGGGATCTTTGCATTAAGTATCGTCGAGTAGAAACTGCAATATGTTTATGAAATAAATACTTTGGTTTGCTTAATTTAATACCCTCATGACTAGGAGTTGATGTTAAAGGGGCTGGCTAACAGGAGTAGAAGTGCAGCAAGTGCCAGTACTGGGGGACAATGCTACTCCCCAAAAATTACTTACCAAGCTGGATTTTGTACTTTGACCACATCAAATGTGGCTCATGTTTATATTGCTCTTCACAAGCCCCCATACCCTCCGTATTTTTACACGATTTTACATAAAACCTTGGAAATATGCAACAATAACATTTAGTTTCTTTTTTCCAAAAAATCATCCAGTCTTGGGTTGTTAATTAAAAACCTTTCATGCATCCATCTACCCCACCACTTCCTTAAAAGACATGCATGACTTAATAATAATAATAATAGAAATTTGAAGACCTGAACAACAGAAAAACAGAAGGGTCCTAACATATCTCTTCTATTCACATGGGCATTACACCCAGTAGGGATGAAACTTGTGAACACCACCAACACACACGATCAACTGAAACCCTGTCTACCTCACACCAAAGCGCGGATATTAAAGACGAATTACTGAGTCCAGCTTCCTAACTTCTTGTACAACCCGAAAAGGCCGGCCTACTTTAAAGATACTTTTATACTTAATCATAAAGTAGGTAATTGTTTAGATGAAAACGGAGAGAGAACCTAGAGGATCGAAAATCGTTAGGATGTTCTATGCAACAAGGTTTGAGATGAAGGTGTGTAGAAATATGATCACATTATGCGTAATCGGCATTGGCGTCAGCAAATTTTCGAACATCTTTGATCACCTCCTTGAGAATTGCGTAGCGTTTCACAAAGGGCTCCGTCTTTGTAGCGTTGTACATAACATCAACATTGTTAATCGCCTCTGTGATGGCATCTATGCGGCAGCGCAATTTTTTGTTCTCTGAGTGAAATTTTGATATATCGTTCTGCAGTTGTTCGCTTGATAGTACTACAAAGAACAATCAAAGGGCCACATCGGTTTTGTGAAAACACTATTTTTCGCCAATTTTTCTTCAAAATGTAGCCCCAATGAACATAAACAAAGGTATAAATCCAGAACATTTTCTGTAAGCCTTAGTTTCTATCTTATACGTCAAAAAAAAGGGATTTCCTTTCTAAAATAATTGTTTCTCAATTTTTCTCAAGTAAGGAATAGTTTCTCAAGCAGTTAAGACAGAAAAGTCGTGGATTCGGTAGCTGTTTCCGTATAATGATATACTTACCTTATTTAATCGCCAAGATATGACATGCCTCGTAAGCTTGGCTACTCCTTCGCACCTATCTACCTAAGTAAACAGTCGATGAACTTGACAATACCATTTGTTTCCTCCTATTCGACGCTCCGAAGCAAAACGTAGCGATTGTAAAATTAATGTAACATTCATTCCACGCATGTATTTTGGAAAAGGCGTAAGATTTTAATCACGCCATCGTCCAAAAAACGTGACGTTTTGACTCAGAGCGTGTTTTCAACATATCCGCGTGGAATATACTTCATTTCTGTTTCGGAAGAGTGCTTGAGTAGAGTGTTGGAGGAAACAAACTCAACATCAACCCATTTGCTCAAGCCTAAGTGCAAGCAAAAAGAAACTTTGCTCAGTTTTTTTCTAAAATCTTAATTCCGGTAAAGTCTACTTCCCACCCTCTGCATCGTTCTTGGCCAACAGTAAATGGAGGATGGGTTTTATTTAAAGTTGAGAAAAAAATGCGCACATTTGTTACATCCCTCTGTACTTTTCACAGATCCAGGGTACTAATAATAAGGGTAAGGCATGATGTCTGAATCGAATCTACATTTTTTTCCCTGAAATCCTCTTTTGAGGAAATATTTTTGCTAGCCTTTTTTTGATTTTGATACGCAGATATTGAACCCATCCTCAATGCAGACCACTCTGCCAATCAGGAAAAAGTAAATAGCGGAAGAGAGGATTTTGCAGAGCAAAATTGTTTTTGAAGTTGCCTGGAGAGATGTTTAATTCTCACGCAATAACAAGCCATCACCCACATGTGTGCGCAGTTTTGGCCAACTCCAGCTGGCTAAACAGGTACCATTTTTTGAACGAAAATTTTGTTCGTTTCATTCAGGCATCCTTTAAAATAATTTGGCTCTTTAGAAATAAGAGTATTTTCTCTGCAAAATTCATATTTCCTTTCCCACCGTGGATGAGAGAATTGATACAACTTTTAAGTATACTGTCCATCCTGCCATTTGGTACGACGTTTCTTAAAATTTCATGCAAAATTCCTATCCGGGCTTTGGCAGTTCTCCTCTCAATGAAACATTCTCAGATGTCTATCAGGAGTGCACGCCAAGAAAGACTTGCTTAGTTTTAACTGAAAGTCGAGTAAACTGTGAATTATATAAAATGAAATGCCTCATTTAAACATTTGACATCGGCTGTATCTTGGATAAACCACCTTTTGGAAGCATGTTAAAATATTTCATTTTGGTAGTTTATTCATTAATATAATCTTAGAGAAAAACGGCTAGACCAGGGTGGAAAAGATTAAAGAACCGACATGGAATTTCAAAAAATGGTTCGTTAATAATAGAAATCACTTCAACAGTCTTAAAATTAATTTGTTAAAATACAACCTACCAACTGATTTTGTTAGCAAGCTTTGAAAGCTAAAATCCGACTCTATCTCTTGAATGTTTGGCGGTTTTCCTTTTAAACGCACAAGAGATGACCAAGCCGCTGCGATGATTTGATGGCTTGCATAACTGTGGCCAGAATAAGCAATCTAGTAGCCCCGAGACCTTATGCATGTTAATAATATATGCTCTGTACTACTACTCTGCCTTATTATGACTTCAAG
This sequence comes from Echinococcus multilocularis, assembly GCA_000469725.3. Lineage (NCBI taxonomy): Eukaryota > Metazoa > Platyhelminthes > Cestoda > Cyclophyllidea > Taeniidae > Echinococcus > Echinococcus multilocularis. The sequence goes on along the minus strand of LN902846.1, from coordinate 886,173 downwards.
GAAGACTTGGGGCACCTTCAAACATTAAGTTCACTTTTCTCTTTTACAATGTACTGCTTTCACACGCATCGCACTTTCCTACAAAAAACCATTCAGGTGACCGGTAGTGCATTCACCACATTCAGCTACTCTTATTTGTACATACCACCAAACATTTCAATGGAATTGAGAAAAGTAACTAATAAAAGAGTAAAACAGCACTGTAAGCACAGGAAATGGGACGTTCTTGCGCTAACATAACTCTTGGTGAATAGCAACGGCTGTCTTAAATCCACTTTACACCCCATTTGAGATAAAGAATAGAATACAGGGGGATAATCTCCCCGCTGATTAAAATTCATAAGCTTAGCTTCTCTAAGAAACCGCAAAAGGGGCCTTTTTAGTATTTTTTTCTAAAATACAGAAAATCTGCATTGTGTAATATCATATCTTCCCGCACAATATGCCTCGACCGTACCATGAACATAATACGAAAGTATTTTTACGTAACTATGGCATCCAAAATGGTAAATCCAGAGTCTAAATTAACCTAATTTATTGCTTTACACTTTGCAACCTGTCATATTTAGCTAAACAAAGAGAGTGTACCATTGTGAAGATCAAGGTGACTCTTGAGTTGCCAGTTGGCTGGACCTATCAATCAAAAAATTTCCCAGTTACAACCAGATACTTTGAGTAAATTTGTTGTTTAAGACGAAAAACTCATTCCAATGCAAATATTTATTTGAGAGACGCTATTCAAATGTTATTTTCATGGCGTGCAGTACGACTGACAAGTTTTCTTACGAGCGACGATGTTGCTTTTTTTGCCTCGGTGATGTCTTGTTCTACGTACGGTTCATTTTTAATGAACTACAATTTTTTTTAAGCAAATGGTCTTTTGAACTGCCATGATATTAATTGTCAAGTTATGAACGTCCAATGTTGTACGAATCCTCCATGACTTTAAAATGAAAAAGTGGCCTATGAGGAAGCATAGCGATGTCAATATCTTGTTCATTTGCTAAAAGCTAATCGAGACTTAGTACCAAATTGCAGATTGCAACCTCCTCCCATATCTTGGTCCATCTGCGGATAAAGAAAATACCTCATCTCTTTCTTTTGACACCTTATTTAAACTAACGGTTCTCAGTAATTTTTGCATGGAAAACTTGTCATGAACGTCAATTTGCACGTTTTCTTGTTTGGTAAATCTGAGGTGAGATGCTGATTAAGTGCAGCTTGTCCGAGGATGTCATAATTAATATGTTTTCACTTTAAAAACAATTATCTTGAATACCATACGTTGCCTGCAATTAAATTTAAACATTAGTTTGGAATAAGTCTCTCTCGCTGAATCAAAATATTGCTATTTTAAGTACTGCCTTGCTAATTGCATTCAAAAGTCGTTTTATTACCCTTTATTCAGGTAAGACGTTAACTTATTAACTTAATCTTAAATAAAAATTGATCGTCATGACTCGATGGATGCATTGCAAAACACTCAATCAAATTTATCTAATCTAAAGGAGCTATGCAGACAGTTTTACCGAATTCACTAAAAGGTTCAGCATATTGTACATTTCCATTACAGCAGTAAGAATCCTATGAGAATGCATCATGCTATCAAAGCGAAAACATACCATGAGCCATTTTTTCGTGTTTCAGTTTCATCTCTTTCTGCTTTACAGAGGATTGAAGAACATCTCCCACAATTAGACCACCAGCACCAGCTGTGCTCGGATCAAAGGTCTCATACCCACTGTCACTAGCAGCAGTGCAAGCTGCAGACAAGGCAGTTGTGGGATCATTGACTCGTAACTGCAGCACGATGGTCTTTGCCATCGACTGCATTCGTTTGTACCGTCGCAACGGATCCAACGATCTTGTAGCCTCATAGCGTTCACAGAGTTCTATCACAAATCCCCTCAACAGTTTCATCTCTTTTATGAGCTCCTCATGTTCACAGGCCAACCGAACGTATTCCACATGATCACTGTCTTCCAGGGCAACACGAATCACCTGCCGAGTTTTGTCAATGCTAAACATCTTTGTCATCCGGCGCAGGTGATTAGTAGCGACACTGGCAGTATGAAAAGCGCCTGGGAACATTCCCTGGTCTCTAGGACTCGTCTGTTCACGAAGATTCTCCTGGTCCTCGGTTGTCATGGTGCGTGAACGCCATCGGAAGGAGGTGCTAGGCGCCACCGATTGCCTCCGGTCGGTCATCTTTTGCGATACCCGCGGATTTCCATGGTGGGAGGTTTGGGAAGCTGCGGCTGGCTCCACATGGCCTATCACCTAATTGGTAAACCCTGAGCACTACTCCCACTGTATGACGCTGATTGGTTCGCGGAAAGTGTAAGTTTACAGACACGTTTTGTGTCGCAATGCGCAACTTTCAGTGTTGCCTGAATGCGTGCTGGTGGCAATAATGTTCGGTTTAATAGTAAAGTGGAAAATCGCCTACAGACATTCAAGACTCTTTCCGAACTAGCATAAAATATTTGAAATATATGAACAACCTGTTTTCAAGTAGGTATTAAGGTGTTGTTTAAGATGGATGCGGCAAACGCAAAGAGATCTACTTTTAGTGGCGAACCAAGCTTAAATTTTATAGTTTTAAGTTTTAACTTATTATGGTTGATAATTGGGGGAATCTTTTCTTGGTAACATGTACATTAATCAGTCATGAATAGCTGTGATCCAATATTAGTTTTATTATTTTATTCGCTACTATCAGTACAAAAATTTACATTAACAAGAAGGTAAGGATAGGCATTTTTTGACAAAATATAGTCCTAAACTGTTGAAGTGTTTATTTGTATTATGAAATGCATTCTAAGATGTTTGGCCGTCTTCACTGCTTGAGAATTCAAAACGTAATAAAAAAATCACTTTAAATTTGAGTAAATGGGCCTCCTTTATTAACAACTTTTTGATTACCTCCTCAGTGCGCACATGATAAGTAAAACTGACGGTTGGGAATGACAAATGTGTTTCCTGTACTTCTACCTCACCATTGTCGTAGGAGTCCAATTCGTAGGGCGGAAGTGTCTGGTTAAAGGAAGTCTGATTAAGAAAAGTGTTTGAGAAGGCCTTGAAGGGTTTACATCCAGCTGGGAGGACATAAAAAAAGCAACATTGAACATTGCATAAATCCGTATCCAAAGTGATCTTCTCTACCGTAGAAGGCAGATACAATACATATGAGGGAAACAGGCAATTTCGTTTATTTTAGTTTGTTCTGGGAAGAAACTGTAAGTTCTATCCGTCGTGATGGCTCTAGACAAATTGCTATTTCACCTATCCCCTTTATTAGCACTTCACTTTCCACAGGAAATAGCAAAAAATTCATATCATTTTACCTACAGGAGAAGGGGAAAAGACTCAACACTTTCCAGTGAAATTTAACCATTAAATACACAGTATAAAATGTTAATAGATAGGTACAATTCAGCCGATTCCTTGTTTAGTGGAGATTTAAAAGGCAAAGTAAATCCCAAAATATTGCAAGAAAATGTCTCTTTATGGTGCGGTTTCAACATAATATACTTTACCATTCAAACAAACCTTGTCAAAAGATCTTTGTAGGATGGCAAACGCTCTATTTCAAATGGCCGCAAACTAAACAGGGCCTGTTTGTCTGAACGAATAGTTACTGATCCGCTAGCAGTTATTGTTACGCAAACATATTTTAAAACGGATGGGAATGGACAAGTAGAAGCGGTGACAAAAAAAAACATAATGAAAGATCGCCTGTACACAACTAGCGAGTATTTATTTGCATTTTGTGGAGAAGATATATGATGGATTTGGTCATGACAAGGTCCCAATTTCTCTTGCAATTTTGACCCATCACTACTTATTTACGGTCACAACAGCCAGTACGTCTAGTTAAAGCCATCCGCAAAATGAAAAATTTAAGCACTTAAGTAGTATGTGACCTGTAAGAAACGGGCAGACTACATTATTTTAATGATGAATGAAGTTTACAAGCCAAAATACAATTCATCCTGAACAGGAAAGACTTAGTTATTTGCATATTTTCATTCCTCTAAGATATATTCTCGTGGAACGCCACAACTTACGTACATCTCACCCTTATCTAAACGCTGTCAAGGGATTAGGCAATTTCGAGAACCGTAGTTGAGGCAAGGCAGGCTTTCTTGTGCAATATGCCGTATTCGCTTTTAAACTGTTGAATATCCCATCAGACCTCTTAAAATCATGACTTCTGGTTACACAAAACTTTTTGGATTAATTAGAAAGTAGAATTTTTCCTTTATTCACCCACGTTTTCCAGTTATTTGCCAAAAATCCATCCGACTAGAATAGAACATTTCTCGAATGTTAACAAAATTGTTCCAGAATATTAATCGAGTCACTGTTGCCAAATGAAGGCAAAACAAGTTCTAACGGGACTGATTCCTTATCGACCTGATGGAACAAATAACCATTAAATAAAATTCCGGCTAGAATTGCGCAGTTTGTGCCGTGTGCCACCAATTTTGTCCTGTTATGCTTTTATTTCATGACTGAAAATAGGGAAGACAATGGCAGAGCTGTTTTGCTTTTTGTACGCATCTGTATGAAGTCCCCTCAGGTTGGGTATAGAACAATCTATCAAGATTACATCGCAATGACTTTTTGGTAGTTACTCAATTTGTATCACATGGTTAAAATATTCCACTCCTTCCTTTGAAGTGTGGAAAAACATTAGCAGACGAATTTAGATAAAATGATCTATTTAAAATTGCCTCATTTGAGTTTGAGTGGATTTCTGCCATAAACAAGGAATGTAGCATTACATATGCAAAAGGCATATCTGAGCTTGCAAGTGCACAGGAAAAATGTGCAATGTGGCAATTTCTAATTCATGTAACCCCAACAATACCTTCGATTAATGAGTTCAGCGGTTGGCTAGAAATTTTGCAACCAAACATGTGGTTTTAATTTTCTAAAACAAGCAAGAAACATTGCACTTAATCAATAAGCAAATGGCTCAGTCCTATGTAAAATCGACTTGCACTGCCATTTTACTCACCTCAGTCAAAACTTGGAATCCTTTTAATATTTAACTATTTTTCTCTGTAAAATTTGTGATATTGCCAATCAAGGTAACAGGCAACCTTGGTGTTGGGTGCAAGTAATAGCTTGTGGTAATAAAATGAAAGTGTGTGAGCCGCGGGGTGGTACAGTGCTAAGACGCTCAACTGCTCAGCAGTATGATGGAGGATTCGTGCAAACACGTCAAGAACGGCTGCGTATGCGTATATACATCAGCGAAAATGATGGACTACAACCTAAGCAGTCATTCCTGTGCACAACCAACGGCACAATGGACAAATCCTTTCCTGAAAACTATGAATTAAGTCATCCACGAGCATTTGACATTTTTAAAAGTAAAAAGGCGCCAATTCGCAACATTTGCTGATGCAATATTCAGAGCATGGGCTCCTCAGAGCCTGAACCACTACTCAAGAACTAGCCAAAACAAATGAAACTTATGCAGGTAAAATTTGAGCAAACTTAAGATAAATTGATGCACACTGATACAGAATCGCAGAGTCCAGCCCATATCATCCTCGGGATCCAGGGTGTCAATTCATTGAATCTGTTGCCAAATGTGGCAACATATTCAGATTTCGGGGCTGCAATCAATTCTTCGTTCAGAATAGAGGCAGATGAAATCTGATCTGGATTCGCTGGCACTGATGACAAGGCGAAAGTCTAAGATAAGGCGCCCTGAATTAAAAAATGAGGATTGTGTGAAATACTAAATATAATATCCGTTTATCAGAATGTGTTGCTTCCTGTTGTAAAGTTCAGGAAGCCGACTTGACTTGAATGCTTTGTCTCCATGGTCTATTGAATGGAGAGACAAAACATCGGCGCAACTTGCTTATCTGTTCTTAGTTTGACAGGAATGGGAAATGGAGATTTTTAGTAAGAGCTAATGACTCCATTTCTAGTCATGAACAATAGCAATTCTCATTTGTTTGTGGAGAATTTACTTGTCTCTATCAGGTGCCCATGGAATGCACAAATTATACTCTTTATCCTCCTTTTTATTCGGAGCAATAAACAAGTTTTCTACCAAATTCAAGGTTTTAAATGTCTCGGTTACTTTTGAATTCAATACAAGAGAAGCACCCTCAATCAACGAAAAGTATAAAATTAAAGAAATGGTGTATTCTTCCTCTTTCCTTTTAATTATGTGATGTAAGGTCGTAAATTATAAAAAGCTAGATTGCCTTGACGGTACTTTGACACTATTTCGACGGGTCTTTGAATGTCCGTGGAAGTAAAAACACTACCTTTTTTGCCTTTCAACCTTCTCTTTTAAAGTGGCTTTTTAGGATAAATCTATTACATAAATTTCACATGTAAGGTGAATAACTTACCTTTCGCTTTCTTCTGGTAGTAATATAGGGGTACTAAGCTAACTGATCGGGTGAGCAACTCACGATTAACATCAGCAGCTTCCTCATAAGGACGACGTAAGAAAGGGTTGTTTGTTTAAAATGTTTGCTTAAAAATGCGAGCTCATGGGTATTAGTAGCTTCAGTCAATGCTTTGATGCCATGGCTTTCCGATAATTGAGCTTCTGGTAATAACTCATCATGCAAACCCATTCATGGCAATAATAACTTCGAGGAAGACTTAGGCGCTGCAGCGGCAGACTCAAGTCATTAAATTTACAACTCTTGAATTTGTTGCCCAGCTGCCGCGCCCAAATACCACAAAAATCGCGCCTGTTTAAAGAGTGCAACCCACCAAAGTTGCAATCGAAGTCCCAGTGGCTTTCAGTAACCAGTTCAAACCCATTTGCATTGCATAGACCGGATTATAAAACTTTGAAAGTGGTTATGATGTCTACAAGCATCTGAGTTAGAGGTGGAAGGCAATCCGGATAAATGATAAGAGAGCGTATAAATGTGTAAAAAATGGATAGAAGAAGGGGATGCTAGACTCAATCCAAAGAAGCAACTCCAAATTATGCCTTATTTCTTAAATCAACTTTTATGGGGAAAATTCTTATATATAACAGTGAGGGTATAAAGTGTACTCGATGTGCAGCACTAAAGCAGCGAGCCCTCACATTGCGGTCCATAACAAGTAATCGGTTAAGCCATCCTAACCTACAAAATTTATCATTCCTCGCGGAATTCAGTATTTTTCACATCGAAGGAAAAACCAAGGATAAGGCTCTGATAGAGGAATTCATGCAGAAGATAATCTAGTTTTTAGGTTCGACTACCTGGTTTCTGGCGCGAAGTCATGCAATTGCATTCATTACACTTGCGCTAATAATCCAACGACCCTGCTATGCATCAGCGCAGAGCGTTCTAGTCAAACTGGGACTTTAAATTTCACAGGCACGAAAACGTAGGCCACCGTGGTGGTACGACACGCAGTAGCGGATGTGCCCTGTTATGCAAATGAGCCGCGCATAAGTCCAGTTACCGTTGAGCAAGTCGGTGAGAAGCAGTTGTACTAAAGTGTGAAAATGATGTAATTGCAAACGAAGACTTAAAAGCAGTAGCAGAGACGGAATGCAGCTAAGTATTCGGTCTATTTAAACGGTCCAAGGAGGGCTGTGTACCTAGTGTAATTAATTCGTACTTTGGGCTCGTGCGTTTTGCAGGGCCTTCAAAAAAGACATGCAGAGTGTATCACTCACACCCACCAGCAACGAACCACCCACTTTGGTTCGTAAACTACACCGTTCCGTTTGGGCTAGATCTTCCAAATTAGCTTGTTAGGCCTAGTCATAAGTAAATTATTGGAGAGATGAAGTATTTCCAGTAATTTATTTGCATACATTTTGCCACATTTCTATCCCGTTTCCTGCCTCTGACAGTTTATGCCAATAAAAAAAGTAACAGTTAGAAAAAGCAGAATAAGTACGCATTATTCTAGGAACATGGGTTAAAACAGTAAGGAATCCACATTAGTACCTCACACAGTATACAAATATTTTAATTCCCCTGTTTTCAACAGGTCGGGCACTTAAACGACAGCCGTGAACACAGTGATGTGCAGCTGCAAGAGCTTCACAAATTGCATCAAGATCACCCTTGTTTCCAGGATAAAATTGGAAAACAGCCGCTCCGCCCCTACTTGCCAGCACCCGAATGCATTCTTGCGCAAAGAGGCTGATTACCTCAGGATCACCATCCGCCGTCACCCACTGCGCGAATGAAATGGTGACAAGATAATCTACTGATGAATCACGAAGCGGTAGCCTCAAGCCTACCAATGAGCATCGCGCAAAGTCGATACCTGGAATGGGGCGTACCAACTGATCCAAACCGAGTTTGAAGGGGAGTTTTGCTGTCAGACTATAACCTCCAAAGGGAAGAAAGGCGCCACATGCTAAATCAAGGAGTAGAGACGAAGATGAAGCATTAGAATTTACGCCTAGACAGGTTACGAGAGCGAATTCGTAAAGTGATTGCTGGTGGCTGCGATTGTGCCTCACGTTGAGACTATGACGAGCAGCATCAGTACGGCGACTATATTCAGCACGGCGAATTGTGGAATTCTTGTTCACATCAGGGATATCAAAATTTGATACAAGTCTAACACTGTACTGTGAGGCATACAGATTCGATGGCGGAGTTAGGCCTCGTTGAGGTGTTAGTGGGGCAACTAAGACGACTTTTGAATTGGAAGAGGGTTGTGAAGATAGCCAGCGTACCAGCGGATGAGGGAAACGAAGTTTCTCCCAGCTTCTCCACACCTAAAAATGAAATTTTAAACGAAGAAAATCTTAATCTTTATTGACACACTGGATAAACGAATTGAATAACACCAGATATTTATGCCAAAAATTTATAGACTTGAATTTTGCAAGTAGAAGGATAAAAATGATACTACAGCAACGGAAATTTTCTTGTCTGAAGACGTTCATTATGGCCCCAAGTTATGAAGTAACCCTTCAAAAACAAAAGTAATGGACGGTTTTGGCTGTGTATTTAGCGGCAAATTGGTTACACTTATTTCTAAGCCTAGATTGCAGTATGAATTGAAAAGTTCGACGGTCAAATCTCATCTAGATAATGTCACTAAGTATTTATCAAATTCTTATCATTAAGAGATCCTAGTTTTGCTTAGCACTTTCAAATGGATGGAAAATACGTTAATATTCAGGACAAATACTCCACTGAAGGTATTTTAACGTCATCAACCAATAAAATCATCGGATTTGCTTGCAGTGTAAAATTGTTCCACGTGTGAAATGTCACACAGTTGTGACTTGCAGTAAAACCCATGGATGCCGATGTTTGTTGCTAACATTCATCAGACCTAGGAGGTAACCGTATTGACGACTCTACCACAATCATTAAGAAGCAAATTCATTCCACTTTTAGGTTGGAAGCTGTTCACGAAACTATCGGACAAATCCCTTGAATAGCGACCAAGAGATTCAGTTTTTTAGAAGAAAACCGATAAACACCTGTAGGGATGTTTTTCCTACAAACTTTTCTACTTAGCTCTATTGTTCATATAAGAACGAAAAACGTTTATTCCAAACCAGTGAAACCATATTCAACGACCAATACTTACCCAGCCATCCTATTCACCCATTCACAGGTAATAATACATATACTGTTTAATGCAGAAGTGAATCCAAAATCGGTTAAGTCAAAGCATATGAAGTTCCTGGAAATGCTCCAAAGCTTTTCATCCTCATCATCACAAGCTTAAATTCTCCATTGTAACCGACTCCTGAATGTTCCCTTCACAGTCAACTCGGATGGAATCTATTTGAAACATCCTAGGCGTGGAAGCCCCACCATTTAAGAAGCCAAATCTGTTCTACTCTACACCAATTATTATAGACAATCCCCATTGACGTTATTTGGGATGAAAGATCGTGAGAACCCTGTGAATTCACGTAACTTTTCAAGGTGGTACTGTTAAATAAACAAACAGCATCCAAAGCTTCAAACATGAAAACTACTTCAAACTTGTAGGAGGCTGATCATTACACGCTGACTAATCGAGCATCCCAGGCCAGTTTGAAATAATTCAACAAAGTACAGAGGCAAGCAGTCAACAACACAGAAGTGGATAACAAAGATGTACTGACCAAAACGGATCAGGTTAGTAACAATTGATCATGTGTTGCAGACGGGGAAAGGAGGCTGAAAGCAGGAGTAGTTTTAACGCCATTAGGGCGGGCGGCGAGGGCGTCGAGATTGAAGTCCACTTTACGATTCAGTTGAGACCAATTGGTTGTTCTGTCGGTGAAGGGAGAGGAGTAGAAAATGGCCTCAATGCCAGCTTCCACATTGTTCTAACCGTCCAATAGTACGTCTGCCAACTTGGATTTCTTTGCGACGTGAGAGGATAGATTGCAGGATGCTACCGAATCGGAACGCTTTTGCCGTCGTCTAGGCATGCCAATAAATCGTAATTAAGAAATTCTTAAATTTCTTAGCTAGCAAACAGCATTCGGGGTGATTTAAAAACAACAAGAATATCAAATATTCATTAAAGTAAGAATTTTTAAGGGCGTTAGCTAATATTTAGGAGCATTCCAAGGTGTCAAAGCGAACGATTTTAGCTTTAAGAGCTACAATGGTGAAAGCCTACTTTTCTTTGAATGCATAAATAAACTTGACGTACAACATTGCATGACAAATAGAGGATTTAAAAAAATCAAAATCAAGTCGCACCAATGTAGACGAACGCGCATAAGGAATAAGTCTGACGAATAATCTAATTTCCGTCAAGAAAACTAAGAGATTAATACCGTTAGCAACGTAAATTTTGCATGATTTAGAATGTTAAAATTGCAGGGAATAACAGTCGAACAAAAAGGTCTCAGAATTAAAAAAGCAACTTTAAGCACACCAGATTCGATTTGAAAATACTTAAGGTATCAAATGTTCATTTGTGTACCATTTTATTCATGACAAACAACCAGATTGAGGGAAATTCAAAACAGAAATTGGCGATTTATGCATGCAAATATTCAAGTGACAAGCTGCAAAATTGAAGCAAAAAAACGATTGGGAGGCGTAGCTAAAGAAAACAAATCCCAAGTGATTGAAAATTGACTGTTGGTGCAATATCAATATAAAGAGTTCCAACATTGAAGGCGATATCGGAATAGCAGCAGAGATTGAAAAAGGGAGTGTACATTAGCAGAGGGCAACGAAAAAAATTCTGACAATCTCCGATGCAAAATAGTTCCTACGATAACAAATGGATGGAATTGGTGGCACTACGCTTAATCACCCTCTCAATGAGTCACAAGCTAGATGCGCACAACCCTTTCACAAAAGATACCTTCTCTGAGAACCAAGATTACACTTAGTTCGTCTCACCTCCCTTTCCATCTCACTTCCATTTCCGAAATGCCCTTTCGTTTCCCGTATAACCGCCCCGTGCTCATCCCACGAAACAATTTCAATCACCTTGGGTCTGGACAAATTGAGGAGGAATGCAAACGACAACCATGGTGATGGTAGTAATGATAGTGACGATGATAAGGCAGCATATCTTCCTCCTCTCCTACGGTGTAAATCTTCCCACAAATAATTCTTGCGGCAATATGCAGCCCCACGTAGTCTCGTAAAAACGCTAAATGAAATTTCTTCCACCCTCGCGACCAGTCTCCGCTGCACCTCAACAAGAAGTTCGTCCTGCATACCTGCCACCTGCAGTGAATAGAGTAGGTAGACCAGTAGCTCTATCCCTGGGTGATTCACCACAAAAGCAACACATTTTCAAGTACTTCATTCTGCCAAGTTCCACACAACAATGTACACGGGAAACTCCTGCAACTTCAATTCCACTCAGCTGTTTGCTGTCATCACATCCACCAGTTCCAACTGCCACCATGATAGGAGGGAGTAGTAGGAAGAACAGTAGACACAGGTGTACCGATAGACTGACAAATGAATGCTTTGCAAAATGTGCATGTAAACAATCTCATATCTATCACAAGTGTTTGAAAGTTAAGCTTCCATAAATCATTGACAGGCTAAACTACAATTCTATCGCAAGTCCTTGAGACCGCGGCCAGACATAACATTAACCTCTGCAATTTCAAATATTCTATTCTCATTACACATCACAAAAATGACCTGCACTACCTCAAGGAGATTCTCGTCTAACACGAATAGTTATTTTATCTTTAGCCTGCCACACGTTTTACATGCTCGCTATCAACATCACATGCGTGGCGCCTGGGTTCCCCAGCTGAAATGTGTGCTAATGATATGTGAAATGCAGCACACTACTGTTTCTGACAACTGACCACAGCACAATAAAAGTAGCCTAGAGTGAACATGGGCTCAAAAAGGACTGCAACTGTTAGATTCAACCTGGTTGGTTTTCCTTTGAGACATCAGCAGAGAACTCATTAATAACATGCAATAGTACTTCCCGAAACCAGAACCTGAAAAGATTATTCTCAAAAGGACTAAATACATTTTTGATGACTCTGCTCAAAAATAAGCTGCGATGACAACTAAGCATAAGCCGAAGTAACCACATTCCCGATTTGTTAACCCTGCCTCTAAAGGCTTCATCAGGGCAGTAGATTCAATATGCTCGGTCCTTTTTCCTTCTCCTGTTTCAGTACCAGAGTCACCATCTTACTCACCAGGTCTTCGTCACCGGAATCCTTCAGTGAGTGTTCGTCACCAAAACTTTCTGCGCAAAGCCAGAAACTTAAATTTGCAACGACTGAAGGGATGATGCGGTCACGTTTCTCGCATCTTGAAGAAGGCGAGTGAACGTGCTAAAGCCGTATAGAAATAGTGGACTCCAGAAGGAGTGGTGTTTGCGCTTTCAATCGAGGTGCTTCCAAATACAGAATGTCCACGATTACAAACACATAAAAACACGGTCTATTGTTAAGTACAAAGTAGCAGGTTTCTCACCGTCTTCGACGGAGGATAACTGCACGACCAACTGGGCAAGCCGGAACATTCCAGAACCTCGGAACCTCCAGAATTAGTTCTGGTTAGTCGAGAAAAAAAATAAATGCTGAATGACAATTTAGAAATTAAAAACGACAGTTCTTCAACGATAACCTAGCAAGGCCTACAAAACCATAAGTTAACAAGTAGCATAAATAAATACTTTCCGAAAATTTTGCTATCAATCTAACCACAGATCTGAGATATTCATAATGAAAAATAAACACCTACCCCTACCGGAAGGGTAGGCGGTTGCGAGGTTTGTCGAAGGGATTAGCACCAACTTTTCCCAAAACACCGTCTGAAACAGACCAAGCTGGTGCATCTTCATCGAGTAGAAGAATCCCACTTTTAAGCACGCTTTCAAAACACGAAATCCCTGACAAGTGAAAAATTTTAATAAAAATACTAAAGTGACCTCTTACTCAAGTCTACCATACTAAGTAGTATCTTGCTCCAGACTCAGTTTATTGTAACTGAACAAAAATGCTGGAGAGCAATGGCGCTTCTTGCCGACTTCCAACTTTCTAAATTATGGCATTAGAATCAAAAGGACCATACGTATTCACTTGATCGCTGACATGCATTAAGACTCGATTGAGGCCACACAGATCGCAACTCTTGACAAAGACCAATAAGCGAATCAACCTACAATGTTACCAACCCAACAATAAAGCCACCTTTCGACTGTTAGTGGATTTTGGCTATACTTCGTCCCCATATCGAGAATCAGATTGTCATACCAAGGTCTCAAGTAACGCAACTTTCCTTTAGACCCGGAAAAGGCTAGAGCCTTTTTAAGAATCCCTACGCATGAAATTAGGACAACCTAATCCGCAACAACCATCCCACACCTTGGGAGCGCTACCCCAGGGTGCCCAGGGATTAAAAGGACATCTAGCCACTGCTCTTCAGAGGTCGCGCAATATTAATTACATGCAGTAAAACAAACGAATCAGTGAAATTAATTTTGCCACCTAGTAGTAAAATCGCAAAGTGTCAAAGTCTGATAATAAAAAACACATTATTTTAGTTTTGAAGGCGCAACTGCATCTCTGTTAGTAACGAATAGCACATTGGGAAGACTTTTAAGGGTGACTTGGTTTGGAATGATATTAAAGCCTTTTTTTAGAGTAGCAAAAGTAAACTTAGCAAGTGTTTAATATCACAGGCTATATTATTACCCAATACCCAAATATCTGTTTGTAAAACAAATTATGCATAAGTCCCATTATTCCCCACAATTTATTCCAAAGTAGTGAGAATATTTATACAACTTACGAATAACCTTGTTAAAAATACACTTCTTATAAAACAGGCAAAACCAAAAATTATGCAAAGCAGCTAACGGGTTTTTGCACGCTGTGCACTTAGAATGACTATCTGTCATAGGTGGTCGTCAAAAAATAAAAATAAATATACAATTGGAATCGGAATAACGAAGGGTGGTGGAGGGGAAGAACCAGAAAGTGATGTCAACTTAAACGCTCGAGCATGGCTGGGATGGAAGAAGACACGCCGAATATAAGAGAAGTTGGCTTGTGGGTAATTAGAGTCTGAAGGCCAAAAAATGAGATCCTTTACTGCTTCGTTCTGCGCACTTTGCCAGTGCCGAACTCTAAGGCGTAGGGAAGACTTTCGCATATGCCCCGATGCGTAAAACCACTGCTCACTACCTCCATGTTCCGATGCTTTAAGGAATGAAAGCATTTATGGCCTGATTAGCACAAAATTGTCCGAATGAACACTGTTAATTAGCAAACGTGTCCAATTGTGTGACTATGCTGTCGTTTAAATCACTTTTAAATCCACGCTTTTGGAAACTTCTATAATGTTCTTCCTTTGGAAAATGCATTCCTACTATTTAAACTACTTCTCAGGTAACTAAACTTACTTTTAGGCCAGTAAATAGACAGACCATTGAAATTCCTTGTCAGCGATATCCCTGGTGATGTTGTTATGTACTAAATTGTGCAAAAGTGTCACAAATACTAAACTTTGATGTGGTGTAATTCAAAGGGAACTCCTCGGTATACTCACCCGAATGGGTCCATCAAAGAGAAATATGAGATTTACGCCATTTTTGCCAACTATGTACGGTTCAATCCTTTGCACACCAGTGCGAGCATTATGGTCTGAAACAAAAAAATTTTTAAATTGCATTCATAGTTGACGTCGATCCTGACCTAGAAATTGTACATCTCCCTTTTTAGAAGTACTCTTCCATTCAGTTAAGTCAAGTAGCTTCAAGTATTTTATATTTATATATAAATGTAAGAACCCTCAAAACGGCATATTTCCGAAGAACTTCTTATAGTAACCTTTAGTGAATGTAGATGGCAAATACAACCATTGATGGTTATAAATAACTCCTCCCATGATTCTTACAATAAACCTCTTTAGTTTTCTTAAATATATGTAGACATCTTAAAATCTATGAAAATTTAACATAACAGGAAGTGAATATTTACCACCGCCTAGACACACATAGGTCAAAGGGTGCCGAAAATTGTCACTTATGAATTTAGAATTCCTCCGACGACACCGTTTCAGTCAAAGAGCATGGAACGAATTTTAAACGGACTTATTTTTCTCAAGTTTATAAACTTGCAGACATGAGAAATAAGCTGAGGCAACTGCACTCCTCCTGATGCAACTTGATATGGGTGATAAGCGTAACTGGTTCGAATAGCATCTGGTAGTTTTCACGCGAATGTGGCGTGATTTTTAAGCATCTCTCCCACTTTATCCGCAACAATGTATTTTAGTGGTATTTACAATTCACGTGCCTGCTCAGCTCAAAACACACTTAAAAATAATATAAGCAGAAGTAGTTACGTGAGTCTCGGCGTTTCCCTTTTACGAAGTCAATTTAGCTTCACTTTCATTGACTCCACCAATCGGATGTGCCAAGGATTTTATCATCGTTGGCCTTTTGTTATGGCGTTATTGACCTCCAGCCTCTTTTGCAAACTTAGACCAGTAGAATCTGTTTAGTATTTTGGAGGTGCGTAATTGCAATCTTCGCTGAAGCCACTTAGTTATACATTGTCAAGGTTGCTATTAAATAGCTACCAAGACATGTTTTATTTGCGCAGACATGCGCATCAAGCTCAATCACGTTGAGGTAGTTTTCCAACGGACGTCATGACAATTGATCTCATCGAAGTCTACAGGATATACCGAGACAATCGAATCCAGAAGTTTTCCACACAATGGGGACCACCCTTGTAGATAGGGGATAAGGAAGTGTAATTGATGTAAGAGCCAAAATGAAGGTCAAAGCAACATCGAGATTGTGCTGCCCTTGACTTCAAGTTTTTATCTGCAAGTTGCCCCAATTCAGGCGTCTGCTATAGCATTACTTAAGAGAAAGTAAAGAAAACTGGGGTTTTGGGAAAACATTTGAGTTAACATTTTACTATTCCCTTATTAAAAGTTACATAGCTAAAACGAAATTGACTTAATTAATACTTTAATTTTGCTAAATGAATGTACAACAGGTGTATTATGCACCAAGCACAAATGCTTGTAAAATTTCATTTATCTTTACCAGAAAATCACTAGATTTTTGTCATTAAACATCCGATTTTAAAATGGCCACTCATTAATAAATAGAAATGCTTACGTTTGATGTTTTCCAATTCTGCCTCCTGAGAGAAAGTTAAGACAATAGGCCGAACACTTAAATTTTCAGGAAATACAACTGCAAAAGCACTTCGTTCAAGTAACCGTCCCGATATGTGAAGCCATCGGCTCTCTATGGAAAAAAATAACTTAGTAAATAAGTTTCTGTCAAGCTGTAAATGATCTCATTGAAGCCAATTTTAGAATTCATCCCAAACAGTAATTATTGTTTTGCATTGCCAAAGTTGTGAAACCGCACTGAGATTTCATTTTTTTACGAATTAAATGGAAGATGGTTTTTGTCTTAGTCGCTTCTATATCACAAATCGCTATCTTTATCTGATGTACACGTAAGCCACAACTTACCTGAAAATGTTTGGACGCAAAAATCAGGTGGACGACAGGGTGAGGTATTCGATCCAACTCGAGCCCTCGGATCGGAGTCGAGAAGCTTAAAATTTGTGGAAGAAGAATGCGGCATTGCAAACCTTTCAGTTCTTCTGTGCATCAAAAATGTCCCTATTGTAAAACTACCTAGTATACGTGCTACTGAATGTTCGAGAAAGTGGTTCTTTTAACCGAGCGATAAAAAGCCATCTACTTTAAATTGCAGGGACAAAAGTGTCGAAGGTGCTCCTCATTTACAAGAAGTATTTGCTAAGGCCGAAATTCCTGTGTACATTCTTGTGTGGAATTTAGCAGAGGTGCGGTAGCAGAACGCGATGCTCAGAATGAAGTGCTTGAAAATGTGTTACTTTCGTGGTGAATCACCCAGGGATAGAGCCACTGGGCTGAGGCGATGGAGAATTACTTGTTACTCTTGGGCAGGATATTTTGAAAATATCTATTGTCAAGAGTAACCTACCGTAACGTTTACTGCGAGATCGGTGGTACAATAATAAGTCTGCCTAGATCAAGCAAGAGGGTCG
Source organism: Echinococcus multilocularis (assembly GCA_000469725.3). NCBI lineage: Eukaryota > Metazoa > Platyhelminthes > Cestoda > Cyclophyllidea > Taeniidae > Echinococcus > Echinococcus multilocularis. Next base: position 868,691 of record LN902846.1, on the reverse strand, counting down.
TGGAGGCTAGCTGGCAAGTAGGTGTCACGCGCTATGCATGCAGTAAGGGAGGGCATGAGCTTCAAGGCCGACCAATTTGTTGTTCATCGTTATCTGCACACTCGCTATAAAGGGGAGCAGTGTGTTTTGGATTGTTTCCTGACCGTCGTGACTGGGAGTTGGAATGGCAGATGGCTTGTGTTGGAGCATTAGTTGGTGACCCTGAGGCAATGCATTTACTACCGCACACTTCCATGGCGCCACCCCACCACCAGAAGCGTGGGTATGCTTTGTGTGTGTGTGCGCGTGTGCGTGCGTGTGTCGTGGAGTGCAGACGGACTTGTTAACGCGGGGTGGTGCCGAGTTGTTGGAGGCCTGCTAACAATTGTACGTGAGGTCTACCTACTCTATTCACTGCAGGTGGCAGGTATGCAGGACGAACTTCTTGTTGAGGTGCAGCGGAGACTGGTCGCGAGGGTGGAAGAAATTTCATTTAGCGTTTTTACGAGACTACGTGGGGCTGCATATTGCCGCAAGAATTATTTGTGGGAAGATTTACACCGTAGGAGAGGAGGAAGATATGCTGCCTTATCATCGTCACTATCATTACTACCATCACCATGGTTGTCGTTTGCATTCCTCCTCAATTTGTCCAGACCCAAGGTGATTGAAATTGTTTCGTGGGATGAGCACGGGGCGGTTATACGGGAAACGAAAGGGCATTTCGGAAATGGAAGTGAGATGGAAAGGGAGGTGAGACGAACTAAGTGTAATCTTGGTTCTCAGAGAAGGTATCTTTTGTGAAAGGGTTGTGCGCATCTAGCTCGTCACTCGATAGGGAAGGGCAATGGATCGGATTGGGCTGATGTATAAGTTCAACCTTTAGAAGTGCTGACTTTTAAGCAATACCAAGAAAACTTTCTTCGCTCAACCTTCCAATTGTCTCTGAAGCAAAATTCTAGCCATCCAAATTAAATTTGAATTTCTAAGCTTCTCTCCTTAATTTTCCATTTTGGATTTAATATTTTAGATAAGGAAAACCATTTGAGGAATTTGGTCTTAACCGATAATATTTTCCCTACTTCCTAGTGAATTGTTTCCATACTTTTCTCGAACTTTTGGGAGGACATTACATTCTTTGTATTAATCGTAAGCTTTACATTACAGTCCATGCTACAATGATGATTTAAGAATTCTTGAGATTATAGAGGCTGTAGACTAGCAGCTACGTTTGGTGCTTCGAAATCTTAAACGGATAGTATTTCCGATTCTCACGAAAATATGTGTAATAAAATGGACCTTTCGATTCACTTTTGAGTATTCATATCTATCAACCTTATGACTGGGAAAGTCAATCGACTACCAGTCATTTGATCGCGTTCTACGCAATTTATCTGCATTTTTCTAATTTTCACGTGGCTCTTGCTTTTTCTGTTGATCACGTAAATGAACTTGCGAATTATTGTTCCCAGGACAGGCCTAGTAATTCTCTGTCACGAAGTGATTCTCATGGGTCATGCCAGCATCTTGTGCTCTTGCTTGAACATGTTCAAGCATACTTTCCTGCTGCTGACGCGGTTTCAGGGCTATTTCAAAGATCCATCGAGGATCAAATAATCCAGATTACCTTAAAAAAGTCCCAAAAATGTGCGCAAATAACTGAAGGGTGTTTTCTACTAAATTTGGTCGTTTGTGTGGATCTTTCAATTCTCTTTAATAAATAGACTATCATATCCATCAAAAGTGGACATATTTGCCACTGACAAATTTGGGTTTCCAGCGCTAATTGAAGAGACTAATATTTTCTCTCCAGCCACAGATTTTCCAAAATAATACCATTCATTCCTGTTCCAACAATGTTAACTTCATTGACCACGTGCATTGACCTGATAGTTTTCAATGTCTATGGAAATTCATTTTTTCGGCAGCCGACACAGATAGTCCATTTGGAATGCATAAATGGATACAAATTTTGCTTTTAAGGGTGGAATTTGTATAAAAAAGGGCCGATGTTCTTTGTGAGATAGATGACACTAAAACCGCCAGTATTTTCTACCGTTTCTTGTGTTAAAAGGGCCAACTGGATATTACTTAGCACACGATCTCAACATTGAATGCTGAAGCTATTTTCCTAAACCTTAGAAAGCAACCAACTTTTAAAGACATACCGTGACATTTCCATGGAAGTGTTCGTACACCTCGAAAGGACTGTCTTCTCTGACTTCCAGCGTGTCTGGTAACAAATCCAAAAAACTGCCCACTTGACGGTGTTATGGAGGGTATGTGAAAAAAATCTACTCTTCGTACTAAATTTTAAATAAAATTTTTGAATTCTGCCCATGATGCATTTTACTAGTTAGTTCCAATTATTACTAATAAGTTGAATGGTTAGAAATTCGGTGCCATGTTCAGTAGTAACTTTTCAAATGATTACTTAAAATTCGGGTTAGTTAAGTTGTCAAGATGGCTAAAAAAGTCCTTGGGTAAATTGAATAAAACCAGAAAACAACTTGCATTTAGGATTGGGAATGACCAGAGCCTTGACAATAATCCAGCAGAGCATGTGGGAAATGCTAAGCGCGGAGTCCATTCTTGCATCGACGCGGTGTCCGCATGTCTTGCCGTGTCCCGCCGCGCAGTTAAATAGCCCCCACGGGATCACGTGACACGGATACAGGGATGGATGGCGAGCTCACATGTCCCAACACACACCCGCCTTGCAAAGATATGACTGTGTGCATGTGCGCGTGCACGTTTGTTTACTTTTCGCACGTTTTTTTGCCCAAACTGGGACTGAGGCAATGTACTTTCTAATTCGATGGCCTGCTTCACGTGAGCAAATTTTGGTATTTTGATTTTGATATTGAAAAGCCTGTCCCCTCTACTCGTTAAACTTCAAGGACGTATGTACTCAGGGCATGTTTTTTTTTGAGTTCCGAAAAAAAACAGCGAGCGATGTGTTTACTGGGAGAGTCGGCCTTTAAGTACAAAAAATCTGATTAGGAGCTTTACGAAAGACACTTAGAAAGGCGTGACAGTTTAGCTATCGCCAAATGTATTACAGAGTATGCAACTACACAGACCCATTTACCACTTTACAAAGGTATAGACGTTTACAGATGTCTGTGACACCAAGATTTTAGTAGAGCCTACGGAAACCAAATTACTCGAGTGATTAAAATATTTTACAATTAAATGCCACTTTTCCAAATGGTTTTCTCCTTTTTCTTAAAATGTTGTTCTTGGATTTTCCTATAGTTGCAGATTATAGGAAGTCCTCGAGTCACAGACGACCGTAGAAATGAATGCGGTCGTTGCTTCGACTGCAGCGAGTCTTCCCAGGAAGTAATGTCTGTCATGAGACAGGAGCGCAAGTTTCGAAATTTCATATCGAGTCAAAAAATACTCCTAATAGGTGGAGATTCATAATGTAAAATTTGTCAGAAGTCCTCAATATTGACGGCAACGGTAGCAGCGATCATTTGTCATTTAGGGTGTAATTTATTCATTTAAAATGTCATCCCGCACCATTAGTGAGAACTGGGGACGTGCCGGAAGTGAGCGCCCTTTTAAGCCTCCTGTAGCAAGTCGCTGAAGAATTGAGCAGTGGAAGCAGATATATTCACCCTGAAAAGTTAAAATTTAGCTATGGCTAACCAGAATTCTGCCTGCTGGCAATTTAAAGACAATTCGTTGAATGATGTCACCATTGGCTGGAAACATTCATGTGAATTACCACAGCTGCAGAATTTCTACAAGCAGAACTTAGCAATAAATTTGTGTTCTATGGCTCTCCCAATGGGTGGGATTAAAATCATACTTTGGTAGAATAACTTTAATCCTGCTACACTTTATCCACCATGAAGATATGGTGAGATGTTGGGATATTCTGATTGATTGGGTTAACAGTAAAGGGACCTCTAGAATTTGCACTTAATCTAGCTTTTTCTAAGCATTTATAATTAACCTCCAATTCAAAGCAAAATTCTAAGTAAAGCAAATTTTCATCGGGAGATTTAACACAACTTAAATAAAATTAATCTTTACATTTATAGCCGGTGTTTGTGGAAGTCTCACACACAGAGAATTCCAGTTTCATTTTGCATCGGCACCTCGATTCAGTAATAACCTCCTGATTTGAAACTGCAACATTTTAGGGAATTAATTGTTACTCATTGCTTACGTGCAAACATTGTCGTGATATTTCGACTTTTTATAACTTACCTATGCTACTCCAAAGGTGGTGCAGTAAATTATTGGTAGAAGTCTTGTTTGTGTACTTTATTCGTCTCGTGACGATGTCAAGGTTGTAGATTTGCATCTTGACCAGTCAAGGTTGTCGCTTGATGCGGGCTTGTACTGTCTCTGCGCCGTAAAAAGCATCACTACATTTGACAAGGTGGTCGCAGCCTTCGGACTACACCACCCGTGGCACGCGACAGTTCTTTGCATCATTTTATCCCACTTTAATCAGCAGCTTCGTTTTTAAAGGAAGGAGAAAATTAATTGCTGTCAATTTTCACCATCGTCCCTATCTACTACCTTTATTTACCTATCTCAGCGTCCAACCAACGCTTTGTCGTGGGTGGATTTGTCAGCAGCACTGAACCATTCTGGGACTCAGCATTACTCTATTACCGGTACTGATATACTCATTCAGGAAGCTACGGATACCCATTATGTAACAGAAATATGGCAATGTCTCCCATCCCATTTGTCACCATGTACATTAATTGTGGTGAGCCGTGCAAGGTTTTCAGCCATTTGGAGAAAAACTTGACTATCCTCAAGGAACGAATTTGACTGTTTCGTTCCCAGGTAAAGACGCGGTCCCTGCACACCATGACTGGCATAACCACCTCTGTCATTTACTAAAAATGGGCAGAAAATCCATACAATTAACAGTGCTTTTGCAATGGAAAACACTTATGAACGCCTTGTCCGAAGAAATAAACCAAATTTCTTTCCTAATGGCGGCGATTCTACATAATTACATGGATACGATTATATTTTGAATTTAGAAATGAAATTATGCATCCAGATTTCGTCACATTCACATTCTTTCCCACTGAAATACTGCTTCAGCTGAGGATGATATTCAAAGTTTTGTTCTAGTTAAAAGCGAAAAGCTGGTTTAATACCCGGAGTGCATTGACTAGCCATAATGCGTGCCGCATTTCTGTCAAGGTGCAGAATGGGCCAAGAGGAAAGTGAAGATAGATAAAGAGATGTTCATTCACCTATACTGTTGACATGGCTTTTTGTGTCTTGATTCGACAGAGAATCTGTAATTCCATAAAAGAAGTTGTTTTCTTCTTCGAAAAGGCACACAAAGAGTGATCTCTTTGCTAATCGGAGTCTTGACTCCCCACAACAAAGTGTGGCAAACTCGGCGGCAGTTTCTTCCCACCGCACTGACGATCTGTTTATATCAACATTATCTCGTCTTCTTCACCAGGAAAAGCAAATAAGCAGAGGTGCCTTCGACTATTTCATCCACCTGCACGTTCAGATGGAAGAGAATGGATCCACATTGGATAGATGAGGATAGCGATGAGGAGAAGGCAGGCAGAAAGGATGGACGAAGGATTAAAAAAGCGCCTACTCGTGGAAGTTGGCGATGGGGGTGGTGTAGGTGCTGGCAGAATTGGTGAGGGCAGTGGCAGTAACGGCAACGACGACGGGGATAATGAATTTGATCGGCGCGAAGGCTCCTCCAATTCTGAATTGCAGCGTTGTTGTTATTGTTGGTGAGGTAATCAGTATTCCACACACGTTGCATAGTCAATGGCCCTCGGATCCTCACTTCTCACTAATTGGTGGGCCTCTGTCCTGCTTCGTCGGTGAGGCGCACCGACGGACGCAGCACAGTTGATCGTAGACATACAGGAGGTGGAGGAGGCTAGTCACAAAGATCAGGTCAAATTTATTTACCTGAACACAACACATTATCTAATACATTGGTAGAAGTAAATAACACGAGCTTAAGCAAAAGGGAGCCTTTACATTTATTAGAAACAGGAGGATTTTTAATGAAATCATTAGCATTGTCATAAGATTTTGTGCTTCTGATCCCATTAACTCAGGTGCTTCGTCATTTTTAGATGGAAAATAGCACTTCTTGTTTAAGATTAAGGGTTGAGTGTTTAATCGAGAGGCAACTTTGGAATTCGACAGGCATTCACAGTTTGTGGATATTAATTTGTTGTGGCACTATTAAAATCATGTTTGCCTACAATTTCTGGTCTCCAAGTGGTACTTCTTAAGGTCTATTCTCTTATGCAAAGCAACACTGATTCTTCTCATGAGCCGGTAGATTTGAGAGAATGCTGCTGTTACCAGTTATGAACTATTCTAATGGGAAGATCCATTTTATCCGCTTACGTTTTATAGACGAATGACATGCGGAAACAGACTTTATTTATTCATTTTACTTTTCAAATATGTATCTAGATGGGTTTGTCCAATCTCAGCGCGATAATTGGACATGGAAGTGACCACTTATGGGACCACCATAGAAAAGCTGAGATTACCAAAGGGTGTGCTGCCTGAAAAATTCATTCTTTCACAGATAAACGTAGCACCAATGTTACCTACACCGGCTGTTGGAAAAGAGGACAAGGGAGTGGTTCCGTAAGAACTCCCCAGGAGAGAGGTGTTGGTACCCTTGTACGCATGTTTTGGTCGTCAACAGCGCTCAAGGCAGTCATTCGAGCATCATGATTAAATCATCCAATGCACCCCCATGAGTTACCAGAATCCCAGTATTTGGCATGGCCTCCTAAATGGCCGTATTCGGCCGTGAAGTACCACTTTTTGGTCAACCAAGACTTTTGCAATTGGGTTCTCATGTTACAACAAGAGAGTTGTTTGTGGCAGTGTTTTTTTTTATCCCACCAAGGGAGCCTTTTGCATTACCCTCTGGGGTGGTTGGACTATTCCATCCAATATTTACGTACATTCGGAATACGTCCGGACAAAAGGATTGTCCATCCTTGAGCATAGTTTTTCAAATGGGCTTCTATCAGACACTGCTCACCTGTGGAGCGAAACGATGTTTTGTAAATGGTGATGTAAACTTCAAAAAGTAAAACAAAGCACTTCCAAAACTATAATGCTCATGCATGGAAATCACTTCAAGACCAGTCGCGACCGAGGCGGACGTGCGTGCGTTTGAACAACCATGCAGACAACTTTCTGCGAAGAAGTTGCATTTCATGCATTATTTCAATCAAATTTGCTCAAATGTAACAGGTGGTGTGTTAAAAGGAAATACAGATCCCATTTAATGATAGTCGCCACTATTTTCGTCAAATCAATCAGGTAAACAACACTGATAAATTTGTCCCTTAATCTCCACTTGATTGACAAAAGATTTTCCAACATCTCAGCAATTAAATGACCCTAAAAGAAAATACAAAGGCAGACTAATCACGCAACGCGGCGTCGGCATGTGGAGAAACCTTATGAGACGACGTAGCCCTGCCTCTTCAAAGGCACCAAAAACTGCATCGCCTGCTGCTGTGGTGAATAAATCTGTGATGGTTAACTTGAAGCACTACTGGGTCAGACATTCCATTGACATTCCATTCCAAAGCGCTGTCCACTAACAAGCCGTCTGCCAACGCACTTTGAAGCGTGATCGAATGAATTTCTATTCAATCCCTCAGATTTGGCATTTCGATATTTTAAAAATTATAAATCCCACCACAAATAAGAGGGCGGTATTTGTCAATGGAGATGTCGGCCAAACTGATTTTAGCAAAACAACGTATTTAAAGGGCTTTGACTTGCTCGCTGCTAATGTCGCATACATGCCGCACTGATTTTCTAATACAAGGCTGACTTCTCAAACACTAAACATGTCGTCGTAATAAATCTGTGATAGCACATGGCTGCATTAAATGGTTTGTGATAAAGACTAGATGCGTAAGAATGTTCCTGGTCCGGGGAAGAAAATTACATGCGGCAGCAAAGGATATGGACTGTAGTAGTCAGCTTTCCACGTAGACAGATACTGAAATAGTGCCTGTTAAAGTGAAGTATTTGTTGAATCGGTAATGCAAATAATACAATCCCCCCTTAAGTCGGAATAAGTGTTAGGTGGCCTTGTCCAAAAGGAACAGTTTAGCTAAATATCAAAGTATTTCAGGCCATCAGTCAACGCATAATCACGAATGTGACGCAGATTTTAAACAAAATAGTCACCACCTTACAGAGCATTTAGTGCGGAATCTAATTTATCCAGTCAGATTTACTAGGTAAGATACTCCTACAGGTATATATGGCGCATTTTATTGTATGCATTGAAAAATTTGCCGCGCAGGAGTTGGCACCGTCCGACTATCTACCATATCGAAGCTTCATATCTCATTTGAGTCTGTCCTCCCAGCAAAAATCGAGACCAGGATAACAAATGCAGCAATTGGTGTGGATAGAAGAAGCTCTGAAATTATTACTTACTGACAATTTGTTTCAAAAGATGCCGTGTGATTTTCGGTACAGTTTACTGAAGTGAACTCTTGTAACTAGTAAAGACCTGTCAAATGCATGATTTTTTTATATTCATGGATTGCACAGCAAAGATAGCTATGACTTGGGCTATCGGCACAGTAGCCCTTATCGTCGGCTACCCTTTTTTCTCAAATTTTTAACCCACTCAATCCCATAAACTACCGGCTGAATCCCATGGCGGTTGATATGCCTCGAGCTGGTTTGCTTCACGGACACAGTTAACTTGACAACGAGCTGCAGAAGCTTCTCTAAAATTCGTTGTATTGAATTTGGATAAGATTGGATAAATTTGATCTCAGTGGTGAGCCAGCTAAAGATAGACGCATAGCATTGAAGAAGACTCTTCGCACTTGGCTAAAGTAGAAAATGATGTACAGCTATTAGCTGGTGGAAGATTAAGAACAGCTTTTAGTAGTATTTTACGCGAATTCGTTGGCGATTTCATCAGCTGGGAGGTGAAAGTCACGAAAGCTGAGGAAACGGGCTTCGTTTACTTGTATCTACAGATGCCATGAGACTTTAAAGGCGCACCGAGCACTTTCCATTACTGGTTGGCTGACATTGAATTTGGATAAGAACCGACACCTGCGTTTCATCATTATGCCGATGTATCATCGGCTACCCTTGGACGATTCCTTGCTAACGTAACCCAACGCACAATTCGATACACGCACCCCTCCATCCCCGTAAGGCTTTTTAATTTTTGAGTGGACATATTTGTTGGATTGTAGGGACAGTGGGTCACTTGATTAAGACCAAACGCCTGTCTCCACGATTGGTTGACTCAATGCACCTCGAATGAGTACAAAAAATATTTCTCCTACATTAGCAAATCAATTGAAAGATGGTGCTATTCTCGATCTTGAAAGACCACGCAACATCACTTGCTCCATACAACCGAAAAACTTATCAATGAGGAGACTTCATATCGCACCCTAGGATGGAGAGATATCGCCTGATGCCAATGCTTCTCCGCATTACCTGACAGTTTGTTTGACAATGGCATCAAACGATTGCATGAGAAATGATGCAGGCAGTTGGGGCATAAAGACGAGGTGGGCGGGTGCAGACTTAATTACCTGTTTTTAGGGTCAAAATGGTTTATGGGAATGAGGTTTGCAATAAGCTCGTTTAATCACTGCGTCTTAGTGGCTTCCTAATCAGGTCAGCAAATCGAAAGGGCACTGCAAACGATAAAAAAAACAATGAACGACTTGTCGATTTACTTCTCACTTGTCAAAGATACTCCTTTCGACACAGGGTGTTAGAGAGACCTCACAGTGACTTCCCTTATAGAAACCAGCTGAAGCGTGGGCAAAATACACTTTACATTTCAGGCAAAATACTACCAATACGAAAATAGTTTCCAGAGTAAAGCAAAACGAAATACTGAACTGGAAACACAAAATTATCTGCATGTTATGAAAAAATACACAGAAAAGGCAAGTTTTGCAATCCCATCAACAAAAATCAGGCGACATCCTCCAGAATGGGTTTTGAGATGCCAGGCACCAGCATTTTCTCTTTCTTGGCCTCAAAAAAGGTGTAATGTAGAGTGAGTCTGTTAGTTCGCATTAAATGTGGATCCTCATCAAATTCTGGATCAAGAAAGAAGAACACGGGCAAATCCACCTATTTGGATGAAAATAATGCTTTTTTACTTATGCTACATAAGCATATATGATATTTAGCGGTTACAAACTGACCTCCTCCCCTGGATTGAGTCTTTGCTCCTCGAAACAGAAGCACTAGAGGAAAATAACGCTTTATTACTTTCTAAATCTTACCTGTATTTTGTTAAAATACTTCGCCGCCTCTATTGGCAATACCGTGTAGGTTGCGATACCAACTATGGGCTTGGATGTTGGGTTTTTTGCCGTATAAAAGGCCAAGGCCGTCTCTCCTGGGACGATCGTTAGCTGAAATTAAATTGAGGTAATACATATGAACTCCTAAGTGGTGAAGTTACTCATGAAAAACATGCAACCTCATATAATTCAAGATTTTTGGATATGGTAAGAGTTGAATGCCTTGGATCAAATCGGTTTCTTGCCAAGAGAAGTATCGCAATTAAAGTTATTAGGCAAACTTCAGAAACAATTCCGATTTCAGCATTAAATCTACCGATAACAACTAGACAAACTACCAAAAAATTGCAAAAGATTGGGAAACAGTGCCAATAAAAGACCAGTGACCTTGCACTAAACAGCACATCCTATGACCTCCATTTAATAAGTGAAAGCCTTTGTCAAGGGAAAAAACCTTCCATAAATAATGAACTAGAAGCAAATTCTAAAAATGATAAATCCGAGACACTAACAATGTCCAAAATTCAGTCGTGCTGCGTTGCCATTCACGAAATACATCGTAAACATTAGAAATGATGAAATGTACATTCACTACAGGGTGCACTGTTCTGTGTGAAGCTTTAATTCGTCGTACTACAATTACAATACTCAGTGAAAGAACTACCGCACTAGAGTCCCCAATTCCCATTCCTGTTTGCCTCTTGCAGTTTCCCTAGGAAGATGTGATAAGCACATCTCACCGAAATTGATGAGATAAACCTCCACCACCGAATCCCAATGTCTCCGGAGCTTTGGTGAAAATTAGCCACATATTATACACTGCTTCCCTGTAGATCAATGCACAGAAGCAGTCCAAACAAAGTGTTGCTTATGAGGACCGATTTACACTTGTTAAATATGCAGCAGTGCAACGGGGTGTAACCCAAACCCATTGCCTCTTGTGAGTAGTGGAATCTTCGTCGATTCTTCCAAAAAGCCAGAGTCAAAGTGGCCTAGAAGACATGAGACTCACAGCAAGAGGCAAGGAGACCGCATCAACTATTTGCTCGCCGGCCTAGTAAGGCCACTAAATAGGGGAGTCAAAATCGTCCATGAAAAATCCCTTACTATGAAAGCCTAAAAGCATGAAATGGTTAAAGAAAAAAATAATCCAGATGGGAGAGATAACTTTCTCATGGACATAAAGTGGGGGAGAGAAATGAAACCAGAACTATCCACAGAAAACCCTACTTTTATAAGCCATCCAAAGGTAGCGGGACCGCCCAAAACCAGTCCTATTGTGTCCAAAAAAGCAGTTTAAAACCACATTAAAAAAGACAATTTAAAGAGAATGCTAGAACAGGAAAAAGCAAGTTAGTCTTCAGAAGAATGCTCCAACTCGCTAAAACACGAGCCTACCCGCTTTTGCAAGGGCTTAAAATTCCATGCCATGTGCGAGTAAGTGTCGGCAGAGAATTCGACAGTGACGCGTCTTTCGCGAACCGGTTTCATCCGCGCGATGAAATCAGAGTTTGAGACACGAGCGCCATCTGTGTTTGAGCCCCGTCCACTTTTCTGTGGTGTTAGAAATAGAACAACTTGATTTCATGAAAGTTACTATGAGAAACCTTGTGGTAGAAATGAAACCTATGATTGCGAAAGTTTTCGGATGACAACATTGCAGCGGGTGGGAACACGTGGCAGTACGAAGACACTATCCCGACTGACTGAAGAAAGCGTACTTCCATCGGAAGGCATAAAAAAGGCCTAGCAGCAGAAGTGAGGGCTATGATCAAGAATTTTTGGAAACTAAAAAAAACTTTGGACACGAGGTAAAGACCATGTGAAGCTAATGCAGAACAATTCCTACAAAAAAGGGGAAGCCTTGCAGAAATGATAAACTGCTAAAATTAGCCTTCCAGCGTCACTGTGATAGCATGGCTCCAGTCGTTCATCTTGACAGATCGACGACCAGTGTCGAGCATCACAGATGTAAAAAAAAATTTTCAAAAATCGGCAGCTGTGAACAAGTATCGTCCCTTTTTTGATAAAGCAACTGAATGTCTATAAACTTGAAAAAAATTAACACAAAATATGGAAGGTTAATTACTAATACTAGAGAAGATAAGAATGAATAGCTGGGAGACTCTAGAAAAATGTACTATACCAAAGAAACCCCAAAAGCGCGACGCTAAAATAAACAAATGAAGACGACACAAGACGGCTATCAACAAGGAATCAAATGTGCACATGTCGATAAAAGTATACGAAACAATGCAATGCTTGCGATGAAGTTATCAAAATGAGGAAGAACATAGAAGCCGTTAGTTACTGTGGCCAAGTACAAGTCAAATGAAGCCTAGTACAAAGCCAAACGCATATCATTCACCACAGGCAGCGTGGAAGGCTATTACAGAATAAAAGTACACACCCTTCTACACTGATTTGCAAAAAGGAGTTAGAAAGCAAAATAGCCAGAGCAGAAATAACGAGAAAAACGCAGAGGACCGAATACAATTTTGAAAAACCGACAGGAAGTCTGAATGGCTACCGCATTTATAAAACTCCAGTAAAAATAAAAATCACCACTTACAGCACAGTAGATGCGATAAAGCGGGACCCCAGCATATCCCAATCCTAGCATAAAAATCCCCAAACCAGTGGAATAGTAGAGAACGGTTTTTCTGCGATAGCTGCGCGCGTCCTGAGATGCTGAACGGAAGACCTGCCTGCAAACATTAATGGATTCAAGGCGAAGATGTCGGAACATGGTAGTGTCAGCTAGAAAAAAAGGTGAATTTGGAGAAAGTTATGCAAGTCACCTAAGTAGAATTTTTTTAGGCTGGAGGGGACGACTAAGTCATTCCTAAATGGCATTAATACATAATAAATGCAATGCATTTCGACGCGTCTCTATGTGGGCTATTACCTTGGTATGGCGAATGGACTTATAACTCAGTCAACTCATATTTAGTTAGAAACAAAAGTACTTATGTAACCTGATATGACGGCGATGGTCTGGTGACAAGAATGTGATCAACGCCTCTACATCCCAGCTTCGAATAAGCAAACCTCGGCAAGTTACAACCAAATATATTCCACGCACGACCCAGGAGAAAAACCTGCACGAATTACCTCAAAGAGAACTTCGTTGAAATCGGATTCATATCATTTCAGCGGTAATTGAATAGGCCAGAAGTTTCAGAAGCCTTATTCCTCACTACAACAAGCATTCTGTCCTCTCTGACACAAGTTCTAAGAACGTATGGGAGAGCTTACCTGCTAAAAACCGAGTTCTAGTGCATAAAATCTGGGGATTTTGTGCATTTCACTTCACACGAATAATCTTGCTCATTAAGATCCTGAGACTACAAGTTACTTACTTTTGAAAAAAAATAATGAAAACTGATTAGTATGCACTGCAATTTCTAGGTAAATACAGATTCGGCTCGTCAAACCACAGTTGGCCCCTATTGCATAATCGCACCCAATTTACTAACAAACAGAATATCTCGTTCACTCATACCCCACCATTGCCCTTTTAACAAGATATAATTACAAATACACATAACATTTGCGTTTCGCCAGACTTTGTAACATACGCATATCCTGATGCTAGGGGTAGGAATGCTCCCGCATGGACCTTTGGTTTTCAAAAGTAGACCCTGACTTTAAGAATATATAAAATGACACTCACTGTACCTAATATATCAGAATGTCGATGAGAATAATGAAAAAAAAAGGCAAGTAAAGCTACATATTTTTTATTCAAATGATTTTATTTAAGAATCCTACTTCAAGACCATGAATGGTCACTAACTACGTGGAAATTAGTTGCTCACACATATGTTAAGACCATAAATTTTAATTTCTGAGCAGATAAAGCCTAACCTGTTTTGGCATCAGTCGAACACAAACTTCATGTAAAACACATTCTATAAAAATATTTCGCAACATATTGTATCAAGGCTAAATTTTGCTAATTTTCTTTTTATCTAGATTTTTGATTAGTTTTTACTTATCTTGCAAAATTTCATGCATATTTTTTTGTTAGTTAAACCAAACGGATCACATGCACGCTTCGGATCAATGCAGCCTGTTTTTTTAAAAAAATTAACGTAGCTTGGCTTTTTAATTTACATTTGACATTTCTTTTTTCATGCCGATTTTCACTTTTTGCCATTGACTCTACTTTATGGTCACTCGAGCCGGCATTTTCGATTTCAGGATGGGGTATCAACGGGACCTTGAGACGTGGGTTTTCTTTTTATACTGTTTTTATAGGCTAGTTTTAGCAGTCGAATCGCCTCCTCACTGTATCTTTTAGGACATTTTACTTTTGCTTGTTCTCCTACCGTAACTTTCCCTTGAAATGTAGTGTGGCTTCTTTAGTAGTCCTAATTTTTTGACTTTATTTGGTTATTTGCTCGGTTACTCGTCTTTGTTATTCACGTAAACTTTTCGCGGAGATGCTCAGCCCACTTAGCATGATTTCATAACAAATCTGCTTCTTTGTCTTTGGTTTTCCTCGCTCATCACAGGGTTTTTATTTTCTTTTTCCGTCTATTTAGCACTGTACATATGCGTTTGTACTCAGCGAAAAAGGTGCATGTTTTCTCCTGCATCCTCATCTTTATGACCATCATGTTCCTCTCGATCACTGCTGGTATTATGGGTCCGTCGGTGCTGACGCGTAACAATCACTACGCTACTAAAATTCTCCCAGAAGAACGAACTATTTACAACGGTTTCTACAAGGTTACTTCTGATCCTGTGATGCTCTTTCAAAGGGAGATTTGGTTATCCTCCGTCATCTACCAAGAGAATCCTAACGGTAAACTTATTTAAGACTGTTTTTCAATCATTTTTACCACCGAAATATCTCTCACCAAGTGGCTGAGCATGCTACTGCCGTGATGTGGCTGGATTTCACTAGTGTAACGTGTAGCTTTTATGGCTTTACTTGCAAGAAATTTCTTTCGTCAACACATGCACGCGCCGTCGCCTCGCACAAGAGTACTCGTACTGGATTAGCCTACGATGTGCGGCACACCTGTCACTACTACGCCTAGTACATCTACATTTGCATTTCTCCAATGTTTAAATGTTGGCATCCTAATCTGATTTAGTGATTTTCTTTTGCCCCTCTGATTCAGCTTTTGTGTCGATTCCGGTTACCGTAAACATATCGGTAATGTGTCGAATGTATCCAAAGGACATGCAAAATGAAGACGATTCCGATCCTGGCGCCGGAGAAGTATTGTCTATCGTTACACATCAGAGAAATACGGTGCTATTTTGCAACAATGGGAAGGTATCATTTTGCTGAAGGAATACTAGTAGTGTGATTTTTTGGATAACCGCCTTTAAAGGGTTAGGTGTAAATTTCTGCAGTGTTATTGTGATAATTATCCAGCCTAAAAACTTTCTTAACCAGTATGCAATATTACTAAGTACCTTTATTTCTGTGTGATTCTTGCATATGTAATGTGTTGACTAACTTAAGGACAGAGATGTTTATATTGAAGTACGCTAAAATAATTTTATTCCGAATTTTTCTGCTTGGGCCGCCAACTCAATTGCTTAAGCCAAAAAATTTTGTCTACTCTACATGATCCTGATGTTGTCACAAATTAGTGCTAACGTCTTAGAATTAATGCTCTTTCTAGAAGTTAACATGCATTTGCAGTGCCTCAGTCGCCCTTTTTCAGTTGGTATGGTCTGTTGATTTTAAAGTGTGCTTTCTCAAAGTAACATTTTTACTTCGCTGTGTTTATAAAAAGTGAAGATAGGCATAAATCAGCCAATGATTTTTCCAGTCAATTCGATCAGTCAGGGCTCTGAAAAAATTTTACTCAGTCATTACCTTAATGTTGGCTGAATAACGGCGCATAATTTTCGTCTGAGCAATGATGGAGCTGCTGGTCAAATCACGGTATAAAGAGCCACCCTTTCATGAACAACATCCCCAGTTCCTGTTAGTAGTATATAGTCTGATCAACGATGGCTCCTCCATCATCTGCTTGTCGGGTAGGGTGGAGCACAGCGGATAAAACCTCACCGTTCTTCCTACAAATGATACGTGTGTGCTACTCTCAGCTGCATGGAATGATGTAGCCAGAGAAGTCTGTGCTCTTATAGTAACATTGCATAATTACAGAAAGCTTTTGAAGTACTTTGGTTGTTGGAATAATCATTGAAACCAACAATCTGAGCATTTTTCAGAATCACAAACTTTCGGCAAATTCCATTTTTATGGTATTTGGTATCTGGAAACCAAAAAAGTGGCCTAGTTCAACCAACTTCGTCCCTTTCACTTTGTCTCCCAACTCTTCCATCTTAGATGCGATCTCCTATTCAAAAGTTCTACGTTTATCTCTGAGTAATTCATCATTTGAATTAAATTATTATCTAGAGTCACCTGTTTTCGAGCAGTAGGGAACTTTTAGTGAAATTCACATCAGTAGTAATTTTTGTGTTGAAGAAACTTCATTTTTTATAGGCATGCGGCGAGCTGCAGCTAGTTCATCTTGCCCTGTTGAATTGCACGGCTTACACTTTCAAAGTGAGATTCTTTGGTCTTCATCCGCGAAACAATGTGGAACAGGAAGGCGACGACGATAACCTGGCCCATGATGCGGACGATATGCACGAAGCCGCAATGAAGCTGAAAATGGCGGATGCTGAGGCCGAGAAACCACTTATTCCCGCCTTCGAGATCACGGAAATTGAGTTCATTACACAGACGCACAATGCCACTTTTAGTTACTTTGAGCTACTCTTGCGATTTGTCGCTTTTCTGGCAGCTTTCGGACTCTTGGTGAGTTGACGCTTTAATGGTGGAGCTGATTTAGCTTCACTTTTGAAGTAAGGTCTCCCTCGGATACAACCCAACATTTATCTACTGGAATTTGTTTTGAGCGTGGACTTTAAATTAGATGCTTTTAATGGGTTTTCCGTTTAGCTAAGTTTTTATGCTAAGTGGAAAACACTTAATTCGCCTATTGGCTGATTTGAGGTTTCGTGTTTCTGTAAAAGACCCTTATGAGCATTCAAGCGAAAAAAGTTAAGTGTGCCGCGTAAGGTTCATTTAAGATTAACTACCATCGTCACGCATAGGTGACGTTGCTATTTTCTTACCTTAGGCGTCACGAAAACGTGCCATGCTTTTGATGGGTTTATAACAACTCTCTGCCCAGAACTGTCATAAATAGACTGGCTGTCTGAAATAGTTAAGCTGCAGGCTTATCTGTCTGAGAGGGATGATCACACTTCATTGTTGGAGCGGAAGGACTTGAAATAAACGTGCAGTTTATGCGCGGTAGTGATGGTGATTTGTTTCTGATACCTTGGTAGCAATGAATTAAGGGGCGACTTTTAGGCTGTTGTGGAGGTACGCTACCGCCTGTGTAAGCATTATTCATATCGAGGCCTTTTTTCGCATAACAAGTGACAAGTAAATGGAGCTGTTTTCAAGCAAAACTGGCTAGTCGTGCTAGAAAATGAGCCAAGGTGCTCCGTTTGATTTTAAGGCCGACCATAAGTTAGGCTGCCTTTGTGTTATCTTCTGATATCTGCGTCTTGAGGTTTCGAATTTTATAATTCAAGCTTTAAGATCCGAAAGTTTTAATTAACTTTTTACTTATTTAGAAGCCAGTGAGGATCAATTCCAAACATTTCTTCAATAAGGCAATTTTAGGTGTCTTCGTTCAAGGTCTGAAAAATTAATACGTATATATATACTATTAGGTTTTACCCTCATTGGGTGACCAAAAAGATCGTGTAGTTTTTCCGGCATAAATCACTTCAATGTCCTGTAATGACTTGTAAAATGCATTAGTTTTTTATGGGTACACATTACAGGGGATAAACGAATGACTGCTGATTTATCGGTACGGTACTATTTATCGTGCTCTCTGCCACTTTTCTCCCATTACCGATACATCAAATATTCGCTCAACCTGATGGATATCCGTTGAGCTTGCCTGTTTTACAAGCCGAATCTAACTCGAATCTAAAGCTTTCTGTATGGGCTCCGGAGAAAGTTTAGTGTGCAATAGCGGAACACATCTCCCAGAAACAGTTTAACAAGTTACCTTAATCGACGGATCACTCAAAGGTAGTTGCATCACCTGGAAGATCCTCCACTCCTGGTCATTAAGAATAAGAGAAGGTTATGTAAGCTAATTATCTGGGTGTCATACGTCATGCATTAAGAAATGACAGTAAACTTGGAAGAACACTGGCTCGTTGTTCACTCTTGCTATGCACCTTCTAAAAACACTGTGTCGGCCGATTAAACTGTGATGCAGTAATGACTCCGTTAAGTTAAAGGACTCCTACCACTACACTTCCAAGGCGAGCATCGCTACATCCCCAAACATTTACGACTGAAATCTTAATGCGACTCGATGTGAAAGCCAAGCTACTATAGAAATGGCCGGGCCTAGTGAATTATGAGTCGGAAGGAAGCGCTGCTCTTATAGGACGATGAAAGGCTCCATAATGCCACTCGCTTAGTAAGAAGACTCTGAACCGATGGTTGATTTACTTTTAAGCAACAAATAAGTCAGTTGAATTCAGTGTATCTGTGTTGGCGATTGTGGACAAGCCCATTCATGCTTAGTTTAGCATTCCATCATGTGTGATGTTTTATTTCATTTGAAAGTCATCACCTCTGCTATTCTACTTCCCTTATTATTCTTTTTGGTGTAGGCTTGTAGGTATCATTATACCCTATTGCATTCAGTGGAGGCTTGTGACGAAGTCTTGAATGGGTAAACGGAACTGCTTTAGAAATGCGCACCTTTGTAGACAACCTGGTGTAAGGTGGGAATATAAGTTGAGTTTAAAGTGTCAGATAATTATGATGTTACTATGACACTGGCGAAACGACTTTAGTTTTGGTCAAAGACGAGCTACTCATTCGACTCTACATTTTAATTTGTGGGGAGAATTGTTGTGTAATCATTTTTCCTCGTCTTTGTGGTGCCGATTCCCTGCACTAAAAAGGGCTCAGAGTTTCGTCAAATTGCATTTGAGGGCTGAATTGTATTCTCAAGTACTTGCATCAGTGGTACTTCTGTATTTCATTTCTCCAATCTGCAGGGTGGCTTCTGCGTATCTATGCGATCCTTTGGGTGGAAATACTGGACCATTGAACAGAAGTTTACTTTAGTACTTCTCATTCTCCTTCTTTTCTTCTACAGTAAGTTTGATTTGACTTGAATGGACCGCTGTTCCCATCTTACAGCGTAACTAAAATTCCAAATGCTCCACAAAGTGGGAAAATCTCTTTTTTGGTCTAGATCCCCTCCATCCACTGATGTATCTTCTGTCTGGTTGGATTCCACAGGCTCTGGACGGTTTCTTTCAAGTCTCCTTTTACGCTTTTCTGCTCCTCTTCTGGCTGTGTGTCTTTGATGCCCTGCGAGTGGTGAGTGACTAGAAAGTACCGAAAATACATGAAACGAAACTTTTTTTCTTTTTCGTCGGTTTGGACTTCATTTGATTTTTGCAACACGACGTTTATTGACGCCTTGTTCACTGGTATATTAATCATCTATGTACCAAGCCCAGCCTACTTATTAAATACATCCGCCTCGATTTCCCCCACATCGATCCACCCGTTTATCCTTCTGTCGTGAATCCACCCACCCACGCCTCTATTATAGCTCTTTTTATAGATTCAGTCATTTTGGTTTCATTCACCTTCATCCGCTTCACTCAAAAGAAACATCACCAAAAGGTGTAACTTGTGCGCATGTACTGCCGCTGCCGCCTACCATCTCATTCTGATTAAGGGTGTCTCGACTGTCCCAAGCCAGTTCATTGTTATGGAAGAGCAGAAAGCTCATAACTGTCGATCACATAATTAGAACTATATGTAAACACTGGGGAAATTTTACACGGCGAACTGAATGCCGGCGTATTTACTAGACATCATTTCAGATATAACATGAATCAAAATTCTCATTATCTCTGTCTGCATTCACTTGCAGGCCTTCATCCACTGTCACGTCAGAATTTAGGCAAAATCGCTCCACACTTCATTTTCAAGAACACACAGCAATTATTCACTATGTAGCAGTTTGATAATCGTCGGTTTTAATTGCTTATCAACTTCATGTATGCTTTTGCGTGAAATCATTTTTTTGTATCATCAATGTCAACAGTCGCCAATGTTTTTTAGGTGCTAAACAGCAAAAACTGGTTTTGATTGCTTCCCTTCAAGCATCGCCTTATTTTTAATTGCTTTGGTGCCAAAATTTGCATTATTTACTCGTCAACATTTTTGGCGAGTTCTTGGAAAGTTATGTCATTTGTTTTCGATAAAGTTTTCTAGCTTTTGTCTAAATTTGCATTCCATTTCGCCAAAAAAGCTATTTTTGAATGGTAAAAGTAGACAACTTCATGGGTTTTTGTGGACAATTTGTTTTAAATTGATTCTTTATATTTTGCCTCAATGTTTGATAGCAATTTCATTTCGCTTCTTCTGTTTTACGTCTTTTTTAGTTATTTTTAGCAACAGAGCATGTTTTAACGCGGCCTTGGAATTGTATAATCGTATTTCTTTCATACACTTGCCTCGTTTTATGCAGGTTTTCGAATTGCGCCTTTTTGGTGCTCCTTTTTTAAACAAGGCGAATAAGGGTGTTTGGGTTTTTAAACCGGTTAACTCATTCACCTATACCTTTAATATTTTAATAAGCTTCTCATCAATTTACAATTTGTTTGCGATAAAACATCGTTAGACGCTAAAGCTATCTTGTTTTTAAGTAGAGTTATTTTGAATTAGTTTATTTCTTCTAAATTAACAATTCGGTTCACTTTATTTGCTCTTCCGCCTTTTGCATCTTTCTTCCCCTAAGAAAGGCAAGACCTTTCTAACTAAACACCAGAAATAATCAAATAAGAGCTGTGGGGCTTAGGTTGATTGCGATCCTCTTTTCTTTATTCAAAACAATTGCTTGACTTCCTTTAAAGAACAACAATACCAGTGGAAACTTTTCTTGGGATTGAATGGGAAAGCTTTTAATACAGTTTACATGCTACAGTCTGGGTAAATTATTTGACATTGTTAATTAAATACATTCTAAAACGGGGTTTACGTTATGCTCTCCAAAAGTGGGAGTTTCGAGCACAATGGCTATTATTTGGCTTTTTGAAACATTTCTCAGCCAGAAATTTCTTGGTCATCGCTCTGCGATAGCTCCTTGGGTGAATATTTGCCAACTTTATGGGTCGAAGCTACGAAAAAGTGGGATTTTGGTTTTAGCACATCCTTGTTGCATATATTTCTCGCTGGAATTTCATTTTAGATGACGCTAACTTAGCTTAAATGGTTTAACTTAGGCGGGTACCGGCCTTGTTCTGTGGGGTAACTATATTTTTTTGATTGTTTTTTAACAATCAAACTTAAATAACTGCAGAAAACTTAAGGCTGTGGGATGGGTGGTGGGTGGGTCGTTTGGAGTGGCCATGATTGTTGGTTTGCTTTGAAAACGTTTAAATACAAAGGCCGTTTATCATCATAAGTTCTCCAGCCAGCCAGCAACTTAGATTGCACGGTGTACTGAGCTATGTGAAAGCAGCAATGAACAAAGTTATGGTCTTTGAGGCTCATGCCATTTGGTATCGCACTGCGCACTGGATTCTGTTGCCCAGTTTTTATTACTTCCGCCCTCCAGCTAAGCTAGTTGTTAACGTTTCGTTTAATCATTCGAGTTATGCATATTTGAAAGTTGGCCTTGGAAGCTTTGCCCTAAACATTTTTAATCACTGGTGGCAAGTAGTTTTTCATGGTTAAGAAGGCAAATTTTCCTGAACGCGGTGCATCTCTCTGAATAATTCATCAATGAGATTAAGTTCTTTTAAGTACATCAGCGTGATACTTTCTGCTGCCACTTATAGCACCTTCCCCACGCGCTATTTAAAAAAGTATGCAAGCGATTTATGTAACTGTCATCGAGTTTACTCGGCCTGGGAAGCAAACAGGTGCAAACCCCATCATCCAATATTTTAGGATAAGAGAGTTCAAAATATCTGAAAAGGGGTACAGGGAACGAAATAATATCGCTCCGATAGACTGGTGCATTACCCGTCTATGCCTTATTGTGCATCCTTATAAGCATTCACACGTATTTCATGTCTCGCTGAGTTACAAGGAGTTGTTGCACCGAACTCTACTGGAAGCCACACAAACTTCTTTGGTCACACCGTAGTTACTATTTCAGGAATTGTTGCGCACTTTAAAACCAAATTAGCGCTCTGCAAAACTGTGCCATTATATGAATTACCGCCGCATTGGCAAACGAAGGGAAAGGTACTACATAGTTTCACGATTTGAGTTTCTTTGCTGCTGGTGAGTCATTTTTTTTTCGATCACAGTCCTTCGGAGAAAGTAAAGTGATCAAATTGCAAACCTGAGTAAAAGTTAAATGTTTAATGAAGCTGGCTAAATAAATTAACTAGTCAAAAGCAAATCGTTAAAACTCGCCATTCGACTGGCATATTCTCTCACTTGTTACTACCATGGAAGTTCTCACTGTTTCTGCTTCTACTCTTCCCTTCATCTAAAACTGCTATTATACACTGAACTAGCGAAGGAAAGTCGAAAACGTGCATCCGCACGCCAACTTCATCGGGTTATCAATCTCAGGGTATATTATACTGCTCTATTCTGGTGATCCTGTGAACCTTCACAAAGCGGGCTTCAGCTCTCACATTAAATTTGTTTAATGAACTGGTCAAAGGAGGTCTACCATAATTCAATGTTTGATTATTCAGTAGTCAAATCCAGACAGAATCTCTTTCAGTTTTTTCTTCCTTTCAGGCTGACAGATCATGCTGTCGGTTCTACTGCTTACGCCTCATTATTCCAACCCTAATTTGGCTCGTCTTCGTAGCATTTAACGGCTGGGTCGTGCATTCGGAGTATTGTGATCCTCTCTTCTATCTCCTCCACCACTCAGTTGCTATCCAGGTGGGTTCGGGCTCTAGCTTTCAAATCGAAATAAATGAATTATAGCGACATGATACTTGAGGATGCTTTTCCTATGACCTAATAATTCCGTTGATAAAGTTATATTTTTCAACAAGTCAAAAAGGTTCTTTGCCTCTGAAATGTGCGTGAACTGGTAATTAGCATGTATATTTAGCAAATCCCGCAAATTAACGCGGATCGCAATTTCTCCTTTTTCCCATTTGTGGGATTCACAGCTGAGCCGAAAAAAAATGTGTATATTAGGGTATTATGAAACTTAAGAATGGATCTTCGAAGTTCTAATTTTAGCCATTTCAGAACTGTTCGTCGAGCAGGTGCCTGTTTAATAAATCCAGAAACAAGTTTAGTTAGGTCCTGATTATTTCATAATTTAGGTCTAATGTTAACTCCAAAATAAAGTAAAATTTAATTGAGTTTTGAAGATTTGTGTTGACGATGTGGTAATGTTCATCAAGATACAGCTGGTGCATTGAATTGTAAAGTTGACTGATCGTTCAGCGGATTGTCTTTCTATTTTTGGAATCCAGTATTACTCAAAATGCATCTCTGAACGTTTAACGCTCTTGTCAATCTTGTTCGGTGGTGGGTTTGGGTTGTCGTTAGCTATTCTTTTTTCATGATTTAGAATGGTTGTCAGTTTTAAGAAAAGCAAACTGGGCTCCTCTTTTGATTAAAAAGTGATCGGAGTTGGAGTTTGGGGAATAGAAAATCGGTTCGTTATTTGAGGCTAAGTTGCTGCCCAACAAAGCCCAGTGGAGATCTTTTTAACAAACTTCCCTCTTATGTGACGTTTGAGAGCGCGTCTTCCACTTTTACTTTTGTAAAAGTGCATGATTTTGTGCATGGTTGCAATGTTTCTCTTCGAGTTTTTTTATTAGTGTGTGCACTTATGTGTGCCTCTCGAAAACTCCAACGAAGCCGGTCTTGTGATGATTTTTAATTGCAATTAGTGATCCCTCTGGAAAGTTTAAAGTGGATCCATTTGCGGTCCACTGTCAGCAAACTACGCGGAAGGCACCTATCTTGAGGCCAATTTTTTGCGGCTACACTGATATCACTTAATCCTTTAATTGTATCGTTCCCAATTTCTCACAGTATGGATTAGTAGCAGCTCCTTATATCTTTTTATAATTTCACTGTTTTCATGCCATCGTTTACGTTCTTCTTGTGCAGAGGATTTGGGCACGTTCATTTCCATTTCGACGTTACCAAATGTTGTACACACCTTAAATCATTAGAACAGCGATTAGCCTCTTTTCAATTTAGAATGTAATGGTATTTTCCGCATACGGTTAAATTTTTCCTTCGTGCTCCGCCAATGTTACCACTGTAACCTTCGGGTTATTACAGGAGTTGCTACTAATTACGCAAGCCTGAAAGTCGCTTTATTATAATCGCATAGGAGGGCTGGAAAACTTGTGGTATGGACTTTTGATCATGGAGGTCGATTCGTGGGAGATGGAAAGGTATATTTATCATGGACACTGTTTTTACCGTAATTGTGCTGCACCACTCTGATTAGCAGCACAGCTGGCCACAACTCCTGCATGGTTCGTTTTTTAATTGTGCTATTGAAAAGCTACGCTGGGTCTCTCGGTGGCTTACCTGTTTGTTTTACACCATAGGTCTTTCTAGCACTTCTGGGGGTTTTGGCTTTCATCTACCTCCTCTACTTTTTCATCCTCCTCTTCCGCTCGTACTCCGAGTTGCGATCGATGCCTTACTATAGTAAGTCCTCAACAGTCATCATTCTTGTAGTTTGCTAAATCTGTTTTGCAGTACAGTAGGTATTCAGCTTGATTACTCTCATACTCGAGAGGACGTCTTAACTTTACTTAAAAATACCTCTACCTTATCACCGGTAATGCTTTCAATAAACATAGTTATAGCCTAGGCCACTTTTATTACCGGATGCTCATTTGAAAAGGTGTTTACATTTGGGTTGCCTTTTCCTATTTTTACTCGGAGTTGCACACAAATTGTCATCCTCTAGTAATGCACTATTCTAAGCATATTCATTTGTATCGTGAATCATTATCCCCTGTTCACTATTAAAGTGTTTTATTTAAATTTCTTTGTTTATAAATTGGTAGTTGCGGCTTTGTCTGGAAATGCGTCTCATGATAACTGTGATCGGAGGATTGATTTTATGACATGGAATTACCTTGATGGTTTCCGGACTTATGCACGCAAAAGAGTGTTTCTGGTGGTCCAATTTAATATCTTTATTTAAATGCTAATCGTACTGGTCTTCAAAAGTTAGTCCTTTCTTCATTTCGTTACAGTATGATTGGATATGGTTTCCCAAGCAAAATCCATTTATTAATCCAGTGTTTCTATTTTACCTGGCCCGAAAACATATGCTGATACGATTGTATTGCATCTACGAATAAGCAGCAAATGTGTCGTGTTAACTGCAGCTGTTGCAGCCATTTCTTGGGGCAGTCGAGACACCCTTAAACAAAATGAGATGATAGGCGGCAGCGACAGTGCGTGCGCATATGCTACATCTTTTGGCGATAAATTAAGCTTCTTTTAAGTGGAGGTCTAATACTCAAACGTAAGTATATCTGCCCGTGTCGGCAGAATACTTCCAGAGCAATACGATACGGCGATGACACACTTAGCCACCCAACAGTAACACATTTAAACGGTTTGAATGTGAACGTTCCAACGATGACCATATATCCATCCCTCGGCCTGTTTGTAACAATCCCAGCAGTGGTAGTTCTCAGAATCCCTGGGTCACAGACTCAGCAGTTGTTTCCACGAAAGAACGTTCACCAACTTCGTGGAACACCTACCAATACAGTACGAGCATTCACAAATGCAAACATTTGCAATTGGAAAAAAATGTAGCACACATTGGATACGAAGGCAGCATTGCGCTTTTGACCACCACAAGGGGCGCTTCAAGGATAGTTCGAACTTAGTGGTGAACCTTCCCATGCAAAATCTGCTTCCTGGGTACCAGTTAAGCCCTGCCAAAAATGAGTGCCGACGTGAGCGCGACTTGTACTTTTTTTGAAATTCTTCATTCATTATACCCCTATAACTTCGAGATTTCCGGTTTTACTTCATTGTCGGTTTTTGGTTATAGTAGCAGATGGTAAAGTCTTCGTTGTTACACCGCCTTCCACTCTTATTTCAGATCTGCGCTTGACTCTCCTGCTCATTCCAGTCCTGCTGATGGCCGTCAATTTTCTAGTGGTGATGGGCCTGCGTTTCAATCCCTATGGTCCGGCCTTTTACCTTCGTCCTGTCACTACCGAGGTTGCTACTCCCTTTGAGGGATTTCCAGTGACTCCTAGCGGCGCTGCTTTCACCTCCTTCCGCTCCGCTCTTGAGCTCACTCTTAACTTCAGTATCGTCTTCTGCTTTGCACTCCTTATGGTCATTGCCTACTCGCCCGCCAGTACTGCTCTCGCGGGTAAGGACGGGTTCTTCTTAATTTTGAAGAAATTTTGGTTTTGTGCCCGACCCATAGAAAGAGGCTCAAAAGCTTCGTAACCTTCCATCAATTCATAAGACCCTTATAAGGCGCATGATGCTCTCATTTGCCCTATTATACGTGTCGGAGGAGCTAAAACGCTAGTTTTGAGGTTTGTATAATCAGTGTGTCATCACATTGTAAGCCAATGTACAAACGCGTCTGATGCTAACAGATTATTCGTTCATAAGTAGTTGTATTTGTGCCGCAATCACGTATTGCTATCAACCGCGCAGATTTATTCTTTTGTTCACTGTTTCGGCGGAAATTTACCGGTCTCAAACTGTTGTCAATTAAAACTACAGATGGTAATCCCAGACGGTGTTTGAACAAATAATACTTTATTAATCATGGCAACGGAATTTCGTGCGGCAGTTTTCAGTATAGCGTGTTGCAATGACTTTGCGTACCATAACTCATGTCCACTTTTAAAATGCATGCGATTGCTTACGTTCATGCATCATAAAACAGAGGGATGTGCATCGACTTACTGACATGGTGCTCTTCACTGTTCTAGCTGCTACTTCTCTATAAGATTGCATGTTGACGTGGTTCTATCTAGTTTGCATCAGCAACAGTTAAATTAGTAAGTCATAAAAGCGTTTTTCTGCCAAATTAGGAAGCTTTTGAAGAAGATACTGTGAGCAGTAGTGGAACGCAACACCTAGAAGTAGTTTAAAAGGTCGTATTTCCATTGATGAGTTACTCATTTGTGCATCTCATTCTGAAAAATCCTCTATCCTCGATACTGGAACACATGCGTTGCTGTTGTTTCTAGGTCCAGATTAAGTGGGTAGGTTTAATATCTTAGCAATAAAGATGTAAACCGTAGAGCGGCATTCTCGCCATTTTCATTCGATACATGATGTAGCAATAGTCGAATACCATGGATGCAATTCCATGGTTGGGTTGTATAGAAAAATGCCAAATTCAAAAGAGCGATGCAATTTATTTAGACGGTTGTAATCTGAGGTGCCACTGTTATTAATTCGAGTTTCTATGCTCGAGTAGCCCGGGTCCTATGGAGCTCACCAATCAGATGAATGGGTAAGGCCTTAAGGATTGAATTCTCTATTGCTAAATGCGGGTGTCAGCACAACGATGTGACGTGCGAGTACGGACCTAGTTGCTGACTCGAGGAGTCTGGCTGAGGCCGAGTCAGAAATTGCACCTGAGGCTGGGTCACTCAGTTTATGGTAGTAAATTGACCTTGGGACTAAAGTGACCGTTACTGTATTTCAAGAGTATTTGAGCACATAGTCCCGTCCAATCCGATGGGAGGATAAAGGCACAATTTCTAGAATGATTGGAAGTTTTACGCAAGAATGGAAAGTTCTAGGAGATTATGCAGGTTCATTTCTCTGGAGTTCCAGACATCCCAGCAAAGATCAGCTTGTCCGAATGCTTTGGAGATTGATTTTGAGAGTTATTAGGACTTTTTCGATGTTGTGCGGCAAATGCGTTTCACATCCTAATGAGATTTACAAAAAAAATTACTCAGTGCTAAAGTGACAAACCCTTACAAAAACCAATCCCAACGAGCTATTCCATAAATAGTATAAACTTTTATTTATTTCATTTTGATTTATTTAAACTTTTATTATCTGCTTGTTTAATTTTCGGCAGGCGTGTTGTCGAGAGACTGTAAATAGCTTAAGAACGATTCGTTCAAGTGTCGGTGAAAATTTCAACGTGTAGTTTTCGACTCATTTGCTAAAATTAAGTCGATTATGAATAAATTTGCACTGGAACAGTAGGCATTAGGATAAATTCAGTCAGTTGATAGAAAGACATGCTCGTGGCGTAGAAACCGCAGTTTCTGATACCCACATCCCAAAGGATAGTCTTTCAGAGTGCTTCCTGCTTCTAGTGTGTATGATGTTTTTCGCATACCCTTGGTTTCGACATTTTTGACCACGTTTATGTTGTTCCAACAGAAACTTCTTAACTCACAGGCAAACTTCATAAAGAACATCGTTTTCTCAAACTGACCTCGACGTTTAGACTGATCTTTTTTCTGCTTAACGGAGGAAAATAAATCTAACCAAAGGTTATGGTAGTTACCGGTTGTAATTTTTAATGCGTGTTTGATTGCCACTTGCATTCGGGAGTTTGTAAAATATTTTTAACGCTGATTACATGTTGAAAATTCAACGGTATCACTATCGTGATTTTGCAATAAAATTTGTTTTTATTTATTATATCTTTAGAAGCAAATTACAAGGATGATCCTTCTGCATCACTGGTTTACGAATCAGATGAGGACGTTTTGTACGGGTAAAGCATCGCTTTGTTAATTTTTAAGCTCATATTTTAGATCATTAATTGTTATAACATCTGACTATGTTAGGCGTTTATTGTTAGTATATTTTTTCACTCATACGAAACGTGTTGCAGTCAAACGGGAAAACTCAAAGCCACAAGTATATAACGGATGGGAAAATTTGAAAAAGTACAAGTCGCGCTCACGTCGGCACTCATTTTTGGCAGGGCTTAACTGGTACCCAGGAAGCAGATTTTGCATGGGAAGGTTCACCACTAAGTTCGAACTATCCTTGAAGCGCCCCTTGTGGTGGTCAAAAGCGCAATGCTGCCTTCGTATCCAATGTGTGCTACATTTTTTTCCAATTGCAAATGTTTGCATTTGTGAATGCTCGTACTGTATTGGTAGGTGTTCCACGAAGTTGGTGAACGTTCTTTCGTGGAAACAACTGCTGAGTCTGTGACCCAGGGATTCTGAGAACTACCACTGCTGGGATTGTTACAAACAGGCCGAGGGATGGATATATGGTCATCGTTGGAACGTTCACATTCAAACCGTTTAAATGTGTTACTGTTGGGTGGCCAAGTGTGTCGTTGTCGTATCGTATTGATGTGGCAGTTTTCTGCCCCACATCATTTTATTTTGATTAAGTCTGTCTCAGTCTACCCAAGACATGGCTCTCAAGCCACACGTAGCGTGATACGTTTAGCACATTTGCACCCGATTGCAGAACTGTCTCGCTCCGGTCTGAAAACTTTTTGTGCATTATTTCCTTAAATTTGCTTCTATTTTTTTCGACAAAAAATAAGCTCTTATTTCGCATTCCTTGACTGATTGTTATCCTACTTTCTGAGATTAAGAAATAAAGTGGTGGAATTTTATTGAAGCAGAATTTTGTTCTATCGCTTTTTTAATTATTCTTTCAGCTCCGACCACGACGATATTCAACTTCGTCGGTCTGTTCGAAGTCGTTAGTCTGTGTCGAGATATATTCTTACTTTTCTTTCCTCCAACTGTGCCTCCATTTTTACATTTTCTTTTTAATTGATCCTTCGGATACATTCCACCACTCCTAATCTATATCGCATGTGTTCATTTTGTTGTCTTTTGACCATTCTCTTCAGGGCTTTTGCTTTTTTGTTGTTCGCATTTGTGAAAAACTATTGCATACACACATGCCTCTTTTTGCTCTCTTTGCATATATCCCGCCTTTGAGCTCAAGAATTGGATTGGAAAGTAAAACCGTTTAACAGGTTATCCCTGATGTTATGAGGTTTATCATTGGCCATCCATGTGTTCTTTTTTTGCATTGGCCGATTGACTTCGTTGAGAGAGACTTATTTCGATATTTATAAGGTATCCGTACGTGGCTAATGCATGCACTCTATTAGGAAATCTTGCTTTTTAATTTAAAATTTATCCATAGCTTGATAATATGTGCCATCGAGCAATCACAAAGACCCTTATTTGGAGGTCTAAAAGATTGTCTCCTGACGGTTATAAAGGCAGGAGGTCTAGGCCTAACCACTAGTACCTCGTCTTGCAGGTTTATATTTTTCTATACAATAATTGCATGGAAATAAGAATCTTTCATATTTTTTGTGTTATCACTACCTGCTATCGGAGGGTAATTTGATCGTGATTAAAAACTTGTATCGGGCTTTCGTCTACTCATTCTTGATCGCACATGTGTAACTAGAAATGCTTGTGAACAATGCGTTAACAAATGCTTTTATTCTGCTACTACTTTTGAAAATGCATCGTGTCAATCTCCTTTTCTCTACCATGAATACCAACGCGCTATTCTGTTCTTTGAATTGTTGAACCTCTTTGACCTACCGTTTTACTTCATTATAGAAAAACGAGTTCTACTATGCCTTTATAAACAGGCAGTAAGCATTTGACGACCCTCAGATTAACAGTTTGCAGCAAATTCATTTCGTTTCGACGGCGCCGCGCACAGGCACCTACAACGGGCATAACGCTGCAACCTACGAACTAGGGGGAAGTAGCGGAGGTCCATTAGAAACTCAATTCAGGATTATTTTTGTATTGTTTTCTTGTAGACACTTGCCTGCTTTTTAAACGACATTCAAACCATTAGTCCTATTCAAAAGGCTGAAAGCGCGGATGGGGTTGCAGGGGAGCAACGGCAGTTAAATACCAAGCTGTTTCGTAAAGTGTTCCATCAAGCTGATGAATTGTTTGGAAGTTCACCAAGGAGGATCTGAATTTCTGATTTGTCAAACCAGCCGGTGAAGGGGGAATAATCAACACCTGGTTTACTATTTGCTTCAGTGAAATGTAGCCATGGCAACGTCTGTCAAATCGTCATCAACAAATGCGTGTTAATGTCCCCTCATTCTTATTCACATGGGTTCTACTTAGGTTTATGCAATACTGTACACTGACATATTTAATTGCCCGTTTAATGTGGTTTGTATTTCTGTCATATCAATTTATTCAAGTGGTTATGAAAATCGTGGGTACTCACTCGGTGCAGTAATTTTATTACCTTTTGATTAACCAAGATGGCACTGGTTTCAGAAGTACTAATGTTGAGAATGCCTTGATGCACAGTTTCCGTAAGTGTTATGTTGACAAAAAGGCTTTTCCATTGCCTGAGTTGCAGAGTAGTGAAACAAATTTTCCCACAATTGTGGATTTTCATTGAATATGATTCACTGGAAATGCACGACTCCTGTTTTTCTTATGACCCAATTGCCTCCTCTATAATCTGGCTACATGGATGGCTTAGCCAAGGGACCTCTAATTGTTTGTAACAAAAGCGGGATAAAGGAATGAGTAATTTTAAGACAAGAAGGCCCAATAGTTTCCCACTGCAGTACCTAAGTGCATAGTCTGTGTGACGTATTTCCCTTGTAGAAGATGGGACGATGAATGCCGCATTTAGTTTGCTTCAGTTATAACCCTCATTACGGTTCATAAAAGTGGTCAAGTAGGTTAAACACCCTGGGGAAAAACGCTTAACTTTCTGGGGAAGACAATCCTGTCACATAGAACACACAATGATAAGAAATGATTCTTCGTGAATTTGTAGTGTTTAATCCATTGACAAATGTGATCAGCAGCTTTGACAGTGTGCACCAAATAACTACAATTAGTTTGCTTAGCGAAAAAATCTTCCCTTCTGTTCCCTCCTATCGTGTCTCTATTCATTCTATGGCGAAATCAAAATCTGAATGAGGGCAACAAAGTAATTTATTTTGCAGAATCAGGTCTTGATGAGGTTGTTCTCCCAATCATTCTTTGTTCAAGCTTCAGAAGTACACCGTTTTTTTTCTCATTTTCACGCTTGATTCGTATGCATAGCTCCATGAAACCAGCAAGTCGGTAGTTTAAAACCTTCCCACTGCTAGAAATGGAGTCTTGCCGTGATGAGCAATATGACGAGTGGGGCTGCTACTCAGGAATTCCACTTTCGCCTCGTGCAGAACGTTAGGGGTCATTTTTGATTCTCTTGAACGGATGGTGACGCCCCCTCGGTCACAGGGTTTGTCCAATCTATCTGCTTGCCACCATATTTTACATACTGATGGCTACAATGAATGATACAATGATGACGGTTGAATGAACAGTTAGCAGAATGTGAGATTTTGCAGAATTACAATTTATTATTGAACTAAATCTATTAAGAGACTCATTCGAAAAATAGAAGTGAATGTATTATCGTTAAATTTGGCATTTGTTGTGGTGGGTTTGTCAGAAAATATTAGCCATACAATCCTTTTCTATACATTCTCAACAATTTAATTCGTAAAGGAACTTAAAGTAACTGAATTTTACGTAAAAGTGCTAGCTTTCTGCCAAGTGGGTTTAAAGTATTGCAAAAGGGGATAGTTTTCCTGCTATACATTCACTTATCAATTCCTCCCTTGGATCGTTCAAAAGACATTCTCGCATATTGCTGCACAGAACCATAGTTCTCTTTCCATCCTTCCCTTTAAAATATATACAAATTTTTTCGTGTCACAAATGGTTTTTTAGTTTCATTAAGTGGAATAAAACCAATCCAAGGAGTACCCAATTTAGTGGCAACTGATGAAATCCTCGACCGTGGTGCTTGTGACAGGTATTTTCGAGTTAAATGAAAAAAACGTTTTGAAATGGTGTTTAGGACATGCTTAAAACGTGTCAGCAATCTACGATCTAATTTTTGTGGAAAATTGATAAACGGTTGTTAAACTTGATGCATTTTGGTAAACCTCCTTAATGCCTACATTATAGTAGATAATCCTTCATTCCTTCTGTTATAAAATTCATAATGACATGCAATTAATGAATAGCATCGAGTAAAACCTTCACTCTGATTACCGATTTTACGACTAAGCTGGAACATGGATGCACAGGAGAACTAATACGAAATTTTGGGAAGTTTAAATCCTTTAGTGTTATATGCATCATGAAGTAAAGCCGTTTCTCTGCAGAATTAGAAATTAACTTGAACAATTCAGCACCTTCGGAAGCTGCATCGACTCGTTTTGGCAAAGAAAACACTCACAAATACGATAGTGTTGTTGGACTTTAGCTGCTACTCCCACAGAGGAAGGGCGGATTCCAGATGATGGTGCTTCTGTCGGAGTCTTTTTGAAAAGTGGAGATACTCAAAGATGCAAAATGCCGTTTCTCGGCTGTCGGTTTTAGTAAGAATTAAATAATTCTGTAAGATGATTCAGGGGAGGACAACTTCTGTTCCTAAATCCCTTGGGCAAACAAGACATTTAATCTAATAGCTAGTCTTAAATGGGAAATGAGCATTCGACTTTTCTCAAATAGACAACTTTTAGCCCCTGGCGTGCTGCAACAAGGTTAACCAATCCCACACTGATGAATTCAACCCGTCTTCCTCCTCGAACCACCACGCATCCATGACGCAACCCTAGAGCAGCAGTACCACCAAAATCCCTAGCATGAACACGAGCTGGAATAATGGGTTCAACGGCTGTAAAGCCAGGAAAGTGGTCACGTTTTTTAATTCAACCTCCTTAATTAAGCAATGTTTTCATGGGATTTCTGAGTGTTGATCAATTAAAGACCATGAAATTAGTATTAACTGCCTTGGGCGTTCTACCGCTACGTTCTACATAAGATGGAGGAGTTTTAAGGCTTTGAAGCGAATAATGAAATTGACGTGCGGCCGTTTGTTTTGCTGGTAATAGCACTGGAAACGGTAATGGTAGCTTCAAAATCGTCAGCTTCGAGAAGGCCGGATACTGAAATAAGCTGGCCAAAAATTGTTGGAATAAATTGCACCGAATTGGATGTACAACTGCAAAACAAAACGACTACGTGCTCTGCCAAAAATAAGGCACGGAACTGATCGTTCGAAAGGTATTTCAGAGAGTTTGATGTGTGAAACCGAAAACAACCACCCATGTTGCAAATTAACACGTGAACAAATCCCTGTCGAACGCAAATCCAGCATTGGTGCGAACAGAAGATATAAATGCATACAGTAGTTATACTAGTTTAGTGTATGGTCATGATCAACAAAAGGTTGTATTTACCAAAGGATGGGCAACATTTCTGGAGAATTAGTGAAAATTAATGAATGGACAAATAAGTGCGTTTGACTCATCGCATAATTATTTGATAATGAGTTTAGCCGTAGATTTAGTTATTCTACCACTTCAGACTCCATACAATTGCAGCCTACTATGACTTCAAATTAGTCCAGTGCTGAGGATAAGGCTTAAAAATGGCAATTTGCTATTTTGTTTGAATATATGCTTAACCACTGGTTCTATTATAACCCCAGCTGATGTAAATCCGCTCAGCATCATAGTCTTTCAGTAATGCCTGCAACAGTTTAATCCTTCTATGAATTGTCATTTCGTTTTCGCCTGCATTACTGTGATGTGTTGGAACGTAAAACACGCTAACAGGAAAATATGAATCAATTTGTCAATCTGCGTATGATTGATCTTTCAGGAAGGCTTAAGCAGGTAAAACGTACAAAGTTACTCCCAAAACACTCCAAAATGCAGGAGGATAAAGATATTTTCCAACATTTGCACCATTCATATAGCACTTAGTCTACCTCAAGATTTTGATGTTTTTACCTAAATTTTTTTGTTTTTGAATACATTTAAGACATGCGGTATCCTTTTCGTGTAATTTTGTAAATAAAATATATTTGTTAAGTTTCATATTATTATAAGCGTTTAATGTAGCACAAGGACAATTTTCATTGGTTTCTTGTGTGGGCATAAAAGGCGGGCCTCTCCTCTTGGTGTGTTCAATTTTTCCCAAAACGTGTTGCTAAATATTGGCAAAAAGTACACTGTTCAACGATGTCGCACATTTGTGTTACGCCCGATTGTGGAAAACCCGCTACGTTGCGATGTCCTACATGTATCAAACTAGGGATTACTGGTTCCTATTTCTGCACCAAGGTAAATGACCCTAACATTCACACCATTTATACCACAGGAGTGCTTTAAGAAGTACTGGAAAACCCATAAAAACCTTCACCTTCTTGCAGGTTTGTTTTCTTGCCCAGATTTTAGTCGAAATCATAGAGGGGAAATGTATGTTCCCTTCCTCGGAATTGGACACCATATTCGATGGCTACTATTTTACGGGTCCACTTAGACCGGCAAAGAAGGTAAGTTGTCACATCGAAAGATACTTGGATTTTCTTTTTTTAGACGCCTTTTAGGACTATTCCGGATCATATTGCGCGCCCCGACTATGCAGATACCGGCATTCCGGTGTCTGAACGGGAGGCCAAGAGCTCACACTCGATTATTGCGCTCAATAAAGAAGAAATTGAGGGAATGCGGGTCACTGGAAGAGTAAATTAGGTTATATTACCTCATATGCTCTCCTTAGTTGGCAAGAGAAGTTCTCGATGAGGCAATTGCCGCAGTTGGTGTTGGTGTGACAACCGATGAAATTGACCGGATTGTCCATGAAGCCTGCATCGATCGGGATTGCTATCCCTCACCGCTCAACTACTTTAACTTCCCTAAGTCCTGTTGCACGTAATTTTCTCTCCTTTTCCATGACTGCTCTTTGTTGTCTGTAGGTCGATAAACGAGGTGATTTGTCATGGTATTCCTGATCAGCGGCATCTTGCCGACGGTGACATTCTCAACAGTAAGTCATCGACTTCATGACACTTTTGCCATGATTCAAGTGCTAATATCGGTTGCTTATTTGCTACTTTATTATGATTTTGATCTTATGCATGAGTTCAGTGTGGGTGACTTTGATCCGAGGGGTACTTTAAATGCCTTCACTCTTAACTATGCGTAAGCTAGTATGATGGTTTGACAGCACCATTCCTACAGGATGAGTAAATTTGACGAAGTGTGGTTTTCAAGCAAGTTGTATGGATTATCATTCGAAGCAAAATATTTTAAAGGTATACCGCTTTTATTTCAAAATCCTGCTAATTTTAAGTAGGCCCTTATTGTTGCATTGTTCACTGCTCATCGTTACTTTTCCTCCTAAAATTAAGAAACCTAGTGACTTGATTTATTTAAATACACCCTATTTTGCCGCTCTCTTGACTTCCAGTCACATAGTAGACTCACCGACAGTTCCTACTCTTGATCACTTTTCAATGCCTAGTTGACATAACCACCTACTTTGGTGGTTTCCATGGTGACGTCAACGAAACAGTCTTCGTGGGAACGCCTAACGAGAAGTCCATTCGACTAGTGAAGAGTACCTACAACTGCATGGCCAAGTCCATGGATGCTGGTGAGCCCTTTTACTTTAATTTTTATGCGTTTTTTAATACATTGAGGTCACATAGCGTCTAAAGCGTATCTGTGGGTTTACTTAGTTCCCCATTTCAGTTCAAATAAACATTTTTTATCTGTTGGTTCACTACGATGGCTGTTCAGGTTAGACAGAGACTGGGTTTTCATTGTCTAAAAGACATCTTATCGTGATGATCATACACACAATGATGAGTCCGAGATATACTGAATCGATATCACTATCGCCTGATATATGTCATGCGTGGACAAGATGAGTTTGTAGACGACTGTCTTATTGCGTGCGTGCATCCAGCAACGTGTGGCGGTGGATACTTCTTGCAAAAAATAATGGCGCGCTTTTATCTACGGAAGAATTCATGCTCGATATTGCAAAGAGATGGAAATTGTTTGAATAAACTGCTTCTACGACTTCTGTCTGTCTGTTGTCAGTTATCTGGGTTGTGGTGGTTCTCAGCGTTTCCAGCTCACTGAACAACAGTACTTGGAGCGTGGAACGCCTGCCTCCTCCTGGATGCTTGTTCGGCTCATAAATTGCTGTGTAACAAGATTTCAAAAGGGCTAAATTCTTCTGTGGGAAGGGGGCATTTAGCACGCTTTAGGTATCCATACATTCAGACTGTCCCAGTATAATTCAGCCGTAGCGACAGCAGTGCTTTTTGACCCTTACGTTAACCGTTAGAATCAAATCTGCTGTGTTTTACGTCTGACTCTGCCCTCTTATCTTTGTGAATGGACGAATCGGTCGGTAATGCTTTCATCCATCGTAGTTCGCGTGGGAATGAAGTATCGCGAGCTGGGCGACGTCATTCAACGTCATGCAAATGCTGAAGGATTTTCGGTGGTGCGAACCTACTGCGGCCACGGTGTGCACAGACTTTTCCACTGCCCGCCCAATATACCCCACTATGCTCGTAAGTCATGTCTACTCATCAAAACTTTCCGACTGGGTAATAATTTTTTTGGGTCTGCTTACTGTCGACTACTGGGTTCATTAGGCACCAGTAGTGTCTATTTCAACCTGTAAACGTATTGTTTATTACTTGGGTTATAAATGGTTTTATTTTAAATGCGCAGTAGGGATGCCATTTGCTTTCCTGTTTTGATAGTTTTTCGTAGGGGCGGTTACATAGCAATAAAACCGTTTTGCCAAAGTTACCAAGATAAATCAGTTTTGGACTGATTCTTCCTGTTTTAACTCTGGCTTTCTCAGTTGTTTGGACCCCTGTTTTGTCACATTTTGACTGCTTTTATGTCGGTGCTGAAAGCAGCCTTGCGGTTACTTTAGACTAGTTCAATTCGGGTATGACTGCATTGCCGTTTACAATTAGGGTTTCTTCGCCTTTAAGTCTGAAGGTGTTTTTATTAGCATTGTCATGAACTGAGGCTCGTATAATAGCATAAACGAGTAAAAAAGCCCTTTTATTTCATTCCACTTCCTCTAGTCAAGTGTTATTATAAAATTATACTTACTAAATTAATTTAAGCACACGCTCTACAACCCTATATTTACCACCAACAGAAAACAAGGCAGTGGGATCGACAGCTCCAGGTCATTGCTTCACAATCGAGCCGATGATCAACGAGGGCAACTGGAGGGATGAATTGTGGCCGGACAAGTGGACAGCTGTCACAATTGACGGTTTGCGATCTGCCCAATTCGAACACACCATGATTATCCTCAAACGTGAGGAAGGAATTGAAACACCTGCCATGCTGGAAAACGGGCCTCCTTTGGAGGTCGTGACCGCACGCACTATAAAGGGTGAGGATAAGTTAGCCAATGTGGAGCTACCGCCTGAGGATGCGCTGCATTTCCGTCGTTACGGACGGCCGCACTTTGTTGATCAGTTGCACTCCCTGAAAATGGATGTTAAAGCTATTTTGGAACAAAAGGGTACCTCAAATCCGACGGCGAAGTGACATGGCAGTAACTTAGGCCCCATTAATATCGTCCTTGCCTTCTAAACCTTTGTTTATACATGACGCTGACGATAACGATGATTTTGATGCCAGTTTTGGCGAATTACATAACCGTCTATTACTTGCATTCGTCTTGTTACGTTCGAGTCGGTGATCTTTAGGGCGAAAAATGATATTATTTTTCTATGACAATTTTCTGTTTTGTTATTCGTCCACTTCCTTGAGAAGTTTTTAGTAAGTTTAAGTCTCCCTTTGCCTTTTATTACAAAAAGACTTAATTTCTTTGGTTTATTCAAGATTCTTTGAATATTCCTCGGTAATGCAATGAAATTTGTGCAGCTGATTTCGGATTAAGATTCTTGTGCTTTGTTTAATGAATGCAGGGAAATAAGAGCAGTATTTTGGTGGTTATGGAATGGACACTTTGGAGAGGTTCAGTGTCCCATTTAGCGGGAGCATAATGGATTTCACTAAACCTTATGATTCTAAGTAAATGCCAACGTAGGAGGCCGTGTGACTGAAAAGATTTGCTAGTAATAAGGATGAAATCTCGACAAATTGTAGCTTTCCTAGCCGTTCCGTGTTAAAAATCATTAAGTTTAATGGTTATTTGAATTAAATCTTACTTTGAGCACTTTTGGATTAAGGAGGCAAGAGCAGTGTAGACCTGTGAATGAATCTTTTAATTAACACCAGTAGTGCACAAAAGGTCAAAATTGTGAATTACAGCAGAAGGCCCTGTGATTTGACTATTTTTCGGCAGTGTTTTACGGCATCCATCGAAAGAGCTGTTGACTGCGATCAAGCACCAGATCACGCTCCCAGCAGGGTCGAAGAGGAAGGTTGGTGAAGAGTTGGCGCTCGGAGAGGATCTGCTGGCGTGCGCGACGCGTATAAA
Source organism: Echinococcus multilocularis (assembly GCA_000469725.3). Taxonomy (NCBI): domain Eukaryota; kingdom Metazoa; phylum Platyhelminthes; class Cestoda; order Cyclophyllidea; family Taeniidae; genus Echinococcus; species Echinococcus multilocularis. Next base: position 829,080 of record LN902846.1, on the reverse strand, counting down.
TGGCGGTCTGGGCGACCACCAAGAGGGGAGTGACGTTTCCCATTCGTCGGAATCCGAATCACTGCTTCTCTATAAACGCCTTTTATAGGCATATGTGCATGTGACCTTACTTTGTGCTTAATCCCGTGACACATTTTCTTCCAGATGCAGGTGGGACTGTGGAACGTGAGAATGGAGACCCACAGGCCGTTCGCCTGAAGTGCACCTGCAAATTTGGGAAGTAAAATGAGGTTTACTGCGGCAAAATAGTTACAGTGGACCATTAGAATTATCTTTGATTGAAGTTACTGGAAAACCCACGTTTTCAAAAAAATCTAGTGAAGTTTTAAAACAGCGAAATCCAATTAAAGGAGCGGAAATGATAAAACGTCATTTTATATGGGAAAAATCCATAATATTATCAAAGCTCGTAGTCCTATGTTTAATCACAGCGTATTGGTCAACTTTACAACACCTGTCGGGGTTTTCACGGCCGACTGCAATGGCATGTTACTTGTGGTCACTAGGAAAGTGCTTCATATTGTTCATTTGCATGCACTGCAAAGCATGGATTACTTGCGAGCCTGTTGGACTAAACTCTTCATCTTGACCTGTACGTTTGCGTTCCCATTTTGAACCCTTGTTTCATAAAATGCCCTTTTGACCTAATGGGTATGTTTTATGAAAAGAATTTAGTTCCAAAGGCTTCTTACAACACTTCCTGCATTGCGTTTGGTGGTGCAGTGTTTGTTGTCCTGTTATTTACTAAACAAATCCATCCAGGCGGCGAAATATTCAGAAACGTTTTGTCTAGCGCGTCGATATTAATAATAATAGATTGATGTAAATGTATTGATGACTTTTAGCGAAGAGCTGTAGAGTAACTGGTTTGTATCAGGATTAACCAGGTGAAGGAGGTCGAGAAATCTAAGGAAGTGTTGATCACTTCAAACCTCAATGTCATCAATTCGCCTCCCACTTCTTCCAAATACTTCACAACGCATATTTTGCCTAACGGCCGATTTTTGGTGAGAAATTGGTTTGGCATTCCAACGGTTCCGCTAAAAAGTATGTTGTTGGTTCTCTTCAACCGATTTACGCATTGCCTATCTCACAATCCTAGGGCACGCACAACCCCATTTCCAGTAGTCCTTGTTTGAATTGTGTTTGTTTGTGGTAGATTTGGTATGAAACCGTTAACCAAGAATTGTTTACCTTCTGAAGACTAAGCAGTTACGCTTGAGAGCTATCCACTGGATGAAACTCGAAAGCATGCAGGAGAAATTGTCAGAAAAATCCACGACTGGTGCATTACCTGGGGGAAGGTGCTACCCCTCTCAGACAAATCTCAATTCGTTGCAAATTTAGTTTGTGAGAAGTTTTATACCTTACGATGGGAAGGAGAAGGGCACCGGCTCACCTCATCCCCCTTACTGCCTCGATATTTATTCCCCAAAATTGCCTGCCCTCTCTTCGTAGCCGTTAGCATTGGACAGTTGGAAATGGATTGGCGAAGAATAAACGTGAAACAGAAATCGGCACGGCCGTGCCGTTTGCCTTTAGAGTTGATGCATCGAAAGAGAAGTAACTTTGTAGCACTAAAAGTATTATGAACTGCAGTGGTGATGACTTCGTTGACCACTGAAATTCTAGGAGACCTTCTGCAGTTCTTTAGCCCTCCTTCGAAAAATAAAAGAGTATCTTCCACTTTTTATACTAAGCCAACATTTGATCTTAGTCACAAAGTAATTCACCTTTTTTTCCCCAATAGAAGTTCTGCGTTCATTTTTTATAAGCCGAATGAGAAAGTGTTGGTTCCAGTGGAGCTAATTTGTATTTGCATGACTAAATCATTGATTAGAAAAAGGGAAACACAAAAGTATATGCCTTTTCCGTTGTTGGTGCATTTTAGTTTTTTTGGCCACTATGATTGCCTTTATAGGTATTGTAACATTTCCACTGTTCAATCCTTCTGCTTCCAGCTTCATGCGTTTGGCTCAAAAAGAATGTGTAGGGGTAAACACCTTATGTTGTGTAAAACAGAGATTTTACAGTTGTTCAAAAATTTATGGGAGATTCTTATTTTCCCCTTCCATGGAAACCCGTCACGAAGTTGGTGCGATTTGTCACCTTGTCATCTAAATAGTACATTCAGACAACCATGCACTACAGTAATGACAAGAATGTAAATTCAACAATGTGATAATTTGGTCCTGAGAATCTTTAATATTTCATGCACACAAAGCATTATCAGTTGGATTAAGGTCAAGTTTTTGCGATGGTAAATAATAACGCTTGTAAATCCAAACCATTGAGTGTAAACTTTTCTGAGGGTCAACAAATCTTTCGAGATCGTGAGGTTGTGCAACAAAGGCTCCGAAGCTATCCATTCACAAGTCCCACTTGGCTCACTGGTAACAGAACTTCAGGCGTTAAAAACATGCGTGAATGTGACTTCCTACAAGCGCAAAAGCCAGTGGGAATGCAAGCTCCTTTGGCCGATGTACTTACTCAAACAAGTGCTTTCTCGATCCTATCGAAAGACGTGTTAAATTCCGCAGTCGCAAAGTGAATTTCAGGTTTGTTTAAAAGATAAGAGGAATAGATTGTACGAAGAAGTAAAGATAATGTGTATTTTGCCAAATTTAGGGGAATCGTTACAATAACGTCTACATGGGCAAAGTTTCCAATGTGGAAGCGCGAACCAATACTGGAGGAGTTAAGAGTGAAGAGGTTAGGTGCTTTCCGAAAAGTGGGTTGCTGTCCTGTTGTAGCTTCGCCAGCTTTCTCGCCAATTTGAGGGGAACAATATCTATTTAGGAAATATTTTTTATGTATTTTACGCAAAACCTGAGAAGCTATGGACATGACACAAAACGCGATTGCCAAAAGAGGCCGCGTAGTTAAGTTTACAATCTTCTACCTCATTGCCGGGTATTCTTTTGCTCACGCTTCTGCTGCGACTGTCATAAGGTGGTCGATGCTTTTCATGGAGGATACAGGACATCTCATTCCTACTTTATATGTGGACAATGTCAATTCTATTCATTAGGAGTTCCGTTCCATTTGCGAGCTGGATTGAAGAGGGAGAATTCAATGGCTTTGCATTGCTGGACGTTGGACTGTCTTACAATCAATCGCTATTCATATGAAAATTTCTTTAAATGCAAAAATTTTTAATGACATAACTTCCTGAAGCTGGCATTTTGCACCTATTTCTTCTTGTCTTTTTATCATTTCATTTTTGCCATACCCCACTCAAGCTTTGTTTAGCTTCCTGAGATGTGGGACAGAAGCAATTGCAGCACCTTTACATAAGTACAATAAACAGCTAAGTAAATTTTACTTTCAAATCTTTAACATATTCTGCCTTGGTTGTTAATTGACTTCTTTCGGAATAAGGAGTTAGAATGTTCACCAGAAGGTGACAGCTTTAGCAACCCGTAGCAGACGTCTTCTTTTGTGTCACTGAGGTTCGGCGATCAGCCAGAAAAGTAAATATAATTGCACCTTAATACCTGTTTCACCTGCCTCTACTACCAGTAGAAAGTCTCGAGTCATCTCCTCCGCTGTAACGATCCCGACCAATATAAAAGATTTGTTATTAAGGCCAGAATGGAAAGGTGGGTATGGACATTGGGCTTCTGGCCAAGCCACCTAGATGGAATAGTTCATGGAATTAAAAGCCCAGTTAAGTGAATAAAAAATGGCCACAATACACCACTTTAAAACACCAAATGACTGACCCTGCAGTCAATGGATTCAGGCTGAGAAAATTCCTTCAAAAACCATTTTTGAAACATCTTGAAAAAGTGCTTTGCAAAACCCACTCACTAAAGTGGTCTAAATGCTGACCATGTAAAGTAAGTAAAGGAGAGCTTTCGAATGCTTTGTATGAAATAGGCAGAACCTGTTTGGTGACATGCTTTTGTTGAATTTGACTGAGATAGGGAAACAATACTTGGAGTTCAGCATTTTCATGAAAATTAATCTGTGCCAATCAAGTTGAATTTATTGCGCATATATTGAGAATGATTTCATTGCATAAAAGATTGGTTAAGAGTTACGTTAGTCCTAAAATTATTCTGATATTCATTGCACCGTCTTCTAAAATTAGCAAAAAAGATTTTCACAGATAGCAAAGTCCGGGAGTTCGATGCGTAAGAAGAATATAGAATATACAAACCGACATCGTGTTTGATCCCTCCATAAGCTGGTATCACATGCAGTCACGAGGCAGTCATTTGGCCGCGAAGAAGATGAACCTTTCCTCTCCACGGAATCACATGAACATTCCCATTTGTGGTAGTATAAAAGGCTAGAAAAAAGTGACTGGAAATAACTTAAGTCGCCCATGGCAGTGACGGAGAGTCAGTTGCTTGAGTTCCTTAAATATCTTCAGGCCAGAAGATACGTACAGGAAATGCGGAGAAACTTCTACTTTGAACCAAACAAAACTTACTGGTTATGTCGAAAATTCCCCTACTACCCGTAGTCCGGGGTTTTTTCAGTTATTTACGTCCAAGATGACAAAGTTGTAGTAAATTATACCTTAACCTGGAAGGCTGAAATTGACTATTTATAATGTTTTGTTAATGTTATAATTTTGAAAGGAAAATACATATTTTTGCACCTGTCCCCATTACAGCAACTAGATGCTTTTGTTTCGTTTTATGATAATGCCCACATACATTTTTTGTCCAAAACTTTATGTGGGTTTTCTTTTCTCTTTATGTGTTTATTTTAAGCACACAGCACAACAGGTGCAGCCATTTAAGCACCAGCTGCCATGCGGGCACCCTAGATGTACTGGTACTCGGTGATCAAGTCTCCAATCTTTATTTAAGCCCTCTGGAACTTCATCTCAACTTTATTTAACGGTGTACAAATGCGAGAAAGTTCTACGTGAAGGCACTGCTCGACTGAAGATCTCTGAATGTTGCGTTAATGACCATAGGTTTCACGTCCACCTTCAGCCCATAAGGTGAAATGTTGCAGACGTTAGTTCCCACATTGTCAGGAATCCATTCCACGCAATGAACTGAATTATTGCTCCGCGTGTTCAGCAAGTTCACATTTATATCCCTCAGGGGGACGTGAACCGTGAACATAGTTGCATCAGTGAGATACTAGCCATGCCTTTGATCATATGCGACCGCTACTGCCAAGAGAGTTTGGTCCTGAACGATGCAGGTCCCACAGGCCTATAATGACGGCTGGCTAGTGGCGAGAAGCCAGAGGCAAAGAAGTGAGATGATCAAGTAAGTATCTGTTGGACTATGCTAGGTAAATAATTAATGGCTAAATGTGATGAGGTAAAAATCTAATATTTTAGCCGGTTTATCTGTGAGCTCTTCGGTTTTAACTGGAGAAATTAGGCCTAAAGCACTTTTTATTATTCACTTTAAAATTTCTCTGGTCTTAATCATCAAATGATGGCAATAAATAATAGTGTAGTTAGCAAGGACTAGCCCCTTTATTTATGCAAAAATAGTTGCATTTCGACCAAAGTTATATGGACATTTAGTTTGTTCTGATTTATTTGAAGTTCGCTGGTCAATATTTAATCCATTTCTTCCAGTGAAAACTACTACTTTTTAAAGAAATAGCGAATGCTAGGGAACTACTTTAGTTAAACACACCTTTCATTTGTACTCATTTTTAATAATATTATCATTTAGTAACAAAATTAGGTTAGATAACTGGGTAGTTACCGAGAGTTTGATAAAATTCGCCAGGACGATCTAATTCTTGTCTGAATTGGCGGTAAGTCGGATTGCAGTGCTTTGGTATTTTGTTTGTATGTGTAAGTACTCGGGGGCACTCCAATCGCCCAAGATTGTACTTTTGCTCTGAGAGATGGACTTTAGACAGCGCTAATAGCCTCCCAGCTCGTAGACTGTGGCTATCACAGTGCCACTATGAAAGGCGGAGTACCTTGACGCCTGAAGAGAAAAAGCGCAGGTAAAAGTACGCTGCAGGAAATCTCCACCATTCCATCTTATAACTGCTCAAAATTAGGTTGTACACTTATAGATGATAATCAACTTGATGGACTCTTTGGCATCTCTATTATTTTATTGAAATTCAACCTTGTTGTAGGATATCCAACATGTTCACTCAGTCGCCTCAAAGCTTTGGGGTGATTTTCCACTTCCCGCATTAAAATCCCCAAAACCATTCGTAAATCCATAGTCAGAATGCACCTTATGAAGCTCCTTTTTAAATTTAATCATATAGGCCCGGAGAACGATTAGGAAGCATTTCCTCCCAAAAATTTCCACTACCGTAAAAGGTTGAGCATAGGAAAGAGGCAGATCAGATGAGACCCATGCTTTCGTTTTTTAACAGAAAATATGCAACATTAGTGAGTGTTATTACCTATTTTGACCGTTTTCCAAGTTCCGGATAAAAGATAAATTATTTTGCTAAGATTACTTGTTTATGTCTAGAAACAATGTACCACTTGCATTCGATAAATGTTAAGATTTCCAAAGAAAAGTCGGAAAATAAAAGCAGTTACTATCTCTTGAATGATAAAGTAAAATTATGACCAAACGACACTTGAGTTCGCACAACTCAATAATGCATTTTAGCTATTTCCCAAATAAGGAAAATTTGCCTTATTTATAAGTTACACTTTGTGCGGCTGTTGATTTTGCAAAGTTTGCACTTCCAAATAAGTGGCTTTAAGAAGAGATTTTTTGAGAAAGCCATTTTCACTGAAGAAAAAATATTTATTTTTTTTTTCATAGGAAGAACTAAAATCTTGGCCTACATTTTAAAATACTTGTAAGGATGAATTTGCGGTGGATTGGGTTTCCATATTTCTGCTTTTACTGTCGCATAATCGAGTTTTAGGAGAAAATCAGGAAAGAATTTAGCTAAAAAAGCCACTTGAGACCTGCAAGTGATCCACAATTGCGCATATGCACTTTAACGTAAAAATTTTGCGTTCTAGCGAAGCACCAAATGCATTTGCGCAATTGCCAAATCTCAAATCTCACCGTCGGTACAATTCACGGGCCACAAGTGCAACGCAAAAGGATGGCACTGGTCGACTCAGCATCACATTATAATCCTCAGACGGCTTCTCGCAGCGCCAAGATTGTCGAAGTGAAGGATGTATGCGTGGGAGCGGACAGCAAAGTCGAAGCAGAGGATTTCAAAAGAGCTATTCTCTTGGATCACTGGAGGCGACGTCTGCGAGCAAAAGACTTCGTGGATCGCCTTCTAGAGAAGGAGGAGAAAGAAGTGGAGGAGAGGAGAGGGAGGTGTAGAATAATCCCAACTCAGTCCCCTCAGCAATCAGCGCCACCACCACCACCACCTCCACCGCCACTACTACAGGCACCATCACGAATGCACTTCGGCGCAAAGATTGAGAACGGTCTGATGACGGAAGATCACTTCTGCTACGGTCATCAAGTAAATGGATCACTCGGCTTCTCTGTTCCAGCTGCAACTTCTGTTTTACCGGCTTCAGCCCCGGTATTGTCGTTTTCTTTGACATCACCCTCGTCCAATAACACCTCTGTCACCTGGAATTGGCCGTACCTGAATGACCCTGCTAAAAGTTTGTACAACTACTACTCTGCTAGCTGAGCTGGAACGATTTGTCATGCAATAAAGCACTCAACCAATTAATTGATAAGTACGTTTGAGGGAAGAGTTAAATATTGTGGACTAAACTCCATAACTACTCTCACGATGTCAAAAAGCGGCGAATAATTGTGAAGATAGAAGACTCACAATGTTAGTTCTCCAAAGAACAATAGTTGATGCCGGATGGAAAGTGAGGTTTACACACAAGGTAGAACTTATAAAACATTCTTCTGCAAATAATACAAGTATTAATTTATAAGCTAAAGAACATGGCTTCACACAAAACTCGGGTTTCAAATGAGCGAATTTAAAAAAAAACTATTTGAGAGGAATTCAAGAAGAAATTAGCTTCTTTCCAAGTTCGGGTGGATAACACGACGATTGGTATTGCATTTCCAAATCATGGATTTAAATTTTGGCTTTTAAGTATGGCTCAAATTAAATAATTGGCTACGGGATGTGGCTGTTGTTGTGCATGTAGATAATGTGGTTACAAAAGTGTTGGGACACAGTGTAAGCGAATAATGCAAGGAAATAATGGCAGTAATCCTTGAAACGAAGGTTTTTAACTATCCTACACATTGGCCTCCACTAAATCTTCCGCTTTTGAACTTCAGATAATAAGGGAAATGGTACTGGAGAAAAAAATGCACAATCTTTAGCTGAAAAGCTGTACACTTAGAGATCACAGCCTTGCCAACTGGTATGCAGCAAATTTGACAAGAAGCATCCGCAGCCTTATGAATAGGTTGGGTTCTCTCCGTATAGTGGACAAGTTGAAATCACATCCATCAGGTTCATTGAACCAAAACTTTATGCCAAGTGCTGTCCAAGGAGGAGGAGGTCAATGGAGGAGATTGTGGCAGACAGACGCGCGACTGCGCTTTGTGACGCATAAAAACACCCACATACACTCTACAAGTCCCACCATGTTATAACAAGTCGTTAAAAAGAATTAAATAATAAAACATGTGAATCTTTAGTTAACCAGCCGGTTCATGGCTTTCCATACAAATTTACGTTAGTAAATCCGCCCTAATTTTTTCCTAAAGGAGGCACTTTTAATGAGTGATTTCAACATCCTGCCTTATAAGCGAAACTGGAAAAGGCTGATCACTGGCAGTCACATGCGTAACCTTTCCGTATTGATGGTAAATTAATGGAAGATAAAGGGAACTGCCAAAACCCTAACATCATAATCCCAAGTAGGCAAGTAAGAAATGTAAAACCATCAGATCACCCTAACAACTGAAGGCGATGCTCTAAACCATTCAGACAAGGAGCAGACGGTTCTCCATAAAAGAGATTGAAGATAATTTAATTTGATATCACATTTTCTTAAAAATAGATTTTGACGTGATTTAAAAGAATAACATTTTGGTTAGAATCCATGGCAATCTTTGTACTGCCACCATATAAATGGCACTTTAGCGCTTAAGCTTCCATAATTGGATTGAAGATTTCGCCCAAAACTGGTAGATGTAGAGCACAGAGGAGATAAGAAATACTTCTAAGGGAAATTTTGTATGAACAATTGGTTGCAAAAGTAGTTTATGCGTTGCACCTGAAAACCGAAAATTCCCCCCGGCTACAAGCAAATACGAGGCCAAATTCACAGTTATACTTTGTTGACTTTTTGAGAGAACCGAATAAAGTTGTTTTTAAAACAATGAAGGATTGCTGCCTCCCGTGAAGCCATGTCCATGACCCATTCGTCCAGCAGGCGTACCATTACCCCACAACACCTCTCCAGGATGAAAAAAATTCTCATTCCGCGTGCTGGCCAGACTTCCTCTTCGTCGAATCTTTTTCAATGCCACGTTTAGCAGATCTACCGCTGCTGCCATATCGGACGATTTTGAGGTTTGAACACCTGTAGTAGAGGCTGCTGATGCTCCTGCTGGCTTTGTAGCTGAGATCATTGGACGACAACTTGGACAGGGAGTTTCATCGGGCTGGCGACATTTGCAGTGGTCGCATTGGCATCCGCAGCCTCCAGCAACGCCACCAACACCACCTAGACCTAGCAGTGCTTCCATTGGGGTAAAAAACTTATGCACACCTGGTGCTTTTTTATGGCTTTTAAACCATCAACGTTTTGCGTAGCTGGCCTTGATACGATTGTACTTTCAAAAGATTGCAAGTCAGAATTAATTTCCTTATTTCTATTCAAAATTCCCGACCTGTACTACCACGTTTCCTCATCTGCACCTTTTATATTTCGTAGATAAATTGTTCAAGCAACCCTTCTGAAAGAGGATGAAAGTAGCGATTTTTAATTAAAAGATAGAGATTCTACTTTTAAAAACTATTTGACCTCATAACTCCGTAGTGTGTTTCGTTTATGATGTAGCCATCTCAGTTCGGCTAACATTTTGGAAGAAATGAGGCTAGAGGTTATAGTGAGAATACTTCTGCTCCTTTCTGTATTATTATTGCAAGCAGACGCAGGATGTTTTCCATGCCGAAGACGTAAGGCAAGAGTCAACACCATCGGAACTGCGATGTCAGGAAAGACTTCAGTAAAAGGAGAAGAGGAGAGAATTAGGCAAAATCTGCGGGTGGAGGACTCACCAATGGGGTCTCCAGTTCAAATGGTCGAACAGGCGGTGGAAACGGTGAAAGAGGATGAACTGGAGGAGGAGAGAAGGCGAGAGGCGAGAGGTGGTGCGATACGCATTCTAGCCCAAGTGCTCAACGACTTAACTGAACGTCCACGGTCGTATAGAAGGGAGTATTTTGGTTACTGTGCCATCGTTCAGTGGTCCATCAACCCGACTGCTGACCTTCCAAAGAAAGGTGATAGAGAAAATGGTCAGTTCGGCAGGATGTTATCTATCCTTGCCCTTGGTCAACTTTTTAGACACATAAGTAAATTCAAAGATGCATGACCACAGAGTTTTATGCACATTGTAAATACTTTGTATATTAAATACACCATACTCAACCTTGAATGCGTTTGATATTTTTTCTCTAGCTATACTGCCTAAACACTTCTTGATCTTAAAATGCGAATGATGATTGTTTCAGATTTCTTGATAGGTAGTAATACTGCTTGGGCTGCCGTAGCTTGAATTCCATAGTACAAGTGAAGGGTATGTTGTGTGCAAAATATTCACTCTTTCTAGTCCAGATTATCTTTTTCCGTCATTTTTCTAAAATTTTTTCAGAAAACCCGCTTCTTTGAATGCCCACTTTGAATGAATGCGAACGAATGTTTCCTGGACTAGCAACTTCACTATTAGTGTTCTTTGAAATAAACAAATGCTTGAGGAAAGTAAAAGAACCTTAAACTTCCTTAAAAGCTCTAGTCCATCCTGTCCGCTAGTCAGAAGTCGTTTAGACGTTGTCATTTTTAATGCATCAACATTTAAAAACGTACATTATTTTGGTGATTCCTGCAAAATTATGTAGCAAAATAATGTATTCATATATGTATGCTTCTAAATTATTAGGTCACGGAAAAGATTGCTTGCTACATCACGCCCTAAAATCTCCAGTATACAAGTTTCTCATCGATCATACGCATCTTGTAACGTTTGAGGAGGTGATTGTTTCCTTTTCCTTTTGGACAATAAATCCGAACCCATTATTGGAACCATAGTTACCGTAGCCGGCAATTATTTGTTAGCGCGCTTAAAGTTGCTTCTGTGTGCTTTTAAAAGCTGTTTACAACACAAGCTCTCAAAAGTAGATGATGGCAAAATTTTTTCAAATAATAATTGGAATCCCCAGCAATGACTTGCTGATGCCGGCGTCTTTAAATGAATATTAACTCCATTGCATTTGTGTGTTTTGGACTGAACATGTAAAGACTAAGGCCCTTAGTGTTCTGTAATCAGATTTTGCTCAAAGTAGGAAATACAAACATTTGGAAAGAATTTAGATATTTCCTTTTCATATTCTGCTTCTCATGCCGTGCCTTCATCTATAGCACTCTGGGCATCTAAAAAGCGTAGTGTAGATCGGTAGTGTACAGATCGGCCTGGCTATTGACATGACCGGAATGTGATGCTACGTGAGAGAAGTACAAGCTAAGAAGATGGAGTAGTTTAAAACAATTACTGAATTAGCTAATAGTCCCTTCTGCTTTTGCACATTGTTCCCGGTGTACCTGACGTAACCTCTTCTATCTCCTTGGTTTCTACTTCTTTCATATGGCATGTTCTTCTAATTATAGCTAATAGCCACTTTTTTCACATTGATTTACCCTATTGGAGCTTCGCAGCAGGCTAAAGGGAATTGTACGAGTAGTGTCCATTGTTTCTATTAATGTATTACAATCTCAAAGTAATTGATGATGGTTTGATAAAGCAACTCATTATGTCAGTCACTTTTGAAGGCGATTTCCAGTTAAAATATGCCGACGTGGTTTTCCATGCCTAAAATATTCATGACAGAAACACTTTGCGAAACAGGAATGGATGTGAAGTATTTGGTATTTATTTGCATAGGAGCAATTCATTTGGGTACTTTACTTGGTGAGGTTAATCATTTTTGTGACTTTGATGTAGCAAAAAATTAGCCATTCAAATTTGCAAGAAATTTGATGGTCAGAAATAGTAGAAAGTGTTAATTAAGAAGCTTTTATGATAAAAGAGTTAACGACATCTTCGGTAGGATGGAAAATAACGAGCATTGTTGTTCTCTTTCTTGATAATTTTATCTGGTGTTTGATTAGTCATACTGAGCTGGTGTCATTCTCTGTATCAAAATAAATACCTTGCAAAACCATGGGATCAAATTGCCAATTACAGGTGTAGTACATTGGGTTTTTTAGCTCTAAGTCTAGGTAAAGAGATAACTTTGGGTTCCCACCATTGCACCTTCGCCAGGTGGGCTAGCCTCTGGGCCACGACAGTAGTCCTGATCCTTCCTGTGTCAAATATATACGTTCTGCCTGACTATTATGCCTTCTTTCATTATCACAGAAGCCTTAGGGCTCTAAATTGGTGACAGCAGAAAGCATACCTGACTGTAAAAGACGTCTATCTTCATTTCTACTACTGGGTGATATGCTTTAGCGGAGCGGATGAAGTGCGTTTGCTACAGATGGGAGAACTAGTAACGGGCCATGCCAGAAGGGCTGAGAATGGCGTTCACCTTCGGCAAATACTTCAGTCCTGTGTTGTGCATGGATGCATTCACCAACAGAAGCAATTCTAATTATACACCATCTGGATAAGTTACATTACGGATCTGCTACCGCACTTGCGTAATGATATCAATTATACCACCTGACGATACCTCCATGCCTCTACTAGCCGAATAGAATCTAGATCGGTATGACAGGGTGGCTCTAAAGTGCGAATAGAGTGACAAGGAGAAATAGGAGTGAAATCCTTCCCCCTACAGGATCATGTTTAATCCCGTCCTCTGTTTCATGATTGCTTTTTAACCAGTGCTGTGTACATGAATGATGACTGACCTATTCTTTCGTCACAGAATCCAATTCCCAAACAGGACGGAACTCCAGATCCAATGGATCTATGACATCTCCTCAGCCATAATGACTTTCTTTAATGCAAGTTGTAGAAACCCGTAAAATGAATGCATTACAGAGCATTCAGGGATGTAAGATATTTCATTTACAACTATACTCTTCACTACTTTTTGTTCACTTTATGATCCCATATTATGAAATACTGTTTGAGTCAGATAAACATGATTTGAGCTTGCCTCCTTTTGGAACTGAGTATAGCACAATTTCCAAGATGCAGTAGCTTTACATTTCTCTAGGACTGTTTTTAATATTATTAAGCTAGTTAGGTAAAAGATCATAACATTGTTTATCACAAGCCACTCACTATCTACCCTACACTTCTAAGCCAAGCGCGGTTACAATTTCCTTGAGTATCCTTGTCAGGGGCAAGCAATAGCAGCTGTCTATTTAACCAGTACTAATGGCTAGAACTTGTCCCAGACTAATTTTTTATGAAGTTAGGACTAGTCAGCCAGTTGGAAAAATGCTATTCCAATAGTTGTGCACGGTACCTCACACAGCAACACACACGGTACCTCGTTCCACAGCAACACTCGCCGGACAGAGATGCTAAATCATCCTCGTCTCGTATAGTTCTCTGCTCCAGGCTTCACCTTTTCATAAAATTAGCACTGTATTATTTGATTCATACATACCTAACTCCAGGAAATCATTTTTGTTGTATCGCTCGGACAAAAACCCGAAATCGCAAAAGAACCCAGAGTTTTAAAGGGGGTTTCGAGCCATCACTTTGTCATATTATTTAAAATCATAAAAATTAAACTGTAAATTAAAAATTGTACACTAGAGAATTCATTGACTAAATTGTATTTTAGAAATAAATGTAAACTCAGCGACCACATTCGCGGCTGAAGACGAAAAATTCGATAATGGAATGAAAGGGCAAATAATAGTGGTGTACGGAATGGTCCCAAGGCAACATTGTACCGCGGAAGTACAACCAGTGAGGATCCAAGTGCTTGCTTAGCTCAACACGCAGCTAAAAATACATTACATCACTACACTAATAACCACCACTGCAAATATTGCCGAAAATTAATCAACGGGATAAGCAATTATGCCTTAAGCCACAATAAACCTAAAACCAACTACGCGATTTTTAACTTTACTTAAAGAATGTTAAGCAAAATACTATTAGGCCCTTTTTTCGTATTTCAAAATTTTACGACCTAATGGATTGTTTGTTGTAAAATAACAGTTTCTAGAAAATTTCTCTTTTTTAATAAAACTCTCTATTGTGCAAAACAGAAATAGGGTTACAAATGCTAATAGTTGGGTCAAATCACTTCCCACTCAGGGATTCCATGCGTTGTTTTAATGAGCCTACAAAGAGCTAACGGGGCATTTGCGGGACTGTCAACTTTAAGGACATCGAAGATGGCGAGTGTGGGGGGTCGGTTTTTGCCTGCAGCCACTAGTACGCCAGCGCATGTGTCTCTCGACCCTAGGTTCGTTATTCACTCTTACTCCTTATGTATGTATAGTTGCTGCTGGTGAAATGCGTAGTTTTGATGAGTCTAACCCGCCGCTTCTATACTAGATCGAATCTGGACCGTTCTCACGGTTCCGCACGTTCTCGTCAGAAGCGGGAACGGTTACCTCAGCACAGGATAGGTTCGTACCTTGGACGTTTGTTCGCGTTTTTATTAATGAGAATAGTAATGTGGTGCTTGTCTATCGTAGAAACTAGAACAGAGGTTTTGGTTGCTGCTACGAGGGCTCCATCAACTGCTGATCGAAATATGCGGTCCATCAACATGTCTAACCCCAACAACAACAACGGCAACAATAATAATGCTATCAGTAGCAGCAATGCTAAAGGCAAAAAGAGAAGAAATGTATCTAGGTTGATTGCAGCTGAGATCCGGTATCTCCAAAGGACTACTGATCCCCTTTTGCGGTATGCGTCCGGGAAATTCCTTGATTGTGGGCGTTGCCTTTCATTTCTACCTAATTATAAGTTAACTGCCTTCATAAGTCAATTATCTGACATGTCAGTAACACGAGGGATGTTTTCTTTAAGACCTACTGTGTTATAAAGCAAAAAATCGCGTCAGTCACGTCATATTTCCCTTTTTAGCTAATTAAATTCAGCGAAATTCTGTCGGTTTGGGGCATACGCTAAATTTGATACTCCTACAATGAGGTATTGGTCTAAGGCTGCGCTATCCTATTGCTCAGCTTATTGTTTCGATGGGTAGAATAAGGCAGGACTGAATGTACAGCGATTAAATGGACTAGGGATGATAATACTGTGGCCAATAACTACTTTTTCGCTTTTTTGACCACAGGCGTGCCTCCTTCGCAAGAGTTGTGCGCTCTATAGCTCAAAGGATGGACTTTGAGAATGCGCTCGAAATTCGATGGCAAGCCACAGCACTGGATTGTCTTCAGGAGGCAGCTGAGGCTTTTATCGTGGACTTCTTTTCTTTTGCCGCGAGGGCGGCTGCGCATGCCCACCGTGTAACTGTTATGCTCGCTGATATTCACTTTATCTCGCAGTTCTACCACATGCTTCGTCACTAATTTATCATTCCTCCCCCTTTTTTACCACTCCCTGTCATTTTGTATTGTTTCATGTAAGAATATATGTACATATACTATTGTACCTTTTGTTCCACTATTAATGCGGTGTTTTTACACCACCATCACTGCACTGATCCTTCTGCAGTACTTTTATTGAGCGTTGGGGTAAGTGGACACGATTAGCTTGTTTGCCAGCGCTTTAGACTTGTGCCAATGTGCGGGCTCGATGATTTCCCATGTGGTTGGAGTTGCTTTGGTTGGTACTGATTCTCAGCCTTGTCAAGTGCCATGGTGTTTCCTTCGGTCAAATCGATGTTTCAGTTTGATTGGATTTAGTATTCAGGAAACCTATGTTTGCACTGTTAAATGCCTTCTGGAGCCTCTTTTGGTGACATGATCACGGAGCTCCCGTGGAGGTGATCCTCGTGCTCCCATACCGCGTCATTTCCATACTAGTTTCCATCATAAGCCCTCGTGGGAATTTCCGTCATCAGTCCTTACCTGGACATTTGGTCACGAGTTAACTTGGATCATGGGAAATTACGTACCGCTGTTAGCATGTAGATTCGAGCTTCATCTCTCAGGTGGAACTGTGGACTGAAGAAAGACCAGAAAGCTCATTTGGGTATTTCATATTCCAATGTTCTAATTTCAGGGATAAAATAAGTAACCTTGACTTGAATCATTCTTGCTTACAAACTACTGACGCACTACTGACAAGGGGTAAGAACATATTTAGGTGCCAGTGGATTTGATTCAGCTTATGGAGACGTGGCCGTCTGAACTACTCTACTGTGAATTACTGTCTCCCATCAACAATTCACACCCCGTGGAAGCGGAGTGGAGATTATAGTATCAGCATTGATGGCTAATCCATGATTCAATCATCCAACGCACACCACACTGAAAACTGACCTGATGACTAGTCAACAAATTCCTGCCATTGGTGGCAGAGTCTGTGTCGTCGTCAGAGTGGTGTCATGTGACAACACAATTATCTTAAGCGCTACTCTACGACTATTCCTATTAACAGATAGTCCATCAAGTTTGGAAGAGCTGGCATTTTTGCAAAGCTTGTTGATTTTTCCAAATGGGTGAAAAAAAGGAAACAAGTCGGAGCACAGAATAGAAAAAGGTCGTTTGTCTAAAGCACGTGTACATACTATGCAAACAAAGTCGTAATCAAGGCTTGCTCTTCCTTTCCTCCTTTTCTTGACCCTTCCTTTATTCTGTCTTTCCTTTCTTCATTCATTTTTTAATGCAATCTTACATTTTTTTTGATTATCTTTCATACGTTGTTATGAGACTTGTGGCATGTGGGTTAAAAGAGGCAAAACTTATTGCTGGGGCTGGGTCGAATAAGGGGAAGATGACAAGGCAGGGTGGTAGGTGTGCAAGATGGGGGAGAACAAGGTAGAAGTAGTAGCAATTTTCATGGTAACGTAGGTGAAGTAGCGCAGAAACCGAGTAACGGTGTCTGATGGACACGTGCAGGTGATCACAATTAATCAGCCAATCCTCCTTCCAATCAGTGTTTGAGTGTGTTCAGCTTTATCGTTGAATGGGGACGCATAGATGTGCAAATTAGTGCGCATAATTGTCTTACCTAACCTGGCTTATGATAACCCAAAGGGGACTGTGCATCTCGTGTAAATGAAACCAAAGCGATTGGTGATCACTTGTGTACGTTTAAGTTGCACTAAGTTGGTGGTTAGTCCTGATTATTTTCTGTCAGGCAAGCTTACCTGTCTAAGTAATTAGTGTATGCAGTCAATCCTTCAAGGGCCCCTAATGATGTGTTTCAACTCTTCACGTCCCAGTTCAAAAGCCGTTTCACATCGTATACCATCCTAAAGCAAACCATCCTCTGTGAACTAGCTAAAGAATGGTGTGGGTTCTTACAGTTCACTATCATACTTTAATTTAGGCAAGAAGCGGCCATTTAAACAGCTGCTTTTGGACCACCTGAAGATGACGTAAAAATCAGCGAATTTTTTATCACTTGTACCGATAGGAGCCAAAATTCCTTTCAACCATGATGCAACTGTCTTAGAGGGCGTCAACAACTTGACCACATTTTGGAATCATTGACCTTAAGTGCTTTCTAATGCTGCGCATCTTCAAGTGTCCAAAGTCAACTTTAGCAGTAGCTTCAACGACTTTCAAGGAGAGTAAAATCATTTTCTTTAAGCAGCATCCAACAAAGTTCCAGTGGATAAGTTACATAGGAATGTAGAGAATTTGGATGTACCTCAGAAACTCTTTTCTGCTTCCTTCCAACGTAAAATAAGCTGACACATTCATCAGCATTCAGTAGTACTAGGCTTGTTTAAAAAGATCGTCCTTATATTGAATTATACCCATTTATACATCCTCTTTCTTGTAATGAGGGTTTTCCAGTGGATATATTAAACCCTTTAAGAGTGACACGTAATAGGTGTGATCAGGCACAAAGAGTCAATCCAAATGAGATGTGAAGTCATTTCCATGGTTAAGGATATCGAATGTCTTAATAGTAGTGGAAGGCCCCTTTTCCTTCACCCATACAACGAATGTCATCGATGAATTGGGTTATTCATTACAATCACAGGGACAGGACAACTCGAGGCGGAGGTCAAGTTAAAACGAATGCCCCACAGGCGGGAAATGTCTATCCTTCACCTTCTTCCATTATTTCTAGTAATTTGTCAGTACTGGGGATGTCTGCAAGCCCAAAAAATACGGTTTATTGCAATTTTGCTGAACTTTTAATTAATTGCCAATCTGCAAACATTCTGGCGAGTGGTGTTCTTGCTCACTGCTACCTGATTGGCCCACATCCAGAAGAGGTGCACCCTATTGCTACTGATTTCTACTCGGGCAGTTACCATAAATACCCGCAACTGAGAGCACCAAGAGGCACCTCAGAGACTATTCAGATGTCGTCCTATTCGCCTGCAGTAAATTCTCTAAATCCATCAAACCCGAACACGCTGGCCATACCTCTCTGTCCCACTCACTACGTCGACCACTAAAGATGTTCGCTCTAAAGCCTTCAGTTATCACCTGTCTGGGTTGTGTCTCGATACCATCTTAGAGCTGCTACATGAAAGTGGCAATCCTGTCTATAACAGCGAGAACGCAGAACACGGTATTCTCAAAAGAACTAGGCAGTACGATCCTCCGTCAACGAACTTAAAGGAAGTCTAATACTTTAGTTGGTGCAATTAGGACAAACTCAAGCCAAGTTATTTGAAATGCCACTGCAGAAACTCATCATCCAAGCTACACCAGCATCACAGCAAAAGCGTCATTCTGTTGACCCTGTGGTAAAAAGTAACACAGTGCTTCATTGTGATCTAGAAGCCAAGGTCACATGTGATTCATGATTCGAACGGCAGTAGAACGCTCTCGATGAGAGTGAAGTCCATGCAAAAAACCACGGTGGGCAGAAGGCATTTAATATGCAATACATGTGCTTAAAGTTGATGATTCCCAGACCTGCGTGAGACCGCTGGTGGCAAGCAATTCAATACGAAGGCCTTTACTGATGACCGGTTCAAATCGACCATCTTGAAATGCATGCTTCACCCACCCAAATTAGCAGACATTCGGTGCATCTGCTAGACCACCTCGAACAGGTACCAAATATCAAGCTAGCTGTAGTTGCAGAGAACTCAGTCTCACATCGATCTGCAGCACGACATCGCTTTGATTCAGTCTCAGGGCAAGGACAACGAGGAGCCTGGGAATGCATGAATTTCTCGGGGACCATGTATCCAAATTCAACCAGCCATCCAAGCGAATTGACCAGCAATGCAACCAGGCCAAGTAAACAATCAGTCAAACAAACCAACGAAGCAATCAGTACAGTTTATTAACCAAATAACCCTAGTTGTTAATTAGCGAACCATTCCAAATAACAAGCCGGCTGAATTTGCTATCCAACCAACCAGCCGAATCAATTAACCAACCAAGCAAACTGGGAACTTAGCCTAAAAAGCTAACCAACTGACCCACCTAAACAAGTAACAACTTAGCTAAATAACCAACAAAATAGTTTAACAAACAGATCAGAAGCCAAACAAAACTCAGCTAAATTGAACAAATCAACCAAATTACCCAATTAACCGAAATAAGTAACCAAACCACCAACCAGCGCAGCACCCAACAACCTCGAAGATCTAGTCAACCAATCACACATACCAGATAGTCAACCAATCAATCAACTTGACCAATTACATGGTCAAAAGGTTTACAGCTGACCAATTAGAATAACAAAGTCGCCGACCATCCCATCTAACCAACGGAAAAAAAGTAATCAATAGCCAACCAAACATTTAATCACTCGATCCACTAACCAACCAATCGAATAACAAATCAACTAATCACTCCAAACCAATAAGGCAAAAAATAACAGACGAATAAACACGCCCAACTAAACAAACATCTAACTAAACTAATCAATAACTATTAAACTAGTCATTTTATTTAATTCATTTACCAAATCAATTATTCCTTCTTGTATTTGAATATCCATTATGGATACATCCCCAAAATAGGTAAAACAGGTATGTAGATCGTTAAATATTTGGTCGGCATAACATGAGAATAATAAAACTCTAAAACACGAAGAGGACTGCCAAATAAAGAAGTCAACAAAAACGATCGTTAGATGATTCACCGTATTAACGAATACAGGTATAGTTGTGGAATTCGTGAAGGCATGTTTATATAGTATATTTCGATGGGATGCATAAAAGTGTCGCATATGAAGGGAATGAGAAATAAGAGATATCGTTAAAGCATTAATTTATTCTTCACACAACCCCAAAGTTTAACGCACAGGAACTAACGTGAAATGCAAATTAAATGATAAGCAAATGGCTGCAAAAACGCGTTGTTTGATAACTCGTGCTACGTTAGCTGTTTAAGAAGCGGATCTGGAATAGGATCACCGTATCTTGGTAGGGTAGGCTGACCTCTGGGCCATGTCAGCAGCTTCAGCCATACTGCACGTAGTATATGCATATTAGGTCCGAGTAGCATGTCTTCTCTTGCCTTCAAAGGTGTAACAAACTCTTAAAAAAAATAAGTGGTAAAAAACCGAAACCCGTAAAGGATTTATCAAATTGGTAGTTAAAAAGAAAAGAATACGGGCATCGTCAAAAAACTGTTTGAATTGTCACATAAATGAGTGAAGCAAGACTACGAGGATGCATGATAAAATTGAACAATTAATCCTATATACATGAAGAAATGGTCAGTTCGATGAGTAAATGAAATGGATATAGGATATCAGAGGAGTGTTCAAATTACCCTATGATGGATGGATCTTGCGTATTGAAAGAGAGGTTTGCCTCATCAATTATTCTGGGGTGCAAAAAAGTATGATTAAATGGGTAAGTAGTGGCAGAACTATGCAGACCGCCAGATGAGTAGGTATATCAAAACGTTTGAATAAGTCTAAAATACGAGAGGAGACATTTAAATTAAGAACAACTCTGACACTCATAGAATTATTGCAAATATGTAAGTGAATAATAAGAGTTAAGAGATCGTTAAATGACTGGCTTAACAGGCATTTGGTTTAAGAAATGCGGAGATGGATGACTAAACGTAGGAAATGAATAAATGGTCATGTGGCTGGTTAGAATTAACAAAATGCAAAGCAAAACTTTTGTAAAACCACGAATTGATGCAAATTGCATGCAAAAAGCAAAAAATTAACAAATATGTAGCTTTGATTAACAAACTGACGAATGACTGAAAATGAAGCAAAAACCGAATCTCTAATACAAATAGAAAAATTAGTGCATAAATAAACCCTAAATGAAAAAATGAACTTGGACAACAGGAGAAAATTAACAGATGGATCAGTATATAGCATCGACAAAAGTGGTTTTTATGATTAACTAGTGTTGAATGAAGCTCGAATATGAGAGTGAATGATTAAATATGTGTTCATGATGCAAAAAAATCTGCAAATCGTTAGACGATTGCCTAAATTAATGTGTGAAAAAAAACAAACTTAGAATACGAGGAAGAATGTTACTGGATCTAAAATGCATAATTGCATGATAAACATAGAAGTGAAAAAAGAATTAGTGCTTCGCCATATGACTTAGTATATCAGCACTTAAAACAACATGAAGTACATTGTATTGTAGCGTCCCGAGACTCCCTTAGGACGAAAGAAGACACAATACTCGAGCAGAATATATATTCAGTACGGAGAAGGTGTCCGGGCTATCGGCATGGCCCAAAAGGCCAGCTCACCTAGCGAGGTACAAGGGGGTTAATTCAAAGTCAAAAGTGGCGCCTCGCCGGAACCGAGGGATAAACCACTACCGCACTACGGTATGATGCTCGATTGATGAATTACTCTAAAATACATAAAGTAGATGTGCAAAAGTAAATTTATTACCTGATTTGTATTTGACTGACTTTGTAGCACGAAAAGCAATAATTTAATTAAAGTTATTATTACTTTAGGATTTCATTTGACCATTGCTACCCTAAACGAGCAATAGAATAATTGAGCTGTAATACTGTTAGCCCTTGTGTTGATTATTAAGAATGAAATACCACGACGCAGTCTTTTTCAGCGCATTTTTATTGTGCAGGCAGATTTTGTAGACTCTGCGATCATTAGCGTCGATGACATGGATCGAAAATCGTCACAGCCTCCATCGATACTTAAGCAGCAATTTTCATTTTCACAAGAAGGGATTTTTTAGGGGGATTATGAGTAGGTATATTGTTTACAAAAGTTTGCTCAAAACCTCCTATTGATCCACGGAATGGCGAAAGTAATTATAAGTTATGCCAATGGGGATCACAGATCGAAGAGTGTATAAATAAGCGAAATCCTTTTCATGTTCCCTTATTAAGTTTTATATTGGGCAAACAATTCTGAGAAGTATGTTATTGAATTAGTAAAGAAGACATGATCAGCAGCAATGAGCTACAGTAACGGTTGAATTCGATGTTGGGTAGTAGGTTCAGCGTTTAGCACTTCCTCAACATTCGGAACATATTTATTATTTACTAATACATTTATTGGATGTCCATTGGAACCTACCACTCTTCGTTAACGAGACACAGGAATGAGACTGTCTCAAAAAGTGAACAAACGTACATGCAAACGAATAGGGAGCAAAGGACCAAACTGAGGTGGTCCTGACAGCCTGACTGCTGTTATTATCTAACACTAGCAACAAGCAATAAAGTAGCAGTGGTCATTTGGAATGGATTTTTCAGAAAAATACAGCAGTCGGAGATGAAGTTGAGGCAAAGGATGAGAATAGGGATGACCCCACCCTTTCTAACGTACCGATGTTCACTGCGATATAAAATCTTATGCTTCTTGCTGTCTTGTGAAAAGGTATTTTCCTCTGACTAATTTACTGTTACCTTTGTTTAAGAAGCATTTTTGCATGCGTTCCCGTTGTACAGTATCGAATGAATAGGTTTCATGCGAACAGTTTAAAAAATCTCAAAGCCAGTGTGTATCACAAAGCATAAGTAAAAAGGAAAAGGAAAAAGAGTATTCTTTCAGCCTATTTTTATCCACCAGTGCACAGCGTATGGGTGGTACTTATTTGTGTAAATGCTGCAAATTCACTTTTCCTGTTGATTTGGGTGTAAGCACACTCGTTATCACTGGGGCTGATCAACGTTTTGGTCATGTTATTCTTTTCCCTTAGGAAGACGAAATTCCATATCACAAAGCAATGTGGAGCTTTGTTAATCGTAATGGGACACTTAACTTCTTAGACATTTGGGCGCCGCAAATGTATGTGGCAAAGCCGGATGCGCAAGTGCCTCTGTGACTGTATGTTGGTGATGATCACCGGAATGGTGGTTGCCATCCTACCATCACTGCAATCATCGTAACATTATTGTAACATGCAAACGTTTAGCCAGGGAATGCAACATCCAACCCTGGTCGCCTGATTGACTCGCAACCAGTAATATTTATAAGTTTCCGAAGAGAGGAAATCTTCAATGAGGATGATGAAGACAATCACTAATAGATACTAGACAATTCACCCAATCTCAGTCATTTAACATTATTAACAAGTTCAAATGCCCTATATGTTTCGCAACACCGGAACTTTTGAAATCTTCACTTCTGCATTTTTATAACCATGCTAACAAATGTGGTGGAGACTACACCATTCAGAAATTTGGGTTACAGACCGCCAACAGCAAGATTATACAAATTAGTACGAGATGAGTAAATGTTGGGTTATATTAGAAAAAAAGAAATATTCCCTGAAAACCGGCTGATTATCTGCATAAATGGCAGTCACATCTTAAAAGGTAGAAGTCCCTACCTTCGCTAAGTTAAACCTTCATTTGTTATTTTCCCATGTCTGAGACATAGGCAGTTTATTCAAACGTTTAATCGCAATAATCCACAAGGTGATTGTACTTGCAAGGGATTTGCTTTGGCAGCAACACTAAATTAACAAAAGATGCCATGCTGCATAATAAGGTAAGAGCATTCTAATTTACCCAAAATCCTGGGTGCTTTGACATATCAAATGGCTCATAGCAATCATGTTATGTAGAGGTGCCTCAACACTTTGCTGTATTGCGTGAATTGCTTGTCCGACTCTTGGTTTCGGTGAGGGGCCACAATGGGGCTCCGCCATTGTACCTTTGCCTAGCGTTCTATCGTCTACGTCAAGTCTCAAGGCCTATCGCATGTGGGATGTAGATATTCAGCCTGAGTATTATGCCTTTTTAGCCTGCAAAGAGATCTCAAGGACCTACATTGGTGCCATTTAAAGCGAACCCTACCTTAATGAATAACAGTCCTAATTTCTATGGCTGGATGATAGACCTTAGTGCGATAAATAAAATTTTAATGCTGCTACAAAATTTGGAAATTTAGTAGCTACATTTGGCAACTAATCTAGACCCAAGTTCTGTAAAAAATTATTAACAGTGGGACCGGAATTAGCCGTAAAACATCTGAAAAGTCTATTACGAAGCTTCTGCCATTTCTACATTATGAGGACGCGCGATACCTTCTCCACCTTCTTTACTATCTGGATAAAACACAGATGAACATGGAAGAGCAGCACTGAAGTGAGAACAAAGTGGGAAGGTGACACTTGAGACACCATGTTAATTCCATCTTTCCTTATGTGACTTTACTCTTAGGTTAATGGCCCTACGACGAGTGGTGGACAGGCGTAATGTTAGACGTGTACATTAGCATTCCCAATGCAGTTACTTTAAGGGATGAAACCCCAGTTCAAGTAGACTAGCCATCTGGGATCATTCACATTATTTACATTACTATATGATACGATGGTTGTTTATCCCTTGGTATTGGTGAGGCATCACTCTTGGACTTTTGAATATGTCTTCCTGTACCAAGTTGAGTGGGCTGATCTTCAGGCCGTGTCAGTAGCCCAAACACTTTCTCTATGCTGAAATATACATACTCTGCCTGAGTATTGTGCCTTCTTTCGTCTTCAGGGAAGTGTCTGGACGCTACAACTATTTCGAGGTATGGAACACTACACAATGCATATTGTTAAATGCAATGATTAATAGGCTAAGTTCACCATAATTTCCATTTTTGATTAAGTAATTTCGATATAAGGCAAGTAAAAAGCCTGGAAACCCAGAAAAAGTAAGCATCACAATGGCTGTAAAGCGAATGCTTTGTTTAATTGCATGCGTTGATAACCCCGAATTTAAAATTAATTTATTAAAATGAGGTAAAATAAGTGGAAAAGCAAATGTGTGCTTCTGCAAAGGACACTCAACGATAACGCAAGTTTGGTTAGTGTAAAAATTGCGAATTGGGTGGCTTATTAATATCAATAGCTTTAGAAATCACTAATCAAATCAACTCCGCAACTTGTTTGCAGAATTGTGCTCCAATTAATTAAATGCCTGTCAAGCGCACCAATGTTTAAAATTGTAAAATTTTCATTTTTATACGATATTATTAAGTCTTGCAATTATTAGACATTTTAAAGCAATTTGTTATACTTACCCAAGTGACTGAACTCCCGAGTACGGTACCTCTTCAAATTATTCTAGTGAGTGCACCTTGGTCTGTAATTGTCGGATTGACATTTATTAATCCCTTCTGCACACCCAAACTTTTTGTTTTTTATTTTGAGCATAGTCTGCTTGTAGCATTCAGGTAGGGTCAATAATGTTCACATAATCTCAGTTTGTGTACGCCTCTCACTTAGTCGTTTATAGTTCTTTACAAGGTGAAATGGGATTTTTTTGAGATAATAAGCAAAATAATAATAAGCAAATGTGTTTTTATGTGCATTTTTAAGAATTTGTTAAGCATTGCAACACTAGACTGAGCAAAATTTCCCATGCAACAAGTTTGGTGTAAAATATTTTAGTTTTAGCTTCTTTTTTTCTAAAAGACGTAATAATGTTTGATTTTTAGTAATGTTTTGATTAAATTAGGTGAATTGGATGAATATTCGAGCAAGCCAGGAAATAACTACCCCAATCCGCAACATTGAACTACGCATGCCAGACCAGTTCAACAGATTAAATGTAAGGACAACTGAAAATGGTCAAAATAGTGGTGGTTCAAACAAGTATGTAAATTTCAACAATCTGCACAAAGCTTCTCACGAGGTGCAAGCCCAAAATAACCGCGCAAATTTGCAACCATGCCATCAGCACAAAGATCCCAAAATCGTTGATGAGAAAGAACGCAAAGACCTTCTAAAATACGGAGACATGGTAAAGAATCGGTGGCGCATATCGTGTAAAATTGGTGGTGGCGGATTCGGTGAAATTTACCAGGCTCTTGACACACAGGTTAGTGATCCAATATTTTAATATTAGAGAGAGAGGCAAATTTCCTATTTCCTCAAAATTCTAATAATATGCTTTAGATGGATCCAGAAAAGATAGGTCAAGGTGATCATAACCTTCCAGATCTCTGCTCTTCCTGTTCTATCAAAGGTGGCAATTATATCCAACGTCATACTAGCGCAATTGCCACGACTCCGAGTGAGTTCGACTTACGTCGACACCATTGTTCAAGATGTGGACGTGAATTCTTCTCATCCTCCGCCACCTCCATTAGAAGGGCAGGAATTCAGCGTAAATTTAGCGAGGACGGCCTTGAGTCTGCGGACTCGGGGAACTCCTCGGGTCACTCTGAGCGTGGATCAGTGCCGGATAACTACGTTGTCGCTGTGAAGGCGGAGTCAAATACTCAGTCTAAACAGATGCTCCATATGGAGGTGGCAGTCTTACGAAGATTAAAGGGCAGAAAGAACTTTTGCGACCTCATAACTTGTGGTAAAACTCAGCGAATCAACTACATTGTCATGACACTTCAGGTAGAGCTTCTTTGCATCTTAAAATTGCTCTTTATCTCTTGCTTAACTTTTGATTTTGTGACCTAATGACCTGTTGAAAGATAATGGACGTGTTTAGTAGGAATGCGTAAATTTTTGTTAAAGGTTTAAAGGGTTTTCTTCAACCGCGGTTGTTATTCTATCTAAATTTAATTCCCCTGCAAACCTTTTTTATTTAACTGTGGTCCACTTACCTTTTCACGAACTGGCTTTTCATCTAGGTTTGAATAGAAGTGCATAGGCTTCTGTTAATGGTAAATCCGCATTTTTAAAAATCCAAGGGAAAACTGTTCAACGATAATTGTCGACTGTTTTTATTTGAGTCTCGTCAATACTAGCGTATGTCGTATGTCAAGTGCAGTGCCGAGTCTATGCTAGTTCAAATGCTTTGTTTCTGCCTATAAGTCCAAAAGTTATTTTTGGACTAAAGTGGTTATGTATTCCAGGTAATTTCATTGCTAAATTGAAAACTAAAGTTGTTGGCCTTAGCGGAATTCGATTGGTAACGCAACTTAATTTTTGGACAAAGGTTGTCACAACAAGAACGTGGAATAGCATAATTTTTACAAATTGTTCCTTGTTATAATTTACAAGAAGTTAATGGCTTCGAACCATAAGTCATCACTCACTTCGATAAAAACAAAATGCTTACTTCTATCAACCAGAGCATTAATTTAACAATACCTTGGTCCCGACTTTTAACCTTCGGTTTACTTTAACCTGGAATTATGAACTTCCTTGAAACGACAATAACGTTGCCTTTCATTAAATCGACCTATCAGTAATTCTGCAGGAGTCTACCCATATCTAGCTGATCGAACTGGAAATTCCAGAGACTTAGGCACCATTTCAAGTCCAATCGCATGTCATCGTCGCCCAAGTACTAATGAAATACCTTACGTCATCAAAATGCATAATTATTTGAAAGTAATTCGCATTGTATTTAATCACATTTAGAGTGTTATCAATTTCCTTCAGGAGGATTTGAAGTTAAGAAACATGATGCACGTTGCATAATTCCTTTATCAAGTGCTTTTTAGTCTTTCATTTTCATTTCCTGTACATTGGGCGCTCTCTCATCCGATGTACTCTAAGACTCAGGTTTAATTTTTGTCTCGCCAGGTCTTCCAATAAACTGATTACTCGTACAACTACGCATTTTTTTCTCATTTTGGTATTAAAAATTATCTCTGCAATGGGGATGCCTCTTGTGTATCGACTAAGCTCTTACAACTAGAGCTGAGCCTTAGGGCTGAGTTTTGCGCGCAACTTTATGCCGCATCCTGGCAACCTAATATGTGTATGCGCATACGCTTGCTTATGAAAAGAAGGGTTCCATCTCTTTTTCCTTCTCAGCTCAATTGGTGAAGGATTTTCACAGTCGATGGCTTCAGGGCACTTTCTCTACCTCCACTTCTTCTCTTAAAACTCATTCGCCCGTAGACATTACTTTGGAGATAGAAATGATTAAGAAACCCTTCACATCGAAGCAATTTAGAATGTGAAAGCAGTACTATTGCAATGCTAGATTGCTTTCTGCTAAATCAAATGCAACAACCGAGGTATCATTGAAGGTGGCATAAAGTACCCGAGTGAGAAAGACGCTGTTATAAGTACAGAGAAGGATAAAATGAATTACACACCGTAGATGGCATGAGCGGAACCCTATTCTCCAGCTTGGGAGACTTAAAACTATCCCTTTGCCACGTGGTCCCATCTTCGCTTAAGCATCAACCTTGGTATTTCTAGAAATCGTTCTTTTGCTTTGATTATTACAAATGCTTGAATGAAGTAAAATCAGTTGCAAGGCAGGACTCCCCATTCTGGCAGCGGTGAAGGTAATAGTGGATTTCAGAGGATTTCCCGTCTTCTGCTAATTGATGTAATATTGATATTCACCACTTTAATAACAGCAGTCCTAATTAAAAAAAATATCTTACAAAAAATTATTGGAAATTAGGATTTGTACTAAAATGTAAAAGCACGAAATCAGCCTGATCTCTTTTGACCGCAACTCTAAACAAATGCCGTAAACATCCCCGTGCTAGACATGTAACTTTACCCACTTCTCAATGCAAAATAAATGATTTTGAGGCGATTTATTGTGAGTCATAAATTGCATACAGAGCCAATGTTTAGTATTGTTTCGTGTTGACGACAAGTCTTCGGCAATTCCTAAGTAATCGGTGCTATTGACACGCATTTTGGTATTCATAGTTGCGCGAGCGTTTTTTAGCCCAGTCCCTCATGTTAAGTCGTTTTGCCTGCATTTTTCATTTTTAGGGTAAAAACCTCAGCGACCTACGCAAAAAGGCACCTAAACGATCTTTCAGTCATTCTACCTCTCTACGCATAATCTGCAAGTGTTTAGATGCATTAGAAGAACTTCATAGCATTGGTTACCTCCATCGTGATATAAAGCCATCGAATTTCTGCCTTCGTCGGGATAATCCCATGGAGATCTGCCTCCTTGACTTCGGTCTTGTTCGCCCCTTCATAAGACCTGGCACTAACAATCAACTACGTCCTCCACGACCTTCAGCTGGTTTCCGCGGCACAGTCCGCTACGCCTCCATCAACGCCCACGAATATCGTGAGCTTGGAAGGCATGATGATCTCTGGTCCATGTACTACATGTTGGTGGAGTTTCTCGGAGGTGAACTACCCTGGCAACGAAAAAGCGGAAAGAATTTAGTAAAGCAGATGAAATTAGAAACTGAACCGGTGAACTTAGGAAGGGACAGTGGTCTTCCACTAATCATAGCTACTACCTGGGTCCATGAGTTGAAGAGCTTGAATTACTTTGTGAAGCCGAATTATCGAGAGTTAAGAAGAGTGATTGAGGTATGGCTTTTGGAAAATAGAATGGAGTGGAATGATCCCTACGATTGGCAGAAGCAGTCTATGGTGCGTGCAGAGAGTGATGTCACCTTCACACCGTTGTTTAAGCGAAACCAAGTCTCCGGACGTCAGTTTGTGCAGAATGTGAAGCGTCCAGTTCACCACGACTCCACTGGATGCCTCAGACGTCTAGACAGACGCGGGTTCGGTTCCACAGGGGAGTTGAAACGACTTGATACAGAAGAAGCGGAGGGTGGAACAACGGCTCTTGGTGGCAAGAGCACAGCAGCAGTGTGCGAGGATGCAACAACGAACAAGAATATGGCGACAGAGAAGATAATGCAGGAGGATGGACATGAAAATTTTGAGGACGCTTCCGAGAAGATGGATGGAAAAGAGAAAATACTGGGCAGTCATAGTGATTTACACGTTAGTGGCGATGAGCAACGAAAGGCGACGGAAAACGCCAATTCAAAAGGCCTAGGTAAGCTAGCTCTGCCTTTTAAAGTGCATTTAAAACCGTCTTTCTTCCTGCTGCCATTCTCCCTGCTCCAATTCCACCTTCTCTTTCTTTGTTTTTATTCGTCATCTTCCTCTCTCTAAACTACTTTGTTTTGCATCCCCACTCTCCCTCCCCTCTGTCTCAGTATGATGCCAGAGGGTGACATCTAGCAAACCGACCGTAATTCGCGGTGTCAACACATCCTTGTCTACTTAGATTCAAAATAATACAAGTGCCCGACCCGCCGTCTGTCATCTTCCACCGTAAGGTAGTGGAAAAGTTGAACATCATTCCCGTCCATATTTAATCAAACGCTTTTCTACTTCACTTTTATTTTCCCCCTCTTCGCTTCATCGTCGCGAATCACTAAGTTTTTCACTCTGCCGCCCTTAAAACATCAACATGGGATGGCGCCAGAAAATCTTTCCCTTTAATATACTTTCTTTGAGTGCTACTTAGGGAGGATGTTAGTAGCGAGGAGGGACGGAGAGAGAGGAGAGTAGAATAGGACGGAAAGTTGCTTCGATTAATAATACTACAAGCAAGTCCCCACCTGTCTACTTGAATGCTTTTTAGACACGGAAAAGCAGGGAGCCAACACCAACCTACGCCAAAAATTCTTGTCTGTCATCACACTGGGGCGCAAAAAACCTGGCAGTAAGGTTTCACTCGCTCGAAGCCAGCAGTAGGCCTAGACCATCAAGATGACAACAGCAACAGCAACATTAGCACTACAACTAGCAACCTTAGCATAACATTGGTAGCTTTCTGTTTATCATCAATACCCATCCCTTTTTCTTGCCTCTTCCCATGTCTGCGAAATTTAACCCATCCTTCTCCAAGATTGACCCGGTGTTGAAACTATCTATGTATGCTTGTGTGGGTTAACTAGGACAATAGAAAGGAGGCTTATTAACAACTGCTCTCAAAATCTCTACAGCTATCATTTCATTATTTGTGCATGTTTGCCTTATTCCCACAACACGTTAGGTCAGTTAGCTGGGGCAATTCTGCATACTAACTTCCTCACTTGTGGGTCCCCGCATGTCGACGTGTTTGAACACATCCAAACGTTGTTTGGTTGGCTGATTGATTGATGCAAGTTTACCAACTGATATGTTTGTTGTGGGTTGTAGCTCGCAGAACGGACAGGCCTAGGAAGTAGGCGAGCATCCCCTCCCGATTATCTGCGCCTCGATTCAACATAATTCGTATCCACTCTCATCCACCCATCAGTCTATTCATCTATCTCCACCTATCAATCCACATTCTTACACATACACACAGATATGCATTCAAAGAGCCAAAATGGGACCCTATCATATTGAGGAGTACATAAAAAATGAATACGTCTGCCCTACTTCATCTCTGCTGCGATAGTGATTGTTGCTGATTTCTCTTCCTCCTCCTACTCATCCTCCCCGCCTCTTCAACTTATTCTTCTTTTCTTTCATATCCTCTACCTCCAAACTTTCCCTGTTACCTCCTCTGCATCTTTTATCCAGTCTACACCACAATTTTTTTCCGACAGTTACGTTTACTACTTGAGACCCACACTCCAAGTGTCCTTTTTTACCTAAAACAGAACAGAGAATGGAACGTAGGTGAGAGAAAGGGCAAGCCTTGATTATGACTTTGTTTTTATAGTATGTACACGTGCTTTAGACAAACGACCTTTTTCTATTCTGTGCTCCGACTTGTTTCCTTTTTTCACCCATTTGCCCTCCTTGCTATTTTGCCCATTTGGAAAAATCAACAAGCTTTGCAAAAATGCCAGCTCTTCCAAACTTGATGGACTATCTGTTAATAGGAATAGTCGTAGAGTAGCGCTTAAGATAATTGTGTTGTCACATGACACCACTCTGACGACGACACAGACTCTGCCACCAATGGCAGGAATTTGTTGACTAGTCATCAGGTCAGTTTTCAGTGTGGTGTGCGTTGGATGATTGAATCATGGATTAGCCATCAATGCTGATACTATAATCTCCACTCCGCTTCCACGGGGTGTGAATTGTTGATGGGAGACAGTAATTCACAGTAGAGTAGTTCAGACGGCCACGTCTCCATAAGCTGAACCGTAGAATGTGTGCTGGCCTGCATACAGTTTCACTGACACCCTGATATGCTCATGTCACTTTTAGTTCAGGCCATTTTTTGACGGATAGAAGCATAAAGTATTTACTGCCATGAATATCATTTTGTCGGCATGGTAACGTGATTAACATATGGGATGAATAGTGCGTAATAAACATTACAACCGAATCTCGAAATATTAAATGTCACAACCCCTATGGGCTGCATGATTCCGCATATTATTAGTCAACCTAAATGTTGCATCTTTCTAATTTTGAATAAGTTATACTTTTAATGGATGAAATGAGAATACTTTTTAACGTACATACCATGTGACTGATATTTTTTGCTCACTCACACCCGGATAGATAAATGGAGGAAGTTTTAGATCAAGTTTATATTAAAAACAACATATTTTGTTAGTTATATTGCGAAAAATATGAAACATACGTAATCTACTCCATGTCTTAATAGGATTTTAAAATTTATTTTTTCGTCGGTAGCTTTAACAGCCGTGTCACCGGACCTTTTTCGTCATAAGCAATAACAATTTAATGCGTTTTATAAGAGGGTTAAACCGTGTTTAGGTGAGCACTTCTGGGTGCACACAGTTAAGAAATGAATTCAAGGAGTAGAAAATAGATTTTTTTTATCCACATGGTTCTCGCTTACATATAAAACAGCCCACACTTTAATTAAGAGTTTAAAAATTCACTATAGAAATGTACTAGTACAAATGAATTATCGAAGAGTTCGCGCCGCTTTGCCATTGGTACGAAAAGCTATTTTGCTATCCAGCGTGCACTGAACACTCCACTACGAAAGTCTTTATCTTCTAAACAACTTTACTGTCCGACAGGAGGGGTGGCGATAAGGTTTCCAGCATTGGGTTTTGCACATGCTGAGTATTTTTAGGGGTGATTGCTGAGTCTATGGCCTAGAACCGTTGAAAACCGATACAATTGTCATTGTCATGTCCTCGAGCGTCTTATTATTGAACTTACTGGCATGAGGTCCTCATTAGGTGCCAGTTACAAATAGGCGTTTACATGCTCTGATTGTATGCCCTGATTGTTGCTGGCTTTCAACTTGATTAATGGTGTTCGGTCCAGTCCAATCAACGACACATACCTTGACTACCAAAAGTAGTAGTGGAACACAGCAAACAGTTACTAGCACGGTCACGGTAGCATGCCTTTTTGTGGAAGTTGTGCAAAAGTTCTGGTTTGGCTTGGGTGTTTTTTAGATCTATTGGCGAGGACACTAAATCCGAGGTATCACTTTTGCGACCCGCTTAAACTCCCGTGCTCCGGTCTTCATACTCATAGGTGGAGCCTATTTAGTAAAGTTTATTCATCATATGCATTTGTATCAGTAATTAATAGTGTGCGATAGCATTGCTCCTGTTTGCACTAAATAAAACCGGTATAATATTCAATAAACTTGGCATGATTTATAGGTAAAATCTTAGTACTGACACTTTCCCGCCTTTGCTTATGGCTCATTATTGTTTTGCCGAAACAAAAAGTGGTCTGCATCAAGCACAATAAGAGATATGGCAATTTGACGCGAGACATGCTGAATGAGTATGGCGCCTGTCATGATTGGCATGAATAGTTTAAGATAAAGCATTTAATTTCCGGTACCCAAAAGTAAAGTGAAGCCTAGACAAGGAGAAGGCTTTCATTAGCACGATTTATAATCGATGGCTTGGGGAACATTTCAGAAAAGTGTGGCAATCCTACTTAACCAAGCCTTTGCAACTGACTTAGTCTTTCCTAATTAAAAGTTAAGGTCCATATTCATGGAATGCCATCCCGATTTTAGGCAAATTCACTTTGATAGTCACGATCAGCGAATATCAAGACTCGTCCGTTTGAAGCGTTTACCTTAATAAATGCTGTATTTGTTTACTAAAAAACTGTGTAGTCCACAAAAAATAACAGTGTTTTGGCAAACGACTTTTAACATCGTGTTGTATGCTGGCAGCCTAATAAATACCTTTACTTCACATTTTACCCAAATCCTTGTTTGCAAAATGCTAAAGGTAGCTAAAATTTCGTATAATTTTCAGTGTAACTAGCAGAAGCTTTTAGACATTTTGAAATGTTACAGTTTATCTTCATTATTAAGAATATGAAAATCTGTGGCAGTCTGTCTGTACAGCATCCATCATTTTGCTCCCATCCACATGCTTTGAACCCACTCACTCACATCTTACGGTCCCGGTCAAACCTACCTAATCTGTTTATTTTGAGCTCGCCTAAAATTCAAAGCGAGTTTAATTTGGTTTCAAAACTATAAAAGTCACCAGCATACTGCTTCATGTGGCATCAAGACAACGCATTGTCGTGGAAACAGATGGATTTCTGTCAGGAATCGCTCAAACATGCGTTGCGTTCAGGAAGGATAACTTCTTATGCACATAAAATCCTACGAGATTTATGATGGCAAACAACCCATGCATTCCAGCATTCATTAAACCATGTAACAAACCATTACTTACCCCCAAATTTCCCAGTGCTCACCTCAAACTTCGAAGGGTGTGATCTTTTTTTGTGATGGACCGCAGGCGCAATCGTTTGCTAGAGGCGCTTTACTGAAAACGAAAAATCACGGCTCAGAGCAAACTGCTTGATTTAACTTACACTTATGTTAGAAATGTGTCTTCAGAAACAGTTGAAAGTATGCAATGAATCATAAGAAGGTGGGATGTCTATTTTTGAGGGTAAAATTAGGACCTTACATAGGAGTCTAGGATAATAGGACAAAATTATCTTTTTCCCATACTCTGTAAACCCTTGATGTTTCTTCAAGTGATTGTCTTTTTTGGCACTAGGCAACCGCATCTTAATTGGTAGTTCAGAAATGAAGATAACAAAAACTTTTTGAAAACGTTATCTGCCCCATTCTATTCCCGTTTGGAAAAACATTAACCTGATGCTTATTTTAGCTAATAGCATAGTCTAAGGGACTTTCTTTAGTTTTATGGTTTTTAGTAAGAGCCTTATAGGCTTATTTTGATACCATTACATATTCCTCTCCTCAATTTTTACAAACGCCGATTAAAGAATGTGTTCGCGACGCTTATCTAAGGAGAAAATTTCTCTCTAACTTAGCAGCCACGATCTCAGTTTCATCTGCCCTAGTGTAAATGGCATTTAAAAGTGCTTTGAGTATTTAACTAAAATAATAAGTGGCTGATTAGATCAATGAACTAACTGATTTTTGATTAGAAAATGGCACTGCAAATGCCAGCAAAGCAGAATCAGAAGTTGGTATTTCAGTTATTGGCGTCGTCCGACAATTTCCCCTACTGTTTTACTACGATGTCGGCAGACCAATGAGAGTTTATTATAGTGCCATTGTGACCTAATTTTAATGAGATGTCTACACTACTCAGCTTAGTACAGAAACATGTCGTCTAAAATAAGGTTACAGCTGTACTACAAATGATGCAGGGGCATAAAGCCAACCCTAATTGTTTATTGGAATTATCGGGAATCGCATTTTGTTAGCCCATTATCGAAACGTTTTTGTTCCACAGTACCGGTGCATGAAATCGACATTACTTCCACCAGCCCAAGAGGCACAACCTCAACGCATCATTAATCCCACGCCCCTGCAGCCCGCTCCCCCTGCGCGCTACGCATTCAGTGTTGTCCTACGTGTGCGATAGCTCTGCGCTATAGTCGACATGCACACACACCCCAAAAGCGATAAGCAATTAAGTTGGGTAGGTAGGTAGGAGGGCAAGCAGGCACATGTGCGCCTCCACTTGCTCAAAACTGTTTCAAGAAGCGCACACGAACAAAGAGAGTAGGAGAAAAGCACCAATAGTCAGTGGTGCTGCTCATGTATGCGCCCTTGCACACCCGCGCGCATACTGGAAAAAATTGATTTTTGCTAGAGAGGGTGCAATGAACTGAACTCACAGTGTCACTCTGACCTTTCTGTGGTTCCTCGTCAGCCAATGGTAGCGCGGCTACAACGCTAGTCAATCCTGTTGCAAGGCTGCATGATATATACTACTCACTGCCTTGTCTATGCTAACACGACTACTTTTATTGCTGAAAAAGGGGTAGTTTCGGTTTGATTATCTCGGTGTGAGAAATGACAGTTGTTTTCAGCCTTAACTATGCCCTTGGCAAAGAATTAGTTGCCAACAGTTCAAAATTCTTCTTTTCTCAGTTGTAATTATGTTTGCGATTGATAAGCATAAGCAAAAGCCACTTTAATGCTCTGTACACAGTGATGGTAAAGCGAATTTTAACGCTAATACAACTACCGATATTACCTTTCCCTTTGTATTCATTATGCACCTGCAGGTAAGAGTGGGCTCAAAAATTGTTTCATAAAACATAATTAGTTTGTTGTGGAACTTAGGTGGGCTGTACTTTTATGCCACAACTCCTGGATATCTTCTTAGCCAAATTTTTAGCTAGCAATACTTGTGATCGACAGTTTTGTGGGTAGATATTAGGTTTCGTAAGCTTGTTATTACTAATTCGGTAAGAATATGATTCCCGTGCAAGGAATGGTGCGGCTAGCAAGGCACTTAAGCTGATGACACCACGTTCTAACTGTTAGCCTTACCAGTGGTGTGGAATCGAGGCATTATCCT
The DNA here is from genome assembly GCA_000469725.3 of Echinococcus multilocularis. Taxonomy (NCBI): domain Eukaryota; kingdom Metazoa; phylum Platyhelminthes; class Cestoda; order Cyclophyllidea; family Taeniidae; genus Echinococcus; species Echinococcus multilocularis. The sequence goes on along the minus strand of LN902846.1, from coordinate 792,073 downwards.
TAAAAGGTGTAGCTGCTAAAAACTACTTCCGATATAGTGGGGAGGTTGATGACGATGGTGTCAGCCAGTTTTATCTATTGTAGGTAATTAGGTATTCCAACAGTCATCCGATATTAATGTGGAAAAATGGAGTGTTCATTGCTTTTAAAAATTAACTGGATACTTAAGTACACATTTGAACGTTCCTATCTTTACTGTATTGCGCATTTATTTAACACTATTCGACATCACCGCCCCTTCCCAAAAATATTCCTGCTATAAAAAGATGATGTGTCTGACTCGTAATCCGTACGTAGGTGTCCCTCTCATTACCACTTCTCTTCATGATTGCCAGAACTAGTGCATTTTGCGTATGATGGAGAAAATTCACCGGCATATTTATGTTTGAGAATAGGCTGGCTTACGTAAAACAAACGCGGAGATATGCGAAATTTTCAAGAACTATTTTGGATGCAACAGTCAGTAGAAGACTTCCTCTTAATAGAATGAAAACCACCCAAGGGACTATTCCTAAATGGCAATGTATTGAAGCTGCTAAAACCAAGAATGGTTTATACCTTTGCTTGGCGTTTACAAATCAAATGCATAGCCGACGTTCTTATTAACGACTTCGGTGACAAAATATCCCCCTTTTCACTAAAAGAAATTAGTGATCACACTTTTCTCACAATAAACAGCAAAACCAAATGGGAAGTTTAGAACTTCAATAAATGTAAATTTTTTATATTTTACTTTCTTTCACGATGTCATACAGGAAAGATTTGTGGAAAATCTCCTATTTGATAATATTTAACATAGAAAAGAAGCTTCAGGTTGTATCAGAAAATATAGCACCTCATACACAATCCACTTTGTCAGGTGATCGAAAGAGTTGGTGCAATTTTCGGCATGCCTTGCTGCGATGACTTGCTAAAACGTGTAGTGACCTGTAAAATACATGCGATTACTTAATTGCATGCCTTATGAAGCATAGATGGGTCTGCATCAGGTCTGCCACTACGGTACCCTGCACCATCTTCTCCCTAGGTTGAGCTACCATACACTGCCTTACGAATAAACGCTTGATTCCAGAGCTGAAAAAGCTTCTCGTAAAATTTATAAATTAGTAGAACGGTGTGAAAAGTGGTTTTGAAAACGAATCACCCAGATATGGACAAGTCTTATTCACAATGGTCCTTTTCTTCATCACGAATAATATGGTGTCGCTACCGACATCATACCGGGCTTAAAGTGGAACTATACGTTGACGCCTATATAAACTCCGAAAGCCGTAAAAGTTGATAGTTAAATATGTAGCGCATGAGTCATTATATCACTTCTTTCACCATTTTTAGTGCTTGATGATTAACGGGCTGGCCTCCAACTAGAAGCGACTCCCCTTTTTCAACATTTTTTAATGAAACAAACGCATTGGTTCTCCTCGAACAATCAATTCTAATGCACGCACTACTTTGCCCGCGTAAAACAATGAATGATTTGTCAGAGGTAAAGGGTGGGTGAAATTAATAAGTGTAGGCTTCCCAGTAAAAATTAAAGCATTATGACTGGGACCTACATACTCGGTTCGACTTGAGGATGACTAAGTTTACCGCGTTATCTACCAGCATCAGTTATTAATCGTACGCAGCAGACCCTGCGCCGTAAGCAGTTTAGTTGAACTTAATGCATTAAAGTAGGTTCAGGTATTTCTTGGCTTGAGAGGGGTTTGATCTTATATCTTAAGTAATTGTATGCTTTTTAAAACTAAAACGGTTGCGAACCCATTAGTAAGATTTAAATCAGATGAGATTTGAGTGGTTCCATTAAGAAATGCCAGTGCTACTTCAAATCAGACGTGATTATAAAAAAATAAATAACAATCCAGGAAAATCACTGTTATAACATGCATTTCTATCACAGGAATGATTCAACGAAGAAAAAGATTTATTAATCATACACGACATCATAACCAGGCAACCAGATACCGTTTACTGGAATCTTTCAGTTCCTCCCACATTGAATATGTCCGTTCAACCCCAAAGTCGCCCACCTAATGTGGATAAACTCCACACGAGTAGTTTTGACCAGGATCTTCTTCCATTGCCTCCTCCTCTACCGCCGCACAGAATGTCAGGACGTGGGAATTACCAAGCCTTCCTTCAACCCGAAAATCGACCCCTCTTGCCACCCTCCATGTCGATCACACCTTCCTTGAGCCCCCCTGAGGATCCTCCGAAAACTCTCTCCCATCCACCACACGCCATTCGTCGTCATCCTACACCAAAGCCACGCAACCATCATGGTGATTGTAAGGAGGGAGACCGGAAGAAACAGGCGTTACCTGAGGAGAGAAGTGGATGGCTGAACTGGAACGACGTCCGTGGTGGAACTCGTCCAACTCTCCTTACTGGTTCCTACCTTCAGGGACGCACACCACACCGAACTTCTGAATACCCTTTGAAGCTTTCTGAGTCGGTAAAAGGTCATTGTACTAGCGCTGAACATCTAGAAGGTGTCCTGGCAATGCCGCTGATACAAGGGGAGACCGGAGTCCAAAAGCTGTATCGTAGTATGACGACACTTAATTATACAACGGCGGAAAGCTCATCCATGCATGATTTACTCATGGTTGGCGGCAATGAAGATGATAGCAGAGTGCTCAGGGTACCAGAATCCTGGCTGCCGATTGTGGATGGACGGGCTCGATTAGTGCCAGTAAATACGATGACAAGAGAAGCACCAAATGCGAACATACCGGACGTTACTCCCAGACCCACCACACAGGTTGATGGAAAATCACAACGCATTTGGCAACCACTGAAATTTAGGCAAGAGGGGGAAACAACGACAAACAGATTTACGAGTGGATAATAAGATAAACGCAGTCCGTCATCAGGGTTGAATGTAAATACGTGACCATGGAGAATGTTAACGAATGCTTTCATCAAACGAGGCATTTAATAAGCAGACGATATTACGCGTTGACACCACCTACTTTTTTTTGCAATTTGTATTCTGCTTTGGTAAAATAACTATTTCCGCGTGCTCTATGATTTTAGATAGAAAATAAATCTACCCTTTTTTTTGGAACTCTTAGTGGGATTGCACAAGTTTGGCATTAAAAGTCATTTAAACCACTAACACCACCCAATTCCCCTTCACGTGGATGCAATTTGACAGACGTCATTTTTTTTTTTGAGTAGACTATGTGTAAGTCCACCTTTAATAATGCATGTCTTGCTCGGCATTCAAGAGTAATGCAATCAAATCGAGACTTCTGAGTTTCAAAGAGGGATGAACTGAACAAATTTCTAGGAATAGAGATGCATCCCCTTTTCCCACACAGTTTGTAGCTGGTTTATTTACGCACTCATTCTACCAGCGTTTAATTTATTCTTGGAAGACGCCCTCGGCTCGGAAGGATTCGTCACTGTTGCTATGGCGGCCAATGAGTTAATTATTCAATATTGCAATTTTTCCGTGAATTAGTGGATCCTGTTCATCTCCTCTACAGACAAATTAGCCTCTTGTGAAAGGTTCGTGTTGCTTGGTTTACACGTTAAAAATATAGAAAAGAATAAGTTGAGGGTCGTGAACCGGTCACGGAGCATCGTATCCACGATCATCGTTGATGGGCACTCAATGAAACGCGTGTACCACCCAAATTTTTCACTACTCAAGTGGATAAAAGCCCCATCACCAGACTTACCGAACTTCAAACGTTACGTTGGTAAGGCTCACAAAAGGGTATTCACAAGTTTGCTCTAACCGCATGCACATGCTGGGTATCAGCGGTAGCAATGGGAGACAGTGAACGTGTACTGCTGCGTGCAGCACAGCCAGGATAGCACGCCTTTATGAAAAATACGTGGAGGCAGAAGTCCCAACTACGTAAACCAAACTGGCAGTTGATATCCCATTTTATAAGCAATGATTTATGGCAGTTTTGAGGATTGAAAACTCATATTAGATAATAATTTTTAATTTGAATGTACTTGTTTACGCAAAGCAATTTAATTGTGAGTCCTAGCTACTGCTGCTCTGTCAACCTGGGAATTTTGAGGTAATGGAGTTATTAATTCGCATCTCAAAAGCAGTAAAATCAACACAATTACGAAATATAGAGACAACGAATTAAAATCAGTTAATCCCTAAATATGAATTGTGTCCCATATAACTCCCATAATATCGCTAAAGTTTATGGCTTTGAATCCTTTTTCAGTGATGCCAGTTTATGCATCACGATTACCCTTTCCAGTTTCAAAGCTACTCGAAAAACTTCGCCTTCGCCACAACAAAAACTACTTTTTTTCGGAGAATGATAGAGTGAGCAAATGGCATTACTGAGTTGCTAGTTATCATCCCCCATTTGTGAGCTAAGCAACACGGAAGAACATTCAACCACTCCATCAAAAAGGATTGCAGCTTCACAGCCACTTCTACGCGAAGAATGATTGCGCGTGAGGGAACTCGCGGCAGAAGCTGCGATGGGCAAGGTGGAACTCCTGAAAGACAACTTTTGCTTCTGTTGACCGTAGTAGCTTAGAAAACTCTTGCCCTATTGACTGGCAAAGTGAAATTCAATTGCTTGCTACAAGACCAATCCAAGAATAAACGTTTATTAAAATGGAATAAAAAAGTCTGATCGCCCAAATTTGGCACAATTCCTACTTCTTAAAAACGAGTTTCAAACACTTTTATGACGAAGTTCATGTGTATTGTCTTATTCTAAATTTTAGAGAAATGCACAATTCATTCAGGATTAAGGATATTCAGAGGAATTCAAAACTCTTAACTCAAGATCGTCATGACTCTACTAACCGTGAATAAGTAGATATGTGGCTGCAACAAGGGCCAAGAACCACAAGGACAAGCGGATGAGCTTTGTACTAGTCAATAACCTCGATAGACTACCAATGTGGTCTTCACTTCTTTCACGCGTTACAATAATGGGCTTTTTTATTCGGTCGACTAGCTAAGTCGCGGATGAATGGCGCATGGACCTAATTCAAGTCTCTTCTAAACAATCTATCATTGGCGATTCTCAGCCAATAGCCTCACTACCAAGTCCACAGTACCGAGAACCACACCACTTCATTCCCCGAACACTATACTAAGTACGGATATAATTACCCGCCACGAATTGCGAGTAAAACAACTGAAACGATGTCTTATTCCTGTAATTCCAGAGGAAATTAATAAAGAACCCCATTCCCATGATGCAACAAAGCAGACCCGCGAAACATGAGAGCGTACCTATGGCGCAAAAGGCGGATTTGTCCGCGGGACCGGTGAATGCAATTCCGTCACTCACAGATATATGCATTGTTGAATAGTTAACTCCCACTCTGTCATCAGAACCGTTCCATCGCAGTGACAAATCCTCCTTACTGGAAGATGTCCTTCAAGCATTAATTAAACGCCCTTGGAATGAGAGCAAAGAAGTGAAAACCTATGCAAGGAAAGAAAGGCGGCCTTGCCCTCTAAGGTTTGCTCGTTTGACACCCATTCTAGAATTAAAGTTGGGCACCCTCGCCCAATAATGCAGTAAAAGTGGGGACCAAGTTTCATACTGCCTGCTCTATTTAGCGACAACTAAATGAAACCAGTTTCGGTACCGCTGCGTCAGTCGACGGCCAAATTACATCTACTCAAGGAACCAAATAGCTAGGAATCCATATTTTCTAACTAGATGGAAACTACGGTCTGCCACCCACCTTCAGACAACAAAGAAATAACAACGTTAATAGGTGGAATCGATATACAAGGCAAATCATAGATCGTCTGCACTAGATGCTTTTACAGTTCCGATGAGAAACTAGTAAATATAAATACGATTAAATGTGGAGGCGATGCCCTGGGAGATCGAGATGGCACAGGAGGAGCACCAGAAGACTAGGGTTAGTTTACTTTGCCCGCCTTGTAATTTCTATCGATCACATCGCTTTGAAGAAACATATGGAGGCACTTCTCACTTTGTACCAATGGATGACCTGCAACCCTGAAGTATTTTTACAAGATCTATTAGTGCCATTTTCATGTGTACATGATAGCATATTCCAACATCGCCATGAGTTTTACTCCTCAAAACAAGTCACTTCATGTGAACACTTGCAGACGTACTAACGACAGCCATAATGTAAAAAGATAGTGTTCGGAAAAACTTACTTGTTAATAAACTCCTCCAATCCCTTTCTTCTTGATTCAATAAAATCACTGTCGAAAAGCCCGTCGTCAGCGCGAAAGGGAATTTGCCTTTTCCATGCCTTACCAGGAAGTTTAGGAACAATAATCTGAAATAAAGTTCAAAGGCGAATAAGACAATATGCTTGAGAAAAACCCACCTTACTTTCACGATCTAATTCACCGCGTAACCAGTCGAAATCTCGATACCGCCGACGAACACTCGATTCTGACAAACGAAACACAGGGAGATTAGTCTGACAAATTATGCACATTAATTATCTCACCTTCAGCCTCACTTCATAATCAACGTATCGCGATTTCGCATCCCCATGAACTTGTGGATTGCAAACATCAATTTCAAGGAAGTTCGCAGGTGGTGAGTACGCATCCTCTAGTGTTTGTTGTTTTGTTTCAAGCCTTTGCGTTGCAGACGTCATTTCCGAAAGCGAAAGAAGGCACGGTTACTCACACGACTATAACCTTGGCTTTAATCCAATAAAGAGCAGTGGTAATGATAAGTAGAAGTGATAAGACAGTATCCAAAACAAATAAATTGCTGAGTGACATACCAAAATAGTAATTACTTGCTATAAAACTCAAATACCCCAAACATTTATGCAAAACTTGCTTGTGAATTAACTCTACTCCCAGTAAGTAAACAGATTATTTGAAGTGAAAGCATTTCTGAATTATAATATCAACTGAGAAACCAAGGAACAAACTGCTTTTTTAATGGTTTTTAATTGTAACATCTAACATTACTTAAATAGTACGCCCATTACGATCCTGATTTCTTATGGGGAAATCTGCAAGTAATATATATTTATTTGAATTCATATTTTAGGCAAGAAAAGGTCAGTTTACGCTAACCTTATAACCTAGTTGGCATCACTGTCCCCTGAAAAAGAAGAGAAACCTAACACGTCATGGCCCTGATTCAGTGTACGCTTGTGCAGCACCTATCAAATGACAGATGTTCCCCTTTAATTAATCTTCTCATTCTAAGGGTGTGAAAGGAGAAGCAAACGGGAGCATCTCTGGACCCGTTTCATTTGTGTAGCGTCGCGGGACTCCCTGAAGACGAAAGGAGACACAATACTGGGGCAGAACATATATATATTCAGCACAGAGAAGGCGTCTGGGCTATTGGCATGGCCCGAAAGGCCAGCCCACCCAGTGAGGTACAAGGGGGCTAATTCAAAGTACAAAAGTCGTGCCCTACCAGTACCGAGGGATTAATTACTAGCGTTTTACATTTGTATAATTGTGAAGATATTTCTTGACTGTCTCTGCAAATCTCGCGAATTCTGATTTTGAATCATGGGTAAGTACAACGCAAAGGCTTATAATAAACGTTGTCCCAGTTTAAGCACAATGTAGTGCTTCAAATCTTTCCTGAAGTCGTTGAAATTTATTATTACATGGCAGATGGTGTTTCACTAATGTACGTAAAGATTGAGAGGCTACTCACATGGGCGGGGCCCATGCCGTCGAGCGAAAGGACGATCTGTGAAAATCTAAGCACCCGTGTAGATCAATGTAGAGTTTAAAAATCATGAAAGCATTACAATAACAGCAAAAATGGAGTTCTGGGGGCAAAATTTCGGTGACTAATAACGACACAAAGGAACCCATCAACAGTAAACCGTATTTCAAATCGTTAATGAGTAATTGTATGTCTATACCTGAGCTAGTAATTTGTTATAATGCACAGGTTTGAATGTGAATCCTTACACACAAAAAGCCTATCGCAAATATAAAGAAGGAACTCACATTAAATACCCGACATAAGTACAAAACTAATGGCAAGAAGCACAAATGACTAACAATAATGGAAAGTGACTTGAGCCATGGGGTGACTGGAAAATTTGGCATGGTTTCTGCCTTAGCACAACATATAGGGACACGTAAAATGCCTGCCTATGTGTACGTCAATCCATCTGCGCGTCACTCGCCACCTTCTTTGTATCGGCACATCATAAAATGTCGGTTGGACTAAACCGATGGATGCGGTTTGACTCTGACTGCTGAACAAACTGAAGCTGGCTCAACCCTAACGCTCTGAAAGCGTCTTATGAAAAGTGTTCCACGTCTTATGGGAGTGTTGGCTAGCAGAACGCGCATCACTCAGAAATGGTTTCAACAGTTTAATTTAATTTGATGGTAATTCCCTCAGGAACAACCGTACCATGTTTGCAAACACTCTCTATTCTTAAGCATGAAGATTTGCGTACCTCCATGAAAGATATTCTTCCCATTTACACGATGAGAACAAGTTCTAGTAATGCTAGTGATTATAAACTCCACATACACCCACGCCAATTGGGAAGTTAAGAGATGACAAGATACTTTAATGGCTATCTCTTTGTTCCGCACTTCATTTATTTCACTCAAACACACCATTCTACTTTGTTTTACGGTTGACATACTGACCGATGTATAATGAAAATGCAAGGTTTTTAAACCTTGTCTCAAAGCTGAGCGGACAACTAGCTTTCTAAGATGCACACTAGTTTATTTCTGTCAGGCTATTTTAGTATTTTTTTGCGTGAATGCGCATGCAATAGGCTGCTGCCTATATCGCTCCTTAAGAATTAATCACTTGTTGAGGAACATACAATCACGGCCAAGACCTATCAACTCTGTAAGGTTAGATGAAATGCGAAGTTGTGCAAGAAGAACTTCTTTATCATCGGCAGATACAGAAACAGTCAAGACTGGCCAATCAGGGCAATACGTTAAACATAACACCGCCGCAAAACTTAATCGTCAGAAGTTATACTTTAGAATAGAGGGAGAGGGAGGATGGAGATGGAAGGACAAGGGATAGGGAGGGGAAATGTAGTCGGAGGTATTGTCGCATCTTTATCCATAACCCACGTTTTGTCCTGATTCCCATTTCTCCCGGTGACAAATATCACATCTTTTTGGCATTATTAGTAGACTACCTGATAAGAAATAAAAGGACTGCTGGAAAATAAAAGTCTGGCGTAACTTCAGTCAGCTAAGGCTGAATTCATTGCTTCTGAATATACGGCGCAAATTAAGTGTAAACTCTGAGACAATTTTGCCTTTTCCATGTGAAAGGATCGGCTTGCGTAATGCAATGACGATCAGCTCAACGCATCAACAATGTTGAGAGGCTCTGTGCAGTAATATAACTTTAGCTAAAGTCGATACGGTTATTGCGTATTGTGGCTGGCTTCCACTTCGTTACATGAAGTTTGGGCACAATTTCCCTTTCAAATTAAGTTGGAGTTCTCTTTTCTTAATGGCAGAACTGGGTTGCATTTCGCTGCATATTCCAGTTCCGAAGGCTGCTCTGCTACCACGCCTTGTTCAACTGTCGTGCAACACCATTGGCGAGAAGTTGCCGCAGTTTCAAAGCTAAGTCCAATTCGGTGTCCAAAAACCAAGTCTATTAAGTTCGACCAACTTTTATGCTATGGCAGTGAATGCCAAATGAGAGAAGAATAGTGGAGCACAAGAAAGAGTTCCCTACTGATAGGATGACATTTCATGCTACATGCAAACAAGTTTCCGACGAATTGCATCCAGTCACATGATGCTTTGATCTCTTGACGATATGCGTAACTTCCCAAATACAACTTTATTATGCCATATTTGAATCATTTACAGTTTGTACACTCGAAAAAGTTGCTCATAAACAAACAAAATAGTGATGAAGCTTTAACGAAAAGTCCTCGTATCTTGAATGACGTGTGCATTCGTCGGTTTCTTCAAATGAAATAGAACAGCTAATAAAAATACTCATGCACCACGAATTTAGATTAGTGCGGCCATTTGACCCTTGCAGTTGCCAAATCATTTCAGTGCTCCCACGTTCGACACTTATCCATCTACGAAGACCAATCCAGTCGAACCGTGATCAGTAATTTTGCCTTAAGAGAAAAGGCGGCTACCGTGGCAGTAGCGCCATTAGTGGGAGTGGTAAGAAGCAAGTCTGTTTTCTTACACCTTATAATAGTCAGTCCAATCCAGACACTCAATCTAGTTTCAATGGGCAGGCAGTGGTTGAAGTGTATGCTTGTACGCAACAGCTTTTAGCAGTAAAAATTCTTTCCGTCGAAAATCCGCTAAACCTAACTCCTACCGACGAATTCGAGCACATCTACTGCGCTGATAGGACACGCGGACGTACGATAGCAAAAGCGGAGACCGTCACCAAAGTCTGTCTGTCAGCTGCCATCACGGGGGTGGCAGTCTGCAGGCAATTTTCAGTCCCGAAATCAATCCTGCAAATGTTTGGCGTGTGAGCCACATGATCCTGAAACGCAAATCGGCGCGTGGCTGTGCATCACTAGAGGCGAACTTGTCAGCGGGAGCGGTGAACACAATCCAGCCATCAATGTTAAATATTTAATTCACTGGTTGTCATAGAATAGTCCCATCGTTAGAATGACCTAATAGTAAGCGATGGGTAAAAGAAATATACCTTCTATTCCTAAAAATTTGCTCACCTCGTTTTTCTTTTTACTAGCCCAAAATTCACGGTTAGACCTATGACTGTCGTTTGTGATTAGTAAGACAAATGAAATTCTGTTTTAAATGTGGTAATCCACCCCCGACGACATTATGGCCTTTGGGAAAAGCTAGCGTTGCAAAAACTGGAATTTCAGTCGAGGAAAGTAGAAGTGCAATTGAAATGAAACATAGCCAACCCATCTAACCAATTCATAGCCTTTCTAAGAACCGGGCATTTCCAGGTCTTGGTTACGCAGATTCAACAAAAACGCAACGAAAGACAAGAGATCTTTATCAAGAGGTCATCTTTTTCACAGCTTGTAGACTTGCAACTTTTGGCGTGAAATAGATAAGAAGCATGAATTTATGTGATTGTTGTTGTAAACAGAGGTGAATGGGATGGCATTTCCATCACAAAAATTAACTGCATTACAATTTGGAACGTTGTTATGCCGTTGGGTTGTGCAATACGTCCTTTCAACAATTTAGGGGATAGGAAATAAAAGCACTTTTATAAGAGAGTTGCTTCCTTTTTTTCTATACCTTGAGAGCCAGTAGTACTGACAGTGTTGCTCTAACAGCTCGACGTCGGCGAAGGGTTGAAATCAAGCAATCAGATTCTTCAGTATTCTCCTTAAGAGTGGATCGACCTTTCAAGACTGGATTAATGTTGGAGTCAAGAAGTAAAGCTGACATCAGAACAAGTGGAGTGCTGGGTCGAGGTTAATCGATCGGACTGAATCTGACGATTTGGTGAGTAGCAGGTTGCGATGGTTGTGGAAGTACCGGACGAGTGCTGGCCGAAGATTTCGTGTAAACATTGGTCCTTGTCGATTTGTACTGGTGAACACGTTGACCGTTTAACAAGTCGAGTGTCCAAGCTGAAGGGATTCATTTTATTGCCATTGAGTCAGATACCGGTAAAATATTCATTCTACTACACACTTTTGAGTATCATCTATATTGCTATTCGGGTGACATTTAAGGAAAAGTATCCTGTCAAGGTTACAAAAATAGAAAATTTGAGGATTCTGTCATCCGGTAAAAGCATACGTTATTGATAGGAACTAACCTGAGCTCGGAACCATGGCATTGGCCGTTGTGTCCATTAGTGAAATGCGGGTCCAAATCACTTATGCTTGACGTTTCTGTGCAGGGTGAGCAGAGTTCAACTGAAATCAGGTAAAAGACTACGTGCAAAACGTCACAATGTCAAAGCGGTTCTCTAAATAACTACACCGATGGCAAATTGAATATTTAGGCCGATGTAGGTGTGCAATAACTCGTGTATACACGAAATGGTTTTCTTAACCCAGATTTAAAGATTTACGTGGTGGCGGAGCCTGTTTTTTGCGAGAGAGATGATTTCGCAGGATGAGAGTCGCTTTGCTATTTAAGGCCAGCAGGTTGCTCTCTACCATCCAATTGGTGGCACTATTCTGTCGAAGATGACGACGTGGCTCCAAACGGTCCGCTTCACTACGACTGATGCTGTTGTTTTCTACAGCAATTCTAAGCGGAGGGTTAACGGTGGGTCGCAATGGCGGCTGCGTTTCAGTCGGTGTATGTACCCGACTCATGATTTGATCGGCATCCGACGCTGCCTTCGTCAGCGCTGAGATCACCTCCGATTGTGGTTTCCTGATTGACTGCAAATAAGGGGTTACTCAGTCACTACACCCAAAATATGTGCATATTTAGCTCATCTTCTATTCTTTTTTATAAAGGCAACGTAGTGCAACCCACGTAGCCCGTTAGGAATACCTACAACAGGAGAAGATCGTTCCTACTCAAATTTCTTGGAGCTGCAATTTCGTGGTTATCTTCGCAGTGGATTTGGAAACCGTCTCTCACGCATCTCCTTCAGATTGGTTAGATCGCGTTAATTGCACTTCAAATGTGCTAATAGTATCTTTGCGCCCAAGATTAAGCAGTCACTACAACTGCACACGACTGAGTCGCCTGGTCAGCGGCTGGGCTAGTAAGTGCGCGCCGCGCCTCTCTGTGTTGGCTCTCCCACATCAGTCGACAAAGGCATCTGCTCCCAAGTCTCTGGCCAGTGCGTATCCAGTTGGTGACCTCGATAGCATCCAGACGACGCCGACACACAGACGTTTCAGTTTTTGAAAGACAGATCGATTAATAACGATTTGCTAGATATGCTGTCCCTGACAGAGGTCAGCCAATTTCTTCTACGCTCCTTGGATTAACCATGCTTATTTCAAAATAGATAAAAAGAAACATTACAGTCAACTTTTTAGGAAAAATATTTTGCAAAAGCATCATGTTTGATAGGTTTTTGCCTACTTAGTGAGAATGTCAAAATTTGCACTTCAGTTGTAGCTGAATTGGGAGATTTTCATACTTTTGGAAGGAGCGATAGTTATTTTGTTGTATAACATAATAAATGAACCATTTGACAAGTCTGTGCAAGGTAATAAGTTTAACAGTCTTACCAAATTTAAAACACGATTCTCTCAAGATCTTTAATTTGACATATTCGACGGAAGAGACTTAATTCGGGCATCAGAGATAATCTTTTCTACATCACTACAGCTCATCAAAGTTGGCTAAAATTCGACTGTTGATGAAAACGGAAATGTACTTACACCTGCATTGACAGACAATGTCATCCTTTCAAGAGCATTATTTAATACTTCCTTGGAAGAAATCGACACATTTCTCAGAAGTCTCATTCCATCAGCCCTGGGTTTTACAGTGCTGTAACCGACCAAACATCGCTGATGTGATCGTCTGCGCTCCGTACGAACGGCAGAGGAGTCAGCAAGACCGGCTAGCAACCCCACCGCCTTCTCCAAAGCCCTTGTTCCTGCTAAGGCTGCGGAGGCCTCCACGACTTCGGCTTTGTGTTCGGCCACCGCGAGGTCGACCGCCTCGTTTACGGTGGATCGTGCCATCGTTACAAGTAGACCGTTGTTCTCTTCCTCACATTTACTGAAAAGCAATCCTAGGAGTTGCATATGCCTGGCAATTATAATTAATCAATCAAGGTTTACTTATACATAGCAAAGCTGCATTGTAATGCAGAAGATATTACAATAAGATGGATGTAATAGGGATGGTGCTACGAATGATTGTTACTACTAGTAGTTTCAAAAACTGGGGTCCATGTCGTGGGTAAATTCGATTCAGAGACGGTTACTCAAAATGAGACTGTAGGATACATTCATGGATTCATTCATGCAGGAAACGGTGTGTAGCTAGAACCGATTTCTTTTGTGAGCGAAGGAAGGATAGAAATGGAGAGGGTGAGGGCTTGAGAGGAGAACAGAGCGGACGCGATAGCGAGGGAGTGAGGATACGGAATTGGAGGCCGAGCAAGATAAAAAGATAACGTTCAATCTTCCAATTAGCATTTCTTAAGTGATGAATATTACTTCCTCCGGCATTAACATTAGACATTTCCACACAAAAATGGATATGCAGTTAGGGAATTAAACGGAGGTAAAAACGTGGGCTTCGTAAAAAAACCTATTTTGTTGGAAAGGTATGGATTCGTCAAGCGAATTATTTCGGTGGCGAAACAACCTGACAAGCATTCTGTAGGTATAAAATTTTTAGTATGGAAAACGTACGAACTTGTTGGTTATGTTACATTAAAACAAAATTGCTTAATTTTGGGTTTCTTTCACTACATCTGGTTGAGTAGTTTAGGGAGTGCAGCGTTTAATCATTATGCACACTAAGAATGTACCTAAGGTCTTGTTTACTCTTCGGAATTACATTCGTAATGAAAAAAGTGATCATAATAGTGCTTAGACATACTTTTTCGAGATTGACTAAAATTGAAGAGCTAACCCGTTTTCTGAGTGAAATGCCCCGGAAATTTCTAATGGTAGTGTTCTTGTTTACGACCAAACTACGAAGGTATTAAGTTCATGAACCCGAATTTTTCTCCTAAATTCTAATTTATGGTTTTCCTTTAACAGATTCATAAAACAAGCAGATGCTTGTTATGATAATTTTAGTAAGAAATGTGAATATTGGGTAAAGAGCTGATCTCGACGCCTTTCTCAGGCATTCCCATTCTTAATCCGATCTCTGCTATCATAAAATCGCGTGATATAACAAGAGTGAATTACGAGGCACCATTGAAACCCTTCCTGAGTTGGTATAAGCACGTCTGGCACTCAACAAGTGATTTGGCCTGGTTCATCTCTAAGGATAATAGGCCATGCATTGGATGACAGCAGGCACTTTAACAAGGAAGCATTACAGGTAAACGACCGCAGTCAGTTAAAGAGAAGGCAATTCCTGAACGTAACTTTGGAATCAACCAACTTGTTTGATGATGGTAAATATTCTCTAAACAATAAAATTGATCCTGTGCAACCGAAGACTTGATGTCCAAAAATATGGAGGGTGTTGGTCATTCAAATTACTAAAACTGCATGTGGAAACTCATGATAGTAACAATATTTTATAATGAGTAGTTGTATAATTTCTCATTTTTCCTTAGCTCGTCGATTGGTTTATAAGCTTCTTGTTCCCCATCGTAACCAAAAAAGAAAACCGCTTTTGATTCCCAAGAAAGGCTGGATAAACTCGACTAAGACGGGCCAAGGGTGTTAAAACGATGTGAAAGAAACAAGCAAAAAGAAATTCGCTTGATGGGATATATTTGGAGCAACAAAAATACTCAAATATTTATTCTCATTGTGACTGACTTTAAAATCCTAACGACCTATTTACCAAGTGCTGCCTTAACTTCACAAATACCTTTTCATACACTGGAAAAATGTTTTCTCATTATCATTAGAAAGCAAGCATAGAAACATCTACTAACCAAAGAATAAGTGGCTTTATAAAAAAGACGAAAAGTTAAAAAAAGGGCCGTAAAACTGCAACAAATCTATTTTTGCCAGTTTTTTTCAAGAGAAATAAATTTTCAGCGATTACTTAGATTTATAAAATAAAACTAGTAATTTGTCTTTTTGTCCATGCAGAGCAGGTTTTATGAATGAATTTCATATTTTGGCAGGAGAACTTGTGATTTTGACAATCCTACTGGAATTTAGATAAAGTATATTTTAAAATTAACAATTACTCGAGGCGTAATTCGTAAGGCTGGGTTTTTCGTTTATTAGCACTCACCTGGTACCGTTGAATTCGTATATGTCTAGCTGGAAATGTCATTTTACACATATATTGAGAAGTGAAATACACCCATAGCTGAGGTTACCAATCATTTGGATAGGCTTAAACCGCTCCTGCCATCTTCAATCACAGACTAACTTTGAAGAGCGCTTAATTATAAGATTGGCATTTTGAGAGGCCTTAAACTTACTCCTTGGATTTCTCTCTTCACATAATTGCCATCGGCCCTGCATTTTGGTGTAAGCGTTGAATTAAAGTAAGCAACTTTTAGAAAAAGCCAGCCGCAAAACACATCGCCACGTGTTATATAGCATACATCCAATTCTGCATTTGAAAATTGTCCAGCAATTAAATGGTCATATTTTGACGATAATCGAAAGCGAGGGCGAGGATACCGGAAAGTATTCCTTCTACGGTTCCTATCACATAAGTAGGGGAATTGTCCCCATGGATAGATCTTATTTCTGTGCTTTAGTTACGTTTGCTGTCTGGGAGTCCTTCGTATCGGTAACTTTCTGGTTCATACGTTTAATTTTGCCTGATTTTACGGTAAAGCTGGGATGTTCTCATCCCATTCCTAACGAGTTACACAAAAATTTCTTATAAAAATTGAAGATCACCATTGAGAGGAGTAAACAAAAGAATACGAACAAAAGATCAGTGCTTCTTAGTTAGTAAATTCTTCATTCAAAATTTTTGCTTTCTTGTTACATTTCCAGCATGGAAACCAACAAAACGCAAACACATTTAAAGAGTTTCCTGGTACAGTAGTTTTGATCACATATTAGAAAATTTAGAACTCTCTCATCAATAGTGGAAAGCGTTTTGTTCGGCAAAAACCTTACTAGCTTATTTGAACCAGAGCATAATTGATAACCATATCCTATTTTAACCAACAGAAATGGATTTTCCAGATCCCTTTTTGAGGTAATAATATCTGCAATGTTGTGCAGTGGGAAAAAGTGAAGGAAACCTTCGCGGGAAATATTAACACGACGATATTAAGCGTTGATATACTTTAAAAATATCAAACACTATGATTAAACCAAAAAAATCAATATATACATAAAAATATTCGTTGTTATGTTCATTGAACGATTGTGAAGTGTAAAAAAGTTCGATTAGCTAAATTGGCCGAAACACTCGTGTGAGGCTATTGGTTCCATAAAAAGATACATAGCCAAGATGGAAGTTTCGAACTGATTGTCCATGATCTGGCCAATTTTTTCCAATCAAGCCCAAACAAAATACGCAATAAAATTTTTCACCTCAGCTCAACTTGCTGGTAATTTTGAATTGGAATCACACAAAATGCATTAAGCAAAGGAATAACTAAGTGCCGACAGAAATAGAAAAGCGAAAGCGAATAGAAGGAGAAGCAGAGCAGCTTGATTTTTGAAAAATTTATGGTTACAAAAACACTCACATACTGACCGCCTCCTCATGCTGCTCCACTCACCTCGATTGGGCAAGTTTTTGTTGTTCGTTCAGGCGCGCTCTACAGGTCAGCGCCTCCACCTCTGTCGGCGTGCAGCCTGCGCGCACGCAGGTGGGCGATTTAGGAACAGTCGTGCATCGTTGCTTCTCCATTGTTCGGGATATAGATGAGGTGCTTGGGACCTCAGAAGCCTTTGGGAGCTGCAAGGTTAAAGCCTTCGACCGAGGGGTAGGCGTAGGTGGAATTTTTAAGCGATTCTTGGATATATCAGAGCCGGTAAACTGTAGAGCAGAAAAAATATACTTATTTTAATAATGAACAACTTCTTACATTGACCTTTTCAGCCTCCTCGACGGTGGCCTGGGACTCTGCACACACCGTCATTACTACCTATTCTCTAATGGTAAATGAGGATGCAGTTAGATTAGCTTTGGATTGAATGCGCCAATAAGAGGTACAGATGCGATTATCTTCTTACTATTAACATAGTCAAAGTAAATGCTTCGGACATTTGAAGGCACATTTGGCTTTCTTGCCAATTCTACTTTATTTCAGAAGGTAGCATTGAACTGACCGTGCAAGACTGTTGATATTTGCTTTTAATCTCAGTTATTCGATCTTACAAAGGCAGACGCAATATTTTGCACTCTATTGATACAAATTAAATTGTACTCCTAGTCCCCTTTTTTGTCCATAAGAGTTCATTATTAGCATAAAAATTCTTACTTGAAGAAAACAAAATTCATCAAATTCACTTATGTAAGCTTAAAGAAGATTACAAAACAGAATAGTACCTTTTAAAATCCATAATATTTTAAAGTAGGCATTAAAATTAAACGGGGTTTTGATCTTAACAGTGGTTGTAATTAGCTACAAGCCCTTCCCAATGGTTGACATAAAACTATGGCGGCATTCTACTCGTGCTAACTTTCAATTAAAGCATATTAAAAAGGGGAAATTTTGAGGCGGTTCCTGCAGTAGTAACAAGTTGTAAGTTTATGCTATAGCTAGTGATGGGATTGCAAATAGAGTCAATTCAGAAACCGCTGATCAAGTTAGGAGAGAATGAAAAGGGGACGATAATGCACAGAGTTTGTTTGCATCGAAGGCACACAATTGAAACGCGTAGTATTCAAATCTATAGAAGTTTAAACACTCCACAGCAATCATGGTGGCTCTTAGCTGCAGTAGAACATGTGGATGATTTAAATTTACATGCTTTAAGGATGGTCGTACTGGTTACATTTCTCAATTTGCAGTCTTGACCATTTATTCCTGTGGAAGGCCTGACCTCCAACGACTAATCGACCCATAATCTGGTGTGTGATGAAATTGGGCAAGATACCAGTCAATCTGCAGGAACGACACACAAAACACAATCGTTTACAAATTTAAAAATTGTATTTGGATACTGAGAACGCTTTCCACTTTTGAGCAATAGGAAGGTGGATCGAGCGCACTAATAGCTCTTCCCATACGAGATTTTTTCAGGTACTAGCTAGTGCAGGAATTTCTGCTTACCATTCATTCTTTTCTTTTATAAATTAAGAGCCTCAACTTGCTTTGAATACCTCCAGTGCCTGCACACTGGCTCGTTTAATAAGACCCGAAAGGATAATTTGGACTATTTGAGATTTAAAAAGTTGAATAATTTTAGGCATGATTTGACATTTCGGCCAAAGTGTCACTCGGTGTTGACAGTCCTTTACCGTTTGCATTCATGATATAAGAAGAGACTTCTGGTATTAGTGGTTGCTGGAATATTATAACTTAGAAGTGGAACGGTGATAACTTGGCTCAACTGTATACAGACTGTCTCAGAGATTTTTATACAATGGTAAGAAGATCTTATTTTGATTTCAATTCGCCGACAATAACACAGAATGCGCTGTTGTCAGTAACCCTAATAACCTTTAAATTTGGAGCCTTAAAACCTTTCTTCCGAAATATCCCTAATATTATTTTGTTCACACAAGAGTAACTGAGACAACACTTTGCAAATACTTTTTTCTAAAATGTGAATATTTTAGGCAAAGTTGCAGCACTAACACACCTTACTACAGTATGGTTCTTCTTTTTATGACAAGACCACCACCATTCACTACCGACTATCCACCGTCACTTTTGAGGTTTCACTAGTAACAGCATTTTTAAAAATACAAAGAATTATACAAAAAATTTGGTGCGGCAATTGGTGATGTGGAAAATCCCAAATATCGTGTTTGCAGCATTAAATTTCAACCTTGGCATTCACTCATAACATGTGCTACGTAGAGTGACCTCCCATTGCGGTTTCTCTTTTGCTTTTACACTTTCATAATGAAAAAGACACGAGAATTTTGGCTTAGTAACGAGGTTGTAGTCCACACATCCACGAGTTGACAAATGCGATACCAACAGTGGATATTCGGATATAAGTGTTGTTTAGGCGTAATAAATGGACCAAACTTCTTCTTTCATTACTGCTTGAAACGGAAGTGATACTTAATAATCTATAGTTGCAGCCCTGTAATGTTAAAGCATTGGGCAATCGAATAACTTAATGGCGTCCTCCATTAAAGTAGGAAGACTTGCAAGAAGCTTCGTTGGAATGATGGCTATTGTAATCTACCACTTTTTTCTGGCAAGATGCTAACCTGTTGCGGATCCAACCCATAAAACCTTTTGTCGCTGGAATCGAACATCTCAACTCAGCTGCCTATTCAATTTTCTATGTGACTCTCTTTTGCTGAATCCAAAAAGGTGATATTTATAATCTGAAGAAATATAAATCCGGGAGATTCTGAGAATGAAGCTTAAGATAAAGCACAATTTTTAATTTTTCACGGATAAGTTTGCGCACAAGACTTTCCCCTACCCAATCATCTAAAACCGACTGTTTCACTTTCAAATTTTCACACCAAAGTCTACCTACTCGACTTCCACATCTTGCCTTTCCTGTTTATGTAGGTACAAACACATTCTATTATCATTCACAATAAACAAAATTGAAATTTAGCCTAGGCACGTTAATTGTTAACTACTGTGTCAAAAATGACATGTCAGTGATGCATGATCAAGATTTGAGGGTCATTCCTACTTTAATACACTAAAGTTCGAGTAGTTTGTAACCAAAATTAAACTGTTAGAGCCATTTCTTAAGATACCAATTTCAGGAAAACCTTTAGAGTCTTCAATCACCCAGAGTTTAATGTGTGAGGGTGGAATACAAAAGTTAGGTAGTAACATAAACATTTATACATTGCGAACTCCAAGTTACAACTAAATAGTTGCATAATAATTAGTGATTGGGATCTACTCTACTAAAAGTGAAAGAGAAGTTCACATCTTGGAAGGAGAATTCCTACGACTCTTTTTAATGCATTTTCAACCAGGCCCTGAGTTAATAGTCATCGGAGTCCTGATGTTTAACTTCACACCATAATACTCAAAGGCCAAAACCACAATTAATTTCAGGCCAAGTTCATTCAACATCTCTTTGATAGTTCTAAAATTAATAAATCACTCTGCAACACAGTATGGTACAGTTATCATAGGCTAATGAAGGAATTATGCAACACAATGTGATTCTAGTTGCAAAAAATTAACAGAAATGAATTTGGACACAAATTTTCCCACTTCAATCAAAACGTTCACATTCAAGCCTTTTTTTATTAATCGCTCCCTGACTACGTCCTCTCCATCATTGCATTTTACGCAGTTAGAGAGTGTTGCAGTCGTATTGGCGGTAAAAAGGATTCATGAGTTCCTTCTATTGACCGGACGCGTAATACGACCAGCTGATGATCGTAGTTTTGAGGTGAAATGGTTTTATGACTCAATCCATTTGTCATACTAGGCGAAGGGTTAAAGAATTTCACCCTTTACGAAATGTAGTCATGGAACTATTTGTTAGATAAAAAAATGAATGTATTAGCTTGTAGCAGCTGGAGAAATTTGTCGGAAATTATTTTGTTTGCCTATTTTTGGTGTTTACATCTCTGCAACATACCAAATAATTAATTGGCTGAATTTGTTTTACAGCATGGTTTAAATTTTTCGTTCATTTTAAAATCCAGCATAAAGTGCATCGTTATAGGTTGTGTAGAACTTACTGGGTTGCGTATCTGTGAATTTAAAAGAATTTGAGGTTAATAACTACTGGGGATATTTGCCTTGACTTTGATTGTGCACAAAGGTGCCGTTTGATCTCTATCAGGATGAGCTATCTAAGGTTTAATGAGGCAAGAAAGGTTATTTATAGGGGCTCTGCTGGTCAATCCGTTAAAAAACTGGGATATCTGTTTCAGTACGTAAGTAAAATAAAATAGGAATTGCACATGAATCAGTGCAAATCTATATAAAGCGCTCACACTCGAAAAGAATTGTCACACATTCTGAAAATGAAAATCTAACATGTTTTGAAAAATTAAACAACGCAAGTGTCTCTAAACATTGGTTTTTATGCATCAACAGTCAAAATGATTAGAAGGCTTGGATTTTAGTGGAATTTGTCATATTTTAATTGCGTCACTTTAGCATTTGCAAAACGCCCGTACCTGCGGTGGTCTTGGCTCATCCTGTGCTTTAGACACTAAAATGAATTATAAAGAAGTAAGAACAAAATGTATACATGTTGCAAACTCCAACCAAAAAATGACGAAACAAACCTCTTAAAGGTCTGACATCACTTTCATTTGCAAAGGATTGGATCCAAGAATAAGCAGGCCTAGGTCTTGATCTTTGGTATGAGTGAATTTTTGGAATGCTAGCTTCATCTATCATTGAATTCATTGATGTGACTGTAAAAGAAGGAAACCGAATCACATATGGCATCAAAGTAGATGACGGCGGAGTAACTAGTGTTGCATAGAGCTCACAATTCTGACTTTTTGGTGCTGTAAACAAACTTTGGCCTGAATTGCTGGAGCCCTTAAGGATTGTGCTTCCTGAATTTCTTCTCTTTGAAGGAGTTGAGGTGGCATTTCCATCTTTAAGAGATGTGCTAGGTCCTGCGTGCGGGGATGTGAATGCTGCATCAGCATTCGTTGTTAATTTTTTCCTTGATTCCATAGTGAACGAGGTAGTAAGTTTTGAAATCGCTGCGTGCTGATTTCTACCTCTATCGCCACAGCTAACACTCTTTCTAGTGGCAGTTAATTGCTGCATTGACGACCGACAGACGTCGCGACGAGTGGAGCTGCCAAAACCAAAGGGACAATAGCGTGGATCGGTTGGATCTAGATCGGAGGCGAAGCCGCAAACCGAGATCTTAGGATTTACACGTTGAAGAGAACGCAGATGGTGTACCTGACCACCCGTTTTCGCGGTTGTCGCAGTGCCTGTGATACGTCGACTGAGGTACTCCTTTCTTTCCTATTAAAAAAATGGCTAGCTGGGGAGAAAAGTTGATTATATCACAGAATGCTATTTAACGCAGTCAGCCTACCGACTTCTGGAACGAATTTCTTGATAAAACAAAAACTAAATTACAACTTTTTCAGGAACTAGACTAAGGCTGCATGCGTAGCCCGAAGAAAGCCTTTAAGTATAAATTTACTACAATGTTCTTAATCCAAACCCATTCATTTTATCATGATTTGAGAAATTAAATACCACATTAAATTATGCTATTTTGGATCAAATGCAGAATACATAATTGCGCCTAGTACAATCCGTTTCCTTTTAAAAAGACTCCCTAGAGCAGGTATGAGTTAGCTGTTTCCACCACTCTGTTGATTCCGAAAAATCGATATTCCAATCGATAAACACTTATGTGACATGCGAACATTGCCATAGGGTTTACTTATAACACATATGGTAGGCATTGTGAGAATAGATGTTACCATCAATCACTGTATTTGAAACACTTTACATGCAGTGTTTTGAGCATCAATTGAACTTGTGCATTTTAAAGCAAAACATCGTAAGTTCTTAGTTAACGAGTCTTAATTCACAAAAGGCGGGATTTTAATTAAGTATTTAAAATAAACCACGAAAGAATAAACAACAAAGTATTTATGCTAGCACCTCGGTTAATAGACAAAAAACATCGATTAATAGGAACTGAAATCAGAAGTAAATTTTCTTGGCTTTCAGTTGTATCAGCATCTTACAAGACTGTGTTTGTAAGGAAAAGAACAATCACAGAATAAGGAGGATGAATTGAAACCTTATTTTCATCACAAATGCCCTCTGAAAGATGACTATTCGGCTACTTGCAAGATTTGTAAGCCAGTCTAAACACTAAATTAAACAGAACTGGGTGAGATGGTCTAATATGCAAACCTGTTGCTCAATAATTAAGTAATTTTGAATAAAGCAGTTATTTAAAAAGGCCCTTTTCTATTTAAAAATTTTACATTTTGATTTACCATAAAGCATAAATTAGCAACCAACTGTGAAGAGCTGATCATTGGCAGACTGCGTAAAAATATTGTAAAAAGGAGTTGACTAGTCAATTTTTCAAAATAAGAGTGTGTGATAAAATATATGCAACTGTATCCGGTAATAGACCTCTTCAAGGCGTTTGCGACGCGCGATGACCTTAGCGTGCCGCTCCTCTTCACGAGTGCGCAGCTCTGAACTGCGCGCCACGCGCAGACTGTACGCGCGTTGACGAGCAGCCTCAAGAGCCGCCTCGGAGGCCTCCAGACTGGCGCGGCGCGCACGTCTGCGCTCCACCTCTAGCGCCTCCGCTCGCGCCCGCCGCTCCGCCACAGTGTGAGCGACTGGGTGATTTCCACCCACGGTCTTCCAGCAACTGCTGCTAGACTGCTCCTGGGATAATGAGGTGCTCATACGCAACAAGGGGGCTAAAAAGGGGATATCTAAAGACAAGAATGCGGAACAGAATAGGAATTAGGGAAAAGTAATGGAGTTATTACGCTTCTGATTAGCACGAATGGCGGTAGTGGAAGCAGGGGGTGGAGGAGAACCGTTGTTTCGACGGAGAGTGATTAAAGAGCGTCGCTTAACCTGTGCAGGTGTAAAAGCAACATGACGAGGATAAGAGACGATGTCGGGGCCGTCTCGTCGTGCGGCGCCGGAAACAACCGACTTTTCTGACGATCCAGTCGATGAGGGCGTGGCATCGTTACTTTCTTGTCTTTTGGCACAAAATTACCAAACATTAACGATGACAACAAATTCTACAACTTTACATAAGTTTTAAAACAATATCTCAGCATATGCATGCATTTTATTCTTTAAAGAAATGGTAATAGAATTTTTACCTATTATACCAGTGGAGGCTCCGTGTATCAAATTGAACACGATCAAAAACACTTATCTATTAAAAAAGGACGCTACTACACGTTCAGACTTGTAAAGACATTTACATTACCAAAGATATTCGAAGAGAATAACAACACTAAGAACAAGACGGAAAACGTTTGCCTTTTTTCGATGAGGCATTGAAAGCTCCGTCTGAAGATTTCTCAAGCCGGTCCTTGAAAAGGATAGTCTGAAGTTATCTGGCACTTGTCTTGATGTGTATTTTAACCATCGGGGAAATTCGACCTCCACCTGTTTCGCGTCTTTTTTGATGGCATGCCCAAAGGTAATGCCCATATTCTTTTTTTTTCCGTTCTGTACCCTAACTACAAATCACACTACAAAAGCGGTAGGCATTATTACAATTTCAGGGAAAAGGCTTACATTGGTCGAGTTTCCCAAGAAAAGAGCAACCTATAAGACCGAGACCAAAGTTTTATCTGATGTTTTGTTGGGAAAAATTCATAATTTAGTCCCGTTAAAGAGAAAACAAATCGACGCAAGAAGAACAGTGCAGGCTACCACAACATCACAGCATGACAAGCTACTCTAAAACTATTACAAAAAACTTATTGTCCCAATTTTAAAAAATTGCTTTACACTTTACGCTGTTCGATACGCAACTGTCTAGAATTGTATTCCATTTGAGAAAAAGTGTAAATAGCATTTTTTACCAATCGACTAGAAGATGAATGAAAATTAAGTCAAGGAGTAAAGAATCACTTCAAAAAGCGCCTGATAGATGGAAAGGGTTTCCCACGAATAGGCAATGTTGCAGATTGAAAGTCCAACACACAAGAGAGATTCTTATAGTATTTTGTAAAAGATCCTGAATTTTAAAGATTGTCAAATGATAAACACTTCTGTATTAGTAGACTCAAAACGAAATCGTCGTTAAACTCGTATGGAGAAAAGAGGAAGAAACATATCAACTCACCTTAGCTGGCCATTAAGTGAAGCCTTTTGATCCAAAGTCCTGTCGAAACAATGGGACTGGAAACCCGAGTCATCGCCATCGCCATCTTGATTTATCATTACTTCTGTGACCGTATGCGCGACATCCGCCGAAGTGATGGAAGCACTACTCTTCGGCAAATCTCCATTAGTATCTTCAAAAATAAGCAAAAGGACAGGCTCTCTGAATCGTATTAACATTAAGAAAGACAGGACAGGGACTTGGTGTACTCAAATGCCATTTCTAGATCAGATTCCCTCCAATTTCTTCAAACTAACCTTCTCCCATGGGAGGTTTTTAAAAAATTTGTCTTCTTCGAAACGAATTTGGACTCTCAGAAAAGCAGCTACCTAATTTTCATGTACCACAAACTTGGAGCTGATGCCAAACTGTCGCGGTTATAGCAAGCTTTATAGCATTTTAAAGGGTGGAGGGAAGTCGCAATTTTACGCACTTATTTCACCCCCATAGGCCAATCAGAAATACCCGAGTGAAGGGTCAGAGATACGCAATGACCTCCCTTCACTTACACATCATCGAATGTCGTCATGCCAACTTATTCTATGCAATTTCTTTTAAGAGGTACCTGAGGTCTCTTGCATGCAGAAGTCTTTATGGTCCATTTCCGATGACTTCCACTTTAGTTATGTAAGAATAACAACTGCTCACACTTCTTTTTGGAGGAATTACGCGGTGAAATGCGGCTTCCATTTTACTTACAGCAACAAAACTCTACAAGCTAGGGTGTGAAATCGGCATGATGCATAGCGATGCCAAGCATCTTTAGTTCTTTAAACTCTTCTCATAAATAGAGCATGGTAGTCCACTGCCAATTTGTAAAGATTTGCAAATAAGCATGGCAGCAAAATTGACGCTTTCATTTAGGCATTTAGGAGAAAGAGCAATCTAAGTTAACCAATGTTTACAGCATGTGGCTAAGCAAGTTTAACGATGTATGGATCTTTCCTTCATGTAAACTATTGTCCAAATGCATTCCAACATAAAATGCCTCGTTTGCACAAGAACATGAATAATACGACGATTTTTTGGATAGCTAAGGTATTTGTATCGTTACACCGGCAGGGCATGGTCAATGTACTGTGTTTACGTGAACCGCAGCTCCAATTTTACACATATATTAAAACCACAGTGACAAATCGCGATCTGGCGTTAATTAAAAAGTCAAAACATAATCCCTTATTGCGAAAAATTGACGATACTATCAATTAAATGATGTAATCAGACGAGATAAATATTGCAAGAATTGAGTTGTTTCAAAACCTACTAATTAAAAACAGATAAAACACAAAGACAGCAGGCAAAGGTCATCTTAAATTAGTGGAGTTGAGTGAATCACTCGGAGGTTGCGATGCTTATGTTCAGCTACGATTACTAGGTGACTTGTTAACCAGATCTGAATCTCACCACTCAAGCTAACGAATTCTGCCTTCATTGATTTCAAAATATCTTAGAGAAAATCTGTAAAAGAGAGAAAAACATAGTGTTAGCACTGGAAGTCAAAAAATCCAAAATAGAGCATACCCCTGAGTTTATTATTTTTGCAAAAGTACATTCCTAAGCCAGGTTAATTGATACAGCTAAAAGACAGTAACATATAAGCGTAAGACCATGTGTAAGGCATATTTACCGTAAAAATGCTCTTTAAAAGCAAAACACATTAATCAACTGTCCAAAAGAAGTGCTAAAATGGGGTGTTATTGTATAACTAAACGCCGATGGTGAAAAACTCTACGTTAAAAGGGTATGTATCAGTCAGAACTCTAATTCCTAAATGCGTACACGAGAAAGAGAGCATTTGACTTGAACCTCGTGATGGAGGAGTAACCTGAATCCTCTATTGCAGAGA